>OU611843.1:0-5000000 GCA_914767755.1 Agrochola circellaris
ATCCAGTAAATACATCAAACCGTTATAACTTTGCATCCAGGTGACGCATTTTGAAGCTGTTTTCAGCGTATTTGATCTTAAATAGGTTCCGTCCTACGTCCTGACTTATTAAAATTGACAAAAACGCGAAAATATTTTTTCGTTATAGGACTTAGAAAATTTTCAATATTTTCTTTTATTAAAAACTTAAACTAATTTTTATCTCAAAATTTTCCTTCAAAAACACATTTGATTTTAGTTGAAATAGATACTTACCTGCCTTACCTGTACTCTGGTGCGCGTTCCGCGAGCTCGAGTCCCGTTTGGTAGTCGTAATTCCCGGTTTTTTCATACTTTTTTGTCGAAAAACACGTTTTTTGACGAAAAGTCAAAAATTTTCTTCTACGTAAATTCCAAAAACCTCACAGAACGCTAGCCCGCGCCGAGACGCGTCTTTTGACACCTCGCACGTGCGCCTAGCTAACATAGAAAATCAAAATTTTTAAAATCAATTAAATTCATAAACAGACGAAATCCACCTTAGCTATCCAGTAAATACATCAAACCGTTATAACTTTGCATCCAGGTGACGCATTTTGAAGCTGTTTTCAGCGTATTTGATCTTAAATAGGTTCCGTCCTACGTCCTGACTTATTAAAATTGACAAAAACGCGAAAATATTTTTTCGTTATAGGACTTAGAAAATTTTCAATATTTTCTTTTATTAAAAACTTAAACTAATTTTTATCTCAAAATTTTCCTTCAAAAACACATTTGATTTTAGTTGAAATAGATACTTACCTGCCTTACCTGTACTCTGGTGCGCGTTCCGCGAGCTCGAGTCCCGTTTGGTAGTCGTAATTCCCGGTTTTTTCATACTTTTTTGTCGAAAAACACGTTTTTTGACGAAAAGTCAAAAATTTTCTTCTACGTAAATTCCAAAAACCTCACAGAACGCTAGCCCGCGCCGAGACGCGTCTTTTGACACCTCGCACGTGCGCCTAGCTAACATAGAAAATCAAAATCGCGCCGAGACGCGTCTTTTGACACCTCGCACGTGCGCCTAGCTAACATAGAAAATCAAAATTTTGCCCTCCCACCCACCCTGTTCTCACTGGCCAGGTAAACTTTTCGGTTTTAGCAAAGAATTATTTTTCTGTTTTATGCTCTTCAAGCTTCAATTATACCTTACGGCAATAGAAAATAATTAATTCAGTGTGTTTAACGCCTTATATCGTCACCTTGAAAGCATTTTAAATAATTGACCTTTATTTTGACCTAAACTAGTCCTAGTTAGAGTGCTAGTTTATAATTACTTATTAATCTTTTATTACTTGCTGATCCCCCCTTTACAGGGAGTCAGCATAAGTGTCCTCCGGCAACAGAGTTGCACCGCTGTCCTATTTCACTGATTCCAAAATGTTCGGAATAAGGACACCAGTAAAGAACCCAAAAGCGACGGAGGGGAGTACAGATACGGAGAGGCCCAAACTGCCACAGGCTGGTCCGTCGGTCAGGCGTAGTGTGGGGGAGTGGGAGGCTGACAGATCAAAGTCTGTACAGCGTCTCAAAACCCCAACTCCGCCAAAAAAGGCTCTATTGACTACTCCCCCCAAACCTAAATCGAAGGGAGCCCTCTCGACCAGGTTAGATGGACCGAACCAGCCGAAGGGAACGGAGGAGAGCTCGCCACGAGAAGCGCAACCCGTGAGATACGTCAACAGGACCATGGAGGCTAAGGCGTGTCTCTCCAAAGCTAAGATCCAGCTCTTAAGTTCCCGAAACCTCAAGAAGGAAATTAAGGACGAACTGACAAAAGCGGTCGAAAGGCTGTACCAGCTGGTGAAGGAGGCAGAGGGCGAGAGAGGAAAAGGAGTCCAGGGAATAGCTCAACCCGAAAAGCCCCGAGAAGACCCAAGGCCGGCCACGGACGAACCGACGGAGCTCATGAAGCAGCTTATGGCGAACCTCCAACAGCATAACCAGGCGTTGGAGGAATGCAAGCAGCATACACGGGCTCTGTCGGAGCGTCTGCAAGAGGCCCCTCGCTACGTTGCAGGTCAGGGCCCGACTTTCGCGGAGATGGCCGCCGGCCTTACACAGCCTTTTCAAGGGCCTCTTCACTCGGTAGTAGTATCATCTGTGAATGATCAGGACACCGGTGAAGAGGTCATTGAGAAACTCAGGACGGCGGTCGATGCCAGGAACGAGGGCACCAGAGTAGAACGCTTGCGCAAGGCGAGGGACCAGAAAGTGGTGGTCGGTTTCAGGAGCAGGGAAGAGCTAAACAAGGTGACGGACCGTATAAGAAAGACGGGCGGCCTGGTGGTAGAGGAGATGAAAAATAAGGATCCGCTCGTCATCTTAAGGGACGTCCTCTCTTGCCACTCCGATGTGGAGGTCACCCAAGCCCTGCAGCGGCAAAACACACATCTGATGGGGGACATCCCTGCAGACGATATGAGGTTGGGGGTGAAGTACCGTCGAAGGACGAGGAACCCCCACATGTGCCATGTCGTTCTGCAGGTGTCCCCTACAGTATGGCAGAGGCTGACTATGGCGGGTCGCGTGCACATCGACCTACAGCGAGTGCGAGTGCAGGATCAGTCCCCACTGGTGCAGTGCACTCGCTGTCTGCGCTTCGGCCATAGCCGTAAACTGTGCACGCAGCCCGCCGACCTCTGCATCCATTGTGGTGACCCCCACATGCGGGCTGACTGCCCATCACGCCTGGTAGCAGAGGCACCGAAATGCCACAATTGTTTTTTGGCAAGGATGGAGAAGACCGACCACAACGCCTTCGACAGTGCGTGCCCGATACGCGTAAAGTGGGACGCATTGGCACGCCTGTCGGTGGCGTACTGCTAAGGTGCAACCAGCATTTCTCGGAAGCAGCAACTCGTGCCCGACCCAAACCCGAACTCACCCTGGTGTCAGACCAAACTACCAAGTGATCCAATCGAATCTGCAGAGGAAGAATCTAGCGACCCAAGAGCTTATGATAGCGGCTAGCGAGCGGAAGGTCGCATTCGCACTGCTCCAGGAGCCATATGTGGGTGGGGTTAAAAGGATGCGAGACTACCGGGGAGCGAGAGTCTACCAGTGCGCGGAACATGGAAGTGGAACTGTGAAGGCGGCAATAGTCGTCTTTGACCATGACCTTGACGTCACGCAGTGTCCAAAACTCACCACCAATAACATCACGGTGGTGAGGATCCGAACCAGCGCCTGGGAAATCGCAGTAGTCTCGTTCTATTTTGAACCGGACCAGCCCATACAGCCATACCTGGAGCAGCTTCTGCAGATTCGTGAGGAAATGGGCCCCACAAAGATTATAATGGGAGGTGACGCAAACGCGAAGAGCACCTGGTGGGGCAGTTTGGTCGTAGACGGCAGGGGTGAGGAAATGTCGGGAACGCTAGACGAAATGTGCTTGCAGGTACTCAACGTCGGAAACACGCCAACCTTCGACACCATCAGGGGTGGCAGGTCATTCACCAGTTTCGTTGACGTAACAGTGTGCTCAACGGACCTGCTAGACCTGGTGGAGGACTGGAGGGTTGAGGAAGGCATCACGAGCTCGGACCACAACGGTATCGTATTTAACATCAATCTTCAAAAATCAAAAGGAACAAACATTAGAAGAACCACGAGACTTTACAACACAAGGAAAGCAAATTGGAGCCAATTTCATGAGAAATTGGCCCAATTAAAAGTAGATTACAACTTAAATTCATTAGAAATAAATAAAATAAATAGTAAAATAAAACTTGAAAACATAATTAACAATTACATTAAAACCATAACTGAAAGTAGTGAAAGAACTTTAGATAAAATTAAAAATAACGAGATACTTACGATACCGTGGTGGTCCAAGGAGCTCGCGGACATGATGAATGACGTGAACACCAGGAGACGCCGCATTCGATGCGCCGCACCGGCCCGTAGAGCGAGGGTCGTCGAGGAGTACCTGCAAGCCAAAGAAAACTACGAGTTGCAAGCCAAAAAGGCACAAATAATAAGTTGGAAGGGATTCTGCGAAAAACAAGATAAAGAAGGAGTTTGGGAGGGAATATACAGAGTCATAGGACGGACCGCCAAGCGACACGAGGACTTGCCATTGGTGAAGGATGGGGTATCACTTGATGGTATGGATTCGGCCCAACTACTGGCGGAGACCTTCTACCCCGAAGACCTGGAAGAGGAAGACAACGATGACCACCGTCGGACGCGTGAAGCAGCCAGTCGTGTAAACGAGTGGACGCATGCTGAACACCATGACCCACCGTTTACACTTCAGGAGCTAAAAACCGCGGTGGGAAGTTTCAACCCAAAGAAGGCACCCGGGGCGGATGGTCTCACTGCCGATATCTGTGCCCAAGCCATTTCCCGGGACCCGGGGATGTTTCTTGCGCTGGCCAACAAGTGCCTCGAGCAGGGCCACTTCCCCGGAGCCTGGAAAGTGGCCACAGTGGTGATACTCCGGAAGCCGGGCAAGGACTGTTACACAACCCCGAAGTCCTACAGACCGATCGGCCTCCTACCAGTCCTGGGCAAAACACTTGAAAAAATGTTGGTAGCAAGGTTGAAGTGGCATCTGATCCCGCGGTTGAGTACTCGTCAGTTTGGCTTCATGCCCCAGAAGAGCACCGAGGACTCCCTCTGCACCATGATACAACATATCAAAGCAAAGCTAAGTCTAAAGAAGCTGATCACTGTTGTATCCCTGGACATAGAGGGAGCCTTCGACAGCGCATGGTGGCCGGCAATCAGGACCAGACTGGCTGAGGAAAGGTGCCCGGTGAATATCAGACGGATGCTGGACAGCTACCTGGCTGGTAGGAGTGTCCGGGTTAGGTACGCTGGAGCAGAGTGTACAAGGAACACAAGAAAGGGGTGTGTACAGGGGTCGATTGGTGGTCCGATCCTCTGGAACCTGCTGCTGGACCCTTTGCTGAAAGGGCTGGAAGAGCGAGGGCATCACTGCCAGGCTTTCGCCGACGATGTCGTTATGATCTTCGACGGTGACACAGCATTGGAAGTTCAAGGACGTGCCAATGCCGCCCTCGAGTATGTTCGGAAGTGGGGCATCGGAAACAAGCTGAAGTTTGCACCACACAAAACCTGTGCAATGGTAGTTACCAAGAAGCTTAAGTACGATGTCCCGCTCCTGAGCATGGGCGGGGTCGACATTGGCATGTCTAAGGAAATAAAAATACTGGGGCTCACCGTCGACCACCAGCTCACTTTCAACACCCACGCCGCTAACGTGTGTAGGAAAGCTGCAAACATCTACAAGCAGCTATCCAGAGCGGCAAAAGTGAGCTGGGGCCTGCATCCGGAGGTCATACGGAGCATCTACACGGCAGCGGTGGAGCCGGTGGTGATGTACGCGGCAGGCGCCTGGGCGCCGGCTACAAGGAAGGTGGGAGTGCAGAAGCTGCTCAACACGGTCCAACGAGGATTCGCCCAAAAGCTCTGCAAATCCTACCGCACGGTTTCGCTGAACGCGTCCCTGGTGCTGGCTGGGATACTTCCTCTCGACCTCAGAATACAGGAAGCAGCCGCCCTGTATGAGGCAAAGAGGGGAGTGCCCCAGCCAGCCCTAGCGGGCAGGGAGGTAGAGCGTGTGGTGGCATTTGCAGAGACCCCACATCCGGCAAAACATATGGCCATGGACTTCATGAGCCTGGAGGACCAGTCCCGAGTGGACACCCACAACAGCCAGGCGGTCCGGTTTTTCACCGACGGCAGCAAGATCGCGGGCAAGGTCGGAGCAGCACTGTCACTTTGGGATGGCGTTGCCGAGATCAAGTCCGTAAAGCTTAGCTTGCCGTCGTGCTGCACGGTCTACCAGGCGGAACTCCTGGCCATATGCGTAGCCACGAGGGAAATCCTCAAGCGCAAAGAGGGAACCTTCGGAATCTATAGTGACTCAAAGGCAGCACTACAAACAGTCACGAACCAGGGTTCCCTCCACGCCCTGGCCGTGGAGGCGAGAGCAAACGTGGGCGCGGCCTTCTCCCAGAGCAAAGATGTTTCTTTGTTCTGGGTGAAGGCTCATGCCGGACTGGAGGGCAACGAACGCGCAGACCACCTTGCGAAAGAGGCTGCACTCAAATCGAAAAAGAAGCCGGACTACGATCTTTGCCCGGTTTCATTCGTCAAGCGGCAGATCCGAATGGGGTCGCTCGACGAATGGAACCGGAGATACAAAAGTGGCGAAACAGCCTCCGTCACAAAAATATTCCTCCCAGACGCGATAGATGCCTACAAAATTGTCAGCAAGCTCAGACCTACCGGAGTCGTAACGCAGATCTTGACGGGGCACGGTGGGTTCTCTGAATACCTGCACCGCTTTAAGTGTAAGGGGAGCCCATCGTGCATCTGCCAACCCGGGACTCCCGAAACGGTAGAACATATTGTGACTGACTGCCCGGTTTATGCCCTACAGCGACTCGAGGTTGAGCACAAACTAGAAAGTAGAATGATAGTCGGAAATTTCGCGGAGTTCATGTCCAATAGGAAACTCAGAGACATATTTTTAGAATACGTGATAGACATCGCAAAATGTGTTATAAATAGAAATAAATAGAAAATTAAATCTATGCTATATATATATATTTGTACATAATATATTGACTAGCATATATGAAATAAAAGTAAAACTCGAAAATAAAATGTTTAAAAAAAGATGTCTAATATAAGATAAGATATTAAAATAAGATGCTTAAAATAAGATGTGTAAAATAAGATGTTAAAATAAGATGTCTAAAAGATGCTTAAGATAAGATGTTTTTAAAATAAGATGTTAAAATAAGATGCTTAAGATAAGATAAGATGTTTAAAATAAGATGTTAAAATAAGATGTTAGACTAAGATGTTAAAATAAGATGTCAAAATAAGATATTTAAAATAAGACACATATTTGGCGAAATAATAGTGAAAAAGAAAATTAAATAAAACTACATGAATAATAAGGTCTCTGACCATGTCAGGGGGACACTTTGAAAGGCAGGAGTGGGTTTTAGCCGGTAAGAGTCCGGCACTGCCCAGACTGGTTCACCAGTGAGCCAGTCTGGGCGTCCATGAGGATTTCCCTCTCCTGCCAAACCAAAAAAAAAAAAAAAAAAAAAAAATAACCTAACCTTTTTTTTTTTTTTTTTTTCCGGGGTGGAAAATCCTCATGGATGTCCTCCGCCCTGGGGCGGGCGGAGGGGTCTGTCAGACTCTTACTGACTAAAAACCACCCCGGTGTTCCGACTCACACCTACGCCGGGGGTCGCGGGAACGAAAGAATCTTCCGCAACCCCCGGCCGGTGCCGGCCCGCCTCCGCGGGCCTCCTCTCGGGTCAGGGGGGGGAGTGAGGTGTTTGACTCCCCCCGCGACGTCTCAGAGGGGCGCGCGTGGAACACTACGCGCCGCCACCTCGGGTCCTGATGTGTGGGGGGCGACGGACGTCCCCGAGTCCGTCGCCCCTGGACCCATTTAGGGGGGCCGGAAGAGGGCGTTGTCCGCCCTCCGCCGACGCCCGGTGCGCCTGCTGCGGGCAGGGTGAGTGGACGAGATCTCCCTCTCCCTTTCCGCAGCCTCCTTCTGCGAGACGACCGTCTCGCAGAAGGCGACCACCGCGTCCCAGGACTCGGCGCCGCCGACCATAGCGTTCACTACGGCCGGCAGCGACAAGTCACTGCCTACTTCTGAGATGAGGGCACGGCGCGGCTCCTCCCAAGCGGCACACTCTGCCAGCGTGTGCCGCGCCGTGTCCTCCCGGCAGTCGACGCAGTAGTGACACCGGGCGTCCGGCTCCCTGTTTATGCGACACAGGTACTTCCCGAAGCAACCATGCCCCGAGAGCACCTGCGTCACCCGAAACGACAGGGAGCCGTGCCTCCTCCCGAGCCAGCGGTCGAGCACCGGCCGGACCGCCTCGACGACGTCGAGGCCGGCGGTAGGGCGCGAAAGCCTGTCCCGCCATTCCGCCACCAGGACCTCGCGAAGCTGAGACCGATGCAGCTCCACGTGTCGCTGCATCGGTCGCTCGCCTCGAGCCCGCGCTTCCTCGCGCCACCGATACGATGACGCGAGTACTTTCGCCTCCAGGTCCCAGGGCGGGGATCCGGCCAGTGCACAAGCCGCCTCGTAGGAGATCGTGCGATATCCCCGGATGACTCTGACGGCCATCGCCCTCTGCGGTCTCCGCATGACGGCGATGCTCCCGGCCGTCAGGTCAGCCGCCCAGATCGGGGCCCCGTAAAGGGCCATCGATCGCACGATCCCCACGTAGAGCCGCCTACAAGCGGCGCTCGGGCCCCCCAGATTGGGAAGCAGCGTTGAGAGCGCTCCAGCAGCGCCCAGCAACTTGGGCGCCAGCCGTCGGAAGTGGGGCCCGAAGTCCCACCGGCTGTCGAGGACCAATCCTAGGTACTTCATGGTACCCTCGACAGCGATCCGAGCCCCCCCGACCACGATGTGTGAGCCGGGTGACGGCGCCCGCCGGGGGCCATGGAACACCATGGCCTCCGACTTGCTGAGGGCCACCTCCAGGCCTAGGCGACGTATGCGGCTCACCACCTGTGAAACCGCAGCCGTCGCCAGCAACGCTGCTTCCCTGTGCGAGCTCCCCCGGGCGGTGACCAGCGTGTCGTCCGCATAACACGTCAGGTCTACCCCCGGCCTGAGCTCGCCCCTCAGCACCCAGTCGTACCCGATGTTCCACAGGAGCGGCCCTAAGACCGAGCCCTGCGGAACACCGCACGACATGCGGCGCTGGTTTCCGCCATCACGTCCCACGTAGGTGACACACCTCCCAGACAGATAAGCCCCAACGATGCGGCGGAGGTAGGGAGGCACACCATGATAGCGCAGTGCCTCCCGAATACAACTCCAGGGCAGGGTGTTGAAGGCGTTGGATATGTCCAAGGACACCGCCAACATCACCCCGCCCCGAGACACCGCTTCCTCCGCCAGGACTCTAACCCGCGACACAGCGTGTATCGTGGAGCGCCCATGCCGAAACCCAAACTGACTGTCGTCCAGGTCCGGCCCCTCTCTGCACAAGTGGCCGACGAGGCGGGCTGCGATTACTCGCTCGAACAGCTTGCCCACCTCGTCTAGCAGCACTATGGGCCGGTACGCGGACGACGAGTCCGCCGGGCGCCCCGCCTTCCTGAGCAGGACCAGACGACCAGATTTCCACAAAGTGGGAAACTGGCCCTGCTCAAGACACGCTGTGTAGAGTCCTCTCAACCTAACCTTTTTTTTTTTTTTTTTTTTTTTTTTTTCGCTGAGAAATGCTTTATGCATCCCCGGCTCGTGGGGGACGAGTCGGGGTATGTGGGACTCCTGTGTAAATACAGTATACCCACTAAAACTCAGCGGTGCTCCCGCATCGCCGTGATGGGAGGGCCATGGGAATCCGGCTCAGCCTTTACGTCCACAGCCCTCCCGGCGCATGCCCGCCTAGGTGGCGGGCCCCACAGGCCCCCCACCTGCGTGGTGGGGGGCTACGGGAATGGCCGGGAGCACCTGGCCATTCCCGTCCGGCACTGGTGGAGGCCTGTGCGATGCAGGCGAGGGTGCCCCCGCACCCGTTGCCTGCTGGCCTCCACCTGGGAGGAGGAGTCGGAGATGACCGTCGAACTGACGTCTCCTTCGACCCCTCCTCCGCCTTCGGAGCGGTGCCGCGTCGGGATCGTCCTCCCGCACGCGCTCCGCCGCCTCCTTCTGGGACATGACGTGCTCGCAGAAGGAGGCGACCGCCGCCCAGGACCCCTCGTCCCTCAGCATGGCGCCCACCACGCCGGGGAGCGAGAGGTCCAACCCGATCGCCGCGACGAGACTGCGGCGCGGCTCGGACCACGACGGGCACACCTCGAGAGTGTGCTGCGCCGTGTCCTCCGCCGCGCCACAGTCGTGGCACGACGGCGTCTCCTCCCGCCCGATCCGATGCAGGTACGATCCGAAACAACCGTGTCCGGACAGCACCTGCACCAGGCGGAACGAGAGGAACCCGTGCGGCCGCTCGAGCCAGTCCCGCAGGACCGGCCCGATCGCGTCGAGGGTTCGGCGGCCGAAGACCGCGGAGGCGAGGTCCGTCGTCCAGTGGACGACGATGGCGTCCCTCGCCTCTCGCCGGACGGCCTCCCGCTGTTCCGGGGCGAAGGGCTGACCCGCCGCCCTCCGCCCCGCCTTCCACTCGTACACTCTGGCGAGCACCCACGCCTCGAGTTCCCAAGGAGGGGTGCCGGCCAGAGCGCACGCCCCGGCGAAGCTCACCGTGCGGTGAGCCCGCGCCACCCGCTGGGCTATCGCCCTTTGAGGTGCCCGCAAGGCCGCGGCGTTCTCTCGTCTGTGGAGGGACTCCTCCCAGATGGGGGCCCCGTAGAGGGCCATGCTCCTCAGGATGCCGGCGTACAGTTGCCGGCATCGCGCGCTGGGCCCCCCCAAGTTGGGAAGGAGCCACGAGAGAGCGCCCGCGGTCTTCAGCAGGCGCGTCGACAGCCCGCTGAAATGCGGGCCGAAGCGCCACCTGCTGTCGAGTACAAGGCCCAGATATTTCATCTGGGCCTTCACCTCAATCCTGACGCCCTCCACGAAGATGTGGGCGCCAGGTGGCGGGGGGCGCTGCCGGGGACCGTGGAAGAAGACGGCCTCGGTCTTCTGCAGCGCCACCGTCAACCCTAGGCGGCGGATCCTCCCTGCGACCAAGGATCCGCCCGCCGAGGCCAAGGAGGCCGCCTCCCTGAAACTCTCCCCCCGGGCGGTGAGGAGAGTGTCGTCCGCGTAGCAGACGACACTCGTGCCTCGGAGGAGAGTTCCCCGCAAGAGCCAATCGTAGCCGACGTTCCAGAGGAGAGGTCCTAAGACTGACCCCTGTGGAACGCCGGCTTCTGCGGCGTACCGCCGGACTCGGCCAGCCCTGTTCACCAGGAGGATCGCCCGATCCTCCAGGTAGCTGGCCAGCAGCACGCGCATGTAGCGAGGCACTCCGTGGAATCGGAGTGCCTCTAGGATGGTGGAGTGGGGAACGGAGTTGAAGGCGTTGGCAATGTCGAACGACACGGCCAACAACCCGTCCCCCGCCTCCATCGCATCCTTCACCTGCCCCTTGAGGCAGGCCAGCGCGTCCACCGTCGAACGCTCAGCCCGAAAACCGTACTGAGCGTCCGACAAGTCCGGCCCGATGCACCGCAGATGGCTCTTCAGGCGGGCAGCGATTATCCCCTCGAACATCTTACCGACCTCATCGAGCAGAACGATGGGCCGGTATGCCGAGGGGGAGTCTGCCGGGCGGCCCTCCTTGCGAAGGAGGCACAACTGTCCCTCCTTCCACGGTTTCGGGAACCTTCCAGACGCAAGGCATGCGCTGAAGAGGTCCCGAAACCGCTCCTCCATTTGGGTGGCGGCGATCGCCACCACTCTCGCCGGGACACCGTCGGGGCCCGGAGCCGTCTTCTTGGCGCGGATATGGAGAATAGCCGCGCCGAGTTCCGACTCCGTGACGGGAGGGGTCTCCTCTTCTTCTTCAGCTTCAGCTGGCGGGGCTGGTGGGGCCATCGCTGGTGGGGTGAAGTCGTCCCTGCACGGGAACAGGGACTGAACCACCCCATCCAGAAAGGAGGGCTCCAGGGTCTCGGCCACCGGGGGACCAAAGGGGCGCAGTTTGTTCCGCGCCGCCTTATACGGTCTCCCGTAGGGGTCCGCGTCGAGACCCTCCAGCATTTCTGCTCTCGCAGAGTCTCTGGCGGCGGTGATAGCCCGATCGAGGACCAGTTTTGCCGCCAGGTACACCTCGTAGAGGTGGTCCCCGACGGCCTGGTCCCGTCGACGCCGCCGCCGACTCCGCGTGTAAGCCCTCCTTGCCTCCACACAGGCTGCTCGAAGCCCCGCCAGCTCCGCCGACCACCAGTACACGGCCCGTTTGGGTGGTGGTCGGCCAGACCGAGGCATGCTCGAGTTGCATACCTCGGTCAGAGACTCCCTCAGTTGCCCCGCCACGGTGTCCACATCCGGCAGCCGGCTGGCGGAAGGCGGCGAAAGCCAGTCCTGGACGAACGCCGCCTCCCGCGCTGCCTCCCTGTCCAGGCGGGCGAGGGCCCACCGTGGGAACGGTGATCGCCCCGGGAGAGTCCGCGTCTCTCCGGGGCGACTGGTGGAGATGTCGAACCGCACGTAGCGGTGGTCCGACATGGTCTCCACCAGGCTCACCCGCCAGTTCAGCACGCGCGCGGCTAACGCAGGGGTGGCGAAAGTGACGTCCACCACTGAGCCACCCTGCCGCCGCACGCATGTCTGGACGCTGCCTCTGTTCAAGAGGCAGAGTCCAGAGGAGGCAGCCCACAGCTCGACTGCCCGCCCGCGGGCGTCGGTGGCCGGGTTGCCCCAGGTCACCGACTTGGCGTTCAGGTCTCCCAGCACGGAGACCTGACGCGGCGCCGCCCTGCCGACCACGGCGGCCAGGACTCCGAGATAGTTCTCGAAGTCCTGGAGAGGGCGGTTTGGGGAGAAATACACGCCCACGAGGGCGAGTTCTCCCCACGCGGCGGCCACGTATCCCGGTCCCCTCTCTAATAGCGAGAGGGGAGGGGAGTCTGTGGAAGACCGCGCCGCTAGTGCCACCAAGCCGTCCTCGTCACCCAGCCAGCTGCCGGGGACGAAGTAGGGCTCGGCGACCACCGCTACGTTCACCAACCACTCGGCCATGACCTGTACCACCAGGTCCTGGGCCGCTCTGCAGTGGTTGGCGTTCGTCTGGAGGATGCGGAGGTCGGAAATTATTATTCCGACATCGCACCCTCCTCAGCCGCCGCCGCCGCCGCTGGAGCTACAGCGGCGACGACGGCGGCGGCGGTGGTGGCAACAGGGCGAACCTGTGCCGGCACCACGCCCTTCTTGACGGGGGGCTTACAGCTCCTGCCCGTCATCCGGTGGCCCGCGGGGCGGCCACTGGCGGCACACGCCGCGCAGTGTGGCGCGGTGGCGGTGCACGCGGCCCACCCGTGTCCCTCCTTCCCGCATTGGAAGCACGTTTCCCTCCAATCGGACTTGGAGGGACACGTGGCTCGGGTGTGGCCGAACGCGCAGCACTTGAAGCACCGCGCAGGCTGTGCCTCAAGTGGCCGGACCACAGCCGAGCTGAAGCCAATCAGCAACCGTCCCTTGGTCGCAGCAAGGACGGCCCCGGCCGCGGCGACCGGGCACTCCACGCGGATGATGCCCATGCCGCGGCGGCCGAGCCTGATGACTCCAGCCTTCACCGCGCCGGCGTCGCAGCCTCCAGCCGCTGCGACGGCCGCGACCACATCCTCTTTGGCGACCGAGTCATCGAGATCGGCCACCTCCAAGGCTGTGGTCTTTTCTGGCCTGGCGACCTTGGCCACATCCGCGACGACCTCCCGCAGCTTCGCTGCGAAGAGGTCCGCGTTCGTGCCGCGCTGCTCCCCCGAGAACTCGAAAATTCGAGCTCCCGTGAGAGTTCGGCGGCACGTTATTTTGCTGATCCCCAGCTGGGAGGGATCAGCATTCGTACGAGCCCGTCTCAGTACGGACTCGTACGTCTCGCCCCGCTCCGCGGCCTCCGGGGTGATGGTCACCACGACGGCCGCGGTTTTGGGAGGAACCAGCTTCCTCCCACCAGCTGGAGCCCGTTTGGCTGCAGGAGCAGCCGCAGCGGGCTTGGGGTCCGACTTTTTGGCCTTCTTCTTCCCCCTCTTGACCACTTCCGTCCACGACTGGTTGGACGGGGTGGTGGAGGGAAGAAGGGCGTCTTCCTCCTGAGAGATCTGGGCTGGGGCTGGGGCTGCTGGAGCAGCAGAGGACCCAGACGCCCCCACCGCGCTCGTGGCGGGGGTCTGAGGAGCCGCCGTGGTCCTCTTGCCCTTGCCCTTGCCCTTTCCCTTTGAGGGCTGCCCTTCCAATACAGGGCCTACTTGAGGCGCAGGTTCCGGCTCCCTCGGTTGGCGACTTTTGTCCGCCGCTAGCGGTGGGCGGAGCCGCTTTTCCGGCAGGAGCCGGTCCTCGATGCCTGCGAAGCAGGCCCTAATAAACGCCCTCTCCTCCATCACTACCTGCCTCAAGGCTGCCTCGAGGCTGGCAGGGGTGGAGGGGGAGGGGGAGGAGGAGGAGGAGGAGGAGGAGGGGCCCCCTGTCACCGGAGCCGGGGCAGGCGGGGCCGTGGCTTCAGCCAGCTTCTGGTGAAGCTGGCTGACCTCCGCCTGCAGGCGATCCACCTTCGCCTGCAGCTGCCGCGTCTCGTCCGTGGCCGTCCGCTTGACCAGCTCCAGGACAATGCCGTGCATGCTGGCTGCACGGCATTTGAGGGCCTTCTGAAAGGTCCCCTTCAGGTTGGAGGATTTTGAGGCGACCTCCAGGACCTCCTCCCTGTCCTCCTCCGCCATGCGCGCCAGCTCTGCCAGGGAGTGGTCGGCATAGAGCACGTGGGATGCCCCATACCCGGCCCTCGACCTGGCAGCTTGCTGCTCCTTGGCGGCAACCTTCTCCTCCAAGTCCGCTTGGAGCTGCGCCCGTTTCGCCAAATTAAGTTGGCGCTCGGCGTCCACTAAGCCCACGTCATGGGTACAGGCCGTCGGAGAAGAAGTCGGAGCCTTTTTGGACTTCGACTTCTTCTTCGCCTTGCTGCGGCTTGCGGTGGACTCCGAGGAGCCCTCGGACCGCTTCCGCTTGAAGCGGTCGCCGCTTTCCGCAGCCGACGTGTCCATGTTGGACTCTGTGTCCGAGTCCGAAGACTCGTCCGGCCTGCGGAACAAACTGGCCGCGGATCGTGGGCGGTCTGCTCCTCTCGGCGTCAAAACGCCGCCGGCGTTGGGGTGGCCCTGAGAAGGGCCGTTGGGGTGGCCCTGAGAAGGGCCGTTTGGGTGGCCCTGAGAAGGGCCGTTGGGGTGGCCCTGAGAAGGGCCGTTGGGGTGGCCCTGAGAAGGGCCGTTGGGGTGGCCCTGAGAAGGGCCGTTGGGTTGGCCCTGAGAAGGGCCGTTTGGGTCGCCCTGGGGAGAGCGACTCGGCACAAAACGGCCGGACGCATCGCGTGCCGGCTTACCTGTCATACTCGCAAATGTCCGCATAAAATTAAAATCACGATCTAAAAGTCACAGCGCACTTTAGCCGCCGGTCTGCCACTCCGTTACGGTGGTCAGACACGGCGTTGCCCAGGGGATACTGCGTGGAAGTATGCGCTGTGGGGGATCCCCCAACCTAACCTTTTTTTTTTTTTTTTTTTTTTTTTTTTTTCGCTGAGAAATGCTTTATGCATCCCCGGCTCGTGGGGGACGAGTCGGGGTATGTGGGACTCCTGACTAAATACGCAGTATACCCACTAAAACTCAGCGGTGCTCCCGCATCGCCGTGATGGGAGGGCCATGGGAATCCGGCTCAGCCTTTACGTCCACAGCCCTCCCGGCGCATGCCCGCCTAGCTGGCGGGCCCCACAGGCCCCCCACCTGCGTGGCGGGGGGCTACGGGAATGACCGGGAGCACCTGGCCATTCCCGTCCGGCACTGGTGGAGGCCTGTGCGATGCAGGCGAGGGTGCCCCCGCACCCGTTGCCTGCTGGCCTCCACCTGGGAGGAGGAGTCGGAGATGACCGTCGAACTGACGTCTCCTTCGACCCCTCCTCCGCCTTCGGAGCGGTGCCGCGTCGGGATCGTCCTCCCGCACGCGCTCCGCCGCCTCCTTCTGGGACATGACGTGTTCGCAGAAGGAGGCGACCGCCGCCCAGGACCCCTCGTCCCTCAGCATGGCGCCCACCACGCCGGGGAGCGAGAGGTCCAACCCGATCGCCGCGACGAGACTGCGGCGCGGCTCGGACCACGACGGGCACACCTCGAGAGTGTGCTGCGCCGTGTCCTCCGCCGCGCCACAGTCGTGGCACGACGGCGAGCACCCACGCCTCGAGTTCCCAAGGAGGGGTGCCGGCCAGAGCGCATGCCCCGGCGAAGCTCACCGTGCGGTGAGCCCGCGCCACCCGCTGGGCTATCGCCCGTTGAGGTGCCCGCAAGGCCGCGGCGTTCTCTCGTCTGTGGAGGGACTCCTCCCAAATGGGGGCCCCGTAGAGGGCCATGCTCCTCAAGATGCCGGCGTAGAGTTGCCGGCATCGCGCGCTGGGCCCCCCCAAGTTGGGAAGGAGCCACGAGAGAGCGCCCGCGGTCTTCAGCAGGCGCGACGACAGCCCGCTGAAATGCGGGCCGAAGCGCCACCTGCTGTCGAGTACAAGGCCCAGATATTTCATCTGGGCCTTCACCTCAATCCTGACGCCCTCCACGAAGATGTGGGCGCCAGGTGGCGGGGGGCGCTGCCGGGGACCGTGGAAGAAGACGGCCTCGGTCTTATGCAGCGCCACCGTCAACCCTAGGCGGCGGATCCTCCCTGCGACCAAGGATCCGCCCGCCGAGGCCAAGGAGGCCGCCTCCCTGAAACTCTCCCCCCGGGCGGTGAGGAGAGTGTCATCCGCGTAGCAGACGACACTCGTGCCTCGGAGGAGAGTTCCCCGCAAGAGCCAATCGTAGCCGACGTTCCAGAGGAGAGGTCCTAAGACTGACCCCTGTGGAACGCCGGCTTCCGCGGCGTACCGCCGGACTCGGCCAGCCCTGTTCACCAGGACGATCGCCCGATCCTCCAGGTAGCTGGCCAGCAGCACGCGCATGTAGCGAGGCACTCCGTGGAATCGGAGCGCCTCTAGGATGGTGGAGTGGGGAACGGAGTTGAAGGCGTTGGCAATGTCGAACGACACGGCCAACAACCCGTCCCCCGCCTCCATCGCATCCTTCACCTGCCCCTTGAGGCAGGCCAGCGCGTCCACCGTCGAACGCTCAGCCCGAAAGCCGTACTGAGCGTCCGACAAGTCCGGCCCGATGCACCGCAGATGGCTCTTGAGGCGGGCAGCGATTATCCCCTCGAACATCTTACCGACCTCATCGAGCAGAACGATGGGCCGGTATGCCGAGGGGGAGTCTGCCGGGCGGCCCTCCTTGCGAAGGAGGCACAACTGTCCCTCCTTCCACGGTTTCGGGAACCTTCCAGACGCAAGGCATGCGCTGAAGAGGTCCCGAAACCGCTCCTCCATTTGGGTGGCGGCGATCGCCACCACCCTCGCCGGGACACCGTCGGGGCCCGGAGCCGTCTTCTTGGCGCGGATATGGAGAATAGCCGCGCCGAGTTCCGACTCCGTGACGGGAGGGGTCTCTTCTTCTTCCTCGTCAGCTGGCGGAGCTGTCCTCTGCGGAGGGGCCATCGCTGGTGGGGTGAAGTCGTCCCTGCACGGGAACAGGGACTGAACCACCCCATCCAGAAAGGAGGGCTCCAGGGTCTCGGCCACCGGGGGACCGAAGGGGCGCAGTTTGTTCCGCGCCGCCTTATACGGTCTCCCGTAGGGGTCCGCGTCGAGACCCTCCAGCATTTCTGCTCTCGCAGAGTCTCTGGCGGCGGTGATAGCCCGATCGAGGACCAGTTTTGCCGCCAGGTACACCTCGTAGAGGTGGTCCCCGACGGCCTGGTCCCGTCGACGCCGCCGCCGACTCCGCGTGTAAGCCCTCCTTGCCTCCACACAGGCTGCTCGAAGCCCCGCCAGCTCCGCCGACCACCAGTACACGGCCCGTTTGGGTGGTGGTCGGCCAGACCGAGGCATGCTCGAGTTGCATACCTCGGTCAGAGACTCCCTCAGTTGCCCCGCCACGGTGTCCACATCCGGCAGCCGGCTGGCGGAAGGCGGCGAAAGCCAGTCCTGGACGAACGCCGCCTCCCGCGCTGCCTCCCTGTCCAGGCGGGCGAGAGCCCACCGTGGGAACGGTGATCGCCCCGGCAGAGTCCGCGTCTCTCCGGGGCGACTGGTGGAGATGTCGAACCGCACGTAGCGATGGTCCGACATGGTCTCCACCAGGCTCACCCGCCAGTTCAGCACGCGCGCGGCTAACGCAGGGGTGGCGAAAGTGACGTCCACCACTGAGCCACCCTGCCGCCGCACGCATGTCTGGACGCTGCCTCTGTTCAAGAGGCAGAGTCCAGAGGAGGCAGCCCACAGCTCGACTGCCCGCCCGCGGGCGTCGGTGGCCGGGTTGCCCCAGGTCACCGACTTGGCGTTCAGGTCTCCCAGCACGGAGACCTGACGCGGCGCCGCCCTGCCGACCACGGCGGCCAGGACTCCGAGATAGTTCTCGAAGTCCTGGAGAGGGCGGTTTGGGGAGAAATACACGCCCACGAGGGCGAGTTCTCCCCACGCGGCGGCCACGTATCCCGGTCCCCTCTCTAATAGCGAGAGGGGAGGGGAGTCTGTGGAAGACCGCGCCGCTAGTGCCACCAAGCCGTCCTCGTCACCCAGCCAGCTGCCGGGGACGAAGTAGGGCTCGGCGACCACCGCTACGTTCACCAACCACTCGGCCATGACCTGTACCACCAGGTCCTGGGCCGCTCTGCAGTGGTTGGCGTTCGTCTGGAGGATGCGGAGGTCGGAAATTATTATTCCGACATCGCACCCTCCTCAGCCGCCGCCGCCGCCGCTGGAGCTACAGCGGCGACGACGGCGGCGGCGGTGGTGGCAACAGGGCGAACCTGTGCCGGCACCACGCCCTTCTTGACGGGGGGCTTACAGCTCCTGCCCGTCATCCGGTGGCCCGCGGGGCGGCCACTGGCGGCACACGCCGCGCAGTGTGGCGCGGTGGCGGTGCACGCGGCCCACCCGTGTCCCTCCTTCCCGCATTGGAAGCAGGTTTCCCTCCAATCGGACTTGGAGGGACACGTGGCTCGGGTGTGGCCGAACGCGCAGCACTTGAAGCACCGCGCAGGCTGTGCCTCAAGTGGCCGGACCACAGCCGAGCTGAAGCCTATCAGCAACCGTCCCTTGGTCGCAGCAAGGACGGCCCCGGCCGCGGCGACCGGGCACTCCACGCGGATGATGCCCATGCCGCGGCGGCCGAGCCTGATGACTCCAGCCTTCACCGCGCCAGCGTCGCAGCCTCCAGCCGCTGCGACGGCCGCGACCACATCCTCTTTGGCGACCGAGTCGTCCAAATCGGCCACCTCCAAGGCTGTGGTCTTAACGGGCCTTGCGACCTTGGCCACATCCGACGCGATGACCTCTTGCAGCTTCGCTGCGAAGAGGTCCGCGTTCGTGCCGCGCTGCTCCCCCGAGAACTCGAAAATTCGAGCTCCCGTGAGAGTTCGGCGGCACGTTATTTTGCTGATCCCCAGCTGGGAGGGATCAGCATTCGTACGAGCCCGTCTCAGTACGGACTCACTACGGACGTAGCAGAGGCACCGAAATGCCACAATTGTTTTTTGGCAAGGATGGAGAAGACCGACCACAACGCCTTCGACAGTGCGTGCCCGATACGCGTAAAGTGGGACGCATTGGCACGCCTGTCGGTGGCGTATTGCTAAGGTGCAACCAGCATTTCCCGGAAGCAGTAACTCGTGCCCGACACAAACCCGAACTCACCCTAGTGTCCGACCAAATTACCAAGTGATCCAAGCGAATCTGCAGAGGAAGAATTTAGCGACCCAAGAGCTTATGATAGCAGCTAGTGAGCGGAAGGTCGCATTCGCACTGCTCCAGGAGCCATATGTGGGTGGGGTTAAAAGGATGCGAGACTACCGGGGAGCGAGAGTCTACCAGTGCGCGGAACATGGAAGTGGAACTGTGAAGGCGGCAATAGTCGTCTTCGACCATGACCTTGACGTCACGCAGTGTCCAAAACTCACCACCAATAACATCACGGTGGTGAGGATCCGAACCAGCGCCTGGGAAATCGCAGTAGTCTCGTTCTATTTTGAACCAGACCAGCCCATACAGCCATACCTGGAGCAGCTTCTGCAGATTCGTGAGGAAATGGGCCCTACGAAAATTGTAATGGGAGGTGACGCAAATGCGAAGAGCACCTGGTGGGGCAGTTTGGTCGTAGACGGCAGGGGTGAGGAAATGTCGGGAACACTAGACGAAATGTGCTTGCAGGTACTCAACGTCGGAAACACGCCAACGTTCGACACCATCAGGGGTGGCAGGTCATACACCAGCTTTGTTGACGTAACAGTGTGCTCAACGGACCTGCTAGACCTGGTGGAGGACTGGAGGGTTGAGGAAGGCATCACGAGCTCGGACCACAACGGTATCGTATTTAACATCAATCTTCAAAAATCAAAAGGAACAAACATAAGAAGAACCACGAGACTTTACAACACAAGGAAAGCAAATTGGAGCCAATTTCATGAGAAATTGGCCCAATTAAAAGTAGATTACAACCTAAATACAATAGAAATAAATAAAATTAATAGTAAAATAAATCTTGAAAACATAATTAACAATTACATTAAAGCCATAAATGAAACTAGTGAAAGAACTTTAGATAAAATTAAAAATAACGAGACACTTACGATACCGTGGTGGTCCAAGGAGCTCGCGGACATGATGAATGACGTGAACACCAGGAGACGCCGCATTCGATGCGCCGCACCGGCCCGTAGAGCGAGGGTCGTCGAGGAGTACCTGCAAGCCAAAGAAAACTACGAGTTGCAAGCCAAAAAGGCACAAATAACAAGTTGGAAGGGATTCTGCGAAAAACAAGATAAAGAAGGAGTTTGGGAGGGAATTTACAGAGTCATAGGACGGACCGCCAAGCGACACGAGGACTTGCCATTGGTGAAGGATGGGGTATCGCTCGATGGTATGGATTCGGCTTCACTACTGGCGGGGACCTTCTACCCCGAGGACCTGGAAGAGGAAGATAACGATGACCACCGTCGGACGCGTGAAGCAGCCAGTCGTGTAAACGAGTGGACGCATGCTGAACACCATGACCCACCGTTTACACTTCAGGAGCTAAAAACCGCGGTGGGAAGTTTCAACCCAAAGAAGGCACCCGGGGCGGATGGTCTCACTGCCGATATCTGTACCCAAGCCATTTCCCGGGACCCGGGGATGTTTCTTGCGCTGGCCAACAAGTGCCTCGAGCAGGGCCACTTCCCCGGAGCCTGGAAAGTGGCCACAGTGGTGATACTCCGGAAGCCGGGCAAGGACTCTTACACCACCCCGAAGTCCTACAGACCGATCGGCCTCCTACCAGTCCTGGGCAAAATGCTTGAAAAGATGTTGGTAGCAAGGTTGAAGTGGCATCTGATCCCGCGGTTGAGTACTCGTCAGTTTGGCTTCATGCCCCAGAAGAGCACCGAGGACTCCCTCTGCACCATGATACAACATATCAAAGCAAAGCTAAGTCTAAAGAAGCTGATCACTGTTGTATCCCTGGACATAGAGGGAGCCTTCGACAGCGCATGGTGGCCGGCAATCAGGACCAGACTGGCTGAGGAAAGGTGCCCGGTGAATATCAGACGGATGCTGGACAGCTACCTGGCTGGTAGGAGTGTCCGGGTTAGGTACGCTGGAGCAGAGTGTACAAGGAACACAAGTAAGGGGTGTGTACAGGGGTCGATTGGTGGTCCGATCCTCTGGAACCTGCTGCTGGACCCTTTGCTGAAAGGGCTGGAAGAGCGAGGGCATCACTGCCAGGCTTTCGCCGACGATGTCGTTATGATCTTCGACGGTGACACAGCATTGGAAGTTCAGGGACGTGCCAATGCCGCCCTCGAGTATGTTCGGAAGTGGGGCATCGGAAACAAGCTGAAGTTTGCACCACACAAAACCTGTGCAATGGTAGTTACCAAGAAGCTTAAGTACGATGTCCCGCTCCTGAGCATGGGCGGGGTCGACATTGGCATGTCTAAGGAAATAAAAATACTGGGGCTCACCGTCGACCACCAGCTCACTTTCAACACCCACGCCGCTAACGTGTGTAGGAAAGCAGCAAACATCTATAAGCAGCTATCCAGAGCGGCAAAAGTGAGCTGGGGCCTGCATCCGGAGGTCATACGGAGCATCTACACGGCAGCGGTGGAGCCGGTGGTGATGTACGCGGCAGGCGCCTGGGCGCCGGCTACAAGGAAGGTGGGAGTGCAGAAGCTGCTCAACACGGTCCAACGAGGATTCGCCCAAAAGCTCTGCAAATCCTACCGCACGGTTTCGCTGAACGCGTCCCTGGTGCTGGCTGGGATACTTCCTCTCGACCTCAGAATACAGGAAGCAGCCGCCCTGTATGAAGCAAAGAGGGGAGTGCCCCGGCCGGCCCTAGCGGGCAGGGAGGTAGAGCGTGTGGTGGCATTTGCAGAGACCCCACATCCGGCAAAACATATGGCCATGGAGTTCATGAGCCTGGAGGACCAGTCTCGAGTGGACACCCACAACATCCAGGCGGTCCGATTTTTCACCGACGGCAGCAAGATCGCGGGCAAGGTCGGAGCAGCACTGTCACTTTGGGATGGCGTTGCCGAGATCAAGTCCGTAAAGCTTAGCTTGCCGTCGTGCTGCACGGTCTACCAGGCGGAACTCCTGGCCATATGCGTAGCCACGAGGGAAATCCTCAAGCGCAAAGAGGGAACCTTCGGAATCTATAGTGACTCAAAGGCAGCACTACAAACAGTCACGAACCAAGGTTCCCTCCACGCCCTGGCCGTGGAGGCGAGAGCAAACGTGGGCGCGGCCTTCTCCCAGAGCAAAGATGTTTCTTTGTTCTGGGTGAAGGCTCATGCCGGACTGGAGGGCAACGAACGCGCAGACCACCTTGCGAAAGAGGCTGCACTCAAATAAAAAAAGAAGCCGGACTACGATCTTTGCCCGGTTTCATTCGTCAAGCGGCAGATCCGAATGGGGTCGCTCGACGAATGGAACCGGAGATACAAAAGTGGCGAAACAGCCTCCGTCACTAAAATATTCCTCCCAGACGCGATAGATGCCTTCAAAATTGTCAGCAAGCTCAGACCTACCGGAGTCGTAACGCAGATCTTGACGGGGCACGGTGGGTTCTCTGAATACCTGCACCGCTTTAAGTGTAAGGGGAGCCCATCGTGCATCTGTGAGCCGGACGCACAAGAGACGGTCCCTCACATCTTGACCGAATGTCCAGCGTTTGGAGCGGAGAGATTGGAAGCGGAAATGAGACTTGAGACAGAGCTAAAAATGGAAAATATTTGGAAATTAATGTCAAATGCTAAACAAAGAAAAATTTTAATAGATTACAGCATAAAAATAACCACAAGAGCAATACAAAGAAACAAGGAAACATAAAGCTATGCTTTTTAATATATACAGGTATATACAGAAAAAGCATACAAACAATTAATAGATATTTTTAAGAAAAACAATCATCAAATTTTGGAAAATAAATAAAACATAGACTAATAATAAAAAAAACAGTAAAATCTTTTTATAAATTCGGCAAAATAATAATTTTAAAGTAAATAAAATAAATGAATGAAAAGGTCTCTGACCATGTCAGGGGGACACTTTGAAAGGCAGGAGTGGGTTTTAGCCGGTAAGAGTCCGGCACTGCCCAGACTGGCTCACCAGTGAGCCAGTCTGGGCGTCCATGAGGATTTCCCTCTCCTGCCAAACCAAAAAAAAAAAAAAAAAAAAAAAAAAAAAAAAAAAAAAAAACCTAACCTAACCTAACCTTTTTTTTTTTTTTTTTTTTTTTTTTTTTTTTTTCGCTGAGAAATGCTTTATGCATCCCCGGCTCGTGGGGGACGAGTCGGGGTATGTGGGACTCCTGTGTAAAATACAGTATACCCACTAAAACTCAGCGGTGCTCCCGCATCGCCGTGATGGGAGGGCCATGGGAATCCGGCTCAGCCTTTACGTCCACAGCCCTCCCGGCGCATGCCCGCCTAGCTGGCGGGCCCCACAGGCCCCCCACCTGCGTGGCGGGGGGCTACGGGAATGACCGGGAGCACCTGGCCATTCCCGTCCGGCACTGGTGGAGGCCTGTGCGATGCAGGCGAGGGTGCCCCCGCACCCGTTGCCTGCTGGCCTCCACCTGGGAGGAGGAGTCGGAGATGACCGTCGAACTGACGTCTCCTTCGACCCCTCCTCCGCCTTCGGAGCGGTGCCGCGTCGGGATCGTCCTCCCGCACGCGCTCCGCCGCCTCCTTCTGGGACATGACGTGTTCGCAGAAGGAGGCGACCGCCGCCCAGGACCCCTCGTCCCTCAGCATGGCGCCCACCACGCCGGGGAGCGAGAGGTCCAACCCGATCGCCGCGACGAGACTGCGGCGCGGCTCGGACCACGACGGGCACACCTCGAGAGTGTGCTGCGCCGTGTCCTCCGCCGCGCCACAGTCGTGGCACGACGGCGTCTCCTCCCGCCCGATCCGATGCAGGTACGATCCGAAACAACCGTGTCCGGACAGCACCTGCACCAGGCGGAACGAGAGGAACCCGTGCGGCCGCTCGAGCCAGTCCCGCAGGACCGGCCCGATCGCGTCGAGGGTTCGGCGGCCGAAGACTGCGGAGGCGAGGTCCGTCGTCCAGTGGACGACGATGGCGTCCCTCGCCTCCCGCCGGACGGCCTCCCGCTGTTCCGGGGCGAAGGGCTGACCCGCCGCCCTCCGCCTCGCCTTCCACTCGTACACTCTGGCGAGCACCCACGCCTCGAGTTCCCAAGGAGGGGTGCTGGCCAGAGCGCATGCCCCGGCAAAGCTCACCGTGCGGTGAGCCCGCGCCACCCGCTGGGCTATCGCCCGTTGAGGTGCCCGCAAGGCCGCGGCGTTCTCTCGTCTGTGGAGGGACTCCTCCCAAATGGGGGCCCCGTAGAGGGCCATGCTCCTCAAGATGCCGGCGTAGAGTTGCCGGCATCGCGCGCTGGGCCCCCCCAAGTTGGGAAGGAGCCACGAGAGAGCGCCCGCGGTCTTCAGCAGGCGCGACGACAGCCCGCTGAAATGCGGGCCGAAGCGCCACCTGCTGTCGAGTACAAGGCCCAGATATTTCATCTGGGCCTTCACCTCAATCCTGACGCCCTCCACGAAGATGTGGGCGCCAGGTGGCGGGGGGCGCTGCCGGGGACCGTGGAAGAAGACGGCCTCGGTCTTATGCAGCGCCACCGTCAACCCTAGGCGGCGGATCCTCCCTGCGACCAAGGATCCGCCCGCCGAGGCCAAGGAGGCCGCCTCCCTGAAACTCTCCCCCCGGGCGGTGAGGAGAGTGTCATCCGCGTAGCAGACGACACTCGTGCCTCGGAGGAGAGTTCCCCGCAAGAGCCAATCGTAGCAGACGTTCCAGAGGAGAGGTCCTAAGACTGACCCCTGTGGAACGCCGGCTTCCGCGGCGTACCGCCGGACTCGGCCAGCCCTGTTCACCAGGACGATCGCCCGATCCTCCAGGTAGCTGGCCAGCAGCACGCGCATGTAGCGAGGCACTCCGTGGAATCGGAGCGCCTCTAGGATGGTGGAGTGGGGAACGGAGTTGAAGGCGTTGGCAATGTCGAACGACACGGCCAACAACCCGTCCCCCGCCTCCATCGCATCCTTCACCTGCCCCTTGAGGCAGGCCAGCGCGTCCACCGTCGAACGCTCAGCCCGAAAGCCGTACTGAGCGTCCGACAAGTCCGGCCCGATGCACCGCAGATGGCTCTTGAGGCGGGCAGCGATTATCCCCTCGAACATCTTACCGACCTCATCGAGCAGAACGATGGGCCGGTATGCCGAGGGGGAGTCTGCCGGGCGGCCCTCCTTGCGAAGGAGGCACAACTGTCCCTCCTTCCACGGTTTCGGGAACCTTCCAGACGCAAGGCATGCGCTGAAGAGGTCCCGAAACCGCTCCTCCATTTGGGTGGCGGCGATCGCCACCACCCTCGCCGGGACACCGTCGGGGCCCGGAGCCGTCTTCTTGGCGCGGATATGGAGAATAGCCGCGCCGAGTTCCGACTCCGTGACGGGAGGGGTCTCTTCTTCTTCCTCGTCAGCTGGCGGAGCTGTCCTCTGCGGAGGGGCCATCGCTGGTGGGGTGAAGTCGTCCCTGCACGGGAACAGGGACTGAACCACCCCATCCAGAAAGGAGGGCTCCAGGGTCTCGGCCACCGGGGGACCGAAGGGGCGCAGTTTGTTCCGCGCCGCCTTATACGGTCTCCCGTAGGGGTCCGCGTCGAGACCCTCCAGCATTTCTGCTCTCGCAGAGTCTCTGGCGGCGGTGATAGCCCGATCGAGGACCAGTTTTGCCGCCAGGTACACTTCGTAGAGGTGGTCCCCGACGGCCTGGTCCCGTCGACGCCGCCGCCGACTCCGCGTGTAAGCCCTCCTTGCCTCCACACAGGCTGCTCGAAGCCCCGCCAGCTCCGCCGACCACCAGTACACGGCCCGTTTGGGTGGTGGTCGGCCAGACCGAGGCATGCTCGAGTTGCATACCTCGGTCAGAGACTCCCTCAGTTGCCCCGCCACGGTGTCCACATCCGGCAGCCGGCTGGCGGAAGGCGGCGAAAGCCAGTCCTGGACGAACGCCGCCTCCCGCGCTGCCTCCCTGTCCAGGCGGGCGAGAGCCCACCGTGGGAACGGTGATCGCCCTGGCAGAGTCCGCGTCTCTCCGGGGCGACTGGTGGAGATGTCGAACCGCACGTAGCGATGGTCCGACATGGTCTCCACCAGGCTCACCCGCCAGTTCAGCACGCGCGCGGCTAACGCAGGGGTGGCGAAAGTGACGTCCACCACTGAGCCACCCTGCCGCCGCACGCATGTCTGGACGCTGCCTCTGTTCAAGAGGCAGAGTCCAGAGGAGGCAGCCCACAGCTCGACTGCCCGCCCGCGGGCGTCGGTGGCCGGGTTGCCCCAGGTCACCGACTTGGCGTTCAGGTCTCCCAGCACGGAGACCTGACGCGGCGCCGCCCTGCCGACCACGGCGGCCAGGACTCCGAGATAGTTCTCGAAGTCCTGGAGAGGGCGGTTTGGGGAGAAATACACGCCCACGAGGGCGAGTTCTCCCCACGCGGCGGCCACGTATCCCGGTCCCCTCTCTAATAGCGAGAGGGGAGGGGAGTCTGTGGAAGACCGCGCCGCTAGTGCCACCAAGCCGTCCTCGTCACCCAGCCAGCTGCCGGGGACGAAGTAGGGCTCGGCGACCACCGCTACGTTCACCAACCACTCGGCCATGACCTGTACCACCAGGTCCTGGGCCGCTCTGCAGTGGTTGGCGTTCGTCTGGAGGATGCGGAGGTCGGAAATTATTATTCCGACATCGCACCCTCCTCAGCCGCCGCCGCCGCCGCTGGAGCTACAGCGGCGACGACGGCGGCGGCGGTGGTGGCAACAGGGCGAACCTGTGCCGGCACCACGCCCTTCTTGACGGGGGGCTTACAGCTCCTGCCCGTCATCCGGTGGCCCGCGGGGCGGCCACTGGCGGCACACGCCGCGCAGTGTGGCGCGGTGGCGGTGCACGCGGCCCACCCGTGTCCCTCCTTCCCGCATTGGAAGCAGGTTTCCCTCCAATCGGACTTGGAGGGACACGTGGCTCGGGTGTGGCCGAACGCGCAGCACTTGAAGCACCGCGCAGGCTGTGCCTCAAGTGGCCGGACCACAGCCGAGCTGAAGCCTATCAGCAACCGTCCCTTGGTCGCAGCAAGGACGGCCCCGGCCGCGGCGACCGGGCACTCCACGCGGATGATGCCCATGCCGCGGCGGCCGAGCCTGATGGCTCCCCCTCTCACCGCGCCAGCGTCGCAGCCTCCAGCCGCTGCGACGGCCGCGACCACATCCTCTTTGGCGACCGAGTCGTCCAGATCGGCCACCTCGAGGGCTGTGGTCTTTTCAGGCCTGGCGACCTTGGCCACATCCGCGACGACCTCCCGCAGCTTTTCTGCGAAGAGGTCCGCGTTCGTGCCGCGCTGCTCTCCCGAAAACTCGAAAATTCGAGCTCCCGTGAGAGTTCGGCGGCACGTGATTTTGCTGATCCCCAGCTGGGAGGGATCAGCATTCGTACGAGCCCGTCTCAGTACGGACTCGTACGTCTCGCCCCGCTCCGCGGCCTCCGGGGTGATGGTCACCACGACGGCCGCGGTTTTGGGAGGAACCAGCTTCCTCCCACCAGCTGGAGCCCGTTTGGCTGCAGGAGCAGCCGCAGCGGGCTTGGGGTCCGACTTTTTGGCCTTCTTCCCCCTCTTGACCACTTCCGTCCACGACTGGTTGGACGGGGTGGTGGAAGGAAGAAGGGCGTCTTCCTCCTGAGAAATCTGGGCTGGGGCTGGGGCTGCTGGAGCAGCAGAGGACCCAGACGCCCCCACCGCGCTCGTGGTGGGGGTCTGAGGAGCCGCCGTGGTCCGCTTGCCCTTGCCCTTGCCCTTTCCCTTTGAGGGCTGCCCTTCCAGTACAGGGCCTGCTTGAGGCGCAGGTTCCGGCTCCCTCGGTTGGCGACTCTTGTCCGCCGCTAGCGGTGGGCGGAGCCGCTTTTCCGGCAGGAGCCGGTCCTCGATGCCTGCGAAGCAGGCCCTAATAAACGCCCTCTCCTCCATCACTACCTGCCTCAAGGCTGCCTCGAGGCTGGCAGGGGTGGAGGGAGAGGGGGAGGAGGAGGAGGAGGAGGGGCCTCCTGTCACCGGAGCTGGGGCAGGCCGGGCCGTGGCTTCAGCCAGCTTCTGGTGAAGCTGGCTGACCTCCGCCTGCAGGCGATCCACCTTCGCCTGCAGCTGCCGCGTCTCGTCCGTGGCCGTCCGCTTGACCAGCTCCAGGACAATGCCGTGCATGCTGGCGGCACGGCATTTGAGGGCCTTCTGAAAGGTCCCCTTCAGGTTGGAGGATTTTGAGGCGACCTCCAGAACCTCCTCCCTGTCCTCCTCCGCCATGCGCGCCAGCTCTGCCAGGGAGTGGTCGGCATAGAGCACGTGGGATGCCCCATACCCAGCCCTCGACCTGGCAGCTTGCTGCTCCTTGGCGGCAATCCTCTCCTCCAAGTCCATTTGGAGCTGCGCCCGCTTAGCCAAGTTTAATTGGCGCTCAGCGTCCACAAGGCCCACGTCGTGAGTGAGGGCCGGAGAAGAAGAGGTCGAAGCCTTCTTGGGCTTCGACTTCTTCTTACTGCGGCTTGCGGTGGACTCCGAGGAGCCCTCGGACCGCTTCCGCTTGAAGCGGTCGCCGCTTTCCGCAGCCGACGTGTCCATGTTGGACTCTGTGTCCGAGTCCGAAGACTCGCCCGGCCTGCGGAACAGGCTGGCAGCGGATCGCGGGCGGTCCGCTCCTCTCGGCGTCAAAACGCCGCCGGCGTGGCCCTGAGAAGGGCCGTTGGGGTGGCCCTGAGAAGGGCCGTTGGGGTGGCCCTGAGACGGGCCGTTGGGGTGGCCCTGAGAAGGGCCGTTGGGGTGGCCCTGAGTAGGGCCGTTGGGGTGGCCCTGAGAAGGGCCGTTGGGGTGGCCCTGAGAAGGGCCGTTGGGGTGGCCCTGAGAAGGGCCGTTGGGTTGGCCCTGAGAAGGGCCGTTTGAGTCGCCCTGGGGAGAGCGACTCGGGATAAAACGGCCGGACGCATCGCGTGCCGGCTTTCCTGACATTTTTACGAAACGTCCGCAACAGTGTTCGTAAGATAAAAAGTCACAGCGCACTTTAGCCACCGGTCTGCCACTCCGTTACGGTGGTCAGACACGGCGTTGCCCAGGGGATACTGCGTGGAAGTATGCGCTGTGGGGGATCCCCCAACCTAACCTTTTTTTTTTTTTTTTTTTTTTTTTTTTTCGCTGAGAAATGCGTTACGCATCCCCGGCTCGTGGGGGACGAGTCGGGGTATGTGGGACTCCTGTCTAAGTGCAGTATACCCACTAAAACTCAGCGGTGCTCCCGCATCGCCGTGATGGGAGGGCCATGGGAAACCGGCTCAGCCTTTACATCCACAGCCCTCCCGGCGCATGCCCGCCTAGCTGGCGGGCCCCACATGCCCCCCACCTGGGTGGTGGGGGGCTACGGGAATGGCCGGGAGCACCTGGCCATTCCCGTCCGGCACTGGTGGAGGCCTGTGCGATGCAGGCGAGGGTGCCCCCGCACCCGTTGCCTGCTGGCCTCCACCTGGGAGGAGGAGTCGGAGATGACTGTCGAACTGACGTCTCCTTCGACCCCTCCTCCGCCTTCGGAGCGGTGCCGCGTCGGGATCGTCCTCCCGCACGCGCTCCGCCGCCTCCTTCTGGGACATGACGTGCTCGCAGAAGGAGGCGACTGCCGCCCAGGACCCCTCGTCCCTCAGCATGGCGCCCACCACGCCGGGGAGCGAGAGGTCCACCCCGATCGCCGCGACGAGACTGCGGCGCGGCTCGGACCACGACGGGCACACCTCGAGAGTGTGCTGCGCCGTGTCCTCCGCCGCGCCACAGTGGTGGCACGACGGCGTCTCCTCCCGTCCGATCCGATGCAGGTACGATCCGAAACAACCGTGTCCGGACAGCACCTGCACCAGACGGAACGAGAGGAACCCGTGCGGCCGCTCGAGCCAGTCCCGCAGGACCGGCCCGATCGCGTCGAGGGTTCGGCGGCCGAAGACTGCGGCGGCGAGGTCCGTCGTCCAGTGGACGACGATGGCGTCCCTCGCCTCCCGCCGGACGGCCTCCCGCTCTTCCGGGGCGAAGGGCTGACCTGAAGCCCTCCGCCCCGCCTTCCACTCGTACACTCTGGCGAGCACCCACGCCTCGAGTTCCCAAGGAGGGGTGCTGGCCAGAGCGCATGCCCCGGCGAAGCTCACCGTGCGGTGAGCCCGCGCCACCCGCTGGGCTATCGCCCTTTGAGGTGCCCGCAAGGCCGCGGCGTTCTCCCGTCTGTGGAGGGACTCCTCCCAGATGGGGGCCCCGTAGAGGGCCATGCTCCTCAGGATGCCGGCGTAGAGTTGCCGGCATCGCGAGCTGGGCCCCCCCAAGTTGGGAAGGAGCGACGAGAGAGCGCCCGCGGTCTTCAGCAGGCGCGACGACAGCCCGCTGAAATGCGGGCCGAAGCGCCACCTGCTGTCGAGTACAAGGCCCAGATATTTCATCTGGGCCTTCACCTCAATCCTGACGCCCTCCACGAAGATGTGGGCGCCAGGTGGCGGGGGGCGCTGCCGGGGACCGTAGAAGAAGACGGCCTCGGTCTTCTGCAGCGCCACCGTCAACCCTAGGCGGCGGATCCTCCCTGCGACCAAGGATCCGCCCGCCGAGGCCAAGTTGGCCGCCTCCCTGAAACTCTCCCCCCGGGCGGTGAGGAGAGTGTCATCCGCGTAGCAGACGACACTCGTGCCTCGGAGGAGAGTTCCCCGCAAGAGCCAATCGTAGCCGACGTTCCAGAGGAGAGGTCCTAAGACTGACCCCTGTGGAACGCCGGCTTCAACGGCGTACCGCCGGACCTGGCCAGCCCTATTGACCAGGAGGATCACCCGATCCTCCAGGTAGCTGGCCAGCAGCACGCGCATGTAGCGAGGCACTCCGTGGAATCGGAGCGCCTCTAGGATGGTGGAGTGGGGAACGGAGTTGAAGGCGTTGGCAATGTCGAACGACACGGCCAACAACCCGTCCCTCACCTCCATCGCATCCTTCACCTGCCCCTTGAGGCAGGCCAGCGCGTCCACCGTCGAACGCTCAGCCCGAAAGCCGTACTGAGCGTCCGACAAGTCCGGCCCGATGCACCGCAGATGGCTCTTCAGGCGGGCAGCGATTATCCCCTCGAACATCTTACCGACCTCATCGAGCAGAACGATGGGCCGGTATGCCGAGGGGGAGTCTGCCGGGCGGCCTTCCTTGCGAAGGAGGCACAACTGTCCCTCCTTCCACGGTTTCGGGAACCTTCCAGACGCAAGGCATGCGCTGAAGAGGTCCCGAAACCGCTCCTCCATTTGGGTGGCGGCGATCGCGACCACTCTCGCCGGGACACCGTCGGGGCCCGGAGCCGTCTTCTTAGCGCGGATATGGAGAATAGCCGCGCCGAGTTCCGACTCCGTGACGGGAGGGGTCTCCTCTTCATCATCAGCTGGCGGGGCTGGTGGGGCCATCGCTGGTGGGGTGAAGTCGTCCCTGCACGGGAACAGGGACTGAACCACCCCATCCAGAAAGGAGGGCTCCAGGGTCTCGGCCACCGGGGGACCAAAGGGGCGCAGTTTGTTTCGCGCCGCCTTATACGGTCTCCCGTAGGGGTCCGCGTCGAGACCCTCCAGCATTTCTGCTCTCGCAGAGTCTCTGGCGGCGGTGATAGCCCGATCGAGGACCAGTTTTGCCGCCAGGTACACCTCGTAGAGGTGGTCCCCGACGGCCTGGTCCCGTCGACGCCGCCGCCGACTCCGCGTGTAAGCCCTCCTTGCCTCCACACAGGCTGCTCGAAGCCCCGCCAGCTCCGCCGACCACCAGTACACGGCCCGTTTGGGTGGTGGTCGGCCAGACCGAGGCATGCTCGAGTTGCATACCTCGGTCAGAGACTCCCTCAGTTGCCCCGCCACGGTGTCCACATCCGGCAGCCGGCTGGCGGAAGGCGGCGAAAGCCAGTCCTGGACGAACGCCGCCTCCCGCGCTGCCTCCCTGTCCAGGCGGGCGAGGGCCCACCGTGGGAACGGTGATCGCCCCGGGAGAGTCCGCGTCTCTCCGGGGCGACTGGTGGAGATGTCGAACCGCACGTAGCGGTGGTCCGACATGGTCTCCACCAGGCTCACCCGCCAGTTCAGCACGCGCGCGGCTAACGCAGGGGTGGCGAAAGTGACGTCCACCACTGAGCCACCCTGCCGCCGCACGCATGTCTGGACGCTGCCTCTGTTCAAGAGGCAGAGTCCAGAGGAGGCAGCCCACAGCTCGACTGCCCGCCCGCGGGCGTCGGTGGCCGGGTTGCCCCAGGTCACCGACTTGGCGTTCAGGTCTCCCAGCACGGAGACCTGACGCGGCGCCGCCCTGCCGACCACGGCGGCCAGGACTCCGAGATAGTTCTCGAAGTCCTGGAGAGGGCGGTTTGGGGAGAAATACACGCCCACGAGGGCGAGTTCTCCCCACGCGGCGGCCACGTATCCCGGTCCCCTCTCTAATAGCGAGAGGGGAGGGGAGTCTGTGGAAGACCGCGCCGCTAGTGCCACCAAGCCGTCCTCGTCACCCAGCCAGCTGCCGGGGACGAAGTAGGGCTCGGCGACCACCGCTACGTTCACCAACCACTCGGCCATGACCTGTACCACCAGGTCCTGGGCCGCTCTGCAGTGGTTGGCGTTCGTCTGGAGGATGCGGAGGTCGGAAATTATTATTCCGACATCGCACCCTCCTCAGCCGCCGCCGCCGCCGCTGGAGCTACAGCGGCGACGACGGCGGCGGCGGTGGTGGCAACAGGGCGAACCTGTGCCGGCACCACGCCCTTCTTGACGGGGGGCTTACAGCTCCTGCCCGTCATCCGGTGGCCCGCGGGGCGGCCACTGGCGGCACACGCCGCGCAGTGTGGCGCGGTGGCGGTGCACGCGGCCCACCCGTGTCCCTCCTTCCCGCATTGGAAGCACGTTTCCCTCCAATCGGACTTGGAGGGACACGTGGCTCGGGTGTGGCCGAACGCGCAGCACTTGAAGCACCGCGCAGGCTGTGCCTCAAGTGGCCGGACCACAGCCGAGCTGAAGCCAATCAGCAACCGTCCCTTGGTCGCAGCAAGGACGGCCCCGGCCGCGGCGACCGGGCACTCCACGCGGATGATGCCCATGCCGCGGCGGCCGAGCCTGATGACTCCAGCCTTCACCGCGCCGGCGTCGCAGCCTCCAGCCGCTGCGACGGCCGCGACCACATCCTCTTTGGCGACCGAGTCATCGAGATCGGCCACCTCCAAGGCTGTGGTCTTTTCTGGCCTGGCGACCTTGGCCACATCCGCGACGACCTCCCGCAGCTTCGCTGCGAAGAGGTCCGCGTTCGTGCCGCGCTGCTCCCCCGAGAACTCGAAAATTCGAGCTCCCGTGAGAGTTCGGCGGCACGTTATTTTGCTGATCCCCAGCTGGGAGGGATCAGCATTCGTACGAGCCCGTCTCAGTACGGACTCGTACGTCTCGCCCCGCTCCGCGGCCTCCGGGGTGATGGTCACCACGACGGCCGCGGTTTTGGGAGGAACCAGCTTCCTCCCACCAGCTGGAGCCCGTTTGGCTGCAGGAGCAGCCGCAGCGGGCTTGGGGTCCGACTTTTTGGCCTTCTTCCCCCTCTTGACCACTTCCGTCCACGACTGGTTGGACGGGGTGGTGGAAGGAAGAAGGGCGTCTTCCTCCTGAGAAATCTGGGCTGGGGCTGGGGCTGCTGGAGCAGCAGAGGACCCAGACGCCCCCACCGCGCTCGTGGTGGGGGTCTGAGGAGCCGCCGTGGTCCGCTTGCCCTTGCCCTTGCCCTTTCCCTTTGAGGGCTGCCCTTCCAGTACAGGGCCTGCTTGAGGCGCAGGTTCCGGCTCCCTCGGTTGGCGACTCTTGTCCGCCGCTAGCGGTGGGCGGAGCCGCTTTTCCGGCAGGAGCCGGTCCTCGATGCCTGCGAAGCAGGCCCTAATAAACGCCCTCTCCTCCATCACTACCTGCCTCAAGGCTGCCTCGAGGCTGGCAGGGGTGGAGGGAGAGGGGGAGGAGGAGGAGGAGGAGGGGCCTCCTGTCACCGGAGCTGGGGCAGGCCGGGCCGTGGCTTCAGCCAGCTTCTGGTGAAGCTGGCTGACCTCCGCCTGCAGGCGATCCACCTTCGCCTGCAGCTGCCGCGTCTCGTCCGTGGCCGTCCGCTTGACCAGCTCCAGGACAATGCCGTGCATGCTGGCGGCACGGCATTTGAGGGCCTTCTGAAAGGTCCCCTTCAGGTTGGAGGATTTTGAGGCGACCTCCAGAACCTCCTCCCTGTCCTCCTCCGCCATGCGCGCCAGCTCTGCCAGGGAGTGGTCGGCATAGAGCACGTGGGATGCCCCATACCCAGCCCTCGACCTGGCAGCTTGCTGCTCCTTGGCGGCAATCCTCTCCTCCAAGTCCATTTGGAGCTGCGCCCGCTTAGCCAAGTTTAATTGGCGCTCAGCGTCCACAAGGCCCACGTCGTGAGTGAGGGCCGGAGAAGAAGAGGTCGAAGCCTTCTTGGGCTTCGACTTCTTCTTACTGCGGCTTGCGGTGGACTCCGAGGAGCCCTCGGACCGCTTCCGCTTGAAGCGGTCGCCGCTTTCCGCAGCCGACGTGTCCATGTTGGACTCTGTGTCCGAGTCCGAAGACTCGCCCGGCCTGCGGAACAGGCTGGCAGCGGATCGCGGGCGGTCCGCTCCTCTCGGCGTCAAAACGCCGCCGGCGTGGCCCTGAGAAGGGCCGTTGGGGTGGCCCTGAGAAGGGCCGTTGGGGTGGCCCTGAGAAGGGCCGTTGGGGTGGCCCTGAGAAGGGCCGTTGGGGTGGCCCTGAGAAGGGCCGTTGGGGTGGCCCTGAGAAGGGCCGTTGGGGTGGCCCTGAGAAGGGCCGTTGGGGTGGCCCTGAGAAGGGCCGTTGGGTTGGCCCTGAGAAGGGCCGTTTGAGTCGCCCTGGGGAGAGCGACTCGGGATAAAACGGCCGGACGCATCGCGTGCCGGCTTTCCTGACATTTTTACGAAACGTCCGCAACAGTGTTCGTAAGATAAAAAGTCACAGCGCACTTTAGCCACCGGTCTGCCACTCCGTTACGGTGGTCAGACACGGCGTTGCCCAGGGGATACTGCGTGGAAGTATGCGCTGTGGGGGATCCCCCAACCTAACCTAACCTAACCTTTTTTTTTTTTTTTTTTTTTTTCCGGGGTGGAAAATCCTCATGGATGTCCTCCGCCCTGGGGCGGGCGGAGGGGTCTGTCAGACTCTTACTGACTAAAAACCACCCCGGTGTTCCGACTCACACCTACGCCGGGGGTCGCGGGAACGAAAGAATCTTCCGCAACCCCCGGCCGGTGCCGGCCCGCCACCGCGGGCCTCCTCTCGGGTCAGGGGGGGGAGTGAGGTGTTTGACTCCCCCCGCGACGTCTCAGAGGGGCGCGCGTGGAACACTACGCGCCGCCACCTCGGGTCCTGATGTGTGGGGGGCGACGGACGTTCCCGAGTCCGTCGCCCCTGGACCCATTTAGGGGGGCCGGAAGAGGGCGTTGTCCGCCCTCCGCCGACGCCCGGTGCGCCTGCTGCGGGCCGGGTGAGTGGATGAGATCTCCCTCTCCCTTTCCGCAGCCTCCTTCTGCGAGACGACCGTCTCGCAGAAGGCGACCACCGCGTCCCAGGACTCGGCGCCGCCGACCATAGCGTTCACTACGGCCGGCAGCGACAAGTCACTGCCTACTTCTGAGATGAGGGCACGGCGCGGCTCCTCCCAAGCGGCACACTCTGCCAGCGTGTGCCGCGCCGTGTCCTCCCGGCAGTCGACGCAGTGGTGACACCGGGCGTCCGGCTCCCTGTTTATGCGACACAGGTACTTCCCGAAGCAACCATGCCCCGAGAGCACCTGCGTCACCCGAAACGACAGGGAGCCGTGCCTCCTCCCAAGCCAGCGCTCGAGCACCGGCCGGACCGCCTCGACGACGTCGAGGCCGGCGGTAGGGCGCGAAAGCCTGTCCCGCCATTCCGCCACCAGGACCTCGCGAAGCTGAGACCGATGCAGCTCCACGTGTCGCTGCATCGGTCGCTCGCCTCGCGCCCGCGCTTCCTCGCGCCACCGATACGATGACGCGAGTACTTTCGCCTCCAGGTCCCAGGGCGGGGATCCGGCCAGTGCGCAAGCCGCCTCGTAGGAGATCGTGCGATATCCCCGGATGACTCTGACGGCCATCGCCCTCTGCGGTCTTCGCATGACGGCGATGCTCCCGGCCGTCAGGTCAGCCGCCCAGATCGGGGCCCCGTAAAGGGCCATCGATCGCACGATCCCCACGTAGAGCCGCCTACAAGCGGCGCTCGGGCCCCCCAGATTGGGAAGCAGCGTTGAGAGCGCTCCAGCAGCGCCCAGCAACTTGGGCGCCAGCCGTCGGAAGTGGGGCCCGAAGTCCCACCGGCTGTCGAGGACCAATCCTAGGTACTTCATGGTACCCTCGACAGCGATCCGAGCCCCCCCGACCACGATGTGTGAGCCGGGTGACGGCGCCCGCCGGGGGCCATGGAACACCATGGCCTCCGACTTGCTGAGGGCCACCTCCAGGCCTAGGCGACGTATGCGGCTCACCACCTGTGAGACCGCAGCCGTCGCCAGCAACGCTGCTTCCCTGTGCGAGCTCCCCCGGGCAGTGACCAGCGTGTCGTCCGCATAACACGTCAGGTCTACCCCCGGCCTGAGCTCGCCCCTCAGCACCCAGTCGTACCCGATGTTCCACAGGAGTGGCCCTAAGACCGAGCCCTGTGGAACACCGCACGACATGCGGCGCTGGTTTCCGCCATCACGTCCCACGTAGGTGACACACCTCTCCGACAGATAAGCCCCAACGATGCGGCGGAGGTAGGGAGGCACACCATGATAGCGCAGTGCCTCCCGAATACAACTCCAGGGCAGGGTGTTGAAGGCGTTGGATATGTCCAAGGACACCGCCAACATCACCCCGCCCCGAGACACCGCTTCCTCCGCCAGGACTCTGACCCGCGACACAGCGTGTATCGTGGAGCGCCCATGCCGAAACCCAAACTGACTGTCGTCCAGGTCCGGCCCCTCTCTGCACAAGTGGCCGACGAGGCGGGCTGCGATTACTCGCTCGAACAGCTTGCCCACCTCGTCTAGCAGCACTATGGGCCGGTACGCGGACGACGAGTCCGCCGGGCGCCCCGCCTTCCTGAGCAGGACCAGACGACCAGACTTCCACAAAGTGGGAAACTGGCCCTGCTCAAGACACGCTGTGTAGAGTCCTCTCAGTTGGGGCTCGAGCTCCTTCAGAGCGAGGGCCAACACGCAGCCGTGGATCCCGTCGGGCCCCGGAGCCACGTTCTTGGCCCGGAGCCGCATCACGGCTGCCCTCATCTCTGCCTGTGTCACCTCTGGGACGCTGATGGCGTTCTCCTCCTCTTCTTCTGCAGACTCTGCGGCCGTGGGCAAAGCCATCGGCGGCGGAATGTGCTCCGCTCTGGCTGGGAAGAGGGCTGCAACCACCTCCTCCAGCAGCTCAGGTTGGAGACTCTCCGTAAGCGGAGGCGCCGCGGCTCGAAGTTTCCCTCGAACCGCGCGATAAGGGCGCCCCCACGGATCCCCGTCTAGAGTCTCCAACATCTCTTCCCTGGCTCGCGTCCTCGACTCGCCGATGGCCAGCCACAGAGTCTGCTTGGCCGCGCGGTACACCTCATACAGCGCGGCCTCTTCGTCAGGGACCCGACGACGTCTCCTCCGGTATCGGGTGTACTGGCGTCTGACCGCCACGCACGCGACGCGCAGCTGCGCGATCTCGGCGGTCCACCAGTACACCTGGCGCCTTGCGGACTGTGCGTGGACCCGGGGCATGGACGCGTCGCTGATTTGCGTCATCGCCCCGCGGAACCACAGCGCCTCCTGCTCGACGTCGACGGGTCCGTTCGTCGCCGACTCCCGGCTCCAGGCCTGGACAATAGCGGCCTCCTCGAGAAGTTCCCTGTCTATGCGCTTACGCGCCCAACGCGGACCGTCCGTTCGCGGGGTCGGTGGACCGCGGCCGCCGGTGGTCTGGGCGGAGACGTCGAATCGGATGTATCGGTGATCCGACAACGTCTCCACCTCCACGGCGACACGCCAGTCGCGGACACGGCTCGCGACAGCGGGGCTAGCGAACGACACGTCCACTATAGACCCGCCCCGCTGCCGCACGCACGTGTATACCGAGCCCCGATTCAGGACGGTCAGGCCAGTCGTGACCGCCCACTCCTCCAGCACCTCGCCCCTGGCATCGGTCACAGGGGATCCCCACGCCGCAGACTTGGCGTTGAGATCCCCCAGCAACAGCACAGGGCGAGGGTGGAGTCGGCCCACGACGGCACCCAACTCGACAAGGAACCTCTCGAAGTCGGCGAGACTCTTGTTGGGCGAAAAATACGCCCCAACAGTGCCAATGCCGTCCGCGAGGGCGGCTACCCAGCCGCGACCTCGGGACGGGTTGACAAGAGCCCCGCCAATGATGGCCACCAAACCGTCCAAGTCTCCCACCCAGTTATCCCTGGGGGGGACGAAATACGGTTCGGCGACCACGGCCACGTGAATCGACCACTCTGCCATGCTCTGGAGCAAAAGATCCTGAGCTCTAGCAGAGTGGTTGATATTGCCCTGGAGGAAATGGTACAGCGCCATTAAGCGCAATCCATTTCCTCCAACGCACCATTCCTAGGCCGGGAGTCGGCCGAAGGGCAGCCAGGCTGCGGGGGGGGTAAAGAGCCCCCGGCAGCCATGGCAGCCCCTCTCTTCTTCTTCTGCGTCCGCTTGGTGGGCGCGCCACAGGCCTTTCCGCCCGCTCTGTGCCCCGCGGGCCTCCCTGCAGCTGTACAGAGGCTGCAGTTTGGCGCCGCGAGACACTGGGCCGCCTTGTGGCCGGCCTGACCGCAGCGATAGCACTGCTCGCTGCGGTCTGTTTCGGCGGTGCACCGTGCCCTGACATGCCCAATGTCGAGGCAACGGTAGCACCGCAAGGCCCTGGGCTGCAGCTGCTTCACCCTCGCTGCCACCCATCCCACCAAGAGACGCCCGGCGTCGGCGACTTTCTTTGCCGCCGCCACCGGACACCGCACCCAGATCGCGCCGAGCCCGGAGGCATCGACGCGAACCTCGCCCGTGCGTACGTCTGCGGGCGGACACCCACCGGTACGGGCGACGGCCGCCACGACCTCAGCCTCGGTCGTCGAGTCGTCCAGGCCATCGACGCGCAGTTCCGCGGTCTTCATGGGCCTGGACACCCGGACGTCCTCTGGGTTGAGGACCTCCCGCAGCTTGGCGGCCAGAATGTCCGCCTTTTCGCTGCTAGAGGCACCCGACACCTCGAGCAGTCGCGCCCCCGTGATCGCCTGCCTCACTTTGAGGCCGGACGGTACACCTAAGTCGGGGAACGCGACTTTCGATTTTGCCTCCATGAGGACCGCCTTGTAGGAGACGCCCCTTTCGACGGCTCCGGGCTGCAGCGTGATAACTACAGCCGCGGAGCGTGGGGCTCTCACCTTTGGCGGCCCTTGAGCCTTCTTAGGTGCCGGTGCTCTAGCGGGTACCGGTGGCGACGGCGGCGTCTTCTTCTTTTTTTTTTTCCTTTTGACGACCGTCGTCCACGAGTCCGCTGTGGACCCGGGTGCGGTCGCCGAGGGAGCGGGCGCCGGTGTCGCGGCCGTCCGTGACGTGGACGCTGACGAGCCCTCCGCGGGCTTCCTCCCCGGACCCGGCTTAGCAGGCTCCGCCTTCTTCCGCCTGTCCGCAGCGAGCGGCGGCCGGAGAGTCTCAGCCGGGAGGAGCCTCGACTCGAGGCCCTGCAGCCGGGCATTCATCATGCCCCCACACTGCAGCATGCAGATGCGGACGATCTTCTCGATCTCCGCATCCGCAGGTGCGGGGGTAGGTACGGACGACGGGGGGGCCGGCGGTGTCTTGGCAACGACGCCGGGGGCGGAACTGGTGGCCGCAGGACACCTCTGCTGCCATTCCGCCCTCTGCGCGGCAAGCTCCCGCTTGAGGTCCTCCAGCTCGGATCTGAGACGGCTGTTCTCCTCCCACAGCTTCGCCGTCTCATCCGAGCTTGTGCGACTTAGGAGGACCCCAACTGCCTCCTTGATGTCGCCAGCCGCCTCCTTCAGAGCGCGCGTGAACGTGCCCTTCAGGCTGCCAGATTTCGTGGCAACCTTTAGGACAACGTCCACGCCGTCCAAAACTTGGCGACTGAGCGCCACCGCCGACACACTTCCTCCGGCAGCCGCCTGAGCAGTGCGTCGCTCTCGGGCCAGCCGGGCCATCTCGCTGACCTCGTCAGCAGCAACCGCCTTCCGCTGCGTCCGCTTTGCGGAGTTCGCCTCCGCCTTGTTGCTCTGCAACATAAGCGGGGACGCAGCGGAGTCCTCGCTCTCCGCGCTCATGGCTACCGGCGTAGCGGGCCGCAGGAAGCGACCCTGTGAGTTACGCTCCGGTAACCGACGCCTCCCCCTCTTCGCTGTTCCCAATCTTGGGGCGGACAGCTCCTCCTCACTCGAGGACAGCTCGCTGCGCGAGCGCTTCCCTCCATGCTCCTTGTCCTGGTCGGACAAACGGTCCTTCCCAGGACATGAGCCTCCTCGGCTCTTGTTGCCGTCACTGACGGCAAGCGGCTTCTCTGCGTCGCACAGTCGCTCCAGGCTAACCCGGAGCTCCTTTTCTTGCGACGCAAGAGGTGGTTGACGAAGACCGGCGGTGGTCTGCCGGCCTACGAGACTATTGGTGCCCCCCCCAGATACGGTGGGGCTGCCTTCCGTGGAAGGGCGGGATTGTGCCTCCTTGTGGAGGTTGCCCGCCTGGGGAATATTTCCATTAGCCTGCATTTTCATATTTTCCTTTTTAAGGGTGAGGTCCCTTTTTGCGCTAGCTGCCGGAAACCCTCCGGCCATTCATCCCCTCGGCACGCTAGACCTTGGGATTGGGACTCCCCAGTGTACGCCAACTCAACTCCCCTCTGTAAGCAGAGGGGGGAGTAGGCGTACGACCAACTCTAGCCCGGTTCCCTTCACCGACCATCGCGGATGATCGGTGATTGGAACCGTGACCCTTCCCCGTTTGTTGAGAATTCGCCGCCAGCGCCAAGTGTCCACCAAAACCTGGTGGGCACTTGGAGCCGACGTTGCCCAGGGTGCGCCACGAGGAGGCTTCTCAACATGCACCCCAACCTAACCTAACCTAACCTAACCTGAGCGAACCTAACCTGAGCGAACCTAACCTGAGCGAACCTAACCTGAGCGAACCTAACCTGAGCGAACCTAACCTGAGCGAACCTAACCTGAGCGAACCTAACCTGAGCGAACCTAACCTGAGCGAACCTAACCTGAGCGAACCTAACCTGAGCGAACCTAACCTGAGCGAACCTAACCTGAACGAACCTAACCTGAGCGAACCTAACCTGAGCGAACCTAACCTGAGCGAACCTAACCTGAGCGAACCTAACCTGAGCGAACCTAACCTGAGCGAACCTAACCTGAGCGAACCTAACCTGAGCGAACCTAACCTGAGCGGTTATAACTTTGCATCCAGGTGACGCATTTTGAAGCTGTTTTCAGCCAATTTGATCTTAAATAGGTTCCGTCCTACGTCCTGACTAATAAAAATTGACAAAAACGCGAAAATATTTTTTCGTTCTAGGACTTCTTTTAAAAAAAAATTTAAACTAATTTTTATCTAAAAATTTTCTCTCAAAAACATCATTTGATTTTAGTTTAAATAGATACTTACCTGCCTTACCTGTACTCTGGTCCACGTTCCGCGAGCCCGAGTCCCGTTCGGTAGTTGTAATTCCCGGTTTTTCCATACTTTTTGGTCGAAAAACAGGTTTTTTGACGAAAAGTCAAAAATTTTCTTCAGCGTAAATTCCAATAACCTCACAGAACGCTAGCCCGCGCCGAGACGCGTCTTTTGACACCTCGCACGTGCGCCTAGCTAACATAGAAAATCAAAATTTTGCCCTCCCACCCACCCTTTTAGGTAAACCCTTTAGCCAGGTAAACTTTCAAGTTTGACAAAAATTTTTATTTTTTTTATTTAAAGCTCTTTCTGCTACATCTAAGTCCTGTTCATTAAGACCAGGCCTAAACGAACGTGTTCTTACGTCTTTGGACATAAATTTGACGGAGTTCTGTATCATTTTTATTTTTGTTTTGTACTCGTTTTGACCTTACGGCCGTGTGGCCGTAGGAGGATTTTGTTTACTTTTAGGATATAGTCTGTGTTTGTCCCCTCTTGTTCGTCCACAGGGACCTAAGATTACCGCCAGTGTCCCCTGACTGGTTGATTGATGAACACCACCTTCACGCAAACCAGTAATATGTACCGTACACCGGCAAAAGACGCGAGCTCGTCGGGTTCCAGGGGCTCGCCGCGTTCGACAGAGAAGGCTGGGCCCTCGCTCCCTTGTGTGAGGCGTAGCATCGGGGAATGGGAGGCCGGGAAAACTGAGCCTCAGGCCAAGTCCCCGGCCAACCCAAAGCGCGACGCCACACCAACCACCTCTCTGAAGACTAGACGCGCCGAGTGAACGCGGATACCGCAAAACCGCCAACGAAGTCCGTGTACCCCAACATCACAGCGGAGGCGAGAGCTTGCCTAAATAAAGCAAAGCTTCATTTGGGCAACTCTCGCAACCTCAAGACGGAGATAAAGACGGCGGTACTCGACGCCATTAACAGACTGTACGAGTTGGTCAAGGAGTCGGAGCGGAACAAATCTCCCGCAACTACCGCACCTGTGGTCATACCAGCGCCCACACCAATAGCCGCGCCATTGAGACCGACTACGGATGAGCCGACAGAGCTCATGAAGTGCCTTGTGGCAGGCCTTAAAGACCACAAACAGGCACTGGATGAGTGCCAACAGCACACCCGGGCTCTGTCGGAGCATCTCAAGGAGGCCCCTCGCTACGTAGCAGGCCAAAGCCCAACTTTTGCGGAGATGGCCGCCGCCAGTCCAAAGCAGAATATCCAAGGGCCTCTTCACTCGGTGGTCGTATCATCGGTCAACGATCAGGACACCGGTGAAGAGGTCATTGAGAAGCTTAGGACGGCGGTCGATGCCAGGAACGAAGGCACCAGGGTCGAACGGCTGCGCAAGGCAAGGGACCAGAAGGTGGTGGTCGGCTTTAAGACCAGGGCTGAGATGACAGAAGTGACCGAAAGGATTAGGAAGGCGGGTAATTTGGTGGTCGAAGAAATGAAGAACAAAGACCCGCTTCTAATAATTAAAGATGTCCTCTCCTGCCACTCGGATGTGGAGGTTATCCAAGCCCTGCAGAGGCAAAACACCCACCTGGTCGGGGACATACCTGCGGAGGATTCGAGGTTGCGGGTGAAGTACCGTCGTAAGACGAGGAACCCCCATATGTGCCACGTCATCCTGCAGGTGTCCCCGACTGTGTGGCAGCGGCTGACAATGGCGGGTCGCGTGCACATTGACCTGCAGCGAGTGCGGGTGCAGGACCAGTCGCCACTGGTGCAGTGCACTCGCTGTTTGCGCTACGGCCACAGCCGTAAACTGTGCACGCAACCCGCCGACCTCTGCACTCATTGTGGGGACCCTCATCTGCGAGTGGACTGCCCGTCGCGGCTGGCGGCGGAGGCGCCAAAGTGTCACAACTGCGCAACGGCCAAAGGGGACAGGACCGACCACAACGCCTTCGACAACGAGTGTCCAATACGTCTTAAATGGGACGCGTTGGCTCGCTTGTCGGTGGCGTATTGCTGAGGTCCATCCTGCGTTTCTAAGAAATAAGTACCACAACGGTACTGTATTTAAAATTAATTATCAGGAAACAAAATCAACAAATTTTTTTAGAAATCTATGTAATTGTAATAAAAAACTAGCAAATTGGAGTCAACTTCGTGAGAAATTGGCCCAATTCAAAACAGATAGCAAATTAAACTCACCTAAATTTAAAAACAAACTCACATTACCGTTGTGGTCAAACGCGTTTGATGAAACAAAGAAGCACGATGACACTTTAAGAAGCCGTATCCGAAGCGCTGCGCCAGCGCAGAGTGCACAGGACGTCGAGCAGTGCCTGAAACAGGAAAAAGCACAGGTTAAATGCCGAATATGTCTTACTCTGAAACCATTACAATTAAAAACCATATTCAAAACAGCAGCTCTGAGTCTGCCAAGATTAAAAACTATTAAAAAAGGTAATTTTATTAAAATAGCAGTAAAAATTGATAGGATAGGAAATAAAAGTAAGTATAGAATAAGAAAATATGTCTAGATAATATATTGTATATATATTAGGATAGCCATAACGTAAATAAAGCATATAAATTAAGATACAGATAAAATATAATAGGTATAAACATAAGTAGGCTCAAAAAATTTAAAAAAAAACAACTAAAAACATTTATAAGGAAATAAGAATAGATAAATAAGTTATTAGGTATAGAATATGTTAGATGTTTAAATATAGAGTATTTGATTAGAATATAGGAATATAATTAGTCGAAGTAAGGCATTTGCTTCTAGGAATTAACTCACCACTTCCTAACAACAGGACTGACATAAAAATAAAATAAAACAAAAACAGCTGTAATCAGAACTTATCGTAAAAACAAGGTCTCTGATCATGTCAGAGGGACACCGAGCAAAGGCAGGAGTGGGTTTTAGCCGGTAAGAGTCCGGCACTGCCCAGACTGGCTCACCAGTGAGCCAGTCTGGGCGTCCATGAGGATTTCCAACACCTGCTAAAACAAAAAAAAAAAACAAAAAAAAAACCTAACCTGAGCGAACCTAACCTTTTTTTTTTTTTTTTTTGTTCCGGGGTGGAAAATCCTCATGGATGTCCTCCGCCCTGGGGCGGGCGGAGGGGTCTGTCAGACTCTTACTGACTAAAAACCACCCCGGTGTTCCGACTCACACCTACGCCGGGGGTCGCGGGAACGAAAGAATCTTCCGCAACCCCCGGCCGGTGCCGGCCCGCCACTGCGGGCCTCCTCTCGGGTCAGGGGGGGGAGTGAGGTGTTTGACTCCCCCCGCGACGTCTCAGAGGGGCGCGCGTGGAACACTACGCGCCGCCACCTCGGGTCCTGATGTGTGGGGGGCGACGGACGTCCCCGAGTCCGTCGCCCCTGGACCCATTTAGGGGGGCCGGAAGAGGGCGTTGTCCGCCCTCCGCCGACGCCCGGTGCGCCTGCTGCGGGCAGGGTGAGTGGACGAGATCTCCCTCTCCCTTTCCGCAGCCTCCTTCTGCGAGACGACCGTCTCGCAGAAGGCGACCACCGCGTCCCAGGACTCGGCGCCGCCGACCATAGCGTTCACTACGGCCGGCAGCGACAAGTCACTGCCTACTTCTGAGATGAGGGCACGGCGCGGCTCCTCCCAAGCGGCACACTCTGCCAGCGTGTGCCGCGCCGTGTCCTCCCGGCAGTCGACGCAGTGGTGACACCGGGCGTCCGGCTCCCTGTTTATGCGACACAGGTACTTCCCGAAGCAACCATGCCCCGAGAGCACCTGCGTCACCCGATACGATGACGCGAGTACTTTCGCCTCCAGGTCCCAGGGCGGGGATCCGGCCAGTGCACAAGCCGCCTCGTAGGAGATCGTGCGATATCCCCGGATGACTCTGACGGCCATCGCCCTCTGCGGTCTCCGCATGACGGCGATGCTCCCGGCCGGAGCGAACCTAACCTGAGCGAACCTGTTGAGAATTAGCCGCCAGCCCCAAGTGTCCACTAAAACCTGGGGCAGGGCAGTTGGAGCCCACGTTGCCTCGGGTGCGCCACGAAGAGGCTTCTCAACATGTACCCCACCCCAACTAAATATTTTTTTTTTTTTTCCCGCTTTTTTAAATATGCATGGATGTCCATGAAGATTTTTGCCCCGGGGAGGGCGGAGGGGTCTGTCAGACTCTTACTGACTAAAAACCACCCCGGTGTTCCAACTCACACCTACGCCGGGGGTCGTAGGAACGAAAGAATCCTCCGCAATCCCCCGGCTGGTGCCGGCCCGCCACCGCGGGCCTCCTCGGATCAGGGGGGGAGTGAGGTGGTTATCTCCCCCCGCGACGTCTTAAAGAGACGCGCGGGGAACACTACGCGCCGCCACCTCAGTTCCTGCATGGGGGACGTCCCCGAGTCCGTCGCCCCTGGACCCATTTACTACTGGAAGAGGGCGTTATCCGCCCTCCGCTGACGCCCGGTGTGCCTGCTGCGGGCCAGGTGAGACGACGAGATCTCCCTCTCCCTTTTCGCAGCCTCCTTCTGCGAGACGACTGTCTCGCAGTAGGAAACCACCGCATCCAGGACTCGTCACGGCCGACCATCGCATTCACTACGGCCGGCAGCGACAAGTCACTGCCTACTTCTGAGATGAGGGTACGGCGCGGCTCCTCCCAAGCGGCACACTCTGCCAGCGTATGCCGCGCACATGTGCAAAAGTAGTGTTTGTATCACTACTAACTAATCAATGGTAGACTACAAGTACCCGTGTCACTGCATATATTGTACAGGGTGCCAGGGACATCGACGCGAAAACGTCGTGAAATGGTTACACCTAGTACCATAATTAAAATTACGAGTGCCATTTGTCCCGGAAATGACCGGTTAAAAAAAAAAAAAAAAAAAGAAAAAAAAAAAAAGAAAAAACATTTTTGGGCGCGCAATGTTCTAAACAATGTAACAATCGTAAACAACGCGATCACAACGCTCCGCCCGCGGTAAGGGATAGCGCTACTTACACACACACACGTGACACGTTTGTGCCGCGGCCGCCGTTCAACTTTTGTGAACGTACCCACGAAATATCGCATAACGTAATATTGATAGATACTTACCACATAAAATCATGTTTAATCTTGATAAGTTGATAACCGATGATAGCTAGGTAGCTATTAACGAAAAAAAAATCAATTAAGCTAATGAACTTAGCTTAATCTCGTTAATTCTTAATGAGATAGGGTTCGAAGTGGCCGCCACCAACTCGCTCGCAGATCTGAGCGCGGCGCAGAGTTTCAGCGTGGACACGGGGCAAAAAGGTGGTATCCTGGATCCACTCCTCACGCAGACACACACACACGAACACACAGAAAATTACCGATTTCAAATTGCGATATTAAGATTTTTTTCACAAATTCGCGACAAATAACACATCCGTTTGCTATCAAGGAAATCTAGAAACTGACAAAAATTATCAAAAATCTGTTAAAATCGGCGACATGCAAAAGAAAATGTACTTTTCTGATATTTCTTTGAATTCGCCGCATTTGGTGCCTACAGTGCCTACACCGAAACCAGATCAACAAAATGATAGACTGTACAATCACACTTAGCTGTACCTACTCATAAAATAATTGCGAAAATGGTAGTATTTTTTTTATAAAATTGTCGATTACATTGTTGAATTGCATTCAAAACGAAACTAAAAGTTGATAATAAAAAAAATATGGAAAAATTACGTAGTCACGTAATTTTTTCATATTTTTTTTTATTTTCATAAATTTTGACACAACTTTTTGAAATCTTTTTTACTTAATTCGATAAAGGTTTAGAAAAATAATTATTCCTCATAATAAATCTAAAATAAAAGTAGTAGATGGGACATTAATTTCAGGAGACGATTAAATGCCTCATGTGACGCGTCTATTGGATTCATTGGTATCTGCCGCCATAGCTTCTTGCGAGACGGCTAATCGCCGCCGTCCTTCTGTGGCGCGTTTGATGGCGAATAGGCACCCGAAAAATTTACAAAAAGCCGACGAAAAATTGCCAAGTGCGTGGTCCGACACGCACTTGGCCGGTTTTATTGAAACCAATCATTCATATTTAAAGCTAAGAAAATGCGACGGTGTCATATTTTCTTTTTTCAACATTTATTACTAAAACATAATATTATATACTTGCATACCCTCTTGTCTTCTTAGCGTCATATTATATTACGTATGTTTACTCACTGTGAATTCCCAATGTTAACTTCAGCTTGAATCCCTCCTTGTCCCCAAGCTTTCTAAGTCGGGACAAGGCAGTTTAATTTGACTCGTACAGAACTGTACGGAAAGGGCACAGTTCTTCTCCCTAAGGGGAAAACCGACCTAAACACTAATATTAGCATAATTAGGACAACTAACTTCACTTCACAATAGTAGGTAATTTCTTTGGCCGCTAAACACGACAGATATGCATTTTCATGCAAACATTGCCGGCCGGGCGTCGCATGTACTCGGCCAGTACAGCAATTTCGATTTATCTCGAAGAAGGTTGTCAAAATAATGTTCGAATTTCCAAGCATGTTTGAGAAAATGGTATTTGTTACTTTAGACATTATGTCAAGCTTATCTGTGTTTCTGTCTAAATATATGTTTACAGTTTTAAGCTGTTTGCGTTTTGGAGAAATAATAAAGGCTCGTGCAAACTAGCGCGACTTGTCGGGCGACGCGACACCGATAATTGTTTTGCCCTGAGATTTCTTAGAAATTGTTTTGTTAGAGTCGCGCCGCGCTGTCGCGTCGCGCCGGTCTGTACGACGCTTAATGCGAAAAATGTAATGCGTTCTTTTTCTGTCTTTCTGTCTGTCCGCGGCTTAGCTCAGAGGGTTAGTACCAGAAAGCTGTAATTTGGCATGGGTATACATACATATTCATTATGCCGACAAACTGGTAATAAAATCAAGAAATATGTTTTTTTTGGGTACCTCCCCTACACGTAAAGGCTCGTGCAGACCAGCGCGACGCGACGGCGCGACGCAACTCAAACAATACAATTTCAAAGAAAACTTCACGGTATAACAATAGCCGGTGTCGCGCTGCGCTGTCGCTTCGCGCTTGTCTGTACGAAGCTTTAAGTGGGGATGATTTTTTTTCTCGTCTATCCCATGGTGCGGGGTGTCATTAGAAAGGTCGCTCAACAATATTGTGGATGTGTGAAAATCATTTTTCAATTCAGGGATCCGTTTGCGAAATATTAAACTTTAAAGTGCAAATTTTTGTTAGAGTCAAGTGTGTGTCCTAGCTGGCAGGGGCAGCTAAATGGTTGTTAGTACATGGATTTGTGAAAAAATTCACAGCAGTAGTATATAGGAAAACTATCACAGCTAAGTAGACTTTACAGGTTAATTAATAATAATCGACCAACTTAAATTTGCAATTTGAAAAACATGATCTCCCATACATTCCATAATGGGAGATTTTTTTTTTAACTACAATGTTAAGTTTGTTCTTGGGTTAAATTCATCCCAACTACGGAACCCTTCATTGTGCGTGGTCCGACACGCACTTGGCAGGTTTTTTATAAATAATTGTGAAGTCATCATACATATAAAATGCTTTGTCCAGAATGAATGAATGACTGACTGACTGACGGATCAACGCACAGCCTAAACCGCTGATCGTAGAGACCTGAAACTTGGAGGGTGTGTTCTTTGTATGACGTAGGCATTCGATAAGAAAGAATTTTCCGAAATTCTACCTCTATGGGGTGAAAAAGGGGGGTAAAGTTTATGTGGGACCACGTGATTCCCTGGTCCAATCTTCTTAAAATTTTGCATAAATATTCTTTAACAGAATTGATGCAAGACGTGTTTCGTATTTTATTGAAATTAAACCACTAACGGGTTTAAAAAGGGGTAGAAAGTTATTTTGGGAATGATTTGCTTCGAAGTTGATATCAATACTCTACAGTGAGGAGTGATTTAAATTACATTTCGCACCCCCGGTGCGAGACTGTCACTTATGCAAAAATTTTTCAGGAGAAGCATTGAAAACTTTGATATTTAATTAATAAAAAAATTATATTTCAAGATTTAGACAAGATGAATAGCTTTTACTACAACGTCAACTTTTAATTAACTTACTTTTGAATTAATAATAACCACTCAATATTGTATTGCTTTAGGACTGTTATTACATATTTAACTCATTATTGCAATTTGTGCATAAGAACCAGTCCCGCACCGGGGCCGGGGGTGCGATTTAATTGTGACACATGTTTGAAAACTCAATCCGATTTTATTTAAAAAAGGTTGAACTCACATAAAAGCTTGGTGGAATTGGAATGTCGTTAATATAGTTTTCCTTTTGTTTTAATATACCTAGATATTTAAGTAGGTAGTAGTTTGTCTTAAAAATGTAGTGTGTATTGTTTTTCGCAATTTTCTTACATTTATAAATTTGTCTGTCTATTTTTTTAAATGGGAGCAGAGTTGGTTGACATCAATGGGAAATTAATAAACCTTACTATTGTACCAATAGTGGGGGATGGCGCATGCCTTTTCCGTACGCTTTCTTATTTGTTGTACGGCACACGAGAACGCTCAATGGATACCTATTCGTAAAGAAACTGTGCGTCAACAATTGGGATGAATTTGCTGTTATGTCTCATGACCGTCATGGCAACAATCATGGCACAAAAGAAGAGTATACATTAGATATGTCACAACACTCTACATTATGGCGGTTTCTGCGAGTTAGTTGCAGCCGGTCAAATACCCTGTAGGGCATGCTACAGCTGGCCGTGGGAAAACAAAATGTATTGGTTACAAAGAAATACTGCGGTAGGTGTAGTATTTCGATTTCGTTGTAAAAAGATAATACCCCCGTGTAACTTTCACCAGATCAAAGGCTGAGTTTCGTGTTCATAAAATAATTATAACAAAAAAAAAAAAAAACATGTTTATTTAACCTTTAAATCCCTACACTTTAATAAAGGTTGTTATATTTTATAAGTATTCAAACATTTCAACATAATCATTTTATATGATAAAAGTAAATAAAATTAATAACGTAAAAAACCAATTAAAAATCCTATTAGAACCATTTTCGCCTTCTACGCGGACGAAGTCGCGGGCAAATGCTAGTATTTTAATAAAATAAGTTTAATGTAAGAAGTCGGTGGCGAAAAACTAGAATACAGATAAAATAACATCGACTTCCGAAATTAAAGTAAGCAAGTGTTATTCATTTTGTAGCGTTTTAATGCGGTTTTCACCATTATTTAGAGAATTTATTGCGGATGGTTTATCATAATACATTAAGATTAAACTTACTTAGAACTTGTCCCGGAATTAACGCACACCACCAAAACACCCCAATTAGAATTTCGCCCGCGCCCGACTTCCAGTCGGCAAATATCCCTCGGGAACGTACAACCGGGTCTAGCGGGCCCTTTACCGGGGTTTTCATTATAACTCTATTGGTTTACGCGACGCCCGCCAGTAAACCCAGTCGGCATGATGTTTTCCGATATGTTCAACAATCATAATCATATTTCAGCCTACTTACACAAAACATAATGAATTAGTTAGACACTTAAGGGGACTACGGGACCTAAACGTGCCTAAACGCAAGTTTTATAACGCCTAAAAGAATATGATCCACTGCAGTAAACAAAATCAGAAAAATATATGATATTCTTCAGGATATATGCTAGTATGATAGTGTGTTGAAAACATAATACAACTAATTTGATACGATAGAAAAAAATCATGAAGATACCTCTAAAAATTTATTTTAACGATAAAAAATCATATTAATTTACATGCAATCATTCTGATTTTTTGTCAGATTATTCTACAAGCTACATATTAGCATAATAGTGTTTTAATTTTCCAGTCCAATCAATAGATTTTCTGTAAATCGCTAACTGCTTCATATTTTGCAATAAATTACCTGCGTCGTGTCATCGCGCTTCTCTTTCATTTCTATGCAGTCCGACATTGACCGCGCTTTAGCTGTTGTAAGCCTCTTAAACCTTCCTCATGAATGACAACGTCCATTTGTGAAAACCTGATGATGGTGGAAATAATAGTTGGAAAACTCGTACCTGGTGGAAATAATAGTTGGAAAACTCGTACCTGGTGGAAATACTAGTAGGGAAACTAGTACCTCGTGGAAATATTAGTTGGGAAGCTACTAGTAGGGAAACTAGTACCTCGTGGAAATACTAGTTGGGAAATTAGTACCTGGTGGAAATATTAGTTGGGAAGCTACTAGTAGGGAAACTAGTACCTCGTGGAAATACTAGTTGGGAAACTAGTACCTGGTGGAAATATTAGTTGGGAAACTAGTACCTGGTGGAAATATTAGTTGGGAAGCTAGTACCTCGTAGAAATACTAGTTGGTAAACTAGTACCTGGTGGAAATATTAGTTGGGAAACAAGTACCAGGTGGAAATATTAGTTGGGAAACTAGTTAATGGTGGAAATATTAGTTGGTAAGCTAGTACCTCGTTGAAATATTAGTTGGGAAACTAGTACCTAGTGGAAATACTTGATGAGAAACTAGTTGGGCTGAATGACCCCAAAAAATGCTGAAGTGATGAAATGTGAGTGATTCAATCTTAATTAATCATCATCTGCCTAGCGTTTTCCCAACAATTTTGGGTTTGGCTTCCAGTCTAACCGCATGAAGCTGAATACCAGTACCTATTTAATAAATAATTATTTCTCGAGCGACTGCCTATCTGACCTCCTCCTCGGTAAGACTGTATGTCAGACTTTCGGGCTTCTGACGATCCGTAACGACTGACAAAGATCTGCGAATGACAGCCGGAACCAACGGCTTACCGTGGTTTCCGAGGCACGGCGGTTTCTTGGTATGCAAAGATGTTCACCCATCCACGGACCAACGGCGACAAGCGTAGATTTACCTGATCGATCGACCTGTGCGGCTGTCATTACTTAGCCAGAAGCCACCTTTTCGATCTTAATTAATGTCATTAATCTTGCCTTGTCTTGGTCTAGTGCTCGTAAACGCTACTGCTGAGCATGAGGGCCTGGGTTCGATTCTCAGGTCGGGCTAAGTGTTATTTGGTTTTTCTATCTGGAATTTCTCAGTAGCAGTCCGGTCTCTGGATTCGTGCCCCACTGATGGCCATAAGCTCGCCTCGTTTTACATGGCACTTAAACATAACATGTGGGTGTACTATGGGTACACCTCTGCCCAACCCTTAGCGGGAACAAGGCGTAATGTTACGTTCATGTGATCATCACGACATTGCCGCTTGAATTCGGCCGACTGAAGTATAAAGCCGTCCATCGTCGGCGACACACTCTATTTGTTCTTTGAGTACCATCTACTAGCCAAAGATAATAGTCTGGACGGATGTGGGTGGTGGTGAGCCGAGTCGCACTCATAAGTATAATTATGTAGCGAGTTAGTGACGTCGGAACAAATTCACTACCTTATCGCTGCTTGCCGGTCGGAATCGAAAACACGGAGTTGTGTCGGAGGAGCCGGCAGACAAGGCGGCGGCGGCGGTGGCGGCCCGCGCTGGCGAGCAGAGAGAGGACACGCGCCGCGCGTCGCTCCCGCAAGCCGGCGCGCGGCGCGGCTCTCGCGGTCTCGCCGCCAGTTCGTCGCGCGCGCTCGCTGCGGTATCTCGTGTGTCGACGCTCCGCTCACTCCGCACACGTCTAGCGCGAGTCTAGTTATGATCAGTAGCGGTCGCGGAAAACAGAGTGAATTTTTCCAAATACTTAGGAAGCTATTTAAGTAAGGCGTCGTAAGTGAACATAGTTCGATCAGAGCGGAGTGACAGTGTCGCGGTCACCGCTCGCTGTGAGTGAGGTGCAGTGGTGCGGGCGCAGTATGGTGTGCAACGAGGAGCCGGCGGCGCAGCGGGCGCTCGGCGGCGCGATACGCGCGCGGTGAGGGCGCGCTCGCATGGGGCGCGCGCGCTGGTTGCTGTGTGCGGCGGCGCTGGTGTGGCTGACGTGCGCGGCGGCGCCGGCGCGCGGCTCTTGCCCGGCGCGCGCGGCGGCGGGCTGCGCGTGCGGCGAGGGCGGCGCGCGCCTGGACTGCCGCTCCGCCGCGCTGCGCCGCCTGCCGCCGCTGCACGAGAACCTACTGTCGCTGTGAGTGCACTAAGCCCAACTGCCCCTATGAGGGTGAGGATGCTAAACTAGCGTCGCCGTATTGTTGGTTGACAAGTTCTGTGTCCGTCATCGCCAGCCTGCGGTAGTGCAGAGAGGCAAATTTCTCCGACAACTTTAGCAACTTGGCGCAGTTGACGCTATCAGATTTAAAGTAGTGGCGCGAGCCTCGCCCAAGTGCGTGCCGCGGTGCCGCGTGCGCATCCGCCCTACCTCGGCGTCTGCAGCCCTCCAGTAATTCTTTGACATTTACCGATACGAACACGTCTTCCTTACTTTTACTACCTTACTTACTTTAGGTGACCGAGATGAATGGGAGAAAAACACATTTTGCTGTGATTAGTTATATCACAGCAAAATGTGTTTTTTACAATGAGATTGTTTATGCGCGGGTAGATAACAATGAAAGTTCTGTTAATCGGTACTCGGCAGTCAATACCGGCAAAACATGTAGCAAAAAAAATCAACAGTCATTTATTCAAACTAGGCTGAGAATCAGCACTTATTGAACGTCAAAACTACATAAGACAGTCCCCCAAAACGCCCATTCAGTTAGAAAAAAATTTGATACTATATAATAGTATGCAAAATAAATTACATTACGCAACACAAAACATATTATTAGCCATATGTCAGCTAGCACACGCCAATATACCAACCAATATCATCGAGAACTATCAAACCAATATAAACAGAACTTAAACAAATCTAACCAATATAAACAGAACTTAATATCTACTTAAATAAAAGCCTCCAGGCATAAAGGGCGTGCCCGCTTACATATAGATATATACATATACCTAGCTGTAACTGGAAGTTAAAAATGATAAACTAGGGCCATCGAGGTAAAATAAATAATCAGTTAATAACAATAACAAAACCACCCCGACGCTACCGCACGCAGTGACAATGTGTGTAAGGGAGCATGATGAACTTGCTGCCGGTTGCTCAGGCAAAAAATAATATGATCAATTATCGACGTCACTAGCTAACCACATATTGCAATACAACTAATAAAAATCACTGTTTTTAGTGTATATTTTGCCTAATATATATATGTTGGCGTAGATGAATTGAGATGCCACTGTGAGGATACCAATTTCTTTTAAAAAATCTCTCAGAGAAATTGGCACCTAGCTAAATTGCTCGAACAGCAAATATATTTTGAATATCAGCAGCTTTGTCCTACAGCAGAAGACCGTAGGACATAACGCTATGAAAATATACTAACCGAGCTGCATCGAAGTCAGTGTATTGTCTTACTTTCCTGACGGCGTAGGCGGCCGAACTGAGCCTTCCCGCTAGGCTCGATATTTGTGGGCCCCACTGAAGTTTAGCATCTACTGTTATACCCAGAAAAACTGCCGAGTTGACAGATTCAAGCACCTCTTTATCTAAGACGATGTTAGGTCCTAGATTTCTAACATTTGGTAGGGCGAACTTTACACATTTCGTTTTCTTGGCATTGAGAGCTAGGTTATTTTTCGTAAAACAATCCGTAACCATTAAGAGTGCACTGTTTACATCGTCAAAATCTTGTCTATTCCTGTCTACTTTAAAAATAAGAGAGGTATCATCTGCAAACAGTACAACTTCACAGGAGCGCTGTACTCCACAGAAGAGTGGAGTTCTCCACTCCAAATTATCGCATAATTAATGAGACAAATTGTAAAGCGCGCCGCGCCGCAGGCCGTGCGCGTACACTGCTGCGAGTGGCTAAAGCTTTGTGCAGACCAGCGCGACGCGACACCGATTATTGTTATACCGTAAAGTTTTCTTAGAAATTGTATTGTTCGAGTCGCGTCGCGCTGGTCTGCACGAAGCTTTAAGCTTTGTGCAGACTAGCGCGACGCGACAACGCGACGCGACACTGGTTATTGTTATACCGTCAAGTTTTCTTAGAAATTGTATTGTTCGAGTCGCGTCGCGCCGTCGCGTCGCTCTGGTCTGTACGAGCCTTTAAGCGCGCCGCGCCACAGGCCGCGTGCGCGTACACGCTGCGAGTGGGCCTATAACTCTAGTTTCGACAACTTGCAGTACGAAGCCAGCAACAGCGCTGAATTTGACCGCTACTGCCTTGTGTTTCCACATTGCTGTCGGCTGGTAGTATGCCCAAAAGACTGGCAGCGTCGCCACTCCTTAGCTTCCGGCTAAAGTAAAATCCAAGCCCATCCATTCACGGAAAGTGTTCTTCTAAATATTTTTTTATGGTGATAGTGTGACCCCCGTTAGGAACGAATTTAAGTTCATTCTCACGTAGGTACTTATGATTTATAACAAAAACTTTTGACACTTGATACCTTGAAACGGACTTTGGTTTTCGAAGTTTCTTTTAGTTCGAATATACTGTTTTACCAACCCACAGATAGCTCTTCTGTTACGCGGTACGGCGTCCTCTAGACGTGGGAACAGTTTGGGGTTAGTTTTAACAAACATTGCGGTTTCGAGAATATACATACAGGAAAGTGTTAATATTTTGTACTTTTTAAAATATGGTTTACATGTATCAACCGTTTTTAACCCAAACATAGATCTAATACATCTCTTTTGAGCCTTGAATGCCGTGTTAACGTCGGTAGAATTTCCCCAGAATATAATGCCGTATCTTAGGTGAGACGCAGCTAAGCCATGGTAAGCTGCAATCAAGGTGTCTACATTCACAACTGCAGCTAGAGAGTGCAATGCAAATGCAGAACTACATTTTTTTTTGCAAAGGTTCTCTATATGCGATTTCCAGTCAAGCCTTTTATCAATCATTAGTCCAAGGAATTTCGTACCATTTACGCTTTCAATTGTTTTATTCGTTATATTTATGTCCATGTTTTCTACAGTCGAACGTTGACTAAAATGTATGATTTTAGTTTTATCTAGATTAATTTTTAAATTATTATTATTTAACCACTTTATTATTGATGTCAGAGTATTGTGAATGTCAAGTTTATATTGGATCATGTCACTGTTATTATTAGAAATTGTCACCGTGCTATCATCCGCAAACAAAGTCATAGGATGTGAAATTGATGTAGGTAAGTCATTAATATATAGTGTAAAAAGCGGAGGTCCCAAAACACTTCCTTGTGGAACACCAAAGGTAGTGAGACGTTCCTCTGATAAGTAAATCTCTTCCTTTTTGGTATTAGTATTAATTCTAGTGATTTCGGTCATTTGCTTTCTATTGCTTAAATAAGATTTAAATAAATTAAGTACATTACCTCTAATACCATACGCGTCAAGTTTTCTAATTAAAATGTCATGTTTTACATAGTCAAATGCTTGAGTCATATCGCAGAAGATAGCACATACATGTGTTTTTTTATCTACTCTTGTCAATACGGTGTATAGAAAGTCATAGATGGCCATACTTATAGTCTTATTTTCGCGAAATCCTTTTTGCTCATTACATAGTATATTATTTTTTTCTATATAACCGTTTAATTCCTTTTGAATGAATTTCTCAAATATTTTAGAGAAGATAGGTATCAGAGAAATAGGCCTGTAGTATTCCATCAGCTCTCTGTCTTCTTTCTTAAATAATGGTTTAACGATAGCCATCTTTAGTGCGTCAGGAAACTTGCCAGCCATAATACTGAGATTGAGCTCTGTATTAAAAACGCGTATTAAATTCGGACTTTCTCTCCCTCATAACTCCAGAGACACTAACTCCTGACAGAGAAAGAAAAACTCGCATGGCGGGGACATTACACATCAAGCTATACATTTCCAGTTTATGCGGATCTCGCATTGTATAGAATTTCCGTACAATGCGAGGTCAACTTGTACTGGAAATGTATAGCTTGATGTGTAGCCGTGTGTCAACTCTTACTCCTACTACTAATCTGTGGTCCTACCTCCAACTCCACCCTAAGAACTTCGCGCTGTCGGGGCGCACCGGCGTCGAGCTGGGCGCCTGCCCGTGGCCGCCACGGGTACGACACAATAATGTTTGCACGCTGTCAATCAGTTTGTCTGTCACACTCCCGGCCGTGACCTCTCGCAGTTGTGAGTGCTGATTGCGTTGATGTCTTTTATTCTAATTTTTTTTGGATAGCTCATCTTTTCAACGACGATGTATTGTTGTGTTGCCGCCGTGCAGTGCGTCATGCGGTGCGGACACCACAGATGAATGGCGTCTTTCGTCGTACCACATTTTTTTGGATAAGTAGGTACCTACTTCTTCTAAATTTAAAAAAATACAAAAAATGTGGAAGCTATTGAGCATGTAATCTACTTATGTTAAAATGTAGGTAATGTTTCAGCCTTAATATTGTCAGAACATTGTATTGGAGTTGACTATAAAAACCGGCCAAGTGCGTGTCTGACTCGCACACGAAGGGTTCCGTAGCATCGTTCAATATTTAGGAAATAAATTAAAATACTAAACGAAGTATGTTTTTCATCTTAAATTTAAAAAGTCGCAAAGATAAATTTATATTTCATAATGATAGGTACTGTGAATAAAAAATAAAAAATTCAGTTACAGAAAATCACCCATATTAATTAAAACAAAATACCGCATGAATTGGCCTTTTACATATTTTTTGATTATATAAAGTACTAGCTGCCCGCCCCGGCTTCGCACGGGTAGCACTAAGTACTTATCTACGGCGCACCTACCTACCTACCTACCCTACTTACACCTATCTACCCTACCTACACCTACCTACCCTACTTACACCTACCTACCCTACCTACACCTACCTACCTTACTTACACCTACCTACCCTACCCTACCTACACCTACCTACCCTACCTACACATACTTACCTACCCTACCTACACATACTTACCTACCCTACCTACAGACCTTACCCTACATACCTACCTATCTACCTACCTACATCTACCTACCCTACCTACCCAAATACCTACCTATCTACCTACATACCTACCTACTTACATAACTACCTACCTACCTATATACACCTACCTAGCTGACCCGACAGACGTCTTTTCTTTGATTTGGTTTTAGAACAGTTTGTATTGGAAAAATAACAGTGGGGTTTTTACGTTTTTCCGGGCAATTATTCCAAATTTTCACTTAGAAGAACCTTCCTCGAACATAAAGGAATATTAAAAAAAAAAAAGCTAAATTGGTCCAGCCGTTCTCGAGTTTTGCGCTTAGCAACACGTTTATTGATAATTTTTTATTTATATAGATTATTATATGATTAACCCTCTCGATCCGTGTACCTACATATTATTATACTGTTACTGTTGTTTAGCAGTGACACGGCGCGGCACGGCGGCGCCTTTTCTATATCTATGACTTTTTAAATTCGTAATATCTATTGAATGGAATAGCCGATTTGAACAATTCAAAAAGTAATTACATGAATTGAAACAGTCTTGAAATCAATATGATTTATTTGAGTAAGGATTTAAACAGAAGTATGAATATCATGGTCTAATTTTGTTCGGTATTTCTATCAAGTTTTAAAATGTAAAAAGTGGTTATTGTGACATAACGATAATAGTTGGACATATAGTATCGCGAGGTTTTTTGTAGTTATTGAAATGTTCTTTAATATTGTAGAACATACTTTTGTTCTAATATCAATAGTTTCCGCAGCGCATGCGACGAAATGTGTTTTATGGCTTTTTTTTTACATCTTTTCTAGCAATAAATATAGCCTATGTTACTCAGGGTGAATGTAGGTTTCTAATGGTGAAAGAATTTTTGAAATCGGCGCAGTAGTTTTTGAGTTTATTCATTACAAACATACACACAAATTTTTCCTCTTTATAATATTATATATTATAGTGTAGATATGTACATGATATACAAAAGTTTCAAGTTCCGAACTTGTTTAATTGTTGCGATAGAGCTCGTACAAAAATGGTTTAAAACTGACAACTTTTACAGCCCTCTATTTCTCAATTTTTGAAGTTAAAAAACTAATATTTGTACTCTACTCGATCAGTTCTAGAGAATATGACACCCCACATGCCAGAGCAAGATTTTAAATATCAATATTAAACATTACTTACATTTTATTTAAGTAGATACGATGCTAATAGCTTCCACATATTTTATATATATTTTTTTTTTTCTTTTGATGTGACTTCCGGTCCTTTCAGTGAATTCTAAATCACCTCTTTTAGTCCGTTAACTTAGCTAAAAACTGAAAAGTAAAACTGTATTATTTTATCCTTACATATTTCTTATTCCTTATACGTATTATAAAGTCCCCCGCCGCGTCTATTTGTCTGTCTGTACGCGATAAACTCAAAAACTACCGAACGGATTTTCATACGGTTTTCACCAATAGACGGAGTGATTCATGGTTTAGGTATGTATAAATTGGCTGAAATATGACGACTATTGTTGAAGATGTCGGAAAAAATAATGCGGACTGGGAGCTTTACGGGCGTGCGCCGCGTAAACCGTAAGAGATACATAAAATTTATGTTCTACAGGATTGTACATGTACCTACAAAACTTCAACAAAAAAGTCCGCGGTATCTTAATTATGTCTATCTTCTAAGGATGACCCAGAGTAATGACTTTTATCTTTCAAATTTGATTAAAAAAAAGATGTTATTTTCGAAGCTATTTTGACTAGTATTATATTTTATCCTTATCCAATTATGTTATTTAATTTGGGCATTTAATTTAGATTAAAATATGCCTGACATCATATCATTTAAATGAATACTTTAAAAGATATCACAGATTCAAAATTACGCGTAACAAAAAATTCTGGTTGATGGCGGCGGGCACAGCGCAAGGAGTCAATGACGTTTTCCTTGGCTAAGGTATGTAATCCCGGTAGTACGGCCCCGCGGGATATTTTCTGACATCCACGCGGACGAAGCCGCGGGCAAAAGCTAGTTCTACATAAATTAGACAAACAAGTCTAATAAAAAAATATCTCTAGTCCATTTGGTTGGTATACACACGACTTAAAAACTAGTGTTAGTACTTACATCTACCAGAAAATCAAAACAAACTATTAATTAACACGCCACAGTGGCATGTAGGCGTATCCAATGTCCCAGTATGGGGCTGTCCCACCTATCAGCTATAGTTTTCAGGATGCTGTTGGGGCTGGCGCGTACCCTGCGCATAATGGAAGCGCAACGCTTGCGCATGATGGCGTGAAAGCCATCTATTCTCAATAATGATGGAATGGAGCGATATTGTAGCACATCGTATAGTTACTAAACACAGTACCAACGCGAAACGGAATACCATTAATCTAAAGGGTAGTATACAACGCTAAACGTGCTCTGCGCGTGTTCGTCGTCGGCGATCGCCGCACGACAAGCGAGCGCCCGCGCCGCTCATTTGCGGCTGGTAGTGAATCCTGCGTAGTGCAGTGTTAGCAGGGTCCGTCGTTGAGGATGCTAACGAGCGCGGAGTATGGTGGGGTTTCGCGTGGCGGCTCACGCGCTGTGTCAGCAGTTCACGCGCCATCAATCACCCGCGATCTGCTAACTCGGCGCGCGCGTGACGTCACTCGCCGCCGCACTACACACGCTCCGCCCGTAAATAACATCAGCTTTATGTTACGATTCAATTACGACGGCAATAAATTACATTATCTGAGAGAACGCGGCGGGCGCCACGTTTTCATAAATAAATTCTAATAATTTTCAGATTTCAGCCGACTCATTATAAATATACATTTATTTATAAGTTGGTCGTAGTACGATTCTTAATTAAAACATCGTCGTTCATCGACCTCTGCAGGCACGTTCGAATGTTAGTAATTTCATCCAACGCCTTATGAAGTTTTTTTTAATTTCTGAGTTTGTTTCGACCTTTCTTCTCTAAAAGTGATTCCGATATCCTATTTACAGGATAAACAATTTCATTTCATTTGAATCTGAAATAAAGACACTGTTAGTCATAGATACTTCCGAAAACATTTAAGTGGAGTGTCGGCGCAGATGTGGACAATGGTCGCCGGGTGCACGTCAGCGTGACAGTGACCTGCGCGCTGTGCTGTGGCGGATCTATTTCACGCTATTTATAGACTGAATGCGAGGACGAACACAATTAGTTGCAGGGCCCCAGGAGCACCTGCCCCCCGCGACCCGGTCACCCCCCGCCTGGCCCCGCGGAGCGCGGAAGGCAGAGGGTGCGCGGTGCATCGCTGCACTCTTATAGAATAGCGCTCGATTCCATGCGTGTTATTGATGTTCCCCGGAACGCGTCCAACCCCGCAGCCCGCAGCCCGCAGGCCCGAAGCCCCGCTCCCACGTGGAACATGTCTACATTACTACTGAACTATTTGCATGTAAACGTGCCCTGGCTCAGCGTCATTTCGAAGGTGTATTAGGCTTATTCTGAAAAGTGTGCTAATGTAAAAATATGCTCTTACCCATATGATCTAGCATCCTAGACATTCGTCTACATTAATGAATGCTAAATGAAAGGATTGACGTGTGCGCGCCGTAACACGCGCGAACTGGTGATCAATGTGCTCAAGTGCCGAACAAGCGGCTACCGGCGGCGGCTATGTGATTCTGCACATAAATGAAAACACTCATCCTTATCTTTATCCTTATCCTAACATATTATAAAACAAAGTCCCCCGCCGCCGCGCCGCGTCTGTCTCTCTGTGTGTCTGTCTGAACGCGATAAACTCAAAAATTCAAAAACGGTTTTCACCAATGGATGGAGTGATTCATGCGAAAGGTTATGGTGTATAATTCATTAAGGTTATGTGTAAATTGGTTGAAATATGACGATTATTGTTGATGTCGGAATAAATCATGCCGACTGGGAGCTTTACGGGCGTGCGCCGCGTAAACCGTAAGAGATACATAACATTTATGTTCTACAGGATTGTACATGTACAAAACTTCAACAAAAAAGTCCGCGATAGCTTAATTATGTCTATCTTCTAACGATGACCCAGAGTTATCACTTTTGACTGACAGCATGAATTCATTTGAATGTCAGCACAACTGACCCCGTCAGTTGTGCTGACATCTCTTTGAGGCGCGCGTGGAACACAACGCGCCGTCGACCCGGGCCTGGTCCTTATCGGACGGCGAGCTACCCATTGCTCACGGCGAGTTGCGATTCCCGACGCCGAGGGCGTCTTCTGCGGCGGCTAGGAGCGTGAGGCTGCGCATTTTGCCTCTCCCTCGCGCGCTCCGGCTCCTCCTTCGCGAGCATTACTGCTTCGCAGAAGGAGGTGACGGCCTCCCATGCACTCTCGCTCCGGACCATGGCCTGAACCAGGGCCGGACGTGAGAGATTGCCGCCGCCGATCGCCTCCGTGAGGACACGGCGGTGCTCCGCCCAAGCTGGGCAGACCTCCACCGTATGCTCCACCGTGTCCTCCGGGCGATCCACACAGTGGTGACACCCGGGCGTTTCCTCCCGCTTTATCCTGAACAGGAACCTCCCGAAACAACCATGTCCGGTGAGGACCTGCGTCAGGCGGAAGGTGAGGACGCCGTGGCGCCTCTCTAGCCACTCCTCAAAGAGGGGACTTATCGCCACAATTGTGGCGTGCCCAAGAGAGACCGTAGACCTAAGTTTTTGATATCTATTTCAATTTGATGCCTCGGTTTCCTGAGAAAAAGGGTCTCGACAGACAACGAAGTCATTCTTTAAGGGTTAAAACTTTTCGTTTTGAAGTATGGAACCCTAAAAGAGATTTATTATTTGCATGTTACCTTTTCATGCCGTAACGGCTGAACGGATTTAGATGAAAGGCAGACCTGTACCCTAATTGCGTAATACACGATCAATCAGAATCTGAATCGTTTTGAAACAGATTGCTAATTCATTGCTACATAAGTTCGAAAAAAAGTTCTGCTCAACAATGCAAATATCGCAATTAATGTTGTTGAACTGTCAAAATGAAACAGATTCTTTGTAATCGTTTACGAAAATATGTTACGTAATCAGATAGCTGGGTACATATCAAAATCAAATCAAATTTATTTATTTACAGATCATACAATCCAATTTGTTAGTTAGTTACATACACATCACACACACACACACACACATACAATACACACATACAACACACACACGACATATGATACTCTGAATTCCGGTAGCATGTTCCTGTGGGATACTTTTCGACATCCACGCGGGCGAAGCCGCGGGCAAAAGCTAGTATAAAATAAAGGATCACTGAAACGATAAATACATGTAAGCTTGTAATTAGCAAATTTTCCTACCTATGAATGATTTTAATTGTGTTATTAGTCTGTAAGCTTTCTGTAAAAAAAATAAAGAGACCTTGTCTTGCTACTCCAGCTTTCCACAATGGAATGTTATGGATTTCATAGTTATAATGCACCAAAATGTCAATGGCCTAATAAATAAGTCGGATCAATTAAGTACGCATCTGAATGAACTCGCAGATGTAGGTAAATCAATAGGTATCTTATGCATATAACCGAACACAACATGAAAAACGATGACCAAGAACACCTACGTATTTCTAACTACTCACTAGCAGCATGCTACGCTAGGCAATATAGAAACGGGGGCTCGTGCATTCTCGTAAAACACACATCAATTTGAAACCATTAATGTAAATAAATGGGCCATAACTAATAAAATTGAATGCTGTGCGATAAAACTGACTTCCCATCCCATCATCATTATTTATATCTATAGACCGCCAAATCAGAGTAAAGATACGGTATCAATGTTCTTTAATAATTTAGATATGATGTTAAACGAAATATGTTTAAAACGTAATAGTAGGATTTATACTATGTGGAGATTTTAATATAGATATTTGCAAAAATAGTAAAATGTCAATCACTTTTCAAAATATACTGCGTAGCTATAACCTGATTCTGGGGACGCGAACTCCAACACGTCTGTGTAGCGGGACCTGCATTGACATTATCATTCATAATATTAGAGGAAGTACCTGCGAGGTCACTGAATTGGAAATATCAGACCATACAGCACAACTGCTAAAATGTCGTGTCAAAAAAACCTGCACATTCTCTCATTGGTTTATCTACAACCGTGACTATAGTAATGAAAATATTAGAAAGTTTAGAGAATGCTTGCAAAATTTATCATTTCATGATGCCTATAAATGCTCAGATCCAAATAAAGCATTTAATGAGTTCCATGACCTATTTAAATTATTCTATGACCTATGTTTCCCAATTAACAAAATAAAAATTTCGGTAATTAAAAAACCAATGTGGATCACAACAGGACTGAAAAAATGTTCCAAACGAAAAAGAGACATGCTATGGGAATATAGAAAGTCACCAAGTCTAGACTATAAAAATAAACTTAAAACGTATAAGTACTAAAAGATTAAAACACATAATCAAACAGACACAAAAAGCACAAAACAATAATATTATAAATACTGCTAAAAACAAAAGCAAAGCTACATGGAGCATAATTAATAAGCAGAAATCAAACTACCCTAAACAAGGTATTGATAGCATACAAATTGACAGCAAAATTATAAATAACCCTGAACAAATAGCAGAATCATTAAATAATTATTTTATAGACCAAATTGAATCTCAAAGTGACATTAATCTTAATCTTAATAGTGAACGAACCAACAATAAACTTTCATCCTAATTCAATATTCATGACACCCAAAGTACCCTTTGACATATTTGAAATTATTAATTCCTTGAAAAATACTAAAAGCGCTGGATATGACGACATAACCACCGAGGTAATAAAAACCACATCTCATATCGTTACACCAATACTCAGCCACATTATCAATGCTAGCATTGAAACAGGCATATTCCCAGAAAAATTTAAAATCTCTGTAATTAAACCATTACATAAAAAAGGCGATAAGCAAGATCCTAGCAACTATAGACCAATCGCGCTCATTCCGGTATTCTCTAAAAAAATTTAAAAAGTAATACATAACAGCATATATTATTTTTTAGAAACTAACAAAATCTTGGTTAGCGAACAATATGGTTTCAGGAAAAATAAAAACATTGAATCTGCTATGTACAAGCTGGAAAAATATGGAATTAGAGGCAATATCCTTGAACTTATGAAATCATATCTGACTAATCGAGAACAAATTACATACATAAATAAAATCTGCCCCTATACAAGAACTGATAAAACTTATATATCTACACATAGAAAATGCATATTTGGTGTGCCGCAGGGCAGTGTTCTTGCTCCATTATTATTTATTATATATATTAATGACATGCCTAAAACTATTAATAATCCAATGATTTTATTCGCTGACGACAGCACAATACTAATCAAAAGTAAGGATGATGTGACATTCGAAAAAGAAATAAACGACAACTTAAATGATATAATAACTTGGCTAACTGAAAACAACTTAAAAATAAATCTTGAAAAAACAAATTACATTTCATTTGAACAACAAACAAACAATAAAAATCCGGATATTCATTACGGTGACAAAACTATTAGTGAAGCAGAACATACTAAATTCTTAGGTATTTGGATAAATAAAAACATGAGCTGGAAAACACACGTTGAAAATACATGTAAAAAACTTAGCCAGTATTCGTATGCTCTCCATAACCTAAGAAAAGTGTCAAATCGTGCAACATTATTAACGGCGTATCACGGGTATGTTGCATCTACTTTACGCTACGGACTTATATTTTGGGGGAACTCGCCAGACAGAGAAATGGCGTTCAAAGCCCAGAAACAGTGCATAAGGGCAATGTGTGGCATACAACGCACAGAAACTTGTAAGCCACATTTTCAACAGTTCCAGTTATTGACATTTCCGTGTCTTTATATATATGAAGTGGCGATCTTTGTCAAAGCGAATCTGCAACTTTATACACATCCAAGAAGCACACGACACAAAAACAAAATATGCGTGAGACGTCATAAAAAAGCAGTATTTAATAAAAACATTTTGGGCATGGCACCCAAAATATACAATAAGTTGCCAAAACTTATCACAGACCTACACAAAATGGACCAATTTAAATTAGGTTTGCACAAATTCCTAGTTGCAAAATGTTACTATTCAATTAATGACTATTTAAATGAAAGATGACTGATTTTATCTGAAATGGCACCACAACAAGTATAATGATTATTGAAATTTTGATTTGACTTTTTATTTTTGCGTTTCTATATATTATGTTTTTTTCAATTTATTATGAATGTTTAATGTTGCGATTCTAAGTATTTGCATCAGATATTAATAAGATATTAATTTGCACACCTCATTAGGTTATAATACAATGTACCTTTTATACCTGTAACACCTTTTTAACATGTATTATGCAAATAAATTATTTGATTTGATTTGATTTGATTCATTTAGCAATAAAAATACCATAACTTTTATATACCTACCTACAGGTTTAAGCTACGTGCAGACAAGCGCGACGCTTCATCACTACGCGACACCGGTTATTGTTATACCGTCAAGTTTTCTTAGAAATTGTATTGTTCGAGTCGCGTCGCGCTGGTCTGTACGAAGCTTTATACGGAAGCCTCGGTTCGCGAGTCCGACTCGCACTTGTTTTTTTATTGTATGTGTGCAAATCCTAGCCTGCATAACAGATTTCAGCTTTTTAGGACTGCGGGAAGTGCCCTAGAGGTTTTAATGAGTGAGTCAGTGAATCAGTGACGAAATCGAAGTATTTTAGGTATTAATAAACTCCAAAGTATAAAAGCTACTCATTAAAATGTTTTTATTTTATGAGTTGATTGCAATTTGTGGTAATGTAAATTATTTTTGCATAAGCACTATTATATGGAATCAAGATTTTCTAACTGAACAGACAGCTGTGCTGCTGGGGAGTTTGTTGCGCCACTTCTTCTTCACAGCTTAAGCACTAGGAAGTGGTGAAGGGTTTTGGGGGACTGTCTTATGTAATTTTGACGTTCGAAAAGTGCTTATTCTCAGCCTAGTTTGAATAAATGACTTTTGAATTTTGTTTTTTTTTTTTTTAATTCTAGACAAATTGAACTTAGTGTGTTTTATAAGACTGCTAACTACGTCTTATCCGGAGAATTTGAGCTCTCTAGCATTATCCAGGCCGAAGTTTATGAGGGTTTGAAAATACTACGAAAAGCTTCGAGATAAGGTAGGTAGAGTGCCGACCTGCTTTTTGTATTTGGCTCGTCTTGGCGGGGGCACTACCATGCCCCCAGATGAGCTTCCCGCGGCACAGGTCTTCTCTGTGTAGGAAATCTCTGGAGTCTGGTAGTTCCAGAGATTAGCGCGTCCAAACAAACAAACTGTCTAGCTTTATTATATTGGTATGGGTAAAAACGACATTTAAATATAAGCAAATACACTCGAGAGCAATGAATCCGGGTCACTTAAAGAATGTTAAAAATCTCGGAAACTAAAAATGATAGGTTAATGCAATAAATTGTATTTAATAGACAATGTAATACTCCTTAAATGAAAGTAAAAAAAATATGAGTCAACATACATTTTATTAACACAAAATTACATAAAGAAAAAAACTGCTGATCTCTCCTTAAAACAAAAATAGGAAACATGAAATTTTTGAACTTTATTACGATTTTCTTGAATTTTAATACTTCGTATTGCCTCCTCGTGCTTCCATTACTGCGTTTACGCGGTTTGGCATGCTGTACACCAAGTTCCTTATACGATTTTGGGGAATATTCTCCCATTCCTCTGTGAGAGCAATTTTGAGCTCACGAAGCGTGATTGGGGGAGGGTTTCGTTGTTTTACGCATCTGCCTAGCTCGTCCCAAGCATGCTCGATCGGGTTGATATCCGGGCTGCGCGCTGGCCACTCCATACGAGTAATGTTCATCTCTTGAAGGTAGTCATTCACAATCCTACCTGTATGAGGTCGGGCATTGTCATGCATAAATATAGCATCCTCACCTAAATTGACCATAAATGGACCAACGTGATCATTGAGGATTTCTTCCACATATCTTACGCTAGTTAAAGAGCCGTTTTCTATGATCACCAGCTCTGTGCGACTTTCAGAAGAAATTCCGGCTCACACAAGTACAGACCCACCACCGTAGGCTACTTTTTCTTCGATGCATGCTTGCTTGAATCTTTCCCCTGGTCTTCGATACACTCTGTGTCTTCCATCGTGCTTGTAGAGCATAAATTTTGATTCGTCGGAGAACATAACTTTTGACCAATCTTCAATACTCCAATTTACGTGGCTCTGGGCATATCTTAGTCTTGAAATACGATGCCCACGCTCCAGTTTAGGGCCGTTTGCAGGTCTAAGGGGTTTTAAGTTAGATTCAGCAAGCCGACGTCTTACTGTCCATGCACTTGGGTTACTTCCTCCGAGGCGTCGAAACTGATTTGTGAGTTCAGTTCCTGTGAGAAAGGGATTTCGAAGCATGGTGTTCACCAAGTATCGGTCTTCTCGTGCTGTGGTACACCTGGTTCTGCCCGTTCCTGGTCTGCGTAGGTTAGAACCAGTTTCTTCGTAACGTCGGAGAACTCTTTGTACTGTTGACAGCGACACACCGACAGTCCTGGCTGTATCGCGCTGACTCCGGCCGGTTTCCAGCATTGTAAGTATTCTGGTGCATTCTTCAGGCGTAAGCGACATAATTTCAGCTTGAATAATGAATATAGAGCATTATCAACATGGTTTATGTACCCACATAAATGACAGATTACAAACAAAAGCAAAACCAAATGCTGTAATTTCGTAGTTCCATCTTCGAAAGTGGCCCTTTTTCAAATTTGATTTTTTTATGATATAACTTTACAATAACTAAGAAGTTTTAATACCTTCATTTAAGGAGTATTACATTGTCTATTAAATACAATTTATTGCATTAACCTAGCATTTTTAGTTTCCGAGATTTTTAGGATTCTTTAAGTGACCCGGATTCATTGCTCTCGAGTGTAAATACAAACCACGACTTTCAGAAAAACACGTTTATTGATAATTTTTTATTTATATTGATTATTATATGATTAACCCTCTCGATCCGTGTACGTACATATTATTATACTGTTACTGTTCTTTAGCAGTGATAGCCTAGTGGTGACCGTCAGACAGCCCAGTCATAGGTCTAAAGTTCGAACCCAAGGCACGCACCTCTGACTTTTCAGATTCATGTGTGTATTGTATAATTATCACTTGCTTCAAAAACGATGAAGGAAAACATCGTGAGGAAACCGGCATGCCTGAGAGATATTTTTCGACGGCATGTGAAGCCAAGTCATAGGCCCATGGCGGCTTTAAAACTCTGACATCAGGTGAGACACTAACCACATGAAAAGAAGAAGATTATACTGTTCCTCATCAAAGAGACATATTTCGTAGAGCATCTGCGTACTATTTAAATGCGATTGCCGCTCGTATACGCGATCGGTCGCGTGTATATGACACTTTTTGTTTGGAAAACCGGAAAGCGCCCTCTGTCGGCGCGACCACGCGTTCAGGTTCACCGAACACAAAAGTTCGACCGATTGTGTATTCGCGCGTCGGTCGCTTTTAAATAAGACGCGGGGTTAGAGCGAGCTTCGTCGTGTACAAAAGCTTTACGATCACATAGAGAGTTTATACTGGATTACGTCTGCTGCGCAGGGAGCAGACCGCGCGAATGAGCCGCGCGGATACCTACGACTTTTTAAATTCGTAATATCTATTGAATGGAATAGCCGATTTGAACAATTCAAAAAGTAATCTACATTAATTGAAACAGTCTTGAAATCAATATGATTTATTTGGATAAGGATTTAAACAGAAGTATGAATAACATGGTCTAATTTTGTTCGGTATTTCTATCAAGTTTTAAAATGTAAAAAGTGGTTATTGTGACATAACGATAATAGCCAACTATTATCGTTATGTCACAATAAGCACTTTACACAACACAGGTTATTGTGACACTACATAATAGTATCGCGAAGTTTTAGTGTAGTTATTAATATGTTCTTACACGTTGACTGTCCAAGCAAAATTTACTACGTACCACGAGACGTCCGGATTATTTTTGCATCTATGGTTTTCATTGTCTGTCAAAAAAAAATATTAAAAAAAATCGCGGGATATTGGTGTTTTAATTTCCTTGTATCCGTGTCTATACGTGTACCAAAAATATATTTTCTAGTTCAAACGTCCACTTCACAAAAGCCAGGTAATACCAATTTTACCTAATGCATTACATGTAATGCACGAAAGTCATGTCCGAGTCGGAAATGCATTACTTACATATAATGCACGGTCAGTCAACGTGTTAATATTGTAGAACATACTTTTAATCTATCATCAATAGTTTCCGCAGCGCATGCGAAGAAAGATGTTTTATGGCTTTTTTTTTACACCTTGGGTTACGTTACTAAAGTTTTAGTAAGGATCCCTAATCTTTTCTAGCAATAAATATAGCCTATATGTTACTCAGGGTGCATGTAGCTTTCTAATGGTGAAAGAATTTTTGAAATCGGCGCAGCAGTTTTTGAGTTTATTCATTACAAACATACACACACACACACAAAAATACAAATCTTTCCCCTTTATAATATTAGTGTAGAAGTGCAGATAGTGTAGATAAGTAGGCACCTATTAAGATACCTATAATTGTAAAATTAATTTGCATGCCCTAGTCAGGCAAAATATGGACTGTACGTACATTAACGTTAACCACCAACTTTTACAACTGGTAACACCAGTATTTTCTGCAAATACCTAAATGATTCTTATTCTTATTGTTTGTCAACGAATTTAAGATTTACATTAAGCAGAACACTACTCGTAATACGAGGGTGTTGTAAGCTTGAGTTTATTTGATTGTCGCCTCCCGCAGTGCCTGTGTGAAGTGTGCGAGTGAGGCGCCTGCATGTTTGAGCAAGTCGTAACACTCGTAACGCACGGCCCGTATGAATTACAGCTAAGTAAATGTTTACACGACGCACCAACACTCAATATGTTGTGAGCGCTCGTTATATTAGCTCGCACGTCGAGCGACAATGACTCAGTACACACAGTGATATTAATTGTTTGTTTATATTGTTAGCGAAAAGCTCTCACCACTCACACCGCACGCCGCGGCCACTGTATGATACTCATAAGAATTAAAGCTTAGTACCTCCTTTTTAAGGAAATTTCTCGCCAACTGGTCGACACTTCACGTAACCAGCACGCGTAGCATGACGCTTTCTATGTCTACGAAGAATAGACACAGCTCTTTCTATACAAAGTGACATTTTGTTTCTCCATTTTTGACATCGCAACGTAGAAATCCTTCTACAATCTGCCATTTTGTCTTTCGTTTCTAACAATCTTTGTCTAGGTCCTTTTATAAGTAGACTATTTCAGAAGAAAGTTTTCTATTCCAAACTGTCAAAATCACACTGACAACTGACAGTTGTCTCCACGGCCTCAAAGTATAAACGGTTATCTACAAAATCATGATTTTACAGGAGAGCATTTAAACACAAAACTGTGATAATTAATAGAAGAACAAAGCTATCTTCTCATATTTTACATCATTTCGTTAATAGGGAATATAACCAAGGAAACGGTTAAGGCCAATATTACTGAAATATTTTTTTGTTCTAAAATACGGTTCTTCGACACTGGGATAAATTGTAGTAGTTGTCTATATATTATATAGGTTACTTAATATCAGTAAAAATTGAGAATCAAACAGAAAAATAAATATGGTTAAAGAAATTTATTTCTCAATAAGAAATTAAGTACAAGGATTTCACTTACTTGAGAAAATTTTGGAACTTAAAAATATAGTATTATATGAACTTTGACACACAAACTAAGCAGGTATTCATACAAATCACTAATTTGATAATAACATTTCATTTCATTTCGTACGCAAATAACATTAACAAGATACAAAAACACAAATCCTATTACAAAACAAAGAAACCCGAGTCGAATTATGTAAAAGAGTGAATTTCGTAAAAAGTGCAGTTGACTCTTTCTACTTTGCTCCCGTCCTGTCTCCGTCGACAAAACGGTGTTCATGCTACGCGTGCTGCACGCGTAGCATGAACACCGTTTTGTCGACGGAAGAGTAGACTAAACTGACGTTCCGTGTAGACAGTACGACGTCAGCAAAGTAGAAAGAGTCAACTGCACTTTTTACGAAATTCACTCTTTTACATAATTCGACTCAGGTTTCTTTGTTTTGTCATAAGATTTATTTTTCTATTTGATTCTCAATTTTTACTGATACTAAGTCACGTATATAAAGAAAACTATAACGATTTTTCTCAGTGTCGAAGAACCGTATTTTAGAACAAAAAAATATTTCAGTAATATTGGCCTTAACCGTTTCCTTGGTAATATTCCCTATTAACGAAATGATGTAAAATATGAGAAGATAACTTTGTTCTTCTATTAAATTCAAAATTCAAAATTCAAAATTCAAAAGTCATTTATTCAAACTAGGCTGAGAATCAGCACTTTTCGAACGTCAAAATTACATAAGACAGTCCCCCAAAAACGCCCACCCTTCACCACTTCCTAGTGCTTAAGCTGGGAAGAAGAAGTGGCGCAACAAACTCCCCAGCAGCACAGCTGTCGTTTCAGTTAGAAAAACTTGATTCTATATAATAATGCTTTAATGCAAAAATAATTTACATAAGCACAAATTGCAATCAACTCATAAAATAAAAACATTTTAATGAGTAGATTATGTCAACAATAAATGAAAACAAAATTTAAAATAAATTGACTTACAGTCAAATAAAATAATCCAAACAATTATATGAGCTCATATAGTATCATGTAGTCTTTGATTCTAAAAACACTTGTTTGTTGCTTGGGGTACATTGGAGTAGCTTAATTAGTCCCAAGCCTTTTTGTCGTCTAAGTAATCTTTAACTTTATAGAAACCTTTTTGACATAGTTTCTGTTTAATAAATGATTTAAATTTATTGAGGCTCAGTTCTTTGACATGGCTTGGGAGTTTGTTGTAAAAACGTATACTTTGGCACTTAAATGAATTACTAATTTTTTGGAGCCTAGTCCTCGGCACAAGAAATAAATCTTTGTTTCTAGTATTTAAGCTATGAATGTCGCTGTGTTTAGAATATAGATTTATATTCTTTTTTACATGAATCAGGTTCTCATATACATATTGAGACGCGACCGTCATTATGTTTATTTCCTTAAATTTATCCCTCAGTGAATGCCTACAACTTAGGTTATAAATTGCTCGAATGGCACGTTTCTGCAGCACAAATATAGCCTGAAAGTCGGCCGCATTTCCCCACAACAAAATGCCATACGACATTACACTATGGAAATAACTAAAGTATACTAATCGAGCTGTTTCTACATCAGTCAAATGACGGATTTTATACACCGCGTAGGCTGCAGAGCTTAGCCGCTTCGACAATTTGGTTATATGAGGTCCCCACTGAAGCTTCGAATCCAAAGTAATACCTAAGAACACAGTGGTGTCCACAAGATCCAATTCTGTCCCATTTACTAGTACATTGGTTTTCACCTGCTTAACGTTAGGTGTCAGAAATCTAATACATTTAGTCTTTTTCTCGTTCAAAAGTAAATTATTAACACTAAACCAATGCACAATTTTAGAGAGAGCATTATTTACATCGTCAATAACGGTCTGTTTTCGCTTAAGCTTAAATATAAGTGATGTGTCATCTGCAAATAACACTATTTCATGACTGTTCTTTATGAGGCAAGGTAGGTCATTAATATATACGAGAAATAAAAAAGGGCCAAGAATTGAGCCCTGCGGAACTCCCATAGTGACAAGCGAACCTGGGGATCGCTTGCCGTTAACGTCTACTCTTTGGATCCTATTATCCAAATAAGAAATAAGAAGATCCAAGGCAGTGTTTCTAACACCATAGTGATGCAATTTCCTGACCAATGTATCATGTGAAACACAATCGAAAGCCTTAGATAAGTCACAAAAAATACCTAGGGCATCATGTGACCTCTCCCAGGCCTCAAAAATATGTGAAAGAAGCTCAACACCAGCGTCGGTAGTCGAGCGACCCCTTGTGAAACCGAATTGCTTACTGTTTAATAACTTATGTTTATTAAAATGTCTTTGCAATTGATCTAGCATCAATTTTTCGAATATTTTACTAAAGGTGGGAAGCACAGAAATAGGTCTAAAGTTCGTGGGGTCTGATGTGCTGCCCGATTTAAACAAAGGTATTATTTTACTACTCTTCATTAAGTCAGGAATTACACCACAGTCAATGCATTTATTAAAAATAATTGCTAATTCAGGCGCTACAGTGTTGATTATGCATTTAGCAACCTCTACGGAATTTCCCCATAAATCAGCAGTTTTTTTAACATTGAGTGTATTGAAAGTTTTAATAATATCTCGAGCACTAACATAGTCGAAATTAAACTCATGGTCACAAATATCAACATTTTCTTTCAAAAGGAATTCAGCAACAGTGGGTGAAGAATTTAAAGATTTAGTGGTTGAGACTGGAATATCTGCAAAGAAATTTTCAAAAACTGTGGCTACTTCTAAATCTTTTTTAATAACTGTATTATTAATATTAAGGCTGTAGTCACTACTACGCTTTCTGTCTCTTCCAGTCTCATTGTTTATAATTTCCCAAGTAGTTTTTATTTTATTTTGACTGTTTTTAATTTTTGAGCTTAAATATCGACACTTAGCTTCGCTACAAACTTGTTTAAATAATTTGGAATAGTTCTTAACATACTGACAAAATTCTTTACTTTTATTATAATTTCTTTCGTCATACAGTTCAAAGAGTTTGATTCTACTCTTAAATATCCCTTTAGTTGCCCATTCACTGAAAGTTGCAGAACCACTAACTGAGATCTGCTTTGGTTTAAATGTTGAGTTAAATTCTGTACAGTACATGGCAAAAAAGGAATTGTACAGTTCATTAGGATCATCACAATAAGGCAAGTAGGGTAATTTACTATTAAGTTTGTTTTTAAAACTCTCCAAGCGACCTGCAGTTTTTGGCACTACAGTGATATATCTCTTAGCCACTTTTTTATCTTGTTTACTAAATGTAATCAGCTGTCCACAGTGGTCAGAATCTAGTTGACTTATAATTTTTTTATTGATAGGTAATATGTCAGTAAATATATTATCTAAACATGTACCTGATGTGGCGGTTATTCTAGTAGGCTCCAAAAATAAATGATTAAGGTTATATGACTGAAATAAATTTTTAATTTTTAAGCTCATTGATGAGTCCTCTAATAAATTAACATTAAAATCACCACAAACAATTATACTTTTCCCTAGTTTACCAAGCTTTTGTAACACATCATCCATGATACTCTCAAAGCAATCATAAATCGATGACGGAGGCCGGTACACGCTCAATACAACTAGCCGCTCCAACTCCACACAAGCTATTTGTCTAGGTCCTTATTAATTAGTTATCACAGTTTTGTGTTTAAATGCTCTCCTGTAAAATCATGATTTTGTAGATATCCTTTAAACTTTGTGGCCGTGGAGACAACTGTCAGTTGTCAGTGTGATTTTGACAGTTTGGGATAGAAAACTTTCTTCTGAAATAGTCTACGTAATTAAGGACCTAGACAAAGATTGTTAGAAACGAAAGACAAAATGACAGATTGTAGAAGGATTTCTACGGTGCGATGTCAAAAATGGAGAAACAAAATGTCACTTTGTATAGAAAGAGCTGTGTCTATTCTTCGTAGACATAGAAAGCGTCATGCTACACGCGTGCTGTAAAATCATGATTTTGTAGATAACCGTTTATACTTTGTGGCCGTGGAGACAACTGTCAGTTGTCAGTGTGATTTTGACAGTTTGGGATAGAAAACTTTCTTCTAAAATAGTCTACGTAGTTAAGGACCTAGACAAAGATTGTTAGAAACGAAAGACAAAATGACAGATTGTAGAAGGATTTCTACGGTGCGATGTCAAAAAAGGGAGAAACAAAATGTCACTTTGTATAGAAAGAGCTGTGTCTATTCTTCGTAGACATAGAACGCGTCATGCTACGCGTGCAGAGGGCTGGCTCGTTCTTTGGCCAAAGAGTTAGCATTGCCATTCAACGTGGCAATGCATGCCAGTCTTCTGGGCACGTTTTCGGATGACAGCGATGCGGACGGATATTTCGACGCCTAAGTGTCCGTTTGTTTTTTGTATTTATTTGTATAGTTAGTTAGTCATTGTATTTAGTACCTAGTGTAAATAGTTAATTGTGTTAAATACTGTAAAACATTTAAAAGGCAACAAAATAAATAAATAGGTATATAATAGCATAAAACTTAATATGCTTCAATTACATGAATGATCGTAAAAGCATCGCTTTTATGATCATGCGTGTCAGTAGCTTGCCGTTCGAGCAGGGAGACTGGCTCAGACCAGGAGAGGCCTATCCTATACCCGGCAGTGGGCGAAGTCGGGCTGTAGATGACGATGACAATGACGTGCAAACTATGCAGCTTTGGATGTGATAGCAAGTGGTGAAGTGTTTGGAGCAGCCGGTGGAGCGGGGCGCGCGGTGACGCAAGCACGCGAGGTCGCCGGGCACCTGGCCGCGCACGCCGCCGTCCTCGTGTGCACGGCGATGCAAATGTGACACAAACACAACACAAACAAACAATACACAAAAGTCTATGATCCGTACCTACCTACCTATGTATGTAAATCATCTAATGTCACAGTTGTGTTTCAACAAAACAACAATCATCTAACCAATGAACTAGCTCTAGTCATAATACTTATCGCGCACTCCTCGAGTCCACTGGTACCCCGGTAGAGACGGGACGAGCGCGTCTACTATCCTCACAAAGTCACCAAGTGTTCGTGTGCACGTGCTGACGCTGAAACTCACATTCACAACGAACCCATTCATTTTCGTTGTGAAATTGATGTCGTAGGTGACCGGATCCTAATAGAGACTGTCACACGTCGTGCTTCTTCGCTACTACGCTAAACTGGGCACAAGAAACGTACCATTTTTTCAATAGTATTTTAAAGTTTGGGTTATGGCAGCAGTATCTCCGTCATAAAACCTCCCAAAGCAAAGAGCTTTGTGAATTGGGGTCAAGGTTCCGGCCAGAAGAAACCGGTACTTGTCCGTGTTCGTGAATTGGATGACAAGCCATTTTAAATTTAAAGATGCATTACTATCGGCATGCGTAGCGAGCGGTCGTGCGAGTGCAGTCCGCGGTCCATTCACCGGAGAGTCGAGGTCGCGCAGTCGCAGGGCCCGCGCCCGCCGCTTACGGCGTCCGAAACCTATCATATTCACTTAAGGCATACGGGGATGCGTATAACCAAATTGTCATCGCCATGTTCTGGTCAAAGGTGAACGTGGGGAGGGATAACGCGCGGTTATTTGTTTACATCAAGGACAACGGGATGTTATTTATCGGGTAACGCCGGGGGAGATATTACTTCATGACGCGAAGTGGCGGCAGCTGGAGAGGGCGCGTGACTCGCGGTGGGCGCTCGGAGCGGGCGATGCCCCGGCGCGCCGCGCTGCGCCCGAGCCCGCGTGCACGGCTATCGACTCGTCGCACCCACGTCTCTAACTGTCGCCCGTCGCTCTGCTCTGGTATAGCACTGCATCCGCACTTTCCTTCCACTAACAGTCGAGCAGTTTAAACCGTATCGTTGACGGTGCTCATCATCCGGTGTGGGGGGGTTTGTCCTGCACACACACAGCAGACACGAAAGGAAGCAATGTTGAAGGTTGATTTAATGGAATGTACCAGAAAAAAAAACAAGATGCTTTTGCTCTAAACTGGTTGGGCGAGCGCTGCCAACTGCGATGCAACTGGTACTCTCACATGGCGCAACTCAAGTTGTATCAATTTTAATATTTGATTTTTTGCTCTGACGACATGACACACGCGCCAATTTTATGAAAAAATGCGTTGGCAACGACTGAGCGATCTGCACTGCCAGTCGCGCGTGATTGGTTGCGTCGCCGTTGAAAACTAGTTTTCGAAAAGTTGCGTCGTGTGAGAACCGCCATAGAAATATATGTGTACGCGTTTGATTGCGTCGGCGTCGAAGTCGAAAACTGGTTTTATTTTGGCCACCTCGTGTGAGATTGGCCTTATTGTTGTCTGAATCCACTTTAGATCATCGCTGTCCTATACCCTTTGTCGTCAGCATTCCGGCCACATCGAGCCGCGCTCCCGGCCTGCCGCCGCGGCATTGTGAATGAGAAGGCGAGGGAGGCGGTGTGGGGTGAGGGAGGGGGAGTGAGTGAGGGAAGTCGTGTCGGCGACCGCGGGGGCGATGATGGATGGCGCCAATAACGAGCAACGAGAAGGTCGTTATCGGCTCCCTGCGGCACCACCGCACGCCGCTCGCCTCTTACTCCAGCCACCTACACACACACTGCCAACAACGTGCTATCCGACACGCTGGCTATTTCCAAGCCACGTTATCTATCGAGGTCTCTGAGGCAGCACTATTACACGCGCGCAGTAGGAGCAGCTTCAGCGTCCTCAGGCAACAAATCAGCGCCTTTTACCTCACTATCGGCTCTAGTACCCTCGAAAACAATGAAAATGACACCAATGACGAAAAATATGAAAAAAATTGCCGCCATCTTGGATTTACATTTTGACCAAATTCACACTTTCTCTATTGCCAGCTTTGTTCATGCAATGTTCGTGATTGATCAAAATTCAAAAGTCATTTATTAAATCTAGGCTGACAATCAGCACTTTTCGAACGTCAAAATTACATAAGACATTCCCCCAAAACGCCCACCCTTCACCACTTCCTAGATTAACTTGATTCTATACAATAGTACGCAAAATAATTTACATTACTCAAAACAAAACAGTAAAAAATTTCACACGCCGCTAAACCAACAAATAAATGGCGTGCCCGCTTGTATATATGTATTCGTATAGCTAATGAAACTGTAACTCGAAGTCACTGATAAACTAGGACCATCCAAGTAAAAATAAATAAACAGTTAGACAATAATAATAATATAATATAATTCTTGTCTAACTGTTTATTTATTTTTGTGGTTTATACGGTATATTATGGTTAGCTAGCAAGTAGCAACCTCGACAATTGATCATAATTATTATGATCAATTATCGAGGTTGTTAGCTAACCATAATATTGCAATAAAAGACATTGAAAAAAAAACAAACAATGAGTAGATTATGTATAAAAATCAATTGACATATACGGTCAAATAAAAATAAACAATTATATAACTCATATAACCTGTCAGTAGGTAAGCTAATTTTGGAGAAAGAACATGAACATTGTCTTGAATTAATCACAGCGACCAACTATTCTTATCGTTTTAGTAGTCGTTGATAGAATAGTATGCCTTTGAACAAAGGTGGGATTTTACTTTGGCTACGCATTATTAGGCAAATCTAGCAAAGAAGAGGGTAGCTTGTTATAAAAGGTTATAGGTACCAAAGAGAGATCTCTTTGGCGATTGGAACTTTTACTTACAATATCCACATTCCAATGCAATTAGTGCCTGTTTACGAAGAATAAACTAGTTCTTTTTGAATAGATGTGATAAAATAGTAGATTATACAACAACTGAAAAAAAAGGGAATTTAATTCGAGGGATACAATTTAAGGACCGAGTTTTTTTTTTTTTTTCACAACTTATGTACTCTACTTTTTACCATTGACTGAGAAAATAAATAGTAGTATAGTATTTATATTTATCTGTCGTAGTTGTAGTATTTATATGACTGCCTCGTTGGTCTACTAGGTCGCAAGCGCTACTGCTGAGCTTGAGGTCCTGGGTTCGATTCCCAGGTCGGGCGAACTATTATTGGGTTTTTCTAACAGGAATTTCTCAATAGCAGCCCGAGGTCTGGAATTGTGCCCGGTTGATGGCAATAGTCTCGCCAGTTATGTTTTGTGACTCCGGGCTGCAATTGAGAAATTCCTGTTAGAAAAACCCAATAAAGCTTCGTGCAGACCAGCGCGACGCGACACGGCGCGACGTGACGAACAATACAATTTCTAAGAAAACTTCACGGTATAACAATAACCGGTGTCGCGCCGCGCTGTCGCGTCGCGCTAGTCTGCACGAAGCTTAATACTTCGCCCGACCTGCAGCTCGTGAAAAAAATAAAAAACTCGATCCTTGTATCCCTCGAATTAAATTCCCTTTTTTTGCACTTGTTGTATAATCTACTATTGAGTAGGCTACCCGGAACCAAACTAGTTTGATTAGGTTCAATATTTTTAGTCGCGAAAAAGTTTAGGTTACACTTAAAAACACTCGTGTTATACTATTCTGACTACTAACTGACCCCGACCCTGAACCTGGGTTATGATTTTGACAGGCTATGTATTGTGGTGAAATTAAAATGAAAATTCACCACTTTCAATTTAAAAAAAAAAAAAACTGCTAAGCCCTTTCCCAACTATCTTGGGGTCGGCTTTCATTCTAACGGGATGCAGCTGAATACCGTGTTGTGTGAATACAGTATTTTACGTGGAGCGACTGCCTATCTGACCTCCACAACCCTGTAACTGGTTGTCAGACTTTTGGGCTTCTGAGTGTCAAAGGTCCACGAATGACTACAGGGACCCAGGCACGGAGGAGTCTCGGTATGTGTTGATGGGTCACCTATACACAGACCAACCCCGGCCAGCGTAGCTTAACCTGATGAATCGACCCGTGCGGCTGGTGTTACTTAGCAACGAGGTCCATTATTTAAAAACGGGGGAAGCGTCCTGTTGGTCCGTATCAACATGGTGGCTTAATGCGCATGTAAAGTGTTCCAATTTTCTTAATTATTATAGCCACGATAAATATTTACCGTGTTTGGTATCTAATGAAAGGTCTTACGGATTAGTTTCTGAAAGTATATTGGGTATCTGTAATTATACATACGTAAACCGCAAAAACTATTGCATTTTCCCAAACCCCAAAATAAATGAAAAAACCGGCCAAGTGCGGGTCGAACTCGCACGAAAGGTATTAAGATTGAGCAAAAAACGCCGAACAAAACACGTTTCTTACAAGGGGAGGGTTCTTTAATTATGAACTTTATTTCATTTTCATTATTTGTTGTTATAGCGGCACTAGAAATAGGGACACAATCTGTGAAAAACTGTCTACGTATTACGGTTCATGAGATACAGCCCGCTGACAGACGGACGGACAACGGACGCTTAGTACATAATAGGGTACAGTTTGGTACGGAACCGTATTAAAGCTCGTACAGACCAGCGCGACGCGACGCCGCGCCCGCGACACGAACAATACAATTTCTAAGAAAACTTGACGGTATAACAATGAACGGTGTCGCGTCGCGCTGGTCTGCACGAAGCTTTAGAAATAAAAGTTAAAAACGAATAAAAATTAAAAACCCACTACTAACTAATAAAAATAATAAAAGCGTATTATTATTATTCATTTATTCTCTCCGAGTTACATGACTCATATTATACAAATATTCAACACATTATACACACAACAGACAACACATAACATTACAATACAATACAAAACAACCATAACACTATCAACACTTACATTACCGACGACTGTAGGTGACTGTGTGTTTTTTTATTAAAAATAAAAAATAAACATCCCCTCTTTACGTGTAGGGGAGGTCTACTACACGTAAAATGAGGATGTCCGCAAAAAATAAAAAATAAAATTGTTTTACCACTTTGTCGTCGTGATTTATGTATATCCATGCCAAATTACAGCTTTCTAGTACTAACCGTCTCTGAGGTCAGCCGCGGACAGACAAACAGACAGATGGACATGGCGAAACTATAAGGGTTCCTTGTTTACTACGGAACCCTAAAAAAAAAATTCGAATGAATGCAATGAACAAAAAATAATTTAAATACAAAAAACTAAAATACAAAACTAAAGACACTGACTTCCAAAATTAAACTTATTTTTCACGTCGTAGTGTTTTTTTCGGAAGTCGGGTGATTTTATTAGGTGTCGTTCAAATATGTAGGTACCCCTTTTCAACTGTAATAGGTATATAGTAAGTATATAGACACTTGAAATTTTCACAAAAACATATTGTGGGTGTGTGAAAATCATTTTTCAATTTAGGAACCCGTTTGCGAAATATTAAGCTTTAAAGTGAAAAAATTTGTTAAGAGGCTTACAACAGCTAAAGCGCGGTCACTGTCGGACTGCATAGAAATGAAAGAGAAGCGCGATGACACGACGCAGGTAATTTATTGCAAAATATGAAGCAGTTAGCGATTTACAGAAAATCTATTGATTGGACTGGAAAATTAAAACACTATTAACTATGCTAATATGTAGCTTGTAGAATAATCTGACAAAAAATCAGAATGATTGCATGTAAATTAATATGATTTTTAATCGTTAAAAGAAATTTTTAGAGGCTTCATGATTATTTTCTATCGTATCAAATTAGTTGTATTATGTTTTCAACACACTATCATACTAGCATATATCCTGAGGAATATCATATATTTTTCTGATTTTGTTTACTGCAGTGGATCATATTCTTTTAGGCATTATAAAACTTGCGTTTAGGCACGTTTAGGTCCTGTAGTCCCCTTAAGGAATTCGTCAATGGTATAATAAAAATTTTCCAATAATAGATGTCTTAATTTGTTTTTAAATTGAATCATATTTAAGTCCTTAATTCCATTTGGTAATTTATTAAATATTTTTGGGGCTATGCAAAGTATGCTTTTGTGCATCAAGGCAGCCTTTGATGGTCGAACGCATAACTCATGTCTATATTCTTGTCTAATCATTTTATAGCGATGTTCAGATGCTTTTCGGAATAGATACATGTTCTTTTTAACAAAGAGAGCTTAAGATACTTATGTCAGATACTAACAAGAGCGTTTGTGCTTGTAATTGTGTAGTCTCATATCATTAAAGAAGCTATTGCGCTTCGTCAAGTATATCGATACTGGAAATATGAAATAACGTAAGGGACAAAAATAAGGTTTTCAGGAGAGCAAAAATAAAATATTTGTCTTACAAAACTGACTATAATTTTTTAACTACCTATATGTTTTATGTAAAAAGTGTCTAGGACAATGTTTCTTAGATTTCTTCATTCTTTGAAGCTAAAATAGCAAAAAATCAATAAAGCCCACAGTTTTAAAGATAGCATGTCCCTTACGTTAAATAATAATGAATACACCCGATATCGTTAACAAAATTTTTGATGTAAATGAACAGCGTTGATGTATGGGACATTAAAGGAAATAAACATTTAGAGTTTTTCAAAGTAAAGGTCTCTTTTGGTGTACCTACTCTATATAGAGTAGGTTATGCAGTTAACCAATAAAAAAAATAGAATTTTATACATTCGTGACCTATTATGCCTATAATACTTATATATTTTAAAACTACTTACTGACATAGAAGGATAAAAAATAAACGAAACGAATAAAATAAATCAAAACTTTTATTTGTGCTCACTAATCATCTTTATAAACGCAATTCACTCTCATAAATTATGTACGTACAACATAATTAAATTCTGTTTTAAATCACAATAAAAATAGCTATTTTGGCTTACTAAAATTAGACTTATTGTCCAAAGCAAAAATAAAATTCACAAAACCAAAATCAACAATTAATCAGTCTTCTTATGTAAATAGTAATCATTAAACAAAAAAAACAAATTAACTTCTTCCTTAATAGAAAGCCTACAGTTTAATTAAAAATTAGTCATTATCTTTATCAGTCTCATCATCGTGGTGTCATTGAGCCTATCTTTAGTGGTACTCTTATTAGGAAGATTCAAATATTCATTGTGAAACCTATTTGGAATAATACCATTGACCCATAATTTTTTGAAATCTTTAGAGAAAGAAAGAGAAAGAAGAAAGAAAATACGTTTATTTGCTTTAAACTTTGATACTGAAATTGGCAGTCTTTCCTTATACAGAAATGGTAACCTGTCTAAACTACTGGGCACAGCTAGATTGCTGGTACTTTCTAATTCGGGTTGATCATTCTTTGCAAGGCCCTTTCCCTTCTCTTTTCCCTTCACTGTCCTTCTTCCAGTTTGCATTTCTTTGCAAAGTTCTATTTTGTGATTTGGAAAGTATGGGGGATGAGTGAACTTTACACCCTGTTCCTCATACCCCTAAATTGGTGACCCCGAGTATGAACGTCAACGCAGCCTTCGTGCAGCTACTTCAGCGTGACGTCATCATCATCGTCACTCCCGCAAGCTTTCGTGAGGCGAGTCACACAGCCAGCCAGCACCCACGGCTTCAACGGGTATCCTGACCACCAGCATGCAGCGAACGCGCATTCCTGGTCATCACCCTCAGCCACAACCCGGCGCTGTACCACATCCGACCCACTGGATCAAGACGCAGCGCCACCTCGACTCACTGGGGCATCACCGCAGACAGTTCCGACTCACCGCGAACTATGCGGCACCCGGTTCCGACTCACTGGAACCACAGCTGGTACCTTCTGTGAAGCATCGCAAGATACAAGACTCAGCCCACTATCGAGGGGAGTGATGTGGCGGCATTTACATCGCCACATGCGAACTACGCATCAAAGACCTGACGTCACACAACATACTGACGTCACTCAAATCCTGCATCGCGCCATTAGAGTTTACCGCGCGGTGGACATATATACAAGCTCACGACTTCAACCTCTGGGCAATTGCCCGCCAGACATGACACCCGTCTGGTCGGAGGATCCTCCCTTTTCTATGGGGGATGAGTGAACTTCACACCCTGTTCCTCATACCCCTAAAGTGCCATCCTCTAACATCGTATATTTTACTTCCACTATCTTTAAGTTCGATTTTTGAAATGTAAATATTCGAATTTTCTTTAAATGCAATGTCTTTGTTTTTGAGAGTAGCAGAAGTCAAAAGTGATTCAGCAAAATCATTGAAGTCAAAGAAATCCTGATGTCCTAACACATTCACTCAATAAGCATGAGGTCTTTTTCTGGCTGATTCCATAAATCATGGCCTCTGGGAAGGTCCCCAAACAAGGACAGGTCAATTTATTTTCGATGCTGACAAATTAACGTAAAGGTCAATAACATTATGATAATTTGAGTCACAATTTAATGTAAGGGACATGGTATTTGTACCTTCTCAGGGAACACTAATGTATAAGACAATTCAATTCATTTATTTATTGTTTGTCACAGGTAAATAGTCAGATCTTACAATGACAATACTAAAATATCTCAAATTATGGAATAACGTATGTGACCTATTGTAAAATGTACCCGATTTTGTTTAATGTAATACCAAGTACTGTGAGTAAAGAGACTTACATTACTTTTTATAAAATACTAGCTGCCCGCCCCGGCTTCGCTCGAGTAGCACTAAGTACGTATCTACGGCGCACCTACCTGCCTACCCTACCTACCCTACCTACCCTACCGACCCTACCGACCCTACCTACCCTACCTACCCTACCTACCCTACCTACCCTACCTACCCTACCTACCCTACCTACCCTACCTACCCTACCTACCCTACCTACCCTACCTACCCTACCTACCCTACCTACCCTACCTACCCTACCTACCCTACCTACCCTACCTACCCTACCTACCCTACCTACCCTACCTACCCTACCTACCCTACCTACCCTACCTACCCTACCTACCCTACCTACCCTACCTACCCTACCTACCCTACCTACCCTACCTACCCTACCTACCCTACCTACCCTACCTACCCTACCTACCCTACCTACCCTACCTACCCTACCTACCCTACCTACCCTACCTACCCTACCTACCCTACCTACCCTACCTACCCTACCTACCCTACTAAAAAGTATCCTATGTCCGTCTCCTGGTTCTAAGCTACCTCCCCACCAATTTTCAGCTAAATCGGTTCAGCCGTTCTTGAGTTATAAGTGGTGTAACTAACACGACTTTCTTTTATATATATAGATTAATTTAAAATGTTATATACAGCCAGTTTCTAGAAAAAACTAACTAACTAAACTACGGAAAATATGTGATGTAAGAGACATTCTTTTTTAGATATCGAGATTTTAAATATACCAATCGATAGAGCAAGAAATTCCGAATCCAACGATGTATAATAACTCATTTTCGACAAAATGTCCCTTACGTTATTTCATATTTCCAGTATCGATACGAGTATTATTAATGCCTATGGCATTAAGTCCGCCTCTGTACATTTTTGTGCTTGAAGTATTAAATAAATAAATTATAGGGCTTAGTAACATTTTAAAAGTTGATTATAAAATAGTTATAGAAATAAACGCTCCTATAATTGCGCCCAAATCCAGCTTTGTAGCATGATACAAGTTTCTTTTAAGTGAATATAAAAGTAGTCTTGAGATCGTTTTAAGTACCTACTGATTTTGCTAGTTGGGAAGTATCCCATCCCAAGTATGTCTTTGGTTTTGAATTATCGTTTTTTTGCTAACAACTTCCATGACAACTTCTCAACTTCTTATCAGGATGGCAACCAACCGATTATCCTTTAAAGTTAAAGTTCGCGAGCACATTCGCAAGAAGCTGGCAGTATCATCACAACGGTAATGTTTTCCCATTGTTTGTCTTATTTGTTTTAGTATATTCGTGTATTTATCTGTTCTTGTATTTATTTATATAGTATTATATATATATATATGTAGGTTAATAGGTATATGTATATCCTTATATTTAAATAAATAATTATTCCACAATTTTCGATATTGCACCTACTACTGTTTATCTCTGCATCACCCAAAGGTTGACTGGTAGAAAATGCCTATGGCATTAAGTCCGCCTCTGTACATTGTGTGCTTAAAGTGTTAAATAAATAAATAAATAAACTTCCGAAATTAAAGTTATTGTTCACTTTGTAATGTTTTTTTTGGAAGTCGATGTTTATATTGCAAACTATAGTTTTGTATAATTGAGCTAAATCAGCACTAAGATGGTTGGATCTGGATTGGTTTGAGTTACGCGATTGGTACTATAACACGTAGTTAGTGTACATTACATTAAAGGTGATTTATTCTTTTTAGTTAAAAGTTGCATGAATTTACGGATTGACTGTAACGAGAGGTTGATGTGACTTACTAGATATTGTAATGAGCCTTCTGAAGTGGCAGAAACACTGGTGAGGAGTATGGTGGGTTGGTCGTAATTGCCAGCTTGACAACTTCTGGTAGGTGCAAAATATTTTAACAAAGTATTAATAAAGACGAAGCTGATAAATATCGAAGCTTTCTTCAACAAGTAAGAGACGTAAGATAACTTGCAAGCGGAAGAAGTCTGATCTTCCTCACCTTTCTTCATCAGAAAGAGAGAGGGTCTGCTGCTGGGGAGTTCGTTGCGCCACTTCTTCTTCCCAGCTAAAGCACTAGGAAGTGGTGAAGGGCGGGCGTTTTGGAGACTGTCTTACGTAATTTTGACGTTCAAAAAGTGCTGATTCTCAGCCTAATTTGATATGACTTTTGATTATGATAAAGTTTGAAGAATTCCAAAACAGTTTTACGAAGATGTATGTTTGTACCACCAGATTTAGAATTGATTCCACCACCCATCAACGATGTGTCTAAGTTTAGATCTAGGTTTTAGTGAGAGACATGATAATGAAACAATAAGTAGACGTGTTGGAACTGACTGTAGGCACAACTGTTGTGACAGTTGTAATAAATGTTCCGAATGTGATGCTGGTCTATGTTTATCTATTGAAAATTGAGATTCTAAGTAATTATCTTAGCATTTTATATAAATTCAACGAAACAAATAATAAAATCGTACAAAATGATTTTTGTAAAATAGAAGAAAATTTACTTTTTGTATTCCTTTTCTTGCGTTGCTCAAAATTGGAAGATTTCGCCATATTCGTGTTATTTGGACATCATTAAAACCATATAAAAAGAAAATAAATAAGATAGTAAATTGACTCAGGGGTGATTGCGGAAATCCAAAAATACAATAGACGAGGTATATTTAGTAACCTAATCCGCTTAACTGTTCTTAAAGAACAAACCCACTCTCTTTAAGAACAGTTAAGCAGATTAGGTTACTAAATATACGTCATCTATTGTATATAAAATAAAAAACTCAGTCCATAATGGGTTTTACTTATTTTGTTTTTCGACGGCAACTAAAACCAATGAAGTGAGAAATCTTTGGTCGAGTTATACTTTAATAGAAAACAGTTTTACTTTTTGGTAAAACATTTCATACGTTTTTTTAAGCACAAGTTCCAAATTCAAATCACATTAAGTATGCACCAGCGGGCACAATGAAATTCAGTGCTTGACTTGCTTTGCTTGTTTGCATGACCAATCATTTGACATTTTCTAGCAGGTATAAGATCGTGGGAAAAGTATTTTTTCACTTTGTAGTGTTTATTTTACGGCAATTGTTTTTTTTTTGGTAAAAATGTTTTTTTTCGCATCTATTCAAAAATAACTAGTTTATTCTTCGTAAACAGGGACAAAAATAGCTTTAGCGACTAAAAGTGATTTGAATTTGAAATGTAGATATTGTTAGTAGATAAAGTACCAATCACTGAAGAGAACAATCAAGAACATTGTGTATTATAGCAGTGGTAGCCTAGTGGTGTGTCAGTCGCACTGCCAAATCTCGAGTTCGAACCCAAGACACACACCTCTTACTTTTTGGATATATGTGAAAACATCGTGAGGAAACCGGCTTGTCTGAGAGATATTTCTCGACGGCCAAGTTGTTGTGAAGCCAAGTCAGAGGCCTATGGGCGGCTTTAAAACTCTGACACCAGGTTAGTCACCAACCACACGAAAAAGAAAGAAAGAAAGAACGAACATTGTATGAACAAGTAACACGCTGTATAAAGTAAACGCCACGCGAGCCAAAAAAATGTTTGTGAGATAATAAAAAACACGCCAAATGCATTCCGCCTTCGTTTGTAACTGTTTACTCAAATTTTGGAGGTATTCCTCGAAGCGCACCATTTTGAGGCGCACCTTTATTATTCCTCGGAGCGCACCTTTTAGTATAGAGGCGCTTTGAGGAATACCTCAAATTTTGATTTTACTTAGTTTTATAAAAAATGAGTGTGTATTCCTCAAGTAGTGAGAATGAAAGCATTATATGTATTTACTCCAGGGAACATTGTTGCACTTACTTATTTTCTCATAGAGGGTGTGATATAGAGTGTGAATTCTACCTCAACACAATTTTACGAGAGCGTATAAAGCATAAAATCAAATTTCACCCGCGCAACCCTTTTTTTTTTTTCAGGGTGGGAAATTATCAAATATCTTCTCCCGCTCTGGGCGGAGCGGGAGGGCGTGTCAGACTTTTACTGACTAAAACCCACCCGTGTTCCTTCCGTTGCCTGTTTGCCGGGGTCGCGATATTCCTTTCGGACAAACTCGCAATCCCGGCAGGCGTTTAGAAGAGGTCAGCGCACTCACTCTTCGAATGCGATGTGTGCGTGGCTGGCATTGTGAGCAGTACGTACAGTAGCGATGTAGTTTTGTAGTGTGCGTGACTGGTTACTTAACTCCTTTGGAGTGTGTACATACATAGCCTGTCAAAATCAAAACCCTCCTTTGACTTTGCCGTAGCGGGTCTAAATGATGGAAAACGATCATAATTTTATTTTTATACACACATATTAATCACGCCGACAAAGTGGTAAAATAAAATCAAGAAAAAAAACAATTCTTAGGGTACCTCCCCTACACATATAAAGAGGGGATGTTTTTTTTTCTCATCTACCCCATGTTGTGGGGTATCGTTAGAAAGTTCGTTGAAAAATATTGGGAGTTTGTGAAAGCCATTTTTGGATTCAGGGATCCGTTTGCGAAATATTAAGCTTTTAACTGTTTTTTTTTTATATCCAGTGTGTCCCCCCTGCCAGCTAAATGGTTGTTCTTGGATTTGTGAAAAAATTCACAGCACTAGTTAACGAAATTAAAAGGAAAACTATCAGAGCTAAGTAGGCTGTACAGGTTAACGAGTTATAATCCACCAACTTAAATTCGGAGTTTGACAAACATGGTCTCTCATACATTCCGTATGGGAGAACATGTTTTTCAACTACAATGATAAGTTTGTTCTTGGTATGAATTCATCTCAACTACGGAACCCTTCATTGTGCGTGGTCCGACACGCACTTGGCCGGTTTTTTTTTAAATATAGTTTCAAGATTCTGAATCTAAATGGATCCAAAGGAACCCCTATGGCATGGAGTGAAGTCCGTCTGGTTGAGTGTGTGTTACACCTGCAAGCTGTTGCTCTCGGACTCCGCGCCTGCGTGACGTGCCTGACGTGCCTCTTTGTTGCAGGGACGTGTCCAACAACAACATCAGCGCGCTGGCGCGCGACGCGCTGCTACCCGCCGCCGGCCTGCGCGAGCTGTGAGTATATACTTAGTTGTCATGTCTGTCTGTGTGACCGCGGTGTTCTACTAAACTACGCAACGGAATTTGATGCGGATGGGCCGCGACCGAATATTGGGTAGGCCCTGAAAAAATAATTTTCAGCTATGATTAATATGAAAAGTAATAGGTACCGAAATAAATTGGACGCATCAAACGTATGGCGATTAAAAGTAACTAAATTTGAAGTTGATGCTAAAGCTATAATGTCAAAAACTAAGAAACAAATACATCCTTCTCATTGACATAGGAGCAGTGGTGGCCCAGTGGTGACGGCCCGACTTACGAGTTATACGTCGTAGGTTCGAACCCAGACAGGCGCTTTAGCGTAATCAGCCTGTAATGTTCGGCCGCATGGCATATGTCGTTTCGTTCAACATTTGTTATCGTCGGTCGAGCGTCTCCCGCCCACGCTCGAAGCTCCTGTTGATCGAGCACGAACATCCCATTCGTATTTTGTGATTCTAGTTTCTAAAGTTATTTGGTGTGTGTGGCTCGTCCTTACAGCATGCCTCGGGTGTCACAGGTGCGTTGCCAGTTGCCATCCCAGAGTTATCCAAAGACAAAGCTGAAAGCTACCTGCCTGTAAGTGCGTCAACACCGGAACACTGCAACGCTGATTGACTAAAAATAACTACGTATTAGAATTGGTGGTGGAGTTTTCCTGTACGAACTTCTTAATTGTAGTAAAATTTAATTCAGTCAGATTATAAGTGACTACCGTTCAGATATTCATCCCTCTACATCCATCGCTTGACGCATAACTATCGTACTTATATACGTAGCTCAATCTGTAGTACAGTCGGACCGCCGCGCGCCGCTGAGTGTCTGAACGTGTTGCTTGTGTGCGCAGGAACCTGTCGATGAACCGGCTGGAGTCGGTGGCGGGCGGCGCGCTGGGCGGCGCGGCGCTGGCGCGGCTGTGGCTGGACCGCTGCGCGCTGCGCCGCCTGCCCGCGCACGCTCTGCGCGACTTGCACCACCTGCACTTCCTGTAAGTACTGCATCCTCACGCTCACCCTGTCTACCGTTACTATTGCGATACCTTCATCTATCTACGGATAACATAATAAGATCCAATTTAAATTAACCTTGGACTTTATAAGGCTGATTTTTTATTATGATAACATATTTTATGTTTAGGAAGACATTAGCAATTAATAATAAGGTAACTGATTATTTCCTCAATGAGGTGCCAGTATGACAGCGATCGCGTCCTTGCTCTGTCAGTATGATGATCTCACCGCAGCCTTCAGTCCACAAGTAGATCAGTCGCTCAGCACTCGGCGTGCAGCCCGGGGGGTAGTGCATACATACTCGCAGCTCTGTCAGTATGATGATCTCACCGCAGCCTTCAGTCCACAAGTAGATCAGTCGCTCAGCACTCGGCGTGCAGCCCGGGGGGTAGTACATACATACTCGCAGCTCGTGACGGCTGCATCAATAAACTTGTATGACGCGTGACGGCGCTTGTTTATCTGATCGCTGTGAATATGCCGAAACACATTTGGAGCGATTGTGTTAGATGAAGTAGCAACGAGGACGTGGAGCGATTGTAGCGGTGTGGCCGAGTTCCACAGCTGAAGTATGTCGAACATTCTGGTTCAGTCAAAGCATTTATTTCAATAGGCCATCAATAGGCACTTTTGAAAGTCAAATTGTGAATAACGCAGCGATACAGTATCCGAGGAGAAACAATGTTTACCATTGTTTGTTAGTGGTAGGAACCTCTTCGTCTTCTCGTCTGTTGTCGCTCTTGGTCTACTAGGTACCTAATTCTACGATACGATTGTCCGATGCATAAATGTGCAGAACCCACTGAGGGCTTTTTGTACACAAATCGTTCCGCATGATGCCAGTGTAACGCTGCGGTACATCCTGTTTACAGTTTTCGTAGCTGGATCTGTAGACGGCAAAAAAGTGTCGGTAAATAAATAATCCGGGAAGCCCGGGGGGGGAAGGGGCCGCCCTCGTTTGCTCACAATCGAGGCGGGCCATTATTCAGCGTCGCCCTGGCAGGCTCGCGACTTGTTTGTCACGCAGGCCCTGCTCCACATATTCCAGTAGTATTTTGTCGCAGAGCTCCCCTTATCGTCGGCTGCTGATCCACCGACCGAACGAGCCGATTATATACAATGCGGAGACGACAATAAATGAAAACACTGGAAATACGCATAGTAACTATCTGAAACTATCAAATAAATCCAAATAAAAAAGAAGATCTTTTTACGCACAAACTGATAAAATAAAATCCCTATAAAGTATCATATATAACAGAGATAGACGGGCTCGTGGCTAACTGTCGCGTGGACCAACAGATTTGCGAGACTAAACTGCGTTTGCTCAGGTCAGTCCATTTTGGATGGATAGATGGACCCATCCAGGATAGGTGACGGTTTCTTAACATATCGAAACCCGTCTGTGCTGAAGACCACGTAAAGCCATCGACCCTTTGCCTGATCTCTCCCCGGTCGTGTCAAATTGCCAACTCATCTAGGGGTACCATTTCGGAAGAGTTGAATTTTTTTAAACTTTTATATCGTTTTCTAGGGTTCCGTAGTAAACAAGGAACCCTTATAGTTTCGCCATGTCCGTCTGTCTGTCTGTCAATTAAAAGGCTTTAAACGAGTGTTAAGTAATGCTTGAGTTTGGAGTAAGGTTCTGTAATACGGCCAGTATTTATTACGGCCGTCTGTCTGTCCGCGGCTTAGCTGAGATACGGTTAGTACTAGAAAGCTGTAATTTGGCATGGACATGTACATATTAATCATGCCGACAAAGTGGTCAAATAAAATCAAGAAAAATATATTTTTAGGGTACCTCCCGCACACCTAAAGATGATGTTTAAAAGGGGATGTTTTTAATTCTCGTCTATCCCATGGTGTGGGGTTACGTCGGACAAGGGTACTTTGTGCACTGGACAAGGGGGACTGATACTTAATAGCTTTGCTTGATGCCCACATGGACTTTCTGCACCGTCGTGTAACATTTCCAGACCTCCGGGGAGATCTCCGGAACAAGATGGAGCTCATACGGGTTTCTCGCGCGCTACCAGTGCGCTACCGGTGCGCACCTTTAGGGTCTGTCCATCGAAAGCGACGTTCTGCAGAAGATGTTTATTCTGCGCTTTTACGAGATAAACGATCTCCCTGTCACTGTAGCTGGATAGCACCCTTGATGCAAAAAAGGGGATTTGGGGTTTCGGCTCCTGGACCTTGAGCCCTGCGTTTGACCGGACTTAGTCCCTGATGATGTTTAAATAAAATAAAATAAATAAAAATCTTTTATTTCGGACCCATAAGTCCATTTGGTTGGTATACACACGACTTAAAAACTAGTGTTAGTACTTACATCTACCAGAAAAACAATAATAGAATACGTACGTTTAATAGTTTGTTTTGTTTTTCTGTAGGCGTATCCAATGTCCCAGTATGGGGCTGTCCCAGCTATAGTTTTCAGGATGCTGTTAGGGCTGGCGCGTACCTTGCGCATAATGGAAGCGCAACGCTTGCGCATGATGGCGTGAAAGCCATCTATTCTCGTCTCTGCGAACATGCCGGAAGCACTGCAGTAGCGGGGCAACCCCATCAACACCCTGAACGCATTATTAAGTCCATCTTACTTTCGCATCATAGGACGAGATTTTTGGTTCCGCGCTTTCCTGACACTCATTTTAAGGACCGGGACGGTCCTGATCCTCTCGATCACGTTGTGCCTAGTGTGCTGGGGGTTCGTCGACGAGACGATCAGAGTGCAAAGGTTTTGGGGCCCTGTTGTTGAAGCGGTCTGTCCGCTTTGCCCCGGTCTGGTACCCGCTTCTCTATATTCTGGAGAGTCTTCTTTATCTCCCGACTGCAAGTTCCGCTTCCAGATTCAGCACCGGGGGTGCCTGGATTTGCGGCTCTTTGTCGTGCAGCACGCGGAGGTCTGCTGAGACGATCTCCAGCCTTTCCGAGATGGGTTTCAGGTGCCGTGATATGTTTATTTGTGGGTGTGGTGGTGGGAGGCTACAGGCCTTTTGGCGATGGCCTGTAATTGGTGTTGCAAGTTTGTTCTTGGAGTAAATCATCCTAACTACAGAATTCACCCTTCATTGTGCGCGATTCGACACGCACTTGGTCGGTTTTTAATAATAGAGTTTCATACCCAAAGGGTGCCAAACGGAATCCTATTATTTAGCCTCTGCTGTCCGTCCGTCCGTCTGTCTAATGGATGTGACCGGTTCGTGGATGTGCTTGTGACTACGTGTTTGTTGTGTACACGAGTGTTGTGTCCTGTTGGAGGCAAGGGACACTCGGTCGCTGATACATCACTCGGTTCAAATTAATCCGCCAGCCCTGGCATGACAATAAACAACTTCCGAACATTTGCAAAAGAAATAGCAAACAGTAAATATATAGCGGCAATATTTAACATGCGCCCTCACCGGCCGGGGGCGGCGGGTAAGTGATGGCAAACAACAGCCGGGTGCCGGTTTCATTGTTTGCGACAACTCAGACATTGTGTCAGCAAATGGCTCGCAGTGAGTTGTGCGTGGTATGGCGTGCTCTGCGGCTCTCGGTCCAACACGACGCACGCCCCGCCGCGCCGCGCCGCCACTGCCTAATATGCTATCAACGTACCTATATCAAATTTTCCGGCGCCTGAGCTCGCTCGCGCACATTCTGCGGTTTATGTTAGTTCTGCACACGATATCGGATTCACCAGTTGCTCATCATTGTGTGATGTACAGCGAGGTGTGCCAGTGTGTGGATCGCCTCGTCGTGCGCTATTGGCGGCGCGTATCGCTCGCGGCTGCACGCTGCACCGCTCGCCGTCGCGGATCGTCGCTCACGATTACAGTTTCTGTTTTTCACACCTTATAAATATTACAATTCGTCAGTGAAGTTCTAACAGTACGTAAGTCAAAAATGGCTACTTTACAGGAGAGTGAAAAAACTGCATGAAATGAATGTAACTTACGCTTAAGGCCTTATTGTGTTCAATTATTAACAAATGAACTCTGAGGTGATTTGAACCCGTGAAAATCCCAATAATCTTTTCCATTGAAGGAATTTGGTGAATTTCGCAGGGTTGCAAGTAAAACACTCATAAAATGACTTACGCACTGTTAGAACTTCACTGACGAATTGCCATACCAAAATATTTTTGGAAGACAGGGAAACAGAACTGCTGTAGAATCGGAATCCTATTGATACAACAACATTTAAGTATTTAGATATCCATTGCTGTGCTTTCTGAAAGAGGGCAACGGCAACGAGTAAAACTAGATTTTTTCTGGAGAATAACTGGAATTTATTAATCAAACCGTTTTCCTAGGAATCACGCTGGAAAAACGCACGCTGAATGGAATTTATTTCATTTCATTTCATTTCATTTCACGCAATGGGGACCTCATATAACATCTCTTGCGGGGCGGCTAAGCTCGGCCGCTTATGCTGTTAGAAAGATATAGATGTAGAAACTGCGCGTGTGATCTTTTTTAGCTACTTCCACAGTATTATGTCGTATGGTATTTTGCTGTGGGGTCGGGCTGCTGACATTGAATCCATCTCTATTTTACAAAAGAGAGCTGTCAGAGCCATTTATAATTTAATCTACATCGTCGCGAATCTCTCAGGGAACTATTAAAAAAAAAAAAAAATGACGGTACCGTGCCAATTCATTTATGAAAATATTATGTATGTAAGAAAAAATCTACTTATTTTTTTTTATTAAAATAAGTTATAGACATAATTTTAATACTAGAAATAAAGATAAAATAGATCAACCATTTATCAGATTATCTTAAGTACTGTATACATCTTTTATGGGGTACTGTGTTAAATGTTACAAAAAAATACCTTGTGATATATTACAATTATTAAATGAAAGGAAATTTAAAACTCATATTAAAAGTATGTACCTACACTCTGTAAACGAGTATATTACAAATTAGAGGATTATATCCAAGATAAGAATGCTTGGAAACGTGCTGGTCCTGCTCCATAGGACAATTTAGAGTCTTAGACAAAATCAAACTGGTTGCTAATCTATATCTATACTTATAATAAATCTGTAGAGAGGTCAATTCTGTACATGATATATATTTTCAAAATAACTATCAGGGGGTTATTAGTGATCGATACTGATGCCAAAAATGCAATCAATAAAATTTTTGTCTGTCTGTCTGTATGTTCCTTATAGAAACAAAAACTACTCGACGGATTTTAACGAAACTTGGTACAATTATTCTTCATACTCCTGGGGAGGTTATAGTATACTTTTCATCACGCTACTATCAATAGGAGCAGAGCAGAGAAGGGAAATGTTGGGAAAACGGGAGAAGTTGCTCCATTTTTTAAGCTTCCGTCGCGTGTGCAGCCTTAATGGTTAAAGCTACATAGAAATAATTTATAACGGAAATGTTCTACATAAAATTATCGAAAAAATATCCCACAACAGCATAATGTCTATCTTTTTTGGTTGACTCACAATAACACGTGTAACTCCCGATAGCTTAGCAGTTTGGAGCTTTCTGATTATATTTGTTTACTCTTACGTTTATAATACTCTCACTCATCCCTAATTAAAAGAAGTTAATATTATTACCTATTCAATAAAAAAAGAATCATAGTAACGGTATAGAAACACCAAACTTATAGGTACATGAAATACGCTAATAAGCCATCGCGCCGTCGCGCGTGAATACTGAATCATGCCATAAGGATTATTTTTGTGTAACGGTTGCCGCGCTCGACGCGGGTCGTGGCGGTAGGGTATAAAAAGGCGGGAGGTCCGGGCCGGGAGCGCGAGCTTCATTCAATATTTGGCTGTTGATGCGTTCAGAGCGTTCGACCTTATTGACAGACAATAATTGATATTAACAAACCGTGCTTATCAGCGCGACTTTTAGTCTTTAAATAGTTTATTTGAATTTCTTTTGTTGTTATTTTATAAATTAGGTATTAGTTGTTTTGGTAGTGTTTAAATATTCGTTCAAATTACAAATTATTAATAGTTTGCATTTTATTTCTTTTTAGGTGAAGTAGAAGTAGAAGTAGTACGCATAGATTTTTAGATACCGATAGGTAAGTTTTGGCTAATTTATGTTCAATTTTATTTTTGTATTAAGTAGGTAGGTAAAAGCGTAGATACTTTTATTAATTATAGTAGTTATAGGTATTTATTTTTAAGTGATGTCAGTTGTTTCTCGCATGGTCAGTTATATATCGCTCTTTCCCGGGTTAGCAGTTCTAGAAATCTTTATGTTCCAGTGGCGAAGGGTGAGTTTATGAGAAAGGTAAGCCGGAGCAAAAGCAAAAAACAAAATAACGGTGTCAATAAACCGTTTCATTAAATTCCTATTTCGAGCTACTTTCCTATTATGAGCTTCAAACGAAATGGTGAAAAATGGTTCTATTCCCGAAGTCATGTAAATCTAAACAGCTACGAATATGCTTTTCAGTCTGCACATGTTTTTTTGATGAATTCGTCAGATTATTAATATCTGTAAAACCCCCTTTATTCCATAAACTACTAGAATCTGAGAAAAGTAAACATGGAAAACAACATCATCATCATCTTATTTAATTTACAACTACCAGTCAGCCATTGATATTTATCGTAAAGGGAAACATTAAAATGTTTGAAAAACCCATCACGTCGTTTGTAGTTTATAGTCATATCTGGTCGAGCACGACCTAGCCTAATTATGTGTTTCTTATTTTCAAAACTTAACCCTAAAAAGCATGTTTCCTCACGAAGCAAATAATCTGTCACACAACAATCTAAAACTATTAATGCCGCCATCCTACTAATAACTTTTCAAATCTACTCTAAAAAAGTAATTTCAACTTGCTAATCTATCGACTTACCACAAATTCCTAATTACAACGACGGCGAACGCACAATTTCACAACAAACTCACGACTATCCAATTCTAATTGTTACACTAATACCACACTAATAACTTATATGAATACAACGAACAAAATGCTAATTAACTACAAGTACATATCAACAAAATTAAAGGTTATAAATTCTATTAACTATTTACGTCAATCGTCAACATACTATTGTAGTCTTTGATCGTCAACAAGCGTCGAGCGAAGTTTGTCCCTCCCCCCGTCCCGAACCAAACCGAACGCTTACGAAATTCAGCGAATGGATTCCTACACTGTACCTATCATAACTCGACTTTTTACGGCTTACTATTGCCTCAAAAAACAGCGTGTCACGTGACCTGAAGTGACGTCATGACGAGATTATTTTGTATAGAAATTTAAGTTTTCATAACCCGGGCGGACAACGAGTTATACTGGAGGCACTAGAGCAAAATTGGCGCGCACTTTAAATGTTTTGTTTTCGTTGGAATATAAAGACAATTTTTTTAATGTAGGTTAGGGTTTTGTAATACTTTAATTTTATGGTGTAAGTATTAAATAAGTAATACATTCAGTGTGATTATTAAACACTGCTGAGAACTACTGACTGTCATAATTTCCTAAGGGAAGCCGACAGGAATCGGGTTATTGGTTAGCTGCGCCCCTGTTATGTTCACGTGCCGGACGGGTCAACTTTCAACATAGTTTACCCGGAAGCTTTGCGCTGAAGTATTTTCGTTCTATAGGTACTTAAGCCTCATGTGAAAGTGATCTAAACAATATTACCAATACATTAACTTAATAACATACAAGGAGTTACACGCTGACGGAGTCGCGGGCACAGCTATTAATAATAATATTCTGCGGTTCCTTATTGCGATATTTTTCAACAGTATTGTGGATTGACATATTATATTTCAGTACTAAAATACGAAAGTTAATCTGTCTGTTACATCAAAACCGTGAGGAAGGACATGTATGGTACTTTTTACGAAAAACGACGGAAACGCGGACGAAGTCGCGGGCAAAAGCTAGTTCAATTATATAATTTGTTATTTTTGTTTTAACACTGATTTTACATTCTGTGATTTCTTGAACGCACACACGGACTTATTAAAAATTCAAAATTCAAAATTCAAAAGTCATTTATTCAAACTAGGCTGATAATCAGCACTTTTCGAACGTCAACGTCAATTAGTATTATTTGTTAAAATGTAAGGAATATCAGTACCTATATATAAATAATTTTACAATGTTTGTAAATATGTGAGCACCATGTATCTATCACATAATTAATTTATCTATCATTGCTTCATTCATTTTTACCTATCGTGGTATAGTAATCTTATTCTAGATGCATCGTTTTCACTTATAATTATATAATTATACTCGTTTCTGTCTCGCTCTCAATGATGAGAGAATACAATGGTAAGTAGTAGGTGTTTAGTCGAGTCTCTAGTCACATAATTTTGAAGAAATAACTAAAAAATGAACGCGTCCTATCCTAACTCGTGCTGCCATCTTCCTCTGCAAGCTATCTCCATTCGGTTTTTATGTCGTCACATATTTCCGCATATTTTTTATTATTTTGTGTAAAAAGTGTTTAAATTCACTTAAAAATGGAAAATAGGAAGTCAGAAAGGAAATGAAGGATCTCCCATTATTGTGAAAGATTAAAAAACTCGAAAAACGTAATTTTCGATATTGTCAATGGCGAAGGTAAAAAATCTACCGCATGTTGTGATATTTCCTGTTAGTCCCTGCTTATGTGCTTACTGTTTTATGGCATTAGTGTTTACATATAAATACATCAAAGGTCTAAAAACCTTCAAGAGTGTAAGATATCGCTACCTAATCGATAAAAAACATCCGAGTGTTATATTGTGATTTGTGTCATGAGGTTTTGCATATGGTTGCAAATTTTGCAATTAAGAATGAACATTTTGAGCCTCAAATGGCTTCAATGTGACTTGCCTGGCCTATGGGGCGTCCTGCGGGGGCGCACGAGGTTAAAATTGCTAGTTTGTAAGCTAAACAACCTGTGGGGTGTTCTTAAGGGACACACGTGGTTGACTTTATTATAACTGAAACTGAAGCTCTGCCTGACCTGTGGGGCGTTCTGCGGGAACGCACGTGGTTTAAAATGGCTATAGTGTGAACGATTTACCTGACCTGTGGGGCGTTCTGCGGGAACGCACGTGGTTTAAAATGGCTATAGTGTGAACGATTTACCTGACCTGTGGGGCGTTCTGCGGGAACGCACGTGGTTTAAAACGGCTATAGTGTGAACGATTTACCTGACCTGTGGGGCGTTCTGCGGGAACGCACGTGGTTTAAAATGGCTATAGTGTGAACGATTTACCTGACCTGTGGGGCGTTCTGCGGGAACGCACGTGGTTTAAAATGGCTATAATGTGAACAATTTGCCTGACCTTGGGGCGTTCTGTGGGGACGTACGTGGTTACAATGGCTGTGTTGTGCTTGTGAGCTAAGCAACCTATGGTTGACTTTTTCATTATAACCATAAAGGGAAGTTTTGTGGGAACTTACATGGTTATTTGGTGCAATATGTGTTGCCCTTTACCTACAGCATGCATGAAGTATATTTTTTCTAGATATTGTAATATCCCCCAGTAAGTAGCTCATCTGACATACCTACATGATAGTCATGAGAATGACCATCCGGAGTTGGTAGAAAATATTCAACCGTATTGAAAACAGAGAGTCTGAAAAGATTTTTTAACTGAAGCCTAAAGGTAGAATATTATACTTCAAAAAAGGCTTAGCAAAAGAGAAGAAAACTTGAATTACCAAATGTTCTAATCTGAATCAAACAAAAGTTAGCATTACAGATCAGGAAATGTCTAGGAAGTGAGACTAGCTAATACAAATAAAGAAGCAACAAGTTGCTACAACACTATCATGCCCAGGCTCGGGTCTTCAGCTGTGTCTGAAGGACATTTAATGCCAGAAGATGTTTCTTTTTATATATAAAAAGTGAACGATTATTAACAGTTATGGTGTTTGTTACTTAATCCTGGCACAAGAGGACATTTATCTCCTACTATCTGTCTTTTATAAAGGAAAAATAGTTGTTTCTGGTACAGTCGGAGACAGAAACTTACCTCTTCGGTGAAAATCTCTGCTAAAATAAACACTGCAAGGTTTATTTTGCTTACATCAAACATTTTTAAATAAAACTTTACACTGGCGGGGACCTCCTCGCGCAGAAGCGTAAAAGAGAGGGAGGGAGGCGTCTCCTGGAGCTGTGGATGGGAACTGGAAGACAAAAGGAACAACCAATATCGCAAGTGAACCCACCGGTGGCACATTTATTTCTTATAGTTTTGTGATTTGAAACTAATCACCGCAGATCTTGTATTTTTTTATCACTAAGTAGGGTATACAACCCCTTTTACATAATAAGTCATAGCAGAATTAGATTAAACTCTGCTGAATGTCAAATTCTTTAGAGTCTTTAGCTACAGGTAACATCTGAAATTAATGGATGACCCATCTTTAAATACTATAACTTAGTTATGTTTTCTAACTATACATTTACAATGTACATTTACAACAATTATTTCTTGTTTAAAAGCCTAATGGGACATTACTTCTTACTTTGAATTGGAAGATGTTAGTATTGTTAAAATAATACATAATATCAAGTTGGAAAAACTACCAAACAGTAGAAAACTACAGAAATGTACTTTCATGTAACCTCAGATGTAAAAGATGCGGTCCTAGAGAAAATACTAGGTACCAATTTAATGCTTGCCTTTTGTTGATAGTTAATTGTAATTTATGTGTAAAATTTTGCATGCCTAATTGACGGCAGAGCATGGAGAACATGTTGCACAAGCCTTAATACGCTTTGTCTACTAAAAAACATCGAAGTTTTTTTTTTAATAACGTCTAGTTTAGTTCCTTCCAATTCCTCGGTAATTTATTATAAATGAGTGGCGCCATGTAGCAGACACTTGCGCATTAAAGTCGTTCTCTCACTAGGGAGACAGAGCCTACTATTCCTTATATCACGCCTATTTCGTGGAAATACGTCAGCTATGCGGTCAAAACGATCAGGGTTCAACTTTACAAACACTGCCATTTCTAAAATAAATATGCATGATAAAGTTAATATTTTATTCTGTTCAAAAAAATGACAAACAGCTATCAGTCGATTGTAGTTTTAAAATGCACCGTATCGTACCATATGCATCGTTTCTGTGCTTTGAATGCAGTTTCTCTTTCAGTGGAGTTGCTTCAAAAGGTAACGCCGTATCGTAGCTGGCATTCGACTAAACCATGGTATGCAGTCACGAGTGCGTTAGATTCAATGGGGGAAATTCCGTTTATGTTGCAAAATGCATAATCAATACTGTAGCACCTGAATTGGCAATTATTTTTAATAAATGTATTGACTATGGTGTAATTCCTGACTTAATGAAGAGTAGTAAAATAATATCTTTTAAATCGGGCAGCTCATCAGACCCCACGAACTATAGACTTATTTCTGTGCTTCACCTTTACCACCTCCGTTCACCTTTAGTAAAATACTTGAAAAATAGATGCTCGATCAATTGCAAAGACATTTTAATAAACATAATTTATTAAACAGTAAGCAATTCGGTTTCACAAGGGGTCGCTCGACTTCCGACGCTGGTGTTGAGCTTCTTTCACATATTTGTGAGGCATGGGAGAAGTCACATGATGCCCTAGGTATTTTTTGTGATTTATCTAAGGTTTCGATTGTGTTTCTCATGATACATTGGTTAAGGAATTGCATCACAATGGTGTTAGAAACACTGCCTCTTGAATTTTCTTATTTCTTATTTGGATAACAGGATCCAAAGAGTGGACGCGATCCCCGGGGTTCTATGTCCTTTTTTATTTCTCGTATATATTAATGACCTACCTTGACTTATAAAGAACAGTCATGAAATAGTGTTATTTGCAGATGACACATCACATATATTTAAGCTTAAGTGACAACAGACCGTTTTTGACGATGTAAATAATGCTCTCTCTAAAATAGTGCATTGGTTTAGTGTTAATAATTTACTTTTAAACGAGAAAAGGACTAAATGTATTCGATTTCTGACACCTAACGTTAAGCAGGTGAGATCCAAGTTACTAGTAAATGGGACAGAATTGAATCTTGTGGACACCACTGTGTTCTTAGGTATTACATTAGATTCGAAGCTTCATTGGGGCCCACATATAACCAAATAGTCGAAGCGGCTAAGCTCTGCAGCCTACGCGGTGTATAAATTCCGACATTGGACTGATGTAGAAACAGCTCGATTCGTATAAGTATTTTAGTTATTTCCATAGTGTAATGTCGTATGGCATTTTGTTGTGGGGAAATGCAGCTGACTTTCAGGCTATATTTGTGCTGCAGAAACGAGCCATTCGAGCAATTTATAACCTAAGTTGTAGCCATTCACCGAAGGATAAATTTAAGGAAATAAACATAATGACAGTCGTGTCTCAATATGTATTTGAGAACCTGATTTATGTAAAAAAGAATATAAATCAACACAGCGACATTCAAAGCTTAAATACTAGAAACAAAGATTTATTTATTGTGCCCAGGACTAGGCTCCAAAAAATTTGTAATTCATTTTAGTGCCAAAGTATATGTTTGTACAACAAACTCCCGAGCCATGTCAAAGAACTGAGCCTCAATAAATTTAAATCATTTATTAAACAGAAACTATGTCAAAAAGGTTTCTATAAAGTTAAAGATTACTTAGACGACAAAAAGGCTCTCAACTAACTACTGACTAATTAAGCTACTCCAATGTACCCCCCAAGCAACAAACAAGTGTTTTAGAATCAAAGACTACAGACTACATGATACTATATGAGCTCGTGTAATTGTATGGATTTCTTTTTGCCTGTAAATCAATTTATTTTCATTTATTGTTGACTAAATTAAATTAATCTACTCATTAAAATGTTTTTATTTTATGAGTTGTATTGCAATTTGTTAATGTAAATTATTTTTGCATAAGCACTATTATATAGAATCAAGTTTTTCCAACTGAACAGACAGCTGTGCTGCTGGGGAGTTTGTTGCGCTACTTCTTCTTCCCAGCTTAAGCACTAGGAAGTGGTGGAGGGTGGACGTTTTTGGGGGACTGTCTTATGTAATTTTGACGTTCGAAAAGTGCTGTTTTTCAGCCTAGTTTGAATAAATGACTTTTGAATTTGATTTACAAGAGACAACAAAGTATGTAAAGCATAAGCGGATGTGCTTAGTTTTTTGCAAAGTTACTCTATGTGTTGTTTCCAACTAAGTTTTTTGTCTATTTCTGTTATCTATACCATTATTATATTGCACATACAGATTACTCTTATCTGGCATGCGTTGCTTAAAATGCATTATCTTTGTTTTGCTTATATTTATTCTTAAGTTATTTTCATCAAACCATTTTATAATCGATTTTAAAGAAATATTAATGTCACTTTCGTATGTATCTATACTTTTAGAATGTATTGTCACGGTACTGTCATCTGCAAATAGGGTCAATGATTGTTCAATGCATTCTGGTAAATCATTAATTTATAATATAAATAGCAAATGACTCAACACACTCCCCTGCGGTATCCAGTAACTAACTATTTGCTCGTCTGGTCTAGACATCTCGTCTTGTTAACTAAATTAATTCTATTTATTTCAGTTATTTGTCGTTTATTATGTAGATAAGACTGACACAGATCTTGAAAATTACCCCTTATACCATAAGCTTAGAGTTTCTTCAGAAGTGTAGGATGGTGGACATAATCAAACGCCTGTGTCATGTCACAGAAAATGGCACAGACTGGGTTTCGTTTATCTACATTATTAATTACATACTGTATAAAATAAAAAATCGCCATATTTATTGTTCTGCAAATCATTTTTGCTGTTCACACAAAATATTGTTTTTTTCTAAGTATTTGTAAATAAACTACTCTATTTTTTTTAAATTAATCGGTATTAGTGAGATTGGCCTATAATTTTCTATTAACTCTCTATTTTCCCTCTCGTCGTATATAGGTAGGGACATATATTAAAGGAGACATTGTGTCGTGCGTATGTGACTTATTGTACCTACCTATATCCACTATTTACTACTTATCTATCTACGTAGTGTAAACGACGAAAAATTTTATGAACTGCAAAAGTAACTTTGTAATCGTATCTATTTATATAGGACTAGCTTTCGCCCGCGTGGATGTCGCAAAATATTCCACGGGCACGTACTACCGCGCATTAGCGCATACCTAACAGGCGAGGAGAAGGTTATTGAGGCCCACGGGCCCTACCGCTGCGCCCGTGTAGCCGTCAACCATTATTATATTGTTACGCGTAATTTTGAATCTGTGATATCTTTTAAACTATTCATTTAAATGATATGATGTCAAGTCATATATTATTCTAAATTAAATCCCCAATTTGAATAACATATTTTATTGGATAAGGATTAATATAATACCGGTCAAAATAGCTTCGGAACAAACAATAATTTTTTTATCAAATTCTGAAAGATAATAATGGTTACTGTGGGTCATCCTTAGAAGATAGACATAATATGCCATCGCGGAATTTTATGTTGAACTTTTTAAGATAAACCTTTCTGTAAAATATTATTTTCATGTATATTTTACGCTTTATGCGGCGCACGGCAGTAAAGCTCCCAGTTGGCATGATTTTTTCCGACATCTTCAACAATAATCGTCATATTTCAGCCAATTTACACAAAACGAGTAGAATAGTTTTTGAGTTTATCACGTTCAGACAGACAGACGCGGCAGGGGAGCTTGTTTATAATATGTAAGGATTACAAAGAAAGGAAATACGCTTTTTTGCGGTAACCATGACGCAAAGAAAAAACACAAACACAAAAATGAACAAGTTGGGGGATAATATGCGTCACATCACACAAAACGGCCATCGCTCAGCACAATAGAGAGATAATCGTATTCGTATAAATTCGGACTGACTAGCCACTTTTTCTTTGCTGCAGTATTTTATTCAATTTTATTTAGCTATGCTTAGGTTAATTCTTAAAATTTTGTTAATAACTTTAATATACTTATTAATTACTAGTCAATACTTTTATATATATGTTGATTTTAATAATGTTAATAAATATGTTAGTACTCATTCACATTCACACAAACAAACACACACACATATATTATAATTATACAAACACAGACATTTTAATAATTTCTGTAAAGATTTTATGCGTGAGATGTAGTGTGGGTCAAATATTCAAAATTCAAAAGTCATTTATTCAAACTAGGCTGATAATCAGCACTTTTCGAACGTCAAAATTACATAAGACAGTCCCCCAAAACGCCCACCCTTCACCACTTCCTAGTGCGTTAGCTGGGAAGAAGAAGTGGCGCAACAAACTCCCCAGCAGCACAGCTGTCTGTTCAGTTAGAAAGAAAAAAAAATGACTCTATATAATAGCATTCAACATAATTTAACCTAATTTAAATTATTATCCATATGTTAGCTAGCACACGCCAATATACCAAACAAAATCATCGAGAACTATACTCGGGCAGAAATAAAAACTAAACGTAAACAAAACTTAACGTCTTAATAAAAGCCTCCAGGCATAAAGGGCGTGCCCGCTTACATAAAGCTGTAACTGGAAGTTATAAATGATAAACTAGGACCATCGAGGTAAAATAAAAAAATAGTTAATTACTAATAACAATAAATAATATGATCTATTGTCGAGGTCACTAGTTACATATTGCAATACAACTCATTAAAAAAAACATTGTAATGAGTAGATTATGTCAACAATAAATTAAAATAAACAATTATATGAACTCATATAAGGTAAAATACATTGCACCCTGAAATATTATGTTTTGAAAAATGGATGACTTTAACGTGATACAAAATAATTATCCACTTGTAACATTATTGACTGCCACTCTTTCTTAAAAAAACCTCGAATACCCTAAAAATGTTGACTCAAAATATCTCCCAACTTTCAAACATTACTTGCTAGGTCATAAGTTGATTGGGATATTATTGTTCTAACCGAATGCTGGTTGCAGCGAAATCCTACCGTTCCTGAATTTGATGGTTATATTTTATTCACTCCACGCAAAAATCAAACTCAAAAAGAAGGCGTGGTCATTTACTGCAAAAACAGAACAGTACAGTATTGATGAACCGGAAATTGTCGACTCAAATTCCCTTATTTAAAAAATAAACACAAACACTGGAATCGTTGCGGTCTATCGACCATCTAGCCATAAAAATATCGATATTTTTTAATATCCCTCAACGCTTGTCTCAGCAATCTTTCATCCTTTCAAAATATCATATTAGTTGGGGATATTAATATTGACATTATTGAAAATTCCCAAGATAATAGATCCTACGCAAATCTTAACCTAATCGCTTCTCATGGTAAAGTTCCAGCTCACACGATTCCTACTCATAGTCGCAAGTGTTTATAATGATCATGTAATGTTAAGGACAAGATTATCAGCGTTCTGTTATGTTGCTCAAATTTGGTTACAGACTACAATATTATAGCGTTATACAATTTTAAGACCGTACACTTATCAAAAACCAAGGCCCCAAAACTATTAAATGAATATCCGACGCAAGACTTGAAACGTAGGTAAAGAACATAGATTTTGTAAAGATTTTCCTTTGATTGTATGACAGATATTAACGAGGCAACAATTTTTTTTATACACTCTCTTGGTCAAGCTATAAAGGATAACACAAAACTAATCAAGTTATTATTAAAACAATTAAAAATCCAGATAATGAGGCAGTACTTTGCACTCACAAAAGATACAGAAATTTTTCCAACCACATATTTAAGAAAGTTAGACAACGTTACGAGCAAGATATAATTTAAAAAGCAGGGAACAACAACAAAAAAATTTGAGAAAAAAATATCAATATAACTTGTGGGATAATTAATTCATTCAAAAATGAATTTACTTTATTTCATTATGATTGTCTGTTGAATTGAGCTGTGTGGATTGCTGTTTGGTTTATTATTACCCATAAGTTATAAAATACAATAGACGACGTATATTTAGTAACTTAATCCGCGTAACTGTTCTTAAAGAGTCATAAAGAACCCTGTAAGAAATCGACACGTTTTCACCTCTCAACGAGGTATCCTTAGGAAGAAGATTGACTTGTTGCGAACTCGGACCCGACGTGTGGATACGTCAAGCGCAGTGTGGTTCTTTATGAATAGTTACGCGGACTAAGTTACTAAATATACGTCGTCTATTGTATTGTATAACTTATGGGTATAAAACCAAACAGCAATCCACACAGCTCATTTCAACAAACAATCATAATGAAATAAAGTAAATTCATTTTTTGCAAACAGTAAAACATAAACATATTCTCACAAAAAATGAGAACCCGATAGTCAACAACTAATTCTTCTCAAAATTCCTTTGTTCTTCTTCCTACTGACGAAGAAGAAATACGGTCCTTAATTATTAATGTAAATAACTAGTGTGCAGTTGGCGTTGATAACATATCTGGATCATTTTTAAAAGGTTTTGCTGATATCATTGTTCCTCCACTTACATACATATGCGATGCGATCTCTCTTTCTCCGTTGGAATATTGCCGCGTGCCTTTAAAAATTCCAAAATTGTACCCATATTCAAGTCCTGAAACAGATAATATAACTATAGACCAACATCCATACTACCAACGTTGTAAAAAATTTTAGAACATTTAATGACCAGCAGATTAGACACCAGACTTACTAAATTCCTTGAACAAAATTCTCTTTTATCTCTATCACAGTTTCGCTTCGATCTGGCAGGTCAACAGCTGAAGCCGTCCACGAACTAACACATCACATATTATAGTCAACAACTAGATAATAAAAATGACCTTAGCCGTTTACCTAGATTTAGATAAAGCATTTGACACAGTATCTGTTACTACTTTGGTTAAAAAAATTGAGAATTTGGGAGTAAGAAGTCTGAAATCAACTATTCATAGGCTATTTATCTGAATGAACATAAAGTACTAAAGTAGATAATTGGATTAGCGACTAACTTCCTAACCAGTACGGCGTTCTACAAGGTAGCATCCTCGGTCCAATATTAATCTTAGTTTATATAAACGATTTATGTGACATCAAGCTACAAAACGGTAAAATCATCACTTTCGCCGATGATACTGTCTTAATATTCGATGATAACACGCGGGATGAGATTAAAAATGATGCTCAGCAGGGTCTTGATACAGTGTAGAAATGGCTTTATTACAATTTGCTTACCCTCAACGTCGATAAGACAAAATACATGACTTATTCCCTTAAATCCCAGGATCAATCAAACTTCAACTTGAAAGCCCACTCATGTAATTTCATCAACCATTGTTCTTGTCCTGTATTAGTTAAAACGAATTCTATCAAATATCTTGGTATAATCATAGATTGCCGTCTCAGCTTCCAACAACACATGTAAACGCTAGTTAAAAGAATCCGAAAATTAATCTACATATTTAATAATCTAAGACATTTATCTATCAGATACATGTTTATACACAGTTATTAAAACAGTTTACTTTACACTATGCCAGTCTTTGCTAGTATATTACATTACCACTTGAGGCGGTACCTCTAAAACTTATATAATACATACATTAAGAGAGCGCCAAAGAGCTATATTAAAATTTTGTTGCTTTTTCCCAATCCTCTATACAACTTTCAAACTTTACCAACACTACCAAGATAGTCCGGTCAATTTAGACCAAAAAATGAGAGTGAAGTTACATAAAGTCCCAACAAGCTGAATTTCAGTGAAATTGTTCAAAATATAATTATAAACAATTTCTAGAAGTTCCCCATCATTCCCCTGTAAGGAAAAAATTTAATTCAAGGTCAAAGGTCAAAAAAATGAGTTTTTCGCGATTTTCAGCAAAACGGTAAGTTTTATCATAAAAGTACCTCAGACAAAAATTGTAAATCATAAAATTATCTATAAAAAATGTATCAATACTTTTTTCTTACGAGCCACCGTTTCTGAGATATAACGATTCAAAAAGTTATAAAAGTTGTTATCGTCATAATATGCATGAGTACGCCACGTATATACATCTAGAGTTGTAATATTTTATATAATATTTATAATATATATATATATATATATACATAATATATATATATATATATATTATATATTAAATGTTTAAATATTTTTCTATCGGTCATTGTAACTTATACTTACAATATAAAATATACATAAGTTTTAACTACAAGAATATCAGGTAAAATGAAACCCAGTCCCTTAATCTTTAAGCCAGTGTAACTTCGAGACATCTGTCTCTTGTTCTATTGTGTGCGTGGCTAGGGTCTTATACCTGCTATAATAAATGAAATACTGTTAGTCTTGAGCGTCACTCTGTAGTGAAAACACGTGTTTATCCAAACCTACACTCGAGAGCAATGAATCCGGGTCACTTAAAGAATCCTAAAAATCTCGGAAACTAAAAATGCTAGGTTAATGCAATAAATTGTATTTAATAGACAATGTAATACTCCTTAAATGAAAGTAAAAAAAAGATGAGTCACCATACATTTTATTAACACAAAATTACATAAAGAAAAAACTGCTGATCTCTCCTTAAAACAAAAATAGGAAACATGAAATTTTTGAACTTTCTGATTTTAGATTTCTGATTTTTGAGATATTCCGAAAAATCATCAGCTCTTTCGATACTTGCATTAATTAATGTCTTCATACCACGTTCAACAGTAACAACTTCACTTTCAGTTAAAAGTTTAGCACAAATAAAACAATATTCAGACATTTTTAATATAAAACTCAAAACAGCACAAGCTGTTTTGAGTTTTATAAATTAAAAATTTATATTAAAGAGCTGATGATTTTTCGGAATATCTCAAAAATCAGAAATCTGTGACAATACATGAAAATTGCCGTAAAAATTATACTCGAAAGTCTTCTATTGCTGCAGCTAATAAAAGACAACGTGAAGAACAAGAACCCAGTACATCCACAGCAAGTCCTCCTCGTACTAGAAGAAAGAAAGAAAGAACTATGCTTATTTTGTGGCGAGAAATTAAATGAAGAGAGTGAAAGAAGAAAATCCTCAGATTTTCGGCGTCGAATCAGCCAAGTACACTTCAATTTAAAGATTCAATTCTGGAAACAGCTCGGGCTCGTGACGATGCTTTAGCAAAAGCTGTTCTTGCTCGAGTCGAATTTGAATATGATTTAGTTGCTGCTGAAGCTAAGTATCATCGAGATTGCTATGCAAATTTTTTAAAACCTTCCACTGGAGCTAGGAGTAGGCCTACTGGGGAAACCACGTTAAAAAAAACGCGTTAAGTACACTACCTCACAGGTGGCGTGGAAACGTGTGCATATTATGACGATAACAATTTTAATAACTTTTTGAATCGTTATATCTCAGAAACGGTGGCTCGTAAGAAAAAAAGTATTGATACATTTTTTATAGATAATTTTATGATCTACAATTTTTGTCTGAGGTACTTTTATGATAAAACTTACCGTTTTGCTGAAAATCGCGAAAAACTCATTTTTTTGACCTTTGACCTTGAATAAATTTTTTTCCTTACAGGGGAATGATGGGGAACTTCTAGACATTGTTTATAATTATGTTTTGAACAACTTCACAGAAATTCAGCTTGTTGGGACTTTATGTAACTTCGAATGTCTAAATTGACCGGACTAAGAGCTAACGGTACGCGGCAGTTGTTCATTCTCATGATAGTACTAAAAAAACACACTGAACTTCCCTTAGATCACGATTTACCAACACAAAATAGACCGCTCATCATCCGTTACAACACTAGTTTCTCCCAAAAGTTTTTCTGTTTTATTGGCACTTCTCTGTACAACTAAAGCATTTGACACAGTATCTGTTACAAATGCTTTAGTTATTTTGGTAAAAAAAAAAGAGAATTTGGGAGTAAGAAGTCTGAAGTCAACTATTCATGGACTATTTATCCGAAAGAACATAAAGTACTAAAGTAGATTATAATTGAATTAGCGAAGAACTTCCTAATTCTCTTAGATAGGACATTTTAATTTACAAAACAGTAGAGTCAACACAAATTATCGTTATAATAAAAGTTTGAAAAACCTCATAAAATTCAAAACAATGTCAAAGAAAAGCAAGCCAACATAAAATTCAAAGAAATATACAAATTATGTAGGTACATTATTGATACGTACTTAGGTAACTAAATAAGAAAATAAAATAAAAATGAGCATTATAAAAAAAATAAAAAATATATAAATGGAAAGAGCGTTTATCCTAAAAGTTCTAGTTCGCTAGTTAGCCACATTTCTTATTTCCATACAGTATTGTAATTTAGGGGTATGAGGAACAGGGTGTAAAGTTCACTCATCCAGAGTGAACTTTACACCCTGTTCCTCATACCCCTAAATTGGTGACCCCGAGCATGAACGTCAACGCAGCCTTCGTGCAATACTTCAGCGTGACGTCATCATCATCGTCACTCCCGTAAGCTTTCGTGAGGCGAGTCACACAGCCAGCCAGCACCCACGGCTTCAACGGGTATCCTGACCACCAGCATGCAGCGAACGCGCATTCCTGCAGTGCTATTCTGTAACCATCTCACCGTGAAAACTAGGGTGAAGTGAGCTGTCAATAGTGTCAATATATATGTATATTTATTTGGTTCACCAACAATTGTTTACACTAACATCTTGATAATAATAACGTCTTAAAAAAAAAAACTTTAAACAGTGTAACAATATATATAGTCTATAAAGCAAGGAAAAACGAAAACATACCACAATTTCAGTCCCGTTTTCTAGATATACGAACTGCATAAAGCTTCGTACAGACCAGCGCGACGCGACGCCGCGACGCGACTCGAACAATACAATTTCTAAGAAAACTTGACGGTGTAACAATAACCGGTGACGCGTCGCGCGACAAGTCGCGCTGGTCTGCACAAAGCTTAAGTCATTTTGAAGCGGCTGTTGCTGAAAACCAGCGCACCATTATAATAATAATGGTAAATATTTATTTATCTCAAAATCATATTACAGGCACTGGTTAATAAAATGCACAATCTTTTATAGAGAAAGGTGTCTTAGATATGAGGATCCCGAGTTAAGGCTCGTTCAGACCAGCGCGCCGCGACAGCGCGACGCGACTCGAACAATACAATTTCTAAGGAACTTGACGGTATAACAATAACCGGTGTCGCGATGCGCTGTCGCGTCGCGCTAGTCTGCACAAAGCTTTACAGATCACTCGCCAACCAGTACGGCGGCGTTCCACAAGGTATAGTACTAAAAAAACACACTAAACTTCCCTTAGATCACGATTTCCCAACACAAAATAGACGACCAACAAATGTTTGTTCAATCATCCGTTACAACACTAGTTCCTCCCAAAAGTTTTTCTGTTTTCTTTGCACTTCTCTGTATAATTCAATTAATAAGTAAATATCTATCTACACTCTTACAAAAGCTATTTGTAAAAGAAAATTACGCTTTTGACTATTAAATCTGGACTACATTGCCACTGAAAACTTATTAAAATCAATGTCCAACACCCACACCTACACTTACAAACATTCTATACACACAACATTAAGAGCATGCATTCTGAAAGTGGGCAACGTCGCAAAAAGATGTCAAATATTTCTCTGTTTTGATTAATTATTGTAAAATTAATCATACTTTAGGGGTATGAGGAACAGGGTGTAAAGTTCACTCATCCCCCATAGAAAAGGGAGGATCCTCCGACCAGACGGGTGTCATGTCTGGCGGGCAATTGCCCAGAGGTTGAAGTCGTGAGCTTGTATATATGTCCACCGCGCGGTAAACTCTAATTGCGCGATGCAGGATTTGAGTGACGTCAGGATGTTGTGTGACGTCAAGTCTTTGATGCGTAGTTCGCATGTGGCGGTGTAGATGCCGCCACATCACTCCCCTCCGGAGACCGGAGGTCGATAGTGGGCTGAGTCTTGTATCTTGCGATGCTTCACAGTACCAGCTGTGGTTCCAGTGAGTCGGAACCGGGTGCCGCATAGTTCGCGGTGAGTCGGAACTGTCTGCCGCATAGTTCGCGGTGAGTCGGAACTGTCTGCGGTGCTTGCGGTGATTCTCCAGTGAGTCGGGGTGGCGCTGCGTCTTGATCCAGTGGGTTGGATGTGGTACAGCGCTGGGTTGTGGCTGGCTGCTGGCGTCGACCAGGAGAGGGTAGAACGGGCTCTGCTTGTGAGACCGGCCGAAAGTGCAGGTGCTGTGCCAAGGTTGCTGATGAGGCTGAGGGTGATGACCAGCTGTACTATTCTGTAACCATCTCACCGTGAAAACTTAGGTGAAGTGAGCGTGGCGTGAGCTGTCATTCCACAGGGATTGACACTATTGACAGCTCACTTCACCGTAGTTGTAAGTGTAGGTGTGGGTGTTGGACATTGATTTTAATAAGTTTTCAGTGGCAATGTAGTCCAGATTTAATAGTCAAAAGCGTAATTTTCTTTTACAAATAGCTTTTATAAGAGTGTAGATAGATATTTACTTATTAATTGAATTATACAGAGAAGTGCAAAGAAAACAGAAAAACTTTTGGGAGGAACTAGTGTTGTAACGGATGATTGAACAAACATTTGTTGGTCGTCTATTTTGTGTTGGGAAATCGTGATCTAAGGGAAGTTTAGTGTGTTTTTTTAGTACTATACCTTGTGGAACGCCGCCGTACTGGTTGGCGAGTGATCTGTAAAGCTTTGTGCAGACTAGCGCGACGCGACAGCGCATCGCGACACCGGTTATTGTTATACCGTCAAGTTCCTTAGAAATTGTATTGTTCGAGTCGCGTCGCGCTGTCGCGGCGCGCTGGTCTGAACGAGCCTTAACTCGGGATCCTCATATCTAAGACACCTTTCTCTATAAAAGATTGTGCATTTTATTAACCAGTGCCTGTAATATGATTTTGAGATAAATAAATATTTACCATTATTATTATAATGGTGCGCTGGTTTTCAGCAACAGCCGCTTCAAAATGACTTAAGCTTTGTGCAGACCAGCGCGACTTGTCGCGCGACGCGTCACCGGTTATTGTTACACCGTCAAGTTTTCTTAGAAATTGTATTGTTCGAGTCGCGTCGCGGCGTCGCGTCGCGCTGGTCTGTACGAAGCTTTATGCAGTTCGTATATCTAGAAAACGGGACTGAAATTGTGGTATGTTTTCGTTTTTCCTTGCTTTATAGACTATATATATTGTTACACTGTTTAAAGTTTTTTTTTTTAAGACGTTATTATTATCAAGATGTTAGTGTAAACAATTGTTGGTGAACCAAATAAATAAATAAATATACACTAAATGCGTAAAACATTTGAGTGTATCAGTGACGTGAAGTTTGACTTGCAATAGTGCTTAAGGGGCCCTACAGGACGTAAAAGTGCCTAAACGCAAGTTTTATAATGCCTAAAAGCATATGATCCACTGCAGTAAATAAAATCAGAAAAATATATGAAATTCTTCAGGATATATGCTAGGAAGATAGTGTGTTGAAAACATAATACAACTCATTTGATACGATAGAAAAAAAAAATTAAAGTAAAAGTAAAAAAAAGCTTTAATCAGTCCAGAAAAACACGGTGCAATATAAAAAACAAGTAACAGATTACATAGGAGCCTTAGGTGGTAGATTTTTACGAATTCCCTGGAGCCCACACTAGGATTCCCTGCGTCGTGGGGTCTCTCGTGTGGTGGGAAATCACGATGATACTCTAAAAAATTCTTTTAACGATTAAAAATCATATGAATATAAATCCAATCATTCTGATTTTTTGTCAGATTATTCTACAAGCAAGATATTTACCGTAATAGTATTTTAATTTTTTTGTCCAATCAATAGATTTTTTGTAAATAGATAATTTGCTTCATATTTCAATAAATTACCTGCGTTGTGTCATCGCGCTTCTCTTTCTTCTCTATGCAGTTGGACAGTAAGCCTCTTCAACTACGGGTTCATATTGAATGTAATTTGGTATACCTAGATAAAATTATGCCCTGGTCACTGAAAATTCAGGTTGCTACCTTTATCTACAACGAAGTTACAGGGGGGTCGAAAATGTCCTGAATGGCTTCCGGAAAAGGATGTTACGGTTGTGCCTTTGTTTGTCAGTTTTAGCTCGACTTGGTGGGGGCACTGCCATGCCTCCAGATAAATGATTCAATGATTGTATATTATATTTCGACGATGTGGTGGGCGCTGCTCGAATCGCGAGGCTGCCGTCGCCCGTGGCGGCGTGCGGAACTCGTCATTGCTTTGTGACTGTGCACTGTCGATGCTTATAATTACCCTGTGTACACTCTACATAATACATCCATCATGGAGCCTACGAGCGCGAGTGTGCGGCGGCGTGCGAACCGCGCGCGCCGAGCTTTCACACGCCAGTTGCCCAGCGCGTCACAGCGAGTCCGCCACACTCGCTAATCCTGCGCGACCACATACCAGACACGTTTAGCAATACAAGGCACTGGTGGAGGACGCCAGCGGCAGTTTGCGAATCTATTCGTGAACACGGTACGAGCCGGACGTACGCGTGCTCCCAATACCATCGAGAGAGCGGCGGCGACGGCGCGAGTCCACCGCCCAGCGGCCGCAGAAGGCGTACTTATTCAAAAATTCAAAAGTCATTTATTCAAATTAGGCTGAGAATCAGCACTTTTCGAACGTCAAAATTACATAAGACAGTCCCCCAAAACGCCCACCCTTCACCACTTCCTAGTGCGTTAGCTGGGAAGAAGAAGTGGCGCAACAAACTCCCCAGCAGCAGAGCTGTCTGTTCAATAGAAAGAAAAAAATAGATTCTATATAATAATAAAGAATCATTTTTTTTATTAGACCTTTAATTGACCTAATTTAAATTATAATCAATGTTAGCTAACACACGCCAATATACCAAACAAAATCATCGAGAACTATATTAGGGCAGAAATAAAAACTAAACGTAAACAAAACTTAACATCTTAATAAAAGCCTCCAGGCATAAAGGGCGTGCCCTCTTACATAAAGCTGTAACTGGAAGTTATAAATGATAAACTAGGACCATCGAGGTAAAATAAATAAACAGTTAATTACTAATAACAATAAATGATATGATCAATTGTCGAGGTCACTAGTTACATATTGCAATACAACTCATAAAAAAAAACATTGTAATGAGTATGAGTATGTCAACAATAAATTAAATTAAAATAAACAATTATATAAACTCTTATAACCTGTCAGTAGGTAAGCTAATTCTGGAGAAAGAACATAAACATTGTCTTGAGTTGATCACAGCGACCAACTATTCTTATCATTTAAGTAGTCGTTGATAGAATAGTATGCCTTTGAACAAAGGTTGGATTTTACTTTCGTTTTAAACGCATTAAAAGGCAAATCTGGCAAAGAAGAGGGTAGCTTGTTATGAAAGGTTATACCAAGCCCAACAAATGAGTTATGAACCTTATGGAGCCGGTGAAAAGGAGCTCGTAGTTTTTCCATATTTCTTGTGTTAACATTCTGAAAATCACTGTTTTTAGTGCAAGTATAAGTTAATAAGTGTTATTTGTGGAAGATATATATTTTTTTTTTTTTTTTTTTTTGTGTATTTTGCCTAGTAATATATATAAGATGTTGGCGAAAATTAATTGAGATGCCACTGTGAGGATACCAATATCTTTGAAAAAATCTCTCAGAGAAACTCTGGGGCCTAGCTGGTAAATAGCTCGAACAGGTCGTTTTTGAAGGACAAATATATTTTGAATATCAGCAGCTTTGCCCCACAGCAGAAGACCGTAGGACATAACGCTATGAAAATAATTAAAATAGACTAATCGAGCTGTATCGACGTCAGTGTATTGTCTTACTTTCCTGACGCCGTAGGCGACCGAACTGAGCCTTCCCGCTAGGCTCGATATATGTGGGCCCCACTGAAGTTTGGCATCTACTGTTATGCCCAGAAAAACTGCCGAATTTACAGAATCAAGCACCTCTTTATCTAAGACAATGTTGGGTCCTAGATTTCTAACATTTGGTATGGCGAACTTTACACATTTCGTTTTCTTGGCATTGAGAACTAGGGTATTTGTCGTAAACAAATCCGTAACCATTGAGAGTGCACTGTTTACTCGTCAAAATCTTGTCTATTCCTGTCTACTTCAAAAAATATGAGAGGTATCGTCTGCAAACAGTACAACTTCACAGATACCCTTTAAATAGAATTGTAGGTCATTGATATACACTAAGAACAAGAATGGACCCAGTGTTGAGCCTTGAGGTACACCTAACTGAACTGGTAGCCCGGAAGATTTCACACCATTAACATCTTCACATTGGGACCTATTAACTGTGGCGCACGCACCGAACAACAACAATATTGCACAATTGCGTGTTGTCTGAGTGTGGTGCACTCGAAAGTTCACCACCGTATATAAAAGGTAGTACCTGTACTACCACAGTTTCGTCGAGTATGTGAGATAGAGGTGCTCGCGGTCCGCCGGTGAGCGGTTCTACTGCGGATGCCTGTAGCGCGCGGCGCGGTGCACGCGCTCGGCTCAATGCCGCCCGCTTGCGCTGACCTACACGCGCGCAACACACTGCACCACAAAGTCTGCGTGCTCGAGCATTAGGTTAAACTAATGAACATCGTCGACTAGTTTTCAAAAGCCACGGTTTACCCTGATTCATTGAGTACCGCTGGGAATAGTCGCCGTTTATCGCCCACTTTCCTCACTATTATTATTATTATTATTCATTTATTCAGCAAGTTACAATGACTCATAGATGATATTCAATACATACACATACAACAAACAATACTTACATTAACATTACAATACAATACAAAAAGCCTGATAGGGCTGATTTTTATTATATGATTATAAATGGAAAATAATCACTGCTACAGCATTCCAGCTGAGATACTGGAGCAACGACTCACAATACAGCAGTGCAGCCTGTCAGCAATAACTCCCAGAATGCTGTTGGAACTGGCTCGCACCCGGCGCACCAAGGACGCACATCTTTTACGCATTAACGCATAAAAAAAATCAACACGCAATTCCGCAAACATCCCTGATGCGCTACAGAAGCGAGGCAGCCCCATCAACACCCTGAAAGCATTTTTGTACTGCACGTGAAGGGAACTGTATGATCTTTGCGTAAAATGTACCCACAGGCCACAGGTGTAAAATGAGGAACAGAAGGCTCTAAAAACTGTTTTTTTAACCTCCGTAGAAGCACGCTTAAACCTGCGGGCAATCATATTCGCTCTGACCGACAGCGCCCTCCGCTCTCTCTCAATGTCGTCATCATCCTTAAGGCTAGTGGTCAAAACATGCCTAAGGTTCTTGAATGAGTGCACTCTCGATAACGGTACACCATTCATCATTACTGGAAGTACCGTTTCTGGACATTTTCCACCAGCCCCAAACACAATCACGACACTCTTTTTCACATTATACAAGAGGCCATGAGCACTGGCGTACCTCTCACACACACTCACCAGTTTCCTCAGGCCACAGACTGAAACACTGAGCAGCACCATGTCATCCGCATAGCTAATGTTGTTGACACATATGCCATCAATTTAACACTCGACTCTGGTGCTACTCAGCTCCCCAATCAACTGGTCCATGTACAAGTTGAAGAATATAGGAGAACTCAGACCCCCTGCCTCACACCTGACTCAAGACCATATGAACTCGAGTAAGCCCCGTCCCACCTAACACTATTGACCTGGTTGCCGTACCAAAACTTAAAAATATTTACGATTTCAGGTGGTAGCTTCGCGTCATACTTAACAGTATTAATATTTAAGTGGACTGTAATTTATTATTGATAATCACGTGTATACCGGTGCGCCGTGCGTGTCGGTTGGTTAAACTATTCAAGTAGGACCTTTCGGGGGACGAAGGCGGCTCGGGAGATGCTATATCATGATAACGACGGCGTTTCGGGAGATGCTATATCATGACATCGACGGCGGCTCGGGACATGCTATATCATGATAACGACGGCGTTTCGGGAGATGCTATATCATGACATCGACGGCGGCTCGGGACATGCTATATCATGATAACGACGGCGTTTCGGGAGATGCTATATCATGACATCGACGGCGGCTCGGGACATGCTATATCATGATGACGACGGCGTTTCGGGAGATGCTATATCATGACATCGACGGCGGCTCGGGACATGCTATATCATGATAACGACGGCGTTTCGGGAGATGCTATATCATGACATCGACGGCGGCTCGGGACATGCTATATCATGATAACGACGGCGTTTCGGGAGATGCTATATTATGACATCGACGGCGGCTCGGGAGGTCCTATATCATTATAACGAGCCGTGAGCCTGATGGGATGTCCCATTGGCGAAAGTGACGAATTTCCTTACTAACTTTCATTCCATATCAAATATCCGTCCATACCGGTGTCTTATACTTCGTGAAAAAACTCTTTTGCAAACTTGTTTCTAGACCGCGCTATTCAATAAGTAAAGAAGCTCATCCGGTACCTGGCACTTACTGTTTGCATCATAGATATAATAATTTATATTTCTATGGTTTGCATTGAAGGATCCACTTCGAACGTGTTGAGACAAATGAGATACGTTCAACGAATTGTTCAACATCGTCGTTGAAACAGAATATCGAGTGGGGTTGGCGGCGTGGTGCGGTGTAGTGTCCGGTCTGTGCTGCCCGGTCTACGCGGTCCGATGAGCGTGTGTACGAGAGTAGCGCGCAGTAGGCTGTTGGCCGCGCCTTCGCGAAGAGCTCGCTTCCGCCGATCTTGTGCCAGTTACATAAATACCGACCGGTGCATACCTGCCGCTACCTAACGCTTCGCCTCAGTACGTCATCGCCTGCCCCACCGGCCATCACACTTTAATTGAAACAATTAAATTATTCCAATAATACTGCGACGATCCTGTTTCCTTATGTAACGAACTCTTGATTAGCTTATAATTAAAATAAAACTGGTTCTAATGGGAATTATGTATGAATTTTTAGTGACACTAAACTTTGTAGCGCCGGGTTGCGCGTCGCGCGTCGTCAGAATGGATATTCTTTAGACGAGGCACAGAACAGTTACTTAGTGTTTCACTGAACTCGCGTGCTATTGACATTGAAAGCCATGAATAACAATTAGAAAAGACAAAGGTCCCACATGCGAACCTTGCGGTACCTACTCTACTCCTACTATTACTTTATTACATTTACACAGCACGACATCACTCACTTTGACCTTCACACAAGCACACTAGCGAGGGGCACATTGAATTAACCAACTAAGTACCTACAATCAGGATATCTATATCTTCTTCTTTAAGTCTACATATAATTTAAACGTCTACGTTTAATGATTTGTCAATCGACTTTTGGGCCATATCATTAATGTAGGGAGGGTATCCATGTTGTAAGGTGTAGTAAAAATAGCCGAGTAACTGCGACTTGGAAGTAGCGCTCGCCGGCCGCGGCAGCGCCTTCTAACCTTTTTTTTCTAACCTTTTTTTTTTTTTTTTTTTTTGTTCCGGGGTGGAAAATCCTCATGGATGTCCTCCGCCCTGGGGCGGGCGGAGGGGTCTGTCAGACTCTTACTGACTAAAAACCACCCCGGTGTTCCGACTCACACCTACGCCGGGGGTCGCGGGAACGAAAGAATCTTCCGCAACCCCCGGCCGGTGCCGGCCCGCCACCGCGGGCCTCCTCTCGGGTCAGGGGGGGGAGTGAGGTGTTTGACTCCCCCCGCGACGTCTCAGAGGGGCGCGCGTGGAACACTACGCGCCGCCACCTCGGGTCCTGATGTGTGGGGGGCGACGGACGTCCCCGAGTCCGTCGCCCCTGGACCCATTTAGGGGGGCCGGAAGAGGGCGTTGTCCGCCCTCCGCCGACGCCCGGTGCGCCTGCTGCGGGCCGGGTGAGTGGACGAGATCTCCCTCTCCCTTTCCGCAGCCTCCTTCTGCGAGACGACCGTCTCGCAGAAGGCGACCACCGCGTCCCAGGACTCGGCGCCGCCGACCATAGCGTTCACTACGGCCGGCAGCGACAAGTCACTGCCTACTCCTGAGATGAGGGCACGGCGCGGCTCCTCCCAAGCGGCACACTCTGCCAGCGTGTGCCGCGCCGTGTCCTCCCGGCAGTCGACGCAGTGGTGACACCGGGCGTCCGGCTCCCTGTTTATGCGACACAGGTACTTCCCGAAGCAACCATGCCCCGAGAGCACCTGCGTCACCCGAAACGACAGGGAGCCGTGCCTCCTCCCGAGCCAGCGGTCGAGCACCGGCCGGACCGCCTCGACGACGTCGAGGCCGGCGGTGTCATAGTTCTAACCTAACCTAACTCATTTGGTCGGGGTGCCACATAAGCGGCGTAAATTTTTAATTTGTAAAAACAATCTTTAAGAGCGTTTACGTCTAGCGCGGCAAGTCAAGTTTAGGTAAATTCTTTGCAAAAATCACTCACACAGAATCACGCGTACATGTGTGCGTAGAGTTGGCGCGTTCGCTCTGCTTATAGTCAGACTAACCCAGTTTGATCCGTTCAATTTAGAGCTATAATAATTTACAGTAAATATTTAATTGGAATTTAATACCTATATATCTAATCCTATAATTCCTGTAAATAATAATTTTAAAATATTTAAATGAAACATTAGGTCTTTACCTATGAAATTGCCGTTCTGCAGTACTGGCCATTTCAAATCAAAATAATTTTTGTTTGGCTAAGAATTCTAATTTCAAATTAATTTTATTTTAAAAACATGGATTTTTTTTTCCAAAAGTAGTCATTTGTTTATTGATTAGTGTTACATTTTCATCGCATTTCAATCTTTTTCGTCATCATGGATACGTTAAAAATTCGAGTAATTATGGAATATGAGTACCGTCGTGGCAGCAACGCGGCACAAGCGGCACGCAACATCAACGACGTTTACGGAGCTAACACTACAAACCAACGCACCACCTGTTATTGGTTTGCTCGCTTCCGTTCAGGAAATTTCGACCTGAAAAATGAACCTCGCGGTCGTCTGAAGACTTTGGTCGAAAATGACGATTTAAAGGCGATTGTGGAAGCTGATGATACACAATCTACGGCTGAATTAGCAGCAGCTTTCGACGTTAGCGTCAAAACAATATTGGTCCATTTGCGTCAAATTGGCAAGGTAAAAAAGCTTGACAAATGGGTGCCCCACGAACTCAATGATCGCCAGCGCAAAGTACGCGTCGAGACGTGCCTTGCACTGCTCAACAGACACACAAATGAAGGAATTTTGAACCGCATTGTTACCTGCGATGAAAAATGGATTCTGTTTGATAACCGCAAGCGCTCAGCTAGTTGGTTGGATCCTGGTTCAGCACCTAAACAATGCCCTAAACGAAAACTTACCCCTAGAAAAGTGATGGTCACTGTTTGGTGGTCTAGCGCCGGTGTGATTCATCACAACTTCTTAACAAACGAGGTGAGCATTACTGCAGATGTGTACTGTGAAGAACGGAACACAATGATGGAGAAGCTGGCACATCTCCAACCAGCATTTGTCAATCGCTCGTCTCCGCTGCTACTGCACGACAACGCGCGACCTCATACTGCACAGCAGACGGTCTCCAAGTTGCAAGAACTGGGGTTGGAAGCTCTCCGTCATCCGCCCTACTCACCAGACCTTGCGCCTACAGACTACTACTTTTTCCAGAATTTGGATAACTTCTTGGCGGGAAAAAAAATCAATACCCGAGAGGCAGTACAAAATGCCTTTGAAGAATTTGTTGCCTCCCGTCCAGCTGATTTCTTTAAGAAGGGCATCAATAAACTGCCAACGCGTTGGCAAAGATGCATTGATTGCATGGGTGATTACTTCGATTAATACAAATAAAAAATATATTAAAAAAATTCGTATACATTTTTTCATACAAAACGGCAATTTCATAGGTAAAGACCTTTTATATGCAAAAGAAAAAATAAATACAGTACTGTTTTTGCACGTGAAGTCGAGATGTTGGTGTGAATTTTAGTTCATGACAACGTATTTAATCCCACACCTTTTTAATCGAGATTAAAATTTGTCAGGTTTAGTCTGGTTTGGTTTTTACAATCAAAATTTTTGGTGAAAAACGTCAAATTCAGAATAGCAATATTATCATTTTCACTAAATTAAAAACTCAGTACTATTTTAGTGCTGTCAAACTAAAATATAGTTAAGTTGTGTCACTTTAGTCTTTTTCTGAATGGGAAATCGTCGTTTGATAAACTAAATTTTTTTGATTTTTAATTTAGTTGGATCGGATTAAGAGTCGAAGATTAAAAATCAGCACATGTGACTTCTTAAGCTTCACTAATTCACTTCCAGACGTCATGGAAGTGAGCTGAATGTAAACTGTAAATGAAAATGTATAACGAGGTTGAAAAAGACACCCATTACGAAAAATGTGAAAATTTTCGCAGCCGCCATCTTGAAGTTATATTTTGACCTCACTGGTGCCAGTTCTCTTGTACACAGAACTAAAATATCACCAAAATTCCTAACTTTTGGTTATGAGAATCATAAAGCTATTCTGCAAAAATATAACTCACAATTTAAAAATAATTTTAATCCAACTAAAATGAAATTTGACAACCGTGACTCTAAGTGGTACTTATTTCTGCCGGGGTTGCGAGTTTATCCGAAAGGGATATCGCGACCCCGACACACAGACAACGGAAGGAACACGGGTGGGTTTTAGTCAGTAAAAGTCTGACACAGCCTCCCGCTCCGCCCAGAGCGGGAGAAGTTATTTGATAATTTCCCACCAAAAAAAAAAAAGTGGTACTTATTTGCCCCATCCCGTGAATTTTTTTCAGGGCCGGAGGCGCACTTTGGGGGCTGCCTCGACGTGTTTATATGGAATTTTTTACTTTTTCTATGGAAAATATGAAATAATATTACCTACCGTAAAACGGGGCTATTTGGGTTTTTTGGGGGTATTTGGGACGACCCAGGATTTCGTACAAAAATATCAATAACTTTTGGTTGGTGTACGGTAGGATTTATTTTATAAACTATAGCAACACATTGACAGTTTACGTCATATTGTCACCTGTCAGTGTCAGTTTATTTCACAGTTAAATTCAAAATTTTGGTAAAAAAAGTCAGAGACTGTTTTTTACATAAAAATTTAGGTGTCAAAACTTCTCCCGCAGCGCTAAATCCTGGCTGGTAAGAGCGCAAATGTTTTTAAATTACGAGTATATACATTATCACGAAGTTTCCTTCCTAATAATTAATTCGCTTATGGTTATAGTTTTTGATTTATGATTGAAAATATGTCTGGGGCTTTTTGGGACAACGATGCGGGGCTTTTTGGGACAGTGTCAGTGGGAGGAGTGATAGCACTAAATTCATTAAGACTAAAAAGGCAGATATAGACACAGTTAATGTTGACATGATTGTTAAACAGGTTGAGCTGTTGACTTTAAATGAGAAAGAAACAGAATTCACATTTTTGAATGATGAAGACATTTTTTTTTTTAATATTGAGGTTCTGAAATGTGATAAGGTTTAGCAAGGTAAACTTAAAGACTGATTTGAATACCTTAGTTAGATACCTAGGTAGATATTTAATTAAATGTTGATTAATGATTAAGTTAAAGAGTGATATGAATCCTAAACGAATACCTAAGACTGATTTTTTTAATGACTTGTTTATGATTAAGAAGAAAATTTTGTTTTGTTTCGAAGATAATTTAATTTTGTAAGAATTTATGATTAGTATTTAGAAGTTTTTTTTTTGTTTGGTTTTAATTAATGTCTTTATTATGTAAGTATATGTAGATAAGCTTTAAGCTTCATTATTCTTACCATGTAAAGAAGTTTACCTACCCTTGCAATAAACCAGTTTCTGAAAAAAAAAAAATTCTTCCTAAAACCCTAGATACCAATCACAAAAAAAAAAAAAATGATGTGGTTTTTGATATTCTTTGTCCCAAATATCGATAGACTTGTTTAAAGTGGCTGTTTTGGCTCAAAATATGCAATTAAACTCCGTTTTTCATAGCTGTCCATAATAGCCCCAAATAAGCGATATTTGGGACAGCCTCATTTTATTTTTTTTGTTTTGTTCCTGTTGTAAGTAGCTGCTTCAAACATATATCTGCAGAAGTAAGGGGCTCTCCGACATCCATAAAAAAAATAACACTACCATTTTATACGATATAAACAAGATATTTGCTAAAGTATGTCAAAATGTGTCCCGAGTAGCCCCGTTTTACGTAGGTACCTATGTTGAGTTTTAGGGGTTTAAGGGTTTTATAAAGGGGGTCGAAATTTTCATTATTTTTACGATAGGACACACCATTTTCGAGATATAAGCAATAGAAAAGAAAAAAAGATACAGTACTGTTTTTGCATCTGAAGTCGAGGTGTTGATGTGAATTTTAGTTCATGACAACTAATTGTATTCCACACCATTTTTTATCGCGATTAAAAATAGTCAGATTTAGTTAGACAATCAAAATTTTAGGTGAAAAACAAAGTACTAAGATATGGCGATCATACTATACTCGTGCAATATCGTTGTATGCACGACAAAGTTCAACAGCGGTCATGCAGAGCGCCGAGCGATACATCCGCTCTCTGGAAGGCCTCACGGCGGACTAATTTGAAACGGTTGGCGCTTGGCGCGTGGAGGTTTATAGTAGGTAGTTATAGAGTCGTTTTAAAATATTTCTAGAAAAATAATAGAACACATTAAGTTAAAATTATAAATTGCGAATTCTTAAGAAGATGTTCTTCTATTACAGTAACCTATTATTATATTAAATTAATGAATATACATATATTGGTAAAAAAAAACATTTTATTGACCAAAATTTCTTTATAACTTCGTTTTGTTTAGATTTTTATTTCTCATGTAGGGAACCGATAATGAAAATTTTTTTAAACTAAGTTTTTTCCTAAGGATATTTGTAGTTAGATAAAAAATATTGTTAGTTAGGTTGATCAGTGATTTAAGATATTTTAAGCTTCTAAATTGACGCTCGAAGTGAAATTATCAAAACCCCTGTTCAGTTATCTTGATAGAATTCACAAATACCTACTCTATTAATCTAAAAAATTTCCTAAGTATTTAGACAACAATATTTCCTAAATTTATTAGTAATTAATTTGGTTTTAAAATAATGTTTACTGGGTCGAAAAGTACTGATTTTGAGCGAAACAGCGCAAGGATGGCATAAACGCTCTTAAGTGCTATGTTGCATTTCACGCCGCGGCAGGGGCCAGCGAGCGCTATTTCCAAGTTGATCGTTTTCCATAATAGCATATTTGGAAACCCAACAAAAGTCCATCGACTTTTTTTGCGCGGGTTTTTTGGTGGCCTACTTATTTGATTTGTTGTATGCCGCCGCCATGGTGCACAACAAGAACATAGCGACATCAACGCCTCTATCGGTGGATAATCTAACAATTTTACGATATGATCACTAACGTTTAGCCACATCATGAAGTAGTCGTGCGTTTAATTGTTCATATCATTAAACGTTGAGTATTCAATGATCTGGCCAGGCCATATCATGATGTGACCAGTGGTCGATGTTCATTGTACTGGCCACCAAATATACATAATTATAATAAAATCGTAGCTGAGTGAAAACTTTGAATATAAGTAAGTAGGTACCTACATTTAATATTTTTGAAAAAAGTTATTGCTTCGAGGTCTGGGAACGATTGTAATGCCGAAAACATAGTTTTTAGAATTTTTGTCTGTGTGCCTATCTTTTTATCTGAATTAACGTTCCAGCATCAGGCAAATAGGTACCTACTACCGGATAGATTCTGTTCATGATTCAAGCAATAGAATAGAATATATTTATTTGCTTTTAAACCATGGTACATTAAGGTCTTATAATATAGCAATGATCTTACATGTTTCGCCATGGACTGACATACAAATATTTAAACATCTTAAATTTATAAATTTTAAACAACAAAACATTTTTTTTTTTTAGCGCGTTTCTGTTAACATTGGTTATTAGGGTTTCGTATCTATATGAACACTTAACAATAATAAATAGGTAAGCAATAAGGGCCACACTATAACACACATAACAACATGGTTCTGTGATGAACAATGAGATATTCTCCTAAAAATATGAATAATCTAACATCCGCACAAAAGAAGCGAATGACAAGTCAACGGGTGTCGGCCGGGCGCGACGCGCGGCGGCGCCTCTCTACCTATCATCTCTAAGCATTGTTTGATACCTAGTACATTGAGAAGTGTGCTACCTAGTGAATTATGTAAATCTCGAGGAGCAGCAATGAAGTGTAATATTATGATCAACACTTAAATAAATATCTAAATACTATGGCAAGTTATGCGAGTTTTCGACGGCATACTATCGGTACTGTTGGGAAACAATGAAGTTTACGAAGTAACCCATAATGTTGTGGCGGTTGCATATTAGAAAATCAAAACTTTTTCTAGCAAATTTCAAAAGAACAATAAACGAAATAACAAAATTTAAATGACCAAATGTTTTATTTAGATTTTTTTTTAAATCCCAATGTATGGTGACATCAAATGAAGGACTGATCAAAAGTTGCTAGATGTAATTTTAAAATATTAAATTACATAATCACATTAATCACAAACGACGACTGAATAAATTTGCTAGATGTAAATATATGTAACTCCCAAATCATAACTAATCAAATCTGGCGCCCATATTTTGTGTAAAAGTAATGTTTTTCTTTATAATCCTGTCGTTTCTGGCACTCGCCGGCCGCTGCCGGCTTATTTTTACCTTTTTCAGTTAATCCATTTGATAATTAATAATTTATCCAGTAATCCATTTTGACCTTTAAACGATTTGGTCAATAGTGTAATAAATAATTTTAAACATTGATATTCCAGACTTTAGTCAGCTGAACTTTTGATCAAATGACCATCGCTATTTTAAACTTTGTTGATTTGTACGTTGTTCTTTTGAAAAAAGCTCAGGAAAGTTTTGATTTTCTAATATGCAACCGTTGTGGCGGTATCTGCAACGCCTCATACGAACTACGCATCAAAGACCTGACGTCACACAAATCCTGCATCGCGCAATTAGAGTTTACCGAGCGAACGACATATATAAGACTATCCGACATTAATCGTTGGGCAGTTGCCCACCAGACCATGACACCCGTCTGGTCGGAGGATCCTCCCTTTTCAATAGAGGATGAGTGAACTTTACACCCTGTTCCTCATACCTCTAAAATGTTATCAATGAAATGATTTGTTACTGATCGTCACAAGTTCCAGTAGTCTGTAACCACAAATAGATCAAATGCCTCTAGTAGGCACGAGGGCACGAGGGTTCATAGCCGGGTCAGGCCGGCTGAGCGACTGAGTAAATTGTTTGAACGTTTTGCTTCGCGAGGCGACTCAGCCAGGGTGGTCTGGCTGCGGGGCGAGCACGGTCTATTGAGACATGGAGTCACACACACATTTTATTATTTTGTCACAGTTTGGGCGATAAAACCGTTTTGTCATATAAGCTAGCATGGCGGCGAGAGATAATTTCTTGACATGTCACTGAAGTAACTTCTTGACGTTTAGTTGGGACTCAGTATAACTTTGTTATTATGGGCGCACCCATTTTGTCACATTTTGTCAGATGACTAAGAAAAATTTATCACGTTCGTTGGGATGTGGTGATAAGATTTGAACTTTGATAAAAATAAGATTTTCCTGCTAATGCCGAGGGTGCTAAAGCTGATCGTGGGGTCAAAATGTAAATCCTCACTATTGGCTTTAGTACCGTCTAAAACTATCAAAACGACACCCATGGTCGTTTTGACCAAATTCACACTTTCTCTTCCTCTCTCTCTATCTATCTCTCTCTCTCTCTATCGTATTAAAAGAAGCCAGTCGCAAGTATAAAGCCCATCATTAGACACATGGTTGACTCGTGCTAGCATATAAGACAAATTGTAAGACATTATAATTTATCATGTCTTGTCACATACGTCTTGGGCACTCTTGGGTACGTCCGTGTTTGCCCCACTGGACGGCTAATTTCCTCGCTTGAGTAATGTGCGTGTTTGTGCAGGTCGGTGGAAGACAACTTCATCTCAGAGGTGGAGGGCGGTGCGCTGTGGGGCTGCCGCGCGCTGCGCACACTGCGCCTGGCGCGCAACTTGCTGCGCGACGTGCCTACGCACGCGCTCGCGCCGCTGCACCACCTGCAGACACTGTACGTACACAGTCTAAACATATACACATCAATACAGCGACTGGGCCATCATTATTCTCGTCGTGTAATATCAGGAGCCGTGTGCTGTGGGACACTGAGCAATGTGGGACCACATTTATTAGCGCGTTGTTATTAAGGAACAAACATACGGAGCTGACCCACTTGCAGTCGCCGCTAAACTTCGCAGATAAGTACTGCAGTTAGCTCGGAGCTCTGTTATCTTTCGAGAACTGCTCTTCCCCTCCCCCACCGCCTCTACTCCCACCTATTTACTGTTTAAGGCACACTCTGTAAGCTCAGCAATTTTTATTTCTGTTTTATTAAAATGATCTTGTTTCCTTGCAAATAAACAAACACATTCTCGTCGTTCTCACAATAACAATAACCGAAACCAACACATATAAAGTAGACGACACTGAGTGTTAGAAGGCAGTAAAGGAAAGTAATATGCCTGCACTGCTTAAAAATTGATTCTAAACCTAAGCCCAGGGAAATCGCAACGCAAACTAGAGTATGCTGAGACGAGTGCAGCGATGCCGGGCAGTCGGGCAGCCGGACGGAGCAAGTCTCGTGTGACACACTTTCTGCTATATATAGCACATCAAAATTCGCGGTATTTATAATTAATTGCGAATGGACTCGGCCGCGGCGTCTGTCACCGTTCACGGCTGCCCGCGCTAGAGTGCGGCTGATGGACGGTCCACTTGACGAGCACCACACGGCTCTACCAACATCTTCACGAATTCTTTTATTTAATGTCAACCAACAACGTTGACATTTTCACTAGCATTCATATTTCGGGCTACGTTGAGTAAAGTAAGCATAGTTCAATATAACGCAAACTTATAAAAAGCTTTGTCAAGTAGAAAGTTTCATCTATACTTCCTACCTAAGATCGGAATGTTGGGCTACAAACAAGATTGAATGGCAATGAGAATGAAGGGCAGTTGCATACTAAGATGGAGATGTAGCTGTAGCGCCTATGAGTGAACAACTGAGGAGTAACGGATGTCGTGGTATTGTGATGCGGAAGAATGAGGAGCATGCACAGTTGCACACACAGCAGTTGAATAAGTGTTATGTATCAGTAATGCCGCCGGGCCTAGGTGAGCCTGTGATGCCCGATATAGCCGCGCCTGATACACGGCGCACTAATTTGTTGACAACGTTTGAAGTGCTGTCAGCGGCGCGACGCTGCACTCCTAATAATATGGGAAGCGCCACGTCGAGCTTGGCGTGCGCCTATACATGCCGCATGACGGCCACCCATTAGTTTGTGGCCAAGGGCCAATCGCACGTGGGCTCACACCAACGTACAGCCCGCGCCACCACTGATCTTGAAAATTGTGGATGTACTTTCTTTTAATGCAATTTGATGCACTCTACATTATTATACAATGTGAAATTTAATTCGTTTGCATCCTCTTAAGGGGTCATTGTACTCATCATTACGAACAACTTTCACTTTATACCAAACCAGAAATCGCGAAAAAAAAAAACAGCTGTTCCATACATTTATGTTCGCATAGCTCGTTATAAACTAGGGAACAGCAGATTTTTTTTACATACCTTTTATAATATTTTTGATACATACTGTGTTGGGTGGCCGTGTAGTGCGTGAAACTCGCTACCTACAATACAGCGATATCGACCTACATACCTCAATACTCAGGACGCTGACATACACGGAGAATCTAAATCTGGAAAACATAAATATTGATATTTTTAGTTGAAATGAAAATATTATAATGTTAGTAATCTAGTTTTAATTCTATTTTGGTTTAAAATATGTACTGGTAGTACCTACGTATCATGCAAGCTAAAGAAGAGTAAATAAACAAAGAGAAAGTATTTATTCTGACTCGCACAGGAACATCACAAACCAAAAAAAAAAATTATACAGGGTGTTAAAGTAATTGCGTGCCATAGCTTCAGGGTGAGTTACCTACTATCGAACGCAATGAAAGTAAGTAATTAAAGTATTTAAACAAATAAAATAATTTTACTGCTAAACAATTGCTATTTTAAGTTAGTAGGTACTAAATTAGATTGATGTTGCAATTTTTTTTTTTCCTTGGATCATTTACTTTTTTTTAAGATATTTATTTTTTCCTGGGTTCCTTTATCGACTCTGAATTCACCCTGAAGCTATGGCACGCAACTACTTTAACCTCCTGTATAGATAAAAAATAAAATAAAAAACAGAAGCTCATGTACGAGGCCAAAGGGAGCGTACCATTGTTGTTTGTTTAGTTAGGTGTAGAAGCACACGGCATTGATGGCAGTCAGCCTCCCAGTCGAGCGCGCGTTGTCACTGGCGCTGCACTCCGAGTGCTCTCGCGGAGGCGCGCGGCCAGCACTCCGACTAGACATACTTAAACATGATTGCCTGTATGTGATGTGATGTGCTCTAACGTACAACTGGTTGCAGGAACCTGGCGGGCAACCTGATCAGCGAGCTGAGCGACACGGCTCTGCCGCCGCTGCCGGCGCTACATACGCTGTGAGTTCATATTCACCACACACTAATGCTACCGTCGCCGCACTGCGTGGGCCCCTTACGGTACAGTATATACACCACAGGCAGTGCTACCGTCACCGCACTGCGTGGGCCCCTTACGGTACAGTATATACACCACACGCAGTGCTACCGTCACCGCACTGCGTGGGCCCCTTACGGTACAGTATATACACCACACGCAGTGCTACCGTCACCGCACTGCGTGGGCCCCTTACGGTACAGTATATTATACTGTACCGTAAGGGGCCAAAACAATACAATTGATTTAAGAAGTAAATTTTAAATTAAATCAATATAAATGCAGAGAAAGTCATTTCGGGAACGCGTCCTAATGTACGATCTTCAACAACAAGTCAAAAATATTAATGAAAAATGTAAGATATTTAACAGCTGTCATTACTTAATATACCGTATTTTTTATACAAAATGTAGTTTTGAAAAGGATACAAAGTTTTTAATTTTTTATTATTATAAAAATGCAAAAATAGTTTGTCCGACAGCGCATAAAGCTTTGTGCAGACCAGCGCGACGCGACGCCGCGACGCGACTCGAACAATACAATTTCTAAGAAAACTTGACGGTAGAACAATAATCGGTGTCGCGTCGCGCTGGTCTGCACGAAGCTTAAGTCATTTCAGTGAACGCATCGATAGTCGAACAAAAATAATTTTAAAAGAATGCAGCCGTTCGGTGTCAAATGTCAGTAGAAGAAGCAAACAATAACAAAGCCGGCTGCCGTCATGCCGTCATGCCGTCGTCAAATAAATTATATTTAAATGGTAAGTACCTTTCAATTCATTATTCGTAGAGCGTACATCAATAGTCCGTCAATTCGTGAACGTGTCTATTTCATTTAATTATTGATGAAATTATTTTTTAAGACACGAAATAACAAAGAAACCTCAAATATTTTGCTATTGACAAAGTCAGATCGCATTTAAGATGGCCGCTGTATAATAAAAGCGCGCGCTTATTTGAAATCGTCATTTCGTGAACGGTCATTTCGGAAACGTTCCCGGACATGGTGGCATGTTCCCGAAATGACTGTTGCGTTCTCGGAATGATAATTATTGTTTCCAAGGGTGATTCAGTCACAATTTTTTATTAATTTATTTTACAAATCCGTTGCTTTTTATTTACAGCGTAATGGAGACTCCTGATAAAGAAAAAAATTAAAAATAAACTCAAAAAAAGCTTAAAAAGGATAGTGCAGCGCAAATAAGCTTCACTATCCTTTTTAAGCTTTTTATGAGTTTATTTTTTTATTTTCAAAGAGAAAAGGCAAATGCTAGGAAAAGAAAGCTTTTGGATAAGATGACTGAACAACACAAGAAATTAAACTGGCTAAGGACAGGGAATATTATAAAAAGAAAAAGGCAGGAAAATAAAGTGAAAAAAATTACTGATATGACCGAACGAGAGAAGCGAAAGCAGAGAAAAGATTGGAAAAAAGCATCAAATAAATACAGAGAAAAGAAAAAAGGTTTAGAAAATCTAATAAGTAATACGCCACCACAATCAGATGATGACTTAGCCCCAGTATCTCCAGAGAGAAGGCAAGTAGGGAGAAAAACTGTTCGAAAAGATAGGGCGAAAGCATACCGAAAGATAAAAAAAGCAGGAAGAAGCTATAGTTCAAATGAAGGGGAAAATTCGATCTTTAAAGAAAAAACTACAAAGAAGAGATGCAAAAATGAAAACTGTTCCAGGTCACATAAGAAAAGTTGATGCTTTAATTAAAAATATTGACGTACCTCCTGAAGTACGCAAACAACTTCTATATGGCGAAGTATTGACTAAGCAATTGCAAGAAAAGGCTGATTCATTTCCACAACATTCAAAAGAGAGAGTCTTTCATAAATGTATCAGTGGAAGCACTTTTCAGAAATACAAATTGCTACATAAGGCCAATAAAATTTTACCAGCTAGGCCAAAGAAAATAAACTATAAATCAATTTTATAGTCTAATGCCAAAGTTCGTGAAATTGTTTTAAAGCAAGAAGTTCGCAAAAAGAAAAGAAGATATAACTGTGATTATAGAAGTTACAGTAGACTGTTTTATAAAAATGTTAAAACTTAATTATAAGAATTTATTAATAGTAAGAGTATTTTTTCTTAAGTGCAATTATTAAGGCAATATAGATAAACAAATTTTTTATTTAAACCGTTGTTTATAATTTAAATATTTCCTTACTTTATACCTTATGATATCAATATCATCATTTCGGTAACGGTTGATCATTTCCGGGAACACTACAATATTTCAATAAAATACGCATAAATTGAGCTATTTTTTAGAAAAAACATAGTTTATTACATTACAGAACTTTCATTCTGTTCATGTAACGTTATTCGATTATAAGAGTTTAGAATATTTTGAGATTTCTTAAATTTTATGCACGATAATAGCAACTTCTTTAATTTTTTGACGTATTTTGCTTGTAGATGATATTGTATGTATTTTTTTCATGATTGCTTATATAATATAGATCCATAATATACCCATGTTATTAAACAATGCTCAAGTTATGTATTTTGTTTTGTATTTGTTCATTTTATCAAACTTACAAAAACGTTCCCGAATTGATGGTTTTCTGTACGATATTGACTAAAAAGCAATATAACAAAAAAAAGTATAGAGTTCTGTGCGCTACCCTGTCAAAGTTTATTAATATACAAATGTTGCAACAGTATAAACTAAGAGTCATCATTATAGCTTGAATTTTTTTTGGCACAAAACCAATCTTGAAATTTGCAACCTTGGTGATTTTGAGCCATATACACCACACGCAGTGCTACCGTCACCGCACTGCGTGGGCCCCTTACGGTACAGTATATACACCACACGCTACTACTACCGTCACCGCACTGCGTGGGCCCCTTACGGTACAGTATACCTATACACCACACACAGTGCTACCGTCACCGCACTACGTGGGCCCCTTACGGTACAGTATATACACCACACGCAGTGCTACCGTCACCGCACTGCGTGGGCCCCTTACGGTACAGTATATACACCACACGCTACTGCTACCGTCACCGCACTGCGTGGCCTAGACAAAATCCGTTTTCTGCGGGAAAAGGTTTTAAACTTAAAGGTCACTGGGCATTTTTGACCCAGTACCTCAAAGTACGCGTCCATTATTGAAATGTGGTTTGTTTTGAAGATTTAGGGTTAACATTTCACGGAATGTATTTATTTGAATCCAAATGTTTGGAGAAAAAAAGTTATGTGGTTCAACGCAAAAAATTGTATTTTCCCACTTATTGATTTTCAATCATTAACTACTAACTGCGATACGCTCGCTGGTGCTCGTAAGGCGCAATCCTCGTTACAGTACAGAGTTTAGAGGCCCTTTCTTTCATACAATAAGCCCAATACCGGTTTTATAGACTTGGGTTTATCCTTACGATTGGTGTTAAATCACAATTTTTACCCAACTACGGCAAAGCCAAAAGGAAGGATTATGATTTTAGCAGTCTATGTATGTATGTATGTAAGTATGTTTGCTTTTACGTGTGTTCCACCGTAGCGCCTAAACTACTGAACGGATTTTTTACTGCTAAATAATGGGTAATATCGACTTTGGGCTGTTTCACTCTACGGCAGTACACGGCCGCCGCACGGTGGATCGAAAATCGGCTGTAGAAGACATAGGATCTCGATGTCTTAAATGTTATTTTTTTTGCTGGAAATGACTTCTGCCGATCATTACTGTTCTATAAAATGTCATATGAAGTAATTGTGTGCACAAATGGAAGAGTTATAATTTTTATAAGAAAAAAATGTATGGAGCTGACATGAAAAATGAGGATATCTCTGGAATCGCTAGGATTGCCATTATATCCTTGCACACTGTTTTAGTACTATTTATTTGTGAATTTTTGACATACTTAATATTGCGGCATCACTTGCGATTTTTTTTTTAGAAATCGTCAAAATTAAAAAATTTAAAATGTTTATGATATGTACATTTTAATGCTTAAATATGGCTATACCAAGTGTAACTTACAATATTTTTTATGCTTAGACCAAAACATTCTAAGAAATCACAAAGTCGGCCTGCTACCTGTGTTTGGCTAAGCCTACAGAAATGAATAAGTTAGATGTCATTGCGTCAAAAACCATTTCTTCTGGTGTGTATGAGTTCGGATTATCATCACTTCATGCCGCGTCGGGTCGCGTCGGGAGTCGCGAGCCGACTTCCGGCCACCGTAGGCGCGGGCTTGCGGACGGTGAGCAATGGGCAGCTCGCCGTCCGATAGGGACCAGGCCCGGGTCGACGGCGCGTTGTGTTCCACGCGCGCCTCAAAGAGATGTCAGCACCAACTGACGGGGTCCGGAAGGGCCAATGCCTGCCTGAATGGGGTTGCGGGTTTGTCTGAAAGGGATATCGCGACCCCGGCACACAGGCAACGGAAGGAACACGGGTGGGTTTTAGTCAGTAAAAGTCTGACACGCCCTCCCGCTCCGCCCAGAGCGGGAGAAGTTATTTGATAATTTCCCAGCCTCAAAAAAAAAAAAAAAAAATGCCCGCATTAATGTGATGGAATGTCTTCTACACATAGCGTATCGTCTCGACTTCAAAAAGTGGTCTGCAAGAGGAGAAGGTCATCAAGAGTTATTGCATTCACGAAAAAAACTCATTCAAGATCGATTCAAAGATGATCTCAACCTTTTGATTGACATCGTTAAGCAAGGATCAGGCACAACTAACGACGGGAACTTTTTTTTTTTGAGGCTGGGAAATTATCAAATAACTTCTCCCGCTCTGGGCGGAGCGGGAGGGCGTGTCAGACTTTTACTGACTAAAACCCACCCGTGTTCCTTCCGTTGCCTGTGTGCCGGGGTCGCGATATCCCTTTCAGACAAACCCGCAACCCCGGCAGGCATTGGCCCTTCCGGACCCCGTCAGTTGGTGCTGACATCTCTTTGAGGCGCGCGTGGAACACAACGCGCCGTCGACCCGGGCCTGGTCCCTATCGGACGGCGAGCTACCCATTGCTCACCGTCCGCAAGCCCGGGCCTACGGTGGCCGGAAGTCGGCTCGCGACTCCCGACGCGACCCGACGCGGCATGAAGTGATGATAATCCGAACTTATACACACCAGAAGAAATGGTTTTTGACGCAATGACATCTAACTTATTCATTTCTGTAGGCTTAGCCAAACACAGGTAGCAGGCCGACTTTGTGATTTCTTAGAATGTTTTGGTCTAAGCATAAAAAATATTGTAAGTTACACTTGGTATAGCCATATTTAAGCATTAAAATGTACATATCATAAAAATTTTAAATTTTTTAATTTTGACGATTTCTAAAAAAAAAATCGCAAGTGATGCCGCAATATTAAGTATGTCAAAAATTCACAAATAAATAGTACTAAAACAGTGTGCAAGGATATAATGGCAATCCTAGCGATTCCAGAGATATCCTCATTTTTCATGTCAGCTCCATACATTTTTTTCTTATAAAAATTATTACTCTTCCATTTGTGCACACAATTACTTCATATGACATTTTATAGAACAGTAATGATCGGCAGAAGTCATTTCCAGCAAAAAAAATAACATTTAAGACATCGAGATCCTATGTCTTCTACAGCCGATTTTCGATCCACCGTGCGCCGTACCGTTGGAAGCTGCGCGCATGTTGCGAGTGTGGTGTACTTCTTATCGTGGGCAAGACATCAGGAAGGAATAGATGCACCAGCAAGGGTTTTAGACGATGTCACGATTGATGTGAATGATGTTGAATAAAATGTGAAAAAAATGTGTTTTACTTCTCAATATCCTACTTTACTCTCTAAAAATAATGTAGGTAGGTAACCATTTTCAGGTTTAGTCGGGGATTACTCATAAACTAGTATTTTTATAAATGGGTGCTTGGAATAACGCGGGAGAGACTGCGGGGAAAAAGATAGAAAAGCTCCTAACATTCTTATAACTTTTTAGGAAGATCTTTGTCCATTTTTGTAAGCATTTTATATATTTAAAAGGATATGGATATACGAAAAATCAATTTTTATATTAATTTTTATTTTGCTAAAAAAAACACTTTCCCATACTTTTGGGGAATGCGACTCAACTCATTGAGTAGTATTCATAGTCTTTATCATGCTCCGATTAGTTTTGTTAGTGGTCGCTGGTGGGTCACCGGTTCGAATAAAATGCCCATTTACCTTTGCAGTTTGTTCGTGGGATAAATTCATCCCAACTACGGCCAAGTGCGTGTCAGACCACGCGTAATGAAGGGTATCATTATTTGTATTATCCTAACGATGGGCCCTGCCAAGTCCGCATTAAATAAGAGACTTTCTTCTTACGTCCACATTGTCAGATGGCTTAGAAATCGTACTGGCGAACAGCCAGTACAGAACAACCACATACGGTCTGTGGACTGGTATCCCATCTCTCTCTTCAGACCGTATGTAGGCTGTGGACAGTGAACCTGATAAATAGAGTCATTTTTGTGTGTGTTTATTTCAAATTAATCAATTAAAATGCATCGTTTGAGATTATTATGGGCAGCTAATAATGAAGGAGCATTGCAAAGACCACCTGATACTGATCTGCAAATCGCAAAAAACTTAAGAAAATTGTAGTTTCGTGGGCTACGCTGAAGCTTTCGCCTCAATTGAGCTATTGGCTCAATTTGTTTGCTCTGCTTCAAACTACGGAAGGCGCTGAGACATTAATTCAACCGATTAAAGGGATCTCCGCAAGCGCGGCGCCCGCCGATTTATATAAGTGATGCGGCCGATGCGGGTCATTGAACCGTGCCAATACAAAGTACCTGCGTTGAGCGATCCGCTGGCGAAGCTTGTTAATATTCTGAACATAAAAAGTGCGCTCCACTAAAGTTAGTTATTTGTTAGTCGGCCACCGTACTGCCAAGTAGTCGATGATCGCGGATGTAGGTTGCGCACGGAGCTCGGACAGGACTTAAGTACTTACTACATTTTTGGTACTAGTCGAACACCGAAATAGTAAAAACCTAGATCTACTAACGCCAGGTTTACTTACTAATGGAATCCTGAGCATTTCGGTCTGCGTGAATTGTAATTTCATTAGTCCACCGAGTGTGATGCCAGCACGTGTGACGTCAGCCCTCCTCGCTCCTCGCTGTTCGTGCAGTAATATGCCATCATATTGGCACTAGCACTGTTTGCAATAATGAGGGTTGAGCAAATGATTGCGGTCCTCACATTGTAGAAGATCCGCGGGAGCCCGGGGCGGGGCTAGAGGCGCGGGGGGCGCGGCTCCTCGGCTGCCCACTTAGATTTATGTGCTCATAAATACAGTGAGATGTCTGCGTGGACCACTAACTCGGCGCGATACCACTAATCCTCGATATAAACATGTTATCCATAAGGTTGTCGACATGGTACCTACCAATCTATAGATATTTCATGTTGTTTTATCATTCTGTTAGTGTTGGAAAGACTCCGGCTGTATTCAGCTGTAAGTCGCGTCGAGTTCAGCCAATGATCGGTGCCGGTCCCTGTAAAGTGTACTAATAGCTGCGTCCCATCCCCACCCCTCCCCCAACCCCGCACCCCGCCCCGACCCTCTACACATAAAAAATACATTAGTCACGATGCATGAATGGTGTGAACAGGAGAACATAACGAGCGATTTATTTATTTTTGGAAGGAAAAGGGAAGTCGTTTCGCTAGGTACACGAAGATCACTTTATACCTAGAGGTGTTAGCACTGTCAGCTCCAGGTTGGGTCGCATTCGCATCCGAAGGCATAGAGCTGGGTCGTGAGTGTGTCCTAGTGTAGGTAGTGGCGCGATGTGCAGCAGCCCGGATGCAGCACTGCCAAAGGCATCGCAAAATGACGTAATACATCAAATCAAATCTTTTTATTACGGCAGACAGATGCTAGGTAAATTACAGTTCCATTATGTCCTGCCTTATAGGCATACAATAATTATGTCAACGTGCAGTATAAAAAAATTCATAAGTATCACTTAAAAAACAATTCTTACAAAATAACAATTAGGTGTATGGTGAGTGGTGACAGATTGTAGTACTCGTAGGCACAAATTATTAAGAAAATCTTGGATCGTGTTTGTCAATTAAAAAATTACACAATTTATATTTGAATAGTGGGAGTTCCTTGGTGCTTAAAATATCCACAGGTATCTTATTGTAAATTTTAGACGCCATTCCAAAAAATCTTTTGCCCAGAAGAGCATTCGTAAGATACAAGCTAGCTGTCCGAACCACGACGCGAGGAGTCCTGGTGACGAGTCAGTGTCCTGTGCCACACAGACCTATGCAACCTTTGGACGAAAGATGAAACATATATTATACAAGAAAAGTTTTGGCAAGATATTTGGAACGCTTGCAAACAGGCGTGACACATAAGCGCGACGCGGCTATAACAAAAAAAATCTAAGAAAACTCCACGGTAGAACTATTACTGGTGTCGGCTACAATTACCGTTACCAAACAATTACCGGACAAAAATATGCTCCAAAAATGGTTAAAGGCTCATGCAGACTTATCGCTCTAGTCTGCACGTGCCCTTATGCATTTTTGGATCATATTTTTGTTTATAAAACGATTTTCATAGTCATTCATTACTCGTACCTACCTACATAGTTATTATAAACTAGCATTTGCCCGCGGCTTCGCCGAAATAATAACCGCCGAACGTACTAAGTACCGGGGATTAGAAGTACTCGTAGGTACCCTATGTGTTAATCCAGGTAACCAATGTATTAATTCCCTAAAACATTGTTTTCATATACCTAACTCTATTGAAAGCCTCGTGCAGTCTGGCGCGACGCGACGGCGTTAGTGCGGCGCGTTCAAATGCATAGTTTTATATGGAACTGTTCTCGATGGCAGCGGCGCGGGGAGCGTGAACAGTTCCATATGCATTTCATCGCGCCCCTGACACCGCCTGCGCGCGCCGTACCGCTGCCCGCTACTGCCCCGAGAATACGGCCTGAAGTTCCAATTCGGCATGATTTTTTCCGACATCTTCAACAATCATCGTCATAGATATTTCAGCCAATTTACACAATACTCCTTCCTAGTGAATCAGTCCACTGGTGAAAACCGTATGAAAATCCGTTCGGTAGTTTTTGAATTTATCGCGTACAGACAGACAGACGCGGTGCGGGGGCGGGGGGACTTTGTTTTATAATTATGTACTTAATTAGTGCTATGTAAATAAATATAAAACGCTACGTTTTCCACTTTCAAATGAACCGATTACTTTGTTATCTGTATGTTGCATGAATAGCAAAACATCCGTTAGGTACAATGCCTTGGCGTTCTTAGAATTAGTGCTCTTCCCCTGGACATTAAATTTATGTTAATCATCGCACGATAAAAAGAAACGCCGTGTCTGTAACCTGACATTCAGAGAGGCGGATAGCTTTGCTGCGTGGAGTGAGCATGTCACTTGACGTGCTTGTGGGTGACGGGAGCGCGTCATCGCCAGACTCGTCAGTGTCAGCAGTGTCGCTGGTGTCAGAAGGCGACGGCTGGCGCGGGCGGCCGACCGCACCGCTCTCGCGCGGGTCATCGACCGCGGCCCCTCCGTTCCCCCTACATCCCTCCCCGGCGACCTCACCCCACAACTATTTGAGATCTCGGTTTAAGAAATAGAGTGACTGGAAGAGCGTTTCGCACCTTTGGTAGAACAAGGGCACAATTGCAGTTTTTGCAATTTTACAGGAGAGTAATTTTAAGATATTTTTTGTACTTAATGTGGTCTAGCTATGTTAATAATGTTCTAAGGTTGTTCTGGTTTTTTGAAGGAATTAAACGAATGTCTTTGTCCCTCCAGTTCAAAGGGCCTTTTTAAAGCATTTCTGCATATTTAAGTCATTTTGGCAGTTTATGACAATTATGCCCTTGTTCTACCAAAGGTGCGGTTTGATACATTTATTGGCGCTCCGTGACGGCGAGACGTTAACACCAACCAGTAGGTGTTTACAGACTCTGATATCAATCCTCACCTCATGTGAGTTTCGTTGAGTGTAATTGTTTAAAGTTGTGTTGATATTAATTCAGTCAATACTTCAGCATGCTGATCGCTATTCATACATTCATGTAGCAGTTTGGTATGTTCTGGGTTTGTTATTTTCTATTTAGTTACCCGGCCCCGCTGACAATTCTTTATTCGAAAATCCTTTGAAAGTAAACGTAGATTTATTATAGTGTCACACACAGGATAGGACCGGCCAAATCTGACCAAATCTATTTCACTTTGACATATATGTTGTGGTGTGGGGTGTGGGGGGATGGGGCGACACGCGGTGAACCCTTCTCATCGGCTGCCATCTGTTAGGTGTCACTGTCGGTATCCACTCGCCTCGGTGCCCTGAGGCCTGAGCCCTGTCTTGGCCTATCACTCACCTTTGATCGAAGTCGGCGGTCACTCTCACTACTAAGCACTCTCTGGGACGTTTGCGATTTCATCGTACAGAATGGGCCAGACTAGACAATTAAATCGAAACCGAGTGACATATTGAATCACCTAAGAAAAGAAAAAGAACACTTGTGTTTATCAGCTGAGCCGCTCAGCGTAAGAAAGTGCAGTACAGGTGCAGGCGACAGCAGCTGTACTGTGTACAGTGTAACAGAGTTCGTGTTGTGTAGTAGGCTCACGTCGCGTTGCGACATGTGTCGCCGATCGCACGTCGTTGCCGCCACTTTGCCACGATGATTGCCACCTCGCCTTCATGTTTATTTATCGGCCATTATTCGCACAAAGTGTTGGGTGGTCAATAACAATCTCGCTGCGCGGTCGTTGTAGACCGCGCAACCAGGCAGGCAGTACCACCAGTGTGTTCAGTAGCGCAGGTTGCCTCCCCTAGCGGTTGTGCAATGCAATGCCTCACTGATATTTTACCGCGGTATTGGCGCCATATGTGGAATGCCCCTCTACCGCAATATGCATAGCTTTGGTGTGAGCAATGTAATGAACACGGTGATGCTAAGCTGCGGCATTCAATGAAAAGCCAACGCACTGTCTGCGTTGGCTGAACTTGCCTGGCGATGCCTTAACAACTCGGTAGGCGACTGACGAAAGCTTTTCGTCGCTGTCTCTGTAATATTAGCACCTGTTATTTATATTTCTATGATTAGCACAGTTAAAACTGTCGAATTAGTTGTGAGGACTCTTTATAATCTGCGAGCGGACCGCGCCGCCGCGCCGCGCTCCTTGAATTACTTCGACAAATAAATATTTCTTTCTTTATGCTAATCTCTTAATTAAATCTTTCGGTTGTTTAATTTAATTAAATAAGTTTTTTTTTATTAATCCAATTAGCCGAAAGATTTACTACACCATCAGAAGTTCAAAACATCATCAATTCCAAAACGTTTGATCACTCCAGCAACCAGACATTTCGTGGTTGTTAAAACTTCATCTAAAATTTAATTCTAGTCATTACGCCACCAGTACTTACTGTGAAGCTGAAGAGGTCGAGAAAAGCACTTACCCTCTAATATTAAATACTTGCTACTACTAATGTGAAATAGGTACTTGAACTCCTGGGATAAGTAATTACCATCTACTGGTAAGTAATAGAAGTACTTACACTTCTATACACTAATGGCAAGTACGTGGGAGCAGTCCGGTGGTCAAGGGCGTCGCCAGGGGGGGCAGGGGAGATAAACAAATATATACTGGATCCACATTCATCAATATGGACATATGAAAGGTTTTTGGTCCTGCCAGGGTTGCGAGTTTCTCCGAAAGGGATATCGTGGCCCCGGCACACAAGCAACGGAAGGAACACGGGTGGGTTTTAGTCTGTAAAAGTCTGACACGCCCTCGCCGAGAAATTATTTGATAATCTCCCACGCCCAAAAAAAAAAAAAAAACACGTAAGTAAATTGTTTTTGTAAAATATAAATAACTGAGCAAATCAACATTCCCATGCGAAAATTATTTACACTAAAAGTTGTTTTATTGAAGCTTTATTTGGTCTAATCCGGAGTCCGGGGAAGTAATTCGTACCTATCTATTTGTGTTGGTGGTATGCCCAGTCCATAATACCTATTAGGTTTCAGTTCTAAATAGTTTTGGGAAAAACGACCCGAAAGGTCCGTTTCCAATCGATACATTGAAAATGGAAGTTATTTTTTTTTCTCAGTTCCTATCGGGACTACCGAGTTAAGGCTCGTGCAGACCAGCGCGACGCGACGGTGCGACGCGACTTGAACAATACAATTTCTAAGAAAACTTCACGGTATAACAATAACCGGTGTCGCGTCGCGTTGTCGCGTCGCGCTAGTCTGCACGACGCTTTAAACTGATTTGTCAAAAATCAAAAGTCCACCGGCGTCGATTTTGGCCCCATAGTGCGCCCTAGCGGTAAGACTCGCACCACAACTGTAAAGCTTCATGTGCTCTTGACTCTTGACTGTACCTACAGATCATACTTTTCCCATCCTCCCTACATCAACTTGCCCCCCCTAGGCCATTGGCTGGCGACGCCCTTGCTGGTGGTAATTAGGTACTTACCGTCTAGTGAACAGAACTACCCCTATTATAATATGGTAAGTATAATAGGTTAATCGAGATATGATTAGGAATCCCAGAAAAACATGATGTACTTATGTGATCTATACATATTAAAATGCTTTGTTCTGAATGACTGACTGACTGACGGATCAACGCACAGCCTAAACCGCTGATCGTAGAGACCTGAAACTTGGAGGGTGTGTTCTTTGTATGACGTAGGCATTCGATAAGAAAGGATTTTCCGAAATTCTACCCCTAAGGGGTGAAAAAGGGGGGGCATAGTTTATATGGGACCACGTGATTCCCTGGTCCAATCTTCTTTTAATTTACAACAAACCAATTCGCTTTACAATACTTAACACAAATAACTATTTACATTAGGTACTGAATACAATAACGAACTATACAAATAAATACAAAAAACAAACGGACACTTAGGCGTCGAAGTATTCGTCCGCATCGCTGTCGTCCGGAAACGTGCCCAGAAGACTGGCAGCATTGCCACGTTGAATGGCAATGCAAATTCTTTGGCCAAAGAACGAGCCAGCCCTCTGGTCACGTGAAGTGTCGACCAGTCGGCGAGAAAGGAGACGCGCACTCGGACCCCACGACCCGAGCGTTTCGACCCCAAACGGCTCAAAACTGTAGTTAACCCATAAGGTAATTCATCCAATCTTCTTAAAATTTTGCATAACATTCTTTAACAGAATAGATGCAAGACGTGTTTCGTATTTTATTGAAATTAATACCCCTAACGGGGTTAAAAAGGGGTAGAAAGTTATTTCGGGAATGGAATCGAAGTTGATATCAATACTCCACTTAGGAGTGATTTAAATTACATTTAATTGTGACACATGTTTGAAAACTCAATCCGATTTTATTCAAAAAAGGTTGAACTCACAAGCTTGGTGGAATTGGAATGTCGTTAATATAGTTTTCCTTTTGTTTTAATATACCTAGATATTTAAGTAGGTAGTAGTTTGCCTTAAAAATGTAGTGTGTATTGTTTTTCGCAATTTTCTTACATTTATAAATCTGTCTGTCTATTTTTTTAAATGGGAGCAGAGTTGGTTGACATCAATGGGAAATTAATAAACCTTACTATTGTACCAATAGTGGGGGATGGCGCATGCCTTTTCCGTACGCTTTCTTATTTGTTGTACGGCACACGAGAACGCTCAATGGATATTCGTAAAGAAACTGTGCGTCAACAATTGGGATGAATTTGCTGTTATGTCTCATGACCGTCATGGCAACAATCATGGCACAAAAGAAGAGTATACATTAGATATGTCACAACACTCTACATTATGGCGGTTTCTGCGAGTTAGTTGCAGCCGGTCAAATACCCATTTGTATTTGAAGTGTATCGAAATGGCAACCTGTAGGGCATGCTACAGCTGGCCGTGGGAAAACAAAATGTATTGGTTACAAAGAAATACTGCGGTAGGTGTAGTATTTCGATTTCGTTGTAAAAAGATAATACCCCCGTGTAACTTTCACCAGATCAAAGGCTGAGTTTCGTGTTCATAAAATATAACATTTTTTTTATTTATTTTTTATTTTTAAATAAACATGAAAAAAAGAAAAAAAACCCAGGTGGTGTAGGTTAAATAACTTACACTTTAATAAAGATTGTTATATTTTATAAGTATTCAAACATTTCAACATAATCATTTTATATGATAAAAGTAAATAAAATTAATACCGTAACGTAAAAATCCTATTAGAACCATTTTCGACTTCTACGCGGACGAAGTCGCGAGCAAATGCTTCCTATGTAATAAAATGTTTTGCCGACAGTATGATGTATGTAGGTACCTACTTGTACTTCCATACATAACTATCCGGGAGCCGACCGAAGTTGTTGTTGTACCGGGGGCGCGGCGGCGGCAGGCCTGTTCCGGCCCGGGCCGGACCGCTGCGCCGCAGGGACGGCCCGGTGCGGGCCGATGCAGGGCCGGGGCCGCGCCGCGCGATTTGATGTGTGCTCGCTGTTTCATTTATTGACTGCGTATTAGCATAATGTGGTGTCGGTTCCCTTAAATGGGCATTGTTCCCGCTTTACGAGCTGCTCGGCGCCCGGCGGCGCACTATGGTTCGTCTAGAACATGCTAGCTAGAGTAGTTAGACAAAATTAGATATCGAATATCGATATCGGCTTGTCAAGTAGGTAGGTATAGATCCTTTGATTACAAATTTATTCTATTTATATAACTACAATCCAATTTCATCTATTATCATTCCAATTTCATTTATTTTAATAGTGCCTAATAAAATTCAATACAATCTCGTTGATAAATACAATTTATTCTGCACTTACCATTGATCTCATATAATATGTCACCGAGCTTGTCATTTTCACCATCTAACACTTTCACAAACACTATTTACAAGAACCATAGCTACACAATCATCCAATGCATCCTTTGTTTTTACATATTATGCATTGCATCATATCACTAATTACTTAATGCCCCATGTTATAATTATTACGTAACCACTACATAACCAATATGTCAAAACTTGACGTTTTGACATAATGGTTAATGTCAACACATAGTTTTTATGACAGCTGCGCGCACAGACTGCATTAAGACCGCGGCGCGTGAGTCACCGACGGTATGAAATGTTACCATTTTAAATATTATATTTTATATAAACATTTATAACTAAGTATTGTATTTATTCATTTTATTTTTGTCTTATTTTGTTATTTCACTATATGCTGCACCGGTTGACGTCATCACGTCAACGCCGGCTGTCGCTGAAAACCAGCGTTGGGGCCCTGTCTCGCATAGGGTCGCAGCATTAAGCTGAGCGATGGCCGTTTTTGCGTGGATGTGACGCATATTTTCCCCAAATGGTTTATTTTTGTGTTTTGTTCTTTCTTTGCGTCATGTGTACCGCAAATAAACGTATTTTCTTTCTTTTCTTTATTTATTTCTGAATATATCGGAAATTCTTTCTTAGTATCATAGAGAATAAATACCCACGAACCTCCAATTCCAAGAATCTTAAGGTCGCAGGTAAGCATAAAAGAAAAGGGTAAGTAAACTGATTTTGCATTAGCAATTTAGCGTTCGACGAATACTTATAAAGGTGGTTTTGGTTTAATTTAGTGATGGATATTGAAGTTCAATGTATGTTCTATGTTATTTTACAAAAAAAGTTGGCAAGTTACAACTACCTATATAGTTTCGTTATTTTTTTACATCAAATTCAAATTTTAAAATTTTTGCCCTATTTTCTTATCCTTTTCTTGACCGGGAAAGCATTGCCAACGCGTGTCACAGACCTAAAACTTACATAATATGGTAGCTTGAACCCTCTTCTTTCAAATCTATATATATAAAAGAAAGTCGTGTTTGTTACAACACTTATAACTCGAGATCTGCTGGACCAATTTTCATGGTTTTTGATTCGTTGGATTTGTCTCCGCCCCGAATAGCAGAATACATCTTAAAAACAATGAAAAGGTAGGGTAGGTAGGGTAGGTAGGGTAGGTAGGGTAGGTAGGGTAGGTAGGGTAGGTAGGGTAGGTAGGGTAGGTAGGGTAGGTAGGGTAGGTAGGGTAGGTAGGGTAGGTAGGGTAGGTAGGGTAGGTAGGGTAGGTAGGGTAGGTAGGGTAGGTAGGGTAGGTAGGGTAGGTAGGGTAGGTAGGGTAGGTAGGGTAGGTAGGGTAGGTAGGGTAGGTAGGGTAGGTAGGGTAGGTAGGGTAGGTAGGGTAGGTAGGTAGGGTAGGTAGGGTAGGTAGGGTAGGTAGGGTAGGCAGGTAGGTGCGCCGTAGATAAGTACTTAGTGCTACTCGAGCGAAGCCGGGGCGGGCAGCTAGTAAATAATAAATCTCTGCAACAATTCTTTTATTTTTTTTTAAACACTTTTTGAGGAGTGCCATAAACAGGGCAAAGAAACCCGGAATAGAGGACTGTTTGGTCTACTGTCTTCAAAATAAGACTTATCTGGTATCGCTGTATATTCTCCGAGGGCTCTAAAGAAGTCAATCAGCGCATTTAGCGCAAATACTGCTGGACGTCAAAGCAAAGAGTTTAAACAGTCCAGTGCTAAAACGAAAAGGAGAAGAGTTGATGACCTGCTAAGTACACGCCACTCAAATCAGCAGAATTCTCAGCGCCATTGTCCGGACACAGGACCGTGACTGTCCCGAAAAGTGCAAAACTGTGAAATATAGCGTCAGTGACAGTGAAAGCAGCAGTCGAAGGTGTTTAACTAAGGAAGAGGCTTTACGAGGCTTTAAGAGGCTCACTACTCACTGTCACTGACGATAGCGTCAGTGACAGTGAAAGCAGCAGTCGAAGGTGTTTAACTAAGGAAGAGGCTTTACGAGGCTTTAAGAGGCTCACTACTCACTGTCACTGACGATAGCGTCAGTGACAGTGAAAGCAGCAGTCGAAGGTGTTTAACTAAGGAAGAGGCTTTACGAGGCTTTAAGAGGCTCACTACTCACTGTCACTGACGATAGCGTCAGTGACAGTGAAAGCAGCAGTCGAAGGTGTTTAACTAAGGAAGAGGCTTTACGAGGCTTTAAGAGGCTCACTACTCACTGTCACTGACGATAGCGTCAGTGACAGTGAAAGCAGCAGTCGAAGGTGTTTAACTAAGGAAGAGGCTTTACGAGGCTTTAAGAGGCTCACTACTCACTGTCACTGACGATAGCGTCAGTGACAGTGAAAGCAGCAGTCGAAGGTGTTTAACTAAGGAAGAGGCTTTACGAGGCTTTAAGAGGCTCACTACTCACTGTCACTGACGCTATCGTCAGTGACAGTGAAAGCAGCAGTCGAAGGTGTTTAACTAAGGAAGAGGCTTTACGAGGCTTTAAGAGGCTCACTACTCACTGTCACTGACGCTGTGTTGGTGTAGTGTGTGGTATTGTATCTGTTTTCCCATAAACAGCTTTGTTGAGCTTGCATACCATATTCTCACTCCCCTTAACTTCAAAACCCTGTGGTTGCTGCATGAAAACCGTTTCTTCCAGGTCTGCATTCAGAAATGCCGTTTTAACATCCAAGTGCTCAATACTCATGCCATATTCTGCTGCTAAAGCGATCAGTAACCTTAGTGTGGAGTATCTCACGACAGGGGAAAACGTTTCCAGATAATCAACACCATATTTTTGGGTGTAACCCCTGGCTACTAAACGTGCTTTATATTTTAACAACTCACCATTTACTCCATATTTTTTCTTAACCACTTGCACGACACAGCTTATGATGCTGTTCTGGTTCTGTCAGAGTCCAAACTTTATTTTTAATAAAAGAATTATACTCATCAGTCATCGCCTTACGCCAACTATCTGATTCTGGTCCTTTTAATGCCTCGGCTACAGTTTGAGGTTCATCAGGATCATTGTATTCCATTATAGTCACGAAGTTGGTCATGAGATGAGACTCAGAAGCATCATCATAGCTGCAGTCTTCTGGAGACTCTGTCTCAGAATCTTCTCCTCGAACGTAAGTTGGATCCAAGCGATCATCTGATTCATCACTTGTTTTTTCACTGTCGGAATCATCTAGTGTGATTGTGCTTATTCTTTGTTCAGTATTCTGTGATATTCTTATGTCATCAGATATGTCAGAACTCACAATGGGCGATTCCGAAGGTTGAATTACATTATGATTCAAACTAATATCAACAAGCAGCTGTTGATCACCTTCTTTATCATGTGACATGTCTTCCTTATAAAATTTATTTTCTATGAAAACAACATCACGAGAATTGACACAATTCCTAGGATTATCCGGATTAATGAGTCTATATCCTTTGGATTCTTCATTATATCCCACAAATATGTATGGTTTACTTTTTACATCAAGTTTCTTTCTATTTTTCACCATGACATAAGCAATACAACCAAAAATTCTTAAATGGTCAAGTTTTACCTTTACTCCGCTCCATTTTTCTTCTGGAATTGTACCAGGAACTGCCTTAGTTGGACTCCGGTTTTTCAGATAGACAGCACTGCCCACCTGAGCCTAAAGTGCAGTAATAGACATTTTGGTCGGTTTTGAGTTAAATCTATAGTCTGAATCCCCATTTTATTAGCTATCAGTCGATTTTTTCATTTTTTTTGTAGTGCTAATGAAGTATTTTATTTTAATTTTTTTTCGGATGAAGTAACAGCAAAAATATCACATATTTATTAAAATATTTAATGTTTACCAGCTAAACCGCAGTAAAATTAATACTGCACAAGATTTTTCTCTGTTTCCTAACTTAACTGCAGTATTTTATCATATTTTGTGACACTTAAAATAGTAGTTTATTCTAGAACATTATAGAAGAAACTTACTAAAGTGCAGTATTATTCGACGCTATACAAATTGATTATACTGCAAAATTGAATACAAAATATTTTTCGTTTGTATTCCTAATTAAAGTGCAGTATTAACATTACATACTGCACTTTAACTTGTAGGATGTTTTGTAGTTGCTTGTGAAAAACAATATAATTTACAGTGATAATAAATTTTACTGCATATTAGTTAGTTTACTCCATCCAATTCATACTACCTAAAGAACATAAAATCAAGTAATATTCCCTAATACTGCGTTTTACTAGGTAACATTATTAAAATATTAAAACCGAGCACACACGATATTGCTAACATTGACAAACGTAATGAATATATCTTTTGCAAAACTCGGACATGAGGAATGCGAGATGTGTGACACCTTTAACTTACACAATTCTGAACAAGTTAAAAATGGATTCGATCCTTTTTCTGAGATGTGCAATTCACATTCAAACCACAAACTTAAATATACAAAAGCACGGGATATTTACGAAACAGACGCAAAAGAACAATGCAAACAATAAATTTGCAGAAGGTGATAATGTTACCTAGAATAGATAGTTTTAAATCTACTGTATTCTGCCCAACACTAGTGGTGTACAATGAAACATTTGTACCATTGGGGAAATTTAAAGACAGTGGCGTATTTTGCGGCAGTTTGGCATGAAGGGATCTCAGATAGGAAGCAGGAAGACATCGTGAGTACCTTTAGGGCATTCTTATTAAATAAACGTGATGCAATGAAAGTAACTTTATGGCTGGACAACTGCTCAGCCCAAAATAAAAATTGGTGTCTGCTAACATTTTTCATTCAAATTATACATAGTTGTGATATTGGTGCCACCCAGATTGTGCTTAAATATTTTGAACCACGTTTATGTCAGCCGATTCTTTTCACCACTTTGTGGAACAATCTTTCCGAAAGAAAGGCAAGGTTTATGATTTTAGGGATTTCGTCAACGCAGTTACGGAGTCAGTCAAGTCGGGGAAGGTAGTATCTAAAATAATGGAGGTTACAGATTTCTACAACTTCAAATCACACGTCGCACAAAACAAAATGAAGGATAACGAGGGGAACAGGGTTTACTTAAGAGACATAGTTGAAGTTTTGGTCCAGAGAGAAAAGCACTACCTTTTCTACAAAAAAGATTTTGCCGAAACTGATTATAAGCAGATGTTTTGCTTAAAATCAAAAATGTTGCCAATCTTTACATAAAAAACGGGCCCTAAAGGTATCGATTTAGGAAGGAAGCAAAATATAATAAAACAATTAGGTTCCTTAATGCCTGAAAATAGGTTGCTGTTTTGGAAAAATCTCCCTATTTCCAAAAACGGTACAAACAAAGTACTTGAATTTGATGTAGACGAGTAAAGTACTTCATACAAACAACGAAGACTGATTATTTTTATTTTTCATCCTATTATATTATTAATACTGATATTAATTAGTTTGTTTAGTTTTTTATGTTTGATTCTATTGCTACACTTTATCTGTACGTTGTTGTTTCATCTTTTCTGATTATTATTTTTATAAGACAAGAATACTCAATTAGTAAATAGTTATGTTCAGAAGAAAGATTTTATGTTGATTTTGTTTATTTAAGCATGAGAAATACATGTGATTTACCTTTTATGGTGCATTCACTAGTCAAGATTATATCACAATCATATAAAGACTGATAACATTATTACCCATATAAAAAAATTGCACTGTTAGATTGTATTATGGTACAATGTTTAGAGAAATAGTTTTAATGGCATAGTCATAAATTCATGTCAAGTAATTTTTTTAAAGAAAATACACATTTTTATTCAAATTAAAGGTAATTTTATTTTACTATAAGTGAGGAACTTCAGTGTTTTTTTCCTAAAAACAGATTAAATAGCAGTATTTTCACAATATTACTGCACTTTAGTTAGTAACAATCATGGTTTTTTTTTCTAAAATGCAGTAATAATAGGATTTACTGCATTTAAAAGAGTTTTTAAAAAGATTTTGCAAAAAAACTAAAATGGCCAAAATTATATTTTTTTATTAAAAAAACTAACGTAATAATGTTTAGTATTTTAGTTTTGTACATATCCTTTCACCTTGCATTCAAGGTTTTATCTAAAAGTCTCTTTTGGATATATTTTTACAGATTTTAAACTTTAGGCGCGTTTTTCTCGAATTCGTGTTTTTGCTGTTACTGCACTTTAGGTTCGGGAGGGCAGAGCAGTATTTACTGCTTGAGCCCAGAATTCCATACCGAGTCCAGCATCTCGCAGCATACACCTGACCTTTTCCATGATAGTTCTGTTAGAGCGTTCAGCAACACCATTTTGTTGTGGAGAATCAGGTATAGTTTTCAGATGTTTAATTCCATTAATCGAGAGGAAATCCTGAAATTTTGAACTCATATATTCTCCCCCTCTATCACTTCTAAGTATTTTTAACTTGTTTCCAGTTTCATTTTCTACAAAAACCTTAAATTGCTGAAAATACCTAAAGATCTCATCTTTGGTTTTCAGAAAATAAGCAAAATGTTTTCTTGTATAGTCATCAATGAAACTCAACACATACTTAGCACCACTCAAAGATTGAGTTTGAATAGGGCCACAGAGGTCTGTATGCACTAAACCCAACACATCTGTAGCTCTAGTATACGATTTCTTGGGGAAAGGCAATCTAGATTGCTTTCCTTCAATGCATGGTATGCACTGTTTATATTCAGACGCACTATAATTAATACCAGTTGCCATACGTGACTGTAGAAGCTTCATACTTCTTGAGTTGAGGTGACCTAGACGTCTGTGCCACGTGTCTTGGGATGTCGAGCCCGCTACCGCTGTTGCTGCCCCTGACGTATTTTTCTCAACCTCAGCACAGCTATTGTCTGACACAGTGTCTAGTTGATACACACCATTGACTTGAGTACCAGTAGCTAAAACATCAGAACCGTCATAAACAGTACATGAACTACTATCAAAAGTAACTTTATAACCCTTTTTGGTCATAGTGCTGACAGACAACAAATTTGTGCTTAAATTTGGTACATAATATGCATCACTTATTGTCTTTACACCTTTTTTTAAATGCACTTTAACTTGTCCTTTTCCAGCAGTCAATAATTTTTCACCATTTGCAATTCTGACTTCAACAGTTTTATTGGAACTGTAGTTTACCATTAGCTCTTCTTTATTGCACATATGGTTTGTGGCTCCGGAATCTATATACCACACATCACTATTCACCTTGACAGAAAGAGCAGCGATAAGAGCCTTATCCTTTGGTTTAGTCTTCGGCTTGTTGCTATCTCGACCATGACTGTGACTCTTTGTCTCCTTTTCTGCTGCAGGTTGTCCTGTAGTTTGTTTATAGGGACAATTCTTTAAGAAATGGCCAATACGCTTGCACTTGAAACATTTGGGTTGCTTCCGAGTGATCAGTGCGGTTATACTATCCTGCTTGTTGAGACAAGTTCAGTACATAATTTTGTACCAGCATTTTCAATGGCCATAATCAGCGGATCAAAGTCTTCAGTTAGGCCACTCAACATTATAACAGCTACGAATTCATCATCTAGTGGTGACTCAATTTCAGTCAACTGATGTGAGGCTTCCTTAATTTTGTTGAGGTAATCCTCCATCGAGCTGGTATCACATAGTTTTGTGCCAAACAAACTTCTGAGAAGACCTAGTCTTCTACACAATCCGCGACCTTCGTACGCCTTCTTCAGGTTATTCCATGCTTCGTAAGCAGTTTTGCCGAGCGAATGTATGGAATTACTGCTGGTTGAACTGATAGGGCAATTCGTGCCAACGCCTTTTCCGCCTTCTTTTGTTTATCATCGTTCACGTCATTCTCAACAAATTCCCATAGTTCTTCATGGATCAACAGCATTCGCATTGAGAACTTCCAAGTTGAATAATTTTCTGACCCCTTGAGTTTCTCAATCGAATTCACGTATTGTGATGAAGAAGCCATTTTGCAATTTCTTTTTCGGTGACGTGATTCTACGATATTTTTTCGTCAATCTGTCCAAAAATACGAGCGTTTTCGAGTGTTATAAACCACGCTCTGCTACCATGTTGGATATTTGGGTAGAAAAAAGAAAGGTTTGTAGAGATTACTATGGGATTTATTATTGAAATTAAATAAACACAGTCGTACAAAGTCTTGAACGGACGGAAGAGGAAAATCATCTGTCAGAGTCAAAAGACAGGTATCACAAAAAAGGTTGCGTTTAGAATAGTTCTAACAGTTAGGGGGTGGTAGTTGGTAGTTAGCCGGGAAGCTAGTTAGATATAAATACTTGTAGGTACACTACTACAAGCATGAGGTGCGTGTGTGCGTGCAGCTGACGGCTTGGTCGCGTACGAAGGGTAACTTTAAAAAAGTGTAATTATGGTTGTATACTGTTCTGTGTATGAATAATACTATTATGATTAAAAACATATCATTTTTTTATTATCCCGAAGACTCCACTAGGTGTAACTCGATTTTTATAACTGTGCGTTTGGAGCTGTCAAAATCGTAGGTTGTTAGTATTGAATTCACCCGCCCGGTTACCTCCTCAGTACCCCGACGACTCTTAAAGCCTCGTGCAGACAAGCGCGATAAGACTCGAACAATACAATTTCTTAGAAAACTTCACGGTATAACAATAACCGGTGTCGCGTCGCGCTAGTCTGCACGAAGCTTAATACGGTCTACACAACTCGTGTCACCTCCACAGTTCTGTCTTATTATTCGTTAATTTGTTATTGTTATTATTTAAAGCACATACACTGTAATATTGTAACGTTGACAGGCGCACAGTTATAAAAAACGGGTTTTATGTAGTAACTTGATTATTATTTATTATTTTTAATGTGGTAGATTGATACCTCATACCTCAACATCGAAAGAAAACTCAACCCGAGGCTGCAAAAAAGTTTTGGTATTGAGCGTAGGTTTAATAGTTTTTTAGTAAGTGGCAAAAAGTAAACAGTGCGTTCAAGAGCAAAAATAACGACTATTCGAGAATAATTCTTTCATCCGCGAATTTGTTTTCTCAAAATAAACATTGTTAATAGTAGTGATTTATGTACTAAAACGAGTGCAAGATTGTAAATTTGCTATACCATGTGAATGCTTTCCATTTGATTATTAAAAAAAAAAAAATAGATTTCGAATATACCATTCAATTAAAAGACGTTCTGCCTTTTAATTTATTGAAACAGCGATATTATATTTAAAAAAATTTTGAATAAGTACCTAATTAATAAAAACCTACAGTAATTATTAATATGTGCTTATTTTTTTGTATAAAATTAAATTGTCATAGAAAAGAAAAAGTTGATTAACATTTTGTTTATTTAATTTTGTCCTCCTGTCCCAACCCTACCAAAATAGGTATAAATTTTGCACGCTTTTGTGAAGCTTACCCTCTGTTCCGTTTCTTTACTCATGTGGCTGGGCGCTCGGGGGCGCTCGGGGGCGCCGGGCGGCGTGTTACTGTAGCGCCCGCGTATATCATTATTTACGAGGCGCACTCATCCGACCGATATTATGTTATGTGATCGAGACACGATCCGAGTCACTGATCCATCCAACAAATTATCCAAAGGACATAATATAACAGATTTATTTTCATACAATTGATTCGCACGCAACCCAAACGTTTCGAATCAATTGTATGAAAAAATAAAGTATGACAAAATTCAAACACAAAACTTGCTGAGCCGAGTAGTCGATCGGCCGGTAGTGAGGTACGTACACACACCCCACCACTTAATATCAGTCTCTCAGTTCACATCGCTAGCAACACTCGGTTCTAAATGAGAAACGTAATTGATCGTTCGTCAACTTTTGATCTTGATGGATGCTGAGTTGAGTTGCGAGAGTAAGGATTGTTTCAACAACAACCACTGCCTCTGTGCCACTGCTCCGGGTAGGTAGTGCTTCCTCTTGTGGTTCAGGCCGATTAGTCGGAACTACTCCTGATTAAAATTGTTAAAGCACTTAAAATGGGCGGCGCGGCCAGCACCCACTCGGCCGCGCCGCGCGCCGGCCCGCGCCACGCCACCTTTCGGCATAAATTATGAGTGAACATTATTACTTTTTGGTGCGAATAATTGAGGGGAGCTTATTTAATATTTTGAATAATGAACAGTAGGGGTGGCAAGCTATTAACAGCGGCTGTGATTATGAATTATCGTGGACACATGACTCTCATAATAAAGGGCATTATCAAACCTAATACTGACATAATTAATTAATTACATAATTATAATTAAACACCCGAATATGGTGATTATATTGGGAGTGAGTGATGAGTGGATCTAGTAAATTCTACCGGAATTTACCAGATCCACTCTCCGCTCAGCCCTTTTGTACTTTTGTATAATGTGCGTTGTATGTATTTAGGGTGCTGAAGCGGAACCGCATCGCGGTCATCGAGGAGCACGCCTTCAGCAACACACCAGCGCTCCGAGTACTGTGAGTACATCCCGCCCAGCCCTAACTCGAGGCGGCAGTGTCGGGCCATTACCTTTGATAAATATCACCCTAAATAATCAAAACCAGATCCAGACCCCGTCCGTCCTAGCACCGCCCTTAGCTGAGCTACAAATCTCAGCGGTGGGAACAACATCTGTATTTAGTGTATACTAGCTTTTGCCCGCAGTTTCGTCCGCGTGGATGTCGCAAAATATTCCACCGGAACGTACTACCGCGATACCTAATAGCCGAGGAAAAGGTAATCGAGTCCTATTAAGGGTCCTACCGCTGCCCCCGCATAGCCGTCACCCATTATTATTTAATTACGCGTAATTTTGAATCTATGACATCTTTTAAACTATTCATTTCATTTCATTTATTTATTTATTCATTAACAAATAACATTGTGTTGAACATTACATATTAAATAAAATTATTACATGCAGAAACAATACATTTAAAAGGCTAATTAATTTCAATAAATTTCAATTATGTCAATAAATAAATACAATGTCAGTCAATGTCAATGTAGTATAAAATATGAATATAACAGTTTATTCATGCTTTTTAGATATATAAGCCGAGCATTTGATGCAATTAATTATAATATATTATGGAAAAAATTAAGAAAAACAGAAGTACCACCGAAAATAGTAAACATTTTAAAATTCTGGTATGCTAACCAGGTTAATCAGGTTAAATGGAATAATGCTCTGTCGGAGACGTACAGGCTAACAAGTGGAGTGAGACAGGGAGGGCTGACGTCACCGGTATTGTTTAACCTGTATGTAAACCAGTTGATCGAGGAGCTGAGCAGCACCAGAGTCGGATGCCAAGTCGGCGGTGTGCGCGTTAATAACCTTAGCTACGCGGACGACATGGTGCTGCTCAGTCCGTCGGTCAACGGCCTCAGAAAACTGATTGACATCTGTGAGAGGTACGCAACTCAACACCACCTGACATACAATGTAAACAAAACGGAAGTCATGATTTTTAAATATAAGAAAGGCCCCGAAGTAATACTCCCTATTAATTTAGGTGGAACTAATTAAAATAAAAATAGTTACAAAATTTAAATATCTCGGGCATATTGTAACAGAAAACTTATCGGATGTTGATGATTTGGAACGACAGAGACGCAGTATAGCTTGTAGAACTAAGCAATATGCTAGCTAGACGTTTTTATCACTGCTCGAATCAAGTGAAGGTGACGCTGTTCAGAGCCTACTGTCAGTCGTTATACACCAGCCAACTTTGGTACCGGTACACGAGGAGTGCGTATAACACTCTTCGTGTACAGTATAATAATGCTTACCGGGCTATGATGAACTTGCCCTGGCGGTGTAGTGCGCTGACATGTTCGCCGAGAGCAACGTTGCCGGCTTTTCCGCGCTGATATGTAAGCTCAGTGTCATTCTACACAAGGGTAACCCTGAGCAAGAATGAAATTGTTAAAGCTATAGGTATACCTTGTCGTCCATCTTGCAAGAGAGGTAAACGACTTTTAATTAATATATAATATATTCTTAGTTATTTAGTTTTTGTATTATATATACTATCTGTGTTATTATTATTATATTATTTTATTTTAAGAGTCTGTATGTTATGGGTTTAATAATTGCCTGAAATAAACGATATTTAATTTAATTTAATTTAATGTCATTTAAATGATGTCAGGCATTTTTTAATCTAAATTAAATGCCCAATTTAATAACATATTTTATTGGATTATCGGTCTAAATAGCTTCGGAAATAACAATTAAATTTTTATCAAATTCTGAAAGATAATAATGGTTACTGTGGGTCACCCTTAGAAGATAGACATTTGCCATCGCGGACTTTATTGTTGAAATTTTTAAGATAAACGATTTTGTAAAACATAATTTTTATGTATCTTTTACGGTTTACGCGGCGCACGCCAGTAAATCTACCAGTCGGCATGATTTTTTCCGACATCATCAACAATAATCGTGATATTTCAGCCAATTTACACAAAACCTTAATAACTTCTACATCCATTGGTGAAAACCGTTTGAAAATTCGTTCGATAGTTTTTGAGTTTATCGCGTTCAGACAGATGACAGACAGATGTTTTATAATATGTAAGGATACGCGCCACTCCACCGCCACCGCCGTGACTGGTAACTGCAAACTACTCAAAGTAACTACATAACGTGTCGCAGTTAATTAGTGATATGCCGGAGCCTCGTTATCCGAGCACTTAAAACTTACAACCGCGCGGAGCTCGGCTTGATAATCTTGTGACAAGTGACGCCATCAAATATTCGCCAGTAGTTCGCAGTAAACACGACCTTACTCCCAAACTTGCTCGTTAAGACGCCACTTAATGCCAGTGCCTTGAGTGGTAAGTTTGCGTGTTCTGTGCTGAGCTCACGCAACGCGTCGTATGTCCAGCCAGTAATAGGACTCGCCCATCAAAGGGCGCTGGCCCAAATTAGACGCATTATACATAGGTATACTCGTATAATACATAAAACAAAAGGTATTTTAATAAAACACGTATTAAAAGATAAATAGTAAAATTATCTTTAAAATGGTGAAGGTTTCAGAAAAATACGCTTGATAGTATTTACGTGATTCTCATTTTATAGTGTGTTTTTGGAAGTCGGTTGTTTTTTTTTTGTAAAAAAGTTTTTATTTCTTGCTTTTTAATAGGTCAGTTTGTAATTTAACATAAATTGCTTGGCAACCATATGAAAGTACCCAATCGAATTGTAACCCGTGAAATACTTATAATATTCCTATAATGTTCCCTCGATTTCTCCAGGATCCCATCATCAGATCCTGACCTGATGCCAATGGGACCACCTGGGAAGTATACCGTTTCAAACAAAAAAGTAATTTTGCAAATTCGTCAATATGACGGAATTATGCCCGAAGTCCCGAACATACATTAAAAAAAAATTAAACATCCGAATTGAGAACCTCCTCCTTTTTTGAAGTCCGTAAAAAAATTGTAATCCGTTATCAAGACATTGGAAATCCTTTCCAAAAAAAAAACGATTTAAGTATCTTTATCATTACGTTATCTCAGAAATAGGAAGGAACGGAAACAAGTACTTGAATGTGAAACTTTCAACAGCGAGTCAAGTGCACTGAATAGGAACATTATTGTGCAGCGCCGGACGTGGTGAACGAGTCCTCTTATTGAAATTGAAGCGGGCCGGCCATTCACAGAGAGTAAATGCTCGCGCAGACTGGCGCGCCACCGGTCATTGTTCTACCGTGAAGTTTTCTTAGAAATTGTTTTATTAGAGTCCCGTGGCGTAGCGGTCGCGCTGTCGCGTCGCGCCTGTTTGGCTTAATAAAGGTATTACGGAATTGTACCTTAACATGCAATAGGTCACAAACTGTAACAAATTTGTACCCGATTTTTCTTGTATAGTTGTAACCCCGCAGAGTTGGAGCGACAGTCGCTAAAACAGCGGGAACACTATGGCCCAAAACAGAGTCATTTGGAGATCTCAGAAAGCCAAATGTTTCCCCTTCACGGGACCGGATAGCACTAGCAGTGAGTATGTGTACCTAAAGGTTTCTTCATCGCGAGCATTCGCCTATAATGTAACGTTACAGATTCGATTTTGAGCATTACGTTACAATACTGCCTCCCTGACTGCCGAGCATTCGCAAGTAATGCAATATTTCAGATTGGCTTTGAACATTACGTTACAATACTGCGCCTGCCCTAGGGTAGAGCGCGGGAAGCGGTCGCTCTAGGCGCCAGATGGTACGTAGCGCCAAAAAGCCCAATGCGAAAAACAATTTCTAGCGCAAAATAAAATTTTGATGACGCCTTTTAAGAGGCGCGGGAGCATAATTTTTAAACGACTTCAAAGAGGAGGAGGTTTTTGATTGTTACGCGATTACTCCGTCAATTATGAATTGAATTTGATGATAATTGTTTTGTTTGTTAGGTCATACTTCAGAGGTGGTCTCATGTAAATTTAATTAACTTTGATTGGGTAGTTTCTGAGTTAGCTTCAATAATACGTATTTTTCCCACTTAGTCTACGTGGATGATGTTATAGCCTCCGTATCATAGCTGCGACAAATGTTAGGGCGACACGACAGTACGATATGTCGACCATCAGTGGTGCGACAGCACATCAGCTCGACGTACGTTAGTGCGACTGATTGTTTTATTTTTTTGGACAACAGAACTTTTGATCGACGAACGAAAGCGCGACACAACTTTCGCTCGACAAACGTTTCTATATTTTGCTGTTGCTTTGCGGAGCCTGTACTGACGGGCCACTACGTCTGCCGCGTGCTACCAAGGACGGTACCCTCTATCCGTGTGCGAGTGCTCAGAATAGAGTGTGACCTTTACTCGCGACCTAGCCTTATTACTTCTACATAATATTTAATTATATGTATTAACCTAACCTGCTAGTTTCACTTGCCTCTCCACAGAACCTATAAGTTCACTGCCTGTACAGTCTACCTGCAAAGTCCCAGCCGTTACAGTGGCATGTAGTCTCCGTAGGCCGTCAACTGTTAGGTAGTGTAGAGAGATAATTGTAACCTGCAGGTATACTCCTACCTGCTATTTTTTTCTACTCGGCTAGTTTGTAGGTAAGTCACTGACTTTCTGAGTGTAGAAACGAGTTTTGTCAACGGAAGAGTAGACAAAATGACAGTTAAACAATTACAATCTGTCATTTTGTCTATTCTTCCGTCGACAAAACCCGTTTCTACGGTGATCATGCTACGCGTGCAGGGTAGGATTAGAATAGTAACCTCCTTGGCAGCACGTGGCTCGTGGTGGCCTGTCAGCACATGCTCCACAGAGTAGCAGGTCTTGTAACTAACCGTAGGACGGCTGGTAGCGTGCGGATACTTAGCACAATTAAGCAACACTGTTTTCAAAAAAATCTGCCACAAAATATAAACGATTGTCGCGGTTTCGTTCGTCGATCAAAAGTTCCGTCGTCCTGTCGTTTTTCGAGAAAACAATCAGTCGCACTAACGTACGTCGTCGAGCTGATGTGTTGTCGCACCACTGATGGTCCACATAATATCGTACTGTCGCCGTAACATTTGTCGCGTATTTGTTTGTCGCAAGTGTCGCAACTATGATACGGAGTCAAAATTCAAGTCATTTATTCAAACCAGACTGAGAATCAGCACTTTTCGAACGTCAAAATTACATAAGGCAGTTCCATAGTCAAATAATATAAACTAAACAATGATATGAGCTCATATAGTGTCATGTAGTCTTTGATTCTTAAACACTTGTTTGTTGTTTGGAGGGGGGGCGGGTACATTGGAGTAGCTTAATTAGTCCCAAGACTTAACTTTATAGAAACCTTTTTGATATATTTTCTGTTTATAAATGATGACATGGCTTGGGAGTTTGTTGTAAAAACGTATATACTTTGGCACATGAATTACAAATTTTTTGCAGCCTAGTCCTCGGCACAATAAATAAATCTTTGTTTCTATTTATGCTATGAATCTCGCTGTGTTTAGAATATATATTTATATTCTTTTTTACATAAATCGGGTTCTGATAAATATGTGCACGATGCCCTAAGGTCGACTTCGACGTGGGCGCAAGTAGCGTGCCGACCGCGCATGTAGAAACAACAAAAGTAAGAAATGTGTATCAGTAATTCTTATGTTTCGTATGTAAAACCTTATGTTTCTACAATTGTTCTTATGTAATAACTCGTATAACGATTAAATAAACTATGTTTGTAACTCTGAGTAAATAATAAACAAGTTTTAAGCGTGTAAATTAGCCATAGATTACGAACAAATTAGTCATTAAGAAAGTTATTGTTAAAATAGAGATTAACATATTTAAGTTAAGTAAACAGCTGTAAATAGTTGTATAATAAAGGATTATTACCTGGTTTTTTATTACCTTACCTCTGCGACGCCCAGAATTAGAATAACAAGGGGCCGCGCGCTGCAGAGCGGTTTTATAGTAGTGAGGCGGGGGGTGAGGTAGAATCAGATGTATCCTCACGCCACGGCCAAATGGGACGTCGCAGAGAGTAGAACAAAGTGTTATTTAATAGAGTAAATAAGTAACTTTAATAATATAATAAAAACAACGATGTAAAAATAAGATTTATATGAATAAATGATAAAAAAGGTAGCGGGGGTGAGGAAAGGGAATTTTAGCCGATTTTAGTATAAAAGACGGGCCATTTTGGCGAGCTGGGCACTCCGATCTCAGCGCTCAAACAAGAAACAACTACAAGACTAAACTCTGCCCAGCTCCCTGAAAATCCTCGCCGCCGTTTGCCTCAAGATTAAGAACCTAGCTTCATTGTTTTATTCCGTCGTGGCACAAGCTATCCCGAACATTATTGGTCCTTCGTCGTCGGATTGGAAACCTGCGCCTAGAAGATTAGAAGATGGTTCTAACAAGAAGCAAGGACGGAGAACAAGCGAAGCGTCGACAAGAAGAGCCCAGCGCGACCAGATCCAGTCAAGAAACTCCGTCAGAGAACCCGCCTGCACAGGGCACGTCAGACACCGCTACCGAAAAAACGGGTACCAGCAGCGGAACTAGTACGTCGACCGCCACAGAAGCAAGCACCTCTACGGGAACAGAAGAAACCAGCACCGCGTCTCAAAAGGAGCAGACTTCGCAGCGTACATTGAAGCCTGCAGACGCACGGTCACGTCGCTCCGTAACCTCCCGCAAGAAGCTCCTCGCGGAGCTAGAGGCGAAAGAGCGACTAGCCGAGCTGAAGCTTAAGCAAGCACGGATACAAGTTGAAACACAAAAACAACAACTACGTGTACAACGTCTTCAAACAGAAGCAGATACCTCAGAAGATGAAGAAGAAGAAGAAATAGAAGATGACCTGGCCTCAGTCCGCATCAGCACCTGGTTGAAAGACACCGGGCCGGACCAACCACAGTCAGCAAACAAAGAAACACATCAAGAAGAGGGCAAGAAGACACAAGAAGTCCACGTAGAATCCAAGAAAACACAAGAAGATAGCTCGAAATCAAGCCAGCCATTAATAGACGTGGCCACCCTAGCCGCCGCTCTCTCTCAAGCGGTAAGAAGCACGAGGGAACCGCCGAAATATATTCAAGAGCTGCCGCTCTTCAACGGAAGCAGCTCAGAGTGGCTCGGCTTCAAGGCAGCGTATGAAGAAACACTCAAGTACTTTACGAAAAATGAAAATATAGCACGCATTCGTCGAAGCCTACGTGGAACTGCAAAAGAAGCTGTTGGCTGCCTCCTAGTAAGCCAACCGGATCCAAGAGTCGTCATAGAAGCACTCGAAAGAAGATTCGGAAGACCAGAAGCACTCATTCACGTCGAGACAGAGAAACTCAAGTCACTCGGCCGAGTCACCGACAACCCACGTGACTTATGCATCTTCGCCGGGCGAATCGCAAACATAGTGGGCACCGTTGAAGCATTGAAGAAACCACAATACCTACACAGTCCTGAGATGGCACGAACAATAACAGAGAAGCTTACTCCAATATTAAGAAGCAAGTGGTACGACTACGCGTCAATGAAGAAAGAAGATATTCCCGAATTAAAGAAGATATCTACCTTCTTGAACGAAGAAGCAGACAAGTGTGGCGCCTATGCCTTACCAGAGGCTACCATCGACGAAGTCGGGGGGAGGGAACGTAAGAACAGAAGAGCAGAGCGCACATTCATCGCAGAGAAGAAAAACCCATCAGAAGATCAGTGCCCTCTCTGCAAGCACGACCACAAGCTGCCCGACTGTAAGCAGTACTCCACCCTCGACACAAACGCCCGATGGGAAGTCGCCAAGAAGAACCACATCTGTTACCGCTGTCTACGAAGCAGACATCGACGACTTCAATGCAAAGCGCCGCCGTGTGGAAAACATGGGTGCACTATGAAACATCACAAGCTGCTGCACCACGACAAGGAACAGAGCAGCACGAGTGACCCAGAGAAAGAAACAGCAGCACCCACAGTGGAAGTCACATCAGCAGCGAAACCAGGCAACAACCGACGTGCATATTTGAAGATAGCGCCCGTAATCATAAAGGGGCCGTATTCCAGCATTGAAACATATGCACTATTGGATGAAGGAAGTACCGTCACACTACTCGACGCGTCAATAGCTGACGTCATCGGAGCAGACGGACCGGAAAACACCATGTGGATTCAAGGAATCGGCAACGAGATGAAGCACGACAATAGCAAGATCGTCAGCCTCAGCATCAAAGGAAAATATGCAGAAAAAGAATACCAAATAGAAGCCGCACGTACTGTCGACAGACTGAGCTTCACACCAGAGACAGTATACAGCGAGCACATAGAAGATTGTGAACACCTGATCGAGATCAAGGATCAGATAAGCTATCAACACGCCTCACCTAAGCTGTTGATTGGTCAAGATAACTGGCATCTTATAGTATCAAGAGAACTCCGCACCGGTCGTCGCAACCAACCCGTAGCTTCCCTCACACAGCTCGGTTGGGTTCTTCATGGCTGTCACAGCTCGCTCACAGCCAAAGTAGCGTTCTGTGGCAGACTCCAACAAAAAGAAAAAGAAGAAACAATGGAAGAACTTATCAAGAATCACTTCAAACTCGAGTCACTATGCATCGAGCCAAGAAAACCGAAAGAAGATCCTGAACAGAAAGCTATTCAGATATTAGAAGAAACCAGCAGAAGGTTACCAGAAGGAAGATTCGAAACTGGCCTGTTGTGGAAAGAAAAAGACCGCCAGATACCAAATAACTACAAAGAAGCTGAACGGCGCCTGCTTTCCCTAGAGAAGAGACTGGATAAAGAAGAAGATCTCAAACAAAAATACGAAGAGAGAATGGAAAACTTATTCCAGTCGGGTTACGCGGAGCCAGCGCCCACACCAGCACCAGAAGGAAAAACGTGGTACCTACCACACTTCCCGGTCATCAACCCAGCGAAGCCTCACAAGCCACCAAGATTGGTCCACGACGCGTCAGCCAAAGCAGCCGGCATGTGTCTCAATGACATGCTATACTCGGGGCCCGACCTGCTGCAATCACTCCCAGGGGTCGTCATGAGATTCCGTCAGCATGCATACGCAGTCAGCGGGGACATAAAAGAAATGTTCATGCAAGTGAAGATAAAGAAAGAAGACAGAGACGCGCTACGATTTCTATGGAGAGGCAAACGGCGGGAGGGCAAACCGGAGGAATACAGAATGACTTCTGTAATTTTTGGCGCAACTTCATCTCCATGCACAGCACTATTCATCAAGAATAAGAATGCAAGTGAATATGCGAGCGACTACCCAGAAGCAGCGGCAGCCATACAGAAGAACCATTACATGGACGACTACGTCCAGAGCTTCTCTACTATTCAAGAAGCACGTGAAATAACGAAGACAGTCGACTTCATTCACAAGAAAGCGGGCTTCGTACTGAACGGGTGGACATCAAATGACACAAGAACAATAGAAGAATTTGGTCTACCTACAGAAGATAACTCCGCGACAGTGAGCCTGGGAGGCAAGGATACAGAGAAGACACTTGGCCTGCTCTGGCATGTGAAAGAAGATTGCATAGGATTCAACACGAACTCTATGAAAATACATAAAGAAGTGGAAGAAAATAGGCGCCCTCCAACCAAACGAGAAGCCCTGAGCATCATAATGGCGCTATTCGATCCACTGGGATTGATCTCACCAGTCACCACGCCAGCGAAGAGAATATTCCAAGACACATGGCGATACAAGACTGACTGGGATGACCCGCTTCCAGCTGAACTACAAGAAAGATGGCGGACGTGGATCACATCACTCACCACCATCAAACAGCTGAGAATACCACGGTGCTACGACTACGAGAAGAGCGTGTCAAGTCAGCTGCACACATTCGTCGACGCGAGCGAAGAAGCCTACGCCGCGGCAGTGTACTGGAGGACGATACGCCAGGACGGCAGCGTGCACGTGTCATTAGCAGCTGCCAAGAGCCGCGTCACACCCCTCAAGCCAGTGTCAATACCCAGGTTGGAGCTACAAGCAGCACTGCTGGGCGCGCGACTCGCACAGACTGTGCTAGAAGAGCACGACTATATACCAGAGAGCAAAACCTACTGGAGTGATTCACGCACAGCACTAGTGTGGATCAGATCAGAACCACGCGTCTACAAATCTTTTGTGGCCCATCGTCTAGCTGAAATCGAAGAAACCACGAAAAGAAACGAATGGAGGTGGCTCCCATCCAAACACAACGTGGCCGACGACGCAACACGAAACACACCAGACAACTTCGTCGCCACCCACAGATGGTTCCAGGGACCCTCATTCCTGAAGCTACCCGAATCACAATGGCCACAAGAAGAGAACGTGGTGAAATACGACACAGGCGAAGAAAGAGAAAAGTGTCACTCGTGTCAACAAGAAGACGACAACAATCACGATCACCTACCTAAGATCGAGAGATTCTCAAAGTGGCTTCGATTAATAAGAGCGACAGCACGAGTCTTACAATTCATAGACTTATGTAAAGTACATAAAGACATAGTCGCGGCCACTCGGAAAAGAACAAAGAAGATCGAAGAAAAAGATCCAGGTTGGCGCTCCTCGAAAAAGACGCTACCCAAACAGATAAATAGGTCAATACCTATTGAAACCCGCAACCACATAAAAATACCTACCGAATACCTAACAAAAGCTGAACAGCTGTGGGTCCGCGCCAGTCAGCAAGAGACTTTCAAAACTGAGATAGAACGCATCAAGAAAAAAGGCGCGCCTAGTAATAGCGACCGCCTAAGTCATCTCAGTACCTATATCGACGCTGCAGACATCGTGCGCCTACGAGGAAGAGTGACCGCGGCACAAGAAATAAAAGAAGACGCGTCCAACCCTCCGATATTGGACGGCAAACATACCTACACGCGGCTGTACATAGCTTATGTACATGAGAGCCTTCATCACGGCGGTGTGGAAATGGTCGTAAACGAATTAAGACAACGACTATGGATTTCAAGAATACGCCCCGCAGTAAGGAATATTATAAAGGGATGTTTACCCTGCCGCATAAGAAAAATGAAGCCAGCTAGTCCGCTCACAGGGGACTTGCCACCAGCACGCCTCGCCCACCACGCGCGCCCATTCACATTCACGGGACTCGACTATTTCGGCCCCATAGAAGTCACAGTTGGACGCCATCGTGAAAAAAGGTACGGGGCCCTGTTCACCTGTATGACGTCACGAGCGATTCACATCGAGATCGCACACTCGCTAAGTGCTGACTCAGCTGTGTCGGCCCTACGAAGATTCATGGCAAGAAGAGGCTGCCCGAAGGAGCTGTGGAGCGACAACGCCACGTGCTTCAAAGCAGCTGACAAGGAGCTCGGCACAGCGGCACTCGAAGCGCTGGAACATGAAACCACGTGTCGACGCATCACCTGGAAATATATCCCTCCCGCAGCCCCATTCATGGGGGGAGCGTGGGAACGTATGGTACGTTCGGTGAAAGAGGCATTGAAAATCACCCTGCATGAGAGGTACCCTAGCGACGAGACGCTGATGACGCTGTTGACAGAGGTCGAGAACACAGTAAACTCGCGACCACTTACCCACGTCTCAGTTGACCCACACGAACCTGAGGCGCTGACACCGAATCACATACTCATCGGCCCGAACTCTCATGTACCAGTACCAGGTCACTTCGAAGAAAAGGATGTGACAGCCCGCCAGCAGTGGAAACGAGCACAAGTGTTAGCGGACATATTTTGGAGAAGATGGGTCAAGGAGTACATGCCCCAGCTACAACACCGGCGGGAGCCTACCAGCACGGGAGTCCAACCCAAGGTCGGTGACCTCGTCATCATCTGCGACGGTAACCTACCACGCAACACCTGGCCTCGAGGTCGCATCAGTCAGCTGCATCCAGGCGCCGACGGGGAGGTACGAGTCGCGGACGTCACCATCAGCGGCGGTCATGTCCTGAGGCGTCCCACCAAGAAGATCATCGTGCTACCAACGGAATCGCAGCGTGGCGACGGCGGGAGAATGTGCACGATGCCCTAAGGTCGACTTCGACGTGGGCGCAAGTAGCGTGCCGACCGCGCATGTAGAAACAACAAAAGTAAGAAATGTGTATCAGTAATTCTTATGTTTCGTATGTAAAACCTTATGTTTCTACAATTGTTCTTATGTAATAACTCGTATAACGATTAAATAAACTATGTTTGTAACTCTGAGTAAATAATAAACAAGTTTTAAGCGTGTAAATTAGCCATAGATTACGAACAAATTAGTCATTAAGAAAGTTATTGTTAAAATAGAGATTAACATATTTAAGTTAAGTAAACAGCTGTAAATAGTTGTATAATAAAGGATTATTACCTGGTTTTTTATTACCTTACCTCTGCGACGCCCAGAATTAGAATAACAAGGGGCCGCGCGCTGCAGAGCGGTTTTATAGTAGTGAGGCGGGGGGTGAGGTAGAATCAGATGTATCCTCACGCCACGGCCAAATGGGACGTCGCAGAGAGTAGAACAAAGTGTTATTTAATAGAGTAAATAAGTAACTTTAATAATATAATAAAAACAACGATGTAAAAATAAGATTTATATGAATAAATGATAAAAAAGGTAGCGGGGGTGAGGAAAGGGAATTTTAGCCGATTTTAGTATAAAAGACGGGCCATTTTGGCGAGCTGGGCACTCCGATCTCAGCGCTCAAACAAGAAACAACTACAAGACTAAACTCTGCCCAGCTCCCTGAAAATCCTCGCCGCCGTTTGCCTCAAGATTAAGAACCTAGCTTCATTGTTTTATTCCGTCGTGGCACAAGCTATCCCGAACAAAATATATATTACTTAAAAATAATAAAAAATTAATAATTTCAATAACTTAAAATACGTTTACATTAAGTTTTTAGGGGAATTTCCATTTAAGTAAGAATATACTTGTGTTAGGAAGTTCCGCTCTTCCACTAGTGTACAACTTACAGTATAAGCCATTGAATAGACATTCCATTTCAGTATGTGTTAGGAAAAGAGTGATATAAAACAAATATATAAAGAAAAATAAAAACAAAGTAATCATTAAGACGCGCGGAGGTGTGTATGAGTGCGTGCGCGGGTGTGTGTTTGTGTGCGAGTGAGTGTGGGTGTATGTGTGTTTAACAATAGTATATAAATCGTATAATGATGTATGTTAATACCTAATGAAAGTGAAGAAGAAGTAGTCTCAGAACATATTTAGCCGGAACTGTTATAAGCTTATCGTTTGGACCATATTCTCAATTTCATCGTAAGTTTTGGACTTTAGCCATTTAGTCAGAGCATTTTTGCAGTCTCGACATGAAAGTAAGTAAATATTTAGTTCCTTGTTTATCAAGTTATACATATAAGTGAGTGGCTTGCCTAGCGTATTGTCTCTTAGAAAAATTGATTTTACAGGAACATTGGAGATCATGTATTTCCTTCTTCTTTGCCGAGTCGTGGTATCGAAAGTGAGAGATTTAAATGTCCAGATAAGTTTCCGTAGTCTTTTCATCATTAATTCGGTATGCAAGTGCCAAGACAGGCGTTGGTCGATCTTTATACCTAAATATTTGGTATACTGAACTTTTAAATTTCTATGTAAGGCAAAGTTCGAGTTTGAGGGGGTCTGGCAATTGTGAATTTTGAATTTGAAGTCAGCTGAAGGTTGGGAAAGATTATATTTAGAAAAGCAAATGAAGGTTTTAATGGAATCCGAAAAAGCAATATGGGATATAAACGACAAAAACCACAAATTAAAACAAAGTTAATGACGCTGGAAGAGAAAATAGGAGGACATATTTTCTTTTTTCGAATTTGATATACTTATTTTTAAATATTGAAGACACAGCGCGGACGCTGTAATTATTTCAACGTCTGCCATTGCCGAAAGTCGTCGAAGTCTAAGCTCTGCAGCCTACGCGGTGTATATCATATATATATTAGGAATTATTGCAGCGCTAGGAGCAGCGGCAGGGGCTGAATGTAAATAAGGCATGAAATGAACACCAAATACTAAGTTAATTACCTATGTAGCAGTAAAATTTTACTTAATATTAAAACGTCCAGTGCCGGGAGCCCTCCCGGAGGGTTCATTAAGTCGCATACGGGATGCCGGGAGCGCTCGCGGAGGGTTCATATTACATGTACGTTTTTCTTTGCGAATACAGCATTATAAACTGAAAATAAAATGTCTTATACATATACGTATTTTAACAAGATTTATTAGAATACTCGTTGGTTTTCAAATACAAGCATTTTTGTTTTCAAAAAAAAAAATCCAGGAGTGGTAAACCATTTTACGGTTCCCTACAAAATATTGACTTAAAATAATAATAATTTTTTTCTGATTATAAAACAAGAGGATCAGTTTAAAAATCCAGACTTTTCCTCTGGTTTGTACCAAAATGATAAAAAATTATAGTTATAGCACGACTTTATTTGTCTGTCCATCCGTCTGTCACAGCTTCTTATTTTCAGGAACTACGAATGCTATAGGCTTGACATTTGGAATGAATATAAATAACGCTTATCCTTCTAACAATTGGGTCGATGTGTGTGTGAGTGTGTGTCGTCTATAACAAGCGAAAGAAATCCAAAAATATTAAGATGCCTACTACTTTTGTTCCTTTACAAACATGCCGCGGCTTTCCTATCTGTGAGTCTGTCCAATGTCGTACTGCGCTTGCGCGACGACACTATCGTGCCCAAAGCGCAGTAATGTATAATAAAATAAACAAAAAACTTTCAATTTATAAATTAACCCTACATAAAGTCAAGCAGACTCTTAAGCCATGGCTACTGTCGCTGAACTATGACGAAACAGAGAAAATCATCATATCTATTTCGTAACATTAAAACCCCTCCTGATCAATCATTGACGCACACACATACACTCACACACACTCACATTTACCAACCACTGAGACACAAACATACATACAAACACTCGCAAACTCAATACAGGCTTCTTTTAACCGTTTTTAGTTTATTTAACTTTTTTTTTTTGTTGTTACCTTATTCTTTTTATTTTTGTTTATCTTTTTGCATAAGATTCTGTAATATCTCCTACAGGGAGAGGGCACTGGCTCCTGTAACACAGGTATATCACCTAGCACAGGAGTCAGGGACTTCACACTATTTTGTAACCAGTTTCTTGTGTAATAAAGATTATTATTATTACCGTAAAATGCTCTAATTTGGCCCACCTACTTTGCCTAAACAGATTATTTTAATTTCACTAGTAAACTATTCTAGCCAATCTAATTTCATCTATGGTACCATTTTACGGTAGGTACTTACTCAAAAAGACATAAATTTTAAAAGTACACGAGTGTTTTAATTCCTCGTAATGAGCGTTTTCATACACTCTTTATCTCAAACATGCATTCCTGTTACTGAATTGTAGTAAATCATTACTGTGTTAAAAAAACACAATAATTATACCACTATAAAGGGCAATGCCAGAAACTCTATAGAGCTTTGACCAATCAAATAAAAGTTGGTTCACAAGCATGCCAAATGTAGCATTCTATTGCTGCTTTATTATTGATAAAAATATGTTTAAAATGCCTTTAGAACTTGCAGTTTCTGTTTAAATCTAAGAACAATTATTACATTTAGGTATCTTGACCTAAATGTAATAAGAAACCTACCTACTTACCTTAAGTTTAGTTGTTTAGTGGGCTACTGCCCAATGATTGATGTCGGGACGTTCTATATATGCTAGTCGCACGGTAAACTCGGCTTGTTCGCATGTGGCGGTGCAGATGTAAAAGTAAAAAAAAGTAAAAGGTTAAAAGTCCACAAAGTGCAGTTATAATTGTAGAAATAAGTGTTTCATATTACATATTATAATGCTATCCTAGGATATTTGGCTATGAAAGGAAGGAATGACATAACACCGACATCAACCTATTTAATACTGTCATAATTACTGTCCTGACTGCTGATCTGTAATAAAATAAAACAACGTACCTACCTATAAAAGTGAAAACATTATCAAGAAAAGCTGCCATGATCAATATTGTCTTGATGACGTGCCCAACCAAGGTGCTTACCTACCATCAAATGGTCATAACATGGCAATAACAAGCAACCGTTCGATTACCCACGATACAATTGCAGCAATAACCTAATATAGAGTGGATTGCACAGCTACTGCTAGGCTATCTATCAACTAATACTAACAGGGTGTCAGGGACATCGACGCAAAAACTGATACCATGGATTCAGTACATGATTCTGAACGCCCCAAAATTTTTCGTCGGTTATTTAAAAAAAGTCAGCTGTTTTGCATTTTGACCGCGTAGGTATTGCATTTTTCTATGAAACTGCAGATTTTTTTTTAATAACCGACGAAAAATTTTAACGGAGGGGTGTTAAGAATCATGTTTTGAATCTATGGATCAGTTTTCGCTTCGATGTCCCTGCCATCCTGTATATTAGCATAGCCATTTTATAAATATAGTAAAGATTAGGATATAGATAAAAATAGTATAGGTATTAGCATAGGTAGACTCAGAAAGTGGCAAAAAACAAACAAGAACATAAAAAGAAAAATACAAAAATAGTAAAGATAAATTAGAGCGTATTGTTGTATTTATGTTTAGATGAAAATATAGGTGAAAATAGTGAGTTTGGCTGATGTCCCTAGACTTTACTCTGCCTCTTATTAAAAATGGGTAGTTTCTTCTATGTGTGACAACATTTCATGTGAGTACTCCACTTCTGGACACAAACACATTCACATTATGCTCTCCATAGTATGAACGGCCTGTTTAATTTGATATGGCCAAAAAACGGTTAAAACCAATTCACTATTTATGTTAATACTAGCTGACCCCGCGGTCTCCCCAGCATAAATCTCGATCCCGTGGGAATATCGGGATAGAAAGTACCCTATGTCCCAACCCAGATCATGCTGTACCCATGTGTCAAATTGCATCCAAATCCTTTCAGCCGGTTTAGCGTGAAAGCGTAACAAACAAACAAACTCACTTTCGCATTCCTCCACTTTTGCATTCCTCCTCGATGGTCCTAGTTTATCATTTATAACTTCCAGTTACAGCTTTTTGTAAGCGGGCACGCCCTTTATGCCTGGAGGCTTTTATTAAGACGTTAAGTTTTGTTTACGTTTAGTTTTTATTTCTGCCCGTGTATAGTTCTCGATGATTTTGTTTGGTATATTGGCGTGTGCTAGCTAACATATGGATAATAATTTAAATTAGGTTAATTATGTTGAATACTATTATATAGAATCATTTTTTTTCTTTCTAACTGAACAGACAGCTGTGCTGCTGGGGAGTTTGTTGCGCCACTTCTTCTTCCCAGCTAACGCACTAGGAAGTGGTGAAGGGTGGGCGTTTTGGGGGACTGTCTTATGTAATTTTGACGTTCGAAAAGTGCTGATTATCAGCCTAGTTTGAATAAATGACTTTTGAATTTGAATTAAGCCCACGTGCTCACGGACGTAAAAATATCGCGGCGGGATTTTATCGCGCACTGGATTTTCAACTCTCGGTGTTAAGCAGAGCGTTGAAAATCCAGTTTGCTAAAAAAAATCGCCCGTGCTTACCGCGGCTTATATTATTAGTTAGGATTAGCATGGAAAGCGACCAACTTGGAAGTAGCGCTCGCCAGCCGCTGCCGGCCGCGGCACCGCTGGCTTCGCTAGCTTGGCTCGTGCGCGGTTGGTCACAGTTCTAACCTAACCTAACCCATTTGGTCGGGGTGCCACAAGCGGAGTGTTTTTTTTTTTTAAACTAGTTATTTATTTATCATGAAACCAAAGTAGTTTACGTGAAATGAAAGCGTCGATCAAAGGGCGCCGAAAGACAATCTCGCTCGACCCTGATCAAGAGCTAGGGCCGCTGCTGAAGACGGCCTCCCTGACTGCCGAGCATTCGCTTGTAATGTAGCATTTCAGATTAAATATTATTACTGACATTGCGCAAAGTAATGCTCGGTTCACGTCCCTCACTGATGCCATGTTCGACTCTGAACGAAACATTACAGGTGAAGATTCCCGGAGCACCTTAAGGGCCAAACGTCAAGGCGCGGGCCCACCGCGGTGCACGGAGAGGCTACGCACGTGTATTAAGCTTCGCTTTGTAAGAAAATTTATGTGGTTGTGGCCACTGCAACCCACGGAGAGGCTACGCATGAATTGACGTCATTGATACCTACATGCGTGGCTTGCTCAAATAGGCGGTTACATAGTTCGACGCTGTCGACGTGGGTCTACGTTTCCACTGTAATACACGAATATGACCCACGACTATGTACAGCTCACTTATCGCAGCGCAGTTGAGCCCTCCCCACACCTCGTGCAGTGAAGCCCGTGTCCGTGGATTGCAGTGGCACGTGCGTAGCCTCTCCGTGCGCCGTGCCACGCTATACATAGTCGTGGGTCATATTCGTGTACTCCAGTGGAAACGTAGACCCACGTTGTCAAACAAATTAATACACGCAGCTAAAATGCGCCGCGTGCCCGTGCACAGCATGCGCCGCGGCGGGCCCGCGCCTTTACGGTGGGCAGGGGGCGGGGAGGTCTGCGCGGCCATAGTGTGGCTCAGCGGAGCGGACACGGCTCACACGGCGGACAATCGCTGTATTACTGAGTCGCCGATTGTCCGCCGTGTAAGCCCGCGGTCTGTAACGGGCGGCGTCCGCTCGATGTCGCACGCACTCTAACTCCAACACATTTTCTTGCACTACTTCTTCGGATTAGTATTACTACCGAACCGTCTTCACTGAGTGATTCGTAGCAACATGATCATTAATTAGTCTGTATAGCTTGCCGTGGAGCACAGACGCACGCACTTTCTGATATAATGAAGCACACGACAGACAGCAGCAATTTAGCGGCTGTTCAAGCGACCAAGAGCACAATGCTACAATTAATTATTTGTGTTCACTGATGGTAGGTTCCATTAAACAGAAAGAAAAGCACTTACTTTAATTCAGATTATACTCACTATCGTTAACAACAAGCAGCGAGGTTCTAGTTACACCTGTGTTAGAGAGAGAGGGTGGTCTGTATTGTTCATGACGTCGCGTCGAGCGAGTAGTGTGCCACAGTGTATGTAATTGTAGATACACACGTAACGATTTACTTAAGCAAATTTAGGCTAGGACAAGTCTATTGCGCAAAAATCTTCCAAAGTACGTAACGATTTACAAACATGCGCAAGCCTTTTTTTTTTTTTTTGAGGATAAAGCGCAAAAAACGTTAAATCGTTACGTGTGTGGTGTGGCTACCATAAGTAAGTACTGGTGGTTGTGAGTGTTAATGAGTGTGTCTTGGTGTGCAGGCGCCTGGAGGAGAACCTGCTGTCGGCGGTGCCGGTCGCCGTGCGCCTGCTTCCGCTGCTCGAGGATCTGTGAGTAACCCTTGGTAATTGTTGATAGGCCTTCACTTTCCTCTCATACCTTTTAACACTGTAATTTGGAAACATTGTAAAAACCATTTATTTTTAAAAGAGTAACCGTGGAATTTCTTGCCAGCTCTTCTCCATAGGAAACGACCAATTGGAACCTGCACTTAGCTTCTGATGTTTCATAAGTGCCCTTGTAGGTTTATGTGAAATAAAATATTTAGAATTTGAATTTGAACCCCATAGGTACTTTAACCCGCGCGATTTTTCACCTGCGTTAGTCCACGTTCGCACGGATCTAAAACAATGCGGCGGGATTTGATCGCGCACTGATTGTTTTACTATGGGTGTGAGCCGAGCGTTGAGAATCCAAAAGAGTGCAACCAGCGCGTCGCAATCCCACACTGTTGAATTTTCAACTCTTGGCGCTAAGCAGAGCGTAGAAGATCCAGAGTGCGAAATAAAATTGCCGCGGGAAAAAATCGCTCGTGCGGACCTGGGCATTGCAGGATACAGTTGCGCAAATCGGTTTGGTTCAAAGGGAATTTAGGCACAATACATTTGCGTGACAGGAGAGAACCTCGCTCTATAGTTACTGGGTGTGGCTGTGCAATACAATAGAATTGAGGGTTAAAAAGATAATTTATTTGTCAAACATGTGTTTACATACAAATCGAGCATGCAAGATCTTAAATATATGAAGGGACTTGGCCCTAATCAGCGATATTAGTTGGATGATCACAATTATTAAGTTGCACTTTATAGGTAGCCGTGGATTGTCGGGCGAAGAAAATAGACAAAGAAAATAGTTTAAGCACAATCATTTTATTTTAATCCTAATTTCCTTTTAAAATAATCACCACTAAATAACCGTACAAAATAGGTTACACAATTCAGACAGAGGCGTGCGTAGCACGCCTCTGCGATTCCGACCGAGTCTCAAATCATACTGCCAGTAAACTGTCTGTTCACTGCGCACTAGGTGTTGTGTCAGAGTGTCATGTCATCGGATGGGACGTAGAAAACACAGATAATTCATTTACACGACACTCTATGCTAACAGCGACATCTATGAAATCCAGCTAACACTAATTTAAATATTAAAGCGCCGTCATAAAGGTAAAAAGTCCGTACATGTTTTGCCTGACGAGGAGTACATTTTTTTTTAAAATATAACTTACAAATAATTAATTCAATTCAATGAACCAAAGACTGACTGACTGGTTCACTTACATTCATTATTTTTATGAGAATAATAATCCTACACAAATAATATTTCGACTCTTCATGTGACCAGAAGGCTGGCCTATTCTTCGGCCAGAGAATCAGCATTGCCATACAGCGTGGCAATGCTGCCAGCCTTTGGGCACTTTTCCCGTTGACAGCGATGCGGACGAATTTTTTGATGCCCTATGATTCTCCCCCCCCTTTATATTTGTATAGTTAGTTAATAGTTTATATATATCAAATACATCAAATAATATATTTTCCAATAATATTATAAAGTTCAAGTATGTTAACAGGCATCTGTCAAAAAGACATTTATATTATAATAGCACTTGTCTGTTAATATATTTAGAGTCTTGTTTTTAAATTGATTTGCTGTCATAGCTTTAAAGGACTGTGGTATTTTGTTGTATATTTTCGGGGCCATACAAAAAAAGCCCCATGAGGGCTAAGTTGGCAAAGTTGGCTAATGTCACGTCTGTTGCACGGAAAAATGTCAGATTGTCGTGGAAAGAGTTGGGGGTTAGACTTTACAAACGATGCAACTTCAAAAATATATAAAGACGGTAAAGTTAATAATTTGTATTTTTTAAACAATGGTCTACAGCTTTCTGTCGATTGTAACTTGAACATAGTCCGAATACACCTCTTTTGGGCTGTAAACGCTATAGGGTAAGGCTCAAATTTTACGCGCACTCTCTAAAAATGTGTTGTCCCAGAATTTGAAGAGTAGAAATAAAATATCAAAAATAATAAATACTTGTTTATAATAATATTGCAAGAAAGATGACTATTTTGTTATCATGTCCATTTTTTTTCGTTTAAATATTCCAATTATATACCTATTTAATACTTGAAAATAAAAAGGTCCATGTTTGTCTTCCATACAATTTGTTGATGTCCGTGTACGTACACTTCTCAAAGTCCATTCAATATATTTAGGAAACACATGGTTTTTTTTTAATTCGTATACTTTATGGGCTTCAGAATATTATTTGTATAGTTCATAGTAAAATAAGTTCAATATTTATCAAAGCGTTTTGATTATATCAGGTAATTTAAAAATGTCCTAAATTTTAATCCATTGTGACACTTCAGTTGTGCAACGCGATATTTCTGGATTAATTGACATTCTACCATGAGCATCAAATTATTTTGAGTGGCAACACAGATCCATGATATCCGACTAACTTCAGCGTGTTTCTGCCATTTTGTTTTTGTGTCAGACGGAAGATCGTGACGGAACGTGTTGTGTGGCGTTAAGAAATTGTAAGTTTACTTTATTATATTTTCGAAATTTTAATGACTTTCTTGATTTGTGATATTTATTTGTATATATTACCTACTTATTTAATAAAATATAACGCTTACTATTAGTTGTACTGTACATTTTATGAATTACGAGATTTTTTATGATAGGTTATGTAGAATTTTTGATCCGTTGTGCGACGAATGACACAAAATTGTGCGACGTGTCACAACGGAAATTGTAAAGCTGTGTACCCATCAACTTTTTACTATATTTATGAAAGCATGATAAAGTACCTAGGTACTCGCGTATGTATTGATTTGAATTGCTTAGTACTTAATTTTTTTTTTTTTTCAGATGCCTTTATCTGCTGCAGAAAGGTGTCGAAGGTACCGCGAAAAACTTAAACAGTCTCAACAGTTTAATTGTTGATTATTTAATTTTGTTGAGTTTCGATACGATGGCAATATTATTTAACCGTTTATTTCGGTAACACCCACGATTGGACCCGAACACCAAAACCTCCGCTGGCTTAGTATCGCCCCCACTTGGATCGAAGCACTGTCACATACGACATATAGTATGTATGTGACAGTTCTTGGATCCAATGGGGGGCGATACTGAGCCGGTAATGCGTGGGCATGGTCAAATTTCGTTCATTTTTTATGAATTCTACAATGTTCTTATTATAAAATAAAAAATATTTGAGACCATCACAACGAGCCCTTTCATTTGATACCTATAACACACGACATTGTTTGCAAAACTTTTTTTATGGCTATAGATTGATTTTTCTCACTATTTCGAAGTCCAAGTAGAATTAGGGATGTATACTTAATTAATTATTATTATTGAGATAATAATAGTAACTATTAATAAACTAATATATTTTACAATCCATGTGCACTATGCTTTACAAATTCCGTTGTGCAACGTATTTTCGTTTGTGACACTTTCCGTTGTATTTTCCATTGTGCGACTGCGCAAAAATTTTGAGCCTTACCCTATAACCTTGTCCATAGAGTTGCCCCAAAATATGATACCATAGCGCAGAATTGATGCCACCAATCCATGATAGGCCGTCACCAAAGCATCTGGGTTAAGTTCTGAGGACAATGTGTACAAGAATAACGCGGACGTGCTCAGTTTTTTGCTTATCAATGTGCGATTTCCAGTTCAATTTTGCGTCTATCATGACACCAAGAAATTTGGTATCGTCGACTTTATTTAATATAGTGCCACTGTAGCGGGCTGCAATGTCAATATGAGCATGTACCCGTTGACTAAAATGCATTATCGTCGTTTTATCTAAATTCGGCTCGCTATTTGTCTGCGTCTAGGCGCTCCTTGTGTGGCCCCGCATCGCTGCCAATGCGGTGAAGCAGTCGACTGTCTCGGACACCATGGTCTATCCTGCAGCAAGAGCGCAGGCCGGAGAGCACGGCACGCCAGCATCAATGACATCATCCGTCGTGCTCTTGTCACCGCCGGGGTGCCAGCTGTTCTAGAACCCAACGGCTTGGCACGCGACGATGGGAAGAGACCAGACGGAATGACCATAATGCCGTGGAAGTTAGGTAGACCTTTGGTGTGGGATGCAACGTGCGTCGACACCCTTGTGCCATCCCATCTTCCTAGCACGGCGGGCTGTGCTGGGGCTGCTGCTACAGGTGCGGAAAACCTCAAACGGCGCAAATATTCCAATCTTATTGGGACTTATATATTTGAGCCGTTTGGGGTTGAAACACTAGGGCCATGGAGTCCGAGTGCCCACTTAGTTTTTCAAGACATCGCAAAGCGGTTGGTCGACTCTTCATATGACCAGAAGGCTGGCCTATTCTTCGGCCAGAGAATCAGCATTGCCATACAGCGTGGCAATGCTGCCAGCCTTTTGGGCACTTTTCCTGTTGACAGCGATGCGGACGAATTTTTTGATGCCCTATGATTGTCTTCCCCCTTTATATTTGTATAGTTTGTTAATAGTTTATATATATTTTAGTGTTAGCTTGTATATTATAATTAAGATTATTCTATGTATTGAATTTGAAATAAATTAATTTTAAGATTATTTCTATCTAACCATGATATTATTGATGTCAAAGTTCTATTAATGTCATATTCATAAAGGTCCCTATTATTACATGTTATAGTCACTGTTCTGTCATCTGCAAATAGGGTCATGGGTTAGTTAGTAGCATCAGGCAGGTCATTGATATAAAGGATAAATAATAGTGATCCAATCACGCTCCCTTGCGGGACACCGTAAATAGGCGTTCGTTCGTCAGACCTGTAAAATTCCTCTCTTTTGATCATATTATTTATTTTTGTTATTTCTGTGGACTGTTTTCTTTTAATTAGGTAAGACTCTATAAGGTTAAGTATGTTTCCTCTTATGCCATATGCCTCTAGTTTTTTAAATAGAACGTTATGGTTTACTTAGTCAAAAGCTTGCGTCATATCACAGTAAATAGCGCATACTGGAATTCTAACGTCCATATTTATCATTACCTTATGCAAGAAGTCATAAATTGCCATATTGGTTGTCCTGTTTTTCCTAAATCCCTTTTGCTCATCGATTAAAATGTGTTTCTCTTCAAGGTATGTGTACAACTCCTTATAAATATACTTTTCAACAAAAAAAATATGATTGGAATGAGTGCAATTGGTCTATAGTTGCCCATGTCTTCATTTTTTTAAGACTTTTCTATTGACACTTTTAAGGCATCTGGATATACCTACACCTGAACAGATACATAGGTTTATGAGATAGCTCAAGTATTTACAAATACAGTCAGATACACACTTCATTACCTTCGTAGAAATTCCATCATATCCTGTACCTACTATCGCTATACTTTTTTTTTGTTTATTTATCAGCCAAGAAATTGGCTAATAAAACTGTAGCTTCTATTGAGCAATTATCTGACATTTTCATTGATTCAGCCAATAACTTGGCTACACAAGTTAACATTAATTTAAATTAGAAATTGAGACAAAAGAGGAAAGAAACCTCTTGCATAATTAATGGAAATAATTTAAATTTAAATACTAGTCCAAATCATCAAAATGTCAGAATAAGTTCTAAATCAGTTAACCTGGTGCACCAAAATATTCAAGGTATGTTGAGAAAAGACCTTGAAATTGGATTATTCATGAACTGTAACAACATTGATATTTTATGTATTACAGAACATTGGTTAAAAAGCCATCAGTTCATGTTTAATTTCACTAATCACCAGGTTGGTAGTTCATTCAGCAGAGAAAATGCAATACATGGTGGCTCATTAATACTGTTAACTAAACAATTTAAATTCAAAGAACGTAAGGATATTGTAAGCCTATCTGTTGAGCGGACTATAGAAATAGCTTGTGTGGAGTTGGAACGGCTAGTTGTATTGAGCGTGTACCGGCCTCCGTCATCGATTTATGATTGCTTTGAGAGTATCATGGATGATGTGTTACAAAAGCTTGGTAAATTAGGAAAAAGTATAATTGTTTCTGGTGATTTTAATGTTAATTTATTAGAGGACTCATCGATGAGCCTAAAAAATAAAAAAATATTTCAGTCATATAACCTTAATCATTTATTTTTGGAGCCTACTAGAATAACCGCCACATCAGGTACATGTTTAGATAATATATTTACTGTCATATTACCTATTAATAAAAAAATATAAGTCAACTATATTCTGACCACTGTGGCCAGCTGATTACATTTAGTAAACAAGATAAAAAAGTGGCTAAGAGATATATCACTGTAGTGCCTGTACGGTCTCATCGCCGTACATTTTTCTGCGTACTCGGCAACCTACTTTAGGCCAACGATGCGCGTCATAATTAAGCGTAATAAAATAACATGACTAACGAATTTAAATATAGTGAACTAATAACTGTGTAGCTATCAACAACTGAGAGAAATAATCGCCTTCCACTCTAGTACTGTAACTTACTTTTAACTTAAATAAATTCAACTACTTAGTGCATCTTAGTGGAACGGTGTTTCTCTATACTAACTCAACATACAAACCTTCACGACAAATCGGTGTACGGAGTTAACTACTACAACCCGTACATTTATGGTCCTTCGAGCCTTCGTGTATCTTAGTGTGTTTGTGTCTCTTGTTACGGTAGCGAATCGGTTCAGCTGGTCTCCCGGAAGAGGGTCGCCCCAGTTGGATTGAGAAGGCGCAAATACCTAACCAGAGTACAGGCACATTGAGTACCGGAGCGAACTACAACTACCAGAAGAGCCTTCGACTACTGGAAGACCCTTCAACTACTGAAACTAACTACAACTACCAGAAGAGCCTTCGACTACTGGAAGACCCTTCAACTACTGAAACTAACTACAACTACCAGAAGAGCCTTCGACTACTGGAAGACCCTTCAACTACTGAAACTAACTACAACTACCAGAAGAGCCTTCGACTACTGGAAGACCCTTCAACTACTGAAACTAACTACAAATATCAGAAGAGCCTTCGACTACTGGAAGACCCTTTAACTACTGGAACTAACTACAACTACCAGAAGAGCCTTCGACTACTGGAAGACCCTTCAACTACTGAAACTAACTACAACTACCAGAAGAGCCTTCGACTACTGGAAGACCCTTCAACTACTGAAACTAACTACAAATACCAGAAGAGCCTTCGACTACTGGAAGACCCTTTAACTAAATACAAAATCCATCCATCCATCCATTTCTAAATATTTTAATCTGATTTAATTATAATGTTTTATGTTATGTAATTTTAATCTGATTTCACTGTAATTCTTTATATTTTGTTATTATTGTAATTTTAATGTAATTTAATTGCCATGTACTGTTTTATATTTTCAACGTTTTTGATGTATTTTAATGAATTTTGATCCGTATTAATTGTTATTTTTAATTTAATTTAATTGCAATTTGTTATTTTTATATTATTTTCAACACAATGTTTCCATATTGTTATGAAATAAATGACTTATGACTTATGACTTATGACTACTGGAACTAACTACAACTACTAGAAGAGCCTTCAGAAACTGAAAGTGCCTTCGTCGATAACTAGAAGAGCCTTCAACTAGGTACAAGGAGAATCTTCGGAACTATTTAAAAAGGTATTTTGTGAACTACAAGGAAGCTATCATCTATAATCAAGATGAATAAGCTATCGCCAATAACATTACTTGCTGCTAAAACAAGAGTAGCACCGTTATCACAAACGATCACATTACCGAAACTTGAACTTTGCGGCGCACTATTACTATCGCAACTCATCGAAAAAATCAGAGAACCTCTGAATGGTTTCGAAATAACTACGAGCGTTTGGTGTGACTCTCAAGTGGTCCTGGCGTGGATACAGGGGGATACATCTAAAAGAGAAAAATACGTCGCCAATCGAGTTGCAAAAATAAGACGAATCATACCAGCCGAGCAATGGCGTTATGTGAAGTCGCAAGATAACCCTGCAGACTGTGCATCAAGAGGATTGCTACCAACCAAGCTAACAACATTCAGTCTGTGGTGGGAAGGTCCTACATTTCTGAATACCTTCCAAGAACAAAGTCGTGAAGAAAACATAACATGCACATTTACAACTAACATAGGCAGCATTAACCAAGCGAAATCGAACTCCATAAACAAAGAGACAAACAATTTTATTCATAACTTATTAACTAATTGCAGTTCATTGACCAAAGCGATCAGAATTGTAGCATGGATACAACGATTTATCGGAAACGCACGTAATAACACGAAACGTGACACCGGATGCCTCACTTTATGCGAATTAAACAATGCAAATGAACAAATAATAAAATATGTGCAACAAACGGAAATTATGCAAGAATATAAACAACTTATGAAGAAAGAAACTATTTCTACGAAAAGCAACATTTCCAAACTTAAACCATACTTGGACAACAACGGCTTAATCCGAGTCGGGGGTCGACTGAACCATTCCAGTTTACCTTTTGAGATGAAGAATCCAATCATTCTACCTAAGGGTGGACGACTTACTGAGTTGGTGATCAATCAAGCTCACTTAACGACTTTACACGGAGGAGCCAGACTAACTTTAGCGTACATCCGGCAACGGTACTGGATCGTTGGCGGTAACAGAGCGGTGAAAGCTGAACTACGGCGCTGTGTGCGCTGCCACCGCTACAACCCGCCGGAGATGAACCAACTCATGGGAGATCTGCCACCACAACGAGTAACACCTTCGCGCCCGTTTACCCACACAGGGGTTGACTTCACAGGACACGTTGAAGTCAGACTCAACAAAGGAAGAGGGGTTCGAACTTCAAAGGGTTACATATGCATATTCGTATGCATGGTGACAAAGGCTGTGCACATCGAACTTGCATCCGACTTAAGTACTGAAACTTTTATAGCAGCCTTCCAGAGAATGTGCTCCAGACGCGGAACACCAGGTCACGTCTACTCGGACTGTGGTACAAATTTCATAGGCGCATCAAGGTTGCTTCAGAAAGAGTTTGAAGACTTCAAGCAAATCTTGTCGCCAAACTTCTTCAATAACATCGCAGACATGGGAGTACAATGGCATTTTAATGCGCCCGCTTGGCCAACTGCTGGTGGACTATGGGAAGCAGCGGTCAAGTCGATGAAGTATCACCTTCGTCGGGTGCTAGGAGCCCAAAAACTGACGTACCAGGAATTTACTACCCTGCTTGCGAAGATAGAAGCGTACGTGAACTCCAGGCCGCTTTGCCAGCTCACTGAAGACCCCGAAGAATTTATAACTACCTGACACCGGGTCACTTTCTAACGGGGGGACCAACAATGTCTTTACCACGAGCTGACTACACTGATGAAAACTGCATTGACCTACGCCGGCGATGGCAGTTAACTGAACATATGTACCAACAATTTTGGAAGAATTGGTCAAGCGACTATCTTACTCAACTCCAAACGCGCAGCAAATGGAACAATCCCAAGAAAAACCTCAGCGAGGGGGACATCGTACTAGTCCGGGATAATAATTTGCCGCCAGGAAAATGGGCCATGGGTAGGGTGTTAGAACTTCACCCCGGAGCGGACGGATACGTTCGAGTGACAACCCTGAAAACCCAAACTGGTGTCATTAAACGACCCATAGTAAAACTATCAGCTCTACCGATCGACGCAAACTGCAACAAAAATTATGAAGAATGTAAAACAGATTTACAAAAAACTAGAAAAACTACCACAACAAAACACTCTGGAAGAAAATGTCTTACAAACATTTTAATGTTTCTATTCACAATGTTGATACTTGTGAATGGATCATATGGTTCGCAACTAAGGTCAGGCACTCAAATTACCAATTGATGCAGTTATCTTCGGAATACATTGCCGTGAACTTTGAGAAGAATTCTTACATCTCACTAAAAGATAAAGACTTCAAGCAATGCATCAAAAGGCAAAAAGATAATTTCATTTGTAACGCAAACATACCAGTGTTCAACTTACACAACAAGAATGCACCTTGCGAAGCAAAACTACTGGGTCATCGTACAACTACGTCACCGTGTGACGTACACAGCGTGTCATGCGAGGAGGCATGGATCAAATTGCAAGAATCAAACAGCTGGCTGGTTGTTTGTTGCGGAAGGTGCGAATTACGTACTGTTTGTGAAAACGACGTAATATCGCAAACTATCACATCGGCGGCTATAGTAACTTTGAATCAAGGATGCGTACTGCGGTCAAAAGAACTCACAATCACTTCGCACAATCAATACAACAGCAAACTCAACGTGAACTATGACATGCATGTACCGAACCTGAATTCGCCGATAAACAACATTGTCAACGTCACACTTCATAACGCGCCACACGAACTCTTCACTCTAAAGAAAAATGACTTCGAGGAAATTGACAAAAAGCTGCGGTTCCAACAAGAGAACGAGCCGAAACTACCATCCACTATTACGGATCATGACGTTCACCAATATGCAATTTGTTACCTTTTACTAACAATTGCTGTCATCACTTTCCTGTGGATCATAACAAGGAAATACTGCACGCTGCTCAGGAAGCGATTTCCGAAACGCAACGCGACGAATAGAAAGCAAACGCATGAAGACATTGAACTTCAACCAATGGGATCTCGACAGCAGACTGCCAGAGAAGAAAACCAGCAGGCGCCCACGGACGACTGCCACGAACAACCTCTAGGACACCGAGACAATATTGCCTTTACTTTTGATTAATTATTTACTTTTACTTTAATGTTTAACTTTGTACAGGCGTTTCTTTCTCTCTCTCTACTCATCTTAGCTTCTTTAGGGGGTTGCCAATATGTACGGTCTCATCGCCGTACATTTTTCTGCGTACTCGGCAACCTACTTTAGGCCAACGATGCGCGTCATAATTAAGCGTAATAAAGTAACATGACTAACGAATTTAAATATAGTGAACTAATAACTGTGTAGCTATCAACAACTGAGAGAAATAATCGCCTTCCACTCTAGTACTGTAACTTACTTTTAACTTAAATAAATTCAACTACTTAGTGCATCTTAGTGGAACGGTGTTTCTCTATACTAACTTAACATACAAACCTTCACGACAAATCGGTGTACGGAGTTAACTACTACAACCCGTACAGTGCCAAAAACTGCAGGTCGCTTGGAGAGTTTTAAAAACAAACTTAATAGTAAATTACCCTACTTGCCTTATTGTGATGATCCTAATGAACTGTACAATTCCTTTTTTACACAGAAACAGTACAGAATTTAACTCAACATTTAAACTAACAAAAAGTACCTACTAGGCTGCCATGAATTCACGATAGTATTCAATCATTAAGCTTCGTACAGACAAGCGCGACGCGACAGCGCGGCGCGACACCGGCTATTGTTATACCGTGAAGTTTTCTTAGAAATTGTATTGTTCGAGTCGCGTCGCGCCGTCGCGTCGCGCTGGTCTGCACGAGCCTTTATGTTATGCTACTACGAGTAATAGGATTCGGATGAGGCAGACAGATAGTTTATAACCTGGATTAACACTTAAGATACTTTTTATCCCAATAGTACGTTCCCGGGGGATAATTTCCGACACCCACGCGAGCGAAGCCGCGGGCAAAACCTAGTATTTAATAAAAGAATAGCAATGGAAAAGAAAAAATAAAATAAAAATTAGTAAAAGGTATAAAAATAACTTAATCAATAGAATTAATATCTTTTCTCAGCCATTATTTTCGCCGGGCAGTCAGTAGCACCAGCAGTGCTATTCTGTAACCATCTCACCGTGAAAACTTAGGTGAAGTGAGCGTGGAGTGAGCTGCCATTCCACAGGGATTGACACTATTGACAGCTCACTTCACCCAAGTTTTCACGGTGAGATGTTTACAGAATAGCATGGCTGTTATGTGTTTGTCTGGCTTTTTGAAATGCGTGCAAGTTTTGGTCCATTTGCTTTCTTTGGACAATCTTTGATCGAGTGACCCTGACCACCACAGTGGCCACAGGTGTAAGATGTCTGTCGACATTTATTTATTTATTTATTTATTTATAGTTAATTAAAACGGTACAACACCAATTACATTAATTAACATAGAAATATAAAGAGATTAATATTGACAATTTTTGTATATAATTTAATTAAACTAACATGGAACAGTGGACTCCCTTGCATACGTTCTCTCACAGAACACCAGACATATACGCATAATTTTATTCCATTCATCCACATGACTTGGCAGCGTGTCCGTACTGCTGACACTTGTAGCATGGCAGCGTGTGACTAAAGTGAAGTCTCTGACAGGGCACGATGACCGATTCACAAAAACAAGTTCTTTTGACATCAGGGCTTTTCGAATGACCGGAGATACTTCTACGATATAATTGCACGTCTCGGCGTCTTTCTTACCTGACTTATGGCTTAGCTTTATAGAGGTCAAAAATGACTCAAGGACTGCAGTCCTGAAGTTTTTCGGCTAAGTTTTGATGGTATATATATACATGTGAAGACTTAATTTTCTGTCATGGATGTCGGCACTCCTATGATGACTAATCTAGGCTTTATTTTATGAGGCTCGTCGACAGTTAGACCCGACCTTGTGAGCTGCACCGATTGTCTCAGCTTTCCAAAGTCTTCCTTCGTCTCGGTGCTGACTGCTGATACTCACTCCGCCGTTTCTAGTCTTGCGCAGGCCCCTCACGTGAAGTAGCATTTTTTTACTATTTTTTATATTTTTAAATGTTTTTGTTTTCTCTTTTGTTTTTATAAAAATATTTAAAAATGTAAATCTAAACTAATATTATAAAGCTGAAGAGTTTGTTTGTTTGTTTGTTTGTTTGAACGCGCTAATCTCAGGAACTACTGGTCCGATTTGAAAAATTATTTTAGTGTTAGATAGCCCATTTATTGAGGAATCTAATCTAAACTTATAGCTTCCGCTGCGTGCGCTGTGTAAACGGTTAAAGTTTCTCAAAAATCATGTATGATAGAATTGTTCCCCTTTAAAAGTTCTAAAAAAGGAGTCCGCGACAGCATATGTCTATCTTTTAAGGTTAGCTCACTACTTATACCATTTTTTATGCTAACCAAATTTCTTCTTAAATAATGCATTATTTGCGTGTGTTTTTTATAAACATTATTAATCCTTATCCAAATAAATACGTTATTCATCACAAGTATTTAATTTAAAACAAAATTGCCCTTTACATCATAATAGATTTACGCCAAGAGTGTTTTTCGCACGGGCAACTTTAAGTTGCCCTATCGAGATCTGGTTCTGGTTAAAATCAATATCTACTTCTGGCGGAAGAAAACAAAACTAAAAATATAGTGTACGCAGAAGTACTTTAAAATAACATTAGTTTAGTTTTTTTGAGAATAACCTACAATCTACATGATATAAGATTATAAGACCCAGTACTTACTCACCTATATAAACGAAGTCGCGGGTTAAAGTTAGCGTTAGCTCAAAGTAACTATTCCACGCGGACGAAGTCGCGGGCGGAAGCTAGTTATATGTATATAAATGAAATAAAGGAAATAATAATAACCCCACCGCCTACGTTGACGTCGTGGTGGGGCTTGCGCGCTCCTAACTCTGGGTCTGTGCCGGTAGAGTTTACTTTGCCGGAACAGGTCTAGGATGAGGGGCCAGACAAAGAGAGATACAGAAACCCGCAGGGCAGCATGTGGCGAGCTGTTGGGCAGTAGCGACCCCACGGACCCTATCTCCCGGGAGAAATCTTGTTCCTCATCGAACTCTGGCTTGCCTTTATTGGCCGACTGGACTGAACACTGACGAGGAACAGAGCTCCCACCTCATTCTTGCCTTAATTGGCAGGCTAGAGTGGAGATTCGCAAGAGCAAACGTGCTCGGAGGAAGGAAGTATTCCAGTAAGTGCTCGTAGGGATCTTGACCATTTTCCGGGCTCTGGGATTGTTCTGAAAGCCGTGGGATACCTCTCCACTCCTCAAGCACCTCAGGACATGTTGCCCCTTTGTCGCTACGTCACTATGTGCTAGCGACAGTTTCCGGGGGCCCATTATTGATGGTGCTATATATATTATTGGTCAGGCAGGGGCATAGTCCTTCCATAGTTTTTTTTGTAACCAATCCACTATAGCCAGGCAAAGCCATAGTCCAATGTTTTGTTTCCATATTCTGCAATAGTCCTACACCAACCGGGGGTTGTCCTTGGGTGCACTTGCGTAGTGCATAGAGGGATAATCGTCGGTTGGTGCCTCATTCTACTTGAAATTGTCTAACGGGCCTTTGCGAGTTGGCTTCGGCCCCTCGTACGCCTTCCAAAGGACCGGGACCCCAGCATGGTCCCGAGATATGTAGACATATAAAAATAATAATGATAATTGTTTATTTGCAGACCTTGAAATCTTGGTGTTAGTAATGACATGAAACATGAACATGAAAAAACACATACAATCAAACAATGGACAATAACATAATAAAATAAACAAGATGCCCGTATAGCTACTTAGAGCCGATCTGTGTGTGCAGTCTCAACCATCGGCCAAGCATCGGGCAGTCCCACCGGTCACTAAATGCCCTCAGCATGCTGTGAGAGCTAAAAAATGATCTTTGCCGGAGAGAAGCGCATCGCTTCCGAATAATGGCGTAGAAAGCATCAACCCTCGCATTGGCAAACATACCCGAAGCGCTACAAAACCGCGGCAGCCCCACAAGCATTCTGATGGCATTATTATATTGTACACGCAGAGCGCTGCATGCCTTCTGTGTACACTAAAAAAAAAAAAAAAATATACTTGACCCAGAGGCTGCAGGTGTAGAAAGTCTGACAATAGGCTCGAAAAAGCGTCATTTTAGCCTCACACTTACACCGTGCAAACCTGCGGGCCAGCATATTACTTCGAACAGACAGCGCCCTACGCTCCCTCTCTATGTCTAAATCATCACATAGGTCCTCGGTGACCCAGTGGCCCAGGGTACTTAAATTTTGAGACTCCCTTCAAGGGCTTACCCGCTAATGAGATGCACGGCACATTTAAGTCTCAGTTTCAGTGTATAATGGCACGGTGGAATTGGACGGCTTTTGCTTTGATGGACTGGTACTGGACCGCCATTTGCGATGTCCCATAGCAAACCTTCCGGCATAGGGCATTGATGCGCAATTTCTGGTCCGAGGTTTCTGGTCAGACACCGAGGAGCTCGTGGCTAAGTAATAACAGGCGCATGGGTCGATCCATCAGGTTAAGCTACTCTTGCCAGGGTTGGTCCGTGGATGGGTGACCATATTTACACCGAGACTACTCCGTGCCTCGAAAAGCACGTGAAGCCGTTGGTCCCGGCTGTCATTCATGGATCTTTGAAAATCGTTAAGAGTCATCAGAAGCCCGAAAGTCTGACACCAGTCTTACCAAGGGGTATCGTATTACCCAGTTACTGAGTTGTGGAGGTCCGATAGGCAGTCGCACCATGTAAAATATGCATCCGGTTAGGCTGGAAGCTGACCTCAACATTGTTGGGAAAAGGTTAGGCAGATTGATTGACTTGAAACTTGAGACCTTGAAACTGAATTTTTCAGGCATAACGCTTTTTTGTTACGTGACGGTTTCTACCAGTAAACTCCTTTCATTTTTTTGTTCCTGGGTGGAAAATCCTTAGAGATATCTTCCACCCTGGGGTGGACGGAGGGGTCTGTCAGACTCTTACTGAGTAAAAACCACCCCGGTGTTCCCTTTTCACACTTGGACCCCGGGGATCATGGGATCTTTTGCGACTTCCACGATCTCCGGCTGTTGTCGGCCCTCCTTTGCGGGCCACCTCAGGCCCACGGGAGGAGTGAGGTGTGAAGACTTCCCCCGCGACGTCCAATAGGGGTGAGCTATGAACAATACGCCTCGCCGCCTCGGGTCCTCCTGAATGGGGGGCAGCGGACATCCCCGAGTCCACCTTCCCTCCGAACCTGTTTACGGGGGCTGGAAAAGGGCGTTGTACGCCCTCCGCCGGCTCCCGATCCACCTGCTGCTGGTCATCAACTTTTGCGTTAGCCACTGAAAATGGCGGCCGAAGTCCCACCAGCTGTCGAATACTAGTCCCATGATGAACTCGACCAGCAATTTGGGCCCCCCCAACCACGATTAGGGCATGCTATCCGGATATCAAAATTATCCGAATATCCGTCGAATATATTATCCGGATATCATTTGTTCCTTTTCTATATTTTGTTGCATCAAAATCAGTAATAATATAACATTTTACATTGTTTTTTAATAAAATAGGTACAAAAATACCTACCTTGGGTGTTGCATGACTTGTCGAGTCCAAATGTAAATTGGTTTCGACAACAAAGAAATTGTCGATAAGCCACTGCGAAAATACCATCCGTGGTATGTGATCGTTGTCATTCAATTCTTGGACCGGTTGAAAATGATACGGATGTTGACGGTCGATGTGGAGAATTCTCAATACTGTCCAGTGAAAAACATTGAAAATACACGCCGCCCTCGTGGTACTTTCCTCTGGGTGCTCTGCGAAGACATTCAGAATACGTACTTGAAGATCAACTGGCAGCTGCTGCCACAACCCTGAGCATGGGCCGGCACGGTGAACTAGCCGGTATACACATCCTTTGTGTAGCCGCCAAAATCGTTTCACGATTTGACACACGTTGTCCAGGGAACAATTCTGCGTACATCCTACGAGCCTCATTCAGGTTATCAGCCGCGATAGCGTAAAGCCGTAAGCCATTTCGGTCCACTGTTCATTTGTTTAAGACATAACTACAATTATTTACGCGCGAGAAACGAGCGGCGCTACGACGACGCGGGGATACATGCGCTCGCTAGCGAGACAGCTGACTGACTGAGGTGATGGAGGGGTCGCGCTCGCGACCGGTCGGGTCACGTGGCGCGGCGCTCTCCTCCCGTGTTGAGACGCCAGGTTGACGCCCTTAGCGCATAGGGTGAAATACCGTTGTGGTAAAATGAAAATATTCTTTAAAAAAAAAAGTTGTTATTTTCCATTGATTTTACATTCTATAAATGAAACCAAACCACTGGTTTCAAGGATAATGGTGTTTACCCTTACACCCTGTGTGTATATATATATATACTAGCTGCCCGCCCCGGCTTCACTCGAGTAGCACTAAGTACTTATCTACGGCGCACCTACCTGCCTACCCTACCTACCCTACCTACCCTACCTATTACCCTACCTACCCTACCTACCCTAACTACCCTACCTACCCTACCTACCCTACCTACCCTACCTACCTACCCTACCTACCCTACCTACCCTACCTACCCTACCTACCCTACCTACCCTACCTACCCTACCTACCCTACCTACCCTACCTACCCTACCTACCCTACCTACCCTGCCTACCCTACCTACCCTGCCTACCCTACCTACCCTGCCTACCCTACCTACCCTGCCTACCCTACCTACCCTGCCTACCCTGCCTACCCTACCTACTTACCCTACCTACCCTACCTACCCTACCTACCCTACCTACCCTACCTACCCTACCTACCCTACCTACCCTACCTACCCTACCTACCCTACCTACCCTACCTACCCTACCTACCCTACCTACCCTACCTACCCTACCTACCCTACCTACCCTACCTACCCTACCTACCCTACCTACCCTACCTACCCTACCTACCCTACCTACCCTACCTACCCTACCTACCCTACCTACCCTACCTACCCTACCTACCCTACCTACCCTACCTACCCTACCTACCCTACCTACCCTCCCTACCCTGCCTACCCTACCTACCCTACCTACCCTACCTACCCTACCTACCCTACCTACCCTACCTACCCTACCTACCCTACCTACTCTACCTACCCTACCTACCCTATCTTTTCATTGTTTTTATATTATTATATTCAGCTATTCAGGGCGGAGACAAATCCAACGAATCAAAAACCATGAAAATTGGTCCAGCAGATCTCGAGTTATAAGTGTTGTAACAAACACGACTTTCTTTTATATATATAGATTTATATTTTATTATCTCGCGAAAATGTTCATTCGCGCTCCTACGCACAAATACATTTTTTTGCGCAATTGTAAATACTCGATAGTTTGATGTTGTTGTGGTGTGCACAGGTCGCTGGCGAGCAACCGCGTGGAGGTGGTGGAGGCGGGCGTGCTGCAGGCGTGCCGCCGCCTCGCGCGCCTCGAGCTGCGCGCCAACCCGCTAGCGCATGTGCACGCGCGCGCTCTCACTCACCTGCCGCATCTCACCACCCTGTGAGTACACACAACATGTTCACGCGCCTTCCATAGCGCATCATCACGCTATCGCGCCACCGACGACCTCACAGTGATGCACGATACGTCGCGCGTCGCGTCGTCGATACGATCCAGATCTTCGAATTGATCAAAATTCAAAATTCTAAAGTCATTTATTCAAACTAGGCTGAGAATCAGCACTTTTCGAATGTCAAAATTACATAAGACAGACCCCCAAAACGCCCACCCTTCACCACTTCCTAGTGCTTTAGCTGGGAAGAAGAAGTGGCGCAACAAACTCCCCAGCAGCACTGCTGTCTGTTCAGTTAGAAAGAAAAAAAAAATATTTGATTCTATACAATAGTATGGCAAATAATTTACATTAGTCAACACAAAACATAAAGTAGACAGGAATAGACAAGATTTTGACGACGTTAACAGTGCACTCTCAATTATTTCATGAAGTGTTCCACCATTTCATAAAATGGTTGTGTTTCATGAAATGGGGTGGTTCCATGAAATGGATTACCTTCACAACGACCCCGGGCTTAAATGGGCTTAAAAGTCGTAAGAGCTTCTTACGCTCTATGCAGGCCGTCCAGAACAAACCACCTAATGAGAGAAGTAAATTGTGGGAAGAGAAGCTTCCACCACCGACTTCTTTAAACTCCAAAAGCATTTTCCTCCCGAGTGTCATCTGCAGTGGCCTACATGGAAAGCCCTCAATCGATTGCGTACCCAAGTATAGGCCGCTGCAGACACAATTTGTCGAAGTGGAGGATCACTGACCCATCCAACACTCAGTGCGTGTGCAGTGCTTCTGATCAGACCATGCCCATGCCCATGACCTAAAGAATACCACTGATGCCGCAAATAACGAGGCCACCTACTGGGCTCATACAATATAAAAAATTAAAACTAAGGTGAAGAGGAGTACCATCGATCGACACGAAAAGAATAAGATGAAATGGCCAGCTAAAATTGACCATATCGTTTAAACGTCAACGTTAAATGATATGTCAGTCGACGTTTGGCCATATCACTAATGTAGGGACTAGGGTATCCTCAAGGTTTAAGGTTTAGTAAAAATTGCCAAGTAGGTAACTGCGACCAATTTGGAAGTAGAGCTCGCCAGCCGCTGCCGCGGGGCACCCCTCCCTTGTCTTACCCATTTGGTCGGAGTGCCAGTGTGCCACAAGCAGCGTGAAATGTAACATAGCGCTTAAAATTTGTTTTAAAATATTTAAAAAATTCACGCCGCTTGTGGCACCCCGACGAAATGGGTTAGGTTAGGTTAGAACTATCACCAATCGCGAGCGAGCCGAGCGGGCGAACGAGCGGTGCTGCGACAGCGGCCGACGTGCGCGACTTCCAAGTTAGTTGTTTTCTATAATATCATATTTGGAAATCCAATAAAAGTCCATCGACTTTTTATGCGTGGTCACCTTACATTGTTTCAGACACTAATCTACATGGTCCTCATATGGCTTGACCAAGATTTTGTCTGGACTTTAAAAGAGACTGCGACCTCTGAGTTTGTTTCGGCCTTTCTTCTCAGAGTAGTTAGATAGGAAACACCGACCTCATCTAGCTTAATATTTTTTTATATACGAGTATAACGTGTAAAAGTGATTCCGATATCCTATTTACAGAATAAACAAACAATTTCATTTCATTTCATTTCATGTTGAAATGGTTGCACCATTTCATGAAATGGTCGAACACTTCATGAAATGATCAATTCTAAGATCTGGCCACGACTTACACAAGAAGTGTACCGACTGTACTGTCCTCGAGAGTTTATGTAAGTAGGTGTTTTCTTATGAAGAAAGTTCAAAGCGTCACAATCTCAAGATTGATAAAATTCCTTTTGTAGGCTCCCCTAAAGTAACACCACTATATTAATTCTACGGTCCGTTGCATGACAATTATGTGTTCTTTGAAAACAATCTTAAAGTGGTTTGCTTATGATAAATTGTCGGCCGAGGTCAGGGTCGTCATCATTTTGAAATAGTTTCATTGATTTTCCGGTATTTAAACGAGTTTCTTGTTGATGATAAACTCGTTTAAATTCCGGAAAATCCTCCGGACAGATATTAATGAAAAGGTCGCTGTAGTCTAGCGTCCCTGAAATACTTTTATGATTACATTCCAGTACACTAGTAACGTACAATCATATCATCATCTGCCTAGCATTTCCCCAACTATAAATAGTATTATACATACACTAGTCACGTTAAATAAAAAAACCGGCCAAGTGCGTGTCGGACCACGCACAATTAAGGGTTCCGTAGTTGGGATGAATTTATGCCAAGAACAAACTTAACATTACAGTTGAAAAACATGTTCTCCCATACGGAATGTATGGGAGATCATGTATTTCAAACTGCAACTTTAAGTTGGTTGATTATTATTCGTTAACCTGTATAGTTTTCCTTTTAATTTCGTTATATGTATATACTACTACCGTGAATTTTTTCAGATTCCAAAACCAACCATTTAGCTGGCAGGGGGGGGGGGACACTTGACTAACAAAAAATCAAATCAAATCAGGGGCGCAGCTAACCAATAACCCGATTCCTGTCGGCTTCCCTTCGGAAATTATGACAGTCAGTAGTTCTCAGCAGTGTTTAATAATCACACTGAATGTATTATTTAATACTTACACCATAAAATTAAAGTATTACAAAACCCTAACCTACATTAAAAAAATTGTCTTTATATTCCAACGAAAACAAAACATTTAAAGTGCGCGCCAATTTTGCTCTAGTGCCTCCAGTATAACTCGTTGTCCGCCCGGGTTATGAAAACTTAAATTTCTATACAAAATAATCTCGTCATGACGTCACTTCAGGTCACGTGACACGCTGTTTTTTGAGGCAATAGTAAGCCGTAAAAAGTCGAGTTATGATAGGTACAGTACAGTGTAGGAATCCATTCGCTGAATTTCGTAAGCGTTCGGTTTGGTTCGGGACGGGGGGAGGGACAAGCTCCACGCTCCACGCACGCAATAATTTTAAATGTTTGTTGACGATTGACGTAAATAGTTAATAGAATTTATAACCTTTAATTTTGTTGATACTTGTAGTTAATTAGCATTTTGTTCGTTGTATTCATATAAGTTATTAGTGTAGTATTAGTGTAACAATTAGAATTGGATAATCGTGAGTTTGTTGTGAAATTGTGCGTTCGCCGTCGTTGTAATTAGGAATTTGTGGTAAGTCGATAGATTAGCAAGTTGAAATTACTTTTTTAGAGTAGATTTGAAAAGTTATTAGTAGGATGGCGGCATTAATAGTTTTAGATTGTTGTGTGACAGATTATTTGCTTCGTGAGGAAACATGCTTTTCAAGGTTAAGTTTTGAAAATAAGAAACACATAATTAGGCTAGGTCGTGCTCGACCAGATATGACTATAAACTACAAACGACGTGATGGGTTTTTCAAACATTTTAATGTGTCCCTTTACGATAAATATCAATGGCTGACTGGTAGTTGTAAATTAAATAAGATGTTTTGTTTTCCATGTTTACTTTTCTCAGATTCTAGTAGTTTATGGAATAAAGGGGGTTTTACAGATATTAATAATCTGACGAATTCATCAAAAAAACATGTGCAGACTGAAAAGCATATTCGTAGCTGTTTAGATTTACATGACTTCGGGAATAGTAGGATAGAACCATTTTTCACTAATTCGCTTGAAGCTCATAATAGGAAAGTAGCTCGAAATAGGAATTTAATGAAACGGTTTATTGACACCGTTATTTTGTTAGGTAAACAAGAAGTAGCTTTTCGCGGCCACGATGAACGTCCGAATTCTGATAACCGCGGTAACTATATTGAAACCTTGTTATATCTGAGCAAGTATGACACCGTAATGGACTCTCATTTGGAACTATGTTCTTCAGTTCAGAACCCCGCGTTTTCTGGTCTTTCAAGTGATATTCAAAATGATTTAATACATAGTATTGCATCCGTTTTACGAGACCACATTCGAATCGAGATAGATAAAGCTCCATTTCTGTCTGTAATGATTGACGAAACTCCCGATGTCAGTCATAGGGAGCAATTGACTGTAATTTTTCGATATTTATCTGAAACTGGAATCGAAGAACGATTCTTAGGTTTTTACGATGTTTGCGGAAGTCGAACTGCTGAAGTTTTATACAAACAGTTGTTAGAAATACTTGACCAGTATCGTTGTAGGAATAAGTTAGTTGGTCAGTCTTACGACGGCGCGGCAGATTTTTTTTTTTTTTTTTGTTTTTGCTCCGGCTTACCTTTCTCATAAACTCACCCTTCGCCACTGAATCAAATCAATCTTTATTTGTGAACATAAGTACAAAAAGGTATTATTTATACATATTAGCTGATCTGTATGTTCGGCCAATAATCGGCATACAAATATAATATTAGTAAGCAGGTTATTTTTACTATCATAATTAACAAAGTCTAGGATAAAAGAAATGAATCAATTGAAAAATGTCATGAGCCGCATAAAATAAAGTAATTGAATTATATTATTAATTATTAAGAATGTCAAAGAAAGTTAAATTTAGTCATAATTTGTCATTTAAAAGTCTTCAATCGAGTAATACGTCTTTTCAAATAGAAACAGGAACAACTTTTTTTTTAAATGGCTGACATTTTCCTCACTTCTGATACACTTTGGCAATTTATTGTATAATTTTGGAGCCATTACGAAAATACTGTTCTTGTATAAAGCAGTTTTAGATCCAACAGTTTGTAGCCGGTCAGCTCGACGCTGAATACCTACTCGGTCAAATTTATACATATTATTTTTGACGAACATAGATGTCTGGTATACCGCATGACTTTTTTTACCGTCTCGAAAAAAATAGGGTATAATAGGTGAACGGAGTAGAAGCCTATGGCATAGAAATTTTAATGTTTTAATTTTTTTAAATAAAAAAAATAAAAATAAAAAATGTTCCAAATATCCTTAAAAAAACATGAAAACTATCCATCATATATCATGATAAATTCCGCGCATTTAGTAGGGTGCGTATGAGGGTAGGGTTCTTTTTTATTTTCTATTTTTAATGTTCTGGAATGAAAAGTTCACTTTATATGCTTGGTATTTATCGATAAATCAATTTCATTCTAGGTTATTGAAAAAAATTAAAACATTAAAATTTCTATGCTATAGGCTTCTACTCCGTTCACCTATTATACCCTATTTTTTTCGAGACGGTAAAAAAAGTCATGCGGTATGTACAATGAGGGCACTGTTAAAATTTTCATACTTTTAAAATATTGTTTACAGCTGTCAGTGGTTTGCAGGTCGCTCTAATACACCTTTTCTGACACTTAAACACCATATTTTTACCCGAGGCGTTTCCCCAAAACATAATGCCATATCTTAATGTTGAGGCTACTAGACCATGATATGCAGTTAGTTTCGATTGGCCGTTTTACTTAGCATACGCAGCGCATGAGAAAATTGGTTTACTTTACTACATACTTTGTCAATCTGGGTATTCCATTTTAATGTGCTTTCAATATTTAATCCCAGAAATTTTGTCACATTCGTCTCATTAATCCTTTTATCATTATATCTTATATCTAAATTTAAATTCTGATTTACTGTTTGTTGAAATTTCATTATTACTGTCTTGTCTAAATTTATTACCAAATTATTATTCTCTAGCCAATTTATAACTGATTTTATGTTAGAGTTAATGTCTGATTCCTAATGTATCTAATTGGTCACTGTTGAAAAGTAGAGTGCTGTCATCTGCAAACATTGTCATGGGATAGGTCGATGCTTTTGGGAAGTCATTTATATATATAATAAATAGGAGAGGTCCAAGTATGCTACCTTGTGGTACTCCATACATCACTGTTCTCGGGCTGGATTTAAATGTTGTTTCATGTTTTTTACATATTCTATTAATAACTGTTATTTGCTGTCTATCTTGTAGGTATGATTTAATTAAATTTGATATGTTACCTCTAATCCCGTATGCGTCAAGTTTATTAATTAATATTCTATGGTCTACGCGGTCAAAGGCTTTCGACATGTCCATATATAGAGCCAGAGCCGGTTTTCTTTTATCTACTCTGTTGCTAACGAGTTTAAAAAAATCATAGATTGCCATGTCAATGGACTTATTTTTCCGGAAGCCCTTTTGGCTATCGACAAATAATTTATTTTTCTCGAAATATGAATTGATTTGATTGTATATTACTCTTTCAAATATTTTTGACAAAATAGGTATCAATGCTATAGGTCTATAGGAAGACATGTTGTCTTTATTATCTTTTTTGAAAAGCGGTTTTATGATACTGATTTTTAATTCCTTTGGAAAAACACCATGCAAGATGCACATATTGATCAGGTGACTAAGGACGGGTGCAATTATTGTAGATACTGTTTTGACGTTTGTTTTATTATGTTTAGTCGGTGATAACTTGTATTTCCATAACAAATCTCTTTTTTTCTTGCTACATAATCTAATACCGCGACTAATCCAGTTTGGTTTTACTTTCGTCGATATTTTTATTTTAATGTTAGGAAAACATAAGTCATATAGCAATTTAAACCAGTCATAGAACAATTTGAATGCTTTTTCAGGGTCTGTTTCCCCATAAACATCAGAAAATGACAATTGTTTTAAATAGTTTTCGAATTTTTCTATATTTTCTTTTGAGTAGTCCCGTTTTGTACAGTACCAGTAGTCTAAAAGGCACGTTTGTTTAACTGGACATCGTAAAAATTGTGCTGTGTGATCGGATACTGCTAGTTCCAAAACTTCTCCTTTAGCTCCTCGCACATTGTGGATTATATTATCAATGCAGGTCCCACTGCTTTATCTAGTTGGAACGTTTACGGCAAATTTAAGATCATAACCTATTATTAAGTGCTTGAATTGCTGCGAACTTGTGGTATCTTTTAGCAAATCAATGTTGAAATCACCGCACAAAAGCACTTTTTTATTTGAGTGAATGGATAAAGAATTTAACAGACTGTCTAATTTATTAAAAAATATTTCATGTTTGCTTTTTACTTCGGTACTATGTGGACTCCTATATAAACATATTATAATAATATTGTGGTCGGTGAGTTCCACTGCACAGCATTCAAAAATATTAGATACACCATATTTCGCAACAGACTCCAAAGTTCTATATTTAATACCGTTTCTTATCATTATACATGTGCCTCCATGTCTGGATTCTCTAGTGAAAAGTGTTGCTAAAGTAAAATTAGGTATATATAATAGGTTTACATCCGACAATATCATATTGTGCTCAGAAAAGCATAATACATCCACTATTTTCCCTGAATTATGTAGTTCCTCTAGCAGTACAGTAAATACATTGGATTTATTTAAGAGGCCATTTATGTTTTGATGCATAATATTGAGATTTTTATACACGAAAAAAACTATCCTCATCACAGTGCTTTGTGTCATTTATAACAGAAATATCATTTTGTGTTATAATTTTACCCGTGCTAAGATTTGGTATACAATCAATATCTTGGTAGGTAGTATTCAGTGCGTTTAAGTTTAAAATAAAGCTCTCTAGGTCTGTTACAATAATATTTAGAGCTTTGTTATTTATACTGCCGGACCGTTGGTTATATGAGTCGTATGAATACGGCAGATTGAGGTTTGAGTCTAGAATATACGCATATTTATGCGTCTCGGCGTCCATGTAAATCAAATTATTAAAAATATCTATTCTACTATTAAACATTAAATTAGCATTGTTCTCCATATATTTAAATGTTGGAAGACTTATAATAAAATTAGTATGGTTTAATGGGAGTAGTGTTTCCCGGATATATGAAACAAGTTCCATATAATTATTAGTTTGTCTGAAATCTTCTTCGCCAATAACTACATATAATACAGTAGTCAAAGAAAGTGAAATTACGAACTTTTTCATGAATATTACATAAGACATGTGACAATGTTTAAAATTAAACCTACCGATAGTTGCGTGCCGTACTTTAAAAAATATAAAATAGTTACGTTGCCATGTCTTTACATTTTAGAGGTAGCTGTATTTGTAAAAACGAATCCACACCGATTTAAACAATTAAATGAAGTTGTACCACGTAACAGGCGTGACAACAGTAGGATATGCTCTCATGCTGCGAGAACATCACTCATGCGCAAAAGTATTTTCTGTATGGCTCCGATGATATTTAATAAATTGCCTAAGGAGAGAACTGCCCTTGTCACTTTTCAAAAATAAGCTGAGATTTTTTTTAAGCATATTACACTATTTTACATTTTTTGGATGAAAAGGACTTTTCTATTCCGACCTCTAATGTAGATGGTTAAAAATACAATTTTATAATGTGAACACAGTTAATTATAGTGGACATAGTTAATTTAATTTATTTTGGACTTTAAAATCGTGACATCAATTTTTATTGTTTATTTCTTACGTATTTTCTAATGAATTTAAAATGACGTGACATGAAATGATTATAATGATACTATTTGATAATTATGTATATATACTGGACATAATTTAATTTATTTTTGACCATAATATACTTTAAATCTTGACATAAATTATTAATGAAATGATTATGAATGTTAATCCAATTAAATGAAATTGTTAACTAATAACTTACAACTTATACAATTTGTACGCCGCTATTGGCAAAACATGGACGCTCACAACAAAATATTAACTCAATACCTTGCATGTCTGCCTTGTCAGTTTATGTATACGCATGTTTGACAAATAAATGATCTTTCTTTCTTTCTTTCTTTCTTTCATGTTTTAAGCCACATCGTGGAGTGCGATAGTGACACCTACTATAGTTAGCGAGCTGAGTTCTTTCACTCATTTTATAAATCCTGTCAGATGTTTCACTGCTCACAATGCAGATTTTATGTCTCATAGGAAGTAGTTGGATCTTCGGCTGTTTGATATCTTGAGGAGTGATTTTTGTCTTGTCTTCTTGTGTACATAGTTTAAATGTAGGGTATTCTGTAGTTTGTGTTTGTTTTGTTTTCATGCTGCTGTTAATAGTGTTCTTCAACGGTGTTTTTACTTTTTTCTTGATTGGGCTACTTGCAATGTTCTTGAATATATCATTTTTCTTCATTAATTCATTGTTTATCTGTTTTAGGTCGTGTTTTGCAGCGTTAGCAACTCAATTTCGTTATGTGCACTTTGTAATTGGGATTGAAGTTTTTTGATTTCATCTTTATAGGCGATTAGTTGAATGTCCTCTTCGTCCTCAGATAACTCAGGCATGCTATTTGTTGTACTGTCCAAATTTATTGATTTGTTTCCATTGTCGTCATTTGGTTCGGAGCGTGTACGGGTGCGTCGGAATGTAACATGTTCCAAGAATGAATTCATAGTTTAAATTCGATTGATACTGATACGAAAATATCAATTTATAATTGTTAGAAAGTTACAAAACGACGCCTGACTATATTTCAATAGCAAGATATATTGAAATATATTGCGACAGATTGCTGATATACGAACTATGCGTGTAACGGAGCGCAGTCCCAAAGTGCTGGTGTTTAAACTTCAAAGATTCGATTTCCGAATGACAGATTTTGTGTCATCGATTTCGTGGTGCGCTTGGATTGGTCAGATGTTTGGTTTTTGTACAATATCGATGAGTCAGCTGTGATCTGTTTACATTCTTGAAAAAGTAACCGCTTTTCAATAATATGGTTATTCTTTAACACTTCTATCACTATTATATGAACAAATTTACACTCACATTTGTATTTCCTGAGTGAATTAATCCTTTTCCACGCACAGTTCAGAAGTTTCGCCCTATTTACAGACCAAATTCACTAACAGTCACCGGTATCGAATTCACCGGTTCGTTCACACAGACGAGATAACCCGTTGCTGCAAACATTCACTTGCAATTATTGCTCGTTAACAGGTTGGACCAGCACAGTTTTGTAGATTTTAAAACAGGATTACTATTTTTAAGTTATTTTTATTACAGAGCCAATTGTTAACCGTGACATTGACACCTGTCGTTCAGTTAAAAGCTTAATAATAGGTCTTTACCTATGAAATTGCCGTTTTGTCTTGTCTTTTGCTTCCAACCCTAGTTCTCGCAACTTGGAGACCGTCTGCTGTGCAGTATGAGGTCGCGCTCGCGCGTTGTCGTGCAGTAGCAGCGGAGACGAGCGATTGACCAATGCTGGTTGGAGATGTGCCAGCTTCTCCATCATTGTGTTCAGTTCTTCACAGTACACATCTGCAGTAATGCTCACCCCGTTTGTTAAGAAGCTGTGATGAATCACACCGGCGCTAGATCACCAAACAGTGACCATCACTTTTCTAGGGGTAAGTTTTCGTTTAGGGCATTGTTTAGGTGCTGAACCAGGATCCAACCAACTTGCTGAGCGCTTGCGGTTATCAAACAGAATCCATTTTTCATCGCAGGTAACAATGCGGTTCAAAATTCCTTCATTTGTGTGTCTGTTGAGCAGGGCAAGGCATGTCTCGACGCGTACTTTGCGCTGGCGATCATTGAGTTCGTGGGGCACCCATTTGTCAAGCTTTTTTACCTTGCCAATTTGACGCAAATGGACCAATATTGTTTTGACGCTAACGTCGAAAGCTGCTGCTAATTCAGCCGTAGATTGTGTATCATCAGCTTCCACAATCGCCTTTAATTCGCCATTGTCGACCAAAGTCTTCGGACGACCGCGAGGTTCATTTTTCAGGTCGAAATTTCCAGAACGGAAGCGAGCAAACCAATAACAGGTGGTGCGTTGGTTTGTAGTGTTAGCTCCGTAAACGTCGTTGATGTTGCGTGCCGCTTGTGCCGCGTTGCTGCCACGACGGTACTCATATTCCATAATTACTCGAACTTTTAACGTACTTATCCATGATTACGAAAAAGATTGAAATGCGATGAAAATGTAACACTAATCAATAAACAAATGACTACTTTTGGAAAAAAAAAACATGTTTTTAAAATAAAATTAATTTGAAATTAGAATTCTTAGCCAAACAAAAATTATTTTTATTTGAAATGACCAGTACTGCAGAACGGCAATTTCATAGGTAAAGACCATATTTTGCAATCGGATCCCTGAATCCAAAAATGGTTTTCACAAACTCACAATTTTTTTTTTTCGCAAGGAGTTTGTATAGCATTGAGATGGAGGTCGCATATATAGACTGTGTTCTAAATTCAAACACCAAAATACCACCATCTCAATGCTACACAACCTCCTTGCGAAAACATACTCGATGCACAGGGAATAAATATTGCTTCACAAGTTGATTATTATTAGTAATAATAATAATAAGAAAATTACTTTTAATTTTAGTAATTGTTCCAATTTTAATGTGCATTTTAATTAATTTAACCTTGTTTCTTCATTAAATGTCTATTTTCGCTTAAATCTTTATTTTTCTCGTAGTCATGGTATAAAGTATAGTATGCAACTCTTGAATAAAACGGATTTATATCCCATGGCCATGAATTACTCGCGTCGCTCAGGATTCTAACACTTCAATCGTCGTCATGAATCACTCCCTACGGTCGTGATTCAGTCGTTAGAATAATAATAATAATAATAGGTGGTGCCTCATTTCATTAAAAACGTCTAACGGGCCTCTGCGAGTTGGCTTTGGCCCCTCGTACGCCTTCCAAAGGTCCGGGACCCCAGGGTCCCGAGAAATGTCAAGAGACGAAAAAAAATAAAATAATAATGTTTATTTCAAAAAAGTTGTTACAGAGGTGAATACAACAATAGAGAGATACAGCACGAGGAACATAAAGTTTAACTCCTGGCTCCCAAACTAGGTTTATAGCCTGTGACTTGGGAACCAGTGATTCCATTAGGGTAAATAGTAGTCAACAGTTACATGGCTCATGGGGATAACATAATAATATTATTATTATTCTAAGTACATAACAAGAGTTACAGCAAATTAAAAATAATAAAAGAAAACAAAACGTGTTTGAGTAAAAGAGTGTGTGTGTTGGGGTAGGTGTGGAGTGTGGTGTGGGTGTTGAGTGTGGTGTTTGTGTGAGTAGATGATGTGAATGTGTAGAGAATATGGGTATGGGTATGTGGGAATATGGGTTATGAACCTAAATGAGGGGAAATCTGTACTAGGCATGTGGGACAAGCAGGGTTTCGATTTCGTCATACGATTTCTCATTTAGCCATTTTCTTACGGAGCTTTTGCAGTGGTGATGGTTTAAAGTGTGAATGTGGAGGGATTTGTTCAATTTATTGTACAAAGTGTAGCTGAGGTAAGTGAATTGGTGTTGCGCAAAGGTGGTTTTGTGCCTTACTGGTGGAAAGACAATATCTGCGCGGCGTTTTGTACTTACTGAGAATGGCAAACGATGTTTCCTTAATACACATTGTAAGATATAAAGTCCTCTCACCGACAGAACCTTGCATTCCCTATAAAGTTCCAATGTAGCGTACCTATATGGCTTGCAGAACATAACTTTGAGGACTGCTCTCTGAGCTCTCTCTAATTTCAAAAAGTGTGTTTTGCAAGCGCCACCCCAGGCAGGCAGACAATAAAGGAGAAGAGACTGACAGAGTGAATAATAGACCAGCATAAGTATTTCTGAGTCAGCCGAACAACGAAGTTTCTTAAATATGGAAATGAGTTTGCGTATTCGGGTAACTATACTATCTACGTGACTATACCAGTTCAGGTGCTTGTCAATTTGCACGCCCAAGTATTTTATACAAGGTGTAAGTGTCAGAGAGGGACAAGCACAACAGGAATTACGTGGACAAGTATGAGCTTTAATAGTAAGAGTTATTGTAGGCTGAGTCTTATTACTTATCCTTCACTTGCTCGTGATTCATCTATGGCCCTCGCTTTAAATCCGTCCTTTATTCACTAATTGCATAATATACTATTATGTCACTATTAAACTATTACACTACTATACTATTGTCACTACTTTTGTCACTATTATACTATTGTGTATGTGTTATGTTGTTATGTCTAAGTTTTTTATAATGTTATTAGAGTTTATGTAGTTAGGTTTTATGACCATGTAAATGTAAACATTCGTATGCCGCTTTTAGCGGCGGATGTGTCCTGAACATAATTATACCTAACCAACTTGTACGTACCATATCCGACGAATAAATGTCTTTGTCTTTGAACGAAAATTTGCTGTAAATTTTCTGCTCTAAGCGGGGGAGATGTAAAGAAAATAATTGTAGTCATTAGTAATACTTTTTCCAAAGCAACACTAAAGAGTTGTTATAAGACAGTGACAGTTAGCACGGATGTCAATTGGTAGAGATGACAAAATGACATAGAGATAAGAGGTTAATAAGTTTAAAAATTCGACCATGGGCAAAAATGTACGGACCCTGGTCCCAATATACCAACAGTGTTACAACCTATGCCAAATGAAAGGATTTGAAGAGTAAAATATTTCATGCTATAGCGCCAAGCCGAAATTGAGCGCGATCATGGTGTTTAAAACCTAACCTTATTTTATTTAAATAAAAATGGTCAAGTATTTGATCACAGTTTCGCCTGGTGGTTAGTGTCGGTATTTTCAAGATTACTTATTTATTACATAATTTTTAGGGTTCGGTATTTCCAGCAAAGCAGATGGGTAGAACTTAAAGTATAAAAGAAACAACAAATGTTATATTGTAGCTTTATTAATAGTTCTGTATTATCAGTGTTATCTCTTAAAATGATTACAAAAATAGCTTAATATAATATTATAACTAAATAATTATTCAACAATAATCTCATCTAAATGTAGTGCCAGTCTATGAAATCCTTCCAGTCTACCCAGCCCCAAGTACCATATTATAGAGATTACATGCGCACAGCTCCCTATAGTGCGTCTACCCGTAAGACATGTACAATAATAATGTATTATCGCTTCTCGGCCTACTTGATCGCGGTCAATTAATGTGTAAGTGTAATATGCTTTTGATCTAACGTGTCGAGATTGTACTCGTCCCCTGAGTAGCCATACGTTAGTTTGCATAATATTACATTGCTGCAAGTCGTGCAAGTTACTCTGCCGGTATATTTCTATTGTATAGAGACCGCTTTCACGCAAGTGTTCGATAGCGTACGATCGTGCAAGCTTAAGCTGATAAGTGCCAAGAGAAATGAGAATCAAATCATCTATGGTTAATACGGGAAAGTCTTGCAACTGGGGAAGATTTGCTTCCATTGTTTCAAACGCGACTCGCTGTCTATTAATTTTTTTTAATGATACGTACTCATATAAAAGGTTTGGAGAGTTCATCTTTATGTTTATTATGCTCAAAATGTCACGAGCAAGTCTATTATCAGTAGCTACTTTATAAAACGCATTTATAAGCGCAGTTGCAATTTTAAAATCAACAAACATGTGAGGCAACGCTCTATTAAAATAATCTTGCCGTAACAATTTGAATCGGTTCTTAAACTTGCCATTAACCACTTCCACCACCCAACGAATGATAGTCACTAATCTAGATTTATTGGCCTGCTCTGTCGTCAATTGGCTTTCATTCCTATCCTTTGTTGAAGGAAAATGTGTTTCATATCCTAGCGATTCCAGGTCCATGATACAGTCTCTGAAGCCTCGATCCAAAATGAATACATCATTTGGTTCAAAGAACATAATATATGAAATGCATGAGTCTCGTCTACACACAAGTTGGTTATAATCGTTGCATCACTGGTTGTTGCGGCGTATGGACCAAGGACATCTATTATGTAACAAGTTTTGAAACTTGTGGTGACTGTATGTTAACTTTTGAAAAAGAAAGTAGCTACTTTTTTCAATGTAGACATATGTTCCTTCACAAATGACTATGGCTGTTGTATTGTTGTCATTACCAAAAATACTCCTCGGTAAAAAATTCCTATTCAACATAATTCTGTCTCGAAATATTGTCCATGCCTAAGTGAATACTTACAAAATCGGCCGTTAAATGTTGTCTGGCTAGTGCTAGTTTCCTTTCCAGGGTTCTGCGTGACATATTAAACAGGCTTGATAGTCTTTCATTAGACTCACCTGTACGCTATTTCGATAAATATACGCCAATTATAGTACGAGGATGATTAGTCACTGGTGTCAATGAAGGAGTTTCTTGTAAAAGCACATCGAATTGCCCAGTAGTGAGTCCAGTCCAAAAGACCATGTCATTGACACTTAACGATCCCAACAATTCAAATTCGATCGTAGCTCCTTGATTAAGAGCTGATATTAACATATTAGACATATCTGTGAAAAAGTCAACCGAAAAATCGTGCGACACGTTACAGTGCTCAAGTAATGAATCCCACACGTTACCTTCCAAATGCTCTTGACAGACTCTTGCACTAATCGGAATGTACAAACGCTGTGTACGTAGAACATATAATTTAATTGTGGTGGGTATTCTTTTTCGTTCAATGTTGTGACAATAGTTGAAAATGCAATGATTTGCTGTGTTTGGTGCTCTAATATATTCGGGGGAATAAAAAATTTGTTCAACAGAAATGTTCTCCGCCGCAGGTTCGACGTCAGCCACCGCAGGTTCCACGTCCTCCACCGCAGGCTCTTCAAAGTGTTCTTCTGCATTTTGCATTGCTGCAAAAGCAGCATTAATCCTTTGCCAGCAACGATGGCATACATTTTGTGTATACACAACATGAAAATAAATATGCCAATATGAGAATAGTTAAAGGCTACTGAAATATGACATTTATCCCACTGTGGTTTTTGTTTAATAGGCTTGCTTAAACGGATAGTAGTTAGAGCGTAGTATTCTTATTATAACATAACATAGTGGATAGTGTTTTCTTTCGTTATAAAGACAATTTGCTATATGGCATAATAGTCAATTTGCTCCTGACTGAATAAGAGTGTGTTTCTATGTTTTATGACAGCAATGACATATAAAAAATACACAGATTTTTAATATAATATCTAAAAATATATAAATAAGCCCATACCTCGATCAAGGCTTATTTTATTTTAAATTTTGTGAATGAGAGAACGTTGTAGACATAACAGACTGTAGATCTGTGGACCATTTAATATTTTGCTAAGTACCTGGTACTTGTTGATGGGCCTACACTGTCCTCTCATACCTTTTAACACTGTAACTTGGAAACATTGTAAAAACCATTTACTTTTAAAAGAGTAACCGTGGAGTTTCTTGCCGGCTCTTCTCCATAGGAAACGACCAATTGGAACCGTGCACCTAGCTTCTGACGTTTCATAAGTGCCCTTGTAGGTTTATATATGTGAAATAAAAATATTTTGAATTTTGAATTTTTTTGAAAGGCGTTTTGTCGCACATATTTTGCAAACTGAGGTCGACGTTGTGGAATATTTGCTCCCAAAATATGCCTTCTTGTTCATACTACGCGCGAGCGCAGACATAATACACAGCGGCTATCTGCCATTACACTATTCACCAAGAGCGTTTGCTAAAATCGTGTTCAATTAGAAGTCCGATAGTCACATGTACGTAATATCTAAGTCAAATAAAATGGGTTGGGGTCAGAAAGTCGCAAAACAAGCCGATAGTAACACAAAAACAAGGAGCGTAAACAAGGTGCGAGCAAGGACTGACTTCACATTGCTTTGTTCGGACCGCACAAATTGCAGGCGGGCGAGGGGTATGAGAGAGGGGGAAATGTGTGCATACCGACGCGACTTACGCGCAAGTACAGAAATAATAGAACAAAAAGCTTTTGTATAGTTTATGATGCTAAGAATTTTTATGCTTTTTTGTTTACACAATGTATCAAAACACCATGTTCGCGTCGGATATTGACTTAGGCGTCATAGTATAAAATAAAGTGTACACCAAAACCGTTCATTTGGTATCACATCCAACGTTGTTGAGGGATTGGACCAAAATTACTCAATGTCCTTTAGGTGTTATTTTTTTATTAGATTATTTTATTAGAAGGAGAATCGACTTAGGCGCATTATAGACTTTAAATATCGTTTCTTTAATTTCAGGTGTGTTTTTGTATACAAATACCTAGTACCTACATAATTTTAGTTTACTTATATTTCATTTATTAAAACTTAGATATTAATTAAATAACTTTAATTTCAGCAACACATTGGGGTGTTATTGTTACGCCTGTTGAGAGGGCGCCTAAAGGTCCACTGGCGCCACTCTTTAAAAAAAATATTATCTCGTGACTGAGAAGGAATTATGAATAACGGCTAGTAAGGACCCTCGGTAAGTGTGTCTAGAATTTTCTAATACCTTTTATAAAGTTTCATATTGAGACACGGAGCAACAAAATACGATCTAGAGGAACGTGGCCGCTTTTCTTTGAAAATTAAAAAAAAAATATTAGAAAATTCTAGACACACTTACCGAGGGTCCTTATTAGCCGTTATTCATAATTCCTTCTCAGTCTCGAGATAATATTTTTTTTAAAGAGTGGCGCTAGTGGACCTTTAGGCGCCCTCTTAAGATAAGAAATCTACACTAATATTATAAAGAGGAAAGATTTGTGTGTATGTTTGTAATGAATAATCTCAAAAACTACTGCGCCGATTTCAAAAATTCTTTCACCATTAGAAAGCTACATTCACCCTGAGTAACATAGGCTATATTTATTGCTAGAAAAGATTAGGGATCATTACTAAAACTTTAGTAACGTAACCCAAGGTGTAATTTTTTTTCCTTTCGTCGCATGCGCTGCGGAAAGTATTGATGAGAGAACAAAATTATGTTCTACAATATTAAAGAACATATCAATAACTACAAAAAACTTCGCGATACTATATGTCCAACTATTATCGTTATGTCACAATAACCACTTTTTACATTTTAAAAGTTGATAGAAATACCGAACAAAATTAGACCATGTTATTCATACTTCTGTTTAAATCCTTATCCAAATAAATCATATTGATTTCAAGACTGTCTCAATTCCTGTAGATTACTTTTTGAATTGTTCAAATCGGCTATTCCATTCAATAGATATTACGAATTTAAAAAGTTATAGATATAGAAAAGGCGCCGCCGCCGCCGCGCCGCGCCGCGCCTTGGCGGACGGAATCCAGTATAAACTCTGTGTAGTACGTGATCGTATAGCTTTTGTACATGACGAAGCTTGCTTAACCCCTCGTCTTATTTAAAAGCGACCGACGCGCGAATACACGATCGGTCGAACTTTTGTGTTCAGTGAAACTGAACGCGTGGTCGCAACGACAGAGGGCGCTTTCCGGTTTTCCGAACAAAAAGTGTCATATACACGCGACCGATCGCGTATTCGAGCGGCAATTGCTTTTAAATAGTACGCGGCCTAACACAGATGCTCTACGAAATATGTCTCTTTGATGAGGAACAGTATAATCTTCTTCTTTTCATGTGGTAAGTGTCTTGACAGGTGTCAGAGTTTTAATGCCGCCCATGGGCCTCTGACTTGGCTTCACATGCCGTCGAAAAATATCTCTCAGGCATGCCGGTTTCCTCACGATGTTTTCCTTCACCGTTTTTGAAGCAAGTGATAATTATACAATACACACATGATTCTGAAAAGTCAGAGGTGCGTGCCTTGGGTTCGAACTTGAGAACTATGACTTGGCAGTCTGACGGTCACCACTAGGCTATCACTGCTAAACAACAGTAACAGTATAATAATATGTACGTACACGGATCGAGAGGGTTAATCATATAATAAATAATCTATATAAATAAAAAAATATCAATAAACGTGTTGCTAAGCGCAATACTCGAGAACGGTTGGACCAATTTAGCATTTTTTTTTTAAATATTCCTTTATGTTCGAGAAAGGTTCTTATAAGTGAAAATTTGGAATAATTGCCCGGAAAAACGTAAAAACACCACTGTTATTTTTCCAACACAAACTGTTCTAAAACCAAATCAAAGAAAAGACGTCTGTCGGGTCAGCTAGGTAGGTGTATATAGGTAGGTAGGTAATTATGTAAGTAGGTAGGTATGTAGTTAGGGTGGGTAGGCAGGTATGTAGGTAGATAGGTAGGTAGGTATGTAGTTAGGGTGGGTAGGCAGGTAAGTAGGTAGATAGGTAGGTAGGTATGTAGTTAGGGTGGGTAGGCAGGTATGTAGGTAGATAGGTAGGTAGGTAGATGTAGGTAGGATAGGTAGATGTAGGTAGGTAGGTGTAGGTGGGTAGGTGTAGGTAGGTAGGTGTAGTTACGGTAGGTAGGTAGGTGTAGGTAGGTAGGTGTAGGTAGGTAGGTGTAGGTAGGTGTAGGTAGGTAGGTGTAGGTAGGTAGGTGTAGGTAGGTAGGTGTAGGTAGGTAGGTGTAGGTAGGTAGGTGTAGGTAGGGTAGGTAGGTGTAGGTAGGGTAGGTAGGTGTGGGTATGGTAGGTAGGTAGGTGCGCCGTAGATAAGTACTTAGTGCTACCCGTGCGAAGCCGGGGCGGGCAGCTAGTATCTTATAAAACGACATTTTTTGTTTATAAATTATTTCGAATTCAAAGCGAAGGTTTGCACCTTCGCTTTGAATTCACACTATTTATTTAATTTAATGCACTATTGCCTGGAAGTGAAGGAAAATCCAATGTTTTTCCTATAATTGCAATAGCCACAAGTGATAATAAAGCATACGCACGGATGTAAATTTGTAGAGATGACAAAATGACATAGAAAACACATTAAGAGGGTTTTTCCTAAAAGTTGGCAACGTCGCAAATAGCTGTCAATTATTTACCTGTTTTGATTAATATAGCAATATTACTGTATGGCAATAAGAAATGTGGCTAACTAGCGACCTAGAATATTAATAATGAATTGCAATTATAACATTGAATTTGATGTTGTACCCGTTTCAGGTGCAAAAAAGGCATTTGGAAAGTTTCCAAATACTTTTTATACATCTAAAACGAAACATTCGGTGTTACGATATTAATTATTGCATTTCATAATCTATATACTAGTTCGCTAGTTAGCCACATTTCCTATTTCCATACAGTAATATTGCCAAATTAATCAAAACAGCGAAATATTTGACATCAATTTGCGACGTTGCCCACTTTCAGAATAAACGCTCTTAATATGTTTAAGATGTGATTTAAAAAAAAAAAAATATTATAAGAGAAGGAGAATCGACTTAGGCGCATTATAAGAAAGAAAGAAAGAAAGAAAGAAAATACGTTTATTTGCGGTACACATGACGCAAAGAAAGAACAAAACACAAAAATAAACAATTTGGGGGAAAATATGCGTCACATCCACGCAAAACGGCCATCGCTCAGCTTAATGCTGCGACCCTATGCGAGACAGGGCCCCAACGCTGGTTTTCAGCGACAGCCGGCGTTGACGTGATGACGTCAACCGGTGCAGCATATAGTGAAATAACAAAATAAGACAAAAATAAAATGAATAAATACAATACTTAGTTATAAATGTTTATATAAAATAAATTTTTTAAAATGGTAACATTTCATACCGTCGGTGACTCACGCGCCGCGGTCTTAATGCAGTCTGTGCGCGCAGCTGTCATAAAAACTATGTGTTGACATAAGACTTTAAATGTCGTTTCTGAAATTTCAGGTATGTTTTTGTATACAAATACCTAGTACCTACATAATTTTAGTTTACTTATATTTCATTTAGTAAAACTTAGATATTAATTAAATAACTTTAATTTCAGCAACACATTGGGGTTTTATTGTGACGCCTGTTAAGATAAGAAATATCTTATTATATACGTAGAGGTTTCAAGACAAAAGTCTCTATATTATGATGACTAGGTGAACTACAGGAGCCTCTAGAGACCTCTCCACTGTCTGGAGGGACATTCTCACCAGCACCACCATGCAAATGCAAATCATTGGTGGAAACAAATACTTGTTACTGGATCGTGTCTGGTTGCGTAAATACAAAGGCGAATGCAGCACGGACATCCATAGTCTGTGCTGCATTATCTTGCGATTGGCTTAAAGCAGTAAAAGTCCGCCCGAACCCACCTGCAACACAGCGCTTTGTAGTGCAGCCGCACGCCGCCGCCGTGTTTGTATAAGGCAATGAAAAGGCGGATTCCGGCTCAGACACCCTTTGTATTATTTCCGTTAGATTAGAAGGTGTCGAAATATTGTGTGCTGGGAAAAGTGGGTTAGGTTAGGTTCGAACTGTGACCAACCGCCACTTCGAAGTTGCTCGCAGTTAGGCAGGCTATTTAGTATTATCGCAAGTGCGTTACGTCACAAGCAAGTTTCATACCTATCGATCCATTCTGTAAACATCTCACCGTGAAGAGTGAGGTGAAGTGAGCATGAAGTGAGCTGTCCATAGTGTCAATCCCTAGCTTTAGGTGCAATGACAGCTCACATCAAGCTCACTTCACCCAAGTTATCACGGTGAGATGTTTGCAGAATAGCACGGCTGCAGTGTAGACAGAGCGAGTACTTATAAGCTGTACTGTATTGCAGCCGTTGCTGTTAAAACAATATCTTTCGGAGCCGATCACATTGCAGACAGTTTTCAAATGTCTGTGGTGTAATCGTGTTTGTAACACTTCATTCATATGGGACGCGGCTGCGTTAACAGCTAATGCCTGTGTTGCATCCGCCTTTGTATTTGCGCAACCCGGTGTAGGTCGGTGTGACGCCAGCGGTCCGTCCGGTGTCCCCACTATCTGCCGCATCGGAAGTGATTGGCGAGACCGGAACTGGATCCGTCGCGCGGCGGATGAACGCAGCGGAACTGGGGATCCGGAACACCTACACCGCACGGTTCCGGTTCGAGCGTAGTGTTGGGAAGCACTCATTACGTCACTACTTGCTACAGATTGTATTCCATTATTTCCATCCCGTAACTAATTCGTCGTTTATTTTAGAGCGTCCATTACAGTACTAATCCGGTTTCAGGATTGAACAAGCCCTATAGAAACGATGAATGTCGTTGAATGTCTTTATATACATTGAAGCCAGTCGTAAAGCGGTCGAGGTCGTAAAGACGCACATAAAGTGTAGCGGCACATAAAACTGCGTCGTCAGCAACTCAGCACTCGAAGCGTTAACAGCTTTTTGAGGAGCTGTTTTTGAGGAATCAATCGCATTTGTGACGTTCTAATTTCTAATGATGACTGTATTGTAATGTTATTACAAGTACGGTACAAGTACCTCATCCAACGACTATGGGCGTTTAGAGGATCCTCCGACCAGACGGTGTCGTGTCTGGCGGGCGACTGCCCGATGATATACGCGAACGCCATATTTAAGACTAACCGACATCAATCGGATAGTCTTATATATTATGTCGTTCGCGCGGTAAACTCAAATTACGCGATGCAGGTTTTGTGTGACGTCAGTCTTTGATGCGTAAATCGCATGGTGTTCGTAGTCGCAGCGGAAAATTTTCGGTTTTCGTAATTTTAGTTTAGCAGATATTTAGTTTATGACGTCGCGTAATTGTGTATAGTAAGTACATATATGTATGTGCATTCAACCATTGGGGAGCTCTATTCAACAAAAACTGTTTCCGCTGGAACTACATCCCAGCGAAACTTTATTTTTCCTATGGACGTAAAGGAAAAAATACATTCAATAATTAGTGTGTAACGAATGAATGAATGAAATGCACCGATACCAGCGTGGTTTAATCAGACTCGATAAATCGAATGAACCCCAAGATTTGCACTAGCCCATTAAGCCTCATGTTTCATGGGACTGCAAAGGCCATTGTAAATCGAGGAGTAGACCAGGAGGCGCGGGTAGTATAGACGTCTCAGGATATATAGAAGACCTTTATAGACTTGGTAGACCCGGTGGACCAAAGAACCGACCGCTTGTTATTGAATTTATCAGCAAGAGAATGACAAAGTACATTATTAATAATAGCACCTACTTTCAAGGAACCGGACTATTCATATCTGAATTCTTCGATGCCAACGCACGAAAGTTCAGAGCAAAAATACGAGAAGAATTGTTTAAGGCCAGGAAAAATGGATCTCATGCAATTATAAGACACAACCAACTATATGTAGACGGAAAACTGATTAATACAGAAAATACTGAACACCAATGCGATTATAACACCCAAGAAGACGATATAACACCAAACAACATCAACCAAACTTGTCCTTCAAATATGACCAACGCAACTAAGAACTACACATTTCGTAAACAACGTCCAACCATTTAAAATAATGTTCCAGAATTTTCAAAGCCTCTATAATAAACAAGATACACTCGAAGCATTTCTTGATAAAAATCCAATGTTTAAAGTAATATGTATTTCTGAAACATGGCTAACTCAAGAAAAACTTGATCTCATGCAATTTAGTGGTTATAATTTTGCATCTTCCTTCTGTCGCAGCACTAGAACAGGTGGCGGTGTTTGTACACTTCTACAAGAACATATCGACAGCATAAATAGAAACGATATCTCAGACATGTCGATTGAATATATAATTGAACTGTGTGCCACGGAATTACCAAAAGAAAATTTATTGATAGTAACTATGTACTGGAATAGAAGAGAGGAGGAAGTATTTTATCAACAATTAAAACAAATTCTAAAATATATAAACAATAAATACTACAAACTAAATGTAATAATAGGGGGCGATTTTAATGTTAACATAATGTCAAATAATTTAAAAACAAACCAATTTTTAACTGTCATGCAAGAACATAACTTTACTCAACATGTAAAAATCCCTACACGTATTACACCAAACACTACAACGTGTATAGATTTAATATTCACAAATTTTAATAACAAAGACATGTACACAACCACTGAAGAACTAGGCTTCTCCGACCACCATAGTGCAATTCTACATCTAAAAATAACTGGACAAGCAGAAAAATGTTACTGGTATACAAAGAAAAGACTATTTAATAACACAAATACATCTAAATTCAAAAAGGAATTACAGAAACTCAATTGGAATGACATTCTTACAAATAATAACATTGACATAAATTATAAAATATTTCATGACATACTTATCTCTATTCTAAATCAATGTATGCCGCTGCGTAAAATTAAACTAAAAACAGAATGTAAAAAATATTGGCTCACTGTAGGTATAAAAAAATCTTGTATAAATAAAAGACTATTAAAAACATTAACTACAAAAACAAAAAACCCAGTCTTAACTAAATACTATAAAAAGTATGAAAAAGCATTAAAAAAAGCTGTAATAATTGCAAAGAAACTTCACTTTAAAAATAAAATGATGCAATCTAACAATAAAGTTAAAACTATGTTGGGAATAATCAACGAGCGCACAAACAAGAAATTAAAAAGTGAAAAAAATAACATAATCCTACAAACAAATAATAGCTTAACTTCAAAACCCACAGAGGTAGCCAACATATTTAATAATTTATTTGCCTCTATTGGTGGGGATAGAACTCAACTTACTACCAGCAAACCAAAGGCTCTTCGTCCAGATCCCTTTTTAGTGTAAATATGTGATCATCTGTAGATCTGTTGTTTAAAAAAGCCGCTTGGTAATTGCCCATTAGGTCGATAGTCATTTGAATCTTTAGGGTTGTTTTTCTTCGGAATTGGTACCTGCATTCTAGCCAGGTGTTGGGTGCTTCATTTTGTGTCCACGGTTTGTTCATGTGCTTGGTGACGGCTTCCTGTAATATTTGCGGCATCGCTTTGAAGAGCTCAATTACCACTTGGTCTGTTCCGGGCGCTGTCCCGTTCCGCATGCTGTTAATTATTTCCATTACGTCATCAAGCGTGGGTCCTGCATTTTGCGCGATAGATACCGGCTTTGTTATGGTAACCGTTGGTATAGCTAGGCCCTCGGAGTTTTTTAGGATTTGCTCCCATTTGGACATTGGTATATAAGCGTTTCTTTTCCGGCGTTTTATTGCTTGCTTGTTTTTCCTGTAAAATAGATAAAATACCTGCATGCGTTTTGAAGGATGTTTTTTCCCCAATCCAGTGAAGAAGGCCCTGGATTCTTTCTTTTCTTCTTGAGTTTTAATCTTATGAAGTATTGCATGACATTCCTTTACACGATTATGTCTATTTGGGTTATCTAGTTGACTTCTTTGTAAGAATTTTGCCTTTTGGAGGTTAGCAAGAGCTATACAATGATCCCTAGAGTGACTCTGCTGAAAAATCAAGGTTTCCTGGGCCGCCGCTATAAATAGGAGCAGGAGGGCCTTCATCAGAACTCATCTTGCAGGGCGTGGATATAAGATGGTGAATAAAACCGAATACCCTTGAAAATCAAATGTGTTTTTCTCCAATAACACAATATAACTTCTAATAATAAAACAATAGTCTCTAGTCTTTAAATCTTCACAAAACTTATTAAAAATCACTTTGATTGAGGCAATGGAAAGCGATTCGTCGCAGACATGGTGCACTGGCGCCGTTTTCATTCAACAAATGTGTGTTGAAAGATGGCCGCCCTGCTACCATCGACACGACGCTCCGCTAGAGTGGCTTTGACAGCGATCATAAAGCCACTCTTGACGTCGACATTTCTATTTCGACGTCGACGCGCCGTCAAATACTTCAGTTATGTATGGTAAACCATAGTATTTCGACGCTTTTATCTGTTGAGTCTATTCCTACGTTTTCCAGTATTTTGATTATGCAAGCTTGGTATTTCGTTTTGGTTGATTTGATATTAAGAGCAGCATAGTAACATTGTTTGTAATTGAAATTAATGGGCTCTATTGTTGTCTCATTTTTTTGAGTCTTGCGTTTAGTGTTTTCATCTTTGTTTATGATTCGACTTGTTCTTAGCTGCCTCCAAATTATTTTATGGTCGGATATGGCCCTACCTGCCCATTCGCCTTTAAAATACTTAAAGAGTTTTTCTGTTGTCTGTGGCGTAATAATGTGATGCAATTGTGATTTCTGCGTGCCCTTTGACCATGTTATCCTGCATGATGATCTCGCTTTTGTTTTTTCTATTTGGAGTTTTTCCCTGTTGGCTACATCCATTAACATTTCTCCGTTGTAATTGGAGAAGTCATGATGAAGATTTTGATGAATCAGCCCTTTGCGTTTTAAACTTATACTTTCTTGTCTACCAATATGGGCGTTAAAGTCGCCTAGGATTATTAAAGTACATTTCCTTGGTTTTTGTCTAATCAAGTTTAGTACACCTGGGAAAGATCTGATTGCTTTAGAGGTACAGCTGTTGATGTGAGAATTAATTATATAAAGCGGAGCAGGTTTGTCACTTCCCCTACCAACATTATGAGTGATTGACATCACGTCAGTATCGAAGTTTCTGTTTATTATTTCAATTTGGGCATCCTTTCTGACTGCAATTGCAAGTCCTCGATGAGCTTTACCTGCGATTCCAGATAGGTGCCATTCGTAGTGGATGGAGTTGTACGTTCCTAAGTTCATCCCTGTTTCTTGTAGGCAGGCTATGTGAATGCCCCTATTTGAAAGTTCCGCCTTTATTTTATCTTTTTTGGCCAGTTTCGAGGCCCCGCGGACGTTCCAAGTTGCAATACGCAGGTCTGAGCAAGTGTACTTAGTCGCCGCACAAGGCTGGTTTCTAAGTATTGTGTATCCAGTATCGTCCGCGACTTCAACCGGTAACGGTGTATGTTGATGTTAATTGTTCACACGGTGTTAATGAGCTAGCTATTTAGGGGCTGTTCAGAAATCGGCGTTTTGTAGACAGCCGTTGTTCGTCTCTTTTGTTGTCAAAACTCAAACTCAAAGCATTTATGTCAAATAAACCATTTACAGGCACTTTTGAATTGTCAAGGGGTCGGTCAGTCAGAAAGATGACGGACTGACGGAGCCCGTTCACGAACATGACGCATGGCTCAGCACCATTCAGCTCAACCATTTTGAAGGGAACTTAATGATCCAACACACACGCCACCACCAGCGAGACATTTGAGTGAGCATGACATACTCTCAGCCGCCAGGGCTCATTCAAGTCAATGAAAGACTTACCCAATAAATGGTAGTTTTGTAGAAGGTAATTAATGGTCACAGTGCTCACGTGAATTTATACAGTGCAAAGATATTTTTTGCAATCTTCAGCAGCTCGCAACAATATTTTCAATGCTAATCAACTAGTTTATGCGCCTTTGTGAGCTGGACCAGCGTTGAGCCAAGCATTTTTGTCAGCGATGTAATCCCCCAACTTATAATATGCTTGGCAGCATAGTGTGCGTTTTATACAAGATTTAAATTTAGTTTCATTTAGTTCGAGTATGTGGGGAGGTATTTTATTGTAACATTTTAAACAGTACCCCTTGAAGGATGAGTCTACTTTAGCCAGTCTGTAACCAGGTTGACTAATTGGTCCCTATTTCTAGTACTATAATTGTGTCTTTAAAAGTTGTGAAGGCCTACGCAGGTCAACAGCGAAAGTTAAATAGAAAGAGTTAACAATAAAACACATGTACCGAAAGTAAAAGTGTTAAGTTTAAATACTCAACGCCTTTCAAAGATGTTTTGGTAAAATTAGTGCAAAAAGTTTATCAGATTTTTCGATCTTGTAATATATATATTCTTTCATTCGGACTACACATACAAGTACACACAATCCATATAGTATTAGTAACAATGACTTAAAAACTATGTTAGTAAACTTTTACAAACTAAAACTAAAAACTATTAAAATTGACGTGGCTCAACACACGTTGGCACGTGCCTCCGTACCCAGTGCCTCATAAAGGGACTGTCCACTTTGTCTAATAATGTGTTCAGGATGCTGTTGGAGCTTCCGCACAACCTACCCAATATTGACGCTGTTCTTCTCCTCATAATGGCATGAAAATCTTCAACACGGGCTTCCGCGAACATTTGCGAAGCGCTGCAGAAGCGCGGAAGCCCCATCAACATCCTGAACCCATTATTATACTGTACGCGCAGGACGTTGTAGGCTCTCTGCGTATATTTCACCCACAAGCTGCACGTGTAGAAGGTTTGGCAGTACGCCTTGAAAAGCGAGACTTTAACATCCCCACTACAACGTGCAAACCTGCGGGCTACCATATTACGAGTACATCGAACCGCCAACGCCCTCCGCTCCCTCTCTATATCAGCATCGTCAGATAAGTCCTCCGTGACTACACGCCCTAGGTATTTAAACTGCGTGACTCTAATGAAACCCATTTATTTTTAAAGGTTCTCATTAAGCTATCTACATTTGTTTCCAGTCTAACTATCAATAATTAAGGTACTTTTTAAAGATATGTGCACGTACTCGGTAGTACGAGTACATTTTTTCATATTTGACAGTTTCGCTAAAGTTTAATAAAAAGCTAGAAAACACAAGTGAAAATAAAATCTGAAGCGTTGCAGGGCCACACTGAACGTGAATAGAAACATAATCTTGTATCTTTACTATCAATTAATCCAGATTTGAACTTGCCGTCGTGAACTTTGTTCACAGGGTCGAAAAATCAAAGAGAAAGTGTAAAATTTCTTGAAACTAAGAAATTAGTGAAATTTTCTGAACTGTTGAGAATATCCCAACTTATTTTTTTTAAATGATTGTGGCCATCTCCGCTGTACCCCCTTTGGACCACGACGTGTGAGACAGTCTGTATATTGTAATTGTAAAGTAAGTCTTAACGTGACTAACATAACTTTTATCGACAACAGTAGATACTTAGGCATACAAAATCCAGGGCGCAGTAGCCCTCCCTTCCCCCCACCCCATCACCCCTTTGGGTACGCCCATGCGTAAAGCCTCGTGCAGACTAGCGCGACGCGACTCTAACAATAAAATTTCTCGGTCGGCGGTCTGCCCAAGTCTGATCATTCAATCTAGTGCATTTCCTTCAGGATAATAATCATATTCACATTTCACATGTAAACATTTGCATGTTCATCAAAATTGTGGCTCTGACGGTGTACCAGGCTCACAAGAGCTTTGATTGTGTTGTTGACATGTGGTTGCAGGTGAAGTGAAGTCTAATACCGCACGCGGTATGAAGAGTGCACTCCACCTGTGAAATTTGTTCAGGTGATGTTGAGTGTCTGTTCATGTGCCGCAGGGTGCTGTCGGAGGCGCGGTCACTGCGCGCTCTGCCGTCGCTGAACGGCACGGCGCGCCTGCGAACGCTGCGCGTGGACCGCGCGCGCCTCTCGCGCCTGCCTGCCGACCTGTGCGTGCACGCGCCGCAGCTACGCTCACTGTGAGTACTCGCATGTGCGCTGGGGTAGGGGACTACCCGCTCGCCGTATAATAGCGATCAACTACGAGTATAGCTCCATACACAATTACAATTACCATTAGGACAAACATTTTAAAACCTGCCTGCGTCATAGACGTGATAACTTTGCGTTTCGACATAATAGGGGGTGGGTAGTGGGTGGGGTGGTGGGTTAGTGTAGGTAAGATTGTTATAAATAAATAAATAATAAATAATAATTAGGACGAGCAGAATTTTTTATATTAGGTCTTTACCTATGAAATTGCCGTTCTGCAGTACTGGCCATTTCAAATCAAAATAATTTTTGTTTGGCTAAGAATTCTAATTTCAAATTAATTTTATTTTAAAAACATGGATTTTTTTTTCCAAAAGTAGTCATTTGTTTATTGATTAGTGTTACATTTTCATCGCATTTCAATCTTTTTCGTCATCATGGATAGGTACGTTAAAAATTCGAGTAATTATGGAATTTGAGTACCGTCGTGGCAGCAACGCGGCACAAGCGGCACGCAACATCAACGACGTTTACGGAGCTAACACTACAAACCAACGCACCACCTGTTATTGGTTTGCTCGCTTCCGTTCTGGAAATTTCGACCTGAAAAATGAACCTCGCGGTCGTCCGAAGACTTTGGTCGACAATGACAAATTAAAGCCGATTGTGGAAGCTGATGATACACAATCTACGGCTGAATTAGCAGCAGCTTTCGACGTTAGCGTCAAAACAATATTGGTCCATTTGCGTCAAATTGGCAAGGTAAAAAAGCTTGACAAATGGGTGCCCTACGAACTCAATGATCGCCAGCGCAAAGTACGCGTCGAGACGTGCTTTGCACTGCTCAACAGACACACAAATGAAGGAATTTTGAACCGCATTGTTACCTGCGATGAAAAATGGATTCTGTTTGATAACCGCAAGCGCTCAGCAAGTTGGTTGGATCCTGGTTCAGCACCTAAACAATGCCCTAAACGAAAACTTACCCCTAGAAAAGTGATGGTCACTGTTTGGTGATCTAGCGCCGGTGTGATTCATCACAGCTTCTTAACAAACGGTGTGAGCATTACTGCAGATGTGTACTGTGAAGAACTGAACACAATGATGGAGAAGCTGGCACATCTCCAACCAGCATTGGTCAATCGCTCGTCTCCGCTGCTACTGCACGACAACGCGCGACCTCATACTGCACAGCAGACGGTCTCCAAGTTGCAAGAACTGGGTCTGGTGAGTAGGGCGTATGACGGAGAGCTTCCACTCTCCGTCATACGCCCTACTCACCAGACCTTGCGCCTACAGACTACTACTTTTTCCAGAATTTGGATAACTTCTTGGCGGGAAAAAAATTAAATACCCGAGAGGCAGTACAAAATGCCTTTGAAGAATTTGTTGCCTCCCGTCCAGCTGATTTCTTTAAGAAGGGCATCAATAAACTGCCACTGCGTTGGCAAAGATGCATTGATTGCATGGGTGATTACTTCGATTAATACAAATAAAAAATACATGAAAAAAAATCGTTTAAATTTTTTCATACAAAACGACAATTTCATAGGTAAAGACCTATTATATATCACTATTATAACGGGTGTAAAAAGACGCTCCGCTGTCCATCAGTCTGTCAGCGGGCTGTATCTCATAAACTGTAATAGGATGACAGTTGTGTATTTATATTGCCGCCATAACAACAAATAATATCCTATTTATCGGAATATAAACATAATAAATATGGCGTTCCACAGGGAAGTGTGCTAGGCCCAATATTATTCCTCATTTGTATAAATGACATCATAAAAATAACTAACCATAAATGCGTATTATTTGCTGAAGATATTTCTATTATAGTGACATCTAATAAAAAACTAAATACCATTTCAGAACATGAACTTGACATTAATAATACAATTGACAAATTATTGCATTGGCTTGACATTAACCATTTGATGATAAATTTTGACAAATCCGTTTACATTCAATTTAATCGATCAAATAATTCCAAAATCACATTAAACTCAATATTAATAAAATCAATGAAGTAGCGCGTACCAGATTTTTAGGTGTAATAATAGACAAAGACATTAACTGGAAAGAGCACATAGACAATGTTAGCACTAAAATTAATAAATTTGTTTATTATTACAAGTAAAAAATGTAACTAATATAAAAAGTGCTGTAATGTCATACCACGCGTACGTCGAATCGTTGTTACGTTATAGACTAATAATGTGGGGTAACAGCACTGACTTCCAAAGAGCATTCATCGCTAAAAAAAGTGCATGAGAGCAATTTGTGGACTTAAGCCCGACGACTCATGTCGACCAATATTAAAAAAACTTGGATTGTTACCGTTACCGCCGCTTTACATTTACGAAATATGTGTGTTTGTTATGAAAAATAAGCTACTATTTAAGACTGCAAATGATGTCAATCCTCGGAACCGACGAGATCCATATAAACTAGTGTTAAATGATTTGCCTAGACTGTCTAAATACACTAGTAACTGCTTGGCAATGTGTGTGAGCATTTATAATAAAATACCAAGGCATTTCAAAGCTTTAAATACAAAATAATTTAAATTTAAATTTCATAAGTGGTTACTCGAGTGTAGTTTTTATAGTTTAAAAGATTTTATAGACAAACAATGTTGATGTTTCTTTTTTTTTAAATTGCTGCTTAACTTGTCTTTAAAATTTTGCATGCTATGTTTTATCCTAGCTAAACATGCTTGTGCCTCAATTTGTATTTAACAAAACATGGTATACAAGGGTGTATACCATGTTTTACGCAAATAAATATTCTATTCTATTCTAATAAAAAGAAAATAAAGTTAAAAATTAAAGGAGCCTAGTCAGTGGCGGCACTAGGCCTAGGCCACGCGTCTGGGGCCTACGCCTATGACGTGTAAAAGTGATTCCGATATCCTATTTGCATAAAACAATTTCATTTCATTTCATAGCAAATCCTTTTTTTTTTTTCGACTGCATATTGTTCCACCACGTGATACACAATTTAGTTTATGAATTACATTTATAAAAAATTGGGTTTGTGCAAAACAAAGGTCGTAAAAAGTTTAAAATCATCTATAAAATGTTAATAAGCCGTGTTTGGGTCATCAGTGAGGTAAATATCTGAGAAAGATAAGCTCATAAGTGTATTTCTCAATATTTCCTATAATGGCGTTTTAATGTACGCCAATAATCCAATGTCAGATTTTTTTTATGGATCTCTCATTAGTTGTGCGGTATGGTCCGACAGACCTCATTCTAACATTTCAGGTTCATATCCCTTTTTAAAGTTATGTGTAAAATTATCAACACAAGCTCGACTGGCCAACCTGGTCGGGGGTCATTTGTATAATAATAATGGTATAAAGATAATAAAGAGTTCGCTATGATATGCCAGAGAGCGTACAAATGTTTGAAATTAAGTGCATATTCAAATCAGTCAAGTCACAATAATTAAATTAAATAAGCTTGGATTGTAAATAGACAGTTATAAAAAATCACTTATTTCATAATACAAATGAATAAATAATCAATATCAATAGAAACGAATGTCAATAAAAAAAAATCTTGAAAACGCTGAGTCTTATCAAAAATAGCGCAGACAAAAATTATAGATCATAAAATTATCTGCTCTATTTTTTCTTATACTTTTTGTCCTAAGAATCAGCATTCCCAAGATATCGCCATTCTAACAGTTGAAGGAGTTACATTCTAGATGCTGTTTTTTTATCGTGATCAGATCGCCTATTCGACGATCTGTTATGACGGACTTTTATGGGAAAATATTGTATTTACTGCATGATGATTAGTGATATGGATATCGATATAGGTGATTATTTTAAATCGTAGTTCTAATTTATGTTAATATTTTAATCTGATTCACATACTGTTCAAATTCTACTTCAACAGTCATGTTTTCTTCGATATCTTCTTCTTCTTCCTCTTCCTCTTCTTTTTGCTGGATGTCCATAAATTGTTAAACTGAAGATGAATCAGCAGTTTCTTCATCGATACGAGTACCATACGAATCTTCGTCTATAGGATTCGATTGAACATTCGAGCAAGACTAGCTTTGGCAATTACTACACGCTGGTGAACACGACAACCCTACTCTTCTACAGCCACATTTAGCACTACAACTTTTTTACAATTGCAAAAAATTGTGTTTAGGAGTTTTTCCGGAGCAGGTAGGAGGATAGTTTAAATCGGTTCCAAAATATTGTCTGTTATTTTCCAACCCCAGCCTTCGGGGTTTAGTTGATTGCCTAGCCATGTCTGAACTTGATAGAATGCTCGATACAAGTGTTGATGAGCAGAAGCCGATGTTGGAGGAAGGTTGTACTTGTTTCTTGTTCCGTGTATTTTTTACAAAAGTTCTACTATACTTAAGTACTTGTTTATACAATCAATTTTCTTTGGAGCTCCATAAACAGCAAGGAGAAAGCGAATTCCTTTTGTGATTATCGTTTGAGGAGAAGAGTCAATTTCTTCAAATACTTTAGCGCAATCAATTAAATCCATTTTTTCAAATAATTTTAAGACTGAAGGGGTAAAAACCCATTGCTGATGTAGTATCGCAAAATATGGTTTTGGCATTTTGGATAAGCAGATAAACTTTTTGAAGAGTATATTTCTGTTCGCTGTTCCAGGTTTTAGAAAGTAAAGATCATGTAGAATGTAACTCCTTTAACTTTTAGAATAGCAATGTCTTAGGAATGGTGATTCTTAGGGAAAAAAGTATGAGATTTTTTTGCAGATAATTTTATGATCTACAATTTTGATAAAACTTACCGTTTTCGGTAAAAATCCAAAAAATCCGAAAGTGTTGACTTTGACAAACTTTTTTAGCACCCATGGGATCAATGGGGACTTTTGGCACTTTATTTTTTACTGGTGTACGGTCTCTACCGAAATTTAGCTTTGTCGGAATTATTATTATTTGATCACTATTTTGATGTCTAATTTGACCGGACTATTACGCTGCAAAATGTAGGAAAGTGACTCGGTGAAAACGGTTATTAAGTGCTTTCTCTCGGCAAGGAATCGTACTATAATTATGAAATTTTTAAAAGCAGATAAAGTTTGTAATTGCCTTACTCAATTTCGGATTTTTATGTGTTGTAACTCTCTTGTTGCCGATATGCGATATGTCTAATGCACAAACACCTACAAAAAAAATTACTATTCCTAGCAAGACTTGTATCAGGTGAGAAAAAAAAAGTGAGACGACTTCACGACGAAAAAAAGTGAGTCTTCCAATGAAACCGGGCTTTACAAATCGAATTTCGATTAGGATTTAGCTTGTCGAAATAGAAAGTAGACCGTGGCCACCACACGGCAGTAGCAACAGAAGGAGCACTCCACACAGGGCGTGGCACTGAGCTGCAATCTGACAGATACCAAGGAGTTTTTCTGCATAAGTCCACAAAATAAGTCCTACTTGTTAGAATGGTCTAAAGAAAATATAACCTGAGACACCTATATACAAAATGTCTTGCGCTGCGACCACGACTTCTCTCTACCTTCTTTTTGTTGCGCTGCGACCACGACTTCTCTCTACCTCCTTCTTGTTGCGGTGCGACCACGACTTCTCTCTACCTCCTTCTTGTTGCGCTGTGACCACGCCTTCTTTCTAACTCCTTCTTGTTGCGCTGCGACCACGTCTTCTCTCTACCTACTTCTTCTTGCGCTGCGACCAAGCCTTCTCTCTACCTCCTTCTTCTTCTTTTCGTGTCGATGGTGCTCCTCTTTGTTGTATTTTTTATTCTGTATAAGCCCAGTAGGTGGCCACGTTGATTGCGGCATCAGTGGCTAGGTCCTTCATCAGTGCAACTGGCACTTGGAACACATAGGTCTGATCAGAAGCACCGCACTCGCACTGGGTGTTGAATGAGTTAGTGATCCCTCACTTCGACAAATTGTACCTGCAGCGGCCTGTACTTGGATACGCAATCGATTGAAGGCTTTCCGTATAGGCCATTGCAGATCACGCCCGGGAGGCAAATACCTCTGGAGTTTATAGAAGTGGTGGATCAGGTGGATGGCCTCTCTTTCCATAATTTGGGTTCGGCCGGAGAGCAACTCGACGTACTAGGAAAACATTACGACAGCAATCGTAATATTTTCCTAGTACGTCGAGTGCTAGTGACAAATTATCTTCTACGTCAGTGAAAGTCGCCGATTGAGCCGCCAGAGGTAAGTCAGTGTGTTGGGTAGTAGGCTGGTCGTCTGTGCAGATAAGCGTTGGCGCCAACACACTGCCCTGAGGAAGATCGTTCTTTTGCCGTCGCCATCTACTCTTACCAGACTAATTTAATTAATTTTATTAATTTAATTTTAATTTATTGTTCACATAATCTACTCATTACAATGTTTTTTTTTAATGAGTTGTATTGCAATATGTGGTTAACTAGTGACCTCGACAATTGATCATATTAGTTATTGTTATTAGTAATTAACTGTTTATTTATTTTACCTCGATGCTCCTAGTTTATCATTTATAACTTCCAGTTACAGCTTTATGTAAGCGGGCACGCCCTTTATGCCTGGAGGCTTTTATTAAGATGTTAAGTTTTGTTTACGTTTAGTTTTTATTTCTGCCCGAGTATCAAACTCAAACTCAAAACTATAAGCATTTATTTCAAATAAACCAATTACAGGCACTTTTGAATTGTCAAGGGGTCGGTCAGTCAGAAAGATGAAGCTAGTTGCCCATTCCAAAGCGTAGTAGGTTCCTATGGAGAAGAACGGGCAAGAAACTCCCCGGACACTCTTTTAAATCAAAATATTCTTACAAAATATTGGGTACCTACAAAGTATAGTTCTCGATGATTTTGTTTGGTATATTGGCGTGTGCTAGCTAACATATGGATAATAATTTAAATTAGGTTAATAATTATGAATACTATTATATAGAATCTTTTGACGTGACAACGTCTTAAATTAGGTTGCGGCTCGGAGTCAGTCATGAAAAAGTGTAACGCCCGCTCACGTCTGTTACGATGAGTCACCGCCGATAAAAAGACGTTGTCACGTAAAATCTTCGCCCGTAAAACCGACTTTACAGGCAACCATTTTTTTTTTTTTTTCTTTCTAACTCAACAGACAGCTGTGCTGCTGGGGAGTTTGTTGCGCCACTTCTTCTCCCCAGCTAACGCAACTAGGAAGTGGTGAAGGGTGGGCGTTTTGGGGGACTGTCTGTAATTTTGACGTTCGAAAAGTGCTGATTCTCAGCCTAGTTTGAATAAATGACATTTGAATTAGAATTAGAATTCTACTTAATAGCAACGATACCTTGCTAAAAGTGGGTCTTCGCCTTTTTATTTGGTGGCGAGAGGGAGCGCCGCGCGTGGCGCTCAGCTGCGGAGGATAAACTCGGACAAGGACGCCCTCATCTGCATAGTAAGAGCGCGCGCTAATCGCCTGCCCCTGCCCCACTATACATATACAACTCAAACGCTCCTACATTATGAGCTAATATTTATTTATCACACATGACATTATTCCTTAATTTTGCTGAATATTCATTTAAAAGCATTATCCTGATTTATTTGACTGCTCTTTTTCGCTCATCAAACAAGGCGAAACAAAAACCAAAATAATTATTAAAATTTTCAATAGGAAGTACTTACTGCCTACAAAACGTAAACCCCCTCCAGCGCGCGACGTCGCTATATTAGCCATCTGTTTTCCTGTCGGTAGTCGGTACAAGTTCGTCACCCGCGCCTACGAGCGTGATACTGACCTGATGACCCACTTGCGGAACACTGAGAGTTATTTACATTGAGAGGTATAATCTGCTAATTGCCCATTTGAATGTTAACTGGCGAAGTTTTGTGTTAACGTATTCATAAGAAGTACCCGCCGCCTGGCGGCTCCTGCGGGACGTCCGTCGCAGGCGCGACGTTAAACGATTGCATCTGACATTGTTACAACGCTGTGTCCGCAGGGACGTGAAGCTGAACGTGCTGCAGCGCGTGCCCGAGCTGCACGACTGCACCGAGCTGCGCGTGCTGTGAGTGGCTCACTCTTTCACGTACACATGCACTGGTCGAGACATGTTATGATGTAAGATGTTTGTGCGCAGAGACCTGTCGGGCAATGAGATCTCGTCGCTGGACGGCGACTCACTGCGCGGGCTGCGGCGCCTGCACGACCTGCTGCTGGCGCGCAACCGCGTGCGCCGCCTGCCCGCCGACGTGTTCGCGCACACGCCGGACCTGCAAGTACTGTAAGTACACACCCTCAGGGCGCGATTCCACTATGTCGTAGCGATTAATTGAATAGTCAAACGAACTTACCTGTAAGTGAAGTTCGACGGTAATTATACTCGTTGCTGTCTCGCTCGAAGATGATGAGAGAATACAATGGTAGTAGGCGTTTAGTCGAGTCTCTAGTCACATAATTTTGAAGAAATAACTAAAAAATGAACGCGTCCTATCCTAACGCGTGCTGCCATCTTCCTCTGCAAGCTATCTTCATTAAGTTCATAGCGATTTATTGGCTTTACAACACAGGGCCCATGCTCATATATCTAGGTATATAGCATGGAATGTTTGGGTCGGGTGGGACTCATCATCTTCGAGCGAGACAGCAACGAGTATAATTACCGTCGAACTTCACTTACAGGTAAGTTCGTTTGACTATTCAATTATACTCGTTGCTGTCTCGCTCTCAATGATGAGAGAATACAATGGTAGATGTTCAAAGACTAGTTGTAAAAGCAATAAATCTTAATAAAAATAAAAAATAACGAGGATTTGTTATTTTTAACACAGGTATTAGATTAGCATTCAAGGTATGTACCTACTTGTACCAGTAGTAATCAAATTAGGAACAAAAATATATACTTAATTCAAAATGCACTAAATCATTTTAATTAGCAATAATCTTCAGGAAAGTATAAATTGTTGATTATGATCAACAACAATAATAACTTTATAATTTTATTAGACAACAATATTAGTTGATAATTATCAATCATAAACCTATTAAAATCTTGTATCAAATCAAACTAACGTTGAGTAGAGTTTGTAAGAGAATGTATTAATGTCAATAATATTCCACACTCTTCAGCCACAAATTATACTTTAGCTCAGTTTTAGCAATTTAGCAATTAGTAATTTAGCACAGTCTCACAGGCATTTAGGACTTCTAAAGAACTACAGCCTGCTGTAACTGCGTGCGTGCTCATATTATATTAACTTTTATTATTAGTAAAGTAATTAGTAAAAATAAATTAAAAATATCGTTGTTATTTTTCCCTAAAGTTTTCTTTAAGTAGGTACTTAACCAATTTAACCTTAGTGTTATCTATGTGTGTATTTATTGAAAACTTTTATGTGGATGTTGATTGAATCATAATGTAGTGTACTTTGATCACTGTATTTTTAATAATATTTAATTTATGAGATCGTTAGCTCCATTTCCAAGTTACAGTTTACGGGTGGCAATTAAAAAAATTATTTTGGTGAAAATAGATATTGCAGTTCATTTAATGTAAACAAGATATAATATTATTAAGTATTATAATTTATATAGGTTTTGAAGGTCTTTATTTATAGAAAAAACCTCTGAATAGTGTTTTGACTTTATCAGCTGTTGTAGGTAGAATACCTAAATGTATAATTAAAGCCAATTAAATTGATTTGGTTTAATGGAATTTAGACTTCTACAGAAAATTCCTTCTTGAAATCTCTGAGTGAAAATATTGTCTAATCTTGGTAATGGTAGGTTTTGTAATACCTACTTAATTATATTTTGTAAATTACAATATTTAGCCTATGCTACAAATGCAGGTGAGTAGGTACTGATTCATTGTAGGTACTTTTAGATGCTGACTTTATCATAATTTCTACTGCTACATCAGTGATTCCTTTCTAAAAACCAATTTCTGGTGAAAAAGGTAGGTATACTTAATATACTGTTACCCTGTTATCTTTGAAAGTTAGTATAGCTGGTATGGTTTTGAGAACCATAGAGAATAGAAGGGAAAAAACATAAAATAGATTATATTATTCAGACCTAATTATGTACTTAAAAAGTAATCACTGCCACAGATCCTGGAGTTTCAAATTGGCACTATGTGTTGTTTGTGATGTAAGTAAATAAATAAATTTTAGTTTCACCAATGAAAGAAATATTGAATCTTTTGATAATGTGTAGGTATCATTCAGATCTTATTCTGCATGGCTAAGTCTGATTTTTAGACTCACAAAGCCATAAATGTACCATATTAGGTACTTATACCTATACTTCCCCATATCCCAATTTATTTGGGGTTGGTGCAACAAGCCGTTTATTCCATACTTCTTTATTAGTCATATATATTATAATTATATATATTATGTAGGTATATAAGGGTTACAGAATATAACAAATTTTCCTGACTCACACTTTTGCTATATGATAGATACTGCAGTACTTAATAGATATTGAATTTTTTAAATAAGATTTCATAATCTCATAAAAATCTGTCAGAACATATTTATCACACGAAAGCAATTAATTAATGTGAAACTGAGCTTCATTCTTAGTCCATTGCAGATATGCAGTCTGAGCGCTACATGATATTCCCCACCCTGTGAGGATCTGTAGATATCCTCTAACATGAAAAAATATTTGTAAATTAATTTCCCCAATGTGGCTAAGTTTATAGACCACAACCATCACCATGATCATGTTTGAAGATCATGTGTGTACAGGATCCAATATACCTGGTTATCATAATTGTCATAATTAATCTCTTTATTTGTAATAATTAAAAACTAGACAAAAAACGGATAAAAAATTCCAATAACCTAAGTATGAAATCTAAACATAATTAGATTTTAACCAATTGCAATAATGCAAAAAATATGCTTATTATCTTCAAGCTGTTATTTGTTTCTCTCATTACAATATCAGAGTTATGTTGTGTTGTTGGAAACAATTAGACCTAGAAAGTTTACAATGCTGTTTTGGTATCAAATCTAACTTTTCAAGTATAGGTATCTAGTGTTGACTGTGCTTTCCAAAACACTAGGTATGTGAATGTTTTCGATTGGAAGAAGATCATCTTAAATATACATATCCCTGATAACAAACCCTCTTTCTTTAAGTAAGCTCTAATAGGTTTCATGTTTCCAGAGCCAAACAAGAGGCAAGCATTAAATTGGTACCTAGTATTTTCTCTAGGACCGCATCTTTTACATCTGAGGTTATATGAAAGTAAATTTCTGTAGTTTTCTACTGTTTGGTAGTTTTTCCAACTTGATATTATTATGTATTATTTTAACAATACTAACATCTTCCAATTCAATGTAAGAAGTAATGTCCCATTGGGCTTTTAAACAAGAAATGATTGTTGTAAATGTACATTGTAAATGTATACTTTGAAAAAATAACTAAGTTATAGTATTTTAAGAAAGGTCATCCATTAATTTCAGATGTTACCTGTAGGTAAGGACTCTAAAGAATTTGACATTCAGCAGAGTTTAATCTAATTCTGCTATGACTTATTATGTAAAAGGGGTTGTATACCCTACTTAGTGATAAAAAAATACAAGATCTGTGGTGATTAGTTTCAAATTACAAAACTATAAGAAATAAATGTGCCACCTGTGGGTTCACTTGCGATGTTGGTTGTTCCTTTTGTCTTCCAGTTCCCATTCACAGATCCAGGAGATGCCTCCCCCCCCCTCTCTTTTACGCTTCTGCGCGAGGGGGTGTAGTTTTATTTAAAAAATGTTTGATGTAAGCAATGACCTTGCAGTGTTTATTTTAGCAGAGATTTTCACCGAAGGGGTAAGTTTCTGTCTCCGACTGTACCAGAAACAACTCTTTTTCCTTTATAAAAGGCAGATAGTAGGAGATAAATGTCCTCTTGTGCCAGGATTAAGTAACAAACACCATAACTGTTAATAATCGTTCAGTTTCTATATTTAAAAAGAAACATCTTCTGGCATTAAATGTCCTTCAGACACAGCTGAAGACCCGAGGCTGGGCATGATAGTGTTGTAGCAATTTGTTGCTTCTTTATTTGTATTAGCTAGTCTCACTTCCTAGACATTTCCTGATCTGTAATGCTAACTTTTGTTTGATTCAGATTAGAACATTTGGTAATTCAAGTTTTCTTCTCTTTTGCTAAGCCATTTTGAAGTATAATAAATGAAGTATAAAAAATATTTTCAGACTCTGTTTTCAATATGGTTGAATATTTTCTACCAACTCCGGGTGGTCATTCTCATGACTATCATGTAGGTATGTCAGATGAGCTACTTACTGGGGGATATTAAAATATCTGAAAAAAAATATACTTCATGCATGCTGTAGGTAAAGGGCAACACATATTGCACCAAATAACCATGTAAGTTCCCACAAAACTTCCCTTTAAGGTTATAATGAAAAAGTCAACCATAGGTTGCTTAGCTCACAAGCACAACATAGCCATTGTAACCACGTACGTCCCCACAGAACGCCCCAAGGTCAGGCAAATCGTTCACATTATAGCCCTTTTAAACCATGTGCGTTCCCGCAGAACGCCCCCAGGTCAGGCAAATCGCTCACACTATAGCCATTTTAAACCGCGTGCGTTCCCGCAGAACGCCCCAGAGGTCAGGCAGAGCTTCAGTTTCAGTTATAATAAAGTCAACCGCGTGTGTCCCTTAAGAACACCCCAGAGGTTGTTTAGGTTACAAACTAGCCGTTTTAACCTCGTGCGCCCCCGCAGGACGCCCCATAGGCCAGGCAAGTCACATTGAAGCCATTTGGGGCTCAGAATGTTCATTCTTAATTGCAAAATTTGCAACCATGTGCAAAACCTCATGACACAAATCACAATATAACACTCGTTGACAATATCGAAAATTACATTTTTCGAGTTTTTTAATCTTTCACAATAATGGGAGATCCTTAGATTTCCTTTCTGACTTTCTATTTTCCATTTTTAAGTGAATTTAAACACTTTTTACACAAAATAATAAAAAATATGCGGAAATATGTGACGCCGATACTTGACATAAAAACCGAATGAAGATAGCTTGCAGAGGAAGATGGCAGCACGCGTTAGGATAGGACGCGTTCATTTTTTAGTTATTTCTTCAAAATTATGTGACTAGAGACTCGACTAAACGCCTACTACCATTGTATTCTCTCATCATTGAGAGCGAGACAGCAACGAGTATAATTTATCGTAGGACGACTGTCGTCCCTAGCTGTTCCCATTATATCGACTGTTTATCGTCACTGTGTCGGCGAATTATTTTATCGTTGAACGACTGTTGTATTTAGCTGTTCCCATTGGATCGTGACGACATTTTTACCACATGATTTGCCGTCACGATAAGTCGTAACGGTTTTTAACGTTTTACGACTGTCGTGCTAACCGTTCCCATTTACTTGACAATCTATCGTCACTGCAAAAAAAATCGTGGACGACAGTTAATCGTGTCGTCCATATAATGATAGTACTTACACAGAGAAATTCCGAATTTTTATTTGTCTTAGGTACTGGTGTTAACTTGAGAGCCCTGGCACCCATAACACAAGTTTAATCTTAGCTTCGGTGTCAGAGGTGTATAACTCCGCATTAACCTACAATTTATATGACAGATTTATTATGTTATACCAAGTGGCATATTATGTAAAATTGTAAAACTGGAAATAAAGATATTATTATTATTATTTATTATGTATGTGGACACCTCCATTTAAATACACAAACCACGACGCTTTAAACGACACGAAAATCTGTCGTCACGATATAGTGGGAACGGGGCCTCACTCGACCTCCGTATACCAAGTGGTGACGTCATGCGATCGCACGCACGACCCGGTGACGCGTGTGAGTGTACAGTGATACAGCTGTAGTACAGATGCTATCGGCGCTGATACTAGCGGCCGGCGCCCGGCGACCCACATCCACGAGCGAACTCTGCGGCCGCGATGTAACTGCTGCCGAACACGGCAACCGCGGATTAACTGCACATTGTTTATTTTTATGTCGAGGTCCAAACGTGTTTATTTAACAGGTTAGCTTAGGTTATTGTTATTCCAAAACTCTGAACTGGTAATGCTTAACGCATTCAATGCCAGCACAAGTTCTAATTGGAATTGGCATATAAATAATCGAAGCCCGATGTAATAGAGACGAGTCTATCGCCATTTATCGCGAGGAGCTCAAACCCAATTTAATTCGATGTTCAGTCCAGATGCCCCGAGCGTTTTGTTTTGTGCCCTCTGAGGATCAAACTCAGGGCCTCGGGACTTCGGGAGTGTTGCTAAACGAGCCTGAGTATGAACAGTAACATACCTAGATGTAAACGAGCCTGAGTACGAACAGTAACATACCTAGATGTAAACGAGCCTCACTACGTACAGTAACATACCTAGATGTAAACGAGCCTCACTACGTACAGTTACATACCTAGATGTAAGCGAGCTTGAGTACGTAAAAACATACCTAGATGTAAGCGAGCCTGAGTACGTACAGTAACATACCTAGATGTAAACGAGCCTGAGTACGTACAGTAACATACCTATATTTAAATGCAATGGATACGCTGTTGACTGTATACGATAGGTCCTACATTCTAAAAGAAATGAACAATATAACTTTTCTGCTTATCGCGATATCAGTAACTCGGCATAATAATAACACAGCCGGATTACCGCCATTTTTTACCCGGATATAAGCATTTTCTATAGGTACTCGTATATATTTGACGCCGTCGTGTCTCGTGGAAACTGTCGTGAGTCGCCACAATGTTTTTATGAGGAGATAAAAAATAGCGCAACAGCGAACAGCTGCTATCTGCATATTACGATCAGGTGAGTCAGTTGATCTAGCATTAAGTTACGAGATCTTACAAGGAAGTCGATCTGTCGCTTTATGTGCTCCCAGTACAGAGGGGCTGTGGGGTACTTATCGCGGCGGCATCGCTCAGTGTCGCGCCGCGCCGGCACAGCGTCCCGTCTCGCGCCTGCCGAGCAGGCGCGCAGGACCTCGGGGGAGGCTGCGGCACTCCGGCTTGCGCCCAGCAACACAACAAAGTGCGCCGTCTATTAATGTAGAACCTCCGAGTGACTTATTTACATATTTGCATGAATAAATCTCATGATAATCGAGGGGCGGGCTAACTTTATGGAATAATTCATTTAAAAAAAATCCCGCGCTTTAGGTACCTGTCTAATCTTCCCATCTCATCGATAGAGCCAATAGTACAGCGCGTTGGGATGTATTGAATCAATCAACTCATCGGTTTCACTCTGCGATGGCCGTTTTGCGTGGATATGACGCATATTTTCCCCAACTTGACCTTCTTTGTGTTTGTGTTCTTTCTTTGCTCCATGTTTACCGCAAATAAACGTATTTTCTTCCTTTCTTATTTTAGTACATATAAAAGCTCTCCACGCACCGGAGGTGGAAGTGGTCTCATGATGAGGCAGTAGTACTGAGCGCGTTCTGTTGCAGGAACCTGGAGGACAACCTGATCGAGCACATCGACATGGAGACCTTCGTGCCCGTCTCCAAACTGGAAGACTTGTACGTATTCACAGTTTCATGGACTGATGTGCAAAGTAGTCCTCATTCATTTTCTCTAACAAAATGAATTTTATTGTTGTCCAAAACGGAATAAATAAATAAATAATTAAGTTGGCGTTTCCATCCCCAATCCGTAACTGTTAGTCTGTTGCCAAGCCAAGTTTGAATTTGGAAATATACCCGGTGGCAGTGTTGTTTAGCTGCTCCTCCTCCAAAATGCTAAAATGTCTCTTTTTGATTCTTAAACATGAATCAAAAAGAGACATTGTAGCACTTTTGAATTGTTTTTCAAGTTGCGATTCGACTTCCGGTTTCCGTAAAAGGAAAAATAAAACAATTGGTAGGTAGTCCACGTGTAAGTACCGAAATTAGCAGATTTTTTTTATAAAAAAGATTCAAACATACGAGTGACTTCTCAAAATGTAATGAAATTAATAATGTCTATTTCAAAGTATACTCGTACAAAACAAGAAATATCTATGAATGAATTAAGATTTCTTTACCAAAAAACAGCTACAATTAAATCTTCATTTAATGTCTAGAAAGTACCCCCTACGGAGGGAGCAGCTGAATAATACTGCTACCGGGTATATTTCCAAATTCTCCACCACACAATCCACCCACAGCCCACACACCAACTCTAACGATGGAGAGAACCATTCAAAGTAAATTCGATTTAAATAACTTGCAAAGTTTATTCATTTCCTGTTAACCCTGTACAATTAATATAAATAAGTAGTTTATATTTTAATAAAATGTAGTTTATTAGAAATGTGGAAACATTTTTTATTTATTTTTTACATTTTCATGATCTGACTGATGCTGATCGCATCATTCATTTCCTGAATGTTTAAAATTTATGGTTAGTGTTTAAACAATGTTTTCAGTTTTCGAAACAGTAAAAGAATAATTTTGTAAAGATTTTTTGGTACATGAAATTTACTCTTTTGCATTAATTTATTTTAAACCAACAAAATGTCATAAAAAATTTAAACTCATAGCATTTATTGAAAATTGATCTGGAAAATATCATATTTTTGGTTTTCCTCGTTTTAAACAGTATTTGATCATACAAACATTTTTTTATTTATTTCCTCGTTACGTTAAGGTTTCAAAAAACAAAATGAGCACTGGTAAAGTTTAAAATTCGAAATTTTAGTAACCAAATTTTTGGTTTGAAAATTCACCAACTTTTTTCAAAATAAACTCGTAAAAAATACAAAAATGAATATTTCGCTTAAAAAAAAATTACTGTTTGTTTAAAACATAAAAATCGAGATTTTTATCGAAATCGAATCATTTTTGTTGCAGAAAAAATATAAAAATGTTTTTTTGGTATTTTGCGTTTTTTCCAACTTTTACATTAACCTTTTTTCGATAGGAAGTGTAGCTTAGCCGCAAATCGTAAAAATCATTATTCGCCCCCCATAACTACTATTTCCCTACCACCCACCCCTTTTTCCGGAACTTTCACCAAGTTCTCTTCATTCCTTCTCTTTTATTTACTTATAATTTATGCAAAATTTTCCGCTAAGAATTTTTCTTCAATTCGGGTTTTCAAAATCGGTTTGGCCCATTTTTTTTTTTTTGACGTTCGGAAATTTTCAAATAACTTCCCGCTTTGGGCGGAGTGGGAGGGCGTGTCAGACTTTTACTGACTAAAATCCACACGTGTTCCTTCCGTTGCCTGTGTGCCAGGGCCACGATAGTTCGGAGAAACTCGCAACCCTGGCAGGAATTGGCCCTAACGGACCCCGTCAGTTGGTGCTGAAATCTCTTTGAGGCGCGCGTGGAACACAACGCGATCCACACAGTGGTGACACCCGGGCGTTTCCTCGCGCTTTATCCTGAACAGGAACCTCCCGAAACAACCATGTCCGGTGAGGACCTGCGCCAGGCGGAAGGTGAGGACGCCTTGGCGCCTCTCTAGCCACTCCTCAAAGAGGGGCCTTATCGCCACAATTGTAGCGTGCCTAGCGCTGGGTTGCGACAATCGCACTCTCCATGCCGCCATGAGATCCCGCCGGAGCTCTGTCCGCTGTACCGTGATTTCTCGCGTCAGCGGAGGTACGCCCCGGCGTTTCGTCTCCTTGCGCCACTCCCAGATGTGCGCGAGGACTTTTGCCTCCAGATCCCATGGCGGTAATCCGGCAAGAAGGCTCGCCGCCTCGCGGGAGACCGTGCGGTATCCTCGGACCAGCCTAATGGCCATGACCCTTTGGGGTTCAATCGGCGAGCTGGTCGCAGCCTTAAGGAACGCGCCCACACCGGGGCCCCGTAAAGGGTCATGGACCGCACGACCCCCGCGTAGAGCCTCCGGCAGGAGGATCGGTTTGGCCCTGGAATGTGATTAATGTTTGTGTATCTCTTGGTGAATAAGTCGTTGAAGTGCCATATCAATAAATAAATATCACTTATGGCTATTGGGCGCCAAAACATTCCTAAACTTCGGTGCCGAAGTAGTCACATATTTAGGTCATTAACTCCTAACTGGCACAAGTCATGTTACTAGCAAAGATTCTCCTTGAAAAGCTTCCATTGGTGTATATCTTATGGCTACTGGGCGCCAAGAATTCCTTAACTTCGGTGCCCAAGTTGTTACCTATTTAGGTCATTAACTCCGAACTGACTAACAAAAGTCAGCAAAAGTGTTGTTAGTAGCAAAGGTTCTCCTTGTAAAGCTCTATCCATTGCTATTCTTATGGCTATTGGGCTTCAGGGCAGAAACCCATAGTTCGGTGCCCGTTCTCCTTTCATACGTTCATAATAAATAAAAACAATTTCTATTATCTAATTGCTGTTATAATATCAATGAATATCTAAATGACAAATTTTAAGAGCGTATATTAGTCATGTCTGCGTGTCATAGGAACGTGGGTAATAACGTGTTCTCGTGGCTGCCGGGCGCCGGGCTGCAGCGGCTGCTGCACCTGAAGGCGCACAACAACCCCAACCTGCGCCACTTCCACCCGCCCGACATGCTGCCCCGGATACAGGTACTGTGGGAGCGCCACGTTCTACAGTCGCATCCAAACAACAGAGCTAAGCAGATCACGTTGAACACAGACCGTATCAGAAGCTTATCAACGACCTCAATCATTTGTGACTAAACGACGTGAGATTACTGTGTGTGATGTGTCTACAGCGCTTACTTGCTCTCTTATCTCAAAAACTCTCCACTCTGTCTGCGCCAGCACCACTAGTAACGTGCAGTAGTATTGCCCGAGCGTATCGAGAGATATAACCGCTCAAGTAGTTTTCCTCACTGCAGCGTACGGAATAGTACGGATTCAGGACACGTTCACAATTCATTCAAATAAATTGTTTTCCTTCTGCAACATCATCCGGAAGCGAGGCTCGATGAGTGCCAACTTTATGTTGAGGAAGGTCTTCCGATGTCATTGAGACAGTCATACCCCCTTGCGTCCTCCCTCGCCACCTCGCTATCACATAGTACATCCTTGTTTACTACTCGTACTGCTGCCGTAATGTATCGAGTTTCCCTCGCGATTGGCTACATTATTGCTTGATAAACATCTACCTGGTGTGGACCAGCTCGCACGCATCCCAATTCATTATCGTTATGTTATACGGATCGTTATCTGCTCCGATGACATTGACTGCTTTGATCGTGTGAACAATATTATAGTCGTCGCCACAAATAATAATTCGATACAAAAGCTGCACTCCTTCGTCAGTTGACAGTTCGTAAGGTAACTTATCTTTTGCTGGAAACTGTCATCCCTACAAAATTACAATAGATTTTATAGTAGTACCAAACAACAATATTAGAGATGGCAATAATAAATGCGTGCATGCGTAGACGCTGGTGCTGTCGTACGCGTACCACTGCTGCGAGTTCATGCCGCTGATGGAGGAGGAGGAGGAGGAGCAAGCGGCTGAGTCGCCCTCCGACCTGGTGATCCTGCCACCGCAACACATCGACCCCGCCGCCTGGGCCAACACTACCGACATCTGGGCGCACTACTGTACGTACCTGTTACCTATCGGCTGAACTTCACTCACTGAGGGCTACTCTCTATTTGTCAACTGTTGTTTAAACTTCTTTAGCTAGATGCGATAGTTTGCTAGTGTATGAATTCTGTCGTAATATACCTCGCGGTTCATGTTGCCAGTCAACGTGTCCGAGCTGAGCGGCGTGGGGGGCGGCATGGCGGGGGCCGGGGGTGCGGGTGGACTGCAGGCGATGCTGGAGGGCTGGGCGGGCGCGGGCGCCGTGGAGCTGGGCGAGCGCGACCTGCGCCCCGACGCGCCGCGCAAGGTGCAGTGTCTGCCGCTGCCAGGTGAGTCACACACACACCGGTATACTTACGAATCTATCTGCTTGACATTACCTATTAGTGTTTGTGTCAAAGTTTGCATAAAGGAACACTTGTTAAGCCCCGTGTTAACTGGTGCTTTGTGTGCTCAGGCCCGTTCCTGCCGTGCGTGGACCTGTTCGACTGGTGGACGCTGCGCTGCGGCGTATGGGCGGTGTTCCTGCTGGCGCTGCTCGGCAACGGCACGGTGGTGTTCGTGCTCATCTTCAGCCGCAGCCGCATCGACGTGCCGCGATTTCTCGTCACCAACCTCGCCGCCGCCGACTTCTTCATGGGCATCTACTTGGGTGACTATCACTTTGCATTGGGTGCTGAGTTTACTATCAATTTAACTACTCAATGAATAGTTGTGTCACGTAAGTGAGTTTTAAAACACGGCTCAAATAACTTGCCGTGTTTTAAGAAAGATTGATTATTACAATTTAACTGTTACACTACCAACACCAATAACATTCAGTGTCTGGTGCTATACAATGACCAAGCAGTTGGCACTTGCTGAGGTGATCCAATTGTACCTCAGGGTCTTACCTATGTGATTACATTCAGTCAAAAAAGCATCGGGAATGGATGATTTGTTTACGGTCCAAAAATGTTTTGATAATTCGTTGGCGAAAGTGTATCGTTTCTGAAGGAGCATACTTTGAAGGCGATAAAATAAATTTGGATGAATAACTAACATTTTGTGTATTATTGATCTTTTCCCGGTACTTTTTTGACAGAGTAGTACCTATGTGTTATTCGTGTCGTAGGCTGAGTTATTGGATCACGTTGTATACCCTGATAGATGTATACCCTGATAGGTGAACAACATGATCCGGCTTATGATACGCATATATACAGGCTTCCTGGCGGTTGTGGACGCGGGCACGCTGGGTGAATTCCGCGCGCACGCCATCGCATGGCAGATGTCTGGCGGGTGCAAGCTGGCCGGCTTCCTCGGCGTGCTGTCGTCCGAGCTGTCCGTGTTCACGCTAGCCGTAATCACGCTGGAGCGCAACTACGCCATCACGCACGCCATGCACCTCAATAAGCGCCTGTCACTGCGCCACGCGGCCGTGGTGATGGCGGCGGGGTGGGCTTTCTCACTGGCGGCGGCCGCGCTGCCGCTGCTGGGTGTGTCCGACTACCGCAAGTTCGCCGTGTGCCTGCCCTTCGAGACGTCGACGCCGGTGGCGCTCGGCTACGTGGTCACGCTGCTCGTCATCAACGGCGTGGCCTTCCTGGTGCTGCTGGGCTGCTACCTTAAGATGTACTGCGCCATCCGCGGCTCGCAGGCCTGGAACTCCAACGACTCGCGCATCGCCAAGCGCATGGCGCTCTTGGTGTTCACGGACTTCCTATGCTGGTCGCCTATCGCCTTCTTCGCACTCACGGCGGCGTTCGGCGCGCAGCTCGTGTCACTGGAGGAGGCCAAGGTGTTCACGGTGTTCGTGCTGCCGCTCAACTCCTGCTGCAACCCCTTCCTGTACGCCATCCTCACCAAACAGTTTAAGAAAGACTGCACGCTCGTGTGCAAGGCCATAGAGGAGTCGCGCGTCACGCGCGGCATCGGGCGCTGCCGGCACTCGTCCAACTTCAGCAACCGGCAGACGCCCGCCAACACCAACAGCCTGGCGGAGCGCTCCTCGCGCGGCCAGCACGGCGCCGCCTGCGCCTGCCGCCGCCTGCTGCCCGGCGGCAGCACCGGCGCCGCCGAGCGCGCCGACGGCGTGCGCGAGCCGGCGCGTCGCGAGCGCCTGATGAACTGGTTGCGCGCGTGCGGGCGCCGCGCTGCGCCCGCGCCGGCGCCGGCCCCTAGAGCCGCGGCCGCGGCTCCGGCGCGGGCGGGCTCGGTATCCTCGTCGGTGGAGTTCTCGTCGTCGCGCTCGGACTCGTGGCGCACGTACGGGCGGCCGCCACCGCCGCCGCGCCGCGCCGCGTCTTGGCTGGTGGCTCGCAAGACGTCGCAGGACTCCAACCTGTCGTCGTCCCGCAACGACTCGTCAGGCTCGAACGCTACGGCGTCGACGGGCACGTGGCGTACGTCGCGCTCGGGAGGGAGCGCGGCGGGAGGCGCGGGCGCGGCGGGAGGCGCAGGCGCGGCGGGCGCGGCGCGGCCCCGCCTCACGCGCCAGCCCGCCGTGGACGAGCCGCCCGGCTCCCCGGCGCCGGCGCTGGCGCCGCGGCACCTGCACACGATCCCGTCGGCGGCGGAGGCGGAGCTGCAGCCGGACGAGGACGCGCGCGCCGCCTCACAAGACTGACTCCGCACCGTCCACGAGGCCCCCGGGCACCCGCCCCGCACACACACACACACGCACCAGACAATCAATTAATATTTTGTACAGTATTAGGGAGGCGCCAAGCGGCGCACACGTAGGTGTCGAGCCTGACAAATAAAGTATTATGACAAAATAATTATTTATTTAGGAAAATGTTGACATAAGAGTATTTACGAGTCGATTATATTGCTACAATTATATTTACAGTTGATGAAGGTATACCACCGTACCGTGTACGGCTAGCTAGGTAAGACAAGTTGTACATAGAGACGTTGTTGCCGCCCGCACTATACTAAGTATACACCCATGATAATAATAAATTATGAATACACAGTAAGAGAACAAACTACAGTTAAGTATTAGGTTTTGTATGTTGTTACGCGTTACCTTAGCGTAGTGAATAGTGAGACAGTCGACCAGTGCCAATTACTTAAGTACATTATGATACACTCCATGCTGATCTTTTATTGACGTACAAGTTACACCCACCGTACACGCCCAAATACTAAATACTTATGATTAGAATGAACCAATTTCGCTTTCAAGTCAGTCCCCGAACATAGGTACTCAAACCACAAACATAGTTACGTACTTACTAATATGTGTAGATAAATGGAACATGGAAACATATAATGGACAAACGATGCTGTGTTATATAAATAAATATACTTAATCATGATTAAGATTTTGAGAATTGTATGTTCGCATGATTGTTAATTTAACTTCTTAAATAAAATATATGCAAATAAATGCAACGAGATACTCGACATCGTACTATACATGGTACCTTGTGCAGTCAGTATATACTTGTTAAACTTTTGTAATAATATATATTGGTTAATATTGAGTACATCGTGTCAGCTCGTGTACATAGTTACATAGTCGTGTCTATGTATTGATGTGTCTGATAGACGCGTGGTTGAGAGTGCTATTTATTTTATTGTACAATAATTATACGAGAACTGTCTCATTACGTGTTTAATTTTACTCCCACAATCGGGCTCTATGATCACTTGTGCAGTGTTGAACATTTTTATTGAAGTCCATCCGTTCGAACAGAGGTGCCCTTCGGCCCTTTGGCAACCCGCGAGGCGCGCGCCGCCGCTACACTTGCATACCTACCTACAGTGCAAGAGCCGAGCGATCAATCAACAAGTTTTATTGGTAATTCATAAACAAGTTTGGAACATTAGACGGCATCGTTATAAATGAGCACCGTCAGTGGGTGTATAATAAACAAACGTTAGCGTGCTACTTAGCTACCAATAAAATTAATGATATATCTAAACATCTGATTACGGCTGTTAATCAAATAATTTTAGAACTATACATAACGAAAATATTAAAATACGATCCAGCAAAAATAAATACAATAAAAGTTTATTCGTGACGTGAATAACGTCTGGCGGCCAAGTCGTCGTATACCATCGCCAACAATAGACGGCGTCAGGCGTCAAGCGTAGTGTATCGTATCCAAGAAACCGCGTGCGCCGCGCGCTCAGGTGTCGGCGGCGTCGCGGCGGTGCAGCGCGGCGGGCTCGCTGCCGGCGCGCGCTAGCGGTGCGTGCTGCGCGTGGCTCGCATGCGGCGCGTGGCTCGCATGCGGCGCGTGGCTCGCATGCGGCGCGTGGCTCGTGTGAGGTAGATGGGGCGCGGGCGCGGGTGGTGGCGGGGACTCGAGCTCGCGCTCGCGAAGAAGGTCGCGCCGAGCGCGCCGGCGCCGGAACTCTGCGAACTGCCGGCCGAGCCGCTCCTCCAGCACGTCGGGCCGCCGCTTGCGCTCCTCGCTCTGTACCTCCGTCTCAGAGTTCTCCTCGTCCACCTCCTGAGACCACAGTTCTCAACATGAGTTATTTAGTAGGTACCACCCGTTAAACTAGGTGTAGAAAATAAATTCGTCCATACATGAATAAAAACGTTTTTACAAAAAAAATAACCGACTTCCAAAAAAAACACTTAAATAACTTTTTTACAAAACAAAAACCACCGAGTTCCACAAAAATACACTTAAAAGTGAAAAATAACTTTAATTTCGGAATTCGGTGGCAAAAACGAAAATATTTTATACTAAGTACCTATATGTACTCGTATAGCAAAATATACCGTCATATAGTTATATATGAAAGCGATTCATAACTATATCCCTAAGGATATAACTATATCACGGCTTCAACCATCTTACTGCGAACCATCTTATTCGTACTGTATGGTTTTGTATTTTCGTTTTTGCCACCGCCTAAAGTTATTTTTCACTTTTAAGTGTATTTTTGTGGAATTCGGTGGTTTTTGTTTTGTAAAAAAGTTATTTAAGTGTTTTTTTTTGGAAGTCGGTTATTTTTTTTTGTAAAAACGTTTTTATTTTTCACTTTTTAGTTGTGGTACCTACCCCATATAAATTAGTATACCATTAGAATAATGGAAAAAAATCAAAAGATTTTTCGAAAATTACACCCAGTGGGGCAAGTAATCCATCAATGAAATGATTTAAATTAACCCCTTTGTGGGTGAAAAGGGGGGGAAACAGTTTGTATGAAAGATCTTATTCATTTGGTTTACAAACGTGGTATAAATTTATCTAGGTAATAATTAAGATGTAATCATACATTTTTCAAAACTGGCTTGAAAGTGTAGAAAGGCGTTATTTGTTTTTCTTCATCTTAATGACTTCTATTGCCCCAACATGGGACTCTGGTTGCAGAGGGACTGCGTTAGCTTATGTTATTCTTGATAAAGTTCATACCATGCCTAATGATGTAACTCTGAGATTGCAGTGGATCCCTTCACATGTTGGCTTGAGAGGTAATGAGGAGGCTGACATTTTGGCTAAAAGATCTTGTACAGACGGAAGCGAGGTATTCATAATTCCTGATTACTCTGAATATTTCCTCGGATACCGTGGTTTACCGATGTTAAACTAGGTAGGCAATTACTTAAAATAGCTTTTAGAATACGATCTGGACATGTACCCCTAAACAAGTTTACCTTTTTAACGAGGACATCCCTTTCACCTAACTATCATTTGTGATAAACCAGAAGATGTCCAACACCTCCTTATAGATTGTATTCGCAATAATTTTGAAAGGCAACATTTATGTAAAAAAATTAAATTAAATGCAATTGATTTAGGTACATTTCAAAGTATTCTGGCTTACCCTGCAAGCAATAAAGCTAAGCTTATTTATAAATTTATATTTAATAGTCTTAAGAAAATGTTGTAACTTGTAACTTACTTATGGAAAAGATGGGGCTGTTTGACCTGTTAATGGTACAAGTCCCTAATAAATAAAGAGAAAAAAAAAAAAAACAAAAAATTTGGGACTAATGAATACATTTTTCCTACATACAATTTAACAGATAATTAACATTTAAAAAATTTAATTACAGTCCTATTAATATTGTAAATAAAATATAATCACGATGTAACATTTAGTTTTTATTTCATAGCAATCGTGTCATCAAATAAAAAGATATGCTAATTTATAGTTTTCAAAGTGATACCCATACCACCAACAAGCACTACGTTCTTGGCAGCAAGGGGTAACGGAGATGTCCGATCTCCGTTGCGCTGCGGTCACAGTCCATAAATTAAGCTTCTTGCAGACTAGCGCGACGCAACAGAGCGACGCGACACCGGTTATTGTTATACCGTGAAGTTTTCTTAGAAATTGTATTGTTCGAGTCGCGTCGCGCCGTCGCGTCGCGCTAGTCTGTACGAGCCTTTACAGGGTACCACCCTCGAAAGATCTGTGATCGATCTTCGTATTTTTATTTTGCAAAAGCGCAAATATAAGTCGTGCTTAGTCGTGTCAGAAGTTTGAAAGGCATAGTGTTATCAGATTTGGACGCCAACCAATTATTAAAGCGACCATACGACGACAGGCTCATTGACGGAAATAACGAGGCCGCGAGGCTATGAAATCTATCTTCTAACAATCAAGGCCACACAGCATACGAGTCAAGTAGCGCAATTTAATGCCGGGGTACTAGCACTAATCATTTATAGGCAGAGTGCACCTCATGGCAATTCCAATATGCCAAAACACGGCTAGGATACATTGTTTTATGACGAAGTTCCGGTGCTTTCCTTCCGGCTTCATCTTCAGATCAGTTCGATGGTACCATTTTCATCTGAATGTGCTTCATAGTCGCTTAACTATTTTAATCGAGATATCTTATCGCCACCCGTAAAATACTTATCATTGAGTAGTTCCGGTGGCCATCTGTGGTCTTCTTCATCAGTTCCACTTCACCAAATTATACTTTCTGAATGCATATGTTTAACTTATTGCTGAAAATACCAAAATCGCTATGTGTATGCCTATAATATTTGAGGAGTTCCCTCAATTCCTCATGGTTCCCATCATCAGAACTGAATTTTGACAAAAATGGGACCAATCGGGAAGTATATCCTTGGAAAAAGAATTTTCCAAATCGGTTCTTGGATAATTTCCAAAGGTTTTTACCGTTGTTTTTAACCTGTCATAACACACACACACACGTGACGTGCACGTGTGTACTTACACATTGATGTATAATTATGTGGTAGATGGATTGTCGAATCCGCTGTTTTACAAAACCGCTTATTGTTTTACAAAACAGCTCCGTTATGTAAAATAGCCGACCTTTAGCGGTTTTTCATAATTAATGTACTAACGCAAAATTGCAAACGTTTTGCATTGATCAATCAGCGGGTCAACGATTAGAGGTTATGTAAAAGCGTGAAAGAAAACGTCAGATTGTAGATTTTAGATCTAAATGTAGTTGGAATGAATTTATCCGAAGTACACGAATAAACTTAGTCACATGTATTGTAATTACTAAATATGTCATTTAATTGGTGCATAAATCACAGATTATTACAGATTACGTGTGACTCCGGTTATACGAAAACCGAAACCGATGTTATTTTGTAACTGTTTTATTTATACGTTTTTAGTAGGAGTTTTTGTGTTTTTTGTTTGTAGGTGTTTTTTAGCCGACCCTGACCTAAGTAGTTGGGAAAAGGCTAGGCAGATTGATTTGAGTAGAAGTTTTTGTCTTAGTTGGGTTTGAGTTTTTTATCAGCCGTTTTTGTCCCACTGCAGGGCATAGGCTTCTTCCGTGAGGGCTTGTTTAAAAAAATCATTAACGAGGTAATTGAAACACCAGTGTCCAGTCATTTCACCAAAACTTAATTTACAAATTTTCATTTCACAAGTAACGATTTGCAAAAATATGATTTGTTATTTCATCATTATATTCATTCACCATAAGTACAACAACAACTTTGCCAAATAATTCAATTTAAAAAATAATTTTCCTATAAACTTTTTTTTAATAACGTATCATTTGACAAATTATTAATTTTTTATTCATTTTTAATCGCAAAAAAGGTTAGGTTAAAACTGTGACCCCTGCCAAAAACGACTAGAATATAATAGGTCTTTACCTATGAAATTGCCGTTTTGTATGAAAAAATTTAAACGATTTTTTTTCATATATTTTTTATTTGTATTAATCGATGTAATCACCCATGCAATCAATGCATCTTTGCCAACGCAGTGGCAGTTTATTGATGCCCTTCTTAAAGAAATCAGCTGGACGGGAGGCAACAAATTCTTCAAAGGCATTTTGTACTGCCTCTCGGGTATTGAATTTTTTTCCCGCCAAGAAGTTATCCAAATTCTGGAAAAAGTAGTAGTCTGTAGGCGTAAGGTCTGGTGAGTAGGGCGGATGATGGAGAGCTTCCAACCCCAGTTCTTGCAACTTGGAGACCGTCTGCTGTGCAGTATGAGGTCGCGCGTTGTCGTGCAGTAGCAGCGGAGACGAGCGATTGACCAATGCTGGTTGGAGATGTGCCAGCTTCTCCATCATTGTGTTCAGTTCTTCACAGTACACATCTGCAGTAATGCTCACCCCGTTTGTTAAGAAGCTGTGATGAATCACACCGGCGCTAGACCACCAAACAGTGACCATCACTTTTCTAGGGGTAAGTTTTCGTTTAGGCCATTGTTTAGGTGCTGAAGCGCTCAGCAAGTTGGTTGGATCCTGATCCAACCAACTTGCTGAGCGCTTGCGGTTATCAAACAGAATCCATTTTTCATCGCAGGTAACAATGCGGTTCAAAATTCCTTCATTTGTGTGTCTGTTGAGCAGTGCAAGGCACGTCTCGACGCGTACTTTGCGCTGGCGATCATTGAGTTCGTGGGGCACCCATTTGTCAAGCTTTTTTACCTTGCCAATTTGACGCAAATGGACCAATATTGTTTTGACGCTAACGTCGAAAGCTGCTGCTTATTCAGCCGTAGATTGTGTATCATCAGCTTCCACAATCGCCTTTAATTCGCCATTGTCGACCAAAGTCTTCGGACGACCGCGAGGTTCATTTTCAGGTCGAAATTTCCAGAACGGAAAACTTACTTTCTTCTTATTTTTCTGATTCCAGGGAAAATAAATGCGGCGTCCCTCAGGGGAGTTGTTGTGCTAGGACCCATTTTGTTTATATTATATATAAATGACATACCACTAGTGACTAATCATAAATGTGTATTATTTGCAGATGACATTTCAATTATCATGACGTCTGATAAGAAGTATAAATCAATATCTGACCATGAAATGGACATTAATAATACTATTGACAATATTTATATATATAGGATGGCTACAGACAAATAAATTAAAAATCAACTTAGACAAATCTAATTTTATACAATTTAATAAATCTAAACATGCTAAATGCAATTTTAAACTTAATATAGACAGACTGAAAGAAGTTACACAAACCAAATTCTTGGGTGTACTCATAGATCAAGACTTAAATTGGAAAGTACATCTAGATAATTTGTGCAATAGGATATAGGATCAATAAATTTGCTTATGCTCTCAGACAAGTAAAGAACGTGACAAATAGAAAAACGGCAATTATAACAGTACGGATAAGGATAAAGCATTTATTGCGCAAAAGAAATGCATCAGGGCCATTTGTGGACTCCGTCCTGATGAGTCCTGCGAACCGTTTTTTAAAAAGATAGGTTTATTACCACTTACATATTAGGTCACTCTCACTTTACATATTAGGTCTTTACCTATGAAATTGCCGTTCTGCAGTACTGGCCATTTCAAATCAAAATAATTTTTGTTTGGCTAAGAATTCTAATTTCAAATTAATTTTATTTTAAAAACATGTTTTTTTTTTCCAAAAGTAGTCATTTGTTTATTGATTAGTGTTACATTTTCATCGCATTTCAATCTTTTCCGTCATCATGGGTACGTTAAAAATTCGAGTAATTATGGAATATGGTATTCATATTCATATTCATATCTTTATTTGCATTCCATAATGTAAGTATACAGTTGTTATAATGGCTTAGAGCTAAGGTACAATTATGGACCCTGTAGGGCACAGCAAAAAGTATTCAATAAATTCTTAATGATAAAAAAAATTAATTAAATTAAAAGAAATAAAATTAAAATAAAACATTAAGTGACAATCAACAATATGAGTACCGTCGTGGCAGCAACGCGGCACAAGCGGCACGCAACATCAACGACGTTTACGGAGCTAACACTACAAACCAACGCACCACCTGTTATTGGTTTGCTCGCTTCCGTTCTGGAAATTTCGACCTGAAAAATGAACCTCGCGGTCGTCCGAAGACTTTGGTCGACAATGACGAATTAAAGGCGATTGTGGAAGCTGATGATACACAATCTACGGCTGAATTAGCAGCAGCTTTCGACGTTAGCGTCAAAACAATATTGGTCCATTTGCGTCAAATTGGCAAGGTAAAAAAGCTTGACAAATGGGTGCCCCACGAACTCAATGATCGCCAGCGCAAAGTACGCGTCGAGACGTGCCTTGCACTGCTCAACAGACACACAAATGAAGGAATTTTGAACCGCATTGTTACCTGCGATGAAAAATGGATTCTGTTTGATAACCGCAAGCGCTCAGCAAGTTGGTTGGATCCTGGTTCAGCACCTAAACAATGCCCTAAACGAAAACTTACCCCTAGAAAAGTGATGGTCACTGTTTGGTGGTCTAGCGCCGGTGTGATTCATCACAGCTTCTTAACAAACGGGGTGAGCATTACTGCAGATGTGTACTGTGAAGAACTGAACACAATGATGGAGAAGCTGGCACATCTCCAACCAGCATTGGTCAATCGCTCGTCTCCGCTGCTACTGCACGACAACGCGCGACCTCATACTGCACAGCAGACGGTCTCCAAGTTGCAAGAACTGGGTTTGGAAGCTCTCCGTCATCCGCCCTACTCACCAGACCTTGCGCCTACAGACTACTACTTTTTCCAGAATTTGGATAACTTCTTGGCGGGAAAAAAATTCAATACCCGAGAGGCAGTACAAAATGCCTTTGAAGAATTTGTTGCCTCCCGTCCAGCTGATTTCTTTAAGAAGGGCATCAATAAACTGCCACTGCGTTGGCAAAGATGCATTGATTGCATGGGTGATTACTTCGATTAATACAAATAAAAAATACATGAACAAATTTTGTTTAAATTTTTTCATACAAAACGGCAATTTCATAGGTAAAGACCTATTATTTGAAATCTGTAAATTTGTGTACAGTAATAAGGGATTGTTTAAAAAAGCGTCTGAATTCATCTCTCGACCAACAAGGGATCCACACAGACTTGTATTTAAAGGATAATCCTAAGTCAGCCAAGTATGCCAAATGCTGCCTTGTGATGTGTGTACGTATGTACAATAAAATACCAAAAGAAATAAAATGATTAAATAATCATAACTCATTTAAAAATAAACTATACAAATGGCGAATGGACATAATTTTTATGACATGAATGATTTCTTTAACTTTAAAATATGAAATTATAATGATGTTATTATTGTATTTCCAATTAATTTGTGACATTCTATAGCTCACCTTTAACTAGTTATTAATTATTTAGCATGCAATTGATACAATATTCTGTATAGCTAAACATGTGGACATTATGGATATCAAAACCAGACTGTAACAACTTTATACCTACCATGTTTAAAGCAAATAAAGACTTATCTTATCTTATCTTGGGGGGCAAACAAGAAAAAAATAAAAATGTTTGGCGAACTGACCGTGTGACATATCAAATGGAAGGGCTTATTGCGACGATCTCAAATACATTTTTTTAATCATATTAAAATAAATACTTTTAAAGATATTTAAGAAAATTTATGAAAATTGACCATTCCCCCTGTTATCTCCGAAACTACTGATCCTAAAATTTTGAAAATAATACTAAGAATAGTTCTATGCTTAGCATAGAACTATTCTTTTTTTTTTTTTTTTTTATGTAATCTATATTACAGGAAAACCTATAAGAAGTCTATGGTCTTAAAATAACATGGTAAATCACTCAAAATTGTGCGTACAAACTTACATTTGCAGTTACAATGTATGGGGAACATGTTTTTCAACTACAATGTTAAGTTTATTCATCCCAACTACGGAATCCTTCATTGTGAGTGTTTCGACACGCAGTTGGCCGGTTTTTTTTCCATACGATCTTTGACACCCCCAGAACCAAGACGAAACAACCAACCAAGATTCAAGTTTATTGGTCCAAATAAATTATTGATCACCTTCTTATAGGTTGAATTTCCCTCCTTAGTGGGGCACCCACATTATAAAAGTAAGCCTAGTGGAAAATTTTACGTTCCTAGTCCCAGTAGTGTGGGTTGTGCGCTGATTATGTCTGTCCGTCAGTCAGTTTCTCCCTTACTATTAGAAAAAATATGCTATGGTATGGACGACGCACCTTGATCTCTGCGAATGTGACGGGCGTAGTGCGGTGCCGGTGGCGCGGCTCAGCCCGGCGCAGGCGCCGCCCGCGCGCCAACGCCGACGCCGACGCCGGATATACTGCGTCCATCGCTTCCAGCTCTCACCTGCAACGAATGCCTTTAAGATATAAAAATGCGTCAGTTGAAGGTGACAAATGGTGGTGGTTTACTTAAGTAGTACTTAATTTATTATTACTATCATACCATATTCGGCGAAGTGTTATTGGGTTTTTCCATCAGGAATTTCTCAGTAGCAACTCGGAGACTGGATTTGTGCCCGGTTGAAGGCTCGCCTCCAAATACATTATACAGTATGGCAACTATGGCATGTAAGGGCACAGATAATATAATCCTGTAAGGGTAACAGAAGGCCTGTAATTACAGATTATGGCACGTAAGGATAACAGAAGGCCTCTACTTACAGATTATGGCAGGTAAGGGTAACTGAAGGCCTGTACTTACAGATAATGGCAGGTAAGGGTAACAGAAGGCCTGTACTTACAGATAATGGCAGGTAAGGGTAACAGAAGGTCTGTACTTACAGATTATGGCAGGTAAGGGTAACAGAAGGTCTGTACTTACAGATTATGGCAGGTAAGGGTAACAGATGGCCTCTACTTACAGATTATGGCAGGTAAGGGTAACAGAAGGCCTGTACTTACAGATTATGGCAGGTAAGGGTAACAGAAGGTCTGTACTTACAGATTATGGCAGGTAAGGGTAACAGATGGCCTCTACTTACAGATTATGGCAGGTAAGGGTAACAGAAGGCCTGTACTTACAGATTATGGCAGGTAAGGGTAACAGAAGGCCCGTACTTACAGATTATGGCAGGTAAGGGTAGGTAACAGAAGGCCTGTACTTACAGATTATGGCAGGTAAGGGTAACAAATGGCCTGTACTTACAGATTATGGCAGGTAAGGGTAACAAATGTAGTAAAGTACAGGCCCACTTACAAATTATAGTAGAAGGGAGAGAAGGCCTGCACTTACAGTAGGTAAGGGTAACAAATGGCCTGTACTTACAAATTACAGGCGTGATGTTATGCATAACATTATACAGTATGGCATAATGGCCACTTTGATGGGTGAGGGTAACGGAAGGCCTGTACTTACAGATTATGGTAGGTAAGGGTAACAGAAGGCCTGTACTTACAGATTATGGTAGGTAAGGGTAACAGAAGGCCTGTACTTACAGATTTCCATGAAAACGAACCACTTTTAATAAAGGACCAACGCAACAGATTTTAGCTTTTCTATACATTTTTAACCGACGAGACCGACGAGATTATCAATTCGGACGTAATATCTTTTTATGTGTATCGCCGTCATATTTAAATTCGGATTTGCTAAAATCTTTTTTATTTGAAGGGGTATACTTCCAACACAAAAAGTGCAGATTCAAATTAGACCAATAACATCGGGTAATTTAAATAAGTTTAACAACACTTTAATTAGCAAGTTAAGTGCTCAGGGCCTAAATTTGCCCAATGGCAAACAATGCAAACAGATTTCAATAATTCTTTTAAGAAAAAACCAAAACTATTTGCCCTAAGTTATTATTCAGTGACTGGGCAACTAAAGGGATCAGGAAAAGTAGGGAAAGATTATTTGAACTGTATGGCCTTAAGCCGTATATTAACACGGAAACTTTTAATAAGTATGTTGCTACTTACTCTAAAACTTTTAAAAATATCTGCAAAACAGCTAAAGCTTCTTTCATTAGCAACAAGGTTGAATCAGCAGACAATAAAATAAAGACAGTTTGGAAAATTATTAACAATGACGAACAAGAATAAAAGACATAATACTGATTAGCGATAACATCGATGTTGCTCAGGAATTTGCAACTTTATTTACCAATATTCCAATTAAAACTACATAAACTTTAAATTCCCCCCCCTTGCTTGCTATTGTTTTATTAAGAGCGAATGTTTCAGCCTTTCCCGTGGAATTTAAATTTAAACATATAAACCCTGTGGTCGTTGTAAATACTTTTAAGCAACTTAAGATCAAAATTACCGAATATCTGTGGGGTATGTCTACTAAAGTTTGTAAATCAATTATTGAGACAATTGCACCCTATTTAGCTTTAGTATTTAATTTGTGTGTAGATCAAGGGGTATTCCCGGATTTAATGAAGTACAGTAAAGTTATTCCACTATTCAAATCCGGGGACAGCAAAGACAGTAATAATTATAGACCCGTATCGGTTTTGCCGGTTTTCAGCAAGGTGTTTGAAAAAGTAATGTTAAATCAAATGCTCCAACATTTTAATCGTAATAATATCCTACATGATCTACAGTATGGTTTCACCAAAGGACGTTGCACAACCGACGCCGGTGTCACCTTATTAAAACACATCATGATTAACCTAATTTAATGAAATCGACCACAAATGGAGTTATTTGCTGATGACACAACACTGATTTTTAAGGTGAACAGACATGCACAGGAGCTTGACGAAGTAAATAACGCTATGCTTTTTTTTTTTTGTGGGTGGGAATTTATCAAATAACTTCTCCCGCTCTAGGCGGACCGGGAGGGCGTGTCAGACTTTTACTGAGTAAAACCCACCCGTGTTCCTTCCGTTGCCTGTGTGCCACGGCCACGATATCCCTTTCGGACAAACTCGCAACCCTGGCAGGCATTGGCCCTAACGGACCCCGTCAGTTGGTGCTGACATCTCTTTGAGGCACGCGTGGAACACAACGCGCCGTCGACCCGGGCCGGACGGCGAGCTACCCATCGGTCACCGTCCGCTGGCCCGCGCCTACGGTGGCCGGAAATCGGCTTGCAACTCCCGACTACTGCTTCGCAGAAGGAAGTGACGGCCTCCCATGCACTATCGCTCCGAACCATGGCCTGAACCAGGGCCGAACGTGAGAGATCGCCGCCGCCGATCGCCTCCGTGAGGACACGGCGGTGCTCCGCCCAAGCCGGGCAGACCTCCACCGTATGTTCCACCGTGTCCTCCGGACGATCCACACAGTGGTGACACCCGGGCGTTTCCTCCCGCTTTATCCTGAACAGGAACCTCCCGAAACAACCATGTCCGGTAAGGACCTGCGTCAGGCGGAAGGTGAGGACGCCGTAGCGCCTCTCTAGCCACTCCTCAAAGAGGGGACTTATCACCACAATTGTAGCGTGCCCAGCGCTGGGTTGCGACAATCACACTCTCCATACCGCCATGAGATCCCGCCGGAGCTCTGTCCGCTGTGCCGTGATTTCTCGCGGCAGCGGAGTTATGCCCCAGCGTTTCGCCTCCTCGCGCCACTCCCAGATGTGCGCGAGGACTTTTGCCTCCAGATTCCATGGCGGAAATAACGCTATGCTTAAGGTCCATAATTGGTTTACTGTAAATAATTTGGTATTATATGAGAAAAAAACTAAATGCATAAGATTCGCGTTACCAAATGTAAGAAGTAGTGAATTTCATGTTGTACTGAATGGGGAGACACTAGAATTCGTCGAAAATACGGTTTTCCTGGGGATCACGCTTGACTCAAAACTACAGTGGGGTCCTCACTTAACATCACTTGCGGGGCGACTAAGTTCAGCCGCTTACGCTGTTTACAAAATCCGCCAACTAACAGACGTGGATACCGCGAGACTGGTCTATTTTAGTTACTTTCAGAGCATCATGTCTTACGGTATTTTGCTATGGGGACGGGCTGCAGAAATTAATTCTATCTTTATTCTGCAAAAGAGGGCTGTCAGAGCCATATATAACGCAGACGCGAATCTCTAAGGGAACTGTTTAAGAAAATTAACATCATGACGGTACCTTGTCAGTACATAATATATGAAAACAATAAGTAAGTATATTCGAAAAAATCTACATCTTTTTAGTAAGATAAGTGACAGGCATAATTTTAACACTAGAAATAGGAACAAATTAGATCAACCACATTTCAGATTGTCTAAAGTGGACACTTCTTTTATGGGGTACTGTGTAAAATGTTATAATAAAATACCACTCGATTCTGCAATTGAATGAGAAGATATTTAAAACATGCACACTATGTAGACAAGCATATTATAAGTTGGATGATTATTACTGATGGCACACATATAACGCATAATTTTTTCTAAAGTGTCAAAGTCGAGAACAATTTGGGTTCGGAGTTACAGGTACCGGTTGGAGTTTTGAGATGGGGCAGTAAGGACAGGTCCTTAAACCGTTATTGCTACAAGAAAATGGTCTTAGGAGATTGTCCTTAAGTTTTTGAGATATTTTGATCTGCAGTCACAGTGATATATAGAAAATCTTAGGTAGTCAGCAAAAAAATAGTCAGTTTTCGCAAAAACTCTTTTTGATGTCAATCGATTCTGTTTCTTATAAGGATCATACTATGTAGTCTGTGTAAGGATCAAAAAACTCTGTCGGACCTACTGAGGTTTGATTACTAGAAAAGACAGAAATCGCAAAAATCTTTTCCCATACATTTTCTAGGAAATGAGACTCCGACCTACTTTTTACGACGGATGGATTGGCTGAAAATGTTGTATTGTATTTGTAAGGTGGTGGATACGGAATGAGTGCAGGCAGTGTGGCCATCCCTTTGTATAGGAAGGCCTTACCTATCCGAATCCTCATGCGAGGAAGTGTCGGCGCACCAGGTAACGATAGCGTCATCGTTCTCTTACGGACTTCTCCCGTAGGTCGAGTTTGTTCGTGGGAACCCAGGGTGTTCCACGCCAAGGGACTTGATTCCGCCAACTGAGGCCGACTGAGTGATACCCATGTGGACATAGTTCTACTAAACATTTTGATAAGGTCATTTCAGAGAGAGTTAGGGCTTTAATTGAGAACTAGGTAATAAGACCAGCCGTTACATATAGATTTAATGTGTTTGGTTGTGTCTCTGGGTGTTGTTCCCAAACGTTATATTCTTTTTATGAGCACAACCATAATAGGTCAGTTCTTATTGGATTGAGCTAGAAGATATTAAGTGTTCATCTCACGAACCCTCACAAGCGACTCTGAGCTTGATGTATTTGGTCTCATATTGGCAGTGCCGGATTAACCACGTAGCAAGAGTAGCAATTGCTACGGGCCCCGCGCTAAAGGGGGCCCCGCGTATTCAAACCCGTGTAATTTTTTGAGTGAAACTTATTAAGATGTGGTATATTGAATTTACTTGATGTCTCAAAAACGTGATACGTACTACCTTGCCGACTAAGACGTCAGAATATAGGTAATACAATTTCTAAAAGTTGATTGCAAATAGACGTATTGAGTATTGTTTGTTTCTACCACTTTATGCATAAGAACCCATAGCAGATCAAGGGCCCGTCCATAAAATTTGCTATGGGCCCCGCGCTTGCTTAATCCGGCACTGCATATTGGTATTTCCCCTAACACACCTTCACGTCGTCCCCTAACACATCGTCACGGACACGGTGAGTGATAGAGAAAATACAGTGGAATTGGGAAAGTTCTATATTTAGTGGCAAGCCACATTTTATGATTGTGACCTTTAAATATTTGTTTAATTACAATAAACTTTTTAATGTGTAATGAGGTATTTGTTTAATTGGTTCTTTCCCTCAATTCAATTCAAAATACTTTATTTCACATAAATCTACAAGGGCACTTATGAAATGTCAGAAGCTAGGTGCACGGTTCCAATTGGTCATTTCCTATGGAGAAGAGCAGGCAAGAAACTCCACGGTTACTCTTTTAAAAGTAAATGATTTTTACAATGTTTCCAAATTACAGTGTTAAAAGGTATGAGAGGACAGTGTAGGCCCATCAACACGTACCAGGTTCTTAGCAAAATATAAAAAGGGTCCACAGATCTACACGATAACCCTAACAAGATATACGCTATAAATTTAGTTTAGCACTGTTGGAAGTAGTATACATCAATATACATCTCTCAATATACATAATATAGGTACATCTCGTGTTTCCAATAAAGTATAAACTACGAAGAAGTCGGGTTACAATAGGTAGACAGTTGAAATATTCACACGTGCTGCATTTGTATTGCCGCTATAACAACAAATTATAAAAAATTTAATAAAGCAAAAAAACGCCGAGAAAATCACGTTTCTTGTATGAAGAAACGTGTTTTATTCGGCGTTTTTTGATTGATGGCCCTTCGATTGCGAGTACGACTCGCACTTGGCCGGTCTTTTTTTTTACCAGCGTTTTGTCGATTATGGAATTTGTTCATTTTCATCAGTACTGTACTCCCTTAATTAAAGTACTAAGTATGTCCCTTCTTTTACCTGCTATAATGTAGATACCTAGATATTTATTTATACTTTTGATGTAATTAGTAAAGCGGCTTAATCATTTTGGTAAGATGTCAGGTGATGGCCACTGCACAGCACATGCGCATGCTGCCTCGCGACTACTCGTAAGTTATCAGCCGATGGCCACTGCACAGCACATGCGCATGCTGCCTCGCTACTACTCGCAAGTTGTCAGCTGATGGCCACTGCACAGCACATGCGCATGCTGCCTCGCTACTACTCCCAAGTTGTCAGCCGATGGCCACTGCACAGCGCATGCGCATGCTGCTTCGCGACTACTCGCAAGTTGTCAGCCGATGGCCACTGCACAGCACATGCGCATGGTGCCTCGCGACTACTCGCAAGTTGTCAGCTGATGGCCACTGCACAGCGCATGCGCATGGTGCCTCGTGACTACTCACAAGTCGCTGCTTGATACATATTTCCATCGATGTGTAAACGAAGTCATTACAGTTTCATGTAAGTGTGATAGCAAACGCATTTCATCGGCACTTCACAGACATATGGTCGGATCTGATTAATATCGTGTAATCATTAAAAATACCTCGCACACGGCAGAACCGCTCGTGTTTTGCTTGGAACAAAACACGAGCGTAAGTTACATATTAACGTGGATAATTACATTTTTCCGTGATCCGATAAGATTCATGTGACGCCTCAATCGCTTCTAATAACAGCATCATCACCAAGTAAGACATTCTGCCTTTCACCGGATAGAAGATAATGTCGCATGCGCGAACGTGAACCACTCGCATCTCACATCAGCCGGTCGATAAACGCACTTACCTACTAATAAACAACTTAGTCGGGATACATCGAGGTTGACACTCGGCAGCGTGTCGGCTGTCGGCGGCGAGCAGGGTCACAGTGTGTTGTTGAGCATGTCGGGTGCGCGCGCGCCGCCCGCCTCCGCAGGAGGGAACGGGAACAACGTGCTGGCCAGTACGACTGCACGCGAGCACTCGCGAACCGCGACCTAATTAGTGTCGCGGCGGTTACCGCGACGCGCCTGCGCCGCCGCACCCGGCCTGTTGCCTACTGCTACTAACTACTGCGGAAATTAACGTGAAATCAGCGGACTGGTGTCCGGTACGCGTAAAGTTACTGACGACGCGGTGAGAGCGAGTGTGCGGCACATCCGACGTATCGCCGAGTTCTGAGCGCGGCTTGTTATTTTTTCCCGAGAAATCTGTATGTTTTGGTGAGTGACCGCGTTCCGGTGGCGAAGTGCCAGGCGCCCCCCGCGCGGCTGCGCTCCGCTGCTCCTCGCGACGCGCCCGCCGCCACACCGTGCGCCGCGCGCAAGTAAACAAACATCATGCACCACCTACACTAATCACTGATCACATGGTTACATTGACAACACGTAATGTTCACTATACTCGTAGGTATCATCAATCAGTTATTTACTTATGTAGGTACCTACTTTTTCTACTAACATTATGAATTACATTTTTTAAAGTTCGACGACGACGAAGTAGGTACCCAGATTAACAATAGAACAACTACGTAGGTTTCCCATTGAGTACCTTTCAGAATAGTTCTGCATTTAGGTAAATACGTATGTGCAATGATAATCAATCAAACGATACCAAATACGCACACATACACACACTCACACACACCACACTCATATCACACGTACACACAATACCATACAACACCTGAAATAGCCTATCTAGTCTCCTCTCTGGAATTCGTACCCCGAGCCCCAAGATACAGACTACCTAACTGTCTATATATTTATATAGGTAATATTTTAACCTTGTACTCATATCGTCTCAGCTTGCTGTTAACCTGTGAACCTGCTTACTGTATTACCTGGACAATAAACTATTTTCTATTTTTATTTTCTAATGGGAGGGCGTATACCTACTCTCAGCACTTCAGCAGTCCCCTTGCTCATCCTTCATCAGAATTTCCCCCCAAACAACTGTCACTCCGATGTACTTCTACTTTCCATTTTCCTTCTCCTTGCCATCAACGCAAAGTAAATATGTCCGAGTGTTCGCTCGCTGAGTGTTAGAGGATCTCAAGGTCATTCACCATAATCCAGACTATCCCAAAATATTAAAGGTATCACAATGGACCCGAAAACAAAGCAACTATGTCAAACAAAACGGCTAAGTTATTAACTGTAGGCGATGAATACCGAGGCCATTATCATAATCTTGTCTTTTACTTGCAGGAACAAATGGAACTTTAAACTATTATTGTTTACATATCTCGCGACCATGGGGTCCCGGTCTTTTAAAGTCCCCTCTAGTAAAGGCCCCTCGTGGCGTACGAGGTAGGTCCTCGTACGCCACGAGGGGCCGAAGCCTACTCGTAGAGGTGGTCTCTACGAGTTGGCTTCGGCCCCTTAGACAATTTTAAATGGAATGAGGCACCGACGGACGATTATCCTTGTTTGCACTATGTAAGTGCACCATAGATGTACTGTTTTTTTATATTTCTATGAAGTGCACCCAAGGATAACCGCCGCCTCCCGTTGCTGCAAGACTATTGCAGAACACGAAAATAAAACATATTGGTCTATAAGTTTGGGCGGCTATAGTGGACCTTGAATTATGGAATAACTATGTCCTCTGCCTGACCAATGTTATATAAGATAACTATGTGTATGAAATTGTCGCAAGAACTTAGTGACGTAGCTAGCAACTAGGGGTTAACATATCCTGAGGCGCTTAAGGAGTGGACAGGTATTCCACGGCTATCAGGACAATCCCAGAGCCCGGAAGATGGTCGAGATCCCTAACAGTACTTACTGGAATACTTCCTTCCTCCGAGCAAGTTTGCTCTTACGAATCTCCACTTTAGCCGACCAATAAAGGCAAGCCAGAGGTGAGATACAAGACTTCTCCCAGGAGATAGGGTCCGTGGGGTCGCTACTGCCCAACAGCTCGCCACATGCTGCCCTGCAGGTTTCTGTATCTCTCTTGGTCTGGCTCCTCAGCCTAGACCTGTTCCGGCAAAGTAAACTCTACCGGTACCTACAGAACTAAAGTTCGGAGCGCGTATTTGTTTATTTTCGGCGAATCTGTCCATCATAAAAAAGTAAGTTAGAGTTTTTCTTACCAAAAGTATGGATAAGAATAAGAATAAGAATCATTTATTTGCAGAAAATAGAGGTGTTACCAGTTGTAAAAGTTGGTGGTTAATGTACAGTCCATATTTTGCCTGTCTAGGGCATGCAAATAAACTTTACAATTATAGGTATCTAATAGGTACCTACTTATTTAAGATGTAGGTACAGAAAAATACCTATGTTAGTTTTTAAATTATTTTTTTTATTTTTTATTTCAATAGATATAAGTACCTACTTACACACTTATCGAAACTTAACCTAAAAATAACATTTTATGTAACAACAATTCTTTAAACTAAATAAAACACTCCCCAAAACAATATGAAACTTTAAATATATTTTTTTCTTTATGTTGCAGAAATTCTTGGAAACTAGAAACAGTTTTCTATCAACCATCTAGGTACGTAGTTTAATTTCAAAATACGTATTTAAATGGGAGCTCCCTTGTGATCTTTGGTAACTTATTAAAAATTGTAATGCACATAATATGATAAACATTATTTTTTATTAGAGTTGTATTACAAAAACGAACTAAATTTTTGTTGCATCTCTTGGTCTCTGTTTTGTGTAATTGTCACCTTTGAATCTAAAGATTTCATTATGTTTCCTCACGAAAACCGATACCTCAAACATGGAAATAGTTTTCTGCGATTTCTGACTTTTCTAGTACTGAAACCTCAGTTGGTCCAATAGATTTTTTTGATCCTTATAAGAAACTGGACCGATCGACATCAAGATGTTTTTTTGTGAAATTTGCCAATTTTCTTGCTGACAATTTTTTTTTCAAATACTGTGAATGCAGATCTAAAGGTCTCAAAAAGTTAAGGACTGTCTTCTAAGACCGTTTTCCTGTAGCTACAACGGTTAAGGAAGCTGTCCTTAATGCCCCATCTCAAAAAAGGGGCTTTTACTCATAGAGTAGGTATATCAGTCCCATCGTATCATAAACAATTGTATTTTCACAAGCCGTGGGCCATGAATTTGAACAAACCCTTCGCATCGTCGCCATTTGGTTGGGATAGAATTTTATGGAACATGCCTACATCAGTTCTGTTCAAATTCAGGGACCTTATTAAATTAATTATTTCTACTGGACTCATATTGGACACATTCCATCAATAAATGTTGTAGGTCCTCGACAACCCCACATTTCTCACAATTATTATTGGGTGAAGCGATTTTTCCATCAAGAAGGCAAATTTTTTGCATTGTGTCCGGAATTCCGGACATTGTTTTATTAGACCATGGTGACAACAATTTAAAGCGAAGGCAACCTACTGGTCGAAATCGATTTTCTTTGCAATATCTTCATTTCATCATTTCATTTCATTTATTTGCATACCATAATGTGTATAAAAGATGTTACATGCGGCTTAAGCTTTGTGCAAACTAGCGCGACGCGACACCGGTTATTGTAACGGGAAGTTTTCTTAGAAATTGTATTGTTCGTGTCGCGTCGCGCCGTCGCGTCGTCGCGTCGCTCTGGTCTGCACGAGCCTTTAAAGCTAAAGTACAGTTATAGACCCTGTTAGGGCACAGCAACAAAAAATTAAAATTCAAAGATTCTTATAAATTAATGTGAACTTATTAATTACGTAATAATAGATAAAGTTATTGAGATAGTGTTGTTAATGTTAGTGTAAATAATAATATTATGAGATTTAAATTAACTAAAAATTAAAGTAAATACAAAAGATAAAGTTAAAATTTAAAATGGTAAAACAATAATAATATTAAAATCATAATCAATCAAAAAATACAATTATTTAATTTATAATTTAATTGCTAGAATGGATAGTATTAATAAAGTAAGGATTTTATTATTTTGTAATCTTAGATCATCATTATATTCATCAGTATTAGTAGCAGTAGTATTCATTAGTATTCATTCATATTATAGTAGTTTTTGCTTAATAGAAATAGTTTTAATTTATTAATAAAACTATTATATGCATTTATGTACCTAATTTGTTCCGGTCGCTTATTATATTATAATTTTATTGACATTACATAAGTAAGTACTGGAGGAATGCATTTTTAGTCGTGATGTTGGATCTTTGGGATTTACTCGTATATCTCCTTAATTATTACAAAATTATGTACTTAAGTGAATGTGTTTTTGTGTAAAACCTCAATGATAAATCAATATTAGTGGTCTGTAAAATATCGAAGCAGCGAGGTCTATTTTTAAATTGTGGAAGTTTTCTGCTGTCACAAGTGCTTACCTACAACCTAAACTAAATATAGGTATATAATATGATATTTCAGAAACCAGGTATTTTGGTGGCATTTTAAGGAAAGACAAATTCGTACCTCGTACCGTATCAAACTTATCATAAGCCACAGGCTTAGCAACCCAGTCGAGCTTGTACTTCATTGGAAAAGCAAATATAATAAAGCAAGAACAAATATTATAATAAAGTTTGAAGCTGTTTTGTCAATGGATTCTGTAAGGTAAGGACATCGATGAACATACGCACCAACCACCATACAGAGATCTATTTCCACATCATCTGTTTAAGTTATCTTATACTTAATATGAATACTATTTTCTTTCTTAGTGTTGAATATTGAATGTGTGTTTAGCACAGCAACAATGTTACACACAATCATATTGTTTATTGGTGAATACGAAATGCACCATCAAATGTAAGAACTTACCATATATTTAAATAAAGTAAATTGTAGGCACCTAATTGTTGTTTACAGCAGAATATTGCTGTTCTATAAAGTGGATAGATTGTGCATTGAAGTGTTTAAGGGAGAGGCCTATTAGACTATGTGGATCATGGAATATATTGAGGATTTACGTAAATTCTTTTTTTATATTTCAGCTATCTAATTACGCAACACAGTTTCGATAAACAATTGAGTTAAATTGCTTTCGATTTGATTAGAATTGGTAACTTTCGAATTACCTACGTAACTCTAAAATCTGTGATATCAACTGCACTCTGTTTCAGACGCTAAAGAGTGAACGATAATCGTCTAAAAAGGCTTCGAATTACGTAACCATTTTGACATTTGAAAATGTATTTCAAACAACGAGAAATTGGCAACGATGTAACAATTTAAAGCGGAGGCAACCTACTGGTCGCATTCGATTTTCTTTCCAATATTTTTGGGATTTACTCGTGTAATCTCCTTAATTATTACGACATTATGTAAGTGCACATCGTCTTGATAAATTGTGAATGTGTTTTTGTGTAAAACCTCAATGATAAATCAATATTATTGGTCTGTAAAATATCAAAGCAGCGAGGTCGATTTTCAATAATAATTGTGGAAATTGTCTTCTGTTACAAGTGCTTACCTAAACTAAAGATATTAGTTAATATGATGTTTCAGAAACGAGGTATTTTGGTGGCATTTTAAGGAAAGACAAATTCGTAGCTCGTACCTTATCAAACTTTTCATAGGCCACAAGATTAGCAACCCAGTCGAGCTTGTACTTCATTGGAAAAGCAAATATAATAGAGGAAGAACAAATATTATAATATAGTTTGAAGCATTTTATGTCAATGGATTCTGTAAGGACATCGATGAACATACGCACCACACCACCATAAATAGATCTATTTTCACATCATTGTTTGTTTAAGGTACCTACTTAATATCAATATTATTTCCTTTCTTAGGTCCGTATTATAGAAGGAAACTCAAGCACTGATCTCTGTTTAAAACTAGTTTTGAGTCGAGTTTTAATTTTAGAATGTTCCTCAAGCATAGATTTATTGATCATAGTTCAGCTGAGTTTGGCTCGTTACCTACTCAGTTCACGAATCGAACCTAAGCAGTGATTGGATCTGTAATCACCCAAGTGTGGTCAAGACCGCGCTTGAGCATAGATTGTCATGTAATGTTTTGTTCTGTTCAAGTCTATCTGCGTTATTGAGTTTGTAATTTTTTTTGAATATTGTTATTGATGTTTTTTGAATGATTACTTACAAAATGGATATATTTGGAGAAGTAGATCATTACAATAATTTATTCAACGATGATATATTATAAACAATATTATTGAAATCCGTTAGAATTCTTATTATGTACTTAAAAGGATTTTTCCAATGGATAATATTATTATTAAATAAATTAGTAAAGCTAGTTATTAAACGTAATAACAAAACATACAACAATATGCGCGATATACACGTGTCACTTTGAATCAACTTGGCATCAACCATTTATTTCAATTAAACCATTTACAGGCACTTTGAATTGTCAAATAGTCGGTCAGTTAGTCAGAAAGTTGAAGCTAGTTGCCCAGTTCCAAAACGTAGATCTTCATGGAGAAGAACGGGCGAGAAACTCCAAGGACACTCTTTTAAATATAGAAAATTACACAATCCTGGGTACATTATTCTTGTTGCTTCTATATGTGAGAACAATGTACAAAAAAAAAATTAAGAATTGAAAGTAACAATTATAAAACCGCTTTTCAAAAAAGACAACATTGAGAACATGTCGTGCTACAGACCTATAGCTTTAGTACCCATTTTTTCAAAGATATTTGAAAAAGCAATATATAGTAAGCTAAACACATACTTTGAACAAAATAAGCTATTCGTTGATAACCAGAAAGGCTTTAGAAAGAACAAATCTATTGACATGGCCATTTACGATTTCTTACAAACAGTTAGCCGCAGAGTGGATAAGAAGCTACCAGCTCTAGCGCTTTACATGGACATGTCAAAAGCTTTTGACCGTGTTGACCATGACATACTTATGCATAAACTTAATGCATACGGAATAAGAGGCAACATATCTAATTTAATCGAATCTTATCTTCGTAATAGGCAGCAAATAACAGTAATTAATAGAATATGTAAAAAAAACGAAATAACCTATAAATCTAGCCAGAGAACTGTATCATATGGAGTTCCGCAGGGCAGTATACTTGGGCCTCCCCTATTCATTATCTATATTAATGACTTTCCAACGGCATCAACTTACCCAATGACAATGTTTGCAGATGATAGCACTTTACTCTTTAATAGTGACGAATTAAGCACCCTAGAGACGGAAATTAATTCTAACATAAAATCGGTCGTCGATTGGCTGCAAAATAATAATTTAATAATAAACTTAGACAAGACAGTAATCATGAAATACCAACAAAGACCAAATCATAACTTAGTATTAAATATTAGATATAATGACAAAATTATTAATGAGACCACTGTGACAAAATTTCTCGGATTAAATATAGAAAACACTTTAAAATGGCATACGCAGATCGATAAAGTATGTAGTAAACTTAACCAATATTCCTATGCCTTGCATATGTTAAGCAAAACGGCAAATAGAGCAACAGTCTTAACAGCATATCATGGTCTAGTTGCCTCAACATTGAGGTACGGCATTATATTTTGGGGCAATGCCACAGGCAAAGATATCGTGTTTAAGTGCCAAAAAAGATGTATAAGAGCCATTTGTAATCTGCAAACCACCGACAGTTGCAAGCCTTATTTAAAAAACATGAAAATCCTTACTATGCCCTCATTATACATATACGAAACAGCTATGTTTGTTAAAAATAATATGAATAGATTTTCTCGAGTATCAAGTCAGCGTCGATGTGACCAGTTAAATTTAGTTGGATCTAGAACCGCATTATTTAAGAAAAGCATTTTTGTAATGGCTCCAAAAGTGTATAATAAATTACCAAAATGCATAAGAAGTGTAGAAAATGTTGGCCAATTTAAAAATAAATTATTCTTATTTCTAGTAGAGAAGGCCTATTACTCCATAGAAGATTTCATTTTAAATGATAATTTATGACATTGACATTTTTTTATTTTTATTTTATTAACGGCTATTGACATTTTTTGACATTATAATATTAGTAACTGACTTAAGACTTTTGAAATCATTTAAATTAATCTTCTTCAATCTAATTATTATTATTGCATGTTCCAAATCATTAGACCTACATATTAAAATTATATAACAAATTATTTGTATACCAATTGCATTGGTAGAACATAGAGATGTCGCGAAAATGTATATTTTAAGACCTTTTATGTACTATGTTCACAAATAAAGTTTGATTTGATTTGATTTGAAAACTTGCGTTTAGGCACGTTTAGGTCCTGTAGTCCCCTTAATGCATGTTTTAAATTTGTTCTCATTCAGTTGAAGAATATCGAGTGGTATTTTATTATAACATTTTACACAGTACCCCATAAAAGAAGTGTGCACTTTAGACAATCTAAAACGTGGTTGATCTAATTTGTTCCTATTTCTAGTGTTAAAATTATGCCTGTCACTGTCTAAGAGAGCAAATATGATAGCCAGGAGGTTTGTACGTTGTTCGAGTGAAGTTAAAATAACACTTTTCAAAGCTTTCTGCACCTCCCTATACACGTGCAGCCTATGGGCATCATACTCACAAGTTGCTTACAGTGCCCTTCTTGTTCAATACAACAACGCGTTCAGGGCAGTGTTGGGGCTGCCCCGCTTCTGCAGCGCCTCGGGCATGTTTGCGGAAGCGCGCACCGATTGAATTTACAGACTGCTCTGGTTATGTACTACGCCTATGCTTATGCGTGGCTGAGCTACGGCATCATTATGTGGGGATACAGTACAGATGCCCCAACACTATTCACCGTTCAAAGGAAAATTATCCGTATCCTGGTAAATATACAACAGACAGATAGCTGCAAACCCCATTTTATAGAACAAAATATCTTAACTCTGCCTTGTATGTACATACTTGAAATATGCAAATTTGCTCACAAACACCAAGACTTATACACTAAACGAGAAGACATACAAACAAGGTACACACTCAGACACAAAACCTCAACCTACCATCATCCCGCTTAAAAATACATTCTACAAGTCCTCTGGTAATGTCAGTAAAAACATATTATGTGCTACCAGAAACAATAAGAAAAGAAAAAAAACTCCATTTATTAGTAAATAAATTAAAAAAGTTATTACTTTAAAAATCTTACTATAGTGTCGATGAATATTTAAGTAATACTAGCTGCCCGCCCCGGCTTCGCACGGGTAGCACTAAGTACTTATCTACGGCACACCTACCTACCTACTCTACCTACACCTACCTACCTACCCTACCTACCCTACCTACCCTACCTACCCTACCCACCCTACCGACCCTACCTACCCTACCTACCCTACCTACCCTACCTACCCTACCTACCCTACCTACCCTACCTACCCTACCTACCCTACCTACCCTACCTACCCTACCTACCCTACCTACCCTACCTACCCTACCTACCCTACCTACCCTACCTACCCTACCTACCCTACCTACCCTACCTACCCTACCTACCCTACCTACCCTACCTACCCTACCTACCCTACCTACCCTACCTACCCTACCTACCCTACCTACCCTACCTACCCTACCTACCCTACCTACCCTACCTACCCTACCTACCCTACCTACCCTACCTACCCTACCTACCCTACCTACCCTACCTACCCTACCTACCCTACCTACCCTACCTACCCTACCTACCCTACCTACCCTACCTACCCTACCTACCCTACCTACCCTACCTACCCTACCTACCCTACCTACCCTACCTACCCTACCTACCCTACCTACCCTACCTACCCTACCTACCCTACCTACCCTACCTACCCTACCTACCCTACCTACCCTACCTACCCTACCTACCCTACCTACCCTACCTACCCTACCTACCCTACCTACCCTACCTACCCTACCTACCCTACCTACCCTACCTACCCTACCTACCCTACCTACCCTACCTACCCTACCTACCCTACCTACCCTACCTACCCTACCTACCCTACCTACCCTACCTACCCTACCTACCCTACCTACCCTACCTACCCTACCTACCCTACCTACCCTACCTACCCTACCTACCCTACCTACCCTACCTACCCTACCTACCCTACCTACCCTACCTACCCTACCTACCCTACCTACCCTACCTACCCTACCTACCCTACCTACCCTACCTACCCTACCTACCCTACCTACCCTACCTACCCTACCTACCCTACCTACCCTACCTACCCTACCTACCCTACCTACCCTACCTACCCTACCTACCCTACCTACCCCGATAAACCTCACGGAGCCCGAGACCTTTCCAACGAATGCAAAACCGTGGAAATCGGTTCGTGCGTTCTGGAGTTATAGCGTCAGGAAGGAAAACCCGACTTATTTTTATATAGTAGAAGAAGATATCTCTAAAACTTGAAAAATTAAGTCTTTTGCAATTTTAATTCTAATTTTTATGTTATGTCTATGTTTTTAGAATAAGTTGTATTGTATGTAATAATGATAAGTACTCTCCACATTTATTTATTATATCTTTTTTTTTTTTTTTTTTAATTTCGGATTGTATGCATAGACAAATGACAATAGGTACACATCTGGACCTGAGTCTCGATTTATCTGAGTAATGAGTATAAGACCGATGCTCAAGTACTGATTCTATACTTAAACAGTGATCGACTGATTGAAGATCAAACTGAACTTGAGGAACGTTCTGTAATACGGACCTTAGTGTGGAACATTGAATGTGTGTTAAGCACAGCAACATGTTACACACAATCATATCGCGCCATCAAACGTAAACTTACCATACATTTAAATAAAGTCAATTATAGGCACCTAATTGTTGTTTACAGCAGAATATTGCTGTTCTATAAAGTAGATAGATTGTGCATTGAAGTGTTTAAGGGAGAGGCCTATTAGACTTTGCGGATGGATTTAATGGATCATTATACATATATTGAGGATTTACTTAAATTCCTTTTTTTTTATATTTCAGGTGTCAGTCACATTATACAACTACATATATCGCACCCCTAGATGAAGACTCCGGCAACTCAAAAAACCAAATTTTTCAGAAATGACGATTGATGTATTCGAGTCAGGAATTCGATAAAGCCACTAACTCGAAACTCGTACTTTTTGAGTTAGTGGGGTTCTAGGGGTGCGATATATATTCAGGAAAAAAATTAACTCTCTAATGCGCTTACAGCAAGAATTAGCAAGGAGTACATGACATACATAATCCATGATGACTTTCACAGAAAGATATTACATTCCAAATTCCACTAATCCTTATAATATATTTGTTCCTATTTATTTTTGCCCCATGTCCAAATATTTAATAATAATGTGAATAAATGCTATTGAAGATATAATAAAAATTGTTTTTGTTTACCATAATTTATTTCTCTCTATTTACTGTTACCTAATGAACGAAAACGACAGTTAATTTAGGCAAATACCTCTAAATAGTATCAATATAATAACCGAGTAGAATACGGAATGTCGACGCACAAAATATCGATAAATGCTAATACGATGCTACAAAATTGCGATGCACGTTACTGCGATAGACCGTCTCTGCGAACCCACTACACTTCGATGCACGTTACGGCGATAGATCTTCACTGCGATACTTCTTGACTTCGATGCACTTTACCGCGAAAGATTTTCACTGCGATGTTACTTGACTTCGATGCACGTTACCGTGAAAAATCATTTCTACGGAGCTACTTGACTTCGATAATCTAATGCGAAAGATCGTTACTGAGATACTATTAAACTTTGACATACCTACGCGTCTTTCATTAATTTTAACTTAGCAGTACTTAGCTATATATAATTTAAAAAAATATATATATTATCACTTATCAGAACGATATATGTTGTTTAGCCGCACAGAGACCATATCTAATTAAACTGCGATCGTAATGTCAAATGTTCAAGATTTTGTTTACTAACTCGTCACTAGATGGCGGTGTATAATTTCGATCGATTTGTGAATCGCGGTGTCAAGATTTTCCGCCGTTAATATAGGGTCTAACAATTTAAGAAAGCTTGTCAACCATGGATTAGCTCGTGGCCTGATCGCAAGCACTAATCCATACGGTAGTTGTTTTTGATCCGCGCGGACCGCAAATTTTAACCTCGACAGTCGACTCTCTCTGTGTGTGTACAGGACACCGTCGGGGACCTGTGCAAACACAGGGGGAGCCGCCCCGTACTGCCCGGCGTGCACACGCCGTCGCGGTCGCGGAAGGCTACGCCCAAGTTTTTAAAATGCCGAAACCCGGCACGCGCGGCTCGTTGGGCCGCGATGCCGGGGAACAAGTGGGCCGTCCGGTGTTGGACCGGGCGACGTCGATGCCAAACATTGGCGACGCGTCGTCCGGTGCGCCACTGGCCGGACCACCAAAGAAGAAGGAGAAGAAGAAGAAGAAGGAGGTTGCCGCCGCTGTAGCTGCCGGCCCACCGACGTCATCGGCGCCTGCGCGCGTTGCGCCCACGCCGTCGACGAGCCGGCCGCACGCTGTGGCCGTCCGCCCCCCCGCGTTTCGCCCGGTGCCCATCCAGGCCCCGGGGCCAAGCGCTAACCCAGGCCGCGCACCGCAAGCGCGCGCCCCCACTCCATCCGTGCGCGCGCCCGCGCCCGGATCAACTGCGACCGCTGCGCACCGTGCTGTGCTGGCAGCGTACCCCGCACTACCCGCGCCGCGCTCAACGGTACCGACCGCTCGGGCCCGCGCGCCCCCCGCTCAATCCGCAGCTCCGCCGCCGCGGTTTGTTTCGCCACCCACGCCTTCTGTCGCGCTCCACGCGAGGAGGCAAGCCGAGTCCGCTCCGCGCACCGCCGCTCCCGGTCCCCGCCTCTCGCTGGCGAGACCGGTGATGGCTGAGCAGGAGCGGCCAGGAAGTGCTGGGCCGTCTTACCGGCCAGCCATTTACAAAGGAAAGGCGCCCGCTTCGCCGGCGCCCCCCCGTGCATCTGCCTGCGACTCACCTTCCATGATGTCGGCGTGCTCCTCCCGTATGGGGTCGAGCATGTCGCTGGCGTCTGTGGGGTCGGCCGCATCCGGTCGCGGAGACATGTCCCCGGACATGACCCCGCGATCCGGCCCGCGGTCCATCGCGGGCAGATCAGAGGCCGGGCCAATGTCGCCGGCGTCACCAACACCGTCGCTGGGGTTCAACTTCGAGTTCGAACTTGAGGCTAGACCCCAGCGGCGAAGGAGGAGCTCCGGCGAGTCCGCGTCGGAGGAGGCGAAGCGGTATTGCCTCGACCCGCAGTAGGGTAAAATTGGGGCTTCTGCATCACTTGTTCTCGCGCCGTCCACGGCGCTCGAACTGCGTGATGCAGAAGCCCCAATTTTACTATCGTGAATAATGAATACAATGTTTACAGTAATCTGATTGCATCGATTCAGGTGCCAAGTGATTAAGTAATAATGGTTCGTAGCGTGTCTGCTTACAATGATCATATTAAACGTTGAGTCAATGGACGAACATTCTTTTGAAATCTTATTTTTTAGAGCTCACTTTGTTTAAGTTATGAACTTATGAGACTATTAAAAATTTCACATTAATTCATATTTGCTCCGGTAATGATACTATGAGGTATACCTCAGTAGTCCCTCCAGTGGTGGTGGTGTGGTGTCCGTTCAGTGGTTCCTCTCTCTTTTAGTTGAGTTGTTTAGCCTAAGTTACAACTTAGGCTAAACAACCTCCACCATATATATCATCCATCCTGGATGCTAGAAAATTTATAATAGGAGATTGGAGTCTAGCAATGTGCATGGTGGACAGTAATAATTACATATCAATATACTATAGCTTACATTTATTCGTTTCCATAATAACGCCGTCCCACTGCCGGGTACGGACCTCTTCTCTCAATGAGCAGAACGCCCCAATCAACGCAACGGTGCGAAGTTCGACTCGTTTGCTCAACTTAAGTCTCTGATGTTTTGATCCAGACTCATACATCATGCTCATTTTTCAGAGTATTATTATTATTATTTATATTAATTTAAATAATGGCGAAACCAAAACATGAAAACAAAATCCAGACCGGAACAAATACTTATTTGTTCCGCGCGGGATTGAACCCGCGACACTGAGCGCATTTAGTAGCAGCACGTTTATAAACTAATATTTACATTGTGATGCAGCGAGACAAGCTTTTAATCAATGCGCCAAACGTGTCGTCGAAAATGTGACAAAATACTGGATCGCTTTGAAGATTGGGGAGATTTACGATGAGCCTTGGATGCAACATGCCATACTTTTTCTAAATGTTTTTTTAACAAGGGTCGAAGTCAACTCGCAGAGGCCTCGTTAGACATTTAAAATCAAAGGGGATTTTTTTTTTTTTTTTCACTGATAATAATTATTGTGTGTATACTGTGATGAAAAATAAAAAATTTTAACCGACTCCTTAAAAGGAAGAGCTGTTATGCTCTCCTGTTATTTTATTTTTTCATTAGTGTTTAATGTGATTTGGTTACAAGTATGGATAATTTTTGGTAAGTATCTATATTATTAAAACAGTCATAATAATGCTAATTTGTGCAAAAGTAGAAAAATAATCAATAGAATTATCTAGACTATTTTGTCTGCTGACTATTACTTATAAAATTTCCAAAATATTGATGTTTCAAAATTGTATTAATTTTGTTGTTGTAATACGAAGGTCAATTTATAATGGAAACTTAATTAAGTTAGTACTACAAAACTATTTTAAATTAAGCTGCTTCAAACATTTAGAGTTACTTGTTAAGTACATATCATTACCTTATAAAAATTTCGTCTCGAATTGCAGCGACAGAGCGTCGCCGAGATAGTATTGCCTCCAAATATGACTGCTAAGACTATGTTTACATTGAAGTGTCTAATATTAACATACGATAATTAAAACTAATCCCTGCACTAGATGGCTATAGAGCCTAATTTTAAATAAATAAATTTTATTGTCCTAGCTTGAAAATTAAAATCAATATAAGAAGTAATACTCTGATCGCTGCTTTATAATCTTAGGCTATAAAATATAGATGCTTGAGGTATTTTGCGACATATCATAGATACCATTTGTCATCCATAGATATTGCTCAGGTGCTAAGTATGTACGTAAAAAACTTTTGCTTCATACAATATAATATTTCTGTTTAACTTTACTAACTTATTTTTCGTTACAGGTCTTCAATCAACCCATTCGAATCTGATGAAGAAGGGCCTTCTACATAAAAAAATAAGAAGGTCAAGCCCCGTACCTCGAAAAAACAGCCTCAACAAGCTGTAAAACCAAAGAAAAAAGCATCGATTCTAGAAAGTGACACAGAATCGGAGACTGACGCAGGACCAACCACCATTAAGAAAAGGAAATTAAATATCTTCCTTGATTCTGAGGTGAGTCGGACATAAATAATATTTACACAATGTTAATTAATATATTTTTATTGTCTTGCTAGTTCAGTGGCATAAGTTTGTGCTGATGGCGTTTGGTTTCGATACCGAGCAGTAAAGTGTTTTCAGAATATCTCACTAATAACTTGAATCTGGAATTGGTGTATATACTCATCAGACATCAGCAGGCTCCTCCCTTATTGAGAGTCGCTGGTCTGTTACGCCCTGCCAAACTCTTTGAGAAATAGGCATAATGCTATGTATTTCATGTATGTGTGTATGTAGGCAGGAAAGCCAGTTAATAAAAACATACCTACTAATAATTTTCACTTTCTGTATGTTGGGTACAAATTTTATGATAGATTTTTAAGTTACTCCTTAATTACTGTGATTTATGCAAACTACTTGGCTAACGATAAAGTTCATTCAACGTGATTGACTGCTGTGCTGCGTGTTGCGGATTCGATCCCCCGCGCGGAACAAATATTTGTATGACCTACAAGTAGTTGTTCAGGCTCTGGATGTTTGTGTACATATGTGAGATTAAATGTTTGTTAACGCACCTACAATACAGGAGAAATTCCCAGTGTGGGGCAAAGTAAAAATAAAAAAAGTATGTCCTATAACTTATAATTTATTTTTAATTATTACAGGATGACGAGGCTACACCCGTTCGAGCTGCAGCATTAAAGAATTTTCTGTCCCGTCGCGTTGCTTCCGGTAACACTTATCAGAGTGATCCTATCAAGCAAGGCGAGTATTACATAGAAGTACGCATCTCAAGCTGTCGCGAGCTAGAGTCGATTACAACCAACAGGTGGAAGCATTCCCTTATTAGTTTCAAAACTGCTACGGATGTTAAAACACCCGTGTGGAAAGCAGTTACCCAACTGGTCTCAGCAGTAAAACAAGATTTTCGCAACAATTCCCCGGTTCTGTACCCCTCTAAACAATAAAAACTGTTTTATAAGTAATACGAGTATATGTCAACTCTTGTTTCTACTCTCTTTCTATAATGAATATTATTAATATAATTTTAGAGTAAGTTATGATAGGTCTAATTTAATAATACAACGTTTCTTACAGGATCACTATAAATCAAGCAATAAACCGAAATACAGAAAAAATAAATAAAGCAAACCTAATAAATAAAGATATAAAGCAAACTAAGACATAAAAGCATAATAAAAGCTTACTAAGTAAATAAAAAGTAAGAAATATATTTGATATACCTACAAAATAAAAATCTATAAAGCAAAACCAATAAAATAATATTAAACCAGTAAAATAAAAGCATAAAAATCGGATTAAGAAGTATATATTTGATAAATATTGAAATATATTTTGAAAAAAAAAAAAAAAAAAAAAAAAAAACTCTTTGAGTAACAAATATATTTGAAGACCATATAAGCAATTAATTCAGCAAAACCTAATAAAAAAAAAAAAAAACAAAAGAAAAAACCCAATTAGCAGTTATTTAAGTAGCAAATATATTTGAAGACCGATTAATTGAGCAAAACCAATTAAATAAAAAAAAAAAAAAAAAAAAAAAAAAATTACTATGTATTTTTGCCAGTCCTGTAATATGCAAGTTAAACAATATTCAAGTCACAAAAGGTCCAACGTTCATAAGTCTAATAGCTTGTTGCAAACTAAACTTGTTAATGTTCGTGTAATTGCATGTGCTTTTAAGAATAAAATTGTCAGTTACAAAATAGATCCTCAAAATAAAATAATTTCACCTGAATTTTTTTTTAATGATATTTTACACACATGTTACTATCTTATTAAACAGAAGTTAAAAGTACATACTTCACTAAAAGTTAATTTTGAATTGTTTGTTTCATACATTTTACCCAAAAATAATGAAATATCACTAAAATCTTTTAATACTAAATATGAAATAATTTTACAAAATACTGAATTGGCATCCATTTGTAATATATTTGTCCAAAAAATTATAAACAAATGTTCAGAGTTTGAACTTTGCGAGTCGGGCTGGACGATCGAATCAATAAGTCACTTAGAAATAAATATTTTAAAATACAACCCATTGCGAGCTGGTTCTTACGTTTCATTACCTAAAAATATTCGCAATACAAAATCTTGTCTAAATATAATTAATTATGACGAACACTGTTTTATCTGGAGTATTGTAGCTCATATGTATCCGGCTATGGCTAATCCAAATAGAGTAAAATCATATCCTCATTATTCTAAAGTTCTGAATACAACTAATATGTCATTTCCTCCGAGTTTTGAGGATATAAAATTATTTGAAGATTTGAATCCTAACGTGAGTGTGAATATTTATGGTTTGGACTCAAAAAATCAAGTTACTGGACCATTGTATAAAACTGTTAAACGGAAAATAATGCATGTTAACTTACTTTATATTAATAAAAAAGGGAAAAATCATTTTTGTTTAATAAAAAAATTCGATAAACTGGTACATAAACAGTTGACTAAACATAAGTCAAAAATACATTTATGTGATGAATGTTTCACATATTTTGATACATCGGAAAAATTATTAGATCATAATTGCGCTAGAGTACAAACTGTACTACCTGAAGACAACACAAAACTTTATTTTTCTAATTTTGAAAGAACCCAAAGAATCCCTATTGTTATTTACGGTGATTTTGAGAGTTTATTACGTGAATATTCGGACAAAAATAAAACTTTATATGTTGAAAATGTTCAAATTCATGAGGCAAGTTGCTTTGCATATTATATTTCTTGTTTTTCTAAGCCTGAACTCAACAAATTCGTGTCATATAGAGGACCAGATTGTTCAAAGAAGTTTACTAAATCAATTATCAAAAGCGTAAAAAACCTATATAAAATACTTTCACATTCAAATCCAATGGTTATAAGTGAAAATGAACGTAATTCTCTTAACAATGCAAAGAAGTGTTATTTATGTAAAAAAACATTTTCTGATACGGATATAGTTGTTGCAGATCATGATCATTTCACAGGAAAATATAGGGGGCCAGCACATAACAAATGTAATTTAAATGCAAAAACATGTTCATTTATACCTATAATATTTCACAATCTTTCTGGTTATGATTGCCATTTGTTTATTAAAGAGCTTTCTACTATTTGTGGGCGAATAAATCTAATTCCCAAAAATAAAGAAAAATATATTTCCTTTACAAAATTTGTTCCAATCGATTGTAAAAACGTAGCCCAGTTAAAGTTTATTGATTCTTTTAATTTCTTAAGCTCAAGTCTAGATAATTTAGTTAAATCAATGAAACCAGAAGATTTTCAAAATATGCGTAAGTTTTTCGAAGATGAGCATTTATTTAATTTAGTTCGGAAAAAGGGTATTTACTGTTATGATTATATTGATTCATGGAATTGTTATGAAGAAAGCAAATTACCTGATCAAAAACATTTTTATAATAATCTTACATCTGAAAATATTTCAGGCGAAGATTATATGCACGCATTAAAAGTTTGGAATGAATTTAATATTTCAAACTTAGGAGAATATACTGATCTATATCTAAAATGTGATGTACTACTATTATGTGATGTGTTTGAGAAATTTAGATCTATGAGTTTAACATTTTACAACCTTGATCCATGTTATTATGTATCTTCACCTTCATTAAGTTGGGACGCTATGTTGCTATATACCAGAATTAATTTAGATTTAATTTCAGATATCGAAATATATCAAATGTTAGAAAAAGGTATTCGAGGTGGTCTTGCTCAATGTTCATTAAGATATGCAAAGGCAAATAATAAATACCTTCCTAATTATAAGGATGAGGAGCCTAATAGTTACTTAGTTTATCTTGATTGTGTTAATTTATATGGTTATGCTATGATGCAAAGGTTACCAACCGGGAACTTTAAATTTCTCAATAGAAAAGAGATAAATAAATTCGATTTAATGACTGTTTCCAACGATAGTGATATAGGATTTATACTCGAAGTAGATTTGCATTACCCTTCCGAAGTACATGATGATCATGTTGATTTGCCGTTTGCAGCTGAAAAGTTTGTACCACCTGGTAGTAAACATCCAAAATTAATTGCTAACTTGTACGACAAATATAAATATGTTATTCATTATATTCACTTAAAAGAATGTTTAAAAAATGGTATGATTTTACTCAAGATTCATAGAATATTATCATTTAATCATGATGCATTTTTAGCGCCTTACATATTATTAAATACAACATTGCGTCAACAAGCCAGTTCAGATTTTGAAAAAGACTTTTTTAAAAAACAAAATAACTCTATTTTTGGCAAAACAATAGAAAATAAAAGGAAACACGTTGATGTGAAATTAGTTAATGTATGGAAAGATGAATTAAATAAAACTAATAAAATATGTGGAGCAGAAAAATACATAAGCGCCCCAAATTTTAAAAATTTAGCCATTATAACTGAGTCGCTAATTGCAATTCAGACGTTCACTCTGTCTCAAATAATGCATAGTGCTTCATTGTTTTCTTTTTGTTTGATTGAGACGGACAAATTGTATTTGGCTTTTTGATAATAAACATTATTATTATTATTATTATTATTAATTCAATTACAGCAAACAAAAATTATTCTTGATCGTCCAATTTACATTGGCTTTTCAATTCTAGAACTAGCTAAGTCTCATTTGTATAATTTTCATTATTCTGTAATGAAACAAATTTACAAAAATTGTATTAAACTATGTTATACTGATACTGACAGTCTATTGTATTTAATACATACAGAAGACTTTTATAAGGACATGAAAAAACATATTAAATATTTCGATACAAGCAACTTTGAAAACAAGAAATGTACTATGCCTAAACTCAACTGTAAAATACCAGGGTTTTTTAAGGACGAAATGGGTGGTGATGTCATAACTGAATTTGTAGGCTTAAGAGCAAAATTATACTGTATAGATTCTATAAATACCTCAATAAGAAAAGCAAAAGGTATCAAAAAGTGTGTTACAAAAAAACTTAATATTAAAAATTATAAAAGAACTTTACAATATAATGAACATCTGAGAGAAAATATGTGTATTATTAGGTCAAAAAATCATAATATTTTTACTCAAAAAATTAATAAACTTGTACTTAGTAGAGATGATGACAAACGACAAATACTGCCAGATGGTTGTAAAACTTTACCTTGGGGGCATTATAAAACTGTATTTTAGAGAAAAGTTATGTTTTTATTAGATATTATTATTTCTAAATTTTTACAATCTCGGGACCCTCGGGTCCCGAGATCCTTATTATTACTTTCTACTATTTTATGTATGTAAACTAATTTCTACTGTATGAATGTAATAAAAGCTATTCATATAAAAATATGTTACTTTATGATAGGTATTGTAAGATAATATTTTATTAAACAAAAGCTAACTGTGTAAGCTTATTGTATCAATTTTACGAGTATTGTACAAAAAAATAAAATAAACATATTATGAAATAAATGAGCTATTATGATATAAAAATATGTTGCTTTATGATAGGTATTGTAAGATAATATTTTATTAAACAAAAGTTAAGTGTGTGCTTACACACTTAGCTTTTGTTTTGTGGATTTTATATTGTATTAATTTTATTGTAATAAAAAATAAAATAATAATATAATGAAATAAATGAGTTTTTTGTTTTGCTTAACTTCACCCTTACCCTTGACAAATAGACACTGGCCTACATTGCATGTAGACAATTACACGGTCTACCTAATAAAAATCGAATTACACTATGTCGCACTTTTTGGAACAAAGGGTCACTTCTACATTTTTCCAACTTTACAGGAAGCGCATAGTTAAAGTTTTTATGGATTTTTGAAATAACTCTACTGTTTACAGTATTAAGGCGATTCTCACAGTCTTATATTGATTAGTTCTTCAAGGCCAGTCACTATTCAACAAAAAAAAAAAAAAAAAAAAAAAAAAAAAAGCTATCGTAAAGTTAAAAACATGCAGAATTGACCTTTTGTTTCTAAACGGGTGACATAATGTAATTGAAGGAAAAGCAATAAAACAGCTATATTGATGTTAAGAATTCATTTTTATTTAAGTTAAATCATTTCCGTATCATTTAAATTACTACTAATCTATACTTATAATAAATCTGTAGAGAGGTCAATTCTGTACATGATATATATTTTCAAAATAACTATCAGGGGGTAATTAGTGATCGATACTGATGCCAAAAATGCAATCAGTAAATTTTTTGTCTGTCTGTCTGTCTGTCTGTCTGTCTGTCTGTATGTTCCTTATAGAAACAAAAACTACTCGACGGATTTTAACGAAACTTGGTACAATTATTCTTCATACTCCTGGGGAGGTTATAGTATACTTTTCATCACGCTACAATCAATAGGAGCAGAGCAGTGAAGGGAAATGTTGGGAAAACGGGAGAAGTTGCTCCATTTTTTAACCTTCTGTCGCGTGTGAAGCCTTAATGGTTAAAGCTACATAGAAATCATTTATGACGGAAATGTTCTACATAAAATTATCTAAAAAATATCCCACAACAGCATATGTCTATCTTTTATGGTTGACTCACAATAACACGTGTAACTCCCGATAGCTTAGCAGTTCGGAGCTTTCTGATTATATTTGTTTACTCTTACGTTTATAATACTCTCACTCATCCCTAATTAAAAGAAGTTAATATTATTACCTATTCAATAAAAAAAGAATCATAGTAATCGGTATAGAAACACCAAACTTATACATGAAATACGCTAATAAGCCATCGCGCCGTCGCGCGTGAATACTGAATCATGCCATAAGGATTATTTTTGTGTAACGGTTGCCGCGCTCGACGCGCGTCGTGGCGGTAGGGTATAAAAAGGCGGGAGGTCCGAGCGCGCGAGCTTCATTCAATATTTGGCTGTTGATGCGTTCAGAGCGTTCGACCTTATTGACAGACAATAATTGATATTAACAAATCGTGCTTATCAGCGCGACTTATAGTCTTTAAATAGTTTATTTAAATTTCTTTTGTTGTTATTTTATAAATTAGGTATTACTTAGTTGTTTTGGTAGTGTTTAAATATTCGTTCAAATTACAAATTATTAATAGTTTTACATTTTATTTCTTTTTAGGTGAAGTAGTAGTAGAAGTAGTACTTACGCATAGATTTTTAGATACCGATACTTACGCATAGATTTTTAGATATCGATAGTAAGTTTTGGCTAATTTATGTTCAATTTTATTTTTGTTCAAGGAGTTACACGCTGACGGAGTCGCGGGCACAGCTATTAATAATAATATTCTGCGGGTCCTTATTGCGATATTTTTCAACAGTATTGTGGATTGACACATTATATTTCCCTACTAAAATACGAAAGTTAATCTGTCTGTTACATCAAAACCACTGAACCGTGAGGAAGGACATTGGTACTTTTTTACGAAAAACGACGGAAACGCGGACGAAGTCGCGGGCAAAAGCTAGTTTTTTTAATAAGAGTCTCAGTAATATTCATAACTTCGTCATAATTTTCGCGCACCACATATTGAACACTAACACAAGCATTATTATTATCACTTATAACATCACACACATTTTCACAGTTTTTATCTTTAATGTCAAATATATTCAATTTAATAAGATATCGCCCTTTAGATGCATTTCGACGAATGATGTATGATGATGACGAGTCCGATGAAAGTTTCCTCTTTTTCATCTTTTTCAATGTTTGAACTTGGTTATCTTTGTTGATGAGAAGGTCTTCATTTAGACGTCGCTGATTTGCCAAGTCTTTGAAATACGTGCTGTAATTTCCCTCGGCGTAATACAGCGGATTGCCGCTATTGAGGCCCTCAGAGTGTTGCTGTAAAGAAAAAAAAAAAAAAAAATGAAAATGCAATTAATAATCAACGAGAAAAAGGAAACATTACGTGAATATATTCTACAATCTGCAGGTATCTAGCTAAATACTAACCTCGGATATTCTGGGCTGTTCTTGCTCCGCATTATTTAACTGTTGGCGACTCTCCTCATATGCTTTAGCTGCTACTTCCATATCCCAGCTCTCCCTATCTTGAGCATAGTAAAAAGGATTGGTAACTGGGTCTGAGTCTTCTATCTCGTTCTGAAAGAATACCAAGAATATTATAACGTAAACAACGTGAACTATGGATTTAATGTTTGATTTAAGATAATCATAATAGTTACATACCCCTAAATTTCGAGGGTCGACGATATCTAAAACGGGGCTGTAGGATGGTGAGTGTGACATTATTCTGTAAAAAAAAAAAAAAAAAAAGTTGCATTAGATAATAATTAGTTTAAATAATTAATTACATAAAAAAAAAAAAAGTAAATAATACTTACGTTGAAAATATAAAATAGTAAACGAAACGATCTGCTTAGGCAAAGAACACCTGCGAAGTGATCGTTTATTTTATAATACATACAAAAATTATTTGATGCGCGATGTTAACACGAGTCATTACCTAGCTCATATTTCTACATACCTATCTTGTAAAATGAAAATAGAATCGTTCCAGTAGCGACAAGTCTAAACACACTCCAAAATAAAGTATATATGTCTATGTTAGGTAATAATTAAACTAATTGGCAAGATGAAGTTGATCAAACAACCCATATCACTAAACGTTAAAAATATAAATCTTGGTGAGTCTCCTCAAGAAATTAGACATAGCGCTTTGTTGCCAAATACGATTCGTTGTATAGTTTGTGGTCCCTCAAATTGTGGTAAAACAAACGTTGTGATCAGTTTGTTATTGCATGAAAATGGACTCAAATTTCGAAATCTTTACCTTTATTCGAAGACTAATTTTCAGCCAAAATATTGTTTTTTACGAGAAGTCTTAAGAAGAGTGCCTCAGATAAAGTTCAATGAGTTCAATGACGATAAGGATGTCATATCTCCGAGTGAGGCTTTACCAAATTCTGTATTTATATTTGATGATGTCGTATGTGAAAATCAAATAAACATCCGTAATTATTTCTGTATGGGTAGACATAAGCAAATTGATTGCTTTTACTTATCGCAAACCTACTCAAAAATCCCGAAACAGTTGTTACGCGATAATGTTAACTTTCTTATAATATTTAAACAAGATGATGTGAACTTAAAGCACATCTATGAAGAACATGTAAATTCTGATCTACTGTGGAATCAGTTTAAAGAGATTTGTAAAACTGTTTGGAGTAACCCTTATAATTTTCTACTTATTAGCAAAGAGTCATCATTAAACAATGGAAGGTACAGACAGAATTTTGATATTTTTTTAAACTTTGAGTGAAGGTTCATACTTTTATATGAATAACACACATAAATGCTCTTAGTATTATTCCTTTCTTAGCTGAACACAGTCGTTATTTATTGTAAGATGGAAAAAAATATTAAAATGGAATTAGTGAAGTCTGTCGACTCCATAAAAAATAAAATAAAACAAATGAAAAATCAGGAACATACAATGAACTTATCACTTGATAAAATATTAAAACCTGTCACAGATCCTCTAAAAACTCTAGTTGATTCTAATAGATATGCAGAAAAAATAAATAAAATTGAAAATACAATTCTAAATAATTCTGAAGGAATTGAAACTGATGAAAATAATACTAGCTCATCTGCAAAGATCAATGACTATTATGATCCCAAACAAAATTTAACCCAATCCGTCGAAAAAAATGCTAAAAAGGAATCGATAGATAATTTAGAAATGTCATTAGAAGGTGATGATATCTTTGGTATTTATGATGGTATTAGTATACCGTTTGGAATTAGAAGTGAAAACAAAACTTTATTAATGGGAAATTCAGCAGTATCTTTTTCTAAAATAGATAGTTTGAATAACGATACCATAATTTTAATTAAAATCGGCGAGAAGGCTTACAATTTAACGACTGGTCTAAAAGAACTTTTACTCCGAAGAAAACCTGATTTAAAGTTAATATCGGGCGAAGATAAACTTGTTTATAAGGATATGTTACACTATACACATGCCCATAAAAGAGACTTTAATCCTAAAGGTCAAATTAGAGGTGACAAAGGTATAAAATATTGTAAAATAATCAAACCCCTATTTTCCGAATTATCAAACGATGATAAACATGTACACACTAAATTTGGAGGAAACTTACCAACGCTAAAAAAATACAAAAACAACACCGACTTGGTATATTGGGATGATCCTAACGAATTAGTTGAGAGATTGAAACTATTAGTAGCTTCAAGAGATGCTGGCAATACAAACCATGATAATGAAATTTTATCGATTGTTGAAGAATTGAAAGAAGCTGAGATAATTAAAGAATAAATAGTCATAAAAATATGCTTTACATTCAGTATTATACATGGATTCAAGACAAATGTACTGAATTCCGAACATGAGCAAAGCCGACGTGGTAAACGAAATTCATAAAAATGCGAGGGTAAACTTTCCACGAAGACATGTTATTATGAAAGATATAGACGACCTGTGGCAAGCAGATTTAATTGATATGCAATCAATTTCAAAAGAAAATAAAAATTACAGATTTATTCTTGCTGTTATTGATACATTTTCGAAATATGCTTGGGTCTTTCCTCTGAAAAGTAAAACCAAAGATGATGTATGTAACTGTTTCAAAATTTTCCTAGCTATAGGACGTGTTCCTAAAAATCTGCAAACGGATAATGGAGCAGAATTTTATAATAATAAATTCCAAAAGCTTATGAAATCTAATCAAATTAACCACTATTCAACCTTCTCAACAAAAAAGGCTTCGATAGTTGAACGTTTTATCAGAACATTGAAATCTAAACTTTATAAGGAATTTAGTTTAAAAGGCAACTATAATTGGGTAGCTAATACCCTTAATGATGTTATTTATAAATACAATCACACTTACCATCGGACAATTGATGAAATCCCCGCTAACGTGGATAACATTAATAAAAAACGAATATTAGAAAGATACTTAAGATTGGTAAAAAATGATAATATCAGAAGCAAGTTTAAAGTAGGTGATTATGTACGTATTAGTAAGTACAAAGGAACATTTGAAAAAGGATATACCCCCAACTGGTCATCGGAAATATTTAGAATTCGGAAAATACAAAATACAACTCCTATCACCTACTTAATTGAAGATACAATCAGAGGTCAACCTATTTTAGGGGCATTTTATACGCAAGAGCTTCAAAAGACAAAACATCACAATGTATATCTTGTCGAGAAAGTTCTTAGAAGAAAAGGAAACAGTGTTTTAGTGAAATGGTTAGGTTTGTCTTCTACTGAAAACAGTTGGATTGATAAATCGAATATATTATTATAAATAAAAATAACATTAAATCACCAAAAAAGTCATTGATGAAGCGTGTAGATAAGTAGGTATTTATTATAGCGCTCGATTCAGATTCATTAGTCGTATGATGTGTATTGGAGAGAGTAGTCTTCTCAATTGGCTTATTAACAATTTACCATTTGAATTACATTTACCAGGTTACAATTATTGTGGTCCTGGTACAAAATTAATTAAAAGGCTTACACGTGGAGATAAAGGTATTAATAAATTAGACGAATATTGCAAAGAACACGATATTGCCTATCACAAATCATCAAACTTAAAAGATCGTCGCAAAGCTGATTTAATTTTGTTAAAAAGGCTAAAAGCGCGAATAGTTGCGTCGGATGCGAGTGTATGCGAAAAAATCATGGCACACTTAGTAAGCAAGGCAATGTTTACAAAAATTAAAACTGGCTCTGGCCTAAAAAAAAGCAGCAAAAAGTGTTCTCGGAAAGTTACATCGGGAAAAGGGTTAAAAAATAAATTTAAAAATGTTATAAGTAAAACAAAAAGACACATGAAAAAATTAAAACCAAAATGTAAAAAAGTGGCAATAGAATTAGCTATGGCTGCAGCCAAAGAATTAGCTGATGATTCATCCATTAAACTTCCTCGGATTATTCCTATACCAAAAACTGGTGGGGTATTACCTTTGATTCCTATTTTTGCTGGATTATCAGCGGCGGGAGCGTTAGCAGGCGGTGCAGCTGGTATTGCCAAAACAATAAATGAATTCAAGATAGCTAAAAAACTGTTGGCTGAATCGAAGAGACACAATGAAAAAATGGAAGCTCTCCGCATTGGCGAAGGCTTACACCTTAGACCGCATAAAAATGGACTTGGAATTTTTGTATCAAATAAAAAAAACTAAGATATCGGCTACCCAAACGAGCCTTAACTAACTTTGACATTTTGGAGTATGGAAATAATATTCCTTATTTTCGAGGTGTATTTATGAGAGATGAGCTTCCTAAACAACCTTTTAAAAAAGAGTGTGGAGTTGTTAATTTAGATAGTTCTAAAAATCCAGGTTCTCATTGGGTAGCATATGCAAAAAACAATGATTATATTGAATATTTTGATAGTTATGGAAATCTAAAACCGTCGAAGGAATTTATAAATTACTTAGGTGCTAAAGTACACTACAATTATGATAATATACAACGCAACCACCCTTACAATTGCGGACACCTATGTTTACATTTTTTAAATAATTTTTGGTATAGTCAAGGAATAAAATAACAGGATCTTCTAAAAGTGATCAGTCTGCAAGCATGTCTATAGCGGTAACCATCTCTGGAAATAAATCAGAATTGGATACATTCTTTCAACCACCTCTGTATTTATCTGGTCAATATGAGTGTGGTTTGTTATACTTTTCAGTATTAAATTCAATACCAAATGTGCGTATTAATAACGACATTCTTCCTGTGATCAGAATCGAATGTGATCTTGTACATGGCTCATACTCTAATGGGTTACCAACTCATATAATTCATGAATTTGTATCATCAACAGGTCACCGAATCATAGAAATACCGCAGAACGTTATTTACTTTCCAGTGAACAGAAATACTATTACATCGATATCTATTAAGATAATTGATCAATTTGGTTTCTGTATTAACTTTAGTGAAGAACATAAAAATATTGAACTACGCCTACATTTAAGAAAAACAAAATGATATTATATTATAAAAACCCTGTAATTAACAAAAAACGCCCTATTTCTTGTACAACCACTAAGGTGCAAAGACGTAAGAAAAAAGTTATAAAATTAACTAAAGCAAATAAAGATTTTCTTAAAGCCCTAGGTTTTAAAGTATGAATATACTACAGATTACTGAATTACCGCACTTCGATACTTCGATTGAAAGTTATGAAGTCCATTCGTACAATCCCTACAACAACAGCTTTAGAGAAAACGATGAAATCAGAATCCCCATACACCAGCAAGACATATATGTGTTACCGTCAGCCAGCTCAATTTACGTCGAAGGACAAGCTAAGTTCTTGGGTAAAGATGGAAATCCTATTAAGAAAACTATTACATTCAGTAACAATCCTGTTATGTTTTTGTTTCAAGATATCAGATACGAGATAAATGGTATAGAAATAGATCGCATTAAAAATTCTGGAATAACGTCAACAATAAAGTCATACGTTTCAATGAATGAAGGAGAAAATAAAGTTGCTGCCTTGTGGGGTTGGAACATAGATGGATTTAAAAGCGATGGTCATTTTAGTGCTATTGTACCTCTTAATAAGATTTTAGGATTTGCAGAGGATTACAATAAAATTGTGATAAATTGCAAACATGAACTTATTCTGAATAGAAGTAACTCAAACTTGAACAGTTTTATAGTAACTGACGATGTTGCACATTTTCAAATAGATATACAAAAAGTGCAATGGCGGGTGCCGCATATAAAAGTATCAGATCGTGAACGACTGACACTTCTTAAACATTTAGAAAGAGATAAACCTATTCAGATAGCCTTTAGAAATTGGGATTTATACGAGTATCCTTTGCTCCCTAAAACTACAAAACATTGTTGGTCTGTTAAGACTGCCTCACAATTAGAGAAACCTCGATATGTAATTTTTTGCTTGCAAACCAATAGAAAAAATAGTAAAACCAAAGACAGTTCTCTATTCGATCACTGTGGGATTACTAACGTAACATTGTTTTTGAATTCACAATATTATCCTTACGAGCCTCTAAGCTTAAATTTTTCCGAGAACAAATACAATATATTATATGAAATGTATGTGAAATTTCGTCAGTCGTATTACAACTGTCCTGCAGACCCCTTGCTTGACTTAGTCGGTTTCAAGGAAAAGGCTCCTTTATTTATCATAGACTGTTCAAGGCAAAACGATAGTTTGAAAACAGGCCCCGTAGATGTGCGGTTGGAGATTGAATGTTCAGCACCAATACCTGATAACACAACTGGATATTGTTTAATTATTAACGATCGACTTGTGGAATACAAACCTTTGAGTAACATAGTGCGCAGGTTATCATGACTGCCATTGTAGATGTTCAAGGTTTTAAAACAGAAGCAAATGAGTTCATAGTAAAAGAAATTGCAATATTGTGCGATAATAAAATACAGGTGCTTTTGATTAAACCACCTTATCCATATCACAAATTGACAAAACAAGAAAGGAGACAAGTAAATTGGGTTGAACGTAATAGAAAGATATATTGGAGTGAAGGATTCGTGTCTTACTCAAATCATCAGAATTTGATTGTAGATATTTTAAGAGATAAAAGTGTTTACACCAAAGGTTTAGAAAAAGTGTTGTGGTTAAAAAATATTTCGAATAATAATAATATAAATAATTTAGAAGACAAAGGCTGTCCTAGTTTGTTAAATCTTTATGACCAATATTTATATTCTCAAGATTTGTATAGTTGTATTTATCATGAAAAAGTATGTGCTTTAAGAAATGTTCTGTGTTTTAAAAAATGGTGTTTTGAGAATAAATGTTTTAAATGAAATGTTTTTTTTTTTTTTTTTTTCAAACAATTATGTCACCATAGTTGACCATACTTACCCCCCTCCCCTCCTAAAACATCTAATGAATGTCTATATAAATTGTTAGCAACAGAATGCGACTTCATTATATTTTCATTAACATTTGTTTGAAGTACTTATTGCATGACGAAAATGTTAAAAGAAAACTACAATCCCCGATATGACATGTATCATACGCAAAAAATGCGTTTACATTCATTTAATTATTATTGGGCAACAATTGACTCTCAGAAAAGGTTGGTGATGGAAATGGCTGACGCGGGATTATTTTATTGTGGTAATGGAATTAATGATAGAACTGCATGTTTCTCATGTGGAGGTGTTATTGAAGATTGGGAGATTTATGACGATCCTTGGATGCAACATGCTATAAACTTTCCTCAATGTTTTTATTTGAACGCTGTGAAAGGAAGAGATTATATCAATAAGTGTCTGAACCAGAAATATTAGCTACAATGCAAGATTCAGTGAAATATAAGCAGACACGCTACGAACCATAATTACTTAATCACCGCTACTAATTATTCACGATAGTAAAATTGGGGCTTCTGCATCACGCAGTTCGAGCGCCGTGGACGGCGCGAGAACAAGCGCGGCCACAGCGCGACAGCGCGCCGCGGGGTCGGGGTACACCGCCGATGTCGCCTACCTTCGCCGACGCGGCCCGCCGCACACCACCGCGGTCACCCACACCGCCGCCCGCACACAAAAATACTCCCCCCCCCCCTCCGGCGCCGCAACATGTGCCGAAGCTTCGGCGAAGCAAGGGAAGAAGGGGAAAGGACAGAGGAAGCTGAGGTTCCCGCCGCTGGTAGTAGAGACGCTACCGAACTGGGCGACCCACTTCCGGGCCATTCATGGGCTACTGGGCCGGCCCCCAAATGCTCGTCCTTACGGGACCGGGGTGAGGTTCACCCCGGACACGGAGGAGGAGTATAGGCTGGTCCAGAGGTACCTGACTGGCCTGGAAAAGAGCGCGGGGGTTTCTTGGTTCGCGTATTCGCTACCAGCGGACAAGAACCTCAAAATCGCCATACGGGGCCTACCAGCAGATACGGACCCGAAGGAGATAGAGGAGGAACTCCGGGCGTTAGGGTACCAGCCGGAGTATGTGCGCCATATTAAGGGCGCACAAGGACGACCCGGCTGTGTATTCCACGCCATCCTGAAGAAAACCCCGGACGTCAGAAAGATCTATGACACCACAGTGTTTATGTACATGCGTGGTGTCAAGATCGAGGCTTGGCGTGGAAAACGCGGGCCCGCTCAGTGCCACCGGTGCCAACGGTTCAGGCACAGTTCGCACCAGTGTCACCGCCCGCTCGCTTGCGTACGATGCGGGGGCGAACACGCGGCACGCGACTGCCCGCGCCCGCGGGAAGAGCCGGCCACCTGCGTGAACTGCGGTGGCCCGCACCCAGCGAGCAACATGAAGTGCCCCGTGTTCGAGAGGGAAACCCGGAACAAGCGAGCGGGGACCGTCGCCATAACGGCCACAAGACGTGGCCCGACCGGGCCACAACCGCAAGTGGCCATGATAGAGGCGCAGGGCCCGACGCTTATGGCGACGGCAAATGAGCCCACACATCAAGGACGCCAAGCCTCCTCCTCCTCAGGGCGGAGGAAGAAGAAGCGCGGGGGGAAGGGTAAGAAGGCCCCCCCCCCGGCGACGCGCCCGCTTCGCCGGCGCCCCCCCGTGCATCTGCCTGCGACTCACCCGCCATGATGTCGGCGTGCTCCTCCCGTATGGGGCGAGCATGTCGCTGGCGTCTGTGGGGTCGGCCGCATCCGGTCGCGGAGACATGTCCCCGGACATGACCCCGCGATCCGGCCCGCGGTCCATCGCGGGCAGATCAGAGGCCGGGCCAATGTCGCCGGCGTCACCAACACCGTCGCTGGGGTTCAACTTCGAGTTCGAACTTGAGGCTAGACCCCAGCGGCGAAGGAGGAGCTCCGGCGAGTCCGCGTCGGAGGAGGCGAAGCGGTATTGCCTCGACCCGCCGCGGCCACAGCGCGACAGCGCGCCGCGGGGTCGGGGTACACCGCCGATGTCGCCTACCTTCGCCGACGCGGCCCGCCGCACACCACCGCGGTCACCCACACCGCCGCCCGCACACAAAAATACTCCCCCCCCCCCCCCTCCGGCGCCGCAACATGTGCCGAAGCTTCGGCGAAGCAAGGGAAGAAGGGGAAAGGACAGAGGAAGCTGAGGTTCCCGCCGCTGGTAGTAGAGACGCTACCGAACTGGGCGACCCACTTCCGGGCCATTCATGGGCTACTGGGCCGGCCCCCAAATGCTCGTCCTTACGGGACCGGGGTGAGGTTCACCCCGGACACGGAGGAGGAGTATAGGCTGGTCCAGAGGTACCTGACTGGCCTGGAAAAGAGCGCGGGGGTTTCTTGGTTCGCGTATTCGCTACCAGCGGACAAGAACCTCAAAATCGCCATACGGGGCCTACCAGCAGATACGGACCCGAAGGAGATAGAGGAGGAACTCCGGGCGTTAGGGTACCAGCCGGAGTATGTGCGCCATATTAAGGGCGCACAAGGACGACCCGGCTGTGTATTCCACGCCATCCTGAAGAAAACCCCGGACGTCAGAAAGATCTATGACACCACAGTGTTTATGTACATGCGTGGTGTCAAGATCGAGGCTTGGCGTGGAAAACGCGGGCCCGCTCAGTGCCACCGGTGCCAACGGTTCAGGCACAGTTCGCACCAGTGTCACCGCCCGCTCGCTTGCGTACGATGCGGGGGCGAACACGCGGCACGCGACTGCCCGCGCCCGCGGGAAGAGCCGGCCACCTGCGTGAACTGCGGTGGCCCGCACCCAGCGAGCAACATGAAGTGCCCCGTGTTCGAGAGGGAAACCCGGAACAAGCGAGCGGGGACCGTCGCCATAACGGCCACAAGACGTGGCCCGACCGGGCCACAACCGCAAGTGGCCATGATAGAGGCGCAGGGCCCGACGCTTATGGCGACGGCAAATGAGCCCACACATCAAGGACGCCAAGCCTCCTCCTCCTCAGGGCGGAGGAAGAAGAAGCGCGGGGGGAAGGGTAAGAAGGCCCCCCCCCCGGCGACGCAAGAAGAGCTCCCTGAGGCCGGCCCTGCCATAAGGGTTGCGCAGGTTGTGAAAAATCAACAACAGGAAGAACAATCGGGCGAACCTACAAGTAGCGACAAATCGCTACAGCGGCAGCAAGGGGAAACTCGTAGGTTCGCCCAGAAGCCGCACGGCGCCGCCACCAAAGCATTGAAAAATGCAACATTGTCGCGGCCAATCACGGAGCAGGAGAGCTTCCCGGCCGCGACGAGTGGCGGCGCACAAGTCGCACAAGTTGCAAAGAAATCCAAACAAAATAATGAATTCACAACCTGCGCAATAAAGCTACTGATGGACTTAATCAGAGCTATAAGGCAGGGCCGAGATATAGAGGCGGTTATCCTCGACGGTTTGGCCACATTGCTGTCGCTCTGTGATGGCTAGGCCGTTGAGGATAATTCACTGGAATGCCCGCGGCCTTAGGGATAAGGTCGCCCCTCTCCGCCATCTCCTTCGGGATCAAGACATCGACGTGGCGCTAATTAGCGAGACGCACCTGGGACCTGAGGATAGGGTCAGGTTCCCGGGTTATCATGTCTACCGAAAGGATGAAAGGTCGGCGCTGAACACCCGGTACCGTGGTCTGGCGGTACTCGTGAGGCGAAGAGTCGTCCATCAAGAGCTCCCCCTGCCGTCGCTCGACACGTTTTACGCGCTGGGTGTGCAACTTTATGTTGCCGGCGGGGACATCAATATCTATGCGTGCTACAAGCCGCCCGCGTCTAGTCTAAAAGTGGCTGAGATGCGGGCGCTAATTAGCGCGCATAGTAACGCGACTATTCTCGCCGGCGACCTTAATTGCAAGCACCCGGCGTGGAATTCTATGAAAACGAACACCGGGGGGAGACGGCTCTTCGCGGACTCGGAAGCCTTCGGGTACTCGGTGTCTGGCCCGGAGACGCCCACCCATTACCCGGACGTAGCCCAGAACATGCCGGATGTGCTGGACATCGTGGTCCACAGAGGGCTACGCTGCCAGATCACACAGCAAGTGATAGACGACGAGTTGCAGTCGGACCACCAACCTGTACTCGTCGTCTTATCGGGAGCGCCGACCCGACTGAAGCCCTTAGCGCCACGTCGATTGACGGACTGGAAGGCCTTCACAGAAATGATGGAGACCACCACGCCGACTCGGCCTATTGCCTCCTCCGCAGATGTAGAACAAACAGCGGACGACGTCACTGCTTGCATACAAAGCGCCTTAGAAGCGGCGACTACAACGCTGCCGCAAGGGAGAGGGCTAATGCCGCCCTTGCCGGCACACATAAACGCGATGATCGCCGTCAAGAGGCGCCTTCGCAAGCAGTGGCAACAACTACGATGCCCTACTATCAAAACGCAACTCAACCGTCTCGCGGAGAAGGTAAAGGCCGAGCTTTCGGCCCATACCGCCGCGGGCTGGGAAGAAAGAATAGACGCCACAGAGGACAATTGGCCGTCTCTGTACAAACTCTGCAGCCAGTTGTCGAATACCCCAGCCCCGGTACGTCCACTACAGAACAGTGACGGGGCGCTTAAGTACGTAGCGGAGGACCGGGCGGAGGTCTTCGCCGAACATCTGGAGCGTCAGTTCCGCCCCAACCCGACCGATGACACCGAACATGTCGCAGCGGTCGAGAAACACCTGGGAGACTACTTCGCAACGCCGATAGCTCCCGAGGAGAGTCCTATCTTCTTCTCGCCCGGCGCGGTCAGACGCGCCATCCTAAGAACGAAGCCCAGGAAGGCCCCCGGGGCCGACGGTATCACAAATACAGTGCTGCGCCATTTGCCGTTCCGCACCGTAGCGGCACTGGCGCGCCTGTTTACTGCGATACTGCGCACGGGGGTCTTTCCCACCTCGTGGAAGGAGGGGCGCGTCATAATGCTGCCCAAGGCGGGGAAGAATACGGCGAAGCCGGAGAGCTATCGGCCTATTACATTGTTGCCGACAGTCTCCAAGGTGTTCGAAGCACTCCTGCTGCGACATCTCCAACAACACATCGCCCCGCGCCCGGAACAGTTTGGTTTCAGGGCGGAACATAGCACGACGCTTCAGTTGTCAAGGGTACTGCACCTACTTACAACTGCACTAAATAAGAAGGAATGCTCGGTGGCAGTATTCCTTGACATGGAGAAGGCCTTCGACCGTGTGTGGCACGAGGGCCTATTGTACAAATTGTCCACATCCGACGCGCCCCGTCGCGTAGTGAAGGTGGTCTCTTCATTTCTGTCCCACAGGACTTTCAAGGTGGTGGTCGACGGGGCGCTGTCCGGCGCCCGCCCGGTGCTGGCTGGCGTGCCGCAGGGCAGCTGCATCTCGCCGGCGTGTTACTCACGATACACCGACGACATCCCCACCACTCCAGATGCGACGCTCGCGCTGTATGCTGACGACGCCGCGTACATTACTACATCGCTTAATGCGAAGTACGCGGCGGTCAAAATGCAGCGCGCCCTCGATCTCCTTCCCGAGTGGCTGTCGAAGTGGCGGCTGTCGGTGAACGTGGGTAAGACGCAGGCGATGCTAACCGGATCCGCGCCTCTCCCACCACCTTTGAAACTACATGGGGTCGACGTCGATTGGTCCCCCCGGGCCAAGTACCTGGGTGTGACCATCGACCGCCGCCTCACGATGGGGCCCCATGTCCGCAAGGTCGCCGCACAGGGCAGGGTCGCCCGCAACCTTCTCAGACCTGTGCTCTCATCCCGCATCCCGACGCGCGTCAAGCTGAGCGTGTACAAAATGTACGTACGCCCAGTCTTGACGTACGCCGCCCCCGCGTGGCTCGCCCTCACAAAGGAGTCGAGCCGCAAGATGCTCCGCGCGCAGCAAAGTCTGGCGCTGCGGACAATTGTTGACGCTCCTCGCTTTGTGAGGAACGATGTACTCCACCGGGACCTCGGGATAGAGAGCCTGGATGAGTTTGTGGGGCGACTCGCGAAGGTAATGTTCGCGCGTGCCGACGCCTCTGCCTGGCCTCACGTCAGACAGATAGCGCCATTGCACGCGCGACCACCCGACGCGAGACCCCTGCCCCGCGACCTGGTAGCGGACAACTGACCCCATCGCACCGGACTGACGCCTCGAGTTAGCTGCACCCAGGTTACACGCGGCTAACTCGATAAAATAAGACTTTACAGATGTACTCATACATCCGTTGTGCGGCGTGTTCTAGGTTAACATAGGCACGCCGCATAACTACATACAGACAACCACTACTCTACAGACGCCTACACAACACGTGCGAGCGCGATGCGGGTCGCGAAACACGTTGACACTGAGCGGCGTTACACTACAATACTAGCCGCTCACACAAACACGACTGCTTATCCCTCAATCCGTAAACGGCTAGATCTGTGAGCGGGGCGAGGGAAAGCTACATATCTACCTGTAGGAGCGTCGAGTCGGCATCTCCGTCGCTGGTCGTCTTCGTCGGGCCTCCCCCAGGCAACTGGGGGTCTCACCTGGCGGGGACAGACCGCCGAGATGTCGTGAAGAAAGCGACGCTATAGGAAATAGCGTCGTGGCGCGCCTACAGAAATATTCATAGCAACCATTTACACAGACGCACTTTGCGGCGTCAATTTCGTCAGCCGCTATAGGCAAACCAAACCGAGGGGCCCGTATTTACGGGCCAATGTATGGCCTCCGCGGGCGAAGGGCGAAGCCCTGACCCCGCTCGCCACGCCCCCTTACGGGGGCGTAGCGACATCTCGACATTAGCTTGTCAACCATAAAACCACTTGTTTTCTACGTTGTAATCACTACATCTAGGAATAAACAAGAAATGAGTAAAAATTGAATACTTTTTTCAATCTCAACCCCCGGTATCTAACCTCCACTAAAGCGAGGGTTATTCATGGTCCTTCGAACCGGACGTGGCTAGACTGGCTAGGGCTGTTCCAGTCCAGCTATAACAGGTGTGTTCTCCTAATTGGACGGAGAAACATCAATCCCCCATACACTTCTGCTGGGTGATCTTGGATGGTGAGAGAGGGAGAGAGCAGTACCGGATCCAGTTGCGGGAGGTACGGAGGAAGGAGTACCAATCAGCAGCAAGCAAGCTGCAGACGACTAAAGTCGTAAGGAAGTGAGTGATAGTGCCGAAAATCGTGAGTACTTTGGGATTTCTTATGTGTCAAGCAAAAGTGAACTTTATTGCCTAGAAGATTTAAACTTTAACTTTGGACTTAGAATAATTTCATGTGTGCATGTTTAGACTTAGTTAGATTTAAGCCAAATTGTGTTCAGACGGGGACCTATGCCCGATTTTAGTAGATTTTAGTGTCAAACACTTAGAAAATTTCCTGTTTACATCGACTTGTAAAATTTTCGACAACTTTTGGATTTGTAAAATTTTTTGAAACTTATTATCAAAGACTTAGAAAATTTTCATTGTTTACATTGACTTGTAAAATTTTCGATATTATTTTTTCGGACTTGCAGATATTTTTTAAACAAATTGTTTGGATAACTAACTTCAAAATGTCTTTGCAGTCACATGTTAATATACAGGATGATATTCACACTCGGTTGTTAAAATCTAAAGGTAATTTTAAAAAGTCGCCAAAGGATAGGATTACCATGCAATATATAGAATCCAGGTTAGAAATTGTTGAAGAGTTGTGGGCGCAATTTAGTTTAACACATACGCAAATTGTGAAGGATTTTGAACCTAAGGATTTGGTATCTTCACCCTACACTGTAAACGAAGTTTATTTTAATACTGAAGAATTATATTTAGACTTTAAATGCGTGTTAAAAACTACATTAAATAACATTAAGGGTAGTGATGTTTCTCCGGTTGCCGGGTCATCATCAAATAATGTTTCCGAAGGTAAAGGCACATACATAAAGTTGCCTAGAATCACTATCCCAACGTTTTCGGGGAAATATACGGAATGGCCGACTTTCCGAGATTTGTTTGTATCGGCAATACATAAAAATAGCACTATTGATAATGTGCAAAAGTTACACTATTTAAAAAGTTATTTGTCTGGGGAAGCCGAGCAGCTCTTACGGCATATACCAATATCGGAATCAAACTATGACAGATGCTGGACTCAATTAGAGACCAGGTATAACAATAAGAAATATTTATCTCACTGTATTTTGAAAACATTGCTCAGTCAAAAGAACATAGTACAAGAGTCAGCTAGTGCTTTAAAGGAATTAATGGATACAACATCCGACTGCCTAAATGCACTTTCTAATTTAGATATTGATATAACTTCATGGGATATTTTGATCATTCATATCATAACCTTAAAACTAGATTCAGACACTAGAAAGGATTGGGAGCTAAAGGTAACTAGCAACACTGATTCAGATAAGCTGCCTACATTTGAACAGTTCAAAGAGTTTTTAACCAGCCGTTATAGGGTATTTGAATTCCTCGAAACTAAGCCAAGTAAAAATAATGTGAATGCTGGTAAGGCAAAGGTTTTTCACACGGCAAATAATGCTGATGCGTCCATGCTTTGTCCACTTTGTAAGAAAGAGCATAAATTAAGAAATTGCAAGCAATTTGTTAGCCAAGATGTGGATACTCGGCGTAAGTTTGTGCAAGATCACAACTTATGTTTTAATTGTTTGGGGTACAACCACTCTGCAAGGTTTTGTAAGTGTACAGCCTCTTGTCAAGTATGTAAGCGGAGACATCACTCCTTGTTGCACCCTAAAGGTGAGCAGGAGTCTAAGGGAGGGAAGGGAAATTCGTCTAGCGATAATGTTTCACAGACGAAAGAACATACACACACGGTTGGAGTAGAAGCTGAAAACAAGGTAGTAATTTGTTTTTCGAAAGGCACAGCAAATAGTCAAGTCCTATTAGCTACGGCTCTAGTGAGGGCGGTGTCTAAAAATGGGGCTATGTATACAGTCAGAGCCTTGTTAGACCAAGGCTCACAGGCGTCTTTTGTTACAGAACATACTGTCCAGAATTTAGGGTTACAGAAAAAACCAGCTAAAGGTTTAATAACTGGTATAGATGCTAATAACAAATTAAGCTTAAATTCGGTTGTCGAGGTTAAAATTCAGTCCAGGGTCGATCCATCGGTTGAACTTGTAGTCAAAGCATACGTTCTCAAATCGATTACGTCATTATTACCTAGTAGGGAAACGGTATATTTAGATTGGGCACAAGTTAACGATATACAATTAGCGGATCCTAGATATAACACACCGGATAAAGTAGATATGTTGTTAGGAGCTGAAATTTATTGTCAAGTTTTACAAAACGGGTTTAAGAAAGCTCCTAGTGGTAGCACTGTAGCTCAGTGTACCTCATTGGGATAGATTTTATCAGGAACGGTAGCTTCAGCTCCTCAGAGTACATCAAATATTACAGTGATGCATGCTCACCTTGGTGATGATGAAGTCCTGAAAAAGTTCTGGGAATTAGAAAGAGAACCACAAAATAAGAAACATATACTTACCGAAGAAGAAATAAGATGCGAAGAGATATTTAAGGCTACAACTGTAAGAGACAATGGAGGTCGTTACGTAGTTAACTTACCGTTTAGAAGTCAAGATCCGAGCTGTAAATATGGCGATGCAAGAAAGGTAGCAATTAACAGATTTTACGCATTAGAAGCTAAACTTAGTAAAAACACAGATTTGAAAACAAAATATGAAGAAGTTATCAACAAATATTTGCAGATGGGACACATGAAGCCAATAACCAAAGCAGAAGAACAAAATCAATATGCAGTGTACTTGCCTCATCATGCGGTTATTCGGGACGATAAAGACACAACCAAGGTTCGGGTTGTCTTTGATGCTTCCTGCAAGAGAAAAAATGGAATATCGCTCAACGATGATCTAATGACTGGTCCAGGGCTGCAACCAGATTTGAGACATTTACTTATTCGTTGGAGAACTCACCGCATTTGTCTAGTTTCGGACATTATCAAAATGTACCGAATGGTGCGCGTGGCCGACCATCATACAGATTTTCAACGCATCGTGTGGAGAGACAACAAACAATCTGTAATTAAGGATTATAAATTACTTACTGTTACCTTTGGGACATCATCAGCGCCCTACTTAGCAGTTCGATCGATGCAGCAAGTAGCTTACGATGAAGGATTCAAGTATCCACTAGCAGCTGAAAGAGTACTTAAGGATTATTACATGGATGATCTTATGACTGGTTGTGACTCAATAGAAGAAGGCATGCAGATCTATAGCCAAATGAACGAGTTATTAGGAAAAGCAGGATTCACTTTACAGAAATGGTCAAGCAACAGCAGTGAACTACTTGAGAAGATCATCGGTGAAAGGCACTCGTACAAGGGACAGGATGGTGGAGAAAGGGAGATCAACATAAAACAGGACGAAATATTTAAAACGTTGGGACTTACCTGGAACCGAAGCTGTGACACCTTCCAGTATTCTGTTCAGTTGCCTCTGCTGCAAGAACCTGTAACTAAAAGAAAAATGTTATCAGATATAGCAAGATTATTTGATCCTTTGGGATGGGTCGCTCCTGTCATCGTAGTAGCAAAAATATTAATCCAAAAATTATGGATTTCAGGAATTGGCTGGGATGAGGAAATTCCATATGAAATAAAAAAGGAATGGTTTACTTACCGGCAGGAGTTGTCAGGTTTAACGGAATTTTCAATACCTCGATGGTTGATTATGAAACCCGGTGACAAGCAGGTTGACTTGCATGGATTTTGCGACGCGTCAAAATCAGCATACGCTGCGGTAGTTTATGCACGGGTAGTCGATACTGACGGCAGCGTTCATGTAACTGTGCTCACGGCGAAAACTAATGTCGCACCAATAAAAACGGTGTCAGTGCCTCGATTAGAGTTGTGCGGAGCAGTTCTTTTAGCAAAGCTGCTTTCAAAAGTCTCCGAAGTGATGGGAATCAGTCAATCTAATTTGTACTATTGGACCGATTCAGAGATCGTGTTAGCGTGGTTAAATAGTCATCCCAACAAATGGAAGACGTTCGTAGCAAATCGCGTTTCTGAAATTTTGAGCATCAGTGAACCACAACAATGGAATCATGTTCAGTCAAAATGCAATCCTGCTGATTGCGCATCACGTGGTTTATATGCGTCGGAATTTGTAAATTTTAAGTTGTGGGTAGACGGCCCTGGGTTTCTGAAAGATAAAAATAACCTATTTGGCAAACGTAGAGCGGTATCATCAACTAATATAGAAGAAATCAAGGTGCATGTAACAACGGACGATAATTTTATTTGGAATAAATATTCATCACTTACCCAACTAGTTCGAATGGTAGCATATTTAAGACGTCCTTTGGAGTTGAGGAAACCGAAAGCTGAAAGAAGAAGTCATAAATTTGTAACTGCAGAAGAATTAACATTAGCGTTGGAGACATGCATTAGGGTATGTCAAGGTCAAAAGCTCGAAGCAGTAATTCTGGATCTGCAAAAAGAAAGGCCTAAAAGAAAGATGTTTAAGTCTTTAAATCTATACTTCGATTCCGTTAAAATCCTGAGGGTGGGCGGTAGATTGGAACGGTCCGATCTTAACATGGATCGTAAAAATCCAATGTTGATTCCAAGTGATACTCCTTTCACCAATCTTCTAATCGCCGACGCACATCATAGGAATCTTCATGGCGGTCCTCAACTAATGCTTAACTACTTAAGCACGAAGTATTTTATCCAGGGAGCTAAGCGGTTGGTTACTGCATACGTGCGAAAATGTGTAATTTGTTTGCGTTATGCAGCATCTACAAAACCTCAATTAATGGGTCAATTACCACCTGCACGGGTTACACCAAATAGGCCGTTTAGGAGCAGTGGGGTAGATTATGCTGGTCCTATTCAGTTAAGGGCATCAAAGGGCAGGGGTCATCATGCGTATAAGGGATACATATGCTTATTTGTCTGCATGGCGACTAAAGCGGTCCACATTGAGGTCGTAAGCGACCTAACAACAACGGGGTTTCTTGCCGCATTTAAAAGGTTTGTGGCAAGACGCGGTCATGCAAGGATATATGGAGTGATAACGGTACAAATTTTCAGGGTGCTTCTAAGGAATTAGACACATTGCTTCGCTCGGAAAATTCCGGTATATCTAAGGAAATTGCTGCGGCCCTAGCTACTGAGGGTACCACATGGCATTTTATTCCACCACATGCTCCAAACTTTGGCGGATTATGGGAGGCTGGAATAAAGTCATGCAAAAAACATTTAAACAGGGTAATAGGTAGCTCTACGCTAACTTTTGAGGAGATGTCTACCTTATTAAGCCAAGTAGAAGCATGCTTGAATTCACGTCCCTTGTGTAGACTGACCGATTCGAACACTTTTGACGCCTTAACGCCAGGGCATTTTCTTGTAGGCGAATCAATTATAAACGCGCCTGACCATAACTACGAAGAGGCGAATATTTCTAGTTTGAAGAGGTGGCATCTAGTCCAACAGATGACACAACATTTCTGGCGACGGTGGTCCGACGAATACTTGACCACACTACTCCAACGTTATAAATGGTCTAAACAAAATCCTGAACCAAACGTTGGGGATATAGTTTTAATTAAAGAGGACAATTTACCTCCTTGTCGGTGGCTTCTTGGCAGGGTGGTTGAAAAACATCCGGGGTTGGACAACCTTACACGAGTGGTCACATTTCGCAGTAATGGTTCCATATTTAAAAGACCAACATCAAAACTGTGTGTCTTGCCTATTGCCTAAGAATGTTAGTAGTTTAAGTGATAATTTTAAGCATTGTTTAGGTTTATAATTATTTGTTTTTGTTTAATGTTACATGTGTATGGCATATTGTAAGAGTAATAGAAACTGTTTGATCATCAAAATATAAATCGCTATGTAAAATTTAACCTTGAAAGGACATAATGTTGCACAAAATGTCCTTGGTGGGCGGAATGTTTAGCCGCACAGAGACCATATCTAATTAAACTGCGATCGTAATGTCAAATGTTCAAGATTTTGTTTACTAACTCGTCACTAGATGGCGCTGTACAATTTCGATCGATTTGTGAATCGCGGTGTCAAGATTTTCCGCCGTTAATATAGGGTCTAACAATTTAAGAAAGCTTGTCAACCATAAAACCACTTGTTTTCTACGTTGTAATCATTACATCTAGGAATAAACAAGAAATGAGTAAAAATTGAATACTTTTTTCAATCTCAACCCCCGGTATCTAACCCCCACTAAAGCGAGGGTTATTCAATGTTTTGAATGTGCTCAATAAATTATAAACCAAAACGCATAATAGAACAAAACAATGTGTATTCCATAATGGTTAGTACAGTACATTATAAACAATCATAATATAAGTATAATTAATTATAATATAAGCATAATAATCAACTTGCCAAAAATACAGAGTTAGATATAACAAAAATGTTAACAAAATCATAAGTTTTGAACAAAATTTAAGCAAATTTTTGATATACTATTGATTGGTACAAAAAAATAAATGAATCAAAGTATTCGTAGGGGAAAATTAATTTTATTTCTTTATGTAGCATATATGCAAGACCATCTAAATGTGTTAACATATCCATATCACCTTTCTTATTAATATGCTCTTGGAGTTTTTTGTAGTACTGCGTTTTTCCACTTCCTTTTTTTTCCATCAAACAATCTAATCTCTATGTCATACTCTGTGTTTTTCTGGTCTTTTACAAGTTCTCTCATTGTTTTGTATATATTTAATTTCCTCCTGTTGAGTAGACTATTCCAACGGTTATTCCAGCTTTCAACTGCATTTTGCGTGATGGGTATACCCTCGACAAAGCAATCCCAAACAGACCATAAACTTGGTGGGAATTGGGGTGGTTTCTTAATTTTGGTTTATCTGGAGAAGACGATGATCTCTTAATCGTATATTTTCCATTTACGTAGTACTTACTAAACCAGTCTACCACTGTTTCCGACTCATTCGGTAGCACTTCACGCCGAATAAGTTCAAAGGCAGCTGGAATCTCTTCAGGTTTCAAATATGTTAATGCAAAATAATAATATTCTTATATATGTCGCATTTTGTGAGAGAATTCGCTGTCATTGGTGTATTTTTTACATAAGCCAGCTTTCTGTTATGTGCTTCCATATCATTTGTGATAAATGGAAAAAGCAACAATTATGACTGCTTTTCGGAAATACCCTCAGACTGGTATTTATAATAGCGAGTTCAAAATCAGAAATTATTATTTCGGGATTTAGATCTATCTTCAATTCATTTTTGCAGTAAATTCTTATTAATTCAAAAAATACGAGTTTTCCATCGAGATATAAGTACTAAGTACGTTAGTACCTACTTATATCTCGATGGAGTTTTCTGATTTGTTTGACAGCAACCCATACGCGAGTGGTAGAATTTTTTGTGGACCATGCTCAGACCCAACCATCCCGTGCAGAGTAAAAATTTGACAGAACAGGTTAGGGCAGCATTTGAAAGTGCCATCAACGATCCAAAATTTTGAATTGTTTAGTAAAAGTAAATTACGTCCAGTGCTAAAAACAAGAATCGATTCATTTTCTTTATCATTGCCTATAAAATGACCAATCAAAAATTGTTCAGGACCAACTACAGTATACTGATGAGGATCGGTAAATGAGTTTCTTGGTAATGCTGGGTCAGTTCTGACTCTTTCGCGGTGTATTATCATTCGCATCGCCTTTTTCGTGGGCATAATACGGGGCAACTTTTTTAGGTACCTACTTCTTGGATTACTTTTTGAATAATTTGTCCCGGAGAATCGAAACTGTCGGCTGCTTTTTTCTTTAACGATTTCCTTAATACAGAAGATCGTGCTGTGTCATGGTCGGGTTCGTGCCTATGCTCTATGCAATTTTTATGTTGAACATAGTGATGCTCACATAGTGATCACATAGTGATCACATAGTAGTTCTCTAGTGATGTTGAACATAGTGATGCTCACATAGTGATCACATAGTAGTTCTCTAGTGATGTTGAACATAGTGATGCTCACATAGTGATCACATAGTGATCACATAGTAGTTCTCTAGTGATGTTGAACACAGTGATTGGCTATGTTTATAAAAAGCATAGTATTCAATTCTTAAATATTTCTTTACAAGTTATTGTTATTTGTACCTCTATAGTTCATAATTAAAACACTATTAAAGTTTACACTGTTTTCAATTAACAAAATAGGAACACACATTTATATCGCTTTCGTGCAAGAATGAACAGTAAAAAAAAAAGAAAAGATGATTATCGTTCATTATCAATCTTTTCTACTTTAGCTCTTGAGAAGCTTGAAAACTGAAGTAGTAGAGAAACGGGACAACGCAGCATGGGCGACATCATTCATGCTGCCTTTATGACTTCATAGGTGAAACGCCCCAGGAACTCTAGTTTTAAAACAAAATCTTATTATTTTCTGCTCAAATAAAGTACTTAAACATTACCTATGTGGCAAAGTAAAGTAGGCATATCAACTAGGCCTTCATTAGGTCCATGGCTGGATAAAAGCCAACAGCCTAGTCATTGCTGCTGGTTGTATAATTGCTTCTTTATTTAGGGCTGATATTTCAGTCTCCAGATATTTTATAATACAATTTTTTTGTAGTAAACGTTAGTTAGGTATACACAAAATATATGATGTGTATATATAGTAAGTTCGGCCAAGGAAATATATTTATATTTTATAATTAAGTCACTTGCTATGCTTGATTCTTAACTATGTGTCCAAAAGCTTACCTTCAATGATTAATACGGAAGATTGGTTATCCAATCCATGTTTGATCAACAAGATTGATGTTGGGTAGCGTTCTATTCTTGTATTTTCAGCTCTAGCACCACCTGTGAAAATATTATAAATATGTTTTGTAGTTAGTTGTTATTTGGTTAGTGGTTATAATAGTTTATTTCAACATCTACATATGTACCTAAATATCAATAAAAAAAATCAGTTAGAATGTGAGGTTGACGGACATACTTAATAATTATTTCCACTTAGGTACTTTTCGCTATTGAGCAAAACAGCCTATGAAATTCTTAGTGCAGCCAGTAGAAAACGAAAACAGAGCACGCACGTAGGGATGAGCGTTGAATCAACGAACTAGGTAGTTGAAGCAACCGTTGATCTCCTGTCCACGTATTAACGTTAACTGTTTAGGAATCAACTAGTTGAATTCGTCAACGACGTTTATTAACTCGTGCGTCTACGAACGTCACGAAAAACGAAACGTCAACGAACTGAGCAAATTAAAAAACTTACGTTGAAAATTAGAGATGATGAATATAACCATCAAACATTAAAATTAACTAATATTTAAAATTAACATGATATTCAATAAACAAAATTAACATTAATGAATAAAAATATCATATCAAATTATCAACTTCTTCGGCGCAAAATATGCAACGTCGGCGTCGATTAAGTAACAATAACAACGCACTTTCTCTATCGGTCGAACCGTCACGTCAGTACTCGGTCAGTGTCGTTTTGCATCCAGTAAGAATATTAATTTATTCAGTTACGTGCATTCAATTGTATGCTCTATCTTTCTTACGATAAAACACATTTACCGTTGGGGATATTTTATTATAAACAAAGTAAGTGATATTTTTAACAAATATTTCGGTCGGTTATTGGTTGATTTAACGTGATTAGTTAGTTTTGTTGTTTTATTCGAATAGCAAAGTCGCATCGTCGTCGTCGCGTTGTTTTGGTTAATGTGAAGATTGTTTTTTATTGCCTAGCTATTCTCACTTGTTAAAAATCAAGATAAAATAAATGCTAGTCAGTCCTAAGCCTATTAAAGAATGAAGGGAAGTTTAATTTCAACATGCATTAGTTAATGGAATATTCAACTATTCAACACGTTGCCGATACTTGAATAAAAATATTAACTAATATTTGCAACCAATAAAAATATCGATATTTTTTTTTAACAATTAACTCTTAACCAATAAAAATTTTCAACCAATATTCTCATCTCTATTGAAAATAACGTCATAGATTGCGATCGACGGTCAATTTAAACTCTAAGTAACGTGTTACAGAGTTGATTTTTGAAATATTTATTTTTAGAATAGGACTTATGACGCTATTGGTGGAATGGCGCGCCCGCTATAGGTAATACCTATAGCTTATTATATTCTATTCAGTCAGTCCTAAGCCTGAAGAAAAAGTATGAAGGGAAGGTCATCTAAGTAAAACGATCAATCAAACGTAAAAACGTTTACAATTTCCAAGACATACATTGAATCAAATTCTTTCTAAAATTGAACGTCGGCGTCGCAGCGTTGAATAAAACCGTGCAAAGTATGAACGGTTTACGTTGCAAGTTGACATTAGTAGTAAGTTAACTCGTTGACGAATTTAACTAGTTGATTAACCAGTTGACTAACGTAAATCAACGTTGACGTTTCGTTAACAGAAAAACCGTCAACGACCCATCCCACGCAGAGTCTTGAACGAGAGATTTTTCCGACTTCCACAAGCCACAAGAAAAATGTTCCAAAACTGCTTAGCATAGGCCCATGTTTCTGTAAGAGAATAGTAGGTATATTTTTTTTATGTTGAAAAATATAAAACATTCAAGGCAAAACAATGCATAAACAAAAACATTACCGAAATCAATAAAACCAAAATGTAAACAAAGGCATCGCCATGATTGGTAGCTAAACCTCCACAGACTTCAAAGAATGATCATTCCAGCGCGAATTATTTTCCAATGTTTAACATGTGATGTTATATGCCCGTCCTGTAGGGTTCTTTTCCCTACACACTGATAAAGTTAGAGCAGCAAAGGTATACTTTAGACAGGCAATATTTCGCATTAAATTCGACAGCAGATCGTTCAAGAGGGTTTCAACCAATGACTTATTAACTATTAGTCATTGGTTTCAACTTTTACTCAGCGCTGCCAATTTTTTTCCCTGAGTCCATTATAGGCATGTGTCAGATACATCAAAACGAATTTTAAATCCGATTTCAGTCAGAAATGGATTAGTGTCGAACCGATTTCACAAAACCACGGCAAGAGTAGCTTTGCGTAAGGAAGTATAGTATATTGTTTTAAGTTCTTGTGTTAAATGTCATAAGTTCTCATTACCAAATGTACCTCAAGCAGGTCTAAATTTAAAACTTGACGGCAATAAACTAGATGCTATTACGGAAACTGTATTTCTAGGAATGACTTTAGATTCGAGATTACAATGGGGCGCCCACATTAGAGCTCTTTCAGGTAGATTAAGTTCAGCTGCATATGCAGTAAGAAAAATAAGGCAGTTGACTGATGTTGCCACAGCTAGCTTAGTATACTTTGCTTATTTCCACAGTATTATGTCTTATGGCGTTCTGCTGTGGGGATCGGCAGCTGATGTAGATTCAGTTTTCATCTTACAAAAGAGGGCAATTCGCGCGATCTATAAAATGGCTCCTCGTGAGTCGCTTAGAGATAAATTCAAAGAAATTGATATACTTACTCAGCCTTCTCTTTATATTTTAGAAAGTATTTTTTGTATGTTCGCAATAACTTAGGACTTTTTATTTATTTATTTATTTAGATCCCAATACAACGTGATATTGTCATTTTCGAGAACTGGGTCGGGCACATACCTATAGTACGGTACTTCCGATTCCACAAAGCGTTTTATACCATTAAAGATTACGTTGAGGACAAAAAGGATTAAGCTGCTCCAATTTATTTATTATTTATTTTTTACAGTCAGAACTTTGAATTTTGTAATTTTTTTATTATTTTTTTAATCTTATGCACAACGATATGAATATTTACTTTGTGAAGTATAATATCATTATTATTTTTTATTATTGTGAACGTGAGGACTTTGTGGCTCAGTTACTTTTAATGATAATCTGGCAGTTTGAGTACTTTATGCGGCCTACCCAAATGTCCTTTCTTTGGTATTGTTCGTCGAGTCGTTGAGCTCCTTAAGTTATGAGTTGAGCTACACGATTACTGACAAATGCGTGCACTGACTGGACAGGTCATCTCAAATCTGTATGGTTCTTTCCTCAAAAGACTATTTCAGACACAAATCTACATGGTCCTCAAATGATCAAATGATCTGACCAAGATTATTTCTGGGTTTTATACACATTGACATTAATGAATTTTTTATATACTATGACATGAATATTTACTTTTTAAAGTATTTTATATTTTTAATAATTTGTGAATGTGAAGACTATGTGGATCATTCCTTTTTATTTTATTTTCTCATTTAGTTTTATCATGGTCGGGCAGCTTGAGTAATTTATGCGGCCTACCCAAATGTCCTTTCTTTGGTATTGTTCGTCGAATCGTTGAGCTCCTTAAATTCTGAGTTGAGCTGCACGGTCACTGACAAATGCGTGCACTGACTGGACAGGTCCACTCAATCTGTGTGGTTCTTTCCTCAAAAGACCATTTTTAGACACCAATCTACATAATCTTCACATGATCTGACCTAGATTATGTCTGGACTTTAAAAGAGACTGTGACCTCTGAGTTTGTTTCGGCCTTGCTTCTCGGAGTAGTCAGATAGGAAACGCCGACCTCATCTAGTTTAAAAATAATATGTTTGACGTGTAAAAGTGTTTTGTACAACCTATTTACAGAAATAAAAATCATTTATCATTTATCATTTACAAGACTATATTTCAGAGCAAGTTGCTGGTGGATAATCCTGGCTACAAGGTTGTGCTTAAGCAAGTAGTCTCCGTTAGCCAGACGAGAACAGCCAGAAATAATGTGTCGGATAGATTCCCCCGGACGGTGGCATGCCCGACAGATGTCAACCGTGCCGTCCTTCACAATATATTTCCGGTAGTTGTTCGTCATCATAACTTCATCCATAATCGCAAAGACAAAACCTTCGGTTTCCCCAAAGAGGTCACCGAATCGCAGCCAGGATACGGACGCTAATAGGTCTACATCGGGCCCATGTAAAGCCCGGTAAAAGCGCCCGTGAAGCTCTTTGCTCTGCCATACCTCCCTGCGGTCATTAGTATCTAATACTATAGGTTTGCGCCAGTTCTCGTTGGCCAAGGATAGCAGGGTAAGGCCCTTATCCACTGAGACCACATCTCGGTGCATCCCCACGTCGGCTTCTAGGAAGTATTCCCTGAGACTGCATACCTCACGGTTGTGCAGGGTCTTAGCATTTAAGAAGCCTCGACCTCCACACTTCCGCGGGATATACAGTCTCATCACCGATGAACGTGGGTGATGCATCCGATTTACGGTCAGCAGTGTGCGGACCCTCCTATCCAGGGCGTCAAGTTCCGTCTGGGTCCATTTGAGTATGCCGAAAGAGTACATCAAAACCGGCATGACCCAACCGTTGAAGGCGCGCACCTTGTTTCCGCCTGATAAAAGACTATTTAATACTTTAGTCAGGCGGCCAAAGAAGCGCTCCTTCAGCGATTGCTTCATGTCAGCAGTGTTGATACCTAACGCTTCCGACATACCCAAATACTTGTAGGTTTCGATTGAGGAGAGGGATCTTAGGTGTATGGAGTCCGAGAGTTGGGTTCCCCCGGATTCCACAATCCCCCCTCGCTTTACATGCATGACCGCACATTTGTCCACACCAAATTCCATCCTGATGGCGCTACTGAAAGTTTCGGTAACCTTCAGTAGCTCCACCAGTTGCAAATTGCTGGGGGCAAAGACCTTCAAGTCATCCATGTAAAGGAGGTGAGATATAACCTGACCACCTCTCCTTAATCGATAGCCCAGTCCTGAGTCCTCCAGCAGTGTGCTCAGAGGATTCAAGGCTAGGCAGAACCAAAGTGGACTCAAACTGTCGCCCTGAAATATACCTCGCTCGATCCTTATCGGCTCGCTATTCCTCTGGATATGTCGACATCCTGGATAGCGAAGAACCGTCCTCCATTGCCCCATACATGACATCAGGAAGGTGCGTAGAGTTGCATCTATTTTATACAACTCCAGCACCCTCATGAGCCATGTATGGGGCACCGAGTCATAGGCCTTCTTATAATCTATCTAACATGTCGACAGATCCCTTCGGGAACAACGAACCTGTTGGCTCATGGCCATATCGATGAGGAGCAGCTCCTTAGTACCCTTAGTTCCTACATCCATTTTGAGAGGCAGACATGATGGAGTTGGTGTCTATATGTTTGTTAATTTTAGCTCTCAAAATGGATGTAAAAACTTTATAGACCGTCGGTAGACAAGTGATCGGCCTATAATTTTTGGGTTCCGCAGTACTACCTGATTTATGGAGCAGGTGGGTTATTCCTGTCGTCAGGAACTGGGGCAGTGACCCTGATTCTAAGGCTGACTGGAACTGGGATGCCAATCGGGCGTGCGACCTTCGGAGCCACTTTATCCAAAAGTTGTGCAGCCCGTCCGGCCCTGGAGATTTCCAGTTAGGCAACGGACGGACTGCACAAGCTACATCTTGGGGGCTGATGGTAAGTGCCCCCATTTCTGGTATTCGCTCGCACGCCCGCTCGATCTTCCCAGTCCAATCTCCTTCGGTGTGATTGACTGGCCCCGACCAGATGCTTCGCCAGAACGAACACATGGCGTCGTCATCTGGCAGGCGCGTGTCAATCACACCTTGATCCAGCCGCTCCCAAGCCCTGTAAACCCACCTTTCATCGCTCTGGAATGTGCGATTCTGAGTGTACCGCTCGACTCTCCACCTGTATCGTCGAATACGGTTTGCCCAAGCACAGATCTTCTGCTTCAGGAAGTCGATACGCTCTGTGACGCGGGTCAGATAATCTCGAAAGCTAATATCAGTACCCGAGAACGCCCGCTTCACAAAGCGCATCACTCTAGGGCGGGTATTGCCCTCCCTGAAGCAGATTAGCTTGCCAATGAGTACTCTAGCCTCACCGATACGACGCCCAATCCTGCTCTGCCAAGCTGGTACAGCTGGTTTTGGTCGTGGAGCTCTGTCACTGTTAGGAAATTTAACATGAGCTACACGACATGCCGCTACAGCTGCACAGTACAAGATCGAGTGGGTGTCGGCGAGGTCTTTGCTGCCGTCAAAATAATTTGACAGCAGCGAGTCTAGAGTACACACCAGCGCCTTGTTTTCCTTGTGCATGGGCAAACGAGGTAAAGGTGGTCTAAGTCCAGGTGGAGTGGAACGGTACTCCTGGAAAGCATCCTCCAAAGCGCTCCTCAATCGTACATTGCATTGGGAACTCACAGATATAACCCCGTCATCATCCTCTTCGCCAACGTGGTCGGGTCGTGGTGTAGCACTGGGTGAATTTTGTAGTTGCACCGCGACCAGTGGCGAGGCAGGTGTAACACGGTTATTCTCTGATTCGAGGCGTAGTCGATCAAGTACGGCGTCATCCAGCATATGGTTACGCTGGATGATCCGATAGTCGTTGTGCCGAATAGTTGACAGCTGGCTCAAGCACCTGAAAAAGAGAGAGCATCCCAACACGGTACGCGGTCAGGTTGTTTCCCCCTTCTGTAGCCCCATAGTATGAGCGCATAACATTCTCGTTGATGGATTGTGTCCATCTCATGCGCTGCACACTTCCGCCGGGAGCTGGGACCCTATCAGAGGCCGGTGGGCCTCGAAGTCCTAAGCCGACCGGCGGCTGGTGTCCTCCCCGTCGACGAGCAGGTGGTGGCGTCGTGGGCGGAGAGAAATACTCGTCGCTCGAGCTCGACACAACTGCCGCGGCTGGTGTCGTTCCAGCGCTCACAGTGGGGCTGGGTACCGGCGGCGGCGAGGCGGAGCTGAGCGACGAGTCCGGAGGTAGTAGGCGTGCACGACGTGTGGCCGATCTTGTCAACATTCTTGTCTTGATTTTCTCATTTTCCTGTTGTGTTCATTGTTCTAGTATCGAAGGTGACATGACAGATGTCACCTCCGATTCGGCAGTTTTTATTAATTCTTTTACATTTTGGTGTAAAATTGATCTCCTAATTATTATTATTATTAGTGTAGATGTAGATGTAGACAAAGGAGATTCATTTTATACAATGCAAAGATGGTCTTAAAATCTTCAGCAGCTATAAATAACCGACGAAAATTTTCAACGCAGGGTGTTCAGAATCATGTATTGAATCCATGGTATCAGTTTTCGCGTCGATGTCCCTGACGCCTTGTATACTCTAACTCTACTATAAGACTATGATATGATCTAAACAATGTCGGTACTTCCATGATCTATGCTCCGTGGGCAGTGTCATAGACAATAAACTATCCATACAAGGCAGTGTCAGTGTCATGTCTGTTGCAGTGTCAGAGTGACAGTTGACAGTAAGTAAATTATTTGTAGACTGCTGAAATAAAGTACTCTGTTGTGAAAGTGCCTCATCACATCAAGTCATCACCGTCGCTCTATTATTTCTTTTTTAGTTTGTATTTTTATAACTTATAGAAAGAGGATAAACAAACAAGCTCAACGATGAGTTACATGCTGGGACATCTACACAACGGCTGGCAAGTGGACCAGGCTATATTGTCGGAAGAAGACAGAGTTGTGGTGAGTTCTATCTTGTATAGGTTAGGAGTTTTCCAGGCAGACATTCAAGAAGCATTTATAGCTCAAATATCTGAAATAAATGTATTAATTTGTTGTAATAATAGCATCGATTAACTATATAATATATAGTGGAACTCTTCAGTGGCTACTAGTAAACCCTTCAAGTGTGGGGTCATATAATTCGTTTTGATGAGTCCAGTATATTGCACTTGGTGTTACGGGTCTGATGATGGACCCAAGAGGTGGATAGTGGAATTCATTAGTGGCTACAAGTCATAACTTCATTGACTTTAGACTTATTAAATTAAATTTTAAATGTAATATATTCTATTCTAACTAAATGAAGAATATGCTTACTAGACTGCAAACCAAAAAATTTAAAATGTACTTTAAAAAAACAACACAATATAAACACAAAATAAAAAAATGGACTTGTATTACTTACGGTATAAGTGCATGCAGCTTATCACTTCTTTTATATCTAAAGATTAAATATAAAAGTGCTCCATGCTTCTTAGCTAATATACTTAGGTACTTAATAATAACTATTTTTTTTCATGTATTTTTTATTTGTATTAATCGAAGTAATCACCCATGCAATCAATGCATCTTTGCCAACGCAGTGGCAGTTTATTGATGCCCTTCTTAAAGAAATCAGCTGGACGGGAGGCAACAAATTCTTCAAAGGCATTTTGTACTGCCTCTCGGGTATTGAATTTTTTTCCTGCCAAGAAGTTATCCAAATTCTGGAAAAAGTAGTAGTCTGTAGGCGCAAGGTCTGGTGAGTAGGGTGGATGACGGAGAGCTTCCAACCCCAGTTCTTGCAACTTGGAGACCGTCTGCTGTGCAGTATGAGGTCGCGCGTTGTCGTGCAGTAGCAGCGGAGACGAGCGATTGACCAATGTTGGAGATGTGCCAGCTTCTCCATCATTGAGTTCAGTTCTTCACAGTACACATCTGCAGTAATGCTCACCCCGTTTGTTAAGAAGCTGTGATGAATCACACCGGTGCTAGACCACCAAACAGTGACCATCACTTTTCTAGGGGTAAGTTTTCGTTTAGGGCATTGTTTATGTGCTGAACCAGGATCCAACCAACTTGCTGAGCGCTTGCGGTTATCAAACAGAATCCATTTTTCATCGCAGGTAACAATGCGGTTCAAAATTCCTTCATTTGTGTGTCTGTTGAGCAGTGCAAGGCACGTCTCGACGCGTACTTTGCGCTGGCGATCATTGAGTTCGTGGGGCACCCATTTGTCAAGCTTTTTTACCTTGCCAATTTGACGCAAATGGACCAATATTGTTTTGACGCTAACGTCGAAAGCTGCTGCTAATTCAGCCGTAGATTGTGTATCATCAGCTTCCACAATCGCCTTTAATTCGTCATTGTCGACCAGTCTTCGGACGACCGCGAGGTTCATTTTTCAGGTCGAAATTTCCAGAACGGAAGCGAGCAAACCAATAACAGGTGGTGCGTTGGTTTGTAGTGTTAGCTCCGTAAACGTCGTTGATGTTGCGTGCCGCTTCATCCTTCCGCGCATATTCCATAATTACTCGAATTTTTAACGTATCCATGATGACGAAAAAGATTGAAATGCGATGAAAATTTAACACTAATCAATAAACAAATACTTTTGGAAAAAAAAAACATGTTTTTAAAATAAAATTAATTTGAAATTATAATTCTTAGTCAAACAAAAATTATTTTGATTTGAAATGGCCAGTACTGCAGAACGGCAATTTCATAGGTAAAGACCTAATCATAATCATAATCATAATCATTTATTTGTCAGAATATGGTACATTATACGGTCTTAAGATTAGTCAATGGTATCATCACATTCTGCCAAGTGTGGCGTGCAAATATTAGGTACATTCATTTATTACATTTATTAGAGGTTAGTATTAACATGATCGATTGCATAATTACAAATTAAAATTTCAATTTTAGTTATGGTAGTTAATAATAATATCATAAACACACCCAATTTATTCAGGATGTCAAAGTATAAAAGCATTATCAATTCAATTAGGATGTCAAAGTATCATTCAAATAGTCGTTTAAATTATAATAACATTTAATATATAGCAAGTCTTTCAGTTTCTTTTTAAATCCATTAAAATTTTGCTCTTTAATTGATTTTGGAATTTTGTTATAAACTTGCGGTGCTATGCAGAATATGCTTTTCCACATTAGGGCTGTTTTGGCTCTCCGTCCGCGTAACATATCATTCCGCCTGTTACGTTTAACAGTATCTGATAGTTGGGGAAACAAGTGTGCATTTAACTTTACAAATAAGGCAGCTTCATAAATATACAAAGCCGGGAGTGTCATAATCTTGTATTTTCGGAAATAAGGTTCACAACTGTCCGTTACTTGAAGTCCAAACATGGCTCTGATAGACCGTTTTTGCGCTTTAAAAGCAGCTTCTCTGTTTGTTGAATTACCCCAAAATATAATGCCGTATCTTACTTAATACAGACGCCACAAGACCATGATAAGCTGTGAGTAGAGCATCTGTGTCTACTGTTGGAGCAAGTTTATACAGGGCATAGGATGAACTACTAACTTAACCTAATATATATACTTTTAATTTATTTAAACAATGCGCTCCACACTTTTTGATTTAATCATTGGATATAAAAGAAGTGACAAGCTGTATAGGTACTTTAATTGTAACTCATATAAGTCAATTTAATTATTTTAAAATTTTGGTACGTGTAAATTTTTATTATAAAATGATGATTTTATTATAATTTCATAATAAAAATTTACATGTAAGTACAAAAAGTTGAAAATACACCTGTGGGGTCAATCAAAAAAATTCAAAATTCATCAGTTCAGCACTTTTCGAACGTCAAAATTACATAAGACAGTCCCCCACCTAGTGGCGCTACTTCCTAGTGCGATTCACTACTTCCTAGTGCGTTAGCTGGGAAGAAGTGGTGCAACAAACTCCCCAGCGGCACAGCTGTCTGATCAGTTAGAAAAAAAAAAAACTATATACTTAATAGTATCCAAAATAAATTACATTACACAACACAAAACATAATTTAAATTATTAGTCATATGTCAGCTAGCACACGCCAATATGCCAACGAAAATCATCATATACTCAGGCAGAAATAAAAACAAAACATAAACAGAACTTAATATCTAAATAAAAGCATAAAGGGCGTGCCCACTTACATATAGATATATAGCTGTAACTGGAAGTTATAAATGAGAAACTAGGACCATCAAGGTAAAATAAATAAACAGTAAATTACAAATAACAAAATCATGATCAGTAAGACGACCAGTCACCCTGACGCTACCGCACGCAGAGATATCTAAGGGAGTATGAAGAACTTGCTGCCGGTCAGGCAAAAAAATTATGATCAATTGTCGAGGTCACTAGCTAACCACATATTGCAATACAACTCATTAAAAAAAACATTGTAATGAGTAGATTATGTCAACAATAAATTAAAAATAACTTGACTTTTAAAGTCAAATAAAATAAACAATTATGTTTCTTCAAAACATAACATTTGATTTGAAGAAGCTGTCTTAAATTTTACCGATAATAAGCATAAAACGTACTTGAGGTTGCCAAAAGTTACCTGTGGGTCTTTCACTCACGCAGAAATCGCAGCTGCCAGCTCGATCTGTCACTCATGACAAGTGTCAATCATAGCGTCTAAAAATTTTGCCGCCAACGTACGGAAAATTTTTCTTTCGATAATTTTCTTTAAAGAAAATTGTAAAGTTTCAGAAAAAACTTATAGAAAGTGAATAATAGTGCTTGTGGTAAGTGATATATAGTGTTACGCTGATAGTTGAGCCAGCGAAATGCCGAAATGGAGATCGAAAGGTCACATTAAATCTAAATTGTCACCGGTGCCTGCGGATTCTCCTAAGTGCGATAGTGGTGAAGAATGCTCTTTATCCTCGGAGGAAGAAGGCACCTATTCCCACTGCCGAACAACGGCAAAGAGATCGAAACGATTTCCTGTAAGTCGGGCCCACGCATTTACAATTGAACGAGTAGACAAGTAAGTGTTAAATCTGTTAACAATGACACAATTTCTACATTAAGTATATCACTAATCTTACTCAGAAACACTATCAACAAACTTCTAAATTGCTTCTTGCTAGTATCTACTTCAGAAGCGCATTGTTGTTTTCTAAACAATCCGGTCATGTCTAAAGAGACTTGAAACACTACAACTTAAAGGTTTCAGGGTAAAATATTGTGATTAGGTAATTCCTAACGCAAATACAGATTGTCTTGAGGAGGCAAAACTACTCAAGCAGTTTTATTTTTATTTTGACATCCCATCTTATAAAACAATCCGTTATAAGAAGACCTGTAGGTATGCTCACCCAGCCCATGTGTTTCACACACTGAATTAGAAGTAAATGAGTACTTATGCCACTAAATAAAACTAAAGACTATTTAGCCCCTGCGGAGGGGGTTTTGGCTGGGATCAATAATATAGGTCTAGTGCAGATGGAGCTAGCTGCTAAAGCAACGTCCACAGGGACTTGTTAATTGGGCAGCAACCTACCCACTGAGATAGTATCCTTCCTTCCATTTTGGAAATAGTCCGGACACACCCATCCAGAAGTGTATTTAAATTAAAATAGAGTGCAATACTCTCATGTGGTATGCAGTTGTTACATTAAAGAGGTTCAGCACCTCTTATGAACTCTAATTTGCATTCAGAACATTAAAATTACTAATTAAATATGACATTAAGTTCTATAACTATTAGGAAATACTAAATATTTAAACAACATTATAATTTATAATGTTAATACTGTATTTTTCTTTGCTGTATTTTGTAATAATTAAGAAAATCTTATAGTTATGATCATCAGGAGCTAGCTTGCTCTATCAAAATTAGAAATGGAACAAATACAGCCACTAAACAATTTAAAACTCACAATATGTATATTTAGTTAAAGCTGGTTTTATAAGAATTAGTTCTTTTATATTAAAAGACATGATAAACAGGATCATAGCAAGAATAACTAGGCCTAGATTCATATTGTTGACAAGATTCAGGCCGTCTAAAGAACCATGTAAAAGCTTGGGAATGATAAGATCCTAACAAGAAGTCGAATAAATAAATTAATAATATTCAGAACAATTCTATTTTTAGCAAATTCCACAAATTTCTATTGCTAAGTCAAAGACCGAAAATATTAATATTCAGAACAATTCTAGTTTCAGAAAATTCTGCAAATTTTTATTAAACGCAAAATATTAATCTATGTGGTTTTCTAAAATTATGATATTATAATCAAATAGCCTATTGTTTATACTCAAGTAAGATGATGACAATTGAAAAGTAAAATGGAAGCAATGTTTTATTAATGAATGAAGGGTAGCTGTTCATGAAATAGTTCCCTTGTTAGGTCTTTTTGTTTATAATATAATACCAGCCTGTTACTGTCCCACTGCAGGGCAAAGGCCTCTTCTCATACAGAGAAGGCACCAGCATTGATCGCCATGCTTGCTCGGGACGGGTTGGCGACTTCAGACTTATAATAACTATAAGTCCAGGTTTCCTCACAGTGTTTTCCTTCACCAATGTCAGTAATGTGCCAGATAAACTCAGAAAATGCATATGAATTGAAAAAGTCACATTGGTACTTGCCTGAATTTGAAACCTCAACCTCATGCATGAGAGTCGAGGCCTTAACCACTGGGCCATCACAAAATTAGATTTTTGTTTGAATAGAGAATTTGCGAGCCTGTAAATTTTTTATTTCTATGTCTCAGAGACTGGAACTCCTAAAAAAGCTTGGATGAGAAGTAAATTTCCTAAGCAAATTCTAAATCTCAATCAGGATTTAGAAGATTTAGGCCTTTTTGTGTACTGATACTAGTCACAAGGCCCTGTCTGCAAAATAGTTGAAAAGGGCAGACCAAGAGAAATTAAAAAAGGTTGCTCCATTGGTTTGCCAAGAGTTAATGTGGTGGCCAAAGGCTATTGATAGACCACAGCTCAGTTCCTCTACACATGGTAAGGTAACCCACTTCCTGTCCACACATGCCGTGGAGGAAAGGTAAGCCCACATAAATGGGCCACTCTATACATCCAAAAGATGCTTTTAGTGATAATACCGCCCATTTTGTCACCGTATGTACAATTTCTACATTTATATCTGTAATTCGTATGGTGTAAATTATAAAGAGTATTCTACTCTTGTCAGGAACTTGAACAAACCAGAAAAAAAATGGCACTCGAATTTGCGAGAGATGTTTGCCATATACGCAGTAATAAGCAGCCACAAAAGCCAGTCTTCAGAGTGCAAATATTCTAGTAATTTAATTCATTCCGACAACAGACCATTTGTCGTACATTCAAGGATGAGCGAGGGATACATTTTCCTAGCTCTCCTGAACCTATCTTGCAAAACGACGAAGTTAGCTTAACATCACTCTGTCAGCGGTTTACCTCCCGGGGAGGTTAAGTGTTATAACGGCTTAGCCGACCGCTTTTAAGAACAGACCAGCCTGATTGGCTCCTGTTGCTCCAGGCCCCAGGCCTCGGAGGCCATGTTTCAAAGTGGGGCGTCCTCGACGTTTACGACCTTTTCGTGTAAGATAAGTCGGCCGTTGTGCGACAGTACGTCACATGGGACTCAAACGATGGCTTGGCAAGCTTCTGCGATGCTTCTACGATGCTTTTAGTCAGAGGTGACAGCATTGACTAGCATGGGTGTTCTCTCTTCGCCCAATTTAAGACCGAGTGTTCAGCCATCTGAACTCGGTAATGGGATGGGGACGTACTATATATAAATCGCCCCATACTAGACCCAGTACCAGTACAGGATCCATGTAAGAACCTCTTAGACCTGACAAGCTGCAACTCCTAGCTTGGAAAGTTGGGGGAGGGGGGCAGTCAGGTTGCAAGGGGCAGTGGTCGATAGAGGAACAAGGTACTTGCTAAAATTTATTTGGAGATAATCCATACTACTTACTTATAAAGCTCCTATTCATAGGTGAATGTCATAGTGTAGATTGCATGGCATTAGCCCTTAATAACCTGATCGCATCTAAACAGATTTTGTCCATTTGTAAGTTTCAAAAGCATTACCCAGGCACCCATATGGGATAAAAAGATACCCCTTGCTTGGCGTAGATTTACATGCTTAACCTAATAATATAAGACATCTCACAACTTTCAAGATTTTTAATAATAGTGTGGCCAAAATAGGGTTCAAAGACACTGACAATCAAGATGTTTACTTAAAAGCTTCCATAATCCTTGTTGATTTTGGTTTGCAATAACAGGTGTGGTTAAGCTTTCCTTGAAAGACAACACTGCCTCTCCTTAGAATGGACTAGATTCATTTTTAAACAAACTAAGATTGAGGAGCCTCTAGGAAGTATAAGGTCTGTGGTAGCCTTCGGGAGGCTGGCTGGAAAATAGATTATCAGATGAAATGAAACTGGAAGAGCCGCTAGAGACAGAAAAATTACTTTCGTAAAGTAGTAAAAGAGAGGGCTACCTCTCAAGAGAATGTATAATGTACGAGTATGTATGTTGTCCGAAAAATAAAGAATTATTATTATTATAATGCTCAGGCTATTATGTTCCCACTGAGTGGACAAAGGGTCTCTCTGTGAGAGAGGAAGAGGATTTATTATATGATAATTTTTAATCCCCTAAGAAAATATTAAAATTATGTTTGTGTACATGATTCACATTTCAAGTTAATTTAATTAACAAATGATGAGACTTCATTTACATGCATCACCACTTGACTAACCTATTGACCATTTTAATAAAAGGTCCTAATTAAATTTCAGTTTCAACGAAATTTTAACTTTGTCATGTATGTATGACATTGAGTTTGTGTTTCCACATCTTTATAAAATTGCTTACTATAACATTCAAAAATGTCTGTACATTTGATTGATCTCATAATTTCCAAGTAAGTAACTAAACTTATATTAATTAAGGATATGAGTGATCCAATTCTCCTTTATTGATGAGATTATTATTCAGTTTAGTCCCATTGATTTTCTATTATCAGCATACTGTAGCCTTATAATTTATATTCACCTTAAATAAGGCAAATAAATTTGCCATTAATCTTTAACATCATAAGGAAGATGTGTTCATTTCTGCATCTACTATGATAAATATATTGAAAACACTTACATAATTGTTTTATTGGAACATTTAATTAATACAGACTGAAATATTCGTTCGTTCCATATAATATTTAATTCACATAGCGTCTACATCCTTCGGGTACTCTTTCACCAGCAGATACCAAACAGGTCTTCAAATCAAATGTTATGTTTTGAAGAAACATAATAGAACTGTTTTGCATTAAAACAAAACAGTTATTATGTTATGAAAAACATAACATTTGAGCAATTTGCTTGCTGTTGAATTTTTGAAGACTTCTATGATTGACACTTGTCATGAGTGACAGATCGAGCTGGCAGCTGCGATTTCTGCGTGAGTGAAAGGCCCACAGGTAACTTTTGGCAACCTCAAGTACGTTTTATGCTTATTATCGGTAAAATTTAAGACAGCTTCTTCAAATCAAATGTTATGTTTTTCATAACATAATAACTGTTTTGTTTTAATGCAAAACAGTTCTATTATAATTTAAACTCATATAATTTGCCAGTAGGTAAGCTAATTCTGGAGAAAGAACATAAACATTGTCTTGGGTTAATCACAGCGACCAACTATTCTTATCATTTAAGTAGTAGTTGTTGTTGGTGTTGTGTGTGTATGCCTTTGAACAAAGGTTGGGTTTTACTTTCGTTTTAAACGCATTAAAAGGCAAAAAATCTAGCAAAGAAGAGGGTAGCTTGTTATAAGGTTATACCAAGCCCAACAAATGAGTTAAGAACCTTATGTAGCTGGTGAAAGGGAGCTCGTAGTTTGTCCTTATTTCTAGTGTTAACATTGTGAAAATCACGGATTTTTGTGTTTGTGTACATATTTTGTCTAATATATATGTTGCAGTCAAAACTCTTAACCAGTCAAAAGTACTATTGACTAGCAAAATCAGTCAAAAGTACTTTTGACCGTATGCTTTAGTCAATAATACTTTTGACTAAAATAACCGTTAAAAGTACTTTTGCCCAATGGAGCTGGTTAAAAGTACTTTTGGCTAAGTGATTCCGTCAAAAGTGGTTTTGACTGGTTGTATCAGTCAAAACCACTTTTACTAGTATTTTTTTCAATTTCAGTTAAAGTTAAAAATTATTTAAGAAAAGCGATTAACGTAATATAGGTACTGTGTTTTTATAACTAGTGAATTTTCTGATTATCTATTTGAATGACAATTTTTAAGAGTGTTTTTTATAACTAGTGAATTTTCTGATTATCTATTTGAATGACAATTTTTAAGAGTGTTTTCTTTGTATTGATTGTAGTGCCAAATTTTTCGTAATAAACGATTTCACATTTAATAAATATCTTTTTTATTCACATCTAACGAGTTAATAGTGCTTTTGACTGATGTTTTATTGCAGTTAAAACTACTTTTGACGAAGAGCGTCAGTCAAAAGTACTTTTAACCGCAAATTTGCAGTCAAAAGTACTAATAACCAATAATTTTCAGTCAAAACCACTTTTGACCATCCTGTTCAGTCAAAAGTACTTTTGACTGATTTTGCTAGTCAATAGTACTTTAGACTTGTTAAGAGTTTTGACTGCAACATATATAAGATGTTGACGAATATAAATTGAGATGCCACTGTGAGGATACCAATATCTTTGAAAAAATCTCTCAGAGAAACTGGCTTGTTTTTGAAGGACAAATAAATTTTGAATATCAGCAGCTTTGCCCCACAGCAGAAGACCGTAGGACATAACGCTATGAAAATAACTAAAATAGACAATTATTATTCTGCAGAAAAGAGCGATCAGAGCCATATTTATTATCTCTGCAGGCGTTACTCTCTAAGGGAACTCTTTAAGGATATTAACTTCATGACGGTACCTTGTCAATATATCTATGAAAACATCATGTATGTAAGAAAAAACTTACATCTTTTGAGTAAAAGAGGTGATAGACATAATTATAGTACAAGAAATAGGGACCTATTAGTTCAACCAGGTTTCAGACTGGCTAAAGTGGACTCATCTTTCAAGGGGTTTTTTTTTGAGGGTGGGAAGTTTTCAAATAACTTCTCCCGCTCTGGGCGGAGCGGGAGGGCGTGTCAGACTTTTACTGACTAAAACCCACCCGTGTTCCTTCCGTTGCCTGTGTGCCGGGGTCGCGATATCCCTTTCAGACAAACCCGCAACTCCGGCAGTTCAAGGGGTACTGTTTAAAATGTTACAATAAAATTCCTCCCCACATACTTCAACTGAATGAGACGAAATTCAAGTCTTGTATAAAACGCACACTATGCAGGCAGGCATATTTTAAGTTGGGGGATTACATCACAGATAAAAATGCTTGGCTCAAAGCTGGTCCTGCTCCACAATCACAACTAATTGATTAACATTTGAAAATACTGTTGGAGCTGCTGAATATTTTAAGACCATCTTTGCATTGTATAAAATGAATCTCCTTTGTATTATATAATTCAACTCAAACTCAACTCATGCTCACTCAGATGTCTCGCTGATGGTGGCGCGTGTGTTGGATCATTTAGCTCCCTTCAAAATGGTTGAGCTGAATGGTGCTGACCCATGCGTCATGTTTGTGAACGGGCGCCGTCAGTTGGGACTGGTCAACTCTTAGCGGCCATGGCTGATTTTAATTTTTGAATTGTTCTTTGTGTTATCTTTTTATTACGGACGCTTCTAACGTGCACGTCTTTCTACATTGTTCTCACATGTATAATTTCAACATGAACGATGTAACCAATACTTTGTAACAATTTATTTTATTTAAGAGCGTCCGTGGAGTTTCTTGCCCGTTCTTCTCCATAGGTCCTACCTACTACGCTTTGGAATGGGCAACTAGTTTCATATTTTTTACTGACCGATTCCTTGACAATTCAAAAGTGCCTGTAATGGTTTAATTGAAATAAATGCTTTGAGTTTGAGACTAACCGAGCTGTATCAACGTCAGTGTATTGTCTTACTTTCCTGACAGCGTAGGCGACAGAACTGAGCCTTCCCGGTAGGCTCGACATATGTGGGCCCCACTGAAGTTTGGCATCTACTGCTATGCCCAGTAAAACTGCCGAGTTTACAGATCCGAGCACCTCTTTATCTAAGACGATGTTCGGTCCTAGATTTCTAACATTTGGTAGGGCGAACTTTACACTTTTCACTTGGCATTGAGAACTAGGTTATTTGTCGTAAACCAATCCGTAACCATTAAGAGTGCACTGTTTACATCGTCAAAATCTTGTCTATTCCTGTCTACTTTAAAAATAATAATACAATATCATTGTGTCCTGGTAGATAATATTGTATGGAATCCATGTTATAGTGATTGTTGTGTGTCGGCAGGTGATCAGGTTCGGTCACGACTGGGATCCCACCTGCATGAAGATGGACGAGGTGTTGTACAGCATCGCAGAGAAAGTCAAGAACTTTGCAGTCATCTACCTGGTGGACATCACCGAGGTCCCAGATTTTAACAAAATGTAAGTTATTGTTTATGTTGACCACTGTCTTATCTGATGGCAAATCAGGTCAGCACTGATGTGGTTGAGCATGGTGCACGCTTGCCAAATATTGTAGCAGAATATATGTTGAGACTCAACATTACACGCAGGTTATACCGCCACACAGCTATTGGAAAACTCAGACTACAGGACAGAGTTCCACTCTTATAAAAACTATAAATGTGTTGCTAATACACTGGCAAAATGGAACCTGCATTGCTATAAACTACACCCTAACTACTACTAGTAATACACTATCAATCAGAATCTGAATCGTTTTGAAACAGATTGCTAATCCATTGCTTCGTACGTTCTAAAAAAAAAATCTGCTCAACAACGTAAATAACACAATGAATGTTGTTGACCTGTCAAATTGAAACAGATTAGTCGGAATGTCAACGAAAATGTGTTGCGTAATTAGATAGCTGGTTCTACTTCCAACCCAAATATTTTATTACATTCTAGGTACAGTCAGTCAGTGTTTCATTCATTCAGTAATTTAGCAAAAGAAAGCGAAGAATTTAAAAATACGTCGGACATCTCAGCACCTGGATAATAAGCAACATTAATATTATATTCGGAATAAAAATTCTGTTTAAAGAAAACACTAGGAGTAATGCAATTTTTTATTGAAGAGTACTTAATGCAATTTGTTATTTTTATTCAATTTGGGGGAGAGCGGACACAATAAGACTTTGATAAATAAAATATGAGACATATACTGGTGATTTCAAAGTATTTAAAAACCTTTGAAAAAATGGGTGAAAATAACAAATAAAAATAATGTGTAAATAATGCAGATTTTTGCGATTTCAGGGTTGGCAAAAATCAGCTGTTCCCTACATTATAACGAGCTATGCGTGCTATGAGTTAAAAATCAGCTGTTCTGATTTATGTTCATAAATCAGAACAGCTGATTTTTAACCGACTTCCCAAAAAGGACGAGGTTCTCAATACGGTAGTTTTTTATTTTTTTTATTTTTTTTGTTACCTCATAACTCCGTCATTTATGAACCGATTTGGATTTTATTTGAAAGGATGTACTTCCCGATTGGTCCCATTTTTATCAAAATTCAGTTCTGATGATGGGAACCATGAGGAATTGAGGGAATTCCTCAAATATTATAGGCATGCACATAGCGATTTTGGTATTTTCAGCAATAAGTTAAACATATGCATTCAGAAAGTATAATTTGGTGAAGTGGAACTGATGAAGAAGACCACAAATCCTCAATGAAAAGTATTTCACGGGTGGCGCCATTTATGAACCGATTTGGATTTTGTTTTTCTTATTTGAAAGGTTATTCTTCCAGATTGTTCCCATTGTTATCAACATTCAGTTCTGATAATGAAATCCATGAGGAATTGAGGGAACTCCTCAAATATTATAGGCATACACATAGCGATTTTGGCATTTTCGGCAACAAGTTAAGCATTTGCTTTCAAAAAGTATGATTTGGTGAAGTGGAACTGATGAAGAAGACCACAAATGGCCACCGGAACTACAGAATGATAAGTATTTTACTGGTGGCGATAAGATATCTCGATTAAAATAGTTAAGCGACTATGAAGCACATTCTGATGAAAATGGTACCATCGCACTGATCTGAAGATGAAGCCGGAAGGAAAGCACTGGAACTGCGTCATAAAACAATGTATCCTAGCCGTGTTTGGGCTTATTGGAATTGCCATGAGATGCACTCTGCCTATAAATGATTAATGGTAGTATCCCGGCATTAAATTGCGCTACTTGACTCGTATGCTATGTGTGGCGTTGACTGTCAGAAGACAGATTTCGTAGCTTCGTTATTTCCGTCAATGAGCCTGTCGTCGCGTGGTCGCTTTAATAATTTGTTGGCGTCCAAATCTGATAACACTATGCCTTCCAAACTTCTGACACGACTAAGCACGACTTGCGATATTGCAAAAAAATATATATGAAGGTCGATCACAGATCTTTCGAGGGTGGTACCCTGTAATTTATGGACTGTGACCGCAGCATACGACGCTCCACATCTCCGTTACCCCTTGCTGCCAAGAACGTAGTGCTTGTTGGTGGTATGGGTATCACTTTGAAAACTATAAATTAGCATATCTTTTTATTTGATGACACGATTGCAATGAAACAAAAACTAAATGATACATCGTGATTATATTCTATTTACAATTTTAATAGGACTGTATTTTAAAATGTTAATTATCTGTTAAATTGTATGTAGAAAAATGTATTCATTAGTACCATTTTGGGGCAATAGAAGTCATTGAGATGCAAAAAAAAAAAAATTACGCCCTTTCTACACTTTCAAGCCAGTTTTGAAAAATGTATGATTACATCTTAATTATTACCTAGATAAATTTATACCACGTTTGTAAACCAAATGAATAAGATCTTTCATACAAACTGTTTCCCCCCCTTTTCACCCACAAAGTGGTTAATTGAAATCATTTCTCTTTGCCCCACCAAGATTCCCCACTGGTCCAAAGTGAAATGCCTAAAATTTTCAGTGGAATCTGCCCTAGTTCGATTCGGTGGGGTAGATTCCACTAGTCTAAAATCTTGATGGATTACTTGCCCCACTAGGTGTAATTTTTGAAAAATCTTTTGATTTGTATCCATTATGGTATACGGGGTAGGTACCAACACTTAAAAGTGAAAAATTACTTTAATTTCCACCGACTTCCGAAATTAAAGTTATTTTTCACTTTTATGTGTATTTTTGTGGAATTCGGTGGTTTTTGTTTTGTAAAAAAGTTATTTAGTATTTTTTTTGGAAGTCGGTTGTTTTTATTGTTTTCTGCGATTTCGGGTTTGGCACCATAGTGAAAGTTGTTCATAATGATGAGTACAATGACCCCCTAAGAAGATGCAAACGAATTAAATTTCACATTGTATACTTTCTATGACCTCCACAACCCACACATACAACCAAGACACCACCCACAGACATACAAATAAAAATCCGGAGTAACTCGTGGCACTCAGGGCATACATCGAACAGATTACGTGTGACTCCGGATTTTAAACCCCCGACGGAAAAAGGTGTTATAAGTTTAACGTGTGTATCTATGAGTCTATCTGCGCCATCGTAGCTCCCAAACGGCTAAACCGATTGTTTTTTTGTTTGAAAGGTGACGTGATCGAGAGAGCTCTTAGCTTTGATTCAAGAAAATCTGTTCAGCCGTTTGAAGATTATCAGCTTTTTACACGCTTTATATTAGCTTCACCTGTATGTTTGTTTGTAACCGACTTCTTTGTGCGCGATTTTGACCCACTTTAAACTGCCAGATTTCGTTCAAACTTTGTAGATTTATTGAGGACCGATGACAATACACTAATTTGATAAAATTATTCCATTTTTCAATTTGCAAAATATGATTTTTGTTAATTTATATAATTTTCATCTATAGTCGATAAGGTAAGAAAATAAAATTTTCTATAATTTTTCTCTACAGTCGATAAGGCAGGACTCTGTGTTAATTTTTATTTCCAATAATTATCATTAGCCGTTTTCTCTAATATTGACAAATTTTTGTATACTAAAGAGAATTTTAATTCTACAAAACAAATAATAGTTTTAAAAAATTAAAAAATCACGCTTTTTTAAAGAAACCAAAGTAAAAAAAAAGTAAAAAATAAATAATAGTTTAAAAAAAACTAAAACTACTTTTTTTTTATAAAATACCAAACTAAATAAGGCGAAAAAAAATTTTCGATCGTAAAGCACTCTCTGATGCTTCGCATCATGAGTCGTGCAATAGTTTAAAATTAAAAAAACAAGCTATTATAAATAATCCAAACTAAAAAGTAGAAAATAAATAATAGTTTAAAAAAACTAAAAAACACGCTTTTTATAGAAAACCGAACTAAAAAATAGAAAATAAATTTTAATGAATTTAAATAAAGAAAATAGTGTTAAAAATTTCAATGAATATAAATTAATAATAGTGTGAATAAAAAAATATATATTTTATTTTAAAAAAAGCGTGGGGTGCTTTTTAAGATATTATCGAAATGATAATCACTCTACTCATATCTGTCAATAAAATATTTATAACTATTGACACCATGCACCACACGCTTTTTTTAAAATAAAATATATATTTTTTTATTCACACTATTATTAATTTATATTCATTGAAATTTTTAACACTATTTTCTTTATTTAAATTCATTAAAATTTATTTTCTATTTTTTAGTTCGGTTTTCTATAAAAGCGTGTTTTTTAGTTTTTTTTAACTATTATTTATTTCTAGTTGATTCAGAATGTATGTGAGCATCCAGTGTCGTGTTTGGGCTCATTGGAATGGTCTCAGTGAATAGGTTATAGATAGATGGTGAACAGGGTCTGGTGGTGGAGTAGGAACGAGAAATAAGGAATTATTTGTGTCGGGGGTATTTTAAATTTATGCTTGTTAATTTGTCTGTGTGTGATGTCTTGTTTATACCTTTTAGATGACTTTTTTGTCGTAGTTGGGTTTTAGTTTTATAACTTTTTTTTTATTTTTTTGTGGATTTATACTTATCCATCCATACTAATATTCTAAATTCGAAAGAAAATCTGTCTGTCTGTCTGTATGTTACCTTTTCATGCCTAAACCACTGAACGGATTTCAATAAAATTTGGCAATAAGATAGATGGCATCCCGAGAAAGGACATAGGCTAATTTTTGAGACATAAAGTACCAGGATGCAAGAACATAGCTCTATAAGAATACACGGAGAATACTTAGGAAATGCTGACGCGAAGTCGGGCACGACGACTAATTGACACACACCCAACACCTTCGGATTCGTCGCTCAGCTCCGCCTCGCAGTTGCCGGATCCTGCTCCAGACGTGAGTCCAGTGATACCGGCCGCTGCAGCTGCGTCGAGCTCGAGCGACGAATACTTCTCGCCGCCGACGTCACCACCACCAGCACGTCGCGGAAGAGGCCGACCACCGGCCAGCTTAGGACTCCGAGGCCCACCGGCCTCTGATAGGGTCCCCGCTCCCGGTGGAAGTGTGCGGCGCATGAGATGGACACAAACTGTCAACGAAAATGTCATGCGCGCATACTTTGGGGCTACAGAGGGAGGAAGTAACTTGACTGCGTACCGTGGTCGGATGCTCTCTCTGTTTCAGGTGCTTGAGCCAGCTGTCAACGTGTCGGCCCAACGACTGTCGGATCAGGTGCGGGTCATCCAGCGTAACCATATGCTGGACGACGCCGTACTTGATCGACTACGCCTCGAATCACGGAATAACCGTGTTACGCCTGCCTCGCCACTGGTCGCGGTGCAACTACAAAATTCACTCAGTGCTACACCGCGACCCGACCACGTTGGCGAAGAGGTTGATGACGGGGTTATATCTGTGAGTTCCCAATGCAATGCACAATTGAGGAACGCTTTGGAAGATGCTTTCCGGGAGTACCGCTCCACTCCACCTGGACTTAGGCCACGTTTACCTCGTTTGCCCATGCACAAGAAAAACAAGGCGCTGGTGTGTACTCTAGATTCGCTGCTGTCAAATTATTTTGACGGCAGCAAAGACCTCGCCGATACCCACTCGATCTTGTACTGTGCAGCTGTAGCGGCATGTCGTGTAGCTCATGTTAAATTTCCCAGCAGTGACAGAGCTCCACGACCAAAACCAGCTGTACCAGCTTGGCAGTGCAGGATTGAGCGTCGTATCGGTGAGGCTAGAGTACTCATCGGCAAGCTAATCTGCTTCAGGGAGGGCAATACCCGCCCTAGAGTGATGCGCTTTGTGAAGCGGGCGTTCTCGGGTACTGATACTAGTTCTCGAGATTATCTGACCCGCGTCACAGAGCGTATCGACTTCCTGAAGCAGAAGATCTGTGCTTGGGCAAACCGTATTCGACGATACAGGCGGAGAGTTGAGCGGTACACTCAGAATCGCACATTCCAAAGCGATGAAAGGTGGGTTTACAGGGCTTGGGAGCGGCTGGATCAAGGTGTGATTGACACGCGCCTGCCAGATGATGACGCCATGTGTTCGTTCTGGCGAAGCCTCTGGTCGGCGCCTGTCAATCACACCGAAGGAGATTGGACTGGGAAGATCGAGCGGGCGTGCGAGCGAATACCAGAAATGGGGGCAATTAACATCAGCCCCCAAGATGTAGCTTGTGCAGTCCGTCCGTTGCCTAACTGGAAATCTCCAGGGCCGGACGGGCTGCACAACTTCTGGATAAAGTGGCTCCAAAGGTCGCACGCCCGATTGGCATCCCAGTTCCAGTCAGCCTTAGAATCAGGGTCGCTGCCCCAGTTCCTAACGACAGGAATAACCCACCTGCTCCATAAATCAGGTAGTACTGCGGAACCCAAAAATTATAGGCCGATCACTTGTCTGCCGACGGTTTATAAAGTTTTTACATCCATTTTGAGAACTAAAATTAACAAACATATAGACACCAACTCCATCATGTCTGTCTCTCAAAATGGATGTAAGAACGGGTCCCGCGGTACTAAGGAGCTGCTCCTCATCGATATGGCCATTAACCAACAGGTTCGTCGATCCCGAAGGGATCTGTCGACATGTTGGATAGATTATAAGAAGGCCTATGACTCGGTGCCCCATACATGGCTCATGAGGGTGCTGGAGTTGTATAAAGTAGATGCAACTCTACGCACCTTCCTGATATCATGTATGGGGCAATGGAAGACGGTTCTTCGCTATCCAGGATGTCGACAGATCCAGAGGAATAGCGAACCGATAAGGATCGAGCGAGGTATATTTCAGGGCGACAGTTTGAGTCCACTTTGGTTCTGCCTAGCCTTGAATCCTCTAAGCACACTGCTGGAGGACTCAGGACTGGGCTATCGATTGAGAAGAGGTGGTCAGGTTATATCCCACCTCCTTTACATGGATGACTTGAAACTCTTTGCCCCCAACAATTTGCTACTGGTGGAGCTACTGAAGGTTACCGAAACTTTCAGTAGCGCCATCAGGATGGAATTTGGTGTGGACAAATGTGCGGTCATGCATGTAAAGCGAGGGGGGATTGTGGAATCCGGGGGAACCCAACTCCCGGACTCCATACACCTAAGATCTCTCTCCTCAATCGAAACCTACAAGTATTTGGGTATGTCGGAAGCGTTAGGTATCAACACTGCTGACATGAAGCAATCGCTGAAGGAGCGCTTCTTTGACCGCCTGAATAAAGTATTAAATAGTCTTTTATCAGGCGGGAACAAGGTGCGCGCCTTCAACGGTTGGGTCATGCCGGTTTTGATGTACTCTTTCGGCATACTCAAATGGACCCAGACGGAACTTGACGCCCTGGATAGGAGGGTCCGCACACTGCTGACCGTAAATCGGATGCATCACCCACGTTCATCGGTGATGAGACTGTATATCCCGCGGAAGTGTGGAGGTCGAGGCTTCTTAAATGCTAAGACCCTGCACAACCGTGAGGTATGCAGTCTCAGGGAATACTTCCTAGAAGCCGACGTGGGGATGCACCGAGATGTGGTCTCAGTGGACAAGAGCCTTACCCCGCTATCCTTGGCTAGCGAGAACTGGCGCAAACCTATAGTATTAGATACTAATGACCGCAGGGAGGTATGGCAGAGCAAAGAGCTTCACGGGCGCTTTTACCGGGCCTTACATGGGCCCGATGTAGACCTATTAGCGTCCGTATCCTGGCTGCGATTCGGTGATCTCTTTGGGGAAACCGAAGGTTTTGTCTTTGCGATTATGGATGAAGTTATGATGACGAACAACTACCGGAAATATATTGTGAAGGACGGCACGGTTGACATCTGTCGGGCATGCCACCGTCCGGGGGAATCTATCCGACACATTATCTCTGGATGTTCTCGTCTGGCTAACGGAGACTACTTGCATAGGCACAACCTTGTAGCCAGGATTATCCACCAGCAACTTGCTCTGAAATACAACCTTGTGGAATCGGAAGTACCGTACTATAAGTATGTGCCCGACCCAGTTCTTGAAAATGGCAATATCACGTTGTATTGGGATCGATCTATCATCACTGATAGGACTATTGTTGCCAATAAGCCAGACATAGTGGTGATAGATCGATTAGAGCGTCGCACAATGATTATTGATATTGCGGTCCCGCATGACGAGAACCTCGTGAAAGCTGAAAAAGATAAGCAGATAAAGTATCTTGACCTGGCTCGCGAGGTTGTCGACATGTGGGATGTGGATACAGCAGTCATTGTGCCGATAGTCGTGACGGCCAATGGTATAATAGCCAAGAGCCTCGACCAACATCTGAGGAGGCTCTCGTTAGGCAGCTGGATCAAGGGCTTGATCCAGAAAGCGGTACTTCTGGACACGGCGCGTATCGTTAGGAGATTCCTCTCTCAGGAGCCCTGACCACCGGTAGCTTGGACCCTGTTCCCGATACCGGTGGGCTACTATTTTTTATATTTTTAAATGTTTTTTATATATATTTTTTAAGAAATATTTAAAAATGTATTTTATATGTCCAAAATTAAAATAAACGAAATAATAATAATAAATCATTTATTTTGGACCAAATACTTGCATACATTTTATAAACCTGCCAAACTGCGTGACAGTTTGTCGGCAGGATTAGCGCTCGTCTTAAAACATTTGGTTTATACAATATAATTAAACATCTAAGTAGGTAGACACAAATACGAGTAGTTCAAATGGACGGTAAGAATATTTTGTTGGACAGTTCAGTTCAGTGCTCAATCGATTAATTATTGTCATATGTTGCAACCATTTCATTCAACAGTTCAACCTTTAATTTACTCCCCAGTGTTCGCCTGCTAATTACACCATTATCTTTTCTCAACCAGTCGATACTATTGAACAGTGTAGGGGTCAAATACTTATTGGTTCTTTTGCCGTAGTAATTTTTTACTGGCGCTCGCACGTATTTACGTTCTCTAACACTTCTTGTATTGTAAGTGTTTTGCACATGTACTTTGAATTGGTCGTTATAGAACTGCTCCAGAACCACTAAATACTTGACCTTTTCATGCACAGGAAGCACCTTACATACAACAAAAAGTTTTTCATAATTTTTTTTACACTGGAGTTTTAGTTTTGGGTTAACAAGGTATTTCATAAATCTAGCTTGCAGCGATTTTATACTGTTCAAATAGGTTTTAAATGTACGGCCATAAGTATTTAATCCATAACTTAGCAAAGACTCGGCGAGAGCAAAATAAATCACACGCAGCGTTTTCCTACTCAACGGTGCCTTCAGCATATAGAACTTAGTTAACACTGACCTAAGCTTTGTACACACTGGTGCCGATTCTCTTGTACACCGAACTAAACTAACTTAAACTAAGACTAAAATTACTTACTTTTGGCTATGAGAATCTTAGAGCTATTCTGCAAATAAAATTCTCTAAACTAAAAAATAATTTTGACACAACTAAAATAGAATTTGACAATCGTGAATCCACGTGGTACCCGTGGTTTGCCCTAACCGGTGATTTTTTTTAGAGCCGGAGGTGCGTATGTGGTGTAGCCTCGACGTGCTTTATATGGAATTTTTATTTTTTTGTATGGAAAATATGAAAAAAATATTACCTACGTGTTGAGTGTTAGGTGTTTAAGGGTTTTATAAAGGGGGTCGAAATTTTCATTATTTTTGCGATAGGACGCACCATTTTCGAGATATAAGCAAAAGAAAAAATAAATACAGTACTGTTTTTGCGCGTGAAGTCGAGATGTTGGTGTGAATTTTAGTTCATAACAACTTATTTTATACCACACCATTTTAATCGCGATTAAAATTTGTCAGGTTTAGTCTGATTTGGTCTTTTACAACCAAAATTTTAGGTTAAAAACGTCATATTCAGAATAGCAAAATTGCCATTTTCACTAAACTAAAAACTCAGTACTATCTTAGCGCTGTCAAACTAAAATATAGTTAAGTTGTGTCACTTTAGTCTATTTCAGAATAGGAAATCGTCGTTTGACAGGAATAAACTAAATTTTAGTGATTTTTAGTTTAGTTTAGAGGCATTTGTGACAAGAGAATCGGCACCACTGTGTCAACCTGTGTCTTCCAGTTCATGTTACGGTCCACCCACAGACCTAGATACTTAAATTTACTGACATACTCCAGCTTTTGACAGACACAGTTGACATTTCTGACGTGCATGCAATCGTAGGTGTGGCCCAAGATACCTATATCCACACTGTCGACATTTTTTGCCACAAGGTTGTGGGGCGAGTGCACATGCATCACTTTCGTCTTATCTAGATTTAGTATGATGCCGTTATCGTGCGCCCACCGGGTAATATTGTCGAAGTCAGCCTGCAACACAGCCCTGACCTCCTGTATATTCTTAGAGGAGTACATAAGGCACATGTCGTCCGCGTACATATATACTCGACATTTCCCAACTACATTACTGACGCTATTGACATGCATGACATAGCCAACTGGTCCATATACGGAACCAGTCGGAACGCCAAGGTTTACCGCAGCTTCTTTACCCGTCACACCAGAAATGTAGGTCTGCAGGGTTCGGCCAGTCAAGTAGTTCCGGAACCACTTGTTCGTGGGCCCCCTGATCCCACACTCATCCATGGCCTGCAACAAGACCTCGTGGTCCAAGGTGTCAAACGCTTTTTTATAATCAATGAACAGTGCCAGGACCTGATGACCCTGATCTAGACTACTATTCATGTCTTCCGAGAACTGTGATAGTGCTGAAGTGGTGCTACGACCGCGCCTAAAACCGTGTTGTGCATCTGCTAGTAGACAATTCTGCTCTAAGAATTCGCTAACCTGACCGACTACCATTTTTTCCACTATTTTATTAATTACTGATAAGATAGCGATGGGTCTATAGTTAGCGTAATCTGAGTGCGCTCCCTGCTTAAAGATGGGCCTAATTAAAGCTTTTTTAAGTGCACTTGGATATTCCCCTTTCGATAAACACAGGTTGACAAAGTGCGACAATACCGGCGAGATTTTATTCTTGATTATTTTTAAGTCACTAACACGAATGCAATCAATACCCGGCGCCTTGTCACTGCTCAGCTGATCGATAACTTTACATACCGTGTTGCTCGACACTGGCCTAAAGAGAAACGTTACATCACTTGCCCTAACATACATATTTCTATCTAATAATTTTATATTACAGTTATGTTTAATACTAATAATTTCTTCAGTAAATGTATCTGCAAAGTTACTACATATATTATACATTGTGTCTTTACCTCCAAAGTATCTTTTAACAATATCATCTATATTTGCTTTTTTTCTACCTGTCCAACTATTTATTTTATCCCAAATTTTTTTTGGGTCTCGGTTACATTTCTTTATTTCTTCTTGCCGAAACTTATTTCTTGCTTTAAATATCAATTTGTTTACTTTATTCCTAAATCGTGTGTATTCTAGTCTTTTCGTGTTATTGTTAGGTGTGTCTTTCCAATCCCTAAATAACATATCCCTACGCTGTAACATATTACTTAAACCTTTTCCTATCCACGGTTGTGTATTCCGTTTTTTAGTCTTTGGCATTACAGTCTTACTATTTTTATAAATATCATTCAAAACATATTGTAACTTATCATACATAGTTAACGGGCAATCAATAAACAACAGTTGGGACCAATCATAATCACTGATTTTCTTAGCTACTATCTTATTATTAATCACATACCGAGTGTCCGAGTTACTACCAGTGCACAGTCGCGTCGCATCTAACGGTATCGAGACTCCAACCACATGATGATCCGACATGAAGCACTCAATAACAAACGACTGGCAGTCCTGCAGCTGTCCTGTTTGTACCCAAACATGATCAATACACGACACTTCCCTTACACCCGCGACGATAGCCTCTCGCGTCACCTCCGTAGCTGGTATTACGCACTGTAAGCCTAGTCCACACAGGCAGTCCTTGTACCTTGATATTTGATGACTTTCACTCACTCCTAACAGATTTATGTTGACGTCACCTAACATGATGATGTCCTCGTTCGGCGGGATCTTCCTGATAAACTGCTCAATTTCATCAACAAATAACAACTTATTCGTTTTAGGCGGTCTGTAGACTGCAAGTATATTTATAGTGGATTTGTTCAACGTGAGTTTACCATGAAGGCATTCCACAGAACTTATCAGGGTTTTATTTGCGTTGAAAACAAGATACTCCTTAGCATAAATAAGCACACCTCCTCCTCTTGTCTTCTCCCTTGTGTTTGCAAACATATTGTACCCCTCTATATAGTATAACGATAACTCATCTTTCTTAATGTTAACCTCTGTCAGCACTAATATTTCTATCTTATTAGAGCAATTTTTAAGAAAAATAAGCACCTCATTAAAGTTTTTTCTTATCGATCGAACATTTAGGTGCACTGTGTGTAGGTATTTGTTGTTGCTAGATATACTTTGAACCCAAGTGATTGCATTTTTAAACCTAGTAAATTGACATTCCAATGAGACAATTGCATCGAAACGATCCACTTTTATTTGTTTATGTCTTAATGATGCTCGCAGCGTTCACTTCGCACTATGTGTGCACTAGACACGTATCTATAACTACAACTAGCAAGCCGCCATAGTGACATTGCTTTCAATGAATCGTTCAATATCACGTTCACTCCTAATTGACATTATTTTCTTTTGGTCGTCACTCTTTCTTATGAGTATTTTTCCATCCTGTAAGTACCTACTTATACCTATTTTTAATTATTATTCATTAAGTTTAAGTATATATAATATCTACCTAATCTATCTACAACCTTAAAAAATACTTAATAAAAAATAAACTTATAATAATCAATGCAAGTTGATCTACTGCATTGCTCTATTCTGTGACCTACTCGAGTTCATGAACTTATGAGCGGTGCGCCTGGCGCGCTGGTCCCCCGCGCATCGTAATTTGTTTCGTATCGCTACTCGTTGCGGGGGCTGGGGTAAGCGTTGAATGCCTACTGCGTTCGGGTTAAACCGGCCTTAACCCTAACAAAGAACTCCCATTTTTTGGCATTTTATTAAAACTGGTGGCATTTAAATGAATAAAACACGAGCGTCGAGCGCTCACTTAATTCGTTTGGTAACATCTAGCACGCTGGATGCGCGCGCGATAGTCTGCTACGTCCAGCACCGCCTCGGGCGGACGGACAGCTGGCTGCGTACTCAACTGACACTGGTTATCCACCCGCAGGTACGAGCTGTACGACCCGTGCACCGTGATGTTCTTCTTCCGCAACAAGCACATCATGATCGACCTCGGCACGGGCAACAACAACAAGATCAACTGGCCGCTGGAGGACAAGCAGGAGATGATCGACATCATCGAGACCGTGTACCGCGGCGCGCGCAAGGGCCGCGGTCTCGTCGTCTCACCCAAGGACTACTCCACCAAGTACAGATACTAAGTGCAGTTCTGTGCGAGAGACAGGACTGGCGGCTCCGGTACTGCAGCCGCAAGCACGGGGGCACTCGGCATGCCTATCAGTTCTGTGCGAGAGACAGGACTGGCGGCTCCGGTACTGCAGCCGCAAGCACGGGGGCACTCGGCATGCCTATCAGTTCTGTGCGAGAGACAGGACTGGCGGCTCCGGTACTGCAGCCGCAAGCACGGGGGCACTCGGCATGCCTATCAGTTCTGTGCGAGAGACAGGACTGGCGGCTCCGGTACTGCAGCCGCAAGCACGGGGGCACTCGGCATGCCTATCAGTTCTGTGCGAGAGACAGGACTGGCGGCTCCGGTACTGCAGCCGCAAGCACGGGGGCACTCGGCATGCCTATCAGTTCTGTGCGAGAGACAGGACTGGCGGCTCCGGTACTGCAGCCGCAAGCACGGGGGCACTCGGCATGCCTATCAGTTCTGTGCGAGAGACAGGACTGGCGGCTCCGGTACTGCAGCCGCAAGCACGGGGGCACTCGGCATGCCTATCAGTTCTGTGCGAGAGACAGGACTGGCGGCTCCGGTACTGCAGCCGCAAGCACGGGGGCACTCGGCATGCCTATCAGTTCTGTGCGAGAGACAGGACTGGCGGCTCCGGTACTGCAGCCGCAAGCACGGGGGCACTCGGCATGCCTATCAGTTCTGTGCGAGAGACAGGACTGGCGGCTCCGGTACTGCAGCCGCAAGCACGGGGGCACTCGGCATGCCTATCAGTTCTGTGCGAGAGACAGGACTGGCGGCTCCGGTACTGCAGCCGCAAGCACGGGGGCACTCGGCATGCCTATCAGTTCTGTGCGAGAGACAGGACTGGCGGCTCCGGTACTGCAGCCGCAAGCACGGGGGCACTCGGCATGCCTATCAGTTCTGTGCGAGAGACAGGACTGGCGGCTCCGGTACTGCAGCCGCAAGCACGGGGGCACTCGGCATGCCTATCAGTTCTGTGCGAGAGACAGGACTGGCGGCTCCGGTACTGCAGCCGCAAGCACGGGGGCACTCGGCATGCCTATCAGTTCTGTGCGAGAGACAGGACTGGCGGCTCCGGTACTGCAGCCGCAAGCACGGGGGCACTCGGCATGCCTATCAGTTCTGTGCGAGAGACAGGACTGGCGGCTCCGGTACTGCAGCCGCAAGCACGGGGGCACTCGGCATGCCTATCAGTTCTGTGCGAGAGACAGGACTGGCGGCTCCGGTACTGCAGCCGCAAGCACGGGGGCACTCGGCATGCCTATCAGTTCTGTGCGAGAGACAGGACTGGCGGCTCCGGTACTGCAGCCGCAAGCACGGGGGCACTCGGCATGCCTATCAGTTCTGTGCGAGAGACAGGACTGGCGGCTCCGGTACTGCAGCCGCAAGCACGGGGGCACTCGGCATGCCTATCCGAGTGAAAGTGACGTTTATTTACATCTAATCTATCATATTGAATAGTTACACGACTTATAGTGCCATGGATTACTAATGAGTGTGTATAGTTTGTTTTGTAAACGTACCTAGAATGTTTTATTTCTAAAACAGCACTTTGTTCAGTCAGCATCAAACTAATGCAATAGTTGACCAGTGTTAAAATTAGGGGGAAGCCTATAGCCTATAAGGCAGAATCGTCGAACTCGCTGACAACGGGAATTGTGCCGGTTTATTGTCCGAAAAATAGGCCAACCCACTGGGCATGCGCAGAGTAGCAATGAACTACTGCTCCGATGATAACTGTATTGCTTAATGTGATGTTATTAAAGTGGATATTCATGTGTTTAATATAACTATTAATAAAATATATTTTTGTGTAAATAGTGTTCGAGCATTGTTTTAAATGTTCAACATGTGTTCTGTCGTATCTGGCATTGTGTTCGCCTGGCCCGTTGAGATAAATGCAAACATTTGTGAATAACCCTTTCCTGGACATGTATCTATGTATCTATCATGTTTACTAGACCAGAGCTACGAACACTGAACTGGTCAAACTTTTGTTTCTACCTATCTTTGTTATATGGATTGGTAAAAAATATTAGCCCTTCGTTCGGGAACAGGGGGTTCCCGAACGAAGGGCTAATATTTTTTACCGACTTCTTAAAAGAAAAGGAGGTTCTCAATTCGTCAGTAAGTATATAGTTTTTATGAAAAATAACTACCCAAGCAGACTTAATAAAATTCATATGACACCACCGCGCAAGCCCAAATTGACGAAATTATCGATGATCATACATAAAAAACGGGTAGTATTTAAACGAAAGACTGTAAATTAAAATTTTAAGTGAAAAAATAATTAATTTACGTTATAGTATTACTAAGTGAGCGACTGACTGCGAGTGACGAGAAATCAACAGAACAGCAACTTACAAACACTAATTTGAGTTACTTAAAATACAAAATGAGAAGCTTCATAATATGTGAGTGACCGAATACCTATTTGTTTGAGTGTCAACGTTATGTCCTGCATTTTTTTCAATATTTGGCAAATGATTTATTTATAGTGAGTGGCATTTTATCTTAAATGAAGTGTTTCGAATAGAAAAAGGGTAGGTAGAAATAAAAGATCTTAAAAAAAAAAATGGGCATACTCAAAATATGAAATTGACTGCTTTAAATACTAATTTTCCGACAACTTAAATTGCCTTTTAACGAAAACTACAGTTAGTCATTTTCATCCCAAAACCCGGACTGAAAATTAATGTTGAAAAATTTTCTGCGAATAACTTGGAAGTAGCGCTCGCCGCTACCGCGGCACCGCTCGCTTCGCTCGCTAGGCTCGCGCGCGGTTTGTCACAGTTCTAACTCAACCTATTTCACCCACTTTTTCACTTCTGCATTCGAACGTAACTACCGGTAGGTAGTTATTTTCATTAAAGTTGAGAGTTTAAAAAGTTATTCTTTATCCAATTATAATAACAAATAAAAAAAACGTGTAACAAAAAAAATATAAGACCTCAAATAGAACATCAGTAACCAATAATCATTAAAGTGAACTTTTTAGTAGTTCGTTATGTAAAACCTCAATTGAAGTTGTCCTCTCTGTATTTCTAGTCGCTCACTTAGTAATTTAGTCGCACGGCTAGAATTTTAATATCTGAAATGGATTATTCACATCCCACTTTTTGTAAGCTCGTTCTAGATTTTATTATTAATCTATATTCGTCGTTAGTTTAGTTAATTAATAGTTAGTTCGCTTACTCAAATTATTAAAACAGTATCTCATCATCAGTCGCTAAGTATTTTTTTATTCGATCGTTTTATAATTCCCATAAAAACACACATACAGACGAACATAGAACCTCCTCCTTTTCGGAAGTAGGTTAAAAAACGGTTCGAAGTGAATGCACTTTTATTATTATAGTTTCATAGCTGCTGTTTTATTTTATACCTGTATCTATCTATACAATATATCAAAATCAATTGCCGTGCGTTAGTCTCACAAAAACTCGAAAATGGCTCGACCGATTGTGATGATACTTTGGTAAGTTTTGTGTGCGCGCCAGAGGTTTCGAACAAAAAGGCATTGCAAGGCTTTAGCTATTCTACAACAAATTAAGTTAATGTACTATTTCATATTCATTGTCATCAATGATGACATCCCACAAAATAAAGGATTATTTTGACAATACTCCTCTTTTAATTTCCTAACCAGCCCTCCCACAAGATCTACATTTTGTTTAACTATATCAGAGGATTTTTTTTTAAATTACACTTTGCAGGTATCATTGGTCCCAATCTAGGCACATCCTCTAAGTTGGGCACCATTAAATAGGTAAAACATTTTGATAATATTTAAGTTAAATGAAAGTTGAAATTGGCTACCTTAAGCTAGTTAGCATCATCAAGACTACAAAACTAAATATACAGTGTGTGTAGTGTGTGTGGGTGGATTTACACCAGAAAAATTTCTTCAAACAAAACATTTAAAAAATTGAAAACACGTTGGTATGCTAGTTCAACTAGATAAAATCATTGTAGGATAACTACAATGTTCATAAATTGTGTTTAGACCAACATTTATAGCGAAGATCTGAAGATATCAGCATTCCAATAAAAAGAGGTGGTATGGCGATGATTTATCTATGAATGGTGTTGATTTCGTGTGTATGGTGATTTCGCTTTATACATAAATGTCAAATTAAAAACGACAATATTTAAGGATATTAACTTGTTTTAATGATTTAATAGAATAGAATAATATTTATTTGCTTAAAAACATGGTATAAAAAGATGGTAAAATACAAAAAAAATAACAAGAGCATACATGTTTTTGCTTAACAGTGATAAGCGTACAAATTTTACATGCCATTTTACAATTTATTTTCAAAGAAGTCTTTGACACTATAAAAACTATGACTACACAACCATTCATGCAATTTATTTTTGAATAATCTAATATTTAATGTCTTGAGATTACTTGGTATCTTATTATATATACGGACACACATAGATATACAACTTTTATTATATTTAGCCAGTCTCGGAAGGATATCCAGTACGAGCCTGTGGGGGTCTCGTCGATTACGAGGATATAAATCATCTGCAGTACTAAATAATTCCCTATGCTTCCTCACAAACATACATGTTTCGTATATGTAAAGAGACGGTAGCGGCAACAAGCCAAGCTTTTTAAATATCGGCCGACAGGATTCGTCAGGTCGAAGCCGGTATATTGCTCTAATGCATTTTTTTTGTGCGATAAATGCTCTTATTTGATCTGTGCTATTACCCCACATTATCAAGCCATAGCGAAGCACCGATTCCACGTATGCATGGTAGGACGTTATTGCCGTTTTAACGTTTGTTATATTTCTGACTTTTTTAAGTGCATATACGAACTTATTTATTCGATTGGAGACGGTATCAATATGTGCTTTCCAGTTTATGTCTTGATCTAAAGTTACGCCTAGAAATTTAGTTTGCGTTACTTGATCAATTTTATGTATATTCATTTTAACATTGTATTTAGCATTATTTGATATATTAAATTGTATATAAACAGATTAACAGATTAATTAACACTCTTAATTATAATAATAGTCTTAGACATTTTTCTCCTACATAACTTATCATATTTTTATGTTAATTGAGATTTGGTCAGTTTTTTGGGTAACCAGTCATACAGTTACGGTCAGTGAACACCTCTCATACTTATTCGCCCGGTCGACTTGGAAGCACCGGGCGGCTGCTAGCGCGCAGTTCTGCCAGAATTCCTCGGCGGCGTCCCACAAACTCTCCCTGAGCCTGGTCTCCAGCCCATAGGATGCCTGATGCTGCCCGAACCTCATACGCCGCGTCATCTGGACACCGGGTCTGGACAACTTTGTACTTAATTTCAGTTTTTTTAGTTTATTCTTAATCAAGCATTTAACTCTTAATAATTAATTAACACGTGTAGCAAACCACACACAATTAGGTACCAGTGCGAGCGTCCCGCGGTCGGGTGCCGGCACGATTATACAGAATAATCTGTCCGTCCCTTTCTCTCGCCTAGACGTTGCGAGAAAGGTACTCTGCGAGGCGCCTCAGTCAGTCCGCTGCCCACACGCGTAGTGCGTAGACGCGTATTCGATAGTACCGCGCAACGTCGCCTCGTGCCGCCATTGTTACGCGAAAATAATTACTAAGGGTTTTCGTTCCCAACATTTTATAACCGTTGAGGACTATAGCCTGGCATCTATTTTCAACATATGATACAAACCATGTGTACAAGCTACCCCTCACACCAATCCCTAGCAATTTGCGCATAAGAAGCGCATGATCTATTCGATCAAAACATTTGCTGTAGTCGGTGTATATAACGTGGACCTGGGACCTCCTGGACATATGCTCTGAAAGATAGTCGCTACAGACCACGAGATTGGATGTAGTGGAGCGACCTTATAAAAATCCATGTTGATGTTCGGAGAAACTTAATTTTAAGAGCGTTTACGCCATCCGTGCGCTGTTTTGCTCAAAATCAATACTTTTCGACCCAGTTAATATCCATCAAACATTATTTTAAAACTAAATTAATTACTAACATTTTAAGGAAATATTGTTGTCCAAATACTTAGTTAGGAAAATTTTTGGATTAATAGAGTATTTGTGAATTCTATCAAGAAACTGAACAGAGGTTTAGATAATTTCACTTCGAGCATCAATTTAGAAGCTAAAAATATCTTAAATCACTGATCAACCGAACTAAAAATATTTTTTATCTGACTACAAATATCCTTAGGAAAAAACTTAGTTTAAAAAAAAATAAGAGAATCGGCACCACTATAGACTTTAGCACCATAAATTAGTTTTCACTTCAATAAAATGTTTTACTTACTAAAGTACTAAGATTTGGCGATCATACTATACTTGTGCAACATCGTCGTACGCACGACAAAGTTCAATAGCGGTCAGGCAGAGCGCCGAGCGATACGTCCACTCTCTGGAAGGGCTCACGGCCGTCTAATTTGAAACGGTTTGCTCGTGGTGTTTTATAGCAGTTTTAGAGTAGTTTTAAAATATTTCTAGAAAAATAATAGAACACATTTAATGAATGACACAGCTTATAACGTAATACGACGACGCATGGGCGCGCGGCACTTATCGTAATGCGGCAAGCGTCAAAGTGTTGTAGTTAAAATTTAAAATTACAAGTTTTTAACAAGATGTTCTTCTATTACAGTAACCTATTATTATATTAAATTAATGAAGATATATTGGTAAAAAAAAAGATTTTATTGACCAAATTTTTTTTATAATTTCGTTTTGTTTGGATTTTTATTTCTCAAGTAGGGAACCTAAAAAAGTCTAAACTAGACTAAGAATCACCAAAATTTTGTTTATTCCTGTCAAACGACCATTCCCATTCTGAAATAGACTAAAGTGACACAACATAACAATATTTTAGTTTGATAGCACTAAGATGGCACTGAGTTATTTATTTAGTGAAAATGGCTATTTTGCTATTCTGAATTAGACGTTTTTCACCTAAAATTTTGATTGTTTAACTAAATCTGACTATTTTTAATCGCGATTAAAAACGGTGTAGTATAGAATTAGTTGTCATGACCTAAAATTCACACTAACAGTTCGAATTCAGGTGCAAAAACAGTAATGTATCTTTTTATCTTTTCTTTTGCATATATCTCGAAAATGGTGTCCTATCGCAAAAATAATAAAAATTTCGATCCCCTTTATAAAACCCATAAACCCCCAAAACTCAACATGTAGGTCATATTTTTTCATAATTTCCATAGAAAACGTGATAAATTCCATTTAAACACGTCGAGGCAGCCCCCCTCTGTGCGCTTCCGGCTCTAAAATAAATTCACGGGGTAGGGCAAACAAGTACCACGTGGAGTCGCGATTGTCAAATTCGTTTATAGTTGTGTCAAAATTATTTATAAATTTAGAGATTTTTTTTTTGCAGAATAGCTTTATGATTCTCATAGTCAAAAGTAAGGAATTTTTATGATAGTTTAGTTAGGTGTACAAGAGAATCGGCTCCAGTGAGGTCAATAAAAACTCAAGATTTCGTCTGCAATAAAAAAACAAATTTTTCATTATGGGTGTCGTTTTCACCCCATTATACCCCGTTTACATTCAGCTCACTTCCACGACATCTAGAAGAAAATTGTTGAAGCTTTAGAAGTCACTTATGGTCACGTTCAGGCCTCTTTTGGAAATAAAAAATCATATATCCGACCTGCACGCGTAGCATGACAACCATAGAAACAGGGTTTCTACCGGTTTTGTCGACGGAAGAATAGACAAAATGACAGATTGTGATTGTTTATCTGTAATTTTTTCTTTTCTTCCGTCGACAAAACCTGTTTCTATGAGCAGGTACAGACGACATATTTCATCCGATAATGGTTTGCTTTCGATGTTATGGAGAGGATCCACCATCTTATACGAAAATGAATTTTCTTTTTTTGAATTTGTTATCTTTCTAAATACTGAACATTATTTTGTATTGCAAAAAGGGCAGAATGTAAATGCGGCATTCGTTTTCTAGGGGTATAAAGCCGATACTGAGGTCAAAATGTTAATCCAAGATGGCGGCTGTGAAAATTTTGTTTTTGTTTTAAATGAGTAAGTGCTCCAGTGAATGAACACCCCCCAGTGAATGAACAAAACGCAGTTTTATCCAAAAAATAAGAAATCTGAACGTTTCTACAATGTGTAGTATTTTTTTTCATAATTGCAACTCTATTTCCCATTTAAGTGGTCACATTCACGTTTAATGTCATAATTAATTTCAAAATAGCGAGTGGTTAAAGTTTAAGTCGATAGTGAAATTTTTATTTGTTCGGGCTAGAGTTTAGGACTGAGGTAAGTGGATTCTTTTTTGATTTGACATTGTAATGTAAATAACGGTATTTTTGATGGGTTATTTGTTTATTATCGTAGGATAACAGTTTAATATTGTGTTTCAAATCCATTTATTTGCGATTTTTGTCAGTTATATTAAATTATTAAGTGTCCCAGCATTGGATAAAAAAATCGTTTAAATTCCAGTGAATGAACGGGTGTTCATTCACTGGGTAATCGTAAAAATCACGTTTTGGTTGAAAAACATAACTTACGCTAATGCTATAAGGTTCATGTTTTGGGAGCTATTTCTTAAATAGATTTCCGATCTTTTGGCCAGTATTGGGACAGGTATGTTCATTTACTGGTTCATAAAATCCAGTGAATGAACCCTTCATATTTTAAGACAGATTTCTCAAGAAATTTGGTATTTCTACCTACCTACTTACCTACAGGTAGTAAAATAATATTGTGGCGAAAACTGGAAGAAAAAGAAGGATAGAGAAGAAAAGCTTTCACAAAAACGCAAAGAACAGAACAAAACTGAGAAACACTTACAAACACCTAGTCCGGTAAATAAAGATAAACAAAATGAGGAAATTGGAATGAATGACTTACCAGTGTCAACTAAGGATCTTCACGGAAAATATGTTATGGCCAAATTCAAAACTGATAAAAGAACACGTCACTATGTAGGCAAAGTCCTTATGGTAAACGATCAAGAAAAGAAATGTAAGATAGATTTTCTAAGAAAAAAAGCGGTATGTGATAACATTGTTAGTTTCGTAAAACCAAATGTACCTGATGTGTCTGAAGTAGATTTTGAAGACATAGAACGTGTATTAAGTGAGCCTGCTTATTCCAGACGTGGATTGATCTCTTTTAATAATGTAACATTTAGAGATATAGAATAAGTAAAATAATCAAAAGGATGTCTAAGGAATCCTAACGTCAATAAAGTTAAACGAATTAAGACTGTGATTAGCTTATATTTCGACTCACTTATTGTGATTTTAGTTACGTATGATTACTTGTTATTTACGCAAAGTTTCAGTACTTCGGTGAAGTTAGTTTGTACCTGATTATTTAAATTGAAAACTGATTAAAGTTTAAATTTGTAAACAATACATGACCAAGAAGTTTTTAGTTACCTAGTTAATTAGGTATTAGCTAAATATTGTTTTTACTTTGTAATAAAAGATTTTAACGTGCCTGAGAGGTCTATGAATGTTTGTAGAATTAAGGTAAGATTTAGAGGTTTTGTTTTGAGAAGATTTTATTTTTATTTTTTCTATTAAGACATTGAAGATTTTTAAAGAAATGTTGATTTTTCACCGCATTTATTGCAATAATAAGACTGTAATAGTGTAATTAATAAACGAAGAATTTTGTTCATTCACTGGTTTCATTTCGTTCATTTACTAGAAAACGCCGTTCATTCACTGGAGTTTTGGGGTATTTTCCGATTTACTGCTTATTATAATAAAACTGTGAATTTTAGGTTGTAAAACGTACCTAAAAATGATTTTTGAATATATTCTTAACACTGTAAAACAAATTTTGGCCGCTTTCATTAGTGATAACCCACAGTAAATATTTTTTAAAGTTTGCAAATTGCTTAAGTGTTCATTCACTGGTGCCATTACCCCATTACTACGTCAGAACAAACTTTGTTCCTGACAGGGTTTCCCCGAACGCACACGTTTTTTAAAAAAGTGAAAACTCCTTTAGGCGCATTGAGCGGTTTTTGGTAGGTCGAGGAGGGAACAGTGGCTAGGATTTTTTCAACAAGCTGATGCATGAAAAATAAAAATCACAGAAATACTTTATGCAAGCACAAAGCACAGTTCATGGTTAAACTTTCATATATAGAAACTAGACTTGCTATTACTTTCACCAAAACAGAGATATCCTATTTTTTTTTTAAAGCGGGAATCGAGTCACTGTGTAGTACCCCCTAGTACACAGTGACTACGTATGAATCGAGCCACTGTGTACCTATAGGTACATAGTGGCTACTATACTTCTACCAAATGAATGATATGAACTCCAGAATTTTTCGCAAGGTCCAATGCCTCAATACACAAGTGAGACTCGTGATTGTCCATTATGAGAATAGATGGATTCTCTTTTGAGGAATTTGTGTGCTTAATGAAATGCTTAATTACGTCTGGGAACATTGAGGAATTCATCCATCCTGTGGGTGCTGCTAAACCTAGCGTACCTGGAGGTGTGTTTTTAATCATGTGATCTTTAAAAAAAATCCGAGGAAACACCATCACTGGAGGCAAAAAGTTTCCACTTGCACTTATGATGCAACAAGTGGTCACTAATGTGCCCCTTTCTCCACTCGTAACTTTTGATACAGTTTTCTTCCCTTTCGGAGCTATAACCTTTTGAGGGTTCTGCACAGTCGTGGTTGACGTTTCGTCTAGATTGAAGATCCGGGTGCCATCTCCAAAAGAAGGATGTCGACTGATGAGATTCTCCAAATTGTCATAGAATTTTTGGACGTTATTCTGGTTAAAAGCGGTGGCCCTGGCTAGGCTACATGGTTCTGGTTTCCTGAGAGTAATGTCATGTCTCTTCCTGAACGCCATGAGCCAATCTTTACCGGCCATTTGATTTTCAGTCCACGATCGCGGCATTTTTAAGTTATTAATTTCTGCACATTGGAACGCAATTTGTCGGCACTCTTTTGCAGTCAAACCATAAAACAAAAGGGCACAATGGCTAAAATAATCTTTAAGGGATTTCTCTTGTTCAGAAGTAAAGACTTTGTTCACTGAATAATTTGGCTCCAGTCTTTGGTTTTCCAGAGAGTCGCAAGTTTTGGTTTTATTATAATATGTTTTTAGTGTTGTAAATGGAACTCCGGTGATATTAGCAGCTTTTTTGATTGACATACCATTCCTGATTAAGTTCAGACCACTCTTAATTTCTTCTGACGAATGATTTCCAATTTTTCGTGGCACTGATGGTGATCTACTACGACGCGGCATTCTGTAAATAAATTTTCAATATAATTTAGGTAATGTAAAGAGTAAGTACACAGTGGCTCGCGAGCTACTGTGTACTTTTCCGACACGAACCACTGTTGACCTTCCGCCATTTTGGATTTTGGATCAAACTAGAAACAAGCATCAATACTGAGGTCCTTAAATAATCATCCAATACTATGTTAATTAGACACACTCTTCGACAGAAACATAAGAAATTACAAATCTCGTAAGAGTTACGAATAAAATGAAGTTAAACTTACCTTAAAATGTAATTTTGTCACGGAGTAAACAAAAACGCATCACAACACAACCGCATGGCGCGGGATGGGCTCACTAACTAGTTCGTACATGATCGGGTGCCGAACGCTTCCGATTAATGTAGAAAAGAGACTTATAGCGCTTTCTCTATTTAGCACAGGACATTCGAGCGACTGTTCCCTCCGAGCGACTGTACCGTCCTTGACCCTAGAGGAAAATATTATGGGCTCGCTTCACCGACATGTTAACAGTACTCATAATGTACCTATGAGTATGACGTGTTGCGCTTGTTGTTGCTCGGAGTAATAATAAGATAAGCTGAACATTTAAGAAATAAATATGATTTATCAAATTGTTATGCCTACTGTAAAATTAACACGAGAAGAAGCATAAGATAAATAAACTGTTTCATTTAAATAAGTATTATAAAATTATTATTTACAGAATTATAGGATTTAAATTCCAATTAAATATTTACTATAAATTATTGCTCTAAATTGGACGGATCAAAGTGGTTTAGTCTGACTATAAGCAGAGCGAACGCGCCAACTCTACTCACACATGTACGCGTGCTTCTGTGTGAGTGATTTTTGCAAAGAATTTACCTAAACTTAACTTCCCGCGCGAGACGTAAACGCTCTTAAGGCGAGGTGACCCCGAAAAACGTCATTTTATATTGTATTTTATTCGTAGATAACACGGATTAAAATTTTGAAAAAAACATATGATATATTTCACACTTCGATCTAGGTATTTCGGCCGTCCGATACACGATTACGTGCACTTTACTGCATCCAATTAAATCGCAAAGACACGTCTAAATTATGGTCTAATTATCATTTTATGCGTGGTCCGACACGCACCTGGCCGGTTTTTTATAATATCATAGACAATCTCTAAATTTTTATTAACTATTTGAATTAAATATCATCTCACTCGTTATTGTAACACCATAAAAAATACATAAATTAATTAAATACACGCCTACCCCAATATAATCTTGATATTGTTATTCAAGAATTGTAATACAATTCTCCTAAATTAAATGTGCCTAAATACTACTTGATTTTATAGACTGTAGCACGAAGATGTTGCATCAAAGTCGAAGTTCGAAAGTCGAATAGCGCGCGGCGCGCACCTTTGAATCGTACCCGTATTCATGATCTTCGTGTCAGTCAGATTTTAAATCCACCTTATTCACAAAAATTATAAGTACCTACTTATACTTATTTTTAATTATTATTCATTAAGTTTAAGTTTATATAATACCTACCTAATCTATCTACAACCTCAAAAAATACTTAATAAAAAAATTAACTTATAATAATCAATACAAGTTGATCTACTGCATTGATCTATTCTGTGACCTACTCGAGTTCATGAACTTATGAGCGGTGCGGCTGGCGCGCGGGTCACCCGCGCATCGTAAAGCGTCGTGCAGACTAGCGCGACACGACAACGCGACGCGACACTGGTTATTGTTATACCGTGAAGTTTTCTTAGAAATTGCATTGTTCAAGTCGCGTCGCGCTGTCGCGTCGCGCTGGTCTGCACGAGCCTTAATTTGTTTCGTATCGCTACTCGTTGCGGGGGCTGGGGTAAGCGTTGAATGCCTACTGCGTTCGGGTTAACCCGGCCTTAAAGCGATCAAGGTTTTCTTAATTCTTATTTTTGACTTATTTATAAACGGTGTACCTTGTTATATACCTAAGTCCTTTTTTATTTCAGACCGAGAATAGAGTAAAGTATAAGTTTATTATACAATATGAAAATAATTTATTATTATTAGTAACTAGCTGCCCGCCCCGGCTTCGCACGGGTAGCACTAAGTACTTATCTACGGCGCACCTACCTACCGGCGTACTTACCTACTTACATAACTACCTACCTACCTAGCTGACCCGACAGACGTCTTTTCTTTGATTTGGTTTTAGAACAGTTTGTATTGGAAAAAGAAAAGTGGGGTTTTTCCGGGCAATTATTCCAAATTTTCACTTAAAAGAACCTTCCTCGAACATAAAAAAATACTTGCTAAATTGGTCCAGCCGTTCTCGAGTTTTGCGCTTAGCAACACGTTTATTGATATTTTTTTATTTATACAGATTATTATATGATTAACCCTCTCGATCCGTGTATCTACATATTATTATACTGTTACTATTGTTTAGCAGTGATAGCCTAGTGGTGACCGTCAGACTGCTAAGTCATAGGTCTCAAGTTCGAACCCAAGGCACGCACCTCTGACTTTTCAGATTCATGTGTGTATTGTATTGTAGGTATAATTATCACTTGCTTCAAAAACGGTGAAGGAAAACATCGTGAGGAAACCGGCATGCCTTTTTTTTTTTTTTTTTTTTGAGGATGGGAAATTATCAAATAACTTCTCCCGCTCTGGGTGGAGCGGGAGGGCGTGTCAGACTTTTACTGACTAAAACCCACCCGTGTTCCTTCCGTTGCCTGTGTGCCGAGGTCGCGATATCCCTTTCAGACAAACCCGCGACCCCGGCAGGCATTGGCCCTTCCGGACCCCGTCAGTTGGTGCTGACATCTCTTTGAGGCGCGCGTGGAACACAACGCGCCGTCGACCCGGGCCTGGTCCCTATCGGACGGCGAGCTACCCATTGCTCACCGTCCGCAAGCCCGCGCCTACGGTGGCCGGAAGTCGGCTCGCGACTCCCGACGCCCGGGGCGTCTCCTGCGGCGACTAGGGGCGCGAGGGGGCGCATTTTGCCTCTCCCTCGCGCGCTCCGCCTCCTCCTTCGCGAGCATTACTGCTTCGCAGAAGGAGGTGACGGCCTCCCATGCACTCTCGCTCCGGACCATGGCCTGAACCAGGGCCGGACGCGAGAGATCGCCGCCGCCGATCGCCTCCGTGAGGACACGGCGGTGCTCCGCCCAAGCTGGGCAGACCTCCACCGTATGCTCCACCGTGTCCTCCGGGCGATCCACACAGTGGTGACACCCGGGCGTTTCCTCCCGCTTTATTCTGAACAGGAACCTCCCGAAACAACCATGTCCGGTGAGGACCTGTGTCGGGCGGAAGGTGAGGACGCCGTGGCGCCTCTCTAGCCACTCCTCAAAGAGGGGACTTATCGCCACAATTGTGGCGTGCCCAGCGCTGGGTTGCGACAATCGCACTCTCCATGCCGCCATGAGATCCCGCCGGAGCTCTGTCCGCTGTGCCGCGATTTCTCGCGGCAGCGGAGTTACGCCCCGGCGTTTCGCCTCCTCGCGCAACTCCCACATGTGCGCGAGGACTTTTGCCTCCAGATCCCATGGCGGTAGTCCGGCAAGGAGGCTCGCCGCCTCACGGGAGACCGTGCGGTATCCTCGTACCAGCCTGATGGCCATGACCCGGCATGAAACCGGCATGCCTGAGAGATATTTCTCGACGGCATGTGAAGCCAAGTCAGAGGCCCATGGGCGGCATTAAAACTCTGACACCAGATAAGACACTTAACACATGAAAAGAAGAAGATTATACTGTTCCTCATCAAAGAGACATATTTCGTAGAGCATCTTTTACTTCATCTACATCTTTTTCCGCGTACTATTTAAAAAGCGATTGCCGCTCCAATACGCGATCGGTCGCGTGTAGGTATATGACACTTTTAGTTCGGAAAACCGGAAAGCGCCCTCTGCCGGCGCGACCACGCGTTCAGGTTCACCGAACACAAAAGTTCGACCGATCGTGTATTCGCGCGTCGTCGGTCGCTTATAAGACGCGGGGTTAGAGCAAGCTTCGTCGTGTACAAAAGCTATACGATCACTTCGGAGTTTATACTGGAGCAATCCAGAATAGTCCGCCACGGCGCACGGTGGATCGAAAATCGGCTGTAGAAGACATAGGATCTCGATGTCTTAAATGTTTTTTGTTGCTAGAAATGACTTCTACCGATCATTACTGTTCTATAAAATGTCATATGAAGTAATTGTGTGCACAAATGGAAGAGTTATAATTTTTATAAGAAAAAAATGTATGGAGCTGACATGAAAAATGAGGATATCTCTGGAATCACTAGGATTGCCATTATATCCTTGCACACTGTTATAGTACTATTTATTTGTGAATTTTTGACATACTTAATATTGCGGCATCACTTGCTCTTTTTTTTTTTTTAATCGTCAAAATTAAAAAATTAAAAATGTTTATGATATGTACATTTTAATGCTTAAATATGGCTATACCAAGTGTAACTTACAATATTTTTTATGCTTAGACCAAAACATTCTAAGAAATCACAAAGTCGTATTACCTACTTATTTGAAATGACATGGTAATTATGAATTACATAATATGTAATCTTGTCTAATGCCTCAAGTCCACATTAGCTAATGATTAATAAAACTTAATACCTATATACCTAGTTAAAAGGATACGTAACAAAATAATTTGGGGTACTCGCTAATTTAGCAATTAGTGCAGGATTAACTTAATGAAAGTAATTAGATAAATGTGATACCATCATTAGTCAATAACAATAAATAGTCAAACATTGGATTCACAACTTCAGTTCATTTAGAGCATTTCTAATACTAACATCTATCCTACCGTGTCTTTTTACTCGGTGAGCGTGAATAATGGAAAGCATTATTACAAATTTGGATTTGTTTGTTATTCTGAGCAATCAGGATGCTTCGTCTTTCGATCATGAAATATTGTTCAACACACTTGTTATTCGACTGGGCTCTAGCCTTTCAGATGAAGACAGTGTTACCATGAAAGAATTTTGTCGAAGATTTACACGGGCAGTTCAAAAGAGATGGTTACGATCCCACAGGAAAAGTGAAGTTTTTAGACGTGATTACAGTAATTGGCTTGAGGCAAATATTGACTGGCCAAACTGCGTGCAAACCAATTTGCTCATTCAAGATTCAACAAGTGAAAATATTTCTACTGAACCTGTACCTGAACCTGTACCATCAACTTCAACAATGAAATCAACTTCAACGATGACAAAAAGATCTCGAAAGCCGTTTGAAGATCTAAGTAACAAGCAGAAGAAGAGACGATCTGATGAACATATAGGCGATGACCCTAATGAAGTAGCTTATTCAGCTGCAGCACTTTTGAAAGGAAAGGAGATGGTCGTGAGGATATTGCATCTGTTATTGAACATATGCTCCAAAATCCAGAAGCAGCAGCAAAAATCAAGGAAATGTTGAACAAACCAGCTCCTTCAACAATATTTTCACCAGAAAAAGCACTGGGTTTGCTACTTTCATTAAAACTATCGAAATGGCAATATATCACATTAAAGGAAACGACTATTCGAGAAGGTTCAAAGGAGATATATCCGTCTTACTATAAAGTGCAAAAAGCTAAGCTACATTGCTACCCTCCGAAGACATTTGTGACTGTAACGGATTCATCTGCTAAGATTGCACTACAAGCGTTACTAGATTTAACAGCGAACAGAATTTTTGAAACTATTCGTAGTCCTGATGCGATACAAGATAAACAATTGATATTAATATCAAAGTGGGGATTTGACGGTGCATCTAACCAAAGTAAAGCATTCCATTAAAGTTGACAGCTGACGGTGATACCGTATGGGTAAATCCAAAACCCTGCTCACCTAGGTATTGCCGTCCAGTCCAGTTTAGTTTTGTGAAAGAAACCAAAGACATTGTCATAAATGAAAAAACTGCAATGGATAACGAAATTGAAGCTCTCGTTCCCTCAAAATGTCAAGGACATGAAATTAGTCACAAATTAATGATGACGATGATTGACGGCAAAATTTGTACATATCTGTCTGAAGCTAAGTCAAATGCGGCCTGCTACCTGTGTTTGGCTAAGCCTACAGAAATGAATAAGTTAGATGTCATTGCGTCAAAAACCATTTCTTCTGGTGTGTATGAGTTCGGATTATCATCACTTCATGCCCGCATTAATGTGATGGAATGTCTTCTACACATAGCGTATCGTCTCGACTTCAAAAAGTGGTCTGCAAGAGGAGAAGGTCATCAAGAGTTATTGCATTCACGAAAAAAACTCATTCAAGATCGATTCAAAGATGATCTCAACCTTTTGATTGACATCGTTAAGCAAGGATCAGGCACAACTAACGACGGGAACACAGCAAGGCGGTTTTTTGAATTTCCTGATAAAACTGCAGCGATCACTGGATTAGATCTTCATCTAATCCAGTGATCACAGCAAATCTGCGTATTAGGTCTTCACCTAATACGCAGATTTGCTGTGATTCTGCAAGCTATCACATCTGGAGAGATTGTAGACGTGCCGAAATTTAAAGAATACGCTAGAACAACCGCTGAAAAATACGTGGAACTGTACGATTGGTACTACATGTCATCAAGCGTCCACAAATTGTTGATTCACGGAGGGGACATAATTGCAGAAAATGCTATTGTACCAATTGGAAGTCTTTCGGAAGAAGCTTCAGAGGCCCGAAACAAAGACTTTAGGAGGTTCAGAGAACACAATTCGAGGATAAAGAGTAGACAAGCATCAAACGAGGATATCCTCAATATGCTTATCGTCTCTTCTGATCCTCTAATTTCTTCCACAAGACCAAAATTAAATGCCCACAAGAGGCAGACATACTTTAAGGAAACAGTAGAACTACTGAAACTTCAGGATCAGGAAGCTCCGACAGAGTTCTTAGAAGTTATATCTATAGCCTGATTCTGAAGTGGATTCTGATGGTGACGAAGTATAAAATAAGTTAACTTTTATTGTTTATGTTAGGTTAGGTTAAGTTAATTTTTTTTTTTAATAATTTGCTTTTATTTTTAATCATACAATAGTTTACCATTTATTGTTATTGACTAATGATCACGTTTATCTAATTACCCTCATTATGGTACGTATCCTTTTAACAGGTATATAGGTATTAAGTTTTATCAATCATTAGCTAATGTGGACTTGAGGCATTAGACAAGATTACATATTATGTAATTCATAATTACCATGTCATTTCAAATAAGTAGGTAATACGACTTTGTGATTTCTTAGAATGTTTTGGTCTAAGCATAAAAAATATTGTAAGTTACACTTGGTATAGCCATATTTAAGCATTAAAATGTACATATACCGCATGAAATTTTTTACCGTCTCGAGAATAATATGGTGTGTTGAGTCAATGGAACAGAAGCCATACCCGGGAATATTTGCTTAGTACCATTGAGATACAAAAGTTCCAAATATCCTTAAAAAAAAATGAAAACTATCCATCATATATCATGATAAATTCCGCGCATCTAGTAGGGTGCGTATGAGGATAGGGTTCTTTTTTATTTTCTATTTTTAATGTTCTGGAATGAAAAGTTCACTTTATATGCTTCTAATTTCATTCTAGGTTATTGAAAAAAATTAAAACATTAAAATTTCTATGCCATAGGCTTCTACTCCGTTCACCTATTATACCCTATTTTTTTCGAAACGGTAAAAAAAGTCATGCGGTATATCATAAACATTTTTAATTTTGACGATATTTTAAAAAAAAAGAGCAAGTGGTGCCGCAATATTAAGTATGTCAAAAATTCACAAATAAATAGTACTATAACACTGTGCAAGGATATAATGGCAATCCTAGTGATTCCAGAGATATCCTCATTTTTCATGTCAGCTCCATACATTTTTTTCTTATAAAAATTATAACTCTTCCATTTGTGCACACAATTACTTCATATGACATTTTATAGAACAGTAGTGATCGGCAGAAGTCATTTCCAGCAAAAAAAATAACATTTAAGACATCGAGATCCTATGTCTTCTACAGCCGATTTTCGATCCACCGTGCGGCGGGGCGCGGCGGCGCCTTTTCTATATCTATGACTTTTTAAATTCGTAATATCTATTGAATGGAATAGCCGATTTGAACAATTCAAAAAGTAATCTACAGGAATTGAAACAGTCTTGAAATCAATATGATTTATTTGTTTAAGGATTTAAACAGAAGTATGAATAACATGGTCTAATTTTGTTCAGTATCTCTATCAACTTTTAAAATGTAAAAAGTGGTTATTGTGACATAACGATAATAGTTGGACATATAGTATCGCGAAGTTTTTTGTAGTTATTGATATGTTCTTTAATATTGTAGAACATACTTTCGTTCTATCATCAATACTTTCCGCAGCGCATGCGACGAAAGATGTTTTATGGCATTTTTTTTACACCTTGGGTTACGTTACTAAAGTTTTAGTAAGGATCCCTAATCTTTTCTAGCAATAAATATAGCCTATGTTACTCAGGGTGAATGTAGCTTCCTAATGGTGAACTAATTTTTGAAATCGACGCAGTAGTTTTTGAGTTTATTCATTACAAACATACACACACAAAAATACAAATCTTTCCTCTTTATAATATTAGTGTAGATTAGTGTACATAGATGTAGATAGACACCAATCATAACAAGCCTAAACAAAATCTGTTCCTCCATGTTCTGGAAAATTTTGATATATGTAACGACGGTATGCGACGTATTAGGGTGGAATTTGTAAAGCCCTATGTGAAGACTCAGAAAATAAGAAAATATAAATTATGAACAATCAGATTTGAATTATTATAATGTGTACATTCAGACAACAGCCCCAATAGAAACTTTACGTGTGCTGTTTCAGGATATATTATATGATGTAGCCTCCACCCGTTCGATTCCCACCTGATAACTGGCGTCTGAATAAAAAACGGGTGTGTACCTTCAAAAGTATTATATTGGTAATAAAACCAAACTGGTAAAGCCGGAGGCATACAATAATTTGTGGGTCGTGGGTTACGGACGTCTGTCGTCACTTCTGCAGGGATAGGTACTCCCCTGTAGCTGCAGGCGAATTCCCGTCGCTGGCCGGAGATGGAAGTAGGCCGAAGTTCCGCGCTGTGCTGCACGGTGACGTCACTGGTAGACAGTGAGGCGCAGCCGCCGACTTGCTCAGCACACCGATGGTGAAGCGTAAAAGTGAAACCTGGAAATCACCGTTCCAGCTGATTAGAACTCGGCCTAATAACTTCCGTGCTGGGGTACCACCGACGACAACTAGGAAGAGATACCTATTTGATTGTAGTAGTATTGACGTGGTGGTACTGACCAGAACGGAGTTTACATATTTTAAAACAAGCTCGAGCATAAAGAAAACAATAAAAACGATGGTTATGAAACGGTTAAAACGTTTAGAATTTAAATTTTAAAATTAATATTGTACATGACGGTAGAAGGAAATTAAGTAGCATGATACAGCATTATTAGCAATTTCTGAGGCTATTCCTAAATAGTGCTTACTTAATGTGATGAATTTTACTAAGCAAAAGAAATGGAAAAAGAAGACAAGAAGTTTATATAATAGTACACAGAATAATTATTGGCAAAACAATACATGGTATGATGTGCGTAATTTGTGTGCTATTCAAAACTTACCCTAAATCGGGATTTTCACTTAAACTTAGTTGGCACTTAATAAAATCGTTATTGAGAAAGAATATAACTAATTCGAATAACGGTCGTGTCTGCTAGGGCGCTCGACAGGACGCAAAGTGATACGTGCACTCTCCCATCAGCCTAAAAACGACTGATAGGACTCCGTCTCCTGCGCGGGCGCGATCCCGTTCACATCATTCATTCGTTCCAAAATCCGCCCCGCACCGCACACGCACCTACCCGGCGCGTTCCAAGTCGTACACAAACAAAGAACAAAGCATTAAGGTATAATCCATTAGTTGTCCTTTTGCATTAGTAGGTACTATAAACTAAACATGATTATTCATGTAACGTTCCGTTACATTACCCGCGGTTCCCCCATAAGGATTTTATTTTAAGAATAAAATCCGCATGATAAACTTGTTATAATTACCTTTTACTCATTCTTCCATTTCAGTCGTGCCTCATCACTCAAAACCTATCATACAATACATCACACGATATTAAAAATTATGCGACGTGTCCTAACATACTAAAAAAAATCAAGTGACTATATCCGTCACTGACTTTTGTAACAGGTGTTAAAATCGTTTAATAGTGCAAAGGGAAATGTAACGAAGACAAAACAATTCATTTGTAGGTAGATATTTTCAGGTCCTTAATATGCCAAGACCCTAAGTTTTTCCCTGACATATCCTCTAAGACATACACAAGTGGTGACAGCTTTTGAATGACCCGGCACTTAATGTATTTGGGAGCTAATTTCTTGCTAAAGTGCTTGTCCTTATCGCTCAAGACGTAAGCACGTTTGTATACGATATCACCGGTATTAAACTCAAAAGCTTTACGTCTTAAATTATAATATGACGTGTTTTTTACATGGGCGTGATATAATGATTTTTGGACTTGATCAAAGATAGAACTTAGGCAACCAAGGTTCTCCGCATACACATCGCGAGGAAGAAACAAAACCTCATCACCCAAGTTTCTGTCTCTTAAGATACAGGATACCCTAGTTTAAGAGACAGAGGTTAATCTATTGTGTACAGATTTCTGCAGCATCCAAATGTTTTAATTATGTTAATGTTCTCTATCTGTATTTTTGGAAATAAAGATATTATTATTATTATTATTATTAAGTCCGAATCTGCATAATGCGAACCACATAATACAATTTCTCGTCCAAAAACTAGAAAAGAAGGGGTAAATCCGGTTGCTTCATTGACTGAATTATTTATTGCAAATTGTACTTTTGGAATAAAAAGATCCCATGATCGATGATCACCATCCACGAAAGTTGAAATGCAAGTAATAATAGTTTTATTATACCGCTCCACAGTATTCACCTGAGGGGTATACTTTGGTGAAAAGAACACGTTCGGTATTTTATATTTCTTGAATAAATCCTGAGTATGGCCGCTAATAAATTGAGCACCATTATCTAGGAAGATACTTTGAGGAACACCGTGAACCAAGAAAATGTGTTCTTCCATAATTTTAACAATAATCTGAGAAGTTGCTTTTTTAATTGGGAAAATATGACAAAACTTGGAAAAGCAACAGGTTACTACTAGTATATAACTATTTTGTTTCCGTGTGACAGGAAGAGGACCCATTAAGTCGATTGATATCATTTGGTAAGGACGAGAACATTGCTTTGGGCGTCCCATTTCACCAAGAGTAGCATGGTTCTGAGTTTTGTACTGAAGACAAGTACTACAAGAACCAACGTATTTTGCCACATCTCGATGCATGCCCGGCCAGTAATAACTAAGTGCAATGCGCCTATAAGTCTTAAAGATGCCCAAATGACCTGCAGTTGGTTCATTATGGTTATCTGCAATAACCTTATCCCTAATCTCAGACGGAACGACTTCCTTCCAAGAAAATTCATTGGTAAGCAAGCACTTATTCTTACTAAGGCGGAAAAGACTGCCATCTTTAATTTGGTAATTGGGAAAATTTTCAGGCTTTGTGATACAGTTATTATAAATGTTCCTATACCAATCATCACTAGAACCCTCGAATGATTTAGAAGTGATCATAGAAGAAACAGGAACAGCTCTAGACAACGCATCAGGGATAACGTTGTCGACACCTCGACGGTGTTTTATGTCGAAATTGAACGAAGACAAACGCACACCCCAACGTGCGAGTCTTCCCGTAGGGTTATTTAATGAAAGAAACCATTTCAACGCACTATGGTCTGTGTAAACTGTGAAAGTTTTCCCATTTTCCAAATAGCAACGCCAATGCTCCAATGCCACGAGAACTGCCAGCGTCTCCCGCTCCGTTATGCCGTAGTTCTTTTCTGCCGCCGTTAATGATTTGCTCATGTAAGCTATGGGGTGCTCTTTTCCGTTTATAGATTGAGTGAGCATACCGCCTATCCCATAGTTACTCGCATCCGTATGCACCTCGAAAGGGAGATTGTAATCGGGGCAAGAAAGAACAGGCGCGGAAACTAAACATTCTTTTAGTTTCTTAAAAGCGACTTCTACCTCATCAGTCCACTTGAAAGGTGGAGTATTCTTTTTATTCGATGTCAACTTGTTGAGTGGCCCTGCAATTGTGCTAAAATTAGGAACGAACCTACGATACCATGTAGCTGTACCTAGAAATCGCTTTAACTCCTTGCGATTAGTAGGAGTGGCGTAGTTTAGAATGGCTTCAACCTTTTCTGGATCTGTTCGCAACCCATTCGCGTCAACCACATAACCTAAGTATTTAAGTTGACTTCGAAAAAACTCACACTTTTCCAAGTTGACGGTTAAACCTGCCTTACGCAATTTGTCCAAAACGCGAAGTAGGAGGGACACATGCTCATCAAAACTATTGCTAACAATAATAATATCATCTAAATAAGCAAATATACGGTGATCTACGTTACCTAGTAACTTATCTACAAGCCGTTGTTGCGTAGCGGGAGCATTTGTCAAGCCAAAGGCGGTGGTCTTAAATCTAAGAGTGCCTCGACCTGGGACGTAGAAGGCCGTCTTATCTCTGTCCTCCTCTGCAATTGGAATTTGCCAGAAGGCTTTGGATAAATCAAGACTAGTTAGAAAACGGGCGTCGCGCAGATTATCCAAAATTTCGGCAATGTATGGCAAGTTGTAGGCGTCTCGCTTTGTGACCGAATTTAACTTCCTGCTATCAAGACAAAAACGAGGCTGGCCATTCTTCTTAGTAACGAGGAGTACCGGAGACTGCCAGGCACTTTCGCAGTGCTCCACCACATCTAGATTCAACATCTCATCCACCTGTTCGACAAGGACTCTCTGTTTCTCAGGAGACAGCCTATAATATCGTTGTCGAATAGGAGGCGAATCGCCAGTATCGATGCGATGAGTTAAAACGTGCGTACGGCCTAAGCCCTTACGCTCAAATGAAATGTCCCTAAATTGCTCAACAACGTTATCAGCAATAGCGCGTTGAGACTCGTCTAAACTATCATAAGAATGAATAAAAGTTTGATGATTATTATTATTTAAATCTATTAATGGATTAGCTGACAAATTAACAGAACCTAAATATTTCGGACATAATTGAAAGGCGCGCCAGAAGTCAATACCTAGAATAAGCGATGATTGAACTCCTGGAACTACATAACACTTAATTATGCGAAATTGTTCCTCTAAATGCATTGGTACATTAATGTAGCCAACACTCTTAAGTGTCTGACCACCAGCAGCTATTATCGAAGGTGTATCATCAGTACATAGCTTAAGGCCACGACTGAGTAACTTGTTATGTGCATAGTTACCTAATATTGTAAGAGCTGACCCAGAATCCAGGAGGCCAGACGCTGCAATCTCGTTGATCTTAATATTTAAATATGGTCGCGAATCACCTAAAGGCTTAGTTTGCAGAATTGTAGAAATTTTGTAACTGTTGAAAAATAAATGAATTGTTTTCAACCAATTATCCCAATCTTCTTTATTAAAGCGACCTTCTATCGAAGATGAGTTGAAACAATCCTGCGTACCTAGTTTTTTGGTTTCTGGTCTTTGTTACAATTCGGACAATCTGGCTTCTTGACACCTTTGTGACCACACTTAAAACACAACATTTCTTTATTCTGACAATCCCTGAGGCTATGCGAATTATTACGACATCTAGGACAATATGGCAGTTTCGCATCTGGAACTGAATTATTTGTATTCATGGCATGTAAATATTTTTCATTGACATTATTATTAGTGGTATTCTGTTTGGTATTATCTAAATTGGTTTTATTGTTTATATTCTTAGTGTTAATATATTGATTTTGTTTGTTGGCTATATCTGTTCTTTGTTTGTATGCAAACTCAGGTGCCAACGTGTCCGAAGTAGCAACGGAAGGTTCTCGAAACTGTGCCATGCGTGACTGAACGTTTTCGAAATTTCTACAAAGACATCTCAACTGCTCAATCGATGTGATTTGAGATGCAGAGGCCAGAGTGCTCGCATAACACGGTCTAATATTGTGTAAAATTATTTCTAGCTTGTCCTCCTCTACCAAAGGCCTCGACAAGCGTGAAAACATTCCCGAAATAATCGATAAGTAAATTGTAATATTTTCCGTTGCCCCCTGAGTCCTAGAACGAATCTCAGATAAAAGTCGGTAATCGTAATCCGCTTTGTCAAAATCTTGTTGCAGAAGAACGACAAGTTCATCCCAAGACGACACCTGTTGCCTTACGCTTCTAAACCAATGAAGTGCATCGTCTACAAAAATTTCGGTTGCAAATGATAAGAACTTTGCGTTCGTAACATTACGAGCTACACTATATTCGTTAGCTCGCTGAATAAAAGCACGCACGCAAGACTTGCCATCATATCTCAGTTTGGCTAACTCGGAATGTTTAGTATTACCCTCACAAGTAACTGAAATATTGATTCTCTCAGGCGTGCCTTGTGGGTCAGAAATTGGGGTGGCAGCTATGAGTGGATCTATACTCTTTGCTTTTAGAGATACGAAATTTTCATAATATTCCCTAAACAATCTAGTACATTCCGTATGCACATCACTGAATTTCTCATCCGTATCGATCCTATTGAGCCGATGATAAAGGTGATGGAAAAGATTTTCAATTCGCCCCAAGACATTCTTATCCTTGGTATCCACATCAAGGCTAGTTTTAATCTTATTCAAAATTTCTAAGGAATTATTCAAATCGTCAAGGGGGTCGAGATGGGAACACAAAATATCCTCAGATAAAAGAACTGAACTAAGCTTACAAATCTGTCGCCTAAGATCCGCCACTGTACTAGCCGGGTTTTCACCTCGAACGGCTACCTCATATTCCAATTCTGATTTTTGCAAAGATAAATACTTTATAGGGTATGCCATTTTAAAAGATAATAAAAAATAAAATTGATATCGACCACTATGACTAAGTTGTAAATAGCACACAAAATACCATTAATCAATGATGAAAATACTCCGTTCCGTTACAATCTACTCTAACAGAACGCTGTGTTATGTGTTCTATGAAAGGAAGAATTAAGAAGCAAAAGAAAGAAACAAAGTTACCCACATGAAACAAGAATTGCGAAGGATATAAAAAAAAACGTTAATAAAATAAAAATTAAATTAAAGCAACTGGTGTGAAGGTAGTTACATAATAAATTTGAAAAAAGAACAAAACGATTCTAATTTGAAACGGACATCAGAATAATAAACAAAGAGAGAAAAATAAAAAAATTATCCAAACGTTACAACGTTCGTTATAAACCGTTATAACGTTCGTTACAAAAAAAAACGTTTAAAAAAAACTTATATGCCAACATGAACAGAACATAATAAAATTATCAAAACAATCTGTAAATTAATCTACAATCACTCCAGTTACCGCACACAAAAAATAAAAAAAACAAAGCGTTTTACAAAAGAAAAAAAAACAAATACCCACTCACCGTACAATAACTAACTACTAACTACAGAAGCGAAAACAGACAAACCACGTAATTGGGCGCCAGTGTAGCCTCCACCCGTTCGATTCCCACCTGATAACTGGCGTCTGAATAAAAAACGGGTGTGTACCTTCAAAAGTATTATATTGGTAATAAAACCAAACTGGTAAAGCCGGAGGCATACAATAATTTGTGGGTCGTGGGTTACGGACGTCTGTCGTCACTTCTGCAGGGATAGGTACTCCCCTGTAGCTGCAGGCGAATTCCCGTCGCTGGCCGGAGATGGAAGTAGGCCGAAGTTCCGCGCTGTGCTGCACGGTGACGTCACTGGTAGACAGTGAGGCGCAGCCGCCGACTTGCTCAGCACACCGATGGTGAAGCGTAAAAGTGAAACCTGGAAATCACCGTTCCAGCTGATTAGAACTCGGCCTAATAACTTCCGTGCTGGGGTACCACCGACGACAACTAGGAAGAGATACCTATTTGATTGTAGTAGTATTGACGTGGTGGTACTGACCAGAACGGAGTTTACATATTTTAAAACAAGCTCGAGCATAAAGAAAACAATAAAAACGATGGTTATGAAACGGTTAAAACGTTTAGAATTTAAATTTTAAAATTAATATTGTACATGACGGTAGAAGGAAATTAAGTAGCATGATACAGCATTATTAGCAATTTCTGAGGCTATTCCTAAATAGTGCTTACTTAATGTGATGAATTTTACTAAGCAAAAGAAATGGAAAAAGAAGACAAGAAGTTTATATAATAGTACACAGAATAATTATTGGCAAAACAATACATGGTATGATGTGCGTAATTTGTGTGCTATTCAAAACTTACCCTAAATCGGGATTTTCACTTAAACTTAGTTGGCACTTAATAAAATCGTTATTGAGAAAGAATATAACTAATTCGAATAACGGTCGTGTCTGCTAGGGCGCTCGACAGGACGCAAAGTGATACGTGCACTCTCCCATCAGCCTAAAAACGACTGATAGGACTCCGTCTCCTGCGCGGGCGCGATCCCGTTCACATCATTCATTCGTTCCAAAATCCGCCCCGCACCGCACACGCACCTACCCGGCGCGTTCCAAGTCGTACACAAACAAAGAACAAAGCATTAAGGTATAATCCATTAGTTGTCCTTTTGCATTAGTAGGTACTATAAACTAAACATGATTATTCATGTAACGTTCCGTTACAACTAATCGTTAATAATCTTCACAAATGGTCGCTAACTCATAGGTGATTTAAAGGAAATAACGTAAAACCAATTTTTTACCAAATATCAGTCAAATTACTAACCCATTAATAAAGTATGCTTACATATAATAATTAATGTTTCATGTTAACCCTTGCTTTTTCATTCAGATTACAACAATCAATAAAGAAAGCGTAGTTTAACAGAAGTTTTAACTCTGGGGTGATCAAATCATTCAAATCATTGAAGTAAATATTAAAAAAAAACAGTTTTAACCAACTATAAATAAAAATAATAATTTACGAGCATTGATATACAAAAACCCTTTTTTTAGTATATCAATGTTTACGAGTATCAATAAAGTATGTATAAGTAGAATAATGTTTCATGGTGTACCCTTCCCTGAAAATTGTGCGTATTAACATAACTCTATTCTTTAAGATCACAACTATGAGTAAAAGAAAGCGAAGTATGGGAGAAGTTCAGTTAGAAAAACAGAAAATAGCTATAAATAAACGGAGAAGATATGCCTAAGTGTACGGCCTGAGTGCACGCTCTATTCGAGCGTCGGGCGGGGAGGGGCGTGCAGCGTTCATGTTAAACACGTGCTACCCGTAGTGGCCGTCCTGAGTGCCGGCCGAGCGGAGCGTGGGCAGCAGCGGGCTTGTTTGCGTCGAGCGGGGCGTCGCGTGCAAGTTCAAACCAGTTTGTGTTTTGCAGCGGTGATACGTGCGTTCTTGAAGGATGTGTGAAAATTAGTACTACTCAATTTTAATCTTGATTCAATTCTCTGTAATATGTAATCAAAAGTTGCCACTGTCATCCTTGTATCTCATGAAATTTATCTTCATTCACCCTTAATGTTTCAAATAACGTAGAAAACTCTCCAAATTGTTTTCTTTGCTTCACAATGTTACTAGGACCTTGTCTTGACTCATAATTAAATTTTAGCCACAAATTTTCTTCTAAATACATATCAATAATATCGTACGACGCAGACGCCATGATGAAAAATGTGACCGGCTCACACGAACGCTAAGCGTGCACTAAGGCCATTCGGCGAACGCTCTTTCGCCGCATGCACGCAACGCTGAACGCTCCGCTAGACGCTTCTTCACTCAGGCCGTACACTTAAGCAGGATCCTGAACTGTATGAACTTATGAATGAAAACAAAAGGTATAAAAATAGAAAAGAGAAATCAGGTCAGTTCGAATCAATAAATGAAAAAAGTCCAAAAGAGCAGAGAGTACAGCGCAAGAAATGGCTTGAAGCAGCTAAAAGATATCGGAAAAAGAAGAAAAATGAATGAAATTTGGTCAGTTATTTGGTAAATCATAGAAGTACTAACTTCTAACGTCAGTTTTTTGGTTAAAAGACTGACCAAATTTCAAATTAACTATTAATATGGTGATTACGTGTTAATTAATTCTTAAGAGAAAAATGCCTGATTATGAATAAACTAAAAAACAGAAATTAAGTACAAAGTTACCTCTGTATGACTGATTACCCAAAAAACTGACCAAATCTCAATTAACATAAAAATATGATAAGTTATGTAGGAGAAAAATGTCTAAGACTATTATTATAATTAAGAGTGTTAATTAAATCATTAAAACAAGTTAATTTCCTTAAATATTGTCGTTTTTAATTTGACATTCATGTATAAAGTGTCATCACCATACACACGAAATCAACACCATTCATAGATAAATCATCGCCGTCATCACCATCTCACCTCTTTTTATTGGAATGCTGATATCTTCAGATCTACAATATAAATGTTGGTCTAAACACAATTTATGAACATTGTAGTTATCCTACAATGATTTTATCTAGTTGTACTAGCATACCAACGTGTTTTCAATTAAAAAAAAAAAATCTTTGAAGAAAATTTTCTGGTGTAAATCCACCCACATACCAGGGGCGCAGCTAACCAATAACCCGATTCCTGTCGGCTTCCCTTAGGAAATTATGACAGTCAGTAGTTCTCAGCAGTGTTTAATAATCACACTGAATGTATTATTTAATACTTACACCATAAAATTAAAGTATTACAAAACCCTAACCTACATTAAAAAAATTGTCTTTATATTCCAACGAAAACAAAACATTTAAAGTGCGCGCCAATTTTGCTCTTGTGCCTCCAGTATAACTCGTTGTCCGCCCGGGTTATGAAAACTTAAATTTCTATACAAAATAATCTCGTCATGACGTCACTTCAGGTCACGTGACACGCTGTTTTTTGAGGCAATAGTAAGCCGTAAAAAGTCGAGTTATGATAGGTACAGTGTAGGAATCCATTCGCTGAATTTCGTAAGCGTTCGGTTTGGTTCGGGGCGGGGGGAGGGACAAACTTCGCTCGACGCTTGTTGACGATCAAAGACTACAATAGTATGTTGACGATTGACGTAAATAGATAATAGAATTTTTATCCTTTAATTTTGTTGATACTTGTAGTTAATTAGCATTTTGTTCGTTGTATTCATACAAGTTATTAGTGTAGTATTAGTGTACCAAATTAGAATTGGATAATCGTGAGTTTGTTGTGAAATTGTGCGTTCGCTGTCATTGTAATTAGGAATTTGTGGTAAGTCGATAGATTAGGAAGTTGAAATTTCTTTTTTAAAGTAGATTTGAAAAGTTATTAGTAGGATGGCGGCATTAATAGTTTTAGATTGTTGTGTGACAGATTATTTGCTTCGAGAGGAAACATACTTTTCAAGGTTAAGTTTTGAAAATAAGAAACACATAATTAGGCTAGGTCGTGCTCGACCAGATATGACTATAAACTACAAACGACGTGATGGGTTTGTCAAACATTTTAATGTATCCCTTTACGATAAATAGCAATGGCTGACTGGTAGTTGTAAATTAAATAAGATGTTTTGTTTTCCATGTTTACTTTTCTCAGATTCTAGTAGTTTATGGAATAAAGGGGGTTTTACAGATATTAATAATCTGACGAATTCATCAAAAAAACATGTGCAGACTGAAAAGCATATTCGTAGCTGTTTAGATTTACATGACTTCGGGAATAGTAGGATAGAACCATTTTTCACCAATTCGTTTGAAGCTCATAATAGGAAAGTAGCTCGAAATAGGAATTTAATGAAACGGTTTATTGACACCGTTATTTTGTTAGGTAAACAAGAAGTAGCTTTTCGCGGCCACGATGAACGTCCGAATTCTGATAACCGCGGTAACTATATTGAAACCTTGTTATATCTGAGCAAGTATGACACCGTAATGGACTCTCATTTGGAACTATGTTCTTCAGTTCAGAACCCCGCGTTTCTCTGGTCTCTCAAGTGATATTCAAACGTGCGCCACGTCCGGGCTAGGTAAGCTTTTTTTTTTGTTTTTGCGCCGGCTTACCTTTCTCATAAACTCACCCTTCGCCACTGCCACATACAATACACTCGATATTACTTAGAAGTTCCAAACTTCGCGCAGAAGGCTTGCTGAGGACCGGGTTCTGACCCTGGTGCGACAGGAGATGGCTGCCGTATGAAGTAGGTTCTCCGCCCTAAAGAACATCGTCGAACATCGGCGAGGGCTCCGGCCCCGGTGGCGAAACGGTCGCCTCCGCCTCCTAAATCCCTCCGGCTGACGCCGAATGGCAAGTAGCCGGGAGAGGAGGAAGGCAGTTAGGGCGGCCAAAAGGAAGGCAAGGCGGCAGCGGCGCAAGGAGCGAAACGTCGCGACTAAGAAGTCGAAATTTTCATTATTTTTGCGATAGGACGCACCATTTTCGAGATATAAGCAAAAGAAAAAATAAATACAGTACTGTTTTTGCACATGAACTCGAGATGTTGGTATAAATTTTAGTTCATGACAACTTATTTTACCACACACCTTTTTAATCGCGATTAAAAATGGTCAGGTTTAGTCTGGTTTGGGTTTTTACAATCAAAATTTTAGGTGAAAAACGTCAAATTCAGAATAGCGAAATTGACATTTTCACTAAACTAAAAACTCAGTAGTATCTTAGTGCTGTCAAACTAAAATATAGTTAAGTTGTGTCACTTTAGTCTATTTCAGAATGGGAAATCGTCGTTTGACAGGAATAAACTAAATTTTAGTGATTTTTAGTCTAGTTTAGAGGCATATGTGACAAGAGAATCGGCACCATTATACAAGTAAAAACAAAATTAAAAAAGAAAGAAAACAAATAAAAAGTGTAAAGTGCGTTCTAAGTGTTGGCAACACCGAGTGAAGCTACTTGGAGCGTTGGCGATGAAGCTATGGGGAGGGTGGAACTTTCCCGCCAATTTTGGGTTCAAGCCGCGAAACGCGTATAATTTTGTAATTTGTTTTCGAATAAATATAAGTTTATATAAATTGCTACGTATTTTAAACCTCCTTAGAGAAATAGTTAATATCGGAAGTGTGCATAATTCCTCTCGCGCCCCAAAAGTAAAACTAAATAATGGGAAAAAAACGCTTAAGTAGGCGTAAACACTCCTGTGTTTACGCCTACTTAAGCGTTTTTAAGCGAAGCGGGCTCGTAAATCATCTAGGAGGAGCAATACGAGTTCTAGCAGTAGCAGATGTAGCAGTACGAGTTCTAGCAGTAGTGGCTCAAGAACACCCCCACTGGCGCCCCGCAATAGGATAAAGGTATCTGAGGCAAAAGATACCGGAACTGTGAGTACAATTTTGCATAATATGATACCGGATTTTGACCCCTTGAACGATAATATTACTTCTTGGTTAAACGTGATAGAATCGTATGCATCAACATTTTCATGGACGGATAGTATAATATGATACGCTATCAAGCACTCAATAAGCTCAAAGGCTCTGCTAAAATCTGGTATGAGTCTTTATTGCGATTAATCCTTTATGAGGATTGGAAGGAAAATCTTTCTAATACATTTAGAGTAAAGATAAATATGTTTGACCTACTAAAGGAAATCGTTGACCGGAAACCTGTCGAAAATCAACCGCTATAAGACTTATTTTTTTAACAAAAAGCGAAAATTGATAGTCTGTGTTTAAATTTTACTGAAAATGTCATTATCTCGATAATATTAGGGAATATCGGCGATATGAACATAACAGCATCCGTTGAGGCTAGCAACTTTAAATCATGCGATAGTTTAGCTGGAATTTGCACAGCCGCGTTTACATAACAAATGACGGACGAAGCAAAAAATTACTGCATACCTAAAGGCCCGTTCCAAATAACGAAATGCCTGGATAAAGATAGATATGAAGTCAAAGACATGCGGGGCAGTGAAAGAAGTAATAGATCGTATAATGGGGTGGCCGCTGCTGAGAACATTAAACCTTGGATTAAAATTGATAACTGGTGTGTTGAGTGATGCATCATTAGTAGGTGTAAATATAAATAAAAGGCGTGTTGGCAAGGTAAAAAAAACATTTTACTTTAGGTATCTTCAGTTTGATAATAAAACTTGGTTTGTAAAATTTTCAGTTTTAGCTCAAGCTGATTATATTCAATTGAAAATGGACAAAAAAAATGTCTTATAGTCACTCGCCAGAATCGAGGTGTTGAGCTGAAACAGTTACTGCCTAAGCCTAAAGGAGTGAACTGGACCAGGCACCACCTTGGATTAAGGGAGTGAGCTGAAATGACAGGATCAAAGAGATTTGTAATTATGCAATCGATCATGTTAATACTAACCTCTAATAAATGTAATAAATGTATGTACCTAATATAGATGAATGTGTAATGTAATGTGTATGTAGATTTTTATAAATAAATAAATAAATATTTGCACGCCACACTTGGCAGAATGTGATGATACAATTGACTAATCTTAAGACCGTATAATGTACCATATTCTGACAAATAAATGATTATGATTATTATGATTGTCTAAGCCTAAAGAAAACTTTGTTTTGGGGTCCAGTACAATTTGAATTGGGAATAACTAACTGCAGAATAATTCACAAAGCCTCCTAAGATTACAGGGGCTTTGTTTTGAGTTCTGTAATATGATTTTGAGTAGATTTGTTATGGTAGCTAATGGGATTACCAGTTGCAGAGTAGTGAGAGTTCCTAAGCATAAAGGAACAGAAACGATGTAAACCCTACAACTGGAGTTCTATTAGTACTATGAATCATGATTAGCCGAAGCATTTTTTTGTTTTAAATTTAATAAGTTATAGGTAAAACTGCAAAGGAGAGCTCGTCTTAGCATGGTCCTTCTAGCCGCACATGTGTACGCACGGTTAGTCGCGGGAATAGTAGTCAGCGAACTAATTTTGATACTTGGGAAGTTTGTTTTTTGTTTTCTTAGTTCTTTATAAAACATTGGTACCTACAAAAAATATTTCGTACTGTTCTTTATTTTTACTAACACACCGAAGTACACCCTTTTTTTTTTTTTTGAGTGTGGGAAATTATCAAATAACTCCTCCCGCTCTGGGCGGAGCGGGAGGGCGTGTCAGACTTACTGACTAAAACCCACCCGTGTTCCTTCCGTTGCCTGTTGTGCCGGGGTCGCGATATCCCTTTCGGACAAACTCGCAACCCCGGCAGGCATTGACCCTTCCGGACCCCGTCAGTTGGTGCTGACATCTCTTTGAGGCGTGCGTGGAACACAACGCGCCGTCGACCCGGGCCTGGTCCCTATCAGACGGCGAGCTACCCATTGCTCACCGTCCGCAAGCCCGCGCCTACGGTGGCCGGAAGTCGGCTCGCGACTCCCGACGCCCGGGGCGTCTCCTGCGGCGACTAGGGGCGCGAGGGCGCGACTCTTGCCTCTCCCTCGCGCGCTCCACCTCCTCCTTCGCGAGCATTACTGTTTCGCAGAAGGAGGTGACGGCCTCCCATGCACTCATGGCCATGGTCCGGAGCGAGAGTCCCTGCGAGAGCGAGAGGCCCTGGTTCACCAGGGCCGGACGCGAGATCGCCGCCGCCGATCGCCTCCGTGAGGACACGGCGATGCTCCGTCCAAGCTGGGCAGACCTCCACCGTATGCTCCACCGTGTCCTCCGGGCGATCCACGCAGTGGTGACACCCGGGCGTTTCCTCCCGCTTTATCCTGAACAGAAACCTCCCGAAACAACCATGTCCGGTGAGGACCTGCGTCAGGCGGAAGGTGAGGACGCCGTGGCGCCTCTCTAGCCACTCCTCAAAGAGGGGACTTATCACCACAATTGTGGCGTGCCCAACCGAAGTACACCCTCAGGTGTACTTCGGAGTGACCTGAAGGTGTACTTCGGTGAGTGCTACTGGAACTCCTCGACGAGTAGAACCAAGTGGGGACACCTAGTTCTACTCGTCGAGGAGTTCCAGTAGCAGTCACTGAAGTACACCTTCAGGTCACTCCATCAAGTCCGGAGGTAAGGTCTCATCACAACTAACAAAACGAGACCAAACTCGGGACACCTAGTTCTACTCGTCGAGGAGTTCCAGTAGCAATCACCGAAGTACATCCTTAGGTCACTCCATCAGGTCCGGAGGCAAGATCTCATCATAACTAACAAAACAAGCCCAAACTCGGCTCACTTGGTTCTACTCGTCGATGAGTTCTAGTAGCAGTCACTGAAGTACACTCTCAGGTCACTCCATCAAGTCCGGAGATAAAGTCTCATCATAACTAACAAAACGAGCCCAAACTCGGCACGCCTAGTTCTACTCGTCGAGGAGTTCCAGTAGCACTCACCGAAGTACACCTTCAGGTCACTCCATCAAGTCCGGAGATAAAGTCTCATCATAACTAACAAAACGAGCCCAAACTCGGCACACCTAGTTCTACTCGTCGAGGAGTTCCAGTAGCAATCACCGAAGTACACCTTCAGGTCACTCCATCAAGTCTCAAACGAATAGGCATTTATAAACCGTACTTACTTTTACCGAAATAAATTTATTATTATAATAAAAATCTGTGAATACAAAATTATCATACCGTAACAAGTATCAAATTTGGTTTATCGAATATTTTGTATTTGTACAGCGATCTTTTTCCACACGAGCCGCTGCAAAGAGGCAACACAGGGTCCACTTACGACAGCGGCCCAGCGGGGACTGATGGTTCTTTCGAAATGTTTGTGCAATAAATCAAAACAGACCAAAAATAAAATAACCCTTAATGCAATCGATTAAGATTCATCCGTAATAGCAAAATGTGTGAAAAAGATAGTTTCGGTTTTATTTTTTTTTGCGACTATTTGTGACATTTTGAAACATTTTTTTTCTAAGTTTTAGAATTGAATATGTCAGGCTACTAATAGTATTTTTAGAAATCTTAAAATATTTTGAATAGAACAAAAAATGTACCTAAACTCAACCCAGTATCGTTAATTTTGTGGAACATGGCAACGGAAAATCGTTTTTACAATATAAAAAACTATAATTTTGAACAAAATAGTTACTAACTTTTAGAGATGAAGAACCAACCTATAAGTAGTAGTAATTAGTTATATTTGATTCGGTCTAGTTTTATCACAAAATGTACCGAAAAACCGCATAATTTTGTCCGATTTGCAAACGCGCCCTTAACATAAAGTGTGCTTTCAGATGATTCGTTAAGCAAAGTAAGACTGAGGGTGTAAGGCGTACCTGAGGACATGCACGGCGCAGGAGGGCCGTGTTGGCAACACCGAGTGAAGCTACTTGGAGGGTTGGCGATGAAGTTTTGGGGAGGGTGGAACTTTCCCGCCAATTTTGGGTTCAAGCCGCGAAACGCGTATAATTTTATAATTTGTTTTCGAATAAATATAAGTTTATATAAATTGCTACGTATTTTAAACCTCCTTAGAGAAATAGTTAATATAAGATATTAGCAGGAGAGTGCCTCGCGGCTGCACCAAATAGGCCTAATTCAGCAAAAATGCCAGACAACTAGTGCCTGACGCTGGTTTTCAACTAGACCTGAAGTGTGAGGTGACGGATGTAAATCAGATTTTATACTGCAATGTGTACAAGTACATGTATACTTAAATACAGGGTGGGTAAAAAATCGTGGATCAAATGAAACAGGGCGATAGTTGGGGTTATTTGCAGTAAAATATATGTAACCCCCAACCCCCAGTATGTGCCCTAACTTGATCTCCTTAAAAGTTATTACTACTTGAGTGTTTTTTTAAGAAAATACCAAATTTTTTAACAAATAGGCAATAAGAGTATAATGGGTACCTATTTTAAAACAATAAATGATGTTTAGTTGCTTCTACGAAATTTATCATCACTACAAAAGTGCCTTGATGCCAGTGAGTACCATGATTTATGAGTAATGGCACTTTTTTCAATATCTTTTAAGTCTCACGAAAAATGATTTGTAACTTTAGAACCGCAAATAGTCATAACTTTTATGGAGATCAAGTTAGGGCTTTGCCACAGAGATATTTTTTACTGCAAATAACCCCAACTATCGCCCTGTTTCGTTTGATCCACGATTTTTTTGCCCAGCCTGTATAATAAATTTGTGTAAGATAATAATAATGACCCCACCGCCGTATCTCTACGTTGACGTCGTGGTGGGGCTTGCGCGCTCCAACCTCTAGGTCTGTGCCGGTAGAGTTTACTTTGCCGGAACGGGTCTAGGATGAGGAGCCAGACCAAGAGAGATACAGAAACCCGCAGGGCAGCATGTGGCGAGCTGTTGGGCAGTAGCGACCCCACGGACCCTATCTCCCGGGAGAAATCTTGTTCCTCATCTCTGGCTTGCCTTTATTGGCCGACTGGAGTGAATACTGACGAGGAACAGAGCTCCCAACTCATTCTTGCCTTAATTGGCCGACTTGAGTGTAGATTCGCAAGCGCAAACGTGCTCGGAGGAAGGAAGTATTTCAGTAAGTGCTCGTAGGTCTTGACTAAGAGGGCTCCTAATTGCATACATAGAGATGGGCCAGTTCCCACTTCGTTGGAAGACGGGGAAACTGGTCCTCATTAAGAAGCCGGGGCACCCTGCGGACACTCCGTCCGCTTATTGGCCCATCGTGCTGCTCGACGAGGTGGGCAAGCTCTTCGAAAGAGTCATTGCAGACCGCCTCGCGCCTCGTCGGGCGGCTGGTGCGGGTGGGGCCGTATCTGGCGGAGAGTCAGTTTGGCTTCCGCAGAGGGTGCTCTACGGTGGACGCCATTATGCGCGTGCGAGCCCTCACGACGGGGGATGCTGTGGCCCGGGGTAGGGTCGTCTTGGCGGTGTCTCTAGACATCGCCAATGCCTTCAACACCCTGCCGTGGAGTTGCATCAGGGAGGCAGTCCGGTATCACCGGATGCTGACCTACCTCTGCCGTGTGGTCGAGGCCAAAGGGCTATCCGGCTGGTCCGGAAATACTGCACGGTCTCCGGTGAGGCGACGAGCCTCCTTGCCGTATTGCCGCCATGGGATCTGAAGGCAAAAGTGTTCGCGGACATTTGGGAGTGGCGCGAGGAGGCGAAACGCCGGGGCGTAACTCCGATGCCGCGAGAAATCACGGTACAGCGGACAGAGCTCCGGCGGGATCTCATGGCGTCATGGAGAGTGTGATTGTCGTAACCCAGTGCTGGGCTCGCCACAGCGTGATGACTTTATGAATGAAAATGTTGATGGATACCCAAGAAAAACTTAGTTAGGTCGCATAGTTGAGCCAGCTTCGCACACGTATGAAAATCTGGCTAAGAGTTGGCTCACAAAATATTGTACGTGATCAAAATAAAACGAGTTCGTCATTATCATTTGAGATAGTGTAAGTTTAATTTTCAGTCTCGAACAGACAATCAAGTAGGGAACACTGTAACACGTAAGTATAGACGGCGGAGTCGGCGGCCGGCGCGGGGCGTGACTAGTGCGGCGGCCGCGCGGGCGTCTGAATGTCGGGTTCGGGCGCCTGGTTGTCGGGCTCGGGAGCCTGGTTGTCGGGCTCGGGCGCCTGGTTGTCGGGCTCGGGTGCCTGGTTGTCGGGCTCGGGCGCCTGGTTGTCTGGCTCGGGCGCCTATTTGTCGGGCTCGGGCGCCTAGTTATCGGGCTCGGGCGCCCAGACGTCGGGCTCAGCGGCCGCGCCGAGCTCGGGCGCCTAGTTGTCGGGCTCGGGCGTTTAGTTGTCGGGTTCGGGCGCGGCGCCGGGTTCGGGCGCGTCGCTGCGCCAGTCCAGCGCGCCCGGCGCCCAGATGGACGCCAGCGAGCGGAACGGGTCGTAGGGCCGCACGGGCCGCGGCGGCGCGCCGAAGCCGGGCGGCGGGCGCACGGCGCCCACGGGCCCGGCGGGCGCGGCGGGCTCGGCGTAGCCGCCCCACAGCCACGCGGCCGCCGCCGGGCGCGGCTCCAGCGCGGAGCCCCACACGGAGTTCAGCGAGCGGAACGAGCCGCTGCCCACGGCGCCCACCGCGCCCACGGCGCCCACGGCGCCCACCGCGCCCACCGCGCCCACCGCGCCCACTGCGCTCGGCTCGTCTGCAAGCAAGCGATACATTTCGCAATGACTTTCGAAGATCTAAGGGTCGCAGGAGCTTTACATGCTTTCCGGAACACGGAGACGGAGGGATCTCGGTATGAAATGCAAAAACGACCTATGATACGGTCTGCACCAATACAGAAAAAGCTGGCCAAGGGCGTATCGGACCACGCATAATGAAGGATTCCGTAGGTGGGATGAATTTATCACAAGAACAAACTTAACATTGTAGTTGAAAAACATGTTCTCCCATACATTCTAACTGCAAATGTAAGTTTGGACCCACAAAATTGAGAAATTTACCAAGTTATTTTAAGACCATAGATTTCTTTTAGGTTTTCCTGTAATCTATGAGTAAAGAATCATTTTTCAAATTATTTTGGCAGTAGAAAGAAAGAAAGATATCTTTAAAAACTATTTGAGATCCTCGCAACAAGACAGACACACGAGTGATCCTATAAGGGTTCCGTTTTTTCCATTTGAGGTACGGAACCCTAAAAAGGGAGCAAAATCACCGAGAGGGAAAATTTACTTACATACATACTACATTTATTTATTATATCTTTTGCTGTGCCCGACAGGGTCCACGATTGTTACCTACCAAATAAATGTTTACCACCTAAGCCTACATTGTGGAATGCAATAAAGAATTGAGTATTGAGTATTGAGTACTTTTACAGTAAATAAATAACTATAAGTATCGTAATTTTGATTTAGCAAATGAACATAAAGAAAAATTAAACATGGATTTGTTTTAACTGTACGTCTTACAATACACTTAAAAAGTTAGTTATATTTGACATTATTTGAAAAAAAAAAAACACAAATTGAAAAATAACTTTAATTTCGAAGTCGGTGCTTTGGATTTGTATTTTATTATTTTGCCACCGACCTCTGAAGTTAAAGTAATTGTTCACGCAGCACTAGCGCGCCCCACCGCGCAGCTCGCGCCGCTGCTTGCTATGTAATCAGCAGGGACAGGAAGTATTATAGCATCAACGAGATTGTTGGGGTTTTATCGTCGTTGACGGATACCCCGGTTGTAGTTGTAGGAAGTTAGTTAAATTACACCAAAACCACTGCTATGTTTAATAGTTTATTTATGGAAACAGTTGCAAGTTATGTTTGTTTGTTTATCTGAGCCGCACATCACCGCGTGACGGAGTTTTAGTTACGACTGATGAGTGATTATTAGTGTTTAGCACACATAAACGTACTTTTGCTGTATGAGCATTATTGGCTCGTACAAAGATATAAAAAGTAGGTAAAACGTAATATCGAAGCTAATTCAAAAACTACCCAAGCAAAGTTAATGTAGTTTTTTTTTTTTATTACATTTATATTATGGCACACCACCATGGCGCAAGTACCGTCTACCAAACGAAAAAAAAAAAATCGGTCCACAATTGACGAATATATTGATGAACATCATGATAAAATAAATAAAAAAACATACACAGACGAACATACAGTGGTGGTCATATAATTAGGAACACAGAGTCATATGGTAATGTTCATTAGTTTTTATGTTATTATTGCAATTAACTGAAGGTTAAATATTCATTAACCACATTATTGGCTTATATTGGCATATATTGGCTTCCTGTGGCAACACTACAGCTAACAGCTGATTTGAATTTGTTCTTGTAATTTTAATGTTAAATATTAAATTTCTTTGTTTTTAAAGCCTATTACCAATTACTCATCTAGTAAATAGGATAATAATGTGTTTTTTATATTAGGTTCACATACCAAGTGCAAAATAAGTGTACATTTTTCAATTTAATCGGTGACAGTTACCGGCACAAGTGAATTTTGCATTGTCATCTTGATATCAGGTACAATTCTATATATTTTACTTGCTATTCGTTTGTTTGCGTACTTTAATTTCACCAGCAATTACATAGTTTACTTTTAATAAGGCTACTTATTGATGCCAATGACCTTTCAACGTAAACATAACCTTAGTTTGGTTTGGTGACAGAACTTCTTTTTTTTTTTTCTTTTTTACATCTAAATTTAATTTATTTATTTTCCCTTTTATTAAACTAATAATCTCTAAAACTACTGCCACAACTATATTCTCTCTTTCAATTTCTTGTCGCTTCCTTATTATACTTCTAAAGTTATAATCATGATTATGACTCGCAGCGCCCGTGCTCGCCTAGAAGAGTCCAAACTCAATCAGGCTTTGAGCGAATTAAAGGCTTCAAAGGAGTCCTGTGACCAACTGAATAAGGAAATAGATGATAATGAAAGGGTGCTATTTGATGCCCATGAAAAGAATAGGAAGTTGAAAATTGAAATGGCTCAGATATATACTCAATACACTGATGCCATAGAAGAACGGGACAGACTTCAACTTGTTGTGGACGGGTTCAGCCAGTGTAGCACAGAGTATGAACAAGCTCTTAGTCACAAATACTTATTACAACAGCAGCTACTTGAGGCTCAAAGTCAAATAACAGAACTTCAGACCACAAACCATAACATCACCACCTCGCTGAATCAGAGTCTGTTCAATGAGTTGATGCCTATTGCCCCGTCAATGGTTTCTGCCATAATTCCCTCTTCCACTATAAATTTAACAGGTGATGAGGACTCAAAGTCATGTCATTCAGTGAGGGTAGTCACCAGTAAAAACAAACTTAAAAAATACATTAAAATTAATAAATACATTGTTAAAACACAAAAGATGGTAAAAAGACAAAAGTTCTTTATTAAAAATGTTAAACTTAATAGAGAAAGGCTAAATTTACTTAAACAATTAGATATGTATTCTTTTAATTTGGAACAAAGTACTAGGAAATACAACATTGACACAGAGTACTTGCAATCTGAACTTAACCATTTACAGGAGAAACTTAGTTCAATGACTAACAAATATAATACCTCTGAACATCTAATGAGGGAATATGTGTTGGCAATGAATGAGCTGGTAAACACACAAACAAACAACTGTGAGCAGTGCCAAACAAGATCCAATGTACTTACACCAGATCATTCATTGTCAACATGCAATACCACCTTACCGCAGTCATGTGTTGATTTGATATTTCCTGCTATCAATAGTTTAAATAAAAAATCTAAACAAATTGTAAAGGATGATGTAGTATTATTTTGCGATGAGATTGGAAAGGACTTAGGCCACTTGTTAACCAATGAATATCCAGGACACTCCATAATAAATTACTGTATGCCTGGTTGTACTTTATTTAACATTATGAAAGAAATTATTAAATGTAATTTTAATCACAATACTACATTATTAATTTTTATGGGTAATAGGGGAAATGTAAACAAAGGAGAATTGCTCCAATATTATAGGACCTTGTGTAATCTTACTTTAAGAAAAATTGTGTTGTTTACATTCCCATATAGTAACAGTTTGCCACAGGAAGAAAATAACTTAAGATTTGAAATAAATATGGCATTGCATAATTGGACATTCAATAATAATCTGTTCCATTTAGTTGATATTAACAATTATGTTGAGAATAATTTGCATTTGACAAGAGATAGACATAATGTTGTTATGTACTATCTTTCTAGCCATTACAAAAGACAGATAGCTGTGTCGCTATCATATTTTTTTTCTATTACAGCCAAAAATTTGGCTAAACAACTTGCTTCTTTTGAGCAATGCAATGACTTTTTAAATAATTCTGCCAATAATTTGGCAACAAGTATTGACATTAATTATAATTTAAATTAGAAATTAGGACAATAGAGGAAACCTCTTGCTTAATCAATGAAGAAAATTTAAATACTGGTTTAAATCATCAAAATGTTACAAAAAGTTCTTCTTTGATATCTCACCCATCAAATTGTTGTAATTTAAATAAATGTAATAATAATACTCTAAAAATTGTTCATCAAAATATACAGGGTGTGATAGGTAAGGAATTAGAATTGGAGCTGTTCATGAACTGTAGTTATATTGATATCCTATGTGTAACTGAACATTGGTTGAAAGTCCACCAGTTCATGTTCAGCTTTAACAACCATCAGGTTGCCAGCTCATTCAGCAGAGTTAATATGATACGTGGTGGCTCTCTAATAATTGTTCGTAATAATATGAAATTTAAAGAACGTAAAGATATTGTGAGCCTCTCTGTTGAGCGAGTTATTGAAATAGCTTGCATTGAGCTTGAGCAGTTCATTGTAATGAGTGTGTACAGGCCCCCATGTGCTTCATATGATGTATTTGAGAAATATATGGAAGAAGTATTAATAAAGACTTCTAACAGTAATAAAACGGTTGTAGTCTGTGGAGATTTCAACATTAACATACTGGAAAAATGTGCTGTGGTAAATAAATTTGTAACTTTATTAAAGTCATATAACTTGTATAATACATTCTTTGAGCCGACTAGAATAACTGCCACCAGTGCTACCTGTATTGACAATATTTTTACAAACTTAAGACCTTCTAGCCATTTAATTATAAATGAGTTGGACTCTGATCACTGTGGCCAGTTAGTCACTTTCCCTCAGAAAACAGTCAGAGCTCAAAGAAAACTTGTGACTTTTGTTCCTGTAAATAACAGTCGCTTAGGACAATTTAAAAATAATTTAATGGAAAAGCTACCGGGTTTGCCTTATCATAACGACCCGGATCAAGCATATGCTTCATTATTTAACCTCATCAATTGTGAGTTTAGGAAGGTTTTTACCTCAAAAACATTACCTGTTTTTGACCGCGTTATATTTAGTGATTGGGCAACACCAGGTATTTACAAAAGTAGGCAGAGGTTATTTGAGTTGTATCATGAAAAAACATATAACCATGATGAAACTTTTAAAGAATTTGTTAAGAAATATTCAAAAACTTTTAAAAGAGCCTGTTCCTCAGCAAAAGCCATACACATTAAAAATAAAATAAAATCTTCTGGAAATAAAATTAAAACAACTTGGAATATTATTAATTCGGAAACGGGAAGAACGACAGTACGGAATCGTGACTTCCATCTAAAAATCAATAATGTAGATATTAAGGCAGACATGGAGGTGGCAACTGAGTTTGAAACTTTCTTCACTAATGTTCCCATTTTAACAACCAAAACTCTGTCATTGTCGTCCTCCACTTCTGCTTATTCAATACTTAAAGAATGTGTACCAGAATGTGACAAACTTTTTGAATTCACAATTATTAATGCTAAAGACATTATAGAATCTTTTAAAAAGCTTGATGTAAAAAAAACTGCTGACCTTTGGGGATTATCAGTACATACCATGTCTTCAATAATTGATGTTATTTCACCCTTTTTAGCAATAGTTTTTAACTCTTGTATTGCATCTGGTGTATTTCCTGATTTGATGAAACTTAGCAAAGTGATTCCACTGTTCAAATCTGGCAGCACAACTGATCCCACAAATTTTCGGCCTATTTCGATATTACCTACATTGAGCAAAATCTTTGAAAAATTAATTTTAAAACAAATGTTAGGACATTTCAATGTACATAATTTACTCCATCTGAAACAGTTTGGTTTTACTAAGGGTCGTTCAACTACAGACGCGGGCGTGGAATTACTGAAAAGCATATTCGAGGCCTGGGAGGAGTCGCAAGATGCTCTTGGCATTTTCTGCGACTTGTCCAAAGCCTTCGATTGCGTACATCATGATACTCTCATCAGGAAACTGTACCACTATGGTATGAGGGACAAGGCTCTTGACCTTCTGACTTCTTATCTGAATAATAGAATTCAGAGGGTCGATGTAAATGGCAAGAGATCTGCAGGATCTGCGGTCACCATGGGCGTTCCGCAGGGTTCAATTCTAGGTCCTTTCTTATTTCTAATTTATATAAATGACTTACCTTACCACATAAGGGATAATCACAAGATCGTATTATTCGCGGATGACACTTCCCTCATTTTTAAAATCAAACGTCAGTTAGTCAATTTTGAACAAGTCAACGATGCACTCTCTAAAGTTGTGCATTGGTTTAATGTAAATAATCTTCTCCTGAACGAGAAAAAGACTAAACTCATAAAATTTTCAACGCCAAATGTCAGGCAGCTAACTACCAATGTTCAAGTTAATGGAATAGAGTTGGACCCTGTTGAGTCAACAGTTTTTCTTGGAATAACAATTGACGGTAAATTACAATGGGGCCCACACATAGAAAAATTGTCAGGTAGGCTCAGTTCCGCCGCCTATGCTGTTAAAAAAATTAGACAGATAACTGACGTAGATACAGCTAGAATTGTTTATTTTAGTTATTTTCATAGTCTTATGTCTTATGGGATTCTTCTCTGGGGAACCTGTGCGGACATTAATACTATCTTTGTTCTACAGAAAAGGGCTGTTCGAGCCATTTACAACCTCGGTCCAAGAGATTCCCTTCGGGAGAAATTCAGAGAAATAAATATTCTGACTGTAGCCTCACAATATATTTTTGAAAACCTTTTGTATGTACACAAAAATATATCAAATTTTAAGAAAATGTCCGATATTCATAGTTTAAATACCAGGAATAAACACAACCTTGCTGTACATCGCACACGTCTCCACAGAGTAGGCAACTCGTTCATGGGTCAATGTATACGCTTTTACAACAAACTTCCCATTGACGTTCGAAACTTACCCATTAAACGATTTAAAAACTGTATTAAAACCAAACTTTGTAAAAAAGGGTACTATAAAATTTCAGATTATTTAGAAGATAAAAAAGCTTGGGATTGAGCTGCTCGCTCTGCTAAGCCTTGTGAAAACCATAAAACTTGACATTTTGATTATTCATCACAATAAACCAGTTTTATATACATATTGACATTGTTGAAAATTATATTCAAACTGCACATGATTACTTTGTTAAGTATTATATTTTTTAATTATTGTGAATGTGAGGACTATCTGGATATTTTATTTTTATTTTTTCTCTTTCATTTATTTTTTCTTTCTCAGTTAGTTTTAATGATGGTCTGGCAGTTTGAGTAGTTGATGCGGCCTAGACAAATATCCTTTCTTTGGTATTGTTCGTCGAGTTGAGCTCCTTCAGTTTTGAGTTGAGCTCCACGATTACTGACAAATGCTTGCACTGACTGGATAGGTCCACTCAAATCTGTGTGGTTCTTTCCTCAAAAGACCATTTCAGACACTAATCCACATGGTCTTCATATGACTTGACCAAGATTATGTCTGGACTTTAAAAGAGACTATGACCTCTGAGTTTGTTTCGGCCTTTCTTCTCAGAGTAGTCAGATAGGAAACACCGACCTCATCTAGCTTATTTTTAATATTTCTTTATATGACGTGTAAAAGTGATTCCGATATCCTATTTACAGAATAAACAATTTCATTTCATTTCATTTCATTAAAATGTAGCGGCTTAGCTCAAGAGACGGTTAGTACTAGAAAGCTGTAATTTAAACATTACATTAAATTTTACATTTTGTTTTTTTTTTTTTTTTTGTTTTTTTAGCTGTTTTTTTTTTATATTAATCACGCCGACAAAGTGGTAAAATAAAATCTAGATTTTTTTTGTCATAAAAGGTTTTGTAGTTTGTGTACCTCGTAATAAATTTTTGCCCGGCATACATCAATAGTTCATCTTTCGGGGAATGCATTGCATTGTTAGTTTGAAATATTAGAAAAAATCCTTTTAGAGTACAATACTAACAAAATATTCTATTTTACTTTTACCGCGTCAGCCCGCGTCTAATACACCGTCAATAAAGAGCGCGCGTTATTTGAAATGGCCATTTCATGAATGTTCCCAAACATGGTCTGGACTTTAAAAGAGACTGTGACCTCTGAGTTTGTTTCGGTCTTTCTTCTCGGAGTAGTCAGATAAGAAACGCCGACCTCATCTAGTTTAAAAATAATATGATTGACGTGTAAAAGTGTTTTATACAAACCTGCTTTCAGAAATAAAAATCATTTATCATGATGACCCGTTCTTGAAATGACGACAACGTACGTTGTACGTATAATTTATATATCGGGTGTAAAAAGACACTTTCCGAAGCCGAAAGCCACATATTCTACCCATTATTTGCATCATTTTTTTCCACTAGCCATACCTGGGAATCCACTGGTTCTGGAGATATTGAAGGTCAAAGTCGCATTTTTTTTTTTTACTTTTTCACGAAAATGAATTCTATGCGATAATACGAAACTTTTTTCCAAACAAACATTACCTGAATTTTAGATTTATCTTAACAGATTACGCATTTGAAGTTACAAAAACGCAATGAACAACAAGTACCCACCTACGTAGCGTAGGGGCGGAGCTTAACTAACACTGAATCCGTTCATTCAAGCGTGGGTTTGCGTTACATTGCGCGCAATAAAAACTTGTTTTTTTTTATTAAAAAAAAAAATACGGTTCCCAGCAATAATTTTTGCGCAAAGCTACTTAGCTATACGTACAGTATGCGTAGTTTACGGCTTTGTGATGTGTCTTTTTACACCCTGTATTATCAACAAAATTTGGGCACTTAATAAACTTTTCAAAAACTTTCCGGACAATAATTATAAAGTAACTGCCATAATTATAGCTTTTAAAATGCTTCGTCATAAAACAAAGTTTGAAACTACGTCGGTGATTTTGAACAAGAAGCAAAAGTGAATCTCACCAAGGAAGTCGCGTGCGGGGGTGAAGGGGGGGCGCTCCAGGGGCGGCGGCGGGCGCCACGAGAAGTCGGCCTCGCGGGCCGCGTGCGCGTGCGCCGCGTCGCCGTTGAAGTAGAACAGCGAGTGGTCGCCCGCGCCGCCCAGCGCGCGCTCGGGCTCGCGGCGCCGCACGTCCGAGCCGATGGGCGCCAGCGCCGCGCCCGGCCCGCGCGCCGCCACCACCGAGCTCCACGACGCGCCCCAGCGCAGGCCCGGCGCGCGCTCCGCCGGCCGCGCGGGCGACGCGCGCACGGGCGACGCGGCCGGCCGCTCGCGCGGCCTCTTGCTCGGCTTGTCCTTGCGCGCGTGGTGCTTGGCGGCGGCGGGCCGGGAGCCGCGCGCCTCGCCCGGCTCCACGGGGCGCGCGCGCGTGTCGCTCCGCGGCGGGTCGCCGGCGTCGCGCCGCGCGCGCACCGGGCGCGGCGCCACGTCCGGCACGTGCGGCGGCGCGCCGGCCGGCGGGCTGGCGTCGCCGGCGGGCGACGCGCGCTCACGCGGCGGCGCCGTCTCAGGCTCGTCTACGTCGTCGCGCTCGTCCACAGTGGGCGAGGACGGCGAGGAGGACGAGGCGGACGCGGACCCGGAGCCGGTGGAGGCGGCGTCGTCGTCGCCGCTTCCCTGCGGTCGGTCTTCCGTTTCGGGGTCAGCTTCGTATCCGTCCATTACGGCGGGCGGGTCATCGTGCGGCTCGGGCGCCTCGTCGTCCAGAAGCGGCTCGCAGTCGACGGGTGCGGGTTCGGGCTGGCAGCGCTCGTCGTCCCGGTCGGCGTCCTCGCTGGAGCGCGAGTCGTCGTCGTCGTTGCGGCCCAGCACCTCCGCGCGCCAACGCTCGAAGGCGCGGCGCTCGGCCTGCGGGTCGAGGGCCGGCACCTCGCGGCGCGGCGTGCGGCGGCGGCGCGCGGGCGGGCGGCGCGGCGCGGGCGCGGCCGGCGCGGGCGGCGCGTGCTGCGCCAGCGCGCGCAGGTCGAGCGGCTGGCGCGCCTGCGGCGGCGGCCGGGCGGCGCGCGCGCGGCGCAGCTCGCGCTCGGCGTCCAGCGCGGCGGCCGCCAGCACGAGCGCCAGCGCCGCCAGCGCCAGCAGCGTGGCAGCGGCGCGCGCGGCGGGCTCCCAGGGCGGGCGCGGCGCCTGGGCCGCGCAGCGCGGCAGCAGGCGCGCGGGCGCGGCCGCGGCCAGCAGGAAGGCGGCGCGCGCGGTGTCGGTGCGCGCGGACAGCTCGGCGGCCACGCGCGCCAGCGTGTAGTCGGCGGTGAAGGCCAGCGTGAGCGCGCGCGACTCGTTGGGCGCGAGCGCGAGCGGCGCGCAAGGCGTGAGCCGGAAGCCGCGCGCCTGGCAGGGCTGGCCGGCCACGCGCCAGTCGCGCAGCAGCACGGCCACCTGCCCCGTGTTGCGCGCCAGCAGCGTGCGGCGCAGCGTGGCGCCGCACTCGCTCAGCTCGAACAGCAGCGGCGCGTTGGTCCCGGGGCGCCGGCCGCCCAGCTCGAAGCTCGGGTAGGCGCCGCGCCCGGTCAGCAGCACGCCCTCCATAATAGTCAAGTTATTTCTGCACAAAACAACGCACACATTATGTCAAGGACGGTCTTTTGCACCTTTGTTAGTTTACAAATTCCTAGTAACCTTCGTCAAGTCAGAACACAATACCTTTTGAAGCTACGGCACTGAGCTGACAACTACATATATTTAATTATTTGTAATATACAGGGTGTAAAAGTAATATAAACGGCTAACGGATTTGGATGAAAGGGATAGACCATGACCTGGGTTAGGATAAAAGTACTTTTCATTTCGGTAGTACGTTCCCGTGCTAGCTAAGCTTTACACATTAATATATATTCATCAGTAATAGTGAACATTTGGGACGATTTTTGACAATACGTCCTAACATCTCTGCATTAGTGCATTTAGTTTTTTTCCCATTTAATACTAAATTATTAGCAGTGAACCAGGTTTGGGCCTGCAGTAGGACGTTATTTACGTGGTCAAGATTTGATGCACGTCTATTTATCTTAAAAATAAGAGAAGTATCGTCAGCGAATAACACCATTTGTGGTCGGTTTTTAGGGTTCCGAAGTAAACAAGGAACCCTTATAGTTTCGCCATGTCTGTCTGTCTGTCCGCGGCTTAGCTCAGAGACGGTTAGTACTAGAAAGCTGTAATTTGGCATATGTATACATATTAATCTTGATTTTATTTTGCCACTTTATCGGTGGTAAAATAAAATCAAGATTAATATGTATGTATAAGTAAGAAAAATATATTTTTTAGGGTACACCCCCTACTCGTAAAGTGGAGATGTTTTTTTTTCTCATCTACCCCATGTTGTGGGGTATCTTTAGAAAGGTCGTTCAAAAATATGATGAGTTTGTAAAAACCATTTTTGGATTCAGGGATTCGTTTGCGAAATATTAAGCTTTTAACTGAATTTTTTTGTTACAGTCAAGTGTCGTCGTCCCCCCCCCATGCCAGCTAAATGGTTATACTTGAATTTGCGAAAAAATTCACAGCAGTAGTATATAACGAAATTAAAAGGAAAACTATTACAGCTAAGTAGGCTGTACAGGTTAACGAGTAATAATCAACCAACTTAAATTTGCAGTTTGAAAAACATGATCTCCCATACATTCGGTATGGGAGCACATGTTTTTCAACTACAATGTTAAGTTTGTTCTTGGGATAAATTTATCCCAAAGTCAAAGTCAAATCATTTATTTCAAATATGCCCCTGTAAGGCACTTTTGAACGTTAGAGTTCACAAAAAATTGAATTGATTCTAGTCGCCCCTTCCAAAAGGTAGTTTTCGTATGGAGAAGAATGGGCAAGAAACTCCACCGTTACTCTTTTAAAAAGTGTTACAATATTTTGTATATGTAGGTACATTAGTTACATAATTATATGTGAAGACGATGCCGTTACCACAATAGGTAAAAAGAAGAATTAATAAAACTGAAGCGACGAAAGATAAATTAATTACTTATTTACAAACATTGTAAAAGTAGACGATTTTCTTAAAAAATTACAATTAATAAGTCAGTGTGTGAGGAAGTAATCACAGAATGTAAAATCAATGTCATATAATAAAAATAATAATTCATACAACTTACCAACTACGGAACCCTTCATTGTGCGTGGTCCGAAACACACTTGGCCGGTTTTTTAATAAATGGGGTAGATCACTAAAAAGAGGACGTTCGCTCTTAATAAATCAATTGAGACATCGAGTGAAGAATTTAAAGCTTCCGTCGTTTTAGATGGAATATCAGTAAAGAAACGTACAAATTCTTGAGCTACTTCTAAGTTAGAGATTATGGCACCACGTGAAGTCTCCAAAGTGTACTCAGTGTTTCGTATTTTTTTCCTATTCGTTTAATTATTTATAACTTTCTTTAAAACTTTGGAATATGTAGCAACATACTTGTTGAAAATTTCAGTGTTAATGTAAGGCCTAAGGCCATACAGCTCGAACAGTCTTTCCCTACTTATCCTAATACCTTACGTCAATCTTTTGTTACCTTACGTCAACGGGCCAAAGATATGGAGAACGAAATGTTTGATGACTATATAGCAAACATTGAATTAGCCATTTCTAAAAATCCTAGGGCTTTGTGGCAATATGTTAAATCTAAACAACAAACCAACTGTTACCCATCACTATTAAGGTTTGGTTTTGTGTCGTCTAGTCACGGGGAGGAAATCTGCAATATGTTTGGCGACTGTTTCTTTTCGAACTTTCAAGAGCGACGCGACGCAAATAAATTCTTAGCCCCTGCGAGAATGGATCAGTCTACTGGTCTCGTTTCGGACATCTACTCTATTGATGTGCAGGAGGAGGAGGTTTTTCGCTCGCAAGTGGATATGAACAAATCCGCTGGTCCAGATAATATTTCACCAATTTTTATAACCAAATGTGCCAAATGTCTATCCATTCCATTTACATTATTATTCAAACGGTCATTCGACTTGGGAGTGGTGCCTACAATCTGGAAGTCGGCGTATATAACGCCGATTCATAAACAAGGACCTAAGGACAGCGTTGAAAATTATAGACCGATCTCCAAACTCTGTGTGTTCGCTAAAATTATGGAGAAATTCGTACACGTTCAAGTTTCTTCTTCGCTTAAATTAAGTTTCTCCGAACATCAACATGGATTTTTAAAAGGTCGCTCCACTACATCTAATCTCGTGGTCTGTAGCGACTATCATTCAGAGCATATGTCCAGGAGGTCCCAGGTCCACGTTATATACACTGACTACAGCAAATGTTTTGATCGAATAGATCATGCGCTTCTTATGCGCAAATTGCTAGGGATTGGTGTGAGGGGTAGCTTGTACACATGGTTTGTATCATATGTTGAAAATAGATGCCAGGCTGTAGTCCTCAACGGTTATACCTCGAGAGCGATGTACATTCCGTCGGGGGTTCCCCAAGGATTCTTATTAGGACCTCTTTTATTCAACATTTTTGTAAATGACATCGCCTCTTGTTTCCTAAATTCTAAAATTTTATTATACGCGGATGACATGAAAATTCTAAGTCAAGTGTCAACCATTGAGGATGCACATCTATTACAGGAGGATCTGGACCGGTTCCATGACTACTGCGATCAAAATAGGTTGGATTTAAATATTTCAAAGTGTTATGTGTGTACATAAACTCGTAAGCCAAACCTTATCAGGTATGATTACAAATTATCGATTACCTCAATTGTCAGAATCAACGTCATCAAGGACTTGGGGTGACTTTGACTCAAAGCTTTTGTTTGATGCGCACATTGACAATATCGTCAACAAGGCTTCTAAAGCGTACCGATGACTATATTAGCGTCTGGAACAAATAGGTATAAGGGCGGAGACTTTGGCGTAGTTTTGCAACTTTACTTTCATTTTTTTTTAAATTACTGAGTGATTTGTCAATTAAACGACTTATTTGGTTGGAGTCAATTTTTCATAATAAAAACAAACGGAAATGATTAAAATTAAAACATTTTATCTGTCTACGCACGGAGTTGAAATTTTACATATTGGTTGAGTTTCGAAGACAATGCATTTTTATTATGCTTGACCTGATTCTACACACTCGATTGCTCCAGACGAAGGCACTCCTCAACAAGTTCACCATGATGTGGCTGCTGCAACCAGGGTTGTTTCCAGAAGCGGGAACTCCTCAGCGGCTAACAGCTCAGCCAAAATATTTAGTATACAATGCCGCCCATGGGCATGTGACCGCCCGTATTTTTCTGAATATTCATGAAAAATTATCGAAAATTAACTTTAAAAGGTCTATCTTTAACCGTGTTCATGTAAAGCAAACGCTAGTCAAAAAATTTAAATTTTTTGACTAGCGTTTGCTTTACATTTTTTGCCATATCTTCGATGTTATTGGCTCGATTTGGATTCTGTTTATTATTTCTAAAAGCTTAAGTCATAAGCTTTCCATGTAATGTAACGTTCTTAAGAATGGTACGATACAAGCAAAAGCTCAATTTAAAAAAGCATTTCCATGTAAACGTTACTGCGAAAGCTCGACACTGCGTTCGACGTAATGCTCACGGCGAGTGAGCATTTACCTGTAACATTTCTTTCTACCTTGCGTTCATTGTGATGACCTGCCCCGGCCCGCGCAGTGACTTGCGCGTCGCTGCAAACGCGTCTTTGCTCGATAAAATATTACACCAATACGCTCCTTAGTTTTTAAAATCTGGTTGTAATAAAACATCGAGCGTCGTGTTCAAAGTGCGGTTCGATAAAATTTAAAAACTGCGAGTTAGATAAGCCTCAAGCTCTAAACTACCAGTCAGATTTGAAAAATTCTTTTTGCGTTTGATAATCCAATTCTTGAGGAAGGCTATTATATCTTTACCTATTATGTTAACATCACGCTACGACCCTTGGGAGCCAAGCAAAAAGAAAAATAGGCAGAAAATACGATAAGCGAAAACGAAGTAATTACGCGGGCGTTTTTGACCATTATAAGAAAAAGAATCGATTGGCATCAAAAAAAGTTTTTGCGAAAATGCCCATTTTTTTACTATAATAATATGATTTCTTCAAAATCTGTGAAAGCAGATCAAAATATCTCAACAAGTTAAGGACAATCTCCTAAGACCATTTTCTTGTAGCAGCAACAGTTAAGGGACCTGCCCTTACTGTCCCATCTCAAAAATCCACCCTGTATATCTCCGAACCCAAATTGTTCTCGACTTTGACGCTTTAGTAAAAAATAACAAGACAACATTTTTAGGGCTCACGCGTCAACAGCGTAAGTAAAAATTTTTTAAAAAAAGCACATCTCATGTCCCGAAGGTCACATCTAAATGTGTTAAATTCAAATACTCAACTTTTTCAGAGATGTTTTGATAAAGTTAAAAAGTTTAAGAAGATACTAGAAAATCCAGAAATCGCAAAAATCGCGCCACTCCACCAGCGAGGGCGCGACGAAGGCTCACCTGAGGTAGAGGTAGGCGGCGAGGTGCGCGGACTGGTGCGGCGTGAAGCTGAGCGTGAGCTCGAGCTCGGCGTCGGGCGCCAGCAGCAGCAGCGGCAGCGCGTGGCGCGACGCGTTGGCGCCCGCGCGCCACTCGCGCACGGCGCCGTGCGTGCCGCGCCACGCCGTCAGCGCCCACGCGCCGCGCGCCCACGTGCAGCCCGCGCACGCGCCCGCCGGCTCCGCGCCCGCGCTGCGGGACCACACAAACCGCTCTAGTAACTCTCTCGGGCGCGATACCAACGGATACGGCGACGCGCACTGACAGCTCCACGGGCGGCGCGGCGACGACGGCCTGCAGCAGCAGCGCGTGCGAGGCGGACGGGTTGCGCGCGCGCAGCAGCAGCGGCGCGGCGCCCGCCACGGCCGCCAGCCCCGCGTCGGCGCGCGGCGCGGCCAGGCGCGGCCACCACGCCGCCACGGCGCCGCGCGCGCCCAGCTGCACGCAGCCCGACGTGTGCACGTGCAGCGACACGTTGCGCGGCGCGCCGGCCGCGCGGTAGGCGGCGTGGCGCGCGGCCTGCAGCGCGGCGTCGGCGCGCAGCGACGCGTCCGCCGGGCCCGCCGCGCGCCGCAGCCACGCCGCGCCCTCTGCGGGTACGGCACACGTCACACGCTGAACTCGGACCCGACGCTTGCGAGGATTATTATACTTCAAAACTCTTATGGACAGAAAGGTCTGACATAAATTCAGACCTTTCCGTCCATAAGATGTAGTAATACACACTACTTATAAGCTATGTAAGTAACAAATGTAATACTAAATTTTAATTCATAAATCTGTTGCACTCACCAGAAGCACCGGCTACATGCACATGTACCAACAAAGAAGTTCATATCTAACCAGTTTCAAAACAAAATCCCGTGAACACGATGACCACATCTGTTACTGGCCCGCTTCTATAGCCACCGAGCGCTGCAAAGAAGAATAGTCCTTACGGTGGTTAGTATGAACTTCTTCGATGGTACATGCACCCAATGCGCCATAATAGCGAAACACGGCTTATCACTAATGACCTTCAAAATGCCGTTGACACTCCCACGCACTCTACGCATCATGGACGCAAGTTTTTTTTAGGATGGTATTGAAGCCAGCAGTATGTGCATGGGCAAACATTCCTTATGCACAGCAGTAACGTGGAAGCCCCAACAAAATTCTGAATACATTATTATATTGAACTCTGAGGGCGTTGTATATACAGGGTGTAAAAAGACACATCACAAAGCCGTAAACTACGCATACTGTACGTATAGCTAAGTAGCTTTGCGCAATAATTATTGCTGGGAAACGTAATTTTTTTTTTTTTTTTTTAAACAAGTTTTTATTGCGCGCAATGTAACGCGAACCCACGCTTGAATGAACGGATTCAGTGTTAGTTAAGCTCCGCCCCTACGCTACGTAGGTAGGTACTTGTTGTTCATTGCGTTTTTGTAACTTCAAATGCGTAATCTGTTAAGATAAATCTAAAATTCAGGTAATGTTTGTTTGGAAAAAAGTTTCGTATTATCGCATAGAATTCATTTTCGTGAAAAAGTAAAAAAAAAAATGCGACTTTGACCTTCAATATCTCCAGAACCAGTGGATTCCCAGGTAAGGTCTAGTGGAAAAAATGATGCAAATAATGGGTAGAATATGTGGCTTTCGGCTTCGGAAAGTGTCTTTTTACACCCGATATACCCTTTGCGCATGATCGTACTCAGCTTTTGGCCAAATCAGACATTTCTTAAGGTGGATCCGCATAAGAAGCTCGCGAAATTCAAATTTTCATATATTAGGTCTTTACCTATGAAATTGCCGTTCTGCAGTACTGGCCATTTCAAATCAAAATAATTTTTGTTTGACTAAGAATTATAATTTCAAATTAATTTTATTTTAAAAACATGGTTTTTTTTTTCCAAAAGTAGTCATTTGTTTATTGATTAGTGTTACATTTTCATCGCATTTCAATCTTTTTCGTCATCATGGATACGTTAAAAATTCGAGTAATTATGGAATATGAGTACCGTCGTGGCAGCAACGCGGCACAAGCGGCACGCAACATCAACGACGTTTACGGAGCTAACACTACAAACCAACGCACCACCTGTTATTGGTTTGCTCGCTTCCGTTCTGGAAATTTCGACCTGAAAAATGAACCTCGCGGTCGTCCGAAGACTTTGGTCGACAATGACGAAATAGCAGCAGCTTTCGACGTTAGCGTCAAAACAATATTAGTCCATTTGCGTCAAATTGGCAAGGTACAAAAGCTTGACAAATGGGCCCACGAACTCAATGATCGCCAGCGCAAAGTACGCGTCGAGATGTGCCTTGCACTGCTCAACAGACACACAAATGAAGGAATTTTGAACCGCATTGTTACCTGCGATGAAAAATGGATTCTGTTTGATAACCGCAAGCGCTCAGCAAGTTGGTTGGATCCTGGTTCAGCACCTAAACAATGCCCTAAACGAAAACTTACCCCTAGAAATGTGATGGTCACTGTTTGGTGGTCTAGCGCCGGTGTGATTCATCACAGCTTCTTAACAAACGGGGTGATCATTACTGCAGATGTGTACTGTGAAGAACTGAACACAATGATGGAGAAGCTGGCACATCTCCAACCAGCATTGGTCAATCGCTCGTCTCCGCTGCTACTGCACGACAACGCGCGACCTCATACTGCACAGCAGACGGTCTCCAAGTTGCAAGAACTGGGGTTGGAAACTCTCCGTCATCCGCCCTACTCACCAGACCTTGCGCCTACAGACTACTACTTTTTCCAGAATTTGGATAACTTCTTGGCGGGAAAAAATTTCAATACCCGAGAGGCAGTACAAAATGCCTTTGAAGAATTTGTTGCCTCCCGTCCAGCTGATTTCTTTAAGAAGGGCATCAATAAACTGCCACTGCGTTGGCAAAGATGCATTGATTGCATGGGTGATTACTTCGATTAATACAAATAAGAAATACATGAAAAAAATTCGTTTAAATTTTTTCATACAAAACGGCAATTTCATAGGTAAAGACCTATTATTTTTTTGCAATTTGCAAGTCAGTGTCAGATAGTATCTTGATTTAATTTTTATGATTCGCCACTATATGAAATATGTATTTACAGAATTATTATCTTTCTTAATCAAAATTCAATCACTGAAGTACGATCACAGCCAAAGTACGTTAGTCACCTTAAGGGCTATTCAGAATCTGCTTTACAGACTCAGTGTTATGCAGCGTGTCGTAATGCCAATACCACAGAAACACATTCAACCATCTTCTTTAGTTCTTCTTCTGTATTTTCGAAAGGTATTATGTGTCCTGACTCGACAAAGGAAAGAATATGAAACCGACGAAGGCAGACATCCAATTGAACGGCTCTTGAAATGACTAACAACTCGGTTCTTTCTATCAATCTAGGGGATGAGTCATCGTCGGTGGGAGGGCGCACGTACCGGCGCCGTCCACGTCGAGGCCGGTGTAGCAGTCGGGCTCGCACAGGCGCTCGGCCGCGTACAGCACCGTGCCCACGGCCGTGCGCCCGGCCGACAGCTCGGCGGGCTGCGCGGGCGGCTCGTAGCGCAGCGCGGGCTCGTCGGGCGGCAGCGCCACGCCCAGCACGCGCATGCGCAGCGCCATGCTGCTCTCCAGCACCAGCGGCGCCGACGCCCAGGCGTAGGGCGCGGCGCGCAGCAGCTGCAGCGGCAGCGCGGCCACGCGGCCCGCGTGCGCCGCCAGCGACACGGCGCGCCGCGTCAGCGCGGGCGGCGCGTCGGCGCGCGCGGCCTGCGCCCACAGCGACACGTGGCCGCGCAGCGCGCCCGGCCGCGCCGGCGCCACCACCGTCAGCACGGCGCCCGCGCTGCCGCCGCGCGGGATGCAGCGCTGGCGACAGGGGGCGGACGAGGTGAGCTACCGTACGTCTATCTCCGCCTTACGACCACTAAATGACTAGTTTCTGCCCGCGACTTGTGACTCGCCCGCTTAAGGACGCGTTTGCAAAATGGATAGGTATAGAATCGAACTACTACATTGACGCGGGTCACACACACAAGTTCTACGCACGGTTAACTGCGGGAATAGTAGTCACGTGAACTAATTTTGATACTTTGGAAGTTTGTATTTTTTTCATACTTTTGTGGGGGTTCTTCTTGGCTTCTTCTTCAGGAGTTCCAGTAACAGTCACCGAAATACACCTTCAGGTCACTCCATAAAGTTCGGGAGGTAAGGCCTCATCAAAACTAACAAAACGAGCCCAAACTCGGCACACCTAGTTCTACTCGTCGAGGAGTTCCAGTAGCAGCCACCGAAGTACACCGGCAGGTCACTCTATCAAGTCCCAGACGAATAGGCATTTATAACCTCAACTATTCTACACTGCGCGTTGCAGAATGCTGGGGTGCGGGCCCCTCTCCGCCGACTTTTAGAGACCTATAACTCACAATTCATTGATTTCGATATTTTCGCGCTGTCGCAATCTTAATTTAAAAGAATGGTTTCTCAATCTCTTACAAGTCGCCCATAAGTCGGATGGTCTTGTCATCCACTTCCATGTTTTTTTTTTTTCTCTAAACATGTACCTCTTTTTTTTATTTTTGTTTTCCTTTAGCACGCGTTTGTTTTCTTACTCCGATATCACTTCGTGGACAATAGTGTCGGTTATACGTTTTTTCGACTGTAATATAACTAGTTTTTGTAAATGCTGTAATGTATAACTGTTTTTTGTCCCAAATAAAATAAAATAACCTTACTTACTTTTACCGAAATAAAATTATTATTATAATAAAAATCTGTGAATACAAAATTATCATACCGTAACAAGTATCAAATTTGGTTTATCGAATATTTTGTATTTGTACAGCGATCTTTTTCCACACGAGCCGCTGCAAAGAGGCAACACAGGGTCCACTTACGACAGCGGCCCAGCGGGGACTGATGGTTCTTTCGAAATGTTTGTGCAATAAATCAAAACAGACCAAAAATAAAATAACCCTTAATGCAATCGATTAAGATTCATCCGTAATAGCAAAATATGTGAAAAAGTTAGTTTCGGTTTTTATTTATTTTTGCGACCATTTGTGACATTTTGAAACATTTTTTTTCTAAGGTTTAGATGTCTGCCTACTAATAGTATTTTTTTAAATCTTAAAATATTTTGATAACAGTACAAAAAATGTACCTAAACTCAACCCGGTATCGTTAATTTTGTGGAACATGGCAACGGAAGATCCTTTTTACAATATAAAAAACTTTTTTTTTTTTTTAAAGTTCCTATCATTTGAAGATGAAGAACCAACCTATAAGTGAAAGAAAGAAAGAAAGAAAGAAAAATAAGTTTATTTGTCACAGAAACACGTGCATAAAAATAAAAGATGATAAACTCGAGTAAATAATAAGGAAAATGCTGGCACGTCATGACTGTGACAAGAAGGCTTCCACTCAGCATGATGCTGTGCTATGGAGACCCACAGCACAGCGCTGATTTTCAGTGGTCACCCGAAAGAGACGTACCGAGACCAAGTCAGGTTTAATGAATTTTACATAAATATACAATAAAACAAATAGTACATAAAATAGTCAATATACAACCAATAGTGTGAACAAAGCAAGCAAGCAAGTGGTAGTAGTTATTAGTTATATTTGATTCGGTTTAGTTTTGTCACAAAATGTACCGAAAAACAGCATAATTTTGTCCGATTTGCAAACGCGCCCTTAAAATGTTTTTTTTTTACGTAAAATATATCGTATGACACCCGGCAATACTTCCCACTAGCGAAAGTATTTTCGGAATTGGACCAGTAGTTCCGAAGATAACCCCCTACATACAAACTGACATATTTATATTTCTTTATAATATTAATAAGTATAGACAGTATAGATATAATAGACGAACTAACGAAACAGACAATCGTCGAGTTTAACACTATCTCGTTCGGACCGCACAGCGCGGCCGGCGCCGGGTTGTGTTGATTTATGATACGTTCGTATGGTACTCACGCAGGCGTGCTTGGGCGGCGGCGCGCGCAGGTGCGCGCAGGCCGTGAGCGCGAGCGTGGCGCCGGGCAGCTCCAGCGTGAGCTCGGGCACGCACAGCGCGGCCGGCGCCGGGTTGTGTTGATTTATGATACGTTCGTATGGTACTCACGCAGGCGTGCTTGGGCGGCGGCGCGCGCAGGTGCGCGCAGGCCGTGAGCGCGAGCGTGGCGCCGGGCAGCTCCAGCGTGAGCTCGGGCACGCACAGCGCGGCCGGCGCCGGGTTGTGTTGATTTATGATACGTTCGTATGGTACTCACGCAGGCGTGCTTGGGCGGCGGCGCGCGCAGGTGCGCGCAGGCCGTGAGCGCGAGCGTGGCGCCGGGCAGCTCCAGCGTGAGCTCGGGCACGCACAGCGCGGCCGGCGCCGGGTTGTGTTGATTTATGATACGTTCGTATGGTACTCACGCAGGCGTGCTTGGGCGGCGGCGCGCGCAGGTGCGCGCAGGCCGTGAGCGCGAGCGTGGCGCCGGGCAGCTCCAGCGTGAGCTCGGGCACGCACAGCGCGGCCGGCGCCGGGTTGTGTTGATTTATGATACGTTCGTATGGTACTCACGCAGGCGTGCTTGGGCGGCGGCGCGCGCAGGTGCGCGCAGGCCGTGAGCGCGAGCGTGGCGCCGGGCAGCTCCAGCGTGAGCTCGGGCACGCACAGCGCGGCCGGCGCCGGGTTGTGTTGATTTATGATACGTTCGTATGGTACTCACGCAGGCGTGCTTGGGCGGCGGCGCGCGCAGGTGCGCGCAGGCCGTGAGCGCGAGCGTGGCGCCGGGCAGCTCCAGCGTGAGCTCGGGCACGCACAGCGCGGCCGGCGCCGGGTTGTGTTGATTTATGATACGTTCGTATGGTACTCACGCAGGCGTGCTTGGGCGGCGGCGCGCGCAGGTGCGCGCAGGCCGTGAGCGCGAGCGTGGCGCCGGGCAGCTCCAGCGTGAGCTCGGGCACGCACAGCGCGGCCGGCGCCGGGTTGTGTTGATTTATGATACGTTCGTATGGTACTCACGCAGGCGTGCTTGGGCGGCGGCGCGCGCAGGTGCGCGCAGGCCGTGAGCGCGAGCGTGGCGCCGGGCAGCTCCAGCGTGAGCTCGGGCACGCACAGCGCGGCCGGCGCCGGGTTGTGTTGATTTATGATACGTTCGTATGGTACTCACGCAGGCGTGCTTGGGCGGCGGCGCGCGCAGGTGCGCGCAGGCCGTGAGCGCGAGCGTGGCGCCGGGCAGCTCCAGCGTGAGCTCGGGCACGCACAGCGCGGCCGGCGCCGGGTTGTGTTGATTTATGATACGTTCGTATGGTACTCACGCAGGCGTGCTTGGGCGGCGGCGCGCGCAGGTGCGCGCAGGCCGTGAGCGCGAGCGTGGCGCCGGGCAGCTCCAGCGTGAGCTCGGGCACGCACAGCGCGGCCGGCGCCGGGTTGTGTTGATTTATGATACGTTCGTATGGTACTCACGCAGGCGTGCTTGGGCGGCGGCGCGCGCAGGTGCGCGCAGGCCGTGAGCGCGAGCGTGGCGCCGGGCAGCTCCAGCGTGAGCTCGGGCACGCACAGCGCGGCCGGCGCCGGGTTGTGCACGCGCGCGCCCACTCGGCGCGTGGACGACGTGCCCACCACGCCCAGGCGCAGCTCGCCGTCCGCGGAGTTGGGCCACTCCCACTCCTGCACCGAGCGACGAGTTACACACAGGAACATACCGACGAGTGACGAGACGCCAGTGTTGCCAATATAAAAGCGTTTATCCTAAAAGTTGGTAACGTCGCAAATAGCTGTCAAATTTTTATCAGTTTTGATTAATTTGGCTGAAGTGGATAAATGTACTTAGTAGTAAGCAAGCAACATTGTTAAGTAAGTATAAATGCTTGTCTTGAACATACGTGTTTCGATTCACCTCCATACTTCTTGGCGACCCTACCATACGCGTTCCGGGAACTGAGCTTGCGAGCTATCGGAAAGCGGGCGCAAAGTGCAAACAAGGCGGATTTTGTGTACCTTGTTGTGTACCTTGTTGTGTACCTTGTTGTGTACCTTGTTGTGTACCTTGTTGTGCACAAACTTATGAGAGTTATAATGTTTTACAAATTGAATAATATAGACACGATTGTAATTGAATGTAGCTGTGTCATACAACACGCTCAAATAAAGCAAAATGGGAAAGAGTTACTCTACAACGGAGGAAAAGGAAATAGTCATCGCCCAAAATGTTTCGGGAGGTAATAATAATTGTCAATATTAATCATTTTATGTTTCTATGATAATTATTGTAATTGGTGTTGTGTTGTTTTAATTAACTATAAATAAATAAATAAATACACTGAATAGTGCGAGTGATTCTGAACAGGAGTACCATATCAAGTTTAACAATATTATAATTACTACATTCCTGGTGCTGATGGCTATTGTGGTACTTGCATTAATTTACCAGAAACTGAAAAAGGGACATAAGAAATGGATAGACCAGCAAGTGTATTCTGCATTTATAAGAAGGATGTGGCAACGTTTATCTGGAAGGAGAGACCAAGCTCGTGGTCAAGATGTTTGAGTGCAGTGACGTTAATTCCAGAGATGATTCGTGAGTACATACTTAAGGGTTGAAAAGTGAGTTAAAAAATTGCGTTTGAGCGAAAGTGTTTTTACGTGTAAGATTATTAACAATCTTAGTTTTAAAAGTATGTAGTTTAGTCATTTTAAGTTCTAAAAATAGATTGCGAGTCGCAGTACTGCAGTACGTAGAATTCCAACTCAGCATCTTTTTATCGGCGCATTGAATGACAGTGCTTCGAGTTAGAATAATTAAAATTGTAATAAACCAAATAAGATATGGGGCTACAATTTATTCTTCTAATTATAATGTTTTGTTACTTATACATATTATGGATGATGATTTAATAGAATTATGTAAAGATTTATTAGAGATTCGGAAATATCTTGTAAAAAAGGCCAGAGTAGATATAAAGGTTCAGTTTCGTCAGATAAGTTGCAAGTAGCTTTAAGAGATGCAAGAAACAATTTGGTAGCTTGTAAGGAAAAAAGAAAAGGCAAATATGATAAACCATGTAATCCTGTATTCTATAAAAACCGGCCAAGTGCGTGTCGGACCACGCAAAATGAAGGGTTCCGTAGTTGAGATGAATTTAGCCCCGTGACTCTAACAAAATGTTCAGTTAAAAGCTTAATATTTCGCAAACAGATCCTTGAATTCAAAAATGGTTTTCACAAACTCGCAATATTTTTGAACGACCTTTCTAACGATATCCCACACCATGGGGTACATGAGAAAAAAAACCTCCAATTTACGTGTAGGGAGGTTACCTTAAAAAAAAACTTGATTTTATTTTACTACTCTGTCGGCATGATTAATATGTATATATATGCCAAATTACAGCGTTCTAGTACTAACCGTCTCTGAGCTAAGCCGCGGACAGACAGACAGACAGACGGACATGGCGAAACTATAAGGGTTCCTTGTTTACTACGGAACCCTAAAAATTACCTTATTTTAGTTAAGAATGAATGTGCTCGTAAATTAGACTGTGTATTTGATGGACCGGACAGGTTTTTCAAACTGCAAATTTACGTTGGTCGAATCCAAGTACAACCATTTAGTTGGGAGGGATACATGACTCTAACAAAAATTTGAACTTCAAAGCTTAATATTTAGCAAACGGATACCTGAATTGAAAAATGGTTTTCACACACCCTCAATATTTTTGAACGACCTATCCCACATCATGGGATAGACGAGTAAAAAAAAACATCCCCACTTTACGTGTAGGGAAAGGTAAAAAAAAAAAAAAACTTGCGTGATTAATATGTATGCCAAATTACAGCTTTCTAGTACTAACAGTTTATGAGCTAAGCCGCGGACAGACAGAAAGACAGACGGACATGGCGAAACGATAAGGGTTCCTTGTTTACTACGGAACCCTAAAAAAGGCATTTGTAGTTTCCAAATACTTTTTTTTCATCTAAAACTAAATATTCGGTATTAAGATATTAATTATTGCATTTCATAATCAATATTCTAGTTCGCTAGTTAGCCACATTTCATATTTCTATACAGTAATATTGCCAAATTAATCAAATCAGGGAAATATTTGACATCTATTTGCGACGTTGCTAACTTTCAGAATTAACGCTCTTAACGTTCTTTCTTTACCCATCATATCTATCGGATGAGGGTGAGGTGGGAACGGGGAAAAACTGTGTTGGCTAATGGATTCATTAGTAAATGGAAAATTTAATTTACGATTTTTCAACGCTACAATATTTTTTTAATGATTTAACACTAAATGTACTAGTTAATTGTTTTAGGCGTGACTTTGCGGAACTCCATTATAAAATACAATAGACGACGTATATTTAGTAACCTAATCCGCGTAACTGTTCTTAATGAGTCATAAAGAACCCTGTAAGAAATCGACACGTGTTTCACCTCTCAACGAGGCATCCTCAGGAAGGCGATTGACTTGTTGCGACTCGTGTCGATTTCTAACAGGGTTCTTTATGACTCATTAAGAACAGTTACGCGGATTAAGTTACTAAATATACGTCGTCTATTGTATTTTACTAAATGTACTGTAAGATGACAAACATCTGTCAAATCCGGTACATTTCATGTTAGTTCATAGAGTCTTCTCGGGCTCTAGATGTAATAATTTTATATTTGACTGCTACACCTTTAAGCCCAACAGACACACAAAGCGGATCGGGACAGGAGTACGGCAAACTTGTGTTCAGGGTGGACATCGACGCGAAAACTGTTACCATAGATTTAGTACAATTTCTGTCCGATCATGTACTGACTCCATGGTAACAGTTTGCGCGTCGATGTCCCTGCCACCTTGTATATTGTAATTCCTTGTATTATATAGATGTCAGCACACGAAACGCGTGCGCGGCTCCCGCTGTCGACGACCGTAGCCGTAAGATTTATAATGATAATGGACATCCCCGGCTTTGATAAAAGACGATTTTTTTTTAAGGATTTCTGACCGAAATTGACGATAATGTTAACGGATTTCCAAAATGATCTATGGCAACACTGCACTAGACACGCTCTCGCGGCCACACTGCGACACTCACGACGTGCAGCCGGCCGGTGTAGAGCAGCAGCGGCAGGCTGTAGTCCGTGAGGTTGGTGCGCAGCGTCAGCGCCGAGCTCAGCGTGGCGTCGGCGGCGGCGGCGGCGCCCGCGCTGCGCAGGCGCACGCGCGCCGCCAGTGCGCCGCCGCCGCGCGCCAGCGTCAACGGCGCCAGCGACTCCACCTGCACACGCCACTGTGAGACACCCGCGCGAGCCATGCGCCCGAAGGACCGACGACTATTTAATGTAATGATTAGGATTGCAACGAAATTTAAAAAAAAACTTTTTTTGAGACCGCGTGTTTGTCTTAATCTATACCCACAATGACTGAAAAACAAAAGACTTTTTCTTTTTTTCATTGCTTAAGCAGATATCAAACGCTTCACTGGAGTGAATGGCTCACTCGGCTGAAGGTTCATGTTTGTTCCACTCCACGACAACAACAAGACTATACAGGAATGAACGTTCACTACGTTCAACGTATCATTTGGTAGGCGAATGAAAGATGCCGAGTGACGAAATCCAACACAAAATTATCTAAATCGATCCAACAATCGATTCAAATCATTTTGTGTTCAGATGCTTCACTCCTAATGAAAGATGAAAGATAAAAATGAACAAAATGTGAAGAGACTTATATCAGCTGAAGCTCAGGTCGGTGTCGGTGAGACGTGGACTCACCTCAAAATATTTGTCGACGTCTGGTCCGAGGTCGATGCGAGCGATGTGCACGGGCACCGGGAACTCGTTGCGCACGCGTACCTCGCGCATGCGCAGCGAATCGTCGCGGTTCGCCGTCACGAAGCTACAAGACGCAAGTTCATCCTTGTTATCGATCACACAGTGACATTGCAGAAAAAACTATGTATAAATGTGGACTTTACCACTACATCACACCTCATAGAAATGTCCAAGCTCTCCTGGAAGGCATCAAAGAAAAACTGGCGAACTTTACTATGCTGGACTACTGCATTTTATTGATAGGTGGTGAGGACTTCCAAGTCACATGTAAATATTATGACAGTATTTTATTAATAAGACAGATTTTACAACAAATCACAAATACAAACATAGTTATATGCACACCAACGTACAAATTCTTCACGAATAACTATTTATATAATTCCAGAGTGGAAACTTTTAATACCTTGTTATATCTGGATACAGCTACTCATGGACATGCTAATGAAAAGCTTTCTGGATAGTAACAAGAATTTAAGATACGATGATACCATGTTCAGTAGACACGGAGGCATGATAAATTACTCTGGAATGAAATCTACTTTTATTGATATTTATAATGTGATTATTTATATTCAAAGTGTCAATACTGAGTATGAAATAATTATGTGGACTTGACATATATGACAAAATACATCCTAATTACAACTCGAATAAGTATAAGACAAACTCAAACTCAAATCATTTATTTCAATTAAACCATTACAGGCACTTTTGAATTAGCAAGGAATCGGTCAATCAAAAATATGAAGCTAGTTGCCCATTCCAAAGCGTAGTAGGTACCTATGGAGAAGAACGGGCAAGAAACTCCACGGACACTCTTTTAAATAAAATAAATTGTTACAAAGTATTGGTTACATCATTCATGTTGAAATTATACATGTGAGAACAATGTAGAAAGACGTGCACGTTAGAAGCGTCCGTAATACAAAGATAAAAACAAAGAACAATTCAAAAATTAAAAATCAGCCATGGCCTCTAAGAGTTGACCAGTCCCAACTGACGGCGCCCGTTCACGAACATGACGTATGGATCAGCACCATTCAGCTCAACCATTTTGAAGGGAGCTAAATGATCCAACACACGCGCTACCATCAGCGAGACATTTGAGTGAGCATGACATACTCACAGCCGCCAGGGCACATTCAAGTCAATAAAAAAAAGTATTACCCGGTAAATGGTAGCTCTTTAGTACATAGTACTAACACCTGTGCTCTGGAATTATATAATACAAAGGAGATTGATTTTATACAATGCAAAGATGGTCTTAAAATATTCAGCAGCTCCAACAGTATTTTCAGATGTTAATCAATTAGTTGTGGTTGTGGAGCAGGACCAGCATTGAGCCAAGCATTTTTATCAGTGATGTAATCCCCCAACTTATAATATGCCTGCCTGCATAGTGTGCGTTTTATACAAGACTTGAATTTCGTCTCATTCAGTTGAAATATGTGGGGAGGAATTTTATTGTAACATTTTAAACAGTACCCCATGAAAGATGAGTCCACTTTAGCCAGTCTGAAACCTGGTTGAACTAATAGGTCCCTATTTCTTGTACTATAATTATGTCTATCACCTCTTTTACTAAAAAGATGTAAGTTTTTTCTTACGTACATGATGTTTTCATAGATATATTGACAAGGTACCGTCATGATGTTAATATCCTTAAACAGTTCCCTTAGAGAGTCACGCCTGCGGAGATAGTACATGGCTCTAATCGCTCTTTTCTGCAGAATAAAAATAGACTCGATGTCTGCAGCCCGTCCCCACAGTAAAATACCGCATGACATGATACTATGAAAGTAACTAAAATAGACCAGCCTCGCTACATCAGTAAATTGACGGATTTTTCTGACAGCATATGCTGCTGAACTTAGCCGTCCTGCGAGGGATGTTAAATGAGGACCCCATAGTAGCCTTGAGTCTAGCGTGATCCCTAGGAAAACAGTTTTATCGACGAATTCTAGTTTCTCTTGATTCAATACTATCCCACAATCACTACTTTTGACATTTGGTAAAGAAAATTTTATACACTTAGTTTTTTTTCCATTTAATACTAAATTATTAGCAGTGAACCAATTTTGGACCTGCAATAGGGCGTTATTTACGTCGTCAAAATTTGTTGCACGTCTATCTACCTTAAAAATTAAGGAAGTATCGTCAGCAAATAACACCATTTGTGGTTGATTTTTTAATAAATGGAGTAGATCATTGATATACACTAAAAAGAGGAATGGACCCAATATCGAGCCTTGTGGCACACCTATTTTTACTTTTAAACCTAGTGAATTGATACCGTTTATTTGGACTTGCTGTTGTCTATTATTTAAATAAGATTTTACTAAATTGAGTGCAAGTTTTCCAAGTCCGTAATGCTCAAGTTTCAAGAGTAAGGTTTCGTGATCGACGCAATCAAATGCCTTGGAGAGGTCACATAAGATTCCTATGGCGTCTTGGGCCTCTTCCCACGCGTTAAAAATGTGTCTTAATAAGGTTACACCGGCGTCGGTCGTACAACGTCCTTTGGTGAATCCATACTGTTGATCATGAAGGATTTTATTTGTGTTGAAATGATTGACCATTTGATTAAGCATTACCTTTTCAAACACCTTGCTGAAAACCGGCAACACGGATACGGGTCTATAATTATTGGTGTCTTTACTGTCCCCGGATTTGAAAAGTGGTATTACCTTACTGTATTTCATTAAATCCGGGAAGACTCCTTGATCCACACACAAATTAAATATTAAGGCTAAGTAAGGCGCTATGGTCTCAATTATGGAAGTACAGACTTTAATGGACATTCCCCAAAGATGTTCGGTTAATTTGATCTTAATTTGCTGAAAAGCTTTTATCACTGTTATAGGTTTAATATGCTTAAAGTTAAATTTAATCGGGCAAGCTGAAACGTTCGCCCTTACTAAATCAAAAGAGAGCGAGGGCTAGGAATTTAAGGTTTCAGTAGTTTTAAGTGGGATACTGGTAAAGAAATTTACAAATTCTTGAGCAACTTCTTTGCCATCGCAAATGAGACCACCACATGACGTCTTCAGTGTGTAATCAGAATTATGCTTTTTGTTCCTGTTCGTTTCGTTATTGATAATTTTCCAAACCGTCTGTATTTTATTGTCTGCTGATTTAACCTTGTTGCTAATGTATAAGGCTTTAGCTGTCTTACAAGAGCTCTTAAAAATTTTAGAGTACGTAGCAACATACTTATTAAAAGTTTCCGTGTTAATATAAGGCTTAAGGCCATACACCTCGAAAAGTCTATCCCTACTTTTCCTGAGTCCTTTAGTTGCCCAGTCACTAAATAAAAACTTAGGGCTGATAGTTTTTGTGTTCTTCTTAAAAGAATTATTGAACTCGGTCTGGACTAACGAAAAGAATTCCTCGTACAAAATATTAGCATTGTTCATTGTAAGGTCTTGATTATTTAACTTACAAACTAAAGTGCTATTAAATTTATTTAAATTAACTGCTGTTATTGGTCCACTGCACTTTTTTTACTGGTATGTTGGATTCAAAAATTACGGATTGACCACTGTGATCAGAAGGGAGATAATTAACGATGGCTTTATCTAAATAGTCGCAAGAACAAAACACATTATCAATACATGTAGCAGTACTCGTAGTTACTCGGGTTGGTTCTACAAACACATTTGACAAATTGAATGATTTGAACAAATTTAAAAATCTACTGGTATTTGAATTATTTTCTAAAATATTAATGTTAAAGTCACCACAGATAATTACTGATTTATTAGCAGTTGCAGGTTTTGCCAAAACATCTTCCATTACTGACTCAAATATAGAGTAGTTTTGATAATTTGGGGGTCTGTAAACGCACACTATAACATGCTTATCTAGCTCAACACAAGACAGTTCAATGCTATGTTCAACCGATAGTTCAACTATGTCAATACGGGTTTTTGATTTAATACAACTTTTAATCAATATTAGTGAACCACCACGCAGCATTGATTTTCGGTTAAAACAACTATAATTCAATACTCAATACTCAATTCTTTATTGCATTCCACAATGTAGGCTTAGGTGGTAAACATTTATTTGGTAGGTAACAATCGTGGACCCTGTCGGGCACAGCAAAAGATATAATAAATAAATGTGGAGAGGACTTATCATTATTCTCATAGTTAATTAACATTTCATAATCCTTTAACCAATGCTCAGTTAAACAAATAATGTCAAACATTGTTTTTTCTAAAAACAATTCAATTTCCAATTGTTTGGAAGAAAAGCCTTGAATATTTTGGTGAAATAATTTCAAGGATTTCTGCTTAGCCCCTTTTGTACAGTTAACTATGTTAGTGCCAGAAAATACCTTGTTGTTATTAAGTGTAAATAAACTGTTAGAGGTACCTTCTGTTGTCTTACAAACTAGTTTAAACTATTTGAGCTAACCACCTTAACATTAGTACTATTACTAACTGTGGTACTAATTGTAAATGACTTAGACATACTAATTATGTCTGGGTTAATATTAAAAGCTAATAGCCTAGCTATTTGACGTCTAAAACTAATGGGCAGATACACAGTATCCCTAGTCGACCTTAGCTTATCAACAAAAATGTTGGTGTCAAAAAATATAAACTGGTCACTATGGCGTATAGTCCCAGTCGCCCCCACATGGATTGCCACCAGGTGGCAATTGGGAGAAAAAAATCCCAGTTGCCACCGGGTGGCGACTGGGACCTTATTGCCCCCACTTCAAATCGCTGTACATTGCGGCGTGGATCGCCAAACCCCCTCATCGCTATATTTCTTACGGCCGCGATGACGGGGTTGGCGGTCACATTTCCAATGTGGTTTTATTAGTAGATAAGTGATATTTTTAGGGACATACAAACAAGATTTAAAGAAAACCACAAAATATTATCAATAAAACCACACCAATACAAACAATGCACACAATAAACTACCCGACGGATAAGTCATAAAACACGTGTTTCGTCAAAATGAAGGAGTTAGTTAAAACTTCATGAATGTGATTGTGGTAGGTATAACAATCCTTTTATTTTTGTGTAAACAATCGTAAAAGCTTGTAAAACGTTAGTTTACCTATTGCTATTTTTTGCCGCCTATAGTCGGTATTCATTTGTATTGTTTGAAGCTCTCCAAAACCGACTCAGCGATAAGGAGTACACAAATCACAATAGATGTGTCATTCCCTTCCCCTACCCTTTACCGGCTTTTGCATCTATGACATTGAAATGCAATTTAGTCTATCTATAATCATGTCAGAGCAAAGTGCGTCTTGCAGCTCCGGACAAAGTATACTATATATAAAAAGACGACATGGGACAATTATTCTTCGTGCAGGACATCAGTATAATTTGAAAAGAAAAAACAAAAGTGACGTAGAAACGTGGGAGTGCACCCAAAGGAAAAAAAAATGCAAGGGATTTATAAAGATAAAAGTAAGTCACTAACGCCTATGATTTATCACTTAAGAGCGTGCAGCCTCATGATTCTTATTTTTGAACTAAGATTTTCTGTGATACGAATTTACACCAGGTTTTTATGATTAATAATAATAAGTGATTAAAAGCAACTACAATAAAGAAAATCTTGTTTGTATGTCCCTAAAAAATATCACATATCTACTAATAATACCACATTGGAAATGTGACCGCCAACCCCGTCATCGCGGCCGTAAGAAATATAGCGATGAGGGGGTTTGGCGATCCACACCGCAATGTACAGCGATTTGAACTGGGGGCAATAAGGTCCCAGTTGCCACCCGGTGGCAACTGGGATTTTTTTCTCCCAATTGCCACCTGGTGGCAATCCATGTGGGGGCGACTGGGACTATACGCACTATGGTGACTAACTAAGAAATGCATGTAATTATTTAGTATGTGAATATAGTTGTTTTGCCTATTTCATAAATGCTCAAAATATGGAAAAGCACACAAAATTATCTTCTTACAATTTAACTTCAATAGTTCAGTGACACAATCAGCAATATCATCTTTTTTAACATTAAAACTATTACCTATAAGTACAGTAATGATGGCATGAGGATCATATTCCTTCCTAGTTAATGAAGACATTATTTGTTTGTAGGAATTCTGAGGCATACAATAATTTTGTAATTAATTTTGTTTTTATATTATGTAATTTAATCATTAATTTGATATGAAACATTTGCAGTGCCCTTACAGGGTGCATGTCTTAATACTGTGTCATGAAATTTTAATGCATGCCTACTAACCAGTGTTGTACATGTTAGCAAATAAATAAATAAATAATAAATAATTTTGAGAAGAATGACTCATGTTGTTGCTAAGTAATTTACCTAACACTTTTCCAAAACTATCAGAAAACATAATGGAGCAAACTTTACTACTACAAGGGACAGAACTAGCTTCTGTCTCAACTACTTGCAATGGACCTTGTTCAATATCTGATGTAACGTTATTGGGAATAGAGACCTGAGCACTTCCCAACTGGTACGGGTCCTCCGTTGCCTCAGGTTGGGGAGTCTCAAGATTGGATGTCCTTTGCAATGAAGATTGAGGGCTGCTGGGAGGCAGCGGGTCCACTTTATCTATATTAGAGTTGCACATTTCCACTAACTCATTTGCAGCAAGAATGTGCTCCTGAATTTGTTTTTCAGACCTCACATACTTAGTATAGAGTACAGTCACTCTGACGCTGACGCTTCTAGTACCTGAATTTCAGACTGTAACTGTTGAGTGTCAAACTCATAAATGTTCTTACTGTCTTCTAATTTAATTTGATAGTTTTTTAATTTATTTACAAGAAAACCACGTTCTTTCCTTAGTTTAATAAACACACAACAGCTGCGACTAGTACAGAGGGACAAAACTTGCAGATTTTTCCATAAGACTCTCAATATTAGTAGTAGTGCTTAATGTTGCATGCCATACGGTAGAATGTACTGGATCTTTTCTTTTTCTTTTTTTACACCATCAAAACTATGTTTTGTTACCTACATTCTTTGCAAATAAATGATTTCTGATTTCTGAATATTCTGCACCAAAATATTGCCGGTTTGCTGAACAAATTAGACTTATTGACTATTCAATTATAAAACCTTGAAAATCAAGGTACTATTGTAGAGGTTCTCTGCATAACGGAACATTTTATTGCATCTGGCCGTGAAAGTTTATTGTATCTTCCTGGTTTCCACCCCGCCGCCTTCTTTTGTCTTCATTCTAGTTAGAACTGGGCATCAATATAAAGAACTACCGGATATTGCTAAGCACTCTGTGTCAGGAGTTTATGAAATTTGTGGAATTGAATTGACAACTCATTCTTTTATTGTAATTTGTGTAATAGAATTTCTAAATACAATTATTTGACATTATATAATAAGCTTGACATTGTTTTGAGTAACTTGTTTGTTAAATGGAAAAAAGATTGTTATATGTGGCGATTTAAATATTGATACTTACGTTAAAAAGGAATACTTTGGAACTAGAGAATTTTCTACTGAGTTACAACTTGACTTTAGAAATAAATCAACCTACCAGACTTAGTAGTAACACATGTATCGATAATTTCGCGCATAACTTGCGAAGAAGATGTAAAGCTGAAATTATGGATCTCATCCTTTCTGATCACACGTCACAAATACTCACGAGTTGCCATAAATAGAAGAGCCGCTTAAAATTCTTGAAAATTTTAAGGAAAGACTACTCCATAGAGAGCCTCAAACAATTCCGAAAGTGCATTCTAAGTTTAACTTTTAATGATGTATATGAAAGTAACGATGCCAATACAGCTTACAAAAGATTTTATGAAATGTTCTCCCTATTTTACAAACTTTGCTTCCCTGATAAAATAATAACTATACATACTAATAAAAACGTGAAATATCGCGTGGCATAAAAAGCTGTAGTAAAAAACAAAGAAAACTAGTGTGGATATACAGACTAAATCTTGTATTAAAAAATAAATATATTTAAAAAAAACTCTTTACAATATAAGAAAGTTATAAGACTAACACAAAAAGCTCAAAATGATTACTTTATACAAATTTCGCAGAATAAGTCGAAAGCTACATGGATATTATAATGTAACTAATACTACTGTATTATTTTAATGTAACTTTCGTTAAGAATTTTCTATTATAATGTTTTGATGATATTTTTGCCTCTAGGGGGGAGTATAGGGGGACATACAAGTCACGGCTTATTTTAGACACCAGTCTCCCACAAATGAACATTGTCCTACATCATAATTATTTTTTTCCATTTTTAAGTTATAGTAGATAAGTGCTATTTGTGGAAGAAAAATAAACATTTTTTTAATTATTTTTTTTATTAGTCAATAGTCCTAAAAATAACTCTCCTAAAGAACAAATAATGACCATTAAGAAATGTGACCTGACCTTTTCAAAACCTGCTGACATTGCGAATGCATTTAATAATTATTTTATAGATGAAACTGAGAATAATATACTAACTGATATGAAATTCGACAATCTGACACGGCAATCCATGTTTATGCAGCCTGTTCTAACAACTGTACAACTGTTTCGGCTATAGGATCACTTAAAAATACAAGTACTGTAGGATTCGACGGTATGTCAACAAAGGTGATAAAATTTGTAAATGAACTTATAGCACCCGTATTAGCGCATATTATGAACCTTAGCATTTCTGACGGAGTTTATCCTGAAGACTTAAAGAAAGATTATTAAACCACTTCATAAAAAAGATGACAAAACCGGTATGAAGAACTATAATATAATAATCATTTTATTTTATTAATATTAATATTTTAGAAAATAATTCTAATAGCAGTAGATTATTAAGCCTCTTCAAATCATTCAATCTGGTAAATGTGTTTTTAGAACCAACGCGAATAACTTCGACTACTGCTACATGTATTTGTAATGTCTTTTGTTGCTGCGACTACTTAGATAAAGCCATTGTTAATTATCTCCCTTCTGATCACAGCGGTCAAACCGTTATTTTTGAGTCCAGCACACCAATACAAAAAGTGCAGATTCAAATAAGACCAATAACATTGGGTAATTTAAATAAGTTTAACAACACTTTAATTAGCAAGTTAAGTGCTCTGGGCCTAAATTTTCCCAAAGGCAATATTTTGTATGAACAATTCTTTTCATTAGTGAAAACAGAGTTCAATAAATCTTATCTTCGAAAAAAACTAAAACTATTTGCCCTAAGTTTTTATTCAGTGACAGGGCAACTAAAGGGATTAGGAAAAATAGGGAAAGTTTATTTGAACTGTATGGCCTTAAGCCGTATATTAACACGGAAGCTTTTAATAAGTATGTTGCTACAGACTCTAAAACTTATAAAAATATCTGCAAAGCAGCTAAAGCTTCTTTCGTTAGCAACAAGGTTAAATCAGCAGACAATAAAATAAAGACAGTTTGGAAAATTATTAACAATGAAACGAACAAGAACAAAAGACATAATACTGATTACACACTTGATACTTCCCGCGGTCTCATTAGCGATAACATCGATGTTGCTCAGGAATTTGCAACTTTCTTTACCAATATTCTAATTAAAACTACAGAAACTTTAAATTCCTCCCCCATATTTGCTATTGATTTATTAAGAGCGAATGTTTCTTGCGCCTTCAGCCTTTCCCGTGGAATTTAAATTTAAACATATAAACCCTGTGGTCGTTGTTAAGGCTTTTAAGCAACTTAAGATCACAATTACCGAAGATCTGTGGGGTATGTTTACTAAAGTTTGTCAATCAATAATTGAGACAATTGCACCCTATTTAGCTTTAGTAATTAATTTGTGTGTAGATCAAGGGGTATTCCCGGATTTAATGAAGTACAGTAAAGTTATTCCACTATTCAAATCCGGGGACAGCAAAGACAGTAATAATTATAGACCCGTATCGGTTTTGCCGGTTTTCAGCAAGGTGTTTGAAAAAGTAATGTTAAATCAAATGCTATATCATTTTAATCGTAATAATATCCTACACGATCAACAGTATGGTTTCACCAAAGGACGTTGCACAACCGACGCCGGTGTCACCTCATAAAAACACAGAGGCACAAGATGTAATAGGCATCTTTTGCGACCTAGCCAAGGCATTTGATTGCGTGAATCACGAAACACTGCTCTTGAAACTTGAGCATTACGGACTGGGTAAACTTGCCCTTAGCTTAGTAAAATCATATTTAAATGATAGACTGCAGCAAGTTCAAATAAACGGTGTAAATTCATTGGGTTTAAAAGTCAAAATGGGTGTACCACAGGGCTCGATTTTGGGTTCATTCCTCTTTTCTACACTAATATTATAAAGAGGAAAGATTTGTATTTTTGTGTGTGTATGTTTGTAATGAATAAACTCAAAAACTACTGCGCCGATTTCAAAAATTCTTTCACAATTAGAAAGCTACATTCACCATGAGTAACATAGGCTATATTTATTGCTAGAAAATATTAGGGATCCTTACTAAAACTTTAGTAACGTAACGCAAGGTGTAAAAAAAATGCCATAAAACATCTTTCGTCGCATGCGCTGCGGAAACTATTGATGATAAAACAAAAGTATGTTCCACAATATTAAAGAACATTATCAATAACTACAAAAAACTTCCCGATACTATATGTCCAACTATTATCGTTATATCACAATAACCACTTTTTACATTTTAAAAGTTGATAGAAATACCGAACAAAATTAGACCATGTTATTCATACTTCTGTTTAAATCCTTATCCTTATCCAAATATTTTATGAAGATTTATCATAATATTTGGTTATGTAATTTATTTATTATAAGGTAGCTTCACAGCTGACAGTACGTATAACATTAAAATTATTCTAAACAATTACGCCAATTATGAAGTACACAGAAAAATATGAAAAACAGAGAGTGACATAATTATTAATATTCAATTTAATAAAATATAATAAATAAAACAATAATAAACAAAATAATATAATTAAATAAATATAATATATATTTATACATATTTTTTTTTTTTTGTCAATTTGTTCTGAATTTCCCAAGGTTATGTACTGAAGAAAACATTGTATCTATAATCTGTGCCATAAAGATAAGTCTGCACTATTTGACAAAGACATTGTACTTTGAGATAGGCTTGCTAATAACAAAAACAGTTAAACTTTACTTACTTGATTTTAGTGAAATATACTGGATTGTGTTTCTAATAAGTTTCCGTCATTGGATTGATTTTGGTCGCATTTGTGTTTGGTCTTTAGGTCACATTATTTCTTAAGCCGTTTTTGTCCTTTGGCCTATTTGGTCCTTGATCCGTTTTAGTTCTTAGATCCTTTTTGGTAATATCGTAACTAATAATTATTATAAATGCGAAAGTGAATTTGGTTATTTGTTTGTTACGCTTTTCACACTAAAACGGCAGAACAGAATTGGATGAAATTTGGCACATGGGTAGAGCATGACCTGGATTAGGACATAGGATTTTTTTTATCCCGATATTCGGTATCGAGACTTATTCGGGATCGGGATCGAGACTTACGCGGGTGAAACCGCGGGGCTCAGCTAGTTAGTATATATAAATGATTTACCTCATTTACTGAAAAACCGACCACGAATGGTGTTATTTGGTGATGACACATCACTGATTTTTAAGGTAAACAGACATGCACAGGAGCTTGACGAAGTAAATAACGCTATGCTTAAGGTCAATAGTTGGTTTACTGTAAATAATTTGGTATTAAATGAGAAGAAAACTAAATTCATAAGATTCGCGTAACTTAGAAGTAGTGAATGTCATGTTGTTCTGAATGGAGAGACACTAGAATTCGTCGAAAAAACGGTTTTCCTGGGGATCACGCTTGACTCAAAACTACAGTGGGGCCTCACTTAACATCAGTTGCAGGGCGGCTAAGTTCAGCCGCTTACGCTGTTTGGAAAATCCGCCAACTAACAGACGTGGATACCGCGAGACTGGTCTATTTTAGTCACTTTCATAGCATCATGTCTTACGTTATTGTGCTATGGGGACGGGCTGCAGATATTAATTCTATCTTTATTCTGCAAAAGAGGGCTGTCAGAGCCATATATAACCTCCGCAGACGCGAATCTCTAAGGGAACTGTTTAAGAAAATTATCATCATGACGGTACCTTGTCAGTACATACTCGTATATGAAAACATTATGTATGTTCGAAAAAATCTACATCTTTTTAGTAAGATAAGTGACGGGCATAATTTTAACACTAGAAATAGAAACAAATTAGATCAACCACGTTTCAGATTGTCTAAAGTGCACACTTCATTTATGGGGTACTGTGTAAAATGTTATAATAAAATACCACTCAATATTCTTCAATTGAATGAGAAGAAATTTAAAACATGCATTAAACGCACACTATGTAGCATATTATAAGTTGGATGATTATATCGTAGATAAAAATGCTTGGCTTAATGCTGGTCCTGCTCCACAGCCACTTGGGCTCACTAGTTAAAAATTTTAATGTTTGGAAATTTAAACTTATTTTTAATCTTATATTTTGAATTGTTTTGTTTATTTTTTGTACATTGTTCTCACATATAGAAAGAACAAGAATAATGTAACCAGGATTTTGTAATTTTCTATATTTAAAAGAGTGTCCTTGGAGTTTCTTGCCCGTTCTTCTCCATAAAGATCTACGTTTTCGAATGGGCAATTAGCTTCAACTTTCTGACTGACCGACTATTTGACAATTCAAAAGTGCCTTTAAATGGTTTAATTGAAAAAAAACCTTTATGTTTTGAGTTTTGATTGCAGAATAAAATTCCATAATTTGTTAGTGAACATTGATCTTAATAACTATGTTAGTAAACATGCAGGTTGGACAAAAAATCGACGAGCGGGCAATCAAATTTTCCCGCAATGACATTCAGAAGACTGTTCGAGCTGCCCCGGACCCTCTGCAGCAGCGATGCGGCACGCTTATGTCTGATCGCTGCAAAACCATCAGCAAACATTCCTGATGCACTGCAGAAGCGTGGCAGCCCCAACAGCATCCTGAATGCATTGTTGTATTGAACTCGAAGAACATTGATGGCTCTCTGCGTACAACTTGTCCAGAGGCTGCACGTGTAAAATATCTGACAATATGCTTTAAAAAGCGTCAGTTTCACTACACACGCGCAACGAGCAAACCTACGGACAAGCATGTTGCATCGAACCGCCAATGCTCTTAGGCCCATAGCAAAAATTTCTGTATATTCCAAAATTTTTGGAAAAAAATATTTATAAATCTCTGTATTGCTTTCTCAATAAATTTAATTTATTATGCAAGGAACAAAGTGGCTTTAGAAAGAATACCACGATAAACATGGCTATTTTTGATTTTTACGTAGCATTTTGTTAGCAGTAGAGCAAAAAGCTCCAATTTGTGCTATTTACACAGATATGACCAAAGCCTTCGATTACGTAAAGCACGACGTCTTATTAAACAAACTGCGTAGCTATACGCAGTTTGTCTAATAAGACGTCGTGCTTGTATCAGAGGTAACATTTTAAAACTAATCGAATCCTATCTCTCCAACAGAATGCAATGTACAGAGATTGCAAGAGTATGTGAAACAAAGTTTGAAAAGAGTTTTGTATCTCTTTCGAGATTAATAAACTTTGGTGTCCCACAGGGTAGCGTTCTTGGTCCACCTCCTTTCTTAATCTATATAAATGATCTGCCAAAGGTGACTCAACATCAGATGGTGATGTTTGCAGACGACAGTACCGCCATAGTGAAATGTATTGATGGCAATATTTATCAAGGTGACATAAATAATACACTATTGGATATAATTAATTGGCTTAACAAAAATAATTTAGCTATAAACGTAAAGAAAACCAAAATAATGCACTTTCACCAAAGGACTGAAGTACCAAAAGTAAATATCAGACATTGAAGACGTTAAAGTAGCAAAATTCTTAGGTTTATTCCTTGATAACCAACATAACTGGAAGGCCCACATAGATGACCTAAGTAAGAAAATAAATATGGATACGCTACTAGTTGCATATCACGGCAAAAAACAATACTATAATAATAACGACGATAATGTTTTTGGGGCAATTCTACTAATAAAGATATCGTCTTTAAGGCACAAAAAAGGTGCATAAGATCAATGTGTGGTCTGAAAGTTGATGATAGCTGTGTACCATTCTTTAAATCGCTGAAAATACTTACCCTACCCTCATTATATATTTTTGAAATTAGTGTTTTCGTCAAAACAAACATGAGATTATTCGAAAAAGTGTCAACGTTACGAAATGTTGCGATTCGTAGCCAATACACAAACCCTTTAAGCAATCAGCGCCAGTAGGACTGCCTTAGTGAGAAAAAGCGTTTTAGGCACGGCACCGCGCATTAACAACAAATTACCGAATGTCATAAGAAATTAGAATGTAACACAATTCAAAACAATAATTCAAACTATTATTAATAGAAAGATGTTATTATACGTCTGATGAATTTCTGAATGATAAATTAATGTAGATTTATTTATTTGACTGGAGAAACAATTTTTAATTGAATATTGTGACTAATTATAATTTATGATTATTTATTTATGCATTGACTGTTGAAATGACTTTATTGTTCTTATTTCGCATGCAACCATATTTGTTCTCTTGGCATAACATAGCGAACTATATCTTTAATTTAAGAACTGTATTCATTACCTATGTTACACAAATAAAGAGATGATTATGATTACAAAATACACTTTCACACTAGCTGTATAGATGGCTGCCACTAACTTTAAGATCACAAAATTGATGTAGATCGATGATCACAAGATCACATTAAACATTATGAAACCCAAGCGGTCGTACGTACTGCAGCGCGACGGGCGTGAGGCGCAGCGTGCCGGGCAGCAGGCGCAGGCTGTAGGGCAGCGCGGCGCGGCCAAGGCGCAGCCAGCCCGCGCACCACGCGCCGCCGCCGCGCCCGCCTCCCACGTAGCCCGCCCACAGCGCCGCGTCTGCGGACACGTATGTGAGCTGTCAACAGTGTCAGTCCCTAGTTCATTCACTTCAAGCTCACTTCACCTAATTTTACATGGTGAGATTTTTACACAATAGATCAGCTTTCCACCAAATTTTAGTGTGCTTGTCGACTCTGCCAAATGTTTAGTGCTTGTCGACTCTGCAAATGTTAGTGTCCTTATCGACTCTGCCAAATTTTAGTGTACTGTCGACTCTGCAAATATTAGTGTCCTTATCGACTCTGCTAAATGTTAGTGTGCTTGTCGACTCTGTCAAATTTTAGTGTGCTTGTCGACTCTGCAAAACGTCGTGAACTCATTTAGAAAACAGATTTACCTCACGAAATTTTGTTCTCTAAGGCATTGGAGGACGTGTTTAAGATGCTGAACTGAGAAGGGCGTGGCATTAACATCAACGGCGAGTACATGTCACACTTAAGATTTGCAGATTACATCGTCATACTGGCTGAATCGCTGCATGACTTGCAGCAGATGCTGTACGGCCTAGTTGATTCTTCTGTACGCATTGGTCAACCCAGGTTATGCTCAACGAACACGTCACTCCGGAAGCGACTGCTGTCAATGGCGGTGCTCTCAACTCAAGGTGGGACAAACTCTGCAGTTTGGTAAGAACAACAACAAACACATCTTTGAAATCCCGGCTAACAGAAAAATTGCTGGGCTGGGTAGCTTTTGGGAAGCTTCGTCGAGTCTCCTTGTCGCGTATTCCACAGAGCCTATAGACTAAGGTCTTCTGGCATTAATGCTGAAATGAACCATTTTGGCGCAGCCGTGAGGCACACACTATTGTTGTTAAAATATTTTTTTCACTTTTTTTATTTTGTATTTTGTGTTTCACGAACTTTGTCCAAATAAACATTATTCTTTCTTTCTTACAATCGGACAAGTGAAAGTTTATGAGAGCAATTGCGTGGTGGGTTGGGGAGTAGAGAAATGAGCGGTTTGCTGTACTGCAGTTTCGGACATCATTTCATGGACTATATTTCCGATATCGAATGAAATTGAATAGTTTTATAAACAGAAGTTGGTCCTGATAAAATATCTCCTCAACTCAACTCCTTCCAATCTGGTCATAGCACCACCACAGCGCTTCTGAACATTACGGATGATATAAGGTCAGCCATGGAAATCGGTAATCTAACGGTCTTAGCTTTATTAGATTTCAGTAATGCTTTTAATACTGTTGATTTTGATGTATTGCTTAGCATTTTATGCTCTCTTAACATATCTCCATCAGTAATTGACTGGTTTCGTACTTACCTGTTCGGTCGCCGGCAACGTATTTGCATTGGAGAGACGTTGTCTTCCTGGAGTAATACTTCTGCCGGTGTACCTCAGGGTGGCGTTCTATCCCCTTTACTTTTCGCAGTTTTTATTAACTCAATCTCCGAAGAACTAATTTCTTTCTACCATCTTTATGCACATGATTTACAAATTTACTCGCGAGCTCCTCTTGGAAATCTATCCGAGGCGATCTCGTCCGTATATGCGACTGGAGTAAGAGATATGGACTTATGGTCAACCCCATAAAGACGCAGGTTGTGGTGGTAGGGAGTTCTAGGTCGGTCTCAAGGATCGACTGGACAACTCTTCCCCAAGTTTCTTTTGACAATTCAGTTGTTCCCTTCAGAGAAAATTAAAAACTTGGGGATATTCATTGATAAAAACTTTTCTTGGACTGCCCAGCTACAGGAAGTTAGCCGCAAATTATTTGCATCCGCTGCATCTTTGAAGAGATTACGTAATTTTCTACCGACTGCCACCAAGATTGCGCTTGCCCAATCGCTTCTTCTACCCATCCTTGATTATGCTGATGCCAACTATGTTGACCTTACCCAAGACCAACTTGATAAACTTGAGCGGCTTCAAAATGTTTGTATGAGGTTCATATTAGGTTTGCGCAAATATGACCATTCGCCTTCGCCGGTATGTTCATATTCTTTCCCTTTTGTATAATATGCTTTTTTACCCTTCCACCCCTCTCTATCTCAAGGAACGTTTCCAGTGTCTTTGCGACTCCCACACGAAAATTTTAAGGTCATCAGATAACTTGAAGCTTAAAATGCCTATACATTCCACAACTTTCCTCGACAAATCCTTCACTGTCCAGGCCGCTCGTTTAGAAAAGAAAGAAAGAAAAAGTGTTTATTCTGCACAAACCAAACGCACATTACAAAAAAAAAAAACAAAACAATACCACTTTACAGAAGAGCCAAAAGCCTCGTATCCATTATTGACAACAGAAAAGTTTGACAAATTTGATCTATTCCCTGCTGTCAGGGTCAGAGGCCAAAGACAATTACATAATGTGTTGCGACATTTACAAAATGAAAACAAACAATCAAACCTACAAAATACTGATTGCAAAGTGGAAAAAAGAACAGTTTGTGTAACAAGTAACAACAATAACAAGAACAATTTAAGCTGTGCGTCGTATCTGTGCAAGAATAGGTCATTGCTCAGCTGAATGCAGTGACTTCGGACGAACCTATTGTCAACAGCGCTGATTTTCAGCAAAGACCTCGCGAATGATGTAATGTTTGTAGAACGCATTTCCAGTTGAAATAAAGCGCGCGCAATCGTTACATGTGTTTAAGAGACTCGTGAAGGAACATTACTTGTCGTTGTGATCTTGTTCTCGTAACTGTAATTATCTATAGTCTTCATTTATTTTCGTTGCTTATAGCCCGTGTCCAATAAGTTCGAATACACTTTTACAGGCTTATTCTGAATAAAGCAATTTTTTTTGCGGAGGACCTTTTAACAGTTTATGTCTTTACATATATACGACAAAAAAATAAAAGAAAATTAAAATTACCGACGTATGTTTTTTTGCTAGCTTTTTGTAAAATATTGAAAAATAAAGCAATTTCGAGGAGAAGTTGTTAAAAAACATCTCATTGGCGAAATGCCTGGTACAATTTTAAGGCATTGAATCCTCTCAGGATCAAACTTGATTTTGTGAACAAAACCATAAAAAGGTACAAGAAGACATCTTCATTATAGGATCGACAAACATCTGGTCGGCCGCGTTCAGCACGGACAGCACGGGTAGTGAAGATCGTAAGGGAGCGGATTCGACGAAAACACCATCAAAAACTCTTGAATCTGCGAAAACTTGCGGTTGATTTGAAAATTTCAAGGGCATCGGCCATAATAATTTGAAAATAAATCTTGTGTGTCAGGCTTATTAAAAACGTCAAATTCACGGCGTAACAAATGCTTGTAAGAAAAAGAGGAGATAAAGATAAATATTAAAAACAATACTCTCCTGGCACGCTGGGGACGAGTTCGTCTTTTCCGATGAGAAACTGTTTGTTCTGAACTGTTGAAATCAACGCTGAATGTTACAAGACGGAAGTTTTGGAGAAAACTGTAGCATCTAGTTTACGTCTCATGCTTGGAGATGATTATTACATCTTCCAATAAGATGGGGCAACATCACACATAGCAAACGTGGCTTAAGCATTGTGTCAAGCCAATTTGACTGATTTCTTACCCAAGAATGAATGGCTTCCTAGCTCACTAGATTTGAATCCTTTGGATTTTTTTGTATAATCATACATGCTGTCGATGTTAAAGACTACAAAATTGCAAATCTGGAAGTTCAAGAACGTTATTCAGCGCGTTTGGGGGGAAATGCCGATGGAAGCTGTGCGGGCCGCGTGTGACGGGATTGAAAAACGTTTGAACCCGATGAGGAAGGAAAAAGGTGGAATTATACCGAAACATCTATTATAATTGTTAAAAGAAATGTGATTTTATTAAAAATATAAATTATGTTTAAACTAAATATAGTTCCTTATTTATTGAGTTTTCAAAGTGTATTCGTATTTATTGGACACGGTGTATATTTAGTATGTACGTATTTATGTATCTATTATTAAGGATATGTAATAGGTTACCTAGGAACCGGTTATAGGTTACCTGGTGGTAGGTTTACCTATGAAATTGCCGTTTTGTATGAAAAAATTTAAACGATTTTTTTTCATGTATTTTTTATTTGTATTAATCGAAGTAATCACCCATTCAATCAATGCATCTTTGCCAACGCAGTGGCAGTTTATTGATGCCCTTCTTAAAGAAATCAGCTGGACGGGAGGCAACAAATTCTTCAAAGGCATTTTGTACTGCCTCTCGGGTATTGAATTTTTTTCCCGCCAAGAAGTTATCCAAATTCTGGAAAAAGTAGTAGTCTGTAGGCGCAAGGTCTGGTGAGTAGGGCGGATGACGGAGAGCTTCCAAACTCAGTTCTTGCAACTTGGAGACCGTCTGCTGTGCAGTATGAGGTCGCGCGTTGTCGTGCAGTAGCAGCGGAGACGAGCGATTGACCAATGCTGGTTGGAGATGTGCCAGCTTCTCCATCATTGTGTTCAGTTCTTCACAGTACACATCTGCAGTAATGCTCACCCCGTTTGTTAAGAAGCTGTGATGAATCACACCGGCGCTAGACCACCAAACAGTGACCATCACTTTTCTAGGGGTAAGTTTTCGTTTAGGGCATTGTTTAGGTGCTGAACCAGGATCCAACCAACTTGCTGAGCGCTTGCGGTTATCAAACAGAATCCATTTTTCATCGCAGGTAACAATGCGGTTCAAAATTCCTTCATTTGTGTGTCTGTTGAGCAGTGCAAGGCACGTCTCGACGCGTACTTTGCGCTGGCGATCATTGAGTTCGTGGGGCACCCATTTGTCAAGCTTTTTTACCTTGCCAATTTGACGCAAATGGACCAATATTGTTTGGACGCTAACGTCGAAAGCTGCTGCTAATTCAGCCGTAGATTGTGTATCATCAGCTTCCACAATCGCCTTTAATTCGTCATTGTCGACCAAAGTCTTCGGACGACCGCGAGGTTCATTTTTCAGGTCGAAATTTCCAGAACGGAAGCGAGCAAACCAATAACAGGTGGTGCGTTGGTTTGTAGTGTTAGCTCCGTAAACGTCGTTGATGTTGCGTGCCGCTTGTACCGCGTTGCTGCCACGACGGTACTCATATTCCATAATTACTCGAATTTTTAACGTATCCATGATGACGAAAAAGATTGAAATGCGATGAAAATGTAACACTAATCAATAATCAAATGACTACTTTTGGAAAAAAAATCCATGTTTTTAAAATAAAATTAATTTGAAATTAGAATTCTTAGCCAAACAAAAATTATTTGATTTGAAATGGCCAGTACTGCAGAACGGCAATTTCATAAGTAAAGACCTAATATTTATCTGTGTATCTATTCTAGTATATTGTATACTTATTATTTGCACCAACGACAGCCCCATTTTATGTCCAGGCAAATCACTGTCCATTCTAAGGTTGCCTGGAAGAGATAAAGCGATAAGGTCGCCCATTGTATATTTTGAAGTGCTTAATTTTTTATTATGTATTTTTGTGGTGTACAATAAAGTATATATAAATAAGTTATTAGCAGATTCTAGTATTGTTGGTCAAAGTTGTTCTTATATAATATTAAGTGTATGGCTCAGAGATAGCCAGTTAGCTACAGTGGAGTTGTTGGATGTGAGTTGACGAAAACCACAGACTTCACGATAATTCAGTTTATTAAAAGTTACAAGTTCCGTTGGATGCTAATCCGCGGTTATAGCGCTACGGCAGCTATTGGTCAACTAAAGTAAAAGTAATTATAAAGTAAATCAAACGAGTAGCGATAAGTAGGTCGCGGCGTTTGCAATTTGCCTGTACGTGAACCGTACATTAAGTGCCAATAAATTTTATCTTTTTGCTATAGAAAATTTGGTTAAAATAAAAGCTCAAGATGGCAGCGATGCCGGTTATAATTAGTTGAGACTGGTACTTACAGTCAAGTGTAAACTGTGCGGTGCGCGTCAGTTCCTGGTGCGGCTCGAGGTGCGGCCGCAGCAGCGTCACGAACGCGCCCTCCGACTTCACGCCTGCCACACACAACTGTTATACGCGGTGCTACTGTGTCACAGTAGGGTAGCGACTCATTTGAATCAAATATAATTAGAGTAACATTAGAATGAACCGCGGATTTCACTTACTGCACACACCTCATAAGAGCGAGTCGTGTTCTGTATGCGGCCTGCCACGAAGTTGACGTCGATCTTTGTAATACTGAGATTTATTCATTGAAAAAGTCTCTACAATCATTATTTTGCTCACATTTCATAAGCAAACGATGCATCTAGTGTAACATACCTACGGCTATGAAACTTATAAGTGGCCTTAATTGTATTAAAAACTGTAACCATTCTTTGTTTATAGCTGTAAGTTTTCCTAATAAAATAAAATAAATAACCGTGTGTAGTACCAGTCGAAATCGTAAGTGTATAAAATGTCAGTCACCGTTTCCATTGGCGGTGCCCTTGTCACTCTGGCCGTTGTGCGCGGGCGGCAGCGCGGGCTCGGGCGGCGGCGCGGCCGCGCAGCGCGCCGCCCACACGCCCGCCTCCAGCGCCACGCCCGCCGCCGCGCTGTTGCCGGCCGCGATGTCGAACTGCACACAGAGCACGGTTAGCGGCGCCGGGACACACACACACAGCATACACCCCACATACGCACCACGTCGGGCGGGTCGCGCGAACCGCGCGTGCGCAGGCGCAGCTGCAGCGGGCTCACGTACTCGCCGGCCGGCACGCTGCGCGCCTCCACACACACCACCAGCCCGCCGCCCGTTATGTTTGCTTTGATTCTGCGAAATATTGTCTTCTACTTAAGAGCGAGCATTCTGAAAGTGGGCAACGTCGCAAATAGCTGTCAAATATTTCACTATTTTGATTAATTTGGCATTACTGCTGTATGGAAATATTAAATATCGCTAGTACCTAGCTAACTAGTGGACCAAAATATTGATTACTAGCTACGCCCCGCGGTTTCACCCGCATAGGAGTGCGTATCCACGCTAACTATGACAGTAAAGCGATGTTATTGGTTAGTTTCACACACATCCCTCGCTATGTATTTTCGCTCATCTCAGCCTAGTTTGATTTTAATAAATGGTTTTTGAACTTTTTGAAAACTTACATTTTGGCGCTAAATATCCCCCATTTTTAGGGTTCCGTAGTAAACAAGGAACCCTTATAGTTTCGCCATGTCCGCCTGTCTGTCCGCGGCTTAGCTCAGAGACGGTTAGTACTAGAAAGCTGTAATTTGGCATGGGTATACATTTTAATCATGCTGATAAAGTGGTAAAATAAAATCAAGTAATTTTTTTAGGGTACCTCCCCTAAACGTAAAGTGGGAATGTATTTTTTTTTCTCATCTACCCCATTTTGTGGGGTATCGTTAGAAAGGTCGTTCAAAAATGAGCGTAGCGAGTGATTTCAGTGTTAGAATCCTGAGCGACGCGAATAAATGAATGGCCCTCGATATAAATCCGTTTTATTCAAGAGTTGCATACTATACTTTATACCATGACTACGAGAAAAAGAAAGATTTAAGCGAAAATAGACATTTAATGAAGAAAAAAGGAAGGTTGAATTAATTAAAATGCACATTAAAATTGGAGCAATTACTAAAATTAAGAGTAATTTTCTTATCATTACTAATAATAATCAACTTGTGAAGCAATATTTATTTCCTGTGTATTGAGTATGTTTTCGCAAGGAGGTTGTATAGCTTCTATATATGCGACCTCCATCACAATGGAGGTCGCATATACAGGGTGAATTTGAATTCATGCGACACCTGTTAAGGGGTCATTGTACTCATCATTATGAACAACTTTCACTATGGGACCAACGTTGAAATCGCGAAAAAAAAATCTGCTGTTCCCTACACTTATGTTCGCATAGCTCGTCAAAATGTAGGAAACAGCTGATTTTTTTTTTCGCGATTTCAACGTTGGTCCCATACTGAAAGTTGTTCATAATGATGAGTACAATGACCCCTTAACAGGTGTCGCATGAATTCAAATTCACCCTGTATAGATGTGTTCTAAATTCAAACACCAAAATAGTGATTAAAAGTGCTTTTTATTCACTGAAAACTGTGAATAAAATAAGCTTTTTAGAGGAGGAATGGAAAAATGGGATTTTATTCATCGATAACAGTGAATAAAACTCATTTTTACTCACAAGTTAATAAAATATTTTGAATTTGGAACAAGCACGAACTATACAAACTATGTACAAAAAATAAATGAAACGTACTGAAAGTACCTACTGGCTGGCTAGATGGAGCTATTCCTTAGAAGCTATACAGTTAAATTTTAATACTATATTAAGCAATACATATCCATACTAATATTATAAATTCGAAAGTCTATCTGTCTGTCTGTATGTTACCTTTTCACGGCTAAACCACTGAACGGATTTCGATAAAATTTGGCAAGGAGATAGATGGTATCCTGGAGAAGGACATACGGTACTTTTTGCCTCAAAAATAATCTTAGGGAGGTGATATAAGAGATGAAAGTTTGTATGAGAAATCTAGCATTTCTTAAGTTAGAGATATGAAAATTCAAATTTATGCTTTTGGTAAGAAATAAAGACTTACACATTTCAGCGTTTTTGTAAAATCATCCCCAAAGGGGTAAAAAAGGGTTGATTTTAAAATTGACAAGTAATATTGTTTTTCTGTGTCTTCTTTTGAAGTACATTAAGGTATTGGAAATATAGTCATAGTCCGTATCTTGAATAAACATTTATCCTTTATTTCATTAAAATCAGCCCACTCTGTCAAAAGCTATTACAATTTAAAGTCAAAAACTAACCTTTCTAACATGTAGGTATTATGAGTTGAATGGCGGCACAAATTAATGGTATTACAAATTAATGGTGATATTAATAGTAAAATGATTATTTCGTTTTTTAAGTAAGGCATTTAGAATCATATAAACCTGTGTTATTTATGTAAAAAAACCGGACAAGTATGAGTAGGACTAGCGCCCTGAGGGTTCCATCTCAAAGCTGTGCTTGCTCGGCTGCCCGAATTTCCAAATCTGGATTGAAGAACAAACTTAACTTTTCAATTAAAAAATAAAACTTTTAATAGAGTACCTAATAAAATACTGAGTAAATGTTACTTCAAGACACGGCCTATGAATTTTCGATCCCAGATTGAAGAACAAACCTAACTTTGCAGTTCATATACCACATGACTTTTTTTACCGTCTCGAAAAAAATAGGGTATAATAGGTGAACGGAGTAGAAGCCTATGGCATAGAAATTTTAATTTTTTAATTTTTTTCAATAACCTAGAATGAAATTGATTTATCGATAAATACCAAGCATATAAAGTGAACTTTTCATACCAGAACATTAAAAATAGAAATTAAAAAATAACCCTACCCTCATACGCACCCTACTAAATGCGCGGAATTTATCATGATATATGATGGATAGTTTCATGATTTTTTAAGGATATTTGGAACTTTTGTATCTCAATGTTACTAAGCAAATATTCCCAGGTATGGCTTCTGTTCCATTTACACAACACACCATATTATTCTCGAGACGGTAAAAAATTTCATGCGGTATAAATTACCAATTTTCGGATTTTCCTCTTACGAGTACTTGACCTTGCTTCCCGCTAAAATTCATGCTGCTGGGCCAACGGGGAGTACCAAATAGACTGGTTTATTTGCGAGTGTCAAAATATGCGGCATAAATAGCCGTAATTATTTATTGCGTTGACTTGGAAGTTTGATTTTCGCTACAGCTCCAAGAGACCGTAGACCTAAGTTTTTGATATCTATTTCAACTTGATGCTTCGGTTTTCTGAGAAAAAGGGTCCCGACAGACACCGAAGTCATCCTTTAAGGGTTAAAATTTTTCGTTTTGAAATACGGAACCCTAAAAGAAAAGAGATTTATTATCTGCCTGTTAGTTACCTGTTCATGCCGTAACGGCTGAACGGATTTAGATGAAAGGCCTGGGTTAGGACATAGGATCAATGATATATAAAACTATAGATACGTTGTCCGCACTCTAAAATGACAACATGAAATGAAGCCAATTGGCCACATCGCGCGTAGTTACGCACCAACCTGTCGCGCGACACTACGTTTGTTTTATCTCCCTCTAGCAACAGGCACCCCGTACGGTGTCATATTTTCTTTCCCTTTCTTCACGCGTATAAGTAGCTATCTAGTATTTTCGCCGTTTTTAAGCGCCGAGATGTTGGTTTATGACGTGTCTATATATAATACGTCATTGCATAGGATAGGTACTCCGAATCTCGGTAGCATGTTCCTGTGGGATATTTTCCGACAACCACGCGGAGAAGCCGCGGGAAAAAGCTATTAGTGAATAAAAAACGGATTTAAAGCGAGGGCCATAGATGAATCACGAGCAACTGAAGGATTCTAACGACTGAATCACGACCGTATGGAGTGATTCATAATGATTGAATAACGAGCGTAGCGAGTGATTCAAGTGTTAGAATCCTGAGCGACGCGAGTGATTCATGGCCTTCGATATAAATCCGTTTTATTCAAGAGTTGCACACTATACTTTATACCATGACGAGAAAAAGAAAGATTTAACCGAAAATAGACATTTAATTAAGAAACCCGGCCAAGTGGAAGTGGGGTGGGACACTTGAGTCTAACAAACATTTTCAGTTAAACACTTAATATTTCGCAAACGGGCCCTAAATCTAAAAATGACTTTCAAAAACTCACAATATTTTTGAACGACCTTTCTAACGATACCGCAAAACCATGGGGTAGATGAACAAAAAAATCATTCCCACTTTACATGTAGGGTAGGTACCCTAAAAAAATTTTTTTTTCTTGATTTTATGTTACCACTTTGTCGGCATGATTAATATGTATACATATGCCAAATTACAGCTTTCTAGTACTAACCGTCTCTGAGCTAAGCCGCGGACAGACAGACTGACAGACAGACAGACGGACATGGCGAAACTATAAGGGTTCCTTGTTTACTACGGAACCCTAAAAAACGAAGGTTAAATTAATTAAAATGCACATTAACATTGGAACAATTACTACAATTAAGAGTAATTTTCTTATTATTTCGTTTATTCATCAGAATATTTATTGAATACATTTTTAAATATATTAATTAAAATCATTAAAAAAACATTTTAAAATATAAAAAATATTGTGTTCCGCCGGTGTCGGGAGCAGGGTCCAAGCTACCGGTGGTTAGGGCTGCAGTGACAGGAACCTCCTCACAATGCGAGCCGTATCGAGGAGTACTGCCTTCTGGATCAGGCCCTTGATCCAACCGCCTAACGAGAGGCTCGAGAGATGTTGGTCGAGGCTTTCGACCATTGGCCGATACGACAATCGGCACAATGATAGCCGAGCTCACATTCCACATGTCAACAACCTCGTGGGCTAAGTCAAGATATTTTATTTGTTTCTCGTTCTCACCTTTCACGAGGTTCCCGTCATGAGGGATGGTAAAATCGACTAAGCAAGTACTCGCCGTTAGCCAGACGAGAACAACCAGAGATAATATGTCTGATGGACTCACCCGGATGGTGGCATGCCCGACACATGTCAACCATCCCGTCCTACATAATATATGTCTCCGGAACTTATTAGTCAAGATAACTTCAGTTTCCCCAAAAAGGTCACCAAAACGTAGCCAGGATACGGACGCTAGAAAATCTACACCTTCGCATTTAAGGAGCCTCGACCCGCGCACTTCCGCGGTATGTACAATCTCATCACCGATGATCGTGGGTGATGCATCCGGTTTGCGGTCAGCAGTGTACGGACCCTCCTACCCAGGTCGTCAAGTTCAGTCTGAGTCCATTTGAGTATGCCGAACGAGTATATCAAAACCGCCATGACCCAACCGTTGAAGGCGCCTTGTTTCCGCCTGAAAGAAGATTAATTAATACCTTCTTCAGGCCACCAAAAAAGCGCTCCTTCAACGATTGCTTCATGTCAGCAACATTGATACCTAACGCTTCCGACATACCCAAATACTGATAGCTTTCGGATGAGGAGAGGGATCTAAGGTGTATGGAGTCCGAGAGTTGAATTCCCTCGGATTCCATAATCGCCCCATAATTCTTATCATTATTGTTTTTATATGTCTACATATCTCGGAAACATGCTGGGGTCCCGGTCTGTTGGAAGGCGTACGAGGGGCCGAAGCCAACTTGCAAAGGCCCGTTAGACAATTTTAAATGGAATGAGGCACCAACCGACGATTATCCCTCTATGTACTATGCAAGTGCACCCAAGGACTACCCCCGGTTGGTGCAGGACTATTGCAGAACATGGAAACAAAACATTGGACTATGGGTTTGGCTGGCTATAGTGGATTGGTTACAAAAAACTATGGAAAGACTATGACCCCTGCCTAACCAATGATATATTATATACACGGATTAGATGGCAGGGGGTGACTTGCACCATTAATTATGGGCCAAGCGCGACAAGGGGGCAACATGTCCTGAGGTGTTTGAGGAGTGGAGAGGTATTCCACGGCTTTCAGAACAATCCCAGAGCCCGGAAGATGGTCAAGATCCCTACGAGCACTTACTGGAATACTTCCTTCCTCCGAGCACGTTTTTTCTTGCGAATCTCCACTCAAGTCGGCCAATTAAGGCAAGAAAGAGGTGGGAGATCTGTTCCTCGCCAGTGTCCACTCCAGCCGGCCAATAAAGGCAAGCCAGAGATGAGGAACAACATTTCTCCCGGGAGATAGGGTCCGTGGGGTCGCTACTGCCCAACAGCTCGCTACATGCTGCCCTGCGGGTTTCTGATCTCTCTTGGTCTGGCTCCTCATCCTAGACCGGTTCCGGCAAAGTAAACTCTACCGGCACAGACCCAGAGTTTGGAGCGCGCAAGCCCCACCACGACGTCAACGTAGAGATACGGCGGTGGGTTCAACTTGTGAAGCGTGTTATTTTCTGTGTATCGAGTATTTTTAACCGACTTCCAAAAAGGCGGAAGTTATACAGGGTGATTGGAAGATGGGTGCAAAGCTTTAAGGCGAAGATAGTACAGACAATTTAGAACCATTTAAGCCATGGTTGTCTTAGACGAAGTCTTACCAAATATTTTTAACCAAATTTTTAAGTTTTTTTTCGGAAATTCTCAAAATTTAATGTAAACTGCATAATTATGGCCAAATTGAATGGTAAATGAATTCATTTTTTATTTATTTAATTAAAGTAATGTGTAAGCAATCAAGCAAAACATGTTTTAGGCTTCTGTGTCATTAGACATTTTTTTTACAGACATTTAAAGCTCAGAAAAAATAAAAAAATTGTACAATACGTCTTTTAAACCTTATTTAAAAAAAAAAACGGAGGGTGCTTTTTTTGTTCAAACCTTTTTGAAGACATGCTTGATAATCGCTCTTTCTTTTGAGGTATCATTTATGCGGATATCTTACAAATTATTGAAATTAGGGCGTACAAACCAATTTGAGGGAGAAATTTTTTATTTTAGGCAGACTAATTAAAACAACATTTGAATTTTTCATTTTCAAAATGACTGCCGTGATTCCTAATACAAGCACGGCCCCGTCTTCTAACTTCTGTAGTCGTTATTTTCAACATCATCTCCTGCTTCATTGTCTCAAACGCTGAATTTATTCTTTGTATCAATTCTTCTCTAATGTTTATTTCTATGTTGTTATGCACCAGTTCCTTGGCCCGGCCCCACACGAAAAAGTCCAACGGGGTCAGATCTGGGGAGCGAGCGGGCCAAGGGATGGGTCCATCCCTGCCGATCCAGCTATCAGGAAAGCAATTGTTGAGGTGTTCCCTTACATTTAAAGTCCAATGCGCTGGACAGCCGTCTTGCTGAAAGATGACTGTTCGGTCTCTTTCGAAGATCGGGATACCTGATTCCTCTACCAGCAGTGGTAAATCAATTTGCAGAAATTGCAAATAATTTTCGCCATTCAATGGATCAGGCAAAAAGTGGGGCCCAATCAATGTTCTGCCAATTATTCCAGCCCATACATTCACAGAGAATTTCATCTGAAATGACACCTGCTTCTTAAAATGTGGATTGTTGTCTGCGTCGGCCCATTCATGGATGTTGTGAAAGTTTGTAATACCTTCCCTTGAAAATTTACTTTCATCCGTCCACAAGATTGATTTCAGAAACCACGCATCTTCGATGTCTCTGTTGAGGAGGAAACGGCAGAACTGAATTCTTCTTTGAGGATCTTGCTCTACTAGACCTTGCACACTCCTGCCATGGAACGGATACTTATCATTTTGGTGCATTGTATGCCACACCTTCCATTGAGAAATGTTTAAATTTCGAGCTACTGCTCTAGTACTGGTAGTAGGATCCGCTTGAAATGCTGCTAAAATGTCTTCGTCGACGGCAGTTTCGTGTCTGCCCGGGTTGACTCCAGGTTCCACGCGGTGAAAACCATCTTGGGCAAGACGACGAAACGTGTTGTAAAACACTCGGACATTAGGTATCCTGCGATTCGGATAGCGCTCTTGATACATCCGTCGCGCCAAAGATCCATTGCCGTCTGCTCTACCGTACATGAATACGATATCCGCATATTCTTGATTGGAAAAAGTAGCCATAGTCACAAACGGCGTAGGAGCGCACTAAATGTCAACTCAACACAATTAAGTCAAAAATCAACACGTGCAGGAGCGCGAGGCTACGACTGGACACGGTAAAACAAAAAAGTTCAAAACTAACGCAAACAACACGTGCAGGAACGCAAAGGGCTACAACTGAACACGGTAAATTGTGAATCAACACGACAACGTCCACTCACAAGGGCAGTAGTTTGACTAATAAGTAAAAGATATAACGGCTTCATCACAGACCGACTGACCCTGACTAAAGAAAAACGACTTTGTTGCCTCAGTAACTAAGACCATTTTGCTGTAAAAACCAACTCTTATCGCTTTTTGCTATTCATTGCGCGTTCTACCTGGAAATGCCGTCGCACCGTGCTCGGTGGCCATTGTTTAGAGAATCCCCTCAATGGGTTCCCCTCAATTGGTTCCTGCATGTGCCAAAAATTCTTAGAATTGAACAATGTTATCATTTCGAGCACATAAAGTATTCTTTTAAGCAAAAATTTTGTGTTTTGTTAGTCTGCCTAAAATTTAAAATTTCTCCCTCGAATTAGTTTGTAGGTCCTAATTTCAATAATTTGTAAGATATCCGCATAAATGATACCTCAAAAGAAAGAGCGATTATCAAGCATGTCTTCAAAAAGGTTTGAACAAAAAAAGCACCCTCCGTTTTTTTTTTAAATAAGGTTTAAAAGACGTATTGTACAAATTTTTTATTTTTTCTGAGCTTTAAATATCTGTAAAAAAAAATGTCTAATGACACAGAAGCCTAAAACATGTTTTGCTTGGTTGCTTACACATTACTTTAATAAAATAAATAAAAAATTAATTCATTTATCATTCAATTTGGCCATAATTATGCAGTTTACATTAAATTTTGAGAATTTCCGAAAAAAAACTTAAAAATTTGGGTAAAAAAATTTGGTAAGACTTCGTCTAGACAACCATGGCTTAAATCACTGTTATCAGTGAATAAAAAGCACTTTTAATCACTATTATGGTGTTTGAATTTAGAACACACCAATATATGCGACCTCCATCTCAATGCTATACAACCTCCTTGCGAAAACATACTCGATAAACAGGAAATAAATATCGCTTCACAAGTTGACCATCCTAATAACAATAATAAGAAAATTACTTTTAATTTTAGTAATTGTTCTAATTTTAATGTGCATTTTAATTAATTTAACCTTCCTTTTTACTTCATTAAATGTCTATTTTCGCTTAAATCTTTCTTTTTCTCGTAGTCATGGTATAAAGTATAGTATGCAACTCTTGAATAAAACGGATTTATATCGAGGGCCATGAATTACTCGCGTCGCTCAGGATTCTAACACGGGAGTGATTCAGTCGTTAGAATCCTTCACTTGTTCGTGATTCATCTATGGCCCTCGCTTTAAATCCGTCCTTTATTCACTAATTGCATAATATACTATTTTACCACTGCCACTCGAAAAAGGGCATTTTATTCATCGATAACAGTGAATAAACCTCTCTTTTACTCACAAAAGAATAAAAACATTTTGAATTTGGAACAAGCACGAACAATACAAACTATGAACAAAAAATAAATGAAACGTACTGAAAATACCTACCGGCTGGCTCAATGGAGCTATTCCTTAGAAGCTATACAATTAAATTAAATAAAAAAATATCCCACCAACTTTAGTTTGGTTCTTTTCAATCTATTATCGTGATTGTTTTAATTTTGACGAAAATGAGACACTGAATACCACTGACTTCGGAATCATTTCGTTCTGAAGCAGCAATTATGGTAGAAAATTTGTTGCCCCCAAAAATGTGATACATATAAATAACATAGCATCTCGCCTTGTTTCCTCGAAGGGTAGGGCAGAGGTGTACCTTTAGTTAACCCACATTTCGCCAGTTATGTTTTTAAGTCCCATGTAATAGGGGGTTGGGCCTATTGCCGTCAACCGGGCGCAATCACAGACTCCGGGCTGCTATTGAGAAATTCCTGTTGGAAAAACCATACTTTGCCCGACCTGGGAATCGAACCCAGGACCTCAAGCTAAGCAGTAGCGCTTGCGAACTAGTAGACTAACGAGGCAGTCATATAAATACTACAACTACGACATAAATATAAATATGTACTACAATACTACTATTATATACTACTATTTATTTTCTCGCAGTCAATGGTAAAAAGAAGAGTACACAACTCATGAAAAAAAAATATGTCGGTCGTTGTATCCCTCGCTCCGCTCAGGATTAAAATCTAGAATCCTTCGCTGCTCTCGAGATCCAACTTAATCCCTCGAATTAAATTCCCTTTCTTTTACTTGTTGTATAATCTACTATTTTTCGCAAGGAGTTTGTATAGTATTGAGATGGAGGTCGCCTATAATGGTGTGTTCTAAATTCAAACATCAAAATATTGATTAAAAGAGCTTTTCATTAAGTTTTCAGTGAATAAAACTAAGCTTTTTAGACCCCGGGGATTTAGAGGAATTAACTTTAGTTAGGTTCTTTTCAATCTGTTATCGTGGTTGTTTTAATGTCATTGGAAAATCTAGTAACATGTTTATAATAAAATTAGTTCTCCCAGTGACGAAAATGAGACACTGAACACCACTGACTTCGGAATCATTTCGTTTTGAAGCAGCAATTATGGTAGAAAATTTGTTGCCGCCAATATGTGATACATAATTAATAACATAACATCACGCCTTGTTTCCCCGAAGGGTCGGGCAGAGGTGTACCTTTAGTTCGCCCAAATTTCGCCAGTTATGTTTTTAAGTCCCATGTAATAGGGGGCGAGCCTATTGCCATCAACCGGGCAAAATTCCAGACTCCGGGCTGCTATTGAGAAATTCCTGTTGGAAAAACCGAATAATACTTTGCCCGACCTGGGAATCGAACCCAGGACCTCATGCTCACCAGTAGCGCTTGCGACCTAGTAGACCAACGAGGCAGTCATATAAATACTACAACTACGACAGATGAATATAAAATTAAATTCCCTGTTTTTGCACTTGTTGTATAATCAACTATTATACTTGAATGCCCACAAGTTTAACTCTTTTTAGCGTGACTATTTCATTTTCAGACCTCCATCAATGCGACCCTCTTCATTAGAATTTACAAAGTGAAAGTGTCAATATGTAAATCTAAGCAGCCAATTTTTTTTTTTGTTTTTATTCATACGGAGTAAGAACTTCGTTCCTGACGGGGGCAGGTGTCCCCTGACCGCACACGTTTTTTTATACGAGTGTATAGGTTGATAGACTGCATCATAGTGTAGCTCGATGATGATACGGTGCGTACCTGATGTAGGCGGTGAGCGAGTGTGGCGCGTGCGCGGCGTGTGTGGCGGGGGGCGGCTCGATGCGCAGGCGCACGAGCGGGCGCGTGGCGCGCGGCGGCACGGCCCACACGCCGCGCGGCGCCGAGTCGCCGCCGCCCGGTAACACCAGCCCCAGCCATGCGCCCGACGAGTACACTTCGCTCACCTGATACAAACAAACAATAGTAGATTATTAATCACTAAGGGGATAAAGCAGTGTCTAAAATCTAAGTCAGGGGTGCTATATTGAATTTCGGACTTAACGAAAGGTTCTAGGGCTCCTGAGCGCAGCGAGGGAGCTCTGAGTTAACTCCTGAGCGAAGCGAGGAAATTATGACTAGAATCGTGAGTACAGCGAGGGATTTAAGCTTGCCCAAGACGAAGACATCTTTACTGCGAGGTAATAATAAACAATTCGATCATTGAATGACTGGTTCGAGAAACTGTTAAACAACCGGGGAGTACCTAGTTATCTACAGTTTATACACTTAAATATCTTAACTCGTGCAATATCATCAAAAACTTCTATACAATTAAATAAAATTGTAGTGTCTGTTTGAATGTCAAAATAACATATTTTTACTAAATGCATATATGATAGTATATACGGCACTATAACATTATTTTTTTTGTCTTTCTGTCGGTCTGTTTATTCCAGCTCATGTCAGAAAGGGCTGGACCGATTTTGACGGGATTTTCCCTGGCAGATAGCTGATGTTATAAGGAGAAACTTAGGCTTTTATTTTAGAAAAAGAATCAGGGTCCACGCGGGTGTGAGATTATTCATAGATATAGGAGAATACCTAATTGTATTGATCACATTATTGATTGTTTACAACAATATATCACATTATGAACGTCAGTTGTCAGAATGATAGATGACATTGACGTATGGAAACGTTCCATTTCAACAATATTTTAATAAACGTAAATTAATGTTTAGTGAATAGAAAGATTGTTATAATTGATTTGCATATCTTTATTTCATAGACTGATGTATGCTAAATAAATGGTTTGTGTGTGACTTAAAAGGTTGTTTCACAAACAACGATTCTAGTTTTCGAACAAGTCATGCTTTTTGGTTTTATGAAGATCAAAATAAATGTTTATTAACTTAGAAGTACAATAAATGATTAATAATATTGAATATTTATCACGATTTTATAATGTAATTTTAAGTTTTAAGATAGTTCCACTACATAAGATATTTTAATTATTACTTAGGTTAGAAGTTACTTCGCATTTATGTATGACCATCAATGATTCGTGTAAAATGGCGGGAGAATGGGCGGCAATATTAGAGGGACTAGTAAGATTGATGGGCTATATGAGGGGGTGACCGCCAATTTTTTAAGGGAACTTGGGTTTAACTGTTCGACAGTACAAGACCTCCAATTTTTACAGGACATACCCTGAGTGGTGCCCATGTCCGTAATATTAAGTTGCATAAAGCGAATGTAAGGAAATCATATTGCATAGCGGAAGTTCTGCCATTATTGTAAAACGAATTGAAATAATGATCATCAGATCAATTCTGGTGAAAGACCGACTGACTACAATGTTCATGTAAGATAATTGATATTATTATTTATTTATTTATTTGATAGGAATAACAAACAGCAGTATATTACACAGTAGGCATACAATATAAAACTTGCAATAAAAGTAACAAATACACTACTCAATACGTTATCCACAGATTACAATACAGAATAGCTAGCTGTTAGCAGATCTAGTTAAAAAAGCACTTATTAACTATATACTATATACTAGGGCTATCTCTTAAAATAGTTGTAATCTCACTCTTAAATACAGCTTTGCTGAGAAACATAATATCAGTAGAGCCAAACTGTTTATTATAGGTGTCAACCAAGCGATGTAACGGCGAGCGAGCGCCTGAGTTCGTTCGACAAAATGAAGTAGCAAATAGGCGTCTCGAACGAACTTCTCGACCGATTACAGTACGAGGGATCAGGTAGCACAGACTGTTCACAAGATCAGTACAATCAAATTTATTGCGGCATATACTAAACAGAGTCATCATTTCAAGTAGGGTGCGACGGGATTGTAGGGTCATGAGGTTATATTTTTCAAGTAATAATTTATAGGACATTTTGGTTTTACAGCATCTGTAATGCATGGAACGGAGGTACTTACGTTGAACCAACTCAATGATCTCAATGTACTTTTTGTAATAAGGGTTCCAAATGGGTACTGCGTATTCAAGTTGTGGCCTTATTATAGATTTGTATAGATGTAAGTAGGTAGAAGGCCGATGAAATTCTCTAGACGCCCTCATAACGAAACCAAACATTTTATAAGCCTTGTTGACTATGTTGTCCACATGGGTGTCAAGATGGAGCTTTGAGTCAAGATTTACGCCTAGGTCACGGAGGGATGAAACCTTGTTTAGGGCAGTGTTTCCAAGAATGTAATTGAAATTCATACTTTTAGGGAAAAGTATAAGTCATTACTTTTAGGGAAAAGTTATTATAGTATTAACGAGTTTATGGAAGACTAGCTTTTGCCCGCGACTTCGTCCGCGTTTCCGTCGTTTTTCGTAAAAAAAGTACCATAATAATATGTCCTTCCTCACGGTTCAGTGGTTTTGATGTAACAGACAGATTAACTTTCGTATTTTAGTAGGGAAATATAATATGTCAATCCACAATACTGTTGAAAAATATCGCAATAAGGAACCGCAGAATATTATTATTAATAGCTGTGCCCGCGACTCCGTCAGCGTGTAACTCCTTGTTATGGAAGATAAGAAGCTAAAATAAAGCACAATGTTATTTATCTATGTTTATAATGATTTTATTCATGTTTCTATATATTAGGTCTTTACCTATGAAATTGCCGTTCTGCAGTACTGGCCATTTCAAATCAAAATAATTTTTGTTTGGCTAAAAATGGCTAAGAATTCTAATTTCAAATTAATTTTATTTTAAAAACATGGATTTTTTTTCCAAAAGTAGTCATTTGTTTATTGATTAGTGTTACATTTCCATCGCATTTCAATCTTTTTCGTCATCATGGATACGTTAAAAATTCGAGTAATTATGGAATATGAGTACCGTCGTGGCAGCAACGCGGTACAAGCGGCACGCAACATCAACGACGTTTACGGAGCTAACACTACAAACCAACGCACCACCTGTTATTGGTTTGCTCGCTTCCGTTCTGGAAATTTCGACCTGAAAAATGAACCTCGCGGTCGTCCGAAGACTTTGGTCGACAATGACGAATTAAAGGCGATTGTGGAAGCTGATGATACACAATCTACGGCTGAATTAGCAGCAGCTTTCGACGTTAGCGTCCAAACAATATTGGTCCATTTGCGTCAAATTGGCAAGGTAAAAAAGCTTGACAAATGGGTGCCCCACGAACTCAATGATCGCCAGCGCAAAGTACGCGTCGAGACGTGCCTTGCACTGCTCAACAGACACACAAATGAAGGAATTTTGAACCGCATTGTTACCTGCGATGAAAAATGGATTCTGTTTGATAACCGCAAGCGCTCAGCAAGTTGGTTGGATCCTGGTTCAGCACCTAAACAATGCCCTAAACGAAAACTTACCCCTAGAAAAGTGATGGTCACTGTTTGGTGGTCTAGCGCCGGTGTGATTCATCACAGCTTCTTAACAAACGGGGTGAGCATTACTGCAGATGTGTACTGTGAAGAACTGAACACAATGATGGAGAAGCTGGCACATCTCCAACCAGCATTGGTCAATCGCTCGTCTCCGCTGCTACTGCACGACAACGCGCGACCTCATACTGCACAGCAGACGGTCTCCAAGTTGCAAGAACTGAGTTTGGAAGCTCTCCGTCATCCGCCCTACTCACCAGACCTTGCGCCTACAGACTACTACTTTTTCCAGAATTTGGATAACTTCTTGGCGGGAAAAAAATTCAATACCCGAGAGGCAGTACAAAATGCCTTTGAAGAATTTGTTGCCTCCCGTCCAGCTGATTTCTTTAAGAAGGGCATCAATAAACTGCCACTGCGTTGGCAAAGATGCATTGATTGCATGGGTGATTACTTCGTTTAATACAAATAAAAAATACATGAAAAAAATTCGTTTAAATTTTTTCATACAAAACGGCAATTTCATAGGTAAAGACCTATTATATATAACGTAATTAAAAGGAAAATTATCACAGCTAAGTAGGCTGTACAGGTTAACGAGTAATAATCATACGACAAGACATACATATACATCGTCTCGGCGTTTTTGAGTTGCATGAAATATATTTCTAACAAAATGTTAAACTTAATTACGTATTCATATTAAGAGGGCGCCTAAAGGTCCTCTAGCGCCACTCTTTAAAAAAAATATTATCTCGTGACTGAGAAGGAATTATGAATAACGGCTAATAAGGACCCTCGGTAAGTGTGTCTAGAATTTTCTAATACCTTTATAAAGCTTTATATTGAGACACGAAGCAACAAAATACGATCTAAAGAAAAGCGGCCACATTCCTCTAGATCGTATTTTGTTGCTCCGTGTCTCAATATGAAACTTTATAAAAGGTATTAGAAAATTCTAGACACACTTACCGAGGGTCCTTACTAGCCGTTATTCATAATTCCTTCTCAGTCACGAGATAATATTTTTTTTAAAGAGTGGCGCTAGTGGACCTTTAGGCGCCCTCTTAAACAAAAGTTCCGCAACATTGTTCCTAGCTACATTTGATGTTGCCGAAAACTCTGTTTAGGAACTGCATCGTCAACTTTTTTTTACCACGAATACGGGGCTTATAGGTAATATTCACACTGGTGGGGTACGTGTATTACTTGTATAGTTTGATCGGTGGGGTTGTGAATGGTGAGCAGCGGCTCTACGGTGGCGTTGAGCGGCACGCGCACTCCCACCAACGGCCACACGCCCCACTCGCTGGCCACGCCCACCGCCGACACCTGCAATGACAAGCATTTTACAAATGAAATAATAAGCCAACACTCTAAAAAACACCCCCACTGCAAAGTTCTAGACAAGCCATCTATGGACAGTCGGAGAACTCGATTATCTAGCAGATTGACACACCAGGTCGACTTGCCGTTATAGCCATTACATTTCGGCTGTTTATATATTTATGTACCAAAACGATTAAAAAAAAAATACACGTGTGATTTGAATTTACCGACCATTAAGCGAGCAGACGATGGACAATTTGTCCGCGAGGATGGAACGTATGGCCGCGTCGCCGCCGCTTGCCGGGTGAGTTCCCTCGCGGTCATTCGCGGTCAAAAAAGTGTCCGCCGTCTGTTAAGCGCCTTAAGTTTGCCTATATCAATCATGGCCACTCCCAAAACACCTCTGAAGTCGGCATGTGGGTATACTCACGGGGTACTTGTGCACGCCGAGCGAGGTGTGTATGTAGAGGTGCGCGGACACGGGCCCCTCGCGCCGCCCCAGGTACACCACGCTGAACGTCGTGTTGGCTTGCGGCGGCAGCGTCTGCACACATACAAATAGTCACACGGTGCTAGTGTCGCACACGGTGCACACAAGGGGGTGCACAACGTACACATACAAATAGAAATACGCTTAGGAAAATAAATATTTTATGACAGTTGAAGTTAATTAAGTTTTAGTAATCACTATCTTAATCTCTTAGAACAACCGCTTGGAAAGGCCCACACGGAAAGAGAAGAAGAGGCAGACCAGCAGAGCGTTGGCAAGGCGATATAGTTGAATTGATTGGCAAATCATGGCTTGAGAAAGTAAAAAACGTCAGTCTAGCGTCTGTTTTCGGCAAACTTGTTGCGAATATTTGCGATATCAATGAATATTTAACTTATTTGAATAATCCATTTCAGCCACATGCAAAACAAAGAACAACTCAACTTTTCAAATCACAACTAGTTTTATTTCAATTCTTTTTCCCTTTTGAGAGAAACTAATGAACAAAATTTATCAAAATCTGTCGATTCCGTGCACGGCCTCTTAACGCTGCCGAAAACTCGTAACGTTCACAAAGAAATTTTTCAGGAGGAAAGTAATGGAGCATTTCGTGACAAGGTTCTAAAAAAATAAGGCACTGATTTAAAGAGGCAGTTGTAAATATGTAGCGGTTTTGGTAAGTTAAAAATTATAAATAGCACGTTTAATAACTAGTTCAGCAGTTAAAACTAAGCAGTAAAGTAAACAAAAATGAGTAATAAAAAATAATGAAATGGATCAGTGAATATATAATTGAGCAGGAAAATAATTAAATGGGCGGTAAAGCACATAAAAAAAAAAAAAAAAATTGAACGAGCGGTTACGTGTGGGCAGTAATAAATCGGAATTTGTCAACTTGTAAGCAGGCATGCAACATGCAGCAAGCATTGTTTCTGTCACGGCTCCGGCGCTGCGGGGTTTGGGCGGCCCCACGCGAGCTTATCGTCGCAGATGGTTTTACCGCTCACCACCGCAGCTTCGGCTTACTGGCCGGCCATGCCGGCCAGCCTCAGCTGCGGCAGCAGGCCTTCAAACCACCTGCTCCTCAGCTCGCGGGCCGCCCCACCCCTCCGCGGGCATGAATTACACTCTAGGGGTAGGGCAGACAAGACTGTGTGAAGTCGGTTTTGCAGCGATTCGTTTCCGTCCCAAAATGTTGTAGCACAACATGTTGACTTTCAGCCTTACTAATAAACATTTACGCACGACGTATAACAGCTATCTAATTACGCAACACATTTTCGTTGACAATTCCGAGTAATCTGTTTCAATTTGACAGGTCAACAACATTCATTGTGTTATTTACGTTGTTGAGCAGATTTTTTTTTCGAACGTACGAAGCAATGGATTAGCAATCTGTTTCAAAACGATTCAGATTCTGATTGATCGTGTATTACGTAATTAGGGTACTGGCTTATAACATCAACGTTACCAATAAACGATATTTGACGTTTCAGTTGTGTCAATCTGGTGTAACAGATGTCTTTAAACAATGCGATTTTGTACAACCGTTATTCAGCCTTCCGACCTTGTATAGCGATCGTATAACCTAAAATAACTAGTTGCCTTTGTCGGACTGAGTTTGAAAACCATGGATTCTTTATAATATTTCGATATTTTTGATGAAATTGGCAATGAAGAACCACCAAGAATAAGAAAATGTTACAAAAATCGTTATGATCCTTTCCGTTAGCAAGAAAATGAGTTTCGGTTGAAATATAGGTTCAGCAAAGTATATGCAAGTTTATTTTTTAATTAGTTAAATATCATTCGTTTCAGCCATTTAATATTGTAGACAAAAAAAAATCTTCATTATTTCATAATTTCAATCGTACTGAATTGGCTTTGACCTATTTTGACGTTCAAGATTGACTATAACAGCTTTTACGGTTGCGTTCTTAACCTAATGCATGTTTCATTAGTGAATTAACAATAAAAATATTTTGTTATACGTAAAAGAACGCAAAATCAGTAGTTTTGTAAATAAAATTAACGTAATTATTTAAATTTACATTTTTCAAACTTATAAGTACAAAGTTATTAATGTTTTCCCAAATGAAATAATGTCACTGATATTACGCAGTACCAATTTCAGAACGCACCTTCTAATGTTGCCAGTGGTCTTTGTCATCAGTGGGTAACTACTCATTGTTTAAAGACTGATTATTAGTAAGGGTAGTGTGTAACTCCTATTCACAGCTTATACATTGTATAACAATACAACCGTTAAACAGATGTTTAACTTATTTTTAACATGCTTTTATTAGGTCGACCTGTATGTATGTAACTATGTAATCAAATCTAAGAAAACTAATTTAACCATCTTCTAAAGATCGTATCGTTATGAAAATTGGCAGTTGTATGTGATTTTGATGACAATACAATAACATGGTACTGTCGAGCTGATTTGATGATGGAGCCGGAAGATATGAACTGGAACTTCATGATGGATGATCGTATCATAGCCGTGTTTGAATACGCCTATAGGTGCACGTAAAAGCGAGTTTTTTACTGTTTTTTAAACTATTAATATTTTTTTATTAGTAAGGCTGTTTTAGTTTATTCGAAGTATTAAAAATCGGAATGTCGTTTTTCGGACCGAGAATCCTTCGAGCAATTGATTCTTCGAACGTATGAAAATCGGAAAACTAACAAATCGCATTTATGACTTTCGGTCAATTTCGTGATTTTTAATATTAGACATCATAATTCTTAGGTATTATGAGATTCGGACTTTTGAAAATCGGAACATCGAAATTAGGAATAAAATATTTCGGAGTATTTGGGTGCCCCCCTCGCCTCGCTATGATCTGCCGAACTATTTATCGAACCGCTCATTCCATAATTTTTACCGCTCATTCAGTTATTGGAATGCTCAATTATTTTTAGAATTTACATTGTATGATAAAATAACCGACTAATTGATTTTTTATTACTGTCCATGTTTTACTGTCGCAATAATTAATCAACCGCCATTAAATTAAATAACTGCTCAATATATTTTTCTACTGATCATAATAACATCTCCAATATTTAATGACAGCTCAAAAAATTTGTTCCCAAAAAATAATAGGTCTAAAGCTTGCAGGCCATTGAGAATGAAAACAATCTAATTAAATACTTAAACCAGTTAAACAAACTGGAAACATGTTTTTTATTTGCCTGTTGAGAAAAATTGCACGTAAGGAAAAAGTACTGTCACAAACATTTACAAACAATTTACAAGACTTACTTATTCTCTATTAAATGCAGTTTTTTTTAAATTTATTCTTTAGTTCTTAAGCTTTAAAAAAAAATTATAACAGAGTCAATGGCTAAGTTTTAGATTAACATCCATCGAGTTCGGAGTCCATATTTTTTTCACAGAAAGATTATATTATTAGAAGCCTCCACGCAAAGTTTTAGGTTGCGGAGATAAATGGTTTTCGAGAAAAAAAACAGTCACTTTTGAAATTTTGTCTCGACATTGAACGTTTCGTTTTACGAAAAGTCACTAAAATGTTGTACTTTATAATAATGATGAAACAAATACGTATATTTATGATTTAGATACTTTTTACGCATATTTCATTATATTTCGCTGATTTAAATGAGTGCTATTAGATTAAGTGCACTTAAAATAATTTACCGACTATTTGAAACCGAACGTAAAACGACGCCATTTTGTGTTGTCACTAATACTTCACATAGGCTGTTACTCTGCTTTCAAGCTCAAGCTTGAGACTTGGAGCACCCCGGCTCAGACAGATTAGGCTCGAAGGGGGTGGCGGGGTCTAGGGAGCGAGCGAAGCGAGCGAACAAAGATTTTTAAATTCTTTGTTGTTATAAATAACATAAAAAATTAAACTGCGACGCCTCAAACATAGTCGGCGTGGGGGTAAAGTAAATAAGCGCCACTGAAATGTTTGGATAACTCAAGTTTATAGTGAGTTTTCGTGCAATAAACGTTCTATAAACATTAATTTGTAAAAATACAAAAATGTGTCAGTGCAATGTAAACAGTTACAAATCTGGGGAACAATCACACAATGGTAAACTTCATTCAAGTTGCGGGAGACTAAAAACATGAACGTATGTATATACTTCGGTAATTATTTTGAATCGACCCAATTTAAGCTAGCTCTATGTTAGCGTGGAAAATGTCTGTTTTTTCATCTATAGGATCCTTCATAATATTACAACTGAAGTAAACAAAATTGATAGCTTACAAACTGAATGCTTCAGTGGCTCAGTGGCGAGGTGGCGACTGGCCGAGCGCTTTAAATATGCATGTCCAATAGTTTTAAGTTTAACGAGCCACGTCAATGTTTTTGTTTGGGAGCAATCGCCATAACAACATTATGTGAGGGGTATGAGAAGAGCACACAACAGAGGAGTCGGCTACTGTTTGTTCATGAATATGTAATGTGCAAACTTTTTTTGAAATATGTTTTGGATTGCTTGCGGATCTGCATAGTTTTTGGAGTCGGGTGGAACCTATGGAGGCTAATTGATTAACCGACTTATAAAAAAAGCAAGTGCGTATCGGACCACGCGCAATGAAGGATGCCGTATTTGCGATGAATTTATCCCAAAAACAAACTTAACTTTGTTGTTGAAAAACATGTTGTCCCATACGGAATGTATGGGGAACTTGTTTTTTCAACTGCAAATGTAAGTTGGTTGATTATTACTCGTTAACTTGTAAAGCCTATTTAGCTGTGATAGTTTTTCGTTTAATTTCTTTATATATGTATACTGCTGCTGTGAATTTTTTCACATTATCCACAACCAACCATTTAGTTGGCAGGGGCCCGACACTCGACTCTAACAAAAATTTGGACTTTAAAGCTTAGGTATACAAATGGTTTTCACAAACTCACAATATTTGACGACCTTTCCAACGACACCCCCACACCATGGAATAGATGAGAAAAAGAAAGTCACCACTTTACGGGTTGGCAGGTACCACGTATTTTTTCATGATTTTATTTTACTACTTTGTCGTCGTGATTAATATGTATACCCATGCCAAATTAAAGCTTTCTAGTAATAAGAGTCTCTGAGCTAAGCCGCGGACAGACAGACAGACGGACATGGTGAAACTATAAGGTTTCTTTGTTTACTACGGAACCGTAAAAAAGGTTATCAATTCGATACCTATGTATGTATGTGATATTATTGTACACACGACAAAGGTCAACAGCGGTCATGCAGAGCGCCGAGCCATACGTCCGCTCTCTAGAAGGCCTCACGGTGGACTAATTTGAAACGTTTATTTTTATATAGGGCATCTCGCTGTTGACCTCTGAGGAGGTCGTAGCAGCTTAACCGGACTTTCCTGTGGCTGCCTTAAGCTATTAACTTAAAGCCTCCAGCCAGGGCGTAAAATATACTTATAAACTAGGCGAGCGCTCGCCAAGGGCACCCCCTGTGGGGTACGGACCTCGGCCTAGGGCGTCGCTGGGGGGAGGCCAGCAAGTTGGGACAGGCTGGATCAAACATATTTTATTATTAGTCCTTCCTTTTATTAGTATATCCTCGGTGGACCTGATGCACGCTAGAGTGCTGAGTTCGAAAGCCAAACTGCTCGTTGGGACTTAGGCCCTTGGTCTCGGCGTATTCTCTGAGACGCTTATAGATAAGCCTCTCATAGATCTTGCCGAGGACCTTGAGCAGACTAATGGGGCGGTAACTGGAAGGCTCAGACTTGGGCTTGCCTGGCTTTGGGATACCGATGACGTTGGCTTCTTTCCACGCTTGTGGGAAGATATTGTTGCCTAGGACACTATTGAAGATGGTGACCAATAGCATTATTGGGCAGGGTAATTTGAAACGGTTGGCGCGTGGAATTTTATAGTAGTTTTAAAATATTTCTAGAAAAATAAATAATAGAACACATTAAGTTAAAATTTTAAATTGCAAATTCTTCAGAAGATGTTCTTCTATTACAGTAACCTATTATTATATTAAATTAATGAAGATATATTCGTAAAAAAAAACATTTTATTGACCAAAATTTCTTTATAATTTCGTTTTGTTTGGATTATAATTTCGTTTTGTTTGGATTTTTATTTCTCATGTAGGAAACCTAAAATGATTTTTTTTGACTAAGTTATTTCCTAAGGATATTTGTAGTTATTTAAAAAATATTGTTAGTAAGGTTGATCAGTGATTTGAGATATTTTAAGCTTCTAAATTGACGCTCGACGTGAAATTATCAAAACCTCTGTTCAGTTATCTTGACAGAATTTACAAATACTCTATTAATCTAAAAAAAAATCCAATCGAAGTATTTAGACAACAATTTTTTCTTAAAATTATTATTGAATTTGGTTTTAAAATAATGTTTAATGGGTATTAACTGGGTCGAAAAGTACTGATTTTGAGCAAAACAGCGCACGGATGGTGTAAACGCTCTTAACACTGTAATTTGAAAACATTGTGAAAGACATTTATTTTTAAAAGACCAAGCGTGAAGTTTCTTTCCGTCTCTTCTCTGTAGGAAACGACGAATTGGAAGCATGCACCTAGCGTTTCAGAAGTGCCCATGTAGGTTTATGTGAAATGTGTTTTTTTATTTAGATTTGATGTTGTGGAGCTTACAGCAGAAGTCAGTTTTTTTTTTTAATTTTTAGTCTTAATACATGTTCATGTTTGTTTTGTACCATTAAACCAGAAATTCGCTATACGAACACTCCTTAATCAGTTCGGAGCTCAAGTCTTTGAATCCGATTACAATCATATTGGAGGAATTATATTGTCTCGTTGTTCTAGTGTTCACAAGCGCGACTGCTGAGCAAGGTCCAGGGTTCATTTCCCAGGTCTGTCAATGTGTTATTGAGTTTTCCCATCAGGAAATTGTCAGTAGCTATCGCAATAATAATACTGGGTAGTCCGGAGAGTGAAATTGTCAAAACTAGTCGAATTTTAGAAACCGGTTTAATAGTGGGTTGCGCACGCCAGCGGCACGTCAGTCGCATTCCGTGATCAACTTGTTTCTATTCCATTCGACTAGACTGCAGCTGTCTCGCCAGAGCCCGGATACCGAATGGTGAGATGCGCACTAAGTTGATGACTACAGGGAGGACAGCAGAAAGCTACAAGTAATCGATTGCCGTTCAGAAACAACACAGCCCAAATATATGAATGTAATGGACACAACAAACCGGTGACCTTACAACCTTACATGGTAGGTAACACTCAGTAAGTATAATGTGTGGCAGATAAGAAGCCACAATGCCGTGTTCTATTTCAGGACAACGCGAGGTTTCGCTCGATATTTATATTACAAAGTTATACTATTGTACCCACACGTGTTCCAATTTGTTTATTTTTAATATTACATCGATTTTCTGTTATTGTTATCACCTAGGTAGGCTAGGTAGGTACTAGTTGTTGTCTGGAATTGCTTTCATGTGGATTTCCTTTATTGTTTGGGATTTCATGAATGAACCAAATCTTTTTTATAGAGAGAGACGACAAGAAATTCAAATGAATCCCTTTAGTATCTAGGCAATATTTGTATAGGTTAGAAGATGTCAGGTTGTTCTAAAATTACAGCAAATCTTCATAATTTTCATATTTTACAAGCATCGCTGTAACCTGTCAACAGTGAAGCAAAATTAGCTTCTGAAAGTAAGTAAGTACCTATTAGTTTAGCACATTACAATACATCTGTATTTCAGCTAAATGTCGCTCATTTCATAACGCTACGTAGGTACTCGGAACGGTTAATATTGCACCATATTTATGTAAATAATGTACATAAGTAGTTACGAGGCACATTGCGCTGTGCTCGGCCACTCGGTGCTAAGATAAACAACGTGTTGACGTGAGTGGCGAGCTGACCACCACTTCCGACAGCGGCGCGGCCTCGGCCACCGGGAGGACACGGTGCAGGTACCATCGTGGACACTTCGCGGTGGACAATCGAAAATGTGCGCGGTTGTACATGGTGTACACAGGCGAGCTCGTTAATAGTGAACATCTGACATGACGTCACCCGCTAGTGCTACTGATAGCCGTTTATCCAGCGAACACCAACGTGTTCGCTTATTGATGCTCCATAATGATCTACTTAATTACATTTTAAGTTACCACCTAAGTACACATTTTAGAATGCAATCAACGATTGAGTATTGAGTTAAGAACGAGGCGACTGCTTTTTAGTTGTTCATTAGAAGCAATAACTGACCTCATGAGCGCATGACGTGTTCGTGTTCACTTGGTAGTGATTACTTTATGCTCGGCATACAGAAAGCTCTACAGAACATTTATTATACAGGCTTTTTTATCCGATGTAATAAAATGTTTACATTTCGATTGCTTATTATTATTAATTAAGAGTGAGAATAAAATCACTTTATAGAAACTAGGATATGACTGTACCCTAACTGCATAGTACACGATCAATCAGAATCTGAATCGTTTTGAAACAAATTGCTAATCCATTGCTTCATAAGTTCGCAAAAAAAAAACTGCTCAACAACGTAAATAACGCAATGAATGCTGTTGAACTGTCAAAAATGAAACAAATTACTTAGTTATAATCGTTTACGAAAATATGTTACGTAATTATATAACTTTTCACAAACTAAAATATGGCGTCGAAAAATGTATCCACGTCGCTGCATCCATCCATCCCATCTTCCGTGCTCTGCTGGTGGTGCTGCTGCGGCTGCGGAAAACTTCAAGCGGCGTAAGTATAATAACCTTATTGGTAATTATATTTTTGAGCCGTTTGGGGTTGAAACCCTCGGGGGGCCTTGGAGTCCGAGTGCCCATGGCCTCTTTAATGAAATCTCAAAACGGCTATTTGACACTTCCCGTGACCTAAGGGATGGTTTTTACTGTGGCCTGAGGCTAAGCATTTCCATACAACATGGCAATGTGGCCTGTCTTTTGGGTACATTAGCAGTCGACAGCGATGCGGATGAATTTTTCGACGCCATATTTTAGTTTATGATTTTAGTTAAGTTAGTATATAATTTTATTAATTTGTTATTAATTTTTATGTAAGTACCCATATATTTATATCGTATTAATAAAAGATTTATATAAAATGTTATGATTGTCCCAGTACCTAAAGCTGCAGAACGAACGAACGTTCTACATAATATAATTATTATGTACTAGCTTCCGTCAGCGGCTTCGCCCGCGTGATATCTTTATAAATTATAGCCTATGTTACTCTGTGATGCATTCTACAAGTGAAATATTTTTTTAATCGGTCCTGTAGTTTTTGAGTTTCATCATTACAAACAAAAATACAATTATTTTTCTCTTTACAATATTAGTGTAGAAGTGTAGATAAAACCGTCGTTCACTCTCGTTTTCACATGTAATCGACTTCTAACAATGATTTGATATATTTAGACACAGATAATAATAAACGACGCAAAAAAACTGGTGTGACTAGTTGGTTAGCTACCACGTCACACTCACATAATAGGCGTGTCTGTAGAACAATGGCTACTGTTGTAGGAAACAAGGAGTTCCTTGGCTCGAGCTAGTATCAGTGTTATCGAGAGCGTGGCGGGAGTGAGGGCAGAGGGCGCGCGTATCAGCAGCACCAGGGCACCAGCGGGCGGGCAATGTGTAGTTTTAGCTTTAGGTTCGTGACGTCACGCTGCACCGCACGTCAGCGCGAGCGCTGCGGTAGCACCGAACATTGCTACTCTAAGACCAACACAAAGATATGTCACGGTCGAACTGCTTTCCTAGTGACAACCGTTGTTTTATCCGACTACGGCGAAGCAAACACGAGGGTTATTACTTATTAATACAATGTGAAATTTAATTCGTTTGCATCCTCTTAGGGTCATTGTATGAACCTGGAGGAGATCGGCGTCGCCAATGGCTTCCGCATGAAGGTCAATGCGACGGGGGCTCGGATACTGGAGATCCCCGGTGCGGCCAGCGGCCCGACCGCTGATGCCCTGGCCGAAAGGCTCAGGGCGTCCCTCAATGCGGAGGAGGCCCGACTCTCCAGGCCCACCGAGTGCGCTGACTTGTGCATCCTGGCCCTGGACGACTAGGCGCGACGGCGGAAGACGTTGTGGCCGCCGTGGCTAGGACTGGAGGGTGCTCTGCCGAGCAGGTGAGAGCAGGCACCATCCGTCCTGACACTACGGGTATGGAAACCCTTACGGTGAGCTGCCTCGTGTCAGCGGCCCAAAAAATAGCCGGGGAGGGCCAAAGACTTCGGATGGGCTGGGTATCCGCGCAGGTGAAACTGCTGGAACTCAGACCTCTGAGGTGCTTCCGCTGCCGGGTGGGGCACCACGTGGGAGCACAGTGCACCTCAGAGGTGGACCGCAGCGAGGAATGCTTCCGCTGTGGTCGGCCCGGTCACAAGGCCGGCTCGTGCAACGCCACGCCGCACTGTTATGGATGTGCGGCGGCTGGCAAGCCGGCCGAACACCGAACTGGGAGCAAGGCCTGCGCTCCACCCGCCAAACCCAGGGGCCGGGACAAGCCCTCCGCCACCGCCGTCACCGCCGCAGCCGCAACCATTGCCGCCGCCGTTGCCGCCTCTACCGTCGTCGTCGCCACTAACACCGCGGCAGGGCCATCACAGAGGACCCGGGGGGAGGCTAAAATGGATTGCCAATAAATGGCCCTATTACGCCTCCTCCAAGCGAACATCAACCACTGAACTGCCGCTCAGGATCTGTTGCTCCAGAGCATGGCGCAGTGGTCGATAAACATCGCCGTGGTCGCTGAGCCGTACTTTGTCCCACCCAGGGATGACTGGGTGGAGGACCTGAGCGGCTCAGTGACCATTATTTCATCGGCCGCCGCCGGAACCCCGTCCCTCGAGGCCGTCAAGAGGGGACGGAGTTGCGTGGCAGCACGGTTCGGAGATTGTCGTGGTAGGAGCGTACTTCTCCCCGAACCGAACTCTCGCCGAGTTCCACAACTCCCTTGGAGAGTTGAGTCGTCGTCGTCGGGTACCATCCCCTCCCCATGGTCGTCCTCGGGGACTTCAATGCCAAGAACGTGGCTTGGGGTTCCCGGTATACGGACACACGGGGCAGGATGGTGGAGGACTGAGGTGACGTAGCCCTGGAGACAGGCCTGGTCGTCCTAAGCTGGAGTTCTGTACCCACGTGTGTGCGGATGCGGGGTGAATCAGTGATGGACATCTCGTTCGCCAGCCCCGCTCTGTCGCCCCGTGTCATCGGCGCGTCATGGAGGGGGTGGAGACCTATTCCGATCACCGGTACATCCGATTTGACGTCTCAGCCCAGACCTCGACGCCGGTCCGACAGACCCCGAGTGGTCCGCGGTGGGCGCTGAAGCAGCTGGACCGGGAGCTCCTCCTGAAAGCCTCAATCATGCAGGCCTGGGTGTCATCACCGGACAGGCCTGCCGACATCAATGACGAGGCGGAGTGGTACGAGATAAACTCCGCCCATGGGCTCCCCCGCTGACGCAGAGTCTCCGGCCCCTGCTCGTGGAGGACGTGGTGAGCGCTCTGTTCCCTTCGCGAGGGGAACATACTCCCCCGCCCATGACTCCGCCTCCTGCGGTGCCCGATGCGGACCACACCAATGACGACGACGACGATACTCCGCAGGTGACCGAGGTAGATTTGAGAGTGGCGGTACGTAGGCTGAAGGCCAAAAATACCGCCCCAAGACCCGACAGCTTACCTGGAGAAGCCTGGGTTCTGGCCTTGGAGGCTCTCGGGCCTCGACTAAGGGGGCTCCTAAGCGCATGCTTGGAGGAGGGCCAGTTCCCACTTCGTTGGAAGACCGGGAAACTGGTCCTTATTAAGAAGCCAGGGCGCCCGGTGGACTCTCCGTCCGCTTACCGGTCCATCCTGCTGCTCGACGACGTGGGCAAGCTCTTAAGAGTTATTTCAGACCGCCTTGTCGGGCGGCTGGTGCGAGTGGGGCCGGATTTGGCGGAGACTCAGTTTGGTTTCCGCAAGGGGCGCTCTGCGGTAGATGCCATCATGCGCGTTCGAACCCTCACGACGGGGGATGCTTTTGCCCGGGGTGGGGTCGTCTTGGCGGTGTCTCTTGACATCGCCAATGCCTTCAATACGCTGCCTTGGAGTTGCATTAGGTAGGCACTCCGGTATCACCGGATGCCGACCTACCTCTGTCGAGTGATCGAGGCCTATTTGACGGACAGGGCCGTCATCTACCCCGGTCACCACGGAGAGTGGAACCGGCGAGAGATGTCATGCGGTGTCCCACAGGGATCGGTCCTGGGGCCGCATCTGTGGGACATCGGCTACGACTGGATGCTGCGTGCCGACCTCCCTAGCGGCGTCAGCGTAGTCTGCTACGCTGACGACACGCTGGTCCTGGCGCAGGGGAGGTCGCATGAGGCGGCGGCCGAACTAGCGACACGCGGGGTTGCGACAATCGTCGATAGGATCCGGCAGTTGGGACTCGAGGTGGCCTTGCACAAGTCCGAGGCCATGTGTTTTCATGGTCCTCGGAACGAGCCAGTCGGGTTCCCAGATAACGGCAGAAGGGGTTCACATCGGTGTCGAATCGACGATGAAGTACCTGGGACTCGACCTCGACAGCCGCACAGAGTGGTATTGAATACAAAAACCTGCTAAAAACCTATTTTTAAATACTTGATTGCTTCAACTTTGTTCGACATATTCAAAAAGGTGGGTAGTTACTGCATCAAACGGCGTAACCCGTATCGGGATACCCTCACCCAGCGCGATACACTGTCTGTCAGAACTACTCGGAACTTAAATACAATGAAAGTTTTCCAGTTATTCTGCCTGAAGCAAAGCAAAAGGTCTCCATTATTAAACATCAATTCAAGGAAAGATGGTTAGCTGCCCGAAAAACGCAAGCAAGATTTGAAGAAACCAATGCAGAGCGAGGACAAGTAAAAAAGAAAATTTGAGCTTTGGCCTTTCCTTATTACATGCTCGAACTCGATTTTTTGAGTTAGCATATAAACTGCCTGTAAAAAAATGGCGCGTCCATCTTACTGCTGAAGAGAAACAAACTGTGGAAAATAAAAATAACACAAATTCAAGAGGAATTTAAGCGTCAACTGGGGTTTTTGGTGGACATTCCCAACGCTAATTTTGGAAATACAAATGATGGGAACACCAGCAGGCGATTTTTCGAAGAATACGAAGTATCAGCAGCTATAACTGGAGTAGATAAAGATTTAATTTATCGATTTAAGACAATATTAGACACGTTGTGTTGCGGGCTTAGAATAAATAAAAAATAAAAAAAAATGTTTATTTCTTCACTTAAGTAAATAACTATGTTAGGTTTGGAGTTTTGTGGTTCCGCTCCTCCAGTTTACAGTAATTCTACAAATGTGTGAGCCAAAAGATTCATTTAAAACTAATTAAGATTTTATATAACCCTTAATATATTAGTAAGGGCACTGGGTGTAGAATATGTTTGTGAGTTTGTGTGTGGGTTCGTTTGTGTGCGTGTGTGTGTGTGTGCGTGTGTGTGCTTGTGTGGGTGTCGGGATGTAATGGGCATGTGTGTAAGATAAATGTGGTTTGTGTGCCGTGGGGGTGTGTGGTGTGTATATGTGTACAAATTATATGTGTTCCTTAGTTATGTGATCTTGTGTAGGATATCTTCGATTTCTTCATAACTTTTGCTCTTGAGCCATTCAGTTAGCGTTTTTTTGCAGTTGTGGTATGTCATAGAGTAGATGGTACATTGTTCATTGAGAGCGTTATATATACGGGGGGATTGCTTAATAAATTGCCTTGCAGCAAATGTAGTATTCACTGGACAATCTTTAGCTACTTTATTCTTTCTCCTAGAATGTGTCTTGGAAGTAATGTAGGGAAGAGATTTATGTTTTTTTAATGTAATCTGCAGGACATAAAGTTTCCTAACAGACAAAAGGTTTGAGGTTAAGTATAAACTTTCCGTGGGGAATCTAATCGGTTTGAAGTACATGACTTTTAGTAAAGCTCTCTATGCCCTCTCTAGCTCCAAAAACTTTATTTTAGATGCTCCGCCCCAGATTGGCAAACAGTACGTAAGTATAGATTGACCCAGGGAGACATAAATTTGCTGGATAAGATCCTTAGTAGCCACATGTCGAAGAGATTTGAAAGTCCAAATCAATTTCCTCACTCTGTTCATTATTAATTCTAGGTGCAAGTGCCACGATAGCCTTTGATCAAGCATGACACCAAGGTATTTAGTACTAGATACTTTGTTGATTTTTAAACAAGAGCAGGTGGTGTTAGTAGAGCTGGAGCAGGTATGGATTTTAATCTGAAGATCTTGTGATGGCTGGGCACGGTCAAATATAGAAAAGCAGATGTAATTGGTCTTTGAAATATTCAAAGTTAAAAGGTTCTGATCGAGCCAGGTAGCTACTGTAGACAGACCACGTTCGGCGATGCGACCGGCGCTGTCCCATGTTTCTCCCGAGAAAACAATTGCTGTATCGTCAGCATAAGAGAAAATGTGGGCACCTTCGATACTCATGTTACATAGGGTGTTTATATAAATGAGGAACAGCGGCGGCCCGAGCACGCTACCCTGCCCTACTCCGTAAGTGACTATTTCTTCGGAACTAGTGACTGATCCTATTTTAACCACGTACCTGCGTTCACTCAGGTATTCCGTGAAAAGTTTAAGTGGTAATCCTCTTATACCAATGTCTTCTAGCCTATGTAAAAGAATAAACATAGAAGCATTTCAAATATATTGTCAAGAAACCGCCGAACTGTATGTGGCATTATACGACATTTATCCCATGTCCCCCCAACCTTGCACAAAATACTTCGACGTGGAGCCGAAGTTATTAAAGATGCAATTCTTCCTATAGGCCAACTATCCGAAGAAACTGCAGAAGCCCGAAACAAACACATTAGATCATATCGATTAAATTACTCCAGAAAATTTTCTCGGTTGACATGCAATGTAGATGTTATGAATAGACTTCTTTTAACTTCGGACCCCCTATTAACTGGAATGAGATATCAGTTTAATAAGAAAGAAAAAAAAGCCATACTCATCTGATGTAATAGATTTGTTACCAGAAAGTGACATAACAAAATAAATGTGAGTGATTTGGATGTTAGAAGTAATGAATAATAAATGGTGTTATTTATTGCTAAGTCATTGTTTTAATAAATTGATCACCTTAATTAATTCAAAATAAACATTGGTAGCTATTAGACACATAAAATATTTTTGGCCAAGTTTTGAGACCAAATACCACACTGTGAGCCGGTGGAACTTCGTGGAGCACTTCCGACGTTTGGCTCTTTTTGTTTTTTTTTTTTTTGGGTGGTAAATTATCAAATAACCCCTCGCGGAGCGGGAGGGCGTGTCAGACTTTTACTGACTAAAACCCACCCGTGTTCCTCCCGTTGCCTGTGTGCCGGGGTCGCGATATCCCTTTCGGACAAACCCGCAACCCCGGCAGGCATTGGCCCTTCCGGACCCCGTCAGTTGGTGCTGACATCGGTTTGAGGCGCGCGTGGAACACAACGCGCCGTCGACCCGGGCCTGGTCCCTATTGGAAACTGGAGAGGGCTGGGGCTGCTTTGAAGCGGCTTCTGCCCAATCTAGGGAGTCCAAACGCCTCCAGCCGGAGGCTCTATCTACGCGGGGGTCGTGCGGTCCATGGCCCTTTACGGGGCACCGGTATGGGGGCGTTCCTTAAGGCTGCGACCAGCCCGCCGATTGAACGCGTCCCAAAGGGTCATGGCCATTACGCATTAACTTAACTCAAGACAATGTTTATGTTCTTTCACCAGAATTAGCTTACCTACTGATAGGTTATATGAGTTCATATAATTGTTTATTTTAATTTATTGTTGACATAATCTACTCATTACAATGTTTTTTTTAATGAGTTGTATTTCAATATGTAACTAGTGACCTCGACAATAGATCATATTATTTATTGTTATTAGTAATTAACAATTTTTTTTATTTTACCTCGATGGTCCTAGTTTATCATTTATAACTTCCAGTTACAGCTTTATGTAAGCGGGCACGCCCTTTATGCCTGGAGGCTTTTATTAAGACGTTAAGTTTTGTTTACGTTTAGTTTTTATTTCTGCCCGAGTATAGTTCTCGATGATTTTGTTTGGTATATTGGCGTGTGCTAGCTAACATATGGATAATAATTTAAATTAGGTTAAATTATGTTGAATATATATAGTCATTTTTTTTTCTTTCTAACTGAACAGACAGCTGTGCTGCTGGGGAGTTTGTTGCGTCTCTTCTTCTTCCCAGCTAACGCACTAGGAAGTGGTGAAGGGTGGGCGTTTTGGGGGACTGTCTTATGTAATTTTGACGTTCGAAAAGTGCTGATTACCAGCCTAGTTTGAATAAATGACTTTTGAATTTTGAATTTTGCTGGTCCGAGGATACCGCACGGTCTCCCTCGAGGCGACGAGCCTTCTTCCCGGATTACCGCCATGGGATCTGGAGGCAAAAGTCCTCGCGCACATCTGGGAGTGGCGCGAGGAGGCGTAACTCCGCTGCCGCGAGAAATCACGGCACAGCGGACAGAGCTCCGGCGGGATCTCATGGCGGCATAGAGAGTGCGATTGTCGCAACCCAGCGCTGGGCAAAAAAATTGTTTTTTCTTGACTCTCGAAAAACTCCTCTACGGCAGCCATAACCGTGTCATTTTCGTTAAATTTTGTTCCACGAATGTCCTCTTTTAATTTTGGGAATAAGTGAAAATCACTTGGGGTAAGTCCGGAGAATATGGTGGGTGGTCAAGGAGATTGAAGCCAGCACAGCGGATTGCGTTGAGCGGAACTTCCGATCGATGAGCAGGAGCGTTATCTTGAAGAAACAACACGCCCAACGATCGAGTTTGCCACGTCGTTTTTCTTTAATCGCTTCACGCACTTTCGGGATTTGCATAATAAGGTCCAGAGTAATCGTCTGGCCTTTTGGCATGTAACCAATAAAAAGGATTCCTTCACTATCCCAGAACTCAGAGGCCATAACTTTGCCAGCGGTAGGAGCAACTCGAAATTTCTTAATGGATGGAGAGAACGGTCGTTTCCAAGACATGCTTTGTCTCTTAGTTTCAGGATCGAAATGGTGGACCCACGTTTCATCCATGGTGACAAGGCGACGGCAAAAATTATCCGAATCACGCTGGAACATTTCGAGATTACGCTTAGAAATTTCCAAACGTCGCTTTTTGTTTTCGTCGGTTAACATTCGTGGCACCCATCTTGCCGACACTTTTTTGAACCCCAGTGAATCAATTTAAATAGATTGAACGTTACCAAATGATATCTTTAGCATCTCAGCTATGTTTTATAGTTATTCTTGTCTTCCAAAACCAGATTCTCAACCTTTTTGACATTTTCTTCCGCAACGTACGTTGAAGGCCGCCCAGAACGCGGGTCATCTTTACAGCTTGATCTACCTCTTTTAAATTCAGCCACTCAGTACGCAACCGTAGATTAGGGTACAGCATCATCCCCTAATGTCTGCTGAATGTCCGAAAAAAATTCCTTCGTAGACATTTTTTTCAAACTGAGATATTTATCACCGCACGTAACTCACTTTTATCCATAATTTTGGGTTTTTAGAGCAATTCGTTGCACAAAACAATTTATTACGTGCGAACGAACTGATAAAAACAAGTGACAGTTTGCATAAATATTGTGTGATTGACACTCTTTAATTTGAATATCGAACTTCTCTCAAAAAGGTTTTATATATAATGCAATTCTAAGAACTTTTTGATTCACCCTCGTATTATTATAATATATTATGATTCTTGATATGGAGGACACGTTTGATGAGGGTTTTGAACTTCCCATCGCTAAGTTCTGTAACCGACTTTGGCAACTTGTTATAAAAGCGGATACATACTGTTTATATAATATTTGGGTATCACAATTTCATGTCTACTACGAGGGCTGCACTAAAAGTATCGGGAATGGAATATTTCCACTGTTGACATGAACAGTATATTAAAATCTTTTTAATTGAAAACTCCTTGGTTTTAAAAATCGAATACCATTTATTTATTTAAAAAAAGATTCTCGGTCTTGTCACAAGGTTTTGTCAAACTTGTTTAGTCGTTGAGAAAATGGAATTGACTCGAGAAAATTCAAGAGCGATGATTTATTATGACTTTCGAAGTGGTTTAACACAAAAACAGTGTGTTGACCGGGTGATTTCTGCATTTGGTGATGAAGCCCCATCCAAAACCACAATTTATCGCTGGTTTGCTGAATTTCAACGTGGACGTGTCAAGCTCAGTGATGATCCCCGTCAAGGTCGTCCAAAAACTGCAGTCACCCAAGAAAACGTTGATGCTGTGCGTAAGCTGATTGAGGAAGATCGACATGTGACATACCGCCAAATTCAGGCAACTTTAGACATTGGCATGAGTCAAATACAAATAATCTTGCATGAACAATTAGGTGTAAAAAAGTTGTTTTCTCGATGGATACCGTATTCGCTCTGTGAAGAGCAAAAAGCGGCTCGCGTTACTTGGTGCGTCAGAACTCTCGAAAGATTCCACACAGGATCCTCAAATGCTGTATACAACATTGTATCAGGTGACGAATCCTGGATATACGCGTACGAACCCGAAACAAAAAACCAGTCACGAGTTTGGGTGTTCGAAAATGAGTTAAAGCCAACAAAAATTGTTCGTTCACGGAGTGTCGCAAAAAAAATGGTGGCCACGTTTGTCTCCAAAACCGGCCATGTTACGACTATTCCTCTTGAGGGACAAAGAACGGTTAATGCAGAATGGTATGCTAGCATTTGTTTGCCACAGGTCGTTTCTGAACTCCGTAAAGAGAACTGCAACCGCCGCATCATCCTCCATCACGACAATGCGAGTTCTCACACCGCGCACAGAACAAAAGAGTTTTTAGAGCAAGAAAACATATAATTATTAGACCATCCGCCGTACAGCCCCGACCTAAGCCCTAATGATTTCTATACTATCCCTAAAATAAAGAATAAATTGCGTGGACAGAGATTTTCATCACCTGAAGAAGCTGAGGACGCCTACAAAACGGCCATTTTGGAGACCCCAACTTCCGAATGGAATGGTTGCTTCAATGATTGGTTCCATCGTATGGAAAAATGTGTCAAATTTCGCGGAGAATACTTCGAAAAGCAATAAATATTTTTAAATAGTAATGTTGTGTCACTTCCTTGATTCCCGAAATTTTCAGTGCCACCCTCGTACGTGTATTTATATTATGGAAATCGCTTCTTATTTTTAAAAGTCCTAAGTTTTTGCGAACGTACAAAATACTTTCTAAGATATAAAGAGAAGGCATTCCAGTCAGTACATAAATTTCTTGAAATTTATGTACTGACTTTTCAGTGCCACCCTCGTACGTGTATTTATATTATGGAAATCGCTTCTTATTTTTAAAAGTCCTAAGTTTTTGCGAACGTACAAAATACTTTCTAAGATATAAAGAGAAGGCATTCCAGTCAGTACATAAATTTCTTGAAATTTGTTTCTAAGGGACTCGCGAGGACCCATTTTATAGACCGCGTGGATTACCCTCTTCTGCCAAATAAAAATTGAATCTACCAGCAGCTTTGTCAGCTGCCAATCCCCATAGCAGAACGCCATAAGACATAATAAGCGGAAAAATGTGGAAATAAGCAAAGTATACTAACCTAGCTGTAGCTATATCAGTCAACTGCCTTATTTTTCTTACTGCATAATTATGCAGCTGAACTTAATCAACCTGAAAGAGTTCGAATGTGGGCGCCCCATTGCAATTTTGAATATAAAGTAATTCCTAAAAATATAGTTTCTGTTATTGCATCAAGTTTTAGATTTAGACCCACTTGAGGTACATTTGGTAATGAAAACATATCGTTTTGTTCGCATTAAGTAAACGATTATTAGCTGCGAACCATTTCGAAAGAACAACCAGACTATCATTGACATGTAAGACATAATTATGTATCTTTTCTATCTATTTAAAAAATAAGACAAGTGTCGTCAGCAAATAGAATTATATCCGATAAGTTCGCCATCATGTATGGAAGGTCATTTATATAAACTAGAGATAAGAAAGGGCCGAGGATTACATTTTGAGGCACGCCCATTTTAACTAGAGCCCCGAGGATGTCGCCCCATTAACGTTTACTTTTTGCTGCCTGTTTGATAGATAGGAAAGAACAAGATCAGCAGCTTGTCCACGAATTCCGTAGTGGTGTAATTTACAGTTCGATGTATTGTGGTCAACGCAGTAAAACGCTTTTGAGAGGTCACAGAAAATGCCAATTGCATCCTGGGACTTCTCTCAGGATTCCAAAATGTGACTCATGAGTTTTACTCCTGCGTCAGTCGTCGACCTACCTTTCGTAAACCAAACTGGTGACTATGAAAAATCCCATTTGAATTAAAATGTGACAACATCTAGTCTAGCGTGATTTTTTCATATATTTTACTCAATGCTGGTAGCACAGATAAAGGTATATGATTAGAGGGATCACTCATACTACCCGATTTGGAAATTGGTACTACTTTACTTAACGGAAATCCCCGACAATTCTTCAGTGTTTTTTATGTTAAGAATTTTGAATGCTATAGGCCCTTAAAGTCCGCACAAAATAGTTCGGCGGTCCGTTTCCGGACGGCGGTCCGCCTTTTGGTGACCACCAGAGTGTTCAATTATATTTTTAGGAGCAAAAATAGGTTTTTTTTTAGGTTCGATTAAAAACATGTCAATTTAAAGCCACCTCTAGATGCTCTAAGTGCTGCTACCCGCCGCGTTCCGACCCTAACCCAAGGACCTAGAAGGCCACAGCATGGCTCCAGCAGACGAGTACTGCTGCAGCAAGTGACAAGCGTGTGTACCTTAGACTCGAAGAAGGAGGCGTGGAAGTCGGGCGTGGTGCCGGCCACGGAGGCCAGGTGCATGGTCGTGTTGGCGGTGTTGGTAAGCGTAACGGTGAGCGCGTGCGCCGCCGCCAGCGCCGCGCGCCCGAACTCCAACGCCGGCGGTGACAGTGCCAGCGCGCCCGCAGCCACCGCGCGCCCGCCGCGCCCCGCGCCCTCCGCGCCTGACTCCTTGCCCCATTCCTGTGTACATCAACAACACCACTCAACATTTGGCGGCAGAAGAAACAACTACTTAAATGGTTATGTGTGTTGATGAGCCTCACTCATGTTCCTGGTAAACAAAAGGTCTACCACATTGTTGCAGCAACATGATTCACACTGAAACTATATGAAATTTTGTCAGCAACGTGTTTCCCGAAGCAAAAAATCATGTAGCTGAAACAATTTTGTGCAACCTTTGTTTCCCTTAGAATAGAATAGAATAGAATAGAATTTTTTATTTCGCAAATATGGGTAATACAGACAGGTCTTAAAATTAAGTACATAATTATAGCTCAGCCACATTTTACCAATCGGCATGCAAAATTAGATTAGATTATTTATATCATTCTTATCACAATTAGGTATATCAATTTATAATTTTTGAATTATTATTTAAATCATCAAATTAATTTAAAAAAAAAAAAAAAATATGTGTAACAAAAGAAAATATATAAATTATTATCATTAGAATATTTGACATGTCATTACAATTAACAATATTATTATTACAATTCGAATGTCAAGAACCAAAATTAGAAAATGTCAAATATCAAAACGTAAAAAAAAAAAAAAAATACATAAATTTATATTAATTATAGTATATACCACAATCAAAACTCCCATTAGGAAAAACTTTTATCATCAAAAAAATCTTTAATTGAATAGTAACATTTTTCTAATAACAATTTAGTTAAATGTTTTTTGAATACTGAGATGGGTAATACTTTTAGATTTATTGGTAATTTATTATATATGAGAGGACCCATGGAAAAAATATTTTTTTTAAGTAAGGACGTTTTGTAACCGCCTGTATAAAGTTGACTTTTATATTGAGACCTCATTGGTCCTTTGCGTATTCTCTTATCAATCATTGATGTAAACAAATTACTGTTCATCTTAACAAATAAGGCAACTTCAAGAATGTACAAAGAAGGTAGTGTTAGAATCTTCAGTGATTTAAAAATTGGTTTACAGCTTTCTATGGGTTTAAGCCCTGTCATTGATCGAAGACAACGTTTTTGGGCCCTAAATATTTTATCTCTCTCACTACAGTTTCCCCAGAATATAACACCGAACCTTAGTAATGAAGCAACCAAACCATGATATGCTGTCACTAGCGTGTTCATATTTAGCTTTTTTGAGAGATTGTACAGAATATATGCGGTTTTGCTTAATTTTTGGCACACAATTTCAGCATGGTCTTTCCAGGTCAATTTATCATCAATATGTACTCCCAAAAATTTTGTAACTGAAGTGGTATCTACTATTTCGTCTTTATATTTAGTTACAATATAGTTTGGCCTCAGTCGTTGGAAGAAATGCATTACTTTGGTTTTTTGTAGATTTAACACAAGATTGAATATGAAGCTCTAACAACTGATGAAAATATCAATCAAAACTAAATTGAAACATTATTACCGCAACACATTACATCGGCGGATTCACCTTAAACTTTTAAATCAGTTATATGGTTATTGATGACAAAAACAAAAAAAATAGGCATCAAAGTTTGAAACAACCATAGTAACATCATCAATTATAAGTTTTTAACACAACATTTTCCTTAAGCACAGTAGGAAATAATGAAGTTAAGTGACATTTAGATCTATGTCCAACAAGTGGTTGGCAACTAATCACCGCCCACACATGAATGAGACCTGGCATATGTTTTTTTTTATTTTTCATTCAAAATAATTATTTTGAATGAAAAACAATGATGTCGAATCGTGACTTTGTCGAATAAGAAACCCTTAGAGATTTTTTTTTTTTTTTTTACATTCATATTATTTTGGTTCGTAAAAGAAAATATGACACCGTCGCATTTTCTTAGCTTTAAATATGAATGATTGGTTTGAATAAAACCGGCCAAGTGCGTGTCGGACCACGCACAATGAAAGCTTCCGTAGTTGGGATGAATTTATCCCAAGAACAAACTTAAATTAGTTCAAACTGCAAATTTAAGTTGGTCGATTATTACTCGTTAAGGCTTGTACAGACACGCGCGACGCGACGGCGCGACGCGACTCGAACAATACAATTTCAAAGAAAACTTGACGGTATCACAATAATCGGTGTCGCGTCGCGCTGTCGCGTCGCACTAGTCTGCACAAAGCTTTAACCTGTAAAGCTTACTTAGCTGTGATAGTTTTCCTTTTAATTTCGTTATAAAGTCAAAGTCAAAGTCAAATCATTTATTTCAAATAGGCCCCTTTTTTTTTTTTTTTTTTGGATGGGAAATTATCAAATAACTTCTCCCGCTCTGGGTGGAGCGGGAGGGCGTGTCAGACTTTTACTGACTAAAACCCACCCGTGTTCCTTCCGTTGCCTGTGTGCCGAGGTCGCGATATCCCTTTCAGACAAACCCGCGACCCCGGCAGGCATTGGCCCTTCCGGACCCCGTCAGTTGGTGCTGACATCTCTTTGAGGCGCGCGTGGAACACAACGCGCCGTCGACCCGGGCCTGGTCCCTATCGGACGGCGAGCTACCCATTGCTCACCGTCCGCAAGCCCGCGCCTACGGTGGCCGGAAGTCGGCTCGCGACTCCCGACGCCCGGGGCGTCTCCTGCGGCGACTAGGGGCGCGAGGGGGCGCATTTTGCCTCTCCCTCGCGCGCTCCGCCTCCTCCTTTGCGAGCATTACTGCTTCGCAGAAGGAGGTGACGGCCTCCCATGCACTCTCGCTCCGGACCATGGCCTGAACCAGGGCCGGACGCGAGAGATCGCCGCCGCCGATCGCCTCCGTGAGGACACGGCGGTGCTCCGCCCAAGCTGGGCAGACCTCCACCGTATGCACTACCGTGTCCTCCGGGCGATCCACACAGTGGTGACACCCGGGCGTTTCCTCCCGCTTTATTCTGAACAGGAACCTCCCGAAACAACCATGTCCGGTGAGGACCTGTGTCAGGCGGAAGGTGAGGACGCCGTGGCGCCTCTCTAGCCACTCCTCAAAGAGGGGACTTATCGCCACAATTGTGGCGTGCCCAGCGCTGGGTTGCGACAATCGCACTCTCCATGCCGCCATGAGATCCCGTCGGAGCTCTGTCCGCTGTGCCGCGATTTCTCGCGGCAGCGGAGTTACGCCCCGGCGTTTCGCCTCCTCGCGCAACTCCCACATGTGCGCGAGGACTTTTGCCTCCAGATCCCATGGCGGTAGTCCGGCAAGGAGGCTCGCCGCCTCACGGGAGACCGTGCGGTATCCTCGTACCAGCCTGATGGCCATGACCCTTTGGGACGCGTTCAACCGCTGGGCTGGTCGCAGCCTTAATGAACGCGCCCACATTTCAAATAGGCCCCTGTAAGGCACTTTTGAAAGTCAAAGTTTACAAAAAAATTTAATTGATTCTAGTCGCCACTTCCAAAAGGTAGTTTTCGTATGGAGAAGAATGGGCAAGAAACTCCACCGTTACTCTTTTAAAATGTGTTACAATATTTTGCATAATAATATGTACGTACATTAGTTAAGTACATAATTATATGTGAAGACGATGCAAATAAAAAAATAAAACTAAAAATAAAAATACGTTACCACAATAGGTAAAAAGAAGAATTAATAAAATTGAAGCAACGAAAGATAAATTAATTACTTATGTGATAGATGCATGGTTCTCACATATTTACAAACATTGTAAAAGTAGACGATTTTCTTAACATTTTACAATTAAGGCGAGGTGACCCCGAAAAACGTCATTTTATATTGTATTTTATTCGTAGATAACACGGATTAATATTTTTTTTTAACATATGATTTATTTCACACTTCGATCTAGGTATTTCGGCCGTCCGATACACGATTACGTGCACTTTAGTGCATCCAATTAAATCGCAAAGTCACGTCTAAATTATGGTCTAATTATCATTTTATTTGAGTTATATTAGGCTTAGAGTAATAAAACTTATACCATAATAAAGGTCGTAAAAAATGTGATAGAAAACGGCCGTCATAATGTGAAATATGAAAATACTTATACCACTAATTCCAAAATCAAGCGTTTTCATCTTTTCATGCGCTCGCTCCGTGTCATTTAGTCCCGAGCGGAACGTCTTGGAGGTCGGACGTATGCCAATTTTTGCGAACCCGCCACCCCCGCTAAGTTCTGTTACCGGCTGAGCCAAAAATGTATTGTAAATTTGTAAATAATAATAGGTACCTGTATAATTATAGTTTAATTTTTAAATAGTGATTTTTTTTAGTTATTTTGTTTAAAAAATGGGCAAAATTTAAAAAAAAAAATGTTGTCGTCGCTGGGTCTACGAAGGCTGAATAAATAAAAAAAGTAAGGATGCTTTGACAATATTACCATAGTTACCTATATTATATAAATGTATAATATTTTACTTTATTAACTAGGTAAGTACCTACGCGGAATAGATTTACATACCGCAAATATGTGTATAAAACAGTTGAATTTAAACCCTATGCCAATGTAAATAAAGACGCCACGCGCGCAAAAGTTATAATGGTTTATTTTTCTCCCGGAATAGATTTACCAACCGCATCAAGTGTGTAAAATAGTTGAATTTGAAACCTATATCACAGAGCATAAAGCCGCCACGCGTACAAATGTTATAATGTTTTACTATTTTCAAATATCAAATAGTTCATCCCGCTGAGTTGGTCCGGGTGGTTTTTATAATGTTTATTAGCCTAGGTAAGTAGGTATTGTATTGTCTACCACACGTCACGCGTCTGTGGTAAGTGATAACACTATGACCTTGAGGTGGCCCAACGTACGGAGTTTCATTAGAATAAGAGACCAGCTTGACACTGCTTTTGCCACCACAACACAAAAAATTATAATATTTTATGGTGTCTGCAACGTTTGTGTAGGTCTCGTCTATGCCATGTACCTAATACGCGCAACACACTCGTGCCATAGTGTAGAAATGTACAGTATGACCATTTCCTACAAAAATATGATTTATTATTTTCGGTAACGTTTAGGCACAAATTCGTTTATGCGAAGTACACTCCTTACTAAAAACACTGTATCAAATTATGAAAAGCTTATAAATAAAATAAAAGTACATAATATACAGGGTGGCAGGGACATCGACGCGAAAACTGTGGCTAAGTTTTAGATTAACATCCCTCGAGTTGGGAGTCCATATTTTTTTTACAGAAAGATTATATTATTAGAAGCCTCCACGCAGTTTTAAGTTGCGGAGATAAATGGTTTACGAGAAAAAAAAAACAAAATCGAAGAAATTTAGCATTATTAGGTCACTTTTGACATTTTGTCTCGACATTGAACGTTTCGTTTTACGAAAAATCAACACACTAAAATGTTGTACTTTATAATAATGATGAAATAAATACGTATATTTATGATTTAGATACTTTTTAAGCATATTTCATTATATTACCTATATTTTGCTGATTTAAATGAGTGCTATTAAACAAACACTTAAAATAATTTACCGACTATTGCCGTATTTGAAACCAAACGTAAAACGACGCCATTTTGTGTTGTTACTAATACTTCACTTAATCTGTTACTCTGCTGTCAAGCTCAAGCTTGGCCGGGATGCTCCAAGTCCCGACACATCTCGACTTAGTCAAAAGGCAATGGGAAGGTAGGCTGCAAGAGCGAGCGAAGCGAGCTCGGGACTTGGGGCACACCGACACGGACAGGTTAGGTTAGAAGGGGATGGCGGGGTCTCGGGACCCCGCCATCCCCTTCTAACCTAACCTGTCCTTCGTGGTTATTTTTTTTAAACCACTACGAATACGCCTGACAAAAAAAAAAAAAAAACCTATCAGATAGCCATAAAGTACAGTGCTTCCTCCAACAAATCATCAAAATAAGATCGCAAAATATTTAGTTAAAAAAAACAATGCGTTAACTAAACTTCCCCCATGACGGGGGGGTCTCCTACTCCCCTCCACAAATATATGTACCCTTATACAAAAAGTCCTTCCGAAAATTCGAAAGTTAGATTAGAATATTAAAAAATCATATCTCAAAAAGGGGGGGGCTCCGAAATTTTTCCTTCACAGGGGGGGTTGTACACATGCGAAAAAAGAAACTTCGCTTGAAATGTTTACGTCGGTTTTCAATGTTTTAGAGCAATGCAGTTGCAGGCTAAGGGCAGAGCGTATGTATCAACTAATGATTCGGTGGATAACGAGTAAGTTTTTAGGGTTCCGAAGTAAACAAGGAACCCTTATAGTTTCACCATGTCCGTCTGTCTGTCTGTCTGTCCGTCCGTCTGTCTGTCCGCGGCTTAGCTCGGAGACGGTTCGTACTAGAAAGCTGTAATTTGGCATATGTATACATATTAAACACGAAGACCAAGAGGTAAAATAAAATCAAGAAAAATATTATTTTTTAGGGTGCCTCCCCTACACGTAAAGTGGGGATTTTTTTTTTTCTCATCTACCCCATGGTATGGGGTATCTTTAGAAAGGTCGTTCAAAAATATTGTGAGTTTGTGAAAACCATTTTTGGATTAAGGGATCCGTTTGCGAAATATTAAGCTTTTAACTGAAATGTTTTGTTAGAGTCAACTGTCGTCGTCTCTGCCAGCTAAATGATTGTACTTGGATTTGTGAAAAAAATTACAGCAGTAGTATATATAACGAGTAATAACCGACCAACTTAAATTTGTAGTTTGATAAACATGATCTCCCCATACATTCCATATGGGAGAAAATGTTTTTCAAACTACAATGTTAAGTTTGTTCTTGGGATAAATTCATCCCAACTACGGAACCTTTCATTGTGCGTGGTCCGACATGCACCTGGCCGGTTTTTTAAATATCATCTCACTCGTTATTGTAACACCATAAAAAATACATAAATTAATTAAATACACGCCCCACCTACCCCAATACAATCTTGATATTGTTATTCAAAAATTGTAATACAATTCTCATAAATTAAATGTGCCTAAATACTACTTGATTTTATAGACTGTAGTACGAAGATGTCGCATCAAAGTCGAAGTTCGAAAGTCGAATAGCGCGCTGCGCGCACTTTTGAATCGTACCCGTATTCATGATCTTTGTGTCAGTCAGATTTTAAATCCACCTTATTCACTAAAATTATAAGTACCTACTTATACCTATTTTTAATTATTATTCATTAAGTTTAAGTTTATATGGGCGATTCTCTGTAAACTCGTAATACGCTGTCCCGACCGTTTTTTTCGAAAAGTAATTTAATTATTTAAAAAAAAATGACTCCTAATGAAACTTTAACCCCGAAACTTAACGGGCCCATTGTTTTTAGAACCATAACTATTTTAATTTTTTTTCTAGACGTGATAGAAGCTCTAAAAATACAGTCCCCTGGCTGTCCCCATCACTGTATTCCCGCCTAGAAACGAGATTTACGAAGAAAGTATTGAAACTACCTACATTTGGCAGTTAATATAATAAGAAAAATAATAAAATTAATATTATTTTCGTAAAACAAGGTCTCATTAGGAATTTTATTATATTAGTAAACACCTGTAAACTTTGTCCCCAGAATTTCCATACAGTCCCCTGCCAAAACTTTAAACCCATAATAAAAAAAACTGTAATATTTACAAAAGATGTGTTAGAGAGAAACGAAAAGCAATTATTGTGAAGTTTGCACCCTTGCCGAATGCGGTGCCGAGACGCCATTTTTTTTAGTATCAGAGCGTCATTTGTGAGGTGAACACGCGTTTGGTCCGCTACCACACACAGTCCTCTGGTAAGTAATAATATTTATATGTTAATTACTTTAATAATCGCTTTATAGTTTATTGTTTTATTATGTGTGTCTAAATTGATCGGAACGTTCTTAAAAAACTATTTTACATCAGTTTTGTAAATATTGTGAAATCTAACCTAAATACACAGTCCCCTGGCGACAGTCCTCTGCCTGAAAATGCAGCAGGGGACTGTTTTACACAACAGGGGACTGTTTATTTTGCGTATTGGGTATTGTTTTTTATGTGCTAGTCTGTTTTATTATTGTAAGAATCATCTAAGTATCATTGCTTCGCATTATTTTCCTTTATAAACTTATGTTATTTTACACAGGCTGATCGAAAACACATGATATGGCTCCTAAAAAGAAAAAGTTATCCCGAGAGAAATTACTAAAGAAAAAGAGAGAAGCACAGCGACTACGAAAGAAGAAAAAATGACCCTGAAAAGAGAGAACAAATGGGAGAAAAGAAGAAGTTGAAGTACCAAAAGAAGAAAGAAAAAGGTTTGCGAAAATTAGTAAAGGATATGACACCTCATGAGCACAGAGCTACCTGAAAGAAGTGGAAAGAACATTGTACTGTATACCGAGCCAAAAGACTAAGACTGAAAAGCGTCACTAATACTTTTGTACGAAAAAATACGCCGTTATCAGATCCAGAAGCAGATACTCCGCCTACAAAACCCGCCACTCCAGTCCCAGTTCAAATATCTCCAGCTCCAAGCCCAGCAGTCTCCAGTCTACAGCAAAGAAAAAAAGAAGCCACAAAGCGACGAAAGAAGTTTAACAGAGAAAGAAATGAAAAGATCGCACGTTTAGAGAAAAAACTTGAGAAGTACAAAAAAGATTAGCGAGATTTAATAGTAAAAACAAAAAGGTTGAAGATACACCTAAGACAAAGATTTTGAAAATGTTAGAGGAGCCTGATCAAAGGAAAGAAGTAGTCAAGAAAGCGTTGTTTGGCGACGTCATTAGATAGCAGTTGAAAGAAAATTATTCCACATTGAAACGTACCAAAGAGAGACAAATCTTTAAAAAAGTTGTTACTGGCAGTATTGTACAAAAGTACAGGCACTGGATACCGAAAGAAATGAAGTCGATGTCTAGACCTGGAAAAAATCTAATCTCAATGGCTTAGATGCACCTGTAGCTAAACAATGTAAAATACCTGATAGTTATAAAAGAACTGTTCAGAATTTCTTCGAAGATGATAGTAATAGCCGTATGGGAGCCGGTAAAAAAGAATTTATAACTAGAAAAACTGTGAAGAAACAGTAGAGATATCTTCTTGACACAGTTTTTAATCTTTATAATTTTTTTATTACTGTGCACATCAAACATTTTGCCGACTCCGTCCATTTTGGGTTGTGAAACCAAACGCTCAAAACCGCGATACCTACATGTCTTTGCATAGTTTACAGCAACATAGACATGAAGCTCAGCGCACTTCATAATTTCATTTCATTCTGTCACATCCAAAACAGTCCCCTGATGCCTCAAACAGTCCCCTGTCATGATTTTTTGGAAAATCGCTAATAACTCGGAAAATACGTATAAATTCAGTGGGCCTCCTTATCTAACTAAAATAATAGTTAATTTTCTTCGAAATAGGACAGGGTTTTTTGGTAAATGTCAAAAATAATTGCCAGGACAGCATTTGTATGGGACCTGTACGAGCTTACAGAGAAATGCCCATATAATACCTACCTAATCTATCTACAACCTTAAAAAATACTTAATAAAAAAATAAACTTATAATAATCAATACAAGTTGATCTACTGCATTGCTCTATTCTGTGACCTACTCGAGTTCATGAACTTATGAGCGGTGCGCCTGGCGCGCGGGTCCCCCGCGGATCGTAATTTGTTTCGTATCGCTACTCGTTGCGGGGGCTGGGGTAAGCGTTGAATACCTACTGCGTTCGGGTTAGGCCGGCCTTAAACAAGTTTAATTGTTGAATGTTCCAATGGATAATGATTTTCTTTCTTATTGGTAGTAACATTCTATTAATCTCTCAAATACATTGCAAACTATAGTTTTGTATAATTTAGAAGCATTTTTTCAATTTTTGTAAATGTGAGTACCATGGAGCCGTATTTTATGTTATTAAGATGTATGTTGACTTGAAAGAGCACGGCAGTTGAGAGTTTGTCATGCTCACTTAAATGTCTCGCTGATGGTGGCGAGTGTGTTGGATCATTCGGTTCCCTACAAAATGGTTGAGCTGGATTCAAATTCAAATTCAAAAATTATTTATTTCTCCACCATAAAGTAGTTTAAACAACTTAGTGATTGGAGCCTCCCTTTAAGCAAGTAATGCCTGTATTGGGAGACTCCGCTCCTCCATACCGGATACTTAATGGATAAAAATAATAATTAACAAAAATTAACAAAATAAAAAATAGAAAAACAAAATACACTAATTGCGTGAGTGAGTGAGTATAATATATGTGTGATTGTGTGAGTATTTGTGTGATTGTGCGATTATATGTGTGAGTGTGTAAGTATATGTGTGAGTGTATGAGTGTGTGTGAAGTTGCGAAATGTGTGTAAACAAGTTTGTGTGTGAGTATAATATGTGTGCTAACATAATTATTATGATGCAAGGTGAGGACGTGCCATCGCCACCTCCACTATCCCCACAACACATAAAATGTTGCAGTCTATTGAATGCAACACTTCGAGTGGACAGAAATCATGCGTCATGATACATGTGTAAACAGTGCTTCCGTTTCCTCATAGTTTAAAGGTTTTATCCAATTAATTAAACATTTTTTACAGTCATAGTATTGTTTTTTATATATGTGTAATTCCCTATTTATCCTATTATACAATTGGGCAGAACGTTTCAGAAATTGTATACTAGCAAAGCGAGTTCGTGATTGGGGAATTTGTATAATATTGATGGATATATTGGATGCAGCACCATCCAGCTCATCCACGCGTCATGTTCGTGAACGGGCGCCGTCAGTTGTGACTGGTCATCTCTTATCTGCCAGGGCTTATTTTTAATCTTATATTTTGAATTGTTGAAATTTTTTTTTTGTACATGGTTCACTCATATAGAAGAAACAAGAATAATGTACCCAGAATTGTGTAATTTTCTATATTTGAAAGAGTGTCCTTGAAGTTTCTTGCCCGGTCTTCTCCATGAAGATCTACGTTTTGGAACTGGGCAACTAGCTTCAACTTTCTGACTAACTGACCGACTATTTGACATTTCAAAAGTGCCTGTAAATGGTTTAATTGAAATAAATGCTTTGAGTTTGATGTATGTAAGGAAAAATCTACACCTTTTTAGTAAAAGAGGTGCAAGACACAATTATATCACTAGGAATAAGGACCAATTAGTTCAACCGGGTTTCAGGCTGGCTAAAGTGGACTCATCTTTCATGGGGTACTGTTTAGTGTTACAATAAAATACCTCCCCACATACTTCAACTGAATGAAACGAAATTTAAATCTCATATTAAACGCACACTATGCAGCCAAGCATATTATAAGTTGGGGGATTATATCGCTGATAAAAATGCTTGGTCTAACGCTGGTCCTACTCCACAAGGGCGCATAAACTAATTGATTAGCATTTTGAAAATACAGTTGGAGTTGCTGAAGATTTTAATAACTATCTTTGCATTGTATAATTGCATAGCACATGTGTGAGTACTATGTACCGACTATAAAGCTACCATTTAGGTACAGGATATGTCTTTCATTGACTTGAATGTGTCCTGGCGGCTGAGAGTATGTCATGCTCACTCTAATGTCTCGCTGACGGTGGCGCGTGTGTTGGATCATTTAGCTCCCTTCAAAATGGTTGAGCTGAATGGTGCTAATCCATGCGTCATGTTCGTGAACGGGCGCCGTCAGTAGGGACTGGTCATCTCTTAGCTACCACGGCTTATTTTAATTTAATTTAATTTTGGATTGTTTATTGTTTATTTCTGTTACGGACGCTTTTCACGTTTTGCATCGTTCTCACATGTATAACTTCAACATGAATGATGTAACCAATATTTTGTAAGAATATTTTGATTTAAAAGAGTGTCCGTGGAGTTTCTTGCCCGTTCTTCTCCATAGGAACCTACTACGCTTTGGAATGGGCAACTAGCTTCATCTTTCTGACTGACCGACCCCTTGACAATTCAAAAGTGCCTGTAATTGGTTTATTTGAAATAATTGCTTTGAGTTTTGACTTACTTTGACACACATTTACATAGATGTTAATTCTTTTATCGGTGAAGCCGACAATTTTGTACTTCTTTTTTGTTTGTTTGTTATATATTTGACCTGTATGTTTGTATGTATGTGTCTCCGTCTCTATGTTCTCTCATCATTTCATCAAAAATCATGAATTATATGTCGTTAGATTTGTTTTTATTGCGCAAGTGTCACTGGGTATATTAAAATTAAAAAACATCAACATGGCGATTTCTGGCGCCAAAACGTATGTTTAAAGAAAATAAAAAAACTCCCAAAACTATCGAGTGGGGTATCAAAATAAAGGAGTTTATTGCGCGAGTGGCACTAGGTATATTTAAATAAATAAAAAAACAAAATGGCGAATCTTTAACGCCAAAATATACGTTCTCAAAAAAAAATCTAAGCCCATCCAGTGGCATATCAAAATGGAGGGTTTTAAAAGGTGACAAAAATATTGACAAATTATTTGTTCAAATGTATTTTGGAATGAGAAATGGTAAAAAATCCTAAATAAAAAGTGTAAAATATTTTTTTATTTTTTTTTTACAGAAATTGGTCATCTTGTTTCCATCTTTTTTAAAGTTCACTTTTACGCAGTCGGGTTTTTGATTTTTTTTATTAACTTTTTTGTTCACATATGTTTTTGGAGGGGATTGTGTCTACTCTTTACACGACTTTGCACGATCCTGCAAAGCAAAATCCACAATATAGCATTATATTTTTTTACTTTTGGTAATCACAGTTTTCAACGAAGACATAGTGTAGTTTTTTTTTTTTCTTTGTTCCTCTCAAATAGAGCACCTGCCATCTAATCTCTTCACCACCCTTGGTTGACTGGTAGAGAATGCCTAAGGCATTAAGTCCGCCTTTGTACTTTTTTGAGTGTGAAAAGTTTTAATAAATAATAAAATAAATAGTGCGGTACAAATTGTACAAGGTCCTAAATGTCCTAAAGGTCCTGTTCAATTTGACTAAGAAAGTTAACATCACCACAACTTTGATTGCATACCATGGTCTCGTAGCCTCCATTCTGAGATACGGTATAATTTTCTGGGGGAATTCATGCCTGCGGGAACAGGTATTCAGAGCCCAAAAACGTTGTTTGAGGTCGATGCTAAATATGAAAACAACTGACAGTTGTGTTCCAGTGTTTAAGTCCCTAAAGCTGTTAACATTTCCTTCAATTTATATTTTAGAAATGGCAATTTTTGTTAAACGTAACATGCATCTTTTTACTACAGTATCACAAAGTAGTAAGAGACCAATTAGAAGCCAATACAAAAATCGTCTAATAGTTGAGAGATGCAATACTGCTTTATATAGAAAAAATGTTATTTGTATGGGACCTACAATTTATAACAAAATACCTGACATAATAAAAGAGGACACAATACGCAATTTTAAAAAGAAGTTAACAGCATTATTAATTGAAAAATGTTACTACTCGATTAACGATTTTATAAATGACAGTGACATATCCTAATGTAAACTTCTATTCTAAGATAATTATAATATTATGCATGCAATTTAACGGCATAACTTAATTTTTATATTTTGACATTGTTAGTGTTGTTTTTTTATTTTATTTATTTTGATTCTATATTTCATTAATGTTTGCATGACAATGTAATTTCAATTTATTTTAAATTTGACATAGTAAATATTTTTTTTGTTGTTGTTGTCTAGTGCAACTAAGTTTGTACGCCATGAATGGCAAAACATGTAGCCACCTCATATTAATTATAAGACCTTTATACTGTACTCATGTTTTACAAAATAAAATATTACTTACTTACTTACTAAAAGATACAACCAAGTCGAGATCAGAAAGCAAACTGTTTATTTCCTTTTTACCCTCATTACAAAATGTTACTCTTGACAAGTAATGAAAAACCAATCAACAAGGTTCAAACATAACATACCTTTCTCTCATAATGATTGGTAAATACAATAATAAATTCAACAGTAGATAACAAAATCATTTTAACAAAAATGTCTACTTCTAACATAGCAATCACTTAAGTCATTCATTAGGAATTCCTATAATATCTGGCCATAATTCAGGCGGTGGAATCACAATCGGCGGATCCTGTGATACTTCAGAGTCTGTATCATTGGCTGGCTGACTGTCAATGACAGGTGACCCATTAGCAGATGTGTCCGGCGGTCTGGCCAGTATTTGGTCGGCATGTCGCCGATGCAGCTCTCCATCTTCCGTTCTCACCACATAAGTGGCCGGCCCCTCCACCGTCTCCACGGTGGCCCGACGCCACCTGATCCCGGGCCCGTACATGCGTATGAGCACGGGCTGCAGCAGCGTAAAAGTCCGCGCGGGCGGCCGCTGTGCCGCCGCCCCCAGTTGCTGCTCGGCGCGGCTCGGCGCCGAGTCGGGGTGTAAGCTCGACACTGCAGTCCTGTATCTTCGCCCATTCAGTAACTCAGCAGGTGTCTTGTTAGTAGAGCTATTGGGCACAGTCCGTAAATAGTATAAAACTTTGCAAAGTTTCTCCTGCCATTGCATGTCCAGGTTATCTAGTTTCTTTATTTTATTCTTAAATGTTTGAATCGTGCGTTCAATCTGCCCGTTAGTCACTGGGTGGTAGGGCGGTGAATACAAATGTTTAATCCCATTATTTTTAAGAAAATTATTAAATTCATCCGAGGTGAACGCACGTCCATTGTCGGACACCAACACGTCTGGCAGCCCTTGTGAAGTGAAAATTTTTCTCATAATAGTTATCACCGTACCACTATTCATCGCTGGTATGATTTCAGCCTCAAACCATTTGCTGTAGCTGTCTACTAGGACTAAAAATGTTTTTCCCTGAAAGGGTCCCGCAAAATCCACATGCACACGGCTCCACGGCTTCTCTGGAACAATCCAAGTCTGCGGGTCCTTTGGTGGGTTATTTCTCACTAGCTGACATTGCTGACACGCGGCCACCACACTCTCAATCTGCCGATCCATGTTGACCCACCACACGTAGCCTCTTGCATACGCTTTTGTCTGGACAATGCCCGCATGAGGGGCATGTAACAACTTTAACACTTTGTCCTGTAAGGACGAAGGTATTATGACTCTGTTGCTCCACAATAAACAACCTTTATTATGTGAAAGAGCCTCTCTCCGTGTCCAATAAGCTTGTAGGTTCGGGTCTATGTTCCTTCGTGGCCATCCGTGCAAAACGTGAAACATTTTTTTTTGCAATACCACATCTTTGTTGGCCTCCGCAGCTATCTTAGCAGCGTCCAGGTCCCAGCCGCTCGGCTGCTCCTCCAGCAGCAACACGTCGCGCAGCACATCCTCCTGCACACTCGACGTGTCCGGAGCGGTCCACCTGCTCAACGCGTCCGCGTTGCCGATTAGTTTACCAGGCCTGTACTGTATACTGTAATCATAACTGGAAAGTTTTAATGACCAGCGCAACATCCTCGGTGATATCTGGTCTGGAATTGGCTTTGCGGGATTGAATAAACCGACCAACGGCTTATGATCTGTCACAATACAAAATTTACGACCCGCCAAGAATTCGTGAAACTTTGTCAATCCAAATATAATAGCTAGGGCCTCCTTATCAATCTGCCCATATCGTCTCTCGTGCGCCTGTAGTGTCCGTGAGGCCATCATCACCGGCCGCTCTGACCCATCCTCCATGATGTGTGCAATAATCGCTCCGAGACCGTATTCCGATGAATCACAAATGAGAAGTAGTTCTTTTTGCAAGTCATAGCCCACCAACGTTCGATCTGATGACAGTAATCTCTTCGCCTCCACAAATGCTTCCTGTTCCTTCTCACACCAGCTCCAAGGTCTTTTTGATTCTAACAGTCGATACAGTGGTTCCAACACAGTGCTCTTGTCAGGTAAGAATTTTTCATAAAAGTTATATAAGCCCAGGAAGGCACGCAAGGTCTCTCTGTTGGTTGGGGCCGACTTTTCCTGAATCTCTTTGACTTTCGCAGGTGCTGGGTGAAGTCCCTCTGCATTAATCATGTGCCCTAGGAATGTGATGCTGTTCGCAGCGAACACGCATTTCTTTACGTTGAGGCGAAGTCCCATCTGTTGCAGTTTGTTCAGTACTTCTCTAAGTCTCCGGTTGTGTTCTTCAATCGTGGCTCCAGTGACAGCGATATCGTCTAATAGACACGCCACTCCATCCATACCCGCTAACGCCGTCGACATCAGACGCTGAAAAATCGCTGGCGCTGCACTGACACCGAATGGCAAACGATTTACTTTCATTAGACCGATAGGAGTGTTCAGCGTGAGCAGCATAGCTGTCGCGTCGTCTACCTTCAGTTGTGTGTACGCGTTTTTTAAGTCCAGCTTACTAAATATTCTGCCGCCACTAAGTCTCACAAACGCTTCCACAGACGTCGGAAGCGGATAGATGTCTGTATCTATAGCAGTGTTCACCGTGACACGATAATCACCACACATTCGTACTGTTCCGTCTTCTTTCATCACCGGCGTCACCGGTGTCCCCCACTCTGAATAACGGACAGGTGTCAGTACACCCGCCTCCACCATCTCGTTCAACTGTCTAATGATTTTTTTCTTAAGAGGGTAGGGCACCGCGCGCGCCTTTAAGAAGCGGGGCGTAGCATCCGGCCGCACGTGAAGTGACACCTCAGGACCTTTGTACTCGCCGAGTCCTTCTTTAAATAGTTCCGGAAATTCTTTTTTATATTGTTCTATCTCCTCTTCAGCCCAGCACAATCCTGATAGTTGAAGACCTAGTGTATGGAACCAGTTCCTGCCCAGCAGATTTGGTCCATTCCCCGACACCACGACCAGTTCACATTGCGCTTCCTTATTACCTAGCACAACACGCACGTCTGCTAGTCCTAATACTTTCAAAGGGTCTTGAGTCCATGTCACGAGCTTTAGATTGGTAGCTCGTAGGGGTGGGGGCGTCAACCACAGCATCTTGTATGTCTTTTCCGACATAATGGTACGCGATGCACCTGAGTCCACTTCCATAGATAAATGAACGCCGTCTATCATAACGTCTGTGGTAATAGGTGGTGAGTAATTATCCACGCAGACGTATACGCCCATCATCTTCTCAGCTGAAGTGTCCACACTCGTGTTGGTTTCCCTCGTGTCTTCGACCTGTTGTACACGACCTGACTTCTTGGCGCAAGCCGCCGCAATGTGCCCCAACTTCTTGCAGTAGAAGCACTTCGCCTTAACAAACGGGCAGCGCTCGCCCGGCCTGTGTGCGCGTGCACACCGTCGACACTCGTTCGAATGAACATTACCAATGTCCATAGGTTCAGTCTCCGTGACACTGGACGGAGTTTGCTTAGACTCACTAGCCATACACGCAGGGTACAAATCAGGGAACGTCACTTGATAGTCCAGACACATCTGTAACGCGACTTCGTATGTCAAGTCTTTCTTTTTCAATAAGTCGCGTCGCAAGCGATCGTCCCGTACCCCCAGCACTAGTCGGTCTCTCAACTGGCGTTTCAAGTCCATGAAATTGCATTTTGCACCAAGCAGACTTATAGCCGCCACAAAGTCTTGCACGCTTTCACCTTGCACTTGTTGACGTTTGTAAAATTTTCCCGCTTGCAAAATTTCGTTAACCTCAGGTTCATAAAACTTATCCAAAACACTAAAAATGTCCCCTAAAGGTACTTCCGTAGGACGTTTTGGAACTAAAAGTGATGCAATTAACGCGAAAGTGTCTCTGCCGCACTGAGAAAGAAACAGCGATCGTCCCTTGTCGAGATTAAGTTTGTCGTAACCCGCCGCATCAAGCGCACACAGTAATTGTTCTTTATAAACACACCACTTATCAGTCTTTGGGTTAAATTGTCCGGGAAACACTATATTCGTTACATTTGCCGTCATTTTCACCGAAATCCAACTTATTTTCCGCAGTCGCCAATAAAAGATACAACCAAGTCGAGATCAGAAAGCAAACTGTTTATTTCCTTTTTACCCTCATTACAAAATGTTACTCTTGACAAGTAATGAAAAACCAATCAACAAGGTTCAAACATAACACTTACTAAATAAAGTTTGGTTACATTTGAATTTGAACCTTGACGGGGGTCCAAACATTTTCGACCTCACTTTCGCTCGCTTTATATTCTTATGCTTTTCTGTGTATGTTGACAAAGGAAGTTAGGGGGTTTATGGGATATCAAAATGAACACGTTGTATGTATATTGTGACTTGTGTAGGTGAAGATTCATACACAGGCCATCCAGCATGTCTTAACTAGACTAGCCTAGAGTTAACGTGCTCTGCAGGAATTCTATTCTCAAATCAATGTATTATGTATGCACAGTAAACATGAATTATATCAATAATGAACAAAAATAGCACATTCTCTGATTTAATTATCCTGTTCAATTAAAGTATGGTCTTTTTCCTCTGTGGGGAATTCAATAAATAGCAATTGTGTCGTCTGCCTATTGTACTGTTGGGGTCCAAGTAAGGAAATCAAAATATAATTTAATGTGGCGGTGGCCACTTAGATACCGTTGCTGTTTTGTTCAATTATATTATAGTTATGTTAAAAGGTAGGCACTTTTGCAAGGTGTCTGCGTCAACCATTTATTTATGTATTATACCCAGCTTATGTTTTCAACTGGAGAAACTTCAGAACTATTATTTTTATGAGTTCTCTCAGCTATATCCTCATAATTAAGATAATGATATAATTTATTGTGCATGAGCAATAATCCTAAACATACTTAGAAGGGTTTGGAAATACATTCCTTGTTTTGCATTACTAATAATAGTAGTTATAGTAGATTGGACAGACATCAGTAAAACAGCCGCCTGTGCAGGGGTGAGTGACCCCAGCACTAGAGCTAATGCTGCAGAGGAAGTGGCCGGGAATAGCCGCCACAAGGAAACAACACTAATAACTGATAGCAGCGTGACCCACATGTTATATATTTATATTACTATTATATAAAATTATTGCACTAATTTCATCAACAAGTTAAATGAATATTTATATTTAGTTGCACACATTGAGGTTTAGTTTTGGTTCTGTCTCTAGTACTGAAGGGAAGCAAAGTAAATAACTATGAGTAAATCTTATCAATGTTCTATGTCAAGGATGTATGTATGAGAGGGCTTGTGTTCAGAGATTATAGGATAAGCTTTGTATTACTAATATGTGTATGTATCACATTGTTATCAGAAGATGACATTTAAATGATTACAGTACAATATAGAACGAGGTGATTTGTGGACGAACACACAAACAGGTTATTTTGTTAAAATAGAACTTTTTGGCAATCAATATGGTTAGAGGAATATTAAACAAAGGTGTGCCTATCAGCAGTGCTCATAAGTTTAATGAAAAATTTGTTAAAACAGTCTAAACTTAATTAAAAGAAAGAAAGAAAGAAAACGGGTGAACACACAAAATACAAACAAACTAAAACTACTATGGCACATTAATCCAGCTTACCTGAAATGTTATTCCCTCTATAAGGGAATCATGAACTGTGACACCTGCAAATAAAATTAACTGTTAACATTACAAAAAAAAAACATTGTTATTATAAGTATATTTGTTTTTTAAGTATTACAAGCACACAATGGAAGTTAACCTACTTCTTAATAAAAAAATATTATTATTTCAGCTGCCCTAGCAAAGCAGGTACATATTTATATATGTGGGTATTTTTAAGGGGGTCACAATGTGCGTGCACATCTGCTAAGCGCGGCGCGCAGTGCACGCGCACCCCCCGCGGGCTTGCCGGCTCCCTAGCGTCTCTCAACTTACTAAAATACCATACAAATAGTTAAAGAAAAACGACCAACAAGCGCGCCTCGGCCCCGATCTAAAATAACATCGCCCCACACTACCGTCTCACGAGGAACCTGCCAAATTATTGTTGCTATTCCACATCACTTTTTATTTGACCTACCTCACTACTTTTCCCTTCAAGTCTGCGGTAATCATTAAGAGGACTGCAGAGAAAAACAAATACTTAAATGTATTATTTAAATCGATTTTACCATGGCTCTTTCCCTGGGCTGACAGCTTCGTGTTCAGCGATATATCCAACAACGTTAACACAAATACATAACACCACACTATTTTACGATACATTTTGATGCAACTGTTGATTGCAACAAGCACTGTTTATTCACATTTCTCATACACAATTCGATATATTTATCGTATCAGTCAACTCACGAGACGTGCATTCACGAAATCTACGTAGTAGGTATCTCTATGTAGTCTGTGCAAAATAGTGAATGACAACAGATAAAATATTAATCCAGAACCACAGGTTGACATTTATGTTCGGATATCAGTATCAGTGTCATACACTCAATAAATTTTATTTTATTCATTTGGGCCAAAAAACAGATAAACATACAGCATTAGTTATATTACAGTCGAAATAATGTATAACCCACACCATTGTCCACGAAGTGACATCGGAGTATGAAAACGAACGCAAGTTATTCGAAAAAAAAAAACAACCGACCGTTTAATTATCTGCTAGATCACCAGATATCCAGCAAACTTAAAAATAGGTACGTTCTAAAAACTGTTTTTTTTTAATAAACTGTGGAACTAAAAACAATCACTAGCCAATACTATTTTTAGTTCCACAGTTTATAATTCAAATCCAGTTTTTAGAACGTATTTTTAAGTTAATTATATTTTATACTTATTACATTTTATGCATTAGTCTGTTTAATAATTTATTCACTTAGTCTATACACCATGTTCGGTAACATTTCTCATTCTATTCATTTCCTCTAGAGCATCGTTGTTACATGGTTTCTTCCCTGATACCTAGTTTTGAGCAATCTATCTCCTGAATCATAAGACCGTCTATTGAGCGAACTCTACTAAGCGAAACATAGGCTTGCCCAGCGGCGTAGAGTTTCGACCTAAGTAAACTACGGTATAGTCGTGTCTGTGTTACGTTGCATTTTGTGGACAGTCGATGCCCATGATATTATCCAGGGTAACATATGACTTTCAATCACCAATCAGTTTTGAGCAAGCGTGATCCAAACACGATGGTGCTATCTTTTTTAATTGAAGAGTTCCTATGGCCAACTTCCTGCTCCATCATCAGACCAGCTCAATGGTATCATTTTTTTTACTTTGTAGCTTGTAAAAATGCTACAAGTATTCAATATCTTTTTTATTTCTTTTTATTATCTTTTTTCCGTCGATAAAATTAAGCAGTTTCCCCCTCATTTCGATATGTGCACATAACCTGTGCGTTAGCACTGGCGAACATCACTACCAAACATGTTGAAATGTATAATTCCTGTCAAACATTGTATTTTATAGAACTGTGCGTTTGCACTGGCGAAACATCGCAACAAAACATGTTGAAATCTCTAGTTCCCGTCAAAAATTATATGGAACATTGACAGAAAATAGAGATTCCAACATATTTTGTTGTGAATGTTTCGCCAGTGTAAACGCACAGTTAAATTGACAGAAAATAGAGATTCCAACATGTTTTGTTGTGAATGTTTCGCCACTGCAAACACTGTGCAAACCACAGGACTTTTATACTTTAGGAGCAGGGCCGGATTTAAGGCAGGGCAACAGGGGCCATGGCCCCGGGCCTCCACAAAATAGGGGCCTCCACAATTTGATTTTTTTTTTATAAAAAAAAAGTTTAGTTGGTCCAATGCTCAAAATTTACCGTTTTGTATAAAAACGATGATCAAAAAGATGTTGTGTGTGATCATGTTTTTTTTTACGTCTGGTCCAAAAACAAAATCAGTGCCTCCACTTCTTGGTTGCCCCAGGGCCTCCACAGCTTCAAATCCGGCCCTGTTTAGGAGGAGCAAACGCACAGACTGTGTGAAGCACAGAATATAAATAAACACACTTTATATCTGTGCGTTTGCACTGGCAAAACATTCACAACAAAACATGTTGGAATCTCTATTTACTGTCAATTTTCCATACAATTTTTGACAGGACTTAGAGATTTCAACATGTTTTGTTGCGATGTTTCGCCAGTGCAAATGCACACTGACACTGACACTGACACGACAAAAAGTTTGACAAAGAGGTGTGATGTGAAGACTCATCATCACGCACACGAAACCAAATGCATAGGTATGCATTTTTGCGGCTCGTTATAAACTATTGCTAAAACCAAAATAACGATTTAATATTTTAATTATAAAGTATTCTCACGAAAAATATGTACGATTTATTATCAAATACTAATTAAGAAACAAAAACTCACATTAGATTATATCAGATTGATAATTAAAATAATTTATCTTTTCACATTTGATATTACTATTACATAACTCGTAAACACAACTAAACAAGAAAAGTGACGAGGGTCATCTCATAGACTTTTAATTCATCTATTTTTAATACCAAAACATTATTTTTCTGCTTCGCCTCAACACATTTCGATTAGGGACAGGCATACTTAAGTGACAAGATTTCGTCTCTAAAAGAATTACTTTTAAGGCTGATGGATGGCAACGGTGAGTAAAATTAGATACGATTGTCACTCCAACTAGAGTGAAGAGACTGCGTATGCCTTTTTTACTTCACGTTTTGATTTGATTGTTATTTAAGGATAATATGGATTGTTAACATATCGTTATTATCATAGCCTTTTCCCAATTAGCCTAAGCTGCTAGTAGGACATCATTACTATTACTATTTGATTAATTTTTATGAAAATGCAGAGAGTGATGGTAGTGACAACGGATTTGAGGAGCGTCAAAATGAAAACCGTGATGATGAGCGTGACAGCGGCAGCGCTGGAGGCCCCGGGGGCGGCGGCGGGGGCGGGCCAGGTGTCGACGGCGGGGGCGGCGGCTATGATGATGATGACGACGACGAAGACGAAAGTGGCAGCGAAAGCACGGGCGGAGACTCCGATGAGGAGCGCCCCTACGACATATCAATAGCTGCTTCACACTCGGTTAGTACTATCCTGTTAATAAACAGTTACTGGGAAGTATTACCAGTATTTGACTAATTATAATCCTCTACTATTACATTCACAGACTGCTCAAGACAGCTCATTGTGTCATGTTCAGTGGGCACCTGTGGCTCTTATGTTTCATAAAGGGTGACTGGTAATAGCAAAATAAAATAACTCGTCAAAATGTAGGGAACAGCAGATTTTTCTTTTGCTATTTCAGGTTTGATCCCATAGTAAAAGTTGTTCATAATGACAAGTAAAGTCACATGTTTACGTATCGGTCACTAATAACCAGTCACCCTATATTTTACTAGTACTAGCTTCTGCCCGTGACTTCCTCTGCATGAAATTTCTTGTTTTAACATAAAATATATCCTATATATGATTCATGCATGAGTTCATAACATTCAGCAATAGTGTGACTTTGTATCAGTGTAATAATTATTGAAATTGCATCAAACCTGAGATTACCTTAAACACATAATTTTACCCCTTTATAATAATAGGTCTTTACCTATGAAATTGCCGTTTTGTATGAAAAAATTTAAACGAATTTTTTTCATGTATTTTTTATTTGTATTAATCGAAGTAATCACCCATGCAATCAATGCATCTTTGCCAACGCAGTGGCAGTTTATTGATGCCCTTCTTAAAGAAATCAGCTGGACGGGAGGCAACAAATTCTTCAAAGGCATTTTGTACTGCCTCTCGGGTATTGAATTTTTTTCCCGCCAAGAAGTTATCCAAATTCTGGAAAAAGTAGTAGTCTGTAGGCGCAAGGGCGGATGACGGAGAGCTTCCAACCCCAGTTCTTGCAACTTGGAGACCGTCTGCTGTGCAGTATGAAGTCGCGCGTTGTCGTGCAGTAGCAGCGGAGACGAGCAATTGACCAATGCTGGTTGGAGATGTGCCAGCTTCTCCATCATTGTGTTCAGTTCTTCACAGTACACATCTGCAGTAATGCTCACCCCGTTTGTTAAGAAGCTGTGATGAATCACACCGGCGCTAGACCACCAAACAGTGACCATCACATTTCTAGGGGTAAGTTTTCGTTTAGGGCATTGTTTAGGTGCTGAACCAGGATCCAACCAACTTGCTGAGCGCTTGCGGTTATCAAACAGAATCCATTTTTCATCGCAGGTAACAATGCGGTTAAAAATTCCTTCATTTGTGTGTCTATTGAGCAGTGCAAGGCACGTCTCGACGCGTACTTTGCACTGGCGATCATTGAGTTCGTGGGGCACCCATTTGTCAAGCTTTTTTACCTTGCCAATTTGACGCAAATGGACCAATATTGTTTTGACGCTAACGTCGAAAGCTGCTGCTAATTCAGCCGTAGATTGTGTATCATCAGCTTCCACAATCGCCTTTAATTCGTCATTGCCGACCAAAGTTTTCGGACGACCGCGAGGTTAATTTTTCAGGTCGAAATTTCCAGAACGGAAGCGAGCAAACCAATAACAGGTGGTGCGTTGGTTTGTAGTGTTAGCTCCGTAAACGTCGTTGATGTTGCGTGCCGCTTGTGCCGCGTTGCTGCCACGACGGTACTCATATTCCATAATTACTCGAATTTTTAAAGTATCCATGATGTCGAAAAAGATTAAAAAGCGATGAAAATGTAACACTAATCAATAAACAAATGACTACTTTTGGAAAAAAAAATCCATGTTTTTAAAATAAAATTAATTTGAAATTAGAATTCTTAGCCATTTTTAGCCAAACAAAAATTATTTTGATTTGAAATGGCCAGTACTGCAGAACGGCAATTTCATAGGTAAAGACCTAATATTAGATTATGATTATTATGTACTTAATAAAACACCAAATATCGTAATTTGTGTATTGAGCTAAGCAGCCTCCAAAAACAAGTGGGTAAATCTTATGAGTAGGGTAGGAACAATAATATGATAGAGGGTAGACTTAGAACTAATAAACACAGAACATAAAAACTATGAAGTATGTAGGTACCTATAACCAACATACCTTTCCCCAAAAAATACAAAATATATTTAAACTTTAACTTATACTTAAAGTCAACAATTTTGTATCTATTTAAATATCTAACAATAACATTCTTCATTAACAGTCTATTCGATATACAATGAATCAGGCCTTTCATAAGGGCCTTTTGTATGAGATAAAACTTTACTTTTAATCTTACCTCCAGAATAGCCAGACTCATAATCACTGGATATACCTAACATCTCCGCCTATTGGTCCGAACTCGGTATTTCAATTATTTCCTCACTCAAACCTGTACCTCCCATTTCCTCATCTCGATTTTCATTTCCAAACTAGCCTCTTCATTATTTACGTCTTCCCTCTCTCTTCGGTATGCATTTTCTGTGAATTTGAACAGTTTGCACCATTCTTTCGGCTAACCGGTTTGTTGCAGGATGATATGGTGCTGTCTTGATATGGTTTATTTTAAGGCGTCCAAAAATTGCTTAACTTCAGCTGACACAAAAGACGTCCCGTTGTCGGAAAGCAACAGTTGTCTCACACAAACCATGGATTGCAAATAAATTTCTGAGGTGTCTAATTGAAACATTTTTAGAACAGTTCTCGCTGTAATATTATTTCCGAAGATCAGGCCATCTGGAATATGCGTCTACAACGATTAAAGTATATTTACCTTGGAAAGGTCCCGCAAAGTCCACATTTATTCGAGACCACGGCTTTGTAGGCGTGATCCACTCAGATTTAGTTTTCGGAGGCATGTGCTGATTTTCAAGACATTTGTTACATCCGCCTAAAAATGCCTCAACATCTTTGCCCAGTTTTGGCCACCAAACATAACTCCTGGCCAGTGATTTCGTTTGGACGATGCCGTTATCTGTCTTATGTAAAGCACGTAGTATCGTTTCACGCAATGATGATGGTACCACCACTCGACAACCCAGTAAGATACAATATTCATGCATAGAGAATTCCGAACGATGTAACCAGTATGGACGCAGTTCATCATCGGTTGGCCAGCTAGAGGCTGGCCAACCGCTTAGTACATGATGACTAACACGAGATAATAGCCTATCTCGCTTCGTTGCTAATGCTATTTGGTCAGCATCCACAGGGAAGTCGGTAGGTGTCTCTGCCATCAGCAACAAGTCACATAACTGCTGTTCAGGTTGGTCGGGAACTGGCTGTGGCCATCGGCTCAATCCATCAGCGTGACCAATCTGTTGTCCCGGTTGGTACACAATTTCGTAATTGTGTGACGTCAACATAAGTGCGATCCTCGTTAGGCGCGACGACAAGACTGTGGGCATAGGTCGCTTCGGATCGAATATTCCCAACAACGGTTTATGGTCCATAACTATAGTGAAGGATCTTCCGCTTACATAGTTATGAAACTTGCTAACTCCAAATGAAATGGCAGTGGCCTCTTTATCTAGTTGTGAGTAACGGCGTTCGTGAATATGTAGAGTTCTGGAAATCATAGCTACGGGGCGTTCCTGTCCGTCGTCCATAACGTGGGATAATACAGTGCCGACGCCGTATTCTGAGCTATCGCAGTACCAACGGCTTATTTTAATCGTAATGAACGAGCGTCAAGTCAGATGACAGCAACCTTTTAGACGTGTCAAAGCTTCTTTGCTCCCTCTCCGTCCATTGCCAAGATTGTGCTTTCTCGAGTAACCTATGTAGGGGCTCGAGCATGGTGGCTTTGCTAGGTACGAACCTCTCATCAAAATTATATAATCCCAAAAACGCTTGTAGCTGTTGAACGTTCTTTGGTTCAGGAGTTGTGGCGATAGACTCAACCTTGCTAGGTGCAGGATGAATACCCTCAGCGTCTATGACAAAACCTAGAAACTCGACACGTTCTTTGCCAAACTTACATTTGTTCCGATTGAGCCGCAAACCTGCCTTACCGATGCGCTCCAGTACATTAGTAGCAGCGCCTCGACACTGCGTCATCTCCGTCATCGTCCGGCCACTGACGATGACGTCATCGATTAGTACCGCGACGCCGGGAATGCCCGCCAGCAACGCCGTCATCAAGCGCTGAAAAATTCCCGGGCAGGCTTTAACATCAAAAGCCAATCTGTGTACTGAAAACAAACCTTTGCATGTATTTAAGGTTAACAGCTGTGCTGTGGCGTCTGTGACGACCACCTTTGTATATGCACGGTCAAGGTCGAGGGTCGTGTAAAATTTGCCACCAGCAACCGTAGCAAACACTTCACTTGCAGTCGGCATAGGGTAGGTATCAGACTCGGTAGCCTGATTAACCGTACTACGGTAGTCACCGCAAAGACGAATGTCCCCGTTTCGTTTGGGTATTGGAACAACCGGAGTCGGCAATTCTGAAAAAGTCACAGGGCGAAGTACCTTTTCTCCCACTAGACGATCTATCTCTTTTTCAACGTTGTTTTTAATAGCATATGGTACGGGGCGTGCCTTCAAAAACCTAGGAATCGCACCTGTTTTCAAATGTATAGCCCCCCCTGTAAGCCCACGTCTGCTGGTTCACCAAGGAGAAAGCGGCGCCGGTGTCCACCTCGCATCTCTACCTGCGCGCCGTATAGTAGCAGCTTCACCTCCTATACCGGAACGCGAGAGCTCGTCGTGCTCTCCATGTTATAAATACCATTAAGGTGCACGTCAGTCTCGTTTTCGGCTAAGTTGATTTTTTCAGAACGACTTTTTCTTTGTAGCGGTGCATATTCTCTCGATGTGAACTTTCTTCTTACAAAAGTGGCACACGGCGTTAACGAAGCGACATTCGCCAGCATCGATAACACAGTCGAACATTTGCTTTCGATTGCACGGCGTTGACGTCTAAGTATGTAGGTTAGGCTTAGTATGTAGGTACCTATATACAATAATGATAAAATGTATAACTAACAAGACAGCATTCTCCTGATATTCAGTGGCCATTGCTGCCTGTAGATGGCTGCAATACAAGAGGCATAATTATCTCCCTAAACAAAGTATAATGGTGCTGGAGGCGAGATGCAGTAGGCGGGTGCCGGCTGCCGTGTACTACGGCGTGGTGTTCCCATGTTGTAACATGCTGTGTGTTTGTGGCAGTATCTGGGCCCGGGGCTGGTGTGCGTGGGCGGGCGCGCGGTGCTGGAGGCGGGCTGGCGTGGGCGGGTGCCGGCCGCGGCGCACCACGGCGTGGTGTTCCCGGGCGAGACGGTGCCCATGCTGCTGGCGCACGCGCCCGATGCCGCGCTGCTGGTGCAGGCCATAAAGCACGACAAGCTATTCGGGCTACTCTGTCCCGAGTTAGTTACACACCCATTATATTACACTGCGCTTATCCCCCATCTGAGGTTCAAGCTTTTGTAATTCTTTAACTCAATGGCTGTGCAAGGAAGGCTGACTTTGAGTCTTTGTATACATCTGATCAAATACTTGTTCCAATTTGGCTTATCGCACTGACTTGTGTTTATTTATTTAGCTGTTATTCTTCCATGTTCTAAATAACTAATGTTTATGTGCAGCGTGTCGGGCAGCTTGCTGTCGGGCTACGGCGTGCTGTGCGAGGTGATGATGGCGGGCATCGAGGAGGCGCAGGAAGCGCCCACGTCCGTCACGTTCAAGGCGCGCGCCATCCACCGCTTCCGCCTGCTCAAGGTGCCACGGATGACTGTGCCCATACGCGCGTATGCCAGGCAAGTATCGGCGCAGGTGTATCTGCTAGAGTATGATAAAAAAGCGTTTCTCAGATACCTATCACAAGCTATTACCCATATATTATTTTAATTTAAAAAAATCTAATCATGGCATATGAGCTGTCATTGTCTAGAGCATGTCGGCTAGAGAACATTTTTTTTGTTGTTTTTTTTTGTCTTCAAACATGATGAAATAGGGGTGTACGGCCCCGTCATATGGCCTGACCAAGATTATGTCTGGACTGACAGAAGAGACTGGGACCTCTGAGTTTGTTTCGGCCTTTCTTCTCAGAGTAGTCAGATAGGAAACGCCGAACTCATCTAGCCTATTTTTATTCTATTTTTAATATGAAGTGTAAAAGTGATTCCGATATCCTATTTACAGAATAACAATTTCATTTCATTTCCTATTTCATCATTTTTGAAGATAAAAGTCACGGTTCTCAGTTTTAGACAATTTTTATACAAGCTCAATCTTAACAACTAAACAAGTTAGAAATTTTAAACTACTCTAAGTATATCATGTATGTTGATTTTATGTATATAGTATATGGATACTGTATACATATAATCAACAAATACTAAAACGCCGATTCATAAGGCATTTTATTTAAATACTAGCTTTTGCCAGCGGCTTCGCCCGCGTGGATGTCGCAAAATATTCCATGGGAACGTACTACCGGGATTACATAGCCGTCAACCATAATCTGTGATATCTTTGATTTTATTATATGATGATTTTTTTGAATTGATTTATATTTAAATGATATGATGTCAAGGCATATTTTAATCTAAATTAAATGCCCAATTTAAATAACATATTTTATTGGATGATTAATATAATACCGGTCAAAAAAACCTTTAACTATTTTTATCAAATTGTGAAAGATAATAATGTTTACTGTAGGTCATTCTTAGAACATAGACATATGCCATCACGGACTTTTTTGTTGAACTTTTTAAGCTGAACCATTCTGTAAAACATACATTTTATGTATCTTTTACGGTTTACGCGGCGCACACCAGTAAAGCTCCCAGTCGGCATCATTTTTGCCGACATCTTCAACAATAATCGTCATATTTCAGCCAATTTACACAAAACCTTAATGAATTATATACTAAAACCTTCCGCATGAATCACTGGGTCCATTGGTGAAAACAGTTTGAAAATCCGTTAGGTAGTTTTTGAGTTTATCGCGTTCAGACAGACAGACGCGACGGGAGACTTTGTTTTATAATATGTAAGGATGGGTGATTTTCTGCAACTGCAAAAATAACTTTGTAATTTATGGTATCATTATGAAACACAAAGGCCAATGCCGATTGTTGTATGGAATTCCGTAGTAGTAAGTTACATCAAAATAAAACTTGTTTTTTTATATACTACATATAACATATTAACTCCTACAAATGTTCTTTTTATAAACAAAATCCGGGTTCCAAAGTAATTGCATAAGATCGAAGATAACCTAAAACTATATTTTAGGCGTCACTACCGCGTAACCAAAAGAAAAAAAAAAGAGGTACCAATATCAGTAAAAGATATAATAAAACAAGCGCGACTAGTCGAATTAAAAATATGCTCGTCGAGAGAGCACCTTCAACCATAACCATCAACATCCCATCATCCGCATTTATTTAGGGTCCGCACAGCATGCTTTCTAAAACCATAATTACATTTATCATGATACATATTCGTGTCATGGCAGACTGCATAGATCATGTCATGACGTTGTCACGACTAGGTGATAGAAAAATAAATAAGTAATACAAGTTCCACTAGATATTTTATTATGAACCAAAGTCAGAAATATTTATTCAAAATATACATTCTTAAATTCAATAATATTAAGTAAAAAAGTGCTAAAATGCACTTTTTGAGCGTTAGTTACAATGGACAGCACCCACATTTTACTCATTCATCAATTTCATGAAAAATATCATCTAAAAATGTTGCTGGAGCAGTATATCATTATACCGTGCCCAGCTCAAAAACCACACTACTATCATTACATGTGCGCACATGTAATGACAGTAGCAGCCCACTGTTCGCTTGCCCACAAGACAGCTGCAGCAATAACCTACTATGGCTTCTAATGAGTTGGCCACATTATCATCCCTGCTAATCAATAAATATGTGTGATAAGTGCGACTATTGATATGTCTCGATTTAATCCTTCCTCTTAAGAGGTAATTATTACGCCCTAAAATCAATGGTACATCGTTTTCAATAGTATTATTCACCTCAACTGAATAAATACCAGTCCGACGGATGTGTTCCCCATAATAAGATCTAGCCTGTTTGAATTGGTCCCAAGAGAAAACCGTTTTAAATCATTTATTGTCAGGCGTGGAAATCCATCTAAATGTGGATTATTACTGTCTATCGTCTGAAAGTTCACTCTCCTTCTATTGAGATTCTCTTGCTCAATATAAGATGCCAAATGGTTCTCAAGTGAAAGCCTTTCTTTAGCAATTCTTACATATTCCAATGCATCATATTGTTGTATGTGGCAACACTCGTACTGTTTACATCTCCACGTTTTTTAAGTTTCTAAATAATAAAAATAAATATCTAAATGTTATCTTAGTGGCACAACAAAGCGTAATAAGTATTTTACACTAGTTATAGTGTTAGTGACAATTTTGAATCAGTGAAATATCAATTATGACAATAGTGTAATACGAAAACTAAAACCAGTGCTAAACGAGTTAAACACAATCAATTGGTGCTCCCTCTAACGTAACAACGTCAAAACACAAACATTTGGTATGAATAATTACTTGAGTGGGAATTTTATGAACCCAAGTGATTAAAACTAAAAAACAATAAATAATTAATACCGTTGCGAAAATATTTTTTAAAAAAGGACTTTGGACTCTAAAGATTGTACGACAACTAGCGCCATAACGGCCACAAGTGCTGACTAGGCGAACTAAAATAACTACGCTACTCGCCGCCAGAGGGCCAAGTCTACTATTAGTGTTACCAACGTAGGAATAATTAAGTATTTGTACGTAAAATTACTAGCATGGGGGATGAAAACATAACGCTGAGAAAAAAACAAATCCAGTCTACCTCGTTCTCAGAAACGTCACTCTTCGATGGAACAGTTATGAGTATGCCAGAAACTTCATTACGAGACGATGAAACCATTGTGACGCTACAGGAAGAGATCAATGACTTAAGGATTAAGTTGCAAAGCGCGAATCAGGAAGTTGACAACTTGCTTTGTGAGAATAAAAATTTAAAGTCAGATCTGGATAGATGTAATCGTGTCATAGAATTATATAAGAAGGTGGGTGCAGGAGAAGCCAAGTGTGCCACTCCAGGTTCTAAACGAAAGGTTTTAAAAACGAAACTCCAAGTGAGTAATCTAACATCAACCCCAATCAAAAAATCTTTTGCAAATAAATCTACATGCCAAATACAAACTTGGAATAAGGAGACCCAAACCTGTAATCTCATGGCTCAGTCGCCAGCAAAATTAAACATCCAAACATCGACAGCCTGTAGTAATAAACAACTGAGAACGGAAAATGCATGCAAACAAACACAAACGGATGTAAATATTGCCAATACTACTTCTATACACCAAGACAGCAAAGCATCTGATTTCCTACTGCTCCAAGAATTGAGAGAATTTAAAGCTGACATGATAGCTCGCATGGACAGTCAGACAAATGCGATATCGCTTCTACTTAATCAATATTCCCAAACAAAACCTGAGTTGGCCAACATAATTAAAATGATGGGGGTACTCGAAGAAAAAGTAGAAGCTCAGTTAACTAAACTAACTCAGTACAACCAAACCCACGAAATAGCAGCTGATGTTCCCCGAAATCCTCCCTCTCCATCTTCTTTTGCCGAGGTCGTAAGTCAACAGAATAATTCTATCGCTTCCAAGAAATCGCTTCATACCTACGTCAAAACTCAAAAGGTAAACAAATGTGGAGCCACGAGATCTGCCGAAATTTTACCAGAAAAAGCTTCGTGTAGTACTAGCTCACTGGTGACTATTGAACTACCAAACGATGAAGAGGAGAAGATCGAATCAGGATGGGTGACTGTTCAAAACAAAAAAAAAAACAAAAATAACAGGCAACCTAAAGAGGTCAGAGTGGGTACAAATACAGAGTTGAAGGCTTTTCAAGTTAGTGATCGTAAAAAATATCTACATGTTTGGCGATTGCATCCGGATACCACTCTTGAAGCAGTAGCCGATCACGTGAAAAATGTATGTGGACTAGATGTTCAAATAAAGGTGGACAAAATCAAACACAAAATCGTGAGAGATTATTCGTCGTTTGTTGTTGGAGTACCAGAAAAGTGTTATGATAAGTTGAACCAGGCCGAAATCTGGCCAATGAATGTAGAATTCAGTGAGTGGATATGGTTTCGGAACTCAAATAGAACAAAATCAAACATATTATAGCCATAACAGCAACATTGAAATGTATTATCAAAATGCAAGAGGTCTTCGTACAAAATTAGAAATCTTTAGAAATAACATATTATCATTTAATTCTGACTTATACTATAACGGAATCAGGCTGCAATGAATCCATTCAAGACGCAGAAATTATCCCTCAAGGATATAAAATAATACGTTGTGATCGAGTGGATGGGCGTAAGCAGGGTGGAGCGTTTCTCGTGGCCACACACCGCTTCGAGCTGCGACAGGTACTTGTCTCGGACGCGTCGATAGACGCCTGCGTGTTTGAAATTGTTTGTGCAACGGTTCATCTAAAGAATAGATTTTTGTTTTTATGTTGTGTTGTTTATATTCCTCCTGGGAGTTCGGAAAATGATTATATGATTTTGTTTAGGGTAATAGAAAATATGTGTAATAGATATAGACAAATGATAGTTATTGGAGATTTTAATTTACATTCTTGTCCGGTAAATATTAGCAATTATTATGAATGCTTTATGTCATATTGCGAGTTCACTCAAGGTAACATGGTACCAAATGTCTTAGGCCGACACCTGGATTTGGTTCTGAGTACGGGTTTTAGCGGAGAAGTGTCAGTGGTGTTGGCGGGCGAAGCGCTCGTTCCTGTCGACCCGTACCACCCGCCACTAGCGGTGTGCGTGCGCCCCGCGCCCTCAGCGACCGCGCCTTGCCCGCCTTTGCCCGCTGCCGAATCCCGCTTTGACAGCGCGTGCAATAACAGACCGCAGTGGAATTTTTATAAAGCAGATTATCAATTATTGTATTCGATGTTAACTTCTGCTGACTGGAGTACAATGTATGAAATGCATGACTTGGAAGACATTTTAAATTTATTTTATGTGAAATTAGGCCGTATTTTAGACGAATGTGTACCAAGGAAAAAGTTTACCCAGGAAAACTCACGTTATGTGTATCCCGAATGGTACACCGCAGAAATTATTAAAGAGATCAAAATTAAAGCAAAACTTCACAAACTGTTTAAAAACTCAAAACGTGATTGTGATTACGAAGAATACGCTAAATGTAGGGCCCGGATAAAAAAGTCTATAGAAATTGCTCACAGAAACCATAAAAGTAAAATTCAAAATCAGTTCGCTAAAGATCCAAAATCTTTCTGGCAATATATTAGGTCAAAAAAAAGTAGAGTGAATAGGCAAAGTATTATAAAAGATGGGCAAAATCTCACTGATGAGCAGTGTGCTAGGGAATTCGCAGATTTTTTTGAGTCGGTATACAGTCAGGAACCACCGCAACTAGACGTTCAGGCGGCGATGGCAGAGTTCGGCAGTGCTACCAGCGCACGGGTACATATAGAGACCTTGAGTCTCAAAGAGGTGCAGGATGCGCTGGCAAACCTCAAGCCAAAACGATCATCTGGCCCTGACGGTATACCAGCGTTTCTCTTTAGAGATTGTGCTAGAGTTTTGGCAAACCCGCTGCATTACATATATAACTCGTGCTTAAAGCAATCGACGTTCCCGGATCAGTGGAAGACTACACGGGTCGTTCCAGTACCCAAGGGTAAAGCAGGTCCAGATGTCAGCGGTTATAGACCAGTCGCAGTGTTGTCGACGCCGGCAAAAGTTTTTGAAGCCGCTATACAACGCTGCATACAGGGGCAAGTCCGAGCGCAACTGTCGGACGCGCAGCACGGCTTTCGGCCCGGACGCAGCACTTCCACCAACCTGCTTAACTTCATGGCACAGGTTATACTAGCAGTCGACGCTGGAGTACAGGTAGACGCGGCGTACTTTGATTTTAAAAAGGCCTTTGACACCGTGGACAATGATGTCTTATTAAGAAAGCTGGCAGATGTAGGATGTACGCCGCACTTGCTGCAGTTCTTTGTCAGCTATATGAGAGACCGTCAACAGTACGTTAACTACAATGGGTACGAGTCGAGGCCGTACTTCACCAGGTCCGGAGTAAGCCAGGGCAGCAATTTGGGACCTCTTGAATTTATCATAATGATAAACAGTTTGCCGGAGGTCGTCAGACATGGCTCATGTTTATTGTTTGCAGATGACCTCAAGTTGCTGCTCGAGGTAAGGGATGAGTCAGACTGTGAGCGACTCCAGGGTGACATTGATAGAGTGGTGAAATGGAGCCATGACAATAAGCTGTACTTCAACGTGTCCAAATGCTCGGTAATATCCTTTGGTCGTGCGCGCACCCCTATCCGCTATGAGTACAAAGCAGAGGCGATACCCATGCAGCGAGTAACGCAGGTGCGGGATCTAGGGGTATATCTCACTCCAGATCTTACGTTTCGCGAGCATGTCATTAAGATATGCAAGAAAGCGTACAGAAACCTCGGCTTTGTACTTAGGCAGACACAGGGGTTCACTAATATTACGACTATAAGGGTATTATACGACGCTCTAGTCAGGAGTCACTTGGAGTATGGTGCGGTCATATGGGCTCCACATGAAGCCAAGTACTCTATCATGGTCGAGCGCGTGCAGAACAAGTTCACGCGTCACTTGTACTTCAGACTGTACGGGGTTTATCCATTGTACCCGCTGATGTACCCCACCCTGTTTGTACTGGGCATGGTCGGGTACAATGAGTTAAGGGTGCGACGACAGTTTACTCTTGTCGTCTATTTAATTAAATTACTCCGGGGCAAGGAGCACAATCCGGGAGTGCTTCAGTGCTTGCGGTTTTCTGTCCCAGACCGCTACGTGTGGAGGCGGCGGTGCCCGCCACTGCTGGCTGTGCCAACTGCCCGAACCAACCTGCTGGCCAAAGCACCTCTCACGCGAGCAATTCGTACTGTTAACGTAATTCAGAATAGGTTGGACATTTTTTCGTGTTACTTTAGTGAACTTGCAAGAGTAAGTTTATATATAATATGTTACGAAAGCAACAATTAGTGTAATTTATGTTTATGTTTATTGTTTCTTTATTGTTTTATTTTTTGAATGTAAAGTATATTTAAGTTAATTTTCTGTGAATATTGCATTGTTATAATTATAAGGTTGTATTGTTTTAGTTATAAGTAATTTGGTGTTAATTGTGTAGTTATTTGTAATTGTTAGTAATAGTGTTATTTAAAATAGTTCATATTATAAGTAGTCTTAGCTATCGCATTAGGTTTCTAAGCCTGTAATGATAGTTTAAGAGTTTTAAATAAATAAATAAATAAATAAATAAATAAATAATCTGGTGGATCTTCTATAAGAACATGAAACTTATTTATTAGGGCACAAGAAATCCTAAAATCTTCGTTTAGGTGTAAAGCCGCTCGATTATTAAAAACATGACGAAAGAGTCTAAAATCTCTTTTCACCCTCCCATTTATTACTTCTACAACCCAGCGGCATATAGTTACAAAACGACACCGATTTGCCCGCTGGGTTGTTAATTGATATTCATTCTCAAGTAGGGACTCCGACATATGTGTTACAAAGCCCTGGAGTTCATTTATTACGTCCCTAAATCCTCTATCAAGGATGAAAATATCACCTCTACGAAAAAAATATCTTATACAAGATTTCTCATTACGTAAGTTTAAACTTGTAATTTTAGCATCATTAGTATATATATTAGTATTTTAGCCTTGTATGGCCCGAGACAATCCACAATATGAGCATCGCACGCAACATACTATCATAAATGGTTTGATCAAATTATCCAGCTTTTGCAAACTATATGTTTGTTTTTGAAATAAGTAATTAGAACTACTTTGGATAAATACATAAGTAGCGTCACATAAGACTATTGCTGGTTTGGTATTTGGTGGCAAATCAGGATTACCAAATAATCCTTCCGGTATTATTCTATTTCGAGAAGCAACATCTTCAACAGTCATATGATTAAATCCTAAATACAGTGGAACAAAGTCATTTGTTAAACACTCTCTGGCCTTATTCATCAACCGTTTCAAGGTAGAACGACATTTGTTAAAGAGAGTTGCCAATCTTTCATTACTATCACCTGTTCTCAGCTTAACTAAATAAATGCTCAAAGCAATTGTGGCATTTGGTACTTGTTCTGCTAGATTTGGAATACAGTTTAACAAATCATAAAACTGATCCAAGTTCATACCAAGCCAAAAATGACATAAATATGAAGGCATAATTGAAATATTTGAGAAATCGATATGGAAATTGGCAGCTCGCTGCATCATACTAATAATAATGTCAAACTGACTACCGGTAAAATCTCTTAGCTGCGAAGTCAATTCACTCCAACGACCACGATCCAGATGGTGCCGACAGATTGGTGCTGCCGGTGGTATATAGAATTTATAATTTAGTAATAACAGATCCTTTATAGAAGAGGGTATCAGTAAACGTTCTGTTTGAGAAGGAATAATAATTTATAATAATAATACATTTATTTAGATAATAAATTTATTTAGTAAGAATAAGATTTAGTTAGTTTCAAAACAATCAACAAATATACAATGATTAGATGTGCTAGCAGCACGCCTAGACACAGCAGATGCAATTTTTGATCTAACTTGAGAAGTTTGTAAGCTTTGTTGTGGAAGAAGGGGTGGCTCAGGAATAGCAAGATCGCCACTTGATCGAGCAGCTGGCAGGCCAGCATCTGGCAGAGCAGGGCGATTGGAGTCATGATGATTATGACGTGGCGCTTCCCTTGTTGCTGACCTCTAGCAAGCAGCACACACTCTTTCCATTCTTGAGACCTAAAAAGTAACAAGTATGTATTACGTATTCTAATTATGTAACACAACATTCAAATGAATACAAAACATCTTCTAATGGGTTATTTGACTTGATAAAAGTATGTAAACTATATACAGTAGGCGCTCGGTAATCCGACGCTCACCAATCCGGCACGCTCAGTAATCCGGCACTTGGCGACTCAAGTAACTCGCTCGATAATCCGGCATTTAACACAGCCGAACGCCGGATTACAAAGCGGTTGAATTTTAGCACGCGCTCGGCAGTCCGGGCCTAACCTTGACAGTGAAACCACGTGTTCTTTGTTTGCTTTAGGTATGTAAACTATTTCGCCATTTTTTATAATATAAAGACCTAACCCTATTGTAGTCTTTTATTGTGGATACCTAGCTCATACTTTCTATACAAATCCGATAATCCGGCAGTTCCGATAATCCGACATAGAGGAAAAAAAACGGGTGCCGGATTACCGAGCGCCTACTGTAGTTATATTAACTATAATTATGTATAGTTATAGTTTGACTATATAGGTATGTAAACTATATACTGATGATTAAGCAGTTTTAATGTCAAAATAGGTATCTAATACCTAAATTATTCTCTAATTATGAAAATGTCATATGAAATATTCATAACCAAAAATATTTACCAAGTGAAGCGGAACATGTCTCATTAAATTGTTTCTCTCTTGTCGATCTTGTCTCACAGGATATGTTCTCGTTGGCCGCAATATAGAATTGCCACAAGAAAGACATACTCTTCAATGACCAAAAGCAGGCAAGATTAAAGCACTTTCTTAATTTATTTATTTAAACTTTTCACACTCAAAAAAGTACAAAGGCAGACTTAATGCCTTAGGCATTCTGTACCAGTCAACCAAGGGTGGTGAAGAGATTAGATGGCAGGTGCTCTATTTGACAGGAACAATGAAATTGAATTGAAAAAATGTAGCACTATGTACTTATCTACGGCGCAGCTACCCTACCTACCCTATCTACCCTACCCTACCTGCCCTACCTACTCTACCTACCTACCCTACCTACCTACCATACCTACCTACCTAGGTAAGGTAGGTACCCTACCTACCTACCCTACCTACCTACCCTACCTACCTACCTACCCTACCTACCTACCCTACCTACCTACCCTACCTACCTACCCTACCTACCTACCCTACCTACCTACCCTACCTACCTACCCTACCTACCTACCCTACCTACCTACCTACCCTACCTACCTACCCTACCTATCTACCTACCTACCCTACCTACCTACCCTACCTACCTACCCTACCTACCTACCCTAACTACCCTACCTATCTACCTACCTACCCTACTCTGCTAAATTCACATTCATCAAATGCGTTAACAGTCGCAACGCGCGATGATAAAATAGTCGTTAAGTTTTGTGAAATTTTCCATTTTTCTGCGCAATTTTCTTAATTTTTTCTTTCATAAGATTCTTCTCCTTGTCAGGAGAAGAATCTTATATAACGAACACAAAAAAAAAGAAAGTGAAATCGGTCCAGCCGTTCACGCGTGATGGCGTTACCAAGGGAAATAGGGATTCATTTTTATATACACTCGAGAGCAATGAATCCGGGTCACTTAAAGAATCCTAAAAATCTCGGAAACTAAAAATGCTAGGTTAATGCAATAAATTGTATTTAATAGACAATGTAATACTCCTTAAATGAAGGTATTAAAACTTCTTAGTTATTGTAAAGTTATATCATAAAAAAATCAAATTTGAAAAAGGGCCACTTTCGAAGATGGAACTACGAAATTACAGCATTTGGTTTTGCTTTTGTTTGTAATCTGTCATTTATGTGGGTACATAAACCATGTTGATAGTGCTCTATATTCATTATTCAAGCTGAAATTATGTCGCTTACGCCTGAAGAATGCACCAGAATACTTACAATGCTGGAAACCGGCCGGAGTCAGCGCGATACAGCCAGGACTGTCGGTGTGTCGCTGTCAACAGTACAAAGAGTTCTCCGACGTTACGAAGAAACTGGTTCTAACCTACGCAGACCAGGAACGGGCAGAACCAGGTGTACCACAGCACGAGAAGACCGATACTTGGTGAACACCATGCTTCGAAATCGCTTTCTCACAGGAACTGAACTCACAAATCAGTTTCGACGCCTCGGAGGAAGTAACCCAAGTGCATGGACAGTAAGACGTCGGCTTGCTGAATCTAACTTAAAACCCCTTAGACCTGCAAACGGCCCTAAACTGGAGCGTGGGCATCGTATTTCAAGACTAAGATATGCCCAGAGACACGTAAATTGGAGTATTGAAGATTGGTCAAAAGTTATGTTCTCCGACGAATCAAAATTTATGCTCTACAAGCACGATGGAAGACACAGAGTGTATCGAAGACCAGGGGAAAGATTCAAGCAAGCATGCATCGAAGAAAAAGTAGCCTACGGTGGTGGGTCTGTACTTGTGTGGGCCGGAATTTCTTCTGAAAGTCGCACAGAGCTGGTGATCATAGAAAACGGCTCTTTAACTAGCGTAAGATATGTGGAAGAAATCCTCAATGATCACGTTGGTCCATTTATGGTCAATTTAGGTGAGGATGCTATATTTATGCATGACAATGCCCGACCTCATACAGGTAGGATTGTGAATGACTACCTTCAAGAGATGAACATTACTCGTATGGAGTGGCCAGCGCGCAGCCCGGATATCAACCCGATCGAGCATGCTTGGGACGAGCTAGGCAGATGCGTAAAACAACGAAACCCTCCCCCAATCACGCTTCGTGAGCTCAAAATTGCTCTCACAGAGGAATGGGAGAATATTCCCCAAAATCGTATAAGGAACTTGGTGTACAGCATGCCAAACCGCGTAAACGCAGTAATGGAAGCACGAGGAGGCAATACGAAGTATTAAAATTCAAGAAAATCGTAATAAAGTTCAAAAATTTCATGTTTCCTATTTTTGTTTTAAGGAGAGATCAGCAGTTTTTTTCTTTATGTAATTTTGTGTTAATAAAATGTATGGTGACTCATATTTTTTTAAATTTCATTTAAGGAGTATTACATTGGTGCCGATTCTCTTGTCACAAATGCCTCTAAACTAAACTAAAAATCACTAAAATTTAGTTTATTCCTGTCAAACGACGATTTCCTATTCTGAAATAGACTAAAGTGACACAACTTAACTATATTTTAGTTTGACAGCGCTAAAATAGTACTGAGTTTTTAGTTTAGTGAAAATGGCAATTTTGCTATTCTGAATATGACGTTTTTCACCTAAAATTTTGGTTGTAAAAGACCAAATCAGACTAAACCTGACAAATTTTAATCGCGATTAAAATGGTGTGGTATAAAATAAGTTGTTATGAACTAAAATTCACACCAACATCTCGACTTCACGTGCAAAAACAGTACTGTATTTATTTTTTCTTTTGCTTATATCTCGAAAATGGTGCGTCCTATCGCAAAAATAATGAAAATTTCGACCCCCTTTATAAGACCCTTAAACACCTAACACTCAACACGTAGGTAATATTTTTTTCATATTTTCCATACAAAAAAATAAAATTCCATATAAAGCACGTCGAGGCTATACCACATACGCACCTCCGGCTCTAAAAAAATTCACCGGTTAGGGCAAACCACGGGTACCACGTGGATTCACGATTGTCAAATTCTATTTTAGTTGTGTCAAAATTATTTTTTAGTTTAGAGAATTTTATTTGCAGAATAGCTCTAAGATTCTCATAGCCAAAAGTAAGTAATTTTAGTCTTAGTTTAAGTTAGTTTAGTTCGGTGTACAAGAGAATCGGCACCATTGTCTATTAAATACAATTTATTGCATTAACCTATCATTTTTAGTTTCCGAGATTTTTAACATTCTTTAAGTGACCCGGATTCATTGCTCTCGAGTGTATATATATATAGATCCAGGGAGAGTGATGATCAAGGTGTTGAGATGACTCTACTCTATTTATTTTGAAAATAACTCCACAGTTTCCGCTTAAATGCATACCGACTGGTGGCCGTCCTGATATCAAGAGGAAGCGCATTCCAAAGAAAAATGGACTGAATATGAAAGGAAGAATGAAAAAAGTCAGAAGTATGAGAAGGACAGAGAAGGAGAAGATTGTTAGAAGAACGCAGATTCTTAGTGTGTGAAGAACATAGATATTGGAAGTGAGACACAAGATAAGAAGGAGGAGTGGGAGAGTTGAAAAAGGAGAAAAGCGTGGTCAAAGCGCGTAAACTTCTCCTTTGGCGAATGGAGATCCATTTGAGCTCATATCTATAGCTAGACACATGGTCGTATTTTCTGAGGTTGAAAATGAACCGGATACAATTGTTGAGCAGTCTGTCGAACTTATCCAGCAAAATCGCATTCAAGTCAAAGTAGCACACGTCACCATAGTCGACGATAGGGAAAATCAATGTCTGCAGAAGCATATTATGTAGTTTTCGTCTTAGCAGGCAAAAAGTTTCTCAGACGATACAGGGATCGCAGAGTACCGTTGACCCTTTTACTAATACTAGAGACCTGGCGTTGCCAGCTAAATGTCGAAACAAGATGCAAACTGAGATCTTTCACCGTAGGGGTAATAGGTATGACGGTATCATTGAAAATAAGAGGATGAAGAGAGCTAAGTGCCACCCTACCCATTTAAGTTGTAGTGTTTAAGTCTCTTTAGACATGACCGGATTGTTTGGAAAACAAGAATGTGCTTCTGAAGTAGATACTAGCAAGAAGCAATTTAGAAGTTTGTTGATAGTGTTTCTGAGTAAGATTAGTGATATAATGTAGAAATTGTGTCATTGTTAACAGATTTAACACTTACTTGTCTACTCATTCAATTTTAAATGCGTAGGCCCGACTTACAGGAAATCGTTTCGATCTCTTTGCCGTTATTAGGCAGTGGGAATAGGTGCCTTCTTCCTCCGAGGATAAAGAGCGTTCTTCACCACTATCGCACTTAGGAGAATCCGCAGGCACCGGCCTTTAATGTGATCTTTCGATCTCCATTTCGGCATTTCGCTGGCTCAACTATCAGCGTAACACTATATATCACTTACCACAAGCACTATTATTCACTTTCTATAAAGTTTTTTCTGAAACTTTACAAATTTTTTTTAAAGAAAATTAACGAAAGTTAAGTTTTCCATACGTTGGCGGCAAAATTTTTAGACGCTATGATTGACACTTGACATGAGTGACAAATCGAGCTCGCAGCCGCGAGTCCTGCTTGAGTGAAAGGTCCACAGGTAACCAAAGAGGCTCCGTAAGTACGTTTTATTCTTATTATCGGTAAAATTTAAGACAGCTTCTTCAAATCAAATGTTATGTTTTGAAGAAACATAATCATATATTTTTCTTTTTTAAAGTTTAAATTACCAGAAAATACTTTAATTTGACGTTAAAACAAAGAATGTCTCTACTCATGGATTACAGGAAATGATTATAAAAAGTTTTTGGTCTTAAAATAACATGGTAAACCTCTCAATATTGTGCGTACAAACTTACATTTGCAGTTGGAACGATGGGAGAACATGTTTTTCAACTACAATGTTAAGCTTGTTCTTGGGATAAAGTCATCCCAACTACGGAACCCTTTATTGTGCGTGGTCCGACACGTACTTGTCCGGTTTTTTTTTAAATCATGGTCTGGTAGTTTGAGTCATTTATGCGGCCTGCCCAAATATCCTTTCTTTGGTGAGCTCCTTAAGTTCTGAGTTGAGCTGCACGATTACTGACAAATGCGTGGACTGACTGGACAGGTCCACTCAGTCTGTGTGGTTATTTCCTCAAAATACCATTTCAGACACAATCTACATGGTTTTCACATGATCGGACCAAGATTATGTCTGGACTTTAAAAGAGATAGAAAACGCCGACCTCATCTAGTTTTTAATATATGATTGTCGTGTAAAAGTTCTTGTACAACCCTACCTACAGAAATAAAATCATTTAGCATTTACTGTTAACATATTATTTTAGTGATAGTTGTTCGTCAGGAATAATCTGTTAGAATGCAACAGTCAGTGTATCAATGTTGTGCCATTAGGTAGTATATGCAGAAACGTAGGCGTTCATTAATTCACTAAAACCGAAAAACTTAGGAAGCAATGGGATATTGCTAATGAAGGCTGCGGGTGTCGACCTCTGGACGAACTGCTTCTCACACGGACAACTGTACGTCGCTTGCTCCCACGTCACCAGTCCTGACTCTTTTTATATTTTTGCTGCTGAGACCAAAACTACAAACCTAGTACTTAGTAGGTATACAGGGAAGTTTTATAAAAATATGACAGTAATTGTGGTGTCACGACTTCCTCGCGGAGGAAGCCGTGAGTAGAAGCTAGTTATTAATAATAAATAAATAAACTCGTGTGTTCCGCCCCTCAGGATGCGGTTCGTAGAGGTGATGGTGCTGCCCGAGATGTCCGCGCGCGACACGTTGCGCGCCGCGCGCCTCGCCTCCCTCGACCCGCTGCGCACGCCCGCGCACCTGTACGTACCGCTCCCTACATGCAGGTTCCTTTAAAGCCAACGGGGTCGCCCAACGTGTACTGGGCACGTTGGGCGACCCCATCGCTTCGCTCGGCCAACGTATACTGAACCTTATTGCGCGATTTGCCGTTTGATTTGCGTGTATTTTGCGTTGGCCGAGCGGTCGGGTTTACGTTTTTTGCAATTTGCAGGTCAGTGTCAGGTTTTATGTTGATCAAAAATTGATTTGAGACCTAAATAAATATGTATTTATCTATATATATGTATGCTAATATACTAGAGCCGAAGAGTTTTTTTTTTGTTGGACGCGCTATCCGGGTTTGAAAAAATCTTTTTGAATTTGATAGCCTGATTCTTGAGGAAGATTATTTTATTTTAAAGGCAGATTATATTTAACATAACGCTACGACCGTTAGGCGCGGCTTTAGATTGACAAGGTAGTCGGTCAGTCAGAAATATGAAGTTAGTTGCCCATTTCAAAACGTAGTAGGTACTTATGGAGAAGAATGGACAAGAAACTCCACAGACACTCATTTAAATTATATTGTGAAAAATATTACATGGAAAAAGAATCTCGTTACAGATACGAGAATATCGTACATTAAACGAGAATGTACTGTGCTTTATGTGACGACTAATAATGATTGTATCGTAATGATTACCGAACAGAATTGATCACGTTGCAAGTAAATATTTTATTATTTACTATATTGGAATGATGTTAAATGTATGTTTTTTGCAATAACTATACTTTTTGGGGTGATACTGTAAATACTATGCTGCACCATCGTAATAATTAACAGCCCCACCCGCCCGCCTCACGCTCACTCAGAGCACCGCGCTACGTCTCATCATAAGTGACTTGTGAGGACTCAGATAGTGTGAAAGTCTCGAGAAGAGTTTACTATAGAAATGATCCTATGAAGGAAGGTCTTGATTCGAAATAAAAAAAACGATTCACGTCATTCATTCGCGGAGACTATTAATACCGCGATTCAGAAAAACGCGTCATCGGCACAGCGACATCTAGTGAAACATTTCAAAACGTTTAGTAATAATTTTAAAAAAAAAATCTTCTACTACTGCCCCCTTCCACCCTTCGTTCGCCCGGTCTACAATTCGAGAAGTTCTGAATACAATATTTACTTTACGTGAGACAATGCGTCTTGTCATTAAACTAGATTGCGTATTACAAGAATTAAATTACTCTCTTTGCAATTTGATCAGTATCTGCTTAACAAATTCTCGCTATCTTAACTATTATTTTCATAACTATGCGTTCTTTACCGTAGTTTTTTTTTTCCGTGTAGTTACGTCATTAATGTTGAATTTATACTAGCATTTGCCCGCGGCTTCGCCCACGTGGATGTCGCAAAATATCCCACCGGATCGTACTACCGGGATTACATTCCTAATAGCCGAGGAAAACGTCATTGACTCCTACCGCTGTGGCCGCGTTGCCGTCAACCATAATAATTTTTTCTTACGCGTAATTTTAATCTGTGATATCTTTTAAACTCCTCATTTAAATGATAAGATGTCAAGGCATATTTTAATCTAAATTAAATTCCCAATTTTAATAATAAAACACACACTACACTAAACTACACACACACACACATACACTACACTTACACACTACCACTCCTCCTCCTCCTCTTTATACATTAATTTTAATTTTATAATAATGCCTAATGTTAACTAACTACAAACACAGTAGTTCTTCCGCATTTTGTTTTGTTTTATTATTGTTATTATTTTCTTTTTCTATTGCACTGTTTGTCATTGGTAAAATTTTAAACTCATAACCAACTCAACAACACTAACAACATTACAACACAACTCTCTTTAATAACATTTAATTATCTGTATTTCTCCAAATGCCGTTAGCTGACTACCACCAAACACTTTTCATTCTACTTTTCACTATATTATTGTAGCAATATACAGCCGTAATGAAAATAACTATTTTTTGCCGGTGTCGGCGTCTGCGTCTCTTTACTTGTCAAAACGATGCCATACAGTACCACAGATACTAAAGGCATAGACAAGTAACTGATGTTACGTCGGATGCAGACACACGCGGATTACATATATTTTTACACTTCACTGTATTTCACACACCTATTTATTTTTATTTTTTATTATATTTATTTAATTCTGTATAATCTATCCGTGACATCACTGTGGGCCCTATCAGAATACCAGCGCTGCGACATTTTAACATGTCGCGGCATCATGCTGAGATAGGAGCCTTTTGGCCTCGTACGGGACTTCATTCTTAAAATTTTAATGTTACTTTTTTATTTATGTTTAGTGTGTTTTAAGATTAATGTGTGATTTCCTGTGCGAGTCTCAATAAATACTTTTTCTTTCTTTCTTTCTTTCTTCTTTCTTTCTAATTTAAATAACATATTTTATTGAAAGAAGAAAAAATATTAAAGGGAGGTTTCCGAGCGTGAGAGCTTATTTTTGAACTCACACATCGACATTTCCACTAACACAGCTGCATCACACAGTGTGCATACCTACATACTGAAAAACAAACGAAAGATTATGCGGCGTGTGCGGCAAAATATACCTTCAGGGCGCGATCGCTTCTGAAAGACTAGTAAGGAAGTCGCAAAAAACGCGCAATGGCTAGCTGTTTAGTCACCGCACCGCGATGGCCGCGTCCTCATTGTTTTCGGTTAGGGTGGGATCACAGTGTAATCGGTTGTATATTTTTATTGTTAGATTTAAACTTAAAATAATTACTATATTATTATGGCAGCTAGCAACACTCTATCCCTGTAGTGGCACTCTATACACTTCCTATTATTATTGACTTTTTAAAAACTATTTTTAGGGTTCCGTAGTAAACAAGGAACCCTTAATAGTTTCGCCATGTCCGTCTGTCTGTCCGCGGCTTAGCTCAGAGACGGTTAATACTAGAAAGCTGTATTTTGACATGGGTATACATATTGATCACGCCAATAAAATCAAGAAAATATTTTTTTTTAGTGTACCTCCCCTACATGTAAAATGGGTGGGTGGTTTTTTTTCTCGTCTATCCCATGGTGTGGGGTATCGTTGGAAAGGTCGTTCAAAAATATGGAGGGTGTGTGCAAATAATTTTCCAATTCAAGGATCCGTTTGCGAAATATTAAGCTTTAAAGCGCAAATTTTTGTTAGAGTAAAGTGTGTGTGTCCCCCTGTCAGCTAAATGGTTGTACTTGGATTTGTGAAAAAAATTACAGCAGTAGTAAATACTACTGCTGTAATTTTTTAATATATTATAACGAAATTGAAAGGAAAACTATCACAGCTAAGTAGGCTTTACAGGTTAACGAGTAATAACCGACCATCTTAAATTTGCAGTTTGATAAACATGATCTCCCATACATTCCGTATGGGAGAAAATGTTTTTCAACTACAATGTTAAGTTCGTTCTTGGGATAAATTCATCCCAACTGAAGCACAATGAAGAGCGGAACTCTTCATTGTGCGTGGTCCGACACGCACTTGGCCAGTTTTTTGAAATAATATTACACTCAATTTTGTTTGGGGATATTTTAAGGTATGTGAATGTTGAAGAAAAGGAAATCGAGATCATGTGTGATTAATTTGTAATGAAAAACCAAATAATGTACATACGCTTGGCGTCACAAAAATCGCACCTCACCGAAAATAAGTTTCAAGCATGTCCCACCATCAACGAATACATTAAACCCAATTAATATTGGTATCAATTGAAACTATGTTTAACGACCATTAAATTAATAACAGTTAGAATTCCTAAACACACAAATTTCATTATCATGCACGTAACGTTAAAAAAAATGTTGTCGAAATACGTATTACAACGGCCACTAATTGCACAACCCTACAAGGGTATAAAGCGGGTGACGCGTGTCAAGTGTGCGTCGTTTCTTTGATTCCGCCGCCAAACATCGCAACCCTCTGGTTGTCGAGGCCGCCAGTTATGTCCCTAGTAGAATCAATCAGATCCGCCGCCTTAGGCAAATCCTTCCCGACCCAGACGACCCCGTAACCCTCCTCCAGGAGAGCGATAGGGCCACCATTACAGTGCACAAACACAGACACCGACCCGCATTCCGACCTCGCCGCCGAGGTCCGCGATCACGACCCTCGCGAGTAAATGATACTCCCCGACCCTTGCTCGACGATGCGCCAGCCCGCGTCGATGCTGAGCCTGTAGCTTTAAATTCCCCTGATAATAATAATATATGTTTGATCCAGCCTGTCCCATCTTGCTGGCCTCCCCCCAGTGACGAGTGACGCCCTAAGCCGAGGTTCGTACCCCACAGTAAATAGGTACTTACATATTTTTTACAGTCGCGAATCATATTTTAATCCACATACAACCAGACATTGACGTGCAAATTGCAAGACACGTAAGAAAATTTGAATTTCGGGCTACCTTAGCGCAACCCTCTCAACACGAGTGAGTAATGAATGACGTGCTGGTGTGTGCAGCGCGCCCGTGCAGCAGCGCCTGCGCGCGATGGACGCGGCCGCGACGCCATGGCCGCTGTTCGTGTACGACATCTTCGACCTGGCGCGCATGCGCAGCACCATCCGCGACTACTTCACGACGCTGGCGCTGCAGGACAAGCTGCCCGACGAGCCCGTGTCGCTGTCCTTCTGGGTGGCTTCTAACCTGGCGCTGTCCGTGGCCGACCGGCTCGCGCTGTTCGCGGTCGACAACGCGCTGCTGCGCCTGCATATGGAGTGCCACTTCATACACAGGGTAACTACTCACTACATAACCTGGCGCTGTCGGTGGCCGCTCGGCTTGCGGTGTCGCGGTTGACAACGCGCTGCTTCACATGGAGTAACAGGCTACAGCCCCACACCCGCCTCAAAGGATGGCAGCTCGAGATCACCGCTAGTTTTCTCCGAGGGAGCTCATTTGTGGGTGTTATATTTTTTAAGTTGGAGTAAATTACAGTTTTTGTTTAATATTCAATTTGTTTTCAGAAAAGCGTGCTGTGCTGTTCGTCGTGCATGACGCAGATCGCGCGGAGAGAACACATATTCGCTATGTCTAGCGAAGGCGTGCACTCCAATTATACTAATTTAGGTAAATTAAATAAATACTGCAGAATTGTGATATATATTTTTTTAGAGAGTCGTTTCACACTCCGCATGCCTAATTTAAATCTGAATGTTACTAAATTTAACATCTCGTCAGTTCCCACGGCATAGTAACGCATGGAGTATTCACTCGCGGACTTACTGAGTACTGTATCATGCCAAGTCGTCGGTTAGTTGACGTCTTTAGTAACAAAGCGCTATATTTGTTCCAATTCGATCGCAAATATTCCCTCTAAAATTTCTAGCTGCTATTTTCGTTGCTTCATGAAATGATTATTACTTCATTTACAGCATGTTCCCATGTAAACCACAAACAAAATGAACATGGCGATCCCCAAATAGTCAACATGAGATAATGAGATTGACTACATTCTAACAAATCAATCAACCAATATAAAGAATTTCGAAATAATAAATAACCTGAAGTTCAATTCTGATCACAGGATTATTAGATGTGAATTATCCTTAGCTTTAAAATCACAAAGAAGGAAAATAAAATCTGCCGTATACACTAGTGAACCACTGGATATTTCAAAAGACGACGCTCGATACTGGGAAAATATATGTAGGTGAACCGTTAGTACATAATATGCAGAGGTACAAAATCAATACGACACGCTGAAAATTGAGTTACAAGAGTTTCTGAAACAGCTGCCGCGAAAAAAGAAACGTAAATAAATATATCAACCAAAAAACAAAAAATCTCTTAGAACAGGGAAAAGAGATACATGAAGAAGAGAACAAAGGAAATAAAATGCAAAATAACAAGAATAAGCAAAAATCTATTGAAATCACAACAAAAAAGAACAATACGAAAACGCACCTTTGAAAATTTCATAGATAAAGCGGGGGCTTTACGTAAAGCCGTAAAGAGTTGAGTGATAAGTCAGACTGGAAAGGAAACTGAAAAATAAACAGGGTATCAAGAAGTCCTGATATAACAAACGCAGCCACACAATTCTATAAAAAGCACACACTGTACACTGCCACAGATAGTGCTTGCTCCTTCTCATGCACAAACTCGAACAAATACAATGCAGTGAATACAAACACAGACACACCAATCATTCCCGCCATAAAATCTCAGCTGAATGATAAGACCTCAGAAAACGACAACATTGCCAACGAAGTTCGTAAAGCGCTATCCTAGTACACTTTTAAAACCTCTTCAAACATTATTCAATAACATGCTTAGAACTAAAAGCACACCAGATCAATGGACAAAATCTACAATCCTGCTATTGTTCAAAAAAAGGGATAGAAGCGACCTAGGAAACTAAAGACCAATTAGTCTCATGACAAATTTATATAACATATTTTCAAAGATCATATTAAATAAAAAACAAAGAGTCTCGATGAAAACCAACCGCGTAAACGAGCGGGTTTCCGCAAAGGTTACTCCGACTATAGATCACACACAAGTTATAACGCAACTGATTGAAAATTAAAGGAATATGGAAAGACGTTATAATGTGTTTTATAAATTACTCAAAAGCATTCGATTCTCTACACTTCGAAGCCATATGGACATCACTAACACTATCAGGTGTCAACCAGAAAAACGTTAACTTAATTAAGAGTTAATATACAAAATATTACGCCAAACTGCGCCTAGAGCGTGAAAGTACGGAATTCCCCATACAAAAAGGAGTAAGGCAAGGAGATCCTGTCTCCAAAATAGTTTTCAGCGGTGCTCGAATCCATTTTCAAACGACTAGTTTGGGAAACGAAGGGAATGAACGGGATGGAAAACTACTGACCCACTTCAGCCGACATTGTGGTCTCTACGAAGGTTGACGTTGTTGCCAGGCCTAACATATATGTTTGCCAGACATGGTCACTGAGAAAAGAAGACGAAGCAACAACTGCTATCTGCCAACTTAAAATGGAAAGCAGCATGCTTAGTCTAAAACTATCAGAACCGGAAAAAAAACGTCAACATCAGGAAGCAAAAAATAAATAATAGATGTAAGGAAAAGAGCAAGATTACTCAAGCGGCATTGGGCAGACACATTTGTAGGATGAATAAACACAACAACGACACAAGACAAGTGGACAAAACGGTTAACAGAATCTGTACGCAGAGGCAGGAAACGAAAAAAGGGAGACCGAGTACAAGATGGAGATATATCTTCAACCAGAGATGTGGACCCTTATGGATGCGAGAGGCGCGGGGAAGAGATGTATGGAAAGGTTTAAGAGAGGCCTACGCCGGAGAGGCGACTTCTAGGTTTAGGTTTAAAGATATTTATTCTCAAAAAAGACACAAAGTCACTTACATGAGAACAATGGTTAAACAAATTATAAATTTAAAGTTCGTCACAGTCGTCACTGTAGCAATTATGATGTAACACACATCCAATCCATTCAGCTTTTAGGAAGGGTGTTATTTGTGATTAAATATTCAGCTAATTGGGTTTTGAATGCATTGAATGAGTGTAACCTTCTTATACACGAGGGTATATTGTTGTATAATTGTGCTCCTTCAAAAGTTAACATTTTCTTCTAAAATAAGACTTCTACTAAAATAAATTAACTTATACATACCGAATTTTGAGACGGAAAGGATTTGCGTGGTCAAGAGAAATTAGACCACGAACATTGTCACTAAGTTTCCTGAATTTCCCTTGGGAGTACTGCAGTACTCTCAGTGACGTGGTTAGGGGTCGAAATTACGGCAAGCCGAGACATAAAAAAAAACATTTTATCATAATTACCAAAACTACAGAATGAAATAACAGCATCCATGTGCTTTTGAGAATTCAGATGTCTTTTTATAGCACCAGCAAAGTTATTTAAATCATCGTATCGTGTATTATATTTGTTAATATTCTTCGATAAAAATATGCATCACCAACAGAATGATTTGTTCAAAAGAGAGCTGCCTACAACCCAATGATTATTGTACTTTGAACGACTAAAATGCCTATTATGTGCTTTAGATTTCTGAGAAATACTCAAATCGAGGGTAGGTTTAGGTGAATTAACGAGATTATATTTGTCTGTAATTACCTTTCCGAGTAAGGATTGCACACACTTTAGTCCTTCACAAGGAACAATTGCATGCGTTTTCGAATTCATTTTAATGATAAGAAACTATTTAATAACATCATAAACTAATCACAACACTTAAATTCACAGAAAATGTAAAAAATATCAAACCGAAAAAGTGCCCCAGTAGCCGCTCAAATTTGAACTGTATCATTCTATAGTATGTAAAATTAGTACGCGGGTAAAATTAGTACCCGACACAGAGCTCGATGTTACCGGAATTGGCCGGTAGTGGCTCGGAACCCAGCCGACGGATGACCGGGATAAATTTCGATTAATTTGGAAGATTAGCCGAAACTTTGGTTGGTTGTAGCCGGAAGTTTGGATGGTTAGTCGGAACTCTGGACCCTAGAAACATAACGTCCAACGTGTCCCAAGATGGCCAATAGTCATCTCCGCTGATTGTGACACCAAAGCATACGCAAAGCGAGCTGTACTAGTGCGCTAATGAAGGTGGTGTTTGTCACAACCAGTACGGAGTTTATCTTAAAAGTATGCCATATTAGTACAATGGCATACTTTTAAGATGGCAGAATTATTTCGAATAATTTTACTAAACATATTGCCTTTTCTATAAAATTGGATTTTTAACCTTTAAATTAAAATTAAAATATTGTCTTAAAAAGTCAATATGTTCTGATACAAAAACGAATCGCTGCAAAACCTCCACCTAGTCTTGACTGCTCTACCACTAGAGTGTAATTTAAGCCCGCAGCGCCGGAGCCGTGACAGAAACCATGCCTGCTGCATGTTGCATGCTCGCTTGCAAGCACAAAACAGATAAAAGAGGTTAGAAGGGCCTTGTGCGCGCGGCAGGCGCGCCGCACATAAGAGCAAACGCTCATAAGTTAACCGAAATTTGGTTCACCGGCCAACAGTCGCGCTCATTTTGTGATAACGTGGTAAGCTCCGCGAAAAAAAAAGAATTATGCCGTCTTGCGCTATCATAACGTGTCGGAAAAGAAGCCAGGTGTGTAGGCCCGGGAAGGGATTTATTTTCACCAGTAAGTCCAAAAACCTTAAAATACAAGTAATATCTGTAATTATTACAATAGTATTATGTAGTTTGTAGACAAAACGAAAACGCGCTAACAAATGCAAAATTATACATTGGTGCATGGGTACCATCTTGTAGTTAGATGAGTGATCGCGCAATGTAATGCGTTCACTACGAACGTCGCGTGCACCGAGCCAAAGTTGAAATTCCGCGAAACCCACGCGTATCGATAGTGTTGTACTAAGTTGTAAACAATGTCGATATTAAGTATGTGTGTTTGATACAAAATTAAATGATTATTATCAGTAATATTATAATTAAAATAACTTTGTTTACCAATTATTGTTTATTGTGGGTTATTAATTTAGTTTCTGAGTGGGTTTTTCGTCTAAAATTTGGTTTGAGGTGGCTAAACTCATTTATAATGAAAACATTGTAGGTTTCCAGCAGATCCTGATACAAGAAAACTGTGGATTGAAGCAACTGGTAGAATTGAATGGATACCTACTAAATGTAGCACAATTTGTTCGCGTGGTTTATTTGTGTGCGTAATGCGCGTACGTATTGGGCTCTTGCTTGTAGGTGAGTTAAAGAGCGGGAGATAAGCGGCGACACTCGTTCTAACACAAATCAGGAACTATTTCCTTTCTAATCTGCTTTATCTGTTCTGTGCTTGCAAGGATATTGTGAGCCACTCTGTTGAGCGAGTTATTGAAATACCTTGCATTGAGCTTGAGCAGTTAATTGTAATGAGAGTGTACAGGCCCCCATGTGCTTCATATGATATTTTTGAGAAATATATGGAAGAAGTATTATTAAAGACTTGTAATAGTAATAAAATAGTTGTCTGTGGAGATTTCAGCATTAACATACTGGAAAAATCTGCTATAGTAAATGCATTTATAACTTTATTTAAGTCATATAATTTGTACAATACATTCTTTGAGCCGACTAGAATAACTGCCACTAGTGCTACCTGTATTGACAATATTTTTACAAACTTAAGACCTAGCCATTTAATTATAAATGAGTTGGACTCTGATCACTGTGGCCAGTTAGTCACATTCCCTCAGAAAACAGAGTTCAAAGAAAACTAGTGAGTTTTGTTCCTGTAAATAAAAGTCGCTTCGGACAATTTAAAAATAGATGACAACGACCCGGATCGAGCTTCTACTTCACTATTTAACCACATCAATTGTGAGTTTAGGAAGGTTTTCACTTCAAAAACATTGCCTGTTTGTTTTTAGTGATTGGGCAACACCAGCCATGCTATTCTGTAAACATCTCACCGTGAAAACTTGGGTGAAGTGAGCTGTCAATAGTGTCAATCTCTGTGGAATGACAGCTCACTCCACGCTCACTTGAAGTGAGCGTGGAGTGAGCTGATCTCACCGTGAAAACTTAGGTGAAGTGAGTCACTTCACCTAAGTTTTCACGGTGAGATGGTTACAGAATAGCACTGCAGGTATTTACAAAAGTAGGCAAAGGTTATTTGAACTGAATCATGAAAAAACCGGCCAAGTGCGAGTCGGACTCGCGCACCGAGGGTTCCGTACAAACCTGTAGGTATATAAGTAAAAGTTATGACACTTCCTTTATTTAAAAATGAAACGTCGGTTAGTCAACTTTGAACAAGTTAATGATGCACTCTCTATAGCTGTGCATTGGTTAATGTAAATAATATTCTCCTTAACGAAAAAAAGGCTAAACTCATTACATTTTCAACGCCAAATGTCAGGCAGCTAACTACCAATGTTCAAGTTAATGGATTAGAGCTGGACCCCGCTGAATTGACAGTTTTTCTTGGAATCACTATTGACGGTAAATTACAATGGGGCCCACACAGAGAAATTGTCAGAAAGGCTAAGTACGGCCGCCTATGCTGTTAAAAAAATTAGACAGATAACTGACGTCGATACAGCCAGAATTGTTTATTTTAATTACTTTCATAGTCATAAGTCATATGGGATTCTTATATCGGGAACCTGTTCGGACATAACTTTATCTTTGTTCTACAGAAAAGGGCTGTTCGAGCCATTTACAAACTAGCTCCGAGAGATTCCCTTCGAGAAGAATTCAAAGGAGTAAATATTCTGACCTCAGCCTCACAATATATATTTAAAAACCTATTGTATGTACACAAAAATATATCAAATTTTAAGAAAATGTCTGATATTCATAGTTTATTCCTGGTACTTAACCAGGAATAAACTCCACCTTGCTGTACATTGCACTCGCCTCCACAGAGTAGGCAACTCGTTCATGGGTCAATGTATACGCTTTTACAACAAACTTCCAATTGACATTCGAAATTTTCCCCCAAAACGATTTAAAATTGTATTAAAACCAAACGTTGTAAAAAATGGGTACTATAAAATTTCAGATTATTTCGAAGATAAAAAAGCTTGGGATTGAGCTGCTCGCACTGCTAAACCTTGTGATTAAACCATAAAACTTGACATTATAATTATTCAGTAGAATCATCAAAATATACCAGTTTTCTTTAAACATTGACATTATACATACAAAATGACATGATTACTTTGTAAAGTATTATATTATTTTAATTATTGTGAATGTGAGGACTATGTGGATATTTATTTTTTTCAGTACTATTTTTTTTTTCCTTTCTCTGTTACTTTTAATGATGGTCTGGCGGCATACACAACTGTGATTTCTTTGGTATTGTTCGTCGAGTTGAGCTGCTTATGTTCTGAGTTGAGCTCCACCATTACTGACAAATGCTTACACTGACTGGACAGGTCCACTCAAATCTGTGTAGTTCTTTTCTCAAAAGACCATTTCAGAAACTTATCTACATGGTCCTCAAATGGCTTGACCAAGATTATGTCTGTACTTTAAACTGAATAGAAGAAGAGACTGTGACCTCTGAGTTTGTTTCGGCCTTTCCTATCAGAGTAGTCAAATAGGAAACGCCGAACTCATCTAGCAAATTTTAGTATTTTTTTAATATGACGTGTCAAAGTGATTCCAATATCCTATTTACAGAATAAACAATTTCATTTCATTTCTTGCATGCTGCATGCATTGTGTATGCGTGTTTGCATATTTGTGTGAACTGCCTGCGATATGATAGTTCTACGTTTTAATAATTATGGATATGAAATTTATGCCTAGAGATGATTCTGACTTATAAAATTATGAGTTTGAATGTATGATAAATGAGTATATGCCAAACGATTTTCTGCGAAATTAATTTTATGCTATGCGCTGTTATGCAAAATAATATTATGACATAAAAAGTTCTGCTATAAAGCGTAGACCCATAATATGTCGGTACACAATATAAAAAGCGACACTATTCAACACTTGCCCAATATGGAGTTAACACTGAGTTTACTAGATTCATGACTCGATTTGAAAATTAAAACCGTTACAGCGTCGACAACCGTGGCTGAGAGAGGGAACACACGTATGATAGTCGTGCCGCGGGGGTGTCAGGGGAGAGGGGGTCGCTAACGGACTGTGTGGCGACTCACAAGGCCACGCGCGTCGCGTTCAATATGATAGAACTTAGAAATTTGGTTTTAAAATAAATAAAGAAATGTACTAAATGCTTAAAGGAAGTCTAATGTTAAAGTTTTATTATGTATTTTATTTAAAAAAACGGAACGTTACAACGTTACAATTTATACATGTGATTACATGTAAAAAATAAAGTATAATGTTATTAATACCTATACTGTTATAAACTAGATTAATTATGTCAAGTTTAGATAAGTAGTAGTAAATAAAGGTTATTTTATTTATTTTTGTTGCAGGAGGCTACATGCACGACATCTTAACGGTGAGCCAGACCACGAACGTAGAGCCGAGCGGCGCGCCGTCAGCCGAATACTCGTGGTTCCCCGGCTACACGTGGACCGTCGCGCTCTGTGCCACCTGCATGGCGCACGTGGGCTGGAGGTAACCTCGCTCTGCAGATATCTTCTACTCGTGATTCCCCGGCTACACGTGGACCGTCGCACTCTGTGCCACCTGCATGGCGCACGTGGGCTGGAGGTAACCTCGCTCTGCAGATATCTTCTACTCGTGATTCCCCGGCTACACGTGGACCGTCGCACTCTGTGCCACCTGCATGGCGCACGTGGGCTGGAGGTAACCTCGCTCTGCAGATATCTTCTACTCGTGATTCCCCGGCTACACGTGGACCGTCGCACTCTGTGCCACCTGCATGGCGCACGTGGGCTGGAGGTAACCTTGCTCTGCAGATATCTTCTACTCGTGATTCCCCGGCTACACGTGGACCGTCGCGCTCTGTGCCACCTGCATGGCGCACGTGGGCTGGAGGTAACCTCGCTCTGCAGATATCTTCTACTCGTGATTCCCCGGCTACACGTGGACCGTCGCACTCTGTGCCACCTGCATGGCGCACGTGGGCTGGAGGTAACCTTGCTCTGCAGATATCTTCTACTCGTGATTCCCCGGCTACACGTGGACCGTCGCGCTCTGTGCCACCTGCATGGCGCACGTGGGCTGGAGGTAACCTCGCTCTGCAGATATCTTCTACTCGTGATTCCCCGGCTACACGTGGACCGTCGCACTCTGTGCCACCTGCATGGCGCACGTGGGCTGGAGGTAACCTCGCTCTGCAGATATCTTCTACTCGTGATTCCCCGGCTACACGTGGACCGTCGCACTCTGTGCCACCTGCATGGCGCACGTGGGCTGGAGGTAACCTTGCTCTGCAGATATCTTCTACTCGTGATTCCCCGGCTACACGTGGACCGTCGCACTCTGTGCCACCTGCATGGCGCACGTGGGATGGAGGTAACCTCGCTCTGCAGATATCTTCTACTCGTGATTCCCCGGCTACACGTGGACCATCGTTTTTTGTTTTTAAAAACATGGTAAATATCCTGTTTCAAATAACTTTAGTAGTGAAAATAATCATGTCAATTTAAAATAGTAACCTATCCAACTTAAAAAAAAAACCCGGCTGCGGGTGTACGTTACAAAAAGTATAAAATAAGCTCAGGTAAGTAGTACTAAGTTTAAGAAAGCTTAAAGGTGGCGGGTGGGATGGAGTCGGTTGGCAGGGTAACAGAAGTACCACCTATTTTATGAATTGGGTAAAAGGAGATGTTGCGGCGATAAGTCCCCTCTTTGAGGAGTGGATTGAGAGGCGCCACGGCGTCCTCACCTTCCACCTGACGCAGGTCGTCACCGGACACGGTTGTTTCGGGAGGTTCCTGTTCCGCACGCGGCGGGAGGAAACGCCCGGGTGTCACCACTGTGTGGATCGCCCGGAGGACACGGTGGAGCATACGGTGGAGGTCTGCCCGGCTTGGGCGGAGCACCGCCGTGTCCTCACGGAGGCGATCGGCGGCGGCGATCTCTCGCGTCCGGCCCTGATCCAGGCCATGGTACGGAGCGAGAGGGCGTGGGAAGCCGTCACCTCCTGCGAAGCAGTAATGCTCGCGAAGGAGGAGACGGAGCGCGTGAGGGAGAGGCAAATGTCGCGCCCTCACGACCCTAGCCGCCGCAGGAGACGCCCTGGGCGCAGGGAATCGCAGGCCGATTCCCGGCCACCGTAGGTGCGGGCTTGCGGACGGTGAGCAATGGGTAGCTCGCCATCCGATAAGGACCAGGCCCGGGTCGACGGCGCGTTGTGTTCCACGCGCGCCTCAAAGAGATGTCAGCACAACAAAAGGGGTCCACTAGGACCGATGCCTGCCGGGGTCGCAGGAAAGTCCGAAAGGGATACCGTGGCCCCTGGCAACGTACAGGCAACTGAAGGAACACGGGTGGGTTTTAGTCAGTAAGAGTCTGGCACGCCCGCCCGCTCCACCCAGAGCGGGAGGAGTGATTTGATAATATCCCACCCACCAAAAAAAAAAGGGGGTAAAAGAAGATAGTTTTTTTTGTTCGGCGATTGGGCCCACCAAAAATTGTGGCGTGTGTGTAACTCTATGATGATTTGTTCCTTTTGAGAAATATGATCATAACCCAGAAAAATCACTAAAAGAGCTTTTGTTTAGTGAGTAGGTTTGCCTCGAAAAATAAATTTTGTAAAATAGTGCACTGTTCATGCACCTGAAAAAAATTGAAGATTTGTGTTAGAAATTAGCGTATTCTAACTAATATTATTATTATTCTCTTTGGTGTGCCGGAATCCACTGCAAGCAAATGTTCTTTCCGCAGAGTCAACAGGCACAGTATGCGGTTGTTGAGCGGATTATCATGGAATGTAAATATTCCTGTATCCAAATCTCCATAATGAATAAACAGTTTCAATACTTTTTTGCATCATCTATACGCATTTTCCTCAAATTGCATCTAGTTGGTTAGACTGAAACAAGCGAAAAATCCATGCGTTCACAAGTTACCGTTCATGTGCAGCAGTCTCGGACAATGTCTTTGCACATTGCGTTGAAATCTTACTGAACAATTAACAAAACATACACAACAACGGTTTTTATTTATTTGGCAATGTTTTTGTATCGAAATATGAAATGTGGCTAACTAGCGAACTAGAATATTAATAATGACTTCCAATTATAACACTGAATTTGATGTTGTAACCGTTTTAGGTGTAAAAAAGGCATTTGGAAACATATTTCGAACAGTAACGATATATTGTATTCGTCTAGTTAGCTCGGAGGATTAAGATCACTTGAAGGGGATATGCTTGGAGTTTCAATTCCCAGAAACAGTCTTCCTTTTGACATTCGGTATTGAATGGCGGGTAATACGTCGCCGTGCTTTATTTGAAGGTGTGTTAAAGCAGTATAATATTCTAAAACTTGAGGGGTGCCCATATTACATTAGACTTACGACATTATTTAATAAGGAAATAGGACCGCATCTTTAAACGCGGGCTAGCTCTAACAGCATCTTGAAAATCCTAGCCGAATAACACGATTTTTGGCAGTATAATAATTATAAATACATTAAATTGTTTCTTTTTTTTTCAATAAAGGGATTAATAAAATACTCCTTGAACAAATATTCGATATTTCTTATGTCAATCACTAGCATTTCAATGACAAGATAAAGGAGACGGGGATTTCTGGGCCTGATTGTAATAAGTTGACGTATGGTTAAAAAAAAAGGTTATATTTTTCTATTACAAAATGTGAAATATCAGCCCATTTTACAATCTGGAAATTGAGAAATCCAAAAATTAAGTTATGGCTACGAACAAAATGGAATATCGATTAAATTATAATCGACTATCGTCACCGAGTTCATACTATTTAAAAGATGCTTTTACGAGTACCAGATGATTAATTCAAATACATTAATTATTAGAATTAACGTATTAAACAGTAAACAAATTAAATATCTATAAAGATAAATGTTAAAATCGATTCACGTTTGCTAATCGATTATTGTATTTTTAGTCTGTGGTGACATGTCAGTCAGTCACTCGTTTCGTATCGTTTAGTGCGTGTGCGTTTTAGAGTGTTTCCTCCCATAGTTTTATTGATATTTTCTTCGACCCTGCTTTCTTTCTACGGACTTCTGATCTTACTTCTTGTACGACCCTTGCTGCCATACCGGACACGGAGAGCCTCGCTTTTACGTTGGACTTGGACTTGTTTTTTTGGATTCTACGACCAGCCTACCGATTGGATATTATCATAATGGATCGTTGTGTAAATATACAGTGCCGCTAGCGGCACTGTATACACCTTCTATAATTGTAAAAGTATCCTATCTTTAAAAAAAACAACTACCTATCGCACAATGAGGTTATACATCGCACTTCAAAAATCTGCTGTTTTGTTACGTAACCTCACTTTAACAAATTTCATTTAACTCGGCTCTCAGATTGCTAAAATCCGCAAAATTTTCAGTGATGGTTTGATAATATAGTAGCTATTAATTGACACCAATTTCATCTCTTTACATCCAGGCCCAAGATTGTATGAAAGCGTATCCGTCTCCTTTAGTCGAGATAAAAAGGATGTCGGTTGCCTTTTTCTTTTTTTTTTTAACGTCGGAATTTATCAAATAACTTCTCCCACTCTGGGCGGAGCGGTGGGGGCTTATCGCCGCAATTGTGGCGACCCCAGCACGGGGTTGCGACAATCGCACTCTCCATGACGCCATGAGATCCCGCCGGAGCGCTGTCCGCTGTGCCGTTTCGATGGCGTGGCCACGGCGATATTAAAAAAAAAAAACTGTAAAAGTTGATTTTGTTGTTGTTTGATTTTTGATTAAAAAGTTATAAGGGTTTGAAAGTGGCCGCGCCATTGAAACGCGGAGAACCGCGCGGCCACGGAGATCTTTAAAACTAAACGTTGCAGAGATCTGAAATTTAGGTTCAAACACAGATTGAATTTGTAAAAAATATTGAAAAAAATCCAAGGTTCATATTATAGGAGCTGTAAGACTAAAACCCCATGGCCGCACTATTGAAACGGTGAAAAACACGTTATCGCCGATATCTCGCTGAAAAAGCATCGCAGAGGTCTTAAATTTTTTTGTAAACCCTAGATTTGAATTTGTCAATGTTTGTAAAAATACCCAAAAAATCTAGTTCTTTATAGTTCAGGAGGTGTGAGCCTAAAACCCCATGGCCGCGCCATTGAAACGGTGAAAAACACGATATCGCCGATATCTCGCTGAAAAATCATCGCAGATGTCTGAAGTTTTTTGTAAAACCTAGATTTGAATTTGTATTTTTTTTTTAATACTCAAACATCCTAGTTTTATATTTCAGGAGCTGTAGTACGGTATCGCGTAGAAATAGGTCGTGATTATCCATCGAAGAAAGTAAGTATTAGCTTGATCTTATTTTGTAAACAACACCTATTAATATGTTGAACTACCGATAATAGGCAAAAAAAAAAAAAAAACATATTGCTATACCTTCAATAAGTTTTGAATGTTTCGATAGGGTGACCATGGCTTATTGTTTTTAGAAAACGTTTCACCTAAATTAAATTAAAATGAAACAATAAGTTACAAAAACATATGTTTATTTCTTTAAATATCACATATTATTAAGTTATCACTCCATTGCTTGGTAGCTAGCGTACCTGTGCGAGAACCATAACAGATAAGTTTGCACAACATTTGTAATTTCTGTAAGATAGCATTGTTTTATTAATAATTGTATACTCAAGCCCATAACTTATATCTAAGACTAAATAACCCCTTGTAAACAATATCGTAGGTACAGTAAGCGTCACACCAAGTTACCCATTTTTGTTTGACGCACAAGCAAATTAATCTGCGGATTTATAAAAATATTAGCAGAATCGTTAAATTTAAATAGTGCTTATAAACTACGAGAGGAAATCATTACTAAATATTACAAAAGCGAAAACAATACATATGGATGCGATAGTAATCTGTCTTTTATATTTGAACACATACTTTTAGAGTATTTGTAAGGTACCAATGTAACTAAAGAATGTTTAACCGAAACATTCGCCAACCACTCAAAGGGACTCCAAACTAAAAATCTGTTTAAAATGCAATAACGAAACCACGAAATTTACGTACGAATTAAGTAATATTATTTTATTTGATCTCAATGGCACAGACAAAATTATGCTCGAAGAAATACCTCATTACATCGAAATAAAGCAAAAAAAAAATAGACTGTTAGGTGCTGTGGAATATGTTCCCCCGGTTGTAGGTCTGATTGGTCATTACAAGTGTCATTGCTTAGCAAATAATTCCAGAATGATTTGTCATGACGATAATAAAAACGGAACGCACGCAAGTTCTGAACAACCTCTGACAATACATAATTTAACATATGGTCTAATAGATGATGATTAAGATATTAAAAATCAGGGTAATTTTAAACTATCTTTTACACGAATAACTAGCAACGGTGGTCCTTGAAAGTTCTAAACTATACGCATCACTAACTTTGTTTGCAAATAACAATCATAATGACGCATAATTTGCTGTTTTCAGATTTTTTCTTTAATACTTCTAAAGACAGTGTTTTTGTTAAGTATCTTTCAGATCCAATGAACTAATGATTCTTTTTTTTAACACACCATTATATTTTTAATATTGTTATTGGCTTTATCATGCCCTCTTTGAATTTATCTGGGTATATTGATGTTGGAATGCATGAGTTAATTACAGGGGATATTTCTGGCATACCTAATATATTTCAAATCCATAAGACGAAATCATTCTTTTTCGTCAAACCAAGAACAAAGATTATCCTTCTGGTATGAAATGAAAAGGGACTTTAGCTTAGAAAATACCTTAAAGTTTAAATTTATAATTATATATTTTTGTTTATAATTTTCGTGCTAGAGCAAGAAAATTATAATAAAGCTTTTGATATATTTCATGAAACTTAACAATTATATTACAATCTTTGCTTCCCAATAAATAAAGTTAAAATACATTCCAATGTTAGCGCTCCCAAATGGATCACCAAAGGATTGAAAATATCAGCCTGTCACAAAAGAACAATAAGATACCGTTACTACAAAAACTCCACAGACGACAACAAAAAAGCCTACACAAAATATGATAAATTATTTATATCTAACTCTAAAAAACAAAACAATAATTCATATTGAAATAATGCAAAAAGGAAATGTAAAGCCACATGGGATATCATAAAAAATAAAATAGATGATACAAAAACATTTGAAACAATAAAATCAATAGATAGTAATAAAAAAAGCTTTGAATGCCCAATTAAAATTGCGACTGCCTTTAACGATTTCTTCATATCTATAACAAATAAGGAGAACAACTCTCATCCAAATTACAAGTTAATAGATTCATCAAATTCGACTATTTATCTGAGACCCACCGGGCCACCTCTTGTGAAGAAGTTTCAAGAACTATAAATTCACTTAATAACACACGAGCTGTTGGTTATGATTGCATCTCTACAGCCATTCTAAAAAAACTGCAATAAATAATTAGCAGACATTTTAAGCCAACTTATAAATCTATCGTTTACGCAAGAAACCTTTTCAGAAAATTTAAAATCATCAATAGTAAAACCATTTCACAAAAAAAACTCCAAACAAGATATGAACAACTATAGGCCCATCACGTTAATCCCGATTTTATCTAAACATTTTGAAAAAAATAGTACAAAACAATTCAAAATTCAAAAGTCATTTATTCAAACTAGGCTGATAATCAGCACTTTTCGAACGTCAAAATTACATAAGACAGTCCCCCAAAACGCCCACCCTTCACCACTTCCTAGTGCGTTAGCTGGGAAGAAGAAGTGGCGCAACAAACTCCCCAGCAGCACGGCTGTCTGTTCAGTTAGAAAGAAAAAAAATGATTCTATATAATAGTATTCAACATAATTAGCTTAATTTAAATTATTATCCATATGTTAGCTAGCACACGCCAATATACCAAACAAAATCATCGAGAACTATACTCGATGATTTTGTTTGGTAGAAATAAAAACTAAACGTAAACAAAACTTAACATCTTAATAAAAGCCTTCAGGCATAAAGGGCGTGCCCGCTTACAAAAAGCTGTAACTGGAAGTTATAAATGATAAACTAGGACTATCGAGGTAAAATAAATAAACAATTAATTACTAATAACAATAAATAATATGATCTATTGTCGAGGTCACTAGTTACATATTGCAATACAACTCATACAAAAAAAAAACATTGTAATGAGTAGATTATGTCAATAATAAATTAAAATTAAATTAAAATAAACAATTATATAAACTCATAATTATAACCTGAATATAGTTATTTAGTCTTAGACATAAGTTATGGGCTTGAGTATACAATAATTCATAAAATAATGCTATCTTACAGGAATTACGAATATTGTGTAAACTTATCTGTTATGATTCTCGCACAGGTACGCTAGCTACCAAGCAATGGAGGGATAACTAAATAATATGTGATATTTAAAGAAATAAACATATGTTTTTGTAACTTATCGTTTCATTTTAATTTAATTTTGGTGGAAAGTTTTCTAAAAACAATAAGCCATGGTCACCCGAAACATTCAAAACTTATTGAAGGTATAACAATATGAAAAAAAAAAAAAATCTCAGACATCTGCGATGCTTTTTCAGCGAGATATCGGCGATAACGTGTTTTTCACTTTCAATTTAATTTATTCAATTATTTCAGACATAATTCTAGTCCATAGTTTACACACACATTTAAATTATAAACTATTTTAAAAACCTAAACCTAAAAGTTGTGATTAATTAAATTTAAATATTCAACAACTCATAACAAAATAATAATTAAAATTGCCAAAAAAAAAAAAAAAAACAATAGCGCGGCCATGGGGTTTTAGTCTTACAGCTCCTATAATATGAGCCTAGGATTTTATTCAATATATTTTACAAATTCAATCTGTGTTTGAACATAAATTTCAGATCTCTGCAACGCTTAGTTTTAAAGATCTCCGTGGCCGCGCGGTTCTCCGCGTTTCAATGGCGCGGCCACGTTCAAACCCTTATAACTTTTTAACCATAACTTTGACAAATTTATGGTTTTGGGAATCAACTTTACCAATTTTTACGAATCTTGGCATAGTTATTCTTTTTTTATACCGCCGTGGCCGCGCCATCGAAACGCACATGAGTTTCGCCTCCTCGCGCCACTCCCAAAATGTGCGCGAGGACTTTCGCCTCCAGATCCCATGGCGGCAATCTGGCAAGGAGGCTCGCCGCTTCACCGGAGACCGTGCGGTATCCCCGGACCATCCGGATGGCCATGACCCTTTGGGACGCGTTCAACCGGCGGGCTGGCCACAGCCTCAAAGAACGCGCCCACACCGGTGCCCCGAAAAGGGCCATGAACCGCACGACCCCCGCAAAGAGCCTCCGGCAGGAGGCGTTTGGACCCCCTAGATTGGGCAGGAGCCGCTTCAAGGCAGCCCCGGCCCGCTCCAGTCTGGGAGCCAAACGTCGGAAATGCTCCACGAAGTTCCACCGGCTGTCGAGGACGAGTCCCAGATACTTCTTCGTCGACTCGACGCCGATGTGAACCCTTGAGTAGTTGATGCGGCCTACCCAAATATCCTTTCTTTGGTATTGTTCATAGAGCAGAGCTCCTTCAGTTCTGAGTTGAGCTCTACGATTACTAACAAATGCTTGCACTGACTGGACTACACAGATTTGAGTGGACCTGCCACTCAAATCTGTGTAGTTCTTTCCTCAAAAGACCATTTCAGACACTAATCTAAATGGTCCTCATATGACTTGACCAAGATTATGTCTGGACTTTAAAAGCGACTACGACCTCTGAGTTTGTTTCGGCCTTTCTTCTCAGAGTAGTCAGATAGGAAACACCGACCTCATCCAGCTTATTTTTAAGATTTTTTTATATGACGTGTAAAAGTGATTCCGATATCCTATTTACAGAATAAACCATTCCATTTCATTATAACGAGCTATGCGAACATAAATGTATGGAACAGCAGACTTTTTTTCGCGATTTCAGGTTTGGCCCCATAGTGAAAGTTGTTCATAATGATGAGTACAATGACCTCTTAAGAGGATGCACACGAATTAAATTTCACATTGTGTAATGATAAATATACAACCTATATGTATGTTTTGGTTAAGGTATTTTTCTACGGCCCTGTGTCGCCTGAAATAAATTTATTTTTTATTTTTTTATACGTATCTCATAAGGCGGAGATATCCAGTAGTTCCCTTTTTGGAGGCAATACCCCTCGCAAATTCATACTTAATATAATTAAAACCCTAAGTTCCCTTTGGTAAATTTTTAAAAACTTTTTTTTTAAATTATATATAATTGAGAATAGATAAGTTTTAAAGTTTTTTCTTTTGTTTAAAGGCAACACATGGAGCGAGGCTTTTGAATTGGCAGATGAGGGTTTTGGTCAAGTTGCTACTTGGCTTGACTGCAACCTTCTTACCCTAAATGCCCAAAAAACTAAGTACATTGCCTTCAGCATTTGTAATAGGACTCAACCACCTGTTAATTCCTCATCCATCAAAATTCATTCATGCATAAATCCTCTGTCTTGCTCCTGCTACAATCTCTCACAGGTATCTTCCATCAAGTATCTGGGTCTTACTGTTGACCAAAATCTTTCATGGAAGGAACAAATAGCCACCATGACTACTCGAGTTAGGAGAATGATCCACTTATTTAAAAATCTGCGGCATGTTTGCCAACCAACACTACTACGAACTATTTACTTTTCCCTTTGCCAGTCAATAATAACTTATTGTATCACTGCTTGGGGAGGCACTTCTAAAACAACACTTTTATCCCTAGAAAGAGCGCAGCGAGCTGTACTTAAAGTAATAAATTTCAGAAGATTTAGGTACCCTACACATACACTACATAAAGAATTGTCTTTACTTACGATTAGACAATTGTTTATAAAAACTTCGATCCTACAGCAACACTCTAAGTTACCCCTTACAACAACTAGGCGTAGAAAAGATTTAGTTTATTGTGTTCCTAGAACCAAAACGGTATTTGCTAGCAAATTTTTTGATCACATCGGGCCTTATTTGTATAATAAGTTGTCTAGGAGTTTGCGGTTACGTGATTTGTCAATCTATAATTGCAAAAAGATTTTAAATGAATTTCTACTTCAGATTAATTATGTTAACACAGAAAAGCTATTAGTAAGCCTATCATAAATACAAACACAAAGCTCGTATTCACACATATTCAGTCACATACACCAATTACAGCAACACACAACATCATACAAACATCAACACAACAACTTGTTCATAACAATTTTTTGTCTAAATATTTTGCATATACATAATAATTTTTAGTTTTACCCACCTTACGAATGTATTAATTAATACCGAACATCTGCTAAATGTCTCAAAATATTATGTTCACTATAAAGTGCCGTTAAGTGTGTGATTGTTGGAGAACGAGGAAGACTGACCTACCGTGATACAGTTTTTACTAGTACGGAGGTCAGTGTGAATTACTCTCTAACAACCATAATATTTGTACGCACGACATGAGATGTTATGTTTTGTATTTAATTTTTTCTTTATAAGTATTTGTTATTCTTATGGTTGTTATTGCGATGCTGGAAATAAAGTTTATTTTATTTATTTATTTTATAAAGCTTCCTCTCTGCTACTATTTTGCTGTCCTATTCTGCTATCTCATTAAGTTTTAAGTTACCACCACATTGTGGAATGCAATAAAATTTATTGCATTCCACAATGTGGTGGTAACCATTGTTAAATAAAGGCAGTTGTAAATAGCGGTTTTGGTAAGTTAAGAATTATAAATGCCACGTTTAATAACTAGTTCAGCAGAAATAGGGATCAATTAGTTCAACCAGGTTTCAGACTGGCTAAAGTGGACTCATCTTTCATGGGGTACTGTTTAAAATGTTACAATAAAATTCCTCCCCACATACTTCAACTGAATGAGAGGAAATTCAAGTCTTGTATAAAACGCACACTATGCAGGCAGGCATATTATAAGTTGGGGGATTACATCTCTGATAAAAATGCTTGGCTCAATGCTGGTCCTGCTCCACAACCACAACTAATTGATTAAGTAACATCTGAAAATACTGTTGGAGCTGCTGAAGATTTTAAGACCATCTTTGCATTGTATAAAGTCAATCTCCTTTGTATTATATAATTCCAGAGCACAGGTGTGAGTACTATGTACTAAAGAGCTACCATTTACCGGGTAACACTTTTTTTTATTGACTTGAATGTGCCCTGGCGGCTGTGAGTATGTCATGCTCACTCAAATGTCTCGCTGATGGTGGCGCGTGTGTTGGATCATTTAGCTCCCTTCAAAATGGTTGAGCTGAATGGTGCTGATCCATACGTCATGTTCGTGAACGGGCGCCGTCAGTTGGGACTGGTCAACTCTTAGCGGCCATGGCTGATTTTTAATTTTTGAATTGTTCTTTGTTTTTATCTTTGTATTACGGACGCTTCTAACGTGCACGTCTTTCTACATTGTTCTCACATGTATAATTTCAACATGAATGATGTAACCAATACTTTGTAACAATTTATTTTATTTAAAAGAGTGTCCGTGGAGTTTCTTGCCCGTTCTTCTCCATAGGTACCTACTACGCTTTGGAATGGGCAACTAGCTTCATATTTTTGACTGACCGATTCCTTGACAATTCAAAAGTGCCTGTAATGGTTTAATTGAAATAAATGATTTGAGTTTGAGTTTGAGTTTGAGCAGTTAAAACTAAGCAGTAAAGTAAACAAAAATGAGTAATCAAAAATAATGAAATGGATCAGTGAATATATAATTGAGCAGGAAAATAATTAAATGGGCGGTAAAAATTATTGAACGAGCGGTTACGTGTGGGCAGTAATAAATCGGAATTTGTCAACTTGCAAGCAGGCATGCAACATGCAGTAGGCATTGTTTCTGTCACGGCTCCGGCGCTGCGGGGTTTGGGCGGCCCCACGCCATATTATCGTCGCAGATGGTTTTAACGCTCACCACCTGCTCCTCAGCTCGCGGGCCGCCTCGCCCCTCCGCGCCTACGCGGGCTTAAATTACACTCTAGGGGTAGGGCAGACAAGACTGCGTGAAGTCGGTTTTGCAGCGATTCGTTTCTGTCACAAAATTTTGTAGTACATGTTTTTTTTAGTTTATTCGAAGTATTAAAAATCGGAATGTCGTTTTTCGGCCCGAGAATCCTTCGAGCAATTGATTCTTCGAACGTATGAAAATCGGTATAAACTAACAAATCGCATTTATGACTTTCGGTAAAATACATTTCGTGATTTTTAATAATAGACATTATAATTCTTAGGAATTATGAAATTCGGACTTTTGAAAATCGGAACATCGAAATTCGGAATAAAATATTTCGGAGTATTTGGGTGCCCCCCTCGCTATGATCTGCCGAACTATTTATCGAACCGCTCATTCCATCATTTTTACCGCTCATTCAGTTATTGGAATGCTCAATTATTTTTTGAATTGACATTGTATGATAAAATAACCGACTAATTGATTTTGTTTTACTGTCGCAATAATTAATCAACCGCCATTAAATTAAATAACTGCTCAATATGTTTTTCAACTGATCATAATACACACAACACACATACACACATACATCCACACATCTACACACATACAACACACATCACACACATACATACATCTGGAATATTTAAATAACAGCTCAAAAAATTAGTTCCCTTAAATAAATGGTTGAATATAACAGCGGTCATACCAATTTTTTTGTTTCTGATTTTTACATTAATATTTTTTATGTCGTAGGTTCGAAGCGATGAAGCGCAACCTGCGTCCTTACAAGTTCTTCGGTCTGTGTCGCAACTACGTGCAGCCGCACTCCGAGGCCGAGCGCCGCCACGAGCACGCGCCGCACTACCTCTGACAGCTCAGGCTGGCTGCTGCGCTCTACTGAAGGAAACAACCGCCAAGCGACGCAACTCTAGCGAAGTTTTTGAAAAGATGAGTACCGCGGAAGCGATATACGCATCGTTAGCAGTGATCTCGTAACTCTTAGATGCGCGACCACGACCAATTAACTGCGCAACTCTTGGAAATTGTGGTTACTAATGTCGTTTCGGCAACACCGAGCAATTTACGGCTATACCAAGTTTGTATAAAAATTGGCCAGAATGGCACACTTGCCCGTGTAAGCGCACTATTGCATTAAGACTTCATTCGCTCACTACCTACTCTGTGCCAAAGGAAGTACCTACAATGGAAACGGTGCAGTGAATGTCTGAATGTGGGGTGAATACTTTGAGTATTGATATGGACAGCCGAGCGGCACATAATATAAGGTTAAAGTGACTTGATATGCCCGTTATCACTGACACTAAGCGACAATGAAATGAATGTCAAAAAACATGACATTGTAGAATTTTCAACGCTCACCTCAGCGCCGAGAGTTGAAATGCCAACATTATTACACATTCATTTAAGTGTCACCTAGTGTTATTGAAAATCGGCATTAAACTTCGCTCATAGTTTTAGGCAATTCCTTTAAGTTTAAATTATAGTCGAATATTGATCTCTTCTATTCGATGTTGTATAAAGCGTGAGGCGTTACTTGTTATCTCACGACTGATGTCGCAGCTCGTCCGCGCATGCGTGCAGTACGCATGTCGTGAACGTACGCTAGGTTGGCGTCACCCTTGCATTGTTTAATCTGCGTATCTTCTTTACATTTAAGTCTGTATAGTTATATACAGGGTGGATTTTTGAGACGGGGCAGTAATGGTAGATACCTTAATCATTGTAGCTACAGGAAAACGGTCTTAAGAGACTGTGCTTAACTTTTGGAGAAACTGTTCTGCATTCACAGATTATGAAAAACATGTATAGTCAGCAAGAAAATCGGCCATGTTCACAAAAACTGCCCTTACTGCCCCATCTCAAAAATTCACACTATATTTTATTATGCTCAGTTTAGGTCCTATTTCACAATTTCCAAACCTCTAAATAGGCACAAACTAAAAGATATACAAGGTGTTCCTTTTGATATCACATAACTCTAGGGTATTAATGAGACCATGTCAAAGAATCAACTGGCATATGAATTATTTTTGAATTCATTTTTGTTTTGTGTTTGTGTACAAATAATTCGACAAAGTCGCGATTATTTATGTAACACCTTTACGGCAAATATAAAAAAATAAAACATTTGATTCAGACTATTTTTGTTCATAAAAAAATATATGACAACGTCGCATTTTCTTAGCTTTAAATATGAATGATTGGTTTAAATGAAAATGGTTTACTCGTACCTTACTACGTACGTAATAATCAATGAAACTTTAGATAAACACATCGAGAGTATAGTGTAGAGGTCCCCAAACGTTTGTATGCTGTCGACCACTTGGCATGTTTTTCGGTTTTGGGTAGACCCCCTGCTTACCTAATATTGAATTCGTGCAAATTCATCAACTTCAAATGGTTTTTGACAGCTGGTATTATAGTGCTACTCATTTTGAAAGATTTAAATTTCTAACTGTAGTGAAGAGTAGTGAGAAAAACAAAAAAAACTTTATACATTTATTAATTAAATTCAAATTAAAACGAACCAAGTATCTGTTACATAAAATAACTAAGCAAAAATAAGAGGGAGGGGGATGCTTTCATAAAAAAAATTCAACATTTGGCATCAATTTTGTAAGGTTTAATCTCAAATCTCCTCGGTTAGTGATGTTCAGTTTGTTTCTTTTGTTTGTTGTTAGGGAGCTTGACAACCGCGCCGACACCCCTGTCTACTAGGTATGAAGAAGGAAAAGCATTATTTTATTTCGCAATATTCCACAATTCGGGATAAGTAATAGGCAGGTCTTTTTGAAACAATCATTGCTGATATCAGTTTCTAAACTCTGCATTAAGAGCGGCCAACCCGCCATACTTTTCATACAAACGCTCGTACGTGATTATGGCGTTGTAACACATCTTTCTTTGAAATTTTTAAACTAATACGAGGGTGAATAAAAAAATTCTTGGATTCAATATTAAAAAATGCAAAGATTTAAACAAAAATATTTTATTTTTCTACATAATCTCCCTCCAATGCAATGCATTTAGAATAACGCGTTTCTAACTTCCTTATTCCTTGTGAAAAAAATTGATTTTCTTGACTCGAAAAAAACTCCTCTACGGCAGCCATAACCGCGTCATTATCGTAAAATTTTGTTCCACGAATGTTCTCTTTTAATTTTGGGAATAAGTGAAAATCACTTGGGGCTAAGTCCGGAGAATATGGTGGGTGGTCAAGGAGATTGAAGCCAGCACAGCGGATTGCGTTGAGCGGAACTTCCGATCGATGAGCAGGAGCGTTATCTTGAAGAAACAACACGCCCAACGATCGAGTTTGCCACGTCGTTTTTCTTTAATCGCTTCACGCACTTTCGGGATTTGCATAATAAGGTCCAGAGTAATCGTCTGGCCTTTTGGCATGTAACCAATAAAAAGGATTCCTTCACTATCCCAGAACTCAGAGGCCATAACTTTGCCAGCGGTAGGAGCAACTCGAAATTTCTTAATGGATGGAGAGGACGGTCGTTTCCAAGACATGCTTTGTCTCTTAGTTTCAGGATCGAAATGGTGGACCCACGTTTCATCCATGGTGACAAGGCGACGGCAAAAATTATCCGAATCACGCTGGAACATTTCGAGATTACGCTTAGAAATTTCCAAACGTCGCTTTTTGTTTTCGTCGGTTAACATTCGTGGCACCCATCTTGCCGACACTTTTTTGAACCCCAGTGAATCAATTTAAATAGATTGAACGTTACCAAATGATATCTTTAGCATCTCAGCTATGTTTTATAGTTATTCTTGTCTTCCAAAACCAGATTCTCAACCTTTTTGACATTTACTTCCGCAACGTACGTTGAAGGCCGCCCAGAACGCGGGTCATCTTTACAGCTTGATCTACCTCTTTTAAATTCAGCCACTCAGTACGCAACCGTAGATTAGGGTACAGCATCATCCCCTAATGTCTGCTGAATGTCCGAAAAAAATTCCTTCGTAGACATTTTTTCAAACTGAGATATTTTATCACCGCACGTAACTCACTTTTATCCATAATTTTGGGTTTATAGCAACTCGTTGCACAAAATAATTTATTACGTGCGAACGAACTGACAAAAACAAGTGACAGTTCGCATAAATATTGTGTGATTGACACTCTTTAATTTGAATATCGATCTTGTCCCAAAAAGGTTTTATATACAGGGTGTTTGGCAGAACGTTGAACATACGAAAATGGTGGACTCAGCCCTAATTTATTTGGCTCTGGCCCCCTGGATATGTAAAAAAATTTTTTAAGCTATTGCATAGCTTTTATCGGAGACTCTGAGCGCGGCGACCGAATGTAGAAATTCCGTAACGAAAAAAAAACCTGACGCGAAAGTTTGTGAGGATGGATGGATGGATGTTTGTTACTCTTTCACGCAAAAACTACCGAACGGATTTTAATGAAACTTTACAGTAATGTGGCTTATATATCAGAATAACACATAGGCTACAATTTATAAAGATTTTATGTGATTTAGCCATAATATAACGATAAGTATCCAGTAAGTCGGAAAAAATCCTGCCCTCTGAGATCTATCTTTGCGTGCGCTGCCTAAACCGCTGGAGTTACATGAAAAGAATGTATAGTGGGGTTGTTTGTCTTAAAGAGTTCTAAATAAAAGTCCGCGACAGCATATATCTACCTTTTATGTGGAAGCCATTATAGCCAAAATAGTGAGCTATAAATACATTTAAATTGAATACTTTTTTTAAGTTGCATATTTTAGAGTATTTAGTTAATTCGTATCAAAATAAATACCTTCATCGCTTTCGGTATTTAATGTAGATAAAATTTGTCTTTTACACTAAGTAATTTGGACTAATATTTTAAAAGTTAGAACGATAAGAATGACCTGCGATGAGTCGACGGCGGACGCGCAGAACGAGGGTGGAGGGGCGGGATAGGCAATGACGCGCGATCGCCGAGTGCGCGACCCGAACGCGGGTAGACGCGTGAGGGCAGACGTCATTGACGGTTGTGTAAATTCTGCGATTTAGGGGGGGGGTATAGGGGTATTTTTTTAAAAAAATATTTTAAATCAACAATATTATCTTCTTATTTTTGAATATATGCTATGCAATAGCTTTACCGCGGCAGTCCTCGAGTGCCACACGTATTTTTTTTGTTTTCTTCTAGTTTCACCACTTCCTTAACTTTACAGTGTAATTTTTTATTAAAAATGGGTAAAACAAGCATTTTACCCATTTTTAATAAAAAATTACACTGTAAAGTTAAGGAAGTGGTGAAACTAGAAGAAAACAAAAAATTTTTTTTGGGCCAGAGCCAAATAAATTTAGGGCTGAGTAAGTAGCAGATGACCCCACCTATCCACCATTTTCGTATGTTCAACGTTCTGCCAAACACCCTGTATATGCAATTCTAAGAATTTTTTGATTCACCCTCGCATGTATCTTGTGCACTATATCTAGGTTTCTATGATAGCAAAAAATTAAAACATCCAGCAAGAAATTCAGTATAAACCAAAAATCTACTTTTTTGCACAAACTTTATCTGAATTTTGGCCTGTCATAATATACTCATAATTTGTAAAAGTAAAGAAAACATCTTCATAGAAACCTCGCACATGTAATGGATATTCTAATTGACACAAATTTATTTCACAAACTACAAGTTTGTGAAATAAATTGTTAGGTTTACTCAAAAACACGTATTTCCTGATACTAATTTTTACACACTATTTTTCGTACAATGTTATCGCGTTCTCACTCGTTTGTTAGCAGTTCTCACTTGCGCTCGATGAAACAACAAGCTTTCTGACCATGCTCGCGTTGACTATAGACGGACCAGGAAGGACCCTCTTAAGTTCTTCATTAATTCTTATCCTTTTGTAATATGACATTCGTTTCTTGAATGTCATATGGATTGATTATCCTCTGTATCTAAATAAAAACGTAACTTATATAGATAGATATTTGTTTTTATTTATAAGAAAGTATCATAGAAGTAAATAGGTACCTATTATCTGTGTGTAAATATGGATTATTCCATTCATGGAAAGCCAAAATTAAAGTCGCAACCAGCTTAAATGAGATTCACTATCGTGGACCCCCATTTTTTTCCGCCCACGTGGACCCCTTGCAGGTCGTCGTCGACTCCTGGGGGTCGATATAAACCAGTTTGGGTATCACTGGTCTAGTGTTGTTATATAAAAATAAAATATGCCAGTTGATTCTTTGACATGATGTCATTAATACCAGGTGTTCCTTTTGATATCCCATAACTCTAGTTATGGGATATCAAAAGGAACACCTTGTATATAAAAAAAAACAGTTCGGATAAAATGATCTACCAGATAACTGAACCTAGAAACAGATGAGTTAATCGGAAATCCTGTTTCATTTATAAGGGGAAGGGCGAGAGGATGAAGAACTGACTGATCAGGAAGAGGTGAAACAGACCAACAAGTTATGTAGCAGTAATGTTTGATGACTTATAATGACTATCGATAACTTAATTTCAACATCGATGACATTGAAAAATAAATTAAAATCATGGTCGTGAATCATGATGATGCGTAGTTAAGTGTAATTTCTTCATAACTTTCTGTTATAGCCCGCGGGCCGCGTCTGGTCTCCGCCTGACGTATGAGAACGCCGAGACAGGGGAGGGCGCCATTGACAAACTTAGCAGAGTGAGGTAGCTAGGCCGACGTCCACCTCCCCCGGCTCAGCGCTCGCGTACCTCAGGCGGTGACTAGCAGTCGCGCGTGGACTATACCTAACAATATTAAATACAATTAAGGTCAATAAAGTATTTTGATGATATAAGTGTTTCATTCATCATTCGGCCCACACCTGCGCACGCGCACGAACAGTGCGGCTCGTGTGCATCTTAGGAACATAGTATGGACACCTTTGGACATGTTTTTTTATTTATTTTTTATTTATGCATACAGTCTCATGTTTGTTTTGTACCATTAAACCAGAAATGGTTTGTATTGGTACTCACATTCGCTATAACAACACTCCTTAATCACTTAAATATAACTTGCATATACTTAAGTGGTACGTACACTATTAACCTATATTTTATAGATAAGTAACAATGTATGTACATGAATAATAATTTGCACTAACTATTTAAGCCGTAAACATGTATCAATAAGTACGTGAGTCACACACATGTAGTGTTTTTAATCTGAGCAGCTCGCTAGTAGGGCCGCACCCGCCCTTAAGACCGGTTTAGTCAACGTAAAATAATTCTTATACATGTTGCTTCGCTCTTATTTATTTGAACTTGAGTTTTTTTTAAACTATTTTATTGAACTAAGTTATAATAAGCTTTACCTATGAAATTGCCGTTTTGTATGAAAAAATTTAAACGATTTTTTTTCATGTATTTTTTATTTGTATTAATCGAAGTAATCACCCATGCAATCAATGCATCTTTGCCAATGCAGTTGCAGTTTATTGATGCCCTTCTTAAAGAAATCAGCTGGACGGGAGGCAACAAATTCTTCAAAGGCATTTTATACTGCCTCTCGGGTATTGAATTTTTTTCCCGCCAAGAAGTTATCCAAATTCTGGAAAAAGTAGTAGTCTGTAGGCGCAAGGTCTGGTGAGTAGGGCGGATGACTGAGAGCTTCCAACCCCAGTTCTTGCAACTTGGAGGCCGTCTGCTGTGCAGTATGAGGTCGCGCGTTGTCGTGCAGTAGCAGCGGAGACGAGCGATTGACCAATGCTGGTTGGAGATGTGCCAGCTTCTCCATCATTGTGTTCAGTTGTTCACAGTACACATCTGCAGTAATGCTCACCCCGTTTGTTAAGAAGCTGTGATGAATCACACCGGCGCTATTCCACCAAACAGTGACCATCACTTTTCTAGGGGTAAGTTTTCGTTTAGGGCATTGTTTAGGTGCTGAACCAGGATCCAACCAACTTGCTGAGCGCTTGCGGTTATCAAACAGAATCCATTTTTCATCGCAGGTAACAATGCGGTTCAAAATTCCTTCATTTGTGTGTCTGTTGAGTAGGGCAAGGCATGTCTCGACGCGTACTTTGCGCTGGCGATCATTGAGTTCGTGGGGCACCCATTTTTCAAGCTTTTTTACCTTGCCAATTTGACGCAAATGTACCAATATTGTTTTGACGCTAACGCCGAAAGCTGCTGCTAATTCAGCCGTAGATTGTGTATCATCAGCTTCCACAATCGCCTTTAATTCGTCATTGTCGACCAGTCTTCGGACTACCGCGAGGTTCATTTTTCAGGTCGAAATTTCCAGAACGGAAGCGAGCAAACCAATAACAGGTGGTGCGTTGGTTTGTAGTGTTAGCTCTGTAAACGTCGTTGATGTTGCGTGCCGCTTGTGCCGCGTTGCTGCCACGACGGTAGGTACTCATATTCCATAATTACTCGAATTTTTAACGTATCCATGATGACGAAAAAGATTGAAATGCGATGAAAATGTAACACTAATCAATAAACAAATGACTACTTTTGGAAAAAAAAATCCATGTTTTTAAAATAAAATTAATTTGAAATTAGAATTCTTAGCCAAACAAAAATTATTTTGATTTGCAATGGCCAGTACTGCAGAACGGCAATTTCATAGGTAAAGACCGGATATAAGCAGTTGTAATAGTATTTTTTATATTTTTGCTTATAGTTTTTCGAGTTTATTTCGTCTTTTATAGATTTTGGTAGTTCATTGTGAATTGTGGGTATTAAAAATTTTACTGTTCACCTGCCATAATAATTTCTCGTGTGAGGTACTATTGGTTTATTTCTGGTGATACTTCTTGTGATTATTTTATGTGTATCGGTATTTTAATGCTTTTGTTATTAAATTGCTCAATCAAGAGAGCCATGTTCAGAGCGTATATTCTGAAAGTTGGCAACGTCGTAAATAGCTGTCAAATATTTACCTGTTTTGATGAATTTGGAAATAATACTGTATGGAAATAAGAAATGTGGCTAACTAAGTTACTAGAATGATATGGTATGAATGGTTATGATATGCAATAATTCATATTGTAACACCGAATATTTCATTTTAGGTGTAAAAATATTTGGAAAGTTTCCAAATGCTTTTTTTACGCCTAAAACGGGTACAACATCAAATTCAATGTTACAGTTGCATAACATAATCAATATTCTAGTAACTTAGTTAGCCACATTTCAACAAACAAAACATTTCATTTTTAAATTAAAAAATAAGCACGCGAACCGTTCGCAACATGGGCGTGTGCGTAGAATGTGACGCGACCATAGCCATTATTCGAGGCGCCTAGCGTGCACGGTTTGTGCGCGTGCGCGGGTGAGGACGCGACCTTTAGACAGGATATTGAAAATAAAATTGTCTTAGCAAATAATAAGAAAACAAATATTTTCTTTTTAATTTCAGCTGTTCTTATTCCATTTCTATTTCATTCATATTTACAGAAGCACAACTCATTACACTAAATCACACTTGTGAGGCACGGGGTGTTTGGGTATTTGTTCAGTTTGATCACATATATTTATACTTTGCCATTCGGTGTAGGTTTTTCACGCGCTCATCAGAGCGTTCAAAGTTCAAATGTGTGCGTAGCCCGCTACACTTGTACAAAGTTCAGTTGCTCGTAAATCACTGAGCAGAACGGTCGCTTTGTCTATTCGCAAGATGGGACTGGAGCAATAAAAGTGGCCTGGAATTTATTGAGTTGCTTGAAGGACCATGTATGTGGAACCGTGTGGTTCGTATTTAATTTTCTAGCAGTCATCTGCGTCAAATATGAATTTTATAAGATTCTACAGTTATTATAGAAGAAAAAAGAAAAATTGTCAGTTTTGTTACTTTTTTATGAATCTATTGACGTTTGAAATTTGAGCAACAACAATTTACGAATAAAAAAATAAAAATAAACATTTGAAGAAGTCCGTGTGGCCATGGTCTTGTTATTGGGCCTGAACATGTAGCAGACGGCCCCACGGATCCGCTATTTTCGAATGTTCAACCGTCTTAACAGTATACCGCGTCCACAAAATTGTCGTCCATGCTGTTTGTTGTCTACGTATTGTACCACGAAAACGAATGTGCTGCAAAGCATGTCTGGCAGTTAAAGCAAACATGTTATCAAATGTGTGAGCAGTCTTTTAAACTCTTTGTTCAAATAAGTGTCTGTCTGGCAGACGAACTATGACTCCCACAATGAGTACCACACCGCGTCGGTCACGTGTACCCGCTGCGGGCAGCTGCGCCGGCGCCGAGCTCTCTCTGTGACTGCAGCTTCCTCTTCACATTCCGTTTGATTTGCTGTTTTCCTGTAAACAATACGCAATTTTCATGATTTGCAAATTATATAGTTAGTATGACGTGTAGAGCAACAGAACCGCTAATCAGAATTCGTAATGTACGCCCTCAGACTCGTGGAGCGACGATCTTCGCAGGGTGAACTGTTCTAGGCTTATGATGATGACATAGTATCACATGTGACAGCAACGGTACCCTGTGCTGTCTCCCTGGCCCTGGGAGGTCCGTGCAGCAGGTCGCGGCGCAGGATGGTGCGCAGCGTGGTGCGCGGCACCCGCAGCTGCAGCGCGCGCGCCCGCAGCGACAGCGCCGGCGCCGCGCGCACCGACGCCGCCACCTCCTCCATGCGCGCTCGTCTACACAGATTAAACATTGATGAACGCAAAAATCAGTATAGAAACACCATTAGCATTACTATGTGCGCTGAACTGCTCTGTAGAGTCCTTAAAAAACGGTTATGTGTTTTTCAGACAGAGGCATCAGAAAGATGGTTTTAAATTCCTGCTCAAACATTAGTAATTGCTATTGTATTATCTGCTCAGACTGGCTCAGAGTAATATTATGATGATTGCGGACCTGTTGACCGGGCGACCAGGTCGGGGAGCATCGTGTACACTCCCTGTGGAGAACAGCTTGCGTTCCCACGCTAACAGAGTGTTCTTAGCCGGAGGGTCTCGGCCGAATCTCTGCCTGAAGTCATGCTTTATCTGAATCAAACAAATACTTAGGTATTACACACATCAAAAGTGTCTAGGGATCAAGTACGTTTTAGAGAATCGCCGCAATTGAGGATTATTATTTAAACTTTTTTGGATCGTTATTGATTCTTTTTAGTGAACTATTTCACTATTTGTATAAGTCTCAGGCTCAGTAATTTCGGAGATAAGGGGGGATTTTCATCAATTTTCTTTAATTATGTTTAAAACTATTTAGTTTAAAGTTATTTAACAAATATATTTGAGATCCTCGCAACATCCCCTTTCATTTGATATGTCACACGGTTCGATATGCAAAACGTTTTATTTTTATTTTGTTATTTGCCCCCCATATTCAAAATTCATTCTTTTAAAACGCATACTATGCAGGCAGGCATATTATAAGTTGGGGGATTACATTGCTGATAAATGCTTGGCCCCAGGCTGGTCCTGCTCCACAACCACAACTAATTGATTATCATTTGAAAATACTGTTGGAGCTGCTGAAGATTTTAAGACCATCTTTGCATTGTATAAAATCAATCTCCTTTGTATTATATAATTGCAGAGCACAGGTGTGAGTACTATGTACTAAAGAGCTACCCATTTACCGGACGTCTTTTATTGACTTTCAATTTCAATTCAATTTATTCAGTAACAATGTAGATTCATTGTGTTCGAAAGACTTTAATGTGCCCTGGTGGCTGTGAGTATGTCATGCTCACTCAGATGTCTCGCTGATGGTGTATTGGATTATTTATTTACCTCCCTTCAAAATGGTTGAGCTGAATGGTGCTGATCCATGCGTCATGTTCGTGAACAGGCACCGTCAGTTGGGACTGGTCAACTCTTAGCTGCCATAGCCGATTTTAATTTTTGAATTGTTCTTTGTTTTATCTTTTTATTATGGACGCTTCTAACGTGTACGTCTTTCTAAACTGTTCTCACTTGTATAATTTCAACATGAATGATGTAACCAACATTTTGTAAATTTAAAATCTGAGTGTCCGTGGAGTTTCTTGCCTGTTCTTCTCCATAGGTACCTACTACGCTTTGGAATGGGCAACTAACTTCATATTTCTGACTGACCGATTCCTTGACAATTCAAATGAGCCTGTAAATGGTTTACTTTAAATAAATGCTTTGAGTTTTGAGTTTAAATTATTTTCTAAATCTCTTGGTGTATATTTAACTTTGACTGCCTAGTTAGTCTAGGGGTTGGCACTACTGCTATGCATGAGGTTCTGGGTTTGATTTAACTATATATTCCTCAATTCTGACTATTGCACCTACTATGTACCACTGTTTGTCTTTGCATCACCCAAAGGTTGAATGATAGAAAACGCCTATGATATTTAGTCCGCCTCTGTACATTTATGTGCTCAAAGTATTAAATAAATTAATAAACATTCATAAGATGTATTTGAAATAATAATAATTCCCTGGCTTACCTGGCTCATACTGCTCTTGGTATGTTGACGCTCGTGCACCCACACTGCTGCTACCAGCCTCTGCTCTATACTGAACGTCGAAGTATCAACACAGCTCTTGTTTACCATGATTTTCTTCTTCCTCTCAACAGCTGGCGTTGGGCAGTGGGGCTCACAGTGTGCCTCAATACCGTCTGGTTGAGAGGAAACTACATGATGAGGAGCAGTTACAGCTTCAAAGTGATTGTTTTGTGTAGCAAGGAGAGCTGGAGTTTTCGAGTGTTCAGTGAAAAGCTGACAGTGTTGCTGATAGGGGTTCGGGTGATAAAGTTCATGATTCCGAAAATGATACATTATATTTGTTACTTACTGCTATTTATTTAATTTTAAAATATCTTATTTCATGAAACGCCAAATCCAAATCAAAACAAATAAATTGCGTTCTTATTTAATTCCTTAATTAATTCGTAATCCGTTATGTACTACAGTGATTGAACTAAGATACATGCTGTGTTGTTGAACATTTTCGGATAACACGATAACACACAGGGTTGACATTTTATCAGTGAAGTCGTTCTCAGAAATCAAGACCAATAGTACTCTGTGATCAAAACCACTTCGCTTGTCTAAAATTTTAATTAATTAAAACCATCGATTTACATCAATGATTGAAACTAAATTATCATAGTTAAACACACAGAACATGTAACTTTTACACATGACATGATAGTGCTGGAGGACAGAAATCAGAAGGAAAAGGAACGGAACGCAACATTGTTTTTTTTTAATACAACACGAATTTTTAGCCTCTCGCCTTTTTGGGAAATTACTTAAAGCCCATAATTCTCCTGACTGAATTCCAGAGCTCATAATGCAAGCCCTATACGAGGGCTGCACTAAAAGTATCGGGAATGGAATATTTCCACTGTTCCTGTCATATTAAAATCTTTTTAATTGAAAACTCCTTGGTTTTAAAAATCTAATACCATTTATTTATTTAAAAAAAGATTCTCGGTCTTGTCACAAGGTTTTGTCAAACTTGTTTAGTCGTTGAGAAAATGGAATTGACTCGAGAAAATTCAAAAGCGATGATTTATTATGACTTTCGAAGTGGTTTAACACAAAAACAGTGTGTTGACCAGATGATTTCTGCATTTGGTGATGAAGCCCCATCCAAAACCACAATTTATCGCTGGTTTGCTGAATTTCAACGTGGACGTGTCAAGCTCAGTGATGAGGGGATCATCAGGTCAAGGTCGTCCAAAAACTGCAGTCACCCAAGAAAACGTTGATGCTGTGCGTAAGCTGATTGTGGAAGATCGACATGTGACATACCGCGAAATTCAGGCAACTTTTGACATTGGCATGAGTCAAATACAAATAATCTTGCATGAACAATTAGGTGTAAAAAAGTTGTTTTCCCGACATTTCCCGATGGAGACCGCATTCGCTCTGTGAAGAGCAAAAAGCGGCTCGCGTTACTTGGTGCGTCAGAACTCTCGAAAGATTCCACGCAGGATCCTCAAATGCTGTATACAACATTGTATCAGGTGACGAATCCTGGATATACGCGTACGAACCCGAAACAAAAAACCAGTCACGAGTTTGGGTGTTCGAAAATGAGTTAAAGCCAACAAAAATTGTTCGTTCACGGAGTGTTGCAAAAAAAATGGTGGCCGCGTTTGTCTCCAAAACCGGCCATGTTACGACTATTCCTCTTGAGGGACAAAGAACGGTTAATGCAGAATGGTATGCTAGCATTTGTTTGCCACAGGTCGTTTCTGAACTCCGTAAAGAGCGAGTTCTCACACCGCGCACAGAAAAAAAGAGTTTTTAGAGCAAGAAAACATAGAATTATTAGACCATCCGCCGTACAGCCCCGACCTAAGCCCTAATGATTTCTATACTTTCCCTAAAATAAAGAATAAATTGCGTGGACAGAGATTTTCATCACCTGAAGAAGCTGTGGACGCCTACAAAACGGCCATTTTGGAGACCCCAATTTCCGAATGGAATGGTTGCTTCAATGATTGGTTCCATCGTATGGAAAAATGTGTCAAATTTCGAGGAGAATACTTCGAAAAGCAATAAATACATTTTTAAATAGTAATGTTGTGTCACTTCCTTGATTCCCGAAATTTTCAGTGCCGCCCTCGTACAAACAAATAACTTGAGATCTTATTTACAGATCCAGTCAAACTGTTGTTTATCTGGCCGAGGGCGAGTGCTACAAAAGGTAGAATCTGAACTGAGTGGTAGTTTGCGACTTGGTAAATAGAATATTACCATGTTGTGGAGTATAAATATATTTTAATAGTATAACGCGAGAAAACGCTAACAAACGAAATAAAGTTATTCCGAGAGCCTTACCACCACCTAGAAGAATACCTACGGCTCACTATCTCAGTCGCTCCTATTGTTTAACCTACTCGCAGCGATGGCTAGCCAGCTGAAGACTCGTCCCCACTGCAAGCCGTGCGGCCTAAGGCGCCTCGAGGCTCGGCCGGCGAGGGTTTTGAGTTTTTTTGCAACACGTCCACTATAAGAGCCTCGCGGCGCGCCTTGCGCAGTTACTTTCGAGATGTACGAAGAAGAGGACTTGCTTTTAGCTTTAGCAGCATTTATAAGTAATAAGCAACTTTCTTTTAACCAGCAGAAAAATTCACAATTTGATAGGTACAAGATTTAATATTAGATGATGTAGACGATGTGATGATGTAGATGAATAAAGTTGCAATGGATTTCGAAACTTTTTTCCAGACCCGATACAAACTCGTCCCCACCATCCAGAGACGTGCAGCCCGCCCCCACTACTCAGAGCCTTGCCGCCATCGCCAGTCCCCACTACCCAGAGCCTCGCGGCCAGTCCCCACTACCCAGAGCTGTGCAGCCCGTCCCCACTACCCAGAGCCGTGCGGCCCTACTGGGGACGCGGCTTGAGAAAAGCGCCTTTTGGTCCGTTGGTCGGGTGGGGGATGTTGGACATCACATTACGTCGTCTGGATACAACACCAAGAGGAATGCATTTTAAGTCACGTCCCCACTTGCTAGTGCCGCGCGGTTCCGTGGTGAGGACAAGCCGCGCGGCCGAGCCTCGTGAGTTTGTAAACGTACACACACATTCTTCGCGCGGCCCTAGTGGCGTTAGCGATACCTACATTCAGATATAAAAGCCCGCGATTGACGCCATTCGACGGGAAAAGACGTTCGTTCATGCTAACGAGCATCCTCCGCAACTCTCGCGACGTTATAATTGTTTGTTATATATTTTGTTGATTGTATTGTATGTAATAAACGAAAGGAGGATGCAACAAAACTCAAACTCAAACTCAAATCATTTATTTCAATTAAACCATTACAGGTACTTTTGAATTGTCAAGGAATCGGTCAGTCAAAAATATGAAGCTAGTTGCCCATTCCAAAGCGTAGTAGGTACCTATGGAGAAGAACGGGCAAGAAACTCCACGGACACTCTTTTAAATAAAATAAATTGTTACAAAGTATTGGTTACATCATTCATGTTGAAATTATACATGTGAGAACAATGTAGAAAGACGTGCACGTTAGAAGCGTCCGTAATACAAAGATAAAAACAAAGAACAATTCAAAAATTAAAAATCAGCCATGGCCGCTAAGAGTTGACCAGTCCCAACTGACGGCGCCCGTTCACGAACATGACGTATGGATCAGCACCATTCAGCTCAAACATTTTGAAGGGAGCTAAATGATCCAACACACGCGCCACCATCAGCGAGACATTTGAGTGAGCATGACATACTCACAGCCGCCAGTGCACATTCAAGTTAATAAAAAAAATTATTACCCGGTAAATGGTAGCTCTTTAGTACATAGTACTCACACCTGTGCTCTGGAATTATATAATACAAAGGAGATTGACTTTATACAATGCAAAGATGGTCTTAAAATCTTCAGCAGCTCCAACAGTATTTTCAGATGTTAATCAATTAGTTGTGGTTGTGGAGCAGGACCAGCATTGAGCCAAGCATTTTTATCAGAGATGTAATCCCCCAACTTATAATATGCCTGCCTGCATAGTGTGCGTTTTATACAAGACTTGAATTTCGTCTCATTCAGTTGAAGTATGTGGGGAGGAATTTTATTGTAACATTTTAAACAGTACCCCATGAAAGATGAGTCCACTTTAGCCAGTCTGAAACCTGGTTGAACTAATAGATCCCTATTTCTTGTACTATAATTATTCCCCACAGTAAAATACCGTAAGACATGATACTATGAAAGTAACTAAAATAGACCAGCCTCGCGGTATCTAGATCAGTAAATTGACGGATTTTTCTGACAGCATATGCTGCTGAACTTAGCCGTCCTGCGAGAGATGTTAAATGAGGACCCCATTGTAGCCTTGAGTCTAGCGTGATCCCTAGGAAAACAGTTTTATCGAAAAACACCCAGAGTCGATTAAAATATTTCATGCACGGTGAGGTAGGGCAAACATAGTATGTTACAAATAAGCTATTTGTTTTCGCTAAAACTATCCCCAAGAGGCAGACCTCGGGGTTCTAGAATCACATTCAGATCTGTCACGGAATCTTTACACGTAATTTTAAAACTTCTAACTGTCGTATCGAAATGAAACCACATTTATTTATTTATTTATTTAGGCAAACCAACTAAATACACACAAGGACATTTAAAGTATCAATCATCATTTATATGTAGTTTGGAATCTTGGAGCTGATCTGTTGATGGAGCCAGGAGGTGGATAATGGAACTCTTCAGTGGCTACTAGTAAAGCCCTCAAGTTTGGGCTCATATGATTCATTTTAATGAGTCCAATATATTACACTTCGTGTCAACGGTCTGATGATGGAGCCAGGAGGAGGATAGTAGAACTCTTCAGTGACTACTAGTAAACCCCTCGAGTTTGGGCTCATAATAATATGATTCGTTTTGACGAGTCCAATATATTGCACTTGGTGTCGAGAGTCTGATGATGGAGCCAGGAGGTGGATAGTAGAACTCTTCAGTGATTACTAGTAAACCCCTCCAGTTTGGGGTCCCCGAGATCTGTTTCTTGGGGATCGTTTTAGCGAAAACAAATAGCTTACTTGTCATATACTATGTTGTCCCTACCTCACCGTGCATGAAATATTTTGGTCTATACATCTCTGCATTCTCCTTTAATGTATTCGCATTAAAATTGTAAAAATGATATTTTAATATATTCTTAATCTTCTCTATCTACTCCTTAGGAGCAATATTGGAAAATTTTCTGTCACTAAATAATCGTCGTCAAATATAACTGCGATGTTGAGCTCGAATTCTGAAACAAAATGTGAAATAGTAAGTAACTTCGTGCGCAGATTAATTATATAAGTAAGTTAATAAGTCATGTGGTACCTAACTTGAAAATAATAAGTCATGTGGTACCTAACTTGAAAATAATAAGTCATGTGGTACCTATCTTAAAGTTGACGGTGGTGGTGGTGGGGCAGGTGAAGAGGCGCGGCAGCACCATGTACAGCGGGATGTCACGCGAGCGGCACACGTCGCCCTCGCCGATCTGGATGTTCTGGATCTCCGTCGCTGAGAACACAAGCTCTTATCGTTTCCGGAATATTTGCATAACTTTCTCGCAACTGAAGGGGTCAAATCTTCAAAAACTTTGCAAACGAAGTGTTAGTTCTGTTTCGATTTTTCGGGTGTGTATATAAGTTAATTAGTCAAGATAGATGCACTGACCGTCCTTGGAGTACCCCTCAGCGCAGCCGCAGGTCTCGACACGCACTAGCTGCAGTTCTATCGACCTGATCGGTACTGAACACTCGTCCACGCGGATCTAAGGACCAATCATAGTCATCACAGTGTATCTGATTTATGTAGGAAAATAAAAATATCTTCAACACACTATCTTTTAAACGAGAAAAAGACTAAATGTATTAGATTTCTGACACCTAACGTTAAGCAGATGAAAACCAATATGTAAATGGAACAGAATTGGATTTTGTGGACACCACTGTGTTCTTAGGTATTACTTTGGATTCGAAGCTTCAGTGGGGCCAAACATATAACCAAATTGTCGGAGCGGCTAAGCTCTGCAGCCTACGCGGTGTATAAAATCCGTCATTTGACTGATGTAGAAACAGCTCGATTAGTATACTTTAGTTATTTCCATAGTGTAATGTCGTATGCCATTTTGTTATGGGGAAATGCAGCCGACTTTCAGGCTATATTTGTGCTGCAGAAACGTGCCATTTGGTAGAGAAATGCTATTATGCTATTGATGAGTTTCTGTCTGACGTGTTTACCTAGGCCAATAAAATTGTATAATAATGATAGTATATGGTGACATAATCCTGACCGTGTTAAGTTTTGACATTATTATTCTTCTACATGACCTTTAATATTTTACATGATTCTTTTACATTGCCTATTATTTTACATTATTATTTTGCATGACTTATGATCATAATTTAGACTCAAATCTCTATGTTATTACTGTTAATGACAGTGATAAGCTCATAAGATCGCTATTAATAAATATAATTAAATGCACGTGTGTAATTTTTAAGTGATTTCGACACAATGTAAAAATTGTTATGAAATAAAATGAAATGAAATGAAATTCAAGCAATTTATAAGCTAAGTTGTAGGCATTCACTGAGGGATAAATTTAAGAAATAAACATAATGATAGTCGCGTCTCAATATGTATATGAGAACCTAATTCATGTAAAACAGAATATAAATCTATATTCTAAACACAGCAACATTCATAGCTTATAGAAACCTTTATGACCTAAATTTTGATATAAAGTTAAAGATTACTTAGACGACAAAAAGGCTTGGGACTAATTAAGCTAGTCCAATGTAACCCCCCCCCCCCCCCCAAGCAACAAAAAAGTGTTTTAGAATCAAAGACTACATGATACTATATGAGCTCATATAGGTACTCGTAATTGTTTGGATTATTTTATTTGACTGTGAGTCAATTTATTTTTCATTTATTGTCAACAATAAATGAAAAATAAATTGACTTATAATACTACTCATTAAAATGTTTTTATTTTATGAGTTGATTGCAATTTGTGGCAATGTAAATTATTTTTGCATTTAAAGCACTATTATATAGAATCAAGTTTTTCCAACTGAACAGACAGCTGTGCTGCTGGGGAGTTTGTTGCGCCACTTCTTCTTCCCAGCTTAAGCACCAGGAAGTGGTGAAGGGTGGGCGTTTTCGGGGGACTGTCTTATGTAAATTTGACGTTCGAAAAGTGCTGATTCTCAGCCTAGTTTGAATAAATGACTTTTGAATTTGTTTTTTTTTTTTTGATAATTTCCCACCCACAAAAAAGGTCGCGCAGCGATTTACCTAGAATTTGCCTCTCTTTCTATCGCGATACTCTTACGTCTTCTGACTCCGTTACGCCCACTGAATTCGGCGAGTCGAGCCCACCACCTACTTGTAGCTTCATACCTAAAATGCGGAGTGTTCCACCTGTATTCATCTGTGCTTCAATGCAGTACCTTTCCAGTCAGTGGTTTGTCGAGTGGGCACACGGTGGAGTCGATCTCCGCGTAGATCTGGAAGTGCGGCATGGGCGCGCGCCCGCCGCCCCCGCCGCCCGCGCGTATCGTCGCCGGGTTGATCTCGCAGCGCACCGGCTTCACCGGCGCAGGCTCTTGCTGCAAATACCAGTAACACTTACATTGCAAATTATTGTTTTGGTAGTGGCATCTTAACTTAGGATGAGGATTATGTTTTAATGAAAAGACTGATCAGAGAAAACATTTATGTTAGGTCAATAGGTCCTTGTTTATCTTGGGAACAGCACATAAAGTTTATTTTATTTTTACTTCTTAGCATGTCAGCCCAGAATTTGGCTACAAGTTTGGCACCTTCAGTAGTGTCCATCAGTTTCTACATCATTTTTATTGAAATAAACAAAGAAAAATAAGTTTATTTGTCACAAAAACATTGCATTGATTATCATCAATTAAAATAAAAGATGTAAGGATTCTGGTTGTGGCGTTCTGCATAGTTTCTGCTTACCGCCATCGCCGTGGAGAAAAGGCATAAGTTTATGTATTTATGGATGTAAATAAAAGATAACTCTCTTCCCTTACGTGTCTGTATTGTACAAAAAACTGACAACTAGCATTGACCGGCTTGTTCAGAAAGGATCTCTTCATGCTGCACTTGAGTGTGTACATGATGTTGACGAACACTCCGTGGTAGGTCTCCAGTAAGCCAGGGTACCCAGGTGACACCGCCTGTCGCGCTCGCAACGGCAGCTCAAAGGGTATCTCTGTCACTCCGACGGGGATCTTGCCGGGAGGAGCCAGCTCAATGCATGTACTTATTAGATTTATTGGCTAAAAATAAAATAATTTTGTTGTTATTGCGTGCCTATTTATTTAATAAACTACCTACACAATGCTATTATGGTTATTTTACTGAGATGAGAGGTGGCAAAGTATCATAAGATGTAACATAGATAACTTGTTTGTTATTTGAACTTTGGTGAATAATATAAAATTTTATCTTTAAAGTTAGTAAAATAGAACCTTTTCACCTTAATGCTATTAGAGAAGGCCTCAAAGATGCCAACATTCTTGGTACTGAACTGCAGGTTCACGGAGCCCTCCATGGTGAGGGACAAACCCTCGTGTCTGACGTCACTGGTAGTCTCCACCACTGCCACACCCGCTATAGTCTCCTGAAACCGTCAATAATTCTCAGCGACATTATTTTAATCGCATGTGCATGTGTATCTAAACCTAAACATCACAATTTTCTATTATAATATTAGGGGAAAAGAGGTAGATACTGGAAGGAATATTCCACTATGAAGTTCCTATTTGTGCTAGAAATGAATGTTTACAAAACAAAAGAACGTGTTTAACTTACTCCCTCGTGATAAACTTTACTGGCTCTTTTTAGAATAATTACTGTCGAAATCGAAGACATTCTAAAAAGTAAATACTTGACTTGTTTATAGGAAAAATAGTGCTATTGTACCTATACACTCACGAATACGTATCAAAGCGTAAGGAAATAAAATCAATAACATTTAGAGCATGTTTGCTCTGTTGTTATCACCAAACCAAATCTATGACAAAAACAAACCCATTTGACATGACCCACAGAGCATGTCACTTTGACATGACCCATGGTACAATAATATAGCTATTTAATCTGTGCAATACTTCTAAACAGCATTCCGAGACACAGTGGTCACGTGGGTGACACAAGTCAACGTCATCACATCTGTGTTACCAGAAGTTTGTAATAATAACTCCCCAACCACCGTTATTACCAGTGGGAATCCGATAAAGCAATGAGGTTTGAATTAACAATTACGTTGGCTTGTTTAAATTGAATTGTTTCGTTTGATTACATAAACGAAACGACAATTTAAATGCTTTATACATATTTTTTAACAGAATGGTGAGCGAAAATCTTTCCTTAATTCATGTTTTGTTGCAATTGTGTCACTCCCGGAATGCCAGAATTGCCAGACCTTGTTTTATTAGACCATGACATGTTATGACCACAGACTAAGTAGTATGGTTAACTGAGCGTTCGCACTCGCACATCACAACAAAACATGTTGAAATCTCTAGGTCCTGTCAAAAATTGTATGGAAAATTGACAGTAAATAGAGATTCCAACATGTTTTGTTGTGAATGTTTCGCCAGTGCAAACGCATAGTAACTGTGCGTTTGCACTGGCGAAACATCGCAACAAAACATGTTGAAATCTCTAGGTCCTGTCAAAAATTTTATGGGAAATTGACAGTAAATAGAGATTCCAACATGTTTTGTTGTGAATGTTTCGCCAGTGCAAAGAGCATCTGGTCGGTCTAACTGTGCAGTTAGACCGACCAGATGATCTATTCTATTCTATTTTTATAATGGCAAGCAAAGCCGATGTCAATCATTCTGCCAATGCAAAGGTAATTTTTATTTTAGTTTTGAACGTACACCGTCAAACATACCCCATACTACATTTGTATAGAAGAATGACTGACTAGCGTACCCGTTTATGAATAAGAGGATTAATATGCAAGCAAAATTCTTTTTTTTTTTATCTGGAACAAAAATCTTAGATTCACTAGGTCATAGTCTAATACAATTTGGATTTTTTCAAACCAAACAAGCAATGCACAAGCAAAAGCAAAGTAGGTAATAAAATAAAAACTTTTTTTTCACTTGCAACAGTTGATCCGTTCTGTCAAACTGTTTTATCGGAATTGAGCAAAATAATACAATTCTGCACACGATATAATGCATTATGTCAATGGTTTAAAGTATATAATACGATTGACAAAAATTTTCAATAAAGTTCAACTTGAGCGGTGATCGTAGGTTCTCGTTTTCTCTGACATGCGCAGCGGGAAAATAAAGTTAAATCAAATGGAATCAGTTGAAAAGTAATGTCCGCTAGTGGTGGCCGGCTGCCAGACGTATTGTTATAATAAATTTACGATTTTTATTTATTTTGTTACGTTTCTAAATATTTAATCGTGTTGTTCTGGTTTTAATATTGTGCGTTTGTATATCGGCTGTAAAGTTTTTGTTTTCTACGGAATCTACTCGAACAGGTGATGCCGATAAGGGCTCCCCGAATGGATCGATATCATCGGTGACTGAGCTTGGACGAAAAATTACGCAAAGAAAGGGGTTGTTCTAAGATGGAGAAGTCGGCTCGGCCGCGGACGGCTCTCAACGAGTGCGTGAAGGTGGTGGTGCGATGTCGACCGCTTTCGGAGAAGGAGAAGAACGAGGGCTTCGAGGAGGTGAGGAGCAGTAGATATTGTTTATGTCGGGCGCCAGGCTGCGCAGTCGGGCTGCGTCGCCTGCACTCGGCGACGGTACCTATGGGAAGTGTTCTGTTTGTGTTTTACGTTTTCAAAATACAAGGACCACGCGATTTTGTTCCGCAAACTTGTGAGCGAAATTGTCCAACATGAAGTGTGTTTCATGAATTATTAAGGCAGTTGTTACAGTCGTATTTAGTTGTTTAGCTCGTAGTTAAAGAAAGGGGACAGGCGTGAATAAGGTGCGTGGGCCCGCATTCCTCGCAAAATTTACGCCTATGCTAGCTAACATCAAGTAAGTACGAAATCTCGACAGTTACAATCTCTTGCACAATGGCGCTCATTTAATAAGTTAGACTACTTAACACACTGTAATTATTAAAATAATCAGCTGGCGACCACAAGGTGCAGTATTCAGTACTGTTCAGTTAGATATTAATTATCTTCTACCTTCATAAATACACACAAATAACACTGTAAACATTGATAGATGCCAATGAGCCATCTTTTATCAAAACTGAGATGAAAGAAATACCACAGACAGATGCAGACAGAATTTACATCTATCTATACATATAAAAATCATTAGCCGTGAATAGTCTCGAAAATGGCTCGTTTTTTTTTTTTTTCGCCTCAATACTGGGGTGTTTTAGGAAAAATAAAATTAGAAAAAACCTAAAGGAGCAGCCAAAAAAATCAAAATTGACATTATGACAGGACCACGTCTGACGGGTCAGTTAAGTACTAATAAACTAATAATGTTTTTTTGCTCTATGGGATATATTAGATATAATTTATTATCCTCTAATAATAATAAAGGGCCTCTGCGACTTGGCTTCGGCCCCTCGTACGCCTTCCAAAGGTCCGGGACCCAAAAAATTATAATAATAAACACAGTTTTATTTGAAACAGTTGCTTCAGTATATACAAATATATATTCAGCAGGCTGTGTAGCATAATATAACAGCGGCGTGTTTGCATGCACTTAACACAGTGATACAAATATTAGTTAAACTATTTCCTAGTCTGTGGCGCAAGCAGGCACTCTCTTACACTTAAAGTTCCTTGAGTAGGCTCAGCTCTGAATCATCTTAACATGCATTGTGCATCATGCCGCCAAGATAATGAATGTTGATTGTAAACAATGTACTAAATAGGAAGAAGGCAAGTTCCCTGTGATGTTATTTTTAGCTTGTAACATATCTTTTATCTATACTTTGGTTTGCTGCACTTTAAAAATTTAATGCTTCCTATTAAACAGTACTAGAATAAGTTTTTAAGGAAATTATTGAGTTTATTATGGGCTTTTAGTGGCCTATTCAAAGGAAACACTTGCATGTTCCCAGAATAAATTCTGATACATATGTCCAATAAAATTCATCAGAATATAATGAAACATGAAAAGTTTCAGGAATGATTGCATTGTGGTGATACATACATTAGTATTAAATTGTTCTTTACATGTATCAATTTTTTTTTGGTTTTGAAATGATCAAATAACTTCTCCCGCTCTGGGCGGAGCGGGAGGGCGTGTCAGAATCTTACTGACTAAAACCCACCCGTATTCCTTCAGTTGCCTGTGTTTTCCCACGACTCCGGAAGGCAATGGCCCTAGCGAACCCCGTCAGTTGTGCTGACACCCCTTTGAGGCCCGCGTGGAACGCGCCGTCGACCCAGGCTTGGTCCTTATCGGACGGCGAGTTACCTATTGCTCATCGTCCGCAGGCCCTCGCCTACAGTGGCCGGGAATCGACCTAGGATTCCCGACGCCCGCGGCATCTCATGCGGCGGCTAGGGACGTGAGGGCGCGAAATTTGCCTCTCCGTCATGCGTTCCGCCTCCTCCTTCGCGAGCATTACCGCTTCGCAGAAGGAGGTGACGGCTTCCCATGCCCTCTCGATCCGTACCATGGCCTGGACCAGGGCCGGACGCGAGAGATCACCGCCGCCGAGGTCATGAGGACACGGACACACAGACCTCCGCCCAAGCCGGGCAGACCTCCACGGTATGCTCCACCGTGTCCTCCGGGCGATCCACACAATGGTGACACCCGGGCGCTTCCTCCCGCCTTATCCGCAACAGGAACCTCCCGAAACAACCATGTCCTGTGAGGACCTGCGTCAGGTGGAAGGCGAGAACGCCGTGGCGCCTCTCTAGCCACTCCTCAAAGAGGGGACTTATCGCCGCAATTGTGACGTGCCCGTGTATCAAATACCTCTGGATATAGTCTTTATTAATGTGCTGCTATTCAATTAATTAAATATTTCAACTGTACTAATTATAGTTTCTGTTACATTCATATTTGGAAACCATGCTAAGTGCTCGCTATTCGAAAATACTACTACAATACAAAAAAAGTTTATTTCAGGTAAAACTCATGATACATCCAATACATATTGCAGCTAGTTTTTTAACTACACTCGAGAGCAATGAATCCGGGTCACTTAAAGAATCCTAAAAATCTCGGAAACTAAAAATGCTAGGTTAATGCAATAAATTGTATTTAATAGACAATGTAATACTCCTTAAATGAAGGTATTAAAACTTCTTAGTTATTGTAAAGTTATATCATAAAAAAATCAAATTGGAAAAAGGGCCACTTTCGAAGATGGAACTACGAAATTACAGCATTTGGTTTTGCTTTTGTTTGTAATCTGTCATTTATGTGGGTACATAAACCATGTTGATAGTGCTCTATATTCATTATTCAAGCTGAAATTATGTCGCTTACGCCTGAAGAATGCACCAGAATACTTACAATGCTGGAAACCGGCCGGAGTCAGCGCGATACAGCCAGGACTGTCGGTGTGTCGCTGTCAACAGTACAAAGAGTTCTCCGACGTTACGAAGAAACTGGTTCTAACCTACGCAGACCAGGAACGGGCAGAACCAGGTGTACCACAGCACGAGAAGACCGATACTTGGTGAACACCATGCTTCGAAATCGCTTTCTCACAGGAACTGAACTCACAAATCAGTTTCGACGCCTCGGAGGAAGTAACCCAAGTGCATGGACAGTAAGACGTCGGCTTGCTGAATCTAACTTAAAACCCCTTAGACCTGCAAACGGCCCTAAACTGGAGCGTGGGCATCGTATTTCAAGACTAAGATATGCCCAGAGCCACGTAAATTGGAGTATTGAAGATTGGTCAAAAGTTATGTTCTCCGACGAATCAAAATTTATGCTCTACAAGCACGATGGAAGACACAGAGTGTATCGAAGACCAGGGGAAAGATTCAAGCAAGCATGCATCGAAGAAAAAGTAGCCTACGGTGGTGGGTCTGTACTTGTGTGGGCCGGAATTTCTTCTGAAAGTCGCACAGAGCTGGTGATCATAGAAAACGGCTCTTTAACTAGCGTAAGATATGTGGAAGAAATCCTCAATGATCACGTTGGTCCATTTATGGTCAATTTAGGTGAGGATGCTATATTTATGCATGACAATGCCCGACCTCATACAGGTAGGATTGTGAATGACTACCTTCAAGAGATGAACATTACTCGTATGGAGTGGCCAGCGCGCAGCCCGGATATCAACCCGATCGAGCATGCTTGGGACGAGCTAGGCAGATGCGTAAAACAACGAAACCCTCCCCCAATCACGCTTCGTGAGCTCAAAATTGCTCTCACAGAGGAATGGAAGAATATTCCCCAAAATCGTATAAGGAACTTGGTGTACAGCATGCCAAACCGCGTAAACGCAGTAATGGAAGCACGAGGAGGCAATACGAAGTATTAAAATTCAAGAAAATCGTAATAAAGTTCAAAAATTTCATGTTTCCTATTTTTGTTTTAAGGAGAGATCAGCAGTTTTTTTCTTTATGTAATTTTGTGTTAATAAAATGTATGGTGACTCATATTTTTTTTACTTTCATTTAAGGAGTATTACATTGTCTATTAAATACAATTTATTGCATTAACCTATCATTTTTAGTTTCCGAGATTTTTAACATTCTTTAAGTGACCCGGATTCATTGCTCTCGAGTGTATATTAGGTAAACTAGCCACTATGATGTCCCAACAAATTCTTGAAATATGTATATCAAAAGTATTTTAGACTTTGTTGCCAACCTTCATAATAACAAAAACTCAACTCAAAGTATTTATTTCAATTAAACCATTTACAGGCACTTATGAATTTTCAAGGAGTCGGTCAGTCAGAAATATGAAGCTAGTTACCCTTGTATCAGCACCATTCAGCTCAACCATTTTGAAGGGAGCTAAATGATCCAACACACGCATCACCATCAGCAAGACATCTGAGTGGGCATGACATACTCACAGCCGCCAGGGCACATTTAAGACAATGACACCCGAATACTGAAACGCCACTCAAAACTTAAGCGTTACTTAAAACTAGTTTCAACCAATCAAAAGGCTTTAAACGAGTCATAAGTAATGCTTAAGTTTTGAGTGGCGTTTCAGTATTCGGGTGTGAAAGACATATTACCCGATAAATGGTAGCTCTCTAGTACATAGTACTCACACCTGTGCTATTCAATTATATACAAAGAAGATTGAGTTAATACAATGCAAATATGATCTTACAATCTTCAGCAGCTCCAACAGTATTTTCAAATGTTAATCAATTAGTTGTGGTTGTGGAGTAGGACCAGCATTGAGCCCAGCATTTTTATCAGCGATGTAATCCCCCAACTTATAATATGCCTGCCTGCATAGTGAGTGAGCGTATACAAGATTTGAATTTCGTCTCATTCAGTTGAAGTATGTGGGGAGGAATTTTATTATATTATTTTAAACAGTACCCCGTGAAAGATGAGTCTACCGGAGGATTTTTGATTTGCAGGCCGTTATTTACGTCGTCAAAATTTGTAGCCTATCTTCCTTAAAAATAAAAGAAGCATCGTCAGCAAATAACACCATTTGTGGTAGATTTTTTAAAAGGAATGGACCCAATATCGAGCCCTGTGGCACACACATTTTTACTTTTACACCTAGTGAATTGATACCGTTTGTTTGAACTTGCTGTTATCTATCATTTTAATATTTTTTTTATAAATGGAGCGCAAGTATTCCAAGTCCGTAATGCTCGAGTTTCAAGAGTAAGGTTTCGTGATCGACGCAATCAAATGCCTTGAAGAGGTCACAAAAGATTCCTATGGCGTCTTGGGTCACTTCCCACGCGTTAATAATATGTCTTAATAATATTACAACGGCGTCGGTCGTACAACGTCCTTTGGTGAATCCATAATGGTGATCATGAAGGATTTAATTTGTGTTAAAATGATTGAGCATTTGATTAAGCATTACCTTTTCAAACACCATGCTGAAAACGATCTTGGATACAGGTCTATAATTATTGGTGTCTTTACTGTCCCCGGATTTGAAAAGTGGTGATTACCTTACTGTATTTCATTAGATCCGGGAAGACTCCTTGATCCACACAACATTTAAATATTAAGGCTAAGTAAGGCGCTACGGTCTCAATTAAGGAGGTATAGACTTTAATGGATATTTCCCAAAGATCTTCGGTCATTTTGATATTGATTTGCTTATAAGCTTTTATTACTGTTATGGGGTTAATTTGCTTAAAGTTAAATTCAATCGGGCAGGCTAAAACGTTCGCCCTTAATAAAACAAAAGAGAGCGAGGGCGAGGAATTTAAGGTTTCAGTAGTTTTAAGTGATACTGACAAAAATAATAATCTTGAGCAACTTCTTTGCGATTGCAAATGAGACCACCACATGACGTCTTCAGTGTGTATACAGAATTATGCTTTTTGTTCTTGTTCGTTTCATTATTGATAATATTCCAAACCGTCTCTATTTTATTATCTGCTGATTTAACCTTTTTGCTAATGTATAATGCTTTAGCTGCCCAAAATAATCTAAGGGACCATAGTGCCTGTCCGACCACGCACAATGAAGGGTTCCATAGATGGGATCAATTTATCCCAAGAACAAACTTAACATTGTATTTGAAAAACACGTTCCCCATATGGAATGTATGGGAGAACATGTTTTTTCAAGTACAAATGTAAGTTGGTCGATTATTAATCGTTAACCTATAGAGCCTACTTAGCTGTGATAGTTTTCCTTTTAATTTCGTTATATTACTATACTATTGCTGTGAATTTATCCATAAATCCAAGTACATCCATTCAGCTGGCAGGGGGGAGGACACTTAATTCTAAAATAAAATGCACTTTAAAACTTAATATTTTGCAAACGGATCCCTGAATCCAAAAATGGTTTTCACAAACTCACAATATTTTTGAACGACCTTTCTAACGACACCCACACCATGGGCTAGATGAGAAAGAAAAATACACCCTTTAAGGGAGAAAGAAAAATGCGTTTATTGGCATTACAAAACCAACCAACCATTTAGCTGGCTTACACTTGACTCTAAAAACAAGCATTAAAAAAAAAACATAAACCCCCGACACAAACATTACCTCATTTCTCTTTCCTTCTCCATCACTAGACCCTGTTCCCCATCTATCTATAACCTATTCATTGAAACCATTCCTATGAGCCCAAAACACGATACCTGTGCTGTAAGTAGTAAGGGAGTTGGGTATCCTGCAAATTTCAGGTGATGCAGCAGCATCAGTTCAAGGTTACTATGTTCTTCTAATATCATTAAAGTAACAGAAAACCAAATTTTAAATCGATCAGACCTGTGGGAGATGTCCACATCCATTCTTCGACTAGAAAAGAGCATCAAACGGCTGAACCAATTTTCTTGAATTATGATTCAAGAAAATTGGTTCAGCCGTTTAAGAACACTCTCGATCAAGTCACCTTTCAAACAAAAACACAATCGGTCAGCCGTTTGGGAGCGATGGCGCAGACAGACACACATATACACAAATACACATGTTACACTTATTAACACCCCTCATTTTCTGTCAGGGGTTAAAAATTTGCGCTTTAAAGCTTAATATTTTGCTAACGGATCCCTGAATTGAAAAATGGTTTTCACAAACTCAGAATACACACACAGTGATTAAAATGTATAACCATGCGAAATTATAGCTTTCTAGCACTAACAGTCTCTGAGCTAAGCCGCGGACAGACGGACATGGCGAAACTATAAGGGAACCTTAAAAAACAGTTAGAGACCAAATCATTGACTTCCGAGATATTGACGACTTTAATAAACATGTGCATGTGTACTTTCGTCTCACTTGCAGAGAAGTGACCACATAAGTGTCATAATTATGCACCGGCGATCTCGAACAGGTTCCACTAAGTAGGTTTAATTACGTAAACATGATCCTGTGGCACGTCGCTAACTGATGTCTCGTGTCTCGAAGACAAAGCAGGCCGGCTCCTCCCGACAGCTGCCTGCCCTGTCTGCACCGCTACGATATTCAGTATTTAACTTCATTGATAGAATCGGTTTCCTTGTGTATCCGAGATTTGCGATGGTAATTAAGTAGGTAGTAAATATGTACGAAGGCTTCCGAGACTAATAAGATCTTGTTTGCCTACATGTCATTTACATGCGTGTAGTTTTCTATGACTAGATAACAAAAGTCATGGCGCCTTGCAAATGGGCTATGATAATACGATGCGTCAACTGCGTGTGTGTGTATCATAACTTGCTCACTGGTCCGTACGTACTAAAAGTAAACATAATCTAATCAGTCAAATCAGCCTGCACCATAGATATAAGAAAGAAGGAGATATGCCCAATGGCTCCAATTCATCCCTACTACCTCGCCACAACTACACATGCAGATCAGTAAACCCAATAAATACGAGGTCGCGCTCACACAATTTATAAATCAGAACGAACGAAACGAGAAAGTCAAATCATTTATTTCAAATAGGCCCTTGTAAGGCACTTTTGAACGTCAAAGTTTACAAAAAATTTAATTAATTCTAGTTGCTCCTTCCAAAAGGTAAATGATAAATGATAAATGATAAATGATTTTTATTTCTGTAAATAGGTTGTACAAAACACTTTTACACGTCAAACATATTATTTTTAAACTAGATGAGGTCGGCGTTTCCTATCTGACTACTCCGAGAAGAAAGGCCGAAACAAACTCAGAGGTCACAGTCTCTTTTAAAGTCCAGACATAATCTAGGTCAGATCATGTGAAGATTATGTAGATTGGTGTCTAAAAATGGTCTTTTGAGGAAAGAACCACACAGATTGAGTGGACCTGTCCAGTCAGTGCACGCATTTGTCAGTGACCGTGCAGCTCAACTCAGAATTTAAAGAGCTCAACGATTCGACGAACAATACCAAAGAAAGGACATTTGGGTAGGCCGCATAAATTACTCAAGCTGCCCGACCATGATAAAACTAAATGAGAAAATAAAATAAAAAGGAATGATCCACATAGTCTTCACATTCACAAATTATTAAAAATATAAAATACTTTAAAAAGTAAATATTCATGTCATAGTATATAAAAAATTCATTAATGTCAATGTGTATAAAACCCAGAAATAATCTTGGTCAGATCATTTGATCATTTGAGGACCATGTAGATTTGTGTCTGAAATAGTCTTTTGAGGAAAGAACCATACAGATTTGAGATGACCTGTCCAGTCAGTGCACGCATTTGTCAGTAATCGTGTAGCTCAACTCATAACTTAAGGAGCTCAACGACTCGACGAACAATACCAAAGAAAGGACATTTGGGTAGGCCGCATAAAGTACTCAAACTGCCAGATTATCATTAAAAGTAACTGACCCACATAGTCCTCACGTTCACAATAATAAAAAATAATAATGATATTATACTTCACAAAGTAAATATTCATATCGTTGTGCATAAGATTAAAAAAATAATAAAAAAATTACAAAATTCAAAGTTCTGACTGTAAAAAATAAATAAATTGGAGCAGCTTAATCCCAGGCCTTTTTGTCCTCAACGTAATCTTTAATGGTATAAAACGCTTTCTGGCACAACTTACGTTTAATGAATGATTTGAATTTATTAAGGCTTAGATCTTGTACATGGCTTGGAAGCTTATTATAAAAGCGTATACATTGACATCTGAACGAGCTACCTATTTTCTTGAGCCTTGTTGTAGGTACTACAAACTTGTGTTTGTTCCTAGTGTTTATGTTATGGATATCACTGTATTTTTTAAACAATTTTATATTTTTATGGGCATATAAAAGATTTTCAAAAATATACTGAGAAGGCACAGTCATTACATTAATTTCCTTAAATTTCTCTCTGAGAGAGTGTCGTAGTGGTAGTTTTCGTATGGAGAAGAATGGGCAAGAAACTCCACCGTTACTCTTTTAACGAGTGTTACAATATTTTGTATATGTAGGTACATTAGTTACATAATTATAAGTGAAGACGATGCACCTAAAATAAAAAATACGTTACCACAATAGGTAAAAAGAAGAATTAATAAAAATGAAGCAACAAAAGATAAATTAATTACTTATGTGATAGATGCATGGTTCTCACATATTTACAAACATTGTAAAAGTAGACAATTTTCTTAAAATTTTACAATTAATAAGTCAGTGTGTGAGGAAGTAATCAATGTCATATAATAAAAATAATAATTTATACAACTTAAATTAGCAACCAGTTTGATTTTGTCTAGATTCTAGATTATCCTATGGAGCAGGACCAGCATGTTTCCAAGCATTCTTATCTTGGATATAATCCTCTAATTTGTAATATGCTTGTTTACAAAGTGTACTTTTAATATGAGTTTTAAATTTTCTTTCATTGTAATATATCACAAGGTATTTTGTTGTAACATTTAACACAGTACCCCATAAAAGATGAAGATACTTTAGATAATCTGAAAAATGGTTGATCTATTTTATCTTTATTTCTAGGATTAAAATTATGTCTATCACTTATTTTGTTACTTATATGTAGATTTTTTCTTACATACATAATATTTTCATAAATGAATTGGCAAGGTACTGTCATAATATTAATCCTTTTAAATAGTTCCCTGAGAGATTCGCGACGATGTAGATTATAAATGGCTCTGACAGCTCTCTTTTGTAAAATAAATATAGATTCAATGTCAGCAGCCCGACCCCACAGTAAAATGCCATACGAGATAATACTGTGGAAGTAGCTAAAATAGACCAAACGCGCGGTTTCTACATCTGTTAAAGAACTGTCTTATCTTTCTAACAGCAAAAGCGGCAGAGCTCAGCCGCCCCGCAAGAGATGTTATATGAGGTCCCCATTGTAATTTCTCGTCTAGCGTGATTCCTAGGAAAACTGTTTGATTAATATATTCTAGCTTTTCTCCATTCAATAAGATGTCACATTCGCTACTTCTAACATTAGGTAATTTAAATCTAATGCATTTGGTTTTTTTATGGTTTTAACGTACTACACAATTATTTATAAACCTAATCCCATCAAACACAGCGTGCATTTACCATGCACCGTACAACTCACTCACACGAAAACATCGATCGCTATCGTTGTGCTGTGCAAAAGCCATTTATTTTACATAATATACGCTAGTGATTGACTAAAGCTTTGTGCAGACCAGCACGACTTGTCGCGCGACGCGACACCGGTTATTGACATATACCGTCGAGTTTTCTTAGAAATTGTATTGTTCGAGTCGCGTCGCGGCGTCGCGTCGCGCGGGTCTGCACGAAGCTTTAATCGGAAAGTTATCGATTCTCCCATTTATTATTGTATAAAATTTTTTGGGAGTTCCTTGAAAAAAATAAAAAACGATATACATATAATAAGATGATACAAATAAACAAGTAGGTAAACAAAAAAGTAAATAAAAAAAAACAACATTATGAGAAAATCTTAATGAGTATAAAACAGGATTTCACATCGGTCTTCTAACCAGGCTATAACTGTTGACAAATTGAATAAACTTTAATAGTAATATAAATTCATACGACAATCGACATTGTTGCTTGTCCAGTTACTTAGCGAAATACTTTGATAATAGTAAAGAAGCAATGTATTTACTACAATAATATAGTACAGTCGCTGTGATATATGAAAACTAAAATAACGTAGTAAAGGCAAGAAATGTTTTACGATTTGTTGTTTTTCATGATTTTCACCACAAATATAGTAAAGTACTTGTGCTGATTTATGATAAGTGGTTCTATGATTTATAAAGTTCTACTTTGGCTTCGATTTTTATAAGAAACTACTCAACAACTCGGTATTCTTAAATGTTATCACGATCGCGTTCGAAAGCGCACTAGTTAGCGGATACGGCCATTTGCCTGAGACATGAGCATCGTGATCACGACGCGCGGACACAGACACGGCCCCATGCCACTTCTCTTGTTAATTATATTTCTATGGCCTGCACAGCTACAGCTAAACACTTGGCTTCTTAGTTCCCTGCTCATTTAAAGCTATTTCGTTAGCAGCGTCCTTCACGATAGCTAATTCATGGTTTCCACACTCAAATGTCAAGGACTTAAAGGCGATTCCTAGCGTTCCAAGTTCCAAGCTCCAACGACAATTACGGTCTTATTCAACAGAATGGCCAGCTGGCTGCCAATTGCGTGTTGCTTTGCAAAGTTGCAAGATATTTCGATAAATCTGGTTGCTCTCTGGATCTCACTGCGGATAGTATCCTCTCAAAGAAACTGAGCCTTCAATCTTTACACTCCAAATATCCGTGTCCATGTCACAGCACCATTGATCACAACTTTCTACGTTGTAGAAATAAAACCTCTAGTCTTCCCACTTATCACAAAGTTTATAATTGCTGCACAGCCTAACTTTTTATAAATGAATTAAAAGGAACGCAATGTGTTGACCCTTGCGTATGTAGGTGAGCGGTAATATACAAACGTAGCTGTGCCATAATAGGAGCAGATCATCTGGTGCGCGCGCGTCGGCCTTCTGCCCGCGGTGACAACGCGCGCTGCATTGTACTTATCTTGCTTTGGATGTAAACCATAATGAACTAAAACTACAATAATACATGTAGAAAAGTTCAGTTTGCGCCTCTTTTCGGGGTTTCGTGATGTCATTTGCTCGCCAGAAACGAACAATTGATTTTTTGCAACAAGGCTCAATAAAAAATGTCATATTACTTGAATTCAAGTTTAATTGCACGTGACGTGACCGTGTAACTACAAACATACAACGGTCCACGTCCTGCTGGACGTGGACCGTTGTATGTGACTGTCCGACTGTCCGACTGTGATGTGCTCATCACAGTCGCCAGAAATAAATTCCCTGTACTTTGTAAAAAAAAAAAACTGTAAATTGTAACGACAGCACTGACGAATCACCAAACGATTTACCTCTAGATATTCGGGAAATTAATTCAATTCAATTCGTTTATTATATTAGACAACTTTGATCCATAATGGTTAGTAACAACAGAAACTTATAACTATGTTAGTATGCACAATATCAAAATACAAGAATAACAACACAATATTATAATAACTATAAAATAATAATAATTGAATCATTTCATTTTACCGTGCCAACAACAATGCTCACCCAAAGCGAGTGTATCGGACACTGATAATACACTCGAGAGCAATGAATCCGGGTCACTTAAAGAATGTTAAAAATCTCGGAAACTAAAAATGATAGGTTAATGCAATAAATTGTATTTAATAGACAATGTAATACTCCTTAAATGAAAGTAAAAAAAATATGAGTCACCATACATTTTATTAACACAAAATTACATAAAGAAAAAAACTGCTGATCTCTCCTTAAAACAAAAATAGGAAACATGAAATTTTTGAACTTTATTACGATTTTCTTGAATTTTAATACTTCGTATTGCCTCCTCGTGCTTCCATTACTGCGTTTACGCGGTTTGGCATGCTGTACACCAAGTTCCTTATACGATTTTGGGGAATATTTTCCCATTCCTCTGTGAGAGCAATTTTGAGCTCACGAAGCGTGATTGGGGGAGGGTTTCGTTGTTTTACGCATCTGCCTAGCTCGTCCCAAGCATGCTCGATCGGGTTGATATCCGGGCTGCGCGCTGGCCACTCCATACGAGTAATGTTCATCTCTTGAAGGTAGTCATTCACAATCCTACCTGTATGAGGTCGGGCATTGTCATGCATAAATATAGCATCCTCACCTAAATTGACCATAAATGGACCAACGTGATCATTGAGGATTTCTTCCACATATCTTACGCTAGTTAAAGAGCCGTTTTCTATGATCACCAGCTCTGTGCGACTTTCAGAAGAAATTCCGGCCCACACAAGTACAGACCCACCACCGTAGGCTACTTTTTCTTCGATGCATGCTTGCTTGAATCTTTCCCCTGGTCTTCGATACACTCTGTGTCTTCCATCGTGCTTGTAGAGCATAAATTTTGATTCGTCGGAGAACATAACTTTTGACCAATCTTCAATACTCCAATTTACGTGGCTCTGGGCATATCTTAGTCTTGAAATACGATGCCCACGCTCCAGTTTAGAGCCGTTTGCAGGTCTAAGGGGTTTTAAGTTAGATTCAGCAAGCCGACGTCTTACTGTCCATGCACTTGGGTTACTTCCTCCGAGGCGTCGAAACTGATTTGTGAGTTCAGTTCCTGTGAGAAAGCGATTTCGAAGCATGGTGTTCACCAAGTATCGGTCTTCTCGTGCTGTGGTACACCTGGTTCTGCCCGTTCCTGGTCTGCGTAGGTTAGAACCAGTTTCTTCGTAACGTCGGAGAACTCTTTGTACTGTTGACAGCGACACACCGACAGTCCTGGCTGTATCGCGCTGACTCCGGCCGGTTTCCAGCATTGTAAGTATTCTGGTGCATTCTTCAGGCGTAAGCGACATAATTTCAGCTTGAATAATGAATATAGAGCACTATCAACATGGTTTATGTACCCACATAAATGACAGATTACAAACAAAAGCAAAACCAAATGCTGTAATTTCGTAGTTCCATCTTCGAAAGTGGCCCTTTTTCAAATTTGATTTTTTTATGATATAACTTTACAATAACTAAGAAGTTTTAATACCTTCATTTAAGGAGTATTACATTGTCTATTAAATACAATTTATTGCATTAACCTAGCATTTTTAGTTTCCGAGATTTTTAGGATTCTTTAAGTGACCCGGATTCATTGCTCTCGAGTGTATTTACTAGCAATTATCTTCAGAATGTCATTTCAAATTAAGTACTTAGCGGAATAAAAACGTGACAAAAAGGTGTATCGCACGTATCTACTACAGATTGAAGATTGGTAGGTTATATCTTTTTTGGAGGGATCTTCTTTTCAACATTGTGTATTAGACAGCGAAGTGACAATCACTAGTTTTTGCTGCGGTGAAACCTAAGCAGTGGTTAGCGGTTTCTGTATTGCTGCACTAACAATACAATTCGGAAATTTAACAGCTTTGAAATCGACCTTGGAAGCAACGAGATTAATGATCAATTTGGCTAGAAGTTGCGCAATAATTGCCTGTTCAATTAGGTGCATTATGTTACGAAAATGTTATTTTCCAGTGCGGTTGGCGCGTGCTATTGAAGATGCAGTTTCGGCAACTGGCCATAGAGATCGCAATCTACTACTTAATCATATTTTACGACGTTTTATGCGTGCAGTGTTGTGTTACTAACATCTTCGTTCGTAGTGAATCACACTTCATAATAGCATATAGTATTGAGCTTAATATCTACACTGAGATCATTGAGATAAGTTCGCGATTAATGAAATATTGACAGTAGAATCAAATACACTGCTTATATTTTGGTCAGTAAATATTTTTAAGCAGATACAATAGATCCATTTTATGCCCTGCCCACATAATAAAATTACCTCACCTAGTTTTAGTAAAACCTCTAAAATAGTGTCGAAAGTAACAGTAATCTGGTGAAAACCCGGTATAGGATCCACCCATACAATTCGATAGGGGTATAACAGCACAGCGCTGAAGCAATGTTACGAAATCGCAGAGATATAATTTGCAGTGGTTTGAAAGCGTGCGGGTGCAGCGCACTGCCCGTGAAAAGTGACATTCTATTTGATTTCCTGCTGCGCCTGCGACGTGACGCACTTGTCGTACGATTCCTTTCAAGGTTCCGTAAATTTGCTACTAAATGAATATTTACAACTTAAGATGCTTAATTTTTACCTTTCAGTCACAATGGTTAGTCGCTAATCGAGGCACATTTTTAACCTACACCTAAAAGAAGGAGGTTCCCCAAGCAACAAACAAGTGTTTTTAGAATCAAACACTACATGTTAGTAGTTGATTGCAATTTGTGGCAATGTAAATTATTTTTGCATTTAAAGCACTATTATATAGAATCAAGTTTCTCCAACTGAACAGACAGCTGTGCTGCTGGGGAGTTTGTTGCGCCACTTCTTCTTCCCAGCTTAAGCACTAGGAAGTGGTGAAGGGTGGGCGTTTTTGGGGGACTGTCTTATGTAATTTTGACGTTCGAAAAGTGCTGATTCTCAGGCTAGTTTGAATAAATGACTTTTGAATTGAATTTTTGATACCTTAATTTGGCCTACACCCGCGCGCGCGCACCCTCTCTACTATCCCTACACCCTACCCGGCCACGCTCGCTCACACATCAACTAGTGTGACTGATGTCGCCGTCGTGAGCGCGTATTCTTCTGCGATTTCCCGTCCCGCCCCGCGATTTTTTTTTTTTTTTTTATTACGGCATGATGACGGAAAACTACTCCCAAACTCCCAATGTTGAGTTGCTGGAGATGGTTCGTTTATTCGCGATAAGTAGAGACAGCCTACGTCGATCTGTGCAGATGTTCGTGGAAATGTTTCCCAATCGGTCACCACCGTCACAAAACGTCATGCTCGCTGCTACCCAGAGACTGCGGGATTACCGCCAATTTGACGTACCCCGACATGCTCAAGCTCGCGGCAGCAGTCGTCTGTCTGTCGCCTTGCAGGAAGATATCCTGGAGTACTTCCAGCGAGAACCACGGGCGAGCACGCGGGATGCTAGTCGGCGGTTTGGAGTGCACCATTCCGCAGTATGGCGTCTATTGAAGTGGGAAGAACAACACCCATTCCATTTTCGCAAGGTGCATATTCACTCGGGAGATAACGCCGCATGCATAACGTTTTGTCGGTGGTTACTGGAACATCAAGACGCCAACATCCTGTGGACGGACGAGTTTTTATTTACTCGAGTTGGCATCTACAACGTTCACAATGAACACTGGTAGATTTAGCGGGACCATAACCCGCACGTGACCAAACGGGATTCGTTCCAAGTGCGGTTTAATTACTTTAAATGTGTGGGCTGGCATAATAGGGGACCGCGTGCTTGGACCCTATTTCATCGAGGGTTACCTTACCAGCACTACGTACCTTGAGCTACTACGACAAGTCGTCGAGGATATGCTCGATGAAGTTCCCCTGGCACTGGCACTCTATCGGAACTTGTACTACCAACAGGACGGTACCCCTCCTCATTACGGCCGTCAAGTACGCGAGTACTTGACCGAAAGTTTCGCCAACCAGTGGATTGGCCACGGTGGACCTGTGGCCTGGCCTCCGCGTTCTCCGGACTTAACGCTCCTGGACTTTTATTTGTGGGGAGACATTAAAAGACTGGTGTACACAGACGAAATAACAAGTGTTACAGAATTAAGGGAAAAAGTGGTTAGTGCTTTCGACACTGTAAAAACGAATGTGTTTCGTGTTGCGAAAGCTGACAGAAAACCAGCAACGTCGTGCTAGACTGTGTCTAGAGTCTAGAACGTGAAGGTGGACACTTCGAACAATACCTCCGGCTAGCCTAGGTAATTTATTTATTTGTACTTACACAGACAATAATTTGTAAATACGTAGTTAATTAAATCAATTGGTGTAAATAAGTTGATTTCAAATCTTTTACTACGCCACAAATACCTAGAATACCTGATAACCGCCTTTGGTTTTTACGCGCGATGGCACCATGCGGCCATGCGTTAGTATTTGTAGGTACCTACACGTTTTTATTACTAATATCTAAGATTTACAATTTCATTATTTACTGTCCGTTTATCAAAAATAAAATAAATTGTATACGTAATGCAAAACTAACATTTTATTAATCAGCTGATAACTACGTACCTACTCTTAGAGGTTTTTTATTATTACCTACATATCTAAATACGCGCGGCGCAAGCGCCTTGCGTTCGAATTTCGTACCTACACTCCCTACTCCCTACACGTTTTTATTAAGATAAATTAACAATTTTAGGATTATTTACTGTCCTAATAACAGGAATGAAACGCACGCAGACAGCGACATAGTCGTGCGACACTACCTACCGCATACACAACGGGCGATTGTGTTCTCTGAAAGTGGTGTATTCTGAAATACTGTCAAACTTAAATGACAAAAAAAAAAGTTTGTATTAATTATTGAGCGATTAAGTAATTTTATTTGATTATTTATGTCTTTCATAACAGGCTCCTGAAATTTGACGAAGATACAAAACGACACGTTGTATAATGGATGTTTACAATTGTAACATAAAATTTACGCAACGCAGTGTGTAAACGTTCATCAGATGCAGAGAAATAGAGATAAAACGATACTTCTGTACGGAATACTGAACCTCACTCGGAAACATAATAGGTGTAGGAGGTATGAGGTATCTGATTGAAGTTTTTGGCACATTGTCAAATGGAATCTCTTATGAAACTGTTGTTTGCACAGTTTTTTACCGTTCGGCTAGATACGTTACGTAATAGATAACCGAGTACAATAATACCTATACAGTAAAACCCGCTTAAAGCTTCGTTCAGACCAGCGCGACGCGACACCGATTATTGTTATACCGTCAAGTTTTCTAAGAAATTGTATTGTTCGTGTCGCGGCGCGGCTTCGCGTCGCGCTGGTCTGTACGAGCTTTAATACGATCACGCTAAATAGGATTTCCCGCATAATACGCCATTTTACGCGGTCCCTTTGAAATCGTCTTAAGCATCGTGCAGACTGGCGCGACGAGACGGCGCAACGCAACACCTGCAATTGTTCTACCGTGAAGTTTTCTTAGAAATTTTATTGTTAAGAGACGCGTCGCGCTAGTCTGCACGAGGCTGCAAACAGGTTTTCCTGTTTGCAGCCTCGTGCAGCTCCGCTAAATATTTGAGAAATCTCGACTTAAACTCGCAAGTTCGCGACTTTGTGATACACAATAAAACCTTCTAATTGTGTGCCCTTTACTTCATGACACCATTGAAATCTGGCCAAATCCTTTACAAATAAATGTTACCTTCGAGACAACTTAACACTGCGAAGCGCGAACCACAAGCGCCAACTTGGCTCTTGGTACTTGACCCAAGTTTCTGCGCTACACTTAGTGCCTAACGTCTCTAGCAACCTTCGACACTATATTTTAAGCTTTTCTGAAGAAGATGTTTCAAATTGTATAGGTGAAGAAGACACGCGCGGAACAGACTTGGTACGAGCGACTGTCTACGAAGGCGCCGGTGGACAATAAAAAGTTTGATGGCCGTTCACAGGTACTCGCCTGGTGGTGACTGTGGTGAGGTGGTGACAGACATCACTAACACCCGATGACGGCGGATTGGATCACAATGCACTAACACGGTGTGGTCGCAACTCATTGCCCCAATATTAGTGTACAAAAAGTTCCAGCAGTTTTTATCGAAGAATTTAGGATCGTGCAACTTTATACTGTTGTGCACTGAATTCGGGTTCAGTTGATTATTTTTGTATGATTTGTCATCATTCCAAAATTCGGCAATCGTGATAAATCCTGCAACACTGGAACGATATGTCGATTCGGACGAACTCAACAGTAAATTTGACTATCGCAGGTTTATGGCATTTTGAACTAATCTACAATAGTAAATTAACATTTGATGGCTAAGTGTACATAATATTACTAGAAGTAGACAAATTGTTAACAAGGCGGTGCTGGTTCTTGATATCGATGCTTATTCATTTGTTGAAGGAAATGTGCGCTGCCACAAATCAATACGTCGACGCTTTCATATAATACGCAGTAAGAAATTTACCCACTAATGTATGGTATTCGGCAGTTATTGCTCAACATTCACTAATATAACAGACGGGTGCGGCTCTCACAATTTTAAAATAAGCATAAACCCCAGGGAAGCCACTTCCAGCGATCGTTAGTCATAGAAAATTTTGGAAATCCTATATGAAATAAAAGTAGCGTGATCCAAAGATGACAATAAAAAATTATTCAAACTCAATTAATTGACTTTTCTGTTTGGTTTCTGAAAATATTGGGCCGTTTTGGAGTCTCGCAAAAAATTACTTATAGAGAAGTCAGGAACCATAAACACTAATAACACCAGTCATACACCAATCAGTTTGCCAGGGCTGGGCTGGCGAATCACGGCAGTGTTCCACCGATGAAGCCAGTGCTTTCCTTAACAGTGAACTGTTGAGGCGATGACTAATGATACGAGGAGAAGTGACGTCTCTGGGGTTCGATTTATTACATGCCTTCGAAACTACGGAGCGATAAACGTCTGACGTCTAGACACGCATCATTTATTTTAATAACTTCATCGTGAAGTAAATCGCTCTCTAAAAGTTTTCCACAACGTTCTCTAGCCTACAACATTCGACTGTTGTACTGTAGGTGTTTTTCTTAGATTTATTTGAGCGTCACCTTCGGTGACTCCTTTGTATCAGATCTTTGAATCGGAAATCGTTCAACATTTTCTTGTTTGCGAACAAAAAGAGTAGCTAATGCGGAAGAAACTGTTGAAAAAAACATGTAATTCAAGTGGACTTTTTTTGTTGCAACTAGAGGCTCGCGTAAAATTGCGCTCCCTATCCTGTAGTTAAAGGTTATTTACCTGCGCTTTGGAGATGGTAATGGCACGGAGCATGGAACAAATGAAGTGCTAATGAGTTTACGAGTGCCATCACGCAGTGTTTGGTCTTTTTGCCCGGCTATAGCACTTCATTTGTCACGTACTTTGTGAAGTCCCCCCAACGAATGTTTGTGTAATAAAATGATGTTGTGCAGGTGGTGAAGGTATGGCCGGAGCGCGGCGCCGTGCAGGTGTACAACCCCAAAGGACAGGACAAGATGTTCACGTACGACGCCGCCTACGACGCCGAGGCCGACACGCAGACCATGTACGACGAGATGGTGAGTATACTTACCAGATGTTTACTTGTCGTGTAAGTAAGGCTAAGAGAACCTTGCGGCATCCCCCAACATCATTGTCTTCTTTCCCGTAAAAGACGAATTCTGTTAAAAGAATGCGTAGGCCGTTATTTTCTTTGGGGTTTATATATAAACTTTGCTTAAAGTTAAGTAATAATTAGCGACTGTTTAACCATACAGTTTGGACGTCACTTAACTTTACCTACTAATTCCAATTGCACACGTCTCCGCAGAGTAGGCAACTCGTTCATGGTCCAATGTATACGCTTTTACAACAAACATTCCATTGTCATTCGAAACTTACCCATTAAACGATCTAAGGCAATAAAAGATTTAAGGCATATTAAAAAGTGGTATATCAAAATATACCACTTTTTTAAACACATTGACATTGTTGAAAATATATACAAAATGACATGATTACTTTGGAAAGTATTATATTATTTTAATTATTGTGAATGTGAGGAATATGTAGATTTTTAAAATTATTTTTTCTTTCTGTGTTAGGTTTAATGATGGTCTGGCAGTTTGAGTAGTTTATGCGGCATACACAAATGTCCTATCTTTGGTATTGTTCGTCGAGTTGAGCTCCACGATTACTGACAAATGTCAGTGCAAACACAGATTCCTCAAAAGACAATTTCAGACACTAATCTACCTACATGGTTCTCATATGGCCTGGCCAAGATTATGTCTGGACTTTAAAAGAGACTGCGACCTGCAGTGGCGAAGGGTGAGTTTATGAGAAAGGTAAGCCGGCGCAAAAACAAAAAAAAAAAAGCTTACCTAGCCCAGACGTGGCGCACGTTTGAATATCACTTGAGAGACCAGAAAACGCGGGGTTCTGAACTGAAGAACATAGTTCCAAATGAGAGTCCATTACGGTGTCATACTTGCTCAGATATAACAAGGTTTCAATATAGTTACCGCGGTTATCAGAATTCGGACGTTCATCGTGGCCGCGAAAAGCTACTTCTTGTTTACCTAACAAAATAACGGTGTCAATAAACCGTTTCATTAAATTCCTATTTCGAGCTACTTTCCTATTATGAGCTTCAAACGAATTGGTGAAAAATGGTTCTATCCTACTATTCCCGAAGTCATGTAAATCTAAACAGCTACGAATATGCTTTTCAGTCTGCACATGTTTTTTTGATGAATTCGTCAGATTATTAATATCTGTAAAACCCCCTTTATTCCATAAACTACTAGAATCTGAGAAAAGTTAACATGGAAAACAAAACATCTTATTTAATTTACAACTACCAGTCAGCCATTGATATTTATCGTAAAGGGATACATTAAAATGTTTGACAAACCCATCACGTCGTTTGTAGTTTATAGTCATATCTGGTCGAGCACGACCTAGCCTAATTATGTGTTTCTTATTTTCAAAACTTAACCTTGAAAAGTATGTTTCCTCACGAAGCAAATAATCTGTCACACAACAATCTAAAACTATTAATGCCGCCATCCTACTAATAACTTTTCAAATCTACTTTAAAAAAGAAATTTCAACTTGCTAATCTATCGACTTACCACAAATTCCTAATTACAATGACGGCGAACGCACAATTTCACAACAAACTCACGATTATCCAATTCTAATTGTTACACTAATACTACACTAATAACTTATATGAATACAACGAACAAAATGCTAATTAACTACAAGTATCAACAAAATTAAAGGTTATAAATTCTATTATCTATTTACGTCAATCGTCAACATATAAGTAGTCTTTGATCGTCAACAAGCGTCGAGCGAAGTTTGTCCCTCCCCCCGCCCCGAACCAAACCGAACGCTTACGAAATTCAGCGAATGGATTCCTACACTGTACTTATCATAACTCGACTTTTTACGGCTTACTATTGCCTCAAAAAACAGCGTGTCACGTGACCTGAAGTGACGTCATGACGAGATTATTTTGTATAGAAAGGGGTTTGGGTAAAAGTGGCATGATTTTTTAAATACGCGGCCACTAATGAAAAGTATTTTGTTAAAAAGAACACATTAAGTCGTTAATTTTTTTCTATGAACGTTACTTTCCCAAGTTCATCCAAGCCGAGATATTTAAAGTAAATAATCTATAAAATTAAATTGCCATTTGCTATAAATTGTGTTTATTTCATTCATTACATTGTAGTGTTACTAGTATTTCTCTTTATAACTCGTAATTAGCGATAAACAACACCACAAAAGCCGTCCATGAGCCCACTAAAAGCACCGATCTCCTCGCCCAATCATAGCACAGGATTCGAAATAATTATGATCAAAATCGGCTAGGTGAATATGTCTTAGATAATAATCTTAATCGAAGACGAGCTCATTTTCAGCCTATAAATGCTGTAATCCCTGATGGCGATGAATTTCCAGTATTGAGTGCGGATGACCTCATCATATATGCTTTGGGTACTTACCAAATTCATCAAGCTCGCAGCTATTATGGTGAGCATATCAAAAACGGAACGTATTTAATAGAAATATATAAGGAGCCCCATATAAACGAGTTTAGAAGACGGAATCCCGAGTATCAGGACCCATGGCTGCTGAGGGGAAGGATACAGTCCCGTCATGTATCTACCAGAATATATTTTGATACAACGAGGGTGCCAGGGAATAAATGCCATAATAGGACATTATTGTTCGTGTATTGTAGGGAAACGCACACTAGGTTGTTTTTCCCACATTATGGCTATCATATGGTATTTAGGGTGGGGAGATATCAAGAAAATCTGTCTCCTCCAGCGCAGTTCCTCGACCTAATAATCAGGCATGATATAGAAGAAGAACCATAAAACACCCGAAAAGTCGTTTTATATCTATTTAAGTAATTGAGGTTTGTGTAAAAATATAGTGATTTTATAGTAATCATGTTTTTTATTTAATTGTCGTATAATAATGCCGCACAATGTTCGTATTGTGCCATGCGTGCTGTATTTTTTCACAATACATATACGTGGTTACGTCTTTATTTAGACGACATGATGTTGAAATTCTTCCTACTTCGATATCATATATTTCAGCTCCGATATTACTTAGGGCAAAGTTATTTTATGAGTCATTATTATTATATATATCACTATACGTTAGTACCAATAAATTAAGTGGCCGCTCAAAAAAAAAAACATGCCACTGGTTCATACAAAATTACCCAAACCCCTTTAAGTTTTCATAACCCGGGCGGACAACGAGTTATACTGGAGGCACAAGAGCAAAATTGGCGCGCACTTTAAATGTTTTGTTTTCGTTGGAATATAAAGACAATTTTTTTAATGTAGGTTAGGGTTTTGTAATACTTTAATTTTATGGTGTAAGTATTAAATAATACATTCAGTGTGATTATTACCTAAACACTGCTGAGAACTACTGACTGTCATAATTTCCTAAGGGAAGCCGACAGGAATCGGGTTATTGGTTAGCTGCGCCCCTGGCGACCTGTGAGTTTGTTTCGGCCTTTCTTCTCAGAGTAATCAGATAGGAAACGCCGAACTCATCTAAACCATTTTTATTTTATTTTTAATATGACGTGTAAAAGTGATTCTGATATCCTATTTACAAAAAAACAATTTCATTTCATGCTGCCATGATAGTAGGTACTTTACTTACTTACTAATTCCATGCTGCCATGATAGTAGGTACTTTACTTACTTACTAATTCCATGCTGCCATGATAGTAGGGTACTTACTAATTCCATGCTGCCATGATAGTAGGGTACTTACTAATTCCATGCTGCCATGTCATTATTGACATGTTACTATTGTCTTGTTCTAAACTTTTGGCGACTGAGCTCTGCTCGGGTGAAAATACGGAGAAAAAGAAATTTCCCAGATATGAGAGCTAGCTAGATCGATTTTTCGCCCCCATAAACCCCTATATTACAACTTTCATCGAAATCATCTACCGCCGTTTTCGAGAACGTGATTACAAATATATTTAAACAAATATTAGTATATCCGGTAGCCGGTCCGGTAATATTCACAACACAAAAATCAGAACAGTCATCGTGATGATTATTCGATTCACGCCAAATCATAGGACTTTTGAACTTCAAAGTAGGTCTTTTTTTACTGGCCCATAAACGCAATGGAGTCCGCGTATCGCTGGTCAGTCCCTCAGTAGTCAGTTTATTTAATTCGCCGGTTTCGTTGAATAGTCAGTTTCACTGATTCTTCAGTTTTGTCGATTGCCATTTTTCGTCAATTCGTCAGTTTTATTCAATTCGTCAGCCAAAGTACAGTCGGTAGAAAACTGCACACTAGGGTGTCCTGTCAATGTATGAGTTTTATTTTTTTCGTCCTATCAAAAGGACAATGCAACCGATTGGCCCAAAAATATGAAACCCAATGTGCATAATTGAAACCTATGCCAAACGTTAGTACTAATCATCCATGACAACTTTTACTATGGGGCCAAATAAATCTATCCTAGTAAAAAAAAGTAAGAAATGTTTTTAAAAAGTGTACAAAACCTATAAGTAAGTGATATAAACATCGACACTTTTTCAAAACGTTTGTTATCCTGTATATTTTTTTTACTGGGATAGATTTATTTGTCCCCATAGTAAAAGTTGTCATGGATGATTAGTACTAACGTTTGGCATAGGTTTCAGTTATGCACAACAGGTTTCATTTTTTTGGGCCAGCGGTCAAAGGAAAAGTTGCATTGTCCTTTGCGTATTTTTACACAGATTTCGCAAAAGGTAGAAAATCTAGAATTGCGTATCATCTTGAGGGCTCTAACTCACTTTGAAGTTTTGTTAATTTTACGTTTTTACAGACCTAAACCGTATGCCTAAAATAATACAAAAATGAAGTTTAAAACGTATTTTATTATTGTAATTAGTGAAACAAAGCACAAAACATAAAATAAACTAAAATAGAGCTTATAATCAATGTCAAAAACTTAGAATTTTAACTTATTTTTCTGTACAAAATTTAGCATTTCTGCTCGAGATTGCAACCTGGTTCTAATAAAGTCATCTCGAGAAGTAGCGTCAGTTACACTTTGTGAGACTTTCTGTTGCTTGCTGAGACACACATACACAAACACACACAAGTGTAACACATCTTTCCACAGATTTTGTTTGACAAGGAAAGTCATAGTAAGGGAAAATAAATCATGAATTTGAGAGCTTTGTCTATCATCAAAGTAAATGCTTTTTATAACAATACCTTCAATATCTTTTGAAGCTTCTGTTCGGGCTTTAGATGCACCTCTGTGGCTCTTGTTTTTATCAATAACCAGAGTTAAATCTTCGGTAGAAACCAAGTCGATGTCAGCCAAAACCGCAGAAGCAACAACAGCAGCAGATCGCGTCGATAACCCGTATCTATCACAGACCTTAGCAACTGTTGGCAATCGCAATTTATTCCGATTCGCCGTTGAAGTCGCTTGTATCTCTGTCGAGTATGTGTTTGTCGGGGATGCCTCTGTTATCAGATCCGTTTCTGGGGAAGATTCATGCACCGAATCTTTATCACAATTTGCTGAGGCACATTTGGTTTCTTGAGTACAACACGACTTTTTTGCTGCCCTTATTGACTCTTCAACTTGTCTCTGCTTTCATTGCATTAATCTTGCCGTTTCTTTCTTATAACAGCGCTTATAAACATTTTCCTGACATTTCTTTGATCCAACAAACAACTTCTCTATATGATGGGAAAATTTTCAGTGTTAAACACGAACAAGATTCAAATGAAGTGTATTTACAAGCAGCAACGTCGAAAAGCTTCTCAGATGACTCCAAAAAACACTTTGTTGTTTTCAAAACTATCATTTCGTTGATTTTGATTTACTTTTCAAAATAGGATTTCAGTAATTCAAAAACTCGCGAATCTAAGCTTTGGTCCAAATTTCGTTGATTTTTTCATAAACAATAGCATATTATATCTAAATTGGATGTATCCTTTCCATTATGCTTCAAATTCAGGTCGTTCTTGACCAATAAAATACCTTTTAATGACTTGCGTCCTAATACAGCACTTGCAAGTAGTCTCACTACGCCTTGAACTCATTATATAAAAACCACAAAACTTAAAGTTATATTATAAAAATTACTTAAGACCCTCCCCAAAAGAGCTAACTATAGTGAACTCTTGTCTAAGCGGGTGTTCAGAATTCCAACTCCGCCTGCGAATTTCCTTTTGGCCCGACGTAGTCCAGCTTACTCTCAAAGGTTTGCAAATCACTGAACATCAAAGATTTGGTAACCGCTCGCCTTTAAAAGTGTACTAAAGAAATGGCTTCTGGAACTAACTTACACCGAAACAGAATCATTTCTATAATGTTAATTGACAAGCCAAAGTGCCAGAAAACAACATCCCTCTCTCACACTTTCACCCCCACAGACACTCACACAAACACATACAAAAACTCATACAACATAATACCCGCTTTACTTAACTAGCCCTGTAATCTGACATATTTCTTTCTGCTCAATCGCACTCCGACCCCCAAGATACAAGCCCTGCTTAGTTTGTGGGTCAACGGTCAAACCAAAACATTGTGATGTATACACATAATTGTATCTATCTAAGATCACTATCAACTTTTCCTTTGCTAATAAAACTTTTTGTATTTTTTTATTTTTTTTACTTTGGCTTTGAAGAAAACACTCGCGAGTCAAGTTAAGAAAAGCCTCGAAAAAAGTTGAAACTTGAGGGAATTAGCAGGTTGATTTGAAGTCGCTGGTAACGTGCTGTTGCATTCAAATCGAAACGTCGTGTATGTATTACACCTAAGTAGAACAAAAAGTAAATATTTTTTTATATTTAGTTCAGGAGCCGAAATTAAAGATAGTTAAACATAACCCTAAAAATTCAAAAAAACTTTGAAGATCGGTAGAACCCTAAAGATATAGATTTATTTCATTTTTTTAATTATTATGGTAATCTACGATCAATTACGCAACTTCTAGGAGGGCTTGCATTAAGGAAAACCGAAAAAAAATATTTCGGGACACCCTACTGCACACGGCTGATAATTTAAAATATACAACCTTAGTTTTTGTTTACCCTAAACCTCTTATAAACCTCTTTATGGGTCATTTTACTCATCATTATGAATAACTTTCACTATGGGACCGAGGGTGATATCACGAAAAAAAAATCAGCTGTTCCCTACATTTCGACGAGATATACGAACATAAATGTAGGGAACAGCTGATTGTTTTTTCGCGATTTCAGCAACAATGACCCCTTAAGAGGTTTAGGGTAAACAAAAACTAAGGTTGTATATATTAAGATCGATTTGATAACTTTCAGCCATATTTATGGATTAATATACTAACTAATTTTGTGAAATTGTCAAACTGACGTAAATATTTTTATTTCAAGAGCTCTGACAGGATTCTCGTATCAATAATATTAGTTAATATTGTTCTTGTTTGACGAATGAAGAAAATTTTAATTTCATTCAAAGTGAAAGAGTGCGAAGAGTCCTACTAAGAAACGTTACGGGTCCGTGGCTTAGGCCCCCAGTGGTCGAGGCACCTGTGGCTGACGCCCCCGATTCGATTAATTTATTCAAAGCAATTTTTGATCAAATGTACTGTCAGACACAAAAATGTTTTACAAAAATAATAAATGTATATTGATTGTAAGTATAAGTTTATACTTATATTAAATCATAATTATATTTATAACATAGAAATGCTTTTATATTGGATGTTTGATGAATATCTTAGTTATTTTTCATTATTTATTTATTTATCTCAATAAGAAATCTAGTAAAAAAATTGTATATAAATCACAGTTTTCATCACTTATAATCAAGAGAATCATTTAACTTAATTATAATAATCAGTCTTAAATTTAATTAAATAAGATAGTGATTTTAAATAATCAGTCTTAAAAATTACTGCAGAGCAACTAACTTTTTACATAGTGAAATGTTCTTTTTATCTTTATAACAGTAATAATTAAACATAATCAACTGTGAAACCTTAAACAAATGAGAATAATTTTACCTAATTATAACAGTCAGTTCCAATAGCAATAACATAACAAAATAATCAGGCTTAAAAAACAAACGTACTCGTGAAATTTTTTAAGCATAAAAATAATCAACTGTCTTTTTGATTTTTTGTATGTTTGTACATAATAAATATAATTTAAATGGGGAAAAAGGTGTATAAGATTAACTGGCGATCTATTGTCTCTACTATTTGATTGATAACTTTTGTTTAGCAAGGAAAAATACTTTATTATTATGGTGAAACACTTTTCTCATTAGCTGTACAAAGTAAAAAAGTGAAAAGTCGAATCGGGGGCGTCGGCCACAGGTGCCTCGACCACTGGGGGCCTAAGCCACGGACCCAACGTTACAGCTACAACCATGCTCAGAACACCGCACGCAATAGAAAACAAACATCTCAGAAATTGGATGAACGAATCCAAAGCATTGTTGATGACTTTATAAAAGACGGATCCGAAAAAAATTACGTTTGGACGTGTTTATTATTCACATGAATATAAAGATGTAGGATTAATTGAAATCCGAAATTAAAAGATTCTTTTTCAAATTCTTCGATCGAATTCATTTCCATTTTAATTGACTCTATTTTATTTTATTTGAAATTACGATATTGTTAGGTGTTATATTCAGATTTCAGTTAAGTAATGTTAGAAGTAAATTTTTTGTAAGCACATTTATTTTTAAATTAGTTTATTACATGTTTATGTTAAAAATATAAACTGAAGTTTGATTTTAATAAGTTTAGGTATTTCTTACAGCAGATTAAATTATCCACATGTGTTTATTCAACATGTAACACTTATTCCCTTGAGTGTACCAAACTGAGAAATCGAAGAAAACTGGCAAACACCAGAAACTGTCGAGTTAACGCAATTGTCTAATCGGCAAAACTGACGAATCTGTGAAACTGACTAATCAACGAAACTGACCACTAGTACGCGAACTCACGCAGATGTTACGCAACTACCACATACAAAATTTTGGATCCATGGTTTACTAAACACTTGTAATGGCGTCCCAAAGAAGTCCAAGTAGGCCTTGTTTTTTTAGTCAGACGTACTTAAACGACATTCTCGAAACATTATTCACCACAAACAGCACAAAAACAATTTGGATTGTAGACATATCGATTTAATTATGGAATTTAATCATTTTTTTAACGACATTTTAAGAAGTACCTGTATCACAAAACCTAGAGCTTGTAGAAAAAAACTGAGGTTAAAACAGCGAACTCAAATTACTAAGAAACAGTTTAAAAATTTCATAAAACAAAAAAAAAAGTAAAATTTTGTAAATTACCAGTTTATTAATCTCTATGATGAATATGATGATGATAACAAAGGCTCTTTGACCAACAGTTCCTTAGCCTATATTTTTCCGCCATGTATAACAAAAACATCAGAAGGCCTACTCCGTACAATTAATTGAAGCAAGACTACTTATGTAACGAAGCTGGTAGTAGATAGCTGTTTTGTCCGTAAATAAACAAAACTGAAAACAAAATCGCACTATCTGTAACTATTATCAGTTATTAGGGGAAGAACACACTATTACGATGACAAATGTTAATCGCCCGCGTAGATAAGGCCCGAAAAGCAGTTGATTAACAACTGGCTGGTTTTGACATTAGGATTAAAGTGAAATGTATGGTATTCCATAATATTTCTGACGGTTTTATCCTATGAGCGCGCGTAGTCGCCGTAGCAATGTGCTTAGCGCTCAATACCCGCTCCACATCAGCCAAGGTGAGGGTCATGACCGACTCACGCGGTAACGAATTAACACGCGATAAATGCAAACCTTTGTGTATTAAAATTAAAACATAACGCCAACTATACAGCGTGTTTCAGAAATGTGTGGTCATTATGTCAAAGTGCCCACACTTTGCTGACATTGAATCCATCTTTATTCGCCGCGAATCTCTCAGAGAACTATTTAAAAGGATTAATATAATAACTGTACCTTGCCAATTCATGTATGAAAATATTATGTATGTAAGAAAAAAACTTCTTTTTAATAAAATAAGTGAGACATCATTTTAATACTAGTAATAAGGATAAAATAGATCAACCATTTTTCAGATTATCTAAAGTACATACATCTTTTATGGGGTACTGTGTTAAATGTTACAACAAAATACCTTGTGATATATTGCAATTAAATGAAAGAAAATTTAAAACTCATATTAAAAGTACCCTTTCTAAACAAACATATTATTACAAATTAGAGGATTATATCCAAGATTAGAATGCTTGGTAACATGCTGGTCCTGCTCCATAGGATAATCTAGACAAAATCAAACTGGTTGCTAATTTAATTGTATATTTTTTTATATTTTATTATATGACATTGATTTTACATTCAAATCCTTCCTTGTCCTAAGGTTACGTATTCCTTACCATTACCCGTGCCACCCGGTCTACTGCTCGATTTGCAATGTCCTTTGTAGTCCCATGAAACATGAGGCTTCATGGGCTAGTGCACATTTTCGAGTTCATTCGATTTATCGAGTCTGGTTAAACCACGCTGGGATCGGTGCATTTCATTCAATTCATTGCTTCATTAGGGTTCCGTAGCCAAATGGCAAAAAACGGAACCCTTATGGATTCTTCATGTCCGTCTGTCCGTCCGTATGTCACATCCACTTTTTTCCGAAATTATAAGAACTATGCTGTTGAAACTTGGTGAGTAGATTTATTCTGTGAACCGCATTAAGATTTTTACACAAAAATAGAAAAAAAAACAATACATTTTGGGGGTTTCACAATTCCACATACAACATATATATAACAACAACATAATATATTCAACTGAAACTCAAACATTTTTTTTTCATCAAACCCATATGTGTGGGATATCTATGGATAGGTCTTCATAAATGATATTGAGGTTTCTAATATAATTTTTTTCTAAACTGAATAGTTTGCGCGAGAGACACTTCCAAATTGGTAAAACGTGTCCCCCCTCCCTGTAAATTCTAAAATAAGAAAATGATAAAACTAAAAAAATATATAATTATGATGTATGTACGTAAGTAGTAAGTAGTTTTTTTTTAATACGTCATAAATCGTAAACATCGATCAAAGTTACAACGAACTACAAGAACTTTTATATTATGTTACTTGCTGCTACGGAACCCTTCATGGGCGAGTCCGACTCGAACTTGGCCGCTTTTTTTTTAAATTCATTTTAGCTATTGTGGTATAGTACTCTTATTCTAGGTGCATCGTCTTCACATATAATTATATAACTAATGTACGTTTACAAAATATTATAAAACATTTTCAAAGAGTAACGGTGGAGTTTCTTGACATTCTTCTCTATACGAAAACTACATTTTGGAAGGGGCGACCAGAATCAATTTTTTGCTAAGTGCTATTTGAACTCAAACCATTTATTTCAAATAAACCAATTACAGGCACTTTTGAATTATCACGGGGTCCGTCAGTCAGAAAGATGAAGCTAGATGCCCTTTCCAAAGCGTACTAGGTACCTATGGAGAAGAACGGGCAAGAAACTCCACGGACACTCTGTTAAATCATGATTATAGTGACAAAATATTGGTTACATCATTAAAGTTAAGTTATACATGTGAGAACGATGCAAAAACTTAAAAGGGTCCGTAACAGAAATACAAAAATAAACAATTCAAAAATTAAATTAAATTGAAATAAGCCGTGGCAGCTAAGAGATGACCAGTCCCTACTGACGGCGCCCGTTCACGAACATGACGCATGGATTAGCATTAAGCACCATTCAGCTCAACCATTTTGAAGGGAGCTAAATTATGCAACACACGCGCCACCGTCAGCGAGACATTAGAGTAAGCATGACATTTTCTCAGCCGCCAGGGCACATTCAAATCAATGAAAGAGATACCCAGTACCTAAATGGTAGCTTTATAGTCGTTACATAGTACTAACACATGTGCTATGCAATTATGCAATGCTAAGAGATTGAATGTACACAATGCAAAGATAGTTTTTTAAATCTTCGGCAGTTCCAACAGTATTTTCAAATGCAGGAGCAAGACCAGCGTTGAGCCAAGCATTTTATCAGCGATATAATCCCCCAACTTATACCTAATATGCTTGGCTGCATAGTGTGCGTTTGTAATATAAGATTTAAATTTCGTTCCATTCAGTTGAAATATCTGGGAAGTTATTTTATTGTAACATGTAACAGTACCCCATGAAAGACGAGTCCACTTTGGCCAGCCTGAAACCCGGTTGAATGAATTGGTCCCTATAACTAGTGATATAATTGTGTCCTGCACCTGTTTTACTAAAATTATGTAGATTTTTCCTTACGTACATAATGTTTTCATAGATATATTGACAAGGTACCGTCATGATGTTAATATCTTTAAACAGTTCGAGAGTTAGAGAGTCGCGCCTGCGGAGGCCATAAATGGCTCTGATGGCTTTTTTTTGCAGAATAAAAATAGACTCGATGTCTGCAGCCCGTCCCCATAGTAGAATATCGTACGACATAATACTATGAAAGTAACTAAAATAGACTAGCCTCTCGGTACCTACATCAGTAAATTGACAGATTTTTCTCACAGCATATGCTGCTGAACTCAACCGTCCTGAAAGGAATGTTAAATGAGGACCCCATTGAAGCCTTGAGTCGAGCGTGATCCCCAGGAAAGCAGTTTTATCGACGATTTCTAGTTTCTCTTGATTCAATACTATCTCACAATTACTACTTTTGACATTTGGTAAAGAAAATCTTATGCACTTAGTTTTTTTCCCATTTAACACTAAATGATTAGCAGTGAACCAATTTTTGACCTGCTGTAGGGCGTGATTTACGTCGTCAAGATTTGATGCACGTCAGACGATACTTCCTTATTTTTTTAAATTAATTAAAAAAATAAGCAAGTATCGTCAGCAAATAACACCATTTGTAGTTGAGTTTTTAAGAAATGGGGTAGATCATTAATATATACTAAAAAGATGAAAGGACCCAATATTGATCCTTGTCGTACACCCATTTTTACTTTTAAACCGAGTAAATTGGCACCATTTCTTTGAACTTGCTGTTGTCTATCATTTAAATAAGATTTAACTAAACTGAGCGCAAGTTTTCCAAGTCCGTAATGCTCAAGTTTCAAGATTAAGGTTTCGTGGTCGACGCAGTCAAAAGCCTTGGAGAGGTCACAAAAAATTCCTATGGCGTCTTGAGCCTCTTCCCACGCCGGAAATATGTGTTTTAATAAGGTACACCGGCGTCAGTCGTACAACGTCCCATGGTGAAACCATACTGTTGATCATGTGTTCATGTAAGATTTTATTGGTGTTAAAATGATTGAGCATTTGATTAATCATTACCTTTTCAAACACCTTGCTTAAAACTGGCAACACGGATACGGGTCTATAATTATTGGTGTTTTTACTGTCCCCGGATTTGAAAAGTGGTATTACCTTACATTTTATATTATATTTCATTAGATCAAGGAAGACTCGATCCACCCACAAATTGAATATTAAGGCTAAGTACGGCGCTATGTCTCAATAATGGAGGTACAAACTTTGATTGACATTCCCCATAGATTCTCGGTTAATTTGATCTTAATTTGCTTGAAAGGTTTTATTACTGTTATGGGGTTTATATGCCTGAATTTTAATTTAGTTCGAAATAAATTATTTGATTTTTGTTTTTTTAAGCTATTGCATAGCTTTTATCGGAGACTCTGAGCGCGGCGACCGAATGTAGAAATTCCGTAACGAAAAAAAAACCTGACGCGAAAGTTTGTGAGGATGGATGGATGGATGTTTGTTACTCTTTCACGCAAAAACTACCGAACGGATTTTAATGAAACTTTACAGTAATGTGGCTTATATATCAGAATAACACATAGGCTACAATTTATAAAGATTTTATGTGATTTAGCCATAATATAACGATAAGTATCCAGTAAGTCGGAAAAAATCCTGCCCTCTGAGATCTATCTTTGCGTGCGCTGCCTAAACCGCTGGAGTTACATGAAAAGAATGTATTGTGGGGTTGTTTGTCTTAAAGAGTTCTAAATAAAAGTCCGCGACAGCATATATCTACCTTTTATGTGGAAGCCATTATAGCCAAAATAGTGAGCTATAAATACATTTAAATTGAATACTTTTTTTAAGTTGCATATTTTAGAGTATTTAGTTAATTCGTATCAAAATAAATACCTTCATCGCTTTCGGTATTTAATGTAGATAAAATTTGTCTTTTACACTAAGTAATTTGGACTAATATTTTAAAAGTTAGAACGATAAGAATGACCTGCGATGAGTCGACGGCGGGCGCGCAGAACGAGGGTGGAGGGGCGGGATAGGCAATGACGCGCGATCGCCGAGTGCGCGACCCGAACGCGGGCAGACGCGTGAGGGCAGACGTCATTGACGGTTGTGTAAATTCTGCGATTTAGGGGGGGGGTATAGGGGTATTTTTTTTAAAAAATATTTTAAATCAACAATATTATCTTCTTATTTTTGAATATATGCTATGCAATAGCTTTACCGCGGCAGTCCTCGAGTGCCACACGTATTTTTTTTTAACTTACATAGTCTTTCGTCATTTTTTGTTCTCGTTCAGGTGGACAGAAATCCAGTGCACAAATATGGGACTTGCTAGGTTGCACGAGATAACCCTCAAAATGAAGTTACTGGAGCGTCTCAAACTTTGCCAAAAAGACGCGACTCTTGACCTCATGATGGCGTAAAAGTCCGGGAACCTCGTTTCGGCAAATATGCTCGAGGCACTGCAGTATCTTGGCAGTTTCATAAGGGTTCGTTAAGCAAAATTGTACTAAACACTTAATGAACTGGACATCTTAGTAGTAGTCTAATGAGTAATATAGTTCATAGTTATGAAATTTTCAGTGCAAAAATGAGTTCTTCAGTACTTTTTACGCTGGCTTCTGATTTTTTGCAACTACTTCTTACATGTTATTAAATATTTTATAGCGATTGGGAAGAACGTAGCGTCCATTAATAATTTAGTGCGCATCTAATACGATCACTCCGTGATTTAGTGCATTTATTTTCGTCTCGTATGTTTATGAGGTTTCATGAAGTTTCATCACTATAAATATTTTTAAATGATTATTCATCATAGCTCCTGCATCTGCTTCAAAAGCATTTAATGTTGGTGCTTACTAGGTGTGTATTATATAAGCCTGTGTTACCACTGTAGGGCATCGGACTCTCTTCCCTCTTTCCACTTTTCGCGGTCTACTGCGATTGCGGGCCAATCCAATAAAAAGGAGTCCAGGTCTTTGTGGGCCTGCCGCTTAGTCGTTTCCTGCTATTCTTGATCCACTGAGTGGTGGTTTTGCTCTAAAATATTAATGTTAAAGCGCAGGCACGCTGGCAGTGCCTTGCGCACTAAGAAGTGTACCTGAGCAAAATAAACAGTTCTAATCTTGTCCTAATTAATAATACTTACTAATAAATCATGTATAAATTTGCAGTGAAAGACACTAGTTTGAGTACAGAATGTTTTATCTAGTGTTCGTAGTGTAGGAAGTGTGTCAGTTTCAGCGGAGCGTTGTAATAATATATCGTAAACGTATGAATATCAGGAGAAATCTGTGTGTATGTCCGTGCGCGTCGCATTCCCCTGCGCTATTACGCACGGCGCGCCGCCCGCCGCCGCTCAAGCATTGTTGCCAAAAATATTACTCCAACTCGCTCACGCCGCTGACCGCGCCAAGCGGACAAGGACAGAAGCTTCATCCCATACTTACTTGATGTCGAATAAATCCATTCAATAATCCCTACGATGGAGCTGGTGATACAGTCTTAAACAGCTGATAGGAACGCGCATGCGAGATGTTCGTTTTATTCGGCGTCTACATGTCTGACAGTTCATGCATTACAGTATAGCAATAGGTAATCTGAGGCTTCTGAACTTTAGTTTTTTTTGTGGTCTGTGCTCGATGTGACACGAAGTTTTAGAAATGTTTAGCACACTGAAACATTCCCGAGAATGTGCTGTTTAATATTTGAGCCGGAGAACATGAACTATTGCGCGAAATTGTTTACTGATCACGTGATTTATTGATCCGTAAGACGCCGCGCGATAAAATGATGTACTTATTCGATAATTGCATGACGATGACAGTGCTTGAGATGTCATCCATAGCTTCTTTATGGAATTATTATTCAAATAGATGCTATACATATAGTTGAGATCAATAAATCTGACTCCTAAATCTTTGTTTGATTGAACTTAGAACTAAGCTTTGGATAGTAGATATCTCTACCAATTGTATAGAATTCAAAATTGTATTTGCATAAAAAAGGCCCTATACAAAACCTAATGTGTGGCCATAGAAATATAAAATTTCTTATATGTATGTCTGTGGCAGTCCGATGATGCTAATCACATAATAGCGTGCGGCGGCGGCGGCGTGGAGTCCAAACTGAGCAGCACTTGACAATGGTGGCACGCGACAACGAACTGAACCCGCGCGTGGGAGCCCGAGGAGCTTCACCTCTGCGGACATTAGTACTTGTCGCACTGGGATTCACGAACGAAACAGACTGTTACCTGAAATTGCGTGATTCATGATTTCAACAAAGACAATCATCATTGTAAGTTGTAACGGCTCGCCAGTAAATAGCGTCTGAAGTGTAATGGCACGTGGGTTTCGTGGTAGAAAGATTACCCAGTCAATAAGGACGTACTTACTATGTATAAAATTTTCAAGTAGAGCATTAATTCAACCCTAGAACAAAATATTACTGCTCTACAGACAGAGCCTTCCGCAACCCACTGGTTCAGTTAGCAGGCTTACTAAAACGGCAGTTAAATACAAATGCTCCCTAGGCTCATTCATTAGTGAATCCGGCCCGGTGATGTGTCAGATGCAGGACTCGTCTGTGCAGTGATTGGTCGTCGCGGGGTTATTATTGTTGTCCAGCTGATCGCTTGGCAGCGCGAGCGCTCTTGAGCTTGACTTTGAAACATTTTACGATCGTATTCACGATACGATACGTCAATGTAGACTAGCGCTACTAACAGCGTTTATTATTCTTCCGCGCAACTATTAGTGATTCCTAGCTAATTGACGCGGATATTTTTCGTATGTGCCGCATATTCAGAGGTTCTGAACAGAATAGCGATGCAATACTAATATCTGCGAATGTATCTGTACATCATTTCAATGTCAATTAACGTGTACTACGTTAAGGTTTGCAAGTGCTCGAACGCGGAAGGTACAGGCGGCATCTTGCTCCGTGCATCCTACGCGAGCTTGTCGTTCGTTCCGCTTTCAATGCGTCGCCTTGACGTGATCGAAGGTCCCTCCAATGTTAGATGTTTTCTTCAAAATGCCGTGATTCAACCGCGGCGTAGGTGGCTGTTTAGCTGTGTACAACACTAACCTCGACGTGTCAATATGGGCGGTTGTTTTGTGTTAGCAATTAATAATCCATTGTAGTAGCACTATAATAGGAAATAACAGAGAGAGCGCGTGTGGACGCGGTGAAACCGTGACTCCTCAAAGCTGTTGTAAAAACAAGAACAATCACATGTATTATAAGCTGTCTTGTCAAAATGAATAGCTCAAGAATTCGCGAGACATTCGTTTCCGCGTTTGTCTTTATGTTCTTGCCATAGCTCAGCGCAGTTTACTAACATGACTTCATATTTTTCATTCTGAATGCATTCACGTCGCAATTTAAACGCTTTTATGGCAAACTACTTGCTCAACGTTATTACATTGCAGTTTACACTACAATGTGTGTCCCTGACATCATGCGGCAGAGCTAGTTAGATGCAGCTTCAGATAGAGCACGCTCTTAGTTATTATACGGTTAATGTTACATTAATTATTGAATATTTGCTACAATGGGTAACGCTTACGTATTACCAATTGTAGCGTGAAAATAGATATTGTTGAGTGATCGCCTTTTGTTCAGTAAATAATTGATTGTCCGCGCGTGCGCCGACACTTGTTCGAATAATGTTGTGTAGTAATTGTGCGACTGTGCGTAGTGTGAATTGCGACTAAAATGTAGAAAGTACAGAAGGTCCACTCACACAATCACACTCACAAAATAGGCCCTTTAGGACCAGAATGTTGTTGTTTTTATAGTTTTGCTCAAAGCAAATAAACCACTACAGAATGAAACGATATTTCAGTTCAGTGTATAAGTATAATATTTTAATGTGAGCCGGTTGCGCACGAAAGGTCTGTGGAACGGGTGAACCTTCTGTAGGTTTATGTATGCGGCGGCACGCGCGGCCAAGGCTAGGTGTATGTGCTCGAAGCTCACAGTGACGTAACTCTTCACAACATCGGGTCGACCTCTTTCAGACCGATGATGTGTTAGCAGCTATCGACGACCATACAGCTATATTTATCTCAATGAAACCATCGTGATACGGACGTTCGCGCTGTATCAAATGCAATCGATTACTGATTACGGTAAATTTAAATATGCGCTCTGTTTATTTATGTTAGTATGTTTCTTTTTTCATGTTTTTTTTTTAATAAACATCATAACTTTATACTTTTATTTAAAAAACAAAATCACTGGAATCACTCTCTGAGGTGTTTGTAATGTTTTGACGTTTTCCGCCTGATAATCGTTAAGGAAATTAAAGTGCTCATTTGCAGAATCCAAAAACCTGCATCACATAAAATAAATTTATCATCTTTTCGTATTTGCGGATATATGCGCTGTACTTCGTTGAAAATTTACAGCTGAGCACACGTAGGGCTTTCACTAAACGATAAAAAAACATAATTAATTAGTATGAAATTATAAGTAAGTAGGTATAAATTCTGTTTTTATTACACGACTGTCCAAAAAGGAGTGTAATGTTTTCAAGGTTCATGTATGTATGTCCCCCTCGCCCTCGTCCCAAGGGAATGAATCTTTCCGACCAAACTTTCCCTAGTTTTAAAACTATTTCTCAATAAAGACTCCTAAACTTGGGGTTTTGGGTTAAAAAAATACCTACACGGTTTTCTGGTAAAGAATATTTTAGTTGTTGTTGCGACTATTTAGGTTTGGTGCCATCTTTTGGCAAAAGACTTTTTCAACTTAGTATTAACTGTGGGAATCTCAGCCTATGGTGTTACTGACGTGGGTCGGCCGACGTGGGACCTTCAGATACGCTGTATCTGAATTCAAGTTAACTTCGTCATGGCCGCCCAAGACGCTTACCTACTATGGGAATGTACTTAAGTGGTCTCTTTAAAACGCCTAGGTACGACTACTGCAGCTTAGAAAGTGTACGCTTACCCTGAGATGTCACTGGGGTGTAAAAGGAGAGCCACCCTTAGCGATGTGTAAACCTTTGGTGTTTGTTCCAGGTGCGGCCTCTGGTGGCGTCAGTGTTGGATGGGTTTAATGGCTGCGTGTTCGCGTACGGACAAACGGGCACGGGCAAGACGCACACCATGGAGGGCACGGCCGAGCACGAGGGTATCATCCCGCGCGCCTTCCGCCACATCTGGGCGCACATCGAGAATAGCGCTTCGCCCGACGTCACGCACCTGGTGTCCTGCTCGTACATCGAGCTGTACCTGGAGGACGTCCGCGACCTGCTCTCCAAGGACTGCAAGAAACTCACTATTAGGGGACAGGTACTGTGGAATATTCTCGTTTTTACACATCACAAAGAAGCTCTAGCCACTCACCGTCTAAGTTTGAGTTTCCGGACACTTAACTCTATATCTAGGTATCGAAGTTTTCTTGTACTTATAACATTATACAATATTAACTATTATCACGCAGTAAACTCTAAAAGTCGAACGTAGGTAGTTACTGAGCCATTATCGAGCACTTGACGCGTTCTTATATTGACTAACATATTTTTTCGAGTCACTGTTATTTGAAGTAAGTACCTAAAGCAAATAATAGTGTTCGCAAAATCACAGGTGCGTGGTCGACCCCGCTGTTACCGCGTTATGTCCAGCATCGTCATCTGGGTCACGGCCATGTTTAATTACTTGTTTTACAAACAGTGTGCTTTGTTGTATTTGTCATAACATACCATCATTATCCGGATTTCCATAAATGTATGTACAACAATGGTCATTTGTAGTAAATAGGTTTCATGAGAATTTTGGAAAATTACCATTAAAATTGGTGAGTATGTAGCTACTGCCTGCCTGACCTTTTCCCAATTATGTTGGGTTCGGCTTTCAGTCTAACCTGATGCAGCTGAATACAGTATTTTACATGGAGCGACTGCCTATCTGACCTCCACAATAACGTAATGGGTAATACGTGGTTACCCCTTAGTAAGACTGGTTGTCAGACTTTCGGGCTTCTGACGACCTGTAACAACTGTCAATGATCCAAGAATGACAGTCGGGACCAACGGTTTAACGTGCTTTCCGGGGCACGGAGGGGTCTCGGCTCGGTATGTTAAGATGGTCACCCATCCATGGACTGACCGCGGCAAGCCTGATCGATCGACCCGTACGACTGTTAGCTACGAGCCCCTCCAGTGTATAGCTACAATGGCGGTAATTATCGTACGGAAATTCATTTACGTTAGGTTTCGCAATTTCCCTCTGTTTGTTATAGCCGTTACGAATCGTATTGAATCCTTAATTGCGTTGTTTTGTGTGGGTATAAACATCGCGTCGCGGTGCATTAGCGCTGTCAGTTGATACTCGTGGCCGACTGTCGCAGCCGTGCGCGTCTACAGCTGTTGGCCACTGACGCAACGTGACGCCACCACACACAGCACAAATGACGCAGGAAGATACAACAGGATCACTCCAAACAGAGATAAGAATGTTGTCGAAGGGAACAAGCTGCAAAAGGATGACTGAATCAATGCCTGGTTTTTGGTCAGGATCATTATGTGACGAAACTAAATTACCGTTGCCACTGTACCTTCGCTTCTAAATTACTTCCTGTCGCGCTTTATAGGAAATGCGCCTTCTGCGCTTTCCTGTTGTGTGGCAAGTACTTGTTCGACAAATACGATTGTAGAACCGTGACGGTATGATATAACAGGTACTTAGCTCGGTGATGCCCCAACGACCAATATTTTACGCCACATTAGCACAGAATGCTGCCTGTCCGCCCTCCTCTTCCCCCCTTACCTCCATACCATACATACAACACATTCATGAATGTGTACAATAAGGAATTGTTCAACGTTTTGAGTCTGTCCAAACTGTTTTGAGCAAAAGAATGTGTATTTGAGTAAAAGATTTCAATGAAAGTTAGGTATACATTCATTAACAGTGAGCACAAATCATTAGTCAGCTGTTAAAAGTGTTGGAACGATACTAACCGCTAGTAATGACTGTCTACTTTAAAGACATAAACAACGCGTACATAAAGAAAGAATAAAAGATTATCGCATCAATTACACCAATATTTCCTGAACGGCGCCCCGCACTGCGCACTGTACCTACTGCAGCGTGTCATCGTTGTTAGGGTTAAAAGTTGGACACTAAAGGAAAGACCGTTCTAAGGATTTCAATAATACGTTTATTATCCTTTTCTTTATATATAGGAAGGTGTGTTCTACTAGTATTATGTGAGACGTGTGATCCCACACAAGTCTAAAAGTATAGTACAGTCACTATGAGAAAGTAAGCATTTCATCAAGTGGTTAAGGGCGGGCTCGGATAGAACAAATAATATTTATGACTTAGAAAGAGACAGACTGTGTTGAAGTAGGATCGATTTGTTTTTGCTATACTCCAACACGCCCCCTCAAAAATAAATCCCTTTCTTTTTAATTACGATATAATATATCAAACATTTGTATACAATTACAAAATCACACACCTTCCCCTCTCTCTCTCTGGGAATACAATCATCATGGTCCAACATTCATTGCGCAGGATTAGGGAAACCCAGAAAAACCTAATCAGACCATCATTTATCAATTCATCCATTATATCTGGATTCTATTTATGTTATTAATCTACTTATTATAACCAAGATCTTATAATTATCATATCCTTATCATTTGTTTGACCACGTTATGTATAATTACAACGTCACCCCGAGTTTCATTCTCATCTCCGTGAAACGCACTGCGGGTCATGATTTTGTCAGGATATCAGCCAGCTGGTTATCTGTAGAAACATAAACCATTATAATCACATTTTTCTCAACGTCTGTTCTCTAGAAAAATGATACTCAATATCAATGTGTTTAGACCTTTTGTGACTAGTAGGATTATTCGCGATGCTTATGCATCCATTATTATCCTCATAAATACAAATAGAATTTGGAATCGCAATGCCAATACTTGTTACTCTAATGACTTTAACCACAGAGTTTCTTTTACTGCTTCATATAGAGCCATGTACTCTGTTTCAGTGGGTAAAGTTGCCACTGTTTGCTGCCTCTTTGTTTGCCAGCATATTTTGCATTGATCAAATAATTTACCCCAATTAAACCCGGTTATTGGTTTTTAATTTAACCCGTAGTACTTTTTCTATCTATTTCGTTACTACGCCAGTCAGAATCAACAAAGCCACTTAGAATATTTTTGTTAATTTCGTGTATAACTTAAATTGAGATTTATGGTTCCCTTTAAATAACGCAAGACCGTTTTTAAGTGTGACCATAATGAATGGTTGTTTTTGCTTGCATAGCGACTTAAGATGTTAACAGAAAAACAGAACTTAGGTCGAGTGACCCAATAAGACTTCAAGGGGCACTTGTTATTTCACTCGAATTTAATGCTTCGTAATCTAGTTTACTTTCAAGCGGTGTAGTGACAGAATTACAGTCACTCATGTTAAACTTCTCAAGAATTGTTTTTATTTACATTTCTTGATCCAAAGTAACTTTGTTTTCAGACTTGGTTATTTTGATTCCCAGAAAACATTTGATTTCTTTTAAGTCTACGTATCTTAAAAGTGTTCATTATGTATGTTTTGAAACTATTCATAGTATTTATAATCACAAGATCGTCCACATAAAGTAAAACATTTTTTTATCATGACCAGCATTAAAATTAAATGCACCGGTCCAATGATGAGTATTGAAAACCCCCTTTATATCAAACATTGGAACCAACAGCGTGCAGACTGTTTTAATCCATATAATGACTTATTTAATTTGCAAACCATACTACTTGCAGCCGGGATACCCTCGGGAATAGTCATAAAGATTTCCTCGTTCAGTTTCCCATTCAAAAATGCAATTTTTACATCCATATGGTGAACAAACAAATTAAATTGATTCGCTAAATATCATTTTAGTCTAAAACTTGCAATCCTTGCGACATGTGCAAACGTTTCATTATAATCAATCAGATTTATCTGACTAAAACCACGAGCCACTAATCTCGCTTTATACTTCCTGGGTTTTCCAAATCATTTTTAACTGTAAATAACGTTTCATTATATATATAGTCAATCAGACATTTCTGACTAAAACCTCGAGTCACTAATCTCGTTTTATACTTTAAGCGTTTTCCAAACATTAACTGTAAATAACGTTTCATTATTTAAAATCAATCAGACATTTCTGACTAAAACCACGATTCACTAATCTCGCTTTTTCAAGAGCTTTCCAAACCCATCATTTACAACTGTAAATAACCAAATACAATCGATAATATTTCTATTGGTACTAGACACCAGGTATCTTTGTCAATAAGGGAATTAATTTCCTCTTTGATAGCATTTTCCCTTAGATGCTTATATCCCTTTTTTTTTTTTTTTTTTTTTTGGATGTGAAATTATCAAATAACTTCTCCCGCTCTGGGTGGAGCGGGAGGGCGTGTCAGACTTTTACTGACTAAAACCCACCCGTGTTCCTTCCGTTGCCTGTGTGCCGAGGTCGCGATATCCCTTTCAGACAAACCCGCAACCCCGGCAGGCATTGGCCCTTCCGGACCCCGTCAGTTGGTGCTGACATCTCTTTGAGGCGCGCGTGGAACACAACGCGCCGTCGACCCGGGCCTGGTCCCTATCGGACGGCGAGCTACCCATTGCTCACCGTCCGCAAGCCCGCGCCTACGGTGGCCGGAAGTCGGCTCTCGACTCCCGACGCCCGGGGCGTCTCCTGCGGCGACTAGGGGCGCGAGGGGGCGCATTTTGCCTCTCCCTCGCGCGCTCCGCCTCCTCCTTCGCGAGCATTACTGCTTCGCAGAAGGAGGTGACGGCCTCCCATGCACTCTCGCTCCGGACCATGGCCTGAACCAGGGCCGGACGCGAGAGATCGCCGCCGCCGATCGCCTCCGTGAGGACACGGCGGTGCTCCGCCCAAGCTGGGCAGACCTCCACCGTATGCTCCACCGTGTCCTCCGGGCGATCCACACAGTGGTGACACCCGGGCGTTTCCTCCCGCTTTATTCTGAACAGGAACCTCCCGAAACAACCATGTCCGGTGAGGACCTGTGTCAGGCGGAAGGTGAGGACGCCGTGGCGCCTCTCTAGCCACTCCTCAAAGAGGGGACTTATCGCCACAATTGTGGCGTGCCCAGATGCTTATATCCCTGGATTTAATTTCTGTATATGATTGAAGTATTTGAAATATTAAAGATTCAGCACACAACGAGCAGTAGTATTATAAATACTGTCCTCAACATAATTCTCATTATAAGAAACTGTAAGCATGTTTTGGATCCTACTACTTTGTCTCAAATTATGGGATGTTTCATTGTCTCGAGATAAAGTTAACTCGTTACCATTGTGATATGAAGACCAGTTCAAGCGCTCACCTGTATCATATACAGATTAATTTGCAGGTATTATTTCCGTTTGTTTAAATAAACAATCTGAATGATTTATCAGATCCACACCACTTTTCAAACGGGTGTACAAAGTCAGAGTTGTCAACAGAGTTATAACTATTTCTAGCCATAATCCGTTCGGGCGCAGGTTTCACTGGCCTCTTTTAATGGAAATTAATCTCATCCATTCCCACATCTCTGACTCCAATCCAACAAACTGTTTCCGTTTGTTTACTTATACAATCTGAATGATTTATCAGATTCACACCTCTTTTCAGACGGGTGTACAAAGTCAGTGTTGTCAACAGAGTTATAACTATTTCTAGCCATAATCCGTTCAGGCTCAGGTTCACTGGCCAATTTAATGGAACTTAATCTCATCCATTACCACATCTCTGACTCCAATCCAACAAACTGTTTCCGTTTGTTTACTTATACAATCTGAATGATTTATCAGATTCACACCTCTTTTCAAAAAGGTGACCCAAAGTCAGAATTATCAACAGATTTATTGCTACGTCTAGCCATAATCCGTTCAGGCTCAGATTTAACTGGCCAATTTAATGGAAATTAATCTCATCCATTACCACATATCTGACTCCAACAAACTGTTTCCTCTACCACAACCCACACCTTATATCCATTTGGTTCATAACCAACGAAAATTTCCTTTGACGATTTATTGTCAAATTTCGATGTTTTACTTTTATTAACAAAATAAACAGTAGAACCAAAAACTTTTAAATACTTCAGTTGCGGCTTAGTATTATGCCATAACTCATAAGGTGTGTTATGCAACCCCAGTGCTGTCGTGAGACTGATATTTATTAAATAAGTAACACAGCCTCACCCCAGAACGATTGATCTAATTTAGACCCTTGTACCATTGTACGACTCCGTTCTGTGATTGTTTTTATCATACGTTCGGCAATACCATTCAAAGCCGTAGTATGTTGCACTGTTAAGTGGTAGCTAATACCTATCCGCGCACAGAACTCTTTCATTTCATTGGATACACATTCCCCTCCATTATCACAATATAACTTAACAATTCTCAGACAAAAACGAGCTCCGCTTTTTGCGACATAACTCCTAAACGTAATAAAAACACCTGTATTCATCCTCATAAATCACAAAATAATGTTTGCCATCAATAGACGAAGGAGTGACCGGTCCACAAACATCTGTGTGCACTTTAAATAGAGATCGTTTCAAATATTTTGTTTTGATTTGTTAAATTGCAAACATGCTTGTTTTCCAAAAATACAAGCTTCACACAATTTATCACTTGGCATAATATTATCAATTTTATCAATATCACAAAATAGTTTGTTTCTATTTCCATACATTTTGATTTGCCAATATGGCCCAACCTTTGATGCCACAATTCATAAGTATTGTTTACGACTCTATTTAATGAGCATTCGCTATTTAAAGCATGTTTAAAAAGCAGAAAGTTTACGCCAATAAGATTGTTCAAAGACTCACCCTTTATTACCGGCTTACCATTATTGTACACAACAACATTGTCGTTTCTATCAAAAACGACCGCCATACCTGCTTGCTGCACTTTCCTTACCGATAGCAGGTCCTACAGCCTACTCCTATATCCCCTAGGATATATTGGAACAGAAAAGTACATCCTGTAGTATGCCTGGTACGCCCATCTCACTAGTAACAGGGAGATTACCTTTCTTCGTCGTGTGTGACGTGTAGAGCCAAATCTTCTCGATTTATCAAATGATCTGATGCTCCAGAATCCAAAACAAAAGTAATATCGTTTTGCCCGTCTTTACTTTCAGTTGTATCACTGCCCATCATAAAAGCAAATCCAGAAGTGTTTCCAGTATGCGGTTTCGAGCTCACCAACTGAACCGTTTTATTGTTGGTTCTTTTGTTTTCTAAAGCTCATTTGTAAGAATAAAAATGCTTTTTCAAATGTCCCTTTTGCCGTTTTCACAAAAGCTAATGTTATATTGTCTTCAGTCAATGTCTCCATTGCGGTGACAATACTGCTATAGCTGTTCGATGCACATGCAGCCATAAGTTCGGTGATAAGGAGCTTCATCGTCGATCACGATAACGATCAGTACTTCCAGTTCACATAGTAGATTGCGAATTCTTAATTTCCACACACTATACTTATCTCCATCAAATTGTCTTATGTTCCTTTAAGATCTTAGATCCATTTTCAAGCACTCTCACTAAAATAACTTTTTATTTATATTGGTAAATGCACAGGAAGTTTTTATTATTTAGTGTCCTTTAATTTCACTTTATATTATTTGTTCTCACTTTGGCTTAGCGCTCTCTGGGCCCATAACCTGTTAGGGTTAAAGGTTGGACACTAAAGGAAAGACCGTTCTAAGGATTTCAATAATACGTTTATTATCCTTTTCTTTATATATAGGAAGGTGTGTTCTACTAGTATTATGTGAGACGTGTGATCCCACACAAGTCTAAAAGTATAGTACAGTCACTATGAGAAAGTAAGCATTTCATCAAGTGGTTAAGGGCGGGCTCGGATAGAACAAATAATATTTATGACTTAGAAAGAGACAGACTGTGTTGAAGTAGGATCGATTTGTTTTTGCTATACTCCAACAATCGTGACCATTTCCACGTGGTCTCCGTCAGGGCCACACTATCAGTTCCTAATTTATCAGTAACCGTACCTATTGATTACTGTGCGATAACTGTGACGCGTACCCGCGCGCGTCACTCCTCCTCTATGGTCGTAGCTTCCTCCCATTATTGTAATGAATGAGCTTGCGTTGCACTTGGCTGCAAGCCAAAACAATTCAGTTTCGTTACGGAGCGTCAAAACCGAATTACGTAACTGAGTCTGAAACCTTTTTCCCTAAAACTTCAATTTGGCAAATGTTTTCAGAAGATGTAGCTATGAGCTAATTGCGCGCGGTGCCCAGATTTTTTCCACCGAAGGTGATTTTTAGTAACTCCTCATGACAGGCTGCGCACGCGCTTACGCCGACTGCTTTAGCACAAGCTGTCCAAATTTTTAGGAACTAAAATGCACCTACTGAGATTTTGAATTGTTTTTGCTGATCCTACTGGATTGATTCTTCTGAACCTTTTCAACAGAAGGTCCCTCCACCACACTTATTTATCAAACACACCTTGAAATGTATTCAAAATATGACTTCATAAGTCCGAAGATTAATGAGCACCGCACCTGTTACTCGATTAGATATGAGACACGCGACTAATCAGATGTTCTAAGCGGGTCACGTCCATTTTCTAATTTATGAACGAGCTCGGGTCATCCTTGACCATCGCCGCCTGTCCACCTCTCGCCAGTCTGCCACAACGTGGCTGTATGTCTGTCTGTAGGTACTTACAGTCATCGGCGGGATGCGTAAACTTATTGCCTACACGCATAAACAAATACTGCCTTTTCTAATAGTACACACAATAGATATAGTTTTAGGACAAGGACGAACCTGATATAATTAATTATAAGCAGTCGGAGTATTCAGCAACGAAATAAATACGAGATATTATATGAGTCAACATTATACTCCAAGGAACATGCGAATATTATGTTATTTCCTTTAGCTCTAGGAAATAGATTTCCTTTTAAGATACAGAGTCTAATATTTATTTAGTCAGTACAACTTGAGTTTCTAAGGTCACTGAGTTGTTGGCTATCAGACTTGATTAATGAATCATTTAACGGTTTTTGTTCCTAAATCAATAAAATATAGTTCAGTCACTTATAAAAGTTGAATTGTTTTAAGTAGCGACTAGGGTGGTCGTGCTATGGTGGTGTAGTCAATATCGCTAAGCATAATAACATGTGTCGCGCGTCGCCGGTCGCCTGGCGACGTCCACTCAAACAATAGCACATGCGGTACATATGTACGTCTACGTGGTTATGATAGCCTGGTACCCCACGCGCGTGGCGAAAACGAAAGTACTACAAACAAACCAGCAAAAATAACATTTGTAATAATGAACTGTTTTCAGTAGTAGGTATTACATACATTATGCCTGACAATGATTATATTTTGAAACTAGCATGACTCACCGCATCATAATATATTATAGTGTGGATTCTCTACGGAGTATTTCATTGTAATAATATGTTCTATTTAAGTAAGAAATACAAGAGGCAGCCATTCGCAATAACTCACAACCTTGGCGTGCGTCACTCGGATGCGTCCAAAAATGTCTGCTTTCTGCAGCGCATTGTGCAAACGATCACTTTACGTAATTAATAATGTGTACATTTATGCAACAACACATTGTTCAGGCTAGCCTTATGCAGTTATTAGCTCAGTTCGCCCATGTCCTAGCAAGCGCACTTAAGATCAAGGCCGCAATTAAATACGCACTCAAAATAATTAAGTACATTACTACACGATAACTCTAAAATTAAAATGCTAAAATAAATTCGTGTTTTATTAGTTTCCTAAGCTTATTCAGAATGAATACAGGGTTAATAATATTTGACTTTAGTGCAAAAGCCGAAAATGTTGTGTTTGGCAAAGTGGCGAAAGAAATCATGGAGAAAACGATCATGCAAAAATCATCATCAAAATTGGCCGACTGTGAGATGGACTGAGTTCAGTTAAGTCACTTAACAAATTGAAATACTCTTCCAAAACTAGCATGTGAGGAGACCGGTAATTGAACAAGCTAGCACTTTGCTAATTACGATGGGGTAGCTCTTAATTATACAACCGTTATTAAATACAACAGTGCTTATTAACGTTTCGCTTTCTTTGCGCAGTGACCACTTGTCTGTGTCTCGTTAACGTTTATCTAGACTTGGCATTCGGCATTCACTCTTCGACGCTCATGTTTTCGTGGTAGTCAGCTCTAGATCCCAAAGACCACATTTAGTTAAATTAATAAATAGACAAACTGCCACAATTCTCCAACGAAAACAATGAACATCTTCTTAGCTACTTAATGATTATATTTAGAACAGTAATCCTAAACGAATACAACCAATATGCGATAGAACCAATTCCACTTTCGACTATATCCTCAGTCGTTAGTGAGTTGGCTCTGAAACCGGCTTGAGCAACATCCTGCGAGTTCTCCCAAGGACTCTTAAAAGGTTGTTTCACTGTATCTCTTAGTTCCTTTTTGTATGCGAAGTGAACCTGGATTATGTTCAAGTCAGCTCCGTATTTTTGATATTGGTAACAATGTTATTTTATCAGGTTTCCAATTTTTCAGATTATTTGGAGTCTCTCCTAGAAGCTGTTCAGTTGTGTTCCGATCCGATCCGTTTCTTTTGCTTCGCTTGACACTGCTTTCAAACTAGCCTATCGTTACAGGAGCTAAACGGGTTCTACATCCCAGAGATGACGTCCGTGGTGTGCAAAAGCGCGGTGGAGATGGTGCGGGTCATGCGTGCGGGCAACCGCAACCGCGCGGCGGCCCGCACCGACATGAACGAGCACTCGTCGCGCTCGCACGCCGTGTTCCTCGTCACCATCGAGACGGCGCACCGTAAGACCAACAGGATACGGTGAGCGCACACTTGCATACACTATCGACACACGTTTCTATGATCGTAGACAAGCCTTTATACGAAGTATTGAGATAAATCAGTAGTGTGCAGAGATCCCGGGATAATATTGCACCGCGCCATCGATGACGGAAGTTTTTGCTGTGTTACCGTTCCGCACTGGTGTTATAGGTACATCGATAATGACGACCATTGATCAATAACAACATTAAGACGCAGGTATATGCCAGTGATCTTGAGTGGTTATCTTGCGTGTTGAACTGAGCTCACGCAACGCGGCGATGTCCAGCCAGTAATAGGACTCGCCCATCAACGAGCGCTGTCCCAAATTAGACGCAATTATAGTTTATTATACATAAAACAATATTTTAATAAAATACGTATACTAAAAGATCAATAATTAAATTATCTTTGAAATAGTGAAGGTTTCAGAAAAATACGCTTGATAGATTTTGCGTGATTCTCAGTTTTTATCCGCGTTAGACATAACTTTACAAATTAATTTGACTATATAATATAAACATAATCAAAAATATTCATATATTAAGTTATAAAAAAAATGCTCTCATTTAACAATTTATTTGCGAACAAAGATATACAACGATCATTAAATGAAATAAATTATGTCCTCCCGCTATTTCATATAACATCCCGTATGCACCACCTCACAAGTACAATACAACACAACATTTTCAGCCAGGCCATCCATCGTAAAAAAAAAAGTAGGTCGGAGTCTTATTTCCTAGAAAAAGATTTTTGCGATTTCTGTGTATAACTCCGAACCCAAATTGTTCTTGACTTCGTCGCCTTAGTAAAAATAATGCCTTATATGTGTACTTTAAAAACATGTAATTAATTATTTATTATTGATGGCCGCAAAAAAATTAAAGTTAACCCAGACTGGGTGATCTCCTTTATATGGCACCACCGCGCAAGCTTCCTCTACCAAATGAAAAAATCATTTTCAAAATCGGTCCACAACTGACGAAAATATCTAAAGTCGAACATAGAACCTCCTCCTATTTGGCAGTTGGTTAAAAAAGAGGTACTCGTGATTATCTACTGAACTAAACTTGCTATTTGCTAACAACTTCATCCATTAAAAGACGAACCGATATCATTGTTAGAACCAATATGAGTGGTAATAAAGCAGTATCAACAGGCATGTGACCCAACTGGAGGCAGCCCGACGTCCGCCCTTATTACCGAGCAATATGGCTCACACTGTGACGTCACGACAAACACCAATAAGATATATGACTGCCTGACCTAGACCTAGGGGGAGGGGGGATAAACCAAGTGTGTCTAATTAAACACTTCACATCTTTGACGTCAATAATATGGACAGCAAAATTGATCGACATCATAATGACTAGAGTTGCATACTGAAGTGGCCCGTCCATTTCAGTTTGGTCGATCAATCGAGTCAGCCTTTCGCAGCCACTGCGGGACATAGGCCCAAGGGGCCCCCGGGGGCTCTCCCAAAGGGCGCCATAACATCGGGTTCTTCCAGTCTATCCTAACTACCTGTAAAAAAGGCCGGTCCATAGACAAACCAATTTCAATAGTATGACTGAAAACGATGAACTCAACACCAGTCGGCCTGCCCAAATATTCAATGAACCTGTCTAGACTGGAATATTGATTTGAACAGCAATTACAGCATTTACAGCCGCTCTAATTATATGAAGTGTGGAGTGAAGGATGAGCTGAACAGTTTATGCCTAAATTGGTTTACTCATCCAATGTTCGTGGAACATTGACCGTCCTTTGTGCCGAGCTGGGCACAATTTAGACGAAAATCAAAAACGTTCAATGAAATGAAAACGACCATCTTGAACGTTTCTGGGCGCGCGGCCAACCCTCCTAGGTACACAAATATACTAAATCGATTGCTAAAGCGAAAGCTAGATTCAAATATTTTTGCATACAAATACCTAAAATTTTAGTCTGGAATCGTAGAACGTATGCGCGAAATTTCTAAAGAAAAAGTTTTCGGGATGTTGAAATAATATTTTTCCGGGCTTTGCGTCGTAAAACGCTAAACTCCGAGAGAAAAGCTGCGGCTTATTGAAATAACTGCTTCTGGCACTTATGAAGACGTTGCCTTTTTCGCAAGGGTTGGTAAATCCACCGGCTTTTCAGGAGTTATTTGTAAAGGAGTTGATCCAAGTTGACGGCTCAAGGTTGAATCGTTTATCGAATTAATCCCAACGTTGAATATACAAATTATAATGATGATGTAGATTGAATTCGTCACCAAATTAACTCGTCTGACCATGCGAGTGGGCAGGCGCTGTCGGGAGTTGGGGCCACTTTAGTGATGATGCGGCGATTCGCAACTATTACGTGTTCAACCTTCAGTTACTGAACACTACTGGACAAGACTCACGTCCTAGAATATAGCTTTCATATTGTGTGGTTTTGTGTGTTGTAAACATGATCGATTGTTCGTGGATGGATGAATGGAGTGACGATGAAGATGTTGGCTTCTGGTAAGATCGCTATAACTACTCAGTATAATCCGTAGATACATTGTTCATTTTTGCGTTGCGTTGTAATATGAATAATCAACTGTGCTACATCCACACTGGCTCCCCTGAATGAAGCACGAAGCAGAAATTATGCAAATTCCCTGAAATTGATTCGAAAACAAAACCATCCCAAACGTTCCCTGCATGATACCCCTTCAAATTCATTCCTCACGAAACGAATTCAGCGCGTAATGTTTAGCGGACTCGTAAATATGGAAGTAATGCATTCGGTTGTAATCGCTAATATATTCACGACGGGGAAGTCACGACGCGCCACGTGCGCCGTGTAAAAACTGAATACTATCGTCAATCAAACACTGCCACTGCGCCTACTGCAAGTGTGTGCTACAGAAGGCTCAGCGCGTTTGCACATGGGCCTTCTGTAAGTTATCCTGAAATGCGCGTCAAATACGCACGCGTGCCTTGCATAACGTAGCATCATTGTTGCCAGCGCCGCTATGCAAACAATGTAACAATACTGGACTGTAGTACTTCGCTGAAGCAGTCATTCAGCTTCAGTACGTAGAACATAGCACCTACCTAATGAAAACGAGATGACGTTTCACAAATAATTCACATTCTCAGCTCCAGTTGATCTGAAGTTAGTGTAGTAAATGAATACTACCCCAGTTTTGAGAAATGAATTTACTGGCATAACAATTAACAACTTGGGGATTGTAGGTTTTTTAGTCGGTTTATTGTGTTGTTTGTTACCTGAATCTGTATGGTATAAGATTAGAGGAAATATTATGTTTTCATCGAATAAATATTGACGAGACGATATTATTCGACCAGGATGCCATATTATTATGACGATGTAAGCTGTTAAACGCACCATAACAAGCTCAGAAGAACCATAACAGTTTAATGACTTCAGGAAAAAGTAGTTTTCAGGAATTGAACATTTCTTCATGAATGTGACAGCATAAAACTGTGGTTTGACTGATTGCTGAAAGAATCAACGTTCTAATAGATACTAGCATTGAAACTGAACCGTTATGCAATAAGCAATGAGTTCCACTCAGTATAAACATGAGTTGTTGCTAAAACGCGGTGAAGCCTAGACCGTACTAGCGCGGATTAACCCCGTTAGCACTGAAACGTGCGCGCTGTACCAGGACACCAGTCGCGGACGCAGGTAGCGTTGATAACTAGTTCATATCAATAAATCAATCTAGCTTGTTTAATCGTTGAGGGGTGAAGCGGAGTTCGAATAGTTCTGAACGACTCGGCTATTGGCACATAATGTAGTCGGTCAACACTGACAACTGCTACTTAGGCTATTTCGTATTAAGTTACCAGCAAGTCGGCAACTGAATACGAACTAGCCGACGGCTTGCTACCAACCAGCAACTTAATGGGTATTGATGAACGAATTCTCAGTATATTACGGTTTATATCAATGTTATAGTTAATCCCTGCCGTAATTCCTGTTGTTTATCGTTATGTTGGCGATAAATACTTGATTCAATAGGATTATATTCTCAAGCACGTGCTTATAGCTATACGGTAAACGTTATTCTTAGACGCTATACAGACAGTGTTCCTTATAATAACATTTATGAAACGACTTGTGAGCAATAAGGACTGATGTATTTTTAATAATTTAACCTACCTAATTAGCTAATTACATATTGTAGGTGAAAAATAATAGGTAGGTATGTGGTTTCGAATTTCTCCAGGGGCATGGCATAACTTTCGTCGAAGTTGCTCTGGCCCCTGTAAATGGGCTTAAAACGAAAAGTTGGAAAGTGGGGCTTTTCTTTTGTAAACTATTTATTTTCTAATTATCCTCCCCGTATCTTCGGGCCGTGTTCTTCGCGATATCGTGACAGCCTTCTGAGCATGTCTTAAAGTTACCCTCTTTATTAATGGCTCTATAACAGCAGAACATCACAAACAAACAATATTCGATCAATAGCGGGTTATAATTGCCAATATTTCTGGGTGGCTGGTTGGCAGGCGCGTCGGCGTCGGCGGCCCACAGTGGAACGAATGTATGGGAGAGGTTGGACGTAGACATCTCCGAAAAAAAAGAGTTAAATTATGCCAAACGAATGATCCCATCTTATTCGATTACCTAATGCCTTCATAACTTGTGCTGATAAATTTCTTCATAACTCCCATATTTCGGAAGTAATTTGAGAAAATGTGATATTTTACTATGAAAATGAGTGTATCGAGCTCTCTCCCTCCTGATTCCGGCGTTGTTTCAAGTAGCGGTCTCTAATATCATAATGCTAATACTAAGAGCTATATTTAATACTAAGACACATGGTGCGCTAAATGTGCACTTTCTGGGATAAAAGGAAATGAAAATTTAAAAAAAATAAAATGGTTTTTTCTCATTTGTATCTATTTTAAACTGCAGACAGACTACAGACAGACAGTATTTAGAGGTCATATATAAATATATTAAATATTGTTTTTCACTGCCTTGTTTCACAACATCGAGAAGTAAGCCCGTTTCTCTTCTTACAGCCTCTTGAACTCTTTTCTTCCTGTCATCAACTTGCCTTTTTGCTATATCACCCTTTGCTTGCCATGACTTTATGTCTTATTTGTAGGAAATGTGTAATAAGCATTCCATTGAGAGAATCCAAGCGTGAAGGGAGCTTAAGCTATATTTATACATGTCCTCGTTTGCGTGTTTATCTTTGATTAACTCAAAATTTTCATCTCTTTAGGACTAGCCTTGCATATGTCACACACTGTAGCTGCTGTATCGGATATAATGGAATGAATTTTACCATCAATCACTGTCAACAGCAGTTGGTGTTTGACAATAATTTCATCAGTGATGGTGGATGGAGTTAAGGCTTCAATCTCGGCTTCGATTTCAGCCATCTCTCTCTGCACATTTTCTTTGGTTTCCTTTATAAACTACACAATATTGGCCGGCAAAATGAAGTGGAAGACGGTCGCTCGTTTTCCCAAATTGTTACACCTTTTGAGACGAGCCGCAGTGGTACAAGACTAATCATAAAATTACTAGCAAGATCGATTTGCTCATCTTCACTCGTCCTTTGATGATAAATGCTTTGGCCAGATGATCCGTCAAAACCCCATTTGCTGGTCAAAATGAGCTGTTGATTGGGATCAACAGGGGTTTCTAACGACCTAATAAGTCTTCTTGAGGTTAAATCCATCAAGGCTTGTAATTTGATTTTTGCAGAGCTCTGTGTAACTGTGAGATCTTCTTTGGCCGGATAGCACTTAACTTTTTCTTTAACCAACATATAGTAACTCGGGTATTTAAGAGCTCCTTCTTGGGTGTTGAAATTCCGAAGAGTGTTGTAGCGCCATTTCGATAAATTCATCGATACATAAAGAGCCAATGCCTTCAAAGGGGATATTTCCCGTACCTGAATCGATTTACCTTCAATGAAGGCTTTGATTTGTGAGGCCTCTTCTGGATTCTCCATCAAGTATTTCATTACATCAGCTGTATCGCTTTCTCCTGCCTTTCGGCCGAAAACACGTTTTCAGCGCTGCTACTGCTGCTTGGAATAGTATCTTCAGTGCGTCTTCTTTTTTGCCGGTTACTAAGGTCCTCAAAAGATTTACGAGGACTAGGATGTGTACAAGATGAAGCATCAGATTTAGCAGGAGAAATTATAGGCTCGATGACGTCACTTACATTTTCTGTAGAAGATTCAATATTTTCATTCAGAAATTCGGGCCACTGAATTGCAGCCTGTAGCCAAATCTCATGTTTCTTCCGAAACTTATCTGTGCTTCTTCCAGACTGTGTCCATTTTGCATAAATGCGGTAGAAAAATCGACGACACCAGTCTTTTAAACTTGTTTCAGAACTTTCACATAACTGAACACAACAGTTATCTTTTAAAACCCTGAACAAATAGTTATAGTCGCGTAAATCTTTATGTGCGCGTGCGCATAAAGCAACGTGAAGATCAAGATTTGTATTAAATTTTGGAAAATACATTAAGACATTAGCGTGGCTACGAGGTGTAAATCAACACTGATTTTAAAGTTACTAATAGTGACCTATTTAAATTTAATCCAGAGATCCAAACTAATTACCTTGCAATATTTAACAAATGAGGGTATCATTTGTTAAATATTGCAAGGTAATTAGTTTGAAAATGATGCATGCTAAATTAGTGTATTAAGAGCCATTTAGTAATTAAATAATAGCAATCTTCTTATTAGTAATCATTAGTGCCTCAGTTTTATATGTAAACCTTAAGTCCCTAATCACATATCCTAATTCTCTTATATCTTCTCTAATTGGCTGCTCAGAAATGTTATTGTAATAAGGTAAACCTTTAGAAAAACGGTTTTAATCAACAAAATAAACAAAAAATTATATTTTTGTGTTATAAAATAAACATCACTCTTTATCCCAGAAAGTGCACATTTGGCGCACCATGTGTCTTAGTATTAAATATAGCTCTTAGTATTAGCATTATGATATTAGAGACCGCTACTTGAAACAACGCCGGAATCAGGAGGGAGAGAGCTCGATACACTCATTTTCATAGTAAAATATCACATTTTCTCAAATTACTTCCGAAATATGGGAGTTACGAAGAAATTTATCAGCACAAGTTATGAAGGCATTAGGTAATCAAATAAGATGGCATCATTCGTTTGGCATAATTTAACTCTTTTTTTTTTGAGATGTCTACGTCCAACCCCTCCCATACATTCGTTCCACTGTGCGGCCGTGCGTCATTTGCTCTTTACTTATGAAGTCCTGGTACCGACAGCGTCTCCATGAATGGAGATGTCGATTTAACTGCAAATGACTAACTCTTTCACAAAGTGCACTGAGTCACTGAACCCGCTCCAAAACTGTGGAGATGATCTAATTTCAATTTATTGTTCAGTAATAAAACCTTTGTTGGAACAGATTGTTTTGGTACGAACTCATCATAATTTACTGCTGGCTGCAACTGAATAATGTCTGGATAGAAACAAAAACTTTCCTTGGTTGTTTAAGATTAGAAATCTAATCTTCAAGTGTTGCAGTATGGTATCGATAAGTATTGTGGAGTACCAATGATTTATCTTTATAGCCGTTTGTTCAAGTATTTTCCTTGCCATATATTCACACTCCATTTCGCCAAATGTTATCGCACCGATAAGGCGTTGATTACATTTTAATAGGTTCTTTCGTTCGAGTGGTTTCAAACGATAATAAGTTGTTCCTTCATATAAGTTAAACAAGTTAGTATGTTTGCTTTTACTTCTAAATTGCATTGTTTACTCATTGAAAGTATGTTAGATGTGTAAAAACCGCAATGATTATTTCGCAATAATTTCAATGTTACAGTATTTTCGAGAATGAAGTAAATGTAACAGAGTAGTAGGGGAAAGAGGAAGGGCGACCACAGTATATGTAAGAACAGAAGACCCACTCTATTTAATAGGAGATATCAAACGGACCAGTCTTGAAAGTTGAACTTTGCACGAAATATTTTGCATTGGAGATGACATAAATGCTTTAGAACTAGGAACATAACTAGGTTTCTTCGTTTTATTTTTGGTAAGTGTTAGTCAATCTGCAGTCATTGTAAGCAGACTTGTTCTGTCCGTGTGGTCCACAGTGCGTGGTGGCGTGAAGGCTGGTGGTTGTCTTCAGACGGCGCGGCGCGGCGGCGGTGGCGGTAGACGAGTGCCGTCACGTTACGATTTATAACCTTGTTCTGTCCGATACGCTGCACATTTGGGCCGCGTGCTTTGTCGTTCAATCAAATGTTTTCGCTAATTATTATCAAGAAGTATTTCTGTTGGTTGAGATTTCTCTTGCTTCCTGGGTCCTAATTAAAGTAATTTCATGAGTATTAGTTGAATACACCTAGTATTCAACTAATACTATTGGTCAGTAAAAAAATATAATAATATCTACTTTATTTGTTAGCGTGTCGATGGAGTCGGCTCGATATCTGCTTTACATATCTTTATTCTTTTGATCACCTAACATTGTGCTTATAATAATTTAATGACTTAGAAAACCTTCAAAAATATTGAATCTCCCATCATAAAGATAATCTTATCACTTGTCAGTCATCGTATCGCCTCTATCTAACAGAGCGCCGGTAATCGACACACGGTTATTTGCTACAGCTACGACTGTAATTGTAATTAGTAATTAAAGAGCTACGAGCCAAGGATGGATTTCGTATGTTTGTACTTATTGCGGAGGCGATACGTTGCTCGCTGTTACAACTATTTGCTAAGGCAAAGTTATATAGACCTACCTATGTCTAACAAATGTAACTTCTGTTATCTGTAACAGTTATCAGAATATACCTATACCATAATATAGGTATACATTTTCCTACCCCTTTTAGTCTACCCCTTTAATTATAAACTTGCTACAAACAATTCGATGGAATTCATTAACTACCTTGGTATTCGTAAACCGATATTATTGACGTTACCCTCTAGTATAAGTCCAGTCTGAAGGGTTGTGAACAGAGCTGTGATCTCTATGAACTCTTGTTATATCGTGTGATCTATTGAGATGTTGATATTGCCCTCATATTAGTTTCCCATCTGTTATCAAAGGCACAGTGAGCTGTTGACAGCTGACAGCGACGCTAATAGCCACCTTCTGTTAGTGTTCATGAGAGAACAACGATCAGCCTCGTTTGTGTACGTGATGAATCATTACATGGAAGACCTTACACCACGCTGTTAGTTGTACCAACTCTATGATTGAGATTTGATGTAATTTGAATATTAAACATACCTAGTGCATATTAACTTGTATTTATTAGCAGTCATAAAGTAGTACATTATTGTATAACATTCAAATAAATATGTTTATTGTAATACCTGTCACGATTGTGCTAAAAGTAACACAAATTACAATAATGTTGTCTTCATACGGCCGACGTACAATACATACAATGCTAGTAATTGAACAAGCTGATGTTTTTGTGGGTGACGTTAAACATGGCATGAGCTTGTCATTTACATAGTTCTGTAATAGTGTACCTACATAGTTCAAGTGAAAACATACGATGTTTCCTCAACAATCGAATGTTATACAAGAGACGATGTTGGGTTTCTACCTAGACAAACTGTCGCTATGAGTGGATCAATAGGTCAGTTGCTATCAGTACGCCGCCGTGTAGGAGGCTTGTGTTTGTACGCTAAGACTATAATGGTGACCGTACGTTTCCTCACTGACCTAGAAAATGTGAAGTTTGTATCTACAGCTTTTCATCCCGCACCAGCTGAAAGGTCACTGAAAATGCATTTTGCATTTGTTACTCAAATCTTTCAGGCATCTTCAGGAACCTCAACACTTTAGTTTGGATGGTTTTTTTTCGTCATCTTTTTCTTCACTAGGCAACCGTTTTCCTAGCGATATTAATTGTTGAGTGTTTACGTCGTCATATTAATAATTAATCTTTGAACTAGCGCGAGCGCTCGCTACGCTTATCAGTTAATGACCTCGATACACTATTTATTATGATTCAGGTAGCGCTTACCTTCTTACTTACACCTATGTATAATACTATAGCTTTATTCTTTAGGCTCTTGAGGCGAAGAGGCTGATTTGAGAAATGGCTATGCAAAAATAGTATCGGCTAAAGGAATTAACGAAGGGCCTCCGCGGATCTAACGTCTCTTTTCATTAATTAACGTGTAACATGAATTAGTCGCCTCCTACGCTCACGGAAAGGCAGTGTGGTTGGTCTAATCTCAACCGGAAGTACCAACACGACTATTTTGTCGGATTTTTATTTGTCACTCGTCAACCCTTGGTTCGAGCAAATATTCAAACTATCTCATTACAACACTTTACAAGTCGTTAGCTTTAATGATTACAAAACGAATGCGTCCACAAAACAAACATCTGTGATCTAATACATTGATCACGATTCACTGTGTTCTTAGTTACTTAGAAGATAATCTTATTAGTTCTGTTTTTTGCGCGATCAGGATATGTAGACTGCAGAGTATGTTGCTGTTGGTGCAAGTTCATTGAATGGATCACGCATGGTGACCGTGTGGGACAGTGTGGGTATATTCGCACGTGTTGGTGCGACAGTCTCTCCTTGCCCCAGATGATGGTGGGCGCAGTTTGACAAGCCACAACTAACACTGGCACAACGAGGTGTGAAAATGGAATGTTTAAAACTTGCAAGGCATAAAGGTGACTCCACCAAAAAGTGTATTTTGCCAAGTGCAGGCTATTCTAGGGTTGGTTCTTCTTCCTCATGTAAGTTAATTAAGTAATTAAATGAATTACCCATACGTTAAATTTTAGGCGCGTGATACTTATATCCTTTTGTACTTTGTATCGCGCAACAGCTGCGTAGGCGCAGCGTAGGTACTCGTGTACCTACTACAGTTGCACGTGCTAATCAATCATTTACCTTTAGACTTCAAATGTACTTCCTATCGAACGGTTTTAATGTAAAATTTTGACGTCGCAATTAATGTAAGGCTACTTACTAAGACCACTCTATGTTGATCTAATCGCCTTATTTATTCATTGTTTACTCCATGACCCTGACAAATTAGCGTAGCATGGGATTGCTTTTTCTACTGCGCTTCTTTACAGCGCAAGTATTATCAAACAATAACAAAAATGTTGCCTGGCGTCGCTAACAGCGTCCTTGACAATCACAGAGGTCAATAAAAAAGAAGAAATAAATAAAAAATATGGCTTAGGTCATATTTAATATGGTTGTGATCGTTTCCAGTGACTTGTTTCCCGCTAGGTTTGATCGCGTAAAAAAAAAGCCTTGAGTACATTGTTTGATCTAGGCGTGTAAATACATTATTTCGTTCATATCTAGCGGCGAAATTTAATTCGCTGTTTATATGTATAATTCTTTCCAGTACTGATTAAATCATCGAAGTAGAATATCATACAAAACTTTTCCGAATGAGGCTTTGCTAACTTATACTTTTCAACCCACACAAAGCATGGCGTATAACGAAGACATCATTAATCGTACTCCTCAATAACTTTGTACTTGACCGATTTCTAGCACTTAACTGCAGTGGATTGGATTCGGTAGTATTCAGTGCTCAAATATTTACGTGTATATTACGTTGAACACACAAACATACAGATCGGCGCGTGCGCATAAGACTCCATTTCATTTACGTTGCTTATAAAAATAAATAAATACTCGGAAAAATAGTCAGGTAATGAACTTGTTGAACTAGGCAGGTGTTAGGTGCGTCTTTTATAAGGAAAACTTTACAAGTAACAAAAAACATGGATGATATTATGGTAATATTGATAAAGTTTTTGTTGATATATTTTACATACTGCAAACAGCAATGACAGAAATAATTTTTTGAACTAATGTATTTTACATTAGAACCTGATCATTATCATTTTATTGTTGCAATAAATCATTACTTTTTGTATATGCAATATGTCCATTGATTATAATATCCATACGTTATTTTTTGTTCAAATTGACGCTTACAAACTCAACAGGATCTATGGTGTTTTATCTACGAAGAGGAAAGGGTTTCTTATTTTCATCGACGTCTTTCAATTGGACCTGAGGAATTAGTATCTTTCAACAGAGTTGTCTTGTGAAGCTTTTGTTGGCTAGGAGAGATTTTGGTGATCTCTTGTACGCTGCACCATCGTCTGTAGTCGCTATACATACATTCTAACTGAGTCATGAATACACAGATATATTTATATTTTTCTGGGCGCCACCATGCTTGGGCAGCCATGTAATTGTGGCAAAACATTGACTATTGGAGCGAGTGTGCACCGTCGGTTGTTTGTTCACGTGCACCCGTGGGGCTGCTCGGCAGTGCTCGGTAAGAAGGGAATCTGACCCGGCGTCGTCGCGCCGCTCAACCAATGTGTAACACTGCACACTAATAGCTTCCTAAAACCACGACAAAAGGTTTGCCTTTAGTCCCGTGCAAAGTACACATTGCATGTGCGTGCCACAGTGGTCAATATTGTATGAATGCCCTACCTTTCATTAGGACAAAGATGTCCATGAAACACCCTGACAAATTCTTCTTTCAGTGTCATTAAACCTTAGCTGTAAAGCTATATTCTTGGAACAATGTAAGAAAAACAGGCGCTGTGGGAATGATTGTAGGAGCGTGCTTTATCTATCAGTCATATTTGTATGTTTGCAATTGGCACCTTTGATGAGTCTCGCTGTGTTTAAGTTAAGTCTTTTTCTCAGTATGTCCGTAGTTCAACACAATATGTGTCACATTGTCTTTAGTTACTGTACCAAGTCAATAAAAGAATAGGTTGTTTATGTTCAAGTCATGGATGAGTTGATGACTCTCAAGTTGCTTTTAACTCAACTCTTTATGTTGTGGATGGACATGAGTTAAGACAAATGTTATGTTTATTGCCATTTTAAAGATATAACGCATTTTCTTCTAACACCTATAATATATACGTAGTTACACATGTAGATAGCTATAATCTATAGTGCTTAAGCTTAGTGATTTTTGTTTTATGATTTAAAAGAGTGTCCGTGGAGTTTCTTGCCCGTTTTTCTCCATAGGTACCTACTACGCTTTGGAATGGGCATCTAGCTTCATCTTTCTGACTGACCGACCCCCTTGACAATTCAAAAGTGCCTGTAATTGGTTTATTTGAAATAAATGCTTTGAGTTTGAATTTTTTAAATTTCCAGCTACATAATATTATGTTCTACTGAGAAATGGCATTTCCTCTAGAGAGAGTCACTTAAAGTGATGCACTGATAACCAAAACAAATGCTGTGTGTCACTACAGTTTTTTGTTAAACAAAGTGACTCACAATTCCGCTATAACAGAAATATCACCTTACTTAATAGTAGTATTCGTGCTGTTCGACAACACCCTACATCTTCGCTGGTGGTCCACTTACCTTATCAGCGCCATTACTCTGTACAGTTCCACACCATGCCGCATTAGTTATAGTCATTACCTCGTAGGCATTACCCGCGCATTAGTACTGACTCACCGACCATTCACATGCACCCACATGCGCGCTAATCTAAACTGTAGATTGCTGCTATTATTAGAAATAATGTTGTACATTTACTAATTATAGATTTAATGCTATTATGGTAGTGTTTGGTCTAATTCAGATAAATTGGGCAACAGAAACCCCTTGAAGCTCAGTCAGAGTGCATTCCGTCAGTTCAATAAATTTTAGTCCATATATGACTTTATATACAACTAGCTTCTGCCCGCGACTTCGTACCCGAGCATATAACCTTCCTCAAAAGTTGGGTTACCAATGTAAAAATATTTTTTCAAATCCGACTGGTAATTCCGGAGATTACCAAATGACGTAAAATTATTAATTAATAAATTCAAAATTCAAAATTCAAAAGTCATTTATTCAAACTAGGCTGATAATCAGCACTTTTCGAACGTCAAAATTACATAAGACAGTCCCCCAAAACGCCCACCCTTCACCACTTCCTAGTGCGTTAGCTGGGAAGAAGAAGTGGCGCAACAAACTCCCCAGCAGCACAGCTGTCTGTTCAGTTAGATAGAAAAAAAAAATGACTCTATATAATAGTATTCAACATAATTTAACCTAATTTAAATTATTATCCATATGTTAGCTAGCACACGCCAATATACCAAACAAAATCATCGAGAACTATACTCGGGCAGAAATAAAAACTAAACGTAAACAAAACTTAACGTCTTAATAAAAGCCTCCAGGCATAAAGGGCGTGCCCGCTTACATAAAGCTGTAACTGGAAGTTATAAATGATAAACTAGGACCATCGAGGTAAAATAAAAAAATAGTTAATTACAAATAACAATAAATAATATGATCTATTGTCGAGGTCACTAGTTACATATTGCAATACAACTCATTAAAAAAAACATTGTAATGAGTAGATTATGATTGTCAACAATAAATTAAAATAAACAATTATATGAACTCATATAACCTGTCAGTAGGTAAGCTAATTCTGGTGAAAGAACATAAACATTGTCTTGAGTTAATCACAGCGACCAACTATTCTTATCATTTAAGTAGTCGTTGATAGAATAGTATGCCTTTGAACAAAGGTTAGATTTTACTTTCGTTTTAAACGCATTAAAAGGCAAATCTAGCAAAGAAGAGGGTAACTTGTTATAAAAGGTTATACCAAGCCCAACAAATGAGTTATGAACCTTATGAAGCCGGTGAAAAGGAACTCTTAGTTTTTCCTTATTTCTAGTGTTAACATTGTGAAAATCACTGTTTTTAGTGTATAAATGTATATTTTGCCTAATATATAAGATGTTGGCGAAAATGAATTGAGATGCCACTGTGAGGATACCAATATCTTTGAAAAAATCTCTCAGAGAAACTCTAGGGCCTAGCTGGTAAATAGCTCGAACAGCTCGTTTTTGAAGGACAAATATATTTTGAATATCAGCAGCTTTGCCCCACAGCAGAAGACCGTAGGACATAACGCTATGAAAATAACTAAAATAGACTAATCGAGCTGTTTCGACGTCAGTGTATTGTCTTACTTTCCTGACGGCGTAGGCGGCAGAACTGAGCCTTCCCGCTAGGCTCGATATATGTGGGCCCCACTGAAGTTTGGCATCTACTGTTATGCCCAGAAAAATTGCCGAATTTACAGATTCAAGCACCTCTTTATCTAAGACGATGTTGGGTCCTAGATTTCTAACATTTGGTAGGGCGAACTTAACACATTTCGTTTTCTTGGCATTGAGAACTAGGTTATTTGTCGTAAACCAATCCGTAACCATTGTGAGAGTGCACTGTTTACATCGTCAAAATCTTGTCTATTCCGGTCTACTTTAAAAATAAGAGAGGTATCGTCTGCAAAGAGTACAACTTCACAGATACCCTTTAAATAGAATGGTAGGTCATTGATATACACTAAGAACAAGAATGGACCCAGTATTGAGCCTTGAGGTACACCTAACTGAACTGGTAGCCCGGAAGATTTCACACCATTAACATCTACACATTGGGACCTATTATGTTAATAAGAATTTATAACGTTGAGAGCTTCGTTTTGCACACCGTAATGACGCAATTTACGCAAAAGCGTGTCATGGTGCACGCAATCAAAGGCTTTGGAGAGATCACAGAAAACCCCAATAGCATTTTGCGAGTTCTCCCACGCGTTAAATATGTGTTTCAGCAGAGCAACACCCGCATCTGTAGTCGAACGACCTTTTGTAAATCCATATTGCTCATAATGAAGGAGGCTATTTAAATTAAAATGTCTTAGCAGCTGCTTGAGTATTAACTTTTCAAATATTTTGCTAAATGCTGGTAAGATAGAAATAGGCCTGAAATTGCCATAAATAATTAATTAAGTATTACTAAGTATAGATGTTATTAACAATGTTGATAATTGTAGACCTGTCTGTGGCATACCTTGCGATATGACCCAGGCATTTGATTACGTACATTATACTACTCTGTTAACAAAACTTGAAGCCTATGGTATTAGAGGCAACGTTCTTGATCTAATTGAATCTTACTTAAAGCATAGAATAAGAATAACTGAAATAAACCAATTTAATACAGCAAATAAGAAGGAAGACATATTTCGATCGTCAGTGTGTGAAGTTAAATTTGGAGTACCACAAGGGACAGTACTGTGTCCTTTTCTATTTATTAACCAGTAACACTGTTAGTGGATGATAGTACCGTGATAATATCTTGTAAAAATGTAGAGACCTATGAAAGAGACATTAATCAGTCTTTATAATTGTAAACTGGTTAAACGAAAACAATTTAAAAAATAAACTTGAGTAAAACAAACGTTATACATTTCAGTCAACGGATTCCTAGCATGAGCCGTAATGTACACTACAATAATAATGTTGTAGAAGAAGTTGAAACTACACAATTCCAGGGTCTCGAAATAGATAAACATCTTACTGGAAATCACACTTTAATATTTTATGTAAGAAAACGAGTATGCAGGAGCATATGCTTTACATACATAATCGTCAAATCGACAATAATATACACGGATGCACTCCTTACTGCTTACTACGGTATAGCAGAATCCCACCTACGATATGGAATTATAATTTAGGGTAACTGAACCGAAAAAGAAACAGCTTTTAAGGCGTAAGAACTGCCGCTATCGTTGTTTATAAAAGGCTGCAAAGCTTTTTGACAGTCAAAGCATACCACTGCGTAGCAAAATTCTTGAGTGAGTTTTTTTTTTTTTTTGTTCTGTTTGATTAGTTTATAATTTGTAACTTTTGCATGCCTACTGGTAAAATATAGCTGAACCTATTCCTTATGTACTGTAGGTACCCATATTTGCAAAATAAAATATCTTTATCAAATGATATGACGGGACTGCTCATATTCTTTGATACATTTATTGGAGAGACCAAACACCCTGAAAAAATTCTGGGCTGATGATGTTGGTGATGAACTTCTAAGCATTAAGTACAATCGCACTAGGGTGAGAGTGAATTTGTTTGGAAAAACGGTAGAATGATGTTGAGTTTCTAATGATGTATGAATAAGCGCCAACTTTACGTGGGTACGTAGATAGGTGTTCACGAAAACCTAGTCACACTGTGAATCAAATACGAATATAAACAGAAAGTGTCAACGTCTGCCGACGCGAATGGAATCGGTTCTGTAGATTATCAGCTGAACTGTAGACAACTTATAAAGAAATGAATAGATTTTCCTTCGAGGTCAATTTTCACAACATAACAACAACCAAAAAAAAACGAAGCAACAAGTCTTTCAAAATAATAGTTGTAGCACAATTTATCTAGAGACTATTGTTTGAAACTATGCAACAAACGGGACAAGCATAATGAGTTATAACGACCAGTCTTCGTGTAGCCCTTACATCACATAGGCCGCCAGCTTGTTTGCCAATCCATGGCAAAAAAAAGAAGTGGTTGGGGGACCCCCGTCAGCAACGAAGTTCCTTGTCGCGTATGATTTAAAACAAAAACTTTTGACACTTGAAGGCAAGTGCATAACGCGTTTTCGTTAAGTGACGATTTCTACCAGTCAACTCCTACCGCAAGCCGCGGTAAAGACCTGTTCGTTCCAAAAAGGCCTGACAGAATTCTCCCGAAAAAGAAAAAATTCGTGCGTGCCTAAGAATATACCTTCTGTCACTTCTCGATGGGTAGCTATTGATAGTGCGTGCACTGACAAATGGGCGTGCGAATATAATGTAGTCCGGAAGCGGGCAATAGACCCCGCAGTGAATGTCCCCGCGGCACATCCGACGCTGGGCGGCCGCCGTGGGCTGCCGACCCTAATGTCTGCGCTATTCACTTTAATTTCCTCTACGTATCATATGATATGCCGGCTTGAGTTCAAAAGCTTATTGAATGTCCAGTCACACATTATTGGGGTCAGTATACCTCTGCTCTTATTTTTATGATTAGGATTTAATGATCAGACTGCATTCATGTCTATGTACGTATGCGCTTTAAGATTGCGTATGGGATTAATTTATACTTACCTTCTTGTTGCTTGGTATCTTGTACAAATGGGATATTTTGCTTTCTCGAATAAAATTAAAAACTTTTAAGAAAAACAGCAACGGCCTATTTACTGAAACCTTCAGACACTCACCGACTCTGCTTGTTCCCCGGGCGAATTTAGACAGAAAATAAAGCACACTCTTATGCATTTAATATTCGCTGCCTTCCCGACCAACCGTAAGTTTGTAACTTATTTTACGAACTGGGCCTCCGCGGCCTTTGTTTTGTTAAATAAAAACAAAAACATTGTGGTTAGTGGTGTGACCTTATCGCCAACTGATTCGATTCAACTAAGCGATCATTTCGAGCGCGACTAATATCCGTTGTATACAACTATTGAATCCGGGCGTGCGCCGCACAAGGGCGGCATTTTTAAGGGGGCGGCAAACATAGAAATCTCCGTATCTTATAGTTATAACAGATTGTCATAATTTTCTCCTATTTGTTTTATTATTTATTTATTTAAACTTTTCACACTCAAAAAAGTACAAAGGCGGACTTAATGCCATAGGCAATCTCTACCAGTCAACCAAGGGTGGTGAAGAGATTACATGGCAGGTGCTCTATTTGAGAGGAACAAAGAAAAAAATAAAAAATAAATATTCTAATGCATTATAACTAAAATAGGTATAACAGTACATAAATAGGTTACGAACTACATACACATACATACATACACATTTACAAAAGCCTATGTATATTATGTCTTATTTATTTTATGCCGCTATTTTTTATTATGTCTTAACTACGACATCTATTGATCTACCTGGAAAATAAACGCAAACTTTTTCAGGTTTGAACCACTTAGGGCCGATTTTTCAATCGCTGCTTAACTTTTATCCGACGAATAAGTTTGTCATTTTGACAGTTTTTGTTTGGACAATCTGTCAAAACTGTTAAAAATCGCCCCTTAGATTGGTAATCTCTAAGAGGGTGTATAAAAGAACCGGCCTTTTGCGTGGTCCAACACGCACATGTCTGGGTTTTTTATACACTTCCATAACAACTTAATCAACATCAAATTCCTCTCTAAAAGCCTAGTAGGGGTAAGCAGGAGGGTAAAGTGTCAATTTTGCAAATACCGGGTCTTTTTTGAATCATCGAAAATCGATGATGCTCCTCGGCTTTTAGTGTTTACAGCTTAGGAAAGATATTGTAGAAGAATGTTACATAAGTGGTTGTTTGTTACAGCGTCGGCAAGTTGAACCTAGTGGACCTGGCGGGCAGCGAGCGACAGCGCAAGACTGGCGCGTCGGCGGAGCGGCTGCGAGAGGCGTCGCGCATTAACCAGGCGCTCTCCTCGCTCGGCAACGTCATCTCGGCGCTCGCGGAGAACAGCCCGCACGTGCCCTACAGGTGAGCTTAGCTACCAGAACAGACAAGGAGTGTTCTCGCACTTCATCAGATGAAGTGGCATCTAACCATAGCGAAAAGTTGACCAACTTCGAGGTTTGATAAATCAGGCCTCTGACTGAGGCGAGTAACCCTCTTTCACAGAGTCAACAAAAGCCTTTGTTGGGCGGAAAGTTGTCCAATTGTTAGTCGTTAGTTTAAAGAGGTGCGTGTCACGTTGCAGAGACTCGAAGCTGACGCGCATCCTGCAGGACTCGCTAGGCGGCAACAGCAAGACCATCATGATCGCCAACATCGGGCCCGCCTCCTACAACTACGACGAGACCATCACCACCCTGCGGTACGCACACAGAGCTAAAGGTAACTAGCATCATCATTTTCCGGCCCTTGACTCATGGGAATTATTCTCCACTGTCAACCGTCATGCCTTATTCACTCCCTTTTCTTTCAAATTATCGACACGATCCATCCATCTTTTCTTTGGTCTGCCTCGCCCTCTCTATCCATCAACATTTATTATTCATCAAATCATTACTCTTTTAGTTACATGCGTTTCATCCCTCCTCATCAACAATCACGCAACTTACTGACGGTAGTGGGCTTTTTAAGCTATTCATTACTCTGCTCCTAAAGGTTGCTACCAATTTGAACACAACTGTCACACTCAAATAAACACAAGAGAATAATATAGAAGTGAATACTTCAAAAGAGGTTATATGAATATGCTACTCATGATTTTCGTGTCAATATTCCAGCGATAAAGAACAAGCCGGTGCGCAACGAAGACCCGAAGGACGCCAAGCTGCGCGAGTACCAGGCGGAGATCGAGCGCCTGCGCGCGCTCATCGAGCTGCGCCGCGCCAGCGACCGGCGCCCGCGCCGCCTGCCGCGCGCCAGGCCGCAGCCCGCGCCACCGGGGACCTGTCAGTATACCTAGAGTTTGTAGAGCGGCGCCCGCGCCGCCTGCCGCGCGCCAGGCCGCAGCCCGCGCCACCGGGGACCTGTCAGTATACCTAGAGTTTGTAGAGCGGCGCCCGCGCCGCCTGCCGCGCGCCAGGCCGCAGCCCGCGCCACCGGGGACCTGTCAGTATACCTAGAGTTTGTAGAGCGGCGCCCGCGCCGCCTGCCGCGCGCCAGGCCGCAGCCCGCGCCACCGGGGACCTGTCAGTATACCTAGAGTTTGTAGAGCGGCGCCCGCGCCGCCTGCCGCGCGCCAGGCCGCAGCCCGCGCCACCGGGGACCTGTCAGTATACCTAGAGTTTGTAGAGCGGCGCCCGCGCCGCCTGCCGCGCGCCAGGCCGCAGCCCGCGCCACCGGGGACCTGTCAGTATACCTAGAGTTTGTAGAGCGGCGCCCGCGCCGCCTGCCGCGCGCCAGGCCGCAGCCCGCGCCACCGGGGACCTGTCAGTATACCTAGAGTTTGTAGAGCGGCGCCCGCGCCGCCTGCCGCGCGCCAGGCCGCAGCCCGCGCCACCGGGGACCTGTCAGTATACCTAGAGTTTGTAGAGCGGCGCCCGCGCCGCCTGCCGCGCGCCAGGCCGCAGCCCGCGCCACCGGGGACCTGTCAGTATACCTAGAGTTTGTAGAGCGGCGCCCGCGCCGCCTGCCGCGCGCCAGGCCGCAGCCCGCGCCACCGGGGACCTGTCAGTATACCTAGAGTTTGTAGAGCGGCGCCCGCGCCGCCTGCCGCGCGCCAGGCCGCAGCCCGCGCCACCGGGGACCTGTCAGTATACCTAGAGTTTGTAGAGCGGCGCCCGCGCCGCCTGCCGCGCGCCAGGCCGCAGCCCGCGCCACCGGGGACCTGTCAGTATACCTAGAGTTTGTAGAGCGGCGCCCGCGCCGCCTGCCGCGCGCCAGGCCGCAGCCCGCGCCACCGGGGACCTGTCAGTATACCTAGAGTTTGTAGAGCGGCGCCCGCGCCGCCTGCCGCGCGCCAGGCCGCAGCCCGCGCCACCGGGGACCTGTCAGTATACCTAGAGTTTAAAGAAAACGATGAATAACAATTATGTGGTACTGGGTGCTACTATATCATCATTTAGCCAATTGATGTCCATTGCTGGACATAATCCTTTCTCAAATGATACTATATCGGCCAGGTATGTATTATTTATTTATTTATTTATTTGTTTATATTTATTTATTTACTTTATTTCCTGAATCTACTGGATACCCTACCCGTCCTTCACCAGGTTGTTCAGGTAAACTATGTTTCGAGTCCTTTAGACAACAAAAAATTGTTACATATTTCTTAACCTGAATTTTTCTTTTATTATTATTATTACAGCCGAAGAAGAGACAGTCAGTATAGAAAACGAGAACATACTGGCGGAGTCTACGATAGAGCAAGAGAAGAAGCAGATGGAGGAGCTGGAGCAGCAGATCCTGGCGCTGGAGGAGCGGCTGGTGCAGGGCGGCGGCGGCAAGGAGCTGCTCAACAACCTCAACGAGACGCAGCTCATCCTGCAGCAGCGCCACTCCGAGATCACGCAGCGCAAGGAGCGCGAGGTGGAGATGCAGCAGCGCATCGAGCTGGAGCAGGAGACCACGGCCATCGTCAGCGACACCTTCACCACGCTGCAGCAGGAGGTGGACCACAAGACGCAGAGGTACCGCGCTGAGATGAGAGGACGATGAATGTTCTCGTATGACTCGTAGCATCGCTGCAGGCCCGCACCGGTGCGGGCGCGGCCGGTGCGGGCGCGGCCGGTGCGGGCGTGAGATGCTGCCGCCGCCTCGTGCTACAATCAATTTAGAAGTCGCCGCCAGATTGGTATATGTCCAGCTTCACCGGCGTATCATTTGCGCGGGTTAACTGCTTTTTCGACTATTCTCAATGTCACTGCGATGCTGTGTGACACGTTGCTGTTTCCATTGCCGTCGTCTGGCTAATATCTGTTTCAAGTTTCTTGTAAATCTCGCTAGCTGCCTTCTTAATCCTATCTCGGTCTTCAGCTGTCTTGAACTTCACAAATATTTAAATATGTAAACGTAAACACTTCTTCACAAATATAACGTCCAACCAAACACAAAACTACACTTGGCTTCGAAGTTATAGGGTTCAAAATCCAATTTCTGAGTCAAGAGCAATAGAATCTAAAAGGAATGCTTTGTTGGTCAACAGCTACCTGCGACCCTCGACTCATACCAAATGTCTAACAAAAGAATGCGTACTCGCAAAAAACCAACCATTTTCGAACCTTGCACTACACAAATAAAGTAAGTTAGTCGAACAAATTGTAAATACATCATTAAACGTATGGATTTATAATGAGATCCACTCTAGACTTGAGGCGGACCTCTTTAACAGATCCCTGAAAGATATGGAAAGATCTCACCAGATAAGCTTGCAATTGGGTCCTGCGGCAGTTATTCCCTCGTACTTAACAACTAGACCGCTCGCCTGGCATCAGGAACGCTTAGTCTTCTCACTTCGTCACTTTTGTACTGTTTTAATGTATTTTTGGCGACATTAAGTTACAATCACCGCAAAACACAAAAAACACTTCGATTCGATGCCCGGCTTGTAACTCAAACTTGTAACGTCTGGTGGGCACATTTCCCTAAACTTATAATAAAAACAATCGGGAGCGTCCGTGCTCTTCGACGACCGACGACGACCCAATCGGGGTATCGATATCTAAGTAGGGTAACAAATCGATAACTATAATTCCAGGCTAAAGAAATGCCTATCGAAGTACGCGTGCATGCGCGAGGAGATGGTGGAGCAGCGCGAGGCGCACGACGGCGAGCGGCGCGAGCACGAGGCGCTGCAGGCCGCGCTCATCGCCGAGCTGCGCCGGCGCCTGCTCGTGGCCGACAGCTTCGTGCCCGACGCCGGCCGCCCCGCCGTGCTGCGCGCGCGCTACAACGAGGACACCGACGCGTGGGAGCTGCGGGAGCACAGGTGCGGCGCCGCGAGAGTATTCCATTTTTGTAATAATTAATCAAAATCACTAACTATGAAAAATTATTACGCAAGATTTGCCATATGAGTTTTCATTCAACTCATAAGATTTGATGCGTAGCACAGTGAATATTTACATGATCTATGTAGGTTGTACGTACCAATATGTCCTGTGTAAATATTTAAATTTTTTTGATTGTATTTTATTTTCTGTGTAAACGTTATTCTTGCTTTCAATGAGGTATTCTGGGCTCTGAGGAGACCCACAATCGAAAAATCGGAGGCGCTCCGAAATATATGTTTGATATCGACTGTTTTATTCTATCAGTGGCGTGGAGCCCCTCACGGAGCGGCCGGTGGCGGGCCCGGCGCGGCCGGCGGGCCCCCCGGGCCCCGCGGGCGCCCCGGGCCCCGCGGGCGCCCCGGGCGGGCGCGGGCCCCGCGCGCGCGCCGAGAACGTGCTGCAGCTGGCCCCGCTGGCGCTGCCGGCCACGACGCGCCCCTACGCGGGCGCGCGACACTCGCAGCACGCGCAGGTATACATTAATAAATAAATAACCATCCGAGACTATCGCCGTACTTAACATGAGCTTCACGAGAACGTTCACCCCGGACTAGGCTGAAATCATGATTTTGTGAAATCGTTTATTTCCTATGACGTCTTTGAAGTTTCGCCCACAATTTTTTTTAAAGGCTGTGTATTTGGAACCCAAGACCGAAAACATTAACAATCGCTGGACTATCAAGTAAAAATCTCCCGTCTCGTATTGCAGAGCGTGCCGACTCCCACGAAGAAGGAGCCGGAGATGGAGCCCGGCCACGTGGCGCGGCGCTCGGCGCGCGCGCGGCCCCGCACGGCGCAGCAGCGGCTCGGCACGGCCGGCGTGCGGTAGGCGGCGCACACTTCGTCCGGTGTCCGGTTCGTCCCCGTCGCGTCCGGCTCCACGGAAATGCGTGATAATTACATTTCCAGTGCGAGTGCGACGCGCCTCGCGATGCCCCCGCCCTTGTAGGTTTTATACTATTCGATCGATCGAGCTCAGGAAGCTTGCGACGCTTACCGCTGCCCGTTGGCGCGACGATGTCGCCGCACGCGCAGTGTACGGGCGCCGAGCCCTGCCGCGGCCGTGTGGCTCGCGTGTGGCGCGCGTGTGGAGCCACAGTTGCGCGACGTAATGTTCGCTAGACGTAGTCACAAATTCCAGTCGCAAGGCGCCGGAGACGTCGCCGGCGCCGCGAGCGTCATCATGATCTCACTTATCTTAATTCCCAGTATTTAGAAAGGCAAAGAACTGTTTGTATATTAATTTAAAGACGTTCGTATAAGTCGCAGCCACAAGCCTGCGCGCGCGGCGCCGCCCGGCGGTCGCTCGCTACTTCACTGTGCGCGTATTCTTTAAGTTGTTGTTTGTTTTATAAGATTTTATTTTACCATTGTTGTTTCTTTTGTTTTTGTAAAATTTTATTTTGTGCCTCGATACCAACACACGTGTTTGAGCTAGTGATATTAGATAGTTTACAACGATTATGTATTAAATCCTACTGTGAAATGATTTAGAATTTCAATACAATATGTGAAATTGCTATGTAGATAGAGTGCAGCGCGCGACGCCACGCGGCACTCGGCGATGTGATCCAGTAATGTATGTTCAAATGTGTTACCAAAGATGGAGCTGTCCATTCCGTAGTCTGGCGACTGTCGGCCGGTACAGGAGCCCGAGGGGCTCCGGAGGTCCACGCCGTGATCTTCTTGTTCCTTTATGTGTAAAATTTCATTTGTGGATATGTTAATATAATTTCTAAACAGTTTCTAGTCAATGATGATGAATTATATTCTTGTATACAAATATTGTAAATAATAATAATAATGATATTTTAGGTATTTAAAAAGTATCCATAATACGGAGTATGAACTAGTGTAAGTAGGTTGCTAATTAGCGCACAATACTTTTTGAATACCGTCTGGAACTACTGTCATAATCATTATTGTGTGGGCCGGCTGTGGCCCGGAGTGGCCCAATGTGGCCCGGTGTGGCCCAGAACGAGCGAGTGGCGCGGTTCTCACATGATATGCTCACACATTTACTTACTTGCTTTAAATTTTGTTAAATGAATTTTTCAAATGTGAAATAATTTTATATTTTGGGATCGTAAGTTGTTTATATTAAGTATAATGTATTCATTGTATTGGCTTTATATTTCATTTAAATTGTGAATGGAGAGGATCATGTATTGTGATATATAATTTGGTAACTGCTAGTCAGTCGTGCCGCATACACGCTTATACTCACTAATGAATTAAAAAAATTCAATTTTATGTGTTACTTTATTTTAATAACCTATACCCCCTCCCTGCCGACCGCTTGGAATAACAGCCAGATGGTAAGTTCACAGGCGCACACGACCCAGCATGCTCATTGACACAAATAAATAAAAATCTAACAAACAACAAACGATCCTGACGCTCAGTGAATGAGCAGCGAAATGGTCATAAAATGTTTCTATGACTGCTTTGCTTTCCTATGTAATGTACCCATTGCCATAAGGAAAATGATAGGCGTTTATCAGCAAAGATCTATGTTTATTAGACATACGGAAGAAAATAATGTGTACTCTACTATGAAAATAAAATACACCTCGGCCTGACCATTGAAGATAAATAGACATTTATTATTATTTAAAGTGTCTTGAACAGATCTCGGGACCCTGGGTTCCCGGACCTTTGGAAGGCGTACAAGTGGCCGAAGTCAACTTGCAAAGGCCCGTTAGACGTTTTTAATTAAATGAGGCACCAACCGACTATTATCCCTAAACGCGCATTTATACAAGTGTACCCAAAGACAACCTGCAGGTAGATAACTTAAGTCTATTTTCAAACAAGATGTATTTTTATATACAGTTCGCGTCAAATAACTTTGGTTGGTGTAGAACTATTGCAGGACATGGAAACAAAGCTATTGGACTATGGGTTTGGGTGGCTAAAGTGGACTGGTTACCTAGAACTATAGAAAGACTAAGGCATTGGCCCCTGCCTGACCAATGTTTCATACATACACGGGGAAAATGGTAGGTAGGGGGTGACTTGCACACTCAATATGGATCCTCCAAAAACTGTCGCTATCACATAGTGACCTAGCGACAAGGGGTAACACATCGTGAGTTGCTCGAGGAGTGGACAGTTATTCCACGGCTATCAGGACAATTCCGGAAGTACGGTCAAGATGCTCCGAGCACGTTTACTCTTGCGAATCTCTACTCAAGCCGGCCAATTCAAAATTCTAAAGTTATTTATTCAAACTAGGCAGAGAATCAGCACTTTTCGAACAACAAATTTACATAAGACAGTCCCCCAAAACGCCCACCCTTCACCACTTCCTAGTGCGTTAGCTGGGAAGAAGAAGTGGCGCAACGAACTCCCCAGCAGCACAGCAATAAAGGAAAGGCCAGAAGGAGGTGGGAGTTCTGGTCTTTGTCAGTGTTCACTCTGGCCGGTCAATAAAGGCAAACTAGAGACGAGGACATATTATTACATAACTATATTGATGTCATTCATGAAGTCATGACTCATGCCGTCCCAGTATTTTAAGGCGAAAGCATCAGGGTAGACCTTGGCCACAGTGTAAATAAGTAATAGTATTAAATCTTCATAAACGACCGAAACGACGTACTTCGAAATCTGAGTGTATATCAGTACGCAAAAGTATCGAGTACGCGGCAGGCAGTTACGCAGTTACGCGGATGCGGAAGGTTTCTCTACCGACCAGCCATAGGTGGCCATAGGCAGTGCCGGATTAACCACGTAGCAAGAGTAGCAATTGCTACGGGCCCCGCGCTAAAGGGGGCCCCGCGTATTCAAACCCGGGCCCCACCTCCGCCTGAGCATAATTTTTTGAGTGAAACTTATTAAGAAGTGGTATATTGAATTTACTTGATGTCTCAAAAACGTGATACGTACTACCTTTGCCGACTAAGACGTCAGAATATGGGTAATACAATTTCTAAAAGTTTATTGCAAATAGACGTATTGAGTATTGTTTTTTTTCTACCACTTTATACATAAGAACCCATAGCAGATCAAGGGCCCGTCTATAAAATTTGCTACGGGCCCCGCGCTTGCTTAATCCGGCACTGGCCATAGGTAATTATTTCAAGATCACTGTTACTTTAGTCAGCTGTTCCTTGGCACATACATCCCCTTAAAGAGCTGATGATATCAGACGTTTCATTCATTCACTCGATTGAATGTTCTTTGTTGTTTCATTCCAGAGTTCACCCAACAACGACAAAATTACGGTAATAAAGCTAAGAAAGCTGGGAACAAAGTATCGGACGCGTCCGTAAGCCGCGGCTGACATTCACGGCTTATTTGTACGAGTATCTTGATAGTATATTTAGCACTACACCGTGCAAACTATCGGTCGTAAGTCGCGGACGTGACCTTGGGCCGTCCTTGAGCGTTCGGAAGTCTGACAGAAATCTGTAAAGTTACAATACGGCCAACGTAACTTGGCGGGTCTGAACATAGGCACAACGAACTTAACTTTCGCGCAAGTTCTCTCACTCACACTCGCCTTATGTCACCATTACGTTCCTAAAAAACGTTATTGCGCAATCTTCTGCGCGAAGTTCTCACCCGCCAAGTTACGTTGGCCGTATTGTACCTACATGCTCTGTGGAAATTTGCTTACGGACGGACGCGTCCGATAATTTGTTCTCAGCTTAATCATCAGGTCCTTTCATTTCATTTTCAATCCTTTGGTAGGCGAATGAACGATTATGAGTTCCGATTCCGAAATCGATTTTTCGACGTTTTAAAGTCGCTTATAACTTAGATATAGCACAGATATCTCAAAATGTCGCTAATGCAGCCTGTAAAAGCATATAAGCATATATTTTACTAAGCATGGGCGTATTTATTTTGTGTTCAGACGTTTCACTTCTAGTGTTAAATTCCAACGACATTGAATTCAAACGACAAAAAGCTTGTAAAAATTAACAACTAAATAAAAATGTGATAGAAAAAGAGATTTTTATTTTATAACGGGGCAATAAGATTTCTGAACGAAAGGTTTTAAAAAGTTTGATCTTTTCTGAACAAACCACTAGTGATGTGCACATACGATGAATAATAATATTTCAAAGATAGTTTTTTTTATCGAGTTATAACAGTAGATTGCGCCGAGCGCCAGTTATTGTTATTCATGCTAATAAATTTTCAAGCTTGTGACTCGGGTCGAAGAGAGGTCAAAGGTTTTACTGATTATAATATATAAATGACTATCTATTAAGTTACAGAATTATCATGATTATAAAGTTATGCGTTCATCATCAATCTTCTGCCTTTATCCCAATTTATTTGGGGTCAACGCAACATCACTTTTTCTTCCATACTTCTCTATTAGTCGTCATCTCGATAATTAATCCCTTTCTAAATGCGTTGCCTAAGCTACTGCGAATTAAACCAAATTCTGTATTTGTTTGTATTAACACACCTTTGCAAACTCGTTATTCACATTTATTAGAAAAAAAAAATATAAAAGGATTTTTATAAATATTGCAATGCGAAAGATCTAAATTTTCATTAAGTTTTTATTTTTTATTTATTCCTACAAAATCGTCAACGGTCTTTCCTGATTATCGACTTTATTTAAACTTGGCGTCGGCACATCACTAATTTCGTAACCGTCGAATAAATTCAAACGTTTAGTGGCTTTGTTTCAATAGCAAAATGTGAAATTCAATAAAAGCTTAGTAAATATCTAATATAATGGCGGAAAAATTAAAGGACTATCAAGTTATAGACGTTTTCTGCGGCGGTACGTTCTACAAAGTGAGACACAAGGTCACCAACAACATATTTGTGTGGAAGGCGTACGATTGCTCCGCGTTCAGTAACGAACAAATACAAAACGTCGCCAACGAAGTGAAAACAATAAGCAAAGTGACATCGAAGAGCTTATTGCGATACTACGACACCATTTTTCACACCCCGTCAAAAACATTGTACTTTGTCCTTGAATACATTTCGTGGCGAAGTGTGCAGGAATTACTCGAAGTGTGCAAGGCCACCGACAAATTCATCGCCGAGAGCTTCATCTGGCACCTGCTGCACGAGCTGGCGCGGGTCTGCAAAGCTGTGGAAGATTTGCATGTTGTCGTTGTACAAAAATGCATAACTCCAGGGTCAATCTTTGTGGGCGAAAGTGGCGAGTTGCGCATCAATTGTTTCGAGCTGACAGTGGCGCCGGACTCCGGGGACGTGATGCGACAGATTGGGCACGTGATCCACACGCTGTGCTACCGCCCCGGTGCCTCCGACGACAAGATCAAGGAGTTTCACTACAGTGACGACCTCCGCGACATTGTCAGCTTCCTGATGGATGATAAGAATGCCAACATGCGTCCAGACGTCGTCCTGTACCATCCCACAGTCCTCATGAACTTGGAAACTAAAACGGGACCAAAATGTTTGCATGACATTCTCATCTCGGTTGGACAGTCATTATACTTAACATCAGAGGTGAACAAATGTGACTCTGAGAAGGCTGTGGAGCTGTGCAGAGCAGTTGAGCCTCTCCCCAGGACACTGTTCAACATAGGAGACAGCCCTATTTACTGCAACATCAGTCCGAAAAGAAAAGCAAACACAGAGATTGGACAGTCAAGCTCGCCACAAGGTCCCCTGTCTCCCACATTGGCTGCACTTGCTCTGGAGCTGCCTGGCTTTGTGCCTCGAAGCAGGAAGCCTTACACTGACACATTAGACAAGTTTAACTGTCCCCAGCGAGTGTCAGAGGAGACTCTGAGCCAGCAGTGGATGTCACGCCTTGTGGCGCTGCGTCACCGCGAGGAGTCGTTAAACAAGAGGGAGAGGGACCTCATAGCCAAGGAAATAGTGAACAGCCCATGTACTAAAATCATACCACTCAACGCCTCCCTGGAGCTAGCTTGTGAAGACGAAAGTAATGGCATAACCCTGCCTCCAATGATGACACAGGCTAAGGACGACAGACGTGAGTGGCTAGCGCGGCGGCGGCGCCAGCGTAGTGGCTCCGTGCGGTCCCGCGGCCGCAGGAAGAGCTACGCGTACGAGGACCTCGACAGCTCGCTGTCGGCGGACACGGGCGATGGCAGCATCATCGTCACAGCCGCCAAGATCACCGCCGACAACATGCCGCGCCGGAACATCTTCCCTGACGTGTCCACCAAGAAGGTACACTTCACAGCAAGTAACCCATTCACAGAGAGTGATGACAGTGTCACTCTGACATTCTATGAGCTTGACAATGTGGATACTGAAGGATATCAGGTGCCGAGGCAGGAGGCTCTGGCTAAAGACATCAACAAGTTCAAATACTTGGATTTGAAAAGGTCCCCCTCTGAGAAGAGAGCCTCCATGCAGTGGTGTCACTCATCTCCCCCCAAGCACGCTAAGACTATCAAGAGTATATTTGGTGACATCACAAACACAAACCACAGCAGTATGAGGAAGACTCCTTCCAAAACGAGCCTCACTTCAAGAAGCTCCAACACTTCTCGTCAGTCCATGTTCTCGTGCAGGAGTCACTGGAGCATGGAGTCCTGCAGTACCAAGGTTAGTGAGGGCAGTATCTCTGAGAGGACTCGCTCCTCTATGAGGCAGGGGCTGCCACAGACTCCTGTGGCTCCTCCTGATGTTAAGAAGTCTAAGAGTCGCAAGTCTCTGTTGAACTTCAAAACACCCTTCAAGTTTATGACAGCAACTAAGATCTAGTTTCAGGATGTAGCTTATTTGTATAAATTTGTGATTGTAAATTCGATCTCTGATGAAATTTAGTTTGAAATTTTTATTAAATTCTATTCGTTGCTTATGTTATGGTATCAAACCTATTGATTGTAGTATTGGTTGTGGTTTTATCTATAAGATAACATTAGTCTAGCAGTAAGTGTTAAACTTCCATTTAACTGTAGTTTCTCATAGAATACTCTTATGTTGTAAGAACCAGATATTTCTATTTGACATTTTAATTGTACAAAATGAAATAAAATACGGACATCAACCCACCCTAACCTTAGAATAGTGAAATTATATGAAAAAATATTTTTATATGAACATTTTATATTTTAAATTATATCAAAAGGTAGTTTATATTGGTGTATCTTTTAATTATACACTTGTATTCTGTGTGCTTGTAAATATGATTGAATTGGATATGTATAGTTTTGCCATAATTTACTAGACATTAATTATATAAAATGCTTTATACTAAATTGAATTTTATGTTGTAAAATACATAAATTGATTTATTTACATTTCTATCATAAAAAAAATCTAACAACTCAGTGATTTACTGAACTTTAGTCTTTTGTCTTCCAGTTTGTTACAGAGTTTTTTAAATTGTAATAAGTATTATGTTAGAATTACTATAAAATAATAAGTTTGTAGAAGTGTGTAGCACTTGTAAGTTTGTGTTAAAGTAACTTGGTTGCCATAATTCACTGGAATAGTTTAAAATGAACGCATCTCCTCATTGAGGTGTGTACTAGATAATAGTTTAGGGTACGAATAACAAATAGTATAAATAAACGTAAGAAGCTCATGGTAGTGTTTTATTTCATAATCACACTGGTTATCACTGCACTCTCTCTCTCTCTCTGCGTCACTTGTTGCCACAATATGTTGCTCGGAGGTGTTCCATCATTTCTTCTTGTTGAGTGCCTTGTCTGCTCCTTCCACAAACTTTTTGGGCAAGCCATACTTCTCTATGAGGAGTTTGGCAATGAAGTATGTCTGTGGAAGAAAAAAGATGTAATGAAACCACTACATAAAACAAATTTGTTTATAATTTTTAAATAGGCTTCTGCTTGTCACAAATTTCATGTAGTAAATTGGTCACCGGTAAAAAAAAGCTTTTTAATGACTAGGTGGGTAATACCATGTCCTTCACAGAGGACAAGACTCTCGGGTTCTATGACCTTTTACATTTACAAGTCTACATTGCATGCAAAAGGTTCACAGGTAAACAGAAAAACAAACTACTTTTTGAGGATAATGAGTTGTTAGTTTAAAATTGAAAAGTCTTGTGAGTATGCTTCCATTGACGAAATTATCATAACGCATAATATCGCGCCTGCATGCCCGGAATGGGTAGGTAGAGGTGTGCCTCAAAGGCGTTACAGCCTATAGCTATCAACTGACTAGAAAAGCCCGACTTGCCTAGAGGACGAGTCGTGTCGTGCCTGCTATGTCGTGTTACCTGGTCTCCCTGCAGCATGAGCTGGTCGGCCTTCGCGCCGGGCGAGCGCGTGACGCCGCACGACGCCGCCACGCCCGTCTGGCACACGTGGCTCAGTGCCGGTAGACTGAAACCGAACTGCTCCAGGTTCGATACTAGGGTCACCTGGCACCAGAAAATAGTGTTTAGTAAAGTCATGTTTGAGCAAATTGACTATCAACATAAATTACCTTTAAAATTAAATCACAACTGTTATACTTTAAAAGTTATATGAAATGGCTATCATTTGGCCATTGACGTAAGGGTGAAGACTAGGGTGTCAATTTGCTTAACAAATAATTTCCCTGACTGTACATTAAATTCTACTGATGTCATAAAATACAAATAAAGTGATGAAAAATGAACAATTCAGGGAAAGTTATATTTAACTAAGGTATAGAGCTAACAATTTCAAATTAGATACTTTCATTTTCAAACCAATTTTAAAATAACGGGTTCGATGACGTCAAACCTCGGCAGTGTTGCCATGATAAAGTAATAAAAAGTTACAGTACCTTTGTTGCCTGGAAAATATGATTTATCCACTCCCTTACGAGACGTTAACCATGCATTGGGTAACGATAGATATTATATAGCTCATCAAAGGTTTATTGCCCCTGAAGCTCTAACTTAATTTAATTTTACTTACAACTAAATTGACGACTGACGTTTCCTATCCTGCGCGTCCCAATGTTGGACAATGCCTGCCCATTCCTTCTATCACTCGCGAGCCCGCGCGTCCTCCTTTTGAAGTTATGATGGACTAGCAGTAACTAAAGTAGATCCATCACCAAACCATATCGATACCTCTGGGCTCAAAGGGCGTATAGCACAAAACATAAACCCATGTTTTGTGCTATACGCCCTTTGAGCCCAGAGGTATCGATATACGCTGCGCTATACCTACCTGTATGATGCTGCACATACCTTCTTGTTCCCGCTGCGCGACGCGACCTGCATGCGCACGGGCTCCAGCCGGCTCTTGCTGAGCCGCACGGCGCCGTCCGCGTAGCGCATCTCTGTGCTCGGCGTCATCTTACTCTGCACCGCCGCCATTAGCACGTCCCACTTCACCGCGTCCTACGGGTTAGTAGTTGTCTCTGTCATTACATACTGTTTGAAGTACGCGTGAACTATAAATTAGGTTAAGTACATCGAATCTAGATAATTGTCGAGCAGTTCTGGTATTGTCTGTTGGGTGTAAATGCTGGTGAATACAGCTTTGACAACGAAAATGATAAATGATTTCATAAGTTATGAAATTGCCTGTACACGGCTACATATCAATATTATTGTACGGAAATCCTATTCAATGCGAGATCAGCTTATACTGTAAATGTAACAGCCGGATATGTAGTCGTGTGTACAATAGTTTACATCATGGGCCATTTTGGCTTCATGCAAATGGTGTCCTACGATTCACGAACTATTGTAAGTAAGCATAGAACAAAACATATTGTCGACTGAAAGGTATGTCTTGGTTTACAATCAGTTTATGTTTACCTGCACAGGTTTCCCGGTGATCTTGGCCAGCGCCGTGTCCACGGTGACGGCGCCCCTCAGGAGCGGCGCGGCCAGGGCGCGCGCGCGCACGTAGGCCGTCAGCGCGGCGCGCACCTCGGCCGCGGTCAGCGCGGTGCCCTTCCTGGATAAAGAGGATTCATTTAACCTTTTCACCGCCACGCCTCACAGAACGCGATGTCTCGCCAGCGCCAAGCTATTAATGTATAACGAAATATATAGTTAACAGTAGAGATGAGGGTTTAGGGGTATGAGGAACAGGCTGTAAAGTTCACTCATCCACCATAGAAAAGGGAGGATCCTCCGACCAGACGGGTGTCATGTCTGGCGGGCGATTGCCCAGAGGTTGAAGTCGTGAGCTTGTATATATGTCCACCGCGCGGTAAACTCTAATTGCGCGATGCAGGATTTGAGTGACATCAGGATGTTGTGTGACGTCAGGTCTTTGATGCGTAGTTCGCATGTGGCGGTGTAGATGCCGCCACAAGGGTATCGTCATATCGATGAATGAGATTTATACGCGTTAAGTTAAGTTTTAATTATAATTTTACGGATATAAACGAAAACTGATGAAATATTTCCATATTTGTTTTATTTCACAGTATCCCTAGTAAGAAAAAACAGTATAAATTAAAAGTATCAAAGAAACAAATACATAACTCAATTAGAGATTTAAGAAATGAGGTACAACTCTATTTGCTCTATTTGCTCAATCAAATGTTACGTCACTTTAATAAAAATTCCATCTTTCATGAACAACAGTACGGTTTCACCAAAGGGCGTTGTACCACTGACGCTGGTGTCACCCTAATAAAGAACATTTTTAATGCCTGGGAAGAAGCACAAGATGCCATTGGAATCTTTTGCGACCTCTCGAAGGCGTTCGATTGCGTAGACCATTGTCTCATGGTCTACGCAATTGGTTCTGCTGAAACTGGAGCACTATGGGATTAGGAATACAGCTCTTGATTTACTAAGATCATACCTGAAAGATAGAAAGGTTAAAGTTCAAGTAAACGGCGTAAACTCATTAGGGTCTGAAATGGCAATGGGCGTTCCTCAAGGTTCGATATTGGGTCCATTCCTCTTTTTAGTTTACATTAATGATTTACCCCAATTACTCCAAAATCAACCGAAGATGGTGTTATTTGCAGATGACACATCATTGATCTTTAAAATCAACCGACGGTCACAAAATCTTGACGACGTGAATACCTCTATTCTTCAGGTCCAAGATTGGTTTACGGTAAATAATTTGGTACTAAATAAAAAAAAAACCAAATGCATTAGATTTAAATTACCTAATGTTGAAGTAGCGAATGTGACATCTTATTGAATGGAGAAAAGCTAGAATATATTAATCAAACAGTTTTCCTAGGAATCACGCTAGACGAAAAATTACAATGGGGACCTCATATAACATCTCTTGCGGGGCGGCTAAGCTCTGCGGCTTTTGCTGTTAGAAAGATAAGACAGTTAACAGATGTAGAAACCGCGCGTTTGGTCTATTTTAGCTACTTCCACAGTATCATGTCGTATGGCATTTTACTGTGGGGTCGGGCTGCTGACATTGAATCTATATTTATTTTACAAAAGAGAGCTGTCAGAGCAATTTATAATCTACATCGGAATCTCTCAGGGAACTATTTAAAAGGATTAATATTATGACAGTACCTTGCCAATTCATTTATGAAAATATTATGTATGTAAGAAAAAATCTACATATTTTTAATAAAATAAGCGATAGACATAATTTTAATACTAGAAATAAAGATAAAATAGATCAACCATTTTTCAGATTATCTAAAGTATCTTCATCTTTTATGGGGTACTGTGTTAAATGTTACAATAAAATACCTTGTGATATATTACAATTAAATGAAAGAAAATTTAAAACTCCTATTAAAAGTACACTTTGTAAACAAGCATATTACAAATTAGAGGATTATATCCAAGATAAGAATGCTTGGAAACATGCTGGTCCTGCTCCATAGGATAATCTAGAATCTAGACAAAATCAAACTGGTTTCTAATTTAAGTTGTATGAATTATTATTTTTATTATATGACATTGATTTTACATTCTGTGATTACTTCCTCACACACTGACTTATTAATTGTAAAATTTTAAGAAAATCGTCTACTTTTACAATGTTTGTAAATATGTGAGAATCATGCATCTATCACATAAGTAATTAATTTATCTTTCGTTGCTTCATTTTTATTAATTCTTCTTTTTACCTATTGTGGTAACGTATTTTTTTTTTTTTTTTTTTGTTTTTTTTTATTTTAGTGGCATCGTCTTCACATATAATTATGTAACTAATGTACGTACATATGCAAAATATTGTAACACATTTTAAAAGAGTAACGGTGGAGTTTCTTGCCCATTCTTCTCCATACGAAAACTACCTTTTGGAAGGGGCGACTAGAATCAATTAAATTTTTTTGTAAACTTTGACGTTCAAAAGGGCCTATTTGAAATAAATGGTTTGACTTTGACTTTGTTTCATGAAGTCATTCTTTGACTTCATATCAAGTCCTTGGCGCTCAGAGCACGTTAAATTCAATTTTGATTACGGATGTGGTCTATGGTTTATTTGAACTCTGATCTCTTGTAGATAATCTCCTCAAACTGTAAGGTGACCATTTCAACTTTGTTAAATTTGCACTCCAGAGCCTCAAGATACCTAGAAGCGACGCGCGACGATTAGTTTGTGGCTTACCGAACATTTCACTTATTAAATTCTTACTTTTTGTTGAATAATCGTTGTTATTATTACTTATATAGTTGGATATACCTCAGAATCTTCTTGTTCTGGTTCTACATTCTAAAATTTTTAAAATCGGATCTGAATCCAGTTCTTCATTCATCTTCTCACCTATTTGTTTACTCCGATAAAGAATCCGATTAGTACCTGCAGCCTGCACTATGCCAAAGTGACCTTGGAAGCCGTACGTTTATGACGTCACAGAACGACTTCTATACTAGTCCGTGGCGCCCAGGGCACTTACAACCACACTGACTTATAATTTTTTTGTAGGGATGGGAATATAATTATCGACAAGGTTTGCTAACAACTATTTAATTCCGAGTCGGCTCCCATCTGAAGGCCGAAATTTGTCTATTTTCCCTTTGTTATAAAGTAGTTAACTAAGTTCATATTATACTGACCTCAAATTGTTTTCGATAATAATATTTATAAATATTTCAACGGGTGAAATCAAACAGTGCTAACTTTCGCGTCACATCACTGGCCAACTTTATATAAAGTCCTTGGCGTTCTGGGGACATTAAAAATGTTCAGAGTTTTTGTTTTTGCCAATTTTAAGACAAATAAAGATTTATTTTGTGTGAAAAAATAAAAAAACAGGGTATTAGACTGCTATATTAAATAATAAAATGAAAAAAGCCTGTTAAATACTTAAATGTATTTTTATAACATAGTTAAAATGAAGAGCTTCTAATGAAGTCGTGGCGGTGAAAAGGTTAACTTTCCTACACCTTTGTTATTGATGTTCTACGCCTAATAGCAGGATACTTATGCAATTATTATTTCAGTTTAGCAAGTCCGTTATAGGTTGAAATGAAAGGTCTAGTTGTTTTCAATAGCTCCTTTTTCAAGTGTGGTGCTTTTTAGGGTTCCGTAGACGACATGGAACCCCTTACAGTTTCGCCATGTCCGTCTGTCTGTCCTCGGTGTAGCTCAGAGCCTTAGTACTAGAAAGTTGTAATTTGGTATGGATATATATATTAATCACGCCGACAAAGTGGTAAAATAAAACCATGAAAAAACCTTTTTTTTAGGGTGCCTCCCCTACACGTAAAGTAGAGATGTTTTTTTTACTTGTCTATTCCATGGTGTGGGGTGTCGTTGGAAAGGTCGTTCAAAAATATTGAGTGAGTTTGTGAAAAGCATTTTTGGATTTAGGGATCCATTTGCAAAATATTAAGGTTGTAATGCAAATTTTTGTTAGTCAAGTGTGTCCCTGCCAGCTAAATGGTTGGTTTTGGATGTTTTATATAATGAAATTAAAAGGAAAACTATCACAGCCATGTAGGCTCTACGAGTAATAATCGACCAACTTACATTTGCAGTTGAAAAAGCATGTTCTCCCATACATTCCGTATGGGAGAACATGTTTTTCAACTGAAATGTTAAGTTTGTTCTTCGGATAAATTCATTCCATCTACGGAACCCTTCATTGCGCGTGGTCCGACACGCACTTGGCCGGTTTTTTATTTATTTACTAGCCGTGTGCCCGATAGGACTTCCCATCGGTAGAAATAACGTACTTCCATACAATTCATACCTTAGCACCCTTTAAAGGATGTTTTTAAATCCTTCTTCAGTGCTCACCTCATTTTATAAGGAACTCTTCGTTATATAAGGATTTTTATTACGTAGATTTATATATATATATATATATATATATATGCAATATTTGGTGATGATGCTGCGGACGATGGTGCACGCTACAAGTAAACAGTTCACTATCGACTTGTCGACTCTCAGGCTATAGCTACCAGCAGCTCAGGAAACACGTGGAACACTAACTTGAGCGGCGCGAACACGTCGGCCACGTTAGCAGTGATGCAGTACATCTCGCGCACGACGGGCGGCGCGTAGTCGGCGTCGGCGGGCGGCGCGCGCGGCGTGCCCACGGGCGCGCGCGGCGCGGCGCGCAGCGCGCCGGGCACGCGGTGCGCGCGCACGTGCGGGTGCAGCAGGTTGACGGCGATCACGGCATCCACTCCTTTGTCGATCTCGCGCACTTCGAGCAAGCCTTCCTTGAACAGATATACTTGGTAAGATGCTGAACATTATCGGCATAAATAAAGTATTTTTTCTCAAAGATCAGTCAGTCTAAATTGGTAAATACAAATCACAACAGTTATTCTACTATGACACGGACCGTATGTTGTTGCGCGCACAAGTCACAACCGTTGTAAAGTAAGTTTGTATACCAACATGTTTACCTTTTGCATCGCTTCCAGGAACTTTCCAAGTTTCTTGTAGGAGGATTTCTTTACTTCTAAAGTGCGGTCAGGTGGACACAGGGCTATTAAATGATTTCTGAAACATACAATTATAATAATGAATCATATTCTAGGACTCAAGGCAATGCAGCATTATACTGCTGATAAAGTAGAATGCTTCAAGAATACTATGTTATATTTACATAAATAGGAATAAAGTCAAAGTCAAACAATTTATTTCAATTAGGCACATAAAAGGCACTTTTGAACGTCAATTTTACACAAAATAGAATTGATTCTAATCGCCCCTTCCAAAATGTTTTCGTATGGAGAAGAATGGGCAAGAAACTCCACCGTTACTCTTTTAAAATGTTTTTACAATATTTTGTATACATTAATTATATAATTAGGTAAGTATATGTGAAGACGATGCATCTAGAATAAGATTACTATACCACGATAGGTAAAAAGAGTTCAACCAGGTTTCAGACTGGCTAAAGTGGACTCATCTTTCAAGGGGTACTGTTTAAAATGTTACAATAAAATTCCTCCCCACATACTTCAACTGAATGAGACGAAATTCAAGTCTTGTATAAAACGCACACTATGCAGGCAGGCATATTATAAGTTGGGGGATTACATCACTGATAAAAATGCTTGGCTCAAAGCTGGTCCTGCTCCACAACCACAACTAATAAATTAACATTTGAAAATACTGTTGGAGCTGCTGAAGATTTTAAGACCATCTTTTCATTGTATAACACCAACAACCTCTTAAGGGGTCATTCTACTCATCAATAGGAACAACTTTTAATATGGGACCAAACATGAAAACGCGAAAAAAAAAACAGCTGTTCCCTACATTTATGTTCACACAACTCGTCAAAATGTATGGAACACCAGATTTTTCTTTCCCGATTTAAGGCTTGGAACCAAAGTAAAAGTTGTTCATAATGATGAGTACAATGACCCCTTAAGAGGTTGTTGTTGTTTTACCAATAACCCTGTATAATTGCAGAGCACAGGTGTGAGTAATATGTACTAAAGAGCTACCATTTACCGGGTAATACGTCTTTTATTGACTTGAATGTCTGTCTGCTGTGAGTATGTCATGCTCACTCAGATGTCTCGCTGATGTGGCGTGTGTGTTGGATCATTTAGCTCGCTTCAAAATGGTAGAGCTGAATGGTGCTGATCCATGCGTCATGTTCGTGAACGGGCGCCGTCAGTTGGGACTGGTCAACTCTTAGCGGCCATGGCTGATTTTAATTTTTGAATTGTTCTTTGTTTTATCTTTGTATTACGGACGCTTCTAACGTGCACGTCTTTCTACATTGTTCTCACATGTATAGTTTCAACATGAATGATGTAACCAATACTTTATAACAATTTATTTTATTTAAAAGCGTGTCCGTGGAGTTTCTTGCCCGTTCTTCTCCATAGGTAGGAGAAGAACGGGCAAGAAACTCCACGGACCTCCTTCTACGCTTTGGAATGGGCAACCAGCTTCATATATTTGACTGACCGATTCCTTGACAATTCAAAGGTGCGGACGGTTTTGAGACGCTGAATGTGTATCTTGGGTTTTTTAGTATATCAATGATAGAAGGTAAATAACCTGTATAAGAGATTCGTTTTCAGCGGCAGTTCCGCGTTCTTAGCGTCTAGTTTGAGGTAGGACAGTAAGCACCATCGCAGCAGACCGTCCATGTCCGTCGGGATGTCGTCCTCTTCTATTTGTGAGTCCTCTAGAATATAAATAAACACTTTTATGTTCGAGTTATAATCAAATAAGCTAGCAATGGTTTGGTAAAACTTGAACGCGGGTTCGATTCCTGACCGAAACAAATATGTGAATGGGGGTAAAAGTTCATGCTCTTGGGCCCTACCATAATCACTAGCAGGGCAGCTCAAAGTGACACTTAAGAAATGGTGAATACATGGTATAAAATCGCATCGTGCCTAACAACTTGCCGACAAATCCTAACTTATATTAATAAATTCGAAAGTGAGTTCGTTTGTTTGTTACGCTTTCACGCTAAAACGGCTGAACGGATTTAGATGAAATTTGGCACATGGGTAGACCATACCCTGAGTTAGGGCATAGGATACTTTTTATCCCGAGAACACGTTCCCGTGGGATATTTTCCGACCTCCACGCAGGGGCAGCTGCAGGAAAAAGTTAGTTACTGATATTTTGTATTGGTAACTGGTTTGATGTATCAGTGTTACCTGTAACGATACTATCATCCACATCAGCTTCCGCTTCATCTTTCTTCTCCTCCTGGACATTTTCAGTAATTACTTTAGGTTCGTTCAGCGGCGGCAGTGGCGCCTGCGCCGGTGGCGGCCGCTTGCCCAGGCTGGGCCACTCTTCTCTTAGCGGCGGTTGGATGGTCATCTGCAATCATTTATAAGAAGTTAAATATTGGTTTATAAAATTCAAAAGTCATTTATTCAAACTAGGCTGAGAATCAGCACTTTTCGAACGTCAAAATTACATAAGACAGTCCCCCAAAACGCCCACCATTCACCACTTCCTAATGCGTTAGCTGGGAAGAAGAAGTGGCGCAACAAACTCCCCAGCAGCACAGCTGTCTGTTCAGTTAGAAAGAAAAAAAAAAATCTATATACTAGTACGAGTATTTAACCTTATTTAAATTATTATCCATATGTTAGCTAGCACACGCCAATATACCAAACAAAATCATCGAGAACTATATTAGGGCAGAAAAAATAACTAAACGTAAACAAAACTTAACATCTTAATAAAAGCCTCCAGGCATAAAGGGCGTGCCCGCTTACATAAAGCTGTAACTGGAAGTTATAAATGATAAACTAGGACCATCGAGGTAAAATAAATAAACAGTTACTAATAACAATAAATAATATGATAAATTGTCGAGGTCACTAGTTACATATTGCAATACAACTCATTAAAAAATACATTCTAATGAGTAGATTATGTCAACAATAAATTAAATTAAAATAAACAATCATATAAACTCATATAACCTGTCAGTAGGTAAGCTAATTCTGGAGAAAGAACATAAACATTGTCTTGAGTTAATCACAGCTACCAACTATTCTTATCATTTAAGTAGTTGTTGATAGAATAGTATGCCTTTGAACAAAGGTTGGATTTAACTTTCGTTTTAAACGCATTAAAAGGCAAATCTAGCAAAGAAGAGGGTAGCTTCTTTTAAAAGGTTATACCAAGCCCAACAAATGAGTTATGAACCTTATGGAGCCGGTGAAAAGGAGCTCGTATTTTTTCCTTATTAAAATTTCTAGTGTTAACATTGTGAAAATCACTGTTTTTAGTGTATAAGTGTATATTTTGCCTAATATGTAAGATGATGGCAAAAATGAATTGAGATGCCACTGTGAGGATACCAATATCTTTGAAAAAATCTCTCAGAGAAACTCTGGGGCCTAGCTGGTAAATAGCTCAAACAGCTCGTTTTTAAAGGAAAAATATATTTTGAATATCAGCAGCTTTGCCCCACAGCAGAAGACCGTAGGACATAACGCTATGAAAATAACTAAAATAGACTAATCGAGGTGTATCGACGTCAGTGCATTGTCTTACTTTCCTGACGGCGTAGGTGGCCGAACTGAGCCTTCCCGCTAGGCTCGATATATGTGGGCCCCACTGAAGTTTGGCATGTACTGTTATGCCCAGAAAAACTGCTGACTTTACAGATTCAAGCACCTCTTTATCTAAGACGATGTTGGGTCCTAGATTTCTAACATTTGGTAGGGCGAACTTTACACATTTCGTTTTCTTGGCATTGAGAACTAGGTTATTTGTCGTAAACCAATCCGTAACCATTGAGAGTGAACTGGTTACATCGTCAAACTCTAGTCTATTCCTGTCTACTTTAAAAATAAGAGAGGTATCTGTCTGCAAACAGTACAACTTCACAGATACCCTTTAAATAGAATGGTAGGTCATTGATATAAATTATATTACCTGACTGACATGTGATGTTAAATCTATGGTGATGTCTGCCTGGCTGTACCCTGCCGGGCCGAGCTTGGGCCGCTCTATCTTACTGAACTTGTTGTCCTTGCACAGCTGGTCTCCAAACACCTGGATTGTTTCTAAACATACTCCACTGGAAATATAACATGGAATCATTACTCTATGTAGCAAGCATGTGTTTTGAATAGAAAAAGTTTAAAAAATATAATTTGTAACAGTTTAGTAGTTTAACAGTAATCTGGATGTAACAATTTCTATAAACTTTAAGACTGCAAATTTAACTTAACAATCGAGCTAGGAAAGATGAATTAAGTAAGTTTTTAGCATACATTCTCCTATTTTTGGTTGGAATACCATACCAGTTATTCCATAATGTAAGCAAGAACAAAGAATAACTAACGCAGCTCTGAGCAGCATGTCAGCACTAGACATGGTGGCTTGTCCGATGATGCAGGCGGCTGCATTCTCCTGAGTGCACAGACCAATGAGAGTGCCGCGCTGGAACATCGGGAACCCTATGCCACCGCTTGGGATAGACACCCCTGGCAGGTACACAGGGGCACCTCCTTGCACCTGCAGTTGAAAGCACATATTTTCTATAGTGAGTATTGTATTATTGATTTTGTTTATAGTTATCTTGGGAGCATGGCATGAAAACTAGCTCATAAAACAGGCCTAAATAAAATTCTGGATTATGCATAAGTCAGATTCTTGGTATGCTTGCCTTAGGCAGTACTGGGTTATGGATAGCTAGCACAGGCACCAGGTCAGGCACCTTCCACAGCGCGCAGACGGTCGGTATGAGTCTCTCGCCCGTCTCTATCACCATAGGGACGCCGTCCACCGAGTACACGTTCACCATATCGCCTGAGTGCAGCACTAACTTCATACAGATACAACTTGACTTAACAGACACTAAATCCTTCACTTTGTCCTCTGTCGTCGACGGGAACTCATCGTGAATACGTTGAGCTAGGTGTTTCCTGCAATTAAAATGTCATTTTTAAGTAAAACACACTGAAATATGGTCCGTAAAATAACACACTAATAGTTGGTCTTACTTCTCAGAATTCTTCAGAGTATTGTTAGACTTTAATTTATATGGTTTGGCGAACATGGTGAAAGATTTTTATAATCAGATAATGGAAGATCTAATAGGGAATTTCATGGGAAAATACTATATAATGTTTCAACTTGGCACGGTGTTCAATGTGACAGCAGTTACGTCAAAACTTCAAAAGACTGTCATATTTTGACGTTTATGACTTTCCATGTCAACGAATGTTGTTTGTCAAAGGCGTTTGAAAACATAATATGGAAACCTCAGTTCGAAACATAGTGAAATGAACGAAAAGGTTTCAGTTTTTTTCATATAATTATACTTTTCCTTAATTTTCTCCTCTTCACAACGAGTTTTTTCTTCCCTTTCTAGTACATTTGATTTAATCCATAAAATAGGCGCCTAAGCATAAGTTTTAGCAACTTAACTATGCGTTATGCTCAACTATAACATTTTGCATCCTGAGAAAAATGTTATAATAAATTGAGTGAAATGCTGACAATAATACAATCATAATCAAAACATTCTTTGACCTACACCCTTTTTCACAGGCAGCCGAATTATTGGCGTCGTCGAGTCGTCCACTAAAAACCGAATGATTGTGCCGCAGTACGAGTCCAAAGTAGAAAACCTATATCCGTCAGACGCGAGGAATAATAATATACTTCGCCATGGTCAGACGGGTCAGACGTAAGTGCCGTAATGGAGGTGCTACACTTAGGTCTTTTCATACGTTCCGGCTGCTGGGTAGTCGGCGCTGCGCTGGGTACCTGGGTACAGCGAAACGAACAACTAAAGTAAAGTAAACTAAAGTGTTCTTTACCGGCTTCCTAATTTTTATATACATTAATTATATAATTAAGTATATGAGAAGATGATGCACCTGGAATAAGGTAATATACCACGACAGGTAAAAAGAATGAAAAATGAAGCAATGACAGATATATTAATTATGTGATAGATACCTGTGATGGTGCAGACATTAAACAGTAAAATTAAACGATATTCCTAACATTTTAACAATTAATACTATTACGTCAGTGTGTGAGTTCAAGTAATCACAGAATGTAAAATCAATGTTACAAAAAATAATAAATTAAGTAATTAGGTATACAATTAAATTGACAACCAGTTTGATTTTGTCTAGACTCTAAATTATTGTCCTATGGAGCAGGACCAGCATAGATTACCGACTATTTATATTTTGTATACAACCAGCGCTCTCCCTCCACCCATGAGGCGTAGGTTTACCCTCTCTCTCGTATACTAGCATGTGTAGCTTGTAGAGTACCTACGTACCAAACTACCTACTTCATACGCAGCCATACATACCTATACCAATATACCCCTAGAAGGGCGTTGTCTGAATTCTTTTCGGGAATGCGGTCCCCTTCTGCATTCCCACAACGCAGACGAGATTGTCTGGAGGGCAAACAAAAGCAATAAAAGCACAGTATTATGTGCACGAAAACTGCGAATACTCGTGCGTTTTCAGCGACCTTGTTACTGTTACCATCAATCTTTATTTACGTGTGGCGACGAGCAGTCACGTGAGGCAGAGGCAGGCGGTGCATGGCGTGGAGGTCGCGGACGCACACGGCACACCACACACAGCGATACCGATTGATTGTAGCTCAAATAAGTAGGTACCTATGTCTGTGGTTTACAGTCCATGTCTTTCTTCATGCCTTTCGATTACTGAGATAGCTAGCTTGGTGTTTCCTCCCTACGACTAGCTAGGTTCGTGAATGTCATGAAATAGGACGAATAGCCGAATAGGTACCTACCTAAGTGTAGTGTAGTGTGGACTGTGTGGAGTACGTGATTTTCAACTAGGGATTATGTGCGTTCTGTGGCATGAGTCGCGACTTCGATACCTGTTCAAACTAATATAATTTTGTAACTAATTTTGTTATTGTGTTAGTGAGTCGTTGTTTGATAATGGGCACACATATTTTGGATTAAATGATAATAATCCGAAATTTGCATGGAATACGAGTAGGTAGGTACGCACCATACACCAAGACATTAGACACTACCTACTTCGCCACTTTGATTACTATATTAGAGTGGCACTTAAATGAAAACTTGCTAACTTCTTTGCATTGATTTCGTTAATTTAAGAATTTTAAATCAACGAAATTACTTTAACTTTATCGAGTTTGCGTGACTAACTGCACCAGTAGCGGATCCAGGGGGGGGGGGGGGGGGGGGGGGCTCAATACCCCCGACCAACAAATGCGTCCGAGTTCTTAAGTAAGTAAGTTCGAAGGTATTATGTTTTCAAGTTTTTTTCTGTTTTGTTTACGTGACGAATTTTGAATCCGTGCGCTATTCATTCTGCCAGTCACGATGGCCGGTGTGGCTCCGAGGAGGGTTGTAAAATGTTGTGTGCTTTTTTAGTGTTTACTTTGCTAAAACCTACCCTCAGTGGGGTCAAGCCCCTCTCAAACAACATTCCTGGATCAGCCACTGAACTGCACGGAATTTCATGAATAAATTCATAAAATTTCTTTGTAAAAGTGAAATTAATATATTATTATTATTTAAATGTCTTGACATATCTCGGGACCCTGGGGTCCCGGACCTTTGGAAGGTGTATGAGGGGCCGAAGCCAACTCGCAGAGGCCGCTTAGACAGTTTTAAGTGTTGAGGCACCAACCGACGATTATCCCTGTATGCACTATGCAAGTGTGCCCAAGGACAAACCCAAGTCGGTGCAGGACTATTGCAGAACATGGAAACATAACATATTGGGCTGTAGGTTTGGGTGGCTATAGTGGATTGGTTACCTGGAACTATGGAAGGACTATGTCCCCTGCCTGATCAATGTTATGTAATACACGGATAAAATGACAGGGTGCAGAGGCGTAGCACCTATTCTAGCTACGCCTCTGCACCCTGTCATTTTATCCGAAGACCCTGGTGCAAAAAAAATCTGGGGCCTATAAACTGTAAAAGTTTTATCAAGTCAAAATATAAATATATATATAAATCCTTTAAAGGTGCCATAGAAATATAAATAACAGGTGCAAAGCTATTTATTATCTGCTCTTTATCGTGCACTGCAGGGCACAGCAAAGCTACTTACTACATGTATGTACACGAGTGTCTTGTGTGAGCTTTAGTGATCGCCTAGCTAGGTTCTACAAGAATAAGAACGTAATATACTACTAATAATATTGATATTAAGCAATAAAACGAAGTAAATCAAAAGGTGTATGTATGTAAAACACGTTATTGTATATAAAACATTAAAAACTATTTTAATACAGGCAGATAAGTCATTACAAAGGCAAACTTGTCCATTTATGGGATCTCTTCCAGTTATTTTAAGCAAGTCGGACCTACCTACTATACTGATGTGTATAATGACAACAAAAACTATTTAGTTAGTTTAAAATCTTTTCCTAGCCTTAGTTTTCGCAAAAGTATAGTAAAGACTTCGGTTTAATCTATGCTTGATGCAGTTTTTTTCGATTGCTAGTATTAGCAATAAATGTCAGAGTCGAGCTTGGCCCATAGTATTCCTTAAATATATTATTATTTTTAATCTGCTTAATGATATTTCAGCTTTTGTAGAAGTCACAGGATTTGTATGGAACACTAGCATTGCTGTAAATACTTCTGTTAGGTCGCATTCTAGCACTCCATATTTCTTTACAGACTTTGTGATAGTCCATGCCGAATGCGGCCCCTAGACGATCATGCGGCATGACATGCATTACGCGCTGTCATCATGACCGTTTAGCTGTATTGCATGATGTGAATGACATGCAAACTACAGGGTCCTTCATGCAGCTTGATACAAATGCATGTCATGCCGCATGATCGTCTAGGGACCGCTTTAGTTAATTGGCCCGGCAAACATTTTATATATCGATTGTCGTTCGACACGATCGGTAGATGGCGCCAGCAAAACCTATACTTACCATACTATAATGTACTAAAGACTAGCCTTCCTCAAGTAAAAAAAAAAATCTTTTGTATACTGGACCTCGAATACTTATAGTTATTTTTTCAAGTAACAGTTTATAGAAAAAAAATGTGAGCCGTAACGGGACGCCTGGCAGATGTGAAACATCGACATTTTTTTGTAAAAGTAATATGCAGAAAAGAACAGATTGTGATAGGAACTAAATATGTCATAATGATAAAATAAAATACATATTACGTAATAGTCGATTGCGCATGGCGACGCGTCGCCACACCGTACACACTACTGCATATAGACTGTATATATATACCATCATATAGCGTGGCCACGCGTCGCCACGGCATGCGTCGCCACGCCAGAAATCGGTTTTACGTGCGGCTATAGATGTTTCACATCAAAAATAAAAATTGAAAATAAGTACATAATATTAAGTTTTCTATAAAAGATTTTTGTAAGAAAGTTTTAATTTATTTAATGAATTATTTTTATAGACGGTTTCCTTATTGCCCACTAAATGTGACTGCGAATCTTTAAAATTTTGCGAATTCCCCACAAGTTTCGAACAGAAGTCGAAACTTATTGCGAATTCCCCTGTATTTTTTTCTAATGAGTTGCTATAAATTAAAGTCGTGTTGCTAACTATTTTACTTACGTTCCGAAGATGAGAGAATTTTTGGCTAGTTCAATACGAGGTTTGCTGGTCAGGGTACAAGGGCCCCCTGAGCTTGGGGGCCGCGGGGCACTGTCCCGTCTAGCCCTTTGATAGCTATGCCACTTAGGGGGTGACACTCAATAATGGGCGCCCGGAAACAGTCGCTAGCACTTAGTGACGTAGCGACAAGGGGGCAACACTTCGAGGAGAGGTATTCTACGGCTGTCAGAACCATCCCAGAGCCCGGAAGATGGTCAAGATCTCTACCGGCACTTACTGGAATACTTCCTTCTTGCGAGCACGTTTGCTCTTGCGAATTAATATTATGCTTGCATACGTTTTTTCACAGGCTACACAATTAATAAAATTGATAAATATTTTCGCAGAAAACTTAAATAAAGACTGAACACTGAAGCCAAATTCGTCGTGCGTCATAAGTATAAAAGAGTTCAGAAGAAAAACAAACTCTGAAGTGATAAATGTAAACTTCAGTTAGTTTCGGCAGATAGCGGAAGGATTTCATCTTAACTTAGTCCGATTTTATTATAAAAACATTTTGTAACTACCACATCCGAGTGCTGTATCATCTGCTAATTGGTTGGCGGGAATCCAAAGCCATTAAAAAGTTGTAGTGGTGTACAAATCCGGGCTCTCGGGTTCCGATCCCGCATTGCGGACTCGTCACTGCCATCTGATTTGGGCACAATGCAGGCAAGATTACCGTGCATCGCATGATTGTTTTCGTATTCCATCCAAAATTTTGAGAACTTTAGTGGTTTTATTATAATGGCCGCTATAATAATAATAAAATTGTTTATTTATCCAAATAATACACAAAGACACAGTTCAAAGGAAAGTGGCAGAAATACAATGAGCATAATAATATAGCTTTGAGCACAAAAGATTTAAGTCTACAAGAAATAGTCTATGTATACAAAAATAATATGAACCCTGTCTCTTAAACTAGGAGGCCTTTATCTTAAGAGACAACAATTATTGTTAGATACTGGTTACCAGCAGCCTATGCAGCCTCTTCCAAACTTAGGTAACGGTCATTTTCCAATCGTAGGTACCAACGACTGTCATCTTCTAACTTAAGTTCGAAGGGATTTCGGCTATCAGAGTGTATTAGTTAGTCATCCTTAAAATTATAAATTAGAAGTCGCACCAGTCTTGCGCCAGTTTTCAAAAACTCTAATCTACATTCAGTTTCAAAAGTTCTATAAAAGTTTCGTAGTGAATGCTAAGCACAAACAGCCGTGTTTGCGTTTATCCTCGTTTAGCTGGTGCGGCGTGTGGCGTGCTCCAGTTCTCAATAATAAGCAGTTCGTGCCTCAGGGCTCCAGCCTCACTCACTTGACCGACTTCCTTCGCCGTCGCTTAAGCTGAAACACGACATTTTCTCCTGAGAGTTCTTTGAAAATAAGTTGCTATGGGAAAACTAATAATTTGTTGAAAAGTTCCAAGATCTAGTTTATTACCATTGCTAATGGTATCTAACATAAGAGTAAATGCATTGTTTTATGGCAAACCTACACCGGCCGGTTGTAAACCTACTTGTATAGCATCGATGATTTGAAAACACAGGATCGTGTTACTTACTTTCACTTCATAACACTGAAGATTTCAAGTCAACAATTTCATTCAATCAGATGGTGTTGCCGTGTTGAACATTCCATTTTCTTCAAACAATCTCGTCTAGATCGGCATTGCACGGTATAATTGTGTGGTGCCTGATATAGGTAGGATACCACCTTCGAGCATCCAATGTGCTAACTTCTAGTCTAGCCTGAACTGCGCAGTAATCTAATATTGCGCAATAACTCAGGTAGATCTGGCTGTAGGTGTAAACACGTGTTATGGTCATTATTAGTTGTAATTGTAATTATAGTGTCATTAGGTGCAGTTCCTGCTGCGAGTACCAGGAGGCCAGCGCCGCGCGGGGGTGGGACGTGGGCGCCTGTTTACTACAGAACCTCGCTAATCGTCTCATTGATACGCATTGAATAAGAATAGTGGAAATATTGCTAAGATGCTATAAAATCCTAGTATCAAAAAGCAATTCATCATTTTTATCGATCATTAAGTACTTACTTATTAAAAGTTCTGATACCCACACGCGATTTGTATATTTATTACTTGTCCAAGCTGTAGTATTTGTTTTCATTAATATTATGGACGTTATAAATTTAAAATCATTGTACGTATAATGTACTAGCTTCTGCCCACGACTTCGTCCGTGAGCCGATAACCTTCCTCAAGAATTGGCCTATCTTATGCAAAAAAAAAAAACTGATCCGGCTGGTAGTTCTGGAGATTACCCCTTACTTACAAACAAAGAAATATCTTTTTATAATAGATTGAATTATTAAAATGATCTACATTACAACAAAAGTACTTATCGGTAATACGGCGGCGATAGCCTATTTGTGTAACTTAGTAGCATTTACCAATTAGTAGGTGTCACCCAGTCATCGTATTAGAAAAGCGTGCAATAAATAATGCAACCCGCTCCCTTATGCATTAGCTAGCAAGCTGCCTTGTAATGGACATTAGTAATATTATTATGTAGAACCCACTGTGAACACCTAACCCTGAACAGTTTGTGTTAACAGGGTGTGTTGTGCCATGAAATGGTAACGTGCAGAAGGCCCATGATTACCAAGTAGCCTTAGTACTTCAAAATCAAAAATCATTTATTTAAATTATACAATTATTTAACATATAACACGCCAGTGATCCGCTACTTTCAAGTGTCTTCTATAAAAGAGTTCAACGCAGAATGAAGAAGTTGACAAAATATCAATGAAGGCTGCTCACTCAGGCGCGACGCAACTCTAATAAAACAATTTATAAGAAAAGTCGTTATAATTTCTCGCTTTTTACTTATTTAAATATACTTTATTGTTTATTTAATTAAGAAATAGTTATTTGTTATACAAGAGTGCAAAGTTGCTTTTTAACCGCGTGTTCAATTTTGATGACCGAGCAAGCGAAGGATTCTAAAATTGAATCACGAGCGCAGTGAGTGATTCAAAATTAGAATCCTGAGCGTTAGCGAGGGAATCAAAAGAGCACGAGGTGAAAAATCTTTGCACTCGAGTGCAACACGTTACTTTTCATTCCACCTCAGCGAGGAAATGACTAAATGCAAAAAAAAAACGTTTACAATCACAAGATAGGTACACTTTTATTTCAGTTTAGGTATTAATTACTACATTATGACAGGTAAGTATTACAGAATAATCTTTAAATTGTAACAAAATAATAGGTACTAAGGTATAATTAAGAAAATTTTAAAGTAACGTTGCTACAGTTATTTAAATTGAGTGTAATATTTTTGTTTGGTACTGTAATATTGGTGTTAGTCACTTGTGTACTGTTTTTCGGTAAACTATCTGTCATACTTAATAGTTGTACCGATTCATCGGATTCCCTTGGCGTGAATGTTGGAGAGAGAGGGAGATGGTTAGGTGTTTCATAACGGCTTATTTTTGATGTAGAAGGGCCAGTCCAAGGATCCGATTGAGGCTCTTTCAGTGTAATGGCTCCTACGATGCCTTCACATATTTTAGACTTATTTTGGATGGAATCCTCTATGTATCCCTCTACAACTGCATTGGACTTCCAGCCTCCGTGGCGCTTAAGGGACAGGAGATCAGCTCCGGAATCAGCCAAAAGTGTGGCTGAAGTTCGTCGGAAACAATGACCCGTGTACAACAGGGGTTCTGGAAGTTCAAGAAATGTTGCTATTTCTCGTGGGATACTGCCAATTTTATTAGTAGGTACCCATAGGCTGTCTAACACACTTTCCATTGCGATACTGTAGAAAAAATCGATTGATTGGAGTGTTAGGCGGGCGTAAGGCTTGATATTTCTCAACAATCGTTACGTATTCCTTGCGAATGACGAAGTTGCGGTCTCTTTTTGTCTTTGTATTAGGTAAATTAATTAATAGTAAGTCATCTGAATGTTTCTCAATGTTTTTGACATTAAGTTGTGTTAGTTCATTAGTTCGACATGCTCCGTTTATTCCAATAATAAGAACAACCTGTAACGTAAAGAGTATTGTAGTAGATAAATGAATAAAATTGATATGAACGCATAATTATGCCTATCAACATCTACTAAGTATACTATTTAATTGAGATTAATATACTTAAGTAGATACTGAATGTGCAACTGACTTACTTTTGCCGCCAAATATACGGAATCGGGTGCTTCGTTAAGAAACTTTTCAATATCAGATACTGTGAAAACCTTCGATTTTTTTGGTTGATGACCAGATGAGGCTCTTTTTAAAAATGCCACTAATTTAGGATAGGTATCGATATGTTTGTCTTTTTTCATCTTTATTGTTGCTTTTAGCATCGAATACGTACTCCATAGAGTGCTTCTCGGATAATTCTATAAAATATGCCAGCAAAACGTTTTCTGAGAAAGTTTTGGCTCCTTTTACTAGTCGCCACGTGTTGAACATATAGTACTGTTTTAAATACTTCTCGCGTGATTGTTGAGGGAGAAAGCTCATTTGCGCATTATTAACAGTTTCAGTCAATTCTGTTGGCGTCAAGCAAACTTCCTCGTCGCTAGAATCACTCATTTTAGTTTTTTCACTTGTTTTCAAGTTTCTTGTTTTTAATATAAGGTTTAACAATGACGTGAAAAAATGCCGCGTAAAGAACCGCGTACAAAGCAAATTGAAAAAAGAACACCAAGAAGGTTCCGAGTCTGAGTTTTTAACAAATTAAAAAAAAGTTATATGATATATTCGGCACCATAGAGGTAGCAGTAAATAGGTTTAATGTTTTTTTTAATTCACAAACTTAGTGCACACGATGTTCTAAATTCAATTTACTTTATCCTCTAGAGAATAAAAACGGCTTTTCCACTCAGATATTGAAGATTAAAAATACTCTTTCCGAGATGGTGGGATGAAAAAGTAATACACTACAAAATACACAATGGACGGCCTTATCGCTTACTGCAATCTCTTCCAGGCAATCTTTTCTAGTGGGTCAGTTTGTAATTTATTTAACAAGCGGAATTCTAACAAGGTATTAAGTATAGGAATTGTCTATTATTCCAAGTTAACATTCTTTATCTATTTTGTAAAGTGGTTGATTTGTAGCGCGGCGCACCCAGTAGACCACTCAGCGCACCTGTTGCCGGCGTGGGGTTCATTTCCTTAATTAACACGTGTCATATGATTGCATTTGATACAGGGACGTATATTATATCCTTAATGTAGAAATTTTCATACATTTGGTAAAAGGGTGGGTCATTGTGAATGAGAATTTCAAAGGGGGTATTCAATCTGCGCAGAGCTTTTGTATGTGCGGCGACGAGCTTTTAATACACATACTAGTAGCTATGAATATGGAAGTTATGAGTACGGGAACATGAACGACTTTGATCAATATGTCGGGGAGAACTTCGTATGGTGCGGGCGATATTCAAGTTTAGATAGGTCTCATTCATGTTGGTATCGAATACAGATGGGTGATAGTCGCGCGTGTTACATTTTATAGGCATTAGGGCTAACCACCATAAATTCTACACATTGGCTTGCGCTTTGAGCAAACCAACAAATGGAAGAGAATGCGACAGACTTAGATTATGAAAAGAGACTTATAATTATTTTAAGGGGGATATTTCCTTGGGATTTTCGTGAGTTCAAATTTACAAGCAAGTGCCTAGGTAGGTAGGTAAAAGGCGATCTAGATCAGTACATGCACGAAGTACTTTATCATGTCGCGAACGAATTAAGACAACAAAACGAGTGTCGTCGGCTCAGTGAGGCACACAGAGCAAGTTCATAAAGATTGCAGCGAAATGTAGGTGATTTGATGCGACGTGCCGGCGCGCGGCGGCCTCTTTGTGCGGCGCTTCGCCCTGCAATCTCGAGCTCTGCCTCAAGCTGCGCCGACAGCTTGTATGCAGATCCGTTGATAAAAGCTCGGAATATTTATTTATTAAACCTTGCTAGGGCGATACTATGCGAGTAATGTGAAGGTTGACTGAACAAGAAAGTCAAAAATCTTTTTAATAAAATACACAATGGCAGAAAAAAAACAAAATACAGTTATGGGGAATAAAAGGAAGGATTGTTCTTGATATTTAAACGCCTGGCGGTTCTTTTAACATAATATTTTGTTTTGTGGCGAGATTGATAGGAAAACTTTGTTTTATTAAGAACGAGTATGTTAGTTTTGTTCTGACGCGCATGTTGTAAGACGATTTTCTTTAGCTTTTCACCCACACCTTCCCAGTGACGGGAAAGTTGCCAACTTTTGGCCAAAGCGCACCAAAAGTTCCGTTTCGGTCATTTTGCTCTCGCTCTCGCTTACACTTGAGTCCTTGTACTTTAACTAGCCTCCAGCCTACCAATACAATATATAAATGGTATGACCAGTGGCAAAGTCAAACTCAAACAATTTATTTCAATTAGGCACATAAAAGGCACTTTGAACGTCAATTTTGCGAAAAATAGAATTGATGCTAGTCGCCCCTTCCAAAAGGTACTTTTCGTATGGAGAAGAATGGTTAAGAAACTCCACCGTTACTCTTTTAAAATGTTTTTACAATATTTTGTATACATTAATTATATAATTATAATTATGTGAAGACGATGCATGAATAAGATTACTACCACGATAGGTAAAAAGAATGAAGAATGAAGCAATGACAGATAAATTAATTATGATACATGGTGCTTACATATGTACAAACATTGTAAAATTAAGCGATATTCCTAACATTTTAACAAGTAATACTAATAAGTCAGTGTGTGAGTTTAAGTAATCCTAGAATTGAAAATCAGTGTTATAAAAAAATTACAAATTATATAATTAAATTAGCAACCAGTTTGATTTTGTCAAGACTCTAAATTATCCTATGGTGCAGGACCAGCATGTTTTCAAGCATTCTTAACTTGGATGCTTGTTTACAAAGTGTACTTTTAATATGAGTTTTAAATATTTAATTGTACCTAATATATCACAAGGTATTTTGTTGTAACATTTAACACACTACCCCATAAAAGATGTATGTACTTTAGATAATCTGAACAATGGTTGATCTATTTTATCTTTATTTCTAGTATTAAAAATATACACACATATCACTTATTTTATTAAAAAATTTAGATTTTTCCTTACATACATAATATTTTCATAAATGAATTGGCAAGGTACCGTCATTATATTAATCTTTTTAAATTGTTCCCTGAGAGATTCGCGGCGACGACGTAGATTATAAATGGCTCTGACAGCTCTCTTTTGCAAAATAAAAATGGACTTAATGTCAGGAGTCCGACCCCACAGTAAAATGCCATATGGCATAGGTAATGCTGTGGAAGTAGCTAAAATATACCAAACGCGCCTGTCTTATCTTTCTAACAGCTTATGCGGCCGAGCTTATAGCCGCTCCGCAAGAGATTAAAGTTGTGGAAACTTTAGTGTGAAGAAGGAATCAAATTAAAACAACACAATATTTGCAATCAGCTATATATATTTTTTACTTGTTATAATCGTCGGTTGTTTTGCACAACACCACAAACAACAATCTATGATAGGCATAGATTATAATTAGTAAGAAGGCTTTATGCCTTAACAAGGTCCCCATTGTAATTTCTCGTCTAGCGTGATTCCTAGGAAAACCGTTTGATTAATAAATTCCAGTTTTTCTCCATTCAATATGATGTCACATTCGCTACTTCTATCATTAGGTAATTTAAATCTAATGCATTTGGTTTTTTTAATTTAGTACCATATTATCTACCGTAAACCAATCTTGGACTTGAAGAATAGAGCTGTTCACGTCGTCAAGATTTTGTGACCGTCGGTTTATTTTAAAGAACAATGTGTGTCATCTGCAAATAACACCATGGCGGATTTGCCCTAAGGCCCAGTAGGCCCGGGCCATGGCGGCCAGATATTAGGGGCGGCCAATCGTGACAAAAAAAATCACTGATGATAATAAGAAATAACTCGAAAGTACCTATATTTTCTAAACGTTCGCGCACATTATGGCGGGCCGCACTGCACCGCATCGTATAACAATAATAACTACATCTATAAACATGTCGAAATAACTCATAGAATTTCGGCTCGGAGCGGCTGATACTTACTACATGTCCTGGGGCCTAGGGCGGCCAAAACTGCAAATCCTCCACTGTATGACGATAAGCGAATTAGTAACATTTCTTATCACAAAGGATAAGCTCCCTAATTACACACTTTCAATAACAATACGTGGGTCTTGTCTTGAAGGATATTTCTAATCCATTGCTTCGTAGGTTTGAAAAATTTGTCTGCTCAACAACGTACCTAAGTAACGCAATGAACATGTCTGAACTGTCCAAATGAAAGGGATTGCGATCAATTGTCACTTTATGTGTGTTACGCAATTACCTCGTTAGACACGTTATCATCGAAGAACTGAATGTCCAATGGTAAGTCACAACAATTTCTCGTCTGTTCTCGACTTCCGCTCCCACGGCCGGCGGCTCGGCGGCGCGGCGCGCGCGCAGCTCCAACAATGCAGTGTCAGGATCAATATCTCCACGTAACGCCATTGTGTTAGCTCCTCAAGTGTTACAGTTTTGAGAAAAAAGAGCAGCAATTATGATTTTGTCACGTTGACAGAGTCGTGAAGGTTGAAAGTATAATAAGCGGGACTTTTTGTGCAACCAGGCCTGAGTACATGCATAGCCTGAACAATTTGGTTAATAGTAAGTACCTTAAATGAACTATTCTTACTTTCGCAGATTCCGCTACTATTAAGACGCTGAACAGACGATTGACAATTTGGAATCGTATGGGAATTCTGCCTTTTTTTTTGTCCTTCGTGCGCGTTAGATTACCATACGATACAAATTGTCTATATACTTATATTATATTTTATTTTATATTGGATTTCCGCAAAGTTACGCCTGAGTCAATTAACTATCTTAAACTGTCCATCGTCTGCTGAGTGCCTTAATGACCAGCTGAAGCTCCAAATTCCATCATGTTCCCAACAAATAAGTAGTTAGCTAGGATACTAACATTTCATCATCTTTCGTCATCATCACCATCACTCACCCGAAAGACGTCCAATGCTGAACATAGACCTCCTCAAAACCGGCTCATAACAAATAGTTGAATGACTAAAAATTCACCGCACTGACGAATTTATAGCCAATATCGGTAGAAGCAGGACCACCCGACAGTCAGCCCATAGATTATAAACTTTATAGTGCAGCTACGGCTGAGTGGCCGAGGACGAAGGAGTCGCAAGGGTATGGCACTACGCAACGCGGGGCAATACGCCCGTATGGCCATACCCGTATCCGGCGGCGTATCGGAGATCCACGAAGCGCTATCGCCGGACGTCGCGTCGGCGACCGACCGCGGCGACCAACCATAACCCCCAATCCGCCGATCGCATACAATCGCATATCGCACGCGACCGCCGAGGAGTGTGCACGTTCGTTCGTCAGGCGCATGCGCAACATCGCGACGTTCGACATCGGAATATTTCACGCGGACTTTTGAAAAGTTACATATTTTTTAATGAATGAAGTAATTAGTGAGTGACAGTTATCGTGTTGCATGTTGTGGAGCTGCAGTTATGTACTGAGTGCCCGGTGATTGCATTTCGGTAAGTTTGTTTATAAGTACTTTTAGAGGGTAGTTTTCGAAGATATTTTGTAAATAGTAAGTACTGTTTTCTTTCAAGTTTGGATTTTTTTGTTGCTTAAAGACGGTGATTATTTGTAAATCTGAATTAAGTTTAATACTTATTATCATTAAGCAAAAGTACCTATTACTGTCTTGATAATCAAGTTACCATTTCAATTGCTTATAATTATCAACGATCCGTTTTTAAAAGTAACTACCTACTTACTTTTAACAGGTGTACTTTGTAATTAAAAAGGTTTGTAAATACCTCTAATATTAGTTCCAAGCCGATAATTTCATTTATTTCTTACATAACGTAACATTCCACTTCCTCATTTCCATGATCAATTAGAAATTAATTAAATACACACGGATCTAATTTGAACGTATTCAGATACGATTAATATTAAAATTAGGGCGATGTTCCGTCGTGAGATAACACATTATTATTAATTTATTATGGTAATCGATCATTATGTCACGTCGCGGCGCCTCACACGTGATCTTGGAAAATACCTTGTTAATGACAGATAAGTGATAAGATGCACTAATCATTAATAAAATTTTCATATCTCTATCTAGAATTTGCCGTAAGACGATCGAACAAATTATATTACGTACCGTAAACGTACCGTACATGCAAAACGTTAAGGTCCGTTTTGACGAGACTTGAAAGTCAGAAGACTGCAATTTTAATTGATAAACTAATTAATGAAATTAATAGGTAGGTACGGATTCTTTATTCATACTGTAAACAATTCGATAAAACTGTTGAAACTGCTACTAAAGTATTTACTTCGAAGGAAAACGTTTTGCAAGGCCTGCGTAAATACCACGCGATGCTAATCGAAATTAGAGCCACTTGAAGCTTCTGACAAGTGAAATTAATAAACGCAATGTAACTAAGTACCTAGGTAGGTAACTTACTGTGATTGAACTTACTGGGATGAGTGGAAATCTTTTAAGTAGGTAGGTACTAAAGTGTTTGGGCCCTGTTGATGGCAATAGGCTCGCCCCCCATTACGTGGCGGAACGTGGGTGTACTATAGAACACCTCTGCTTCGGGGAATTTGGTCTTCAAATTGTGTTTTCGAGAACGACCGCTTTAAATTTAGCTTAATCCATATGAAAATGGGCGGAACCGCCTGCGCCGCATGTTTAAATTACACAACAAGTATTAGTACCTAAGCTATGTTAGCTATGTAACATTGGCACAAGGTTATGAACTTCGGATGGCGATACCTTGATGTTGCACATTGTTACCGCGGATAGAGCGCACCATTTACCGGTACAAACATGTTTGGCTAACTGTGGTATTGTCCGCGCCAGGTAAACTACCGGCTAGCTACAGCTACTCACACTTCCAGTTACTCGTAAATAAGCTTCTGGAATATTACCATTATGTACGTAGTCGTAATACGCAAACACAATACGGTAGTGACAATTTAGCGACGTTCCTCATTATATTTCAGAAGTGCTGAGAAGACAGCAAGGAACACGTAGTAGCTACGGCTAGTAACTAATAAAATTATAACTAATATTCATATAGGTATATAATATATGTTAAATGGGAAAGTGAGTTTGTTACTTACGCTTTCACGCTAAAACGGCTGAACAGATATGGATGAAATTTGGCATATGGGTAAATCATGATCATGACCTGAACTAAGATTTTATTTCCCATTTTTTATCCCGATATTCCCATGGTATCGAGACTAATGCTATAAAAGTAGATAATTAATTAATGATTAATAAAGTAGTTGCATAAAGTAATAAAGGGAATTATGTAGGAAATAACTTCATTTCCAATTTACTTAACACTTTTAAATTCAAGACAATCATCAAACTTTAACTAGTAATCTTCATGCAATTTGCGGTTTGGCTGGAATCTGTCATTACAAACAGTGGCGTTGATCTTTTAACTCGTCGGAAATCATTACAAATTCAAAAGGCCATCAGTGACGGCCAGTCCTGCTAAAAGCCTAAAACATTTAAGCGAAGTATGGACCCTGTTACCTTTATGATACCTCTAAACTACAAAAGTCGAAGAATTTGCCGTGCGCGTAAATAAGTGTAGTGTCTTCCCATCGTCACGTGCCAACTCGCCAAGCCTTTAGGCCCCAAAGCGGCTGTAAGGCGCAGGAGCACGACGAATGAGGACATTAATGTTGGCATGCCGCTATGCAGTCTACAGCCTGCGTGCTAGCCGTCGCTAGCTATGATGTATCGATTTTAAACTTCGGCAGAGTTGGCAGTTTCAGACGTATAAAACATTAATTGTGATTAGTTTCAAGAATTAATTAGGTATGAAGACTGCTACGAATAGAATTCGTTGCTGAACCAAGACTATGTCCGCCTTTTGCTCGCCTATCTAAACAGAAAAGCTTTGTATTACTTTAGATTAATCATACAACGATCATGTCACTCGCAATGTGAGTAATAAGTAATCAAGTCGTCAACACTTTCTTAATTTGACAATATGACTGAAATTGATTGATTGATTACTGCAGCGATTAGTAAATAGATGTGATAATTACACGTAATTAATAATGAGCGAGCGATGTGTAACATGTAAGTCAGCTATAATGACTGCTTGAGAAGTTGAGACGACGAGAATCACTTCTAGCGAGTCATCGCTTCTAGCAAGGTTTTTATTCTAACAAACTATAATTACTGTAATGGGTGTGTTATTATGTCACTATGTGCTATTGTGTACCTACTGAGCGATAGTGTACGCCACTGCGAGTACATAACAGACGTCAACTTCTGACACTCGTTATCATTAGGTTACAGAGACAACATTTTAGTCTCTGACTGACTTAGGATGAAGGAACTGAATACACTTGTGTAATATTCGTAACTTCTGTCATAACTTGAACGAGCAAGTGAATCAGGGACAGGGCGTATTTTATTTTTGGATTTATGCTGACAAGTGTGCTCGGTTCTTATGTATTAAGATGTTGGATGTGGTCATAAACATGAGTAATTAATGACGATAGTGTAATGCTTTATTTTATTGTTCCCTTTTACGACCCATTAGAATTTAACATTTACAGGGAAGACCCTAAGAATTATATTTTACAGTCAAAGAACACAATGTTGTAGGTACCTACCTAACCCTCAAGTAATGAAACTTCTGTGGTATTCAATTAGAAAGAGTATCATTGTACAAGAATAATACATTTAAGTACATAGTATTTATTAACCTTTCCGTAATCCTTTACCATTTCTTCGTCATTAACTTCTTTTCTTTCTAAGCTCTTCAATTAAATTAACCCAGCCCTTCCCGCGCGGCCGGCCATGCATCACGCGGCACATTCCTTGTCCTACACACGTTGACGCGTTTGTTCGTATTGTGCATCTTCCACTAATGCCCACAATTAGGATTAAATGCACTATTTGCGGACACAAATCGCGAAACAAATCATTACACTCTTTCAATTGAATCTGCATGACTGCATTTTCATTGCAATAAAGAATATTTCATTCCTTACAAAACGCTTAATTAACCAATTAAGCTCATTTAAGTAATACAGTCATTAGTTTGCTCAATTACCCTATGAGTATATGAGTCTTGGCTCGAAATAAAGTTTTTGATTTGATTTGATTAGGCAAGCAAGGTTTTAATTTCCTAAAAATTTACGATTAAGGCAACAGGTACTGTGAAAAATCATTTTAATTAAAATGTTGACAAGCGGTGCCATGTGACCTCGGTGTTTTTATGCCATTCATCATTGTTGGGTCCCAATTCTGGACAAGCGGATACCACCTCTTCATTAACTCTTACACCCTGGTACCACATAGCTACCTAGCAAAAACTTGTATTGTATCTAAAACGATTGTCATTGTTTTGCTCTGAGTGCCTTAAGCGGTAAACACAAGTCGTAATAACTACAAATTGAAATTTAGATTTACGTTCGTTCTCAGTACCGTGAAGACTGTGATAATAGAAATCCATTTCTTGGAAAACTGATGACATGGTCTATTTATTAAGTACTGGGGTTTGACTGCATAGTTCATCGGTATTCCGGTTTATAGAATATTCAATTATTTAAAAGTTATTTAAGTGCTAAGTCTCGTTCGCCCCCATTTTTGGTGGGGGTTCTTGGTTTAGCAGTCCAGTCTGCTTAGTTGCTAATAGGTTAACTTTCGGGAAACCATGCTCGGGTTGTGTTAAAAAATGTATCCAATTACTAAATATCAGTTATATGATGAACCTATGACTTGATTCTAGATCCTTGAAATTAAAAATGCTTTATTTTTTGTCCACTAAGATTGATCGTGACACAAACTAGAGCTGGATACGTTGATTTATATCGATCGTTATAGTAGTTACGATTTCTTACGACGACGGGCTGAGGTCACGCGCTGTTAAAAGTGGAGTTGTTTTTAAATTAAGTACCCGTAAGTACTAACATTATATGGGTTTGTTAATAAAAAATAATATATAAGTAACCGTTTAATTAATATCAAAGAAAAAAACCAATACAATGTAGTACAAGTTAAGTGGAAGTTATGGATCCTGTAAAAGACGGCTAAAGGAAAAATTATGATACGTGAGTGTATGACGTCATTATGATACGCGTGTGTATTTCGTCATTATGATATTCTGCAACCATCTCACCGTGAAAACTCAGGTGAAGTGAGCGTGGAGTGAGCTGTCATTCCACCTAATGCTAGAGACTGACACTATTGACAGCTCACTTCACCTAAGTGTTCACGGTGAGTTTTATTTTTACAGAATACATCGGCTGGTGAACGTCATTAGGATACGCGTGTGTAAAACGTCATTATGATACGCGTGTGTATAACGTCATTATGCCAAATCTTATAGGCTACAAAACTTTACACGAAAATGTCGGTTTTTTTTTAGTTTCAGTAACAAGCTCACTCAGGCACTTAGTTTGTAAAGTTCAAAGCATTTAGAGACAGTCCGGCTGTCCTTACACCTTCGACATACCGCACTTACATAAATTATACTCGTTGCTGTCTCGCTCTCAATGATGAGAGAATACAATGGTAGTAGGCGTTTAGTCGAGTCTCTAGTCACATAATTTTGAAGAAATAACTAAAAAATGAACGCGTCCTATCCTAACGCGTGCTGCCATCTTCCTCTGCAAGCTATCTTCATTCGGTTTTTATGTCAAGTATCGGCGTCACATATTTCCGCATATTTTTTATTATTTTGTGTAAAAAGTGTTTAAATTCACTTAAAAATGGAAAATAGGAAGTCAGAAAGGAAATCTAAGGATCTCCCATTATTGTGAAAGATTAAAAAACTCGAAAAATGTAATTTTCGATATTGTCAACGAGTGTTATATTGTGATTTGTGTCATGAGGTTTTGCACATGGTTGCAAATTTTGCAATTAAGAATGAACATTCTGAGCCTCAAATGGCTTCAATGTGACTTGCCTGGCCTATGGGGCGTCCTGCGGGGGCGCACGAGGTTAAAACGGCTAGTTTGTAACCTAAACAACCTCTGGGGTGTTCTTAAGGGACACACGCGGTTGACTTTATTATAACTGAAACTGAAGCTCTGCCTGACCTCTGGGGCGTTCTGCGGGAACGCACGCGGTTTAAAATGGCTATAGTGTGAGCGATTTGCCTGACCTGGGGGCGTTCTGCGGGAACGCACATGGTTTAAAAGGGCTATAATGTGAACGATTTGCCTGACCTTGGGGCGTTCTGTGGGGACGTACGTGGTTACAATGGCTATGTTGTGCTTGTGAGCTAAGCAACCTATGGTTGACTTTTTCATTATAACCTTAAAGGGAAGTTTTGTGGGAACTTACATGGTTATTTGGTGCAATATGTGTTGCCCTTTACCTACAGCATGCATGAAGTATATTTTTTTTCAGATATTTTAATATCCCCCAGTAAGTAGCTCATCTGACATACCTACATGATAGTCATGAGAATGACCACCCGGAGTTGGTAGAAAATATTCAACCATATTGAAAACAGAGTCTGAAAATATTTTTTATACTTCATTTATTATACTTCAAAATGGCTTAGCAAAAGAAAAGAAAACTTGAATTACCAAATGTTCTAATCTGAATCAAACAAAAGTTAGCATTACAGATCAGGAAATGTCTAGGAAGTGAGACTAGCTAATACAAATAAAGAAGCAACAAATTGCTACAACACTATCATGCCCAGCCTCGGGTCTTCAGCTGTGTCTGAAGGACATTTAATGCCAGAAGATGTTTCTTTTTAAATATAGAAACTGAACGATTATTAACAGTTATGGTGTTTGTTACTTAATCCTGGCACAAGAGGACATTTATCTCCTACTATCTGCCTTTTATAAAGGAAAAAGAGTTGTTTCTGGTACAGTCGGAGACAGAAACTTACCCCTTCGGTGAAAATCTCTGCTAAAATAAACACTGCAAGGTCATTGCTTACATCAAACATTTTTTAAATAAAACTACACCCCCTCGCGCAGAAGCGTAAAAGAGAGGGGGGGGGAGGCATCTCCTGGATCTGTGAATGGGAACTGGAAGACAAAAGGAACAACCAACATCGCAAGTGAACCCACAGGTGGCACATTTATTTCTTATAGTTTTGTAATTTGAAACTAATCACCACAGATCTTGTATTTTTTTATCACTAAGTAGGGTATACAACCCCTTTTACATAATAAGTCATAGCAGAATTAGATTAAACTCTGCTGAATGTCAAATTCTTTAGAGTCCTTACCTACAGGTAACATCTGAAATTAATGGATGACCTTTCTTAAAATACTATAACTTAGTTATTTTTTCAAAGTATACATTTACAATGTACATTTACAACAATCATTTCTTGTTTAAAAGCCCAATGGGACATTACTTCTTACATTGAATTGGAAGATGTTAGTATTGTTAAAATAATACATAATAATATCAAGTTGGAAAAACTACCAAACAGTAGAAAACTACAGAAATTTACTTTCATATAACCTCAGATGTAAAAGATGCGGTCCTAGAGAAAATACTAGGTACCAATTTAATGCTTGCCTCTTGTTTGGCTCTGGAAACATGAAACCTATTAGAGCTTACTTAAAGAAAGAGGGTTTGTTATCAGGGATATGTATATTTAAGATGATCTTCTTCCAATCGAAAACATTCACATACCTAGTGTTTTGGAAAGCACAGTCAACACTAGATACCTATACTTGAAAAGTTAGATTTGATACCAAAACAGCATTGTAAACTTTCTAGGTCTAATTGTTTCCAACAACACAACATAACTCTGATATTGTAATGAGAGAAACAAATAACAGCTTGAAGATAATAAGCATATTTTTTGCATTATTGCAATTGGTTAAAATCTAATTATGTTTAGATTTCATACTTAGGTTATTGGAATTTTTTATCCGTTTTTTGTCTAGTTTTTAATTATTACAAGTAAAGAGATTAATTATGACAATTATGATAACCAGGTATATTGGATCCTGTACACACATGATCTTCAAACATGATCATGGTGATGGTTGTGGTCTATAAACTTAGCCACATTGGGGAAATTAATTTACAAATATTTTTTCATGTTAGAGGATATCTACAGATCCTCACAGGGTGGGGAATATCATGTAGCGCTCAGACTGCATATCTGCAATGGACTAAGAATGAAGCTCAGTTTCACATTAATTAATTGCTTTCTTGTGATAAATATGTTCTGACAGATTTTTATGAGATTATGAAATCTTATTTAAAAAATTCAATATCTATTAAGTACTGCAGTATCTATCATATAGCAAAAGTGTGAGTCAGGAAAATTTGTTATATTCTGTAACCCATATATACCTAATATATATAATTATAATATATATGACTAATAAAGAAGTATGGAATAAACGGCTTGTTGCACCAACCCCAAATAAATTGGGATATGGGGAAGATGATGATGATATAGGTATAAGTACCTAATATGGTACATTTATGGCTTTGTGAGTCTAAAAATCAGACTTAGCCATGCAGAATAAGATCTGAATGATACCTACACATTATCAAAAGATTCAATATTTCTTTCATTGGTGAAACTAAAATTTATTTATTTACTTACATCACAAACAACACATAGTGCCAATTTGAAACTCCAGGATCTGTGGCAGTGATTACTTTTTAAGTACATAATTAGGTCTGAATAATATAATCTATTTTATGTTTTTTCCCTTCTATTCTCTATGGTTCTCAAAACCATACCAGCTATACTAACTTTCAAAGATAACAGGGTAACAGTATATTAAGTATACCTACCTTTTTCACCCGAAATTGGTTTTTAGAAAGGAATCACTGATGTAGCAGTAGAAATTATGATAAAGTCAGCATCTAAAAGTACCTACAATGAATCAGTACCTACTCACCTGCATTTGTAGCATAGGCTAAATATTGTAATTTACAAAATATAATTAAGTAGGTATTACAAAACCTACCATTACCAAGATTAGACAATATTTTCACTCAGAGATTTCAAGAAGGAATTTTCTGTAGAAGTCTAAATTCCATTAAACCAAATCAATTTAATTGGCTTTAATTATACATTTAGGTATTCTACCTACAACAGCTGATAAAGTCAAAACACTATTCAGAGGTTTTTTCTATAAATAAAGACCTTCAAAACCTATATAAATTATAATACTTAATAATATTATATCTTGTTTACATTAAATGAACTGCAATATCTATTTTCACCAAAATAATTTTTTTAATTGCCACCCGTAAACTGTAACTTGGAAATGGAGCTAACGATCTCATAAATTAAATATTATTAAAAATACAGTGATCAAAGTACACTACATTATGATTCAATCAACATCCACATAAAAGTTTTCAATAAATACACACATAGATAACACTAAGGTTAAATTGGTTAAGTACCTACTTAAAGAAAACTTTAGGGAAAAATAACAACGATATTTTTAATTTATTTTTACTAATTACTTTACTAATAATAAAAGATAATATAATATGAGCACGCACGCAGTTACAGCAGGCTGTAGTTCTTTAGAAGTCCTAAATGCCTGTGAGACTGTGCTAAATTACTAATTGCTAAATTGCTAAAACTGAGCTAAAGTATAATTTGTGGCTGAAGAGTGTGGAATATTATTGACATTAATACATTCTCTTACAAACTCTACTCAACGTTAGTTTGATTTGATACAAGATTTTAATAGGTTTATGATTGATAATTATCAACTAATATTGTTGTCTAATAAAATTATAAAGTTATTATTGTTGTTGATCATAATCAACAATTTATACTTTCCTGAAGATTATTGCTAATTAAAATGATTTAGTGCATTTTGAATTAAGTATATATTTTTGTTCCTAATTTGATTACTACTGGTACAAGTAGGTACATACCTTGAATGCTAATCTAATACCTGTGTTAAAAATAACAAATCCTCGTTATTTTTTAATTTTAATAAGATTTATTGCTTTTACAACTAGTCTTTGAACATCTACCATTGTATTCTCTCATCATTGAGAGCGAGACAGCAACGAGTATAATTGAATAGTCAAACGAACTTACCTGTAAGTGAAGTTCGACGGTAATTATACTCGTTGCTGTCTCGCTCGAAGATGATGAGTCCCACCCGACCCAAACATTCCATGCTATATACCTAGATATATGAGCATGGGCCCTGTGTTGTAAAGCCAATAAATCGCTATGAACTTAATGAAGATAGCTTGCAGAGGAAGATGGCAGCACGCGTTAGGATAGGACGCGTTCATTTTTTAGTTATTTCTTCAAAATTATGTGACTAGAGACTCGACTAAACGCCTACTACCATTGTATTCTCTCATCATCTTCGAGCGAGACAGCAACGAGTATAATTACCGTCGAACTTCACTTACAGGTAAGTTCGTTTGACTATTCAATTAGCTAATACGTTATGAATACACGTTATACGTTATATTATATATATATATATATATATATATATAATATGTACACGTCGTCTTTTTCTTTATGTTAATTACTAGCTTTTGCTTGTGACTTCGTCCGCGTGGAAGGTCGGGCCTTCAGATCGCATCCCATACGTCCCCATCAAAAACGAAGTAACAGCGCGGGCGCCGGGCGGGGCCCGCGCTGTTCCTTCGTTTCCGCTTAGCGTTCTTTCTGACTTGGTTTCGTTTTGCTCGGCTCCTAAGGGTCGAACCGTGATGGCACATAGCCTATAACCTTCGGACCTTCCTCAAGAATTGGACTATGTAAGTATTGGGATATGGGCACAACTATTTGTGTTATTGTTGAGCTAACATTTCTTCCTTATAGGTGAAGGGTCTCATGGCCATGTGTACACATCGAAGTCCATCGCCCATCGCCATGCAACACCAGCAGCACGTGGCACACATTCATGAATATGCAACACCTCACCCACACACTCCCACGCTGATAGATGTCGCAGTTACATAGCGAAACTGGGAGTACGCGAATGTTACCGAAATATCTTAGTTTAGTGCTGCTACCATGTACCTATCATCCGTTCTAACACAGTCACCTCCATAATAGTGCCAGTTTCTGGTCTTAACAAAAAAGTATGCTTACTCCAGTCTCCAAGTCCTATGTAGGCGTGCATAATTCTTAAAGCTTACAGCGGTTGTATCAAAGATATAAATGTTTTTTATATTTCTATGGGTTTGTAGCAACGAAGGGCAAAACAAAAACCCAAATCCCTATAAAAAATATAGTAGATCCTTGACGAAACTACCCAAGCCTTAAGTCTTGGTTCCGTAGGCATTTTGCCAGCTGTCAAGTTTGTAAATCATAACGCAACATACACACATAATAAACAAGCTATTGTGAACTCATCAATGGACTAGTTTTTATCACTTCACATTCATTAGTAATACAACATGATATCATTCGGCTATGCTGTCGATACCACCTGCTGTCCCCCCGCCTGCCGGCCCCCACACTATCCCAAAACGATTAATGATTTCAAACATGGAACACTCCATGTTTCCTGTAGTTTTTTAATTCTCTAGAATTGTATGGAATCCGTAATGTGCATGCTTGACACGTAGTGGCCAATTACTTCAGCATTTGTAGCACCGAATTAGTAAAACACGGCTAGTTAGAATTTTAGATTATTTTAGGAAACTGATCGTTCAAATGCCTCAATGGTTATGGAGATGACTGGGTGACCGCTGATTCGTGACTTAAATCCTTTATTCAAAGCCCTGTGGTTCATATGTGGTGGGGCCAATTACTATTAAACATTATGTATGGGTATATAGGACTAGGATGTGATGAGAATTGCTTAAAGTATGAGCTCTGACAGAGTTATCTTGTCACCGAATATCCGTTTCAGAGATAACTTTGAATTTGAACGGGTGTTATCTGCCATGAAATTCAACAAAACATCCAACATTGACTTTAAACTATCAAAATGATTATAATAATGCGCCTGCGCAGGCCGCGAATCTAATGATTGGCGCGTATTATCCAATGCGATCAGCGTACGCGCGCTTCCGGACACAAATAGTTTTCGGAAGCAACAGTTTCTCTCATGACGAGCTGATTGTCATGTGGCATTGGACATCACGACCTTCAGCCGTGGGAGACAATCTCTTACAGACATTATTATACAAAAATAAACGATTATCAAAATACGTACATTCATTATCTCTCTAATGTTAACTGCACTGGCGGATGAGCTGTTCATGCGAATATTTTTGTTGCTTCTTTGTTTAAACTCGAATTAATTATCAGAATGAGTGTCATCTTCAGGTTCTTTTAGTAAGATTTTTAAGGAAATTTCTTGCAATGACAATAAGGAGTTTAACGTTTTAATATTTTTTGCTAATTTCATTGACGCCATGCTGTGTTTGGTATAAAAGATTCCGTTTTTGTGTGAGAACAATAGGTAATCTTCTGAGATTGCATTTTTTTTGTTGCTTAAATTGTTTCCTGTTAATGAATTTCAATAAAATATATTGAATATTGCTCTACGCGCAGTGTTCTTACACCTTGACAATCAAAATCCTTAGCTTAGAAACGGTAGCTAGGAATTCAGGGTAAGGAACTTGCAGAATGCTTGCAAAATCACAACCTTCTGTATCAGGGTCTTGACCCAGCACCGTTAGCCGAATTAAAGTTATTATTAATCAAATATAAGTGGTTAAGAAGGCGCATTATAATAAATTTGAGACACGTGCCTCCCTATAGGCGAGGAGCGGAAGTCGTTACACAGCGGACCGACCCAACACAAACCGAACGTCGACAGTTCCACGCATTCTAATACCAGCCACACTATTTTGACGAAATGATGAGCTGTTTTGATGAAAAAATATATAAAGAAACGTATTGGTACCTCAATTATAAACATGCTATATCGTCACATTCGTCACAAACAGAAAACCAGTTAGGAATTCGTCAATATTTGCATTGAGACGCCCAGTTCAAAGAAAAATCAAACTATCGATATGTGTCAACTTATCAACAGAAGTGTACGCCAGTCCCCCTGAATATTAAAAACGCACGATGATGACTGTCGATGTTTGGGCTGGACTTTCCTCTGCATTCGTTTGCATAGTTTCACACCTTCATTTGTTTGGTTGTTTTTCCGCAAGATAACAGGCAAAACTGTAACAGTGTATTCTATTTAAATATTTATAAGAGACAAAGATGGTAGTAGATCTTTGTGTATCGTGTGAGAGGGACAGATGATTATTATCTAAGAACAAGTGGGGTTCATCGCTCGAGATGTTGTCCCACAAGTATATTAGCAGATTTGGGTCAGTGTGGTGTGTAGGTGACACATGACACATCCGTCATCCTCACTATTTGTGAAACTAGCGAGGAAGTAGGTTGGTGGATTAGCAACTCAAATGAAGGGATTCCTTTAAGAGCTTATATGTTGAGAAAGTGTGACTTTCGTCTTTCATTGTTGCACGATCGATTCTCAATTTCTAATGCTACACAGTCTGATTACCTGCTTCACATCAGTCTCATAGAGTCAGAGTCTCTTTGCTCTATAATGATTTCTTCTTGATCCCAATTTGATGACTTTGGTTCACAGGTTTCATCTTCCCAATACAAAAGTCTCTAAGGAATCTGAGCCAATCTCATTAATATGAATTCTACCCTCTCTGGGCTATCCCATAAGAACAATAAATTCCCAATTAATGATGTTGTAACTGATACGAATAACATGCCACATTGGCCTCTTTAACTCTTATGAACATATCCTCCGTGTGGTCGTGCTCTAGGAGACCAACGACACGGCGTGGGAGGGACAATAAAGGGACAGGTCTGACCGGCGGCTATCTCAACTGCCTAGTAGATTAGACAACGACCACACTCTTTTAAAGTGGATAACTGTCGCTAGAAGTGGATCGTGAGTCGTGACACTTGTCGACTCGTTAATCGTGACTATCATGAGCCTACAACTACAGTACATGGTTGAGGGGTCAGAAATAAATGATTCCTTTATATGTTGGATACATTGCACTATAGATATAATACTTGTTATTATGTAGACCATACAAATTACAAATATAAATGTACCACTAGCTTCTAAACCCAATAAAAAAAAACCGGTTATGTGCGTGTCGGACCACGCACAATGAAGGGTTCCGTAGTTGGGAAGAATTTATCCGAAATACAAACTTAACATTGTAGTTGAAAAACATGTTCTCCCATACATTCCAACTGCAAATGTAAGTTTGTACGCGCAATATTGAGAGATTTACCATGTTATGTTAAGACCATAGACTTCTATAGGTTTTACTGTAATCTATGAGTAAATAACCATTCCCTGCATTTTTTTCAAAATAGGCTCAGTTATTTGAGATAAGGGGGAACATTACATGGTAAATTTTCATAAATTTTCTTAAATATCTTTAAATGTATTTATTTTAAAATGTTATTTAAAAAAAATTAGATCCTCGCATTATGTCCTTTCATTTGATATATCACACGGTACAGATTGCAAAACTTGTCTTTAATTTTCTTGTTTGGCCCAGTTTTTGAAAAGTGATCACCATCATAATCAAAATTCATTTATTTACGTTCCACGTCCGTGTTTGGGTCACAGAAATACATATGTTTACCAAATTTCAACTTAATCAAAACAAAACAAAAGAAAAATCAAAACAAATACATAAGGATTTAATCATCTCTCATTTGTTTTATGCTAATGTTATTGGACTACCAACGTGTAGCTTTACAACAGAAACGATGTACGAAACAAGAATGTCGGCAGCTTGTAAACGACTTGTAGTAATCAATAATCGCAAACAACCTACCATTTGTGGTCTAGATATAATTGGTAAGCAAATATCACATTTAAAAGTAGTTTTGGCAAGGCTGTGTCGGTCTGACCTGCGATCGAATTCGGCATATTTTATTGGCAAATATAGCCGCCTAGCCTGAAGTGCCTTCCAAACAAGGGGATCAAAGCTATGAATACATAAAATAGTGTGTTCTCTTCAGCGCACAGTTGAAATTATACCTTTTTAATAATTTATTTATGACTGTGCCGTTCATATTAAAATTTAAACCTTACTGTTTTATTTTTGTTCCGATTCTGATGTTCCCTCGCTCGTAAACGTTGGAGAGATCTCCGATAGAATTATTACCTAGATGAATCCATAGGATATTATTGTTCTGTACAAGGGCAAATGACATTGACATCATAAATATCTGGCTAGACAGTCGCTTTGCAGCTCTCTTCGACACGAATAAAGCTTCGTGCAGACCAGCGCGACGCGACACCGGCTATTGTTATACCGTCAAGTTTTCTTAGAAATTGTATTGATCGAGTCGCGTCGCGGCGTCGTATTGCGCTGGTCTGCACGAAGCTTTAGGAATTTCATGAATGCAAACTCAGCGAGCAGAGCAATTTAGAAGAGCGGAATGAATGGTAATTCATTTCCATACATGAATGAACACCACATATACAAAGAGAGTCTTTCAGATATAGTTTTCATTTGAATTAAAACAAATAATGATAAAGGATGAATAAAAGAGTTTTCCTAATTAGAATGTAGTGAGTGAGTGGCGCTCCGTCTGACATGTAGGGGACAAAGCGCCGGCGATAGCATCGACGCCCTTTAGCGATATGTTAACTAGAGGCGATAAGTACTGGGAGTTCAGCAATGATAGGAATTTGACTATACACTGCTTTAATTCTGCGTAGACTTCCAAGAAATTGTGGATCTGGTTTTCGTAGAAATCAGGAGAGACTACATTGCCAATTTACTTAAGTATTGCAGTCTATAAGAACTTGAAAATCAATATGTTTTCCTCAAGGACTTTTTCATTTTACTTTTCTTTAATCATCGGAAATGTAAAATTGGAAAAATTCGAAGAAAACTACAAACCACAAAATAGCTACTACACACATAGATGATATTGATGCAATTAATTATAAAATACGCTAATCATGCGATCATACAGTTAACTTTGAGTAAGTCGGTGGTAATCAATATCAACAACGGTAAGATGATGATATACGTGGAAGCCTGGTAGGTTATTTCGATGTCAGTAGCTGTTTCACTCATTGTTGTAATAACGCCAACTGTTTTAACATTACTTTTGTAAATATCGTCAGTTTTGACACTTGTGACACAAACATCTACAGATTAGCAGAGACAATGATTGTTTGGTGTCGTTATTGCATTGTAGTTACGTGCACGGTGCCACAGGCAATCAATCGTTGCGTCGTATGCATGATGAAACGTAGTCAGAATTATTGGATTCTTACTGTAACGCTGTGGCATCGATTAGCACAGCATATTCGATTCATACCGCTAACTCTTTCATCCGTGAATGGGATACAGGAGTTTCTAGTTCTATGAGGCTTGTTATCTTCTGTGTATAATCTTATTACAATGTTTTATCTGCTGTACTATTAGACACTCTGGTTCATTTGACTGCACCGTCGAAAATACTGTTTTCTTTGATAGTGATGCGCCCGTGTTACAAAACGGTCAATTAAATATTATTATTTGTAATTGTTGGTAACTACGTGAACACTTGGATCACAGTGCACGTGTAATATTAGGTCCCCACCTATGAAATCAGCGTTTTGTATGGAGAATTTTAAAGAAGTTGCTTTTTTCATACTAACATTTTCTTAATTTATATAATAACCATGAACACTAATGTTTTAAAACTTTTATGCACTAATGTTTAAAAACTAACATAACGTAATATGCCACTAGATTAAGCGACAAAAATAAGTTTTGGCTAAGTTAAAACAAATAATGATCATTTCTGCTAACAAAATGAGGTGTTATTTTTAAGGTATTTTTTATGTTTATAAACTATAAGTAATAAGGTTTTTTTTACTATTGGTAGTTGCCTATGATGGTCATTATTCGATATAATACCAAGCAATTGATGAATCTTTTAATTCATAGAAATGACAAGGTTCTGTATTTGTGAGAAAAAAACGCCAATTTCATAGGTGGGGACCCAATATTATACTAAAAACCTTTTTTACCGATTAGCTTTGCGGTGCAACTATCGTTGCGTCAGCGCATGCCAGGTTGATTGCAAAGTTATTTTAACAATGGATAATTGACAGCAGTTCAGCGATCCAAAATATTTGCTTATTTAAATATTTGTTTAATTTGAACATTTCTATTCGCATATTACATTCGAGTATTGACCGTTAGTCAGATATTAGAACAATTAAGACTTAACCCGTTACTTTTGTTAATATGTATTTAATAGATTTTTTGTGCAAAGACCAGTTTTTTAAGAGAGAAAATTGGAACTAAATTAGTAGGTGTCTGGCGCATTTTAAAACTACTCGTAAGTTTAACTTTCTTCATAGTATATAGCCCCACAATTACTCCAGACAAAGGTGAATTATAATGATCGGCTACACTACTCTAATCATCAATCATCAGAACGATTGCCTGTGCTCTCGTAACACCACGTAATGTCTTCTTCACCGCCCACTCGACCTGCGTAAGCGCACACCCACCGCGCAGCCATTGTGCCCATCCGATGAATCCGAAATAGTGTCGTTGTACTAACACGTACCAACTATACTGGCTGTTCTACAAGCACCACCACTTCACTTTCAAGTTCACCAGCCGTAAATACAACTTGGCTAATCTGATCAGTATTTTGGAGTGCGATATTAATAACTAGGGTAGTTCGTTTAGCTACTATTTTTGTTACCGCTTCTATATTCGGTGTTGTGATATTTGCAAATGTCGCAATGTGATGATAGTTTTGCGCCAGTAAGTTGTGTAATCGTGTGTTTAGTGTATCATTTATTTACTTTCCCCACCAGACTAGTCACAGAACAAACTCGGCAATCAAATGCAAATTATCCAATAAGAACAGTTCCTCCTATAATGATATTCATAAATTCAAACATGAAATGGTTCACACCTCATGTGGCAAGTGGATTAGAGAAGTTAGTGGCTACAATAAAACGATTGTGCTCACTTTTACCTTTATTGCAGTTTTTGTTTCGAGTGGTTTATGGGAAAAGTTTCATTGAACTTTTTACGATGCGATTTTGCAGTTTCTTTTTCATTCTTACAGTCACCACTGACTCCAGCCATTGATTTAATAAAATATTTGAGCACGACAGTATCTCAGCTCACTTTATCGTTTCTTGTTTTAAAGAAGGAAAGTTTTCCAAAACATTAAACTGGTATAATAACGGCTGTAACTTCATATTATTTTCGCTCATTACGTGCCATCACTAATGTGTTCGTATTTGTTCACTTTCGCTGTTCTGCGATACGCCACCGACCGCTGCTTTAACTTGTTAAGCGAACATATGACTAATTAATTAGGCTTTCTCGTTGTGCAATCATTTATTCTGGTGTTATGCGGTGATGTACATGGATGACATTAATTGCAGAGAACAGAGCACTCCGCACAGCACACTGGTCAGTGATCGCAACGCGGAAGATATAGATTCACTATTCACGAACAGTAATTGCAGATACATTTTAGAATTCTAGCGCAGATGATAACTTGCACAAGTGGAACAATTGCAGATAACCAAATTAAAGATGAGTAGGTACGAATATACGAGGTGATTTTTTGCGTTTCTGATTAATATCATTTTATTATAGTTTACGTACTGCTTGCTTCGTCACTCCTTTGAAGTCTTACCAAATCGCGATATTCATAAATCTTTTCATAATTTTAATCATCAGATATTTGCTCTTTATTTTCAAAAAAATTGTGGTATCCACGTGTTCTTGTTTTATCATACTTTATTTGTACTGTACCACATGGTCGCGGGGCAGTGCACGACGACTGCGAGTACTGCGACTTGCGACAAAAAGGAGTCGCATTGGACCGGTCGGGGCGGATGGATACGCGCGCACCGCTATGCGAACACGGGAGGTGTCTATCTGTATCTCTCACTGGAATAGACTTTATCATATTTTTGGCAATTTGCAAATGGTGTCGACTTTGAGTCAACGGGTTCTAAACACTTCCGCGCGAGCTGCCCCGGGACCTTTGATCTTGCTGCATTTTGACGCAAAAAGCAGATTACATCAGCGTTACGAGTGTTTATTATGACACTTATTATTCTTTCTCTTTATGAACGGGAAATACCACGTCAGCATGTTTCTGGAAATAAATACCACACCGTCTTACTTTCTTTTTAGATACATACATGTATATTATTTGGTCTGATCAAGTCCGATGCGTTCCACTTCCACCTGAGATCCTCTTCCGCTCATAAGTGTGGATTAGGCCCCCTTGTCGTTTTGGTCTGTAAAGCTCTCTATTGGCGAAAGGTTTTAAAACATCCAAACGAACAAAAAACTAATTCAATCTTATAAATGTTACAAGAACATGAAGGTTCTGAATGTGAATGACAAGTACTTCAGGTCCGCATACTCCTTCCAGTATTTCTATAGCTCACTGCCTCGCGTACACGGAGCGCAGCGTTCAGAGGAGCTCAAATATTGATATTTTTGTCGGGGCAACTACCTATGCGCCGGCATGGACTTCCTCCCCGGTGCAGGCGGACCGTGAATTAGTCGCACTACAACACAAATAGAACGACTTGATGGTTTTTTTTTTATGTCAACAGAACTGGGATTAGGTACCTACTCAAGTTTCCACCGTAAGTCAGTTTTATGTTTATTTTAAATTGAGCAGTACTTAGTTTGAATGCTAATCAGAAATTGAAATCTCACTAAATGTAGGTAATCTGTAGCATATTCACTCGTCCTTAAATTAAAATCTTATTAGGAGCTCATAAGCAAAACCAGTTTTTTGCAACTCCTTATCAATTATGCCGATCTCTGTTTGGTCCTCATTATAATAATATCACTTCATATCTACAGAGTGGAATGAACACACTGCGCAGACGGAATACCTCGTAAGTTTAGAAAAAGTTATTTTTTACTGTCTCTTATAATATATACAACGTAACAAAGTGTTCGTCACCTCTGAAACATTATGTTGTAGTCAAGTAGTAGTGGTAGTAGTTATGACTGAGGCTCGTCGTCTATTTCACTCGTCACATACAACTTAACTGCATATAAACATGCAGTTTTCAAGTTATCGATCTATTTCGCCCATTCGCCTGTTTAGCCTCGTGCAGACTGGCGCGACGCGGACGCGACTCTAATAAAAGAATTTCTAAGAAAACTTCACGGTAAAACAATTACCGGTATCGCGTCTCACCGCGCGTCGCCGCGTCGCGTCACGCCAGTCTGCACGAGGCTTTATGCAACAGTGGCTCGTGGCTCACACAAATTACAAAAATCAAACCTTATTGCTTTCGAACCTATTGGAAGCTCAGTGCAGTTTACCTTCCATAAAACTATGTTTTGGATTTTATAATGCTGCTGCAATTTTATATTTTTACGTGTTGCCACTAGTGTTGTGTTTAACTCTGACTTCGCGCAAGAAACGTAATGGATAGATTTAATTAGCTATGATGTTTTTAAACTGCCTTGTTTGACTAGTGGTCGGTCAGTCCTGGGTTCGATTCCCAGGTTAGGCAAAGAGAGTCTCAAAGAGATGTCAGCACAACAGAAGGGGTCTGCTAGGACCGATGCCTGCCGGGGTCGCGGGAAAGTCCAAAAGGGATACCGTGGCCCCTGGCAACGTACAGGCAACTGAAAGAACACGAGTGGGTTTTAGTCAGTAAGAGTCTGACACGCCCTCCCGCTCCGCCCAGAGCGGGAGAAGTAATTTGATAATATCCAAACCTCTGAAAAAAAATGGTAAGGTGTTATTGGCTTTTTCCATCGGAAATTTGTCAGTACCAGCCCGGAGTCTACATCTAGATTTGTTCCTGGTGGATGGTAATAGGCCTGCCCCCAATCACATGGGACTTAACATAACTGGCGAAATGTGGGTGTACTTGGTAAGTACACCTCTGCCTAATTATACTTGGTCAGTGCAGGCGTCGTGTTATGTTATGATCTTAGTCTTACTACTGACTGGAATCTGTTAAGTACATACGTATTCAAATTAGCGCCACTAAACAGGCAATGTAACTCTGTTGACAGCAGTGGACATTAGCGACACAAACATATCAAACAGACTTGTCAATAAAACTTCCTCTAAATCGTGTTAGTTTATAGACACGATCACGAAGACTTCCGCCCACGATCCGAGCATTAGTTAAAATTATTTGACAATTAACATGCTTCATTTAACATGCTTAATTACGGATTTTGGTCATTCAATTCGACACGACACCCGTTTGCGATTATAAATTGATATTCTATAAATCCTTATGTCTACGCGAGTGGGTGTTTATTTGTATAAGTACTGACAACATTAACTAAATCTAAGGAGGCTTAATTTTCAACTGTTTATTAAGTTCTTGGAAAATTCCGTGAACAGACGGGGTGCGATAAATAAATTACTTTTTAAACCATTATGAGAAGTTAACCATACATCTGACACTCGAGTTACATTGTCTGTTTTAAAATACCCACAATATAAACACAAGTTTCAAGTGTTGAACGATGAAGTAGCGGGCGGCGGGCGAAGGACTGGGGCTGCAGACGAGACGTAGAGCACCCTCAGGGTTCGCCCGCATCCTACTGCAATTAGCTCATCATCGAATACACCACTCAACGATTTTATTGCATTGTTACCGCCACGTCTATGCGCTCCTGGTAATTGAGACTGCACTTAATGAAGAGCTTCTTTGAAATAGGGGAAGCTCGCAAGCTTTTATTTTGTTTTTAATTATGCAATTGTTTTTCTCATTAAAATTTCACAACAAGACTGTCCAAAAATATTCCCCGATTAGCTTAAGTTGCAGATGCTTCACCATCGCAAATAATTTAAATACATCCTGCCTTCCAGACTGACTTTACGACTTTCACGGGATCATCTAACTCAGTATTCCTGTGGCTTTATAGTGCGAGCAATGAAGCATGGTACGCTATACCTACAGGTCAAACCCTTACGCTTATTTATAGCTAGGCTATAAAACCTCGAGTGTGGCCCGCCTAGCCGGGAGTTGTGGGCTACGTCTGTCTGGACAAACTGCGTATAAATCAGAGCGATCCCAATATTCTCGATGCTTAAGCTGTGGTATGATTCATATCGACTCGATAGGCTCAACCGTCAATTCCGTTTAATGTAAAGCATCGTGCAGACTAGCGCGACGGCGTGACGCGACACCGGTAATTGTTCTACCGTGAAGTTTTCTTAGAAATTGTATTGTTAGAGTCGCGTCGGGCTCGTCGCGTCGCGCTAGCCTGTACGAGGCTTAATCCGTAACGGAAAATAAAAATAAAACCATCTATGAAATGCGCAATATATCCATCAAAAGAAAAAGTTAAATGAAATTGGCTTCTAATTCCATCTTGTGACGACGAAGTTGACAAATAATATTTTTAATTCCGCGGCTCAGAGGGCTCTCCATTAATCCGTAAAGCAACATGCGGTGAGCGGAACAAGAGGGAGGGGAGGGTTCTCTAGCTGGTATTAAAAAGTGTCGTATTTTGCCGACGACTTGAAAGAGTGCCCGGACGCGTCGTAAACCATCTTCTCCCAGCGTCTTCACTAAATGGTTGACTACAGCGTGTTCTACATATATTAGCGAGTACTTACCTATAATCAAACACTTTTTTGCTTGACAGGGCTGTTTGATTTATTGTGATTGTAAATAGCGAGGCTACGTCACTGCTCACCATATTTCGATTCAAATGTACATCTCATGCTGAGCTCCAGCTGCGTGTTACACTTTACGTGATATATTTGCTCTCATATCGTGCTGATTTGACTAGAACTTGCCATTGCGAATAAAGAATGATTGGTGTAACAACATTTTCTACAGAATTTTCTTACGGAGATATTTTTAGCTCGAAGAAGCAACTCATCAAATAGCGCCAGTCGTTGTAGCGGATGATGAACAAGATAATACTCGGACAACAGCTTTATTAGAAGATCAATTTACTCAAAATGCTCAACATCCTTAGTACACAATTGGCGGAAGCGTCCACTAAACTCCAAAGCTCTCATAATCGTGACGTGTGCAGTGTGTGCATGAATGTGTGGCCATTCGGTCTGCGACGTCGTCAGGACGAGCACGCACTCGCCGCCCACGCCGCATAGCAATCACGGTGCTATTGCTCAGCCCAGCCCTTTGTATGCGGGTCGTAATCCCCAGGGTTACGTAGGAAGATGCTTGTTAATCTTTGTTGTGGCGCGGTGGCTTTTGTCAAGACGTCTGGGACAATATATAACTATATTAATTTCTTGTTTTAATTGTATTGCATGTATTATATATACTACTTTTGTACGCCCTAGAGGCAAAACATCACGACCTCAAAGTATTACCAAATAGGAACTTACAATGTACCTATGTTTTACGATAAATAAATGGATATGAATATAAAATTGAAGGCCATTTACAAGTTTCCACCGATAAAAACTAAACATAAAAACGAAAAACAATGGTCGGTACAAAATACCAATTTTAAACATAAATAAGGATCATATTTTGCTTACAATTACTTTCTGTAAAGAAGCTTCTTACCAACCAAACGACCAATGCTTAAGCCGAGATACACTGGTATTGAATATATATGCAAATCATGTTCATTAGACAGTTTTTATTAAAATTTATGGGACAACATGTTTTTCAACTACAACGTTAAGTTTGTTTTTGGGATACATTCATCGCAACTACGGAAACCTTTATTGTGCGTGGTCCGACACGCACTTGACCGGTTTATTTTTTTCTTTAACCCCGCCTAAACAAGCCGCACCGGTGAAGCTGGACATGAACCAACCTGGCGACGTCGCGACGTCGCGAAAAGATGGGGCGTCCATAGATAAATATCACCCGTCTCTCCACTAGTCCATTGCCTACTCAAGGATGCATATTCGGTATGGCTCACAAATCCTTCCATATCCTAAGGGCACGTCTTCTTTACCATTATCGTGCCAATCGGTCTACCCGTGGCACGAGCCCATGAGGCTCCAGGGGCTAGTGCAAATCTTGGGGTTTATTCGATTTATCGAATCTGGTTAAACCTCGCTGGGATCGGTGCATTTCATTCATTTAATTATTTTGAAGTGCCGAATAAAATTCGGTCCCCTATAATACCAAGTTACCAATTTGTCCAACGTCCTTTATGGTCAATCAAGCATTCAGGCCTTCCCTTACCCCTATACAATAGTTGATCATATCACTCAAAATATATCAGCATTCAACACGTCTATGCGGACACTAGCTTTTATTATTCTCGCTAATCGTTTAATATTTTCCAACAATCCCATTGTTTCTCTGACATCCTCCGGCATCCCATATCTACAAACTATACATACACGTATGTGTTTGATCAAGTGCTACGTTCGCTCTTGACACGAAAAAACATCGCTAAGTAACATTACAATGGCGTACAGCGAATAAATTACAAATTAAAATAATGACAAGCGTATACCTGAACTCATGAAGGCTGAAAAACAGAGCGGCCACAGCCACAGCTGTGCAAGCGTGAGTCAAGGTGTACTTGCTTAGTTGTTCTATTGCTAACATAACTCTGAAATTGTAACGCAGGAAACCAAACACCTAAGCAGACACACTTTGCCCACAAATTGAACGTTTTCTACGAAAGACAAATGTTTTTCAGTTTCTTTTCAAGCTTCAGTTGTCAGCTTAGAATCTTGTCGGGATTTCCGACCGACACCAAAGAAAATAAAACCGAGCAACCCATTTCTACAAAATTTTCTTGAACGATTGCATACCGAGGCGTATCTTACTCGATAATATACTGTCTAATCCCTTGTTCAAAGCAATAAGATTCATAATATTCAACACTCGCGCTTCTTATATCAGTGGACTCTTGGCAGCTTCTCTACAAAGAGTGATATTAAAACTGGCTTCTGTTTATCGTCCTCGCGATCCACTTTGTGGGCGAGAGGGTTCTATTCTCCATGCGTACACAAAACTTAAAAGACAGTACTTACTTTCAAGTGCGTAACATGAAAGCCACTGCATCGCATATGGCGTTAGAAAAATTGATAAACATAACAACAGAAATAGAACTCCGTGCCAGCAAACGGATTTATAAGGCGTACGTTTTGAACCGGAGCTTACACCAGCAAACATCAGTCAACACGTCAAATGCATCAGTGAGATCAAAGATGGACGTCGGGATATGGTTTCCGAGTAGTTTGACTACAAAACGTTTTGGTTTTGATGAAATGAATGTGGAAATATAGCGCGCATTTTTCCTAACGTCAATGTCTTTTCCATAACAGAATATGTCATCACTGCGGGCCCTATCAGAATACCAGCGCTGCGACATTTTAATTTTTTTTTCATGTCGCGGCATCATGCTGAGATAGGAGCCCTTTGGCCTCGTACGGGACTTCATTCTTTAAATTTTAATGTTACTTTGTTTTTTATTTATGTTTAGTGTGTTTTTAGTTTAATGTGTGATTTCCTGTGCGAGTCTCAATAACTAAATACTTTTTCTTTCTTTTCTAGATAAAGCAGTTGTTTTAAAGATACTGTAACTAAAATAATATGTAGGTATTATGTAAGTATTACCTAGAAAATTCTTAGAACGCCCATCAAGAATGGCAAAAATCCGCCTAAAATAATGAAGTTCTCATGAAGTTAAATAACTACTATAGAAACTAGCTTTATAGATATAAGAATGAGACGTGAAGCGTAAAATGTAAGGTAGTTTTGGTAAACTTGCACTTTGCAGAACTCCGGGAAAGTGCGGCGGTAGCGCGGTGGTTGGCGCATTGGCATAACCGTAGCGACGCTACTGTTCACGCATGTCTAGACAGACTATGCTCTATGCAACTATATACACCGGTTTTACTGCCTCCTGCATTTTATTAGCTTTTGACTGCACCTCCACCGCAGTCTTGAAGCCTGGTACTGGTACATTTCGCAGAAATGGTTGATGTTCAGTTTAGTTTTTCGTGGAAATCGAATATGTGGATTTTAACCCAGGCGACGGTTCTGGTAAAGTGAGGTTCTGTAGCTTCGATCAAAAACTTCATCGAAGTTCTGTGGTAATACCTATCTATAGATATTATAAAGTAAAGTCGCTTTTCTTCTAAACTACGCAACGGATTTTGATGCGGTTTCGCCATCTTTTAGAGAATTAATATTATTATAAAATTACATAAATAAATAAAAAAACTCGATGTTTTGTCAAGACGTAAACATCGTGCGAAGCAGGGGCGGGTCGCTAGTATTAATATATAAACCTCATAAGATTTGATGACTCGCTGTCTTTCCCATCTATAAGTTTACCAGTGTTGTTTGAATAGTAAACCTGATGGTTATCTATTACTTATACTGGGATGACTAATATTTGTATGTACCCGCTAAATCACTTGTCGTGTAGGAAAGTGTGTTCTCACATTAGACTGTGTATTTACAAATATTTGTGTTTAGAGAGAGACCGATTCGTCAATAGCTTTCACCATATTAATCACATTCGTTTGTTTTGTCACCGATATGTCGGGACACGTCGCGTTTGACACCGCCCACGTAGAAACTAAAATACTCTTGTATACTTAAGCTATTAATAACTGACTGAAAACTGAGTTTGACACAGGTAGAGAAGTTAAAAGTTCAAAACTGCATTTCCGGATGGTGAAGTAGAAATAATAAGATGAACACATCATCAATAAGGATACCTAATCATCAAAATAACTAAGTAATTACCGATGTAAATATTGCTATTTAACCGTACCTACCTGCAAGTCGGACCCTAACCCAATATGTACATATTTGGGTATGAGGTATGTATACATATAAACTGGTGACTCAGTACGAAATAGGACATAATATTGCACCCTGGGGTAAACCTTATGCGACTCAAAACACCATAATGTTGCTAATTATATTATTTTAATAATTATTTCCCATCTAAACTTCTTTTAACTTAGGGTGGAAATAAAGGCCGCAGCTACACCAAATCAACTCAAAGTTATTATAAATTCATAAAGCACAATGTAGAAAGCTTTGAATGGCTTGTCGAATGCTGAGGTAGTCTAGGTATTCTACGAACCATTATTTCCTGTAGCCGCGGTGTCTGGCGGCGTGCCAAGGTGTCGCACCTGTGTCGAGGATCTCTCGAGCTAGTCCCACCCTCGTGAAGTCGTGTCTGCCTCGCTGAGTCGCTGCTCTAAGCTGTTACTTTAAACTCACGTAGTGCGATGTTTTTGAGATGTTGTGGGTAAATGTTTTTTACCAACCGCGTGGACGGCAATAATATACAATAAGTATGCGTCGTCCGAAAAAATGTAATGACGTCTTCGAAATAAAGTAAAGTATCCTTATTGTCATCATCACCATTACAAAATATGACTAAAATGAAAATTATTTCCATGTTTTTCAAAGCATCAGTTATAATGCTAATTACCAGATATTAATGACAATAGTATCTTTGTCTTGTATTTGATCAACAATTTGATGTCGTTGCCACCGTATTGTTTCTTTTGACGAATGATTCACCACGATGTAGTTATCAAAGAACATGTGTGTGGCCTCAGTAAATATGGGTGCTATGGAAATATCAGTGATATCATGTGCTGACACTTGTGGCGTCTAATTTAATGGTCCCATATGATCAGCGATTGTTATTACCATAGCTCTAACGCCTTAATTGTACAAGAGTCCTTGATGAGCTGTATTGTTTGTGGTTAACAGTTTAAGTGTCCTTTATTGTACAGTTTTTTAACTATAGTTTGTATCCATCGCTCGACTCAGTATTTTTTCAACCCGGTCCTTTGTAAGTAAGTAAGTTTGCCATCTGGATTTAGTCTATTCCGGCTGCCTTTACAGGATAATCCATAATATAGAACGTGTAGGAACGTTAACTATTGTATTCTGTACCAATGTACCTTGCTTATGTGCGATTAGGACATTACACTCAATAAAGTTAAACATTGTGAAATATTAGCACACAATCAATCTGCCTAGCCTTTTCCCAACTAAATTGGGGTCGGCTTCCAGTCTAACAGGATGCAGCTGAGCACCAGTATTTTACATGGAGCGACTGCCTATCAGACCTCCACAACCCAGTAACTGGGTAACACAATACCTCTTGGTACGACTGGTTGTGACTTGAGACTTTCGGGCTTCTGACGACCCGTAACGACTGTCAAAGATCCACGAATGACAACCGGGACCAACGGCTTAACGTGCTTTCCGTGGCACGACGGAGTCTCGGTATGTGAAGATGGTCACCCATCCACGGACCAACCCCGGCAAGCATAGCTTAACCTGTTGGATCGACCCGTGCGGCTGTTATTACTTAGCCACGAGCTAATATTAGCACACATTTCTATTGAATGGTCTAATATGTGTTAATTTTCTTAATTAAACAGAAAGCAGTATGTTTTGTATTCAGACGTTAGTAGTATCTTTCACAATCAAGTGATAGATGTTATTTACTTTGCGCGTGCGTCAGGAGCGGCTATTGTGCTAAACAACATAATACCACATGTGCAGTCGCGACTCGATTCAATTTATTTCTATAACCTACGTGCTACGTGTGCGTAGTTTTCTGATAGTCTTCAGTGTGTTCTATTGTATTTACAATGTCGTCGTTACCTTTGGCCTATTGTATTTCAGAGAATAATAGTATCGTTAATAATTGACTGACGGACTGATTAATTAAATTTCATTAAAGTATTTAATCTGGCTATTGATAAAACATTGCTGTATATTTGGGATGAATTTTATGCAAATTAAGCTTTTCTTACACCAATGAGAGCGTATTCTTTTTTAAAATAAAAATCTATATGTTTTGAGATAGTTTCATATTTCTATAAAAATTATAATTATATCTTGAGACATGACATCACTGTTGAGTCGTTTGCGTTCACAGTTCTAATTCTCTCGTCGTTCGTTATTAAGATAATCTGAGACAATTAGAATTTACTACATTGTTCTGTAATTCTCTCATAAGGCTGCTCATAACAGGATCTTTACACAAACTTTAACAGAGTACACGACGTCTGTTTGTATGAGCTAGGTATAAATATTAAATACATAATTATTATCAATCTGTCTGCCTAGCCTTTTCCCAACTACACTGGAGTCGGCTTCCAGTCTAACCGTATGCAGCTGAGTAAGTATTTTTGATACATAATAATTATTATATTCTATAAAAAGTTTTATTTACTTTCTTGTCTGGTTTGACTCAAACTTTATGTTAGCATTTTGCCTGTCGTAGGTCATATTTTAATATTTTTTTAAATCGTTTTGTAATAATAGATTTATATACAAAAAGGTATATGACCCGCAAAGTAGCATATAAAAACATAGGAGTTTCTAATGTAATTTATTATGAAACCCTTCGAAAATAATTATCTCTTTGGCTTTACATAGGTACTCAGTAGATAGCATAACACTAAAGCATAACCAAGTATAGTGATAGTACCTTCAGATAATGTCATTAACAGCTTTGATTTATCGCTTCAATAACAAATACCAACCACTTGAAGTTTGAACGATAACTTTGTCTAATGTTCTTCAGAGTTTCGTGGGAAAACCACTCGAATGTGCCCGAGGGTCACTCGTTATCTACTTACAGCTATTTATACTTCCTAGGGGATGTCTCTAATAAGATTATAGTTGGGTGTAGCCCTTGCTTGTCTCATTAAATTGGTATTTTGTTTCGTGAGAGCGAGGGTCGATAGTTTGATGATGTCGAGTTACTAGGGCGACAAGCGTAAGGGGATGGTGTATTGAAAAATTAATAGTTGTTGTACGCAAATAAGGGTTATTTGGGAAAGTAAAAATCGAGTTAACCTTGATAAGCAATTTCAATCAGCCATTACCTTGAGAAGAGAAAGAGATTATGCAACAATTTGAAAATAGTGATAAACGTCAGAAACACGAATTTTGATGCACAGAATCGAGAACAAAAGAATAGCATAAAAACCTCATCTGTACAATATCCTACAATAAAACAACATACAATATTCAGTCACTGCGAAATACCGCCTTAAGAAATGCACATAATTTTAAATGTTTATGGCGCGGTAAGTTCGCCATGATTCCATTCATCCCGCCATTACTCTATATTGATTGTCCAAACCTGGCAATAATTCGTCTGCCAACTCTAGGGGTGAGGACTTGCGCGCTGCGGATATGTTTTGTCTCTCTTCCTTTCAGTGCAAAAAGATAAGGCGCGAGTGAGAGGAGAAACAGCGAGATTGATTCACATGCTGCAGATGCTGTGGATAACTAATGTTGAACAGAACCATTTTTGGTGCAGTTTTAAAACGACTAGTTTTTTTTATAATGTTTGCTTTATCTAGTTGATTTACGTTTTCCCTGGATCTTATTAGAGATACATTGAGGAAAATAGTCATGGGAATAGATTAAATTGCTAATCTATACGAGTATTCCAAGCAGATTCCCATGACGACGTAGATGTTATAAGATAATTCGCTAAAAATGCTAAATGTTTTAGAAGGATTGGTAGCTAGAAACTCCGACTATGGTCCGGATTTATTCGTATTATACTTGTACGGTAGTTAGTTAGTTGCGCGCACCTATAACTTTAAAGTCATCACGATATCGTGACGACTTTGCAAGGCGTAAAGCAGGCCAATGTAGTTGTCAATACTAACGAAGCCAATTTAAATGCTCCAAAACCAAAGCTGTAAGTAAATGACCAGGGCAGCATAAAGGGCATGGCGATTGATATGCAGCCTGCGTCGTAACCTGAATGTCTGGCCTTAAAATGTATCTGAACTTGACCTTCGCTGGCTAGCTCCTGCATATCGGCGGCCACTTTCCCAGATGTCGCTCGTAGTATCGGTACGGCACAACGGCACTCGGCACTCGGGCACAGCCACACAGTGCGCGCCGCGCCGTCGTCGCTGGCTCCGTACCGCGCGCCGTCCTCCGCAATATTTATATCCTTTCGGGGGATGATCACAAATAGAATGTTAGTGTGAACTCGCCTTAAATTAACACGGCTGTTATGTGGTTAGTGATATGTTCTAAGATTTATTTAGTACAACGAATTTTATCGTAGACTAGCACCTGTAACTGTACATCGTAATTTATCAACGGTGAGTATTTTTGTTAATATCAATGATTTTAACTAACATAATGTAGATTTTTATTATGTTTTATCTGAAACTTGATAGACTTTACTTCTATTGTTTTAACCGTGCACAAAGTTCAAGGAACTCAATACACACGAACCACGAAGGAGACGAAGAACAACCTCTTTTCGTGGGTACTATGGGGAGGTATATAAGTAAGTAGGTAGAAAATTAATGTAACCGGGTTCAGGGTATTAGTCACTTGAATTTCTACAGTAGATTGGTACCTACGTACATAATTAGATAGGAATCGGTCATTATTCCACTAAGAACAATATAATCGTAGGAAAATTCTGAGCAATTTGTTTGATAACACGCGCACATTTGTGTCTCATGTCCTACTTTGCATACAATTATAATGTGATTGATATCCACTCATGTTCATTGCTGTCCAATGCTAAATCTAGCATCTAGGAACAGTAAACATTATCTATTAGACAGAATACTCTACATACATGTTAGTCCATTGCTGATCAAAATTAAGAATGCGTTATAAAATATTGAATCGCAGAGAGTATGAGAAGAGATCGACGAGATCATGTTTAAGGATGAGTAGCAGTGAGGAGTAAGTAGGGTAAGTAACCAGAGGAGAGGGAAAACAACCTGTTTCCATATTTTTTACTAGAAAATCAGGTTCCAATAGGAGCTTAACGCATGGCAGATCAACAGACACTGCTGAAGTATTCATTCAGACTTTACGGTGAAGACTACATTAGATGAGGATACAACATTATATAATGTAGGTAGAGGTACTGTTGTAACAGCTGATAGACTAATGCCGACTCTTTTGTGATATCATAATATTTTAATAGCAACATTAATAACTACAAGATAATAGAATGATGCACTACAAGATTAACAAAAAAACAATCATATATGACTATATCGCACGATTTTTTGAAGAAATGTCCCAATATTCTTACAGGTTCCATTTTTTTTTTGCCAGACCACTCGTGTCTTCTCATTTCAAGTCGATTTTAACGATAAGGATGGGAAGACATAAATATACTAGAGGTTAACAGAATGATTTTTCTTTTAATTATTATCATAACGTTTTCTGTGCATCTTTGGCCTTTATCGGGGTTCAAAATAACAATGTCTTTTCCATATATTGTCCCATTACAATGTCCCTAAGTTTACAAGTTTATAAGTACTTTGCATTCTAACCAATATATCCGAGGAGGAAGACAGGTTCTCAAATAGCGACCGCGAAAATGTAGCGAGGGGCGACAAGACGAACTACCTAGTCTGTTGTTATCAATATAGTAGAACTAGTACCATCACCTTCTGAAGGATCTCCAGCGGAGATAGGCCTCCTCCTTAGATAGGTTCAACAAGTATAATCATAGCTAAAAATCAAACGTTACTTCCAATGCCGAACGAATCCATAGCTTTAATCTTATATTGCCACAATGGCTACTTTTTTAAGATTTAGACGTGTTTCTGAAACAAAAACCAAGAATCTGCAGTATCTAACCTGACAAAAATTACGTTACATTCAATCTAATATTTTCTGCGAACGTAATTCCAGTAAACAATATAAGAAAGCAGATTAGGAGTGCAACTGATAAGAGCGTTGTTATCGGGGTTAATATCCAGTCAGTTGTGGCGAAGAGTGACGCACGCGCAGATATTATCGCGACTCGCGAGTAGCCCCGCTGTACACACACACCACAAGTAAACACTATACGAAACGATTGGCTTTGCAGTCTCTTTTCTTGGGTGACTTGGTCAGTTCAGTCTATTTCCAGGGTCCGTGTTACAATATAAGGCCGATTTTAAGTTCAGCATTCTGTAAATAATTAATTTTCTTAATCAGAATCTGTAAAATTGCTTTAATTGTCTAAATATTTGTTGTTTGATAAAATTGCCGCATTGGCGTCTATCTCTGCGTCAAGCATTCCACTAATGCAGTGGTCGGTAAGCTCGTTAGTCAATAGAGCCAAATATCCAACAAAATTTTCTTATGAGACCAATCTCGTTTTGTGTCCAAATTGTCTCAATACACTTTTCCTAATCCTTAAAAATCCCATCCGCTTTCACTCCACAACGCTTTCTAAAATTAGCTTGCTAAGAAGTAGGATGCCTTCATTACCATCATATCAGCAAGGCATCTTACTTATTACTCGTAACAAGTTAACCTTGGGAAACTTTGAAAGGTACAGTAAATGAAAAAATTTCGATGTCCTGTTAATTTTTGGTGAAAATACTTCGGTGATAAATCTTTGAAATATCTTGCTTAATGAATAATGACCGAAACCCCGACCCGCACTCTATAGACCAAAGAGCCGCATGCGGCTCACGAGCCACGGTTTGCCGACCACTGCACTTATGTATAGTTATAGTTTGCGCTAGTTTGCAAACATTTGTTTTACGTCTGGACTTTTAGGGCCAGTGTAGATGTACCCTGCGGAAGTTCCACTGCGTTGGTTGCCACAAGTAGCGTAGGCAACAGCTGCGTCATATGCTGCTGCGCCGCCAGCAGACGAAGTGTCGCCGACGTCACTCTCATTTCTTTTACAGCTTTTTGCTTTTAAGTTTGTAAGATCACTGATGCTCGGTTTTCTTCGAATCTTTTAATACTGGATTTCATTTTGCTCATATTTCACATTTATTACATTTATACAAAGCATTTATTACACTCTAGATTTTTAAAACCCTCATTGATTTCGATTTGTGATAGTGTTTTGTCTATTTCATCGGTGAATCATACATAGCTTCATCTCGGTAGAGTCTAGACGAAATCGTTTGCAAATGTCAAAACATTACATAAATCAGCAAGTAAACAGTAGATATGCGGAGTTAATAACAATAAACCTCCTGCCACGTTAAACGCCAGTTAATATAATGTGGCGAGATCTTGCTGATAAGATAAACAGCGTATTAAAACTGAACAGGCAAGGAACGGAATGTATATCGCACGTCGATTTCGTCATCTTGCTGACAGTTTATAGGACCTACGATCTTACTTTATTGAGAGTTCAGAAATAACCGCCAGTAGAATATCACCTTCATAGAATATTTCTGTCCAGGTGGTGGGAACCAGGATGGTAGTAACGGAAGAAAAGAACATGGGTCGTGATGTTATTAATGCTTGCCTTGTTAAAGGATTTACCTTGGCTGTATAAGCAACTGTTTATAAAATAAGGGAGCTTATGCTAAATCAAGGCGCTCTGGGAGAAATGTTGATTGTATTGTATGTTAAGTTTTGAAGGTCAGCGCTGAGCGTGCTCGCAGCTCAAGTCACGGCAGTAAATAATATATGGAAACAATGGCCGCCGATAAAACTGATAGATTTACTGTCGAAATGTATTAAACAAGCAGCACTCGTGTTACAGCCATTGATTACAGTGAGTACAGTACATAGAGAACAACGCACGGATTTGTATTAACGACGCAGTTTCAAAATCTTACACAAGAATAGTAATATCGTCATTCTTGTTTTACTTACATAACTCCAGCATTTAACTTAACATTAGTCATTACTTAACATACCTACGTACGTTACTCGTATATACAAGATGAAGCAGTCCATCAAAGCTATCTCAGCTATTTCTCAATGATGGATATCGTTGAACATTAAAACTCCATCTACTTTGTCACTGTGATTTATTTTTATAACAAGTTATTAATTGACACGCTATAAATTATTCAATATTAGAAGAACAACATTAATTAACACTTAAATATGGTCTGTGTTCAGAATGCTGTATTAGGAGAGTATATCGTCGAAGATAATGAGGTAATCTAGAGACTAGTAGGTTAGGTTCGTTTAATAATCAAGAAAGTTGCATAGATGCATTTGCTAGAGACAGCTTCTACTATTTCTGATCGCCTGGTACTTGCTGCATTGAATAATTTTGTGCATTTGTGTTGCATATCTATAAGTTCCATAGGAGCGTTTTTAATGCAAATGTAGAACTCACTAATGTTTAATGTTTTTAAACTAAACTTGGAAATAACTTTGAATCATGGGCTCTACTGAAAATCAATGCAAGCAAAGGTACATACAGCCACAAATAAGGTTGCTTGTAACGTGTAAGAGTAGCCGAACCGGATTGGAAGCGAGTGTTGTTCTTCAAGAAATAATTAAACTATTGTGCCCGCTGCATTGTATTTATCACAAACGGTTCCAATCACGGTTATGTATTGAACAAGAACAATGCTGTTATTATATGTAGTTACTAACTTATATCACAGTGCACATTGTTACACGAATATTTTTTTGTGTAGGTACCTTAGTTCCTTTAATTAATTAATAGTTACTAATTTGCTCCGTAACGTGTCTTGTCTCGTGCATCTTGTAATACACATCTTTCGAATACAAATACATTAAAGATAACCCTTGTCATAAAATAAATACGATGATAATAATAATGTTGAAGACGCAAATACGCTGTTTTATCTCTGTTCTACATAATTGTAAAAGATGCGAACATTCTTCGTAGATATTGAACAGGCAAACAAACCTACAAAATTTATAGATATTTCTGTCTGGCCCTCAATTAATAAAAAAATGAGAATGAAACTACCACAAAACGCACATTAAGGGGCACCCGCGCACCGCGAGTAGGTACACGAACGATTTAAATCAATATCAACCGATTTCAAAACAGCGTTCCTAATGCCGTTTGTAAAGCAATATCACTAATATTTTTGTAAATGTGCAACACCCACACGACACACGCACATTAAGGTTAATTAACATTTCTCAACACGGACGCGATCCGACGGAGAATAATTGACGAGAAGGCTCGACAGGCGTGATGAATCGAATCGTATCGATTGTATGAGAGCGAAACAATCGAGAAGGTGACGGGACTGCAACTAAACGTGGCGAGTAGGGCTGGCACGAGGTGAGATGTTGGCATGCTAGATCATATTCACAGGTTTACACAAAACATACACCTTGGTATCGAGGTATGTCAAATTGATAATAACATTGTGTTTTTATATTATTATTGTTTTTAATTGCATCAAGATGAATCGTACCTAATTCTGAATGTTGCGAAAGCAAATATGAGAATTCAGTTTGTGTCCTCATACCTTTAAAGACTAGTGGAAGGGTGGAAAAACGTTAAAACAATCTTTCATCAAACTTATTTTTACAAAAGCACGTGTCAGCCCTGCCATGACCTCAACGACTTCAGAAACACCGTTTTGTTTCATAAAGCAGTATCATTCGCCACGCGTATCGTATACTAACTCGATTCATATCGATAGACCATCTCGATTATGCAGGATCGTTATACCGGTCAACTTGTACTAAATTGTTCGTGTGACTAATTAAGTGCCGATACGATATTATTGTATTGTAACGTTTCATATTCCCACGATGTCACTGTCAACCTTTTGTTCATTTTACGGTTTCAAAAAATGGTACCTACTTACGTTACGAGTATATTTGAAATTAAATTGGATCCGGATTTTATCGCTTGTTCTTTTATAGTTTTTCATGAATTCAAAGTTTTCTTGTTTTACCATTGTAATGAAGAGCCGTTTTAAAAAGGGAAATTGCATGATGATCCAACCCAATGAAAAATCGTAATAGTTTTAAATCTAAATAATTTCCATGCTCTATTTGCTCTGTGTTTACGCCGCGTCGTACATAACGAGACAATTTCAGCTTTTCACTGTGGACCACCTTTGTTTATAAACATCAAACAAAAAGTTAGAATGCGCAGGCGCAAACGTAGAAATTGTGAGCATAGAGCATGAAATTCGGAAGAATACCGAGAAGAAAGCAGCCAATCATGACGCGGTACTGGGTTCTTATCCGCGTTGAGTAACCACCGCATAATTACGACAATTGTGATTCCGATGTTTTAATTGGAGAATTCTTTGGATAAAGTCTGGCAGATTCTTGAGAGATCTTAAATCTAGTCAAGGAATTTTCTTAAGTAGAGCGGTTAGCGCTTAGCGTGTCAATATGAACCATACTAAATTGTTACATCAAAGTTGGGATTGGCATTAACTAATTATCTTTTTCAATTGACTGTTAAGCAATAAATTAGTTATTGATAAATAACCAATTTTTTAAGTGAAATACGTAGGTAACCAACTAATTATTGACTCATTAATTTGTAACAGAGCTAATTCAGTTTACTGACGCGCGTCAACCGTACGGTTTTTAGCATAATTAATTACGGAAAACTGCATCGGTGATTAGCAGACGTTAATATCAATTATCGCACACAATAAGCCTGGAAAAGCAGTAAGTTACGCACGTCTCAAGTTACCGTAGGCGGCATGTGTAAGGGGGATCCCCCACAGCACATACTTCCACGCAGTATCCCCCGGGCAACGCCGTGTCTGACCACCGTAACGGAGTGGCAGACCGGTGGCTAAAGTGTGCTGTGAATTTTAATAGCGAACATATTTGAGGTCGATTCGTCAACATGACAGGAAAGCCGGCACGCGATGCGTCCGGCCGTTTTATCCCGAGTTTTAACCCGAGTCGCTCTCCCCAGGGCGACTCAAACGGCCCTTCTCAGGGCCACCCCAACGGCCCTTCTCAGGGCCACCCCAACGGCCCTTCTCAGGGCCACCCCAACGGCCCTTCTCAGGGCCACCCCAACGGCCCTTCTCAGGGCCACCCCAACGGCCCTTCTCAGGGCCACCCCAACGGCCCTTCTCAGGGCCACGCCAACGGCCCTTCTCAGGGCCACGCCGGCGGCGTTTTGACGCCGAGAGGAGCAGACCGCCCACGATCCGCGGCCAGTTTGTTCCGCAGGCCGGGCGAGTCTTCGGACTCGGACACAGAGTCCAACATGGACACGTCCGCTGCGGAAAGCGGCGACCGCTTCAAGCGGAAGCGGTCCGAGGGCTCCTCGGAGTCCACCGCAAGCCGCAGTAAGAAGAAGTCGAAGCCCAAGAAGGCTTCGACCTCTTCTTCTCCGGCCCTCACCCACGACGTGGGCCTTGTGGACGCCGAGCGCCAACTTAATTTGGCAAAACGGGCGCAGCTCCAAGCGGACTTGGAGGAGAGGGTTGCCGCCAAGGAGCAGCAAGCTGCCAGGGCGAGGGCGGGCTACGGTGCATCCCATGTGCTGTATGCCGACCACTCCCTGGCAGAGCTGGCGCGCATGGCGGAGGAGGACAGGGAGGAGGTCCTGGAGGTCGCCTCCAAATCCTCCAACCTGAAGGGGACCTTCCAGAAGGCCCTCAAATGCCGTGCCGCCAGCATGCACGGCATTGTCCTGGAGCTGGTCAAGCGGTCGGCCACGGACGAGACGCGGCAGCTGCAGGCGAAGGTGGATCGCCTGCAGGCGGAGGTCAGCCAGCTTCACCAGAAGCTGGCTGAAGCCACGGCCCGGCCTGCCCCAGCTCCGGTGACAGGAGGCCCCTCCTCCTCCTCCTCCTCCTCCCCCTCTCCCTCCACCCCTGCCAGCCTCGAGGCAGCCTTGAGGCAGGTAGTGATGGAGGAGAGGGCGTTCATTAGGGCCTGCTTCGCAGGCATCGAGGACCGGCTCCTGCCGGAAAAGCGGCTCCGCCCACCGCTAGCGGCGGACAAGAGTCGCCAACCGAGGGAGCCGGAACCTGCGCCTCAAGCAGGCCCTGTATCGGAAGGGCAGCCCTCAAAGGGAAAGGGCAAGGGCAAGGGTAAGAGGACCACGGCGGCTCCTCAGACCCCCACCACGAGCGCGGTGGGGGCGCCTGGGTCCTCGGCCGCTCCAGCAGCCCCAGCCCCAGCCCAGATCAGTCAGGAGGAAGACGCCCTTCTTCCCTCCACCACCCCGTCCAACCAGTCGTGGACGGAAGTGGTCAAGAGAGGGAAGAAGGCCAAGAAGCCGGACCCCAAGCCCGCTGCGGCTGCTCCAGCAGCCAAACGGGCTCCAGCTGGTGGGAGGAAGCTGGTTCCTCCCAAAACCGCGGCCGTCGTGGTGACCATCACCCCGGAGGCCGCGGAGCGGGGCGAGACGTACGAGTCCGTACTGAGACGGGCTCGTACGAATGCTGATCCCTCCCAGCTGGGGATCAGCAAAATAACGTGCCGCCGAACTCTCACGGGAGCTCGAATTTTCGAGTTCTCGGGGGAGCAGCGCGGCACGAACGCGGACCTCTTCGCAGCGAAGCTGCGGGAGGTCGTCGCGGATGTGGCCAAGGTCGCCAGGCCAGAAAAGACCACAGCCCTCGAGGTGGCCGATCTTGATGACTCGGTCGCCAAAGAGGATGTGGTCGCAGCCGTCGCAGCAGCTGGAGGCTGCGACGCCGGCGCGGTGAAGGCTGGAGTCGTCAGGCTCGGCCGCCGCGGCATGGGCATCATCCGCGTGGAGTGCCCGGTCGCCGCGGCCGGGGCCGTCCTTGCGGCGACCAAAGGACGGCTGCTGATCGGCTTCAGCTCGGCGGTGGTCCGGCCACTTGAGGCACAGCCTGCGCGGTGCTTCAAGTGCTGCGCGTTCGGCCACACCAGAGCCACGTGTCCCTCCAAGTCCGATTGGAGGGAAACCTGCTTCCAATGCGGGAAGGAGGGACACGGGTGGGCCGCGTGCACCGCCACCGCGCCACACTGCGCGGCGTGTGCCGCCAGTGGCCGCCCCGCGGGCCACCGGATGACGGGCAGGAGCTGTAAGCCCCCCGTCAAGAAGGGCGTGGTGCCGGCACAGGTTCGCCCTGTTGCCACCACCGCCGCCGCCGTCGTCGCCGCTGTAGCTCCAGCGGCGGCGGCGGCGGCTGAGGAGGGTGCGATGTCGGAATAATAATTTCCGACCTCCGCATCCTCCAGACGAACGCCAACCACTGCAGAGCGGCCCAGGACCTGGTGGTGCAGGTCATGGCCGAGTGGTTGGTGAACGTAGCGGTGGTCGCCGAGCCCTACTTCGTCCCCGGCAGCTGGCTGGGTGACGAGGACGGCTTGGTGGCACTAGCGGCGCGGTCTTCCACAGACTCCCCTCCCCTCTCGCTATTAGAGAGGGGACCGGGATACGTGGCCGCCGCGTGGGGAGAACTCGCCCTCGTGGGCGTGTATTTCTCCCCAAACCGCCCTCTCCAGGACTTCGAGAACTATCTCGGAGTCCTGGCCGCCGTGGTCGGCAGGGCGGCGCCGCGTCAGGTCTCCGTGCTGGGAGACCTGAACGCCAAGTCGGTGACCTGGGGCAACCGGGCCACCGACGCCCGCGGGCGGGCAGTCGAGCTGTGGGCTGCCTCCTCTGGACTCTGCCTCTTGAACAGAGGCAGCGTCCAGACATGCGTGCGGCGGCAGGGTGGCTCAGTGGTGGACGTCACTTTCGCCACCCCTGCGTTAGCCGCGCGCGTGCTGAACTGGCGAGTGGACCTGGTGGAGACCATGTCGGACCACCGCTACGTGCGATTCGACATCTCCACCAGTCGCCCCGGAGAGACGCGGACTCTCCCGGGGCGATCACCGTTCCCACGGTGGGCCCTCGCCCGCCTGGACAGGGAGGCGGCGCGGGAGGCGGCGTTCGTCCAGGACTGGCTTTCGCCGCCTTCCGCCAGCCGGCTGCCAGATGTGGACGCCGTGGCGGGGCAACTGAGGGAGTCTCTGACCGAGGTATGCAACTCGAGCATGCCTCGGTCTGGCCGACCACCACCCAAACGGGCCGTGTACTGGTGGTCGGCGGAGCTGGCGGGGCTTCGAGCAGCCTGTGTGGAGGCAAGGAGGGCATACACGCGGAGTCGGCGGCGGCGTCCTCGGGACCAGGCCGTCGAGGACCACCTCTACGAGGTGTACCTGGCGGCAAAACTGGTCCTCGATCGGGCCATCACCGCCGCCAGAGACTCCGCGAGAGCCGAAATGCTGGAGGGTCTCGACGCGGACCCCTACGGGAGACCGTATAAGGCGGCGCGGAACAAGCTGCGCCCCTTTGGTCCCCCGGTGGCCGAGACCCTGGAGCCCTCCTTTCTGGATGGGGTGGTTCAGTCCCTGTTCCCGTGCAGGGACGACTTCACCCCACCAGCGATGGCCCCACCAGCCCCGCCAGCTGATGATGAAGAGGAGACCCCTCCCGTCACGGAGTCGGAACTTGGCGCGGCTATTCTCCATATCCGCGCCAAGAAGACGGCTCCGGGCCCCGACGGTGTCCCGGCGAGGGTGGTAGCGATCGCCGCCACCCAAATGGAGGAGCGGTTTCGGGACCTCTTCAGCGCATGCCTTGCGTCTGGAAGGTTCCCGAAACCGTGGAAGGAGGGACAGCTGTGCCTCCTTCGCAAGGAGGGCCGCCCGGCAGACTCCCCCTCGGCATACCGGCCCATCGTTCTGCTCGATGAGGTCGGTAAGATGTTCGAGGGGATAATCGCTGCCCGCCTGAAGAGCCATCTGCGGTGCATCGGGCCGGACTTGTCGGACGCTCAGTACGGTTTTCGGGCTGAGCGTTCGACGGTGGACGCGCTGGCCTGCCTCAAGAGGCAGGTGAAGGATGCGATGGAGGCGGGGGACGGGTTGTTGGCAGTGTCGTTCGACATTGCCAACGCCTTCAACTCCGTTCCCCACTCCACCATCCTAGAGGCGCTCCGATTCCACGGAGTGCCTCGCTACATGCGCGTGCTGCTGGCCAGCTACCTGGAGGATCGGGCGATCCTCCTGGTGAACAGGGCTGGCCGAGTCCGGCGGTACGCCGCAGAAGCCGGCGTTCCACAGGGGTCAGTCTTAGGACCTCTCCTCTGGAACGTCGGCTACGATTGGCTCTTGCGGGGAACTCTCCTCCGAGGCACGAGTGTCGTCTGCTACGCGGATGACACTCTCCTCACCGCCCGGGGGGAGAGTTTCAGGGAGGCGGCCTCCTTGGCCTCGGCGGGCGGATCCTTGGTCGCAGGGAGGATCCGCCGCCTAGGGTTGACGGTGGCGCTGCAGAAGACCGAGGCCGTCTTCTTCCACGGTCCCCGGCAGCGCCCCCCGCCACCTGACGCCCACATCTTCGTGGAGGGCGTCAGGATTGAGGTGAAGGCCCAGATGAAATATCTGGGCCTTGTACTCGACAGCAGGTGGCGCTTCGGCCCGCATTTCAGCGGGCTGTCGTCGCGCCTGCTGAAGACCGCGGGCGCTCTCTCGTGGCTCCTCCCGAACTTGGGGGGGCCCAGCGCTCGATGCCGGCAACTCTACGCCGGCATCTTGAGGAGCATGGCCCTCTACGGGGCCCCCATCTGGGAGGAGTCTCTCCACAGACGAGAGAACGCCGCGGCCTTGCGGGCACCTCAACGGGCGATAGCCCAGCGGGTGGCGCGGGCTCACCGCACGGTGAGCTTCGCCGGGGCGTGCGCTCTGGCCAGCACCCCTCCTTGGGAACTCGAGGCGTGGGTGCTCGCCAGAGTGTACGAGTGGAAGGCGGGGCGGAGGGCGGCGGGTCAGCCCTTCGCCCCGGAACAGCGGGAGGCCGTCCGGCGGGAGGCGAGGGACGCCATCGTCGTCCACTGGACGACGGACCTCGCCTCCGCGGTCTTCGGCCGCCGAACCCTCGACGCGATCGGGCCGGTCCTGCGGGACTGGCTCGAGCGGCCGCACGGGTTCCTCTCGTTCCGCCTGGTGCAGGTGCTGTCCGGACACGGTTGTTTCGGATCGTACCTGCATCGGATCGGACGGGAGGAGACGCCGTCGTGCCACGACTGTGGCGCGGCGGAGGACACGGCGCAGCACACTCTCGAGGTGTGCCCGTCGTGGTCCGAGCCGCGCCGCAGTCTCGTCGCGGCGATCGGGTTGGACCTCTCGCTCCCCGGCGTGGTGGGCGCCATGCTGAGGGACGAGGGGTCCTGGGCGGCGGTCGCCTCCTTCTGCGAGCACGTCATGTCCCAGAAGGAGGCGGCGGAGCGCGTGCGGGAGGACGATCCCGACGCGTCACCGCTCCGAAGGCGGAGGAGGGGTCGAAGGAGACGTCAGTTCGACGGTCATCTCCGACTCCTCCTCCCGGGTGGAGGCCAGCAGGCAACGGGTGCGGGGGCACCCTCGCCTGCATCGCACAGGCCTCCACCAGTGCCGGACGGGAATGGCCAGGTGCTCCCGGCCATTCCCGTAGCCCCCCACCACGCAGGTGGGGGGCCTGTGGGGCCCGCCAGCTAGGCGGGCATGCGCCGGGAGGGCTGTGGACGTAAAGGCTGAGCCGGATTCCCATGGCCCTCCCATCACGGCGATGCGGGAGCACCGCTGAGTTTTAGTGGGTATACTGTATTTTTACACAGGAGTCCCACATACCCCGACTCGTCCCCCACGAGCCGGGGATGCGTAACGCATTTCTCAGCGATAAAAAAAAAAAAAAAAAAAGGCGGCATGTGTAACATCATTATCAATTATTATTAACTGGAGCATTATTTTATCAGCCAATATTACAATTATTGGCTGGTAAAACAATGCTCTAGTGTTATTAAGATGATGGCTGTGAAAGTTTCAAACTGATCAGTAGGGCGCCTCAATCAGTGACAAATGTGATAATACGACTACAGTATTCTGAAGTCAGTAAATAGCCAATAAAATATATTTTCTTAGGCATGAAGTACAGTGCGATCTGGAACTCTTTGCCAGTCAGCTGGCACTTGGAAAATTCAAAATTCAAAATTCATTTATTTTGTGAACACAGGGTATAAAATGATCTTATGTATATATAGTGTTTGGTCCAACCTATGTTCCGCCGACAGGCATACAAAATAGTGATGCTATGATCAAAATTAAATTAATTGTAAAAATCTCTCAAATAAAAATGGTCAAAAGTTAAATAAAATAGTCCAGAAAGATGAAACAATGTCAGCAATATTATGGAAGTGCGTCGGACGTACTTCAAGTAGGTACGTCAGACGCACTTTGATGTCCCAGCAAATTGTTTTGGCTGATAACCTCATCGGCACTTGCATTGTATTTTCCGCTTCGTCTTTGACGAATATTTACTAACTTCATAAGTATCTGTCTAATTCCGTAACAAAACCTCAGTAACGACTGTAAGAGGCCTATTTCCAGCACTTCATAAATTATTAAAATTACCATAATATACTGCTTCATACTAGAACATCGGGTTTAACATAATTTAAGTACGTCACGGTGAATCAATCCGGTGAGCTTGCTCATTAGCTACTGTGAGCCTATCACAATCCGTTGTTATCGTATAGTTACGTGAGTACATATAACGTAATGTAACTAACAGTATCGTTTGTAACACATAAAGATGACTAAAGGTAAAATAATTAACCTTACCTACAGGCCTATGAGGTGCTAGTCAAAAGGTCCCTTTGTCACCCACCTACAATGCAGGTTTTATTTGAGATCATAAAAGCAATGCCGATTTCCATTGCCAGGACATGAAACCTAGGAGAATTTCAGTTATTTTCTTTTACCCTCTCTCATCCGTTCCTCTGAAAAAATGTCTAGGAAAATGCTATTTGAAACGTAGCAACTAACGACGACTTTGACTGCTCAGGTGCCTATCCTCATCATGATAATAATTTTGCAAACAATTCACAGATGTTTACTGTTTGAGATTGACCACAATGGTAGTAACGGATGTATCGGAAAAGGAAAATTTTCACTCCTTTCGCTGAAAAGAAAAACCACCTGACTAGTCATGAGGCCTTGGTATCAGCGGTTGATGCAGCGGAATGACGTGAACTCCAAGAACATATAATATACATGAACGTATGTATAATGTAATTCCATACATACCTATTGATGGATACATATTCAGTTATGTAAAAGTTTCAGCGGTTTTCACCGCGTTACATATTTGACGCGTTATTTCGGTGCTTCCTGACTTTTTTAGGTTAACTTTAATTGCAAGCAGTTGTAGTGAAACGTGAAATGTTAGGATTTCCTCATCGGCAGTGGACTGTACCGGTAATGCTTTGCACTTTCATTTTGTTTTTGACCGAACTCAAGCTGCCTTTGATGTATATAATACCTACTTCGATCAACAATAGTGCTATTAGAGGATGTTTTATTACTTATGTATGTATCTGTTTTTTTTTTATTTCTATGGTATGTACACTCTTCAGCAACAGCCATCTGAAAACCTTTTTCTAGTCCTTCAAACTCAAAGCACTTATTTCACTTAAAACATTCACAGGACTTTTGAATTGCCAAGAAGTCGGTCTGACAGAAATATGAAGCTAGTTCGTTCCAAAGCATTGTAGGTTCCTATGGAGAAGAATCGCAACTCTGCAAGAATCTCCATGGGCACTCTTTTTATTATACCCATTTTATTTATCCCCAAAGGATTATTTCCATGAAATATTTGAATATCTTTTATTTACTTTTCTTTAATCAAATACTCTGCAAAAACAAAATTAATTTTGAATGGAATGAATTTTCGATTATTTTAATGAATGCGTTACCGATGTCTGAATGTCTCCGAATTGTGTGACAGGCGGGTCATTCGCTTTCGCTACGATTTCCACTTTCTGAGCGATTACGTAAGTTACCTACATAAATAAACATAACGTACTATGTAGTACGTGCGTACAACTCTGGTATCTAATGTAAAATGGACTACATTCTATTTTTTGTTTCCCTTTTCCAAATTTCTTGGTATCTGCGGTAATTCGACCCACCGCTACGTTTGTCGATAATTTCATTTATTTATTTCTCCCATTTTTCTTATGGTAAGTGAATAAATCGTCTTTTTCTTTTAAAGTAAGTACTTTAACTTTTTCTAATACTTATGCTCAAAGGAATTATTTTACTCGATATAAACGTGAATTGCAAAACTCAGAAATTTCCCCCGTACATGTTTTACATAGTTTGATATTGCTGCTGCGTTCGCGTATTTTTAACCGTCTCCAAAAAAGGAGGAGGTTCTCTTTTTCGTCTGTATGTATTTTTTTTTTTAAATAAGTGTTTTTATCGTTATTTTCGTCAATTGTGGACAGATTTTGAATTTTTTTTTGGAAACGAAAAAATAATTTTCAAAATTGGTCCACAATTGACGAAAATATCAATGAACATTATAACAAAAAAAAAAACAGCCGAATATAAGTAAGTACTTAAGTAAATTTTATTTGTTTGAACATGGTGGACATGATACATTTCATGCAGGATAATAATGGGATACAGAAAAGTTCTAACATGTTCAGCCGCATAGGTATCGTGGCGTACAAATTGGTAGGACGAGATGGTGCATAAACCGTGATAATAGTCATCAAAATTACATTTCATCATTATTCATTAAAGATTGGGTATACAATTCAATAAGCATATTTTTTTGATACAATTCAATGTCAAAGTAGTCATTTAAATAAATTGGTCAATAAAAATATTAATTACTGTCATTAAAAATATCAATTCCAATTAAAAAAATACAATAGAGAACATGTTCAAAATACAATATAGTCATCTCAAAAACGAAGAAAATTGTCCTCTTTCACAAACTCTGCTATAGGTACTGTAATATGCTCTTTCAGTTAATAAACTCTTCAATTTACTTTTAAGAGCAATATATAAGAGAAATATATTTAATGTTTTCCATAATTTGGGCAATTTGTTAAAATACATAGAATCTTCTCCTTTTTAAAGCCGGTTATGTATGATAGGTAGGTACAACAAGAAAGGCCGCGCAGCGCGAACTAATACATAATATACTGTACTGTACTGATGATTGATACTGTAATTGTAAAGTAAGTCTTAACGTGACTGTAACATAACTTTTATCGACAACAGTACTTAGGCATACAACATCTAGGGGGGGCAGCTGCCGCCCCCTGCCCCCCCTGGGTACGCCCATGATTTTCTGTAACTGATATAAATTATTGTCTTTCTTTGCTGACTTTACAATTAAATTAAAAAGTAATTGAATTACACAAACTTTTATTATTTTTGAAAGTTTAAGGTGTCTGTCTCAATTATTTCTTATGCTCCATAAAATATTTCGTCAATATCTCGAATATTGACATGATTGCTGAGAACAACTGTCCATTTAGCACATTCTTGTTTCCAATACTTTCGCAACAGCCTCCAATATGGCGCTACTGCAAGCATTTAAGATATTAATTAACCTTATTAGTGCGGGGGGCGATGCCCTTGACGCCAGTGACATTATCAAGCGCAAGCGCAGCTTAACTGGATCACAGCACGAAATGAGAATGTACAGAATGGTTTATATTAATATACTACCAACTACATTATATTATATGCATAGGCAGCGCTAGATCTGACTGGCAAAAGGCATGTTAAGATTCAGGTCCACAATATTCAATTGCAAAACCAATCTAATACTTAGTACAGTAGATGTAACCATCCACGGCGGTGAACGATGCGTTTTCTTTATGTACTCTAGCCACGTGAGAGGTGACAAATTGAACATCTTTTATTTATAAGCAACCGGGATAACATGAAGTCGATATCGTGGCAGCAAGTTGTTTTCTAGAAAGTCAATTTCCTCATGTTTTTTCCTCACATTGTCCTTCTGTGTCATACAAAATGCTAAGTTTAAGATAATTGATTTTCCTTAAGGAATATTGATTTAGTACCTAACTAAGTAGATAAGCCTTTTTAGGGTTCCGTAGTAAACAAGGAACCCTTATAGTTTCGCCATGTCCGTCTGTCTGTCTGTCCGCGGCTTAGCTCAGAGACTGTTGGTACTAGAAAACTGTAAATTGGCATGGCTATAGATATTAATCACGCCGACAAAGTGGTAAAATAAAATTAAGTTTTTTTTTAAAGTGTACCTTCCCTATACGTAAAGTGGGGATGTAATTTTTTCACGTCTAATCTATGGTGTGGGTTGTCGTTGGAAAGGTCGTTCAAAAATATTGTGTGTAAAATTCAATTTAGGGATCCGTTTATAAATATTAAGCTTTAAAGTGCAAATTTTTGTTAGAGTATAGTATACCCCCAGGAGAGCAGTTTGAAAAACATGTTCTACCAAACATTCTGTATGGGAGAACATGTTTTTCAACTACAATGTTAAGTTTGTTCTTGGGATAAATTCATCCTAACTACGGAACCCTTTATTGTGTGTGTTCCGACACGCACTTGGCTGGTTAAATTTTTTTCGGGTGGGAAATTATCAAATAACTTCTCCCGCTCTGGGCGAAGCGGGAGGGCGTGTCAGACTCTTACTGACTAAAACCCACCCGTGTTCCTTCAGTTGCCTGTATGTTGCCAGGGGACACGATGACCTTTTCGGACTTTCCCGCGACCCTGGCAGGCATCAGCCGTAGCGGACCCTCGTGGAACGCACGCGACCCAGGCCTGGTCCTTATCGGCCGGTAAGCTACCCATTGGTCACCGTCCACAAGCCCGCGCCTTCGGTGGCTGGGAATCGGCCTGGGATTCCCGACGCCCAGGGCGTCTCGTGCGGCGACTAGGGCGACGTGAGCGAAGTTTGCCTCTCCCTCACGCGTTCCACCTCCTCCTTCGCGAGCATTACTGCTTCGCAGAAGGAGGTGACTTCCCATGTCCCTTCGCTCCGTACCATGGCTGGACCAGGGCCGAACGCGAGAGATCACCGCCGCCGATCGCCTCCACGAGGACATGGCGGTGCTCGGCCCAAGCCGGGCAGACCTCCACCGTATCCTCCGGGCGATCCACACAATGATGACACCCGGGCGTTTCCTCCCGCCTTATCCGGAACAGGAACCTCCCGAAGGAACCGTGTCCGGTGAGGATCTGCGTCAGGCCGAACGTGAGGACGCCGTGGCGCCTCTTTAGCCAGTCCTCAAAGAGGGGACCTATCGCCGCGATTGTGGCGTGCTCGAAGTGGATAAGCCTGAGACGTCAAATAAAATGTTGTTTTATTTTTCGAAGAAAGGATCTTTCTTTTATTATCTTATGAAAAATCCAACCATACGTACCATTACATAGTCAGTTTTATTAAGACTAAATGCTTTACTAAACATACTTCTGTATCTCTACAGAACATCACTCTGTCATAGTAAGCTGAACCGTGCAACATAATTGTGATCGTTATAATATATCAAAGATGGTAATTGTATGCTGCTTATAAAATTCAAGTCATCAAGCACGTGCGGGGAAAGTGAAAATTTCTTAACATACGTTAAGAGCTTGCGGTTCTATATTCTGTGGACCTTGAGGGTCAATTAATGTGCATTCTATAGAAAATTACTGGCGGTTGTGTAAGTTAGAACATACTTCATCATTTCATGCTGTCACAAAGATGAAGGAAGTTTAATTATGCGGGAAATTTGCATATCTACCGACTTATGCGGTCCTAGTCCGCCGCGGCGCGGGTCCGACTTTCAGGTAAGACGAATGACGACGGATCCCTTTTGTTATACCTGCTATAGTACTAATGAAATGAAAGTATAACATTATGATTGAAAATGTCATCGGGTCGAGAAACGTTTATTCTATATTTATTCAATGAGAAAATTCAGTTTGTTTGCAATTAATCATAATAAATCAATCAAACTTTAAGTTGTTTGCCAAAGAACAAACTCTCTAACAATTCGTTAAACACGTAACAATTTAACAAATAATATTGCTTTAGCACAAAGTACAGTCGTAGACAGAACTGTTTAACTATTTATTTGTTTGCACGCAAATGTTTAATGAGGTCGTTGATACAGAACAACAATGTAGTGAGTACTAGTGAGTAGTAAATACATTGTATTCAATCGTCATTAATATGCCTCGTATGGTAATTGTACGGTCATTTCGCGTTCAATGGCCACGAATACAAAGCGTGACACGCATTATGTGACTCTTACCGAATGGAAGACGTTGCTCATACTGTAACTTTGTCTGGAATTAATCGTAATGGGACCTAATGAGTATGATTGAGGAGTAGTAACCCCTCAGTAACACTGATTTATAATTAGGCTTTATAAATGTATATTAAAATGGAATAGAATATTTAGGCATAATACCTATTATTAAAATAAGACATCGAGAAATGCTTATCAATTATGGTCGGAAAACACAGCCAGTGGAGGCAGTCGACAGACTGGTTTGATATCAAGCCTAAATTAAAAATCAAAGTTTACTTGGCCTGTGAAAATCGATCAGTAAGCTACCTTTTTCATTTCTTACGATTGCTTTCATGTATTTGGTCCCGATAGGGAATTATTCAAATCCAATCTGGATATGCCTTATGGAAAATTGGAAACACACCTGTTGCATTTCGGACGAGAACACACCACTAGTTAGAAGGATTAACATCCAACGTCTGTAATCTTAAAATAGTGGGTTCAATATTTTCAGCAGTGGAGAAAACATTAGTCTTCAATTTCCTCGCTTTTCTATATTTCTTCTTACTGTAATCAACTAATACAATGCAAGCAGCCTCATATTCAATATATGTTCAGCCATGTTTCCTACCGTGTCGCACGTTCCTTCCTCTTACAGTCTAGTACGTAGTTCGTAGCTCGATAGACGTGTCTTTAGTTCTTATGCTAAATACTCCTTTTCATTTGTCTTCCAAACTTTTATGATTGTAATTGAATCTCTCGATGTTATCTCAAACGGCTGCGTGATTCATGTTAATTGGAGTGGTCTGCAATTAGCGCCGCAAGTATCTGCTGGTCATGATCTTAACACGGGGAGACTCATTAAAAGCTATGACTGTGTGGTCTATGGTGAGCGCGGGCCATAATGAATGTTGCGAAATTACAAGTGATCGAAGCAAGGAACGCTAATCGCATTATACATATTTTAACTCTGCTTTAATCATCAACAGTGTTGCAAGATTTTATTGGACCACTAAGAAAATATCATTGGTTCATGGCTAGAACTAGGTATTTTGATGAAGTCTTTTATGTATGAGTCATATCATATACAAGTAGATCAAAGAACAAAAAGTGTTATCTAACTACGATATTGGCAGCAGTGCCCTGGTGGTTAAAATAATCTCTTGTTTTTGTGGAACTTCGGGCTACCTTATAGCTCCTCCACCCTTTCGTGCAGATCGCTTCAGTTCTGCACGACTGCATCAGCACTATCTTAATGGCACAACAAAGTCTATCGGCTCCGATGAAACGGTACAGAGCAGCGCCGTGCGTGTCAGCAGCGGCCGCGACTGTACAACGGTTTCACTCTCGACGCGCGCCGTCACGGTCAAGGCGAGCACCGCTGTCGGCGATTGTACCTGTGTCCATTACAACTGATTTAGATAACTGTGCCTTTCGTACGGTGGATTACTATAAAAGTAAGATTGAACTGTTGTTTACGGACATTTACTTAGCCATAGGAAAGAAATGCAGACTCGAGTGGTTTCGTTTTTAAGCACCAGCAAAGCGAAACTGTCTTGAAAGCTCTTTTTTTTTTTTTTTTTTTTATTGACGGTGGGAAATTATCAAATAACTTCTCCCGCTCTGGGCGGAGCGGGAGGGCGTGTCAGACTTTTACTGACTAAAACCCACCCGTGTTCCTTCCGTTGCCTGTGTGCCGGGGTCGCGATATCCCTTTCGGACAAACCCGCAACCCCGGCAGCTGCCATGCTATTCTGTAAACATCTCACCGTGAAAACTTAGGTGAAGTGAGCTGTCATTCCACAGGGATTGTCACTATTGACAGCTCACTTCACCCAAGTTTTCACGGTGAGATGTTTACAGAATAGCATGGCAGTGTGACACCTGACAGTGAAATTAAATCAAATTCGCAATTCTCCATCATCAATTCCAAAACTCATTATCAGTATATCAATGCAGTTGTTAGTTGCAGTTATTTATTCAACTGACATTAATGAAACGTCAAACACTCGGCCGTGCATACAGAGTGGCACTTCGAAGCAGAACCAATATTAGTGATCGTATCGTCCGGCAGTGGACACGGTGCGTGTTTGTTTAGTTATTTGTCTGGCAACGCGGCGCGGCGCGCGCGCCGGGTCACTCCACATTTATCACAGCTTCCGACCAATCACTATGCAAATTATTATTTTAAATAATAATTTGCATGGCTTATTAAAGTTTATTTTATGTGTTTGAGATAGCATATTATGTGGTCGCTAATAACTTCAATGTCAACATTTTTCTATATTAAGTAAGCGTACACTGTAGGTACAGCTGTTGAGAAGAAAGTTTAAATGTTAGAAAGCTGAACTAAAGGATTTTGACTGAAAAATTGGCTCTTTGATATAACGGAATTCCGCGGTTTTGGAAATTCTTTAAATTATCAAGTAAGCGTATTAGTGTCAACATTTTTATTATTTTGAGAAAAGCGTGGAACCTTAACTTTAGTTACCTACAATTGTTTACTATTAATATTATGCAACCGCGCCACGTGCCTACTTAACAGGTTTGCATTATTATTACTTAAAAATAAGATTATTTAAGTTTTGAATTTCGTCAAATATAAAAAGGTGTTGTTTCACTTTTGACACCGACTGTAGTTTACATTAAATTATAACACAAACTTAAATTATGTTGATTTGGCAATATTATCCGACATTATGAATACGTAGAACTGTTTACGCTAAATAAACGATTTATCTATCTATCTATCTATCAAATAATTAATTACATAAAAGTTATGGTTTCCGGTCATTGAGCAAACTTTACTTATTATAACTTTATTTTTGATAACAAATTGATTAATTCAGTTTAGAATACAATCTTTAAAAAATTTAAAAATTTCCTGTCATAGCATCAAATTAATAACGAAATCTCCATTTTAGATAGAAATTGTATAAGTTTAATTAATTGCAGACAAAAACATTGCTAAATAAAATAATAGTAACAAATCGGTCATGTGACGAATAAACACTAGTAATTTTGCTCGGAAGCACTCGTAACAGTGGCGACAGTGGTAATAGCGAGCACTCGGTATCGACTCGTTATCTAACAGTTATCGAGTTTTCCGATTGCAATAAACATTTCCATAATCCTGTATGTTTCCCGCTCGGAACAGTCGTACGGGGCCTGTCAGCCTGACAGACTTTCATTGTTAGGGTTCCGTACACGAAGGGTCAGGGTGCCAAACGGCCTATTACTAAGCCTCCGCTAATAGTCCGTCTGTCTGTCAGCGGGCTGTATCTCATGTACGTCAATACGTAGACAGTTGAAATCTTCACAGATTGTGTATTTCGATCGCCGCTATAACAACAAATAATGAGTCTAAAATAAACTTAAAAAGGTCCCCATACAAGAACATTCTTCTCCATACGAAAACTACCTTTTGGAAGGAGCGACTAGAATCAATTAAATTTTTTGTAAACTTTGACGTTCAAAAGTGCCTTACAATGGCCTATTTGAAATAAATGATTTGACTTTGACTTTAGAAACGTGTTTTTTTAACTATTGTATTAAAAAAGTAGTAGTGTCGTGATGGAGTGGTTAAGGCCTCGCCTCTTATGCAGGAGGTTGTGGGTTCTAATCCGGGCAAGTACCAATATGACTCTTTCAATTCATATGTACTTTCTGAGTTTATCTTGGACATTACTGACATCGGTGAAGGAAAACATCGTAAGGAAACCTGGACTATATACTTATTTAATATAACTCTGAAATCACCAACCCGTCTTGAGCAAGCGTGGTGATCAATGCTCGTGCCTTCTCTGTATGAGAAGAGGCCTTCGCCCTGCAGTGGGGCAGTCACAGGCTGTTTTTTTTTTTTTTTTTTTTTGTTTTTTGTACTGTACGGTGGTACGGAACACTTCGTGTGCGAGTCCGCCTCGCATTCATTTTAACTCGACTACAGAGAGAACGGTTATCTGTTTAAGTATGGTAGGATCTTTCACGCATTTTTAATTTTCCTTTACACTTTGCCATGCATGCCCATTACAAATCGTATTATTTAATCGATATTTTATTTTTACTGGCAAGGGCAAATAAAAATGGCCAAATGGACAACCATTAATGCTTTTAATATTCGCTTTTAAACACCGCGACTTGAATGATTACATTGAATTTGTATAAGTTGACGTAAGAACTTCAGAATAAACGGTTAATTTGATGCATTAATGCACAGGTACAGAAGGATATTGTAATTATCGTAACAGGTGTCGAATCAATTATGTTAGGTGTAGTGTAGGTGCCAAGAAACCTTGACTTTCATTAGGTTTTCCTAACCCATCGTAACTAACAGAAGGTATCGTTCAATAAGATACTGTGTTTTCAAACAACTATGCAAATCTGTTGCAATGCAGTCTCCAGAGTATGGTCGTGAGTATTATCAGTGTAAACGATATCGGTGCCTAGTGGTATTAGTATTAGTGGTTAGTGAATATCTGCAGGCAGCAGGCATTGACCGGAGAAAGCCGCGGCTCCGGTTTGATTTACGTTGCGGTGCCGCGCCCGGCCCGGCTGGGTCACCTGCCCCGGAACACGGGTTGCTCTGATTCAAAATAGATCATCAATATCAGAGGTGCTCCTATACATTCTTGGTTCCCTGGTGGAAGCTTGGTGGTTTGCGTTGATTTTCAGAAGAATTATAAATTCGAATTAATCGAGTGTTATAATATGTAATGAATATAATATGTTAGGTATGTAAGCACTTAAAATAAACAATACTAACGGATATTTTCTTTTTGTTACAGTTCACCGTTGAATGTACCTAGGATGAGACAGATATTTTAAGTGATAGGTAAGTACGTACCTATTTAATTAATAATTATGACAAATGTTACAGATAGACAGTAGAAGGTAAATGAATGAATCCATTTTCCTCACGCGAGGTGTAGATCGGACTCTAAGATGTCTCCCAAGCGAGCCATTAGGCATTAGACACAGTGCCGACTGCGGGAAAGTGGTGTTCCGAGCTATATTTCCCCAATGAGGAGAAAATAGCGTAGTAGAGAATATGGGGCAATTGAGAGACGAGTTAAATACAGTCGAGCAACAACTACTGAATCTTGTTAATAACAGTGTTTACAAAAATGCAGTGCGAATGTTGATCGGTCACTCTCGAGACTCCCCGAGGATGATTGTGACAACATTAAGATTGAACATTGGAGAGAAGAGAATTCATGAGATATTTATAACAATATGCATTTCTCAATCTTAGCCTAGGATTACATGCCATTGTTTGGGACTTGAAATTCGTGAGGCCTTCCATCCAGATAATTTCTTTCCTAAAATGACTGCTCCACTTTTCTTAGAGCTCCCTCCAATGGCCTTAAAGTTAACAACCACAATAAGCCCTTCTTATTAAAGAAACAATGGGACTATTAGATTAAAGGTCGTTTAACTTTAAGTACTCAATACAAAGTAAGGTCTAATCGTAATCAATTACCTAATGAGTGGCGCGTGCGACGGTAGCCGCTACCACGCTTATTATTAGGTACTATCTCGCTATGGTCAGTCGAGGCCAGCAGAGCCCTTCTCGGAATGCGACCTCGCCATCGCCACCGTTGAGATAATGTTAGATAATCGTGCTGTTCACTATTTACCTGACAATAGAACAATAGTAGTGTAGGTACATCTAGAGTAGAGAAGTAACTCATATGCGGTGAAGTCATTTGTAACAGATAAATTAAGAACGAAGTCATTGGGGTCAAAACGCCACAATTACATCCATACCAACTGATTTGGTTTCGATCAGTTTTTGAAAATTTTCGACGTTCAACCTTTGATTAGGTCATTTTGAAACAACATAGTAAAAAAAAACGAAATGATTTCTTTGTTGAATCCTTCTATCTAATTACGCAACACGTTTTCCTTAACGATTACCTACTACTAATCTGTTTCATTTTCACAGTTCAACAACATTCATTGCGTTATTTACGTTGTCGATCAGATTTTTTTTTCGCACTTTTGAAGCAATGGATTTGCAATTTGTTTCAAAACAAATTAGGGTACTGATTTTGATATCGATGACCCACGCTTTGTTGTATGTTCACTCCTAGGAGTAATTTCTTTTATTATGACACAATGCATAACAAATTTGGTACAAACGGAACCTATACACACTCACCTACATACATACATAACTGTTATAAAGTCATAAATCGTTCCTTTATAGTACAGCCTGGTCCACTGCTGCTCCACACGGTGGGAATGGGGACAGTGCACACTGCGACAACTTCCACAATTTGCGACAAACGGTTGCATTTACTGCAATTAAACTTAAAAAGGACGCTTACGTAACTAACCTAGCGCACTCCGTACTGCACCCATTGGGAGCGGAATTGGATCTTATTACGGAACTGAACGCGAATAGTTGCTCGGTACTCTAAACCTTTGTCTTTAGAGTCGAGAGTCCTATTCTAATGGCTCAGTGTATTGGGCAGCTTTCTACACGCGCCCTGAATACGGTAATGCTGAGTTTATCCGCTTATCGCTGCTGCAATGGGCGTCCGCGCCATTTTGGGCACTCAAGCGACGCTCCGACCAACTCCGACTGAGGGATTACTGCCACTTACCATACAATAAAAAGGTACAGAACCGCGATTTTGTAAAGAGGCTCATTTGCATTCTGCGTCCCTGCTATTTACTCTGAATTTACAGAGAACGACGCAAACTCTTTCTTTATTTCCTAGCCGACGGCGGGCTCATCGTATAATTTGTAAACTTTTTTCTACTTACGAACATTTTCCCCGGGTCTATTTTAGACGTTGATTGATTGGGGTTACGATTCAGATGCAGACAGTTGATCGATAATAACTGCGTTATAGAACATAAGATTAGTGGTAACCATAGAACTTTATGGTCAGCTGATCTTTTGCTCCTCTTGAGCTATCTATGGTAGTGCTGTATCGCTCTCACTTGTTGTCATAACTACTTCAGCACGCGCACGTCCCACGAACCCACGATTTACGATTCCTTATGTACTTCTACTTACCTTACTGTTTTAGATTGGAAATCGTCGCGATAAGGCGCCAACAAACGTCTTCATACGTTCCTTGATGGCTTAGTTCCGCTTCATTAATTTCTGAACCAAACGTAGCTGCGGGGGGTGTAGTCATTGTTAAGTAATTAGATACATTTATTTTAACTTTTAATATTGATAACTAGGTATTTAATTACTGTTCAAAGGTTTCGTCTTCATCTTCTTCTCATATTTCGGGCTTGACGTTTTCGTTAGGTAGTCTAGTATTGCTTTCAGTCCATTCGCTTACCTCCATGTGCTGATTCTTTGTCCTAACTTCTACTACTTCTGTCTTGCTTATCCTCGGGTCATTCGTTCTATTTATACTAAATCGCGTATCAATCCGTAATTGCCCGCCCTACTTTTCATTATTCGCAAATTTCTCAATGACTCGCTTCTTGTCTCCATTGTGTTGGCAGAAGCGAATCGGTCACCTCATACCTCCTGGTTCATTACGCGCGTTGTGATTGAAAGCCGCATCAAGGCTGACAGCGGGATCAAAGTGTCAGCGTGCCGGCGCCGGTGGCAGGAGTGACGTAACTCCTCCGGGAGACGGGTACGCGAATGTTATGTCATCATGTCAGAGTGCCTGATTGTGACGTCACCGGCTAATTAGAGAATTCTCCGTTTTGATTGTTTTCTTGGCCTATTTGAAAAGGGGAACCAGTATTCGTGTCTCACATTCTTTATACTACACGCCTAGTTTTTTCATAGAGATCTCGATTCTTACCTTTTAAGGAAGGACGAATATGAAGGGCTCAGTATTTTGTCTTTTAGTCAGCTTTGAAACATCGGCCCAAACAGCCCGTCGACCCACTTCCTCGATGCTCTATTCCCAAATTGTTACCAAGCTGCTCAGTCGGTGATAGTGTAGGGCTGACGCTCTACTTACATTCTCTTGTTAGCTTCAACTTTTGTGAAAGTTCAAGAGTGGGCTGAAGAACTTGAAAGTAATCACTGGCTTACATTTTTATTGCGACTGAATAACGATATCGAATAATAGGAACTTCCTTAGTCCACCCATAAAACTTTTTCTAATAACACTTGTAGCACCTTCCCAAAATATATTTACATCTACTTAGCCTCGTGTAATAATGAAGATCACGAGAACATTAAGCTATATTTTGCAACCCTACCCAGCGTGAGCAGATGTTGTAGCGTGTGACGCAATCATCAGTTCCGCTTTCCGTGCTAAGTGTGCTGCGGCTGCGACGCCGCCCAATTTAATTACCTACTGCTGCACTTTCTCGGCGCACACGCATCGCACCGCGCGCCGCACATCTGCAAGGTGCTTCTGAAACTATTGTCATTGCACTGATTTATGATAAAGATTCCCATAATAAATGTGAATCTTTATCATATCATTTTCGAGGGAAAATCTGTGCCTTCGGTTTTTATAATGTATTATTCAGTTTTCCAACTTCTTTTAATGGAATATCCTTATAGCAGTAGAGTATCACAGGGTGTCATTCTAATGTATATTTTCACTATGAAAATAGATATTCTGTTGTTTGAAGTTTGTGTCACGAAAATATCAGGAGCCTAGGACTTAACATCATAAATCTCCATTGCAGCTGCACTATATGACTATATTAATAGTTCATAATAGATATATCTTTATCTATGAATAAATACATCTTCCTCAATTTACGGTAGATCTTGCACTTACCACTGTTTTTTCGGTATTGCACCTACCACTGTTCGTCTCTGCATCACCACTAGTCGCCAACCCTATGCCGACTTGAAACGCATAAAGAAATCTAAACACCATCCATGGCAGCAAAACAACATTAGTGAAAAGCTTAATGTATAGTTACTCGAGAAAAGTGATGCTGTGACAAGAAGCAGCGAGAGCACATGCATGCGGACCGGGCCCGCCTCTTAGATGGTACCTAAATACCCACTGTGCTATAACATATGCCTATTTGCGACGTTTAGCGCGAAATCTGTCTTGTTTCCAATTCTGTCCGGTGTGTCGTCACAGAGTCACAGCTATCGCTCAGTAGAGAGTGGATGTGGATGGACAGTGGCCAGTACACATTGTAGATAATGCTACATGTTACGTACTTTCTTAACAATTAGAGCCGTGAAAAAGTGTTGAAAACATCCACGGCTTTCTAGTTGGACAAGAGTGATCTGTGGAGTCTGGTGTAAATAAATGTAGTCGTTATTCGTGATGTTATTAACACTTTCGATTCCACCCACTTTTCATAGAACTTATACGCCATGCCGCCATACATATGGGAAGTGAACCCTCCGCGGGCAGTCAACGGCATTACCTAGGTTAAAACACTGAAAAACGAGGTAAAAATTGTGTTTTCAGGGGGTCTTGTAGTAGTTAGTCTAACCTTTTAAATTTTTGTAACCGTGACCAAAAAATTTTTAAAATATATAAATGCTTGGATTTTAAAACCAACGCTTAATAAATCTTGTTAAAATACACATCAGATTTTATTTTCATGGTTTATAATGCTGTATTTGCTATGAAAAACCTACATTTAAAATGAGCCCTCCGCGAGGTCTCCCGGCATCCCATAATGCGACTAAGTGAACCGCCCAGGAGGGCTCCCGGTACTGAACGTGTTAATCACACTGTTTTTAATGCAAAGTGATTTCATTCTTTAAATCGTAAAACAGAATAAAGGATGTGAGAAATTAGCTCATACATTGTCAGAACAAGTTATAATCCAAATAAAAATATTCTATTCTATTCGAGACTATAGGAGACGCCAAGACTAACTTAGCAAGATTCTCGGGTTGAAAAGAGAAACCATTGAAGGAGTCAAACCAAAGCTGGTGACGAAAGTAGTTAGGGAGATCTCACGACAATTAAATATGCTAAGATACTCGAATAACTGTTTTAATTCAGCCAACAGTTATTGCTCAATGGCATCTTACTTAACCAGCATCTATGTGACTGCACTTAGTAAACACCAATATTGATGTCAATTTATTCATTGCTAATTGCATTATAATCCGCTGATTACCATTTATGTTACAAGGCGAGATTTAATTTAAATTTATACAAGTGATTAAGAATATAATCCGATTAATTTTGACAATATATCCAACATTGAATTTAATTTAAAAGTGGCCATGGGGAAGGCTGAGTTTACTACAAATGCACTTCATCTGCGATGTGTCGAATCGACCGACGACGAGGCGACGATATGGATCATTGCGCGCGAGTAGCTGCCTTGTACGGCAAATATTTATGACGCTATTTTATAGTTCAAGAGCGGTACCGTTTGTAAGCATTAAACTCAATTAGCTAATTTCAATGCAATAAATACTGATGGACAAGTGGTCATGTCTTTATAAGCGATTCTTGCTCTTATTCAATTATCATAAAGGCTAGAAAACTGTTCTATCAACTAGGTACTAACAAGATCGTTCATGTTTAAATCTAAAGATGTTTTCAACGTTCCATTCTGGATTGGTCGTGCCAAGATTCTCGTGTATTATGTTATGGTTGACAATGTTTCCATCAAGCTAGTAGTAGGAGTAAGATGGAGTGCTCCCACATCAATTAGTGAACAATAAGTTCTAATTAGTACCACGATGTAGCGCTCCAGTTTCGCGATGATCATATCAATGGTCAATAGAACAGTCATCTGTCTAAGTTAGAGCTTGCATTGAGCAGTTCAACAATCAACAACATTGATTAGTTCGCGTATTTACTGATATACGACTAGGATATCATCATGCAGGAGGAAGTCACTGGCTATCTAATTACAATTAGGATTGCTGGCTGGTGCTAGCCAGCCCATGTTTTTAGAAATTTTCCATTTTACGGGATACGAATGGAACCAACTTTAATAATTTGGCTTGAATGAAGAAGAAAAAAGTATACCAGATTCGGTCATAATCACTCAATCACGATTAACATTGTTTATGTTTGGTGATTGCATTTCGTTGCATTAGAATTACTGTCACGCACGTCCATGCATGTTTAAGAGGCTTAATATGAAATAAATGTAGGTATCTGGTATGTGGCCCTGATTCATCTAGTAACAAGGTCGAAAAACAGCTTAATTATTCCTCGACCAATATCTCGTAGGTACAAAAAATGGCGACAATAAGTAAAAAAACATGTGTTGGAGTGTCGTACGACGTACCGCATACCTGATGGAACAAAAACGCATGTTAAATTTAATAGTCCAATTGTTTCTAAAGATAGTCTCGTCGGACATCTGGCCGCACATATGTCTTCCAGGAGGCTAACCGACCATTACTTACAGAAATAAACTTTGCTTAGATGAGAATAGTTGTTACAGTCCCAAAGTACGGTAAAACAAAATACCAGAGGACTTTATGATACCAACATCCATCGTATGCTTTGCTCTGAATGTAACTTCGCCTCACTGCAAACCATAGTTTCCATCAAGAGTGGGTTTGCAGCACAGAATCTCCATTTGAATAACATTAACTTGCTAAACAATAGCCGCGTCGGGTACTAAACGGCGAGGCCAATAGGTTATCGGTTTAACATGCAGGTAGCAAGCTTGTAAGTACCAGGCGTACAAGAGCAGGCAGAGGTGTCACATTCACTTTTAACACTCAGAAGTCAGAACTAATAAAGATGCTCGTCGTCATACGGAAAAGTGGCCAGAACATTGGGATTTATAAAATTGACATTGTTAGTAATCCTATAAGTCTATATGGACATTATAAATAACAGCAAATACCTAGTTTACAAAAGGCTGTAGTACTTAGAAGAAAATGCTGAATGGATGTGAATGGACTTATTTTCATACATTCTCGATAAAAACCGGTTCTCAAGTCGGAGCACATCCTGGCACAAATAACCAGAAGAATAGGAACGGTAGAGGTATCACGTTCACTTACAACACCAAAATCACTCGACCAGCCACTGATTGTACAAAACCGGCGCTGCTCGATGATCTGTGAACTGATGTTACCCTCCATTGTGAGCGCACTCGAGTCAACAATTTACAACGCAGCGGGCAGCGGCATTTTATGAATCGGTTAAAAATAATGGCTGCTCGTCGCAAGATCAGCTGTTAATCGTCCATATTTCAGATGTGGTGTCCATATTTTAGATTCCAAAACAAGGAAATTGGTATGTCAAAGCTGTTTGTTTTTATGAGGTCTATAATGAATGTGGTTGAAGCATAGATATAAGCTAAAGCTACCCACTACCCGTTCAGCTAATACCCACTAAGCTAATAGTGGGTATTAGCTGAACGGGTAGTGGGTAAAGAACATAGGCGACTGCTTACCTCTTTGGTATTACAAAGAAGGTTATGTAATCGTTATAATCATAAATCCATAGAAAAGTCTCTTACTCTAAAATTATAATCGGTATATATCCCCATTCAAAGCCATTTCATTTTGTAGTGCGCAACAAAATACATACTTGTCCGTAATAATAATAACCGTTCTGATAGAATTAATAACTATCAGAACTAAACACTATCATTGCAAGGAATAGTACCAATATGACGTATTTGTACTAATATATTTTGTAACGTAACGTATTTCGGTGTTTCGAGACTGCGACAGTAGATGGTATGGTAATCTCTGGCGGTGGACCATTTCCCTCGTTACCGACACTTAGTAAGCACAATGTGAGCTGCACTGACATGAATATCAAATTGTTTACATAAGCCCGACAGAGTAAGTCGTTACTTGTTAGAGGTCGCACAAATGTAAACAAATTGAAACGAATTCAAGTGCAGACTTGAAGAAAAGCTTAATGGGTAAACAGCCTTAGTAGGATTAAAGTTTAGCCTAACAAAACTAAAGCTTTCATATAATAAGTTATACGAAATCCTTGTCATCAATCAGCACTTTACTATGCGTATGCGATTGTATAGTTTACACACAAATCGAATTGACAATTCAACTGGCCAACTCCTTTAAAACATTCAATGAATATACAAACACTTATTACCAAACGTGTCTTACACACTAATTACCGTCGATCTAATCTGTCCCATACAAGTTACAACCACATACAACATGAGTGGCACGTCGTTTCAGTGGGCGTGGGGCTCGGCAGTCTATAGCATGGCCCACTTATAGGACTCGTCGAGAAGTCATGCAGCGTGCACATCACTAGCGCTATTGAAAACTTTGAGGTTCGTGATGCTCTGTTCTGTTATGGCAGCAATGTGAAATAGAAAATCCCATGAGGTGACCTATTATTATACCCAGCATGAAAATAGCACTAAATACCAGCGATGCTACCCAAATGATGGATACTTTGTTAAAACAGCCAAATCAAACAAAACTTTCGAAATCTTTCGTTTAGTGAATTATCGTCCATACTACAAGTATCTACTACTCTTAAAATATAAAATCACTACCGCCCCTGCCGGAACATTAAAAAGTGCGCGTGGGCTTTGGGCTCCAGCTCGTATCGGGTCGTAAACATTGCCATGCCCTCCACGACGGCCAGACGAATGCGCTTGCGTTGCGTTGCCAGCGACTGAAGCCGCGAACGCGTGGGTGTTAGACGTCCTGTCTCATGTTTACTTACATGATGCCGTGACTGCAGAAACGAATTATTTAGTAAACTCTCGCAACTTTTCTAACGATGTGATGTGCTTTCTGCATCTCGTGTGTGAAGTGTGAACACTGTTTTATAGTTTATCTGGTTGAAACATAAATCATTAAGTATCAGCCACACAACAATCTATATTCTATATACATATACTCGTATGTATAAAATGGTAAACTGACTGACTGACTGACTGACTGGGTGATATATCAACACACAGCCCAAACCGCTGGTCCTAGAGACATGAAACTTGGAGGGTGTGTTCTTTGTGTAGAGTAAGTTTCCACTAAGAAAGGATTTTTGGGAATTCCACCCCTAAAGGGGTAAAATAGGGGATGGAAGTTTATATGAAAGTCCGTCAGTTAGGATCTTCAAATTTTGTGTTAAGGCTGACGATTGAAAATTAATTTATACGTGGTTAAGGTTTAAAAAGGGAGATGAAGTTGAAAAGTTCTTAATTTTCGAAGAAAAATCTATTTATTATCAATTTAATATCTAGGAATTTCAACCCTTAAAATCACTAATAATTCGGCTTATGGTTGGAAACTAACACAACGTAAATCGTTGTTTTTTTTTTATTTCAACCCACAAGGGTCTGAAATGGGCGATGAAGTTTTGTATTGAAGTTGTTCATTCGCTAAATTTTGTATTCAAGTAAAAATAATATAAGTACACGTTACTGTTTCTAACTTTACAGTATTTTACATGGAGCGACTGCCTATCTGACCTCCGCAACGCAGTTACTGGGTAATACGATACCCCTTGGTAAGAATGATTGTCAGACTTTCGGGCTTCTGACTTCCCGTAACGACTGTCAAAGATCCACGAATGACAGCTGGAACTAACAGCTTAACGTGCTTTCCGAGGCACGGACGGGTCTCGGTATGTAAAGATGGTCACCCATCCACAGACCAACCGCGGCAAGTGAAGCTTAACCTGATCGATCGACCTGTGCGGCTGTTATTATTTAGCCACAGGCCCCTCCCCCGGAGAAGCCCCCCATCCCTTTCTCCGGGAGAATTGATATAGATATAGATTAGGATACGAACAGAATGCGATACTGCTCATCCCTCATAGCAAATAGCGTGATAATTTGTACCCTACAGACTGACCACCTTACATTGAATATTTGAGTCTGATGCCGAAAATATAGTTTTTAGAATTTTGGTCTGTTTGTTTGTATGTATGTTCCGGTTTGCACAAAAACTGATAAACGGATTTGGATGATATTATAGGTTATTTTTTAATCCCGGTGGTACGTTCCCGTCGGATATTTTTCGACATCCTCGCGGGCGAAGCCGCGGGCAAAAGCTGTAAGTATAAAATAATCACCTTGTTTTAGACGAAAGTCCGTTGTTTGCTCTTTTTAGGGTTCCGTAATAAACAAGGAACCCTTATAGTTTTGCCATGTCGTCTGTCTGTCTGTCCGTCTGTCTGTCCGCGGCTTAGCTCAGAGACGGTTAGTACTAGAAAGCTGTAATTTGGCATGGGTATACATATTAATCACGCCCCAAAGTGGTAAAATAAAATCAAGAAAAATATTTTTTTGGGGTACCTCCCCTACAAGTAAAGTGGGGATGTTTTTTTTTTCTCATCTATCCCATGGTGCGGTATCGTTAGAAAGGTCGTTCAAAAATGTTGTGAGTTTGTGAAAACCATTTTTGGATTCAAGGATCCGTTTGCGAAATATTAAACTTTTAACTGCAAATTTTTGTTAGAGTCAAGTGTGTCCCACCCTACCAGCTAAATTGTCGTACTTGGATTTGTGAAAAAATTTGCAGTAGTATAACGAAACTAAAAGGAAAACTATCACAGCTTAGTAGGCTGTACAGGTTAACGAGTAATAAACGACCAACTTAAATTTGCAGTTTGAAAAACATGATCTCCCATACATTCCGTAAGGGAGAACATGTTTTCCTACTTCCCAACTACGGAACCCTTCATTGTGCGTGGTCCGACACGCACTTGGCCGGTTTTTATTTTAATGTGGCTTCCTTATCTTTTTTCTCTCGATAATTAGGTCATTAAAACAGCACGATACTTACTATACGATACGACACGTACAATACTTCCAAACTGTTACTGTTACAATTTAGTCGAGATGTCGAAACCACTTGCTAGTATGAATATAAATAAATCATCGGTGAATATGGAGCGATCTTTCTTCGAGCACTCATCGATCTGTCGATCGCTAACACTGCTAACGATGCTTTGCTAAAGCTCACACTCCAACACAAAGCTGTGTTCACACTGGCGTGGCACCAGCGCAATGTAAATTGTACAGAAGGACCACAACGTTTATGTGCTTATAGTGGAGATAGCGGTTACGCTTACAACTGAACTGCTGATTGCATGTTTTAAATAAATGTCAATCATTGATCGAATGATTGGAGATCATTGTTTTTGGGTAAGGGGTAGTTCTGCTACATTATGGAGTTGTAAGATGACTACGATAGAACATACTTATCTAATTTTCGGCATACAAATGTGATCTCCTCTAAAAACGGCCTTTTTTGCCATCCACAGTAAAGTGGGCACATTCTTTGCCTGGCCTAAGTTGATGCCATTGTATGAAGTGGCTCTTCTACAGCTCATACGTTGAGTAGTATTGTGAGGTACACAGTGAGTGAGGTACCTATGTCGGTGTTGCGCCATTGATCGAGTGCACTCGGTTCATCAATGAAAACATAAATAAAGAACAGCGCAGCGGTGCGGCGCGGGGCTCGGGTGCTTCCGCTGCGACGCCCTTCAGTCTGCACTCAAGTTTATAAGAGATGACGATGAAGAGTTACACATCTGCAACAAACATATTATAAAGTCTATTTTGAAGCAAATTGACGTATTTAAATTGTCTATATATTCGAATCACAACTGTCATTCCCTGACAGTTGTATGAAATGTCTATAACACAGCGAATTGACGTAGAGTGTCAATTTGCTTAACAATTATTTTCGTGGCTAAATGCGCCCTACCCAATTGCTTAGCTAAAGTTTGCGCATTGAATTTCGCAAGATGTTGGTGAATGAAATTAATACTGGTTGTGCACTGTTGCAATATTGTATTGTTATTAAATCGATGAGATGTGAATGTCATTCTAATATTCAATGGTCGACCTTTTGCAGACACGTGTCTAACGATTTGATTTATTGATTTAAAGAAATGATCGATTAGCCTTTGCATTACCTAGATCATTATCGATAATCGGATTTGGAATAAAAAATGACAATTCAAAAACTCTCGCCACTTTTGACTTGTACCATATTCCTCACTTCGCTGCCCTATTGAAACTATTAAAAAGTAAACAAACAAAAAGAACTCTATTCCGTCGTGTTAAAGTCTACAATACATGTATTTACACACGGTTTGTTTGTGAATGCAATTTATATTTTTTACGTGGAAGTGCGTCGAGCGACGGTAACCAGAGACTGCCCTTTTTGCTTCTATTTTAGTGAGGTTAAAAGAAGCAGTGTGTTGGTCCTGTGTTGACTAACTGGGCGCACTTGCAGGTGTATAAATGTATTCGTCCAAAATTACTAACCATGAGACTATTTCTTTCAATCCTGCTGTTTCCCAAGCGATGCAATTGGGTTATGCCCCAAAATTACAAATATCGAAGTTTTTCACCGTAGTAGTAGCAGTACAAGTAATGCTCTAACAATCAATGTGCGCGCGGTGGCGTTGAGACTGTAGTTGTAGGTTTTAGAAGAAGACTACGCTCCCCTCATCTCGCACTTGCAATACACGCAGATAAACGCGCTGCATCCACTATGTCCCACTTTCAGACATAAAAAAGCAATGTGTACACTCCCTTACAAATTAATGTAAGTGTTGACGTGATCAGCGCTGTTCCGCCGCGTCAACGTCGAGTGGACGAACGTGATAGATCGCTCGCTTCACCGCAATGCCTGCAAATGTACGGAATTTGAGCATTCGAGAGAGAGCCACTCGGATTGGGTGAAAATGATGGCCGAGTCTAGTCACGATGACACGCGTGAATGATTTGAACATCCTGTGATGTGGTGAAATTGGCCTGTCCACAAGAAAATATATATTTTGGAACTAAAGAAGGTTGGCTAAATTCTACTTCAAATAACTTATGATTGCAATCCACTTAGGATGTGAGAAGAACGCTAATGTAAACTTTACATAAATCGTATTGTATTTCATTTCATCATAACACATAACAGTCCAAACTCGAGAACTGTGAGTAAACCACAGAGTTAACCGACTCCGCCTGTCGAAAGCGAGTATATGTGTCTTGCGGTAGAGGCGCCTATAAACCGAGTGCGGTACTGCGCGGCATACCGCTAAGATGCGGTAACTCTGACACCGATACCTGAACATTGTGAAATTGAATTGGTTTCCGCACGTTTTTCATTAAAAACGCCACCATTTCATGGCGTCCTGGTATTTATGAGAAATTTAATAAAAAGTAAAAGAAACTATAAACGAACAGTAATGCTGCCTGTCCACTGGAGCGGGACGAGAGGAGAGGAGCGGAGCGGAGCGGCCTGTATTAACTATTAGAATCTAAACTCCGCTCCCGAGTTTAGATTCTATTGGTTAATATTGTCACAGCTTCGCTCCTCTCCTCTCCTCTCGTCCCGCTCCAGTGAATATGCAGCCTAAATAGGATACCTCATACAATAATTGGTATAAACTGTGGGAGACGTTTTACAACAATTTCTTCAATTAAATTATTTTTGTTCGTGGAGTTGTACGAGTAAGTGGACATTTGTACTGCCATATTATCCATTTCATTTTTCCCTTCATTATTTTGGGTCTTAAGCTAATTATACTTTACTTAATGAAGTGGAGATAAGATTACAACACTGACTTGCGAGCATGTAATATTGTGAACATGTATTTGAAGGGGTGACCAATTACATTACCACATCACTCAGCAATCGTGAATTTACTTACCTTTCGTAAAAGCCGACCTTTAGGACTGACCCCAATATTCAACGACTTCCTAATGCGAAAAACATATTGTTTTACGACTTAACTGTGCTAACATTTCTTGATACAAAACTGCTCGCGCCAGCTGGTTCTTTGAGTCGAATTCCGCGGTAAGCATAAACGAATTCCTACAGACAGACCTAGGAGTTCTCAGAGAAATACAACAAGCTGACTCAACGGGCCAAGCCAAAGCAAAATCCAGTACAATTAACCATAAGTACCGTTTTCTTTGGGAATGCTTTCTTAAGTGCGACAGGATCAATTGAAGTATCTGCGATCTCTTGACATGAATCCGCGTCGATAGCCGTCCCTTCCCGGGTCGATGACACGCGGCAGATAGCTCACGCGCGGCTATCGCAGACGACCAGTCCTCAGGCATGTCGGATCGGCTAGCACCAACTTAGTACTTACATGCATGCTTTACATTTTCAAATCGTTGCAAAGGGAGTAAGCCAGCTGATACCTTGCTACGTAACTACAGTCCAAGCTCTTGGTTCTGCGTATTGATTCGTTTTATTTCGTTTTATTTTTATTTTGTTAATCTAATATAGGGACAACTATCCATCAGATAGAAACCAACATTTTAGAATCCTTTGTTCATTATGCCATATTGCCGTTATGTCCATACCTGAACTCCAAGTACCAGCAAACATTATCTCAGAAGACTCTATCAGGGAGTGCCATGCGATTACCGAGTCCATAGGGGTCCCCTCACAATGGAGTCGTAACACGATACCTCGGCTCGCTCTGCTAATGCACTACCGATAATGCACTTTTTATTCGATCCAGGATTTGTTTTGACTGCAAAGTCACTCGAATACAAACTCGTTTTTGCTGTGTAAAATACAGACGCAAACGCAATTTCATACATTCCTAAAACTCTGTTAAAAACGAAGAGACGAAAGACTATTAGACAACTGGCTTATATAATGAATATTAAATACTTGAACGTAGAGAGACACTATCGCCCTGAAATCTTAGATGTGCAAGAATGTATGCAATGCGGACAATGTGCGAGTTGCATTTGTAACTCGGCTCTGAACGGGAGTGAATGTGATTATCCAATTAAGGAACGCACAGGAGTCAACGCACCGCCGTTCGACGACCAACCCTCACTGAGAGATGTCTCCAATATTCCTGTTGCCTTAGTCACTTAGGGACAATTTCTTTTTCGTATTATTCAATCAGATTGATTCTTCCTTTTCAAAGTTGAATTGGTCGTTAAGTATCTGGGCTGTTTGTCTGCCTAATGATTTGCAATTTATCTCGAGCTCTTCAATTTCTCGGATCGGCACAGTACCTTTAATAACAAGTTCTCTGAACTTGCTTCAGTAATAAGATATCAACAAATTGCCGTAACTTTGTGATTATAAGGTTGCTCATCCTTTACCATCTTCAAGAGTACGTGTGGACATTTTTCACACAAACGAACCGTGTAAACGGGCTCAAGAGCATCGTAATGAAAAAGCTGCCGGGAGTGGAGACCTTCGAGTCTGCGTGTAATTTGCGTAAATGGACGATTTTCTTGAACGACGCGACCGGCTCGCTCAACTTGACCTATACGGTGTAGGGCTGGCTGCTGCATAGTTGGAGATATATTGTGCAGGGACTCTATCGGAAATTTAATAGCTATAACTTATGGGCTTTTGCTGAAAGTTAAGAAGACAGACCGACGGACACAGAACAATGTTCGGAGAAGTAACATATAGTTCATGAGCATTATTTTGCTCTTCTTCCATGAACATCTCATGTTAATCGTTAGAGTTTATGAAAACCTAATTTTAATATTGGGCACCTTGCAAAGAATGTGATTGATTCGTAAAAATACATTCTTCAGATCGAGTAGCCCTATAAGCCCTACATCGTAGGCCCGGTGCGCGTGGGCAACACAACATAGGTCCGACTACTTTATGTTGATTGATGCTAGGCTCACTGCTGTGACTGCGTAGCAAGGCTCGCGTTCATTTCGTCTTCTACTGACAACGTAGTGTGAGCAGACCTTTACACTAAAATGTTGTTGCTTCAAACTAAAGGGCAAAATCGTAAAACCAAAGAAACTTTTTATGATGTTTTCGACAGTATTGATGACACAAAGCACGAAACCTTTAGTTTCTTTTCATAATGCATTCAGTTTTCAACTTTTATTTAGGTACTTACATATTCATGTGAGGAAAACGGCCTACAAAGTGGTCTGAATCGAAACTTCTCCTGCATTTTTACATATTATAAGAATGTGCTTCGACTAAAGTTTTTGTTATAAAATCACGTTTCCTGAAGAAAACCTCAAGTCTGCACCCGGTCGCGTGCTATCTTCCATCAAAAGAGGAATCAAAGAAAATTGTACTCTAAGTTTTTGGAAAAGGGTACCATTTGGAATAGAAATAAAGTAATGGCATGCAAAATATTGTCCCAATTCGTCGGAATCGATTTTCCCGTGGTTTCCGTGTCGCATCGCCGTTGGGACGGCCCGGACGGGCGCGGTGCCGGCTCGTCCCAATTGCTCCCATTCACATAAATTAAATGCCATGTGGAAAATTCATGGGAAAACGTCATTTGAATAAGTTTAAACTATTATTGGCAATGTTATTTCATTTTTGCGTGATAGTGCTAGAAAATTGTTCCATTCAGTATAACTGGATTCTAAACATAAACGCTCATCTATTTATTTTTGCATTCGTCAAGGATAATGTTGCTTTTAATTTACTATCAATGCTAAATCGGCAATCGGAACATTAAAATTAATAATATCGGATTCTTTACGTCGACTTATTGCTGTGCTACATTTTGTTCATATTTTGGACAATAGCTCACGGTGAACAAATACATGTCCAATCCGCCAGGACGTGATCACGGGTAAACAAGGACCACCGCGCACAATGCCCGATGCACAATGCACAGCCGCGAACCACGACACATACACGACATAAAGGCTCGTACAGACCAGCGCGACACGACAACGCGACGCGACTCAAACAATAGAATTTCTAAGAACTTCACGGTATAACAATAAACGGTGTCGCGTCGCGCTGGCGCGTCGTGCTGTCGCGTCGCGTTAGTCTGCACGAAGCTTAAGCACAGGTACACACGAGCAAAACCAACTTCTAACTTAGTGAACTACACAAAGTCATATAAAAATGTTACATATTTGTGTGTTACATTTCTGTTAATTACCCCGCTCGTGTAGATAGCTTACTTATGGGCTTCCTTTCATAAAATTACATTTTAGAAAATGCATGACACTTATTGTACTTTAAACGCAGTTTGTATCAGCCATGCGAATAGGAACGGAAGGAATAATTTATAGTTATTGCGAAATGTTATGTTCTATGAGGTATGATCATTGGAATCTATGTCACAGCTTGTATGCCCTTTCGCTTTAGGCTTTATGAATTCCGGTGACATGTTCCAAACGGTTTACGCAACTTTTGGTGGTGGATTTGTGTTTTATAAATCGCTAAACTATTTTAGCGATTTACAATTTCGTTTCGATTTTTTTTTTTTTTTTTTTTTTTTTTAAATTACTATTTGGTCACTATTGACCAAATAGTAATTGCCGTGGCCGTTTTGCGTGGATGTGACGCATATTTTCCCCCAAATTGTTTATTTTTGTGTTTTGTTCTTTCTTTGCGTCATGTGCACCGCAAATAAACGTATATTCTTTCTTTCTTTCTTTTCTTTTAATTAATTACTGTGGCGGAATCATGGCTATTGGTTTTAGTGGCGGAATCATGGCCCAAACTGACACAATACCGACTATCGTTGTGTAGGGATTCGCGTCACGTACCTCGTACTCGCATCACGACCGGCACATATATGGGAAGCGTGGACACCGTGTGATGTACCCGCGACTCCAGCCTATTGTCTTTTTGCCGACGATCCACCAAAGTTCGGCGCCATCGCTAAGTCGTGAGGACTCAAGTCTTAAAACTAGAATTCCCATGAAGAAGAAGGTTTACTTATCAAGGTACTGTGATTCAGCGTAACAAAGAAGATAAACATTCAACAGTGTCATTGTCTCACTCCTTTGTTAATAAACCGGTGATACCAAGCAATTTTGCATAAATCGAAATTGACTGGAATCACTTTTTGAATATTGCCCACCCAGGCTATTATTTTCTTTACTTAACCAAGTTTATTATCTCGCGTGTGATTCGTATTAATCTAACAGATTAATACGAATTTCCGGATGAAGTGTGCGCATCCAATCAAAACAAATCATTGTTATTACTTTAACGAATTCACCAAAACCTGTCGGTAAATTACCAGCTGTCAGTGTTCATATGTCTGTGTGAGCGATCACTTTGTGTCTTAATTACTGTCTGTCAGAGCGCCGGCGACCTTCGCCTCATCATTAGTTAGTTTTTACCGAACACAGCCCTTGTCAGACATGCAAATTAGTCTCGTGCAGAAAATCGGTTGCCAAACGTTCTCTTTAAACTTCTTTTATTATCTGTTCATATTTGTTGAAAAGGCCGTTTATGCTGCGGAATGACGCTCATCAAAATCCTCGTTATGAATAATATCCGTCGCTAAGACTTATTTGTTCATGTTTACTTGTCATTACTTGCTTACATTTCAAGTTGTTTTCTGTTCAGTTGAAAGTAGATGCATTGGTTGCACACTCTTATCTGAAATTAAATCATTGTTCACTGTTGTATTGTCCTTGTTGCAGGGAAGCCTTGACAATGGCATATTACCGGTGCGGTCCGACTGCCATCGGGAGCCGCACGTCGTGGGGTCCGGTCACCTCGCCGACCTCCGTGGAGCCCAAGAGCTTCGACAGGCCGTTGAGCGGCAACTTTGATAGAATTTTTAATGCGTTTGAGAGGACCAATGCCTTCGAGTACATCCGAAGCTCCTTCGAAGGGGGGAAAGAAGAAGAGGAACGCCATATCGGTCATGGAGATATAGTAGTAAATAGGAAGATGAGCAGCAGCTTCGAGCGCGCCGACTGTGCACTGGCGGCGCAGACGCCGTGCTCCGAAGATGAGGACTTCTACAGGGAGAAGATACTGTACTCGCAGGCGAGGCAGCTGTTCCCCCTGCAGGAGGACCTGGCAGACTGGATCAATAAAACTATAGGTAAGTAAACAATATTTTTATACCGAAAATGACGCGAATGATAACAATGAAACTATAACCATTCAGATAACTTGACAGTAGTTGTCATTATTAGAATAGGAAACGGGTAAACAAGTAGAACACTTGACGAAAGAAAGTAGTGTGTAGACAAACCCGCGTTGGTCTGCAGTGAACAATAACGTTGTATCAGTTATATAATTCGGAGCGAGCGCCGTGAAAAATTGCAATTTTACGAGTTTCTCCGACTTGCAAATACCATGTGAGTTTCCAAAAGAAATGTTGCAAATCAAAATTGGTCAAAGATAACTCTTTCGACTTTACAATGCTGTAATGAATTACGGCATTTGATTCGACATCATGTCGTTACACTGGATATTCCTTAGCTCAGCGGATGTTACCATCGCGTGTAAGTATTCTCGTTGCGCGATTCAAGTTAACCAACAAGTTCTGAATCGAGGGTACCTACGTTGTAGTTACATATTATTAAGTTCTATATTTAGAAGCACGCCGTAAACTAGACTATGCATCTATTCTTGCCTTTCATTATTCTAATCAAAGATCAATAGAAGTGACTTTAGATGTTTTGCAAATTAATAAAAGCTAATATCAATAAAATCAAATCAACTTGCGATTAAGTTCACTCCAAATTCTTGAAATATATTTATAGTATTACACAGGGCCAAGGAATCGTAATAATAAAGCACAATTTGTAAGACAAGTGATTGTATCATCGCTGCCATATATGCTCGCGCGGGTTTTTGTGTAGTTGCCGACGAGCCGGCCTGCGCCCGCGCCGCGTGGGCAGTCACCGGACAACGTTATAAGAAGTGCTGATAATTAGCAGCTTAACTTTACTACTTCCATGACAAAGTCACGCCTTGATGTAAGTGGATATGGAATCAACATAAATAAACAAGCTGTTTATGAAGTTATATCAATTATTTTTTTACTACCTACCGTAGCAAATTAAAAGCATACGTTTACTAATAAAATATTTGTGAATATTTTTCCTTACCGTTTTGGTTATGTTAATACGTATTTTATTTTAGAATTCCTCGGTCTACCAAGGCAAAAGTAATAAAATATTATTTATTTAAGTTTGTTTACAATAACTGCACGTTGCAGTGCAGCTTGGATGGAAAATAAATCTATTTCTGCATTTTTCAGTGCTGCAATCCGTAGCTGAAATTTTTATTAGGCTTCGAAGTGCATTTTTAGGTCATTTGTTTTCTTCGTTTTTCAAATATACCAAAATATGTTAAATATAGCAATTTCTATATATGTAAGTATATTCTCATATTATTTGTTTTGTTATATTGAGTCAATTGTTTTTTATTTTATCTATTCTAATCATAATCATAATCATTTCTTTATTTGTGTAACATCTATTTTCACTTCTACTCTTACACACGATTTCTACATCACTTTATCTATTTTGCTATCGCAGGTGTATGCTGGAAGAGATTTCTTTAAAAATAAGCACCACCTTTGTACGTATCTTTCTGTTCTTTTTTTTTGTCCGTTTATATATGTACATAAATGGTTAAATAAATAAATAAAACCATGATTCTGCTGAATTCTGCTTTTTGATTGATTTACTTTGCCATAGTAAATGTTTCGGCCCTACTAGGGCCGCACGTATATGTGGAGGTCTATCAAGCCTCAAGGAGTGGTATTGCGCGATGGGTGGACACTTCACGCCGCCTACATACATAGCAGGCGAGTCACGAGCAGACCCACACGTGCGATGACAAACGCGCAGATTTACGACGACACTCACTGGTGCAATCGTATTTCTAACTATCAATTCATATCAGATAGAAAACCTTTGTGAGGTCTTGAAATCTAAACTTCTAAACTAATAATATAACGATAAAAGATTTGTATTTTTATACAAATTAGATTCAATGGAAATAGGGAGCGCAAGCTACTTTAAAAAAATATTCTGAGTTTGGTGCACTGCGTCATTTGCTCTACGCTGGTTTTTTTTGTCCGAGTTATTCAAAGCAGACGTTTTCATATTTGCTAACTACTGAAATCCTGTGCATTGTATGGTAAGGCGAGGCTGGCATTTAAGTATTCGTGTGTAATGTATTATTTCCAGCAGATTTTCCTTGATTGTTATCATCATGACGGCTATAAAACATCGAACCCCTTAAGGATGAAGGGTATCCTTATCTTGTCATTAAAAAATCATTTGCAAGACGATTTGTATTGATCGCTATTAAATGTGATTCGTCAAACGGACGCCACTACTTCCTATCTTATGTTAATCTGTGTGTTTTTTTACGATACTTTGTAAATGGCGAGCACGTCGGGTGGTCCACTCAACGGGGAACTACAACTATCTTAAAATTTCCATTATGTTACAGCATTATCATCTATTTGTGAAAACTCTTACCCTACGTACTCACGATATAATTTACGATAATGTTCATAATAGTGGCATTATAGCAGATTATTGTGTCTTAAACCAACATGACACGCACGAGACAGCCATTACGTTCACATACACGTCTTCTCAATTACTTGTCTGTCAGAAGATCATCACTATTACATCCCCAATCAAAGCAATATGAACTTTATAACTTAGAGATAGTTTCCACATTAGCACGTAAGCAAAAAATGTATTGATTCGCACATTGTTTGTTTTATGCTTCATTGAACTCATGAATTCTCCGAATGGTGACGGATGGTTTTATACAAATAGCGTCACGAATGTAGGGCATAATGAGCGATACCGTAACATAAGTAAGGCAAGTGATTAGTAAATAGTAATTAGTGCAACGCATGAACGGCTACGTCTCGGGTGGGTGACGCCGCGGGTCGATGTAATAGCTGGTGACACATGACCACACAACTGTGTTGTAACATATGAATGCTTCAACATTTAGACCATCACCTATCAAGTGTGGTTGCCTGTTGTTTGTTGTTGTAATTAATTCGTTTTCATTGCCGAACCCAGGGTATACCTTGTGGCATACACACTCTAAAACAACCTTTCTAAGATATTATTGATCAGTTATGATTTGGTTCTAGACATATCTTTGATCGCCAGCATAACAAAAGATCGAAAGTTCGCCAGTGCCTGTTATAGAGTTGTAACTTAAACATAAATGGATCATGATATTCGCGATCAACACGAGCTTCTGGTAAATTTCTGTCTCAAAACATGTCGTGCCTTTTGTGTCAGCAGAAGAATGTTGTTGCAAATTAATTAAATACGAATGACCTACATTGGCTAATGTGTCTAGTAGACCCATGGGATAAAATGACAGGCAATGGTAGTAATCATAATTTCAATGAAAGTTCAGTTGTTATAAAGTTATGGGTAGTTTAGTAATATTGCTATCGTTACTAAAACTAAAAGTCGACTATTCACGTGACCAGAAGGCTGGCCAATTTTTAGGTCAAAGAACCAGCATTGCCATTTAGATGGCAATGCTGGTTCTGGTGGTTGGGAAAAGTGCCCAAAAGAGCGGCAGCGTTGCCACGTTAGCGTGGCAACGCTGCCGCTCTTTTGGGCACTTTTCCCACCGACAGCGGTACGGACGATTTTTTTGATGCCCAACAGTTCTTCCCTTTATTTTATTTTTTTCCTTACCTCCATCTTGTACATAATACGAGTATATATATATTAGTGTTAGAAATAGTAGATTAAACTAATTGAATTTCTAGGATACAAGTTTAATTCAATTACGCAGGCAGCAATTTACCTAATTACAGTAAAAGTGTACAGAGTAGCAAACGTGCATAAAATGCAAATAAAATATTAGGCTGTTTAGGGTGTCTACTCATATCTACAGTATGAACTGCCGCTGCCTAGACGCGTTGTTATGAATATTTAAATACTGTTTTGCGTTTGGTGTAATTCAATGAATTAAGCGTTTTGTTATCTTCACGCTGTTATGTATTGTAGTTAAGAGGCTTACAACAGCTAAAGCGCGGTCACTGTCGGACTGCATAGAAATGAAAGAGAAGCGCGATGACACGACGCAGGTAATTTATTGCAAAATATGAAGCAGTTAGCGATTTACAAAAAATCTATTGATTGGACTGGAAAATTAAAACACTATTATGCTAATATGTAGCTTGTAGAATAATCTGACAAAAAATCAGAATGATTGCATGTAAATTAATATGATTTTTAATCGTTAAAAGAAATTTTTAGAGGTATCTTCATGATTTTTTTCTATCGTATCAAATTAGTTGTATTATGTTTTCAACACACTATCATACTAGCATATATCCTGAAGAATATCATATATTTTTCTGATTTTGTTTACTGCAGTGGATCATATTCTTTTACGCATTATAAAACTTGCGTTTAGGCACGTTTAGGTCCTGTAGTCCCCTTAATGAGGAATTTTCTTGTTTGCTTGCCGTACCCGCAAACTGTCCGTTTTTCCTGTCAGCATCGCGGATCATTTGAAATCTTTAAAAAATAGTCAAAATGCATTCTTTCTACATTGATTTCTAGATGGATATCTTTTCATATTGATATCAGGTTCTCCGTAAAATTTTACTTTGTTATATAGCCACCACCATCCAAACCATCGAGGTTTCAGTATTAAACTTCCACACGTCCCTGAAGTTCAATGCCACGCGTAATCTCTTGGCTTAAATTATTATGGCATGCAAAGTAACACCTTATAAATTATGGAGTTATTATTATTGCAATATCGAAGTTCCGTTGGCGGCCCGTTAATCGGTGCGGGCGCAGTGTACCTACATCGCCGGCCCGATTGGTCACCAGCATTGACATCCTTACGATACCGCCGTTATTGGAATGCGAAAATTAATAAATAAGTAAGGTTCATTTATTTATTTATTTATTCTTAGGAAAGCTTACAGTCTAATATCTATTTAGTATGTACAATAGCGCTTACGATTGCCATTTACAGGCTTCCACAAATTAAAAACTATAAAATAAAAAAAGATAAGAAACATACAAAAATTTTAATTAAAAACAAAATTTTCTTAAATATAACTTAACAAATTCTGCTTAAACAAGACTAAACAAAATAAAATAAGTTCTTTTTAACAAAACATAAAAAGCAGTTAAAAAAAAATGTACACATTTGTTACATGATATTTAATTATGAATAATGCTACTCATTGAGGACAAAGTATTCTTTATTTAAAGGTACGCCTTAATGTCCTAGCGCACATTAAGGCGAGTTTGTTGATGCAAATGGAATGTGAAGAAGTGGTCGCTGCCTGAAGCCTACGTGATGGGTTCGGAGTGATATTTTGGAGAGAAGTTGGGAAAAATCGATGGAACGATTGAACAGAAAAGTATAATTAGCAAGGCGTCTGTTTTCCAGTGGTAGAAAATGGTATCTTTTGCAACGATGCGTGTAATCCGTTGAGTATTGCTTTGTCTTAAAATCTAAATATCTTAGAAACTTTTTCTGAATGCTTTCTATTCTTGACTTCTACATGTCATATTTTGGGTGCCACACTTGAGATGCATATTCAAGGTGGCTGCGTACGTAAACGCCGCACGGTGGATCGAAAATCGGCTGTAGAAGACATAGGATCTCGATGTCTTAAATGTTATTTTTTTTGCTGGAAATGACTTCTGCCGATCATTACTGTTCTATAAAATGTCATATGAAGTAATTGTGTGCACAAATGGAAGAGTTATAATTTTTATAAGAAAAAAATGTATGGAGCTGACATGAAAAATGAGGATATCTCTGGAATCGCTAAGATGGCCGTTATATCCTTGCACACTGTTATAGTACTATTTATTTGTGAATTTTTGACATACTTAATATTGCGACATCACTTGCGATTTTTTTTTTTTAATCGTCAAAATTTAAAAATAAAAAATGTTTATGATATGTACATTTTAATGCTTAAATATGGCTATACCAAGTGTAACTTACAATATTTTTTATGCTTAGACCAAAACATTCTAAGAAATCACAAAGTCGTATTACCTACTTATTTGAAATGACATGGTAATTATGAATTACATAATAATTATGTAATCTTGTCTAATGCCTCTAGTCCACATTAGCTAATGATTAATAAAACTTAATACCTATATACCTGTTAAAAGGATACGTACCATAATGAGGGTAATTAGATAAACGTGATCATTAGTCAATAACAATAAATGGTAAACTATTGGATGATTAAAAATAAAAGCAAATTATTTAAAAAAAATATTAACTTAACCTAACCTAACATAAACAATAAAAGTTAACTTATTTTATACTTCGTCACCATCAGAATCCACTTCAGAATCAGGCTCTACAATGGATATAACTTCTAAGAACTCTGTCGGAGCTTCCTGATCCTTAAGTTTCAGTAGTTCTACTGTTTCCTTAAAGTATGTCTGCCTCTTGTGGGCATTTAATTTTGGTCTTGTGGAAGAAATTAGAGGATCAGAAGAGACGATAAGCATATTGAGGATATCCTCGTTTGATGCTTGTCTACTCTTTTTCCTCGAATGGTGTTCTCTGAACCTCCTAAAGTCTTTGTTTCGGGCCTCTGAAGCTTCTTCCGAAAGACTTCCAATTGGTACAATAGCATTTTCTGCAATTATGTCCCCTCCGTGAATCAACAATTTGTGGACGGTTGATGACATGTAGTACCAATCGTACAGTTCCACGTATTTTTCAGCGGTTGTTCTAGCGTATTCTTTAAATTTCGGCACGTCTACAATCTCTCCAGATGTGATAGCTTGCAGAATCACAGCAAATCTGCGTATTAGGTCTTCATCTAATCCAGTGATCGCTGCAGTTTTATCAGGAAATTCAAAAAACCGCCTTGCTGTGTTCCCGTCGTTAGTTGTGCCTGATCCTTGCTTAACTATGTCAATCAAAAGGTTGAGATCATCTTTGAATCGATCTTGAATGAGTTTTTTTCGTGAATGCAATAACTCTTGATGACCTTCTCCTCTTGCAGACCACTTTTTGAAGTCGAGACGATACGCTATGTGTAGAAGACATTCCATCACATTAATGCGGGCATGAAGTGATGATAATCCGAACTCATACACACCAGAAGAAATGGTTTTTGACGCAATGACATCTAACTTATTCATTTCTGTAGGCTTAGCCAAACACAGGTAGCAGGCCGCATTTGACTTAGCTTCAGACAGATATGTACAAATTTTGCCGTCAATCATCGTCATCATTAATTTGTGACTAATTTCATGTCCTTGACATTTTGAGGGAACGAGAGCTTCAATTTCGTTATCCATTGCAGTTTTTTCATTTATGACAACGTCTTTGGTTTCTTTCACAAAACTAAACTGGACTGGACGGCAATACCTAGGTGAGCAGGGTTTTGGATTCACCCATACGGTATCACCGTCAGCTGTCAACTTTAATGGAACCAAAGAGGTCATAAATATGCTGGAATCATCTTGACCACTCTCTATGTTTTGCTTATATCTACTTTGGTTAGATGCACCGTCAAATCCCCACTTTGATATTAATATCAATTGTTTATCTTGTATCGCATCAGGACTACGAATAGTTTCAAAAATTCTGTTCACTGTTAAATCTAGTAACGCTTGTAGTTCAATCTTAGCAGATGAATCCGTTACATTCACAAATGTCTTCGGAGGGTAGCACTGTAGCTTAGCTTTTTGCACTTTATAGTAAGACGGATATATCTCCTTTGAACCTTCTCGAATAGTCGTTTCCCTTAATGTGATATATTGCCATTTCGATAGTTTTAATGAAAGTAGCAAACCCAGTGCTTTTTCTGGTGAAAATATTGTTGAAGGAGCTGGTTTGTTCAACATTTCCTTGATTTTTGCTGCTGCTTCTGGATTTTGGAGCATATGTTCAATAACAGATGCAATATCCTCATGACCATCTCCTTTCAAAAGTGCTGCAGCTGAATAAGCTACTTCATTAGGGTCATCGCCTATATGTTCATCAGATCGTCTCTTCTTCTGCTTGTTACTTAGATCTTCAAACGGCTTTCGAGATCTTTTTGTCATCGTTGAAGTTGATTTCATTGTTGAAGTTGATGGTACAGGTTCAGTAGAAATATTTTCACTTGTTGATTCTTGAATGAGCAAATTGGTTTGCACGCAGTTTGGCCAGTCAATATTTTCCTCAAGTCAATTACTGTAATCACGTCTAAAAACTTCACTTTTCCTGTGGGATCGTAACCATCTCTTTTGAACTGCCCGTGTAAATCTTCGACAAAATTCTTTCACGGTAACACTGTCTTCATCTGAAAGGCTAGAGCCCAGTCGAATAACAAGTGTGTTGAACAATATTTCATGATCGAAAGACGAAGCATCCTGATTGCTCAGAATAACAAACAAATCCAAATTTGTAATAATGCTTTCCATTATTCACGATCACTGAGTAAAAAGACACGGTAGGATAGATGTTAGTATTAGAAATGCTCTAAATTAACTGAAGTCGTGAATCCAATGTTTGACTATTTATTGTTATTGACTAATGATGGTATCACATTTATCTAATTACTTTCATTAAGTTAATCCTGCACTAATTGCTAAATTAGCGAGTACCCCAAATTATTTTGGTACGTATCCTTATAACTAGGTATTAAGTTTTATTAATCATTAGCTAATGTGGACTTGAGGCATTAGACAAGATTACGTATAACGTTATTCTTACCATGTCATTTCAAATGAAAATCACAAAGTAGGTAATACGACTTTGTGATTTCTTAGAATGTTTTGGTCTAAGCATAAAAAATATTGTAAATTACACTTGGTATAGCCATATTTAAGCATTAAAATGTATCATATACTTTTTTTTAATTTTTTTAATTTTGAAGATTAAAAAAAAAAAAATCGCAAGTGATGCCGCGATATTAAGTATGTCAAAAATTCACAAATAAATAGTACTATAACAGTGTGCAAGGATATAACGGCCAACCTTGCGATTCCAGAGATATCCTCATTTTTCATGTCAGCTCCATACATTTTTTTCTTATAAAAATTATAACTCTTCCATTTGTTCACACAATTACTTCATATGACATTTTATAGAACAGTAATGATCAGCAGAAGTCATTTCCAGCAAAAAAAATAACATTTAAGAAATCGAGATCCTATGTCTTCTACAGCCGATCTTCGATCCACCGTGCGCCGGGGCGTAAATCCGCTGCCGCGAGAAATCGCGGCACAGCGGACAGAGCTCCGGCGGGATCTCATGGCGGCATGGAGAGTGCGATTGTCGCAACCCAGCGCTGGGCACGCCACAATTGTGGCGATAAGTCCCCTCTTTGAGGAGTGGCTAGAGAGGCGCCACGGCGTCCTCACCTTCCGCCTGACACAGGTCCTCACCGGACATGGTTGTTTCGGGAGGTTCCTGTTCAGGATAAAGCGGGAGGAAACGCCCGGGTGTCACCACTGTGTGGATCGCCCGGAGGACACGGTGGAGCATACGGTGGAGGTCTGCCCAGCTTGGGCGGAGCACCGCCGTGTCCTCACGGAGGCGATCGGCGGCGGCGATCTCTCGCGTCCGGCCCTGGTTCAGGCCATGGTCCGGAGCGAGAGTGCATGGGAGGCCGTCACCTCCTTCTGCGAAGCAGAAATGCTTGCGAAGGAGGAGGCGGAGCGCGCGAGGGAGAGGCAAGATTCGCACCCTCGCGCCCCTAGTCGCCGCAGGAGACGCCCCGGGCGTCGGGAGTCGAGAGCCGACTTCCGGCCACCGTAGGCGCGGGCTTGCGGACGGTGAGCAATGGGTAGCTCGCCGTCCGATAGGGACCAGGCCCGGGTCGACGGCGCGTTGTGTTCCACGCGCGCCTCAAAGAGATGTCAGCACCAACTGACGGGGTCCGGAAGGGCCAATGCCTGCCGGGGTTGCGGGTTTGTCTGAAAGGGATATCGCGACCTCGGCACACAGGCAACGGAAGGAACATGGGTGGGTTTTAGTCAGTAAAAGTTTGACACGCCCTCCCGCTCCGCCCAGAGCGGGAGAAGTTATTTGGTGGCTGCGTACGTATGTACAGTATAATACTTTGAGTGGTTTTAGAGAGCTGAAGCAAGTAGATGATCTGATTATGAAACCTAGGGTCTTGAACGCTTTCTTTACTATTTCATCAATATGCATTTCGAATATGAGTTTACTATCCTGGATAACGCCCAAGTCCCTAATACTGTTCATGGAAAATGCATAGATTCGATTTAATAAGTCATCTTGAATTCAAATTCAAAAAGTCATTTATTCAAACTAGGCTGAGAATCACCACTTTTCGAACGTCAAAATTACATAAGACAGTCCCCCAAAAACGCTCACCCAGAAGAAGTGGCGCAACAAACTCCCCAGCAGCACAGCTGTCTGTTCAGTTGTGATTCTATGTAATAGTGCTTATGCAAAAATAATTTACATTAGGTACCACAAATTGCATTCAACTCATAAAATAAAAACATTTTAATGAGTACCTAAATGATGTCAACAATAAATGAAAACAAAATTAAAATAAATTGACTTACAGTCTAATAAAAAAATCCAAGCAATTATATTATGAGCACATATAGTATCACGTAGTCTTTGATTCTAAAACACTTGTTTGTTGCAGGGGGGGGGGGGGTGCGAGTAGAAGCCTTTTTGTCGTCTAAGTAATCTTTAACTTTATAGAAACCTTTTTGAAATAGTTTCTGTTTAATAAATGATTTAAATTTATTGAGGCTCAGTTCTTTGACATGGCTTGGGAGTTTGTTGTAAAAACGTATATTTTGGCACCTAAATTAATTACAAATTTTTTGGAGCCTAGTCCTTGGCACAATAAATAAATCTTTGTGCCATGAATGTCGCTGTGTTCAAAATATAGATTTATATTATTTTTTACATGATGTGTGATCAACTGATCACCAAATCGAGACGACGCCGACGTAATTAGGTAATTATATTTTTCTCACCAACTTGACGCACATACCTATTCGACAAGTTGATAATACTTACCTAAGTAGGGATATTTTTCATTAGACTATAAAGTTGCAATATGAATATTTTTATTTCTGTCCTCTAGCGTGGGATAAAAACTTAACGAATTGAACGTGTCGGAGTAAATCTGGAGAGTTCGGTGTGTGACTGGCACTGGCATAGCCACCATCAGGGATTTTAATTTTGATAACACAGAAAATTTGTCGCCCTAATGTTAGAATTTGTCGGTCACGGGTTCAAAAGTTATAAGGGTTTTTGGTGGCCGATCGGATAAGGGAGCATCTCCCCAGCTCGGCCCAATTGAATCTCGAAAGCTAGGGCACCTAGCGCAGATTTGTTTAGCCCAAATTTTGTCGCTAATTAGTCGCAATTTTTCGCCAAGTCACAGATTTAGTCGGGTCTTAGTTTAGAAGATACAATGAGTTAAATGTTTAAGGTATAGTCCAAGAGCTATATCGAAGATTTTTCGTAACCTCTTCGATCTAGCTCTTAATTTAGTTATCAAAACTAAAATCGCTGGTGGTGGCCATGCCAGTGTCAGTCACACGAGTTCGCTTAACTGTAGAAGATTGTGTCCAATTCATGTTTGCTCATGCTTTGACAAAATGCAAATTTGTCAAAGGAGCACTCACTGCGGCATCAAAAAGACATGCTGCGACTAAGCTAACGAGTGGGACTCAGCTTTTCATTTAAATTCTAATTGCCGATACATATTCAGTTTCCTGCCTACATTTTTGCTTGCTTTCCAGTGAGTCTCATTGCAAGCAAGATGAATAGGGAATTGAAAGAATAAGCTTTAAAGCAGTATTTATTTGGTTTATCACCCTGGGCAAGATAGTCAAACCAACAAAAATATAGCCGTGAGTGTGTATGTACGTAACAGTGAACAGTCGTGTCAAGTTTAAATTAATGAATAGTCTTAAAGACTGCTGCTCATCATCTCGGTGTGTGTCCTGTCATTATCTGGCCAAAATGGCATTTAATTCTGTAGCTACAACTTACAAGTACGTGCGTCCTTGCTGCGTCTGCGGAGACGTTGTTATTTATCACAAATTTATTTATTTTGCAAGGCGCTGTCCGCTTATATTATTATCGCGCTAATTATGGACGAAAAACCTCCTATACGTTCATGAGGACCGGTTACATGAGTGTCGTACCGCTGCGCTCGCAGAATTGAACTATTGAAATGAAGTGTCGATAACAATCTGACCAGTCGTTTACACAAATATCTGACATTCCTGAATAAAATACAACTTTTATATTCGTAAGCAAAAAATGGTTGGACAACTATACTAGTTTTGTTGCATTGTAAATCGGCAAACAATTTCACTCAACCGATTATATTTTTTGCGGTTATTTGTCATTAATTACTGCAGATTTCATTCGAGCCATAGTTTTTGCAGATTTGAGATTTAAATGTCATTTTATGATGTCGTATAATGTATGGTTGTCACATGCCTGTGTCCTCATCGTATTTATGTTATTTTGTGCTTCGTCCTTCTCCATCCTTTGACTGAAATAGGCATATTTCAGTCCCCTTTGCTGATATCAACTTGTCATCACTTCACACATAGAATGTTTCTCTTTTTTCGAAGCGACTGTTGTATCTTTATATTTATCATCATCAGCAATCGTTAGACAACCCAGATGTTACATGCGGACTTCTTCTTTCTTCATCATTACTCGATTGTTGTGCTTGTCCTTGCTCTTACAGTGAAATAAGAGTGGCAACCTTACTTGATGCATAATTAAATAAGATAATAGCCAATCAGCTGTAGTGAGAGTATGCATCACTGGACTCCGAAGTAGTCCACTGATGCATACTGTCAGTACAGCTCACTCGGTGGTCGCGCCCCACACTGGATCGATGCCGATTATAATCGAATCGATTTTCAATTAAATCATTTCAATAGACTTTCGAGGACGTGATGTGAGCGTAATCTTGATCTTCGCTACAATACAAAGAGGTCTACTGTAGTCGTATGGACGATAAATATTGTTCGATTACTATTGAACAGAACGCACTGAACTCAGATCAGTGTGCAGGACGTCTTCAATTTCATGTCTTGAAATCTATCTCTTGGAATTTGCCTTATTTTTTGTAAAACTAAGATTGTCTCTAAGTAACAATGTATCAAAACTGAAGCTGTAGCAAAAATTAAAGTGGTAAGATTCACAAGTATACTGCGGATCTTTTATAAGACGTTTTATCAACAGACAGCCTAATTGAAGAGAATAGGTACTAATAATAAAATTTGCACCTCCATGAAATGTTTGCATATCTTTCAACTAAAAAATTGTCGCGAACTATCTCAGGGCTATGAAATCCTATAGTAATATCCCATGCAAATATGTGCTCCTAGTGTCTGGGTGGTCCCGCACAATCGCACCGATATTATTTATCTTTTGCTCACGTTATGTATAAACACATGTATCGGCCATCCAAAAGCCGGTTCCTTGCGTCGGCTTGCATTCTTCCACCAACAGATTTCAGGCCGCACATAGTACCTAATTACTTCATTGCCAACTTTCTGCTGCTGCAATGCAATGCAGTTTTTGCTTGTATTATATAGGTATGTGAAAAATAACTGAAATATAATTGAATTAATTCCTAATGTATGTATGTGGACTTGGCTAAGAAATGTGGCGCTCTCGTATTTTATAATTGCCATCGTGTAATATTTACACCGTTTAGGTGTCTCAATTATTAGCCACGTTAGTTATTTACAGGAAACTATGTTATGTTCTCCTTAATTCAGTAATTGACAGGAAAACCACCCGATCCGAGGGTGATATATTTAATTAGACAAGGTGGTTTCTTTTTCCCTCATAAATTAATTAGTTTGAAGAAGCTTGCGTGCAGCTTACGAAGTGATAGATCATTTTGTTTATATGTACTACATATTTAGATGCTTCACTTAGTGCATTACCAGCTTAGACTTAGATAATAATATGGGCGGTATGTGTGTATTGCGTATATCAATAATTCATGAAGAATCGACTGCCCCAAACCGATACCATTAGCAAACTTATTTGGCGAAACTTATTCGTCATTCAATTTGATGAATTATTTACCTACTTATCGATATTTCCCAATATGGTAAGCTTAGCGTTGCAGCAGATATTGTTCAGTCACCAGGCACGTTTATATTCCAGCAATACCCATTATTTATCCACCTCTTATGCACTACGTCAGTAATATCGGTCCCGATAATAAAATAAATCTGCAAGCAGTGCCACAGGGCGAAAGGTCGCCGATTAATAAGCCCCAGTGGTACCAGGGTAGCAGCGAACCGCGGCGGTCGGCAAAATCTGCTGCGATAGGGTCATGAGAATGCGATCGGTTTCGATCCCTGCCTTAAGTCCGTCGTGAAAGTTCACCGCTGCACCGCCCGTCTCGGTTCGTAATTATTGTTGGAATTGCACACTCAATATAAATATTTGCAAATATGGTGTCGCTATTTTGACGTGAATTTTGTTTTCTGGTGGAAATAATTGAACATTGCGTGCAGGCCCTTACAATTCTAGCAAAAATACCAAAAACCAAGAGAACCTGATATTCAGACAACCTGTTTTTCCAACTAGTTAACTTGATCTGAGAATAGTAATACTTTTTCTACTCTCGCACTGCTATTTCTTGGATTGCGCACATCATTCAATGTTTTATTACTCATCGCTTCATAATTCCGAATTATTTGCTGTTTCACGTATTTCTAGATCTAAATCACATTGTTTACGTGCGCAATGGCGGGCAGGCACGCACGTGGCACGCTCTGCGGCACACATGCAAGAGGATGAAAATACCAGATCAGTAAAAAGTCATACATACATAAACTCACGCCTAAAAAGTCGTCAGTCAATAGATAATCAGTAACGGGTCGGCTAAAACCGTTAGTGCATTTGTTTTTATTAGCCGTTTTGTTTCTGCAAAGGGGATCCCCACTTCCTGAATACTTATTGTGAATTAATATTAATCGCTTTGGAAGGCCATCTACCAACCCGCACTGGGCCCGCGTGGTAGATTACAGCCCACTCTTTCTTGAAGAGAGGAGGCCTGTGGGAACATTATAGGTTGACTATGCTTTGGAATGATAAACCAGAAAACTGTGTAGTCAGGAAACATGAATTTAAGGAGCTATGCTGTGATCATTGTATTATTATGTGAGTAGGTACCCATTAATAATTACTATTCATCGTTTTGATTCGATACCGTGAAGGTATTGCATAGATAGTTTTTCTTTGTCATAAAATCTAGATTCATTAGTTGCGCTCGCGCTCCTGCGGAGTGAGCACAGGCGTACCTACCCAAAACGTTTGTTGTGAGACATGATAAATGTTGTCATGTCTTACAATGTCTTAAATGCTAGCACGGGTCAACCATGTCACATAAATCTAGAGGCATTTGTTGCTGATAATTTCTTGACTTATGAAGTTATGACATAACTTCATTATGTCTTATTTCATATTACGGGCGCACCCATTTTGTGACAAATCTCACATTTTGACGGATGCTTAAGAAAAATTTATCACGTTCGTTCAGAGGTGGTGAAAATCTTTAAAAATTGAATAAACATTAGATTCCGCTGCTAATTATTTTCAGAATTATTTTACCATCGAGAGAGAGAGCGAGAGGGATAGTGCGAATTTGGTCAAAATGAAAATCCAAACCGAATATTAAAAAAAATCCATCACGGGTATTGTTTTCATGGTTTTCGATGGTGCTAGAGCCGATAGTGAGGTCAAAATATAATTCAAGGTGGCGGCTGTGAACATTTTCACATTTTTCGTCATCGGTGTCGTTATCGTAGTTTTTGAGTGTGCTCGAGCCGAAAGTGAGGTCAAAATGTAAATCCAAGATGGCGGCTTCGAAAAATGAGTAATTTTTCGTCATGGGTATCGTCTTCGTAGATTTCGAGGGTGCAAAAACACGAAAACGACACCCATGACGAAAAATGAGTTAATTTTTGCAGCCGCGATCTTGGATTTTCGTTTTGACTAAATTTACACTTTCTATCTCTCTTTCTCTCTCTGTCTATCGAATTAGAAGAAGACAGACGCAAGTATGAAGCCGCGTTAAAGAACTTCGTTCCAAAAACCCGTTTACTATGTCACACTTTGAAAGTCGCAACAAGAAAGACATGTCGTGCCTTAGATTATGTTGACCCTTGCTAGCATTTAAGACACACATTTTACCACAGATTGGGCGGTTTTATCGCCTAAACTGTGATAAAATGTGTGACTCAAGCCATGTCACAGTAGGCCGTGCTCGCCCCGCTGCACTCTGCAGTCATGCAACTCACTCACTAAGTCGTAAACTTGCTCAGTTACATCTACTAGAATCCCACTTCTTAGTTGACGAGCCTCACGAATTTCACAATGATGTGAAATGCATTTAACATGAGCTGTATGGATATCTGTCCAGCACTTTATTTTGTTGATGCCTTTTGCGGAGTATTGATAGACAAGCAAATGCTGCAGATATCTAAGTAAGAACAATGTAGGTACCTACTTGTAGCAAGACACATATAAATGATGCATCTGCAGTTTGACAGGCGGCCATTAGAGGATCTAAGTTTTAATGCAGGAATGAATTCGAAAGGAGACTGAGCAGGTGGTCAATGGACCAATAGCGATATGGTTTCGATATTTATGTAGGAATACCTCATCTTAACCCTAGTGCAAGAGAGAATCAAAATCTGACCCGGCTATTTTGAGAAAAATACACTTATGTGATATACAGGCTTTTTTTTTTGGGTGGGAAATTATCAATTAACTTCTCGGGAGGGCGTGTCAGACTTTTACTGACTAAAACCCACCCGTGTTCCTTCCGTACCGTGTTCATGCCGGGGCCACGATTCGCAACCCTGTCAGGATGATATACAGGCTGGATATTCGTTTGCGGACGGGTCTTAAGGGCAGGTACCTTAACCGTTATAGCTAGAAGAAAACATTCTTAGAAGACTCTCCTTTACTTTTTTAAACATTTCGATCAGAATTTTAGAAAAAAAAAGTACAGTCAGCAAGAATAAGAGCAAATTCAATCGATCCTGTTTTTCTTAAAGATCGAAAAAGCCAATGGGACTAACCTAGATTAGAGAACTAGAAATGTCACAAATGGCAAAAAAATGTCCCAAAAACTGCTCGTAGTGATCAATCACATTATCCACGATTTTTAATTTGAAAAAAGAAAGTCTTTTACAAATCTCAATACTTACAAATCTTTTTTTTTCAACAGCTTTTATTTGAGGTAATGAAGAATCAAGGGTTTTTAAATTGCGTCTATGATATGGTGGTCATAGAAGTCAGTATTTCTAAACTATCAATAGTATCTATTCAAACTACTTTTTGTATCTCTATGCACGATAATTTCTTACGAAATGTACATAATGTGAACGTTTTTTTTTATTTGCGGATTTTCTAGCACTCTAACCTCAGTAGGTATAGAACAGTCTTTTAATCCTTACACAAAACTACATCAATTGGCACCATAAAAATAAAACGAATGGATTGTAATTTTTTTAAGTTGACTGTACCATTTTTACAAAATCTGTGAATGCAGTTTGCAATTACTCAGAAAGTTAAGGGCAGTCTCCTAAGAACAATTTCATGTAGCTACAACGGTTGGCCTTGAAAATCGTGTAAATTCTAAAAGTATATTTTTCTCGAAATTCTCGGGTTAGATTTTGATGCCCCTTTGCACAAGGGTATTAATGAAGTATCCCTACACAAATATCAAAACCGTATCGCCATTGGTAGACCACTTCCCATACAAATTTGAACAGTCTGCTTTTGCTGCACTTTCGTGAAGGTCCAGCATATACTGGTCCCTCGTAGGTCGGGCTCGTTCGGCGACACGACGACTATGTTTTACGATATCTACGATAGCAAGATCTAAGTGTGTCAATCGTTTACATTGTAGATAAGTTTTATTAAACGAGTTGTGCAAGAATTTGTGTTGTAATTTTGGTAAATGGCGAGATTGCACTTATCTTTTATAACGAACTTAACTCACTGGAAATTATTGCTCGCTCCACTTTGCTATCACTGTAGACCACTAAGCTTTTCCAAAAAAGGCGATAGGTGATCTAATGCCCTTTACTTAATTATCCGGGACGATGGATGCAGAGGTCCAATCAGTGACTGCTTCCTGTACATTAATAGCCTAGGAAACCCAAAAGATATGATTTTCCTTACCATCCTGCTTAGCTAAATCCCAAAACTGCAGAACAGAGCCTTGCACCCAAGATTCGTTGAGGAGTAACAATTTCCATCATGATTGTAGCTGGAAGAAGTGTGTCTAATGTCCGGCTGTTGTTGTTCCCAGGTATAACGTATCTGTCAGGTGAGAACTTCCTGGACGTGCTCGACAACGGCGCGGAGCTGTGTCAGCTGGCCGCCGTCATACACGACCGGGCGCGCGAGGCACTGGACCAGGGACTCATAGTAGGCGTGAGTATAGTATGCATATATACCGACTTTTTGGCCTGTGACGTTTTGACTTACTTTTGACCGAATTGAAACAGTTATGTTACGACTCACTCCACCTGGGCATCGATTTGGATAACTGTAGAGCTTTACACTTCACCTCACCTACAGTACCTACTAGATCTATTTTGTCGAAACGTCCACTATTAAGAATATAATACGGTGATGCCACTACCATTTTTGGGCTATTATAGTATTGATTCAAAATTCCCTCAAGAAATAATAACTAAGGTTTCTTCTTCCTAGCCGGTGCCTCAGATCCGCGGGCGCTGCTGGCAGCGCGCGGCGCGGCGCAGCTTTTTCTCTCGGGACAACACAGAGAACTTCATCACATTCTGCAGAGAGCTCGGCGTGCACGAGAACTTACTCTTCGAAAGCGATGATCTTGGTGAGATATTGACTTGTTGTGTATAAAAATCGAGGTAATATCTTTGGTTTTTTGTTTATCCTTTTCTTGGTTGTCGCAACCAAGTAAAAAAATATATATATATATATATAACGATTCCTCTTACATGGTACTACAGTGCTGCACAACCAGCCGCGGCAGGTCATCCTGTGCCTGCTGGAGGTGGCTCGCCTCGCCACCAAGTTCAACGTGGAGCCTCCAGGATTGGTGCAGCTGGAGAAGGAGATCGCGCTGGAGGAGCGGGATTCAGGACTCGACTCCGCTATGTCTGCGACCGCGTGGCAGTTCAGAGACTCTTCGCCGCCACCACGGGATGAAAAGTAAGTTTTTAATTCATCAATACAGTAGGATCACTGTATTGATGAATTTCAAAGAATTAAAAAATTCTCTTCAGTCAAAATTCCAAGTCAAGGCTATTTATATAGGGCTATAATGAGAACTTTTGTTTCTTCAGCAGATCTACTATCGAAGTACCATCTAAGGCATCAGACCCCAACGACTGTAAGTATATAATTTACCTAACACATCATACCACTCACGTATAGATAATTCTTACTTATGTTTCATGAAAGGATCTAAAAAGTGCAACAGTGCATTTGATTGAAGAATTGTCGCTCTTAAACATAAAATAAAAAAGTTGAAATTACCATTTGCAGCGCAACTAGCGGTGGACAACGCAGACGCGGAGAGCACCAAGTCAGAGGGAACAGTCGCCAGCACCGACTCCGACGTGCCGCTCAAACCTACCAATGAACTTGATAAGAGGGTACGTATACATGCTATATATCATGATTGAACATCAGTAAAAGCATAGAAGAAAGTTTGTTTGAGAAAGTTAGACGACAGAGGTTGGCCGTCGCCCCATTATTATAACGACTCGTTTGGCGAACTTACTCGGATTGCCAATTTCTGACTAGCTTCCCTGTGAAGTTCCCACCTAAATCATATCTAAATCTGCAGATGAGTGCTCCAGACTTGGTTTTCTGAATGAACATTACGTTCTTTTTGCTGGAGAGGAGTTTTTAACAATATTCCTTTGTTATGTTCAGGTGCAGTTGGTGACCCGGCTGATGGAGCGCGGCTGTAGCTGCAGCTCCGGCAAGTGCTCCAAGCTGCTGAAGGTCAAGAAGGTCGGCGAGGGCCGCTACAATATCGCCGGCAGGAATGTCTTCATCAGGGTAAGTTGACTGTTTATCAAAAGTCATAATATAGGAAGTCCAGAATCTCGGGAAAATTATGAAGAGGAAGAAGACCTAAGAACCTGATAGTAAAATACAATAAAGATTTTGATTGCTACTAATAAAATACAATTATGGCGGCATCTACATCGCCACATGCGAACTACACATCGAAGACCTGACGTCACACAAATCCTGTATCGCACAATTAGAGTATACCGCGCGATGGACATATATACAAGCTCCCGACATCAACCTCTGGGCAGTTGCCCGCCAGACATGACACCCGTCTGGTCGAAGGATCCTCCCTTTTCTATGGTGGATGAGTGAACTTTACACCTTGTTCCTTATACCCCTAAACAATAATTAATTATATAATTTAATCATTTTAACAGCTCGACTTACCGATGTCTCAATGTTCTGTTCCAGTTGCTAAAGGGTCGCCACATGATGGTGCGCGTGGGCGGCGGCTGGGACACGCTGGAGCACTTCCTGTCGCGCCACGAGCCCTGCCAGGTGCGCCTGGTGACGCAGGGCCGGCGCGACGTGCTGCCCGTGCCGCTCGTCGACACGCCGCCCCCCACCCCCACGCACGCACCGCTCTCACCCGCCAGCAGTCGTGCCTCCCTCACCAAGGAGCCCTCAGTAGCCGGCACCGTCTCACCTGTCGATAGCAAAGCTTCCTCCGTCAGCGGCAAGACCTCCCCAGTCGAGCTCCGCAGTGGCCGCTCCACGCGCGCGTCCAGTAAAGCCAGCAGCGGCAAGAGCTCACCACTCCCCGACGCACGCCGCACCTCCACGCCTGTCAAACCGACATCTGCCAGAAGCTTGAAGTCCGCTCTAACACTCCCCCTGCGAGCGGACTCAGTGGACGGGCGCTCCCCCAAGTCCCCCGCCACCCCGCGCAGCAGGAAGCAGTCCGCACCCTCCAGCTTCAGCACCCCCAACACGCCGACCGGTAGATCTGTTAGAACGCCTCCTGTAGAGCATAGGAAATCACTCACATCCACCACTTTGGCTAACGCACCTAAGAAGTCTCGCAGCATGAGTTTAGCTTACGTGCAGAAGGACGACAAGAGGACGTTCTGTGGAACCGACAGACTCAACCAGGTAAAAAAGAACAGGAGCACGAGTGCGGCCACCACACCCACCGACACCACCGCCACCAGGAAGATGCGCAGTCAGAGCCTCGCCTCCACTCCCGTCAATGAACCCAAAAAGACGTTTAACGGGACCAATGGCTACGCTAAAAAGACCAGAAGTATGAGTCTGGCAACTCCCGTCGACTTCAGACCGCTAAACAAAAGCATCTCTGTGAACGGAGCGATGACGCAGGCCGCCATCGAGGAGAGCATCAGACTGTCGCTGGCCGCCAGCATAGCCGACGACAATTCCTCCAAGAAGCCCTTCTTGCACATCAAAGCCAAATACAGAAGTCCCCCCCCGCGGGAGGTGCCGCCCAGATAATGAGTGCACGCGCGTACTGTTCATTCCATTATTTTTAAAGTTTGACACTTAACAAAGGCATCGTTATAAAGTTCAATTAGTTTCGGTAACTCGTAAGCATTATTTAGATCTCTTAACTGAGCAATCTCATCTTTATCATCTCCTAGTATTAAGTAGTCGCTCTAATTTAATTCACACATTCATGCACTCCATCTGTACGGGAGACCTAGTCATAATGAATTTGTTATTGTAATTGTATTAATACGCTACGATTTAGTTTTATGATAATTTCCAATTGCAATAATTATGGTATCTGATTTATCTCGATAATTATTATTAATAGTATTTTAAATCTTTATTATTTCTGAGAATTATTTTAGTTTTATTTTCTTTTATTTTACTTGATGTGTGTGTTATAATTTTGAATTTCTTTCATTTGACAATAAAGTTAGTGGTTATTGTAGAATTTGGTTTTGTGTTTTATATTTTGTTTATTTGATTTTAAATTTCTTGATACATGACATAATTGTTTGGATTCAGTGATGCACGGTAGTCGATATAGTTAGGGTAGCGACACAATTGTGGCCTCACGCTCACGCGACCTCCACGGTACAAATAATGTTGTTTAATCCACACAAGGTATATTTTCATACGAATCGATAGAAGATATTTTTGCACTGACGAAGTGACGATAGAATATACAAGCACTAGATAGACACTATTCGAGTCCGCCAACACTAAACATGGAACACTGTGTTCATAATCATAGCTCTACGAAAATAGTGATAGTCATAGTGGATATGAATACTGAATTACTGACTTATTAATCGTTCAATTAAAATACCTATTTAAAATTCGCTTTTCCTTATTAGTGTAGAATTAATATTATTAAAAGAAGACTTCCTACGATATTCGGAAGAACGCTTCAAATCTTACTTAGGTTGGATTAGAGACGTTGGGTCGGTGTTCATGCCTCATGAAACCGCATCGTGTGGACTTTAGGATTAGAACATTAGATAGGTTTTGGGAAGTCAATAGTCTTCCAAGTTATGCTGTTCCAAATGATGGATTCTAACGAGGACCTTGATATGGAGGGCGGGGAGATGGCTTCATATACATCAGTTATGTTATGCTAACTGTATATGTATGTACGAATGTTAATGAAGGGGACACCGCATAATGACAATAATTGATGGTCCATAATGAGCGAGAGACAAAACTGTTATTTACAGAAAGACTAAAGCAATGTATACATAACCTAAACAGTATGTAAATTGGAAACTTTCAACTTTTACAATGAGTTCAAACGCATATACCGTAGAATATGTCCCTGCCCGAACAGTCCAATAAGTTAAATTATATCACCGCAATAATTAATTAAATCGTTTTATTAGTCCTATTGACATCACTAGAGTAGTATATATAGACTTGGTGAGGATTTTGGATGATAATTATAATCGGAGCTTAGCATATACATATACACAGGTGATATACACGTGACTGCCGACCTACCTATCTGCAATACTGTGCCAACGTTTAATTATGTATGGTTGATAATAAAGTTTTGATATTCATAATGTAGTTGTTTTATTTGTGCACTTTCATCCACGCACCGCGACACAACAGTAACATCGTAATATACACGGTAATGTTGATCTTAGTGCTTCGTAACATTTTGGTCGATGATCACATACAGCTTTTATTATGAACGTGCGAGTTTTGTTTCGTCTAGACACATTTGCCTTGCAATGGTAAGTTCTGCCAGCTACCCAACCCTAGCTGGTGTTCAATCCTGGGTGAAAGGAGGTGGGGCAGAAATGAATAGAATCTGTCCTAATTTAACATTATCGACAAGACCGATGACATTGGAAAGGTCAGACAACAGATAATCTTAAATCACTACCCAAAAAGGCAATGAGGTGATAATGAAAGCATAACCATTTTAATAAAAATAGGTACCACGAGATAGCAAGGATTCAGGGTTGCTCCCTGCCCACATTTACTAGTAAGATTTAAGCATTTGAACCGCAGTGTTGACACTTGCCCGCCCTTGTCTGCAGTGTCGCCAGCCGGCGCCGGCGCAGCGCGCGCGCGTGGCCGTGCCCGTGCGCTCGTCCGTGACGCCGCACAAGCGTCGCTACACCTACTACAACAAGATGTACAAGCCCATGTGCTACGAACTGCCCAGACCATTCAGCATCTCACTTGTGTAACCATTCGAGAAGTTGCTAGTTTAAAAAAATATTAAACGGCAAGTATAGTTTGATTCAAACTTATTGACGGCGCGGAAGTTAGCCTCTCGCTGCGCAGTACCACACCCGTCACCCCCTGACACATGAATTCGTTACTGCGCAACGACTCTCCTCATGTTCCATTAAGCCGCCATTAAGTTTGAATCAAGCTGTAACTACCTATAGCATTGTGAGCAGCAGTGGACGTTTACGTGTTGATAATAATAGTGATCGCTAAGGCCCGCTTGCGTAATAAATATTTAAAAAAAATACGTTTAGCACTAACAGAACTGAACGATGTTTTAAATAAGTTTGGCGCTAAACGCAATTAGTGATTGGTGGTGCAACGGGCCAGGGTCTATGTCGTAGGATGATTTGTTATTTCGGATTTTTCTCGAAAACCCTAGAGATATTGCTACCCATGTTTTCGCAATATCCCTAGGGTTTTCGTGAAAATTCGAATTATCAAATCATCCTACGACATACACAAACTAAGGGTGTGTAGGCGATTATGCAATGACAAGCTCAATATTGAATGAAAGTTGACATGAGCGGTGAGCAAGACTGCTTCACAACATTCTAAATTGACATTACAAACTAAATAGTAAATAAGTTTGTCCACTTGATTCTAGCAACTGTTTAGGCTATATGATTGCATTGTTTTATATGTAGGAAGGAATTATTCGATAACTTGTGATACACAGCAAGATTACATTATCAATTCGACTAGATGAGTAGGTCGCTACTCGGACATACCTTGAGCTTCGTCACTTCCGACCGCGGAAGTGACGCAGTAGCTACTGGTGTGATAAGTCGACCATCACCGTTTATGTTCTTATTCTATGTATTTAATTATAAAATAAAAATATAACACGATTTTAACTTTATTTATTAAATACCCCAATCAGGTAATACAAAATAATTCAAAATTAAGTATAAAATTAATTTAAAGTAGGAATGATTGAATAAATGCCATGAGAATATTTCATTTTATATATTCGCCTATCTGGAACTAGCTATTCTATTATTAAGTTATATAAGAACTAGAGAGCTACAATTTCAAGTATAGTTTTAAAAGTACAGCATTCAGGAAGCATTGTAGTCGATATTTATTTAAACTTATTTGTAACTTGCTCTCGAGTGTTCCTGCATTATATACAATAAGAACGGTCGAAGAGTTAAATCTAAGTACCGTCAAGTGCGTGCGAATCGTTTACAGGTAATAGTAAATATAATTTATTACGTCTCTAGCTATTTCCTTAGTCTACGGTAAATAGGCAATTTATTACACGCGGTGTTACGTCACTACATAATAAACTATATAAACATAACTATGTTTATTATTATTATATAAAAACTGAACACTACGCGCATCTGAATACTCGAATATGTTGCGTCAACACACTGCGAACACAACACACACTCATTCATTACTCAACACTTTGGATCTCAGCATGCAGGTACTAAACCAAATCAAGACAAGCACGAAAGTTAAAAACTGCGGCGATAGGTCCATCATATTCGAGTATTCGTTACTACTACACCTACTAATTGTAAATAAAAGTATTATTAGTATCTCATTTAATACATTTTGGTAAAGTCACTCCGCATAGTTGATTAGATCATTTGGCCAATTAAACTTAAAGATACCTTACTTAATATAGAACTATTTGACGATTGCGTCATCACTTCATCAGCAATTCATGCGTCGATTGAGATTTGATTAAAACTTGAGTGTTGAAACTAACTGTGCATGATTTAGGCATTATAAATTAATTTTTATGATATCTATGTTTGAAACTGTTCGTACCTCCTGTACATTAGGTAAGTATCCCAATCAAAGCAGGCAGCTATTACATATCTACATTTTATGTCAATTTGCGCATGAGTTATAAATTAATCATTATTATAGTATTTTAACTTTACATGGAGAAAGTATTTTATAAAAGATATCAATAAAAAGAGGAGATTAACATGTGCGCGTGGATAAAAACTAAGTCAAAGTGACCTCTGAGTGATTTCCGTACGATTTTAACTTTAAATATTATTGAAACATCGAACGATCACACGATATGCAACTTCGCGGCTAGCGAACACTGCAGCTAGGTCTTAAATATAATCTTTGATAATATCATTGTAGAAACTTATGAATATTGAGTTATTTAAATCTACATTTTACGCGATAAAATGTAAAAATCTGCACTCCACACTGTCACACAATTATTACTGAGCAATGCTATTTAAAAGACATTACAATGCATTAAAACTACTGATATAGTCTTATTAAAAACTTATTATCTTGAAACTTACATTAATATTACTGTTAAATGAATGTACAGCCAAAGAAATTAATTGTTCAGCAAATGTTGTGCAAATTGTTGACACACTACGTCAATTTGCCATTCCATACGACTGTCGGAGACTGACAGTTGAAATAATTAACGGACAATTTAAGTTGACAGTAAATTTGCTTATCAACAACGTCCCCTGACTGTACAACAAGGTATAGTATCATGTTGCATATCGTGTTACCGCGTGTTGCTGTAGCAGTCGCATGTCGCGCCACACGTTACAGGTGTCGCGGCAGCGTGTGTCGGCGTTACTTCTTCTTGCTCTTGCCGAGCGTGAGCGTGTAATGCGGCTGCTGCTTGCGACGGTTGAACTCAATCGCGTCGTCCTCGATCTTCTTGCGCACTTCTTCGAGACGTTTCTTCTCGTCCGTGTGGTCTTTTTTCAGTTTGTCGAATTTCGCATGTAACTGGAAAGAACATTTTGATAATGTAAGTATCTTTTAAGAAACTACATAAATTACTCCACCACCATAATTACACTGCTATTATACAGGGTTATTGGTTATATGTCGGCAATCCATCAAGGGAATGTAGGAAAATGACCTTTACAAAAATGATTGACATTGGGACATGCAAATGACCTCTCCTACGTCCCCTTAACGGATTGCCGACATATAATCAATAACCCTGTATATAGATCTTTAGTCGCTCGAATGACGTTGACAAATAAAAATAAACAAATAAATGTTTGATAAATAAATTGTAGAGGGAGGAAAGAGGAAGAGGGTAAAGTACTCACCATCAACGTCTCGAAGGTCAAGGTCAAATAAAAATAATGTTATAAGCCGCTTCGATAGAGCTCCTCTATCAAGGCGGCTTATAACGTTCTTTTTATTTTAATTTGAAGAGAGAGGAGAGGGGGGAGATGGGAGGCAGTTTAGTGACTCCCCTGTATCGAGGCGGGACGTTTCTAAATTTAAAACCCCGCGGGGCGCAGCAACATTGTTGCAGTTTTGCGATACGGCTTTGTTTGTTTTCGGGCGGCTTATATTATCTGCGGAAAGCGCAACTCTGGCCGTTGTGGAAATGCTTGAGGCCTATGTCCACCAGTATTCGTCTTTTGGCTGAATGCTGATGACTATAAGTGTACCTCTTTCTCGGCCTCCTTGAGTTCGGCCTCCTTCTCCTTGACCCTCTGCACGAACATCTGCCGCATCTCGTCTTCCTTCTGCTGCAACTCAGCCAAGTGTGCGCTGCGCTTCTGCTCGAATGTTTGTTGGAACGATACCTGTAATGAAAGTTACAATAATTCTTTAGTATTAAGAAAAGAAAAAGAAGCGAAGTTTTGTGTTTCAAGTCAAGTGGTCTTTTCTCATAATGGGCACTGAGTGCAAATAGTTCCTTATTAACACTCCAGGAATAACAACAACTTAACAAAAAAATACATAAACCCGACTGCAACTATAAACTTCAAAACAAGCTCACTTTTCAAGTAGTCTGATGTATTTGGTGGCAGTTATTTTAGTTCAATCTCAGATTTGATGCCATCAACTGCAGCAGACTTATTTTTATTTCAACCTTTTATTGTGTATTTCATATTTTTGGAATCATCTCGTCAAGCCTTTTATTTTGCTGCTCTACAAGCTCAAAGCTTTGCAAAATTTGCGATGTTTAAAGACCAGAGTCCTAATCAATGGAATAGCAAGTCTGTCTATAAAGATACATACGGGCTTGTTATCAGCGTCTACGTCAGTGAAGCCCATCTGCTGCAGGCGCCGGCGCCGGTACAGCTCGTAGTGGCGCGCGTGCGTCTTCTCGCGCAGGTCCTCCATGTTGGTGCGGATCAGCATCTCGCGGAGTTTCACGAAGTCGCAGTGGGACTCGTTCTCAACTGGAAAATAGGAGCATAGTGGTTAATTTGATTATCTATTATACAAAAAAAATATACAAATACTATATTAAAAGGCCCATTGGACACTTTTACCAAACACGACTTTTTGTGTTCTGAAATAAAAGTTTATTATTATTGTTGCGGAAATGTATTAGAGAGATCCTTGCTCAGCAGTCAGCCGTGGAGCTTACACTAACTCGATGGAGTCTGCACATACCCTGCACCGTCCCCCACGGGTACTGGCGCGCGCGCACGGTCTTGTTGCCGATCTTCACGAAGTCGGTGGAGCCCACGACGGCGAAGGGGATGTGCGAGTTCATCACGCTGTTCACCTCCGTCACCGACTCGTCGTCCACCGGGAACTGGTAGATCTCCACCGAGTTCGCTTGCAGCTCTTGAATTATTTTGGTCTGGAATTAGAGGTTTAGAATGATCAGTTTATGAGGTTCAAAGGTTTGTCAATCTCATTACAGCCTAAAATTCTACTTCTATTTAAGATTTTTATTAAGTAAGTTTTATAAGTTAAGATACTATCTTAAAATATTTCACTGACAAACGTTGCACAGCGCCACAGCCTACGCCGGTGGTTAGAAGCTTGAAATTTTTCTCAAGAATTCTTTATGCTATAATGCACTAAGGATTTTTGATAATGATGAATTATCAAAAATCCTTAATCCTAGGGCTAAATGGCGGATGAAAGTTGGTAATTTTTGCCGATGGGAAATCTCAGGCACACGGCTTGTAAAATAGAATATTCATTTTCTTGCTCAGAATGTCGGTATTTACAATAAGGTGGGTACAATATTTTTTTTTTCTTTGTTCCTCTCAAATAGAGCACTTGCCATCTAATTTCTTCACCACCCTTGGTTGACTGGTAGAGAATGCCTAAGGCATTAAGTCCGCCTTTGTACTTTTTTGAGTGTGAAAAGTTTAAATAAATAATATTAGAGAATTAATCATATTAAACATTCTACCATTATAGCATGCAAATATTGATGCAGTTCATTGCCACACATTAATACACAACAAAATTTTATCACTTAGAAAATCCGATATGTGATAGTTTCTTTTTGTAAGTTGTTACTGGTTCCTCTTTTATGGAATTAGGCATGTGGTTAAAAATAGCCGGTGACATACCAAAAACACTTTTCCTCAACAAAGCAGTCCTATATCCACCCCTGTGCATAACAAGTTTTGGTATTGAGACAGCAAAGTTACATCTCGGTATCTTAGTTAAAAATTCTATTAAATCTAGGACTCGTAAAGATATAGTTGATCTGTCGGTTGAACATAACATTGAATTGTCCTGTGTTGAGCTAGATAAGCATGTTATAGAGTGCGTTAGCAGACCCCCAAATAAAAAAAAAACTACTACATATTTGAGTCAGTAATGAAAGATGTTCTAGCAAAACTTGCAATGGGTAAAACATCACTAATTATCTGTGGGGTCTTCAATATCTTAGAAAATTGTTCAAATAACAGTCGATTATTAAGTCTCTTTAAATCATTTAATTTGCCAAATGTGTTTTCAGAACCAACCCGTATAACTACAAATTCTGCTACATGTATTGATAATGTTTTTTGTTGCTGCGACTAACAACCTGCGAATGACTAATTATCTCCATTCTGATCACAGCGGTCAAACCATTGCTTTCAACTCCAACACACCATTACAAAGAATTCAGATAAAATCTAGACAAATAACAACCAGCAATCTAAGTAGATTTAATAATAAATTTAATTAGTAAGTTAAGTATACCGTGTCATATTATATGTATAAATGTAAATGAATTTTATGAGGAATTCTTTTCAGTAGTACCTACGCACGGAGTTCAATAACACATTTAAAAAGAAAACTAAAAGGATTTGCCCAAATTTTTTGTTCAGTGACTGGGCAAAAGCCTTAAGCCTTATATTAACCTTGAAAATTTTAATAAATATGTTACTGCTTACTCTCAAACTTTAAAAAATACCTGCAAGGTATTTAAAGCCTTGTACATTAGCAACAAGATCAAATCAGTCGATAGTAAAATATAGACGGTTTGGAAAATTATCAGTGACGAAACAAACAGGAATAAAAGACATAATAATGATTTCACACTAGAAACTTCACGTAGCCTCATAAGTACTAACAAAGAAGTTGCTCAAGAATTTGTAAATTTCTTTACCAGTATCCCACATAAAACTACTGAAACCTTAAATTCCTTGCCCTTTATTAAAAGCAACCGTTTCATCCCGCCCGATTGAATTTAAATTCAAGCATATAAACCCCATAACAGTAATAAAAGCTTTCAAGAAAATCAAGATCAAATTAACCGAAGATTAATTTGAGTTACTTTCATAGTAATATTATGTCGTACGGTATTCTACGGGCTGCAGACATCGAGTCTATTTTTATTGTGCAGAAAAGAGCCATATATGGCCTCCGCAGGCGCGATTCTCTAAAGGAACTGTTTAAAGATATTAACATCATGACGGTACCTTGTCAATATATCTATGAAAACATTATGTACTTAAGGAAAAATCTATATCTTTTTAGTAAAAGAGGTGCAAGACACAATTATAGGACCAATTACTTCAAACCAGTTTCAGGTTGGCTAAAGTGGACTTACATTATTCACCCTACAAAAAAAACTGATACGAATAATTATAAACTTAGAACAAACAGACAGTTGCAAACCGTACTTCCGGAAACACAAAATGCTCACTTTAATTGGTATTTATATTTTGGAATTATGCAAATTAGTACACAAATACCCAGAATCTTACACCACACGGGAAGACATACAAACAAAATATTCGTTGCGTCATAAAAACAGATTAAATTTGCCTCCCTCCCGCCTTAAACTGCACTCCTCCAGTCCATATGCGATGTCAATTAAATAATACAATAAATTACCGGAGAACATAAAACAAGAAAACAAAACCAATAAATTTTTTAATAAATTAAAACAATTCCAATTAATAAAAGTTATTACACAATAAACGAATAGCTATCGGATAAATTCAATGACTAAAAAATATAACTGATTACCAGATAAGCAAAACAATAAGTGTGTTAAAATTTATGAGGAATAAAATTGATTCACTCACTATCTCTGTAACGAGAGTCGTCGCGCAAACATTGAGCTCCCGTATTAAATTGTTTAAAAAATATAATATTGAACTATTAAGTGACTAATTTACGACTAAAGTGAAGAAAACAGTGCAACCAGTGCGTAAAGTGCTATCTAAACATAATATAGACTTTAAACTAAATAATAACAACATTTTAATATCTTCCATAGATGAGCTAAAAACTGTGTTAAAATATCAATAAGTGGGTTTTATAACAATCTACTATAGTATAAATAGCTATCACTTGTGAAGAAACTGTGCAAAGCATGAAAAAATTCGTCAAAAATAGCAAAAATTATTTTTTTTCAAAGTGACAGTGGCTGGAAAAAAATATTTAAATGACAGTCATCTTAACGAACTACGTATTTTTTATTCCGTACTAGCAAGATAACACAAATTTCAACGTATAGAATAACTGCCACATTGGCGCGGTTAATACAACGTGTACGTCGTACGGCAAAAGACTCGGGTTCGAATCTCACTACCTGCTTGTCTTTTTGGAATGTTAATAATCCTTATTTATAACCGAGAAGTTTAAATAAAACTTAAACTTATATACAATCAATATAGCTATCGCACACAATAATAATAGATGACTATGAAAACATTACCCAAAGAAGACAAAATAAAAATAATAAAAATATGACGACTACTAGCAGTGACAGCGAATTCGATATGGATGTCTCATACCAAAGTTTACCTAACACAGTAGGAAATAGTGATGATATTACTATATTGAAGGAGGACATAGAAAAACTAAGACTGGAGTTGCAAACTGCCAACTCAGAAATTGATAACTTAAACCTTGAAATTAATACACTTAAAAATAATTTACTAGACTGCGGAAAAAAGATAAAACTACTTAAATCGATAGGAATACAAGAAAGTTCAAGCAAAGAAAACTTACCTAGGCAGTTCTACTCACCTCAATATCAGCGGAAAGTACGGTCACTATTAATGAAAACTGGTTTACCAAGGACCTCTTCCAGAGAATACACAATACAGGGTTTAAACTTGATAAGTCCTAAAGCTGATGTTTTAAACAACTCCGTAGCTGTCAAAAATAAATCTCCTGTCGATAAGCGGCTTTCATTCGTGGCTGACACACGTATGGCTGAAAACCTACAGGATAGTGTCTTAAACAAAACTATTATAAATTTCTCAAAAGAGGAGAGTTGTGAAAATGAAGAAAGTATTAATATACTGCACACACCTATTGATGAACTGACTCACGACGCTCCACGCAGTACAAAAACTTTCTCACGCAATTACAAAGATATAAAAACGAAAAAAAGAGTTATGATATTGTGTAATGAACAAGGGAATGGATTACGACAATCACTAAATCAGCTATTGGGATCAGACTATACAGTATTCTCGTTTATAAAATCTGGTACTACATTGGAAAACTTCATCAATTCATCAAAAAATGAAATAGCTAAATTCAATATGAATGACTATGTTATTGTAGTTGGGGGCCTCCATGAATGCAACCCATATGACACGGAAATGTACTTACATGCATGGCTATCATCCATCAAGAACACAAATATAATTATAAGCGAGGTTCCATCAAATAGGTATCTTAATGAAACAAAACTCAATTATATGTTAAGGTTTATCTGTGGAAAGCATGACAATGTTATTTTTATGGATATGGACTACTCTAGATATCGGCCTCGGAGAACACACTTTATACTTAATCTTGCTAGATCTTTCTTGAGGGAAATTCTGCAACTGGACTATAAATATAAATCAAATGAATATCAAAATTTGTTAATTATACAAAGTAAAAAAATATATGTAGATAAATCTGTACAAACTGACTTTACAAACCATCAAAATGAAATAGAGATCGAAAATGTTGAAGAAAAAATATGTAATAATGACTCATCTAGTAATAATCAGTCTTTAGAGGAAAATACAGTACGTAGTGATTTTTTTCGTGAATAAATACCTATGTGTTCTACACCAAAATATAGCGGGTCTGCTTAACAAAGCAGACATCCTCTCTATATGCCTTAATGAACTGTCAGAAAAAGACCTGTCCGTTGATGTACTATGCATAACGGAGCATTTTGTGATGTCAGGTCATGAAGACCGCCTTGTAGTACCTAATTATAGATTAGCTGCATGTTTCAGCAGACACAATAGTAAAAGAGGCGGATCTTGCATTCTGGTCCGGTCTGGACATTTATGGAGGGAGTTACCAGAGGTTTCAGAACTTTCATTGACTAATGTAGTGGAATGCTGTGCAATTGAACTGACAAGTTATAAAATTGTAATAATATGTATCTATAGAGTACCAAGGACAGGGAATTTGAATGTATTTTTTAGCAAATTAGAGCAATTATTGACATTAGTGACAAGAAGAAATTGTAGGAAAATTATTATAGCAGGTGATCTGAATATAGACGTATTGAAAGAAAATAACATAACTTTTGAACTAAGATGTCTCCTAAAAAGTTTTAATATGACATTAGCAATAGAAAAACCAACTAGGATGCAAAGCCAAACCTGCATTGATAATTTCGCCCACAATTTCGAGAAGAAATGCAGGACGGAAGTGATAGAATTTGCCCTATCGGATCACACTGCGCAATTGCTGAAGTGTCCCGTATTTGCTAACGTTGTTTTGAAATATTGGTATAAATCACAACGGGACTTTAGCCCAGAGAATATGATCAAATTTAGAACCTCCCTTGAGAAACTAACGTTCTCTGAAATCTACGACAATGACGATCCAAATGATGCATTTAACTCATTTATCGAACAATTTAAATTATTTTATGACCTATGCTTCCCTATTAGACGTATAAAAATACCAACAAGTAAAAAACCAAAATGGATATCGCGAGGACTTAAATTATGTAGCTTCAAAAAAAGGCAATTATTATGGACGTCTAGACTTAAACCTACTCATATAAATAGGGAAAAATACTCAAATTACTCAAAGTTACTTAAAAAAATTATTAAACTGACTAAACGATCTCAAAATAACTACAATATTAAAGCTTCTGACAATAAAAGCAAAATGACATGGAAAATAATAAAAAACCCTAAATTAAATTTACCTAATGACTCATTAAATACAATTCAAATTGACAATGAAACAATCAACAAACCTCAACTAATTGCTGACAAGTTCAACGACTATTTCGTAGAAAAAGTTATGCCAGTACCAGGATCAGGTAAAAGAGCGAGTGCTTATATATTAAATAAACAAAAGTCAATGTTCATGGCTCCATGTCAACCGATACAAATATTTAACATTATAAAAGGTCTTAAAAACACTAGTAGCGCAGGGTATGACGAAATTTCAACTAAGATTATAAAACATGTTGCCGATTTAATTTCCAAACACTTGAGTCACATTCTTAACGTGTGTATCATTGAGGGAGTTTTTCCTGACCGTCTTAAGATCTCCATAGTCAAACCTATATTTAAAAAAGGTAAAAAGCAGCTAATGCAAAATTATAGACCTATTGCACTTTTGCCAACTTTTTCTAAAGTTTTTGAAAAATATATTTATAATGAGCTTTACACATACCTAGAAAAACATACGATTCTCTGTAACGAGCAAAAAGGTTTTCGGAAGAATATGACAATTAATATGGCTATTTATGACTTTTTGAATAAAATTATGACTAATATTGATAATAAGAAACCTGTTTGTGCTATGTACTGTGATATGACGCAAGCTTTTGACTGTGTTGACCACAATATTTTACGAAACAAACTTGACTCCTATGGTATAAGAGGTAACATTCTGGACTTATTAAGCACTTACCTTTCAAGAAGAAAACAATTCACTGCTATAACAGATTTAAATTTAAAGACTAAAGTAGAAGTTACATACCTGTCCGAAGAACGCACAGTGTATTTTGGAGTACCACAGGGTAGTGTATTGGGTCCCTTACTGTTTTTGATTTATATTAATGACCTGCCCAAAGCCATAGACTTCCCTATAACACTATTTGCTGACGATAGTACGGTAACAATACCTTGCAATAAACCTGAATTCTATGAACTTGATGTTAATAACGCGGTCAATTCATTAATCTCTTGGCTTAATAATAATAATTTAAGAATTAACCTTGGTAAAACCCAAATAATGCACTTTGGCCATAAAAAAACCAGTTTGAAAATGGAGGTTCAATACCAAAGTAACAAAATTGACGAGGTAGATAGTACAAAATTTCTAGGCTTAATTATTGATAGGCAGCTCAACTGGAAGGCTCACATTGAAGCGCTATGCAAAAAAGTTAGTAGTTCATCCTATGCCCTGTATAAACTTGCTCCAACAGTAGACACAGATGCTCTACTCACAGCTTATCATGGTCTTGTGGCGTCTGTATTAAGATACGGCATTATATTTTGGGGTAACTCAACAAACAGAGAAGCTGCTTTTAAAGCGCAAAAACGGTCTATCAGAGCCATGTTTGGACTTCAAGTAACGGACAGTTGTGAACCTTATTTCCGAAAATACAAGATTATGACACTCCCGGCTTTGTATATTTATGAAGCTGCCTTATTTGTAAAGTTAAATGCACACTTGTTTCCCCAACTATCAGATACTGTTAAACGTAACAGGCGGAATGATATGTTACGCGGACGGAGAGCCAAAACAGCCCTAATGTGGAAAAGCATATTCTGCATAGCACCGCAAGTTTATAACAAAATTCCAAAATCAATTAAAGAGCAAAATTTTAATGGATTTAAAAAGAAACTGAAAGACTTGCTATATATTAAATGTTATTATAATTTAAACGACTATTTGAATGATACTTTGACATCCTAATTGAATTGATAATGCTTTTATACTTTGACATCCTGAATAAATTGTGTGTTTATGATATTATTATTAACTACCATAACTAAAATTGAAATTTTAATTTGTAATTATGCAATCGATCATGTTAATACTAACCTCTAATAAATGTAATAAATGAATGTACCTAATATTTGCACGCCACACTTGGCAGAATGTGATGATACCATTGACTAATCTTAAGACCGTATAATGTACCATATTCTGACAAATAAATGATTATGATTATGATTATGATTATGAGGATTATAAGTATTAATTTAAATATATAACTATATAATCAGAAGAAACTTATTATAATCAGAGAATAAATAAATGAGTAATAAAATAAATAAATATAATAACTAATACTGTTGCAAAAAATTAAAAATAAATAGACGGATAGGATATAATTTAAATATTTAGTAATAAGCTTCCTCTCTCCTACTTATTTAAAATTTTGCTTTGCCCGACAGGGTCCATAATTGTTTCATTTTATTTATTCCTGCCACCTGTATGTGTACATTATGGATTGCAATAAAGATAAAGACTTGTCTTTCATGGGGTACTGTTTAAAATATTACAATAAAATACCTCCCCACATACTACAACTGAATGAAACGAAATTTTAATCTTATATTAAACGCACACTATGCAGCCAAGCATATATAAGTTGGGGGATTATATGGTTGAGCTGAATGGTGCTAATCCATAAGTTATGTTCGTGAACCGCCTTCAGTACGGACTGGTCATCTCTTAGCTGCCCCGGCTTATTTTTTTTTTCATTTCTATTACGGACGCTTTTAACGTTTTGCATCGTTCTTACATGTAACAACATGCATGTTGTGTTGTATGTTGTTTGCATGTTCTTCAACATGAATGATGTAACCAATATTTTGTAACCATATCTTGATTTAAAAGAGTGTCCATGGAGTTTCTTGCCCGTTCTTCTCCATAGCTACCTACTACGCTTTGGAATGGGCATCTAGCTTCCTCTCTGACTGACTGACCCTTTGACAATTCAAAAGTGAAAAGTGATCTAAATGCTTTGAGTTTGAGATGTCGATTACATTTAACCAAAAGGAGCAATTACTACAATGTAAAGGCACGAAAATGACAATAAAAATTTGGAACACAGCTGTCAGTAACTTTTAATTCAAATATTGCTCGTAGGTAGCGTTTTTGGGCCTTAAAAATACTCTCTGTTTCGGTGGAATAAGGATGAAGACTAAAAAATTTTTTTTTTAGTCCTCTTCGATATTATAAAAAAAATATTGGGACACGTATTTTTTCTTTTTTTACGTTTTCTAAAGATTAAGGCGATACATTGAGGTAAAATGTGCCATGACGTCACGAGTATGTAGATTTTATACATACTAATAGTATGTATAAAATCCATACTAATGACGTAGCGATCCCCACTCCCCAACATAAAATGCGTTTTATCTAAGTAATTTTTTATTAATATGATAAAGCAAAAAATACTTTTACTACCTTTTACTTTTTTTTTACCCAGGCATCATCCGTATTGCCCCAATATATAATACCAAACCTTAAAATGAAAACGACAAAACTATGATTTAATTTTTTTTTTTTTTTTTACTTATTATAAAGTGCATGTGCGTTGCGCTAAGTTTTTTTACAGATTCCTTCTGCCTGTGCCTTCCATGTCAGTTGACTGTCAACAACTACTCTGTCCACATTTTGCCTATTGTAATTAATATTTAGATCATTGATACAAAGTCTCTGGTAAAAATTCATTATCTTTGTTTTTTGTATGTTTATTTGTAAGTTGTTACTATTTCGCCAATTTATTATAATTTTAATGGTGCAGTTTATATCGTTTTCATAATATTAAAGTACCACGGATGGTGGATTTGGCGTGGGAGGTCGTTAATGTAAATTAAAAATAACAAAGGCCGAAGGACGCTTCCCTGTGGTACACCGAATTTAATTTCTCTATTGGAAGACACGTATTTTTGGTCTAATTTACACTTGAGACATATTTTGTAAATTTCTGTCATCTGTTTGCGACTGGATAAATATGTTTTTATTAGGTTCAGGATATTATAATACAGCGTGTCAGGGACATCGACGCGAAAACTGTTACCAGTACATGATTCTGAACCTCCCTGTGATGAAATTTTTCGTCGACAGTTTAAAAAAAAACCTGCTGCTTCATGGAAAAGTGCAGTACCTACGCGGTCAAAATGTATAGAACAGCAGTTTTCTTTTTAAATACCAGAATATTATATTTAGTATGGAATTTGTGGGTTCTCAGTTCAGCATCGTATTTGACTGGGTTCTTATCACACATGACCTTAATAGTGTCTTTGTCTTTGGTAAATATTGAGTGTAAAAGAATGTCGCTAACGGATTGAAGTATTATAGTAATTTGTATTTGCTCATTGTAACAGAAATAGTTGGCAATATAGTGAAAGGCAAGTAAGTAAGGGAAGTAGATTACGATTATACTTGCAAATATACTGTGGTAACTCAACATTGCGATACTATCTAGTAACACTACTCATAAACTAATAACATATTATTATTTCCCGAAACTGGTACATGCTATACCTACTTATTTAAATATAGCAGAGAAAGTTATGACCAATAAACATGAGTAAAATATTGTAATAGTAATTTATGACCGTAGTTACTGAGTCTTAGTACAATAATACATTGTAAGTTCGAATGAATCACTGAACAGTTGGACATGAATTACATAGTAATGTATTAGATGTAAATATACACAAACGATTTTCCTACATGTGCCCTCTGTGTGTTGCTAGTTGGTAATGGTCTGTGAATACTGGCTCTTGTAAGAAAACACGGAAAGAATGCACAATGGCGTGACTGTTAACGTTTACTTGTTGAATACCAGTATTGATTAATTAAGAACAATAAGGCTGACAAGAAAGACCATAACCATTGGAGCCCAACGATATTGGAAATAGAAGAGCACGAGAGTAAAAATCAATAGGATCAAGTTCTAAGTATGGCGAAACTATTCGAATACTAGGAAACTCGGTCTGCATAATAAGCATATTTTTAAAATCTCAGGTACAGGTGACGCACGCTTTCAAGAATTTACTGAACATTTTACTAACAAGAATAAACATGGTAAGTTCCGCATGTCTTTCTCAAGACGACGATAAAATAAATTAAGCTTATGGATACCAGAACAACATACCTTGAACTTCTGCAGCTCAGTCTTGGAGATGGTATCCGCCTTCGCGATGATGGGGATGATGTTCACTTTCGTGTCCAGCTTCTTCATGCACACCAGGTCGATGGACTTGAGCCCATGACCTATAAATAAAAGAAATAGGTTCTAATGAAATAGATAACATTAAATAACTCGGCTCATAGTCATATCGGCCGGATGAAGTTGGCAGGAGGTCGCCCCCATACATTTCTAAAAAGATTATTCTGGGTCGCTTGGATGCACCCATTGACGATATGATCAGCGACATTTTACTGTTTAGGGAAATTCATCGCTCCGTTTCAATTTACAGCTACAATAATGAGTTAAAGTTCTGTTATCAGCATTGGGATGTTTCCCTACGTAGTTCCAATTGAAAAATGAAATATAGCTGCTGTTTGGGACAAAGCATAGAAATGGCGCAACGTAGCGTAGCGGCGGGACCACACACGCGATAACTTCCGTTATCACCGCTCCTTATATGAAGTTTGTGAGCCATTTCCCTACCAAATACCTGACACTTTACTACACTGGAAAGTCTGCCTGAATTCGTATAATCAGAACTACACATGGGTTTTATGCTAAAGCATTTTGACATTTGAGTAATAATTGGGAATGTATTCCGTAGAATAAACGTCAACTATGACCAAGATGGTAGGTAAGTAAATTCTTCAGTTTTGTATTCTTAACTACATTCGAACAGCTTTAAATGTGACTTAAAATACGGCTCGACTTTTTATTTTTTTACACAAACCGCTAAAAGTAAATATAGTCATGGTTGCACCGATACTAAATCAAAGTTAATTATCTAGTCAACAAGTGAGTACTGTTTAGTTAACATCAAGTAAGACAAGTGGACGTCAATTAGGTGTGGAGTTACGCGCCGGTATCACGCATGCGTCGCCACGACGCGATGTATGCGCCCGCGTCGCTGCACTTGTCGTGTTTACATTCGAACAGTACGTGTACCATACAATCAGTGGAGAGGAATTCGAAGCGCTTCCTTTATCTTGTCCTAAATTGTCATTCATATTCGGAGCATGCAAACGAAGTTAATTTGGTAAACAGGTTGATGATACAGCCCCTTCGATCGCGAGAGGCAGTTCGTGTTATGGAATTGGAAACTTTTTGGGATTAATTCTAACCATTGACGTGGAAGTATTCAGTAAATACTATTTAGCAGTGATTCTTTTAGTATAAAAATAAATGACATGTTAACCTGTAAGGTACCTACCTCAACAAAAAATGAGGAAGACAAAATAAATAAATCTCAATTTTCCTTAATCATTGTTAAATAAAAAGTTTTACTCATTCTAATCTCGTAAACACACGGCTACACATCAAGGTATACAGTCCCAGTATAAGCTGACCTCGCATTATACAGAAATCCTAGACAATGCGAGATCAGCATAAACTGGAAATGTAAAGCTTGATGTGTACCCGTGTGTACTTATATGTAACAGAAGTCCCGTTACTGGCTCTATGGGGAGTATGGAGAATTCGAGGGCAGCATATAGTATGCCGCGCGCGCCCTGAATAAATCCTACGTTTGTGAGCGTCCGCGTGTCAAGGACAGCTCGTAAAAATGTCACCCAGTGGGCCATCTGCCTACTGCGCTAGACCAATTATGTAGTGAAAGTTTTAGAAAAATAGTAACACAGAAAACTAGCATCTTTACGCATTTCAAAAAACTTACAAGTGAAATAAAATAAAAAGTTCCTCTGTCTGCACAGTAAGCGCCATGTGCAAAGTGATAATAATTCTTCGTGCATTTATGTAGCTAGTAACTTCATTGCACAATTTAATCAAAATCCGTTTGTCCATCCGAAACTTTCATAGTCAAATTATTTATTTCAAATAGAAACAAAAGCACTTTTGAATGTCAAAATTTACAAGAAAATTGAATTGAAAAATTGAATAGGTAGTTTATCCATACGAAACTACCTTTTGTATGGGGCCCATTCTTCTCCATAGAATAATGGGCAAGAAACTACACTGTTATTGTTTTATTAAAATGTTAACTTACTTCTCTGTTGAAAATGTTATTGGGTACAGCCATTTTATCAGGTTTTTCTAACAGCGCTTAACTGTGTGTGTATGCTAAGCAAATATCACACAGGATAAATATATTTATAAACAGAATGCTACTAACATTATTAACTTTGTTTCTAATTAGGTTTAATATTATTTAAAAGTGATAATACTTGACATTGAACTTTGTGGTTTTACATACATAAATAATTCATGCCTTCTTTCCACAGCCCAGGCAGAAACTAAAGAACGTTTTATGGATTTTAGAAATAGAAAATGTTTATTTGCTTAGAATGTAGGTATACATGTGAGTTGTTATAACGTAATGTTTGGTTCCACGTATATTCTACCTTTTGGCATGCAGAAGTACTTATAACTACGATATCTTATTTAACAGTTCTTCCAAAACAAAATTGATGTCTATATTCTAATAAATCTAAGTCTCTATAATTTATAAAAACAAAAGCTACAAGATATATATCAGCTAGCTATAGTTAGTCTGCAAAAAAACCTGTTACAGCATATGCATATGTTACATGTTATGCTGTTCTTTGTATCTTGGTTTATTGATGTAAAATAATTTAATACATCGATGTAAATCGATGTTAATACATCAATGTCTTGGGTATCTTATTTATATATTACAGGCGCTATGCAGTTAACACTTTTTTTAATAATACTATTTTATAAGCACTGGTACATAATACATTTTGAAATTGGGACCTCATAGATCTAGTTCGATTTCTCGTGTCCTTTAATGTAGGAAATAAGCTCTTACAATTAGTTAGTTTTTTAAAAGTTTGAATGTCTAACATCTGAAATAATATTCAACATCTGTCTTAATGGGGCGCTTACACTTGAGTATGCAACGTACAATTTAAAAGTGTAGTCATTGTTGAATAGCCTAATAAATAGATAAGGGATTATAAAAAGTAATGTGTAAATTACTACATTTATATCTGTAATTTTTAAGGTGTATATTATTAAGAGTATTATGTATCTGTGAAGATGTTTACAGACATAAAAACAAAACTTTAGACTCACCTGTGGGACAAATGAAGTACAGGCAGACATGCAGTCGACTGTCATGGTACGTGGGCAATGCTCGCTTGATTTTGAGCTCCTCTTGCAGGTAGGCCTCAAACTGGGCATCTATGTAGTCCACTACTGCTTTGAAACTGTCCTCCTTGTTTACTTGGTCACCGTAGCCAACGGTGTCACAGATTGTTAGCTGCAAAGTTAAGAATTGGTATTAAATCTTACATACTTACAGAACTAACACATTCAGGTTTTAGTTAATTGTTATCAATTTGTGATTCCTCTAAAGGTCTTTGCACCTTTTCCGTATTGTACTGAAACAATTACTTGCTATTTTTATTAGAATTTATCAGAGAGAATACAAATGCTGGCTGTATAAAGGACCTAAGCCACTTGAAAACATTTTAAATGTTATCAAGATGAAAAAGAGGGAAACATAAGAGTAAAAATGAAACATGTTCAATATACCTTTAGTCTAACGCTACTCTCCTGCAGCTCATAAGTGTGTGCCTTCAACTTAACCGTGGGCAGGTTGTGTGGGCTCGGCACTGACTCAAAGTTGGTGTTGAACAGCGAGTCCATCAGGGTTGACTTACCCAACCCAGTCTCACCTGCATGGTGAATAACATAGTTTTTACATCCTTCAAAGAATTCGATACAATATCATTAATTTTCCTGTACAATTCATTAATTAGTGAACCTACACTAACAGTAGTAAATGAACGAGGTCGCTCGCTAACCATGCTAGCGATAACGTAGGTGGGTGACGGTGATTAACTCAACTACAACAATTAGTCATTGTGCTCACCTATGCACAGGATGTTGAAAACGAAGCCGTTCTGCACGCTCTTGTTCACCAGCTGGTCAGGCAGGCTGTCGAACCCGACGTGCCCCGACAGCTTGAGGGTGCGCAGCAGCGTCTCCATCTAAAATTCATTAGTTGTCTCAGCACACCGACCGAATTCGCACAACCAAGTGAACCGACGCATTCGCCTAACAAACGTAATTGACGCAATAATGACGAACGTAAACGCAATGTTTGTTGTTTATTCACCGGTCTAAAGGAATGTTTTATTTACTATTTGTAACGATAATAAACACAGCAACGGATTCAATATCCAATTTTTTGTCGGAAGAGCAACGCCCTTAGCTTCAATTTTCTTTATTAAAATGTGAACATACAGCCTCTTATTAATTTTTGTTAGGTTGCTCATATTTACTTTTATAAAATTTACTACAATATACATTGGATTATTAATTTTAAACAGAATTACACATAATTTCACTCACTTTTTGAGGCTCAACGTCGATCGCCGCCATGTTTACTTTTTGACTGATTTCAACAAAGTGCCATGAAGTGAACTTCAGTTCACTTTGCATTAGCATTTGAAGCAAACTTCACAGCAGACAACATAAAAATCAATAACCACAATCTCGTTTTTTAGGTGTGCAATCAATAAAATAAATTATACAATAAATTCAGGCTCTTTTTGATTCAGTAAATTGTAAAACGAAGAGCTAACAAACCTCGTAAAATAAGCAACACATACATATTATTGATGTTGGTCATACTTAACTTAGCTGAAGTTATTGCTGTATAAAATATAAAACCCATTCTTTATTATTATTTTTTTGTAAAATGAGACAAATTAATACACACAATATCATTTATTCATACCAAAATATAAAAACGCCTCTTTTATTATAAGTTTTTAATATCGGTTTTTGTGCTTTTTGGTTACTTACTAACTTTGTATCAAACGCCAAGTAATAATTTTTGGTGTGCTGATCCAGGGACTGAAAGCGGTTACGGTTAAAGGTTAAGATACCTCAAAAATATACCGGTACCGGTTTAAAATAAGGGTTGAGCTATACCAATACCTTTTTAAATAAAGGTTGGGCTAAACCGTTATCTAACCTTTACACGATTTCGGTACCGTGAAAAAATGTGAGACGGCGCGGCGCGGGTGTCTGGGGTGTCGAACACGTTAGAACTTGTGTATTTATGAAGGTTTAGGTAGTGCTACCGATAATTTATAAAGATTAAGGTCCGGTACCGATACATTTATAAAGGTAACGATATTTCTACTGAAATATACCGGTATGCATTTCCAACCTCAAAATTCCGCTACTGAAAAAAATAACAGTATCGAAATATTTTGGTAACCCTTATTTAACGGTATGACGTCATACCGTTTATAGGTACCTTAATTTTTGGGTAATTCAGCCCCTGCCCTGTGCTGATCTAACATGGTTCTACCATTTCAAAAATTATAGAAATTTTAGTAGAATTGTTAGGGTACTAACTGGAAAATCAATTATGGCAACATCTCCAAAATCCAAAATGGCAGAATGCGACTTTGGTGTGTTATCATGTGAGCCGAAGGAATAATGTTTTCTTGAATTTTATGGTCGTGAGTGGATTTTAAAATTGTGTTTCAGTGAATTGTGACAAAATAAACCATGGCGGACTTAAAATCGCCGCCGTTTAGTGATATCAAGAGACCTGAAGAAGTAGTCAGGATGACGACGAACGATAGCCTGAAATTCGCTGTTCTTATCGGGCTGATTGAAGTCGGACAGGTGACCAACCGGGAGGTAGTGAACACCGTCCTGCATCTGGTAAGTCGTCACGTCACTTTCCTCCACGGTTGCACCATAATTGCCTAAGTGCATCTAAGTGAAATCTTATTAGATTCGTCTTAGAAAGGTTATTGGATTACACTCTGTATTTAGAAGTTTTAATTCGTACCTCATTGATGTAGCGAATAATTGTGGATTTTATCATTGATGCTGATTATTTATTACCTTGGCGATTATGCAGTAGCGTGTAGTCGGCCGAGAGCCGCGTCTATTTTCATTGTTTTTATCGATCGCGTTTGGTCGTGAATCGCAGGATCGCGCGGCCAGCTCCGCGGCAGCGGCCGGCGACCGATCTATGTTTGTTTTGATATTTCACTGCCGGCCGAGCATACTTTCACGGCGAGGCTCCAGAAGGCTAGTGCGTGCATTACGTATGATATTACGTATTGTTGATTATTTCATAAACATTTACTTTGGTATATGATGCGTATAATAATGACGTGTTTTACCTTGAATAATTAACTTAGTAGCAATCTTCACTATGAAAATACGGCCGAGGAATCGCAATCAAATCACTACCCACAATCCTGCGCATTTCAATAGTTGAATCTGACAGTTGCAAGTCATTGAAACTTCGTCCAGAGTTCTATACCGCTGCTGCAAAGTTGGACGTTGCAAAGAACTGTGATAAACTCATTGGATAAACTGATAAATTATGCACGGCACATACCTACTCAAATGCATGCGAAGAATCGCTCATAACAATGTCCTGTAGGTACCTGCCTACTTAAGTTACCATTGTGTTGCCATTCAATCAATATAAAAATGACAATAATAAAGGTATTATATTGGTATTATATTGTGGGTTTTGGTTATACTAATATCTGTCCATTAAAATGTTATCGATTATCAATCATTTGATTCTATCGTCGAACACCAAACCGCAGTGACGTCGACATGAATCATTAGGTACCTATAATTTGATGGTCAAATACCTACCCACTTATGTGACGACTCGGCGCAAAAAACTGCACTAGCGGTGTTTTGCCGTAAACACACGATTATATGTTGCCTCCAACGGTCATGCCTCGTCAATTCTGTAATAGGTATTTAAGCGGCAATCAAGCCCTTAGCATCGTATCTATTCACTATTGTTATCACTTCAGTTTATCTAGGTTGGCGATGTTATCCTAGAATGATATCCACCAAAACAGTTCGCTGTAGTGGATCATTTGGAAAGTCAATAAAGAGCCGACTACAGATAATGTGGTTCGTATCATCCAGACACATTTGAGACCTCTCCTAACACTCTTTTCTTCCACATGATAACCTACATAAAACGTACGATTTTCCAGAAAGATAACTCGATAAGTCTCATGGTTTTTACACAACAGCTTACTGTAAATTGCGCAAATTGCAGAACAACACGTTTTTAATGTTTTGTGTTTGCTAGTAAGGTAAAGCCGGTCAGTCATCAGTCATTCATATCACACACTAACGTGTACCTTTATCATGATTAAGTAATCTACGAACTATCCAACCAGTTGTTACCTGTCTGCTTCATAATTCAGTCTATCGATTACACCGGGCTTGCCTTAACTAGGAAACAACGTTTATTACAACTATCAATGAAACAAAAAAAACGAGCGAGGAGCATTCGCGTTAGGCTCGTGCAGACCGGCGCGGCACGACTCGAACAATACAATTTCTAAGAAAAATTCACGGTATAACAATAACCGGTGTCGCGTCGCGCTAGTCTGCACGAAGCTTAAACCACAGTCTTTGAGGGGAAAGGAAAAGGGACGATAAGGTTTCTGTAGAACGAATTGCGTCACTTTCTATAAGTCTGTAATGTAGGTATAAGTTGCGGAACTTTTACTGTAGGTGCATGTTTGTCTTTGGTTTTTTTTGAAATTATTATAAACGTTAATTACTAACTTACTGCTGATAACCAAAGATACAGCAGTATTGAACCAACAAGAACTAACATTCCCAAAAATGCGCCTGCACACAAAAACGAGTAAATACGACATCCGTGCCCGTTAAAATTAATTATAGCCGCCGTCTTTTTATTTGAATATTTCTTATACCTGATTGTAGCGACATAATTTCTCTGTTCGTACTTGACCGCGACCTTGCTCTAAGAAAACCAGTGCTTATTCGCTCAACCAGTCTGGCGGCTTCGGCGACATCGATCTATCGAGTACGTTTCTTTATTTTATAGCTGGCTGAACCGCACCTTTACATCATCAAAGGCTCGTGCAGACTGGCGCGAATTATCGCACGTCGCGACACCGGTAATTGTTCTACCGTGAATTTTTCTTAGAAATTGTTTTATTAGAGTCGCGTCGCTCCATCGCGTCGCGCCTGTAAGCGGGAGCCTTAATTGTATTATTAAATAACCTTTGATGATCCTGAATCCTGTTACACCACTATGAAGGTTAGTTTCGGTTACCGGTTTCCCACTTGTTGGGTTTCGGAGTTGATAACAATGGTTCTGTTAAAATACCGTTAAATATGTACTACCGTTCTAGTCCTTTCTTATCTTTTAAAACTGCAACGATTATCACAATCGTATGAATACCTAATTAAACAAAGACCGTTATTAAACGGATACTAATACGGTGACACGAGTAATCAAAGGTGGTTAGAAACAGAGGTGAACTAGCGTGCTCCGGAAATAATTCCGCTCGGAATGGCGTCGCTCAAAACCAATTAAATGTGACCCGAGCCTGGAATATAAGTAATCTCCATCCGCAACGGGTTAATGGCACGGCACACGAGACTTGCCTGATTAATAAATACGTGGTACAGCAAAATTTCTTATTAAAAATGATGCAGCGGTCTAGTAACTTTTTAGATCGGGAGCGCATCTGCAAACTAATAACGATGAATATTTATAATCTGTCAATTTAGTCTAAAATAAAATTTAGTATTCTTCAAGGAACAAATTTTGTGCGTATTGCTTGGAAGGTTACTGACACAAAACTCAAACCAAAATTAGTAAAAATAAAGTCACTCCCCAAAAATGAACTTCGAAGAACACGCAATTTTCACAAACTTACGGAAGCCGCAAAATGTGCTACCACACTGAATGAATTACACCAGCAGCGTGGAAATAATGTCAATTTCTGAATAACGCCGTCGATCACGCGCCCTAGGACTGACAGGAAATTGAAAAATTCTATTCGTTCAATCCACGTAGTGCAAACAGAATGCCTAGAAGTGGGACTTTACAAGTACTTATACTACGTTATGGCCAGATAGAATTAAAAGCGGGTGGTTGGAAATTCTGTGACATCAAAAGGTTCGATGAGTAATTACGAATACTTAGTGAACGTGCTGTAATACCCGGAATCATAATAGATATTGATAGGCAAATAGCGTTTACGAAGTCTATTGACACGCAACGAAAACGATAACGCTTTAATCCGTTCAAGATGTTAAGGAACTCTTTAGAAAGCAATTTACACCAGTTAATTAGTCTCATTTACTGTAGCAAAAAATTAGGAATTGTGTCTTAGGAGAAGACTAGTGCATTACCTTTACGTTATTTGGATTAGGTATGAAAGACGAGATGAAGAAAATGGCTTCCATTTTGATATTTGAATAAAATCATGGAATAAGATGGCACCACGTGATTCTTTCGTGCATAGTCCAAAATTAATGATGATTTGGGACTTGAGGTCTCCCTTTCTAACAGCAGTTTAAACTGCAAAGATTTGAAATATCAAATTTACAGCATTTCTGTTAAAAAATTTCGCTGTAAATCGCTAAGCATTTAATGGAAACAACCCTTCCCAGTGCCAGCTCGGTGCTTACGTAAGCGAAAGATCTTGAAGTCAGCACGTTCTGCTGAAACGAACCGAAACTTTCATCGCCTTCTAGCTAGAGTATCAGTTATGAAAGGAACATATTTTTGTTTGTAATTCAATAGATTCGGTAGACGTAAAGGAATTCGAACTCGAATGCTGTGGAAAAATCTATTGTGAAATCTTTGCACATTCATTCCTTTATGATGTTTTGAACTGGATATTCTTTAACAACGAAGCTGAGAAGAAACTCTTCTCCGTTTATCATAAAGTCAGAATCAATGCGCTGAACGAATTGATTGTTAAACGGCGCACTTTGTGTGTTATTATTCGAGTTAATTAGGCTTGAGCCGCTTTGTGCTCCATGAAATTTAACTCGATAATGTGTAGGTGTGTAATCGCGGATCGATTTCACTCACAGGTGGCGCTACCTGTTTCGAGGCAGCGCAGCCGGTGCATTGCGTGTGCGCATCCACCTGGCAACAGATTGTTTATGCCCGTCGGGGTTATTGTTACCGGTTTTATGAAAGTATTAGCGCGTGCGTGGCCTTCGTCGTCCAAACAAACGATGTTAAGTAATTTAATGGTTTTTCAGCACATTGTAACTTAGCGTAAAAGATGTTTCATGGTTTTTTTTTTTCAATAAATAGTAAATAAAGATTTTGAAATGTTTCCAATAGTAGTTATTGTAAAATGACGTGTTTTATTTCAAGCTATCGCTCTCGTTACTCACTATACCTACTTGATTAAATTTAATTTCGCCACAACCACAAGGTAAAAGTACTTATTTCATTTGAATAAAGTCATAAAAAGTTTCAGGTTATAAAATATTCTATGTTAGATTGTGTCTCCCCAAAGGCTTTGAAAGCCATACGGCACGGCAAAATTAACAATACCGGTATCTAGACGAAAAAAAATATCGGCAACTTGTTAATTAACCTACAATTTGATCTTTCAAGCAAGAGGATCCGAGACGAGGAAAATAAGTCGAGTAAATTCTGCGACGACAAATTTTCAGGAAATAATAAGTTGAAAATACACGAGAAATGTCAAGATAAGTAGTCATTTGGGGGCCTTAAATAAGAATGTTAGGTAAACTTTACAATTCCAAAGTTCTTTGAGAATCTTGTGATTTCATTTCAAAGTAAGGACTTTTTAACAAAGTTAGATTTGGATCTAGTGCTTTTTGACTTTTGCAAGATAAAGAATTGGAAGTTATTGTAGTGCTTCTAAGATTTCAGTGAGTAAATTCCAATGCTTTGAAGCTGGATGAGTGTGTACTCGCGACCGGTCGATTGCGGACAAATGTCTACTTTCAAAGTGGGTGCTCAAATTTTGTCACAATGGAATGAGTCCTCTATTGGATTCCAAAGTAATCGGCTCCGAGGTTTAGTCCCAAAGTCCCGTAACTTTGTAATATGCGACCACTGAATCCGATCCATAGAATGTATCACTCAGACCCCTTTTATAGTGACACGTAGTTTATAATGGCATTAAGCTATTGATAAGCTCCCTTTAAACTCGCCAAATACAGTATCGAAGCTGAGAACATAAAGCATTATCCCTGGAAAGCAAAAACACAACATAACGAAGTTATTTAACGAAACCCCTCTTACGTTTAATGAACACCGTGATAAAAAACTCAATGAATGCATGTAAGCAGAAACATGCGAAAAGTGCTCTCTCCGATGCATTAATTAACCATATCCGATAGTGGAGTGTCTGGACGTGTAATGGGCTCTCTGCGGCGCATGCCACGCGGGACGAGCGGGCTGCGCTGAAATATACTGGCAAATGTACCATCAAATGAAATGAACCCGTTATGTACATAACTTTATTTGGGCGAAAACAGAGCACTGGGAATAAAGTAGATTCTGACTATATTGCAGCATCTAAAAAGTAGAATTTAAAATCTCGATATTTTTAAATATCTTCCGCTTTTGGATAAAAGTCCCTCCTACAAGAGCGAAATCCCGGAGTTAAGAGGACAGAAATATTTGTAAAACCAACCATTTTGCTTACAATACAAACAAACAATGGGACAGCAAAATTGGTCTGTCCTTTAATATTTTCAAGAAACAGTCCCTCCAAATTGGTTCAAAGAACTTTATACATATTTGAGCGTTTCAGTCAAAAAGGGCAATTCTTGTCGGGAACTCCTATGACTGGCTGTGAGCATTCCGGTTAGGCTAGTCTGGTGGTAGATGGCGGGGTAGGCGGGTCGATATGACGACTGCGATGGCTCGTTAATTACGCTGCTGAGAGCGTTCATTATATTCATTAGCTGCACTTATTCCATAATTAACGCCAAAGATTAAATTAGTCCCTTAAAAGGTAAACTTTTTAGAACTGAATCTAAGGTAACTTGCTTGCCCAGAAAAATGCAGATTGTAATTTGTTTCTTTCAGTAAAGTGCCGCTAGAAAACCTCAAGTAAAGTTCTATAAGTCATTGAACATTTACAACTGGCTACATCGATTAATGTTTTGGAGGTGTCAAAAAATAACTCTGTTATTTGTCAAGATATGAATCCGAATGTTTCAATAAAATACGCTATTTAGACGTCATAAAGGTGGAAATCGATCTGCTATGGCCTTGGCACTATGGCGTGACTGTGGCGGCAGTATCGCAGTTTGTACAGCAGTGGTCAGCGATTGATTGATGTGGCACTGGCGGGTGTGGTCACAGTCCCTCGGCTCGTGAAACACTAGCGTCAAACACAGCGGCTAGGATAATTGGTTTGTTTACGGTCAACGTGTTTGAACTTCTTGGCATGACTCCGTGGTCACGTAGCATCAGACTTCCTTAACGAATTTGACCCCAACACGTTTAAAAAAAAACATCTGGCTGAATGAGGAAACTCGATAGTAAAATCCTCGTATTACTCTCAAATTTTGAGATCGAATAACAGATACGAACTAACGAACTGTCTACGAATTTAAATGTGGTGGTTTTCTGGAAAGCTCATTCGATGTTGGCTTCATTATTGTTTTAAATGCTTGAATTAACGTAATTTCAGACGACTACCTGAATATACTGAAACATTATTCAGTACGAAAGGAAAAATGAACACAAAAACGCCAATACTCTTCCGTAATTACATCTATTGACTTGAATTATTTGAATATGAATAGCCCTAATTAACTGACAGAGTCTAGGTGTCTGACGACGGCGGTTACAATAGAAGACATGAATACACTAGCTATGCAATGAGCGCAGCGATGTTGTGGTGTGTGTGTGGACACGTGTGAGCGGGATCGATACCGGGCGAGCATCGTGGACACCGCGACTGCACCTCCCACGTGCCTATACATTCATATCGACCGATATTGACGCCACTAATTATACTTATTGCAATGAAAAATCTCGCCCCAAGCGTCAACAAAAAACGTATTTGCGAGGATTAAACATCTTAGCACAGTGATCCGTTATATCCGAAAAAACAAAAGATCCTCCCTACAGATACTAGCTGAGAAAAAATAAACGTTGAGGTGAGAGGAACTTTTTATATTTGGTGCGAACGTGCCAACCAATCGCCGGGCAATTTGTGTCAGCCGCCAATCTTGTACAGATAGTTGGAGGCTGGATGAACGAGCATTTTTCTCCGCTGTTTTGCTTGCAGCATAAGTTTTCCACTTCTCACTGTTCGAAAGTAGTCTGCCTGGGTTTGAATAGAGATTTCAATAAAATTCAAACGTAAAGCGACCGCAAAAAGCTGCGCATACCGGAGTAAAGAACAAAACGTATGGAATAGTATAAGACACGCTAAGCGACGATGTGCAAACAGGGTAAATAATTAAATGTTCTATTTTAGCTGTTGACAAAAGCAATTTTTGGTGGTGTTCTATCTAACATCTGGATGGAGTGCTAAAAAGGGCAACACATGTCCTTGTTTTTCGGGTTCCCTGTTAAATAATGTTAATTCTAAAAACCTTTTCTCGTTTCAAATCTGGTATTTCAGGATCTGTTTTCATTTCGTATAATCCGAATCCGGATTCGTATAACTTCAATAAGTTAACTTCAGGAGAACTGTATTAGTTCTCCTGAAGTTAACTTATTGAAGTTAACTTCAGGAGAGACTTAACTGCTCAGCCGTTTCGTACTTCTGAAGAGTGTATTAGTAAGAATCTTAGAATCATGTCATTAGTGCGTGTGATATCTATTGCTACTCTATGTACATAATAATATTTTGATCTATTTAAGTACATAAATATAGAGAATCCCTTAAAGTCGTCTTTAACGTCAACGAGAAGTCAGGACAGGCAGACACGGCGGCAGGGCTAGTTTAATCAGTTTCATCTGATGAATGAAATGAACGCCGGAGCCAATTAGAGATTCTATTTTTGACCTAGTGGTGTTTTGTCAATGCAATACGAATTTGCCTCTTATATAACAATTAACAAATGTAACGTAGTCGATATAGATAATGCTAATGGCGGTCGCTACAACATTAACGCGTCCGGTACAATTTGGGCATAAAGTATTAATTTTATTTGCGGTTATTGGCTGTATCCCGTCGAACCCTAACCCGGCGTTAAATGAATATGTTATATAAGCGGCGAACTGTCGTAAATACAACGCTTGGCTGTTTCTACCGCGCTTATGGCTAATGCTGTTCGGCGTGGAAATAGAGCTGTTACCTTGTAGCGCCCGGCTCGCGCAATAACGTGCTGCCGAGAAAATGTTGTGCTACAGCGTTCATAAATATGGCGGAATTTGTGTAAGTAATTAAATTACTCGTTAAGCGCAATAATTTGTTTTAATTGGGGTATGATTGATTAATGATTACCCTGAAATATTTACTTAAAATTCGAAAAGTGGACAGTTTATTAACAAACATTTTAAAGCAATAAAGTTTCGAATAGCTATCTATTTTAATATTTTACACAGACGGTCATTTAATTACCTTTCAAGCCACTTTATTCCCGCTATTTTCCGCCTGGCTGACGAAATTGACGGTAGTGAAATATTTATCGCTTTCAACGTATGTTCAGCGGACATCGGCGTTTAATCGGAACAAGCATTGTATCAGGTAAATGTTATTTAGCGGACGGGCCCAGCTGTGAGGGGATGAGGACAAAGCCCTGCCGGAGAGAGATCGGTTAATGAACGCGGTGCCAATTTGCCTCGTCAACCTTTTTTGCGCCATCTTTTATTTTTCCGCTCGTCCCGCTTGCATGTAAACGTTGAGGATTATGCTGCAATTAGTCAAATACTGCGGTTTTTGTGCTAACGGTAATTTATTGCGAGCTCTTGATTATAACGCGATTGAATTCATTAGGGACTAGTTGGATGCATGTAGGTTCTTGGTACCTACCACAGTGAATTGCATTTTAAGCGTACTTTTTTCATATTTCGTAATTTAGGTACTTAGGTTCATTATGTATTACAAGAAAATCAAATATTACAATCATGTTTAACAAATGTTATACTTTGTTTTTCTTGTACAGAAAATACTATTTATTTGTAGGTAGATAGAATTACTGTTTTATTTAAAACATGAAAGTGAAATGTCCCGTAAAAATTAACACGCCTGTGTTGGCGTGTAAATTTTTTTTTGTGCAAACGCGCACTTTATTTCAAACTAATTAAATTCTGTGATTTTTACAATAGAACTATTATCTAGCTCGATCAGCATGTAAGAGAGTAGTGTAATTGAGTCGGCGAGTGGCGGTCATTACTGCCATAGTGCTGTGGCTATGGTCCTCCAATTAACTGGATATCGGCGGATCGCGCGTCACCCACTACACTTCCGAGCCATGGCACTACACGCCTCGAGTATTGACTCGCACTATCACAACCCATCCACAAGGAATTACGAACAAAATTTTGCTAAGTTACCACTACAATACTACTCAAATGAGGGTACATTTTAATTTAATACTTTCTTTGACACAAGAGAAACGTTATTAATGAGATAAAGGGCGATGCTTTGTTTAACATTTTTGCGTCGATTATTCAGTTACAGCGAGTTTAATATCCGTTACCTCAAGGTAAACAAGGATTTAAAGACGTTTTAACGCTGTTTTATGTTTGTTAATAATTCGTAAACGATATGGCTGACCCGACGAGTAAGATCCAACAATAGCAATTTAAGAATCTCATTTTCAGGGAGTGCCGAAGCTACATTACCCTTAAATGGACTGACAGGATTTTTCCGTTCCCATTCTGAATTTAAATTGCCATAATGAGTATTTAGTTTTATTTGTATAATGTTCATCTTAATTTTTCCTTAAATTGTGAAGAAAGAGTCTGGGACTTTGTTAGGGGTGGAGGTACAAGTTTCCTATTCATGCCAGACTGCAATTCATTCGTTTTATTCTACGTTTGTTAGACTTTATAATTCATGGTAATTTGAAAATAGCCTTGTTTGCTCTCTACCATGACTACAAAGGTATTAAAATAGTCACAAAACTTAAAATTACACTTATAAAATAAAGTCCCATTTGGGCGCCAAAATAAATTTACAGTAATCTACGGAACGGATCGTAAATATAAAATATACACCGGCGCGGTAAACTGCAGGATTGGCGAATTTGACGCGATAACGTTATTTAAACTCGACCCATAGCCCCAGCCGCTGTGAAAAATATTGAGATGATACATAACAGTTTTCTATTAACACCTGTACCAAAACAATTGTTACTTTATTAATCTTCAACATAAATCAACAATACCTTCCTAATTCCGAGCTGTCATTGACTTATAATCGAATCGTCACGTTATTTATCGCCAGTAATACTGTGATGGAAACAACGAATGCAGAGAATAGAAAAATAAAATTGGGCAATATTATAACGATCTCCGCAAATGAAAGAAATCGGAGGAGGAAGTTTGGATCATTTAACTCAACCCAGAGATATATGACGTCTGCTTGGCTGCGGAGATCTCGAGAAAATTTTGCGGATTTAGGTGGGTGGTCTGATATAAAAATAGAAAACACTACCCACATTTAACTCATAACGTAAGTAAGCAAACGTTCTGTGCTGAACTGTATGTTTAAACTCTTTATTTATGTAATTTTTATACTTATGGGGAAATGCTTACTTTCGTTGGATTTTTATACGACATTTTACGTTTTTTTTGGAAAAAAAATTACTTATGTAACCCAAAACGTAAAACAGGGTTTTTACGCTACGACGACAGTTCCACATAAAATTTTATCCAATTAGATAGAACTTAACCTAAAAGGTTTTACTTGAACCTCAAACAAGTGTAGTAAGAACAAACAACGTTTACTTAAAACACTCGACGAGTATATTCAGTGGTCTAATTTAGAACATGAATAGAGGTTGCCCAGCTCGTCACTCCGAAATATATTTACACAGTTAATCGCCCGCTCGTATAAAATAGTGGAACTTGGAGAAATGCTAACGAAATGAATACGAAATCTTTTTGTAAGCTCATTAAAATGGAGCGGTTTTTCAGTGACTTTTTAGTGCCACTTCAAGGATTGGATGGCAGAAATACAACGGTATTCAAACATTTACAGCGAAAGCTGATGCTTTTGACGCTACGTGCCTACGGCTACGGCGCATACGTACGACTACGGCGTAGGCGTTACGAGCTACGTATGTTCGTAGCGCGCTGGCAAGGTGGGAAATGGATATGTCAGCTTTGAAATGCTTATGAATCTCTTTTCATAATAGCGTACACACATTAGTTTATAGCTATATTTATGCTACAAAATGTTTTTATTTTTAACAACCGTCGTGTTATGAATAGAAAAAGAATTCCGACCGCCCAATTCGGAATACAAAGCAGTTTTGTTCAGTCGTCCAGACTCGAGACAGACGTAGACAGTCGCCGGCTCACGAAATTCCATTGTATTATGAAACACGTCCAATAATTTTGTAGGTCGTCGTCGCTGCGCTTTTGTTCCAGCCATATTTGCAGGTTGCACTTGAGTGGGGCGCCTTCGTTCTATGTGCTCCTAGTCGTTTTGTTAATGAGCGCTCGGTTTCAATGTGCTGCGGGATGCTTTCAGGAAGATTTGCACAATATAAAAAACGTTTGTAAAAAGTGGATGGTGGGATTTTTAATTTATCTTCTTTTGATGTTAAATAAGCGTTTCTTTATGAGCAAACTGTATTGTGCTAAGTGTTTTATTGTTGCGTTGTTGTTTATTGAAAGATCGTTAAAGGATTATTATGATTTCTAAAATAGCTTCCTTCTTCCCAATTTGCTTTTATAATTCACCACATCGCATTCATAATTTGATCACATTCAAAGTAATTTATTCCGTTCCTACTGCTACGACCCCACCCACACTTATTTCGATAGCAATAATTTACTTGGTTCCTGTTTCTGACACCCATTTTCTTCGTAATCCTCTTACGCTAGTAGTCGAGTCACTCATTAGCCAATAATGGCGTGTATGATGAGTGTTATTTCCTCTTCACACAAGCGGAGACTGCAGGCGGCCCCTCGGGCCGCTGGGCCCCTCTCTTCACACTTCGTCGACGCTTATGGATTACACAATATTATAAGTATAACCCTTCATATAATCTGTAGGGGTCGCTTTCGATAACAATCCTTCGTTTATTTTTGCTCTTTACAAATTTTAGCAACTTGCTCTGACTCTGAGACAAGAGGTCGTTGACCTGACGACTATTCTGAACTGAACAATCAATATTGTGAGTGTAAAGTTTGAAAGGGACAATATTGAATATTAATAGAATTTGGTTTCATAACATACAACTACTGTCTCAACAAATATTTGTTCGGAAACAAAAATATTTAATAATATCAGTTATATTTGTCGTCCGAAACTGCAGAGGTTGGTGAGAGGGAGAGGGTGAACGTTCGGGCTCTGTCTGTGACCGAGACGGTTCCTTATGCAAACACCCAAACGGTTTAGTGCTGGGAGTGTCATTTTATCGCTTACGCTTTATTGTTTTGTTTTGTTTTTTGCTTGACATTTTGATGTGGTAACATTGTGCAGAATTCTTTCTCACGTCGGTTCAATGTGGTTTATGCTTTTGCGGTGTAGAGCTTTGAAAGAAAGAAAGAAAGAAAGAAAGAAAGAAAGATAATTTATTTTGTCGGCTTAATTTATTTGTTTGTCGGTTTGTTTTTTCGGCCTTAAGCTTTGTTTTCTATTTCCCTGTCTGGCCGACCTTTACTTATATGATTGTAGGTGATCTAGTATATGAATTCAGGGCTTCTTATTTTGACAGTTATGTAATTTATGCTTATACTTCTATGTGATTTTATCAATAGGTATGTTCAGGAGATACGAGTAGGTACTATTCTTGAACTTTACTCTGTTTTTTACATCATGAAATCAGGAGACATGACCGATCTATTTTAAGCTGAGGACGTGACGAATTGCGTTAAAACGATAGACCTCATTAATTCTATTTTTAGAAATATCTTTTCAATCAGACCTCCAAAATTAAACCGTATCTTTCAAAAACAATTTATCAGATTCTAAAACAAAACCTTTGTGTTAAAAAATCTGGAGCTACCTTTAAACTCGCTTTGACGCTCGTAGCCTTTTATTTAATGTTCTCGAATAGCTTAATGAAGAAAACTTGCTGAATACTCTCTTCAGTTGAATATTTGAGACACTTTAGGTACTGGAGTGTTCGGGCGGCGGCGGCGTGACAGCTACGCGGACCCATCGGCGACACTTTGCGTCAAGATGTTGGAAATACTTGTTTTAACGGATTTGTGTTACTTACTGACTTATTGCATGAACTGACGATATTGTTGTTGTGAAATATAGTTTCAAAATTAAAATTCAAAATTCAAAAGTCATTTATTCAAACTATTAGGCTGAGAATCAGCACTTTTTGAACGTCAAAATGACATAAGACAGTCCCCCAAAACGCCTACCCTTCATCACTGAAAAAGAATTGACGCAACAAACTCCCCAGCAGCACAGCTGTCTGTTCAGGTAGAAAAAAAATACATGATTCTGAACGTTGAAATAATTCGTAGATTATTTAAAAAAAAAAACTGCTCTTTCATAGAAAAGTGCAATATCTATGCGTTCAAAATGTATGGAACAACCGATTTTTTTTTTATAACCGGCGAAAAATTTCAACGCCCACTGCGTTGAAACTTTTGAGGTTCAGAATCATGTACTGAATCCATGGTAACAGTTATCGCGTCGATGTCCGTGCCACCCTGTATAATAGTTAGTAAAATAAATTTCATTACCAACACAACACAAAAAATAATTAAATTTATTAGCCAGCTAGCACACGCCAATATACCAACCAAAATAATACTCAGGTAGAAATAAACGTAAACAAAACTTAATATCTAAATAAAAGCCGCCAGGCATAAAGGGCGTGCCCGCTTACATATATATAGCTGTAACTGGAAGTTGTAAATGATAAACTAGGACCTTCGAGGTAAAATAAATAAACAGTTAATTACTAATAACAATAACAAAACCATGATCAGCAGACGAACGTCGACGTTTAAAAAGTATATTGAAAATCCTAACTTAATATTATAAATGCGAAAGTGATTTTGTTTGTTTATTTGTTACGCTTTCACGCTAATACGGCTGGATGGATTTGAATGAAATTTGGTACATGGGTACACTAAAAACTGGGATATATACTTTTTATCCCGATATTCCCACGGGATCGGGACTTATGAGGGTGAAACCGTGGGGCGCAGCTAGTATTCTGATAAAGAGCATACGAAGACCGAAACCACAGAATATAAAATAGTACTTCGCCGAAATGCAATTCGATTGTAGTTTTGGTAGTGATGGAAAAAGTTTTAGTTAAATTCACGGAAGTAGTGAATTGAATTCTTAAACATATTTCGAGGAAAAGGATCACTCCTTTCATATCTTAAATAAATATTCATGATAACTGACTTCCGACCGGCACTGTTGCGGCTGCGTACTGCGCTATAAAATCTACATTTTGGAGAATAAAACAGAGCTGCTTCATGTTTTTGTATCTTATCTTCATACTTTTGGTACATTCACTTATACACTGGTTGATTTTCACCCTTTCTACCGAGCTATGGTAGATACATTTTAGCTGTACCCACTATAACCTGACTTATCTCACGTTAGTATGAAAAATAAGCATGGGAACTAAAAGTTGTGCTAATGAGAAAAGTTCCATAATTGACAGTTCATACTTGGTGTAGGGTTTATGATTTTATCTATAAAATATGTAAATAGAACCCTGTCAGATCCGAGAGGGGCACGTAGGTACTAAATAACGTTACCTACCTAAAAGTAATAAATAATCTAATTATTATTGAAAATAAAAAAGTTATTGCTATTTAAAAATCACATTTTTTGTACCGAAATTACCCCAAATTCATTCAATAAGTTATAACTTATGATCCCTGTGGAAAATTTGCTAAATTTTCCACAGGGATCATAAGTTATAACTTATAGACACTCGCTAAACGACGCGACGGCCGCCCGCGCCTCATGAAAAAAAAAGAGGCGCTTATTTTTTTTTGGTTTTCCTGGAACTAACCACATAAATAGACTCTCAGTAAGATACCTAACAACACCCTCGCGGATCGGACAGGGTGTTTATTACACCTTGTATAAATAAAAAATGTACGTTGTTCCCTGGTAAGCGTATCACTTGAGAACGTTTGGCTGATTTGATATTTAAAAATGTTCGTAAAAGTCCGAATTAGGTTTATAGGGCAAGAAAAAATTTAAAAGTTTTCTTTTTAGCGTGTCGCTGGCAAAAAGATCATAAAACATGTTTGGCCCGAAATTGAGGTATGCGAACTGCACTCGCTGACGCATTCATAAGGTCATCAAGTGCACAGGTCATGCGGCGCATACGCACTTGAGATTTGAGCCGTCTATGAACCCCCACCTGTGGAGATTGTCTTTGCTACGGCCGACTTGGGTTCGGGCCCACCAGAGATTGCATCTAGCTGTGGAGGCGTTGTTATTGGCCGGACTTGCTGGACCCACGCACCCAAGTAAGCTTGCATTGGGTGACGTGGGTCAGCTTGTAGCTTCGCCCTCTCGATGCGGCTGGCTATGGTCCTGCGAATGTTTGGAGACGCAATGCCAGTTAGTGGATACAGCATTCGTACTTGGGTCGGTTCGGTAAGCAATCACTAATAATCCGGCACGTCTCATTTAGAGCTGTTACTGTACACACCAGGTTGGCGTGGGCAGAGCGATCCCATACTGGACTATATTCAGCAGCGGAAAAGCAGAGTACCACTCTGTTTTTCCGCTGCTGTCTTTGGACTAACCGGTTAGTCGTTAGTATACATTTTGAATAGTAGTAGAGCCAGAAGCTACCCTGAAGTTGTCCATTTATTGAGATCGCGAATGTGGTACCCGGTCTTATTAAAATATTATGTAAGTAGTTATATTAGGTACTAGGTATCTACTGAAAATACGTACGCATATTGAAAACGTTTTCACAAAGTGTGGGAACGTATTCCTATGTTTACATTGTGTAAGGGATGTCGAAACACTGTTCGTGAGCACAGCTATACGTCTGAATGTTTTCAGCGGGATAATGGCGCTCTGTGGTTGCGCCCAATTACCGGGCATTGTGGCGGCTTGTAATGACGTGTTGCGTGCGATCTGTAATCTGTAGCCTGATTGATGCGCAGCTTCTGTCAGCTCGCCTTTGTCTTCATGCGTTAAGACGAATAGAACCACCCTCCAGTAAGGGCGGTACAAACGCGCTATCTTTGCTTCGTGCTTTCAATTTTAATAGAACACATTAAACTTTTATAACTATTGAGTTATGAGTAATTTAGATTCGTTCGATTGAATAAAGTTCTACGTTAAGGCTCTTCACATGGACGAGACATATTGCTTTGCGATATGTATTCTAACTACATTTTCTATGAAGTCGCGCGAAAATCTACAAACAAACGAGACGCGATTAAAAAAATAAAAATCTCGATTTCTCAGAGTCGACGCGCCGCGACGTTTTGCGCCTGTGTGGATGAAGCCTTTATTTGTATTATGCTTATGTGCACTGAAAAAAATTATTCGGTTAGATTATGTACACGGAGAACATTATGTGGATGTAGAATAAACCTAAATTAATATAAATTCGTTCGTTAGCCCTAAGTCGATTACCAAGCGCCCGTCACGTTCTCTCGGTGCCTAGATTTCAATCTTGACGACTTGAGTGGTAGTGTTTAGTTATTAACTTTTCGGAAATGTGGTACTTTAGTGTGAAGGTCGGTCAATATTGCCTGTCGCTAAACAGTCGAACAAACATTACTAAAGTTGTCGGTCCTTGTGAGTGGCCACGCCTGATCGTTATTTAAGTGAACTTCCATTCTACCTCCCGAATGTTAACGCTTGGACTTGCAACATTTTTGGAACGAAGTTCTTTAAAGCGGCTTGCGGTAGGAGTAAACTGGCAGAAATCGTCACGTAACGAAAAAGCGCTATGTCCGAAAAAGTCAGTTTCAACTGTCTCTTGAAACGTGAGACCATACTAGATGGCTCTGTATTAATACATAATATACAGCAAAAGGAACTTTGCGACACCTCCCGACTTTATAGGGTTCCGTACCCCAATAGGAAAAAATGGAACCCTTATAGGATCACTCGTGTGTCTGTCTGTCTGTTTGTCCGTCTGTCACAGCCAACTTGCTCCGAATACGTATCAATTTCTGTGACCCAAACACGGACGAGTAACGAAAATAAATAAATTTTGAATAAGGGGGTCACATTCTGGGGGCATATTTTAAATAAAAGTTTTGCGTACTGTGTGACATATCGAATGAAAGAGGCATGTAGTGAGGATCTCAATTTTTTGTTTTTATATTTTTAAAGTAAATACTTATAAAGATATTTACTTAAATAGATGAAAATTGACCATTTTTTTGACCAAATTTCCTTGGGATTAATTCATCATAACTACTAAACCCTTTATTGTGCGTGCTCCGACACGCTCTTGGCCGTTTTTTAACCCCCGACGCAAAAAGGGGGTGTAATAAGTTTGACCGCTAAGTGTGTGTGTCTGTCAGTGGTACCGTAGCTCTTAAAAAGGTGAACCGATTTGAATGCGGTTTTTTAATTTGAAAGCAGGTTTTCTAGCGATGGTTCTTATGTTGAGAGTGTGATGTAACAGTTCTGATCGATTTGAAATTTGTTATTCTGTTACTTCAATGATATTAGATGAACATAGTAACCTGAACTTGACCAATAACATGAATGGGTATCAAAATGATCGACATTGCGAGTAATCGAGCAATTTACCAGCTAGGTGCCAGAGTTTCTCTAAGAGATCTTTTTAAAGATATTGGTATTCTCACGGTGGCATCACAATTCATCTTCGCCAATATCTTATTAAATATATTAGGCTAAATATACACTTATACACTAAAAACAGTGATATTCAGAATATTAACACCAGAAATAAGGACAAATTGCGAGCTCCGTTTCACCGGCTTTATAAGGTTCATTACTCATTTGTTGGACTTGGTATAACCTTTTGTAACAAGTTACCATCTTCTTTGCTAGATTTGCCTTTTAATGCGTATTATTCTATCAACGACTACTTAAACGATAAGAATGGTTGGTCGCTGTGATTAATTCAAGACAATGTTCATGTTCTTTCCCCAGAATTAGCTTACCTACTGACAGGTCATATGAGTTATATAATTGTTTATTTTTATTTTATTTGACTGTATATGTCAATTGATTTTTATTCTATTTTCATTTGTTATTGACATAATCTACTCATTACAATTTTATTTTTTAATGAGTTGTATTGCAATATATGGTTAGCTAGCGACCTTGACAATTGATCATATATTATGTTTGCCTAACTGATTATTTATTTTTACTTCGATGGTCCTAGTTTATCAGTGACTTCGAGTTACAGTTTTATTAACTATGTATATGTAAGCGGGCACGCCCTTTATGCCTAGAAGCATTTATTCCGGCAATAAGTTCTGTTGATGTTTTGAGTTTTAATTTTTGTTTGAGTATATATTTCGATTGTTTTGTTGGTATATTGGAGTGTGCTAGCTGTCATTATGGCAAATAAATTTAGTGTTTTGTGTTGAGTAATGTAAATTATTTTGCATACATTGTATAGAATCAAGTTTTTTTTTTTTCTAACTGAACAGACAGCAGTGCTGAGTTTGATGCGGCACTTCTTCTTCCCAGCTAAAGCACTAGGAAGTGGTGAAGGGTGGGCGTTTTGCGAGACTGTCTTATGTAATTCTGACGTTCGAAAAGTGCTGATTCTCAGCCTAGTTTGAATAAATGACTTTAGAATTTTGAATTTTGAAAAAATGAGACAGTTACTGCCCACCGCTAATTACAGCCCATTTATATTACATTTTATACTACCGCACTGCATTTGTGGAATAACTACTGGTCACAGTTTATGGAACGATCTATTATACTTCTAGTATTCTGATACTTTTACCTAGTGCAATTAATTTACTTACTTACTAAAATACGTTTTCAAAGGAGTAGTAGTAGAAGATGATTATTATGAATATCTGAGGATGAAAAGAAAAGACGTATTTTGGGTAAATTGAAAACTTGTCTATCTAACAGTAATTTGCCTTGTTGTGCGCGAGCTACTACTTTTCAATTAATTATTTCCAGTTAGCGAAACTTAAGTCTTACATTTGCTATACAAGTGCAATCTTGTTCTTCCTCCGAATTCGTTTGTAAAAGCGCCAGTTAACTGAAGGGATCGGTTTTCCCACACCAGTACTTCCTGGAATCCGGAATCTCCCCACCATATCTGTAGTAAAGTTCATTGAATTCGGAATATTTTCCGCGCGCAATCCTCGCAGCGAATCTTCTGTGCACGACATGATTCATTCTTATGTAACCCTAGTACATGGACGGGGAGGATTTGTGGAAGCGAAAATATGGAACCCATGTATTATATGTATTTTAACTTTATATTTGTGCCAGTAGAAAATGAGGTTCGCTTTTCTTGTAGGTACTTAAATTTTACGTGGCTCGGTTAAGCTCGTTTAACTAACAATATGAAATTCTTTTTGCGGACGTTGCTCATCCCTGTATACATTTGTTTGGTTGTTATTGTGTGTAGTGCCTGGGTAAAAATAACGTAATATGCATTGTGTATAATTTTTAAAGTTAGGCAGGCAAAATGTACGATCACAGATCACGGTAACATATACGGACCACTTGAGCAGTTATTGTTTATTTATATCAACTAACTGGTCGAGCAGTCAACCACTGGAGCAGTTGACAATTCGACAGCAGTTGTAATATGGATTTCTAGGGGGAAATCTGCACAGGAGCAGTCGATAGCTAGAGATAGCAAGACCAGTCAGTCAGTATACCTATGTCTTGCAACTGATAGATAAAATAGATCCACAAAAAAAAAATCTGTGCAAACAGTTTTTTTTTGTAGTACTAAGCGGTCAAAATGTGTGGAAAAGATGATTTAATTTTAATGACCGACTAAAAATTTATATGCAGGGGTGTTCAGAATCATGTACTCACATCCATGGTAACAGATTTCGCGTCGATGTTCCCTGCCACCCTGTATATTTCGCGTCGATGTTCCCTGCCACCCTGTATATTTCGCGTCGATGTTCCCTGCCACCCTGTATATTTCGCGTCGATGTTCCCTGCCACCCTGTATATTTCGCGTCGATGTTCCCTGCCACCCTGTATATTTCGCATCGATGTTCCCTGCCACCCTGTATATTTCGCGTCGATGTTCCCTGCCACCCTGTATATTTCGCGTCGATGTTCCCTGCCACCCTGTATATTTCGCATCGATGTTCCCTGCCACCCTGTATATTTCGCGTCGATGTTCCCTGCCACCCTGTATATTTCGCGTCGATGTTCCCTGCCACCCTGTATATTTCGCGTCGATGTTCCCTGCCACCCTGTATATTTCGCGTCGATGTTCCCTGCCACCCTGTATATTTCTTTCTTGACTTAATCATTTATTTACATAAATAAATAAATAGTAAAAGAGAAGAAAACGTCTCGTTACGACCAAGAAACAACGTAATAAGATTGATTATTTGATTCGAGTGCTGCGGAAACAAACAATACGGTACCGCTGACGTGACGTATACGCTATACATATATGGCGTAGTCTGTACACTGTAGAGGGTGTCGTTTATGAGGACGGGCCGGCCCCGACGCGCGACGCATGCGGCGCCCTTTACTACCGACACAGCTACTAGTAGGTTACTAGAACAATGCTGGGGTATTAGCCCCAAAAGTGCCTGTGAATTGGACTTGGATGATACGTAATATCACAGAATTACAATCATGATTATTAGTTATAATAAGATTTTTTCAGCGTAGTTTACACCCATGGCTAGACTTACCCCTCAGATTCTCAGGCTCATTCATAAGCATGTTGATTTATTAGCATTCTGATTGCTATTGCATCTGTCACATTTAGCCCACGTTCGCACGGACGTAATAAAATCGCGGCGGAATAAAAACGCCTAGCGCGATTTTTCCCGCTTTCAACAGTGTTCGAAAGAGCGTTAAAAAACCACTTGGTGCTAGCTACTTGCGAGGTCAGGAGACCACAAAGAAAATTTTGGATGCATCCCTTGAATAATGAACTATATTTAAAAGGCTAATTTTTTACGCCATCCAATTACATAAGGAAATATCCTGAAAAATTATAAGAATGATCAATGAATTAGCATGTTTCTTGTATTGTATTTTCTCAAATTAAACCTGTTTAATGTTTGCTTACTTTTTAGGGTTCCGTAGTAAACAAGGAACCCTGAAGGCTCGTTCAGACCAGCACGACGCGACGGCGCGACGCGACTCGAACAATACAATTTCTAAGAAAACTTCACGGTATAACAATAACCGTTGTCGCGTCGCGCTGTCGCGTCGCGCTTGTCTGCACAAAGCTTTATAGTTTCGCCATATCCGTCTGTCTGTCCGCGGCTTAGCTCAGAGACGGTTAGTACTAGAAAGCTGTAATTTGGCATGGGTATACATATTAATCATGCCGACAAAGTGATAAAATAAAATAAAGTAAAATAATTTTTTTTAGGGTACCTCCCCTACACGTAACGTGGGAATGTTTTTTTTTCTCATCTACCCCATGTTGTGGGGTATCGTTAGAAAGGTCGTTCAAAAATATTGTGAGTTTGTGAAAACCATTTTTGGATTCAGGGATCCGATTGCAAAATATTAAACTGTTAACTGAATTTTTTTGTTAGAGTCAAGTGTGGGGGACACTTGACTCTAACAAAAAAATTCAGTTGTCTTCCCCTGCCAGCTAAATGGTTGGTTTTGGAAATCTGAAAAAATGCACAGTAGTAGTATATATAACGAAATTAAAAGGAAAACTATCACAGCTAAGTAGGCTTTACAGGTTTACGAGTAATAATCGACCAACTTAAATTTGCAGTTCGAAAAACAGATCTCCCATACATTCCTTATGGGAGAACATGTTTTTCAACTACAATGTTAAGTTTGTTCTTGGGATAAATTCATCCCAACTACGGAACCCTACATTGTGCGTGGTCCGACACGCACTTGGCCGGTTTTTTTTATGATAAATTCCACCAAATACCTGCCTATGCCCAGAACTGACTGATTATTCCAATGTTTTATTAAGGCCTTGAGCATGTGGCACCTCCACACTCTTTGAGCGGCGCTGAACTGACCAACGTGTGCGAATTTTTCGCGTCTGAGAACAGAAGTACAGAACTTCGTATGTCGCATTCATTCAACGCTCAACGTTGAAAATCGATCACCGCGCGATAAAAAATCGCAGCGCGAAAATACCGCGGCAGTGCGAACAGATGTACCGCTTTCTATTTGTTCCATTCCAAGCGCAGCACGCGATTTTAATGTCGTCCGTGTGAACGTGGGCTTACAGTGAAGCATGCACTGGTTAAATAACATGTCAATTTAATTTCTACATTGCACTTAAAAGTCGGGATGAGTCTGATAAATGGTTTCAAATAAATCCTCTTGATTCATAGCCGTATTCCATAACGGAGACCTAGTATTTTACTTCAAAAGCACAATGAAAATGGTCATAACTGCATTTTATATTATTTGTTAAATCTTAAAGCACGTCACGAAATTCATTGGATTTAAAATTGTTCAGTTAGAAACAAGTGGTCCATATTGTAGTCACAATTAAACACTATTGCATCAAAAGAACCCAATCACACTAAAGATAGTGCAGGAGAAATTACTTACGTTTTATTATTTAATATGTTTACTTAGTTATTTCAGATTCGGGCCGTGTCGTCGGTCATTACGTGACGTACGGAACCGCAGAACACGGCCATAATACAGGCGGTCTGGTGTACTAGGCGAACATAGCATGCCAGGCGCTTTGTGTCATGTTTATAATTCCATTTCCCGAGAGAGATCCGCGACTAATATAATTACACAATAGAGGTAGTTAATCGTATCTGATCCATATGCTGTATTCATGTACCTATTGGGTTACCGCAGACAACTCTTTGTTATGCTATGATTCGTTTTCACGGCGATGTCTAGCAGTGCCTTTCCTATTGAATCACTAATGCCCGGTTTCTGAGTCCCTTTTAACGGTGGTTTATCTATTCGTTAGCGCTATTGGTTCGATAACTCGTGAAAGTGCGTTTCCGAACACCGCAATGTAAGATAAACTCCGTTTAAACTTAGGTTAACTTAACTGACCAATGTGTGCCGTTTATCGGTTCCATAACTATATTTGAAGTTTCATTTCATAGACTGCATCAACTTTTAGGTTATACTAACGTATTTATTGAATTAAATTGCCAGTGAAAGCTAAATACATATTAAAAATTATTAAAAAGAGAATACAATGAGTGTTAGTATAATGAATATGAGCAGTTCATCAGTCTGATTCGGAAGTACTTTTTTTTAATAAATCAGTTTATTTTTAATATATCAGTAGAATTTAATGAAGAAATTAAAATGAGATATCGCTTTGGTAAGAACACTGTGATACACATAAGTGATATTATCAGCCCTGCTCTAACTCCCGTTACGCATCGCAAATATGTATTGTCAGTTTTGGAACAAATTTTTATCGCATTGCGATTGTACGCTACTTCCATTCCATTATACAAAGAATGGATAAACCACAAACGATTGGAAAGACAAATAGGTTTATAACTAAAATCAAACAGAAAAGCAAAAATAATACCACGCGAAACAAAAACAATGAAGTGAAACTAGAGACAAGAAACACGTTTCGTTTAAAAAAAAATACAATGTTTCGCCCTTAAATAACCATTTATCATTTTAAAACAGTATTAAACCACTTGAAAAAAATATTATAATAAATAAAACTAGTATTATAGACGAATTAAAATAATAAAATCAATTTTAAATGCGATCTGTTATACAGACCCATCTAGCGGCAACTAAGGAACTAGTTATCGGTTTCATAGTTATTGAATGGTCTGTTGCGTATTCAGAAACGCAGTGACAGTTAACCAACGTTTATCTTAAGTTTAACTTTAATGAATCAATAGCTATTGAGAGTTTCACTAGGGACTTCAGAAACCGGGCATAAAGGCTACCAACTACCATGCAAAATCTGAACGGCCGTAACTTCGCCTGATCAGTCTGACGCTGACCGGATGCGCATACTCGAAACAATCCCATCAGTTTCAATTATTCGCTTCAGGGAGTGGATGGTACGGTCGTCGTAGGCCAAGGCCATTAATCTTGTGGCCGTTACAGCCACACACGGATTTTGATGATTGCGGATTTCAGGCCGATCTGCAGGTATAGAATAGAACTGGCCATTTTTGTGGGTAGCCTTTCAGCTAAATAAACTTTAGTAAACAGAGAAATGGTACAGATTTGTAAAATCAGGACCGAAGGGAGCGCTTCCAAATACCATAATTACCGTAATCAACCCCTTTCTAATTGCGGTTCCCCAGCTTATTATTTTCCCAAATAATCTTTATTTACTTTCAATTTTCTTCAGTGCCTACATAGTAGTGTATACATATATGCCAACCGGTAAGCGAGATTATCACTGCGAGGGCAATCTGACAGTCCTATTATACGGTAGCCGCGCTCGGTCATCCGTCACGTGACTGCTTCATCTCGCTGAGTAGGAACCGCGTTCAATATCCACCGCCTGCCGTGATCTGTTATCCTGGTACCTATTTATGTGACAGGTTATATCGTGCGTGAAGTTAGAATTGAAAACAAAAAAACGTTGATTAAGTGCTTTTGAACTACCAACTATAATTACGTGCAGCGGTGTATTCTGGATAACTTGTTAGTTAGAGTACTATTCAAATTAAAAAAACAGTACCAAAATGCGTTTGATGGCAATTAAACAGCGACCTCCTTTATTATTGCCACTCAAAATATGGAAAAGCTCGTTTCAAACGGGTGTAGCATTTAGTAAAGTAAAGCGTCGCCTTTACACACCCGCCTAATTATAGCTATAGCTATTTATCCACAAAGGTTAGTCGCGTTGTTGGCTCGAGTATAACGCTTTACGAACCAGGGAGAGGCTTTATTTCGTCACACGTATAATTATGACGTCATTACACCCATAAATGCGAAAGTACGAAAAAACGCACGGTTTTATGTTCCAGAATAAATTGTTAATAAAATTCATTATGCGGCTTTATTTGTACCGTGAGAGTCGATGTTGACGTGAAATGTCGGATGTCAATTGGAGTTAATAGTTTTCACAATTAAACTGAGAGTAACATTTTTAACGTCATTTCGGCAGTGTTGTATGTATTTTTTGTAAAAAGAATATTTACAATTTGATTGGCGATCATAATTGACTATTAACTTAACTTGACTGTAAGTTAGTACTGTCATTACTTGTTACCTATGAAATGGACAGCCATGTCATAGATGACACGGAATGACAGTCGACAACTTGCCGTGGTATAGATGTCACACTACGACAAATGTGCTCAACAATCAAGTTCTCTTATTGTACATAACAAGAACATTATTAAATACGTGAAAACTTAAATAGAAAATCCTGTGACGCCCTTGGAGTACAACTCAATAAATCCGCCGTATGTAATGCGAAATGTAAATCAGTGGAACATAGGTTCACACTTAGCAAAAACGCGGCGATCCTCAATAAATAGCTTATCGCTCCCTGCGAACGATATCCGCGTAAAGGTTTATGATATTGCCTAAATCGCGGTGATATTCGTATGAACAACAATGTGCTAGCATCACGGCTCGTAGCCTTAACGGTTATTATCTCAGTGTATATGTTTTTACTTTTAATTTTTCTAACTTCAGTCTCCCAAATGTCAAGGTCAGGGAAATTACCGCAACAAATATACATGCATATCCAAGCAGGTAAACAATTTTCTTATTTAAGTTACGGATGCTTAACTTACCTTAACTTTTTGCTGGTTTAGCTGAACAAATACAAATACATCTGGTAAATTCAATTGAAAACAGTGTCGTAATTTCACAATTTCGTGGCCTTTTTACTTCAGTTTGTTATCTCGCTCATTTAACGTACACAGCGTAAAAGACATAGGTAACGAGTACCCACATCACCCTAATTATGTGTACTTGTGTAGCCTTTGGGGGCGTGATTATGTATTTACCAGGGGAACAGAAGCCTGAGCGATATTTACACATTATAAACGGCGTGCACATGTGATTGTAACTAACAGTATTTCCAGCGCTTTCCTATCAGCGCAGGCAGTCTAATTACCAAGGAGGTAATCTGCGCCCGGCGCACGGAAATTGTCGCCTCGTGTTATTAGTGCACTCCGCCAGTTTTGCAGCGATGTAGCGGTGCGGCGGGCGGCGGCGCGGAGCCATATCGTATTGTCAACTAGGCGCATATAAACTACTCAGGGCTTTTAGCAGCGCTCTAAATTTTAATGCACGTGAATTTTAATACTTAGTTAAATTAATTGGTTCGCCAAACTGGAAGTTTGTTGAAGCTTATTACGCGTCGCTCTTGTTATTTTATCGACTTCTACGTAATCTCCTTGCCCGATCTGGGAGAGTGAAGCTGGAGACCACCCTAGCTAAAGTTGGGGGCGGTTTTTGCTATCGGCGGGTGTGGTGAATTATGATCAGTCAGATGTCCTAACAGGTTTTGTGTAAATCTGGATGTGTAACGTGGTCAATGTGGAAAAAGGTTTGATATTGGGCACGACTTTCTTAATGTTTGTTGCTGTACTCAGTATTACTAGGCATTTCTATTAAACCCCGTCTGTAAGCTCATTATACCAATTGTTCCCCCCTGCCGGTTCCCATTGAGCCACGCTTGTGGTGTAAATCCCTTATCCACCGCAAGCGAGCCTTCAAAGGCGCAATCAGTGTTGCCAGATAACAGCTGTGATCAGGATTTATCAGAAAGATTCGCCCGAATGGACGGACGGTCGTTTAAATAAATGTCCGTTCCAGCGCTCTTTGGCGATTCTTTGGGAGAGAGATCGTTTAGCTTGAATTTATCCAGCAGAAGTTATTTCTACTGTAGTGTTACCTTTGAAAATACCTTTGTTACTTTTTAGAGAGACAGCTAGACTAGGGTAGTGAGATAGCTAGAACCGTCGCGGCAGACCCCGTTAGAAGATGGCGGGAACAGCTGGACAAAACAACCGACCAGTGGTCCACATTAGCACCACTGGATCGCAAGCACTGGAAGTCATGGGGCGAGGCCTTTGCCCAGTAGTGGGATGATACAGGCTAACAAAAACAGTTACTTTTTAGGGTTCCGTACGTCCGAATGAAAAACGGAACCCTTATTTTTAGGATCACTCGTGTGTCTGTCTATCCGTCTGTCACTGACATTTTGCGCCGAATCTAATGTACCTACAGATTAAGTTAAAATTTGGTACACATGAATTTCTGTGACCTAAACACGGACGTGTTACGTAAATAAACGAATTTTGAATATGGGGGGTATCTTTTGGAAGGCAAATGAGAAAAACGTAAAACAAAGTTTTACAATTTGTATCGTGTGACATATCAAATGAAAGGACTTATTGTGAGGGTATTTTTTTTTAAGCTATTTAATAAATTGATGGAAATTTACCTCGTCTCCGAAACTACATAATGAGGCTAGAAAGAAAGAAAGAAAGAAATTTTATTTGCTCGGACATGTGTATACATACAGATACAAAACAATACATACATGCAAGATCTTAAAATAAGAGTGGCTCACGACATGTCTGCCATTTTTCATAGCGTGCAAATATTCAGTACAAATGGTTACTATTGAGTTGATTAATAATTTTTACACTTATACATTAAACAATAATAACAGTTCAATAAATTTATTATATTCAATCATTTAGGTACATTATCCAATTATTTATTATTATTTTTCATTGACTATTATTACCAATTACAATTATCGCAATGACGATTTACTTTTAATAGGCATTCAATTATAATATAGGTAGGTACATATAAGTTCTCCACTACTACATGACCTTAATAATTACTATTATGTTAGTTATATTTAATTATTTAAAAAACCTTGTCATTTAAAAATTCTGGAATATATATGCTTTTTGCGCCAAAAACAATTTCAGTGTGTGTTTAAGTTTAGGTATAGTTTGCTCTTTCCAACTTTTGGGCAATTTGTTGTAGATAATTGGTGCCATGCAAAAAACACTTTTGCGCATAAGTGCAGTTTTCGATCTATGTCCACATATTTTGCTATCATCACGTCTATTTCTTGGAAATTTGTCTGCCATACGAGGAAACAAATGTGGGTTTACTTTTACAAACATTGCTATTTCTAATATATAAAGTGAAGGTAATGTTAATATATGATATTTAGTGAAATAATTTTTACAGGTATCGGTAGTTTTGAGATTAAACATAGATCTTACGCAGCACTTTTGTCTTTTAAAGATGATATCTCTATCGGTTGAGTTACCCCAGAAGATAACACCATATCTAATGACGGATTCAACTAACCCATAGTAGGCCGTTAATAGCGCTTCTATATTTAGAGTACGTGATAATTTATATAACGCATATGCACCACTACTTATTCTTTTGGCGAGAGCCTCAATATGCGCTTTCCAATTTAAGTTTCTGTCGATTGTTAGGCCTAAAAATTTTGTAGTATTAGCTGTCTGTATTTTATTATTATTATATTCGATGTCAAGTCTAGAGAATAATGAGGATCGTTGGCTAAAATGCATAATCAAAGTTTTATTTATATTAATTTTTAAATTATTATTATTAAGCCACATTACCGCTTCAATTAATGTATTTTTTATGTCAGTTTCATATGTATTCTTATTTTGGCATGGTATAGTTATCGTACTGAAGCTTATATATATTATATGAGCTATAATTTTGAAAAAATACAGAGAATAGTTCTATAGTCTTACAATAACATGGTAAGTAAATCTTTCAATATTGTGCGTACAATGAGAGAATATGTTTTTCAACTACAATGCTAATGCTAGTTTTTTTTTTTTATTATTAAAATCATTCTTCCAAAACTAAAAATATCTAAACCTAACTAAAACTATTAACTTGTTCGGGAGTACAAGCGTGATATTACTATCGGAAACCGACCCCTCCGGGCGCCTTTACGTGTACAAACTAAAATATGGCGTCGAAAAATTCCTCCGCATCGCTGTCGACTGGTAATCCTACCTAAGAGACTGGCCACGTTGCCACGTTGTATGGCAATGCTTAGCCTCTGGCCAAGGTAAAAGCCAGCCCTTCGGTCACGGGAAGTGTCAAACAGTTGTATGGAGATTTCATTGAACGAACCTTAAGTTTGTTCTTAGGATAAATTCATCCCAACTACGGAACCCTTCATTGTGCGTGGTCCAACACGCACTTGGCCACTTCTTGCCATTGAATGCAATAATGAATGCACCATTGGAAATATTTTTACGATTTTCTGTAAGCAACTCTCATCGAGCTTTAATGGTTTGCCTCTGACTTACATACAACATCTACGCTCTTCTGCACAGTCAACATTGAACAAAAAACAAACACGCCCAAATCCAATCGAAATGGCACGAACAAGTAAACTTCTTCCTTTATAATATTGTTATTTCGTTCGGAAGTCAATAGCAGTGTGTTTAGAGTGAGATAAATTTGTATCAGCGTGTATTGTACAACTTGTATCGATACAAAGTTAAGCCGTTCCGCCCCGAGGCTGCGGGGCTGTGGGGCTGCGGGGGTGCCACAGAGTAATGAGTGGACAGAGGCTTTGTGAGTGGAGGACCCTTTAAACGAAAACTATTTGGAAAATGCATCATGAATGAACTGGAGCTTCCTTTTATCTTTGATGTTTCTTTAGTGCTGTTAGGAGGTTGAAGTTGTCTCATTTAAAGACGACTTAATACGTCAGTTCCATTACTTCTCTCAATTCAGAGTATTAATTTGCATATTTGGACAAACATACACCTTTTAAAATGAAGCTAAGCCCTTTTAAGTAGCTGGAATAAGATCTACTCTACCGAAGTAGGGGCTAGGGAGTAAATCCACAGAGGTGTTGCTGCACTTTTCCTCATTTTAAACCCAAAAACAAATACCTTGGTGCCAAACATTAATCATAATAATGTTTTTATTTCGTGTCAGATGCGCAGTAACTGTCAACGCGAGGGTTTAAGTTAATAAACAAGTGGTGTTATAAGCCTGTAGTCTACAACGCGGTAATTTCCCTGGCGGCGCCGTGAGTGCGTGTCTCGGCGGACGGCGCTAAGCGCGACGGAGTGGCCACTCGCTCCTCTTTGTGTGACGGATGCACACAGGATAGGGTGATAGTTACAGTTACTTGCATGTGGTTTGCTCTGCTGTTAACGAGTGTGGTTACTATAGGAGTAGTCCTAAACATGCTAATGCGAGAACGATGAAGCAGTCTTATGACAAGAAGTCTCAAGGAGGAGAAAATGGGAACTTAGAATAGGTACAATGCATTACCAAGTAGTTACAAAATTGGTTTTGAAACCATTAGCTATTTCCAGGGGAACCTAATGCAAGCTACGAAAATATTAAAGAGTGAACCAGTAACTGGTCGAAAACCGTTTAAAAATAGAAACCATTGACTCGAATCCTCGAATCCTTAGTTGGCTAGAATATCAAATTGAAAATCAGTCAGTCGTCTGCGACCGTGACGTCCAACTCCTAATCATTAAGTGTAAGTAACTTGAAGTTTCGCATACAGTAACTAGTGTAAACGGGAGCCGATAGAACTCCGCTTACTTGTGAATTTGTAACTTTAATAGTCAACAAAGCCTTTTAGACGAACACCCGCTGTCGATAGAGAACTTCCCGAGTGTCAATTCAAGTTATTTTACTTCGTTATTACTTGAACTGTGTAGGTGTAGTGTAGATACACCTGGGTCACCTGTACTTATATGTATAGACAGAAGTTCCACTTGGAAAGCGTAATGATAAGTCTGACACAGAACTTTAACTGGCTGTTGTTTGTGGTTGCTCAGTAGTAGAAGCAAACCGTATCGAGTTGAATTTAGCTTTTAGGAATACTGGGATCGGCATTATTTATTTGGTAGTAAATGGTAAATTATATTAATAGGTATCCGTAAATTGGTGAATATGCAAAAATAACTTATGTTTTAAATAACTAACTAAACTAGATGAATTCGATGTTTCCTATCCGACTACTCTAAGGAGAAAGACCGAAACAAACACAGAGACCGCAGTCTCTTTTAAACTCCAGACATAATCTTGGTCAGGCCATATGAGGACCATGTAGATTTGTCTCTGAGATAGTCTTTTGAGGAAAGAACCGAGATTTGGGTGGACCTGTCCAGTGTCCAGTCAGTGCACGCATTAATCGCGTAGCTCAACTCATAACTTAAGGACCTCAACGAATCGACGAACAATACCAAAGAAAGGATACTTAGGAAGGCCGCATAAATTACTCGAGCTGCTAAATTATCATTAAAAAAATATTGAAAAAAATGACTCGCGAATGATGATGAGTAGGATTCAATCGTTGTTTTTTGTGAACACAGCAAGCCAATTTGGACCGAGGCCTTCGATTGGATTGGTTTCAGAAAGTGTCGGCGGTAAACTTGCTGGACGACTATTCAAACTAGAAGCACAGCAAGAGCCTCTTATTCCATTAAGCCAGTTGTTATGAGTTAGCCTTCTGAACTTCCTGTGTGAAGAACATTAAAGCGTAGGCCATATTTATTTTCCTCGGTTGCCGGTAACAATGTGGCTTATTTGTTCGCGTTTTGTTTTTCACACGTCACTTTATTGTCAGCCATTTTGGCACTTTTAGTGACATGTCTATTTTGTGTAAATGGTGGAACGCCGCGTTATCATATTTTGTGGCTGGCTTTTATGCCCTGAAATAGGTCTGTTTTGAATTTATGGTATTGTGCTTTATTGGAATAGGAAACGGCTCGAGTTGTGAGAACGGAAACTAACGTACGTAAATAATCCAAGAAAACTTAAGGATAGGTATCTAATAAAATAAACATTTTTGTGTTAATACTTAGTTTTCAAATGAGAGAGAAAGCATTGCAGGGATTCCGTAATCATAATAAAACGCTTGTAATGTTCGTGGAACTGCGATGGATGAATTTTATTAGCCATAATATTATATAAATTATATTATTCTTAACTTTTTCTTAGTACACGCAGAAGTTAATTACATTTGGAGTTTTGTATAAGGGGGAATTAACACTCAGCACGTACATACTTTTAATCTCGTAATTCATACTTACTAATGAATGCGCTGATTACAACATTGTGTCTACCTGATAAAACTTTAATGACACCTTTTTAATAACTTGTTCGTTAACAAGCGCGGATTAGTTTGAGATTTGAGGTCCTGGATACGATTATGCATTGGCATTCTTCACTTTTCCTCTGTCCCAATGGTTAAAACGTTACTCAAGAAATTACAATAGGCCAGCAAACTATGGAACGCAAATTCGGTTACACAATCATGAACAATTTATGCGAAAATTAAAATATCTTGGATAAAGGACCTATGCCACAGCCTACCTTCATCGTGAATTCTATTCAGACAAAGATACTTAAATTATGAAAAGATGATAAGACCTTAAACGACGCAATCACTCCAGAGCGCTCATCCCGTGCGCTCATAAACAACCGCTCGTAGCGCCCGCACATGACGCACGTCTCGCTGCGTCGCATCACATTGCGCTGTTTTTTGTACCACTCTGTTGGTAACACTCATTCGTTTGCAGGATTCACTGCCGCCATATTTGCCGGTTTTGCTACTAGAAAGGACATTCGACAAATAATTGCTGCAGTAAAATATTTGCTAATGGTTTTGCACATTTGTACGGGACAGGCAATTTTTGGACGTTACAATTTTCGAAAATTTCTTCCTCCTTTTACGACACAGTGAAGCCCGATAATTGCCATAATTGTCAGTAGTATTAATTTAATTCTGTTGAAACTGGCAACAACGTTCCAGTTGCATTGCATGGACATCGCTGCTGACAAACGGTCCTCTACAGCACTTGCAGTTTCTGCTCCCCTTATATTTTATTTGCTTTTACACTGATAAATCGAATTTATAAATTTATTTAAAAAAAAAATTGAATCACAGAGACTTTATATTATACTAGCTTTTGCTGCGGCTTCGCCCGCGAGGATGTCGAAAAATATCCCACGGGAACGTACCACCGGGATTAAAAAATAACCTATAAGTTAATCCAGGTTATAAACATGTGTGCCAAATATCATCCAAATCCGGTCATTATTTTTTGTGCAAACCGGAACATACATACAAACAAACAGACCAAAATTCTAAAAACTATATTTTCGGCATCAGACTCGAATATTCAATGTAAGGTGGTCAGTCTGTAGGGTACAAATAATCACGCTATTTGCTATGAGGGATGTGCAGTATCGCATTCTGTTCGTATCCTAACTATACGGGACCTAGACCTAGAGACGGGGATGGGGGGGTTCTCGGGCTCGTGGCTAAATTATAACAGCCGCACAGGTCGATCGATCAGGTTAAGCTACACTTGCCGCGGTTAGTCTGTGGATGGGTGACCATCTTTACATACAGAGACCCGTTCGTGCCTCGGAAAGCACGTTAAGCTGTTGGTCCCGGGTGTCATTCGTGGATCTTTGACAGTCGTTACGGGAAGTCAGAAGCCCGAAAGTCGGACAATCATTCTTACCAAAGGGTATTACCCAGTAACTGCGTTGTGGAGGTCAAATAGGCAGTCGCTCCATGTAAAATACAAAGTTAGAAACAGTTCACGTGTAGGTACTTATATTAATTTTACTTGAATACAAAATTTAGCGAATGAACAACTTCAATACAAAACTTCATCGCCCATTTCAGACCCTTGTGGTCTGAAATAAAAAAAAACAACGATTGACGTTGTGTTAGATTCCAACCATAAGCCGAAATATTAGTGATATTAAATAAATAAAAAAATAAAGAACTTTCATACCCCTTTTCATCCCTTAAGGGTTGAAATTCTAACAACACTGTTGCGTTAGCTTCCAAACATAAGCCTAAATAATAAATTTAGTGATTTTTCTTCGAAACTTAAGGACTTTTCAACTTCACCCCCCTTTTTAACCCTTCGGGGGTGGAATTATCAAAAACGCTAGAGACACGTATAAATTAATTTTCAATCGTCAGCCTAAACACTAAAATTGAAGATCCTAATTTCAAAACTCACGGACTTTGATATAAACTTCCAGTCCCTATTTTACTCCTTTAGGGGTGGAATTCCCATGGGCACGCCACAATTGTGGCGATAAGTCCCCTCTTTGAGGAGTGGCTAGAGAGGCGCCACGGCGTCCTCACCTTCCGCCTGACACAGGTCCTCACCGGACATGGTTGTTTCGGGAGGTTCCTGTTCAGGATAAAGCGGGAGGAAATGCCCGGGTGTCACCACTGTGTGGATCGCCCGGAGGACACGGTGGAGCATACGGTGGAGGTCTGCCCAGCTTGGGCGGAGCACCGCCGTGTCCTCACGGAGGCGATCGGCGGCGGCGATCTCTCGCGTCCGGCCCTGGTTCAGGCCATGGTCCGGAGCGAGAGTGCACGGGAGGCCGTCACCTCCTTCTGCGAAGCAGTAATGCTCGCGAAGGAGGAGGCGGAGCGCGCGAGGGAGAGGCGAAATGCGCGCCCTCGCGCCCCTAGTCGCCGCAGGAGACGCCCCGGGCGTCGGGAGTCGAGAGCCGACTTCCGGCCACCGTAGGCGCGGGCTTGCGGACGGTGAGCAATGGGTAGCTCGCCGTCCGATAGGGACCAGGCCCGGGTCGACGGCGCGTTGTGTTCCACGCGCGCCTCAAAGAGATGTCAGCACCAACTGACGGGGTCCGGAAGGGCCAATGCCTGCCGGGGTTGCGGGTTTGTCTGAAAGGGATATCGCGACCTCGGCACACAGGCAACGGAAGGAACACGGGTGGGTTTTAGTCAGTAAAAGTCTGACACGCCCTCCCGCTCCACCCAGAGCGGGAGAAGTTATTTGATAATTTCCCATCCTCAAAAAAATAAAATAAAAAAAAGTGGTGGAATTCCCAAAAATCCTTTCTTAGTGGATACTTACTCTTCACAAAGAACACACCCTCCAAGTTTCATGTCTCTGGGACCAGCGGTTTGGGCTGTGTGTTGATATATCACCCAGTGAGTTTACTATTTATATAAGTATACAATGTGAAATTTAATTCGTTTGCATCCTCTTAAGGGGTCATTGTACTCATCATTATGAACAACTTTTACTATGGGGCCAACCCTGAAATCGCGAAAAAAAAAACAGCTGTTCCCTACATTATAACGAGCTATGCGAATATAAATGTATGGAACAGTGATAGATTCCTGAGTATTTAATATCTTCATGTTTTTGTTGGCTTTTCCAAGATAGACAGACGATTTGTAATTATCGCTTGGATTCTGTCAGGATGAATTCATTATCCAATAACTAAGACCTTGCGCTGTTCAAACACTTCAAAGGTTATTTGAATAATTCCCAGCTCCTTGTTTCGGCACGTTCCTTCAATATTTCGATTTCACAGAGATAATACATGATCCGAAAGGTGCGAGATAAACATATCAGTTTCACACAGTATTTTGATCTTTTTTGTATCTTCTAGTTACATTTCATCCGTTTGGAATCCCTATAAGGTTTCAAACGAACATTCAAAATTGATTTCTAATGATGACAAGCTCTTGATTTTTACGACGATCTACAATCGGGTATAAATTGCATTATTTCTATTTGATAGCGAATCAATAACGTTATCTGTACAATGATAATAATGGAATGACTTGATTTTTAAATGGATTTGTCTTGTAACAATTTTACATGTTACAATGAGGCCGGATTTTATTTTAAGCGGTACATAGTCAATTTACCCACAGTTTAAGTACATAATATTGGATCTCCCGAGACTGGCCAGCGAAGCAGTCCCGGTGGCATTGAATTGAAAGGCACGCCCAGGCTATTACGTACACCCGGCCATCATAGGCGGCAGACGTGGCCGCTTGATTTCATACATAAACTACACTGTCCCACTTATTCTTTTACACAGCTCACAAAATTGGATTTAATGTCCACATTTATCATGTCGTCCGAGTATTTTCGCTGTGCGAATCTAAATGAGAATTCTAGTTGGACGCCGATTTATTTTTCTGGCTGTGTTAAGCTGGCCCATAGCAGTAATTAGCGAGCTCGTGACGAAAATATATTAATGAGAGTAGGCTGACTGAATTTACGCAACGGTTAACAAGTAGGGCCGGTCTTTACGCAACTGAGACATATCACTTACTGGTTTATTTTTTACTGCCGAGACTCTTATTTAGTGATATGAATTTTGTGAACGTTCGTTTGTTAGCGTCATGTTGAACAGCTACAAAGCCCTCCGAGCACACTTATGAGCAAACGAGTGAATTTGTGTGCTCTATCAGTCCGCGCGGGGATTACCTTGACTTTAGCGCTTCAGTAGAGGGCTCTCCCAGACGTCACTTGGCGCCAAATAAAGTGATTCAATACTTGCGGAGTATGCTTTATGTGGACCATTCTGTGAAGCTTGTTAAGAACCACTAGTGCGTAGAATAGTCGTTCATAATCCTTAGTTTAACTCTAAAAGGCTGTTCTATAAAAGCAAAGTTCTTAGTTTAACTTACGAAGCATGACGAGAATTTGAGATCGTAGTTTTCAAAGAACTGCAATAACACTAAGATAAAACGTGGATACTTTTAAAACTTTTTGGACTTCCTCACTCCCGTGTCCTTTTAGATTTGTTGGCGGCGCAAGGGTGCACACCTAAATTAACTCAACAACTCTGTAAATAAATTAGAGAGTATAAAAAAACTTGTTTCCCGCGTCCCCGAGGCTTCTACGTAGTTTCCGTTTGTTAACAAGAATTGTCAAAGAATATAACAGCGCCATTAAGTTACACTTTACTTATTTAATAGTGCCTTTTATGAAACACTTTGATATTGGTAAGAGAGGAACATTCTTGATACCAGGCATTTGTTACCACTTGCAGCATTTCTAATTATAAGTCGCCTACAGAAGTAGGTACTTACTTACGAGTATACAACTCAAATATTATTCCTGAAAATTAAACGGTCATCGTTCTGTAGCCTCAGTGTTGTCAGTTAAGTATTGAGTATTGAGTTTCCGTCGCCGCAGTTAGCAATACCTCAGACAAGCCAGCTTCGGCCTAATTTAGTTACTTCCAAACCTGTTGACAATTCGCAACTCGTTTGTAATATTTCACAAAATACACTTGAACAAATTAAAGTGGAAGCTCACAATTTTATACCTTGAACTCATTGTAGAAACGAGATTTCTCCGGGAATATCTCGTTTCAGTTATGAAATTAGGTTAGACACTGTTGCATTTATCTTTTGAATGTGTTTTATGTTCGCGGCCTCGTAACTTGAGGTTTCGTTAAACTATCTGCCATTCTTCCTTCAATAAAGGAAGATTAAGGGTACGGGCATCCTTCTAGAATAGCACACACATCGTAAAGAGAATCTTGGTTCGCAATTGAGCTGAATCCCACTTAATAGTTCAACTGGCTGACGAGTGTTCCACGATCTGTCTAAATGAACATCAAAGTGCAGTTAGACAACTGCGGTGGCCCGCCTGTTGGTTCGACAGTGATTGCGATCGGAAACAATTACTATGGACGGGTATAGTGCGCTCTGCTAACTTACTGCCTGATTATTCTGCACTCCTGGTATCCTATTGCATCAAAGGGCATGTTGATTTTCCAGTACTTGAGAACCAACTTTGTAGTTGTGGTGTGACGGTGTGATGTGAACCACACCAGCCACCTGCGCCAACCCCAACTTTGTGATTACCTGGTAGGTAGCCAGAAAACAGTGGTTGATCTATTGTCGGTATTGACCGCCATCTCGCGTTGACTGCCTCAATTTACATCGTGTAAATCGTAGTTCTTTGTGATTGACAACTCCCAAATTGTGGCAGAATGTTGTGGTATTTAAATAATGTACCCGAACAAGCCATTAAAGGTGATATGTACATTCATAAATGTGTAGTGAATGTTGTTTTCGAAGACACACCGATTTCTGTCTTCAGGCAAAGATGTTGTACACAAGATGTTTGAAGTCTCCACCCACGCGTTTTAAATTTGATATAACTAAACTACTCGCAATATTGTTATCTCTTTTCAAGAAAGGCTATTATTAAAGGACCTATAAAAATATTACTGTTATCTATGAGTGTACTACTTTCTGATCTCTCAAGATTTATGTGATTTCGTATCATGTTTATGGGGAACGAGACAGTCTGAATTGAGTGATACCTGCGCACGTAACCCCTTGGTCGTAACCCGTGTTTATGAGTGCCGTAAAACTGGGATGGCGTTTACTTCAACTGTACTCCACTCACGAGTACTCGACGCTTCATAGATTTCTTTTAAGTGTACAGAGCTCTTCATTTGACGATATACTATATCATCAATAATGTCTGTACTGTTTGTTTTTTACCTGATATAATTATATTGTCTCTGGACGAGGTTTAGTCATCCAGGAGCTCATTAAGTCCATTTCAATGAAAACAGATATACTTCTAGAGTTTCAAGAATGGTTGAGACTGAGTAATATTGCTCAAATTAAACCGTTTCAGCTATTATTTCTATTTGTCAAGTTTTAAGGATATAGATTCATAGCACAATGTTGAGCAGGCACAGGTTGCTAGGCAATCGTCTAAGAGCTCCTACACACAGAAGCTGTTACGATTTGGCAAACAGGTTGAGTTTTTGAGAGGAATGCCATCCTTGCATCCCGCAAAATTGGGCTCAAGGAGCCAAGAGTTTTATTTTGGAGATTAATCACCTAATTCAGCCACGAACAATGATTTGTGCATGTCGTATCAAATTAAACAACCCCATTGTCCTCTGCGTGATCAGCTCGTGTCCTCGAGACACAAACCTTGAACTAGTCGAACTAGCCATTTACACAATTGAAGGAAAGGTCCGCGACCAATAAAATTATGGATATGTATAAGTACAAGTATTCATTATTATATAGTATACCTTCTGCATGTATCCTGCGGCACTCAGTGTTAACACCCCCCTAGACAGTCTGCCACAATGCCACCATTTGTGCAGAATAATAGCGTCGGATACTCCCGCCATTTTATTGTAAAAAACAAACTACATGAATATAAAACCTATGTGCGAAATAACGAGCGGTTGCTTTTTATTTAGATTTTTTCTCTTCTTCCATATTTGTTCGTAAAGGATGTAGTATTTCTCAACGGTAGCTGCTGCTTTTCGCAAGCACAAACATTCTTAAAATCTTGAGAGTTATTAAAATAATGATATCATCTGTTTTAACTCGTTTTTAATCGATTTTTTGTTTTTGTTACAGGTAAGTCAGAAAACAACCCAATTTAACGGTGAATTCAAGGAATGCCAGCTGAACAGTTGTCAGAAATATTGCGTTTAACCATAAGACTTTAACGAACAATTCAATACGCTAATTGCTGAATTGGTACGAAAATCTTATATCGCCAAATACGAAATATTTATGTAGATAATTATTTTACGATACTTTATGTAAGTAACCATGTTAGTTAATTAGGTAACACGAGCGTATTAAAACGATACTTACCTCATTAGATTCTTATTAATCGTGTTTATCAGAACATAAGGGTGCTCCTTCAACCTTCTATGCGAGAACTGCACGGAGTTCTCCAGTTTATCAGAACATAAGGGTGCTCCTTCAACCTTCTATGCGAGAACTGCACGGAGTTCTCCAGTTTATCAGAACATAAGGGTGCTCCTTCAACCTTCTATGCGAGAACTGCACGGAGTTCTCCAGTTTATCAGAACATAAGGGTGCTCCTTCAACCTTCTATGCGAGAACTGCACGGAGTTCTCCAGTTTATCAGAACATAAGGGTGCTCCTTCAACCTTCTATGCGAGAACTGCACGGAGTTCTCCAGTTTATCAGAACATAAGGGTGCTCCTTCAACCTTCTATGCGAGAACTGCACGGAGTTCTCCAGTTTTAAAAGCTTCGTGAGGTTAATTCCAAGTTTTAATTAAGATCTTCAAGATCCGGTCTTGTCGGATGTCACCAAAGGGAGTTCCCTTCTTTTTACTATTCTTACCTTCATTTTAATTTAGCCGACACGCAATACAAAACAAAGGCCTTGTCGTACAGACAAAAGAAAATGCCGTTTAATTTAGGTAATTGGCTCTCGGGCGAGCTCGGCCGCAGTCGGGGGATTCCGTACTAGCTAACCCGTGTGATGTAAAGGTGTAATATGTAAATAATTTATGTATGTATGTGTATGTGTGCAAAAGTATTTTAATTAAGCGAATTGTTCGGTTCGCGTGACCGCCGCGGGGGTAAGGTAAGGTGCGTGGGAACTGTGCGGTTAGGGGGGTGGGGGGGTTGATGCCCGGATTGTTTTTTGATTATGCCGAGTGGCCTCCAGACGGACCCTACCCTAATTAATAAACAGTTAGGGCGTATCCGCTAAACTATGAAGTAGTTCACAAACGAACTCGCCTCACACTGATCTACTAAGCTACTGACTTTAATGCCTACTGGTGAAGTTGTTTCACAAATACAGTACCTTCCTACAAAGGCAGATTATTAAACATTTACTTATTCGTCTAGGAGTTGTGTAATATCAAACAAGTTAAAGAAATTAGATATAACTTTTTATATTTATTTTAGTCGTGGGAGAAAAATTGCTATTTCGTGCCTTATTTGCGGTACAAATTGTAATAAAATAATGAAAATATCTGATACGAAATGTTTAAATTCGATCCTGAGTGAAATCTCTAAAAATTGCCTTTTTGTAATTGGCCGTTTCTGCCGGTCTGTTTATAATTAGAATTTAGAGAATTGTGGTTTACAGAATCTCTTACTACCTGTCTTCCTAGTAGTTTATGGTTTCCTTCTCATTAGCGGCGGCTTAACTAATTACACGACCTCTGTAGTTTAACCGACTTCGACAATCGACTCGTAAAGAAGACAAGATCCTGCAGTGCTATTCTGTAACCATCTCACCGTGAAAACTTAGGTGAATTGAGCGTGGAGTGAGCTGTTCCACAGGGATTGACACTATTGACAGCACACTTCACCCAAGTTTTCACGGTGAGATGTTTACAGAATAGCATGGCTGATGTTAAACTTTTGTGTTAACCATGAGGAGTGTTTTCGCAGACCATCTTACCACAACAAATAAACGATAATTCAAGATTTTTTGTGCAAGGACTCGTTCTATATTCGACCGCGGCTAGTTTATAGCCGTATCCGTCAATTAGTTCAGTAGCTATTTAGCCCCCTCGATAGTTCATGACACAAAAGGGTTGCAAGTTATTATTGCACGTCCCGGGAGTATTAAAGCTAATATTTGTGGATTGATCCGCGCGAGAGGAGTGTGTACAAGCCATTATGTTGAGAGGATCGGTCCGGAGCTAAGCTTGTATACATTGACATGGAAAAATTGAATGTTTTGTAATGTGATCGTGTTTGTATGACATTATACCGGTTCTTTTTCCGTGTAATGGTCGGCTTTCGTCACTAGGAAAATGCGGTGAGCAGCCCGTTTGTGTTTGGTCATCCTATTTCTGTGTTTTTCGTTTAATTGAATTTGGTCACTGGTCTTTGTTTTCCTTAGTTTAATGGCAATATTTGTTTGTGATCGTTCTCGATCTTCGAAGAATAAGTTGGCGCAGAAACTGTAAGATCAAGAAGAAACATATCTTCCAATTTATTGGTTCCTATCCGATACAGCATAATAGCACAATTACTCAATACAAAAGTTTAAACTAAGTTTCCTCTCAAGTAATATGAAAGTGTCTCGAGAAGAGTTTCGCAAAGTCCGTGAGGATCGAAGTTCAGTACAGTATTAAGGTCATACAACTTAATACAACCGGCCGCGCATATTACATCTGTTTGAATCTCGATACCCGAACGCACACACATACACTCGTATTTAATAGAAAGAAACAGAGAGAGAGAAAGTCGCATGGACGGGGCAAAACGCTTTTCTCTTACGTGACGATTTCTACCAGTCAACTCCTACTGCAACCCGCTTCAAGAACTTCGTTCCAATAATGCCCGAGACTCGATACCTCAATCTTGGATATTCTTCAAATATGAATTAAGTGTTGCACAACGGATGCTTCTGTAATGTCTTATATTTATCTCAAAACAAATTATTTGCAAATGCTAGCAAAACAGGAAATTGATATTAGATTGGGAAAATTGAGCATCAAAACATGCTAGCTAGCGCTTACTCCTGGGACCAGTAGATGAAAGACGAGAAAAACGAATAAATGCAACTCGTAGTAGTTTTATAAACACCATTGGCTTTCGAACTCCGCCTTAAATCTATTAACAACCCCTTTATTCATTAAAATTTAAAATCAATATTGTCAGCAAGTGGAACTACAAAGAATAACAATTTGCATTGACAGGCCGTCGTTCGTTAAGAGGGTGAGTCCGCAGATTGTCGCGTTTGTTCGCGGATTAAAGTCGCTGACTCGCGTCAACTTTCGCCTTCGACACGTTTAGGGTTGACAGAAGATGGAAAAGCCATGCTTGAAGTTAATGCAATGCATTTTAATGTCATGAGATGAAAGTCGATCGTTAAATAATTGAAGCTACTTTTTGGTGAAAAAACTTGCGCATAGGTCGTCATCAATATAATATTAAGACTGAAGTAATACCCTAAAAACCGGATACCCAATTTTAAATTAAACTTTTTTGGACGTTTGTTAAACCTACTTACTACATGGACAAAACCTGGTCCAACCGGACGCATTAATTTCAGACCGGACGAGCCTGTTAAAAACAAACCCGTTAGCCGGACGTTGAGACAACCCTATACCCGCCACAACGCACCCCGTCTGATCGACAAACAAAACATAACTTTATTCCTTTCTTATAGCGTCGATTCTTGCCGAGCAGGAGCGGCCGGTGTTTAGGCGTCATTAGCGAAATGTCAAGCTGTCGCGACTCCTGAAGACTGTGAGGAGATTGATTATGAAAATAGACATAAATAAATATGGTTTGTTACGACAAGTGGAACTTTAATGAATGGGCCGTCAGATTTTTTTGGTCACCTTTAAATTGTAAGCTAGGGACAATACCCTTGCTATTGTAATCTCTCTGTAAGGTATTAAATATAGTGTTTTATTGGAATGTTGGCTGTATAAAGGTCAAGGTCTCAACTTAGTGGTTTGATGGTGGAAATTCTCAGATTAATAAATGTATGCGTGAATATCATTTTCCAACAGACATTTACGTATTAATGTCGGACGGAAGGTTTGAGAATGGCAGTCTAAGGTTTACCTTTACCTTTTTATAACCCTATTTAACACCATGACAGCCAATCACACCCCGTCTCAATCATATCAACTTCATCCCAAAATGAGATTTCAATTATCTTCAAACATTCTCAGTGAAACAGATACCAGGGCTCCATAAACATGTCAGAGGCTGTGCGAGCCGACGTGGAACAGCCGGTGATTTATTACTTACTTTTTACAAGTCCGGAATAATGTGCGAGTATCTTTGCTTCTTACTCCGATTTGTAGTTTGCGCTGTACGGAAAAGTTTTGTGAACTGCTGTAGTGTAATAGCTTGGAATAAGAACAGTACTTTGTGAAATACAAGTAGTTTTGTGTAGCAATGGATACGTTTTGAGATGACAGAACGAGAAACGAAATCATGGCAACTATGACTACAAACATTGGGTTATAGTCATAATTCACATGATTTCGTAGCCCCAACTGAGCCCTCTATGTATTGTCCGAGAAGGACAGCAGTGAATGTTGTCCAGCATCCATCGGATGTTAGCGAAGCAGTTATGCACGATGGTTTGCTGCCAGCATGTCTACGCACTATCGTTTTGCGTCGTGCACCGCCGTGCACGCCGGGACAGATCGGAAAGATAGAACGTAGAGGGCTTTACACCAATAGGAACAGTCGTAGGTACCTATACTTATCAACAAGACATGATGGACATGTGAGTCAGCAGCTTACTTGCTCTATTTCAAGCACAAATAGACCTATGTAGTTTGCTATTGATTCTGAATTGTAACAAATAGATTATATTCGACTTCCTGATTAAATAAGCCAAATCTTCACCTTTTAAAAAGTTCCAAGTAGTAAAAAACTTCATCACATTCACAACATAACTTGGTAAGTGAATGTATGCAACATATTGTAAATAGCAAACGAGATGTTTCTAAACATCATGTTTTTTTTTTTTTTTTTCTTGCTAAATTGCCTCTAAACTTCCTTGCAATGTGCCTCGAGAGGTTACCTACAATTTATTACCATGCATTTTTATTAAGCTTCATTTTTTTTAATATAAACGTATGTTTAGAAATACTGCAGGTATAAAACCGGGATGTAAGTACCGATGGCATATGCAGCTACTTGATGTCTCGCAGGTATGGTGGCAAAGGATTCCTTCAAGATGTTGTTGCCTCATAGTAGATAGTGCCAATATTGAAACGAGTTTCAAAGAACCTACAGTTTTCCTCGTAGTTTGATATTGACTATCACTTCGACACTGATGAATAACATAACGCCACGCCTGTGTTCCGGGAAGGGTTAGGCAGAGGTGTACCTATAGTACACCCACATTTCACCAGTTATGTTTAAGTCCCATGTGTAATGGGACGAGCTTATTGCAATAATACTATTATCAATATGTTCTTCATAATGTAGGTACCATTCCGTTTGTTTAATACAACCGTTTTGTAACTAGTTAGCGTCCGCCCACTTATGTCGCTGTCGTATGTCTCATCTGAACGAGCGTACTTGCGTGGGCTGCTTGGCCTCGTCGGGGCTGTGGAAAACTGCTAGCCTTGCGGGGTTATCAGATCGGCCGCGGGACCGTAACCCCGTGTGTAATTAACGCTGTCAAAACTTTGTTACCAACTCTACTATATTTAAGACTCAACCCACAAAACACCTAAACGACCTTTTGTTAACTACCCGTTTCTCTGTCACCTAAAAACAAACCTTATCGCGGCCTCTTTTCAACAAAAACCCGTCGGAATGTATTTTTAAACGCGGCCAATATTTAACGAGGTGATTGTTGTGTGCACTGCCGCGGTAATCGAGATTAAAAACACAGCCTGTTTTTCAATATTTTCAGCAGTTAATGCTTGTTCGAACAATTCCATTATTTCACAACGCATGATTTCGTACGATACAGGGATGTAAAGCGCGGAACAAGATGCAGTAGCTGATATTTTCCCACGCTGCTGAGCGAAGGCAAACGTTTGTTATCAAGTCGACGATAAAATGTTTACGGCTGATGCATTTTGCTGGCATCTTACACTATGGGATTTGTACTCACCGGAGCGTGGATAACCTATTACGTGCTCATAGTTTTCTAATAATCTTAAGCTTTTCTTGGATTTTTATAACTGTCAACAATGCTGAAACTTTTCAAACAAATTTCAAACAATTTCAACAAATTATTCATGTTAAGAGGCCGTATACGAAATTTTGCCGATTTACTTGATTTTACAGTTAAAATCCTACATTTCAATAAGTTTTAATGCACAACATGAAAGACCATTGCAATTCTGATCTAACGAATGAACTACTTTTTTATCTTTATTATTTAATTTTGATTAATCAACCTCAAACCGGCGACTGTTTTATGATTTTTTGCTGTAAGAGGTTGGAATATCACATATTTAGGAATCATTTTGACGTCTAACCGGTTTGAAAAAATTACAATGTATTGTTGTGACAGTTGTCAATACAATGTATGCATCACTATTTAACACTTTCATATAAAATTGATTAAAAATATACAGGGTGATTGGAAGATGGGTGCAAGGCTTTAAGGCGAAGATAGTACAGACAATTTAGAACCATTTAAGCCATGGTTGACTTAGACGAAGTCTTACCAAACATTTTTAACCAAATTTTTAAGTTTTTTTTCAGAAATTCTCAAAATTTAATGTAAACTGCATAATTATGGCCAAATTGAATGATAAATGAATTCATTTTTTATTCATTTAATTAAAGTAATGTGTAAGCAATCAAGCAAAACATGTTTTAGGCTTCTGTGTCATTAGACATTTTTTTTACAGACATTTAAAGCTCAGAAAAAATAAAAAATTTGTACAATACGTCTTTTAAACCTTATTAAAAAAAAAAAAATTGGTAAGACTTCGTCTAAGACAACCATGGCTTAAATGGTTCTAAATTGTCTATACTATCTTCACCTTAAAGCTTTGCACCCATCTTCCAATCACCCTGTATTTAACTCAAACTTAGAGCAAATCGCCAAAGAACGAGAGTTCTAAGTAGCCGAAATTAAAAGCAATTTTGATTTCGGCTACTTGGAATTCTCGTCCATAAAATTAAAACAACATAAATAAACTTTAGTTCAAAATCGATTTTATTAAAGAACAAAAAAAAATATACTATACTCGGAATTTTAATTCGATTCCAGATTTGACAATTTCAGTGTTGCAACGTTATGACAAGTACTAAATAGTGACGTTGCGAAATTATTCGATATGGAAATGGAATATTTCCAGATCGATTCTTCTCGTTTATAATTTTACTCTCGTAAACTAAGTATATCAGGAAATTAAATATTTCTGAACCGATAATTTAGTTTTGACGATTAATTAACGATCTGAGACTTTTCTTTTATAATTGTGTGTGAAATAAATAAAAAAATGTGATCATGAAGGAACATGACAAATAAAACAGATAGATGTATTATGGTAATAATTTATTTTATAAATTGTCGCCGTCATCGCTATCGCTATCGCTGTCACTTTCTGTAACATTTATTATAAATGTGTCTGTGATATTGTCGATTGTTTATCGATTTTTGTGTTCATCACTACACTATTATATGTGGTATCATTATTTCACAAAATGACAGTAGCTAATGTCAAATCTGGAATCGAATTAAAATTCCGAGTATAGCTTAATATTACCTATAAATGCAAAAGTGAGTTCGTTTGTTTGTTTGTTACGCTTTCACGCTAAAACGGCTGAACAGATTTGGATGAACTTTGGCAGACGGGTAGGTAGACCATGACCTGGGTTAGGACATAGGATACTTTTTATCCCGATATTCCCACGAGATCGAGACTTATGCGGGTGAATCCGCGGGGCGCAGCTAGTTAAATAATAAAAAAGTCGTTCATTCATCCTAACTATTATAAATGCGAAAGTGAGTTTGTTTGTTACGCTTTCACGCTAAAACGACTGATCGGATTTGAATGAAATTTGGCACATGGGTAGAACACGACCTGGATTAGGACATAGGATTTTATCCTTGTGGCACCTCCTGTGGGATAATTTCCGACATGCACGCGGGCGAAGCCGCTGGCAAATAGTTAGATCATAATTTAAATGATCTTTCATGTTGTGCATTAAATCTTATAGAAATACAGTATTTTAACTATAACATTTCATGATAATTAGGCGATAGGAAAAGAATGGTTCAATCTCGCATACCCGTACAACTTGCAAATAACTTAGTTAAGTTCAATCCTAACAAGTCTTTAGTGTATTGAGCGGTGATCAGCGTCAATGGTAGGTCGTCTCATTACTCTCGGTGAGCAGCACATTAACTCGGCGATCAGGGAGGTAACTAATGTAAATTTATACGCGGCCCGGTCGTAAGTTACGTCGATATCTTCATCGACCTTCGTTTATCGGCCGCTTCGGAATTGCAAGCTTAAGGTACGACATTATAACTCGCTGGCTGCACAAGGAAAATGTGGCTTGAGCTGTCATTAACTTATTTAATAAGCTTTGAGGTTACGGAATTGTTTTTTAAAAGTTTCATATTAGCACAGCTCTTTTCCAAGTTGTGACATGAAAATCGGTGCTTCGCCTCCTGCCTCCACGCTATTCAGTTCTCTCTTCTCCACTAGCTTATCCTGGTAATGAATGCCTTTACAAGTTATAGGTTTTCCTTTAATAGGGAGTTTTTAGTAGGCGAATTTCCACTGAAAATATAATTCAAAAGTTTTTTAAGTAAAACTGCAGCTCAAAATGCGCAAAGAAAAACGTTTCCAGATATTTTTGAAGAAGGTTTCAAACGGAGACGATCAGGCTTTCAAAGGTTTTCATTTTCAGTCCTTACGTGAATTCTGTTCATACCTCAATATATTATGCAAATAGAAAATACTCAGAAGCATCGAGACTGGAATCCGAACCATACTCATCTGACAAAAGGGAAGAACATCATGTAGGATGGTTGAATATATAGTTGAAGGCGCATACACATGACGTGATAAATGTACTATCTCTATTTATGACGTGCTTGAGGTTTGCGTATCGGCCCATTCTTGACTCAGCGCAGTACTGTGTCTGCTATCTACTATGTGAAATTTAATTCGTTTGCATCCTCTTAAGGGGTCATTGTACTCATCATTAGGAACAACTTTCACTTTGGGGCCAACCCTTTTTTTTTTTTTTTTGGGTGGGAAATTATCAAATAACTTCTCCCGCTCTGTACGGAGCGGGAGGGCGTGTCAGACTTTTACTGACTAAAACCCACCCGTGTTCCTTCCGTTGCCTGTGTGCCGGGGTCGCGATATCCCTTTCAGACAAACCCGCAACCCCGGCAGGCATTGGCCCTTCCGGACCCCGTCAGTTGGTGCTGACATCTCTTTGAGGCGCGCGTGGAACACAACGCGCCGTCGACCCGGGCCTGGTCCCTATCGGACGGCGAGCTACCCATTGCTCACCGTCCGCAAGCCTGCGCCTACGGTGGCCGGAAGTCGGCTCGCGACTCCCGACGCCCGGGGCGTCTCCTGCGGCGACTAGGGGCGCGAGGGCGCGCATTTTGCCTCTCCCTCGCGCGCTCCGCCTTCTCCTTCGCGAGCATTACTGCTTCGCAGAAGGAGGTGACGGCCTCCCATGCACTCTCGGTCCGGACCATGGCCTGAACCAGGGCCGGACGCGAGAGATCGCCGCCGCCGATCGCCTCCGTGAGGACACGGCGGTGCTCCGCCCAAGCTGGGCAGACCTCCACCGTATGCTCCACCGTGTCCTCCGGGCGATCCACACAGTGGTGACACCCGGGCGTTTCCTCCCGCTTTATCCTGAACAGGAACCTCCCGAAACAACCATGTCCGGTGAGGACCTGTGTCAGGCGGAAGGTGAGGACGCCGTGGCGCCTCTCTAGCCACTCCTCAAAGAGGGGACTTATCGCCACAATACTGGCGTGCCCAGCGCTGGGTTGCGACAATCGCACTCTCCATGCCGCCATGAGATTGGGGCCAACCCTGAAATCGCAATCGCATCGAATCGATGCAAACGAATTAAATTTCACATTGTATAGTATAATTTTAATAAACTGTGTCCCGACTCTAATGTGAATAGTACGATTGTAAGTTCACTCCGGGGCAACCACGGCACCCAGAGAACCGACTCGTAAATTATTCACACCGTGGAGGAGTATGAATCTCGTAATTATTCACACACTCGTACGGTGTGCTTTGAGCAATGCGTCGCGGTGGCGTAAACGTGTCGTTTGGGTGTACTCAAGTAATGCGGATACAGTCGCAGAGAGCGCTGTTTGACTTCCCTGTTTGTTCTACTTCATATCATTATAAGCGGTTCCACGTCGAAATCAGAGCCCAGTTTCTGATATTCCGCCATATTTCACGTTAACGTAGCCGTAAAATATCTCATAATATTTTATTTGAAATATTTCCTGTAATTTTTCAGGGACAGGAAATTAATCTTAATTAAATTAGTCGAAGCGGCGCCGGCGCTACCATTTTTCATTTACTTTCTCTTTATTGAAAGGAAAAGTAGTATTAATTTTATGTAACTAAATTCCAATTTGCTTTTTAGGGCTCCACACCCGAAGTGTGCCAAACAGAACCCTATTACTAAGCCTCCGGTGTCCGTCCGCCCTTCCGTCCGTTTGTCTGTCAGCGGGCTGTATCTCATGAATCGTAATAGGTAGACAGTTGAAAATTTCACAGATTGTGTATTTTTATTGCCGCTATAACAACAAATAATGAAAAGAAGCAGTCATGGGGACTGTCGACTGAAGTGAAAACTTAAAACTTTGGAATAACTGTAGTTTTTTTTTAAATAATATAAATTCACCCACGCGGAACATTTATGTTATTTGCATTGGTAACTGCGTCGCCAATTTATCCACTTAGTGTCGATCACGCATACAAACGCTTAGTTTTCAATTAAGTTCTCAGGAGCATGCACTCGTGACCTTCAAACTTACTGCTTTAGTTTGACCGACACCGCTGTACTGCGCCCTAGGTATGTGCGCGGTGAGACGGGGGGCAGTGAAGGCCGTTCATTCGTCGACGCTCATAGCGTCCCACCGCGTATTTGTTACTGCTGCCTTGATGCACTTTTATAGGCCTATATAGATAGCACCACAAAAAATGGCTCAACGCACCTAAAGAAGTTTTCACTTCAAAAATAAATCAAGCTAACGTTTTTTGATCTTAAAACGGTACTGAAAGCTTCGTCTGCGAGTCCGACTCGCACTTGACCGGTTTTAAACGATAGTTTATTGGAATCTGTCATTTGGTTGTTAAATACTTGGATAGTTGCTAAACTCGCCTCACCTGCGTCTGTAGGGTTGTGTTATCGATACTCAGTATCATTCGATTACGTCCTCAACACGTTACGTCTTAAACTAGTTTTATAAAGTTTCTCAACATTATTTACTGACAACGGTTATTCAAGTTTTGCAGCAGTTTTACATACTAACTGTGCGTTTGCACTGGCGAAATATCACAACAAAACATGTTGAAATCTCTAGTTCCTGATTTTATTTTTATTCAAAAGGAACAACAAACAACTACAACATAAAACATAGAAACAAGAATTATCTAATAATCATTAAAATTATAGACATTATTGCAGCCCACAACGCTGTTCACAGGCTAGCTACAGGATACGCAACAGTGAAAATAATCGCTAGGGTCACAAATACATTTTTGTTTATTTTTCTTAACTAACGTGTTTAATCCGTATAAATCTCAAGAAATGGTACACAAAAAAAGAAGGAAATATGTTCAAGACAGCACCTTAAGCATAAGACTGATGTTAAACATTGTATGGAACATTGACAGGAAATAGAGATTTCAACATGTTTTGTTGTGAATGTTTCGCCAGTGCAAACGCAGTTACCCCACACATGCTTTTAGTATTTTCTTAACATTCTGACAAAAAGTTTATAAAAGGCAAGATTTAATAGATTTCGATAAAACGTTCTTCATTGCAAGGACTGAATTACCCAAAAATTAAGGTACCTTTAAATTTCGGTATGACGTCATACCGTTATGGATTAACAAAATATTTCGATACCGTTCTTTTTTTCTTTTTTCAATTTTGAGGTTGGAAATGCATACCGGTATATTTCGGTAGAAATATCGGTACCTTTATAAATGTATCGGTAGCAGTGCCTAAACCTTCATAAATACACAAGTTCTAACGTGTTCGACCCCCCCGCGCACCCGCGCCGCATCGTCTCACATGTTTTTCGGTACCGAAATCGTGTAAGAGTTAAATAACGGTTTAACCCAACCGTTATTTAAAAAGGTATCGGTAAAGCTCAACCCTTATTTTAAACCGGTACCGGTATATTTTTGAGGTATCTTAACCTTTAACCGTAACCGCTTTCAGTCCCTGCTTCATTGAATTTCGATTACTTTTGGATGCATTTTGAAAATATTGGTGCGTAAAGTAATATTTTGCATCAATAAACATAAAATGTTACCCATACAGCAAACGATACATTTCCCGGTTATAAGTTTTCCCACTTGACACGAATAGTACTAGGCTCTCATAACTGACATACAAGTCAAACACTGCATCGACACAGCGGCAGCGGCGGCGTGGCGACACTCGACACCTCTTGTTTAAATAATACACTTGTTACAGCCGCGCTTTTGTTCACACACTGCTCTAACTGTTTGTTTACACGGGACTGGAAAACGTGCTGCGCTCGCTTTTCACTTAAAAATAAATAGGAAACACAAAAAACACGAAATTAGAGTAGGTAGTATTTTGTTGAATAAATTTGTAATTTTATTTACCTACACTTTTCGAAAACAGGAACTAGTCAAATTCTATAATACTATGCCACCTGATTGAGGTAACCGTTGATATTTGTATGAGTTTTTTAAGGAAATAAAGTGCAAAAGATTTTGCAATAGACTCCAGTCATTGGACTAGTCAAAGGAATTGCCACTATTGACCAAAACATGTTGTGAATTTAAGAGCCCGTTCACACGTACCACAGCCGTGTGGCTGTGTGGCACTACGACACCAGGTGGACGGGCACTAATATGTATGAAAATTAATAGTTTATTCACACGGACCACATACGGCCGTCAAAATCAATCTTGTGGGCGATGCCGACCACTTAAAGGCCACATCGCAGCACAACGCAACCGCCAGCGAGACCGCGCACTAAAAGCGGTGGGTCACATGGCGAACACAACGATCTCTCTGACTGCACACACTAAGCCATAACGCAACTGCAAGAAGTTGCAGCAACACTATTCACACGTAACCACTGCTTGCCCACATTTTGTCGATGCGATGTGGTGCAGTTGTAGTGCGTATGAACGGGCCCCAAGTGAAAAAATGCAATCAATGTAATTAATTTGAAAACTTGTTACATTGCAGACACTCTTTTGTTCTTTGTTTACTTGCTAAAAGAAATCGCGCGGCGTCGGCACTCGCTTTTAATGTACGCATTAGCTTTTGACTTACAAAGAACTTTGCAAGTAAAGCTTTATTTAGCGTAGCGCAAAGTTTTATCTTAAGGTGTCCCTTTTCGTGAGATAAAAGTAAATCTATACTAATATAATAAAGCTGAAGAGTTTGTTTGTTTGATCGTACTCATTTCTGGAACTACCAGTCGGATTTGAAATATTCTTTTGCAGTTGAAATCACGTCAACATCGAACATCACGCTCCGGCCCTTAGGAGACGAGCACAAAGAAAAGAACGCTTAGCGAAAAATAATTAATATCGCTGGCGGGCGATGCGATGCTATGGAATGTAGGTATTTTATGTTAAAACAAAAATTTCACGCCAACGAAGTCGAGGCAGAAGCTAGTAGAGTAATAAAATTGAAATCAGTCTCGGTGCTGCTGAAAAGCCTGGAAAACATATGATCTGAATTATACTGTAATTTATCTGCCGACCTCTATAAAATAGTGACTGTCCCACTTATATGGCCTTCGTATTGTTCATTGATTTTACGGCGCGTTCAAACTACTACCGTAGAATAAAAATACCTTATTGACGAACGCAGCCATCGGCACGTCCCTAACAAACTGCATGAAATATTATGTTTTTTATTTGTGGCGCAACGACACGAATCGTTTTTAATTAGAGGAATAATCAGGACAATGTGAGGCAGGCTGCGGATGCCTTCGCACAAATAACGAAAGTTTCAGCGTAATTTATACCGGGCCACGTGTTTGAATCTCGTTACCCCAAACTCATGATAAAGGCATCAATTTGCGAGACTTTGCTAAAAACCCGCCAACTTTTAGGCGTGTACCGCGATGACGTCATAGACACGGCCGTGGCGGGCTCGCCAGTCCTGCATGTCAAAAATTTGATGGAAATCTATGAATAACATTTGGTTAGGGCACTGGAAACTTGTGGAACGTTAGCAATGTCAATGCAAATATGACGATTGAGAGTGACTACAAATTAACGACGTGTTAGCAAACTATAGCCCAGTCAATAACGACATCAAACGTCGCCAACGCGCATGTAATTACGAATTTTTAATATGTTGTTAGGTCCCCGGAAAACCTTGTGCCAGTCCCATGGTGAGAAAATATATATTTAGGACGCGTTTTTAGGTATCTTTGTTCAATATTTTTGTGAAGCAAACCAAATTTAGTTTGGGTATAAACTACTCTCAGGGGACCTCATAACATAAAAAACAATTATAGTTACATGCGCTGCGACGTTTGCCTTTTTTGTGTGAATAAAGACTGTGCTACTAGCTCGGGCTCTTTAGACGCTAGACGTCGCTTGCAGTATAATTTAAATGAATACATATTAATTTATAATTTAAATTAATATGTATATTCATACATATTAATTTAAATTATAATGCAAGCGACGTCTAGCGTTGTAAGACACCAGTTACCATCAAGCATCGCATTTTATATAACTCACATTTTAGAAACACACGCACACACAAACTTAAAAAGTTATAAAGAAAAGCTGGAAATCTGAAATGCTACCGTGATATTATGTAACAGAGTGAAACTGTCATTTATGAGATTTCAAAAAGCAGGAGTCGACTAGACTAGAGTTTAACTCAGGGTTACAATTTAGGAGGATGGCACATAAAGTAAGAGGCTGTTCATAATGATACTAGTTTGTAATTTTCATGTTTATGAAATGAGACGACACGAGAGATAAACACTTTTTTATTATTGTATAAATGAAAGATTACAGTCAACACAATGATTTAAATCATTTAAGAATTCCTGGGTACACGAGAATATCATTGAATATTTTATCTCCACACGAAATAACCCATCGTCCACGAATTAAACGTTCGCCTTCTACAAGATTAATGACGTTCAGTTTAATCAGACAATGCGATCGTAGGAGGCGTGAGAATGACGTTGAACAACTAGCAGCCATCCTAATATCCAAATGCGACGTCATTATATATATTGATATTTCTCTAATGAGTTACAGGCCTCGAAATAACCCGCAACGTTTCATATGATAAGGTAAATATTTGATGCCAGGTTAGGGCTTTAGTTAAATCTTATCGTTTAGTATAGTAGCTAATTACCCTCCCCTCTCCTTCTAGTTTGCCATGCATTAGGACGGAAATGATATGCAAGTAAACCCACTCTGATCTTCAATTATTTCGACATTAGCTCATACGTATCTAATGACTTAATTCGCTTATAAATCCATCCACTTAGCTTGAACATTCACCTCGGCATATGGTTGTGTAGTTAGGTTCATGTATGTCACTGTACGTCTATCCTAATTCCCGCCAGATTGCATTTTCCGCTCGACGGGCGCTACGGCGCTACGTCGCTCGCCTTCATGACAATGTGCTACGACGGGCTTATCCTACGCCGCTACGACGTACAGAAATTCACGTCATGTATCAACGATGCACATTTATGCAATTACATGACATTACTACCGACTCATAGAGGCTATTATAACGTGTACAATCTCAACGTGTATTATACAATTGAATGCGTTAGTTGAAGTTGTGTGCTACGCCGTAGCAATGGCGTAGCATCGTCTACGGACGGTGTAAGATTAATGCTAGTGTCGGGTTTGTTTTGAATTATAGTTGTACTGCATTAATGCAGTTCTGCTGTTTCAATACGTAGGAACTTGTGCTAAGTATTTTCTAAATGCAGTGTCTGTAGTAACAGACACTGCATTTAGAATATACTCAGTTAAAAACTAATAAATATTCCGCACTGATACAAAGCAATAACTTTGGCGTCTATTTTTTACTTTTAACAAACTCTCGGGTCTAAAACTTAAAACAAATAACAAAAGTCTTATTTTATTTGTCTTTCAAAAGAATATTATTAATGATGAAAGTTTCAGAGTGCCCGCTAGGAATGTTTGAGTTTTTCATTGCAAAAACTTGCTCTATTGTTGAGCTATCCGTATTTTTATGTGAGCTTAGATGTTAAGCTTAGAAGACGGTTTTATCTCGTCGGAGGGTTATTAATTGTCGCTTTGTTTTGTTTAACCGCAGGCGAGAGGCCGGAGTAGTTAGCGACGCGCAAGTTTTAATTCCATACAATAGGGGCTTGTTTAGTGGTGGTCCTTAGCACGGGAGGAGGCGGGTAGATGATGTATTTAGTAAAGACCAATTATGGAAGGGTATGGAAATGGGTATCATTAATATATTCATTGTAACTGCAATTAATTAGTAAACGAGTAGATCGTTGATTTTATCTTAATCTAACTGCTTCACCTTGGCCCAGTTTTTTCTGGGGAATGCGGGCGCGTTAACAGATTAGGTGCATAAATCATTTATACGAATGCAGCTTTGTAATTAGAAACTAGGGATATAACCTGGTGCTGCGACGCAATTCATGAGTTTGCCCAGTCCACTATTACTGTAAGCTGTTGCAGAACATGACAGTGTCTGATGGAAATGGGAACAAATAGATCGGGAAAAGTACATGACTGTGGATGTGTGGGGCCGCTTACAAATTGAGTGCTTTGATCGGAAGGCCAATTTTCGTACATAGAAAACGTTCACATTCAAGTCGCAATCTGTCAAATTTGTCAAACATGTTTTATATTATTTTATTTGGGAAAATAAACAGTTACACATTACAATATTATGGTATAGAACTTAAAACTAAAATGGGTGTATAAATGTATAGCCAACAACATTTTCCACATGATATAAAAAAGTTAAACAAACACGAACGACGTGCGATATAAATAACATTGATTTTATAGAGTATGATTAAATACAAAAATAAAACTAATCTGAGACTAATACCACTAAAAATAATAAAAAGAGAAAGAAGATATTATAATAGAATATATAAAATAGACATTAAGATTTTAGGATTTTTAAGTACCTAATTCTGCTACAATTTTAAGCGCAATACTTCTAAATTTTCCAGCAGCAGCATGTCGGTAAATAGATTGTATTTTTGACAGATTGCGAATGAAATGCGAATGCGAACGTTCTTAAAAAATACAGGAATTGCCTCTGATTATTTGAATACTTAAACCTCAAAGTCACGAAAAACATTTTTAAGGTGATTGAAATCACCTTAACGATGTTTTTCGTTTGACAATCAAGGTTAATTTTATAACCTCAATTATAATCGATGATTTTTCAATTTAATAATTTTATTTAAACAATAATTCGTGGAAAAAGCTGGTGAGAATTAAAGTTGAAACTCTATAAATATAGATAAATGTGTTACTAATTCCCTTTAATGACATAACAAGGATTAAGTAAATTTTTTTTAAAGAAAATTTAAATAACACTAATCGATAATGTTAAGCAACGTGAATTATGTCCCAAGGGTTCTGCAAATTGTTTAGGTAAATGATAAATGTGTGTGACCTATTATTAGTGAGGACTACGCCATGCGGTCAAATTGGACATCGCGGATGTGTATAATATATTGTGGTAATAATTACAATACGTCCGCGGGGGAATAAGCCCAGATTGGGCAATCAACTCCCACGTCACTTGCGGTGAATAGCGGCCATTAAAGCGTTGCTTTGTCGGTGCATTACACCATGTGGCTTTCTTAATAAACTCGATTAGTATGCCGAAAGTCTGTGACGGGCGAGAGTAAATAACTATTTGTAGAAAGATTGCTTAATTACAATGGTCTAATCAAAATCTAACCCTAATGATGAATCTGTATTAATATTTACAACTACATTTATATTTTACTAGCTGCCCGCCCCGGCTTCGCTCGAGTAGCACTAAGTACGTATCTACGGCGCACCTACCTGCCTACCCTACCTACCCTACCTACCCTACCGACCCTACCGACCCTACCTACCCTACCTACCCTACCTACCCTACCTACCCTACCTACCCTACCTACCCTACCTACCCTACCTACCCTACCTACCCTACCTACCCTACCTACCCTACCTACCCTACCTACCCTACCTACCCTACCTACCCTACCTACCCTACCTACCCTACCTACCCTACCTACCCTACCTACCCTACTAAAAAGTATCCTATGTCCGTCTCCTGGTTCTAAGCTACCTCCCCACCAATTTTCAGCCAAATCGGTTCAGCCGTTCTTGAGTTATAAGTGGTGTAACTAACACGACTTTCTTTTATATATATAGACTAGAGCTTCTACGTATAAATGTAGTCGACCAACAACAAGACCCATATTTAGTTTCTAAATAGGTGTCTTTTTCAATTTGCTCCGAATCTAGTGGACCGATTAAGTTGAAATTTGGTACACATATGCATTTCTGTGACCCAAACACGAACGTGTAACGTAAATAAATGAATTTTGAATATGGGGGTCACTTTCGGGGGGTAAATAAGAAATTTGAAAATAAAAGTTGTGCGAACTGTACCATGTGTGATATATCAAATCAAAGAACTTATCAGAGGATATCAATATTTTTTTAAATAAAATTCATACACATAAAAACTTTTAAAGATATTTAAGAAAATAGGTGTCTTTTTGGTCGCACTTCTCTTCGTCACGTTTGTCGACGTCCAAAATATTGTGAACATTTTCCACTACTTTGTACCACACCCGATTTGTCTACGAGCCATTAATAAGGCTTTCAACAAACTTACGTCATTGTCATTTCTACGAGCTCGCTCTGCTACTTTTACACGAACATTGTTGACCTCAGCCGAACGCGCACAAACAGCATGCACAGTTTTATAACATTAGATTTACTTCAAACGCGCAATAGCTATTGTAGAATATCTGCAAAACTTTCAGTAAAGGTTCAATCGATTGTAACTGCGCTCGTTGTGGTAAGTGGTCGGTATAAAACATTCTCTACTAAGCCATTCAGTCGTTAGGACTCACTGGAGACCTTTAATGTGCTTTGTTTTTCCATTTACTGAAGAAAATTGCTTCGGAATTCTCTCTGCAAACGAACAATAAAGTAAAAGTATCTACGAAGCTTATTTCATCTGAGAGTTCCTACAAAGGTTTACAGTTATCTTATCCGCTATTTTCAATTTGGAACAATTAAAAAAAGTATTTGAATAAATTACCAAATTGTAAATCTCAATAACATATTGGCTACCGCTTACCATCTGAGCCCTTTACCCTCTTTTTACGGAAATCCCTCAATTTGTAACTAGGAGAGAAACAAAAATATGCCTACAAGCCTCGTGCAGACTGGCGCGACGCGACACCGGTCATTTGACCGGTGTCGCGTCGCGCTAGTACAGTAAATATTGAACAATGCTGTCTTTAGCAGAGCGGATTGCATAAATTTTCATCGATACGAAATTCTTGCACGAATATTTAATTATTTTACTGAACATTTCGTGAATCAAATCTTCTGGCCTGAAAAATTAAAGTTATACCAACCAGAGAGAGATACTTTTCAGATAAAACTGAAATCAAACATCGTGGTCTTATAGAACTACTACAAAGGCGCATACGTCCGTGTAATACCTAGATGAATAAAAAGTACGTTTCAAAATGTATCTATTCTTATTGCACATGCATAAATCCCATTGTTCCATTCCCAGTTCGCTCTCAAAATTGGGTGCGTTTTGACGTTTGTCAAAATAAAATGCTGCAAACAAAAATTACGTAGATCCAATTTCCATATACGAGCCCCATGTTTATTTCATTCGTTTTGCGACAGAACTAGATCGGTGACTCGTCCATTTGATGTTTTTAGGGTTCCGTATCTCAATAGGAAAAAACGGAACCCTTATAGGATCAGTCGTGTGTTTGTCTGTCCGTCTGTCACAGCCAGTTTGCTCCGAATCTAGTGGACCGATTAAGTTGAAATTTGGTACACATATGCATTTCTGTGACCCAAACACGAACGTGTAACGTAAATAAATGAATTTTGAATATGGGGGTCACTTTCGGGGGGTAAATAAGAAATTTGAAAATAAAAGTTGTGCGAACTGTACCATGTGTGATATATCAAATCAAAGAACTTATTAGAGGATATCAATATTTTTTTAAATAAAATTCATACACATAAAAACTTTTAAAGATATTTAAGAAAATAGATGAAAATTGACCATTGACACCTTATCTCCGAAACTATAGAGCCTAAAATAAAAAATAAAAAAACAAAAAATTGTTCTATGCTTATAGATTACAGGAAAACCTATAAGAAGTCTATGGTCTTAAAATAACTTGGTATATCACTCAATATTGTGCGTACAAACTTACATTTGCAGTTGGAATGTATGGGGGCACATTTTTTTGAACTACAATGTTACGTTTGTTCTCGGAATAAAGATCCCAACTACGGAACCCTTCTTTGTGTGTGGTCTGACACGCACTTGGCCGGTATTTTAATTCTGAACGCACATAGCGGACATAAAACTACCCAGTTTGCAAATTAGTAAACAAAATTGAGTTTGTGTCCAGCTGAAAAAATATGAATTTTAAATATTGGTGAGCTCACTTGCATTTTTTTGCGTTGGGACTTGTTTTGTACGTAAACTGAGCCATTATCCAGGAGCTTATTACACGACGAGGTGGCCAGTCGAATGCATAATAATAAATTGCTCCATTATAGACAATGATTACCATAATCAATCGACGTATTAATTAGTGATGATAGGGGCAATGCCGATACTGTCCATTAGTGCACACCTAGTCTTACAAACCTGAACATTTTAATTAATTTAACTTAATCTTTATTTCAGACGGTTTGTTGACAACTAGTTGCGAAATTCAGTTGCTAAAGCGGCCGAAAGGATACAGTCCATATTTTTAACAAAGATTGCGTTAGTAAGGGTTCTTAGAAGTACACCAAGATTGTACATAATTTATTTGTAAATAAAAGGTGTTAGTAATTTGTTAGTAAACAAGTTACACAATAATGACTAAAGTCTACTTCTTATTTCTGTGCATTGTGTGATTGTGTCGATCTTTTAACTCTGCCTTGTAAATATGCAAATTCGCTCATAAACACCAAGAGTTTTACACTAAATGAGAAGACATACAAACAAGATACACACTCCGATACAAAACATGACTAAACTTATCAAAATCCCACCTAAAAATACATTCAACTAGCCCTCTGGTTTTATAAAATTAAATAATCAGAAAAGAAAAAAAACTCCATCTATTCATGAATAAATAAAAAAAATCTATTATTAAGTAAATGTTATTACAGTGTCAACGAATATTTAAATGATAAATCTGAAATTCATATACTCTACAGAAAAAAATGTTTTTTTAGAATAAGTTAGATTATAAGTTATACGATAAGTCCTCATCTCTACCTACTATCTTTCTTTCGCTGTGCCCGACGGGGTCCACGATTGTTCCTCAAGCAAATGGTTACCACCTAAGCACAAACATTGTGGAATGCAATAAAGTATTGAGTATTGAGAACTAACTTGCCTTTTAAGGCTTTCATGGGAATTGGAGGAATGCTGGTAGATTTATTTTCGGGAAGACAAAACAATCATGCACACATTTTCCAGATCACACGATTAAATACCTGTTCGTTACATCTCATACTTGTAGCTATGTGTATAGCAGTCCTTAGGCAGCCATTTTGATCTCCAGATCGTTGATAAATATTGGCTATCTTTTACCTGGCGTGATTAATCCCGGCTTTTGCCAGCCGCCTTCCGGATTAATCTTCTCTCCTTTGTCCGGTGTTCTCTTCCGCTCGCGTCCTACCTCACATCCCTCGATATATTCAGTTAAAGTTAGCTATCTTCAGGTCAGATTTTGTTTATTGTAATAGTAACTAAACCTTTGATTTCCATGATTACATTTTGATTGTACATGTTATAACGAATTTAGGGCATGAGGTGTAGTTCTGTACTTTTTAAACTTTCTAAATTGATACCGAGGAAAAACCTACTGCAGTATATAGGGGCTCGATAGGTTATCGATTTGATCCAATAAGACATTACTGAATATATTAAAGTAAACTCGTATTGAATCAAAATCACTTCCATCCTTTTGAACGCTCTTCAACAGCTAAATGTCAGTAGTTATTTTCTTCTTATCTTCACGAGGGGTAACCTTTTTTATTTAGCGTTGTATCGATATCTGGAATTATAATTTTAGAACTCAACCCGTTCGTAGGCACACAGAACTGTGTGATAGGTACGTACGTATGTATCCTGGCGTGGAACACAACGTCGAGCCGTTTTTATTTGATGGATGACGTCACGGCCTGATGCCAGTTAAATAACGTATGAGCTGAATTGAGAAAGCCTGTACGTACACTGGCGCGGGTGAAACACTGATTTATTTCGCATCGACGCTCAACTGTTCATATTAACTCTGGGTTGATGTTGACTGATGTGTTGTGCGTAGGTACGTGTATCTACAAGACGTACACTACGTATTTATTCGATTAGGATAATGTAGTTGCTTCGACAGAGGCCTGTTTTAAACAGCGCCCTAAAAACCTAGCCCTTGCATTCTACTTTATCAGTATGGTCCTTTGTTGGACAAAAGACCAAAGAAAGTGGACATATAGAAATATGTCCACTTTCTTTGGTCTTTGAAAAAGTTTGATCAGACATCGCAATAAGAATATTGCGATGTCTGATCAAACTTTTTGGTCTGTTACTGTTTTCGAAGACAACTTTTTGTTCCATACATGTTTAACTTTTTAACGCTTTGCTGTTTTTTTTTTATCTGAAAACCATATTTAACAGAGAGCTCAAAGCTGTAACCTTTTATATAAAAAACCGGCCAAGTGTGTGTCGGACCACGCACAATGAAGGAATTAAGCCGAAAAAAAAAATTTACATTATAGTTGCAAAACATGTTCTCTCATACAACGATATACTTCAGGGTCAATTCTTCAACTGCAAATGTAAGTTTGTAATCGAACATAAAATAAAATTGTGTGATAAAACTACAAATTAACAAATTTCGAACTTTTTCCTTTACAGGTGCTGTGAGACATTGCTCCCTGCCAAATTTCATGATTCTAGGTCACAAGGAAGTACCCTGTAGGTTTTTATTTATGTGAGAGTATCAAAATAAGTCGCGTAAATGGCCGTATATTTTTATTGCGTTGACTTAGAAGCTTGAATTTTTACTGGCTTCAACGGAGTGATCCGCTTTTCCGTTTTTCCTTTTGAGGTACGGAACCCTAAAATTTTTAAATGTAAGTTAGCAATTACTGCAAGTTTGAACTGTAAATCTTTAATATGTCTTTAAAGTGGAACTGTACCAAAATTGATCGGGGTTCTTCAGATAAAGACCGAGCATTTATATCCGCCCTCTGTAACTTCATCAATATTTCATTAGGGAGCCAATAACCTGCGATGTGCTCGTGTTTTTGTACTCTTTTCTCTTCTTTCCTTCAATCTCTTTGATAAAACTGTGGCTTTGCACCCCACTCCTTATTAAACTTCATTTTAATTAACTTAATAAACTTTTCTATGCACAGTTTAGCGAGTCCTGTGTATTTTAAAACTGACTTTGTCATGAATGTACTTTAGGTATTCATTTTTGGCATAAGACTGAATATTTAATTATCTTATATTAAAAGTTTTCAGCTGACTTAATAGTGAGCTTATTTTTTTAATTGAACTCGGTGTATTTAACGAGGCATGCTAGTTGGGGAAACCGTAGATTCTCTTAATCGTTTAATATTAAAGCAATTACTCGAAAGTACTCGATAAAAAGCTTTACTTTTTCAACAATAAACCTGAAAAAAATTAAATGTAGCGTGTTACTCATGGGAGAGAGCGATCAAGAGAGTGACGCGGCAACCCGTGACACGTAATAAATTGAACAAGCCTGCAAATGACGTTTATGTGGCCCTATTTACATCCTTCTATTTATAAAGTTCAGACCTCGGCGAAATCCTGACAAATGGCCATGGGATTGATTGCAGATCTTTCGGAAAGGGTAAACGGATGAATGGAACAGCAAATGTTGAAAGTGGTCACGTTCCGCCGACTAGACCACTGCTAAACTGTTTATGTGGTCCTAGTAGTCGATTTCTGGAGACCGTAATGGAAAGTTATACGCGTTTAACAAGACGACTTCTGTGGAGCAAAAAATGATGTTTTGGTTAAAATTATTTTGATTAGATGAAGTCTTATTTGATGTTTGAATATTATCTTGTAGAATTTTCTACTACCTAATTAATAAAGTTTAATACCTATCGGTTCCTACCTAATCGGTAGGTATATCTCCAATGAGTTTTTGCCAAGCATTCCCTTCAAACAATTACATGAAAGTTAAAATGGAATAAAGCACTTTAATCTGAAAGTTTTCAGCTTTAGTCCGTATTATTCTTTTGAAAAGAAGCGAGAGGAATTGTATTCTGTTGGTTGGCAATAGGGGTGATTTTGGTTTGTCCCGGGCACTGTTTAACAAGCGGTCTTGAGGCCACGGCGATTGCACTCGACGGCAGAACGACTGCTAGTCTTCCAGTTACGTGGGTATACCGGAAGCCATTTAGTCAAATGAATATTTCTCCGCATAATATGCTTATAAATAATTTTATCACTGGATCCTGCCTAGCTTTTGATGTTCGTCAGCTCATGTGTTTGGCTACCCTCCAAAATATTTTCCGAAACACTAAACTGATTTTTCGTAATATTACTGCGCGCGAAAACCTTCACCTGACCAAAACAGCAATTTTTGAAAAAAAATCACTGTATGTATGGCAGTCGTTAAAAATTCTTAGTGAACCTGAAACGGAACCACAAAACAAGAGCGCGGTTGTTTTACACAGTGTTAGTTAAAATGTTATGGCTCATAGCTCGGTTGAGATAATTTCACCGAGCACTAACTACAACGAAGTTGTTTAGGACTTGAGACGAAGAAAGATTATCTTGCTGTATGGGGAATTTTGTTCGTTCCGAGAAAATGTGATGGTACAGTTGGCAGTACTTCTTGCCATACAACAATGTTACTAACTAAATTAATTTACGTAAGGTGCAGTTGTCTGCCTCGTTGGTCTAGTGGTCGCAAGCGCTACTGCTGAGCATGAGCTCCTGGGTGCGATTCCTGGATCGGGCAAAGTGTTATTGAGTTTTTCCAACAGGAATTTCTCAGTAGCAGCCTGGAGTTTGGATTAGTGGCCGGTTGATGGCAGTAGGCTCTCCCCCTATTACATGGGACTTAAACATAACTGGCGAATTATAGGTGTACACTGTACTATAGGTACGCCTCTGCCTAACCCTTTGGGGATTACAGGCGCGATGTTATCTTATGTTTGAGTATAAAATAGCAACTTAAATTTTGGTGCTGCTTGAACTTTGTTCAGGTCTTATAAAGTCGTCCGTTGTTAGTGTCGTCTAGAGGCCCCGTTAAGTTTCTATGCCTTAAATGACAATTAAACAAAACAATACAGTTTGATACTCCACCCTAGTTCCTTGTTGCATATGTGCTCCAGGTAGTTTCTCACACACACAGCACACACACAGCACACACTCGTAGCCTAGCTGTAATCGCGAAAAAAAAATCAGCTGTTCCCTACATTATAACGAGCTATGCGAACATAAATGTATGGAACGGTTGATTTTTTTTCGCGATTTCAGGGTTGGCCCCATAGTGAAAGTTGTTCGTAATGATGAGTACAATGACCCCTTAAGAGGATGCAAACTTATTAAATTTCACATTGTATACACTTAGACATGGGACGCGTAAATGCATGTGTCTATGTGTACTTATGCACGTGTGTCCACGTCTGGCACTCAGATTAGCATTCATTGGCCGCCCCGGGGCGGTTTTAATCATTCACACACGTCTCAGTTAGTTTCGCCCCAGTCAACAAACCGCTAACCGCCTCCTGCAGTCAAAGTCAAAGCAGCCTTGGGTCTCGCTGCGTATTATATGGCACTTTCATCAAATAACTAGGCACCGAAGGCTCAGTGGGAACAAAGAGGGCGTTTAGATATTAACTTAGGGGTTAGTTGCTGAACATGCATCGCTTGCTTGGTATATGCGATGTGATTCCGAACGAGGTAACTGTCGGCTTCAAACCGAAAAAAAGAAAATGGACAAGAAACAAACTTAGTGATAGGATTGGGCCCCAACTACCTAAAATGGTTCTGTGGTCCTTCTGTCGTTGGGCTTAACGCGTCGAACTGCGGCGAATGCACCGCCTCAGATATGTTTCTGCCGCTCCATCGCACACGACATATGCCGTAAGGATTTATTCCATGTTTGTTGTTGGCTCTGCTCGGTGTTCTTACAAGTTTTAACGTGAATATAAGTTTGACGAGTGTTTGGGCTACGGAAAACTGTGTTGTGTACTCTGTACAATAACTTGGTTAAGTTATATTTTGTAAACTATGTAAAATAGCTGTCAATATATTAAAATAACTAATATTCAATTCAATAAATTTTTTATTCAGGAACAATTCACATTGTGTTAGAAATCATAAATGTCCAAAATTTTAAGTCCAATGGCAACCTGTTCAAAATCTGCACTGCTTGATATTGAGGACTATGTTGAACAATCCTAAGTTGGGGTATTATACTGCTTTTAAAAACTTTCCTGCGCTAACTTTCCCTCAACTGTCTCTCATCTGTTTCATAGTAATGCAGGTATTTTTTTAAATTCACCAACAATACTAAAACATAGAAGCTAACAGTAAGAATGTTTGAATTTATAAAGTGTGGCCGACAGCTCTCTATTTGTGATATCCATATTTAAAACTATTCCCCCAAAACTGAACACTATATCTCAACCTTGATTCTATTCAAAATTCAAAAAAATCAAAATTCAAAATATTTTTATTTCACATAAACCTACAAGAGCACTTATGAAACGTCAGAAGCTAGGTGCACGGTTCCAATTGGTCGTTTCCTATGGAGAAGAGCCGGCAAGAAACTCCACGGTTACTCTTTTAAAAGTAAATGGTTTTTACAATGTTTCCAAGTTACAGTGTTAAAAGGTATGAGAGGACAGTGTAGGCCCATCAACAAGTACCAGGTACCAGGTACTTAGTAAAATATTAAATGGTCCACCGATCTACAGTCTGTTATGTCTACAACGTTCTCTCATTCACAAAATTTAAAATATTATTAGAGCATAGTATACTATTTTTGTTTATGGTTTTTAATGTCTATTTCATCCCTAAGACGAGCCGTATTTGCGGTACACATGACGCAAAGAAAGAACAAAACACAAAAATAAACAATTTGGGGGAAAATATGCGTCACATCCACGCAAAACGGCCATCGCTCAGCATAATGCTGCGACCCTATGCGAGACAGAGCCCCAGCGCTGGTTTTCAGCGACAGCCGGCGTTTACGTGATGACGTCAACCGGTGCAGCATATAGTGAAATAACAAAATGAGACAAAAATAAAATGAATAAATACAATACTTAGTCCTAAATGTTTATATAAAATATAATATTTAAAATGGTAACATTTCATACCGTCGGCGCAGCTGTCATAAAAACTATTTGTTTGACGTTTTGACATATTGGTTATATAGTGGTTACGTAATAATTATAACATGGCGCATTAAGTAATTAGTGATATGATGCAATGCATAATATGTAAAAACAAAGGATGCAATGGGTGATTGTGTAGCTATGGTTCTTGTAAATAGTGTTTGTGTAAGTGTTAGAAGGTGAAAATGGCAAGCTCGGTGACATATATGAGATCAATGGTGCAGAATAATTGTATTTATCAACGAGATTGTATTAACACGCTGAGGAAATATACGAATCAATGGCTTGCAATTCCCTGTTCCAATTTAAATATTTGTCAATGCATACTCCTAGAAACTTTACCTCATTAACTATATCAATTTTAACTTTATTAAGTTCGATCTTCATGTTGTCTTTATTACGAGCTGTTGTACTAAATAACATTATTTTGGTTTTTTCAGTGTTAATTATGAGCATGTTACTCGTACTTTCAAACCAATAATTAAGAACTGACAACAATGCATTAAACTTAGCGGAAACCTCCTGTATGTCGTTAGGTTCATCTATTGCATTGGTATCATCTGCAAAAACTGTCAGCTGTGTGTCGGGAAATATTGAAATAATGTAATTAATTGAATCATTTGTAAATAATATAAACAAAATAGGCCCCAAAAACGATCCTTGGAGTACGCCCGCTACTATATCTTGCATAGAAGATTTATTGCAATTGCTATTACCATTAGCTTGTATATTACTAATATCCACATACATTTTCCAAGGAAAATATCAGCTACCCTCTTTTTCCTATTCAATTTACTAATAATATCTGCCACTAATGTATATATACATAGCGTCCCCTGTTCCGACATTTTTTATGGTATCCAAATTCTCAAGTGGCAAAGCTTGTTTAAATATTGAAACTTATATTGAATTAACTAAATTAATTTAACACCTAGCTCACCTAGACATTGATACAACTGAATTAATGGTTAGGGCTTGGCGTCAAATCCTGAGATCGATTACGTCTCTATTGTTATTTGATATCGCTGGAACATAAAGTTATCTTCAATAAAGTGTGATGAAGCGACTTAGGCCCCGCGGTATTAGCCCCTCGTTCAATTACGCAAGTTATTGCTTCGCTAATTCCTACGTAAACATTTAACGTAATATAATATACAAACAAGCTCGTATCATAACTTTCATATAACGTCGAGTAGCTTCCCTGTTTACTTATGAGTGAAGAAAAACATTGACGTTATTGGCAACGCGGCACGGAAGTGACGGAAAAGTCGGGATAAAGTTGTAGCAACAACAGCCATACTTTTCATAGTCATAGTATTCAGAATCGAAACAAAAGTATGCTATTGATGCTGATGAATAGTATCAGTTTCAGGCATGGCGTTTCCCAACTTTTCCCTTCTCATATTACACGTAATCGTGATTTTGTTTCATGAAATATGTTATGAAAAAAGATTTTCATAAAGCAGCAAAGTGAACCGATTCGGCGCAGTTGTTTGAGACCATTAGTGTGTAGCGAGTTTGGCGCGCACATCCCCACAGCCGCTCAACGCTTATTGCTTTTTATCAAGCAAGCTAAGGGCTTATTGCGCAGCCACTTACATGCCGCCAATTGAAAATATATGAATGAAGTTCACGATACGAACGGTTTGATGTCTTTCACTGCCTCATAAATTGTGGACACACATCAGTTTTATTAAGTTGAATCTGTGAATCTCACTCATTTGAATATCAAATGTTGATTTTCGAAGTAGGATAGATTTATTGAAAATATTGATATAAGAAATAATCTTTGGCAAAAAGATAAATAAATAGGTACATCAAATGGATTGGTTTCTTTCGGTACAGTTCGTCTGAACAATATGAGTTTATCGGCGGAGATCGATAACATGTATTAATTTGCTAAAGGCTTAATCTCAGCTGAGGGTACATAAACATTAACCCATTGTATCGGTTTACCGAAGCCTCGGTTATGAATTTCATTATTGTGATAGAATTAACAACGTTTGTCTTCTAATTAACGCACACAATATGTTGTTTGTATATACAATGATTCAGTTGTGTCGGAAGGCTTTTCAATGTGAGCAATATTGGAAATGCTTTAAAAAGTCTAAAGGACCAACTAAACTTAATGTAACGGAAAACTGCGAGCATATATCCGAGTCGTTTTAGACGTCTATCAGATGTAGTACCCAGCAATAGACGCGATAATAGTGTGCTATGTCTGGAGTCAGCCAAGACAGCACTTATTCGCAAAAGTGTCTACTGCATGGCTCCAGTAATTTATAACAAACTAGCTTTTTCCCGCTGCTTCGCCCGCGTACATGTCGGAAAATATCCCACGGGAATGTACTACCTGGATTAGATAGCTAATAGCGGAGGAAAAGTCATCGACTCCTACCGCTTCGCCCGCGTTGTCCTCAACAATAATTATTTTGGTACGCGTAATATTCATTTTAATGATATGATGTCGAGGCATATTTTAATCTAAATTAAATGCCCAATTTAAATAACATATTTTTATTGAATAAGGATAAATATAATACCGGCCAAAATAGCTTCGGAAATAAGAATAAAATTTTATCAAATTCTGAAAGATAAAAATGGTTAGTGTTGGTCATCCTGAGAAGACAGACATGCTATCGCGGACTTTTTTGTTGAACTTTTTAAGATCTACAATTCTGTAGAACATCAATTTGATGTAATCTCTTACGAATTACGCGGCGCACGCCTGTAAGGCTCCCAGTCTTCATGAGTTTTTCCGACATCTTCGACAATAATCGTCATATTTCAGCCAATTTACACAAAACTTAATGAAATACACAAAAACCTTCCGCATGAATCACTACCGTCCGTCTATTGGTGAAAACCGTTTGAAAATCCGTTCGGTATTTTTTGAGTTTATCGCGTTCAGACAGACAGACAGACGCAGCGGGAGACTTTGTTTTATAAGCTCTTTCCATGTCTTTAGCAATCCTTACATACCTACGCTTTCTTTATTTAAAAAGTGACTCCGAAGCTTTTTAATGGCGAAAGCAGATTCAAACTCAAACTCAAAGCATTTATTTCAAACAAACCAATTACAGGCACTTTTGAATTGTCAAGGAGTCGGTCAGTCAGAAAGATGAAGCTAGTTGCCCATTCCAAAGCGTAGTAGGTTCCTATGGAGAAGAACGGGCAAGAAACTCCACGGACACTCTTTTAAATCAAAATATTCTTACAAAATATTGGTTACTTACATCATTCATGTTGAAATTATACATGTGATAACAATGTAGAAAGACGTTCACGTTAAAAGCGTCCGCAATGACAAGATAATAAATAAATTCAAAATTTTAAATACATTAAAATAAGCCATGGAAGCTAAGAGATGACCAGTCCCTACTGACGGCGCCCGTTCATGAACATAACGCATGGATCAGCACCATTCAGCTCAACCATTTTGAAGGGAACTTAATGATCCAACACACACGCCACCACCAGCGAGACATTTGAGTGAGCATGACATACTCTCAGCCGCCAGGGCTCATTCAAGTCAATGAAAGACTTACCCAGTACTAAATGGTAGTTTTGTAGAAGGTAATGGTCACAGTGCTCACACATTATAATATTAAGGAGTTACTAATTGAGAAAGAATTTAAAGGTTGTGTATTTAAATATATATATATACACTAGCTTAAAAATTCTTAAATGAACTAAGTTTTGATTTTATACAAATTGTGAAATATTTTAAAATTGTATTAATAAATTATTTAGTTATAAGTTGAATGGCTTAAATCTTTTGTATGCCTACGTGGTAAAATATGACTAAACTCTTATATTTTTTGTCATCATTTGCTGTTACCCATATTTGCAAAATAAAATTACCTGTATCTTTATAATTTGTAACTGAAACTATCAGTAAAAATAACTTTGACACCGAAATTGAAAACTTAGTAACATAAATAAAATAATTCAGTAACTTTGATCCGGATCTAAAGTATCAAGTAACTTATAAAACCAATGTTTTAAGACGCCTCAAGGATATTAATTTTATATTTCACAATTTTACTCAAGGTTCCAATTGCCTTCTCTTATAATCTTATATCATTTGATCGTAGGCAAACAGGTATCAAGTTCTTTTAAGAACTGATTTATTTGACAGTAGAAGGTTAACCGTATATAAATAAGGTTGGCGTACATACATACATACTTAGCTTTTTTAATCGTTTCAAAGGGAAGTTTCGGCCATTGCTGTCTCACGTTGAGCGTTTCACGGTCGAAGAGATCCTTTGTCTCGGCCGCCATAACGAAGAGTGGCATTTTGTGGAGCTGCTCGCGTCTGGAACCGATGGATATTTGTCAGGGCTGGCGAGGAGATAACTGTCACCAGACTGTGTTCTTATTTTGTGTTCCAATGTTAAATAAATCCTTGGTCCTTTGGTCTTTTTTAGTAAATTGAACAAAACCGTGGAAAGTAATCTGTGTATATATCTTAAAATAGTTTAGTAGGGGCTTTGATCCCAACGCGAGAGTGAAAATTTTGTATTATACGTTCGTTTTTCATAATAAACAAAATGAAAGACGGTGTTCTGAGTTTCTAGAATTTTGTAAATACGTATTTAGGTATGTTCACTTATTTTTTCTAGGTTGTTGTGTTAAAATGGTTTTTGTTTAATGTATTTTGAAGGATTTACACAGTAAAAAACTGTATTAATTATTCATGAAATACAGTTGAAACGGTATTTTTTTTGTAAGAGACATATCCAACGGGTGTTTATTTATTTTTAGATGTAGCTTGGTTTTATAACAGAAAAGTCACAAGAATTTTTTCGTTGGTAAGGAATACATACCTAAGTCGAAATGGTCTTTTGTTAAATATTTTTACTCTTTCCATCGAGACCCTTCACTTCGAAAGAGGTAGAAGGTTCTGACTTTGTCGGAATGAAAGCAACACCGTCTAGTTGTCATGATACCCTGGTACCAGTTGTATAGGCGAGTGATGTCACAGGCGTGCCGGGATCGCAATTCAACGGGATTAATGACGTCATCAACAAGAATAGCCTACTAAACAACTTGTAGGGCCCGAGTTCTCAACGAATACAGGCAATTTTATACCATTATTTGACACTTTGATTTGTCGTTGAGTTTTTGATGCGGGAAGTAATACGAATGTCTTCTCGCTTTGTGTTTTATAGGTGTGATCACTAAGGTCGGGTAAGCCGGTTCGTTCTTTAGTACTTAGCGAAGCGAAGACAAACCACCGTACGAATTACGATGTCACCTTAGTTAGTCCAGATAATTATTGTGTATGTTATTACCCTAGAAAACATTTCAACACAACATTTATATGGCATGGCCTACGTACGCACAATACTTTGGATTGAACTTTAAAAATGTGTTATGCTGGGTTAACGATAGCATAATTTTTATTTGAAGGTCTCAATACTCTCGTACATACAAACCTACCTATTCATACGTGTCTTATGGAATGCCAAAAATTATACATTTCAACTTCTCCGGTCTGTCTATGCATGTTATAAACACATATATGTTTTTGCCAGCACCTGCTCGTCTCACGGAATGTTGAAGCTGTGTACCTTCTCAACATGTTTTCCGGGTGCTGAATGGAAAAAACACTTGAACTGATTCTTTTTTCTGAAAATTATTTCGTTTTGTGTCCAACTGTTACCATTAACCGGAGAAACTTTGATGATAATGAAAATGTGTGCCAAAATTGTAGTGGTGACTGAAGTATAGGTATAATTAGTACTACACGTCAGTTGTCGTACGTACAATTGTAGACATAGTTAATTGTAGTCTACTAGATAATAAATTATGGTTACTTTCTTGTCTGTGCTTCACAAATTGAATCTAGATATTATGCGCTCTGATCATTGAAATGGTTAGCGAGACGAGTCCCCATACCATTAGCTATGCCAAAAGAATTTCCTTATATATATGTATTTGTTTTCCTCTTCGGGGATAAATTAATAGGAAATTGTGTCCAGAAGTTTGCTTTATGTAAAACAACGCATCTCAGTTGAAAAACAAAAGTCAAATGCCACGAAACACAATCCCGAGATTGCATCAAAATCATGTTAATCTTAACCAAAAGCAAACAAATTGCTATCGTGCAGACTAGAGAGATTCCACGAGACAATAAAACAGCACGGCTTGGCTCGTCCGGGCGCAAGTGACGGATGGCGGGCGATTGCACCACCCGCCCGGAATAATAGGCACTGTCGTGCAACTACCGACGATTTATATGATTGTGCTTCTACTAGTCTGCGGACGGACTAATGTTGGCAAGCGTGTAGCGGGGTGGTGCCTTTGTCAAACAATTGTCTTTTGTTACACGTCATTATTTTCAAGTGGCCTATTTATTGTTTGCCGAGCGTATAGGGGGACTCGTCTCGCTAACCATTTCAATTATCAGAGTGCGTCTATTTGGTTTTCTGCTTGTCACAATAATGTTTAATTTAAACTATATAGAGTCGGCAGTAGCCAAGGACGTCATATATAGTAAGTGCGCAAATATGAAAGGCATAATCAAAATTTTATACCGAGTGGGAGTTATAAGCGATAGCGTGTCCGCTATCGCCTCGTTAGTGTTGCGTCCAGAATATCTTTGTAATGGACGCTTATGATTTAACGACACCTGTCCGCGCTCCTTGTCACGAGCCATTACCCTGCCTACCCTGCCCCGTTGCCGTGATGTATGGCCTTTATTTTGTATTTGTTTCTACTAAGAATATTCATCAACCTGAAGGATCGCGATACAAATTAAATACCACGTTTCAAAGGGATTGTTTTCCAGGACTTTTTCTTACTCAGATGAAGTTGTATGTATTCTTGTTTCACGATAGGATAATACACCCACCGTCACAGCTCATGTTCTTTACTTCTCAAACCTACGTAAGTAGTGAATTATAATTTTATTCGATAATTAACTACTAAGTCGACCTGACAGTGGGCGGGCGTCCTATTAGATTTAGGTATCCAACTTTCATATTTCAGGATTCTTTCATATAATTCCGAATTATAGAACATTTTCGCTTATTAAAAATCTAAAATATTAATAAATTCTGCTTATATATAGCACACAAAATGATTCTTTTACAACTGATGGGAACCGGAGCAGGACTAGGAGCACAGCAATCTGTCATTGTCTGTCGTGTGAAGATACCACTGCAAATGTCTGTCCATGGAGAATTCCCCGCCGCTGCCGGTTCCCAGGCATTTGCATACCGGGCCCACTCACTGTCATGGCGAAATGACTGGCTTAAGCTAGATACACAGCTTTTATATGAATAATTTCCTAGCTGGAAAATGGAGAAAGTGGATTTTATCATCGTCTACCTGAGATTGCTATCTATCGTTAGATGTTTTTTTTTATAAAAACATAGCTCTCATATCTGCATTATCCTTTCTATTCTATGAATATCTATCCACTTTTACCTCATGAGCATGCCAATCATAGAATGGAACCCATGTCAATATAGAAAAAAAAACCTGCAAATACAGATCTCAATGCCAACTTTTTTACTCATATTGTATCACTTGAATTCAACCGATCCTCCGTCCCGCATGGCTTCCGCAGTGCCCATCGCTCACGTATCTACATACCAGGATCACATAGAGTAGACGGCACTTTCAGATAAGTAAGGGAAACAAATACAATTTGGTCCCCAGCGGCCCGGTCCTAAGGGTCGCGTTCATAAATAATTTAGTTTGTTCTTCGAACCGTGTAACCAGAGATGTGGCGCGGGACGTGCCGAACTCCTGAGTCCTGATTCATAATACTTGTTGGTACATTAACATTTATTACAAGTATATACTTTGAAGAGGATACTGGAACAACTTTTAAAATTATTTGATTTTCAATCGATGCCAAAATGCTATTGCCTGCAACTTAATTTCATCAACATCCGGGCTCATCTTAGTGTTTGCCTATCCTTTTGGAAATTATGGGCATGCCTTTTATAAAACCCTGCCGGGATTTCAGAGTACACCGACCTGAATTCGGACATTTTATCTGAATTTATATCTGAATCGGACCCTTCTCAGTTTTGAAGGATAACAAAAATAGCTTTGTAACCTTAATCATTTTCTGCGTTGTAACTTTCACATGAATATACATTCTCGGTTCGAGCTATCCTGCCTTTATTCCCTTTTAAAATTCTGAATGAAAATCGCGCGTCGAAAAGTTTCGTTCTACATAAATCAGTGGAGTTTGAACGGCTGGTATATTGCCAGCGCGGCGTATCCTCCAGCGCCCACACGCCGCTTCGTGGTTTCACACACCTACGCATTTATCAGCTATTCTTGCCTTTCCAAAATCGTTCCGACTTGATTAAAGTAAGACTACAAATACACTCAGAATTCTAGAATAGTTACTGAGGCCTTATAAATGAACCCCCTACAAGTATTTCTTGGTTGTGTCAAAAATTATTGATAAGATTTTTTTTGTAATACCTACTGTCGTCAGATGAACACGGCTGATGAAATAAATGTCCCTTTTAGCTCTGTTGTTATAAAATGTAGCGTTATCCTTTCATTTCAATACCCCCAAATTTGTTGTAATTGGTATCCAGTCTTACCGAAAACGTTGAACCATCAGCAAAATGCAGTAAAACAGTAGATTCTTGTAATATGCTCAGTAACATCTGTTCTCTTTTAGCAGCCGATCAGGAGATCAATTTACCCCAAGTCCGGAACAAGTAGACAAGTGAAAGGCTACGTGTTAATCATGCAGGCACTAACTGACGCTGGTAGGCCGCTAACGAGCCCCTCATTACAATGAGCCCCCGACGCGTCCGGCCGACGGCTTTGTAACACTACCCAATTATATTATTTATCATCCCGCTTAAAATAGGCAACAGTGAAGCTGATTGAAGATGTCAAAGCTTTTTCATGGCCTCAAAGGTATTGAACTTTTGACGACATCCGGCATGTTGATGGAATCTGTCTTCGTGCTTCAGGTCAGCAGTGTTACATTTTCATTGGTTTTAATGATCTTTTCACATCATCATGTTTGTGCAGTCCTTTTTAACGATTAACGGAATTAAATGTATGCTTAGTTTCGATGGCACTCTGATGCACTTAATACCTATCTATTGAAAGTAAACGAGTGATTTATGTGGAGATATTATGGATTGAGGATCTCGAAATCTAATGGTCGGACTCCTATTGTTAGGCTGTAAAGTCTTTTACCCGGTTTGGTTTTACAGACTCGATATTTTCCCCAAATCTCGACTGTGATTTCATTTGCAATTCGTTTAGCCCATTTCTGGAAGAGGCTTTCAATAATGAAGTTCATGATTACCAATTCACATGCGAAGTCCCTGTATCTATTGAAGAATATTATGTGATTTGCTATAGTTATTCAGTTTCCTGCAAAATGATGACTGTTGAAAACCGTCATGTGTTATGGGATATGGTCTCGTGGAATTTAAACTGTTTAATCAAATACTGAATAGGATTTGTTAATAATGGAACTACAAGAGACTCGAAATATTAAGCTATTGCATAGCTTTTATCGGAGACTCTGAGCGCGGCGACCGAATGTAGAAATTCCGTAACGAAAAAAAAAACCTGACGCGAAAGTTTGTGAGGATGGATGGATGGATGTTTGTTACTCTTTCACGCAAAAACTACCGAACGGATTTTAATGAAACTTTACAGTAATGTGGCTTGTATATCAGAATAACACATAGGCTACAATTTATAAAGATTTTATGTGATTTAGCCATAATATAACGATAAGTATCCAGTAAGTCGGAAAAAATCCTGCCCTCTGAGATCTATCTTTGCGTGCGCTGCCTAAACCGCTGGAGTTACATGAAAAGAATGTATTGTGGGGTTGTTTGTCTTAAAGAGTTCTAAATAAAAGTCCGCGACAGCATATATCTACCTTTTATGTGGAAGCCATTATAGCCAAAATAGTGAGCTATAAATACATTTAAATTGAATACTTTTTTTAAGTTGCATATTTTAGAGTATTTAGTTAATTCGTATCAAAATAAATACCTTCATCGCTTTCGGTATTTAATGTAGATAAAATTTGTCTTTTACACTAAGTAATTTGGACTAATATTTTAAAAGTTAGAACGGTAAGAATGACCTGCGATGAGTCGACGGCGGGCGCGCAGAACGAACACACAACCACACTCCAACCGGCACAGCGGTGCTGCGTTGAAAGCCGTGTATCGTCGTTTCAGTTCGGCAGACTTCGGCACGGTGTTGGGTGCGTGCGACTAGACGGATGCGTGTAGAATAAAGTGTTTTAAAAATGAATAAACAAAGTAAATTTATTAATGAAAAAAGTGATGAAACAATAGTGAAAGAAAATGAGTGAGTACTCTATACAGGAAAAGTTTTTATCCACTGCGCAAATTTTTACAAATTAAACTTAAGGCGCTGTGAATAGTCAAAATAGGCTTCACTAAAACAGTTTTTTAGCCAAATGTATACATTTTAGAGCAACAAAAAAAAATTATGTTAATCTTGATCATATTTATGGGTGGACCATTGTGTTCAAAACATAATTTCGGTAAATTTTCTTGATAGAAAAAAATCATAAAATAATCATTCAAATTGAAATTCTAGCAATTGTAATTGTATTATTTATGAACAAATCTTGATAAAATTAATAACAGTGATGTAATAAATAATAAGAAGGGGAACTGTTGTTTTTATTTATCGATTGAAATAAGATATTTGTAAGGATTATTATAAATTAATGATAAATAACCCGAACGAGTCGAACGAAACGTCGCATCATCGCGGCGTCTGTTCGCGTCTCTTTCATTTCTACGCCGAGCGACAGTGACTGCTGAGGCGCGCTGCTTGATGGACCTGTGCAATTTTGTTCCCGCCGCCCAGAAATCATTTACGTATCTGTTTGTTGTTGAAGGCTGTTTATTACATTTTATTTTGTGATTCGTTTTTTCTAAGTTGTTGTAAATTTTTGTTTAGTTTCGGTTTTAGTCATAAGTTGTGTAAATAATCAATTTGTCTTTTTCTAAGTTGTGATTGGTAAAAAATTTTGTTCGATTTCGGTTTTAGTCTGTTGTGTAAATAAATAATCAGTGTGTGTAGTGTGTAAAAAATGGCCAACAAAAAAAATAAACGGAGGGCAATAAAGAGATCTTATTCGATGAAACAAAAACATATGATGGAAGTTGTAAAGTAAGTACCTATCTTTTTTAAGCTATTGCATAGCTTTTATCGGAGACTCTGAGCGCGGCGACCGAATGTAGAAATTCCGTAACGAAAAAAAAACCTGACGCGAAAGTTTGTGAGGATGGATGGATGGATGTTTGTTACTCTTTCACGCAAAAACTACCGAACGGATTTTAATGAAACTTTACAGTAATGTGGCTTATATATCAGAATAACACATAGGCTACAATTTATAAAGATTTTATGTGATTTAGCCATAATATAACGATAAGTATCCAGTAAGTCGGAAAAAATCCTGCCCTCTGAGATCTATCTTTGCGTGCGCTGCCTAAACCGCTGGAGTTACATGAAAAGAATGTATTGTGGGGTTGTTTGTCTTAAAGAGTTCTAAATAAAAGTCCGCGACAGCATATATCTACCTTTTATGTGGAAGCCATTATAGCCAAAATAGTGAGCTATAAATACATTTAAATTGAATACTTTTTTTAAGTTGCATATTTTAGAGTATTTAGTTAATTCGTATCAAAATAAATACCTTCATCGCTTTCGGTATTTAATGTAGATAAAATTTGTCTTTTACACTAAGTAATTTGGACTAATATTTTAAAAGTTAGAACGATAAGAATGACCTGCGATGAGTCGACGGCGGGCGCGCAGAACGAGGGTGGAGGGGCGGGATAGGCAATGACGCGCGATCGCCGAGTGCGCGACCCGAACGCGGGCAGACGCGTGAGGGCAGACGTCATTGACGGTTGTGTAAATTCTGCGATTTAGGGGGGGGGTATAGGGGTATTTTTTTTAAAAAATATTTTAAATCAACAATATTATCTTCTTATTTTTGAATATAATATGCTATGCAATAGCTTTACCGCGGCAGTCCTCGAGTGCCACACGTATTTTTTTTTAACACGAATTTACGTTCACGATGATTCTTCTGTTGAAATAATAATAGGTACCTATAACTACTAATCTGTGCTTATAACCAAAGGAAGGGCACTTCTGTCAACAGCGTCATCACTTACTATCTGGTTAACTGTACAAAATACCTCTTTCCTAGTTGCCTATTTATATTCCCTGCCTAGAGCCTTACGCCTATTAATATAATAATTTCATTCTGCGCACCACTCCATTGCTCTAAATACTTTGCTACTTGACTATGCTTTTATGTAAATGAAATGTTACTTTCGCTGTTTTATTGTTTGTTTAGCAAAATAACTTTAATACCGCTTCGCTGTGAAGAACCTTTGAAACAAATGTAAATTACACAAATTGTTATTAAATATCTTTAGTCGCTGGAATGTTCAGCTTTATAAAAGTTGTATGAAATATATGCAGATTGTCGGTTGCGTGCAGCGATTTCCGTATTCATATTTGAGCCGAGTGCGATCTAAACATGGATGCTATTGTCCTGGCCCGATGGAACGCTGCGATTATGCAAACAACTCACACATTTACCTTACCACATTCGTGCTAACACCACTGAACCTTAACGAAATCGTCATAATGTTCAAATTCTACTGAGCAAAATACGTTGAAATTTTCTCTACACGTCCTAGCGTTAACTTAAACTAGACTTTACGTAACATAGTTAAAGTGTGTTATGCCATACATATTCGCCCTGTTAACGCCACGATACTACGAGGGATCCATTCAGCATTTAGGTTTATCTCAAAGACAACTGTATTTCAAGGGAATACCGCTGTATGCATGGTCGACTAATTATGCTCTGTAATGCGTTTCCATTAAGATTAATTTCAGCATGAAAGCAGCTTGAGTTTCTGCTGTCCTTTTGTGATTAAATGAGATCACTGTTTACTTGTTGGAAGAGATGGCAATTGGTTCTACAATTCAGTTCCGGGCTCCGATCATTGGCACTAGGGAAGGATTAATTGGTGATATCTTGTCGTTGTATTATTTTCAGTGGTTTGATAGACGCCCAGTATTAGAATTTGTGTGTTTTTATTTATTTATTGTGACCAGGCCTAGTCCTGGGCACAATAAATAAATAAAAACACACTCTCCAAAAAATTTGTAATTCATTTAAGTGCCAATGCATACGTTTGTACAACAAACTCCCAAGCCATGTTAAAGAACTGAACCTCAATAAATTTTAATCATTTATTAAAAAGAAACAGTGTCAAAAAGGTTTCTATAAAGTTAAAGATTACTTAGACGACAAAAAGGCTTGGGAAGAATTAAGCTCCTCCAATGTACAAGTGTTTTAAAATCAACGACTAGATGACACTATATGAGTTCACATAATTGTTTAGTTTATTTTATTTGACTGTATAAGTAAATTTATTTAAATTTTATTTTCACTTATTATTGACATAATCTAGGTACCCATTGCTGGTTTTTTTTAAATGAGTTGTATTGCAATATGTGGTTAGCTAGCGACCTCGAAAATTGATCATATTATTCTTGCCTGATCAACCGGCATCAAGTTCGTCATGCTCCTTTAGATGTCACTGCTTGCAGTAGCGTCGGGGGTCGGGTTGTCTCCTTCCCTCAAATATGGTGAGGGGTTAGTGGCTGATCTTTGCGTTATGCTCGTGAACGGGTGCTGTTTGTGGTGACTGGTCGTCTTGCTGACCTTTGTTATTGTTATTAGTAATTAACTGTTTATTTATATTTATTTCGATGGTCCTAGTTAATCATTTGTAAATTCGAGTTACAGGTTTAATAGCTGTATGTAAACGGGTACGTCCTGTATGCCTGGAGGCTTTCATACGGGTATTAAGTTCCGTTTACTTTTGACGTTTGAAAAGTGCTGATTCTCAGCCTATTTTGAATAAATGACTTTGGAATTTTGAATTTAGTGTTTTTTCATATATAATAAAACAAAGTCACTTTCCGTGTGACCGAACTAGGGTTGCCAACTTTTTACAAGAAATAAAGTATATTATGGTCAAAGTGGGGAAATAAAGAGTATATCAGAAAAGCAAACAGTATTTTAATTTATTTTTTATGTTTTAAATAGATACATTGGTGCTACTCGCGCAACTCATTTATTTAGCACCAATTTTGAAGGCTTCGTAAGCCTCGCCAAACATACAAGGAGCAAGTTATGTATTGAGCTCTATTTCTATCGTCCCACAACTTACCATTCATCATGCACTGAAAACACTCATTCTGTGAAAATTGAGGTGACAGAACTAAGATGCTAGTATCTAAAAATAATACTAGTATCTAAAGATAATACTAGTATCTAAAAGGTATTTTTATAACAATTATCTATTTTGGTACTATGTCCCGAAAATTCGAGAACACAAAATGATACATCAGTGAAATCTACGAGTTTTTTTACTTACACTCGTAACTGTCCCAATTGTTATCGTATCATTTTATTGCTTCACTTAACCGATTTTTTTTACTCGTGAGAGATAATAAACAGTTGAGTTGGGATGCATACTTCTTGCTCATGATTCATTGCTTTGTCGTGAAACCCTGTAAAGACTGTAAAAGTTGATCTAATTTAGAATAAGTATGGCCATAAACTGTTTTCTAATGATGTTTTTCTTTTTCAGGTAAGTCCTGTGCGGTGATTTTCCACGTCCGCTTCAAGGTGGAGGGCGCTAAAACTACGTAAATATTTATATAAGAATTCTCTAAAAATATGCACAGGAAGCGCAACAAATATCAACGATCTTAACTCAAAAACGAAAATAATATAAAAAATTGGATCAACACTTCGTTAGTTTTTTATTAGACTAGCGCCATCTCTGTGAAACCTGTTGTATTACTTCGTAAGTGAGCGTTGAAAGTGGCTGCGCTGTTCTCCCCTCGCGGCGAAGAGGGGTACTTCAATGAAACGAACCTTTCTACTTTCACTGAGTAAGTCGCGGCCCGGAACGGAGATGGCGTTGGCGGCGCTTTGATAAAAACATACTTGCGAGGGTATTGTACTGGTACTAGAGGGCTCTGCAATGGAAGGGTATAATACTGTTAGTAGAGGGCTCAGCACATTTAGGGCATAATACTGTTACTAGAGGTCTCTGCAAAGGGAGGGCGCAATCGTGTTACCAGAGATAACTGCAAAACCCATGCTGGGGTATATAAAGAATGAAATAGAAAAGTTCATAAAAAACGAAAAACAGTAACGACTATACGCCTTTAGGGAACATTTAAATTTGATGGTGAAAATCATTCTGCGTCTTCACTCTGAATGCAAGACTCCTTAATTTTAGCTACACCCATCATATTATACTCATGAGAGTCATAAGTCAAATAATAAAAACATATAAAAAAACAAACACTACAATCTATTGTCACAAACAATCATTGGTCGAAACATTATTAGTCTTAATATAAATCATAATAATTTAACCAAACTCAATATAAATTCAATTCAAAGAAATGTATGTCAATAAAATTCATTAATATGTAATGTCATGATCAATCTTGGATATATTACTTAAAGCCATTAAAATATAATCACATAATTAGTTAGAACTACAAATTATCTTTGAGAAAGTCTTCAATGCTGTAATAACATTTCTTCAATAACAATGACTTTAATTTTCTCTTGAATTCGTTTGGATTCATAGAGTTTTTAAATTGTACAGGCAATTTATTGTACATATTTACTGATTGCACTCTTGAGGCATGTTTAACGACATTAAGCTTAGGCTGTATGAAATTAGGTAGCGTTTTTCATTTTCTTCGCGTTTTTATTCTGATATGTCTCTGTTCTTCTGTCTCAAACTTATGGATATTTTAAATAAAATGACCAAGCAGGACCAGAATGTAGAGGCAATGGTATTGTAAGAATGTGCAGTTTTTTAAAATGATCTCTACAAGACTCTGTTTGTTTAATGCGAAGCATAGTTCTCAAGGCTCTTTTCTGCATAACGAAAGCAGCATTAATAATGTATTGGTAGCTGTTGCCCCAGAACTTTATGCTATATCTAAGTCTAGACTCTATGAGTGCAAAATACACCATTAATCCATCTCTAAGACTTCTGAGAGCATAGCAAGCACTACTTATAGTGTTAGTGACCAACTGACCACTTCTAATTCCTTCTTCCAATTTAAAACTGCATCTATTTGTACCACCAAAAATTTTACCTTGTCTATAATGTCCACTTTATTCCCTAATAAATGTACTTTGACAGAGTATGTAAGTTCAATGGGAAATGTTCAGATTAAGCCCCATTTACACGGTGTAAGTTTCTGGAACGTTCAAGAACAATAATCGCATGCCATATATCACGTTCGATTATTGTACTTCAAGAACTTCATGCAAGTGTTCACACTTGTGCGATTTCTATAAAATGGGATTCAATAATTGATAGTAGGGGGGGGGAGGCTATGATGCTAAATGGGGATTTACTCGAGCGTCGTGGGGACCTATTGTATTTTGAAGATTACATGGTAGAAAGAAAAAAGGTCATGAGGTACTTTCACCGGTGGGGGAAGCGTCTACAGGCTTTCAAAAATATTAAAAAAACATCACATGGAATTACTCGCGCGCGTCAGATATTGATAGTGTATATGCCCCACGTGCTCTGATGACGGAGGTATGTTAATCTGCCGGTTTGCATTATGGTGGTGTCCGTGAGGAAGGGGTTTTTTTTTTTTTAACGCTTCTGTGTTTCGGATGGGATGTTTTAAATGAACCCGAAAGCTCCCATTTAAAAGAGTGACGTATCGGACGTGCCGCAACCTCATGACGGCGTTTTGAAAATACAAAAAAATATCGCTATTTTGAAATACTCGAGCGCGTCAGATGGTTCAGCTTGATGTCCTTGTCTTGCTGACTGAAATCTAAATCTAATCTAATCTGAAAAAACATTTCTTTTTCATGTTTTTTTTTTTCAAACTCTCAATGTGTCAAATAACGAGATATTCAATTTCAAATCCGTGAAAAATATAAACAAACATCGATAAGCATCGTTGATGCTCTTAATCAGATTATAAGTTTAGATAGTCTGTTATTCTTATTAAATACGATTATTTAGGAAATGTGATTTTTATCAATCTAACAAAAAATTTAAATGCGTATGTCTGTTTTATTTTAATATTGAGACCATTAACTATAATTCTTCTGAACCTGCGATTTTTAAAATTTCATAAGTCGATTTCAGTCTACGATTGAGATGGTTCAACGTGATTATTCTGAAACTGTGACTTTTTATAATGCTCAAGTCTACTTTAGTCGTAGTATTGAGATGATTTACTGTGATTATTCAGAAACTGACATTTTTTATAATTCTGAAGTCTATTTTATTATATGATGATTTATTGTGATTATTCTGAAACGGATTTTATTAATAATTAAGTCTATTTTAGTCTAAGATTAAAATTAATTATTAATGTGATTGTTATAAAATTGTGATATTCATTGTCTTTTATTTCATAGAAATAATAAATATTTATCCCTTAGCCAAGCTTTTATTGCTGACTGTATCAAAAATTCTCATAGACCCGTAGGGAAAGAAAAAAAGGTATATTTTTAAATGTCGTGGACACGTTCAGAAGTTAAGTATGAATTTTCATTTTTCGAGAACAATAGTGAACCTCTGGGAACAACCCTAACGAAAAACCAAGTCTTTATGAAGTGTGGTTCCAAATTGTAGAAGATAGAAGAATAGAATATTTGGAAAATCCAAAAGTGCACGCCTCATAACGCTCATTTAAAATTTTTACCCCTCAATATGGGTAAAATTTCTGATCTCGCAATCTTTACGTACTGTCAGACTATTTAGGTTTGCTTTGTTGGTTGCTAGGCAACGGAAGAGGGTCGAAGTTGGAAATATATATAGATAGTATATTAGTTAGTTTTTTTATTAATTATAATTAAACTACTTTAAATAAAAGAGCCATTTTCAATAGGGTTCCTCCTATGGATGAATCGAATCTATTAAAAAAAAAGAATCAATTAATTGTTATTTTCGCAAGCTACAATGTTTTTAGGTTTCATACTTGATTGACGAGATTTTTTTAAAAGTATTTTGATGTATTTCTGCAGCATTAAATTTAAAAAATTAAGTACAGAATTAATCTGTATTAAATTATGTATGCAATGTTATATAAATTAAGTAGGTTCTGTGTACTAGCAGGCGTGTAACAATAAAAACAGTTGCAGAAATGCTCTGTAATTAAACCTAGCAACTATAGACCTATCGCGCTCATTCCGGTATTCTCTAAAATTTTTGAAAAAGTAATACATAACAGCATATATTCATTTCTAGAAACTTACAAAATCTTGGTTAGCGAACAATATGGTTTCAGGAAAAATAAAATCATCGAATCTGCTATGTACAAACTTGTTGAACATGTTCTAACTAGCGTTGACAATAGAACTCCTGTAGCTGCATTATTTATGGACATGTCAAAGGCATTTGACTATGTTAACCATAAAATACTGATAAACAACCTGGAAAAATATGGAATTAGAGGCAATATTCTTGAACTTATAAAATCATATCTGACTAATCGAGAACAAATTACATACATAAATAAAATCTGCCCCTATACAAGAACTGATAAAACTTATATCTCTACACATAGGAAATGCATATTTGGTGTGCCGCAGGGCAATGTTCTTGCTCCATTATTATTTATTATATATATTAATGACATGCCTAAAACTATTAATAATCCAATGTTTTTATTCGCTGACGACAGCACAATACTAATCAAAAGTAAGGATGATGTGACATTCGAAAAATAAATAAACGACAACTTAAATGATATAATAACTTGGCTAACTGAAAACAACTTAAAAATAAATATTGAAAAAACAAATTATATTTCATTTGAACAACAAACAAACAATAAAATACCGGTAATTCATTACGGTCACAAAACTATTAGTGAAGCAGAACATACTAAATTCTTAGGTATTTGGATAAATAAAAACATGAGCTGGAAAACATACGTTGAAAATACATGCAAAAAACTTAGCCAGTATCCGTATGCTCTCCATAACTTAAGAAAAGTGTCAAATCGTGCAACATTATTAACGGCGTATCACGGGTATGTTGCATTTACTTAAAGCTACGGACTTATATTTTGGGGGAACTCGCCAGACAGAGAAATGGCGTTCAAAGCCCAGAAACATTGCATAAGTGCAATGTGTGGCACACGCATACAACGCACAGAAACTTGTAAGCCACACTTTCAACAGTTCCAGCTATTGACATTCCCGTGTCTTTATTTATATGAAGTGGGGATCTTTGTCAAAGCGAATCTGCAACTTTATACACATCCAATAAGCACACGACACAAAAATAAAATATGCGTAAGACGTCATAAAAAAGCAGTATTTAATAAAAACATTTTGGGCATGGCACCCAAAATATACAATTAGTTGCCAAAAAGTATCACAGACCTACACAAAATGGACCAATTTAAATTAGGTTTGCCCGAATTCCTAGTTGCAAAATGTTACTATTCAATTAATGACTATTTAAATGAAAGATGACTGATTTTATCTGAAATGGCACCACAAGTATAATGATTATTGAAATTTTGATTTGACTTTTTATTTTTGCATTTCTATATTTAATGTCTTTTTTTATTTATTCTGTATGTTAATGTTGCGATTGTAATTATTTGCATGAGATATTAATAAGATATTAATAATTAATTTTCACACCTTATTAGGTTATAATACAATGTATCTTTTATACTTGTAACACCTTTTTTAACATGTATTATGCAAATAAATTATTTGATTTGATTGATTTGATTTGATTTGAGAAAGGAGTGTAATGTTTCGCATTATGAGTCGTGCAAAATAAATTCCATCATATTTTTCGAACTAAGTAGGTCTGTACTTGTACCTAGACTTTTGAAGAAAATCAGGATGTAGAAGATTATTTCAAGAGAAAAAATCAACTAGAATTAGTACTTACGCGTATTTTTATGTAAGGAGATTATGGCAATGTTTTACAAAATCATTATGAATTAAGGTATGTGTACTTGTAGTAAATAATTTATTTGAACACATTTTTGTTATCTTTCCACTTAATGAGGGTCAGTTACTGGAAATCGTGTTGTGGGTTTTGGATAAGTTTCTACAGAAAATTAAAATAGTAGCCACGAAGAAAACGTCTGGCTATCAAATATGGCATTACTTTTTGCTCGTTTTTAGTGATATTCTATTAAAAACACACACAGATGTCACATAGATGGCGCGGTCGCCCACAGTACAAATCAGCTCCCTAATATTTTATATTTGAAAATAGTTTATTTCGTTATTCACAGTTCTAAATAAGTTAAATAGTGAAAGTGACCCACAATAAGCAAGTGACATTGTTATTCAGTGATTTTTGCCACAAACTAAAAAGTTATAAACATTTAAAATTAAGGTTTATCTTCAATCCGATTTTTTCACTGACTGGTGAAACTCTTGAGCTAGCTACACGTTCGTTTTAGTCTTTACCAATTAAATTAAAATTGAGGGAGACATTTCTTCTCGCCTCAGTTTCATTGCATAAAAAGTTAGCACATGTAAAACATGAAGCAGCCGCTAGTTGCAAACGAAACAGTGTGAAAGGACACTCAAGAGTTGGCGGGTATTTTGTTCTCTTTGTCATCTCTGGTGCCCTGGTACTTGTGCATGCTACACCAGCACTAGTTACTTTGTTTTCTTGTTTGCCTGTGGCCATTGTTGCAATTTTTTTGTAAACTTGTTTTGTTAGCTCGTGCAATATAATTTTGGTATGGGTTGTATTCATTATAGTATCTTTACATTGTGGCCATAATGTTTCTTTGTCATTCATTATTCATTAAACAGTTTCATCACAGTTACATGTGAAACGTCACTAAAAACGCAATATATTATCTGAAAACAGTTTTGTAACATACACCTTTATAATAATTTATTTGAAGCCAATTAACTAATTGTTTACTGGGTTAATATACAACGTTTGTTTAGGATTAAACAAACTAGATTTTCTATTTTTGATACTGTCGTTTATTTGTCTAGAAATTAGGTACTTTCGTTTCACGGTCGTAATTATTTATCGTTCGGAGACGTTTCCACGCGGTCGTCGTTTGCGGAGTGGCTCGGCGCGGCGCGAGCGGCGCTCGGGCGATGCCGCCCCTCGTGTCTCTATTTCCCCTCGCTCGCCCTAGTGCGGGGCGCGTACATCCTCCCGGGCCTTGAAAGTGTGGCTTTCAATGATCTAATTTGTTAGCATTGGCTGTATTAGCGCCAAGATTAGCTGTATTCTTGCTGTCTTCTCTTTGAATATTCGCTCCGTCATTTTCGGCGACATCCTTTGCATCCTTAGTAGCCGGTAGTATGCACATTTTGTTGATAGCCCTCCTTAGCGTGCCCTTTGAGGTAAAAACGTCGGCAACTCTACTGATTCCATCTTTCCCAGGATATAAATGGGTGATGGGGCCAAGTTTCCATTGTAGCGGGGGAAGATTTTCTTCTTTGAGGATCACTAGATCGCCCACACGAAGCTCATATTGCCTCGTTTTCCACTTGGTGCGTTCTTGAAGTTCGGCAACAAACTCCCGGCGCCATCTCTCCCAGAATTGTTGTCTCAGCTGCTCAATGTATTGATATCTGTTGGGGTGCTTGCAGGTGATAGGCAACGATGGCACCGAGGTGAGAGGTCGCCCTATAAGAAAGTGCCCTGGGGTTAGAGGCGAGGGATCGGTTGGATCGGATGACAAAGGAGTAAGGGGACGAGAATTTAAAATCGCTTCGATTTGTGTGAATAGTGTAGCGAGCTCTTCGAATGTCAGGGAAGCATTACCCGCTACACGTTTAATATGGTGCTTTGCAGATTTAACGCCCGCCTCCCATATACCTCCAAAGTGAGGTGAGTAAGCAGGGCTAAACATGAACTTAATGCCTTCATTATTGGCGTAATTAATAGCTGACTCACGACTGGACCTGAGTATTCTACTTATTTCATTGTTAGCGCCCCTGAAATTGGTACCATTATCGCAATAAATAACGTTAGGTTTACCTCTCCTAGAGACGAACCTTCGCAAAGATAAAATGAAAGCATCAGTGCTCATATCGCTGACTAGCTCTAAATGAATCGCTTTGGACGAGAGGCATACAAACAAACATAGGTAGCATTTTGAAATACGATTGCCTTTACCCTTACGGCTAGAGATCATAAACGGACCAGCAAAATCAACACCACACGAGTAGAAAGGAAACATGGAATAGCTTCTTTCGGCAGGTAAGTTTCCCATTAGAGGTTGTATTGTTTTCCCACGTAGGCGAATACAAACTATACACTGCTTTGTCGTGCTACGGGCTAAGTGTCTGCCACCTATGGGCCAAAATCGTTCTCTTATTGAGGCTAGAAGATGTTGAGGACCAGCGTGAAATAAGCGTTCATGTTCGTACCTTAATATTAATTTAGTTAAGTGATGTTTTGCATCTAAAATAATGGGGTGTTTTTTATCATAAGCGAAATCAGAGTTTTGAATTCGACCCCCAACTCTTAATATGCCATTTGAATCAATAAAGGGATTCAGCGACAATAATTTAGACTTACGATTAAGAGTTTTAGTATTGCCAATCAATTTAATTTCCTCTGCATAGCTTTCTGACTGACTTAACTTAACTAACATTAGCAAAGAATCATCTAATTCTTTAATATCGAATGGTCCATTAATTTTAGCATCTTTATTTTTACAGTAATTTAGGAAACGCTGTACATATACATATATTCTCTTTAATCTATTTAAATTAGAGTGTTTGTCAAATTGAATAATTTTGTTTGTTACTACAACATGACATTCAATGGTGTGCGAGTGTTTAACTTCAGGTAAGATGTTAGGGATTTGTGTGCTTTTTTGTGTAGGCCAACAGGATGGGTCATTAGCGAGGAATGAAGGCCCTTCCCACCAGAGGAGACAGGACTGCAATTGCTTAGGAGTCACACCTCTAGACGCAATATCTGCAGGGTTTTGATCTGTGGGAACATGACAGAACGTGAATCCAGTTGTAAGTTGATTGATTTCATTCACTCGGTTACACACAAATATTTTAAGATCCCTGGGTGAAGTCTTCACCCAACCTAGCACAACCTTTGAATCAGTCCATATAAATTTACGATTTATATTACAATTTAATGACTCTAATACTTTTGCACATAAACGTGCACCTAACAGGAAGCCACATAACTCCAATCGGGGTATAGTGGTTGGGTTCATCGGTGCAACTCGTGCCTTAGCGCACAACAACCTGACTGTAACGTTCTGATTATTATTCACAGAACGCAGGTAAATACAAGCTGCATAGGCTTGTTGAGAGGCATCCACAAAACAATGTAATTCTATATTACTGGGTGTATCACACAGAACTCTCCTTGTAATACGAATATTAGTTAAATTTGAAAATTCCTTTATTAGTTTAGCCCAGTTTTTACAAAACTCAGCTGGAACTGGATCATCCCAGTCTAGCTTAGAGGACCATAACTGTTGAAGTAAAATCTTAGCTACTATAGTGCAGGGACACAATAATCCTAAGGGGTCAAAAACCTTGGCAGTAGTAGAAATTATTGACCTTTTAGTAATATGAGTAGAAGGCTCTAGATCGGTAGAGAATTGCAGCGTATCAGCCTCGGGACACCAATTGAGTCCTAGTACACTGGATTCTTTATTGAAACCAATAGGTTTTAAATAATCACATTCATTATCAAATAATTGAGGGCAATTTGTGCGAAATTTCCTTAGGGGAAGGCATGCAGAATTAAGTGTTTTGACAACTTCGTGATAGATGTGTTTTAGTCCTTCTATAGTTTCTGACCCTGTATTTAAGTCATCTGCATAAAAATCGTTTCGGATTACACAAGCAATAGACTCATCCGGACACTCATTTGCCAGTTGTAAGAGGCATCGAGTACTTAAAAATGGTGCAGAGGCAGTACCATATGTAACTGTATTGAGTTGTAATACATCTATCGATTGGGACTTATCATCACGCCACAGAATAAGCTGCAGATGGCGCTGCTGTTCTCTGACTTCAATTTGCCGGTACATTTTCTCGATGTCGGCTGTAAGAATGAATTTATGCCTTCGAAATCGCAATAAAATGGAGATTAAATCACTCTGCACTACTGGACCAATCATTTGAATTTGATTAAGTGATTTTCCAGAGCTAGTTTTAGAAGAGGCATTGAATACTACGCGGAGCTTTGTGGTTTCACTCTTTTCACGGATTACTGCGTGATGAGGCATGTAGTATCCAAATACTGGTCTAGTAATTTTAGTTAAATGCCCTAAATTTGCATATTCATCTATAAATGCCTTGTAGTTGACCTTTAAATCAGGATATTTTATAAATTTTCTTTCCAAACTCTCAAAACATTTTTTAGCGACATAGTAAGACTCCCCAAGAGCCTTTTCAGGTGACTCTTTCATGGGCATTAACACAGAAAATCTGCCATTCGTTAAGCGAGATACGTTTTGTACAAAATGATCCTCACAGAGTTGCTCTTCGATGGAATATGTTTTTGTGGCAGGTAAGTCATCAATTTTCCAAAAAAATTCTAACGAGTCCTTTATCTCCTGAGTGAAATTACAATAAACCTTTGAAGAGGACTGACTACCTTGTATGGGGCCACTTATGAGCCATCCGAGCATAGACTCCTGTAGAACAGGTTTATTACTGCCCAATTTAATTAAATTAGAGCCAACTATATCCCAATACACATCTGCTCCTAAGAGGATATCGACCTCAGCCGGGGAACAATAGTTAGGATCAGCAAGAATGATATTTCCAGGTAATTTTATATGCCCAGTATTAATTGTAGAGTTTGGTAAGATACCTGTTATTCGAGGTACTACTAGACACTTAACATTAAGTTCGAATGGCATACATTTAGATTTAATTGTAATGTAACAAGTTTCAGTGATGTTGCATTTAGCGTTATTAATCCCACAAACATTCACTGAACCACCACTGGGGTTTATAGCTAGCCCTATCTTGCTTCTTAGTCTGTCTGTGATGAATGACGATTGGCTACCTGTGTCCAGTAGCGCACGGGCTGTATAAGTCTTATTATTAATTAGTATTTGGACTAGTGCCGTAGATAATAGAACCTGGTCATTTGATGCCATGGCTAGTGACACAGGTAACGAAGAAGATATAGAGGTAGAGGGCTGTTCAGTTTCAGTAGATGTAGGGTTACTTTTCGTTATATGTATTAATGTGTTGTGTTTCTTTTTGCATTGGCGACATACAGCTCTCAGCTGACATTTAAAGGCATGATGACCACCATGCAAGCAATTTTTACATAGTTTTAACTTATTAACTTCATTTAGTCGCTCGTCTATATCCATATTTTTAAATTTTAGACATTCATGCAAATGATGATTTTCATGGCATAAAACACAACAATTCTTGTTTTCTGTATCAATGGATACAGTTAGACTTTTAGATTGGGTGGTTACCCTAGGTTTGTTATCCACCTGTTTGTCAGAACGACTATTATTAAAATAGGCAGTCTCGAGTATGTCAGCTCGACTGCGAAGGAAAGAATAAAATTCACTAAGTGAAGGTAAATCTGCAAGATTGCACTTGTATTCTTCCCACTTTCTACTCGTGTGAATATCTAGTTTTGCTGAGACCATAAAAATTATAAGAACATCCCACATGTTAGTAGGCTGGCCAAGAGTGTCAAGAGCCCTCAAATGCTTTGACACATGGTCTACGATAAACCGCAATGATTTATAGGATTCTCTTTGAATTGACTCTATGTTAAATAATGCCTTCAAGTGGTTATTTATTAATAGGTTTTTATTATCAAATCTTTGACATAACAGGTCCCATGCAACCTTGTAGTTTTTTGAACTAAATTCTATTGATTTGATAACAACAGCTGCACTTCCTTCAAGCCCAGACCGTAGATAGTGGAATTTATTAATTGGTGCAATACTTTCATTTCCATCAATCACTGACTGAAATGTATCTTTAAATTCTAACCAGTTTAGGTAATTCCCATCAAATGTAGGAAGTTTGATTGTGGGTAATTTTATGCCACTTAATGAACGGCAGCTACCATTAGATGCATGTTCACTATTTTCTTTCTCACAATTTTCTTTCTCAGCCTTTTTCTGGGGAGAATTATATAAGATATCTTGGCTCATTGCTATTAAGCCAATAAACTGGTTTTCTAAACTATCTCTTTCATTAATTTGTTCTGTACTATCAGAATGCAATAAATCTATGTTGTTTTGAATGGCCTCAAACTCTTCCATAAGCGATTGAATTTTATTCAATTTTAATTCCAATTCTTTATATTGAATAGAAGTAATTTCTTTTAAGGCAATAAAATTATTTAAATAATCTGAAAATCTTGTTACCCTTCCCTTAATAATACCGCGCTGTTTGACTAACTTAGTTATTTCTACCTTGAGCTCTGCTTCATTCATTTTTATAGATTATAGTCACCAATAACACAGGCGAACAAACAACGAAACAATAAAATATGCACTCAAACCCGTTTGATGAGCAGAGAAGCTCAGGTCCAGTCGCTCGCGCTGGTGCAATAGCACGACGCGATACTCAGGGCAGCTCGCGCCGAGCACACAGCTTAGGCCAGCAGCGCGCACGTAACGGCGCACGCGACGGAACCGGGCGGCCGAGACCGATACGCTCCACTTTACGGAGGTACGCTGGAATAGTCGGCATATGGTATTGAAATAACGGTAGATTACGTTGTCTTTGTGGTACAGGTATGGGATAGGTTATATAGGCACCCTATGTGCTGAATTTGTAGAATATAGAACGAGTTAGGTAGGCTAGCCAATTGTTATAGTTTTGATTAGACTATAACAGAATTATTTAACAGAATAGGTGAAATGCGTGCATAAAGCGTGGGCGCGTGCTCGTATTTTATGGCTAGATTAGATAATTAAATCTAACGCTGAGACGCACGTGCTTGTATTTTGCGCCTAAACACAGTAAACACAATGAAAGCTAGCTTAGACAATAAACCCAACACTCGAGTAGCAAGTCGGCCATTACACACAATGCGAGAACAAAGGATCGAGAGAATTGGTTAGTTAAGATAGGTAGGAAAAAGGTTAGGGCATACTTTCCTTGGGCTAGACCTCTGGTTCACGATGTCCCCAAAGGCTCCCGAAGCAGCAACACCAATTCCTTTTCTTCACTCGACCGGTGGCTCGCTCGGTAGGTATTGGCAAAATGGCGGCTGCTACGTGTGACGCCCGCAAACTCGACGCGTTTTCTCAATTGTTAAGATTAATAATGTTCGTCACTGGTCGCCACTTTTGTTTAGGATTAAACAAACTAGATTTTCTATTTTTGATACTGTCGTTTATTTGTCTAGAAATTCGGTACTTTCGTTTCACGGTCGTAATTATTTATCGTTCGGAGACGTTTCCACGCGGTCGTCGTTTGCGGAGTGGCTCGGCGCGGCGCGAGCGGCGCTCGGGCGATGCCGCCCCTCGTCTCTCTTTCCCCTCGCTCGCCCTAGTGCGGGGCGCGTACAACGTTTGTTGACAAATCTTAAATAAAATCTAACATTAAAATAATATATGTATATTATGTACAAGAACGTAAAGGAAAAAAAAAAAAAAAATGGAAGAGCTCATTGGGCATTTTTTTTTTTTTCGGTTAATTGAATAAATATTGTGTCTTATGTCATTTGTAGATAGAAATCTAGTAAACATTGTAATCATTGTCATTTATTAACGCTTACTTAAGGTGGGTCCGCAGTTGTAGTCCGCGAAATTCAAATGTTCTTACTTTTTTTGCAATTTGCAGGTTAGTGTCAGGTTGTATCTTGATCAAAATATGATTCGCGACTATAACAGATAACGTATTTACAGAATTCAAACTTAACAACAAAGGAGTTCACCCATTTTGTAGCATTTGCGAGTAAAGATATTCAAGGCGCCGCGCCATTGAAGATGGCGATCACAAGCATAATGAGAGGAGCGGGGAGGAGTTTGTACACCTTATTGGTGATACCGCCTGAACCGGAAGCTTTCCGAGCGTGATATCAGGATGTCGTGCACTTCGTCTGGAGTGACGGGAAGCAGAGGATCATCAGGGTCTTCAACGGGTGGGATGAAGCTCTACATTCGACTTCAGCATCAACCTTGTCAAGGTGCGCTTGGTCTACTGGTTGGGAACTGGGAGAACATTGGGACTCTAGGCTGTCGGCTAGACATTCGGGTTTGTCAGGGTTGTCGAAAGCGACGCTCTTGTCGGGACGGATTAGAGTGACTGGACTGAGTCACGAAACGCGTATCTATTGTGTCGTGTGGGGTGGAGCCCATGGGAAGGGGCGCGGGTAGAGAGTGCTAGGTTAGGATAGGTTTTTACCGTAACGTGTAGCGCCTTTGTAGTAATACCAAAATATTTTTTTGATAGTACTACAAAGGCGAGATCGGCGTGATCTCTTTACAGATCCAAATCTAACTTAGGGCGGGCTGTTACAGGTTCATTTAACGCACGCGTATACGTTAAAAATGGCGCTAACTATCGTCTAACCAAAAAAAGCGTTGTTTCCCAAAATTATGGCCTTAACTGCCGTTAAAAAATAACGATTACAGTAACCGGTGGCGTCAAAGTCTAGAACAATTTGGGTTCGGAGATATACACATACTGGAAAAAAAAAAAAAATTTGGCGGTCTTCAATGTTGTATGTGTCACCCAGCTCAAAATAGCGGAATAATAATCATACGGGATCTTACATGAAATGGCCATAATTTATTTAATTTAAAGATCATGTTATGTCTTTACTCGCAAATGCTTTACAGCGTTGTCGCCATACAAAGAAAAGTTTCTACTACTGTCGCCATTCAAATAAAATTTAATTCATTCCTGGCCGCAGACTTTCTTTTTTTATCCAAAATCGCCTAACTAAATGGGTGATCTTCTTTGAATTTCGCGGGCTACAACTGTGGATCCACCTGAAGTCGACCTGAATGTGTGTTTATTGTAATTTCGATATTTTTGATGAAATTAGCAATGAAGAACCACCAAGAAAAATTATCCTTTCTGTTAGCAAGAAAATGAGTTTCGGTTGAAATATTGGTTCAGCAAAGTATATGCAAGAAAATTTGTTGAATTAGTTAAATATCATTCGTTTCAGCCATTTAATATTGTAGAAAAAAAAAATCTTCATTATTTTATCATTTAAATCGTACTGAATTGGCTTTGAGATATTTTGACGTTTAAGATTGACTATAAAAGCTTTTGCGGTTGCGTTCTTAACCTAATGCATGCTTCATTAGTGAATTAATATTTTTTTTATTCGTAAAAGAACGCAAAATCAAAAGTAACGTAATTATTTGAATTTACATTTTTCAAACTTATAAGTACAAAGTTATGAATGTTTTCCCAAATGAAATAATGTCACTGATATTACGCAGTACCAATTTCAGAACGCACCTAGAAGGTGCGTTCTGATGTTGCCAGTGGTTGTTGTCTTATCCAGTGGGTAACTACTCATTGTTTAAAGACTGAATTATTAGTAAGGGTAGTGTGTAACGCTTATTCACAGCTTATACATTGTAAAACAATACAACCGGCTGTTGGCAGGCTGTTAGTTAGACTATAAATTGTAAAGTTTTCTAAATTGCAATTATTAGTGTTATTATTAATGTGGCGAATCTCTCCTATTATTGACATGATCATTATTGACATTTAAGATTATTATATTTCATTGTTATATTGACATTTATTTAATTCAATAATAAAATTTTAATGGGATTATGTGTTTATTGACTGCATGATTATGATCAATTAATTTAAATAAAATATGTAACTTTATTTTATATTTGCACGCCGAAATGAAAGGCAGAATAAGACAAGAGACAAGAGAACAATTTTGTACGTTTTACCAACCTTCTGTACCTTATTTAAGCAAATAAATGATTTTGTATTTGTATTGTTAGGTATAAGAAAATCTAAGAATCCGAATTTTCATTTTTCCATTTGAACCTTTGTAAATGTATGTATGTAATTCCAATAGCAATACAATCACACGGTACCATCGAGCTGGTCTGTTGATGTAGGTGGAAGGTGGGTTACGGAACTCTAAATGGCTAATAGTAAACCTATCGAGCTTGTGCTCATTCGTTTTTTTAACGAGTATTTTCTCATCTATTTAATACGCAAAAAAGTATTGAAGCGTGTGTGTAAAGCCAATAAACTACCTAATAATGTGAGTTAGCTGAATAAATGTTCTCGTTATAAATAATAAACGTCTGTGAAATTTCTTCCATGGTTGCCTTTGAACTCATATAGGATTGTGCAAATATGTTATGCTGCGGTTTTGTCGGACTTCAGACCTCGTGTCGCGCCCGTTTTTCCGACAAATATGCGCCCGAGGCTCTTTGCGACCATTAAAGTTAGTTCCCCAGACTGGTTTCTATTCTACCCCGGAACGCCCCATGAGGGTAACCCTTTGTCTTTCCTTGTCGTAAAAACGACTGAGTTATGGTAACGAGGTAATTGATAAGCTTGTAACCACTCATCGCAGTACAAGGGAAACTGAATGTTGTGTAGGTAACGATTATTAGATACTACTTAGGTTTGACAGTTGTTCCATACAATAACTGTCGGACGTCAATTTTATTCCTCGCATGAAAGATATCTGGCGATGGAAAAATCTGCCCTGCAAAAGTAGAACACGAATAATATAGAGTGATTGACTCTATATTATTCGTGTTTGTCTACTTTTGTTTCTTTGGCATGATCTCATTATTACCTACGTTATGAATATGATTCAGTATTATTACACATTAGGTATGTCCAAGATTCTTGATAAAATTAAGAAGCCGCGAGTTTTCTGAAATGAAATTTTACGTGTGTTGTATTTTTGAAGTAATGACGAATATAGTAGGGATTATTACGCGACACCAGGATGTCATGACATGGAGGAGAGTCAAGCCTTCTTGTAACGAGACGCTTTGTTAGCGACGCTTTTCAAAACTCAAGTAAGTTTCACTAGCGACTGCGCTGCTTTCAAATTATGGTCTCCCGGTATAATTATGTTTTAATTAAACGCAGAGAACAAGAAACGCGAGAACGAGGTCAACGTATTCGAAATAATAATTACTTAATAACATTTTATATCAAGTTTCATTTTGCAACTTCAATACATGCCAGGCTCCAACTAGATATCGATTTCAAAGGATACGTCGTGGAAGGCATCGTCCTAATTTTTTTAATAATTTGATTTCGGTACTTCATGAAAGATCCGCACTTCTATGACATCAGCAGTGCTATTCTGTAACCATCTCACCGTGAAAACTTAGGTGAAGTGAGCGTGGAGTGAGCTGTTCCACAGGGATTGACACTATTGACAGCTCACTTCACCCAAGTTTTCACGGTGAGATGTTTTCAGAATAGCATGGCTGATATTGTAATGACTCAAAATAATACAGTCTGGTAACAAAAACCTGGCTGGAGGCGCCGGGTATCGATTCCGGTACCTTTTGCATGCTAAGCGAGCGCTCTACCATCTGAGCTACGCCCCGTTGGCAGAATGTTCGAATACTAGGTTTACTTTTGTACAGATAGTAATAAATTCAAGTCACATTGCCTCGGGCGAGGACAGGCGACTTTATTAAATGGCCTCCTGGGTGTAGACTGTACTTTGATAACCGACCTTGCCGAACTAGTTTTATGTTGTATATCTTCCAGCGGCGGAACGATATAAATGCAATAGACTTGTTTGGAATATTATCTCAGGATGTAAAAAAATAATACAAAAGGAATGTTTTTAAATATATAAATGTTTTTGTTGGCGGCGCTGGATATCGTTTTGGTATCTTTCGCATTTACCTTCTTTTCTAAAATATTGAACTAATTAAGTGTAAGCTTACCTAGCTTCTATTAATTGTTTGTTAGGTGAAGGGCTGGCGTTTTGGGGGACTGTCTTATGTAATTTTGACGTTCAAAAAGTGCTGATTCTCAGCCTAGTTTGAATAAATCACTTTTGAATTTATCAATTTATAAAGCTCGAGAAAGTTTCTTCCAAACTGTTCCATTATAAGCAATAAGTCGTGCTTATGATAGGTAATAGGTAATAGGTAATACGGGCTGATATCCGCAACTCCACGACTAAGCGCGTATTTTGCGTACGGGTGGGAAAATCGGTTATTCGATCCACCCCAGCTCCTCAAAGAAGGCCAGCAGCGCCTTGGTGTCACTGACAATCTCACGTAGGGTACCTGGGTTACCGAAGTACTTTGCCCTGTATGTGGCGACCACCGGGCAGTATAACAGCACATGAGCTGCTGTCTCGTCGTCCTCCATGCAGGCTCTGCAAAGCGGACTGTTTGTGACTCCTATGACAAAGAGGTGTTTATTAAATGACCCATGGCCAGTTACAGCTGCAGTGACTGTACGCAGCTGTTGTTTAGTTAGTCGGAGAACCTGTTTCGTGAAGCGGCCATCAATTGTAGGGAGTGCCTCCTTGGCCTGCCTGCACTCACCGTGGTCCAACCAAAGTTTGTGATGTTGGTCCCTGGTTCGTTTCCTTACCAGAGTGCGTAGGTACCCGAAGGGGAGTGGCGCAATGGGTTCTGGCCCCACTGGTGCCATGCTCGACCCCCTTCTGGCAAGTTCGTCGGCTGCGTCGTTGCCCCGCGAACCGCTGTGTCCTTTGATCCATTGAATGGTAATATTATTGAGGCTACCCACCTGGTTAAGGCGCTGGTGGCACTCGTATATCAGCCCAGAGTCAACAGTGTGGCTTTTTAGCGCTAGCAGAACAGCCATGCTGTCTGAGAGTATACGTATCGAGTGGTCCTTAACTTCCCTGGCCATGATGGCTAAAGCGGCAAGAGATATACCCATACATTCGGCCTGGAACACTGTGTTATGGACCCCCAATGGTGTGGCTATCTGTATGTTGAAGTCCTCCGAGAAGATTCCAGCACCTGTGCCACTACCTGTTTTGGATCCATCGGTGAAGATTCGTAGCTCTGTGGGGCGTAAGCCCTCGCATCGGTGATCCTCATGAAGTTGAATCCTGTATTTTTTATCGAAGATAAATTGTTTGGGCACCCGATCATTTATGGCTTTCGTAATAGGGAACTCAGAATTGAGTCCCTCGAGCAGCGCGGTGTGTTGTGTGTTTCTCTTACCCCAGAGATTAATTGCCTTAAGACGCACCGCCGCCATCGTCGCCTCCTGCTGTATAAACAGATGGAGCGGGGTTAGACCCAGCATGGCTTCGATTGCCGCAGTCGGAGTAGTCCTCATGCAGCCAGTGGTCGCAACGCAGGCTAGTCTCTGCAGGCGTTGTAGTTTGTTGGAGGTTGTAACCAGCTGTGTGCGGGGCCACCAGACCACGGCCCCGTAGGCGATCATGGGGCGGATCACAGCTGTGTACAGCCACAGTATGATTTTGGGGGATAGGCCCCACTTCTTACCTATCATTTTCCTGCATTGCCAGAAGGTGATGCAGGCCCTGTTTAGCTTGTTGTCTACATGGCTACTCCAGTTTAGCTTACTGTCTAGAGTGACCCCAAGGTACTTGACCTCGCTGGCCAACTGAAGCTCTGTATCGAACAGTTTCGGTAGACAGAATGGGCCTAACGCTCGTTTTTGGGTAAACATGACTAGTTCAGTTTTAGTGGGGTTCACTGATAGTTCAAATTTCCTGCACCAACTTTCTACGATACGTAGTGCTTGCTGAGTGAGGTTACAGATCGTTCCCGTCACCTTCCCCGATACAAGGATTGCGAGGTCATCTGCATACCCTATCGTGTAATAGCGGTTGGCGTTGAGTTTGGTGATGAGGTCATTAATTACCAGATTCCATAGAAGGGGGGACAGAACTCCTCCCTGAGGGCAGCCTCTGGCTATCATGGCCAACTGCTGCTCATCCTCAAGGCGAACCACTCGTTTGCTTAACATGTTTGTAATCCAGTCCGTTAGTACCTGTTCTACTCCATGTCTGGAGAGGGCGCTACTGATGCTGGAGAAGTTGGTTTTGTCGAAGGCTCCTTCGATGTCTATAAAAGTGCCCAGGCAGGTGCCCTTTTGATGAATCGCGTCCTCTATCTGGCTGACTACCAGATGAAGAGCAGATTCGGTCGACTTACCTGAGCTGTATGCGTGCTGATTACCATGTAGCGGTATGGTTTTAAGAGCGCCGTCCCTCAGCTCCCTATCACATAGCCTTTCCAGAGTTTTTAGGAGAAAGGAAGTCAGGCTTATTGGTCTGTGGGATTTGGCGTTTGTGTAGTCACCCTTACCTGGCTTGGGGATAAATATTACTTTCACTTCCCTCCATCCTTTAGGAACGTATCTAAAGGCCAGGCACGCTCTCATTAATGGCACCAGTCTTATAGCGACAGAGGCGCCCCCCCACTGTAGTAGGGCAGGGAACACTCCATCGGGACCAGCTGCCTTAAAAGGATGGAAGCTCCGGATGGCCCATTGGAGTTTCTCCAACGTGATCACCCTGCTTGCGTAACTCCAATCATTGTCCGATGGCGTTTGGATTTCATCTTGCCAGTCAACTACCTGTGCGAAGACACATCCAGGGAAGTGGGTTTCGATTAGGACGCGTCTTGCTTCTTCAGGCGTCGACGTGAGTGTGTTATCGGGTTTGCGGAGGGTGGCGGGCCCTGATGTATTCCGTTGCGCCAGGACTTTCCTTACCCTGTTAGCTTGTTGACAAGATTCAATGCTGCCACAGAATTTGCGCCATCCTGAGGTGCTCCTGAATCTGATGCATTTTTTGTAGCTGGATTTGGCCGCGTAATAGTTGTCCCAGTCCTCATCCGCACATGTGTTCATGGCTCTATTCAGAGCTGCTCTTACCTTGCTGCGCTTGCGCTCCAGATCAGCGCCCCACCATGGTTGTTTACCCGGTGTTTTGCGCGGCGTGGTCTCCGGGCATGCAGCCTGATAGCTGTCTATGATTGAGTTAGTAAGGTGACTTACTTGAGATTCAATCTGTTTTGTGTCCGCAAATGTCGAGGGGTTGTTTAATGTCACAAGCTTGCAATCAAGGTTGCGTGTGTAGTTGGCTCGATCCGTGTTGCGCGGGTTTCGCCGTGGTGGTGTCGGTGGCACACAGACCTGAATGTCGAAGCGGATCCACCTGTGATCAGAGCAGGAGGCCTCCTTGGAAACCTGCCACTCGGTGATGATTTCCGCCGCGCTCTCCGTTGCCAGAGACAGGTCTATTATTGTGCGGCTTCGTCTGGTTACGAATGTTGGTTCAGAGCCAGTGTTTAGTAGGGATAGGTTAGTCGAGAATAAGTAGTCAACCAAGGCCTTACCCCTCTCGTTCTGCGTGTCCATACCCCACAGTTGGTGGTGAGCGTTTGCGTCGGCCCCAATGACAACCTCGAACCCACACCTCTCGCAATGGCTCACGAGACGGGCGAGGTCATGGGGAGGCGGCGCCTCCGCCTCGGGCATGTAGGCCGAGACAAAAACGATCACCACCTCATTGGCATCGTCACGCTGTATAATCAGCTTAACTGCAGAGACATCTCTGCAACAGAAATCAGTTAAGAGCTGTGTTTTGAGGTTACCTGTGACATAGATGCACGATCTGGGGTGATCGTGATCTGAGGCGACTAGGAGCTTACCGCCAAGATTGGAGAGTCCTTGTATGTGGCCGGCCCTAATCCACGGCTCCTGGATTAAGGCTATGGCCGTGTGTTGTACCTCCAGCCACTTGCGGAGCTGAGCCGTCGCGGTCTGACTGTGGTGGAGGTTTGCCTGGAGGACTCTACAGGGTGACGAAAGGGACGCCATCGCTGGCCGAGCCCTCGTCGTCCCCCCCAAGTCTAAGCCCGGCGAACAGGTCGCCCTCGTCGAAACCGTCCTCCCCCGGGCCCGAAGCCGGGGACAGGATAATGTCGTCCAGCTCCTCGCCCGATGAAGGGACGGCTCCCACGATGGCGGCGGCAAGGGCGGGTGACTCTGCGGCAGCAGATTCAGCCGCGGATGCTTCCGGGTTGTGTGTAGGGGGAGTGGACTCCCTTGCTGGTGCCTGCGGCGGCTGAGTCAGCGCCTCGCAGACGGTTCCCGTGGCGGGGTCCCATCCCTGAGGAACGTCGGTGAACCTACCGTTCCGACCCTGGAACTTCACGTACACCGCCCCTAAGCCAATTGAGAGGCGGCGTCCGGCCTCCATCAGAGTCGGGATTTGGTCCACAGGGACACCGACCACCACGAACCACGCCGAGGCTTGTTTGTCCGCGTGCAGCAGTACCCACCTCTTGATGTCCACCCAAGGGTTTTGGTAGCTGAGAGTGCGCCCAATATTGGTCGACTCTCCGTAAACCCCCTGCTCATCCGGGATCACGATGCCACACCGTGCACGCTTCTGAATTTCCGACTGGCTCACCACAACTAGCTGGGTGCTAGCTGAGAGAGCCAGGCCGGAGACTGTTTGCCTTAGCCAGGCTAAGGTGTGGTCGTTGCCGCACCACAGTTTGAGGATACCCCCGGCGAACAGCGGCTTGGCGTTAAAAGTCGGTCCTGGGGTGCCTTGTTTGGGGGAGCAGGCCTCGAGGATGATCTGCTTCTGGATAGCAGCGAGTACCTGATCCGATACGTCCTTGCTGAGAATCCCCGTGCGGTCGCAGGTGATCGCGACGTCTAGGGTTGCGCTGGCAGCTTGGGCGTAGCTTCGTTGATCGACCCTATTGGAATTATCAAGACGCGGCCGCTTATGTTCTCCACGAGGTGTCAAGGTCTCGTTGAGAGCTCGCTTCGCCGCGGCCTGATCCTTCCAATCGGGTCGATGTGTCCTGTTACCTTCAGCTGGTGGACTCTCCGGAGCTCTGGTAGGCGGTCGACTGGGCGCTGGTCGGCTAGTGCCGGCCTCTGCCTGTGACCGCTTTCCGGCGGAGAAGTTCAGCTGGCCGCCCGTCGTTTTACCCGCGGCAGTGGCCTGTATATTCCGGGAGCCTTTGCCTGGCTTCCGCAGTGCTTGTCGGCGCTCCTTCCTCGTCAATCTGTCCCTCTTTTTGCCTTGAACTGGGGCAGCAGTTGGACCTGAAGGGTCGGTGCAAGGGCAGAGGGCTTGTTGAGTGCGTTTGGCCTTGCCCTTGCGTTTTGGCACAAATTGCCAGGCGCGCGAGAACGCGTCCTCGGTGCAGCTGGCCGACTCTGCTTGACCAGTGACGACCGTCTGAGTGGAGGAGGCTAGAGGAGCCACAGGAGGAGGAGGGTGTTTGGAAGGGAGCCCGGTGCCAGAATTACCCGGCACCGGGGTCTGTTTGGAGAGGGTCAGACCGGCAGTGGTATAAGTCGTCGCCTTGGTCTTCGCTTTTGTGTCAGAAGGGTCGGTACTGGTCCCAATCAGCGCCGACGTCCTTTGTTTGTATTGGGACTTTTTAGCTTTGGTCTTAGCTGCGGTTTTCGCCACAGCCGGACCGGTGCCCGCGCTGGTACCCGCAGCTTTAGCTGCATGGCCACCAGGGGCAAGGGAAGTGCGAGCACCTCCCTTGGGAGTCTCATTGGCTTTCGCCTCCACTCCGGTTTTGTTAACAGGCCTATTAGAATACATGTTATGTTGTGTATGAGGATTCATCTCTCTGGCTCCCACCCTCCATGGAGCCCGCACCTGGGAACGTCTTACTTTAAAAATAAGCAAGATCGTTAGGACTACCAGAGAGATATAGGGGCGCAAGGCTGGTTTACAGTGCGACATCGGGTGCTTGATCGGGCTGGCGTAGGGGGTCGAAAGGCCCACCCCCCACGAACTGATCAACCCTCACTTACACCGTCAGCATGACCTTTACCTACCGCTTCGGCCGTCCGAGGACGACCTCAGCGGACCTCACGCACCTCGCCTGTGGCCCTCTGACGGGACACTGTGGCCATTTCCCTACCCCTGGCTATTGGGTAGGGCCACCGTTTCGCTTGAAATCGGGACCAAAGGGGGCGTGTTGCCTCACGGGCACATAACAGCCAGAGCCGCTCGGCTCAACCCCCCAGGACTCCTTCATCCCCGCTCACGGCGCTCAACTGCGCAGGTCCTAGCGCAGGTGACTGTTCTCTCCTACTCGCCATCAGCTTGTTTTAGTGATAGCCGAGCCCGCCACCACCCAGTCACAGGGGGTCACGGTTAGGAGTGGAAGTTGGGAAAGCGGAATTGAGAGGAGTTGGGAAATGGATAGGAAGGAGTAGGGATGGAGCGGGTGTGCGATGGCGCCTGGTGGTTTTAGTTACGTCTATTTCTTAAGGAATTAGACCAAGAAACGGGGTGGCAACCTCGGGAAGGTGCATCCGCCAGACTTGCCTTGAGGATCTACACGACTGTGGCGCTCTCCCTCAAGACCCCGCCACCCTACTGCCTCTGAAGGAGGCAGCAGGGTAGACCTGCATCTATACTACCAAGCAAAGCGAAGCAAAGCATGTCGTTGTGCAACCGCAAAAGCATAAATCCAGACCAACCCCCAAAATGTCGTGCTTATGATACTGAGTTTTCGAATTTGCAATTACACATTGCACGGACATCAGTATTGTCAGCGGCAGAATATGTATTTTATTTTATTTATTTGTTCAAAAGGAACGACAGACAGCTACAATATACAGTATAGTAAAAGAAATACACATAACATTTGAACAATAATGTATGACGTAACTGAACAACATATGTGTATACGCTTTTTTAACTGTGTTTCCCCTCAATACTATGTGTAGTATTTCTACTGCGTGATTTTCGGTACCCACATTTTTTTGAAAATACGAGAGATATTCAACCATCAAATTCCTTTTTATTGAGGATGGCGATCGGACAGAATGTCAAAAAGGAAGATATTTTCCACGATGGATACCCTACCGCATATTATGGCACGTGCCCTGGGGCCCTGTGACCCATATACGGTGACGTACTACATGCATACAGTACGCGCGACCTCGCGCCCTGCCTACCAGGCATTCAGAGCACGGCAGGAGGTGAGCCTACCTAGTGTTTCCTTTGATCACGACGCTTCTGCCCCAGTTGGCAAGCGCTGTGCAAAGGTTTGCAGTGCAAAGGTTAATTCTTTTGTCGCCAGGGCATATCAAAACGTACTGTTTTTGCTCACGAGGGGAAATATCAAGATTTGAAGTAGAATATCTATAATTCACTAAAAACTGAACCCTATTAGAAATATAATAAAAAGTGACTTGGTTCTTAAGAAATTGTTCATTAAATCCGATCGGCAGCCTTGTAAACCTTGTCTATTATAAACGCTTCGAATTCCTTCTCCCCCGGTATTGGTGGCTCGGTATTCGCTGGGTACTTACTCGTAAAAGGGTCTCAAATCCGAGGTTTAATATCGTCGGCTAATTAATTTCTTTTCTTAGCAAATCTTTTGTGGTCCTCTTCGACGGTATGTATATTTAAGAGTCCCTTTAAATTATGCCTTCATTTTTGCAGTTAGGCAGTACCTACATTGGGATGAGGAAAACAAACAAGATTAAGCAACGAAGCTTCCTATTGAAAAATAAAATAGGAGGGCCTCGTTGGTCGGAGGGTTGTTCGCAAAAGTTAGTACACATTGTAATTATCGCTGATCGTTATTAATATTAAATTACTGGTGGAGTTTATCAAAATAATCTTGTTATTCAGTGAGTCTCATTATTTATGAGTTTATTTAAACAACACACCTGTCTAATTTTCGTGTTATCAAAATTACTAAAATATTGCAGATTTAATAGAATTCATGAACAAAGAGATTACCACATGATGTCGTTTCACACAAGCTAAAATATCTCACCCACTACGTCACTACATATGCAGATTGAGCCTTTGACTGGCATCCGTTACTATTAGTACTACTGGCAAAATCATTGACATCGAATAGTACATTATGATACAAGTGTGCTGTGTACACACTCGGCTCCGTTATCGCGCTAATAATACTGCCTCAAGTGCAATGATCAATGCACACGCGTTTCATACGACGTTTTTCAATACACTTGCGAGGAAAAAACGGAATAACTTATAGAGATGATACAGACTTATAAAAAATCAACTGACCTTTGTTGCCAGGTACTGTCTATCTGGAGCTTCTTTTAAAAACTTTTCAACGTCGGCGTCGGTTGGTGACAATAATTTATATTTTTGGTTATAATTAACCACACAACGAAAACGTTTTGTTATTTCCGGTGGTTTAAATAAAGGCACTGGCATAAACGCTAAACAGCCTATTAAAAAATATATATTAAGGTTAATATGTAGCGAAAAATATATAATTTCATGAAATATTATGTTAATTTATCATATTTTATTTATTTACATAAAAGGTAGTCATAAAAACGCATTAAAAAAAAAATGTGTGTGTCAGCTCCAACGCACGACTGGAGTTTAAAGGAAACCCTTCGAAAAAAAAAGTGTGAAATATGTAATAGGTTTTTTCAAAATGTTAATCTGTGTTATTTACGAATAAAACAAGTTAACGCTTGTATAAATTTCACTCGGGGCCTTATGTGAAAATCGACTATTAAGGAGTAAACTCCAAAAAGCGCATCTCTGCTCGGGTGAAAATAGAGAATGCTCATTTAATAGTATAGGATAGCTCATACTAATTCCATGCTGCCATGATAGTACATACTAATTCCACGCGATAGTACCTACTTACTTACTAATTCAATACTGCCATGTCATTCTCCGACTAGTAGATAGTTATCTGTGGCGCACATACCGCACTAGTGCGGTAATATAAAGTAAAAAGCACGCATGTATAATACACTGCATTATGAACCATAAAGCGGTTCAATAAGATACTTTACGAGCAAGTGGGTTGCAAAATTAAATTAAAAAAAATTAAAAGTTTAAAAAACTGTAACCCGACTACGGAAAACTATAAGTGATCTAAAAAATACAAAACAAGAAAATCTTTCAGACAGAAATCAAGACATAGGTACAAAAATGTTCATGTTGAAGCCGTCGTCGCATGCCTTTATAATTTTGTAGGTGTTCCTGACACCCACATGGTGTACAGGCATGCGACCACGGGTTTCTTCTCACCACAAAGCTCCATCCAGTGCAGTCGTATAAAAACAAAATAGGACCCAGTTATTAAGTTTAATTAACTAAGTAGATTGCACTGCAGCCAAGAAACTCGGCTGTCTTGTCTGTGACAGGCAATCGTGCGCACATTTGCAGATAGTCGGATATACAGGATGTATTAAGTTCGCCGCGGTCTCGTGCTAGCACTAGTTTAGATACACGGTTGACAGTCCTTTGTGTCCCGAACTCGACGGTCGCTGCACATGGGTCGCGGAATGGAACGGGTAACAGAGTGTAGACGTCCTTTGGGTCAGCACTTCCTCGATTCCATGTTTACTTAGTGCTTGAATCGCGAATTTTGTATGTGTGGATGGTTAATTCAGTTTGGAGAAGCAATAGTAATAATCCTCATTTCTTCGATTTTGTGATTTGGAATTCTTGGTGTTTTTATGACATTGAATTGTGATTGTTTTATACTTACTCTGATAATAATAAATAACTCTATAATAACTTCTAATTCAATAAACAAAACTCCCATCTCGTAAAAATATCTACGTTATTCGTTTCTTGAAATCAATATCCAATTTTCCAGCTGTGCATTAATTGTAGTTTTTCTGCTCTCCTGGTTGATGGTAAACGAAGTACGGACTTCGGAGATCCAATTTAAGTTTGCTCAGCTTTTGGCGACTTTAGCTTCGACTTTACTATTTGGTGTAATTTAAGAGCGTTTGTACGAATTTTAGTTTTAGTTTAGAATAATCTTTATTGACATATTTTTTTTATATATACTTCAACTGAAAGAGACGAAATTCGAATCTTGTATAATACGCACAATATATGCTGGCAGGAATATTATAAGTTGGGGGATGACATCGCTGATAAAAATGCTTGGCTCAATACTGGTCCTCTTCCACTACCCCAACTAATTGATTAATGTTCGAAAATACTGTTGGAGATGCTAAAGATTGTAAGACCATCTTTGCATTGTATAAACTCAATCTCCTTTGTATTAATTGCATAGCACAGCTGTGTGTGAGTACTATGCACTAAAGAGCTACCATTTCAACTCCTATAGTATCGGACATGGGTGGCGGATCCAGAATGGACCCCGACGGATCAAGACTGGTCTACAGCCCACAATATAGTAACAGAAGACCGGATAAAGTGGGCATCAACACTGTTCAGCCACACAAGTCGGCAGGGCTGGATGGCTGAAAAGTGTAAATCTTCCAAACCCTACCGCAGTGGGGCATAGATTATCTGACACCATGGCTGGTGGAGATCTATCGAGCCTGCATAGTACTTAGACAGATACCTCTCGTATGGTGCGAGGTGAAAGTCATTATCATCATACCCAAACCTGAAAAAACTGATTATACACACAACCAAAGGCTTATAGGCCGATAAGCCTCACATCCTTCCTACTGAAAACCCTCGAGAGACTCTGTGACAGGCACATCCGAGACCGAAGTAGAAGAAGACTTCACAAACACCAGCATGAACTGGGGTTGGAGTCTTCTCACACGACTTTAACATAAAGATATCCAGCCCGCTGGGAATGTTCAACACCGTCTATCAGGCGGAGTGTGTGGGCATCATACACAAGCGGTCCACGCCCTAAAAGCTAGGAGAGTTACGGACACACACATACGCATACTCTCCGACAGCGCCTCAGTTCTTCAATCCTTACGGAATAAACATATTACCTCAAAGCTAACACTAGAATGTCACAATGCACTAGAACAAATAACGGTATCTAGCCGCAACACGGTGACACTGCAATGGATAAAAGGACACAGCGGTTCGCTGGTTAACGATGCAGCTGACGAGCTTGCCAGACGAGGATCCAGCACGGCAGTCTGCGGACCCGAGCCCATCGTACCCATCCCCTTCAACCAGATACGCAGGTGACTACAGGAGTTCACCCACACTCAAGCCGAGCACTGGTGGACCTCGACACCGGGCTGCAGGCAGTCCAAGGAAGCCATGCCATCCTTGGATACCAGGCTAACCCGGCGTTTACTACGCCTGGATAGGAACGGCCTGCGCCTGGTGACGGGTACCATCACGGGCCACTGCTCGCTGAACAAACACTTTCACACAATAGGCATAACGGACAGTCCTCTGTGCAGGGCGTGCATGGAGGCTGAGGAGACCGTCACGCACGTGCTTTTTGAATGCACAGGCGTCACCCAGATTAGAGCACAGACCCTCGGGACACCCAGATCGTTCACAGATGTTCTGAACAGACCAGGAGATAGAGAGACTTGATAAACTTCTGGAGGGAGGTGGGCTGGTTGGAGTAACCACCAACGGCCGCTATGGCCCACGCACAATGGTCCACTGTAGGACTAAGTGCGGAAACCAAACCCCACAACATAGAACATAGAACACCAGCATGCGTACTCCACAGGCAAATCAACAGAATCAGCACTGCACAGCAAGGTTTCTAAAATTGAATGCGCAGTGGACCACAAGCGCTTAGCACTGGCTGCCTTCATTGACATTGAGGACGCCTTTGACAAAATCATCTTCAACAGTATAAACATGACCCTCGACAGACACAGCATAGACTAGACCCTGAGTGGCTGGATCACCAACATGCTCAAACTGAGAACTAAACAAGTAACAGTAAATGGCTCTACGAGGGCCATCGTTGCGAAGGGCTGCCCGCAAGGAGGCGTCCTGTCACCGCTTCTATGGAACCTGGTAGTAGGCAGCCTCATAAAAACATTTATTTTTATTTTTATTCCTTAATTTTTCGTCATTGCACCTACCACTGTTTGTCTCTCCATCACCAAAGGTTCAAAAAAGAAAAGAAAATGGTAGAAAATGCCTATGGCATTAAGTCCGCTTCTGTATATTTCTGTGCCTGAAGTATTAAATAAATAAAAAATACGTGTGGCACTCGAGGACTGCCGCGTTAAAGCTGGCGCGTGGTGGTGGTGGTGGTGGTGGTGGTGGTGGTGGTGGTGGTGGTGGTGGTGGTGGTGGTGGTGGTGGTGTGGTGGTGGTGTGGTAGGTATTTTGATACGAATTAACTAAATACTCTAAAATATGCAACTTAAAAAAAGTATTCAATTTAAATGTATTTATAGCACACTATTTTGGCTATAATGGCTTCCACATAAAAGGTAGATATATGCTGTCGCGGACTTTTATTTAGAACTCTTTAAGACAAACAACCCCACAATACATTCTTTTCATGTAACTCCAGCGGTTTAGGCAGCGCACGCAAAGATAGATCTCAGAGGGCAGGATTTTTTCCGACTTACTGGATACTTATCGTTATATTATGGCTAAATCACATAAAATCTTTATAAATTGTAGCCTATGTGTTATTCTGATATATAAGCCACATTACTGTAAAGTTTCATTAAAATCCGTTCGGTAGTTTTTGCGTGAAAGAGTAACAAACATCCATCCATCCATCCTCACAAACTTTCGCGTCAGGTTTTTTTTTCGTTACGGAATTTCTACATTCGGTCGCCGCGCTCAGAGTCTCCGATAAAAGCTATGCAATAGCTTAATAAATAAGTAACGCCAAGATAGCTAACTTCTGTGCGCCAAACGCTGGGAATTGATTCCATGGAGGAATCAATTCCCAGCGTTTGGCGGACTGCCATGGGCTAGAGATGTCTTCCACCAGGTATTTTGGAGTTGAGATTGCCGGTGAACATTACTAGGAATCTATCCACTTTGTGGAAACCACAATATCGAATGTCGACAATGTATCGATACGGTAGCGTGGCATCACTGGGGATCGTGAGCAACTAACGTGGTGGAATTAAGGAAACTACGCGTGTGAACAGGACGCCCGCGACGTACGCGGAATGTGTTTTTATGTATGAACTTCAGCCCAAGAACAAGTTCGTGTTCTTAGGTGAGAATATTCAACGAACAAAAAACCACATTCAATTTGATTTCAACTGGTCTATTATTTTCACGTTTACAAGAAGCAGTGTGTACGACCTTTTAATTAGAACAACTAAATTGAGTGGGGATAAGTGTCAACACTGTCCAGCGCAACACAACGTCACGCCTGTTTTCCTGAAGGGTTAAGGGGACCACAGGACCTGAACGTGCCGAAACGCAAGTTTTATAATGCGTAACATTATATGATCCACTGCAGTAAACAAAATCAGAAAAATATATGATATTCTTCAGGATATATGCTAGTAAGATAGTGTGTTGAAAACATAATACAACTTATTTGATACGATAGAAAAAAATCACAAAGATACCTCAAAAATTTTCTTTTACCGATTAAAAATCATATTAATTTACATGCAATCATTCTGATTTTTTGTCAGATTATTCTACAAGCAAGATATTAGCGTAATATCGTTTTAATTTTTCAGTCCAATCAATAGATTTTTTGTAAATCGCTAACTGCTTCATATTTTGCAATAAATTACCTGCGTCGTGTCATGCCACGCTTTAGTTGTTGTAAGCCTCTTAAACACTATCTTTTAATTAATATACGCGAGTGTAGTATGATCTCAGTAAGACGCTCGCTTCCTCGGCCGCTCGTAACTTCGGCCACTGCACGCCGGCAGCGACGCGCCGCCGATTCTTTTCAACCATCGCACATTGGTTTGCGTCGTAGCGGAAGAAACGACCCACCCATTGTTAGGAATCGAAATTCAATCCAAGTTTTAATTTTACTTCTGCAGTTTCAAAATACTTTTATTTTTCTTAAAATTATTTTTTTCATCTATATCAGTAAGTATACAGAAAACATATAATTAAGGAGAAATCTACACTATGTTATCCAGTCATGGTTAACATTCAAACAAATTGTAATTAAATGTCAGATGTACAAAGGAAATAGTCGTAAGTATGTCCTTAATTAGTACAAAGAAAGGATCAGCCATGTCGAGAGGATGTCGCGGGCGATTCTATGAATTTAATCAAAGAACCGCCCGCGAAATCCTCGTCCTGCTCACAATAAATGCGATGCTGGTTTTGGAGAAGTTACCATCCTTATTTTAAACATTAAATATAATTATAATGTACCCTCATTATTTATTCGTTTTGGTAAATGTGGATAACATCGACAAAAATAACACGGTTTGTAAAGCAAAAAGGATTATTTAATAAATAAATTCTGGCGCATAATGAACCGGCCTGTGAGACGCGCCAGGATGCCCTAAGTGGATTAGGTGTCCTTTATGCCCAAGGGCCGCGTGTGGTCGCCCGCCGGTGTCTTTGTAGTCCACTCTCTGGGGTTTAAACCAAGGACGTGGGCCCACGACGCATTTTAGATAGGTACCTACCTAATAGAAATTCTGAGATGGTATTATCATGTTTTACGTGTTGAATTTTAGAGGAACACCTACGTGAAATCTTACGTTTATTTTGCTTAATAAAACCTATACCTACTTGAATTTAGTAGTTCAGTAAATATAAAAGCTCTATGAAACAATATTAGGTAAGTAGGTACTATTCACGTTTCAGACGTGCTAATAAACACTTAACAAGAACTTGTATAAAAACAATTGAATTTGAGCTCATATTGTTTGAAAGATCGTTATTACTTGTTGCCAGAATTGCGCTGAAAACTAGTTACCTAGCCATATAACATCAACTATTTCATTAAATACACCTGTTAAAATATTCGGAGACGAGGTTATGTTAAATTAATGAATTCGTTATATGCGTAAGAATTTTAACGCGAAATGGAAACTAAACCAAGTGGGCGTATCTTTTAATAGTCACATAAAGGCGCCGAGGATTACCGTAACACCACTCGAAAGTTATGAGTTATGAACGAATTTATAAAATTCACTCACGTAGATAAATTGTGTAGAGGCACTCGGGAAGCCTTCATATTTAAAATGAAGGATCTTTTACGCAGTGTGGAAGACGTTTCAAATTCCGACCACCACTTGACTGACGGATTAAAGTTCCGCAACTCTCACGGCTGTCGCCGCCGACACGGACTCTTTTTATTTAATTAAAACCAACCGTTTAGTTTCTACCCAATTACTTACATATTTTTCTCAGACACATTTAAGCTCGACTAAAGTAAAACCGAATTCATGATCCGCTATTTCTCATAACTGTCAAGTTAAACAACTCGGGAGAACAGACTCGACCCTGCAATTAGACGTCGAATTAACTTCCTATCAAATTTAAATCTGCGGACCAGAAATCAATCGTGAATTAATTTGTATTTAATCTTCTTGGAAGTGGCCAAATTAGGGCATTTTTTGGTGTAAAATATAAGTTTGTTGGGCGATGCGGGGCGCGGGGCGCGGGCTGATGGCGCGGGCTTCGTTGCAGAAATGTGTCAGTTAAATAGACGAGCTTTGTGAGAGGAACTTTCTAAACTCCACGAGGCCGTGAAAAGTGGGCGCTCTTGATTAGTTCCAACGAGGTTTACAATAATTCAGAACTGACTTCCCTTCTGAAACACCTTATTATGGGCAGTTTGATATAAATTACTTTAGCATCAGCTCTTTCATTTTGCATTTCTAAATTCGTTTGCGGTTTCACTGTAACTTAATAAAACTTAGTACGTATAACGATACGTCATTTACGAAAGTTCCTTTGATCGAATGTTATTTACATTAATACATGTACAATCTATTGGATCCAAATCTTCTTTCATGTCTGACGTACAGCCGGTACCAGAAATACAATACGCAGAAACTATTTTATAGGGCGCGTCTTTACGATTGTGATGCGTCCTCTTTGCTCCATTGAACTGAGAAAGCGAAGATTTCTTTAGTCCTCTTTGAATATACACTTGTATACATGTACGATATTGAAATTGTTGTTAAATTGAAAATGGATTCATTCATGCAAGTTAAGGTCGTATCCGTGTCACAAAAGGGTGACACAAAGGTAAGCTGATCAGCGCCGGTGTGCATAAGGTTGCCAACCCTACTATATAATATAGAATCCTGCTATATTAGAGGCCTAAACACAATATTTCTAAAGAAAAAATATAGTAGGCGAAACTACTATATTTTTATTTCAATACAAAATGGCGAGATGATTGCAATATGACCAGTATTAATCTCATAAAAGCTAAGTTAATTAATATTTTGTAACCTTAATTCAGAGATATGAGACATAAAAAATAACCTGTTAATAAAGGTTTATAGTAGCAAAAAATATGCATTTGAGAATAAAATTGTTTTTGAAACATAACTACCATCAAATATTTTAATTTTTTTTCGGCATCTATCATATTTTTACAGGCACTGGCTTCGATAATATTTGATATAAAAAACAGGTGCAACCCTAGGGTGTGCACGACAAGTAAAGGAGATTATGTTATCAAGTTATCGATTACGGAGGAAATGTGTGTGAATATGTTATAGAGATGATGATGTCATATATCGACAAATGTGTCTACATCACGCGATGCGAAAATATCAAATTATGAACGCCTAATATACCCATATGTTGAAGTCCCTACAAAGCAGTTGTTTTTTAACCCACGACGCAAAAAGAAGGGTATTATAAGTGTGCCCGCTAGGTATGTGTGTGCCTGTCTGTGGCACCGTAGCTCTTAAACGGGTGAACCGATTTGAAAGAGGTTTTTTTATTTGAAAGCAGGTTTTCTAGCGATGGTTCTTAGACATGTTTTATCAAAATCGGTTCAGCCGTTTGAAGATCATCAGCTCTTTTCTAGTTGATGATTGGATGTGAGCGTTTTCCACAGGTCTGATCGATTTGAAATTTGGTATTCTGTTACTTGAATGTTATCAGAAGAACATAGTAAATGATAAATGATTTTATTTCTGTAAGTAGGTTTGTACAAACACTTTTATACGTCAATCATATTTTATAAACTAGATGAGGTCGGCGTTTCCTATCTGACTACTCTGAGAAGAAAGGCCGAAACAAACTCAGAGGTCGCAGTCACTTTTTTAAGTCCAGACATAATCTTGGTCAGATCATGTGAAGATCATGTAGATTGGTGTCTGAAATGGTATTTTGAGGAAAGAACCACACAGATTGAGTGGACCTGTCCAGTCAGTGCACGGATTTGTCAGTGACCGTGCAGCTCAACTCAGACTTTAAGGAGCTCAACGATTCGACGAACAATATCAAAGAAAGGACATTTGGGTAGGCCGCAAAAATTACTCTAGCTGCCAGACCATGATAAAAACTAATTGAGAAAAAAAAAGAAAGGAATGATCCACATAGTCTTCACATTCACAATAATTAAAATAATATAATACTTTAAAAAGTAAATATTCATGTCATTGTATATGTATATAACATTCATTAATATCAGTGTATACAGAATGGATTTTTGAGATGGGGCAGTAAGGACAGCTACCTTAACCGGTGTAGCTACTGGAAAACGGTCTTAGGAGACTGTCCGTAACTTTTTGAGATATGTTGATCTGTATTCACAGATTTTGAACAAAACTTACAGTCGGCAAGAAAATGAGCAGTATTCACAAAAACTTTATTTGATGCCAATGGATCCTGTTTCTTTTAAGGATTAAAAAACTCTAAAGGACAAAGTCAGAAATAGCAAAAAGTTTTTCACTTCATTACCTATAGAACAATAATTAAAACAGTTTCATCCATCAATTAGTCTATTTGACTGCGTACATAAATCCGCCTCTCATACTACGGAGGTGTCCAGTTATTCGGGCGTGGTATGTACCTATGTGTGTGTGTGGCAGTGTGTCAGTGGTATGTCCTCCGCCGCACGTAATCCTTCACATAATTCCTCCTTTGGCTTTGTGCCCCATTGTCGCTGGCCAGCGATGTACCTACGCAGTAGGTACTGTAGCTATGCTCCATTCTGCGAACAATTTAAGTTAGATTATACGTTATGTTCTGAGTACGTGGACGACATAATGCTGGTAAAAATTCAAGAAAGTGCACGAAAATCTTTTAGGGATGCCAGTCCCAGATAAGTGATGGAAGAACCTACCAATGTTTTTATTTAGGAAAAAGGTGAAGAAGTTGTCCATCGTATTACTCAGTCGTCTTTAACTGGTCTTGGGATCGGAAGTTTGTCTAGTAAATGACGATAAGCTTGTCGATTTGAGTTCCAATACCTGTGCTCTTGAAATTCCTTTTATTAGCCAAATTTTCCCAACCTAAGCTTGCATGTCACTAGCACAACATAAAACAACAAAGTCCATTGGTCTTTGTGACAGCCAGATAAATTCAACCTTAGAGAAGTTTCAGTATATATCGAATTGTCAAACGTAGTAAAGCAATTACGATCAACGATACAAAATCCATAACATTACACTATCTACTGGTGACCTCATCCACCATTAAAACTTTTACAGTAACTGCTCGGCCTATCATCCACTAAGCTACTTGGTCCGTGGCGATGTAAGGTGTGATTACACTACAAGACTTATTTCTTCCTAGTCGTCGTAAGTTAATCCATCAGTGTAGCCTCGGCCTGCATCCCCCAGCACCGCGTCCATAATTGCCATATCACCCAAGATTGTACACATTATTTACTATTAATTTTTATTTGTAGGTGCTTACTTTCGCGTGTTATACGGTTAAGAGTAGCCACGCCCTTTATTTCACATGGGGCTCGTAAAACACAACAGTTGAAAATACATATTTGATGTCGAGAATATAAGTCAGTGGACATCTTACAACTGAATGAATCATTGTTGTTGAAGACGAAACGTCGGATGAACTACCAGGCGGAAGATTGATTTAACTTTGTTTTGATCTTCGCGAAAAGGTAGACTTTATACGACTTCCTGATATTACCGGAATCTCGGATCGGATCGGATTTCAACCCCTTATATTGAGATATTGAATTTTCATTCTATTTCCCATAACCATAATAAGTATACTACAGTCTTTTAACTCTCATTCAACAACGCAGATATAAAACAAGATTTTTGCGAATTTGCAGTATGTGACGAAGTTTGATGATGCGATTGTTGGATTTTATAGTTTTTGGATAAAATCTAAGATAACTTTCCTAGGAGTATCTTATCTTGAACGTTCTGACGAAGATATTAAAAAAAGATAGAGCAGTGCTATAGAAATTTTATGATGCCGCCTTAAACCAAACACGAGCCTTTATTATTTTTCTTTCCAAAGTAAGTTGGATCGAATCAAATTTTAGGTTAAAGACAGACTCAAGATAATGAGTGATGACTTAGCTAAACCAACTCGACCTGATTCACAAATGAGAGTAGTGTTTGTCTTCATTGATTAAGGCTCGGCCCACGCTGCCTTACTACTGTGGTGTGATGGATTGTAACGTTGTTGGCATGTGGTTACTGTATCCTCTGTGGTAACATATTGTCACACCTGTGTTCTCCCTGCAAGGGTAAGCTGGTATGTGCTTCTGTAATCCTCAGTTGACTGATATCTTATTTAGGTCAAATGTTGGGAACAAATATCATTGCCTAGAATTTTTTATAACAGATTATTGTATACTTACGTGTATCAGAACTTTCTGGGAATTAAAATTGTATAATGTACCTACCGATGTACCAACCTCATCTAGTTTAAAAAATATTATTGACGTGTAAAATCGTTTGAATAAACCTACTTAGAGAAATAAACATAAATTTATGTAGGATAGACGTCTCTAGAAAAGTAGGATCGTCATTTGCCAGACCTAGCCAGGTATGGCCAATATGTTATACATGGTCCGAAACTAAATAGTAGCTGAATGGGAGCGACCCGAGGGCCTTATTTTATGCCAGCCTACCCTACTTCAAACATGTTCTCTCGCAGGAGTGATCATTTGCTATTGTCTTTTGTTGTCTACCCAAATTTCTTTTTTATTCGCTGACTGCGAATCCCTGAATTCTTCGGATGTCCTCGAACAATTTAGATTGTCCGAGCTCTGTGAATGTTTTGTGTATAATTTGACTCACTGTTTATTGTACTTCCTTGTCTTAACTTTACCCCCACGCCCCTTAGGGGAGGGTAAGTAGAGATCCAACAGAAATCAATTGTAAACTCACCCGGACAGGTGGAGCCGTTCTAGCCATTAACAAATAATGTTCAGATAATTGGAATAGTAGGAGTTGGGTTGGATTATGTGGATTTGAGAAGAGACTACCGCAAACCCCGAGATGAGAATCAAAGAAACGAAGCAGAGATTACGTCAGTCAGACCCGAAACATAGCTCGTAATGGAACAGAATCACCGTCCACCCGTGCATTGATTGCGCGTATTGCGAGCATCTGATTTCCCTGCGGGCTACCGAGGTCAAATGGCAATCGTTCCCGCTAAAGTCAAAAATTCGTCACATCACAATTGAATGACTTCGGCGGAAGCTTTTAGAGAGTAAATAGGATTCTTACAAAAAGTAAACCAATTTGATTATATATTGATACTGAGAGGCAACCAAAAACTGATTCTGTGAAGGTCTCGTTCTATCGCGTTCAGCTGCCAACATAATGACCATTTTGATCTTATTTAAACAGTCGCATTCTACTAAGAAAAGAGCTATAAAAAGCGACGTCTATAGCGACACCTACACAGTGCTGTAGATGTCCTCATATCTCCGTGTCCTCGGACGCGCCGGCTATCAATTAGGACAAGATTGTTATTCCCGGCGTGTTGTCCACATTACGCAAATAAGGAGGAAAGCGCCGTCGAAGGACACCGAAGAACTTCGGGGACTTTTAAAAGTACCTACACCCTGACTGCGACGGACGCCGATTGAAAAGACATTCCGTGTCTTATGAAATGTCTACTCCAATAACTCCGGGGCTTTGATGTTTGTTTAAAATTCAACGCTGCCTTTTATGTACATTCATACATAGGTATGTAGCAAGTTCGTTAATCCGCAGTCTGTGAACTCAAATATTATCAAAATATACTCGTAGCTCCGAAATTGACTTCGCCACCAATACAAGCGAATAACCGTGTAATCCTAATGACGTTTTATTTGCCAGTAACCATGGGAATAACGGACAGCAGTCCTGTGGATGGCTCTCGTCTCATTAGCTTTCCCAATAAAATAATTGAGAGTTTCAGTAGCGGGGGCGACCGGGGGCGCGGGGCGTCGCGCGCCCGGGACGTTTCAGTGATCGGCCGCCCGCCCCGGCGCCTGTACGCGTCTCGCGTTCCCGCGGCCCCCGACACCTCCACGTCATGTATGTTGAATGTTCACTACCAGGGTGCCATAACACAACACAGTGATTAATTTATTCCAAACATCGGTGGTGTTTACGTTCGCCTAACGCGCGCTCCATACCGGCCGACACTGTGATACTGTGGAGGACACGTAACACAGATCGTCCTATCGTGTTACCTTCGATTGATTATGATATCCGTGTATAGTGTTTGTGTTATGTTGCGTATATCTCACATAATTTATTGGATAACTTTGATGAAGATGGCGCCCGAACTCTTCTCATTGATACCTACTTCATTATTTCTATATATTTTTAGATACATAAGGCTTCATTTGTATTGATCTAGGACTTAGAAGCTCAACATTATTATATGGCATTTCTTATTCTTATTCTGACAAGGTATTTGATGAAGAAAAACAAGCTTCAGCTGTCAATCACTGACAGATTAAACATACTTCGCAGCGCAGCTTCTAGGAAAGACGTTTCGCGAATTTCATTTGTCATTTTGGCATTCAAACGTATATAAATATTTTGTAAGGGTGCTTGACTTTGTAAGAAATAACATGTTTCATCTTGAAATTCAGTGAGAACTGTTTGAACGTAGCTTTGTGTACAAGAGCAGTAGATTTCTCGGTTCAAAAGACTCTTATTTGTCTTTGACTTAATATCTCCTCACATTGTTGTACAATTTGTAGTGCTAAGTAACAAACAAGCAAATAGACTTACATTAGTCACGATAAACTTAGCTCACCACGTGTCGATTTGTTAGCTCCGTACAAATTAGGACAACTTTTAGATGCTCCCTTGACACAGTACAGACTCTGCTCTGTATCGAGAATCTTGCTAATTTCCGGTCTCGGGGCTTTAGAGTCCCGGAAAACTTGTCCCGAGTCCCGCAGAACATAGGTAAGACTTTGACTAATTAGTAAATTGTTAATAAGCCGGTAGTGTGTCAAAGTGTCGCTCAGTCGTGTTAGAGAGCGGCGCCATTAGTTCTCGATACGTTCACACGCTCACGATGTCTTTATACGCATATTTGTAGCTATTGCTGTATTTGAGGCAATAATATAGTGGCACAAGAGTGGTCGGTCTATGCTTATTATTAGCTCGCTCGTAACGACTTGTAATCATTTATCTAACAAGAATTTGTATTCGTATTCCTCATTTAAATCAAGTCAGTTCAGTAATTGTTCTACATATAAACATATACTTAGCAAAGCACTTCTTTTGATGAAGGGCGAACAGATTTAAACGGTATGAATACAAAATGTGTCGCCAGCTTTATTTATTTTGCTTCAAAAGATTTCCCATAAAATGTACAGAAGCTTGATGCTTACGCGAGGAGACGCATTCGTTGAAAATTGACGGGAATTTAATGTGTGGGGTTATAATGTTGCAAAGGATTAATAAATTCTGCGTCGTCTAAATTCAAGACCTCCTGCCGTTAGACACCAATTTATTGATATATCTATCGATTTCACGGAAATTGCACACCCTTTTTGATGTGTGAGGCATCAAGAACGGGAACTTAAATCACAAATTTAAAAGATTTTGTGGACTACTCTTTGTAAACGCTCGACACAATTAAAGTGTATTGTCGTATAATTTATTATGCAAAAAACCTATCTGACATCTGGATGACTTATAAAGAACATTGAACATCAGACCGGTCAATCGAGTTCTAGTCCACTGCACAGTTGTAAAGGCAAGATACCTAAATGAAAATTGCGAATAGCAAATCAAAGTGGACCGTCACAACCGTTAATAGAATTTCAATCCAATACATCACAAATGGGTTTTGGTTCACCACTAACCATTTTTAAATCCGCCGTAATCGTTTTCTACATTAGCGGCGTCAATCGATTCTGAGCTGTATTACTAGGGCGTCACGTATTTTATTGGTGTACAATCAGTAGGCGTCCCGCTGCAAGAGTTATGCCCTACATTTGTCGGCGCGTTGTAATCAAGGGATCTTTTTTATCTTAGTATCGTCCGCTCTCTGTAATGTTGTGGGATTCCATCAATGTAGCCGCTGACCTCGGGCTCTCCGACCCGAGGTCGAGACCTCTCGCTAATATCGCCGCTATAAGATATTGTTAATAACCCTCTTTAATCCTAGTGCTTGAGTTTTTTATTTGCCTCAAGTAGGATCTCATTTTCGTAATTTTTCTCGTTAAAAATCCTTCGATGTTAAAGTTCAAATATTCATGCTTTATTAAGTGGTTTCATAGCTTAAGTATTACTAGAACGAACCCTTGAAAAGTGGAGTGTATTCACTTGAAGCTAGTGCCTGCCCTTGCCTGGGTTCAAGTGCCAAAGGTTGGCGGCTCAGTGCCTCTGCATTTCCGCCGTGAGTCAAGATTATAACAGTAAAGTGTTTTGCCGTTTCCTCGTTAAAACTTCGCGCGGACACAGATAATTTCTTCGTAAACGCTAGCTTTTACGGACCATAAAACTTAAAAATGAGCTAAAAGCCTACTCTACAAAAAACTTAAAAATATTTGCAGAACAATGTTCATACTTTTGTTAGTTATAAAATATTGAAGCACAAATCGGTGAGTTATTTGAGTATGGAACCGACTGTAAATATAGATGGATATAATCAATGTATATTGTAGATATCTACTTTTTGGCTGGTAAATTATCCGCAAGCTATTTATTACCTATCTAAGTATCTATAACAGTTATACCTATCTGGACGTTACAACAGAATAGTTAACGTAACGTACAACGAATTGTAATAGGTAACGATAATGATCAAATTAAATAGGGTTTTAATTAAGTATATGAATCACAGATCTCATTAATTATTTAATTAAAACATTCGTTATAATGATCAAAAATGTTCGCGTTAATCACGTTGCCACATTTATTGAAAACTGGATATATTAAATGGCAATTATTTGTTCACCGTTTTATGTTTCTGCATTTATCGTCATTATCATGTATTTTACTTTTACATAATAATATACGGTTACACATAAAACTTTCTCTTTTCATGTTAATTGCCGTTTTTATAAAGCATTTTTAATCAATGTTAATACCTGCTTCGTATTAAATACACAAACATGATGCAAAAATACGTATGTGTAGTTATTTCCAATAAAAACAAACGTTTTAATTTGTCAAAAACGACGCTGCATCAAAGGCGAACAGTATGTACCTGAAAATATGATTTTATTTTGTACGCCGAGGGCGATGTCAAAATAACGGTAAATAAAAATAGTGAGTAATATCGCTTTATCGTTCTACCTATCTCCTGTTATATTTTTGTAATATATTTAATCGCAATTAGTCAAAATACATAGAAATGACGTCGATGAAAATTTCATTTTGCAGTTAGTGAAGTACAGTTTCTGATTTATAAACTGCTTTGTAGTTTCTCATTTATAAGCTGCTTCTGCTTAGTAGCTGAATTAGAGGCGCAAGAATAATCTGAGTAGGTATCCTAATGATAGAGTATTTGCAAAAGTTTTAGCTTTCCAGACTAAATTGAAACTGAAAAGAGTTGTAATAATATTGAAGTTAATGACTATACAAATATTTGTGTTCCAGTCTGGAGGTAATCCTGTGATCACAAACAGACTCCAGCTAATCCAGTAGGATAATTACGTAACACACCAACAATGGTAATAATCTGATATTTATTACAAGTGAAATTCAAAATATAATATATAATCTTAAATATAATATACATCTAACACTAAAATATGTAAATTATGTACAAGTACCTATACAGAGGAAAAAAATAAATAAATAAAGGAAGAGCATATTGGGCATCAAAAAATTCGTCCGCATCGCTGTCAGTGGGAAAAGTGCCCAAAAGGCTGACAGCATTGCCACGTTGGATGGCAATGCTGATTCTTTGACTCAAAAATTGGCCAGTCCTCTGGTCACGTGAAGAGTCGACCAATCGCTTGGCGATGTCCCGAAATACTCGATGAGCACTCGGACCCCACGGCCCTAGTGTTTCGACCCCAAACGGCTCAAAAATATAGCTACCAATAAGGTTGTTATATTTGCGCCGTTTGAGGTTTTCTGCACCTGCAGCAGCCGCCCCGGCACTGGTAATACCTTTTATTTTGACAGTTCGACAACATTCATTGCGTTATTTACGTTGTTGAGAAGACGAATTTATCATACATGTGAAGCAATGGTTTAGCAATTGTGATCTAAGGGGGGTCACGCAGTTAGGGGGCAGATCGTCTGAAGAGCTGTACAGTTCACGAGCATAAACACCTTACAGTTACGCAAAACTCCAAAGCCTCTTTTCGTCAAATAAAAATTGCTTTGAAAAGACCTATTTCAATATAGTATGGTTTCGATAATACTATGTTCGTAATACCATAAATTATCTATCAATAGTTAAGGAGAAAATTGCTTATGCATCTTGCGTAAGTGTAAGGTATCTACGCTCGTGACTGTACATTCACTTGCAAAAATATTGTATAGTTTACCTACCTACACTTAGCGGAATATATTGATTGCAATTGTGTAATATGAACAAAGAATAATCATAAGTATTTGCAGATACAATTTTTAATTTTACACTATTCTACGGAGACGTTTAATTTCATTCTATTCATTAGATTAGATACTGACTTTTATATAGGTAGATAAATATATGTATCTAATAAACGCAGTTCTATCGGATCGCACTATTTCAACAAGCCAGCGAATGTTTTATCGCGCGTGATGGATGGCGCAATAAATGTTAGTGCGGATGCAAATTATCAAATGGCAACAATCTATCGTTAAATGTACAGTTTTGTTGGCATGTACACATGTAGGTAAGCTCCTGTACGTGTCAAAACGATCGATGCGTTCGCACTAAATATACAACTATGGCTCGTTGTATAGTGCACGTGACTTAATGAATAACTGAAGAACAACAATAACACTGAATACGGATATAATATCTCTTATCAGACAGAATTTTCCTTATTTTGTCTGTCATTATGTCAGTAATACTTTCGTATATATATTTTTGTTCATCTAAAAAGGAAACCGCTTAAATATCTGCCATGAACATAATTTGTTCGACCAAAAATATTAATGCCATAAATATTTCCAATAAATGACGTATGAGTATTGAAGTCAATTTTGACGGAGGGACCTGCGTAGGCTTGGCTGGGAATGCGTAGGCGGGATGAAGATTTCATAGTTCTTATTATTTACAAATGAGCTAGTTTCAAGTTTCAAACGAAGCAAAAGGAGTATCTAAGGAGCGTAGCACGGGGCGATAGCTGGCGGTCAGGTGGCTATAGTTTCTGCCTACCGCCACGGGAAGTAGGCGTGAGTTTAGTAGCTAGTTTCTTCGAATACTGTTCACAAATAAAATGAAACAAAAGTTCAGGCTCGCTGCACTAAATAGATTCCAATACCTAGAGTCTAATTGAAAACGCTAGTCTTTGCGGTGATTGCAAAACGATGGAAAAGAATACCTACTAATTGTTTAAAGTTCTTTTGAATTTGTAAAGAATTCGTCGATTTTCATTCTGTTACTTTTGCATTGTTAAGCCAGACGGGCGATGTATTGAAGCGTTTCAATTGAGTTCATTGAAAACTATTATCAGTTTTAATCAATGGATTAAATAATATAGCAGTATTATTTAATCCATACGCGCGAGTGTAGCAGGTGGGAAAAAGTCGTAGAGGACGAACAGTTGCTACGGCGCGGCGTAGCGCATCTGTGCTACGCCGTGCTGGGCGTAGCTTTTGTCGTAGCGGACGCGTAGCTACTGCTACGACTAATTATGAATCTTGTAGCAGTAATTATCAATATCAAATCGTATGCAGTTTATACTGATTTATAGTGTTGCGTAGGCAAAGCAATAGAATCCGTCTGCTTTGTGAAATTAATCAAGCAGCACTAATTGGAACTCTACTGAAACCCGACTGTTTCACACCTACATTCCTGTGCTACCTCGGTTAATATAAACCTGAATGTCTCCTCCGCAGTACAGTGTGGCTATTACACGGGCGCCTGCAAAGGCCGCCCTACAAAGAGCGTGCACCTGCTGAGCAGAATAGTGGCACGTTCACCGAAACACCTAGGTGTAATTACTCGCAAACACCACACTGTTCGGTAAACATTGACAAAATAAGTAATTTATGACCACGACAAGTATGGGTTGAGATTTATTGTGTGTTATATATATCACGTACCTACACACAGATTTGAGCCTGGAAACCATTATATATCTAGGCGAGATAGCCTAGATATACTATTGTCAGTGTATTCAAAGCTCGTGCTTGCTGTGTTAATATACCCCTTTACTTCACTTCATAGCTTGATCACGAGGTTCAAAGTCATACAACGACCTACTTGCAGAGTAGGGACAGCGTTCTTTAGCTTTATAATCTTTCGAGTACATCCTTGAAAGTAAGTACTAGTTTTAATGATACGCATAAACTAGCGTTCAAAACATTCCACTTTCGACCCCCTGCTGATATCCTAGTCATGAAACCATGGAGTACTACCCCACTCTACCCTACAGAGACTGCCATTATATTCCTACGAATTCATAAACTTATTCCAAGTCTTTGTTTTAGGTTTCCATTCCATCGTATGTATACCGCGTAGCGAGTAAGGTTTATTTTGTGGTACCGTTTGCAAGTTGGTTATTTTATGAGTAGGCAAATTGTGCGATTTAAAACTAATATATAAAAAATAAATATATATATATATATATATATATTTATATATTTTTTTATTTTATTTTTTTATATATGATTTTCGTCTAGGACAATTCATATTTCAACTCGATGTAAAATATTTAAGAATGAACTATATTTCTTAATTGGGCACGTTCCTTTGAAAGGAAGATTAAAGAAAAAAACATTTAAGTTTCAATTTATCAGAACTTATTATAACTTCTAGTAGATAATGTTAATCTGTTTAGTATGGAACTTTAAATGTTCTTTCTTGTCCATTGTAATACGCTTGTTGTATGGCAATGTTTTCATGTATTTATACTCGTATATAAGACTTTTGATAATGTGAGGTTAATAAAATCGCGAATGTTTTTAATATCCCACAGTAGACTTTGTGTTTATGTAACTAAATGAAAGCACAAACACGCTCATTGTTTTTTCCTCCTTCTGGCACTTGTCACACCTGATTATTCCGCTCTCCAGCGTGTCTTATGATTACTTGAAGTGAGGTTCGACTCTACGACCTAGTGAGTAGTACGCGAATGATCGTTAGTCACCACTTACTCAGTCACGCACTGGCATCACGGCGTGGTAGGTGACATCAAAGAGCCAATGTTTGTGTCGTGATTATGTCGACGGGTGTTACGACGCGGCGCGAGACTAAAGTTACTCGCGATTTTATCTGTTAATTTGCTGCTGGTAAAGGTACAATGGCCATAAACAACTGCGTGAGCATAGTTTAAAAAATAAATAAGTACGTGATATTCAAAACGATGTGACAACATTGTAAGTCAGAAAGTTGGTATCGTTTTAGTTAACAAAATAATGTTAGTGACAAATAAAACGATAATGATAATCGTGTTTATCTCATAAAGATAAGTTTCTTTGTTTTATTCTCGTCGGAGATATGTAATAACATTGTCACTGCTTCGTAAATACTGAAATCTGTAATCTAACTTTGTTTCATCTATAACTTACGCCTCGTATCGCTGTCTTCAACCCAAACCTAGTACCTACACGTTTACAAGCCTACACTTAGTAACAAGACATGTCGAACAAAACCAACTTGTCAGAACTACACTAACTATTATTGCTCTATATATTACATACATCAAATACTTTAGTATCGACTTCATTTCATGCATCTACATGAATATATTCATGAAGACAGAGATATAAGAATGAAAGACAATAGCTATGAACAACGTCATTACGCCAAATGAATAAGAACATAAAATATTTCGTACGTCTTAGCGAATTCACCTGCTACTACGGCTTATAGAAATACATGTGGCTATGGCAACGTATCGTCGAGATTAAACGATTGAATAAAATCTAGGTATATCTTGTTCAAGTGATATGTAGATAAAAATTGTGTTCGTAATCTGACGCCTAACAAAGCTGTCTTGATCAAACTTGTGTATTCAATTCAAATGTTTCTCGGAACGAACTCGCTTGGCACTAATATTGTTGTGAGTGGGATTCGTAAATGTAATAAGAATCACCGTCCTGTATTCCTGTAGCCGCCGCGAATGTTTAGAATTTGAGCGGAGGAACGCACAGATTTATATGTTTATTACACAAATAATTAAAACTCAGGAATGGAATGTGGCGTATTAGTTGCGCGCGCTATTTCCTTTATAGCTAAAGGTCTTCAGTCGGAAAATAAACTACGAGTAAAAGGGCTGCTAAACTTGCTGCTAAAGGGGAATGTTGTGTTTATGGAAAACAGCGTGTTGTTGTGCCGCGACGCAAACACACCTCGTGCTGTTATTGCTCTGGTGTAAGTTTGTGTTTGTGCTCCATATCGCTGCTCGGATCATAAGTAGGACAGGAGCCGACGCCGCCAGCTATTCCAAATATTATGTCATCCACAGCTCGGTATGCATTCCTTGTACATACCCCTCGTAATTAAACGTTGGGAACATCAACACGCTTCAATCTTCTACTATGAATATAATAAACATGGAACTAATTAAAACTAAAAATAACACGACAGATTACGACCACAGAGCCGGGTCGGCTACATGTGCCAGAAATAGTTGACTGCGGCCAAGATGGAGCACTTCCACACACGTGTCTCGACACAATAACCTGGCAAGTGCCGGGAAGCCGGCGCCGCAACCATAACGATAAAACTCTCGCCATGCAAAAACCTTTCCCACACAAAGTGAAAATACCCCAAACAGCCGCAAGTGATCCCTTAAAAATATACGAGAGCCTCAATGAGCTATATAAGAAGTTTTAAGAAGTTTTAGGACCCAGATATGATGAGATACAAAGAGGTGATGAAACAGCGAGATGGAAAAGTTGTAAGCGTCGCTGTGTACATACCTACTCTAGTATATGAGTAAAGTTTCGTTGTGAACGTTTAACTCAAACAAGGGATACTGATCCGATCAATAATACAATGGCAGACGTAGGTTATGAGGGAAACAAATAGGTAATACAAGTCTCATTTTCACCGTTTTACACACTTGAAATATTCACGTAAGTGCAAAGAACCGTTTCTTTTCGCCGAGTACCTACCAGGCTGCCAGCGCACCTGAAGCGTCTTATAAAATATTAACTCATATAAAATAAGGGGAGTTCTCAGAAATGAACGCAGCTTTGATTAATTATTAACGAATTAATTAAATGCTTAAGCGGATTATAAGGCACGGTTTCAGTCGATTTACGTCATAAATTGATAATGAACAAATTTAATTGTCCTGCGTATACCTATTTATAGAAATGATATAACAAATAGAAATGGAGAATGTCCTGAAACATAAGTATGGATCATTTTAAATTTTCCAGGAACTATCTGCCATTTCACTGGAGACAGAATGATGTTTTAAATATTTTTAGTTCTAAACGTATTTAGTGAAGTGGTGCAAGCAGGCTTCATTTAACTATAGAACCAAATCTGTTCAGCCGATAACGCTTGATTTAGTAACAAATACACACCCAAAGGTCAGCGACAAGCTAAGTGGGCATTGTGTGACTCGTATCATAACAATTCAAACATATCAATGGCTAAAGATTCCCCTCCGTTATTGTGCCTTCTATGACGTAGTATGGACGTTGATTAGCATGACGTCACCGCATACATTGCCGATCGTCATTTGTAGGTTTTAAAACTGCGCCTTTGTGCTCTTTGTGGGAGATTTTTAGAGTTCCTGCCTTTAATTATGTGTTCCAGCAGAACTGGGTCGAGAGGATGGTGCCGCGGGGGCTCAGGGCTCGTGGCTCGCACAATTAATGACGAACAAAGAACGGATTGAATTTTTCGGACGGCAATTAAGTATGGAGATTTGAATTAAATCGATTTCGAGTACTTCGGTTGAAGATTAGCCCGTAATTAGGGACGTACTTGGGTGCGCTAAGGGTAATCGGGGTAGAAATATTTATATAATTACCACTGGGATGAGGATGAGGGTTTGGTTGACTTTGAAAGCCAATGGAAGTTAAGAGCTATGTTCATTAAGATACGGGCGGGTAACATTTCTAGCTCATTTATTTTCTAATGAACATTGTGAAAAGGTTTTCAGCACAATATGTAGGTTAACAAAGTACCTACCTACCTACCTCTTGATGTACAGGCTATATTTTCAAGAGTCTAGTATAAAGTTACTGCATCCATTTAAAAGTATAATGATTTATAGATCAGCAGGGCAATTACGTAACACACTTACACTAGCAATGGCTTTCATTTTGACAGTTCAACAACATCCATTGCGTTATTTTCGTTGTTGACAAATTTTTTGAATATATGAAGCAATAGATCAGCAATATCTTCCAAAATCATTCAAATTGTGATTGAAAATGTGTTACGCAAATAGGGTGCAGGTGGGATCCCTTATCTCGCGCACGCTGACGACAGAAAAACTTTATTTTGGCTTCGACTTGAAAGGTATCATACTTGAGAGATTACACAATTTCACTACGGGTTAAGTTACAGCTTTCAACTTGAATTTTCATGTTAGATAGATAGCTTTTGTATTCGTTTATTCTAGTCTAGTAAACAGATATCTTATATTTGGTTTCGTCTACATCTTGTGATTGAGTGAATAATAGGTTTTGAGTGCTTTTATATTTTGACTACGTCCTTCCAAACGAACCTTAGATACGATCTGTATTACAATCTTGTATCTAAAGAGTTACCGTGAAAAGCTTAATTTCTAATTCAAAGATACTCAACTTTCTCTTTATACCCCATTTAATGTAAAAATTAATCATTCGGCTTAACAAAAGTTTTGTATAAGAACTAAGTCCTAAGTCCTTGTGACACTTTTATTATAAAAGTTACAAAACACCTATTTCTTAAGACTTGGAGACACTATTATAGTAAACGATGTCGTTATTTCACTATTTTCTCGCTCGGTGCTAAAACAAGGAGTCGCCTGGATTGATGATCAGACAGATTACCTTTTGTTCGGCTGATTCAACGAGCGAAACATTTACTTGTTGAAAATACTTTCTATCTTCAAGATATTTTCTAGATAAAGTGACTACTTCTATGGATGGGTCTTAATAAAGTGGACTGTTTATAAGTTTGATAGAATGAGCAATTTGAACCGCTCCTTTAAATCGTAGTTGCCTGGTACTTTTGTGAGCGCCATTTCTGACTCTGGTAAAATATAAAGTCCGCGATTTGATTGTCTGCCCGGTTATAAGGCTTCTCAATTAAATGGCGCATAAAAACTTTCATTTGTAATTTAGACTAACGATTATGTTCCGCCACCTCATTGTTTGAAGATCACGACTATGTTTACAAGAAGTAGTAAACAAATAAGTTTATTTATGTCACACTTCTTTGAATTAATATTTGCCTGGTACATTCTTGCGATTTTCTTACGACTTATATCCGAAGACTGAAATTTATGTCAGTGGTTGTCATGTTTTTGTCGTTGGTTTTCTTAAAGGCATAATACAGTTAATTTGGCGTGGCACAATAGCAGTGTTGACGCAGGCGCCGCCGGTGACACGCGCCCGCCCGCTCCGGAGTTTGCTTAGGACCACCATGTTTGTTTGTCTTTGTTATTTTATCTGATGCCGAGCGCTTGTTTTCTTCCATTATATTGTCTTGTAGAAGGAACTAGGTTCATTTTAGGTTTTACAGACAGTGTACGACTGGTAATTAGACACGACAAGAGTGAGTTTTAGGTGTCTGTCTGATCACGCCGACAAAGTGGTAAAATAAAATCAAGAAAAATAAATTTTTTAGGGTACCTCCCCTACACGTAAAGTGGGAAAGTTTTTTTTTTTCGTCTATCCCATGGTGTGGGCTGTCGTTGGAAAGGTCTTTCAAAAATATTGTGGGTGTGTGAATGTCATTTTTCAATTAGCTTTAAAGTGCTATTTTCTGTTTGTTAGAGTCAAGAGTCGTCCCCTGCCAGCTAAATGGTTGTACTTGGATTTGTGAAAAAAAATCACAGCAGTAGTACGTATATATAACGAAGTTAAAAGGAAAACTATCACAGCTAAGTACGCTTTTCAAATTATGGGAGTACTAATCGACCAACTTAAATTTGCAATTTGAAAAACATGATCTCCCATACATTCAGTATGGGAGAACATGTTTTTCAACTACAATGTTAAGTTTGTACTTGGGACTACGGAACTACGGAACCCTTCATTGTGCGTGATCCGACACGCACTTGGCCGGTTTTTATTTCTTTGTTTACTCTTTCAACAGATCAATTAATTTTAGAAATGTACAACCTTATTAATTATCGTTATGGGATCACAACTTCAAATCCAAGAAGCGTTAGCTATTTCCGATGCCGACCCAAACACGTTGCGAGCAATTTGCGTCATTTGCGCGTCCACAGCCCAAGCAACGTAATCCCACTAAAATGTTAATGCGAGTCCGTCTGTTTGTTAATCCCGCGACCCGATCCCGGTGTTTCTTGGCTATACGGCTATATTATAGGTTGTTAGTTATAGGAACAGGTCGCGGGAGCCGCTGGGGCGGCGTCGTTAGCATTATCAAAGCAAATGATATCATTTTACGATCACTTCAGTTTTACGCGCGCTTACCAAGATGTTTTAATCCACACTCGACGCGACTTGAGAATGGGCTGCATCAATGTTTCAGGTGAAAGATGCATAAACTCGTCTTTCATGGGTTAATAAGTTTACAATTTTATTGTAACTTAAAAATATCTAGACTAAAAATAAGTTCTAGGGGAAAAGTACCATCACTGTTTTATAAAAATCCTTAGTTCGTATTTTCTACAGATTTACGACGAAATTACATTTTATGCTTTTTGATAAAAACAAACGAGTAGGCGGACTGCAAGATATTTCGAGGTGATGTTCTTTATCGAAAATTGTTTGTTTTTTTCGCTAAAATAATTCCTAAATTTAACTATTCTGCTTCACTGGAAATTGTAGGTACTGAAGTCTTTATGATTTTCATTTTGAATCCGGAAAATTACGTTTCGATTTATATTATCAACGATGAAATAAGTACCTACATTCAGTTTAACAGAAGAACCTCGTGGCTAAGTAATAACAGCCGCACGGTTCGATCCATCAGGTTAAACTACACTTGCCGGGGTTTGTCTGTGGATGGGTTCATCTTAACATACCGAGACTCTTCCGTGCCTCGAAAAGCACGTTAAGCCGTTGGTCCCGGCTGTCTGTCGTGGATCTTTGACACTCGTTACGGGTCGTCAGAAACCCGAAAGTCTGACAACCAGTTTTACCAAGGGGTATCGTATTACCCAGTTACTGGATTGTGGAGGTCCAATAGGCAGTCGCTCCGTGTAAAATACGGTGTTCAGCTGCATCCGGTTAGACTGGAAAGCGACCCCAACATAGTTGGGAAAAGGCTAGGCAGATTGATTCAGTTTAACACTGAGACGTGTACTGAATTGAAACTATTTTTTAATTTTAACATGCTGCTTCACGCTCCGCCTTTTGTTGTAAAATTCCTTATTCAAACGTGTAACAATATTTCCCATCCGGAGAGTATTAGTTATACATATTTTATTTTACGCCAACGCGGCGTACGCTCGGCGTTTGTAGGTTAAGAGCGCGGCGCCGCGGGCGTGTGAGATAAATACTTAATGGTAGCGGAGACGATCTGCCATGCGCCGCCGCGCCGTGACGGATCGCTCGCCTCATACAAAACGAACGCTATTTATCACATCGATGTGCGCCGTAACTACATTAATTATCTCGTATCACGGCGAGTGCCGTCGAGCGCCGCCCAGCGAGCATTACTACTAATCTACATCACAGTGGCGCGGCTTACACCACATTAACATTGTACTCATAAAGTACCCCAACTTAACGCGCTTAACTTGGAGTACCTACCCTTTATTACCACAACAACCCAATGTCAACCCTGTTATACTATAGTAGAGTCCGATTTTGAACATCTTTAGGTCCGGTAAGATGTTTGATTGAAATTCCGTAATTGCACGATTTGCAAAGATTGTCGGATGGCTCGGCACGGGGGTGATTAGGGGAAATTCTTGGAACCTATTGTCTAAGCTCTTTATTGCCCGGCTTTACTTAAATTGGATTTTTTCTTGTAATTCCAAGTAGAATTAGCTTTGCCTAAGTGCTCGGATGTATAAACAAACTAGGTTGGCTGACTGTGCAAATGTTCCTGAGTGTAAATATTATTCCGGCCGGGAAGGCCAGGACTGAAATTCAGAAGGTAAACAACATTTGACCTTACTTGTGTCAAAGTTAGGTAAAGTTAAATTTATAAAGGCTTACATTACAAGATTAAACGGCTTTAAATCTTACAGAAGAAATATTTATTAAAGAGATGAAGGATCCCGCAATTAATTCATTTGTATTAATTACTAGCTGACCCGACAGATGCTGTCCTGTCCAATTTTCAATAATTCATTAAAAACTGCCTTATAAAAAAGGACGTTCAGTTTTTTCCGAATTTGGAAATATTCCGGGAAAGTTTTCCAATTTTTCTTTACATAAAAACCAAAATTCAGACTATTCTGAACATTTTAAAACAAAATGTAGCCAAAGCGGTCCAGACGATCTTAACTGATGCGCAACGAACAGTATTTCATTTAAAATTTTCAGGAGCCATTTAACCTATGTTTATTTAAACAGAGCTGAAAAAGTTCGGTATGAAGGAAAACAAGAGATAGAAATCAAGTCATCGTATTTATTCGATGAAACACGAGTAATTATACAATTAATAAAATATGATTGTCTCGCCCAATGGCATGTGCACACTCACACGTATCTGAATAGCTGTTGTGATGAATGCGACACGTGCCGCCTGTGTCGAGTCGCTCACGTTTACAGACGCTCATGAGGTACGTACAGTCAACCGCACGTAGCATCACTTGAACTGCGAAAAACGCCCGAAGGGCTCTATCAATGTCAAATTGTGTATTTAAGAGGCCTATTACATTTTTTTTGCGTTAAATGGGCAAGTTTGGCGTTCTTATTCTGAGAAACTGAAAAACTTCGACAACTATGACTTATTGAGTGGTGGAAAATAATTATTAGTACAGTTTATAGCGGCCTCACTTTTCGCAATTTTTTCTTATTCCGAAGCCAGTTTTCCATAAATGCGGCACTTTTCGAGCTCGTGGGTTGAACTACTGTACATAGCAAATGAAATGAAAAATATATAATAACATCTATTAAAAAGTAGTTTAGTTCATAGTGGCCTTAGCATTTTGAAATATGTATGGAATATCTAAAAAAAATCCCATTCAAAATCATAAAAAACGCTCAGAATACACTGTAAATTTATCTTTACTACATTAATATTGTTACGTAAAATTTATACCAGAATAAACGTAAGTTCTTAAGAAATAAAATTGCATTCTTAAATTGCTACATAATGCGATGGTCGGCTGCTAGAACTGTCAAAACGCAATTTTGTGACATACCTCTAAAATATCAAAAAAACGTTCTGTCCCGGTATGTACTCTAAGTGAAAAGTGGGAAATAAAAGAAATATGTATTTGGGATAGATTATTAAGTTATGAGGTTTTTTATTAAACGATCAGGTATTGTGTGTATTAGAATAGAAATAAAAATATTATATAAATAACGGATTAAGCAAAAAAATCTGGTAAGTTATGGACATACCGTTGTTTGATATAAACTAACGAAACGTACTGGAGTTTGAAAAACATCTCTTTCACATGTTTCGTTAGTTTAATGCTTTGATAAACACTTGGCAATGGACATAACGATGAAAATCAAAGAAATTATCGATTTTAACCGTTATTTTAGAAGTGTTTTAGTGACTTACCTTGATTTGGAAAATACAAACATATGCATTTTTATTACTCGACTGCCAAGGAGGAGCTACGAGTATGTTTTTCGCGCGTATCTTGTATGTATGTATATTTGTAAATTCCTTTATTCCTCGGTATCTTCTAAACGGCTGGATGGATTTCGACAGTTAAGGTATCGTTATATTCGTCTTAAAAACCCAAGTGTCCTGAGATAGATTTGAAAAAAAAAAAAAAAAAAAAATTGTGACTTTTGGCGCTTTTGGTTAGGTAATACATTAAAAAAAAATCAAACCTATCGAGTAGTGTTTCAAAATAAAGGAAATTAAAAGGGGATTATAAAAATATATATAAGTTATATGTTTAAATTTAATTAGGAATAGTAAATTGGTTTAAAAAGTTTTTGATAGCGTAAAAATGGCCCACGTTTGTGTCGGTTGTTGCGTGTTGCGTGTTTATGTTCATAAGAGTGTGCCGGGACACCAAAAAGTCTAAAATAAAATAAATAATAAAAAAAATCTAAAACCCGACTGCAAAATGACATAACTGTAAAGAGAAAATTAAACATAGTCTATAGAATTTTATGGTATTACGGACGGGGAACAAACAAAAGTCCGCCTGCAATACCATAAAATTCTCTAGATTATAATGCTTGTTTTTCGCTTTGTGTGTCATTTTGCAGTCGGGTTTTAGCTGTTTAAATTATTTAATTTATATTGTATTTCTTTGACCCCTTATACAGTTTTGATATTATAACTACACTAGTTACACTAGGTAGGTACCATACATGCACATGCGACACCCACGTCTTCACGTCGACTGCTATTTATTTGTTATCAATAAGTACTCTGGTTTTCAAAGAACGCGTGGGTAGACCCGTAGGTAGCAGGTACCTGCGAGTATATGACTGCAGTTTGAGATGCTGCGTGGTTTCGATCTGCGTTTCAATATCTATTAAGGGCGAAACGAAGTTCTAGGAATTGAGACCAGAATATGACGATAGCAATAGGAAACATATTTATTGCTAGAAAAGATATTTCTGAAAATTTCTTCAAAATTCTGCAATAAGAATGTCTGTAATGTCTTTTCCCAAGTATGTTGGGGTCAGTTTCTGATCTAACCGGATGCATGCAGCTACTTAACGAGTAGCTGCATGCATGCAACCTACAATATTTCTGTTTCACATGAACTTTTTATGCAAATAGGTAGCAAAAATAAACCTTTTAACGGTCTGAGCTAAATAAACCACTGTACTGACATTTTATATATTATTTTTGGGAGAAACCCTCCTAAATATCAATGACACAGTAGAGGTCAGTTACCTACCCGTGCTAATGAAACAGGACGGAAATATATCTATATTATTATGTCTTTCTATTACCTACCTACCGCTTTTAAAAGAAATTGGCCAAAAATATCGCGCTAATTGTAATTAGCAAATAAACACCCTTTCATTGTTTACAATGAGTAGGTAATTAAATTAATTATCGAGGAAATATCAGTTCGTTGTTATTCATTGAAATAATGGATTAATTGTTAGTAAATAAAACAATAAATTTTACTAGAATAATTCAATTATAGTCAATTCTGATTCTTAAAATAACGAAACTTAATATATACCCATAGATAGAACATACATCAGTACAGTAATTTCCATCATTTCTGATTCAATGTTTTCAATAAATTGAAAAAAATGTAATAACATTTTTTATTTTATTGGTGCATAGTAACTACCAATAATGTTAATCTTATTCGGCCTTCTCTCAAATAATATTATTTCTTGGAGCGAGTAATTCAACACGCTGAAATAACTAAAACGTAGCTGTATCAACAAAAAAACTTGAAAATTGTGTCACGTCGGTTTTCCGAAACATATTTTGAGAAATCGTCCACGTCTTACCCACGACTACGAGCTAATATATAACACAATGGTAGGTATGTGCGTGCTTGTGTGTGTGTCGTTCGATTGAATACGACGTGATTGAACGCCGCCACGCGACGAGATAAAATCCCGCGATCCCGTCTCACAATGACGCCAATCAGTCGGGAATGAGTTTGTTGTTATACCGCCGAGTACATAGGTAGTAGGTAGCTCTCGCCGGACGCGCTGGTGACCCGACGTCAGTACACGGTACATCTATATGATCATTATCGCTGAGAGCTTTTGTGGCTGTACATAATTAGGATGGATTTTGTTTGCTAGAAACGCGCGGCTCGCACGATTGAATCATTTTAGGAAGTGTATAGAGTGCCGCTAGCGGCATTCTATCACTGTCGGGTAAAGTGTCGCAGTTTGTTTGTTTAAGCATAATAGTGGCGCCTACCTAGACCCATTTAAAGTGCCGTAAGCATTGCATTGTCGCTTGTTATTTTGGTTGAGTGTTGAGGGTAGCGCAATAAAATCGACATTTTATGTATGTACAAAAGGCAATGTTTCTTCTTCTGTTACTAGGAGAACTTATGATGCAAGAGCTAAACAACAGGAAAAGTTCAAAGGAGAAGCGAGTGAAACAAGACCGCACATTCCCCTTCGTGGTTTCTCCTCAACCATTCAGAAATAGGAGCCCCGACAAGCGGGGCTCCGTCGACTACGCCGTATTATAGTTTGGGAACAAATTTAGACCCGCTTCGTGATACACTATTCCACAAATCCCGAAAGAAACTTTGGCGACTTTTTTCTCGGCACCTTCAGTTTTGCGCACTTTGGGGTTTTCAAATATACACTATAGACCCTGTTGTCTATTCTATTAAAAAAAATGCTACTATAAAAAGCGACGGGTTAACCATAAACATTATCTCCAATAGTAAGTTCATGGCACTGTCGTACTATGTTACCGCTAAGTTCATGGCACTGTCGTTCTTTGTTACCGCTAAGTTCATGGCACTGTCGTACCGTACTATGTTACCCCTTGCGGCTTTTTAAAATGATGAATGCCGCTTGCGGCACTCTTCACAATAGTGACAGAATACCGCTTGCGGCACTCTACAGACTGCCATCTTGTCATTTATTTCATATTAGTTTAAGTACCATTAATTTTCAAAAGCCTTTCCGAATGTAAATTCTGAATAGCAAAAATATAATGATAGAAAGGATTTGGAAACAAATTACGGTAAATTGTTTGATCAATTTAAAACGTGTTGTTGTGTCATTCGTGTGTAAATGTTTTGAACAGTTTTTGTATGCAAAACAGCCACCGATGTTTGGAATGATTTTATTTAAATGGCACCGCGGCGCCACGCGTCGTATGTAAATCATCGGAGCGCCTACATCAATGCTGGCTGGACGCCGCACGCCGTTTGTTTCCTACAAATGCCGTTAAAAATGATAAATGAGCAACCCCAAATTCGATTTTTATTAATATATTCCGTTTTACTACATTTAATTCGGCAAACATTTAAATACGGACGACAAACACCACTGATGTTTAACTGTTGTACAACAATTAAACGTCATTATAAAATTAAATTTGACAGGTAAATCTCGTGCCAAATAGTGTGCCAAAAAAGTGTAAGTGCAGCATGGAAGTATACATAATAGTTGGAATGGCCGTGTTGATCTACACGTTCGTCACGTTACTGTTGAACAGTGAGTGCTGGAACCCGGAGCACCAGAAGTGTCAGTGCGAGGAGTGCAAGAGCCTCTGCGGCGCCGCGCGCACCATCACTCCGTCGGTCATGTCCGTGTCGTCGCGCATCGACGTCATTACACGTCCGTAAACCTCCTCTGTCGTTCTGTTAACCTGGTACTTTTATTCAGTTACACAAAAATCACGGATCATGAAATAAAAGTTGTTTTATCAACTAAAAGCCAAAAAAGGTTTGTGACGTTTCAACAATAAAAAGTGAATAGTTAATTAAATTAATAGGTGCTAAAGTGCAGCCAGTGCCATGGTTTGTTAGCTCGCGGGCATGGACCCGCTGGCGAGGCTCATGGAAGGCGCTCCGCTGCCGGGCGTGCTGGGGGCAACGAGGGATGCTCGCCCACGTGGCGCCCTGGTGCATGCCAGCCTCGCTGCCGCACCCGCTATAGGGGACAAGAAGGGCAGGCACCTGACCGGTACCTTCTGTCTCACCGGAGACACCATGGAGGGCATCATACAGTGCCTCGTTTTCCTCAAGGCTTTTTCGGTGAGTAACAAAAAATTACTTCTCCAAATACACCTACGGCAGCGTGGCGTTACGAAAGGTTTAGAACTTTGGACTGCTGACATCCACTAACATACCAAAGAAAAGACAATATCTCTCTACTGTTGGTAGCATTATAAATCCTCTCAGAAAAGAATGGGGTATCTTGATAGGTATCGTTAATCATAATTTAGATTAATTAGGTTATGACGATAATTCTGTAACGCTTGCTTTGAAGCCTAATGATCCGTTCTCTTCGGATTTCAAGGTGACACAAGCGATCAGTTCATAATTGAAAACGATTTCAAACCGTGTAGGGTATTAATTTTACGTATTCCTAAGAAAATGGCTTGGAAATAGGATTATGTGCTTAAACAGACTTCCAACCTAGAGCTTTAAGTTTAGTGGAATTGAGTCCAATTTCACCGGGAACCGCGCCCCGAGCACCGAGCCCAGGCTAGGACGCGAGACAAGGGGCTTAGCAGAGGCGAGCAACTTTGTCAGTTATTAATGAACGAAGAAATTACCCGAGGTATTAACTCCGCCTATTTAGATAATATTGTTTTTAGGATAATTCGCGCTGTTTGCAGCTTTCAACTGTATTTTAGACGAGTGTCTCTGGACTGCAGAGATAATGGACGATCACTATGTAAGCTTTGTCTTTGGCTGTAATTAAAAGTTAAACACATTTCTGGCAGTGGCGTGCCTTGGGGTCAAAATTAGGGCAAGCCAACAGATTTTAACGATTAAAAAAAAAAAAAACAGTGTGCGATTGACTGATTTTCATATTTTGTTCATGGTACAACATTATTATAATTTTGGTTAGAAAATCTTTATAAAATGTGAAGAGTTCTAAATAAGTATTATCAAGCATTAGTATGTAATTGTCATAAGCGCCATCTATATTAATGAATGCGCGTAAACACACCGGTTAGCCGAATCTTTTCATTTTATTTCATATTCACTTGTCACATGCAAAATTTTTCAATCTAAACCCCCTAGATGGCCCCCATATTATCGGTTTGTTGTTCTATTGCTGTAGGTACATATAATTTTACGAGTTTAATTTAATGTCGATTGAAAATGTTAACATGAGATATTATCAAAATAAAATTTTATAATATAGGTAGGTAAGTATAATAATGACAATAGCCAACTCTAAACTTTATTTCAAAATACCTATGAAGAATCTCTTTGATACGAAAATTATTGTGTTTTGTGATCTCAATGAGAACTTAATATAATAATATGGTTTGTTTTTCAGTCGTTTACCAAAACTACAAATGCCATACAAACAACACTCATTATGTGTTTTCATGGCACCAGCTACCTACCTAAAGTTGTCTAATGAACAATCGAATGTCTATTTAAATCTATTCTTCGACTGACAAGAATACTTGTTTTTATTTCCGAGAAATAGGTAGAGTAATTTGAGGTTGGTTACGGTAAAGTAAAAAGTTACTTATTGTCGAAAAACTCAAGTTACATACCTTTTCGAGCACAGTTTCCGAATTCCCATTTTGATGATAAAAATAACACTATAATAAAGCAATTATTATTATTATTTTTATTATAATCACTTACAAAAGCGCGGAATGACATCGCCACAATAACACAATAACTATCACATCATTTTAAACAATAAAACTAATTCATTACTTTAGCACTTGAAAAATAAAATACTATTCTCAAAATATTAATTTCAAAACAATAACAAATTCGTCATCGTGTCGTGCGGACTTGCAACTCACTTCACGCGGGTCAACATAGCGGATAGTGCATTTGCGCGAACTTAATGCCTCTCAAAATAAAAAGTACTCAGTGCGTGTGTGCGCTCAAAAGCCGGGCTTTTCATTTCATACAAATCTGCGTATAAGTATTTACCAATATATCAGCAAATGTAAACGTTTCTATAGCAATTTGTAGGCGAAAACTGCGAGACAAAGAAAGGTAAGGCAAGCCAGATAAGAAGCTACGCAATTGTGAGTGAGAAGGCGCATTTGAATGCATTGTATGGGCGCGTTGGTATGCCAACAAAGCGCAAAATTGAAATTTTATTCTTATGATTACTATTTATGAATGATTGAGTTCAATGAGTGCGTAGATCTGGCCACCTAAACCAGTGCGCACGACAGAAAAAGCGACGTTTTCGAAATGTGATTATTCCTATGACATGCATGATTGCGTTCGAGTTCATAGACTGTTTTTTTTATTTTATTTATTCTTTATTGGTAGGTTTGTTCTTGTGAATTATGATTTTATTAGGGCAAGCCGTGCTTTTTGGCTTCTATGAAGGTACCGCCACTGATTTCTGGACGTTTTCGAAAAGCAATATAACGTAACTACTTCGCTGAAGGTTTATTAATCTGTGAAGGACTCATAACGAGAGTATGTACTTTCCACATAATAAAACGTGAAACGACTTCATTGTTTCCGTTCAATGTTTTAGAGACGTATAAAATAACATTTATTATTTCATATCAACACCTTCTGTCGAGCACAGACGGAGGCCACCACCTAAATATCGTTAATTACATCCGTCGATGTCAGGAATCACGTGTATTCATTGGAGCGAGCTTCCAATAATATCTCGTTATTAACTAGTGCAGGGGTTCCCAAACTTTTACAGTTCATGGCGCACTTGTAAGTTTAGTATTTTGTATCGGCGCCCTTTCTAGCCGAAATAGGAAATAAAATACAATGGCAACTTAGTCAATGCGAGCCGTCAGCTTCGTGATGTCCACACATTTTTTCAAGGCGTGGCTGCTCTCATTTCTTGCTCCACATTCATCTTTGAGCGATATTTGCTCTTTATTACAGCTACAGGTGAAAATCCGGCTTCACATAAATAAGATCTTGCGAACGGTTGTTTAATAAAAAAAACGACCCTAAATCTCGTTATATGACGTATGTCAAAAAATCATAAATAAATAGTTACATCACCGTGTTCAAGGATATAATGGTTATTCTCTCCGTTCCGATATATAAGCATTAGCTCCATAAATTATTTTTGCAAAAAATATATAAGTTGCTAATTTGCCTACCTGATTGTGATATATTTATACAGAATAATGGCTATTAGAATCCATTTTAAGCAAAGAACCGACACTTTAAAATTTAAGCTCCTATTTCTTCTAGACCCTTTTTTCGATCCACTGTGCGGCGTACCTCTACTCTCTACGGCACCAGGGCGCCGCGGCGCAAGCTTTGGGAACCCCTGAACTAGAGTAATAGTATCGATTTATAACACAAGTAATCCTTCGACAGTAACTACACGACTATATTGTCTCGTATTGGATTATTTTATCATATTAGACCCTTCCCTTTGTGTCGCGGGCTTTCAATGCGCTTCTGGCTGGAGATCCATATAATATTAACCTGAGACTTGGGGCCAATGTTACCTGGCCTCTCTTTTCTTCCAAAAATCTTAATTATAGGAGAGATTTCTAGGCTTCGTTATGAGAATACTTACGTATTCTCTACTGTATAAGTAGGTACACTAGGTACATTGTAGAGGAAATCAGTGAATGCCAATTCTACACGTTGTTTCCACTTGCCTTATTCATGAGCACCGCGTTGCGAACTGAATGCATTCAAACAAAAGCACGGAACTCCTCTCTATGGTAAAATTCTGCACTTTTTCGTCCAAGATCTTTAAGAATACTATACTTTATTCTGATAACTTCACATGCTAGAAGAATGTTTATGTCAGGAGACAACTAGAAGAATATTCTCAGACCACAGTTAGAAATATAGCATCATTACCGGTAGGAGCTACTCATAGCATGCGAAAGTTAAAAGAATTCATCTGAAATTACTTAATGTACCATAAACATAAATCTCTCACCGTAATCTTAGAATCAGAAAATTCACTCTCTGAGTAAATGTTCTAGTACATTAACATTTTATATGTAACAGAGGATAAGAAATCTCAGAGAAGTGCAGAATAAAGACGAATAGCCTGGACATTATAAATGTGCAAAGAGGTTCTTGAGCAAGTAAGCGTGAAGCCACAAGCGTTTCGACGCGCTTCAAACGGCCATAATTGAGTTAAGCTTTTTAAGTTCCTGTTCACCTGGTACTCGCTTAACGTTCTCTGACATTTTCTCCTACATTTGAACTGCATGAATTTATTGTGTGGTTACTTTGTCATATTTAAATCCTGCAGGATAAAATGTTTTACCTAAAATCCCAACGTCAAAGTTCGCTCAAAGTTGTCACGATTGTGAAATTTCGTGCAGTGCTGTTGATTTTTCAGTCAGACGCTGTTCCGGCGCTGCGAACGAATATCTATCAAAAACGTACGGCGAACTACCGGATCAAATGCTTTGTTGAATGACAGCTTGTTTCGGTGTTGGACCGACGACGACTCGATCAAAAACCTCGGACAAAAGTTGGCTGTTCGGACACACGTGCAAATATGTATGTAGGTACATTGTACGACTATTGGCTAGTTTGCAATTAGCAAAAACCTACTGGAAAATCAGAAAACCTTTTGCAAATTGTTTTGACGATATTTTTTTTACTTTGAAAGGATTTTTAATGTATTTACGTGTCTGTCTATGTTTTAAGAATATTTTAAAGGTTTGATCTTGTATATTCTGATTCTTTCCACCTTTCCAAGAAATGGAATACCTACATAATTATAATAACAAATCTGTGCGCGAAATCCGTGTACATGGAAAAGATATGTATTATTCGTAATTTTCTGTAAATTGCGATATACTGTAACACGTCATTCTACGACTGCCAGTATATTTTCATAATACTTTTAGCGGCCATGTGTTTTATTATATTTGTTAAAAAATATTATAAATCAGGGAAAAATATGATGCTGGAGACTGGAGTCAAAATGGCGAAGTGTATGTAATGTGCTGGCAACGTGGTGGGAAGGGCTCAAGTGAGCTGCGGAGATGACGTAGGCAGGGCACTATTGCGGTTAAACTCTGTGCCATGCGCAAGTGCATGTGCTGTGTGCAAGGTAAGCGGATTAGGTTACTAAATATACGTTGTCTATTGTATTTTATAATGGATTTCCGCAAAGTCACGCCTGAGTCAATTAACTATCTGTGCCATGGTTCGCAACTCAACAGCAGAGCGAGATCTTTCTCTGGCTGTAAGTACGACTGACGGTCGTTATACTGGAAGAATTGACATGGCTTTAAGAGCAGTTTAGCCAACTTTTATGCTACAGATAGATAAAATAGATTGCAGGATTGAAAGAAATCAGCGCTATATCATGACTACAAGCACAGTAGGTACTCATAACGCTGTCCCAATGATATATATTTCTGATAAACATATATTGATAGCATTCAGCTTTCACGTCGATCGAAGTTAATATCTGGAATGGGTAATATGAGTTACTGGCGCATTCCTCTCAAATGAATAGTCAAAGGAATCCAAAAAGTCTCCTCAAATATGAACTCTGTCGGAGGCCGCGACACGCAAGCATCGCATGAAATGTGCCTCAACAACATTGTGAAATATTAAAAGCATAATATTACTTGACAGCCATATCCGAACATCTCACGAGATGTTTTTCTAATATGAATGGCATTATGTATGTACTTCCCTTTATGCGGATATTTATGTTTGCTCTTACCGTATTGCACTGAAATATTTCCGAGATCTTACTCGAGCTCACGTACTCATATTTATTTGCTCTGGAGCTTATCAATAAATAATAATGTAACCTTTTTCTTATTAGAGTTCATACATTTTCATGATTTCGGAATGAAAAAGTTATGTTACTCGTGTACTGTTACTTAACCCTACAGTCTTCATTGCAAATATATTTATTAAGGGTTCTGGCAAAGACGTGACAAAGTTAATATAGTCTGGACAGGTAGATATCTCGGTCCGTTGGTAAAAACACGTGTTATCGAAGTGTACTTAACAGGGTCGATTAAATAAGGTAAAGTGGTCACGTGCTAAACGTTCTCACCATTACGTTAATTTATTAGGGTTGCAGAAAGGCAAAGTATCATCTTTATCTTAGGGATTGGCGATCTATTGCGGACAATCGGTTTGGTTACAAAAAGTACTCTCATTTATAGCCTACTAGACTGCTACTGACCCGCCAGACGTAGTCCTGACCTTCAACAACAATAAATAGCCAAATAGGTCCAGCCTCGTCCAGTCTCATGTGATGGCAGCAACGAACAGCATTTAACTACTTAGCGACGCTGGTCTTCAGTACAAATCCGTTTGTTTCAACCGACACGAGTACGTTTGTATATGTATTTAGCGCTCAGTAACAGCTATGAGATACGAGTGAACTTAGTTGATTTATCGACAAAGTTGCTACTGCGAAGGCCGCCTCATTAATTTACGGTAGACACCCGCTTTTCACTTAGCATGGAAGTTTTTTTTAATTTAGACCTAATGATTCCGCACTTATTTCCTCTACGCTTCAACCGTGGCAGATGTTATGATTGACAACTTTTATGAGCTGAGTTTTTAATAAAAATTATGATGTTTTTCGAATTGGCTCTTGCATAAAACTGTATATCTCAAAGTTGAACGTAAATAAAAAGATAATTAACATTCTAAAAGAGCTTCTCTTCGCCCTCCAAACAGACGTCAAGCTCAACTAACAGAAATACAGAATTCGTAAACAATAAGTAGCGTTCGTTAGGAATTCATTAAGAAACATGATGAGACCTAAAAGTAATTACGGTTGGACTGCTGTTGCCTCATATTTTGTATTATTCCAAATGGGGGTCCGTAAGCTGTGGTATACTTGAATATTTCATTGTTCCACTCTCTCCATGATTCCTTGGTACATATTTAACTAGAGCCGCTATGTTTTAACGTCTCAAGTAAGTAACTGCGCTGTAAAAAGCCTGTAACGATAAAGCTCTTTGATTTAAATGAATTAGGCTTTAATTGAAACAAGTACTTATATTTGATACCATAATGGAGCTGTAATAAGGGTTGTTCAAATTACTTAATATTTTACATAAATGATTGCAAGGAAGCGTTGATTTACAAAGTAAAATTACATAGACGAACGAAGCTGTTTGATGAAAGAGGATTTAATAGGCTAGTTGACAGTTTTTGAGAAAGCAATTAGTAATGTTCTTTGTGGTTTATTTTCCTCTGGTAAATATTAAAATTAACAGAACTAATTTTTAATTTTTATAACGGCAATCCTGTCATGGCGGCTAGAGTGACTTCAATTCTTTCATTCTGACATATCTGTGATTTTTTTACAGAATTGCTCGCACAACTTTACTTATTACTTCTGTCGGAATCCTAACTATTAATATTATAAATGCGAGAGTAAGTTTGTTTGTTTGTTACGCTTTCACGCTAAAACGGCTTAACCTTAACTGATTTGGATGAAATTTTGCACATAGCTAGACCATGACCTGGAGAACGACATAGGCTTTTAATCCCGATATTCCCACGGGATCGCGACTTATGCGGGTGAAACCGCGGGGCGCAGCTAGTATTATAATATTCGGTTGTAAGACAACTTGTGTTTATGTTTACTTTGATAGTCGTATTTCGTGGGATTTCCATTTCCAAATTATTATGTACCTACACAAAATATTACTAAATACCTACTACTAATTTAGTAGTTTAATATTGAACACTGGCACATTGTACGACAGGGACACACTACAATCAGTGTTGTTCCTTTCCATTTCTTTCGTACGCCTATTGGTAACGCATAATAAACTTCATACCTGACATATCTCTATTTACAATTTGTGATTGTGATTGTCAATGTCACGTGACCAATGGCTTTATTTTTACGCATTAATTCTCAAAAAATTAAGTAATTTTTTTAATATTTTTAACCTTCGTTCTGAAACTAAGTATTCTACAAAACAAAATTCATAAAGTATTTTTCATACTTCAAATTCAAAATATTTTTATTTCACATAAACCTACAAGGGCACTTATGAAACGTCAGAAGCTAGGTGCACGGTTCCAATTGGTCGTTTCCTATGGAGAAGAGCCGGCAAGAAACTCCACGGTTACTCTTTTAAAAGTAAATGGTTTTTACAATGTTTCCAAGTTACAGTGTTAAAAAGTATGAGAGGAATTTATTATTTAACATCGATTTAAATATGATTCCGTGGTCGATTATTGGAGCCATGAGTGATGTCAATTCAATGGTGGAGACATTTAATTCATTTATGATCCAATTATTCGATCTCCACGCTCCTCTTAAAAGGAAGACATTTAAAACCCGCCCTACTCCATGGATAACTGAAAACATCAGACTGATGTCGAAATTGAGAGATGGAGCCAGGGACAGATTTCGGAAATCCAAACTACCGGGTCATAAAGTTTATTATCTGGATCTGAAGCACCAAACAGTTACGGCACTGGTTAGCGAGAAGACGGCATATTTCAGCAAAAGTATCAATGATCAAATAAAGGACCCTAAACAATTGTGGCGCAATTTAAAATCCGATGTGCTTCCGGACCATAAGCAAAGACTGCTGCCAAGTCACTTCGACAATCCAGATGATATTAATGCGGCGTTTCTGGAAGTTCCAGGTAATTGTCATCTTAACAGCTCGCAATTGTCCTACTTTGAGTCTCATAGGTATGGCCCGGCCACATTCACACTCACAACAACCAGTCCTGATTCTATCCTGAAGATAATCAAGAGTCTAGGGTCAAATGCACAGGGTGTCGACGGTATAAGTCTCGATATGATATCTCTCACGTTGCCAACTACCTTGCAAGCCATTACAGATATCGTCAACCGGTCCATAGCCACGCGTACATTCCCCGAACTCTGGCGATGCGCTATTGTACGTCCTATCCCTAAAAACAATAACCCTATAAACATGAAGGACTTGAGACCAATTAGCATTTTACCTTGCCTGTCTAAGATCCTGGAACGCGTAGTATACTCGCAGGTTAACCAATACCTCGAAAGTAATGACATTCTCCCTGACCTTCAGTCGGGTTTCAGGAAGGGTAGAGGTACTGCAACGGCTCTGGCTGATGTTGTGGGTAGTATTCTTGAAGCTCGCGACCGGGGGGAGGGAACAATTCTGGCTCTGCTGGACTTTTCCCGTGCTTTTGATGCTATTAATACCGGTCTGCTGCTGTCGAAGTTAGCCTTCTATGGCTTTGACAGTGATGCAGTAGAGTGGTTTAATAGCTACCTTACTAGCAGGTCTCAATACGTAGAGATGCGTAGGGAGGATGGGTCTACAGTGTCATCCCCCCCCCTCCAGGTGTCAAGGGGTGTCCCTCAGGGATCGATTCTGGGGCCTTTGTTGTACATTCTGTACAGTGCGGATATCATAAAATCCTTTGTTAACTGCAAATATCACATGTATGCTGATGATATTCAGGTGTACATATCCTTCAAGGGGGGTGAAACATCTCTGGCAGTGCAAAAAATAAATGAGGATTTGCATAGAGTGGTTTTATGGTCGGAGGAGAACTCTCTGGTACTGAACCCCCTTAAATCTAAATTTATGGTGCTGGGTTCAAAGAAACAAGTAAGTGCAATACTGTCTGCCAACCCTGAGATAGTTATCAAGGGAGAGAAAATTGAGAGTGTGGAGCAGGCATGCAATCTAGGGCTAATTTTGGATCCAGAGCTGCACTTTGAGGCCCACGTGACTAATGTTCTCCGAAATTGTTTTTATAGGCTAAAGGTTTTATATGGAATACGGAAATACCTAAGTATACCAGTACGGAAACAACTTGTTGACAGTCTCATCCTATCCAAGCTTAACTACTGTGACACAGTCTATGGACCATGCCTGCTTTCAAGAACGGAGCGTGTAATCCAACGTATCCAGAATGCCTGTGTTCGTTTTTGTGTTAACATCCCACGTAGAAGTCATGTAACTCCTTATATTAATCAGCTGCAATTATTAAAAATGGCTGCTAGGAGGAAGCTTCATTTAGCCAACTTGTTGTTTGGTATCATAACAACCCATAAACCACACTATCTGTACGAAAAGCTTACTTGGAAACAACATCACTTAAAGCATAGTCTTCGCTCCTTTGTAAGTCCACTGTCGGTGCCAATGCACAGAACTACAGCATTCAGAGGGTGTTTCAAGTTCGCAGCCACACGCTGTTGGAATGATCTTCCACCACCAATGCGACGCCTGGAAAAAATACAATCCTTTAAATTCCAATACAAAAAGTTACTCATACATAATCAAATTTCCCTTCAATCTTAACCATGTACTTTTGTGTTGGATCACTGTACCTCGGGGGTCTTGGCATGCATGCTTTGGCTTTGGCTTGGGATCTCCTGAAGGTAGGCGTGGGCTGCTTGGAACTCACTCTTCCGACAATGGGGCTGTATTAAAGTCAGTCTCTCGCTACTGCATTCGTCCCTTATACTCAGGAACGCCACCGTGTTTCTGTAAACTATGGTTAAACCTAGTTATTCAACTAGCACACTACGGCTTGTCAAGTAGGTAGGTATAGATCCTTTGATTACAAATTTATTCTATTTATATAACTCCAATCCAATTTCATCTATTATCATCTATTTTCATTCCAATTTCATTTATTTTAATAGTGCCTAATAAAATTCAATACAATCTCGATGATAAATACAATTATTCTGCACTTACCATTTGATCTCATATATGTCACCGAGCTTGCCATTTTCACCATCTAAGACTTTCACAAACACTATTTACAAGAACCATAGCTACACAATCACCCAATGCATCCTTTGTTTTTACATATTATGCATTGCATCATATCACTAATTACCTAATGCGCCATGTTATAATTATTACGTAACGTTCCACTACATAACCAATATGTCAAAACTTGACGTTTTGACATATTGGTTATGTCAACACATAGTTTTTATGACAGCTGCGCGCACAGACTGCATTAAGACCGCGGCGCGTGAGTCACCGACGGTATGAAATGTTACCATTTTAAATATTATATTTTATATAAACATTTATAACTAAGTATTGTATTTATTCATTTTATTTTTGTCTTATTTTGTTATTTAACTATATGCTGCACCGGTTGACGTCATCACGTCAACGCCGGCTGTCGCTGAAAACCAGCGTTGGGGCCCTGTCTCGCATAGGGTCGCAGCATTAAGCTGAGCGATGGCCGTTTTGCGTGGATGTGACGCATATTTTCCCCCAAATTGTTTATTTTTGTGTTTTGTTCTTTCTTTGCGTCATGTGTACCGCAAATAAACGTATTTTCTTTCTTTTCTTTCTTCTTCTTTCAGGACAGTGTAGGCCCATCAACAAGTACCAGGTACTTAGCAAAATATTAAATGGTCCACAGATCTACAGTCTGTTATGTCTACAACGTTCTCTCATTCACAAAATTTAAAAGAAAATAAGCTATATAAAAGACAAATGAAATTCCTAATAAAAATAAAAACCTATTTAAACCAAATGATAATGGTTGCCACTACTGCTGTAACAAATCAAATTTAATAAAAAATATAGAATATTGTAAATATACAATGTCAAATAATAAAAAGATTATGTCATTTGTAAATTAAAATAAAATAAACAAGTAAATTAAAATAATTATAGTAATTTGGGAGCAGTTAATAGACATTTACATAGTTATGCCGTTAATGAGGCACCAGGGAAGCCACATGTGCAGAAGGAATTATTGCCAAACTTCCTTGTCTTCAACGTAGTCTTCAATCTTATAAAACTAACTACTAATACTGTCAACTAGCCTATTACACAATCATGTGTGTAGGTATATTTAGTATTCTTTAGTCAGGTAGTACGGAGCTGACTGCTACACCTGGTGACGCAGACATTATATCAATTAGTATCCCCTGGAAAATATTTATTAAAAAGTACGGTACGTAAGAGATACTCCGAAGCAAATTAGCAAAAATATTTAACAAAGCGCTACGAAAATTAAAAAAGAAACTGGTCAATTCAATGGTATCGCACCTACGTCTGTAGCAAGCGGATGACACCAGCTCGGCACAATTTAAATTCACTCCAACAGGATTTTAATGGACTCCAGCCAAATCGGTGTTTTGGGAGTTCTTACTTAGATTATGAATAAAACATTGTGTCTAGAGTGGCCGGGGAGAGGGGGTAGCTACTGCCGGAAGCGACTGTTACCCCATGTTCCCCAACTTAAGAATTATCAGAAATGAACCAAAATATTAAACATCTTCAAGTCGATAATATTTTAAAGTAACTCTGGAGATCGTGATTTAGGAAGATTTGATGGTAACGTTTAATAATGTAATCAACAATATAAATAATGTAATAACATTAATAATGTAATCAACAAATGGCGGTTCATTTTGTACTTTGTCGGAATTTTCCTTGACAATTAAGACAAGCAAATTTTATCAAGGGGAAGTGAAAATAACCGAGCTCGCCCCAAGTTTGTGATATTTGAAACCATAGAAGCGTTCCACGTCTATTTCCGAACATAGTTGAAAGAATTTTGTCTCACTCGGAGGCACGGAATTGTTCGATCGGAACCAATTGACTAATAGTCAAACATTTCGTTCGTGACACGTCAATTTGGTGGCACTATGGGCAGTGGAAGACGTCGATGTGTCCGTCACATTACAATGCTCTGCCACTCTCGTGTGCCTACTCTTTGTGTCGGCGACAAAAGGGTTGCCCTCCATTAGCACACCCACTTGCGACTATCTCCGGTGTTTTCTTTTCATTTCCCATTACTGGCAACCCTTCCGTCGCTCGACTCTATATCCAGCCTCCTAGGTAATTGCTCTGACAGACCGTAAACACGTCACGTAAACGTTATTGTTATGAAAGGTCGACTCTTAATTTTATTCATAGCAAATTTACAGTAGCTTCCATATCCCTTCAATGTTGTTAATTTATGCTAAAATATAGGTATTTTAAATTAGTTCGCGCTTTATAGCTTTGTTCTATTTATGTTTGTTGTCTAAATATGGAGATACATCCACTTCGCACGGGTAGCCGAGGGCGGTTATTTCGCCAGTGGCTGTATCTAAATTGTAGGCGGATCAATTGACGCAGTTGCTCAACGATTTGGCTTGACTCCGGCTGTATATGTATGTCACATACGAACAGGATTAAATATGTCCCACCCAGTGCACATCTCTTTGAATAAAATTATACTTAGAAATATTAGCCTGTTTAAAGATAAAGATAATGATAATTTATTCATTACTAGCAACCCGCCCCGGCTTGGCACGGGTAGCAGAGCATATATATGCCAACAATTGTTTTTGTCGTAGTTTCGTATTGGCCTGTTTCGTCGAGCATGCAATTAAGATTAAAATGTAACTGAAACTCACCTAATGAACACCTAAACCTTCTCATGCATGATGACTCCGTTGGTGAAGGCCGTATGAAAATCCGTTCGTTAGTTTTTGAGTTTATCGCGTTCAGACAGAAAAACAGACGTGGCGAGGGGACTTTGTTTTATAAATGTAGTGATAAAACGCGTTTTTTATCCGAAACGGCAAGCTCTTGGCATGCATCTCACTTGATGGTAAGTGATGGTCAAGCCGAAGGTGGAAGCGACCTTCACCCGGAATCCGCAACTACAGAGGAACTGGCTATATCTTACCTCTAACTGCCGAAGCACAACAAGGCTATTAACAATGTTGAGGTTTGGCTTGAATAAAAAAAAAAAACAAAATCACACACAATTATTACGAACTCAGCTCTTTCTAGCCCAGCGTGCTAAGTAAACTATTATTTCCACAAGATGCGCCGGCGGCCGCGGGTCTTCATCCCGCGGTAGTCATGTTATGACAAGGTATTCGCGCAATTTATTGTATTCGCGGAATGTTCACTAGTTGTGCAAAGTAGAGCCGCCTCGCTCGCCGACGGCATGTCTTACTGGGATCTTCAGAATATTTGCTTCATAGTTTCATCAATTATTATGTTGTCATCGTTGACTGAACAGGAATGTCGATTGAGCAGCCTGGTATGTTGTGGAGGACAGGAGAGGATCGAATATCAAGATGTGTGATTGTATTTGTGAAATAGTGCAGTATGTACTACTAGACCTTCGTTTCGATGCTGTAACGATTTAGTCTAAATACGGTCACATTGTGTTGTTACAATTCCTATACAGGTCGGCATCAAAGCTTTAGTGGTGACTGCAAAATATGTAGAGTATTTGTCTTGAGGTTCGTGATGGTGTAACGGCTAGGGCTGCGCAGGCCGTTAACGGATAGGTAGGTAGATAGGAAGATAAACAACAAGATAGTTAACATATATATATTGGTAGTAGTAATAGTACTAACACGGCTAGGTCGCGGGTTAGGTCCAAAATACTGACACTTATTCTTGAGCACTCGCACACTTAGAGGAAAGGTAGGAAGGGTACCGTCCTTGGTAGCACTTGGCAGACGTGGGGCCCTGTTCAGCACAGGCTCACCCAGGTAGCTTGCGGCGGTAGGCTGCAGGTAGTTTGCGGCGGTAGGCCGCAGGTAGGGCACGCCTTAGCTAGCGTGCGTAAGTAGCATGATGGATCTGGTAAGGGGTCCTGCCCTCAGCCCGTACGGAGAACCCTGGAAGGCGCGTTAGAGAGCGCATGTTAGCGGCAGGCCGCATGCGATGTGCCAGCTTCTTCCCCCATTTAGCGACCAAGGAGCGGTATGGGAAGTAGGCTAGGTGAAAGCTCAGCACATCGCAGCGGTTTACAGGCAAGAGAGTATAAATATAGCGTGGCACGAAAGCGGATGCTAATATGTGAACACGCGAGCATAAAACACAAAGTAGGCGTGGCCATGGCAGATGGCTCACTAAGAATAACAGTGAGGCACTACACCATTTCGATGCAGTAGCAATACATACATATTTGAATCTCCTTTGCGCTGGATGACTTGTAGCCGCGTGTCCGACATTGACACACACAAGATCAGATATCATATAGGTTATAAAATCAATATAGATCATCCAGCGCTAAGGATCTGGTATGATTACCAAGCTAATGTGGAACTCTGAGAATCCTGAGGGTCAGGGGATATCACTCATCAGCTCTGCAAGCGGAAACGAAATGACAGAGCGTCTCCGGTAAGCCAGTAACGTTCCCCGTTTTTAGTGTTGTGACATGGAAATTACTAAATTCGATATTTTATCACTCGACTACTTGCAGCTGAGAACCCTCACCACGCTACAATGGGCTTATGGATATCTTGACCTCCACCACTCAATATATTTCTTAAAACTCTAACATAAAAGTATCTAGATGTAGGTATTTAAATCAATTAAAGCTCCTCGAGAACCTTGCCAAGAAAAAAGTAATTACGGATTATATATTTCCGATAAAGGAGCCATTAGAGACGAGCTCCCTCCCTGTGGAGCAAATGTCAAACAATTTGTTGTTCTTTAGAAGGTACATCGAATGATTTGGCGTTTTTATTTTCTTTTAAAGGAGAAACTTAGCCCAAGGCTGTTTCTAGGGTGTGACTCCGCGAAAACTTTTTGCCCTTTTACTCAACTTGAGAATAACAGCCCTTTAAGCTTTTTCAAAGACTTGCCAAATGTGATATAAGTATGTAGTCAGTGGACTTATGAGTCATGATTCTATGCTCGCTATGTTTAGGATAACATTGTCAACTTATAGGATTTCTTCATTCGTGATGCCTTGTTTTTGTGTTATTCTCGCTGCAAAATCTTTCTGGTATTGTGAAAAATCGCGAAAGTATTTATAGTTCCATTGATTGCATTAAATTCCCTTGAAGCTCTGTGCTGGCATGAAGTTCTGAGAACTGTATTGATTGTAAAATATAACTACAATAGTAGCAGATAATAAAACTTTTACAAAAGAGACTACCGATCAAAAAGGCTGGGCATATACTCCTAGTGGTTCAACAAAGAATTATTGTAATTCCGGACGTTGAGCGTTGCTTTAAATAGATGATGTGGTATGCCTGCTGTGTTGGTTGTCAACTTCCTTGGTTATGGCTGTGAAATATCAAGCCGTCATCATCGTGTTGACGTCTCAAACATATTCTGACCATATTATAAGGAAAATATTATTTCCTCATTAAACTCCGGTATATATGTGAATTAGAAAGACTACCATAAACATTAACCGTCTTATTACAAAAAACTGCATAAGTAATGGTTTAAACCAAGACTAAAAGGTCTTGGATTGTTACGGTAATAAAGCTAGTTCCGGGCTCAAAATGTGTTCCTATTACAAAAAAGACTATTCGAGGATCAGTTAGTACCAAAGAAGGTTCATGGTTCAAATAATATCTACAAAAATGGCATTCTTTCATTCGTTCACGCAGGCTTTATTTGAAGCAACGTTCTGTTTCTCTAAATGTTGATATTATAATAACACTTGAAATGCTTAAATAATTATTTATCAATACAAAAATATGTCATAAATAGTTCTTTGTTTAGGTTACAATATATTGAACAAGCACAACTTGTACTTTTGACGCGCTTTTTATAATCACGTTCTCATATTTTGTACACCTCTAGCGTGAAGTGGAGCGACTTACATATGACGGCAGCGCGCGTAATTTGAGATGAATGTCTATGTTGCGTCCTATAATAATAAATAAAAGCACTTCATAGTTGTATTAATTATTGTTTTTAATATTACTGTTACTGTTACGTGGTTTGTTCGTGAGTTGTAGTGTTTGAGCTACATTATAAAATGGAACAACAAAAGAAAAAAAGGGGTGTAAACTGGAGTTCTGAAAAAAAGGTTTGTAAAACATGGAATTTTTTATTATTAGGTAAGCAATGCTTTGTATCATCATATTATCAAATTAGCAATACTGCGGAATTTCCTAATGTTTTCCTCCTGTTCATTTAGAGTAATGGGCATTTTTATAAATCTTCGGAACATCCGTGATAAAATGTCCGCTACCTTTTTACACGTTTTGCTGACAATTGGTTGAGACACATCATGCAAATCAGCTGTATCGTCTTGAATCTACGAATAAATCAATAATATTAGTATATTTTTTTATTTGTCTATAATGTTTAGAATTTTGTCTATAATGTTAGGTTAGCATTGACCAAGCTTACATATTTCATGTCGAGCCCAGTTGCGTAATGCGTAAACTATTTGCACTTCAGGACTCAAAGGGCATCCTCGAGGGTCGTGGGATAAATCCACACGTAAAATAGCCACTATCTTTTCTCCAAAACGTTTTGTGAACCTATACTTATATCTGAAATCTTCGTCACTCAATTCGAATGGATTCTCACGATGACGATGTCTGTAAGATCGCCGAGACGTCTCCAGCATATCCAGATCTTCCAAATCCATCAAGTCGATCATATTAATATCCATTTTTTATGATTTTTATTTAAATAGACCCGCGCAAACACCAAAACAATGACAACGCAAACGTCAAATAAATTAGTACCAAAGATAAACTAGGGGACTCGGCGGACTAACTTTAGTACCATAAATAGTTCTGGAACTAGAGATAAAATTCATTTTATAATAACGTTTTATTTAGTCATGGTACTAAAGCTAGTACCAATCCCAGTACCAAATTTAGTCCGTGTTTTGGAATAAGACGGTAAGAATTTATTTCCGATGGCATATAAGTCGCGTCGTAGCATATTGCATTCAATCCCCATTATATTGAAAATAAATCTGTTTCGAATCGAAGTATTAATAATGGGGACCCATGGGAAATCCGAGCAGCAGCGCCGGCGACACAGGGAGCGCCTCGAGGCGCCGAAGTAAATAAATAGGTGACATTAGAGCTATGCTTCCGCCTCCATTTATACTGTTTACAAATGTTTGTCCCTTTGTTCCCAGTAATTGTGCTCTGCTGTTTCATGCTGCTGTGGTACCCGTGTACCGACTAGCAATTAACCACCACAATATGTTCATATTCCCTAACCCTATTTAGTTTTATAATACGGATTTGTTCGTATTTCCAGAATGAGTTCATTCAAAACTATCTAGTATTCGTTGCTCCATACCAGCATTAGCAAGCTGTATTTACTTCTTGGAAGTAAGTCTCGGTACACACACAGTTATGCGTGTATGAACGACAAAAACAAAAAAAATATAATCACTAAAGCTCCTTCAGATCGTTGAAAAAGTTAGAATTACAAAAAGTCTCGCGTCAAAAAACCAAGTTAGAACTTAGGAAAGTAAAGCTGGCTTTGCTTATATCTTCAAGAACTTAATAAACATACTTATATGCTCTTATTACGCAACATAACTTGCCTTAATATTCGATTATTTATTAGTTTTATGTAGGTGCTCCGTACGTAACTCATTTTGTTCTTTTCAAGGCTGATCGAATTACGAGTGTTTCGACAAAGGACTAAGATAGCATATACAATACATACATGTATGAAGTAAGTGCTAAGAACCGAGCAATAGGTAGTGAGGTAATCATGCTCATGTTTTATGCATGGAGTGAAAAAAAATCCGTTGTTCTCTTAGAGATCCTCAGCACCCGTCAATGAGCTCACGCCAGCCTCTTTGCTTTGATTAGAATGGAATAGTTGTGTTCGAATGTATACCGATACTATTTTACATTCTTTCTCGAATTCACATCTCTTTTTCTCAGCAAAATTGGAGTGTGACCGTAAATTCTAGATGATTATATCGAAAGAAACGTATTTATACATTGAGTTCATACTCAACTTCGTCGGGCAAAACCAATATGTGGCAACCCAATACAACCTAAAAGCGATCATGGTCAGATCAAAGGTCACCGAAATTAATCAAAATAAGATCAAAGAGAATTTTCTAAATTAAGCAGCTCACAATAATAGTACAGAGTGCAAACTCTAATCCAGGCGGAGGCGTTGAAGCCAGAAATGGAAATGGTAAATAATTTAGGGCGTTACTCGAAATCAAATTACGTCGCCCCGCGGCCTCACCAACTTCCACAATTGTGAATGGGAAAATATTTGCAGCTAACTCTGCGGCCGACAGTTTGATTGCGTATTGATTCTGCTCGTCTTTACGACGACGTACCAAACCTTATGGAGTCCTGGTCCAAACCGACCCACCCTTCTTGTATGAATAATTAAAAGCCTCGATAATTTCTTTCGAGCCAATTTTGAAGTCAATGAACTAGCGCCCAATGGCGGCCGATTAAATCTTTGTATTCTGTGATTTGTGTTTTACATTTTCTTCTTAAAGGTTAGCAAAATGATGGTTGAATTTTTCATCAACGGCAATTTTATTATGCTACGTAATTGTAATAAAAAGCTTCTGTATTGGAGTTAAATAAAAACATATTCAAGGTACCAGTATAAAGATACCAACATAATATCGGAATTTGTATGGGTCATTACATAATTATACTACACAAATGTAAGGGTCGGCCGGCGGGTTGCAAGAAAATCTCAATCCCGACCTCCAATCCCGGTCAATAGATTGTTATGATGACCGGGCAGAATCCGACGCGGAACACCTACATAAACTTATCATAAGTTGTCAAACTTTCCCAATGTTATACATAATACATCTTGTTTGTTATGTCACCCTGGTACTTGCTCCCAATTTATCCGTTTGAAATTGAATATCCCAATATTTTATATTTAGTTTCAGTACCAAATTGCAATTTGTATGGCAATTAAAGCATTGTTTTTGTTTCTGTTTCAGGTAAATAAACACAAACATATGTACTGCTTCAAATTTTTACGATGATTGGTAATGTATTATTGGCTTTATTGGTTATTGGTGATATTTTGTACGGTTGTTTATTTACCATGTAACGTCCCAAACGGAAAACGTTTGAGATAGAAAACTCGGCGTCGACAACACAGACAGTGTAAACTCGCAGCTAGTTTGACTGTTACCGAAATAAACATACGTATCAGGTGTGAGAGCAGACGTAAGCGGGTACTTCCTAAATGCAAGCTGGCGACAAATTGGAAAGAGCCGAGCGAGCGATCGCTGTAACGAGTGTTTATTAACTGACCTCGAGTGGCTCCCTTGCTCCCGCCACGGCCGCCACCAAGGACCGATGTCCACCGAGCTCCGAGAGCCTCCACTTGATTCGTCTGCGAGCATAACGCGAGGGTTAACTCATTGTTTACCGAACGTTTTCCTACTTCATCCCGGAAATTAGATACCTGATGAGACGTGGGTACTTTCTTGTAATGAAATCATCCCTCGCTCAATTCGATCGTGCGCAATAGAACCTTTTGAATTGTTAATTCAGAACCAGCACACTAGGAGCTCCATTGTCCGTGTGTTACGTAATAAAATGTATAATGGATCGTTACATCGAATCGAATTTGTTTCAATCCGGTGGCTGGATACTTTGGCGGGATGCCACCGGTCTTCTCGTCTCGGGGCCACTAGCAGAGCCAAACACACCGTCTTTAAAAACAGCACAACTAAGTGAAAAGGGACGAGATTGATGAAATTTCTTATCTTCATACAGTTTTCCTGTACTTTTTCCTCAATCCTCTAAAAACACAGAATATTTATCATACTTTATTTAGACAGACACATTTTTAGTACGGTATTCCTTTTAAATGAGATTCCTTTTCGCTATAGGTACAAATGGTGGGTGAATGCGAATTACATCGATAGTTAATGATGTGTGAGAGTGTTTCTGTCGCGCTGCATCCGCGCCGAGTGGATTGTATTGTTACGCCGCGATTGTATTGACACGACAAGTATTTGCATCGCTGTGTGGAAATATATTTCAGGACTAACACAACACTCATCGTTTTCTTTACCCGCCTCATACGCAAGTACTTGGAAAATTAAAGATTATACACAAGACGCTGATCGGGACTGGGATTAAAAAAAAAATCCTAAGTATTGTGTTTATAGTTTTCTCGAATCCCATGAAATTTCACCCAGGCTTTTGAGGTGTTTAATTGTTGCAAATACTATCACGTCCTGGAAGAAATACGTCGAATTACAAGTCACTCTGTTGATCGGATCCTAAACTGGGACTTGTTTTAGGATTCTAATTTATGTTGTTTCTAAGCAGTGAACAATATTTGTTATAAACTCGAGCACCGCGTTCGTATCTCAGCAATTAAAATCGGATTGCAATATTACGAGACTATTGAAATTAAAGCTCCTACTTCAAAATTAAATGCGGCCTGTTTGAAAATGGTTCCACCAAAATGAATCTTACTGCCATTAACTTTGGATTCACTTTATTGTTCCTTCGGGACCCGGGTATCATTTTGGCACCATTCGGATATTAATAATTTCGGCTCTTCGATGAAAGTAGCTCCGGAGTGAGTGTAATAACTGGTTTATATTTTGGGTAAGTTAATATCAAATATTTAGGAAGTACGTTCATTGTTTACGTATTTTGAGGGTGGTTATTAAATATTAATGTTTTTACACGAACTTTCCTTGACAGTGTCACAATTTCCCTCCTGCCGGCCCTGGAATAAATTAAAAGCGTCGTGCATTGTTATTGTTCCTTATAAATTCGTTTATAAATAAATTTGTAATGTTTAACTTCTTTAAAAATCTAAATAAATGTTACATTTAATTTTCTAAGTAATTTTGTACATTTCAGAAAATTATAAAAGCTATAATAGCTTTCTAATACATTTCTGAAAATTAATGTACGGAACTATGTCAACTTAGCATAATCAGTCTACAATGTTCCCATTGACTGGACACAGGCCTCTCTGACTTGCCTTGACTACATAAAAATATTGATAGGTAAAAATCTTAGAGTATACAATGTGAAATTCAATTCCTTTGCATCCTCTTAAGAGGTCATTGTACTCATCATTATGAACAACTTTCACTATGGGGCCAACCCTCAAATCGCGAAAAAATAATCAGCTGTTCCATACATTTATGTTCGCGTAGCTCGTTCTAATGTAGGTAGCAGCTGATTTTTTCTTCGCGATTTCAGGTAAAAATGAATGCATTGGGCACGCCACAATTGTGGCGATAAGTCCCCTCTTTGAGGAGTGGCTAGAGAGGCGCCACGGCGTCCTCACCTTCCGCCTGACACAGGTCCTCACCGGACATGGTTGTTTCGGGAGGTTCCTGTTCAGGATAAAGCGGGAGGAAACGCCCGGGTGTCACCACTGTGTGGATCGCCCGGAGGACACGGTGGAGCATACGGTGGAGGTCTGCCCAGCTTGGGCGGAGCACCGCCGTGTCCTCACGGAGGCGATCGGCGGCGGCGATCTCTCGCGTCCGGCCCTGGTTCAGGCCATGGTCCGGACCGAGAATGCATGGGAGGCCGTCACCTCCTGCGAAGCAGTAATGCTCGCGAAGGAGGAGGCGGAGCACGCGAGGGAGAGGCAAGATTCGCGCCCTCGCGCCCCTAGTCGGTACTGCTTACGCGATGCAGGATTTTGCGTGGCGTCAGTATGATGAATAGATCGCATGTGGCGATATAGATGACGCCACAAAACTAGGGCGAGCGCTGCAAGGATTTTTTTCCCAAAAATTTAATAAAATAAAAAGTCAAAGTTGCATTCCCGAGCTTGTCACTCTAAGGCGACGCTATGTAGCCTGATTGTATTTATGAGCGCAATCCCAAAAAAAATGTAAATCCCCGTAAAGCCTAGGCAGCTCAGTTAGCTGAATTGAGTAAAGTTCACAAACGGCTGAAAACCCAGTTCAGTTTTCATACGGCGATTGTCCAATTTGGCAAGTTTTAACCGGCTACCAGGACGGCAGGAGTGCAATGCAAATTGAATCTTGGCGTCGGCTCGTCGTTATTTTGGCGGCTTGCCGGAGCCTTCCGGCGTGCATCAAGGCCTGGGATCCGAGCGCTCCTGACACGATCAAACGCGGATCGCAGGCATGCCCTTGTAGTTGTAGGTGATTGATTGAATTTCAACTATTTCGAATTCCGAATTCCGAATCCCCATACTGGCCTGTTGGTAAACCTCTACGAAACAACGTGTACTATGTGCCACTTTGACATGGAAAATTGCTCTAAAAGCATCCATTTACTCCGACGATGTCCCTCGCTGACTGAAAAACGAAAAGCATCAACGTCAAATATTATATCAAAATCGTTTAGCAAAATCTAGACCGCAGTTCTAGGGGTACGCAAGTAGAGATTAAACTTGACAGGCTGATTTGGTAGATATAAATGAAATTAGGTTAGCTGAAAACGTCGCTCCAGTGAGACGCTTAATTCGCGCCGGTGATTTTTAGATATTCAGTTCATTAATACTTGTCAGGTGGTAAAATAACTGTATTTATGAAATATCTAACATTTTCAGATCTACATTTTTTTTTATCAACTTGATAACTAGTCTGATGAATATCTTTAGCGAAGAAAAAAGGGGAGGTGTAGGTTTTAAGTCCATCCATGTTTTCATCTATGTGTCGTTTTACTATTCTGTTCTACTCTTTCTAGCAAATTACATCACATTTCTGGGCAAAAGCTGTTTTTTCTTTTTCAAAATTCCGTTCATTAAAAAAAATATAGTTAAAGAACCTTCCTTTAACGAGTTATCTTTCTTAATCAATCTCCGTTAAATATTTTTCTAGTTGTTTTGTAAACTTTCTGTTTTCAGCGTATATTTTTCGTCTCTAGTAGCATGTTCCCGGGGGTACATCAGTCATGGTGTCCCGTGTAATTGAGGAACTGTTCCCGTGATAGATCGCCTTCACTAACCCACCGTTTTATGGAGTTTCAAGTATTAATCACCATTACTTTAATATTTTTATGCTACCTTTGAACGTAGCCTCCAATATTGAATGCTGTGTCTTTGTGGAGAATATTAAAATGTTAAAGTTGTTGCAAGCCCTGCAGTCTCGACGTAGATAGCGATCGATATACGACCGAATTCGGTCGCAAAGTCGTAATGGCGTAGGTACTTAGAAACGCACTACGTGCTCTACAAGCACGTGAATTTTTCGTGCTTGTCAAGCATTTTGACCGTCGAGGGACGCCATTAGGACTGCGACCGAATTCGGTCGTACAGCGATCGCTATCTATGTCGAGACTGCCGTCCCTGTTTTTAGCATAGAAACTACCTGGTATCGATACCAGGAACTCATAACACGGTGGCAGGTGATGGCAAGTTTTCATTATCGACTAGTAGGCGGCGCTCACGTCTCGCACCATATTGCGAAACTTTCCTTAATTGACATTCACAACAGTTACTGTCGCCTTAGAGGCGCGCACCGCTCCTACTCCTTATGATGCCTTAATTACCTTTAGTTCGTGACACGTACTTAGTTGTAAACAACTGCACTACAAACATAATTAGCTACTTGTTTGCCTTCGTTAGTACCGTAAAGTAAAAGACATGTACGACTTAAACGTGTTGTTTAACGTCCATAACAACAGTGGTTATATTCAAAGCATCAAGCTTATTTATTCAGAGGATTATGTTGGTGACAAAGTAATGTTAATCGTTTCGCTGAATTATGAATTGAAACTGTTAGTAAATTAAGAATTATGGCTATTGTCGGAAGGGCCAGAAAATGCAATTTACGTCAAAGTCTGTAGGAGGTGTTGATTGTTCTTGATACTAGCAAGTCTGCTGACGCAGTGAGTAGTGAGTGACAAGCGAGTGAATTGACAAAAGTACAGTAAGTTCTTCTCTCTCGCTTGCGGGTGATTGACGAGTTTCGCTGCGCCACTTCGTCTTAATTCTGTTTTTGTGCGCGCTGTCTGCCATTCCAATTGTTTGTTTGTCCACGAGCGCACTTTTTGTTTGGCACTTGTTTATTGAAGGATTTGTGTGATGCCGCTCGCTTATTGCAGGATTGCCCAGACATCACCACATTGTGGAGTTCATTCCGTTGATTTGAATGTGTGTCACTGCGTTTTGTTCTATTATTTGCTGGTACTTTGTACTTATTGTCACATTACCTAAAACAGAATTATACTGTTGGTGTACTTGTCTATTCAAATTTGTCTAGGATGATGTAGGTACAATAAATTAAAACGTTATTACGTAATTTCACTAGTTAACGACATATTCCGTGGCCAGATATTTTTGACAAATAACAGCTCAATATTTCACACTGCAGCTACATATCACACCAAGTGTCAGGAAATTCACAAAATCACTGTAATTGCTCTGCGGCGGTGCTGGGCGTATTGTGCAGAAGATAAATCTAGCCAAATGAACCCCCGACACACGACAAGTTCTATGGAACCGTCCTGGATTTCAGCCTGTAAGTATCACTATTGAACAATTATTCGCGTGAATTTGTTGAGTTAGCTGGACGAATCTTTGATACATTTCCTACGGAGCAGAGCAGAATTATAGATTCATTATAGCTTCAGGCACATAATTTACTTTGGTCCTAATTTCATTATAGCTTCAGGCACATCATTTACTTTGGTCCTAATTTCATTATAGCTTCAGGCACATTATTTACTTTGGTCCTTATTTCATTATAGCTTCAGGCACATAATTTACTTTGGTCCTTATTTCATTATAGCTTCAGGCACATAATTTACTTTGGTCCTTATTTCATTATAGCTTCAGGCACATTATTTACTTTGGTCCTTATTTCCGCGGACCTAAGTATTTTTTCTGATGTGATTTCACGCCTTACAGTAGCATATAAATCAGATAGATAATAAATCTATAAAATGTATATTAATTTAATAGGCGACAAATTAAAGACTTAATTAGCGAATTGGGAATAATTGAGACTGCAACATAGAAATTGTTCTTCGTTTGAAAATTCATCATCACTCTTAAATCCACGTCAATATGTGAACATACACTCAAGAGCCCGTCTGTCACCACCGGTGCATAAGGACGGAACACATCTATCACTCTGTCACATCACTTGTGCCCCCGCTAACTTTGTGTACGGCACAACACTAGCCGCTCGTTGGGCAGGAGTGGCCTGTAGCAATACCATTAGTACTGCCATGTCGATACTATCTATTCCATACAGTCACAATACTGCGGGACGGGCGAGATAAAGCGGGGTTGTTGTACTGACCTACTGAGTACTCGCAACTGTAGCGAAATGTGTGTTCTGTCAGTTTAAATAAAATCTGAGATAGTTTCCGTGAGAGCTTACTTTTATACTACCAAACCATAGTACATGAAATATGTTTGTAAAGATTCCAGTTAGGTACTTACCTACTTAGGCTCTTTATGACCTCTGAATAGCGTAGAGCTTTTACCATCCCCTTTATAGTATCGTTATTACACTTAAAAATCGCTTTTGAACGATGCCTAAGTAACTTTTTATCATCATCCACACACGAGCAGTTTAATGGCGTAAAAATAAGAATACTTTATTATCGGCTCACTCGACCTTTTATTATGTCACAAACTTAGCCGCCCCAGCTCTTCTCGCTCGTGTTCAGCAATTTCGCAAAAATCTCCCGTCAGCAGGATGTTGATAAATTGATTCATACTTATGTTGTATTGAACTCTCGTTAGCTGTGCGCCCCGGGGCCCAGAAGCTAGACTACATGTGAAGTTTACGTGCCCCAAGACGTCCGCGTCAACATGCTCAAACTTTTTAATGTAAATCTGATTTTCTATGTTTTACGCGAACATTTTTTCCAAGAGGAACCTATTTTACATTTTAATCATATAATGCGAGGACGTGGAACCGCAAGCCAATTTATTTTGTTTGTGCCTTCGTCGCGAACCTACACAAAGGCATGATTTGTTTTTATTGCCTCCGAATAAAATTGAAATAATCAAATCTCATTGTCGTCCAAAGGTAATTTTGTTTATGATTCATTACGGTCCACGCAAACCCTAAACCTTTATCATGTCTGGTTACTAGGTACACATAAAACACGCAGAATATAATATTTATTATAACCACAAGTGGTCTCGGATTATTTGGTCGGTTTTGTACCGGGTGATGAGGGTTTTTTGATGAGGGACGGCGTGTTGCGCTATGTAAGTACCTAATTCGTTCCGTAATCTGCCTCAGCTTCCTAATGTCCTGGTATCTGATCAGGTGGACGGAATGACTTAATAACACAATTAAATAATTAATGTGCCTTCGTGGAATTATAATGAAAGGCATTTGGGTCACTTTTATTATTTATTTTTTGTTACCAACTTACTCGTATAATTATTATTTGTGTTGCTAGGATTAGCAAAATACCTACGTGATTCGTTTGTCGTTACGTTTTCCGTAAACATGTGTTGAAAAAAAGGTGTTTATTTTCATATAAATACTTAAACTCAACGTAGCCATATTGAATTGTGCGCTCAATCGAGGCATGTCGCATCTAGCGTCGTTCAGGCAGACGGTGATCCATTTTGGCGTTCAATTAACTTAATTAATTCAATTACATTGAAAAGTTACACAGGAGTTTATTCTTATCTTAATAAAAAATGTAGAAGCAAACTGGAAGGTACTATTGATTAGTTGTATTTGGATAGAATTTTAAGCAGCACTCGACAACTCGATGAATGTCGAATTTGTCACAGAAACACTGCCTACAGAATATTTGTTAGGTTTTGTTCTTTAATCAACTCTATTCTACAGCTCTTTAAGTCACGTCACATCGCAAACCCGTCTTTCTAAATGATAGATTTGGGCTCATAAACCAACGTCGGGCATTATTTCAGAGTTCGGGTCTCAGTGGTCCCTCACTAATCATGGCGCGTTAACTTTCAATCAATTCTTCCAGCAGACTCGCTCCGATAAACCCGGCGACTCATCATGACGACCGCACGGCTCCATGTGACAATTTATCGAGCTCGGTAAGCCGGGGATTAGTTAGCCGCGTCCCCCCGCGCGCTCGCCCGCCGACTTTCACAATGGCTCCTAAAATGCTAGATACCTAGTATCTTTATACACATTTATAGCGTAATGATCTCAAAATTACATTCATAAATAAACTCACGCCTTCTTCCCATGGGGTAGGCAGAAACGATCTCGACCTGCTACGATCCTTACATACTAACTCCTTTTTATTAAACGACTTCAAAAAAGGAGGAAGTTATATGTTGTGTTTGAGTTAGCTTCGATAATACGTAGTTAATCCATTTTGTGTATCTTGATAATATTAAAATACTTCCTGTCACTTGTTTACATAGCAACTAATGAGAAACGAATTGGTGTGGAGTAGGAACCATGATTAAAAGGAGAAAAATGAACGTCGTGGAACTCACATCTCTAACCCGAATTAATTAATGATATATCAGCGAAACTTCAGATGTATTTCAGGTTCTTTCTAAGAAAGGTAGTCTGAATACTAACTTCGACAACAAACTATTATCTAGTGGTATTTATCAGTATATCGGCTTTCTACATCATGTACACATTATTATTATCATGAAAACTATGACACAATGAGATACATTCACAGAATTGAGAATAATGCAAATGTAGTCGAAACATCCACGGATATAGTTCGAAATCGCAGGCTGATCCCATTACCGGTGCGCCTAGTTCGCGACAGTAGCATAGTCGGACAGTGGTATAATCCTTGACAACACACCACCAGTGATATTGACGAATGGCCGCTCAGATCTCTATGCTACGACAATCAACTGAAATGATCCTTATAGACGAATATATTTATATAGGTCAGACCCTCTCCTTTCTTGTTACGGGCTAACCAACAATCAGTAAAGTTGTTCGAATAGTATTTGTTATTTAACGAGCGATGGCTTAACAGCGTATCCAAATTATTTTACGATGACACGATGTCGGCTTACTTAACTTTTTAGTAATTCAAGCGACTTCGTCCTTTTACGTAGAACGGGAAGGTAGCGGTGTTATTACAAGTTAATAAACGCTCGTAGCTGTCTCATCTAATTGCCAAACATGGTCCTAAAGCCACTTTATATGCAATGTGATACTGTTGACATATTTGAAGCTCGATTGTCTCCAGTACGCAGTAGAGACACTCCTTACGACCTCGACTCCATCTTCATGAGTATGTAATTCGCGGTGACGGGCGTTTCTTAATTTTATTTCATACAATAAATCTTATTTCCTCAGTCTACTTTCCTCATATTATTTTTCATAAAGAATCATGAATCATCATCATCTTCATTTAGTAGGCGCCATAAAATGTATTTTAATGCATAATTTATTATTCATGAATTATTCTTGATATTTACAAAGGTGAAGAATTTTGTGATGAACATTTAAACTACATATTTAGAACCGGGTCAGAGATACCAAAACAGCTTGTTAATGCAAGCTGTTTTGGTATCTTAAAGTAATAAATAAGCAAAGATCGTATCAAGTGCGCTGTTTACTGCTGCTTAGCATATATTCTTAATTGTTTCTTTAATAACTCTAACAATAAAATATTGAAGAATGTCTACTAAACAATGGGTATATTAAGGCCCTTTGTACATGGCATGGTTTCTTTACGGTAGAATAAACGTGTCTGTCCACAAGCTTCCATAGTGATCCATACAACACGTGCCGTGTGTGTACAAAGGGCCTAACTGTATACAGAGTGGCAGGCACATCGACGCGAAAACGGTTACCTACCATGGATTCAATTCATGATTCTAAACGAAAACGTTGAAATTTTATCGGTTATTAAAAACACAAATCTGCTGTTTCATAGAGAAGGGCAATACCTACGCGGTCAACATGTATGGAACAGCTGTTTTTTTTAAAATAACCGACATAAAATTTCAACACAGGGTGGTTCAGAATCACGAACTGAATCTATGGTAACAGTGGTTTCGCATCGATGTCCCTGCCAACCTGTATACTGTCAATATTTTCTTACAAAATGTATCTAGATTTAGGTCCCCATTTCGGCTCACCTAGAAACGGGACGAAATTAGACAATAAAAACATGATGTGTGAACACGAGAGTCCGATGAATATTTCACGAAGCAGCAGACTATATAAAGTACCTAGATGTCTGACATTACGTCTCGGCCAAAAGGGAGCCGAATCAAAGAATTCCCCAGCATTTTAACCGATTTCTTTAGATGAACGATACATCTACGTCATGACATGCCCGACTAGCAAAGAAAATGTTGTCCAAAAGTTTATGGACGTCAAACAATGTTATGAGAACGCTCACTTGTTTTAGTATAATAAACTTTGCGATTAAGTGTAGACGTCTGGAGATGCTTGGAGGCTAAGCGGCCAAGTGAAGAGCCTCTCGCGCTGGCTGGAGCCCTAATTGGCCCGAGCGCTCGATGCGGCCCTCCACGGGAGTGCCACGAGCTCTCGTGTTTGATACACCCGCTTTATATCACCACCAGTATTTCCATAGTCAGTAACGATGGCTCACAGTTGTTTTACGAGTGCCATTTGTGTCATGTGCGTAATAATGTTATTAATGTGAAGCACTATCATGTCTATCATTACTATGTCATAGAGTACTTACTGTTCAGGCGTGGGATTGTGGGTTATAAATAACGGTGTCGAATGAAAACATCGAAACTCGCAAATCTGTTGAATTAACTTTACTTAATCCGTTGAATCAACGTTGATACTTCCTCAAACGTAAGATACAAAAGTAATATAAATGGAAGCTGATTTATTATACTTCAGCAATTTCCTGCATCAAAAGACTTTCTGTAAAAGAGCCTCCTTCGCCTCTGAAGCGTGGGTAAAACCTCGCAATCAGCACAACCGCACGAGTGGGCCCCTCGCAACCCCATAAGCTCACATGTCGAACAAATCCTAGCCATTTAGATTATGCTTATTGTTATGGGGCCCGCGTTACGTAGATATGGGCCGCCCTTATTTGTAACATTCCACCATTCTGCTTTAACTTTGCGTGCGAATTAAACTGTACGTCCAAAGGTATAGAAGTTATATTGTAACTTGGCCGGGTCCAGTTGGACGGGCCCATCGAGTCTGTCCATCCGCCCGACGGCAGCAGATTGTTTCCGCATGAATATTTCACTATTAATGCTGTCTTCCCCTCTACCTGTGCCTTTTACGGCAAATTAAGGCGATGTTTTTGGGATTCGCGTACCATCGTATAGTTTATGTTGCCGTAGTATCCTAGCTGTAAAACTACATGGCATTCGTGAATTACATTATTGTCATGTAGCATATTGGATTTACTTAACCTTAAGATAAGCCCACTTGCAGCACGAATCACTAACCCTCTTATTCATAAACGGTGCTTAAAGTTAAGAGGCGTTTAAACGTCAAAAATGTATGGTTAAACAGGCGCTAATCATTACTAAGCAGCGTTTATGAATAAAGTAAAGCGTTTAGCGTTAAAAATATTTGAAGCATAATTCTGTCTCTATCGTCTTGAAACGATTGACACAAACAGAACAATGTTGTTTTTTGTTTTTTGCGCTAAACGTGTTTGGTGGTTAGAGGCGCAAGCTGGAATTAAACCAGCGAGGCACGCCCATTTGGTTGATTAATTAAATAAACACCGTGCATGGTAGTTTGGCTCACGCTGCGATACAATTTAGTAACCCCAGCTGTGACAAACTTGATTAGTATCCGTATCTCTGTTCACTAAAGTTGCATGAGACATAGCTAGTAACATTATCTGCGGTGGAATTAACTCGCGTACATTAGCTGGCTAACGTCTCCGCTACAGATGTCTGGCAGCGGTTTACCCAATTCCTAACTCCGCCTTACAGTTGTAGCTAAGTCCCTTTAAACTGAGGATCCACTTGGCAAAGTTTTAGAGCTTCTTGTGCTGTTTCATTCATGGTCGTATCTCTAATTTTAAGTAAAGAAATGTATCTTCGCACAGAAGTTGAAGACTTAGTCAGTGATACTGATCAGATTTATGCATCTAATAAATTATTAATTATCTTATGATAAGGCTAAGCAAAGCAAGCTAAGCTCGAACAACAATTGCTCTATACTCCTTTTATGTTTGAGGCCATTGCCAACCAAAACAGCATAGAAATTAATATTAGATAGCTACGCACTTACATGTTGTTTGTCCACTCGCAAAAAAGAGGAAGATTTTAATGAAGCCATTTCTTTTCTCTGTTTCCATCGACAAAATGGCGCTCGTTTGCCGCCAGTAATTGCTTCGTTACGTTTTTCGGCTGTTTGTTTTTCGAAACGTCTTTTAGTTTAATGTGCTTTGCTACTCCAACTAGGTCGTGTTGGTTTAGTGTTATTGCACCCCTAATGCCAATGCTACCCACTATTATTGTTGTATATACGCTTGGGCCATAGTCACCACTATTGACCATGTTATTATGCGAGTCTTCTTTTCGTTATGTTGTCATGCTAAGCTGCAATCACATCGTCCATAATACTAGAGAACAGCCGGTTAATACACTCGTGAGATACATAAGCAGTCTCGTCGTATTACAAGTTACGACCACAGGGATATTGCTACGGTAGTATAATATAATAATATCTGGTACAATCTATTCGAAAAACCTGCCTTCGCGTCTAGTATCGCTTCAAGGGGTAGGTAGTGGTTTTTATTTAACGAGCACTAAAATACTGTAACATGAGCCATTTTTTTACTATAAAAATAAAACAATCAAATCCCACTTTTCCAACCACTGAACCAATAAGGAGTTCATTGTAACTTTATTTAAAAACCAAACATTCCACATAACCTAAAAACTTTTGATTTATTACGAACCAGTATTTTTTTTTTTAACAACCTCCGCCAGTACAACGGGCTTGTATACAATGTATTCGTGTATTATTAGATTAAGCGCTGTTACTTTAAAAGCTCGGAGTCATTTACTCGATTGTGTTTTAATTTAATCTGAAAGCGTTCCGGGGTCAGTGACGTCACTCAACTTGTCATAACGATGACGTAAGAGTGCGTGGTAACATTAATTCATATGACAGGTTTCATTACACTGTAATGACAGACCGCTGAGCCGCGGTTACAGGGTCACATGGAAATTTTAACTCAACATTATTTAATTCACGGCGTCGTCAGAAGCCCGAAAGTCTGACAACCAGTCTTACCATCGTATTACCCAGTAACTGGGTTGTGGAGGTCAGATAGGCAGTCGCTCCATGTAAAATACTGGTATTCAGCTGCATTCGGTTAGACTGGAAGCCGACCCCAACATAGATGGGAACAGGCTAGGCAGATGATGATGATTTAATTAATTCACTTGCAAATGTTACAGTCATAATTCGGCATGTGGAACTGAAGTTATTGATATTAGGTAGGTATAGCTAGATAGATACAGAAATAGACGATTTGAAGAAGGAAAGATTTGGTGACACTGGGTATGTAGTGTACCTCTACTTAACCAAAATTAAAACTTTTTCTCAAACATGCTTGGAAATTCGAACATTATTTGGACAACCTTCTTCGGGATAAATCGAAATTGCTGTACTGGTCGAATACATGCGACGCCCGGCCGGTAATGTTTGTATGAAAATCCACATCTGTCGTGTTTAGCGGCCAAATGAATTACTATCAAAACTCATATCTGTCGTGTTATTTAAAAGTTTACTTCAACATGCACAAGGCAACCAAGGAGGTTACATAATTATCAAAGATTTTATTTAAATTTCGATTTGGCTTTCAAATAGAGCTGTATAAAGTAAAGAAGAAACAAATGAACATATTTTGCGCGTGATAATTATTGTTGTTCGTCATTGATTCTGGAATTTATAAGTAATTTACTTAGTTTGAATTTCCGCGCATTATTTGAGAAAAGTACTATACACGCCTTGGTCGTAACCAGGCATTGATGGGGTCACGTGTGTGTGCCTCGGCTTACGATTGTCCATCAATGCCCCAGTTGCAGGCCGCAACAGTAATGTACATCCTTTAGGTACGAAATCCACATTCCTATTCGTATCGAAAGCCTAATAAAATAAAGCAGAATATTCCAGTCTTACACACGAGTGCCAGATCTAACTAGATTCATTTAATTGAGTGCAGAACATGTCCTTTATCTCGGCACTTATGTACGTGTGTGGGTTCGTGTACAACCTGCGCCTGTGGTTGGAGTGTGGCGGCCGCGGACGAAGAGACAGACGGATGGGATCCAATGTAATTATGCATAAGGACACACGTCCCGTGCTCCGGGACGTCCATACGGGATTAATGGACCACTCTTAAATGTACCGCACTGCTCACCGGGACCTCACATGCCTCTTAGATGTTACACTCTCAAATGAATTATTTAATCAGTTGACAATCTTACAACTCAGTGAAGTGACAATACTTGTTGGTTGAAGGATCTATTATTGGTACCTATTTAAAAGTTTGATTCGTTAGAATCAACTAATCATTTAAATATTTAATCGAAAAAGATGGGATGGTGGGCGTCTTTCTCTTTCACTAGAGAAATAAGAGTTTATTTATGAGTTATGGTTTTATTTTTATTTATTTGCCTGCAAGAGGCTTCATAGTCTCGTTGAAAAGCGCCGGGAAATTGTGCGAAGCGCAACAAAAAGCTTTTTGAATGTAATCCTTTTAAAACAAGCCTATTTGTTTGTGCCTTCTTTTTACAACACAGTAATTATTCTACTATGCACAGATAATAATCCGTGAAAGGGTGATAAAAATGTTTTTCACGAAATAACGTGGCGAAAAAAGGAACAGATTACCCGAAAACATGAAACTGCTACAAGTACAATAGGAGCGAAATAACTGGCATATAATAAATTCTGAATATACCTCTATTGAATTAATGTTTGCTAAATATAGTTCCTTTGTAACTTTGCTCCTAATGTAAAGATTATCCCTTCTCAACTGTGATTCGATATGTCGACATATTGGCGAGATTAAAGTCGGAATCGGAATAATCGATCGTCATTACATTACGGAGCAATATCCGTAACGAGGGCCGAGACAAAAAAGGGACCAGACCTCCGCGCGCGCTCCCAGACTTATCGTGACATCAGACAAACCGACGAGAAGTCTTCAATTCTAATTTAGAGAGTCCACTGTATTTTTTACAAATGAGAAAGGTATATGTTTATTTTGGTCCTGGCAACGCCTTTGTCATTGATAACAAAGGTCGTCGTACCTACTCCGCAATGAATATTGTTGAAGCTATCGTAAAATTGTATTACTTTTATAGCGTCGTAGAACCTAACGACTCTAACTCTAATTCGGATCGTCTGAATCCATTTTTGGCAATAAGAACAAAATATTTCTTTACAATTTTCAGTCTGACGTAAGTTTAATCAAAACACTTACGTTTTCGCTTTTCAAGAAGCGATTACAAGAAGGAGTATATTCGGATATTTGGTCGGTGTCGCTGTAGCTAGGTCTGGCTTAGCAAGAGCTCCGGGAGCCATCGGATTAACTCAATCAAGTGTAGTAACACTAATGATTGAACACGATGCTTGCGATAGTTTGAAATTCTGAAATGTGCATTTGAGATGAACATTTTAAGCGAGTTTTATAGATTTTTACTTGCGCATAATGAAATTAACTTTTAAACTCAAAGCATTTATTTGAAATAAACCAATTATAGGCACTTTGAATTGTCGGGTCGGGGGTCGGTCAGTCAGAAAGATGAAGCCATTTGCCCATTCCATAATTTCCAAAGCGTAGTAGGTTCCTATGGAGAAGAAAGGGCAAGAAACTCCACGGACACTCTTTTAAATCAAAATATTCTTTCATCATTCATGTTGAAATTATAGGTACATGTGACAACAATATAGAAAGACATGCACGTTAAAAGCGTCCGTAATAAAAATATAGAAACAATTAAAAAACTAAAATAAACCATTGCATCTAAGAGAATCATCATGATCAGTCCCTACTGACGGCGCCCGTTCACGAACATGACGCATGGATCAGCATCATTCAGCTCCACCATTTTGAAGGGAGCTTAATGATCCAAGACACACGCCACCACCAGCGAGTCTTTTGAGTGAGCATGACTGAGTGAGTACTCTCAGCTGCCAGGGCTCATTCAAGTCAATGAAAGAAATACCCAGTAACTAGTAGTTCTGTTGTAGGTAATGGTCACAGCGCTCACACATGTGCTATGCAATTATACAATACTAAGAGATCGAATTTATACAATGCAAAGATATAGTTTTTGCAATCTTCAGCAGCTCCAACAATATCTTCAATGCTAAGCAACTTAAAATAATGCGCCCTTGTGGAGTTGGACCAGCGTTGAGCCAAGCATTTTTGTCAGCGATGTAATCCCCCAACCTTTAATATGCTTGGCAGCATGGTGTGCGTTTTATACAAGATTTAAATTTCGTTTCATTTAGTTCGAGTATGTGGGGAGGTATATTAGTAGACTGAAACCAGGTTGAACTAATTGGTCTCTATTTCTAGTACTATAATTGTGTCTTTCACCTCTTTTACCAAAAAGATAGGTACCGTCATGATGTTAATTATTTTTAAACAGTTCCGTTAGAGAATCGCGCCTGCGGAGGCCATATATTGCTCTGATGGCTCTTTTCTGCAGAATAAAAATAGAGTCGATGTCTGTAGCTCATCCCTATAGTAAAATACCGACTGAAAGTAGGTAACTGAAATAGACCAGCCTCGCGGTATCTACATCAGTAAATTGACGGATCTTTCTTACAGCATATGCTGCTAAACTTAGCCGTCCTGCAAGAGATGTTAAATGAGGCTTTATTCAATTCAATACTGTATCACAATCACTACTTATAACATTCGGTAAAGCTTCTTTTATTTCTTCGTTTTTTTTTTTTTTCATTTAATACTAAATTATTAGAGTGAACCAATTTTGGGGCGTAAATAACGCCCTACTGCATAGGGCGTTATTTACGTCATCAAGATTTGCTGCACATCTATTTATCTTAAAAATTAGGGAAGTATAGTCAGCAAATAACACCATTTTTGGTTGGTTTTTTAATAAATGGGGTAAATCATTAAAATATACTAAAAAGAGGAAAGGACCAATATTGAGTCTTTTGGAACACCTATTTTTACTTTTAGACCGACTGAATTGACACCATTAATTTGAACTTGCTGTTTATCATATACAAACTGAGCGCAAGTACTTCGTAATGCTCAAGTTTCAAGAGTAAGGTTTCATGATTTACGCAATCAAATGCCTTGGGGTGTTTAAATTTCATCTGTTTTGCTAACTACAGTGAATCGAGCAGAGAGCTGTCTCAAAATTAGTAAATTTCCACTCACTTTGTAAAAAAAAAGAAGACAATCCATGTCCGTTGACACGTTTGGCTCATTTTGTTGGTTGCGGTAAAGCGACGTTAAATATTTTCCCACAGAATTCGGACACGTTCATTGTTTCAATCCGTAATGCATACAGAGGTATTACCACCGGAAGCGTTTCGGTTCATGAAAGAAAAATAATACAAAAACAACAAACAAATTCAAGCCTTTACTTTTTATATTTCGCTTTTTTAATATCATCACGTTCGCCGCAACGTATTTTGTATATTTTTCGGTTTATTTTGCTCTCGGGCTTATGTTTTGGTCGCGGCGCGGCACACGCGTTAGCAACAGGACCTATTCCTTTTTAGGTTTGTTCGTTTTTCACACAGCTAATTTTTGCGTTGAACCGAACGTGACATGTATACGAAGTTAGCTACGTTATCCTGATGATCACATACGGGTCGAGGAATTTTTTAATTGTGATAGGTAATCCATTTGATACTTCCCTGAATACTTTATAACGAAAATTATAAAAGTCATTTTAGAAGTTAAGCCTTCGTCTTTTTAATTTGTTTAGTTTAATGTTCGTGTCAGGCATATTGTCCGACTTAACTGTCATTGATCCGATGAGATCCGCGGCACAACACCTGAGTTTTGCAAGGGAATGCTGCAACATTTAAAACTTTTTTGGAAATTGGAAAAGTTTCTCCAAGTCGGTCGTTCGGGGCCAAATGCTCCATGAAGTACCGTTTATCGTAGACATAACGATGCTTTTCATTGCCTTCCATCTCTATACACTTCAATAACAAGCTTGATTTTTGATAAGCTTTTTAATATAAAACTTTTTAATAGAATTCTGATTAACATTGTTCGTTTTATAATCGGTTTTTCTTTTTCATGGATAATCTGAAGGGATTGATAATCTGTAATCTGTCTGAAGATAGTCTGTAGCATAAAAGGATATAGAAACAAAATTCTAATTATATTCTTTAATTTCCGACTGTCACGAAGAGGGGTGCATAAAAATAATATATTTTCCCTGTTTTTTACATTGGAGCAATATAAAGTCATGCCAAAAATGCTCTGAACGTTGGGGACAAATTAAATTAGCATGAAAAGGAGTCGCAACAAACGAGCTTGTGTATTTTGTGTATAACTGTACAAGTACCGACGGCTACACTCGGCGACAGAGCCACTCGGCCGACGCCAACTTAATTTCATTTAGCCACAGAGTTATGATGCGCCAACGAGAAGCGCGCCTTCGACCAGGCAGACGTCTTTCTTCTTGTACTGTTGATCCTCCACGTAATAACATTAGCCCCAGAATTAATTCTATTGTGTTTGATGCGTGACACTCACAATAATGTAACGAGTGTTGATAAGGCATCGCAATCAATAATCTTTCTGTATTTCGTGAGTTCCAAGTGAAAGAAAGTAACATTGGTAAAATAAGTAAGAAAACTTGGAAATGAAGCATGGAACTGACTTCCCGTTTAAAAGTTCCGACTCCGACGGAAAGTATCGTTCGTTAGTGGAAAAAAAAGATTAATGTTGGGAAAAAAGAAAAGAAGCAATAAATGGGAGGTAACGTAAATAAATATATCAATGTATTGATAGAATCGTAGACATCTGTCGTCGAGGAAATTGATTTCAATCTCGTCGTCGGCGGCGGCTTGCGGCTCGTACCGGATGCGCCTGCCCCAAATAAATACACCACGACAAGTGGCTGATATCTGAACTGTCGCCCTGAACACACACACGCCTAATACTTCCTGTCTGTTCTCACTCCGTCTGCTGCAGTTTTCATCAAAACGTTTTCTCATTCAGTTTTCCTAATTACAAATCGTATAGCTTTCTCATTCGTTTCGAACAGCTTTGCTAGTTCTTTTTATTTTCAATCTAATTACAAATTTTCCTGTCGCGAAATATAATCAAAACAAATACTCCCTATGTAGAACGAATGAATTACTGCGATAACACTCGACTCGAGATAACACAAAATTAAACCCTCTTCACACACCAGAGGTTCTATAGAAGCGAAAAAACTTCTCGCCTCATAACGTGAGGAGTTTTCGCGAAATTTCACCGAAATTCGTAGAATTATTCACATCTGCACGCGGCGTTCGCGCCGCGGCCGAAAGTTAGATGAGTTTTGTCGTGATACGACGCCGACTCTGAATAATTGGAAACAGAAACGCGGAAACCTGTTTGTTTTATTCGCGGCCCTACACGACACCGTGTTCACTTATCTGTAGGTACTTTGCGGGTGTATTTGACTATTAACTTGCTAATACGTTTTGTTACAGCGCGAATTCAAAATATTGAAATAAGTTCATAGTCGATTTCGACTGTATCGTATGATATAGCGATTGCAACATATTATTATCACTAGGTTTTCTTTTCTGTTGTATCTTTGATTTATACGAGGAAAATCAACATTAGAGTAATTTAACATGATTGTGAGTACCAGGAAATCAGGGGCGCAACAGAGATTGCTCGCAATTTAGCAGTGGGCACGTCGTCAACCCTCGTCACACCGCATGACGCCGGCGCGGCGCCCGCGTCTTGTGGCCTTCTCGACACAACGCGCCATAAGTGACACTACAACACGGAAAAGAGTTTCCTACGTCGTTCACGAAAATTCCTCACACAATATTAATGATTAATGAACGTCTATTGAGATTACAAACATAAATAAGACTTATGTAGGTACTTATGATTAGTTATTAATGAAGATGTGGTAGCTCTTAGTGATTTCAATGCGAAGTAAGTACCTACGTAAAGTGCCGAATCCCGAAATCGTAACTTTATTTTTACCTTCTTGTTTCTGTATGTTTCCTGGCGAAACATGGCAACCCCGTTTCAACGTTAGGGTCGTCTTTTGACAGTCTGTCGAGATTACATATTGAAGCCAGTTTTTATTACATAAGGTTTTTTGTGAGAGGAACTTGGCCCTCATTACAAAGGATATTAATGACAGTCTGTAGAGAACGCCTTTATTTTACGATCTTTAAATTAATAAGTCGGCAGTTTACAGCTCGTCTAAATGCTTCTTTTTCATTTTCGCCGCCGCCCTCGGGCTGTTTACAACATTTTTATTACAGTCGCTATATTGCAATCGCAGGATCAGTGACATTTAGAGCGTTCCTTCAATTTTCTATTTAACAAGTGACGTCCGCAGGGTTTCATTTAAATTCAGCCTCTGACCCCGCGCCTATCTAAACATTTTATTCCTTTGTTTATCGAAGTATATTTGAATATTTTACCCAAATGTATTTTATCTTTTATTGTCGTTAGAACTCTCTACAGCGCCCGAAATCGACAGTTTTAAATGCCTAAGAAAAGTTGCTCTCCTACAAACTTTATTGTGCTAGACAAAATTGTTTAACTCAAAGCAACTCATTTTATTTCACTGCAGTTACCTTAACAAAGAATTTTTAATTAAGTTTCGAAACAATATAAAAGAAGAAACTATGAAACAGCAATTTTTTGTGAGATGAAAAAAGAAAGTTGCATTCCCGGGACAGTTTTGTGCAGTCCAGTGGCGCGCATGCCGCGCCCGCGCCCGCCGCCTGCACTGCGGTATTGTTACGTGATGCTGCTGCCCTGGTACCAATACATCCGAAATATTTTATGATTCACTTGCTATAGGTAGGCACCCGTTTTATTTGTATGCTCTTTTCATATCTGGAAACAAAGAACGCGCTCTAAAACTCGTGAAAGGAAACTAGTGACCCGCCCTCTCTTTGCACGGTGCACGGGTGCAATCTATTAATTTGGCAAAACATCAAGATTTCTGTGCTATATCTAAGTTAAAAAGTAATGTATTGTCATCACAGACCTTCTAGAATGAATTCTCTAAAATGATAATGACAACCGCATTAAAATCTACTGAGAAATTTTGTCAAACAAAATGTTTCAGTTTTCGTTTTCTTTTCTCCTAAACTATAAAAAAATAGCTGAACTTACAATATGGGGTTGTTTTGGATAGCCCTTGGCGAGAGGCATCAAAAAATCGTTTTGACCACTGTAAAGCCGGCCACATACATAAAGGAATTCCATTCCGGAATATCCATTCGTAATTCCGAAGGCAGCAAAATTCAAAATTCAAAATTCAAAAGTCATTTATTCAAAGTAGGCTGATAATCAGCACTTTTCGAACGTCAAAATTACATAAGACAGTCCCCCAAAACGCCCACCCTTCACCACTTCCTAGTGCGTTAGCTGGGAAGAAGAAGTGGCGCAACAAACTCCCCAGCAGCACAGCTGTCTGATCAGTTAGAAAGAAAAAAAATGACTCTATATAATAGTATTCAACATACTTAATTAACCTAATTTAAATTATTATCCATATGTTAGCTAGCACACGCCAATATACCAAACAAAATCATCGAGAACTATACTCGGGCAGAAATAAAAACTAAACGTAAACAAAACTTAACGTCTTAATAAAAGCCTCCAGGCATAAAGGGCGTGCCCGCTTACATAAAGCTGTAACTGGAAGTTATAAATGATAAACTAGGACCATCGAGGTAAAATAAATAAACAGTTAATTACTAATAACAATAAATAATATGATCTATTGTCGAGGTCACTAGTTACATATTGCAATACAACTCATTAAAAAAAAACATTGTAATGAGTAGATTATGTCAACAATAAATTAAAATTAAATTAAAATAAACAATTATATGAACTCATATAACCTGTCAGTAGGTAAGCTAATTCTGGTGAAAGAACATAAAAATTGTCTTGAGTTAATCACAGCGACCAACTATTCTTATCATTTAAGTAGTCGTTGATAGAATAGTATGCCTTTGAACAAAGGTTGGATTTTACTTTCGTTTTAAACGCATTAAAAGGCAAATCTAGCAAAGAAGAGGGTAACTTGTTATAAAAGGTTATACCAAGCCCAACAAATGAGTTATGAACCTTATGAAGCCGGTGAAAAGGAACTCTTAGTTTTTCCTTATTTCTAGTGTTAACATTGTGAAAATCACTGTTCTTACTGTATAAATGTATATTTTGCCTAATATATAAGATGTTGGCGAAAATGAATTGAGATGCCACTGTGAGGATACCAATATCTTTGAAAAAATCTCTCAGAGAAACTCTGGGGCCTAGCTGGTAAATAGCTCGAACAGCTCGTTTTTGAAGGACAAATATATTTTGAATATCAGCAGCTTTGCCCCACAGCAGAAGACCGTAGGACATAACGCTATGAAAATAACTAAAATAGACTAATCGAGCTGTATCGACGTCAGTGTATTGTCTTACTTTCCTGACGGCGTAGGCGGCAGAACTGAGCCTTCCCGCTAGGCTCGATATATGTGGGCCCCACTGAAGTTTGGCATCTACTGTTATGCCCAGAAAAACTGCCGAATTTACAGATTCAAGCACCTCTTTATCTAAGACGATGTTGGGTCCTAGATTTCTAACATTTGGTAGGGCGAACTTAACACATTTCGTTTTCTTGGCATTGAGAACTAGGTTATTTGTCGTAAACCAATCCGTAACCATTGAGAGTGCACTGTTTACATCGTCAAAATCTTGTCTATTCCGGTCTACTTTAAAAATAAGAGAGGTATCGTCTGCAAACAGTACAACTTCACAGATACCCTTTAAATAGAATGGTAGGTCATTGATATACACTAAGAACAAGAATGGACCCAGTATTGAGCCTTGAGGTACACCTAACTGAACTGGTAGCCCGGAAGATTTCACACCATTAACATCTACACATTGGGACCTATTATGTAAATACGTTGTAATAAATTTATAACGTTGAGAGCTTCGTTTTGCACACCGTAATGACGCAGTTTACGCAAAAGCGTGTCATGGTGCACGCAATCAAAGGCTTTGGAGAGATCACAGAAAACCCCAATAGCATTTTGCGAGTTCTCCCATGCGTTAAATATGTGTTTCAGCAGAGCAACACCCGCATCTGTAGTCGAACGACCTTTTGTAAATCCATATTGTTCATTATGAAGGAGGCTATTTAAATTAAAATGTCTTAGCAGCTGCTTGAGTATTAACTTTTCAAATATTTTGCTAAATGCTGGTAAAATAGAAATAGGCCTGAAATTGCCAACTTCATTTTTATTACCTGATTTAAATAATGGTATGACTTTACTATTCTTCATGAGTTCAGGAAAAGTTCCTAAATCAACACATTTATTAAAAGTAACAGCTAGATAGGGGGCTACGATGTCTATTATATTACTTAAAAGTTTAATGGAGATGCCCCAGTAATCACCAGTGTTTTTAGACTTGAGTGTGTTAAAAACATTAACTACATCACGAGGCGTTACATGTTCGAAGCTAAATATGCGACTATTTTTAGACACACTACTAAGCAAAAGGTTTTCAGCTTTAGACGGGGATGAATTTAAGGAGCGAGTCGTAGTTACAGGTATGTTTGCAAAAAACTCATTAAACGCCTCAGCTACGTCAGCTGCTTTATCAACTAATTTATTGTCGACCATAATCTCAAGTTGTTTATCTTGTTTAACCGACTTACCCGTTTCATTATTAATAATTTTCCAAGTGGTTTTAACTTTATTATTGGAATTTTTAATTGAATCGCTTAAAAATTTAGATTTAGCAAAAACACTAACCTTTTTAAATAATTTTGAATAACTTTTGACATACTCTAGGAAAGGAGTATCAAACCTGTATTTTTTCAAACCATATAACTCATATAGTCTCGCTCTACTTTTATAAATCGCAAATCCATACTAACTCGGCCAATGCTATGTCCAATGTTTTTTATAAGTAAATTCACGTATATACAGACGACAGATGTGTGAAGTGAGAAATATGTATTGATCTCAATTTTGTTTCTTTTCAGGTAAGAACCACCACAATACACTACGTCCTACGGATTACAGCTTAAGTAATATCAACACGGAAAGCAAGACAGGAAGTAGGCATTTTTTCTTAATATCAAGTTAATCGTCAAAATTACCGCACCCTATAAAAGTCAAAAATATGCAATAAATGTACCAGAACACCATAGCCGTACGGAGATGCATTCGCAATTTCGCAAGGGCTCCCAATCTGCACCCTCTAGCTGATATCGCCCGAGGGGCGGGAGGAGCGAACTAGGGACGACGTGTGGCGTAATGGCCGCGTGATTGAATTGCCGTATCTTCACCGCTTCAGCGCTTCACCGCCCCTGGTATCTATCGAGTTAATTTAACGGGCACGCGTTAACGATATCCACTTTTATTATATTTTCGTGGAATGAAATGTATACAACATTTAAATGAAATTGCTTTTAAATCAAAAGCTTTTAGAGATTGTTTGGTAGCAAGAGCTGTGGCAGCGGGTGAGACAAAGTTACAAATACCTAATAAAAATAATAAAAAAGACTGCTCGGTGACGCGCCGCCTGTATATTTACAGGTCGCATTTATGGGGTAGTGCCACCGCCAAGTCGATAAAACAAACAAACAAAAGCACAGCCGTACCATCTTTTGTCGAAGCCATTCAGGACATTTACGCCCCTCCGTAACTTCATTGTGGAAGAAGCCTGAATTTTCAGTGACCAAGGTTAAAGAAAAAATCGGCCCACACTTAGAGTTCCGTACCATATCGTACAAGATTTAACACTATGTACTTTTTAAATACTTACCTAAAAGAAACTAGAGAGGCGCTTCAACAAGACGTAAAGATTTGTAAAGTTATCGTCTAATTTAATTACATCCGTCATACAAGTATTTACTAACGTTATTTGACAGTCATACAGAAATCTATTATTTTGGAAATACTAAAGGAAGAATATTTTAAATCTTAATTTTTTTTAAATGCAAAGATATTTCATAATGATACTGTGAATTACAAAGTTATTTTTTGCAGTTGCAGAAAATCGTGCATGCATATTTAAACAAAATAATTTGTGAATTTTTTTAATATTTGTTGATTAAAGACAGTATAATATATGGTAGGTACATGATATACAGAAGTTTCAACATTTTCAGGGTAAGATATAAAACATTAATACACAATCTGAAAATTTCAGTGGATAGCTATTACAGTTCATGAGATACAGCCCGCTAAGAGACAGACGGATGGATAGCAGAGGCGTAGTAGTAGGGTTCCGTTTGGCACCCTTTAGTAACGGCACCCTAAAACTTGACGCAAAGAAACACAAACACAAAAAAGGAAAATATAAAAAAAAAACATTCAGAGATTGTCTCAAATAAAATAAGATGCAAAGTTACTTGAAAGGCTTCTATGCTTAATTCCATTCAATTAAAATGTTTGAAAATGATTACAGCCAAAAATAAAATTCACAAGCAGTCATCACGTTACTGCTGAATTTATTTATGAAATATGTTTGATCAATCCATTTCCGCCATGCCATATATCTTCACAGTAAAAATGTAATAAAATAAAGGCGCGGTCCACGGACATATTAATCCGGACAATGAATGGTAGCTGCGATTTGTCCGGACGGACGCACGCCGGTGAAATATAACCTCTCGTAAGACCTGCGCCTAAAAATTTGCTCGATTGTTATCAAGTGGAGAGATGACGTAATTACCTGTCAGACGAGATCCAGACAAATAATCGCTAAGATTACAAACGGAATTAGATTGTTAAGGAGCCATTCAGGTTTTGCTACGGGTTCGTATTTATTTTGTAATTTTAAAATGTTAAAATATTATTTAAAAATACCGGCCAAGTGCGTGTTGGACTACGCACAATGAAGGGTTCCGTAGTTGGATGAATTTATCCCAAGAACAAACTTAACATTGTAGTTGAAAAACATGTTCTCCCATACATTCCAACTGCAAATGTAAGTTTGTACGTAAAATATTGAGAGATTTACCATGTTATTTGAAGACCATAGACTTATAGGTTTTCGTGTAATCTATGAGTAAAGAACCGTTCTCTGTATTTTTTTTAATTTTAGGCTCAGTAGTTTCGGAGATTAGGGTGGGGTAAATTTTCATAAATTTTCTTAAATATTTTTATATGTATTAATTTAGAAAAAAAATACATTTGGCGTCCTCGCAATAAGCCCTTTCATTTGATATGTCACACGGTATAGTTTACAAAACTTTTTTTATAGTCTCTTATTTGCCCCCCAAAACTGACCCCCCCCATATTCAAAATTCATTTATTTACGTTACACGTCCCTGTTTGGATCACAGAAAAACATATCTGTACCAAACAGTTTAATCGGTCCATTAGATTCGGCGCAAATTGGCTGTAACAGACGGACAGACAGACACACGAGTGAGGATAAGGGTTCCGATTTGTCCTTTTGAGGTAAGGAACCCTAAAAATACAAATTTTTGTTCTCAACTATCTCAACTTCACATACCTACATTTAAAAGCTGCGTTTAATAAAATAAGACTTAAACGAAGCCCTTGAGATATTTTCACATAAAACGCTTATTTCCGGATTTACCAGGAAATTGCAAAAAGCAAACGAGACCCGAATTGTATTTATGGAGACCCTTTGAGAAGAGGTTAGCTATCCTTAGTATGCTAAGGATAGCGATGCCGTGCGGCACGGCAACGGCATGACATTTAAATGTTGAGTTGGAAAATATTAAAATTCAGCCCCCAGCGTGTGCCCGTAAAACGGGAGCTATCGCGGACGACACACGACCGACGTGATCTATAAGCCACCGTGTAATCCACTACAATTATCTTTTATTTCATTTTGCACATCAATTATCGGAAATTATGTAGGTCGGCATGATTTAAATATTTAAAGCCTGTAGTAGTGATATTTGAAACAGTAGACAATATGCGTTAAACAAAACGAAATTAAAATTCACCGACTTGAAGGGTGATAAATTTCCCTATTAGTTCTGCCTGGCTGGACCACTTGCCGACTATTTCTGATCTTTCGTCCTTTGATTAACGACTCTGTTTGGAATTAAACAACAAAATGGTAGATTTCTTACAATTTATCAGCTTTGCGCGTCGAGCCGTCGAGCCGTCGCGGTCCGAACGCGGCTCTAGTCGCGGTAGCCCGCAAATACCCCGAACTCCCATTTAAATCGGGCAAAGTATTTTATCAGAGTCAGAGACAGAGTGCCGTGGGTGGCAACAGTTCATTTAGAAAACAAAGGGTTCCCCTCTGCCGGGTGGCACTGGTTGCCACCAATGACAAACGTTCCTCACTGAGATACGGACACTAAATCGGCGGATGATGCGCTGTAAACGGGAATAAACCAAAACAATTTTTTTTTTTTTTTTTTTTTTTTTTTTTTTTTTTTTTTTTTTTTTATTTATTTATTTATATCATCACTTACATATATAGCTGCAGTACCTACCAGACTGCTTATCGCAGAATATTACGAACCGTGTCTCGTCAGCAAAATCTTGCGTTTCATATCTTTGTCAGCTCAACTGATTTGAGCAGGAATATAATTTAGTTTCCCTCCCTAACGAATGTGCCATGATCGCTGTATGTTGGGACGCGTCGCTCTGGCCCCACACCGCTGGCGACTCCTGCTCTCTCATTATTTACTGGAGAATATCTGATTGAGTTTCGGGACCAAATACGGATCTATCTGGTACATAGAACTGTTTATTTATGAGACAACTTGGAATTTACATTTTACTCACTGCTGTTAGAGAAAATAGCACATATAGAACATATTCGTTTAGAAAAATGAAATGAAAACATGAAATAATGTGCCATAAATATTTGAGTTATCAAACTAACAGAGAGTTATCCGTGTAATACATGATCAATGTACATAAAATATATGTAACACCAAACATTATAATTAGCATTTCTGACAATAACATGCACTGGCCAATCGAGTATTGATGCAATACGATTTCATCATGAATCAATCATTTCTAGATAGAGAGTTAGAGAGTGTATTTTTATAAATTCCTGAAAAATAAGGGAAATGAAATTGATTCCCTCGAACAGATTTGTTACCCCGGCACGTGTGATTGTACCTAGTGGCACATTGGTTACAAATTCACAAGGCTTCGAGCTTTTGGCACGTACAAACGCAATCGTTTAGCCTGACCGATCGATCGTAACATCGATCATAGCCATCGATCGTCCAGCCTGATCGACTGGAGTCAATCGTTCGGAAAGGCCCACATAAAACGCATTCTTTGCTAACTCTCCGGCTGAAATACTCGGCACTAGTTAAATGTATTGTAACAAAGCGCTTCCTACCCTCGCGGTAAACAGGAAGACTGCTTGATAAAGTGTTACAGGATGTTTTGTACCGGGACGAACGATTATCTCGCGTGTTTTCATATTGTTGTCTGTGGACAAAACTGATTTTACTTTCAGTTCAGATGCCCAAAAACTAAATTATTTATGAACTGAGTGTTAAGTCATTTATCAGTAATGATAATCTGCGGACGCATTTTTGATCTCATCACAATTTAGAATAGTTAATTACGCATCTATCATTATATTATATAGCTTCTGACCGCGACTTCGTTCACGTGAAATTTCTTGTCTCTCACGTGAAGGTTCTTACGGAAAGAAAAATCAAGAAAATTGCGCAGAAAATTGGAAAATTTCAGAAAACTTAACGGCTATTTTAAATTCGCGCGTTGGACAGTGGTGCCGATTCTCTTGTACACCGAACTAAACTAACTAAACTATCACTAAAATTTCTTAATTTTGGCTATGAGAATTTTAACGCTATTCTGCAAATAAAATTCTCTAAATTAAAAAATAATTTTGACACGACTAAAACGAATTTGACAATCGTGAATCCACGTGGTACCCGATTTTTTTTAGAGCCGGAGACGCGCAGGGGGTGCAGCCTCGACGTATTTTATATGGAATATTTCACTTTTTGTATGGAAAATATGAAAAAAATATTACCAACATGTTGAGTTTTAGGGTAAGAGTTTTATAAAGGGGGTCGAAATTTTCATTATTTTTGCGATAGGACGCACCATTTTCGAGATATAAGCAAAAGAAAAAATAAATACAGTACTGGTTTTTGCACATGAAGTCGAGATGTTGGTGTGAATTTTAGTTCATGACAACTTATTTTACCCCACACCTTTTTAATCGCGATTAAAAATTGTTAGGTTTAGTCTGGTTTGGTCTTTTACAATCAAAATTTTAGGTGAAAAACGTCATATTCAGAATAGCAAAATTGCCATTTTCACTAAACTAAAAACTCAGTACTATCTTAGTGCTGTCAAACTAAAATATAGTTAAGTTGTGTCACTTTAGTCTATTTCAGAATGGGAAATCGTCGTTTGACAGGATTAAACTAAATTTTAGTGATTTTTAGTTTAGTTTAGAGGCATTTGTGACAAGAGAATCGGCACCATTTAGCGCTTTTGATGAATGTGAATTTAGCAGAGTAGGGTAGGTTGGTAAGTAGGATAAATAGGGTGGGTAGGTAAGTAGGATAAATAGGGTAGGTAGGTAGGTAGGGTAAGAGGGTAGGGTAGGTAAGGTAAGTAGGTAGGTAGATAAGGTAAGTAGGCAGGGTAGAGTAGGTAGGGTAAGTAAGTGCGCCGTAGATAAGTACATAATGCTACCCGTGCGAAGCCGGGGCGGGCAGCTAGTTAGAAAATGAATTGCCGTGTGTTAGAGTCACAAAAACTCGAAAATGGTTCGACCGATTTCAATGTTTGCTTTTTTGTATTGTTCGCTGAAACAATTTAAAAAAATCGTGAACCCAAACGAACAGACGAAATATCGAAATTTTGTCTCACATGGTACTAAGTTCACCGGGTCATCTAGTCTTAATAAAATATCTGATCAGGTACCTAAATGAACTAGGTACATCACAAAGTATTCATACGCTCACGGGTTTGCAATTAGCGCTTCTATCCAATATTATGCATGTTTGTAATTAGGAAGCGCGCAGCATCGGACAAACAATGCGATGATCGTTCGCTGCCGGATGCTGGAACAAGGCAAATACATTTACAATGGTAGTCAATGCCATTATGGATATGCCGAACACATGTGACAGTACCAGGCTTTTAGCTGACTGTGGAGTTGTTTACTTTCAACCAAATGGGTTTTCGACGTAATTAAAGATTTTGGTGTCAGGAGTGTAATTATTATGCATGCGAGGATTCAGTGAATTCTGGTTGTATCCTTTGTGAGTAAAGAGCATTAGGATTAGGAGAGCATGCATATTAATGTTCTTGTTGGCAGTGTTGCAGACGTGCAGGGCTAAATTAGTAGTGAATGTACTTAATTACCGTTTTGCGTTTGTGTTAGTGTAGTTTGAACAGCTTTGGGAAAGTGTATATAAGTAGAAACCATTTCTTGAGTGGTGATAGCTGATCACCTCAAACATTCCTCGGAGTTTAAATTGCTTAAACAATGCAAAATACTCGTACTTTTGATTTCAAACAACAAAAATCTGACCGTATGGTTTGTATTCCAACTCTAAGAATCAGATTTGTGTTAAGATTTTGTGAAACCCGCGTAACCTCGCGGTTGGAAGGGTAAGGTAAATCAATTTAGGTAGCTCGAGGTCCTAAATTCGATTCCCGCTAAAGGCGACGGATCCGCTCTCTTTCGGAAACCTCGGTTATATACCAATCGACACTGACGCAAATTCGATAAGCTTGCCGAGATATTTATATTTTAAAAAGTTTGCTTTGCTAAATTCGTGAATATTTAGATAAAATATCCATCAATTACTATTTGGTATGGCTAGGTACCTACTTGATCTAAGTTTCTTCATATAATGTGAATAAAATACATATTATTTTTACAAATATCAAATAAGCCCCTTTTATCGATATTACTGTGTTGATTTAGGAGCTTTTGGTTATAATAAAACAATTGACTGAATCAAGCTCAAATTGAGGTCCAAAGCAAACTTGGGATCTCCCTAGGGTGCGTATCAACCCATCGTACCAAGCTCTCAACAACGTGAAGGAGTTCAACAAAGGGCAACAAGTTACTATAGAACTCCCACATGCAATACAAAAGACTGAAATCCCTTTTCAAAATGACTCGAACACTCAGCAGTACCTACCCTTCTTTTTACCCTTCTTTTTTCTTTTCTACATTTGTCTCGAATACAACAAAGAATTACTTTTGTTGTCTTCTTTAATAATAAAAACGCCTAACACCACCGTCATATTTAAAAATTTAATACTACCACATAAAAATTGCTTATTTTATGTAAGAACGTATTTTGACGAATAAAATACACAGTAATGAACAATTTTATTATTTCTCTGTCGTTTCTGAGGGGCTGCGAGCCGACGGATTCCCATCGGGACCCAGTGGCTCGTGGCTAATTTGTGAGCATTCGGAGGAGGGACGGTGAGGTTGAGGAGGGGGAGGACGGTAAGGCAGTACCTGACTTAATACGTATCCGATGATGACAGGTACGTGTGGAAACGTGTCGCGCGGCCTAAAAGGAAATTTATTAATATCAATGGAACCAGCCCTTTTGTTCACTATGGAAAGAAATATGTTTTATATACGGGAGCCAAACGAATACTGACATGTTTGTATGCTTATTTCCACCGGTTATTTACTGCGTGTAAATAGATTTAGGTAAATAAAGCGTGTTACGTTCTGTGCAGCCTTTGTGACTACGTGTGATTATTGACTCGGATGAGGGCAATTTAAATTTGTATTTCTGTACGATTTTTTTATTTGATTGATTAACTATTATTTTGGAGCTACATAAAGCCATTCAAATGACTGAATAGTACTAGTAAAGTAAAAAAATAAACGTCAAAAACAGTCGACACACACTTATTCAAAAGATGTCAAGTCTACTAGGACCAGTATGGTACACTTCATAAATGAAGTTTACAACTGAAAACGTGCGTAAGCTTTGTTGTTACATCCGAACACTCGAGATATAAACTTACCATTTTCACAGTTTTACAGCGGGAATCGTACACGACTGAACACTGTACAGTCAGATAACAATGTGCAGCAAGTCTATCGCAGTGCAAACTTAGGCGATCGAAGTTAACAGTAACTTGGCGAAAAACGGCCGGCTATCGAAAATAACTTTGAATGCGATACTTACTCGAATTCAGTGAAAATTTAAGTCAGTTTTACGTTGAGTTTTGAACAGTGACTTTGAGTTTACATGTTATTGTTTATCTTTAACTGCCACGTTTCTCACGCATTGATAATTTGAGACATAACTAATAAAATATATGTAATTTAGCATGAAATATAGGTAATTCATAAAATTATAGTAAAGCCATCTACAACATTCCGTAGATGTAGAGACCAGAGACTACGTAAGTAATCGTAGCCGCCTGAGCTACGCCGTAGCTCGGCGCGTAGCGTGACGTTATGTGAACTAAGAGTCACCTATTTCCTATTACCAACATTCCGATTTGTCAACGCAGCTACAGTCTGCGGTCTGCCGTCGGAATTGTATCTTAGTAAAGATTGTCAACGTGCAAGGGGAGCACAGCAACCTTTGCAAAAGTTTGTTTTTGGAAACAATTTGTTCCTTCCAATGTTATCTATACACGGCGGCGTTAGCGACAATTGATTGACTTTGACAAGCGTTGTTTTAAGTGCTCTCTTACTTTCCCCCGTTTCTGCTCTCCGGGGACACACCCGACACAGAAATACCGTTAAGGTGGATTCGTGTACCCGCGAAATTCGAATTTTCTTACGTTTTTTGCAATTTGCAGGTCAGTGTCAGGTTGTATGTTGATCATAATATGATTCCCGACCATACCAAATATGTATTTACACAATTATAATTTTTAGAATCATTAATTAATACGTCTCTCTAAGTTAGATTTGTTCTCAAATGTCATGACATTTTTAATTGTGTAAATACATATTTGATATGGTCGGGAATCATATTATGATCAAGATACAACACGACACTGACTTGCAAATTGTAAAAAACGTAACCTTCGGGAACGACGTTCCTTACGCGATACTCGCACGCATACACACATGCTCGTTTTTAATAGAAAGAGACAGAGAGAGAGAAAGTCGCATGGAGCGGGCATAACGCTTTTCCCTAACGTGACGATTTCTACCAGTCAACTCCTACCGCAAGCTGCGTTAAGGACCTTCGTTCCAATAACATAACATCACGCCTATTTTCCCCAAAGGATTAGGCAGAGGCATACGTTATAGTAATAAGGCGCGAGCCTATTGCCGTTGACCGGGCTCATATCCAGACTGCCGGCTGCTATTGAGAAATTCTCGATGGAAAACCCCAATAACAGTTTGCCCGACCTGGGAATCGAACCCAGGACCTCACGCTCAGCAGTACTTGCGACTACTAGACCAACGAGGCAGGTAATTGTTATACATAATATTTTTTTCAACTTTTATTGTTTTAATCTATCTAGCTGTTTATACGACGTCACTGAGCTGAGTCTTTGAACCAAAAACAAAAATTATCTCAAACACATTTTCAATCACGTTCCATTGTGTACCTTGTTTAGATGTTGGGGTAAACATGTAAACAATCTATTTTGGGACAAGTATAGCCCCAGGAATCAGGGTTTTAGAACATCCATTAATCGACATTATGTTTTGGAACATCCATTAATCGCCATTATGTTTTAGAACATCCAGTAATCGATATTATATTTTTCTGATAAACTCTCGACTTTGTATTTTCTTGTTGTCTATTTTACCAGCAATATTCTTATGAACAAACAGCGTGTCTCATCTGTATTCTGAACTTAACTTTGGTCCAACTGGTTGAAATGCTAATCAAATTCTTGTTTTTGTTCGACCGACCTTTTGCTTAATTTAGCGATCCGAGGTCCTATGTAAACTGCGCCTACTGGTAAATGTGTTTGCTGCGGTCTCATGGGAGCCTGGTGTGTGTTCCTCTGAGAAGCTGCCTTAGTAAATGCACGCACGTGTGACTTGAAAAATCACAGACATTAAATTATACAGTTCAGAATCTGGAAAACACGGTCCTAACGAAAGGACGGCTTGTTTTTTCAACGGCAAGGTATGTTTTTGGTAGAATTTACGAATCATCGTACTTTAACATAAATTATTCGAAATTTTCTTGTTCAGTTACAGCCAAACCTCCCTTTGATTCTTTAAAGATAGCAAATCATAAAAAAGTGATACAAAGGTAAGATTTGTACTTATAAAAGCTGTCTGTGAATCTCCCACACAAATGTAAGTTCTGAATATTGCCCATTATGTGACCGACACATGGTAATTACATGTAAGAAGAACATTAATTTGGAATTAGCTGTAAACGTCGCACTTCTGAGGCACAATACTCCCGAATACAATGGAGTAATGTTCACATTAGCGACGATTTCGGAATTCGCATCTCATAAATTGCAAATGTCTGTACTTTAAATTTACGATAATGTGAATTGTTGCGAAGGAACTCGCGATTGTCGTATCGTAAGTGAATCGCGTTCGTAACGAGACGGTCGAGATAAAGGGAATATCATGGTGTAATAAACGCGAAGCGATATCGCGACGGAGCGCGCGATACCGACCCGCGATTGTCTCCAAACGGTCCCGCGGAGGAGCGCCACTTACATAGCTTTACGGAATTATACGCTCGGGCCGCGTTCTGACTACTATAGACATAGTTCTATTTCACAGATTTAATTTATCGTTACTTTATGGGTAGTTTACGTTATTCCGTTTCAATTCACCTCCGCATCGCCGCTAGAGGGCGTGATTTAACGCTTTATTAAACAAGAAAATCTTAAATATACCTAGAGGTTTGTATAAATCTTCTGAATGAGAGTCAGTCAAATGGAATGTATTTCAGATAAACTTTTTTTATAAAGAAGCCTTCGCTTGCTGCTTTTTTGTTTTTATTCGTCGGAGCTTGTTAGCAGGATATTCAAATCGTTGCCAATCAGCGGAAATTAATTGGTTTCTTGTTTCAATATCGTGATTTTTCCTTTCGTTATAAAATGCTGATTGCGCGAAAAAACCTTATTTCAATATTTACAATGTAATATCTTAATTGTGTAAAACGAGCTGACAAATTATCATCTCGTTTAGATAATTACGTTGTTCGAAAATGTATTCAAATATTATTTTGTGTTCAATATTTTTTGTCATCACAATATTGTGTTGAATGTCTCGAAATAAGCGACAGAGCTCCCATTGCTGCGTATAGTATTACTAAATGACATAATTCTCTTGACAAATGCTACAATTAAATAATGCGATCTTTCAGAGACTAGGTTTCAATGTGTTGCGCTTCAGAAATTAACAAGCATTACGTAAGTAGCTTTTAAAATTATTATACTTACTCACAAAATCGCTTTGAACATTGTGCTATTCTTGTAGGTGGGTATTTTGAAGTTATTTTAAATAGTTGCTCATATAAATGTTCCATATTTTAGTAATCCGGTACTTTCCAAACTGAAAATATGGAGTTGTTTGAAATTCTGGCATTTGATAAAATGTAAAAAATACATTTTCTGAAATACGAAAAAGTCAATCTATCAGCCGTTCGCATCGCATTCCGTACGATACAATATCGGGTGAATTCCGCGCGGAGAATAATGCTAAATTGAGAGCCGGTCCGTGGCAAATATCCTCATATTCTTCAAAGCCGTTTACTGATCTTCATCCGTATCGACGTGTCGTTCCATATCGGATCCCGGGAATTGCATTCGCTGGCTCGTGAAATCGAGCCCGATGGACGCGCGACGTCGCACGGCGTCGCGAGATGTCGCGCGATGCCGCGGCATCTCCATGCATACAGGGTACCGCATGTAACATTGCATTCCATATAAATTGTTAACCGCACTCCCCTCACATCAGGTCATATCGGGTTTCATGCTATTTACGAGCATGGAATTCTGTAGTTTCGAGATGGTGGCCTTGTTTTTGTCTCGTTTGCAAACTATCTAACGGACATGCAATTCACATCCCGTAATTACTTAGCACGTGTCAAGTCTTACACTGTTGGGAAGTGCTTGTAATCGAAATGCTAAGACAAGATATTAATTTAACGCCATCTTAATTAATTCTAAACATTTGTATCAACTTAATATGTATAAATTATTAATCAAGTCAGTTCATTGGGAGACATCAAATTCGATTAATTTACATACAAACAACATAACCACATTTCTCTGTGTAGATTCATAAATCTGCTAAGCACGTGTATAATTTAACTGTAAGAAACAGAGCTACTAAGGATGCAGGCACATGGAGAAGGTCCTAGTCTCGTGCCGGTGGCTTAGCTAGTGCCGCAACGTTTGCTAAGCCACGCTCGTGACAGACCATAACTTGTGCAGATTAGGCGCGAGTCAATACTCTTGTACTGCTAAAGTCAACAACTACTTCGGTTATAGGTATAAGCAAAGATTTACCTGAAACCTTGAAAGAATAATTAAGTTAAAACAATAGATTGTATCGATTTTCTATATGATCAGGGGTGGGGGGGGGGATGTCAGCTAGGTACTAGAATATTTCAGCAAGTTTTTATTCGCAATACACACTTTTGCCAATTCATTTTAAAAACATGTTTATATCTCGGATTTGGATAATCATCCACGTAATAATTAAGATTGAGCTCAGTGACTTTTAAAAAGCTACTGTGATTAATTTATCGTCAGCTATTAACGTCATAATTTAAAACATCACTCTTCAAAGGTTATTATATATTTTTATACATTAATTCCAGACTGCTTTCAGATGTACTTACATTTAAAGCACAAAACACTGCCATGTCTGAGTAGACTCAAAAGATTTATTCACCCGTTACTTGAAGAATAATCACTATGAATTTAACTTTAAATGTATTTGCATTTTGAAGGTGAAGTGGTGTGTTGAACTCCATTCTTTATATTAGGTACTGTTTAGCAAAACGTAAAAAAATTGAACTATTTTCCGAACTCACCTGACAACAATTATCAGATTAAAATTATCACTGGACTGTCTTTCCGAAATTGTGTCCATTTGTGTTCATCAACCCGTCGAGTGCCTCTTGGCATAGGTTTCCTCTAGCATTTTCCATTGGGTTCTGTCTCGCACTACCCTTCTCCAGTGGTGTCCAACCGTGAGCCTCAGGTCATCCTCCCATCTCGCTTGTTGACGTTCTCAATTGCGTTTAGCGTCTCTGGGTACCAGTCAGTGACGGTTGCAATCCATTTGCCTTGCTTGTCTCGAATCATGTGACCGGTCCATCTCCAGTTCTATTCGAGTGTCAGCTACTTTAATTTTTTCTCTTAGTACACTGCTTCTTACTCTGTCTTGTTTCCTTATTCCTGTCATGCTTCTCCATGGCTTTCTGACAGCGTTCTAGCTTTACTCTGTGAAGTTTGGTGAGTGCCCATGTTTCACATCCATAGGTAATGACTGGAAGTATGCAGGTGTTGAAAGCTTTTCTTTTTATTGACATGCTTAGCTCATTAGAATTCATGATTTCTTCCATTGACCAGTACTTCTTCCATGCATTTGCTAATCTTCTATTTATTTCTTTAGTGGTTTGTTCTTCATGGGAGATTACTTGTCCAAAGAAGATGTATTCCTGTACATATTCAAGTGGGTATTCTGTTACTTCAATGATATTAAGAGAACATAGTAACCTTGAACTGATGCTGCAATATCACCTGGAATTTGCAGGATACCCAACTCCCTTGTGACGTCAGGTCTTTGACCACCGCCACACCCTTACCAACTTACAGCACAGGTATCGTGTTTGGGCTCATTGGAATGGTCTCAATGAATAGGTTATAGATAGATGACAAACAGGGTCTGGTGATGGAAGAGGAAACAAAAATGAAAAAATGTTTGTGTCGGGAGTTTTTAATTTTTTTATATAATTTCTTTCCTAATCTGTGCAGCCGCTTTAGCGTGATAGCGTAACAAACAAACAAACTCGCATTTATAATATTAGTTAGGATTAGCTTAGTCTAATTGTGATAAGCACACAAGCTGTGCTCGTGCTTGCCGACAGATACAATAAAGATGTACGTCAAACAGATATAACGGGGTCAGACATTGAGAAGGTGAACACAATAATAAGATATTCGGTTCACATCGCCCGTCGCTCGATAATAGTAATTTTCTCTAGATTTTCTCGTGTGAATGAACAAAACAATATTGCTTGAACTTAGATTCACCTACCCGACATGTGCGAGTAATAATTTTGACAGCTGAGTGCGCACGCCCTCCGTTTCAACGAAATTCTTAAGGGAGATACTTTTGGTAACATCTGCCCCCGGCGAACAATTTCACCTACAAAAACAAATACTTCAATAACGGCCGTCTGTCACCCCGCACATTAATGTGAAGGATAATCAAAATCTACCTATATGGTGCTCCGAAATCAGCCGCCGCTAAGTGTAAAATTGTGATTACCGTGTACTGCGGCTGGGACCTCATTTGTTACGTTGCGGCCTCTCAAACTGTGACACCCTGTATAAATCATCCTCTGACACTATTTATGGAGATAGTACCCCGGGGAGTATTCATTTCGGAGATGGACGATAATTTTCTTTTATTTTCCACCGTCGCGTCGAGCTCGGTCAGTGTAATTTGAGCGGTCTCCTTCATAAGGGAGCGAGCGCGCCGCGGCAGACAAAGTGGATCCGATCCACGTTGGCATCTGAGTGTAATATTCGATTCAGCAACTACTAGACGAGACGAAGTGTGATCGTGGGCGCGAAAAATTCGCTCCACTAAATCATCGCGGGTATAACGCCACAAAATGAAGGTTAACGTGGAGCCACGCCGCGCCGCTTTTTGCTGAGTCGCAGTCGGCTGTCGCCTTTGTGAACGACCAACTTTGAGCCGAGTTTGTTTCAATTAGGGCGCGTGAATCGGCGTTTAGTGTCTTACTTTCTTCTTATTTCTTTGAAACTGCAACTTAACGAATTCTTTCAACCTATCTTAGTGAACCTACATTCCAGTAATTAAATGAGTTTTCTAAGTGAAATTAAAGCTGCCATTGACTAGAATTTTACCTGAAAACACGCTTAATATCTTTTCTTCTGTAAATCCAATTAGGTTTAGAATGCTGACTATTATTGGTTAGAAGAAACCAGGCTTTCAGGAATATCGTATAAGTATGTTGCCCGTTATTATTTATCGCGTGGCATCCACCTGGCTAGTAAGCTTTCACCTCCTCGAAACACGTGCGACCCCAATAAAATCACCATTTTTATGAGGTGTTCACGTGCTATAAGTCTCTCTAGTCTTTATTTAACGCGGCGCACGCATCAACTCAGATTTACCGGCTTTTTAAGGAGTTCCATTGTTGTTGTGCGCAGTTTATGTGGCTCGCAAACAATAGTCGTGCGTGATCTTATACCCTTCACGCTTATTCTATCCTGGTATAAAAGTTTTTGTGACACATAATACGCACGCTCTCATATTGCACATTAAACAGAAACGTTAGGGTCCATTTCTTTGTTGCTGATTAAATTATGTAGGGTTTACCGAAACCCATTCTCCATTTGTGTAATTAATTTATTATGACCGGTTTGTATTCTTGGTTCATAAGTAAACAACATCCTTTGTATCTTAAATTATTGTACAATCTTACGTTAACCTATTTCGATATTTTTACTTATTTTAGTACCTCATGCGTAACTAGATGGCGTTGTTAGATTTTCTGAATCGCGCTATGGTTTCGTTACCACGAATAGTCTATAAGGATACAAAATTTATTGATTAAATTGTCTTCGTTCAAACGAGCAAACACTGGTTTTATTCATGGTCCTCCGAGCCGGAGAATCGGATGCAGTGAGTTTAAGTACAAGTGCGACAGTGGCGCCCCCTATCGGATAATTGGTGAAGTGTTGTGTGTTAACTGTGCATATCAAGGACAAACTGTGAGTACTCTAAAAGTTTGTTTAACAAAGTGAAAAAAAAAAGTGGTAAACCAAAAAAAAATTAGGACTTAGAAAATTTTTGCAATAATTGGACTTGTAAAATTTCTAAGCAAAACTTTGTTTAGACGGGGAATCCATGCTCAATTTCGGCAAAGTGTTTAATTTAAAGACTTAGAAAATTTTCACAAAATTTTGGACTTAGAATTTTTTTCGAAAATTTGGAACATAGAATTTTATTGAAGAAAAACATTAACCATTCTGTAGAGTTTGGGACTTGTAATTTTAATTAATTCTGGAATACACTTTAACAAAAAAAAAAAAAAACAATGGATTCGTTACTCAGATTGCAAGTTGATATCAATAAAACGATGCAAAGAGGATACATTAACTTCAAAAAGTCTCCTAAAGAAAGGATTACCCTAAGCTACGTAGAAACAAGATTGGAGTCTTTAGAAAAACAATGGTTGGCCTTTGAAGAGAATCATAGTAAAATAATTTCCAAGATTGAACAGGCAGACTATGAGAAGTCAGAGTACATCAGTGAAATGTATACCAAGGCGGAAGAGTTATACATGGATTACAAAACTGATTTAAAAGAACGTTTACAGAAGAAAACTACTTCTGCTGCTGCGGAAATCGGCAATACAACAACTCCGACTGCCGTGAAATTGCCTAAAATTTCGATACCTACATTTTCGGGTCACTATTCTCAGTGGTCAACATTTCGGGATCTCTTTCAAACATTGATACACAAGAACCAATCATTAGATAACGTGCAAAAACTACATTACCTAAAAACGTATCTTACCGGAGAAGCTGAACAACTGTTGCGACACCTACCTATTACTAGTGAGAACTATTTGACCAGTTGGAACCTTTTGGAGCATAGATTCAACAACAAGAAGTTCATAACAAATTGTATTTTGAAAAGATTCTTCAATCAAAAATGTATAACGACTGAGTCATCGAACTCTTTGAAAGAACTTTTTGATACAACTAATGAATGTCTTAATGCTTTAAAAAACGAAGGTATTAACATCGAAAATTGGGACCTTATTGTTATTTATATACTGTGTTCTAAATTAGATAATGAGTCTCGCAAACAATGGGAAGCTAAGATTTGTAATTCAGCTAACGATTTGCCTACGTTACAAGAGTTTTTAGATTTTTTGGAGATTAGATTTAGGTCACTTGAATTTTTATGTACTAAAGCAGTAAAGAGCACTAACTCACAGTCACATCACGTAGTAAAAAATGTTAACGAAAATAAACCATCTGTGTGTAGCTTTTGTTCAAACACTAATCATAAGATAGGGAATTGTAAGGATTTTGCTAAAGAAGATTTGTCAGCTCGTCGTAACTTTGTCCAAAATTCAGGTTTGTGTTTCAATTGCTTAGGCGCGAATCATACGGTTATTTCGTGTCGTTTGCCCACGAGATGCAGAATTTGCAAAAGAAAACACCATTCGTTGCTGCATTCGAATAATAATAACCAATCAACTGATGATCCGAAAGAACAATCAGTTGATAGTACCAATGTTGTTGCAACTGCGACAACATCGAAGAACGAGACCGAGGTAAGAAACATTTGTACAACTAGTAGTAGTATGTCTAACAAAAATCATCAGGTTGTACTAGCAACAGCTCTGGTAAAAGCAGAAACTAACACAGGATCTTATATAACACTGAGGTCTCTAGTGGACCAGGGATCACAGGCATCCTTCATAACGGAGTCTGCAGTCCAATTACTTGGACTTAACAGGATTACATGCAACAGTGTTATATCAGGAGTGGGGGGAGAGACTAACGCTTCGCTCAATTGTAAACATGTAGTTTATATTAAACTACAATCGATCCAGGATCCTAACTTTACCATAAATGTCAAAACATATGTCCTTCGGAAATTAACTTCATTTCTACCTGAAAGAAAAATTGTCGTCCAGCTGTGGCCCAACTTACCAGTTATGAAATTAGCAGATCCGAAGTTTAACATACCAAATAAAATCGATCTTTTGCTTGGTGCAGAGGTCTATTGCCAAATTCTAACTGAAGGATTGATTAGAGGTCCTCCAGGAACACTGATGGCCCAAAGCACCAGGCTGGGTTGGATTTTGTCTGGCAAAGTGAGTGATAGTGAAACCAATTCTATGACCTGCAATAGTACTATCGTCAGCATGCATACTAACATTTGCAATGAAGATTTTAATCTTAAACAATTCTGGGAGCTCGAATCTGATAACTTCATTCTGAGCAAAAACCAATTAACTCCAGAAGAAAAACGTTGTGAGGAAATATTTGCGAAAACAACTAAACGCGATAGTTTTGGTAGGTATATTGTAAAGTTGCCCTTTAAAGATGATGACCCGAGCAGTAAATATGGAAATTCGCGGAATATTGCTGTTAAGAGATTATTATCGTTAGAAAGACGTTTCTTAAAATCACCGGATTTAAAAACTAAATATTCGGAAGTTATTTTAGAATATTTAAAGCTCGGTCATATGGAACTAATACCTCCAGAAGAAATTGATAAACCAGAAGCGGTTTACTTACCTTATCATGAAGTAGTTAGAGAAGATAAAACAACAACCAAACTCAGGATAGTATTTAACGCTTCTAGTCGCGATAACAATGGTGTTTCACTGAACAGTAACCTTATGGTTGGTCCGACATTACAGGATGATCTTAGGCATATTCTCATGAGGTGGAGGCTTCATCCTATTTGCTTAGTAGCTGACATCGTAAAGATGTACCGTCAGATTAAGGTTACAGAAGAAGATGCAGATTATCAACGTATTGTGTGGAGATCAGACTCTGAAAAAGAGATACAACACTTGCGTTTAGTACGGGTAACATTTGGGACTGCTTCAGCTCCATACCTGGCAGTAAGAGCGCTTCATCAAGTCGCTTATGATGAAGGAGCTCAATTCCCACTAGCATCTGAAAGGGTTTTGCATAATTTTTACATGGATGACCTTATAACTGGCTGTACAAGTATTTCAGAAGGCAAACAAATATTCTCAGAAATGACTAAACTACTGAGCAAGGGAGGCTTCGAACTACAGAAATGGGCAAGCAATGAGGATCAATTACATAAGGAAATAACCAAGGAAAGCAAAGCATTAACAAGCAACCTAGATCTAACAGAAAGTGAAACAATTAAAATATTGGGACTTACCTGGAATCGACGAACTGATAACTTCGAGTACTCCGTTCAGCTACCATCAATCTCGGAACCTGTAACAAAAAGGAAAGTAATCTCTGATATTGCAAAATTGTTTGACCCAATGGGTTGGATATCACCAGCAATCATAAAAGCTAAAATTATGATTCAAAAGCTTTGGCTTGCAGGAATAGAATGGGATGATAAACTACCACCAACACTATTAAATGAATGGATTACCTACCGTACAGGACTGGTAGAACTTACCAAATGTAGACTCCCACGATGGATTAATGTCAAGAAAAACAGCAGTGTGGAACTCCATGGTTTCAGCGATGCATCTAATGAGGCTTATGCTGCTGTGGTCTATATACGTGTTGTTGATGAGTCAGGAGACGTGCATATTCATTTGGTTACTTCCAAGACCAAAGTAGCTCCAATTAAGCAAGTATCCATCCCTAGACTCGAATTATGTGGAGCTGTCTTATTGGCCAAATTGTTACAGGAAGTCTCAGTAGTGTTAAACATTCCGAAATCTAACTTACGTGCTTGGACTGATTCAACCGTGGTACTAGCCTGGCTAAGCAGTCATCCAACACGTTGGAAAACGTTTATAGCCAATCGGGTCTCGGAAATCTTAAATATATTAGACAGGAACCAATGGTCGCACGTATCATCTCCTGATAACCCGGCAGATTGTGCGTCGCGGGGAATGAACCCGTCAGAATTACCGACACTTGAACTGTGGAAAACAGGACCATTATGGTTGAAACATAGACCTGAAAATGATGATAATCAACAAATACCAGATACTAATTTAGAAGAAAAAACAAAAAAGGTTTGTTATGTAACACAGAACGATCAATTCCAGTTGTGGACCAAGTTCTCATCTCTTCGTAAATTAGTTCGAGTAGTGGCATACTGCAAAAGATTTATCAAAAAGTTGAGAAATGTACAAGATCATAACTTACCTGTATGGTTAACTAGTTTGGAACTAAATGAAGCTCTTCATATTTGTGTGAAAAAGTGTCAAGCAGTCAGTTTCCAGCAAGAGATAAAGGATATTAAAGAAAAGGGGATAGTACAGAAGAAAAGCAAACTTACATCATTAAATCCATTCCTAGATGATTCGGGTATCTTGAGAGTTGCTGGTCGTTTAGAGAAGGCGGTAATAAACACTGAAATAAAACATCCAATAATATTACCTGCAAAATCTCACTTTACCGAGTTAGTTTTAAATGAAACTCACCATATTACGTTGCACGGCGGACCGCAGCTCATGATGAATCATCTGCGAACTAGATACTGGCTCATTGATGCTAAGAATCAAGCAAAACTGACTGTTCGGAAATGTGTTGTTTGTGTACGACATGCTGCACAGACAAGAGTTCAACTGATGGGACAACTACCATCAGCTCGAGTTACCCCAATTCGAGCGTTTTATCGAAGTGGTGTGGACTACGCAGGTCCCATACAAATTCGAACTTCTAAAGGTAGAGGCCATCGAGCCTATAAAGGCTATATTTGCCTTTTTATATGTATGGCTACAAGAGCCGTACATCTAGAAGCTGTGAGTGATCTCACATCACAAGGATTTATAGCTGCTTTTAAACGATTTGTTGCCAGACGTGGTCATTGTGCTGACTTATTTAGCGATAACGGAACGAATTTTGTTGGTGCTGCTCGCGAACTTCGAAGCTTGTTTGCCCAAGAAACTTCAACCTTGACCGTGGAAATCGCCAAATGTTTGGAAAACAACGGCACTACTTGGCATTTTATTCCACCCCACGCACCGCATTTCGGTGGGCTATGGGAAGCTGGAATTAAGTCCACTAAACATCACTTAAGACGCGTAATAGGCTCTGCAACTCTTACTTTTGAAGAGATTTCGACGCTATTGTACCAAATAGAAGCGTGTCTTAACTCTCGACCGCTATCACAAATTAGCACAAATTCGCAAGACCCCACACCCCTCACTCCAGGGCATTTTTTAATCGGTGAACCACTACTTCTAGTACCTGAGCATAATTACGAAACCTCATCTATTTCGTCCTTAAAACGTTGGCAATTGACCCAAAAAATGCTGCAACAATTTTGGCGTCGATGGTCAAGTGAATATTTAAGTCAGTTTTTGCATCGTTATAAGTGGGCAAATAAAACTCCTGAACCCGATATCGGAGATGTGGTCTTAGTAAAGGAGGATGGTCTTCCTCCAGCCAAATGGCTTTTGGGTAAAATCATTACTAAACACCCTGGATTGGACAATGTTACGAGGGTAGTCACTCTAAAATGTAAAGGTATAACCTTTAAACGACCAATAACTAAACTGTGTGTATTGCCGGTCGCTCTGTGACCAGATAATTATGTGTATGTTTTGTTATCATTGTTAAGAATTTTGTAAAGGTTTTTTAGTATTGTGAACTGTTTATCTTAATTAAAGTGTGTTTTGTTCTCAGCCACCATGTCATACTGACTTATAACTTTGTTTCTAACTATAATACAGTCCATTTTTTCGAATGTGGTTAGTTCATGGTGGGCGGGCAAAATGGACATTCTGTCCATAGTGGGCGGAATGTACAATCTTACGTTAACCTATTTCGATATTTTTACTTATTTTAGTACCTCATGCGTAACTAGATGGCGTTGTTAGATTTTCTGAATCGCGCTATGGTTTCGTTACCACGAATAGTCTATAAGGATACAAAATTTATTGATTAAATTGTCTTCGTTCAAACGAGCAAACACTGGTTTTATTCAATTATTCACCACAAAGACTCACTACAAATAAAAGACCCTTTGGGATATTGACAGCGTCAGACTTAAAATACCTAATGTCTATTTTCTTACCTACCTACGTTCACTTAGTAATAGGTATGTATAAATCTTTGATCACACAATGTTACCTCTATAATAAAATTACCTAAGTAACTTAGGACCATAATGTTACCAGAGAGGGCTATTAACAGTCCTTCCGTCTTAATGGTAATATAGCGGTACCGAAATAAGTTTTGATAAAGAGTGATCGTATCAAAAAAGTCTTCTAAAAGATCGCAAGAATAAAATAACGAATGCATTACAATCCGCAATGTAAACTACTCAAATGACAGTACGACTTGGACTTAGCTGCAGACTACGAGGCACACATAGATGCGTCTAGTATAAATAAATTTCAAACTAAAGCTCACTTGAAACCGAAACTATCAATTTCTGTGTGCTCTTAGCCGTTGGCAATCGCACTCGGATCGGGGAACATTTATCTACCTCCGAGTCTAACAGTTTCAACTTTAAAGTTGTTTGCCGTTGCCCGCCAGACTGGTCGGGTAGCTTTCAATTAGCGCTAGTGAATTGGCGTTCAAGACTTATAACTAAGACCTCCTAATGACCTTTGAACTCCTGGTATAAGGAATTACAACTGCATTTTCTATAGTTACGTGATACCGTTCTCGTAACTAGGTAGGTATATATATCTAAATCGAAAATGCGGTTGTGATACTTCATTTTTTTTCCATTACTTTACTTGGAAATAGAAAGTTCCTTTTAGTTGCTACGACGGAGGTTTTATAGGTATAGTAGAGTGGGACGATTTCATTTATTAGCTCCATTTCGATATCGATACATTTTACTCAAAATACATATTTACATTTTCTTAGAAATTCATAAAAGTTAAACTGTCGATGTAGCACAATTTCATAAAATTCTAAAGAAGTTTTAGCTCGTAGTAGGATCGCAATGTCGATGAAATTCTAGATTCGTACTCAGACTAAAGACTAGTTTGAGTACATCAACATCACCGCAAATAAACGCAGGTAGGTACCAGCATAATGTTTGTCAATCAAATTACCAACTTAAAACGGTTTATTACTGAATAATCTCACATTGTGGCAAAACTGATGACTGAACGGCGAATAATTTTGTTGAACGCAACTTAAACTGATGAATTTAGTTTCAATAATCTACGCGGGAAGAATGTTTGCCCTATAACCGTCCATGTTTGATGTATTAGAAAAGTTTGGCGTTAAGGACGGTAGATGTGATGATCGACTGATCTTATAATGTATCAGCGTGATATAAGCATGATCGGTAGCTTATTATTATCTTGGCGACAAGACCGTATAATTCAGGGTTTCCTCAAGATGTTTTCCATCACTTAAGTTCAATGAAAACATCGTCAGATCTTGATGGTTTTGTTTTGCTTTTGTAATTATTTGATTGATTCGTGAAAATATGACGTGTCATGTAATAAAACATGGAAATTCCACGCCATAGGGTCGCGACTCGCGTATCATCGATGCCTTTACTTCCTTATAAACATTTTATGGAGCCATTAATATTTCAAATTATGTGTTATTAAATTAATGTCGTTGTCTTTTATATTGACTGTGTTACGAATTTATGGCAGAGTATATTTTCATTGATCGCTCATATAATGTGTGTTGGTGTATGTTTACAACATTATGCCTCCTCGTACCTCAATCTTGACAAATACCAAGAGTTCGGGGCGCAGTAACAGGGAGATCGTTTCTTAGTGAGAGCAACGGGCCCAGGAACTATCGCTCGCAGCCTTGAACAAGACACGTAAATCATGAGAGGCGAACCAGCGCTCATCTGAGCGAGGTTCGAACGTGTACACAGTGGCCCAACTACCCCACACACGCGTCGCGATAATTAAAAAACTTCCAAGATTATTTTCATTAGCAATCTCCTCCAGCCATCCCACCGTGTGTACGATTCCCACGTACGTTTACAAAAACTTGGGCTATTTGAGGAAATTGTACTCTATATTCGGAAGAATACCTACAAAGTTGAGCTTTTATTGTTCCTTGGAGATTTTATGTGTTGGGTTTTATTGAATTGAGTCTTTTGTTGAACAACTCCCCGTTTGTGAGACACTGTTGAAAAACCGTTCCAACTTTTATTACTATTGATGCAGTTTGATAGGAAACGTACTTTTTACTAGCTTTCTGCATAGAAATATGAGCATAAATAGTACATTACTGTCCCGGCCTGCGACAAGGGCATTGATGGACGATCGTGAAAGTGTGGGTCAAGGCGATGACGAGGCACATACATAAGTCCGTAAAGGCTTGTATAGTACTTTTCTCAAATAATGCGTTGACGTTTAAACTAAGTAAATCTCTTTAACTATACATATTATAAAACAAAGTCTGTTTTCGCGTTTGTCTGTTTTCTAAAATACGCAACCGATTTTGATCAGGTTTCAACATCATTTAACGAATATAATTCTTTTATATTAAAACGTAAACGAAGTACTCAAACTTGACGCTTTTTGAGCACTTACAGTGGCATGCGCTGACTAAATCATTAGTTAGATAAAAAATATGTTCTACTGCATTGCATATCTTAACAAAATTAACAGAAAAGTCCGCGATAGCATAAGTCTATCTTCTAGGGATAACCTACAGTAACTATATTTATCTTTCAGAATTTCATTTAAAAAATATTGTTTCATATTGCATTTTGTTTTTAACCATTGGGATGTTGACGTGTGCATCAGTACATTGTACCCGTGCGAAGCAGGGGCGGGTCGCTAGTTAATTATAAATTCCAGAAATAATGACGAAAAACGATAATTTTTCACGCGCCCATAATTATGTTCATTTGTTTCTTCTTTACTTTAGACAGCTCTATTTGCAAGCCAAATCGAAATTTAAATAAAATCTTTGATAAGTTACCTGCTTGGTTGCCATGTGTGGAAGTAAAAAGTTCGTTCCATTTTTAAATAAAACGACAGACTTGAGTTTTGATAGTAATTCATTCGGCCGCTAAACACGACAGTTATGGATATTCATACAAACATTGCCGGCCGGGCGTCGCATGTATTCGACCAGTACAGCAACATCGATTTATCTTGAAGAAGGTTGTCAAAATAATGCCCGGATTTTCCAAGCATGTTTGAGAAAATGTGACTTTGAACAAATTTTCTGCCTAAAAACAGGAAAAAAAAATCATTGAATCAAATTCACTTTTTCTTTTGTTCGAAAGGATTTTGAAATATGGGAAATATTTAACTGATCCTCTGAATACTTATTGACCGTCTAACGATGCCCACTTTTTGATGTGAAACATCTATCTACCTACCTTTTGGAAGGGGCGACTAGAATCAATTCAATTTTTTGTAAACTTTAACGTTCAAAAGTTCCTTACAAGGGCCTATTTGAAATAAATGATTTGACTTTGACTATAGGCGCGACTTGAGTAAACTACAACCGGAGAGTAAAACTGACTCGTATGCCGTGACGGCAAACAGCATGACGCACTCTCATGCCCCGTCATGTCAGAAAAATAAATGTCTTTTTACTCCATATTTATGTATTGGTTTTCTTTTCAATGTTTCACATTGCTGGGCGACCCGTGACGGTCAACTTAGAAAAAAATAACTCAAAAAATTGGGAGTTCTAATGGATGCACAAAGCAAGCACACTTTTCACTCTAAGCAACATTTTAGTTACGCAACTGTGGTAAATTCGCACAAACTACCAGAACCCCATAACACATTAACCAATGTAAAACAGTCTCGGGCCCGGGTCCCACCCCTAATGATAGATAGATGTTTCAGTTGCTATGAGTTTTGCAGAACAAACAAGGTTTTGTTTGTTTCGGGAAACCCTTCCAAATCCGAAAGCTTGAATACTTTACGCTTTTGTTTCCCTGGTGTAAATAATGCACAGAACCCGGTTTACGAAAATTTATGCTATGTTTAGCTAAATACTGTAATATTTTTTGCAATTACGCAAAAAAATGCATACATACCATTAAATAAATAATTGTTTTCAGCTACATACCGTTTAGTCCAGCGATAAGATTACGAGCGTTTCTTACCCAATTCATATGCTATGCGGCCCGAACGTGTGTCGAATCGTTGAAAGCTATTTGCAGGCAGTTCTGTCATACGTGCGGTGTTCGGCAACATTTATTTTTGTACTATAAATTGGCTCTCCCACGAACCTCTCCGCCTACACCTTTATTTCATACTTAGTCACTTATTATGCTAACACTGAAACAGACAAGGCAGTGGATTGTGTTATTCCAGTAAGATTAATCTCTAATTCGATTTCTAGTTTTTACATAAACTCTCAAACAACGACAAGCAAGCTGAATAACAAACAACAAGTCTCGCAGATACTATAATAAATCTCACAGATCTAATTTCTGTTGATCCTTTTCTCGTTTCCTGAAATGAGTTTAAATTAATCTGTACAGCGAATAACACGGTTCAGTGCACCGGGTACCAGGGCGATATAACGCAAGGAGGGTGTTAAGTTAAGCCGTTGGGCTACAGACACGTTCGTCACGGGACGTTACCGTTTGTATAGCTCCCTAACTTTGAGATGTCAGTTGGGTAACAGGTCTCTAAGCTGAACATTTATACAGTACTCGATTGCTATTGATCGCTAAAACGTAGATATCCAATTGCTGTGTTTACAAACGACAAATACGCAAAGGGCCTCAAAATGTTTTATCAGAGCTTTTCCCATACGTGAATGAATACTTACCTAGTTATAATACCGTTACTAGCAACACGAAAAGCATCGCAAAAACGAAGCAATGAAAGGGTTTATTGATGGAAAACGTTTTTATGGGGAGGATTTCCATGGCAGCATCTTGGATGTCACGTGGCAGTGGCAGGTGTGAACGTTTTTGCCAAGACGATCGTTACCTTGCCCCGGTCGACGATGCATATTGGATAAGCGCTGCGCATTTATGTCTCCCTGGTGGCGAGGGTTCGTTTTATTTTCTTGTTTAGAGGTTTAGTTACCTACATGAAAATCTGAAATGATGCCAACTTTTATTACCTATTTGAGTTGAAATTGTTAGATAGGTACTGCCTGAACAACTGACTGAGTTTTCCAAAGTGTTTGTAAGTCCATAATTTCAAACACTTTAATCCATATTAGGACATAAAAACTAGACCATATTTTATTTTAAAAAAAAAGTTCGTATTTGCGCAAAAAACACAATGTGAAATTTGGATGATACTCTCAAAACACTCATTTGCAAGCATTTTCTTTCTTCTTATTTCTACTCTCAGAGGAATCCTTGACAATGGGTTCCGTCAATATAATTTATTTATAAATGAGGTAATAATTCATCAAACCCCAGCAGCTCGTCAGCTTGAGGTTCCTCATCGTGAGCGTTAGCGGTCGTTAAACTTTTTAATTAGTAAAATTTTTTCTCGCCAAGGAATCTCGATGCGAAACAATTAGACAGGAAGTTTAGCTATATCAGATAACAGCTGTTTGTTGACGCTGCTAGGTACCAGGGGCAATAAGCAAGCTAATAAGAGAAGGTCAGTGCCAATATATTATTATCTCTTAGCAGTGATAGCCTAGTGGTGTGAGCGTCGGACTGCCAAGTCATAGGTCTCGAGTTCGAACCCGAGGCACGCACCTCTGACTGTTCTTATTCATGTGCATATTATACATATAATTATCACTTGCTTTATAAACGGTGAAGGAAAACATCGTGAGGAAACCGGCATGCCTGAGAGTTATTTCTCGACGGCACGTGCAGCCAAGTCAGAGGCCCATGGGCGGCTTTAAAACTCTAACAGCAGGTTAGTCACACGAAAATAAGATTATCTCCTGTTTTTCGTATGAGCTTCGTATAAGCTGCATCGACAGATTTTTTTAATAAGCCTAATTTTTAACCAAACCCAGAAAATGTTACTTTGTTTTTGCAAGTTATTCACCATTGAATCATTAAATTGCATCTGTTCGATGTTCATTCTTTTTCCAAGGTTAGCACTCTCTTTATCTCGATTTATTGCAGATCTCGGATAAATCATAAGATTCCGATCTGCTGAGGGCCATTCAACAACTTATTGGATTTGTTGAATGACTTTATTGAATCTATACATATAATAAAATCGTAGCGAAGTCAAAACTGTACATTCAATATTTTGAAAAAAAAGTAATTTCTACGAGGTCTGGGTACGTTTCTAATACAGTACATTACTGTCGCGGCCTGCAATAAGCATCACATACGTGAGTCCATCAATGCCTGGTTGCGGCCAAGGCTTGTATAGTACTTTTATCTAATAATGCGCGGAAATTCAAACTGAGTAAATTAATTATAATAGTAGATTATACAGCAAGTGAAACAAAAGGGAATCTAATTCGAGGGACTAAGTTGGATCCCGAGAGCAGCGAGACCGAAGCGACCGGAGCGAGGGATACAAGGACCGAGTTTTTTTTTTCCACAAGTTGGGTACTTTTCTTTTTACCATTGACTGCGAGAAAATAAATAGTACTATAGCATTTTATATGACGACTGAATCACTCCCTACGGTCGTGATTCAGTCGTTAGGATCCTTCACTTGCTCGTGATTCATCTATGGCCCTCGCTTTAAATCCGTCCTTTATTCACTAATTGCATAATATACTATTCACGTACCATTATGTTCATTTGTTTCTTCTTTATTTTAAACAACTCTATTTGCAAACCAAATCGATTTTTTAATAAAATCTTTGATAAGTTACCTCCTTGGTTGCCATGTGTTGAAGTAAAAAGTTTGTTCCATTTTTAAATAACACGACAGATATGAGTTTTCATAGTAATTTATTTGGTCGCTAAACACGACACATAAGGATACATTTAATATATACAAACACTACCGTCAGGGCGCTCGCATGTACTCGGCCAGTACAGCAATTTTGATTTATCTCGAAGAAGGTTTTCAAAATAATGCTCGAATTTCCAAGCATGTTTGAGAATTTATAGTTAGTATAGGTAGTTATAGAACTTTTGTCTGTTTATCTCTTTGTCGGAATGTATGTTTTTCCAGCATCACGCAAATACTGCCATCTAGATTCTGTTAAAATTTTACATAGATATTCTCTATAAGTCTGTTCAGTCTGTAGGCGATAAATTATCGCGCTATTTGCTATGGGGGATGAGCAATAGTTCTATAGTTTACGTTAATTGTAAAAAGACAAGCCAAAATGTTAGAATATTGTAGATTGTTACAGAGTTAATAACCTTATAAATGATTATCATCACGCTATACTTTTATGGAGAAAAGCAGGTAATCACGACAAATACAGGGTGGTATCTTGCAGTAAGGGTTGCTGCAGGGAAACGGTCTTAGGAGAGTGTTCTTAACTTTTTGAAAAGTTTTAGTCTGCGTTCACAGAATTTGAAAAAATGTACTATAACTTTTTTGAATGCCAATCGATCCAGGGGGCCTACTCCCTAAGCGCAATCCGTAGTTTCGGCCGTCGTTACGGGCGCTTCGCTTTCGTTCTCACTTACGGTATGTCTGTTAATTAGACGGAGAACAAAGCGCCCGAAAGTACGGATTCCGCTTAAGGAGTAGGCCCCCTGTTTCTTATAAGGATCAACAAACTCTTAACTAACTGAGGTTTGAGTACTAGAAAAGTCAGAAATCGCAAAAAAACTGTTCCCATACAGTTCGTAGGAAATGAGACTCCAGCTTACTGATTTATATAGTTTACTTACCTTTTGGGGGATATATTATTTTGGTGATAGCCGTTCGTCAGTATTAATCTGTAAGAATTCATCAGTCAGTATATCAGTTTCGTGGGTCATTAGGTAGTATGCAGGAACGTTGGCGTTCATTAATTCACTAAAATCTAAATCTTCGCAAGCAATTGGAAATTGCTACTGAAGGCTGCCGTGCGTGTGTTGACCTCAGGACGAGCTGCTTGTCACAAGGACAACTGTACATCATTACTCCCGCGTCACCAGTCCTGACTCTCTGTATATTTTGGTTACTGAGACCAAAACTACAAACTTTACTAAGTTTGTAGTTTTGGTCTCAGTAACCAAAGTACTGGGAAGTTTTAAAAATTGCGGCAGTTATTTTTAGTATATTGTGGTGTCTTACGACTTCCACACGAACGAAGTTGCGGGCAGAAGTTACTTTATTATACGAATGAAGCAGCGTAACAGTCAGCTGATAATTTTAGAAGTGAAGACTTTTAATTGGCTGTCAGCCTCACATGCAATTTTTTATTCTGTTTGTTTCAGCTGTAAGTCATCCATAGTTAATAAATAAATAAATAATTGCTCGATTAAAACAGTAGAATTTAATTATTAACTGACTTGTGGTTTCATATTGAAGATGCTGGAATTAGTGTTACTCGTGGAATTGTGATCATATCGGATTTAAACGTAGTCTGCTAAACACGGTGATAGGTAAGTGTAAAGCTGCGGATGTAAGTACACTCGAGAGCAATGAATCCGGGTCACTTAAAGAATCCTAAAAATCTCGGAAACTAAAAATGCTAGGTTAATGCAATAAATTGTATTTAATAGACAATGTAATACTCCTTAAATGAAGGTATTAAAACTTCTTAGTTATTGTAAAGTTATATCATAAAAAAATCAAATTTGAAAAAGGGCCACTTTCGAAGATGGAACTACGAAATTACAGCATTTGGTTTTGCTTTTGTTTGTAATCTGTCATTTATGTGGGTACATAAACCATGTTGATAGTGCTCTATATTCATTATTCAAGCTGAAATTATGTCGCTTACGCCTGAAGAATGCACCAGAATACTTACAATGCTGGAAACCGGCCGGAGTCAGCGCGATACAGCCAGGACTGTCGGTGTGTCGCTGTCAACAGTACAAAGAGTTCTCCGACGTTACGAAGAAACTGGTTCTAACCTACGCAGACCAGGAACGGGCAGAACCAGGTGTACCACAGCACGAGAAGACCGATACTTGGTGAACACCATGCTTCGAAATCGCTTTCTCACAGGAACTGAACTCACAAATCAGTTTCGACGCCTCGGAGGAAGTAACCCAAGTGCATGGACAGTAAGACGTCGGCTTGCTGAATCTAACTTAAAACCCCTTAGACCTGCAAACGGCCCTAAACTGGAGCGTGGGCATCGTATTTCAAGACTAAGATATGCCCAGAGCCACGTAAATTGGAGTATTGAAGATTGGTCAAAAGTTATGTTCTCCGACGAATCAAAATTTATGCTCTACAAGCACGATGGAAAACACAGAGTGTATCGAAGACCAGGGGAAAGATTCAAGCAAGCATGCATCGAAGAAAAAGTAGCCTACGGTGGTGGGTATGTACTTGTGTGGGCCGGAATTTCTTCTGAAAGTCGCACAGAGCTGGTGATCATAGAAAACGGCTCTTTAACTAGCGTAAGATATGTGGAAGAAATCCTCAATGATCACGTTGGTCCATTTATGGTCAATTTAGGTGAGGATGCTATATTTATGCATGACAATGCCCGACCTCATACAGGTAGGATTGTGAATGACTACCTTCAAGAGATGAACATTACTCGTATGGAGTGGCCAGCGCGCAGCCCGGATATCAACCCGATCGAGCATGCTTGGGACGAGCTAGGCAGATGCGTAAAACAACGAAACCCTCCCCCAATCACGCTTCGTGAGCTCAAAATTGCTCTCACAGAGGAATGGGAGAATATTCCCCAAAATCGTATAAGGAACTTGGTGTACAGCATGCCAAACCGCGTAAACGCAGTAATGGAAGCACGAGGAGGCAATACGAAGTATTAAAATTCAAGAAAATCGTAATAAAGTTCAAAAATTTCATGTTTCCTATTTTTGTTTTAAGGAGAGATCAGCAGTTTTTTTCTTTATGTAATTTTGTGTTAATAAAATGTATGGTGACTCATATTTTTTTTACTTTCATTTAAGGAGTATTACATTGTCTATTAAATACAATTTATTGCATTAACCTATCATTTTTAGTTTCCGAGATTTTTAACATTCTTTAAGTGACCCGGATTCATTGCTCTCGAGTGTATAAGTACACTTATTATGTTGTGACCCTCAAGATACACAGGCAAACGCCTAGTTTGGGGATCATCGCCCAAACTGATCTTGTATGTACAAATTTATTGATAATTTCACATAAAATTTTTGAAAATTTGACACTTTAAGGCTTGTGCAGACCAACGCGACGCGACGGCGCGACGCGACTCGAACAATACAATTTCTAAGAAAACTTTACGGTATAACAATAACCTGTGTCGCGTCGCGCTGTCGCGTCGCGCTAGTCTGCACACAGCTTTATACGACACACACAAAATAGAACAAATCACAGTGCAATGGTACTTCACATTACTAACTCGAATCAATCTGACAATCTTTTTAAACCATAAATAAAGATATGCATAATACCTAGTAACATGACGTCAATTTGTGCAAGCTATTTAGTATTTACTAATTAGCAAAATCTGGTCTTATTATGCGAAACCTAAATAGTTTGCCGTCAATTAATAACCCGTGTTCGCGATACATATTAAGTACATGGTTTATGTACTGCCTCATTAGTCCATTTTGCGTTACATGCACACGATTTTAACTACAAATAAGTTTATTTATTACACGCGAATTGCTGAGAAACTACAAAACTAAAAATCTTGTTCAAATATGTATCTAGTACAAATGGTTTCTACTCATAGTACAAAATATAGAGACATTTCAAAAACACCTATCCATAATCTCCCAAAATTCAGTCAAACTCAGCATCGGTAACGATATTTCAGTATGTAGTTGGTAGTCGAAGGCGCGGGCGGCGCCCAGACGTCGCGGCGTCGCGTGACGTCACCGAGCACCTTCCTCGCTCGTAGCAGTCGTAGCGCTGTGCTATGATCAGCGCTACGCTGGCTAGCTACGCGTATTGCTACAGAGTACGGATGCGCGGAGTTTCTAGTTGTCTACAAAGTTTAAAAGAGTTTGTAATTTCAGATAATTTTTTTACATTAGTATCTAAGTAGTTTTTGCAGGTATGATTCTCATTTGTATAACGTATTTAAGCTTTCTGCAAGCCTGTGAAACCAGAAATTACAAAGCTGGGTACCAAATCTTACTTATAATAATCACATAATTACGTACCTACGTAGTTTATGACTTATAATTACTTTGTTTCCGCAATAATAGTACATTATTGTCGTGGTCAGCAATTAGGGCATTTATGAACGATTGTGATACGTGAGTCCACCAATGGCTTGTCTATACAAGCCATTGGTGGACTCACGTATTATCTCAAATAATGCGCGGAAATTGAAACTAAGTAAATTAATTATAAATTCCAGAATCAATAACGAACAACGATAATTTTTCACGCGCAATTATTTTCATTTGTTTCTTCTTTACTTTAAACAGCTCTTATTTGCAAACCACATCGAAATTTAATTAGATCTTTGATAAGTTACCTCCTTGGTTGCCATGTGTTGAAGTAAAAAGTTTGTTCCATTTTTAAATAACACGACAGATATTAGTTTTCATAGTAATTTATTTGGCCGCTAAACACGATAGATATTGATTTTCATAGTAACATTGCCGGTCGGGTGCTCGCTTATTTTCGGCCAGTACAGCAATTTCGATATATCTCGAAGAAGGTTGTCAAAATAATGTTCGAATTTCCAAGCATGTTTGAGAAAAAGTTATATTTGAAGTTTTTCTCGAACGCGTCTTCAAACGATTTTCCTTTTAGAAGTGCTGGAACGAAATGGCTTCCAGCCCCGATGCTGGCCGCCTCATCGTTATTGCGTTTACATTATAAGCAACTGTGATAGCAAAAAAATGAGTTTTTTTTGTATCGATATTAAGGTTCCAGAAATTCCAAATTTAGAACGTAACAATTATTTACGAGGCAATCGCGTTTTAAAGTTATTTTTTTAACGCTGCTTGCGGTAAAAGTTGACCGGTAGAAATTGTCACGTAACGAAAAAGCGTTCTGCCAGAAAAAGTCAGTTTCAAGGTCTCAAGTGTCAAAAGTTTTTGATTTTTAATACAGAGCCATCTAGGATACGTTTTTAGAAACTAAAAACTTATACTAGACGGCTCTGTATTAATACATAATATACAGCGAAAGAAACTTCGTTCCAACCGAGTCGCACGACACCTCCTACTATATACACCTTCTACAGACACCTACGACTATTTTATTTCGTTGCTACTGTCAACCTTCTTCAAACTATCTATAACGGACCTACATGTCTCAGCACTAAGCCTGCACTGATAAATGGCCCTTAACCAAAATATCGCAAACCGTCAGGTGTAGTCAAACCTTCGTAGACGGAGGGATCAGCAGGTGTCGAGATGACACGAAAACAAACGTTTGTGACATTCAAGGACACTCCTGTCATCGACAGAGTTAGGAGTTTAGCTTTATTGGCCCACTACATTAAACATTTTTAAATTAACTCTACCCAATAATAACAGTTACTTACACTTATCCGAGGATCACGAGTAAGCCCTGAATGCGATTAGCTTAAACGAAGGAAGCATGAATTAAAAAGCGGCCAAGCCTTTTCAATGGTTACTGATTCCAATGTGAGACCCGGACGACACGTAGCTAAAATCACAAAACCGAAACATAAACACCAACCCTAATACAAAAACCAAATATTAATCCTTCCACAAACAAGCTTTAAAACCGCAAACAAGCAATTTAATACGCGGCTAAATGAGAAACCACATGAACGTTTACGTGGAAAGACGACGTGTCATTTCACATGCAGTGACATCCTTGTCGCAGGGGTAAGACGGCGTTCCCCTGTACCCCCTCATATGTAGGTGGTGGAGCACGTCACACGTTCCCCACATAATTCTTGCAGACGCAAATCTGACACAGCAAAATTATTTGTGACACAGTGCTGAGTGCTAAAACGTGTCGATTCTAGAAAGAAAAAAGAAAAAAATACGATTTGTGCATCCAGTTTAATCTGTCGTCAGATCTGCTATCTAATTACGTAACATATTTTCGTAAACGATTACAACTAATCTGTTTCATGTTGACAGTTCAATAACATTCATTGCGTTATTTACGTTGTTGAGCACAATTTGTTTTCGAACTTATGAAGCAATGGATCTGTTTCAAAAGGATTCAGATTCTGATTGATCATGTATTTCGCAATTAGGGTACAGATTTCTTTATCTGTGATCGGTTTTGTCCAATCACAGCAGGTAGCATGAGATGAACAGATGCGAAGTGAATGTGATTGGATGCCTGTTGTTTTATTTTCCATAACTGAAAGTAGAGTTAAACAGTATCCTATCCTTGACGTTGGAGTAGCAGTTGAGCTCATTGTGAAAGAGTGTCTTATTTTACCAAATTCTAACGCTAAGCAACGTTGCAGAGTTTCTTGAAAACTTTTCCCGCTTTGTCTATAGGGACAGCAATGCATCGGTAAACACTTTGGCGTTTGTGACAGGTAACCGTAGGACAAGGCTGTTACTTTATACTCAATTGGCAGCTTGTTTTCCACCTCCCCGTCATCATTAAGCCTTCGGACCCTCATTGGGCTTATGCCCAATGAGGGTCCGAAGGCTCGGCCTTATGGCCTAGCTCTCTTTTTTATGCATTTCCCTTAACATGAATAAATACATCTTCAAACTTTTCCAAATGTTGCTGTGAAATATATAGATAAGCAAATAAAACGCGATGTATTCCACTTCTATGAATACCATTTGCGTTCAGATTTGATACGAATCTATTAGTCTTTCGCAGAAACTGTACAGTTATCTGATTTCAGATTCGGGAAAGTGTATTCTAGTATGTACCTACTTGAATTTTTATGAATTTGTTGGATCTGTAAAATTGATAGAAATCATGTAAAGACTATTATTTCAATAATGTTTTCGTAGTTTAGTAAGTAGCTTTACGTTAAGATGTTTAATGTTCTATGTCTACTCTTATGAAAGGTTCAGTGATTAGGTGTCACCCTATTGTGTCACGTCAAGGCGATGCACGGAGATTGTTTCTTTCCCAGAGATGCCTACGTAAACCAATTTAAACTTTATAATCCGCTCGGAATGGGGCGCGTCGCGAACAATACGAGTACACTAACAAATTCTTCCTCAAGGTCCTTCCATCCTCGCCTCTTCTGCTCCCTTAGTCCCACTCGTGTGTTTTAGCTTTTAAGACTTTAAAGTAATTTTTACAAACACTTCGCTCAAAGTATGTATTACAAGGCGAATTAGTGAGTGAATTCGTCAATTGTTTTTACAATGTTTTATTTTATCCTGGAATGTCTTCCTTTCACTCTTTTGTTTCAGTTAACATTGAACAGCAAGGAAACCTTAGAAACTTAACATGAAGAATTCCAAGAATAACAATAATTAAGACAACGTTAACCATTCTATTAACATTTCTCATTCACGACAGAACAATTCAACGACTAATCCCGACTTATCTTTTAATAACTGAAACACGGTGCCATCAGATAATGCGGGCGTACAAACAGTCACCGGTATCGCGCAGTTGGCTGTTTGCGCAAAATATCGGCCTGTGTGCTCTGCACTCCGCGGCTGCGTCAATATATCACTAGAGTGAAACATACTGCTCATTATTGACAGTACTTTGCGTCTGTTTGTAACGTTCTCTATACAAATATCACTGGTGGTTTTGATTTGAGTAGTCTGTGCGTTTTCCATTTGCTTTTTTGTCAAGCACATGCACTTACACAGGGTCTTATTCACTATCAAATCTTGTTTGTTTATGAAGGTATGCCACTTAGCAGTCAAACGTGCCGTTCAGCCGTTGTTCCATTTATTTGGTAAGATCTACTCCCCAGTAAGTGAACCAAATTCTCACGTAGGCCATCCCCAGAGGGACAGGCTGACCTCAATCATTTTAATTAGCTAACCGAATAAACACTTCGGTATCAGATGTAGGCGTAGGGGACTTATTAATAATGTTATTTGTCTTATGTTTTTTGTCCATACAATTGCACAAATGTTTACCAACAGCGCGTTAACGTCATGCGAGCGCCAAAAGATCCTAATAGCTGTACTACATGGAAGTAAAGTAGGTTCTGTTTACACAAATAAACATACCTAGTATTATTTATCCCATCTAAAACTGAAAACAATCAATCCTTTACCAATATAGGATCGCCCCCCAGCTCCCCAGCATGTCGGTAACGATAATGCCCACAAAGTTAAACAGTCTCATCGGACGCCATATTAATTGTTGGCGCGAAACTTTTCACAAAGTTGTACATACTTTTTTCATTAATAATATTGATAGGAATCTGTTGTAAGAGGACTCTTTTAATTAAAATGTTGCCATGTGAATATTAATCCTATACTATTAAACGAGCAATATTTGTATACTTAAATATATATTTGTAACTAGCTGCCCGCCTCGGCTTCGCTCGAGTAGCACTAAGTACTTATCTACAGCACACCTACCTACCTACCCTACCTACCCTACCTACCCTACCTACCCTACCTACCCTACCTACCCTACCTATAAGTGCTTGTAATTTGATATGAACTTTATACAATAGCAATAGAGCTCAAATTGACTCAACGTTTTAGTTAGAAAACGTTTGTATGAGAAAAAGAAAAGGGCTGTTTTTACGGTTTTTCCGGCAATTATTCAAATTTTTCTCGCCGTAAAAACCATCCTTGAACTTCAACGAACATTTAAAAAAAAGAATTGGCCAAATTGGTCCAGGCGTTGTTGAGTTATGCGCTTACCAACACATTTTGCGATTCATTTTTATATTATAGAATAACGTTCTCGAAAACGGCTCTAACGATTTCGATAAAAGTTGCAATATAGAGGTTTACGGGGGCGAAAACTCGATCTAGGTAGGTCTCATATCTGGGAAAATTCGTTTTCTCCGTATTTTCACCCGAGCAGAGTTCGGTCGCCCAAAGTTTAGAACAAGATGGCTACCTTAGAATAATGACATGGCAGCATGGAATTTGTAAGTACTAACTATCATGCCAGCATGGAATTAGTATGAAATATCCTGTATTATTAAATGACCATTCTCTATTTTCACCAGGGCAGAGCTCGATCGCCCAGGTACTGTTGATATAATGTGAAAGGACATATTATTTGTATTTTGAAAGTTATTGTGTGTTATGTATCTGCAAATATTCAGTGTAGATTACGATTCATTTCCTGGGAACATAGTACTTTGTCGTTTTTTATGATATAGTGGTGTTTTGGAACACGCGGGTGGCCCATCTGATGTTAAGTGACAGATGCGTGCAACACAAAGGGTTGCCGATGCGTTGCCTAATGGCGTCAAAGTTAAAATGTCGCGTGTGTCAGTTATTTTACAGGCAACAATACTTTTAACTAAAACATAGATGGTGGGTGCGTTCATCATATTTATATTTTTACAGTATAATGTATAGTGTAATATAACTTTTACCAATTGTATTCCGAAAAAGCTTTTATTTTCTCAAGATAACATTAAATCCGGAGCAGCCAGCCATCGTTTATATTTGACAGCAAAGCTGAACGTATCTATATTATTTGAAGTACCTACCCTCTCAGTGAAAACTATGATATACCTATACCACCTAGTATATGAACATTACCGTAGATCGCATTCCCGCAACATAGTAACCCGATTCCCTCGTTAGCCTCAAGTTTGAGGGTAGTTAGCAAACTTCGTGTCTTTACTCCAAGTGTCTATGTTTTTGTCACAGAAATTAATACGTGTCGGAGTTCTTGTGAGAGTTAGATCGACGTCTCATAGATTAGATACGAGACAGACTTGCTTATTATGTAGATATATTTAATGTTATTTATTTATTTAACGGTTTATGTACACACATATAAACAGACAAGAAAAAAAGGAACAGAAAAATACGTACAAAGGTGATGCTTATTTCTAAAGAAATCTCTTCCAGCATACCTGCGATAGGAAAGTAGTTAAAGAGATGTAGACAACGTGTGTAAGAGTAGAAGAGAAAATAAAATACATAAAATAAAAACACCTAATTATTCACTAATTTAACTATAATATTAACTATAAACCTAGATTATGAGAATAAACTTACATACATACTACTAAAATAAATATCACTAAAATATATATACTTAATTATAATGTTCTTACCTAGTATAAAATAATAAATACAAAAAAAAAAAAAAAAACAACTATGACGAAGTGGAAAGATAGTGTTCTTTCACTCTTCTTTTAAAAACTGCAACAGTTTGTGTCTGAAACTGCAACAGTCAGTCTGCAATGTTCATGATATTACCTACTAATTGTAGATATTGTGTAGCTTTCCAAATGTTATTCGTAGCGATGAAAACCTGGAAGTTCATTTATATTGTGTGGTAGATGTTTACGGGCTTATAATTATTGTGAAATCGGAAATGTGCAATCATGTAACAAATAAATGTTTTAGAAATGAGATACCACTTGTTGAATTTGATATAAAAAAACTTCCACGTTAATGACAAAATATGAAAGAACTGAAGACATATGGAGCAACCAACACGTGTTGCCTACCAACTTGTGTACCTACATAACGACAACGTCACGTGTTCGTATGACATGCCTCCAAACAATTTTCTATTTCTAAAAGATTCCCGCTAACAGGCGCGATGCGACTCTATTAAAACAATTTCTAAGAAAACTTCACGCGCCAGTTTGCACGAGCCTTACAAGGATTTTCTGTTCTGAAAATACCACCTGTACCTAAATGATTTATAAACCATAGTATGTAAAGTGGCTAAGTAATAACAGCCGCTCGGGTTGATCCATCAGGTTAAGCTAGGCTTGCCGGGGTTGGGGGATCCCCCACAGCGCATACTTCCACGTAGTATCCCCTGGGCAACGCCGTGTCTGACCACCGTAACGGAGTGGCAGACCGGCGGCTAAAGTGTGCTGTGAATTTTAACTTGCGAATACTGTTGCGGACGTTCGTGATCATGACAGGAAAGCCGGCACGCGATGCGTCCGGCCGTTTTATCCCGAGTCGCTCTCCCCAGGGCGACTCAAACGGCCCTTCTCAGGGCCAACCCAACGGCCCTTCTCAGGGCCACCCCAACGGCCCTTCTCAGGGCCAACCCAACGGCCCTTCTCAGGGCCACCCCAACGGCCCTTCTCAGGGCCACCCCAACGGCCCTTCTCAGGGCCACCCCAATGGCCCTTCTCAGGGCCACGCCGGCGGCGTTCTGACGCCGAGACAAGCTGACCGCCCACGATCCGCGGCCAGCTTGTTCCGAAGGCCGGGCGAGTCTTCGGACTCGGACACAGAGTCCAATATGGACACATCGGCGGCCGAAAGCGGCGACCGCTTCAAGCGGAAGCGGTCCGAGGGCTCCTCGGAGTCCACCGCAAGCCGCAGCAAGGCGAAGAAGAAGTCGAAGCCCAAAAAGGCTCCGACTTCTTCTCCGACGGCCTCTACCCATGACGTGGGCTTAGTGGACGCAGAGCGCCAACTTAATTTGGCGAAACGGGTGCAGCTCCAGCAGGACCTGGAGGAGAGGGTCGCTGCCAAGGAGCAGCAAGCTGCCAGGTCGAGGGCCGGGTATGGGGCATCTCACGTGCTCTATGCCGACCACTCCCTGGCAGAGCTGGCGCGCATGGCGGAGGAGGACAAGGAGGAGGTCCTGGAGGTCGCCTCCAAATCCTCCAACCTTAAGGGGACCTTTCAGAAGGCCCTCAAATGCCGTGCCGCCAGCATGCACGGCATCGTCACGGAGCTGGTGAAGCGCACGGCCACCGAGGAGACGCGGCAGCTGCAGGCGAAAGTGGATCGCCTGCAGGCGGAGGTAAGCCAGCTTCACCAGAAGCTGGCTGAAGCCACGGCCCTGCCTGCCCCAGCTCTGGGAGGCTCCTCCTCCACCCCTGCCGGCCTCGAGGCAGCCTTGAGGCAGGTTGTACAGGAGGAGAGGGCCTTCATAAGGGCCTGCTTCGCAGGCATCGAGGACCGGCTCCTGCCGGAAAAGCGGCTCCGCCCACCGCTAGCGGCGGACAAGAGTCGCCAACCGAGGGAGCCGGAACCTGCGCCTCAAGCAGGCCCGGCATCGGAGGTGCAGCCCTCAAAGGGCAAGGGCAAGGGCAAGAGGACCAAGGCGGCTCCTCAAACCCCCACCACGAGCGCGGGGGGAGCGTCAGGGTCCTCTGCCGCTCCAGCAGCCCCGGCCCCAGCCCAGATCTCGCTGGAGGAGGACGCCCTTCTTCCCTCCACCACCCCGTCCAACCAGTCGTGGACGGAAGTGGTCAAGAGAGGGAAGAAGGGCAAGAAGCCGGGCCCCAAGCCCGCTGCGGCTGCTCCTGCAGCCAAACGGGCTCCAGCCGGCGGGAGGAAGCTGGTTCCTCCCAAAACCGCGGCCGTCGTGGTGACCATCACCCCGGAGGCCGCGGAGCGGGGCGAGACGTACGAGTCCGTACTGAGACGGGCTCGTACGAATGCTGATCCCTCCCAGCTGGGGATCAGCAAAATAACGTGCCGCCGAACTCTCACGGGAGCTCGAATTTTCGAGTTCTCGGGGGAGCAGCGCGGCACGAACGCGGACCTCTTCGCAGCGAAGCTGCAAGAGGTCATCGCGTCGGATGTGGCCAAGGTCGCAAGGCCCGTTAAGACCACAGCCTTGGAGGTGGCCGATTTGGACGACTCGGTCGCCAAAGAGGATGTGGTCGCGGCCGTCGCAGCGGCTGGAGGCTGCGACGCTGGCGCGGTGAGAGGGGGAGCCATCAGGCTCGGCCGCCGCGGCATGGGCATCATCCGCGTGGAGTGCCCGGTCGCCGCGGCCGGGGCCGTCCTTGCTGCGACCAAGGGACGGTTGCTGATAGGCTTCAGCTCGGCTGTGGTCCGGCCACTTGAGGCACAGCCTGCGCGGTGCTTCAAGTGCTGCGCGTTCGGCCACACCCGAGCCACGTGTCCCTCCAAGTCCGATTGGAGGGAAACGTGCTTCCAATGCGGGAAGGAGGGACACGGGTGGGCCGCGTGCACCGCCACCGCGCCACACTGCGCGGCGTGTGCCGCCAGTGGCCGCCCCGCGGGCCACCGGATGACGGGCAGGAGCTGTAAGCCCCCCGTCAAGAAGGGCGTGGTGCCGGCACAGGTTCGCCCTGTTGCCACCACCGCCGCCGCCGTCGTCGCCGCTGTAGCTCCAGCGGCGGCGGCGGCGGCTGAGGAGGGTGCGATGTCGGAATAATAATTTCCGACCTCCGCATCCTCCAGACGAACGCCAACCACTGCAGAGCGGCCCAGGACCTGGTGGTACAGGTCATGGCCGAGTGGTTGGTGAACGTAGCGGTGGTCGCCGAGCCCTACTTCGTCCCCGGCAGCTGGCTGGGTGACGAGGACGGCTTGGTGGCACTAGCGGCGCGGTCTTCCACAGACTCCCCTCCCCTCTCGCTATTAGAGAGGGGACCGGGATACGTGGCCGCCGCGTGGGGAGAACTCGCCCTCGTGGGCGTGTATTTCTCCCCAAACCGCCCTCTCCAGGACTTCGAGAACTATCTCGGAGTCCTGGCCGCCGTGGTCGGCAGGGCGGCGCCGCGTCAGGTCTCCGTGCTGGGAGACCTGAACGCCAAGTCGGTGACCTGGGGCAACCCGGCCACCGACGCCCGCGGGCGGGCAGTCGAGCTGTGGGCTGCCTCCTCTGGACTCTGCCTCTTGAACAGAGGCAGCGTCCAGACATGCGTGCGGCGGCAGGGTGGCTCAGTGGTGGACGTCACTTTCGCCACCCCTGCGTTAGCCGCGCGCGTGCTGAACTGGCGGGTGAGCCTGGTGGAGACCATGTCGGACCATCGCTACGTGCGGTTCGACATCTCCACCAGTCGCCCCGGAGAGACGCGGACTCTGCCGGGGCGATCACCGTTCCCACGGTGGGCTCTCGCCCGCCTGGACAGGGAGGCAGCGCGGGAGGCGGCGTTCGTCCAGGACTGGCTTTCGCCGCCTTCCGCCAGCCGGCTGCCGGATGTGGACACCGTGGCGGGGCAACTGAGGGAGTCTCTGACCGAGGTATGCAACTCGAGCATGCCTCGGTCTGGCCGACCACCACCCAAACGGGCCGTGTACTGGTGGTCGGCGGAGCTGGCGGGGCTTCGAGCAGCCTGTGTGGAGGCAAGGAGGGCTTACACGCGGAGTCGGCGGCGGCGTCGACGGGACCAGGCCGTCGGGGACCACCTCTACGAGGTGTACCTGGCGGCAAAACTGGTCCTCGATCGGGCTATCACCGCCGCCAGAGACTCTGCGAGAGCAGAAATGCTGGAGGGTCTCGACGCGGACCCCTACGGGAGACCGTATAAGGCGGCGCGGAACAAACTGCGCCCCTTCGGTCCCCCGGTGGCCGAGACCCTGGAGCCCTCCTTTCTGGATGGGGTGGTTCAGTCCCTGTTCCCGTGCAGGGACGACTTCACCCCACCAGCGATGGCCCCTCCGCAGAGGACAGCTCCGCCAGCTGACGAGGAAGAAGAAGAGACCCCTCCCGTCACGGAGTCGGAACTCGGCGCGGCTATTCTCCATATCCGCGCCAAGAAGACGGCTCCGGGCCCCGACGGTGTCCCGGCGAGGGTGGTGGCGATCGCCGCCACCCAAATGGAGGAGCGGTTTCGGGACCTCTTCAGCGCATGCCTTGCGTCTGGAAGGTTCCCGAAACCGTGGAAGGAGGGACAGTTGTGCCTCCTTCGCAAGGAGGGCCGCCCGGCAGACTCCCCCTCGGCATACCGGCCCATCGTTCTGCTCGATGAGGTCGGTAAGATGTTCGAGGGGATAATCGCTGCCCGCCTCAAGAGCCATCTGCGGTGCATCGGGCCGGACTTGTCGGACGCTCAGTACGGCTTTCGGGCTGAGCGTTCGACGGTGGACGCGCTGGCCTGCCTCAAGGGGCAGGTGAAGGATGCGATGGAGGCGGGGGACGGGTTGTTGGCCGTGTCGTTCGACATTGCCAACGCCTTCAACTCCGTTCCCCACTCCACCATCCTAGAGGCGCTCCGATTCCACGGAGTGCCTCGCTACATGCGCGTGCTGCTGGCCAGCTACCTGGAGGATCGGGCGATCGTCCTGGTGAACAGGGCTGGCCGAGTCCGGCGGTACGCCGCGGAAGCCGGCGTTCCACAGGGGTCAGTCTTAGGACCTCTCCTCTGGAACGTCGGCTACGATTGGCTCTTGCGGGGAACTCTCCTCCGAGGCACGAGTGTCGTCTGCTACGCGGATGACACTCTCCTCACCGCCCGGGGGGAGAGTTTCAGGGAGGCGGCCTCCTTGGCCTCGGCGGGCGGATCCTTGGTCGCAGGGAGGATCCGCCGCCTAGGGTTGACGGTGGCGCTGCATAAGACCGAGGCCGTCTTCTTCCACGGTCCCCGGCAGCGCCCCCCGCCACCTGGCGCCCACATCTTCGTGGAGGGCGTCAGGATTGAGGTGAAGGCCCAGATGAAATATCTGGGCCTTGTACTCGACAGCAGGTGGCGCTTCGGCCCGCATTTCAGCGGGCTGTCGTCGCGCCTGCTGAAGACCGCGGGCGCTCTCTCGTGGCTCCTTCCCAACTTGGGGGGGCCCAGCGCGCGATGCCGGCAACTCTACGCCGGCATCTTGAGGAGCATGGCCCTCTACGGGGCCCCCATTTGGGAGGAGTCCCTCCACAGACGAGAGAACGCCGCGGCCTTGCGGGCACCTCAACGGGCGATAGCCCAGCGGGTGGCGCGGGCTCACCGCACGGTGAGCTTCGCCGGGGCATGCGCTCTGGCCAGCACCCCTCCTTGGGAACTCGAGGCGTGGGTGCTCGCCAGAGTGTACGAGTGGAAGGCGGGGCGGAGGGCGGCGGGTCAGCCCTTCGCCCCGGAACAGCGGGAGGCCGTCCGGCGGGAGGCGAGGGACGCCATCGTCGTCCACTGGACGACGGACCTCGCCTCCGCAGTCTTCGGCCGCCGAACCCTCGACGCGATCGGGCCGGTCCTGCGGGACTGGCTCGAGCGGCCGCACGGGTTCCTCTCGTTCCGCCTGGTGCAGGTGCTGTCCGGACACGGTTGTTTCGGATCGTACCTGCATCGGATCGGGCGGGAGGAGACGCCGTCGTGCCACCACTGTGGCGCGGCGGAGGACACGGCGCAGCACACTCTCGAGGTGTGCCCGTCGTGGTCCGAGCCGCGCCGCAGTCTCGTCGCGGCGATCGGGTTGGACCTCTCGCTCCCCGGCGTGGTGGGCGCCATGCTGAGGGACGAGGGGTCCTGGGCGGCGGTCGCCTCCTTCTGCGAACACGTCATGTCCCAGAAGGAGGCGGCGGAGCGCGTGCGGGAGGACGATCCCGACGCGGCACCGCTCCGAAGGCGGAGGAGGGGTCGAAGGAGACGTCAGTTCGACGGTCATCTCCGACTCCTCCTCCCAGGTGGAGGCCAGCAGGCAACGGGTGCGGGGGCACCCTCGCCTGCATCGCACAGGCCTCCACCAGTGCCGGACGGGAATGGCCAGGTGCTCCCGGTCATTCCCGTAGCCCCCCGCCACGCAGGTGGGGGGCCTGTGGGGCCCGCCAGCTAGGCGGGCATGCGCCGGGAGGGCTGTGGACGTAAAGGCTGAGCCGGATTCCCATGGCCCTCCCATCACGGCGATGCGGGAGCACCGCTGAGTTTTAGTGGGTATACTGTATTTTACACAGGAGTCCCACATACCCCGACTCGTCCCCCACGAGCCGGGGATGCATAAAGCATTTCTCAGCGAAAAAAAAAAAAAAAAAATGGATAGGTAACCATCTTTGCATACCGAGACTCCTCCGTGCCTCGGAAAACACGTTAAGCCGTTGGTCCCGGCTGTCATTCGTGGATCTTTGACAGTCGTTACGGGTCGTCAGAAGCCAGAAAGGGGTCTGATAGGCAGTCGCTCCATGTAAAATACTGGTATTCAGCTGCATCCGGATAGACTGGAAGCCGACCCCAACATAGTTGGGAAAAGGCTAGGCAGATTGAGTATGTAAAGTGGCACGTGCACTCTGCCGACCCCCGGAACAAGTGTCGCGTCAAGTGTGACACGTGTCGCCTGCGACAACAAATACGTATTTACAGTAAAATGTACAATCCTACGCACAACATCTTAAAGGGAAGAGGTAGATGTAGGGCCTCGAGACCTGCGAAAGAAAGGCCTACGTTTTTATAAACGTTTTTTTAGAACTAGTAAAAAGTCGACCACTTGTTTGAAGCTTCTTGTAGTTTTATACGAGAGATACGGTGTGCTGCTATTGGCCAGGATGTCGTTCTTTGTATCCTAGAAAATTAAGAAGCATTAAATAAAGCTGTGTGTTCTCGTTTTTCGATACTGATCTTCCTGCTGCTCACACGTGTCAAGTGATGAATAGCAGCCAATTTCTGATCAAGAACCAATTTTCTAATCATTTTCAGTTCCAACCGGCCCACGAAAATGACTGCGTAGCACATATTCTAGTCCGCAGGCGTAATGGCCCCGTGGCAAAACACATTATCCCACAGTGGATATATTGGTAGTCAGCCGAGCCAGCTGTATGAATCCCTGATGCGACATCAAAGGGCCTCACTCATTGACTGATATTTGCGAACCGCGCCACTGTGCCGCCCCCACACCCTCACAGTGATTGTTTTGTAACATTTTTAACTGGTTTGAAATATGTTCCCTTATCGTTGTTTTCTTATGCTGCGGTCGCATCTGCGTCTATCGTGACGAAGCTTCGCGCAGTGTACGATACTCGCAGATGTGACCAACCATTTTCGGTTATCGTCTCGACAGTTCGGGCTGCTTAGCACTTATCGCCCGGGTGGCGGTAAATAAAAGCGTGGTGCGTGGTCGGACTAGCTTTGGTCATATCGACTGTTGTTTCCGTACTGCGTATACGCTCTGTCGAAATAATGGACAGCCATCTTGGATTATTGCACGATAATTCGTTATAATTATGAAGCCGCTAATGTGAACACCGCATTAGCGCGATACCTTTTTAGCGAGCACAACATACGAGGCTTCGGCACGCATTGCTCTGTCACGATACACGCAGATGCGGCCGGGGGGCTTGAGACGTTATTTGAACCAGATTTTGTTGTGTAATGCTCTAGATTTCTAGAAACATTTTATGTACTTATACACTGGAATATATGGGGTTTATCCAGTACCAGCTTTCGCCCGCGGCTTCGCTCGCGTGGAGTTCGGAAATTATCCCACGGGATCGGACTACTGGATTATAAAGTATCCATTTGTTAATCCAGATTATAAACTATCTGTGTGCCATATTTCATCCAAATCCGTTCAGCCATTATTGCGTGATTGAGTAACAAACATACAAACTTATTCACATTTATAATATTAATAGGATTATATAGTAGCATAGTAAATCAGAATTTTTTGCTTGGTAATTAGGCTAACAATTAAGTAGATTAGATACCAATTTGTTTTGATTTTATTTTTGTAATTTTAAGTTTTTAGTTTACCTGCATTAGAAAATACTCTTAATAACAGATGATGATTGCGTAGCATATGGTCAGTACGACCTGAGCATGTGTGTATCAGTACGACGTGGGCATGTGTGTATCAGTACGACGTGAGCATGTGTGTGTATCAGTACGACGTGAGCATGTGTGTGTATCAGTACGACGTGAGCATGTGTGCTTTAAGTGCTTTGTTTGTACTTAGATTTCAGGTCTGTAAATCTTTGTCTAGTACTAAAAGCGGTAAGTGACATGCAAAATCGAATGTGTAATTATCATAAACATCAAATTCATTTATTAAACCGACGGTTTTTTATCTAAATATCTAAAGTCCTGAAATACCTCACACTAGGGAGAGACTTTATTCATTAAATGTTGAAAAAAGTTAACACTAGAACTGTTGTGTCCATAATGAACAGTACTTATTCATCTTTTGTAAACTTCCAGACTAAGTAGCACAGCTTATATTGTTAAATTGATAAAAAAATTGCAAGCAAAATGTTTGGTTGAGCCCAGTTCTGAGCTCCCCAAAAACACCGCTTATGATTTTGTATAAGTAATTTATTTAAAGCATACTTAACTCGCAGAATTAATTAAAAGTTTCGTCGACTCATTAAGATTCTTCCGAAGGATGTCGGAGAATAAAGTAAACGTACTGTGGTCAAAAAGTTAATGTTTAATCTACTTAAAAATGGTGTCTGTAAGGATGTTAGTAGTGTGGTCACTCGCACGACTGCCCGGAGCTGACAATGGACAGTTAATGAAAACGAACTGTTTGTTCCGTGTGTTGAATTTGTGGATAAATACATTCTCGCGCGTCATTTGTAAACCACGTTGATTTAGTGTTGCTGTTGATTTCATTAGTTAGAGTTCGTAAATTTCATTAATGATTTGGTTGTTATGGAAAAGCCCACTCTTTTTATAATAATAATAATCATGCAGTTAGAGGAAGAAAACACACCCTCATCGTAAATACACACCACACGCTGCATTTACTTGGCTTTGGCCCGTAAATGTAGCTAAAACCAGCCTAAGAGCTGAGAAAAAAAACACTCCCCAAAATAATAATAATTTTTATTTTCACCAAAAGCCATCACAATACAATATCTTAAAACCTAGAGCATATAAGGCTTATAAATAGGTCACAAAAATTATAATACTCTGACTCCTAAACTAGGTGTAGGTGCCTGTGTCTTAGGAGTCAGTGATTCTTCGTTACAAACAAAGCCATATTATACTAAAATGGGACGTTTTAACAATAAGCAAATGGTGTGAAAGAAGACAGGATATAATTTATGCAAAGGAAACACAAATAAAAGATGTTTAACTGTGTGTTGTGGTGAATCAATATCAATATAGGGTCTATGAGTGTGTGTGTGTGTAGTGAGTAAGTGTAGTGTGTGTTTTGAAAGTCGGTCGCGAGGCATTCTGCACAAAGTGATTAAGTTTAAATTTAATACCATCAACTAGTATCAAGGCGTCATGACATTTAGCAATTAAACTAAGACAACATGTTTACCCTTAAATTAATCTACATAGCGTCAAAGTCACCAAATAATCTACGTATCAATTACAAATTAATCCCTAGTTGCAGACAAACATACATAGAATATTATCTGAATAATTGAGTCGTAGCAAGCAAGGGTTGATTGAGCCAATATCGTCGGCATTACGCGGTGGTTGACTACGCGGCTAAATTAAATTAACATGAGGAGCACACAATGACATTCCGCGGAGGAGTCTTCTATACGTGGCTGCATAATTCACAGCGCTTGTCACGCCTCTGCCGCGTTTATTGGCTCCTGGTAAATTGCGGCTCCGCTGTGGGTACGAGACGCTTGTTAAATTAGTCGAGCTCCTTGATAATTGTGCTATAACCTCACGAACACATTCCTTACCTTTCCTCCCCTGTACTGAGATTGTCTTTTAATATTTCCCTAATTAATTTGTAAGAAAAATCAAAATCATCAAGAAAAATGATCTCCCCAACACTTATTTTCTAGGGGAAAACGAAAAAGATTTTAACATAAAAGTCTTCCGCCCTAGGGTGTGTAACGACGTCATTTAAAATGCTAATGCCTTTTTATATGGTGCATTATTACAGATGCCCCGCGGCCGGATTGCGTATTAGAGAACGAGATGTGTTCGCAGAATCCCTTGCTTGAAGTTTATTGAAATGAGAATCTTAGAGGGTTATGTCGATGAAATCATGCGGTAATCGACGTTTTCAATATGGCTTGCGGTTACACGGAGATGTTCTTTTACATGTCGAGGATACGATAGCTTTCACATAATAAACAGTTTGGTTGTATCGTGTTATTAAGTAACTATAATTCGGAAAGGATTGCACTTTTAAAACCGGAAGCTTTTTAAAGACGGTAGTTAGTAATCTAGTATTTTCTCAAATCGCATAAGCTCTATATATCTGTTTCATAGTGCTATTTGTACGATATTATCAAGGTTCGAGGCGTGCACTTCGCTGCCATAGTTGGAAATTTTCCAGAAAACACGACACTGGGACAATCCGGATGATCCCCTGCAGTCATGCTGGCCTGGTGTCCCGTATGTTTTACACGGATTATATCTGACATAAAAAAGTATTCAGCTGAAAATCTTAATACCGTCGTTATATGAAATTGTGATCTAAAATGTTTTCTGTTTTGTTTTCAGGTAAGAACCATGCGGTTTGTGGATCGTAAGATAGCTGTAGGACTTTATAATAAATGGATAATAACAAGTAATTACGCAAGTAGTAGAGATGCACTAATTTTGTTGTTCGAGTTTATTAAATTCACTAGATCGCTTTGTATACGAGAGCAAAGGTTGTATATTTCACGACCAGAAGAATATAATTTAAGACTAAACAGAGCGTTGATCTCGCTCAACGGATATTAAGTTTCGGTTAAAAAGCTTTCACTTGTTTGTAAAAGTCTTTATTTCAAAGAGAAAAGTTCAAAGAAGTATCTGCGCTTGAAACAAAAGTTACATAATTTGGTGCCTACTTGAACTAAGTCACTGAGTTTTTCAGAGTTAAGTAAACTTTTCCTGAATAATCGGTATTTTAATAGCAACCCTCTGTAACAAAGCTGTAAAATGTTAACAAATTAGCCTAACAAACACGACTAAGTACCGTACAGAAGCGCGACTAACTAGCGTATAAGGTGCAAATGAACGTAAGCGAGCAGCTCCTTAGTGACGTCAGGTGTATTGGCTTGTGCGAGCTACGTCGTAGCTACGGCCTGACTGACGAGCGCTTAAGCACTAACATCGGCCCCTTCGATGCTATGCTGTCCTTATAGCTCGTCGGTATATGTGATGCACGACTTCGATTCAGGCGAGACCTTGCATAAATGCATGATAAAATTTAATAGACGTAGATATATTTAGTAACCTATTCCGCTTAACTATTCCTAATGAGTCATAAAAAAACCCTGTAAGAAATCGACACGTGTTTCACCTCTCAACGAGGCATCCTCAGGATGACGATTGACTTGTCGCGAACCCGAACACGGCGTGTTGCCACGCCGAGCGCCGGACGACTTGCTTAATCGACTGTTGTTAGAAGTAAACCTCCTTGGAGGTCGTTACATTAGTAGTCATTACATTCAGTACATACCGAAGGCGTTGCGCGCTAACAACTGCATTCCTACCAGCTTCCCTTCGGACAATTGGAAGAGCAACTTCACACACCATCATCGAAAAATAACACATTCAGTAGTGTCTACGATTGCCAAATATATTACAGGTGTTTAATACACCATAATATTGAAACAACAAAAACGCCTATTCTTAGTTTTGAATTCCAACAATAAAACAAATTGTCCTAAGTAAGCCGGCGGCGCCATAATGTGATAATCGCGAACCGAGCCGATTATGACCGAGAAAAGACAGAACATGCGTCGCGCGTCGGCGAGAACGAGTTAGAGGAACATTACGCATTTTATTTTCACCTGTAAAATTGCATTTTTAGGCTTCCGTAGTAAACAAGGAACCCTTATGGTTTCGCCATGTCCGTCTGTCTGTCTGTCCGCGGCTTAGCTCAGAGACGGTTAGTACTAGAAAGCTGTAATTTGGCATGCATATACACGTTAAACACGCCGACAAAGTGGTAAAATAAATAATTTTATCTACTCTCATATCGTATTATTCGAATTATAAACTTCAAAACGAGTTTATATTCACATACTTTATAAACACAATACCGAAATTTAAAAATAGAATCATAATATAACACTTTTTCTCTAGCAAAATAATGCTATAATAGAATATTATGCAATTAGTGAATAAAAGACGGATTTAAAGCGAGGGCCATAGATGAATCACGAGCAAGTGAAGGATTCTAACGACTGAATCACGACCGTAGGGAGTGATTCAAGTGTTAGAGTCCTGAGCGACGCGAGTAATTCATGACCCTCGATATAAATCCGTTTTATTCAAGAGTTGCATACTATACTTTATACCATGACTACGAGAAAAATAAAGATTTTAGCGAAAATAGACATTTAATGAAGTAAAAAGGAAGGTTGAATTAATTAAAATGCACATTAAAATTGGAACAATTACTAAAATTAAAAGTAATTTTCTTATTACATATTACTAATAATAATCAACTTGTGAAGCGATATTTATATCCTGTGTATCGAGTATGTTTTCGCAGGGAGGTTGTATAGCATTGAGACGGAGGTCGCATATATAAATGTGTTCTAAATTCAAACACCAAAACAGTGATTAAAAGTGCTTTTTATTCACTGAAAACAGTGAATAAAATAAGCTTTTTAGAGGGGGAATGGTATAAAACATTTTTTTTTTCTATTACGATACAGGGCAAATCCAAGAAGTTAATATCATTAAGGAGTTTCCATCATCTTTTGTAACGGAATGTTAGCAGCACTGCAACAGCTCTAGCGCATGCGCGGTGATGCGCTGGCTGCAGGCGCCATTCATACGTTTTGTTGTACTGAATTTCGTGGGAATTTTGTATTCTTGATCTTTTATTTAGTAGGTTCAATCCCAATGTATGAGAGTAGATAAAGTAGTGTATGAAACTGCACATAACTAGGTATTAATATACTAGTGTGATACAATTGTGATCTATTTTAAGCACACACTCGTATTTTAATACCCATCATTATGCAACAGTTTCATAAACTACTATTTTAGGGTACCTCCCCAACATGTAAAGTGAATACGTTTTTTTTCTCGTCTATCCCATGGTGTGGGATATCGTTGGAAAGGTCGTTCAAAAATATTGAGGGAGTGTGATATTTTTTTTTTATTCTGGGATCCGTTTGCGAAATATTAAGCTTTAAAGTGCAAATTTTGTTAGAGTCGAGTGTCCCCCCCGAGCTAAATGGTTGTACTTGGATTTGTGAAAAAAATCACAGCAGTAGTATACGAGTAGGTACATAACGAAATTAAAAGCTAAGTGGGCTTTCCAGGTTAAAGCTTCGTGCAGACTAGCGCGACGCGACACCGGTTATGTTATACCGTCAAGTTTTCTTAGAAATTCTATTGTTCGAGTCGCGTCGCGCTGGTCTTCACGAGCCTTAACGAGTAATAATCGACCAACTTAAATTTGCAATTTGATAAACATGATCTTCCAAACATTCCGTATGGGAGAAAATTTTATTCAACTACTATGTTAAGTTTTTTCCTAGGATAAATTCATCCCAACTACGGAACCCTTCATTGTGAGTGGTCCGACACGAACTTTGCCGGTTTTTTTGCGATTCGTTATATTCCAATAATAATTTTTAAATTATTTGTAAAATAGAAGTTGAGTTTATTTCTTTCTGTATTTATTGAAAGGTTTTTTGGTGTATTGATAGCGTCTCTTTGGTTCTGATACATGACGGCAGATGGTGTCAAATTCAGTAAAGTAAAGAATTTATTTTATTTTTTGCGTAAATGTTGACGTAATTGTATGATTATCTACAGAACTGAACAATTTATTCTTCGGCTTTCCTCCTACGAAATGTAAAGCCTCGAATCGCCACTGATACATACGTCTATTAATTACCTTAATAACTATATACACTTCAGAATCCAGATTGGTCTTCATCCTTTCTTGATCTCGTACCTACTTCAGGCAAAATTATTTGTTTATGGACTGCTAGCTAAGAAATTCCTAACAAATAAACTCGAATCTTATTTTGCCTGATGTCCGAGTCGGCCACAGGGTGACCCTTAGCATCCGCACCTCCATAACCAACCTGCCCAAGCAAATTATCATTTATCACTTACAATACGAATGCAGTGACAGCTGACAGCTAAATGAGCTCCGAAACAGATTAAGCTCTTATTTAACATCTCATCCTTGTATCATCGCCTCATTAATCTGTCTTATGTAACATAGATTTATCATAAATCCGTCTCACTTAAGGCAGCCTCAATATTTTTATTAAAAGCTCTTTGGGATGTACTCGCAGTAGTGCTCTTCAAATAGATCTAACTACAGATTCGTCAGGATTAAGATGTATGAAAAGATTAATATCGTCTGGGATTTGAGTCCGGCCCGACTTATTGGAAAACAGATCGGCAAAGGTTGAGTCAGGGGCAAACGGATTTTAACTATCTCTTGAGAAAATATTCTAAGTATGGAAATAAATATAAGTTTTTTACAACAACTATTCCCTTGGCGCCACATTAACATAAAGTTCGCAAGTTTATTTTGTAATATTAAAAGCTTGATGTTATTTTACTTTGTATCTCAACCTCAGTACCTACTTACTGATTTTGCATGAATAAATCATCAACAGTCTGCAGTAACATCAATATTAATTATGAAACAATTATATTACAAGTTGCAATCTTGATGGCAATCAAATCCTAGCGCCCGCACAGACAACCTGCGGCCACGTCATGCATGGCTGGTCCCCCAGACTAATACCGCCGTCCATCTTCGACAATCGCACGGTGTTAAACCGGACTCTATCGATTTTCGATCGGAGCGCAAACAATGTCATCTTAGTCGGGCCCCCCTCCCCTAATGGAGTTTCTCAACTGAATAGTTGCAACTTGATAGTTTCGGAACGTGCGGAATGAGCTGTTATTACTGGATCGCTTTATCGTAAACAATGTCTGATAGTAATTTCGTGTGCTTTGTGAGGTTGAGAATGAGGCGGTTGATTTACAATTTTGATGTTCGAGAGAAACCAGATAACGGCACTAATTGATTGATTAAGGAATAAAACCTTAATCCAGTCAAAGTGCAACATAGTCGAGGACCACCACCAGTACAAAATCAATCGGTGTTGCGGAATGTAAAAATTGTACGACCAGGAGAGTAGAAACCTCGCACTGGTTTCACGTACTCGACAATACAACAGGATTCCCGTGTCTAAAGGCCGCGAGTCGTATCACAGGTGCGTCCGGCTTTCAGCGGTTGAATGCCTAAAAGGATCCGCGCATGGCGGCTATACCGCTCACATCTGAAAACATCCCCGAACATTCCGGCTTGTATTATTTTCTATGACTGTGACACCGTTACTGCTTTATTTTTATTCTTTGGTGGCCAAATGGATTTTGTGCCGACAACGCTTGTGCTATCCTGATCGATTTTGTGATTTCACTGGTGTTTTATGTATCGCGGCAATCCAGTTGTAAAAGTTACGATTGTGGCAATAAAGCAAAGTTAGCTCACGGGGCGAAACAACTGCTCTGTTCTCACGACCTTTATTTTATGTGAATCATTTCTTAGTTATGGAAGGAACCCTTCTTTTATTTTCAAAGTTAGTATTAAAGGTTATTGGTGTGGTCCAGCGACGTCCTACTGCTATCTAGTAGGTACATGTAGGTGCTGATAGTGGTGAAATGAAGAGAGTGTTTCTTTTTGTATAAATGTGACCCTGGCCTATAATATCGTAGATGAAAATATCGAATACAATCCGAAGAAAATAGACGACCCTAAAGTACACTTAATCCTAACCTTTTTTCGACGCTCACAAAAATCGGGTAAGTTCGAACAAACTATTATACACCAACCATATCCGGTGCTCCCTTTCACCTAGGCTTGATTCTGTGAATACTTCAACACAAGGAGATACTTATTATATTCTGAGGCAAACTTGTTACGTAATTTGACAACTGAAACTTCGCAAGATGAAGAAAGCTACTTTTAGTAATGCGCAGCGCTTCGAAGACGTCGGTATTATATCTTTATTATTGGCTCAAATGACGTAAACCAGATTTTTACATACCTAACATAAAATATATAACTACAATTTTTTTTTCTTTAATTGTTGATGTTCTACCGAAGAGATAAAACCCAAGTTCCGTAAAAACATAACAGCGGATCTTTGTCGGAGGCTCTATTGATGGGCGGAAGCTGACGTGTGTGTGCACGACGGAAGCGGAAACGGTCCTGCCGCCATTTTGCCGCTGTGCCGGTCGCGGTGCCGGCGCCGGCGACGACTTCCTCGTGTAATAGCTGCCGTTGAGACGCTAAATTTTAAACTCCTACGTATTCGTAGGCCGAGGAGTTTAAAATAAATACACATTTGCTTTACCAAAAATGTTTGTTGTAGAAATGCTGTGAATGACACGATGTTTTTCCTGAAAGTTTAATAACAACATGAACTGCAATTCAGTGGACTGTGAGCACAAATAAAACAGTTACTGTTTACCAATTTCTTGATAATTATATCCTTTCATTCCCCGTACTCGTCGAAAATAATATTTTTATACTCGGAGCCTTTCAATTCCATTAATTCATTTATAAAACCGTTCCAGGAATTATTAACGGCGCCATTTTGCTGGCAGCTTTATTAGTTTACGTAGAATTTCGTTTAACGATCATAATGTGTGTAGTCCAACCTTCCTTATGAATAATTACGCCAAACTCGTAACATTTAACTAAAAATATATTGTAAGATCAGTGGAATGTGTAAGAAAGTTGTGTGAAACAGCTGACATTGTGGCACTTCAGGAGACGTGGCTATTCCATTCCTGGGCAGCATCAGTGATAAGTACGCGTTCACTGGCAAGTATCACAAGTGGACACTTCGACCGGTGTGTTCCGCGGCCGGCCATACGGAGGAGTGGCAGTGCTGTAGAGGAAGTCTGTGTTTCCCTCAGTGTCAGTGTTACAGTGTAGCAGTGATCGCATAGCGGCTATTAAGGTTGAGATGGATGAGCGTTCTATGTTCATTATGTCACTGTACATGCCTACGGACTCGAAAGATAATTAGATTGAGTTTACGGAGTGTCTAGGCGAAATAAATTCCATAATTGCAAATAGTGATGTAGAATCTGTGTATGTGTTGGGAGATTTCAATGTTCACCCGGGTGAGTTATTCGCAAATCAACTCTTAGACTTTTGTGCGAATCAGTCATGGACATGTGTTGATCTTGACATGTTACCTAACGATTCACACACTTTTGTAAGTGAGGCACACGGATGTTGTCGGTGGCTTGATCACTGTGTGGTCACGAGCGCCGCGCGCGCAACCATTGATCACGTGACTATATTATACGATACGTACTGCTCTGATCGCTATCCGATGCAGTTAACTTGCAATGTAAATCTCAGAGATACCACACGTCTCACTCTATGGTACACCATTAAATACAGTCACTTACTTTAAGTATCTGGGCCACTGGGTCACCGAAGACCTTAAGGATAATATGGATGTGGAAAGGGAACGTAGGGCGTTGTCTGTTCGCTGTAATGTGTTGGCTCGCTGATTCGCACGTTGTAAAACCTTGTATTTAGGGCATTGAGAGGACATATGATAGCCTGCGTGTACAGTATAATAACGCGTTCAGAGTGTTGATGGGGCTGCCGCTTTACTGTAGCGCGAGTGGCACGTTCGCGGAAGCGCACGAGGACTGATTTCACGCGATCATACATAAGCGTTGTGCTTCGATGTTGGCGCGGGTGCGCGGCAGCCCCAGCGCCGTCCTGGCCGCGTGCGCCGGCCGATGGGTCTCGGTACTAATGGCGCACTGGATAGGCCTTCACGCGAAGGCAAGCGCCTGACCACTTAGCCTGTATTTTTACTAACGCTAGGTTAAGAACATTGCTACTAACAAATTTATGGACAAAGTCTGAAATAAATTATTATTATCAATGTGTTTACATATCTCGGGACCATGGGGTCCCATGGGTCTGCGGGTTTCTGTATCTCTCTTGGTCTGACTCCTCATCCTAGACCTGTGCCGGCAAAGTAAAATCTACCGGCACAGACCCAGAGTTTGGAGCGCGTAAGCCCCACCACATCGTCAACGTAGAGATACGGCGGTGGGGTTATTATTATTAGCATTATAATCGGAGGCTTATCTATACTGAAATTTGTAAAACAATTTGGCAGGACTACATGGGCTATTTATATTAGTCGTCACAGCTATTTCAGTATCATCAAAGTTACCTGCTTAACATTATCCTCGGTAGTAGGACATTCCTCATTAAAACCGTAATAGTTGGTAGATGTACAAACAAGATAACTACAAAAGATCCACTCTAAACATGCTATACAACTACATTGGATTCATGTAATTCGTTTTATCTAATCCGTCGAAACTTGTAGGCCAATATCGCCGTCATCTGCCCTTGGCTCTTCTCAAGTTTTTTGGGATCAGAGCCGCGGCGCAACGCAGCATATTGTCTTCTTCCATTAGTGATGTTCTCTGAAACAGTGCGTCTTAGAACTACTGATAATATCATTTTATTCAGTGCCACCAGATGAAAATAGACAGTTCTGCACATTTTGTTCTATCAATCCAGAAACGCCTTCTACGGGATGGTGTTTACCGTCGAAGCCGGATACGAGCCGCCCTTATTGATGGCCGGAGGTGGACGGCCGCGGGACCGGATGCGCTACTGTGCTCGCTCCGCCTTGTGCGCGTTTGTGGCTGACAACTACCGGGATCGCAGAAATAAGAGGATGTTGATGGAGGTCTCTGTCAGACTAGCTTCTTGGATGTTCGGATTAGCTTTATCTATCGCCTCTGTGGCAGACTGCAAGATCATTATCTTGAGGATACAATTAAGCAGGGTTTAGAAAGGAGATTGTCGCACAATCTCTGTCTTTTTCATTACAAGAACAATAAAACAATTTAACTTGTATAAAATCCAATTTTTCTCGTAACCTTCTTTACTAGTAGTTCATTAGTTGTGTTTCTGTGGTTGTCAGGTGCTCGCGACTCGCGGCGGGATAGCTCGTATTATGCGACTTAAAAAGCAGTTTATCAGCGACCGCAGTGCAGTGGACGCATTATTTACTGAACTATTGTTGGCTCCGTCAATATTGCACGACAATGCGGAATCCTTTGTTCGCGCACTCGCTTATTTAATATGGAAGGTATGCATCGGAGCTCCTACGGGCTGTGAATATGCCCCACTCACTGATGTATGACTATTGTCTGAAATATATTGCTACGAAAATACATATATTGTATGTTAAAATTAATAACTCGTATTCAATTTTGTTTTGGTTCCCCTTCATATTGTAGATACAGTAGCCAATTTGGTTTTCCAGATGCCGAAAAGCCTGCAAAAAAGTCAAGGAGAATTTCACACCTCTAAAATCTTTGAGCTACTCGTTATTTCTTCAAAAAGTAATTTATTCAAACAAAAGTAGGCTGAGAATCAGCACTTTTACTCTCGAACGTCAAAATTACAAAAGACTGTCCCCCAAAATGCCCACCCTTCACCACTTCCTAGTGCTTAAGCTGGGAAGAAGAAGTGGCGCAACGAACTCCCCAGCAGCACAGTTGTCTGTTCAGTTAAAAAAAAAAAAACTATATAGTAGTATGCAAAATAATTTACATTACGCAACACAAAACATAATTTAAATTATTAGCCATTATGTCAGCTAGCACACGCCAATACACCAACCAAAAACATCGAGAACTATACTCAGGCAGAAATAGTTCGAAGATTAAAAATAGTAGTAATGTAATTAAAACGACTTGGAATATTATTAATAGTGAAACGGGAAAGTCTGGTAACCGAACTATTGACTACAGCCTATCTATTAATGACAACATCATAAAATCAGATTCACAAGTCGCAGCGGCTTTTGAAAATTTCTTTTCGGATATTCCTATTTCAACTACTAAATCTCTAAACTCATCACCTTCTGTTGCTGAGTCTTTGCTAATGGAAAATGTTAATGTTTGCGATTCAGAATTTATTTTTGAACATATTACCTGTAGAGACATCATTAAAACCTTTCACACTTTAAATGTAAAAAAGACCACAGATCTGTGGGGTAATTCTGTAGAAGTTGCTAAGTCTATTATTGACATTGTAGCACCTAGTTTAGCTCTTATCTTTAATAATTGTATTGTCTGTGGGGAGTTTCCTGACCTTATGAAAAATAGTAAAATAATACCTTTGTTTAAATCAGGTAGTACATCAGACCCCACAAATTATAGACCTATTTCAGTACTACCTACCTTTAGTAAAATTTTTGAGAAATTAATTTTAGAGCAATTGCAAAGATTTTTTAATAAACACAAATTATTACATAGCAAACAGTTCGGTTTTACAAGGGGTCGTTCTACAACTGATGCCGGTGTTGAACTTTTAGGACATATTTATAATGCTTGGGAAGATAAATGCGATGCCTTGGGCATCTTTTGTGATTTGTCCAAGGCATTTGATTGCGTTCTTCACGAAACGTTAATCAGGAAACTCCGCCACTACGGGATCCGGAACACCGCTCTGGATCTTCTTACTTCATACTTGAGTAATAGGATTCAGAGCGTTGACGTTAATGGACAAAGATCTCCCGGATCTATAGTAACAATGGGAGTCCCACAGGGCTCGATTCTTGGTCCTTTCTTGTTTCTTATTTATATTAATGACTTGCCTTACCTCATAAAGGATAACCATGATATTGTGTTGTTTGCGGATGATACTTCACTTTTGTTTAAACTTAAACGTCAGCAGCTGGTTACTGACGACGTAAATAGCGCGATCTCACAAGTAGTTCACTGGTTCAATGTTAACAATTTACTTCTTAATGAAAAAAAAACCAAATGCATTAAGTTTACCCTACCACACGTTAGGCAGGTGAAAACTAAGGTGTTGATAAGGGGCGAAGAATTGAATCCTGAAGATAGCACAGTATTCTTAGGCTTAACTTTGGATGCTAAGCTTCAGTGGGGCCCACAAATAGATAAATTGTCAAAAAAGCTAAGCTCCGCAGCATATGCTGTTAGAAAAATACGTAATTTAACTGACATAGAGACAGCCCGTTTAGTGTACTTTAGCTATTTTCATAGTGTAATGTCATACGGTATTCTGTTGTGGGGAAATGCCGCCGACATTCAAACTATCTTTGTTTTGCAGAAAAGAGCCGTTCGATCAATTTATAAATTAAGCCCGAGACACTCTCTCAGAGAGAAATTTAAGGAAATTAATGTAATGACTGTGCCTTCTCAGTATATTTTTGAAAATCTTTTATATGCCCATAAAAATATAAAATTGTTTAAAAAATACAGTGATATCCATAACATAAACACTAGGAACAAACACAAGTTTGTAGTACCTACAACAAGGCTCAAGAAAATAGGTAGCTCGTTCAGATGTCAATGTATACGCTTTTATAATAAGCTTCCAAGCCATGTACAAGATCTAAGCCTTAATAAATTCAAATCATTCATTAAACGTAAGTTGTGCCAGAAAGCGTTTTATACCATTAAAGATTACGTTGAGGACAAAAAGGCCTGGGATTAAGCTGCTCCAATTTATTTATTTTTTACAGTCAGAACTTTGAATTTTGTAATTTTTTTATTATTTTTTTAATCTTATGCACAACGATATGAATATTTACTTTGTGAAGTATAATATCATTATTATTTTTTATTATTGTGAACGTGAGGACTATGTGGGTCAGTTACTTTTAATGATAATCTGGCAGTTTGAGTACTTTATGCGGCCTACCCAAATGTCCTTTCTTTGGTATTGTTCGTCGAGTCGTTGAGCTCCTTAAGTTATGAGTTGAGCTACACGATTACTGACAAATGCGTGCACTGACTGGACAGGTCATCTCAAATCTGTATGGTTCTTTCCTCAAAAGACTATTTCAGACACAAATCTACATGGTCCTCAAATGATCAAATGATCTGACCAAGATTATTTCTGGGTTTTATACACATTGACATTAATGAATTTTTTATATACTATGACATGAATATTTACTTTTTAAAGTATTTTATATTTTTAATAATTTGTGAATGTGAAGACTATGTGGATCATTCCTTTTTATTTTATTTTCTCATTTAGTTTTATCATGGTCGGGCAGCTTGAGTAATTTATGCGGCCTACCCAAATGTCCTTTCTTTGGTATTGTTCGTCGAATCGTTGAGCTCCTTAAATTCTGAGTTGAGCTGCACGGTCACTGACAAATGCGTGCACTGACTGGACAGGTCCACTCAATCTGTGTGGTTCTTTCCTCAAAAGACCATTTTTAGACACCAATCTACATAATCTTCACATGATCTGACCTAGATTATGTCTGGACTTTAAAAGAGACTGTGACCTCTGAGTTTGTTTCGGCCTTTCTTCTCGGAGTAGTCAGATAGGAAACGCCGACCTCATCTAGTTTAAAAATAATATGTTTGACGTGTAAAAGTGTTTTGTACAACCTATTTACAGAAATAAAAATCATTTATCATTTATCATTTATCAATAACAACTAAAAGTAAACAGAACTTAATATCTAAATAAAAGGCGTGCCCGCTTACATATATATATATAGCTGTAACTGGAAGTTATAAATGATAAACTAGGACCTTCGAGGTAAAATAAATAAACAGTTAATTACTACTCGTAATCCCTCATTTTCATATATCCCGTAGACAGAGCAATAGACAACTCACTAAATATGGGACTAAAAGTGATTTGAATTCGGAAATTGGATATTATTAGTAAAAGTTCCAATCACCAAAGAGAGATACGAATACTGTATGAACAAGTAACAGGCTACATGATAAAGCAAAACGCGCGCGAACCAAATAAAATAAATATTTGTGGGAAAAAAAACGCGCGAATTGCATTCCGCCTTCGTTCGTAATTATCTGCCGCAACATAGTTGGGAAAAGGCTAGTTTTCCAACTTTGTTGGGGTCGGCTTCCAGTCCAACCGTATGCAGCTGAATACCCCATATACCAGTATTTTACATGGAGCGACTGCCTATTAGACCCCTTTCTGGCTTCTAACGACCCGTAACGACTGTCAAAGATCCAGGAATGACAGCCAGGACCAACGGCTTAGCGAGCTTTCCGAGGCCCGGAGGAGTCTAGGTATGTAAAGATGGTCACCCATCCAGCCCAACCCCGGCAAGCAGCTTAACCTGTTGGATTAACCCGGCTGTTATTACTTAGCCACGAGCTCCTCCGCCTTCGTTCGTGATTGTTTACTCAAATCCCGATTTTACTTAGTTTTATAAAAAAATAGTGTGTCTTCCTAGTAGTAAGAATGAAATAAATAAACGTAAGTACTATTCTTATTCATATGTTGATCTTACTTATTTTCTCATAGAGTGTGATAAAAAGTAGAGTGTTCACCTCGGGAGCAACACTATTTTAAAAGCTCGTGTGACGTACTTACTTTGAATCCTTCGCTGCGCTCTGGTTTCTACTTTAGAATCCCTCGCTTTGCTCGGGATTTAACACTCTCGCCTTTAAAATAGTTTTTGCTCTCTAGGCATACAATCTACTATTTTCTATCTCTATCGCGTATGCAAACTTTTTGTATGGCCCCAGTTGTTGGCGAACACCTGAGGCCCAACCAAATAGCTATCATTGGAAAGTATTACCCGGCTACATTAGATGTACCACCAGTTTACAAGTGACTATCACAGACTATCGCTATCTCATAACCACCTATATCTCACCTATACATGTTAAATCTCACATCATACTCTATCTACGATATTTACAAAATTGCATTTCCATTAATAAGAGATTCCGATCTTTATTACGAACCAACTTCATTACGTAGCTTCTTCTTCTTTTCGAGCCGATGGCAAAGGTAAAAATATTGTAAATATTATATTACATGAATTGGGCTCAGCAGGTGGCCACGGCAATCGCGGCATCAGTGGTGACGCTTAGGTCCTTAGGTAATTACATAGTTGCCTAATTAAAATAAAGTTAGAAACAAAGGTTGACATTATACAAAGTAATATATCACCCAGAAAACTAGTAATTTTCATATGATAGGAGCCCGGACACAGCCAATAATTTTTTTTAAGGAATGACAGCTTTGGATTGTTGAAATGAAAGTCATTTTTTCCTTAACCATATTTAACGTACATAATAAAAAATAAATTTAAGTAGAGGCGCTCTTCCTTGGAAGAGGATTCTACAGGCAGACATTTAAATACCCTTCTGTGAATGCATTTAAGTGCCCACTGGGGGGTGCGCTCGGGCGAGCATACTTAAGAGGATGGCAGACTTTCCCGGAAAGTTAAAAATGAAAAACTCAACCATGCTAATTACTTGGTGTTTATAGTTTTATTTTATGTGTCTATCGCTAATTGGCAGCTATGTCGAATTGTTTCATTGTATTTATGTGCAAAAAATCAACTGAGATTGAATGCCATTAATCGCACGCACGACAAATGATAGTGTCGGTTCAGTGATGCGATAATATCGGCCTGTAGATACTAGATAGACGATCTCCTCTCGGTACATATGTCGTGTTCAGTACTGATGTCATTGTTACTACCGCAGTCAACCATGTTACTCTAATTACCTACATTCACTATGTGTACGAAGATACATAGATACACCGAAATGGTTCAATCAATCAATTTACTGACAAACAATCCGATGCAGTCCATTCTATCAGAAACGGTAATTAGAATTATATCTAACTCGCTAATTCTGTTGATATTTCAAAAATAACAATCAGCACATACACTCCATTAATTTCAGAGAAATTACAGATGGACTGTGTGAAAGATGAGAGTCGAAATGGCAAAGTCAAGTGTGGGTGTTTTTTTATTAAGGATATTTATGTTAGGTACATTTTTCGATATAATTATATTAAATGAGTAACAGATAAATATTGATATATTCACAAACGGCGGGTGTTTGTTTCTGATTATGGCGGGTGTAACAACATTTAGATACAATTTCGTTCTAAAGAAGGTAGGTATATTTTTTTTAAACCTAGGTACTACATGTTAGTTTTTTTTTTTTTTGTAAATGGGATGATTCGATTAGTTAAGGTACACCCGCCAATTTGACTCTCACCTAGAAATGGGATTACCGAGATGACGACTAATAGGAATAGGAATTTGTATGGAAGAAAAAGCCATGTTGCGACCACACGTTAATTGTGATAAGGGCAGGAGAATGATGATGACACTCCATTAATTTGCTGCTAAATTCACCCTTCTACTCTCATGTTTTATTGTTATCAATTCCAGTGCAAAACTCGACAACTTTTGTTTACCAATTTGTTAATAAAACAGCACGATATTGTCAATATTACAAAGTAAACACTCAATGAAAAACATCACGGCTTTCCCCATTGCCCCGGCTCGTCATAAAATGCGCAAACGGATTTGTTAATTGACTATAAACACTCCCTTTTCATTTTGTGTCGCAAATTTTTCATCAGGGAACATTGTCCTCTCAGTTCCTTGAGTCTCAAAAACAATAAAGTTGGGCATTGTTTACGTCTACAGTTTTAAGTCCTGCCATTTCCATTAGCATTCGTATGAATAATGCAAGTGGGGGCCTCTTTTTTTTTAAGGCGTACCCGTTTATGTAGAATACTACAGTTTTATTTGTTGTTTCTGTCCTTGTCGCCCCGCCTACTGCCCTTCGTCATAGCAAAAAACTTGCCATGCATCTGTTCCATAGCCTTTACTTTGTTGACGACCTCTTTTAGCTTATGGTATCCTAGTACTCCGTATGAAATGTCATCATAACTTTTGTGTTATAATTTTTCGGCTTGTTAACTTTTTGTCTCTGGTCTCCTCTTGAATTTTTCTTTCGCTCTTTTCATTATCAAGACTTTCGTGTGTGATTTATTTTAACACACATGAAGTACAAAAAAACATAATTCACAAGAAACTTTGGTATCATGGATTTTATTACTGAAGGTTATGAAGTTTTAGTTTAGATATTATAATTGAGTACCTACGGCTATAAGCATATTTTTTTAAATCATCTACTAGCGTAATTATCGTTACTTTTTGTCTCGCATTTTTTTTTCACCTCCCGTTTTTTACTTAAAGATAAAATAATGAAATCATAAAACTCATACAGATCCACCGTGTATAAAATTAGTTGGTTTAACTTGAGATTAGTGCACAGGTTTTAATTAACACTCAATTTAATCTGCAATATGTGCTTAACCTGATTTTAGTAAATGCATGTGTGTTTCATACGTAGCAGGTCGCCTGGCCCCGCAGACATGGTCTCCACCAATTACGTCCATAACTTGTAGTGGCAACACCAGGTGCTCTAATTAAACACCTTTGTTATCCCGACCTCATAGGGGGCTCTCGTTAGCTCCCCAAATTAAATGATCGTAAATCCCGACTCATAGGCCGAGATTATACTTTTACGAGCGGATGACAGCGGCTCTTTAGCAGCAAACAACTGTGCGCCGGACCATCCACTAATTACAGATCGCGACTAATTAACGGATTTCTCTCGCAGGCTCAACTTTTATAACATTGGAACTTCGTTTTAATTCTTCAATCTGGTCTTAGTTTAGCTTCTCCGTTCCGCGGAGGTAATGCAATTAATATTCAGTATAATAAATTACTGCTAACGACCAAATACTGTGCACAAATAACACAATAATTTGTTGAGATATTGTACCGCACGACGTTTTACTGGTCACGCTAATTTGAACAACGACTCTAACAGATTAGCTTTTTAACGTAAATCCCTCATACATATTCTATTTCATTAGGTTTTCACTACGGGAAAATCTCAGAAAAACATTACTTCGCAATCAGGAGTCAGGACTTGTACGAGACGGGAGGTTTGTTTTTTTTTTACCAAGATTATGAAACAGTTTTACTTGTTGTTTAATTAAATAAGCACACTAATTACATGTTACTTAGATGATCAAAGTGTTTATAAGAATTCATAGTATTTTAACATTTTGGTTTGGTTTGTTAATATGGAAAAAAATGAGAGACTTTCACGACGAGAAATCATTTGCCCATATTTCAAGCATTTTAATGCTTGAAAAGGTAATGTGCCTAATCATATAAGTTGAACCACATTATCCCACGACTATGACTTAAAACATCGTTTTTATTCAGTACCGGGCAGCGTAGTTACGAAATAGTAGCAGTAAATTGCCGCAAATTGCAACAAAGTGGCTGGGACGTGCGGCCTCTCGAACTAATTCTCTGGGCGCGATTTAACGCCATTGTTGAAGCTGTCCCGGCCGCCTACAATTGACTCTTGTTAGCTTTTGCTATCCTAGTATACAGCTAAAACGCATTGTGATGAACATTTTTGCATGACTTGCTCTTGTATACCAGATGCTGGCCAAGCTGATAGGAAGGGTTCTGATTCTTAAACTCTCGGGGTATTTTCTACCAAAATTCCTTTATTATGGTTATTGTAACATATTCATAACATGCTAATAGACCTCATGCTCTAGTTTTCTCATAATCAATCTCAACATAACTCAATAACCCTTTTTAGTGTATTTCTTACGAGATCTGTGACAACCAAGCGAGCACGCTCATGAGCTAAATATTCACCGTGTGACAAAAATGTTTTCTTTTCTTTCATTATTTTATAAAGCTTCTTTGTTTTCAAATCTCTTTTTTTAGGGTTCCGTAGTAAACAAGGAACCCTTATAGTTTCGCCATGTCCGTCTGTCTGTCCGCGGCTTAGCTCAGAGACAGTTAGTACTAGAAAGCTGTAATTTGTATACATATTAATCATGCCGACAAAGTGGTAAAATAAAATCAAGAAAAATATATTTTTTTAGGGTACCTCGGCTACACGTAAAGTAGGGATGTTTTTTTTTCTCATCTACCCCATATTGTGGGGTATCGTTAGAAAGGTCGTTCAAAAATATTAAGGGTTTGTGAAAACCATTTTTGGATTCTGGGATCCGTTTGCGAAATATTAAGCTTTTAACAGATTTTTTTTGTTAAAGTCAAGTGTCGTCCCCCCCCCCCTCTGCCAGGTAAATGGTTGTACTTGGATTTGTGAAAATATTCACAGCAATAGTATATATAACGAAATTAAAAGGAAAACTATCAGAACTAAGTAGTAATTTTTTTTTTCATATTTCAAATTTAAGTTGATAGTTAGTTTAAGTTTGTTCTTGGGATAAATTCATCCCAACTACGGAACCCTTCATTGTGCGTGGCCCGACACGCACTTGGTCGGTTTTTATATAATAGAAAATCTGTTTAAAAACTGTAACCCGACTACGGGAAAATAAAAACCGGCCAAGTGCGAGTCGGACTGGCGCACAGAGGGTTCCGTACAAACCTGTAGGTATATAAGTAAAGGAAAGGGGGTAATAAGTTTAAAATTATTAAAAATATTTTTATTATATGATTAACTAAAAATGTATGCTTTTCGCAAATTTTCCTTTATCTGTGCTATAAGACGTTGCTTCGTACCAAATTTCAAGATTCTGAGTTCATGGGAAGTACACTGAAGGCTTTGATTCCCTAGCGAGTGTCGAAAATTTGCAGCATAAACGGCTGTATCTTTTTATTGCGTTGGCTTAGACGTTTGATTTTTTCACAGCCCCAAGGGACAGTAGACCTGAGTATTTGATATGATTTTAGCTTGATATCTCCACTCGCTCCTGAGAAAAAGGGTCTTGACAGACAGACAGATGGACACCAAAGTGATCCTATAAGGGTTCCGTTTTTTCCTTTTGAGGTACGGGACCCGAAAAAGTGATCTAAAAAGTATGAAACAAGAAAATATTTCAGACAGATATCAAGACATAGTTACAAAAATGGTCAAGGTAAAGCCGTCGTCGCATGCCTTTATATTTTTGTAGGTGTACCTGGCACCCACATGGTGTACAGGCATGCGTACCTACCTGCTAACCTAATGAAGACCATCGTAGTTCCCATTGTGAAGAACAGGACAGGTGACATCTCGGACAGAGGTAACTATCGTCCCATTTCTCTTGCGACTATAATAGCCAAGGTGCTGGACGGTATGCTTGATTCTTGTTTAAGTAATTACATCCATCTTCATGATGCACAGTTCTGGTTTCGCCCCGGACTATCAACTGAAAGTGCTGTCATTGTCTTTCCGCTGAACTCAGGCACGATGTAGATATTGAGAGGGAGCGCAGGGCTCTTGCGGTCCGGAGCAATATGTTGTCCCGTAGATTTGCGCGGTGTACAGACCAAGTAAAGGTAACACTTTTCAAAGCTTATTGCCAAAGTTTGTACACGAGCAATCTATGGATCAATTGTATTAAGAGATCGCTGGATGTCCTGCGCGTCCAATATAACAATGATTTCAGGATGTTGTTGAGGCTGCCTCGTTACTGAAGCGCGTCGGAAATGTTTGCGCAAGCCCGCACCGACGGCTTCTATGCAATTATACGCAAAAAAACTGCATCGCTACTGAGGAGAGTGAGGGGCAGTCAAAACAGCATCGTGAAAACTGTAGCCGAGAGCTTCGGCTCTCCGATTGTACAGCAGTTTGTGCGGAGGTTGATTTTTACTAACACTATACGGATATTTGTGTCCGAAATAAAGCGATTCTATTCTATATTTTTTTTTAAAACAACTGTTTCATAGAAAAGCCTACGCGGTCAAAATGTATGGAAAAGCAGTGTTTTTTTTTAAATAACCGACGATAAATTTCAACGCAGGGGTGTTGGAACATCTACTGAATCCATGGTATCGATTTTAGCGTCTGTGCCACCCCGTATACTTTTTTTACACCACAAAAATACATAACAAAAAAAAAAAAACGACAAATTAGACAAGGGGCGGCAGTTTTACTTGAGTAATTTTTTTTCTTTTTTTTTTTTTGGTCTTTACCTATGAAATTGCCGTTTTGTATGAAAAAATTAAACGCACTTTTTTCATGTATGTTTTATTTGTATTAATCGAAGTAATCACCCATGCAATCAATGCATCTTTGCCAACGCAGTGGCAGTTTATTGATGCCCTTCTTAAAGAAATCAGCTGGACGGGAGGCAACAAATTCTTCAAAGGCATTTTGTACTGCCTCTCGGGTATTAAATTTTTTTCTCGCCAAGAAGTTATCCAAATTCTGGAAAAAGTAGTAGTCTGTAGGCGCAAGGTCTGGTGAGTAGGGCGGAAGACGGAGAGCTTCCAACCCCAGTTCTTGCAACTTGGAGACCGTCTGCTGTGTAGTATGAGGTCGCGCGTTGTCGTGCAGTAGCAGCGGAGACGAGCGATTGACCAATGCTGGTTGGAGATGTGCCAGCTTCTCCATCATTGTGTTCAGTTCTTCACAGTACACATCTGCAGTAATGCTCACCCCGTTTGTTAAGAAGCTGTGATGAATCACACCGGTGCTAGACCACCAAACAGTGACCATCACTTTTCTAGGGGTAAGTTTTCGTTTAGGGCATTGTTTAGGTGCTGAACCAGGATCCAACCAACTTGCTGAGCGCTTGCGATTATCAAACAGAATCCATTTTTCATCGCAGGTAACAATGCGGTTCAAAATTCCTTCATTTGTGTCTGTTGAGCAGTGCAAGGCACGTCTCGACGCGTACTTTGCGCTGGCGATCATTGAGTTCGTGGGGCACCCATTTGTCAAGCTTTTTTACCTTGCCAATTTGACGCAAATGGACCAATATTGTTTTGACGCTAACGTCGAAAGCTGCTGCTAATTCAGTCGTAGATTGTGTATCATCAGCTTCCACAATCGCCTTTAATTCGTCATTGTCGACCAAAGTCTTCGGACGACCGCGAGGTTCATTTTTCAGGTCGAAATTTCCAGAACGGAAGCGAGCAAACCAATATCAGGTGGTGCGTTGGTTTGTAGTGTTAGCTCCGTAAACGTCGTTGATGTTGCGTGCCGCTTGTGCCGCGTTGCTGCCACGACGGTACTCATATTCCATAATTACTCGAATTTTTTACGTATCCATGATGACGAAAAAGATTGAAATGCGATGAAAATGTAACACTAATCAATAAACAAATGACTACTTTTGTAAAAAAAAAACATGTTTTAAAAATAAAATTAATTTGAAATTAGAATTCTTAGCCAAACAAAAATTATTTTGATTTGAAATGGCCAGTACTGCAGAACGGCAATTTCATAGGTAAAGACCTAATATTTATTGACTTTGATAATATGATATATAGATATACATATTTGTAATGTGCTCGTGAAGACCTTTCTTGTGATACCAAACATGTCACGATTATCTCAATTTAATCTTTTTCGAGGTCAGATATTTATGAAGGAAATCGCAACATTTTCAAAGCTGGTAGAAATCGGTGTAATCAGATAATACGCAACCAAACGCCGCCATATGCTCGAGAACATATCTTCTGCTTCACCTGCTGATATCTGGAAGTTCCTTGCGACTCTTGGTATCGGTAGATCACTTCATGTGGATTTTCCTAATACTTGATGATATCAACCGTCACTTCACATCCACTTCCCATTTGGATTCCCAAATATTATCCCAGACGGTCGATTTCATTACAGGACTTTCATAGAGCCATTTCACTTCTGTCCGGTAACCTTGGACGAAATGAAAAAGATCATTCTATCCATAAAATCTAAGGCTGTGGGCTATGACGGCATCAGTCGTAGTATGGTCGTTTGGATCCTCGATATCCTTCTCCCTCTGATTACCCACATAATCAACTTTTCACTTGAATCCGGACAATTGCCTTCCCTGTGGCGTATGTCCTATGTCCGCCCACTGCCTAAAATTTCAAATCCCTGCCTTCCCAGCCACTTTCGATCTATTTCCATTCTCCCATTCCTGTCTAAAGTGCTTGAGGCCTGCGTACACAAGCAGTTTATGGGGTTTGTTCACCAGAACAACCTTGTTAGCTCCTTTCAGTCTGGATTCACGCCTGGGCACAGTACAGCTGAGCGGGTAGAATGTTTGTCGGACGCTATAGCAGATGTAAACCGGGACTTAGATTCCATCAATAAGTGGTCTGATAGTTTTGGGGTGTCAGTAAACCCCTCAAAGTGTCAGGCCATTGTAATTGGAAGCTCGCGCATGATGGGTAGGGTGGCACTTAGCGCTCTTCATCCTATTATTTTTAATGGTACCGTCATACCCATTACCCCTACGGTGAAAGATCTCGGTTTGCATCTTGACTCGACACTGGGCTGGCAACGCCAGGTATCTAGTGTTAGTCAAAGGGTGAACAGTACTCTGCGATCCCTGTATCGTCTGAGAAACTTTTTGCCCGCTAAGACCAAAACTATGCTTGTGCAAACTTTGATTTTCCCTATATATATTCAAGTCAAAGCAGCACATGTCACCATAGTCGATGCTATGGTGACATGTGCTGCTTTGACTTGAATGCGATTTTGCTTGATAAGCTCGACAGACTGCTCAACTATAGTATCTGGTTCATATTTAACTTACGGAAATATGAACATGTGTCGAGTTACAGGTCTGAGCTCAAATGGATTTCTATTCGCCAAAGAAGAAGTTTACGCGCTTTGACCACGCTTTTCTCCCTTCTGAACTCCCCCACCTCTCCTTCTTATCTTATGTCTCACTTCCAATATCTATGTTCTTCATACGCTAAGAATCTGCGTTCTTCCAATAATCTTCTTCTACTATGTTCAATTCAAAAATTCAAAAGTTCTTCTCATACTTCTGACTTTGTTCATTCTTCCTTTCATATTCAGTCCATTCTTCTCTGGAATGCGCTTCCTCTTGTTATCAGGTCGGCCACCAGTCGGTATGCATTTAAGCGGAAATTGCAGTTATTTTCAAAACAAATAGTGTAGTCATCTCAATTACCTCATTTCCTTTGAATTTGGAATATATAATGTAGGTATATATTAAAGTAAATATGTATTTACGTGTATCATAAGTTTATAAACTATTTATGTACTTGTGTACCTATTTTATTTATAATTCATTGTTGTCTTTGTAATATTTTTTTATTATTATTATCTCCTCTAAATCGGAGCACCTGCCATCTTAACTCTTCACCTCCCTTGGTTGATTGGTAGAGAATGCCTAAGGCATTAAGTCCGCCTTTGTACCTTATTGTGTGCGCGAAGTTTAAATAAATAAATAAATGTGTAAGAGCTTGGCCACGACTTGTGGCGACGCGTGCGCGGCAAGCGGCGCGGTGTCGGAACAAAAAAATTGCCACTGCGAGCGGCGCCTCGTGGCATTTTTCATACATTTTTGTATATTTGTTTTTACCGCTCGCTGCCCTGCGCTAAGCTACTGCTGATTGCGGTCGTGTCCAAGCCGTAAAGTCCACCATACTAAATGTAGGGAGAATTTATATAGCCTATGTCAGCCGGACCATTATTACGAAACTATTGATATCTCATTCATCAAAATCGGTTCAGTATTTTAGGCGCTAAACTGGAACACACGTAAAAGCAAACAAACATACATACTCGTAGACTGCTAAATCATCAAAACCCTTCCTTTTGGCTTTAAAGAAAAAAAGAAAGAAAAAGTGTTTATTCTGCACAAACTAGACGCACATTACAAAAAAAAAAAAACAAAATACAATACCACTTTACAAATTAGCCAAAAGTCTCGTATCTTTGTCGTAGTCGGGTAAAAATACTGAATAAAATAGGATTAATATTGATAAATCAATATTTTAAACACGTCACCTAGTACTGTTGAGCGTGCCCGTCTGCTAGCTGTGGGAGAATGGGAGTCAGGCTTGTGGCTTCAGGCGCTCCCGTCATCCCCCATAGGCACCATGATGGATGACTCATCGTTTCGGCTCGCTACGTATCTCCGCTTGGGCGCACCTAGTGTTGCTCCGCATCGGTGTCTCTGCGGCGAAACTGTAGACAGTCTCGGGCACCATGGCCTATCCTGTTACAGGAGCGCAGGTCGCATTGCACAGCACGCCAGCATCAACGATATTATTCGTCGAGCCCTTGTCACCGCCGGCGTACCAGCGGTATTAGAACCAAACGGCTTGGTACGTGACGATGGGAAGAGACCAGATGGCATGACGTTGATGCCTTGGAAGATGGGTCGGCCTTTGGTGTGGTACGCAACCTGTGTCGACACCCTTGCACCATCTCATGTTCCTAGCACGGCGGGCTGTGCTAGCGCCGCTGCTGCGGCTGCTGAGCCAATTTCTTAATATATATGTAATTGTTTGCTTTACATTTCATTTTGTTTCCTATATACACATCTCAGTGTACTTAGTTCAGAGGTATTTGCAGATTCTGTCCACCATACTACGTCAAAATCTTTTTCGTTAAAAGGAAGAAAAACTAAGTAGGTAAACGAGTAACCATAGTACTTATTTCCGACGTTATTAAAATAACAGACAAAGGCATTATACAATCACCTTTACCAGGAACTCATAAACAAGAGTCGGTATTTTACTGAGATTACGGCAATAGTGGAGGGTCGAAATCTGCGGGAGTAAATTGTGCGTTGTCGTTAATAATGAAGGTCTCATAATATCTGTCCGGAGTGGCGCTAAGGGCTGCTACCTCCCTTTTGTTCAGGACACCGAGTCACTTTATTTGCCCACTTGTCTATCTGTTTATGATTTGGGTCGCCGAATACGACAGTTTTGGTGAAGTTCCATTAAATATATAATTAATTTTGTGACTGCTTCTGAATTGTCTCTGATTTGATGATTGCATGCGTTAGTTCTGCTTTAAGCCTTTTATTAGACTTAAACGTCGAGTCTTATAATAATCTATAAAATAAGTATTTATTGCTTTGTCATTTGGATAATCTTCTTTTTATTAAAATATGCTTTTTGCCTCAACCGAATTACTAACCAGTTTCAGAGGGCCAACAAAATTAATTTAAAATATAATATATTCAAAGCGTGTTTAAGGCCATTTAATTACATGAGGCTGTAAGAAATATTCAGGAGAATCGTCTGGGGAGAGGTTCCGATGGCGTCCGGTAAACAGGCGTGTTCCAACTAAGTTGTACTCTCGCGGCGCTCATCAACCTCGCTGGAAATGGGAATAGGTTCGGAGAAACTGGCCGGTTTAGGCTGTTTGTGTAACTACAAAATGAAAATTGTTATCACTGTAACTATTACTTTCCATTTAATCTACAACTAAATTTGTGAGTCTGGTGTTTCTAACTGAATTTCATCACATTCGGCATTTCACTTCGGCATGTTGTAGTAGATTATCGTTGCAAAACGCCTTTAATTCTTCAAAGCTTCTAATTACTCACTGGTTGCCATCTTTTCTATTGGAATTTAACCTTTTACTTTCAAAAACTTCTCAAAACTCAGTCCGGTATATCCTTAACTCTTTATTATTCCTCCTTTTATACCGAAAATGTCGCCGAAACTTTGTCGAAGTTGTGTTAAAAATGGCGGCCGAGCCACCTGGCGACTTGGCTTCCGAAAGTCTTTGTTTAATTATAATTAAAGTTATTAAGACTGTTACTAACTTAACAGACAATTTCTAACTAGTTAACGTAATTTGTCAAGTTACTCCCTTCATTCGATGTTGCTAACTAAACGATATTTTGGCTGATGAGTGATTTGGCGATGATTATCCATGAACGTTTGTACAGATCAAGCTAATTAGGCTAATGACTAATTACCATGATCTGTGTTTGCATTATCTATGTGTATAAAAACTATAACATGGATTTAGCAGTCATCCCTGCTACCAATCTTTCCAGCTGGCTAAGAACCTAGCAAAGCGTTACACCTCAGCATGAACTATTCTCATAAATCTCTCTCGCCAACGTGAAAGAAATTAAAGGGCAAAAACTCCGAATATGTCGGAAAATTGTGTAAATCAATACATCAATTGGTTAGGAAGTTAGCTTTCAAGTTTTCAACTAACTCTTCAAGTCAATTAAATTTTTCAAGAAAACTTAGAATTTGGTTAAGGCGATCAAAAGCGATAGAAAATAGCTATTTATATTGTTTGACTATTGTAGGTTATGAGTACATTTGCTTAGTAAAAGGACGCTTCTTCTAGATATCCCATATCTACGGAGAAGCATCCTATAAATCACATGTTGTCATTGTTTTTTATCTTCGCTCAGATAACTGAAATAGACACTAGTGAAATAAAAGTTTTCTTCTCAAAGGCATTTCTGTGTTTGTGGTTACATTTTCCATGGTATTTAAATTTTTTGTGGTGAATGTTTTTGTAGAAACAGACTCTCTTGTAGGTTCATTTATTCACAAAATGAAAGAAAGGCAAAGAATTTCTCTTTTGTTTATTCTCACAGAAATTTTAGGAAATGAAAACAACTGAAAAGTGGGCCGAAAATGTTCCTGAGGGCGGAATAGCAAATAAAAACAAATGTATTATAAGAAATTCAAAGAGATTTGTTACTCAGACTTACTTGCTTACTTTGTATTACTAAAATTAGCTCAGCTGATTCTCATTTAGGCACTTAGCTAGTTGTCATAAAAATGTGAATAGAATCAATTAACATAGAAATCAATAGATTATGCGAACTAACAGCTACTAATGATTCTTATTACTATCCTTTAATTTGTTACGTTCATGGTTTTATTATGTTGCCTCTGAACTATCAACTGTGTTTAGTTGTTTATTGGCTGTTAGCCACGATTTCTAATACGTATACACCTACTTGCTAATAATAATCCCCTGTCCCTTACTATCAGCTTTACTGGAATGATCCTCAGTCGATTGTTATTTTGTTACAACAACCATATCAGGCCGTTATCCCGTTCAGGGTAACACTCACCAAGGGCTCATAATAGGACAACCCGTTTAATTATTAGAAATTTACGGAGTTTAGCAACACCTCGTACAAGGACCGGATCCTGTAGTAAGTACCTACTTTATTAATGAGTTAGAAACTTAGGAAACTTGCAACCCTTTAGACTTATGATCCCTTGGTAGAAGCTGAAATTATTGCAATATATTCCAAAGTACATAAAAAAGTTCCTTTTTACGTGCGTCTGAAGTCGGAAGCCAGATGTGCAAACCTCATGAAATAGCTCGGGCTCTTTAACGTTAAGCGCCCTATTCATCTTCACCAAAAGTTTCTCCGGCAAAAACCACAACAGCCATTGAGCTCTGCACAGCGCGGCTACTTTTTGCCCTATTATAATGACGTAAATTAGGCACACGGCGGGACTTTTGCCTGTTATTTTCTTCATCTTATATAATTTAGGATCATGAAGCTAATTCGTACTAATGTTAGTTTTACCACTCATTGTTGTAAGCTCCTCACAGTTGGAATGTTATAAAGTTCTGCGAATATTAATCCGCGGAACGCTTACAAATGAAATACATAATTAATTCGCGTTCTCTGCTAATAGACACTAGAGAGCCGACTTATCTATTGATAAATGGTTGTTCAAAGTTTCGGCATGTAGTATATTAGAGAGTTAGTCAAGCAGTCTTCTAGTCTGTTCGAGTGTTCAGCGAAAATCAATTTCTAGAGATAAAAAATAAACTATTTTTCGCGACTCCTTTAGAGCTTTTAGTGTGACTTCCCAATACCATTCCACAATGATAAACTGAATGGTGCTGCCGTGAAGAGCAGTTATGTGACTCCATTCAGCGTAGAGTCTTTTCAATATAACGTGGAATAAATAAAAACTGCTATTAAAAACAACGATGTAGTGCTGAGCAAACTTGCCCCTTGGTTATTTTCATAATTTATTTTTTTGTTTGTTGGTATTTTTATTCAGCATACCTATTTTAATGTTCATGAAGTATGATCGAGCTCAGTATTGCTTACTGTTGTGTTGGTCATTGAAAATGAGCAACTTACAAAGTTATGCAATGTAACTCTTTAAGCTCGTGTTTCATTTAAAAAACTATTACCAAACTACATGAAATATTGAAGGTCTTGATTTTTCTTCGACACTGTAAATAGGGAGTGGGACGCCTATAAACATGCGCTTTAAAGTAAATTAGTTTTCAGTCGCCGTACGTGGGGAACACTCGTAGGGAATACGTAATGCAATATTCTTATTCATGAGATATTTATCGGGCCGGCCGGCTGTTTCCCGCCTCCGTCGCGGCGTCGGCGCCGCCCTACACGGTGCCGTTGACGTCCACGTTACGACGACAACTAACATCTAAATTGATTAAAACGAATCGAAAGGTACGATGTGATTGGAACTTGGTTAGACTATTTTTCGAAGAACGACAAACAAAGCATGGTGGCACATAAGAGAAGTGCCGCATAGCATACCCAAGGTGGCGGACAAAACTACCACTACTATCTTCTCCACATTTACGTCTTTGTACTTATGTGAGCTTAAATGTGGAGAAGATTGTCAGTTTTGTCCAGCGCAATAGTTAGCGCAAAGGACGTACAAGGTTGTAGTCCCGATCTCTCCAATAAAGAGAAAACATGATGTTATTTTACAACATTGAAATTATATTTTGCAATGGCAAAATATAATTTCGATGTTGCTAAAAGAGATGGATAACAGGAAACGGTAAAAGTACACGTACAGAAGGTATGTAGCTTAGCTGTCAGTTGACATTTTGGTTGAAAGCGTTTCGACCTAATAGCCCGTGATCCTGTTTATCTACGTAATGGCGCTCGTACATGCATTTCTACTTTGTGTAGCGTTCAGGGAATTTATTATTTATTCCTGTTTGTTTGTTGGGAGGTAGGGATAAACTCGTATTTTTGTAAAATATTGGGTGAAATTTAAAATTTTCTAAAATTATCTTAAACGGCAAGTGTGATAACCCCCTGAATATTACGTCACGCATTCGTTCAAAAGTAGTTACCAGGCTTCCATAAGCGGCAAAGTGATGTGAACTAATAGGGCGGATCTACTTTTTGCCCACAGGGAGGGATTGATAGTTAATACGAGTAAATATTACATCGTGTTTTTGAACGGCCGGCAGCTATTTACAAGGGAAATCAGTATGTAGGGAAACAAAAATAAATATGATCTTATTCAGGTTAATATAAATAAGTGAGTCACGTCACATCACGACAACATGATAATTTAAGATCTTAAGTTATATAAAATATTTATTTAAAAAAATACTCTACAAACAAACCTACAGTGCTATCCTTCACTAATGCTATAATTTTGATCAAATGACTTACTTACTACCTATAGCAGAACTGACATCAAAGTCGTTTAATAAACTACGGAACTCATTGACCTGCCGTTAACGGGCTCAGTTGAAGGGTTACCGGTCTGCCCTTCACCTCAATCATCCCCATAACGACACAGAATAAATTGTTATAGGCAGAGGCACTTGTTTTTATGTCTTTAATCACTTTGGCGTTCGTGGCGAAGTAATTGAGACACGAATTGAGTTTCAATCGAAGTAGGTATGATGGCGTTGTCTGTAGTTGTTTGGCGTGGGGTGTGTGCTTCAGACAAGCACCTTAAAACTTCCATTGGTAGTAATGAAATTAAGGAATACTAAGCGGTTAATAACTTTTGGTTTGTATATTATGCACGTTCAACTCTGTTCTTGAGTTATCAAGTGCAATGAAAACTTTTTTGCAATATCAAATATAATACATACAAACGATTAAACAGATAATCTATTGAAACAAATCGCTTTGAAAGTTCATAGGACTCGTTTGTATGCACACAACTTATTATAATACTCGGCAGGAAAATGTTTAACGAGCGCCGACGACGTCCTCTGACGTTGACATCGGGGATAAATCTGCACCCCACGTTCCATTCAAGGGACTCCCCGCCCCTAACCGCAGGGGTTAGTGCAGCATCCAACATCCCTTGTTGCGAACTGCCATCCTCCGCGTTCTATGTCAACCTGGTACTTTTATTGCATATTCATGGACCTTTTAAGTTTTCGCAAACATTTTGTGAGTGGCAGCGCTAGAGATCAAGGGTTTTTTTAATATCGTGTTTATAATCTTTATATTTATTTACTTTTGGGTGTTTCTATTTTTATTGTATTCGTAAGTTTATTACTTAAAGTAAAACGAGCTCTGTTAGCTTTGAAGAAACTACGCATTTTCACCATGAAATTCTCGAAATATCTAATACGCAAAAGTAAATCGCTCTATTTATTGCCTGCAAAAATGTTCTTGATATACAGTTGTGGTCTAAGTATATTATAGTATCAAATAGTATGTATGTTAAGTAAGAATATTATATTTTTATTTTTATTAGTTTATTAGGTATAAGTTGTTGTCATTTATGTACATTAAAATAATTGTATTACCTATAGTATACAAAGTACATTCGTAAAATTTATGAATAGTCATTCGAAATTTAGTTAAATGTTTTAGTGCTCGCCATAGCACAAATCTAATAAATTTTATACGTCTACAGCAAATAAGAATGGATATTCTACTTATTACTTACTTTTTAAAAGCTAAAAGCTCTAGTTAACCATCTGATTCTACGTAGTTCGAAGCACCTATTTATTTATTTAATACTTCAAGCACAGAAATGTACAGAGGCGAACTTAATGCCATAGGTATAATATACCTATCTTATTTCTATTTTAAAATGCGTCGTTCAAAGGGTCAAGAGTTCAAAAAAATAAAACGTCAAATAAACATAAAACCTCCTACGTACAACTGCGTGCCTAATGTCCATGTGAATCGATAATGCTTTAGGATAATCCCGAGGGAACTCATTCTCACCCTATAGAGAAAAACAGCCGGGAACGCCGGGCTATTTATGTACCTTTGGTTTTCTGTGCGCCTAGTAAAAGTGATCACCCATTTAACTCTTTACGGTCCTTCGGGAAAGAATGGTCCTCTAATCGTTGTAATTTTTTTATTTTATTAAAACCGCCATCATTTTTTTTTACTTTCCTGTTTGCATTTCAGACTAGCAATAATGATGCGTAAATGCGTGATTCATTATTTTATGACCCTGTCCCGCTATTTATTTCTGTGAATTTTAAACAGCAACATCTAATCCCTGTACCAGGATTCCATAACGGAATAGTATGTTAAAAAATAAACACCTGCGTTTAGAACTTTTGACTGACGTATAAAAGGGGGCTTTAAAAAGCATACGCCCCAAAACTGGTTCATTTTCATCCCACTGGTAGTGGGTAGGGTAAACGTTGTATTGTTGCATCAGATTTTTTGCCCATGTTAAACCATTACAGGTCATATTTATTCATGGTATGGGGCAAAAAAGCTATCCTCCAATGTATTAGATACCTTTTGTGATTGTGAGGGTTGTAATCTTTTAAAGAGATCTTTGAATTTTTACTGGTTTTTCTATCGTGGGATATTATTGTGTTGCAAAATAATGGTCCCGTTTTATTGACGCAAACCTTTTTCTTCGAAAATCCCTAAGGAAGTACAACGGCTAAATCCAGCGAAGGCCAGTTAAACGCGGAATTTCCGGTAATTGAGACTCGTTCACGGAAAACGGCTCACGAAATCTCGCATTGTTTAGGCTTCAGAAATAATCCACTGGCAATTCTATTGAGGCTTTTACGACAATCGCGTTATACCTTGGTTTAGTAAAGTACGACGTCACCGTACATCATCGTGTATTTCGGGACGTTTATTTGTTTTTGCGGCCGTTTCACGAACGAACGCAGAAAGGTTTGCGTCCCATTTAGATCGTAACAGTTTATAGTTGCCTGGTCCTAAGTCACCAAGTTATTTTGTACGTGGCACCTAGTTTACAGATGTGCCAAATTATAAAAAGTAGGTACATAGGTACATTAGGTAACAAATAAAAAAAATTGAGCCGTCGCGGGACGTCTGGCAGATGGGAAACATCGAAACTATTTTGTATAGAAAATATGTTTTATTAAAAGAAATAAATATAGCATAATCAAAAACAACTTATTGTGATATTTTTTAAATAAAAAATATATTCTGTGGTTAAAAATACATTAGGTATTAATTTAATACCAAAATTAATTTCATAATTCTGCGGAGAGTCGCTGTGTTACGAGTGCATGGCGACTCCCCTGCAGATATATACAGATTTTCTTGTTGAAAGAAGAAAGAAAGAAAATACGTTTATTTGCGGTACACATGACGCAAAGAAAGAACAAAACACAAAAATAAACAATTTGGGGGAAAATATGCGTCACATCCACGCAAAACGGCGATTGTTGTTGTTCGATTTTCTTTTCAGATTATTATTGTTTGGTTAACGTTACACAGCTTCAACAGTGTAACTTGTACCGTGTCTGAAGTCTGTCTCGTACAATTTATCACAGGGCTGTTCTGCGTGAGATTTTACGGCCACTTTGTCTCCCGTAACTAATGCCGTGTGCGCACGCCTTTTTGAGCTCTCGTGTTTACCCCACATTTAGCTTATTTGACAGCTTTTACGGTCTCGAATTTATTATTTATTAGCTGTGCACGTGACTACGCTAGCTTCGAAATATCTTACTTGGTCGAGGTGAAAAGTATCCTATGTACTACTCGGCCAAGCTAAGTTTGCACCTCGATCGATTACGTCACACTGACGCTTAGCTAACCGTACTGACGCGACAGGGCGATCTCGGTAAGGTGCCGCATTCCAGCGAGATGCAAACTTAACTTGGTGGAGTTGTACTTATCTAGGATGTTTGATATCGTTGAGCTTACTCCATAAATCTATCTATTCAGAAGTTATCATGTGGGTGACAAATACGCAAGTTTTTCATTTGCGAAATATAAAGTAGGTAGATACATAAAACGAATGGGTGTGAGATGAGGTGTAAATGTAATTTAAATTAATAACTCAGCTAAGTATGTTTCTTACAGCGAATCAATTATTTTCATTAAATGATATTAAATTAGTTTCATGATAATGAAACCCCAATACACCTCATTTCAGAACCTAATTACAATATCGCGGGAACTGCAGTCAGAACTAATAATTATTTCGAGCTTCTCTCATTTAGAAATGTAAGGGGAAAATAAACGTGCATGCATAGGCGTCGACAGCGATACGTGATGTCATCGCATTTTAATACAGCCGTCCGGAATATTTCCCCACGGGCGCGCTCTGAGCACCGCGAGGAGACGTCCACTCCGCGTAATTACTCCGTAGCGAATGTTAATGCGAGTGTTCGAGTTACCTTACCTACAGCTTTATGTTCTGACTTTCTACCCGACTCCACCCGCCCGCACGAAAATCCCACGAATATTCCCTCCAGTGAACTCATGCGGACACGGGTTAGGTAAGTGTTTTCGCAAACTAACCGCTTAGTGACGTTTTGAACTTTTAGGAAAACTGTACTTAAGTAACATTTTTGTTTATGTGGCTGTGGCAGAAGTGTTCAGCGAATTTTGTTTCCTAAAGTTTTAGTTTAATGGGAACTGTTTCATAATATTTAATACTACAAAAGCTACGGATGAAACTTTATCTAGGAATTAAATTAAAACGTCAGCAACACGTTTACGCAACTTGCTCTAAGTCGGTTTCAGAAGTGTTAAATCCGAAAACAAAGCTGGTCGTATCTAAACATAATAAAGCTTAGAAGAATCCCAAACGAACCCTCGTCGGGCCTACCTGCGTGACAGGATCGCCGTGACAGTCCCAACAGATACTAATGAAATAACAGGCGACGAGTGCCAGCGTTATTATTAGACGCCATAACCGGATCTGTCCGGATATAGGGTTGCCGGCAATAATAACCGGCGGGCAAGCAATCAAATTACCGGCCCAGCCACCGCCGCCGCCGCCGCGCGCCCTGCCGACCGGCTACCGGCAATAATCACGTTTATAAGTGACAGTCGCCGCCCGTTACCGGACTATGCGATTACACCGCCGGCGGTGGCACAGATCGCACATTTTTTATCGACGTCATAATTTTTAACGTCAGCACTTTAGGGTTAAGTGGAACGCTTTCTCCCCGTTGGAAATTTCAAGAGATTTGTCGGATGATTTCCTCGAGGGAGTTTATGATATGCCATTCTGCAGGATCAAGACTTTTTATTATATAACTCCGCGTACCTCAGGTTTCAATCTCAATAAGGTTTTTTTTTATTCAACTAACACGGTTTCCTGCGTTTGATGTCTTATCAACATTTGTTAAGGCGCTTATAGCAACGTAAGTATCGTCACTTAGGAAAAAACATTTCTATTTACTTTAAGTAGAGCACTAAAAGTTAGTCCTATATAAGTTTGTGTCGACGTCCAATAATTATTAAGGTAGGGTAGGGCGGGGCTAGTTGAGCAATTTTTCACTTGATCGGTCATAGCTCCTTAACGATAGGTCTAAATGGCTTGTAATACATACTGATAGGTAGGTAATTTATCCCTTTCCAAAGTGTCTATAATGTTTATTTTCTAACAAATCGCATTAGGGAGCAACAGCCGTTTAAGTGAACAAAGTCAGAGTTGCTCAATGTACCCCATAGGTGAGGCAAGTTGAGCAAGGGTATGGGGCAAATTGAGCAGTTACAAATTAAAGGCAAAGTTGGGTTCAATGTTTACTAGACATGAAATAAAACTTCTATTTGACGGTCAACTTTTTATTTATAGTCTTAAAATGGCATAACAGTGAAACTTAAAGTAATTTTCTGTTAATATTAAATAAAAAATAGAATCAATAGAATCAACAAAAACTCAACAATTATTAATCTTAATTTTTGGATTACAGTAAGAGTAAGCCTTTCTACTTAAAATCAGTCTTAAAAATGTATGTTTTCATCAATAATGTTTATATTATTAAAGAATATAATAATGAGATCTTTGATACCAAATTCCTTGGCGGCGGCATTCACACTTTTTCCTTCATTATTGACACATTTAGCAGCATCATTTAGGTCTTGAGTTGTGTAAGAACCTCTTGAAGTTTTCCTTTTATAATTCCGCATTCTGTAATAAAAATCAAATATTACTTACATTCGAAATCGCGGGGTAAGTTGAGCAATAGTTGCTCAACTTACCCCAACACGACTAATGTAAACAAAAATGAGGTTATGAAAAAAAATTGTTAGAATTATATCCAAAACCTTAATACATATCGTAAATACATTAAATTTATAAAAGATAAACACTTACTTGATTGCAATTGGATAATATTTGACTCGTACAGAAGAAATATTCCCACTAACTATATTTTTACTTTTTGGTCGCAAAATAAACAAAGCGCGCGTGTCCCTCACTCGATTGCAAACGCGTCACTGGGGATCGCGTGATGTATTCCCCTCCCGCTCCCGCTTCTTTCCGCCATTCGATGCTTTAGTGTGCTTTGCATAGTTTCTGAGATATTTCGATTGCCCAACTTACCCCTATGCTCAACTAGCCCCGCCCTACCCTATACTTATAATGTTGTTTTCTCTTCTACGAGAGCCAAGTGATTTAGAAACTTCCGTCCAAATTCGTGTGGTTTCAGTATTTGAATAAAATTACATGAAAACTAATTCAGCCTGGCTTGAATATTAAAATAACATGATTAATGTCTACATTGGGAATGTTCCACTGAAATTAATTGTGATTTTAAACCACGTGAATTTAGCTGAACGAAATTAATGTTCAGTGCGGATGGATAGCGTGTTATGTTTAAAAACAACATTTCAAAATAATATTTTTAACTATCTCCTTCCCTCTGGTCTTCTATACTCTCACTGTTTATAATTTTATTGAAACTGAAACTTACATGGTACGACAGTCACTTCCATGGTACCTACTTATCATGAGGTTCTCTAGTAATGTACTTACCTAGTGCGAACTAAACCTACTAGTGTTCATTCGAGCGTGTGGCTCGGTGTATGGGCAAATTGGGTAATAACGGCCATTGAGTCGTGATTGTTTTGCCGTAGGTTTACTGTTTACATAGCTGAATATGCCATTTTAATCCGATAAGTTACAGATGGATTAACGGTTCTCTACCTGATCTACAATCCTTCTGAAATAATGCCTTGAAAGGACATACTTTTTCCAAAAAACATGCAAAAGCGGCACTCGGCAGGCGCGCCCCTATTCTGGAACACTATTTGATCAAGTGACAAGTGACAACCCCATGGTAAAAACAACTTCTTTATTTTTATGATCGCCTAGTACCGCAACACCATAGGGGTGAAACGACATTGTTAACGGCTTTGCAAGTAGGGCGCTATACAAACAAATACCACGCAGTGACAGCTAACGGATAGAACGGGATGGTGATATTCATTTGTAAATTGCCCCTTTTCCCCGCGCTGCGCAAGGTGCTGCTACTAATACATTAATTCATGGTGTTTTTAGAACGGGTGAGACAGAGATAATTTTTTTATGACATGAAATAGTTGTTTATGAAACTGTTGCATAAAGAGGGGTAATAGTATCACACGAGTGATTTAATACCTCGTTATGTGCAGTTTCATACACTACTTTATCTACTCTCATACATTGGGATTACATTAGGGATTGGGAAACTACTATATAAAAGATCAAAGGTAAATATCAAGAATAAAAAAATCCCACGAAATTCAGTACAACTTCACGTATGAATGGCGCCTGCACCCAGCACATCACCGCGCATGCGCTACAGCGGTGCTGCTGTCCCCCGCTAACGTTCCGTTGCAAAAATAGATGGAAACTCCTTGGTGATATTAACTTCTTGGATTTCCCATCATAATGTTATAATAGTATATTATGCAATTAATGAATAAAAGACGGATTTAAAGCGAGGGCCGTAGATGAATCACGAGCAAGTGAAGGATTCTAACGACTGAATCACGACCGTAGGGAGTGATTCATGACGATTAGAATCCTGAACGACGCGAGTAATTCATGGCCCTCGATATAAATCCGTTTTATTCAAGAGTTGCATACTATACTTTATACCATGACTACGAGAAAAAGAAAGATTTAAGCGAAAATAGACATTTAATGAAGAAAACAGGAAGGTTGAATTAATTAAAATGCTCGTTAAAATTGGAACAATTACTAAAATTAAGAGTAATTTTCTTATTATTACTAATAATAATCAACTTGTGAAGCGATATTTATTTCCTGTGTATCGAATATGTTTCGCAAGGAGGTTGTATAGCATTGAGATGGAGGTATGCGACCCCCATCTCAATGCTATACAACCTCCAAAAATACTGATGTGTTCTAAATTCAAACACCAAAATAGTGATTAAAAGTGCTTTTTATTCACTGAAAACAGTGAATAAAATAAGCTTTTTAGAGGGGGAATGGTATAAATAGTATATTATGCAATTAGTGAATAAAGGACGGATTTAAAGCGAGGGCCATAGATGAATCACGAGCAAGTGAAGGATTCTAACGATTGAATCACGACCGTAGGGAGTGATTCATGACGATTGAATCACGAGCGTAGCGAGTGATTCAAGTGTTAGAATCCTGAGCGACGCGAGTAATTCATGGCCCTCGATATAAATCCGTTTTATTCAAGAGTTGCATACTATACTTTATACCATGACTACGAGAAAAAGAAAGATTTAAGCGAAAATAGACATTTAATGTAGAAAAAAGGAAGGTTGAATTAATTAAAATGCACATTAAAATTAGAACAATTACTAAAATTAAAAGTAATTTTCTTATTATTACTAATAATAATCAACTTATGAAGCGATATTTATTTCCTGTGTATCAAGTATGTTTTCGCAAGGAGGTTGTATAGCATTGAGATGTAGGTCGCATATATAGATGTGTTCTAAATTCAAACACCAAAATAGTGATTAAAAGTGCTTTTTATTCACTGAAAACAGTGAATAAAATAAGCTTTTTAGAGGGGGAATGGTATAAACAATTTTTTTTTCATCCCACCATCTCGGAAAGAGTATTTTTAATCTTCAATATCTGAGTGGAAAAGCCGTTTTTATTCTCTAGAGGATAAAGTAAATTGAATTTAGAACATCGTGTGCACTAAGTTTGTGAATAAAAAAAAACATTAAACCTATTTACTGCTACCTCTATGGTGCCGAATATATCATACAACTTTTTTTTAATTTGTTAAAAACTCAGACTCGGAACCTTCTTGGTGTTCTTTTTTCAATTTGCTTTGTACGCGGTTCTTTACGCGGCATTTTTTCACGTCATTGTTAAACCTTATATTAAAAACAAGAAACTTGAAAACAAATGAAAAAACTAAAATGAGTGATTCTAGCGACGAGGAAGTTTGCTTGACGCCAACAGAATTGACTGAAACTGTTAATAATGCGCAAATGAGCTTTCTCCCTCAAAAATCACGCGAGAAGTATTTATAACAGTACGATATGTTCAACACGTGGCGACTAGTAAAAGGAGCCAAAACTTTCTCAGAAAACGTTTTGCTGGCATATTTTATAGAATTATCCGAGAACAAGAAAGCAAGCACTCTATGGAGTACGTATTCGATGCTAAAAGCAACAATAAAGATGAAAAAAGACAAACATATCGATACCTATCCTAAATTAGTGGCATTTTTAAAAAGAGCCTCATCTGGTCATCAACCAAAAAATCTAAGGTTTTCACAGTATCTGATATTGAAAAGTTTCTTAACGAAGCACCCGATTCCGTATATTTGGCGGCAAAAGTAAGTCAGTTGCACATTCAGTATCTACTTAAGTATATTAATCTCAATTAAATAGTATACTTAGTAGATGTTGATAGGCATAATTATGCGTTCATATCAATTTTATTCATTTATCTAAGTACTACAATACTCTTTACGTTACAGGTTGTTCTTATTATTGGAATAAACGGAGCATGTCGAACTAATGAACTAACACAACTTAATGTCAAAAACATTGAGAAACATTCAGATGACTTACTATTAATTAATTTACCTAATACAAAGACAAAAAGAGACCGCAACTTCGTCATTCGCAAGGAATACGTAACGATTGTTGAGAAATATCAAGCCTTACGCCCGCCTAACACTCCAATCAATCGATTTTTTCTACAGTATCGCAATGGAAAGTGTGTTAGAGTAGTTAGTTAGCCTATGGGTACTAATAAAATTGGCAGTATCCCACGAGAAATAGCAACATTTCTTGAACTTCCAGAACCCCTGTTGTACACGGGTCATTGTTTCCGACGAACTTCAGCCACACTTTTGGCTGATTCCGGAGCTGATCTCCTGTCCCTTAAGCGCCACGGAGGCTGGAAGTCCAATGCAGTTGTAGAGGGATACATAGAGGATTCCATCCAAAATAAGTCTAAAATATGTGAAGGCATCGTAGGAGCCATTACACTGAAAGAGCCTCAATCGGATCCTTGGACTGGCCCTTCTACATCAAAAATAAGCCGTTATGAAACACCTAACCATCTCCCTCTCTCTCCAAAATTCACGCCAAGGGAATCCGATGAATCGGTACAACTATTAAGTATGACAGATAGTTTACCAAAAACAGTACACAAGTGACTAACACCAATATTACAGTACCAAACAAAAATATTACACTCAATTTAAATAACTGTAGCAACGTTACTTTAAAATTTTCTTAATTATACCTTAGTACCTATTATTTTGTTATAATTTAAAGATTATTCTGTAATACTTACCTGTCATAATGTAGTAATTAATACCTAAACTGAAATAAAAGTGTACCTATCTTGTGATTGTAAACGTTTTTTTTTTTGCATTTAGTCATTTCCTCGCTGAGGTGGAATGAAAAGTTACGTGTTGCACTCGAGTGCAAAGATTTTTCACCTCGTGCTCTTTTGATTCCCTCGCTAACGCTCAGGATTCTAATTTATATAATACTATTATTTTGTTACCAAATTAAAAACATACTGATAACGCATAAAATAGAGCGTGTAAAATGTAAAAAGGTGAAAACGCATAGAAACAGAGCTTGTTAGTCGACTACATTTTGCAAGTTCTTTGCTTACGCCATTGTGAGAAATACAAAAGGCCCGGGCACCAGGCTAGCAGAAGCTATACAGCGATTGACCGATCGCGCAAATTGAACGTCCGTCGAACACGACGGGGACAACACCCCATTGTGCCGAGCTTTTCAAGATACAGCCAATATTTCACTCGGTCACAAAATGATCTACCGAAAGAAAAAATGGGTGAAACCAAAAGACACGTATACAATGTCCTTTCACGAGCACTCAGCCGTGCTTTAATAGGTCAACTAGAAGTAATTTTATTACTTTGTAAGTAGGGTATACCTACGTATGTATTAAATAAAAGTTATACCAATCGTTCGGATAACGATTCTATTTTGATTTTTTTCTTTACTTAGATCATTCATTTAATGCGATGAATAGAATTTGTTATTAAGCTCTTTTGAGACACAATGTATTTCCAAACTTGTAAGTTTACGAAAAAATGTATGAGTCCTCACTGGTCCTTTCACCCCTGAAAAAAAAGCTTGCCACGTAAAAGCTCGAACACGAGCGTATTACCGATAGGTACCTAACTGGATTTCCATAGCCATGTAGTCGCTGGGCCCTAACCCTGCAAAACTTACCAACCTGGTAAACCGGAGCGGTAAAAATGAAAACAATCAGAAAATTTTCGTTAGCTCTGATACTATTTTTATTTTTATTGTAGTCATAGATAAGTACTGAATATTAAATATTACCTAACCGATGTAAAATATAAAGCGATCATGATAAATAACGTGTCAGGATATTGACTTTCAGCACTATACCCCAACAAAGTTATTTGGCGATCAACCCTGTGACAACGAGAAATGTGTTTTGCCTGTTTATGAATAATGTTTATTTTTGTTCGCAGCTCGTGGGGGGCGAGTTCGACATGGAGTTGAATTTCGTGATACAGGACGCGCAGAATATTCAACACATGCTAGAACTCCTAGACCACTGTCCACCCAGCTTACAGGTAAATATTTTATTATATTATTATTTGCATTAGAAATTAGTATCTAGCAAGGCCACTCCGCCCGAACCGCCCGAACTGACAAAATGCCCGGATGGCATTTTGTCAGTTCTTAATCTGCTATCACACAAACGCCGTTTTGAAAGGGCGAAACTAAAATTGAACGTCCTTTAAATACCAGGACAGCAGGCAGAAAGCACGTCTGTATTCTGAGAGAGTGCAAGGACAACAGTTTTTATAACACGGCTTATTCTTAAGCCTGAAAGGGACAGAAGATAGAATGCATATTTTGTAGTACTTTTTGTTGAAACGAAGATCCTTCCTTTGCGTTTCTTTTTTATAAGAATTCCATTAGAGAGGCCTCCCTCTACACATGTTGTCTTGGTATGCATTTAGATCAAGTTTAACCCTTTACTTATTTTGCATCTTGTGAGTTTTTTTATCTTTCTAACTAGCTTTTGCCCGCGGCTTCGCCCGTGTGGATGTCGCGAAATATCCCACGGGAACGTAATACCGAGATTACATACCTAATAGCCGAGGAAAAGGTGAAATTTGACTCCTACCGCTGCGTCCGCGTAGCCGTAAAAAATAATTATTTTGTAATGCGTAATTTTGAATCAGTGATATATTTTAAACTATTAATTTAAATGATATGATGTCAGGGCATATTTTAATCTTAATTAAATGCCCAATTTAAATAACATATTTTATTGGATAAGGATTAAGATAATACCGGTCAAAGTAGCTTCGGAAATAACAATTAAAATCAAATTCTGAAAGATAATAGTGGTTATTGTGGTTCATCCTTAGAAGATAGACATATGCCATCGCGGACTTTTTTATTGCACTTTTTAGGATGAACAATCCTGTAGAACATAAATATATTTTATGTAACTTTTACCATTTCCGCGACACACGCCAATAAAGCTCCCAGTCGGCATGATTTTTTCTGACATCTTCAACAATAATCGTCATATTTCAGCCAATTTACACAAAACCTTAATGAATTATACACAAAAACCTTCCGCAACTCCGTCTATTGGTGAAAACCGTTTGAAAGAGCGTTCAGACAAACAGACGCGGCGCGGGAATTTGTTTTATAATATGTAAGGATAAGGTTATGTGCCTGGATAAAGTAAGTAGGTATTCAAATTCCACCTAGCGTTATAATATTATCGTAAAAATCTAAAGCTAACCAACGTCGGTTTTTTTTTAAATATACAAAATGAAGTCCACTTGTATGAAAACTTTAATATTTAAAGTTTTATCAGCAGAAAGGATTTAATAAGTGTCTTATTAGAGATAGGATGGGTACGATAGAAGATAGCAATGCGGTAAAGGGAGAGCACAATCCGTGAGTCATCGTCCCCTCGGCGCATCTTAACGGGGTTCAATCTCCTCGCTGGCTATGCGATCTTGGTAAAGCTAACGATCTAATTGAAAGGGGTAACTTAGATAACCAACCGTTTGAGTTAAAAAAATACGTGTGGCACTCGAGGACTGCCACGGTAAAGCTATTGCATAGCATATATTCAAAAATAAGAAGATAATATTGTTGATTTAAAATATTTTTTTTAAAAAATACCCCTATACCCCCCCCCTAAATCGCAGAATTTACACAACCGTCAATGACGTCTGCCCTCACGTGTCTGCCCACGTTCGGGTCGCGCACTCGGCGATCGCGCGTCATTGCCTATCCCGCCCCTCCACCCTCGTTCTGCGCGCCCGCCGTCGACTCATCGCAGGTCATTCTTATCGTTCTAACTTTTAAAATATTAGTCCAAATTACTTAGTGTAAAAGACAAATTTTATCTACATTAAATACCGAAAGCGATGAAGGTATTTATTTTGATACGAATTAACTAAATACTCTAAAATATGCAACTTAAAAAAAGTATTCAATTTAAATGTATTTATAGCTCACTATTTTGGCTATAATGGCTTCCACATAAAAGGTAGATATATGCTGTCGCGGACTTTTATTTAGAACTCTTTAAGACAAACAACCCCACAATACATTCTTTTCATGTAACTCCAGCGGTTTAGGCAGCGCACGCAAAGATAGATCTCAGAGGGCAGGATTTTTTCCGACTTACTGGATACTTATCGTTATATTATGGCTAAATCACATAAAATCTTTATAAATTGTAGCCTATGTGTTATTCTGATATATAAGCCACATTACTGTAAAGTTTCATTAAAATCCGTTCGGTAGTTTTTGCGTGAAAGAGTAACAAACATCCATCCATCCATCCTCACAAACTTTCGCGTCAGGTTTTTTTTTTCGTTACGGAATTTCTACATTCGGTCGCCGCGCTCAGAGTCTCCGATAAAAGCTATGCAATAGCTTAAAAAGATGTTAAATTAATGATGTTCCCAAAGGAGATCTTTGTTTGTTAAACCCATGTCACATTTATATATGGTAAGCTAACTACGTCAGACGTATTTAGGTCCCTTAAAAATGTAACTAACAAGGGATCTGGGTCGCAAAACAAAACACATTCCCTGGGGGTTTCAATATATTTTCGCCAATAAATTATCCTTTTAGACATCTAGCTAACAGAAAACACTGACTGACACAGCTGAAAGCAGTGAAAGCATGCAGCATTCGGGAGAAAACGAAAATCTAAGTTCTGCGGGGTAATTGCGTAATACACTTACAAGTAGCAATGGATTTCAATTTGACCGTTTTTTCGAATTTAAGAAGCAATGGATTAGCAATATCCTTCAAAAATCGTTCAGATTGTGATTGATAGTGTGTTACGCAATTAGGATGCAGCATCTTATCTCAAACTTACGTATCCTAAATACTAACAAATAAAGTTTACACATAGTTTGCCTAAGATACAGCATGTTTGAACCCGTGTCTACACTTTATCTCCATCTCCTTGTCCGCAGTCAACTTGAAACGCCAGAAAAGAAGGCCTTAGCTCCATGCTGGCTGGCGGTCTCCTATACAAAATAATGTACTTCGACTGTTACTAAAGACTGTTCTATTTTATTTCCCTTGCTATATAATCAAAAGGTAATGTCCGTCTTGGCACAACCACGGAATGTTACTATCATTATTTAAATATGGTGTTATTATGTTTTATATAGTAAGTCATATCAAACCCAAAACGTTTATGAACTATGTATTATCATCATAAGATGATAATAGTGTCCAAACTTCAAGGTCGTGATTGCAGTGAAAGTTACTCTATATTCCAGATTCATTTGTTAACTGTCTTGAGTTGCTCTAGCTAGATTCAGTCAAACTGATAGGTTATTTTTTCTGGATTTGTCAAGTTTCCGTAGTGTAGCGATTATCCCGTGTGCCTCACAAGCACAAGGCCCCCCGGTTCGATCCCGGGCGGAAACAGTTAGTTTTTTTTATAACAGTACTAGCTGCCCGCCCCGGCTTCGCTCGAGTAGCACTAAGTACTTATCTACGGCGCACCTACCTGCCTACCCTACCTAAACCTACCTTACCTTTTCATTGTTTTTAAGATGTATTCTGCTATTCGGGCGGAGACAAATCCAACGAATCAAAAACCATGAAAATTGGTCCAGCAGATCTCGAGTTATAAGTGTTGTAACAAACACGACTTTCTTTTATATATATAGATTTAATTTAACTCTTTTGTTTCCAATAATTATTTGATTTATTTTTATGGTGTAATGACCTATCTAAATAAGTCTGCAGAAAATTTTGATTTGTATGATGTAACGGCTGTAACAATGCCAACTGACAAAAGCTAGTTTGGTGTAATAGCATTTGGCCACCGCAACTGATATCGTGTATTGGATCGCATAAATATGGATCAGCGCCGCGTGTTGTGTTCGAAGCCTGCTTATGCAACATGAACTCCTGGTAATACCGATTGTTGTGTGCCAAACAGAATAGTCATTTACGTTAACATTTTGATCGGTTCAGTTACTTTTTTATGTCTATTTAGTTAACTTTCTACAGTTATTTTTAAGTAATATCATAATAATTGTATTTTCGGCATTTTAAGTTAATAATAAAAATCTAGCATTTGGACAAAAAGTAACTTCATCATCACCATTCCATCTCATTGTATTTGCCGGCGCAGCGCGTGTTTTCTATTGGCTGTCATCTCTGAGTTCACATCTTCACATCCTATCATCATCTTTCACACAATGGAGCCACTCTTTGGTTTGCGAAATTAACTGAAACAACTATCGAAACATAAAGCCGTGCAGAATAAAAGTGGTTTTAACATGACCATTTCCTACAACTCCTGACTAACCGCGTTTGCTGCAGAAAATCGACTGATTCCTCTCTGTTAGCCTGGCCCAGGACTTATAGCTTAATTATAATAGTGATGCGAAGTGTAACTCCGCTTCGGATGGAATTGTAGATTCATTACCTAATGCCTCTTAGGCCATTACGCGGGACATCCGAATCGCAAAAAGTCTCCTAAAAGTTTGTAGTTACGTCCTGGATTACTTTTTTGTTACAGTAGTTATTGAAATGAAATGAAATGAAATGAAATTGTTTATTCTGTAAATAGGATATCGGAATCACTTTTACACGTCATATAAAGAAATATTAAAAATAAGCTAGATGAGGTCGGTGTTTCCTATCTGACTACTCTGAGAAGAAAGGCCGAAACAAACTCAGAGGTCATAGTCTCTTTTAAAGTCCAGACATAATCTTGGTCAAGTCATATGAAGACCATGTGGATTAGTGTCTGAAATGGTCTTTTGAGGAAAGAACCACACAGATTTGAGTGGACCTATCCAGTCAGTGCAAGCATTTGTCAGTAATCGTGGAGCTCAACTCAAAACTGAAGGAGCTCAACTCGACGAACAATACCAAAGAAAGGATATTTGTCTAGGCCGCATCAACTACTCAAACTGCCAGACCATCATTAAAACTAACTGAGAAAGAAAAAATAAATGAAAGAGAAAAAATAAAAATAAAATATCCACATAGTCCTCACATTCACAATAATTAAAAAATATAATACTTAACAAAGTAATCATGTGCAGTTTGAATATAATTTTCAACAATGTCAATATGTATATAAAACTGGTTTATTGTGATGAATAATCAAAATGTCAAGTTTTATGGCTTTCACAAGGCTTAGCAGAGCGAGCAGCTCAATCCCAAGCTTTTTTATCTTCTAAATAATCTGAAATTTTATAGTACCCTTTTTTACAAAGTTTGGTTTTAATACAGTTTTTAAATCGTTTAATGGGTAAGTTTCGAACGTCAATGGGAAGTTTGTTGTAAAAGCGTATACATTGACCCATGAACGAGTTGCCTACTCTGTGGAGACGTGTGCGATGTACAGCAAGGTTGTGTTTATTCCTGGTATTTAAACTATGAATATCGGACATTTTCTTAAAATTTGATATATTTTTGTGTACATACAAAAGGTTTTCAAAAATATATTGTGAGGCTACAGTCAGAATATTTATTTCTCTGAATTTCTCCCGAAGGGAATCTCTTGGACCGAGGTTGTAAATGGCTCGAACAGCCCTTTTCTGTAGAACAAAGATAGTATTAATGTCCGCACAGGTTCCCCAGAGAAGAATCCCATAAGACATAAGACTATGAAAATAACTAAAATAAACAATTCTAGCTGTATCTACGTCAGTTATCTGTCTAATTTTTTTAACAGCATAGGCGGCGGAACTGAGCCTACCTGACAATTTTTCTATGTGTGGGCCCCATTGTAATTTACCGTCAATTGTTATTCCAAGAAAAACTGTTGACTCAACAGGGTCCAACTCTATTCCATTAACTTGAACATTGGTAGTTAGCTGCCTGACATTTGGCGTTGAAAATTTTATGAGTTTAGTCTTTTTCTCGTTCAGGAGAAGATTATTTACATTAAACCAATGCACAACTTTAGAGAGTGCATCGTTGACTTGTTCAAAATTGACTAACTGACGTTTGATTTTAAAAATGAGGGAAGTGTCATCCGCGAATAATACGATCTTGTGATTATCCCTTATGTGGTAAGGTAAGTCATTTATATAAATTAGAAATAAGAAAGGACCTAGAATTGAACCCTGCGGAACGCCCATGGTGACCGCAGATCCTGCAGATCTCTTGCCATTTACATCGACCCTCTGAATTCTATTATTCAGATAAGAAGTCAGAAGGTCAAGAGCCTTGTCCCTCATACCATAGTGGTACAGTTTCCTGATGAGAGTATCATGATGTACGCAATCGAAGGCTTTGGACAAGTCGCAGAAAATGCCAAGAGCATCTTGCGACTCCTCCCAGGCCTCGAATATGCTTTTCAGTAATTCCACGCCCGCGTCTGTAGTTGAACGACCCTTAGTAAAACCAAACTGTTTCAGATGGAGTAAATTATGTACATTGAAATGTCCTAACATTTGTTTTAAAATTAATTTTTCAAAGATTTTGCTCAATGTAGGTAATATCGAAATAGGCCGAAAATTTGTGGGATCAGTTGTGCTGCCAGATTTGAACAGTGGAATCACTTTGCTAAGTTTCATCAAATCAGGAAATACACCAGATGCAATACAAGAGTTAAAAACTATTGCTAAAAAGGGTGAAATAACATCAATTATTGAAGACATGGTATGTACTGATAATCCCCAAAGGTCAGCAGTTTTTTTTACATCAAGCTTTTTAAAAGATTCTATAATGTCTTTAGCATTAATAATTGTGAATTCAAAAAGTTTGTCACATTCTGGTACACATTCTTTAAGTATTGAATAAGCAGAAGTGGAGGACGACAATGACAGAGTTTTGGTTGTTAAAATGGGAACATTAGTGAAGAAAGTTTCAAACTCAGTTGCCACCTCCATGTCTGCCTTAATATCTACATTATTGATTTTTAGATGGAAGTCACGATTCCGTACTGTCGTTCTTCCCGTTTCCGAATTAATAATATTCCAAGTTGTTTTAATTTTATTTCCAGAAGATTTTATTTTATTTTTAATGTGTATGGCTTTTGCTGAGGAACAGGCTCTTTTAAAAGTTTTTGAATATTTCTTAACAAATTCTTTAAAAGTTTCATCATGGTTATATGTTTTTTCATGATACAACTCAAATAACCTCTGCCTACTTTTGTAAATACCTGGTGTTGCCCAATCACTAAATATAACGCGGTCAAAAACAGGTAATGTTTTTGAGGTAAAAACCTTCCTAAACTCACAATTGATGAGGTTAAATAATGAAGCATATGCTTGATCCGGGTCGTTATGATAAGGCAAACCCGGTAGCTTTTCCATTAAATTATTTTTAAATTGTCCTAAGCGACTGTTATTTACAGGAACAAAAGTCACAAGTTTTCTTTGAGCTCTGACTGTTTTCTGAGGGAAAGTGACTAACTGGCCACAGTGATCAGAGTCCAACTCATTTATAATTAAATGGCTAGAAGGTCTTAAGTTTGTAAAAATATTGTCAATACAGGTAGCACTGGTGGCAGTTATTCTAGTCGGCTCAAAGAATGTATTATACAAGTTATATGACTTTAATAAAGTTACAAATTTATTTACCACAGCACATTTTTCCAGTATGTTAATGTTGAAATCTCCACAGACTACAACCGTTTTATTACTGTTAGAAGTCTTTATTAATACTTCTTCCATATATTTCTCAAATACATCATATGAAGCACATGGGGGCCTGTACACACTCATTACAATGAACTGCTCAAGCTCAATGCAAGCTATTTCAATAACTCGCTCAACAGAGAGGCTCACAATATCTTTACGTTCTTTAAATTTCATATTATTACGAACAATTATTAGAGAGCCACCACGTATCATATTAACTCTGCTGAATGAGCTGGCAACCTGATGGTTGTTAAAGCTGAACATGAACTGGTGGACTTTCAACCAATGTTCAGTTACACATAGGATATCAATATAACTACAGTTCATGAACAGCTCCAATTCTAATTCCTTACCTATCACACCCTGTATATTTTGATGAACAATTTTTAGAGTATTATTATTACATTTATTTAAATTACAACAATTTGATGGGTGAGATATCAAAGAAGAACTTTTTGTAACATTTTGATGATTTAAACCAGTATTTAAATTTTCTTCATTGATTAAGCAAGAGGTTTCCTCTATTGTCCTAATTTCTAATTTAAATTATAATTAATGTCAATACTTGTTGCCAAATTATTGGCAGAATTATTTAAAAAGTCATTGCATTGCTCAAAAGAAGCAAGTTGTTTAGCCAAATTTTTGGCTGTAATAGAAAAAAAATATGATAGCGACACAGCTATCTGTCTTTTGTAATGGCTAGAAAGATAGTACATAACAACATTATGTCTATCTCTTGTCAAATGCAAATTATTCTCAACATAATTGTTAATATCAACTAAATGGAACAGATTATTATTGAATGTCCAATTATGCAATGCCATATTTATTTCAAATCTTAAGTTATTTTCTTCCTGTGGCAAACTGTTACTATATGGGAATGTAAACAACACAATTTTTCTTAAAGTAAGATTACACAAGGTCCTATAATATTGGAGCAATTCTCCTTTGTTTACATTTCCCCTATTACCCATAAAAATTAATAATGTAGTATTGTGGTTAAAATTACATTTAATAATTTCTTTCATAATGTTAAATAAAGTACAACCAGGCATACAGTAATTTATTATGGAGTGTCCTGGATATTCATTGGTTAACAAGTGGCCTAAGTCCTTTCCAATCTCATCGCAAAATAATACTACATCATCCTTTACAATTTGTTTAGATTTTTTATTTAAACTATTGATAGCAGGAAATATCAAATCAACACATGACTGCGGTAAGGTGGTATTGCATGTTGACAATGAATGATCTGGTGTAAGTACATTGGATCTTGTTTGGCACTGCTCACAGTTGTTTGTTTGTGTGTTTACCAGCTCATTCATTGCCAACACATATTCCCTCATTAGATGTTCAGAGGTATTATATTTGTTAGTCATTGAACTAAGTTTCTCCTGTAAATGGTTAAGTTCAGATTGCAAGTACTCTGTGTCAATGTTGTATTTCCTAGTACTTTGTTCCAAATTAAAAGAATACATATCTAATTGTTTAAGTAAATTTAGCCTTTCTCTATTAAGTTTAACATTTTTAATAAAGAACTTTTGTCTTTTTACCATCTTTTGTGTTTTAACAATGTATTTATTAATTTTAATGTATTTTTTAAGTTTGTTTTTACTGGTGACTACCCTCACTGAATGACATGACTTTGAGTCCTCATCACCTGTTAAATCTATAGTGTAAGAGGGAATTATGGCAGAAACCATTGACGGGGCAATAGGCATCAACTCATTGTACAGACTCTGATTCAGCGAGGTGGTGATGTTATGGTTTGTGGTCTGAAGTTCTGTTATTTGACTTTGAGCCTCAAGTAGCTGCTGTTGTAATAAGTATTTGTGACTAAGAGCTTGTTCATACTCTGTGCTACACTGGCTGAACCCGTCCACAACAAGTTGAAGTCTGTCCCGTTCTTCTATGGCATCAGTGTATTGAGTATATATCTGAGCCATTTCAATTTTCAACTTCCTATTCTTTTCATGGGCATCAAATAGCACCCTTTCATTGTCATCTATTTCCTTATTCAGTTGGTCACAGGACTCCTTTGAAGCCTTTAATTCGCTCAAAGCCTGATTGAGTTTGGACTCTTCTAGGCGAGCACGGGCGCTGCGAGTCATAATCATGATTATAACTTTAGAAGTATAATAAGGAAGCGACAAGAAATTGAAAGAGAGAATATAGTTGTGGCAGTAGTTTTAGAGATTATTAGTTTAATAAAAGGGAAAATAAATAAATTAAATTTAGATGTAAAAAAGAGAAAAAAAAAAGAAGTTCTGTCACCAAACCAAACTAAGGTTATGTTTACGTTGAAAGGTCATTGGCATCAATAAGTAGCCTTATTAAAAGTAAACTATGTAATTGCTGGTGAAATTAAAGTACGCAAACAAACGAATAGCAAGTAAAATATATAGAATTGTACCTGATATCAAGATGACAATGCAAAATTCACTTGTGCCGGTAACTGTCACCGATTAAATTGAAAAATGTACACTTATTTTGCACTTGGTATGTGAACCTAATATAAAAAACACATTATTATCCTATTTACTAGATGAGTAATTGGTAATAGGCTTTAAAAACAAAGAAATTTAATATTTAACATTAAAATTACAAGAACAAATTCAAATCAGCTGTTAGCTGTAGTGTTGCCACAGGAAAAAAAAAAAAAAAAAAAAAAAAAAAAAAAAAAAAAAAAAATTGTTTGATTACCATTACCTGTATTCCTGTTAACCCTTTATGGTGTGGGTTTACTATATTATAATGCATAAGGACAAAGGTGATCTTGATCCCAGGACTTCTACCAGCCAGTCTGCCGCTTGTTAACATGTTGATATTTATTTCTGCTTGTTATATTCAAAATCCTGCACAAAAGAAAGCTGTTACTGAATATTTCTAAAAACGTTTGTTGTTCGTAGAAGTCTCGGAAAAGAAAAAGTAAACTCGTTTTGTGTATTTGTTTATCTACCTCAGTAGATTTCCTTTTGAATGGAATCCAATACGATAGTACTGAGGAAAATTGTGTTTGCGATTGAAAATAATAATAATTCTTCACCAAGCTGTTATTGTGGTTATGCACAAGCTGTTTTATTAGTAGTACCTGGGCGACCGAGCTCTGCTCTGGTGAAAATAGAGAATGCTCATTTAATAGTAGGTATAGGATAGTTCATACTAATTCCATGTTAGTACACACTAATTTCATGTAAGTACACACTAATTCCATGTTGCCATGTCATTATTCTAAGGTTGCCATCTTGTTCAAATTTTTTCCAGATATGAGTGTTCCACTTATGCAACTGTATATTGCAACTTTCATCGAAATCGATAGAGCCGTTTTCGCGAGAACGTGATTACAAATATATGTACAAATATTGCTCATTTAATGTTATAGGATTTGAAATATCTGATCTGGAAATCGTAGTAAATATTATTTTGAAAAGTGGGTTGTGTGTGAGTGAATGTTTTACTTTGCACTTTTTGTGGCTTTCTCTATGATAGGAGGTTTACAAGGTTCTAAAGTATTTATTTCATCTTTATACAGATATAATCTTGATTATAATATACAAGCTAACACTAAAATATGTAAAGCGGTTGGTCGACTCTTCATGTGACCAGAAGGCTGCCCTATTCCTCGGCCAGAGAATCAGCATTGCCATACAGCGTGGCAATGCTGCCAGACTTTTGGCCACTTTTCCTGTTGACAGCGATGCGGACGAATTTTTTGATGCCTTATGATTGTCCCCCCCCCTTTACGAGTATATTAGTATAGTTAGTTAATAGTTTATATATATTTTAGTGTTAGCTTGTATATTACAAGGTTTGATTTTTTTCGTTGAATTCGTTTTGTTAGCGCAATTTGACCTGACAATTTGTCGTTTCCTGTCACCCACACTGTCACCTTACTAATTCAGACAGTCGACACTTTGACAGTCACATTCAGAAAAACAAGTGCTCGAATGCAGTGTATTTAGTAGAACGGAAAAGAAATTACAGCTCTACAATTGATTTGCTTTCGGCTCGAAGCCTGGAATGAAAAATAAAAAATACCATCGGCGTTTGCGCCGCCCGGGTGCCATTCCTAATCCTTTTTGTAAATAAGTAAAAGGATTGTGTATAGCATCTCAAAGGAAGGAAAGAAAATTACAACAGATCATGTTTGCGCCAAACAATGCCATTGTTTGTATTTAAATTTTCCGCCCCTGTGCTCTCTTCACCAGGCTCTTAGGGTGACTGAGGAGTAAGTTTTTCAACACACGGGTGTAATGAAGTGATACATCACTTGTATACGCAGCTCACACTACCAGGATCTCAGAGCGCGCCTGCCACTCACGCCGTGATGGACGACGCGCCGCGCCTGAGTGGCGGGAATACGCCGAGTCATCTTATGAGAAGTTTTTCTTTAGGGACGTGTGGGACCACCGGCCCTGTCAGCGCTCACACGATGGTTTTTAGGCAACACTTGCGCTCCACAACGATTTTATTAATCTTGTTATTAGACTTTTTATGGCAGTCATGTTGGGAAATTAATAGCTTTCATGTTCTTCGAGCAATATTCAGTATTAGCTACCTTTTCAAAACGTAAACGCACCTAATAACGTAAATTACTCAAATAAATTAATGAATGTTCGCATTTTCACATAACTGACTGTAGATAAAATAGAATAGAATAGAATGTATTGTATAAAATTATAGAACGTTTTCGCACAATATGAAGATTCCTTGCTTCTGCAAGCTCTAGTCTTCAAGTTCTTTCGTTACTCGGCAAAAATGAGACGCGCGACGTTGATGAGGCGTGTTGCGAGTTTCATGTGATAATGAAGTAAGGCTACGGATATCATGACACACAGCCACGTTCACCCGTACGTACTCATTGTATGGAGTTCGTCGCGCGCGCTAAGTGAGTGAAAACTTAGTTCGTCCGACGAGACTGTTCATTATTGTGCGACATGTTTTAAGGAAACTTTGTTTTCCTTTACAAATGTTTGCATCAAGTACAAATGCTTTATTAATTTCGAAACAATATGTTTGTACATGCGAAGTTGAGACTTGCGAGTTTGTCAGTAATTTGAATATTTTATGAATGAATTTTCTTTTGATTTGTATAAAGGCACCACCAACACATTAAATGTGCCTTTTGAATGAGACCGTACAAATTTTTCAGTTAATGGAAGGTCCATTAGAAGACCAAAAAAAACCAAGTGCATATCGTATCGGACCACTCGCAGTGAAGGGTTCCGTAATCAGGATGGATATTTACGCATGCACAACATTTATTTTATCGACAGCAATAGTAATTCTGAAAGAAACTGAAAAACTAAATTATTCCTACGGTTGTAAACTTGTAACCGAAAATATGTCACAAACTATTTACTTATTTTAAAAAGTCACTTAAACACAAAATTATCGTCTTTTTAATTATGGGATCCATCGAAAGCCCACAAGCTTATGAGCATTGATTTATTTTATTTCATCCCTCGATTACCATGTATGGGGGGACTGCTACCCCCAATTGTTGTTATTGCTCTACACATTGTTTAGCGGTGTACAAAATAGACCTTCTGTCCAATTTTTATCGATATAGTGCCAATAGTCTCCAAGTTAAATGGCTGAATGGACGGACAGTCGGTCATAAAAACTATAAGGTGGTTTCCTTTTTGCCATTTGGCTTCGAAATCCTAAATAAAAAGACTAAATAAAAACATAAATGGTCAATTACTGTGTCTTGATTTCTCGAATCAAAACTTTATACAACAGCTAAAAGAAAAACCGTTTACAAAATGGAAGCGGGTTCAATAAATTAATTGATATTCCTCTTAATTATGCATAATCAGAGTCGAAATCAAAATAATGAAGTGACCGCCCTGACAAATTGCAGAAATAAAAATACCTTCCCGCTTCGCACAATGAATTGCGAGAATTCTCCGTGAACTTGTAATTTTGCTGAGATTGTTCTGCTAACGGCTGAAGAATGTAATATAATTACAACCGGTCTCGTTAGCTACGAGGGGCTTTTGTAATGCAGGTACACAACCTACGCTTTCTGCTGCCCCAGTAACCAAGTGTTGGGTTTGTTTTGTTCTCATAGGCAAGAGGATGAACTGAACAATGAGAAATATGCACGTGAACATAATAATAACGACAAAAAGAACAATCTAGTACAAATTTGTAGTAATCGATGTATTCCAACAAGTGTTTAATCACTTGGCAACTTCTCTTTTTTGTCTAATCAATAGATGTTTTTGAAAACAGATTTCCTGTTGTTTTCAATCAATACTTACAGGATACCACATTGCCTTTTACCCGGCTGTCACAGAGCGATGGTAATGTTTTACACTTAACTAGTTTGCCCTGCTCTGGGTTGATTCAGGATTAACAATAAAAAATGAAGGGTAGATATAGGACATATCTTATATTTTTCTTATATGATTGATCACACATTATATTAATTGTAAACATCTTATACACACTTATTAAATATCAAAATCCTTTTTCTCAAACATGCTTGGAAATTCGAGCTAGACAACCTTCTTCGAAAATCGAAAATGCTGTACTGGTTAAATACATGCGAGCAGGCCGGCCGGCCATGTTAGTACGAACATCCATATCTCCATCCATCCATCTGTCGGGTTTAGCGGCCGAATGAATTACCTACTATGAAAACTCCTATCTGTCGTGTAATTCAAAAATGGAACGAACTTTTTAATTCGATACATGGCAACCAAGGAGGTAACTTATCAAAGATTTTAACTTAAAAAAGAAACAAATGAACATAGTGGCCGCCATTGATACTGGATTTTATAATTAATTTACTAATTTGAATTTTACCGCATTATTTGAGAAAAGTACCTAGTAAGCAAGCGTTGGCCGCAACCAGGCATTGATGCCCCTTTTGCAGGTCGCGGCAGTAATGTACTAATATATTAAACTTACAAATAATAAAGAAATCTCGTTATTTTTCCAAGTTGTTAAAACCGTGCGAAACAGGGGTGGGTCGCTAGAAGTCATAAAATAAAATAAAGGTACTCATCAATTGGAATCAACTTACTTTTAATAATACAGAAAGCATCAGTTCCCATAAAAAAAAACAACACCATGTGTGTAACGACCACCGCCACCGCGCTCATGTTGCGCTGATACATATGGGAACAAAATTATGCTTGTGTGAATTTGTGGACTTCTTGGAATTTTATATACCGCTCACGTATTCATGCTGCCCTAGTACCGATGGGAATTAAACGCAACCCTTTTACAGCGCGTGTGAACAAGGTTTTTAATTAGTCGATTCCATTGCTTTAGTAAAAAAATAATTTATGATAACGTCAATTTATGAGCCAGTTGTTTTTCGTCAAATAGCTTATTTGAATTTCATTTGCGGTTGCTAATGAAAGTAAAAACGGAATGGTTAATTTAAACATTAACTGAAATAACAAAGGTCCGGCTACTGTTTTCGTGCTTCCCCAGCCGTGCAACTCAACATCCCTGTTACATTACCGTAAATTAGAGCAAATTAAGCCGGGCGCACATAGTGTTGTGTAAAATTAAAATTACCAGCACTGCAGTACCGCGAGAGCGCAAATAGAAAAGAATTTCATTAAAAATATTTCGCGTGCCGTCGCTGCGTCGTTACACTGCAGGCTCTATTAAACAGAAAGCTTTGAAATTGAAAATTTCTGCCTTGATGCGCGCCGTTAGTATGGACGAATAAACGCGGCAAGTGGATTATGCTTTAATACGCTAGCCAGCTTCTGTTGGCTCACTCTAACTTTTTAACTCCCCCAGATTGTTTCTAAAATGATCCACTTTATTTTCATGTTATATTTTTTTATCGTTTTTCTTTCATTTATGGGCGATAAATGGCCTAATAAAGCTACCTCTATTCAATGTGTACAAGAAAATTTGCTTGTTGTGTGTGTCCATTATGCAATTATTATTGATAAATTATAATTGTTGCAGGCGGAAATATGGTCTGTCTTTATCGCAATTCTGCGCAAGAGTGTGCGAAACCTTCAAGCCTGTACCGACGTCGGCCTCATACACCATGTCCTGCAGAGGCTACCCCGAGCTGAGACAGTCGTCGCTGGTATGTAACTCCCTTTACATTCTCTACTTATTATGTTGCCCTGGTAAAGGTGAGAAGTTAAATAGCATAGTTCACAACTGGGGCTCCAGTATTATAAAAAGGACCTCTAATGAAAAAATCCTTGACTCCGCCCATTCCACTTAATTAATTTTAACCCTCCATTGCTCCATGCCCTTTTTAATATGATAAACATCCCAACAAAATTGTCGGCCCCAGTATGCGTTCTGCCCTTGGCTTTAAGTTCTATTTTCATGCTATTCTAGTATAAGTTACGACTGCTGCGGCACCTGTTGTTATTTTGTAAAACAGTAAGGGACGGGAAATATTCTTGCGATGTTTGAACACCTCTTGTGACGTGCTAATGCCTTGGTATACCAAGAAATTATAAGAATAATTTGTGAAAAGTACGTCTTCTTAATTTAAAAATATGTGCACATTGGGCATCACAGTAATTGGAACTTTTACCAAAATTAATCTTATAAATTTAGTTGCAAAAATGTGGTTTTTTAAAATCGTTTAAAATGGTAATACATTTATATTTTATTTTGTGTTTAAAAAAAAATCACAAGGTTCAACGTAGTGAAAAATCTGAAATAATTTGATCGTCGACTTATTTTTTCCTTATGTTTTTTTCCCCTTGTGTAAAAAACTCGTTATTCTCAACAATATCCGTTATGGTAAACTCTTGAACGACTCGTGTCGAATAATATCAGACCCTCATGCGTAGTTAAAGTGCTCCTCGGGTACGTAGCCGGTTATTCTTATATTTATAAGGCGTCTTATTTGTTTTGTTATCCCATCTGTTAAGTTTATTTTATAATGTTTCCTTTCATACAGTTATTTGTTACGGATACTTTGGACTTTTACTAGGATTAAAGAGTTCATACTTAATTTAAAAAGAACTCGTGTACAACTGGTTTTAGGCTAAAAATATTTGTTCTCTATGCTTTATTGTAGAAGTAACTTAAAGAAGATTCATTCAAATACTATAATTATTCTCAAAAAGTGTAACTTACTGGACTTAAGATTATATCCTTTTTATCGTACGCAAAATAAGCTACTAAACCCTTTTTAAATTCAGATCAATTTCCATTTTTCATTTTCAGCATACATAATATTTAATAAATGACGCATGTCATAATGGCCTCAAAAGTACAGGTCATAAGTTTGCAAAACACGTATAAAAGGTGTCTTTTCCACGTACCCTGTTCAGTGCACGCCACCTATTGTATTCCTATGCTCACCTAGTACCACTCTCCCTTCATTTCGCTCGTTCTTTATTTTCCATGTTACCTTTACATGAAAACGGGGTCAATGTGTTCCGAGCTTGAAATGAGTGAGTGAGTATTGGGGTGATGCAGACATTTGTGTATAGTTACTGAGATAAATTATGATTGAAGTAATTAATTCTTTAGTGTAACTCATGTCATGCCATCAACACAGATAGACTTACGTTGCAGGCTTGAGGCAATTGCAGAGCTTCTATTCTGGATCTGAGAACTAGAATCTAATACATGGACAGAGCATAAAATATTAGTTATTTCTATACATACCCGCCATGAGTTTTATTAATAGCAACCATACCATTCTAATTTCTTGTATGGATAACCTGCCGTTTCTTCAATTTCCTCTAACCACATAAATATTGCAACAAATTTCGAGTTAGGCATAGCCCGACAGTCTTCCACATTCCACTGTAGAAACTCACGTGGCGAAAGTCTTATGACTCCATGGGCACCGTGCCGCCCTAGTCACTGTGAGAAATTTATGCCAACCCTTTTGAAACCCTTTGAGTTCAAAGAATTTTTTGTACAGTCACATTATTCCTTATGCACGTGACACCTTGATCCCTTTCCTTGTAACTTCTGATACCCTAATCTCCTTGGATATAATGAGACATCCTTAATTTCTTTGTAAGAAGTAAAAAAAAAGAACTACATTGCACTGGTGAATTTAAGCATCGATAATTTTAGTCCGTCTTCTTCTTTTTTTCGAGTAGATGGTAAATACATACATGCATTATGTTGGATCGTTTGTGTATAATAGTCTCACTCATTATAACTCATTTTTTTATAAGCAAAATTACGGCTAAGGCACACCTGTCAATTTTCTCCTAAATTATGTACCTATCCAAAGAAGTAAAGTTTAGTAAAGAAAAAGATTGGAGGCGCCGGGTATCGATCCCGGTACCTCTCGCATGCTAAGCGAGCGCTCTACCATCTGAGCTACGCCCCCCGATGTGAATACAACAAAAAATACGTTCTGATTAGTAAATACTACCAAGTGCCAGTAGTTTCATAATGCAAGGTCAGCCTGTCTACCGAACGTGACTCACTGACCATTCTAAACTTATCTGTGTTGAATAACATTGAGTCTACAAAACAAGCAGCGGCTAAATAGGAGGAAGAAGAGTAATCATGGGAGTTCCCCCACCCTAAACTTTCATCTAGAACCTAGAATTTACTGAAAGACTTAGTAGACCACGCTGGAAAGTGACTATTCTGTATAGAAACTCCCCGTTACTCGTTCCCAATTACCCATTGATTATGATCTTTTCGAGAACAACACTTGCTAATTGAAAGAAATGTTGTTTCTGAGCCTCTCTGTTTGGTATAGTATTCGGTACCTACCTACGTCCGTAAAGTTTGTCGTTCGTTAATAATTTGGCAGAAGCAATCCGCGGATGAAAATAATAATACCTTCTGATAACAATCAAAAGTAAGCCCCACAATGCCTATTGGCTGACGATGATCATAGCATTTTTTATTGCAGCCAAGTACCTATATGTAGCTTATTTTTACGTACACTTGCAGGGCTGCAAAAAAAAATGCTTTTATCAAGAAAGTTAACAGAATATAATAGCAAGAAAGATTTTATTAAACCGGCCAAATGCGTGTCGGACCAAGCACAATGAAGGGTTCCGTGGTTGGGATGAATTTATCCCAAGAACAAATTTAACATGATTTTTGCAACTGCAAATGTAAGTTGGTCGATTATTCCTAGTTAACTTGTAGAGCCTACTTAGTTGTGATAGCTTTCCTTTTTATTTCGTTATTATACTACTGCTGTGAATTTTTCCACATTACCAAAACCAACCATTTAGCTGGTAGGGGGGGGAGGGGGGACGACTCTAATAAAAATTGCCTCTTTGAAGCTTAAAAAATACAATCGACACCTATATCTATATCACTGCCAAAGCTGCAAAAATGTCTGGCTTTATAAAAAGAATATGTCGGGATTTCCAGTCCATCTCTACCCTAAAGGTGCTCTTCAATACTCTTGTGAGAAGTCTACTGGACAAGAAAAAGAAACATCACCATTTTACGTGTACGGAAGAAACACAAAAAAAAAAAATCTTTCAATTTTTTATTTTACCGATTAATATGTATAGGTAGGTTGGGTATACCCATGCAAAATTACAGCTTTCAAGTACTAACAAACAGTCTCTGAGCTAAGCCGCGGACAGACGGCCGAACATATCGAAACTATAAGGGTTCCTTGTTGACTTCGGAACCCTAAAAAGTGTGTTCATGGTATTGGCGGCACAGCTTTAACCAATCGTACCTCAAAGTACAAGAGATATACAGACAGACATGATTTCTAAAGTAAAGTACTCATATATTTCCAGCATCAAAGACATTGTAAAACTATGTCCATGACATGGCTGTGTTCCGCGCTAACTAATATCAGAACAACTATTACAATTAAACTTCCGTATAGTTCTGCAGTCGTAACACTCAACAATGTTTATTTCTCCATGCAGTTCCCTAATACCACATTGTAGTAAACTATGATTCCCCAGTAACGGTGGGAAATGTGGTCCATGTCCCTTTACTATCCTGATTTTTTAGACCCATCTCCATAAAGTGAGTGCCTTGTGGCACACTCTGCTGTTTTATGATATCCCAGTTAAGTTGTGAACTATTAAAAACAACTAGTACGTTACTGTCGCGGCCTGCAACAACAGGCCGCGACAGTAATGTACTAGTTGTAATGACGATCGTGAATACGTGAGTCCATCAATGCCTGGCTGAGGTCAAAGTTAGTTTTTCTCAAATAATGCGCGGAAATTCAAACTAAGTAAATTAATTATAAATTCCAGAATCAATAACGAACAACGATAATTTTTCACGCGCCATTATTTTCATTTGTTTCTTCTTTACTTTAAACAGCTCTTATTTGCAAACCGGATCGAAATTTAATTAGATCTTTGATAAGTTACCTCCTTGGTTGCCATGTGTTGAAGTAAAAAGTTTGTTCCATTTTTAAATAACACGACAGATATGAGTTTTCATAGTAATTTATTTGGCCGCTAAACACGATAGATAATATTCATACAAATATTGCCGGCCGAGCGCTCGCATGTATTCGGCCAGTACAGCAATTTCGATTTATCTCAAAGAAGATTGTCAAAACAATGCTCGAATTTCCAACCATGTTTGAGAAAAAAATATTTCGTTGGAAGCTGTTAAACAAAATGTGGGGTAGTAAAACCTCTGTAAAATATGATACTCTGGTACCTGTGAGAAAACTGTTCCATATTCTGCAGATGTTATTTTTATAGAATTCCTCTGATTTTTTACTTTGCCTCATTCATTTGTGTCAGAACCTCTGTTATCCTAGTTTTGGTATGAACTGCATGGAGTACTTACATACAATATTGTACTATTATTTGGTTAGGTTGAAATAATCTGTCCCTACCTACATCGTCATCGTCGTGAGAAAGTTCTTGGTGGGAATTAAATTATACAAAAACGGAACGGTGTAAGTAACCAGCATTGTTATATCACATGGTGAACTATGATGCTCTAGTAACTGTGAGAACACTGATCTATATCTTGCCAAGATCAAAAGATTTTTTCATTTGGTTCTCTTCCCTTTTCCTGACTTTTTATTACGTTGCATACCCATTGAGTAAGAATCCTTCTGAGTTCTCCTGATGTCCTAGTTGAGGTGTGACCGAATTCATATTTACACAGTTGATTAAACAAAAATAGTCGCCATACATGCCGTGAGAAAGTATGGTTCTTCGTGGGAAATATCCACGTGCGCAGTTAATAATCAATCACATAGACACTTAAGATGTACACCATATAATGCTCTGGTAACTGTGAGAATAGTGATCTCATAATGTTCCAAAAGCTCTGAATGAGCATTATAATCTATATTGTTGTTGTCCTTCTTATCTAATTAAACTGAATGACTGAATATCCTGCACAAAATACTACGTAGTTTGGCCATTGGAGAAAAATGTTCAGAAACGGAACCCTCCTTGCCACCTATGATTCTCTAGTATCTATGAGAACAGTGACTTCTGATTAGCCAGTTTTGGTTTGGAACACGTGTTTTTATTATAATCGAGTTCCATTCTCCACATGCAATGCAGGCGCCTTATCGTGGGATATTTTTGTGATTTCGTGATCCATTTTGCCCTTTGCGTACTTTGATGCCCTAGTTGCTGTGAGAACCGATCAGTAACAGCAAAAACATCAGAACACTTATAAGGGTAAAAACTATACACTAAATAGCAACAAGTATTTGTTTTTTGTTTTTTTTTTCTGTTGTTACACAAAGCTTACAGACTAATAACACAATTAAAATCATTCTTAAGTAGGAAAATTTTCTGAAATTTTAGAAATATAAAAATATTCTAGTTAGATTCAAAACTTATTTAAATGGAAATTTCTTAAAATAAGCGTGTTCAAAACAACTGGAGGCGTCGGGCATCGATCCCGGTACCTCTCGCATGCTAAGCGAGCACTCTACCATCTGAGCTACGCCCCCTGATAGCATTCGTATCAAAATAATTATTTGGATTTTTAATGCTACGTAATCAGTGTTAGAACTTGTTTTACAATTTCATCACGGTCGAACAGTACCTACTGCACTTACATTACAACACGAGCTATCGAGGTTTCACCAACTGAAAGTATTAATAATTTAAGTAGGATATAAGAACAGAAGCACCCCGGCTAGATCTAGTCTACTTGCCACTTATACTTGTTCCTATTGGTGACCGGCGACGTGGGAGGTCGTCACTTCCTTCTGCGAAGCAGTAATGCTCGCGAAGGAGGAGGCGGAGCGCGCGAGGGAGAGGCAAGAGTCGCGCCCTCGTGCCCCTAGTCGCCGCAGGAGACGCCCCGGGCGTCGGGAGTCGCGAGCCGACTTCCGGCCACCGTAGGCGCGGGCTTGCGGACGGTGAGCAATGGGTAGCTGGCCGTCCGATAGGGACCAGGCCCGGGTCGACGGCGCGTTGTGTTCCACGCGCGCTTCAAAGAGATGTCAGCACCAACTGACGGGGTCCGGAAGGGCCAATGCCTGCCGGGGTTGCGAGTTTGTCCGAAAGGGATATCGCGACCCCGGCACACAGGCAACGGAAGGAACACGGGTGGGTTTTAGTCAGTAAAAGTCTGACACGCCCTTCCGCTCCGCCCAGAGCGGGAGAAGTTATTTGATAATTTCCCACCCTCAAAAAAAAAGAAAAAAAAAAGGTGTGTTATTTTGAGAAGACAAACAACCAGCTCGTCTGTTTTCTGAAATGGTAGGATATGTCGATGAGAAATTAACAAGACAATCAAGGTACCACGTGAACCCACATCGCCCGGCGAAATGCCAGTGGGGCTGAAAAGTTCTGGAATGTTTGGGAATCGGCAGCTTGATTCTCCCCAAACATGACTTCCCCACAAGGTAGACCGATGACTAGGTGAAGTGAAGGTCGCGGAAATCGCTGGATGCGGGGAGCACAAGGCCGGTCGATGTGGCGACGCTGGGGGAGGCCTATATCTGGTGGACGTTTTTCGGCTAAATGTTGAGGATGAGGCTTCGTCTGACTGTTCTATTTCATACCTTGTCACTTTTATATGCTTGGGAGTAAAGCTTAGTCGCTTACGTATATTAGACGTTTATATCGGATATACAGAGTCGAGTTAAAGCGATACTCCGCAGATATGATGGGAATCCCTAACTAAACATAAAAATTGTTTTTTTTTTAACTAATTTAATTTGGTCAAATTAAATTAATTAATATATCATTCATTTAATTTAATATAATTATATTTCGATTTAATGGTCGACGATTTTGATTTCGATTTTTTTACGATTTTGCTCCATTTAGTCTCATCTTAGTCTATTCGACATCTACAGATGAATAAAGACCAACGGAGCAAAAATCGTTGTATTGATAACAAATTTTCGATTTCCTTGACATGGCAATTAATTCGTCGTGTAGGTATATCAACGAGGAACGTTTGATACAGCAATCAACTCGGCTCACATACATCATTGATCTTAACGAAAATCTTTATTACTGGGATTTTGTAGTGTTTTACAACCCGATTTAATACCGGTGGCATATCACAGTAATTTATAGTACGTGAGATAACAGACTTGTGTGGCCAACCGAAAACGTGCCTTTTTGCCAAGTGAAAGGTACAGCATTAATGTTCAAAATTGTTTGCAATGTCCTTAGTTAAAACAAGGCTACTTGCAATCTGATCAGAATGTAAGTATTGGATTATTTGCCACTCTCTAGTAACAGGGGGCGTAGCTCAGATGGTAGAGCGCTCGCTTAGCATGCGAGAGGTACCGGGATCGATACCCGGCGCCTCCAACTGGAATCTTTTTGGAAAGTCTTTTGCATGTTAAAAAAATCCTAAGAAAATAATAGTCTCGGGTGTAACCAATTGACCTAGGCTTGGTTGTAACATCTCCTTTGGGAGAGACCAATGTTAGGAAGGATGGGTGGCAATGAAGCAATGCTTTTAATTTCAACTTGTGCTATACCTACATTACCTACGTAACACTTATCGTGTAATACATCGGCAATCTAGACATGATATTCGTTTATTTCTTCAACAGGGGGCGTAGCTCAGATGGTAGAGCGCTCGCTTAGCATGCGAGAGGTACCGGGATCGATACCCGGCGCCTCCAACTGGAATCTTTTTGGAAAGTCTTTTGCATGTTAAAAAAATCCTAAGAAAATAATAGTCTCGGGTGTAACCAATTGACCTAGGCTTGGTTGTAACATCTCCTTTGGGAGAGACCAATGTTAGGAAGGATGGGTGGCAATGAAGCAATGCTTTTAATTTCAACTTGTGCTATACCTACATTACCTACGTAACACTTATCGTGTAATACATCGGCAATCTAGACATGATATTCGTTTATTTCTTCAACAGGGGGCGTAGCTCAGATGGTAGAGCGCTCGCTTAGCATGCGAGAGGTACCGGGATCGATACCCGGCGCCTCCAATAAGAATCTTTTTGAAACAGGTATATTTTTTCATTGTAACTTATTTACTTTTGAAACTAGACCGAAGTTTCCTTTTCCTAGAAGGTTGTTTCGTATTTTCGGTGAATTTCTGTAGTTTCGTTTTTCTAACTTGATTGGATATTGAACAGCCTGCTGTGAAAACCAAAGGAACTTAATAGTTATTTAAAGTAGAATTTATAACTTGCGGCTAAAACAATTTTCTACTTTTTGTGATGACATAACTTCATCTAAGTTATGTCAAATTATACGGGATACCATTCTAATTTTCAGCCACTTATAAGTTAGCGTTAGACTAAGTTTTCTTTTTTATTTGCTTTATCTATAGAGATAAGAGGAACCCGGTGTAAAACTTCTCATCCTCCATACAAAAGGAGATCCTTCACCCAGACGGGTGTTGACGGGTGGGCTCTGCGCGACGGTTGATTTCGTGATGTTGTATATATGCTCGTCGCGCGTCAAACTTTGCTTGCGCGACGCAAGATTTGACGGGACGTCAGTGTTGCGTAGTCCGCATGTGGCGTTGTAGATGCACATAATTATTTTCGGAACATCTGGAAGCCGGGCTTTCGGGCCGACATCAAAGAAATGCGATGGTAAAATGTTGAACACACATCTTAGATAAGTGTAAAGTTCCTTATATGTATATTTTACATTCACAACATATTAACTTAGTCCACAAACTCCTGCTGTTCATCTTCGCGTGTTACATTTGAAATCATTCGACCGGAGTTTAGTTTACCCAACTTGAACATAGTTTCTCTACAAGTTTCTCTTGAAAAAACAAAAGGAACTTGTAGATTCTGAACAGTGGCTTTATTAACAAGAAATTTGAATTCGAATATTATTGTAAAGTCTGTATATTTTTCATAGTTTTCGAGGGTAATATCTGAGAAACAATGTTTTTGCTATTTTAATAAAAACCCCGTTACATTTTAAAGAAAAAAATGTAATAATAAAATGGAAGTAAACAAAATAAATTTAATAATAAAGGAATACCGTATTGGGATCTATCTCGGCACAGTAGGCACCAGGTGTTCAGAAATGCTAGAAGAGAACGAATCCTCTATGGAGCTTAATGTGCTGGCCATATTGCAGCACACTATAGCGCTTCTAATTGGACGGTAAAGTTCGTAATCAAAACGCTAGCCAATCAGACTCTGGCTAAAGAAACAAATCTCACGTATGATACGCAATTAATATTTCTTTGAACAATACGTAACGTTGCATTGACCGATCTGAACGTGACTTTAGATTGAATTCCTATCAGGGGGCGTAGCTCAGATGGTAGAGCGCTCGCTTAGCATGCGAGAGGTACCGGGATCGATACCCGGCGCCTCCATTAAGAATCTTTTTATAACATTTTCGTCTGTTGTCCAATTTATTTACCTTAGAAAACTCAAACTACTTTATTTCCAATTGGGATTTTTTTGGTAACCAATTTTCACATGGTTCAACACTTAAGAAGTTTAGTCTTTTCAGTGGCTCTTGGGAATTTCTTAGGAGTCTATTGATCTTAAGGTGTAACATTTAAAACTATCGGATTACTGTTTAGGAAACTTAAGGCATGCTCCTCTTGAAAAAACACTTTGAAACTCTGACCTACTAAAACAAATAATTTGATAGACGAACCCTAACTAGTTTTCGTCTTCTTGGACAAAGTAACACAAAGACTAGTTAATATTCGATGAAAATTATCTTTTTTTCAATGTAATTTAAAGTAAATCAACTAAAACTGCTAATGATAATGTAGCCAAGGGCAATCAAATTAATGTGTTGTAAAAAAACTTTTGTATTCATTGAGATAGAAGAAACAGGATATCCTCCGTATTAGTTTTATTCATACCCCTTCTAAGAAACTCGATAACAGTAATTAATAACATTTTGTTTTCCCCTATAAGTAAATACCTGTATCCAGAAATGGTAAACGTATAGGAAAGTTTTAATTACATGCAACTATCAAACTACTTACAACTAGTAGTAGGTGCAACGGCTGCTGGCGACGTTCAAAGAAATTCTGTTAAGATCTCGAAATTCAGTTTATTTTCACACATAAAACAAAAATTAATGTTACGAATTTAATTTGATTAATAGTGTTGAAGCAGCTTAAAATTTTAGGGTGAACATAATTTAAAATCCCGGGCTCACTCTATCAAGGGTATGCAGCCAGGTACTCGATTCTGAATGGACTTAAGTATAAACATTATGATCATTGTTATTAAAACAGAGTGCGGTGTCTCCCCCAGTCGTTGGAAATTCTACCGACCTGTGGGCAAGGCACTGGGAAATCGGGTTAAGAAGAGAAAATCAGATTAGATTCGTAATTGGACCGATTTAAGTAGGTACTCTAAACTGGTCTACGGAATAACGGAGATCATTTTATGCGTCGCGCGTCGTTTAAACTGTGCGTGAAAGTGTTACTCAATATGGTCTTGATCTAGTTTTAATAGCTTGAGGCATTGCGTACTGCAGTAGTGAACTTTAAGAACGTGATATTGACTTGAGTTTATATCGGGGGGCGTAGCTCAGATGGTAGAGCGCTCGCTTAGCATGCGAGAGGTACCGGGATCGATGCCCGGCGCCTCCAATGTTTTATTTTAAGTTCTTTTTATTCAACACTGCATTATTTGTTTTTACCCAACTGCGCACGCAGAAGCCCACCATGAGGAAAGTAATTTTTAATAATTTCTGTAGCAAAGGGAATTTTAAACGACCCTCTCTGTATTTTGTTCTTATCTGTGGGATTCATTCACAATTTCACATCTTTTAAAGAAAGTAAAGGGGAAGCTGAGATCTCTCCCTCAAGCGTTAAATCGCACGGTGTGTGTTTATTTCTCACGCGTACCAGGAAGCCATAACCCCTCAGGTAGACGTTTAAAAATGTTTGTAAGAACCGAAGGGATTCTTGAGAACGCTCTACGAATATAAAAGACGGCTTTTTTTGTAATATAACCTTTAGAAAAGAAGATTTTCTGTAACAAATCGGTTCAATCTTGCAATTCCCAAGAAAACTAGAGTCTCATAAGGAATTCAAAAGTTATCCGGAATTAATTTAGCGCAAAATTAAAACGTTACTTGGGTATGCAGTTTGCCTTTTATCCAATTTTTAAATAGTTTCTCACAGATACCAAGGCACCATGGGTCCATAAGGGTTGTTTTTATGGCACATGCTGACGGAAATCCAACAAAAACAAGGAATATCATAAAACATTTGGCCAAACTTATTGAAAAGTTTTAAGTATACCAAGCTCTGGAGTTTCCCTTTAAAAATAAGGATTGCCCAAAGATAACGCAAAATTAAACAGATTCCTAAATACTTCAGAAAGTTTTATCAAAAATAAAGAGTTCTTTGCCTTACGTCAAATAAAAAATGTTTCACAAATTTTCCCGGAAATTTAAGTGGAAAACTTTTAATTAAATGCGCCGTACATCGCTGCAGGTGCAATATCTGACTGTTACCATGAGTTGACGCGGTAGAGAATTGAAATTAAATGTTTTCACGTCTCTGTTTTTGTAAAGTTTGGGAAAAGCTGCAGTGTGCATCAAGTTCATTTTCAAATAGTTTATGATGGTGGGTTTCAGTAAAATGTCTTTCTTATCTAGTTTTCATCGCTTCATCAATCGCAAATAATATGTGCTTTGACAACCTGAACTTTTGTTTAATTTGTTCGTTCTTACAACCAACGCTAACATAAACTTTCAAAACCCTTCTACGCTCATTGCACGTGTTCTTCGGTGCGCGCATATAAGCGTAAAGTCTCAGGGAGCTTCTTAAATTCTCAAGCGTACCAGGATATCACAACCTTGTTGAAAGTCTCATGTAAAGTTATTTTTTTCTAAAATGTTTTTTAGTTCCTGGCCAAGTAGATGACGGTTAAATTCTTAGAAGGTATTATTTTCTTCTTTAGAAATACTACCAATCTTACTATTCCCATCGAGACTGGGATATCAGAACAAATCAGGATGTATGTTGGCATTCATTTGGTTTTAAATTGAGGATGTAAAATATCTATGGGGTAAAGGGTTGCATTAGTTTCTTTTAGATTACCAGGGTTTCACAGTCTCCATAGAGGTCCAACGGCACGCGTTAAGGGATGTTGTACCACGCCCATGGGAACTAGGGATGGTTTTATGAATCTCCCTGGGATTTTACGTGTAGGTTATAGATAGGGTGCTCGCACTACATAAACGTAAAATCTCAGGGAGCATCTTAAATTCTCACGCGTGCCAGGAGAACACAACCATATAGAAGTTGTGAAGTAAATTTTTTTTTCAAAACGCCTTCAGTTCCCGGCCAAGTAGACGACGGTTACATTCTCAGAAGACTTAATATTTTCACCTTGAGAAATTTTATCAATCTTATTATTCCCATTGCAACTGGGATATCAGAACAAATCAGGATGTCTCTCTACATTACTTTGACATTCAGTTGAGGTGGTGAACTACCTACGGGGTGAAGGGTGCCAATAGTTTCTCATACATACCAGGGCTTAACAGTCTCCATAGGGCTTCAATGGCACGCGTCAATTGGTGTTGTGCCACTACACACACTTATAAGAAGTAAGGGTGGTTTATGTAGCCCAACCCCTGCACAAAAGGGACCAACTTAAATTATGACGGTTTTAACTTTTTTTTGGCAAGAAAGCTATCGTCCCTGCAAAATTATATTGTGAAATAAAATGTAGATAAAAAAAAGCCTGTTTGTTTTTTTACTTTCACTAAAACTCAAAAAGAGTTGAATAAAGTTCTCAGGTATACCAGGATATCATAATCCCATGGAGTTTTATTGGCCTAAACATGACAGCTAACAGATGTTCGTAACCCTCGCGCTGCAAAGGCGGAGGGCGCAACGGTTCTAAGGCAAGACTTTTTGTTTAAACATTTTTAATAAAACGTTGGAAAGCTTCTGTAAAAGACGAACAGCAGTTTAATGTATGTAATCTAAACAAGTAGCCTCTACATACTACTTAACCGAATAAGAACCGCAAAAAATTCGCGCGAAATTTTTGCACCACGACTGCTATTTAAATTTGACATAACGTCAAATTTCATGTAAATAACGAGCACTTGAACTGCAATGTATTAATGTTTTTTATAAGTGATTATCAGAGGGGGCGTAGCTCAGATGGTAGAGCGTTCGGTTAGCGTGCGAAAGGTACCGGGATCGATACGGGCCTCGCAACAGATTTTTAATCATCTGAATAATTCTTTTTTTTCTTTTCTTCCAAAATCATATTCCTAAGAATATCGAATTTAGCACCAGTAAAATCCCAAAGAGGAACGGTTTCGTTTTAGACAAGCCTTCCTCATAATTTACAGCGCTGTACAATTTGGCCCGAGACCTTTCGGGCAGTAGGCTACCCTAAGGACCTATTCATCTTTATGGGTGGCGTTTGCAATCACTTACTCAGGCCATAAACAACCTAAATGTGGTTAGAAAATGAAGGAAACCTCATCCTGATTAGATTATTTTAACGATCGTAGAGCCCTTCCTAGTTTCAAGTGTAAGTAGATGGCGAATCGGCGACGAGAAACCATGATTGCTAGCCAGTAGCATTTATTATGTCGCAGAGAAGATCATCGAACAGTAGTGAGCTAGAATCAATATGTTTCCTTCTCGTCTAGTGAGCTAGAATCAATGGTTGAGAAAGTTTATTTTGAAGATGCGTTTGCCATACTTATTCCTTCCTTGATTGCCTAGATATTATTATGTTGTGGCAATGTTATCAGGTCAGGAATGATTCAATGTAATCAAAACTATATTAATCGAGCACTTATTGCATTGTATTAAGTTGCTTGGTGGTTGTACTAACTACTAAGTGAAAGGCACGTGCGCGTGCGTCGAATAATAATGCGTATGACGAAATGTCACGTCATGGTCTAGATTATATTGCCTTGGGCATACGTACTGTGTGTGTTGGACAATATACAACGGTAAATTGGTGGTTGTTGTCAACAGGGGGCGTAGCTCAGATGGTAGAGCGCTCGCTTAGCATGCGAGAGGTACCGGGATCGATACCCGGCGCCTCCAACTGGAATCTTTTTGAACTTATTTAGTAATTTATACGTGACTTTCTTATGCCACGTAATATGCCTTGAGTAACTTGCAAGGCTGCAACGAACAGAATGTGACATTCGATAACATTATTATCAGGGGGCGTAGCTCAGATGGTAGAGCGCTCGCTTAGCATGCGAGAGGTACCGGGATCGATACCCGGCGCCTCCATGACTTCAATTTTTATGATTTTCATAGGATTTTATAACATTACTTTTTTAAAGCTTACTTAGTCAATATAAATCGCAATTCTCCATTTGTCCCCGCATTTTGTTTAAAAACATCATTGACGTATTTTCTAAAATTGAGACTTCTTTGCTAAATCAATGTTGCTGTTGTGGCTTTACATCTGTTGTCATCATAACCTCTGTCCTACTCTTGGGCTCTTAGTACTCGACTGTTCCATGTCACCTTCGTTGCCACTTCCGTTTCGGTTAGCCGTCAGTCACTCCTGCCTTTATTTCTTTAAAAAAAACCATGTATCATCCCAGGTTGTTGTTACCTATCCCGTTTGGAATACCTTAAATAAACTAGACTTGCCTTGAAATATGAACTAGGATCATATTTTTCAGCTTCTAAAGGCTCCGTTCGTTTGTATAGTGTCGGGACAATGTAATAGCTTACCTGACAGAGTACTTAAGGTGAGCTGGACTGGACAGGCTATAATAGTGCTGTCAGGGCAATCATCTTTGTAACTCGGGAAAGCAATAAATTGTCGTATGGTTTCAGAATGTTTTAGAATAAATACTGTCGATGCGGAGGTTTTGGCACCACTCAATCATTGCAGGTATTTTATTAAATGATATATTTTCATGAATGCAACATACACTTTTTAACATCAGAATATTAACGTTTTTCAATTAACAAGTTACATATTTCCAGTAAAGCACTCTTTAAAATCATATCCATTCTGCCTGATACAGTTTCAGATTTAATATCACGAAGTTCGTGAAATATCCAAATTAAATTGATTGAAGGGAAATATTTAATTAAGTGCTAAAGCTCCATTATAATCTGCACTTGCGCTACGCGGTTCGAGATTGGTCTACAAATTAATAGGTGCATTTTGAAGTTGATTGTAAAACCCGCTACCGCTCGGTCAAACAAGCGTGCGTTTGAGAGCAGTTGAATGGTTTGTTTTTCAGCCACTATTCCACTAGAGTCAGGTAGGAGCCACTAAAGCTGCTGCCGTATTATGTTTGCCTGGTGCAAATCGAGGCTTTGCTTCTATTGTGCGTTTCGTTTGTTTTATTAATTTAATTTGTTAATTAACCATGGATGTGTGATGTACATTTTTTGTAATGGTAGATACTCATACAAAATTAAATTAAAAAACGCGTATTTTTACACTAACTAAAAATTATATTTTTTTTAAATTGACTTGTACCTACTACTAGTTACAATATAAATACCAATCCAGCTTGTTGCTTCTTTTATATCCAATGATTAAATCAAAAAGCGTGTAGCGCTTTCTTTAAATTAAGTAGACACAGCTGAAAAGCGCCCCACGCTTTTTGATTGCACATTTTGCAGTTTGTTTGTTTGTTACACTGTCACGCTAAAACGGATTTGGATGAAATTTGTATTTTTTATCCCGATATTCCCACGGGATCGAGACTTATGGGGGTGAAACCGCGGGGTTCAGCTAGTTTATAATATTTTATTCCCAAGACATACCATAAACAGTCCCACCTAAGCGAAGCCCTACTTAGCAATAAACTAAACTGAGGTCATAAAAGTCACATAAACATGACTTTCCACCGAGAACTGGTGCGAAAAATCTCCATTAATATTTCGAAAGCATAATCGCGAGAAGCATTTTAATATCCCGAGGATAGCATTAACCGGGGCAACAGCGTAGCGAGCGCCGGGACGCCGCCGGGACTCCGGGAAGCGCGAATCCCGGACTGTACCGGAATTACGCCGGGATTAGCTACCGACGCGGCCCGGGATTAACCCGAGAACAATGCGCCGGCCATTACGTGACAGATGGACTTTCCGCGTTGTTATTTTGTTAGGTGATTTTTAAAAAGCTCATGTGACTTACCTGAATGATGAAAGCTGAATTCAAAGAGAGTGTGATTGATACGAGTCGGAGTCCGCGGGGACACGGTTAGAAACAGATTGACAACGACAACGCTGAATTATGGTGAAAATACCATATTCTAAACGTGGAGTTATAAGAACGAAACAGAACAATATGTGCAGTTTATTATAATTTCTAGGAAGTCCCCATATAGAAGACAACGCCCTCGGCTAAGCAAAACCTATTACAAAAATAGTTCAACCAAGTTACTGAAAACGTATCGTATTTGCAATTAAGAGTAAATAAAAAAAACACCCGCAAAGTGTTTGTCGGACCATGCACAACAAAGGGTTCCATAGTTGAGATGAATTTATACCAGCACGCGTAGCATGACGCTTTCTATGTCTACGAAGAATAGACACAGCTCTTTCTATACAAAGTGACATTTTGTTTCTCCATTTTTGACATCGCACCGTAGAAATCGTTCTACAATCTGTCATTTTGTCTTTCGTTTCTAACAATATTTGTCTAGGTCCTTTTTTATGTAGACTATTTCAGAAGAAAGTTTTTATCCCAAACTGTCAAAATCACGCTGACAACTAACAGTTGTCTCCACGGCCACAAAGTCTAAACGGTTATCTACAAAATCATGATTTTACAGGAGAACATTTAAACACAAAACTGTGATAAAATTAATAGAAGAACAAAGCTATTTTCTCATATTTTACATCATTTCGTTAATAGGGAATATTACGAAGGAAACGGTTAAGGCCAATATTACTGAAATATTTTTTTGTTCTAAAATACGGTTCTTCGACACTGAGAAAAATTGTTATAGTTGTTTATATATACGTGACTTAATATCAGTAAAAATTGAGAATCAAACAGAAAAATAAATCCTAGGAAAAAACAAAGAAACCTGAGTCGAATTATGTAAAAGGGTGAATATCGTAAAAAGTGCAGTTGACTCTTTCTACTTTGCTGACGTCGTACTGTCTACACGGAACTTCAGTTTAGTCTTCTCTTCCGTCGACAAAACGGTGTTCATGCTACGCGTGCAAGAACAAACACCATTGTAGTTAAAAAATATGTTTTCCCATACATTCCAACTGCAAATTTAATTTTGGACGCACAATATTGAGAGATTTACCATATTATTTCAAGCCCATAGACTTATAAGTATAACACTATTTTCTGTTAATTTTATTTACCGCATTTTCGGTTCAGTAGTTTTGGAGATAAGTGGAATGATCAATTTCATAAATTTTCTTAAATAACTTAAAAATCTTTTTCTTATAATTTTAAAATAAATACTTTAAAATTATAAGACAAAGATTACATGAGACCCTCACAGTAATCCATTTCATTTGATATGTCACGCGGTAAAGCGTGCAATAAAAAAAACGTATTTGTCTCTTTCAAGTGACCGCCTTAAACAAAATTCATTTGTTTACGTAACACCGTGTCCGTGTTTGGGGTCACAGAAATTAATATAATATGTGTACCAAATTAATATAATATGTGTACCAAATTAATATAATATGTGTACCAAATTAATATAATATGTGTACCAAATTAATATAATATGTGTACCAAATTAATATAATATGTGTACCATATTTCAACATTATCGGTTCATTCGATTTCAGACAGACAGACACACGAGTGCGGAACCCTAAAAAAATAAAATAATTAGTGTTTACTAAAATTGTAGTAATTACATTTATCAGTGCAGGTAATTCATGACGGACGGACGGAGAAGTAAATGCATCGCTCGCTACTCGCGGTATTTTCAAGCGGAATAATTTGCATGATTGCCAGCCGCAGCCTGACAGATGAGATGCCTCTAAATGATTATAAACGTCATGCACTAGAGCTTATGGTTCCATAGTAGAATATGTGAACAGTGGTAATGAAAATAATATCAAGATCTTTTCCTCTTGCGAATCTTTTGACTTGCTGCAAATGGCAGAACTGAAATCTGAGACGACAAAATATACCCGTTTAAGTCAAAACAATACCCCATTTCACTCACAAAGTAATTCGAATAATTCAAATACCAGGTCAAATATTGATTCGAGCAGTCTCGAACAATTACGGAACTACGAAGATATTTAGCGGTAAGCTATTTATTTATTAAACAGGCAAGCGATTCAAACTTAAGTCTGCCAATTTCCTGCAAATTAATATTCACTACTTTGCCGTGTGGTCCCTTATATAGGACCATCTCCCATCATCTCCCGTGGGTGTTGTAAGACGATTTAGCCATATGAATAACTAGGCTCCCATGGGCTATACGGAGGTTCCGAATGCATTGTTGATGCGGGCTATACGAAATTGATTACTAATACATAATATAATAAAAATTGCTTTCAAGAAATATTTTTAAATGATTGTCAGTACAATAATTTAAATCAAAAGAGTAAAGATCGTTTTTGAGCTCAATTAGATAAATTAGATACATAATATCGTTGGTTTTATTTAATCAATGGAGCGTACACCAATGGGCAATAAATTGCGCTGAAAAGTTGCAGATATTTTATTGCGTACCGCTATAAAGAATAATGTTTACAACGCAGTATTCTATTAAGCAGTATCGGTGTACCTAGATAAAAAATTGTTTTTTTTTCATCAAAAGCTCTGGACTCCTCTTGGAAATGAAATTTTATTTTCAATGAACTAGAACGTAGCGCACGGAGCGTAGGTAGGTCCCTGAAACATGAACTAGTGCTAAGCCTCGCTGTATTTTATTATTTGTTGTCGTTTTCGCGCGAATATGTTGAATAGATAGCAAACGTTCCTTAGAAATATTTAATTAAATTAGTGTTCAGTATATTAGTGTAATCTATTAATTTAATCTGTCTCAGCGATATCAAATAAGTGATAATATCAGCTATAGAAAGTTAGCACCGAAATCCAGAGATTATCAGTATTCACGAACTATTTATAATCAAACTAGTGTGGAGTTGGGGTCGATTGCAGACCTAATCTTAATTAGTGATTCATTATTCACATGAGTATAGCTAGCTATTAGTAGCTAAACACAATATGTACTGCATTGTTTCGGTCGCTCTCGTTTGAATTTATAATGTGAATTTGAATTAATTACTAGAACATTTCAATTTGCTTGTATATTTTACAATGGAGCAAGTGCTGCGTTTGACAGTGTAATTAAACGCTCAGCACTAAATACATATTGATAATACTTAAACTATTTGTTTTATCTTTTAGAAATGGACACTCTGACAGAGTTAATGTGTTTGGTTATTTTGTCACTTGCACTTTTGTGTCTAATGATTTCATAGAACATGTCGAACGCTGAATAAGGCCATCGTGATTGGCAGTCGATATCGTGGCACGGTACCATGTTGACTGTTCTATTTTTAAATCATGTTTACTACCTCAAAATATAATAAAAAGTTGACCACTGTTCATTATGGCCACCTATGTTATGATTTTGTAATAGTGATAACTTGGAATTAAGACTGGACCAAATAAATTACCCCATTTGTCCATAATCTGATGTCATGATATTCTGTCGCCTATTTTGCGGAAATAAATATCCATTTGGACAAGAAGTATAGAATGTGTAGAGTAAAACAGTTATTCCTTCACTAGGGTAGCAAGAAATTATGGACTACCACAGCGTTTATACGTATAGTAAAATAGTAGTAAATCCCTTTCGCATGCATGAACCTTTTCAGAACCCCCGCCAGTTGTGAACGTAGCACCAGGCTTATGTATTCCTGGTCCATATGTATAAATGCATTGTAATGTGGTTGTCCTTTGTTGCAGACTTGCTTATCGAGATGCTGGGAGTCCTGGCCAGCTATAGCGTCACAGTCAAGGAGCTCAAACAGCTGTTCAGTGCCATGAAAGCGATCAACGGGAAATGGGTGAGTAGAATAATTATTTGCTCATCAATATTACTGTAATAAAGTTATTGTAATAATAGATCAGCTTACATGGTGACCTTTACGGAGTAATCTCGTTTTATAAACTTGGAACAGACTTCAACATCGCCAAACCTAAAAATCTGGCGCTTATTGAAAACTACATCTAATGATGTTCCTTTTCTCACATAGCACGTTTTTCTGATGTAAACAGTGTAACTTTATACTCGTTTCGAAGAAAAGAAGCCGCCTACGAAATAAGTGATAGTTTCCGGGGCATCTCGGCTCAAGTATGCTCGGGAGTCTGGAGCGTCCACGCTTGAACGAATACTCGAGACAACCGCTTTTCTCAACACCGCCAGAGAGAAAAACAACGGCTTTTATTGCCTCTCAAACTTACTACTAGGTTACAAGTCAAGTTACTTTCTACTTGCAAAAAATAAATAAATGAGGAAGTTTTAGTGATACTCGTAGCTTTAATGAATAGCCGCATAGGGATGCTGGATATGCTATATATTTATGTAGATATGCGAAAGGTTTCCCACAACTCAAATAAATATTCACAGCTTTGAACTTTTATTCTGGACAACCAATTTATTGCTTTACAAACAACATTCCTATCTCTGTTGACGTTTAAAAATGTCATTACAAAGTTCCACTCCGAACTGAAAGCGTTCCTGACGCAAATTCCTGGCTACCGCCCCCACAAAAACCGTCTAATTCGACCAGGGCAACATAAACTAGAGGGATACGAGAAGAACGCGGACAAATGGGGAAGGCTACGGCCAAACGTGCAATTAGCCGCACCGCCAATGCTTTTGAAATTTGCATCGTTTTACAGACAGTGCGGTGGAACGGTAATTAGCCTAAGCGGCACAGTTACTTTGTGTTTATGTTTGCTTGTGAATGAGAATCGCTTGTCCTTTTAGCTCACATTTAATCTATTCCTAAGTAGCTAGCTCCTTTAGGTTTTACTTAAAGCAAATCATTAGCAACGAACTAGTCAAGATTAAAATATTTTTTGTGAGATAAAGACTGGCAGCTTTAAAATATTTTCTCCTTTTATTTCTGAGTTGGCAAGGCTTCCTTTATCTGCGCCATTACTGCCAATATCGAGAGGTTTTATGTCGTAGTATTTTAAAACTTTTTAGTTGAAAGGGATTTTTCTTTGTTATCTGTGAAATTTGAAAATGTGGCTATATTCGAGCCCATTTCGTTGGTAATAAGCGTAAATTGTATGGCTTATTAAATAAAGAAATGGTCATATAGAAAGTTTATTACCTAATACTTAAAAAGGACCGTGTTTTCTGAGATTTTATAACGCACCTAATAGTATAATATTTTAACCATTCATTACTTTCTGTTATAAAATGCCTTCTACTGTACCTATTTGAATGAATAACATTTGTGTGTGTTGCAGCCCCGGCATTCTGCTAAGCTGCTGAACGTGCTCCGGCAGATGCCGCACCGGAACGGACCGGACGTGTTCTTCAGCTTCCCCGGACGGAAAGGATCGGTACGTTCACATTGTTATTTATAATAGAATCGCCCATCGCCCGGGGACTGTGTGACTCGACTTATTGAAAATTACCAGTAGCGCTCGTGAATATGGATGGCATAAAATCGAAGAGGTTTATACTGTACCGATTTCTACCTGTGGGATTAAGGGAATAAAATTACGGTCCAACCACGGAGGACAGAACTTTCTGTACTCCGTGGGTCCAACCCATTTCAAAGTGTTGTTAGTGGCACAGCCAATGGTCAAATATGATATAGGCCCTTGTAAGGCACTTTTGAACGTCAAAGTTTACAAAAAATTGAATTGATTCTAGTCGCCCCTTCCAAAAGGTAGTTTTCGTATGGAGAAGAATGGGCAAGAAACTCCACCGTTACTCTTTTAAAAAGTGTTACAATATTTTGTATATGTAGGTACATTAGTTACATAATTATATGTGAAGACGATGCACCTAAAAAAAAAATACGTTACCACAATAAGTAAAAAGAAGAATGAATAAAAATGAAGCAACGAAAGATAAATTAATTACTTATGTGATAGATGCACGGTTCTCACATATTTACAAACATTGTAAAAGTAGACGATTTTCTTAAAATTTTACAATTAATAAGTCAGTGTGTGAGGAAGTAATCACAGAATGTAAAATCAATGTCATATAATAAAAATAATAATTTATACAACTTAAATTAGCAACCAGTTTGATTTTGTCTAGATTCTAGATTATCCTATGGAGCAGGACCAGCATGTTTCCAAGCATGATATAATCCTCTAATTTGTAATATGCTTGTTTACAAAGTGTACTTTTAATATGAGTTTTAAATTTTCTTTAATTTAATTGTAATATATCACAAGGTATTTTGTTGTAGCATTTAACACAGTACCCCATAAAAGATGAAGATACTTTAGATAATCTGAAAAATGGTTGATCTATTTTATCTTTATTTCTAGTATTGTAATGGAAAGTCGCATGTTGCAATATTCACTGTCGCAGACTTTTTTAGTTCCGTATATCCGAATGCAAAAACGGAACCATTTATTTGGGTGGGAAATTATCAAATAACTTGCACTTGACTAAAACCCACCCGTGTTCCTGCAGTTGCCTTTTCGTTGCCAGGGGCCACGATATCCCTTCCGGACTGTCCCGCGAAAAAACGGGACCCTTATAGGATCACTCGTGTGTTTGTCTGTCCGTCTGTCACAGCTTGTCTGCTCCGAATCTAAGGGACTGATTAAGTTGAAATTTGGTACATTTATTAACCAAACACGGACGTGAATGAATTTAGAAATGCACTTTTGGGAGACAAAAAAGAAAACGAATAAAAAGTTTTGCATACCGTATCGTGTGGTATATCAAATGAAAAGGGCTTATTGTGAGGGTCTCAAGCATATATTTAAAAAAATACTGAAAATAGTTCAATACTTATAGATTACAGGATACCCTATAAGAAGTCTATGGTCTTAAAATAATATTGTAAATCTTCCAAAATTGTGCATATAAACTTACATTTGCAGTACTTAACATTGTAGTCGAAAACATGTTCTCATTTAGGTGTTGAATTTATCCCAAGAACAATCTTGAGATAAAGTCTTCCAAAGGAAATAAATAAATTCATCCCAACTACGGAACCCTTTATTGTGCGTGGCCCGACACGCACTTGTTCTAATGAAGCTTCCGTGAACAGAAAAAAAAGAAACGCAAATTAATTAAATATTAACTTACAGAAATGACAATGACTGCTCAAGAAGTAAAGTGTCATTTACAGAATTTACCCGAAACAGTATTTTTGTGTATTTATTTGAGCGTGCAAATCTGCATCCAATTAAAACAATCACGATATGGTAATTGGAGGCAGCGCCGATGGTAATTTTGCACATCAGTTATTTACACATTTTTATTTATTATTGCTGCTCTTTGTATTATTGGAACATTCGGTGTTTACGTTGATAATTGGTAAGGTGGTTTCAATTTGTGAGAATGGTAGAAAAAATAAAACTAATTGGAGGGATATCGATCCCCGGTACCTCCCGCATGCTACGCGAGCGCTCTACCATCTGAGCTCCGCCCCCTGATGTGTTACAAGTCGAAAGTACAGTTTGCATTGTAAATGACCAGCAGCACTGCCTTGGCCAAGGATTTATCGTTATTGTTTGTGAAAGTCAAAACCCGTTTTTATTTAGAACACGTTTTTACTAGTTAAAACTAGCTTTTACTGGATGCCTTTCTTAAAACTAGAATTTACTACTGATCTAAGATAAATATCAGTTAAAACGAGTCCTAACGAGATAAACCGCGTATTAACAAAATGATTCCGTTAAGAGCGTTTACGCCATCTTGTGCTGTTGGGCTCAAAAGCAGTACCTACTAAGATATAATATGTTATATTAATCAAAATATACATAGCATCACGCCTGTATTCCTGAAGGGTTAGGCAGAGGTGTACCTACGTAGGTTCACCCACATTTCGTCAGTTATGTTTAAGTCCCATGTAATAGGGGGCGAGCCTATTGCCATCAACCGGCCGCTACGGGTGGTAGGTGGGTAGGTGGTAGTGGTATCATTACCCTCAAATAAGTTTCTCTACTTAAACTAGTTCTGTTTAGTTGTTTAAACTAGTTTTGACTAAAATTCAAACATGAATATCAGTAAATTTGAGTTATAACTAGAAAATTCTAGTATTAACAAAGGCATCCAGTAAAAACTAGTTTTAACTAGTGAAAACGCGTTCTAACTAAAAACGGATTGTAACTGTGACATATATACCTACCTGTTTCACCGACACGCGACGTCAGTATTTACTGCGCTTGCATTACCTAATCGCAACGTACGCCACTTGACCAGTAGATACCTATACTGTTGACCGGAGTAAAAGCTCGTACAGACCAGCGCGACGCGACTGCGCGCCGCGACACGAACAATACAATTTCTAAGAAAACTTGACGGTATAACAATAACCGGTCTCGCGTCGCGCTGTCGCGTCGCGCTGGTCTGCACGAAGCTTAACAGTCTACCTACCTATCTACGTCACGAGCCTTACGCAAGATTCAAAAGCGAATTTCTCCTAAAGTGTTGATTATTTTGTATGGTGTTACGAATATATCATTCTCGAAATATTATGCCTTTTCTCAAAGTTCCAATTGTTATTTCACGAGAAAATCGCTTTTGAATGTTGCGTAAGTGCAAGGTATTTATGTTCGTGAGTGTACGTTAAAGTTTAACATTATTAGTATGATGAAGATCATGTCTAGTCTCAAGGGGAACTTATCACCACTCAGGCGATATGACGGCTGTCTTGCTACTTATAGTCTTGTCAGACTCGACAGAGTTCCTTGCTCTATGGCATAAATGGTTTCTTGTAGAAGTATCTAATAACATTGAAACCTTATTTAACCAATGCTAGCAGCCCCGCCAGCGTCCACCGAACCACAGGTGGATTAAAAAGAACGCGAGTAAAATTCTCAATTCTTCACTGAACTACTACGAGTATATCTACCTACTCATTCATTCAAGAACTTTCCAACAAATGTCTAACTTATTCATGAATTTTTTGCATTCTGTATATTCCCCCAATCTTTATTGTAGTGAAGTTTGAAACGTGACTCGAGGCGAATCTCACCGAGTTCTGTAAACTCAAATATGTTCGGAATAATGCGAGCAACCCGAATCGGAACGAACGCACTTGACGAACTTTACATCAAACTTCTCAAACACGAGTTTGAAGTTTTCAAACGGCCCACTGTATTTGTGTGTTTGGAATATTTTAATAGTTAATGAACTTAATTTCCTTTAGGGCTTGGTATAGATTTGGAATCTATTGTTGATGTTCACGTTTCAATAAAACCAATCCAGTGATTTCAATCACACGTCATCAGTGGCGAAGGGTGAGTTTATGAGAAAGGTAAGCCGGAGCAAAAAAAAAAAAAAAAGCTTACCTAGCCCGGACGTGGCGCACGTAGTCCAGTTACCTAAAATCTGTGACTGACTTCCTGGCTTCAGTCTTCTATAAGCAGATGTCTTCAGTCCACCTTTACCATACGAGTACGTGTAAGCACTGATAGATTGAAACAGTGTCTTGCAAGTATAATAAAAGTGGCTTTGAAAAAAGCCGTTTGTGGTGTGATAAGTGTGATGACGTTGACGTATGATGTCTACTAGACAAAACTACTTAACTAAAATACTACTGACTTATTCTACTTATAATACTACTTATACTCTAAAACTATTCGTCTATTTTTTCGTACAAAGTACGCTAAGACATTATCATAAAAACCGGGATGATTCTTAATTTTTAGCAATAAATGTTTTTCTATAGAAAAAATGGCTAGATCAGATAATCGTTCTTGTTTTTGAGAATTACGCAAATACTTATGAATTCGCTTCAAAGCCGAAAACTCTCCGCGGATGCCACTGTAACGGGAAGTGTCAAAAATATACTACATAATTTTGTAATTTGTGGAAAAGTGTCACTCAATAATGAATTTTGAAAATTGAGATAAAGCTCGTAAACATCTAGTTTGTTCAAAGACGGAGTTGTGTATAAGACTTTCAACTCGTTCTTTAAAGCAGTGAACTCAAATATTTGCGGAAATTTTAAGCAAAGAAGATATTATTTCATCAGGAAATGATCTACTATAAAAACTATACTTAATATCTGTAAAACCCCCTTTATTCCATAAACTACTAGAATCTGAGAAAAGTAAACATGGAAAACAAAACATCTTATTTAATTTACAACTACCAGTCAGCCATTGATATTTATCGTAAAGGGAAAGATTAAAATGTTTGAAAAACCCATCTAATGTAGTTTATAGTCATATCTGGTCAAGCACGACCTAGCCTAATTATGTGTTTCTTATTTTCAAAACTTAACCTTGAAAAGCATGTTTCCTCACGAAGCAAATAATCTGTCACACAACAATCTAAAACTATTAATGCCGCCATCCTACTAATAACTTTTCAAATCTACTCTAAAAAAGTAATTTCAACTACATAATCACAATACATCTATCGACTTACCACAAATTCCTAATTACAACGACGGCGAACGCACAATTTCACAACAAACTCACGATTATCCAATTCTAATTGTTACACTAATACTACACTAATAACTTATATGAATACAACGAACAAAATGCTAATTAACTACAAGTATCAACAAAATTAAAGGTTATAAATTCTATTATCTATTTACGTCAAACGTCGACAAACTTAAAATTATTGCGAGCGTGGAGCGAAGTTTGTCCCTCCCCCCGTCCCGAACCAAACCGAACGCTTACGAAATTCAGCGAATGGATTCCTACACTGTACCTAACATAACTCGACTTTTTACGGCTTACTATTGCCTCAAAAAACAGCGTGTCACGTGACCTGAAGTGACGTCATGACGAGATTATTTTGTATAGAAATTTAAGTTTTCATAACCCGGGCGGACAACGAGTTATACTGGAGGCACTAGAGCAAAATTGGCGCGCACTTTAAATGTTTTGTTTTCGTTGGAATATAAAGACAATTTTTTTAATGTAGGTTAGGGTTTTGTAATACTTTAATTTTATGGTGTAAGTATTAAATAATACATTCAGTGTGATTATTAAACACTGCTGAGAACTACTGACTGTCATAATTTCTTAAGGGAAGCCGACAGGAATCGGGTTATTGGTTAGCTGCGCCCCTGCACGTCATCATCATCAGCTTACAGCAGTCCACTGCTGGACATAGCCTCTCCACTTGCACGCCATTCAGCTCGATTCTCGGCAACTCTCATCCAGCCGCTACCTGCCACCCTGCGAAGATCGTCGCTGCACCTAGCCTGAGGACGTCCTACCTTACGCCATCACACACCTATTGCTGCTAAATTACACACGAGTACAGGGACTAGCTGAATTTGTAAAGGCAAATACTGTTGTATTGACCTAACCTGTAAATAATATTACCCTTATTATCATTCAAAGTTTAAACAAACTATACATAATTATGAATCGATAATATATCAAAATATTGTTTCTTCAAACTTCAACAAGCAATGTGAGCCTTCCAATTTATTTCCTAACCTAACTAGAATACATCGTTCCCTCCCCGAAACAGAAAGTTGAACAGGACCAAGAATTCCTACTATTTGTTTATCTAATAACAAAGTACAGTCCTAATACCGACCGAAATATGTTCCAATTTTACAAGTTGGCGTCCTGTGCCCCGTGCACCGCGGCGCCACCTGACGGCCCATTTTACCGAACCTACAATATATTTCAAACAAAATGAAGAGAAACGACCGGCTATTACCGAACGCTTTTTATTTATAAACAGAGCTCATATTTCAAAGGACCTTCCCCAGCTGCGCCCAGCTTCAGACCCTGATTTGTCCATTATTCTACAATGCAAAATGTTTTTGATGGGATTCTCATCCATCTGCCCACGAAATAAAGGGCGTTTTATTATTTCTGACGTAATTTTTTCGGATCGAGACGAGAGCAAATTAAGATTCGACCTTTGACCCGGTAATTATTTAAACAACAGACTCGGAGATTTTTTAAAGGGCATTAATGAAATCAACTTGGTAATGGAGAAGCCTCCGAGCGGCATTCTGAAGCCAGGAAAAGTTGTGTTGTGTAAGAATTTCCTCGGAGATTTTTAACTAATTTGAACTTCCTTGCCATAAATTTCTTGGAATAAAGCCATAATTGTAACTCTGTTAGATGAAATACCCCTCAAAGGAAAAGCAACTTAAGATTTTTTCGGTAACCTAATATTTCTGATCTTGCGAAGAAGAAGACAAGCTACCGTGAAAGGAGAGCCCGCACATTTTATATAAAGCCTTGCTTTTATGGCATTGAATTCTATCTTGTACTTACATCCCAACTTCGGTAGTCTCTGATTAAAATCATCTCGAGTCAAAATTGTCGTTATTACAGAACAGCAAATTGCATCAGAAAACAATAACATGTAAGGAAAAGTTGGTATAAATTTTTCTTCAAAAACACAACTCATCTTCAACAAGATCCTTTTATCCGTCTCTAACTTTGATCATAAGATCATCAAAGTAATAAGCAAATCGTCACTTCATTCTTTTCCAGCATTGCTGAAAACCTCACCGCTTATACAGATCGATACTAGGGTAGTAGGACACTTTAGGAGCGCAGTTTAAGCGTCCCCTCCCCTCCTTATTGGCAATTCTTATTCAAATACGGGCCGGCGGCGGCGTAATCCGCGTGACATACTGGGCTATCTGTGTGTCCGTTTTTTCCTTATTTATCGCCGTCCCGCCCGGGGCCGGTCCATTTCTCTCTGTCGTACTTATCCGGAGATCTGACGGCGAACTGACGCTTCTTAGCCGCTTCTGCTTGCTTGGAAGGTTAATACTAGATAAATATGTGGTAAGCATGATTTATGTGTGTCAATATAAAATGAGCCTTGTGTGTGTTGTATGAATACGCTGAATGCGCTGGACTACTGTAGGAAAGTAAACAGCGCAGCGTGTATTACTGCGGTATTGAAAGATATGAATGAAATGTAATTTATTTCCAAGAAAATACAATTAAAAAGTAAAAATATCGCAAAGCTGAGGTCAAACGAAACAAATACAAAGTGCAAGCAACATTAGTTCCCGAGCGCGGTAGAAGCCGCTTAAAATATATAGAAACATTTCCAGCCGTTGGAAAATAGTTTTCTTGAGGCAAGGTTTCTGAGCTAAACCCTCGACGCAGCGAAATGAAATCATTTCATTTATATTGTGCACCACTGACACATAAATATGTAAGTTGTATGAATTTATTCAGAAAGCGAGGTAAATTTACATTTTATTGGCTTGTAGCTGTTGAACGAGTACTTTACATGATCTGAAAGGTGTGAGATTCAAGCTAAGATGTATTTTTAGACAGACCTTTGTTTTGTTATTGTATGATAATGATGATATTAATAGGTAATACGGGCTGGTGTCTGCAACTCCACGCCAAAGCGCGTATTTTGCGTAAAATGTAAATCCCATCAAAAACATAACATGTAAAAAAAATGCAAGTATCGCAACGCAGTTCTTCTAGCGCAAAAAGATGCGAGATCTAATGTCAAACCAAGTCTGTCAATTTATTCAGTACCTATCTATGTGAGCATCTATTCAACAACTTTGTCAATCAAGTTTTTTGTATCAAAAGTAAACTTATTTTGGGAAAGATTATTTATTTCAGACAAAGTCCATAACATTACATTTCATTAAATTCTAATATTAAATATATACATAATGAAATAATATTCAAACATTCAATTATTATTTGTAATTAGAATATACATATTTACAAGTGTGGGTACAAACAACTTATAACTAATTAATTAATAAAAGTAGCAAAATTATATACTAACTTAACTAAAACTATTTACAAACTAAAATATAGCATCAAAAAATTCATCCGCATCGCTGTCGACTGGTAATGTACCCAAGAGACTGGCCGCATTGCCACGTTGTATGGCAATGCTTATTAGCCTCTGGCCGAGATAAAAAGCAGCCCTTGGGTCACGGGAAGTGTCAAATAGCCGTTTGGAGATTTCTTTAACAATTACCTATAAAAGCATTTAACTGAGCCCACACCTACTTTGTCATAAATTTTTACCTAATTTGTGAACTAACAACATTTTAAAGAGTATCTTTTAGAATGTATCAAATATTAGACATCTTTATTTCTTTAATAAATAGAATAACTTGGCCATCGCATGGCAACATAATCACATAAGAATAATCTACTATTTTAAATAATCCTAATTAAATAAAGCGCTCAATAAGTTACACACGTACAACTTAAATCAAGCGTACAATTAAATGAAAGAAAATTTAAAACTCATATTAAAAGTACACTTTGTAAACAAGCATATTAAAAATTAGAGAATTAATTGTAAATTTTTAAGAAAATCGTCTACTTTTACAATGTTTGTAAATAAGTGAGAACCATGTATCTATCACATAAGTAATTAATTTATCTTTCGTTGCTTCATTTTTATTCATTCTTCTTTTTACTTATTGTGGTAACGTATTTTTTTTTTAGGTGCATCGTCTTCACATATAAATATGTAACTAATGTACCTACATATACAAAATATTGTAACACTTTTTAAAAGAGTAACGGTGGAGTTTCCTGCCCATTCTTCTCCATACGAAAACTACCTCTTGGAAGGGGCGACTAGAATCAATTCAATTTTTTGTAAACTTTGACGTTCAAAAGTGCCTTACAAGGGCTTATTTGAAATAAATGATTTGACTTTGACTTTGCTCACAGCGCTAATATTAGATAGATTTTGTTGTACGTAGATTCTATTGTCGTGTGCGATTATGTGCCCCTAGTCTGTATCTATGTAACTAATAGGTAGCGCAGGTGATGAGTGATTTTACAAACTGTTAGTTTATGAAACTCAAATAGGTACTTACCTAACTCAATTTAGCCTGCTCTAAGATCGCCAACAACACTTTGCATTCGACACGCTGCGTATGCAAAAGTTAGTATAGGTATTTATATTAATGGAGACATCGTCTGTGACTTACTGTACCTATACTTACTTATATCATCTATTTACCTACCTTCTATCTTTTTAGGTAGTGTATGTGAAAATTGCATGAACTGCAAAAGTAACTTTGTAATTACATATTATTTATATAGGATTACAAAGTTACGAGTACTTATGCAGTTCGTATATCTATAAAACGGGACTGCAATTGCAGTAGGTATGTTTTAATTTTTCCTTGCCTTATAAGCTAAACACTTCTTGTGTTCAAAATTTAAAGCTTGCGTGTCTGCTAGAACTAAGTACCTACCTTAGAATTTTGATGATGGTGAGTGAGTAGGTATGTCAGTACCAAAATTAAGGAACTTTGACTTGCAATCGTTCTTAATCAACAGGTTCAAATAAAATGTAATTTGGGAATATACCTAATTATACAAAGCCCTCTCGGTCACTGAAAATTCAGGCTTCTAGCTTTATCTACAACGAAGTTACGGGGGTCGAAAATTTCCTGAATGGCTTCGACAAAAGATTGTACGGCTGTGCCTTTGTTTGTTTGTTTTGCTCGACTTGGCGAGGCCACTGCCGCATGCCGGTTAATTTTCATGAATTTCAGAGAATTTTAATGTATCCTCCTCTCTCAGCAAAAATCACGGTAACGCTGACCTATTAAGGAGAAATTGCCTTATAATTCACCTCTGCAGATCTTATAACTACTAACTCAAGATGAAATTGTAGATCTTATAGATCAGGAAAAATATGACAATATAGAAGCTGAAATTTGAACGATGTTTTCATGCGTAACCGGTACGGTCTTTCTAATGTAAGCTAAAGGCCGAGAGAAATGAACACCAATCAATTTTCACTGCAACCTTTGTCAATACATAGTGTTCCCATTTTTTACCCAGACATGTAGACATTCGATAAAAACGGAAAAAAGCTCCTTTTAATATAAATACGCGTCTAAAATAAAGAAAGCCTTTTTGACTTTGGCCGAGCGTGTGCTATGAGTATATTTTAATGTTTTGTGCCGGCAAAAATCATCGTATTCAACTACTGTCGCTTATGAACCCTCGTAATGATTTTCTCGAAAAATTTATTATTTGTCGTTCATTCGTATTATAATGATGACTGTTTGAAACGATAAATTGAAATTCATAAAAGTCATTAGTGAAAAGGTTACATTTCTTTGTTAAAATACGTAATGTATTATTTGTGTTTGGGTATTATTTTGATTGAATTAAAACAATCAACTTTTAACAGCCTTTTCTATCATTGTTATAAAGTCGAGTTACAAACCTCTCTCTAACGTTTTTAACTGGTGTGCAATTTCATGTGAATGCGCGGATGTTACGAGAACTTTTGGAACTATGCCAGCCAGCATAAGGTTTTGTTTTAGTTAGCCCTCGCAATTGCCTATTTGACTCCTCTCCTAAGGTTATTGTTTGATGAAGAGAGAAAAACTGAAGCAGCGATGCATGAAAAGATTAAAGTACAAAATATAAGTAGGGTCAATTCGGGAACATTGACTTTCTTAAATCAAATCAAATCAAGTCTGGTTCTGGTTATTATGAATGTATAAAGTTTTATGATATTTAAAATAATATGAGTAAAATTTGCAAGTTCCAATATATGCTACATGATGTATCCAGATAAGGAAAATAAAATAACCAATTCGGTAAAAATATCTTTTGTATTTCTTCAAGTCTTTTATAATGAAAATATTAAATCTAAAGGGACAGGACTTCAACGCCCTTCTAAATTACCTTAATCATCTAAGTATTTGAACAGTTCTATTCTTTACATAATAAATTCATCATCGGTGGGTCTTGTCGGAGTCCCTGGTATTTCCGTCACAATATCATCAATTAGTAGTAACACTCGCCTTTTAAAGTTCTTGAACTGGGCAGAGTTCATTTCGTTTAGTTCAGGTAAGAGACTGTTGAGGAAGGACCTGACATGATCGCTGTCAAGTGTCATTGATGAGGATGAGGGCTGCGCTATCTTAGCTACTTTCATACTTTGGTGAGGTACGTCAACGTGTACTGGCCGTTTTCTTGTGACTGTAATTTCCTTCTCTTCTTCAACACTCTGTCCGCTCGAGTCATCTGAGTCATCGTCTGGCACTTCTACTTTAATTTGATCAACTTCAAATTGTACGGGTTTTTTACTTTCTTCTCTTTCCTTTGCCTGTTGTTTCCGTGTCTCTTTGGCCGCCTCTACCCTGGCGACGGGTCTCATAAACGGTATTACGAACTGCATCACTTCCGATAGATAGTACGGTTTCTTCTTTCCCGTGGAGCTTCTCGGAAGAGCTTTCATAGTTCTCATGAAGACTGCTCGCAGATTCCTCCATCTTTCTCTGCATGCTGAAGCTGGAAAAAAAATGTTATAATGTATTTCCTCGTAAGATTGTCTCGACATCGCAAGACTCGCAAGCGACTGCTGAGTAGTGCTGAGCGCGCTATTCGTATGTTCGATGTCCGGGTCGAACTTAGTAAAGCTGGATTTTCGATAAGAAAGTTCTCAGTGGCAGCCCGGATTTGGAATCTTGGACTTCTATCATAATTGGCGATATGAGGTGCTAAGCACCGTAACCTAACCTAATATATCTGTGAATCATTGATATGTAAACAAACGCAACATAACATAAACAACACAAAACAACAAACATAACATAACATTGTGTAAGGATTATAACAAAACACGGATAAAGATGAATGAATGCCCACTATAATAATGTTATTGATATTATTAGCATTACAAGCGACGTCACAGAGCGGCGAGGTTCAATGTCACACGTCTATTTGATGCACACCGAGCGGCTACGCCAAATGTGAGCGCAGCATTCACAACAAACAACATTGCGAGCGCGTGGCGCCGCGCGGTGATTTCACACTATCGATGTTATTGTGTCAAGGAGATGATAACACATGATATAATACGTTTGTTTGAGAACGTATCTTTTAATGCATTTTAAATAAAATGTGTCAGGAACGTACTACTAACAACAACATAACCTTCAAAAGTTCAAACAAGAATGTAACAAAATAAACACTCACAACAAAGTGATAAAAAGTGGCACATTCTTGTACAAATCATAAGTATCCATCCATAACATTGATAAACATTGATTTCTGCCGCACACCGTTCACGAGACGGTGCGCAGGACGTTTCGGTCTCGAATGTTCCATAAAACTAGCGCCGCTGCGGTGTAAATACGTACTAAACGCCTCACTTACGTGTCATGTTCATAGTTTTGCCCACATTCTCCCAAGCCTCGTCGCTGATGTCCCTTCGAGTGTACGTAGGCAACTCAAAGTTGTACAGCGACGGATATTTCTGTACCTCCTTCACGAATTCGATATTAATGTTTTGCTCGCTCATATTATCGCGCGTCATTATCGCGGACCGGTACGCAACCCACAAGTGATCTCAGCGGCGGGCCCCGCGCTACTGATTTCCAACCGGTCTGTGACGCTGGTGACGCACATCGAACCAGTTGCGCAGCTGCGACGCGCGTCGCTTGCTCGCCTCGTCGCACACATTGCCGCGCCTATTGTCTGGTACGCGTTTGCGTTGTGTGCACAAGTGATATTGACGACTGGCCCGCGTCCGCCGGGATCCCCATAACAAGTTCAGATAACTATTTCAAGAGAATCATTTAAAGGTTTCTCTATACATTCAATGTGCCTGTCTTCATACATGTTCTAATTACCCGTTCCTCAATAACTTGGAAAGCTAAATTAATCTAGCTAACTTATAATAGATCTAAGCTAGAACGACATAGTTTAATCAGTGTCGTATGAACCCATTTATTTTTGTTCGTATCAGGCGTCTTCTAGCTTATTGCCACTAAAGATCCGAGCCTCATGTAATCTCCGTCCCACTTCTTTTATCCTGGTCGGTAAATCTTCTCAACTAAGGCCTAATAACATGACTGTCGTGATACTAATCTTTACGAATAATATTGTAATTCGTGGAAAAGGTGGAAATAACCTGTTTATTTTGTTGGTGAACATTTGTGTATTATACTGGGATATACACATACGAAATGGAAGATTGGAGTGACGATAAAAGAAGCTTATATGTAGATTTTATTGAGACGATATCTCGATAGGAACCTTTACAAGAGATCCCTGTGTTGGCCTTCCATCGGAGCATAAAATAAGTTTTTACTGCCGCGTGCCGCACCACTTGCCAAGTTTTGATCTTTTGGATTCCACATTTTTATGTGCGATTTTAAAGAAAATCTGTGTTCTGAATAGGTATATTTACTTAGAAAGAGGGTAACAAAAATAGTTATTTAAGTATGGACCTAATCTAATTAAAAGTTTTGATGAACCTGATTTAACATTGTATTGTGAATATAATTATTACTATACAATTTTGATGGAGACACCACGTGCTAGATATTTTTTGCACCTTTAAAAGATACAGATGTCTGCCATCCATCAGCGTACCTAATCAGCTCATTAGCGTAATTCAATCGAACTATTTTAATTCTGACCATCTCAATAATCTAGAGGTTTGACTGGTTGGACAACTAATGTTTTGTTATCTGTTAACAAGTAAGTTCCACAATTTAGTAATTAAAAAAAATTATGATTATTTATTCCACAATGAATATTCCCCACTGTATGATGTTCTTATATTGCAGGCGGTAGTTCTGCCCCCGCTCGCCAGGTGGCCCTACGAGAATGGGTTTACCTTCACAACGTGGTTCCGGCTCGACCCCATCAACTCCGTCAACATCGAGAGAGAGAAACCATATCTATACTGGTAACTATGTCACTATTGACTCTATTGTCTCCTGGTAATCGTGATTCTATTAGAAGACCAAAACCTAGTGTAATGAACAAGTGTAGTTCGTACAGGCATAGCGAGAAAATTTCTGTATTCAGCTTGAATGATTTTTTTTGAGATTGTGACGTGTTAGGGCAACAAGGAAAAATTGTTAAATTGTTGGTATGGATACAACACCAATTCAATTGAATACACAAGTCAATTGATTACACAAGACTTTTTATTTGGGATCTGATGATTTTAGTGTAATTTTTTTTTTTTTTAGCCTGTATTCAGAGTTACAATTGTATTACAAAAACGTTTTATCTTAGTTCTGAGTCTCTGTGTGCCCTTTGGCAAAGGCCTCCTCAATCGCCTTCCAGTTCTCCCTGTTTTTTGCCTGTCTGGTCCATGTATTTCCCGCAGTCCTCACCAGGTCATCCTGCCATCTTTTCAAGGGTTTCCCTTTCTTTCCCTTCCCCTCCCTAGAGTACCATAGGGTCACTGTTTTGTTCCATTTCTCTTCTCCCCTGACAGTGTGGCCGGCCCATGTCTATTTTAATCTTCTCAGTTTCAGTACTGCATCTTGTGTTTTTGTTGCCTTCCTGATTACACAGTGATTGGTTCTTTCTATCTTTATTTTCCCCATCATTGTCCTTTCCATGCTACGCTGACACGTTAGAAGTTTTGTCTGTTGGGCTCTGGTCAAGGCCCATGTTTGGCATGCGTAAGTTAGTACAGGAAGGATGCTGGTGCTGAAATGTTTTCCTTTAATAGAGATATTTATTTTCTTATCTTTCATTATTTCTTTGTAGGAACAGTATTTATTCCACGCGTGCTCTATTCGTGTTTCTATCTCTTTGCTGGATATGTTATTTGTTGTGATTATTTGGCCTAAATAGTGTCCAAAGACATTCTCAAAATAATGTTCTTTGTGAAAATCAAACTACCTGCATCAAACATACAAACCCACGCGAAAAAAACATACACACATTCCACCAATTTTCTCAAAACTTCTTGGTATAATAATATTCGAGGCAATAAACACAGTTACTGAGGCGAACACACTTAAGAAGTTATAACAATTTAATTTGGGAAGAGTTAGATAGGCAATATCAAGTCAATTTGTACTAAAAGCATATTACAGTGCGAATGCCAAATGTATTCCGTAAATCGCGTGGAGCCACAGACCGCGGTTGCACCTGTATTCCCAACTTTTCATTTGATTTGAGTGGAGCTCGGACGTTTCAAGTGTAGTTTCGGTTGTGCTCTGCTGGTACTAAGCTAAATCATTTTCGGTTTGTGTCCGGGGATAATTGAATTGCGAGTTCGCCACACACGCCACGTCTACTTTGAAGATCATGATATGCTGCATATCAACTTCTATGATTCTCTAGTGTTTCTGAAAAGCTCTATATGTATGATGCGATTATGATTTTTGGATTTCATGTCATATTGATTGAATTATTTATTAAAGTACACATTATTTTTTAACTAACATTGTAAATTTGTCCGACAGCTTCAAAACGAGTAAAGGCGTGGGCTACACGGCACACTTCGTCGGCAACTGTCTCGTTCTCACATCAATGAAGGTGCGGGGCAAGGGGTTTCAACATTGTGTCAAATACGAATTTCAGCCAAGACGGTACGTTCACTCCCTATACACAAACTACTGCAATAGATATAGCCAACAGTCACTCACGCACTACTCTCATAAAGCAAAGACATTCTTGTTGTAGACCATTGGTATATCTGCTGCTTGCAACAATTTCGGGATAAGTTAATACTATTGCTACGCGTCTGTCTGCCTCATGTGCGACGGGCAGGAGGTACACCCCTACTGACATACTGCTATACCGTTAAAAATACGAAATTATTTAAAGTTGTGGTGCAGTTAATTTTGAACGTGCTTCTACGAAATTTTAAAACTTTGTTCAGAACACTAAATCAGGGCAGTGAAAAGTTGCAGCAGTATAAATAAACTTTGCTGTGTAGTCAGTTTATGACGACGGTCGGCTTTCGTGGGAAAAGTTGCCCCAAAAATTATCCAGTTACTTTTATTTCATTACTAGCTTTTGCCCGCGGCTTCGCCCGCGTGAATGTCGGAAAATATCCTACTCGAACATACTAACGGAATGAGAAGTTCCCTGTGTTAATCCAGGTTATAAACTGTCTGTGTTTTGCGGCAATCCGGCACATTTATTCAGACAAATGGACAAAAATTCTAAAAAACTATGTTTTCGGCATCAGACTCGTAACCATTCTTTGTAGCAATTTTATTTTTCAAATATGTCTAATCTACCGTTTTGACTTTGTTACTATTTTATTTATTATGTGTATAGTATTTCCTCTGTGTACGTTGAGAGAAGTTATTAATAAAGTGCATGCACTGGGATCAGTTTTAGAGTTTTTATGTGGAATCGCAAAAACGAATAAAACTTTATAACATAAAAAGTTTTATTTATTTTATTTGTTTGAGAGAATGTTTAATAACATGTTTGAACTCTTTGAACAGGGCATTACAGTAGACTGAACATTTTCAAAGTTGCACACTCCACTACATTTGATTAGGTAAATGAAAAATAAAAATATGCTCCTTTATTTTAATGTGTGTTACAAAAATATTTGGCAAATCTTCATTCTTTTCTCTTCAAACCTTTCAGTAATTTCAATAGTCAATATGTTTATCCACAATCAAAATATCTAGTTTCATATAGACCTACATGGGCACTTATGAAACGCCAGAAGCTGCCCGTACGGTTCCAATAAAATTGATTTTATTGGAACCGGCAAGAAATTCCACCGTTACTCTTTTAAAAACATAAAACATATATGAGAGGACAGTGTAGGCCTGTCAACAAGTGCCAGGTACCTATATACTTAACAAAATAGAAAATGGTCTACAAATCTAGTCTGTTAAGCCTACAACGGTGAGAACGTTACGAAAGATAAATAAAATAACAAAAACAATTGTGAACTTGGGCGGTAGGCAGGGTTAGTATAAAAGTAAAAAAAAACAAAAAAATACTGTTGTTTAAAACATTTTGAACTGTTTGTTTCATATAATTTTAAAAAAAAACTGTTTGTTTTCCAAAGCTGGTGTAGGTCAGAATCAGAATTTAATTCTTTGTATGAATGTAGTTTTACATAGCATGGTGTTAATATTTTTGTTAGTTCTATACATTCTACCACAAAGTATACGGTGTACAAATATTCAGTTGTCGTTCTAACGAAGTACAATATTAATTTGAAGATTTGTAATTTACAATAAGTCCAATAAATTAGTCTTTTTATAATTAGGTAATAGTTAGGTACCTTAAAATGTCAAAATTAAGTCCATGTCAACTTGCTTTTTACAATATTCCATATATTCGCCAATCTCATAAAAGCAAATATATGATCTAATAGCCAAATTGTCAGCTTTTTCTTGAACATGGGGATGGGAAGTTCCATAAGTGAATTAGGTTACTTGCTATACACCTGAATAGCATTAACATATACATTCCTCCTAAACATTTGTAATGTACATTGAGGTACATTTAGTTCGTATTCCTACTTATTTCTAGCAGCAGCCTTTTTGTGACTGACTTCTGATTGGATGCGAAAATAGTGCGGATATTGTTTTATTAGCATAATACATAGTTCTTTGATGTACATGCAGGGTAAAGGTAATACATATGTGAAGTTTTTTTAAATAACGGTTCACAGCTGTCCAAAATACAAATGCCAGATATTGCCCTAACACACCTCTTTTGTACCCGAAATGCCATTAAAACTTCAACTGAGTTGCCCCATAGTATCAGACCATGTGATACCACAGACGATACGATAAAACAACGACTACGATTAAGAATATTTCTTAAATGTAAATAACGTTTCCTTACATATGACTTTTTTAAACCTTTCGTCAACCACAGAGTATTATTTTTTCCGTTCGAACTATTCAACAAAGACTACTCATTGTGGACCCTGGCGGACACAGCAATCTAGGAGAGAGGGACAGAACCGTAATTTTACAAATTAGTTGCGTTGCGTTGTTTGTTGTGTTTAGTTGTTAGTTAGTTGTTGTAATGCATGCCTGAATTATGATTGAATTATTAATAATCTCTTGTTAAATAACTTCTATCGTTATGACGAAGTTAAATGATGATGGAACGAAAGGATGTCATGAGTGACTCCTATCTGAACGAGTGGTTAAGGCTCAACAATAACCTCTTGAGCTATCATGATAAAGTTATGTTTTCCGTGCAGATGGTACGCGATAGCGGTGGTGTATATATACAACAGATGGACGAAGAGCGAGATCAAATGCTTGGTGAACGGCCAGCTAGCGTCCAGCACAGAGATGGCGTGGTTCGTCTCTACCAACGACGTAAGTCCTATACCTATTAATCGAAGAAGTATCCAAATCGCATATAACACCAATAGCTTTCATGTCAACATGAAAGCCATTGGTGATATAATCTAAAAAGATAACTCGCCAAATATACCACCAAGGTCAAACTTATTGTCGACATGGTCGATTTTCTAAACTATTATGTAGATCTTAGCTTCGAAGCTAGATTATAAACCTATACATATATTTCTTACGTGTTATCTGTCGTTTCTCAAGTAGTTAAATGGTATCCCTAATCCAGCCTCAAGTACCAAGTGCTCATAACTCTATAGAAGCTTAGCATAATACATTCGGTTATCTACGGCGAACACCCCCTTTGCGACAAGTTGTGCGTTCGAGTCGTCACGTACGTGTCGTTAGCAGCAATTTATTACAAGTAATGCCATGCAAATTCCTGTGGGTGTACGCGGACTTTATAGTAATACAAGTTTTAAAAGTTTGTCGACACTTCTACCGTCTGGACACATTGATTTCTTAGTTTACTTAGTCATAATAAGTTTAAGTACAGTCACATAATGATAGCAGTTTCCATTGTTCCATTTTTCCATAAACAACAGATACTAGTAAAATAACATCGAAACATAATTAACTAACTTGGAATTTGTATCCGTACTATAATCAAATGAAAATCATCGATTGATTGCCAATGTGCCCGTTTGCCACGGGGGATTGAGTCCCGAATATTATTACAATTGTAACCCAAATGACCGACGTTGGCCTTAAAACTTGTTATTATAATAGGGAAAATGAACCCCCATTTCATCAGAATCATCTATCAATACCTTCACGTCCATATTCGTTCCGCTACATTAATTAATTACGTTGTGTTGCCGTTACAAAAGCTACAAGCTGCGAGTAATCCGATTTAAAAAAATACGCAGCCAATTAGACTGAAAGTGCACGCGAATTCGTACAGCCAGTACTGTAGTATTGTTTTGATTGGGATTCTTCCTTTATTTGTTTTGTGAAGCTCCATTTAGTTCCTGTTCTCCTGGTATTCTCTTTCCCGCTCAAGGGATTAAGTTGGCGTTAGTTCATGCATGCCTCTATGAATATTCACTGAGGCTCGGACGTGGTCACGCATAGTTGCTGCAAAATGAACTTGTCTAGCGTTATGAAGACAAACTAATTATTTGGGACTATAATATACCTGTCCCTATGTGAGGCGACGAGCTAGAGTATTGATACGTTCGAAGCAGTAAGAATCTAGTCAAAATTAACAATAGTTGATAGATCTTTTTATGAAAGAGTATTAAAATTAAAGGTCACGTTCATACAAAATGTTATTTGTTTTCCCAATGAAAAAGAATTTACTTTAGCATCGAATTTTTAAATTATATTATAACAAAAGCTGAATTTAACACTCGCAATTTTATATTCTATAGCTTGGCATTACAACGGGTTGAATTATTTTATCAGTTCGGTATTCTGAAACCAAGGGTTATTATAAAAAAAATCTCTTTGATGTAAATTCCGCCTAAAAAGAACTGAATTAGGCCCTTTGAATAATGGACAGAATGGAAACCAATAATGGCGTTGAAGTAAAGGTTATAATGTTTCACTTTGAATTTTCATATAAAATAAGTAATAATAATAAATAATTAAATAAAACCTACAAAAAATAATATTGTAGGTGTATTTAGTGATCTCAGAAATTAAAATTAAAATAAAAGAGCTTTTATGAAATTCCAGAAACGGTATACAATTTGACACGTAAAAGACATTTAAGCAACGCGCTTTCAAGCGTTCGTTATTGGGAAAATCGGGAGTGCTAAACCCCCACGTGCCGCTTAAAAATACCATTTGTGACTAAACACGAGTGTTTTAGCTGTAAATGTGAATTTACATGCCATTACTGTGCACAGAGCTGGGGATAACGCGGCGTATGCGACGGCCTTAACGATAGGCTGCGCGCACGATAATCGCTCTGTATTGAACCTGCTATAGAGTTATCTAATGTTAGCTTTAATGGTAATGACTAGTTGCTTGGAAGAACTCTTCTTTTGTAAATATTGGCTATGAGTTTTATACTTGACTTTGTTTTTTAGCCGGAGGTGTAATTGATATAGAAGTTCCTCAAACCCAACCCATTCCTGTTAAAAGTTTTTTCGTTTAGCTCTAATAATACCCTCGTACAATATTGACGAACTTTTTTACATGTGAAAGCCTACATCCGTTCGAAATGTCAAGTAAGTACTGACTGAGAATAGGTTTATTAGTTCAGAAACATCTGTATGTTTTCTGTATCTCTTAGGAAAAGTTTTTCGAAGCTGGTATTGGCTGTGACCTTCCATCTAACAGTACGGTACCTTATTAAAAACCCGAAAGTTTGGCGAAAATCCATTTTATGTTCACAATTTTCTAACTCCAGTATGGCCCTTTGTCTAAATACTCTTAAATAACTTAATACCTACAATCCATGCTCCAGTTCAGTTTTAACGAGAAACTGTTTGGCATCATATTAATTAAAAAAATATATAAACACCGTCATAATCACCAAAGCAATTTGTGTATAATTAAATTTACCCAATGAAAAATGTGCTTTCCATAAACTTATTTAAATCATTTTCATTACTGGCAAATAGTTTAATCAGTTCCATCGTGTTCTCATTATGAAAATAATTTAGTTTCATTATGGTAGCTACGTTTTCATTAATAATGGGACCAACATTATGTATTTAGTGGTCTAATGTAACATGTATTACATAAATAAACAGTTTGACCGTAGGTTTCAATCAGTTAGGGTAAAATTGCTTCACTTTATTGGCCCCAAATTCCTCCGATAAATACTTCGCGGTAACCGTATTCTTCATTTTGTATTAAACAACTTTTGCCACAAATATTTGCTTAGCTTACTCTAATAGGAATTTCGTCCACCAATAAGTTTTGATTCAATTCCAACCTTATTTCGGTCTTTGCTAGAATATCTTCGAACATGAAATGCCTTCCCAATCTCAAACGCCTTTGCCGAATAATTGGTAAAGAAAATTAGTTTATTGAAGTAATTTATGCTTCTAAACTAATTTTGTAGTTCAAGAGCAGCTGTCGAAAGTTACTTGGATAAGATGAGTTTACTTAAAGTATCTTCCGCTTCAACTTTAATAACATCAAACTAGGTTTGATTTGGTATTTGTGCAATATTAAACACTACATAATTGAATAAGAATACTTTGACTTCTACGAGCTTTTAAAAGTTGTGAAAATTGTGGATAATATAAAAACTTCCTATAAAGTTATTTTATGTAAATGCGAGTAAGAACAGAATTTTAACATTGCCAACTGAACACCCACTGAAAATTACTGTAGGAAAGCTAAGCTTGTAAAATAAAACGTGTTGACTTTTCCACAGCCTTTCGACAAGTGCTACATCGGCGCGACAGCAGAGCTGGACGAGGAGCGAGTGTTCTGCGGACAGATGGCCGCCATCTATTTGTTCGGAGAGGCCCTTACCACGCACCAAATCTGCGCAATGCACAGGCTGGGGCCCGGATATAAGGTGAGTCCTCTTTTAGTCACGGTTGTTTATCTAGATGATTTCTTATCTAAATTTAGCAGTCTAAATAACATCGTGTTAAATTAAAGATGATAAAAATGTTAATTGTTTAAAAAATTCTTGCAAAACATAATTTAATATATCATGTTTACATTTGTTTCTTGCTTACCACGGAAACAGAGTCAATTCCGTTTCGACAACGAATGCAACATCAGTTTGCCGGAGAATCATAAAAGGGTGAGCGAGACGACTGCTCCCAAGCTTGAGGACGCTGATGTTCCTCCTCCTCCCGATCCCGAAACATCCCCCCAAACTCCCGAGATTGAGCCGCCTGATGTAGCTTCCGCTGAAGAAGATACTAATCCCGCGGAAAAAGAAGAAGCTTGCGTAGTTCTGAAAGAAGACGCGACTCCTCGAGGACGTCGAATGGCCGACGAGGCGCGCGAAGTGGCCGCCGCGCATGCATCCATGCTCGTAGATATTGAAGCATGCAAGCGTGTAAGCATGCCGCGCCGCTTGCTCTTATATTAAATTTTTTGTTTTGTCCTGCTTTTTTGAATATGTTTAATCGCCACGTTCACCGAGCACTTCCTGTACAGTGTCACTGTGTAATGTCCATTTGCTGTTCATGTGTGGTGCCAGGGTCAGTTTCGTTTCGATGCCGAGTGCCACACGCCGCTGCCCTCCATGGAGGTCCGCGTGGACCGCTACGGCGACCTCATTCACGATCCGACGCAGAACGTTCATGACGTAAGACGCTTCGCTGATGAATGTGTTCTAGATGGGTTTAATCTTGTTTGTAAAAGGAATTCCGGGATCTACATTTATTTTCCACTAACTGGATGGTGTCTTGGGTTTACAGATTTAATCAAGAAATTGCTTGGAATGGTATAACTTTACCTAACTTTAATAAATTCTTATGGTAAACAGATCAGAGACATATTAAACCACAATTACTTTTAGTCCCCGCTTACAAACAGATTCCTAAAATGAATGCACAAAAGGTAACGAACCGACAAAAGGCGAGTTAATTTCATCGATTGTTAGAAATTGCTAAAGTAACGCGATTTTCTGAGGAAATTAGCTGAATCGCTCAATTTATCAAAAGATTTTCGGCTTGATATTATAAATGATTTGCACAAATATTTTATCTTAACTCACAAAGTAAATCCATTTGCAACTTTAATGATGTCGCAGTGTTTGTGCGATTAATATTTAATGAAAATGAATTTAAAATGAGTTTCAAATTATACGTTAGCTTTACTTGGATTTAATCAAAGTGGACTAACATTTTAGTTTCTTACAAGTATGTACATTCATTAAATCAATAGATTTAATCCGACGTTATTTTAAACTTGAGTTTGATATTAATCTAAAGTTAGAACTCTGAACAACTGATTAAGTAGATCGCTCTGTGTACATAGAGACGGACGTATCGGTTTTGTTGGCATGTCTACACGCTCCGCTAAATCTAAACTCGACTCAAAAGTTATTTATTGGCCCGGGATTGTAAAAGTTTCAGGTAACATTCAGGGCTTCATTAGTCCTGAATAAATAAGGGTTCGGATCTAGCAGTACGTACTGTTTTACGTAATATTTATTTATGGCAAACTGACACAGATTTTGGATTACATTGCGATCGATTACTGATAACTTTGTAAGTCGATTTTTGTAGGAAGATACTATAGATAAGCATGCAATCTAACTAATGTTATCGGGAATGAAAACCTAACTAGCATGCAAATTATAATTTCATTAATATTATCCCTTAATGTAAATGGGAAACTGACTTAAAGGTGCTATGAAACTGTTAACACAATCTCCATTTGCATCCCAATTAATATCAATTACATATAACATACGTTTAGAATAGCTGCAAATGAGCAATTTTCGTTAAGTGTACCCCGCAGCATCGCAGTAGCGCCACCCAAGGGGACAACAACAAACAGGCCGTTGCCCACGGTCGTTCGAACAAGTTTCACCTTATTCACGAGTATGGCAAGTTTTGGGGTTCGCACCTACCGCACGCCTCACTAGGAGAGGAGGAACCCAAAGGGTCAGCCATTTGATACGACTCGTAATGGCCGGCCTCCTCTTGCGGTTTCATTATAATTCGACTTGAAGATATCTTCTACAGTTCTACTGAAAGGTATAACTTATTTATAGTAGAATTCTCCGGAAAATTTCCAGGTTTACTTAGCTTTTGAATCGTTTACGGTCTTTGAGGACATTGCTTGGAAAAACTTTCTTGAAGCGGATTAATCTGATCTTGTGCTTTCAGTGAATACATACTTTGTAAATGTCGTGTTTGTTCACTCTTCTGTTAGCTTAGAATAGAGTTTAACGTTTACTATTACTGATGTAGGTTCTGTCTATAATTTTATTACGCTCTTCAGAAAGAGCTTATGAAGTACATCCACGTAGGTAAGCTCGCGTTTCGTCTCACTCGTTATTTATTCAGACGTTATTACTGTAACTTCAGGTATTTTTTGTACATCTTTTAAGACCCTTAGTGAATAATTCTGTTTCACTTAAGTCAACGTCGTTCGTCTTTGTAAACAGAATTTGTACAATAAAGCTGTTCGTCCTACTAGTACAAAGATGAACGTGAAAATACCTCTATCCCTATTATGTTCCAAGTATTCCAGTTATTAAACCTTAAAGATATTTAAATACTTCGGCTTATATTTAATATCAAGATAATCTGTATTGAGTTTTTGAGTCTTTCAGTCGTCGTGTTCGTGTTTCAGATAATGGAGTACTTTATATGCTTTTTTAAATAACTTTCCCGTTTATTACTACTTTTTAAATGGCTTTAAATATTCAGGAATGTTTCTCAATGTCTGTAATCTTTGTAGAAAATCTCTTTTGATTAGCAATGTAAACTTCTTGATGACGTAGTAACTCGGTTATAGGATATTATTAGAGTATTTTAATTGAATTTATGTTGTGCATTATAATACTAGACTAGAACTACTAGAGGAATCCTATGTTCAAAAAGTTATTATGACAAAGTTGTACGAAAAAGAAAAAATATAATAAGTGTTGCCGCTGCCGGAATGCAATTAAAACTTTACTAATTGATTTTTTTATTAATTATGACGGAGTTAGGGATAATAATGAGTTTGGAGAGCTTCGCCATCGTTCTTGGCGTACTAATTTGACTAATATTCACGCATTCCGTCACACTGCTACTTGAAAACGTAAGTTCATGAATATATTAAGAGCATCTCGCTTTTTTGCTCGAAATTAATTAAAAAAATTGTGTTTAATTTAGTCAGGGCGCCGTAATTGCGAAGCGACAACAAAATGTTTATTTTGAACGTCTATGTAGACAGACCGCCCGGGACTTGCCATAACCATTGTAATTTAAACCGACATTGCTCACTACGTAATTGATGAAAAGGTCGTGAGTTCAACGGTGAAGCCTTTTCAACGTACTTACCTAAACTATAATTTTTTAACGACATATTACATAATTGATGTGCATATACACTATTGCAGGTTTCTTTAGATTCAACGAAAATACGATGCTTTTTTCTGAGTATATTATTTTCATCATCCACAAAAATGTTGCAAATATTCAAGCGCTCAGCAAATACTTTTACCAGGAGCGCATATTTGCACACGGTTCGTAAGTTAAGGAAAGTTACAGGCGGCGAACGTACACTTTATTGGCAGGGCCAGTGTAACCTTTCAACCTCCTTGCGTTTCGCGTCGCAGCTTTATGGTTCGCACTGAGCCATATAACTTTTCTAGTGTGACGTCATAAAACAACTTGCGTAATGAGAATGTACTTGGCACGTAAAATTTAGGGGTAGTAAAACGAATTTTATGTGCAATTTTGACGGAAGGTTGATTTTGAAAACCCTGTCTTCAGTAAACAGACTTCATTTGAAGGCTTTAACTTTATGTGGGTATTTGTAACGTCGTGTTTTTGTAGAGAGGGGCACGATGCATTATAAAATCTGTATTTTTTTATGTCTGCAACTTACAGAAGGTCGTTAATCTCAGTCTATGCTATCTTAGTACACGGTTCACGTATTTTCGCCAACTTCGTATGAGAAAATTAAATCTGCTAACTGGAATAAATTTTGTAATTATATAAACTGTCTTTCAAAAAGAAGAATTTAATTTGGTAAAATGTCCACTCCCAGAATTTTGATCATAACGCAAATTAATGTTTGACTGAGACGGTATATCTTGTGGCGCGCATTTGGCATTCCTAATTAGTCAGATGTGGACGTCTCATTGTTTTTCTTTCTTAGTTAAAAAGAAAATAATAAGTTATTCAGTTCGCATCTCGACTAAACGGGGACCTCATTATTGTGACTCCTATTTCTAGAACCAATACAATTGTGATGAAGTTCTCTGGAGCATAAAATGAGATGCAATAAGACTGCAAACTAATACATAATCATTACGGGCGGTCTCGAAAAATAAATAAATTCTTTGTTAGTGAATCTTTTTAATGACAAAAACACTAGTTAGTAACTTTTTGTAATTTAATTATTTACTTAAAGTTTCTCTTTGTTCCATACTTAGGTAAATGTTGATTATAACTTTTTAATGAAGCTCGCTACATAGTCATACCTACTTGCGCCCGTATTATACAAGAAGTGTAACCGAAGGCGGGGCACATGGGAGTATCAGTATTTATGTAGAAACTCTTCATTATGCACGAAAACGTAAGTAAGTAACATACTCCGGAGAACTTAGCAAGCTAAATACTTATAACATTTAAAGATAATGATAACGATCACAGACGTGATTGTCCACAGACATCTTACCTAACTCCCAAATTGTTCAATAACGAGCATAGATACCAAACACTTGCGCAACATTTAAAAGAGCTTTTCTTGAAATAACGATTGCAACTTTGAGAAAACACCTCTTTCATAGTACTATGGTTTCTAGAATAATATGTTCGTAGCACCATACTATCAATACTTTAGGGTAAGTGTAAGGTACTGCTCAGGACTCTGTGTACCTTCTGCATCATCCTATTCTGTGTGAGTTATGAACCGTATAGTTTTGATATGGGGGGGTTGAGGGGGCATGCTCGAGCTTGTTCAGTGTTCTACAAGTTTTATTAAGAAGCGGAGCTAACTTGTGACACCAGCAGCACTATGGCGTCTCCCGACAAGGATGTAAAGTTCTCTACTACACTTGTGCACGGTATTATTTTATTGTTCAAGATGGGAAGTTGGTGTACAATTTTGGAAAGGAATTGAATTAGTTCCGTTCTTTATTATGAGACAGTCTTATAACAATTAAGTATGTTGTTGCTGTTCGAATCTCATCAGATGAATCAGTAGTTTAGTCTCAGCGCCGGTTATAAAGAAATCACAATTGGTATTCGCGAGAAGTCAATCGTCATCCTGAGGATGCCTCGTTGAGAGGTGAAACACGTGTCGATTTCTTACAGGGTTTTTTTAAGACTCTTTTGGAATAGTTAAGCGGAATATGTTACTAAATATATCTACGTCTATTGTATTTTAAAGTATAGTCGATCAAGTGACATTCAACCTTAGGTAAAGCAGTTTCGAAGTCGACTATAAGTACATAAAATAAGCATACATAAGCTAAGCCTGTTTTTATAACGACCAATGAGGGTGAATCTATTTTGTGATCCAACCACCCGACGCTAATAAAATTCACTGCGTAATAACGTTAGACCCTTTCCAAAGCATAATCCTGCTAATAATTAGCATGATTATGCTTGATGATCCCAATTATTGGGATCAAATGCCATGCACTAACGGTAACCTAACCAAATAATGACCCCACTGACCCATGCCGTACTAATTGAATGTGAAATTAAGCCGTTGATTTCTCCGCGGTTATCAATTAATCACATCAATTGCGAATCAATTGGTGTGCAGATGTTTAGTAATTAATAACGATGTAAAGAACTCGCTGCTTATATACCGCTTACCTATTATAATCGATTAGTGATATAATGACATGGGTGGAAAGCCAACGAAATTACGATTGTTGTGATCAAATGCATAATGTTTTTAAGATTCTAACCAAGCAATATTGATATTGGTTTTGTTACTCGCTTATTGAACATGTAAAGTTACACTATAGTAATAAAAGCTTGCATAATATACTTATATTGTAAATCATATTTTAGAGCAGTCAAAAAGAAGGTATGCTTTCCAAAAAAAATTATCACGAAATGAAATTCGCTTACCAATGAGCAAACAACCAATTCTTTAGAGAATTGGTTGTTTGCTCATTGGTAAGCGAATTTCACTAAAAAAAAAAAATTGCGAATTGCGAATTTGTCATTTCATTTTTTTTTTTTTTTTTTGAGTTTAGACTCAACGCAAATTCTCTTGCAATAACACTGCAACTTTGCAAGTATTTTATCAACGTACCTACTAGGAACGAAGAATTTAAAGGATTTTACGCATCCAGTCAGCTGTCAGGTATTCGCGTGCGTCGCATAGCGGAAGTGCATTTTAAAGTAAAACAATCTTGTGTAACGAGATGTCTACGGCAGTCCGACATTGTTCTACCTCGTCTTATGTATTTTAATATTAAATTGCTCTTGCACGCTCTTCGCAGAATTTACTTTAACTTATAAAGTTGGTGTAAGGATATTATCTTAGTATGTTGTTTGTTTGTTGAAGGCGCAATAATAGCAAAACACCTATTACTGCACCTTCAACAAACAAACAAAGAGCAGCAAACAGTTATTAGAATAGGATAAAATAATGCCTAATAATTGATGAAGATTACGTACAACACTGTATTTTGCATTTACTTGATTTCATGATAGATAGAGAAGAAAGAGCAAAAATATAATTTAAACGATTAGATAACAATCTCCCCCTCTTCAATAAAAATCGTTGGAGAAATAAATGCCACATCCAATTTTACTCACCGCCTCGAGAACTGTTTTCAAACACGAACTTTATAAAAGAACGCTCTAGCACTTAAAGTTCTTACAGAGACATAATTCATGTTAACTAAGTCAAAGACACTCTGTTAAGTGTAAAACTTTTCACTTGCGAACCGGGATGTCATAACTTGCAAGTTGTGTGATAAACCCAGATACTGCAGCTGTAACTACGCAAGTTCATTGCACTGCTACTGCTCCGTGTATTGTCTATCGCGAATAGTTTATGATTAACGACTCGGAGACTATGAACGGTCGGATCTTATTCCGTCTCAGTCAAACATTTGTAATGGATAGCTGTCGTTGACTTTGTAAAGTGACAGCTCGGTTTATTCCTCTCGGGACAAGTTTAGGATAATCGAGGGTAGCCAATGCCGTCTGGAGGTGTTAAGACGATTACAAGTTTTAATTGAGGCTTCAGTTTTAAAACTAAGTTACGTCTGCCATTTAGAAGGGCCGATACTCTTGATTATTTAACGAGTTACTTATGCGGGGTCTTTAACTTTATGTAATTACTTGAAATCTACTAATTATGACTGGTTTAATAGATAGTACCTGGGCGACCGAGCTCTGCTCTAGTGTAAATAGAGAATTCTCATTTAATAGTATAGAATTGTTCATACTAATTCCATGTATAGTACATATTAATTCCATGCTGCCATGATAGTACATACTAATTCCATGCTGCCATGTCATTATTCTAAGGTAGCCATCTTGTTCTAAACTTTGGGCGGCCGACCTCTGCTCGAGTGAAAATACGGAGAAAATGAATTTTCCCAGATATGAGACCTAGCTAGATCGATTTTCATTCCCGTAAATCCCTATGTTGCAACTTTCATCGAAATCGTTAGAGCCGTTTTCGAAAATGTGATTACAAATAGGTATATATAAATATTGCTCATTTAATAGTATACTATTAAATAATAATATAGGATATAACCTTTAGTTATTGAAGTGTCACGGGTTGGTTCAGTCCGATTAGCTTACCTATTTAATTTAAGCAGTTGAACATCTATTCTGAACACCAAACAGATTTAGAATATTTACCAATTATACCTGAGTAGTAAAGATAAATGAATTAACTCAAAAGTTTTGCTTTGTACTCTTTTAAACCCCAGTAAGTACGTTCCGTTCTGTGAGATAGCAGAAAACTCAAGTACCACTCGAAAGAGTCGCCTGTGAAAGCTAATAGAACGCTATGATACCTACTCTGGTGAATAAATTAAAATGCTATTTAATTTTAAATCCCCTCAAAGCGCATTTCATTTTTATTTTATTAAATATGGGCAAAAAGCACTTTATTAAAGACTTATGGGAGGGAAAAACTTTTCAAGTAAACAAAGTCACACAATTTCTAATGATTATGGCGTTATTAACATAATGATATTGAACATTTTGAACAATTTCTCATTCGTTGTTGTCGTCAAATAATCATTACCGAAGCAAACCCAGTGACTTGTTGACGCAACACACGTAATCTCATTACGCGCATCAGGCGCCCAGAAACTAGCGAAAGCTTAAGTGCACTCCCGGTGAGACGCGACTTAGATTAGTCCGGTAATGCACGTCTGTGCACTGTGCAAACTTTCCAGCTAGGATTCACTTTAGAAACCCACCGGAACCAATAGCACGTGCGAATTTAAATCCCACTGTCCGAGAATTACTTAAAATTAGTTTAAGGTGGCATTAACTGAGTTTAAACGGAATTAGGTTCGGTAAATGTGGTTTAGTGGCTTCAACGAGACTACTTATACACTAGTCTCGATAAAGCCACTAAACCCCGGGACTTTTGAATAATAGAAATAACAATTTGTTTAAAAGGCCATAAAATGGAAATTATACCTATTGCGTTTCAACTATTTTGCGTCTGTGCGTACCTACATACGAGTCGTTTTATTTTGCTTTTTTTACGTAGATTAAAATGCAAATAGTTAAAACTAAACCTAACGGGCCAGCGTTGTCATTTGTTTTCCAAAACACTTTAGCCCACATATCGCTGAGAAAGAACATTTTGATGGGTTTTCCATTAATTAAACTTGTTTCGAATCTGTCGACATGTCGCACATTGTCGGTCTAGTGAGGGTTACATTCTGAATAGCTTAAGTGGTCACATCTCTCGAGAGGTGACATCCTTTCGTGGTTAATATTCACGGTGACATTACTCTGCGGTCGACACTTACATTTTTAAGCTTATGCTGTCCTAGTGTTTTTTAGATGTTTTTCTGGTACTTTGTCTGCTAACAGTTGATGTGATGTTTTTGATGGGTCTTAACGGTAGGTACTCACCTGGAGGTTAATCATTGTTAAATGTAATATTTACGTAGTTTGGAATATTGTTTCTTATTTTTGAAGAAAACCTGGTGGGTTTTGTATCTAACCCATGTTTCTTTCGGTAATGTGATCGTTATTGTGTTTTATCTACATTATTACGGACTTACTTCTCATAATGGCTGTTTTCCTGGTATACGGAAGTAAACGCATTAGCTGTAACGTTATACGCCGAGTATATTGTGCGACGCACAATATTAATTTTTCTACACGAGTCTTCTCATGATTTTTGCGAGAATTTTCCACAATTTTCGTATTTGGAAAACAGTTTTTATAAAGAAAATATGGTTTGGTGTGGTTTTGTTGTGAACTTCGTGTGGTTGATGCTATACTGGTAACAGCAGGCTAATAGTGCTGCTACAAAGCTTTGCATGTTTTATTGGGTCTCCTGAACGTTTATGTTTGTTTGTAACTATAGTTTTATCATTCCTTAAATTTATTATTTATATTTATCAAAGCAAGCTCTATATGATCATTTTCTTGACCTGATGCTTGATCAAATTCCTCTCAATAGATCTGACTCATTTTCAAGAGTAACCTATGATCGTGTATAGTTTGCTTTAGAAGTAGAAATAACACATTTACAATTAAATGAGTTGAAATCCTTACCTTTTCACAAACGCACTGCGTGTACGTGTCTGTAACGTGAATAACGATAAGGTATCTAATACATTCTCTATGTTACCAGGTCCTATACGACGGCAAGCTGTCGTCAGGGATCGTGTTCATGTACAACCCGGTAGCTACTGACGGACAGTTGTGTCTCCAGTCTGCTCCGAAAGGAAATGTCTCGTACTTCGTACATACGCCGCATGCACTGATGCTACAGGTAAATGATGTCAAATTCCCTAGAATAAGTTACTAACTGAGGCTCGAATTGACAGTTAACTTTACTCCTCAGTTACGGGCTTTATTCTTCAGATACTGACTATCTGATTGTTGAAAAATCCTGAATTATGCTATCTATGGAAAAAACGCTATTCGATTCTTTATCTTAGGATTGAAAAATCGGCCCTAAGTCTAAACCTTCATTATGTTTTACGAACCAAAAAAAATAATTTAATTATTTATCTTCTACTATTACCATCTTAGTTTATTTGACAAAAGAGATAGTCATCGGAAAAGTACCAACGATGCTGGACAGCTTTTTGCCGGCACTCCTAAGTCGTTCAATGTTTAGGATGAAACCACTTGACGAACAGAACAGTGTCATTCTTCAATGCCTTAAACTTATAGTGAAGTGTATTGTGAAGATTTCCTAGATTGTAATTTTGCTAAGATTTATCAGAAACGTCGTGAGAAAGTCCTTATCCAAAGATTTCTTTCTACATTGCTATTAAAGAGGTTCATTACTCCACGCCACCCTCACAATGGGTCTACATCGAGATGAAACGAGTCCGGCACACGATAGATTTCAGCTACATCCATCCAATTAGGCCCGCCACGTTTCATAACGATTATGTTACCTAACCCGTTTACTGAGCCACACCTGAACAGCCTATTATCACGATTCCTTACGGCTTTCCTTTCTATAAAGTGCTATTACTAGCGTCTACGCACTTTTGCACACGTTTTCAACCATCTATGAACATCAAAAAATGTAATCTTTATAATAAAAATGTAATGCTGTTCGTTAGTATGCGCGTCAGAACGTCTGTACAGATTTGGCAAATTTTTTGGGTTCCAAACCTCGAAAGGTAAAACGGAACCCTTATACGATCACTCGTGTGTCTGTCTGTCCGTCTGTCACAGCCAATTTGCTCCGAATCTAATGGACCGATTAAGTTGAAATTTGGTACACATATGTATTTCTGTGACCCAAACACGGACGTGTAACGTAAATAAATGAATTTTGAATATGGGGGTTACTTTTGGGGGGCAAATAACAAAATACAAATAAAACGTTTTCCATACTGAACCGTGTGACATATCAAATGAAAGGGGTTGTTGCGAGGATTTTAAACAAAATACTTTTAAAGATATTTAAGAAAATTTATGAAAATTGACCATTCCCCCCCTTATCTCCATAAAAAATGAGCCTAAAATTTTGAAAAAAATACAGAGAATGGTTCTTTACCCATAGATTACAGGAAAACCTATAAGAAGTCTATGGTCTCAAAATAACATAGTAAATCTCTCAATATTGTGCGTACAAACTTACATTTGCAGTTGGAATGTATAGGACAACATGTTTTTCAACTACAATGATAAATTTGTTCGGAACGGAACCTACGGAACCCTTCATTGTGCGTGGTCCGACACGCACTTGGCCAGTTTTGTTTTAAAATGTTCGTAATAGCCCGAATTAGATTTTTACGGAAATAAAAATTGGAAAAGTAGCCGAGAAAACTGAAGGAACATTTTCTATGGGAATTTTGTATGAATGATTGAAATTTGGACAGGACAACGTCTATCGTGTTAGCTACTACAATATAAATTATTATTCAGTACCTCGTTGGTCTAGTGGTCGCAAGCGCTACTGCTGACCATGAGGTCCTGGGCTCGATTCCCTGGTCGGGCAAAGTGTTATTGGGTTTTCCATCAGGAATTTCTCAGTAGCAGCCTGGAGCCTAGTTGTGTTGATGGCGATAGGCCCGCCCATTATTACATGGGACTCAAACATAACTGTCGGAATGTGGGTACTATAGGTACAGCTCTGCCGAACCCTTCCGGTATTACAGGCGTGATGTTATGTTATCTAAATTATTATCGTAGCTTTTCTTCAAGGCAGAGTAGATTGATCCACCGACCACCGACGTGAACTTTAGATGTGGAGTGGTCGAGAAAGTTATCAACTAATCTTAGTCAGTGGAATGTAAATAAGCTATGAAACGTAACTTAGTTAGCATAATTCTAAGTTACCAAGTTATCCATAGTTTTCTCCGTCTGTCCGCGCATCCGATCGATGCTCCATTATAGCGAGATTCGCTTAGCATTCGATTACACCCACTCAACTTGTGCTCTGAAATTATCTAAGTTCCAGTTATTGATTAATTTATATGTTTGAGACTCTCTTGTGATCCTTCCTAATAACTTGCAACAAAGGAGCCGAGACTCACTTATACTAGAGGATCTCGCCTTGGTTCCCTACATCGACTATGGTTATGCTCTGACTACTGCTGCCAGGGGCTACCTTGCTTTTACATAGACAGACTTCGTCTGCACTGAAGCTGATGATAACTTGCTTTTATGTGTTCGCAGGAGGTGAAAGCTGTGGTCACACATTCAATACACAGTGCGTTAAACTCCATCGGTGGGGTGCAGGTTCTGTTCCCGCTGTTCGCACAGTTGGACCTGCCACACGACGCGCCGACCACAGACCCCAAGAGAGACCCCATGCTATGGTATGTGAATCTGCTAATATTTCATTATAATAAGCTTAGTGAGACAATGTTCATGCTAATGAAATGCTGAAAGTTCCCGTAAGTAGGTGTCTCCAAAGTTGAGTAAGTTGACAGCAAACCTAACTGCCTAAAATGTTATTACAAAACTTTAGCGTGAATTGATTCAGTGCGCTACTGAAACAAAGGAAGTGTTGAACGTCCCCCAGAACAAATTGCTACCTCAGCTCCTAGTTACTCCATAGTTTGGGCACATTAGTTAGGCCTCGAAATAAAGTTGGGCGGAATTCCAGAACTAAATCACTGGCATTGGCTTAGCGAGCGTTTGCGAGTGCCAAAGCCACTCATTAATATTCCTAGTGGCTTCGGGCGCGTTAGTTGACTAAATGCACTTTCACTGTCCGCCGGCAGTCGGCTCTCCAACTCCATACCGGCCAGAAGCGACTCTGTAATACGACTCTGGAACTAACTCCTAGCAACTCCTAATTGCCTGGTGTCTACTCCGCTTAACGGAATAGATTTATGAGCGACATTTTGCGGCGACAATTTATATTAGCATAGGGTTACGAAGGGCGGTTATTAAATTATCAGGCGTGACATAAATTTTAATGAGACCTTAAAATTTATGAAATATTAAAGGGTTCGCAAACATCGGATTTATTTGACAGTACGCCCTAACAAACCCACTGTTATTAGGTCGGATAATAGATCCATTTGTCGTGTAAGTCAGCTTACATGAATAAACTATTCACGTTTTCTGAAATTATGCTTGTGCTTCTGCGGCAAAGTCTTGTAAGAGTGATATTTTTAATTCAATGAATGTCGTCTCCCTTCGTAAGTTTTTAGCGTTAAATTAAACGTAATCCTATTAGTGGCTCGATGCCAGCGCCTGCTTATTGAGCGATACTAAGCTTATTTTCCCTTCGAGAAATACAAACAAGTAGGTAGGTAGATACCCTGTGAGATAGGTATTGATTCTAATCTGTTGCATAATTTTGTTGCCATTTTTAATTCAAAATGGTATGACATAATGGTCTCACTGGTAAACTTCTGAAGCACATGAATATAAATATATGTACTAAGGCACACAGTGGCTATTTGCTGACGTCGCGCGTCGGTGGCACATGTTTGATATTGACGTAGGTAGAAGCGTATGATAACAGCCGCGCTGACAGTTCAAAGCGGCGCCTTCGACGACCCGCGTCACGGCCGGATGGATCCGGATAAATAAGACTTCCATGCGCATCAACATTATACCAATACATCAAAGGTAGGACAACGGATTACATCTATGTATAAGAGATACCTGGGCTAGCTGTTCTCGTGACATCTAATAATACGTTTCATGATTCTCTCGACGGAATTTCCACAAAGATAATTCGAAATATATTTTACGACAGAATTTCCTACCGAATTGCGTACCGCGTCATTATGCCGTGGAAATTGCTGGGACATTATCCCAGAGTGTACATGTATTATTTATAGACTCAAAACGAGATTCATCGCTTTTTGGGATACGTCTTTATAGGAGTAAATGTTTCACGTCGCAATCTGTGTCGCGAAAAGTGCTGGAAAATTGTTTTAACTTTTCTATTTGTTACGATTTCATCTTTAGTATCTACCTATTTATAAACTCAGAGGAATGTAGAAAGTAATTACAGGCTTTGTGACCAAGTTCACAGAGCCTGCCAGATGTTATAACTATTCTCTCGTGATTCCTCAGTTCAAAACTGCTGGGGTTCGTGTGTTCGCTGGTGGAGTCGTGCAGCACTGTGCAGCAGCACATGCTGCAGTGTCGTGGGTTCCTGGTCATCTCACACATGCTGCAACGCTGCAGCCGCGACCATCTCACGCCCGACACACTCGCCTCTTTCCTACATCTCACCAAACATCTTGTCACTTGCTGCTCCCCTAATTCCGATCTGCTACTAAAACAGGTATGTTTTTAAGTATTTTTTGCTCAGCACTCTTATTGGTTGGTACCTACCGAAACGAACTCTTTTTTGTTCGTAATATTTTATCAAAGTAATTTTAGTAAAAGCGTTGAAAATATATCTTGTTATTTTTATCAAGTTACTTTATAAAAGTTCCGAAATTGAACGAAACTAATTTTGTATTTCGTCCAAGTTCGTTTGTTCTCGAAATTAATACAATAAATTCTGTTTTTATCGTTTTACCGAAACATCAAGATTAATTCGTAAATTACCATAATACAGCTCGTTTTAAACGCTACAAAGGTACAACAACCCATAAATAAGTTAGAAAATTGCCTTCATAAGGTAATTTATATCGGGCCGTTGTTTAGCTCGTCTATTCGTTACAAACAGATGTTTTCATGACTTTCATTGAGTTATATTTAACAAAACAACACAATTGGAAAGAGCAGCTATGAGCCGGCCAATATCAATGATAAAACTAAAATTGTATTAGATTTTTCTCTGCTTTAGACTTTAGACAGCGATTTTTCAAACTTTTCAATTTCATGGAAAGTCACAGAAACCACTGCACTAAAACAAAAGGACGCCACATACAACACAGCTTTGGGGGCTTGTAAACTTGTGTAATTGAATTAAACAAATCAATTAGATAATGGAACAAACACTCAATAAGCGGCTGGGTTCCCTTTGTACAGTTTAGTGCCTCGTACTACGCTACCACCTTAGTAGTAACGAGCCTGTCAATACGCTTGGGTTAATATGCTTGTTCTCATAGGTTGTACCGGGAAGCTAATACGCCTTTTGTTTATACATTTTGTAGTAAGAAGCATCATTAATTTCCTTCTAAGTACATCAATTCATCGCCTCTTCGGCAAAATGGGTTTTGGGTTTTTAAAAGCCAAGGCATTGAAAAAATGTTATTCAAACATGTTGTACAGGCTAAATTCGGATTCCAATTTGTATAAAACCAACAATCAATCACTCCCACTTTTGTATCGGCAGGTTTATTTTAAGTGTGACTGGTGCCCCGTCCTTTATGTAAATTTTGTACTGGATTTTTTCTCGATTGGAAATATTTATTCGGTTTGTTTATTGTTACATATTTAATGACTTGCACAAAGGACTTTGAGAAGTCGATTTGCAAGCGTAATCTCTTTGTGAGTACCAGGCCTACAAACAATACAAAGAGATCCTTTGTACTTTTGTACCGTGGAATATTTCCAATCGAGACGGAATAGAACACCTTACCGCACGTGGTCACGATGTGTTTCCCAACGTTTGTTCGATGGTTGTTAGCGCATGTTCCTCTTGCTTAGTTCACCTCGACTGTTTACTACAGTTGTTTCTGCACACCCACTGTCATCCAGGGATGTAGGGGTACTATCAACTCCGATATATATTTATGTTGTTTGATGGTACCCGATTTTTTGGCTTCTAATTCACAATACTGTAAATAAAATAAAGATGCAAGGCAATTCTGGATTATTGTAAAAGGTTATTCGAAAAATTCATTAGACATTAATGTAAATAGTGTCATTCTTTAAATAAGTATAAAAATTGTATTTATTTGCGGATTTGAAGCCTTTGAGTATTTTATATATTTATATCTAGTCCTGATCCCACACTTGACCCATTCCCTTGTAAAATTAGTGCTTCACCAGTTGTGAACCCTGACAGCGCTTGCAATTTTTAGTTTATATATTTACACGTATTATTTACCTCATTTTATACTTTAATATTTATATTATACAAGTAAAGTATTCTGACGGTTAGTTAGTTCACACAATTGCGATTATGAACACAATGGAACTAAATATGATTTCAAATGATATTTATTTTACCTAAGCTTAGTCTGCACGAATGCTTTTACAGTGAAAAATGAAACCCTGTCACAGCCAAGTAACGTCCATTATTTAAAATATCTAAACCTTATTTTTCAGATGACAAAGCTATAAGTGTAGCCGTATTTCGAATAAACAGTATTTTATTTTATTACAAGAGCTTCTATATTATATATTATGTAGACACAAGACCTTGCAATATTTACTAAATAGCAGTAAACAGTTAAGTATTATGTAGGTACGTAATTAGAAGCAAAATGTAATTGTATACGTAGGCATATCCCTGTACTAGGCAAACAAGCAAGAGAGAATACGCTTTCAACCATCGGACAGCTGAAGGTCTATGCTAACCGCAGTCTTTCTGCCAATCTTTTCTCACTTGGCAGCTGTTGGACCACATTCTGTTCAACCCCGCGCTCTGGATCCACACGCCGGCGGCGGTGCAGGCCAGGCTATACTGCTACTTGGCCACGGATTTCTTAGCCGACGCACATATATACGGCAGTGTAAGGCGAGTCAGTACTGTCCTACAAACCGTACACACGCTGAAGTTCTACTACTGGGTTGTAAACCCAAGAGCTAAGAGCGGAATTACGCCTAAGGGATTAGGTAAGTACGAAGTACGATATTACGCTCCCGCCATTTATAATTCAGCTACCTCAAGGAGACTCCGTAATTAGATTTGACTTTTGGCAGAGCATGAATTATTAAATAATATGAACTCTTCTGGACCGGTCTTTATTATGAATGAAGCCTTATGGAAGAGAATGTTTCAGTAATAAATCAACCTGGTCATAATAATTCTGTGAAATGAAAGAATGAGTAATGTTGCCAAATGATTATCGTTCTGGAAATTAAACAAATTCGTCTTATTCAAATTTAACCGTTCTAATCACAATGACATGACGGAGCATAATTATACGCAAACATTTAATCTATTTAAATATTCCGAGGGTTGCGAAGGTCTTGCTTCCCCGGGGTCCTTAACGAGAAACATATTAAAATAAGTCTTGAGGGATCGGATTTTCTTAATTATTCCAACAATTAGAAAAAAACTGTTATCAATTTTAACTTTTCAGAAGGACCTCGGCCAGCCCACAAAGATATTCTCACGATCCGAGCATACATTCTGCTGTTCCTAAAACAACTGATAATGATCGGCAACGGAGTCAAAGAAGACGAACTACAATCCATACTCAACTATCTGACTACTATGCACGAGGTATGTGCTCCTTGTACTTTTGTGCAAAATTTAGACGTTTGAACGAATTGGAAAAATTATAGAAAAAAGGCTTAATTTTCCTAGAATGGATATGTCGCAGTCAGATTGTATGATTCGCCATTGTACGCCGCCTTTTTTTCGAAATTTATCCTTCGGCATATTTCATAACGGCGTTGTAACGCTGTTATGAAATATGCCGAAGGAAAATTGGCAACAATTAACAATCAATGTCGAAATTATAACAATTGAACGACAATTGTTATAATTTCGACATTGATTGTTATTGTAGGATGACAATCATAGAACACAGATTGGACAAATCAGACTTTATTCCAGCAATAAGCCGGTCGATTCTGTAATTTTTTGACAGTTTATTATTTAAAGGTAATAATACCGATAGAGTATAAACTAACGGTTCTCACAATGTTACGGTGCCATACTAAGTACCTGCCATGCTATTCTGTAAAAATCTCACCGTGAAAACTTGGGTGAAGTGAGCTTAAAGTGAGCTGTCATTTCTAGGGATTGACACTATTGACAGCTCACTTCACCCAAGTTAAATAATAAACTGTCAAAAAATTGTGAACTGGGTGAAATGAGTTAGGTTAGGTTAGAACTATGACAAACCGCGCGCAAGCCGTGCACCGAAGCGGACGGTGCCACGGCTGCGGCCGGCGAAACCTACTTCCAAGTTGCTCGCAGCTAGACAGGCTATTATGTATTAGCGCAAGGTGCGATACGTCGCCAGCAAGTTTGATGCCAGTGCACAATTTGTCGGTATTATTTCCGTTAGATTATAAACGATCGAAAAAGAATGCGTTAAATAGTTAACGGTTTGTTGCAGTTCACAATTTTTCGAAATTTTTTGTGCCAATAATATTCCGCAGAAGTCTTCCGAGCACCAGATTCCACGGACCCCTGAGCGTTTTTTGCGAGCCGGGAAAGTGTTTACTTCAATGTTCGCGTTTGAATTTTATGGCATATTATAAAGTGGATAAGGCAACTTACATTTTGCCTTCGGCTCATTTCAGAACTGCGAGCGTTTGTAAACGGGCGATTCCGTTTGTAAATATCGGGATCATATAAATTAACTGCGACAGATACAATGTGAAAATGAATAGCAATTTTTGAGATATGTTTTTTTTTTTTTAAACATCAGAATATTTTTTATTATCGTTCATTGCGTAGGTGCTATCTTTTTCTATATGTTTAGTGTATGGCGGCTATAACCGGCTATAACTTTTACATTTGTAATCTTGATTCTTTGCAGGATGAAAACTTACACGACGTCTTACAAATGTTAATATCACTGATGTCGGAACACCCTAGCTCTATGGTGCCTGCTTTTGATGCTAAGGTAAACATCAATATTTCAATGAATTCATACTTCTCTGTACGGCAATGTTCACAAGTCCTAAATCCGATATTTTACTCATTTCAGGGTGGAGTTAGGACAATCTTCAAACTACTGTCATCAGAAAGTCAACTAATCAGGCTACAAGCACTGAAACTACTAGGATTCTTCCTCAGTAGAAGCACACACAAGTAAATACATGTTATTTTTATTATAATGTGAATGAAAAACTTGCTTTTGTGAACCGTAGTTAAATTATTTTCTTAATTACATTTAAATTTCTCTGTAAAATTATCTAGTTTTCGTAATATTTTCAACGCTGCCAGTTTACCTGTGTAAATTAAATTAGCCTGGACCACCCCCTGGCTAACGGCTAATAATGTTCACCACGACATAAGGTTTTCTTACTTAGTTCATACGGATACGAGATTAGAAGTACTTCTTACTGAAGAGGAGACAACGTAGTGACCCTTGTCTCTTAAATATATGATATTGTACCTTAAATTATAAAGATAACTTAAGTAATTCGAGCGAAAAAGAAGTATACCTATAAGTGAAAGTCAACATCGTTCTCATATATCTTCTTCCGTCTATGGTTGGTCTCTGCTTTTCAGACGCAAGTACGACGTGATGTCGCCTCACAACTTGTACACGCTGCTGGCGACGCGGCTGGGCGCGTGCGGCGAGGGGCTGGCGCTGCCGGTGTACAACGCGCTGTACGAGCTGCTGACCGAGCACGTGGGCCAGCAGATACTGTATACAAGCCACCCTGAACCGCAGCCGCACTTTCGTCTGGAAAATCCTAGTGAGAATTCTTCTATAATAACTTTAACTGATGTGACAGCTAAAATGGGGCGTTCCATGACATCCAACGCAACCTCGAGAGCGGTGCGTTCAGTTGAGGAGCATTAAAATAATTGTTTCTCGTTTTTAGAAATGCGATAGCTACAGTCACTGGCACGACTGTGGCAACCGTTTGACTTTGATGTAGTCTTTATTTCGTATCAAGTTTTACAATTGAAGTGGAGTTTACCGTTGCTTTATACTATTGTATATTTCTACAATAATATTCTGTGTTGCTTCGTATCAACTTAAAACGTCCACTACAAAGAGCTTTGATAAACCAGAACATAATAATGACTGTACTACTAGCAGACATGATAAAAGTATATGATAAATAAATGTTATTTTTTAGTGATCCTCAAAGTGGTGGCGACGTTAATCAGACAATCGAAGCAAACAGAACAGCTCCTAGAAGTGAAGAAGCTGTTCCTGTCGGACATGACGCTACTGTGCAGCAACAACCGGGAGAACAGGAGGACGGTGCTACAGATGTCTGTGTGGCAGGTCGGTTACCTAGTCTATGCTGGTAAAGTCGGGAATTAATGGTTAAGCAAATTGACTATCGACTTTATTTGTCCGTAATGTAATCACAACTTTCATTCTTTGACAGTTGTGTCTGTGATATATGGCTATAACTCGACAAATTGACGAAGGGTGACAATTTGCTTACCAACTAATTTCCCTGACTGTAATATCGTCACCAGTCATGCCACGATGCATGAGGTGCCATATACAACGGTTTACGGTTCTTGTTAGGTCTGGTTGTTGGATTCCTGAATGATAACGATAAATAAAATGATTTTTTTTTTTAATTTTGGTTTTACGTATATCTGAGAGTAAACCAGAAGCGTCAACTAGATTACTAAACATCCGTCAAATGTTTTTTCTGTGTTAAGAATATAATGCAACTAATAATAATACTATCTGGTTCAGGAATGGCTGATAGCGATGGCATACATCCACCCGAAGAACGCAGAAGAACAGAAGATATCCGACATGGTGTACTCTCTGTTCCGGATGCTACTGCACCACGCCATCAAGCACGAATACGGAGGCTGGCGCGTGTGGGTCGACACGTTGGCCATCGTGCACTCTAAGGTACTGTGGAGTGGCTTCAAGGCAGAATGGTGACCTGAATTTGGCGCACAATACATCTCTACATACTAGACGCGGCCATAAATTTGGAATAATTATAGTTTTAGAAAAACTATTATCATTCTTATTCTTGACAATGTCTAACTCCAACTCTTCTTCAGGTATCATACGAAGAATTCAAGCTTCAATTCGCCCAAATGTACGAGCACTACGAGCAGCGGCGAGCTGACAACATCACAGACCCGGCGGAGCGGCAACAACGCCCGATCTCCACCATCTGCGGCTGGGAGCGCCGCGACGCGCCGGCGCACGCGCACGCCGCGCACGCGCACGCCGCGCCGCTGCACCACGCCGCGCAGACTGAGATCGGCGCGGGCCTGTCGCTGAGGGACCTCGACCATTGCCGGTGTAACACGCAGACCGACAATGCAGACAGGACTAACAACGCAGTGTACAGTGAAGTGTGTAAAGTGCATTCTCCCAAACGTGATGCCACTGACGCAAGTGAAGGAGTGCGCTGTGTGGACGGTGAAACAGAACATGCTATCGATGAAGTAGAAACCCCTACTGATGACGTAGAACGTGTAGTGTCGCCGAGTGAAGTCCCGCCCGAAAACGAACTCGTTCGATCTATCATTGAAGATACTAAGCTGTTAGAAGATCCAGAATCTGGTGTTGGTACGCTTGAGAAGAGTGATGAGCCTTTAACGAGGCAAGGTAGCCTAGATTATATCCCTGTACGAGATGTTGGTGACGGTGTTTCGAAAGACGATGCTACTGACCGTAGTGAAGGCATCCCTTCAAGTCTATCTGCTAGTGAGACGGCAAGTCCGGAACGCGTCGCAGAACTAAACATTGTCACAGAACGGGAATCCGAGCTTTCGGACCGCTCAGACTTATACTTAACCCCTAGCGAAGCCACAAGTCCGAAGAAATCATTAGATAAATCAGACGATGACCCCGACGACCCGAAACGAGTCGCCATCAACATCGTCAACGATGTACTGAGCATTGCGCTCGAAACTGTGAGGTTAAAGACTGATGATGATACGGACTCGGGAGCAATATCCGGAGGACTACACTCTGAAGGAAATACTCCTAACGGCCGAGATGACTTCGAACAAGAAATCGAAGAGATTGTAGATGAGAAGCGAGCGGCAGAAACGATCGCTAACGATTTAGTATCGGATTTAATTTCATCGGTTGTGACAAAAAGTGAGAATATTGAATTTGCTGAAAGTAGTAGTGAGAATGTTATGGCTGATAGTGAAATTGTTGAGCCAGATAGTAAAAACGTTGAGTCAGATAGTAAAAACGTTGAGCCAGATAGTAAAAACGTTGAACCAGACAGTATAAATGTTGAAACAGATAGTAAAGATATTGAGCAAGATAGTGAAAACATTACGACGGACGATAACAGTCCGCAGAGGGTCATCCCCTCCGATCACCCGCATGAGGGCAATGTGCTGCCTCTTGATGGGGAATTCTTAGTCAATTCTAGAACTGAAGAGGCTGAGAAACTAGATATAGAGAGAAAAGACGAAGTTACGGAAGAGAATGAGAAAAACGAAAGCCAAAGAGTCGACATGCCCACAACAGAGGAAGAAGATGAGAAAGTACCAGAGATTCCTCCAATTTCGACGATCAGTGAAAGCATACTCTTAGCTGACAAAGAAGCTGATAGTGAAGACGATAGTCACGAGAGTGAGAAGGACAAGAGACGTGTAAGCTTGCCTGGTGACAGTGAGATGAAGCAGGACAGCAATAGGGGAGAAGGTGTCGCCACGCAAGGGACCAACACTTCATCATCCCCTAAGAGGCCGCGCAGTGCTTCGACTAGCACGCAAGTGGATTCTAATCATTTTGGTAAGTGCCACAATTGAAAGGTAATTCATTGCCTTTTACTTGAAAATGGAGTGCCAAGCCCTATTACTCGTTATTATCATTTTGCGATGTGCCCCACAGGATGTGTGTGATAGATTATTTATTGTTGTCAAATCTCACTTCAATGAATTAGGATTGGTTTTTTATTATTTTGGTCAACCTTGCGAGTTTTTCATGCTTGCAGAAATCATACGTTCAGAAATTAGATGAAATACAGACCATAGTAATTAGAGTTTGTATGAGTTTTTTTTTTACTTTTGTTATATCAGCCAATAGTTTATTGAATTGCGCATTGTTACAGAAACGAAACGTCCATCAAAGTGTTCGCGCCCGATGTTCTCGCCAGGCCCCACGCGGCCTCCGTTCAGAATACCGGAATTCCGCTGGTCCTACATACACCAAAGATTACTCTCAGATGTTCTGTTCTCCTTGGAAACTGATATTCAAGTAAGTCTTCTGTTCATAACTTATACTTGGTTCAGATGTGTTTAATACAACAAAATCATGATATTTAGTTATACAGAGAAAAATACTTACCTTTTTGAATGTTGGTAGTCGTCAACAACGTTTTTCTGCACATTCTGTCCCCGATAACTATTCCGCTTGATTTTTGACAAGACTGTAAAAAAAAAAATTGGTGCCTTTTGATTAAAGTTACAATTGTAAATTACAGGTATGGCGAAGTCACTCGACGAAGTCGGTGATAGACTTCGTGAACAGCAGCGAGAACGCGATCTTCGTGGTGAACACGGTGCACCTCATCAGCCAGCTGGCCGACAACCTCATCATCGCGTGCGGCGGCCTGCTGCCCCTGCTGGCGTCCGCCACCTCGCCCAACGTACGCCCGACAATACTAACAAATTATCTTATACTCTTTTTCTACTCTTTTACACTGGGCTGGGAAAGCTAATTGAAGACAAACAAGGAAGAAAGACATTTCTTCTATTGGTGGCACTGTTGCTGTCAATGACATTGTTAGGTTGTATCTATTATTTTAGAGTTTTTCTTGATAATTGTCCTGTTCAATAATTATGAATCCTGTTCGATTCTTGGAATACTGCATTTTCTTGTTTGATTCACAAAAGGCTCGCTTTGCTTGCCATCGACGCTATTGACGTTTAGTTACTTCTTAATAATGTTTACTTTTTCAGAATGAACTAGACGTAATAGAGCCCACCCAAGGCATGCCAGTGGAAGTGGCAGTGACGTTCCTGCAGCGGCTGGTGAGCATGGCCGACGTGCTGATCTTCGCCAGCGCGCTCAACTTCGCGGAACTAGAGGCCGAGAAGAACATGTCCAGCGGAGGCATACTGCGACAGTGTCTCAGATTGGTGAGTGGGGGGGATTGTATGGGAATGGGGGGGACGCAAGTCGTGTTGTTTTTTGGCCTTACCATAACTTTTGTAAAGATAATTTTCAATTTCGATGCGTAGTGAGAATTAACTAGCGAAGACTTTCCATTTGTTTCTCCAGTTTTTGAACCCTATGCAGTGAATGGGATGGTGCAATAAATGGACAAAAATAACACGACTTAAAAAGTATCTTTGTTAATTTTACTTTATTTTTATCTGTGTCACTTCATGAGAATATAATATGTTCAGTTTTAGTATGTATTCCAAGATAATACTTAGATTTCTTGTGACAGAATTAGTAATGTTTTTCCATCTTCATAATTCATAGACCGTATAGAAATTATGACTTCTAAAAACATCCTATAGTCTCTTTAATTAGGCTGATTGAATATTCTGTCTTAGATCAAGTAAAAGTAGATTCTATTTCTTCTTATTATAGTTTAGTTCTATTTTTCTTGGCCGTACTCTTGATTTTTATGAACGCGCTTTTCTATCAATAACGAATGGGGAACTGCTCCTCATGAGTCCCCCCGGACTTACTACCTTTCCGCCGTAATTCCTGTAAATTGTTTTAGTTTTGAGACCAAAACGCACACTGACCATCAATAAAAAAAACAATAAAATATCGATTTTGTCTAAAATTAAATCACGTGCATCCTTCAATACGAAAATACTAAGACATCATAAAATGCTGGATACGGTCGATGTCGTGTACGGCTACCACTTCCTAGTCTCTAGCGAGTTGTAGCGGCGTAGCGGCGTAGGCGTAGATCGCGAGTGTGTGTGTGCGTAGGTGTGCACGTGTGCCGTGCGCAATTGCCTCGAGTGCAAGGAGCGCCAGCGCTACGCCGCCGCCCGCAGCGCCGCGCGCGCCGCCGACTCGCCCGAACCCAAGGTAAACTAAACAATACGAGACACATACACTATACACCTTCTCACGTTTCGGGGCCCCTAGTACTTTTTGGTAAATTACCGTTTCTTCCTCATCTGTTGAATAGTTTTGCTAAGAATAAAGTTAAAGTCAAAACTAGTATTAAAACCTCAATTTTTGACGATCTTTGGTTGACTCTAACCCTTGGTATTTATGATCTGCTAGTACACCAATCTTAGTTAATTGATCCACCCACTCCCTCAGTACCACCTATGAACACGATTTAAAACTTCAAAACTTAACTCCTACGACATGAACTAATATTAGTATTCGTCCAATCGCCAGTGAGCAAGCTACACTATTCATGTTAACAGCCAATCACGAACTTGTATCTTGTAAGACGTTCACAAAGAGCCTTTCAACAAAAGGAGTTTTTATGTAGCTTGGTTACTTGCACTTACTTAACTGGAGAACTTCCTTGTCCCTTTTAATATCCTGATAAAAAAAATTGTAACCGATATTAATGACAGCTTTCAACACCTTGCACTGCTCACAAAAAAGTATTTGGTAAATAAAATTTTATGTTAAATGATACACATATACACTGCATTACAATAAATTAGATTCGAGCACATTGCATGTTGAAAGAAAATAACGTAGAAGACGCTTCAACATTTTTACTCTCACACGTTTTTCTATTGCATGTTACCGATGTATTTTTTACTTGATTTTCAATTTACTACAACTTTTACCATAAAGACCTCTGCAACGGTTCTGGTCTCCTAGTACTTTGTTACAATTTACCAAGTTGATTATTCAGTCTGGCACTGACCCTTTTTTGGTGTTAATTTTTTGTCGTTATTTGATAGTTATAACGTATTCCGTCTTCTTTTATAACCCCAGAGCGTGGTGGCGAGTTTAGCAGACGCGTCAAGTCCAGTCAAGGACCCGGAAAGACTTCTTCAAGACATGGATGTGAATAGACTTCGAGCTGTGATTTATAGAGACGTGGTAAGTTGAAAATAGTCTGCTTACGTCATTTTGCAAATTTACATAAAACACGTAGCCTTCGTGTAAAAGAGAATGATGTATATTTCATATTTATAGAGAAATACTAGCACTGGATTGGTTTCTCCTTTATATTTGGTCTAAAAATAAGTAATCTGAATAAATAAATATGATAGTCGTGAGGTATGATGACGATATTCATTCATTCATGGTGTTGGGTGGTTACAAGAGGTAGCAAATGATCTGTATGCTATCGGTTTGGCAGGAGGAGACGAAGCAGGCGCAGTTTCTGTCGCTGGCCATCGTGTACTTCATCTCAGTGCTGATGGTGTCGAAGTACCGCGACATCCTGGAGCCGCCTGCGCACGCGCCGCCCGACTGCACGCGCCGCGCACACCATGCGCACGATCACCACGGTATGTCACCCTAGCGGCTAAAGGCCAGACACGACGAACTAGACTTTAATATCATTTAATTAATTAACACACATTCACACAATTGGACTTGCTAAAAGAAATATAATTATAATTTATGCACGCTTTTTTTAAATATAAGTACTTGTATTTGTGAGAGTCATTTTCGAGTGAATTGGACAACAAAATAATTATATTGAATGAAAGTCCAATTCATTATCGTCAGTTTCGTTTCTGTTTAAACGAAATAATCACATTCTTTTGCCGTACGAAGAATCTATTTTATTTTCCTTTTCACCATCTATGAGCTTTCCAGTTCTATCAATATCAAGTCAATTATAGTTATTCTTCTCTTTCTTCTTCCATATCTTCTCTGTAAAAATCCCTACCTACAATATAATCTTCGACAATAACTTACGACCGTAGTGGCACTGTTATGTCAGCATTCACTGTTCTATGTAGTAGACCATTTATTATATCTACCTTCTATCTACATAACCTTATTATTTATAACTTTACCAATTTTGTTTGATCTTTATACCACGAAACCTCCAAAACGTTTAAAATTAATTTAAATATAAATGCTTCGACTTAAACTGTATTTATGTATGTAGAAATATCTGTCTTGATATAATATTTTGTGTATGAAATATTATTAAAACTATACTTTCTTCTTACTATAGACATATCGGGTTTGTTTATTAGATATGGATTAATTGTATGCTATTTATTTTTGCTTCTTTTTATGCTTTACCGCACTCAATATGAAACATATTTATATCAAATATATTGGTTATGATATTAAAAATGTCACAGTCATCTATGTGTGTTGTCGCTGTCGGAAGTATAAATAATAGCACACAGAGTAACATAAGTTAGTTGATCAATAGTTGAGTGAACAGTTACCATTTTGGTTCATAAAGGCTATAGACCAAACTGGTGATATTACAAACTTTGCCACATAGAAGATGTAGATACTTTCGAGAGCGACAGTTCAAAAGGATACTAATAGACTGTATATCTGAATTGTGTCGTTTCTCCTTTTTTCACGCCGCTTGATATACGCGTCACGATTTGGGACACTGGTAAAATCGTCTACATTTACTACACTGCGGCACTGCCATTGGTTGACTTGCATCGATCGTTCGATTGTATACCCGCTCATCACTTTGCTATTGTAAACATCGCGATGTCTAACGATCGAATTTCTTACTTTTGCAAACAAAATTCGTATTTTAACTTACTTTCCGCTTCCTCTTATCCTTTCTCCTTTCTACTGTATATATTTCCTTATCTCCTTGAAACTTTCTACACTGTATACAATTCTACGCAAATCTTTCTATTTTGCCTTACGTATTACCTGTTTTATTAATCTCAATATCTTATTATCCTCGTTCTCCCATGTTGTATTTTCATACAAATCTTATGGCGCGTCTTGACTTCTTTCGTGTCCTGTTTCCCTGATACCATCGTGTGACTGGAATTATCTGTCTATTGCATTTTATATTTTCAACGATTCCTACACTAACCTTTTGTCCTAATATCCTGGTATCGTCTGGTGGCACTAATCTTTATCCCGTGTATCCTATCTACCCACATCTTGCCTATCCTGTTGGCCCGGTACCGTGGCCCGCCTCAGGCTCGCGGCCGCTGTTCCCGCAGTGGTCGCACCACGTGTACCCGCAGTTCCTGCCCGGTGGGCACCCGGCACACCGCCACCCACACTCGCACTGCAAGCTCGAATGCGGCCAACACGTTAACAATAATACGCTCGCACACACACGCATCGCTAGTTACCACCGCGCTCACGCAGGTAACGCGGCCGACGACTATTGGCGTTCGCATTACTAACAAAACCAGTTATCAAAATTGCGAAATATAAATTTACTAAAAAAGGATGAAGAAATAAGAGGGCACAATAGTCGAAGTTTTACAAAATGTGAAGAAAACTATTTATTCTCTCTTCTTATTATCTTCGAATGAATACTAATATTATTCGAATGTCAATCGAAAAACAGTAACAAAAAATATAAATAAGAATGCACGACAGAGCAACAACACTATTTTATCTCCGTGCTTCAGTTTCGCTTACACGCTTCATAGTGGTTACGGTTGCTCTCTCGTGCGTTCAGCAATGTCACAAATATTCAAATAGGATTGTGATGTGGACGCCCAAAATACTATAATATGTGGTCGATGTTCGCGTACAATGTTTTGTCTTTTGAATTATGTAAAATCAATGTCTTTATAACTGTAAGCTTCGAAATCGTTGTTCGTCTGATCAATGTTCTCGTCTTCAAAGACAAAGCAATGTAAATCTTTGCACCGCTGAGGCACCGCTTCTTTTATTTTCCATTTTTCTTTAAGTTGCGTCATCATTTTGAAGTAGATATTGATAAATCCATAAATTTTAAGAAGCATGTATAAGATTTAAGATTAAATTATAATATTGGTTGTAGTAACCGTCCGGAATTCTGTGCGATCCTCTAATGTGGACAATGCATGAAATTCTTGTATTTGTAGTCTTGGCGTTGAATTGTATTGTTAAATTAAACTGCCAATAGTAGTATATTACACGCTTCCGATATAAAACTAACTAGTAAGAAAATAATCTGCTTTGTACAGAATTCCATGTAAATATAGAAGTATAAATCCCAGAAATAGTAACATATTATGTAGGATACCTGACCCCTCGCTTTATTAAGGCAAAGCTTTGTCGATGTTGTCTCTAACGACGCAACATATTACTATAAACAACTAACCAATGATATTTCTATGTCCCCCATAGAACACAATGGAGATGACGTGGAGTATGCCATGATTGTGGTCGATGAGAATAATTCTACCATTAACGATTTGGATTCTCCATCAATGAAGGTAAGATCATTAGAACTTTTCATACCAAGTGGATGATTTCGTATGCGAATATAGACCTAATCGTGTTTGTGTACGAATCAGAATTGCATGTAAGAATTTTGATAGACCCCTGTCTTTCTTTTCCTACTTTTGAGAATTTTGTGAGTATTGAATTAAATTCATTAGGCAGTAAACATTACTCGTAGTACATCGACGCTAAACATAAAAGCTAACTTGTATCTCATCAAATCCATGTTTTATTACCAACGTTAGTAACTTTTCAAAATTTATTTTTAAAGCTTTTATTTTTAGCCTCCTTATTAATAGTTTTGATGACATTGATCTATTCTAAGTATCTCTTTTCGTAGCATGTTTATCCAATATATTCGAACTCTTCCAATTTAGGTGTACTACATGAAAAGTAAGAAAATGTTGTTGTAAGTAGCGTAGAGTGATCTTGAGTATAAGGTTCGTTCTAGACATAGGATGTACTTAGCGTCATGCGCATGCTATTCAGAAGTCCGTTCCTTCTAGTCGAGGCTAGTCATCAGTTTCATTGTGTTTGGCAAATTCATTTGCTGTTTGCCGATTGGTTTTCGTTTTCGATGTCGCTATAAAATATATGTTGAATGAAACATTAAATGTGGAAGATTTTATGTAATGCGTGGACGCTTCATTATATTCGTTTTGTTTTGCTTTTGCAATAAAATTAATAAAGGAGACGGATGGGAAAGAAGAGGGTGTTGCGAAAATAGAAACGACTACTGACGAACTGAAGCCTAGTACTGGAGAGAAAGCAAAGCCTAGCGATAAGCCGGAATTGTCCCCAGCCTCGGAAAAGGAAGAGCCGCTATTCAAGTCGAGCCTCCGAATCAAAAGCCAGCTCAAACCCAAGGTTAGTAGATCTGTGGGGAGTCGGCCAATGCTCTATCTCTTTCTATTAGTTTCTGCGTCTCCTTAACTGTGATCTTTGGGGTCCCTTCGTTGCTGTTAAGTTTAAATATTTTACTAAAATTCAAGGGGGAATTTAAATTCTGCTAGATACTTCTGGTGCAAGATGGGTTATGCTTCTGTAAAACCAGATCTAGCAACATATTCTCAGTTTATCTATCTTGTATCTGGTTTATAATTTAATGTAATAAATAAATGTTATTGTCCTTTTGTAAGCCTCCAACCGCAAGGTCCAAAACATTGTCTGGGATAACGGTGTCGGTGGTCAATTTGGTTTGTACACATTCTGACTTTGTGTGAACATGGAATTTAGTCTTGACACTTCTGATTGGTTCTGTAATCCTGGTACTTTTACTATTGTTACAAAATATGTTTCTGCCGTCAGCTGTCAAAAGTAAAATTGCTTTGATCTAAATGCCATTTAATTTATTCTGACGAAGAATTTCTAAAATGGTGACCTGTCGTTCCAGTTCCAATCATGTACACAGATTTACACAGGCTTGCCACAATACATACGTGAATGTATAATTTAAACGACACAAAATAGGCTAGCTACGCTCACCTGTTTGATATTCTTGACCAAGAAATCACAAAATATTAAAGCACTAAGCACCAGACACTGTAATAATATGTATAATGTAAATCTATAAATAATGTAATTATTTAGAAGAAACATGGTTGACAAATATAATTATGTATGTATAAAATCAATACAGGGATGGGAATTTTACATTTCTAATTCTATTGTCAAAAAAATTGTTGTTTCGTGTGTTCTTTCCAAATATTTTCCACTTTGTAATAGTAGTTAGTTTCCAGCATGTGTGTGCTATGCTTGCTTTTTCACTGGATTCTTTTAAAGCATGGTGTTAACTGTATTGTCCACCTGTTATCATTTTCTTTTCACCTCATAGTAGATAATTTACACTGAATTTTAATTTTACAACAGTTTTCCAAGGTAAGATCTGAACAATTTCAAATTGAATATCCTATCAGCGAAGTTTCATGAGATCAACTCCCAAGTTAGTTAATTAGTTTCATTAACAAAAATAGTGTTTCTCGTTTGGAAATAATTGATTAGTTCCTAACTCATTTCGTAGTTTCCAATGTTAGACTAATAAAATAGACATAACAGATAATTGTTTAGACTTTCCTAACGTGAAATAGTCTAAAAGCAGATTGCCTTAAGCAATCTATTGCTAGTGTGTCCCTATAAATGTCTAGCTCAGTTAGTGACGCTACGAGACTCCTCGTAGACGCGTCGTACGACTGTGTGTATCGCGTGTGTGTCTGCAGAGCGTGGACTCGATCGAGGACGCCGGCTCGTTCCATCTGAACTCCAACGAGACCACCAACAACGACCCGGAGACCTCCAGCGAGATCGCGCTCGATGACAATAAGCATCCGGTACGTATGGGTTTTAATTTAGAAAATTATTCAGATAAAAAATAACAAATTAATTACATAATCATTAGTTTGAGTGATTCAAAAATATCGAATACATAAGGTAAATGATTTTAACACTTTTAGCATCTCTGGCAACTGTAAACCAAGAAAGTACTACACATACAAGGACCCCCTTCTGGAAGTTGCCCCGATTGATACCAGTACTTTTTCAATTGATTTAAAAGAAAGCCTACAAAGCAAGGATTCCTATATGTAGCCAGATAGAATAGCTGATAAAATAAATGAAGTACTTAAAACCAATATTACTTAACATTTCTAGGTGAGCAACGATGAATCATGGACTGACGTGAACCTGAACGAGGACGGTGAGCGTGGACCCGCCACTATCACTGGCAGGACGCGTGACCATGAAGGAAATATACATGAAGGTATTCCTTTACTTAGTAAGACTGAATGTTGGTGTTGGTGAAATCCTCGTAAAGAAAGGAATTTCAGGACCCTAAGCAAATCACATGATTTCAGTAAAAAATAGTTACCACAGTAAAAGAGTGATCATTTGAAAGTTCGATCGATGAAAGTGAGTCTAGTGACTAAGCTTTATTCACGTTGATAAATATCAAACAATACAAGATATGTGTTTACTTTAATTTCAGATATAGACAAACAAATTCACATGAGGAACTCTGACTCACATCACCACCTCACGCAGAGGCATCAGAACAGAAACCTGCAGGCAGCGCAGAGGCATTTACATCCCGTAAGTTTATTAACTTAAAATTCCCATCAGAGGAGGCAAGTTCTAACTGGAAATGTAGACTGGAAAATGGTGCCAGTTCGATTCAGATCAGAAATATATTTGAGAAAACAGTAATTATGATAAAAAGACCATGATTTTCTTAAAACAGTAAGTTTTAAGAAAATCATGGTCTTTCATCGGCTAACGACATAATTACCATTACAATTTACCAATATAAATATCAGTCTCGCAAGTTATGGGCTATGTAAAAGTTAAGAAAATCCTACCTACCGAATTTCATTTTTATTGTATTATTTTAAATATGCCATTCAATATCTTATAATCCAGTCCTAATCAAAAACCGTTCTCCCCAGGACAATGAGACCCTCGCAGGTCTAAGCGCGATGAACACCACAATGTCTGCGGACGGCGTCTCCCGCGAGGCGTCACTCACTCACAAGTTAGAGACAGCGCTCGGGCCCGTCTGTCCACTGCTCAGAGAGATCATGCTGGACTTTGCTCCTTTCCTCTCTAAGACCCTGGTGGGCAGCCACGGACAGGAGCTGCTAATGGAGGGTAAAGGTAGCCGGTATTAGGCATGGTAGTGCGCTTATCATGCTTGGTTCTTTATTTTTAATGGAGAAGTTGCTTAGCTTTGGAAAAATTTGGAGTGAGGGAATTTGTTAGAAAATAAAATAACTATGTAACATTTAAATTAATAAAGTGGGTTTTACTTATTTACTTTGCTATAAAGTAAAGTAGCAAATATTTAGCTATGACAGAGAAGTATAGCGTTATCTGACAGCTAAGCGCTAGAGGGAGTGCAAATGTCTGTAGGTGGTCGGCCATGCGTCATCGCTAAGTAATATGTAAACTAATGTATAGGTGTAATTCTATTAACTGAAGGTGTTTTCATAAAGCTTTTACTATGTAGGTGGCAATGTAGAAGCTATTAGAATTAGATGGGCTTTGGATGTGGTTCTAACATACAGCTCTTAATTAGAAGAAATGGTGGTAGATGTAATGGGTTAGATTAACACACTATCGCGGTGTCGTGACCGCTAAAACTTTTGAACTACTACAACTAATTAACTTCTCCCAGGTCTTCAAACCTTCAAATCCAGTACATCAGTGGTAGAACTGGTGATGCTACTCTGCTCCCAAGAGTGGCAGAACTCCTTACAGAAGCATGCGGGGCTGGCGTTTATCGAGCTAATCAATGAGGGGCGGCTGCTGTCGCATGCGATGAGAGATCATATCGTGAGGGTCGCCAATGAAGCAGAGTTCATTCTGAACAGGATGAGGGCTGATGATGTACTGAAACATGCTGATTTTGAGGTAAGGTTTTATAAATAACATAAAGGAAAATTATCTTTACTTCTTCGATCTAGTTGTCAAGGATGGAGTGATTAACTCCTCCGCTACGTGAGTGAAAAGATCTTGTTTTGAATATGCCGTATGGTTAATTGATACTCGGGTTTTCTTTATTAATCTGTTCTGAAGATAGGACCAGAAAAATGATTGCGGACGCCTGCAAAACTGTGTTTATGTTAAGGTAAAGAACTGAAAAAAAAAAACTTTATGCAGTGCCTATGCGCAACAAGTAGCGCCGAGCGAGCGGAAGAAGAGCGAACTTGCGAGCGACTGATCGCAGCCGCGCGGAGACGCGACCACGCGGCCGCCGCGCGTCTGCTCGACAAGTTGCGACACGCCGCCTCACATGCCACGCCACATCCTGGGTAAATAAATGATTAAACGCAGAATTGTGCATTATCAGCTGCCAACGCATCGGTCGAGGTGGGTGTGCCAATATTTGGCTGGAAACTGTACAATGGACGCTTTGTTGCTTTCCTTTCTGCAAATTGTACTAGGTGAACATAAGAACCAGGAGCGGTAGCAATCTCATGATTGCAACCGCTAAATCAAAGTCAACTTACTTATTCCAATAAGATTATTCTTTGCAGTCGCTAGGTACACAATAGATTTATTGTTTTCTAAAAATGCGATTAACTCCATTGTTATGAATGCTAATTATAAAATTAGTTTGCACAGTGGACATAGCACGGATCAACTAAAATTTTTTTCAATAATATTCAGCAGTGGCAGTCAATTCTGGAAGCTAGACTCATGGGAAGACGATGCGCGTCGACGACGAAGACTGGTCCCTGACGCGAGAGGGAGAAGACACGTGGCCGCTGCGTTGGCCAGGCCACACCCTAGCACGCATCACCACGACGCCATCCTACAGGTAAAATGAATCTCTTGCTATAGTATGGTAGCCTGGTAAAATTTCACAACCGTTCGCAGTATGCACCTACGATTTCTGCCGCGGGACCTAACCCTTAAGGCACTATTTGACATTTATTTTTGGCATAGGAACAATGAAATCAGTTTAAGATCTCATAAATATTCATTTTTCAATCACAGGCAACGGAAGAATTGCACTCTAGGATAGCGGCGGGCGGTGCGGGTCGCGGGGCGCAGTTACCTACGCCCGCGGCCGCAGAACTTCTGGACGACGCTGAGCTCCTGGTAGATGACAGAGAAATCGATGCCGACCTTACTGGTAAGCAGATCGATTACACGAAAGTATGTGTTGGGGAAACTCCTTCATTTTATGTTCTCCTGGTATCGAATCAAACTAAAATGGCTCATATCAACGGATTAATTTAATTTAATCAATTAAATAAGCTTTTTAATGTTTAGCACAGTATTTATTTTATTTATCGACATCAAAATCCATTGATGTTGTAAAAATCTAATTGTTTTGATCCTAGTTGTCTACTGATTCTAACTAGCTTTCAACGCCTGACCAAAATACTTGAGCAGTATCGTTTGTGTGCGTTGCATTCAATCCTACGTCAGGCGTTATAGATATTTGTAAACTTTACTGCGGAAATTGACAGTGTTGGACAGAACTATATACATGTACTGAGAAATGAATTGGTTTGATAGTTACAGTAAAATCTCACTATCACACAGACGGATGTTACTCCTGTCTTGCTTTTTTCAATTATCAATTTTTAACCTTATAACAGCTTAAAAAAACTGGATAGTAAATATTCACCTTGAGAGATCTACCTGATCAACCGATCTATTCTGCAAAAATGTCACCCGTAAACACTTTAACAAAACAGTTCGGCTGGTGTGATTGACTCTTGGTACTCCGCAGGTCCAGTGAACATAAGCACGAAGGCACGACTGGTGGCACCGGGGCTGGTGGCGCCGGGAACCGTGTCGCTGACTTCTACGGAACTGTACTTTGAGGTGGATGAAGAAGATCCCGAATATAAGAAGATTGACCCTGAGGTAGGTTTTAAATTGTAATTTCTTTTGTGTGTTTAGAATGACGGTTCATTCAACAATATTCGCAAAGTAACTTTAGTCTTGCATTTTAAATAATTGGTATAGGCTTTAGTATTAAGTTCCACGATAAAAGAGATTGCTTGTTACCTGATACTTCCAATCAAATATATTAAAGAGTACTGCAACATTGTTCGCGACTTGTTTACAATAATTGTGTGATGTTCATTATATTGTTTATTGATCCGATACGGGTGGAGTCCATTTAGAAAAGTAATCGGAGAATTGAAATTGAATATAAGAAATTAGGTAAGTGTTAATACGGTAAACAGGATTGCAATATCAACAAATTAAGAAAGTTTATGTTTTCCACAGTTTTGTCGGACACATTAAGTGCACGAAAAGAGCTTTGAAAGTTATTTATTAATGATGCTTGCTCCTCAAAATCTTTAAAACTTTTGAGAATTAAAGTACTCAGGCGAATGCCTTAACGGTTACATGTCCGTTACCCGCACATAGGTAGTATGCCTTTACTATTATCTACCCGACACTCGATGTTTCAAGCAGGTATCCCACGTAGCTTTCTCAAAAGTAATGTCGAAAAATGAATGTTTATTGCTAATTTAATCGTAGTTTTTCTACATTTCACCAACCTAACCCGTACGAACAAAACATAAAAGTGATTTAATAACATACCTAAACAAATTATAATAATTATAATATAAATAAACTTTATAACTTATTAACTAAAACTATACTATAAATCGTCTGCTATAAACGCTATAAAAATATATATTTTTCTTCCAAATCTATTATACAATAATATAAATTATTTGTGAAGCTGAGACAATCGTTTGACAAAACTGCCTTCAAATAAGGTGCGACGTGAGAGCTTTGTTTCGTTATTTATTAAACCTCTTGTGTATTCAAGGAGTAGTAAAATGAAAATTATATCGTTTTATATTTCAAACTAACTGGCATAACCACCCAATTTGCATACACACAGAAATGGGCCTTCAGTTCCAAAAAATTAAGTTGAAAATTGATTGTGTTGGTTAGGAGTAAGGATGTTCGTGATTTGTTTTGTGTGAGATATCGATATTGCGTATAGCCGTGTAATATAGTTGGGTAACCGAATATGAGGCACTTAGACGCGCGGACAATGTGTCCCTGCGGTGCGCTGTCGAACAGGCGCCACGATAGTGCTGTCCGCTGTCGATAATTTTATGTTAATATTTATTGTTAGTTAATTTACATATAATTAAAACTAATAACGTACATGTTGACAAGAACAGTAAAATAGTTGGTGTTATGATAACATGTTAATTCCATGCATTTAAACACTATTGCGTGTGGTTTCTCATTTTTGTATGCTCATCCAACAAAAATTGGTAGATTCTTACTTTAGGAAGCTCTACATCTTAAATATATTTGTTTAATATATTCATTGACAGGACCCAGGAGGTATTAATCGAAGTTCAATTACCTGTCATGACATGACAGGATTTTGCTTAACATGAACATTACTGATATAACCGCTCACGCGAAAAAAAAAGTTCAAGGTCAAAGTGCCAGGTACGTCGCTGCACTCGGGACGCTTAAGTGGCTAATTTGTTTTGAACGTTTACATAACGCGTACCCTTACAATATCTTAGTCCACGTACCTGATGCATGATCTGTACCTATAACATTGCCATCAGAATCTGCTATGGACCCTAAATAATCGTAGCTAGTGGAGGCATGAACCAGACCATAAAGGCAGATTGGGGTGTGCCGCACCAAAAATCCTCCACATTTTCTTTGAACCAACGCATACTACGGACGGGCGCACCGCACATTATGTATGAGAATGCGTCGTGCTGCGGCTGTTATACGCACTTGGCTTAACACTATCGATACCTCGACAGCCAGGTCGTGCCTACCGGGTCGTTGTGTGGGGCGCCGTTCGTGCCTGACAGCGGGACAATGGCGCCCCGTCGAGCGCCGCGTGCGCACCCAGAGGGGGGGAGGGAGAGACAGGGGGGCAGCATACCTGTGCACGCGTTTGATTTGGACGCGTGTAATTACTGTTAATTCTTAGTTGGAATTGTGATTGTCGTTACATATGTGATGGTAGACTGATAGTAAATTTACACCATTTACTTGGATAATAGTGTGTTTTTCAGGCGCACGAAGATCTTCTTGTTCTTGCATGAGTCGTCGTCTAAGATTCAATTATTTCCTATAGATAGTAATGGCATCCTCTGATGCAACTTCTCATTTAAAAAGGAATAGAAAATCAGATTTATCTAAATTCGGTTTAGATATAATATTAGTTATTTTGACATGAAAAGCATATTGTAAATGGTTATAATATTTTGCTTAACTGTAGAATTTAAATAAAATGTTTAAGTACCAGTATTTAGAAAAAATAACCAGCATCCATAAAAAGACCATTCGGACTTCACTGCACCATATAAAATATTAAATTATGTATCAGACCGGTAGTGAATCAATCAAATACAACATTAATTGTATAAAATAAGCGTATAATTAATAATTTGCACTATTTACCATACTCAACGCACCAAATTCAAATGAAGGCATCGATCCACTGCTCGGGCGACGTTACACCACATGGTATCTGCTTTAAGTTACAAGATATAGCGGGTTGACGTGAGAGATTAGTTTTTTTTTTTTTTTTTTGTAAGTTTATTTCTTAACCAAATCAAGACAACTAGTTGATGATTGGAGCCTCCTTTTAAGCAAAAAATGCCTGTATTAGGAGACTCCGCTTTTCCATAACAAGATAGTTTTACAAAAAGAACAGATTTACATTATTAATATTGTGATATTTTTATTTTTGTAAGTGATAATGTAATGTAATGAAATTTAATTTTAATGACTACTACTACTAGTTTTAATGTAATTTAGTTTATGAGGGTATGGGTTTTTTTTTAATTAAAGGTGGAGATATTTTTTTATAAAAAAAAAAAAACTAAATTTATTTAAAAAACACAAGTGTAAGTCCATAAAATCCTCATATGATTATTTTTTTATTAACAAAAAAAATATTAAAGATAGATAAAAAAATATATAAAAGAGATGTACTTACCGCTGGATTGTACTAAAACATAGTAGCAAAGATTTATATAGTAAAAATACTGCCCTAAATGGCCTTAAGTAATAAATATAAAGAACCAAGGGACAGTTTCACAGTTACTTTAAAAACCATAACTTATTTCCTCAAAAATAAGCTGGGAACCAACCAGCATTGACAAAAATAAAGAGGCTGCTATCCTCCCTAAAAGCGCATCCTTTCAAAATGATGTTAAAACAAGAACTTGTTAGCTTCTTCTAACTGAAGATGATCTTGAATGGTCAATGCCTATAGTATGTACTTATGTGGTGTGTAACCTCTCCGCTCGTGCGATGCGCCCCAACGCTATTATCGAAACTGTATCCGAGATATTATTTACTGCGACTAATTTAACCGATTTCAAAGATTGTAAATTGAATTCGTAATGGGGCATTTTATTTGTTTATGCTAATATACCGTTTTAATTAACCGTGTCGTGTTTATAGTCGGTGCGAGAGGGACAAAAAATACGTACACAGTCGGAATCCCGGCTATGCCTGTCGTCCGTACAAACGACAACGATTTATTGGTGCATATTTCATAATTAAACTTTTGATAAATTAATGGGTGCTCTTTTAGTTCATATTTTTTGTAAATGGAAATTGTGTTCTGGGTGGCAACGGGAAATGTGGTGAATAATTTCATCTCCAATTATTATATAAAAAATAGATTCATGTAGTTTTTAGAAAAGTGCAATTTTTTTAATTGTAATATTTAAATCAGTGTGATATGCAGTGGAGACATAATAAAATGTTTGCTTTGCTAAAATCTGAATTTAATAAAATCCTGTTTAAATGAGCACAGTTTAAATTAGCATAGCTGGTAACATTCCATTTTCTCATTGATGAGAAATTCCATTGATACAATATATACTTTCATTTATTTTAGCACAGATTACAAATTGTAACATGGAACCCATGAAGTAAAAGTCTACATACGGACCCAATACACTAGCATAGTAAGTGCGCCATTGATCCACATAATTACGAGTACCTAATTAAATACATAACATATTATTTGTGAACCCTATAAGATTACCGCCACGCTTGGACGTTTAATTTGCAATAACATACCGATCGAATGGCCTAGTATGCACATAAGTTAACAATATTGAACTTTGACTCATTTCTGATTGAATAGTACTGTTTTCTTGCAAAATAGATCCTGATTTTATGGCGTTATTTATTTTTATTTTTTCTTATTACTTAATACAAATTAATTGCATTATTTCAATAAAAGAAAACGACTTATTTTGGTGGCAAATAATAATTCCCTTTCCTTTTAAACATCCAATTTTAACAATGATTTCTATAGTTTTATCGCCCATTAGGTAAGCCGAAAGCACCAGCAGATCATAGGTTCTCAGGAAGTGTTCCGGTACCGTTCTCACGTCATCATTGACAGAGGCTACACGGCAGCCACGGCAGCACATAAATAAATATATTACTCCGCTCTGACAGCACGCAGCGAAACTGACACGTGTCATGATACTCCTCAAATTTATCATTCCAATGTCAAAAATACTTTGAACTTTGTTGCTAAGCGATTAGAGTCGATATTTAGAAGGTGTGGGAAAGTGCAGGTTTGTATCTCAGTGTCTACCTGTCGTTCCAACATTCTATTTAATGTTTGATTATGAAAACTGATAAGGATTTGCTGACGTTAGGACTTTAGAGATTTGCTATTTAGGTATTTGGTTATTTAAATTCTATGCAAATCCTTAGTTTATACGTGAAAATAAATATTTCCACTAGGATCGCTTCAGTTTTGAACCGTGTAATAAAAAGTATAATATTAAAAAAATAGGTTTTAATTTTCTGTGTCGTGTCAACTTTTTATAACGCTGTTAATGAGAGTTCCGTGTGTCTTGATTTTTACATCATTTTTTGTTTCATCTCTTCGGGTTTTATTTTAATATATAATTATTCAATTTTACAAAAACATAGAAATAGAAAACACCATGCTCATTTGAATTGGCTCAGACACTTTGTTGATTTATTAAACGTTTTAGCATGTGATTTATTATAAACCGTTTGGCCAAATTGGCCTGCCATATCCATACTATCATAGCTACAGTCGTATATTGTTCCGTTGGTCTGTCTGTCAGTGGCGATTCCTGCCTTATTTACAACCGGTGTACGTTGCATGTAAGAATTTAGGCGCCAGATGTCCAGTCGATAAGCCAGCCCCCGCTGCGCGTCTCCGATTTATCGATAGATAGCGTTGCTCATCACTAGTCGTTACTATATGAAATATCTTGCGTTCCTATGATTTTCATGTTTAATTGTATGGGACAGTATTTTGTTACTTGATATTGTGCGTGCTTAGATTTGATTCACTTGAACGAGAAAACACTTAAATAACATGCAACTATTTACTTACCTTGCAATTGGAGATAAACCACTTAGCACAGGTTAGTTAGCGTTAATTGGTATCTCCGCATCGTTGAACCAATGTACCTATTTACTTTTAAGCAGAAGCTTTTAGCTTGCCATTTAATAAGCTCGGTGCCGGTACGTAGTAAGATGCCTAAGAAACACATTTATGCTTTGTAAGGTAAATCATAAGTATATAAATTTTAATCCTAACTTATGCACTATTTGGGGTGACTCATAAATAACGGACCACTAATTAATAAATCACGGAAATCGTTTTTAATTAGTCACCAGGAGCAATAGACCGTGCATCACCCGAGAATAATTACCAGGGTCGCATACCGCGCCAGGAGTTCAGACATTCCGAGCATCCGGCGGTGTCCCGCGGGCGCCATAGCAGCTCTAATTGCCGCCAACGGAGCGCTAACGTCGAGGCGGATCTCACAGAACGTTTCCTAATTGATACTACACTGAAAAACTATTCGAAAAAATCTCCTCATATGGTCCTGGTTACACTAGGAAATCGATTGACTTAAAATTTGTCTCTTGGGATTTCGTTTCCTAATTTGTGTTAGCTGGTAATAATATTTTATAAACATGTATTGACGCGTTTCGGAATATTTATTGGATGTCACATTAATTCAAACAATGTTCAACACGAATGCTTAATATTTCTAACAGATTTTTGAATATTTATAAATTAAACTCTTGGTTCGACGACATATAAATTGAAGAGATTTGCTTAATGGTCTCTACGTTTATGTCTTTGTCACTTCATGATTTATTATATTTTCGTCACGATGACCTTCTGGTTCCCAAGGTTACTCTATCGATTAGGTACTGACACATAAAGCAAGTAAGGATAAAAATATCCCGACCGCAGGACGTCGACGGCACGCGAGCAACTTTGCCCGTTTAGCAAAACAAAAAGCGCCCTCTGCTGTACATTATTCGAGTGGAACACGCTAGCTCCGTAAAACAGAATCGTTATGGCCTGCTCCGTGACACTTCTCTGTTTATTTTATAAAATTGAATCGGGGAAGTATGCATGATACGGACATTCTCTTCGCTGTGATATTTTGTTATGGCACAATGAACCAGCCTCGTGCCAGAAATGCTAGATAAGATTACTCATTCGATTCATAACTCATAACAAATTCCAAAGGGAAACATTGCATTGCTTGCATGCCGTTTAGTAAATAGAGCGCTAGCTTTTTCATAAAACTTTTCGTTACCTATTGATGCAAAATCCATTAAAGTTTGCTCAACGTCCGGAGCTGTCAGCCCGTGATGATGACGTCGACACAGGCCGTCAGCTCGTGTGATACTCATTCAAAGCGCACTTTCACAGTTCATACACCTCTTCCGAATGACAAAGTAACATTTGTGAAATATGTACAAACTTCAGGCGCCGACATTGAGGCACGTAGGAGTGTGAATAAAAAAGACAATGGGTGATAAAGTACAAGCGTGCAATATCAAAATAAAGTCATCTTTGGACGTGATAGGAAAGCAATACGATGTTATAAGTTTAATGCTAAATATTCCAGGAAATTGTCGCTTGAATATGGGAACTGGTACTATGTGGCGGTGCGACATTCTTGCGTGCGTAATGTTCTCACAATCAATTTCGATGCACGTGGAAATAAAGCTATCGTTATGTTTGAATTCACAGAACATTGTCCGTGTAAACAATATGAACATGAGACAGCTTCAAGTAAAGATAACAAATATAAATGAGTGCCAACCGTTAGCAACATTTTGCGATGATTCTCAGGAAGTGTGTTGTGTGATACAAGAGGCTCAATCATGAAAGGAACCGTTAGAGACCTTGTAACCTCAAGGGGGTATTTTGCATCAGTTGGGCAATTTGGCGAGAGCGCGTGCGTGCCCGCGGCCGCGCGGCGGGTGGGCCTCTGCTTGCCTACTCGCCATACCTGCTATCCTATGATTGCTTGGTATCTGATTGAAAGATTTGCTGTTGTTAAGAACATTAAAATGAAATACCTCCACATTACGTAGTCGAGCAGTTTAGTTTCTCTAGCTGCACGTCATGCAATTTATCTTTCCCACTCTACCTACCGTGTCCTCTCTGATTATAATAAACAATCTAAATTCTAAAAGCTTTGCGAATGAGTTTGTAAATTCCGATATGAATGAATCTTGATCTTGAAACTTATTCGAATCGTATGCTAATTCACAATTCGGTAGTCATTTATCAATGTCAACTCATTAAAACGGACTGTTCGGTTGTGAGCAACTTGTTTGCCTATCTTCAGTCTTATTAGACGTATTTTAATTACTAATCATACCGGTAGCGACTACTGTATTGGTTTTGCCACAAAATCAATCATGGAATTTAATGAGTGGTGTCTATTTAATGCACTATGTTACCAGGCGGGCAGAAGCGATGCGGCGGTATGCTTCCCATCAATTGCCCGTCAGTTGTTATCCTGCATTCCTTCTAGCTCATTACTCATTATTAGAAGTGGCTACCGTTACTGCGGAGGTGGCTTTACAATGTTTAGATTACCACTGATTTATGCTAGGTATATCGATTTTGATAGTGTATTTGTGTGTTTGCTTGCCTCTAGAAAATGTAGGTAATCAAAGTATTAGTTATGAAATGTTTAAAGAAATTAGGATGACTTGAATTTTTACGAAGTACTTTTGAAGTAAATCACCTAATAATATTCGTTACCAAAACTGATATACTGTCTGTCTTTAGATTTGATACGAGTTATGATATATTTGAATACTTCTCTGATTGGTCGATGCATTCCTACTCAGAGCGTGTGAGCCCAATTAGGCAATCGATGCTAGTTTATCGATAAAATATACAAATCAATGCAATCCAAGTCGATTAATAATCCGGTCTTCATTATGTACGCCTACAAAAATATATAATTTAATAGGCATTTCTAAAATAAACATGTATGAATAAATACACATTAAAAATATCGTAAAAATGCCACCTCTGCTACTCTGTGAAATCTGTGAGGGGTCTGTAATTGGTAATTTATATGTAAAACGTTGCGCGGGCGGCGGTGTGCGTCAATCATACGGCATGCGTGAGCGCAGCGCGATTAATGACAAACAAATAAAACATATCTTGTTACTTTTGAACCGTGTAAATATGTAACTTATTTCAATACAAGAAATACCAAAGTCAGTAGTGGAAGCCCTTGGACAGTAATTGTTTTAACATTCCAACATCCATTGCGATGCCTCCGAGCCCCTTAAGTCAAGTGTAATAAAATTTACACTGTGACCAATTAATTCATTGGCCAAAAACTGGAATTCCTAATTCTCTTCTTAGTCATGGTCTCCTAGTTCTTAAATGTCAATTACAAATACTTTAAGGATACCACCACGCAAATTGAAAACAAATTTATTGCCTTTCAAATATATCAAACATCGCTAATTGATATCGGTTAAATTGGTCGTAACAGAGGTCTTGGGCCATTCGTCGACCATTCACGGATCAATAAAAGCTCGACAGGCGCCATTTTTATGGCCGCTATACAACAATAATAAAACTTTGCTGGATCTCGTTAGTCAGCGTGCTTTTGAGCGTTTAGTTTTTTATTGTGACGCTTCCAGCGAACGACCTAGTGGGAAATTCTTTGCTTATGAGAAGTGAGGCACGCGGGATCCTTCCATAAAGGTATGTCGCACTTCCTGAATTAACAAGCTGTTTTACTTAGACAAAATTGTTCTTTTACATTCGGGCTTCATTTAAATTCCATATGCACCAACACAAACAAACTGAGAATAACGACTAGTAGGATAGTAAGGTATTTAGATAGCTAGATGTTTACCAGCGGAAGGGCTGCGCCATCCTGTTGTGACAATAGTCCATTTTCCAAGCATGGTGATAATGAAGGAAAGAAAGAAATAAATCATGCATAGATGGTTTTCTTTACTAACACCGTATGGATCTCTGTGGTCTGATAATAAAGGTTTTATAGTAGTAGTATTATTTAATGTCTAGTCAATATGCAGGTTTCATGAACAAGAAGAGCCATAAAATATTAATATTTTACCACCTCAACAAAACCATCGATCACCTAATTAGAAAATGAGCATAAACTGTAAAAATTTGCCCCTTTCGATACACTGACCAAAACAATGCTGACAGGTGGAGCAACCTTATGGCGCCGGCGCATTACCATGCAATAGATAAAAGAGAAGATCAACCCCAATATCATTGAATATCATGATCTTTGCATTTCGGGCTGATCCGCAAGTCACTTATTCTGATCGTAAATAGACTAGGGTAGTACATTTCTAAACAAAGCAGTAGGTTCTGAACTCGACTGTTTTCGTATTTATTACTTTGTTGTTAGCTTACACTATTGTTGTATATATCTTCCGTGCGTGCCGTGTCATTTGGCAATACTGTCAATTCAATGGGATTGTTCAGGCGTATACGTGCGTGCTCTGGGTGGAAGGTCTCCCTGACCTCTGTTCGTCAGCTGATCGCCAACATATGCTGTGTCGAGTTGATTTTATTAGTTGCTCTACTGGTTTCTATTGGATACCTACGTGACCTACTTGGTAAATTATTAGGTGTTGATAGGATTTTTTTAAAACTGGGCTTTAAATATGTATCATTTAGAAAAAAAAAAAGTAATTTTTCCTTCTGCATACACACAACTCAGTATTTAAAATATTCACTCATTTAGATGCCCCTTCAAAAACTCAACTGAACGCCCCATACGTCTCATTAGGGTGACACGAATTTACATAGGTTACTATGAAAGACCCGTAAGTTATTACCAGGAGCCCATGACGTATAGGTACTATGGTATTGGCGGCAGATGGGTGGCTCGAACTGTCCGCGATTGTACTACTGATAGCAAGTTTATGGGACACTTGCCCTGGGTGGAATATTTATTAGGTCACCTTTGTACTGGTTAAATGAGGGATGACAAAATATTGGTATAATATTTTAAAATGTGATTATTATAAAGAAACGTTTAGACAGCCCAGAGCACGTTGAATTGATAAATACGCTATCGTCATACATCTTATTAAAAAAAACTGAGTGACTACCATGTTTAGCAAACTGCACTTTAAAAACAAAGTTATTCCTTCCTTGAGCTTGATCACTCCAGGCATATTTTATCTATGGCATTAGACTCAATTCGACTAAACTTTAAATCGTGTTTTAATCGGTATCGAATAAACCCTGTCCGAACTATACCAACAATATTAACCCTTACGATCGTTTATTAATTTATATGTTGTTTTAACTTTCTAAGGAATGTCAGTGAACGCCGCGGGGAATTCGACTCTTTTTTATTTGAACAACTTTAAGAAAAAACGTCAAGAGTGGATGTTCAAGGAGGATGATGGATGATGAAGGCACTGCGGGGGCGGGACGACCCATTAAAAAACAATAAGGCATGGGGCCAGTGTCCAACGCAATTTGTTGGCTTAGCCACTCATCTTTATAAGACTACTGACTCATTGACGAAAGAATTTGCATCTTATCTCAACAGCTACAAAGTTTAAAATTAATTGGTCAAAAAATAGGTGTATCTATCCTAATTTGGACAATGAAAATTGCCTTTGACAGGCAAATTGTTAATTTGATTTTAATTGATGAGTAACACGTGCGTCTTGGTTACTTTTTCTTAGCTGTGCGTGTGTAAGGTCCGTAGTACCTCGGCAATAGGCCGGAGTCACGACATTCTCACATAGTTCTCGTTTATGGCGAATAACAATAGTTTCCGTGAATATTTGCTTGGGACACGAGTTTGTTAAGCGTCGGCACTAAAAGGATATGACTGTTCGACTTTCTTTATGATTGACACGGATTTATTCTCACACGTTTGTTTGCAATTAAAACTTTATCCGTTGAACTACTACTACTACTACTCAATACTCAATTCTTTATTGCATTCCACAATGTAGGCTTAGGTGGTAAACATTTATTTGGTAGGTAACAGTCGTGGACCCTGTCGGGCACAGCAAAAGATATAATAAATAAATGTGGAGAGGACTTATCATTATTACAATACAACTTATTCTAAAAACATAGACATAACATTAACATTAGAATTAAAATTGCAAAAGACTACACACGCTTTACTACATATTGTTACGACGTACGTGTGTTGCTAACAAATCATCTTCCAATCAAGTTATTAAGTTAAAATGTCCATGCTTTAAAGAAACTCCTGAAACCATACAACGCATCTTTTTAACGATGATTTTTCCTTTTTCAGGTAAGTTATCTGTTTCCGTCACCATTTTCCAGAAAAACTTCGGGCTTCTAGTAATCAGGTAAGTTTATTTCATAAGTCCTTGTCGCCATTAAGGTAGTAAAAAATAAAATTCCTTGACTTCCTTTAGTGCAGTTTAAAAAAATACTGATAATAAAATGCAAGACTGTTTAACGTTACATTTCTGCTGATTCAGAGAAAATACTAATAAATCTCTAAAATCGTCCAAAAAAGCGTGTAATGTCTTAAAACGAGGTTATAATTCCGACTGAAGAGGTAAACAAATAATTTATCTCTCGTACAAATGAGTTGTAAGTGTGTGCCACGTCGTATGAACTGACAGGGCCACTTTTTATATATATGTCATTCACTATGAGTTTTAATCGCGGATTTGGCTGCAGTTTGGACCTTCAAAAAATCGCGGGTAAGATCTGGATGACACTCGTTCAGACCAGGGAAGCATGCCACAGAAGGGAAGAAGCCTACACTAAGCATTGGGTGGAACAAGGCTATTAATGATGATGATTTTACATTACAAAGCTGTAGGTAGTAGATAGTCCAGTGACAAAGGTGTAAAATTTAGAAATGCAGTGTGGTACTTAGGTACTATCAATCGAATGGACTTAAGTTTGATATCCACCTGTTTAATAATTATGATAATGGAACCAAACAAGCATAGTTGCAAGCGTTAATAAGGTATTAATGATCGCCACAAATAGCTAGTTTCTTTGCGATAAACATGTTAATGGAAGTGTTAAATTAAAGCTACTTATAGCTATCGTAATTAAAATCGCGTTAATAATGATACGTTGTAAACAGTTCATAGAAAAGACAGACTAGTCTCACGGCGTGTCATGAGAAGCAGCTGTCTTGGTACCTACTGTTGTAATTGAAAACTTGATAACATTAAATTAAAATGCGTTTATAAAGAATACTAGTGAAGAATATTACAGTGGGAAGTTTAAAAGGAAACGCCGCATCACACATCTAAGACGAAGATGATGGTTTGGCGGAGAAGCAAGAACAAGCACTCAATAAATACAATATTGGAAAATTAAAAGACAACATAGTGGCTTTGAAATTGAAAAAGATTACAACGACAGAGGTACCATTGGACTACTCTTCTTCAGGCACTCCAGATATATCAATACATATTGTCTGAAGACTAGCTTCGTCGCCATGAATACAAACTAGCCGGGCACACAACAACGAATGGAGGGATATACGTAGAGCTTTAGACACCCTCGAGTAGACTGCAGCTATATCAAAGTGAAACAGGTCATGAGAGAAAAATGAGGTGGTTTTTCATCATGATTCCAAAAGTACAACAGACAAACAATAATTTCCCCGAGTAGAGTAGAGAGCAATAATTGCGTGTTAGCCACAAACAAGTAATTAACACTGACACAATATTGTTTCAACATTCCTTGGCAAGCGCCATTTTACTTTTAAATGGTCTTGTGACTCTCTCCTTATATTTATAGTTTTAATTACCCACTATACACTTATACAGTGCTCTTAATTTTCGCTAAAGACATTTTAAATAACGTTTTATTTTGTAAACAGTGGTCTTGATGCCCAATTCTGTCACCACAAAGGATTTTATGGATTTTTAGTTGAATTGTATTTAAGACTGTGGAGCAATTTTTGGAACATTACAAAGTTAAATGCACTTATAAAAGATCGCGTTTGTAACCGCTCGAATTCGTTCTATATGACTGTCCACTGTGTGTACGAGCGTCCAGCAGATTTTCAGATTTTCATGATGATGAAAGACAGATACAGTACATACTCTGTAAAAATTCCAACATCGAAAAAGTCATGTATTTCATCAATCTGATGATTAAACTAACAATTAACATTTTGAAGTTGTTTCCCCAAAAATCCATAACTTGTATAATGTGTTGAATATGCATCGTCACGTAGTTTTCGGGCACGTACCCATCGACGTGGTTTGATGCCCTGATGTTGGTACTTACTGTCAGACTGACAGTTAAGAAAATATTACATTTGGTGCCCACAAATATGGTAGTGATGGACACCTTAGGTCCAGCTATATGTTGACTGGATCGAATGATAAATAAGAATTCTCCTACTCTTTGTAAGTTTTAATAAGTGTGTTATTGCATGGATTTTAGTTCTGTTCTGGATGCTGATCATATGATGCTGAACCTGTTACTCTTTAGAATCCACACGTTAGAATAGTCCGAACAACATATGATGGATTATAGAAGATTTTATCATAGCACTTTTAATAGTAATTGCTAGGTTCAATTTATGATAGGCATTCTAAAAGTTTTAGTACCAGGGAAACATGAAGGCGCACGGTAATTAACCATCAAGCGAAACGAATCCCGTTAGGTTGCTATTAATTACCTATAAAAATGTCAGCGATATAAGTGAAATAAATTAATTTTTCAATAAAGCGCGCTTGGGATAATAGGCCGGTGTACCACCACGCACGGAGCTATATAATCACTGTAATCGCGATCATCGCGTCAGAAACCCGTATATCTTGTGAAAATGATTGCTTGAGACGCGCGGTGTGTTACTGATTAGGGAGAATGATTTTTGGGAAATAAACTTATAGGCAGGATTTAGTATTTTAAACTTTTGACGGTTTTCGTTTTCTAACTTGGGTAAAAATTTTAGGGTCAATCGACTCTAAATAGGCGTAATTGTGTATTGTGGTATTCCTGGACAGTTCGTTTTTAATTTTCAACTGTATGTCGATCATTATTTACATTACTAGCGAATACTGCGTCATTTGGAGGAACAGCTCGGTGCGTTTGGCAGTAACGCTTGTTGAATTCGGATCGACCTATGTGTCCAATGATTCAAAAAGCAAACTGGAACCAATAAAAGCTGCCCAACTAAGAGCGATCCGCTCCAGCAGTCCACCGTAGCCATTGCCTGCGGCTGTCCTCCGCTACGTTAACCACAGAGTGGTGGCTACCGCCTGCCGCCTGTGTGGTCCTGGTACACAACTCGGCGCCAGGCACACGTGTGGTCCACACACATCATACGTGGTCTACTTTATTGAGGAGGTGTGACTCGATTGGAGTGATGCACCAGCGGATCTTGGTCATGATCAGTAGAATGATACCGTATCTTCCTTTTAGATTTTCCTCAGTCGTGAAGTGTGATTTTAATATCCAGATTTTGATATTAGAGATAGACAGAGTTTGATACCTAAGCTAGTATTTTATCTTGAACTTAACCATAGGCAGCTTTACATTGCTTTCACTCTAATATACTGTTAATATTATTACATAGCTTTAAAATATCTTCTAATTTCCTCACAAAGCAATTCGAATACTCATATATTGCAATTACTACTAGGATGTTTATTTAAACATAGCTCAGTATTTCCTAGCTTTCTAGGCGCTATGCCTTTTCTCCACTAATTCCAGCCTATCAATTCTAATTAACTCCACAACACATAAACGCGTTCTAATCAAGAACTTGATGATTTAAGCACGTCTCGTGCAATCCGTCTTGAGAAAAATCAATTTTCACCCAATATTTTTACTTTACTCACGGTGTAATAACTCATTGATGAATGGTTGAGCCAATAAACAATAAAGAACAATTTTCCCATACTGACTTTCCAATGTCCCTCTACACTCTACATCATCCCTGTTGCCAGGCGCATAAAGCAGTTTTCGGTAATACGGGTAGCAAATATAAAGTTGTAAAGCATCATAGTGATGTTTTAACCCTCAAACTTCTGTCTGCGATGTATAAGGCCATGTTCCGTGGCGGTAAAGGAACATTTTCGCGCATGTTGTGTGCTAATAAGATTGGCGTGTGTGTAACTAGTTGGTGGAGTGCGTATTAGCGGCGGTCGGTCGTGGTCTTGTTGGCCGGCCCTAATTGTAGGTCTCGACGCCTGTATGCCACGGGTTGTTTGTAGGGCTGCCCGCGTTAGCACCGACTTTTGTGTGACGTGTATTTTATTTGGTTCGCGTCGTTGACAGAGTTCGTATGTCTTTAATGATTCGGCAGGCGAGTTAATCGAGGTCGATTGATAGAAATAGTAAATACAGGTTTTACTTTTGTGTTGACTGCTTGTTATTTCTGTGGCACAATAGTTATGTGCTAATAACAGGATGGTGACTGATACAAACTTGCAAGCACTAAGTAAATAGTACCCGTTTCATTCATGTCTATAATTATACACTTCTTTCCTATAAACATCAGCTGTCATGAAAACAATCTAAACAATAATAAAATAAGATTAATATCGTATAAACCATAATCGTTGCTTTTAAATTGATGTTCAAACAACATATTAACATTAACACAAATCTAATAAATAACCCAACGTACTAATCAACTAATAACCACAACCAGCAATTAATAGCAAGTGGGCCAAGTGGTTCAGGGTTGGTGCAGTTGCGGGCGGAGCCGGTAGGCGGCGCTGTGCACGCGGTAATCTGTCGACGCGGTGTGTGGCGGCCCTAACTCAGCGGGGCCCTCCCGGCCTCGCCACTGACGGGTTAAATTGAAAAATAAACATTCTGAGTGATGGGCAAACGAGCGAAGTGACGTGTGCGCAGGTTGTTGACTCGGCTGGTTCCCAACTATCGAGATATTCGCCAGTATACCGGTGTATACATTGATATTAATTGCCGTGCTAAGGATGCGGTGATGGATCGCGAGGTGGGCGGTAATTGTGCAACGGGACTTTGCTCTTCAGATGTTGTTGTTGTTTGAAAAGGGCAGCGTAGGGATACATCAAATCATCAAGCCTTGAAAGCCCATCAGAATACATTACTGCCAAAGAAACGTACTTGAACTGTAGCTTGATCGAACTGGGTGTTGTCATGCTGGTACACGACAAGACAAGTGTTATATGTATACACAGTCTAACAGGGCAGTTCTCGGAACCTTTTCAGTTCGCCTATCCATCAGGCAACGATACTGCAGACGAGCGGTAGGGGAAGGGTTACGGTCAGTATCCAGCCCAGCACTTCTTTGAAGGGTAATTGCCCTTTGGGTCACCTATAATCCACGAGATAAAGATGTTATGAGACTTAGCTGAGCTTTAAACTTTACTACACACAATATACAAATATGAACGAGTATTTCTAACAGTCATCTGCCGTTTAGAAAGAAAGATCAGTTTTTTTCCAAAGTTCGAAATCTATTTCAAATTCAAGTTGCAATCTCATCTCAGCGACAATTATGTCAAAAATGTACCGACTTCAGCGTGGTTTGACCAGACTCAATTACTCGAATGAACCCAAAGATATGTACCTACTAGCCCCCTGGAGCCTCATGTTTCATGGGGCTACAGAGACCATTGCATATCAAGGAGTAGACCGGGGGGCGCGGTAATGGTGGGGAAGACGTGCCCTTAGGATATGGAAGGATTATTAGAGCCGTACCTACTTACCGGATATGCGTCTTAAAGTAACCAATGGAATAAGTAGGTAATAATTAGAGGTTTTTTTGGCAGATTGAGACTAAGATTACAATGCGAACGTTCATAAAAATACGAGACTTTCCCCTCTGGGGATTACATTCCAGTAGGTAACTGGAATGTACTAAACAACTTAGCAATCATACTTTAACTCGGCTCCAAATTACTTTTCACCTTCACAATCATAAATATTCCTCATAAAAACCGACCAAACAAACCTCGCAGCGTCTATTACAATAGCCCTCGCGATCGCCTCTTGCGCACATCGAAGAAATAAACGTTTGCGTTTAACGTTGATATTAATTACACGGTGCGGCCCGCCAATGAGACTGAGTAAACAAAAGCAAGGCCCGATAAATCAGGCAGGGAATATTGCCAGCCGCGGGCACGCAGTAATACATGCTTTATTGTTTTAAGGAGTATTGATACCGTGGCAGTGGAAGGGTTAAATTTTATTGAGGTTCAGGGTAATTTTGTGAGGGCTGATTATATATTTTTTAATGAGTTGAATTCGGATGCGTGAAAGTATTTTGAAAGTGCTTTGAAAATGGCCCAATTTTGGGAAAAATATATTACCAATTTCAAAATGGGAGGTGTTTGTCCTGTATGTGTATAGTTATTGGTCCGCGATAATTTTAAAAACTATTAGGTCGATTTTTTTTAAATCCTTTATGCTCACTATTTGTCATCTCTGTTCCAAAGGCCTATGGATCCATATGGGTGTTTTAATATGTGAATGAAACCTTTTTATATTAATATTTCAATTAAATTTATTGCTATAATTACAACTTGTAATTCATTCAGAACTCTATTTACTTTCATAAAACATTTAAATTACTTTAAGTATCGAACAATCGTATCTTCAACATTAAGGCCCTGTATAAAGATCATTCTGAAAGGTTTATTAAATGTTAAAATTATTACCATAATAGTAGGTAGGTACAAACGGCGCCGGCGCAGAGTTTGGACGATCCTCGTGAGTGAAATAATACCCACATTAAAATTCCCTTTAAAAAAACGTAGAGTGCAAATAAACAAGTACAGTCGGTAATAAAAACAAGATATTTGCTCTGAGCCGGGACTTTTATCGCGCAATGGTTTAAATATATCCGCCGTACGTGTCGCCGTGGCCGTAAGTCGTGTGTTATCGACTGATGTCGCCGAAACTCGTCGGTATCGCGGGCCTCGCTAAAAGCATGCATCCATCCGGTGCAACGCTGTATGCGATTGTACCGTGCAGGGTTTACATGACTGGCAAGAGGCACAGGAATTACTTTGTAAAAAAAATAACAGACTCTAGATAGCTATCATGGTATACCCACATAGCATTAAGATAACTGAAACTTTGATTGATAAAAACATAATTATGATATTATTGTGACTACTCTGGAGACTAGGGATTTGTTCTCCATCAGGGTTATTCACTGCTGAATAAAAGGCTTTCTTTCTTGTTTTCTCTGTGTTTGCCATATTATCCTGGAATGTATGTTTTCTCAAATTTTGTGTGCTTATAAATAACTAATATCCAAATGCAACTCCACATCGCCATATAAGCCAATTCTCATACTAATGCATCGGCATAATTTTATGCGCTGCGCCCGCGGCCCGCGCCTGCTTGATAACGTTGCTAATGAGCTCGACTGTACCTGCGTCTACCTCCTTAGTCCTTATGTCACTCGCGTATTTGCATTTACACGCCATAAGTACGTACAGACTGAATATTTGAGGAAAAGTGAGTAAATAGCGAGTTGGGCCATACTTAGGATAATGCGTCCATAGAAGGACTGCCAATTTGTAGCAAAATCTAAAATAAGTGTCATCGATTAGAGAATTTTTACAGAGGTTTAGCGAATTTATTATCAAACTGGGCTGAATGGTTTCTTTTGAGTCGGTAAAAGTTAGCTTCAAATGGTGTCTAGTGGAAGTAGGGTTGTCAGCTTTTTTATATCAAATATAGTATTTTCGAAGCCATTGCCAGTAAAAAATATAGTAGATGGCGAAAAAATTAATAAATATATAGTAGGTAGGTTTCAAAAACATTTTTGTTCTTTAAATGCATATTTGTTGCTTTGGTTTTTTTTTTAAATGTCCCCTAACAAATTTTACACTCTAAATTAAGTTTACCGTATACCATTAATTTAGCTTTTAATGAGATAATACTGGCCCTATTGCGATCATCTCGACATTTTATATTAAAATGAAAATATAGTAGTTTCGCCTACTATATTTTTTCTTTAGGAAAATAAGATTTTATGCCTCAAATATAGCAGAATACTATATTATATAGTAGGGTTGGCAACCCTAAGAGGAATCTCTGTTAAAATGCAAGTAAAATACGCGGAAGTATGAATCCACCCTTCTAATAAAAAGGTTTTCACATACATATATAAACACACGCCTTCTTACCATGGAGGTAGGCAGACACTACAGACCGTCACCTGGTACGATCCTTACAGGCTCCTTTTGCCTCGTTTACGTTCATACATCTGACTCGCAGCCGGCGGTTGCGAGTACAGCTCACCCGACCTTTCCGAAGAACATCACCAATAAGATTATTATGTCCTCCAAGGCGTTTCTAGTCTTATCTGTCTTGTAAATACCTTTTGTTAGTCGCCTTTCATTCATCCTCTCAACTTGAACCAAACTAAACCATCTAAAGCCGTGAACCTATGTCTTTGAATGATAAAGTAAAGTATAGGTATAGTATAGACTGAGGAATGATGTGGTAAGGCAACGGTGGGGCGGTGGTGCCTTACCACATCGTTCCTCAGCCTATACTCGAACACGAACACAGTTCGACTTGTGCTCGCCCTCAACTACCCCGCTTTCTTTAGTAGATTTGGATTCGCAATTGGATCGCCACGAAAAGATTTGACGAACACAGTGATTGATGTTCGTTAGTGATACGGTACGCATATGCGAACAAAGTGTTCGATGTTCGTATTCACCATGTTCTTGTTCGTTCGTTCTTTAGCAAACCTACTCTATAAAAATGTTGTCACTACATCTTCTTTTAAACCGTACCGTTGCCTTATCACATCATTCCTCAGCCTATCATTGATAGTCACACCACACACACACGCTTCAGTTTGTTTTCATTTTTAAATTTACTTACGATAAACACAAAAAAGTCATTATGTAGTTTACCTCATGATGTTAATTAATGATATCAGTTGTTCAAATATGTATAATTACAGATGGTCTGGGAGTACTAAGCTCGTTAGGCGGTATAACATTTTCGAAAAGTCGATTAGTCTAAGTGCTCCCAGTAAACCGACGCTTGATGCGTTTTTAACAACTCTTCACTCCATAAAACATCCTGGTGCGCTTCCAACCCATGTAATTGAATTAAAACTAAATTTATGGCATATTTGTTTTATGTAAAGGTAAAGTTTAAATAGAATATCCTTTTATGGGCCACGAAGTCAATTTGCATGAGTATAACGTAGGTTATTATCATTGTATTCATTAACCCTTTTGCCCTTACTGTGTGCGCCAGAGTGCATGTAGTTTTGCAACTAAGTCTAATGAAAATTATCATATTACCTTATTTGAACGTTGGAAACTTGAGGCTTACTGCAAAACGTGTCTGCCTCACTGCTTCACCTCGTTAAACTAAAATGAAATAAAAGTATTTTTCCTTATTAATACTAATCAAACGTTTATTTAAGAAAGAACATTTTTTTTAACCTTTAAAGGTGTTTTGTATGTCATTGTGGTGTACCATAATAATGTCGAATAGGGCCATTAGATTAGCGGGCCGATAGGGCCTCTTTATGTTACGACTCGCGATATGTGCCTGTATCGTTAAGAGATAAGTTTTTACTTTGTAAGTGTGAATATTTATCGGGTTTATTGTGGCATATAACTTAGGTCCGGGTTTGCTTACAGTGCTTCCAGAAATTGATAAGTAGGTCCTGACGTTGCTTGTATTCTTGCATAACTTTAGTATATTTCAAACAGCTTAGTTCTATTTCCCGCTTACTTCATGACCCAGCCCTACCCGGCAGCTAGCATAGCACATTGTGTGTTTTATAAGGGGGATGATTGACCGCTTCCTCCTCACAACCGGTCGCATTTTGATTTATGCCACCATCCGAACCCCTTTTGTTTTATGCCTGCCTGGTGCATTCGCGTTTGTTCCGCTTTTGTTTTTCGGCATTTTAATTTATGGTAATTTAATATCCTACCCCTATTTCATTGTAGTCAAATAAAATAGAATTTTGGAGCTTTTATAATTGAATTGAGGAAATATTTCAAAGAACTGTCGTTTGTAATTGGATGTTTGATGATGAGAAATCTGAAATGAAATTAAACAAAACTCATATTTCAAAAAATTAAAAAAAATATATAAAGTTGATTGCCTAATTTTTACTAAGGCCTAGCTCATAGGACTATGATACGAGTAAGTTGGGTTTGAATAAAATTGATTAATTAAATTACTAAATGGGTAATCAGTTAAAATGGGCAGGGATAATTTTTATTAAAATAAAATCATAATGTAAATCCCATAAAAGCAATCTTATTAGTTACGATTATTCATTAATAATATGGTTTTATGATGAAATAATAACACATCTGTCGACAAGAAACATAATTATAGTGATTAATTAATTATAGACAATGTTTAGAAATTATTTATATATAACGGCTCTGTTAAGGGCAAGTTTTAAACCTGGCAAAAGAAATTCAATCGTTTTTGATTGATCGACTTAATAACCACTATGTAATCTTACAGGACTAAAGTAAAGTAATGTTTTCTATTAATAAGGTCAAAGAAACCAAAGAGCATATAAAAAAAAACCTTAATTGATTTTACTGTATCTTATGTAAATATTTACCTGTCGTCTTAATTTCAAAATAAAAGTATCTATCCATCAACTAAATCGTCTAGAAAACCTTCCCTTAGACCTGTGCCTTAACGGGAAGTGGTATAATAAGATACAAATGAACGTGCATCTTCATAATTATAGTTTTTGCGTGATTCGTCGTGTGTGAGCGGCCCGTGCCCAGCTAGCTATTTAATAACCCCTCGTGTGCGGGACTCCTTTCACTCATAGGAATGCGATTAAATTAAACATCAGATTGATTTAATAGCAAAACTCCAGGTGGGAAAACTCCAATAAAATTCCATAAATGCATAATATTTTTTGTAAAAAAAACAGCAGCAGCAGTAAATAGAAAACAAAAGACGATGTCAATAATAACAAATGGCATACGTGGTCAGAGCAACATAGCTCGCGTGCAGGCTGGAGCCGACATATCCAAGATTACCTATGCAGAAAGTGTATACAAATGTGCATCCGTCGATATCTATGTACTAACATACTAGTTCTGCCTGACGTGAAACCGCTGATTTATATCGAATGGTGGCCAATCAAACCGCATTGGAATGTCACGAACGAATCCGAAACGTGTTCGTAATATCGCGATGCCCTATTACACATTCGCTGATTCTATTACATGTGTGAAAGCATTGTTTGAGAAAAAGTAGCTAGAGCAAGTCGTGGGAAGTCGATAAGTGAAGCAGACGAGCTATGTTGTCTGAATTTGAATCGGTGTTCGATTCGACGTGAACCGTCTAATTAATGGTTCGCAAAAAAGTTAAGCGGTATGGCAACGAATAATGGATTTAAGATCGTTCTAATTCGTCGGTAACTATGTAGTTTTGCTTCTTTACGGTTGGCGTAATACTACAGGCGTAGGTTGACGACACGCTGCGTTGATCCCTGCACAGTAAGAGGTCAGTTATACCCGGATCAGACTTCGATTAGAATACGTTAAACATATGGATGAGATTCAATTAGTGTGCTAATCATTCCATATACTCGTACAGTCGTAAGATAAATTTGTTTGAAGTTAGTTGGATTTTTGAAGCTTTGTCCTGTTTTCTTGATTCTTGGAATGAGTGAAGCGCTTGAAGATTTTTGGTGAGAAAGTTTAACTTTTGAAATTATCATGAGTAGGTTGCCAAGGTTGATAGCGTAGAAATAGCTTGTGGCCTTGATATTCCTTGGTCCCTGTAAACCTACGTGCCCATCCTACCCACGCGGTGTTGTAATTAATTTAACTTTTTGGCGTGGTTGGTCCGTGTCCCGGAGAGATGGTTCGTGCGATATCGGCCGTTTTCGCGGAATCCGCTCGCAGGCGACGATTAATGCCTTGTACAGCATTCCCCGGCTGTTGCCCTCGCAAATCGTGGGTATTGTTTTTAAATTCAACCTCTTTACTGTTCCACTATTTTTTATTACACCACTTCTTAGAAGCGCTGCGCTCCTAATTGGAGGACGGTACGAGCTGTGAATTTCTGAAAGCCTGGCTACTTTTTTGATGAAGAATAGCTTTATTTCATCTTGAACTGGATTTCCGCAGAAGTTAATTGGTTTTCAGCGCATTGCAGTTTTGTTCTGATGTTTGGAAATACAGGGTGGCAGGGACATCGACGCGAAAACTGATACCATGATGATTCTGAACGTACGTTACGTTACGTTGAAATTTATCGTCGGTTATTAAAAAAATAATCTGCTGTTCCATAGAAAAGTACAATACCGACGCGGTAAAAATGTATGGATTAGTTGTTTAAAAAAAAAAATACCGGCGATAATTTTCAGTGCACTGTGTTCAGAATCGTGTACCGAATCCATGGTGTCAGTTTTCGGGTGGATGTCCCTGCCACCCTGTATCATTTATTATTTTTATAACTTGACCTTGCAAGAGAATGCTCTACGTAACGGTTTGGGTTACCTAATATTGTGGCGGCATCTACATCGCCACATTCGAACTACGCATCAAAGACCTGACGTCACACAAATCCTGCGTCGCGCAATTAGACTTTACCGCGAGATGGACATATTTACAAGCTCCCGACTTCAACCTCTGGGCAGTTGCCCTCCAGACATGACACCCGTCTGGTCGGAGGATCCTCCCTTTTCTACGGTGGATGGGTGAACTTTACACCCTGTTCCTCATACCCCTAAAATATCCTCTTGGATCATTCCTGGAGTACACATCATGTTTTATCGTCATTGTCCTGGTCAGGTTGTTACTAACCGTTATTAATATAATTGATAGCAGCAATAGAGTTCTAGATCTGGACGTTTAAATGGAAAAGAACAAATTTATTAACTAGATACACGTCCCACGTATGTCCAACACTGGGAGCCGGTCGATCGGTCACTCATGTTAGATATTAGCCTCATTGAATATTAATGCTCACCTCTGACCCGCGCTGTACTCCTAATACATCTGTGAGTAATGCTCAGAACTACTCCGCTGCCTTTTATTTTTAGCTGATATTATACTACACTAGGTAATTTATCAAATTAATGACTGGTTTGTACAAACCAGTTGTATATACTTATGCATCATATTGAAAAGTACCATCTTGTCCTAGATATAACAGCAAAATACAGTATGTAGGTTCGCTGTTTCGAATATCTACAAGTTCTACAACGACTACAACCTGCCTTCAGCGGTTCCAAAGAAAAGTTAATGTCGCTTGCATATTAATTTCGTATCATGAGGACTTCGTCCGGTTTCCGTTGATTGTCCATATCATGTGAATGTTTTTTATTAAAAAAAAACATTTATAAAGGTTATTTTATCGTGTCTGCGTTCGGTAAACATTCGGCGCAGGCGGGCGGCGCGTGTCGTCGGCGACGTGCTCACCGCGGGCGCTTGTAATTGCCGCCCAGTGTTTGTTTTGTTCACCCCCTTAACTCTTCAAGAATATCCCATCTCACTCACTCTCAGACCCAACCCGATACAACCGTCCCTCTCCCCCGCGCCGCAGTTGAGCTACTTAAAGTTTATTTATCACAGTTAGCTCTCGATACTTTCCATTGAATCAAACGCCTCAAACTCAGAAAAATATCAAACAATTCCATGTTTTACGGCATTAACTTTAAGAACGGATTTCATTTGAGCAACAAACCCGTTGTATGGTAATTGTAAATGCGTAAGGAATGCTCAGAGCACATCGAAATCATCAGATTAATAGTTGCTATTCAGTTTATATATCGTGTAAGCGATTATTGATTGTAATTATCATGGCGCCCTAAGTTAAATACTGGGCGATCACGCGATCTCATACAAACTATGGATTTATGGCCTCTTTTTATGGCTGGCTGTGAATCACTTGCGTTTGCTTATTGAATTCGCGTTGAAATATGGATTTGACTCGGCAATAGCTGCAATTACTTATAGCTATTTATAGAGGAGAGTTTTAAATTACTTTAAGTAGGTAGCCTTATTAAAGGGTGTTGTTTGTTTTTGTCATACTTACTGGTCAAGGAATCTATGTAAATCATAGAGCTATCATGCGATTAAAGCGAAAAATAATGCATTAGCAAAAACAACTGGAGTTTCAGCTTTGATGTTTCGTTTGGCAATAAAATTATACCTTAACGATATGCCTTATGCAGCACTTCTTTGTACAGCATCACAATTCTTAAGATTGAATGCACATTCACAAGCTGATATTTATAAACCGTTAAGCAATTTTATTCGTCGTATTAAAATTTTGACAAAAATGTCACAATGAACCATAAAGAAAATCTGTTGTTTCGACGAGACCATATTCGGCGTAGTGAGGCGGCACGTGGACTTACACGGATAGAGTTAAACTTTCTGGAAATGCCTTCATTTGATTTAATGGAAATAGCCATGGATAGTTTATGGATTAAGTAATATTGTTAGTGATGGTTTTAATAGAAGCTTTTCCAATTATTTTCTGAAGATATTTGATAATCCTATCTTTACTCGGAAGTTGTAGACCAGACAAGAGTGTAGAGAAAATTAATAAAGTCAGTCGTCACAGGCTTTTACCCCAGAAAGGTCTTTTTGTTAATTAATGAAGACGTTAAAATATTATCCTAATAATAATTTGGATCATGATAATGCATGATCCTTGTGTCATTTACCTTGCTTAGAATCTGAAAATATGTTAACATATCGCCGCCATGCAGTGAAAACCTTGTAAAGAAAAACTTACTGTTCTTCTTTTTATTTTTCGTTATGTAGAAAACCTCATAGTGCATATGTAGAAAAAGCGTGCACTAAGATGCTGCTAATGCCTTCTATTGATAATAATGAACCTCGGAGAACGTCAAAGACAGTAATTTTTCAGGTAGTTTATGTTTTCCCCTGTAAAATAACATTTATTGTAATCACGAGATTTTCACTGCACGGCTTCGATATAGGTAGGTACCTTTACCTTACCTTAAAACCTCGGGTAATCCAGTAGCTCCACATCTTCGCTGTAACCAAGCAGTAAATCTGCAGTATGTCGGATGGCGGCGCGGGCGCACAAAAAGGGCTCGGTCGCAGGTGACGCGCGCCCGAGACGTCGCTCCGCACACTGCCTTATATGGCACGCCCCAAATGAGGGCCTACGCGGCCTGACTCGGTAACTGTGGAGTGAGGATCTGGCTTAACAAATGATGGTGTAGGTAGGGACTGCTGTGGTCTCACCTTGGTTTGGAAGCTACAGTTACACTATTTTAAGTAATATTGCGAAAGCTTGCATGATGGTGCGTTACTAGGCATCCATAATTCGCAAGAACTACCTAAGCTATTTGGGGAAGGACGCAACAAACAGCCTAGGGGTAGGGACTGCTTTGGTTTTATTCAATACTAGTCAATATTCAGAAGTACGGTTAGGTCTTTGCTTAACCTTACTTCTAAGGTTATGCTTATGCCTCCCCATACTCAGTCGAATTGCACAATTAATTCCAATACGAAATGGTTTTCAATAGTAGACAAGCATGTTAATATTTCGACACCATATAACATGAAATAAGTAATAAACGGTCAATAAGCTACAACGTTGCTAATATCATTAGTTACCTCGAAGAAACCACAGCTAAGGTTTATCCAAATAAGAAACTGATAGATTAGAATTAATTCCACACTGAATCCAACTACCGACGCCATATCTTACGATACAAAAGCAGCGCAAAAACAGATTCCTCTTCCTTGCGCTGAATCCAACACTTTAGTATGGCTGCACAATTAAAAGAACACGATATAATTAGCGGCTCACTAATGGAACCCCTTGACTACACACAATGGTTGCGGAGACAAGTTTCCTATGATTTATGGACCATTGTGTTTCTCTTCTTATTTACACTAAAATTATAGCACAGAAGTTTCATGGTTTTCGCCATAAAACCCTCATCAAAGTCTGCGATTTCTCATGTTGACACCTAACTATCGAATAGCGACACTTAATTCATCGTCCGCCTATCTTTTCAAACTTAATTGTATTCCTGTCCATTTGATGCTATCATTTAATAAATCAGCTCAGTCGATTGAAATTGTTAGTATGTTGATCGTCTCACCTCCTCACGTGACGTCCTCACCTTCCGCCTGACGCAGGTCCTTACCGGACATGGTTGTTTCGGGAGGTTCCTGTTCAGGATAAAGCGGGAGGAAACGCCCGGGTGTCACCACTGTGTGGATCGCCCGGAGGACACGGTGGAGCATACGGTGGAGGTCTGCCCAGCTTGGGCGGAGCACCGCCGTGTCCTCACGGAGGCGATCGGCGGCGGCGATCTCTCGCGTCCGGCCCTGGTTCAGGCCATGGTCCGGAGCGAGAGTGCATGGGAGGCTGTTACCTCCTTCTGCGAAGCAGTAATGCTCGCGAAGGAGGAGGCGGAGCACGCGAGGGAGAGGCAAAATGCGCGCCCTCGCGCCCCTAGTTGCCGCAGGAGACGCCCCGGGCGTCGGGAGTCGCGAGCCGACTTCCGGCCACCGTAGGCGCGGGCTTGCGGACGGTGAGCAATGGGTAGCTCGCCGTCCGATAGGGACCAGGCCCGGGTCGACGGCGCGTTGTGTTCCACGCGCGCCTCAAAGAGATGTCAGCACCAACTGACGGGGTCCGGACGGGGCCAATGCCTGCCGGGGTTGCGGGTTTGTCCGAAAGGGATATCGCGACCCCGGCACACAAGCAACGGAAGGAACACGGGTGGGTTTTAGTCAGTAAAAGTCTAACATGCCCTCAGCTCCGCCCAGAGCTGAGAAGGTATTTGATAATTTCCAACACTCAAAAAAAAAAAAAAATGTTGATCGTCGTCAGTAATCTCAATCAAATTAGTCATTTCCACAACGCTTTGCCTTAAGCCAGCAAGTCGAAAACCATAGGGTTTTCCTTAATTTATCTGTAACACAATGGCCAGCGTCGTTACCCGGGTGTGAGTAGTCACACCCGGGTAAATAAGCTGCCCGTCATTGGGTCACTGAAATAGGTCTAGTTAACTGGAGAGGTCGTCTATTTTTTTAATTTACTCGTTATGGTATGTAACAGAGCCTTGCTTGCATCTACAATAGATCTCTGTACACATGATAGTTTCTGATCTTCGTTGGAGTAGGCCTTCTCACATTGTTGCTAAGTGATATTGCAGTTGTTTTTGTTGTCTGCCGTGACCGTCTGTTGTCGGTGACCACGACGCGACCAGCGTGATGCTTGCCACTTATGAATGCCTGGTTTTTGTCACATCGTGTAGGAATTTGATTAGGTATGAATCGACTCGGAGTTCAGACGTTTTTGGATGTGTCCAGTTACTAAGCCGTGATTAATATTGATGATCTCCATGGATAGAGGATGGCAAATAGGCTGAAAGCGCCGAAGAAGAGGATATAAATATTGATCGAAGTTCGTATAATTTCGATGGTGGCGAAAGCGATTAAGCGACTGCAAAGTTACAGTATGAAAAGTAAATAGGTACCTCAAATATTAAGGAACGAATAAAAAGGAAATTTTCTTAGTCTGTGTCATCAGATAAATTGTTACCCCATCACTGCGAATTTGAGGATGCCATATTTCCAAAGTTCCTGAGAATTCAATGTCAATCCGATAACAATTTTGAACTTAAAGACGACCAAAGAAAACCCCCACGTAATTGCCAAACACCGATTCATCGTACCCGAATAATGAAGCGGTGTCCACAATCAGCGAAACATCTCAAATGCCGCGTCACAAGAAAATAACGTGGTTTAGGAATTCGCTGTGTCTTCAGTAAAAACAGCCGCTCGGTGTTGCAAGCTGCAAGCCAATCACCACGACACATGTCCGCCATGTATTATGTATGGACTCAACAACTACTCCACTACTCTCGGATTTTTATTCTTCAACAGTTTTTTTTCCCTCTGGCAACACTCGTATGTCGTGTTGAATCTATTAGTAGTTGGTGCATCTTAATCTTGAGAAGTAATGTGTTATGAGTTGTGGATAGGACATGGAGTACAGACGTGTTTTTGTTGTCATATTTGTTTGATGTTTCATGTTTATGGGCTGGGAATATGTGGAGAATATAGAGCCGTGCGACACGGTATTTGCAAGTCTAGTTAGACACAATTATTGCACCTCTATGTTGTCTGGAAATTCTGGAGTAAGGGTAAGGATATTTTCCTTACAATTGATCATTAAATGGTTGATGATCTGGGGTAGGTAGGTATGGGTAGGTATGCTAATATAGTTTACGATGTTAATTCAAAACTGTGTGTTGATTCTTCGCTACCAGATCTCTTAAATATCACGACTTTAAAATAATGCAGAATAATGACAAGAAGGGCAGTCCAGATCAGATAAAAGATCGTGAAGCTTTCGACAAGCTGCAAGTTTAGAGGGTCGAAAAAAACTAGTTGTGCGTATACATATTTGGATTTAAAGTTCATATTGTTTTGGACTCACACAAACGATTACATTGCAATAAACGAATGTTTTGACTTAACAAACAGTCATTCATAAACTCCAACATGCTCTTCAATTACTAAAACCACTGCATCATCGTCGGCTTCTAACAAGCGTATCTCAACGCATGTTCCTTGTAATTAACATCATCAGCAGAGCATACAGCATCACTTGTATGTGCTCTTATCGGATACATGTGTTTATTGACCGCTAGTCGGTATCATGGCTGTCAGATTGTTACTACTCGTTTGATGTTGTAGATAACATGATATTCGGCGGTCGATAGATTCAATTGAATGTATGGTTTATTGTTGCGATTAACTATTGTTAAGGTTAAAGGTTGGGCTGCTAGAAAACTTAAAACGTTTCTGAAACAAGTCGCCTTTTTCTTTTTCGTGTGGTTAGTGACTAACCTGGTGTCAGTGTTTTTATGCCACCCATGGGTCTCTGACTTGGCTTCACATGCCGTCGAGAAATATCTGTCAGGCATGCCGGTTTCCTCAAGATGTTTTCCTTTACCGTTTTTGAAGCAAGTGATAATTAACAAGTAACTTACTAAGAATTTGTTATATGAAATTAACCTTGGCCTTTTTGCTGCTGATCAGGAATTTGTATATTCTATACTGTACTGAAGTTACCAGGCGTCGCTTTCTTTGAATTAATATATCACTCGTTAACTATCTCGCCTTAGTTAACAGCAATAACTTAAAACGATAATTTATATTACAATTTTAACGATAATTAAAAGTACAATAAAGAAGCGCAGTGGCTTCATTTCAACGTTCAAACCTTCGAATCTTTACCATCTCGGAATGTTCGAATAGCCAATGAAATTTTACTACCGCGCCCGTCCACATAACTTAGGAACTAAAAACGGCCGTCCCTCGAATATTTCGAAAAATAAAAAGTTGGAATATTCTCGGACGTTTATCTGTCCACAGCATCGGAGTGTTTCCCGGCGAAGCTCCTCGGAATTAAAACATTGCATTTTTACCATAGAAACGTACGGGATGTAGATGGTATCTTGAGCGTCTTACGATTTATTTTACGAGGCTGTGGAGACCCGCGGACTAACAACACAACGGTTGCCCGGCAACCACTATTTACTACTTTTAAGTTTGGGCCCACGCTCACTCACTGGAAAAACCTCCATGCTCCATGTGTTACATGGAAAATTAAACACGGGGTTTATGTTATTGCGTTTATTACAGCAGAATGGCGCATGACGTCTTGGATTTTTTATTAAGCTATTGTATTTTGTAACTGAACTTAAACTTCATTTCTACCTTCAAGTGGACTGGAAAAGCCTTTTTTCCCGCATGGGTTGGATTTAAACTTTCTTCGCCAGAAACATTTAGAAAAATCATCGCAAGAAATATAGCAATACTTATAAATCTTCTCTGTTTCATCACGCTTGTTCTCAAACGATACAAAAACAAGGTGCGGGCTGTAATCGCTTCATTGTCGCGTCCGCAGACGTGCTAGCGTCCAGCTCGTTAAAATACCTTGGTCGAACAAACGACCACCATCACAATGTGGTTTCTTTTGGACCCCGAAATAGGAATGATTGCGGATACCAAGGTCAGCTTCGTGAAAAATTAAGATCTTACGTAAGGAAATTTTAATGGTGGTTCAGCTATGTGAAATTAATTGTATGAGTTGCTGATTGTTAGTAAGTATTTAAACTTCTTTCATAATAGCCGGCACTGAGAGGTATTCCACTCAGAGCACTGATTTCAACAGCACTTGTCCGAACCACACCAGAGCACTTTCCGTATGTCCGTATGTCTGTTTGATCTCCAGAAATGCTGTACGGGTTTTAAGGAGGTTTTCATAGTGATTGTCAGATTTTATCTACTCGTATGTGAGGTGCAAACTGTTAATATAAGTTGATTATTAATAAATAAATAAATAATACGTGTGGCACTCGAGGACTGCCGCGGTAAAGCTATTGCATAGCATATATTCAAAAATAAGAAGATAATATTGTTGATTTAAAATATTTTTTTTAAAAAATACCCCTATACCCCCCCCCTAAATCGCAGAATTTACACAACCGTCAATGACGTCTGCCCTCACGCGTCTGCCCGCGTTCGGGTCGCGCACTCGGCGATCGCGCGTCATTGCCTATCCCGCCCCTCCACCCTCGTTCTGCGCGCCCGCCGTCGACTCATCGCAGGTCATTCTTATCGTTCTAACTTTTAAAATATTAGTCCAAATTACTTAGTGTAAAAGACAAATTTTATCTACATTAAATACCGAAAGCGATGAAGGTATTTATTTTGATACGAATTAACTAAATACTCTAAAATATGCAACTTAAAAAAAGTATTCAATTTAAATGTATTTATAGCTCACTATTTTGGCTATAATGGCTTCCACATAAAAGGTAGATATATGCTGTCGCGGACTTTTATTTAGAACTCTTTAAGACAAACAACCCCACAATACATTCTTTTCATGTAACTCCAGCGGTTTAGGCAGCGCACGCAAAGATAGATCTCAGAGGGCAGGATTTTTTCCGACTTACTGGATACTTATCGTTATATTATGGCTAAATCACATAAAATCTTTATAAATTGTAGCCTATGTGTTATTCTGATATATAAGCCACATTACTGTAAAGTTTCATTAAAATCCGTTCGGTAGTTTTTGCGTGAAAGAGTAACAAACATCCATCCATCCATCCTCACAAACTTTCGCGTCAGGTTTTTTTTTCGTTACGGAATTTCTACATTCGGTCGCCGCGCTCAGAGTCTCCGATAAAAGCTATGCAATAGCTTAAAAATTCAAAGTGACTAACTAGTCATTTTGAATTTTTGGATAGATTCTACTATAAAACATCACTATTGTCTGCTGTCAGTTGTTCCCTAACCCTAGGCCTACCATTGATGTTACAATTTTAGACTTAGCGTATATCTTCGTAGATGATTAAGTGTCTAGATGTGGTAAAACAAGGACTAACAATAATAATGCACGTACTCTCTGTACGTGCATTATTATTTTTAGTCGTGACTTCTTTGGATAAATTTTTTTCTCGATATTTTTCCAATATGTGGTGATTAATGTATACTGTAACTGTAAACCAGACTTGCGCATACTCCAAGTACCTAAACATGTGATCGTCATTAAGCTGTCTATGCTAAATCGTATATTTTTTATCGATTTCAATCGCATCGATATATATTTTATTCGGGCGCGTATCGATTTATTTATCGTCATAATAAATCACTCGTATTGATCATTACCGATAATAATTTATAGTAGGTAGGGGCACTGAGCGGCGCGCGCGCAGGGCGTCGATAAATCATAGCCGAGAGTTGTGCGTGACCGCAGCGTCAACGATCATAGTCGTCTAATACTCTACGTTTGTTTTAGAGCTTGGATCAACAGCCAACGTCAACTTATCATCATTTTTCTATTTCTCAGAATTGTGCCACCATCATTTGTTATCGATTCTCGAGCTGGTTTGAAGAAGATCGGTACGATGTGAAACGAACTGTGAACCAGTTGCTGAATGTCTGTGATTTATTGAACAACTCGGTGTGTGATGCTGAGAGTTCAAACAGCTGGATAAACTATCCTTTCTATATTAATGCCCTGTTTTCAACAACAATCTCTAAGTCATCACCTAACTAAGAGCCTCAGTTCCACCTCGCCTGCATGAAACATGTCCTGCGGAAGATTTAGTTCAAGTCCAAGAGTCTTCATTCAAAACGCTATGCATTTCGTACCACTTCATATATGCCCATGAGGGTTTGCATAAATACAATGCTATGAACCCATTGATCAATATTCCATTGTACCTATATAGGTACTAGGGATACATAACGCGCATGTATCGGCGGCTGAGCAAAAGGCGCACAGCCCGCGGCGCACTAACGATGCGCGCAATTGATTGATAAATCAACGCGGCCAAGTTGCGCGAGCGCATACGACCCTTTGTGGTGTGCCGCAACTGAGGCACTGTTTGTTTTAATAATTTAGGGTATCTGTTTAAAGGTCTTCTTGAATTTTAAATTAGGTACAAAGTCGGAACGATATTGGCAGGTTTATTTTTTCTTTGATTGCAGTTTTGCTCACGATATTTGGTTTAGGACGTGGGTAGAAAATCCAGGAGTAAAGGTTGATAACATAAGTGACGAGGCATAGGATAATGATAAGTAACATACCTACATCCTTGTTAAGAAGTATCAGTCATTCTAGATCCAGCGAATAGACCATCATATCAATATCTAAATGCGTTTGAATGTCTGCTTATCGATAAAATTGGGTAAAATCTATTTCTGAGCAAAACTGACACTCCAGTAGAGTAGCTTTACCATTTACTCACACTAGTGTGTCTTCAGGCACCTTAACTCAGGTGTAAATGTTGCATACATGCATTTTAAGTCGCGTTGTAAGTCTATTAGGGAAGTACATTACAACGCGTACCGCTGTGCCCGCAAACGATCGCCTCCCGTGGCTACTTATGGCACTATTACCATCCATCAACATCGCTATATGGGGGTAGGTAGGTATTGGAGGTAGGGTAGGATAGAGCTCGTGGGATTTGTAGGGAAAAACGAGATGTCGTTTTATTTTGATGATTGACTGTCCAACGATGTTTTTATTTCTGATTTATATGCCGAAGGGTCTTTAGTAGTGAGTCATCGATGCTAGAAAGTAAGATGGCTCTTATAGATTCGTGGTAACCAAAAATAATAAAGAAAGAAAAGAACAAAAGTCGAAATAGTCGAATGAAAGCTGAGTAAATGGCAGTGAACAGGCGATATGTCTATCTGCTTGGTCTTAACTGGTTGGGAACGTATCTTTTGTGACTTTCTGGATCTCTGCCTTTCTTGGAATTATGGCTAAGCATCATTCAGGTATCTAATCTAACAAGCTAGTATTATCCCACTGCAGTGCAAAGGCCATCCAGGTATACTGCCAGTTTTTTTCACAAATATGAGAAAAATATCAAAAGCAAAAATATAATAACTAATTCACCATCCCACTCTTGTGTTGGGTCACAAATCATCACGCTACATGAGGGCGGGGTAGGGTTGTCTTGTAATCACTTTAGCTCTCCGGAGGTGTAATCTCGTTACGACCCCTGCCTCATTAGCCCCCCAACTAATCGAGTTCAGATTTCATTACTGCTGCACCCCTGGTGATTGTTTGTGTTCTTGCTTATTGTATTCGAGAGCTTTCTGTAATTGGGTTAAAGATTCATTGTTTTCATATAACTTCAGACCATTTTGGTGTGCTCACTGATATAAGAGTTTTTAAACATCTTTGTACCACAGAAAGTTAACAATAATTAGTTTAGGTACAAAACTAATTCTAGTTAACTTTCTGTGGTTCGAAAGTAACATAATTTTATTCAGTCTCTCCGCGTTTATAACTGAACTCTATAACTATGTTACTTATATAGTTGGGTAAAATCTAGTTGGGTAAAATGTACTTACATAGTTATTCATTAGACTTAAGTGAAGAACTTTTCACCAAGGTAAATGCGAACGCAACCTCTAAAACATAGCACAACTCTTCCGCATGATTTTGCATCCCTCCCAGGAAACATATATTGAAAGTGTCGTACGTCTGATAACAATTCCTCCTTTAAGGGTCGGCTATTAGGTAAATCGTGTTATGGGTTTTGTATAAGTTTAAGTAGAAAAATTAAAGTAGAAGCCACGAAAAAAATCTTCTGGCTATCTCATGAGTTTCAACCAGTCAGTAACGAAATCGGATTGAGGATAAACCTTGAAGATTATTATCAAAAAATATTGAATATCACTAAAAACGTGCAAAAAGCACTGCCGTATTTTGATAAGTTTAAGAAGTCACATAAACTTAAATAAAGACAACAAAGAACCCACAGATTTTTGCTGTTTTCCATAACATTCCTTCTGTTTTGCGTAAAAACTCAAGAATTTTCACGGTCACAAAAATAATATTGACATACGGTGAAAATTCAGAAAATTTCCGAACATATACACAAAACAGAAGTAATGTTATGGATAACATAAAATGTTGTCTTTATTTAAGTACCTATCCCTATTAATTGGGTGACTTCTTATTTTCGCTAAAGTTATCAAAATACGGCAGTGCTTTTTGCACGTTTTTAGTGATATTCAATTATTTTTTGGTGAAACTCTTCAGCTACCCAGACGTCTTTTTCGTGGCTACTCCTTGAAGTTTTCTATACAAACTTATCAAAACCCGTAACAGGATTTGCCCATAGCCGACCAACACTTATAAAACTATACTGAAGTGCAATAACTCTATCTGTACCCCCTTGCAGCATCCACTATAGATGCGTGGGGGACACAAATTAGATTGTGCTCGGAAGTTTCCGCCTGACCGCCTCCCGCACTGACATTAGTTTTCATTTGAACTTTATTACATTATACTTATCGAATTAACTTGCCAAGTGCATTCTTGGCAGTATTTGTTTGTCTGTGGAGTGTTATACGTTGTTGTTTTCCAAGTTACTATCAAGAGGAGGTATTGTTTGAGTTTCAAATAGATTTGCTGATGGCTTCAAGGCATTAGTGGCAAAGTTACAAAAAAATGTGTTTTAAAACTGCCGCAGTCAGTGGCTTAGGTTTTACCCGTTTCACTAAACTTCGAAGAATTTGAAATAGGTTGGTTTTGAAGATAACCTAACCTCAATATGAGATGCAATGAATGAATGAAGAATGTCTGATGAGTCATAGACATAGATGAATCTAACTTAAACGAAAACAAACAGAACTTTTCCAAAACCGACACGGAGATTTGGATAGTGTTAAGTTACCCCTTAATCATGACATCATTAGATTAGTCATTATTTAGCGGCTAAAGACTCCAGCTTCCATTGTGTAACTTCACCAGAGCAGCAGAATTGGCAAGGCAGGCCACGCGTCGCCACGCGCCGTCATCCGACACGCTCGCGAATATTCCTGCACTTGGCTGCTCTCTTGGTGCGTGAAATAGGATTTTGATGCCTTTCCGATTAATATTATGCATAGTTTGCCGGTCTGTCGGTTTGTCCCTATGAATTTATTGGTAAGGGAAAAAAAGGTTCGTTGAAAGTGCGTGAACACTCAGCCAGAAAATAGCCCAGTGAACAAGAATATTCTTTCAAATATTTTACATAAATTGCTATGGGGTTTGCCAGACTGCGTATGCAGAACTCTAAAATTATCAGCATGGAGGACGTTTAGCAACCAAGCTGTTCCTTCCTGAGAAACGCTCCGATTCAAGATCTTCTTGTTATTCTGCTAGCTACGTTATTGCCTTGGTTCATACGCTACATCAGTACGTTTCTGCCAGTCCATCAATCAAGTTATATTTTCTTTGAGACCAATTCTTTGATCCTTTAGCTTTTGGATGTAGATGATACATATGTAGCTGCAGCATCAAACTGTATCCCCCGATTTTGTTATCATACGTTTTTTGAATTGCCTCCCACTATTGAAGCAAATTTAAAGCCGTATTCACGTCAAAAGTGTCCAGAACGGTTCATCAAATCTACATCATCCTCAGTAAAAAGGAAGTAACATATGACAAATGTGTCTTGTATCATGTTAAAATAATCTTTCTGCTTAACCTCGCACACTGAGCCACAAATTGTCATGTCACAGGGATTCCGGTGAGCGTGCACTAATCCCAGGGATTACTCCACAGAACATGATTTAATAACCACAGCTGTCAACGCCTAAACGCTACAAAAGAAGTAAAAGATTGCAGCTGTCTTCCTAAAAATCTGTTACGTACATAAATTGATTTTAATTTCGTTTATTTTATGAAGTTTATTAGGCTTGAATCATCCTATAGCCTTTTTCATGACTCAATCCAAATAATTTATTTAGCGTAATTTGTAGAACTTTATTTTTTCTTAAGATTCTGATAAATAAATTGTCACTGCACCAAGTTTAACACTATTAACCCAGTAGACTGTTTACAGTACATTGTATAACTTAATTAGATTCACTGACACTATTAATTATGGAAATTGAAAACTGATGTAAATGATAATCAAACTTATCATCGGGGCTGAAATTAATGTAGCTGTTGCAAATTAAATATAACATGTTTTCTACTTTAATTCTTCATTCAATACGTCGCAGTTTTGACAGTGCATTAAATAATAACTCAATTAAAAGTAAAACAATATTTAATGAATGTAAGTCATGCATTAGAAGAGAGTGAAAGGGACGCACTCTCATTACAGAGCTACGTACGCAAGTGGGCGGGGCTTACGACGCCCTACGGCGAGTAGTGATGTCACATAAAATTTGTCGATGGATTTTACCGCCTCGTACGTCTACGGTTTTATCGACTGGTATCCAGATTAATGATAAAGGGCTGGAACTCTCGAACGGGGCGCTTTTCTGTAGCAGAAATTACCCGGCGTCGCAAGTTTCTTTAATAGTACAAGATTTTAATTAGAACATAGACTGTAAATTATTTATGGGTAGCTTTAATTTATATGCGGATGTCTTTTACTTAGATCTCAGAGGAGGTTTGTGGAGTATAGTGAATGTGGGAAACTAAACTTGGGTAATTAATTGTGTGTAGTTATGTGATGTCCAGTTTTGTTTGGTTTCTTTAATTAGACGCTGTCTTTATACCCTGATCTTTATCACCTTTCCGCTGTTTATGTTACTAGAAATTAAATTATTAAGTCTGGTATTGTATATCGGGCTGGTTTTCGAAACTCCACGCACAAGCGCGTAAGTTGCGTACGGAAATGATTAAGTTTGATTAATTTAGAAATTTACAATACACAATTTCTCTATAAAACCTTTTTAGTAGTTTCTCGACATCAAATCGTTTTATAAATTAATCTATAGACCCTCATCTAATTCAGAGATTTTATATTACATTCCATAATTAGGTACCTATGTCTAAGGTGTTGCAATTGGAGCAATAACTTTTTTTAAAGTTTATAAAAATATAACTTGAAAAATCAACCTATTAAACGCACGGTGACAGTAATTAAATGCACCGTCCAAATAGAAGAAGCGACTGTGACACTTCGATCAACAATCTGTGACAGTACAGACATCCGCCCACAGTGTCGCTGTATCAACCGCCGGCCACCAGAGTAGTAACTACACTATACTTACTACACAAACACGGGCCACGCTCTATTATACCGGCGGGTAACTCGATACGTAACGTTAATGTCTTCCAAAACGTATAAAATAAAACGCCACGATCTTCACATGATACTTTGACAATGATTTGAAGTGCGACCTGGTAAACTACGGAGTTTCTTGTGCTACAAAAAATAGATAAGTAATGTTGTAACTTGCGTTGAATAAATACTAAAGATTTAGTTAATTTTTAGAGGAAAAATATAACTAAGATGAAGTAGGCTCTCTCAAAAGTAGGTATGTCTTAGCAAACAAATCTTTACAAAGTGAAGAAATTCTGGCAATTAAAAATACAAACAAAAAAGACAACAATCCTGTTTACTCTCAGAATCACAAATTTTCGCAGACTTGATTATGCAAAACTAATACAGTCATTATAAAATACCGGTACAAGCCCAGACGTCTCCGTTTATGGTGGAATGGTTCCATAAAATAGGGAGATTAAAATTTTGAGTGGTTTTAGGCTAAAAAAGGCTAAATGTAAATGATTGGTGGCCGCTTGGCGCCGCGCGCATTACGTTGGGTCTGGTGCGCGCATGCGCTCCGCTGCCTTGCACTAATCCGCTGCGCAGACGCATGCACGTTGCGTTTATAGTTAGTGGTACAAAAGATGAATAGTCAGCGAGATGAGTTGATCTACTTTTGTAGTAACAGATGCAAGAATTGTAATTGATTTTCACATTATGCTAGTTAAGTTTTTGTAGTTTAACTCATCTAACTTTAATCTTTACTCAACTAAGTAAGGAGACGATGATATGGCTTAACTTTTATACCGATCTCCTTGTGGGATATTGGTTAGATACTAATAATTATTGTAAAGATTAGACAGATGGTAGAGTTGCAATTTAATTTTTCAGCCGCATCTTTGTCATAACTGTAGATAGGTAATTAAACCACCTACTTCTTTTAAGATGAATGGATGTAATATAACTGTAATCATTGGCTATTTATAGCGCGTTTATCGATGACTATATCTAATAATCCGCTATTGGTTTATGACTTGTTAATACTGCGTCTAATATCTTGATTAAAGGCCGCTTTGTCTGAACCGACCTCTGTCACCGTCACTTATCGACTCGACTATCGAGAGCTACGCGCCGATGAACAACACTATTATGCTAAAGTGCACATTTTATTACGAATGAGTGAATTTCATCGTTTGAGACACTCATCTTACTCATGTGTTCCTGGTATCGTGTTTCATATTTGACTAGGCTTTCTATGATGGCGTGTGGTCTCTGGTTTGGATAGGCCACCCGTAATAACGGAAAATGAGTACCTAATTGGTCAACACTTACTGTGTACCTACTTCGATTATTGAATAAACCGTTTTTATACATGGCAATAATGCCAATGCCGAATATTCTGAATTCAGGATGTGTCCTCATATTTGTATTTGCTAGTGCCACCTTAAGCCTTGATAAAGTAAGAACAGGCACTTATTATTTGATTGATTTTTTGATTTTTCAAGGTCTTTATTACTGCAAAGGTTGTTACACTGGTGTTTACAAATGATCTTATTCTATTTGTGCACAAATCGAGAATAATTTTGTTACATAGGCTATATTTCGCCTTTACAAACATTAAAACATGTTTTTATTATTTTATTTGCGTTGACATGAATAATAATTATCTAATAATGTACATCGTTTAACTAGGTATGTGCAAGTCTTAGTATGGACCCACATAATATTTAATGTTTAGTTACAAAATGTACGCTTTATTATAAAATGTTATAATAACATAAGTAACGTAATAGCGGGTAGGCCGCGCAAAGATTTTGAGTACACGGCCGGTCAAGCGGCGTCGGCTAGCAAGCGGGCTATCGTCATGATACGTCACGGAGGAAGTAGTGATGGGGCAGTCGGTATCGATTGTACGTGCGAGCGTAAGACAATGTACTTAGTCTACTTTTACCAATTGCAGATATTAGAGTATTACGGTGTGATGGGTTTTTAAGTAAGTAGAATTTGCGTGAAATTTTTAATATAAAATCTTTTAATAATGGATACTTTATTCGCATGTGTAGTGTTTTAAGGTTTGTGCGAAATGGTGTGTTATACGATAATTTTAATGCTTTATTTTGGATCGTTTGGAATTTATTGTATTTGGTGTCTGCCAGACTGGACCAGACAGGTGCTGCGTAAGTTAAGCAAGGTCTTACTAAAGTAGAGTAAATAAGCAATTTTGTTGAAGGACTGAGAGTAGATTTGCGATTTAAAATAGGTTTTAGTGAATTTAGGGCTTTTGCACCTTGTCTTATAAGTAGTTCAGTGTTTTTGTTCCAGTTAAGGGTTTTGTCTAATATTATGCCTAAATATTTAACCGATTCGCGCCACGTTATCTGGAAATCATCAATTTTAACGAATCTGGTGGGAAGTGTGCGTTTCCTAGTGAACATAATTCCTTCAGTTTTTGTGGAATTAAGTTTCAGTTTCCAGGTCTTGAAAAATTGGCTGAGTAATTCCAGTGAATATTGTAGCCGTCCAGTGACTATGTCAACGTCTTTGTCTGTCGTGAATGTTGCTGTGTCATCAGCATAAATGGCCAACTGTGTGTGAGCATGTTTAGGTATATCATTCAGATAAAGTATAAAGAGGTACGGCCCCACAAGCGATCCCTGGGGCACATCGGCTGGGATGGTTTTAGGGGCAGAATGCTCTTTGCCTACATAAACTGAGAAGGATCGATCAAGTAAGTAATTTTGGATGAGTTTTACTAGACATAGAGGCACTTCATGTTTGATTAACTTGTGTAGAAGTCCTTCGTGCCAGACGGAATCAAAAGCTTTTTCAATGTCTAGTAAAATCATGCCTGTGGAAAGACCGCGGTTTAGCCCATGGGCTATGTGTTCAGCCACTCTGGCTAACTGCTGCGTAGTCGAGTGTGAACTTCGAAATCCAAACTGTTCGGGGATCAAAATGTGCGCAGTTGTTTTTGAGACACGGGATAAGATTCTAGTAGTTTTCCTATGCTTGGTAATAAACTGATTGGTCGATAGCTAGATGGAATGGCCTGATCTTTCCCAGGTTTCTTAATCGCTATGATTTTAGCGTGTTTTAATGTCTTCGGGAAGTATGCAAGTTGTAAGCAACCATTACACACTTTTGTCAAATAAACAATAGCTTTCTGTGGGAGATTCTTCAGTAAGCCATTTCCCAGACCGTCAAAACCAGGCGCCTTGTTTGATTTCAGTTTTCCTACGAGTTTTCGGATCTCATTCGGCCTAACAGGTAATGGGTAGTCATCCAACTGGTAACTGTCCAGCAATCTAATGGAGTCTTTAACTGCCTCTTCAATGATGGGGTCGCTAACCCAATGCTTGGTTAGATTCATATTTTCTAAGAAGGCATTATTTGATTAATACTTACTTAATAAGATTCTTTCATAATTACACCGTTTTTCATCCATTTTATTGCACTAATCTATGTGAATCATAAACGTTATATCCAATATCAATCAACACGCAGTAAACTTCATCCACAGTACCATGAAACATTACTTGCGCTGTATCAACTATTATCAACGATGTTGGAATCGCAAAGCAACGCGTTGCAACAACTTATCAAGTGTACGATAGTAATCGAACACCGATCGTGACTGACTTCTAGTTTACGAACACTCCTTTATGCGCGTGAGCAACCCTTCGAGAATATCACGAAAAGCAAATTAGTAAGTATTCCTATCTAAGAACAGAACCTAGGTACAAGTCCTTTCCGAAACTAAAATTATGTTGCTTGCAATAATTAAGGCATCAACTTAACTAAAATTCACTGACAGACAACGCGCAGCCTAAATAAACCACTGGGTCTAGAAGCATGAAATTTTGCACAAAAGTTCCATAAGTAACGAAAGTGAGCAAAAATTAAGGATTTTTGAAAATATATATCCTAAATGGGGTGAATCCCAATATAAAATTTTGTCGTTTTTGCCTATGGGAAAACCCATCGGGCCGGGCCACGCCTTGTAATTAAATATACTATAGCTTAATAATCAATACGTTTAATACATAATATTACTCCAAATATACGCAGAAATTCTACTATAATCCGCAGCGGAATATTGTGCTATCCGAATTGTGGCAATGCGCGCGCGCTCCATGCAGCGCCGGCTTTTTACAGCGCAAGCGCAAAAAGTGGCCATTACTCGACACTACAATCACACGCCCTTTTAGGGCTTGCACAAAGCGACGCCGCTGCAGCCTTCCGAGTACGCTAAATCCAATGAAAAGGTTGAGTGGTACTGTCAGCGGGAAGTGTTATAAGACAAGAACGACTATTTCGGAGTTTTATACTTTAGTTTGAATATTTTTTAAATTTTGTTACCGCCATCATCTCATAGCCAGCATCATCGTGCATATACTTTAGTTTGAAATTTTTTTAACGCCATCATCTCATGATATTTTAGGGAGGAGTCTTCTTTATCTAACTGTCCGTTATTGATTATGTATTAACTGTCTGCAACTTCAAACCTTTACATTTCTTTATCATCATCGTCCGCCCTTAACCCAGTTCATTTGTAATTAGCGCAGCGTTTATCTTCTTCCGTAGGTACATCTCTATCAACCACCACACCAGTATTCACCACCTTTCTAGCCATATCGTCATTCACCACCATCCGTCCATCGCTTCTTTGCCCTCACATTCTAAAACCAAAACTAAGCCCAGCACCGCTCTCTCCTCACACCGTCACCCCACCTCAGCACGGTCCAGTTACCTCAAGACGTGAAATTTAAAAGGCTCTCAGAAACAAAGCGCGCTCTAGACGGCCCTTTGAATCCAAATCCCTTCTTAAATCTCTATTCAGTATTGTTAGTCCTTCAGCAATGCCGTTTTTGGTACAGTTTTTGTATAGATAAACGTCGGTAATGTAATATGGTATTGTTGCTTTATCCAGATGGGATCGAGTGTCGGATCATCTGGGCTCTTGTTTGTTATGTTTTTTTTATTATTTGTCTAGTTTTGATGATGACACCTGAAGTCCTTTTTAGTAGGTTTTTTTTTTTCATATTTTGTAGTTTCTCTACCAAGGTTTTCATTGACTTAATTAAGCTTTGTGCAGACTAGCGCGACGCGATAGTGCGACGCGACACCGGTTATTGTTATACCGTGAAGTTTTCTTAGAAATTGTATTGTTACGAGTCGCGCCTCGCCGTCGCGTCGCGCTGGTCAGCACGAGCCTTTACTGTCGAATGTTGGATCAAAATAATGTTTCTAAAATTAATTTTTTTTTTGACGGTCAACTGATTTATTCATGACAGGTAGGTACTGCCTTTACGTTGAATGCCTATTTTTTTTTAGATTATCGTTTAAGTAAAGTTAAGTACTATGCCAATAAAATCTCTTGAGCGGATTGGAGTACTTTCAGATACTTCAATATTCATACTCCAAAGTTCTATTAACCATTCAAGTACGCTATAACCCTCACAAAGCATACAAGTACGTTAGTTTCCCCTGAACAACCGCTAAGAACCGTTGTGCTTTTGTGCGCGTTTGTCATAATCCCCTGGCTGTCCCCTGACATTGTGTTGACAACCATTGTACGTTGCGCCTGCGACGCGATCCTATCGCTCCGCATAATGATCTACAATCCTTTTATAAATCCCACTTTAAGTGATCGTAATAAATGTAATGGGCGGACTTTTGTGTGTGGAAAGAATTGCATAAAAAAATTATAAATTTTTTTGGACCTTCGTGTGGAAATTATAAATGCATCCATTCAGCTCCTTAACTACCGTAAAAATCTCTTCATATTGCATGTTCTGAAGGTTTCTTTTAATAACAAATGTTAACTAATTTGCCAAAACACGATTATGTCATGAGCCAGCCCACAATCACCAGCGTCTAAATCAATTATCTGACGTTTCATTCACTTAAGCCAACAACAAAACGTCAAAAAGAATGATGATGCATATTCGGTTATACGGCCGCGATAATTACGAGTTTTTGTTCGATCGATACCACTAATTTAATAACCTATTCCTTAACAACGGAGTCGACGACACCCGAGAGCACGGACATAAAAATGTCGGGTCGTCTCCAATCAATCTTGGTCTTATACCTGGACCCAGAGATCGGATCGAAGAGATAACCCTTCTTCAATGCGTAATACCATTAAAACAACGGTGACAATCCAACCAAAAAATAATTTTCAACAGCTCTTTATGTCGATAAATGTGGTATCGGCCATGACACCACTCCCATCTCTAATCCGTCCGCGCACGGTCAGTTTTCCATCGACAAAAAAGATTTTATGTTCGATGATTAAAAATGTGAGATGATGATCATTGCGAGGGATCCCACTGCGAAGGTTTGTTTAACCTCTTTGTTTTTCTGAATTCCTGGTCGTGGGTCCGTTTTAATTAATGCCCGTCACGTATTTTTTTCGATGTTGGTTTTTCAACTGATTTTTTTCATTTTGTTTTTATTTTATCTCCGGTTTTTGAAATATGTCCGTGGGTCCGTGGTGTGTGATGCGATATCTCTGATGTCGCCCTATTGTTTTCATTTGATATATTTATGCGCTGTGTTCTCGGGAGTGGTGTTTCGAATGTATTTTTTTGATCGTGGAAGCGGTGAGTGGCCGGTGACGCGGTATCATGGATCATCGATTGTTCTGAATCACCGACTGTTGACATTATTTATGTGGGTGACTCGGGGACGTCTAGGAGAGTGACGGCTACCTCTCTTGCTCGTGTAGTTTGTATGGAAATTAACTCAGTCGGGAAACTTTGAGATGTCCAAATAATTGTATTCGTCTTTTCAGCGGTGATTGTTAGACGAAGATAATGAACTATATGAGCTTCCGAGATTTATGTTATCTAGCTGTATTGAGGAAGATATTTAATGATATCCGGAGAGATCTCATCTCTCATCTCATAACAGTGTTTGTTATTGATGCTTGTTTATAATATTTCAAGTTTTAATAAAGCAGACAGGCATAAATATCCATCATTAGATTATTGATACCTCTACACAACCCAACTCGTCGTTAAAGTTTAACTTAATTGTCATCAATTAAAGATTCAATGTTAGGAAGATAACACCGAAATACTCACACATTTGAATGCAGCCTCCTTCAGATCATAAAGCTGTGTGTTTATAGTAGCTCGTGTAGATAACTAGCTACAATTAATGTAATCGAGTTATTTATTAGACGTGTTTGAATTAGCTTGTTAGGTACCAGGGTAACAGGCAGGAGATAGTGGAATTGTTTACATAGTAACGCGATGTTTATCGACTTCAAGAAACGACATTGTTCGTGTCAAACCTGTTTGTAAAATAGGTGTTTTATTTACATTATCAGGTTTGTGCTCCCCTGTTTGTCTAACTCAGTGGTCGACAAACCGCGGCTCGCGAGCCGTATGCGGCTCTTCGGCCTATAGAGTGCGGCTCTATACAAATGTCGAAGAGGGCGAGCGTAGTTACGCGCGGGAGTCGAGGTTTCGGTCATAAGCAAGATATCAAGTTTTATTCAAAATACAAACTATGTTTTTCAAAGATTTACTTCCGAAGTATTTTCACCAAAAATTAACAGGACATTGTTTTTTTTTAATTTACTGTACCTTTCAAAGTTTTCTAAGGGTAACTTGTTACTAAGTAAGATGCCTTTATCATATTACTATCAGCCGGTATGACGATACGGAATGAAGGCATCCTACTTCTTAGCAAGGTATTTTTGGAAGCGCTGTGGAGTGAAAGAGGATAGGAGTTTTAAGGATTAAGAAAAGTGTATTGAGACAGTTTGGACACAAACGGGATCATAAGAAATCTTAGTCGTTATAGTATTGATACTTGGTTCTATTAACTAATGGATGAGTTTGCCGACCACTGGTCTAACTTGAATATTCGCCAGTTACCATACCAGGCCAACATACCTCCAGCGAGCAATTACTGTTCTACCCTAAGACAGCTACGAATTGTATTTAAAAAAAACCAATTCGAAAAGACCTTCCTAAGAAACTCATGACTTCATGTTCGGCCTCTTCCCAAGCGCTTAAATAGAGTGATCGCTAGGTAAGTAACAGCCCATTATCCAGCACTATGGGACACAAAGGAGGTTAGACCAAAATGTAGGCTACTAAAAAAACTATAATGATATGACAAAACAATATTATCACGACAAGGATCTCGAACGCCACTAAAATACATTACAAAAAAATTCGCCATTCCCATACATCATTTCCTCGTATTTTTTCCCAACGGTGTGTAACCTATCTGTTTGTATCTTTGCAGGTAAGTGTTGATGTAACCCGAGAGTTTGTTCACTGCAGACGTACAGACATACACTCGACTTAGTAAGATGATCGCTGATAGTGGTATGTATATATGGAAGAACGATGGGGCGATAACGCTGACGGGAGGTAAGTGATATTATTTTTATGTTTCGAGATTTGGTGAGGTCGGCATGAAAACGGAATTGTTTTGTTTTGGATGATACTGCCATGAGAAGGGACTTATTTGTAATCGATCTAGGAAAGGAGTAGTTAGTTCCCATGACCCTCAAAGTAGAATATTATTTTTTATTGACATCGATAAATCATAATCATCCGGCTCGAAGGACCATGTACATATCTGGTGCTCCGTTAGGCGACTTACTTATATTAATATTTAAAAAATGTTCTTATATGACGAAAAATATTCATATATGACGGAAATGCAAACAGGTTTTTCGATTACTTACCTGAAAAATTGATTTGTTTTAATTTATTTATTTATTTAAGCCCGCGTTAAGGTCGAAAAATATTCCACAGGAACGTAGGTACTACCCGGATTCAGAGTATCTTTGTCCTAACCCAGGTCATGGCCTATCCATTTGTAATGGAGTTAGCCAATTCATCTAAATCCGTTCAGCCATTACGGGATGAAAAGGTAACAGGCAGATAATAAAGCTGTTTTAGGGTTCCGTAGGTACCTCAAAATGAAAAATTGAAACCCGTAAAGGATGACTTCGTTGTCTGTCAAAACCCTTTTTCTCAGGAACGCATCAAGTTACCACTACGATTCCTTAGATCTGTAACGAAAATCAAACTTCCAAATCAACACAATAAAAAAAAAACGGCCATTTATGCCGTATATTTTGACACTCGCAAATAACCCAAAGCCTATTTGGTACTTTCCGTTGGCCCAGCAGCATGAAGTTTGACGAGAAGCAAGGTCAAGTAAAGAAAATTGGTAATTTATAGTTTTATATGAACTCCAAAGTTAAGTTTGTCCTTCAATCCCGATTTGGAAATTCGGGCAACCGAGCAAGCACATCTTTGAGACGGAACTCTCAGGGCGTAAGTCCTACTAATCGCCCATGTCCAGTTAAAAAAAAAAAAAAACAGTAGCCTAACTGCGTAATACACGATCAATCAGAATCTGAATCGTTTTGAAACAGATTGCTTCAAAAGCTCGAAAAAAAGTACTGCTCAACAACGTAAATAACGCAATGAATGTTGTTGAACTGTCAAAATGAAAAAGATTTATCGTAATCGTTTACGAAAATATGTCACGTAATTAGATAGCAGGCTTTTAAGATTCTAAATGCCTTAAAATACTAATTATGCATTTTGCTATTATTATTACCATTAAAGGCTCGTACGCAACAGCGCGACGCGACGGCGCGACGCGACTCGAACAATACAATTTCTAAGAAAACTTGACGGTATAACAATAACCGGTGTCGCGTCGCGCTAGTCTGCACAAAGCTTAATTTGTAATACCTACTCTAGTGCCGCCATTGACCACGTAATAATACCTACATGTTAGAAAGGTTAGTTTATGAGTTTAAATTATTATAACTTTTGACAGAGTGGGCCGATTGGAATGAAATAAGACTAAATATTAAGTCAAGATACAGACTATGAATATATTTCTTAAATCAACTTAACTTTAACTCCCTTAAATCTCTTGAAAAGAAGACAAAAAAAAACAATATTACATATGAATTTTAAAATCACCTCTATTTTACCCCTTTGGGGGATGATTTTACAAAAACGCTGAAATGCGCATTTCTTTATTTCTTACCACAAGCATAAATTAGAATTTTCATATCCCCAATTTAAGAAATGCTGGGTTTCCCCTACAAACTTTCATCCCCTATTATCACCGCCATTAGGATTATTTTTGAGACAAAATGTAACCTATGTCCTTCTCCAGGATGCCATCTATGTCCTTGCCAAATTTTATCGAAATCTATTCAGTGGTTTAGCCGTGAAAAGGTAACATACAGACAGACAGACAGAGTTACTTTCGAATTTATAATATTAGTATGGATAATATAATAATAATGTATAGTATTAGTATAGATAGTATGGATTTCATATATAATTCTAGTCCATACTTTAACACTCATACATTAAACTATTTTAAATTCTAAACAGATAAAAACCCAAAATAAAATTGTGATTAAATAAATTTAAATATTCAACAACTCAAAAAAAACATTGTCAAATAATTATAAAAATGTCAGAATCGTATAAAAAATAAGTAATATAGAGTTTCCAGAGTTTAATTAATTAAATCGATGAAATAATAATGAAAATTAGGATGAACAGTTTGTAGAAAAGTAGAGAAAATTTAGAAAGTTTTATTTAATCCGCCTGGGACATCTTGGCCAATACCCACGCATAACTAGGATAACATATTTGCAAGCACGTCGCAATAGGGTTGCCTCTTAACATATTGTAATGTATGTGTACAAATGTATCTATTTGTCCGTGCGCTCGTATTACGAGTCCCGCGGGACCCCGGGATTATCCGGGATGCCCGGGATGCTGCCCCCCGGGATAAGTAATGTACCGGTGGGCATTGATGTGCCCGCTGTGTATTGCTTTGTTAATAAATTAGGACACTTCCACTGGATATTAAACTAGGGTATATTATGTACTTACCTTTGTGAATTTTATATTTTCGTTTTATTTTTATAGGCTTACTTAGTTAGAATTATGCTTAAATTGTTAAGATATGAGAGATCGCGGAAAAGAGCGGGCCAATTTATTAATTTAAAAAGTAGATGTCTTATAATTTCGTCTTGTGAAAGTCGCAGTACCTGTTCGCGAACAAAATAAAGTAAAAAGTATATAAATAATATTCCCCTGGCACTTTTTTTCCCCTGTGCATAAATAATCGAAATGTTGCTGATCAAAAACGCGCACATCCCAACATGTGCGCTTCTGTCCGCGCAAATCCCAATCTCAGGCCGACAGGGACCGCTGATCCGGAAAATTGAAAAAGGGAACTGTGCAATAAACAAACATAACTTTGCGTGCAGTAACACCACTATTTAATTGCGCATAAGGTTAAAAATAGTGGTCTGGGTAGGGTAGCCGTAGGGCTGGCACGTCCCATGCGACTTTAAGGATTTAAGAGAATTATTAGGAAATAATTCGACCTGTGTGTTGTATTTTTGTGTTGCTGTTTGATGGGGTATTGAGATTCATACGTTGTTCATTTTTGTTATAGGATAATTGTCTAAATAAAGACAAGTAGCTATCAAAAAATTCTATGAATAGTTTAATTCAGTTCCAAAGTTACCTCAATTAAAAAGCTCAAGTTAAGCTTTTTAATACCAATATGACTTTTTCAATTCGTATGTACTTTCTGAGTTTATCTGGCACATTACTGACATCGGTGAAGGAAAACATCGTGAGGAAACTTGTAGTTAATATAAGTCTGAAATCGCCAACCCGTCTTGAGCAAGCGTGGTGATCAATGCTCGTGCCGGGGCCTCTTCTCTGTATGAGGAGACGTCTTGCCCTGCAGTGGGACAATAACAGGCTGGCATTTAAAAAAAAAAAAGAAAAGCTTTTTAAAGTTTTAAAGCTTGTTTTTCTCACATTTATCACTAGGTAACCGAATACTTAAAAACAACAAAAACTAATTTCCTAAAAGCTTAGACAATTTTTCAAGAAATACCAAATTTTTCCCCAGTTTACGTTTTGATAATAAATCACTACGAATTTTGTCCACCCTCCGATCCCATAAGGGCAGAGAAAATCGCAACACGATCGTCATTTGAAAAATAATGATGTCATCAAACACTAATCCGAAAGCTTTCATGTGGATTACATGTAAACCAGCTTTCATTTGCGATTAAAAATCTATTATTCAAGCCATTTTCAACTCTATTGTTTGCCAAAACTGCATTTTCTGTTTGTACCCTGGAGGACTTTCTCCCAATGTACTTAGACTTTCGCTCTATAAAACTGCTAGTGTCTCTTTAGATCTAATGCGTTTTAGACCTTACCTCCTGAACATTTGGTTTAAAATCCGAATACCATCCTTGCATTTCAATCTTAAGCAAAAACTTGCAAATTTTATTCTATAGACTAAGACACAGAGTGCAATTTCGTATGCTGCATAAATAAGGATGGCAACACACAGTGGTGTTTGTGCACTGGTGCGTCATTTCGATACATTAAGCAAGTGATTTATACGCGGGAAACGGCGGAGTCAAAACATACAGGGTGAGCGCGCTCCGAGTGCTACCCGCCTGCTTTGTAGGGTTATCAAGATGCGCATTTTTATTCACTTTTTCACTTATGATTATGACTTTCATGAGCAATTGTAAAGATATACAGTACAAATGCTGGTGATTAAATTTTTCACACTTTAACAATGGTTGTACTACATATAAAAGTGTGTAGTGGTTATCTATAACAGCTTAATAGTATTCACAATATTCCTTTACGAGCTTTCTTGTTTTGTCGCATGATTATGTCAGAAAAAGCATTATAATTATATTGACAAAGAAATGTGTAAGTTGGGGTTAAAATAAACTATTCGTCATGAAAAGTTCAATTGGTATAATTTTCCTGCTTCTCCTTTCGTAGCCTTAGCATAAAAATCTACGTCAGACGGACTGTAATTTCCGGACATCCCTACACTACAGTTCTCATTTGGGGAAGATGCATGAGAGATCAGAAGCGCGTCCCCCTGGGATGTAGATCTCATCTCGAGGGCTCTCCACATTGCCGTAAGCGGATGTAGGTTTTTGCATCGGCTTCTTAACGAAAAATTATTATCTACGGTACAGGTGTGTATTACGGGACTCTGCGTATTTCAAACATCTAATCGCTCTAGCTGTGCTTAGTGTCTAGGAACAGCTAGAGCGGTTACACAAATTTTGGTCTTTCGATACGAGCAGTCAATATGAAGAGGGTTTCGTCAAATTATTGGGTGTCCTTCCTCCATTGTTAGACCATCTTACAGATGTACAGTACAACTATTTTCTTAATGTCCCTCGGCAAACTTCGTATTTTGTCAGTCGTCGAATTTTTATCAGTTGCCCTTTGCACTTGGTAATTATGGTTGACGGCAACGCGGGCGCAGAGGTAGGAGTCAATACGGACTTACAAGCTCCAAGTGCAAAGAGCAACTGATATAAATCCGACAACTGACGAAACACAAAGTTTGCCGAGGGACATAGTTGTACTGCAAATTTAGTTCCATCACTGTTTTCCCCTGCCTTGCAAATAAAACTTTCTGATAATTTGCAAAAATGTTTTATATCACCCATTCTGTGCTTACTAAACGAAAACCCAAATGATTCCTGTCACTAGTCGCCAATCTATCATAATTTAAAAGCTCGGGGGTCGTTTTGCAAGTAAATGTGTTTTACTCCGAAGGGGGAAGGGTTAATTCACGGGAGTAATTTTATTGCGACGCAGCAAAGGGTTAAGTGAGGTGAACACTGAATCATGTTTTATGCTTTTTAATTTGTTTTCGGAAAATAATTAGGGGGTTGCAGAGTGCTCTATGTGTAGTACCAACCCTTTTCTTTGTACTTTGATGAAGTTAGGGCGGAATTACTAGGAGTCCATAAACATCTAGAAACGATATAATGTATGAGTTAGAATCAGTTAAATGTGAAGCGAATTTCAAAATTGCAGTGATCTCTACTCATTTTTGCCAGACTGTAAGTGAATATTTCATTGTAGCTACTTGACTTGAAACCACCAATTAAGCAAAAGTTATGAATAACGTCGTAAATTAATGGACAAAATAATGGAGCTGGTTTTACTTCATTAAAAAATGACTAGCTTACATCCACAAACTGTATCATACCCGGAGGGCTTTCTTTAAAAATATCGTCCCTCTAATGAGTCGCTGGCTATTAAGCAATTACCTCCCAAGTGTAGCACCTGGCTCCCGGTACACTGCCTCTATTCTATTAATACGTAAACGCTTAAAGATGCTCGTTTAATGTGCTCCTTCCATTAGGCGACGTTGTAAATTATATCCACTTTAGATCTATGAGTTCCTGGTACTTTCGCCACTACTGTAAATGAGACATATTCATGAGATTTGTGTCAAACACCGGCTAATAGTGTGCTGTGTACGTGATGTATGTATTCCGATTGATACACATACAATAACTGTATCTTGTATCTATAGAAATGCTCGTGGAAATACTACGAGCAATTTCCCTTTAAAATTAGCCGACGAACCGTCGATGAATTAAAAACAGCTGATTCTAAAATATTCAAATTCAACCTAAACACTCGTATTTCACGCAGCAAACCGCTGCCGCCTTGACGTCAAAAAAAAACCTTAAAATGCTCTCAGATATTAAATTCAATACAGTGCTACTATTTTCGTGCAACCATGAATTGAATTTTTTATGGGACGCGCGTGGGTCTCTGTCATTTGTTTTCATTACACTTCACCCCTCAAGAAAAAAGTTTGTATGCCTACGCTGTCAATATCACAATAATTTTTGCGGTCCGTGTGTAATATGTATACTGGATCTTGATTTAAATGTTATTATTAAGTGGACGGAACTAGTGGCGTTAATAGCGCTCACGATTTGAGATATTAGCTAATAATCTTTATCTTTATTTTCCGAATGGAATTCAGAATGCTTAAGATATTATTCGCCTCATATTTTATGCATGCTGGTAGTCTAATTTCTTTTATTTGTGAAGCTTGATAATTAAGTAGATAGTATGTCTTTCTTGTATGTAAAAGCTGTTTAGTAAATCCAATTTTGGACAACACCTGTCTGTTGGTCTAGTAATAGTGTTGTCGTCCACTTAACTTTAGTCAAGTGGGTTAAACACTCTGCATCCCCATGCCACTCCCCATGCCACTATACTTTTTAATCTTCCTAAACTAACCCGCTTACTTATGTTTTCTAAACAAATACCATTAACTTGACCATGTGCCAAACCTATGTAGTTAAGACGTTATACAGTATTATCAAAATAATCAGAAAATCATTTGGAATTTGTAAAACAAGAAGTAAGCAAACATGCAGGAATCCCGAGTTTATGGTAGAACCAGAACAATAAATAGTTCGCTGCCGGGTGATTATCACCACTAATGACTACAGTCGCGCCGAATACACATTCGTATATTTCGCTCTCAATCTCAAAGAAATAATAGAAAAAAAGTAAATGATAAAACTGTTTCTGGAGCTTATTATGATTTTACATTTTCACTTTTGTCACAATATAAAACAATACCTATGAATATAATGAATTCTTCGGGATTATTCATATGTTATTAGGATACTTAGATATCTGGATTTACTACTCCAATCATAATTAACCATAACTCTTACAATATACGAGTAAAACCAGCATTGTTCTCGTTTTCCAGCTGTCTAAACACACACAGTATAAGCAAAATAAATAAAACAACAACATGTACGTTGACCGCAGAAATGAATTCGCAGAAACAAAACGTCGCATTAGGGGCTTTTATCAACATTTTATTGGGCGATAATTAAAAAAACTTCACGGGACAATCTCGTATAAGCAACATGTCAAGATTTACGACGTTAGATTAGATAGGAAACGAATAAAAATATAATATTTGTGTTTAGAGAGAAACGGTGGAATGGACCCCCGTACGGATGGCGCCTACCCCATGCCGCGCCGGCCTTCCCGCAAGATCCCATAAAAACGTACAAGTCCCATAGTACCGGCTCACTTACTGCTCACTGCTAATGTTCTCTGTTAGATCATGTTTCTATGATATTACTCACTCCCACAGCACTGTGAACATGTTACAACGGGGCGCTTTACGTTGAATACATGATGATCTTTGTAGTAATTGACACAATCCCTCCGGCGACGCCATGTTTTTAAATGGAGATAGAATTTACATCAATGTGGTATATTTCATTTATTACCTTCTGTAGCTTACCTTGACCTTAAGAAATATGTAGATAGTAAATTATTAGTGTTCCTGTCACACGCGTTGATCTCCATTCCCTACATTATTGGTAAAAATGGCTCGATAACGAATAAATATTGGACAACTTACTATTAATGAATTTCAAGCTAAAAATGTTTTGAGGAAGTTGAAGACTGATCTATTGCTGTTATAATACACCTTCAAAAAAACTCTTGATTTCTTATATAGTAAAATATTGCAAAACAAGAACTTAAGAAAATATAGCGAAAATGGTACACTCTGAATCGTTACTAAATACATCTTACACCAGGATAACATAAACGAATTAGGGATGAAACGTCCAACCGCCTACTAACACACGAGCAAGTCAATACTAATTGCGTTATACTCATCTGAGCTGGCATCTGGACAGTATTGGCATGTTTACCGAGTCGAAGGCCGGCCATGATTCAGCCGCTTCTAATGTCGCATTGATTAATAAAGTGCCATTTGTAAAACAAGGTAAATGATTATAGAAATCAATATTGCACCTATCATCGTATCGTCTTTGTTTAGATGTGTCGACATTATTAATGGTATCTTGATTTCCTGGATTCCTAGTAAATGGAGTGTCCACTTAGATGACAATAAGGATGAGGATAAGAAATAAAAAATAAAGCTCTTTATTATTTTCGCAATTTTGAAAACAAATTCTAAACTTATGATTTCTGCATTTATTCCTGATATTCACATTGTCCCGTGTTGAGTCTAGGGTTGCCAATCCTACTATTTAATATAGTATCCTTTTATATTAGAAGCCTAAGTATTCAAAATAAAAAAAATGTTCGCGAAACTACTATATTTTCATTTCAATACAAAACGGCGAGATGATCACAATAGGGCTACTATTAATCTCATGAAAATTGAATGGTATTTTGTAACCCTAATTTATAGTGTTATAATTATTAGCTATGACGTTATGAGATATTTATAAGAAGTAACCGTTAATAAAGTCTCAAAATAGCAAAAAATATGCATTTAATAATAAAATATTGTTGAAACGTACCTACTATATTTTGTATTTTTTTATTCACTTTCTATCTATATTTTTCAGGCAATGGCTTCGAAAATAGCTACTATATTTCATATAAAAAAAGTTGGCAACCCTAGTTAAGTCAGACATAGTTATTAGGTAATTCTGTGATTTGATGCCCAAAGAACTGATTAATTCACCAGATAGCAAGCGTTATTTTATAGATTTTTCCTCATACATCACACGTCTAATTAAGCACACGATCGTCACTTCTATCAGCTAATAAACCGAATTTATGTCTAAATGCAGTCCACTAGTTCTCATTACGCCTACACACTGCTGGTAGCCCGGTGCACTAACAGTACATGACAGATGGCGCAACAATCTTACAAACACGCTGCTAGCGTGCAGCGTGATGATAAAACATTGGTTCAAAGTAGGGAATATTTCCCTATTTTGAATAACGATAATTTATTGAAAAAGCTAGCACTCCAACTTAGCTAAATACTTTCCATTTATTTGACTTCTATGTATAGGTATTGTTATTTTAGAATTCAGCAACTCTTGTCCTTTTAGATGAAGTAGTCTATAAATACAAAAACCTTTCCAATTATACATAATAGGCGTTCATTTAATGAGCCAAACACAATGTACCCAATTATAGTTTTACACTAATCAAATAAAATGTACGACCCAGTATAATTTGTTAAAAAAAAACTTACTATAAGTATGGGTATATTTTACATTCTAAAATATCTGTCTATTCCGTACATGAGCATTTATTCAAACACATAAGAACATAAAGTAAAGCATAGTCTACACAGTCGAATTTTCATAGATTACGTAATCATTGCCAAAGGATGTGCAACTCATCTAATCGTAAATTCGCAGTCGCAGTAATCGAAGCGATGATTTTATTAAAGCCCTCAACATCTGAAGTGATGTCTGTGTGAAAAGTTTGAATATAATCAGGTGTTACACGACTAGGAAATGAAGATAGATTAGAACAGTAATGGCGGTGCTCTACAAAAATGTAGATCGCAGTTATTCTGCATCGCGTTGCTGATAGGATGAATGTTAATTTATATATTTGCTTATAATAAATGTATGTCCTTACAATAGCCATGTGTTTAATGCATGATGATTATATTATTATGTTTCATGCGTCATTGTCCATATTATAAACTCCTCTACATATGATTTTTCTAAAAAGAAAATAAAATCATAAAAATGGCAGTCAAAAAATAATAAAACCCTTAGGTACGCACTTTAAGCTCGTAAAAATATTCACTCATATAACTTTAATGAACAATTAAATGATAAGGAGGCGATTTTTCGCTCTTCTGAACTAAGGTTAATGTCTTGGAGTTGCCATTTTGTTAATAATTCTTATCTTAACACTGGGATCGGTGATAAAATAGCCATGTTCTTTAAACGACTGTTTTAATTCCAAGTAAATATGCTTTAGATAGACATTCGTTATTTTTTCTATACCTGTATGAATTAATTAAGAATTAGGCGTCACGTGTGTATAAAATATTATAGGTATAGTGTTTCTGTTAGTGGCGTCTGGGTGTAGTAGCTAAGGAGAGGCCAATTTAATATGAATTTCAATAAATAACGATCTTCGATTTGGTTTTATTGCGGATCTTGACTCATTTTTCACAATTCATATTTTTTTTGTGTTATGGGAGTAGGTATAATTTAGGTGATTTTTTTTATAATGAGCAGTGGCGGCCCAGTGGTAACGGCCAAGACTTACGAGTTGTAGGTCGTAGATTCGAACCCAGACAAGCGCTTTACTTCGTGTAAATTATTTCATCACCACTACTCTCAAAACGGTGAAGGAAAACATCGTGAGGAAAGCGGCATGTCCAGAACCAAAAATTCGAAGACATGTGACATCTACCAGCCCGCACGGGCCTGCGTGGTGGATTACGGTCGCATGCCTCAAACGGAGAGGAGGCCTGTCTCCCAGCAGTGGGAACATTATAGGCTGATTATTTTAAATTACAAATATTTTGCAAACATTGGTAGATCGTTTCTTTTTTTTTAAATCCTAAGCATTCTTTTAGTTTATGATAATCGCTTACAGTGCAGTGTTTTTGAAAGGTTAAGCACTTTTCGATTAAGTTTACTTAATGGAATACATTTTGACAATAAATCAGAACAGAAGAAACAAGAGCACACTATGTGCTCAAAATACTACGGTCCTTACAAACGGAGTAAATTTTCAGTAACGAGATAGATAGATAGGTAGAGATACTAATAGCTACAGCTGAAAAACAAAATTTTCGATGAGAACCTACTTGTGTAATCAAATCTGAAATAAGTATTTTCATCTAATCTAATCTCAGCTGAATCAACAAATTTACAATCCAAATACAAAATGCTCCATTAATTCTTGACTTATGGGGTGTTAGAACAAGAAAAACACATATTAGGAAAAACCCCATAATACACAGTACACGTATGCACATGTTTAACGTAAGTATTTTCGCAGAGCAATGCATATGCATGCGTGTGCAGTCATGCGTCTATAATGCGTAATTAATCAGCGCAAGCGCTTGTCTCGTTCAATAATAACTGCGTCTATACGAGTTTATATGCTATAATCGATGGTAATTTAAATTGCGTGATTTTATAGATAAAAAAATCTTGAAGATTATCATGAAGACTAGAGAGACTTATGCTGACCATGGGCCGTTTACCTACTGATGAATATAATGATGTTGGTTTCAAGCTGAATATTAATTCCTGACATTAATATTCAGCTTGAAACCAACATCATTATATTCATCAGTAGGTAAACGGCCCATGGTCAGCACCCAAACTTACATGCTTTTCACCATAAATAATGAAAATATGCAGTTATTACGATTATTCCAACAGCAGGATTTTAATGCAGGAAACTTGTATGTGGACCACACACATTAATATTAAACGTATTTGAACATAACAGTGCTAGCTGTAATAAAATTTTCAAACTATGCGCGTGCGCGTAGACCTTAGCCGCTGCGTTTAATGGCTGCCGTTTATCAAGACTGGTTGTTTACTTAGGAACTCTTCTCACATAGCCCTTTGCTACCACCGCAACACCGCAGTCACCGACAAAGGGCGCGTTGCATCCAGAATACATGAATGATTCTGTCAGTGCATCGTCATCATAATAGAGGTCACACGTTTCAGAACGCCACTGTCGTACTCTTTTAGTAAATAATTACGCCGGAAGCCGCCCATAACGGGCCGCACTTAATATAAATCATCCACTTAACACTTTTTTTTAAACTGAAAACGCAGCGACAATATCATCTAAATATACCAGGAACGCATAAAAAGTTTAGAGTTTATTTTGGTGTACGGCGATGAGAAAGTATGCGGGACGTCGTGAGCTACGATCGGTGTCCCAGCAGTGGACGGTGCCCGTCCATCATAGCGCCTCCTGTCCCTTTCGCACTTGGCCGCATTCTAACTCTCTCTTTCTTGCTAGCCATGCGTGAATAGCTTGAAACAATCACGTTTATTTTTGAAATTCGAACCTTATTTGAATAGTGATGGGACTATCTCTTCGACTATACTTTTGCATCGATTCGTATTTTAAAATCGAATTAATGCAAAAAAAAACTTCACTAGAATTATTTCCATCCGATCAAACTTTTGTTATAGAAACAACTAATATCATAAGACATTTTTTGAAGTAACAAACACCGGTTGACTTTTGCGAAAATTCAAAAAGTTGTCCCCTCGATAAAAGCTTCACCGTCCGGTATGAGATATAGCATTTATTTTTAACTTAATTTCTACCTATTTTTTTGTTCCGATATTGAAAAATGTCGTCGGATGCATCACTGACGGCCTGCGAGTTTTTTACATATTTTTTTCACCGAATGACACAGAAAAGCTTTTTGTGTGACGTGCGTTATCGTGCGGTACAAAAAGTTTGCGAACGGCTTACAACCTCGACTTTGTATTCAAATTGCCGAAATGTTCTCTAAACAATATAAATAACGTCTGGGGTTTGTTTTGATTTCTTATATTCAGGATAGTTATGATTCTGTCTATTTTGTTCGAAACATAAGTTCCTAGGCACTTATAAATAATTTCGTGAGTAATCTTCAGCGAACTATTAATATGTAGGTAATTTATACTGAATTCTGTCACCTACTGGCATGAACAAATTGCTAACGACAGCCGTTTTCGCGAATATAGAAATACGTTAAAAATAACCACTCCTAATCGTTTTACCAATATTTTTTTTCGCATATCGTTTAGTCATTACTTCCAACATGTTATCAAGTTCACAGGTTTAAAACGACATTCATGAAAAGTTCACCCGCTAAACAGACGACACGGAATAGGTACCTATTGTAAAAAAGTCTTGAAAGATCTCCAATCTCCAACTTACAGTATAGTGTAGAATTTATATAATGAAGAAGACAAAAAAAAACGACCTGCTACGCACAGTCACAACAAATACTTTCACATATAAAACCGTAGGTACACCTACGAGTAGTTATGTATAATGTAAGTAAACAACACCTGAACGATAATTGAGTAGGACATTTATGTCCGTATTTACATTTAACATTGCATCTTTTACTAATTCAATATCGCGAAATAAATAAAACATCATATAATGGCGTCGTATGCGAAGTTGCGAACATCGGGAAAAAGTTATCGCAATCCATGTTTTAAAACACATCAGTATTAAAAGGACATAACTCTGATTAACTAGCACTTAACCTTTTTATTGTACCTACAGTAGACTCAGATAACTGTACGGGCCGACGACAGTTTTCTAAAAATTGGTCCTTTGGTACAAAATATATTTATTTCATTTGTGGCATAGTAATTTCATTGCCTACATACATACTGAAAAAAAAATCTATTTCGATACCACGCAGGCACTCACTTTTTCTAATTGCTCATGAAGTACCTATTTATAAGTTACGGGAAATGTCCTAATGCTTGTTTCTATGTGTAAGAAGTCAGTATCTTATATCCTCCTATCCTAATCCTAACTAATATTATAAATGCTAAAGTGAGTTTGTTGGTTTGTTTGTTTGTGACGCTTTCACGCCAAAACAGCTGAACGAATTTAGATGAAATTTGATACATGGGTAGACCATGGCTTGGGTTATGACATAGGATACTTTTTATTCAGATATTCCCACGGGATCGAGACTTATGCGGGTGAAACTGCGGGGCGCAGCTAGTTGATGATAAAACTCAAACTACCCGAATCGCTTTGGCGTGGCAATAGCGGTCATTGACCTCCCTACATTTTCTAGCATTCTTTATTTCAAAGACTGAAATAAAGTCCGTTTACGTCCTGAATCAATATCTATATCTAATAATCTAATATCATGATCTTCAACATGTTCCAATAACGAAAACCCATACATAGTTTATTGTTTGGGTTCCTACGAAGAGATATTAGGGAAAGGGCAATGAATTATTGGTTGATTCGCACGAATTTAACAACCGAAACGGGCGAATCGACACTTTTAAATAATATTATTTTTTCTTGAGGCGATTCGCACGAAGTTAATTTATTTGTGGGTTAATCGACAAATCCAGAAATTCGTATTCGGCAATTGGCACATTTTTAATTTTATGCAGTAATGTTAGACACTAACTTCACTGTATAATATTCAAGTTGTGTTAAAAGCGTCGATTCGTGCGAATCAACCAGTAATAAGCTAGGGGAATGACCGCTATTGCGACGCTCACACGCTTCGGGTATAGCTTAGAGTAATTTTCGCAGTGAAACAAGTTTAAAAATTTGGTAAGGCCCATATTTATCTCTGCCCCCAATATTTTTATCTTCTCAACGACTCACCCCGTATAATCTCCGTCGGTACATAAACGTCACTCCGATACATCAAGGAAGTCGCTGATGTATGTATAATAATTACAAATAATAACATATTTGTATTGTGTATCACATGCTTGACTTGACGGTCTTTATAGAAATAAACATTATTCTTTAATAATAGACCGTAATAACATCTTGAAAGAGAACGGTTTTTGTACAAAATTCTATATTTTACGCACCAATGAATTTTGCATGGCTCGACTGAGAGCGATTGAAGAAAAACAAAATAACCTTTATTAGTGTTAATTCCCAATCGAGTGCAAGAATGGAGGAGAAACTAAATTTTTCGAAGGAAAAGCCTAAACCGCTGCTAAGGTCTTCTGAAAGACCAGTGCGGTTTTCAGTAATAAGCTATGTGAAAAGGTCCAGAAAGACTTAGGCTCATTGCTGGTTTCCTAAAAGGACGTTTTGTCATGAATTCCTGTTCCTTCGTTTCATGTAAACAATGCACTGTAATTATTGTGACCATTTTGGACCAAATTTAAAATAGTCTGCACTGTATCGCCCGCTCCGCTTATGGTCATCGCTTGTCGCTCCCCGCTACAAGTGCGCCACACACGTCGCAACGCATTACACGCCCGGCCGGCCACACTGTTCGGATGAATTATTAAATATCAAGCGATGTATGCAGCGTTGGGTTACAGCACTATTTGCCCAGTCGTACTCTTTGATGTTCCTTACTGCACGGTTTTTGCTACCCAGCCGTCTGAGAACATCAGGATAGGAAATATCTTATATTGTGTACTTAATTACAGGGTTATAATTCTTTATATTTTATAGAATTACCCGTCATTTAAAATTAGGCAATGAAGGCATCCTCCATCTTTAAATACAAATGAAAGTTACAATGTTGGAATGTCCATTTTAACCACAAAATGTACCGATTTAAGTTAATTAAGTAACGCAGCTGCGTTTAACGATTTTATTTGCATGTTCATATGAGGCTGATGCCTATTTAAAGACATATTTATGTCTCTTAATGATGCTGATTAAACTATATACCTATATACGTACTGCGCCCGTTCTTTGACTCACTGTCGAAGGCTGATCTTTGAGGTGACATCAGTATTCAAAACCTAGGTCTTCTGGTGAAGTCTGAAGCTGATTTAGTGTTCAGTCATTGTATTACAAATACTAGAATACATTTGGCTGTCTAGACATTGAGATTACCTATTGAAATGTTTGTTTGTGATGGTACTAGGTCGTTGCTACGTAATGCTCTATGCGTTTTTGGGAATACTGTTGTAGGTAATTTGCTGCCCTGGGGAAATTCTGACCATAGTTAGGTCTAAGTGCTAAATATAAGTCTACCAATTAGTTGGTTCTGTGGCTAAAATGGGCATCCAACTATTTATTTATTTATTAAAACTTTATGCACAAGAAATAAATACCTACTGTACAACGGTGGAATGAATACCCGAGGCAATCCCAGCACCAAGGCCGTAGGCAGGGGGGGTGTTGGGGGTTCTCCGAAATATGAGAAAACAGAATCTCAACCCAGAGACTGTTGTCACGCGCTTTATTTCTGACTAGCTTCTGGCTGCGACTTCGGCCGAGCCTATAACCTTCTTCAACAGTTGGGCTATCCAATTCAAAAATATTTTTTCATATCCGACTGGTAGTTCCGGAGATTACCCCCCACATACAAACTTACAAACAAACAAATTTTACTTCTTATATTAATTATAGTATAGATCATCAATTGATCATCCACGTCGAGCACTTTTAAATTAATTTGTACTTATATACGTGTATACAATTATAATACCCATTAAGGCTATTATAAAATTAAGTAGTTCCTTATTGTCTCTGGTCCAGAGGCTGCCCCCGACGGTACTTCGTACTCTAATACAGAGATCATTTGTTCTCTGTTTCGCGTAGGCATATCTACTTTATAATCTACAAAAGCAATAAGAAGAGTACGCTTAAATACTCTATTTTGATTGACTATGGCTTTGAATTGAATGAATTCCTGCAACTTCAGCATTCTCTGACCTGTCCCAGACGGGGAAAAAAATATTCGAGCCCACTTCGCGTGCTCGTTCATCCTACATTCTCTTATTTCTCAAACTTTTCTGCAAAAGGCGATAAAGTTACTTCTATTTCTATATGAACTTTTCAAGAAAATCGAACTTATTCGAAGCTGGTTGCAAAAAATGTGGAGCTCGCTTCGCTCGCTCCTGCATCCTATATTCTCCATAGCGGCCCCATTAACCTAAAGTAGCCTCAAAGGTTAGAGTTGCCCTGCTTTTAGCCATGTTTGCAAAATTATTAAAAAGTCAGGCCATGTTTGTGTCGGACCACGCACAATGCAGGGTTCCGTATTTTTATAAATTGATCCCAAGAACAAACTTAACATTGTAGTTGAAAAACATGTTCATACATTCCAACTACAAAAGGAAGTTTGTACGTAAATATTGAGAGCTTTACCATTATATTTTAAGACCATAGACTTCTTATAGGTTTTTCTGTAATCTATGAGTAAAGAAATAACCATTCTCTGTATTTTATCGAAATTTTAGGCTCATTACTTTCGGTGATAGGTGAGGTGATAGGGTGAATGGTCAATTTTCATCTATTTTCTTAAATATCTTTAAAAGTTTTATTTTTTATTTTTTTTATTGAGGTCCCCACACCAAACCCTTTCATTTGATATGTCACACTGTACAGTTGGCAAAACTTATTTTTTAATTTTCCAATTTGCCCCCGAAAAGTGGCCCCACTTACAAAACTTTACGTTACAAACACGGACGGTTTTTGGTCACAGAAATTCATATGTATGCCTAAATTGATCCAGTGGATTCGGAGGAAATCGGCTGTGACAGGCGGACAGCCAGCCAGCCAAACAGACAGACTTCCACACGACTGATCCTATAAGGGTTCCGTTTATTCCTTTTGAGGTACGGAGTTCCGTACCATTATTATCCCGTACCCGTATTTCAGAGACGGTAAGCAAAGAAAATAAACTTTTGCTTAGCGTCTCTGAAATCAGAAATATTTTATTTCTTCTAAAAAAAGTTGGCTACTGCCCTGCCCTGAACAATATTCTACTCACATTTAGTCGTCTACCCTTCTACACAACATAACCACAAGCCAATTACAGACGTAGAAAAACATAAAGAAATTATGTTCTTAAAATAAATCAATTCAATGTGCATGGTAATATAAAATGTTATATTAGGACAGAAACAAAAGCATGAAATCCTATCAGCAACTCAACATCTCAGAATATGTAGTTGCTTTTGTTCTTAGATACGCAATGTCCTAATAATATCTAGTTACCTATTAAAACTTTGTATAAAATAACAGTCTAACCGCAAAACATGCAAATGTCAGAGTTTATTAAATAACTATCGCTGTAAATGTCATAGGAAATAGCTCAGGTAAATAAATTGCTCGAGTGCTTAATAAACGTGGGTCTGTCTGTCAGAGCTTGTGAGCTATGGCAATATTTAGATATTTAGCACATTTAAATAGTCCTTTTGGATAACTCAGGTTGTAATGTCCCCGTTTGTGGGTAGGCCACCCAATCATGTTCAATGGTCTGAAATGTAGAAAATAACAGTTTCATGAAAATTATGGTATTTAATCGCAACCGTCTGAAAATAAGACTGATCACGGTGTTGCAATACTTTTATCTACAAAGCCTTGGGACATGTATTGCTAATATAACTCCAAACCTATAACAAGGTCTCTACACAATTAGAGCTAAAGTGAGAATTGAGAAGCCTACGCGGACCTTGTTGCCTTTGTACATGATGACTTTAAAATGTGCCTAACAACCAGTCAAAGTCAACGAGTCAAATAAAATACAACCAACCAAATAGATAAACCTTCAATTTAGTCCGACGAAACTTACATCGCGTGATTACAAAACATTATCAGCCGCATACAACCGTTTAATTTCCAGCTCCTTCTCCTTATAACCCTCAGCTGATCAAACATGGCGCCCGAGTCAAGCTCACCCCGCAGGTCAGCGAGCACGGTAGCTCAAATTATGGATATGACAACAGGTTACAGCCTCGCACATTATATCCTTCCTATAAATATGTATGTAAATCTCGCTATAATCGAATAAACATCGTGGCCCGTCCGCCATATTGAATAATTCATCCAGCAAATTGTAATATTATACAGATTACATTGAAATTTGTCGCCGTGAACGCGTTTGCGCATTCGTTATGCAATCGCAACGTGAAAATTTAGCGTTTCGCACGAGTCCTGGGCTCCTGGTGCTGCGAGGCGCGGACTAGACGAAAGGATAGGCCGTTGTTTATGCAAGTGATAGTACTGTTAGGAATTACCGTGTTCGTGGAACAGAGCCGCTTTGTACTGCTATAAGTCCCGGCTCCAGGTCCGGGTCATCCGTTTTCCGCTAACTTTTGCATCCTAGACTCCTAGCAGATCCTCCTCCCGATTTATATATTTTCTGTCGACTCTTCTTTTAGCCTATCTCTTGTATTCATTCAACTTCTAATTTCATCATTATGTTACTTGGGGTAGAGTGTTCTGTTCTACACCCATTTTTACAGAAGATATGGTGCTTTGTTAGCTGTAGTATTTTTTCAGTATGGATAGCCATGTATGTATGTAAAACTAGCACCACTAGCTTTTCTTATTTTCCTTGCAACAACCATTTATTAAATAACATTCTAGTTCCAGCTTTTTATGAAATGGGGTAAACTAGGTACATATTTTTAATGAAGCTGAAAGACTTAATATCATAAGATTATTTAGGCATATTTAATTGAAAGTTGTGTCTATAGCCAATGCGAAGGAAAAAGTTCATCTTGTAAGTCAGAAGACCTAATAGGTGTCCTGTCAGGACCCAATAGGACAACTATTAAACCTTACAAACTCAAAGAATTTATTTCGGTTAAACCATTTACAGGCACTTGTGAATTGCCAAGGAGTTGGTCAGTCAGAAAGATGAAGCTAGTTGGGCAACTAGAAATAACAAAATAAGGGTTTAATAGTGTGCAATGGACCGCTTAATAATTAAATAGATGGGAATCGAAGCAAAGCAACATAAAATTCTCCTCCGTATCTGTGTACAGTATTGCATCCCAGTGAGCCGTTACACTATCTAACACAATATGCAAACTGCTGCAAGACATTACCGATGTTAATATCTCGCTGGACTGACTCTAGTGTGAATTCTGCCGCCTTACTGACAGTATGTAGGTATTGTTGAGAGCGTTTATGCTTTTTTAAGAAATTTTCTGTTCATAAACTTTATCAGCATAGTTTAAACTTTTCTGCTGCCGACATGATTTTTTTAAATTAAATGCATGCTGGGAAATTATTCCTATTGTCTCAAAAGCCTCAGTTACTAACTCCGGAAAAATTCCGTCCACTACATTGAATAATACTTATATGTAATGGTCCATTAGATAAATTGAAAATGGAACAGCATTTAACCGAAAATTATCCTGAACTGATGATGAAATAGGCCATGTATTCAATCAACATCTATAGAAAAGTTCCCAACAGCGGCTCGCTGATCTTGTTATGCCAAAATCACTTTGTAGTCCAAGCTCCCACCATGATCACTATCAGATGAACTTACGACAAGCCGGTAACAGTAGACCACACCGCGCACTCGCACAAGACGCCACATTGCTTACCACATTTACATAGGAAATAGTTTTCAAGAAACGCTTAGACAACACTCTAACAGAATACATAGGATTCATTATATTGTATGATTATGACGCATATTAATGCATATTAATAGTGTACTGTGAAAGTCACGTATTGTAGCGGTATTGTTTGAATTATTGTCGTGTGTCGGGAGGTGGCGCCGCGCGTCGCCGCGTTGTGTCGCGTCGCATACTAATCTTTGACAACTTTTTGATGCACATTTTTGCTAGAGGAGACTGTTTGATATGAAGCGGTGGTTTGTCGGTTGGTAAAAAGTGTTAATTTGATGACACTGTTTAGGGGTTGCGTGGAATATTAAAAGGCGGATAACGATTTCAGCCGGAAGCCAGCGTTTAGTGAGGTTTAACTAGCTGTATAATGTTGACGCTGTTGACAGTGTTTCGTATGAAGGCTTCAAGTGTGAAACAACTACTCGGCACACCAAATGGTCTGTTCCTCACTGAGACAGGGATTTTAAATACTCAGATAGCATTCAAAATAGTTATGGTCCTAACTATATAAAAGCGCCAAGCGACCAATCTCTAAGATCTATTTACCACATCTTAGCAATAACCAAAATAAAGTAGACACATGCTTAGAATGCGTCGCAATTCCCAAATAATAGTTTTTGACCAAGATACATACTTCAGATACATTAGTTCCTGAAGACTAACAAACTTCGTAACAGTTACAGTGTACGCAAAATAGTTTTAAGTGGTAGGTACCTTTATACTAAATGGTTCCAAAATATTATCTAAGTTTCTACCTAATTGTGAAATATTACCCGTTTCCCGACAATTTTACAGAAAACCTGCCAACAAACACCCGGCTTTCAGAATTCTTAAGAATTTCCCTAATTACATTCCCACAATTTAAATATTCGAAACCTTTACATTAAATCGGCAGTGTGCCCATATTTCCTTGTGCTGCGTTAATAGCGCTATAAATCCTCGGTAATCGATCACCAACGATCCTATGCTCTCCTGGTATCGTTAATTGGTACTTAATAGGCAATTATTGACGTCGAGTGGCTTCAACTAGCTGCTTTGAAGTACTCGATAGTTAAGTCGTGAGTTATCCTTCCGATACGTGAAGAATGAAGATCCTTTATGTACTGTAATTGATATGATTAGATAACTTTTAAATTATAGAAAAAATAAATTGATCTAAATGAGAATCGTTTTATGACAGGTATTTTTCAGTCGGTGTATGTTTAAGGTCATAATCATAAAAAACAGAAAGAAAGCTTAAGAAAAGTTGGTCCAAAAAATGGTTCTAAAAGCCGCGGAGGTTAAGTCCTCATGAAAAACCAGATTTCTGAAAAAAGCATAAGTGTCCAAACTCCAGTTTTTGTAATTAGATTATTTCTCTTCTATTTTCAGTATTTTAACAAAAAGACACTACTAGACGCGTAATAGATACCTTTCACCATCTTCCTTTACACAAACTAAATCTTACACGTTATTACACGTAGCAAACCAATAACATACGAGTATATCATAAACACTCTATTTAATTCTCTCCAATATTTCCTACTATGGGGACCATTTTTTCCTGCGCTAATCACAATGGGCCTACGTCAATATTTGTTTGGACGTCCGCGGCGCCTGCGACGCCCCCTTTTGCCTCCTCATTATAACTATAATGCGTGTTTTATTGAAAACTAAACGCCCACTGTAATTTATAAAGCAGCGCGGAATATAATGTAGTAAAAAAATTATGAGAAAAAAGTTATGCCGAGATTGTGAACAGTTTCGGAATCTACTGAATTATACTGAATTGAATACCTACTTAACTTACTTTTCATTTTCCTAAAGATCATTGTTTGTTTGTTAAAATAATTTAACGTTGTTTTCTCTCTAAACATGGAAATAGAATAGTTGCTCAGTTACCTACTTTGCTCAATTTAAAATTGTACCAAGGTGTAAAAATAATTGGCACAAACTACATCTAATCAATTGATTGCATCTCTATTAACTAAGAGACTACACCTTATCTGGATAAGAGCCCCCTTATTATTAAATTCTTTCATACCTTTATGAAATAATTTAATAATAAGGGCGCGTAAGTAAGTAGCTAATTAATAAATTATTGCAAAAAGTAACAACAATTAAAACCTTAGACGGACTATAATAATAATTTGAGTTTCACAAACTGTAACTATCTAGGTTACAATTTATTATAATTAGTTAACTATTTTATTACAAGTTAGATCGCTATTTATTGCGGGATTGTTCTGTGTAATTACTGCAACAATGTACGACTATCACCTTGTAGGAAATGTTAATTATCCATAGCTAAAGATAAATAGAAGTCATAAATAACGAGTTAATAGAACAATTTCAATTGCAAACATTCTCGCTAATGCTTCATAGCAAGTTAAAATTTTTTTCTCACCTCACACCTAGATGTCATAAAGAACTTGGCTGGGTTTTTTTTTTATAAAAGTGGTCCCATTTTCATTTGCATAGAATAGAATGCTGTTTTTTGCTTTGTCTAACAATGTCTTAACGGATCACTAAATTTATTAATATTATAAAAAAAGAAACGGAGAAAAGGAACCTGCTGATAAATAAAATACAAAGCTAAAAAGTCGTTTTCTATAACGAATGGAGTAGATGATTCTTATGATAAATATTCAGAAATTAATTCAGTACTATCAACCCTTAAGCGGCTTCAGCCTTCTGCTGAACTTAGGCCTTCGCTAAACAGCTTAGGTCCAGCGTGTATTTTTTTCTGATCCACTATAACATATCGTATTCTTTTATGTTACATTTCTGGAAATGCAATGTCTGTCGTTCAGATTTTTCGCATCGATGAAATAATTTAATAAATACTATTAACTTGCTTCTGCCCGCGGCTTCGTTCGTCGCGTTGATTTCATAATTGGGTCCAGGGAGAAATAAAAATGCAGACTTATACAAACAGGGTGGCAAGGACATTGACGCGAAAACTTTTACCATGGATTCAGTATAACCAACGCAAAATGTCAACGCAGGGGTTTCAGAATCACGAACTGAATTCATGGTAACAGTTTTCGCGTTGATGTCCTTGCCATCCGGTATATAGCGTTCCTACAGTTTAATAGATATTTTTAAGATGAATTATTCCAATATACCTATATGGTTTTCAATAACTCTATTGGTTTACGCGGCGGACGTCAGTAAAGCTCCCAGTCGGCATGATTTTTTCCGACATCGTCAAAAATAATTGTCATATTTCAGCCAATTTACATTAAACCTTAATGAATTATACACCTAAACCTTCCTCATGAATCCGTCCGCCTTCGAAGAAAACCCAGTCCTTTGGAGAAAACCATATGAAAATCTATTCGGTAGTTATTGAGTTTATCGCGTTCAGACAGACAGACAGATGCGGCGTTGGGACATTGTTTTTATAATATGTAGTGATAGTGATAATCGACTTGTAACATTTCATTAGCATTCAGTAACTAATAAACAGTTAATTATAAATTCTTCAACAGTTAATTATAATGTAATAGTAATGTCATCAACAGCTTATTAAGTATCGCCACTCAACGGCCAATAAAAAACACTTGCTCTATTTTTGTAACACCATCACCAGATGTATTCGTTCCTTTAAGTGGTCTCCATTTTATCATTTTCCGACTACTTTTTAATTTATAAGACACATTGGCCCTTCGGTACTACATTGGTCTTTTCACTTCCACTCTAGCCCCGTTTGTGAATCTAAAGCATCTTATTCAGATCGTCCAAGTTCAGTAGTCAAGATTCTTTTCATCAACATTAGCGTATTGCAGGCGTTTGCCAGTCATAGGGCCATACAATAAAGAAAATAGGTGTTACTTGTTTGTACCCGATAAATTCCAAAAGGGGCCTTATATCGTCATTGAAAAACTGAAGTGTGGGTCGAAAAACGACATCTCAGCCTGCTCTTCATGTGTCACAGGCTTGTAAGTTCACTTTATTTCTTTATTCTAAGGTTATTTATAAATGTATCTGTACGTCTGTCTGTACGGCCAAGTAAAAACTAAGAACAAATGCGAGCGTAGGCGTCGGTCGGCGTAGGGTGACCAACTGACAAACTGGTTTGTGGACACTTAGCGAGCGCTCCGGGTTTGTTTCATATGGCATTGTTTATACTAATGTTTGTTTTAATAATGTTATGTTCTGAGGTTATTGGTTTTATTGTTATTACCCCTTTTTTAGGCACAGCAGTGTAGGTATTGATGCGAGTTCGTTTACATTTCCATCTCAATACAAGTTCAGCTTCGATGTATCGGTATTCGTACTTTTAGAAGCGTATGGGAATATCTTATAGATTTTATCTTGTGCAATCCACTGAACTTATTCCCAGCTAGGTAGGGTCCAGTCTAACCAGATGCATTTTAGTACTGAGGTATGTACAACGTTATGCAAATATCAGATTGACATCTCACGTACCATACAGAGGCTGTAAATACGGACTCAAAGCTCGGCCATCAAGATATGCAGCTGATTATCGCCTGACTATTTATACATATTATAATTTATGTACCTGTATCTGGTCAAGTACTTGCACGTAATTCCCCAATCAATTCCGTTTTCATCGCGGCCCTTATCCTTCCATCAATAAGATCCCTATCTCCAAGGCGACAAGCTTGCAGAGCGTCAGTAACTTATCCAAGTTTTATCTCACATCTAAAATCCTTTACACACAATTTTTCCGTCGTATATTCGCGCGAGTATCGCGTCTAGATATCACTGTATAAATTAATGCTCGCCGACTATCCGTAGGCTCGCGGAGTCGTGCCCGGACTCGGCCCACGGCCTCTTACATGTAAAATATCGACTTGTAACCTGATACTGTCTACGTAGGACGTACCAAACGCTGTCACTTGACAACGTTTTGTGCTTTTTTTGTTACTTTATGTAGTACTGTGGCTGAGGTATTCAATAGGCTGTATCTCCGAGTAGGCCCTGACACATGATATCTGATAGGATTTAAAATTTAGCCTTCCATACAACTTTGCGTTTTACCTATACATAAAATTTACATATTATTGTTATTTGAATGTCACTCCCTAGGTTAATCTTTACAGTGTAAAATGCGGTCGTTTACATAAGCCTGTCATCTTAGATGTGGTCGTAAAAAGCTTCTGGATTTCTTAATGAAAAATGTGAGTAGTTTTCCGTAAAGTGTTGTCGGTTTAGTTAGCGGTCTTGCGAAATCTAAAGTAGGTATAAACTGCTAAGATTATATTCGATGTTAAGGTATTTTATACATTCATACGATCAACGGTATAAATTAATCTATGATCATTACCCTATGCAAATTGTGCAGAATATTAACGTTTGCACAAAACCTACATTATCGGAATGTGCATGCATATGATTGGTTATTTAGGTTACACAGATAGTTGCTTGCAAAACCGACCGAGCTCATTCCGTCACGACAGCAGTAGGCCTACTTTACACAATGAAAAATGCAATATGATAATCCTTTTCACGAACAGATTACATGAATAAGTCTTTATAATAATGAGTGTATGTTAGTGTGGGAATGTGTCTACAAATCAAAGGAAATGTTATAGTTTCAAATTATTTATTTTTAACTATAAGTAGATTATGCGCCTACTTTATAAGATTTCAGTCAAATAAATACACGATGATTTTAAATTAAATATATCACTAAAATTGTACAACGTTTAAGCTATTTACAGTATATCACAAAAATATTATATCGAAACTGCGTCCCTAGCGTATATTAGTATCACTTCTACTTACAGTCTGCCCGATCCGAATGGAATATTTCAGATGGCTCACATACTACAACCGTATACTTCACACTGTGCGGCTTCAAACACATTGCCTATCAACACGAAATGCTTCGCTAAACTACGGAAAATGACTGGAGGACCATAAACAAGCGTTACACCACTCCACGTTCACAATCACTCGTCAAGTGTTCGCTCACAGCTTCTCGAAAGCTCTGGAGTTCGTGAGCATCTCCCGCGTCAGCCTCCACACCTGTTTGGCGGCGTTCTCCAGCGCCGTCGGGGACTTGCCCTTGAACAGGTCCACGTGCGGCAGGAAGTAGTGCGGGCACCGGCGACACTGCAGCGAGGATATCAGCTGCAGGAAGATTCCGTTGATCCTGTCCCCGATTGCAACTTCGTCCCATTCATGCTCCCTCGGGTGCTTCTCACATTCGTACAACAGTAATGTCTTCATGTGATAGCACGTCACAGGGTTCCCGGGCAAGTCTAAATGCCTGTCCCGAATCGTCTTTAAGATACTTAAGCACTTTCGCCGACACCCGCCTTGTAGGAGACGGTTCTCAGCCTCAAAAAAGCTCAACACCCACGCGTCACCTTCCATTGCAGAGTTCTTTCCTTGTAACGCGAGACATTCTTTTGATAGTAAGTCAAAGCCTTCAGTTTTCACTTCAGCGACAATATTAGGGTGCGGCCACGGTATCGCGGGCAGCGGCCAGTGAGCCGCCGAGCGCGGCCACAAGCCGGCGCATTTAAACGCCGGCGTAATTTGCACAATGTACCTCTCCCGAATCCGTAGTTTCACTTCTGTGGTCTCGGCGATCATTTTCACACAATCTCTGTAGGAACATTTGTCACACGCTTGCGCGACCAGGGTCTGGAACCTCGAGCGGATCTTCCTCGCGGACAGGTATCCTGACGCGGTGATGAACTCCACCCACAGGGACATGGAGCGCTTCCTGCCGTCGCTCAGCTTCAGCACAGCGCAGCCGGGCAGGGAGCCGTCATCCACGAAATTCAGCACACCCATTTGATTTAAGTAAATAACTATCTCAAACTCATGAGGCGAAACCACTTCCAAACCGTCAAAACGTCCATTGTAGTCCGTGAGCGAGGATATGAACCTCGGCTCCTGAAGTTCCACCTCTTTGAGAACATCCTGAACTATCCTGCACACTTCGTGGATGGTCTTGGTGATCTGCGCCTTGCGGTTGGCGACCCGCTCGTTGTAGTACTTGTTCATCTGGTAGACTAGCTTAGATTGCGCCGCCATCATCTCGGGTGGCACGAGCATGGTGACTATGTGTTGTCTCTACGCGGAGTGCATCGTACGCCGGCGGCGGGCACGCACGCGCACGGCACGCGGTTCTTTACCGACTGAGCCATGTCAGATTACTCGACTGTGAAGGCCGGAGAACGCCCATCGGGATGCGTCTCAACGAATGAGGTGGTCGGATTCCGTCTCGTTCACTCCGGATGGAGTGTGAGGCGTGTCGGAAAGGGACACAGCTATTTCCCTTCGGTAACATTAGCGCGTTGTGCTCGTATTGATCGGTGGGAGGCTCCGCCTCTCCGCGAGGCTGTAGGTATCCCACTGGTGTTGGCTGGCTGTGTAGCCGAGGTGTTCGTAATTACATGATTGCGTTAGTTCGACGCTCGTTAATTCGGTAGCAGTAACAAGTTTGGCTCTATTAATGAGGATATTTTTTATAGCCGCTTGTTATCTTGATTCTAATTGGGCCTATTAATTTAATTTTAGGCAGGTCAGGATGTTGTGAATAGGCAACCTAACAAGATAATTGAGCAATTTTCTAAATTGTGAATAACATGGGAAAATGGTCGCCGTAAATTAAATTTTTTGTTTACTAAAGTTTATGCTACCTTAAAAAAAGATAGGAACACAAATTATGTATACATTCATAGCCCAGTAAGTATTTAAATAAATTAATAGATACAGTAATTTACTAACACCGAATTTAATGAGTTTTTAAGTCTTGTCCTCAGTCCACGCCATTTTAACTGTAACATAGACACCCTAATAATGTGTAGGTACATTAAGTGGTAGAAGGCACTTGTTTGGTAATAAAATGTATCATTTGTACCCATTAGCTACTCCTAAGCAATATTACCAGGAAAACATTTTGTCTAATATTATTTTTTGGTCCCTGTGATGGGTTCGATTCCTAAGTTACGAGATACTCACCAATGTCTGTATTTTCAGTACTTAGTTGTGTTGCTTTACTTTTGGACTCGGTACATTTACTACCAATTTTTCCTCATAACAACTGAAATTATGAAAGATATTTTCTTGGTCTTTTACCTTCATTTCATAATAATTTAACACTGTTAAAAGAAAGGAATATTTTTAGGAATGTTCCCCTAGAAATATAAGTGACTAGACAGAACATGAATATATTAAAACCAAAATTACTAATGGTAAACCCAATATGAAGTACCTAATCAGTCTACATACCTACTGAGACAAAATCGCGTGCTAATAAAAGTAACCAAAAAACCGTCGAGCTGATATTGTTTTTCCACCTCTAGGACATAACCACCTTTGCTGAACTGGAACACCAAGTCTCTTATCTCAGTCAAAAACTGTACCTATACTTAACAGGATCAACAAACAGCTCGCGATACAAAACTTAATTTACGCCAATGTAAAATCGCAGTGATAACTTGGTTGACGGTCAGAACAGAAACTACGACGAAATAGAAAACTTTCTATTCCCTCCTACTCAATAGTCCCATACAAACACCTCATCTCTTTACATATACCGGACACTCCACACTCTCACAACACACTATCCACACACATTTCATGCTTCCAATTATTGTAATTTTTGTACTTACCTAATCTATAAAAAAATGTGCCTTTATATTTTCTTTTTTACTACTTCTTATAAGGCTGCCCATCCACTGGAGCGAAGAAGCGAGAAGAGGAGTGGAGCTGTGTCAATATTAACCAATAGAATCTTAACTCTGCAGCTGTTTAGATTTCATTGGTTTCACAGGCACAGCTCCGCTCCTCTTCTCTTCCACCGCTCCAGTGGACAGGCAACCTTAAAACCTACGACATACGTAAAAACTCTGACTCACAAGTCACAGGTATAAACCTAGTTTGGGACCTACAAATATATATGTTTAAGACACTATTTCTGTATCGTGTTAAAATGTGGTTTTTCAATATTGTCACTTTATTTTATTAATATATTATTATTATTACCTACCTACACTTAAACATAATAATATGGTAAGTTACCCAATATTGTTAAAACTGACTTAAATAGTTTTTTGGAGATTTGAAAACGGGAAACCTGCATTTTCTCTATCCGTTCTAGACATTATTTAAGAGATTTTGCTCTAGAGGGTACTGGTAATAGCATGTGTTTTTTACATAAACATCGCGCTTTGTTTCCCCGTAGGGTTGGGCAGAGATGTACCTATAGCACACCCACATTTACGCCAGTTACGTGCCTATTGCCATCAACCGGACACAAATGCAGACTCCGGTCTGCTACTGAAAAATTCCAGATAGAAAAACCCAATAACATTTTGCCCGACCTGGGAATCGAACCCAGGATCTCGTGCTCAGCAGTAGCGCTTGCGACCACTAGACCAACGAGGCAGTGTGTTTTTTAATAATCCCAAAATAATAAATGTTAAGCGTCCAAGCAGCGTCCAAAAACGCCTGCTATAAAAAGTTCTAGTGTAAAAGGTATTGAAAGGTTGAACAAATTGATTGAATGATACAACCACAGACTTACCTACTTAATAATGCAACTATATAGGATTAAACGGAACCGGCTAGTCAAATGAACAACCAACTTTAAAATTATTTTCTTGCAGGTTTGCGATTCCCAGTAGATATTACCTACCTGGTACCTACTGATCGAATGCTCTCCTAACATAAACACCAAGAGCAGCAAGAATGTTGAATACCAATAAACAAACTCATTTAAATAACTTGTGCATTCTCTAGGGCTTCATAAACTGTAGCATGCCTAGCTAACAATCCTCTTAGATATGCTCTCCGCGTCCCTTAGGTGAGAAGATGTCCAAGTTTAGCTATACACCGCGCGGCTATTTCGGTCGCATCGCGATTGATGGGACGGAGTCGCGTGATGGATGGGACGACGCGGCTTGATTTACGTCCCGGCTCACTCCTGACGATTCATGCGAGCCTGGTATACAGACGGGATAGTTCGGGAGACGGAAAAGGAAATAAACTTGGAATAACAAGGAATTTTAATCGCAGTAATAATTTTATTAAATTAAACCATAACGGATGGCTATTTTTGTGGCGCGGTTTTTGTTTTGGATATAAATCTTTGCAGGCGATTGGAATTGAATATGTTCTCAATATAAGTTGAAATGTCTTTTAATGAGTGTTCCAGATGAAAAATATGCGGTTAATTAATGTTTCACGAAGAAACTTAGTTCAACCAAAAAAAACACGGTTTGATTGCCGAACAACTATGAAAATCTACCAAACTCTGGTCATATTTCCACTGACAGTAATAGCATTAATTAAGCTTTAAGCTGGTCCTTGTCCCATTTAGCAAATTGTTAATTAGGTAAGTACTGTCATCGCTACTTAATTTTCAAATGCTGATACCTACTTACACAAATTCTGCAATAACACTGAATATAAAATATAACATGTTTGGGTTATTTGAAACATGAACACAGAATAAATATGACCAAGATACGACTTAATGATATTCATAAATGCTTTTCACATACACGATATATTAATGTTTCTCACACAAGGAACTAATTTATAACGCTATGAAACTCTCCCTGTACAACATACGGTAACCCATAACGGAATATTCACCATATTTTTTACCATAAGTCTCTGAGGAATATAAAAAGAACCCAAAATTCGCCTCGCTTCGTAATTCTACTTTGTTTATTATTTTATAAACCCGTCCGTCGGCAGAACGCACGCGCGGGTGACGCAAAATGGCGGCCGCTACGCCCCACCTACTTCCGCCGGATGTCCGCTGGCTGTACGCCCAGACGGATGAAGCCACCCTTCTATTGAATTACCTTATTTTTTATACAGTATGTAGTTGTACTACATTTTTTATTTATAACCTACTTGTTATATTTAAGACCCGCAAAAGAAAATTTAATATAATTAGTTAGGCCCCATGTTGTGGCTCTATGCAATTTAATACCGAATAATATTTATTTGTCAACAATGTATTTATTATTTAATTTATTGACCAAGCTATTGCAGTTTTCATGTTGCAATTTTAATGGGTATTATAAAGTTTGGCAAGATTAAAAAGAAATAAAGCTTCGTTTATGATTATTATAATAATCGTAAATACAAATAAATTGAAATTGATTATATAATTTTAAATGTTGACTGACACGGCGATAAAGAGAAAAAAAAATCGAATGAAAGGACCCATTGTAGTTTCGGCGGACCAATTTTTTCTTGAGCGCAATGTGAGTTTCCCAGTTCCTATTTATGAACTCTGTAATATTTTTTATATCGTTAGATTGCTCACAAATACGCACACCAAGTTTTAGGAGTTTGGATTAAACCTGTACATCAGACTTATGTTACAGCAATTTTGACTTAAGTAGGTATACCTACTACGGCAGACACTTAAATATTCCTCCCCCATCCGTGTAAATCTGATTCATTTGATACTATACCCACTTGGATAACTTTTCTAGATTTCACTACTTACATGTGATGCCTTTTGGTTATAAAAACAACTTGCTAAAAAAATTAGAAGTAAGTACCTAACTGAAATTATTTTCTTTGATTCTCTGAAATAAACTTATTGTTTCACATTTTCGCGGTGTAGTGCAATTTCAAAACGATTTAATTTCACAAAACGAATACATCATTGAATTTTTTGGTAGATAGACATCAAGACCAGACAAATTATAATGATGATATCTACTATTTGTTCGAAAAAATATATTCACACGATCGAATATTTCACCTCTACATACCGATACGTTTCGTTCAACAAAAAACAATTGTTAATTCACAACAATATGTTATTGCAATCACGTACGGATATACTAGCGCCGCTCGTTTGGTCGAGAGGACCAGAATTTATAACTACCATAATGACAAACAGCATTTGGTTTGTTAATAGCACTGTTAAATCAAATGTTTGGATTTGAGGAGTCACTCGATTTAATAATAACAGTTGAAACGTCGCGCTGGATTCTGTCGCCGTTCTATCACCACGCGTGTGCAAACATAGTGACAGACAGCATTGTACAGCAAACACGTCGGTGGCAGAACCTTATTATTTATTGAGAATTGAATTCGCTATCGTGTTGAGATATGAACGATGCTTACAGACAGACATCTGTCATCCCCCACCACTGGCGCGCGACTGACGTTTGTCCCACCCTTCTGTGAGCGTGAAGTGGGGAGACGCTCCGCCCAATCAGGGATACCTATGGAGGAATAAAACGTACCAAGAACTTTGAACATTACGTTTGAATTTCGACTCTATACACCAGTCGTGAAAGTCAGTTTTCAGTTTAAAGGCATAAAGTTAGGGTTGTACAAAACAAGTCATGTGTTTTTTTAACGATTATTTTTCTCGAATGCAAAGATATTTCGGTCGCCTGCCCTCGGTAATTGGATTCAGCATGCGTGGAGATCGGCTACGTCCCCGGATTGAGACGTATACACTTGTCTCTTGTAATTATTATAAAGATTTGAGATAATATTCGGATCTCTTTGTTTTGTCGCGGTTCCTGCGCCGGTTTTATATCATTAACGAATTGTTTCTGCGAACGTGCTTTGTGCATGGCCGCGCGTAATGAAGATATTCTTCAAAATTGTGTTTGAAGTAAAAAGTTTTTAAAAGTATCGTCTTTCAAATTAGTGTAATTTGTTAGAGGGGATCTTCTTTTTAGCCATGTTATCTTACAAAGTGTGACGTATTATTTTAAAATTAGGATGATATGCCAAATCTTCAGAGATTAAATACAAAACCAGATCGCCCCTACTACTCCCTTTGCCCATACGTAACTAATGGCTCACCTTAACACACCTACGAAAAAATCTCAAACTCATTACCCTACCTTCTAAGTTCACGGTAGTCGGCAACAGCCCACCATCGTTATCACAAACAGTCCTACAATATGTTAACGAAACGTAAAATTTGTAGAAGGTTTGTCTTTGGTGCGTGCGCGTGCGCCGCAGATAACGCGGTCGTAGCGCGCGTTTTACTGCGCTCTTATCTATGACTACTTGTTGTTGATTGTCTATGGGCGGTTGCCTTATTTATTGCTCGGTAACTGGGAGAAGCTGCGGCTCTTTTAGTGTCTTTTAATTTAGTTTGAGATTTTTTCATGCAGGTATACTTAGGTGATTCATTATATGTAGTGCTTTTAAGGAAGTGAGGTATTCACAGATTGAAATAAAAACATTTAAATCTTACTGACATGATTTTGGTGGTTAAAGCTTTAAGTATAAAGCTGTGTACTGTATCTAGTATACACCATGAATAAATGAACATTATTTAAAACAGTAGGTACGTATCTTATTCAATAAGACTCTCGACGGCAGCTTCTGAAAACTATCCTCATAAAACTTTAGTCCTGTACCGCATCAGATTATCATTACTGACTAGCACATCAAAGCAACATCAAAAAGACAATTTATTAACTCCTTTATCATTTCCATGTTTTAATACAAAGTGTCAGTTGTTCAGACAACTCCGAAGACCACTTAAATAATTCCTAGACACTGAGCCACCCTTCTTAATTCAAAATTCGCGGTAATCCGGAAGCGCATGCGACGGTGGCGCCACTAACTGTTTGCAGATGGCGCACTTCCGCTGCGCAGACGCACGTGGTGCGAATTACGCGCGAACGCGAACTGTAATCGAACGTGACGCTCACAGGAGACAGATCTAATTGTATCTTGTTTTGTTGGTACGATCCAGTGGGCGGTGTGGTTTATTTTTGTGTGTATGTTCGTTTGTAGGTGATCGTGAGTAAATTGAATGTTACGTTTCTGACTTCAAATGAGATGAAAGCGTATCATTTGCTTCTGTTATGTTATGAGTACCTATGACTTACTCAGTCTTCTGAACACAAATGGAATGTTATATTTAGGTCTAACAAATTCGCATTGCGAGCAAGTCTAATCATAACACTGTTTACCTTACAATACTTTACGAACAACATGCAAATTTTGACCAGGATATGATATCGCTTGATCGTGTGTGTTTTCAAACACAAATCTCAGATACTTAGAGCACACAAATGTTTTCAGTGAAACATTTGTTTGTGTTTATGTAGATAAGTATCTAGTCCACAAAACATTGGAAGCAAGCTCTTGTGGAGTTGTGCCTCTGGATGCAATATCAGCTGGGTTTTGTGATGATTAGACATGAACCCAATGTGAGTTGTCGAAATGAGAGAGAAAAAAAAAAACTCTATTTCCAATAAAAGTAGTCATAATACATGTATTTACCATCGCCTCGAAAAGAAGAAGAAGGAGGTACGCTAAGAAGTATCGTTCTGAGGTTTTTTAATGTAAAAAGTGTTCAGTTATTAAAAACCCGCGACACAAATGAAAGAGTGCGCAACTAGAGTCGTCTGCCTCCTAAGTAGTAATTACACCTAAACTTACCTTTCTTGGTAATCGACACTACACACATGATAGCTAAGGATCAGTCGAATCGCACATGGCACAAATCCCCAACTATTATCATCGGCTCATCGCATGCGCCACTCGTTATATTAACATAAGTATGATGATTCTAACATACTAATGTCGCCTCAAACTCTAAGCTGATAATCCTTACACTGACAGCCGCTGTAACTTGTGAAACTGAACGCCTGCCCATCGTTCGTTCATTTCGGAACATTTTCATTATCATTGTACGGCCTTTAAATCCGTTTGGAAGCAGTTTGATATTTCTGTGGGTAGTTAGAATTATTCGAATAAAAAATTGCCCAAATCTTCTAAGACTATGAGCCTAAAAAGTGTTCCTTGTTGGACCTAAGGATCATTTCCAAGGTAAGCTTACCAAAAATTATTTCCTAAATAACCAAAAAATTAAAAACACATAAATACACAGTTTTTTCACCGCTAACACAACACACCAGAGATTTATCCTCAAAATCTTCTAAAGAAAAAAACGAGAATCTAAAAAAAAACGATAACTCCAGAAATAGTATGTGAAGCGTAGAGATGCGATGACAGGGAATTTATTAACCATTCGGGATGAATAACTGCGAAATAGGGAACCGACGGATTACCACGAGATTACGACTCACGGCGAACGAGAAAAAAGTGAGTTATGGACAGGAAATGAGTTTTAATAGGTTTTCAGTCATATTAAATCGGCCAACATAAGGTTTTGTTTGTTTATTAATAGTTGTTTAGTCATACCAATTAAAGACATCTACATTAGTTATAAGGAGGGCAGCATTATTCTAATAAGCCTATAACTTTAACCGAATGCCCAAGTAAAGCTCTTATTTCTTCATTTAAACTTTATGTGAACAGTGCATAGACAGACTTAACACCATGTGCATTATCTAACAGACAATACTTTTAGGATGTTTAAAAAATAACCCTTAACTAACCGATAAACATATTTTCATCTGCCACTGTTTTACCTTACCATCGACACACCATAGTAGCGGCGCCAGTAATAGAGGTGCATGCTCGCATGCACGAGCGTGATGAATGGCGTTTTAATTAAGACTTCCTCACACGACGCCGACACCCGACTGAACACCGTATTATACCAACAACTGTAAGACTGCATAAGCTTTCAGTTAAAAAGAAAACAACAGTAATGAATATATGATCAAAGGAAGTTCCTCGAAAATTTTGTGAGAAATACAGATTTAGTTGGCACTAGATACCTACTTATTGTTTGTGGATCATGAAATGAATAACTGCCTAAGATCTGTGACTATTGTGCCCGAAATGTGGGCTTGGTTCTTTACAAATTGAGTGATCTTAAAATAGGTTCATAATTATACAGGATGGCACGGACATCGACGCTAAAACTGATACCATGGATTCAGTACATGATTCTGAACCCCACTCCGTTGTAATGTTTCGTCGGTTATTGATGGTCGGATCTAGCTGGGGGTCGTCCCATGCTATGCTTTCCGATACGCGGTCTCCACTCTAGGACTCGTCTGCTCCACCGGCCATCGGTCCTTCGACAAATATGGCCAGCCCACTGCCACTTCAGTTTGCTTACTCTGCAACCTATGTCGGTAACTCCGGTTCTTTTCCGGATAATTTTTATTTCTGATTTTTTTCTTCAAAGAATGTGGCTTAGATTATGTGTGATCGGAATCTCAAGAGTGTGTGTAATCGTATAACAGGTTAAATATCATCTAAACTTTCTAAAGTAAATTTAAATAAGACTAGGTTTAAAGCAGACCCTGAAATTTTTAACTTGATAACAAATCTCCCATATCTTTCTCATCTAAGAGGAAGCATGTCCTTCCAAAAGATGTTAACGACATCGTTTTTCACGTGTAATTTGAATACATTGGTCCTTCGGTACGGATGCGTGGTAAGGTCCCAACGGGTTCGTGGAAACGACGGGTCGGGGGTGATCCCACGCTATAAATATCAACCAGATATCTACCTTCACTACCCTTGGAGGTCCTGCTTCCTTGGTATACCTGCATATAACTTGGACTTTATATGGGATAACGGTTGTTTTTGGGTCTATAGCGATATAATACGAAACTTCGATATAAGGCCAGGATTGTCTTTTTCGCTGTTAAGGTACATATTGATTGGGTTTCAAATCAACTTCATTTAATTAATTTGTTTGATCATTCGCGACTCCTTGACAAAATCATGTGACTTGCATTGCTTTTTACTGGTCCTTTAATATGTGTCGAGTTATCGTTGACTGAAACAAATCTACGCTTTCCAATAACTGTACCAACTACCAGTTTGTCCTCGAATCATTCTTAGCTTTTCAATTACCAAAGATAATTATTTATATAATATCACTCGTAAAAAAAGTCTTCCGTGAATAGACAAAGAAATTAATTTCCCAAACAAATACCTGTATAGCAGAACATTGTTAGACGTTTAATTAGAGTTTTGTACAACAGACAAAGATATAAACATTAGTTACTTACTAATTGGATTGATGTTAATTAGAAGCAGGCGAGCCGCGAATAATATACAGCTTGATTACACGAAAAATATCTTATTAAATAGAGCCATGCTTCGGGGAAGCTTGTGTTTCATGGTAAAGGTGTATTTACTGAGTTTTGTGGTTCTGTGCTGGTCATAGATGAGAAGAGAGTTTCTGAGGTTTTAAATTTTAAAAGCAATTATTACATTATCTAACATTTTTTTTCGCAAAGCAGATCAAATAAAGGAACACCTTTATCTGCCTGGATCTCCTTTGATATTATAGTTTGATATTTATAGGAGTGAGTACCTAAGTTGATTTAGGTAAGTAAAAAATTTAATTTCTAAGCTGTTTCATAAAATAACATTGGATTTTTATTCGTTGATGTAAATATTTATTCGAATTACTCCATGCTTTCCCAGAAACATACCCAGCTGATATACTAGATCTCTTCATAAAATGTACTAAGTGTTGTTGTCTTAAACAATTATTTACGAAACTCGGCAACCAGAACGCCATTACCGTTAGCATCATAAACTTGCGCTCTTGTACTCTACATGAGAGCATGATTTAAGATGCAAACTGATAATAAACTGACGGGTCATTATTTATGCAAATTATCTGTCTCACCACCGGTCTCCGCCCTTTTCATTTATTTTAATTAGTTCAATAATATTATTCTTTTACATTAACTTAAGCGCCCATCGTTAAAACAAAAAACTGAAGCGTTATAAAGGGAAAATGTAGTTTATAGTAAACTTTATCTACGTTAACATACAATAAAAAAAACAATAATAGAATTAAAATTCAATTCAACATGTTTAAAAAATGTCCTTTTGTAGTTAATTGGTAGTTTATAAGGGACGAGTCATAGTTGGCAGTTGTTCGCCACCTTTCGCCTGTTAGAGATAACACACACTGTATCGGAGCGACTCGTCCGACTGCGGACGTAAGGACCTGTAATGACAGCCTGATATTTACATTTCCTATCTTTTGACGCACCTTGTTATGGTAGGGATAGTAAAAACGACGGTGGTTGTCGATTGATTTGTTTGCTTGAAGATAGTTGTTCTGAAAGTTTAAAAAAAAGGAAGAGCTTTTGTAGATAAGATAAAATTACATTCAAATCTTATTAAAAACCTATTAACTCTCTATTATCTGATCAACTTAAAACTATTTAATAATTAGACTGTAAATTAAATTCAACGATATCACTACAAAGTTCCCTAGCCGCAACACCTACGTTTCACTCCCACATTTTTTGCAACTTTAATTAAAATAAAAACGCACTTTATTATGCACCCAGTACACGGCGCACGGCAAGAGCGCGGCGTTTTTTCGCGTCTTGTCGCGACTCGGGCCGTCACCGCGGCCCTTAATGGCCGAGCTTGTCACGCGCCCGGGCCCTTATTTACGGGGCCCGATAACCATCGCATGCCCAACCTGCTGCTTAGTCCACATCCACAAAAACGTCCGCAGAGAACTAAATTAAGTTTATGACGTTATTCTCTTTAAGATTTATTTGGAATAGATGTTAATTGTTAGTGCAATTGGTTCTGCATTGTTGCTTCTTTTTATTAGTAGGTTTTATAAAATGTGTCTTTTAATTACTCTAGGTTTATTTATTTTTATAAAATGTTATTTCTTATCTTGCAATAAATCTAAGGTTTACCGCCTTCATGTTCCTAGACGATAATAAAACGGCTGATAACATCTGCTAATAAAATATAATAAGAGCACAAAGCTTAAGTTATAAATTGACAAAGATTTAAACCTATCATTTATATTGTAGTACACCTGACAGAGTTCTAATAAAACGAAAATGAAACAAACGAACTAAGAAATGTTTCGAGGAGGAGCCCACAATTTTATAACAAAACCCAAAAAGAAAACTTAAGGTGGCCCTAGAAAGTGCTACATAATTTCATCTACCATTCCGCTTAATGCTCTCATAATAGTATTATAGCAAATAAATCAAGTAAGGAATACATATGTCCGCTTCCCACCGCGCGGGACGGCGCCCTGCATCCCTCGGTGTCGTGACAAGCAGCCATTATGATCTAATGATGTTACTGCATGATGCATCCCGCTGAATAGGATACTTTAAATACTTGTACGAATATGTTAGGATTTGTTTTTGTGTAGAATTATAATATAGAAACATGCATTCGTTATGCCGTGCGGTCCCTTGTCATAGAATTGAAAACACAGAAAAAGAATCTTCCCATGTTAATACTACCTACTACTACTACTATTTTGATTTAAAAGAGTGTCCGTGGAGTGTCTTACCCGTTCTTCTCCATAGGAACCTACTACGCTTTGGAATGGGCAACTAGCTTCATCTTTCTGACTGACCGACCCCTTGACAATTCAAAAGTGTCAGAGCTTATGGAACAGAGTAGTGTGCCTTGATCAGATTCAGAGCCGTGCGGATGCGCTAATATGCCATGCCCATTATTTAAGAAATATGCCATTTAATTTTCACATGTTATTTTCATATAACTAATTAGCGTCAGTGTCCAACTTTACAAATAATCCTTGATTTTCCTTGCATTTCAGACCAGCGTTATATATATTGGAGTTTGGAGTATCCAAATAAATGGAGAACTTGACCGTGCCCTTCCTAATATTCACATGATCACTTGAACACTCGTGATCTATCTAAAATTGAACGTTTGATCTACTATCTCTCTTCAGTTATGGGAACTTGGTGATAATGGCGTTGTTTGTCAGGGGTGGCTTAGTAACCTTCGCGCATAACTTGTAGAGATTTAATAAATAGGGGATGGAAGTTTCCCATACAGATTTAGGAATTGATTAGAGAATATCAGCATTTTAATGTTTTTCAAAATATGTCAGCTTATGCAGAGTCTGAACACAAAAACTGGATTAAAGACGAATCAGAATACCTATGTCATTAAGGTCAGAACAAAGTCAAAATATAAGTGAAAATCATTCATTTGTTTTGTTTTCATTTGTTTTTTGTTTATTCATAAAAACCGAAATAAAGCATACCATTGTTTATTTAAACGTCATAGGTGTTTTGAACGAAAATTCTATGTTCGAGGGGTGGTTGACAAATTGCGTTACAATTGAAGTGGACGTTTGCACCCGCACCCTCTATGCGTTCCTGCTACCCTAGTATTAATATGGTTCACTACGAAATCTTTTGTGTAGTTTTCGCCTTTTTTTTGCTTTGGTTTTGTAATCCCAATAAGACGAACTCTAACTTCTTTGGTGTTTTAAACTTATCTTGTAATAGGAAGTACTGTCTTTGCCATCAACTCCCAGAGCTAAGAATATGTGAAACTAAGAAAATCTTTTAGGAAAAACATTCATAGTAAATGTTTCGGAATCACGAACTTTTTTGGTCTACTCATTTGCACATTTGGCCTCCCCACTGAATAACACAGTTAAATACAAATTCATGCTTATGCATTATTGTGTGAACAAGGATACTCAGAGGGTGTTCCATTGTCATATTGTATTGCTATTAGTTCACGTATAGTGTGGCAGGGGGCGCTGAAGTGCTCTTGATACGAGAGTCATCACTGGACGAATGGGATTATGGGATGTTGGTTTGTTGAAGGTGTTTTGTAGTGGATAATATTGTAGTAAGTACTTACTTGAGTGTACATATGTAGGGAACTATTGGGGCTATTACAGCACAATAGCGAGTCGACAAAATTGCAAAGATCGAGAAATCAGAGCAATCTGAAACGTAATCGGAATTTATGACGCGGACCGTAGGACCCAATTATTATTCTCATTTTTTTTAAGGTAATTGTCTAGCTCCGGAGTAAAGCTACTTGAAAACGTTTACCTACTAAGGCCTAAACAAGTATATAAATTTCTTTGAGGAAGAGTAGAATACTCAAAATCAGATTACTCGGTTTTGTACAAATTAATATTTTCACAGCAAGGACCATTCATCACTTTACAAAAATCAAATTAACCTCTTCCACAACACAACATCTTCAATGAACAGAACACAACCAAATCAGTACACACATTAGTACCACATGTCGTTTCTCATTCACACAATGGCCGCCCCATAGACAACACCATAAGAATCAGTGCAGCTCTCTCGCCAATCCATCTCGCGTGCCAATTAGCGACCCCACGCATGGTGCATGTTCTTTGTATGGAGACCTGACACGTGCTTTTTAAGTGAATGCGCTTTTTTGTTTTGTTGTGTAGTTACAATGGAGTATCCGATGTTGTAATAATTTGTGGTTGTTTTGAGGTTTTGTAGGTAAAGGAGGCGGTTGTTTTCAATAACATAATATCGTCGATGGTAGGACAAAAGCTTCACATTAGATACCGTCGCACATTCTGAGCTACTAGGGTTGTAGAAGGCGACGGTAAGGAGTAAAACCTCCTTCTTTAAAAATAACCTAATAGTATGTTATGTTACCCGGGTATCCAACCGTGCACTAACACTATTGCTAACGGAGTTAGGTTCTTCTTCATTGACTCACACTGCATACAGATAGTTATCAATCAACAAAAGATAATAGATCTGTAGTCACCTCAAAGTATTCGGTAATTAATTAGTCTGCTTGGCCGATTTAGACACTTTACACTTTAGACCTGGGTTAGACAATCTGACAGGTGATGATAGTTCCTTGCAGCCATCGAGTCATCTTGAGTCTAATATGTCGGCGTCATGCCAAGTCTGCACTTCTGCTGATGTTTAGATTTATGATCAAACAGGACGGTGGGGAGCCAATTGTTATAGGCAGTCTAGGTCTCTGACTCATGCCTAGGTACTCAGAGCAATATATTCAGTCACGGGAAGAAATAAAAGCAAACGTTTTCGCCGACCATAAATTCAAGACAAGTAATATGCCATTCTATTTCATAAATCTTTGCGTCTTGAAAAAACCTTTGTATATACAAACGTACAAAATATACAGAAGTCTAAATGAACATGCGACGACATTATTTTAAACGCTTGAACACACATTAAAACAAAATAACAGACGTACTCTCACTTGATTTACACAATTATTGTACATATAAATTAAAACTAACGAACTTTTTACGACTGGACATGTTCTTACGTTTACGACGGTATTCGGAAACTCTCGGCTATTTTCGTTTTTCAACGCCATCTTGCGGACGAGTTTATGACTAACATATAGGTACTTGTGTTTATGTCTTAATGTTGATAAGTGACTGTGTTATTTTAATTGTAAGCTTGCTTGTTCAGGCTTTGTGGTGTTAATGTGTAACGAGTTTCCAAAACATAATTTGCTGGTCGGATTTCCAACGATTTGTGCAGTGTCTCATGTTTGAACGATTGCCTTTGTGCGTTCAATTCCTGCACTTAACAAATAGACATACTGACAAGCAGTACCTTTGTACTCAAATTATAATTATGTCGTATCTCTATGTATTTTACTGTGTGTACATAAATAATAAAATAAATAAATAAATACTGTAGGTACCTGATACATAACATCACGCCTGTAATCCCCGAAGAGTTAGGCAGAGGCAAACCTATAGTAACATACACCGTAACTTACAAATCTGATTAATGCGCTTTATGCTTTAAAAAGCACTGAAACTGAAAGAAAGCTTTGAAAATATTAGGACCCCCTAAATATCACACTGTTTTCATAAGCCTGATTTACAACATTTCTTTTTCCATTATTCCAGGTGCTGAAGTACTGCGAGCACCTGCACGGCAAATGGTACTTCAGCGAAATCCGCGCGATCTTCTCGCGCCGGTACCTGCTGCAGAATGTCGCAATCGAGATGTTCCTCGCCAGCAGGAGTGAGCATACACATATTTTAATACATAGTGGGCTGCACATTTATGAAACATACAACAAGCCAGTTTCAGAATGTCTGGCACTGGAGATTCCAGGAAATCTTTAATGCGCCGTTCAAACCGATGCGGTGACGGGTGCAGACTTATGTCAGACAGTGCATTGTGACAATGTCTGTCAGGCATAAGTAAGCGCATACCACCATCTTGGTCTGAACGACGCGTAATGAGCTAAAGACGATGGAGTGGTTCATAAACTTAATCCTTTGGAAACCTTTAAAAGTTGTATTTGCTAGGCGCTCGCTGTATGTTAGTTCGGTGTGCAGCCTACTTAGTTAAGTTACTGTTTTGACTATTCGAAAATTTCATTCGTATTTTATTACTGCCAAAATTTTCAAAGCATGCCATCCATGTCTTTTATTTTTAGTATTTTAGACCAGGGCGTATCACCATTTCGACCTTTCCTAAAAGCATGGGGTTCGAGAGTTTCCATTCCAGTCTTACTAGATCCTATGGAATATCAGTACTTATTTTACACGAAGCAACTTCTTTCTAACCCAGCCTTCACAACAGACATGAATAAGAACAAAAAATATTGGCATGTATGCACGCGAGTGTAACTGCACGCGGCAGCATCCCCCCACTGCACGCAAATAAAATAACGAAGATCTCGCTTCTTGATCCTTTGGCCACCTTATTGGTGATGCTCGCAAGAAAACAAAGATAAATCGTAAAGAAATTGGAAGACAAAAAGAAGCATAGCTCCTGTTACTATTCTATAGACAATACACAACCTAGAAATTTGTAAATATTCTCTGCTATCAGGCTCAATACTGTACAGACGACATTGCGTATCTAAGGACCAATTCTACAACCGCTTCAAAATTATCATCACTGTTATCATAACCTTTATGAACAATTGGACAGCCCATCGCAGTCCAGTGCTCAACATAGACCACTCAAGCAGGGAGGAACCTATTGACATAGTAGGTCTATCGGATTAGTGATCGCTGACCCAATTGCTCCCACCGGAGACGTAGCTGCCCGTCTCCGGTGACTTGCCACAAGTATGATTACACGTAAAATATAAGGTGTCCTCCATGTTTCAGCGTCCATATTCTTCGCGTTCCCCGACCAGGCGACCGTGAAGAAGGTCATCAAGGCACTACCGAGGGTGGGTGTCGGCATCAAGTATGGCATACCCCAGTCCAGGTTAGTGATATCATCTAGTTTTTCAGAGTTTTCAACGAATGGTAATCGTTATACCATTCGTTAAAACTATATTTTGCCACTAGATATAATGACTTTCTTTTAAAATATCGTTTAGTTACTGTTAAAAAAAGTAACTATTTTCTTCTTGCAAAATACGCGCTCAGACGTAACCGTTACTAAAACCAATGCTATTTTCGTGAGAAAGTCTATTCCACCCAGACAATCAATTTGATGTGCTGCCATCTAGTGAACGCATAGCGAATTAAAAGGCTTTGATGTGACGTTCTTTGTTGGTGGAGAAAAACTCGATTGTTGTTTTCTGTTTATTGTATAGATGGCGCCACTTATATCATGTTGTGGAAAAATATCTACCTTAGCAATCTCTGTGTAGTCATAAAAATAGAATCCGTTCCTTTGCGAAACACTCGTATTGGATATACCCAGAATTCATTAATTATATTTTAAATATTATTAATTATAATCTATATGCTACATTATCATCCTTCAGAAAACTGTCATTTATTTTAATGATGTCCTTTTTATAATTAAATATTATATAGGTAGGTACATACTACACTAATTTTAGAGCATTGGCCTTCTTACGAAATTCAATCGCTTCGATCGATGTTAAGGAACATAATATCTCGTAGTAGGAAATAAGATTTACTATGAACTATATTTTCTAAGACCAAGTATTACGAATATGTTTCTGATTTACTAGCGACCCGCCCCGGTTTCGCACGGGTGTAATTTACATGTGAAGACGGTATTCTGTTCACGACACGTTATGCAAAAAGTACTAGGCTTGCATAAATTGAAGGTAGTGTTCTTTTAAGCTCAAAACTAGAGAATTATGAAAATAATTTTCAGAATATGTGTATAAGTACCTATTATTAATTGTTGCAAAAAGTTTGTGCTCGCGAGGTCTTCTGCTCGCAGAACTACTAGTTAGTATTATTAAGTAGGTATTTATTTTTAATATATTTACATAATATAGCCTACGCCCATTTGGAATAAAGGTTTTTTCAGATAGGAGCTGTGGTTCCGGAGATTACACTCCACATATACACAAACTCACAAAATTCGTTCTCTCTTTTATATTATGAGTATAGATTGTTTAACATTCATGGATATCCAAGTACTAAGGAGGCGTAGTACTATATTTATCTTGCCATCTACAATATATACAGATGTATGATACTCTGTGTATGTTTCTCTCTCTGCATGCTATCTGTGCACTTGAACGTTGACCGCATTTCTTTCCTGCATATCTTATCATATCCAGGCCAGCAGTTATTGAAATGAAACAAATATTGTAAACAAGTCACTCCTTTATTCACACTTCATCACAGCATTTATCTTTATTTATAATATGTAAGTCCTCCCTTTTGTTATATTAAAACACAATCACTCACCCTGTATATAGCTCTTGCTCTTAAATATTAATAGGTACACCTAGATCTTCTATGAGGAATAAATAGTAATGCTTATTGCAGTATAACAAACCTATAAAAATATTCTCTACCTACACGGTATAAAAATAGTAGTTACTTTATTAATCACTGCAGTGCCTCGATTTTATTACACCAATATTTGTACTTAAAACTAGGCAAAACTTTAAATACCTATGTCGTCACCTTGTATTAAAATTATTTATCACTAGTGGAATGTAACATCATCAAAACGTCCTAATTAATACTGATCACAAAACTTCACAAACAATAAAATAATATTAAAAATAGTTAACTATACAAATTCATTGGTAACTTATTCTTTAAAACTAAAAGTACTAGGCTAGCATAAGACGGTCAAGTTCACTCGCGGTGCTCTGAAGTCTTCTTGCATTCATCTTGCGTCCAATTCTTTTCTAAAGATACTGTAGCCCCTGCACTATGACGTCTTTGTACTGGTTTTCCTTCTATTGTACACGGCTTCTCCGCAGTGAACCCAACTTCTGGGTCGATTTCTTTCTTCTCATCATCAAATTGCCTCATAATTTCAGTCAGAGTTTTTCCTTTAGTTTCTGGTAGGAAAAAGTAACAATATGCCGCACCCAGGAGCGCACAAAACCCAAAGAGGTACAACGTCCCGTTACTTGTTAACATTTTTTCTAACTGAGGGTAGGTCTTAATGTTAAAGAAGATGAGAACGTATGCGCAGCACGACGTAGCGCCCGACATGACTCCTCGTATGTCATGTGGGTACAGCTCCCCGGACATTATCCACGGTAGCTGTAGAAACCCGACCATACTGAATGACACGTGCAGTAACACGCACGCAAGTTTTACTAAAGGAGGTCCGTTAACACTGTCACAGACCGCCGCACCGAGCATAGCAACGCCTAGCAATAGCCCTGAGGTAGCCGCTAGGGTTTTTCTTCTGAAGCTGTTGATCAAACACGCTCCCACAGCGCCCATGAACACTCGCACTCCACCGACAATGATAGAAGCCGTGAACTCATTGACACTTGTCCCCACAGACTTGAAGAAGTCGACAGCGTAGTACAAAATGACGTAGATGCCCGACATCTCTTGGAATATGAAGAAGATGATGAGTAGAAGGAACGGTTTGACGACACTTCTCCTCTTGAAAAGATTGAGTTTCTGTTTGAATGTCATAGTTTCACCTACTTTTCTATCTTTGGTAAACTCCATGAGCTCTTGTTGTGCTGTGCTGTTGTTTTGTCGGAGCCAGAACATTGCGTTGTACGCTTCCTTCATCTGTCCTTTAGAGGCTAGCCAGAGAGGTGACTCTGGGACGAAATACATTAGGAAAGGTGTTAGAAGGGACACTCCTGCACAGATGGCCGCGACTTTCCTCCAGTGGATGAAGGCTCCCAATGAGTAGACGATGAAAATGCCCGTGGACACCAAGCCTGGGCCTAAGGCACTTAATACTCCTCGTTTCTCTGGTGTCGTGATCTCTGCCACGTAGATATAGGAGACCGTTGACATGCCTGCAATGTGAACAGTTAATCTCATTATTAACGCTGTTAAAGCGTGACCAGTAGCCACGGTTCGTTTGTCCAGGATTCAATTAGTGAGTCATCCAATTTTCACCAGTCGTTGACTTTCGTCATTACAATTTTAGATAAGCTTAGTTCTACTATTTATTTATGTCAGTATTTATTCCAATGAATTTTCGTGACGCCACAATCTATGACCAATCTTAATATGAAATGCTCTTACGGCACTGAAATTCAATTCAAGACATTTTATTTCCTAGTATTAATGACTAAGAAATAATTTTCATAGAAGTACGTTAATCCTGACCAAAAAATTGTGACTCACCTATGGTAAATCCAGTGATGAACCTCCCAATACAAAGGAAAATGTAGGTCTCCGAGAAGGCGATGACGAGCCACCCGACCAGGTTGGGCAGCACAATGGACTGTAGCAGTAGTCTTCTGCCCACAGCATCCACCATCATGCCGCCCAACAAGGCCCCTATGGGGTTTGAAATGACACCCAAACTTGCTGTAAGAGAGAAACAATAGCGGTTAGATGGAGATGTTAATAATGATGAATCCTGATTTTGAAACCTTCAGTTATCGTTTCAAGAGAAACACGATGGTAGATCAAATTTTTTTACAAGAATTTTCAGTTTTACTATATCCAGACTTTCTTTAATCTTCAAGTTTTTTTACTCGACTTTTCCATATCAATAGCAAAGATACCTTTTGCTGCTCTAAGCCGCGCTTTACTATCAATTGTATCTAAATCTTGGAACATTAGAACCTCAACCTCATGTTAAGCCTAACCTTATGAGGACCAGCTCCTTGAACGCGTCATAACCATAACTTCCCATACCCTCACGTTGTGCGTGCTCCGCCATAAGGCGCTAAGCTTACGACCCTACCTCCTCGTGTTACTTATCGCCTAGTACAAATGATGTGTTTGACTACGCTATCTCGTTTGCGCACGTCGGCAGTTCGCGTCAATATTTAATTTTGCGATGTCAACAAATGTTGCTTTGTTGGTATTGATAATATCTGTCTATTGTATTTGGTACGTTGTAGGAATGAAGGACCAGAATTTATTTTGAGTTGGCCCTTTGATCCGAGGCCTGGTTATTATCAAAAACATTGATATTTTTATATTTCGAACTCATCTTGAAGTAGTTTGGACACCAACTGTACCTAGCTACCGCCTCACTTTCTTAAAAACGTGCTGTGTGACAAAACATTATTTTTAGCGACCTCAATGCGCTAGCTCACGTGTCGCCCTGGCATCGGCCGCCGCTCCCGAAATAAAACGTAAACATTGTTTTAGTAGTACCCATTCAGTTTGGCCAGTTGCATCACTTTCAATCTCTTTGTTTACGTTGTTATTTATATTCAGAAAGGAACTTTAGCCATGATTACCAATATAGACAACAATAGCATCATTTTATGTGGATACTGAGATAGGTTCGTGAAGATGATCGTTTCGCGAAGATGATTGTTTCGCGTAAATTACATTTAGTAAATTCTTTTCCTTTTGCAAAGCTGACGTGTGTCTTTACATATCATGTGATATTGTAAGACAAAGTTGACAGATAGCTAAGAATTAACACATATTCACAAACCATTGTGGACGTAGTTTGTGTAATTAATCAAACTCATTGTAACCACATTAGTATTCAGACGATCACGCTTACTGCACTCTATAAATACAAGACATTTGTTCAGAAAACAAACACTATTTACATAATGACAAATACTGTTAGATAAATAGTGCCTTGACAATGTCTTAGGCTTGACGAGGGTTTATCTTTTCTGGAAGATTTATTTTCGCAATTTTACAGTTGCACGCCACATAACGCAAAGCGTTTGAGGTAGTACATTACTCTCAACTTGATTTAGTTTTTAATAGGCAGTTTATTCATTTTAATATGCAAAATGTGACTCACCGATCCATGAACTCTGCTCATACGAAATTGTCGGGTGTTCATGTGTATACTGGGGCAGCAGGACGGCTGAGAAGCCTTGGCAGAAGCCCACCGATATGTTGATGGACTGCGCGGCCAGTGCCGCCAGCACCTGGAATATATGAACTCCTGGTAAAGTAAAAGTCAAGAATAATGGATACCTATGTAAAATTACGGGTGATTCTTAGGGCTTCAATTTTATAATACTTCAATACCAAGTTGTTAAGTAAGTAATTAAAATAGATTTAGGTAGGTACACGTAGGAAAATATTATCGATATTAATCATAATATAATCATCAATCTCTCGTCTAAATACGGTTTTCTTAACAATCTAACGGCTAGTAGGTACATCCATTAGACTGCTCTATGAAAGGTTGAGAAAGTTCATTTTCAGCTTTATTATAGCTATATTAATAAACATTCAGAGAGGTATGTGTAACAGCTACAGTTTTGTGGTTACAGCTAATCATTTATGTGCTAAATAAAAAATGTGTTCCCAAGGATAACATTCATTTAATGAAGGTACCTAGTGTGTGCGTCAACTGTAATTAACGGAAAGGTAAAATTAACACAACCCAACATGCAAGTCAGTATCACACAGCTTTTAGCTCGACTGGCTAACTTGTCACAGTCTTACCGTCATAATAACTTTATTACACAGTTCTGTAATAATATCAAATTATCGCACAAGGTATCGTTAACGTCCGCTCACGTGTTTCTATACAATTTCCACATTAACGACTAAAATAAACCTAATATGAAGTCACATCTACATTCACACAAACTTACATGCTAAGTTTTAGTGAAAATTACTGGTAATTATCTTTTGGGTCAACGACATTATTCAGTCGATAATGGCACAAATGCTATTAACTAGGAAGTCACAGAATCCGGTACGGAGGCCATCCCATTTGTGGCAATAGACTAGCAATCAAATAATTAGAGCGTTAAGACGACTGACTGGCCCAAAACTGGTATTGGGACATAGGGAAACAAACTATCTTTTGTAATTGTTCGTGAGGCTGAAAACTCTACAATATTCACGAAATTAAAAATCAAGCAGAATGCTTCGTGAAAAGTTCAAAATCGTGTAAATACGATGATAATTATAACATAAAAAATAATTAACCTAAGAAAAATAAACATTAAATAAAATAGTCCCAAACGACAGCGACGTAAACAAAGTTGTAAGATTATAAAATGTAGGTAGGTACACAAAGTTTACGTACCTAATTAGAATATCATGTGAAAAACAAATTTTCAGGTATTTCTCGAATTTCATAAACGCATTAAATGTACTTATTTCTTAATCATTTTACCAAACGCGTGTTTTTCTTTTTGGTTTGCAAAGTTGTGATTTTTTCCTGTAATGTCAAAGCACATTAAAATGACTTTACATGCGTGTAAGTGGTCTATAAATGGCGGTCAACTACCGGAACAATATAACTGGCGAACGATTCTTATGATTGTGCTAACGACCAGTACTCTGCTATGTGGACGGACCCTAATTACCGTAAATAACTAAATACTCGCTGATTGTTTCGCGTGATTCGCGATGTTTTTGCAATTTTAATATGTGAAAACTTGAAAACAACTTAAAATTACTGGTTGGTAAATCATGAAACTTATAGTATGCAAAGTCAAAGTCAAATCATTTATTTCAAATATTGTAAGGCACTTTTGAACGTCAAAGTTTACAAAAAATTGAATTGATTCTAGTCGCCCCTTCCAAAAGGTAGTTTTCGTATGGAGAAGAATGGGCAAGAAATATGCACCTATGTAAATGTGATAACTGATAAGTCACAGCATCCCCAGTATAAAAAATATAAAAAAACTTTCCGTTTATGCTAAATTTTTTTGCTAAATGAGAAAAATATCTGGCACATGACTAAGGCATACTAAAACTAAGCCCGCATCGAATTGCTGTTTCATTTACACAAACAAACATTACAGCTGTATTTATTGGTATGACAAATAAAATAGGTAGTAGATGAAAAAGCACTAATATCGTGACGTGTAAACGCTAACTTGAGTTAAATCACTCAATGAATGACGTATCTACTATTGTTGAAAACTTGTCTGTTAAATGATTGATCACACATTTTTTCCCGCGGTCTCGAGTCTAATGATATTACTATTGTGCACGTGTTTTACACGCGTGTTGAAACATTGGAGACGAGCCGAATATTTTTAGAAAGAATTAGGTATCTATACCTACCGAAGATTCCGTTGTCTCTATTAAGATACAGATCGATAGAAAGTGAACCATGCTGACCTAATAAAATTACATTGAAAGGGAAAAGCTATATCATTTTTGTAAAACAAAGACCTTATAATCGATCCAAAAGAATACTGAAAAGCTTCAAACTGTTTGAACCTAATTTCTTTACGGACTAACTTTTCAATCCATTTTAAACATACTCACTGTGAGGGAAACTCCGATGGAATCGAAATACTTGTCTGTATCAGTGTACATTCCCGCTGGCTATTGTACTTAATGCCTTGTATGTACTGGCCTCTGCGGGCGATCCGCGGTTCATTTATATTATATTTATAACCCACTATAATGAAATAAAGACATGGAAGAGCCGTCATTAAAAAATACAAAATCAACTTTCAATTTGTTGTTCGTCTAAGATGCATTTTCATTAAACACACATAATATTATGTTTAAATTAGCTTCTTAGCGGAACAAACTCGTCTAGAATAACAGAAATAGAATAGAAAACTTGTTATTATCCTCTTTTATTTTTTATTTTTTAATGTCTGCTTTTTTGCCAATGTAAACGTAATGTGCAACAGTGTTTACTTAATAAACCAGTTAGTGATTAGGAGTTCTGTATCTGAATATTAGTAGATAGGAAAGTTTGACCGGCACCCCAATTGAGTAACACACTTTCTTTCACAATCGGAATGATTTTGAAGGAAATTCCTAATTCGTCTACTCTACAACGTAAATAACGCAATGTATGTTGTCGACTTGTCAAAATGAAAGACATTGCAATTGTCAGTACCTATGTTACGCAAATACCTCGCAGTAATATAAATCCTGTAATAACACTTCAAGTTACTTTAACTCGATAACAGTCTAAATGAACGTAAGGCCATGTATGTTTGTCACCTACGTACCGTTTATCGGGTGACATTTTCTATGTGTGAATTCTATAAACAGACTTCTCGTTAATTCTAGAAATTGTATGGTCTCAAGCTTTAAAACAAATTTTAATACACTGCAGGTTATTCTTATAAATGCTAATTTACATACAATCATAAATAAGGGAGGGATATTTGCGTAACAAACTTACAGCAGCAATGGCTTTTATTTTGACAGTTCTACAACATACATTCATTGCGTTATTTACGTTCTTGAGCAGACGAATGTTTCGAACATATGGAGCAATGGATTACCAATATCCGTCAAAATCATTCCGATTGTGATTGAATGTGTGTTACGCAATTAAGGTCCAAGTGTTTCTTTTTCAATGACATCACAAATGTGCATACCAAAATAATGAATGCAACTAAAAACGATAATTGTAAACTATCTTGCTGTTTATTATTAATTTAAAAGTTTATGCATTTTTTTTTTAATAAATACCTTTCCTCTTGGATTTATTATGTAATCAATCAATCAATAATTCTGCAATACATGTACCAGGCTCGCATAATATCGGAAGGATGTGGACAAAGATAGGTACCGTGGTAGAGTAGTAACCCGCATGTTGGCAACCTTGACCGTGCCGATACTGTGTTGCCTTCATTCCGACTACTCCGAGCTCTAGTTGTACTTCTTGGAAGCTTATGTGTGCCTGGTACTTGTGAACTAATTGCGAGCTTTTATTTATCTAAAAGTTTTTTTCATCTATTGCTTTTTTGAAAAGAAAATTGTTCATTTTCCAAATTTTTAACTGATGTGTTTACAAAGGAAATAAGTTCAGGTCATTGTTTTTAATAAAACCACGTTTATTTTGTCATTAACTTTTTGCGGTTATGTGGTCCCACAGCGTTTTCAGCCAATTACGTAGTATTTTCAATGGCAGTGAACCCAAAACCCACGTTCTCAAATGATTTGGCATGTGAACAGGTCATCGACTCATACCATTATTTTTTCATACAGGGTCGCTCTCGCTTGTCACAGAAAGTATCTTGGACACACGGATGGTTTAATAAGATTTTTTGTTAATAGTATGCTAAGCAGTAAAATTATTGAGATCAGTATTCAGATTGTCGTTTAAAATATATGCAAACTAGCAAAAAGTTATATATTCATTGGCTGTGATTGAGCGCCGGACCGGTTATCATATGCTTATTTAATTAATTGAAAATTATAACTACCTAGCTTTTTATTTCTTCTTACAATTGCAAAATCAACAGTAAATTTTCTTTTCTTAAAAAAAAAAAAATATTTATGTAATACGTTTATATGTGTCCACGTGTTTTTTTTCATGCGTAGATAATTTAAAAATAATCAGAACATAAAAACAAATTGTTTCGAATTGTAAATAATTCAATTATATGAAATTGGAAACTCTGTAGATATCATCTAAATGTGAGCATTTATACTGAGTTAATAATTTCTCGATATTAGTGATATAAATAATGTTTCACCTCAATGAATGAGTTACTTCTGTCATTGGGTGCCCAGTGATCTAAAACGATAGTAACTATTAAGATGGCCCCATAAAACTAAGTGTAGTTATACTTTCGGGTTCTGTAGGTTATTTCCGAAGTCATTAGTGTCCAATAGTTTTTATCGTAGGTACTACTTACTGTTGACAAGAAAGAAAATGTAATGTCAATAAAATACCTAAGTATACCTTACTTAGTTTAATTTCGGAAAATAATCTAACTGTTAATAAGAATATTCCGAGTAATGGTAGTTTCAATTCATGTTCTGCAATCGGCCGATAATACATTTTATACATATTGTAATGGCCGGAATGGCCCCAGTAAATAAATAGACCATGTCCGTGAATAATGGAGAAGTTAAATATCAATAAAAACATGCTGGTTATCGGTAACTCACCTCTCGCACTTTGTCATATACCTAACGACATTACAGAACTGTAGCGGTATCGAATTTATTATGGGATTAAATCCAAATCAGTTCAAAGTTTTTATACGAGAGCGATCGAAGAAGATCGATGATCAGACCTTTGTCAAAATTCTGAATTATGATCGTAACGAAAATCGAAATAAATATTCATTAAAATAAGTTAGTGGGCTTTAAGCTTATTATATACACAAAACAACGATTTGTTCTTTATAAGTGTGACGTAAACTTTAGCATTGATATATATTCATCTAAAATCAAAGACATAGATTGATTGTTGTTTCTTAATTTCAGCAAATTAAATATTTTCTGTATATAAAATTTTTCAAGTTATATATATAAATAATATAGTTTTTATTTTTGTAAAATCTCGCCTTTGAAATAATTTAAAAGGAGCAAAAAGGTTCAACCCAACGAAAAATTGTTAAAGAAATTAATCAATCAAATACGTAGATATCAATGCGGTGATGATATCTGTGAACGATAACTCCATTAGTTCATTAACAAAAATAATCCTTACTAATATTATAAATGCGAAAGTGAGTTTGTTTGTTACCATTTCACACTAAAACTACTGAACGGATTTGGATGAAATTTGGCACATGGGTAGACCATGACCTGGAGAAGGACATAATGCTTATATATACTTTTTATCCTGGATCGCAGACGAAGTCGCGGGCACCAGCTAGTTATGTATAATCATCTTAACCTTCCTTTTCGCAACTACGTAAACACACATGGTATAATTATAGAAACAATGTGACGTCAAAAATGTTCTATTCTTTGTATAAACAATATTAAAGTTTCTTACCTTATTTAGTTTAGTTAACAAGTAACCTATTCAACCCGACATTTCTCGTGTGTTCTAGTTATAAAGTTGTTCTCAACAGAAACAGTTTCTCGTGTGGCATAAAATGTCGCCGTTTCTCCTTCCGCTTCCGTTCCGTCAATTAAATAATAAAGACAGATTTAAATCACCTTGATTATCGTTTACTTATATACCTTCATTGACGTACTGTTTACTGCACACGTACTATATGTGCTACATACACGTATGCATACTTATCGGTATTATGTCCATCTACTCACAATTAGGAAGTAGACCAAAATACAGTTTTTCCGTCACCATTTTTATAACAGGAAGCAAACATTTTGCTATCATAACAATTTTTGGTCGATTCATATTAGTACTCTGCTCTGCTATACATAATATAAAGTCGAGGAAAATAATTTTGAGAGATGCAGGTATGTATGTTCTTCGAGACTACATTTTTTATTTCAATTGTAAAATCATATCTCATGTCCAAAGGCAGCCATTTACCATCTATTATGACGTCACTCACAGTTAAATACATAGGTGCATAACTATAATATACTAGCTGCGCCCCGCGGTTTAACCCACATAAGTCTCGATCCCGTGGGAATATCGAAATAAAAAGTAGGCGGTGTATAGAGTGCCGCTAGCCGCACTCTATCCCTATCGGATAAAGTGCCGCTAGCGACGGTGGCGCTACCTCGGCCCGGCTAAAGTGCCGTAAGCATTGCATTGTTATTGTCACTGAGTCACTGTTGTTATTTTGTTTGATTGTTGAGGTTAATTCGATGTTAAACACCACATTCCCAAAACATTACATTCTCTTGTGCCCAAACGGACCCTGGCGTGTAGGCACAAGAGAATGTAACGGCACTTTTCCGATAGGGATAAAGTGCCGCTAGCGGTACTCTATACACTTCCTAAAAAGTATCCTATGTCCTAACCTAACCCAGGTCTACCCATGTGCCAAATTTCATCCAAATCCGTTCAGCCGTTTTAGCGTAACAAACAAACAAACTCACTTTCGCATTTATAATATTAGTTAGGATTTCGGTGCGCCGGCGCACCATTGTCGGCGGTCATTCGTTTACGAATCGCGTTATTGAACTTGAACGGACAGCCTCAACTCAGACCTCGTCGGTTTGACCGTCTCGCGGCCACACTCTTATGTAACCACAATGTTAGTATCTGCAATTATGATATATGCTAAACTGATGTGCAATATCGTGATCCTTTTTTGGTTAGGATAATTTCGTGTATAAATATAGGAAATTCTTTATACGTGAGTAAGTAGGTGACTATAAAAAATCATTTGGATTTAAATTAGGATGTGTGTAGTTGTAGTTAGGGGAAATTAGCACCTTTTGAACGGCAACAGTTACAAAAGACAGCTCTTAAAACGCCCGCTCTTCAACACTTCCTAGTGCTTTAGCTGGAAAGAAGTGGCACAACAAACTCCCCAGCAACACATCTGTCCGTTTACTAGATTCTAATTTAATTATTGATTTGATACCATCAATCAAACTGTATCAATATTATTTATTATTATTAAAAACAGGTTTGATTTAACTTTGTCTTAAACTCGAAATCTTCTCATTGAATAAAGACCCCAAAAAAATGACATCTTAATTGTAAAAAATCATATGTAATTTCAATCGGTAAGTAATATCGTGCTAATGTTTATACTTTGTCACCTGTCGAAATGTTTGTCCGTTTGTATTCTAGAACTATTTTTTTGTTTACCCTTTTGTCTGTAGAATGCCTAGCAGTATCAGAATAAAAACGTAATAGGCTGACATTATCAACTACTATTGGTTTAAAGGTAAACGTTTTAGAAAAGTCTGAAATAATGTCGGGGGTTTCATCATTTATTTGTCAATCTCTGAGAGAACAATCAGTTAGATATTCCTTTTATTTAATCTAGATATCTTAATTAGACATTATTTTTAAACGATACAGAAAAATATTCGCAAACAAGTTTATTACCTGATACATAATAGAACTATTTACTAAAAACTTTTTTAACTTTGTTCGTAATTATGTCTAGTCAGATTATTACTGGAGATCGAATATTTCTAGAACATGTGCGAAACCAGTTTTGTTCGCGTTACATCTAATTCTCGTGAGTATTACTGGTCGTTCAGTTATCCGTGGCTGCGGCACTAATGGTAGGCCGATGATCTAATATTATGTAAAGCACGAGTGCGAACCGCTTCGTGTTCATGATTTCCTGGTAGTCCTATCCGAAATTAATCTGAAGTTAATTCTGTCGCTATTATTATCTCAAAAGTTTATTAAGTTTCATTATAGTTCCGGAACAGTAACGGTCCGGATTTCCGTAATGAACTCAATAATAAAATTTTAAATTTGACCCATTTTTGTCCATTTTCAATATTTCCCTATTGACCTAGTCATCAAAAAACAACACAATGTGCCAATTTATTCAAAGTAGTTTTGTATAGGTACCTAGTCTAAATCCCCAGATAAATAAATCATTTCAAAAACCATTCATAAAACTAGAACTACCTACTAACTAAGAAATGTACTTATGCAAATAAGCTACAATAAAAGTAGTTGGACTACCTGTATAATCATGAAATGAATGTGAATTTAAATATTGTCATTACGATATTTCAGTTGTCATTATTTGTATCCTGCAATATTATTAATCTTAATTAAAATCTTTCGTCGTGCAATTATCGTCTAATTTTATTATCTGAAACAGTATTGTAGGATCAATGTATTACCAAATTTTAAGTGAAACTGCGTCGAGCGCAATACATACGATACTCGGTGGGCGTTTGAATTATATAATTGCCTTTTACGATTGTTCTTGCCAAACCCAACGACTATTGAATTGCAAAATTCAGTGTTTTCAAATAAATTTATCTCACCTTGCCCTTGACACGAACGTAAAAGAAACTAGAACATGATATTTGAAAGGATATCGAGATGTAGCCGGTCATCACGAGTCGCCACACTTTCAGAAAAGACCCTGGGGCTAAGGCCAGGATGGAGGCATAAAGTCTACACAAGGAGCCGAAGGCATAAGATATACTTATATTTTTATAAAAAATATTCACTTCAGTCCTTACAGATTAATAAAAAATACAATTAATACGGGCGGTCGGCTAATTGACAGCTATGCGGGATTCATTACAATGACACGTTGCTTTGTTGTTTTCTATAGATACTATTTTCCATTATTATATACCTATAGTTGAACAGGTATGTCATCTTGTCAGTTATTACAGTAGAAGAAAAAAATAAAAATGTGACCGTTCTGAAGGTGAACCTCTGCCTACCTATCCCTTCGCGAAATACTGGCGCGATATTATGTCTATGTTATGTAGCAGTTAAATACATGACTTTCATCTTGACTGACATTTGGATGGAGAATGCTATACCGATAGCATTCTTCTGTTCTTCCAAAAATCTGAACACCTTGTTCATTATTAATAACACCTAGGTTTAGTACATAATATAGCTAGAAAGATACGTTACCATGTAAAGGTCGCCATAGCGGCACACCTTCCAGAAGCCCTTGATGCTGGTGAGCATGCTGCGCGCGCGTCGCTCGCCCCAACACGCCGCGCCCGCGCCTGCCGCCGCTCGCGCTCCGCGAGCGCCCCTGGAACAATACAACACATTTGTTAGATAATAGGAAAAACAATTAACTAGGAAAAGATACTACTGCTGCCACCTAGGCCGCTCTCTCGCTCTCTCTGCTGCTGCCTAGGTTAATGGGATCAGGCAAAGTGTTAGTCCCAAGAAAATAAATGATGATTAAGGATAATTAGGGATTCGACATTAGTCTATGTTCGCTCGACAGATCATACACAGGTTACCTACTTGTTGGAAGGTTGATCATTTATTGTCTATGTTTTTACATGGGTACTTATTTATCAGGTTACTACGCAGTTTTCACAAAATAATATTTAATGACGAATAGTATGTACACGTTTTCTTTTATGTGTCCGTGGTCTAGAAAATGCATTTTTTTTTTTCAGATAGTTCTTTTTTTGAAATTTCTATTGAACTTCCTTGTTCGGAATCTGATATAATATCAACATTCTTTTAAAATGGCGTTAGTTTTGTTTTCGTTCGTTTATTAACCACGGGTCACTCTCATGGGTCTATGGCTCGACCTAGGATTTGGCTTATAACATAAATGACCTGTGCACATAACGTTTTTTGTTCCGAACGCTCTTCAATTATTTTGTATGTACTCGTATGTTGTAAGTACCAGCTTGTACCTATTTGGTTTACTGCGCCCATTATCATTGTTGATTAACAATAGACGAACTAGACTACCGAATTCAGCAGTTACTTGTTAAGCAAACATTGCCTTTTTCGTGTTAAAAACCGCAGTTTTTCCGCAAATCGTTTTATTCTGATAGTTTCATTAGAATGCAATATGCGCGAGCGATGCCTGACGCTCATACTAACTAGAGCGTCATAATATTATACTAAAACGAACTCTTTGTTCTAAATAAATGACACGCCCAGCCTGAACCGACACTCCACATGGTCACATACCTAGAGTTCAGTAATCTGTTATTTACGTCATACTCGCCTACCTGAATGAGATTCTGTTTCAAAGCAATTACACAAAGAATAATGCCGATAGGTGATACGTTTCAATCAAAGATTGACGTGAATTCTTACCACATTGGATATGTTTACAACTCACAAACAAAACACTCGATCTAGTCCCTCATACTACAGTTACTAATTTTAAACTGGAAATTGACACATTTATAATATAACACGCACTAGAAATATTAGAACTTTCATCACTGATCTACTCTTCAAACTGTTTCAAAGGAAAATTTCTTATTATTGTATTCTTTTTGATAAGATTGTTGAACTGCGCGAGCGACACGGAGAGAATGTCATTAAGTACTTCCTATCTGTATTAAAAGTGATTATGTCACAAGTGCTCGTCTGGGCACCGAACAGTGTATAATGACAAACGTTACATGTAGACAACTGACGAATCAATCACTGGTTGATCGATTTCAGATCGTATAGAGATAGCTTTTCTCCGTTTATCGATTATTTCTATGATAGAGGCATGAGATGAAACTCGTGGTAGAATATTTATATCTTAATCTCTGTCTGGACACTCGTAGGCAAACAGCTCTTTAAATCTACTTGTCTTTTTTTATCTCGTCAAAACATTACTCTTATCTTAAATGTGATCAATACGCATCTCAAAATTCTGCCTCTAGTCGCTATTATTTTACGCTGTTCAGTTTATGGAATCGGAAAAAAACTTCGTCCAAAAAAGTGCAGATAACTGCTGAGATAACTTTATCTTCAGAGATTTTGCTAAAAATGTTATTGATATTCGTGTTTTGGACATTGAATTCATAATGAAGACAACGGGCTGTTAAAATATTGAGTCATTTTTAGATTAATATGAAAGAATTTAACTTCTAGAACACTGGTATTTAAAAAAAGTCATCGCTGCACGTCTCCCATACAAAGCTTCAATGCCCAATCGATTTCGCGATAACTATGTTGGTCCCATGCAGAAAGTGCTTCAGTTTGATGGTCTGTGGTACCACACCCTCAAATATGGCCCCACATATCTAATACGCGCTCTATACCTATGGAGAAATGAAATACACGTAACCTGAATCTTCCTCCCTGGTCATTGATGGCTGTACGCCATAATACGTTAAATGTATCAGTCAACGTCAAATGTCAGCATTACAAATAGAAAACTTTCATCTCGATAAAGTACCTATATTTCGAACATTACAATTTGTCATGCTGATATGTATGATTGAAATAAAATATCGCACGCTAGTTATCTTACACGGGGATCGTTAGTTTGCATTGTGTCTGCTGAACGCATAATACAAGTGAAATACCATCGTCAAAGTTGGATTTGCTTTGATACATGAACCTACTCGTACTTTGAGTCTTCTCTCTCTGTACTTATTTCCTAAAATTTCGAGAGTCCAACACTGCTCTACTTTCTTCGATTCTTAATATCTTATTAAATCGAGCGACTCGATACCACCGATTACTTAGTTAGTGCAAACTCTAAAAGGACAATGCACTACATTGTCTCACGGGACTTTTTCTACAAGTAATCGATTTTCTTAGAAACGTCGGTGTAGAAGTATTTCTAACAAGTGTGCGCTGATTAAAGAGTATATTATTATAAAATATATAGATAACAACGAAAAAATACAGAATGCGGTGTACGAGTGAATCAGCCAGACATGTCATATCAGCGCCACACGAAGCAAAATATTTAACTTATAATATATTAAAAATTATATAAACACTAAACAGTACATGTACATTGTACGTCCTTTTTAATTTTGATTCGTGTTCGTTATACTTGAGCGTTTAAGTGTAATTAATAGTAAAATGACTTTACCACCACTGGGTAGTTCGGTAATTTTTCCAATAACGAATTAATTTCACTTGTAGTTAATACCACTGAGCATTAGTTAGAAGTAAAATTAATTCTGATACAATAAAATATTCAAAAAGAAACGATTAAACATGTTTGTATAAAATTGTATATCGTCAATAAAGGATAGGTATTTTAATATCTAATGTTTATCAAAATACAACGGTCATCATTATTCTCCTGCCTGCATCCAATATGTTAGAGATCGGCGCAACATGTCTTTTTCTCCCATATTTCTCTATCCGTCGTCATCTCGGTAGTCACCCCCTTTCTAGCCATATCATCTTCCACACAGTCCATCCATCGTTTCTTTGGTCTACCCCTACTCGTATAGCCATCCACATTCATATCGATATACAACGGTCAATCTACCTAGCCTTTTCCCAACTATGTTGGGGTCGGCTTCCAGTCTAACCGGAAGCAGCTGAATACTAATATTTTACATGGAGCGACTGCCAATCTGACCTCCACATCGCAGTAACTAGGTAATACGATACACCTTGGTAAGACAGGTTGTCTGACTTTCGGGCTTTTGAGGACCTGTAACGACAGTCAAAAATCCACGCATGACAGCCGAGACTAACGGCTTAACGTGCTTTCCGAGGCACGGAGGAGTCTCGGCAAGTAAAGATGGTCACCTATCCACGGACCCCGGTAAGCGTTGCTTAACTTGATGGATCGACCCGTGCGGCTGTTATTACTTAGCCACAAGCTCTACCAATATACAACGGTATAAAAAATAAATGATCAGCTAACTACGAACAATCACCATTCACTATTGTTCGAGTCGTAACAGTAAATATTATTTTGATAACTGCATCTGGGATGCTTGCCACTACATTATAGGCATTATAAACTACTGACCTATAGGCCAATTGGGCAGTGATAATGACCACCATTATCACAGCCCAAAAACTTAGGTGAGGCGTGGAATCTGGGGTATCAGAATTATTCTATTTAGGTTTTGATTCGATCAATTCTGTAATTTTGATAGATAACGGATGCTTGTCCGATTTACGTATAGTCTACAAACAAATATACAACATTTTAGTCAAACTCCAACTGTTCCTTTTATTTGGCATGGATTTCCGCAAACGAACACGTCTTACGTCTGTATTCCCGAGAAGGTAGGCAGAAGTGTAGAGTATGGTCAGTTCCAAAAGTATCTGATAAGAGTAAACAAATCCTGTTCAGGTTAATTTCTTAGTAATCAAACTGAATAATCAAATCTAAGCACTAAATTTGTAAGTAGCACTACAAATTGTCATCCACAGATACATTTTCTGATCCATTCATTTTACACACACACACAACACAATTAACACAATTTTAAAATAGTTTTGGAACAGACTGAAGTACTACTGATCAACATTTCACCAGTTTCGTGAAAAGTTCCATATTAGGGGACGACCCTAAAGTCACAAACGCAGACTTCCAGGCTGCCATTGAGAATTTAAATTCCTTCGGAAAATACAACACCACTTTTCCCTGTTACTACGCAAGTTGCGTGATTCTGTCGATATAATGCGCATTTTGGCAGTATTTCACTAAATAACTTCGGTTGTAATGTCTGTGGAATTATTTAACGTGTAACATTGTCATCCTTTGTATATAGTCTTGCTATATTAACGTATTGTTGAGTATAATAGATGTTACATAAAGTACACAGAGCATATTACTGTAACTGTGAAAATTATCGTAAAGTTAATTATTAGATACGTGACTACAACATCATGTTTGTTACTATGGGGAAATGATTTAAATCTATTAATTATCCGACTTGAATTATTTCAATATTGATGCCTTGCTGAATCTAAAAGCCTCAACGGATTTTTTTGATTGTCTTTCGTAAATGCTTGTGATGTTGGTATTCCTATTCGAATAAATAAACGATAGCAAACCGATTCCATCGTTACATTATCTTGGCCAGATACTCTTTTTCCGGAACCAATTTGGGATCTTGCCAATTTTGCTGAATTACATCAATGAAGTACCTATGAAATAGAATTATTCTAAACTCAGTTTCTTATTGAATATTAGTGGTCACCTTTGGAAACAATGAGAGGACTCGTTCACACTTTATCAAAGTGAAGATCAAGACTACTATAGCATAATAGAATAGAATAATTTATTGGTCCATTGTTACAAAATAAATTTCAATAAAAATAATGATATTGAGAGCAGTGGTGATGAAATTATTTACACAAAGTAAAGCGCCTACCTGGGTTCGAACCCACGTCCTGCAACTCGTAAGTCGGGGCCGTTACCACTGGGCCACCACTGCTCTACTGTACCTGTATCGTATCGAAATCTTTAATACTTAATTTACCAGTTACTACACTTCCAGCACTTATATTAGTTTTTCGATAATTTACCAAATTTTTGATACAGAAGTCCTAGATTATCATGCTCTTATCAGTCAAGCACCTACTGACCGCCTGACTTACATGAGATTTACTTTAAGATATACTAAGCAAATGAAAACAAACGTTTTTTTTTGTTTTACAAGTTCATGAATAAAATGAAATTCATTCGTGAGTAAGACATGGCTGTGTGAATTAAGGTTATTTTTAAAACATGTAGGAAGTTTTTAAACAGTTTGTATTGTTTTTAAATATTTGTATACATGTACTTCAAATAGGTATTTTCAAATAACTGGTTTATTGTTAATTAATAAAAATTTCCATAATACTCGTCTGCGGTAGCTTTGGTCCTTTGACATTCAACACAAATTTGGGAAATGTTTAGCAGTTTCTGAGCAAGATCTCATACACAAACATACGTACATCATTTAATATTAGACGTAGCATAAATAAGACGTATCGAATGCTCTAGTTTATGCTATTTACACACTAAGATGATTATATTGTTGCTTATCGTATATCTACAAGCGATGTACTCAATGATATTATAATACATATTACTTATCTATACCTATTATCTACTCTACTATATCAACTTTCTATCGAATTCAAATTTGAGCATTATTTTCCTGTTTTTTTCGATTAAAATACCATTTCGATCTAAACAAATTTGTATGACGATGATAATTTGATGATGTGATTGAATGATTTTATTTCTCAAAGCTCCATATAGTTCATAAATTGACTTCGTTAGAAGAGCAACTCACAATAAAAAGTAGAATGAAGAGCTAAACAAAACTTAATAAAACTTTATCACGTGCCAATAAATGATTTTCACAAGTTAGTCACTTACTCAGTTGAACAGTATCTACAATAATATTATAAAGAGAAAAGACTTGTATGTTTGTTTGTAATGAATAAACTCAAAAACTACTGGACCGATTTAAAAAATTGTTTCACCAGTAGAATACTATATTATTACTGAGTAACAAGCTATAATTTATAAAGATGTGAAGCGGGGGAAGTCGTTGGCGGAAGCTAAGTATTTTATATAATTTACCACCATAATGGACTGAATCCGCGGTTTTAATTTTGCCCCAAAATTCATCAGCACATAATTAAAACTAGATCAAAACTGTATAATATATGGGTCACTTGTAAATGACAAAATTCTGAGTCTAAAATAAGTCAAAAAACTAATATTAAAACTTACTTTCCCGTTTTCATATTCGCACTGCAAATCATTTCTGGATCAGTGTATACCAAAATAACGGTAAAATCGGAAATAGGCGTCACAAAAGATTATATTGAAACAGAAATGGATTATAAAAACATAATAATAAATGAAAATCGCTGTTTATCGTCCTCTGATCAAGTACCCGTGACTGGCGGCTTTTGCGTGATGAATCGTTCCAAATGAAATTGCTTAATACACTCACTGAACAACTGTACCTACACTATATGCTTCAAACATTTTTTTTTTTTAATCATTAATAAGAACAATGAAAAAAATACAAAATAAAACTCGTTTTTTAAATAATGAATACTAAGAATGAAAAAAATACAAAATAAAACTATATTTTGAATCATGAATAAGAAGACTGAAAATTGTACAAAAACGGAAAATATTCTCCAAAAAATAAAGTTTTCGTCACTATTATTCTCCCAACCTTTGAAGCTATGAAAAGTATGAACGCACAATTGTCAAAATTTAGCCGCGCTGGTGCGCCGCAATACGCGTGGTGCGGTAAAAAATGCTATGTTACTGGTATTCATTCCATAAAATACATTTTACAAGAATCAACTCTAAAGTTTAGCGATAAAAGGCTTTTTTTGCCTAAAACGTGTTTCCTCAAATGACTCCTACAAACTTCCGCAACACAAGAAATTTTCGTTCAAGTATATTTTATAGGATTTCAAACAATATAAGCATTTATCTTGACATAGGCCATATCTCTAGTAAAATGATGTTTTGTGCGAAGATTCTTTTGTTTTAATTATTTTAAAATAAATAGACTTGTCACAGCATTCTGTTGATACAATAAAATAATGCACTTGCATGTCTATTATCTATTTGCAGTAGGTACGTAAGTACTTACTAGTAACAATCAGTGCATTTGTCTTGTTTCTGCACATACACTAGGAATGTATAGAATTGTCTGTATTGACTTGTTGTCTTCAAGAACCAAATTTTCGTTCGGACGTTTAATAAAAATTTAAAAAACCGGAAACTTTTCATCAAATACTTTAAATATTTCTAATATTAAATATATTCTTCAATAACGTGCGAGATAAATACCATGTACACATAAAAACAAATAAGTACGTATTTGCAATAATTTAATAAGTTCCACGTAAAATACTTACTCCGTATCTTAGTAAAAGCCCGATTAATCGAAGCTCCTCGAATTCCGTTTTATACAGCACACTTTATACAGTTTTTAATATTATTATTTTCTTGTCAACAAAATATATTTCCACAAAAACTCCCTTTTCTCCGAGCACGGCTGTTGCGCGTGAAAAACTATTTCCGCGCGAAGCTCAGTTTTAATTTTACCCGCACGTGCGCTTACACACGCGTCAACGTTACAAGTTTTTAAAATAAGAACTGTCAAAGTTTTCTTTTTTTAATAATAAGTTTATGGTTTATATTTTATTATTTGTGTTTTACTAGTGGGTATGTCACATCGCGATTCAGGCCGGCGATCGACTGTTTTCGAAATAGTCCATGTGCTCTTGACCTTGCGGCTGCGCGGACCAACTGAAGCGACTTTTCGTTGACGCCGCGTGTTTTATAACGCATTATTGTTGTCATAACTTTTACTGTGTGCGCCAAATGCTGATAGTGTCGCGGACTCGCTGGCGGTGACGAGCTCGGGGTGTTGTGGGTGCTCCGGAAACGAATTGATCGCTGTGTCGGAATGAAATATAGGAAATTAACAAGATGTTTATAAATAAATCCAACAAAACGCGTATTGATTGCTATATTTACCTTCCTGTTGAATTGTCTGACAACGTGGTGTACCCAAATATAATATGTATGGTGGTTCTCTGGAATTCAATATTTCGTTTCCATGACGTTTGCAAACATTTCCCCAAGAACACATTGTAGTCGGCATCTAGAATAGTTCCGTATCATAAACATCATTAATTAAACAATGTATTAGTTAACAGTTCTAAATGTAAATCGATGTGTAATAGGAATCTTTGTACGTGAGCCAAATTCAGAGTCTACGGGAATTTCCCATGATATATATTTCCCATAACAAAGTAACTCACTTCTAATATAAGGTCCCCCTTCCTTGTATAGGAAAAACTGGCATAAAATGCGTGCAGGTACAAAATCGCATCATAATCAACAACTTTAATGAAGAATAAACCATGGGCCTTCTGCAGACCAAATCTAAAGCAATGCTTGGTACATTGAAGACATGATGATTGCATTAAATCGTAACTATACACAACTGAGCTTATTTTCTCATCCCTGTCGTCTTAAACGGATTCGTTGTTTGCCGATGTAAGCAGCTGATGGCAATAAGCAGATCCTACCAAAATCCCACTTTAAGAAGCCATCAGAAATGCGTAGTGCACCTGAACCTAGATCGCAAATCCTGGTCTAGACTTCAAGGGAATAGTATTTCGTCACATGTTTAGTATGTATTTTATTGTGTGTAACAAGGTCAGCGAAAAGGCAAATGAAATGCCGTTAAATACGTACTTATGTCTATTAAATCAATATATCGATACTATGTACATACTGGAACTTATCCAAAGAAATCTTGAAAATATAATATATGAGCGTATAAAAACTAACCATTTGTCATTTACACACGTAACTACTTAAATCAAAATAAAATTATCGATACAATTTTGTTTTGATTTAAGTAGTCCCATCACTATGCTTTACAGAATGACAGCTGTCACAAGACTTTACATATTATATTAATGTAAAGAATACTTGAGCTATATTCATATCCAAAATTTGTTGCTTCCTTAAAAATAAATTTTATTTATAACGATTTTTTATTATGAGAAGTTTTGAGAGAAACCTAGTCGTCGAGCTCATTTTCCTTGTGAGACAGGTCAAAAATACTACTTGTTAAATGACCAGCATTATAGACACTGATTATATCTTAATATGAAGATCTAATGCTCCAGCGACCATGATGTAGACATTTCCTGAAAAAAGTTGGCAATCCCGTTCACAAGAGCACGAAGGAAATTCAACTAGAAGTTAATATTTATTTTATATACTACTAGAAATTAATATTTATTTTTTGTCAAATAAGCTTAGCAGAACAAAAATTAAAACCAAATCATGTCACATCTTTTTAGGTATTTTTTTTAGATAAATATGGTTTCGTTATTAATCTACTAAAGTCGTAGTGGTTTTGCTAGATCAAATCATTAGTAAACCGTTGTCACGAGACATTACAACAAAATAACGCTCGTCCTGTATATATATATCTATATACGCAGATCATCAGATGCGTATCAAATGTGAATGAAAATGAAGTCAATAATGCACAAAACAAAGGTCTCTTAACAAAATTACTCTTAAATATTTATCAGAGGAAGGTTCCTCTGATAAATACTTGCGATTTCTATTGAGAAGTTTTTGGCGCCACTACTCACGATAAAATGATCGGGTGTGCTCGATAGTTTCGCACTTTGTACCTACCAAACCGATTTTGAAGTTTGCTTTCTTTGGAACTCCTAAAACATTTTTTTCTATTTTTCTCTCCTACTTATCAAAATTGACGATATGCACATTATTACACACATTCTCTTATTACAATCAGAGTTATAATTTCTTCACAAAATTAGAGAAAAAAAAATCCCCCATTCGGTATTGATTAGCTTCTTGTCTTCTTACATTCTTCTGGTCTTTTGACAAGAAAGAAGATGTATCTTTAGTCCTTCAAAAAACGTCGTAGCGAGCTTCCTTGGAAGAGCTACGCGCGTAGCACCTTCGTAGCTGATGCTTCACGGGAACAGCTACGTCGTAGCATCGTAGCGGTCCTACGCAACATTTTCCGACTATCATTTTACAGTATTTTCTGGAGCCAACCTGATATGTATTCCGCATGTTATGTAAAAGATCGGTCCACGAGCTGTGTTGCGGTTTGTAATGCGATGCTCACACGCTTATGAAACAATGGTTGTTTTGTATTAATCTCTTTCTGAATATAGTTCTACATTATTGTAAAAATATTTAGAAAAAAAATAGAATAATCGAGAGTCGCATTTTTGATTAAATAAAAGTTCTTTTCCTTCAGATGCATTTCCTTTGCACAGCATATGGTCAAAGAACAGAACCTTAAGTTTTACATGAGCAGGAAGAAAACAATACAAAAACATGTAATAGGAATAAATACCTAACCCAAGCAAAATGATTATGATACGTTGTGTTTGACATGAGCGGTACCTAGTACCTACCTACATAATTGTGATACAGCGGAGAAAATGAGCAGTTTATACCATTCGTGACTGTTCTTCACAGGAAGTGAGCACGCGACAATAATGTCACTAATTATGTGTTATGTAATGTATACCATACCAGGTAAAAACTAAGATAAAACACCCGATAAGATGACTCGCTCATAGACAAAATATATGCCGTGGCAACAAAAGAGCCATAAAAGTGGCCAAGTCATTGCGTCCCAATCGCTTCTCTACTCTAAACACAGCACAGATTGTTATGTAGTGTTGAGAACTCAATCGCCCATATTTTTGACAGACAGACCCCGTATCAACTTGACATTGGTAGAAGAAATGGGGATGCCCTGGGGGGTAAGTGCGTAACACGCTTACAATGACAATGTCTTTCAGCATGAAAACAATCAACATTCATCATCATTCTTTCTTCATTCATTGAATCAATGACTCAATGAAAGTTGAATAGAATCGTTGTCCGAGCAGAAGAATTTTTCAAACATATTAAGCAATGGATTTGCAATATCCTTAAAAATCCTTTGGATTTTGATTGATAGTGTGTTAAGCAAATGGGGTTCTGTTCTTTTCAAGGACCTTCATCGGTTCCTCATACAATATTAAGTATTCTTGCAATATTGACACTGTAATCGACAGCTACACGTACGTCACTCACAAGATAACACCATCCCTACCCACTCGAGATCAACACAGAGGAATCAAGGCTACTTTCTACGTACTTAAGAGACGTACCGTCTCCATTGTTTGCTTAGTAGGGCGAGAACAATGCGTGCTTCTGATGCGAGCTACAATGTATTCCGTCCGTCTGATAAGGTTAACTGTTAAAAAGTTTACCTTAAGTGATCATACTTAATAAAAATAAGGCAATGAATATTATCTAGTATAGTCAGGGTTATAAAATTTCTGTAAAAGGTTTAGCCCTATTTTTGATGAAACAATATGTTCAAAGCTTCGTTCCAGTTTTTGTTTACTTATAGCAGTATCCTACTGAATTCATGGCCTTCTGAATAAATGCATCTGTTAAATCATTTTATCTTACAATGAGTTCACTATCAGTATTACATTGAGACGTAATTAATCAAATAAATGTCCGTCTGTTCATATTTATTATACACGTGTCGTAGAATAAAGGCACTTTTGTCTGCTACGAGATATGCTGCGTTTCTTGACATAAAAATCGAGTAATGTATAATCAGCCTATACTGCTGGGACATAGGCCTCCTGTCGGTGAGAAACAGTAGGCCGTAATCCACCACGCGGGCCCAGTGCGGGTTCGTAGATGTCAAATGTCTTCGAATTTTTGGTTCTAGGACATCTCACGATGTTTTCCTTCACCGTTTTGAGAGCAGAGGTGGAGAAATAATTTTCACAAAGTAAAGCGCCTGTCAGGATTCGAACCTGCGATCTACAACTCGTACGTCGCGAGCGTTACCACCGGGCCACCACTGCTCAAAAATCGAGTAATAAACAGATCAAATTCAGTGGATATCACTGTCATCTTTCAGCGTACGGTAGCGGGCGCTGATGGTGCACTCATGCATTATATAAATGTATAACGACTGCTTCTTATACTTGCAAGTGCTAGTGCTGAGCATGACGTCCTGGGTTCGATTCCCGGGACGGGCACAGTGTATGGGTTTTTCCATCTGGAATTTCCCAGTACCAGATTCCCGCATTTGAGCCCGGTTTATGGTAATACGCTCGCCCCCTATTACATGGGACTTAAACATACTCGTAACTGGCGACATGTGGATGTACTATAGGGACACCTCTACCTAACCCTTCTTGGAACACAGGCGTGAAGTTATCTATGTGTATATAGCAATAATCTCGTGAATCCCTTTCCCCCAGATAAGCGTGAACATAAAAAAGGAAACTATAAGTCACAAGTTACAACATATATCAGAATATTAAAAAATCTAAATATTAAAATAAATCACAAATGATAGTGGACGCTAACATCGCACCATCTTTTGTTATTAATTAATTTGCCTGATTAGGGTAAAAAGTCATTAATATTAGTAAATAATGTTAATTAGTATTTCATCAGTCCCATTTTTTAAAAGTCATTTGTCTAGGAAAGGATAATTTTTTATAATTAACAGATATGGCGTTACTACGTTGTTTCGCTTCACTTAACCTCTATACTTAATATTCCGAGTTCATCTTTATTACATAACATTGGCATTAAAATTAAAAATATTCGCTTCATTAGGTTTTCTGTAATAAATTAATTACGCCTAATGTATTACTGGTAATTGATATAAAATTTCGCCAATTGCAATCAATTCTTTCATAATGATTTGTAATACAGATTATAGCGAGACCTTTGTGCATATTATTTAAAACTTTATTCAAGAAGCTAAAAAAAATATGTGTGCCTGTCGGTCTTACCCAGCGTCTCGAGCCTATGTTACTAAAAGAAAAGCCTCATTTCAGACATGTACATGTGTGTGTATGTGTGTGAAAGTAAATCTACTTTAGTAAAAACTAGCCTCTGCCAGCGACTTCGTCCGCGTGAAAATGTCTCGTCCCAATCGCGTCACCCTATTACTTCGTTCTCGCTTGTTCGTTCTTTCTGACTTTTTTCTTTTTGCGCAGGTCCTTCGGGTCCTAGCGGATATCCGGTTTTTACGACTTGAAAAAAAAAATAGATTTCTTTGTCATATTTAAGTTTAATATTAATGTATTGTAGGTATACTTATATGTTCCGGAATAAATGTTTTGAATGATGGTGATGACCGCATCAAAATCCGTTGCGTAGTTTAGAAGAACAACGCAGTCACACAGATGGACACGATATAGATATTAAATTGTAAACAGGTGCTCTACATACCTATCACATCTATTACTTAAATGTTCGATACATACTAATTGTTTTGCCAAACTTGGGATTTTTAACGTAGATTTTCCAGTATTTTATATATTCTCCAAACCGCAACTAGGTCATTAGTAAATTCCTACCCAAAATGTATCATTACATATTTATTTCCTATGCTTTCTAAAAAGACCTTAAAATATTATGATAATAGTAATAATTATTTTTGAATATTATATTAAAACATAATTATGACTATGTAGCTATCGCTAAATGGTGAAGATTCCACTTTTCTATTTTATATGTGTATCCTTTGTAAATGACACAAGCGTTTAAATATAAGTTAAATTATTTAAATAAATATTTTCTTTATACTGTCAATTTAAATCTACATTAATTATCGTACACATGATTTCTTAAATAAATAATACCCTCAGGTCACAAAACTATTAATATTAAATTACTGCATTTACATGTTTTTTGCTGGTCAGCGAATCGGATCAAGTCTCAATATGACGCACGCGCCGACTTGCTCGTGTTTTTTTGTTACCTAATACCTACTTGACGCTTATTAATTGCTTAGGAGCAACGCTTATTATCTAACTGCTGCTATTACTATGCCACTGTTTTCGCATTAGATCATAAATGACACACAATGTTTTTGTTTACAAACAAGAGAGTGTAAACTGTGAACAATCTCAACGAGTCACGAACAGAATTTATAACTGTACGCGGAAATCGGAAGTTACGGGTTGTAAACGTATCGTGGAGAATGCTGGGCAATACTGTAATTAAAATAATATAAATAGCTCGGCTATTATAGCCTTTTTATGGTATGACATACATATTTTACAAATCTCTCTACGTTCTTGTTTTGTCTTGCGGCCTGGTATTTTAAATTATGATTCAGTTTATAAAATAGCGCTATAATTTTAATTTAATTAAATTGTACCGACTACGTTAGTAGAACAGACGCAATTTTATTTAAAACAAGGAAATAATCGTGTATTCATTCATGGCTTACGATGCAAAATATCATAGGGCTGATTCGAAAAATACCGAATCCAATTTACCTGTATGACGATAAACCGGGTTTTTCCTACTTACAAATCGTAAATCTTTTTACGAATATATTTTGCGTATCCTTGCCAATTCATGTCTTATTATGCATTGTGCAGTGAATCAAGCGTTCGTCACTGGTAACAATTGATTTGAAAGCTTGACACGCGGTCTGCGGTTGTATGTGATTCAGCAGTTTTGAACACAGTTACCCTGTAAGTACCTTCTTCTTTTCTTGTAGTGAGTGACTAACCAGCCATGCTATTCTGTAAGCATCTCACCGTGAAAACTTGGGTGAAGTGAGCTGTCAATAGTGTCAATCCCTATGTAATGACAGCTCACTCCACGCTCACTTCACCTAAGTTTACACGGTGAGATGGTTACAGAATAGCACTGCTGGTGTCAAGAGTTTTAAAGCCGCCCATGGGCCTCTGACTTGGCTTCACATGCCATCGAGAAATATCTCCCAGGTATACCACGATGTTTTACTTCACCGTTTTTGAAGCAAGTGATAATTATACAATACACACATGAATCCGAAAAGTCAGAGGTGCGTACCTTGGGTTCGAACTCGAGACCTATGACTTAGCACCCTGACCCTGCCTGACCGGACCCTGTACCTGATTGATTTAAATCTAGGCTCACTTTACTTACACGTACGTAAATTGCACAAGACATTTGTGAATATTTTCTGTCATGTTCCTGTTCATATACATTTTGCTAAGCTTTACTGCAAGTCGCCTTAATTAGGTACCTACTTGGTAGTTAGACGAATCAATAGTAAAAAAGACGTATCATTGTAGCTCAATATTTAGCAAACATTTACATATATTTTCAGGTAACCGAAATCTAAGTAACTAGAATTGTAAGGAGAAAAACCACAAGTAAATAAATTGTAACGATACACAAAACGATACAATGTGTGCACATTAACTTATCGACATACGTGTCAACACTAAAATTGGAAAAATACGAATTCTATTCAAAATATCATGACAAAATGTAATTTACTGTTTGTTTTCACTCAGTTTTGGGAAAACTGAGCTCATGATCTATTGCGCCGTCGTCACAAAGTAAATAATGACACTCCTTGCTTTTAACTAGATAAAAACATTTGTAGTAGTGATGTGGTCATTTGTATGTATTATTTGCGATATAAATTTTCTTGATTTATTTCTTTTCGGGAGGTGTTAATTATTTTGTGCGGTAAGGTGACAATTCAGTTTCGACTCATTTTGCAAAAGCTTTGCATGCAATGTAAAATGACGCTGAAGTTTTGTTGTTCTTGCCTTTTATGTAAAAATACATGCGAATATGATGACATGACAACACACACATGACATGACATGTTATCAACAGGTCATTTATTATAATTGAGTCTTAAGAAGACATCATTTATTTGCACAATACATGTTTCACTATTGTGGTTTAGCATTCAGTCATTAAAATATTTTTTCATTAAATGGGCCCCACATATTTATTACAACCCATAATAATTTAAGTATGGAGTTCTTAATAAGTACCTATTTAAATTGTTCAAGACTAAGTTCAGCCACCCATTAAAAAATCTGCCATATAAAAACAATCGAGTCACGTTAAGCTTTGTGCAGACCAGCGCGACGCGACGCCGCGACGCGACTCGAACAATACAATTTCTAAGAAAACTTGACGGTATAACAATAACCGGTGTCGCGTCGCGCTGTCGCGTCGCGTTGGTCTGCACAAAGCTTAATCCGATACGCCGGAACAAAGTATCCTGACCGATATATTAAGTGATGCCGGTAAAAGTAGGAACTGCCCAGTGCCTGCCGGGTCGATAGCTCGCCTTGGACAGCTGATAATACAATTATATGGGCTAATAAGACGTAATGGGTCTGGATGAAGTGTCTTTAATTACTGTAAAGTGTGCAGAACATGAAGTTTCCTAGTTCCGGTGGAATTTAAAAGGGGGTGATATGGCACTTTTGATACGCCCGATCTTTCTTTGGCAAAATTACATGATAATGAATGTTTAAATTATGTCTCGATTAATAAAAGTAAACTACTTTTTTTTAATTATTGACCGTTTTTCTATCGTCCAAACAAAATGTATCATGTTTCATCCTCTTCTCTCCTTCGTACACAATATATCTCAAGAAGGTTTTTCATGAACATCAAACAATTAATCACAAATGACATGATACAAAACTGTACACCTTACAACTACTAAGAATTATCTATTCCGTTAATTACAAGCCCATAAATAGTACAATTTCCTACCGGAATCGTAAACTTTATGTTTGCTTCGTAATTCCCGTTTAATTCGATCGCTGGTTATATTATAGTTATCGCAGGGGCGACATCGAAGGTTCCCCTGACATAGGTCGTGATAAACAATACATCGTGTCTCTTAATGACATGTAGAAGTGCGTTGATCTTACATCAAAGATACTTGATAGCTTGTATGTAAATGTTGACTTGTACTATTGTGTACAGGAATCATTCATTAGAAAAAATTATAAATAGAAAAAAACTAACAATTGTGTATGAAACAGATAACTATTGTTAGTTTTTTTGTTCTAGAAGAACTTAAATAATCTTTGAAATATTTGTTATTTACAAAATATATGGCGATTCTTTAGTAATTGTGGTATTTAATTATTATAGTAAATAAAAAAAAAGTACCATTTATTAAAAAAAAAAGATTCTCAAGTACAGACATTTTAACTAAACAGCTTCTTTGCCCTAAAGTTGTGTTTCTTATCAGTTCCGGTGGGCAAAAAACAACATTATCTCACTAGGTGAAGTAAACAATGGCCATTCGCTTCCTGGCTGAGCAATTACGTATTTTGTCGTTAATTAATTATTATAATTAATAACAGCTATCTATTTATTTTAATTATTATTAACTATCAAAATATTTGAAATTGATACAGAATAGTTCATTAATCAAAGTTAACTTCTGGTTAAAGCTACTAAACATATTAAAGTAACTATGAAGCATCCATTAAATTGCCAAAACACAGTGTAGATTAAAACATTTATCATACAAAACATTGCTCATTTGTGATAATTAAATCCATTACGACTATGAAAACATACAGATGATTATAAACGCGATATTGTTAAACAAGTCGATAACAATTAATTAAGACGTGTCTAATTGCTCGTGGGAACAATTCAATCAGCTATATTTTGTAAATACGTATTGTAAACTAGCGGCAATTGCAACTCTATCTGAGCGTAGGAAAGTTTTATTTTCCGGGTTGAAAAGCATCCGGTCGGTCTCGTACTATCCTTCTCAAATAACGTCGAAATCTTTTGGATACAATAACTTAGCAAACACGCATAACTTTTTAGCATTTCAAGTTATAAGTTTAGTAATTTTTATACATTTACATCTTAAAATACTTCCTAAGAAGTAGATATGAAATAAATAGAAGAATATGAAAAAAAACCAATATAAAATGATGTAAACTCGTTATGATTTGTGTGCGCGAGCGTACAGTTGCCAATGTCAATGTTTACCGGACATGTGTGACATATCGCACGGCCAATTTGTGCCTCACAGACTAAACGACCGGCGCACACTCGCGACTTCACGAATATGTCGCGTCTTTTGAGAACATTCAATAGTCTTGAAACAAAACATCTTAATTAATGTATTGAATGAAGATGAAATGAATCGTTGTCAGTACATTAATGATTTCCTGAACTAAATTCAACATAGAGAATACTCTTAATATAGATGAATAGTTGTATACTAATTACTCCAGCCATAATGTAATTAAAACTAGTACTACACGAGTACACGAGAATACTTAAGTCGTTTGTTACACTAGAATTATACACAATAGGAACGTTCATTCGCCGTTAGTCATCTGTTTTATAGGTAGGTAATTAAATTAGTACGTCAAGAATAAACTATTCGCAATTCGTTCAAGATGAAATAATAACAGTTAACGGTTATTAACGGTCAATCACCTTTAGGTATTCAGTTTAACCGTACAAAATATAATTAGAACGAGATAATGTCAAAAAATATTGCAGTTACTACCTACAATCAGACTATACTTCACATAAAATAAAGAGCACCTAACCCATAGTTGAATACTGTAAGAAACGAAATGCGGTGTTGATTAAAAAAAAAAAAGAGAATTTAAAATGCTTCTAAATAACTTTAACTTATTTATAATTTCTTCACTTATAACTAGAGACCGGATATTCGGATGCATATTTACCTAAAGTTGAGGTGTTGGCTATTATAGAAAGCACTTTTGTATCGAAAAAATCCCGGGATACAAGGATTGAAAAATTAACTTTATGTAAATATGTATCCGAATAACCGATCTCTACTTATAACTTATAAGGTACCTTGTAATCGTCATTCGCAACACATTGTCGCGAATGCGCGCCGAGTCGAACTTACAAGTTTCCGCTCGGAAGATAAATGACCGCTTTTCGATAGGAAGTGTTATTATTTCCTACTAGACTTATAAGTGCTTTATTACGTCTTATTTATAGAGCTACTATCCCACCCACAGTCACCCTTTCTGTCAATCTTAATCGATTTGACCAAAATTCTAAAAATACTTAATCTTGAATCGCTAAAATGATTCAAACAGTCTGCTATCAAGTTTTTGTCTGACGAAAAATGTTTCTCATGGTTGACAATGCTACAATTTTCTGATAAAACTTGTTTAATAAAAAAACGTTTAACGCGTGTACGAAAGTAAACAATGATGGTGGATGAGAGAATCATGCGATGACGTGCTGCCCCCTCTCCCCCTCTTGCTCTCATCATGATTGCTTGATGACATGATTACCTGAATTATGTAGGATTACAGTGCGAAAAGACTGTTTCTATTCGAAATTGAATGATTGACAACCGCGGCTTCTTTTGCCCGTATTTAAGACGTCATTATCAAGCAATTATTTCACGTAATTGTTGGAACTGGCTAATCTAACCTGCCTCGTAGTAACTGTACAGTACTATACTATCTTGAAGGAAGCGCCTATTAAATGGGAATTAAGGATATCGTGACTGTATGAGGTTGAGGTCAATTGTTTGGAGAGCAGCGACTGTCTCAGGTGCAACTGCACTCCGAATTCGGAGAGGCTGGTCAACTAGATTTAACTGCTGTTGAATCGCATGTTAACTTTGGTCGGGATAATTCAAAATTCAAAATTCAAAAGTCATTTATTCAAACTAGGCTGATAATCAGCACTTTTCGAACGTCAAAATTACATAAGACAGTCCCCCAAAACGCCCACCCTTCACCACTTCCTAGTGCGTTAGCTGGGAAGAAGAAGTGGCGCAACAAACTCCCCAGCAGCACAGCTGTCTGTTCAGTTAGAAAGAAAGAATATAACAGCAGTCATCAAACACCTAACATGACATAACATATTATCACGCCTTATTCCCCGAAAGATTAGGCTGAGATGTACCTATAGTTCACCACCATTTCGCCAGTTATGTCTCCCGTTTAATAGGGGCGAGCCTATTGCCAACAACCGGGTACTAATCCAGACTCCGAGCTGCTACTGAGAAATTCCAGATGGAAAAACTCAACACCTACACCGCTTGACCCGGGAATCGAACCCAGGACCTCATACTCAGCAGTAGCGCTTTATTTCAAGCTTTTTATTTTTATTAATATATGATATATTTGGAATTGACTAATTACTAGCTTTTATTTGATACCAATATTGTTGTAATGTTTTTTTTTATTACATAGATCCATTTTGACGCAAAAAATCCTCCATTCCCAGTGACACTCACGCAATAAAGACATCATTAAAATTGGTTCAGCCCTTTTGTAGTTACGATGAGGAAACATAGGGATGGACATATATACATACAGGTCAAACACACAACCCTCCTTTTTTGGCTTCGCCGCAGTCCAAATGGTCTTTTTGTTTCTGAACCACAGAACAAGGGACGACAACTTAGTACAATACTTCCGCCTCCCAATCTTGTAGGTATTTATGACGTTTTAGGACGTCATCTGAACGCACATATTTCATGAAATTCTCCTTTGAACATAATTATGCGAGTTAATGTCTGAACCATTATTTGTGTGGGTACTTCTGGGGTCATTTATCTTGACAGGGAAACATTTTTGACAAAGCCAAGTGCTCATGTACGAAAATGGTTCAAGATAATCGGGATGAGATGTTTCCGTATGATTGTTTTCGATGTAAGGCATCTTCGAGAGATTTTTTTCGGTCAATTTTTTACCGCTCTGTGAATTGAATTTCGCATGCCTGTCTATTAATGGCTACATTTAGCCTCTTAATTCATGGTTCCTTGTCTATAATTAAAACATGTAATATTACATAACTATGGTGGAGATTACACGATAAAATTGTCATGCCTAAAGATTTTAAACTTGACTCGAAATCGAAAAAGGAGTTTGACATCCATTTTGTAATGGAAAATACATTGGTACCTTATTTTTACGGGATTTCTCACATACAAATAAAACTTCAATGGTGTTTTATCAATAATACAAATTTTACAATAATTTACATGATCATAAACTTTGACCATATAGAATATGCTCACTCGCCATCGAGGATCCATTTTTGACCAAAAACAATAAACTCTACGTAGTAAATTTCGCAACATATCAATGGACTGGTCACTATAGAGGTCGGTAGTCTTTATATCCTCTGTGACCTTCCCTGGTTGGTCAGAAATTGAACTCGGAACAAAAGTATGGTCAGGCGTGGGTCACAAGGTACCACAGAGGTTTACCTCACCTCGTAAGATTTTTAAATGTTTGTTATTGGCATTCGTTAAAGTTGGCAATTGTGTTTTATTAATGTTGCATTGGAATGCTTTTACTGTTGTATTATTATTGGTGTGCTGAGGGGAGATTGAGAGACAACGTTAATGTTTATTACTCAATTTCCCGCTAGAGGCGAGATAGATTAGTAAAATGTATTGCAATGGTGCTCTACTGCGCAGAAATTGGTACGAATTATCTACACTTTTGCAACAATATCATTATTTTACTTTACTAAGCCACTAGGCTTAATAATTAATAATTTGTGCACATTTTATAAGCTTAATAGTAGTCTATTAAGATTATAAAATGTGCACAAATATAATGTTTTAATAGCATAACTTATTAATCTTACCAAGAAAACGTTATTTCTCTAAACAAATTCAGTTGCAGAAATCCATAAAGAAATGAAAAATTGCTCAAGATGACGCCAAAATATGATCTACAGCTTGAATAATTCATAAAATCGCGAACAAAATAGATTAACTCCTAGTTCCTAGAAGATAATTGTTTGTTTATTTACAAGATAAGGCTTTATAGCCTCCCATCCGCTTCCGGTACTCTGGTATCGAGATCACTTGGTCACCCACTCACCGGTATCGGTATCGATCTCAACGCTATTTATAATTTATATTTTTGTTCAGTATTTATATATCAAGTGGGCTTTTGACCTCTCGAGGCTGGCCTTTGCTTGCAATTTTGTCTGTATTTGGTAATTGCTAATTGGATGAATGGTATTTTAACATTCAGGAGCTATTTGGGTGCAGGTAACTGTTTTATTAGTTTTATTTTATTAATGTTTAATTAATAAGACGTAAAAACCTTTTTAAGCAAAGTTCATGGAACATAGCTGTTGTTAGCAGGTGGGTATAAATTAATCAGCCAAACCTCAAATACTAAAATAATATTCTTCGTTAAATGAACCACTTTCATTGCTGCTGTAATTAGGCTTAGGTAGTGTTAATTCGTTCTCAGGCGTCTGTTGCTAGACCTATTGTCTTATAATTACGTTGCGACTTGGTCCATTCAGTACTTAATATATTTATTTGTTTTATGGGTTACGTTTTTTAATTGACTTGGTCTTCTTCTTTTCGTGTGGTTAGTGACTAACCTGGTGTCAGAGTTTTAAAGCCGCCCATGGGCCCCTAACTTGGCTTCACATGCCGTCGAGAAATATCTCTCAGGTTTTCTCACGATGAAATATATATATAATATTGATTTAATTTTGATTCTAATTTTCATGTTATCGAATTACAATCGTGAAAAATGATCGTAAGACATCACTGAACGTACTCAAGCGGAAATGTATCAAAAATAGTGCTACATTAATATCCCACTGTCTTCCAAAACAACATCATCTTCCAAATTAACACGGCATTAAACAGCCCATCTCATTTACCTTAATTTCCAACATTGACATCTTATTATCCATAAACTGCGATAGTAACAACTTACACCCGGTTTCCGAATTGAGAATTTGTAGTTGAAAGCTGGTCAAACTCTACTTTAGCAATACTTAAAGTGAAAGCCCCCAAAATTTAAACTTATTTTAAAACGCGTAAGATATTTTTGAATTTTCGGGCTACTTCGAAGGAATCACCTTATGTATACAAATTCTCAATTCAGGAACCGGGTAATAGTTTTTAGAGTGACAGTAGAGAAAGCCTCACTACACATGCGTGCGCGCAGGCCGCACAGAACAGCCGCAGACGCAGCGGCGCGGGTCGACAACCGCGTCGACCCTGACACCGATCTCACATACTAACGCGAACACGCGGCGCCGTCCGCAATATTAAGCCACGGTCACACCATACGTATAGTTAATCGCCGAATGTTAGCGTCAAATCCAAAATGTATGAAAGAACAACATCAGTCACCGACAGACTGCTGATCGTGACGGCTGACTGTTAGCGAGCCTTACGTTACGTATGCTAGGTGTGAACACGGCGTTTACACGCAAAACTGTCATACACCACCGCCTTATGAGTTGTAATAATTGGAGATTATTGCAGATTTGTTTAATTGTTCATTTGGTAATCGCTATGCTAGAAAAGTGGCTAATAGTCACGTGACAACAAGTATTCAAATTACCTTTCAACTACTTTAATTACGTTAGAATTGGGCACAAAGTCTTCGCTAGTTACGTATAAAACGAAATTGACAGACATTTTGTCAGTGTCTTAGTGAAACAGAAAAAGACATCACTTGCCACCTTTAGACCGGAAAAAGATCTTATAAACTACAAACAAGATTCGTATCCAACTCTAACAACAATATCAGATAAAAATTCTTAGAACAGCTCTTAACAAACAATTTGACAGACAGTTCAATACTAGAGCAGCGCCCGCGCTGCTGACCGATATAATACGGAAGGGACCGACCATCGAATGTGCGTTACTCGTAATTTTTACTCAACGTATGACTCTGATCTGTGGGATGACTCAAACTGTTTACGATGCAGTTTGTTTTAACTTCCTCGTATTAATGATATTTTTTTGGATAAGCCATGATCCAAATCACTAGGTCAACAGCACCCAAGAAGTACATAACTATATTTAGATAATTACATGATTTTAAGTATCTAAAATAGTAATTAATTTATCACAGACTATAAAAACTCCAATCGGTACAGCCAACAGCCGTACTCGAGAAAAAATTAAGAGCACAATGTAAAAAAAACTAAGTAATGTGTTCCAGTTAAGTTACGCAGAAATTATGAGATTAATATTAAAGATAAGTATTTTACAAGAAATGATCACAATAGTGGTCGTTAGTTGCTACAGAGTTTATCCAAAATAGCTCGCCTTTAAAGAGCTTTGGAATGGGCAACTAGCTTCATATTTTTGACTGACCGATTCCTTGACAATTCAAAAGTGCCTGTAATGGTTTAATTGAAATAAATGATTTGAATTTGAGTTTGAGAGATCGAAAAAACCGAACTGTGAAATAATAATTAAAGAAGCTTTTTTAAAAACTCACAAAGTTAACTGATTAGTGTCCAGGGCCGGATTTAAAGGTCCCTGGGGCAACCAAGAAGTGGAGGCTTGTGTTTTTGGACCAGACGAAAGAAAAAACATAATTTTCAATCATTTATACATAATAGGTACCTACTAAACATAGACAAAAGAAAAAAAGATAAATGTTAGGCGTTTGGAACTTTGCGAGCTTTTTTCGTCGAAAAATCATTGACAATTTCGGTGAAATCCAGTTCCCGAAGTAAATCACTTTCGATACTAAGTAGGGATAACTTTCATAGCCGGTTCTGTGTCATTTTAGTCCGAAGTCTATTTTTTATAATTTCATCTAAGAAAATGAGCACTCTCCAGTGCAGTTCGACGCCATCAACATCAAGTACATTCTCAACGTAATTTCAACATTTGGAAATGTAGCTCTGAATTTTCGAGTATTTTCTAATAGAAGATTTTCATAAATTGTTCTTTTTGATAATCGTTCTATGCAAAACGGTAAATTTAGCGTATTGGACAAACTAAACTTTTTTTTTATCAAAAAAAATCTAATTGTGGAGGCCCCAATTTTGTGGAGGCCCGGAGCCATGGCCCCTGTTGCCCTTCCTTAAATCCGGCCCTGTTAGTGTCAGTTCCTAGCTGCATGGCTGTTGCTCGGTTTTGTGTGGAAACCAGACAAGATGTGCTATAAACTAAATAGAATTGAAATAGAATAATAAAATACTTGTATAAACGAATTAATCTTTTCGCATCGAGGAAAGGTCCCTGTAGTGTAAACAACTTGTTCTCTTTGTAAATACGGCAAGGGCGTGGACTACGCACAATGTAGGAGAACTTAATATTTTAGTTACAAAACATTTTCTCCCATACATTCCAACTGCAAATGCAAGTTGGTCGACTATTACTCGTTAACTTGTAAAGCCTACTTATCTGTGATAGTTTTCCTTTTAACTTCGTTATAAGTATATACTACCGCCGTATTTTTTTTCAGATATACCATAACCATTTAACTGGCTGGGGGCCCTGCCAGCTAAATGGTTGTTTTTCGATACTTGGACACTGACTCTAACAAAAATTGGCATTTTAAAGCTTAATATTTCGCAAACGGATCCCTGAATCGAAAAATGGTTTTCACACACCCGCAATATTTTTTTTGCACGGCCTATCCAACGACACAAGGGACAATGCCATCGGCACAAAGGGATAGACGAAAAAAAAGTCATCCCCACTATCGTATAGGGTACCCTCAAATATATTTTTTTTATTTCAAGATTTTGTTTTACCACTTTGTCGGCGTATTAATATCTATACCTACCCATGCGAAATGACAACTTTCTACTAGGTACTAAGAGTCTCTGAGCTAAGCCGCGGACAGACGAATGAACATGGCGGAACTATACGGGTTCCGTTGACTACGGAACTCTAGGACAAACTTGATGCATATTATTCTATTCATACATTAATTTACCTGTACCTACTATTATTATTCGTCTTTAGAACATAAGAGCAGTAGAGCACTACTAGGAAAACAAAATTGTCGTGATCATAGCTAGACATACATTTTACACCAGACTGTATTTCTTGGAATTCTTAGCAAAATTGAGCATAACAATAGATTTAATTAATTATCTACATATAACATGATGCAATCTCAAGCTATGTCACATTTTCAGGATGATCCCAGCAGGACAAATAAAAATAATCGAAATTTACAAAAAGTCTTGAATTAAAATCAACTCGAACGTAAGCAAATTAAAAATTTCTATAATTTCCTGACCAGTTTTATGCGAACTATTTTGATGTTCTATTTTGGGTTATCCTAGAATAAATTCAAAAAACCGGCCACGCCGAAATACCTAAACTCTTTGACAAAGTGATAAAGGTCGATTGTAATGATATTTTTGTGTAATGTTTTCACATTGCTATCAAAAATAGCACATCACCCTGGTTGCGTAACACGATCAATCACAATCTGTTTCATTTTGACAGTTCAACAACATTCATTGCGTTATTTACGTTAATGAGCGGACAAATTTTCCGAACATAGAAGCAATGGATTAGCAATATAATTCAAAATTATTCAGATTATGATTGATCGTGTGTTACGCAATTAGAGTGCTGGATTGCACGGAACGAAACAAATTCCGTAAAAGTTTGCTGTTAAACAGCCTTAAGAATGCTAACTTGTTGAAGCGATTAAAGAACGCTCCTGCATACCCTGCTTGCAAAACTATTGGTAGTCTTAACGACAACCACAGCCACAGCTACGGAAGGCCTTTTTAACCGACTCCTAAAAAGGAGGAGGTTATATGTTCGTCTCTATATATTTTTTTTTGTATTTTGTTCGATGTTTTCGTCAATTGTGGACTGATTTTCTGTGTTCTCTTTTCGTCAATTGTGGACTGATTTTCTGTGTTCTTCTGATTTCTGTGATTTTGAAAATTATTTTTTCATTCAGTAGAGGAAGATTGCGCGGTGGCCCCATATAAATTTTATTAACTTTGCTTGGGTAGTTTTTAATGCTGGAAAACCTGCTGCCTCTGACCGAAATTCATCTCGTTACATTCACGCATGATAGTATCAAGGAATTGGCAAAAATAAATTACCTTACATTATCGTTTGCAATTTCCATGATAACATATTTTTTGCGAGCCATCTCTGTGCTGTGGCTTCCACCGAACCGAGACAAAGTAATTTCTGATGGACCTACGCCTACGAATTGATCATAAATCCCCCTAAAACATGTAAAACTATTGTTAAAAACACGTGAAGTTTTAATTATCTAGTTTAATGTACGCCAGTCTAAAATTACAGAAGATATTATTCATAACTTTACAAGTAGCGCCTGCACAATTTTACAGTGTTTCATGTTTATTAATTGTTCTATTATTAGAAATAAAAATAGTTCACGCAAAAAAACTACGATTGAAATACTATAAACTTACCCCTCTAATCATAAACGTTGCTTAAATTTAAGTAATGATTAGCGACTGTTACCATATATTTTAGACGTTTAGACGTCTCTTAACTTTAACCATCGTTTATGAATAAACCCCTTAAAATTCAGACGACACGCGCCCGCTACGCGCACGCCACGCACGGGTGCTGACGCGCGTCGCGTGCTCGTAGCGGGCGCGTTTCGTCTGTATTTGGCCTTGGTCGTACGTGGCTTTTGATGTGCTACACGGATCTTAAGTAATAATTCAATTCAAGAGCTCAAGTCAAAATTGTACTAAGAAGAGCGTTTTCTCTGTCATACATACAGAAGTGTGACTCCATATTCTAAAATAATATAAATATAATTTGTGCTTAAATATTCTATTTCTATTTTGGTTAATACTTATTATTTGTTTTGTTTCAGACGGGCGTCGATGATGTCGCCGCGACAGCTCATGCGCAACTCCAACATGACACAGAAGTGGCAGCGGCGCGAAATCTCAAACTTTGAGTACCTCATGTTCCTCAACACTATTGCAGGTCAGTTACAAGTAACATAGCCCAGGAAATACTTTAAGATCCCAAAGCATAGATCTAACGTTCTTCATGTTTGGCGGAAAAACTTTTTTATTTTCGGTAAATAGCATTTTCCACCTTTCCTTTACTTTACGAAATATAGATTTGCTAAAGCACGAGCTTTACCGGTTACCTAAAAGAATTGAAATCCAAAAATGAAATAGGCGTTTACCAACCTATTTTTGGTGGACGAATTAAGGTCCTACATGGTTCATGGCAGAAACAGACGGCGGCACCTGTACGATAAAGCCTTTGATATGATAAGTAAACATTTAGAGTCTCTCCATTTTTTCATGTATCAATAGACCGATCAACGACCACAACACTGAAAATAGGTCGCCACCACGGGCCGGTCGTGATCCAGCCAGGGCCGCTCTTTGGACTTCAGACAGATCCGCACAGTTGCGGAACCATTATTATAAACCATGATAAAGGAAAAAACCCATATAATCATTTAATCACTTCAGCCAAGCAAGCTAACAACAACTAGTTTACGACTGTTAACTACTTGTGGTAATTACAGAAATGTCAACGTAAGTCTTTTCAATTTTCAATATCCAGATTAAAATAATCTTCCTTAACAATTTATCTGCCTGCACGCATTGCATTAGATCTTACCTAAACTTTTTTACAGGACAAGTTTTCATAAATTTAAATCTAAACTTGATTTTAAATAATATTGTGCAATAAAATGTTGACAGCTTTTGATAAATGTCTTATAATTAACCCGCCATTTTGCTTTGAGTGAGGTAAAAGATTGAATGATATTAATTAAAAAGGCAAAAGTTTAAGACCAATTTTAATTTCTGACTATCGTAAAACTATTTTCAATAATAATGCCCATTTAAATAATTAACTTTAGTGTGATAGATCGTTTTTAAAATTGTCGTGACCTGTTTCACCATCTCTGAATAGGGATAAAGCTCCGGTTAGCTTATGTGGAAGATAGTTTCCCACTAATTCTGTTCCATTTCTTCATTAATCTGGTGAATTCAAGGTCTGAAAAAAACATTCGTATACCTAATATAGTTCCAAGAGGCTGTCCCTAGATGGCGCTACTTGTACTCCTAAAACGCCTGCCATATTACTTAAACTAATACGCAGATTAAAGTATTGTCGTATTGTTAATTCTGTCAAGACCTTGGCATTAAGCCCAGTAATAGTGCAAAAAATATCTCTAGGAGACGTGACAGACCAATTACAACATTTATGTAACTGATCCTCTGAATGATGTCTCTGACCTTCTCAATTCCTCGGACGATTTTTTTCCCATAATTTAAATGAGGACCTTTGAAAATAATGTTGTCAGATGTTTTGCATATGTGTTTGATTGAAGATTGTACCACTCTATGCTCTTTTAAATTCATTTGATAAGGATTTTTATTTTAGTGTCCTTTAAGAATTTTGACAAATAATTTAAAAAAAAACTGACTTCTGCAAATTTTCATGTTACTACGAGTATTTTCAATTTCCATTCGGTGTACCTACGTCACGTGTATACACTTATACTCAAGTAAGAGGTACTTAAGTTGGCATGCTTGCTGAGGAGGTAGCCAATTGACCATATCTAACGGATAGAAACTAGTTGTAATCATACGTTTAGACATACTCCGGAACATTAAACTATTATGGAGATAATATTTCAGAACGTACCTATTACATTGTATTTAATAAATTCAATGTTTTTTTTATAATTGCTGTATTTCAGGAGATATTGTTTAGTCATATTGAGTAGGTAGATTGTAATTATACTTAAACATAATGATTTATTAAACGCCAATGGAAACTGACTCAGCAAGTATCAGTCGTTACTGTTACTGTTAGCCTGTATCATCCCACTGCTGGGCAAAGGCCTCTCCTCTGACTTCCAGTGATCTGACTGATGCTTGTGATCCAGTGATAATGTGGACCACTGGTCGGTTGTTTTGTCCAGCTCGTCCCGCCATCTTCTAACGGGGTCTGCCGCGACGGCTTCTCGCTGTCCCAGGGCTACACATATTGGTTATTTTGGTCTACAGCTCATTGGGCAGGCGGCAGACGTGGCCAGCTCAGTCACACTTCAACTTTGCGATTTCTTGAGCAACGTCAGTCGTTAGAAACATCACTGATTTTTTACTCCTATTACTATTACGAGTACATATGTTTTACATAAGATCCTGGCTGTTATGTGTTATGTCAGCACTTCTCAGTCCCCATGACATAACGTGAATAAACCACTCATATAACTTCAACTTAACTCCGATTGTATAGAAAAACTAATAAAAAGCAACCATTGTGCAAACTTAAAATCATTTTGAACGATTTAGAAGGTGGCAATGACCACATTTTAATGAGTTGTATTTAATAGCAAACGGACATGACATTAGGAAAAAGAAATCGCGTAAAACGGATTTCTTAATCTCTCTTCGTGTGCATAAAACATAATGTTTCGACTGTCCAAGTCCTCTACTCTGGACAAAGGCAAGTGACACAAACTCATAAAAGAAAAACTGTTTGCCGAATTCAGTTTTTCCCAACACTATTCTTCGCGTTGCTCTACCTGCAAAAAGAGTTTCTGCGCTATGTTAATGTCCATGCCTTCCACGGTCAAGGACTCGAACATCAGGACCAGCTCAATCGAATGCCCACAGAATTTCATTAAAAGTATGTTAAATCTCTTCCCATTCCCATAGCCCTGGTACCAAATCACTATTTCTAGCCTACAATGTTCGCCATCAAGGATGTCCTCTCAAGTTAAATTGTGGCAATGGAACAAGCGTTGCTAGCCGACTAACTGAATAACAATACTTGCGCAATAACTACAGCGTTTATTAGAAAATGAGTTGTCGGTGCAAACGGTACAAATAATCCAATTTATCGGTCACATGCACACCAACAGTGACCGTACTGAGCCACTGAGTCATGTGTTATGCTTTCCTGGTACCACGTGCTGTAAAGAGGTCGTATCAAAGCTTAAAAGACATTAGGATAAAACAATTTGGCATAAGCGCACTCGAAAATTCCAGCCACGTATTTTTTTTTTTTTTAGAAGTCTCGGAAATATTCGTAAATGACAATCAACAAAGAATTTAATCAATACGTGACAAAGTATAATAAATAGTCCCGAGTGTACTTCATTAGCATACAATAATGTTCAGATGGGCAATCTGCCTGCCACGGCTAGATGAGCAGGAATTCCTCGTTTGTAAACGCAGGCGCATCAATTACCGCGCGTCGTCACGATTACTGTTACGTGTGCATACCAAATTACTACTGTTTGCATTCATCTCAGTTTGTTGTGGAAAGACCGCCTTGCTGTTTGCGTTTATATCCTATTTGCCTAGAGCTTTTGAAAAATAAACTATAAGGTCCTTTTCTAATAAGTCGTTAAAGGCGACCCAGGAGTCAGGTCAAAAGTATGCGTAGGAAAAGCTTCTTGCGTAGTGACACAATATCCTGCTTGTATTCACGAAAAGGGCTATTGTAATGTACCTTAAACCACAGCCAGATGTGTGATTATTAGCTCCATGTAATACACATTTTATCTAGTTCGTGTAGGTACATAGACGTAATGCAGTCATCAATCTTGACTAAACCTCGTCATTATGGTAATATACCCCAGTATCCTTCTTTGTCAAAGGAAAAACGAAGACTTATCTCCAATCATGTTTACGGGCTTACCCGCCTTACATTTGAACCGGTAAACATGCGTCATTAGTTCAGCTGTACATTGTACCCTTTGTGTCCTGTGGGTACCCAGAACCTTAGATCCTAATTAACACAGTGGCCCAAGGTTCCGTCCTCCCGTACCTAACGGCCGTGAGTCAGTTCCGTATTGACGCAAATATTTGTATGACCTACAGATGTATTTGCTCCAATTTATGTAGGTATCTATTTAGTTGAGTTGTGTACACAGGTAATCCTATTGAGTTATGATTGGGTTATTTTGAAAGTTGGTCTTATTGGTTTGTTAGCCACTTGGTTTCCCGACTCGAAATATCCGAGGTACCGCATATTTAAATCATCCACTGTTTTATTTAATACTGAAACTGTTTGATCATGTGCGAAACTATTGGAGTAGTTTATACGAGTATTCACGGTACTGAGTAGGTCAGTTTGATAAATCTAAACCGATCAAACAGTTGGAAGGCTGATTCTGCAGGTCATTGGTTGATTTCGTTTCATCAATATTTTCTAATCTCCTTCAGTATTATTATTACTTAACATATACATAATCTTGAACATCCATAACGCGCCCTTGTCTCACGCTGTTACCTACAAGCATGTATGTCTAATGCCTCAACTAATTAGCTGGCTGACAGCTGGGCACGTTATCAACAGTCATTGTTAATTCATATAATATGCAGTTACTTAAACCATGTCTGATACGTCAAGTTCATAACAATGATCACTTAGGTATTCGCTACTTACCGATAATTATGTAATCACAAGATATGGTATAGGTAAGTAATTTGTACGAAATTACAATTATGGAATTACAACTTAAAGAACTATTAAACAGTCCGTACCTAATTGCAGGGATAAAGCGCCTGCTTTATTGCATGGGCCCGTGGTTTCAAAAAGGAAAAGTAGGTACCAATGACGTTTTCAATGTCAAATCGACTTTCTAAGTTAATCATCGACGTAAGAATGTGGTAAAGGAAATCATTGCGCAAACCTGCTAGACTTAGGTACGTCTAAAAATCCCTAAACTAAGTGAATAAGAGCTGTAACCAATAAAACGGGCCTTATTCTGCAGTGAGGCAATTTTAGGCTTATATTTAATTTAAATTGTTTTTTCCTCAAAACCACTTATATTTCAGTCCTATTACGTTAACATACCAAGTATTATGCCGTCGATTGACCATACCTGTTAGCACCTGATTACTTCAGCAGCCGCCCGCTACAGCCTGTTTACAACACCGTAATAAACGTAATGTTTACCTCCGTGTGTTGTAATTGAAACACTCCTACTGCCGGAGTGTTTGTGCAAGCGCAATGGATATAGGGCGCAATCTACTGATGCCTTATTGAGAATTATGTATAATCCATACTTCCATACTAAATCAATCTGCCTAGCCTTTTCCCAACTATGTTGGGGTCGGCTTCCAGTCTAACCGGATGCAGCTGAATACCAGTATTTTACATGAAGCGACTACCTATCTGACCTCCATAACCCAGTTACTGGGGAACACGATACTCCTTGTTAAGAGTCTTCTAATACTAAGACATTTCTAAGACACTTCCATACTAATATTATAAACGCGAAAGAAACACTGTCTGTCAGTTGCCTTTTCACGCCTAATCCACTGAACCGATGTCATGAAATTGGACAGTTAGGTAGCCTGGGACCTAGAGAAGTATATAAGCAAATTTTCATCAGCTATTCAAAAATAAATGTTTAAAGCTAAGTAGATATCGTTTTCCTTGAAAGGGAAAGCGCTTTAGACTAAATCCACGTGGCCCTCACAGTTCAGTTAACTTCGTGTGCAAAGCGACATCGCTTAGCTGGTGCATGACACGGGGAAACCTCACTCTTGTACTCTTTATAAGATTGAAAACGACTGCTATTATATCTGTTTGGTTCTCACCACGCCGCCGTAGAACACGCCGCCCTAGACCATTTGTGTTTTGAGTAATCAAGCTCTAAACTTCGAAATACTGACAGTACGAACTTTGAAGGTTCACGTAACACATAAATTCAAAAGTAAGATCAAACGAAACGTTGAACATTACTCTATGAATAGGTTATATAGCACAGGCATCAAAAGCGTAACAAAAACACCGGCTTTTGTATGACTTCACTTTCAATTCGATTACATAATTAACACAATCTCTATTGTGGTTGTTGCGAATGAATTTCATTCATCTTGCAATGTATGCCATCCTGGTTCCTTCCTTTTTGATGCCCAATTAAATAATTTAGCAACAATTTAGGAACCGTAGATAATTAATAGTTAGTTAACTATCCTAATTGGTTCTCGTTAAAGCATGGTTAACCTAATGTCATAATTGGTTCTTATTGCAAAAGTTTATGCAATTCCATGCAATTATCGTTACTCGATAGCTGATAAGATTCCTTACCGGTAGCAGGAGCGGTGAGCACAGACTTTAAACACCGTGGAATTAGTGATGTGTTCAGCCCCCTCATTTGTTAAACAACATGATTATTATAATTACATGAGCTTATTAACAAGATTTGATAGAGATAATTATGATACTCGCTGATTCCTTGAGTACCTACCTTCCTTTTCACAGCAGTCAAACAGATAAGGTCACGACCACACCACCACTGACCACGGGTTGAAAACATCTTTAATTAAATCTTCATGAATAAAATGTACACCTACTCAACGAAGCATTTATTTACATTTGTGTTTTCGCGAACTTTGCTCTATTTACAAACATTATCTGCTTATGGAAATAATGTAAGGTACCTAGTTAATCTCATTATGTACGTACTTCATGATTTTAATTTGATTTTGCTGAAATTTTAACTTCAAACATCGGAACATTATTATCTACACCGGTTTTGAGCGGCTTATCTACTTATTTTAGTCAGGTCAACTAACACGATAGCTAAAAATCTAAAGTTTCAGCTTATCTTTATTGACTTCCTAACATCCTATTATGGTAAATATCAGTGTGCCAAAATTACTCAACGATATCGTTCATTGCCATTGTTTTTCCTTCTAAGAATTGTAGATGGTATTTTGCCATGAAGGTACATGACACACTCATTACATATGTCATACAATAACTTAATAATTTATTGTTTAAACTGAAAAATCACGTGTTTAAACTTTAAACACAGTGTGTGATTTTTCAGTTATAATTTTAGTTAATTGGAGCAACATTGTCTTTTTTTTGTATATAAAACTACTTTCCTATTATTATGATTTGAATATTTGCGCCATTTATGTGCGACTTTCAGTCAAACTACCAGGATACAATGAAAGGTAGGGGCCACCAACCTTTTCAGAAGCTCCACAGCCTTATTCCGCAACATTTTGACAGCTAGTTCAGTCTTAGTCACTCACTGTACCATTGTTATCTATAACGCAACGGTAATAATTCACTCGCGAAACCAACTCTCACTTCACTGTGCCACTGTTCAACTGTATTGCAAACTTTTCCTTTTATTTTCGTGGTTATATTCAAGTGTCATTGTTCAGAGATGCGGTGGTCTCGAAAGTTGGCAGGCGTTTGAACTAACTAGCCGACTGGCCTGGCAGACGGGAAAAGTGACCACGTGACTACAACAATAGCAACGGACACGCGTATAATGATAATTGTGCGATGGGGTCACAGGCCAGTGATAAGCGATCGTCGATACATTTGCATCCAGATCGGCGATGTGTTTTGTTTTGATGCAAGAATAGTACACACGACCTTTAGAAAAGGCGTTTAGATTATGTTAAATAAAGTTTGTTTACCAGTCTACATAGCGAATTCATATTTCCCCCGTCAGCCAAACCGAATATAATTTGGACATAATTTTCGAATGTGGCTAGTTCCTCGCAAGCTGAATAATAAAATTTTACAAACACGACTTTAATTTGTTACAATTTGATGCGGTTCCCTTTATTTTTATTGAGATGCATAAGGCCTGACCGTCTACTTGGGCGGTCTACCTGTACAGGTGCACTTCCCTATGTCCTGGATTGCCATAAAGACTTTACCAAAAAAGTTTCGAAACAAACTTTGAATCACACTTTGTTCGTTTGTTTCACTTTGTTGTGTGAGAGAGAGAACCATTTCAATCATTACGAGATGCTTCGTCCCTACTGTTGAAGGTTTATCCGTAAGTTTAGTCAAGACACCCTGGATCCTGAAGTCTTGACATTAATTTCTAAGTACATTTTATCACAAGACTTTACACCACCTTGTTTTAAAGTTCATTCCGATCATTGCTCCGATTAATCTGTTCATAGGCATCACAGATAATTCTTAAACAAAACACAAATTCGTGACTTTATGGTTAGCTACATGCGATTAGTCTTCAACGAATATCGATGAATACCGATTACCTGCACCAACTGCGCTAACTTTATGCCAAAATAAGCCTCTATCCTTTTAGGAAAAAATCACCAACACACTTATCATCATGTACCTCATCAAATCCTTCGTTCTCCTTGCTCGAGATCATGGAATACTTTCCATGGGGTATCCATGAAAAGTAGTCCATGATCTCGAGCACTATGCTGCAGATACTTGCATGGTTGCAATAAGTTGGTCTTATTAAGAACCCTCAATTAGATCCAATTGTTTCTTTATACGAGTAATTGTGAGACCGAAATGGTACTAATATTCTTTCTTAGTCCACAATCTCTGAAACACGGTCAAATTGTGATTGTGAGGAGGTAGCCTAGCTACTGCAGTCACAATAATGTCCTCTTTAGAGATGAAGTAACTCTTTCCTCACTGCAATTGTTACTCTATTGATATTTATAGCCACTTTCACCCGATAACGAGGCGTAAACCGACATAGTTAACTGCGGTTATTGTGACTCGAGATTTATGGCATAAAACCATGTGAAAGATCAGTGTGAAGAACCTAGCCCTATACAGGATTGTATAGGGCTAGCTTCTTCGATCAAATAGATTAGGGCTCACCAAAAGAGGCGCTAGTTAATTGACTCATACGTGACTTTGTGGAAATCCATTATAAAATACAATAGAAGACGCATATTTAGTAACCTAATCCGCTTAACTGTTTTTAAGGCGTCATGAAGAACCCTGTAAGAAATCGACTACTGTTTCACCTCTCAACGAGGCATCCTCAGGATGACGATTGACTTGTTACGAACCCGTACCCGACGTGTCCGTATTGTATTTTTTTTTTATAGGCGCTAAACTTATAGAACGCCTATTTTGATGAAACTTAACACAATTTACGATATATCTTTGACTGCGCCATCTCCTAAAGTATATTTATATAAAAATCAATTGCCGTGCAAATTATTAGTCTCGCAGAAACTCGATAATGGCTTGACCGATTGTGATGAAACTTTGGTAAGTTGTTGTGTGCTTGCCGGAGAAGGTTCCTAATAAATAAAGGCATTCCAACGCACACCGGGCCTAACCTAGTAGTATGTAAATGTGTAAATATGAGGAACTAGGTATTAAAATACAGATACTACTATAATCTTTATTGCACAGATTCCAGTAAACAAAACATTAAAATCACAGTAAATCAGTCATAGTGCCTTCACATGAGAGACACGCACTGTTTACCTATTTCCTGATATCTAGATAAATTACTAATTAACCTATCTATTAACAGTACCCTCGTTATGTTTTAAAGCTTGTCGTTGTTGATTAAATACTACTTTCAGAGTTAAACGACCATCTTGAATAGTTCTTGTTGTTTTTCAAGCGTGGTCATTTACGTCATACGTGTTTCTGTTTATGTGATCCTAGCATTATTAATAGATGTCTTGATACGTTGTTTTGATAAGATTCAGAGAAATACGTAAAACAACCACATCAACGTACTCTATTATTTGAAAAACAACTTATTTCATATCTGCATAAAATTTATAGATACCTTCTACGGCTGTCTTAATTTTTGGGCTGAAATCTAACTTAGCATGAACCAAAAGTTCATTATTAAGTATTTCGAAGTTTAGTCGAATCGTTTTATTTTATTCCCGCGATATCTTTCAGTTTAGTTGTTTAGGTACCTTCACATACATGACTTATGAGGTTTCAGCAGATATCTATTTGGTACGGAACCATCGGATGTTTCATTGTTCATTGTTTAGACCACACTCACCTTAATTATTGCAGTTTGTTTTGATAAATACTTACCTCAGAAAACGTGTTCGTACCAAAAGACCAAAAACAATATTGTTGAGACATCTGTCCCAAATATTTCAATTCTCAGTTTCGATTCTTTTACGCGTGAAAAATGCTGTAAACATTGACCGCTTCGGTTCACTGCGAACTTGCGTAGCTTTCGACGTAAGCAATTTGATTGTCATCACCGTCACTTAAAACAATAACGTGAGTACGAAATACAAGTAGGCATAAACAGGGTCAATAACTTAATCATTCAAGTGTCACGTCAACAAATTATTTGCGAAGGATTATTGGCAAACTGTTGCGCAACTGTGGCGCGAGGTCAGCGCCATGGTTTGAACCCATTGTCAAAGGGGAAACTCGACCTAGAGACGTTGCCGAAAATTTATAGAAAGTTTTGTAGTTTTCAATTGTTTGCTGTAAGCGCCTTATCTGGCTGCTGTCCTAGTACTGGATAGTTAACTGTAATTACTTTAGATAACATCTTTTTTATGACTAGCCTTAGGTAATTTAATTATCTTGTTATATAAAGTTATTAGCTTTTAATCATTGTGGAACTCCATCCTGTGCGCTCCGTTTGAATAATTAAGTTATAAAAAGCACGGACTACCATAAATTGTAATGGAAATATGATTAATTTCTGCCTCAATATTAAATTAATGCATGTAATTACGAGTACTTACCCTACAACTGTTATTTCAACATGATTCTAAATAATATTTATTGTCCACAGGACGCACATACAATGACCTCAACCAATACCCGGTGTTCCCGTGGATCCTGACAAACTACGAGAGCGAGGAGTTGGATCTGAGCCAGCCTTCCAACTACAGGGATCTCTCCAAGGTAAACATAATCTTAGCTTGACGCCCTATGATTGCGCTTAATGAAGGTCTAGGATTTTAATCGAGCCGTCGCTAATGTAATTAATTGCAAAGATACGTCAAAATCGTTATCTGTCTGGTGAACTCTGAACTACAGATTACCTACCAATACTGGTAGATAATCTGTAGTTCACAGTTCACCAGACAAAAGAGAAGAGAGTAGAGAGTTCGTAAATTACTGAAAAGGGATTCTCGAATATACATTCGAGAACCCCTTTTCAGTAATTTCATAGCTCTACTTTCATCATGGTGCTAAAATATTTCTTGTTTTTCTTTAGCCTATCGGAGCCTTGAATCCTAGCCGTCGCGCGTACTTCGAGGAGCGGTACAACACTTGGGAGCACGAGTCCACGCCTCCCTTCCACTACGGGACTCACTACTCCACCGCCGCCTTCGTGCTCAACTGGCTAGTTCGCATCGTGAGTACATTTTTGAAGGGTTATGAAACCATTATAGGTAGGTAAGAACTTGATACATAATCAGCCCGGTATTCGGACTCAGATTTTCTCTATGAGAGGGAGTGGGCCACAATCTACCACGTGGACCCATTACGGGTTGATACTCGATGCCGGGAATCAATTACAAAAAGGCTATGCTGCACAACCTAGGAGGCAATCTTTCTGTTACAGTACCTATGTGAAAAAAAAGTCATGGTAGTTATGGTTTAAAGTCTAAACACCTACAAAACGTCTTCCTGGTGATTTATACAAAACTAAAGCATCCATGTATGGTTAAAACGAATACTTAAACCTATTAAAGGGCAGAACTTAATCAACATATTAAATTACGTGCACTGAAATCGAAACGCGTCTCCTCTCAGTATGGCAACACATTTGCATGTAAAATTAAATACTAATTGAGTGTTGCCAGTAACAGCGCGTGTATGATTTATGGCAAATAAACGGCACATCAATTTTGATGCTTCACCCGACATTTAGCGACAGAATTAAATGTCACCCGTGCGGATCTAATTACAGTTTCGCTGTCGAATTGTTTTCTTAAACATTGTTATTCACTTTTTTGCAGGGATTTTGGTATTTTTAAACAGACAACAACCTAATTAATGGGGTGTTACAACTTTTATATTTTTTCTCAAGCATTAACTTGGTTTTGAGTCTTAAGTCCGACTTTTAGAAATTCACTGTAGGTGTGAGTGCAGTTATTGGTTAAAAATACCAGCATCTGGGCTGTGTCTAGGTCGACCACTGATATTTAGTCTAATTTCATTGATAAATTTAATCAAATACTTTGTATGATGTTGCCACGTACACACGGCTACACATCAAGCTATACATTTCCAGTATAAACTGAACTCGAATTGTACAGAAATCCTATACAATGCGAGTTCAGCTTATACTGGACATGTATAGCTTCATATGTAGCCGTGTGTACCTATGTGTTTGCCACACATGCGTGAAAAACACGCCTAATAAGACTGTTCTGTTATTATAATAATTATATAATGAATTCATTCATATCATTACCTATCATTAATTATATGATGATGGACCGTAGATTTAGGCGCGCCGCGCCGCCTGCTGCCCAATTCATTCGCGGCCGCGCTTCCCATCACCCGATGTGTCGGTGACACCCATACAATGAGTATGCAGGCACTTTATAGACGCTATAAATGATACAATGAGTGTCCTACGATGAAAAGGGAACAGGCGGACAGTTTTCCGACAGTTTTTTGAAGAGGCAAAAGAAGCTGAGAAACTAAACGTAGAAATTAAATAGGTACCCCACAATAGTGACAAGACAAACCGCCCCCGGCCCTGAGGGTCCCCCAAATCTTAGGAAGTACCGTTTAATAATATCCCATACATGGTCAAAATATATTCAGTAAGAAGCAGTTTAGAGTTGGGGGCCCCGTACGTATGCAAAATATAAATGTAGGGTGCTAAAATTGTCGAGCTCGCTTCGCTCGCTCCATTCTCAAACGTTCTTCCGACACACGAACTCTTATTTAAGCCCTGTCTAGACAGGCGCGACGCGACTCTAACAAAACAATTTCTAAGAAAACTTCACGGTAGAACAATTACCGGTATCGCGTCGCGACTTTCTGCACTAGGCTTTATGCATGTTTGTTTTTTTAATCTTACCTACACAAGGCGATGTGCAGAAATCTTAGGCCACTGCCTCGTTTTGTTTTGCCACCCGGGCCACCGACAGGCTTAGTCCGCTAGTGATTGAAGCCTGTGCTGACTGGACCCCGACTATGGGACCAGGGACCCCCATATGACTCGAACGCTGGATCCGCCCTTGCTACTAATACTTACCTACTTCTATGCTATTTTCATTATAAAAGCTATTTCTACTTACCTATCTATAACGGTTTAATCAAAATTCGATCTGATAATTCGATCGTAAGTACCCACTTCTCTCGCTGATATAATGGCGTCTTAGAGATCTCTAAGACGCCATTATACCAGCGAGAGACCACTAATTAGCCTCAGTGTCAATGATTAGTCTTCAATCTTAGATTAATAATATTCTAACAATGTAATCATTAATTTATCTTCTACAGTTCACGGTCTATTTGATGCGTCAAATGCTGAGTAATTAACGGCTGTTATCATTTGGTATTGTCTGACTGTTTGTTTGTATTGTACTTGCATTCACGTGTCATTGTTATCAGGCGTTGAATTTTTTGCCACCTATGTTTAACCTTTACCGCCACTGAACTCAGATTCGCCAAAACGTGATGCTACAATTACAAAATCGATGCTAAAAGCATCGTGTGTGCTGTGCCCCTTAAAACATTAAAAACTCGAATCTTTAAATGAATTATCCGCTCTTAAAATAACGCTTGCAAAAAAAATTCAACTCTGACTAGAATATGTTACTTATTAGTACTTCACAAACACAAGAATACTATAACCCGTGTATGGTTCACGTTCACTTCTATGACTTCAATCGCACGAAATTCTAATGGATCCATCTATCTTGAACACGTAAATTTACAAGTCGCCGACTAGTTATTTCAAGTAGGAGTCTCTAAGTCTTTGAACAATGGTCTTGTGGGTGCTATAAAGGACATCTTCAAAGAGCATCGCTTTGCTACCGATCATAGTAAATTAGTGAGTGCATTAAGTCGTCTGCATTAAAAGCGTGCGCGTCAAAACATTTGTGCGCAGGAGACGCGCAGCGACAGATGCGCTGCGGCGCTCAATTGTATGTGACAAGAAAAAGGTAAAAAATGTTAAAAGGAGGACGAAATAGAATGTGTTTTTTATGTCGTTAGGGGAACATATACAGGCTGGCTTTCAGTTAATTGGCATTCTTTCAGGGAGTAAAAATACTTGTGAAAGATTGCATTTAACTTCTCGTTCGAAAAAGGGTAATTAAACGAAATGAGCCTATCTGCTTTATCTTAACCCTATTTATTCTTTAAGGACCATTCCCTCGTCGCTTCCTCCTTTATTTAAAATCTGCTATTTACAGCTTACGGTTACATCATGCGACAAATTTGAATGCTTCTTTCCTCTCCAGGAGCCGATGACGACGATGTTCCTAGCGCTGCAAGGCGGCAAGTTTGATCACCCCAACAGGCTGTTCTCATCCATCGCCATGTCGTGGAAAAACTGCCAGCGAGACACCTCGGACGTCAAGGTACAGCATAAAAACTTGACTTTACAGATTGCTTACAATTTACAGTCAAAACATCTGTGAATAAATTATATAACGGGGTGGACTAATCTCGGATGGTCTAAGACGTCTATGGTATTTCAATGATCAGCCTGCTCTCCCTGTGAATGCCAAACTTCTTGTTGTGCTTCCGTAATTAAGGCACGCGAGAAGGTAGAAATAAAAAGAGAAATGTGGATTCGTGATCCGTGACCGTAATCTTGCAAAAAAAAAAAACTGTATTTCAAAAAACTAACAAAATTGATGGCGGCTTTAGTTCCAATTTTAGTCACGCGCCGAAATAACCTTGTAGCGCTATAGTCGCTAACTTTGATATTTTCGTGCCATACTCATGAATTGAAAAATATTATTTTAACTGTGCAGGAACTAATACCAGAGCTGTTCTTCCTGCCGGAGATGCTAGTCAACAGCTCGGGTTTCCGACTGGGCATCCCTGAGTCGCCATCGGGTGACGTGATCCTGCCGCCCTGGGCCTCCTCCGCCGAGGAGTTCGTGCGCATTAACCGCATGGCGCTGGAGTCTGAGTTCGTCAGCTGTCAGCTGCATCAGTGGATCGATCTCATATTCGGATATAAGCAGAGAGGTAAGTGCTTCGGTACAGGGTTTCTGAAGATTGCATTGCATTGGCTCTACATTAGATCTGGTAACTTTTTAACATTGAAAGCGTTATGTAAGTCTTGGCAACCTACTTTACATGAAATGTTTTTAGTTGGTAAGAAATTCCTCAACATTAACCGAAACCAAAGTCTCACAAAATAAGAATAAATTGTTTCCACCTAAATGGGCACTCATGAAACGTCAGAAACTAGGTTCCAACTGGTCGTTTCTTATGGAGAAGTGCCGCAAGCAACTCCACTCTAACTTATTCTTTTAAAAATAATTGTCTTTTATAATGTTTCACACCTCACATTCCTCGCAGGTCCCGAAGCGGTCCGCGCGACGAACGTATTCTACTACCTCACCTACGAAGGCGGGGTCCGTCTCGACCAGATCACAGAGCCTGTGACCCGCGCAGCCATTGAGGACCAGATCCGAAGCTTCGGCCAGACTCCTGCGCAGCTGCTGAGCGAGCCGCACCCGCCGCGCGCCTCCACCATGCACCTGGCGCCGCTGATGTTCGCGGCGGCTCCTGATGACGTGTGCTTGAGGCTGAAGTTACCCTCCAACGCGGCCGTCGTACATGTGTCCGCAAATACTTATCCGCAATTGGCTATGCCTGCTGTTGTTACGGTAAGTTTGGTGTTCATTTGGACGTAGTTATGCAGAAATGTTCCAATCCACACGCAGGTCGAACTGAGTAAATCGCGTTTTTGTAATTTTGTGGTACGCTTTTTTTTGGTAGCGAGTACAACTAAGTAGTATGTATCACATCAACTAAATAAATAAACATTATTTTATTATATACTTGTCATTAAAATTTATTAATATTTCTCATACAAATTTTGAAAAAATGCACTTGGAACGTTTTTGAAAAAAGGCTTTTTGTATGGAAATAGCTTTTAACTTAATTTGCAAAAACGATCCAATATCTGAAAATTGGTATATTTTGGTAGTTAATATATATTTTTTCTAAAACATAAGTATAACAATGAAACAACATTATTAAAAAAATATTTATTAAGAAATAGTTGTATCAAAGCATGGAAAATCATCACAATTTATTCATAATACAGATCGAAATCCAGCTCCTTACCAAATCCATCGACATCGTCAATGGCGTCATTAGACGCTTTCAATGTTTTATAAAAACTAAGGCAATCTGCTGGAATAAACTTGTAAACAGATCGTAAATCAGTCAATTTAGCTGGATCAATCAGTCAATTAAGCGCAGTTTCAAACGATAACTTTTCGGTATCTTGAGTCAGGGCATAGTTTCTTACCTAAAAAACAACAACGTGTTTATACAGCTGACGAATATATAGAAATTATGAAAAATGCTAGAAGAAAATAACCATTTCAAGTATATAGAATCGACAAAAATGACTTTTATAGCACTGAAGATATTGAGAAAAACATAGTAAATCGTAAGAAATACACAGATAAAAGTAAACTAAACTGGCTGCTGGCAATGGAGATAAAGATTGAAAAAGCTAGATTATATTCTATTTTTATGAAAACGTCCCTTGCTGAGGATTATAACGAACTTAACATTAAAAAAACGACAAAAGGAGAGATTTCGACTATACATAGATCTGATCTGAAACAGTTATGGCCTAACGGGAAACCCATTGCTCCAGCTAAATTGACTGATTTACGATCTGTTTACAAGTTTATTCCAGCAGATTGCCTTAGTTTTTATAAAACATTGAAAGCGTCTAATGACGCCATTGACGATGTCGATGGATTTGGTAAGGAGCTGGATTTCGATCTGTATGATGAATAAATTGTGATGATTTTCCATGCTTTGATACAACTATTTCTTAATAAATATTTTTTTAATAATGTTGTTTCATTGTTATACTTATGTTTTAGAAAATATATATATTAATTAACAAAATATACCAATTTTCAGATATTGGATCGTTTTTGCAAATTAAGTTAAAAGCTACTCCCATACAAAAAGCCTTTTTTCAAAAACGTTCCAAGTGCATTTTTTTCAAATTTGTATGAGAAATATTAATAAATTTTAATGACAAGTATATAATAAAATAATGTTTATTTATTTAGTTGAAGTGATACATACTACTTAGTTGTACTCGCTACCAAAAAAAAGCGTACCACAAAATTACAAAAACGCGATTTACTCAGTTCGACCTGCGTGTGGATTGGAACGTTGTAGCATAACTACGTCCAATTGCAAACAAAAGACGACGGAAACTACCTCTTCCACGACGTTTGTTTCAATAATGACCGTTGCGAACTCAAATAAGATTCAATGTCAAAAAGAAAATACTCCGTCTCGCTTGCACTAGTAAAAAGTTATTGAAAGATGCGTTCCCGGTTGGGCATAACTTCGTATTAATGTCATTAGTATTTTTTTTTTTTGTCTATGATATTAAAAGTTTCAAGTAATATTTTATTGGTAAATAACTACAAAGAAAATAAACTTTTTCTTTATGTGTTATAAATATTTATTTTTAGTGGTCGTGTATGCAAACAGTTAAGGATGAAGCTAATTAAAGCGTGTTAAAAATGAACCCTTTAAAGTTGAAACATTTTTTTTTCGAAACAGGTTTTTTATTTAGGTAAATAATAGTACAAAATTCATGAAACCTTTTAAGTTTTCAAATTATGGTATTTAGGTCTGAAACATAACGTTCCACAAATTTTGGAACGTTTATGCCTCGCTATTGTAATTTTGCAAAAACGTTCCAAATATACATGGAACATTTGTTCCAAAATAAAATGGTTTAACATGGTTTTGCTAAAACGTTACAAGATTGTTGTGGCGTTTTAACAAAATAAATATACTGTTTCGTAAAACATTAAATGTTCCTGTCCTCATAGTACGTTCTAGTTAATTTACACAAGTTATTATTTGATAAAGGTTGTGGGTTGGAACGTAAGTGAAAAAAATATTTTCTGATATAAGACTTAAAACTTGGAACCTTATTGCAAATCTGACTCTAAGTGTCATAAAAGGTAGTTTGATCACATTATCTCGATTTCGGGTGACTTGTGGGTTGGAACATTTCTGCATAACTACGTCCATTTATGGAATTGAACTTAAGATGTCTAAAATAAGAATCTCGTCCTGTTAACTTAAATTAAACCAATCTACTAAGTACTAAACTCAAACATTCCAATAAAGACTTGCTACCAAACACTCTCATCTCGTATTTTTAGATTTCTCGAATTTTTTGACAAGACCCTTTTTAGCAGGCGTGGTAAAACTTGAACTACAAATATCAACTTTACTTCTACGTCATGAAGATACTGTCAATTTTGAATAGGTACTTACTTATTTTAAAATACCTCTCACAAATATTAGATTAACACACTTCTTGTTTCTTTTGGACTTCGTTTAATTTTTCTAGAGATTTTAACCCGACTGCGTATCATCCCTACCATTACCGCGCCCCCCGGTCTACTCCTTGATATGCGATGGCCTCTGTGGCCCCATGAAACATGAGGTTCCAGAAGCTAGTGCAAATTTTGGGGTTCATTCGATTTATCAAGTCTAGTTAAACCACGCTGCGATCGGTGCATTTCATTCATTCATTCATTCATTCGAGACTTTAATCCGACTGCGCGTCAGTAAAAACGGGGTATCAAGCAGTCCGATGCAGTTGGTGATATCAAATCTCAAATCGAACTAAAATAACTGCCACTGTATCTAAAACCAATACTCGTACTTAATAAAACGTTGAAATTCAAGTCGCAGTCTCACCTCGAGAGACTAAAATCTAAAATGTATGTAATGTAAATTGATTGAATTTTAAAATGCGAAATTTTGTAAAAATACCGACAGACTATACAGACTGCATGAAGAGTGAGTGAGAAAGTGAGATATTTAGTTGCGATCGGGTTTTTTTGTTCTTTTCATATTTTTTTAAATGTTTGTTGCTTACAGGTGAGCGCCGCGCGCGCCTTCGCGGCGCACCGCTGGGCGGGCGGCGGCTGTGCGCACGCGCCGCACGCGCCGCACGCGGCCCGCCACCAGGCCGAGCACGCGCACCACCCGCACCATCCGCTGCTCATGGACCCCGTGTGGGGTACGGTTACTTTTTAGTATACTGGTGCAGAACAATAAAATAACCTTTGTTCGCCACCTATTAGGTACAATAACGTAAACACAACTGGCCTAGCCCTTGAGGAGTACAGGCTTGATGTTATGTTGTAACTGGCTTGTTGTTTGAGTTCAAGTCAGATAAACATAAATTGTGTGTATTCTTCGTGACGATTTGAACTTCCTTACATATTATAAAACGAAGTCCCCCGCCGCGTCTATCTGTCTGTCTGTTAGCGATAAACTCAAAAACTACCGAACGGATTGTCAAACGGTTTTCTTCAATGGACGGAATGATTCGTTTTGTATAAATTGGCTGAAATATGATGATTATTGGTGAAGATGTCGAAAAAAAAAAAAAGTTAGGGTAAAAATTATTATTTCCGAAGTTATTTTGGCCGGTTTTATATTAATCCTTATCCAATAAAATATGTTGTAAATGACTACATTTATATCTGTAATTTTTATGGTGTAAATAATAAAGAATATTCTATTCTATGTTATTTAAATTGGGCATTTAGTTTTGGTTAAAGTATGCCTGACAATCCTGACATTTTATTATTTAAATGAATACTATAAAATATATCACAGATTCAAATTACGCATAACAAAATAATTATGGTTGATGGCGGCGGGCGCTGCGGTAGGAGTCAATGATCTTTTCCTCGGCTATTAGGTATGTAATCCCAGTAGTTCGTTCCCGTGGAATATATTCCGACATCCACACGGGCGAAGCCGCGTGTAAAAGCTATTAAATACTAATAATAATGCTAAAGCTAGTAAATAATGAAGAAATTTAAAACGCTTCTATCTGTGCAATTCGTTCTGACATTGATGGCAACAAAATGTTGACCACTATAACCGCCCAGCTTGTATTACATGACAAAGATTTTAAAATAACGTGACGTAGCAGGAGCGATACCAACTACTACAAAGATCGATCCTGGATGTCGTATAATTTATTCTCATGTGTGTTTTAGAAAACTTATTCTAAACAATATTTCTATTTCCAGCGGCCGGCGGTGCCCAGGCACTGTCCCGTCGCCAGCTGGGCGACAACTTCTCGCAACGCGTGCGCGCGCGCAGCAACTGCTTTGTCACCACAGTGGACTCGCGCTTCCTCATCGCGGCCGGCTTCTGGGATAACAGCTTCCGGGTCTTCAGCACGGAAACTGGTGAGAGTTCTCTCAACAAAATAAAGGGGAGGGAGGATGTTTATACCTAAAAGGGAAATAAATTATAAACTTTGAAAATATATTAATGTGATCAAAAGTTCTGCCTTTATCTCGATATCTCAGTTGCTCTCCCTCTCTCTGAATTTTTTGTAGATGCTGATAGAGGACATATTTACATAGTTTTGATTGATCCTTTATGTAAGCTTGTAAGATACAAGATGATTATGACGATAAATTAAATTGAAAACAATCTAATTTAATTGGTTTTTATACAAAACCTGCCATCTCTGACGGCCCTTTATATTATTATTTGTTTTGTTCCAACAGCTAAAATAGTACAAATAATCTTCGGTCACTACGGCGTGGTGACGTGCGTGTGTCGCTCTGAATGCAACATTACGTCTGACTGTTACATCGCTTCAGGGTCTGAAGACTGCACCGTCTTGCTCTGGCATTGGTAAGTTTAATGACAGGACACCGTAGTCAAAAGCTGGGCTTAAGCTAAAAAAAGTTATGTAACTTTGGACATCCGCAGTTTTGGGGGCCACAGAACTAGTCAAAGCATTTGGTTATAGAGGACAGTTGAATAGAATATTCTCAAAAAGATTTAGTTATTTAGTTATGTAATATTTTAATAGTTGAATGATGCGAGCTGTACTGCCGTCTGGTCGCCTATCCGAATGTGACACAGCCATTTGACTCTGAGACTATTAGCACTATGTCGATGAAAAACGGAACAGAGTGTATTTCCTGGTGAATATCTAAGTTGTCTTGAGCAATATGTAACGAAATATTTGTTTCCGTAGGTCTGCACGTCACGGCGGAATCGTCGGTGAGGGCGAGACGCCTGCGCCGCGCGTCACTCTGACGGGACACGACGCGCCCATCAACGGAGTGCTAGTGTCCGCTGAACTGGGCTTGGTTATATCCTCGTCAGTCAGTGAGTATTTAACTTCGAATTGGAAAAGCTTGTTTGGATACTTATTGTATCACACACAAAGCTAAGAACAACTTATCTGCAGTTTATGTACGCGATTATTACCGCCAGTCTTCATGTCAGATTTATGGAATGAATTAACCCAAGTCTCGTCTCATGTTATTATGTGAGATATAAATTGACAATAGACCGGAGTTATTACAGACCCTGTTAGATCTATAAAGGTAGGTGTGGAAAAGTGTTATGGAAACATGTTAATACAATCTTTTATTTTTCTATCGTCTCAAAAACACTCCTTTCTATTATCTACATATTGTTGTGTCACCATATTACCTGACCTTACATTACCACCTGCCAGACGGCCCGGTGCTGATCCACACGACGTTCGGCGAGGTGCTGCGCGCGCTGAGCGCGGCGGAGGGCGTGTGCGCGCCGCAGCAGCTGGCGCTGTCGCGCGAGGGCGTGGTGGTCGTGGCCTACGCCAAGGGCCACCTGGCTGCCTTCACGCTCAACGGCAGGAGGCTCCGACACGAGACGCATAATGATAACTTCCAGGTTTGTGCTCGTATAGATATAGAATGGGAGATGTAACAAACTGAAAACTCTTTATACACATGCACAAATGATTTGCACGATTTGCAAATTAACATAAAATTTTACGACGTCAGATTTCAGCAGAGCCTTTGATAAAGTGGATCATATTTTTTTATTATTATATTGTAACCTTTAATGTAAGTAATTCATGGCAATGTATTATTTGTATAATTCATTTCAAATACTTATAAAATTAGTAAAAAAACATGTTGCCCCCTTAAACTTTATTTGTATAGCCAGTGATGGAATGCCACAAGGTGCTTACCTCGGTCCCGTATCCATTGTAAATTCAAAGCATTTATTTTAATTAAACCATTGACCAGTCGAATCATCAAAGGGCAATTCTAAAAGATTTTATGGGATGCATTCAATTTTTTACAAGCCTATGATTCGTCCTGTATAATGTAAAGCATGTCCGTAGTGCCTGGCGCTGTCCCGCTGCGGCGAGTACCTGGTGTGCGGCGGCGACGCGGGCGTGGTGGAGGTGTGGCGCGCCTTCACGCTGGCGCCGCTCTACGCCTTCCCGCCCGCCGGCGCGCCCGTGACGTCACTCGCGCTCTCGCACGACCAGAAGTACGTATAACGCTACTGACCTATAGGCATGTTACCACTTCTGGGTCTCTCACTTTCTTCCAGTCAGAGGGAGTGACTCTTTACCAAAATGTTGTTTCATAAGGTAGCATAATTTAATCTGCCGAAAATGATAAAGCTTGGAGTGTAAACACCCATCCAATAAAAGGCTACAACAGTTGGCCTCTTTTCATATTCAGTCATCCTCCTGCCCTAGTCGATTTATCTGATACCTTTGCAGCCGGTCTCCTTCTTCTATACATAAGAAATTTGTTCTATTTTCACCATCTTCGCAAAACGAAATTCTGATCTATGCCCGTAATAATGATTGCAAACTACTCATTCCAGGTTCCTGTTAGCGGGTCTGGAAAACGGCTCCCTGGTTGTGTTCCACATAGACTTCAACAGATGGCACCACGAGTACCAGCAGCGGTACTGAACCCCGCGGTACCTTAATTATTATTACGACACATAATTCAATTACCAGCCCCACACACTTGCAATACCCGACCCGAACCGTAGTGTCACGTCATGTTGGGTGTTACAAGTCTGTCTCCGGCTTTACCGTTCGCATCTAGGTATCGATATTACGCTCAGAGTAGGCGATAGAACGTAATTTGGCTGCTATTAAGATTTAAAAAGTCACTGCTCTTTACAATTTACACTATAAAACATCCTATCTACGTGTAGTATGAGGTTCTTGTACAGTGCCATCTATGCTGCTCAACGTAAACTAAAGTAGTTTGACGGGATTATATTCTCGATGCGTTGATGATCATCCATTTTGTAGCAAAAATTGTAATTTAATTGTAATGAACAGTGTGATTAATATTTAAAAGTGTGGTATTTTAAATTAAAATGTTTAAATAAATGGCAGCAAAAGTCAGCTAGAGTTTAAACTACCACACTTGTCAAAATTTTAAATTATTAATAATCTTGTTGGGTTGTAAAATTTCGACACATTAATGCTATATTGGATAATAAAAGTATTAGGTAACCGGCAAGTAAGTACTTAATTAGTTTTTAGGTTGCATTGACATTCCATTGATTTTTATTAATATTGATTCAGTAACAATTATTATGTATTAAAATGGTAAGACATTAAAATGAGACGACTTCAAAACATTCCATACAATTTACTACCAAATTATTATTATAATAAGATCTTTTTTGTTAAGCTTTTTCTAAGATGAAGATAACGTAGTTATAAATAATTATTATATTTTATCGGTACTTAATCAATTGTTATTTATTTAAGTAAAAGAAAAATGAAGTCGTACCATTGTACTATATTAATATTTCAGTAAAGCACTCTGCCACACTTCTGGCTTAGTCTGAACCACTTCAATGTTGCCAATGTGGAATATAAAAATACTACTGTAGAATTTTTGTTTTGATTGTGTAGCGGAGTGTAGGCCCATGGTTTGAAGGAATATTATCAGTAAATTTAATCAAAGGAAGTTCTTTTCATTGCTTTTATCTTATGCTTTCAAACTAGGGTCCACCAATAGTATTCTATGTATTATAAAAGTTTATTTTTATGAAATGAAGCAACTAATTTACAAGAAATTATTTATGTAGTGCCATAGGGAAACTTTATTAATTTAACGCAATATAGTGTCTTTATGATTTTATTTATGTAACTAAGATCTCCTTTCAAATTACGTCCATTTTATATTTTTCAATGTATTATTTTGAGATTAAATCGTATGTTATTTATTCATTGATTTTACAAGTGCAATACTTTCTTATATATGAATCACTAGCTACCTATAATATTCCTTATATATTTTCAATTTATTTAAATTAACCAATGTGGTGTCTCTTTCTACCATTCCAGAATTAAAAATTATTAGAATCATTCCTACTTTTCACTCTTGTGCTATTTTAATGGTGGTGGGTAAACAAGTACTTAATTTTGAATATTATGATAAATCATTGACGTTGTTGTAATTAATTTTTGGTTTTTATTAAATGGTTATAGCGAATTATTTTGTTTCTTTTATTTTGCCCTTATACCATTGATTGCTATGATTTTAGTAGTACGGATTTTGTAAGACACCTGTTATTTAATTTTAGTGCAAATAATACGACTTTGGGCTTCGCTACATGCTTTGTTAGGAGCATTTAATATCAATAAAGCATTATTGTAGTCGATGATGTTGGACAACAGCGCGAAAGTGCCAATACTGTAGCCATTTTCGCTAATTAAACTATGTCAATATAACGTTAGGACGAGTTTAGACTATATTAATGTAATGTAATGCTAAATAAAGTTGTGTTACGGCTAAGTGACGTCACATATACGTTACAAAAAACATAGTTTTTTACGCATACGTCGTGTAACATTGTATTTAATATACAATCAATTATAAACTATATTTTTGCATCACTACGCAGGCACCGCTCCTTCCGTTCTGTGATTTAGGCTTACATGCACTCCTAGACATACGAAAGTTTATTCTTCTCGTCGTTTTCCTATCTCTGTGCCAAAACTAAGGTTAACAATATGAGAGACAGATCAGTGATTATATAATACGAAACTACTAATAGTTCATTCATAACTTGCTTCAATATTAAGCCAAACTTCCTCCTTACCAGCTAGATTCACCCAAACAACGGTAATTTATCGCATGGTACTTCTTAACATGAACCAGAAAACAGAACTTCGTGGTAAAGAGGATTCTTCTAGTCTTAGATAAAAATGTTTTTCTAGAAAATTCTATAGTCGACATATTCACGTAGTTATAGATAATTGTACAAATGACTCTTGAACCCTTGAACTCACGTCCCTCTGTAGTCGTAGCGTACCCAGTTACACGTAGATCGTACCTTCTATTTATTATAATATAGTCCACTAGCTATCTATGCTTATGTAGACAAAGCATTTTGTTTTAGATGCAATTTAGACTATGTTTTTGGTTTCGGAGCCTTAGTCCTTATATATCACCCATTACCAGTGCGAGTCAGTTATACTCTCACAATAATCTAGCACATAATGCTATTAATGGCTTTGGTAAGCGAAAATTAATAGTTATAGAAAACACTTTTCGCACCACTTGTACAGAAATGGAATCTACTACAAATTCAATGTGACCAACTTAAAAAATCTAAATATTACTATCCCTGGCACTATCACTTTAAAAATCCTTCACAATCTAAATCACGCCTCACCCTAAATGTTTGTTTTTATCAAAAACACGCTACACGCAATTCTGTCCATTATTAATAAGATTAAATAGTTAAAGGTCGGATGTTGGATTAGAATAAAAAATTACGTTTTTATTTAGTAGGATAAGTACACCTTGTATGATAATTATCACTGTCCATTTAAATGTAAGCTACATGAAGTGTAAGCCTTTTAATTTGTAAAAGTTGCTAAAATGATTAAATTTTATCGTACCTTTTTTCAAAACGCATAGTTACTAATCACGCTTTTCACACGATAATAAAAGAAAATTCACATATTTGACAAATCCTGTTACATACTTACAATGTTTTTAGGCCTTGATTTCCTTTTATAAATACCTGCTATTAGCTTTTTTTTTTCAAGATAATCATTACGTCTAACACACGTAACAAAAATCAACTAACTGCCTTCGCCCTTACAAAAGTATCGCCTAGTGTAATGAACTTAATACCTTATAATTAACACTATAAAAGTTGTTGAGCGTACGATAGTAATTAAATAGACTTAGAACTTGTAGAATTGTAGTTTCGCAGTAGGCTTAGTTTGGTGAACGCGATCGGCATTTCTATTAAGTATTTTGAAAGGATTAGAGTATCCCTATTGTTTTGGTGAGAAAGTAAATGTACGTAATTCAAGTGCTACAGACCACGTGTCCTGCTTGGCTTGCTTGAAATTCTCAACTTGATAGTCCCAGTAGAGTTTGAAGTGAATAGGAAAACGTTAAGTTTTAGTAAGTATTTGTTCTTTTAGCACCTAGAAATAAACACGGTGCAATTTGTTGTAGAATTTAGACACAATCTAATCGGTTTTTAACAATATTGTTAGAAGGTTATTTGTTTTACATCAATCGTCAAAGTTTAATTTTGATGTTTTGAACGTAGAACGAAATCATTCCAAGAAAATTTTGATTTCCCGCGCTAGGCCACAGATAATTAATCTAACATAGATAATAGATTCGTTAAACATGTTCAATATTGTTATTAACATTAGTTAATGTTTCACAATCCTTAAATTGTAATGATATATTGTGCACATGCTTTTTTCAACTAACCACTGACTAAACTTATTAAATGTTTAACTGTTATTTGTAAAATTAAATATTCGTTGTGCAGGATTATTAATTTGCATGACATTTCTTCTTTCAGTACTTTACACACTAGGGCAATAAAGTCCATAAATAAATTATTGTTATGCTAAGTATATGGTGCGTTTGTATGTAATGAAAAGATCTTGAGTAATGAATAAATTGCATTGAATAAATGTATTTGTAATTTTTTTTCCCACTTTCCTAAGAGCGCTCGCACACGGCATTCTTTTTGTAGGTCTTATCATTGTTTTTGTAGGACGTGTGTGGATATATTTAATCTCTACTGTTTCATTTAGCACCTATGCAAAAATCGGCCAGCGATTGTATTCCGTCTGCGACCGCTCTAACACCTATTTTAATTATTTTCGACCTACATACTTATTGAGTCTGATGGGTACAGCGGTTAAAAGCGCAGGTACGGAGTTTAAAGTAGGTAATTACGGCGGTTGACGGCAACGTGGGCGCAGTGCTGCAAGAGTCAATGACCTCTTCCTCTATTCGGTAGGCGATCATTGCTTCGCTTCCTTTTAATTCCAAATTTTATTGTAAATTAAATATCCAGTGGCGGACTAAGCCTGTCGGGGATCCGGGTTGGAAAAACTATATGGGGCCCCCACGCCCAGGAATGATCGTCGAAATATATAAGGTTCGGTTTTATTTTGACTATTCCCCAGGTCCCGTAATGGATGAAACTTTAAATTTTATGCACTGGCTTATGAGAGATTGTTTGGTCTAATGAGTAACTATTAACGTTCACCTGGTTAGATCAGTCACTAATTCAAGAATATGCCTGCTCTTTGAAAAAACAACAGAATAAGATTATTTGAAGAATGTTTTTAAAAATAAATGAAATTTAGAAGTTAATAAAGTCAACTCTACGAGTTAAACCCGCAGCAGACCGCACCAGCCCCCCCACCACCTTAGTCCGCAGTGCAAATATCAACACTTATTGAATTTAAATTAAATTAAGTAAGTAGCTCTAATTAGTATACTCCTGTTTCTTTAAGATAAGAAAACCTTTACTGCTTTATAATTAGTATTTGGTGTTAATTTCAATCAGTCACTAAATAATAATAAAAAAACAACCGACTTCCAAAAAGTCACTACTAAGTGAAAAATTACTAGAATTTTCTTTTTTTGCCACAGACTTCCGAAATTAAAGTTATTTTTAACTTTGTAGTGTTGTTTTACAAGTTGTTTTTTTGTAAAAAGTTTTTATTTTTTACTTTTTGGTTGTGGTACCTACCCCACACAAATTCGAATACCACTACCTGCTATGTAAATAACAGTATCAGGAAGATATTTAGTATAACATCATCCACATAGAATAAGTGAAAATATGTATTATTGAAGCTAACTCAAAAAACCAACCAAAGTTAATAAAAGTTATATAGTTTCACCTCTGAAAATAATCATCAAAATCAATTCATAAGTGCCGGAGTAATCGCGTAACAAACAGAAAAAAACATACAGTTCAATAGAGAACCTCCTCCTTTTTGAAGTTGGTTAAAAATGCTGCCGCACCTCTCAAAAGGCGCTATCAAATTTTTATTTTGCGCTGGAAATTGTTTTTCGCATTTGGCTTTTTGGCGCCCCTTACCGCCTGGCGCCTAGAGCGACCGCTCCACTCGCTCTACTCGGCCGGCGCTAGGACTGGTGATAGTAACTGGGAAAATTACCACAAAGGAAACACCGCAAACCGTTGTACGGTCCAAATAGTCTATTATAATTATAAGCACCGTAATGACCGTACAAACGCATTTGTACGATCATTACAGGTAAAGTTTAAAAAAATGTATGGAGTAAAATATTTTGATTGAAAAATCCATAATTTTACCACATAGTACATAAAATTCGCCTTTGTGTTTTTTTTTTAACCACGGTGAATTAATCATATTATTATAAATTATATTTTATTCCTTTATTTACACGTACTATTTATTTACTCTTCATCAAATAATATTATTTTTCTATTTATTCAACATCAATAAATTGATTTCTAAACTTTTGCAATATTTCCGAACGTTGATTAAAATTGACATTGACGTTTGTATAATCTGTTTCCGACCTTTTCCTTCGCTCCCCTGTTGCAAACATGGCGGTGACCAACATTTCTAAAAAGCGAAAAGTACGTTGAAACGAGTGTATATTACTGAAATACATAAAACAAATCGTAAAATGATAACTGATAAGCCTATAAACCTAAATAATTGGTCCAATATATTTGTGAAACTTGTGATGTTAGTGGATATTCCAGTACTTGTCACCTGCACTGGGATTGTTATGTTTCTCTTGTGCCTTCTTTTACCGTAACGTATTTGCGCCGAATCTGTTAAATAATAATGTGGCCAAAGTACCAGCGGTGTGTCCGGAAAGTTTTCGTAAAAAAATGCGATGACCAAAACATAACCTCTCGGTGAATTTGCAGTTCGTCGGAGACGGAGTTTTCAAGGCGGAACTCAATGAGTTCTTGACCAGGGAGCTTGCTGAGGATGGCTACTCCGGTGTGGAGGTACGCGTCACTCCGACTCGCTCGGAGATCATCATTATGGCGACGAGGACACAGAGTGTGCTCGGAGAGAAGGGTCGCAGAATCCGTGAGCTGACCTCCGTGGTTCAAAAGAGGTTCAACATCCCCGAGCAGTCGGTGGAGCTTTACGCTGAGAAGGTGGCGACCCGTGGTCTGTGCGCCATCGCGCAGGCCGAGTCGCTCAGATACAAACTCATTGGAGGTTAGTTTCTTTACTTTCGCTCATGTTTTGGCTGTTTTAACCCTGTGTAAAATATCATACTTCACTAACACTATCGAATAATAATTAAATGTAAGCATCTTTAACCTCCTAATAAATCTGTGATGCTCTGCATGTTTCTTGCTCCTCATTCATTGCACTTGTGATACATAGTGATGATGACTTTTAACATTTTACCACAAATCTTAACACTTGCATGTCAATTTACAGATCTACGCCCAGTTTCTGAATGCCCAACCAAGACAAAATAAATCATGGTGGTGTGTTATGATTATATGAACAATTTATCAGTAGCCAAAGAAAAGAAAACTACTCATGAGATGGACAGATGGTTGGAGAATGTGGTTTTTAGTAACTGGGGATTAATTTCATTCAATTTTTATTGTAACCTGGGTCACTCGTCAATGCACAGATTGCACATTAATGCATACTTTTGACGAGATTTGTATTTGCGACTAATCCATGAATGTCTGAGTTGTTGGCCTAAATCATTAATCAGTTCCTATCATTAATAGCTCACTAACTGCATGCCCTAAACCTGACATTTCCACCACTCATGGTAGTCATGTTTTTCACTGGGGACACATCATCACCTTTGTATTGTATCCACAGTTTGCTAACTGACTTGGGCTTATCTGTACTGTGCAAGGTTACATTACTAACATGTTAAATTATCCGTATCATTTAACTTAATATGAACCCTTTATTTTCTGAATGTCTGCTCAAGCAGAATATAGTAGGAACGTACACATTTTGCCAGGAAAATGTTTTGTCTGATTGATGCCTGACAACCAATTGCAAATAGAATAGAAAATAAATATATATTTCGTCTTCTACAGATGAAATATGGCCCAGGCCTGACTTGAACCCGTGTCCAATTCTCCATATTTCCCTGTTGCCCTGTTCAAAGTTTTAATATTCAGTCCATTTCCCTGAATAAATATGAAGCCTAATACTTTTAGAAAACTAATAAGATTGTAATTACTGAATTTGTATATTACAGAATAAATTAATGACAAAACTTTTTTTTTCCAATTTTCATATAATCAACATTTTCAACTTTCGCCAGGTCTCGCCGTGCGTCGTGCGTGCTACGGAGTCCTCCGTTTCATCATGGAGTCTGGTGCCCGTGGTTGCGAGGTGGTGGTCTCTGGCAAGCTGCGTGGTCAGCGTGCCAAGTCCATGAAGTTCGTGGACGGCCTCATGATCCACTCTGGTGACCCGTGCAACGACTACGTCAACACAGCCACACGACACGTGCTGCTCAGGCAAGGAGTACTTGGAATCAAGGTGAGAGCTAAAGCCTGTAGGCTAACTATTCACAAAATTACATAACACGCCGATCAAGTTGCAGTAAAGTTCAAGTTTGGGTGCAAAACCGAATTGTTGTATCTGACAGTGGTAGAGTTTACGAACAGTGTTGTTTTCTTCAATACTTATCTGAACTTTAGTTGAACTGGAATTACCCTTCTGATCTCATCCAATTGTGAAAACAACTCAAAATTGTTTAATCAGAATTTGCAACTACTGAAAGTGGCCGAAGCGCGAATACGTGATTTACAATATAATATTTTTTTTAAATTGGTAGATATGTGCTTTTAAAGATATAAGAGAAATTTTATTTAAAAAAATCTAATTTTGTTGTGCTTTATTGTTAGCGCCACAATATCAGGGATTTCCAGCCCCTCAATGGCTAGAGGTCTAATATTTGTGGCAGATTGACTCAGCTTGTTTATTGGAGGGCTTGTCTGTACAGGCTCTGGTACGGTGCAAGCTGGACATTTATATTTAAAACTGTGTTTAAATTATGTTCATGTGGCCATGGTAATAATGAAAGAAAATATTTCCTTAGGGCCAATTTTTCAATAGTCAGATAACTTTTATCTAAAGCTTAAACAAGTTGATATATTATCTATACAAAACCTATCTGAAGATTGAAAAATCTGCCCTTATTTTTTTTTTCATCAAACAGACTTTCTCACTCTTGGTAGTTATCCTGCAATGTGAACACAATTTCCAGACAGTTTCATTCGAAATCTGTCAGCAAAATGTGGGAAAGTCTTGTTCTACTAGTAGTAACACATTTATTTTCTTGTACAGGTCAAGATCATGTTGCCATGGGACCAAGCTGGCAAGAACGGTCCCAAGAAGCCACAGCCTGACCACATCCTGGTAACTGAGCCCAAGGACGAGCCCGTTCCTCTGGAGCCAACAAGTGACGTGCGTTCCCTAGCGCCTGCGCCCCTGCCCCAGCCCGTGCCACCCGTGGCTTAGGTCTTAAGCTAATCATTAATAAAAAAATCTAACAAAACCTGTTTTTTTTTTGCATATGACATCCATCCTTGTAGAAGCTGAAAGATGCGGCTTTTCTACCATCTTTACGCACCTACTCCTTTTTGCTTGTTCATTGCAAACAGACATTGAGGGTTTGAGTGGATGAAGTTACATAGGTCGCTTTGGGAGTATAAAACCCATTTCAGTTTTTATTTGTAAACTAGCTGCGCCCCGCGGTTTCACCCGCATAAGTCTCGATCCCGTGGGAATATCGGTATAAAAAGTATCCTATGTCCTAATCCAGGTCATGATCTATATGCCCAATTTCATCCAAATCCGTTCAGCCGTTTTAGCGTGAAAGCGTAACAAACACTCGCATTTATAATATTAGTTAGGATAGGTACATATCAAATGAAGCACTTTTCACAGCTAAAGATATTAGAGTAACTCTTAAGAACATGAAAAGAGGGAAATCACCTGGTCACGATGGCCTCAGTATCGAGCATTTACAGCATGCGGGTTGTCACTTACCTAGGGTTCTTATGTATCGCACACTCAGCTGCCAGATAGTATGATGAAAACGGTGGTCGTACCAGTAATTAAAAATAAAACTGGAGACTCATCAGATGGGGCGAATTATAGAACCATCTCTTTGGCAACTGTTGTAGCTAAAGTGTTTGACAGTGTGCTGAAGATTCAGCTGGAGAAACATTTGCGGTAGCACGATGCACAGTTCGGGTTTCGGTCTAGCTTATCCACCGAAAGTGTAATCGCTTGCCTTTAGCACACTGTCAGGTACTACACTAGCAGGAGTACACCAGTTTACGGGGCGTTTCTGGATCTTTCCAAGGCTTTCGACCGTGTCTCATTCGACATTCTTTGGGGTAAGCTAAAAGCGACAGGTGTCCCCAACGAATTGCTGAACGTTTTTAGATACTGGTACGGCAACCAAACTAACATTGTAAGATGGGGGAGTAAGTTCTCTTTACCATACAGGTTGGAATGTGGCGTAAGTCAGGGGGGCTTAACCTCCCCTAACCTTTATAATCTTTATATGAATGCATTGATCGAGGAACTCAGCAGTGCGCATGTGGCTGCTATGTTGACGGCTTGTGTTTTAACAACATAAGCTACGCCGATGATATGGTCCTGCTGGCTTTCCTCGGTCAGTGTACGTAGAAAATTGGTGAAGATATATGAGGACTACGCTGCCACCCATGGGTTACAATATAATGTAAATAAGTCGGAACTCATGGTCTTTAAGGCTGTTGGTAAGAAATGTCCAAAAAATGTACCACCTATTAAAATTAATAATGTCTCGATTCGTCTGGTACACCACTTCAAATACCTTGGACATTTCGTTAGGGACGAACTTAAAGACGATGCCGATGTTGAGCGGGAACGGCGGGCATTGGCGGTGCGGGCGAATATGCTGGCTCGTAGGTTCGCACGATGTACAGATGTGGTCAAAATCACGCTTTTTAAAGCACATCCCTGTACTCGAGCGCTCTATGGATGAGCTGTACTGCCAATGCGTTGCGTATTCAATACAACAGTTTTAGCGCGCTGTCGCGACTGCCACGTTATTGCAGTGCTTCTGCAATGTTTGCTCAAGTCAGAGTAGAGCTGCTCAGCTGTAGTGCGGAAAAAGAATGCTTCTCTTCTCACAAGGTTGCGGGACAGTAGCAACAGCCTCTTGAAATATATTGCTGATGGGAGTGACGAGTCCCATAATGAGGCATCTAATGAAAACCACCCTGTCTGTAGTAGGATATAGGTACTAACATATAAACATAGCAAATAAGTAAGTTGTTTACTAACATCACATTATAAAATATTATGTATATAGGTAGACTGTGCTAACATCTAGAATTGTAAGTTTTTTTTTTGGAATTGGATTTAGTTGTCTGTTGAATAAATAAATCTTAAATTAATAATAATTATTATTATATCTCAGAAACTAGAGGTACTTGGTAAAAAAATAATGAACATTTTGTATCCTCTGGTACATCCCTCTGGGTGTTCCAAGGCCGAATTAGGGATGACCTTAACAGTATTAAGATCGAGACCCCCCTTGACAATTCAAAAGTGCCTGTAATTGGTTTATTTGAAATAAATGCTTTGAGTTTGAGACAGACTGCCCCGGGGGTCAGTATGGTATGGTATTTAAGTATGTATGACTTGTCAAAAAAAAACTTAACTTGTGTGCTACAATTTTCACCGACTTTTAACCGACTACTAAAAGGAGGAGGTTGTCAACTGGGACCGGATGTTTATATAAACATATAGCTTTTTTTTAATGTATTTTCGGTAAATAAGAGTTTTGCAAATCCGTCTATATATGATAGATGGATTTGCAAAACTCTTATTTTTTTAAGTGTACACTTCCGAGAAGGTCCCATTGTCATTAGGTCAGGATCTGATGATGGGATCCTGGAGAAATCGAGGGAACTCTTCAAATATTATAGGCACACCTATAGCGATTTGGGTATTTTGTATAGTAGTTTCGTGCAGTTGCTCTCGGAAAGCACCATTTGGTGAAGTGGAACTAATGCTGAAGACCACAGATGGCCCCCGGAACTACTCAATAATAAGTATTGCACGGGTTGCGATTCGATTACTTTAATATGGTGGCCAAGAAATTTATGATCGTCACAATGCATAATATCGAGAAGTGGAGTTGATAGTGAAGTACCAGGAAAACTCCTCAACGATTAACGTCCCTGTATCGGGAAAAGCAATATTTTGTCAAACTTTGATAAATTACAAACTGACCCACTAAAACCCAGAAATAAAAACTTTTTTACAAAAAAAAACCGACTTCCAAAAAAACAAAAGTTTTTTCTATTTCCGTAAGAATGTTCAATAGAATCCTAATCGAGAATTCCGAGACGCGGTGCAAAAAGTTTCGAGCTCTCCTTGCTCGCTCCTGTATCCTACATTCTTGCTTTTCGTTAAATAAAAAAACTTGAGAGGTGTCAAGGGACACCCGGATGGAACGAAGTTCTCACGGCACAGATAAACAAGTGATTTCAACCACTGCTACAATATTTGTTATGCCTCTAACAACATAACGCCATCTTACGAAAATGTCAGGAATTTATATGGCTTTCTGTCAGTACAAGAACGAAAGCTGTAGCTCGGTTGAAAAAATTCAAAAAAATAAAAACAGAGTGCGCTGTCATTCAATTTCGCGTTACAGCAAAAAGTGTCGTGACAACTTTTCGTAAGAATTTTTTCCGTCTAGCCCCCTTTCACAACGCGCGATAAGGAACTTCGTTCCAATATCTTAGGGAATACGGAGATAATTCAAGGGGAAAAAAAACAATACGACCGTTTATACCAACATTTATTTAAAAACCTGACTACATTCACCCCAAACCAAGTGCATTAAAATTATTGCTAAATACAAAAATGTCGCTGGCGATACACAACATAACCAAAATAATAAGGAATACACGATTCACAAAAATAATGTAATTTTAAATATTTATAACCAGCTTCAATTCCAAAGAGATATGTGCTCGTTGAGATGTCCGATAGATTTTAATTATTAATGAGAATTATTGACGGACCATGATAAGACAAAAATGGAATGATCCGTAAACAGGGCTTATATTAGTTCGAAACCACTGGTATATTTTTTCGAATAGCTCTTAGCAAACACGAGTCTTCAAGATTCCGACCTCAGCCCAACGACAAATTAATTCCATTGTGACAAAAAAAAAAATACTGACAGACTACTGCTTCTATAATAAAAACCTACATTGAATAAATCACTTATCAGTCTAACTTAAACATTCAACATTCCTTATGTCTTAAATAAAATTGGACCGACATTAAATAAAAATTAAACTTAAATACATAAAGTTCATCTTCTAACTACAATATAATATTATACTGATTTGTATAACAACCAAAAGATTATGCTATGAAATGCATTGGAATACATTGTACGGGTGGATTATTCAGCGATGGCAGTCTTCTCAAGCATATCGTCTCTTTTTAGCGTTCAGCTGTGATAAAGCGTTATCTCACTCTTTCATTTCAGGGTTGCCATAGCTTAATAATGTGCCTGTTATGTAGAATTTTTGTACTGCAATGGTTTGGATAGCTTGTTCTTACATTTAGTGATGTCCAATAGGACGGTGTTTTGTTCGCCTTTAAATGGATGTTGACCTTCACAGAATGTTTTATTTTTTGATAAATAATATTTTATCAAGCTGTTAATTTTAATTACGGACAATTTTTTAAATTAGATTTTGTTGACAATGTAGGTACAACAGTTAAAAATGCTTTTAAATACATACATACAGAAAAATATGCTCTAAATTGACCTTTATTTTAAAATTTTGTATTACCTCGTTTAAGAATCCGTGTATTCGTCAAATAATTAGCAACTGAAGTACACTAAACCATAGACACATCCAGACGTGTAGACTGCACACTTGCGTAGTTTTGATATAAAAGAACGACAGTGATGTAGAAAGTTTTCTGTTCACCTTAACTGACCTTACGTACGAAATATTTACCTGAAAACACACAAAAACATGTGTTACAACCAAGTTACTACAAAAGTTAGCGGCTGGGGCGAACATTCAAAGGCTTAGACATTTGCGTAAGTCTCGACAGTGCAGTTTTGTTAAAATTATTTAAATTCATAATAAAATTCCTGAACTCGAAAAATCCGGACATTTAAAAGTCCGATTGCGACGCCAAAAAGCTGGACATGTCCGGAAACACTTGGATGGTTCTTAATCCTAATTCTGAGTGTGCCACGTACAACAACCTTACTCAGGATCAGTGAAAAATGCACTGCATGCAATACACTGCTGCATAGATCTTTTGGCGCTCGAATGACGTCGACAGGACGCTGTTGGTAAACATGTCTACAATTGTTTTGTGAAATGTATTGATAAAACAAGATGGCGTCGTTAGTTCTGATTTTGGCCACGCGCCAAGTGATCCCCGTCCAGCTGTACTCACTGTTGCTGCACGTGCTCCATGGGCGGCGCCATGCGACACACGAGCTGCACGGCGGCCGCGACGGCCGAGCGCACGGCGTTGGGCAGCGCCGGCTTGTCGGCCGCGCGCTCGGCCGCCACGCGCAGCTCGCGGAACGTGTTGCGCGTGTACGGGTTCCGCCGCGACGCGTAGCGCCACGTCACGAAGTAGTAGTACACGAAGGGCGTGAGGAGCCCGCAGTAGCCGCTGTGGACGGTCGGTTAGAACATTAAGAACAAGTCGAAACAAAGCGTAGAAATGGCTAGGCAGTTCTACCCAATTTAAAAGTAGTGTTCTTGACACACTTCTCAACTTCTTTAGAAGTTTTCATCTTCAGCAATACATTCGTAATGACAATAACAGTCCTTTTGATTTTTTGACAATTCTACAGACTATCCGAAACGACTGTAATACCTACACGAATCAATGGATTACTAAAATGAAATTGTATTGTTAAAATGAAAAGGATTGTCATTTCAAGTATGTGACGTTAACAAGGGTGCTGGATTGTCCCCTTTAAACTTCGATTTTTCTAGTTTACAATAAGTTCGACCACTTCTTTTCAGCTTGCATGGCGAGTGACAACGCCATCACACATTCATGATATTTACTCGCTGTAAAATTATAGCTATAAGTACCTACCTATTTGGTATGACAAACAACTAGTCCTTTCTCTGGTCCCTAGTCCCATCATACAAAGGATATTAAAATAATCCCCAGGTTCTTGACAAAAATTACACAGTTATTAATATGTCACACATAATTTAAAAAAAAAAAACTGATTAAGAGCGTAGCCTCTGTCACACACAGGGCTTGGAACCAGTACAGGTTCTTTACCGGTACTCCACCTAACAAGTGCCGGTACCAAATTCAATTTAAGTTTACTCACAAGAGCGCCATGATGGCGACGAGTGGGAACAGAATGATCTCCGCGAGCGCGGCGGCGCGCAGGATGTTGCGCGACTGGAACTCCACCAGCGAGATGAGCAGGCGGGCCACCCACATGGAGTTCTGGCCGAGGGTCTGTCGAGAAATTGAAAGAAAACAATCAGATAGGTTACATTATATTTCTTCTACAATGCTGTAGTCAGGGAGCATCAGCCTAGTTCCCTTCCTGGGGTGTGCTCGCTGCCACTCCAGCTAAAAAGTGGCTGATATCAACACATTATACTTATTGCCATCAGAATTTACTCAGTAGGTAATAGATGAAATTCTGACGTCACATTTTGAGAGTCTATCTATTACCCACAATGAACGGCATTGGTGACTGTTTTATTACAAGGATACTGTTACTATTATTCTTGTTTTCGAGACATGGATCTCTGGAAGAACAGTACATGATATTACATGGAGAGCGAACTGTCGAGTGTTACATTTTCACACATATTTTACTAATACAATTGTTGTTTGTTACTCTTATCAGGAATCCTGTACTCGCGTCCTACATGGTTTAATGGATTTTTGGTAGGTATAGATTGTGTACGATAAGTATTCACATTGTATGTGCAAGTAAACTAAACTGTACTGTCTATGGTAGAGGATAATTTTATAATTTTTATTTTTGCTATTCTATCATTTGCACACAAGTCGGTATCAAGCAAGCTACCTCTTTGCTAAAATTCATGAACACATGTGTGGCAGTTTAGCATTTAAAACGTAGCAAAGAGACAGACATTATGTAAGTATATTTTTTTTTAGATTGTAATTTACATAACTGCTTACTACACTACCGCAGCATTATGTTAATGAATATTTACAGAAGTGTAACACAGTAGTTATAACTAACTTTAATATGTACAACTTTCTTTTTTATATTGATAACTATTTTCAATGTCCATATAATTGTTCACAATGTTATGTTTCCATTGAGTCTGTGAAAAACAGAACCCTGTCTTTGCTGTCGCGCAGTCGAGTAAAAGATATATTGAATGTCTCCCTCACACAACAAGGTCTTAATCTTAACATTCATTGTTAGTTCATACGTATATAATTACTGTGCTTGAACTTTGAACCATTGTCATGTCCTTAGATGAGTGATGCTTGTGCATGGTGACGTTGTTTTCTGTCGACCAACACTTGTGATCAGACATGAACAAGGCAGTTCTAGTGACGTGGGTTAATTTAAGTAGGGAATTTCCTTTATCAAAAAGCTAGACAATAATAGAGAAAGAACAAATATTTCTGACACTGATATCGAGTCAAACAAAAACTCAAACTTAAAGCATTTATTTCAAATAACCAATTACAGGCGTTTTGAATTGTCAAGGAGTCAGAGTCGGTCAGAAAGATGAAGTTAGTTGCTCATTCCAAAGCGTAGTAGGTTCCTATAAATGGAGAAGAAGAAAGAACTCGACGGAACTCTTTGATATGTAGCCCGATTTTTCAGTAAAACAAGAATACGTATTTATCTATACTAATAATAAAACTGAAGAGTTTGTTTGAACGCGGTAATCTCTGGAACTACCAGTCGGAATCGAAAAATTCTATTTGCATTTGATACCCCAATTCTTGAGGAAGGTTATAAGCTATTTAACATTTCGCTACGACCTTTAGGGCCGCGCAAAAGAAAAACAGTCAGAAAAAACGCTAAGCGAAAGCAAAGTACAAGCGCGGGCGGGCGATGGGAATGTGGGTACAATGAATGCTACGCGGTGGGTCGGGGGCCTAAATCTCACGTGGACGAAGTCGCGAGCAGAAGCTAGTTGTACATAGAAAAATAAAATTTATAAAGGAACCATAAGCTACTTCAGTTTCTGCTTGCGTCAAGATCGCTTGAATGTACAAACATACAGACAGAACATACATTTAAGTCAATTACAAATCTTATTATAATAACTAAGTAGTGTCATTACATGGTAGGGGCTGTATGCAGCACATTTTTAATCGTTTGCTCGAGAGCTAACCATGGACAGGTCAAGAATGAGTAATCTACTAAGAACAATGTACCTACAGGCTGCTTCAAAAAGATGTATACATCGACAAGAATTTAACTGTCATCGATCTTTCCCTTACTCCATAATATTCTATCGTTGTGTACTCACAAAACGTTACTCATTGGGTATTTAATTGTACCTACACATATTTAATCAACACTTGAAGTTATGTTAACCTAGGACAAAAAAAAAAAAAAGGATAAGCTGTCCAGTTAGGTAGGTCCAACTTCCATATAGAGGACAATCGTCGAATCCGACTCGGCTGGGCGGCCTTCGGGAAGCTATGTACTATCTTCTCGTCTCATATACCACAGTGTCTCAAGACGAAACTTTTTGACCAGAGCGTGTTGCCAGTGATGGCCTATGGCACTGAAACGTGTCGCTGAAAGGCTGAAAGTCACCCAAAGGGCAACGGAGAGGGCTATGCTTGGAGTTTTCCTACGTGATCGAATCAGAAATGAAGAAATCCTCAGGAGAACCAAGGTAACCGACATAGCCCGAAGAATTGCCAAACTTAAGTGACAATGGGCAGGGCACATTGCTCGCAGAACAGATGGCCGATGGACCGAAAGGTTCCAGAGAGGCAACCGCGTACCGGAAGACGTTGCGTTGGAAGGCCTCACTCAAGGCGGACCGATGACCTGGGGCTGTACTATGACTTGTTAAAGCAATCATCGTTCCAGTGTGAGAGAGAGATGAAGCTATACAGGACGAATAGCACTATCCTTATATCACAACGGAAAGGTGATGGTTTTAACACGTCATAAGTAAGGCCCCTGATGCGAGAAGCACAGAACCAGTAAAAATGGCGGTGCTTGGGCAGGCCTATGTCCGGCAGTAGACGTGTTTCGGCTAAGATGATGATTACGATGATTATGACGACACATAGATCCAGTATTAGATATGGAGCACACATTGTAGAGATATGAGTTCTTGTCGATGTGATTGTACGTAAGTAAGACGATTCTAGTTTACGTGAGACAATTTAGTTATCAATGTTACTACGTCAACATGATAGTTGTAAAAAAACAGTTTTTCTAATGATTACGGTTTTTATTCTATTACAGAAGCGCCCTATTGTGTGAATAGATGGTGTTTCTCAAATGAATCAATCAATAAAGTACAATCTATTTTATTTCTCACTAGTTTCCGCCAACGGCTTCGCTCTCGTGATATCTTTATAAATTATAGCCAATGTTACTCGGGGTTAAATGGGATAAATTTTTAAATCGGTCCAGTAGTTATCACAAACAAACATACAAAAAATCAAATCTATTCTTTTTATAATATTAGTTTAGATGTTTTTTTATCTATACATATAACCTTGTACATTTTATTTGTATAGCTCTTCAGGTAGAAGTAAAGTCAACCGTTCATCAGTAGTATCAATTTGACATTGATAGCGCCTTTATGTCGTAGCAGGTAAGGGCGATTTTCGCAATGCAAGTGTTAACACTGATATACGGACCTACGGTCCCATAGTGAAAGTTATTCATAATAATGAGTACAATGACCCCTTAAGAGGTTTAGGGTAAACAAAAACTAAGGTTGTATTAGAAAAACATTGTATTGTAAAGTAATAATGTACTGATTGTTGAGGAGCATAACAATACTAATTAATATATCGATCAACATGCTCTCGAGGCTATCGTTAGGCGGTTGGATCAAGTTCCGATTCAAAAGGCAGTAGGTACTCCTCGATACGGCTGGCATCGTGAGAAGGTTCCTGGCTCTTTAGTACTATAAACCACCGGTAGCTTGGACCCTGCTCCCGACACCGGCGAACCTCGATTTATTTTTATTTTTAAATGTTTTGTTATATCTTGTTATTTTAATAATATCTTAAAAATTTATAAGAAAGAAAATTAATAAACGACATCATAATAAATAAAAATTAACATAACAAAGAAGATATCTACCTACCACTTTCGTTTTCAATTTTCGACAACAAATAAAATGTTATTTAGCATTTATATGTATTGTCTATTCAACTGACAAATGAGATGATTCACGTAGGTATCACGTTACATGCTTGCATCTGTTGTGAATTGTCTTTGTCTGGTTCACCGAATATCGGGTCAAATTCATTATATTTATTTAAATGATTCATTGATTGAGTATCAGTCAATAAAAAGCTATTAAGCTACACTATCGCCATGTCTTAAATAGGTACTTTGTCTGTTATCAATATATTTTTTTCGAATCTTAAGAATTTTGTGGTGAAAAACAGCGAATTTTATTATTATTTTTGTACTGTTTTTAAAATGAAAATGCCTCAACGTAAATAATTTCTTTAAATAATTGTTTTTCCAGTCCAAGTAGATAAACATATACAAATACTTATTAAACTGCATACTAATAGTATTAAATAAATAACCTATGTACTTATGTAAGTATTATTGTTTGCACCGTTAACTGTTTCTTCTACTTCGAGGTTTACTCCTGCAAATACAATTAAACTTAATATCTAAACAATTTATTCAAAGAAAAACCACAATATAAATAAAGAAAAATCTCTTAATAGTACTTACGGTGCGTTAATAGTTTTTATAGTCATCATGTTTGCGACTTTATGATTTGATGAAAATCAATGTCTAGCGTCTGGTCACGATATTGTACATTGTGATAAATGTAACGACTACCCGCATAATAATATGGGGAAACTTTATTTGTATAGGCAGGTAATAAATTCTGGGCCGGGATACATCGTAACTAATAAGTACTTTTTATATTGGAAATTCGAAAGTGAATTTTTTGTTAATTTATTTGTTTGTTACGCTTTCACGCTTAAACAGCTGAACGGATTTGGATGAAATTTGGCACATGGGTAGACCATGAACTGGGTCAGGACCAGGGATACTTTCTATTCCGATTTCCCCACGTAATATGCGGGTGAAACAGCGGGGCGCAGCTAGTTCACAATATGCCAGTTATCGGATTGATTTCAGCTCTATGTAATATGATGTGCACTGGTGTGACTGGTTGATATTTACCGGGCACAACTCCAAATTCTGGGCTGTTACAAAGAATAGAAGTGCATTCATACCGACCGGAAAACCAAACTTAGGAACATCACGTTCAACCAGGCCTATTAGAGTTAGTCTCGGTAGCGTTACTAAGTATTATAAAGATAGATTTTCTATAAGCATATTTTAAACACCCAGCCTTGAAAAGAAACCGCAAACCATAACAATTTTGTATGACTCGGAAGTGCGTCATTTAAGTCATACAAAAATGTTATGGCGCCAATCAAAATCAGTTGTTAAAACATAAACGGCTGTGAGCTGTCACTTGCCGACACGCTGTCCCCTAACATTTCACGTACAAACTATAATAAGGAGGAAGTAGACAATTAAACATAGTAGTAATAATATTTGTGTACTTACATCGAGAATGGTGAGCGAGTAGGACGCGGCATGCAGTAGCGCGAACAGGAATATTGGCGTCAGGATCACTGTATGCTGGTCAAGGTATTATGTTTGCACAAATATGACAGTCATCGAGAAATACTTTACATTAAAACATAAGGAATGTTGTTCTGCCTACGTAAAAATGACCTCAATGTCCTCGGTAAGGCTTAGATAATTGTTTTGTAAATGTAATATCTTCGAAATGATATCCCATTTCTGCAGCATACCTTTGACTGATTCTAATTTAGATGATTTATAGATTCAAAAGTACCTACTAATAAGCGAAAATTAAGAGACAATTTAAAACAAAAATTACCGACTTTAAAAACTTGACTTTTTTACATTGTATTTTTTTTTTTAAGTCGTTTTAAATACAAAAACATTTTGCGCCGACCTCAAGTTATACCTACATTATGTGACAAGGGCACGCAGGTAAACTTGTTCTACATGCGGACTTACAAGGCACCAAAGGAATGGCTAGGTTAATGGGACCTTTATTATTTAAATATTACATTATTTGAACACTAATCCCATGTAATCACATCTACTCATTCTATCAGGCATGATAATCAAAATATGTAGAATTAATTTATAAGGAAACCTGTTTCTTCTTACAATTAGCCAAAGGTGGAAGGTCGAATCTAAGAAAATATGTGATAAAAATATGTGGCAAAATTTCACATTGTGCCATTTAATTATACTGGTTTTAAAGATTCTGCTCTTTATGTTTAACAGTGGATATCTAATAATCTGATCTAATATTCTGTATATCAACCACAATGAATAGTCCAATGGCTAAGGTGTTGGAATGGCGGAGGAGAGGTCGTGATTTTGAACCCCACCTGTTGCAGTGCAACAGTTGCAGTTGTTGACAATGAGGTGAACTCCTAGCATATTTGTGTTAAAGGAGGGCCAATAAGGGCAAGCCACGCACACATTAACGATTGAATAAAAGTGTGAATCATGAAATGAATTACTAGTGGTTGCATCATCGCTTCGCATCAGCACGCGTAACATGACAACCATAGACGGGTTTTCTACGGATTTTGTCGACGGAAAAATAGACAAAATGACAAATTATGATAGTTTATCTGTCATTTTGTCTATTCATCCGTCGACAAACCCCGTTTCTATTGTGGTCATGCTAAGCATGTTGGTGAGATAAACTCCAAACGCAAGATACAAAATGATCAAATTATTTGTCAAAATACGCGTCGAATACACAACCTCCTTTTTTATTGAAATCGGTGATCAATGACATTAAAGTAATACAATAGTCTATAGAACATCAAAACCTTACGTTAGCTTAGCTAAGTTACTACGTGAGGGAACTTAATAAGGTAAGCTTTTTACGTAATGCTATGATAGTTGATGGAGTAATTAGAATGCACACATAAATGAGAATGAAGACGTAGGCGGTCACCTTGAGGTGGACGAACTACACAATTGTGACGTAAATAATAAATACTGCTAAGTTATATCGGCCGTATTGTAAAAGTTACGACTGCTACGAGATAAATCGGTGTCGGAATAATGACACATTCATGAAAACCTTCAGAAAAAAATATTTGAATATATTTTAAGAAGGCATTTAGCATACATAAACATAGGTACCTATATTTTTTTGAAACGTTTGTATATTTCATTAAGTATTTATTCTAATGTATTAAGTATTTATTCTAATATTCCTCCACAATTCTTCACTACAGTGCTACGGATAAAATTTTAAACTCACGTCACGAACTCTCAATTGCAAAACCAGCGTTCTAGCTACATAAACAGTGCCAGCAAAAGGTTATACAGGTTCATCTACATTGCATACCCAATATTTCCTTCAATCCGACACTACTTTTGTCTTGTAGTGTTGTACCTACCGAAAACCCCACGTCTATGGTAACAGTTTTACCCCGCGTCCTCACGTCCAATTTATTAGGCAAATGCCCTCTGTCGGCGTGACCACGCGTTTAGATTCACCGAACAAAAAGTGACGTATTCGCACGACGACCACTTTGAAATAGGTCGCGGCCTGACACGGGCAGCGCCTTTACGTCGTAGCAGCAAGGGCGCGTTTCGTAGTCTAGAACTACGAAAACCGCCCTTGCTGTTACCACTGACTTTTACCGTACTACTATGTCCATAGCTTGCGTGTTATAGAGGCATTATTTGTACGATGGATCGATTGATCGACGAATACAGCGTGTATCCGAAAGTCGTGATCAAATTCCCAAAAATCCCAGCTAACGCACTAGGAAGTAATGAAGGGAGGGCGTTTTGGGGGACTGTCTTAAGTAATTTTGATTACTGCGGAAGAAGAAGTGCTGATTCTCTTCTTGTATTGTATTGTATTGTATAAAAGGCTTGTGTCCGAGCGCGTATTTTGCTTACGGTTGACCATGTTTAAAAAGGATACACAAGTTAGGCACCACATTCATGAATATGAGCGAGTAGAAGAGGTAGTGCGCGCTGTCTTCTAGGAAGAACCTCGCCAGGAACTCTCGCGAGATGGAGATCTCGCGCGCAGGGATCCTCTGGTGCAGGCGGAGCGCTGACGTGGCCGCGTTCGCCAGCAGCGCCTTGTAAAAGGCTGATACTGGGCTAAGGAGGAAAGATGGGGTTAGAACAACAACCGAGTTCGTTAAGCAGGTCCAGAAAAGGACCACATTTTAATTTTCCCATACATTTCATAGCAAATGAGACTCCAACCTACTTTTTTACGATGGATAGACTGGAGGAAATAAACAAAAAAAAAATTGAACTTCAAATTTCGAACGAATATTGTTTGTTTAAAATTTAAAACTGTTCCATACAAAGGTTTTTTTTTGCGATTTCTGACTGTTGTAGCGGACAGTCTTTTTTAACGTTTCCGATACAAGACTGAAAGTTCTAAATTTTTAAGGAGTATTTTTTTTCAGAATTTCGGAAATGACATGCAGCAAACTATCTTGTTCCTAGAGCAAATAAAATTATAACAAGTATTCATTCGAAGTTTAAATTTTTGTTTATTTTCGGCTAGTCTGTCCATCATAAAAAAAAGTAAGTTGGAGTTTCTTTCCTACGAAAAGTATGGAAATAGTTTTTTTGCAATTTCTTACTTTTGTAGTACTCAAACCTCAGTTGGTCCGATAGACTTTTTTGTTCCATATAAGAAACAAGATCGATTGGCATCAAAAAAAGTTTTGTTGTGAAAACTGGCCATTTTCTTAGTACTGTAATTTTTTTAATTTTTTATCTATGAGTGCAGATCAAAATATCTCAAAAAGTTAAGAGCGTTTATCCTAACAGTTGGCAACGTCGCAAATATCTGACAAATATTTACCTGTTTTGATTAATTTGGCAATATTACTGTATGGAAACAAGAAATGTGGCTAGGGAACTAGAATATTGATTATCGAATGCAATAATTAATATCGTAACACCGAATATTTAGTTTTAGATGTAAAAAAAGTATTTGCAAAGTTTCCAAATGCTTTTTTTACACCTAAAACGGGTAGAACATCAAATTCAATGTTATAATTGCAATTCATTATTAATATTCTAGTTCGCTAGTTAGCCACATTTCTTATTTCCATACATTAATATTGCTATATTAATCAAAACAGGTAAAGATTTGACAGTTATTTGCGACGTTGCCAACTTTACGGATAAACCCTCTTAAGGACAGTCTCGTAAGACCATTTTCTTGTAGCTACAACGGTTCAGGTACCTGCCCACCACAAAATCCACCCTGTATATACAGTAATACAACTTACAAAAAATTAGTTGTGGGCTTTTAATTTTGCAGCACCAAGAAATTGGGCGAAAAAAATCTATAATTATACAAAAAAAATAATTATCGTAATAATTGTAATCTCAAAATAATAGCTTTTTACTAAATGAATATGCAAGTTTACACATATGGCACTAATAAAATAAAAAAATTGTATGTCTGTTTGTTCCGGATAATGTCCGAAACGGTTGGACCGATTTTGACGGGACTTTCACTGGCAGATACCTGATGTTATAAAGAGTAACTTAGGCTACTTCTATTTTAGAAAAAGAATTAGGGTCCACACGGGCGAAGCTACGGACAGCAGCTAGTAAATAATATAAAGTTTAAAGAATCAGTACGGCAAGTTTTTACTTAATTCTATCAAATTCTATGTGGCCTCATACATAAAACAGTTATATAAAAGAACATTAACATGTTAACCTTAAACTCAATGTGTATTTATTTAATGTCATTGACTTTTGTTTACTTAAGAAAAGACAAAGTCAAGTAGATAATTTTGAAGAATTTACATGATTATATAGGAACTCTTTTGAACTCTGATAATTAAATCTGGTAGTTAACTTCCTTAAAAATATATTTAACAATTTTTTTTAATACCCTGTTTACTTGTTTATTTAAACTTCCAGTTGTGTTATAGGTCGAATCATCTTTAAAACCATTTCCAACATCAAAAATAAAGTAATATATAATCATTGATCAATATTCAATGATGACAAGCACTTTACTCAGGGTTATGTTTACTTTTTGTGAGTGACATGCTAAACAAATAATTTTGGAATCATTACTGAGCAATGCAAGTGTGTACTTACAGTAGCTAAAAGTGTTTCAAGGTTGTCTTTGCATCATTGAGAATTGAAAAAAATTGTAAATGAAAACATGTGTTATAAATTACACATTAAATACATAAGATTTATGAGTAATTAGGGATTATTTACCACTGCATATCAATATTAAATAATCCCTAATCTTCTCTTGATGTCTGGAATGTTATCTCAGAGATTACTTATCAGATTTTTTTCTGGTTCCCACCACTGTATAGGGATATTAATTTAAATATACGTTTCTTTTTCTGCAATTGTGCTGACAAATCGTGAATAAAAAAGCATTAAGATGGGAGTTTTTTCTTACTATAATTTAAAGTTAAATATTGTTTTCTTCTTGTGCTATGAAAATGAAAACTGAAATCTTTGAACAATTAATTTACTTACAAAGAGGTCAAGTTCATTGTTTTTTTAATCCTCATTGTCTTAATTACTGAACAAAGGTAACCTTGATTCAACTAAATACGCAGAAACATTACACCTGAACATCTATTGTTATAAAAATAAAACAATTCATTTATAAAATGATAACAACCTTGCCAAGTTAAAATGAGGTGCTTAAACTCGTTTACTGTAGATTTAGCCGTTTTTATATTTTTTTTAAATAACATCCCATCAGATTAAACACCTATTGCCACAATTCTAAATTTAAATTAAAAAAAAAAAGAATATTGACAATATTAAATATTTTTAAATGTTTTCGCTATGATAAAAAAAAAAAAATTGTAGTAAAATCATCATAAAGTTACTCCAATTGGTCATATATAGAACACATAAAATGAAAGCTCTCACTTACTTGTTAAACAAAGGTAGTACATATCCTATGGTGAAGAGCACGGTCAGTACTCGGATAGCCCACAGGGCTACATCTATTTTGTTGGCGTTTACGTGGGCTTTCAGGGCAGGAATTCCCTTGGGGGGTCCTGCATCTCCGGCTTGTGGTTCTGTTTCAGCCATTTTCTAAAAAAAAATATATGGTATTAAGAAAAATCATCAAAACCTTCTTGTTTTGAATAGTGCAGTGTCTTATATCTTGATACTTAGTACTACTTGATTGTTAAATAGTGCATAAAGTTATTTTGAAATGCATTGTTTTGGAAATGCATGCAACATTTTTATTACCTACTAATTTAGATTAAATTAACTTTTATAACCTTTCAAGTAAATAATAGAGTAAAGGTATTTTAAAGTAATGGCAAATCTGCAACTTTAATTAATAACATGTGTGGAAATAGAACACCAACTCATAATAAAACATAGGTATAAGGAAAATAGTAACCACAAAGTTGCTGTGTCACTATCAAGGAGTTATGAAATTCATGAAAAACTAGTAGTTTCACTCAGCCTCATTTTATCAGATAACAATAGATAAAAATCCAGTTACACATTCTCTTTTTGGCTACAGTGGAACATTGAAACCACAATTAAACGCCGACTTAATGCGTTTACGTGACCACGACCGAAGTAGAAAGTGCCATTAAAAAGATTTTTTTGAGGGAAAAAAGTGGAACAGTAGGCCATGCATGAAATTTTTGGACACTTCACTCAAATTAAAATATTATAAATAGCGTAAAACCTCAGGGCTCTATGTGTCTGTATTAACATAACGCGACGACCAAGGACGCAATAACTCGGAAAACCAGTTTCAATCATCAATTATTAAAAAAATTATTACAATAGTACTATAAAAGTGTCATCATCGTTTTCATGGAAAAATACCAAAGTTTTATAGAAAATATGTTCCTGGTATACTTACGTTCTACACTAATTACTTAAAACACAGATAAATATAATATTTAAATTAAATTTCACAAAATGTTCACAACGCAACAAATCGAACATGCATGATTTGCCGAATGACATTTGACAGATAGAAAAACTTGCCAGCTACGCATATTAGCTACGAGTTGAGAAAACCGATGATTATCGATACTGGTTTGAAGCAGGGCTTAGAACCGGTACCAAAAGTACATGTTCTGTGCCGGCACTTAGCGGTTCTTGCAATTTCGGTCCCAGGGTATCGGTTCCAGACGGGTACCGGTATTTCACCTAACAAGTACCGGTACCAAATTCAGGGGCAGTACTATGATGTGTTAAAGCCATAGTTACTGTTGTCCCAGTGTCAGAGAGAGAGATGGAGTTATACTGGAAGAATAGCATTATCCCCTTTTCACAATGGAACAATGACAGCTTTAACACGTCATAGTATGGCCCCAGGTACTCGCCACATACCACAAATATCGTATTTGTACCTTTAAAGTTATTTTTCTAATGCCTGGAGATTAACTTACTTACTATATCTGTTTTCTCACTCTAACGTACAGAAATCTTTGTTTGGTACCGGTACAGTACACCATTTGGTTCCTAAAAAATGTCATTGCGCAGCCAGTTTATATATATTAGTCTATGGCGCAGCCTTCTGCGCGAAGTTAGGAAAATAGTACAATACGGACGATATAACTTGGCAGTTCCGTGCCAAGTTATATCGTCCGTATTGTACTATTTTTGTTACCGGTACCCATAGTACAGGTATAAATTCTTTATTTCACCAACAGCCATCACATTACAATAGCATTTAAGGCTTTTATCTAGGTCACAATAATTTAAACACTACCTAAACTGGGTGTATGTGCGTGTCTCCGTAACAAACAAAGCCATATTATACTAAAACAGGACGTTTCAACAATAAGCAAATGGTGTGAAAGAAAACAGATTAAAATTTATGTAAACAAAACACTAAATTTAAACATGTGTGGTGAATAAAGTAGGGTTTGAGTGTGTATGTAGTGAGTGAGTGTGGGATGTGTGTGTGTATGTTGTGAGTAGGTGTACGGTGTGCGTAGTGAGAAAGAATGGGGTGTAACGAGTACACATCCGTTTACGTTTAGATTTAGTTTTATATAGTTCATAATCATTATAAATTACCCAGCAGAAGATCCTCAGTGTTGTCAGGTTTGTTACTGGTATCACACCAAGTTCAATGGTACCGCTTCCCAAAAATACCGGTATTTCAAGCCCCTGATTTGGAGTTAAAAAAATGCAGCCATTGAGGAAATAGTTTTTTTTTAAATCAAAATTCAAAAGCAATTTATTCAAACTAGGCTGAGAGTCAGCACTTTTCGAACGTCGAAATTACATAAGACAGTCCCCCAAAAACGCCCACCCTTCACCACTTCCTAGTGCTTTAGCTGGGAAGAAGAAGTGGCGCAACAAACTCCCCAGCAGCACAGCTGTCTGTTCAGTTGGAAAAACTTGATTCTATATAATAGTATTTATGCAAAAATTATTTACATTACTACAAATTGCAATCAACTCTTAATAAAAACTTTTTAACGAGTAGATTATGTCAAAAATAAATAAAAACTAAATTATAATAAATTACTTACAGTCAAATAAAATAATCCAAACAATTATATGAGTATATAATCTTTGATTCTAAAACATTTCTATGTTTTTTTACTACTTATTTATTGTTTTTTGTATATGGGTATTTTGCCTGAAATAAAACACTATTTTTTTTTTTTTTTTTTTTACGTCATCATTTTTACGAGGCCGTAAGCACAAGTGGGCAAAGGTCCACTGGCTGCTGACTGACAGCAATCACAGCTGTCATCAATATAAAATGTAAAATGTACTCTGTGGTTAGCTATGTTAATCTGAGTCTGTGGCTGTCTAATGTCATCGCCTCAGTCAAAGCACTGTTGACTGTTGTTGTTCATTTTATAACCAAAAAAATATTTATTTATTCTCAACTAAAATATTTATTATGATGTACAGAAGTTGTTATTATAGCAAACTGAAAAACTTTATAAGAAGTAATGAGATTTTCAGAAAATACAGCGTCATAGCCGCTGTTTTAGAAAACCCGAATGTTGGCAATGTTACCGAAATAAAGGTACATACATAATTATTACCACAAAACCTATAAAAAGAATGAAATTATTACAATGATAAGCTTATTCTTGTTGTTTTAGGGTTGGGTGAAGAATTTGCGAAAACAGAAAGACCTTATATTCGCCGACGTGAGCGATGGATCTTGCGCTCAGAAATTACAGATAGTTATTCCGAAACACCTTACAACAGACTCATTATCTTATGGTTCCTCGGTCCATATTACTGGTAAACTGTCGAAAAGCCCAAGAGGGCAGTTAGAACTCGCCGCAGACGATGTTAAAGTGCTAGGAACCTGTGTCGTGCTGGATGGTTACCCATTTAACCCAAGAACTACACATCCACCAGAATACACCCGCCAGTATCTGCATTTACGTTCCAGAACGAACTATACCTCTGCCATTTTACGAATACGAAGTGCTGTAACTAAGCACATTTATGACTTCTTTGCTGCAAATAATTATACGAACATTCACACTCCTATATTAACTTCAAATGACTGTGAAGGTGCTGGAGAAGTATTTAAAATACAGCCAGACAGTGAAGAAACAGTCAAAGCCATGATGCAGGAGAGTAAAGATAGAGATTCTGTGTATTTTGGCTCAAAAACATTCCTAACAGTATCAGGACAGTTGCATTTAGAAGCAGTATGTAGAGGAATGGGTAATGTCTACACCTTTGGTCCTACCTTCAGAGCAGAAAACTCCAGATCCAGGCTCCATTTATCAGAATTCTACATGCTAGAAGCTGAACTAGCATTCTGTGAAACGCTAGACCAGTTACAGGGAGCAATAGAAGACTTACTGAAATATGTGTTCATTGAGACGAGGAACACCAATGAAGCTGATCTATTCTTGATTGACAAAGAGAACAAAGCTCCCAGTTGGGTCACCAAGGAGTTTGTAACACTAACTTATGATGAAGCTAGACAGGTTCTACAGAAGAAGGGTTCAACGTTGACAGATGAGGGTATAAATAAGGAACAGGAGTTGACCCTGGTGGAACATTGCAATGGTGTACCAGTGTTTGTAGTGAAATGGCCTAAGGATATGAAGTCCTTTTATATGAAGGAATGTTGTGAAGATCCAACCAAAGTAAATGATAGCTTTTGTTGATATGTAGTTTTTTTAATAGAGATGTTTCAATACAGCTTTCTTCCTTACAGATAAGGAGGATTATGCAATGTTTAAATATCAAATTAATAATGGGTATCCTGGGATTTTTTTTGTTAATTTTATTTCTGAAACTCATCTAAATCTCACATTTAATTTTCAGGTGGATGCCTTGGACCTTCTCACACCTATCACAGGCGAAGTCGTGGGTGGAAGCCTTAGAGAAGACAACTTTGACAAGCTCAAGTCAAAACTACCATCAGAAAGACTGAACTGGTACCTAGAGCTGAGGAAGTTTGGTAATATACCCACCGGAGGGTACGGTCTCGGGCTAGAGAGATTACTACAAGTTATCTGTAATGTTAATAATATTAAGGATACTTTGCCCTTTCCAAGGTGGCCACATAACTGTGATATGTAGGTTTATAACCTACAAGAGGAGAAATGTGTTTTGTGTAATATATCTGTAAACTTGTTATGTAGAAAATATGCTTATTTTTTTGGCATTCTATGATTGAACATTAATTAGTGAGATAATTATACATTATCGAGCTATGTATAAAAAAATGATGATAGTGTATATAAAATAAAAGTTAAAATCATTGCTAGAGTATTTTTTTTTTCCACTATGTGATGCAACTGTGTTCTAGCAGAGATTTTGTACAAATATTAAGTTTGAAATCTTTCAGTGTAGGGTTGAGTAAAAGTAAACACAAAATAAAGTTGATGTAAACATTTATTTACAAGTTGTAAACTAAACAATTGTGATCAGTTTCACCATAATGAAAGTGAAAGGAAAGTTGATTGAGAAAAGATTAGGCAAAAGATTAGTGCTTTCCGATTACCATACATTAAAACAATAAATTAAACTAACACTTTTTTTTAAATTATCAACATTTATTCAATTTTTTGTAGTTATTTTTCAAAGATTTTTTAATAAAAGGGAAAATCCACTGATGTGGCAAAGAAAAATATCTTAAGGTAATAAAAACCCTTGAAAATCAGAGATTCTCTATAATTAAATATTTACACATTCATCAGTCATACAAATTCAGTTACAATTTGTACCCTTACAAATACTCCTAAACATTTACATACAGTCATACACAGGTTGACCGAATATTTACATTTACTACAAGATATACACAATTAATTCGTCAAACAAAACGCACGTTCGTAGTTAAATAAGTCGTAAACTTAAGTTTAATATCACATTTCGTTTTAACAATTCTTTCGTGGCTTCATATGGAAGGTTGACACCAGCTCGCTCTGAGAATGTAGGTGTTTAGGTTAAACAAGTTTATATACTGACACTTAGGAAGATAAAGATACATTATTACATAAAGTGGCAGTTTGGATATATTGTGTAGCATAATAATACAAGTATATTTATAAACCATCAGCAACACTTAATGGCTACACCTTTCCATATTTATCCCACAACTTACAATGGAACTCTGTTTCATTACGACTGGCTACATATTAATAGCAATTTAAAACTATTAGAGGTAATTAATTAAATCTTTATATACATACAATCATTTACGTGATGTATTCGATAGATATTCATACATTTCTGAGCCTCGTTAATCTCGAATGAAGCCAGCGCAATACTGACGAAAAGTAGAACAGTTTTTCATGACAAAAATAGACTTTATGACTGTAGAGTTAAGGTTAAACTAAACAAGAACTGGTAATAAAACTGTTTGGAGTTTCCGTCAGTTTTTCGTCGACTTTAAGGGGTAATAACTTTTTAATGCATCCATGGCAAGCAATATAAACCTTACGACAATTTGTATTTGTCGTAAGACATTCTAAATGAATGTCGCCCTACTCTAGGATTCTTTCCCTGTATCTTAGTGCATTTACAGATAAAAACACAAATGTGCACCTAAGCCCGGAACACACACATCCTTAGGCCATATACAATAACAGTTTTGTTCCATACTGCAATCAAACTAATCCCATTTTTTTTTCAACAGTGAATGCCCTAAACCAGTTGCATCTTACCCCAACTTACTGTAATAGGAAATTAGAACCATAATTAGCCCTATCTAATAATTACCATCCGTACATAAGAACATAATCAACAATAAACCAACTAATTCAGTCATCTGATTCATTATAACAATCGATTGAATTTGATTGGTGTAAACGCTACGTAACGATTAATTCATTTAAATATATTTATTGCGCGTTTCTTTATCCGAGTTTTTATTTAAGCTAAACTTGATTATACATAATTATTATCAGTCAGTTGATTACCGTTAAGCATGCTTTTAAATCTAAAACATGCCTTATGTGGTAGGTAATGCCAAACATTTCTTGATTAAATTAGTTGGTTTTACTAAAACCTTTTCCTAAGACACTCAATCAAACGTGTCCAGTCATTAGCGAGTATACAAATACTAAAGTTTAGTAACACGAACCATGTAGACAATCAATTTAGCTGCTATTAATCACTAACCATTTGCTAATAGAATATATTAGCAACATATAAACAATAGTTACTCTACTAAAGACTGGATACATAGAAGCAAGCATCGCTTTACATAATAGAGCACAGTCCAGACAGCTCATTGCCTCTATTGACCGGTGGTTGCCTGCTGAACTGCACACCTTCTAAGCCAGGCTTTAGACTATACTCCATCTCAGGTTCTTCACCCGGTGGTAAAGGTTCATCATCAGCGCTAATATCCTCTAGCATCTTTTCTTCCTGGTTGTTCACGAAGGTTGGTAAAGACTTGGAGATGTTGATACGTATCCCGCCGACAGGAATAGCGGTGGCGGGAGCGTTGGCTGCGTCAAGTTGTAAGTTGCCGTCGATAGATGACTCCACAGTGGCGTGCGTGTTGTCTATTCGCGCTTGGATAGACTCTTCTTCGGCTGTTACTATTGGTTCGTCATCTGTGGATAATAAAATAATAGTGTCAAAAATGGTGAAATATCATGAATATGGTTATGGCAGACTTTCAACAACACCTAGCACCATTCTTCACTGCATAACATAGTAAAACTAATTTATATTGAATTCCATGTGATAAGGAGCTTGAACTATAGTTTGACCGGGACCGCTGTACCGCGCCTTAGGTATGTGCATGGCAAAACGGAGGAGCGGTGCAGGCCGCTCATTCTTTAACGCTGTGGGCCCCCGGTGTCCCGCCTGCCGCTCATTCGTTAACGCTGCCCCCCGCCTCGCAATGCATGCCTAAGGCGCGTAACAACGGTGCCGGTCACACTATATCATCCATTTCAATATTTGCATAGCAGTAACGTTAGAATTACCCGCACTACGGTTTCTGTTCCAGCTGAGACCAATGAATTTTAAGATGCTAATATGTCTAGTAGTAGTACATGTAAGAGCACGTGCATTGCTTTTAGTCACTTTTGTCTCGATCCAATTATGTTTGGCAAACTGCCAACAATAGGCACGTGGGCTATTTACGTAAGTTTATTATACATTTAACTTTTTCTACTAAACAGAAATCTTAAATTCACTGACAGACAACTCACAACCTTATCCCCTGGGTCTAGATGAATGAAATTTAGCACAAGAATTCCTTTTGTAAAGAAGGTACTAAGGCAGGATTTTTTTTAATATGAGAATTCTTCCATTTTTGGCGATGGGAAAACCCATTGAGCGAGCGCACGGCTTGTTCAGGACATGTAACTCACCAGGATCAACAGGCTCCTGCTTGACCTTGATATTGCTGAAGTCGATGTCCGCGAGCCGGTCGCGTTCCTTGCGCTCGGCGGCCGTCTCGTCGTCCGTGTCCACTTCGTCGTCCACCACTACTTCTTCAACGGGCTCCGCTTTGAAGACAACGTCGTCTTCTTCCCCTTCGTCGATCTGTGGGGTGGGGGGATACACGTTAGTAGAAGAAGAATGGTGATAGACAAAAATCACATTACGGGATTACATTTTGATCCATGGAAAATAAAGAAATTAAAACCCCTTGTTGACATTATGTCAACGAGTTGTTATTTTGGTTAACCAGTCGTTATAGAATATGAATTAACAACAGTGGTTTCACCGACCATATTCAGAGACAAAGCTTGGATTGTTCCTCGATGCATGAAACTGTCTGATAAACTTTCAATTGAATGGCTAAGGCATCTTGTTCACACACCTTGTTGTTTTTTCGCCAACACAGCTGTATAGCTGTGTTGGCGAAAAAACAACAAGGCGTCTGCCTTGAAGCATTCCCCTACTAGACAGGGTGGCAGGGACATCGACGCAAAGCCGGTTACCATGGATTCAAAACGGATTCTGAGACCCCTGCGTTGAAATTTTTCGCAGGTTATAAAAAAAAAATAGCTGCTCCATACATTTTGACCGCGTAGGTATTGCACTTTTCTATGAAACAGCTGATTTTTTTTTTAAATAACCGACGAAAAATTTCAACGCAAGGGGGTTCAGAATCATGTACTGACCCCATGGTAACCGGCTTCGCATCGATGTCCCTGACACCCTGTATACATAATAATATCCACAAGTACTTACTTCAACGGGATCCAAATCCTTGGCATCCTCCACGACCTCGACCACAGACTCGTTGTCGGACTGCTCCGCGGGGTCGTCCTCCACGTCTTTGATCTCTATGGCCTCTTCCTCAGCCTTCTCTATGGGTGTGACGTCATCGGACGACTCTTGTGATGGTTCCGCTTCTTCTGCTTTGGTTAGAGATGCCTGGAGGGAAAGAGTTGGTTATTATCTATCGGATTATAAAAAATATTTTGTGCATGTATTTGTTCTTGGATAAAAACTTCTTAGGTATAATAAACATATTTTGTAATATCTGAAAGTTATTCTGTAAGTATGCAATTAAATAAAAAAACATAACAATATGTGATAACTATCACATGAAATATAAGACGATACTTTTATGATGGGGTTTTTTGTTTGCGAGGGAAACCATGTAGGTAAGTAGCCAATTTCAAAAGTTTGAATAAGGGGTGTTACACACATATTCTGGTCGGCATGATACGGCACAGGCCGAATGGCAAGATCATTGTATATTAATGCCACCCGAATCATACCGATCTGAACAAGAGCGTAGCCCGCCTAAAAAACTAATTTACAATTTAACAACACTAACAAAATGAGCACAAGCTCCAAACAACGTACCTTATAATCATCAAAGCACAGCGGATGGTAGTAGTCCTCGTCGTGCTTGACAGAGTTCCTGAGGTGCCACTCCTCCTTGTCCTCGTTGTAGAACTGCTGGAAGGAGTCCCCGCACAGCGCGCACACGTGGCGCGCGGGCGCCGGCGCCGCGGCCGAGGGCGCCGGCGCCGGCGCGGGCGCTGGCGCCTCCGGGGTGCCCTCGGCGCACGCGCCGGCTGGGAGCCCGCTAGTCTCGAACCAACTCTTTTCTGAGGGAAGGTATGGAGGTTTTTTATGAAAGTTTTAGAGTGATCAAATTACGAGTGAGTCCAACATGTGAACTTTATTAATTTTCTCTTTTATTTTATAACCTTCATCAGCAGCCTACGGCTACATATTTCAGTCCACTCCAGTACCCTAATTACGTAATACACGATCAATCAGAATCTGAATCGTTTTGAAACATATTGCTAATCCATTGCTTCGTACGTTCGAAAAAAAAAATCTGCTCAACAACGTAAATAACACAATGAATGTTGTTGACCTGTCAAATTGAAACAGATTAGTCGGAATTGTCAACGAAAATGTGTTGCGTAATTAGATAGCTGGTCATACATCTCTCTTCTAACATGCCATTTTACGCAATCCTCGGCCACTATAATGCAGCTGCTACCAGCTACCCTGCGAATATCATCACTTCACCTAGCCTGAGGGCGTCCTACCTCCGTTTGCCATTTTTCAATGGATAACCAGAACCATACAATTATTTTTGGAATTGTTAACCAGACTTGCCTAATTTCTTGCCAATAAATTGATGAGGTAGAGTTTTTCCTAATCTAACATATTATTATAAAACGAAGTTGTTGTTTCGTGATTTTAATTCTGTTTTCACAATCATTTAGAAAATTTATTCCGAAACGTTTTTGTGTATAATACACGTTGTGTACATTTCACGTTAAACTTAAATAAAATAATGTAATCTCGATGTTTTGTAAATTCGTAAAACCGTGCAAATTACGGCCGGTTAGCTAGTTAAAAATAAATTATGTAAAATCTCACCTCTCTCCTCCAAATCCTCGACTTCCTCATACTGCACCCAGTCCGACAGGTCATAATGCCAGTGCCTTGAATGCGCCCTTCGTGCCGAGTCCCGATCTCTCCTGTTCTGTCGGAAGTGCCAGTCGAGATGCTGCGAGTACCGTACGGTATGTTCGGGCGGGAAGCGCGCGCCGCAGCCCGAGCATTGCATGCCGCCGTACAGACGGGCGACCAGGCCGGGTTGTTTGCTGTGAGGGAGGACATTCATATTGTAAAGTACGATTTTTTCTTTTCCTTTCTTCTTGTCTGAGTATATTATATTAAATAAACTGTTAAATAAATAAAGTTTTTTTTTTTGCTAACTAATCTCTTTGACAGTAGAAAAGTGCATCTGTAATGGTCTAATTGAAATAAATTCAAATTCAAAAGTCATTTATTCAAACTAGGCTGATAATCAGCACTTTTCGAACGTCAAAATTACATAAGACAGTCCACCAAAATAATGTATTTATTTAAATTAGACTAATGCACATTAGTCGGCCTGTAGACATTCATTGTTAAATATGGATGTGCTTCATCAATACCTCATATAAAATAGTCGTGTTTTCCGAAGTCATCAAATTATTAAACTAAGGATCAATAGTCCTGTTATAACTGTGATCTCCCGGTGATGCTTGGTGGTTCAGTCGTAGCAAAAGCCAAGCATTTTAAGTACTTAGGTCATGTAATCACCGCAGATTTGAAAGATGATATGGACATTGAAAGAGAACGCAGAGCGTAAGCTGTAAGGGGTAACAGGTTAGCTAGCAGGTTTGCTAAGTGCTCAGTGGATGTAGTAAATATATGTGTGGGTAATGTAATCGCAAATTTTAAGTTATTAAGGTGTGCGCAGTCGTAGTGGAAAAAATGTCGAATTTCTTAATTTCAGTTTAGCAGATATTTAGTGTATGACGTCGTGTAATTGTGTATGGTAAGTACAAATTTGTGCATCCAACCATTGGGGAGCTATTCAACAAAAACTGTTTCCGCTGGGACTACGTCATCCCAGCGGAACTTGGTTTTTCCCATGGACGTTAGTGTGTATCGAGAGGTAAATGTTCCTAAAATTGTAGTAATATGGACCAAGTTGTCCGAAATAAAAGTTATATATTATTATGATATATAAATATTCTAATAAATAAAACAGTACTCACACTCTGAACGTCTCGATCCTCATAAAGTCAACTCTGTGAATAACATTCCTATCTTCTCTCGGCTTAGTCTTTTCCTCCACCTTAGCGTCCTCCTGCCCATTCTGGTCCTTCGTATCTTTCACTTGCACGATCCCTGTGGCCACTAGTTTCGCAAATAAATCCTTGACATTAATGTTAGGTAGTATGGGAAGCGGCAGGGCTGGTGGTTTTTCATCTGAAGGTGTTTCTAAGCCAGGAATCTTCTCTGGTTTGGAGAATAGTGGCTCGGCGACGCTGTAGTCTGAACCAGAAGCTTCTACTGTGCTTGAAGGCATTACGCTTGCTAGCATGTCGAGACCTGAACGATGAGAACAGTGTTTTAAAATGCTATGGGAAAACAAAATCTTGATGTCTACTGTTTACTTTAGAGTATGTGGATGGTTAATATTGATTACACAATTTTCTACGGTATTTTAATGTGAGCCATATAGACCCAATAAATTAAATTTTCTGATTTTATCGTATCCCAAAGTTGGTCTTTTTATTCGTTTAAAGGTAAAATTGTTCACAAATAGCTTTGTGTATGCTCTGAAAAAACGAATGTTTAGAACATGAATATAACCAAGTTGTTTTAACATCTTGAACATTTTTAGAGTCCAACTGAGACATAAAATAGACAATTTAAAAAATGCTCACCTAAGCTCTCTGGATTGATCTCGGGACTGGGCGTCTTGACCGGCCTGTCGAGTGGCTCCTGTTGATCAACCTCCATATTATTCTCATCTTCTTCCTTCATATCTTCGAACTTCTTCACGTGCGACACCAAAGGCAAGCCTACGCCTTCCATGTTCGTGATCTGAATGTGACCAGGTTTAATGTTTCGAGGCAAGGCAGAGAACCTGATGAAATACTTCTCATTGCCGACCACTATCGGCTTCGGAAGATCACCAAATTCAACTTTGAAAGGCTGTCCATTTATTAAAACGGTTCGAAACGAATCGACGAAGCGAACTGTCAAGAATTGTCCGTTAACTAAGATTTTTTGCACTTTCGCGTCCAAGTATACTGGGTGCATTTGTGTGGCGTTCACAATAAGGTTGATTTTCCCGGCGACTAGGTCGATACGTTTTGCTTTACCGATGTCAACTTGAGGCATCGGACCTTCCAGATGCACCAGTCTCGGCTTCCCGTCTATAATTACTCCTAAAGGCTGTCCCCCAAAGAAACACTCGTACCATCTACCGTTGATGTACAGTTCTCTAGTCGGCGCACCGAATTTAATTTCAAACACTTGATCATCTATTTCTACCTGCTTATAATTTTCATTGAAGTTAAGAACTATTGAGTCTTTATTATCGAACGTAATTCTCCTACATCCGGGCAAGAACTTGATTTCTCTGGGATCGTCCCAGTCTAACATTATAACACCCGTATCACCGTAGAACCTAATTTCTCTCGGGACGCCATCAATTTGGATCGTTTTAAAGGGATCCTGGTCTATGTATTCTATGACTTTGAAGTCTGTCGGTGGGATGGCGAAGCCCGGAGCTCCTAAAGGCGGCGGGGACACGCTGCGTTCATAAGGTGGTAAGGGACATTCTCCTTGACACATTCCAATTTTGGGGGTGGGTAAAGGAGGCATTGGCATTCGAGGTTCGAAGGGTGCTCTAGGGCCTCTCTTATCGAATTTTCCTCTGTAGAACTGTGGTGCTGGACCTCTGAACCTCCTGGGTCCGTACTCTTCACCCCTCGGCCTCGGTCCTCGCCACATTTGTTGGTAAGGGAACATTGGCATGATAGGCGGGAGGGGTAGCAAACCTTTCTTAACCCCCCCATCTACGCCGTCAGAATTCACTCTCATATCTAAATCAGCGCCTGTGGGTAACAATCCCTGGCTGTCAGGCGGCGTGTCTAGGAACACAGATGGGGTGATTCTTTCATCGATATCTCCGAATCTATTTCGTTCAGTTGGCGAGGACTTCGGGCTGGCAACCTTGTTATTGTGGTTTTCCTCCAACATGTGTGTCTTGAGTCTTCGCTTGGATATTTCTAGGGACTCTCTCTGTTTGGCTTCCTTCAGTTTGAGTTTTTCGTTGAGTTGTATTATCTGGTACATGAGCGTGTTGTATTGGTTCTTGTCTAGCTGTCCGTCCGTGAAGTGCTCCTTGGCTTGAGACATGATGATGGAGATGGATTTCTTGTTTTCAACGAAGCCTTGTTCATCTTCTTCTCTGATGTCTGTGTCATCGCCACTGATAGTGCGACGTCTTTCTCTTTCTACACCTAGAATAAAAGACTATAATTTAACACCGTGAACAGTAAAATTGTTTTATTTATCATATAACATGTCCAGCAATAAAGTATATTTACAGGTCACGATTACAGCCCTATCTCCTACATTAAAATAATTAATAACTTCGGCATCACGAAAATAAATAAAAAACAGTACTTACTAGGTGATTTACTAAACAGCAGCGGCCTCCCCAGTCTATCAGTCTGTTTGCCCTTCGTCACTTCAGCAAACTTGGCCCTCACGAGGTCTAGCTTCGAAGGAGTTTTCTTATCATCTCTCTTCTTGACCTCATTCCAGTCTCTCTTGGGGGAGCCCTTGGGTGGTGACGTCATGGCCATGTCGATGTCATCAGGCTTGCTGTCAGATTTCGGTGAGGAAGTGATGGAGGGGGGCGGCGGAGCGTTCAGCTCGTCCACTTGGGGAAGTTGACGTAAGTCCACGTCTTCGTTGCCGAATAGTCTGTAATGTGTCATGTGTTAGTTGTCTTGACTGGTGGTTATTGGTAAGCAATAAATTGAGTGAAGCATATGATTTTTTACTGTGGAGATATCTGATGCCGTGATGTCGGCGACTGTCGGTACTGATACTCAGTTGGTTATGTGGTTGAGTGGTATGCGGTATAACCATAAAATGAAAACTATGGAAAGGTGGATAAACCTGACGAGGAAACCTGTACCCAGCAGTGGGTAAAAAATGTTACAATGGATGAAGAAATGCGCTTGAAAGTTAAGGGGTTATCTTTGAATGAATAAGTCAAAAATATGAACTCCAGTAGACTTAAAAAAAAAATAACAGAGATACTTACACATCAAACTTATCCAGTTTGTTCTTCTTGGATTTAACCTCAATCGCTTCAGTGGAAGGTCGTTTCTGCGCAACTGTGGCGGCTTTAGCCTCAGTCACCACGGCCGGTAAAACCCTAAGATCTACATCCTTAGTCTCTGTCACGATTTCTGGAGCACCTGCAAATACGACTTTATCTTTATGACTATGGTTAATGGTGTGTTTAAGGTCTATTTTGCCTTGTACCGTTTACCCTTTTTTTACCTGTTGACCCGGCTTTCGCGGTGCAGTACAAGGCGAGATATGACGGTCCATGCGATGCAAAAAGCGACATCTCTTGTAGTAGTTGTTAAATGCACTTGTGTGAAATTAATACTGAGGGTCTCTTTTAATATGTGTTTTTACATCCATTTATTGAAACAGTTGCATGTGAATGCCGTTGTAGATCGCTTCAGTATGTATCTTGCTGAAGTATTTGGGTCATTTCAGTTATTCGTTTGCGTAGTAAATATTTTGTTCAGGATCAGGATGCGATCTTCCGATATATAGATTCGCGAGTGTAGTGTGCTTTGAAGAAGTGATAGGCAAACTGTGTGAATTGTAAGTAACCTTGTTGAGATTTTATACTTATTTCATTAAAATTATCTAGTTATATTTAAATAGGTGCTTAATTATACTTAACTGGTAACAAATTGAATAATTGTGTTTCTATATTAGTAGCGACATTCAAATCATATCTACATAATCACATTAAATGAATATAACAAAAAAAACATTCAGTTATATTTTTTTGTTTACTCGAAGACAGTCATTTTCCATCCGGATAGTCTGCAAGCCATGCCCACATGAGTTACACAATTTAAATACCTTCGGTAATATTAAGTTAAAAAAAATGTCTTCTACTGTTACAAAAGAAACTATTACAACTATTATACTATTAAACTTCAAGCCGATTGAATAAGGTTTTTTTTTTCTCAGAATCAAAGGAATTAGTAACAAATCAAATTCTACAGCTCGTATATTTACCTACAGCATGTGTTAGGTACCTAATATAATGTAAGTAGGTCCACCCATCACAATTTGCATGGTTAAATTCCGCATATACCATAATTGAACATAAGCGAATCTATTTTTTTCTATTCTATATACTAAACACATTACTTACAATATGCAGTAGGTAAAACAGCAACAATACTAACACTCATGTTATCACGTGCTCAACGGCAGAGTGTCGACGGCATCCGTCGACACTTCATACTGTAGATCGAAAAAAGGCTCTCGCAGAAATAGGAGCCTAAATTTTAAAGTGTCGGTTGTTTGCTTAAAATGGCTTCTAATAGCCAATGTTATGCATAAATATATCATAGGATACAATCAGGTAGGCAGATAAGCAACTTTTTTTTTTTGCAAATAAAACGTATGGACTCAATGCTTATATCTCCGGAACAGAGAGAATAACCGTTATATCCTTGCACACGGTGATGTAACTATATATTTATGATTTTTTGACGATATTTTTTTTCAGATTAGTTGCCGTTCCGATCTCGTATTGGCTATTAGAAGTCATTCTAATAAAAAAACCGACACTTTAAAATTTAAGCTCCTATTTCTTCGAGAGCCTTTTTTCGATCCACAGTGCGTCACCGTTCGTACATGCGGCAACTGCAGCCGTCGACATTCCTCGGCGGCAGCCGTAGACGCGTCGACTGCAGTTGCTTCTACCGTTGGCGCGTGCCGCTCGTGTATGACCATTAAAGGTATTTATTATAAAATTGTTCTACTTTTAAATCTCAACAAAGTTACATTCAAGTCAAATTTGCAGTTGCTATCTTCTGAAGGTGTCAGCATTTCTGACCAGTTATTTTATAAAATAGCGCAAAATATCTAGTGACAACCGAGAGTAGTAACAATTAGTTATTCAGTAATAAACAGTGTAGGTTAATGATAAACTAGTTATGTGTAGGTATACCTTACAAGCTAAATCACTTTAAGAAAAAACAGGTACATAACCTTCTTTCTCATAAGTCGGATAAAAGTTTAGAAAATATTGTGCCGATAACACTTCTTGATGAATTTCAGCCAAATAGTCTCAGTATTAAAATTTTGTAAATGTTTTTCCGTCTGTTGTATTTATGGATTCATAACGACAATCACGGAAATAGACCATATTATGGCAATCTTGACGCAAAACAACGGAAACATGAAATACCTACTCCCTTCAGCTATATAATATAATCCAGCTTAGATAGAAAAGGTATTTTTTTTTTTGGAAATGTGGTTTAATTTATTAACACATTGGCCATGTGTAAATAAATTTCGCTTATTAAACTACAATATTGGCACAGGAATCTCAAACAAATCAGTGCGAATACATTTAAAAACGTGTCGTATAAAAAAAACTCACCTCCTCCTTTATAAGCATTCAAAACTAAAGCGTATTTTTTTTCTAAGGTATTGGTTGGCAAAGAAGCAGGTGGAGCACCGACATCACAGGTCGCCATCAAGATAAAGCAGATATTTTTCTATACGTTACGAGCGGATATTTACCCACTATCCAGTATCCTTACTCGAAAAGATATCCGTTTCAATATTCCAATCCCACTCGAGAGCAGTTATTATGACGGTCCCTTGTCAAATCATTTATGAAAATATAATGCATATAATAAATCTACATCATTTTAACAAAATCAGTGATAGACTAATACTATATATACATATATATAATACTAGGAATAAATATAACATAGCTCAACCATTTTTCAGAATATTTAAAGTAGGTAGTTAAATGTAACAACAGAATACTTTGTGATATATTACATTTAAATATAAGAATATGTTAAAGATTATTAAAAGGACACTTTGTAAACAAGCCTATTATAAATAAGAAAAGAAAGAAAGAAAGATGAAACTGGTTGCCGATTTAATTCTTACTTAATTATGAATGCGAAAGTGAGTTTGTTTGTTTATTTGTTACGCTTTCACGGTAAAACGGCTGAAAGGATTTGGATGAAATTTGGCGCATGGGTAGACCATGATTTGGATAAGGACATAGGATACTTTTTATCCCGATATTCCCACGGGATGGGGACTTATGCGGGTGAAACAGCGGAGCGCAGCTAGTTACTTATACATTTTTTAATTTTTGTGACGTTTATTTCTGTGATTAACTCACACACTGAATAATTATTTATAAAAAATGTAAGAAAATCGTCTACATACGGTTTCAATGTGTAAATATGTGAGCACCATGTACCATCGAAGAAGTTCATATCTAACCACCGTAAGGACTATTCTTGCTTGCAGCGCTCGGCGGCTGTAACACAGGGCTGGTAACAGATGTGGTCATCGTGCTCACTGGATTTTGTTTTGAAACTGGTTAGATATGAACTTCTTTGATGGTACCTATCACATAACGTAATTTACTTAACATTGCTTCATTTTTAATACTTTGTATCTATTGTAAGTATAGTATTTTTATTCCAGGTGCATCGTCTTCACATTATACAGGTTGGATTTTTGAGATGAGGCAGTAAGGGCAGCTACCTTATCCGTCGTAGCTACAAGAAAACGGTCTTAGGAGACTGTCCTTAACTTTTTGAGACATTTTGATCTACATTCACAGATTTAGAAAAAAAAATTACAGTCCTCAAGAAAATGGGCAGTTTAAAAAAAACTTTTTTTGATGTCGATCAATCCTGTTTCTTATAAGGATCAAAAAACTCTTATCGGCCCAACTGAGATTTGTGTACTAAAAAATTCAGGTACAATGGTTAAGTTAGCTGCCCTTACTGCTCCAACTTAAAAACCCATTCTGTATAATTATATAATCAATGTTTACAAAACATTGTTTAACATTTTAAAAGAGTAATTAAGGAGTTTCTTGCCCATTCTTCTCCATACGAAACTACCTTTTGGAATGGGCAACTAGAATCAATTATATTTTATTGTAAATTTTTACATGTAGTGCCTAATTGAAATAAAACATTTGAATTTGACTTCTCCGGATAAGCCAGAATAGTATTATTTCACACGTGGAATATTATTTATTTTCCATTTTTTTTTTGTAGTGGTGTATCTCACACATATTCGTTCGAATAAAATTTATATGGGACGACACGAGCTTCCTCTAAGAATCATGTAAATTAGGCAAGTTATACGCACGCATAAACGACAGAACGAATTTGGTTGAAAGGGATAGAACGTTACTGGCGTAGCAATGTTGTTTTTTTTTTTAGTTTGCTGCTCTCGATGGTCCTAGTATAGAAAGGTAGACGATACTAAAACGAACAAAAATAGGCTTGTGAAATGTGCCCTAAAGTATAACGTTACCGAGATATTTAAGGTATATGCGCACGCCATACTGGGAACGAAGCTAAGTTTGTTTAGCTTCTTGGAATGACATAATAGGTTACTTTACTTTTTATCCGTGTATATAGAGATTTTGCGCCTAGGCAAGTGAAACCGCGGACAGCAGCAAGTAAATAGTAAGCTAGTTAACAATTATAAGTTTTAATTAAGTTTGAAAACGTTTTATTTAGATTTCGCAATGAGAATAAAACCGCAGGCTAAATCTAGAAGATAAGAAGTCTTGGACAGATTAGAAAAGGGTTTAGAATGAAGTAAGATTTGTAAACTGAATGGATAGACCACAGAGAAGCAAACAAATGGAGTGCTCATGTTTAAGTGAACGTGTTAACGCTAGGTCGCCAGAAATACACGTTCGCCGCATAAGTCGACATCCAACCGCCGAGGTGGACGAATCATAATCCAATCCAAATAACAATCTTTTACAAAATTCACAGCCAGCCATGAAATACCTAATCGTATGGCTCAGCTTACCGTTTGAAATACCGACTTGACAAAACTGTATGTCGATTTATTCAATCGAATGGTTGTCATCTTAAATTTGCCATTATGTACCACAGATTGAGCGAAGCATGCTCTCCATTTGTTCAATACTCTGTGACAAAAAACTTTTTTAGATTTAAACACAAGTTATAAAACTCACCAGGAATTATAATTAGTTAGCGTTTAATGAATATACTTACGGTAGACATTAGTTTTTACACTTATTTCACTTAGTTTCCTATGCTGCTGTTTTTTTTTTTATTATTTCTCATGTCGTGCATGATAAATAATACAGAACCCCCAAAAATACAACAGACTTTTGCGTTTTAATTTTGTTTGATCCAGATTAAATTAAAAACCCAAGTCCTTCGTAAAATGTGACGACTACAAGTTTTGAGTTTTATATCACTTTATGCAGGCAGAGCACTGTCCATTATTATGTCCTTTTATGTATACTTCAGCTGCTCCAGAGTCCAACGATGTCCTCAGATTTCGAGTATGTCCACAAATCCATGAATGTTGTCCAAAATACTTCAAAGTTTTGAGAAGAAGGTTCCACCGTTGTTTGTCCAAGGTTTTTCAATATTTTCGTGATTAATGCCATTTCATTAAGAACAACGAAATGCTAGTTCATTGATAAGTTTAAAGAGTGAATAAAATCATGTTATTGTCTCACACCAAGAAGAAAATGTGATTGTGCATTGAATCCTCTGATCAGTTTACGAAATGTAATTGATCAATGACTAGAGTAAAACTTAAGTGCAATGAATACTGAATAACCAATTAAAGTTGAACTAATTACTCTCGATAGTCAACACAGATAACTTAGGATTCGAACTCGACTGGTGTAAAGTAGGGTACAGAAAGAAGCGCCGTAGAAAACACGTCAATATGAATACTCCAAGAGTTAAAAAACATTTTATTTTCCACACAACAAGCGTATGTACGCTCCGGCTTATATCTAGTATCACAGAGGTCTGGGCGCTCGCGGCTACAGAGAGGGATATCTTACTTGGGACGGGCGCGGCGACCGGCTCCGGGCTGTCCGACTTCTGTCGGTTGCGGCGCATGTAGTGCTCCTTGTTGTAGTTGCGCAGCTCCTTGAACGTCACCACCTCGCCCGGCGCCCTGTCGGGCGACGCGGGCGCGGGCGGCGCGGGGGCCGCGGCCGGGGCGCGCGCCGGCTCTTTCTGAGCCTCCTCGTCGCGCCGCCGCCTGCGCTCGGCTCGCATTGCGTCTCGCTTACGCTTCGCCGGCACGGCATCGCCGTCTCGTTTCGCCTGAGGCCGAGAGATTTTGGGTATCGGCGGCATTTTGCTTATCTTCTTGGCGTCGGGCATCTTGTCGATGTACGCCGGCGTAGGACCGCGCTCGAGCTCGGCTTTGCTCGAGATGCGCTCTATCTCAGCGCGAACTATCTCAAGGCGCCTCCGCTCGCGGGCGCGGCGCGGGTCTCGCTTGTCGAGGCGCGGGTCGTGTCGGCGCGCGTCTCTAGGTCTGGCGGCCTCGCCGTCCGGTCTGACGTCTATGGTGATGACGTTCTTCCGCTTTGTGACACGCTCGAGAGGTTTGATGTCGAAGACGTTGGGTGCGATGGTGGCGGTGGGGGCGTTGGGGGAGGCGGGCGCGGCCGGGGCGGCGGGGGCCACGACGGCTACGGGCGGAGCAGGCGGCGGGTCCCGCGCGGGCGGCAGCTCCCGCGCGGCAGGCGGGGCCCGCGCGGCCGCCAGGGGCCTCGCGGCCGTCTGGGCACGCGCGGCCTGCTGATGACGCGCCAGGCGCGGGTCACGACGCGCGGCCACTAGCGCAGCGCTGACGGGCGCGATGCGACCCGCCGGCTTGTTCACAGGCTGTAAATGAACGACAACGATGATGCAATCTTGCTTTTTCAAAATCAAGACCCGGTTTAATACTTTCGATCCCTAACTTGTTTGATGTTGAGGGGCTATGAAATAACAGCCGAACGGATCGATCGATCAGGTTAGGCTACGCTCGCCGAGGTCGGTCTGTGGTAATAGATGGTTATCTATTTCAGACTGATACCCCTCCATGTCTCGGAAAGCACGTAAAGCCGTCGGTCCGGGCTCTCATTTGTAGAACTTTGACAGTCATTACGGGTAGTCCGAAGTCAGAAAGTCTGATAAACAGTCTTACAAAGAGGTATCGTGTTATCCAGTTACTGAGTTGGGGAGGTCAAATAGGCCGTCACTCTATGTAAAAGTAATCAGCTGCATGGTAACTGAAAGCTGAGCCCAACATAGTTGTTGAAAGGCTATGATGATGACTGCAGTAACTGTGTGTGTTAAGGTGAACTCACCGGTCCAAGCCGCTGTTTGACGGGTATGCTGGACACCTCGGGCGCCACAGGCTGTACGGGTGGCGCCGACACACTGTTAGAGTTACTGTTTGTGGCTGGTATTGATGGCACCTGTAACAATAATGCCGCCTGCTGTTAGAAAAATTATCACGTCTAAAATATACAAGCTTAATTTTGGCACACCCTTATTAAGTGGTCATTGTTTACATTATTATGATACGCTCAAAAATTTTGTTGATTTACGTGAACACAAATGAATACCAACATTTTTTTTTCAAATCCCTGTTATTTCTAACTAATTAAATATCAAGTTTACTCATGTGAAAATTAAGTTGTTTTCAAAATAAATTGCACAATTGATATGTTCAAAATCTAAAACCCGACTACTGAAAAATCACGCTCTAAAAGTATGAAACAAGAAAATATTTCAGACAGAAATCAAGACATAGGTACAAAAACCGGCCAAGTGCGTGTCTGACCACGCACAATGAAGGGGTTCCGTAGTTGGGATGAATTTATCCCAAGAACAAACTTAACATTGAACAACATCTTGTTTTTCAAACTGCAAAATTAAGTTGGTCGATTATTACTCGTAAAAGCTTAGTATTTCGCTAACGGATTCCTGAATTGAAAAATTATTTCCAAACAAGCCGTGATGTTATGAATGTTATAATTTCGTCTATTATGTCTGTCGGCTCGGATGACACACAGCCATTTTACTGAGAGACTAGGCTCTATATTGATAAAAATCGTGGCCACCCACACCCCATACATTTAACTGAGGGATGAAAGTCAATATTTTTGGAGATAGATTTTGGAAGTATGTAGTTGAAAAGAACTAAGAAGTTACACAGAGAGACACGAAAAGCGACTTCTATTCTACCTATGTATTCTAGAACGGTTCTCAAAGCGACATCTAGGTTCAAGTTTACATTAGTATGAAACTTCTGCAAACCTGTATTTCAGTGGAGTTTTTTACTTGAAGTTCCGTACCCTAATTACGTAATACACGATCAATCAGAATCTGAATCGTTTTGAAACAGATTGCTAATCCATTGCTTCGTACGTTCGAAAAAAAAATCTGCTCAACAACGTAAATAACACAATGAATGTTGTTGACCTGTCAAATTGAAACAGATTAGTCAGAATTGTCAACGAAAATGTGTTGCGTAATTAGATAGCTGGTCTAGATAGAATAATGGGCTGTCTTCTACAAATTAATTATATGCCGCAACAGGGCTTCTTTCCTACAAGGTTGAGAAATAATTTCGATTACTGTCAACCGTACCTACTATGTTTTACGATAGGCGATAAATTGATAAAACATGAATCACGTAAGTAGCCAACTTAAATGACGCTAGTAATAAACGGTCTTTGGAAATTACTTTCCAAATCGCGAAAAGATTTTAATTTAATTATTCGGGGATGAAAAGTATTTTATGAAGTTTCCAGATCGTATTGATGATATGTGGCGGCATCTACATCGCCACATGCGAACTACGCAACAAACTGACGTCACGCAAAAGCTAAGCTTAGTTTAGCTAAGCTTTTTTCTAAAGCTAGGGAGAGGTGTTGCCACCTGGCTAATTACGCACGTTATGCGACTTATACTATAAAACATTGACATAAGGTTTACATTAAGGTCGTGATATACAACATCAACAACTTACAGCATGTTTACTTTTCAGTCAAAATAACTTTGTTAGTTTAGTCATGAGAACGTAAGAAATAGGCTAGCAGAGTATTTCTCAAAAAAAGTGTACATCTGTGGAAAAAAAGTGTGCCTCAATATAGTTAAAAAATTAATGTTTTTATTTAATCATACAAAAAAAAAAGAAAACATAATTGTGAAGTAAATATATTAAACTTTAAAATTACGAAGAATAAATAGTATTTATCTTATTAAAAACTCTTTTTAATAAACTTTCGCAAATCCATGTTTCTTGCCTTCCATACGAAATCGAATTGCAACCCTACCTACGAGTACTTCATACTTGTTAAACTTCATAAAATACGTTATGTCACGTTAACATTGTGCATTTTTGTGTATTACATTACAGACCGTGATTAAATGTAGTTTCTGTATTTAAGTGATTTTCTATGGGCTTCATAATAAAAAAATGCGAAAAACAAAATGAGTCGTATTCATTACTTTTTAGTAACTACTCTTTGGTTACGTTTTATTACCATTTTCACGTAATTTCTGAATGCCTCCGTAAAATTTTAAGACGGAAAACACTAGCTTCTTTCTGATTGGTTGTTGATCTGGCATCTCCGCCATATTTTTTTGTGACAATCAGTAATAAACGTTTTGTGTAAGTGGGGTCCTACATTTCGTTACTGGAAATAAAAATCATTTTTTCACAATATAATAAGTCTTGATTTATATATTTTACTGTAATACGTGTAGTACGAACATTAAAGGTATACTATTTGCAGTCCAGGATATAACAAACCATTGACTTCTTAGAACCAAATGTAGACTAATTCTTATTATAATTTCGTAACGTTTTTTATGAATTTCGTTACGTTACGAAAACAAAAATACAGAGCTAGATGTATACGGTTACAGCCAGCTTAAACATATTTAACATTCACTGCCACATTCATAAAAATTGTAACGAATTTTATGAAGTTATACATATTATGTAGTTATACATTTACTATTTAGTTACTCTAGGACAATTTCGTTACATCGTTTTCGTTACGTACATTTATTTTGAGAAATACTCCGCATCTTTGCTAAAATTATAAAGTCAAGTTCTCAGTACATAATCATTCATACCTATTCTTGCCACTTGTGATTGTGATGGTAAATAACAATTTGCCTTCCAAATAAAAAACAAGGAAAACATTGCATTAATCATGCATTAATAAAATTATCTTGAACCAGCAACTTCGCAACCAACGCTAATATTATAAACGCGAACATTAGTATGTCTATTATAATACTACAAAGTTAAAATGCGGAAACAATTTTGATCACATTTGGCAGACTTACCGGGAAACCCAGGGATTTTTTTGTTTATATTATACTTTATTATTTTGTAAATTCGTTTTTTTTTTAACAGTCATAGGACATTTATTAACAGAAGCGAGTAGTGGGCATTCCTAAGGCCACTTATAAATTATTATTTTATTGATCTAGTCAGTATAAAAGGGCCATGTTGCTTGTATATGTGTTACCTTTAAAATAATCATTTGCATAGAAACTGCTGAACTTTTTTTTTTGTGGTTATCTCCTCGATATCGAGGGCAAAAGTCATGATATATTTTAGGTACAAAAAAAGGAATAATCAATTGTCAGAAGAAAAACAATTTTTTTGGTGATTTAGAAATAGAATTTCAGGTTTAAATAATCAAATCAAAGCACTCAATTTGTGAGTGGCACTGGCTTACACAGATACGTTTTCTGATTCAATTGTTTACATGTTCATCAAATCTTTTGGAACAGACTATAGAATTCAATAGAGCTGGTTTATTGTCCCGAGAATATCTCTGCTAGGAATAAAAACAACTAATGACTACTTCAGACTAAAAAAAAAACTGTTGATAAAGTGTAATATAAAATCAATCTGCGGTATTAATACCGCAGATTGATTTTGTTTTTGGTTGTTTTGTTTTTTGGGCTTAAGCCCAAAAAAACTGTGCACGTCTCATTATCTTAGCCGAGGCAGTTAGTATAGTAATGACACGAGCTTTATCTGCCTCACATAGGTACATACCACCGAGATAACATTAACGTTCATTCAGGGTTTCAAGAAAACAATGATTTGGAAACATTTATAAACATGACGCTTTGAATTTGCGGAAGAATAGGCTGACTGGCTGACTATTACTAAGTACTGTATAACTGTATTCTTTTTATAAACTTGACAGTTTAGAACCGTATCTGAAATACAATAATCAGCCTATAATGTTCCCACTGCTGGGACTCGGGCCTCCTATCGATGAGAGGGAGTGGGCCGTAATCCACCTCGTGGGCCCAGTGTCTTCGAACCGGTTCGGGTCGGTTTCCTCAAGATGTTTTCCTTCACCGTTTTGAGAGCAGTGGTGATGAAATAATTTACATAAAGTAAAGTGTCAAAGTCAAATCATTTATTTCAAATAGGCCCTTGTAAGGCACTTTTGAACGTCAAAGTTTACAAAAAAATTTATTGATTCTAGTCGCCCCTTCCAAAAGGTTTTCGTATGGAGAAGAATGGGCAAGAAACTCCACCGTTACTCTTTTTTGCTTGTCTGGGTTCGAAACTATGACCAACAATCCGTAAATCGCGGCTGAAATACATGTCTACATGTTATCTATTAACTGTACTAATATTATTATGTAGAAGTGCCTCTGTCTGCTAAGATATGAAGGCTAATCGCAGGATACGCAGCATCTATACCTGTACTACACATATATGTATAGACCTACCAAACATTAAAACGATCCTGCTATTATAGATACTATAAAAACAGCTTTAACCCTATCATAAATCTAGGGCTTGAACACTGTGAAGAGACAACGGAGTTCTTTTAAAAAAGTGAAATGGCGTGTTGAAGTTTCTATGGGAAATACCGGAATCCACACGGAAGGAGTCGCGGGCTAAAGTTGAAGTACTCTAAAATGTGGATAGTCAAGTAACTTTTTATTTAAAGTGGGCCTTCTCGGGTTCTTATTCAAGGTCAATTAATCACAAGCAAGGCAAGGCTATCCAAGTATTTATACCCGAGACTCGTATTATACACGAGTCGCGGGTATAAATATTTGTATAGCCTTCTAATCACTCAGTCAAATAGATAGAATGGGTCTATAGTCTGAAGCCAAGTCAGAGGCCCATGGGCGGTATAAAATCTCTGACACTAGGCTAGTCAATAACCACACGAAAAAGATAGAATAAGAATAAAGTATAACATTGGCCTCTTAAAAATCGAATACAGTACGTTAATGACAACGAAATGGTGTTAATTAACTAATGCAAATGCAATTAACTAATGCATATAAAATGCGGCTGCAGAACAACCTCTTAACATTTTAAAGTTATTCAGTGTGTGGCATGTACCTAAAGGTCTGATGCTAGCAAATAGCCTGTAGACAGTTTTGTACTACTAGAATATTGCTAGGCTAGCTAATAAATAGGCATTATGATTTCGACAATCAATTATCAACTTCATTCCAGGACTAATCAATTAATATGATAAATGAGTCAGACAGTGCGACAATCGATTGGAAACCATTACTTCAGTGCCAAACAGCTTCGTAAATACTACAGTCATAATGTGTGGGCACGGGAATTCAGCATGTGTGCAGTTTTAACATAATTTTTGCAGTCAGCCTTGTCACTGAAAGAGTTCAAATGTCCGTCGCAATTTGAATTTACTAAGTTAGCGTTTCATACGAATATAAAACTTATTTTTGAGACCATAATGTTCATATTCGTATAAGCACACGTTTCAAACTAATGTAATTCTTAAACTTATAGTATAAGGTTTATATTAGTATGGCACGCTAACTTAACTAAAGCCAAGTAAAGTCAAAATTTGAATATTGCCCCATGCTTTTTTAAATCTTTATTTAAGGAGCTTGGTCAACAAGGCAAGTCGCTCCGTGAGGCTTTACAAAAAAAATACAGTTCTTTTATATGAGTAATCTTCTACGAATACCAATCCGCACAAGTTGCCCTATGTTTTTCTGGCGCCGGCTATACATGGTTGCAACTGCAACTATGCAATGCATTTACGTTAATTTTATATTTAAGTGTTATGTACATGGAAATACGGTTTATTAACACAGTAAATTACGTAGGTACGGGAAACACAGATTGCAGTTAGTTATTTATGGAATAATTATTATATTCCGCGTAAATTACGTTCATTATTATTGTAATGACTTTAATGCCTATTATGTTGCTCTAAATATAAATTGAACAATGAAACCATAGAGTGCTATTAGTACTAATATAGAAAGTAATTATCTAAATGGAGAAGCAATTTTATGTTTTTGTGTACAAAAGTTTCATGTGTACAGAAAAGTAATTATTTTGTATAAAATATTATGTTTTGGGTCATTTACTCATTAATCATTATTGATTTCCTAGATTTTTTTTTAAACTATTGTTTCGCTTTTGATTCTAACTCAATAATTTAGATTATAATATAGGGTTTTCAAAAACAGTTGAAAGGGCTAGGATGTATGAAGTATGCAACTATAAATGCGCCTACCCTAATGCTATTTCCAGTTTTTTTATTTAAAAATGCAAGTCAGGTGGGTATTTTCAAACTTCATAAAAATTTCATTTTCATTCAATTCAACACAGACGCCCATTGTTTTAGGTAACGTAGAGTTCGTAGAACGCCGCAACACGGCATATAGACAGCATTGATGTTGAAGATCGCGCAAGATCTGGCACCATGCATTTTCAACACGGGAGTGAAAATGCGGGAAAAAGCTAGTTACAGTATAAATCCTACCTTTTTAACGACAGTTTTCTCAGCGATCTCGACCTGCCGCCGCATCTGTTCGAGCTCCATTTCTACCTTCTTTCTCTGCAACATTAGGAGCTCTTGCTCCTTCTTCGCGAGGATGCTCCTCATCTTTTCGTCCTCCTCAGGTGGAACTGATGGGACTGGTGTGACTGGTGTCACTGGTGTACTGGTGTTAGGCACATTCTGCTGATTCTGTTGAGAGAAATCGTGATTAGAAATATGAAGAGGCATGTTGGGAATGTTTTAGTTTGGCTAGGCTGTGGTTATGTTAGTATTTGTTTGTATCAGTCTTATGTTGGTTGCGCCATGGCTGGACAAAGGTCTTCCTATACCCTCATATTTGTTGAATTTTAAGGCCATTCTGTCTTGTCACCAACACTTCTTCTGTTAGTTCATAAAAATACTATTATGGCTCCCATTTAATAGCTGTGACAATATTTTCACATGATAGATGTTTTGAATAGAATATCTCAATAACCAGTTGTGTTCAATAATAGGAATATATGAAATGGGTCAAATTCATGCTGGGTAATAATACAAGGTGGAAAATAGGCAGTATACTCAAGCATGAGATCCCAGACTACTGGCTAATGGAAATACTGCAGTGGGTACTACAGCATACAAAATTATAATATAATGATTACTGATGGACATAATATTATGCAGGTAGCAGTTATTATAGCCTCATACCAACGGCGGCCATTGCCCAAAGCTAGCACATTAAACTAAATCAACATCAAAACAATAATCAACTAAAAAACACCTTTTTCAGAAAATTTGGATTTACATGGATGTTTGACTGCTGCGGCTGTGCTTGTATCGGCCATGCCGGGTCGATCAAGTTCACTTTCACATCCAGCTGATACAGCTTTGTCGCAGGGAACACATCATGCCAAGTCTCTCGTAACTTGAACATTTGTGACCTTATTTTCTCATCAACCTGTGAAAACATTTCATATTAGAGAAAGCCACACAATCAACAACAAATTCAGAAAGCATTTAAATATGACAATTTAACTCACAATTACCTGTTTGAATGTCCTTGTAAACATATTGACAATGCTCTGTGAAAACTTCGAAGTGTAGGCTCCGCCAACATTCTTGATTATGGAATCAACTAAATACAGTACAGGCAGCTTGATCTCGGGTTGTACCTGTGTAGAGGAAAAACAACTTCTAGTCCCAAACCCCTGGCTGGCCAAGTACGCACTTGACCTCCTCCCTCAAAGGTTGGCACCCACTTTTCATAATGGTACGGGATAGAATAAGACAAGAATTTGCTTTATCAACCTTTTTAATTATTAATACGTGAAAAATAAATAAGAATTCAGTTTCAAAAAGCTTTATTGTGAACAATTTCTTGAATATACAACTGAAAAAGATAAGGATTACATACCCTTGAAGGCAGATTGTGTTATCTGTAGTTATCTTTTGATACAGGTATCTCCTAATTGTTTATTGTAAGTTTGCAACAAGAAATAACATGATTGCTATTGATTTATAACTCATAAATGTTACCTAAACTCTTTTTTAAAGCTATATCTTGCATCTTTTACAAAGTTTCGTAATTTGGACATTTGCCAGGTCTACAAGGAAATACTGTAATCTAGGTGAGTTTCATACTTAGCTATTATTATGTGCCTTTTAACAAGAGTAGCTACAATGTGATAAAACTATTATAGTTAGCACTTGGTAAGGTTTTTGGACTTGGTTGGGAGACAACTAGGCAAATGAATGTATGTCAAATTATGCAACATTTTAAACTAAAGTAGGCAAGTAGTTCAAGTGCTGCTGAAAGTAGAACTAAAAGGTTGTCTTACAACTCGAATATTTAATCATTTATGAATCAATAACATAGTATTGGAACAATGAGCCAAGCAACATTGCAACTAGAAATGTATGCTAAAACTTGTGCAAACATCAAAGAATTGATAGGCAACCAATTGTCTCAAAACAAGGTTTTTGTAATCTACTACTGACTTGATAAGAACAATTTACAGAAATATATGTATTGATGACCAATGCTGTCATATTGTTTGAGGTAATGTTGTGAAATTGGAACTGTGAAATTGGAACATCTGGTAGGAGATACCTGTTAGAGGTTCGACTGGTTACAACGAGGCCGAATTAGTCACACTTGTCATTGTAAACACGTAAAGCACGCAACGCGGAGCGCGCGTCATCGTATTGAGAACACTTTCCCATTATTCCCCCGAATCTCACGTGACTGTGGCATAAATTCCGCGGCACCTCACACGCGTTAATTTTTAAAAATTGAAATTCACCTTCTCCAAATGCTTCTCCACTGTTTCAACGATAACCCCGGCGTGGTCGATGTTCTCTTCCGCGAGGATCGTCAACATATTTATCAGCGGCTTGCTGTTGACGGTTAGGTCCGCCAAACTCGACGCATATTCTTCCGCTACTTCTTTTGACATCTTGAATGACGACCGTAGTCGTTGATGTCACCATGCCAAGCACAATCTTCAACTGCACATCACTGTAAATAACAAAATACTTCGCTTTAACTCTATTCGTTACGTGGATAACCAATATGGCGAGATTTTAGAAATGAACACGTAGTGAACTTACGTTATCGCGTATATCAAAGCACTGCGGACGATAAACACACGTAATTACTGCAATCACCTCACGTACAAATGGAATGAATACATTTATTATTACTAAATCACGTACAGCTAAGTTTTCTTCGACCCGACGGAAAATAAAAATATGTATTGACGTAACGAAGTCCAGTTGAAAACAAAATGGCGACCACGCGACGACGACGTCGTCGATGCGGCGTGAAAAGTGGGAGTTCAAGGGTTGCCATTGTAGTTTGCACAAGAATGTCATTAAAATTAGTAGCATTTTTGACCGACTTCAAAAAAGGAGAAGTTGTTACATTTCATCTGTTTTTAGAGTGATCCGTTGAGATGAGATGGAGCAGTATCAATAAATTTAAAATATAGTTATAGCGAACCATGTCATCAATTTTAGAGTTAAGGAAAATTGCAGAATTTTTGTACGGATATCCGCACAAAAAATCTGCTAAAAAATTATGTGATTTTGCCTTTTTAGTTTTGCTACTGAACACTAATGAAGCCAAAACGATGAATTCCCGGCTGCCCGGCAGCAGCTTGCTTTTTTTTTAGAACAGCAGTGTTGCCAACAAATTATTTCATAATTTCAAAGCGTATTGTGAACTTACGCCAAAATTTCGTTGTGCTTACTTTTTATCCGTCAAATAAAACCGTCAACTTAGAATGTGGCAGTAGCAAAACTGAAAAGGCAGAATCACATAATTTTATGGACGGATTGTATCAGGAAATTATGAAAATAAATGTGAAAATTCAGTATATAATATTCAATATGGCAAGACCTGTTTCTATGATCCTATCTAACAACAAATGTCAAAAATCTTTGATCAAAGACGATTTGATTCATATGTTTGTATTACATTATCATATAAATATGACTCAGAGATCAGTGATCTTAGATATTTGACAGTGTAATACCCCCCTAAGTTCTATTTGTTATATTGTGTGCCGAAAGGCTTCAGTATTTTGTTTTATTAGACGATTGTAACCATGTATGACAAAAAAATAGGATCCTAGATATATGATAATATAATACACAGATATGATTCTAGACGTCAAATATGTAGGACAAAAGATAGGATCCTTTATAGGATCCTAGATATTTGATAGTGTAATACCCTTATGGAAAATTGACAGAACATACAACGGTTTGTTGTGAATTTTTCGCCAGTGCAAATGCACAGTTAGAATGAGAAACGGCGATTCGTGGATATTTTTATAGAGAAAATAATAAGTGTTGTCACCAGTGACTTCACACAATCCTACCTACTTTGCAAAATTTTTTTAGCAGATCAAAATATTAGCCATTAAAGACTTCTGAGAAAGACCAATGGGGGACTCCCTTTTGCGTACATCTGCATGAAATCGTTTTAAATCAAATAAAACACGTCACTACGTTTTTATTTTTATCATAACTCTAGTTTTTGTTGTGTGCACTGTGCAGCACGCACACAATGACGTCAGGAATGTGTAATGTGCTACTTCACATCGCTATTCGTGTTCGCGTATTCGTCTTATTTGCCCAAATATGTCGATGTGAAGTTACCTACTCTATTCGCCTATATATTTTCCTATTTTTCACGAATAAGACGAATACGCAAATACACAAACACTCTCCGCCGTTTGTCGGTTTTTGGACACATATAAAAGGATTGCGAATATAACGAATAAGTTCGTTTGCCCTGTGCGTTTGCCGTCCATCCATGGCTTGCTCAGTAGAGTGCGGTGTTTTATGTACGCATAACGTGTATTGGTAATTAATACAGAGGTAGGAGGAGTAATAAGTTCCTGCTACCGTCAATACTTCCATCTTTGCGTCCAGATTAGCAAAAGATAGCAAAATAAATCTTGAATGTTCGGCATTTTCGCTGTTCATCACGATGTTTGGACGGTGTGTTCGAGTTATACGGACTTTTACACTTTATAGCCGAATAAAACACAGTACCTAAAAAACGCGAATACCGAATAGCAATGTGTAGTGCTACCATAAGATAATACTAATAAAAACCGGTATTTGATGCTGTCGAGAGTATCTGCCGTTCAAAATTGGTGACATGACACTGTACACTTTTGTTGAAAACATGGCTTGTCAAAATTGACAGTTTACCTATGGGTGACTAATGTGACGTTTTCTCAAAAAACTTACAAATTTGTTAAAATTGCGTGGATTTTAATTACTTTGGAGTTAAATGAAGTAAATAATCATGGCGAACGTAAATACGGGTGAACTTTTGGACTTCCAGGACTATTCCCCTGACCACAATAATCGAAGTGCACGTATCGACGTGGAGGCAGTGCACACAAATCAATACAATAACACTATGTCAAATCCAAACTATAGCTTTGAAGAACCCAAAGCGATTGATGAACCAGAGGCTGCGCCACAAAGTAAGAACCTACATTAAAATACTTTTCATGCTAAAAAGATTCTAGTAGACAGTATTTTACGATATGGCCCTGTATCTACCAATTAGTGTAGATTCTAATCTAAAATAATCACTGTATTAGTAACACTAGTTTTAATTTGACTGTATTCTGAGTAATTGGGGTTTGTAAAGTGGTTGCTTATTTTTTTATTTGAGTATTGCTATTATGAGTTTTGCTAAGTATTATATATAACACGTAAGAGGTTTACTTTGTCCACACATATCATCATGTATCGTTACACTAGCGTCTATCATCCACGGGGTAACATTTACTTCCTGATTTATGTAAAATTCAATTTGAACTAATAAACTGTCTATTATTTGTGCTAGTAGCAAAAACAACAGATAGAGTCAAACATATCAGTTAATCATTATGTTATCATCCCTTTTGTTCCAGCAAACCACAACTTCTGGACTATAGAATATTACCAGAAGTACTTTGATGTTCACACAAATGAGGTTGTGGAGAGGATCATATCCTCTGTGCTGCCGCAAAAGGTGTCACGCAACTACTTTGATGAAAGAATCAAGGGAAAGCCAGATCTGTATGGACCTGTTTGGATTTCTGTTACGCTGGTAGGTGAACAGTATAATATACTTGATAAACTGAAATTCAGCAATACTAAAGCTGAGATAGGGTTGTATTTGTTTTGTACCTACATAAATATGCAAATGATGTTGATAAATACTTATCTATGGCATGGGAGCAGCTTGGGAGAGGCCTATGTCCGGCATTCGACTGCTGAACTGATGGTAGGATTGACTATGGTATATTGTATTGAGAGTTCTCAAACCCTGTCATGTCTAATTTCCTGACTAACTATGAATAGATTTTTTTACTTAAAATAAACCTCCCATTTACCTTACTATTTACTCAAAATAAAAAATTAACATAACTAACAATTATCTCCTAACAATTCCAGATATTCACAATAGCAGTGAGCGGTAACATAGCAAGTTACTTGCACAATGCGAATAAACAGGGCTTTATTTGGCGCTATGACTTCCACTTGGTATCCATTGCAGCTACGGCTATCACATGCTATGTCTGGCTCGTACCGCTTGCATTATGGGCTGCATTGAAGTGGACTACTAATACTGATGGACATGATGAGATAGAGAATCAGGTAAATAAGAGTAATATTAAAAGACAAATTAGTGTATTGTAAATGAGTGTCCTGCCATTGACACACATGTTAGGTCGTTTATCTGACCTTAATCAGTTTGGTTTACATAGCAGTTGCATGGATAACAACAATTATGTGATATACTTACTACAGTAAAGTTATATCAATAAGAGAGTTAAGTGGCAAATTAATTTTTAAATGAACAAAAATGTTACTAAACATATGCCTTTATGAGCAAGTGACAGATGCCGTTTATGTCCCTGCAACATGATCCTCGCTCGTACTCGCGCGATGTCCGCTTTCGGTTCGGACACGGTGGGCCCACCTGAACCACAAATCACAAAATTCGTTGTATTTAGTGATTTGTAGTGCATGTGGTCCTAACTATGTGAATTCTAACCACCCGCCGGCCACCCCATCGAAAAAGGTAGGGTTAGCGATTATCGCAATAGTAACAAAACTTTTCTCTTTCCAGGATGCAAAATCACCAACGATGATGTCCCTATTCTGCCTCTATGGATACTCACTCTCGATATACATACCAGTGGCCGTATTATGGACGATCCAAGTATTTTGGCTTCAGTGGCTCTTCGTCCTGATGGCGGCTTTCGTATCCGGCGCAGTTCTCATATTCTGGCTCATGCCCGCTCTAAGAAAATCAAAATACTTTCTAATTCTTATCGGATGCATTCTAGGTTTTCATTTTCTTTTAGCAGCTGGTTTCATGTTGTACTTCTTCCATCAGCCGTATACACCTGATGATATTGTTACGTCGACTTTGAAGCCGTTGACCCCTTAATTTCTTTCTTTTTTTTTGTGCCAAAAGCTCGATAGTAACATATGGGAGTGAGACAGCAGATATTGTGTGCTCCTTTTCACTTATTGGCGTCAAGGTCAGGCGTAGTGGGGCACCATTAACTTGAGGTAATTTGACACTATTATAAACAAAAATTGTATCACTGCAAGCCTATTCATATACGAATAGGCTTGCATCGAGTTTTAGGCCCAATTATACAATTTTTTTTAATATAGGCACAGCCCGTTTACTTTATGCCATTTTATTGTAGTATTGGCGCAGTGATATTTAAGTTTTTCGCGATGTTTAACATTCAATTCAAGTAAGTAGCAAATAAGTAAAAAAATAGTACACACATTCTCTTTGAAAACACAACTTTGAAAATCTGTAAATTTCATCAGTGTGTGTTTGTTGTTTGTAAATCATAATAAGTATGTGTGTAATAATAAGTATAATGATTTACATATGGCTACGAAATTGGAGAGAACTGAAAGTCATGCATATTGTATATTTTGCTAAGTCACCTCTCACTTTTTAGGTGTAAAACTTATATTATTATGTACTTTAGGGATTTATAAAATTATTATAACATAAGTATTTCTTGATTTCCACATTCCTAATGTAAAAAGTCTTATATTTATGTAAACAAAAGAAATAAATGTTAAAAATAAATAATAGTTGTATTCTTTCTTAAATAATCATAGAAACATACAAAATCATTTCGATTATTTACAATATTTACATTATTATTCTAAAAATAGAATATATCATACAAAAGTAATCACTCATATTCGAGTTTAGTCGACCAGAGAGAAAGATTGGAAACTTTTCAGCCATGGTTGTCTATGGAATGACGGCGGCATATCCTCTGGTGAAGACTGCAGGGTACCGGCAAGTTCTGAAAGCATGTTTGCTGAAAAATAAAAAGGTATTTTATAGTTACTGGCAGATGGTCCACCTAACATTTTGATGTGGCAATTCTTGAGGCCTACATCTACTATTACCTAATATGATGATATTAATCTACTGGCAAACAATTAATTACATATTTGTCTGTGGACTGCAATATATTCATTAATATATTTACTGCTGATGACACATCTGGTATTGCAGATGTCCTTAGGGAGCGATGGCGGTGAACAGTTACCAACAGTTCTATGGCACCAAATAACATAAAATACTACATAATATACTCACTGGTCGCCTCACTATGCTCGAAGCCCCTCATAAGTTCACAGAACTCGATGAGATGTCCCTCGTTGTGCGACAGCTGCGTACTGAACTCCACGTCGCGGACGGCACACTGGTACAGCAGCTGTATACCACAGCGGCACACTGACAGTAATACAGACTGGTTTGTTGGTTTATCACCTAGAGTAAAGAAAAAAAAACATTTATTATATTTGTCTAATATTAAAAAGAAATAGATAATATTTTATTTTCCAGGTAATACAGTAAGCAGGTTTACAAATCGACATCAGTAGCTTAAAATATTACCAACAGTTACGTTACAAAATAATAACATAACATCACGCTTGTATTTTTCCGAAGGGTATTACGCCAGTTACAATATATTATTTGCCGGTAAGAGGTAAATTTGTTTGTAAGAGGTAATCTCTGGACGTACTGATCCAATCTTTCACTTATAGACGGATTAGAAAGCTACGCTATTGTCGGGTAAACACCTCTTTGTAATAGGAGTCAGAGACAGTCCGCTGTGCAGAGCCTGCATAAACTGCCCGGTGGTCGTCACATACAGGGCAAAGTACTTCGGTAGCCCAGGTACCCCCTGGGAGATTGTCAGTAACACCAAGGAATTGCTGGTCTTCCTTGAAGAGCTGGGGTGGATCGAATAATCGATTTTCCCACCCGTACGCAAAATACGCATATTGTCGTGGAGTTGCGGACGCTAGCCCGTATTACCTATTACGGTTAAAACGGATTTAATAGTTTCAGCATGGTTTATACACTAAAGAAACTATCACTATTTGAAGTGAATTGCAAAGTAAGCTTCGTATTTGTGACTTACCAATAAAACTGTGTGTAAACCTCTCCAACATTACAGCGCATATCCTTAGAGCGTATACCATGACTTGGACTAGAACGAGGTGGCAATCACATCTGGAACAACATTTTATTTCAACATCTATATCAATAAATAAAATTGAAGTGTCTGTTTGTAATGTCAAAATAACAGCTTTTTACTAAATACTTATGAAAGTATATACGGCAGTGGCGAAGGGTGAGTTTATGAGAAAGGTAAGCCGGCGCAAAAACAAAAAAAAAAAAGCTTACCTAGCCCGGACGTGGCGCACGTTTGAATATCACTTGAGAGACCAGAAAACGCGGGGTTCTGAACTGAAGAACATAGTTCCAAATGAGAGTCCATTACGGTGTCATACTTGCTCAGATATAACAAGGTTTCAATATAGTTACCGCGGTTATCAGAATTCGGACGTTCATCGTGGCCGCGAAAAGCTACGTCTTGTTTACCTAACAAAATAACGGTGTCAATAAACCGTTTCATTAAATTTCTATTTCGAGCTACTTTCCTATTATGAGCTTCAAACGAATTGGTGAAAAATGGTTCTATCCTACTATTCCCGAAGTCATGTAAATCTAAACAGCTACGAATATGCTTTTCAGTCTGCACATGTTTTTTTGATGAATTCGTCAGATTATTAATATCTGTAAAACCCCCTTTATTCCATAAACTACTAGAATCTGAGAAAAGTAAACATGGAAAACAAAACATCTTATTTAATTTACAACTACCAGTCAGCCATTGATATTTATCGTAAAGGGATACATTAAAATGTTTGACAAACCCATCACGTCGTTTGTAGTTTATAGTCATATCTGGTCGAGCACGACCTAGCCTAATTATGTGTTTCTTATTTTCAAAACTTAACCTTGAAAAGTATGTTTCCTCACGAAGCAAATAATCTGTCACACAACAATCTAAAACTATTAATGCCGCCATCCTACTAATAACTTTTCAAATCTACTTTAAAAAAGAAATTTCAACTTGCTAATCTATCGACTTACCACAAATTCCTAATTACAATGACGGCGAACGCACAATTTCACAACAAACTCACGATTATCCAATTCTAATTGTTACACTAATACTACACTAATAACTTATATGAATACAACGAACAAAATGCTAATTAACTACAAGTATCAACAAAATTAAAGGATAAAAATGCTATCATCTATTTACGTCAATCGTCAACATACTATTGTAGTCTTTGATCGTCAACAAGCGTCGAGCGAAGTTTGTCCCTCCCCCCGCCCCGAACCAAACCGAACGCTTACGAAATTCAGCGAATGGGTTCCTACACTGTACCTATCATAACTCGACTTTTTACGGCTTACTATTGCCTCAAAAAACAGCGTGTCACGTGACCTGAAGTGACGTCATGACGAGATTATTTTGTATAGAAATTTAAGTTTTCATAACCCGGGCGGACAACGAGTTATAATACTGGAGGCACAAGAGCAAAATTGGCGCGCACTTTAAATGTTTTGTTTTCGTTGGAATATAAAGACAATTTTTTTAATGTAGGTTAGGGTTTTGTAATACTTTAATTTTATGGTGTAAGTATTAAATAATACATTCAGTGTGATTATTAAACACTGCTGAGAACTACTGACTGTCATAATTTCCTAAGGGAAGCCGACAGGAATCGGGTTATTGGTTAGCTGCGCCCCTGATATACGGTACATACAACAAAAACTTTAAAAAAAAAATGTCGTCTGTCTGTTTGTTCTGGCTAATCTCCGAAACGGTTGATCCGATTTTGACGAGACTTTCACTGGAAGATAGCTGATGTTATAAGTAGTAAAGGTATTATAAGTAGTAGGCTGCATTTGTTTTAGAAAAATAATTAGGTACCCGCGCAAAAAAATGAAAACCCGTGAAATCTGTGTCTATACCTGCATCTATACACACAAATGAATAAAATTGAAGTGTCTGTTTGTCTAGAGTTCTAGGGTCTGTCTGTCTATTCCAGCTAATCTCCGAAAACTTTCACTAATTCAAAACGTTCACTGCCAGCTACACAAATAAATAATTTTTATCATAGAATTCCACGCGGACAAAGTCGCGGCTAGTGTACCTGAGATGTCCGACGACGAGGATGACGAACTAAAAAAGCTACGTGAACAAGTTATGAATCTTACGCTACAGCTTCAAAGTGCACATTCAGAAATAGAAACATTGTCATTAGAAAACAATGAACTCAAACAATTAAATAATAATTTGAGTAAAAAAAATAATTTATTTAAAAAAGTAACAAATACTCCAGTTAAACTAAAGCCGTCTAGCGCCAAAAAACAGAACAATAAACGAAATACAAGCAATAAGCAAGTCCAAACTGAAACACCCAATAAACAAATTCTAAACGGCACACCTAATAAACCGAATAAACAAATCCAAACCAAAACATTTGACAAAGAAATAAATTGTGAGACAACAGAAATAAGGAAAAATTATTCTAATAAAAACTCTAAGGAAAGATGCAAAATATGTATTTTGAGTACAGATAACAGTAACAAAATCCTGAACATTGCAGAAAACTCTTTCTCTCGTTCTGAAATATGCCACTACATAACACCTCATGGAAATGCAAACTTACTGCTAAAAGGATTGAAGGACAAAGTATCTAACTTTACACTAGAGGACTATTGCATTATCATGTTAGGGGAAGAAGACTTCAGAACAACAAGTAGTTATTTTGACATTATCCTATATATCAGACAAGCTCTACAGGACATCAAACATACCAATTTTATTTTATGCGCCCCAACATATAAATGCGACAATTGTACTAATTTATATAATTCAAGAGTGGAGACATTCAATAATCTACTTTTTCTGGACATATTGACGCATGAATACGCATATCTAATTGATAGCAACAAAAATCTCACATATGACTACATAGAGTACAACAGACGGACTGGCGCAATAAATAATACTGGACTACAAATATTTTTTAAGGACATAATAAATTTGATTAATGACATAAAATATAATAACCAAATGATATCGACTGACTGGAACTATAATAAAGATAATTTATTACACGGTGAACTTTTTCGTGACTAAACATCTTAATATAATGCACCAGAACATAGCAGGCTTATTGAACAAGTCAGATGCGCTCACAGTCTGTTTAAATGAACTTAAAGAGAAAAACAAACAAGTGGATGTAATATGCGTTACTGAACATTTTATGATGGAAGGCTACGAAAACCAGCTGAGCATTCCAAACTATTGCTTAGCTGCTCACTACAGTAGAAAGGAAGTTAAGAGAGGCGGATCATGTATCCTAATTAGAAATGGGCATGAATGGAACGAGCTATTAAAAATATCAAAAATGTCAACAACAGGAACTTTTGAATGCTGTGCCATTGAGCTTACCAAGTATAACACTGCCTTTGTATGTGTGTACCGAATTCCAAATATGAACAATCTCAATAATTTTTTTAATCAGTTTGAAACAGTTTTACTAGAATTATCTAAGAATTCATATAAAAATATTGTCATAGCTGGCGATTTCAATATAGACATGTTGAAAAGGAATTACCAGTCGGTGGAGTTTGAATGCATTCTACTTAGCTTCAACCTAAAACTAGCAATAAAACAACCTACTCGAATGGAAAGTCGGACATGTATCGATAATTTTGCGCATAATTATAATAAAAAATGTGAATCTGAAGTCTTAGAGTTTGCCCTTTCGGACCACACTGCCCAGCTTTTAAAATGTCCCGTGAATAAAATATGTACCATCGACAAATACTGTACTATTAGACGCGACTACAATAAAGAAAATATAAATAAATTTAAAGATTGTATGAGCAAAATTAATTATTCTAAAATATATGAAACAGACGACCCGAACATTGCCTACTACAACTTTCATGAAGTATTTTCGCTCTTCTATAACCTCTGTTTTCCTAAAAAATTGATTAAAATAAATGTAATAAACAAGCAAAGGTGGTTATCTAAGGGAATTAAATCATGTAGTAAAAAAAAACGGCAACTTCTGTGGACCTACAGATTAAATCCAAGTAAACTAAATAGAACTCGCTTTAAAAATTACTCTAAGTTATTTAGAAAAATCATCACTCTGACACAGCGTTCACAAAACAACTACAGAATTAAAATATCAGACAATAAATGTAAAACTGCCTGGCAAATAATAAATCGAGGAAAATTTAATGTACCTAAAAATTATATTTCAAAAATTAAAATCAATAACGACAAGATAACGGACGCGAAACAAATTGCAAATGAGTTTAATAACTATTTTATCAATAAAATACAACCAATACAGACTAGTCATAAAACTACAACACCCATCGTTAATAGCAAAAACTCAATGTTTATGGCACCCTGTACACCACAACAGGCACATAAAATCATTATGGGTTTGAAAAACACTAATAGCGTGGGTTACGATGGTATCTCAACTAAAATAATCAAATCAGTAGCATCTGAAATAAGCCACCATTTGTCTCACATCATTAATCTCAGTATTATGGCTGGCAAGTTTCCTGACGCACTAAAGATGGCTATCGTTAAACCATTATTTAAGAAAGAAGACAGAGAGCTGATGGAATACTACAGGCCTATTTCTCTGATACCTATCTTCTCTAAAATATTTGAGAAATTCATTCAAAAGGAATTAAACGGTTATATAGAAAAAAATAATATACTATGTAATGAGCAAAAAGGATTTCGCGAAAATAAGACTATAAGTATGGCCATCTATGACTTTCTATACACCGTATTGACAAGAGTAGATAAAAAAACACATGTATGTGCTATCTTCTGCGATATGACTCAAGCATTTGACTATGTAAGACATGACATTTTAATTAGAAAACTTGACGCGTATGGTATTAGAGGTAATGTACTTAATTTATTTGAATCTTATTTAAGCAATAGAAAGCAAATGACCGAAATCACTAGAATTAATACTAATACCAAAAAGGAAGAGATTTACTTATCAGAGGAACGTCTCACTACCTTTGGTGTTCCACAAGGAAGTGTTTTGGGACCTCCGCTTTTTACACTATATATTAATGACTTACCTACATCAATTTCACATCCTATGACTTTGTTTGCGGATGATAGCACGGTGACAATTTCTAATAATAACAGTGACATGATCCAATATAAACTTGACATTCACAATACTCTGACATCAATAATAAAGTGGTTAAATAATAATAATTTAAAAATTAATCTAGATAAAACTAAAATCATACATTTTAGTCAACGTTCGACTGTAGAAAACATGGACATAAATATAACGAATAAAACAATTGAAAGCGTAAATGGTACGAAATTCCTTGGACTAATGATTGATAAAAGGCTTGACTGGAAATCGCATATAGAGAACCTTTGCAAAAAAAATTGTAGTTCTGCATTTGCATTGCACTCTCTAGCTGCAGTTGTGAATGTAGACACCTTGATTGCAGCTTACCATGGCTTAGCTGCGTCTCACCTAAGATACGGCATTATATTCTGGGGAAATTCTACCGACGTTAACACGGCATTCAAGGCTCAAAAGAGATGTATTAGATCTATGTTTGGGTTAAAAACGGTTGATACATGTAAACCATATTTTAAAAAGTACAAAATATTAACACTTCCCTGTTTGTATATTCTCGAAACCGCAATGTTTGTTAAAACTAACCCCAAACTGTTCCCACGTCTAGAGGACGCCGTACCGCGTAACAGAAGAGATGCGACTATTCTTCGCATCTATCCAGCAAAAACAGCACTCATGCGCAAGAGTATCGTCTGCATGGCTCCCACTATATTTAATATACTGCCTAAACGATGGAAAGAGTTAAATAGGAATGCATTCAAGCGTCAATTAAAACTGTTCCTTTTGCATAAAGCATATTACAGTGTCTCCGAATTTCTAGCCGAAAAAGTTTTTTAGTTTTTTTTTTTTTTTTTTTTTTGTAATTTTGACATTCGTCTTGTAATTTGACATGAACTAGACGTTCACATTGTAATTTAGCAATCAACATTGTAAAATCGACATAAATCTGTTAATTTGGACTTGGGTTGTAATTTTGACATGTATCTTTCAAATTTGACATACATTTTTAAACTTTGACATTGTTCTTGTATTTGTGATTTATTTTTTCAATCTGAATGTTGCATGATGATATAATAATAATTTCGAATTAACAGGTCTCTAAGTTAAAAATTTTGTATTTGCAATTCTGGGTACCTTTCTTTCTTTTTGTGAAATTTTATAATAATATAACTCATAACTTTCTTTCTTTTTGTGAAATTTTATAATTTTCTAGTTGTCAATAAAAAGAATAATAGTTTTCAATATTATAAAAATATTTGTACGCCGATACTTACGGCTAAACATGACTGGACTTAAACAATTGATTTTAATCTTGCATGCTCTTGTATGTATACCATGTTTAGACAAATAAAGAATATCTTATCTTATCTTATACAGCTAGTTTTATATAAGTAGCCAAAAACTCAGCAGACAGGACTAACAAAAAAAATGCATTTTAACTTTTCGGCGTTAGAAACACTATAATCTACTATACTAAGTGGTCCTGTGTGACTATGCATAAGCCCTATTTCCTTGGGAATACGTAGTCAAGTTAAATGTAAATAAATAATGGCATCTCATAGCCACATTCTGTCATGCAAACTACGCATCACAATGACGTCACGCAAAATCTTGCATCGCGCAAGTAGATTTTACCGCGCGATCAGCATATATACAAAGGCCCGACATCAATCGTTGGGCAGTGGCCCACCAGACACAACACCCGTCTGGTCGATGGATCCTCCCCTTTCTATAGAGTATGAGTGAACTGCACACTCTGTTCCTCATATATATATCATCTAATACCACATACCTGGATATCTCTTTTGCCAAACTGCTGATAGAATTGTCATTGATATTGCTATACAATATGATGAGGTTTTGTGTGGTCTCCACCGCCTTGTCTGCGAGCTTCTGTTTCTCCATACATTTCAGACATGCTTCTATTTGTTTTAAAAGCACTTGTATGAAACATGAATCTGGAAAAAAACAACTTGTGATGAAGGTGGATAACAATACCTACATAATTTTGATTTATATCACAGAATAGTACAGAAGGCGCACTCCGCATTTTAGATATGAAGCTACAAGTACGCGGCAGGCACGTCGTGTCGGGCCAATTCAGTGAGCGTAACGGAGTCAGAAGATATAAGAGTTACGCGATAGAAAGAGAGGCAACTTCTAGGTGAATATAACTGTAGGTAATTAGCGCTTTGCGACCCGTATTGCACTATATTGTGTCGTAGAAAGAGTCCCTTTTTAGGGTTCCGTAGTAAACAAAGAAAGAAAGAAAGAAAAATGCGTTTATTGGCATTACAAAAAAAAATACACCTTAAAACTATAAAAACCGAAAACAAATTATTATAATGCCAAAAGGGCCGCAGCTCAGCATAATGTCCGCTAGTCCATTGCTTCATAAGTTCGAAAAAAAAATTGAGCAGATTTTTTTTTCGAACTTATGAACAATGGACTAGCGATCTGTTTCAATTCGTTTCAATTTATTATTGATCGTGCATTACGTAATTAGGCTGCAGATGACAACACAAAGTGAACCACCTGACGCTGATTTTCAGCCGCAACCCACTAGTGCCATACTCTAGAATAATAAACAAGGAACCCTTATAGTTTCGCCATGTCCGTCTGTCTGTCCGTCCGTCTGTCTGTTCGCGACTTAGCTCAGAGACGGTTAGTATTAGAAAGCTGTAATTTGGCATGGGTATACCTATACAAATAAATAAAATTGAAGTGTCTCTTCGTAATGTCAAAATAAGCTTTTTACTAAATGCATACAATTATGTAAGTATATACGGTGCTTATAAAAAAATACAATAAAATAAAATTTGTCTGCTTGTTCCATCTAATCTCCGAAACGGCTGGGCCGATTTTGACGGGACTTTCACTGGCAGATAGCTGATGTTATAAGGCTAAGCTAAGACTGTAACTTAGGCTACTTTTATTTTAGAAAAAGGCACGAGCGCGAAGCCGCGCGCGGAAGCTAGTCAGTAATAGAAATACGATACGCTTCGAAAGCGATTGCTACTTGCCTCAGCCCTGTTAACTACGCAAACAAAAATTCTACAGCCAAAATAAATAATTTGTACAGTATCTGCGCGTTGCTATGCAGAACTTTTTAACAACAGTTAATAAGATTTTTTAATAAGATTAATTAATAAGATTTTTTCACTCCACAAAACCATTAAAATAAAAAGCGACTCTTGCACAATAAAGTGCAATTCAGGTCGTTATATTCACCTAGAAGTTGCCTTTCTTTCTATCGCGTAATTCTAGATCTTCTGACTACGTTACACTCACTGAATTGGCCCGACAAAACGGGCCCGCCGCGTACGTGTAGCTTCATACCTAAAATGCGGAGTGCGCTACTGTACTATTCTGTGCTTACACTCAATGCGCCAATTTAACTGCCCGACATGTAATTTTATATCTTACCTTTTTTATACAACAGAACACCTTGATCATAATCAGTCTTCAGATTCCCTGTTCCATTCCCAGGGCAGAACGTCTTCATAAACCCATCCCATAGTGCCACAGTCTTCAATAGGCTAAGTACATGAGTGACCACAAATGGCGTTGGTCTAGATGTCAGTATTATCTTTAAAATATCTAGGACTTTTGATTTGTTGACCTCGGAAGATGTTAGGGCTTCGATAAGGGATGTTATTGATAGTAGCAGGCCGCTGTACAGTGTGGCGCAGGACTGGAAAAGATAATTTAAGAATTTATTGGCATTTTGGTCTTTATTATTAGTAAGGTAAAGTACATATAAGCCCTCTTGAGATTTATGTCTACTACACGGTCACATTAACTTGACGCATCTCTGGAATCCGACGCCCCGCCCGCTTCCCCCCGCATTCCCTTAGCTCGCCCGGCACATGTCAGTATGGTCAGCATATTTGTTACCGATGCGCGCGTCGATAATTTGGCTAGATTTCTGTTGTTGTTATATTGTTTTTGGACATTATTGTTACGTTTTACCAAAATGACGTCATCAACGCCAAGCGTCAAGTTAATGTGACCGCGTTGTACGTTTGTTCAATTTTGCACTTTTCGGTACTAATAATAAAGTGCAATATTGAATGTCTTCAGAAAATCCCAGCTTTGTGCTCATTTTGGCTAGTGCGGAACCTTAGTTCAGCATAAGCATAATCAGCCTATAATGTTCCCACTGCTGGGACACAGGCCTCCTCTCCGTGAGATGGAGTAGGCTGTAATCTACCACGCGGGCCCAGTGCGTGTTGGTAGATTTAACCTTAGTTTTCTGTCTTGCGAAATAAATAATAAAATATTTCGTTTAAATATTTTGTTTCGTTTCTGGAATTTTGAACAATAGACAAGCTTGACGGTAATTCTAGATTTTTAATATTTAAACATGAAACATCAAAAAACAGAATAGGTAATTTCCAAAATGTACACTTTAATTTTGAAATATTTTCGCACAGGAGTAACATTAAAAAAAAAATATATATACTTACAGAATTGTCAAGCAACATACATATCCTGCTGATAATGTCAATGAACTGTCCTCTCTTCTCTGCAGCCTCGTCAGGCATTTGTTCATGTTTAAAGAACCAGTACACTCCTCTAGAAGAGTCTAGAACATACGCTAGTGTCGCAACCATTCTTCTGGATAGGATCTCTTGTTCTTCTTTGTATAGTGCACTGAAATAGAAAACCTTTTTTTTTGTTGACATTTGATGTCGGGGGACTCCGGTCCGGAACGAAGTTCCTTCTCACGTATGATTTAAAACTTTTGACACTTGAAACTTGAGGCCTTGAAACGGATTTTTTTTCGAAGTTTCTTTGAGCTCGCTTATACTGTTTTACCCACCCACATACGCGTTTTTAATACACTGTAACTTTATGAGCTTCTAAAAACTTATAATCGATGGCTCTGTATTAAAAACGCTTATTAAATTCCCACTTTCCCCTCTCTCTGTCTCTTTCTAGTCGCATGGAGGGGGCATAATACTTTTTCGTTACGTGACGATTTCAACCTGCAACTCCTACCGCATGCCGCGTTAAAGAACTTCGGTCCAAAAACGGGGAATTCAATGAATGGGATGAAAATGTTATATCTAGTTACAAAAGTAGCTCTCTAAGTTGCTTTCCATAGCTTGTTGAGTGCACCAATGACTTAACATTTTTACGGGAACACAAGCCAATGTGCCCGATGAGATTCCATGCAAACTTTCATCCCGTATTTAACCCCCCCAAGAGATGAATTTTCAAAAATCTTTCCTTAGTTACTTTCGCTTTATAAGGAACTCTTCTGCAAAAGTTCATGTTTCTACACCCAGCGGTTTAGGCTGTGCGTTAATTGAGTAATGTTTTCGGCACAAAATTCGAATAGCGATATTTCCTCAAAAATTGTAATCCACCTGACGCAACATTTAAGTTTTTTTGCCCATGTAGTGTTTTGTGCCCCCTTTGCTCTTGTTGTTATAGATTTGGCAGTAAAACCAGTAAAACTTGTTATCTGAATAAATAAATCTAAATTGTTGTTACTGTCTATAATTACTGTCTATAATTACTGTCAAGTCTACAACTAAAGGAATGTAATTGTATAGGTTAAAATTAAAGATTTGCACACCATAAGTAATGGTAGAATGTAAAGGGGCCATTATAGTTTTAAGATCATACATTTGTAAACCTACATTCTGGCAAATAAATGAATTTGAATTTGAATTTGAAACTCCAAAAATGGTTTATTGTTTTTGTTTTAACCCCAACCTGGAAGCTCTTGGCCTTCATTTCACCTAATGGTAAGTGATGATCAGGCCGAAGGTGGAACCGAGCTTCACCCGGACTCCTCAACCACTGAGGAACTGGGTATCTTACCTCTAACTGCCGAAACATAACAATGCTGTTACGACAGACTTAGATCATACATAATTATCAGAATGTGTTTCTGCAATGAAGACCTGTGAAAAAATCGAAAATTACCAACCTGCCTCTTAACAGATCCTGTTTGCTAACATATTGGTAACTGGAGGTGACATCCATGTATTTCTCGTCCATTTCCTTCTGGAAGGAAGTCGTCACGCGCTGACATACCGTCTCCAGTCTACTGCGAGTTTCATTCAGTATGGATTTTATTGATCTGAAGATCTGGAATAAGTGTATCTTTGGTTTTATGAATATTTGTAAAGCAATAAATATTGGCAATAGTAAAAAAAGATAAGTCTACTACTACACAGTTGTTCAGGTTGGCGTGATTTGGCATAACCAGGTGGTAAAATATGTATTCGATGTTCCTGCCCCTTTATGCTGTGGTGTGTTCAACTGGAACATTTGTCTCAATATTAGCATTATTTCGTTCATGCAAAATAAACTAAGTATATGACAACCTAAATAAGGTGTATTTTGAATTGGCCAGAAACGAGATTGATTTGAGTGAAACTTTTAGGAGCGTTTGGCTTGTGGTGTACTATCCGATTGCTGATGCTCGCGACTAAGAGGCTTGTTATGGCGATGGCGCGCTAAATAACGAGCTACGACCAAGTTAACAACATTATAAAGTCACTCATACTTACATTAAAATACCTCTCCTCAATCCTATCACTATCCCCTGTAAACACACTTGTAACATCTTCATAAACACAGCTCATCACCACTTTGTTCTTGCCTGTCTGTTTGGGCACCGGCGTGGTGGGCAGTCGGTGGAACGTGCTGTATATCCTGCACTTGTTTTGTGATAGGTCTGTGGTCTTCTGTAGCTTCTCGTTGTAGTCTATTATGGAATGCTGCTGGTTTGTGCATGGTTCTAGTATGTAGGGGAGTATTGTCGGATTGGTTGCTGGTTCTGTAATTGAGAACAGGAAATAAAAAATAATTATAATTTTTCTCTGTTTTAAAACATGGTAAACATTTGGAATGAATCTGTTACAATAATTCTGTAGATGCCAAATTGAACCTGCAATCAAGATTTCTGTTTGATTAATGCGTTTGTTGCTCTGAATCCTTATATTTTGATAATTTTGATGAATTGAATAGAGCAGACACTAGCTGACGTTTTTTTTATTTAGATTCTGTTTTACAGGGTTCAAGTTTTGTCTATTATATTATATATTTTGTAATCAAAAGAAAACTCACTTTATTCCAATAAAGCCACACCTAAGACCAGTCAATAATGAATTTACAGTTGAAAGCTAGCTAACAACTATCAATAGCATTACAGTACCTGCTGTGCATGTTTTGTTCAATTTCAGCATGTGGGCTTTGTCATCAGTCTGTACTGCGTTGGACGCTGTCTTCACTCTCTTACTTTGAGTTACAAGTGTATCATTCTGTAGTGTGTTGTTGTAATGCCTGTGAACAGAAACAGTTAAATCTGTTACAGTAACTATATGGAATATTTAAGCCATCACTGCCGCCTAGCGCAGTAGTGCACCACCTCAATGTTCAGTCCTGAATATTCAAAAAAGGAGATCACCCATTTTGTTAGCCAATTTGGGATAAAAAAAGAAGTCTGCGACCAGGAATGAATTACATTTTATTTGAATGGTGGCAGTAGTAGAAACATTTCTTTGTATGGCGACAACGCTGTAAAGCATTTGCGAGTAAAGATATACAACGATCTTTAAATGAAATAAATTATGTACACCCCGCCCATTCGTGTAATATCCCGTATGATTATTATTCCGCTATTTTGAGCTGGGTGATACCACCTGACATACAAAATTGATTGATGACAAAAAAAAAAAAAAATCTGAGAATGTGTATATCTCCGAACCCAAATTGTTCTCGACTTTGACGCCGTAGTAAAAAATAATGCGTTTTATGTGTACTTTCAAAATATGTAAATATTATTGATGACCGCCAAAAAAATTTTTATTCCAGAATGGGCGATTGATATCCTTTGATATTTTTTCTCGCTGCCCTGCAATAAAAAGCAAAATCTAAAAAAATCTAAATAATTTAATCTGTGGGAGTGATTTCATGAAACAGGATGGAATTGTGTCACAGGAAGCCAGGGAGGAAACCAATGCGTGACATTTGATTTGCTACATATTCTGCACTCTGAAGAATATACTTTACTAACTGGGGCTGGGGCTGATGTAAGAGATTATCTGTAGTCTTTAGACAATCTCTTTCTAACATCAAACCATTAAATCTTTCTCAGACCATCAAAAAATATAAAGCTATTTCTACATATCATACATGAAATATAGGTATTCATACCTTTGTGATATGTCATTTCCTCCAACAGTAACTTGTGTTAGTCTCACTTTTGAAGATTCCAGTTTCTTGCACTTTTCCTTTACACTTATTATTTCAAGATTCTGAAATAAAGTACACATATGAATAACGTACATGTACCTTATGTATGCTATATTCATCCTGTCTAAGGCCCATATTACAGAACGTCGCTCGAAACTCTAGCATTACTTAAAACTCTTTTACAAGGCTTTTGATTGGTTGAAACTAGTTTTAAGTAAGTATTTGTATGTTAATAATTAACAAATTAATTTGCAGGTGAACTTTTACGAACTGCACAGGCCTTCACAACTTTCTAAAATCATAAATAATTAGTAAACAATGACCTTGAAATCCAACTGTGTTCTCAGATCTTGCATCTGACCGGTAGCAGCACTAAGCTTGTCTGTCCACTCCATCTGTACTTTCTCCTGAGCCTTTATCTTGTCCAACCTGGCATTATCCACGGCTGACTGACAACTTTTCAGCTGAGTCCGCAGAATAGAAGCCTCACCTTCCTTTGTCACACATTTCTCTAACAACTTCCCATTTTCTGACTTTAGTTTAGCATTCTCCTCTTGCATCTGAAGCAGTTGGCGGTACACTTGGTCCGAATCATGACTTTTGAACACCTTGTCACTAAATATCAAGTCATCTGACATGTTGACTTGTCCATTAGTTTTAGGTATAACTTTTGAGGAGATTCCAGGTAACGGTGAGGATATTCGATGGCATTTTTCTTTTAAGTGAGTTGATATGGAAATGGGTGTGTTGAATGACGGTTTTTTGAACGTGAATTCGGTTTTTGACTTGCTAGTGCTAGGAGTAGGCTCGAAACCAAGCTGAGTGCTAGTTGAGCCTGGTTTCATGCACATACTGTAGTCTGCCAGTTGACAGATGTCGCTAGTGTTGTAGGCCTGCTCGCAAGCCTGGCTGGCGAGGAGTAGGATCTCGTCATCATTGTCGTCTCCCCAATTGTCATCAATGTTAGATTCTACGGCATAAAAGTTTGTACTTAACCTAACTTGAAATATTATTCATTTTATTTTGTGCTTATATTGTACAGACACTTTGGTAGATTATTTTTGATATTTAACACGTAAATAAATAAAGAATAAGCAGTAAATGTACAATTTGGGAAGTTTACCTTGGTTGAATTCATTGTTTTGACTCAATGGAAAGTTGTGATCAGATATGCTAATGTCAAGTTTCGCTTTTTTTCGTTCACCTTGGTGTTGCGGATAAAATCGTTTGGACATTTTTAAACAAAATTCATTCCAAAACAAAGTAAAAATTTAATTTTGGCGGTACGACCGCCTTTGCAAACTGAAAACGAACAAAAATATCAAAACACAGATAAAAAATTTGAGAAACTGTCAAATACGTAAAACAAGGTAATAACCACAGACTATATAGAGAACTACACATTGAACAAAAACATGAAATTGGAACACTGTCTTTTAAGCAGCTGAAAAAAACACAAATTCAAACGTGTGGATGTGTTTGGCTTGGCCGAGAATGATAATGGCTACAGTAGTGGGTATTTTTTGCTGATTTGCCGATCCGGCTGAGTGTTGTTTTTTTTGTGCACAAATCAAAGGAAGCTTGCGTCAAGCGCTTGTGATGCATCACAGATTTTTAATGGTTTGTAGTTTGCGGCAAGTGCAAAGCGTGTAAGGCCAGCAAAATACATACGGAAAAATTCCGAACGTAAAGTGGATTTTGTATGGATTTGCGGCCTTCGAAATTTCGAAAGGAATTTCAAATCAAGGATTTTTCACATTCCGTTCGGAATTTTTCCGTATGTATGTGGCCGACCTAATAGTAATACCAAGGTGTTACCGGGTAATAACGGTTTTCGCAACGACCATAGACAAACCAAAAGATGCGGAATGCTACTCTGTTCTACGATGGGATACATTTTCTCTTTGGTTAGTTCGTCGTGGAAAGCCGAACAGAGTAGTCGCGTACGATGGCTGAAAGTTATAAACTTGGTGATCTTGTGTGGTATGTATTGAAATTTGGAGCTATTTGAAGCTTTTTGTGATGATTACTCGATTCCAGTGTTGGTAATACATAACTTATGTTTGTTTCAGGGCCAAGATGAAGGGATTCAGCCCTTGGCCCGGCCGGGTAAGACGCCTCATTATTACTTTTGAAGTTAAAAATAATAAAACTATCATTTTCTATCAGTAAATACCATGAATCAAAATTGTAAACAACTATTGGAGCTTTTGTTGATGAAATTGACAGATTAGATTCACGCAATTATAGGCGGGAAAATTTCTTGATAATTAGGAGTGCTTGGCTATAATGCTGCGTGGCTAGGGTATTGGCCGGAGAAACACTATAAATACCTCGTATTATAGTGATCAAAGCTGTCAGAATTGATAAACAAGTTGAGAAATGTCATAATATGGCTAAAGAAAACATTGACCCTAATTCTGGTTTGTGATGGTTTTCAGGTAGCCATTCCTACTCCGGAGCTAAAGCCTCCCAAGAAGGCGATGAACGTACAATGCATTTACTTCTTCGGAACTAATAACTAGTAAGTGCTCAGTTTTATTCATGTAAACAAAAATAATTGATAAGGTTTCACTTGTTGGATTAGCTTTATGTTTGCCTAAACTGTCAAAGGTATTAGGACACTACTCACAACACAAGTGAAACAAATGCTTTGCTTTTGTTTTATCATAGAGTAATTTTCAAATTTTTGTGGTAACATATTTTTTTCAATAGCAACACCCATTAGTAACTTTGACCAAGTATTGAACAATGTTTGTTTATAAGTAGGTACCAGTGCAGTGAGGTAATGACATGCATGATAAAGATTTTTCTGTAAAAAATCAGATTCTTAATGGACAAAAGAAACTTTGGAATATGAGCTAATAGAAATAGATAACACTGCAACAGATTACACAACTGAATGTTGCCATTAAATAAGTTTTGTAACAACAATTTTAGTCAACTATTAGTATTAGCAACTGGTCTACAGGTGTTACACGAATGGATGGAATAAGACATGAGTGCATTCACCAGTGCCACTTTCAGACTTCCTCTTGGAAGTCTGAAAGTGGCACTGGTGACTGAAATTTTGTTAGGAAATCGGCTGTCATAGTATGGGCATTTGATGCAGAGGAATGAGGAAAGTTTTGAGTAAGAATGTTGGTGGCTTCGGGAAGACAAAAGAAACGATGGGTGGTCTGTGTGATAGATGGTATGGCTAGAAAGGGGGTGACTACCGAGATGACGACTAATAGAGAAGTATGGAAGAATTATTTGTTGCGCTGACCACAAATAAATTGGGACAGATAATTTGGACTTGAAAAAGCCTCAACATTTCTAAAGAAAGAAAGAAGAAATATTTATTCATCACATCTGCAAAATAATTTAAAAAAAAAACCATTCTTAAAAACAGTAGGAAAAGGATATTGTGGGGTCGCCAAAAATGAAAAAATACTTACTTTCAAAATCCTTATTCTAGGATTAGACCATTCTACCATGCGCCACACCTGGTTTAGATAGATATAGGCCACACAATATTTTTACAATATACCTACCTACTGTCACAGATTTCTTGCCCATATGATCCACTTATGAATACACACTGAATCCTAGATTAATGATATCAGAGAATAAGATACTTATTTCAGAGGTAATCAACATCTTGCTATTGTGCACTGTGGGACCCTGCACGAATCATGATAATGTTGTACATAAGATTGTCTTATACGCTTTTGGCCATTTATAAAAAAAAATTAAATGCTTTTTAGATTAAATGCATATTTGTAGGTAAACCAGAAAAAAACAATGTTCAAAAGTAGAAAGTAAATTTAAAAAAAAAACAAACTACATATTTGATTTCTGATTACATTGCCCCAACTTTTCACTCTTCACTACTATAAAGTGAAATTCACTTACAAAATTATTTCTTTTCCATACAAAATTCAATTTAATACATACATTTTTTGCTGGCCTAACAATAACATCATAAGGTTTAATTTTATTCAAATAGGATAAGCGTAAGAATCAGGATTTGGTTAGTTACTTAGACTTGAGAAATCCAGTCGTAGCAAAACAGACATCTAGATCATGTTTCAAACTGCAGTATGGCAACTTTGCTCCCTCCCCTCACTATTGGTCCGCTGGCGTTGATTGGACAGACTGTAGAGTCGTTAATGTTGGTAGTCTGTGTACAAGTTAGATCCGAATAGACTTTCAAGTTGCCGCAAGTAGCCTGTGCTAGTTGCACAGGTGCGCCCAATATTATTATTTTCTGTATTGAATTATTTTTATGAGAATGTGACACTTCCGTGTAGTGACGTCACAGCATAGCAAACACTTCCAATCAGATTATCTGTAACTTGCTAAGTTTTACTTTAAGTAAAAGTAAACATTTTCAACTGTTTTCCGAATTCGGTCGAAATGTTTGAGCAAAGTTGCAATCCTAAGCCACTGGAGCGGAGAGGAGAGGAGCTGTGCCAATATTAACTAATGGAATTGCATAAAATCTCCGCTCCGCAATAGTGGACAGGGATTTGCGAACTAGTTTTAAAAAATCACACAAAACCGGGAAGCGGAGCGGGTAAATGGAGCGGAGAAGCGGAAAAACTCGGCCGCGGGGAATTGCAGCTTAAATTATTCGTCGCGTGAACTCGTCCTAGATCCGCTCAGTCCGCAACTCCGCTCCGCACTACCTCGCTCCGCATCAATGCACAGACACAGTCCGCAATTACTCCTTCGCTCCGCTCCGTTGCCTCGCTCCGCATCAATGGACAGGCAGCCTTACCCCGTGTCCTAACTGAAAGCGACCGTCGCGGGAGTACGAGTATGCGATCGACATGATTGTATGAATTTATGACGTTTATGCGTCATACTTCATCAATACGCAACAATACAAAACGCAACGCATATTACTTAAAAAAACGCGCGACGATCGCTTTCGGTTAGAACGCGGCCCTAGGGTAAGGTCAAGCAAGCGTAATTTTGGTCGCGCAAGATGAGTCACGTAATTTCCGTTGAAATCATAACTTATTTTTGCGTCGTCGTGTGGCACAAACAAGACTTTTATTTATAAGAAACCGAATGCAGCTTAAAACGTCCATCTATTTGTCTGTCAGGACAGACAAGACAGCTTGTATTTGCAGGACTGTAATAAGAGCTTATTTTTGGTGTCGATAAAATCAGTATTATGTAGGTATGCGTAAATTCATCCCAACTACGGAACCCTTGACAGTGCGTGATCTGAAACGCATTTAGCCGGTTTTTAACGTACGATCATGCCATATTATTCCAAATACTTACAATTCAGACCACATTTTAGTATTAGTAAGTTATATTATTACAAGCTGTGTTCTGACATCGTCATTTTTGCCGATGGGAAGTTCAATCTTCCATAAAAACTAATATCCCCTATTTAACACCTTTAAGAATGGAATAAAAGGAACTCTTGTGCAAAATTTCATCCTTCTAGGCCTAACGATTTAGGCTGTGCTTTGCTAGAAGACAAGCAGCATTTAAAGTACCTACAAAACCAAAGATTAAGAGAGATATCAGATCATCAGATTTATGTGAAATCTCATCTCCAGCCTTAAATATATTTGTTTACATATCGTCATCACATTTACATATCAAATAATTATGATTTTTAATGCAGGATCACGTATTCGAACGTGTAGAATGAAATAAAATAAAAATCAGATTTTCGTCAAAAATGTCACATTCGCGGTATTGGATGACGCTCGTTCTGAACAGTGAACGAACAGGGTCTATAATGATCATATCCCAGTGAAACCTATGACTTGGTAGTCCGACGGTCACACCACTAGGCTATCACTGCTGATAAATATTGACTATTGAGTCGTTACGCTCGGGTCTGTGACGCTGAATCGGGTATACTCGGCTCCAGTCGGCCGGTGACGCTGAATCTCGGATACTCGTCTGAGACGAGTATACGCGAGAAACGAGAGAAAACTTACGACTGGAGACGTCGTCTCCAGTCGTAAGTTTTGATTTCTATCGTAATAAGCACACATCGTCTTTTTTACACTCTTGAAGTTATTAAAAATATGTGTTCTATTACCAGTATGACCTCGTATTGGGTAGGCTGTCCGTACAATGAGAGGTCAGCTTATATTGGAAAAGTATAGCTGGACGTGTCGTCGTCCGAACATATCGTATTTATGGTATCATATTGTATTCATTTTTAATTTAAAAAATCTGCCGGTGAGTCCCACAGAAAGCTTAAGGCCTTCCCTTTCCCCACTCGATTCGATCCTGTATATTTTTTTTTATTTTAAATTTATAATATATATTATATAATATAAAAATAATAATTTAGGTAATAATGGAATGGATGTGAATAACACAATTCAATATTTTAAAAAGTGGTTCAGTTATAAGCGTTTTGTAATTGTTTGCTAGATAGATAACTAAGCTGACGTCACTCACTGTGAAAAAAAATCCTACTCGCGCGCAACGAGACGGTGGAGATTTTTTTGTAATTTTAATTCACTTTCGGCAAAAGTAAACTACCGGCACAGACCTAGGCTTTAGGAGCGCGAAAGCTCCACCACGAGACGTAACGTAGAGATACGGCGGTGGGGTATTTATTCTATGTTATGGGGTTTGGTTTCCGCACTTGTCCTTCAGTGGACCATTGTGCGTTTTATACTTTAAAATGATACATTTTAAACCTTATTTCTACTTTTACATTTTCACTCAATTTGCTGTCGCTGGTCACTGCTGAACATTGCCCTCTCTTAGACAGGCCCAAAGTCAGGATTATTTGAAAGGTATAAGGTGTAGGCTCAGAAAATGAACAGTGCAGGACGGCAACAGAAAAAAAAAACCGGCTAGAACTAAGGGTTCCGTAACACCACATATGTTTTTTATAGCCTTAAATGTCCTACTGCTGGGCGAAGGCTCTTTTCTTGTGCCATCGCCAGTCCAGGGCCCTATTTAGTGTAACTGACAATGCGAAATATTTGTCAAATAACTGACAAAATTGACATATCTTTGCTGTGAAGACCCCGTAGTAAAAATCTTAAATTTGATGAATTTAAGATTTTTACTAATTAATTCACTGACAGACAACACACAGGAGGCACTAATAAAGGAACACGCACTAATGGAGGATAAAAAAAAAATATCCTTTAAATAGTGTACTGCCTCCAGGTCTAGTGGTCGAAATCTCAAGCGCTACTGCTGAGCATGAGGTCTTGGGTTTGATTTCCGGGTCGGGCAAGGGGTTTTTCAATCTGGAATATCTCAGTAGCAGCCCGGAGTCTGGCAATAGGCTCGCCCCCCATTACATGGGACTTAAACATAACTGGCGAAATATGGGTGTACTATAGGTACACCTCTGTCTGACCCTTCGGGGACTACAGGCGTGATGTGATGTTATGTTATGAAAGTTTGTATGGAAGTTCGTTCGTTTTTGCCTCTTTAAGTTTTTGCCGCTGGTCGCACGGCTTGTAATACAGAAAATTATAATGGAAACTTGCAAAATTGTCGGATTGTCTCCTGGCTAATATACTCATCTCGCCTATTAGTATTTTGTTGTCCGCCAAGTTTTTATTAAATGTAAAAAATATAACTTGGCGATTCAGGCGAGTTATATATGTATACTGTTATATTGTAACATAGTTTGAATACTTATTGAAAACTAGCAATAACTTGATTATAAAGAAAGTCAGCATTTACAAGACTTAAGGACTTTATCATCAATGCTTCCATGGTATATAGTCCAAACCATCCAACCAAGTAAGTCGAAAAGTACCTATGCATTGCACCATGTAGTCGCAAACAATCCAGCATTGAATAAACGTACCATGCCTTGTAACAATAAGGGGGGAGGGGCGGATATGCTTTCTATATCATCGTTCTACTCACATAGACGGAAAAAACTTCGTAAGAAAGCCATACTCCGCTCCCAACACGTTCAAAATGACGCTATTGTCTTACAATTTTATTCAATGCATTTGATGAAACAGTTGCGGGACTGCCAGCTAGTTGAACGTGTTGTACGGGATGTGACAGAAACGTTTTTCTACTAAAAATCGTAGTCCGTGATGCAATATCACTGAAGTTAATCGTGTAAACGCTTAAACGTTCGTTCAGCTTTCGAATTGCAATCTCATCGGTTGCCCGACGAAAGCTAAGTTGTTAGGTTGTTACTGACATACATGTCCTGTCCTACATGAGTGACAAAGCGATAAAGCACTTGAAAACTAACAATCGATACGTAGTAGAATCAAATATTACGACTTACTTCTCGACAGGATAGGCAGAGGTGTACACATACCAATATTTTTTGTAACTAACTGTTGTTTCTATCTTACTTAGCTGCGATCGCGTATTAGGAGGCGACAAAGTGTGTAGCAGTGCGAATCTGTTATGTCTTTAGAGCCCGTTACGTCATTCACGTTACATTTATCGTTCACGTGCGTCGATAGTTCTAGAGCTACACTTTATATTACTAGAGTAGGCTTTATATTACTAGAGTAGGCACAGGCCGCACAGGCACCCTTGTGTGTGACGTAGGTTGCATGGCTTTTTTAGTAATCACAATATCGTTGACCACTATCGGTACAAATATTTGCCATGACTCGAACCCGATTTTGCAAAGAAATATGGGGACCTAAATATCGAGTCGTGAACACTAGGAGTTGCGAAATGCATTATGCACTTAGCATTCCCCTTCAATTTACTAAGGCAATTTGTGCCAATCTTTTGTTGGCCTCTTGCTTAACACGATACTGAGAGGATAATGGAATTAATAGACATCCGAAGTCTTTGAGGAGTGATGAGGCTGCTGTAGACTGAAGCTTAGGATACGCTCATACACAAATCTTAGGATCTTAACATTAACTTTTTGTACTACGTTTGGATGACCTACAAAGTCGGCAACTGGCTTTTTACTGCATAGTCTAATATACCAGAGGTTAATTTTGAGTCATCCTTTAGTAGAACCACGTCGACACGATTACAACCAAGTAGTTTTTAGCATTCGTCCATATTATTATAGTCAACGGCACGTCCATGGAAATAATTTGACGTTGAGAGCGCTTTAAGAAGAAGTAATAAGATTTCTCTTCGTAGTTGACAATAGCCAAATAACCTTAAATTTAGCAGTGATAGCCTCGTGGTGTGACCGTCGGACTGCCATGTAATATAAATCTGGTCTCGAGTTCGAACCCAAGGCACGCACCTCTGGCATGCCTGAGAGATATTTCTCAACGACATGTGAAGCTGTGAAGCCAAGTCAGAGACCCATGGGCGGCATAAAAACTCTGACACCAGGGTAGAAAGATCTTAAGTATTGTGGCTTCGGAGTAAGGCGTTTAATGCCATGTCGTTGATAAGGCAACCCCTAGTATTCAATCAAGACTTATCTTCATATTGGATGGATATATATACACGCATAATTGGATATCCGTTACTATGCATTATGGGGATATCTTCCCCTGGTCCCCATTCTAGAGTGCCTGACCCACGCTGGAGCTGTTTCTGCTAATACCGGGGCGACCTCTTTTCATATTGGAGCAATTAGTATATCGCACCTTTGGTAGAACAAGGGCATAATTGTCATAAATTGCCAAACGAATGTCTTTGTCCCTCCAGTTCAAAGGGCCTTTTTAAAGCATTTCTGCATATTTAAGTCATTTTGACAATTTATGACAATTATGCCCTTGTTCTACCAAAGGTGCGATATTCCACATATCCACCTCCACCCTTTGCATGACCTAGTTTTGAATATGAATATGATGTAGGCTAGTAGTTTTCGTTATTGGAAAACGAAATCTGGGAATTATGTTGAGAGGAATACTCTAAACTTGATTATATTTCGCGAAAAATGCTGTTTTTGAGAAACGGATAATGAATTAAGCCTGCATGTTTGTGTAGTGGTTTCCTAGGAAAAAGAGATTCTTATAAATAAGAGGATTCTATAAAATTACGTTGTTATTTGATACTTTTGCGTTAAATATGGAATGATGAACTTTCCCTTCGGTTTCGAAACGGTAACAAGGGGGGAGCGCATGTGTGGGAGTGCTTAATACTAGGATTTCGTAGGGAGTGTGCTGCAAGTCAATATAGGAACATTGTATGTGTTTATATTTTCTTTTACATAGCTGTCTGCGTCATGCTTGTTGCTCCTCTCGTAGATCGAATTTAGGTACGGCATCGTTCATAGAGCGGGTGTAGGCTGCATTCCTTGATTAAGTGAACACTTAAACGTTAGGTGCATCACTCAGCCGTCCGCCTATACTGAGAAGAATAGATTGCAGTTCTACTCGAAAAATAAATGTTAAATGCTATAGCTGATTTGTTTTATTTCTTCCTAATGTTTTGTCTTCCCTTAATAAAAGTAAAGACTGTGAAGAGTGAAGCTATTTTGTGTCACCATGTGTAGTGCAACTGTTAACTGATTTTCCTGCCTTGATTTTCCCTGGATATGATAAAAGTGGGGCAACTGACCTAGAAACTGATGACCGCTTGTTGTCAACAGTGCCTGGATCGAGGGCAACAACATAAAGCCGTACCATGAGTTCAAAGAACAGCTGATCAAGTCCTGCAAGACTGCCGCCTTCAAGGAAGCCGTCAACCAGATCGAAGAGTTCATTGTCAACCCAGAGGTAGGTTTATTAAATAAATATTTTACCTATTTTAGGGGGCCTGTTTCATTCCTAGTATTTGTGTGTATAGAATTATACAGAATGGCAGGGACATCGATGCGAAACTTTTATCATGGATTTAGTATATAATATATGATTCTGAACCCTGCATTGAAATTTTTCGCCGGTTATTTAAAAAAAAATCTTCTGATGTTTCATAGAAAAGTGGACCTACGCGGTCTAAATGTATGGAACAGCAGATTTTTTTTTTAAATAACAGTCGCAAAATTTTACCGCAGGGGGGGTTCAGAATCACGTACTGAATCCATGGTAACAGTTTTCGCATCGATGTCCCTGCCACCCTGTATACACATACATAACTTGCGTTGGCAGACCAATGGCCAGGTGGGTGGAGAACCTACAGAAGATCGCGGGGAGACCTGGATGAGACTCGCAAGGACCAGGGAAGCATGGCACAAAAGGGAGGAGGCCTATTCAGGGGTTCTAAACAAGGCTGCTAATGATGATGATGATCACATATACTTACGCCTTTTTCTGAAACTACAGAACGCCACCTGCTACGATCCTTGCTCACTCCTTTTGCCTCGTTTACGTACATACATAATATAATAATATTAATTTTTATTTATAAGTAGTTTGTACATGGCATACAGGGTTGTCTTAAACTAACATGTTAAAGAAAAAACCAGTACAAATATTACAGAGGTCATACAGGACTCCCTTTTCCTAAACCAGGCAGGAAAACCTGTCTGTATCTTAGGAAAGAGTATCCTTTTATAATGGGTCTTAGTGGCGGTTACAAAATAATTGGTACGTGCAGTGGGCGAACAAAGTACTTATATATATACAAACAAATAGTAGTGATGAAACAGGGCTTGTAGAATGTGCAGGAATTTATGTCAATTTCGTATGCTTTATGAATAACGTTCCTTTACTCATATGTAATTTCTGAAAGTATTCATGAATTACTTTGAAATGTATTGTTACAAGTCATGGTCTAAATATGGATCGACATCAGTTACAATGTAATGGTCTTTGAGCTGGCAATTCATCTTGTCAACAAATAAAAACTTATGGCAACATTGTGTTGCACCTGTCAAATGCAACAACTCCTTTGTACTATGTATTTAAAGAACATGCTTTCAGTTTTATGTTCAAAGGATTGTGCTCAAATTGAAAATAAGAGAGAAAGATTCAATGACGGAAGGGAGACCTTTGATCTGCAGTGGGTCACAACAGGCTCATATCTAGTAAAATACCGTTTTAAGTTCGTCCTCCTTAATCCTTTGTTGGAATACGAGGATGCAGGCTCCTACATCCTAGTATTCAAGATGTTGCAACTTTTTAATTCAGCTCTGGTACATGAAACTATTCAAGCAAATATTGTTCGTCCACATGCTCCCATAGTTCCTCTTATTCAAAACACTTCAACAAAGTGAAAAATTAACTAACCCAAACCTCTGTTTAGAAATTCGGCGACCTAGATGAACACGTCCGCAATACAGAAGAAGACTTTGACAAGCTAAAGGATGTGATGGACGAAGATGAGAGCCAGGATGAGAAGCCAGCTGTGAAGGAAGAGGCTGCACCAGTCGCCGCTGAGCCAGCTGCCAGCAGCTCCAAGAAGAAGAGCTCTACTCCTAAGGTGAGGGAATAAGACTTAGTTTTGATTGACTAATCCTTTCTTTCCTGACTAATCTGCTGAGTATAATGGATGTGAAAAGCTTTGAAGGTCTCTGAAAGACTGATCAGTCAGGGTCACTTACTATGACAAAAATCTTAGAGAGAACCGCTTAAAAAAATTACTCATAATATATTTGCATGGTAACTTGTTCTAAATAACACAACATAACATAACGCCTTGTTTACCCACATGTCGCCAGTTATGTTTAAGTCGCATGTAAGAGGGGGTGAGCCTTTTGTCATTAACCGGGCACAAATCCAGACTCCGGCCTGCTACTGAAAAATTATTGATAGAAAAACACAATAACACTGCCCGACCTGGGAGTCGAACCAGGCGCTTGCGACCACTAAAGTTCTAAATCTTGTTTAAATGTCATGTTCAGCTAAGTAATTGGTTGATCAAATTAACATCCAATCTAAGTTATTATGACTTGCCAATATTTCTTCTACCCTTTCCATCTACAATTCACAGTAAATATGTAGCTCTAAACTCATCAGGACTTCTTAGCATGACTGATCTTCAGAAATGATTGCATGCCATAATTTTTTCTGTACCAAGCCCGCGAGGTGGATTAAAACTCACACAACTCACTCCCTGTCAGAGAGAGGAGGCCTGAGTCTCAACTGAGGGAACAATGCAAGCTGCTTATGTATATCTTGGATATCAGCAAAGAATGACTATAAACTTGGGAAAAAGCATGATAACAATTGGTTTTGGCATAGCGGCAAATTGACTACTTCATAAATGACCATTCTCAATATTTATAGATACGTTTGGGCATTTCAAAGGTGAAGCCTATTAAACGGTCGTCGTCGGCGGGCAAGTCCACTCCTCGCAAGAAGAGTAAGGTGTCTCGCTCTTACACCGATATCGACGCAGCCAATGAGAAGCCCTCGATGCTCAACCATTCGTTCTCCAAGAAGTCCAGCTTGCTGCATCGCCCGTCCAACATTCTGCGCCCAGTAAGTAACTTTTACATTCTACTTAATAAAAATTTTGAACTCATTCATTCGTTCACTGACAGACAACGCACAGTCTAAACGGCTGGGTCTAGAAACATGAAATGTTACACAAGAGTTCCTTAAATAACAGAAGTGAGCACTAAGAGAGGATAAACAAAAAATCATTCCCTAAATGGGACAAATTTATAAAATAAATAAATAGGGATGATAGTTTTTATGAAAGTTCGTCATTATTGACGATGGTAGATCCCATTGGGCACTTGGCTTGTAAATTAAACGCTCACCGAAATATTTGTTTTTAAACCTACCGAAAAAGTTAAACCAAAATAAATAAAGTTTTTTTGGTGAGCTTACATCCTTTTTTGGTAAAACAATTTGGCGTTTAAATAGCAGCGTTTAGTTAAGAAGAGTTGCGAATACAGTTTCTTTTGCACCAGGCCTCCACTCGGTCAAGCACTCGCGTTAATCGCAACCCGCCCGGCGAGGCGGCCAAGACACAAGCTGCAGCGGCCCTCAAACCAAAACGTTCACACAGCAAAACGCTTCCCACGCGTAACACGCGGTCGAGTCGTGCGCGCGCGTTTTTTAAATAAGAATGCTAAAGTACTTATTGTGAAGTGTAAGAATGTAAAAAGAAATTATCGTTTTTCATTGCCAAAAGCGAAGCAAGGTAAGTGTAGTCCTTTCATCATATTGTGTGTTTTTTATGAGATATTAAATCATTGTACTATGTCATTCTTAAGTAGACCAAAGATTATGGAATTTTGTATAAAATCACTGCACGGTCAGCAACGCAAGTCGATTAACAGTTTTCTAGTAGAGAATTATTGAGTACAATACATATAAAAAGAAAATGGGACTGATGTAAAATTAAGATAATTATAATCTCATACTACATGAAATGCTGAAAAGCAGTGCATTTAATTATTTTGTGTCTGTTTAGATGACAATAAGATGTGAAAGTAATGTGTTAATAGACTATCGTTGTTAACGGTACAATCATTGGACTTGATGGATGTTCAAGGTACAATTCCGTTGGCGACCGCAAACCGCAGCGGCAAAGCCGCTCAATCGCAATGACAGACCGCAGCGACACTACAGGTTTCTAACGGGTGTAAAAAGACGCTTAACGGAGGTGAGAGTAACTTGTTCTCCCTGTCATTGTGTTATTTTTTTTGTACTGGACTATACCTGGGAAACTTCTGTTAACAGAGATATTGAAGGTTACAATTCCAACTTATTTCACGAAAACATGTTTTAAATGTTATTACTTATCCTTAAAATGCACTCATAAGCACGATGTAAACAGCGTTTTTTGAACCCAAAAATAAGTCTCTTCCCAGGAAAAAAAATTGGTTAATGTAATTTATATTGATGTACAGAATTCAAGAATAACGGCTATGTGACGAGTCTTGTTACAACCTGTATGTAACTCTATGAAAACGATTCCGTATCCTGTCAGCGGTCGCGTTCGGAATTGAATTGAAATATTTTACATGTAAATTATCATTGTTGTTTTATTTACAAATAAATCATAGATTTGGTTGTAATTAAGTGTTTCATTTATTTCAATTCTAAAAAAAGCACCAGTCATCACTTCGAAGTCGCGCGGTGAGCAGAGCGTTTCAAGGTGGCAGTTGCCGGATCCCAACATGAATGTGTTGACAACATATTTTGAAGGCCTGAGTCTAGCAGTCAGTAGATAATCAGATGATTAAGTAGAATGGGAAGAACCTATGCCGGGGGGAAACGATCGAGATGACGAGGTGGAGAAATGTGCGACATGCACACATTGTAGTATGAAATATGTTTTCCCCGGCCGAGCTCAGCGAAGGTACAATGGTGATGGAGCAATTGACCACGAAACGCTGCAGTGGCACGAAGCAGGGAAACACTTCTGGAAATCATTGGATTTGTTTTCGATTAACAATCATTCTTCTGGCCCTTGTTTACAGACCTACACTGTCCTCCCATACCTATTAACACTAATTTAAAAACATTGTAAATAAAAGCTAATTATTTTTAAAAGAGTAACCATGGTGTTTGTTGCCAGCTCTTCTCTTGAAGCATCTGACGTTTCATAAGTGCCCATGTAGGTATATGTGAAATAAAATATTTAGATTTAGATTTTTTATTGATGTGAAACATCTATAGCCGCACGTAAAACCGATTTCTGGCGTGGCGACGCATGCCGTGGCGACGCGTCGCCACGCTATATGATTTTATCATCTATATGTATAAAAGAAAGTCGTGTTTGTTACAACACTTATAACTCGAGATCTGCTGGACCAATTTTCATGGTTTTTAATTCGTTGGAATAGCAGAATACATCTTAAAATCAATGAAAAGGTAGGGTAGGTAGGTAGGGTAGGCAGGTAGGTGCGCCGTAGATGAGTACTTAGTGCTACTCGAGCGAAGCCGGGGCGGGCAGCTAGTTATGACATATTTAGTTCCTATCACAATCTGTTCTTTTCTGCATATTACTTTTACAAAATAATATCGATGTTTCACATCTGCCAGGCGTCCCGTGACTGCTCACATTTTTTTTCTTTCGTAACTGCACGAAATATATGAGAACATCTCATGCCTTGCTAAGTATGCCAGTCAGCAAGGTGGTATAGTACCAAATGTAGAAGCTATGTTGATGCACTTAAGTTCTTAACCATGCATGCATGCAAAATAAGATGAAACACCCTAAACAAACAAAGACTCATCAAAATCGCATGTTATAAGTGGACGAAAGTACTGGAAATCTATGCGACATTCTATTTTCCGGAGGCGTAGGCAGAAGTATACAGCTGACCTAGCACAGGTCATTGTGATGTTATGATAAAATAAAGAGTACATTAACATTATTATGCTGGAAGGTGGACACAATATTCAATGAAAAAATATTGCAGAAAATCCTAGTAAAACTTTGCAATTAAATATGTTTTTTTAAGTCTTTTACTAGCCCCTTCACACGGCACGGGTGCAATATACTGATGTGGCGACATGCCAAAATATCGATAGTTCTGAGCTATATCTGAGATAAATTATTATACACAAACCTTCCGGAATAAATTGTCAAAATTATGGTGAAAACCGCATGAAAGTTCATTGAATAGTTTAGAGGAACCAAGCAGTCATAGGCCGACTCGAATAGCGACTTTATTCTATAACGTACCTGTAGATAAAGACCCAGCAATCAATTTTGGCAACTATGAGCAAAGAGTTGTACGAGGGTCTGGCAAAGAAACATTGTAATTAAAAAAATAAAAATAACTTTTGATCTACTAAAAACATATCGACATTTCGATATCGTTACCTGGAAACTACCTTTAAAAGTATTGTCAAGATATACAGTATGCTAACTAAACATAAATGCAAAAAAAAAATAACATCGAAGAAAAAAAAAAAAAACATTCACAAAAAAACAATTTAATATGTTTTGTGAATATTTCATTAATAAAATAAAAATAGCTTTTAAGGACGCTAGACTACTGCGGGTTAACGGGTACGCCCTCTGTTAGTTAACATACTGTATATTATACAATTTAGTTTATTATGAATTCGCACAATGAAGTTTCCTGAAATATACCGTTTGTCTAAGTGCACTTTCGAAACGTCATACCTACGATCTAATTTAATAAAACTTAATTACCTGACTGCGGCGAAGCCAAAAAAGGAGGGTTATGTGTTTTTTATTTATTTGAAAGTATTGCAGAAACACCATGCCCTACTCATTAGTATAACAAAGGGTATTTCCGTGAAAACCCATCATGTGCGTCCCCCATGAGTATTGCCACAAGACCCTGTTCAACTAAGCTGATAAGATTATGCTTGTGTTGGGAGTCAATATGGCACTTGTGCAGTGATTAGGGTTCGAACGAAGGTAGTCACGATTGCCAGCCTTATAATAAGTTATAAAAGTAGCAACAATTTTTACAATCTTATTGCTTGAAATATTTAACACACTGTTTAGAATTTATTGATAGTAGCTGACCCGACAGACGTTGTTCTATCTAAATAATAATTCATACAAAAATCCCTTGGAAAAAAGGTTGTTCAATTTTGCATTTTACATTTTCCGAGAAACTTTTCAAATTTTTCGTACCATAAAAACTTAATTCGGACTGAATGAAATTGGACTTAAGAACGGTTAGTCTAAGTTGGCAAAAAGGAGGGTTATTTTGACTGGTATGTATGTATGTTCATCCCTTACCTCATAACTTCTAAATTACTTTTATAGGCTATGTGACGTCACATTAAATTCAAAATGGCGCCATCTAGAGGACAAAGTCATGAACAACTTTTTTTTTTATTCCTCCGTGTTGGGAGCAATAGAAAGGGCTTGACGAACACATAAAAATTTATATATAGGTATGTATATATAACCCCAAAATAATTTAAATAAACATAAAAGTTATAAAAACTAAAACCCAACTACGACAAAAAAGTCAACTACAGAGGTATTTAAGACATCACAGACAGACTAATTCAAAATCCGGAGTCACACGTGTTCGGGCGATAAGTCAAATAGATTACGTGCGAACCCGGTTTTTTTTTTCTCTTATTAAGGGGACTACAGGACCTAAACGTGCCTAAACGCAAGTTTTATAATGCATAAAAGAATATGATCCACTGCAGTAAACAACATCAGAAAAATATATGATATTCTTCAGGATCAAACTCAAACTCAAATCATTTATTTCAATTAAACCATTACAGGCACTTTTGAATTGTCAAGGAATCGGTCAGTCAAAAATATGAAGCTAGTTACCCATTCCAAAGCGTAGTAGGTACCTATGGAGAAGAACGGGCAAGAAACTCCACGGACACTCTTTTAAATAAAATAAATTGTTACAAAGTATTGGTTACATCATTCATGTTGAAATTATACATGTGAGAACAATGTAGAAAGACGTGCACGTTAGAAGCGTCCGTAATACAAAGATAAAAACAAAGAACAATTAAAAAATTTAAAATCAGCCATGGCCGCTAAGAGTTGACCAGTCCCAACTGACGGCGCCCGTTCACGAACATGACGTATGGATCAGCACCATTCAGCTCAACCATTTTGAAGGGAGCTAAATGATCCAACACACGCGCCACCATCAGCGAGACATTTGAGTGAGCATGACATACTCACAGCCGCCAGGGCACATTCAAGTCAATAAAAAAAGTATTATCCGGTAAATGGTAGCTCTTTAGTACATAGTACTCACACCTGTGCTCTGGAATTATATAATACAAAGGAGATTGATTTTATACAATGCAAAGATGGTCTTAAAATCTTCAGCAGCTCCAACAGTATTTTCAGATGTTAATCAATTAGTTGTGGTTGTGGAGCATGACCAGCATTGGCTGCTCTTACTTTTGTAGTTAATACACAATAAATCAGCTGCGTCGTGATTCTGACAGCGATGCTTGCATGTCCGAGCTGACCGAGGTATTGATTATGGTTGAATCTCAGTTCTGGGAACTGGGGGAGCTCGCACAATCGCAAATACAATGTGTAACTGAGTTAATGCACATTATGAAAGTAGTTTGTTCAGAATCATTTGCTGAATGTATTTTTGTCATTTTTAGTATAGTTTTTTTAATTCCATAAACAGCAAAACCTACATAAATTACAGTCACATTTCCGCTGTAGTCATATCATCTTCATAAATGGTTCGTGCGTAGATTTGGAATGTGACCACAATTTTGTCTCACAATCAGTATAAATAAATAAACAATGTTTTAAGCATAATAGTAAAAAATCAGCGTATGTAATATGATTATATCATAATATTCTAATTGGGATGTTTGATGGTATGCGTTAATTCCGGGACATGTTGTATATACCAGCATATTCTGTCAATCCGCACTCTGATTACGCCTACCTTTGTAACATCAATCATACACGAATTTCAACCTTATTTATACTGTTTTATTTTTATAATTGAATGTTCAATGTAATATAATTTTCCGTGATTGCATTTATTGCAAAACATTGTTACACTCGTTAATTAATAAAGGGCTTACCCAGAAGCGGGTGTTCTGTTTTATTTTTGTGCTTTATATTAATTAACAAGCAGCTTCTGCCCGCGACTTCGTCCGCGTTATTTCTTGCTCTTCCGTCCCACCCCGTCGCATCGCATCGCCTGCCCGCGCTATTACTTCGTTTTCGCTTGTCGTTGTTTCTGACTTTTTTATTTTTGCTCGGCTCCTAAGAGTCTTAGCTTGATGTTAAATAGCCTTTAGCCTTCCTCATGAATTGGGCTGTCAAATGCAAAAAGAGTTTTTTAAATCCGACTGGTAGTTTCAGAGATTATTAGCGCGTTCAAACAAACAAAAAAACAGAAAAACAAACAAACTCCTCAGGTTTATTATTAGTATAGATTCTATACTAATAATAAACCTGAGGAGTTTGTTTGTTTGTTTGAACGCAAATCAAAATGAATTAATCTATCTATACTATAGATAGATTAATTCATTTTGATTTGCAACAGTATTTATCTGCATTTAAATTAATATTGCGAAACATAAAGTACCATTAGACTACTGTAGAGGTATTAAAAAATAAAATATTATCTCTAATAAAAAAAGTACTGGAAATAATTTTCTAGAAAGTATTTTATTATATTTTTCTAGGAAAGCTAGTTCAAATAATATAGGTACGTCTGAAGCACCATGCGGCGTAATTGTGTATAACATGACAATCGATCACAATACGCAATTAGGGAGCTAGTTAGTCAACCGCCATGATTATTTGTTTGTATTTTTAACACGGCTATTAAAAGTCCTCGTACCGAACTTTACTAGTAGTACATGTAAGTTGCACATTCCTAAGATTTCTCCCCACTGATAAAAAAATGCGTCACGTCAATAGTGCAAGGAATAGTGTTCGAAGTCACGACCTCTCAGTTCTCACTCGCTAGACCGTATCATAACCGTGCGATTATTGCCAGTGGCAATTGCCCTTAAACTTTTTGTGGCAATTTCAAAAGTCTGCTAAATAGGTACTTAGTTATCAGCTGTTAGAAGATTTTTCGTAAACTCCGCGATCTAGCTCTTGGACTATACCTTATAAATTGAACTCATTATATCTTCTAAACTAAGACCTGACTAAATCTGTGACTTGACGAAAAATTTCGACTGATTAGCGACAATGAATGAATGAATGAATTCTTTATTTGCCAGAATATAGGTACATTGTGTATGGTAAATTATTATATGGTTTCACTATATTCGACTTTCTAGTCGTGCAAATTTTTAAATAGACATAGTCAGCTTTAAAAAATAAATTATTATATCAATTTTTGGGAGAAAACAAATCTTCGCTAGGTGCCCTAGCTAGACCGACCACCTATAAACTCTTATAACCATTGAACCAGTGTCCGACAAATTCTGATATTAGGCGACAAATTTCGACTAATTAGCGACAATTTTTTTCTTATCAAAATTAAAATCCCTGCTGGTGGCCATTCCAGTGTCAGTCACACAGTTTTCATGACACCCAGCTACATGCATTGAGTATCATCTTACTTAGTGCAAATCCTGGCCAGTGCACAAGATACAGTGCACTAGATTTGGCCTCCCTAAGATGCGCCAAATAATGTCATTGTTAATTTTAATAGACTATCATTGTTCCTCTGTTGGACAAGAACCTCTGAAATAAAGAAGGATCATGTATTGTACAGCACAGCACGCATGTTCACTGCATTTTGGCGGTTTTGAAACTATGACTAACTAACGCCGCGTAATCGGTCAACATAACTATTCAAACACCTCCCAAGACCGAGGAAACGTTTTAAAATAATTAAGTGTTATAACATAATGTAAATTCTCTCAATGTTTTATTTCATCGTAAGAAGGTGGGGTAAGCTTGGACATCACACCACGAACTCAATCGAAGAACATTGAATCGTTGAAATCTCACATCATTATTTATCAATCATGCTTCAAAGATCTTTTGCTCGCGGGTTTGATTCCCACTCTGTACAAATATTTGCGTACAATAAATTAGTACTGACTATCAAAATAACACATTCTCCTTTTCCTCCTTCCGCAGGACACTCCCCCACTGGACCTGGAGAACGTCTCCGAGACTCTACTGGAGAAGAATATCCAAGCCAGCCAGATGAAGTTCGGCTTCCTCGGCCTGGGTATCATGGGCAGCGGCGTGGTCAAGAACCTGCTTAACTCCGGGCACAAGGTCGTCATCTGGAACAGGACTGCAGCCAAGGTAAGTGGAGTGCTTGGTGTCACTTGAATGTAGGAGGTTTTGTAGCAAGCAGCTAATCTGAGCAGACCATTGAATTGTAAAGAGAAGTTTTGGATTCGATTTTTGGTTGTTGTGATTAGGGCGGCTATTTTGATAGGGTGTTACTCAATACTGAATGAATTGTTGGTCTTTAATTTTTCTAGAATGCGTAAGGGTCATTTAAGATTATTTCTCTTCGTCAGCTTGTCCTATTGATTCATTTAATTTGTAGTTACATAGTAGTGAACTCTTCATTAGGTGTTATGAAATCTCATAGTAGACTGTTTATTGTTATTGGCCACACAATCAAAACAGGTATCATGAGATTAAGCCGCTGATTCTCTGTTCACAGACTTGATCAGGTTTCTCACTTCAGGATTCATTGAATAGGTTCGAAATTAGTTTTGAAATTCAGCCATTTATTATAACTTTTCAGCATTGCCTTATGTTAAATAATTTTCATATTACAAAATGAAAATCATGCACTACATTGATTACCTAAGCATATTTATATGGAACAGTTTAAATTACCATATAATTTAGACCTATTATTTAAATATATTTTATTTTATAAATATTCTTTAAAGGAATATTTAAGCCGTGAATAATTCTATAATAATGCCCTCGTCACACAAGGGCATTAAATAATTACTATTCGTTTAATTTAATTAGATAATTAATTAATTAGGGCTAAAATAATTACGTTGTAATGATGTAATGTACCTGCTTAGTTAAAATAAAGGGCGCTCCCTACTTAAATTCATAGTTTGGAGCTGATATATATCTTTACATAAGCAGTAAATTTCAAGAGATTGAATAGGAGATAAACGTACATAATGATACCATTGACAATGTTATTTTTAAATAAGTTATTAGTCAAGTCAAAAATATAATTTAGAATTCTGTACTGATGTGATGGTGTTATTAATCATTATTATATTATTATTATTGCTGCAAGAACATGTCCCTGGCAGCCCCAATGTATTCCGGTCGATAAATGGAAAAAGGCTTTGCTCTTTCTGGGGAGGAAACTTGTCCCAGTGACATAGGATAGGGCTGCAGGCCTATGCGGCGGTAACCACTCATCAACTGTAGGTCGATGGCCTATTTGATAATCCTACTATAAATAGTATGAAGCTATACTTAGATAGTACACCATATTAGTAGGCTTTGCTGTTTTCGGGAAGGGGACTTTCCCCATGACATAGGATAGGGCTGCAGACCAATGCGGCGGTAACCACTCTTCAACTGTAGGTCGAGGGCCTATTTGACAATCCGGCCATAAATAGTATGAAGCTAGTGGATACTTAGATAGTACACCATACTCATATTAGTCTACACTAATATTACAAGAGAAAAGATTTGAATTTTTGTTTGTAATGAATAAACTTAAAAACTACTGGACCGATTTTAAAAATTCTTTCGCCAGTTGAATGCTACATTATCACTGAGTAACTTAAGGTATAATTTATAAAGACATCATGCGGGCGAAGCTGGTTAAGGAGTAAAAAGCCAGGCTTTTCCCCCTTTTTCATGAAACCTACTATAACTGAAGAAATGTGGCTGTGCGTGGTGGGCCCGTCTTGCTGGGCCAATTCAGTGAGTGTAACGTAGTCAGAAGATCTAAGAGTCACGCGATAGACAGAGAGGCAACTTCTAGGTGAATATAACTGTAGGTGATTAGCGCAGCGACCTGAATTGCACTTCATTGTGTCGTAGCAAGGGTCGTTTTTTATTTAAATGATTTTTCGGAGTGTCCCATCTGTATCATCTGTGGCTGTACTTCACACTCTTCTGCTTAATCCTTCGAGAAGTACAAGCGTGATGTATTATCTATCACAAAGCGTGTTCAACGCTCGCTCCTTGCTTGCATGAACATACAACAATGAAATAATTATTTATCTCTCTTTACACAAAGATAAATTTGTACAGTGGGGATAGACATTTGATCTAACTCTAAATCCACCTTAAGTTTTCTTTGTCTAAAGGTGGACCTAAAAGAAAATAGAACCAGAACAAGAGCTTATTTTCTTGATATTCTTGGTAGTTTAGTATGGATAGATCAACCAAAGAATGCTTGTTCTTCTTTTCGAGTCGATAGTAAAACATGTTTTATGTTAAACGAGTTGGGAGTGGCCACGCCAATCGCGGCATGACTGACATTTTCACTGTAACGGTAACCTTAATTAATTTGAAGGGTTTTCAGAAAATAAGTCTAATCTCCTGTCTCAACTATGCCAAAACCAAAGAATGCTGTACCTACCTGTTTATAGAAAAATATTTGATCCAAAACGACCTCCATTAAGAACACAGTATTGTTAGTCAACCCCTAAGCCTAGCCTTGCCCAACTATGTTGGGGTCAGCTTCCAGTCTAATCGGATGCAGCTGAATTCCAGTATTATACATTCAATACAGTATAGTAATATGCAACAAATTAAAATAGCCATGTTTAAGTAATCCGATAATTTAGCTAATGTAGTGTAACTTGATGCCACTGCCTAGCGGCTGCGATTTGTGCTGCCCTCGGTGTCAGCTTTCACGGTGCAGTGCACTTAGCAAGCAGGCTAGTTTGTGTTAGGGTTACCTACTTTATACAATATGTAACAAACCCTGCCCGATCCGAATTGGGCACTGCTACTATAAAATGACTATAAAAACACTACTGCAATAAAATGACCAAAAAGAAAGGGCACTTAGGTACTGCAATAAAATTACCAAAAACTTAGGTACTGCAATAAAATTACTAAGAAATCTGATTATGTATTATTGAAATTTAAAAAGTTATTGCTATTTAAAATTCACATTTTTAGTACCAAAATTACCCCAATTCCATTAGAAATTAGCAAATTGTCAACAGGGGTCTAAGTTATGACTTTTAGACACAAGCTAAACGACGGCCGCCCGCGCCCCATGTGATAACCTGGAAAAAATCCCCATTATAAAAAAACAGCGCCATTTTATTTTTCTATTTCCTGAAAATTACCAAATAAATAGACTCTCAGTACGATGCTTAACAACCCTCACGTATCGACCAGGGTTTTTTTTTACATGTTGTATACAGTTGAAATTTTAGGTCGGAAACGGCGTACAATATGAGCTATGTTAGGATTATAGATTGTTTCTGCCTTCCTCATGTATGACTTGCAATAGGTATTTTTAATTGATATTTTAGTTCAAAGTTTGGCTTGGCCGCATATCGTTTTAAAAGTTATATTATGGACACGCATTGAAATATCAGGATTAATTATAAGAATGGATTATAATGAAGAAGAGACATCTAAAAAGTATTTTTGTTACTTTATGATAGAGAAATTATCTTGGAATAGACCTGTAATACAGATCAATACCAGAATAGATAGTTGAACATGATATTAAATATTCATTACAATCTAAATGGTATATTAATTCATGATGTAGGTGTATTGAACTGACGAGTATGATGCGTGACAGGACAATTCTTAGCATAGTACACAAGCGCCATAATAGCTCTTAAATTCCGTAGTTATGGGCAATGGAATATAATCTTTATTTACTTTAGATATTTTTTAGAAAGGCTCGTCATTTTTGTCAAGGTCCAATAGAAAACGTCGCGTGATATTTCAAAACAAAATTTCTTTGTTATTGATATTCTTCATGTTTTTCTTTACTTTGTAGCTCTATACTTTATTTATCTGTTTGTCAGTTACTATATCATTAATAATATTATGTAAGTTTGTGTGTTCGTCATTATTATAATATTTTTGTGAAAACATTGGAGTTTTGATTGCTTTTGTTATGCAAGATACGTCGTGTCAAATAAACTTTGATATGAGAACAAAGTGTTTTATTTGTGCGGCTTCAATTTATTCGCAGTGGCGTTATGTCCGCCATTTTGAAGTTACTGCAATAATGCGGTCATTGACATATTAATTTTATATACTCTACGTACACGAATTTGTTGGTGTCTTGTAGGTCATAATTGCAATTATGTTCTATCAAAATTAAATTTTTAAGGAATTTTAAAACCATATTCATGTTTATTCTGAATCTACACAAAATGGCGCTATGCTAGCTATTTTATCATAGTCTTAGTCTACCCACAGAAACACATTTTATTTGTTAATTTTAAAAGAACTGCTCTAGAATATAACCTCAATAATCTAAATTATTAGGCATAGGCACAGTTCACACTATAAAACATTGCAATTATTGAAAGTAAATATCTAAATAAATTAAAAATACTTTGTAATTGTTGTGTAAGAAAGCTGATAAAATGATATTAGTGTTATTTGAATGAGAGTCGATTTTATAAATCAATGGAAAGTTATTAGTCTGTAGAACATTACCTACTGTTCAATGTTATTTTTTTAATATTGTGACTATCTGATTCTGATGGATGCAGTAGATAACATGCCATCACAAGTAGTATTAATAAATAATTGGTTGTGTAGTGTGTTTTGGGATTTTTTTGTAGTTTACTGCAATTTAAATGCCACACAAATAAGACTAAAAGTGTACATTGAAAAATAATTTATTCTCCATGATTAGCGGTTTTACTCTTGTTATATATTTAGAAAATTTTCAACAATATTTGTATATTTTATATTAAGAAACGTTATATAATAATCATTGCTGGATTGTATTTTTGGCATATCACTGCAAGACTCTATACATTCTGTAGGACAGTCACAAAATATATAAATATCGTAAGGAATAGTTTATATATACAGACAGTTTAATTTGTTGACACGCGTTTATAGTAACGTGGACGATGTGATGTGTGACGATGGTATGTGCAGTGAGTTGAGATCAGAGGGTCACAGGATCCTCCCGAGTAGATACACCATGTACAATGACCGCGCAACAATTACAACAATACAGTAACAACTCTCTTATGCTTCACTTTAAGTTGAACAATATAAAATGCATAACTCTAAGAGCTTGTAACCCTAACCGTACATCAAAATGGAAAAAATATTGAAACAAACAGAAGTTATTTACAAGTTCTAATACCCACAGAATGCTTAATTATACATGTTCATTCGATCCACTACTACGAACGATTACGAACAGATCGTTTCAGTATACTCCTTATCATATCCCCTATCACTAGAGACAGTACGAAATTAAATTGTCGCTAAATTCAAATCTAGTCTATCACAGCTTACTTAGAAGTACAAGCGGCATCGGCAGCGGCGACGTCACCCGAGTCCAAAGGTCCCTTCGCACTATGCTAACCTTACATTATTATTGACATCCGGCAAGATATGTTCCTATTCACGAACACAATCATACGTAGGAAGGGGATTCGCCGCTGAAATCACAGAGTTGCACGTCGGGCGCGCGGGAGACGGCGTAGATCTTGAAGACGCGCGTCAGCAGCCGGTACTACAAGGGCTCGCGCACGCACAGCGCCGCGCACTCGCCGCACAGCAGCTGGCCGGGCGCGTGGCGCCGCGCGCACGGCGGCGCGCCCAGCTCCACGGCCAGCAGCACGCGCGCCGCCACGTGCGCGTCGGCCGCGCGCGCGCTCAGCTCCGGCGACGACGCGCTGGCCGGCAGCGTGACGCGCCGCCGCCCGCGCGAGTACGTCACGGCGTCGCGGCCCAGCAGCGGCTCGCTGGACGGCTTGGGCTCGTCGCGCGTGCGCCGCCGCCCCGGCCGCGCCTTCGACGTCGTGGGCGACGGCGAGCCCTCCTTGCTCGGCGGCGGCTCCGTGGGCAGCGGCTTGATCATCGCCAGCAACCGCGGCGGGCCCTTCTCTATCATATTGATGTGGATGTGCTCCGAGACCGGCGAGTTCCTTCGCGAGTTCACCGACCGCTCCGTCGGCGTGTAGTACACCGATATCTTGCTCTCCTCGTCGAATATCGGGTTGGGCAGGTTCGAGAGCTTCTCGATCTTCGTTTTAAGGTACATGTCGATGACCTCCACGTCGGGGTCGAAGGCCATGGAGTCGCTTCGGCCGCAGGATCCGCTGCGACAGTTCTCGAAGTACAGGCTGGGCAGGTTCTCAAGCACCTTGTTGAGCGTCTGCTGCTGGTACTTGTAGGACTCGCGCAGTCGCAGCACCTGGTGGGCGCTGAACTTGCGGATCTTGTTCCTCTGGAAAACGTAGTTCTCGCGGACCCAGTTCAGCTGGCACGTGGAGTACTCGCGCACCCGCTTCACCTGTGCGATCAATTATATTCAAATTAGTTGTTTCCATAATTGTTAACAACTATACTGAACAGAGATGTAGTTAAGAGAAAATACAACTCTAAAAATGTATGTTAATACCTGGTCGTAATACTGGTCCTTCATGGCACTCAAGTGGTTGCTGCCGATGTCTCTAATATTTCGTAAATGGCTTGCTTGTGAGGAGTAACTGCTCTGTATCCAATCCATCTGTTGCGTACAGTTCTCTTTGATGCGATGAACCTGTAACAACATTAACGGCTTAGAATAGGTACGTACATGTGAACCACGTGACGAGAGGCAACTAATTAATGTGATAAACTCACTTGAACTGCGTAATTTTCTCGTAGTTTCTCTAATTGTTGTCTCTTGTATTGTTCGATGTTGTCCAGCATGCTGAACATCTGTCGCGATCGCGGCGCGTCGCGGCTAACGCATGTGCAGCAACTGCAACACGTCTCCATCAGATGGAATCTGGAAACAAAAATACATTGCAACGTTAGACTAACATAGACACACACACAAACTTATCATCTCAGTAATATAATTAACTCACCTAAAAAATATGTAGCGCAAGAACTGCACAAGCAGTGTAAGTCCTAAGAATCCAGCGGCGCACAGCGCGCCGCACAATAAACTGTACATTTTGATCTCGAACATAGTCATCGGATCTATGTTGAGCACGACCTCCGCCGTGAGGTTGGCCGAGGGGTTCGTTGCAAAGCATAAGTAAGTTCCACAGTCTTCTCTATGTATATCTCCTATGAACAATGATCCGTCGTCTAGCACTCTCACTCTCGACTTGGAATTATCTATGGCGTGGTAGTACTGGTCATGGGCGACACCATGCTTGTGGAATATGTCCTGGACCAGCGGCTCGGGATTCCAGTGGAACACCATCCTCGTAGGCGTGATCCAAGTGATGGACGGCATGGGGTTTCCCGCGAATTTGCACTCTAGTAGAGCGTCCTTTTGCAAACTGTACAGTGTTAGAGGACTACTAGATACCAACGTCGGAGGTTTACAATTGGTGTGGTTCAATATTCTTATCATATCGTTGGGGTAGGTGAGCGGGCAACTCAAGTCAGACTTGATAATCTCTTTCCTCCTGTCGGCCCAGCCCGCGAACCATGCCATCCGACAGTCGCACGCCCACGGGTTATTGGCCAGCTTCAGTTCTTGCAAGTTGGTCAACATTGTCAAAGACTGAGGCAAGGACAGTAGCGCGTTAGAACTCAGATCCAGGTGCGTGATGGTTGGCGTGTCTTGGAATACATACATTTCTATTTCTCTTAAAAATTCGTTATTTCTTATGTATAATTGCTCTAGAGTACTTAAGCCTTTGAAATTAGTGTTTTGTATAACTGCTAGTTCTGTGTGATCGAGGTAGACCGTTTTAAGATTTTCGTTATGTTGGAAGAGCGTCGGCGGCAATGTTCGCAATCTATTGCCACCCATGCTTAGCCACCTTAAGTTCTTAAGATTCTTATAAACATCTTGTGATATGTTCTGGAACTGGTTGAAGCTTAGATTCAGCACTCTCAACTGCTGGAAGTTGTCGAATATAGATTTGGGTATGTATTCTAGTTTGTTGCTAGAGATGTCCAGTATCTCCAATTCCTTTAGGTTGACTAGAGCATTAGACGTAATTTTGACTAGGCTATTATTATTTAGGAACAGTGCTTTCAGTTGTCTATTAGGATTAAAATAGTAATCTAAGAAAATAGCTATCTTATTATGCGATATATCCAAATATTGGAGTTTGATTATCGGTCCGAAGACCTGGAATGGTATAACGTGGAGCCGGTTGTGGGACACATCTAGGACTTCTAGATTTTCTAAATCAGCGAACGTGAACCGGGGAATATCGTCGATGAAGTTCCGCGACAGGTTGAGAGATTTTAGTCGACCCAGTCCGCCGAACAGAACGTGTTCGGTTCTTGTGATTTCGTTTCTGCTCAAGTCGATGTACTCCAAGTCGTTGAGTCCGTCAAAGACGTGTATTTCTAGAGTGTTCACTTTGGAGTTGGTCCAGGAGAGGTCCTGGAGTTGTTTGCCGTAGGATGCTGAAAAGTAGTCTCGTGCGAGGCGGTCCTGCGGGACCACGGCGGCGTTGCACGCCAGCCGGGTGCTGTTGCACGTGCAGGCCGGGGGGCAGACCTGCGCCCTCACCGCTGCGCAAATTATTGCCAGCGCCAAAACTTTGTGCAGCCGCTGCATTATATAACAACCCTCATAGTCTTATTTACTGTAACAATAGAAAATTGTTTGCTCAAGTTCCTGCTGTGTTATCTATTGTACTGACTGTGTTTATTCTGTCCTAACTATTCACTCTTTATCAAAGCGTAGCCAGTTGAATGAACAACTTAGAATAATGAATATTTTACTTGTTTATAAATTCTATTAGGTAATTTACATTTTGGCATTTTATTTTTGGCACATTATGAAAACGAATAGAATAGAATGTGTACATGGAATAAAAATGATACTTAAACATGATTGTTCATGATTGTAAATATTAACGAATGAGTTCATGCTTTGTTTTCAATAAAGTAGGTATTTAACGGTGCTATCACATTTTATATAGCAGACTCCGGTTTCGATACTGTTACATTGCATGTTAGTGTAATAAATAGTTGCCCGCCTAGACCTAGATTTCAAGGTTTTAAACCGTAATCAACTTACTGTAAAGGCAACACTTCCCTAAATTATTAATAGTTACTGTCCAAGTATGAAATGTTCACTGTGTATATAACACCTTATTTTTTCTGTGGCATTGTCACTTTATATTATATTTTGTTGTGAGTTTAATTACTAATATTCTCGAGTGGAAACGATTCAGTCGACCGCTCGTGGAAGGTTTTCATTACAAAAACACGAGCCGAGCATGAGCGGCTCATTAGTATGTCTTTATTGCCACACTCGTATTATGTATCGCAATTGAAGATAATCTAATTGCACCGCGTGCACTGTGTTCATCTTTTACACTAGGTTCGTCACTACGTACGTGCTCCATACAATCGCCAGCCGCCGTCTGCTGTACGTACCTAGATCAACTCAATTGTACGGTACTACGGGACACTTGTAACTAAAACTCACACACAATTGTAACCATTGACACGTTTAACGTAATAAAAACACATAATTCACCTAACACTCGTCCACATTTTACTCCAACTTGCATAATCCACGTTATTTTATGATGACAACAGATGCGATGAAGCCAGCCATGCTCGAACGAATGGCTCGTATCTTCACCTGTTTAACTTTAACTCCATTGCACAGTCACAAATTACACATTTCCAAACTTTTGTAAACAATATTTTATAGGAATTTCACAATTAAAACGAATAAGCTCTGCGCTTAGTGATAAAAGAAATACACTGTCACTACGACGGGGGTCGAGCACTGAAAAGAAGTAAATGGCGGCGCTGCGAGTTGCGCGGCGCGCGGTCCTTGTCGCGCGCGGTCGGCCCGCGCATGCTCTTCTCGCTTCCACTTTGGCCCAGTCAGCTGTGGGGTGCGGAGTTTGCCGAACGATTCCGAACGTAGGCGAAAGTGCTTTCGGAAGCGCGCCGTGTGTCCGAACACCGACGCATTCTTGCAAGTATTTCTTGGCTCCGAGGGGACAAGTCTATTTATTAGGGATCCGTCTGGCAGTTGTGAAAAACGTTCGCTTATTCATTTGACACCTGCAATGTACTTATAAAAAATAGATCATTTTGTATTGGAATTTTATAACGGCTTTCCGATAATCAAGCTGATATTTATTACGTTTTGTAAAGGTTAAGGGGAGCGCATTATTTACTCAAATGTAGCAATTATATGGACGCGTGCGTAGTGATTACCTACGTTTTCAATTATTTTATTAAGAACGTAGCTTAGCAGCTGGGTTAAAAAGTAATTATGAAATCCTCAAGTTCAAAGGTCAAATAACGTAGTACACCCGTGCTCGACCTACCCCCGGCACCGTAGCAATAACGCTCATACAGAGGTTTTTATTTAGTGTTTTGTGAGTCATTCATCGTCGTAACTTGTAACCCAGACATGCGACCGAAAATTAGGCAGTGTCGTTTGCCAAAATAAAAATACGCTATTATAATCGTTAACTAATAAGCAATAAAGCGTATTATGCGATGGGGCTTTTTGTTACTTTTTGTTCCTTTTAACAGATGTTTGACATCCAATTACGTCAGCACGGTCATTACTTTTACAATGACGCCAGTGAATTAATTAATTATGAAATACCTTTTATACCTTTCTATGTTTATAGAAAAAACTACGATTATATAAATGGACGCAGAAAATATACAGTGTACGAAATAATTTGCTGAATTAGCAAAGGCATTGATTACGATAGCAGAAATGACATTTAAAAGTTTTAAAGCTAGTTAAATCAAACAAGCGCCATAAGTATCGTTTATCATTTGAACGAACTGACTAAAATCACAGGAAATCATGGCCATATAGAATATTCTTCCGCAGGTCACCGACTTAACTGATTCCTAACATTTCTGAAGACCCATTTTTAAATTGCGAGATACTGGTCCCCTTGGCTGTTATACCAATTGGGGTGAAATAAGAAATACAGAATTTGACACATTGCCTTTTGCCAATCTTGCCCTAGTAGGCAGTATAGGCGGAATATAGTGGAGAGCTTACAGATGTTTGTGTTGTACCTACTGAGTAACAGTAAGACGCTTTGGTAGAAGGAATTTTGGCAGACCAACAGTCAGATGGATACGTGGATGACATCCACAAAGTCGCGGGTAAAATATAGTTAAATCAAGCTTGGAAAAGGAGACTGTTTAAAATAAACAGCATGCGCGCAAAAGATTTCTTCTTCTTTTCGTGCGGTTAGTGACTAACCGTGTCTAGTTTTAAAGACCATGCCGCATTAATGATTTATTTGTCAGATTATAGTAAGAGACTAAAGAACCACATGACTAAATATGAAGGTAATAGCAGCCAATCTATTCTGTAAAACAACTTGTGAAATATATTATCAGAGTATATGGGACACCAGAGAAAGGAAGTGTTCGTTTGGAGAAACCTTTTAATTAATAAATGAAATTGCTACACACTCAACACATCGCCATTATGCGCGGAGCTACCATCATAGACTATTATAGAAAAACCACAGACTAAGTAATCTAAATAGTGATGCCACAGTGTAATCTCCAATAAAGTAACTGTCTAGGAATTGACGCTATTCAATTCCTAGAATCAAGTGAAATGACAGCTAACTTCAAGTTCACTTCACCTAAGTTTAACCATTTGTATTGTACCTAAACAGTATGGTTGATTGAACGCCTATGAACTCCTACGGGCAAAAAAAAAAAACATGTTAGCCACCCGATAGAGCGAAGGTGATGGTACGCGTATATGAATACTCTGATCGGATACAAAACGTTTGCGTCGGGGTTGGGTTTTTCCTTTCTCCTTTCCTGAAACCTTTAAACATAATTACAGTATACATATAACGCATGTAGGAACTTTCCGATAACCATGGGCTTAGGGGTATAGAACATCACAATTCCCCAGTTATATTTCAATCCCATCTATAATAACAGGGGGCGTGCCCTATGCTTATACGAGTTAATGCTTTCTGTAGTAAGAAACATTGGAAATAGGCAGTGGGGAAGTTCTCTCAACTGGAGGCTTTGATAAGTAATATATATTATTACGTAGATAAACCTGATAGATTGTGACATTATCGCCATTATATCGTTTATCGTTTGAAAGGACTGGCTAAAATCACAGGAAATCATGGCCAGCAGAATATAATTGTTCATTTCGACGGGGTCTGTTAATTTTTAACTTGCTTTCCTTTGCTAAACAAATGTTTGATTGATTTGTATTTTTGTACGTGATTCAATATGGAATACCTACGCTGCATAATTCTGATGCTCTTTGAAATCAAAACAAGTTTTGACTGCCATGAAGTTCTCATGGTCACGACTAACACGAGGGGGACATTGCAAAATGTTGAGATGTTATCAAATGATAACTACTAAATAATACAGAAAACCGGTTAGAAATATGACGCAAAAATAATGAAGAGGGCTCGCCGAATGAATGATGTGAAACAGAAAGAAAATTGACGGTCGCGGTGTGAGGAGAGTACCTCAAAGGTTTTCTTGAACGCTGGCGGCTATATTATTTTGAGGTACATACCTGAGAGTCCTGATCGACCTTGTTTGTTAAGATTTAATAAAGCATTGCTTTGGATCTGTTTGCTAGTACTTACACCCTTATGTTATAGGAACATAACTCAATGTGTCGTTATATTTAAAATTCATCGAATGAACCCTCGTGATATTATGAAAACCATTCGTCCCAATTGATGCTATAACGGATATCGCATCGATAAAATGATTGTGGACTCAAAACAATGGCAGTTTATAACTACTGACAAGCAATGAATGAACTTAATGTCATTGTATATGAAAACATACACAGTATAGGGTCACCATAATTGCCTAGCGTCGTCTCGAAGGTCACCGACTTCACTAATTTCTAGCTTTTTCCAAAGGCCGATTTTTAAATTGCGAGATACAGGTGCCATTGGCTTTTATACCAGTTAGGGTGAAATAAAAAAAACCGAATTTGGCACATTGCGTTTTGCCAATCTTGCTTTAGTAGGCAGTATCTCTACAGAATATAGTGGAGACCCTACAGATGTTTGAGTTGTACGTACTGAGTAACAGTAAGACGCTTTGGTAGAAGGAATTTGGCAGACCAACAGTCAGATGGATACGTGGATGACACCCAAAAAGTCGCCGATAAAAACTGCTTAACACTCGCAAAGGCCAGGGAAGTATGGCACATAGAAGAGGCCTGATACTCAGCAGTTGGGAACAAGCTGCCCATGAATCCCATGATGATAATGAAGACGCTTTGAGAGGAAATTATACCTATAAAATACTTCACCGTGAATACTAATCTAATCCACGCTCTTTTATTTTACGAGAAAATATCCATGACACTCGTTTATTGGCGGCGGTTGTAATTCCCTCGTGCTACGTGATAAACTTAATGTTAGACATAAAGGTTGGCGCCGTTAAACGAATACTGCTATAACTCCGAACAGATATGCTGTGTGCAGGAGATGAGTCGTCTCTTTAGATAACATGGCGGACTAGGTATACTTATCAGTTATCTTTGTTTCGTAATACGAACAAATTTTCAAAGATATCCGAAACTTGGTCTTAGACCAAGTCTCGGGTATTGTCGCCTTAGCAGAGGAAATAGAATATTAATACGTGGCTGTAACAGAAAGCGGATGTCAGAAATTCGGTCAAATCTGGAAGCTGACCCTAAAATAGTTGACAGTATATTATTGATTTTGTATCCTAGATAAGTCTTAATTTAAGTCAAGTGTTTTTGGGCATTTCCATTAGGGATCAAGCAGCCCAGGAACTGGCCTCTTACTACATGGCGAAATAATACACGTCTGCCTTACTCCTCGGGAAATACAGACGTGGTGTCATCTTACATAAGTCCCGAAAATGCTGATAAATTCTCCACTTAGATAGCTAAGCTTACGTCACACTCACAACGCGCGCCTGTAATCCTATATTATCCACCCATTGTTCCCTGAGCGTTCCAAGGCTATGCTGACATTTGTCCGATGACGGACTAACATCCAGTCCTACACTAATAGGGTTTCAAATTTTCAACCAACTTTGAATTTAATCGCTTCACCGAAACGGCCCTTGGTAATTAAAACTGTATAATCCATACGTTCTAATTGGCATTTCCATTCTTGACCTCATTGTATGTTAACCATAATAACATTATTGCAAAACTTGTAGCATTACGTAACGAGGCGTGACCGATACAAACGGTTACATGTTGAAGTAATTTCAGCTCCAAATTCAGTGGCATGCGTTCGTCAAATATTTACGAGTTAATTCGAGCTTATGTGCATGTTATTATTTCAGCACGTGCCATATTAGCGTACCTACCTATCAAACCAGGTTTAGGGAAAAACAATACTACTTAATAACTGGACCAATTTATGTGATTTTCCTTAAACTTACGCAACTACGAACGAGAGTCGCGATAAATGTCAAATGTTGAAGAACAGTCCGCAGAAAAGTCAAGCTAAATCACGGACCTTGATTAACGACTGAAGTGTTTACGTTGTTTGTGATTGCAGTACCTAACAGTACAGTTACGAAGTGACAAAGACCCCATAAACATAAAGCATCTTACGAGAAGGTTAGTTAGAAAGCCTAGCTATACCTACAAGTCTTTAAGGAATTCCCTTATGGTCTTTGTAGGCTGACACAGTATAAGAATACATAATAAAATTGTATAAATCTGTATTGTTATAGTGTTATCCTGGCTATTGCCAAGTGTGATTTGCCTAAAAAAAGTTGAATGTGTGTTCATGAGTATACGCACGAAACATGGGATTATGAGAAGTGACTCTGACGTGATGTCATTTACCAAGAGTACGGTCAACGATGCCAGTAATTCTATCTTTTTTCCTAAAGCAAACAATCGGGATTTGATTTAATTTACTTAGCTCTCCAGTACTCTAATTACTTAATACACGATCAATTAGAATCTGAATCGTTTTGAAACAGATTGCTAATCCATTTCTTCATAAGTTGGAAATAAAAATCTCCTCTACAACGTAAATAACGCAATGAATGTTGTTGAACTGTCAACATGAAAAAGATTAGTCGTAATCGTTAACGAAAATGTGTTGCGTAATGAGATAGCCGATTGTGTATTCGTGAGTATACGCACGAAAAATGGAATTATGAGAAGAGACTCTGACATTATATCATTTACCAAGAGGACGGTCAACGATGCCAGTAGTTTTATCTTTTCCCCTAAAACAAACAATCGTGATCGATTTACTTAGCTCTCCAGATTTTAGTTAGTAAATATAAAATCTAAAATGGTCTAGCCTACCTGCAGAACACTTTACAAGATTAGTTGTAGATTCGCCTCAAATCCTATGTTCCGTGAAAGACGTTGGTTAATCACAGTCATTTATTTCTTTAAGCTGGCGACTTATTATGCTTATTTCATTATCTGTGTGCAGACAGAATTACTTTTAAGTACTATACGTCATCATCGTTATCCTTATCATTTAGCCCCGACGGACCTATCGGTGCCAAACACGTGTTTGTAATCTTTCGGTCATTTGGTAACAGCCTAATGGAGATGAACGTTAGAGGAAAGGCATGGGTCCTTCCAAAAAAGAGATTTTGCCCGTAGTTTTTCGTAAGCGCCTCGGCAAAAGTGGTTCATCTAGACATGTTCTTATACAAAAAAAAGCAGTAACATTCAATTGATATGAATAGGTCCCTATTATCCTCGTGCGGTCGTATGCCAGTAGATTAGTACCAATTTACCAAATAGATAACGGCTTTGGTGGCGACTGTGGCTAGCACTACTTCCGGCCGGCCTTGATGTCCTTTGATTCCGTCCGAGGTCAGATTTTCCAGAAAAATCCTTAGTACAACTGAGTAATACACCGTAATAGTTCTGTTACCAAATTACTCTTGATTGAGTTGCCTTTGACGTAGGTGTTTGTGTATCAAATACGTGGAAATGATATGACCTGTTTTAGGTGTTCATAAACTTTGAAACATTACAAATAATTGTGTAGTTTCGAACGCTCCTAAACACAATATTGGCAGCACTCAGACTATCCCATACGAAGTTTAAGAGCAGTCTTTGTTATTGCCCAGACATGCAAATTACATATAATTCTGCCGCAATATAATGTCGCATTCTATGATCAAAGTCCGCAGAGTAACTGTCTTAGCATTTGATGCACAATAATAATTTTATAATGTAGAAGATTCGTGCGTCGTAATCGCGTGTGTGGAACCGTTGCCAAGCCAATCACGTGTACATCTCACCTAAAAGCTTTGCCAATCATTTATAAGTAAGCGCCTCTTAATTTGTGAGTCATAAATGTCGCGCCTGTATTCAGTATTTACGTTTATTGGACGGCTTCGGACGAGTCGGCGGTTATCGTGTTAGTTCCTACAGACTTCGGGATTGATAGGAGTGCTAAATTAGCAACGCGTGCTGCCATTTTGTCTAATCAGATTAAAGTGTTGTTTTGGACCGAGTTGGAGCTAGAAATTGACGGATTTGTTTAGGTCCCCCCATCTGTCACTAGGTGATTGTTTAGGCAGTGCCTGTACTGTTGTTTTAATTTTTGACAACTCTAAGACTCTGTTTCCAGTAGGCAGCCTTTTCCAGCTATAGATTTAGTCAACATTTATAGATACTCTTCAACAGCACTCGTCCTTTCTCCATCCATTGAAGAATCACTTCGAAGTAGTTAGCAGTATTCATTTGATTGTGTTACATTATAGGTACTTCTCATTACACGCTGTCTCAAAAAGAGCTCCCATTTACAATGAATATCCGCGCAGATGCCGCTGAGCATTAAATAAAGTATTATGTTCTACATATCCAGCGGATAGGAATAGGTACCTAATATTCATTCTAAAGAAGTTGTTGTAAATGTTGTACCTACTGAGAAGTAAGACATTAAGCTTGAGTACCCACAATGTTCTGGCAAATGACATGTTGACAAACAGTTGAAGGTGGTAATGTCCTGAGGATAGCAACTACTGCCTCCTTTGCATCAAGAAGATCAGAACAAGGCAAGATTGGTGCTAATGTCAATGTACCTGACGACCTTCATTTTGGCAATAGAAAGCCCATTGTTACCAGTGAACGAGTGTGGGTTCATATGAACGAGCAAATTTAAAATTTATATGTCACAGTCACGACATGGTGCCATTTCGACAACTTTTGAAAGTCACTATATATTCCGGCTGCAAGAAACTAGGAATGATTACACAAATCATATCTTATCATTATTTTATCTTTTTATGTCATATATGAACACGAGATCTTGAAAGGATTAGATTTCATAGTTTTATTGCCCGGTACACAGGAACCATACAGCGACTACTCGGTTTCATTCACGTAATTTTAAATATTCCTTCAGTTTTCCTCACATGTTTGCGACCAACCTCTTGAATATTTAATAGGTACCCAAACATTTACTCATATTATTATTATCATGTAAAATTCATTGCTTAGAGACACGCACTACTTGAAGACACTAATTCTATTCTAGGAACGCTATAGTAAATCTATTGAACAGTAAATAACTCGGAGGATATGGAAACGACCTTGTTACGTGCTGAGTGAATGGACTCAGTTAGACAAAACAAACACACAGCAAGACGAAGTTTGATGTTCAGATTACGGCAGATATACACGTGAATAGATTTAGCGAGTATTGAATTGACTGTCTTTATTAGATTGCCAATGTCTGGCGCATGTTTACATACGCTTATTTCTATAACAATGAGACCTAATGTAGTAAAACACATCTGCCAAACTCTGGGATTACATACACATTTCGAAGACCGAGAAATCGTACTAGGCATTCATAGAGTGGCATGGCATGAAGTCTTTATTAGATTACAAGCTTTTGCCCACGGCTACGCCCGCGTGGATGTCGGAAAATCATCCCACAGGAACGTATTACCGGGATAAAAAGTATCCTATGTGTTAATCCAGGTTATAAACTATCTGTGTGCCAAATTTCATCCAAATCCGTTCAGCAGTTTTTGCGTGATTGAGTAACAAACATCCAAACTTATAAACTTTCACATGTGTAGTATTATATGTATACAGCGTGTGGCGTAAATAATGTATAACCCTGAAACTGTCGATCGGCCGGATTATTATCTATCATTTACCCCACTTATATCGCGATATGCCCATGGATGACCAAATTATTGATGTTTTAAATAAAAATCGTTCTTACTCTACAAAATCAGCTGCCATTTCTACAATTGGTGACTTGTTCTCGTTTTGTTTTTTTTATTTCTGTCCTGAATATTTGTATTATCAGACCATAATCAAGATTTCATCAAGATTTTTTTATTACAATCTAAGATAACATTGCATAAAATATTTATTCTTAAATTAAAAAAAAATCTACGGAATTATGCAATTCTGGGTCCCTGTATAGAAAAAAAAAATGTAAAGTCATATGGCGATATAAGTGGGGTAAATGATAGATGATAATCTGGCCAATCGACAGTTTCAGGGTTATCCATTATTTACGCCACACTGTGTATAGGTATAATATAAAATATATAAATAGTAGGACTCTCTTGATGAACGAGTAGGAGATTGCTTACGTATGTTATGTAAGTGTAATGAGGACCTACGTAGTGTCAGTGTCTACTAATGTTGTACGTCTTAATAGTGGACATAGTTAAATTAGGAAATCCAATTAGAATTAGGATACAGACGTCAATGGTTTGGCTACCTCCACATTTTATCGCGCGTACTTCAAGTATTTATACAAAAGTCTAATTAAATCGGCTACTTGATTCAGTCACAGCGATAATAATGAATATAGCGATAATATTTTCAACCAATTATATACACAAAGGTTTTCTGCTTTTTCTCAATAGTGTGGGAAATACCTACTCGATAAATCTATGAGAAACAGGCGGTGTTTTAATTTCTGATTTCGTGTCGAACTTACCTTAACAAATTATACTCGAATGTTGCGAAAGTTTCTGCGAATAAATTACCATTATATCCGAATATATACGTTTTAAACATTTTCAAAATACCTACATACTGACACTGTTAAACAAACTCCATGACAATTAGGGTGGTATTTCAAATAAATTGACACAAAAATAGCGTGCACGATGAACATCAACTTAGCATCAAGCTTATCCATTTGTGAATTACTAGAGGAGGCTCCATCGCTTCATCACTATAATTAAGGGTCGATGTCTGTCCAAAAAGATCGTCAGCATTACCGGTCGCTGAATTCACGTGGTTTTCCCACTCTCTCGAAAACATCAAATATGAAAGGGACAGTGGATGTAAGCTGGGCTATAAATAATTCACACGTGAATTTTCATTCCGTGATGCATTGCGGGAGACTTCCTACTTAGGTTCGGATGCAATTTGTAATGCGGCTGGGATATTCTCGAGTTCCTGTGGAGATTAATGTTGCTCATGCCGTTCACGGTCATAAATTCGCTGTCTCCCTAATCGCTGCAGCAGAATCTCGGTCACGTGCCGAAATGGTATTACGGCCCTGACTTTGTATTAACGATCCCTCTGCTTCAAAGTCAACAAAACTATAAGCCACTTCTTGAATAAGAAACGATCTAAACTCGCGACAATCTAAGAAGTCCGATTTGACAGCTATAAAAATACTTTGTGTAGTGACGAAAAAAAAATCGGTAGCTTACATATCGATTTATCATACTTCGAGAGTTTGTAATTGACGATTTATCTACATTGCTAACTGATTCTCAAGGCATATCGTTTTATTACACGTTCGAGTACGAATCGTCAAATCTGACTTCCTAGTTTGTGGCGAGTGTAGTCGATATTTCCTTACTAATATGTATAAATGAATGAGATGCCAACAAGATCCAAAGATCGCGTATCACATAATACCGTACAAAGGCTTATTTAAATTCACTTTCTGCTATTCACGTGCATTTTTCCTCGTCTAGAACTTACTATATTACGGCTTGCGTTGAACTGTAACCCCAGACCCGTGTCTTTATTATAGCTGTCTCTTTTACTCGTATGGCTTAATAGAAGAAGATAGAGGAACTAGTACGACTGGGCACGTGAGTCTGAAACGAACTTGGCCTTGTCACCTGAAGGGCTTCTGGTCCGATGGCTTCTACAATTGTTTGAACGGTTTATGGTATTATTAAATTAGTTTACTCTTGATCTATCTCTGTAACATTAACAATAGAATAAAATACATAATTTAAAAAATCTAAAACCCGACTGCAAGGTCACAAAAGAAAAACAAGCATTATAATCTATAGAATTTTATGGTATTGCAGGCACAAACAAAAGTTACACCATATTTTCAGGTTAATGGTATGTCCCGGCACACTTATGAACAAAAACTGGTCCGACACAAACATTGCCCATTTTTACGCTATCAAAAAACATTTGGAACCAATTTATTATTACTAATAAAATTTAAACATTACTTTAACTTATATAATCCTAATCCTTTTGTAATCCTTTTAATTTCCTTTATTTTGATACCATACTCGATAGGTTTGGTATTTTTTTTATTATTAACGTAAGTATTACTATTTTGCGCCAAAAATCCGCCATGTTTTATTTTTTTTCAAACACCTATCTAATGACACTTTAGTTTTTAAGACGAATATAACGATACCTTAACTGTCGAAATCCATCCAGCCGTTTGGAATATACGAGATAATGAAGAAATTTACAAATATACATAAGTACATACAAGATACACGCGAAAAACATAACCGTTCTTTGGCAGTCGGGTAAAAAAGTGGGGCAGACGCGAATATCTTTTGAAACATTTCTTCAAGTTTCAGCTCATCTTGCTTGACCTTTCAGGTTCTTAAATGTATTACATTGTGTTGAACCTGCTGGAAGCAAAACACGTAGTTTATTTCTACACTTTTCCTTTGCTAAACGGGATCTTGTTTGTTTATAATGGTATAATAATTAGAATATAGATTTAACCGTAACATACATTATGTGGGTTACGATAAACGTCACGGTCATAATGTTGACCCTGTGACTATACCTTCGAGCATGTATAAAATCTTAGGTACTAGTTCATTGATTGAACAAATAGGCTGGCCTCATGCATGTGTATGTATGGAAAAATTGTGAATATAGGCTATATTTGTACCTCTCGAAATCGTGGGATAAAAATACTCTAACGGTATGATAATTATTATCCTTATTTTTGCAACGCTTACGTAAATGACGTGCGTAAGTAGATAGAGTAGCTATTTAGGTATATAATGATTTGTTTAAACGTTGGAAACTACGTTGAAAACAAACAATTTAGTATGTAATGTTTATCAAAAGATTACATCAGAAATAATACAATTCAAGATCAATTTAGACAATTGGCTTTTCTGTCCCATCATTTTGTCCACACAATATTGTGGTTTTATCAGCACGTTGTTTACAAAAACAACGATGCAATCAAAATCGAATATTCATTATCAAATAATCTCCGTGATAACAGCTATCTATTATCTACAACTCCATAAGTCCGTCGGCCATACATAAAGTTACGAATATTTATATACTTTAACACAGTTACTAAAGGATTATATCGATATCGAACGCGCATTGCCTAACACTTACTTACGCCTACACACTCTAAACTGCATCGGTGTGTGTGACTAGTGAAATTTTGACAAGGCCGTTTGGTTTTTGCACGGTGTGGTAGCTGTATCAGCACATTAGGTTACGTCACGACCCATGCACACACACACACACACGTATGGGATCCTTATCGCACGATATACAGCAGGTGCTAATACAACTAGCATTAGTGTTCATTGCTGGGTACACAAATTACAATACAGCGGCCATGACACCTAAAGTAAGGACTTGAAATTAACATCCATGTCCGGTGCTAGAGCTCATAATATAATACCAATCTATTATTGTTCCGTGGCAGGGTAAAATGCCTCTTCTCATACAAAGAAGGCATGACCATTGACCACCACGCTTGCTCAAGGCAAATTGACGATTTTCGACTGACAAAACAAATTGAAGTTTCAAGCTCAGATCAGAACGATCTTTGCAGGTTGCAGGGTTACCGGTAATAGGTGGGTTGAGAAAAGTTAAGGATTGTTTTATCAGCAGTTCGTCTTATTCATTTAGAGGTCGGATCTTAGTCTGATCTATTAAGTCCTCCAATAACGACAATGTCATTTTGTTAGATTAATTGATGGATGTTTAATCGAATTGTTGACAATTGCCTTGACGTATTGACTATGTAGGTATGATCAGTAACATCGTTTGACTGGAATCGAGTGTCCTTCTCTTTATTACGAAGGTGAAGAATTGTTTGACAACAATGGCATGTAAAGTCATACAGGTGCAGACATGTTAGTTCATACAGGCTGTACTACAATACCTAATGCCTAGTGTAACACAGGCTTTAGGACTGTTAACGGCACTGTAATAACAAAAATTGGATTACGTTAAAACCCACGTTCCGCGACGTTGATACATAGAAAATAATATTATAGTAGCGATAGTTTCATAAACAATATAATGTTTTATGAGGCATAGTCTGTAAACAAGTTTAGCAAGGAATCATGTTCGGCACACATTATAACTGCACGGTAATCTTGGAATCCATGTTTTTTTAGGTTTCACACGCGATTCAAAAATACATTGAAGAAAACTTCATGGAAACTTGTTTGTTCGATATATACGTTAAAGTGATTCAATGCAGAAGGCTAAAAACTAAGCATGGGGGAACAAACGACTAAAGATATAGACATATGCCAGCACAATAATAGCTAAATAAAGACTGGTATCGCTAATTATAATGAACAAACTCCTAATAGCTTCGCATAGTAAACCCTCTCGTATGTCACTTAGCTAAAATTAGCGAGACTATTTATAGGCCCCCCGTTTCGTAATAAAAAATGCAAAGTTGCTAAAATTAGTACAGAAAGCAATTTTTAGCGTGGAGCATTTCTAAGGTCTTTAAGCGATGAGGGTTCATATCCGGAATTTGGATACAAAAATTGCATTTAACAGTTAAATGCAATTTTTGTTCTTAAATTACGGATGTGAAAGAGCGTAGTTCCAAAAACTTGATGAATACATTCCCAAATAATCAAAACGGTATGGTCCGACATGGGCGGATGTGGTCCGTAACACGAGGGTTTACAGAGAATGTTCGGGACGTTTACGTAGATCGATGGAGAGACGGATGTCTGAGATGGATGTCTCTGCATTAAAGGCGATTAGATGGACAACACACTATAGACACCCATAGTAAGGGGGCTACAAGTACTGGATAATGTAGAGATAAGATGGCCCTAATCATCTCACAGCCGCTGATCGTTGACTTGGCAATGTAGTGACGTAGACCGCTCTGTACCATTCCGTTCGTCACTTCAAACTTGTATTGATTTGAGCTGTAGGTATATCAGCAGTGAACAACCATTGTTTCTTAGACCCAGGCCTTGGCCTGGTTCTCCAAAGCACTGAGTAGTCCGAAGTATGAAACAGCAGCAACTTTTTCTTAGAAGTCCAATGACTGAATACAATTTCGAATGATATTAAAATAAAACACTCTGCAATATAGCTGATGACGTCAATGAGTTGTAGGTACTTAGTCCGTTTTCACGCTTTTTATTCGTTAACACACAGATATGAAACAGGGAAAATGATGTGATTTATTCCAGAATGTAGTCCCACTTTATTCAAGCGCGAATATTGAAAGCAAATGGGATACGTCGATTTACCCTATAACAAGCGAAGTATTAGCAATAGATTCTAACAACCCACACACAACACAACACATTTTTGATGAAAAACATGCTACACAGAAAAATATAATCCATTAGTGAATTTCCTTACCAAAACAAGGTCAGCAAACTTGAATTTCTCGAAATTGGAATTACTGAACGGAAAACTTGTCGAAGTATGTGCAAATGAAACAGATAATGAAAGGAAGCGTGAAAACTGGCTAGAAACAAGATTTCCTTTACCTCGCGATACAGGCTGCCTGACCTACATGCGTAGCGGTACCTTGGAGTTCAGCGCGATAGAATTAATCGCACCAGACGCCTTGATGATAAATTATGACAATTACTTATGAATAACGCCAAAAGTGATCGATGTGGAAAGGTTTTGGAGTTATAATATGTGAATATGTTATTTTATATTTTAGCTAGTGAACTTATTCATGAATTTGGATTAAACCATGTTACTTTCACTCTTTACGCTTCTACGAGTAGATGCTCATTTGTCATATTCTGTAGCAACTACAGCTTGATCAGCTTTTATTATGAAACCGACATTGTCTTCGGTATGCACTGTCATTGATTCTCAACCATTGTTTTGGATATGTCAGTAACTCATGCTCATCAAAAATAATATAGTTCACAAAGATAAAAGAAAACGGTACACATAGGATTGATCGCCGCATATTTTAGGCGTGTTACGTGTCTATACAGAACGTTATCATACAGTTTGTTCTAGAAGGTCACGGCCAGCAAGCCAGGCGGTCTGGGCTTATGAGGTTATAGCGTTATTGCTTTACGACCAGCATCTATGGAGAAAATGGACGCCATTGAGAACATTCAGTTTTATGGTGAATGGACATATTTTATGGGTTTGCTTTTATATGGGTATGAAAACTGCCGGAGGAACTGTTTCTAATTGCCACAACTGTTAACGAGTCTTTTTGAAACGGTATAAAGATAGAGATGGTAGGACGGCAGTGGTAGATACAACTTTATTCAGCACTTTATCCTAAATTGTAACGGCTCCCGCAGACAGGCACAACGCGACGGTCCGACGCGATTCTGGAAGAACAATTTACATGGAGTTTCCATAGAAATTCTTCTACTAGAGTCACTTCGCGCCTGCCTGTGATAGAAAAGAACAATATGTTTCTTTGCAAGAGCAGTAATTTTATAACAAAATTCAGGCGATTTTCATCTAAAAAAGTTTGTGAGACCCAAACCTGTGTTAAAGAATGTCTCATCCTAAACCATCCCTCCTCCTTGGCAATGAAATTCCAAGCGACTCGTCAACACAAATATTATTGAATTTGTCAAAATATTAGGTTCATTATATACTTTTTCTAATGAATGAATTAGTAATATGATTAATTTGTGGTTGGCTGGTAGCTATAATTAACTGAAAATGCTCTTCCTGGTTTTCATAAAATTAATTATGTAATTAATCTCTCAATAGGTTAATTTCCACTTAGATGGAATCTGAGAATAACTCAAGTAATTGCGGATACAGTGTTGAACTTTAATCTTTAGATATAACAGGTATTTTCTATTTCTACCTTCGTCACATTGTGTAACTACAAACAATTATATCCTAATGATTAACTGATGATAGTTGCATCACCATGTGACTGTAATTAAGGAAGCCACAGGTATAATTTATAACGACTGCTCGACTTCATAAATTTCCCTTCCATTGATGATTTTAAAATAAATATATATATTTTAATACCTACTAGTTCATAAAATTCATCAAACATTTCAGGTTCCAAGGTGATAAACTATTTGAATATCAAATGAAAAATGAATTCGTGCCAAACTAAAGAAAGATATAGATAAATTAATTGAAAATTGAGGTAAAGACTTCAATACCTATCAACTGTCAATGATTTATCAACAAGAATACTATTGAGGCTTCTTAGGGTACTCCAATATCAGCGTACTTCTTAGGGCCTCAATCGGGAGCACATCGACCAAGCCAATATTTTTGCTTATATTCTCAATCAACACATTTTCTGTTACAAATTGGATAATCGCGTCACAGTGTGACTGAAGTCTGATCCGAATCTGCTCCGTTCCGAACGACAGCACATATCCTATAATCTTATCACCGAATTGTACATACCTACTGTTATTTTCAAGTCAAAACCTTTTTTACTTGGTTCATAGCTTCTAACCTTTGATTGTTTACTGTTCATAGCATCACCTGCACAGTTTCGTTAGTTACGTTTGTGTTTTTTTTGTTGACGTCACCATTTAAGGCCGTCCGGTAGTTGTACGGGTCTTTAAATTATACTCCAACAACAGTTGGGACATCTAAATGTAAGCTAGCGCACGTCAATTATTGTCAAACGTTTCACAGTAACTAACTCCTCGAATTTAGGTCATAAACCAAGCCTCGATTGCGATGTCACAACTTTAAATTGGAACGTGTAAATTACGAATAATCTGGAACATTCTGGAAACTGGCTGAAAAGATTGCTTTAAGATAGTTCTGTTTATAAGCCGTATAAATCGCCATGTTTAGTTTTTATTCGCAAGTTGAAACGGAGCGGCCAAAACAAACATGCATGCGTATCAAAGCAAGAATGCAGAGGATTGCCAGCCATTACTTTTTTCATTTCTTCATAAAACAGCAGGTTCCCCAACTTTACGATTACTACTTCAATTGATGTTTAAACATTTTATAATGGAGTTTAATTTAATTACGTAGAAACTATAGCAAAATCATCTAAAAGACTAAATAGACATTTTAAAGGTTCATGCATCCAGGTGTTTGTCTTGATCACATGTGCATTAGTCGAACATTATGTCAAAACTCAAGAACAAAGACACGCAACAATGCGCACGTGCCGCGAATTGTTCGCTGATGACGCAAAACAAGTCGCATCAATTAACCCAAAGAGCTCCAACATTTTTATCATTGCGTCGCGTTTCCGTTTGGCGAGTAGATACAATATATCCTGCGTTTTCGACAAGATTAGAATGTGTGATTGACTAAATCTGATCAAGCCCGTCAAGCAAATAGTTTAGCAATGTTTCTAGCCCTATCAGCTAACTATAGTTTACGATATAAACATACTCTTGACGAGTGTTGGACAGCTTACCATTGTGTTGTTCGGATATGGTCACCTTATCGGGATATCCATTAGTACTTTTAATGAGTCAACGCACAAATGACTGCGCGTAGCATTCCGTTCAGCCTATCCTTTTATAAAATGTACATTTACGAGGCTTTACCATCTTACCTTCAAGGGGCACCAGTCTTGTACCTGCCCTTGGCGCCATTGTGTAGTTGCCCTATTGTTCGCAAGGGAGCTTAGTGTACGCCTCCGGTTTCTGATGCCATTTTAAAAGCCTTGCGAAATGTGCACGCGTATTTAGATTTGGAAAGATCGGAGAAATGCACATCGATGAATCATGCCAAAAATATTTGACAGAGATTAATGAATTTAGAGAGGTGGGGATAACAAAGGTTGAATAGAGTGACCTGTAGTCACATTTAGATCACGTTTTCTTCCAATGGATCTGCAACGAAATGCAAAGTTAGTAGATTCGTAAATATTTGTGCCTTCTTTTCGCCAATGACCGGAAAACCTGCAGTTCTATAAACGGTAGAGTTACCGCTGCGGTTTCTCAGTAGTCGCGAGGTGACCTGCTTGCTTCGTTCCGATGCCCAGGTGTTCTATATTTATAACCCATCCTGTCTGCAACTTCGTACGTACATGAATACTGCTTATACGTACGTTCTGTGCCACGAGAGTTCGCGCAGAAGTCTCAAGTAGCTTAGCATATTTATTTTCTATTCTGCATCTGTTTGCTTCCTAGGCTTGTTATCTCGCACTATCACCAACTATTTGCCAAGCTTGATGATTATGCTCACCTAGTCGTTAACGTGTGGCAGTTAAAGGTTCAAGTTCAACAGTGGACCTTCTTTATCCGTTTTGTGCTACGCTTTCGTAATACTCATGCTTATACATTTTCATTTATGTGGACCGCGACCGGATTTTCTAGACTCTGACCGCTTTATTGGCCGCCTCTGGCATAGACACGTTTTCCGTTCGCTACACAAATATTGTTAAATGTATCACGTTATTTTAGGATTTCTTATCAAAATATTTACATTCAGTGTTTACGATTATTAGTTATCGTGTTTATAATATCATAGAACGATAACATTTACATGAAAATCTAATGATTTATTACATTTACTGAATGGTTTGTACGCGTAGAATTGAGTGTAAATAATTCTTTTTGTTATTTTTCCAGTGTTAAAATTCATGAAGGACTCGACAAAGCCAAACTGTAAATTAATTATTCACTTTTATTCAACCTCCATTTTGTAATGTTTTAAGCAGAACATTTGCAATCATGGAGCTAATTTTAACCTTCGAGTAATTTTAATCAAATTCTTAACTGTGACTGCTACTTAAGCATATTCCTTTTTATGAGAACAAAGCGTTGGTTATGCAAGACAAGTTCCGGTCTCATTAAGGCCGGCCTAACTCGAACGCAGTAGGTATTCAACGCTTACCCCAGCCCCCGCAACGAGTAGCGATACGAAACAAATTACGATCCGCGGGGGACCCGCGCGCCAGGCGCACCGCTCATAAGTTCATGAACTCGAGTAGGTCACAGAATAGAGCGATGCAGTAGATCAACTTGTATTGATTATTATAAGTTAATTTTTTTATTAAGTATTTTTTAAGGTTGTAGATAGATTAGGTAGGTATTATATAAACTTAAACTTAATGAATAATAATTCAAAATAGGTATAAGTAGGTACTTATAATTTGTTGAATAAGGTCGATTTAAAATCTGACTGACACGAAGATCATGAATACGGGTACGATTCAAAAGTGCGCGCAGCGCGCTATTCGACTTTGATGCGTCATCTTCGTGCTACAGTCTATAAAATCAAGTAGTATTTAGGCACATTTAATTTATGAGAATTGTATTACAATTTTGGAATAACAATATCAAGATTGTATTGGGGTAGGTGGGGCGTGTATTTAATTAATTTATGTATTTTTTATGGTGTTACAATAACGAGTGAGATGATATTTAAAAAACCGGCCAGGTGATATCGGACCACGCACAATGAAGGGTTCCGTAGTTGGGATGAATTTATCCCAAGAACAAACTTAACATTGTAGTTGAAAAACATTTTCTCCCATACGGAATGTATGGGGAGATCATGTTTATCAAACTGCAAATTTAAGTTGGTCGGTTATTACTCGTTATATATACTACTGCTGTAATTTTTTTCACAAATCCAAGTACAATCATTTAGCTGGCAGGGACGACGACAGTTGACTCTAACAAAACATTTCAGTTAAAAGCTTAATATTTCGCAAACGGATCCCTTAATCCAAAAATGGTTTTCACAAACTCACAATATTTTTGAACGACCTCTCTAAAGATACCCCATACCATGGGGTAGATGAGAAAAAAAAATATCCTCAATTTTCGTGTAGGGGAGGCACCCTAAAAAAAAAAATTTTTCTTGATTTTATTTTACCGCTTTGTCTTCGTGTTTAATATGTATACATATGCCAAATTACAGCTTTCTAGTACGAACCGTCTCCGAGCTAAGCCGCGGACAGACAGACGGACGGACAGACAGACAGACAGACGGACATGGTGAAACTATAAGGGTTCCTTGTTTACTTCGGAACCCTAAAAACTTACTCGTTATCCACCGAATCATTAGTTGATACATACGCTCTGCCCTTAGCCTGCAACTGCATTGCTCTAAAACATTGAAAACCGACGTAAACATTTCAAGCGAAGTTTCTTTTTTCGCATGTGTACAACGCGGGAGTAGGAGATCCCCCCGTCATGGGGGAAGTTTAGTTAACGCATTGTTTTTTTTAACTAAATATTTTGCGATCTTATTTTGATGATTTGTTGGAGGAAGCACGGTACTTTGTGGCTATCTGATAGGTTTTTTTTTTTTGTCAGGCGTAGTCGACAGAGCCCCGCTTAGCGGGGTTCCTATTTCTGGGTGGTTTAAAAAAAATAACCACGAAGGGGATAGCGGGGTCTAAAGACCCCGCCATCCCCTTCTAACCTAACCTGTCCGTGTCGGTGTGCCCCAAGTCCCGAGCTCGCTTCGCTCGCTCTTGCAGCCTACCTTCCCATTGCCTTTTAACTAAGTCGAGATGTGTCGGGACTTGGAGCATCCCGGCCAAGCTTGAGCTTGACAGCAGAGTAATAGATTAAGTGAAGTATTAGTAACAACACAAAATGGCGTCGTTTTACGTTTGGTTTCAAATACGGCAATAGTCGGTAAATTATTTTAAGTGTTAATTTAATAGCACTCATTTAAATCAGCAAAATATAGGTAATATAATGAAATATGCTTAAAAAGTATCTAAATCATAAATATACGTATTTATTTCATCATTATTATAAAGTACAACATTTTAGTGTGTTGGTTTTTCGTAAAACGAAACGTTCAATGTCGAGACAAAATGTCAAAAGTGACTAACACCCGAATACTGAAACGCCACTCAAAACTTAAGCGTTACTTATGACTCGTTTAAAGCCTTTTGATTGGTTGAAACTAGTTTTAAGTAACGCTTAACTTTTGAGTGGCGTTTCAGTATTCGGGTGTAAATAATGCTAAATTTCTTCGATTTTGTTTTTTTTTTTCTCGTAAACCATTTATCTCCGCAACTTAAAACTTTGCGTGGAGGCTTCTAATAATATAATCTTTCTGTAAAAAAAATATGGACTCCCAACTCGAGGGATGTTAATCTAAAACTTAGCCACAGTTTTCGCGTCGATGTCCCTGCCACCCTGTATGTACTTTTATTTTATTTATAAGCTTTTCATAACTTGATACAGTGTTTTTAGTAAGGAGTGTACTTCGCATAAACGAATTTGTGCCTAAACGTTACCGAAAATAATAAATCATATTTTTGTAGGAAATGGTCATACTGTATATTTCTACACTATGGCACGAATGTGTTGCGCGTATTAGGTACATGGCATAGACGAGACCTACACAAACGTTGCAGACACCATAAAATATTATTATTTTTTGTGTTGTGGTGGCAAAAGCAGTGTCAAGCTGGTCTCTTATTCTAATGAAACTCCGTACGTTGGGCCACCTCAAGGTCATAGTGTTATCACTTACCACAGACGCGTGACGTGTGGTAGACAATACAATACCTACTTACCTAGGCTAATAAACATTATAAAAACCACCCGGACCAACTCAGCGGGATGAACTATTTGATATTTAAAATAGTAAAACATTATAATTTGTACGCGTGGCGGCTTTATGCTCTGTGATATAGGGTTCAAATTCAACTATTTTACACACTTGATGCGGTTGGTAAATCTATTCCGGGAGAAAAATAAACCATTATAACTTTTGCGCGCGTGGCGTCTTTATTTACATTGGCATAGGGTTTAAATTCAACTGTTTTACACACATATTTGCGGTATGTAAATCTATTCCGCGTAGGTACTTACCTAGTTAATAAAGTTAAATATTATAAATTTATATAATATAGGTACATACCTATGGTAATATTGTCAAAGCATCCTTACTTTTTTTATTTATTCAGCCTTCGTAGACCTAGCGACGACAACATTTTTTTTTTAATTTTGCCCATTTTTTAAAATAAAATAACTAAGAAGTACCTACCTAAAAAAAAATCACTATTTAAAAATTAAACTATAATTATACAGGTACCTATTATTATTTACAAATTTACAATACATTTTTGGCTCAGCCGGTAACAGAACTTAGCGGGGGTGGCGGGTTCGCAAAAATTGGCATACGTCCGACCTCCAAGACGTTCCGCTCGGGACTGAATGACACGGGGCGAGCGCATGAAAAGATGAAAACGCTTGATTTTGGAATTAGTGGTATAAGTATTTTCATATTTCACATTATGACGGCCGTTTTCTATCACATTTTTTACGACCTTTATTATGGTATAAGTTTTATTATTCAAAGCCTAATATAACTCAAATAAAATGATAATTAGACCATAATTTAGACGTGTCTTTGCGATTTAATTGGATGCAGTAAAGTGCACGTAATCGTGTATCGGACGGCCGAAATACCTAGATCGAAGGGTGAAATATATCATATGTATTTTTCAAAATTTTAATCCGTGTTATCTACGAATAAAATACAATATAAAATGACGTTTTTCGGGGTCACCTCGCCTTAATAAAACAAAAAAGCTTTTCATTTAATGGCGGGCGTTTCCTTTCACGTGGCTATGCTTCCACACGCGACTGTTCGACGCCCACCACTGGGCACGGACGTATTCTCAAATCTTCACTAACGACACTTCACGCCTCTTTGTTAATCTCTATTGCACTCGTTTTGTTATGTGTACGTGTCCACCTTTTGTTTCTTTGTACAACTTTTTCTCGCTTTCATGCCTGATCCCCAGCTTCTCATTATTTTGAATCTTTTGACAGAAACAACGTCCATTAAAATGCAAAACAAATCCTTGAAATATCGTACGTATACGTAGGTAATACGTCATATTTTCGAGAAACCTTGTTTATTTCCCGAGCCTAACCTTGATCAGTTATTAAAGTAATCAACCCAAATTCAATTTAAGTTATTTAAGAATAATCTTAAGAATCGGAACAACGAAGATGTGCAGGAACATTGCCAAGACGTTTCATAACCGGGTTGTTTTGACAAACATAGTATAAAGAAGCTAAATAGCTCAATTATCGATATACTGGGTCTGGGAAGCCTCGTTACGTGGAACACTACAATTGCTAATGATGGGTGTAATCGTGCTATTTTTTACCCGTCAGTTAGCTATACATAATAAGATGGATATAGCAAATGATACGTGGGTTTTAATAGCAGTGATCGATGAACCACTAATCGGTGTCGGGTTCCGAGGGAACGGATATTACCTACCGGATTTTCTCGCTTTTCCTGCTCGCTTATTGGATTAGTCTGGAGACGATCCTCAGCCATATTGAACCGTTTATTTTGAACCCCGTTGGTCACACTTATCAAAATAACTCTGAAGAGATTCGCGATTTTTATTTTAAGATCATGTATGTCGTGAAACGAATTTTTATAGCGTGCATCGGTTTGGTTTTACTTTTTTCAAGGAAATCATCAAAGGGTGCCTGGTTGAACGTTGAGGCACAGTTTTGTTGTTAAGTTACCGTTGTCTGTTTGTATTACAGCTCTTTAGCATAACAGCCTGTATTTGGTCGATCAAATCTACATCAGTATCTTTAAGAGGCATTTTTAATAGAATTAGCTACATAGCTATCTTAAAACAGCTAAAAAACCATGCCTAACAATGCTTAGTTTCTGAGAAAGAAATTCCTAGCTGGTTATCCATTGTTTATGTTTAAAGACAATGGGCTGGTCCATTAACCATAACAATTGTATTAGCACACATGTAATACGTTTCTCTATTCTTGTTTTATAATATAATTTGGTATCAGGAACTAAGATATTTGATTTTCAAATCTTTTATTCCTTCGTTTTTGTCGTTCGTCTACTGTTGCCTTGGATATAATTTGCATCAAAATTAATTAAGTACCCATTGTTTTAGTTTTGGCACAGTCGCTTTAGAATGGTTGAATCTTAAAATATCTACTTCTTCTATGTTTCCAGCTTCAACACCTGTCCCAAAAGCAATAAGTTCCTCTTTCTATGGACTGTCGCCAAAAAATTCAGTGCAAGTGTCCTCAGATTCAGATAATTTAGTGCGATCTCATTGGGATGTTTATTATTCTGTCTGGGGTCTGACACGTATTGTTCACCGTCCGATAGGCATATTTTCGTGAATTAATTACTTCAATATCTAATATTTTATTTAGCTATATGACCTTGGTTGATAAGTAATATCATTTAGTTTGCTATGGAGAATGCTTTTAGGTGAACCGGTTGATAGTTAGTCATATAGATGAACTGTTTGCTAGCGTTACTCACATTATCAGTAGTACCTGGGCGTCCGAGCTCTGCTCTGGTGAAAATAGAGAATGCTCATTTAATAGTATAGAAAAGTTCATACTGATTCCGTGTATAGTACATACTTATTCCATCCTGCCATGATAGTAGGTACTAACTAATTTCCTATATACGAGTAAGTTTGACGCACCTGCACTTTTCACTGTCACCTTAGTGGTTTTCTTGGGATGATTAATTATTTAGTCACCTGCTGATATTTACGTTATTAAGTCTAAACATATCTTAATAAGAAGTGTTTATCGTTGTTGAGCCAATTGCCATCGAAATCAGACCTATGCCAGATATTAATTGAAACTCTTGGATGGAAATAGTACTTTAAAAACAACCGACTTCCAAAAAAAACGCTATCACGTAAAAAATAACTTTAATTTCGGAAGTCTGTGTGTTTGGTTTTGTATTTTCTTTTTTGGCACCGACTTAAGATACATATAAATATTCAAAACAATATATATAAATATATTATATACAGATAAATTGAGAACCTCCTCCTTTTTTAAGAAGTCGGTTAAAAATTATTAAATTATCTTATTGAATGTTTCGTCCATGTTAGGTGTCGGAAGTTTGAACAATTAGTGAGTTCAATAACTGTTGAAATCGAACCCAGTTTTTTACCGACATGATGTAACAACTCTATTGAGTTTTGCTGACTTGTTCTAGTACTAGTAATATTCTTTATGTTGCGTCGTGGTCTTACCATTGTTTCGGATACAGGGTTGCACACTTCCGTGTACATCGTTTTTGAAATTGTCCATTAATGCATTTTATTTGCCAAAACTTTCTTTGATTACCGTTTTTTTATTATTTACCTCATCCCAATCGATAATCGTAATCAATGGAAACAATGAATTTTTAATTGTGACCAATAAATGGCTATGAATATGAATAACAATAAATTATTGAAAAATTAAATAATATTTCCATATTATTCCCGTAGGTTTATAACTCAAAACAGATTATCCTCAACTATAAGGATATGAAATGTATCTACCTAACGCACTTGAAGACAAATAAACACTACTTTATATCTAATTACTTATTATTGTTGCCTTTTGTATCTCCACTGTAGGGCAAAGGTCTGCGATCCTTTCTTCTAGTTATCCCTATGTACAGCCATCTGTGGCCAATCTCTCAGTTCTAGCTTATAAACTGAGTACCCGGGCGACCGAGCTCTGCTCTGGTGAAAATAGAGAATGCTCATTTAATACTTACTTTTAAGTACTTACTAAGTCCATGCTGCCATGTTATTATTCTAAGGTACCTAATCATCTTGTTTTAAACTTTGGGCGACCGAGCTCTGGTCGGGTGAAAATACGGAGAAAACAAATTTTCCCAGATATGTGACCTAGCTAGATCGATTTTCGCCCTCGTAAACCTCTATATTGAAACTTTAATCGAAATCGTCAGAGCTGTTTTTGAGAACGTGATTACAAGTATATATATATACAAATATTGCTCATTTAATAGTATAGGATTTATATAATAATAAGATAATAAGCACAGATGTCAGCACAGCAAAGTAATATTGAACGTTCAATTCGCTCAATTTCATGACGCACATAATATTATGATATAATATTGTTTGGCAACCTTAGACAGTACAGTGAAAGACCACGTACGACCTACATACTAAATAATCGACGAAGCGGTTCCGTCCGACATTTTGAACTTTTAATTATCACCATTGTTCGTCTGTACTGTAGTACTGCTTGAACCTATGGAAATGGTGTTCTTGAGTGAAGACCGTGAATCGGCAAACGTAGGGATGACCTCTTTATAGGTGAATCGACGAACTCTGCAGGATGGCTGGTAGTAATTAGATGAGGGTAGCCGATTGGAAGGACCTTTGTTCAGCATTGCTAATAATGACGATGGAAAGTGGTTGATGGAAATGTGGTTGAGAAGGAAACAGGCGAGTTATATGTAGAGGCAACGAAACAGGGACATAATTATGTAAGTTAGAGGTTACAGAACTGCAAAAAGTAACGGTCCAGAAAACGGAAATATATTTTAAATGATTGGGGTTACTGCGCAAATGTAGAATTTATATATGACAGAAGTACTTAACTGATAAAATATGTAGGCATAGATACAGTTAGGCAGACTGAAACAAATTGGAGCGTAAGTGTACGAATTATCTACAATAGTGGAACAAATTATATCGATTTTGATGTGCCCAGTCTTTTTACACTGTTCGGCTTAGTTATACAGGCTGGTCCGAATAGTGACGTCATAAGTTATTAGATTCCTAATGCCCAGGGGTATCCGAAAATTTCTTGTACTCTAGCAAAATAAACAAAATTCACGATCAAGAAATCCCGTGCATAATTATTACACAATTATTCATATAGCGATAAATGTCCATCGGAACAAACGTAACTCAAGCCTGAGTGGAGAACCAGAGAGTAGTGCAATGTAGAACAACAAATAACTCTAGTAGATTTACAGTAGCTACCATTCTTGTTAGACCTATTAGCGACCACACGCGGTTTTAAAACACCCATATGGCTTTACTCATCTCTCTAATAATAAGAACACTGGAAGATGTTATGAAAGTATCGATTCCCAGCCAAGAGCACTCGGCAAAGAGATTAACGAATTCAGTTTAGCAGCATGAAACTTTGCAACAAACACTTTTCCAGCTTTCAAACTGCGAGAATTTATCGCCGAAGGAAGCGAAAGGCATCTTGAAAATGGAATGGAAGCGACCTTGACCAAAAATGTTTACACACCGATAAACAGTTCCAAGAATTTTCCGTGCTGATGATAAGTGTTCCATTTGTTGTAGAAGTATCGACCAGTCTACCAATCTATTTACTGAACACCTTTCTAGGCTGTGGCATAATATTTAATACAGACATTACCAGAGACGCCTATAACAATAGATACGTAAACCACAAACTAATTTACACTCACTCTTAAAGCGATAAGGCTTAAAATAGAACTGAACTCAGATAAACAAGTAGTATCAACGAAGTTTGTTATAATAATTTAATCCAGTTGATGGAATTTGATATTGAATGAAAGAAAAATGTTGAGTAAGTTTTTAAATTTCGCAGGAATTGGGTGTCAATTCCTATTATAGGTGCTGGAATTCCAGTATCGTTTGAAATGAGATAGGTACGTTCTCGGCGAGGAAGTTTGTCAATATTATCGTCAATGCTAGAACTTCTCGCATTGACGATAATATTGACAAACATTAAGACGGCTTCGGCTTTAATCAAAATTATTCAAAACTGACCGAAAATTATAGGATCTGTCGATCCTATTACATGGGACTTAAAGATGACTGGCGAAATGTGGGTGTTTTATAGGGGGCACCTCTGCCTAAGCCTTCGACAAATACAGGCGTGATGTTATGTTAGAGAATCTGTTTTGAACCTTTGGCTGAAAAAGGAGAGACAGAATTAAACAATATTAATCACCTAGTGCCGGAATGTGGTCGGAATGCACTCTTCTAGATTAATTGCCTCTTAGACTACCTACTCTAAAGAAAGCGTTAGGTAACCCGAGCAATGGCTTTTCTTGAGAAAATATGTTCGTCGTGGGTGGGAATTTAGAAACTGAGTCTGCTGCAGATGAAAGTCAGTTTCTACAAAGTGTAAAGAAAGGTCAAAAGAATTGTATGAGATTTGGCGTTGCTAACTCGATTTTTTTCGATAATACACGTCATATGCACGCATTTTAGACTTTCTGTTTTAAATTAACATCTGTAGAAAGTGCCACAGGTTCTTATAATCTTATCACGAATGCACTCTCTTATCTTTTAGTTCAACACTTTACAGTACGCTGTACCAATACGGTACTAATGCACTTTGTAAAGTACATAATTACGAGCGAGTCTCGAAGGAAATTGTTGAAATACCGCTTTGAAATGCCAGCGCTTGGAGATACAGCAACAACTGTGAATGACACCTTTGTGGGGAAGCCCGTGGACCGGTCATTTACAGTTTGCACGTAGGAAACACCCATAAGACGTCTACGAAACGGGATCCCGAAAATAAACGAAACAGTTTACATAAAAGCTACAGCAGATCCGAGAGATATACGATTAATTTCCGTTAGCAGATGCCCTGTGATTCAGATTATGAATCCAAGTACAGCTGCACTTGTGCCAAATCCACTATCATCTCAATATTTAAACGATTGCGCAACAGAATGTTACGGCGATGCGGATATTGCTTAAAGGATGTATAACAGTGGCATCTTTTATTATGATTGCTTGAAACGGTCAGAAGATAGCAAGCGATATATTTGATGTAATTTACATATATTTTGAGTACCTAAGATAGATGTCCTGCATATATCATTGTGACGTCTCGGAAAAACAAAATAACGTTTCACGCGTGACCTAGTTTGACCCATTCATATCTTTATTATTTATTAAAATTATTGTAAGTTCAGCTACATTTTGGGAAGAATCGCTTGTTCATATCTGCACAGGTCTACTATGTATGTAGGTCATATAGATACTATGTATAGATATCTGTCTACGTGGGTGTTATCCTATACTAGTGTATGTAGCCAGGATGCGAAACTGGCGCCATCTGTGCAAACATTGATATTGACCTTCGGAGCTACAGTTGTTTGTCGCGAACCATCGATACTTTACGAACCTTTTATTATAAACACTTGACGCTTTGATGATAGCTATAAACTTTATATTGAATTTGAGAATTGTTTTTGCACCAGTGTCACATCTCTTATTATTTTGTTCACCTGTTCGGTTCTGTCTGTAGTAAAAATCAATAGTATTGAATTCAAATGTTTCTTGTTCTCGCATTGAAAGTTGGAATTCTTACATAAAGGCAGGGACTTTTGTCTGACCTTTTTCTCCACCTAACTATATGCAAATATTTACGTTCCCTTCTGAATCAATATCTGCTACATTTAAGTGTGGGCGCAGACTTTTTTTAAATGTCATAGCTTAAATATTGTAAATTATTTTTATATGCGTTTTTTGTCAAAGCCTGGGAGGTCTTCTATAAATAAAAGAGCATCGCCGGTGCTTTTTTGCTAGCCTTTTTTCCCCCTAAACAAATAATGAATACGATACTAATTTCTCAAATTTCTTTGTCAATTATTGCTAAAAAGTTGCAAATACTGCAAACAAGACAAGCAGTAGATTTGCTTTTGCTAGAAAGGCATCGATACGTTCTCCGTTTTCCAGTAAATCTTCAAACGGACACAGTGTCGTGTTCATAGCATGAATCGGCCGCGACTTTCGTTTGAGACTCGGCACGGTATTCGCCGGTGTCGCTGCGTGCGTGGGGGCTAGAGAGGCGCCGTTATCGCCGTCAAAATGGCGGCGCGTGGCGTCGGCCATTGCGCGCCGCGGTCGTTGACGCGGCTCGGTCGGTGGCGATGGCGTGGCGCGGATATTGATTGCGTTTAGGAACCGGCCCGCCGACGTACAGCGACATCTAGTAGCATGGAGCAGAAGCTTGTAGCTCAATTCCTGATGATAGCTGGCGCTACGAGTATAAAGTTTTATGGAAGGACAATTGTTTAGTTTTATTTTCAACTGTGCGATTAATTGAATTGAGTAATGAATAACTTTTTTTATCCCTCACTAGCTTTTTAGGGTTGTAATGAGATCTGTTTGATAGTATAAAAACATTAATTTAGAACAATCTTAGCCAAATGATTTCACTTACCTACATTTTATTATAAGAACACAAATGAAATTATGAATGTATTTAAATGTATTATTTTTATTGTCTCCAGTGCAAAGACTTCGAGAAGGTGGGTGCGACGCTGGCGGTGACACCGTGCGACGTGGTGGAGGAGGCAGACATCACCTTCTCTTGCGTCGCAGACCCTCAAGCAGCGAAAGAGGTAAGCACTGATAGTATTGTGATTCAGCATTAAAGTTATTCCTGACTTCCTCGTGGTTGTGAGCGAATACTATCCTGGCTGGGGTAAAGAAAAGAAAGTAAGAATTACATTTATTTGGCAATAGCTCGTGAAACACAAAATACAAATATTATGAAGGGTCCCGTAGTTGGGGTGAAATTAACCCAAAAACAAACATACCATTGTAGTTTGAAAAACATATTCTTCCATACATTCCAACTGCAAATGTAAGTTTGAACGCACAATATTGGGAGATTTACCATAGTATTTTAAGACCATAGACTTCTTATAGGTTTTCCTGTAATCTATACTTGTACTTATAGAACTACTTTCTGTATTTTTTTTTCAACATTTTAGATTCATTTGTTTCGGAGACAAGGAGGAATTGTAAATTTTCATCTATTTTCTCAAATAACTTAAAAACTACTTCCCTACATATCTTAAAATTATTAAAAAAAAATTGAGACCCTCACAGTAAGCCTTTTTATTTGATATGTATGTCAAAGGGTGTGTGCAAGGCTTTATAAAATAATAAATCTCCTAATATACTGCCATAGTAACTAGTACAGCCTGCTCTTACTTCCTAAGATGATCTCTTAATAGTTTTAATATAATACTCAGGGGACGAAGGGTTGCCCTATTAGATAATATCTTATAATCGCAGACTGGAAATGAGTAAAAGTACTGTAATGGAGGAGTTCTATAAGCACGTAAAAATGTCAAGTTTTATTCAAGTTGTAGGTCTCCAAAAAAAAATCATAACGACATAATATAAATAAAAGCTGATTTCACGGATAGATGTGTTTGCACAAAGGTCAAGCGGGAGTCAGGGTCGCGACCCTGATCCGACCTTTACTGGGAATCTTTATGCGTTACGGAGGGATGAACAGCGAACTGAGCCGGAAGGGATTGCTCAAATGCATGGACGAAGATTTTGTTACTGTGAAGTCGGGGACGAGGAATATTCCACTTTGGGGTGGATATCCTTTCAACTGAACCTGTGATCTTGTTGTCAAAATAATTACCCGAGAGTTTCTTTAGTAAGAGCTGCCCTAGCTTAAAATTCAAAGCTGAATATTTTAATATAAATAAATAAATAATAAATAAAATTAAAATAAAAAATCTACCTAGCTTTTTCCCAACTATGTTGGGGTCGGCTTCCAGTCTAACCGGATGCAGCTGAATACCAGTGTTTTACATGGAGCGACTGACTATCTGGCCTCCACAACCCAGTAACTGGGTAATACGATACTCCTTGGTAAGACTGGTTGTGAGACTTTCGGACTTCTGACTGTGACGATCCGTTACCACTGTCAAAGATCCACGAATAACAGCTGGGACCAACTGCTTAACGTGCTTTCCGAGGCACGGAGGAGTCTCGGTATGTAAAGATCGTCATCCATCCACGGACCAATCCCGGCAAGTGTAGCTTAACCTGATGGATCGACCCGTGCGGCTGTTATTACTTAGACATGAGCTCCTCTGGTAAAATAAAAAGAAGTATGGTTTTTATTTAGTCTTAAAAGAAATTTTATGCAAAGCATTTATTAAAAAAAAAGCCTTTTTATTTTGATTTCGATATTTTATTTATTTAAAGAAAAATATTGAAAGAACTGTTTGATACGGAATAAACACAGATTTCCTAAAACAGCTGTGGTGCAGTGCATAGTATCTCTATTGTAAGGGAACCTCGACAATAGCACAGTTCTCGTATTAACATGCCTTACATCCCATTGTGTTCCGTAGCAACGGTTTAGCGGTTCGTATCACTGTATGTTGCACCCACTCGTAAACCCACGTATGTGGAAAGGTTAACGGGAGTACAAGTGAGAAGAAGAAAATGGCCCAAAAAAGGCGAAATGTAAGTGAAACATGGTTATTATAGGTCCATATTGCTGCCTAAAATTGAAAGTCCCAACTTATTAGTTTCGATTCCAGCTATTCACTTTTAGATTTCTGGATTTGGGTGGTTGATTTTTAAAAGAAAAAGATGATTAGATAGTAAAATGGAAAGCTGCGGTCTTGTAGGTCCAAGTTTTTAGAAAGCTCTGCAATCAGCCTTGAACCGACAACTATTTATACTCCGAATTATCAAAGATTGTAATGGAAATACCTGACAAGTGTCTATGGCAATTTTGGATGTAGGCCAACCAGCCTTAACAACTTTATTATTTCATAATCATATTCTTTGTGTCCTTAACCTATGTTACTTGGGGTCAGTGCAATACACTTTTTCTTCCATTCATTCCTATTTAGAGTTTCGTACCTCAGAAGGAAAAAATGGAACCTTTGTAGGATCACCTCGTTGTCCGTCTGTCTGTCTGTCTGTCTGTCAAAACCCTTTTTCTTAGGAACGCGTGGATGTTCTACGGTCCCGTGAAACTCTAAAAAAACAATCATGCTTCTAAGGTAACGCAATAAAAAAAATACGGCCATTTTTGCAACATATTTTGATACTTGCAAATAAATCAAAACCTATAGGGTACTTTCCCTTTGATCTAGAATGATGAATTTTGGCAAGACGCAAGGTCTCACGGCACAAGTAAAGGAAAAAGTCGGAAAATTATTAATTTGTAGGTTTATCCCATAAAATAATTTTTGTTGCGATTACAAACTTACATTTGCAGTTGGAGAATTTGCCGTGACGTATATCGATGTATGGTAGAACATTCTTTCAACTACAAAGTTAAGTTTGTTCTAGGGATTAATTCACCCCAACTACGAAATCCCTAATTGTAAGGGGTCCGACACGCACTTGGCCGGTTCTTCCTTTTATCCCTCTCCCTCTCCATCCATCGACATTTATATTCATCACTCTTTTAGTCACATGCCCATCCCAAGCCAACGATTTCCTTTCCACTTTTCTGTCACTCCACTTACAAATGTTCATTTTCCCGTCGACCCTCAATAATTACAATCTTTTATTTAATCATTTGTGTGTAAATATTCAGATGGTATTCGGCAACTGCGGAGTGCTGCACTGCCCCTCGCTGGAGTCGAAGGGCTACGTCGAGATGACGTCGATAGACTCCGACACGTCGCATGACATCGTCGAGGCTATCAGTGGGAAGGGCGGACGATATCTGGAAGCTCAGGTAACTTAATCTAAACAGAGTACAGAGCCGAGAGAACTTTTAATATATCAATATTTTCTGGGGTTAAAAGTTCTTTACTCTCCGTATCAAAAAGGTGCCTGTCCTATTGAACATTCTCAATGTAGATAGTGATTGCAGACGGATAAATATACTGAGAAGTTTTTTTGTACACAAAGAGGTGGTCTCCTACTTCATCACAGAATTACGAAACCGACTTGCTGGCCCTACAGAACTCTACACTAGATATTTTTTAAATTCTACGAATTGATTTTTATTTGAAGCTTCTGGGTAAGGCAAGGTAAAATTAAGTGTCACGAGCGGTGCATTTTATGTTTTACTCAAAACGTACCTTGGTCCTTGGTTGATGTCTTTCATTATGTTTTAGTGCTGCCATAAAATTTTTATTGTTACAATTAATTGAATCTTGACTCTGGCACAACCTTTGCACTATCTTTCTACCGCAGAGATACGATTTTTAAGTACGAGAATTGGCCTTCTGGTAGAATGTAGTTCGTACTGCATATCTTCTGAACATAATCCCTGCATTAAGTTAACAACATTTACTTTTTGAGTATATTGGTCATAAATAACCAAGTGCTTTACTGTAATTTTAAGTTATACTAATAACTTCTGAGGTGCAGTGGTGGCCCAGTAGTAACGGCTGCGATTTACGAGTCTGTCCTAGGTTTGGAACCCAGATGCAGGCGCTTTACTTTCTGTAAATTATTTCATCACCACTGCTCTCAAACTGGTGAAGGAAAACATCGTGAGCAAACCGGCATGTCCTAGAACCAAAAATTCGAAGACGTAAGACATTTACCGACCCGCACTGGGTTCGCGTGGTGGATTACGGCCCACTCTCTCTCTCAGAGACGAGGCCTGTGTCTCAGCAGTAGGAACATTATAGGCTGATTATGTTAATAACTTCTGTATCTCAATTTCCAGATTCAAGGCTCAAAAACGCAAGCAGAGGAAGGCACCCTCATCATCCTGGCGGCCGGCGACCGCTCGCTGTTCGACGACTGCCAGTCGTGCTTCAAGGCCATGAGCAAGAACTCCTTCTACCTTGGTAGTAGTCAGCTGCTCCGGTTGCGGATGAACAGAACCTTGGACGTTGACATTTATGTTTGTTATGGCCCGCGATGTGGTAGGATGAATCAGGAAAAAAAGAAATAACAAGTTGCGTAGAAAATGTAGGGATTTGTTAACAACGAGTTGCCTTTACACTGCTGCAAGGCTCTTTTGGCGTTTTCATGACGCTGACAGGGGGGCGCTGTTGGTGAACATTTGTGAAATGTCGCTTGAAATGTATTCAGAAACCAAGATGGCGGCGTTGGTTCCCATTTTGGCCACGCGCCAAAAGAATCTTGTAGCGCCATAAGTGTGATGTTCTTAAACTCTGGTAAAAATTTAGTTATCAAATGCAATTTATTTTTTTATCATACCATGAAAACTTACTGAACTGAAAGGCAGGAAAAGACCGATGTGTAAAGTTCTTAAAGTCATAATTTGGAGGCCCTGGCTGAAGGCCTTAACGGGATAGCTCGGTTAAACAGCCGACAACCTCATTTTAATTGAACTATTCGGATGATGGTGATTGACATCGCGGGCTTATTTAGTTTTTATTTAGCATTTTTATATTTTATTTTCTGTTGACTTCGATTTTATATTTTGTTAACTGTCAACGTCTTAATCTGAGCGTCCTTTAAAAAATAAGTTAATCATAATTACTAACAAGCATACACACTTCATTGCTAATTATTCTGGTGTAGGTTTCAATTCATGTTCTTCATAGCATTTTAGACCGTAAATGCTTGCTTCTACAATCAGTTTTGGAAAATATCACCACGCTTATTAAATATATTAGTGATCGCACTATGCCATAAGCACCAATTATGATGCTGCTATCATACTATCTTATTCGCTTTGAGCACTCATTCACTAACCAATAATATTTTGAGTGTGTTTTGAGTTTTTTACAGGAAGAAAGCTAATACCGATAGGCGTGAGCGTGATTTTAAAAAGAAAATTGCTCTCCCATCATTTAACTGAAGGTTTTAAATTAAAATATTAAATAGGCAGCCAGTACTGAGGGCATAGTTTTCGTATCGACAACCGAACATTATCCAGTCTTGCGTCTGTTTGTCCGGCAACCATACCCTTTAAACGGAAATTGGAGGCAGAAACGTAGCTAACTAATACAATCTTGCAATGGAGCTGGCAGTCAAGAAAACGCGCTGAACTAACGCAGCCTGTTGTAACATAACATCACGCATTGGTTCCCAGAAGGGTTAGGCAGAGGTGTACCCATACTAGGTACACACACATTTCGCCAGTTATGTTTAAGTCCCATGTAATAGAGGGCATGCCCATTGCCATCAACCGGGCACAAATCCAGACTCCGGGGTGCTATTGAGAAATTCCTAACGGAAAAAGTAGCACTTTGCCCGACCTGTAACCGTTGTGTAACCTGTTGTAATTAATGTATTAGCGTTTAGTGTCCCGTGGCAGGGCAAACCCTTCCTTCCTTCCACTTACACTGCTGCAAGGATCTTTTGGCGCTCGAATGACGTTGACAGGGCGGCGCTGTTGGTAAATATTTAGTGCAAATGTTTTGTGAAATGTATTGAAAAAACAAGATGGCGGCCCTAGTTCCAATTGCGTTGGCCACGCGCCAAAAAATCCTTGTACCGTTGTATCACTGTCTTTTTCTATCTATGATGAAAAAGCTCGTGCCCCTCTACAAAATGGTCATTCAACACGCATGCCCGTCCCCAGGTGACATCGGCAACGCGGCGAAGATGAACTCCGTGCTGCAGGTGGTGGGCGGCGTGTCGCTGGCGGCGCTGGCCGAGGGGCTGGCGCTGGCCGACCGCGCCGGCCTCAACCAGGCCGACCTGCTCGACGTGCTGGCCCTCACGCCGCTCGCCTCGCCGCATCTCATACTGAAGGGCCGCGGTATGTACGCGAAACGTAGAGTCGTTGTGCTCTGCGCGGTACGTCGCAGTTGTGCACTTCACACACTGTCGTATCGCGTCGCACTACACTACACGAAACAAAAATATATTTCCGTCACTTTTATTAGACACGGTAACACACACGCATCATGAGCGTGACCATGGCCAGTTCATGGAATTGCTAAAATTCGAACAGAATTCGATAGCAGTTAGGTGTCATGTGTTGGACTGTGATGCAGCTGGCCTAAGTTCTAATCTCGTATAGAACAGCGCGTTTTTTGCAAATATTATTATTATTGTTTGCAATAACAACAATATTTTAAAAAACGCTGCCTTTTTTATTATTGTTGTTATTGCAATAAAGGGTTTAGAATAAAAAATGCGTGATATGTGCCAAAAAAATTAAAATAAAATTATTCGTTATATTTATTTCATATAAAGTTAACAAACTGCAATTTTTTAAAATTATTATTTCAGCTGAATAAGATGTGAAATATATGTCAAGAAACTTAGAAGCAATTTGTGTTATTTTTACATAATCAAATTATGAAATATTTTAAATGGGTTTATTCACCTTAAACATTAAGCTTCGATCATGATCGAAGTAATTCAGCAATAAATACGAATATTAGATAAAATATAAAAAAAAACTACTTACAAAAGTAGTTACAGTTTGTTTACGTTAAGTATTTTACATTTTATTTGGCTTTAGTAAATATTGAGTTGATAGGTATTGAGGTTATAGGTTAAGTATTCATTTTCTTTACGAAAAGAAAATTGAAACTATACCTCAAATTTTAATCCTTAATTACTAAAATAATGTAAACATTTTCGGTCTATCTGCAAGAAATATGATAAACACCATATTGAATACATGCTTAAATAAATCGTTACCACAAATTCGTGCAATAACGAATGTTAATATTAATTCCAGTTAATATTTTAAGGTTAAAATAAAACAGTGTCCCAGCTGAACTCTAAGTATTCTTGTGCGAAACTTAAACGTACTTGTCAACGTTGTTGCCTTTCTGTCAAAAACGGTTTTTTAGCTGGTCTTCGGTGGTGCAAGCCTTCAGAGTGAGCGGCGAAGGGTCCACAACGACGTGTTTAAAAAAAAATCGTTGGTATCAAACCATTTGTTTGTTTCATATTCTTTATGTGACGTCGCTGCTCCTCGATAATAAGACTCACAGTATTTCTCTAGAACAAATAATAACATTGTATTTATTACACATAATAATTATTTATCATTCACTAATCTAATTAAACCTCATAATGAAATTAAAAACTTTATTTTAAGGCATGTTCTGAGTAGAAGCATTACCAATATCTTTGATTTAGATTTATGTTTAGTAAAATATGAAATATTTAAATGATAACACTCACACTCAGTCCGATTTCATTAGATATTTGCGTAAATTACATCCACTTTTGCGCCGCGCAAAATTATTTGATCTCGCTTCGATATTTATATTTGACTGCATTTTGAAAATAATAACCACAACACCGCTAATAGATTAAATACTCGTCACCAACAATAATCACCAACAACGTTCTATTAGGTGAATACTCGTAACGAACAGCATCTGTCTAGCTCACAGAAATCGATATAATTTACTTAGTTTTTTGTGGTGAACAAGACGAATGAAACAAAAAACGAATGATTATCGACCTGCTACTAGTCAGTATTAAAAAGAAGCAAGACCTATAAACAGTAATTATAAAAATAAAAAAAACAAACCGCAGGTGAGATTCAAACCCTCGGCTCGCCATAATCACACTTACCAAAGCTCGTTAACCACTGAACTAGCAAGCCATATACTTTGTTGGTAGAAATTATGGATATAGACAAAGTGAGTGTGTGTGCGTGTCTATAGTATTGTAACAACATATAGAAGAAGGTCGTAAGTCAAACCGAAGCGTCAGTCTATTGCTTTGTGAGATTGCTAATGGACTTATGGACGCTACTGTACAGAGCGTTACAAACTTCTTTAGGCGCCTTGAGCGATTTTTGGTACGGGATAAACTTATGGATTCGCGTTACCGACATGCTTGCGCCGTAGTGCTGTACTATAGAATATAGATGGCGTTTATACCAATGATGATTTTAGAGAGAGTAAATAATAAAGAGCTTTAGGGCAAAGTGACATATGAACCCGGCTATCCTCTGGAAATCACTATGAATATGTGTTTATTATTTTATACCTATTTGACTTGATTATCTCCTATCTGTACCCTAATTACGTAATACACGATCAATCAGAATCTGAATCGTTTTGAAACAGATTGCTAATCCATTGCTTCGTACGTTCGAAAAAAAAATTTGCTCAACAACGTAAATAACACAATGAATGTTGTTGACCTGTCAAATTGAAACAGATTAGTCGGAATTGTCAACGAAAATGTGTTGCGTAATTAGATAGCTGGTCAATGACATACTGTTTGGTCTTCCAAACGTAAAAAAAAATACATTGCAATTCAACATCTTTATTATGATAATAAAACATTAACCGACCTACCTTGCTATTCCAGCAATGATAGAATCCTCGTACTCCACGCACCAGCCGCTGATGCACATGCAGAAGGACCTGAAGCTGGCGCTGGGCCTGGGCGACGCGCTGGAGCAGTCGCTGCCGCTCACGGCCACCACCAACGAGATCTTCAAGCACGCCAAGCGGCTCGGCTACGCCAACCACGACGTCGCCGCCGTCTACATACGCGCGCGCTTCTGATGCCGCACGCGCGAGGGGCCCGCCGCACATCTCACCCGCGAGGGGCCCAGCGCACACGTCATCCGCGAGTGGCCCGGCGCACACGTCACCAGCGAGGGGCCCAGTTCACACGTCACCCGCGAGGGGCCCAGTGCACACGTCACCCGTGAAGGGCCAAGTGCACACGTCACTCGCGAGGGGCCCAGTGCACACGTCGCTATAGAGCAGCCGAATGCTACCACTACTCATGTTGACGGTGTTGCCACCGCTTCTAATGTTGGAGACGATACTGTCGTGATGAACTATGGCGATATTGCCACCACTTCCAATGTTGGAGATTATGTTTTCGTTACGGACTATGGCGATCTTGCCACCATTTCCAGCGTGGGCGATATTGCAACCACTTCCAGCGATGGCGAAATTGCCACCTCTTCTAATGGTGGCAGTTTTGCCACCGCTTCCAACGATGGCGAGAGTGCTATAATTTATTATGCTATCACTACTGAAGATGACGAAACTACCGATAGTGCTAACATTACTGAGGAGGCAACAGAATAACTTTGTCATTTTCTGTTTTAGAAACTACTGTTTTATTCGTTAAATTGGAGTGACTTTTATGGAATATACATAACAAACAATTTATCAGCCTATAAAGTTCCCACTGCTGGGACTCAGGCCTCCTCTCTGTGAGAGGGACCCTACGGAATTTGTTCTGTAGAAATATAAAATTATGGAAATTAAATGAAATTATTTATTCTGTAAATAGGATATCGGAATCACTTTTACATGTCGTATACAAAATTAAGTAATGTCGACTCCTTCCAGCTCAGATAGAGTCGACATTCCCTATCTGAGCAAAAATGGCGAAACAAACTAAGGGGTCTAAGTCTAGATATAATCTTGGTCCGGCCATATGGGGACCAAGGTGACTATAGACTTCTTTATGACGAAATAGCCGGAATAAACAACATAAAGTATGTAGAAGGCTATGTATCCCTTTGCCTAGCAGTGGCACTGTCAAGATAAGCAGTCTATGCTATGATTTTGAAAGGCCTTTAAACTAGCTTTAAGAAACTGTAAGTGTAAACAATATGAAACGTATACGGTATGACATCATATTCTGTAAAAGTTACTTCATTCGACTATCAAATAATTTGGCGATATCATTTAGATTGAAATTGAGTTCATGTATTCGGCTCAAAATATCAGTAATCTTTGAGTGGTTTGTGCATTTAAAATCAAGGAAAATCACAGGGTATGTTTGTTGATTAAATTAGTTGATTATGAGTAAATAAACATAACCTTGAGTTTTTATTGAAAAAATAAATCATAATCTAGGCTCTTTAATGTTGCAATCAGAAGAAATATTATTATTACTTAATAATTTTGTGAATAAAATATCGAATGACCAATCTCTTCTCGCTAAATCGATGTTCTTCTATATTTTTATTAGACTTTCAATCTATATTATTTACTTTCATTTCAAGAATTCTCATTTGTATCTTTCTGTGCGAATATGGACTTAAATATTAAAGTGTATAAAGGTGAGAATCGTGTGCCCGAAGCGCCCCAGTAATTCGAGATGTGTTGGACTTTAAAGCGTTGTTTTTAATCAACGCTTGTGAATATAAGTATGTTATAACAGTATGAACAGAATAACTACCTTACTATTAAGACGTGACTACAATAAATACCTTAATTAGGTAAAATAGACATAGCTGGACTAACTCTGGCGCAGCGTCGAAAATATCCGTGGTGTGTTCTGGAAATATATCATAGATGTCGCTTTTCATGAGGCAGCTATTGTCTCTAAATGTGCAATTACATGTGCAAATGTTTTAATCAATATTGTAATAGATACGACTAATTCAGAACGAGCATCAGCACAATGTGTTGCATTTTCACATCGTATTTATTGTCGAAAGCTCATGACTGGCCCAACAACCGTTAAGAGCCCTTATCCTAAAAGTTGGCAACGTCGCAAATAGTTGTCAAATCCTGTTTTGATTAATTTGGCAATTTTACTGTATGGAAATAATAAATGTGGCTAACTAGTGAACTAAAATATTGAGTATTATTTAAATTCTAGTTCGCTAGTTATCCACATTTCGTATTTCCATACAGTAATATTGCCAAATTAATTAAAACAGCGAAATATTTGGCATCTATTTGCGAGGTTGCCCACTTTCAGATTAACGCTCTGTAAAATATTTTAAACTTCATTGTTGTATTAGACAGTTTTAAGATTACATTAGCAGTTTTAAATTATCTGTATGTTGTAATAACTCAGAATAAGTTTGATGTAACTTCAATATATCATTGTGTAGTGGTACATGTTTGCTTTCACAGAACCGTGAATGTCCCACATAGAAACATTGAATTAACTTTATTGTAGAAACGTTAATATAAGACAATTTATTAGTTAAGTCACAATGCAACGTTTTTTTACTTGAATAAACGGTTTACACGAATACTATCTCATTTTATTGTAGTGTCGCGAGAATGTAAAATCAAAATATGTATTTAATAACTTCAAAAGTGTAAAAAGGTGAGACATCAATCACTATTATTATATCGACATTTTTAAAATATGACGACATTTGATGATTTTTTAATGAATTGTGAAGAGTAGTAAACTAATGTTTGAGAGTATTCCTCAAAAGCCCTCCCCTTGGTTTTATATAGTTTAAGATGATTTAGTTAATGACGTAATTGAATTTGAGAATAATTTTAATATTAGCCTAGTGTAAATGGTGACCACGTTGGGTTCAGAGTTTTATGTTGATTTGTTCCAAAGTGGTGAATGTTGCGTTATGTTAGGTATCTCTCAAATTATTGTCATCCTATGATAAGCTACAATAAACTATGATTAATATATTACTTATTTTGATTATTTACACATTCCTACATTTTTCATTGGGATTACTTGACTGCAGTGAGTCAACACTTGCATGACAGTAGAGATCGCTTAATTTTAATTTGCACGCGTGGCTGTTGCATACACATTTCAAATGTTTGTAGATACCTTTTAGTGGAGGGGTGTGCAGTTTTAACTTAGACAATATCTACCAATGAATGCCCGAAAGGTATGTTTCTGAACGACGCAGCACGCGGCAGTGTTGCGTGCTGCCGCCGCGTCATGCCGAGCACCGCGGCGCAGCGCTGCTGTTCGTGGTTAACTTCTCAACAGTCTTCAACATTCACGTGTTATCACTATGACGGCGACAGGGCGACACTGCCGCGCTGCAGTGCCGTCGCACCATTGTCGCGCAGCATTGCTGCCGTGCTCGCAATGTAATCTTATATAAACCTATAGAAAATGTGTGGTGACCAGCAGTGACGCGGCAGCACTGCCGCATGCAGCGTTGTTCGGAATCATACCTTTAAGCTTTGTACAGACTAGCGCGACGCTACAGCGCGACGCGACACTGGTTATTGTTATACCGTCAAGTTTTCTTAGAAATTGTATTGTTCGAGTCGCGTCGCGCCGTCGCGTCGCGCTGGTCTGTACGAGCCTTTATTCAGTCAGTCACAGAGTCAGTAGTCTTAAAACAGGCTGGATAATAGCTCTGTAGGTACAGACGGAAATAAATTGACACTGCATTTCAACAAATAGTTCCTTTGCCGTATTTGCGGTAGCGGCGAAGCGTATTCGTATTGGTCCTACAACAATGGAGCCAACATTACGGCATAGGAACTATTGAATGAAACGCACTCTACGTCAAATATTTGACGTACCACTGACTGTCATGACTGTTGTGATTTCATTATACAGATAATTCAAGTTGATGGTCAATTTACTTAACAGCTGCTGAGGAGGGGTTCGTGGCTAAATAATAACAGCCGCACGGGTCGATCTTCAAGGTTAAGCAACGCTTTCCGAGGTCGGTACGTGGATGGGTGATCCATAACATAGCGAAACCCCTCCGTGCCTCGGAAAGCATGTTAAGCAGTTGGTAGGGACCAACTACGAATGACATTCGTAGATGTTTGACAGTCATTACGGATAGTCAGATGCCTGAAAGTCTGACCACCAGTCCTGCTAAGGGGTATCGTGTTTCCCAGTTAGTTCTGGGTTGTGGAGATCAGATAGGCAGTCACTCCATGTAAAGTACTTGTATCCAGCTGCATCCGGTTAGACTGGAAGCCTGCCCCAATATATTTGGGAAAATGCTAGGTGGATTGAGTCAGTGGCGTAAAATCAGATCACAGGCCCTGGTGCAAACTGGAAGTTGGGCGTCACCCATCTCCCCAGCGTGGTTTTTTTACGAACTGTATTTGTTAACCTTTGTTGCTTTCTTCAGATAATATTAATAATTAAATGGAACTTTTGTATGAAATCATCAATTGATAATTAATCGTGGAAACCCAGTGCCGTGAGAAATAGATTTTCTTTCGAACATTCATACAGTGTTACTGTGTCGCTTTATGCAGAACAGTTTTAGAGTTAAGGCAACCTGTGTGTAAGAGCTAGCGAAGCGAGCGCGAAACTACCCTAGGCCCTAGCTGGGGCCTTATTGACTTATTAGAGTTCCCGGCTCGGACACTGCGGGGCCCCGAAACACCGCGGGCCCTGGTGCCCAGCACCACTTTGCACCTTACTAGCTACGCCACTGAGTCAATTTGCTTTAAAATTAATATCCCTGACTTAATTTGTGAGAACAAGCACGAAATGCTCTGCTTGCTTGTTTGCCTGTAACACAATTAAAATTATTGTTGTTAGGTCTAATAAGCGCGGTCGCAGTGAATCAATGACTGATTAATCGTGCTATGGGTTGCGCGTTCGATTTCCGCACATAATAATTTGCTTGGCCAACAGAAAATTGGATTTGTTTCTGTAGGTACTTCGATGTAGTAAACATTCACGATTACTGTCTTCAACAATATTTGATAAATATTTTTGTCTGCAAACGACACAACGTAATATTGGTGTAGGTACCTATACTAACTTAGTACACTCGTACACTTGTGCTGCCCCTTCAGTGATACTACAGGAGCGATTTTATGATGTGTCCTTCAATACACAAATCACCCCCTCTCACGCTCAAACGGTTCTTCACTCAAAGCGACACGGAGACCCGGCAAATTGAACGGAACATACATTATTTTGATCGATGCTGACCTTCAATATGCTTCGGTTTGCAGATACGATTTTACGACAAAGTGTACGGTCTAAAAATAGCGCGATCTCATGATTTAAGCCGGCTGGTCACGCCACCCGAAGTAGCGAGCAAGCATAAAAATCGTGAGCCGATGAAAGGTCGCGACAAGGAAGGGGAACACAACTTTAGGCTGTGTTTAGAAGCAAGATTTTTTTCTTATCGGGTGAAGAATGAAGAATACCTCATTTCTTCTAGTACATCATTCCTCCTAGAAGTAGAATCTAGTTCAACGTTTATTATAGTGACCAGCATATTCTATTCACGACCATCCGATACGAATCGAACATCAATCAATGTTATCGAAGGAATAATGTCCTTAAACGCTGTTCACTAAATCCGAATTCCGAAAATGTTGACAGTTTAAACCGAATAGCAGTGGTGGCCCAGTGAGTAGTGGTGGCCCAGTGAGCAGTTGTGGCCCAGCAAGCAGTTGTGGCCCAGCGGGTAGTGGTAGCCCTTGGTAACGGCCCCGACTTACGAGTTGTAGGTTGTGGGTTCGAACTCAGGCAGGCGTTTTACTTTGTGTAAAAAATTCACAATCACCCACTGCTTTCAAAACGGTGAAGGAAAACATCGTGAGAAAACCGGCATGTCCTAGAACCAAAAAATCGAAAACGTGACATCTACCAACCAGTACTGGGCCTGCGTGCCCAGCGCATTACAGCCCACTCCCTCTGGAAGAGAGGAGGACTGTGTCCCAGCAGTGGGAATGGTTTTCATATACCCTAGGAGGGTGGGTATTTTGATGAATTAGTAAGTCAGTACAGTAGAGTATGAAGTTACTAAAAAAGTGGCCACTGCACCTGAAAAAGCGGGCTAGAGTAGGTAGGAGGTAGGCAGGTAGATAGATAATTGTAATATGGTTACAAGGCACATAGAGATCGCGTAGTAGGCGCCTCGCCGGCTCGACGGTTATAGATCGCGCATCACGCTGCGGTTACGCATGTTTTCACGAACACGTCACGCAAATCCGCCATGATTCGACGATCACGCCGCGGTGAAATGTCACTGTTTTTACACGTCATTTTATAAGGGACGTGAAAGGAACTGCGCATACGCAGGATACGGCATCTATTCCTGCATGGATGAAGTAGGACTAGAAGTTTGAAGGCAGTGAAAACCTCGCGATTGCAATAAACGTAATTTTACAGGGGACGAAAAAAACTGTCAGAAAAATGGCCGTCATTGACGTTCTCCAAGGTTAATTATCATTAGAAGGTATTAGAAGCATCTTAGAGCTGTGAACGTTTGTTATAGAGATATGCACAAGGCAGTTACAAACAATATTTTTTACACAACAAATTTTCAAGAAAAACAATGGATTTTTCCTGTAGGTACGAGGTTTTCACTAGTTTTCAGAAAAGTTGTGCGGATATCGGTTGTCATGGTATGGGCATGTGATGCGGAGGAGTGAGGAAAATGTCGTGAGGAATGTTTTGAGTACGGATGGCTATAAGAGTGGGGGAAGATCAAAGAAACGTTGGATGGATTATGTGAAAGATGATATGGCTAGAAAGGGGGTGACTACCGAGATGACGACTAATAGAGAAGTGTGGAAGAAAGAACAAGTTGCACTGTAACCTTTAAGGGGGTTGGAGGGTAAAAGTTACAAATTTCTTAAATTTTTGGGTTCCGTTCCCGAAGGATGACAAACGGAACCCTATTACATATTAAGCCTCGACTTTCTGTCTGTCTGTCAGCGAGCTGTATCTCATGAACCGTACTAGGTAGGTAGGTATCATGTACCATAAACTATATATAGTCAACAAATACTAAAACCGCCGATTATATTCGCCGAATATTTTATTTATCTATGGGTGATTTTCTGCAACTTCAAAAAATAATTTTGTAATTCATAGTATCATTACAAATTTCTCTTTGTGACTTTTATTTAAGATGAAAAATAATAATATTCTTCGTTTTGTATTTTCATTGTACAGAGGCCCGATCCGTCAGGTTAAGCTACGTTTGCCGGGGTTGGTCTGTGGATGGGTGACCATCTTTACATACCGAGCCTCCTCCGTGCCTCGGAAAGCACATTAAGCTGTTGGTCCCGGCTGTCATTCATGGATCTTTGACAGTCGTTACGGGTCGTCAGAAGCCCGAAAGTCTGACAACCAGTCTTACCAAGGAGTATTGTATTACCCAGTTACTCGGTTGTGGAGGTCAGAAAGGCAGTTGCTCTATGTAAAATACAGATATTCAGCTGAATCCGGTTAGACTGGAAGCCGACCCCAATAAAGTTGGTAAAAGGCTAGGCAGATTGATTGATTGTTTTGTATATAGCCTCCCTTTAAGGGGGTGCCGTGTCCCCAGATAGTTTCAACCTTAGTCAAGTTTTAATTTACTGGAAAAAGTGGTTAAGCAATTTACCACGAGGACTATACAATACTCTGGAAGTCTGGACTTGTCTCTGCTACTCTTTGTCATACCCTGAGAGGACGAATCGTGACGTTTGTGACTTGGCAAGTGATTGAGCGTTTTATAATAATCGTAACTCACATATCCAGATGAATAAATTATGCTAAACAATTTTTAATGTTGTTTTTCTTGAGCTTTTCAAATGATTAAGGTTAACGTTTATTTATGTTCTAAAAAACATAAAAGTTGAAAAGAAAAATAATTTTATTGTTTGTAAAAGTTACTTTGAATCAAAGTCAAACCGTTGGCGACCCCATAAAAAAGTCGAGCTCAACATGCAAAACCGCAATAACTCTAACCTTATTATGAAAGAAACTTACAAAGAAAAAATTACAAGCTTATATTCAGTTGATTAGAAAACCTACGACCTACCGCAGGACAACTAACGTTAAATCCTTTTTTGTAAAAACTTTTGTTCAAATTCTCCGTGTTTCGAAACTTTTTTTTTATTCATTGAGATTGACGTTAATTATTATGCTCTTTGGAATGACGTCAGCAATTTGTAAATAATTTTTGGATAATTTCTGCGAAAATATTGATAAAAATATAAATTAAAGAGTGAATCATGTCGTTTCTAACAGAATATTTCGACGAGTACCGACAGCAACCCATCAGAAAAACAAAAATGTAAGTTTAAAAAAAATACGATTGCAGTCAAAAGTTTGGTTTTTAGTTCTATCTTAAGTTGCCAAGGCTGTAATGTTGCTAGTTTTATGATAATAAACTGACAAGCAATATACCTATATTACCTACTTATGGCGAGTTTCACCAATGAAACGCGATTAGATGAGCTGATCGCGTTCAGTTTTGTTTGCGAAATTCTCCTTTAGGCATTTAGCCTAAAGTAGGTACCTTGTTTATGATTATAACTAATTAGCCTCTCAAGGTTGCCATCAAATACTTATAATTTCTACCTAACTTAATTCTCATAAGAGCCTAGAAGTTAACTGCAGTTTCGCCACCCCAGCTTATTAAGTAGGACTATTCTTAGGCGTTACCTATATACGTATTTTTCGCCTCATTAACCGTCTCCGTTGTATGTTCCTTTTTGAGACTATTTGGTCACCTTTTAGGTATCTTACTATTAATTATATTGACGATAACTTTGTACTTCTTACGGCATTGTTAACATTTGTGTGTACCTAAATAACTTCGTGTGCATAGTCCTAAATCCTTACATGCGGCCCGACCCTTTAAATTTTAAAGGGTCGGGCCGCATGTAATTTTATTAAAATAATTTCTACTTAGTTTGTAAAATTACGTAATAAATAACTTCAATGATTATATTATTGCTTTTTAATTACTTTTTTGTTTACAATGGAATGCCTTTTTTGTGTTGCGGCCCGCCGAACCAATATCAGAGAATACGGCCCTTGACCTAAAAAAGGTTGAAGACCCTTGCTTTAAAAGCCCTTAATAAATGCCTATAGGGATTTTATTTCATTCCTTCAGGTGTCGACCAGAACTTAGATGGGCGAAATTGGAAGGGAAATGGTTGGACCCAAAAGTTGGGACGCAAGATGTAAGTTTGTGACTAGGAGAGTGGTCTATAATTGGACATAATTTAAGTATTTAATCAGAATAAGCGTATTACAAAGTTTTAGTTATGTAGGTATTCTACTGCCAACGATGATTTTAACAATAACCTTTCTGCTTATGGGGTCGCTGTAGCTAGAAGTGGCAAAAGAGTCAAGAATAGTCTAGTTTTAGTTCTTTCTATTTTAATAATACTTTCATATGTCACTATAATAGAAAGAATGGACGGACGACGAGGTCAAAGCGTTCATCAAGGAGACGATGAAGAGCATCCGAGGACAGTCCACCTATTACAATTCGTACTGTGCTCATCATACAGAAGGTAACTGAACATAACTTTATTACCAGGCATTATGGCATTACTTTACTGGCTTACGTAAAGCTTCATACAGACAAGCGCGACGCGACAGCGCGGCGCGACACCGGCTATTGTTATACCGTGAAGTTTTCTTAGAAATTGTACGGTTCGATTCGCGTCGTGCCGTCGCGTCGCGCTGGTCTGCACAAGCCTTAATGCCTACTTAAGGGGTATGCGCCGAAATTCAAATTTTCTTTAATTTATTGCAATTTGCAGGTCATTGTCAGGTTGTATGTTGATTTAAATATGATTCGCGACCGTAACAAAACATAAGTATGGCTTTACAGAATTTCAATCATTAGAATTAGCAATACAACTCCTTAAGTTAGAATGACAGGATTTCATGAAATAGTCTTTCAATAGAGTAATATGAACTTATGATAGTATTTAGATTAACATACAACTTGATATTGAACCTACCTGCAAATTGCAAAAAAGTAAGTGAATTTGAATTTTCCGGGCAACCCTGATGCTTTCGCCTTAATTATGGTCTGTTCTCATGGCACCTGGACTCGGACAGGTAATGTTTGAAGGGCTTGGGATCCTTTGTTAGGTAAGAGACAGAAATAGCAGCCCAGCGAAGCGGGGTTACGTCGACATCTTAATTACAAAAAAAAAAAAACATTTTGGCGCAGCCGCGATGCACTCTATTTTGTTGTTAAAACATTTCACTTCTTAGGGTTCCGTACCTCAATAGGAAACAACGGAACCCGTATAGGATCACTCGTGTGTCTGTCTGTCACAGACAATTTGCTCCGGACCGATTAAGTTGAAATTTGGTACACATATGCATTTCTGTGACCCAAACACGAACGTGTAACGTAAATAATTGAATTTTGAATGGGTAAATAAGAAATGAAATAAAATAAAGTTTTGCTAACACGGCACACCGTGTGACATAATTATCAAATGAACGAACTTATTGCGAGGATCTCAAATACATTTTTTTCATAATTTTAAAATAAATACTTTTAAAGATATATAAGAAAATTGATGAAAATTGACAAATTTTGAACAAAATACAGAAAATAGTTCTATGCTTATAGATTACAGGAAAATCTATAAGAAGTCTATGGTCTTAAAATAACATGGTAAATCACTAAATGTTGTGCGTACAAACTTACATTTGCAGTTGGAATGTATGGGGGAACATGTTTTTGAACTATAATGGTGCCGATTGTTTTGTACACCGGACTAAACTAATTAAACTATCACTATAATTCCTTACTTTTGGCTATGAGAATCTTAGCTATTTGGCAAATAAAATTCTCTAAATTAAAAAATAATTTTGACACAACTAAACTCGAATTTGACAATCGCGAATCCACGTGGTTTGCCCTAACCCGTGATTTTTTTTAGAGCCGGAGGCGCGCAGATTTTGTAGCCTCGATGTGTTGTATATGGAATTTTTCATTTTTTGTATGGAAAATATGAAATAATATTACTTACCCACATGTTGAGTGTTAGGGGTTTATAGGCTTTATAATGGGGTTTTTAAATTTTCATTATTTTTGCGATAGGACGCACCATTTTCGAGATATAAGCAAAAGAAAAAATAAATACAGTACTGTTTTTGCACGTGAAGTTGAGATGTTGGTGTGAATTTTAGTTCATGAAAACTTATTTTATCCCACACCTTTTTAATCGTGATTAAAAATTGTCAGGTTTACCTACTTTGGTTTGGTTTTTTACAATCAAAATTTTATGTGAAAAACGTCAAATTCAGTATAGCAAAATTGCCATTTTCACTAAACTAAACACTCAGTAGGTACAATCTTAGTGCTGTCAAACTAAAATATAGTTAAGCTGTGTCACTTTAGTCCATTTCAGAATGTGAAATCGTCATTTGACAGGAATAAACTAAATTTTAGTGATTTTTAGTCTAGTTTAGAGGCGCTTGTGACAAGAGAATCGGCACCAATGTTAAGTTTGTTCTTGGGATAAATTCATCCCAACTACGGAACCCTTCATTGTGCGTGGTCCGACACGCACTTGGCCGGTTTTTAATTTGTACTCTGTGTTTCATGAGCTGAACTGTTGAACTGTTGCCAAATAAAAGTTATCCTGTCTTTCTTTCTCCTCCAGACTTCAAGAACCGTCCCTTCGTACCTCGCGTTAAGAAGCTCCGTCCGTGTATAGAGCTGCTCGGGAAGAAAGAAGAAGAGGTGGCGTTACCACCACAGCCCCAGAAACTGGCCATGAAAGACACCGAGCTCATGAAAGTGGCTAAGGAAATGTATGAGTATGACAAAGACAAACCCACGCTGCAGCCGCTGCCCACACATTTGAGGGGTTAGTTGGGTTTAAAAGAGGTTTCCGTGTCTAGGTTTAGCTTTTTCGTTATTAGGTGAGCGAGAGCTGGTGTGTCATTATGACGATGTGTCGTTAACAAAGGTAATTAAGTAGTAAATATTGTTAACTATTTTGATAAGATTAAAAAGTCATAGAATAGGTACCTACCTTTATGTATTTTAATGTAATATAATTTATGTGTCGTAAAAAAAAGCATTCTTGTAAATATGAGGTTGAAATTAAGTGCATTAATTAGATAATACTTACCTACTATTGTTTTAGAAACTAATATGTGAAGCAGGTAGATAATACCTAATATTAGTAATGTACATAGCCAGTTAGCTAGTAGCCACTTATTTAGTTTAGGGAAGTTAACCTATTTTAATAAGCTTCAAATGATTAAATAACTTTTATACGTAAACTTCTGTTTGCATTCTACGTTGGAAATGACAAAATTCGTGAGAAAGCTGTCTTGGCAGAAGTAAATAAATAAGTTTAACAAAGTTTCAATGTCAGACGTGATTCGAAGTCGTTATAAAAGCTGCATAATAAGCATTAAAAATTATGTTTAGGTACATTCAGCAAACTATTTAAAATGACATTTCGTTTGTGTTTGTAGCCAAAGCTCAAGATCATGGCCTAAGGCACTATAAGGCTTTTAGACATAATTTAATTTATCCTACCAACTTAGAAGATAATATTCTTTACGATGTATAACTTTCGTCTAGTTCTTGATGATCGAAATAAGGTAACTGGGCTAAAATCAAAAATGGGTACAAAAAAGTTCAAAATTCAAAAGTCATTTATTCAAACTAGGCTGAGAATCAGCACTTTTCGTACGTCAAAATTACATAAGACAGCCCCCCAAAACGCCCATCCTTCACCACTCCCTAATGCGTTAGCTGGGAAGAAGAAGTGGCGCAACAAACTCCTCAGCGGCGCAACAAACTCCCCAGCGGCACAGCTGATTCCCCAGCGGCACAGCTAAAGGAAGGGAAACCAGTGTTGTAAGTTGTGGGATTGTAGAAGTGCCCCTTTAAGTCCATCAACAATTAATTGCAAAAGCCTGAGTAGGTTAGGAATAGTTGTAAGATATTTTCTCCCATATTATCTGATCTGTAAAGAATGCGCAATATACAAAGTGTAACAAAATGTTTTGATTTTCAAACGGACGGACCATTGACGCAAGTGAGTATATAATTGTTATTAACAAACAAACAACACATGCTCTGATATTTTTGTTAACACAACACGCGGCTAATTCCAGCGCACTTCCTTTTACAATGTTTGTTTTACTAATTATTTGATGTTTTCATTTTGTTAACGATATTCTGAGAGTGTGTTTTGGATATAATAAGATTTATTTGACTCGTGGATGAATTATTTAGATTGTTGCATGTAGTAGAAAGTAGCTTAGTATTTTGTAAGTATGAAAAGTAGTAAAGAGTATTTTATACAGTGGTCCTTGCCTTGATTTTCTTGGTCTCTCTACGTTTGAATATTGTTTAGATGTAAGTAAGTGTCGTTGTTATTGCTCAGTGTGCGAGCAATATAAATAAGAATGTAGCAGCCCCCCTGCACGCCATCGTATTATCACTGCCGGCCATATTGTTGATGCCGTGTAAACAAGCTGGCTTATGGGTAGGCCCGTTTCACGACACACTTGGATGCGTTATCGTGGTACTATAGATGATTTCCGGCACGTTATTGTTGACTGGTTTGAGAAAGATGTTCCGAAAAACGAATTGTGCACTTCAACATGATGACTTTTGATCATGCCTCACGAAGCTTAAACTAAAGTGTTCCTAGACTATTATATGGATTTTGATCTACAATCTGCACTAGCAGAACACATAGCAGCACCCTTAGCACTTTACTGCGTCACGCAGACTTTCATTATTCCCATTCTACTGCCAAAATAACAAAAAAATTGAGAGGTGTCAAGGGACACCCGGATGGAACGAAGTTAGAAGAGAGAGAGAGACAGACAGAGAAACATGCGCACGCCGCACAGCTTACAATAGCTTACTATAGCAAAAAGTGTCATTACAACTTTTCGTGAGAATTTTTTCCGTCTAGCCCCCTTTCACAACGCGCGATAAGGAACTTCGTTCCAAAACTTCGTTCCAAAACTTCGTTCCAATATTCCTTTATAATATTCTTACAGTATACGGTTACGTCCGCCCACAATTATGGCACACCGGCATCAGTGACTACCAGGGCGGCATAGCTCGGTTAGCGTACGAGATGATCCGCGACGATCGCATCCCGCGTTACTACGCGCACAACGGCTGCCGACCAAGGTGGGGCTTGCCCCCTGAGGGAGAGAGGCAACCTGAGTTGGATGGAGCACCCTATGATGGAGAGAGGCTGTATTAAAGTATAGTATTACCTTATTAGTTAGTTCTAGAAAAAGAAAAAATAATAAGAAGCGGCCGATAAGAGTTGCGTTTTAGAAAAAATTTGACTCGCCGGAACGTAGTTTCAGACTGACCTGTATGATGACAGTCTTTTTAGGGTTCTGTGCCAAAATGGTAAAAAACGAACCCCTTATGTTGTGACTTCGCATGTCTGTCCGTTTGGAAATGGATAAGTTATAAGAAATGCTTGTCCATATAGTTTCTATTTGTACAAAATTGGTTATCACAACACATAGTCATAACAACTTCATGCAAAATTGTAAACGATAAAGCCATTTAACAATTAATAAACAATAAACTGACAATAAATAAACTGACATTGACAACTGCCAATGTCAACATCGATCAAGTAAACTTATATATAATTTTAATGTTTTTTTCTATTTATAAGTATCTCAAATATTGTTAAAGTACTTGGCGCATAATAATAAAGCAGTGACAGTGTTATCCTGAAAAAAATCTGTGCATTAACTTAAATACGACGATCACAGTGTATTGACTAAATGATCTAAAAACCATCTCATAAACCTACTGATGTGCAGTGAATTGTGTACTTTATAGCGAAAACACTAAATAGTGACTTATAACTATCAGAAACTTATGTGAAACAGTGTTAAAAACTATTTCTCTAAATTAAAACCGGTAGTGAATTTGATTTTCTTAAATTTTTGATGTAAACAAGTAACAGATGATTCATCACCGTGGTACTGACCAATCACAAACGACTGGTAACATTTTTGACATTAAAGACTTTCGTTCAGAAATCAATCACAACAAATATTCCAAAACTTGAATTACAGTCTTTTAGCGCTTTCGTTAAAGTAGTGTTGCCAAGTTATAATTACAACTTTAAATTGGTAGAAAAATCCAGGAACACCGTCATCCACCGATTTAAATTAAAATAAAATTTATTTATCACTATTTTATAACATAAACACGACCAAAACATGTCTGTCCTGGTGGAATGTTATAAATGTAAAAAATCGGTCAACATAAAAGAAACGGCATTGTGCTCGGTCTGTAAATACAGATTTGAGCCGGACTGCGACGGTTATCCAGCACAAACATATAAAATGATGGATGCTGAGTCAAAAAGTAAGTGGCGATGTAAGACATGTATTCGAAAAATGGCTACTTGCTCTCCGGATATATCGCATAGAAATACACCTAATAGTCCATCAACGATTTGCAACACGCCTATAAATAATGTAACATTTAGAAATAAAACGTGTAAAACTACATTTCCAACAGAAAACTCGTTTGAAGCTTTATCTGAACTATCAGACAATGAGGATGAACAGATATCGTTTACTTCTACGTCGTCATATGTTTTGAATAGAAGTTATCCTGAACTACACAGGCCAAACGATGATATTGATGAATTGAAAAATAAGATATATAAACTTGAGGAAAATTTAAAAATTTCTGAAAATGAAATAGAAAGATTACTGTTAGAAAATAGTTCACTAGCCGAACAAATTAATCATTACAAATTAACAGTAAACAAACTGAAACATGTATGTACAAGTACACTTAAGAAGAAACCCATGGCTCAATCAAAACGTAAAAGCCTAGTTAGATCCAAGCTCAACTTTTTAAATATGAAAGAAAGTCCAATTCAAAAGACTGAATTAAACAAAATACCATGTAGCTCACAAACGTACGATAAACCAGAATACTCCATGGACGGAAAATTGTTCGCTGAGATTCCAAATTCACCCGAATTGACGTTATACCCAGAAAAAGAGAGCACTTCAGTTCCTCAAGTCATGCAAGATTCAGCGAAAAGTAGTGATCGCAAAATTACAGGTAAAACTAATAAAAGTTGTAAAAGTGATAAATATTGTAGTAAAATATGTATTCTAAGTGAAAATAATGTAAATAGTATTCTAGAAACAGCCGAAAACGTTTTCTCTGGCAATAAAATCTGTCATTACTGTCTACCGAATGCGGGGATAATCGAACTCTTATCAGGGCTTGAACTAAAACTTGTAAATTACACTTTGAGTGATTATTGTATAATTTTGTTAGGTGAAAGAGACTTTAGCGTCTCTAAAAATTATGAAGAACTGGTAAACCACATAAAATGTAAGCTCGAAAAAATAACACATACTAATGTTATTTTGTGTTCTCCTAATTTTAAACTAAATGATAACGTAATGTTGTTTAACAAGAGAATAGAAGCGTTCAATCAAATACTATATTTAAGTAACAAGAAATTTGAATATACATACACGTTTGACACAAATAAATATATAAGATATACCTACGATATGTTTTCTAAATTTACAGGTAAAATAAACAATACTGGGATTAATAATATATTTCATAAATTAAAAAAATATATACACTATTTGAACAGATTTTATGAGAATAATTATAACACTGAGGATACAACACATATAGAAAATCACTCAATTAATCAACGGAAACCTGGTACTATTCCCTATTATTTTAAAAAACTAACCGATTCTAAATCAAGTCGGCATTGCAATGAATATGATACACAAAGCTATAATTGTCCCTTTTCTAATAAGATTTGTTCCCCAACCCTTGCATCACAAGATCAGAATATAGATAACGAAGATCAAAATATAGATACGTTTACCTCACAAGCACCAAAAGTTTTTTTTCGTGCCTAAATATATTAACATTCTCCATCAAAACATAAATGGCCTTATGTCTAAGTCAGACCTGTTAACGTTAGCTCTTGAGAATGAGAAAAACCCTATCAATGTGCTTTGCATTACTGAACACAACATGATAGAAACAGACAAAAGCATACTAAATATTAGAAATTGTAAATTAGCTTCCTGTTTCAGTAGGAAAAACCGGCGTGGTGGTTCTTGTATTTTAATAGAAAAATCGCGTCAGTATGCACCTATAAATGATCTCACTAATTACTCAATTGAAAATATCATCGAATGCTCTGGTATTGAGTTACTAGATCATAAAATATACATCATATGCATCTATAGACCTCCAAGGCCGAATATAGAGGATACAAATATATTTTTTAGAAACCTGAACTCCCTTCTTGGTCGATTTTGTCACGGTAAAAAGAAAGTAATCATTTGCGGTGACTTTAATATAAATTTGCTTAAGAAAACTTATGATTCAACTGAATTTATGCAAATTTTACACAGTTATAACCTGAAATTAGGCATTAACGAACCAACGCGATTATCAAGCAAGACATGCATTGATAATGTTATATTTAATATTAAGGGATGTTCCGCAAAAGTTATTGAAATTGCTCTTTCTGATCACACAGCTCAATTACTTACATGTCCAGTCAAATCTAATTTCTCCCTTAAATCATGGACCATAGAAAAAAGAGACTACTCTAAAGAGAACATCAATAAATTCAAAGAATGCATAGATTCTCTTCATTTTAGCAACGTTTTTGTCAACACGGATCCTAACCTAGCATTTGATGAGTTTTATGAATTATTCCAGCTATTCTATAATCTTTGTTTCCCCATTATACATATAAAAATTTCAACAAGAAGTCGCCCTCGGTGGATTACAAAAGGCATTAGGGTATGCTGTAAACGTAAGCGACAACTTTTATGGGACTATAGGAAAAACCCTACAGGAAATAATAAAACTAAATTCATTACTTTATCCTCGCGACTTAATCAGATAATTAAGTTAACGCAAAAGTCTCGCAATGACGAATATATAAAAAATGCCCGAAATAAATCGCAAGCTGCTTGGAAGATTATAAATACTAATAAACTAAATATACCAAAGGATCAAATACAACAGATTACGGTAGACGGTAATATAATAACTGACCCTAAAGAGATTGCAGATAGTTTTAATAAGTACTTCATTGGAAAACCTAAAACTTCCATGCCGAACCATTCAAGATGCCAAATCCCGTTCGAATCAAAGTCAATATTTATGCGTCCAACTATACCAGAAGATATATGCAAAATAATTAAAGGCTTAAAAAATACAAATAGTACCGGATATGACAATATATCGACAAAAGTTTTAAAACACGTATCCGTTAAGTTATCATCTATAATTAGTCATATAATAAATTTATGTATAGAAAATGGAGTCTTCCCCGAAAAATTAAAATTAACACTAATCAAACCTTTATTTAAAAATAATAATAAAAATGACATGAGCTGCTATCGTCCAATAGCGCTTGTACCTGTCCTTTCGAAGATATTTGAGAAAGTTATCCATGACAGTATCTATAGTTACTTTGAGCGAAACAATTTACTTTGTAATGAACAAATTGGCTTCCGCAAAAATAAGTCGATTAATTTAGCTGTATATAATTTTCTTCACAACATATTAACTCACATGGATAGAGGTAAACAAACGTGTGCATTATTTATGGATCTTACAAAGGCTTTTGATTACGTGGACCACCAAATACTATTAAATAAATTATACGCTTACGGCGTTAGAGGAAACATTTATAACCTTATTAAATCTTACCTAAGTAATAGAATGCAGATTACACAGATAGCAAGAATATGTCCCTATAAGAAGAGAATGATAAATTATTTATCATCATGTAGACGAGTTACATCCGGTGTTCCACAGGGAAGTGTATTAGGACCACTTCTTTTTATAATATATATCAATGACCTTCCTAAAGCAACAAAATACAACACAATTCTGTTTGCTGATGATAGTACCGTATTATTCACCGGAGAAAATAAATCACAAATGGAACGTGAGATAAATATGGCTCTAGATAGCATTATAAATTGGTTGCAATCAAATAATTTACACATTAATCTCGATAAAACAAATTTTATGACATTCAGAAGTAGGGTTAGTAAAATAGCAAACATGAATATACATTACCGAAATAGTAAGATCCAGGAAGTAGACGTTATGAGATTTCTAGGTATAAAAATAGATAATAATTTGAATTTCAAGGAACATATCCATACATTATGCAGTAGACTGAATAGCTTCTCATATGCATTGTTTAAACTTAAACAAGTGGTTAGTATTTCTACTGTCCTTACAGCCTACAACGGTTATGTTGCACCTATCCTAAAGTATTGTGTTATTTTTTGGGGTAATTCTACTGACAAAGAAATGGTATTTAAAGCCCAGAAAAAATGTTTACGAGCCATAACTGGTATAAAAGTAACCGACAGTTGCAAACCATTATTTGTAAAATTAAATATACTTACGTTACCATGTATGTATACCGCATGACTTTTTTTACCGTCTCGAAAAAAATAGGGTATAATAGGTGAACGGAGTAGAAGCCTATGGCATAGAAATTTTAATGTTTTAATTTTTTTCAATAACCTAGAATGAAATTGATTTATCGATAAATACCAAGCATATAAAGTGAACTTTTCATTCCAGAACATTAAAAATAGAAAATAAAAAAGAACCCTACCCTCATACGCACCCTACTAGATGCGCGGAATTTATCATGAATTCATGATATATGATGGATAGTTTTCATGTTTTTTTAAGGATATTTGGAACTTTTTTTTTTTTTTTTTTTTGAAAAAAATTAAAACATTAAAATTTCTATGCCATAGGCTTCTACTCCGTTCACCTATTATACCCTATTTTTTTCGAGACGGTAAAAAAAGTCATGCGGTATATTAGATGTCATAATGTTTGTTAAAAAAAATTTACACCTGTTTAATAGATTACATAGCCAAAGATATAAACACAATATATGTTTACCAATCAATAAAACAATGTTATTAAATAAAAGTATTTTATGTATGGCTCCTCGAATATATAACCATTTGCCTAACTCACTGTTGCAGATAAACGACATTAATTTATTTAAAGTGAATATCAAAACATTGTTACTTGGTAAAGCGTATTATTCTGTTGGTGAATATTTACAGGATAAACTGATATAATATTGCGATGTAATTATGTGGTTATTTTCTTGTTATCATATTTTATTGTTTTAATTGTATTAATTTTTTTTTTTTCAAATTTATGTGTTTTGTAAATTTGCATGCCATAATATGGTAGGATATAGATAATGGACACTATTGTTTTTATAAGACCTTTTTGTACCTATATTCGCAAATTAATAAATGATTATGATTATGATTATGATTATGATTATAAATTAATGAAGTGTTATATGAGATAGTGAATAAGTAATTAAACTTTATTTTCTAATCAGCTGGTAAGCATTGGTTTTAGGAAGTTTTTTTTGATATTTGCTTAGTTGAAATTGTAAGTGAAGTGGTATTTTATATTTTGTACCTTATATTTTTTTTGTATGCCTTTGTTTTGAACAGTAAATTATTTTAAGCCAGTACAATAAATGATTGTTTCAATGAATTAAAATTAAAATTGTATAGCATGCATGACATGCGACCATTATAAGTATTAGCTGACGCATTTTCGTCTTTTGTCGAAGCTGGGATTCGCAAAAGGCGAAGGTCGAAATATTATTGTGCAGAAAATAAAAATAATATAATTTAGTCAGTAAAAACCGGCCAAATGCGTGGCGGACCACGCACAATCAAGGGTTCCGTATTTGGGATTCTTGGGATGAATTTAACCTAAATACAAACTTAAAATTGTAGTTGTTAAACATTTTCTCCCATACATTCTAATTGCAAATGTAAGTTTGTACGCAAAATATTGAGAGATTTACTATGTTATTTTAAGACCATAGACATCTTATAGGTTTTCTTGTAATCTATGAGAAAAGCACCATGCTCTGTATTTTTTTTTAATTTTAAGCTGAGTAGTTTCGGAGATAAGGTCAAGGGGAATGGTCAGTTTTCATCTATTTTCTTAAATATCTTTAAATTTATCAAAGACCGCCCATAGAATAGAATTTTCTTTATTCGAGTGACCAAGACAAAAATGCAAATGGATATGGCTATGTAAAATTTCTAAATTTATTTCTGTAATTTGAATGGTGTACATAATAAAGAATATTCTATCTATCTATACAGGGTGTCAGGGACATCGACGCGAAGCCGGTTACCATGGATTCAGTACATGTCACACGGTAAGGTTTGCAAAACTTATTTTTTAAGTTTCTTGTTTGCCCTCCTAAAGTGACCCCGTATTCAAAATTCATTTATTTACGTTACACGTCCGTGTTTGGTTCACAGAAATACATATGTGTACCAAATTTCAACTTAACCAGTCCATTAGATTCGGAGCAATTGGCTGTGACAGACGGACAGACAGACAGATACATGAGTGATCCTATGTATAAGATTGTTGACTGATGATTCTGTTGTTGCTTTTGAGGTACGGAACCCTAAAAACTTCACAACATGAAACAACAAACTTAAAAAAAAATCAGTACGTATATTCAGTATTTTTGATGATCGTGTTTACATTTTCATAATATGAAAACACTCAAGAATTTATTTATATCAGCAGTTTCAGCATTTTAATACGTTATTAGACAGTTTATGTACCAGGATCGCATGAGCTATTGATAGGTTCGTAGGCCCTAGCTACGACATATTTACGGTTCGTAGCGAGTATACGTAGATTTGTCGTAGCAAAATGCTACGCTTGTAGGCTATGGACGGATTTGTTGTGGCTTCACAAATCTTGTTTATGTATAAGCAATAACTTTAATCAAATAAGTTGTATCTAATATCTGCAATAAATAAACAGTTGTCAATAATGGACGCGCTGACCTGGAAAATTTCGACGAGGTAGATTATCGCGCGGACCGCGGTTTATATCATTTCAGCCGAAAGACGTCCACTGCTGGACATAGGCCTCCCCCAAATGGGGGGTTTGCCATAATCGCCACGCTTGGCAGGCGGGTTGGCGATCGCAGTATGGTGTTAAAATACATAGAGAACGCTGCTGCCAATTCTCTAGTAAGTCCCTTAGTCGCCTTTTACGACACCCACGGGAAGAAATGGGATGGTACGTACTATTCTTTACGTCCGGCACCACCCGGAACTAATATATATAACGTAGTATAATCTATGTAACTTGGTATATCTCGTCATTCAACCACGGTTTATGGATTATGTACCCATAATTAAACATTCAGTGTTAAGATTAAAACAAATCTCTTTGTTATAATAGGCACTGCATTTTAGTAAAAGCGAGTGGGCGATACATAAAGAGCTGTTAAAATTATTTTAAACCATCACAACGAGTTTATATAAAACGGATGCAAATGGTTTACCAGAGATTTGTTCTGTCTTGCGATAATTAATTCATTTGGTACTTGTTCACACTGTACTTTTAAAAATGTATGCATTTAAGTTCCATTTTCCAAGAGATTCACCTCATTTACACGTAGTTAAAAAACCTTTTCATCTCCTTTCACTAGTTTTCTTTGATATTCGTGTTTCTGAGTCATATTAATGATCCTTACTGATAAATTGACGTTTACGATCCCCGAGTGAAACATCAAAAGTGCTAAGGTAAGCCATGTTAACAACGGATCTTGCAAAAAATTAAATGGTGTCGAAAAAAATCAATCTTTCAACGCACAATAAACAGAAAGTTACGAGTTTTGAGAAAAAGAGGATATTGTTGAAGACTTAAAGATGTAGAAAATGTATTGTGTTTGTTTGAAAACAAGGAAATATCTGACAAAGGGATGCTTGAGCCACGTGTTCATGTATTGTGGGGATTGTCGGGGAGCCTGTGAGCAATACGTACTACTTATCCAGATATAGGAATATGGTTTGATCATCCGAGAGGTCCATGCATCCAACCTGGGTCACGTCTTACTGACTCACTGATTTGACCAGTGGTGGCGTAATGGTGTCCCGGGTGCCAAGCCCCAAGGGGTGACAACGTGGGGAAAACTCACTCGCACACATTAATTTAAAAACTAAAGATACGGTCGTCCGAACGTTAATGCGGAATTTTCTGCAGGGGACATTATTCTGGAGATTTTACGACTGACGCGACACTTGGAAGCCATCAGCATTTCTTTCCAAGAAGCGGTCCAATGGTCTACCTTGGAGCTTCTGAAATTCATTGTAAAATGGGACTATTCGGTGGTTTTTGTGAAAGAAGTTTGTTCTTGGGATAAATTCGTCCCAGCTACGGAACCCTTCATTGTGCGTGATCCGACACGCAATTGGTCGATTTTTTTGATAATGTGATCGAATACTTTAGCAAAATAAAGTCACTTAAGGACGTTTAGTATTTGTTGTTTAGTTTTAGGGGTGCCCAATAGAAAACCGCCCCGGGGGTGCCAACCCATGCTACGCCGCCACGATTTGACTGTAAGTCCCGCACTTGCTCATGCTGATTGACTGGCTAACCTTTTATCATGGTATGACCTATTATTTTATAGAGTAGAAGACGAAATCTTTTCTAACGCCACGTTAACTATCAGCGTGCCCTGAAATTGCAGGTAGAGTTTTTTCTATAATGATACGTAAGCTTAGTTGATCAGACGCGGTTCAAAAAGGCTGTTGGGGGGCAATTACCGAGCGGTCAACACTGTCAAGACCGCATAACTTGGAGACGCGTCGTATATAATAATAATAATAATAATCGTTTATGGATGTTGTTGTTTTTTCGTATATGGTCGCGATCCGCAGCTTAGAGGGAACGACGAAGAAGAAGAAGAAGCTTAGCTGTGTGGTTCTTCTTTTATAGGTTTTACATTATCCAAAAGGGAAAATGCATTACTGTGAGAAAGCGGAGGTACCTGCCTTTTAAAATGCGGCGAGACACATCTGCCCAGTTTGACTGCCGCCCCAAAATTCGAACTTTTGATCATTTTAATTCATCCACTTTCTGGTCTCCCTAGCTCTTAAGCTACAGTCCAGAGTCTGGACACAGCTGAGTTAATTGTTCTGGACTGTTGCCAAGTGCACTTCCATTGTCAGTTCACATATGAGACACGATGAGCCCGCGCCGAACGCGTCATGTTCGTTTGTTTTGCTCTTCTTATCTGTCATTGGCCTAGCGTGTCATTTGATCTTTTTGGTGTTAAGTCGTGGTCTTTATTTAGTTTCTGAGTCAGGACTACTCTTGAGGGGTTGTGGTTCTATATTAAGATAGCTTTTAAGCATAACGATAATTAGCCTATAATGTTCCCACTGCTGGGACACAGGCCTCCTCTCTTCGAAAGAAAGAAAGAAAGAAAAATAAGTTTATTTGTCACAGAAACATGTGCATAAAAAAAAAAGATGATAAACTCGAGTAAATAATAAGGAAAATGAAACAGAATAGATTTAAATACAAATAACGAGCACAAAACAGAAATAGTCGGCAGCTGCTGGCACGTCATGACTGTGACAAGAAGGCTTCCACTCAGCATGATGCTGTGCTATGGAGACCCACAGCACAGCGCTGATTTTCAGTGGTCACCCGAAAGAGACGTACGGAGACCAAGTCAGGTTTAAAGAGAGTTATCTCCACTCCACAACACTTCTTAAAATTAACTTGCTAAGAAGTAGGATACCTTCGTCACGATCATCATATCGGCTGATAATAGTATGATGAAGGCATCTTACTTATTAACAAGTTAACCTTGGAAAACTTTGAAGGTGTGAGTAAACTTTCAATGTCCTATTAATTTTTGGTGAATATATTTCGGAAATAAATCTTTGAAATATAGTTTGCCCGACACCCGCGCATATCTACGCTCGCACTCCCCGACATTTGTACAGATAGAGTCGCACTCTATAGCCCAAAGAGCCGCAAGTGGCTCGCGAGCCGCGGTTTGCCGACCACTGACCTAAGCGAAACGGTAGTATTCGTAAAAGGCAATCATGTTAGTATTTCTTCCAACTTATTTCATGCATTTTATTTACAGCCATTTTATAGATTTCAGTAAAAAGCTGCAAGTACTTAAACCACATCAAAACGAATTTAACGGTGCATGACGTTTGATCTCTTCATACGGACGTAGGATGCCAAATGTGCATTGTTTTATTATACAAATAAACCGGCTTTTGAATAACAGTATACCCAGTTGAAATAATAATCCTATATCAGACTTATGATGTATATATGTGATAGATTCTGAATACTTCGCCCCGAAGGCTCAACAAGAGAAATGTCATCAAAAAGTGTATTTTTATGACATTTCGAAGACATTACGACAGTTTGATTCAAAAAGTGTATTTCGATGACATTTCGAAGACAGATGGTCATCTGCAGTGCTATTCTGTAACCATCTCACCGTGAAAACTTAGGTGAAGTGAGCGTGGAGTGAGCAGTCAATAGTGTCAATCTCTAGCATTAGATGGAATGATAGCTCACTCCACGCTCACTTCACCTAATTTTTCACGTTGAGATGGTTACAGAATAGCACTGCAGATGACCATCTGTCTTCGAAATGTCATCGAAATACACTTTTTGAATCAAACGGTCGTAACGTTGACTCTAGTACGACGAAATAATAAAATTAATATAAAAGTAGGTAATAGACCGTGTAAATGATTATATTCATGAACTTTTCTATTTGCGAAGATGAAAGTAAATTCAATAATCTTTTTAGAAAACCTATAAAAGAACATCATAAGAGAAACCGATGACTTCTGTTACCATGCAATATTTAATTTTAAATGTCTTTGAAGTACATTTCTTTTAGAAATCCATTTTTTGTGACAGTTGCAAGAGTTTATAATAGCTCGCTGAAATCCGATCTTCGTATTTCACTGTCATACATAATAATTAATTTGAAACTGGATTACAGAAATGCTATTTATAATATTACATAATATTGCATGATGATGAAATAGAAATATAATTTAAATACCTACTAGTTAGTCAATTAAATGATAAGATCTGAATCTGTATCGCTCCTTTATGTTTGTGCGTGTGTCTCGATGCTTTTATTGTAGGTATCCTTTTGTAAAATAAAATGTTGAGTTTCAATGTTGACGAGTAGACGTTTCACGTCTAATTCGACATGTCATTTACAGTTTCCGCGTGGTACTAAGGTATCATAAGCTAACAAGGATGACCGGTAAAAAAATGCGAACAGCTTTGAACACGTAAAAAAATTTTAAGCTGTTTTTTTAGGTACCTAGTTGAGATTAGGTACAATACATAGCATAGCATAATCTAGGTATATTTATCTACAATATTATGTTTTGTAATGATAAAAAGACGATGACAACATAGGTATGTAGGTACTAGAACATAACATAGGTACCTATGTTGTCATAGACAATGCTAGGAAGTGCGTCCTACCTTCAAATACTTTTCTCAACAGTTTCCTCACCGAGCGTCCAAGATTCTTCACTGACATATCTACATGGTAGCGTGAACAAGAAGCTAATAATAACAACAATATTCTATTACGGGAGGTGCATGTTTATTTATAACGGATGAAAATGTTTATTTCAGGAATATAAAGGTAGAATTTGGAAGCGAGCGGCACAGGGCTGGGCAGGAATCTTATGTATTCAAACTTAAGAAGTATCTGAAAACGTTTTGTGGCTGAAATGTGAAACCAAAAATCGTCATCTGCCTAGCCTTTTCCCAATTATGTTGGGGTTGGCTTCCAGTCCAGTTCTTGGTAAGACTGGTTGTCAGACTTTTAGACTACCCGTGACGACTTTACAAAAGACAACCGGGACCAACGCTATAACGTGCATTCCGAGGCACGGAGAGGTCTCGAAAAATAATGGATGGTCACCCATCTACGGACCAACCTAAGCAAGCGTAACTTACCCTTTCGATCGGCCCGTGCGGCTGTTGTTATTTAGCCGCTCGTATGAAACAATATTGGAAGGATTATTCTTTACTTATGTGTGTTTGAACGGAAACGAAGCAAACAGAGTATGTAAGGGGCGTAGCAGGTGGCTTTCTGTAGTTACTTGCTACCCCATGGGAAAAAGGCATGAGTTTACGTATGTATTTCAGTGTGTGAAACTATCTTCACTCATTATCGTTATAGGTAGTGCCACTGCAGGGCAAAGAGAAGGCCTTTGCTCTTCCCTTCTTCCACTTATGTACTACAATCTGTGGAAACTACATTTAGTTTCCTTAATACATGTTGATATTACCTGTGCGTTTGCACTGGCGAAACATTCACAACAAAACATGTTGAAATGTCTATTTTCTGTCAATGTTCGATACAATGTTTGACAGAAAATACAGTTTTCAACATGTTTTTACGTGAATGTTTTGCCAGTGCGAACGCCCAATTAGGTATAGTCACGAATATGATTCTTAAAGTCACAGAAAGGATGTAATGGGATTTAACATCTTGGATATCTCGTCGAACTCGAGTGCCTCGAGTATATCGCATTACTGCAGCTGTTGCCGCTGGAATTAAGGAAAACCCATTGAGATGCCAAATGGAAAACCCAGGGTTAGTTGCTTAAACATCGTAAAAATGGGTAAATATTTTTTTCTGGGATTGTGATTCAGGTTGATAGTATTACAAAAACAATGGAGTTATTTTTATTTTAACAGGTTGGGTAAGCCTGCTCTTCGGTGCGTCAGAATGTTATTTCATTACTAGCTGCGCCCCGCGGTTTCCCCCGCATAAGTGTCGATCCCGTAGGAATATCGGAATAAAAAGAGTCATATGTCCTCCTCCAGGTCATGGTCTACCCATGTGCCAAATTTCATCCAAATCCGTTCTGCCGTTTTAGCGTGAAAGCGTAACAAACAAACCAATAAACTCAATCATTAGGATAAATAATATCCTAACGATTGAGTTTATTTGTTTGTTTGTATACTTATTTGTATATTTAAGATTAGGATAGTTGGATTAGATTGCAAAATTTTCCAACAAGAAAGTCTATCCAAAATTCGGAGACTTGGAGAGGAAACTCTACTATTGAGAATTTATTACTAAACGGTAAATGCTAATTAAAGTTGGCAATTTAATGATCTAATGATTAGTTCTGAGCAGCAAATTGACGTCACATTCTAACACAATGTTGTTTTCGATTAAGTTGCCTTAATCGAAAACAACATATTGATGAATAATCCAGTGATATTAATACGATAATGGTAAAAAAGGGAGAAAACTATAGCAGACGCTACGTAGGTAGATGAGTACCGTGTATTTTTTTTCTGAACCTGAAATTTTAAGCGCCACTACATATTTTCTTTGACTACTACCTACTGAGATAAGTGACTTTGTGTCTTTTTTGAGAATAAAAATCTTTAAAACTAAACCTAGATACCTAGGTAAGCTTCCAAACAGGTTGCAGTAGACTGGGTTTTGTAGCGTTTTACCTAATTAAAGGATGACGATGAATTAATTTTCACTCTTATCCAAAGAACTCTGCCTTAACAGGAATATGGTGTTGTACTAAAGAGTATTCTATTCTAGAAACCACATTCCATTTCCAGCTTTGAATTTATGAATCCATTGTAGTTATTTGGATATAATTATGTACACGGTACCCACTATTATTTTACTGACGATCGGCTACCTCGTCTAAATCACTATACAGTAACTTTTTTTAAATATGTTTTCTAAAATCTACACAAATTGTATGTTTGCTTCACTATCGTTTCTAGATCAGACAAAGCCAACGTAAACTAAACTCATTTCATCAGAACATTACTAACTCAATTTACTGAGGAAGAGGTGATTCTCATTTCGTCGAACAACCTCTGTTCTATATCATTGCGTTCCCAGAACATTTCAATCAACTTAATTTTTTTGAGAATGTTCCCAAGATTTGTTGCTATGTTTAAGAGAAAATGTAATGTGACGGCTTTAAATCATCCCAAATAAGATGGTTGAAATGATAAATTGAGTGTTCTTAGCATTTGGGACAAAGAAGATGATGTCACATAGTTTTAAGAAGCGTGTTGCGTAAGCAGCTTTCGAGGAAATAAGTTGTAAAAATATATAAAATGAACACAGTCGACTGAACTTCTGTGAGGTCGTTTCTCTTGAATTTCTAAATGAAGATTGCTTCTGTTTGATTTTAGATGAAGCTTATTTCTGCTTAAGTTATTTTTATTGTGTGACTGAATAAAAAATCGCATTTTGGGGAACGTAGCCTGATTTTAAGCCGGTTGTTTTGATGTTCATGAATCATTTAGGTCTTTGACTCAGCTTAAAAATAATCTAATATTTGGCTAGGAAATCTGAATCCTGTCTTTTTCTAAATACCCCTGAATTCGCCAGTACCTACTTTTTAAGTTTCCTGGATTGGAGAAAATAAAACGACTAAAAACACACTTGCTATAAACCTTGGAATAACAAACAGTAAATGAGCACATTTTTTTCTCATCAACACGAGTAATAACTGTCTGCTTCTTTAAATCTTTACTTCCGAAATTACATTGACATTGAAATACTTCAAATGAAACTGATCTCATCGGCCCTGTCCTCGGCCGAGGACACGGTCGGCCCTGTCCTCCGTCGAGGACAGGTTGAGTTGTTGTGTATTATCGTCCAAATGTTTTGTATCACTGAGAGTTGTATTATATCAACTGGAAGTAAGCAAAGGTTTTGTTAATTTTATCATTCGGGTTGAGGGATCAAAGGGGACTTTGATGTGGGATTTTGGCATTACAGGAGCTGTAAAGAAATTTTGTTTATGGAAAGAGATGGAGTTTCAATTATAACAACCGTAGGTAGGTAATTGTAATAGGCCGCCGCGTGCCTGCTGTCGCTGAAAATCAGCGCTGGGGCTCTGTCTCGCATAGGGTCTCAGCATTATGCTGAGCGATGGCGGTTTTGCGAGGATGTGATGCACATTTTCCCCCAACTTCGCCCCCCTTTTGTTTTTTGTTTTTCTTTGCGTCATGTATACCGCAAATAAACGTCTTTTCTTTCTTTCTTTGCCTTTTAAATCAAAGGAATTCAGCAGCGGAGTTCAAAAGTGTCTTCGTATGTCTTTGTCGCCTCTTGTTTTTCTGCAATGACGTTTACCACTTGCACTCACTCCTGCGCATACATGAGTCAACATAGGAAAACCAGCTAGTATAATGTGTTTGTAGACATTGGCCTACGACATTCTGCCTACGCTGATATTTTAATGTAAACTTACAATTGTTCACAACTTTCCATGTATGAAAATGAATCCACAGGAATCAAATAGATTTTATTAGAAACCATTTGGCTAGGAAAGTGGAACAAACTCGCATTTACAATATTAGTTACGATTAGCTAGAATTGTATAATTTGAGTGGAATATATAGTCATTAAAATAGAAGATTCCACCAGAATGACTGACACTAATCCCCTTGTCAGTTAAATAACTCGAAACCAGAGCGTCGACGTCATCCTGAAACTAGGTTCATCGTCTACGATCCAGTTTCGTGATTAGCCATTCTCTCTGCTCTCAAACGGATAATTATTGTGATACTATTTTAGATACAACTTCACAGAATCCGCCGACAAGCATGTCAACACAAATATCCACGTCGTATCGTCGCATCGTCTAGCGGAGCGACGACGGCGACTGCTCCCGACGACGGCGACTGCTCCCGACGACGGCGACCGCTCCCGACTATTGTCCTTACTCCAATTCCGTATAAAATAAACCCTCATAAGCATTGTTTAGCATCGATATCAACCGTATTCTAAGACCAACATCAAAATAACACGATTTAATGTGTCATTAACTCAAGCCAAAACAACGTTGGCTTAACTCTGTGACACCAACAACGCGACAAAATACAATACCACCAATATGAACCACTATTTAAACATCAGTGGTGTATCGAAATGGTTCGACTAGAATGTTGGCGTGTTTGCCAAATGTTGGTGGTGACGTAGGCTGGCATCAGTTGGCACGTAGCGGCCAGTTTCAGTGGCAACCGCGCGTGCGCCGGCCGGACCGCCCTCCAGTTTTCCCGCCTAAGCGACCGCGAGTGACATTAGAAATTTTTTGAAAATCGATTTTTCGCGTTCGAAACAGTTTGGAATACCGCAGTGGTTTACTTAAAACAGTCAGTGTTGAACAAGTGATTATGATCAAGTTTAATCGATCCATCGATACTGTTCTGTGACTGGATACGATTGATTCACTAGTGTCCGATTTCCTCATCCGCGGAAGATTTTGCACGGACGGCATGGTAATATCTTTCATTTATTTGTGAATGCATTAGAATTAAATCTAGTCGTAAATCTGGCTTACCAACCTCGGCTGGTGCAAAGACCTTAAGCCTTAATACTTATTTATAAGTTTTATTAGTTGTGCGACCAACTGGGCGATGCATGCTGATTTTATTGGAGTCGTCAACAACTTGATGACACTTTAGTGTGACGTTTAAAAAGTCTACGAGTTATTATTTTATTTATGAACAAATATTTATCTTATCAAATTATGTTCTGCCATTGAGCAATCTATTTGGGACCTAATAAACTTTACTGTAACACGCGATGAATGTTTTATTCAATGTTACGGTCGTTTACATATTGAAATGAGACCAATAACGACTCTACTGACATGAAAAATCGACAGACTTTATTTTACGCACGCGAATTCTCCTATTATTATCAAAATAAGCATCATTATTATCCACAAATTAAAGTAGGCCTCATACAATATCATTACATCGAGGAGGCTTAATAATAAAACCTCCCTCAACTGTTTTCATCATCTTATGAAAACAGTTGAGGGAGGTGCAACCCTTGGTTTGAAAGTCTGGCTAATTGAATAAGATACACATTTTCCAGACCATAACATCAATCGTAATCACATTTAGTGGCTCACAAGGAACGTTCAGGTTGGGTGTGTAAATTGAAGTTCTGTCACTTACGACTCAAGGTATTTAAACACTGCCCATTGTACTTTTTATTATATTCTAAGTATGTCTCTTGAACTCGGTATTCAGTACACTGCCTATCTAAATATTTAGAGAAAGACAAGTGGGAAAGCAGAAATCAAAAAATGTTATTGGAGATAGCAGTAGGTACCTATCTCTGATAACATTTTTAGATTGCTGCTTTCCCTCTTTCTATAATTTTGTTTGAATGAGAAAACATTATAATTATTACTCCTTCGGAATATTGAATTGTGGTTGCGGCCCAATATAGATTTATTTAAGAAACAGCAAACCAAACCCTTTTACTGAACCGCTACTTGTACTAAAACACAAAAATAGACACACAACTCAAAACCACCGAAAGTTCAGCGGCTAATAAAGCTTCAAAGATACCTAAAGTTAAAGAAAACCATACCATTTCTACCAATGCGTAAAACGAACAGAAAAGATCTTTGTTCCGTTCTCTTAACAACTAAACATATTGTAGATCAAACGCGAGCAGATAAAGTCCGTCAAATAATTTATTGCTCTGCATCTTAAGAGATAGTGAGTGATTTACTTCGCAATGCGCGTGAGTACGTATTTTATTACTCTCTAATCCCTACGCGATTGTATCGATGTATAAATCGGTAACGCATCAATTTAATCGGTTTTAAATAAAATATTGTCGATGGATAATCCATCGAAAATATTTTATTTAAAACTGATTGATGGACTTCCCTATTTTAGATGGTGCTTATTGAATGTAAAAATAATTTATTGTTTTTAAATTATGCATGAACGATGTTCATTTGGTTTTGCATCTCTGGTGTTTCGTTTTGAAGTTCATTGTGAATATTGTAGCTATTCAACTTGAATGATTCAAGTATTTCTGTTATAACTGTAAACATAATGTATTGTTAAGTGATCGAACATAAAAGTTTAATTATGTAATAAAGCAAAAGTAGACAACTTAATGGAAAACGGCACTTTTATGAACCAATCTAGGTACTTATACAAGTTTTTGCACTTGGTCTTGTGAATTTGTGAGAGGTGCAGCAGAACAGGGGTGTTGTTCCTGTAATGCTGTTCCTTGCATTCGGGTTTTACGGAAACTTAAATCGCGTTAAGCTCTCAGTTACCTAAACAATTCTTGTTAAATGCTGATGTGTTTAGGTGACTATCCTTGTCTAATATAATAATATATCATAAAACGAACTATTAAAGATCCTCATCATAATAATATTCTATTGTTTCGACAAGCACCGTGGCTATTACATTATGGTTTACGATAGGGTTATAACTGATGACCGTATTAATCGTAAAAAACATCATGTTGTCTTTCACAGTCAAGCTATACATTTTCGTAAGCGATTACGAGTAATCCGTTTCATTTTGACAATTCAACAACATTCATTGCGTTATTTACGTTGTTGAGCAGATTTTTTTTTTCGAACTTATGAAGCAATGGATTAGCAATCTGTTTAAAAATTATTCAAATTCTGATTGATCGTGTATTACGTAATTAGGGTACAGGATGAAAACAGGCTTTTTTTCTAAGTAGCGTAATAAGACTAGATCTTTGCTTGATGTCGTAATTTTCTCATATCCAACGTTTCTGTTTTATTGAAAATCCGTGCGTTCACATGCGACCTGCGCCAATACACAAAATAGCAAATGAAGTTATTATAAATTACGTCCATTATAAAGAGACGCGGCTCTATCTGCCTCTCGCTCGCTCTTTCGTCATCTGTCATTGATCATCTAAAAATAAGATGCGCTGGAGTGTGGGAATTCTAGAATTTTTTGATACATACGAATTGATAGCCGCGCGTCGATGTTAACATAATGCTGATTGAATAGATCTCTTGAGGTTTATTTCGTAACAGCTTGAGATTCTAAACAGATACACATGAAGAAACTAATTTAACTTTTGGGTTTAAAATATAAGGAATTTAACGTCTGATTGACGGTAGAGCCCACGGTCCTTCTTTAGAGTGTTGTAGTACCTACTAACTAGCTATACTGGAGGTTGGCTTCCAATATACTTGAACAGTGCGTTATTACTATCATTAAATCGATTATGATGTTGTTAAATACAGATTTAGACAATACACATTACATACTCGACGGTGAGTAATACACAAAAGTTTTTCGAAAGTGAAGCCTCGTCCCCACAGGCGCGTTTATATCGCGTGATAATAACGCAAGCTATATTGTGATAACAGGTGCGTTTTTATCGTCCGACTTTTCTAACTTCTGTGTGTACTCACACTACACCGTTCTAACTGTAACCGTAACCGTTATTACCGCAGGTGTGTGTAAGATCGCATGCGTCCTAATACAAAATGTTCTAAAACCTAATGGAAATATCGCAGGATGAGGCAACACAAGCGTCTTACTTCTACTGCGTCGTTTTTATTGCAGCAGTGTGAAACTTCGTGGCCGTCCTAATAGAAAATGTACTTACTTTACTGAAAACAGATATCGCAAAAAGGGTCGCGATATTATCGCGCGATAAAAATGCGCCTGTGGGGTAGAGGCTTAATGGTTTACTACGTTACTTATATTACTATGTTGTTGTTCTAAGAAATTTTAATATTAGTGAAACGCAGAATCTTGAATCTCGGAAGGGGAAGCGCGGAACCGGTCGTTGTGGCGATACTTAGAGGAGGGAGGCCTGTATCCGGCAGTAGACGTCTTTCGGTTGAAGCGATGACGATTGCTTTTCTATGACTTGATAAACCCAAACCATATATTTCAATAAAATTAGACCAATTACAGGCAGTTTTGAATTGTCAAGGAGTCTGTCAGTCTGAAAAATAAAGTTAGTTGCTCATTTCAAAGCGTAGTAGGTTCCTATGGGGAAGAACGGGGAAGAAACTTCATGGACACCCTATTAAATAAAAAATATTAGCTTCTTAGTTGATGGCTTTCTATTACTTAAAGACACGCAGTATTGCAGTAACGTAAGGTTAGGTCCCTGTTATTGGAGATTTTTAAAGCTACACCTATTCTTGTTCCTCCAAACGATTCCCTCGGTAAATCACACAATTTAATATTGTTGTCTGAATGTGGGTTACACAAACGCATAAGCGATAGCAGCGCCATCTGGTGTTGCGTTCCGTCACTCTTTGATCTCGAATCGACGCGATCCGCCGATTTTACGAGCGAATCAATAATCGATGTAATATTATCGATATGTTATGCGCAACACTGTTTGTTAAGATAGTGTGTTTGTTTTAAGATCTGCGAGGTAATTGCGTAACACATTGACAGTAGCAATGACTTTCATTTTGACAGTTCAACGATTCATTGCGTTATTTACGTTGTTAATTAGGCAGACATTTTTTTCAAACATGAAGCAATGGTTTAGCAATATTTTCTTAATTAGAGTGTTGTTTTACTATTTCGTTGATTGTTCGCTGGTGAATCTTTATGGTATAAGTCAGGGGTTCCCAACCTTTTAACACACGCGCCCCCCTAACTTTCTTTTAAAATCACTACGCCGCTGTTACTTTGTCGACATAAGTAGAAAAGAATAAGAATGTAAAGCAAGCGGAAGTGAGGTCAAATGGTCAAATGTTTGCACCCTCTTGGTTAGGTTAGATTTTCTTTTGATCATTCAAACAGAAATAGAAGTTATTTTGTCGAGTTTTGCAGAAAAACTTAAAAATTATGAGAATGCATAATGTAAGAGCGAGCAAAACTAGCTCGAAAAATGTTGAAATTTTTTGGATTCGTTACATTTTTCTTTTGACCATTCATACAGAAATAGAAAAACTTATTTTGTCGACTTATGCAGAAAAGCTGAACCTCATTTTACAGCATCTAAGTAAGTATTATGAAACGTTTGGATTTTAGAAACTCGTCTTAACCTTTTCTAATACCAAGAACATACAATTTTGTAACTCTATAATATATTATTGGAGCCGCTACGTCACTCCATTGGTTACTCTACACTTCCCGAGGGGGGGCGCTCGGTTGGGAATCCCTGGTAAGTAAACACTCTAAATTAGTATATCATTTATTTTTTCAGGTGGTATGGACTTACTTAGTTAAACATAGCTAAGTAATAAAGTAAATTAAAGTTTTACTCAGTTATGGCTGTCTGTTATTAAACCAAGCGGAAAGTATTTAGGTTTGCTCGGCTGAAAATAGAGAATGCTCATTTTATAGGATAGGATAGTTCATGCTTATCCCATGTATAGTACATACTAATTCCATGCTGCAATGATAGTAGGTACTTACGAATTCCATGCTGCCATGTCATTATTCTAAGGCCATTTTGTTCCAAACTTTATGCGACCGAGCTCTGCTCGGGTAAAAATACGGAGAATACGAATTTTCCCAGATAAGACACATAGCTAGATTGATTTTTCGCCCCCGTAAACCCCTATATTGCAACTTCCATCGAAATCGTTAGAGCCGTTTTCGAGAACGTGATTACAAATTATATATAAATATTGCCCGTTTAATAGTATAGGATTGTGAATGAAATTAATTAAAGAAAAGAAAAACAAGTGAATAATTCAACATAATTATTAAAAAACACGTAACTAAATGAGACAGTTATTTTTTTTATCATCCTGTTACAATCAAATAATTCTATTTTATTTATTAGGTACATAATTCAACGAACTGAAATAGAGATTTTAGTTGTCCCGTTTGTCAGACAAAAACATATACGTCAGTCGTTAGGGGAAGTCAGTATTTTAGCGTCTGGCAATCTAACCTTACCATTTATTATCTTGAATATCTTTGAACCTTACGTACCTAAATACATACTTGAAGATGGGCCCTGTTACTTTGTGTTCTGTTTGCCTTCGATCGGAGACAAGCAAAAAGTTTTGACAGCAGAAATAGAGGTGGTACCTACTACTTTCCTAGAAAAACCTTTGTAAAAAGAGTTCTACTACAATATACAACAATAATATTATGATTTAAAAGAGTGTCCATTAAGTTTCTTCCTCGTTCTTCTCCATAGTAACCTATTACTCTTAGGAAGGGGCAACTAGCTTCACAATTGTGACTGACCGACTCCTTGACAATTCAAAAGTGCTCGTAAAATGGTTTAACTGACATAAATGCTTTGAGTTTGAATCCATACTCGGATATGGATTCAAACTCAAAGCATTTATTTCAGTTAGACAGGTAAGTTAAAAGCCACTACCGTATAGAATGTGGCATGTAGCCATGGTGTCATATTGTCAGCACCAGCAATGACCTGACCGGCGTGTGTTTACAAAACATGGTGTCGGTCACATAGCTGAACCGATTATCTGCTGTTACTTGACGTCATAGTATTATATGTCAGATTGGTTTCAGAATCAAGAATCATTTATTTGCAGGAAATACAGGTGTTACCAGTTGCGAAAGTTGGCTATGTACGATTCATATTTTGCCAGTTAGCATCGGTACTTATTTGAAAAGAATTAACAAATATTTTGTTCTTCTTAATATTAATTTAAGTTAAATAAGTAAATAAGTAGTTAAATAAGTATGTTAAAATAACATTTTATCATTGTGTTGCATATGTTCTTGTAAAGTATAAACCATTTTTTTTATCAACTATTAACGCAGTTTAAAATTGATGATGATGTTGGAGTGCAGTATTTTAAGGAAATAACCAAAATTCTTATTCCAGAATGAATTATTATCGTGATCGGCTTTTGAAAACTCGAGTTATTTTTGGTCAATTCCCACGTCAGCTGTTGTGAACGAATTAACAAAAGTCAATCTTGAAAACAGATTTAGTAATCAGAGATTTGATTTATCATCATTCATTTCAGTTCTGAATTTTCATCTACTTCTGAGCTTCCTTTCTTGTCTGCGCATTCTGTCGACTTGCTCGTCTAAAGAAAGAGCTTTGATTAGGCTTTTCGGAACGTAATTTTCGTCTATAGTTAATAGGGTCTGTGGCTAATTAATAACAGTTGCATGGGTTGATCATAGGTTTTAACTTATGATCGACCCATGCGACGTTTGCAGAGTTCGGTCCTTGGATGGGTGACCATCTTCAACACATCGAGATCCGTCCGTACCTCGGAAAGCACGTTAAGCTAAGCCGTTGGTCCCGGCTGTCATTCGTAGATCTTTAACAGTCGTTACTGGTAGTCAGAAGCCAGAAAGTCTATCTTCTATCTATCGTGTAACCTAGTAACTGGGTTGTGGAGGTCAGATAGGCAGCCGCTCCATGTAAAATTCTGGTATTCAGCTGCATCCTGTTAGATTGGAAGCCGACCCCAACATAGTTGGTGAAAGGCAAGTCAGATTGATTTTGAATTAAAGAGTTAATGTTAGATTATTCTGCAGTTAGAAACGATGGTGTTATAAGCTCAGACTTCTGTCGCGGATGGCACGTCGAACTGAAGCGACCGGACGAGCGCCTGCGCATTGTTTACAAGCGATCGCTAAATGCGACCGTGTTAATGTGTACCTACTTGTTAATGTCAGCTCGTCTGTGTGTGAGTGTGTGGATACGTAATGGGAAGTACGGAAATTGTGTATTGGTGCGTAACAGAGCTTCCAAGTGCATGTGTGTTCACTATAGTTAAGGCTACCATCCATCCTGCACCCCAATCGTGTACACTCAATCACAATCCGAAGGATATTTAAGGAAATACCCAATCCATTTCTCCATAGGTTTGAAACATTCGTCTGCTGACATAAAGTTAATAACGCAATGAATGTTGTTGAACTGTTAAAACGACAGGCATAGCCATTGTATGTGTGTTACGCAACAACCCCGCCGATTTCCTCGCATGAAGGGTTTAGATAGTTGTCAAGATGATTTATGAAAAGCTTGAGCGTGAATGTGGATTTTTCTTGCAGTCTGAGCAAAAAGTAAATAGGCTTATCCTGTGCTACGCCGATAGCACATGCCTGGAGAAGGTTGTTCTCCCTCAAGCAGCAAGTGATCCCTATTCAGTATCGCAAGATATCTTTCTAAGAGACGCCTTCAGTCGCCATTGTTATAGTCAACGATTCTGAAGGACTGACAACAGTTGGCATTCAATGAATTTTGCATTTGTTAATAATAATAATGTTTATAATTCACGAGTATAATGCTTGTCATGTGTGTTTCATTGCCAGTATTTCTGTGATTGCGGGCGTAAAATAGTGATTGTTATTACAAGACTAATATCCAGCTGTGTGCCTCTGATCTTGCTCCTAAGGGTGCCAGGTCTACTCTAGTACTTGACAGATGTTATAACTGAGCTGTTTATTAGTTCGTGGTGGTCATTAACTCTGGAACGACTGTTTGTAGACGTAATGATCTAACGGGAAAATAAATGGATTTTTGACTAACAAAAATACTGAAGTCTCCAATGATGGTCTTTGTTATATGAGTGGGTAATTTCAGGAACTTCTTGTTCGTAAGAAGGTTGAGTTTTTGCGGTGTGAGGTTGAAACCTTCTCTCATCAGGTCATCTCGGCTCTTTCTGTACGTATGAAGTATTATTTTTAGCATGTTCCTGTTTGCTGTGAACCCCAATTTGCTTGTCAAACGAGGTACTATTTACAGCATGATTCTGTAATAAGCGGTGTATGCAGTAGAGGCTATTTTTGCAGGCGAAATTTACGTTGGATTCCTTAAATCCAAGTATAGTAAGTCCGTCAAAATGATTGTAATTGTAACGAACTTCGTACAATAAGCTTTGTTTGAAAGCTGGAGGTTTAGACTCCTATGATTTAGCACCTGTTGGGGCAACGTACGACTTGTACCTATTTGTGCCTGCAAACGATCTATTTTTACCCACAGTGTACATAGTGATACTGAAACGCTCTACTGGTTTTGTGTTATGTGGCTTGCGTTTCATCGGGAGAAGTGGAAGATGTTTTCTTGTTCCGCTGAGTTTACTGTAAATTTTCCAGCTAGATTTACACTTTGCATGTATTTATGTGTAATCGAAATGACCATATCAATGACGGGAACAGGATTTCTTTCATTCTCGTAATTTTTCGTGTTTAACCTGGTTCTATATGGAACTTGTAGTGGCGATACTTGAGTCTGTTGTCTACTCCATCGGCACTCAGTTCCGCTACCTCGCTGACTAGCTTATTTTTTCAGCGCAAGAGCAGCCAGAGAATACTTGCCGAAATAAAGAAATAAAAATCTCAAAAAGTTATCAAGTATTTGTTTTTCCTCATTGAAATCCGGGCACAATTCGTTCCGGCTACATTTATTTAGCACTATGTTCCCTCTACATTTAATACAGATTTATGATTTTTTCATCCCGTAATACGCGTGGGAGTCGTGTATATAATTATGTTCCTATGTCCGCGTTGTCAATGTCGAGCGTTTGACATAAGTATAATTGGAATGGATCTGTGTTTCAGTAAGAAATGTTTCTGAGATCATCAGTCGCAGGAGTATAATGGGAACAGCAGGTTTACTTCAGATTTTCTAGTGGTAGAATCTGATCGAATTTGATTCGAACTTGACATCTATTAATTGTATGAAATTAATTTCACTTTCACAATAATTCGAATCAATTTAGGACTCGAAGATGTTGAAACTCAGAACAATTTCTCTGCTGACTGAAGAGTTCTTATATCGTTTATCTATATTTCCTCTTTGATCTGTAAGAAGTAGCTCTTTGCAGACGTTGTCATCTTCCTACAGATTGCCTTTCCTTCGAATACTAGGTTCTTCATAAAGACAATCATCAAGGTAATGGCCTGCCAGTGTACCATAATATTCTTGGCTTTATTTTTCTTTCATAAGTATAGATCTTTCATTTGCCATCTTGATAGGAAAAATAGATATTTCTTTATTTTACGTTTTCGAGATGAATCATCTTCAGTGACTAGACTGCGACACTTTTAGCTTTCGGTCTGAAACTCATTATTTAACGTTGGTTGTATTGTTGTGTTGTGTCATGTTTGATAATGTAAATCATTTCAGTTTCAAGTCTGCTCGTTCTCTACTATAAATCCTGACTGTAATATATGCATTTTCTGGTATCGTTCATGCAGATATAATTTTGCATTATTGATCATTCGTCTTTTCAGCCTGTTTTCGACAACTAGTGATATTAGGATATTTCTCGACTACTCTTTATTTTTCTAGCTATCCAGCTATCTCCATAATGTCCTTTGATTAATTCTGACTTTGCATGAAATTTGGGTTGTAAAGACTGATGACACTCAGTAAGTGGTCCAACAACCATAATAAGTACAGGTAATAGGTGCATAATAGGTACAGGTAGGTAGGTAGGATACATAAGATACCAATTATTTATGGAGTGCTTAATTAAAGAGCTTTACGAGGGACAGTACTAAGCGTTCGGACCAATCAGCCCGCCACCAACCTGCGGATTTTACTAACGGCAGTTGATGCGCTAATCGTTTTACTAACGGTATATAAGCTCATATAGCTAAAGCCGGCACAACAGAAGAAGAAAGACAATTGGAAATGCGTGTCTAGAAAGTCCCTAATGACGCCTTTCAGTTACTCACTCAAGTGAAATTCTGTGACTAATGAATCATATAACTAACTACATCAAATACGAAGCTTTGTCGCCAAACAAAAGATCTACGAATACAACGTTACGCCGCTAGTTAGTAATGCCCTTGTGGACACGCCAACAGAGCGTCGCGCGCGCAGCTTACGACAACAACACTCATGAGGTGATGAAGAGTAGTTTCACTTTGTTACGTCTTCACAACATTTTTTCTTTTAAGAATGAGTACTCACTAGGTTTTTGCTTTGCCTGATAATCTCGTTGTTTACGTTCTTTGCTAAATTATCTTGCAGACTACCCATCCTTCTTTTCTCAGGTGTGTCCATTTCAGTATTATATACATTACTGATCAAAAATAAAAGGTTTATTTATTCAATTGAGAAAATTGCAGTCTCTCTAATGAACTGGATTTTGGTAACGATTCATTTATTTTACTAAAGAGAGTTGGAATACTTAGTTTATTTTCAAACAAGACATTTACGTAATATCTATATAAGCTTACTGGTTTAAAATAATAATAATATGTACATGTATAAAAGTGGGAAGGTATCTTTGGGCATCACAAAATTCGTCCGCATCGTTGTCAACAAAAAAGTGCCTAAAAGGCTGTTTTGCACGTTAGTAAACTGAGGCAAATGCAGTTTAATCGGTTGATATTGGAATCGGGCATAAACCATCTTACTCGTATATAGCAACTAGTGCGGTTATAGTCTATTAACTTAAGAGCTGTTACTAAATAGCCAAACTTGTAAACTTAATAGAGTGTTCAGACGAAACGTCTCGTGCGGCTAATAGACCAGGGTAGAAGCCTTTAAAAATAATAAAAAGTGAAAAAAAAAAATAGTAGGATGAAACCCATTAGAAAAGGAGGGGAATATTATAAAAATGAAAGGAAAAATAATTTACGGGCGATCTGAGGTCGGGAAGGGGATGGGGGTGAGTTTTTAAGGGTAAAAAACGGTTTTTCTCGATTTCCGGCAAAACTAAAAGTCCTATCGAAAAAAGTCAAATGGCAAAGTTGTATGTAATAAAAAGATCTAAAACTTTTGTATTTACACTTTTTTCACATAACCTCAAAATTTATGTGAAAAATTCAAAAAACCAAGTTTTTGGTTTTTTATTTTTATCTTTTACAATTTTTTATTTTTTTTAACGAAATTTGGTGAAAACTTACCTTTTTATGTCCCAAATACGCTGTAATTTATTTGATTAAAAATATTTATTTTTTCACCTTATTTTGAATTAATATCGAAAAAACACCCTAATTTTCAATCGAAAATTCACCCGTCAAAATATCAGTTTTTTTCAAAAAGTTGGTATGGTTTCTGTTCGTTGAAATCTCTACTTTCCGATGGTGAAAAAAATATATATGTTACTACAGTCAATCTTCTCAGAAAATGCAAAAATTCAAAAAAAACTTGAATTCGATTTTGTTTTTTTAATTATTATAAATAATTTTGAGCTATTTATTAAAATTTACACTTTAATTACTCGAAAAACGTTAGATTACATGTGACATTGATAACAAAAAAATTGCAAATAAAAATCTACTACTATAATTAACAAACAAATAAGTTAATAAAATTAATATTTAATAAGACTTCTACAATATTTGGAGAAAGTTGTCGAATCTTCTTTAAATTATATGCGTAGATGCCTATTTATAACTATTTTAAGATAAATTATATATACCTGAGTAGATATACCTGAGTGACCTACGAAAAATTGTAGCCCATCAAAAGGTATTTCGTGGAGAAGTGGGGAAGGGGCTAGGCGGGTCTGGGCCTTACTACATACAAACCTACTATTATATACTATATATTTCGAAGCAGCTGTTACAACCGTCAGCCTAACCAGTATTCGAAATACAGTACAGTATACAACATCGATTATAAAAGCTATTTCTGAGAAGATTGACTGTAGTAACATATATATTTTTTTCACCATCGGAAAGTAGAGATTTCAACGAACAGAAACCATACCAACTTTTTGAAAAAAACTGATATTTTGACGGGTGAATTTTCGATTGAAAATTAGGGTGTTTTTTCGATATTAATTCAAAATAAGGTGAAAAAATAAATATTTTTAATCAAATAAATTACAGCGTATTTGGGACATAAAAAGGTAAGTTTTCACCAAATTTCGTTAAAAAAAATAAAAAATTGTAAAAGATAAAAATAAAAAACCAAAAACTTGGTTTTTTGAATTTTTCACATAAATTTTGAGGTTATGTGAAAAAAGTGTAAATACAAAAGTTTTAGATCTTTTTATTACATACAACTTTGCCATTTGACTTTTTTCGATAGGACTTTTAGTTTTGCCGGAAATCGAGAAAAACCGTTTTTTACCCTTAAAAACTCACCCCCATCCCCTTCCCGACCTCAGATCGCCCGTAAATTATTTTTCCTTTCATTTTTATAATATTCTCCTCCTTTTCTAATGGGTTTCATCCTACTATAATTTTTTTTGGTTTTAAAAATTATCGACCCTGGTCTATAATACAATTATGACGAAAATATGTGACAAACGGTTCTGCAGCAAATTACCGAATCAGCATGAACTGCAGAAGTCATTCAGCTTGACTGTGACCTAATATGCTTGAATCACCTCTGTTTACCTAAGTACAATGTACTCTCACGGCTTACGAGAAATAAAGTTGTACCTATTTCCGAACACTCTTGTGTTGCTCAGAAGCACCTGCCTCTCTGGAACCGACTCTTTCAAAGGCTTGTAAACTCAGCCTATAGTCGTCGGTCCGTCTACCTCCCACGCACTCCCATCTCACTTTTGGAGTCGCGAATACACGGCAACTTCTCTAATAATGATAATTTCTCGAGTATTCTTTAATACAAACATCCTGCCGTTAACTGTAGCCCTTCTACTAGATAACTAAACGAATTGTGATTAGCATAGGAATTGGAGAGTGACCAATACAGATTTCAAATTAATTTTTGACAATATGACGCTCACGTAACCTTTCCTATACCTTGAACTTGACCTACTGCCTCCAACTACACAGTATGCGGATAAGCGAGGTGCTACAAATGTGTAGGCACATCGCGCGGCGTGACACGAATGTTATGATCTGTCGCATCTGTCGACACTTCATGATACATTGTTGTTCTATGCACGCCTTGCAGTTTTTGGCATCTTTATGGCATTTGTACCTACGTGTTTGACAAATGAACTGTTTGGTGCTTTGAGTCATTGATTTTTTTTCATTTCTTTAATTTCTGGTTAAGGTAATTAAAGTCTGTGGTTACTCTACCTAGTTTTTTAAGAGTTGGCATATCTAAGTATGAAAGTGTTTCTGAAAACCAATGAATATAAATGCCAACTAGGTTATACTGGATACTTCTTGAGCTTTTACTTCATAAGCTGCTTGGTCATCGCATCTGTAAAACCAATAATTTATTTGATGTTCCTAGACAATATTTGGGTCTCTTTCGTCTTTCCCAAGTATGACTAACAAATAGACATAACAGTGGCCAGTTTATTAAACAAATCATTACCACACACCCATAACCAACACACACAAACAGCTGAATTACTGCACAATCTCTGCCCATCCGACTGCATGATGCGTTTCTATTTCTGTCGTACACTTGACGCTTCGGAGAAGTCTGTCGTATCGCGTATTTATATAGACCCGACTGTGCCCAGGGCTCGCATGCAAATACGATTAATGACCCAGCTTTATAGCCTCATTTATGGGACAGACGCACGGATGGGCCTGCATGAGTATATTGACTGTGGAAGACGTAAAGTGAGCTGCTGGAGACGGAGTGGATTTTGGTCATTTATGTTTTTTTACGGTATTAGATGTGGACATGGTTGAGATTTGTAATGGGTGTAACAAAGATACTGTGAGTGCCAAAATGTGATGCTTGTTGTGGGCTATTGCTGATAGTTTTTTCTTGTAATTAAATTATACTATTTATCCCAGTACGTGGCCTCATTTATTGCGGCGTCAGAGGCGTTGTTCAGATCGTCAAGGGTGCAGAAGAGGATTAGCCCCTGTATCTGCTGCTCATAAAGCTCAGAATAATTTTACTATTAGCGGACAAAACGCTATAGCCACCACGCACTGGTGGCTACTTCTGCCCATTCTCTTATAAAACCGACAACCGTTCGTAATTTTTGCAATCCCAACCCAACCGCTGATAGTCTGTCAACGCTCCGTTGGTGGGCTATTGTTAAATCTGACACCTCGTTTGGCATGACCGTGCCATGTGCCAAACGTGGCTAACATTACACCGGTTGTCGGCGATGACAACACTGCCACAAGTAATATGACGAGAACCATCGGTTACTCGTGTAATTTAAGTGTTGTTTTCACTAAATAAATGGTCGGTCGGTGCTTTAGACAAGGGACAAAGATAAAGGCTTTGTGACCACAAAATTACTTTCACAAAAAGGATAGAAACCTCTTTTCTGGTTACGTCTGTAATGGATGGTGTGGTGAGGAACATTAAAGCATTGAAAAAAAGAGATCATCGACATAGCTTCGAGATATTATAACACCCAATAAATGAATAGTCCTCGATTGGAAAACGCAAACCGAAAGCTATTCCGTGTTTATGTCCAGTCAATAATAATAACCTACCTGTTTATATTTGTACGCCGCTAAGGCAAAACATGACGGTGATATAATTTAATGTAGGTAATATCTTGCATGCCAGGTGTGTGTATACTTATGTTTTGGACAAATAAATGATCATATCTTATCTTAAAACATTTATTTATAAATTTTTTCGACTTCCACGCGAACGGTGTCGCGGGCACAAATAGGCGCATACTTTTAATACCGACAAGTATACCGGAATTTAGATTATTTGTTGGTACTGGCTTTATTCTCACCCCCTATCATATAGGACTTGAACGTAATTAGCAAAAGCAGCCTGCGCCTTCGGGAAATAAAGTTTATTTGTTTAGATTGAGCTCTTACAGATTCTTGGTGTTTTAGAAATACTTTTGTTGTTTATAAAAGTATAACTGTCATGCCTGAACTGACGATACTTCCTTAATTTTTAAGGTAGATGTGCAACAAATTGTGACGACGTAAATAACGCCCTATTGCAGGTCCAAAATTACTGCTAATAATTTAGTATTAAATGGAAAAAAAAAAATCTTTACCGAATGTCCAAAGTAGTGATTGTGAAATAGTATTGAATCAAGAGAAACTAGAATTCGTCGATAAAACTGTTTTCCTAGGGATCACGCTCGACTCAAGGCTACAATGGGGTCCTCATTTGACATCTCTTGCAGGACGGCTAAGTTCAGCAGATTATGCTGTCAGAAAAATCCGTCAATTTACTGATGTAGACACCGCGAGGCTGGTCTATTTTAGTTACTTTCATAGTATCATGTCTTACGGTATTTTACTGTGGGGACGGGCTGCAGACATCGAGTCTATTTTTATTCTGCAGAAAAGAGTGATTAGAGCCATGTATTATATCCGCAGGCGTGACTCTCTAAGGGAACTGTTTAAGGATATTAACATCATGACGGTACCTTGTCAATATATCTATGAAAACATCATATACGTAAGAAAAAACTTACATCTTTTTAGTAAAAGACGTGATAGACATAATTATAGTACAAGAAATATGGACCTATTAGTTCAACCAGGTTTCAGACTGGCTAAAGTGGACTCATCTTTCATGGGGTACCGTTTAAAATGTTACAATAAAATTCCTCCGCACATAATTCAACTGAATGAGACGAAATTCAAGTCTTGTATAAAACGCACACTATGCAGGCAGGCCATATTATAAGTTGGGGGATTACATCACTGATAAAAATGCTTGGCTCAATGCTAATCCTGCTCCACAACCACAACTAATTGATTAACATTTGAAAATACTGTTGGAGCTGCTGAAGATTTTAAGACCATCTTTGCATTGTATAAAATCAATGTCCTTTGTATTTTATAATTGCAGAGCACAGGTGTGAGTACTATGTATTAAAGAGCTATCATTTACCGGGTAATACGTCTTTTATTGACTTGAATGTGCCCTGGCGGCTGTGAGCATGTCATGCGCGTGTGTTGGATCATTTAGCTTCCTTCAAAATGGTTGAGCTAAATGGTGCTGATCCATGCGTCATGTTCGTGAACGGGCGCCGTCAGTTGGGACTGGTCAACTCTTAACGGCCATGGCTGAGTTGAATTGTTCTTTGTTTTATCTTTTTATTACGGACGCTTCTAACGTGCACGTCTTTCTACATTGTTCTCACATGTATAATTTCAACATGAATGATGTAACCAATACTTTGTAGCAATTTATTTTATTTAAAAGAGTGTCCGTGGAGTTTCTTGCCCGTTCTTCTCCATAGGTACCGACTACGCTTTGGAATGGGCAACTAGCTTCATATTTTTGACTGACCGATTCCTTGACAATTCAAAAATGCCTGTAAATGGTTTAATTGAAATAAATGCTTTGAGTTTGAGTTTATGAACGCTTCTACCAGTGTACTCCTACCACGTTATAGAACTTCGTTGCAATAAAATAAAATAAAGAAGAACCAGGAGCTGCAATAGAAGAATAACGATTGCATTAGTTACATAACAGTGTACTTCGCTTAGAAGAATCTCCGAAAACTACCAGAGATTCATCCAAAAAATTATTTTTCTATAAAATATGTAAACCAAATATTCTAGCCATAAGTGTAACCCTCGCTGAGTTACACTTATACAATGCCTTGTAACGAAACCATAGCGCGATTCAGAACGAGGCACATGGCAGTTCAACGCCATCTATCGAACAGGCGAGTAAACTTTACTCTTTCTTGTTTTATTCCTTTGAACTTTGATAACGATCTTGTACTTCAATGTCTTTAATACCTAGTAGGGTACCTATATTGTAAAAGCCAAAAGTCTGTACTTTATAAAAATCACGAAAACCATCAAGACATTCTAGGTACGACCACAGATAAATACGGAGAGGACACTCCGCAGTTTAGGCATGAAACTACAAGTACGGGGCGGGCCCGTCTTGCTGGGCCAATTCAGTGAGTGTAACGTAGTCAGAAGATCTAAGAGTTGCGCGATAGAAAGAGACGAAACTTTTAGGTGAATATAACTGTAGGTAATTAGCGCTGTGCGACCTGAATTGTACTTTGTTGTGTCCACAGATATATAAATGTGTCATTGCAAGAGTCTTTTTATTTAAATGATTTTGCGGAGGGTCCCATCTGTATTAATCTGTCTGCTAAACGGATTTCAATGTAGCTAGAAAATTTATTAGACTTTTGTGAACCTACAGCTACAGACCTAGCTTATAAACTTATATAGGTATGTATGTAAATGCTTTTTCCCGATGACTTGAGTAGGTATGACTTGATAATATTTATACTTACAACTTAGTCTCTCTTAGGCCACGTCCTAACGGAAAGCGCCAGTCGCGCGAGTACGCGACCGTTCGCTCTTTTGATGAATATGACATACCTACTCGCGCGATCAATCAAGTCCGATATATACGTAAGACTTCAGGTAAACGATCGCGTAATCGCGAATTTGCGCGACAGTCGCTTCCGGTTAGGACGCAGTATTTAATCATGTATTTTATCGAATTTTATTATGTCGCTAGCTGGTAATGATTCTCTGATGATAGACGCTGTGGCGATTTCTGAAGGGTTAATCAGACAAAGATCCCTCTTTACATGATGTTAAATTGTGATATAGATGTCGAGGCCAGATCTTAGAATTGATAATTTCATGAAATGAACATCGACTGCTGGTCAAATCATTGTGTACTCAACGTTTGATGATATGAACATTTAAACGCACGACTACCTACTTCATGATGTGGCCAAATCATATCATAAAATAGTTAGGTACCTATATTATCCAGCAGTAGAGGCGTTGATATCGCTTTGTTTTTGTTGTGCATACATCTTAAGTTATTGATACGCGTTGGATCCCCGGCGATAAAACAACCTAAATCATTAATGGTGTCTCAGTGTATATCTTGATAGGCAAAGACCAACACACCAAAGACTCGGAACTTAATCACATGCCAAATATTAAACTGCAGCAACAGTATGGCTGCGAAGGTCACTCATCCGTGCAGATAATAACACTTGCTATATTTGTTCTTCCAACGCGACACTGACTATAAAAAGATCGCGTGCTATTCTTGTTTGACGGAATCCAAACACGGCACACGGGCGATACCGATGCGCTGCCGTAACGGCGGGCACACATAGTTATAGTGCGACTTTTGGCAAGTTGGTTTAGTAGCAAACATCATGGATGAGAGAGATCTTTAATTTGGCTGTGGATGGGTGACCATCTTTATATACCGAGACTCCTCCTTGCTTCGGAAAGCACGTTAAGTCGCCGCTGGTCCCGGCTGTCATTCGTGGATCTTTAACAGTCGTTCCGGGTCGTCAAAAGCCCGAAAGTCTGACAACCAGTCCTACCAAGGGGTATCGTATTACCCAGTTACTAGGTTGTGGACGTCAGATCGTCACTCCATGTAAAATATTGGTGTTAAGCTGCATCCGGTTAGACTGCAAACTGAGCCCAACATAGTTGGGAAAGGCTAGGAAGGTTGATTGTTGTCAGGTTCGTTCATATCGCACCTTTAGAATTATAGAGACTTAATTTGAAATTTTATGGGTCAAAGTTGAATTCCTAATTTGAATTTTTATGAGACAAAGTTGAAATCTTAAAATTTCAAATTAGGTATCTATAATTCTTGTCAGTTTTATTCCAACTGTGATATGGCAACTTCCTGCATGCTGTGAATAGAAGAATAGCTCAGTTCACTTTCAAAGTTCATTGAATCTTGGACCAAAGAAAAAGAAGAAGGCGTAGGTCCTGTTGCTGCATTAAACTAAATAGTAATCATGGTCAACAATGGAAAAGGTGATTCACGGGAAATCGCTATGAAGTCTAAAGTTCTACTATTGATTTGCCGAATTTATCAAGCTAGTAGCACGACCCAGTAACAAACCCCGTGTGAACCCAACGCTAAGCAGAGTGGCGGGCGCCTGGCCAACTACGAGCGGGCCGCTAATTGAACGCTGTGTATTAGATGCAACCCACATATTTATACACGGCAAATACACTGTATATATACACGGTGTAGTATTCTGACTGATCATGTGACGCCAGCGCCGCGGTGACAATGTGAAGGGCTCGTAGCAAATGCATCGTGGGCTTGACGATTGATGTAACGAGATGGGAAGATGCTTTTTAGGCTTAAATTGTTTTAAGGGCTATGTTGATAGCTTAGAGCCTTGATTGAATCTATGGTCGCAAAGAAAACGGTCAGTTTTCTTTTTCAAAAAAAGGCCAATCTTAATATGTCTGAAGTCAGTTCATTAATTTAAAAAGTTGGACCGCAGTTCCCTGTAAATGACTGATATTGAGTACTTTTGCTGTTTTAAGTCATGTTAGAGACTCGACAATAAATTATATTTTCTGGACTGAACTGCACCCTAATTGCGTAACACACGATCAATCACAATGTTTCATTTTGACAGTTCAACAGCATTCATTGCGTTATTTTCGTTGTTGAGCAGGCACATTTTTCGAACATAAGAAGCAATGGATTAGCAATTTCCTTCGAAATGATTCAGATTGTGATTGATCGTGTGTTACGCAATTAGGGCGCAGGTGAAAAAGTCTGGTAAAGAACACAGATGTGGTAAAACCGAAAGAAACTTTAGGCTCATGAAAAACTCTACTAGCATTTCTGAAACATTACTTCGGCCTCCGGGACAAGCAGCGCTTTTTATAATAGAAAACTTTCTATAGTACAACAACAATATAATTTTGACTTAATCTGATCAAAAATTAGAAATTCGAAGGAATCGCTTATAATTCCCGAATGTCCAACACTCTCAAGTCTAAATCCAAAACCGAACGCAATGGAACAGTAAACTACGGGGAGGTAACAAATCAAACAAATCGTTTAGACAAACCTGTGGAGCTGGTCGCGGTGGGCACTGCGTTAGTAGTAAACTGGCAAATGAGGGTATGACGTCAAGGGTGATGGCAGCGATTGGCGGAGTGGTGGAAGAAGTGGTGCGGTGCCTGTGGCAGCGGAGAATGTAAGCGTTGTAAGAGAGTATCAATTTACTATTAATATTACTTTGAAGTACCCATGTCACTTTTTCAATTAATATGTACTGTGTGAAGGAAAACATCGTGAGCAAAACTGGATTTCTAAGTTAATATTAAGTCTGAAATCGCAAGCGAGGTTATCAATACTCTTGCCTTATTTTTATGAGAAGTGGACGTTGCCCTGCCGTGGGACAGTAATAGGCTGGTATTACTTATGTATAAGTTATTAGTTTTAATGGCAAAACAGGAAGAGCAGTGGGTGGAACAAGGCTGCCAATGAAGATGCTGATATTTTGTGTGCAAATTTCGAAGTGTAGAGGAATGCAATAAATATAGGATTAATATAGTTCTATTAAAGAAAACAAGAAAAATAATATTATAGAGTTTAGACGGTCGATATATACGGTTATTGGTTATATATGTATACAAAGACATTAAATTATACTTACTAATAAATCACTTCGGTTATATATGTCAGCAATCCGTTAAGGGGATTTAAGAGAGGTAATTTGCAACCAAATGCCCTCTCATGACCCCTTAGATGCAATGTCAACCATTTTCGAGTAATTTGACATTTTATATTTTAAAATGAATGAAATAAAAACTTAAAATGTCAAATGACTTTACATTACAACCAAAAATAGAGCTCTCCTAAATCGCCTTAATGGATTGCCGACATATTACGAGTAGTACCAATAACTCTGTACATGAGATTAATACAATGGCATCGTTAACTGTGAGTGGGACTTGAATTGAATTGTATTTCACAACATTTTCTGTTATGCCTTTTAAGAGCGTTTATTCTGAAAGTGGGCAACATCGCAAATAGATGCCAAATATTTCGCTGTTTTGATTAATTTGGCAATATTACTGTATGGAAATATGAAATGTGGCTAACTAGCGAATTACAATATTAATAATGAATTGCAATTATAGCATTGAATATGATATTGTAACCGTTTTAGGTGTAAAAAACGTATTTGGAAAATTACCAAATACTTTTATTACATCTAAAACTAAATATTCGGTGTTACGATACTCACTACTGAATTTCATAATCAATATTTTAGTTCACTAGTTAGCCACATTTCATATTTCCATACAGTAATATTGCCAAATTAATCAAAACAGGTAAATATTTGACAGCTATATACGATGTTGCCAACTTTAAGGATAAACGCTCTTAATAACACTTTCAAATGCTGCAAGTGCGTACAAAGTATAGATAATGTGCTAGGTTATAATAATTTAACATACATTCATAAACTCACGCCTTTTTCCAATGGGATAGGCAGATTAAACCCCAGAACGCCACCTCCTACGATCCTTTAGCTTTATTTACGTCCATACATCTCGGTCATACACGTCGCATAATAATTTAATAAACAATAAAGCGGTTTTTCGTGAACTCCTTGCGGATTTTCATCGCTACCACTGCAACCCCACCCATATTTGTTGCTTCGAACATTTATTAGCGATCGTAAACTCATTTCAAGAATATTGCACGAGAGACCTTCGGGCACTATCTGTTCAACATTATGTTATGTTCAACATAATGTTGTGTGTTCAACATAAACGTATTAGTTGGAAGTGTTTTGATTGTGCGTATGTTGTGTTATGTAGTTGAATTGGTCTTTGATGATTTCGTCTTAGGTTCCTTCTGGTTAATATATTAATGAGCTGTAGCTGTGTACTTTCCTTGTATTGCTACTGATAGTTCATGGTCCTTTTTCTTATAATACTATGTAGGTACAGTACAACTATTTTCTTAATGTCCCTCGGCAAACTTCGTGTTTCGTCTGTTGTCGGATTTCTATTAGTAGCCCTTTGCACTTGGTGTTTGTACGTATTGACTCCTACCGCTGCGACCGCGTTGCCGTTAACCATAATTACCAAGTGCAAAGGGTAACTGATAGAAATCCGACGACTGACGAAACACGAAGTTTGCCGAGGGACATTAAGGAAATAGTTGTAGTGTGCGTAGTTTTTTTTATCTTTCACATATAAGTTTGTCGCATAGGTTACTTGATTGAAATGCTTCGAGTTGACATTGAACTGCACACTAATTGCTTAACACAGTTTCAATTATATTTCGCGAGTTTTGAAGGATATTTCTAATCCATTGCGTCATAGGTTTAATAAATTCGTCTGTTCAACAACGTGAATAACGCAATGAACGTGAGTGAACTGTCAAAATGAAAGAAAATGCGATCAATTGTCATTTTATATGCGTTAATCAATTACCCCGTAAGACACTATTTTGGTTACACTTTACTTATTGCCTTCAGTTCTTATCTACATAATATAATAAAACATAATACAATAAAGAGAAAAAAAAAAAAAGTATTTTTGTTTGTAATGAATAAACTCAAAAACCACTGGACCGATTTAAAAAAATTTTTCACTAGTAGTATACTATGTTATCACTGAGTAACATAGGCTATAAGTTATAAAGATATCGCGCGGGTGGAGACGCTGGCGGAATTAACTAACGTTAATAATAAAGTGCATTATTATTCCATTTTCTATTATTTACTTTATGTGAAAAAGCGTTTCTTCTTGGCTACTTTATTGAAACGGAAGAAAAACAGTAGAACAGATTTGGGTTTTAAGCCGAGATCTGTGTAGATCCAAGTAATCTTAGTTTAGCTTCCAGGAATTGCTCGAAAATCTCCTGAATGGCTGAAGTAAGCCGAGGCGTTTCCGTTGAGTGAAATATATCGCAATTCATATGAAAAGTTTTTCTTTAAATAAAAGTGTGATCGATGACCCGTGCTGGTGAAACACTTTGTTTTCAAAACAAACAATAGGAAGAGAACCGATCCGTTTTTATGATGGTGTGTTGGGAGCCGAATGTATTGCAGCCAGTCGCGGAAGGAAAAAGTTCAGTACTTTTAGATTCATATTTAATTTTAGTGGCTCAGAGCGTAAAGAGTGCGACACGAGACAATTTTTTTTCAAATACGTAGGTACTGCGAATACGATAAATGAAAATGGCTGTTTGAGAAGGTGGAAAAAGGAATGTTACATGTGTAAATTAATTGAAATAGAATATAATAAAATACAATAGACGACGTATATTTAGCAACCTAATCCGCTTAACTGATTTTAAAGAGTCATAAAGAAGCCTGTAAGAAATCGACACGTGTTTCACATCTCAACGAGGCATCTTCAGGATGACGATTGACTTGTTGCAGTGTGCAGTGTGAGCCACATCGCCTGACAACCCCACTTAAATAGGATTACTGCTCAGTTACCTATATAAGTGGGGTTGACGGACGATGTGGTTCACACTGCGCTCGGCGCTTGACGAAGCAACACGTCGTCTCCGGGTTCGCAACCAGTCAATCGTCATCCTTTTTTTTTTTTTTTGATCGTCGGAAATTATCAAATAACTTCTCCCGCTCTGGGCGGAGCCGGAGGGCGTGTCAAACTTTTACTGACTAAAACCCACCCGTGTTCCTTCCGTTGCCTGTGTGCCGGGATATCCCTTTCGGACAAACTCGCAACCCCGGCAGGTCAATCGTCATCCTGAGGATGCCTCGTTGAGATGTGAAACACGTCTCGATTTCTTACAGGCTTCTTTATGACTCTTTAAAATCAGTTAAGCGGATTAGGTTGCTAAATATACGTCGTCTATTGTATTTTATTATATTCTATTTCAATTGATTTTGATTTTTAAGTGATTACTCAGATATCGCTTTATTTAAAGTGCTTTTACAAACTGGACAACTCATTTCGAATCCATCGAGATTTTTTTGTTATAAATGGTCTTTCCGGTATCCGGTACCGTTCAACCGTTCTTGGAATAATATGAACACTTCGCTAATGTTTGTTAATAAAGGTTTACCAACAGCTTCTGCATACAATATTATCATATATATATAAGTAGTAAGTATAGAGGCAACAATTAGCCTTGGACTTATCACACTCACACTCACAGTCGCCTATTAAAATGTTCATCATATATCATCAAAAGCTTCTCGTTTTATCAGATGTTTTGTTGTACTTGTCAATTGACAGCATTATAATAAAAATAAAGTAAATAGATATATCAAAACAATAATATCTCATTGAATTTGTCTAGTCTAAGTATATCATAGCGTTTTGAGTGTATCACCTTGGGTGTCAAACGGGAGCGAATAGTATAATATCTATTAATACCACAAATACTACTGTTCTGTTGATCAATGATACACGCTTCGCTAAATGTGAACAGTCGGTAGGGTTCTCATTTTTATTTTAATAAAAACAATACCTACTTTACCTATTTAATATAGCCAACTTTTCAATACCAGCCAGTCAGTTTTTTTGGCAGTCTAGGTGTGATAAGGTCATCTGATAAATTGGAGTTTTTGTGACTTCTGGCATTTTCTGTAAACTTAAAATAAGTTTAGTATTTGCGTTGTGAGCTGAGTTGTCAGGCCATAAATGTCGGTAGCAATATGAATTTGCAACGCCTTCCGTCGTATCGATAGTTTGCTACCTGCTCCATAAGCTCCATAAGTGCGAGCGAGTCAGACTAATAACAATGACTTATGGCCCGACAACTCGGTTCTTAACGCGGCGACAATTCTTGTAAATACAGGATTTTACAAGACAATTGTCACCAATAGGTGCGACATCCGCTTCCAGTAACTGCAACAATCAATCGACTCAGTATATCACAAACATCTATCGGAGTCAATAGGCCTCTCCTTAGTTGCGACACAATTCCCGGTTCTCTGCTTTCCTCTTCCAAGTTTTCCCAGCCCCCTTTTCCCTCCTGTTCAATCAATCATTGATTGCCACAACCATCTTATTTCACCTTTGCCGCTTGTCTCGTCTTGCACCTGATCTCACCACAGTCGTGTCGGATAGCCTTCCCATCGGAGCCTGAAAGTGAGGGAAGAGATAGCGCGCCTGTATCTGGGCACACACTTGTGCACTATAATATCTACCGCGTCGATGGCTAGTCGTCTATACATTTCCAGTTCGACAGCCCTATCATTGAAATGGCCATTCGTGTTGGTATTAAATACGGCGCAAATCTGTTTGTGTGACTCAATGTTGGCGGCCGACGTCCGCGCATCAGGAAGTTGTAACACAAGTGTTGGAAGATGAGGGCACATGGCATGGGGAGAAGGAATAACGAAAATGGTTAGAAGGTAACATTTTCTGGGATTTGCCAGATGTGTAGAACCTGTGAAAGTCTGTGTGAGAAACTCTGTATCTAAAGACGAAAAAATACTATAGACGTAGATATATTTAGGAGGCATCCTCAGGATGACGATTGACTTGTTGCGAACCCGAACACGCCGTGTTCGGGTTCGCAACGTCTCCTACGTCTATAGTATTTTATAATGGATTTCCGCAAGGTCACGCCTGACCAATTTAAGCTTCGTGCAGACCAGCGCGACGCGACACCGGTTATTGTTATACCGTCAAGTTTTCTTAGAAATTGTATTGTTCGAGTCGCGTCGCGGCGTCGACGAGTTAGAACGACGTTAGAGCGAGTTAGAACTTGCAGGCTAGGTGTTATTTTAAGGGTGGTGTCAAACAACTTTCATGACATTGAACTCTAATTAAATCTAGCTATGCTTCTGTTAATAAAATAACACAAGTTTTAACAGTGAAAATGAGCGTTTGTTGTGTTGGAACGAACGTGCGGGTAGAATTTTGAATTTTCCGAAATTAAATTACCTTTTAAAAAAAATTACCATAATTATCATTGTTAGTATGTTTTAGTTTAGACGTAACAATTTATAACCCACATACAATCTACAATAATGTTCGTATTTAGAAATGCTAGTAAGGGTTCACTGCTTGCTATGCAGCCGTGTTGTCTGAGTCACGATGCCAAGAGTAAATCGCAGTGATGATTTGAGCGCACTTGAGCTGCCCATCTTGATCCAATCCCTTGCCACACCCACGGAACATGACGAAGCTATTTATCGCACTATTCACAAAATAGAACAGACATTGAATCGATTTAGAATGAACACGAGTAAATCATGTAATAGCAAGGAGTTACTATTTATTTTAGAACGGTTTATAAAAGTAAAAACAGACAATTGGCGAGCGTTCGATGTAAACTGTTGTAACTCGATTAAAATGTGTTGTCTACAGTCACGACCACTAATACGAATACGCTTCAAAATATTTCAAACTGATTTTGTCCTACTGTATTGATTGTAATTTTATGTTGCGACGAACATTTGGATTTTGGAACCTATGTTATGAGATGGGTCCACATGTCACGTAAAGTAGGTTGCCAAGACTTATAATAATATAACGTTTTCACTGATAAAAGTTACTAGATCTAATGTAGAGCAAAGCCTCTAACTCTATAAACCTTTTTTTTATTTTTTTATTGGGAAATTATCAAATAACTTCTCCCGCTCTGGGCGGAGCGGGAGGGCGAGCCAAACTTACTTACTGACTAAAACCTACCCGTGTTCCTTCAGTTGCCTGTACGTTGCCAGGGGCCACGGTATCCCTTTCGGACTTTCCCGCGACCCCATCAGGCTTCGCTGCGATTGTGGCGTGTCCAAACCACGTGTTGTTATCGTACACCACCAAAAACATGTCTTGTAAAGTAGGTTGCCAAGACTTGTACAACGCATTTCTGATAAAAAATTGCCAGATCAATTTTGAGCCAAGCCCCTAACTCTACAAATCCACATCTTGGTCGTTTCGCGGCCGTCGCACAGGCACTGCTATAGGCATATGGGTAAGAAATGAAGTCACTGGTCTTTAATGTTGTGTCATGCAATAGTTCAATGGAACGGCCAAGCCATACATTATTTGAGCTTTCTAAACGGTTCGAGAAAAGGTAGTGCCCGTTTTTGGCTCGTCTTGGCCAGATTCCACGAGAAAATCGCTTTTGAATTTTGCTACGTGTATTTGTACTCGTGACTGTACATGTTGTGTTTGTGTTATCGATGAAGTAAATGATATTGTGGTTGTTATTTATTTAAGTTTACGTAGAGAACGTCTGTTATAGGCGTCATTTATCATGGACGTATGCACGCAATAAGACAGAGGTTATCCAATACTAAAATTATGCTTGAAGGTTTTGAGAAGATTGTTTGTTCCAACAAGTTCACTGTAGGTGATATTTTGGTAGGTGCTGCTCCACAGCAGCCCACGGCTAAGCTCTAGCACGTGTACTCTAACTTCGCTTTATGAAAATGCAGGCGGGATCTCCCAGTGCGACCCACGGCCACGCTACGCACCAATACATGATCTCCCAGTGCGACCCACGGCCACGCTACGCACCAATACATGGCCGACAAACAAATGAACCGCGCAGCTAACGTGGCAAACCTCTCCGTGCACCTCCTACGTAGCAGTGGACGGTCCACAAAAAGGCCTGAAATTAATTCAGGCATTTTTACACCTAACCCTTCGGGGAAACAGGCGTAAAGTTGTGTGTGTGTGTTTTATAAAGAAAATTTCAGGTGCTGTGAACTGTCGGCTGGCATGATATCTTGTTTACAATTAAAGAAGAATATAACGATGACTATTCCGCATCAGTCGTAAAAGTCGCCTGTGTTAAAACAATTTCGCGGTCATTTTTACAGGTTCACATATAAAAAGATTCAACCTTGAGCAATTCAGTGTGTAAGTCAAGATTATGAAACTTCCGCGTACATCTAACTGTAGTAAAGTAGTGTCTATAAATACTGTTCGGAAATACGAGAAAAACAGTACTTACATGAGATGAGTGTTATGTGTTATTGCGAACTTATGTAAATCATTATCAGCTGCCTAGCCTTTTCCCAATCTATGTTGGGATGCAGCTTGATACCATTACTTAGGTATTTTACATGGAGCTACTGCCTATCTGATCTCCATAACCCAGTTCCTCTTAAAAAGAGTGGTTATCAGGCTTTCAGTCTTCTGTACCCATAACTGCCTGTCAAAGATCTACGCATGCCAGCCAGGACCGACGGCTAATCGTACTTTTCGAGGCACGGAGGGGTGTCGGTATGTAATGGTAACCCATCCACGGATCGGCCTCGGCAAGCGTTGCTTAACTTTAAAAACCGACCCGTGCGGCTGTTATAATTTAGTCACGAGCTCCAAACTTGTGAAAGTCAAGTGATGTGATCATGTGCATTAATTGTATAAAGATGAGGGGTTTTCATCTCGACCTGAAGCTGAAATACTTTTGCTTGCATCAAAACGTTTCGGCTGTCAAACGATATATCTACAAAAGGATGTTTCATTAGCGGGTGAGTCGCCTCATTTGTAACCGGACATACGTATTCTTGTGTTTGTGACGTCATTGCGAAAAGCTTTGATTTATTTAATGAACATAAATCATGAAAGCATGGCATTTTAAAAGGACTTAATCCAACAGCTCTTCAGAAGACATAAATGAGTATTTATAGCAAAAGATTATTATTCTTCCTCTTTTTTCAGACTTTGATCCCCTAATGCTGAGTATTAGTATGTAGGTATTAAGTTTCTCTAATAAATTAAAGTTTATAACAGTCTTTACCTAAACCCCACAAAACCATTTTGGCGTTTTCACAGTTTGTCTGTGGGAGTGCTATTGCTAAACAGTTTTGTATTCAATATATAATTAAATTGAATATACATATTCGTTCGTCTATGTATATTTGAGACGTATTATCTGGACAAGCTCTAAGATCGGTCTGACGCAATTACAGTTGATAACTGCGATATGTAACTCTTATTGAAGGATCCACAAATAAATATAACGTGTAACTGTTAGCTAAGCAGCGTTTTCAGAATAGTGGGTGTTTTCAGTTGGAATCAGCTTCATCTTTCTGAATTACGGTCTCCTTTGACAATTCAAAAGTGCCTGTGGTGTAATTGAAATAAATTATTTGAGTTTGGATTTTTTTTTAATGCATTGAGTAATGTATGATCGTCATTTTAAGGTTAAAGTTCTTACCTTGAATCCTGATGTAACAAATCTAGAATTGGGTCCAAAGAATCCTAACTAATATATTATTATAAATGCGAAAGTGAGTTTGTTTGTTTGTTACACTTTGACGCTAAAACGGCTTAAAGAATTTGGATGATATTTGGCACATGGGTAGACCATGATCTGGAGAAGGACATACCTTCTATCCCGATATTCCCACGACGTGAAGACTTATGCGGGTGAAACTGCGGGGTGCAGCTAGTAGAATATACTCGTAAATTTAGGAGGAAAGAAGATGATTGTTCATCAAGAATAAGATTAATTTGTTTCTTGGTATCCCAACCATGTTCTATGATCCTATGGTCTTTTGGAAATGGAAAAGCAAATTTAATTGAAATCATTTCGCTTACTGATTTCTTCCAAATTAAATTTATAAAATCTGTATTTCCAAACTATATATCGAATATATGTTATTACCATATGGTAATTACAAGTTGTCTGTTTGTACAGGTAACAAATATTTCGTTTAATAAGAATACATTATTACCGGAGCAATATATGAAGATTTAGGAGTAGCCGCGGAGTGTTTACCAACGAAAGCAACTTATGAGAACGTTCATCTTCGTGCATTTAATATAACAAAAGTAAAACCATTGCACGTGTAACTTTTTGTTCAAGGTTTGAGCTCACAACCTGATAGTTTTGATATTCTTATTTTTTATTGCTTTATCATGATTAAAAATATCGATACCCATTACTTCTGTGAAGTTTCGCTGATGAATAAATGTAGGTAAGTAAGTACCTTTGAAAAAACAGGCAGGCAACTAGTAGGTTCCTACTCGTACTTTTTACCCGACTGCGTGACAGAAATGTTTTCACCTTTGTCTAATTATCTAGTTGCAGGCAGATTGTATGATTCGTCATATTGAACTGGGTGAAATAGGTTTGGTTAGGTTAGAACTGCGACAAACCGCGCGCGAGTCGAGCGAGCGAAGCGAGCGGTGCAGCGGCCGGCGAGCGCTACTTCCAAGTTGCTCGCTAAAATTTTTTCACCGTCGTCTAATTATCCGTGTTTTCGCCATATCCTAGGGTTTTCGCGAAAATTCGAATTATTATATCATCCTACGACATAAATACCTATCTTTGTTTTTTTTTGGAACGAAGTTCTTTAACGCGGCTTGCGGTAGGAGTTGCCTGGTGGAAATCGACACGTAAGGAAAAAGCGTTATGCCGGAAAAAGTCAGTTTCATGGTCAAAAGTTTTTGTATTCATTTTTAATACATAGCCATCTAGTATAAGTGTATAGAAGCTTAATGAATAATATACAGCGAAATGAACTTCATTCCAACCGCGTGTCCCACGAGTTTTATTAAATTAAATTCTTATGGTGCATGTTCTAAGTAGCCAAGTCTCTGACATAGGTTATCTGAAGTAGGTACCTAAGTATATCTTATGGTCTTAGCCAATAGTCATCACAATGTCTTTATTTTCTTCTTTATTTATTTTTTTTGTATATTGAGACCTTATAGCTATATTCATGTATTAAGTTATTATTTAATCGTGTTTTTGTATTTTATGCTATCTTTTGTGTGCACCAAATAAACGATTCATCTATCTATCTATCTATCTTATGCTTAAAAATTTAAAGATGTTTATTTCTTCCCTGCATATCTAGCCTATTAATTGTTGTTCACTGTACCTACTTCTATGTAGAAGTATATAGTCTATTATATTGTTATAGATAATTGTTTACTTAGAGAGATTTAATGTTGACGTCACAACAATATGAAAGAAATTGCTTCATGTTAAACATAGCCCGACTAATAAATATTTTTTTTATTTTTTATTTGTTCAAACTTCTACAATATTTAATCTTACAAAGAGGCCCCCTTTTAAGTATAAAAATACCTGTGCTAGGAGACCCCGCTCTTCTAAAACTAGAAACGATAATAATGTAGGAGTGTACATAAAAATAAATTCAACTTATATCTAGAAAGATGTGTGAGAAAGTGTTTGTGTGTGTGTATGAGTGACTAGTTTCAGCTATTTATTGTTATATGTCAACAATCCCGTCTTATCCCGTAAGAAATTGCGTATTGGCTTAGTTGTGTGTTTCTTAGTTGTAATAACAGGATAAGGCATCATTATTGTATGGTGCATGTACAAGTAGATTTGTGAAAATATTGGTAATTACATAATAGTTCAATTGGTTGGCACGTGCTGAAATACAAAGCTATTGTTAATCGGTTGATGTATTATGAAGTTTAACATCTATGTCATGATTGGGTTTTGGTCAACAAGACACGTTCTCTTTAGTCCATCATTCTTAATCTGAAGGGTAAAACGAAAGGTATTAAATAGGAATGGGTCCTAAAGTGAAAGGTATGAAGGGAGATGGTGGAAATAAGAAAGTGTTTGTAAAGGTAAAAGGCTAATAAGGCTAAAGGCTAATGAAGTTATCAATCCAATTGACCATACCGATGTGGTTTTTTTTTTAGCCGTTAGATATATTATAAAAAAAACATTAGACATTTTTTACGTAATTAAGATTACGGCAATACATTGAATTAAAATGTGGCATGACGTCACTCTCCGGTAGATTTTATACTGAATTGTGACGTAGCCAGCCCCCACTTCCCAACTTTAATGCGTTTTATCTAAATCATTTTTTATTAATATGATAAAGTAAAAAATATGTGTCAAATATTTTTTATTATCTGACTGACGGACTAAATAGTTTTTTTTTCTCCAGTCAACATACTGACGAAGATCGAATTACTTGCTACTAATTAATTATTACAATTATGTGCTGCTGAAAGAATCGGACTGACTTGGGCCCAGTACATAACAGAAAAAAACCAAATGTATAATGACAATAAATCTGATCGGCGTTATCCCTGATACATTTTAGTGTTCCACTAGGTATAGGTACAGAAGCTGTTTGTCAGGTATTAACGCCCTGTAACAAATAACAAGAATTAACACTTTTATATGACCATCCATCTGTCAAACGGACAAGCTAGTAAAACTTTAGGAATCCAAGTTATTTTAATTTTAATACCCCTATAATGACATCACTGAAATTAAAAAGTTTTATGAGGTCGGACTGGCGATAAATAACGACAAGCTTACGAAGCTCTAAAACTAAACTCTTGCGCATAAAATGGCGGAAGTGACGAAATACCGTGCTATGACGTCAGGTCCTGTCACCGGGACCTGAGTTGCTTGTAACTCAGGTCAAAAGAATATTAATAGGATTTCATTTCTAATTGCTGTTGGGAATCGAAACAGGGAAAGGGTGGGTTTTATACCGACAAAACCAATTCATCACCACTTACATAGTGTTATTTTAGTCAACTATTTAGTTTCTCACTTTTTTCTGCTGGACGCAGAGGGTCTAAACATGTGGCAATCACTTTCAAAGCTTTTCATATAAAAATTTCTATAAACAACAACTTTCAACAGGACTGACATAAGCTTTTCTGTAACATATGTCATTTCATTTTTGACTTATCCATCATTCAGCTTATTGTTGATAGAATGTTAGTTTGTGTCTAGGCCTTCAAGAAATTCCTCTCAGGACTCAGGGCCTCATTATTGTTATTCTAACTATTTTTAGTGACGGCTTGTCAGTTTTCGTAGTTGATAAGTTTGACATTTGGAAAGACGCATTTTTGTTTCTGGTTCTCCTCTGTCATACATCAGCCTGGCCTTTTCCCAACGATGTTAGTGTCAGCTTTTTCTGTAACCCTTGCAGTACTGGGTGGATATCTTCAGTGAGGTTCAAACTTTATGGCGGTTCTGAAGTGGGCTACTTGCTCCGCAGTACTACAACTCATACCCACGCGGTCGTATGGAATTGTTACTACGCAGCTACTCACCTTAAAGTCTGCATCGAGTCGTACAAGAAGTTGACCTATTTCATGATGCGGTTTCAAGATATATTTCACCATAGAAACGTGCTGCCATGCCGTCACGGAACATGCGCATGATTGTACGAACCAACGTCATCTGACGTCATGATAACCGCGGTTTACGATCACAGCCGGTGCTCAGTTTATAGCCGCCGTGAATATACAACAAAGCTGAGCTGACAAGAATATTATTTATGTTCGTGTTGAGCATTTTTAATGAGCACTTGTACTCATAGCTTTGTTTAAACGGTAGTTTGTTTGATATTTGTACATGCAAAAATGTGGATGCCATGATTTTTTTTAGCGATATTTTTTTTTGATGTTTTTTTATATATATTGTAAAATCTCTGGTTAGTGGTATCTTGATCTATCCATTGAAATCTCGTTGGTCTTGACTTACTACAGATATAGAAACTACATTAGCACGTATCGAACGCTAGGCGTCATTGCATTCAAAGCAACCGAAAGAAAAAGTCGAAAAGTATTATGGTTCTTATGATTTTATTACGTTCCATTCAAAATATTCTCTCGGGATTTTCCTACTTCTATTTTCAGTTTATGTTCTTGTAATAAAAGTTTTTTCAAAATGCTATCAAATAATCGCGGGTAACCCTCTAAAAGAATTGTGACAGTGCAAAGAAGGCCAAGATTAAAAAAAAACTTGGGCGTTTTTCTATTGGTTGATATTATTGACCGAAGATTGGCCGTCAGTGCAACGGCAACAGCATAGCACGGCCAATGACAAGCGGCCATTTTCTTATTGAGTTTTACAACTCTTCTTATTTTTAAACATTACGCGACAGTAGGGTGTTCCCCGTATCATCATGTGGGAGAGTTTTATCTCCAACCTAATTATTTTACGGCGATATAGGTCTTGACATCGACCTCCATTACCCCTTACTCAGCCGAAGCACACAGCATGTTTACCTCAGTACATGCACGCTGTCACGTACGCAAGCTTCTGATTCAGAAGCTTTTAACATTATTGAACGTTTACACAAAAGTTGAACGATAGGTCCGTTGCGTCAGGAGTAATGCGTTGTGTATGTCTGTTTGTCTGATCGTAGTCGCCATCTTGATTGATGCGTGATCGGCATTTTTATATCCAATGTAATATACTAAAATAACAATTAAAGATCTAATGATATTGAAGGAAATATAAAGGTTAGTTACAAGTTTGTTATATAGCTTTAAAAGATAAAGCTTTTGTCCAATATCTCCCTTTAAGTGGAAATTTTGATAACAAGAGTGCAAACTTATTTTTCTTCGCATCCCAAGCGCTATTTTACATTAGGATCCATATCCAATTAAGATTTCAGTATCTCTGAACTGCATTTGGGATTTTTATAAATTATAACATTTTCCTTTGTCTAAAGGTCGGTTTGGATGATCTCATCCTACTTTACCAAATTCTTTTTGTATAAACAGGCGAGGAGCATTCGTAGTTCTATGTAGGTATACTAAAACAGCGTCGAGAAAAGAATGCTCTTATTCTTGCTCTCGTTCAATATTCGTTTGGTTTAAACCCAGACACATATGGGGAAACTTCAACTAATTTAACATTTTACTAGCACTGAACAAAAAAACGAATGGATTAGTTATGACAACGAGATATAAGTTGAATGTCGTACAAAAAATCGTTTGTCGTTTATAATGTTTGGGACAGCTGAGGACAGTGTCTAATGGTCTGTTTGTGGGACGCCTCAGTTGCTGGCATGCAAGGAATGGGGGCAGGGGGAGGACCAGGAAGTTGGAAGTAGGTGAGATTGAGAGTAGCGAATTTAGTTTGTTTGTTTTCGCTCTACCACACCGTTCTGCCATCGCGAGAAAGTCCACCCAAATATTGTAGATACGTGGTCATCTCAACTTGTTTTACATGATTGTTTGTACCACAAACCTGCAAACTCGAAAAGGGCTTCCTCCTGAGGTCTATCCGTGGAGCTACGATATGGACAGCTTCAATAAAAATTGAGAAGAATCCTCTTCAAAAAGGGCAAGGAACGCACCTGTGGTATTGCAGGTGTATCAGGTGAATCGCGAGCTTGAATTGTCTCTGACTGCGTTTGGCGACCTCGTTATGCAAAGCTTGGGTCATACTAGTTACAGAATTCTGTGTGGATTAGATAAACCTTTTTTAAGAGGCGGTCAGCTTCCTCAAGTCTTAAATAATAATAACAAAAAAACCATCACTAATGGGCTTATAAATATATAAATAATCTTTTCATTTTACAGTTCAACAACATTCATTGCGTGATTTCCTTGTTCGAGCACTGTATTACCAATTTCCTTCAAAATTCGTCGGATTGTGATTAAAAGTGTGTTAAGCATTTGGGGTGCTGGCAGCTTATTTATATAATTAATTTTCTGCAGTAGACCCAAATGAACTATTACGAACTTATGCTCTTGAAGAAAGAAGAGAAGAAATGAACAAGATTGCTTTGATGACGCGTACCAGTAGGTAATTTCCTCATAAAGTTTTCTTTCAATAACTTTCGGTTAAATTCTATATTTTTCGCAAAATATCAAAGAGTATCACCCCATAAATGTGAAATATACGCCGTCATAAGCTCATCACTCGCTGTACTACTACCAGGAACGGAAGAGCAGTTGTCACCTTAAATCCGGATTTTCATCAAATTACAACGTTTATGTTCGGACTGTTGTAAAAAATGTATCCGTTCTATAAATAATTCACAGTCATTGGACGGTGACTACAAAAACGTGGTTGATATAAACATAAAAAAATACCTACTGGTTCTTAATTTTTAATTTGCCAAGGGAAAATAATTTCGCTCATTTTAGTTTTTCAACGGCATGGGCTGACATTGTTGAATATGTAAACTTATGTAAGTAGTTGCACAGACCAGGGAAGCATGGCATAAAAGGGAGGAGGCCTGAACTCAGCAGAGGGTGAAACAAGGCTGCGTATGATGATGATGATGATTATGATGAAATGATGTGATCTTGATGGTGATGATGATATGATCGTGATGATGATGATGATATGATCGCGATCATTGATGATATGATTGTGATAATGATGATTATGATGATGATAGACAAGATGATAGAATATGTTGTGATAGGCAAGATGATAGAATATGTTGTACTGTACTCCAAAATTTAAATAATCATTGATGATGTAGTTCAATCGAGTTTCCTGCATCAGTTTCTAACTATCCTACTAATTATTATTTTTATCTTTGACATTTCTCGGGACCCTGGGGTTCCGGAACTTTGGAAGGCGTACGGGGGGCCGAAGCCAACTCGCAGAGGCCCGTTAGGCGTTTTAATGAAATGAGGCACCAACGCTTTCACGCTAAAACGCACTAAACAGATTGGATGAAATTTGGCACATGGGTAGACCATGACCTGGGTTAGGACATAGGATACTTTTTATCCCGATATTCCCACGGGATCGAGACAAACGCGGGTGAAACCTTGGGGCGCAGCTAGTTTTCTATGTCAGTACGTGCATAATCAAAATGTATTACAAAATTTCAAATATTATTTAATTAACAAAAAAATAATCATGTTTACTTAGTTATAAAATCTACATTTTGTTTATTTATTACACGAAACTAAACATAAATCTTGAAACGTAACATCAAACATTGTGAAGCCTTGGATCGTTTTGTAAAGTAAATAAGAACTAATATCACGGATTAGTACAGATGGTTCACTCCGTAAAATCATTTAAACAAAAAGCGACTCTTGCTACGAAACAATAATGTGCAATTCAGGTCGCACAGCGCTAATCACCTACAGTTATATTCACCTAGAAGTTGCCTCTCTTTCTATCGCGTAACTCCTATATCTTCTGACTCCGTTACGTCCACTGCATTCGACAAGTCGACCCGCTGCGTACCTACTTGTAGCTTCATACCTAAAATGCGGAATAACCCATCTGTATTCATTTGTGCTAATATAGAAGGTGTATAGACTGAAATAAGGCGTGATAGGCACTAGGTGAACAACGAGACACGTTATTAACTCACTCATGTCCGTGAATCACTTGTGATTAATAGCCCTTATGGTGTGGGGCTGCAGTTTGAGCGGGCTAGACAGTTTGTTCGAATTTGAAGGTAAATTTACAAGGTTTATGGGCCCAAGGACCTAAATGCTGCTAAAATGACCTAAGACCAAATGACTGAGCTACCGTGTTCCGTCTACTCAAGTACGAGGAATCCGTCATTTTAAACAAATGAAAATATTATTGCTTTTCCTTCAGTGCAGGCCATTATGGATATAGTCAGTGTCAGTTTCTATAATGCATGTTTAAACGTTTTAAGGTCTTTATGACAGGTACTTAAGGAGCATGTAGTACAAGTACAATGCAGTTCTCACATAATCATTCACCATCTTTGACAGCTCCCTTTTTTTCTTGAAACGGTATTGGCGACCTGTACCTACTGCCTGTATGAGTTTAGTGGGTATCTTCTACACACAAACATAAATCCGCTCTCGCCTCAGCACCCGCTATCGTCACCGCCATACCTATAGTTCCAAAACACACCTCGTCCGCTCGATTGGTAACGTCCTCGCTGATCTAGTGGCTCAACACTACTATCATATTTGTTGTTATGACAGCTCAATGGTAATTACTTGATCATAGTAAATGAGTAGTTTCAGGGTCGTATGTTTTTCAGGGACATGATGATGATTAGTTCCGATTCTAGTGGAAATGAGTGGGTTTTTTATTTTTTTTCATTTTGTTTTGTTTAATGGTAAATTTCTCACTTATGTATTGTTAATATAAACCGGAAGAACGGAAGTACCTAATACAAGCAAATTTTTGCTTAAAAGGTAGCCCTATCATTATATTGTTGCTTGTACATAAGTTTTAGAAATAAAGGTTTTTGTGTTAAATGAACAGAAATAAGTAATATAGCTTCCGCCCGTGACTTTCTGCGTGAAATTTCTTGTTTTAACATAAAATTTATAATATACTACGACACTCGGCAATACTGTCCCATTTGTGAAATAATCTTAGGAATCAGATCAATAGTTCCGAAGATTACCCGCTACATACAAACTCACAATACCTCTTTATAATATTATTATACAGGGTGTCAGGGACATCGACGCAAAAACTGTTACCATGGGTTCAGTACATGAACCTGAACACCCCTGGTTTGAAATTTTTCGTCGGTTATTTATAATAATCTGCTGTTTCATACATTTTGGCGTCGATGGTAACGGTATCAGTTTTCGCGTCGATGTCCCCTGCCATCCTGTATAGTGCCTGGGCGACCGAGCTCTGCTCTGGTGAAAATAGAGAATGCTCATTTAATAGTATTGGATAGTTCATACTAATTCCATGTAAGTACACACTAATTCCATATTGCCATGATAGTAGGAACTTACTAATTCCATATTGCCATGATAGTAGGAACTTACTAATTCCATGTTGCCATGTCATTATTCTAAGGTAGCCATCTTGTTCTAAACTTTGGGCGACCGAGCTCTGCTCGGGTGAAAATACGAAGAAAATGAATTTTCCCAGACATCAGGCCTAGCTAGATCGACTTTTCACCTGAGTCGTTTCGTCGTCTTTTCGTCGAAATCGTTAGAGTCGTTTTCGAGAAAATGATTACAAATATATATATAAATATATATACAAATATTCCTCGTTTAATAGTAAAGAATGTATTCGTTTTAAGTCCGATTCGTAGGTAGTACAAATACTACAATCATGTATTATATCCAATGTTGAAGGCTTTAGCTTGTTATGAAAGTTAACCGTAGGAATTGTTTTCAATTCAAATTAATCCTATTATCAAAAGTGTGTAATTGGAGATATCACAAAAGAAATAAACGATATCTCGTCCAAACAAAAGAATAAATAAAAAGCAAAATCAACGATTGTTAACTCAATTGTTTAGAAAAAACATTGTTCGACCGATGAATTCTAAAGGACCTTTGGATAAACAATAAGGTTAAAATACCTATTCAAAATAAACTGGTGAATGGCGAGTGATCAGTTAAAAACCAGTCATTTTATTGTGTTTACATTCACACATCAACTTGTTTCTAAGAAAGGCAATAAATAAACTGAACGTATCTTTGTTTTATGCCCTGAAACAACTGAAACAAATCGTGCCACCGTTTTATTGGCGAGTTCGTTTCCTGTGCGCTTTTGTTCCATTTGTACTGAAACTCGACCGGCCCTAAAGGGATTCATTAAAGGCGAGTGCAATCAGAAATAAATTAGGTACATGAGTCACTACTCTTACTTAGTTGTTGAACTTGACAAAGGGCTTGTGGAAAAAGCTTTTAGAATATGAAACGGGGATTCCTAAAATGTAGTAAGATGATCTACTAATAAAGATCAACTTATTTCAAGATGGATGGTTGAGGACCTTTTTCTGATCCGCGTTCACGAAGCTAGCTAACAGATTGTTTTCATATTATGTGCAATGATGACAGAGTTATATAATGGTACCCTTAGACAAAAGTATATAAAGGCAATGCGTCGTCTTTATCAGAAGAGGTCTTATTGTCTGTTATACGTGGGTTTGCGGGCTAGGAGATAAAATTAAATGAAACGCAATAATATTCTGAATAATCACATATCTTTGATTACATTAGGGAATGAACAATAATGTAAACGACATTCCCCCGTTACGTAAGACGCGAGCGCACATCAATCAACTCACTACACTGCAAGGGTAGTCTGGTCACCAATCACCATTATTCCAATTCCCAGTCGCCATATCACAGTCTATTAATCAAATTATATAAATCAAAATTATTAATCAATGCCGGCTTCGATCCAACTTCGCGATCCTTCCTTCTGACAGGGGGCCGCCTTCCTAGTACTCGGGGTTACGTCAAGTTGACGGCTATCGTAATCGTTCTAAAATCAAGTCCGTAAGTTTGGCATCGTAGACCTTTAGACGCGCCGTCATATAATTTGTCTGTTTTCGCAGTAAAAAAAAATGTGAATACCGAACTTGTTTCGAGTTACCTTACTGGGGCATCTGTAAAGCTCTTCCTACAGAGGTACCTACTGCCAATACATTTAAGTAACTAAATACACGTCAGTTTGTCAGTACCTAATAACGCCAGTGTTCCTCATAACTCGTATATCACTCAAGAAGCTCGTTGTTTTATATTTAATCCTCGCTTCCCTGAACTTGGCAGAATATTCCCAACTGCTGGACAAAACAGCCAATTAAAATAAACGTGATTTAGAATCGGAACAGGCAATAAATAATACTGGAGAGATTTAGGTATTAAACATGTATAAGTATTTAGTTTCTCAGACAAATCTAGGCTCTGAAGAAGTAGGAGACCAGTGGTTTTTAATACAAGTCCTACCTACCTACTCAAACTTAAAAACTTACAGTTTGTCACCTATAGAAAACTTTTCCAATTTCCCGGAAAAAATCTAATCAAAAGAAACTATTCAGTAAATAATTCAGGCCTATATCCCACTCAGCACTGAAGGCGGGAATATAAAATTGGAGAATGATGACGAGGTCCCTCCATATGTCTCAGGTGATGTGTAGACCATGAATGAGTCACTATAAATAATAATATGAAGCGTGAATCGTCTGACCGCGCGCGCGCACACCGATCGCATTAATAATTTAAACTAATTTGCGTCACACGGTTCGCAGAAAATACATATTTTTTAGTGTATTTTATTTATTTTGGATACCGTTTAATTTTTTGAGGATTTTTAAAATTACATAGCGGTTGCAGTAAATGTGATTTTGGTAACTATGAAAATCTATGTTCAACTACTAGAACTATCAAAATAAGCTTTAAAGATTTCCGCGTAGTTTCCACGTCATTTCCCGAGGATATCCGATCACTACAAATATCACAGCGTGTCTAAAAATATATAAACTTGAAAAAAAAAACAAAGTATTTCACGAAAGTTACACGTTTTCACGCTTAAAATGCCAGACCGGAATCTAGCCATCAAATCAGATCTAAGTGGCGTAGTAGACAGAAATCAGAACGTATTTTTTCTAACAGTCAATGCCAAAAATTTACCTCAATCTATGTGGAAATATTCCTTAGGTGATATCATTGCTTTCCTAACTAAAACTGACAGGTTGTAAGGTAGCTGACGCTAAACGAGTGACGTCACTTGTCATGATACACGTCAAAACACGTCATTGTACGTGTCTGTAATAAGATATGAAATTGAGAGCGTTGATGATATTTTCTGTCTTGATTTTGCTGCCAAGATATTATTATAGTTTTTATGTTATTTCTGTAAGAGTGCCTACCTATACCTACAAATTTCTGAAACTAGCTTGACCTTTTTAGTTTTAACTACGTCGCTGGTCTTGTTTCTCAGTAGCAGCCCAGAGCCTGGATTTTTTGCATATTGTTGGCAATAGGCTCGCCCCCTGTCACATGGGACTTAAACATAACTGGCGAAATATGGGTTTACTATAGGTACACCTCTGCCTAATCCTTCGGGGAAACTAGGCATGATCTTATGTTATTGACATTTTGAGTTTTTTTTATAGTAGCAGTGTAGCCTAGTGGTGTGGCCGCCAAGTCATAGATCTCGAGTTCGCACTGAAGGCACGCACCTCTGACTTTTCGGATTCATGTGCGTATTGTATGATTATCACTAGCTAGAATAACGATGAAGGAAAACATCGTGAGGAAACCGGCATGCTTGAGAGATATTTCTCGACGGCATGTGAAGCCAAGTCAGAGGCCCATGGGCGGCATAAAAACTAACCACACGAAAAATTACTTTTTTAAAGGTATCATTATGTGAAACGTGTAATTTTGTTTTTGTGTTTGGTCCTCAGAGAGAGAAGTCTCGATTGCTCTTACCTATATCTGACTAAAGAATGGGCAAACATATAACGGCACTATAAGCTATCAAGAATTTAAAATATAAATTATTCAATGCCTTGCGTACCTACTACAAATTAAGTTTTTGGTTATTATTCTATAGATAAAGATAAATAATTATTTCGATAACACGCGTTTACATACAAATTAAGCATGCAGGATAAAAGAAGTATTTATTATGTACCTATGTACATGTTTGGCCTAGCGAGGCAAAGTAATAGAAAACTAACATTATGCAAAAAACTGCTTGAACCATAACAATCTTCATTCTTCATCATAGCAACAACCGTAATTTTAACGACACCTATAAAAAACCACGCCGTTATTGTTTAGCACAGTTGCTCTAAACTTTAAACCAAAGAACATGACGTAACAAGTAATTCCCATGATAGTTAATTATTCAATCAATCTGCCTAGCCTTTTCCCAACTATGTTGGGGTCGGCTTCCAGTCTAACCGGATGCAGCTGGATTTAGCATTTTACATGGAGCGACTGAGTATCGGACCTCCACAAACCATTCTCTGGGTAATACGATACGCCTTGGTAAGACTGGTATCAGACTTTTGGGCTTCTGACGACTCTCTACGACTGTCAAAGATCCACAAATGACAGCCGGGACCCACGGCTTAACGTGCTTTCCGAGGCACGGAGGAGTCTCGGTATGTAAAGATGGACACCCATTCACGGACCAACCCCGGCAAGCGTTGCTTAACCTGATGAATCGACCCATGCGGCTGTTATTAATTAGCCACGAGCTCCTCCTTAAGATAGTTAATTATTACATATTATAAATTGAAGTCGCTTTCTGTGTCTGCCTGTACGTAGGATGGCCTATGTCCTACTGTGTTCTGACAAATAAATTACTTAACGAACTTTGATATGGTTTTCAACATCATTACGAGAATTTATTCCGGCAGGTTTATGTGTTATATTAATATCTTAACTTAGATTTAAAAAATAAATCTTCATGTTTTGTTAAGTCGTTAAAACCATGTGAAGAAGTCGCTAGAAGTTAGTAGTCATTGAAGAAAGTTGTCAGACAAGTTGAAATAGTCATTCAATGGGGTTACATGAACTTAGAGAGTTGTATTGATCATTTTTATGATTATAATTCTATAAATAAACATTTGACACGGCCGCGAATCATACTTATTTAGATCAACATAGAACATGACACTGACCTGAAAAATGGAAAAAACTCAAAAAAATTTGAATCTCGCGGGCTACCTTAGCGCATCCCCCTTAATATAGACATTCCGATATTACGAGTATACAATCTAATTATAGACAATGAAAGCTGTCACAGAATATGATCCCCCGTGACGAGTTCAAAGTGGCTTATTTATGGCATACTAAGATAAAAGGGTGAGGAAATCGGTGTCAGCACGCTATGAACGCCAATTAGCTTATGAATATTATTTGTTTTTATATTTAAATGTAGTTCTAGGGGCCATTTTAAAAGGATATATACTCAGGGGCAGTAAACGTGCAAGCCCTAAACGCAAAGTGAACAAACTAAACCTATGCTTTGGAATTTTTTAGGGCTTGAGAAACATTTACTGCCGCCGAGTGAACATTATATGTATACACTCTATGAAGCGGAAGCTCTTGAAATGCTTTTTAAAAATGTTGAGCACATCTGCGTGCAATTTAATTTTATTCTTTTTTATCCCCCTCAAACGAATTATTGAAATAATGCTTCGGTATAACTAAAATTGGCCCAGTGGTAACGACCGCGACTTCTGAGTTGTAGGTCGTGGGTTTGATGTCAATCAGGCCTTTACTTTGTGTAAAAATTGTTTCCCACTTTTCACCCGTTGTGTCGTCATCACTGCTCTCAAAATGGTGAAGGAAAACATCGAGAGGAAACCGGCATGTTTTAGAACCAAAAATTCAAAATCATGTGACATCGGCCAACCCGCATTGGGTCCGCGTGGTAGATAGAGGCCCACTCCGTCTCAAAGAGAGGAGGCCTGAGTCCCAGCAGTGGGAACATTATAGGCTGATTATAGTTATAGTAAAACTAAAATAGCTAAGTGGCTAGTTGGTGTGGGAAATCGTAAAAGACCATAATGTGGAGGCTAAATTCTCTGATTTTTGAGTGATTGACAGTAATAAATGCTGTTCATAATGATTTATTTATTTAGATTCCTATTCTCTACCCCTATGAGTGCTTTACACTAATTATAAAATAAATCAATGACCAAAAATGTCCCATCTTTTTTTTCTCAGTAGGTATCATAACACCAAACGCTACATGTCAAATAAAAAGAAAGAAGCAACATTATTCCCTGTTGATGCGAATATGATAACCGTTGACACATATACGACTTACATTTTATGTTGTATACAAGTGTAGTAGCGTGTGTGCGAGAAAAAATATTTTCGGCCAACACACCTTCCGTGCCAACAATTTCTGGCAGGCAATTGGCAGAATGATGCTAGTACCGACCACGATTTCTTTTGGACATTGCGCTTATTAGCTTTGAGGAGTATTGCAGGGTTAAAACTAGGATTTGCAGTTGTCATCTAAAGCAAGATTTTCTAGCACAATTTTAGAATTATAACCTGTTCTAAAAGTATTTGCATGATGTATAGACAAATCTTGTTTAGGATAAATTCTTATGCAATCACTTAAGGGAATTAGTAACACATTCATCTGTATATTTTAGAATGTTTCAACGTTATATCTCACCACTTTTTCCAACAATTATTGTTTGAAGAATATTATCAAATCGTAATTGGAAGATCATCGATGAAAATAAAGGATATAAAATTAACCTCAATTGTCAAATGAAACACATCTTTAAGATGATTTAAGATCTGAATTTAGGGTTTAATATTCGAGTATGAAATCAAAGCACTCAATTGGTAAGTGGCGCTACAAAATATCATCGACAGGTACGTACTTTTGAATGAAACCATAGACTTCCAGTGGTTAAGTTAGCAGTTTAAATTGTCACTCGAAACGTGTAAATAATCGATGACTGATGACAGTGATAACTTATACCAACTGTAAGTAAAAGTCGGTGGTTATAATGGAAGCCGCAATACTAAACTTAATTGAAGCTAAACCTTCTACTCTGGTTAACAATTTGTAGCTTGAATTGTGCAAACAGCTTCAATCTAATAAACATTCAATATTTAAAAAAAAATGATATTAGTTAATGTGAGACTGGGTAATATTAGTATGTAGTAGCTTGCAATGTTATTGAATTTTTAATTGTATTGATTGTATGTATTGAATGTTTAATTTGTAATGTTATTGAATTTTTACGTTATTGTTTTGGTTCTTTTTTCTATAGTTTTAATGAACGTGTTTTTTTATGTATGATTTCAAGCAAAATGTGAATTGTTCCTGAATAAATTGAATTGAATTGAACAAAACACGTACATGTGCCAGTGTTTAGTACAGTGAAGGGTACTTAAACAGCGCAGGCGCAGGAATCCGCTGGATGCAGGAAGCACAGAACCGGTCGAGGTAGCGGTGCTTGGGGGAGGCCTATGTCCAGCAGTGGATTTCTTTCGGCTGAGATGATGAAACATCGCAGCTACTACTAAATCTATTAATGATCAGCTGTTTACACGTTACAAGTTGGCATGTATCACATGGTCTGATGATAAATATGATGATCAGTCCGCACACGTAACGATTTGGATGCGCCAAGACCAAAGGCGCCTGATGTGTCGGGGAAACTGCCAACTATTATTATTTAATAATCAATAATAGACGAGCAGCTGTTACGGCTTGATATTGCTCTATTAATAGTTATTATGCGTAGTAGCGTAGGATAGGTAAGGTAATTTCTGTCGAAAATGGTTTTGCAATTCCAAACTCTACATTTTATTCAGGGAGTCCCGTTTACAGTGATTCAAAACGCTTCCAAAGGCTTTCTTAAATATCCCATGTATGTTCAGCGATTATTATTGTTTAGGAGAAAAAAAAATTGTCCCTAAAAATTTAATAAAGGGATTGTGGCAAAGACTGCTCTGTATTTTTTTAAACTATTATGGACCGTCTATTCCTTACTGTGTTTTCCAAGATTCTTAGCTCTTAATGTTTCCGTTGAATTTCTCTTAAGCTACGATTTCGTAGAACAGTGGTTCCATCATGAAAATCTGTCATTTTCACCAGAATTTGACATTCAGGTACCAAAAACCGTTCTGTTGGACAGTCGTTGTTGTGTGACCATTCACCGCTTTCTTTGGAAACCAAAGCTTTACCGTTACTAAGAAAGAGTCTTGTGACAGACACCCCATGTCGTAGTCTTTGTACGGATTCTATTAGTTTATTGTAGGCTTTGGCGTAGCGCGTAGCACGTAGCATGTAGTTCGTAGCAAGTAGCTCGTAGCAAAGGACGAGAACGCCCACTGTTAAAAATATAAGTAAAATGTTTTGGTCAACACCTTCACAGTCGGGTTAAATAGTAACAATTTCATCAATATAACGATTAATAAAATAATTAAGTACACAATGATCCTATTAAATCACTCTTTCGACTCAACCAACGAGGGACGATTTTATTTGTAGTTCACAACTTCTATACATAAACATATCACTAATAAATACAGTAAATCTAACATTCACCCATTATGTAATGTATACTAAAAACAATGGACTAGACGTAGACTCATGAGTCATGTACCGTCAATGTGAGTGACTCCTATTCATTACTTAACTATAAGATTACGCACAGACGGATAGGTGACACATAAACTATTGTTTTTATTCTGTATATGATAGTTAAATATTTTAGAGGCATGAGGAACAGGCGGTAAAATTCACTCATCCTCTATAGAAAAGGGATCCTCCGATCAGACGGGTGTCGTGTCTGGTGGGCAACTGCCCAACGATTGACGTCGGAAAGTTATTTACATGTCGATCGCGTGGTAAACTCTAAAAGCTCCTACACACAGTGTGGACGGCATAGCCGCCAGGTTTTGCCGATTGGCACGCTCCACCGACTTTTGCGCCTCCATTTCCTTTGCAATACTTTGTGCGGCAGGGCCGGGCGTGCCGCGGCTTGCCCAGCGGAAGGCGGCAGTGCCGCCGGCATTGTGTGTAGGAGCCATAAGGCTAAGCGTATGCTGAGACGCAGGTGAGGCAGGTCCACGCAGCGCAGGGCAGAGCAGATTTTGTAATGCATGAACGTACTGACAGTTGCGTATGCTGGTAGGCACGTGCGACGCAGAAATGTGTCTGTTCTGCTCTGCGACTCGTTGTAGAGCCGGCACAGATTTCTGTGTGACGCGTGCAGGTCGTCACTTGTTTTTTTGGTGAGACGCAGGTAACGCAGCACAGCCGTCTATTGTTTGTACTAGCTAGGTGTCTGTGTAGCTGCGTCGCAGCACACGCTCGCCGCCTATGTCTGCCTCGCCTGCCCTACCCTGCAAAATCTGTACTGTGCTGTACTGCGTCATCAGCGTCTCAGCATACGCTTAGCCTAAAATTGCGCGATGCAGGATTATGTGTGACGTCAAGTCTTTGATGAGTAGTTCGCATGTGGCGATGTAGATGCCGCCACACTATCAAGACATCATTATTTTGATTAATAATAAACACCTAAGATCATCGATAGATAATTAACAATGCCTGACTGAATAAAACCTAATGTTTTACAAATTTTAATAGACTCATATAATAGTCTATCTAACGAATATCTTAGTTTAAGATGCTAGTGCGGTAACAAAAATGCTACCACTCGCCATATGGAAGAGTTCACTGACTAATAATGGTTTATCGTGATTTAAATATATACCGATGAGTATAAGGCGTGGGACGCACAGTCAGCGTAGACGAAGCGGGGGCGTTTTTCCTACGTCATAAATGCTTTAGGGAAAAAGTTAAGTGTCATTTGATCGGAATTTTAATAGTATGTTGAGTGTTAATTTTCGATATGAAAAAATTCTGACTCGTCTTGATTTGTAATTATTTTGTTGTGAGTATTACAGTTAATTGTGTGTTGTCATTTTTAATTAAGAATGTTTACAGATATAGAAACATGATGCTCTATATCTATAAAACAAAAACTGGTTAGTTTGTTACGCCATTTATAACTCTAGAATGGCTGGACCGTTTTTGATGATCTTTAATTTGTTTGATTGGTCTCCACTCCAAATAGCAGAATAATCATTAAAACATTTTTTTTTAACTGACGAAAAAAAATCATACTTAGTTAGGTAGTGGTAGCCAGGTAGATAGATAGGTAGGTAGGTAGAAGATAAGTACTTAGTACCAGTGGTAAGCCCGGCCGGGTAAAGCTAGTACTCTTATAATCTTCAATCGTGTAGTTAAAACTAACTTTAAACATTATTTTTTTCTATTTCAACGAAGAAATACATTAAAATTTGTTGGGTTTGGTCCTTGGGTACTAATAATAATTATATTATGATTAATTATCACCATTAAGAATATTTGTTATTGCTTATGAATAAAACTGCTAACTGCTGTCAAGATCATTTTTGATACTTCAGCGCTTTCCCGCTTGCAAGGTAAACAAACCTTACCATGTGTCTGAGTCGAATTAGATTCATCACGTCGAAAAGATAACTAAATATACATACCTAAGTATATCCAATATACTTCGCCACGCTAGTTTATATATTTGCGAATACTCGTAAGTTTTGTTTATTCCAACTTCTTTAAAGATACTACGTATATTTCCGTATCAATTTGCGAGATGAAAAAGTGCGTAGCCTTGTCTAGTTACCTCTCTATCTATACTAATACAAATAATAAAGCTGTAGAGTTTGTTTTTGTTTGAACGCGCAGTTCTCTGGAATTTTCGAATTCTCTAGCAATTGGATTTGAAAAATCTGAAAATGTTTTGCATTTCATAACCCAATGCTTGAGGAAGGTTCGAACATCACGCTTACAGCCTTAGGAGCCGAGAAAAAAAAACGTAAAATGTTCAATAAGCAAAAATTAAAAAATAGCGCAGGCGGGCGATGCGATGCGATGTGACGTGGTGGGGGCAACGTGAAATTTCACGAGAACGAAGTCACGGGCAGAACCTAGTTAATAATACTCAGGGGATAATAGTGTTATTTTGACGTAAAGAATAATGTTTCTTCTTGTTTATATTTTTTGTATGTTTTATTTCGGTAGGCGTTGTTTGAACTCGAGTGTTATAAAATGTATACTTTAAGATCTATTGGCTGGAATGAGGTGAAGCAGGAAACATAAAATACTTTTGTGGTTGCGTAAAAAGTATTTGTTGCATATTGAACATTATTATTTAGGGTTCTGACAAGATGTTGTAAAGAATTTTAATAAAAGTTGTAGTAGAGGATTATTGGCATAGATATTATTTATATGTCAAAGACATTCTTTAGTTACATTCATAGACAGACAACGCACAGTCTGAACCGCATTTTTTTTGGAGAAAATTTTCCTTTATCGTAAGTGAGCAGTAAAGCTTTTTGAAAATTCTGCGTAGATTTTTCCCAACTATGTTGGGGTCGGCTTCCAGTCTGACCGTATGCAGCTGAATACCAGTATTTTACATAGAGCGACGGCCTGACCTCCACAACCCAGTTACTGGGTAATACGATAACCCTTGGTAAGACTGGTTGTTAGACTTTCGGGCTTCTGACGACCCGTAACGACTGTCAAAGATCCACGAATGACACGGCTTAACATGCTTTCCGTGGCATGGAGGACTCTCGGTATGTAAAGATGGTCACCCATCCACAGACCAACCCCGGCAAGCGTAGCTTAACCTGAAGGATCGACCCGTGCGGCTATTATTACTGAGCCAAGAGCTCCTCTGATGAACATTCATTCCCTAAAGGGGTTAAATAGGGAATGAAACTTTGTATAGAAGTTCGTTATTTTTACAATGGGAAATACCATCGGGCTTGAATAATAAGTAATAAGTAATTAATAGCTCAGCCGCGGCAATACTAACGAGTAATGTTAGCCAAGGTAAAAAAGTGTCCTGTGTATTTTTATAGACTTAAATTCAAATCCTCTTAAACTCAAATTAAACGGCATATTTTTATCTGTGATAAAATTATCAATTTTTTGTGATAATACTAGATAAAATCTATTAACTTTTAGTATTTACTAAGCATAGGTTTTAATAACATAAGTTATTTTATCAAGTCTCAATTTAAATATAAGGGCACAAAATTATGAATGCATTCGAATCACAATCATAACGGTATATTAAGTGACACTCAACAGAATCTATCACTGCCTTGTCAGGGTAGGCCTTGTGACGTCAGCAGACGTCACAGCTTGTCACAGCGGTGCATAACGTTACGTTGTTCGTTGGACATTGAACTGTTTGACTGAGTGATTGATTACTGACTGACTGAGTATTGGGCGTTGAAAAATTTACAAAGCGGCATAACAAAGGTATCTGTAAACTTTTGTTAATTTGAAGATATCACAGTCGGTTCTTTCAGTGAAATAAGCGGTCCTTTCACCTTCATCGTATAATAAATGAGCATTCATCAGCAGTCTCTTTACATCACAAGAAAAACTCTTCAAATGAGTAAATTATTTAGTTTTTTTTTCTTATGGACTCACAGTAAAATACATAGAGATACCACATAATTATAATTTTTAGTACAAAGGTACTGCTTATTTCTTGAGACATTTCTCCCAGCAGACCTGCGAAAGAAGAATTGAAAAAGAAATGTAATGTGTGTGTGCGAACAAGAAGAGAAAAAAATATGAATAAGCGAAACTAAAATATTACAACCTACACGTGTAACGCAAATAAATACATAAAGGTAAAATATATAAACATATGTATACTAGGATATAAATACTCATAATTGAAAGGAAAGGATTTCTTTTCCACTCAACTTTAAATTATGATCGACGAAATTATTTTTGTCTTTAGACGTAATAATTAGACAAAAATAATTTCGCAAAAGGCAATAATTAGGCAAAAGGGACATATTTACTGGCGTCACTAATGACGCCAGTAAATATGTCCCTTTTGCCTAAACGTATCAAATCAAATCAAATCAAATCATTTATTTGCAATGAATGTAGGTTACATTTAAATACAGGTGGAATAGGAAGGAGTGAGCCATGTACATTCTGCCTGGAAATAGGCACGCAAAAATTATAAAAATTGTTACAAATTAAGATGTCACAGTTAATTATTGCAATTATACATATACATTAAATAATATTGAAAAATGTCAAATTAAAATGTTACTTTAGAATAAAATTAAAAATTAATGTAATAATGTTCAAGATAATAATAATTATATTAATTTTACACGATGCTGATTAAAAAGTTTTGTCCATTAAAAAATCATTTATCGAATAATAACATTTTGCTGTTAAGAAGGCTACTAATTTCTTTTTAAAAATTTTAATTGTATCGTTTTTCATTACATCTGGCAATTTATTGTATATTGTAGGACCCATACAAATAACACTTTTCTTCATTAATGCTGTGTTACAGGACTCGATTTGTAATAAATTTTTGTATTGATTTCTGACAGGTCGTTTTCTAGTTTCTGTCATCGTCGGAAAAAGGTTTTTATTGGTCTTTACAAACATGGCCATTTCCAGAATATACAATGACGGAAATGTGAGCACTTTTAGGGACTTAAACTTTGGTTCGCAACTGTCGGTGGTCTTCAAACCACACATCGCTCTAATGCAACGTTTTTGCGCCTTGAACATGTACTCCCTTGAGCTGCAATTGCCCCAGAAGATAATACCAAATCTTAGAACTGATGCAACCAGACCATTATAAGCTACTAATGTAGTTTGAATGTCAACTTTCTTGGACGTAATCTGTTAATTAATTAATTCCGCCTTGTCAGGTTGAAGTTACCCGCCCACAAATAATGAGGTGTAAGTATTTTGAATAATGTGACATCAAAGAGTATAGTAATATAGATGGTGTGACATTTACTTGACGGCACCGCATGCGCTAATCGCTTAGTCACCTAAGCAATTTGGTCCTGCGATACGGGTTGTAACTTCCATTCTCGCACGTTTTAAATAATATAATAATAATAATATGATACGTTATAATTATGTCGGTAATATTATCACAAACACTTATGATCTCACAATAAATAAGTGTTTGTGATAATATTACCGACATAATTATCTTAATCTTTATTAATCATTTTTAACCTTAAAATATGACCTCATAATAAATAAGTGTCTGTAATAATATTACCTAATTATGAATAACTTAATCTAAATGTAATGATAGTATTTTAAGAAAATAGCTGCTTACTTACCAATAATACAATTATTTATATTATTGTTATTGAGTTTTTATGTGAATGTAATTAAGTACTTATTTTTCATGTATAATTTTAATTTAATTTTTTTAGCTTTCTACCTAACCATTTTTTTTGCTGTGCCCTGACAGGGTCTACAACGGCTCTTAGCTCTAAGCCTTTTGTTAACATCTTGTTTTACCTTGTGGAACGCAAATAAATGAATATGAATATGAAATATTTGTTAGATTTATCTACAGACAGTTATGCCGTGTTCTGAATGTTTATAAACGCACCCACATTATAGGTAATATCCTACTGTGGGGCAATGTTTAAATAACAAATGACTGACTGTGTGACTGTTATGGCGCTCCTCCACTTATGTAGGCCAACAATTGGCTTGCATTCACTTACGTCACCTGACGTCACAGGTACCCACGTCACACAACGGCCTCTGCACGGCATCATTAGCCCTCAATTAATAGCACTCGGCTAGTTAACAGTATCATCTGACTGGGAGACGAGCCAACTGTTTTGTTTTAGATTGTAAGTGGTAAGGATGTTGGCGAATGGCGCACGGTTTAGTCATTGTTGTGGTGAGAATACGAGGGTTGAGTGTGGGTAGTGGCTGCAAGGCTTAGACCATATGACGCTGGTTAGGTAAGGAGAGGATCTTGTATGTTTTCCCGACATTTTCGTTATATTTTTTATTTCAAAGTTATGGTAAGAAAATTGGATTTGGGGTTGGCAACATTTGTTTTTTTTTTGGGTTTGGCAATGGAACTAACTAAACCTAAGCAGCTTATCTCCAGGTGATGAGACCCTATCAAATTAAAACAATAGCAGGAACGGGACTAATTGTGTTATTCCCAAGCATCAGGTGAAATGACAGCTTCAAGCGAACTGTCATTCCACCCGATGCTTAGAATTGATACTATTGGCAGCTCACTTCAAGTTCACTTCACCTAAGTTTTCACTGAGAGATTTTTACGGAATAGGTCGGCAGATAGTTTTATATCGCGAGCCTCGAATGTGAGCCGCAAAAATGTTAGCTTTAACTGCAATTGCTAAAAGTTTCACTCTGGAGAAACATAGCTTTCATGATGACAGTTCTCAGTATCTATTTGCGTTTTGGGTATCGTATCACCCGAATTCTGAGTAGCCAATGACGTCAAAATGACAAAATATGATTAATAAATAATACAATGTCTGACATCGGATCGCGAATGTCTGCGCCTGATGACATCTCTATTATATTTTATAGCTTCCCCACCTTTATATCTTGACACGCGGGAAAATGGAGAACTAAGTTAAAATGGTTCTAAATTTGACAGTGGTCTTAGCAAAGTGGCGCCATAGTGAAAGACAAAGTTATGCTGGTTGACAGTGGAAGACTGCACAACTATTTAGTAAATGATGTAGAGTGGGATGTTTTATCGTAGGGTTGAGCACCTGTTGATGGTGGCACAAATAAAGCGCACGTGATAGCTATTGTGGTGTTGCTGATGGATAATTTTAGTAATTTGAGATGACATTGTGAGGTAGAAGATATCAGCTTAGAAATAATGGCAGTGTGACAGGAACGGTAATTAGATTTTCTTGGAATCACGATCTTATGATCAATCGTTGTCTTTAGATTGTGTATTAAGAGTTTAAATACCTTAATTGTTGAGTATTCCAAAATCGGCGAGAGGTAGCGAGTTTACCGACTCCTAGGACCAAACAGGTTTGGTCCTTCTATGGCTTAGCTTAGGTTATGTGATTTTAATTGCTATGCATTCCTAAACGTCGTAACTTTTAGATACGAAAACACTAACGAAATAATCTAGTATCAAGCAACCCTACGCTGCATTAAAAATATGAAAAAAGATCTTTAAAAACTGCATATAACAATAATTCAGTGCACTTTTATATTTAGTGTCAACGCCATTAAATGACGCATGCGCAAGTTTTTGACATTAAATTATTTTAGTTTTCTTCAGTTTTTCTTTATTTCATATTATTTATTTTTTCATACATTAGTTGATAGAAAAACCTATTTAAAAGCTGTTAAGATGATTTTCTGTCATAACTTTCAACAAATATACTTCATAATACGTTTCTAGTACCTAACTAATGTACATAAGCTATGTTCCACCCACTGCTGTGTTGTTCATTGATTCTAATCTTTCCAGTGACAGAATGATTGTATTAGAAAATATAAAAGTTATTAAGTGGAGAAATATAGACCATCATCATCTTATATTTCATGATCTTCACGATAGTTTGCTGATGTTTGTCTCTTATCTTTCTCTCTATTAACATGACGTGTCTAGGGGTATCAACATTATCATCACCATCTTTTGACAGATTGGTTATTCTCAACAGTTTTTTTTTAACAGAGATGAGGACGCTACAGCTACTATTTGACTATGTATGCTTACAATATTCTATATTTTTTATTAAATTTGATTTGTTACAGCTGTAGTGGCAACCATTGTCATTTGGTTTAAATAGGTTTTTATTTTTATTATTTTATTTATCTTTTATATAGATTATTTTCTTTAAAATTTTGTGAATGTGAGAACGTTGTAGACATAACAGACTGTAGATCTGTGGACCATTTTATATTTTGCTAAGTACCTGGTACATGTTGATGGGCCTACACTGTCCTCTCATACCTTTTAACTCTGTAATTTGGAAACATTGTAAAAACCATTTACTTTTAAAAGAGTATCCGTGGAGTTTCTTGCCGGCTCTTCTCCATAGGAAACGACCGATTGGAACCGTGCACCTAGCTTCTAACGTTTCATAAGTGCCCTTGTAGGGTTATGTGCTTTTTTTTTTTACAGACTATTCTCTTGACGCCGTCTGTCTAGTGTAGTCAACTTTTCCATGTAAACCTTATCTACCTCTCGGTCCGTAAGGATATGCGTAATTGTTTTATTGTTGTTAAATTCAATTACTTGCTAGTAGCTATATTGGCGTCTATGGTCTCTAGTGGCAGAATATCCAGATAAAATAGTAGATTACTGTCGCGGCCTGCAACAAGGGCATTGATGGAAGATCGTTCGCCGAGGTATAGGTACATACATACGTGAGTTTATCAATGCCTGGTTGCGAATATGGCTTGTATACCTAGTACTTTTCGCAAGTAATGAGTGGAAATTCAAACTACGTGAATTAATTATAAATTCCAGAATCAATGACGAACAATGATAATTTTTCACGCGCCATTAAGTATGTTCATTTGTTTCTTCTTTACTTTATACAGCTCTATTTGCAAACCACATCGAAATTTAAATAAAATCTTTCATAACTTACCTCCTTGGTTGCCAAAAGTTCGTTCTATTTTTAAATAACACGACAGATAAGAGTTTTCATTGTAATTTATTGGCCGCTAAACACGACAGGTAAGGATTTTCATACAAACATTGCCGGCCTCTCGCATGTATTCGACCAGAAAGCAATTTCGATATATCTCGAAGAAGGTAGTCAAAACAATGCTCGAATTTCCAAGCAAGTTTGAGAAAACGTAATTTTTTGTCCGATTCCAATGAATAAACAAACCATACTCGGGCGGTCAACGGGCATTAACATATTGCCGTAGTTTTTCAAAACATATTCTATTCCTGCTTCGTTAGTATGGCCTTAAAGAAATATTATTAATTTGATTCAAATGTATCTCTGTTATAACCAATGACACACAAAAACCTTGCATTTGTTTTTAACATGAAAGAAACTAATATCCACTCCAATTCCCTACTAATTTCTAGTCAAAGAAAAATTGAAGCCTATTAATCATTAGGGTCGGAACTTGAAACAGTTTCAGAACAAGATGAATGCGTTTTTCATGGGAACAGAAGCTCTTTTGCTTTTTTAACAGCCTGGTTGACGGACGCGGCTATTTATACATTTCTACTAACTGCGAATCAGTCAGTGAGATGATTCTTTCTTGTAGCGAGTGATTGTGCAATGTTCGGTCATCATTAGTTGGTAGTTTGTTTAGGGTTGATTGATGAGGATATGAAGCAGTTGTTTTAGGCATGCGAATACATGGTTATAATTACTGGGTTCCTGGGAATCTTAGGTGTGTTGGAATTCGTCGGATTTTGGTGAGAATCATGAATGTTACCCGCTCGCGAACCGTAAAGGGCTGGCCAATAGAAATAAATGCCTAAATAGCAACTGCAATCATCATCGTCGTTCATCTTTCGGCTGAAAGGCGTCTAGTGCTGGAGTTAGGTCTACCCCAAGCATTGCTACAAAGACTGCTCCGGTGTTATCTGGATCAAGCGGATTCCCACGACCTTTACCAGGTTATCAGTCTAACTTGAAATGTGTACCTACAACATTCTATGCAAAACATCTTTTACTAATTCTATTCGGTTTTCTTGTGAGGGGCCTACCCACTTGTTTAGGTTTTACGTCTGAATAATGGCTCTTCATTGCAATTAGTTTATGTAGGTAAAGTTCCTCTTAATTCTCTAAAATCGAGAATTTAAACAGTTGCAATTTTATGATCGCCACTTGTGTTCCACAAACTTTAGTATCGCTTAATTCCGAGGAGAAAATGCTGGAATTTATAGACGCCTGCAGTTTGCAAGAAATACATTGGTTTTATTATAGTACTTCGCAGAATGGGTGTAAAACGTTTATTAAGTTTGCGTGGCCTTTTATTGTTGTATTAAGAGATATAAAGATACGTTCATCTATTTATAGAGTTCTCAGATAATTCTAATGATTCGTATACTTGGAGTTATCTTTAAGTAGTTTATACATTTGAGAAGTAAGTTTTAACGTTAACTTTATTAGTATACATTAAATCAAGATAAGTTGGTACTGCCGGTACCAAGCACTGTGTTATGTAATATCGAAATTTTTTACAAATAATCTATTCTACAAAATCCAAATGCTGTTAGTTGGTAAATGCATCATTTCAGAACGGCTGGACTGATTTAGCAATTTTTTATTTTAAAATATTCGTAATAGTCCCAATTAGATTTATATGAAAAAAAAAACTGGCCCGGAAAAGTGCTTTTTTCTATAAGATTTGGACAGAACAGCGTCTGTTGACCAGACGTAATCCCTACGTGACCTCTATGTTAGCAGTTAATTTATTCAATATATAGGTACTCTTCTATTATTTTTCGAATTAGAAAACTGAAAAGATTTATAGGCAAGATATCTCGCAAGATTTATAGGTATACGACACAGATATTTCAATACTTCTGTCAAAGTGCTAAGAGGGCGATACATACAAATATTGTTTACATTACTGCCATTCATTGTAGTAATCTATTTAGAAAAGAAAAGAAACTGTCACTATTTCCGCTCTTATTTTCTGTGTACCCATGAAACACTACTAGTAGGTATAATTATTGTTTGTCTAAATTAAAAAACTAGAAAGTGGTTAGGGAAGTCTTTGATCAGCAGTGGGACATTTTAGGCTTTTAATAGAATAATAATGTGGCGTTTTTTGGTTAATTGTTCCATTTGTGTGGAAGATTAGCTCAAAAAGAAAAAGTGTAATTATTGAACTCTCGTTTTTAGCACAAATTAAGGAGGATGTATACCAATAGAAAGACAAATTCCAGAAAAAAGAAGTATTTCGTTAGTTAAAGAAAACGAAATAAACACTTTTTACCTAAAATACCGAAACAATTACGGTTGTCAAAAAAAATCTGTCATTAGTTTCCGCATTCCATTTCCGAACATAACGAAAATAAAGGGATTTTTGTGTTGGTTTCAGACGCCGGCGCAGTGACATGCCAGCTACGGTCGTGCGCGCGCGCTCCCCGCACGCTACGCAGCTACATACAAAACATTCCAGTTTTTCATGTGCGCCTTTATATCTTGCATTCATATTGATTGTTTCGTGATTTTTACGATATTTTTAATTGAAACTTTGTTTTTTTTTTTTATTTAGAAATTCGCTCCAAAAGTTACAATTAAAAATTTTGATTAACATAAGGACTATTTTAAAAGATCATGACTAAAACGTATACTTTTTCCACAGTCAAAGATCAATGTGAATGCAAAAACAATGAAACGTTCCCAAAAAGTGAAGTGAAAGTGCAAAGTGCATCGAAAGTGTAAGATGTAAAGTGCCAAGTGCTCGGATGAAGTGCATCGTGGTTCGGTTAAGGATCACTGGGAAAGCATGGTGTGAGCACCATGGGCATACAAGTGGAGAATTCTGTGAACTATAATAGTAACTCATGTAAGTTGAGTCACTTAACTTATTTATGGTCAAGGTAGTGAGTAAAGATTCACTTTAAACTTCTGTTTTTGAAACTGTCTGATGCATACGTCGAAAGCAAATCTGTCAGTCATCTACCCACCAATCCACATGATTATTAAGTGAACACTGACAAACTCATTATTGTTTTCGTGTTAAGAATCAGAACAGTTTTATTAACTAAAGTTTATTGGTGTGCATTCAAAGCTGAAGAAATTTTTATAACAAACCCACTATAGAAATAAAGAGATTAACCTACTTAATTGCATTTCGCCAAAAACGTAAACAAAGCGCTCCATGGAATGCTTCATAAAATTACTTTATAGAGTTGTTACCCATTGCACTGTAAAAACATAGTTACGACATTCGTGGCTTATAGCATTTTTGATTCGGAATTCTTACATTTTTGGCAATATGAAAGAAAGTATACCTACAAAACCAGGAAGGTTGAATGTTTCTAAGTTTGGTATAAAACCAAGATGTTGACGAGCTAGGATCTTTTCACGTGAGGAAGAAATCAGGCTTAAGCTAAAAGAAAATTGAAGCGATGTACACAGATGAATTGCTTTTATAAACATTGAGAAAGCTTGTTGACTTGATTATTGGAAAGGGTCCTAATAGCCTAAATATACTAAATAAATAATTGACTAAATCTGTAGTAAAATCACATGTTTATAACTACTTTAAATGTTTGGTCCTTCGAGACAGAATTCACATCGGCGATATGAAATTGCAACACACCGTTTTCACTATCCGTAAAGAACAATTATGACATGATATAAAAATATTAAGTACTAGAGTCTGCTCGTGACCACATCCGCGTGAAATTTCTTGTTGTAGCATAAAATATACCTATCCTATGAGGATATGACACTCGGCAATACTGCAGCTTCCCAATAGAAAAAAAAAATGGATTCGGTACAGTAGTTCCGAATATTACCTCTACCATACAAACTCACAACTTTTATGTCTTTATAATATTTAATGTAAACATAAATATAACGTATGAGATGATAACAACAGGTGCTCTAATCATAATTTTACAAAAATAAGTAAGTGCACCGCTTTTAGTTTATATTAATACAGTACCACTTTTGTTTTACAATCAGAATTTATTGTTTCCTCAAAGTAATGTTTATTTACAGGATCGTTACTTATACATTAGTTTACATTATTTTCATATTAAAAACTTACAAAAACTTTTAACAAAAGTTTACGTTAGTTGCGGAGCTTTTACAGTTCTAACACCACTAGAAAATAAAGTGCCTACGTTTAATGTAAAACAGGTCAGAAAAGCGATTTATTAAAGAAAAAGATAAAATAATAAAAACAAAATCATGTCAATCGCATAAATCGTTTCTGTGGTCAACCCTAACCAATAGCGAAACATTTATTCAGCAAAATGAGTATAATTTAGTCATATCTGTGTAATATTTATTACGCCGTGACACATGCATTGAGTCTAGAGAAAATACATTAAAGAAAAACTTAGCAAAACCGATGTTTTAAAAATACAACTAAACGCTTTAAGCCTGGTTTCAACCTCAGGATTTGTAAAAGAACTAATAAATAACCATTTTTGCGAGAAAGTCTCGCATTGCATTCGTTTATTTGCACAGACCAATTTAGAACACACTAAATCTGCTATCGAAGCAAAGCAACAGGAAACATTCATCCTTGTCCTCTAAAAAGTCATGATTTCTATTCTCAGTGTCTTCAAATATATTTATTTTATAATTTTAGTTTAAGTTCAATGTCAAACATCGGCCTAGAACGAACGAATGCGACTAACTCAGAAATACTGGTGATAATTTAAAATTTGTATTTGGAATATCGGTTGTACTTCGGCGTCTACGCACTATTTTCGCTATAACGTTAACAAACGTCAAAACACAACAGTAATCTGTCGATATGATATGACAGGCATTGCGCAATTTTGGGAACAACCTACAATCCCACATTATTGATGACCTCAATTCGTGATGGATCAGACCTTGATGTCAAAACAGTGGAAATATTGTGAGTGCTTCTGGACGTTAATTGAAGTTAAAAATTATGACAAACAATTAGAAATAACTATTTTGTTCTACATTTTGGAAGCTCTATTTGCATGAGTCATTATATATACTCGTAGTACTGCGTAGAGATAACAATTACCAGAACAATGGTGATAAGATTAAAGAACAAGACTGATTGTAAATAGGAAGTGATTAAGAAACAGAAGTAGCTGACACACACATTCACATTCCAAGGGGCCTCATGAAAATAGTTACTTAAACAGCAAATACAAATTAAGAAAATATTGCAATAGGTACTATTGAAGAAAAGGATTGTTCTTAGAAAATTTAAAGCAAAACAGCTGCTATACAAGAAATAAAACACAAACATGCAAAAAGAACATCGACCGACGCTGGCGCAGTCTTCAGAAAATGAATAACTTGAAAACAAATAATACAAAATAATGAACCAGAAAAATGAAGATATTTATGATTAGTAATGCAAGATTTACGGATCCGTTTACCGTGATTTTGAAGTGTTTCCGCCATTTATTGGCTCCGGTTCTCATTAATAAGACGACGATCGATCGATCTTTAGTTCCTCGAGTTAATGCCAGAAAACTTGAATATGTAGTATGGTGCTTGATTAAAATGTCCCGTGAAGGTACATTTGTAGAAGAACTGAGTCCTTCTCGTGGGATTTGCTTGGATCTTCATTTATTGCTATTACGAATGGTACTACAGTATGGTTTGCTTGTACAGTAGGTACAGGAGATGCAAAACCTACATTCAAAGCTCAAATAATGTTTAACATAACTTGAAGTATTGCTACTTTGAAACTACCTATAAGGTATTAATCAAATCCATGTCACCCATGCACTTCATATTAACCCTGTAACTGTCCTAAACTAAGTTCAAGCTTCTGACCACTGCGATAAGGGAAGAGAGGAAATGTCCCCATTATTACCTCGGAAGGAGAAAATCCGGTACACATTAGTTAAAATTGTGAAATGATTGTCCATATTCATCGTTAAATTATCCATGTTACAGTAGATGCCCAAGAGATGATACAAATACAAAAGTTCATTAGACCTCGTCAGGTCGACTACCGCGAAATGAAATTCACAAAAAAAAAATCGTTCGCGACAAAATAATTGCGCCAGAATCATTTATCTTTTTCTTTTGCGAATATATCTCTTTCTAAATATACTTTTCTTTTTCTGACTCTTTCAGGAGTTTTATTTCAGTTGGTTATTCTTAATGTTCTGTATCCGAATTGGAAAAGTAGAATTCAGTGTTTTTTTTGTAGTGTCTGGGGGTTCAAGCCCTTTTTCTTTAGAGTTCATTTGATGAGATTACGATTTCATACGTATGTAGAGGAATTAATCTTTCATTCATACATAATGCGTGTAATTTATGTGACCACACATGTGTCGGGTATCATGGTCTTACGTTTCCGTAGTCCACTTGAAAACTTGCCACATCTAAAGGAAAAAAAATCTGGCAGGCTGATTGTTCATCCCAAATGTACATTTCCTACATATCATTATTTACTAGTATTGCACCTCATTTTGGATTTAATTTGACAAAGACTACTAGAACACTTTCTTCTTCGCCATCTTTATAAAACCACTTCGTGAAAATCTGTCTTCCCAAGACCAACTTCTGTTTTTCATTTATCCGTTTCCACATCATTATGATGTTGTGTGATTTAATAGATTAAATAATATTTCAATGCCAGTGTTGCCAGCATGTGGCATAATTCGAAGAGATACACAAATATTGTTGCCTAGACTGAAACTGAAACACGGCGTGATTTATAGACTTTTCTGAGTAAAACGGCTATCGTCATCATCAGTGGCCTATTTCGCGTTGATCGTATCAACAACTGTTTGTCTGTTTTCCTCAACAAAAATAAATATTTAGGAACTTTTCACTGTTTACGTCGTCAACTGATGGCTCCCCTGTGTCTCCTTAATTTTATTGAGTCCAAGGCACCTCTTAGTCTCTATCTATTTTTTTGGTAACTCCATTGGTAATTGATAAACAAATTAGTTTGCAAATTAATCTTGGAAATCTTAAAAATGAACTTCAGTGATTTTTCTTTTTTCTATAATCTTCTTTATTATCGCTGGCCTATTTTGCGCTGATGTCTAATATACTATGGACTCAAAAGATTTCTGCGTTGTTAAAATTTGTTTTTTTGACATTAGTCCAATGTTTTCTATTCTAAATATAGCTTGTTTCATTATCAGTGACATAGTTTATGTTAATTATATCAACGTCTCAGTTTTCGTCTATAACTGGCGATTTGACTAATTTTGGATTCCCATTCACAGAATTTCTGCTGCTATTCTGTATATCCAATCATTTATAGATATGACCCCAACACGTAATTTGTAATCGTTTACGTATTCTTTCATTGTTTCTTACTATTGACGCAAAATGTTCCTCGAAATGTACCCCGGTATGTTGGCAGGCGACCATTGCCATTGTAGCCCATCACAATGCAATATCAATTATGGAATCGCAAAAATTGGAACGCGTGATACAATGCGCGGGAGCATGCCAAAACTTCATTACAAACCAATTGTTATCGGTTCGTTAACTCACCTAACGATCGATATTACGTTTGCACGAATTTGTAGCGTAATGTAGCTTTAGAGCTACAAAAGTATCGGCAACTACGTCATCTACATTTCACTCTGTAATAATAAGAACATTAATTTCATTGGAACGTAGCGAACTTACTAAAATACATTTTATTGCGTAAGATATATTCGTAGTGTCTAATTCATATAAATAGTGCAATATAAATACATACATGTTTAAATATTTATTGTCTCATTCAGAATTGATTTAATAGTGCCGACATCTAGCGGTCAATGCCTGAACTGAAAGCATAAGAAAATCCCGATTCAAACCCGAATTTATTCGGAAGTAAATTGGCAAGCTTTCAATTTTCCTTGTTTACACCGCACCTGCTAGATGGCGCTAGCAGTGTTCGAGGAGAGCTTCCAAATTATTTTGTTTATGTTATGTCGTGGGTTTATTTTTAAATCGGAGCGTTTTATAAGTGGCCTAGGAAGTTATGTATACCGCGGCTGTGCAGAATGTGGCGCTGGCGGTGCAGTGCCGACACGATTTCACGCTACGAACACTTTACGTTGAAATTTTATTGATTTCACTGAGGCAATAAAACGTTTTTTCAGTATGTTTTGACGCTCAACGGTGGGAAAGTTTTGAGTCCGTTGTTGTTTTGGGATTAGATGAGCTGGTTGGCGTATCTTTTTTGTAATACAAAAGTCATTTAGTTGGCAGCAGTAGTGCTGCAACAGGGGAAGAATTTAGAATTGTAGTCCACTGATACTGAAGAATTTGTTTTAGAGTGTAGGCTTAAGAATTCTTCAATGAATTCAGTAATAATTGTGATAGAGACTTTATAGCCAGACGGGCAGACGACCTGTAACATCTTCGATCTTATTAATATAACTTTATCTGTAATGCTGTAGGTACCTACTTACCAGAATTTTCCTAGATGATCTTTGGAACATGAGAAATTAATATACAAAGATTGTTTATCCATCATGTCCATCACACTTGTATTGACTTGTGCAGCGCTTCTGAATTTTGTTAAGTGGATATTATATGTCCACTTAGCAAAATTCAAAAGCGATTTTCTCGTGGAATATTGACTACAACTTTGAGATAAAGCCTTTTTCATATTAATATGGGTTCCAAACTACTATATTCGTAACAACATAAAATATCAATCAACACAGTAGGAGCAAATCACCTTTAAACGTTGCTATAAGTGTATACATATTAGTGCTCGTGACTGAACCTGTCTATTTTAAAACCAATCAAATCTAATTTATTTTAACCTTATAGTAATATTTTTTACTATCACGATAATACCGATTCATGGAACAATCATACAATTATTAACTAGGACACCATTTCTCAGATTAAGCATTAGAAGAGCTTTAATTTAACGACCTTTCTGAGTTTTGAGATCCTACTTTTCCTATGGCCAATTTTTTGACCTAGTTTCGATTTTCCTTACATATTATTTATTTAAACTAGACAGATAAAGAGCAAGAGATAGACAGATTCGACAATATTGTTTTTCATCTTTTTTAAAGCTTGTACATTCTGGGGGTAGATCGCTTCGGTTGCACAATGCTTCTTAATACAGCCACCCTTCCTTTAGATTTCCGCCCAGTTGTGTCATCTGAAGAAAAAAACACAATTTTCTTACTCATCTTTCGGCCGAACCCAATAACTAGATACGTTATTGGGTTCGGCCGAAAGATGAGTTTGAAATTTTTTTTCACTATTTTTGGCGTACTGGAGATGAAAAACGTATCTTTCTCTGGTCTTAACGTCCCAATAATATATCAGAGATTGAGGAATCTTACATTACAGGCCCACGCTATCTATCGATGGGAGGGTTGATGGCTTACTGCGGTTAGCTATTTGTATGAAAAAGCCAGAGTATGCGTCCCAATAACATCTTGACAGGTATATGTTTGACATGACAGTTAGCAAAGACAACAGATAGGTCTAACTGTCGAATTGCAGGAATATTTTAAATTATCATTTAAAACATGTCTAACTGTCGAATTGCAGGAATATTTTAAATTATCATTTAAAAACGTCTGATTCAAGTGAAAGTATGCTAAGCGAAAGTGATTTTGAAATCATATCAGAGTTATATAGTCCAGTCATTTGGTAAGTTAACCTGGAAAGTTTTCCGGATGTTATGAAAATTAGTTCACTTTTAGAGGTATGAGGAACAGGGTGTAAAGTACACTCATCCTCTATTGAAAACAGAGGATCCTCCGACCAGACGGTGTCGTGTCTGGCTGGTAACTGCCCAACGATTGATGTCGGATAGTCTTTTATATGTCGTTCGCGCGGTAACTCTAATTGCGCGATGCAGTATTTGTGTGACGTCAGGTCTTTTATGCGTAGTTCGCATGTGCCGATGTAGATACACAAAAAATACTGATGTCTCTCGGACAGCTGCCACGCTTTAATAGAATTGAGCTGGACACATCTGCCGCATGTCAGACTATCAATAGGCCAAACATACGACTTAGTGGGTCCCGTTTAACGGCAAACGACATTACGGCAGGCCCAGACGGAGATGGCGGAATAAGCTGGTCCTTGGCAGCTCTGGACGGAGATAGCTGGAAAGAGAGCAGGGAGGCCTCCGCCCAGCAGCGGAACGCTATAGGTCAACGAATTTATAATTACTATAATTTCGACGTGGTCTTTTCGAATTTCCACTTTGCCACCCTTTCAAAACTCCCGGCAAACTTTCCAGGTAACCCCCTTTTTTAGCACCAAATGACTGTACATCCGATTGGGAAAATGATTTTGAGATGAAAATGATCTTCAAAATCTTCAAATCAAAAGAACTTATAAATGCCGATATGAGCAAATGAAGTTGTTATGAACTTATAGATTTTATTCAAATAAAACAGCAGTGAGTAATTTACTCACCGAAATATATCCTCATTTAAAAGTAACCTCAACAAGGTTTGGTGTTTCTTATGTCAAACTGTCAATTACGTTTCATTTTCCTCTCCAGCGTAAAAAAATTGTTTCGAAAAATGCAGTGAAATCTTGTATAATGTACTACTTACATTGCCGAGTTTTAATGAAATATAAATTATAACTTAATCCAGTCATTTAAGAATTTAAATAATTAAAAAGTTTTTTTTTTTTTTAATTATACACGTTGTTTTTTAGAGTGAAGTCGGTTTTAACGGAAGGCATGGGCGGGCCGAGTAGAGAATTCTATCTATTGATTTCGTTAGATAGATACCCTTTATCGATGATTGTGAGACGTCATACAAGGATAGATAGAAATATATTATCTATCATCAATAGTGATCTATCGTTCACTGAAGATAGGTCAGAAGATGATGTTCGGTCGAAGATGACTTAGAGTTAAAGATAAGAAAAAGGTCTACATCGTCCTTGAACTACTATAGAGAACGGGCTGCAACCTGTATCCTTATCTAGCCTACTAATTACTTATGGCACTTTTTCCTTGATGATGACTATGGTTCAAAGTCAAAGTCAAAGTCAAATCATTTATTTCAAATAGGCCCTTGTAAGGCATTTTTGAACGTCAAAGTTTACAAAAAATTGAATTGATTCTAGTCGCCCCTTCCAAAAGGTAGTTTTCGTATGGAGAAGTATGGGCAAGAAACTCCACCGTTACTCTTTTAAAAAGTGTTACAATATTTTGTAGGTATATGTAGGTACATTAGTTACATAATTATAGGTGAAGACGATGCACCAAAAAAAAAAAAATACGTTACCACAATAGGTAAAAAGAAGAATGAATAAAAATGAAGCAACGAAAGATAAATTAATTACTAATGTGATAGATGCATGGTTCTCACATATTTACAAACATTGTAAAAGTAGACGATTTTCTTAAAATTTTACAATTAATAAGTCAGTGTGTGAGGTTACTCAATGACTATTCATAGATTTATCATTGGAAGGCCTTATGTTCAACAGTTCACGTGTACAGGCTAATATGATAAATAGTTTTCCCACGCTAAGTTTTGTAGTATCGTCAGCCCATGACCAATTTTTATGTCAACTGTCATGAAATGCTGGTATGAAATATACCTATGAATGTAAATTCGCAAATTTGTGCAAATATCCCAAATGATTTGATGACCACACTGAAATTAATTATGATTGTCGCGGTCACTGCCTCATTACCTTAATTCGCAGCTATGAATATCTTGTTTGCCTCATTTGAGAGACATTTGTAAATTACTGGTGAATCTAGAAATATAAAAATATGACCTTCACTTATAGAAGTTTGAATTTTTTTTTTATTTCATCATTTCTTATGACAGTCTATTTCATTTTGTCCAGCTGGTACAGGTATGGATTGTTCATTATCGACTTTTGGTTATTATTATAATTTTTTTTCTACGTCTCTTTCGTCCGTATTTTGGCTAAACTATTGTACCTAGAAAGTTATTATTAAAACTTGGCATAAACACTTATCATATTTATTTCAAAAATATGTTCGTCATTTAATGAAATATGCGAATCATTTACCTTGATGATTCAGTGTTCAGTTTTTGTGGATTGAATACGTAAAATCAAAGAATCAAAATTAAAGCACTCATAGGCTGTTATAAAAACAAGAACAGGTGGGTAAGTAAGCTCACAGGTATTAACAAATAAATTAAGAAATGACTGAAGCCGCAGGTTTTTTACGTTGATCTGGACAAAGTTTTTCTTTAAGAAGATAAATACGAAAAGAGGAAGGAAATAGTTAGAAGATTTTGCAACGAAAATGTGACCAGCTGATTGCTAACACTGGACTTTGCAATTTGGAATTTATGAGTCCTGGGACGTCCACGAGTGCATTCATGAATGAAGCGCATCGGAAGTATGAGCCATGACCATCGTCAATCACGGCTGCTAGGGCATGTCACCACATAGGTCAAGGCGCGCGGGGCGGGAGGGGGCGCGGAGGGCGCGTGGGCGGGCGCGGTTTGTTTACGGGCGGGCGGCAGTCCCGTGCCGAGCCGCCGCCAGCGCCGGTCCGTCGTGCGCGAGCGCACCCTATCCAGTTCACGGCCGCTCTATAACCGGACGGCTATTTCGGCGCATAATATACCGCACCGTGCGGAGTAGTGTTCAGTTTCGCGCAGGCAGGTGCGCGGGCCGAGGTCGGACATGCCGCGCCGCAAGCCCGCCTGACCCCATGTGACCCGCGGCCATGGAGCGCCGCCGCCGCTTCGAGCCCGCGCCCGACCCCATGACGAAGGTGGCGCGCCGCCGCGAAAAGCCGCGCGAGCGCTGGCTGCTCACGCGCAAGACATGGAAGTACATGTCCGACGCCGGCCGCCGGCTCGTTCCGGAAGGCGCTCAGAACCGGCCCGAGGACGTCCCGCGTCTCGAGGCCTATTTCCAGGAGGTGTGCGCCAAGGAGCCGCGCTTCCTGCTGTGGCGCAAGAGCTCGTACCCGGGCGCACTGCCCCGCCCGCGCCGCAAGAAGCGTGCGCGCGGCGGTTCGGTGCGTGCGCGGTCGCCCGTCGACGATGCGCCTGCGCCACCGGCGCGACCCACCGATCTCTACATCGGCCACACCTCTGGCGGCCGCTTAGACATCGCCAAACTCCGGCGTGATTTTTTCGCAGCCCCAAGCCCGGCTACCTCCACCTCAAAGTTGAACGCAGCGTCGTCGGCTCGCGCCGCGTCTCAGGCGCGCACGGCCGCGGCATTTGGTGATGTGAGCCGGACCGTGCCCGAGGAAGAAGAGAGTTGTCTAGTTGATTTATTGCGCACGTACCTGAAAGTAGAGGATGAATCCGGTCCGACGAGACACTCGGACACGGAAGAGCTAGTTCGTTCGTTAAGGAAATATCTTAAGCAGCAGTCGGAGCGGATCCCTGCCGACGCCGACTCTAATCCCTCTCGGGAAAGGACCCTGCTGGAGAACCTCAGCAGGTACTACGTACGAACCCCGAACAGGGAAAATATAGTGCAGGACCTGTTAACCGATAGGAATTTATTGAAAAGACTGTATCATGACCTTCGCAAGACCAAGCCTTACAGAGGCGGTAGGAGTGGTGGTATTGGTGGTAGCGGTGGTAGTGGTGCCGGAGGTTATGGACCTAGTGGATTCGTCAGTGCCCTTAGCTCTAACTCTAGAAGTGTTCCGCGGATTCGAACTGTTGGTGTTACGCGTTTTAAAGATGACGATGACCCTTATAGATCGCCACCGATGTCACCACCGCCACTCATTGAGGTATTTCAAGAGTCGCTGGAGGATAAGTACGTGGACTGTGGAACGCAGACGCATGCTATTCCAGAGGAAGAGTTACTGGAGGTGGAGCGTGCATACCGGGAGAAGTTGGAGCTGCAGACGGCGCCGACGAGTCCGACGGGCGGCCCACCCGACCGGCCCAAGCCAGCACGGCGGCGCTCCAGCGTGGATCACGACGATGTGTCGCAGTCCGTCAGCGACACCATCAAGCGTTACCTGAGGATGGCGCGCAAGAAGAGCGTGGACGCTGATAAAGCGGATCGCTTCAAGCGCATCAATTACGATAAGAATTTGCGAAACATTAAACCGCGTATGCCGAGTGACGTAGACGATGATGGTCCTCACAAGGGCTGCCAGACAGAAGAAGGATGGATTTTGTCGTATCGAGAGTTACGGTTCGCGTCGGTTGCGTCGACGCCGTCGTCACCGCTCTCGCCTGCGTCCCCTACACAGTCGCATTCGTTCTTGTCGACGCTGCTTGGTAGAAGTGCTCCGACTGTGGCTCCTCCTGCAGGTGGCATGCAGAAGTCGCGGTCTTCGAGCAGCGTGGTGCAGAGTGTCAGCAAGAAGCTGTGGCGCACGAGGAGCCGAAGCTCGTCGCGCGTCGCCGCCACATGGACGCCTCAGGTCAGTCGCATTATAGTCTCTGCTGTGTGTAGCATTATAATCTGTGTTGTACGTAACATTCTGATCTATGTTGTGTGTCGCATTATAGTCTGTGTTGTGTATAACACTATAGCCTGTGTTGTGTGTCACGTTATAGACTGTGTTGTGTATCGTATTATAGATCGTGATGTTTAAGCGCATTATATTATAGTATGTCTAGCATTCTGGTTTGTGTTGTGTTTCGCTTGTGTGTGTATGTGTATTGGTGACGACATCGTGTTTTCTGTATACAAACAAATAGTAAACAATGTCATATCTTAATCAGGAGTGCCTTTGTCATCTCATGTCCGTCATCGCACTGTTTATCGGTCATAGCTATGTCCTAAAAGAGTATTCTGATTGATATTTTTCTTATATATGTGCTTTGAAGCAAGATTACCATTGATAGTAAATACTGCTTCATTAGTGTTATCTTCAAATGAAATCATTTATTTGCTTGAATATAGGTAGGTAGGTACATGAGGTGATACATACAACGGCCCGCGTAGCATGACCACAATAGAAACGGGTTTTGTCGACGGAAGAATAGACAAAGTGAAAGATTCAAACTCACAATCTGTCATTTTGTCTATTCTTCCGTCGACAAAAGCTATTTCTATGGTGGTCATGCTACGCGTGCAGAAGTTCTTTAAACCATATGCTATCTTAACATACATACATCTTACATTAATCATACATTTATCTATAAAAAATATTGTTATTAGGGTATTTATGACATTAATTAATTATATAATTTTAACAAAAAAAAAAAAACATTTATCATTTAAATAATAGTAGGGTCACCAATCAATCTTCGGTCTTCCCTGATTATCGGATGCACAAGGCTCCCTGGTAAGATATACAGGGTGTTTGGCGCATGGACCGACACAATTTTTTCAGGAATTTGGGAGGTCATTAGCTAGGTTCTACCCATACACCCTTTGTCCCAAATGTCACGGTTGGTTACATATGATTATTTTTTTTAAATGAAAAAAATTCCCAAAATGTGTCCTTTAATTTGAAATAACTTTTTTGTTTGTGGGTGTAGTGGCACAAAACAAATTTTGTTGCATTCTCCAAAGTCCTTTAAATCTAAAAACATCTTTGTTTTATACAACTGGTTTCAAGAAAATTCCTTACAAGCTTCCAAAGTTAATTTTTGTATTTAATGAATGAAATTTTACAACTTCTAAATTAATTATAAAAAAAACTAAAAGCTATTTTGAACCTAGGTAGAACCTAGCTAATGACCTCCCAAATCCCTGAAAAAATTGTGTCGGTCCATGCGCCAAACACCCTGTATAATAAATTCACGTCCATTCCTTAAAGGGGGAGTGATTCTGTATGACAGTTACACCTGCTTAAGCTTTGAAACTGCATATCTCCGTCTGGTCAAGTTATTTCCTAGCATTAGGACCACAAATATTTATTCGGTGTCCGAATGCATTATCTTACAAGAATACATATTCGCACTTGTACTTTGTATAATATTTGCATTCTACCAGGAATTCCCGATAAAATTGCTGGGATTTTCCGTATATTTTTAATATTGTTTAGCAATTACTGTGTGTATTTGAGAATTGATTTTGTGCAGAATTCCCAATACATGATTTTGTTATTACTTCTTTGAAAACAAATTGAAATTATGAATGCAATGTTACTAATTAGAACACTTGTGCACTCTAGCGACAAATTGAGCGTTAATATTTGTGTTCGATAGAGATCGTAATTGCTACTTTATGAGACAATTAAAGTGATGAAGTTACACTACAAAACCTTTACCTAATTCTTATAATGTTAGTGTTAGTGATAGTGTAGGAGCTTGTGGCTAAGTAATAATAGCCGCACGGGTCGATCCATCAGGCTAAGCTACGCTTGCCGGGGTTGGTCCGTGGATGGGTGACCATCTTTACGTACCGAGACTCCTCCGTGCCTCGGAAAGCACGTTAAGCCGTTGGTCCCGGCTGTCATTCATGGATCTTTGTAAGTCGTTACGGGTCGTCAGAAGCCCGAAATTCTGACAACCAGCCTTACCAAGGTATTATCCTAGTTACTGGGTTGTGGAGGTCAGATAGGCAGTCGCTCCATGTAAAATACTGATATTCAGCTGCATCCGGTTAGACTGGAAGCCGACGCCAACATAGTTGGGAAAAGACTAAGCAGATTGGCAGATTGATTGTGAAAGGTTATGTAGTTAGACGCTGCCAGTTTGCGTTAGCGCAAATAAGGCCTCCTGAAGATTTTAGTTTTCTAGAACCTATAACATAACAACCGATCGCAAGTTCCCACTTCCTTTTAGGTAATCGTAACTGCAGCAATTGAACCTTTTATTCAAACATTTCTCCTGTCTCTATTCACGTCATATTTTCAGCGCTGTAAATCAAAACGTGTTCTCTGCAACTATTTACGAATAAATTAGTACAGAACTACAGGTTCACACAAGTGTTAACTTTCTCAATTTATTACTTCCGGCCTTCCTGCACTATTTCCAAATTGTTATGGAATTCCCGGCGCCTATTAGTTATTAATGCCTTTAAGATTATACAAAGTATTTAATATACCGTCCTGGAATTTTAATAAAAATTTCACAAATTACAATTTGAAGGATATCGATATGTAAAGGAATAAATGATACCCACTGATAATTTTCAAACACGTATTTTTTTACTTATGCTTTCATATACAATACGCAAAGGGCTTTCTTCAATCACACCATTCTGATCCAACTAACTTTTGCTGTAAAAAAAGAATAAAACCTGTGTCATTTAACAATGGTCCTTCGGTACTTTAACTGCCAAAAATCTATGTTTTTAAATCTCTCCCATTTCATCCATCACTTTATATCAATGACCCCTTTTCCTTACCACTCCCATTCAATCTATACCAGTCTATCAACGAGTATCACATGATTCGCGAAGCCGCATACCACATTACTTGCCTACTACACTAATAATTTGTGGAGGATCATAAATTGCGTCTGTTATGCACTCTCCAGTCGCGTCGACGTTCGGTTTCAACAAGACGCGTAGGCTTGAGTTCTTCAAGTATGCATGCTTCGAGAGTATGAGTGGATGCTTTTACTTTTTAATGAGAATCAAATTGGAAATGTTCTTCTTTGACGAGAGTAAACAGATTCTGTCCATTCTTAATTCTGTCTCTTATGAGTGACAATCGTTTCTCTGGCTCTTTTTGTATCAATCTTATCCTTTTGCTTAATTGCACTCCATTTTTATATTCAGGCTCAGGCTCTTGGTATTTCCGACAGCATCAGGCTTATCGCCATCCGTATCTATTCTTTTAATATGGATCGTACATCAATTACTCGATTCATGTATAACTTTGGCTGTCATTATATTTTATTTGTTGTTAGTGTCCTTACGATATTTTTTTATTAATTTCCGTTGAACTGCTTTCTGTAATCTTTTATGAATTTTAGTCAATCAGTCATAAAATCTACCATGTTTTATTCTACATATACGTGTTTCGACACCCTTGCACCATCCCATCTTACTAGCACGGCGGGCTATGCTGGGGCTGCTGCTGCAGGTGCGGAAAACCTCAAGCGGCGCAAATACTCCAATCTTACTGGGACTTATATGTTCGAGCTGTTTAGGGTTGAAACACTAGGGCCATACAATCCGAGTGCCCACTTAGTTATTCAAGACATCGCCAAGCGGTTGGTGAACTCTTCACGTGACCAGAGGGCTGGCCTATTTTTTGACCAAAGAATCAGCATTGCCACGTGGCAATGCTGCCAGCCTTTTGGACACTTTTCTTGTTGACAGCGACGCGGACGAATTTTTTGATGCCCAATGATTATTTCCCCTTCTTTGTATATACCTGTACATATTATTCTGTCTGTTAGTTTTTAAATTATGTAAAGACATGTCTATAAATAATAAAAAATCCTTATATATTTGATGTTATTTGTACTTGCTCGTTATTTTCGGACATGCTTTCATATAAATAAATTCGCACGTTTATATTGGGGTTACAAACCGATGAGAGGTGCCGATGCACCTGTGTTGAAACGCTTGAAATTCAGATAACTCGTGTCATTCTAAATATACACGAATATATTTACACATACAGAAATAACCTTTTATATTTATCCCAATACATTTATATTGAAAACCTTTTGCTTTACTATTCGTACACTTTGGCTGAGCGAATTTAATACAGGCTAAGTCATCGTAGATTCGATGCCAGGCAAGTTAAAAACCCCACCTGTCAGTTTTTATGCTTCCCTGGTACTGAATCACATGGTGCATTCGTTTTTCTATTTATTTCTGAATTTCGTTAGTCATTTGAGTTATTTTTGTCATCAATCAGTCATATTTCTGTAGCACTTATTTCGTCTCCGTCATTGGACGTTTAATGAACCACAGCCTGCGGTTACTCATCTGTGTAAACTATTAGCAGTAAAATAATCATTACAGAACATTGACCTTCAACTAGTTCGTCTAACTAATGTGTGTAGTTGATTAAAATAAAATAAAAATGATCGAGAGAAGACATTTGTGTGGATTGTGTGCGTCAGTATCAGCGTCAGTCAATGGATGACACCATGTAAAAGTTGCAGCGTATTCATACTAACTTATCTATCTAAACTAATATTATAAAGAGAAAAGATTTGATTTTTTGTATGTTTGTTTGTTTGCTATGCTTTCAGGCTAAAACGGCTGGACGGATTTGGATGAAATTTGGCACATGGGTAGACCATAACCTGGGTTAGGACATAGGATACTTTTTATCCCGATATTCCCACGGGATCGAGATTTATGTGAGTGAAACCGCGGGACGCAGCTAGTATAATATTATAAAGAGGTAAAATTTGTAAGTTTGTATGTAGGGCGTAATCTCCGGAACTGTCAGTCGGATTTGAAAAATTATTTTGGCATTGGATAGCCCGATTCTTGAGGAAGGTTTATAACTAGGACGTAGAGAAGCTAGTTATATTATGATAAGGAGGCTAGATGATAATGGTTTCTGCCTTAGGTTTATGGTTGCTGAAAATATTCAAGCCATCATATCAGAAGTGATGAAGATCCCTTATGACTTTTAGATTGAGTTAGAATTCAGTCATGAAAAAAATAGCAGTGCATTAATAATAATTAAAGGGCATTCAAATATCTGATAAGCATAAAATCTAATTAATAAACAACACTACACACGGTGGTTGCATCAATATTATTAGCAGAAGTTGCACTTGTCTTTTTGAAACCTCAATGCCAATAGTTCTACTGTTTTGATCAGCATAGAAATGAAATTCTAATTTCGACTCTGCATTTTCATTGCAGCAAGCCAGACGTACTCCATCCATCAACACCTCTCCTCTTAAACCTAGATGCACTACAAGCTTGATATACAGTCCGTCTTTCAAACCCATCTCAACATTCAAATTACATAATATAACAAAAAATATACACACATGCCGCGTCCAAGTCCGCTGTGCGTTTAAAAGCGGACTATCAAAGAGGATCGTAGGCGTATATGAGACACAACACATTTATTAGCGCTGCCTGACTCACTATCAGCTTCTCTTTAATATCGAGCCAGTGACAGACGGACGGATAAACTTGTCGTTTATCACTGTAATATTGGGTTGTGTGTGAGAGGTAATTTGTTGGTAATCGTCTGCCTAGCCTTCTCCCATGTTACTTGGGGTCGGTGCAAATACTCTATACATTTCCTTTTCAGCCATATCAACCTCGCACAGTTCATCCATCTTTTCTTAAGTTCTACCAGTACTCCGACAACTTTTTCAGTTTTTGTGGTCGGTACAACTTATGTTCTTGTTATCTCTATCCATCTGCATCATATCAGTATTCACCCCCCATATAGCCATATCATGTTTCAGACAATACATAATTTTTTTGGTCATGCTTGAACTATGTCTCGCTGTATAATATATTCTAGTACTAGGCTACCTACAAACAAGCCGCTTGCTTTTCAAGTTTTCATTTAATGTTTTTTCTCTCTTTCTTCTTTTATTATTCAATTTGATGACTTTTTTAAACGACTTCAAAAAAGGAGGGTTACATGTTCGTTTGCATATATCAATATTTTCGTCAATTGTGGACCGATTTTGGAAATGTGGTATTTTTCATTTGGTAGAGGAAGCTTGCGCTGTGGTCCCATATACATTTTATTAACTTTGCTGGGGTAGTTTATGAGCTAGCTACAATAATACTATTTATTAATTCATGAACTGCGTTGTTTATGGCTGTTATTACGTTATTTTTAAATGACTTTTCTGTTTCTTTATAGAACTGTTTCATCAATACTATCTACCTACCTAATCTTCATCAGTTTGCACAATGTTTTGGCAGATAGTAGCTTATGAGTTTTTTTTTGCCTTTGATGCTTGATACTTTTTAATTTCTTACGTAGGTATTAAAAGTAAAGTATTTTACACGAGCGAAGATGTGAACAGAAATTGCTGTGTAGGTAAATACGTACACACCAATTCCTGTTTAAAATTAATTATAATTAACTGTAATTATATTTAATTTTGAATGTGAAAACTCGTCATTTTCATAATTATTAATCTAGATTATGAGTTCCCAGCTTGTATCTGTTAGATGTGTAACATATTCTATAATAACATAATTTAATTTTATACGCTTGTTTGCTTGTGTTTATATTTTTATGCTTCCTTCTAATTGTCACCTTGGTTTGAAAGTGAGATATTAAAACAAGATTCTCTTTGACAAAACATTTCTCTGTTTTGCCTTGAAAACGTGTGAATGTTTTTCTGCTATTTATTCGCTTTTTCCTGTTGTTCTCCGATTGTATTGCTAATTTTGACAAGTGACCCACATTGGACTGTTTTTAACATCTGCTGTATTGAATATTCTGTTTATTTGTATTCATTTTAATGACCTCTAACAAGGCTGTGAAAAAATACTTCTATTCGTCAATTTTACACAAGGAAAATTGTAAGATTTCCTTGTTTTAAAATAATTCAGTATATTGTGCTACGAAGAATGAGTCATTTAATGTACGTGCATGTGGTGGCTATGATTTTGTTTAATTTCCTGTAGATTTTGTTTATTCTGCTTTCTGTTTGTGCCTCTGAGCTTTGGCTTTAAAGCATATTATACTATTTATGTATTTATTTGCCCTCAAAACGGTGTAGGAAAACGTCGTGAGGAAACCGCGCGGCATGTCCTAGAACTAAAAATTCTAAGACATGTAACATTCACCAACCCGCATTGGGCCCTCGTGGTGGATTTTAGCCTACTCCCTCTCGCAGAGAGTAGACCTGTGTCCCAGCAGTGGGAACATTATAGGCTGATTATGCTTATGTATTTACCATATTCGTGTTGTGATATAATGTAATGTTACATTAGCTTAGAATATTAGCGTAATATGCACCTTAGTAATTACCCTGTCCCTCCACCACATGCTCACCTACAGACGCAAGGCTTTAAGACCTACAGTAGGCCATATCTTTTTGTCGCCAGATATTGTTTAGCCGCGATCGAAATCGTACAACGTCATCTAATGACAAGTAAGTAAACAAAAATATTGAACATTTGACATTACGATTTAAGGACATTACGATTCGCGGTTTATTCAGATACGGTCTCTGTGCGGTTAAACAGATATAATATCATTATTTGCCTAGATCTATGACGCTAATAGTGATTTATCTGACCTCACTGCAGCGCAAAGACATGTTTCATAATCATTTTCAGCCATATCAGTTTGTATGTTTTCATCATCATATCGCAGTCCACTGCTTGCTTGGGTATAAACTGTCAAGTTAGACAGTTATCCCACTACAGCCAGTCAGAAAAACCACTCAGATATCGGAAACACTTCTTGATATAAAAGCGTGGGTATCTATAAAAACGTCATGTAATGGCAATGTGTACACCTGTTGGTAATTTACTGCGTATATTTGTGACATTAACGTGGTACTATTCATTGAGCTATAACACTTTACGGGTTCTTTACTCCAATTTGTTACTTTTATATGTATTTTGTCGCGTCTAGTCGTAGTAGGAAGCTTGGTTTGACCTTGAGGTTTTTTCGAACTGACTGCCGAAAAAAGAAGAATCTTGAGAATGATTTTCCTGATACTAACTTCATTAGAAAGAAAGAAATAAAGTAAGAAAAATGCGTTTATTGGCATTACAGCAGAAAAATACAACATATAACAAAAAAATATACAGAAAACAATGGTTATAATGCCAAAAGGGCCTCAGCTCAACATAATGTCAGATGTCAACACAAAGTGTTGATTTTCAGCTGCAACCCACGAGTGCCATACGCTAGAATAATAAACACAGGGAAGTGTGTCTGTTTTAATAAATTAACAGAATAAATTAAAGGTTCTTCTTCTTTTGGTGCAGCGGAGAAAAAATCCGAGTTAATGGCCAACCTTTAGTAATTGGAGAGGTCCAATTACTAAAGGTTGGCCATCAACTCGGATTTTTTCTCCGCTCTCTCTCTTCGTGTGGTTAGTGACTAACCTGGTGTCAGAGTTTTAAAGCCGCCAAGGGCCTCTGAGAAAGATCTCTCACGCATTCCGGTTTCCTCACGATGTTTTCCTCCACCGTTTTTGAAGCAAGTGATAATTATACAATACGCACATGAATCCGAAAAATCAGAGGTGCTTGCCTTGGGTTCGAACTCGAGCCTATGACTTGGCAGTCCATCGGTCACACCACTAGGCTATCACTGCTGCTATTTTTCTCCTTATCCTCTGAACTAACTCCTATATTGTGCCTTAATACCGCCCTGAAGAAAATATCAGGGTATGGGCAGCAGTGTCGTCTTCTTTGAATAATAACAACAAACAAATACCAAGTCATTTGCCAAGCATGATGATTATGACAGTTTTCCTTTGACCATTCATTGGTAGGTAGTGAACATTTAAGGCATGTTATGAGCGAACTTAAATGGAATCTATCAAACATTATTGATTTGGCTCATTCGCACAGCCCCGTCTCTCTCCTCGGCTTGGCTGTGTCTCATGTTTCCTCTCTATCTTTGAGATCATTCAAAGTCATCAAGTCAATGTGTATTCATAGTGTGTCAGTGCTAGTTGGTATGCGTTGCAAGTTGCTTGTGTGTTAATAGATCTACATATCGTCGCCATGCAGTGAAAACCTCGTAAAGGAAAATTTATTACTTTTCTTTTTATTTATTTGTTGTGTAGAAACCCTCGTAATGCATGCTTAGAACAAAATACAGACAGTGAGATGTAAGATGCTTCTAGTGCCTTCTATCGGTGATAACGAGAACATCAGAGAACGTCAATGACGGCTATTCTTCAGACAGTTATTATCTTCCCTGTAAAATAACGTTTATTGCAATCACGAGGTTTTCACTGCACGGCGACGATATATAACTCACTCACTCTCTCTCTCTCTCTCTCTCTGGCTTTTTATTGTTATATATGACTCTGTGCGACTCCAAATGCAGCAAGATTCCCTGTGTGTGGTATGATGACGTCACGCGTTATGTGCAGGGCAGCTGTTGCTGGGCAGACGGCAGTGGGCGGTGTGTGCGCTTGACGGACACTTCTCTGCTGACCCTCAGCGAGGTGGAACGGACAGCGCTGCAGCAGGCCGCGTACGCCAGGTTGCAGCAGATCAACCTTGGAACTACTTTCAAGATACCGGAGGGTGAGTTTTAGTTTATAAATAACTTATACTTGTTTTAACACATCGGACTAAAATTATTTAATTTTACATATCGAATACTTATCGATCTTGAAAACTTATTTTGTAAGCACTATAATCTCTACTGTGTTCAGTTAAATTACAAATCTTTTAAAAGAACGCATTTTAGTTTTTGTGTTTTTGACCCTGGTTTAGGCACACAACAGTGGCGAAGGGTGAGTTTATGAGAAAGGTAAGCCGGAGCAAAAACAAAAAAAAAAAAAACAAAAATAAAAAAAATCTGCCGCGCCGTCGTAAGACTGACCAACTAACTTATTCCTACAACGATACTGGTCAAGTATTTATAACAACTGTTTGTATAAAACTTCAGCAGTTCGACTTCCGCTAACATCGTAAAAACCTAGGAATCGTTCTTCGATTCCAGTTTCAGATAAATATCGAAAAATTACAGTCAATTGCTCCCTATGACTGACATCGGGAGTTTCGTCAATCATTACAGACAGAAATGGAGCTTTATCTATCTCGATTCTAATGTGGTCTCGTAAAACGGATGCAATACTACCTATGTATTAAATCATTTTGAATATCACTTGAAAGACCAGAAACACGGGGTTCTGAACTGAAGAACATCTCCAAATGAGAGTCCAATACGGTGTCATACTTGCTCAGATATAACAAGGTTTCAATATAGTTACCGCGGTTATCAGAATTCGGACGTTCATCGTGGCCGCGAAAAGCTACTTCTTGTTTACCTAACAAAATAACGGTGTCGATAAACCGTTTCATTAAATTATTATTATTAAATTATTATTATTTGTTTTATTATTATTTCGAGCTACTTTCCTATTATGAGTTTCAAGCGAATTAGTGAAAAATGGTTCTATCCTACTATTCCCGAAGTCATGTAAATCTAAACAGCTACGAATATGCTTTTCAGTCAGCACATGTTTTTTTGATGAATTCGTCAGATTATTAATATCTGTAAAACCCCCTTTATTCCATAAACTACTAGAATTTGAGAAAAGTAAACATGGAAAACAAAACATCTTATTTAATTTACAACTACCAGTCCAACTACCAGATTGATATTTATCGTAAAGGGAAACATTCCAACCCATCACGTCGTTTGTAGTTTATAGTCATATCTGGTCGAGCACGAACAAGCCTAATTATGTGTTTCTTATTTATAAAACTTAACCTTGAAAAGCATGTTTCCTCACGAAGCAAATAATTTGTCGCACAACAATCTAAAACTATTAATGCCGCCACCCTACTAATAACTTTTCAAATCTACTCTAAAAAAGTAATTTCAACTTGCTAATCTATCGACTTACCACAAATTCCTAATTACAACGACGGCGAACGCACAATTTCACAACAAACTCACGATTATCCAATTCTAATTGTTACACTTATACTACACTAATAACTTATATGAATACAACGAACAAAATGCTAATTAACTACAAGTATCAACAAAATTAAAGGTTATAAATTCTATTAACTATTTACGTCAATCGATCGTCAACAAACATTTAAAATTATTGCGTGCGTGGAGCGTGGAGCTTGTCCCTCCCCCCGGCCCCGTCCCGAACCAAACCGAACGCTTACGAAATTCAGCGAATGGATTCCTACACTGTACCTATCATAACTCGACTTTTTACGGCTTACTATTGCCTCAAAAAACAGCGTGTCACGTGACCTGAAGTGACGTCATGACGAGATTATTTTGTATAGAAATTTAAGTTTTCATAACCCGGGCGGACAACGAGTTATACTGGAGGCACTAGAGCAAAATTGGCGCGCACTTTAAATGTTTTGTTTTCGTTGGAATATAAAGACAATTTTTTTAATGTAGGTTAGGGTTTTGTAATACTTTAATTTTATGGTGTAAGTATTAAATAATACATTCAGTGTTATTATTAAACACTGCTGAGAACTACTGACTGTCATAATTTCCTAAGGGAAGCCGACAGGAATCGGGTTATTGGTTAGCTGCGCCCCTGGCACACAATATTCACCCATAAGATACCCATTGGTAAGACTGGTTGTCACTGACTTTCGGGTTTCTGACGACCCGTAAAGACTTAAAGATCCACGAATGATAGCCGGAACGGCCTAACGTGCTTTCCGAGGCACGGAGGAGTCCCGATAGGTGAAGATGGTCACCCATCCACAGACCGACCCCGGCAACCGTAGCTTTACCTGATGGATCGGATTATTACTTAGCACCTCATCCGTCATGATTATAAAACTATATAATTTTTAGGGTTCCGTAATCAACATTGAACCCTTATAGTTTCGCCATGTCCGTCTGTCTGTCAGACCGCGGCTTAGCTCAGAGACTCTTAGTACAGGAAAGCTTTAATTTGGCATACATATTAATCACGCCAACAAAGTGGTAAAAGAAAAACTTTAAAAAATATTTTTTTTTTTACACGTAAAGTGGGTATTATATTTTTTTTGTTTATTCCATGCTATGGGATATCCTTGGACAGGCCGTTCAAAAATTTGCCGGTCTGTGAAAACCTCTTTCTATTCAGGAATACATTTGCGAAATATTAAGCTTTTTGTTGGAGTCAAATGTCCCCGTCCCCCTCCCGCCAGGTAATCGGTTGTTTTTGGATATGTGAAAAAATTCACGGCAGTATATAACGAAGTTGAAAGGAAAACTATCACAGCTACGCAGGCTTTACAAGTTGATGAGAAGAGTTAATAGTCGACCAACTTACATTTGCATTTGGAATGTATGAGTGAACATGTTTTTATACTACAATGTTAAGTTTGTTCTTAGTATAAAATCGTCCCAACTGCAGAACCCTAAATTGTGCGTGGTCCGACACGCACTTGGCCCGTATTTATTTAAATAATCTCCTATATTAAACACATCATTAAGAAACATTATGAAACCATGCCGAAGCCAACTAAAACTAATTCTTACCTGTCATATAAAATCTCTGGCGATCTTCAAAAGATATCAGAAGTTCAAAGGGTGGTTAGAAAGTGATTTTTCAGTAAATCCCTTCGCACCTGTGTTTACGAGGTGATAAATAGGTTTCTGAGGTGTTTAGGGGCTGAGTAATAGTCTCTAGTTGGCTGTTAAGAGATTGATGTGTTTCTGAGTTAGGTAATGGGTACATTGACTGCGAAATTGTTGAAGTTTCACTAGCTGACCCTGCCATGTTTCCAAATTATTATTGTTGTATATCTATCCAGATTTGCACTATTATCGGTGTTTTCCAAGAAGTGATTATATTTGATTTCTGATACCGGGTAGGTATCTATCTTAAAATGAAACCAATTTGTCAGAATTTCGAGTCCTCAAATATACCTACAACAAATGTCAGAAGAATGACAAACTGGCTCGATACCGTAAAAAAATCAACCATTTACTAAATTACCGCGACAAGTGCAGTTTAACCTCGCATCATCCAATCGCGTGGAACCAAAAACCCTCTCACAGAGAGTCCTATGTCTCAGCTGTGAGAACATATAGGCTGACTAGCTTTTACAGAGCAGCTTCACCCGCGTGGAGGTCGGAAAGGTCAGGTTTATCCTTGTGCAAAAATTCATCCAAATCCGTTCAGCCGTTAAGGCATGAAAAGTTAACAGATAGACAAACAGACTTACTTCCACAAGTATGGATTATGTTTATGCTAAAGCTAACCGAATAATTTCCCTTTCTGATATTGTATTCTCCTCCTAACATTCCGGGATATGAGTTAAGATTAACTGTTGTGAGTGTCGGGAGTTGCGAGCGTGGGGACTGTTGCGAAACTTGGTCGAATGCCAGTCGTTTTGTTTGTTGATCGCGCGGGTGTCTACACATATCGTGGCGATTATTATAGTGTTATAGATTGGGGGATAAGTATTAGAAAGCAGGAACAGGTTTGGAGATAAGTATTTTGGTGTTGCACAGAACACTTTTTGTCACCGAGACCTGGGAATACATCTAGTCGAAACAATATCAACTTCAGATAGCAGTACTTTCCGGCTTACTTAGGGAGTTTCAGAAGGCATTGGTTCCATCTAGAATAGAATAGAATACGCTTCATTATGTACGCCATAAAAATTACAAATATAAATGTAGCAATTTTACATAGTGTTCACAACGGACGGTCTTATCGCTAAAAGAGATCTTTTACAGACAACTTTTGGATGGGTTAAAGGGAGAAGGAGGGATAATACTGCAGGTAGTCTGTGTGTACCATTTACATAAACACTAAACACAAACATACATAAAGCATATACTTATCTTTACAAATATATATATACGTGCAATAATAAACATCAAACAAGAGCAAGGAAGTACATATATTACATATCAAACTTTGTGTTTTTGCGGACCAGTCATTTAATATAACGACTACAAACTTATTGCTTACCTTTATGAAACCTTGCTCCCCATCACATACACTCGAAAATCTATAGGTAGGTACTTTTAGTGCTACGTATAAGTATGACGAGTACCAGTAAATATTGAAGTGCCGCTACAGGTGACCCAGTCCCGACTATTAATATCTGACACATACAAGACATGTGCTATTCTCAAAATGGCCGGCTAACAAATACGTATACGTGCAAGAAAGAGACAGAAGGTTTAGTTTTAATAGCGGAGTATGGGGTCTACGAGCGCTACGAAGGTCTACGAAGATCTACGAAATTCGTAGCTTGCTTTTGCCAACTACAGAAGCCGTATTATTTATTATTTATTTATTATGAAGAATTAATGCCATCATGATATCGGTCCGGTGAAATAGAGACGATGCTATCGGTAATGTATAGCTCCGTCTCTCACTAGCACTGTATCATGATGGCATTAGACGTTATAATACTAAAGGGCCATTTTATGACGTGCTAAGGGTCATCGTTGTTTTAATTCAAGAGAGAGAGAGAGAGAGAGACGGAGCTACAGCTACAGGACGAATAGCAGAATCCCTTTTCCGCAAGGGAACAATAATGATTTTGTTTTTCAAAATTCAAAAGTCATTAATTCAAACTAGGCTGAGAATCAGCACTTTTCGAACATCAGAATTACATAAGACAGTCCCCCAAAACGCCCACCCAGAAGTGGCGCAACAAACTCACCAGCAGCACAGCTGTCTGTTCAGTAAAAAAAGATTCTATATAATAGTATGCAAAATAAATTACAGTACGCAACCCAAAACATAATTTAAATTATTAGCCATATGTCACCTAGCACACGCCAATATACCAAAGAAAATCATCGAGAACTATACTCAGGCAGAAATAAAACCTAAAAGTAAAAAAAACTTAATATCTAAATAAAAGCCTCCAGGCATGCCTCTAAAGGGCGTGCCCGCTTACATATATATAACTATAACTGGAAGCTATAAATGATAAACTAGGACCGTCGAGGTAAAATAAATAAACAATTAATTACTAATAACAATAACAAAACCATGATCAGCAAGATGACCAGTCACCCCGACGCTACCGCACGCAGTGACATCTAAGGGAGCATGATGAACTTGCTGCCGGTTGCTCAGGCAAAAAATAATATGATCAATTGGCGAGGTTACTAGCACATATTGCAATACAACTCATAAAAAAAACATTGTATTGAGTAGATTATGTCAACAATGGTTATTACACTTCACATCTTACTCAACGAAGAATGTGGTTGCTACGAATGTGTTCCCATTTATGATCCATGTTCCAGTAAGCATATCCCACTGATGAGTGAAGGCTTTCTAATTTAATACTGAAAAACCCTATGGTAGGAAATTATGTTTTTCTTAATTCCATTAATAAGAAAGTACCACTTTGAAGAAATCGTGTTGAAAAACAAGTGCAGACTAAAATGGAGACGCCATTTTAGTCTGCGCCTCTTTTTCAACACGCTTTTTCAAAGTGGTACTTCTTTATGATCTATCTGTTGGCTACAAATACGTTGTAGACGTATGCGCGAGCGCCGTTACGCAAACGTGACGCGCTCTGACGTCACGGCGGGACATTATACAGCGTGTTGATATACATGTGTACGCTTATATCAAAATTAAATTGTTTTATTTATGCGTCCATGTTGTTTTTTTGAGAATTACAATCGAGAATCGTGATAGTTGTAATGAAGTGTAAGGTATTTTAGTATTAAATATTCGAAGGGAGAAATAATATTTTAACTTGTTGTGACAGGGAACGCTTTTTTACAATTTGTTGGAATATTTATTACTGGGTTCTTGGTGGTCGATAACGGACATGCTAATTGCAAGTTTATTTTGTGGTTGAAAATAACTTTTTGGTTATACCTACCTCTGTAGTATGTATTATATTGTACACTGTTTGCTGGAATTTGGTCTTCTTATTCGTACATTTCTCAACTTTTAAGAAAATTTAAGTTAGATACTCCATCCCGGAGAAAATGAAGAAATTCTGATTACATTTATATTTTGACAGCTCATTTTGAGATTCAGCTCTTGAGTGGACTGAAATACCCAACATTGTGTACGCAAATTAACAAAGTTATTAACAAGAAAACTTCGATTCAACGTCACCGTGACCCGTCATCAACATTTGGCAGAACATCAAAGATGACAATTAGAATACTTTTCCTCATCATTAAGAACGCCCTATATTATACTTGCCTGATACTCACTTTATATTGCATTCTAATTGTATGTTGTAACTAGCTGCCCGCCCAGGCTTCACACGGGTAGCACTAAGTACCTACTTATCTACGGCGCACCTACATATCTAACCTACAGGGTAGGTACCTATATACTTGCCTACACCTGTAGGCAAGTATATAGGTACCTAGGTACGTAGGTTGGTAGGTAGGTGTAGGTTGGTAGGTAGGTGTAGGTAAGTATAAAGGTAGGTATGTAGGTAGGTAGGTACCTACCAACCTACATACCTACCTATATATTTACCTACACCTACCTACCTACACCCTACCTACATACTTACATACCTACCTACCTACATACCTACGTACCCTATTTACACCTTCCTATTCTAAGAACTTTGTCCTAAGAAAAACAAACACAACAAAAAAGAATTATCCAATTTTGTGCACCCGTTCTCAAGTTATGGCGTGACCAGAAAAATAGGGATTAATTTTTATATATATATTTCATGACGTTGTCTTTGTGGTGAATGCTGTGTATACCTATAATAGGCATATTATTCTTTTTATTATTGATAATTCTTTGTATGTACTGCTGTTGGTGTACCAAATAAACAAATAACTTGTGTTCTCCACTGTACTTGGCAGCTCGAGTAAATTACCTCTTACGAGCTATCACATGGTCTCTTTGTTAGATTATTTTTGATTAGGAATGTAGGTGTAGGTGGGATTTAAATCACTGTCGCGAGTATTGTACTAGTAAGAGTTAGGTGGTGCGTGAACTGGGTACACTTTTTGTAACTGAAACAGTTGCTGGTTACTTTCATAAGACACCGACAGAATCTTGGTGGCTCATGAAATATTGACGGGCCTCCTTCTTAGATCGGTCAAAAGACATCGATGCCTGTCGAAGATGCTAGGATTACCGTTTTTATTGCAAAGAAAACTCCAAACACTTTTAAACTGACTTCAAAAAGGACTCGATATATGCATCGGGTCCATTTAATTTTGGTTAGTTAGCCCTTCATACGTGGCTCATTTTGTATTGTTGCTACATGTCTCGTGTTACTTGTAACCGAAGCAAACTGTCTACGTTTGTACAGAGCCTTAGTTTTTTACAATTTTTACTTCACAATCGTCACTTGTTTCTACATATTTAAATATTACTAATAAACGTCTGTTTGATTGGTTCTTTTTCATGAAATGTGTGCCATTGTTTCTCGTTAAGACAGATATTTTAAGAAATTATGATAAGTTTTTGAAAGGTGACGTGGGATTTTGTACCTAATCCAAAAATAATAGTGTATAGGTATTTATGTGATTTTATTGTTCGTGCGTGCACGAGATAAATTATTACAAATAATTGTTGTTGCGAAATAATCTTGGCCGTCTGCTGTTTCGTATACAACTCGTATTTTGTGATTCTATTTTAATGTGTTTTATTTTTAGATTAATTACCTGGTGCTTTCTTTCTCTGTGGTGTTTCTGAATTACAGTTGGGACATTTCTTTTGATTATTTGAAAAATACCACAGGTTTAGTGACACTAGTCCTAAGCTTAAAGTTATCTTAAAGAAATTCTGGGCCAATGCCTGCCGGGGTTCCGAATTGTCCGAAAGGGATATCGTGGCCCCGGCACACAGGCAACGGAAGGAAAACGGGTGGGTTCTAGTCAGTAAAAGTCTGACGCCCGCCCTAGCAGAGCGGGAGAAGTTATTTCACAATTTCCACGCAAAAAAAAGGCGTATTATGTTAAGTCAGTATTATAAAAGAAAAAAATTAATTCAGAAATTCCTCCAAAATCATGAAAGCAGTTACAGTCATCCAAATCACAACACATCATTCACTTAATACACATTTCATCTCCACCAATCAGACAAAAACATCCGCTGACCGACAGTACATACCTCCAATCAATCGTTCTTCAGTCGTCACCGGCGCAAACGCATCGGGTATTACGTACGCATACGTAGCTGCCAATCCGCGATCACTTACAACCAGGTTAAGCTATATTTAGTTCAAGAATCTTGCGCGCATTATCTGTACGTCCATGTGTCACTGAAGGAATTCTCTCCTGAACTTAGGTATGTGGGTTGCAGTTAACTTAAGAATGTGAGTCAGTAAGAAGTACCAAGTTTTGTTGGGTAAATAAGAATATGAAGCAATGTGGTATTTGTGTCGTTAAGTTGCAAATGCAATAAAAGAGTTTTCATGAGTACCGATTTATTGTGGGTAACTTAAGGAGGCTCCATAGTACCTGAGGCTGGTGAAACCCTGCCAATTATGCTAGTGTCTGAAACTACAATCTCATTGATCCATATTGAAAATAATTTTGCCGTTGAAGATGACCTATAACTGATGCAGCAGCTTACAGAACACAAATGGAGTGTCCCTCATGTGCCTATTTTAACTTGATTAACTATTTTCTTAATATTTCACGTACCTACATAACAACCTTAAACTACTACTAAAGAAAATACATATCAACTGAAAAAACATCACGCAAATCGGATAAGTGGTTTACGAGTTCTAAGCGCACATACAAACACAGAGTGTTCGTTTCTTGATTGTATGTCCTTGACTGCCCACAACACCACGTGTAACTCTAAAACCGTTTCCATAGCAACGCGAATGTCTCTCAGCTCGCAAGAATGATAAGCAGTCAATAAATCTATTATTAAGATCCCCAGATGAGATGACGGCCGAAATAAATCATTCTTTTTATACAACCGACAGCTCGGAGTAACCGCTATGATTGTAATATTGTAGTGGATTCTGTAGACGTTCGGCTGACTATATTTATCAGTTTTCGTTGAGGATAACTGAGTCTGATGATTCAAGTTGTTAGCTAGATTGGGGTCTTGGTTCAATACTCAGAACGTATAAAACCTACAGGCTAGATTATGGAAGCAGCGTTCCCCTTCGGTGCAGTATTCACCATTATTTAGAGAATTTATTCAGGAAGGTTTATGTATATAATACATTAATATTAAACATACATTTAATTTTAAAAAATCTCGATTTTTTGTCAACCCGGGCGAAGCAGGGGTGGGCCGCTAGTATTATATGTGATGCGATGGGAAAGTGATAAGATAAAAAGTGTGGATAAACGTTTCTTTTGGATCTGGATCTTTTTGGATCTGGATCTTGTTTACAAAAGCGATTTACCCAAACATGGGAAAAAGGCTAGGCAGCTGATGGTAATATAAACTGTGGGAACTATAAACTCCAATTTAGGCCTTACCTAGTGAGACCAAGTTCAGCGGTAAGTAGTAACCTACTATGAAAATTAATGATACAAAAACATCTGCAAAAATATATAAATTACGTAATCCTCGGATATTATAATTTCATAATTTACTTTCTATTTCTATGAAACCGTCTTTCCGGACAATTTAGTGTTAGTTATGTATATTTATTTACGTAAGTGTTATGTACTATTACATTCAAAGGTTGCAAATGAGCCACGTCGACTGAGAATTTAAACAATAATTTTGACATAGTGCGTAGAAGTTTTCTGATTGATCTATTTTATGAACCACCCACCGAGGAAAATATCTGGTTCCTAGACTTTTCCTTCTACCAAATTTTTTCTTAATTAAATGGGAGAATGAAAAACAAGCTTAATGCAGGTGTAGCCGTTTTTGGGACAGAATTAGTTGTTTCTCTACCTATAAAGAAATAATCAATTCTGTTCCCACTCACCAATCAGTTTTACCCACTTTGGCGTCCAATGATAGAAAAGTGGGCAAATAAAATTTCAGTCACTCGTTCTACAACAGTGTTTCGGCCAAAATCGCGTAATTCTCAATGTTTCTAATTTAATTGCCAAACAGTTTGAAAGCTAGAATGGTATATTTTATCGGTAGCTTTTTCAGCTTCTCTGACTCTAACAGTACTAAAGCCATATAGCTGTCTCATTATGAACTAGACACCACAACACAGTCAAACTATACTAATCACCAATAAATCACCAATGCACCCGTAATTAAACGAGAAGTTTGCACATAACACTAATTTGTTCTGTTCCAAACTGACGTGACCATTTGACATCTGCCTTCAATCGGTCGCGAGTTATAACCCTGTGACAGACAGACACACGATGTCTTTATAGCGATAACTTGATTACGCAGGTAGATTATTTAGTGACATTTCTGACAGCTAAGAGACGTTTTCTCTCCTTTTCGAACACAGTTTTCGTATAGTGTAGTCTCGCTCTGTCGACACGATTCGGTGTGCCCATCACTAAATAATGGACCTGTAGTGTTGTTGACACGTAAATCGAGTAATCTTCAAGGTCCACTTCAAAGGAGAATGTTGAACAAAGATCTAAATACAATTATCGCTATTAATTGCCGTGTTGGTTAGTGAGAGAAAAATGCGGTATTTTGGAACCAGGAACGAAGCATATCAGTTTCGATATGTAGCTGAGAATAGCCCTAAAGCTAAACCATTGATCAGTTTGGAAATAAGACGGATTGGATAACGAAATCTTTTTAGTCTTTTTAGTTTTTATTCTGTAACTAAATCAACTAACGTAACTAAAACGTCCTTTAATCATTAAGTTCTCTGCTAGTGCTGTGCACTTCTGTAAGTGACGAATTCACAATACCTAAAACTGTATGAGATTTTTGTATGTGTATGTTTTAGTGAGTAAGTCGTTGAGGTGCCTTACCAATAAATAAATAAAAGATAGCAGTTAAGATATATAAAGTTTTCAAGCATAAACGGTACAGTAGAAAATATTACTAAAAGATTGCTATAAAAAGATTAGGTACTGTGACCGCAGAACTAAAAATAGTGTTGTGCTAACAAAACATTAAACTATGTTCTATGGTCGTGGCTAACTTTAGAAAAAGACCATAAATTAAAGTGGGCGTGATCCGCGTAAGCAACTGTTATGAATTATCAAGATCAAAGGTTTTTGCTTTTTTTATTTACGTAATATTTTGGTATAATATAAATCAGCAACTACTAAAATTAATTGTCGACAAAAATTGAGTGATTTTCACCTTCTAATCATAGGACCAATGAAATTAATTAAACTGAAGAAGTTTTTGCTACTTTCAAAGTCAATGCACCGTACGAAAACATTTTACCTTCCTTTAGATACTTATAAAAAACTACATTACAAGAAAGTTATTAACGATATTCTAAAAATAATAATAAATATAACTAATTATCTTTTCACACTACAAATTGTCACCACAACATTTTTTTGTGGTCGCTTCAAAAGTAGCCGTGGTCGTACCTAATTAGTTTTGATGCCATTCTGTGGGCAGATGAACACTATTTTATACACAAAGTTGTAAATAATTTCCAGCACTATTAATTATTTCTTACGCGAGGTGGTTACAAAAATATCTTTGATTAATATCGGTTTCATAAATTTTAGGTGTTACATCACTAGTTTGCTACCTGGGCGTGGTTTTGTTTTGATGTATGAGTAGGTCAGAGAGTGTTGACTTGTGGTTCGAAAAATGCATCAATTTTAATTAACGGAGGGTCTTGCTTGTGTGATTGTTTTCGGAACGAATAGAACAATTTTGGAGATAAATGAGATAACAAAGTTTGTATAGTCGGTTTTTATTACAGTCAGAATAACTGCATATTTTTCTATAAGAGGGAAGTCCAAAGGTGTATTGTTATAAAAAATATCGATCTAAGGCTCAAATGTATCAATATTTACACAATGTAATCGTTGTCTTTAAATTGTCACATTTAACAAAAAGTTGTAAACAAAAGCTTAACGCAATATAAATTGAATCTACGCACGAAGGTGTGTCCAAACATTGAGCGGCAATCGTGCGCGGCTGCCGCGCTGTGATTGGACGACTGCCGCGCGAACATTCGTTGGTTTATTGCTAACAAGAGCGCAGCAGAAATGTGCCCTGCAAACGCCGCGTGTTGCTGCCGCGCTTTTGCCGCTCAATGTTTGGACACACCTTAAAATGCAGATATAATTATGCCAGTGCCCTTGAGTTTAGCTTGCGTGTTCTGTACTCAACTCACGCAATGCGTCGTACGTTCAGCCAGTAATAAGACTTGCCCATCAAGGAGCGCTGTCCCAAGTTAGACGCATTATTAATTGATTATACGTAAAACAAAAGTTATTTTAATAAAACACGTATACTAAAAGAAAATAATCAAATTATCTTTAAAATGGTGAAGGTTTCAAAAAAATATGCTTGATAGATTTTGCGATTCTCAGTTTTTTATCCGCGTTAGACAAATTGCTATGTTAAATTAATTTCACTATTTAATATAAACATCTAAAATATTCCTATATTAAGTTATTAAGAAACTGCTCTAATTTAACATATTTTTTTTCAAATCATTAACACTTTTCGTTTAGACGTCTTCTTCAGTAAAAAATCATTAAAATTCGGTTATCGTCGCCTTAAGAGGATCTTATCCTAATGCGTATAACTAAATAATGTTCCTCAGGAACAACGCAATGTATAATGCGCTGATCCATATATCACTGCATCATTCAAGTCATTTTCACGAATCATTACCAAGGATTTGTTCTGTTCTAGTATCATAGTTTCTTAAAATAGTATAAACTTTCACTATGACCACGTTAGTAAACTGGTTGGTAGTCTAGTTGGCATGAATTTCACAAACGACATATAAAAAATTATCACATTTATGCGAAAAAAAGCAATTTCCATGAACTAACACCTGATTCAACGTAATGCATTGGCTCTCCTTGAAGTTTTACAAAGCTTCTGCGAATTTCCATACATTTAGTTAAGTTCTGAGAAAACGCTGTAAGATTTTTTTACATCATTTTACTAGACATTTTATGTATACTAAATATGACTACGCATAATTTATAGACCAACTAAATATTAAGTTAAAACACGTATTATATTACTACAAGATTATTATTTGTATGACATGTAGAACAATTATTTATTTAAATATTGTAGAAAAGTATAATGGCGGACTTAATACCATAGTTTTGTTCATTTGGTATTTTTTAACAGTCAACAGAAAGGTGACAAAGAAATTAAATAACTACCTATTCCATTTCTTTATAGACGCAATATGTTTCCAACATACGAAAATTGAGACAAAACTATAATTTTCCTGTTTTTATAAAAATAAAGAAGCATTTGAAGCTAAAGTGTTTTACGGTGCGCTTGAAGAGTGTAGCTTTAAATATTATTACACGGGGTGTTAACAATTTACATTTGAAGCTAAAGTATTTACGATGAGCTTGAAGAGTTCAGCTTTAAATATTATTACACAGGGTGTTTTAGTGTCGTCTTCGTTTTTGTTGTCAAATAAATCTTTATTAAGAGTATTAGTATGCGCGGGCGCCGCCGACGTTTGTAGGGCTGCCAAATGCTCTTCATTATTTACGTTAATTTTAGTGCTATACTACTCCTACTACTAAACTACTCTTAGACTTTTTACAGTCTGATTTTTTATTAATTAAATCGATCTGTTTTTAATAGACGTTTTATTCGTTTCAATTGTATCAACCTTTTTGATTGATACTGAATCCTTTTTTTGTGAATCATTGATTAAAAATTGCCTTTTGTTGTAGGTAACCTAGCCTACAAAGTTAACAAAACTAGGTCTATCATAATTCACCATCCCGTTTTAAATTCCAGGGGGCCTAATGCCTCCCGGGTGTCACCACTGTGTGGATCGCCCGGAGGACACGGTGGAGCATACGGTGGAGGTCTGCCCAGCTTGGGCGGAGCACCGCCGTGTCCTCACGGAGGCGATCGGCGGCGGCGATCTCTCGCGTCCGGCCCTGGTTCAGGCCATGGTCCGGAGCGAGAGTGCATGGGAGGCCGTCACCTCCTTCTGCGAAGCAGTAATGCTCGCGAAGGAGGAGGCGGAGCGCGCGAGGGAGAGGCAAAATGCGCCCCCTCGCGCCCCTAGTCGCCGCAGGAGACGCCCCGGGCGTCGGGAGTCGAGAGCCGACTTCCGGCCACCGTAGGCGCGGGCTTGCGGACGGTGAGCAATGGGTAGCTCGCCGTCCGATAGGGACCAGGCCCGGGTCGACGGCGCGTTGTGTTCCACGCGCGCCTCAAAGAGATGTCAGCACCAACTGACGGGGTCCGGAAGGGCCAATGCCTGCCGGGGTTGCGGGTTTGTCTGAAAGGGATATCGCGACCTCGGCACACAGGCATCGGAAGGAACACGGGTGGGTTTTAGTCAGTAAAAGTCTGACACGCCCTCCCGCTCCACCCAGAGCGGGAGAAGTTATTTGATAATTTCCCATCCAAAAAAAAAAAAAAAAAAAAAAGGGGGCCTAATGCCTGCCGGGGTTGCGGGTTTGTCTGAAAGGGATATCGCGACCTCGGCACACAGGCAACGGAAGGAACACGGGTGGGTTTTATTAATTTCCCATCCAAAAAAAAAAAAAAAGGGGGCCTAAAATGGTCACATTAAGCAATTCCTCTAAAAGCAATTCATTTTCTGAATTCCCAGCAATTCCTCTATGGTGACATATATATTAGCTGAATCATATTCGCTTCAATTCATATCAGAATCATATTTTGGTGTATATATTGCCGCATGAAAAAAATTAAGACTGTAATTTTACCAGATAATTTTTCTTTAAATGTTATTTCATTATAATATAAAACTGTAAACTGTGTTTGACAGTTTATTATGAATTGTCAGTTTGTGACAGTTTTTGTGATTCATATTATTATCATATTATAATTCTGCCAAAGCGGCCGTTTTAAGCCCCCAGTATTCAGTAATCTGGAAAGAGCTGGATGCATGATCCACCCACTTTAAGCCAGATATGTTATACCCACGTCCCATGTAATAGAGGTAAGCGCATTGTTAAAGAAAAAAGATTTGTTTTTTTGTTTGTAATGAATACACTCAAAAAAAATAAAAAAAAATAATGATGATTAAAAAAATTATTTCTCTGTATGCTATATTATCACTGAGTTACATATAATTTATAAAAATATCACGCGGGCGAAGACGTTGGCGGAAGCTAGTAATACATAAACCCAGACTCTGAGCTTCTACGAAAAACCGAAAAAACTCAATAACTCTGCACGACCTGGTGATCGAGCCCAGGACTCCAAGCTCAGCAGTCTCTCTTGCGGCCACTAGACTAAAGAAGCAGTCAATTCCCACAATATTCATCATCTGCCTAGCCTATTCCCAACTATGTTGAGGTCGGCTTCCAGTCTAACCGGATGCAGCTGAATACCAGTATTTTACATGGTAATACGATACCCCTTCAGTCAGACTTTCGACCTTCTGACGATCCGTAACAACTGACAAAGATCTACGGATGACAGCCGGGACCAACGGCTTAACGTGCTTTCCGAAGCACGGAGGAGTCTCGGTATGTAAAGATGGTCACCCATCCACGGAACAACCCCGGCAAGCGTAGCTTAACCTGACGGGTCGAGCCGTGCGGCTCTTATTACTTAGCCACGAGCTCCTCCAATTCCCACAATATTACACGCTAATATTATGTGTTCAAATGTTCAACCCTAGGTACAGTCTAGTGCGGGCGCCATCCGTTCCGGTTATTTACTTCCCTGCCCACCTTGTCAGTTCACACGTTACGCTATGTCTGCGGACGTCTTGTAGGCAGGCATGTGTTATTATTATTATATAAGCTGGTTGTAGTCTAGGCACTAGACAATGGTTATTTTTTTATAAAATATTGGTTGAAAATTATATGAAGTTTCTGGTTGACTTTATTATGGCAGTCACTATAGAAATATAAATCATTTATTTGCCAATAATGTAGGTATACAGATATGATGGTTATTTTGATGAGAGTTTCGATACATTTTGCCTTACGGCATGCAAAGTTATTTAATATAATACATTTGTAAAAAAAGCTTTCCGTTCACTAAGTAACATTACTATCATTATTAAAAATACTCATATTATTCAAAAACATTCGAAATTAGGCACAAATAAAAAAAATAATATCAGAAAAATCAATTATAAATGTCAACAAATTAAATTTAAAATGACAATAAATTCAATTACAAATGTCAATAAATTCAGTTACAAATGTCAATAAATTCAATTACAAATGTCAATAAATTAAAACTTTTAACGTTAATTTGAGTCTGATTTCGCTGAAAGTAATAGGAGATTGTACATACATAAACTCACGCCTTGTTCCCATGGGGGTAAGCAGAAAATGCAAAACGCAATCGCTAAGATCCTTCTATATTCCTTTTGCTTCGTTTACGTTCATAGATAGCACGCCGGTTGCGCCTACTAGATAATTTTGTTAAAACATTGTGGATATTCTAACGACAGCCCAAAAGTCTCTAAACTATTGAGTACAGTACACACAGAGAAACACTTCAGCCATAAAAAACAATAAGAAAGAAAAATAAGTTTATTTATCACAGAAACACGTGCATACAAAAATATAATCACATCGAGTAGAACAATAAAACACAATAGATTTAAATATAATCACTCAATCAATAACACATTATATTAGTACTATGTATTAAATACTATTTGTATGTGTTTATGGTGAGGCTCGAAAAACTATTAGAACATTTCTTTAACAAGAACTGTGTTATTTGCGGTGATTTTAATATTGACTTATCAACTGACACTAAAAAAAGAAATGACTTATTAAATTTATTGACATGTTACAACTTTAGACCTCTAGTCAGTTCGACTACATTTATTCGAAATGACTCACGATCTTGTATAGACAATGTCTTCTCCAATTTATCAGACGATTGCGTGATAAGTTGCGATGTTGACCACAATGGCTTGGCAGATGGACATGCGGGATTACTTTGCAGAACAGTATTCAAAAGTAACGACCTATGTAGGAATATAAAAAACAGTAGTCTTCAAATTACTAAACGAATTTTTAATGCAAATACAAGAAGAAACTTTAGGAATTTGCTATTAAATCAAGACTGGAGTGATTTCGGAATAAACTCATTTTTAAAGCAATTTGAAGAAATGTTCACACGCTGTTTTAGAAAAAGGAAACTGCAGGTCCACGTAACTCGTAATACGCAGCTGCGCTGGGTCACTAAGGGAATAAAGGTTTCTAGTAAAATGAAACGATTTCTCTATGCTGGCAAAGGGAATAGACAAAATGATACTGTGATAGATTATAGGCAAAAATACATCGCTCTGTACAGGAAAGTAATAAATATGGCCAAAAAGCTAACAGTACAATCTGAATTAGCAAAATCAACGAACATCTCAAAAGATGTTTGGAAAGTCATAAACAAACATAGAAATAAGAGTGTGAAAAACAATACAAAAATAATTTTAAAATCAAATAATAAGATTGTGTCAGAACCATCAGATATTGTGAATATATTTGCCCAGCAGTTCAAACTTAATTCATCAACCACTACATGCACTGCCCAACTAGCACAAACTGTTGCTTAAGAGCTTTGGAGCTAATCCGATTATTCCCAAAGGCGCCAAGCTCAAGCGCCAGAGCGTGCACTGCAGACCTTATGCAGCCGCTTTGGAGCCAAAGGGGCACAACTTTTTGCAATCTATAGTTCCATTAGAACTTCATAATACTGGCATAAAAGCGCTAGAGGAGCTGCAACTATTAGTTAACACCACACTAAAGCTCTTGTGGCGCTTATTGAATGAATGACAGGTTTAACTGAACGAATAAAGGATCACTGATCATTCACCTTGTCTCTCATTTATTAAATACCTTGCCTACCACCGGGTTGTTCCTGAGTCAGACATTCTGAATAGAAATAAATAATAAGTGAAGTGAAGGTAAATGTTTTTGAGTTATATTTTGTTCTATATGCAAGTGGCTACAAACGCAGATCAGTTTATCGTGCATATAGTTGATATTATTGGAGTATTTTTAACGCGCCTCAATAATTACCTCAGAATATCGTAAAATATTATTATATAAATATTATTATATCACATACCTACACGATATTGAAATTACATACTTGACTACATTTGTATTTAGTAAGTTGCTGGTTCTATATTTAGTTATATTTTACTACAAATTGCGATAAAAACCTATACATTTCTCAAGTAATGTTAAATAATTGTCTTGTAAACATGTCGATGAGAAGCAGCTTTAACTTGCAACTTCAACCTTAATACTTCCTCTCTGCGCGTCAAAGCGCTAAGTTTCACTCTTCTGAAGGTCCAAGTAATACCTGTACCACTAATGCAGTTCAAGTCTTTACAATCACTTTTATTTCGTACTTACTGCAGATATCGAACCACACTAATGGTTATTTGTTTAGAGATCCGTAGAACTCGTTGAAAACCCTAAAATACGATGATCATTTGTAGCTGCTTCTATATTTTTCGCTCTTTCAATTGTTTAACACTTACTATGTCTTACCATGTTTTCAGAATGCCTTTCAAAATAATTCAAACTTATAATGAACAACAAAATAAGCAAGAACTTTGCATCTGTCCATCTAAGTGGGAAAAACACGGAGTGTTACACTGGCCGAACAAAAAAAGTAAAAAATTATGTAAAATAGAAGATTCAACTCCACAACCAAACTGGACTAAAATAAACTGCATTGTTAAAAGGAAAAATATTATGTCGTATGAAATTGCTGACAAGCAGTTGACAGAATTGTTAGATTGTTCGACAACAGAACAAGAAGCCACAGAACTACATGACTACATTTGTGTTTCAGCGCCCAAATTCGTATTTGCTCGCGATAGCTCCATTTTCTTTCACATTCGACATAGTCTAGTTTATATTCAGTATCGCTGTCCGAGTCCAGTCTAGAAAAAAGAAACAATAAATTACGCAAAGCAGGTTATTTTACTTTATTTTTATAATATGCCACACCAAGCTATAGCTTACTTTTCCTCTGTAACTGGTCTGTTATCAGTAATTGAGAAAACAAAATCTACGGGACCCTCGCTTGTGTTTGTTGAAATCGAACTTGGCGCATTATTTTTGTTTGTTTCCAATGAATCCCATAAAGAATAAATTAAATGAATAGAGTTTTATAAATAAAAGCTAAATTACTCTCACGTAATTGAGTTAAAAAAACTTACGTTTTATTTAATATTTCAATTACAGAATTCTCGTAAACAGTTGCCCTTTTTAATTTCTGCATATTTTGATAAACTCTCCGTACTTTCTTGCGATATCCACCAGTTCTTTCTTTGAACTTCCATGCTTTCAGATCCATATTTCTTTTAAACTGGCTTAAATATTTTATAAAATCTAATTTCTCCAATAAAAATAGCAGAATGTATCCAAATGAGTAGGCAATGTCCATTACTCTCCTGCTGCTATTGTGAAGCCTTAATGTCGCTATTAGTGAAACAGTCGATCAAATTCCTACTTAAGTCTGCGCAAAAGAACAAATCACTTCTGCAATGAAACTTTCAGTGGCAGAACAGTGATAAATATATCTTTTATACAGTTCCGTTAAAAAGTCTGCAATTAAAGTCTTTATGCAGTTCTGAAGCGTACAGCAGCGGCAATAGATGCTTATTAGAAGCTTTAAGCTTTAACATCTATGTTTTAACTCTCTTTTAAAGCTATAGACGGAAAATGGGTTATAAAATTAACTCTTATAAAACCTAGAGTGGCATTTGGTTCAGTTTCTGCTACCCCTAGTGATATTTACAGCTATGAGCAATTACGGAAGCAATAGTAGAACTTAAAACCACTTTCTGAACCCCTAAAGCGCTACTGTACAGCTAAAAGTTGCAAAATAGGCTGCTATTTCCACTAGTGTGTTAGTTGGGTGGGGCTGCTATAAATATCCTACGTAAAAGTGCAAAAAGAGTAACCAATGACCTTGTCCTAGACCCTGTCACTCCCTTTGAGATATTCAAAATGGTGAAAAATATGGACGACAAAAAATCTTGTGGCTATGATGACATAAATATATCAGTAATAAAGGACAATATAGACGTACTAGCGGAACCTTTAAGCATTTTTTATAACAAATGTTTTGACGAAGGAATTTTTCCAGATCAACTAAAGATAGCCAAAATAATACCTGTACACAAAAAAGGATCTAAAACAGACCCAAAGATGTACAGACCAATTTCATTACTACCTATTCACTCAAAAATTCTTGAAAAGTTAATTAAAACTAGATTACTCAGACACTTCAACCTAAATGGAGTTTTAAGTAGAAGACAATTTGGCTATCAGAAAAACGTTGGGACACAAGACGCAATAGCGACTCTAATTAAGGACATAGTTAGCAGATTGGACGACAAACAGAAAGTAGCTGGGCTTTTCTTAGACTTAAGTTCAGCATTTGACACGGTGGATCATAAACTACTGCTAGAAAAACTTGAGCACTACGGTGTCAGGGGTAAAGTATTGGCACTTCTCACGTCATATTTAAAAAATAGGAAGATGTTCGTGGAGATCAAAGCAGTGGTGTCACAGATAAATTCCTCAGACAAAAATTGTCCAAGTCTAGAAACATATAGGTCCCAATTATCTCCTGTGCACACTGGCGTACCACAAGGCTCCATACTGGGTCCGATATTTTTTATTGCCTTTGTTAATGACCTTATACAACACATGACTGGAAAAGCTGCGGGATCTATCCAGCTTGTGGTGTTTGCTGACGATACCAATGCAGTTGTTTCGGCTGCCAATATAAACTCTCTTAATTCCATAGTTAATCAAACCTTAGATATATTCCATAGCTGGTTTGCTGTTAACAGTCTTAAAGTTAATGCCAGTAAAACCAATGTAATGCTTTTTCGTTCAACTTCTAAAAATAAAGATAGCATTGACTGCGTCATAAATGGAGAAACAGTGAACGTGGTCCCAGTGGTTAAGTTTCTGGGAGTTCACATCGACAGCCAGTTAAAATGGAAACAAGAGCTAACATACCTAGAGAAAGCAATCAGCTCTGCCTGTTACGTACTAAGAAGTTTAAGAAACGAGGTAACCATAAAACATTTAAAAATGGTCTATTACGCATTAGTTGAGTCAAAACTGAGATACAGCATACTTTTCTGGGGAGGAAGTTATGATTACAATACTCAAAAAGCTTTTGTGATTCAGAAAAGAGCAGTCAGAACCATAAATAGAATTCAACAGCAAGAATCATGCAAGCCACATTTTAATAACTTAAATATATTGACAGTCCCAAGTTTGTACATTTTGGTCCTACTTAGTCACTTATCAAAATATATCTTTGAATATGAGACTGAAGATGAAAGGAAAAAAAGGGAGAGTACAAGAAGAAAAGATCTCCAGATGAAACAAGTGACTCACCTAAACGTTGTAAAGCATAGCGCCTACTACAAGTCATTGAAAATTTTCAATAAATTGCCGACTGAAATAAAAAGTCTAGTATATACAAGTGGGTTTCAGAATAAGCTTAAGCGGTTCTTGTTAAATAAGTGTCTATATTCTATTGATGAATTATAAATTAATACACAAAAGTTGAACGTAACATAATTTTATTGATATGAAATGAAAATTTTATTGAATTTAATGAATCGACGTATGACATTTAATTTGTTTTTTTATTTTTTATTTTTTTATTATTATCCTGATTTTAATGTAATTTGGATTATTGTAATGATTTAAATAAATATTGCATGCATAATGTTTCTTATATAGGTATTTAGTTATAGACATTCAGACACAATGTAAATTGTTATTGAATAAATGAATATGAATATGAATATGAATAAAGTAAAGTTCATCCATGTCGAAAACACCACGTGCGACTCTAGAACAGGTAATCACATGATGGCTCACTAATGCGTTTTTATAAATAGCTCCAAATATCTGCGGTATGCGCAACGGGGCAAACTGCATTGTCTGACACTTCGGATCACACGCGCGACTCTACAGTGAATCATTTAGAACTGCATCATTGTGCTGCGTCAGAAATAAATGGGTATTTTTAGTAGTAGAGTTATAGTTGGGGTAGTTAGTGGCAACACTGTTAACCTACTTCTATTTTTGTTTGCAATAAAACGGGAAAATCTTAGGTGTGATCCGAATTGATCGATTGAGTGGAGTTGTTTTTATCGAGTGTCAGTGAGCGTATGTCATGTCAATTGTGAAATTCTTGTGACAAAATGTTATAAAAATGTATATCGTCTACTTATGTAGAGAAAAAATACTTGATTAGACTCATTTTTTTTAAATAAATCTTAGTCACGCAGATGTATATTTTTTAAGTAGCAATACCTACATGTAAACTATTATACATACATACAATTAACTATTTACACTAGCTACTATTTGTTTTCATAGATATAGGTAGGTATTTATTAAAGAGGATAAAAATATATACACTGGATAACCTTCTTTAACTAAATTAACTAACAAACTATTAAAATATAATAACCTAAAACTATAAACAAACTAAAATATGGCGTCGAAAAACTCCTCCGCGTCGCCGTACACTAGGTACTCAACTAAATGACTAACTAACTATACAAATCTTAGTTGGGTACTAGATTTTGGAATCAAAACATTTCTATAAATTGTGTCAGTCGCGGTTGTTTTTGACAAATTTTCTGATAGTAAACATTTTCTTTGCTTTTCACGCACCGTGTATGTATCAGCGTGGTCGCGGGCCAGCACTAGTGCGTATTATTTTAATGGAACTTAGATTCCTGACGTGCTATTCTGTAACCTTCTCACCGTAAAAACTTAGGTGAAGTGAGCGTGGAGTGAGCTGTCATTCCACAGGGCCACTATTGACAGCTCAGTTCGATGTTTACAGAAAGAGTGAGATGTTTACAGAATAGCATGGCTGGCGTCGCGTTGGTAGAATTCCTCTCATCCGTTGTTGTGTGCACTTGTTAATTTTATGACTTCACTAGTGAACGCCACGGTTTTGTTTGTGTTGAGATTTTCGATATATTTTTCGACCATCGAGTTCATAGCAATACACATCGTACCAGCCCGGCACTTAGCCACTAACTAGTACCCACTATATTATCAAGTCAAATTCAAATGTATATTGCTCAACACAGTACATATTCATACATTTCTAGATGTCAAGTGAATGCGCAGTCCACTGTGTTGCACCAATTCAGGCATACAAAATTATAGTTAAAATTATACCATGTCATACATTCCATTTAATAGATGCCTTATACAATATCATAAATTCCAATTAATACCATAAACAATGTCAGTAATTCCTATTACATTGATTAATAAGTATGTAATAGTTGCCTGCCTCGTTGGTCTACTGGTGGAAAACGCGACTGCTGAGCGTGAGGTCCTGGGTCTTCCCGGGACCCGGGATCTGGCAAAGTGTTATTGGGTTTTCCAACTGGAATTTCTCAGAAGCAGCCCGGAGTCTGGGTCTGTGCCCAGTTGATTGGAATAGGCTCGCCACCTAATATGTAATACTCAAACATAACTGGCGAAATGTGGGTGTGCTATAGGTACCCGTCGCCTACACCTTCGGGGAATACAAGCGTGATGTTATGATGATGTGTTTTGTAATAGTTAGCCTATAAGTTTCTCCTGCGTAGGTAGGTGTATTACGTCTATACCTCGTCTACCAGAACTAAGGCCTAGCCCGCACTCCGACCCTGCCGGGGTCGCGGGTTTGTCTGAAAGGGATATCGCGACCTCGGCACACAGGCAACGGAAGGAACACGGGTGGGTTTTAGTCAGTAAAAGTCTGACACGCCCTCCCGCTCCACCCAGAGCGGGAGAAGTTATTTGATAATTTCCCATCCTCAAAAAAAAAAAAAAAAAAAAGCCCGCACTCCGATAAAAAATTGCGCGTAGTTTTTATCACAATTCTGTAACATCACGCACTGTGAAGAAAAAGTCTCGACGTCATTTAAAGCTTCGTGCAGATCAGCGCGACGCGACAGCGCGATGCAACACCGGTTATTGTTATACCGTCAAGTTTTCTTAGAAATTGTATTGTTCGTGACGCGGCGCGGCGTCGCGTCGCGCTGATCTGTACGAGCTTTTAGGATGTTTTTACACTCGTTACACCTACCACAAATAGGTATAGGTATCTATAGATTTGTTTTCAATACCTACATACTAGTAGACCGTTAGGTATTGGCATAGTGCGGGGCTGTGACCTGCAGTTCTATCACAACAAGTGTCGGGCTCACGAGTCGCACTAGTGTCGAGTACGCCGCTCGAGTTACGTTGTTTGTCAAATAGTTCTGCTGATATGTTTTGCTCGGAGTATTTCTGAATCAGCAAGTATGTTGATGAGATATTTTAAGAATAAAGTAATATGAAGGTGCATCTGTATTTTCTTTTATGAAGTCTCTACTTACTATCAGGATCTACCTACAACTCTTGGAAATAGGCATCTAGCTTTATTTTTCTCACTTACCGACTCGTTGACAATTAAGTGCATGTAATTGGTTTATTTGAAATAAATGCTTTGAGTTTGTGTTTGAGTTTGATCAAATTAATGCCCATAACATTTTATTGGGAAACACCCATATAATTTTGTCTTTAATTTAACTAACTTTGATAGACGAGTTGGCAGACTATCCGAGTTTTTGACAGCCAGTTCTAGTTGCTATACAACACTATAATTTTACTATGTCTACCGGGATGGCCTTCATCAATTTGTAATTTGACTACACAATATTCCTCCCATCTACAATATATTTGTCTGTATTTTGATAACTTACAACGTTTTCGTGCAATGATGAAAATCGATTCGAAGAAACCTTTCCAAAATGTATCAAACAGTTTTTGAGATGAGTGCTTCCATGACATAGCATATAAAAATATTTGATTAATTTTGACGTAAAGGAATCAGCTGATTAGCGGCTATAATTACCATTCTATTATTACAAAGTGGAGACGATAGCCAAGTCTACAATAATGTAGTACAATACCGCTGTCTAACAATTGGAACTATTGCAACTATCCATCATCTAAAATAATTGAGCTTACGACATGAGATATCGTGGCCGAAATAAATCATGATACCTACTGTGAAGAAATGTTTCCATTACCTACGGTATGTTCAAGGGGGATGCGCTTAGCCAACGAAATTCTTTTCTTACGTTTTTTGCAATTTGCAGGTCAGTGACAGGCTGTACGAGTATGTTGATTAAAATATGATTTGCGACCGTAACAAATATGGCGTTACAGAATTATAATCATTAGAATCAGAAATACAACTCCTTAATTTAGAATTGGCCTCAAATGTGATTTCATGAAATATTCATTCAATAATATGGATTTAGAGAGTTGTATTGAGGATTATTTTGATTATAATTCTATAAATAATAAAAACGTAAGAAAATTTGATTTTCGCGGGTTACCCTGTCGCTTTCGCCTTAATTTGAAAATTTACATTTTGATCGCGCATTGTTATGGATAGGTATAGTAAGGGAAATTAGTTGATAAGTAAATTGTGTTTGTAATTTTTTACAGTTGTCTGAAATGGCTCTAACATGGCAATTTGGTGTAGGATGTCAGTGTGCTTTAAAATTAATTACCCTGACTGTACCCACTGAATATTACAATGCCTTCTTGTATTAATAATATTATTCCGTTCGATATTTATTTGAATGAAGCTTTTTCTCGAAAAACCCATTTAAAAATTGTAATCATCACATTATGTTATCAGAAAACCGTTGTTTATGAAGTTTATCTTAGTTGTCACTATTGCTGCTTTGCGGGGTTAACGCTCGGTAACCATAGTTGGTTTATGACTGACCAAAGAAAGAGGAGATATGGATTATACTGACAGCTAATGCAGCCTGACTGAATTAAGGCACTTCGACGCTAGCTTTTTATTTCATTCCACGTTCACACGACACCGACACCGATATACGTTGATCTGCTCGTTTCATTTATCGATAATTCGGTGAAAGATCCCGAGTGCCGAAATCCAACATCTTTCTATCGGTTCACTAATGAATTCATTTTTCACTTTTAATTTATTTTGTGTTCAGACGTTCCACTTTGAGTGAAAGATGCCGAATGCAAAACAGAAATGAATAAAAAGTGAAGCGTCTGTTTCATGAAATCCATTGCCATTCATGTTTTAACCCAGAAGACTCATATTAATGTATGTGTTTCAGAGAATGCAGTGGCAGCGACGAAGCCAAAGCGTCGCGCCTACCTTCTGAAGCGGAAGGCGCTCACCACCGGCTTCTTCGACCAGAGCCGCACCAAAGACGCCGACAAGGATAAGGGTGAGTCCTACCACTGTTTTAGTTCTATTGTAATGTAATTTAAGGTTGTATAATAAAACATCTCGTTACTCTCCCGCGTAGATTCCTAGTCTCCGCTTTGATTGGCTGCCTTGGCCGAAATTCGGTCTGGAGGACTATTATACAGGGTGAATTTGAATTCATGCGACACCTGTTAAGGGGTCATTGTACTCATCATTATGAACAACTTTCACTGTGGGACCAACGTTGAAATCGCGAAAAAAAAATCAGCTGTTCCCAACATTTATGTTCGCATAGCTCGTCAAAATGTAGGAAACAGCTGATTTTTTTTTAGTCACTGTATATAGGTCCTGCGCACACACACAAATCATTAATTTCAATTAGGTTGGCAATTAGCACTTTTTGAACGTTAGTTACAAAAGACTGCGCAAAAACCCTTCACCACTTCCTAGTATTTTTTTCCGCTGACAACAACGTTCTTAGTATTAAATAAAGTGAACCTTATCTACTAGCTAATTAACTTATTTACACGAGCCGACACAGGAGAAGAAAAATAGCAATCGCAAATAATAAATCTGTGTGCTATTTTTACTTCCTCAATCGTAACATACAAAAATAAAAATGGAGGGTTTAAGAATAACCAAATTTTTGACTTTTAACCCAAAGCCATTTCGAAATACATATAATTTTATAGTAGGTGCTCCTTAAGGAATCAAAATACAATAGATCAGAATTCATCTTGTATCGAAGAAACAGACATTTTTATGAACGAATCTAAATCGGCGTTTACATTTTCAAATTAAAGTTGTTATCTAAAAAACTCACTTATTCCACAAACTAAAACATTAAAGTATTTCTGACCTAGTGACTATAAACTATTTTTATGAACAACTGTTTCCAAATATAGATTTACATGTTTAAACTAACTGCTACGCTGCTACGTAACCGAACTTTGATGTAGCCCGTAATCGTAGGCATTCCGTAGACGCCTACGCCGTAGCAGATGTCGTAGACAGGTTAACTATGCGTCAGTACGTTGTAAGACCCAACTGAAATTTATTGACATTGAAAAGTATTGTTGATATCAGCGTTAATAGGTATTTAGTAAAATACATTTTAATTAGTATATGAAATCTAATCAATAAATATAATGTCAACTTTCTTTCAAAAGTTGTCGTTTCGAATTTGCTTCGTTCGCAGTTTCGTCCAGTCACTCTCGAACGGAACTATGTTGGGATCGGCTTTCAGTCTAACCGAATGCAGCTGAATTCTACAGCCACTGCCTATCTGACCTCCAAAACCCGGTGGTAGTTTAACAAATCGTTACAAGAAGCCTAAGGAGGCTCTAAGTAACGAAAGGATGGCCAACTCTTTACAGTCTTGGTTAAAACCGTGGAACCAACCATTTGTAGGAAATTATGTAAAATAACGAACTTCTCAAACTAAATTTCTCGTCCGTCAGAACTCAAGCAGCTGTTACGAAATCTCTTTAAATCGCGCTCGTAAATTCTCGACGGTATATTTCTTATTAAATTCTTTATAATCACGTGTTCGGTAAACAGAGATAAATCTGCAAGATGTGTTAATTGAGAAACTCTGTGGGGCTGTGAAGAATGTGGGATCTTTAACTTAATCTTTAGCTGTGCCCGCAGTTCTGTCCGCGTGTTTGTTTTTTAAAGGCCTAGGTCTTCCAGTCACTAGCAAAAAGTTTAGTTCTAGGTTAGCGTGCTGTATTAATACTTCTTTCTTCGGTTGAGATAACTAATGGACGGACGCTTAATAAAAATCGGGTGGTGTCGTGGGACACTCGGTTGGAACGAAGTTTCTTTCGCTGATTATTACGTATTAATACAGAGACATCTAGTGGTTCAAGTTTCAAGTGTCAAAAGATTTTGTTTTTGTTTTCTACATGTTAGTTGAGCCTATTAATTAGTGATCTAATTATTATAGTTTTAGATTTAGGAAAAATGAAACACCAGTTGTACAAAGAAAACAAATTGACAAGTATATTGCACACAGATTATATTAGAATAGATGGCAATAAGGTAGAATAACAATGATTTGCGATTAACTTATTTTAACACTACTGTATTAAAAAACAACGTATTAAAAACTTTTGACACTTGAAACTGGCTTGTTCGGGCATAACACTTGTTCGTTACGTGACGGTTCACTTCTACCGCAAGCCGCGTTAAAGAATTTCGTTTCTAAAATATCGAAATAAATCATTAGATTGAAAGCATGATAACAAGGCAGGTCTCGGAAGTTTGCAACTGAAAACAGACAACACACACAAACATATCTTACTAGCTTTTGCCCGCGGCTTTGCCCGCGTGGAGGTCGGAAATTATCCCACGGGAACGTAATACCGGGATAAAAAGTATCCAGCCGTGCTATTCTGCAAACATCTCACCGTGAAAACTTGGGTGAAGTGAGCTTGATGTGAGCTGTCATTGCACCTAAAGCTAGGAATTGACACTATTGACAGCTCATTCCACCTCACACTTCACGCCACGGTGAGATGTATACAAAATGGATGGACTGGTCATAGTTTGCCTGCGTGCTTGATTACATCGAAGTCCTGCCTGCCTTTAAATGGTTTAAACAAAATAAATGCTTTGAGTTTGAATCCTTTCAGCTATTGGTTAGGCGTGAAAAGGTAGTATAGATTTCGCATAATACGGTATCAAAATGGGTAATCTTATATGGTATACAACGGGTCGATAGTTAGTACATTTACTAATAGTCTTTAGTCTTTTTTGTCTGAAATTCTCAGAACAACGAAATCCCGTATTTAAATGTATTAGACCTGTGTAAACGATACGGTTATTTCATTGAGATGTAAACCAGAATATCGTAAAACTCGGTTTGATCTGAATTTAAGACCTCGTCTTAAGATTTATAGCTTGTCAGTCAATAATTAAGTTGTAAGCGAATCTTTTGTTGTACAGTTTTATTGTGATTCAGTAATATATGTGAATTCTTGAGGTTTTTTTATGTAAATCAAACTAAAACACAAAGCATTTGAAATAAACCAATTACAGGCACTTTTGAATTGTCAAGGGGTCGCTCAGTCAGGAAGATGAAGCTAGTTGCCCATTCCAAAGCGTAGTAGGTTCCTATCGAGAAGAACGGGCAAGAAACTCCACGGACACTCTTTTAAATAAATTATTTACTAAAAATAAATGATAATACATTGATCTTGGTTGATGTTTTGTGTTGATAATTTCAATTTACGTTTTGTCAGATCTCACATGTACAAACACTCAAACTCAAACCCAAAAAAGTTTTATTTTTTAACTAGTATTTGTTCAGGAACTTGATCATAATAATTTAAACGACCGAACCGTTTAGTTTATGAGGATATTATTTTATAATGTTAGCCTATAAGTGGTCCAGTGCAGGGCAAAGGCCTATTCTCATACAAAGAAGGAATGAACATATAAACTTGTATTGATTTGATTGAATTTGTTAATAATATTTGTAAACTGTTTGCATGCCTTAGTTAAAGGTAGTTAGTATAAGGATCATTTTAACCTTAACACCTGTAACTTGTACCTACTTTCTGTGCAAATAAAGAACTATTCTATTCTATAGTAAGCTTGAAATAAGTTTCATATTGACTTCGATAAACAGGAAAAAACACGTTTCAAATTCAAATTCTTTATTGGATTTCTATGAAGATCAGACCGTTTTTATCTTTTCTCGGGGAAAACCCATGTATTAGTCGTCGAGTCGTAAAAGTCAAGAAGGCAATGAATTTATTAATCCACCGGGACCCATATAAATGTTTTTTATATAGCTAGACTTTATTTTATATGGTTTTTATGACTGGCGCTACTGGTTTATATTCTAACTTCCATCATAAAAAATATTAGGTACAAATTTGGGCAGTCGATATTTTGTTTTTTCCGAGGCGCTTGTGAGCACAGTATAAATAAGTAACAGTATTTATGTTTTCATAGAAGCGGCCGAAACGAGACGCTTTGAAATCTGAGTGTATATCAGTATGCAACAGTATCGAGAATAAGGTAGTTACGCACGGACGCGGAAGGTTTATCTACCGAGCGGCCGTAGGTAATTATTTCAAGGTCACTGGCGGTGGCTTTGATTTTGAATTTTGGATTTTTGCCACCTACTTCTGAAAATAAAAGGACTTTTTCACTTGGTAGTGTTTTTTTTGCTCGATTTTATTTTTTTGTATTTATTTCTTGCATTTTACTTGTAGTTCCCCACACAAATTCGAATATCACTACCTGCTATGTAAATAACAGTGTCAGGAACATAGTATAACATCATCCACATAGACTAAGTGGGAAAAATATGTATTATTGAAGCTAACGCATAAACTACCCAAGCAAAGTTAATAAATGTTTATATGGATTAAAGTATATACCTATCAAACAAAAAATTATCATCAAAATCAATTAATAATTGGCGGAGTAATCGCGTAACAAACAAACAAACAAAAACATACAGTCGAATTGCGAACCTCGTCCTTTTTGAAGTCGGTTAAAAATGCTCCCGCGCCTCTAAAAAGGCACTACCAATATTTTATTTTCCGCCTAGAGCGACCGGTCCACTCGCTCTACCCTAGAGCCGGCGCTGTCCTTATAAGCCGTTGTTCATAATTCCTTCTCCCTCAAGAGATAATATTTTTTAGAGGAGTGGCGCTGGTGTACCGTTGTACGCCCTCTTAACCTAATGCCGAAGGCTTTTACCAAAGACAAAGTAGAACAGCACGTGAGCACATGCAACTTTAAAGCACATACAATCGCATAGCTCTCGTATCTCCGCCAGCTCACAGAAACGCCTCATCTCCAAATATTTACAATTCAACTGTTCATTGTTTATCCAAAAAAGTTTATAGTGCGAATTATTCAGAAACGTTTGCTAGCAAAAGAAAGATATTTCAATGTTCACTTGCGATTGTTCAAGACTGATTCAATGTGCTACGTGCGTTCTCACACGTTCCAACTGCCATGCAATGATTTTTAATAGATAAACACAACCTGCCTCCTTCGTTGGGTCTAGTTTTCGCAAATACTACTACTGAGCATGAGGTCCTGGGTTCGATTCCCAGGTTGAGCAAAGTGTTATTAGGTTTTTCCATCAGGAATTTCTCTGTAGCAGCCCGGAGACTGGATTTGTGCCCGGTTGATGGCAATAGGCTCGCCCCCTATTACATGGGACTTAAATATTACTCTAGAAATATGGGTGAACTATAGGAACACCCCTGCCTAATCCTTCGAGGAAATACAAGCGTGATTTTATGTTTTTAAACATAAGTTTTTGTATACCAAACTGCTATTAAACTTTTGAAGGGAATTTTTCAGAAAATTTATGTTTTTTTTCTCAAAAGATCATTATGACATTAACCTGCATTGTTCACAAATAACCTAACCCTTATAGGAAACTAGCTGCGTCCCGCGGTTTCACCCGCATAAGTCTTGATCCCGTGAGAATATCGGGATAAAAAGTATCCTATGTCGTAACCTAGGTTATGGTCTACCCATGTGCCAAATTTCATCCAAATCCGTGTTAGCGTGGAATTGTAACAAATAAACAAACTCACTTTCACATTTATAATATAAGTTAGGATAGTTAGGATGTCTGTTCTTTGGAAAATACCTAGAGCTCGTGAGTTTGGTTCGATGTTTCGATTCAGCCGAAGTTGGGTAGGAAACGTGTGTGTTTCCTACCCAACTGCTTACTTTTCTAGTTATAATGAATATTTGACGTGTCAGTGTTTCTGTTTTCTAATGACCAAGCTATGGTATAAATATCATGTATGTTACGTTCAGAAATTTACGGATTATTCGATTAAACCACGAAACCACATGTTCCACCTAATAACGGCACTATTAAACTAGCATAGAAACCAAAAAGAAATATTACACCCAATAAACACGCATAATTATTTGATTACACAAATTAATACAAACGGCATGACTTGGCACAATAAAGCATAACTCTAGACTAGACTTATTGATATATTGGCTAGCCGAATGGACCCTGTCCGGCCATTGTTTACCTTGATTGTCAAGAGACGCGCCAAACGAATATATCTTGTAAAAGTAAATGGCTACGACAATATCAGACCACGCAAAAAGGGTTCCGTAGTTTTGTTTTGTCTGAATGCAAAGATAATTAAAATGTCCGTTTGTTTTTTGTATTTATTTGTATAGTTAGTTATTGTATTCAGTACCTAGTGTAAATAGTTATTTGTGTTAAGTATTGTAAAGCGAATTGGTTTCTTATAATTAAAATCAAAATCATGTATTTGCAAATAAGGGTTAACATTATGTAGATGTCGTACAAATCATGTAACAATGATAATTATACTAGATGTTGTTATCATTGTATTTTACCTTTCGGCATGCAAAATACAAACAAAAAAATATATATTACAGAATAAAATTAAAAACTTATATTAACTTATAACAGAGTTAATAAAATCTGAATCTAGAACATCTAACTCAGAATATAATTTTTTAAATATGTCAAACTAAACCCCTGACAAGTTTTGGGCGCAGACGTCGCAGTAGAAAATATTTAAATCGTCTTCAGAAAAGGACGAGTTTCTCTTTTTGACGATTTTTTGTTTGCAGCTAAAAACATGGCATGCAGTTTTGCAATAAGGCTCAAGATACCTTTTACTTCCGAATCAAAATGTGCGAGGGGGATGAGTTTCCCAAGGATACTGTTCTTATTTTGAAATGATGGAGTTTCTTGCCCATTCCGTTCCATAGAAAACCACCTTTTGCAAGGAACAAGTAGATTCAATTCTTCTGCTTTCTTGTAAATTTTTACATTTAACGGTAATTTTACGGTAGCCTTTTAATGGTGTAACTAATAACTTTACGAGTCACGACCGCTTTTATTTATTTATTTAGTCACATTTTCAATCCTTTCGGGCAAGTATTTTTAATGATGCTTTTTAGAACGGAACCCTAAACCCAGTAATTTTAATAGTATTTTAACGCAAAAAGTTCCTTAAAACATGGTTACTGCGGGGGCTGGCGACCAGTGAAATATTCCGACAATCTGAACCCGTGCCAAGAGTGAGTCGAGACTACATCACACCGTTTACCCGCGTCGCTTTATCAACACTCCACTATCAAACCACTATCGATCGCCATCTAATGAGTTATGACATCTTGTTGGAAAGTCATGTGTGAATGACATATTTGGTTGGATGGTAAAACGTTTTTTTGTAGTTCTTAGAAAAATTCTCCCATAAAAATTAAAATAACAATTTCCATTATTTTTTGCTAAGTGCTATTAGTGAGGTTGAAGTTAAAGAGATATAGGTCTAGCTAATTTGTAGCAGTAGAAGCTTGCAGTATATGTATTAATCTCTAATGAACATTACGTTAATAGTTAACCTTACTTCAATGAGAAATAAAACTACGTATTTATCAACGTTTAAATACGGGGACATTAAACTCGGGGAATCCCTAGAAAAAGCATCGTAAAGATTTTTGTTAATTCCGATCAATCAAAATTATAGGAAATTACACCAATTAAAATGACTTCTGTTTTCTTGTTTCGGTAAACAGTTAACAAACACTGAACTCTCGTTGCTGAAATGTAATATTAATTTATTGTTGTTTGATTGTTTTGTCAATGATATTTTAACAACAAGCTGTTATCTCTATATCTGTTTTTACTTCCACGCCACGAGGACTGCATTACAAGCCTCGTAGAGGTTCTTCTAAATCTTCTAACTCTGAGCCTTAGCAACTAAACTCAACTTACGTTCACGTTCATTAGAATTCGTGAACGTAGAATCAGCAGCATTATCTACCTACCTATATGACGGAGCGAATTCCGCGAATGCTGAGCGAATAGCTGTGGCATGATAAAAATAACGCGCGCTTTCTAATGTTTAAGGAAAATATCCAGCTGAATTATTATAGAACATTATTTTGATATATTGAGATTGATAACTGTATACGAAAACCTCAGCATCACCAGCGTTTTCCCAACTATATTGGGGTCGGCTGCAAGTCTAACCGGATGCAGCTGAATACATGGAACGACTGCCTATCTGACTTCCATAACCCAGTTACTGTGTAACACCCTAACCGGCAAGACTCTTTGTCAGACTTTCTGGTTTCTGGCTACTGGTAACGACTGTCGAAGATCTACAAATGACAGCCGAGATAAATCGCTTAACGTGCTTGCCGAGGCACGGAGGGGTCTCGGTATGAAATAGATGGTCACTCATCCACGGGCCGACCTCGGTAAGCGTAGCTTTACCTGGTCGCTTAAGCTTAATCATAATCAAAATTAGCTATCAGAATCTAAGTAGATTGTTACACGAAATGCAAAAACAAATAACACGATACGAGAACTAATTTGTAGGGGTCACTACTATTATGTAAACAGTGTTATTACCGAATGTTTAATATTTACATTTACCGCTAAAATAAACCGTAACACCGGTATTTTCTGGGCCAGTTTCTTAACTTTGTCGGCTTCCATTTCAAGGTTGTTACAAACTTCACCTGTGTTTATAATAGTTGTAAACTATTACGTTACAGAAAGAAAATGTTGAAATGGTTACGTTTGATCGAATAGATTTTCCTTATTTGTTTTTCCATATCTACGAACCCGCACTGGGCCCGCGTGGTGGATTACGGCCCACTCCCTGTCAGAGACAGGAGGCCTGTGTCCCAGCAGTGGGAACATTATAAGCTGATTATGCTTATGCTATGTGCTTTTTGCGAGTTGCTAGACTCGGCAATCGATCATTAAGTTACAAGTCGAATATCGAGCTGATCTGAAGAGATTATAGTCCGGTCCTACAAATAATGATTACTTTTAAATACACTTAAGCAATACTATGTAGACGTTGGTCATCTAGAGTCTTTTGATTAAACTAGTACGTAGTATTTTTGACTTTTCTAGTACTCACCCAGTTGATCCAATAGTTTTTTTTAAACAGGATCGATTGGCATCAATAAAGGTGCGGCAGGGGTGGCCCTTGGGCCCTTGGGCCACTCCGCCGCACCGTAACATAATCCAATAGTACTAGTACTAGTAATTACAATATTTTAATAAATAATGTTTATATTTATGGCTCATGATTAATAGACGAATAAATATTATGCCTTAAATGCAATGTATGCAACTCCAAATCATGCCAAACATATGTCAAAATAAAATATATGCCAAAAACAATTATGGCTAAGTATAAATATGCCAAAATGGTTACGAAAAAAAAATATGCGAAAAGAGGGGATCCCGTTTTAAAATGCAAGCGATTGTAATTTAGTTTTTATCAAAAAAATGTTAATTTATTATGACCTTGAAGGAACCTACGTTGAAAGCTCTAAAGGTGTAACAATACCGATGCGTCTGGACAATGTTTTTGCATCGTTCAGATACGCCCCAGTTTTTATAAGAAGTTTGTGTAAACAATAAACGTTTCGAAAATATCTTGAGCTTATTTTTGTTATTGTCAAATTACAAGTCAGTCCCTGTTTGTTGAGAGGGTTCCAATTGTAGACAAAAGCGAGTGAAATTTCGAAAATTCTGTGTGAAAATTAGAAGTAGGTCAAGTGCAAGATATGTATCACAGCAATAAAAAAAGACAACTAGATTCGTTAATATTAATGCTAGAAGAATGTTATACAAAATCTTGAAAATATTATGATCGAAAATTAATAGTAATTTTTTATGAAAACCTCATTGAATACTGCTTAATTTATTTCAAATCGAAACAAGTTGCAAAATATCTATACGCTTAGACGTGAATATGCAATTGCTAATCTCAAACTCAAAATAATTCCTTGCAAACCCAAACGACAGACAGCACAAACAATAGAACGCGAATCGATTAGAAAAAAAAAACAAACTGACTCATCTGTGATACAAAAATCGAACATGAAGAAAAAAAAAAGAAATATGAATTTTAAAATATCGTAAGCGCCAACTCTGCCGTAGTACAAATTTAAAAATAGAAGCAGACTCGCTTTTGAGAAGTGTCCGTCAACGCGCGTCTATATTGTTTGACTACCCACATACATACACACACATTTTTGATAGGCCCAACCGCGCTTTTATTGCTATTTTCTTGGGAACCTGCAAATAGTTATGTTTAGTTAATTCGGCCTTGGATGATGGGAAAATTGGTGCAGATGTGTGAAACTGTTAGTAGTAGTGGTTTCACGTATGCGGTCTACACCATTTACAGTTGTCAGTTAAAGCTTACAGGCGCTTGTGTCCCAAAACCGTTGCTTCATTGCAGCGGTGGCCTCTTTAGCTTAGCGTCTCTTGTGTTACATTTTTAACACGTTGTCGGAAAAACTGAATTTTGAAGTGCTAGTGTGCTACCAAATTGGTTTAAGAGTCATGAGTCCACTCTTCGCACCAGTGACCTACGGCCGAAAACTGTTATGTTGATTAGACTCGTCTTAATCCTTCTTCGGCTGGTCTTAATCCTTCTACGGCTTTAGCAGTAATAAACAGTCTTGTAAGAAAAAAAAACGGAAACATTATAGCCCGATTTTTCTAACTGAGCGCCTGTCAACGTCAAAATATTACAGTATAGGTAGGTTTAAATAATAACAATAAGAACCTGACGAATAATATAACGGAACTGCGGAGACGATACGAGTTGTTAAGAGAGGCGTCGGGGCACTGAGGAGGAAAGCGGGCGGGTGAATTCAATACTAACAACCTACGACTTTGACAGCTCCCAGCGCACAATTAGAGAAATCGAGTTATAATAATGTAAAGGTTGTTTCAACTTTGCAACTTGTGCAGCGGCGCGTCGTCGGCAATCCCACTGGTATTTAGAGAAAGAAAGAAACAAAGAAATAAAGAAAGAAAAAATAAAGTTTCTGGTGTACCACTTCGAATCTTGTGGTCTGTCGGTCTGTTTGCCAACTTATCAAATAAAAAGCACATGCACTGTTTTCAACTATCAACCCACGTGTTTATCAGTCATAACTGATGAATGTATATTTGTCTATAATTCAAGCAACATGGTAACGATCGCCTTAAAATAATATAACTTTGTATGTTTTTCATCAAAATACCAATTGTATGAATTGTATGAGGCTCATACACTTTGCTCCGTGTGTAAACACTCGCTTCCTCAAGCCCACGGAAAATGACTAAGTTCTCTATTATTGTTTTGTTTTAAATAGAAAAACTTAGTCATCACACAAATATGATGGGAAATGTAGTGGCTGACCTGTTGGGGCATCCATCATCGAAGCAAAAAAGTTAAAGATGCGATGAAAAACACATGGGCGTGTATTGTCTGGGATTTTTGTGTTAGTTTGTGCTTTATAATTAGGCTAGTCTGACTGTTTCCAGCTGACAAATGTTTGTACAAATCTTTATGAATGTTCCGAAGCTGAGAAAAGAATAGTTACAGCATTTTTGCTTTTTTCCTCATCTTTGCCTAACGACTGCTCTAGGTAACCTAATAAATGTCAGTTATTCCTATGCCATCTCTTAACTTTGATCCTCTGCGGTAAAGGCTGAAGCCTTGTCCTTTAGTGGTGGATCTGTTTTGGAAATCAGTCTGATATATTCTTAAGTGTTAAATCTCATATTAGTTTCCATACTTGATTGCCTGAACTCCTATAAACCGAAGCTCAGATTAGTCAAGAGTTTTTTATTTCATTTTAATTAAGAAAATTAAGAAAGCATAAGAAAATTCAAAGATGCATTCAGATAACCAGCCCAAAAATATGAAGATGATGGTGATAACAAAAATGCACAGCTACCGCATTAGCGACGTACCGCTGCGCATGCGGCGCTCGGAATAGACGCGACCTTTGTCGCAGTTGTTACCCGCCCGTCTGCGACCGTTCTTAACTTTATGAAGCGTTTAGCATCATATTAATACCACGGTGCAAATAGACTGGCTAATATTAACATGGCATTTAGTTCCTAGCAGAGAATAGATCGTGGATGCCCTGAAAGGTGGCTCAGGGATTTGCTTCATGAGATTAGGCAGTACCAATCTACGTGTCTGCCCAACGTGGTGATTATCCTTTAAAGCTTAAAGAATAACGTTAATGAGAAGGAAAAGCTTAAAGTTTAAGCTTTTCCTCCAAGTCCTGCAAGCGTGGCATGACCACCGTAGAAACGAAATGACAGACTTTAGAATGATTTCTACGGCGCGATTTCAAAAATAATGAAACGAAATGTCACTTTGTCTTAGTACTCGTAGAGTAGAGATAGAAATGGTCATACTGCGCATGCTATTTTTTAAGTTTAATAAAAGAGCTGTTATTAACAGTTTTAATCAATAATGATGCAAGAATTAAATAGAGAAAAACATCAATTATCGCCATGTTGTCTTAATGATAGACTCGCCCCATATTACGGGAACTGAATACCGTCAACAAATACAGACGAGTGGTGGGTGTAGGACAATGCACTATCGCCTACCCTTTTGGGGAAGCCCGTCTTAGGTTTCCACGAAATGCCCACGATACGGAAGTCTGGTTTGTTTCACTGTAGGAATTTGGTTCTTAAACAAGAATTTGTCGTCTATACGTTTACCGTTCTTCATTATTCTTAGTTCTGCTCCCAGTGCCTGGTTACCTACTGTAAATAAGTCGTTACCACATAAATAAACATCAGAAGCGTCTGCTGTTCAATTGACTCCATTGTATCCTAGATAAAACCACTCTAAAACCCCCGAAACTTACACAGGGTAAATAAAACTCGAGTTTTAAGTTCTGACTTTTAAAGGCGTTATGATCTGCTTTTGTTTTTCTTTCCACCCAAAAACATAGTGATGTTATTTTTATTTTTAACCATTTTGATGTTGTTTTATTTCTCAGCACTCTTTCTATTCCTTCTCCAGAGTCAACGGGCGGCAGTGTATTCGGAGTGCCTCTGGCGCAGTGCGTGGAGAGCGAGCGGGCGTTGCGACGGCAGCAGCATGGCGGCTCCCGGGCGTCGCTCGCCTCTCTAGGAGCCCTGGAAAAGGGCGATGATGTAAGTCATATATTAAGTTGATTCTTGTATCTGTCGTCGGTATATTGCATGATTCGTCATTATACAAACGGTGCCGTCTGTTTGAAAACGCTCGCTGTCATGTGAAATGCCGAAGGCTAATTGTAAAATGCCTCTTCATTTTGTAATATTCCAAGAAACGCAATTAACGCCGTTCACAAAATGCCGCGGCAAATTGTTATTGACCGTGGTGGTGTCCGTATTTCGTGCAAAAAACATGTGATACGAAAAAATTAGGGAATACAGTATATATGTAACAAGAAAATGTCGAGTATAATTAATGTGAATGGAAAAAGATCGACTAAAGAGAAGATGGGATTGCATGAACAATATTAGATGATAGAGAACATAATGTAATAGGCCGACCCCAAAACATGATGATATCTATAAGGAGGCAATGATTTTAAGAGCCCTAAAAATAAAAGGTTCATGTTTTTTGTCCTGTTGACGCTGCCGTCAGTAGAAGGCCAAAATGTCAGAAAATTCGATGTTTCCCTATTCTAACAAGAAATTCGAAAATTCACTACAATATAACAAAACACACCTGTGTACCCCGAAGGTTTAGGCAGAGGTGTACCTATAGTACACCCACTACAATATACACACCAACAATACAATACAATCACACAATACATACAACACACGCATAACAATACACACACACACAGTAACACACACACAAACAACAATAATAAATATGTATGAATGTGTATGTGTGTATATGGGTGTGTGTATATGGGTGTGTGTATTTGTGTGTGTGTGTGTATATATGTATTAAATCACTTAGACATAATTGGGAAAAGGGTAGGCAGATGATAATGATGTAGGTAGTAGTAATTAAAGTGTTTGGAAAATCTATCGAACATTGCAACAGAATTAAAATTGTGACTAATTGAAGACTCCCATCAACTTCGCCTGTCTATCGGCAACACTAAATCCAGATGTACGAATTTTACAGCTGCAATGCGTCATAACCACAAAGTTCGATAACCAAACACTACATCCGAAAATAGATCACAAAAACTAACAATAGAACTGTTCGATGAATTAAAACATTCATCAATCGATCAACCTATAATACAATTGACATCTATTTTCTAATGCAACCCAGTCCCGTCTAGGATCAACTGCCCAATTTTCATTGACCCCTCAAATCTCCCACAAATCCCCTTTCGAACCTGTAAGTGTTACAATAGGGAGGGGTCAGGAGGGTAACGATAGACTGGTCATGTAAATGCTACTGTTCGTCATTCGCCATTTGAGCGCTCAGAAATAGTTCTAGAGTGGTCGCCAAGACACGTAATGTGTGACGAGGCAGTGCACCTGGGACTATCAGCCATGCAAATCAGTTTACTCACTCTTTGAAGAGGAATGGGTAATAGAATTTGGATAATCTTATGGATTCGCACGAGCTCGTGGATAAGTAATAACAGCCGCATGGGTCGATTCATTAAGTTAAGCTACGCTTTCCGGGTTGATCCGTGGATGGGTGACCATGTTTACATACCGAGACTCCTCAGTGCCTCCGAAAGCACGTTAAGCCGTTGGTCCCGGCTGTCATTCGTGGATCTTAGACAGTCGTCAGAAGTCCGAAAGTCTGACACCAAGGGGTATCGTATTACCCAGTAACTGGGTTGTGGAGATCAGATAGGCAGTCGCTCCATGTAAAATACTGGTATTCAGCTGCATCCGGTTAGACTGGAAGCCGACCCCAACATAGTTGGGAAAAGGCTAGACAGATTGATTGTACGGATTCGCTTTGTCGATTCATTATATGCGTCATGTTGTAAGATCCGAATTTACCGATTTTAGGCACATTGCGAGCGAGAGAGCTTGAAATATGACAAGAATAAATGTGCACATCCGTATCTTATAGGATCGCACTTTACATATGGCTTGACAATATAAACTCTAAAGGTACAGTGGGCTCCAGAGAAACCTAAAAACAATGCAACAACAAATGCAATGCAAATGCAAATCTACAATAACAGTAATCGTGCAATGGTTTTGAGTTTAGAGTACAGTAGTTTTAAGTTACATATTAAATACTGTGAAGTCTTGCTATTGGAACCTTGACCAAAAAAAGTACGTCCTCCTCTAGACGAAAAAATACAAAATGAAATAAAATTGTTTATTCTGTAAATAGGATAAAGGAATCACTTTTACACGTTATATTATTTTATTTTAATTAAAAATTAGTTAGATGAGTTCAGCGTTTCCTATCTGACTACTCTCTGAGAAAAAAGGCCGAAACAAACTCAGAGGCCGCAGTCTCTTTTAAAGTCCAGACATAATCTTGGTCAAGCCATATGAGAACCATAAAGATTAGTGTCTGAAATGGTCTCTTGAGGAAATAACCACACAGATTTGAGTGGACCTGTCCAGTCAGTGCAAGCATTTGTCAGTAATTGTGGACCTCAACTCAGAACTTAAGGGGCTCAACTAAAACCTATGCATCTTGCCCTAGATGCACTCACTCAGCTAGCCAAGAACCATTCTTCTGAATTAATTTAAAAAGGAAGTTATATCATAAGTGTCCTTTTGCATTAAAAAGCAAAATATACAACTACTTACCATAAGTTATAAGCTATTTTTGTGAAGTAGAAAATTTTCCGCCCCGCATTCGCTGCATTAGCCACGTTTAGCAGAAAACTGGCATGAAACTATGTGGTTAACGGCCATTACTTTGTGCTACCATTACATTTGTGACCGACGCGACGGCTTAATGTTTTGTGTTTGTACCATTTTTAGTTGGTTACGTTATATTTCATGTGAACTGTAACGTTTTTGTAGTTAATGGAAATATGACAAATTGTTTTACTACGAGTTTTATTTGGGCTGGCGGTGGTTTTGGTGGTTATATGTATATTAGTATTTAGTTGTACAAAATATATACTGCTTGATATTGGACTAGTTCACTCAAAAAAGGCTTACAGAGAAGAATCTTGACCATTCGTTGCGTCTTGTATTGACTAAACGGTATCATGTAGTGACCAAAAATTATTAACGTGAAATAGGCTTGTGCTATTAGTTCATGCAATATAAGCGAAAAATAAGTAATTTGCTTCGTTTCTGTTTGGACGACGCGTCTCGACGCAGATCGCCAACTAATATTCATCGTGCAAAAATTCTGATCGCCTGAAGTAACCGAAGTGTGGTGATACGTGATCGATAGAAATGAAGTTTAGTGTGGTCACTCCCTTATACGTAAATCAGATTGCTAAAAAATCAAATAACGATTAGAATGATGAATAGACAGCTATGCGATGACTAATAAACCCGTGGTCACGTACACCAAAAATCTCAATAACATCCAACAAATCGAAAGTAGATTCATTAGTAAAAGATAAATGTTTATCAAAGAACAATACACACTATGCTGAAACCAATAACCCAATAATTGGAATAGCATTTACCTGAGTCAACATTTACCTGTAATTCTTAAACACATAGACCGCAAATAGAACGATATCATTATGTAAGACATCGAATCTTGTGCTAATCACCGGTTTTATTTGATTAAGACTTCATTAGGCATTGCTTTTGAATCTCGTACTCATGAGACTGATAATGTAATAATACAAGTAGAAATTATATAGCTAGAAAAGGCACCTCTACGTCACATTTGCAGCATTATATTATGTTTGATCCAACATTCCTTGGGTTATTGCTTACGGCGATAATTTTGGGATATCATATAGTAGATGGCCAGATGTTGCCACACGGAGAGAATTTTCATCTGTTCTAATATACCTACACTACACTTTGAGGTCTTTAGACTTCTCAAGTTGGTGAGGGCAGTATCTAAGCCCCAAGGGCCCGATCACACGCCCCACAACCACACCACAACAACAACACGTGACTGTCTGTTGCCAATAATGAGGTGAAGGCTAATGGAGATGTATGGAGGAAGAAGAAATCCTAGGCAGCCCCAAAAACAATGCAGTAAGAGCAGGAAGCTTAGTTTTCGTCTATAGACGCTACACTACTATTGCTGATTAAAATGAGGGACATATGTTGCGAGCGAAAGTTTTGAGTGTGATATGGATGGCAAGGAAAGATGGACTCCGACAAAACGATGGATAGGTTGTGTTACTTAAGAAATGGATATTAAAGGTGACCAGGTACCGAGATAACGGCTGGTACAGATGGTTGGATGAATAAGACATTTTGCGCCGACCCCGAATAAATTGCACTAAGGCCTAGTAGACGATGATGAGTTACAACCAACTTGGGAATATCGGAAATTAACCCTCACGTTATTATTACTAGTAAAACGTTTAACGAAACAGAATTTACGAAACATTGACGTGGAGTTTACGCTTTTAGCTCTACCCTAGTGAACTAATCCTTCAGTAATAGGGCCCAGACAGATGCGCAGACGGCGATAACGTAGGCGTTGCTATGACAACGCAGATCACAGCTAACGAGTCAATAAATCCCTGTAATGACAGAGCATTGTCTTATTTAAGATTTACATCTGTGTGACGGGTAAACATTACGTCTAGGTTAACGTGGGTGCGCTTTGGAGATAAACGTTTCAAATTGTACGGTAGTTAGCAAGAATTTTGTACTGGAATTTTGGCATTTTTTATAACTATGGGGAATTACCGAAACGTTTTTTATGTCAGCACCAGCTGTCGCGCGTAGTTTCGCACGGGATTCCGGGCCATCGTAAAATTTATGAAGTTATTAGTTGGGCTGACTGCCCAAAATTTGCCGTACTGAAACTTAACAAGACCAAAAAGGTCTGTGAAGGTGTCTCAAAGCAAAGTAGCTTAAATTTAAACTCAACAGTCGTTTCGACACTGCAGCAACTATCGCACATATGTACAAGTATGTGTTAAGTTAAGCTATAGAGCTAGATTAACCTGTCATTTCCCATTTTCATCATCATCATCATTTCGGCCGAAAGACGTCCACTGCTGGATGTTTTGGTCAAGGCAATAAGAACAACAAAAATCGTATTCCGTACAAGGATGAAATTCAACAGAAAGTCAGTCAAACAGATCAGTTAATCAGTGCTATCAATCATGAACCATGCAATGCCAGCTTCCCGTGTCTGCATGATATGCGTCGGTTTGACGAGTAAACATTAATTGCTGTTTTGGAATTTCTGGTTAAAACTGAACGCATTTCTCATGATAGACATCCGTTGTATGTGCGAGATTTATGTGTCTTAATATCGTCAAAATTTTAGTGTTTGTGGTATGAAGCAGTTAGCTACATTGTTGTGAGGTAATTTCGATTTATTGCACTTTGAGGTTTGGTTTATGTAACGGGTTAATGATAGCCGTTTAAACAGTTTAGTTGCTAGTTCAATCTGGTTGCTATGTCAGAATGGACCGTTGTGTTTACCAATAGTTGATTTTAGTTTTACTGGTCCTTTGTTGGATCTCTAAAGACATTTTTGTCTTTAAGCGTTTTTTTTTTAATCTAGCACTTTCCTGGACCGATTTCACCCAATAGCCTTAAACATAAGTGCTCCTATTTTTGTGTTTATTTCTTTTCACCGTCTTTTTTTCGTCATCCCACTTTCTTCCTAAGTTGTTTGCTTTCATCGTTACCACTTATTATGGATATAGCAGTAACCATTATAGACTTGTCTTAACTGAGTCACAACCAGCAAGTATTTAGTATTCAATCAAATGCCAGTCATTAGACCGAGTGTTTGGCCGAAGTATGTGCGATGCGTCGTTAGTTTGTATAGATCGGGACAAACCACACCGTCATATTATATTTTTATGTAGCGTTTATTTCATAGTCTTTGATGTTGGAGATTTATAACTCGTAAGGCGTTGTCCTAATGGACCGTGCTTTTCGATGGTTCGCGCAATATTTGGTCGTGGGTCCATTCGTCACGCTTTCAACATTTGTTACAGTATGTTTGATCCAGCATTCCTATGAATATACATTACGGTGATGGTTATGAGCTGTCATGCTTATAGGTACAGACAGAATTTGCCTTACTGCATCAAGTGCTTACAGGTCATTAGACTACTGACTGACTTGCTTAACTCTGCGAGAGAAGTATCGAGCCCCTACGCGATGAAATGATAAGATGTAGTTAATTTATTTCTTGTCATGAAGTGGTTGTAGTACTGGTAACATTTCAAATCAAATGTAAACAAAATGTAACACGCGATAACATGTTGTAATGATCATCAATGTCAACGGTTAATAATACGCAGAAATATTTTAATTTAGATTCGCAAAAACTCGCCAAAGCTCAACCAACAATGTTCAGCGTAACATTGAGTAATTTCTCCACGTAATCTATAAAAATAAACTTTGCAGAACATGAAAAAGCTTCCTAGTTTATTTTAAGCTGTCTGAAAATAATTTGTAATTAAGAACGAACCTTGTGTTACAGTGTCAATAGGTCGTCTGTGACGTCCCGTGTCGTCATAGGTATCCGGTTACCTGGCCTCACATCTCGATCATTAAGGCCGCGATAAAATTATCGTATGACGCGCCGACGCACCGTGTATATATACCCTGTACTAAAATAACTAAGTCTATAATAAATCCGATGAAATTGCTTACCTTGTGGGAACGGAGTGCTGACTTACAAAAGAAAGAGAATGTGATTGGACGGCTGATTGATTGTATTATGTTGTAGAAACATTGAGAATTTCTGGAAATGATAAACTACGATAGTTTTAGATCGGAAGGTTAAGGACGCAAATGAATAAGTTTTGCCATCATTATGTTACTAATTTTTTTTCGGCGATCTCGCTAGTGAAGTTTTCGATTTATTTTGATAGCAGATCGACGTGTTAGCTTGATAAGCTTGATGTAATGAGTGCGGGCATCACTGATGTGACTGCTGTTACTTAAATGAAGGGGTGTGGTAGAGGAGGGGTTGACAAATTACAATATGAAGTAAAGATGAAAGTATTAAAAGAGTCAATAGCGCAGCGGCTAGAGCATTTGACTGGCAAGCGAGAGGCATCACCATATTTGGAGTGGTTTACAAGACAGCATGTAATTTTTCTGACAAAAAATATAATTAGACTATGCTTCAAACTGAAAAGACAGTTAATAGAGTTAATATTGTATTAAAATACCCCCGCCCCCTATTACTGTGCATGAGATTAAGGCTGGTTTTATAGCTGTCCGGGAGACCCGTATGGGCCGTCCGTACACGGGAGACCCGTACGGGTAGCGCCCGCAGTACTCTGAAACGAGGGAGTAGTACGATACGTTGTACGGGCTCTACCCGGAGCGGGTCGCGGACGGACCAATCCGCGTCGCTGTGAAACAATGTTCTAGCAGCTCACGTGTGTCTCCGTACCAGAACCCGCACGGGCGGCCCGTCCGGTTTGCCGGACAGCCGTGACACCAGCCTGCAACGTAACTGGTGAAATGTGGTTTTACTATAGCTACAGCTCTGCCAAACCCCTGGATATTACAAGCATGATGATATGTTATGTTTAAAATTAACTGATCTTTTTCCGCCATTACAGAGTGAATCCTGTGACTCAGGAGAATGGGGCTGGGCAGGCCTGGAGGAGGCCGGGCTGGGAGGCCCCAAGGTCCCGGGGATTGTGTCCGCCTGCCTCTCACACCTGAGGAGGCACGGCATACACACCCTCGGACTGTTCAGAGTATCCGCCTCCAAGAAGAGAGTGAGACAAGTAAGATACAGCAAGAGAAGAAGTGTATCTTGAACTGGAGTGTCCAAAATTTCTAAAGCTTGTGTTCTTAGTCGAAGTTTCTGCTGTCAAAAAATTTGACACAAATAATCTAGGAGATTAAAAAATACAACTCAATAAATACTCGTATCAAGAGGGTGAGAAACAGGACAAAGTAACTCCTAACTATCCTATTCCTCACTAATATTATACATGCGATAGTGAGTTCGTTTGTTTATTTGTTTGTTACGCTTTCACGTTAAAATGGCTGATCGGATTTGGATGAAATTTGGCACACGGGTAGACCATGACCTAGGTTAGGATATAGAATCATATAAAACTTTTTATCCCGGTAGTATTTTCCCGTAGGATATATTCCAACATACACGCGTTCGATGCCGCGGGCAAAAGCTAGTACTTTACAAGGTAAAGGTATATTCATCATTTTAACTTAACATGAATGATGAATGCAATCACAATACAACAAGAATAAAGGGAATGAAATAAAAACTAAAAGAAAACCCTATGAAGATTCTGAACAATACATTCATAGCTACAATAAAACATAATCTGATAATACAGTATTGGCAGTATCTCTACGTGACGGTCTCGACAGTTTTCTAAACATAGCCCAATCCTTTAATAGAGCTATCACTTTAAGACAGCAATTGCAGTCTATTTTGAACACCTCAATAATAATAGCATGTGATGCGCGTCTCATGGCAAATCAGCTAAAGATCTTAATTAAGGAAACAGCACCCTCTTGATTGGCAAGATAACGCCACATTCTGGCTTTGGTCTTCGATCTAAAAGTGGATGACATTTGATTCGGTGAAATCACTGACTTCGTCTTCTCTGATGGTCATTTAAGGGTGCATGGTAGTATTTATCCTCGGATATGATTCGGTGTGGGGACTAGAGACATTTCTAACCCCACGTAGCGCTTACTGTAATAGAGCTTTTACTCTAGATAACGTTATTTTAGATACCTTAAGATGAAAAAATGTATTTGATTGTCCAAGATTACCATAAAGGTTATCTTCCAGTCACCGCACCAACTAAGTATGCCCGCTATGACAGAATTAACGCCACTAAATCATTTTAGAGTCTCTTGTTTATACTCCCTAGTCAACATGCTCCGTGAAAATATAACACTGATCGACGGAATTAGATGTTTTCCTAAACGAAGGTATTGCCGAGTGGTACCGTGGCCTAGTTGCTACATCTATTACGGAGTTGTACTGCTAAGTATTATGTTTCGAGCTGATTGCTGGTACAATGTTGGGGTACGAAGATAGACTTGTTTGTGAAGTGAGCGAATAATTTGAGTGTGTTATTGACTTAAGATGGTAATAGTTCATTTTGCGAAGTTTACTGCTTTTAAACTACAGCTACCTAGATAGACCGCACTCTTTTGTAACCTACGTTTTTGAGATCCAAATGTTTGTTAATTAAAACTAAACACAGCCCCGAATCTAGATAAACTCATCTCTAGTAGTCTGAAGGTAGTATTACCACAGAAATTCCAAATGTGCACGATAGCGATGATGAACCCTCACACGTTAATTTGATCTACAATAAGCACTAACAGATTTTCTTCAACACTTCCAGTTACGCGAAGATTGGGAGCGAAGTCAGGAGGCGGCGCTGGACTCGGCAGTATGTCCACATGACGTGGCCACGTTGCTGAAGGAGTTTCTCCGAGACCTCCCCGATCCTCTACTTTGCAGGGACCTGTATCCCGCATTTTTGCACACGCAAAGTAAGTTTCTTAAAGGTCTTAAAATTATTTTTGTTAGAATTCGATTTTAAGATTTTATCAACTATTTAAATTGAGCTTAACCTTGGACCCATGTTATGCTCTGCTATTTTTTTTTTTTTTAAAGATCGCATTTCTAATTTGAAATTGTTGGTGGGCCGTTTGCGCACCTTTTTCTAAGATTAATCTTTAGGACACGGGTTTTTACTCTTCCGTTTTTCATTATTCAACGGTCAAAAAGAGCAAATTAATTTAAAATTGGAATCAATCAATCAAGAAGAAAAAGAGGAAGCAAACTTGTTAAACTGGTTTGCCAAGAAAAATCTCAAGATCTCTCCAACCTGTTCTTAAAAAAGGTGATTATAATTCCAGAAATCCACAACCGTCGCTTCCAATGGGAAGCCCTGCGCCTGATCGTGCAGCTGCTGCCAGCAGCGCACAGGGACACGCTGAACGCGCTGCTGTCGTTCCTGGCGCTGCTGGCCGCGCACTCCGAGGATGACCATCACGAGCCCGGCAACAAGATGGACGCCGCTAATTTGGCCACAATCTTCGCGCCCAATATACTACATAGGAATAAGCCTAATGAGCCTGCCAGGTGGGTGTTTTTGAGAGGAATAGAAAGGTTTTGTTCTGTTTTAAGAGTAAGGGATGAACTGCTGATTTGTAACCCTCAGTGTTACAAATCAGCAGTTCATCCCTTAGTCTCATTTGAATCTGGGAGCACGGTATGACCAGGCAAAGCAACGAGCATGGGCACTATTTTTCTCGTAAATGGCTTCCTGATGTAATTGGCTATCAATCTTTTTCCGTTCTTAAGTCATACATTCTTCCATTATCATCCTGGTAATTGGACACAGAAAACAAAACACAAGACATTTTTTTATGTTAATCAACTTCCTCTCTGTTTCACCGTTTGTTAAAATTGGAATCGAAAACATTGTTGGAAATCCATGACAGATAACTTTGGCGCAGACAGTTCAAATAAATAACGTGAATTTCAATTGTTTCCTCTTAATTTCCAGTGTGGAACAGCTCTCAGAGCGCGCTGACGTCATCAACGTCGTCCGACAGCTGGTGGAGAAGCAAGGGGAGCTGTGGACCTTACCCGCAGAACTCCTGCACGAGGCATACATCCACCTGGCTCACACAGCGCCCACACACCTTGACTCCTTGCTGCTGAGGAGAGCCGAGTAAGTACCAAGTGCTAGGAGTAGTGCTAGCTTACCAGCACGACAGAATTGGTGTCGAAGAGTCTTAGTCTTCAAAGGACATAAGACCTGTCCATGGACAGCTTGTTGGCGGTGGAATCAAACTTTCATACACCAGTGACGCTGCTGCCCGATACCGACCCAAGGATTCAGGTTAGTACCCTGGAAGATTATCAGGTTATCTATGTGAGCCAGTTTTGGCAGTCAGCGGGACTGTGCGTCGAAGATAAAGTTTCTGTTACGTACATCCTTATACTATGGTAAGTAGAAATTGTTGTGTGTGTTAGTTGAAATGAAAATCAAAATGTGGACTAATAATGTGTGTTGTACGAGTAACACTTTAAAAATCGTTGTCGCTCACAAAAAACCAACCTGTATTAAATGTTGGATTAATGGTCCGTCGGCATCAGGACGAAAAGACGTAGAAACAGTGAAACTCATTCGCTGGTATAGATAGTGTGAAGGAAGTCTGAAAATACAAACGAGCTATAGGACGTTTGATCCACCCGATTTTGATTTCAGTAATCATTTGATGAATCACTACGTCATATGCCCACCCCATGTAAATAACCGGATCAAAAGACCACAGTTACCGTGGGATCCAAAAGACCATTTGTACAATACATTACGATTGAGAGTGTGTGTTTCCTCCCTCACCTCACCGTCCTTCCCCAGGTGTGCTGCTGAAGCGAACGCCGAGAACAATGAGAACAGCATGAGACAAGTGTGGTCCAGGGAACAGTGCTTACACGGAGCAGCCGCCACCGGTGGGCCCGGCAACATGCCTAGGTAAACACCTTCCAGGTAACGCGAAGCAACAGGTCATTGCTTCACAATCATGAAGCATCAGGTCTTTGCCCTTTGTAGGTGAAGCTGCTGCAAAAGTTAATACCCAAAATTGGACTTCTAATCGCTTTGAAGGTTAGAAGTTGTTGGGGCATGTATTCGATTGAGTGTTTTTGTTTTGTAATTTTATGGACATATGAGCCTCCATCCACCCATAATCATCTACCACACTAGAGCTATGGTTGATGCGTAGCCAAACTTCAAGGTAGACCCCTTTTTGTAACGTCAGAATATTCTTAGGGTTAGGAATTATGATAGTCGTCTCTCACCATACAAATCGTAGCTATATGCAAAGATACTACTGCAAGCTGGTATTCTGTGACTCAGTGGTAGTTTCGAACCTAACCAAGCTCATCATCTATAAATAAATAAATCTCCTAGGCTTTTCCAACTTGTTGGGGTCGGTTTCCCGTCTAATCAGATGCAGTTGAATATCAGTATTTTACATGAAGTGACTTCCGATCTGAACTCTATAACCCAGTTACTGGGTAACACCATACCCCTTGGCAAGACTGGTTGTCAACCAAGCCAGTAGACATAAAATATTTAGTCATCTGCTAGGGTCTAGCACCATATCTTTCAATGAACTTCACCCTGTTAATCCCCCTGCTTTTCTCTCGGCAGGCGCAGTGAGAACAGCTACTCGCGCAGCAGACGGACGAGAGAGACGGCTGCTTCGGACACCTCGTCCGGATCCCTGTCGTCTGCCATGACTATTGTTACCAGGTTCGTAATTTTACATACAGTATGTACTTAAGCCAAATTCATTTTTTATTACGTGCGATTAAGTTTTCAAATACCAGTCTTTAGATGAGTTTTGACTAGACCATTATTTACTTGTAACATAATATCGAGGGTCACCCTTTCAGGGATTAATTTAATCGTAAATTATAATTTAATTTGAACTACAAACGGTTTTTTCTATTGTGCAATAACCAACACTACCCACAATAGTTAAAATATGACTGATAATAACGAGAGATACATACACTCGCTGTCATATATGGTAATCGATCGATAAACTCTGTTTGCGTGATGGAGGATTTTGTGTGACGTCAGGTCTTTGATGCGCAGTTCGCATGTGGGGATGTAGATGCCGCCACAATGGCAGACGTAAAAGGCGATGCAAGATTAATTAGCACTATAGCCAGTTCTTTTTTCTAATTTTCGTCTGTGTCTACCTTCCCACAACACAGAATTTCTCCTAACAACGGCATCTGCATTTGAAATGAAAATGGTCCATTCTTGTTTCCAGGGTACGTAGCAGTGAAGAGTGCGGCAGTAGCGGCGTGGTGTGTGGCGGCAGCACGCCGGCCGCGCGCACCGACAGCAACGACTCCAACGACTCCGCCAGCGACTACAATGAGGTACATACCTACTACATTAAAAGCTCGTACAATGCTCTACGAATAACAACGCAGAAGGCGTTATTTTGGGGCTGTCGCGCTTTTGCAGTGCGTCAGGGATGTTCGTGGACACAGGCGTGCTTGATTTTTACGCGCTTATATGGACATGCATGGCGTCCCTGATGCGGCTAATGCGAGATAGCTCCAACGGCTAGGTTGCCGTTATGGCCAACAAAATGGACAACCCAATAATGTGGCACTGGATGACGACACATCGAGTGCCATTCAGTTTATTTATTACGTTTTTTTTTTTGGCAATATATTTAAATTTTTAATAAGTATGTATTTTATGTGTGTCTTATCATAATTATTTACTAGAATACTGGGTAGTGTGACAGTGTTATAATTTAATAACAGCTAGCTAGCGGTAATTGACGCAAGCGGCCGCAGATCGCGCGCATTGAAGAAGCTGAAGTCCAGCATTGGACTGCTATACCTAAATAGGTTATTATTGGATGCTGCAGCTAGAATAGGTGTTCTTTTCTAAAAGAAGGAACCTACGATACTTGTGATGTTGCTAATTCTGTTGGTGCTGCTTTCTTATTCCATTACTTTTTCCGTACTTCCACAGACGCTAGGCGGGTCAGACGACGACAGTTGCGTCATAACGGCCTCCCTGCACATCCCGGCCGCTTTCAGCCGTGGCGGTGGCCGGCGGGGCCCGCGCTCGACCCCTCGGCGCCGCTCCACGTCGGGCTCCGAGTCGTCCAACAAATCCTCTAACAAGTCCTCCAACAAGTCGTCCAACAAGCGCGACTCAGCGGTCGGCTCGTCGTCGCCGGCGTCTGCGTCCGCGACGTCCTCCCCCCCCCTCGTCCCCGCCCCCCGCGGGCCCGGCGCCGCCCCCCGCGGCCCCGGCGCCGGCGCCCACACCTCTGCGTGTGACGCTGACGTCGGCGGCGGAATTGAGGCGCCCCTCACCTGATCTTGACAGACTTATGGCGCTCAGCAGGTTAGTTCAAACTCAAACTCAAAGCGTAGTAGGTTCCTATGAAGAACAACGGACAAGAAACTCCATGGACACTCTTTTAAATAAAAATATTTATTTTATTTATTTAATATGCGGGCACGTCCGTACCTCGGAAAGCACGTTAAGCTGTTGGTACCGGCTGTCATTTGTAGATCTTTGACAGTCTTTACTGGTAGTCAGACTTTTGGGCTTCTAACTACCCAGTTAGAAGCCCAAAAGTCTGACTACCAGTCTTACCAAGGGGTTACCTAGTAATTAGGTTGTGGAGGTCAGATAGGCAGCCGCTCCATGCAAAATATTGGTATTCAGCTGCATCCAGTTAGACTGGAAGCCGACCCCAAAATAGTTGCGAAAAGGCTAGGCAGATGATGAATATGCGTGCACAAGTAAACAAAAAATAAAACTGTCAACTTGCTTCAGACTTCAGACAAAATAATGTCATCACTAGTGGCGATATTTATTAAAAAAACGTTTAATGAAGGCTGTGCGGTAAACCATTGGAGGTGGGCTGACTCAAAATTATTCTAAGGTCGGGCTGGCATAAGAATAGAAAATACTCTGTACCTACTCCTTAATTCATGAGCAATTTGAATTTTTTGGCAAAACTCTCATCATTTATCAGCTGTTTTAGATCAAATTGGAGTTTCATGCAAGCCTACCATATCACGATCTTTCAATGCCAATCATCTAACCAAATTCTTCTCCCCTCAGAGAGCGTAACACTTCCGACGCTCGCGCAGTCATGCTGCGCCAGCACGACGAGACCACCGTGCGCACGCGCAGCTCCTCGCGACAAGAGAGCTCCAGCAGCGCGGGCCGCAAGGAGTCCGCCGCCTCCGTGACGTCAGCGGGCAGCCCGGCGTCCGGCACGCTGTACAAGAGAGGCGAGCTGATATCCAGCGCCAGGCCCTCTACGTGACAATATACTTTGACTTTACATACATACACTAATATTTATCAGTTTGGCGAGCGTTTTATTTGAGCTTACTTTCCTGGTTTTGGTTATCGTTTTTAATTGTGAGGATGGTTGATCGTATTAGGGCGAATTTTACGAGTGAAACTGAACGCGATTTGCAGATCTCAACCGTTCAAGAGCTGTCAGTGTCATAATTTTTGTTGAATATTAACACTGATAGCTCTTGAACGCAATTTGAATGCGCTGGTTGCGTTCTGTTTCATTGGAGAAATCCGCCTTAAGAATAAGCCATTTCTTGCCAGGGGTGTCGCATCGGAGTTTTTAGGATATGCTGCAGTCACAAATTCGTGTGTCAAGTGTGGCCTTATGATCATTTAAAAAGGGAAAACTGTTTTATATTGGTGTGGTTTTAAAATTAGTTAAATAGTCAGTGAAAAGGTGCACACGGAATATATAATATCACTGTGGTCGAAACATAATAGCTTAGATGGACCTGGACTAGCAAAAGCAGGAGTCTTAGTTGAATTTTAAGGTCAGGATAATATCGTTGTAATGTTCGACCTAGAAACGCATGATAGGGCTGATTTCACAAAAGAAATTGAACGCGATCAGCATTTCTAAAACGCGTTCAAGAGCTGTCAGTGTCAAAATAATTATATAGAATATTGTACACTGACAGCTCTTGAAAGCGTTTAGATGTGCTGAACGCGTTTGAACTCCGCACTTAGTAAACAAAGAAAAAAAAAAAATAACACCAAGCAGTCTTTCAAATAATTTATTCCATGATTGCTCCTGCTGTCCATAATATCCTCTGTAATGTTGTAGTCATCTCCGATGCAGTTTGTCTCGCATGATGATGCCACCAAGTTTCGACACACCATCTTGGTACTCCGTCCGTCCGAGAGGGGGCACCGCCGCAGTCGTTTCTGCCAAGATTATCATCATGTGATTATTATTGCATTGAAATTAGGAACTACTCTTTGGGAAGTTAATATGTTTGTCAAGATGCAACTATATATTGCAATTGATATTGATCGCCTCAAAACAGATTGTCGATCAATGATTACGATCCAGCTGCGCACCACACACTGGATCGATCTGAACGGCTGATGTCAATCTATTAATTCCGTTTAATCTAAAGGTGTCATGTTATACCTTGAGATATAATTCAATTCAAATAGATTTAAATTAAAGTTAATCTCAAAATGTTAAGTTACATCTTGAGGTTAAATGGCTTGAGTACAACGTGAGGAGCCTTCTAAAAAGTTAATTAGGTAAGGTTAATATTGCCATCTTGACAACATTCCTTGAATTTAATGACTAACGTATTTGCTTTTGGATAGCCACATGAAATAGATACATAGATAGGCCACATTTGGGCATTGCGCGACTGCTAGTCACCGCCTGAGGTATGTGAGCATTGAGACGGGGTAAGTAGACAAAGGCCAAGCTAACTCAGTCTGCTAATTTTGTCAATGGCGCCCTCCCGTGTAACCGCTCACATACCTCAGTCGGTGACTAACAGTCGCGCGCGGACTATAACAGAAGTTTCTTTTAAATCAAAAATACCGTAGCAAATATCTGTCTTACCGCATTTTGCCCTCGGATCGCTCGCAGCATTGGCACCAGCTTGCTTGGAGATGGTCTTGGGCGCGGACTTCTGTCCCGGCTTTGGTCCGACGCGGCATGGGTCGCCCGGCAGACGCATCGGTTGAGCACACGGACCTGTGCCGCTCTCGTCTGCTGCGCGTTGTAGACCCTCGAACTTGGCGCCAGGACCTGGTGGAAATCAGTGATAAGTTATGTTAATAATAATTACCAACCAACAGTAGATCCGTGGAATGAAATTGATGTTTAGAATAGAATACTCTTTAATTCTTTATTAATATACACCATATGAATTATGGATAAATGATCTTATCGCCAAAAGCGATCTTTAAAAGACAACTTTTGAATGGGAGAAAGAGAGACAATACTGCAGGTAGTCTGACAGTTTTTGTATGAAAAACAGACAAAAAAAAATCTTTGTAGTAATCTCTCGTTGATAAAATGGTGAGAGGTATTTGCCTACCTCGTTTGTCAAGTACCTACTAGCGACTCGGTTGAGCGTAGGGTTTAAAGTGTTATGCGGTTTTTCGATTAGGAATTTCTCAGTAGCAACCCTGAGTCTGGACTTATTGTCCGGTTGATACCAATAGGAACGCCCCTCATTGCTTGGGACTCAAATGTAACTGGCAATATGTACCTGCTTCGCAGAAATCGACGTGGTACGTCGTTTTGTTCCGGTCCCTGTCTATCCTCTGCTTCAGCTCCGGAGACGCCTCGTTCTGCAGGATGCTGTATAGCATCGGGTACTTCGATTGTAACTAGATGGACGGAGAAGAACATACTCGTAATTATGTCGAATATACCCTTAATAGTAAGCGAATAAATAAATAAGTGAATAAATAAATAATTGAATAAATAAAAGAAGATCAAAAACCATGACAGAAAGTGGATGAATTCTGTGAAAGATGAATTTGGTTACAGTTGGGAAGGAAGTGAACTCTGAAATTACGGTTAATAGAGATATATGGAAGAAAACGCTTGACTTCGGTGACCCAAAATTTATTGAGATAAGCAAGAATCATAATGATCCTTGTCACTAAGGCGCCATCTTAACGGGCGAAAAGGTGATGGTCTCGCTGTGCCATCAAATTCAATAGAAACTCCATGAATCAATCTCTACACGGCGATAATTTGAGACACATCGTGACTTGCCGGGATTATCTTGTCCTTGGAGATGGCGCCAGACTGACTAGGATTTTGGGCGACGCGAACCAACAGCATTTAGTACTTAGATGAGTTGATTTATCGGTGGGTCTTATGATCAACTATACTGATTGTGGTCTGACTTTATATTGGAGTGTCCGAAAACCTGAAAATATGCAATACAACAGCCTTCTACGCCTAATTTCCGCTACAATGAATGAGGAAGATAACAATGGTTATTAACCTTGTCCAAGAAAGCATTCGGCTGATCGTAACGTGACGTCGGTGTTTCTGGTGCCGCTGCAACCCGCACTGGGTACAGTTTTGGATCCAACATTGGTCCCATGATCTGGAAGAGTGAAATGTGCTTGCATTTCACTTTTCTTAGAATAATTTCTAGAATATTTGGCCATAAATAAATAAATAAAGAGAGAAACTAGCAGTCCACGAATTCACTTGCCATTTGACAATCAACTAAACAAACATGCCGTTTGTCAGTCAGATAAATGGTTTAGGAATTGTAACGTTAGTCCCGATTCTGTTGGTTTACCCAATACCTATAAGAACGAGAAAGAAAATATTAAATGTCAAGTATTTTTTGTAATTAAAGTCTAGTTCTTCCCACAGAGAGGAGGCCTGTGTCCCATTTCATTTCATTTCCAGCAGGAAACGTAATAGGCCGATTTTGGATAAGGTCAAAGTCTAAACAATGTCCCACAATTTATTTTCTATATTATTTATGTTGTGTATGTGGTACCCCAATAAAGCACGTATGTAATGTAATTGTATTTACTGAAGCAAATTATATTAACAAGGACAACCGACATGAATGTTCTTCTATGAGCGTCGCCATAGATTATCCCTTGCATCCGTCTACATCCGCTAGAGGCGCGCACGCTTACTAGTGGTGTGCGTAACACTCTCTCCTTCGTTATAAATACGGTGTTACAGGTTCAGGCGATTTGGCGGTCTCTTGACTCTCCTGCTGCTACGTGGTGCCATCTCTGTGGGTGCAGGTGTAACTTCCGCAGGTAATGCACTCGCAGATTCTATTGGTTGCGGTTCCAGTTCAACTTCTGTAGGCATCTTTATTGTTTCCGGAACTAGCGACTTCCTTTCTACATGTGGTGTATCTTTCATCTTCACAGGGCTAGGCTGCACAGCTGACTCAACGTTGCGATAGCTTTGGGTAGATATAACTTCCGGTAACTTTGAATTGTAGATGTAGGTCATGTCTTGGTTTTCTCTCATGCATGATGTCTTTAAGATTTGATCCACATGTCTATGGTGAATTCTGCCATCTACCTCTACCTCATAATGTAGTTTTCCTCTTTTGCTTCTTACATTTCCGAATTTCCATTTATTGCTGTCATACATTCTTATCTGTACTCTGTCTCCCTCTTTGAATTCTTTATTTACTTTAATTTCTTCATTCTTGTATTCTTTTGTTGAAGTTCTCTTTACTAAATCAATCCTTGTTCTGTATAGTCTTTTGAACATCATCTCTGCTGGACTCAACCCCGTTGTATTATTGGGTGTTTTCCTGTACACCATCAGGAATTTCTGTAATTTATCTTGTAGAGATCCTTCTTCATTTCCCATAGCTTTTAATTTATTTTTAAATGTTTGCACATACCTCTCGGCTTGCCCATTCGTCGCTGGATGAAAAGGTGCTGTGAACTTAGCTTGGATTCCGTTTCCTTCCAGAAATCTTTGCATTTCTTCTGATCTGAACTGTCTTCCATTGTCCGAGACTTGTGTGATTGGTAGGCCAAATGTTGTATATATTCTTTTTAATATGTTAATAGTAGCTGTAGCTGTTGTAGATGTAGTGGGTATGACTTCTAACCACTTTGTATAAGCATCCACAACAATCAGGAAGTATTGGTTCATAAATGGTCCGGCATAGTCAATATGAATGCGGCTCCATGGTTCTTTTGGATACTCCCAGGTATGTACAGGTACTTTTGTAGGGTTCTTCTGCATTAAACAACACTCTTTGCATTGCTTTACCATCTGTTCAATGTCTGCATCAATATTTTTCCACCACACATAGCTTCTTGCTAATGCTTTCATTTTGACAATTCCTGTATGAGCAGTGTGTAGTTCTTCTAAGATCTTAGATTGTAGTTTCTTAGGTATTACTATTCTTATGCCATAAAATATACAGTTGTCTTGTAAGGAAAATTCATGAAGTCTTTTAGAATCTTCTTTGCCTGATTGGATGTCTATGTATAATTTCTGTAGTTCTGTGTCTTTACTAGTGGCTTCTTTAATTTCTTGTAATGTTATTGGCATTTCAGCTATTTGATTTAGGTAGAATGCATCATCATCTGTAAGATGGTCTTTACTGGTGTTAGAGGAATTTTGTAATCTTGAAAAGTAGTCTGCATTTGAATGTTCAGAAGTCTTACGTAGCTTAATTTCATAGTTAAAACCTGCTAGAAAATTTGCATAGTGTACCAGTCTTATAGCTGTAGTAGCTGGTGTAGCTTTTTCTGGATGTAGTATTCTTGCCAATGGTTGGTTGTCTATTATTAGTGTAATTTTTCTTCCATAACAGTATTGAAAGAATTTCTTTAGTCCCCATATTAGTGCTGCTGCTTCTTTGTCTAGTTGGCTGTAGCCTTTTTCAGCTTTTGTTAGGGATCTTGAAGCAAATGCTATTGGTCTTTCCGTCTTGTCTGGCATAATGTGTGACAACACGGCTCCGAATCCGGTAGGAGATGCATCTGTAGCTAATGTAACAGGTAAGTTTTCATGAAACTGTGTAAGTACTTTCTCTCCACAGATTTCATCTTTTAACTTTTGAAAAACGTTCTGACATTCTTTTGACCATATGAATTCCGTGTCTTTCTGTAATAGCTTGTAGAGTGGATTAAGCTTTGATGCCAGGTTTGGTAGGAATTGTTGATAATAATTAATCATCCCAAGAAAGGTACGAAGAGATGATACATCTGTTGGACATGGACTGTTCTTTATGTCCCTTACTTTATCATCTGTAGGATGTAATCCTTTTTCATTTATTGTGTGTCCCAGGTAATTAATAGATTTTTGGAAAAATTGACATTTCTTCTTATTTAAGCGTAATCCACATTTTTGTAATTTCTGAAATATTATACTAATTCTTTGTAATAATTGTTTATATGTTTTTCCTTGTACGGCGATGTCATCAAAAAAACATGCTGTACCTTCCATTCCTTGTAGGGTTTGGTCCATATATCTTTGCCAAACATTTGGTGCAATCTTCACTCCAAACATCAATCTTTTTACCTTGTAGGTCCCCTTACATGTACTTATGCTTTGCATCTCTGCGGTATCTTCATTAGTCGTCAAATGTAAATATGCTTGATTTATATCTAGTGTGCAAAAGTATTTTCCACCACTTAGTTTTTGAAATATTTCTTCAATTCTTGGTATTGGGTAGTTATCATTTTCCAGATTTTTATTTAATGTTGCTCTATAGTCAGCACATAGACGTATCTTTCCATTTTGCTTGATTACAGGAACTACTGGTGTACCCCACTGTGAATATGTGACTTTTTCTAATATTCCTGCAGCTTCTAATCTGTCAATCTCATTTTCCACTTGGGTTTTGAGAGCAAATGGTACTGGACGTGGTTTCAAGAATATGGGTACGGCTCCCTCCTTTATTTTGAAAGTAGCTTGATAATCATTTATTTTTCCAATCTCTTCTGAAAATAATTCTTTATATTCTGCAAGTAATGACTGTAATTTTTCTTTGAATTCTTTTTCTGTAAAATCGTTTTCTTCTTTTTTTATGGAATTTATATCAAATTGTAGATTTAGATTTCTTATCCATTCTCTTCCTACAACTGGGTCAACTTTTCTATCAATTACAAAAATTCTTCCTTGTATTTCTTTATTTTTGTATTTAATATTTAGGTCAGCGGTTCCAATGGGTTGTATTGTTTCACCAGTGTAAGTTCTCAATTTAACTAATGTATTTTTTAGTTTCAGATTACCAAAGTTATTTTTGAAATATTCTGTAGAACATGTAGTAACTGCAGCTCCGGTATCTAATTCTAAGGTAAGTGCTTTTCCATTTAATTGTAGTTTAATATTGAATTTATCTGTGCTATTTTCCATAGGTATTTTATGTATTTCATATATTTCTTCTTCATTTTCAGATTCTGAAGATTCTCTTTCCAGCTGTAGCTGTTTCTGATCTTTGAAGCACACTGATTGTAGATGTCCTCTTATTTTGCATTTCTTGCAATATAATTTGTTCTTGAGTCGACACTGACTTGCTGTATGGTTATCTTTTCCACATCTAAAGCAATTAAATTTTTGTTCCTTACTTGTCTTTGTAGTTTTTGTATTTTTCTTGTATTTATTTTCAGATATTTTATTTATTTGTATTTCTTGTCCCATTTCTTTAGTGTCAGATTTAGAAGTTTCTATAGCCATAGCTATTTTCATAATATCCTCAAATTTGGTTTTGGGGGATTCTTGTAATAACCTCTCCTTAATATCCATATTGCGCAGACCTCTAATGAACTGTACCCTGAGGTGAGTTTCAAAAGTAGTTTGTTTACAGTTATTGCAGGTAAAGTTACATTTTCCCCCTATTTCTTTCAAGCCTGCTACATAATTGGCAATAGATTCATGTTCATTTTGAGTTCTTACGCAGAATTTATGCTGCTGTGCTACTTCACCTGGTTCCGGTGCAATATGATTGCCTAATATCTGCACTAATTCATTGTACGATTTAGATTCCGGTGTACTGGGAGCAGTTATGTTCTTTAAAACTTGGTAATATTTAGGGCCAATGCAATTAAGAAATATCTGTAGTTTTGTATTGTCATTTGTAACGCCCTTAAGTGTAATGTAATTTTGTAATCGTTGCAAATAACTCGTAAAAGATTCATTTAGTTCGTCGTATGGTTGTAGTGTGATGCCACTAACTGATTTAGTACCTTGTTCCGTGAGAGCCTTTTGCAAATTTGCTTGCTGAGCTTGCATGCCACGCATCGTCTCCATCATTTGTGAAAGCACTTGTGCAAGTTGTGCCTCCATTGTATTTCGTATTTATTTCGGCGGGAAAAGGGAATGATGTGAAGCGGGTTATCATCACAGGACTTGGAACCCTTGGATAGACGGAAAAAGGTTGGTGGATACACGAAGAAGTTTAAAAGTTTAGTGGATAACTTGGAAGTTGGAAGTTTTTGCTTCTGCTTTCAGGTACCGTGAGGTGTCGTAAGTATGCACTTTTCACTAACTGTAAGTTTTGCGTAGATTCACTCACAGACTCGTCGCCAGTTTCTGTTGTGTATGTGGTACCCCAATAAAGCACGTATGTAATGTAATTGTATTTACTGAAGCAAATTATATTAACAAGGACAACCGACATGAATGTTCTTCTATGAGCGTCGCCATAGATTATCCCTTGCATCCGTCTACATCCGCTAGAGGCGCGCACGCTTACTAGTGGTGTGCGTAACAATTTACATAAAATAAGGTGAATTCTAGTACCAGACTAAACAGGGCGGCGGCGGCGGCGGTGGCGGTGGCGGAAGTGGCATGCGCGGTCGGTAAGAAAGGATTTTCAAAAATCGAACTGCAGCAAGTCCTCGGTCAAGCGCCGCAGTCTCACCTCGGGCGCTTGCGCCCGCGCCCCCGCCCCGCGCGCGCTCTTCACCAGTCAGTCGCGTGCATCGAGTGACGTCCCACGTTCCGCACGATTGCAGAGGACCCTAAGGTCATTTAAGGTCATCACTGACCTTTATCTGACCCTAAGGTCATTAACCTTGACCCTGAGGTTAAGGTCATTGACTTTAGGGTCAAGGTTATTCCTGGCTAGACCTTGGGAGTGCACGTAGTGTTTATCCCTACTACTCCCACATCTCACTAGGCCCCAAAAATATTCTACGTATTTTATCATAGTGCACCGGTTCATATCATCTGACCGCGCGGCACGGACAGTCATGGAGCGGCACTCACTAGTTGATTATTTCGGCAGTATCAGAAGGAGCACACACAAAGGCATGCATGAGTTTAGTTTCCAATTAGATTTCTTACTTCTTTGGTACTATTTTTCGATTAATAAAGCAAGCTAGTCTACCTCATTCCGGCTCCACCCGCCTTCCTTCCCGGGCGGCAGTTGCGGCATCTCCCCGCCAGAGTTTTCGGGACACCGGCAGTCCGGAGGACGCGTGTGTTGCATGCATGCTTGGTAGAAGGCTAACTCCTCGCCTGAGAGTTTCGGCACACTACGAATGTGGGAACAGTCAAAATTATGGTTAAAACAGACTAGGCGTGTTTTGCTCCGAGATACTTTGCTTGGGGTTTAAACTGATTTTAATTGCTTGAGCTAAACTTTAACATAATAGGTACCAGGAATAAATGGTGCTAGCTTGAGAAACATTTAAAACGTTCAAGGTCCGTTTCTGTAACGACGGTCTTATAGTGTGTGTCATTCATTCATCAGCATCACTCGGCATCGTCGACATTATTTAGGCGAAAAAGTATGTTTTGTGTTTTTAAAAGTCCTCTCTGGTCATGCGTGTCTTAAGCCTCTGAAGAGAATAGGCAGCCTCAACTGGACGACCTCTCACAAAATTCAGGTTTGAGTCACAAAACACACAACATAGATAACGACATTTTTTGTGCCAAGTTACCCCTTCAAAATCAGCAACCATCTTTCCAATATTTCACAAAATCCTGTCATACATGAAGATTTTGGAAGTAGCTCACTCTGCGAAATGTCCTTCACCGCCTGACCCATGCCCAGGTGCAGCAGAGCCGGATCCAGGCAAGTTGGGCCATAGGTAGTCCTTCCTGTAAGTAGTTAGGTAGTGATCCATAGCGTCAAAATAGTCCGCGCTATTTCATCTCGTTCTCACCGGTAATTTTGTGATCAAGTCTAAAGGGATTGCATATTTTTACTTAATTATTCTACTCTGCAATTTTGAATTTATCAAATAACTTGTTGCCAAAATGACAGGATTCACATGAAGATCGACTCGATTTGTTATAATTTATTGTCGAAGTAGGAGCACCTTCGTGAAGGTTTTATTTGATAACACGGATGTTTTTGGTAGTAAGGTTAGTTTTGATATTATGGTTTTGGTTCTGATATATGTACATATAATTTTCTCTTTATGAGACTGGTCTGCAGTACGCTGCATTGGCGAAAGCACCATAGAACAGGATTCCTACCGGCTTCCCTTCGGAGGTTCGCATCAGCAAGTCTACCGCTATTGAAAAATGGCACAGTCATTAGTGTCTACTATTGCCAAAAAATATTAAAAAATACTTAATAGTTAAATTCAGTTTAGGGCCCGGGGAGCGCAGCTCGCAACTGCAAATCGAGATGTGTGCAAAATTATTTTGGAATATATATCTCTGTTTGACAAAACAAGGCGGGGGCCGACACGCGTGTGTGCGTGAGTGGATAGATACTACAGCTTTTATTAGCTGTAGGTACTACTTGCCATTCATTCATAACGAGCCGACAGCATTTATATTTATTACTAGCTGCCCGTCCGAGCACCCGGCACCGCACGGGTAGCACTATGTACTTATCTACGGCGCACTTACCTACCTACCCTACCTACACTACTTACCCGACCCTACCTATCTACGTACCCTACCTATCTACCTACCCTACCTACCCACCCACCCTACCTACCCTACCTATCTACCTACCCTACCCACCCTACTCTGCTAAATTCACATTCATCAAATGCGTTAACTGACCAACGCGCGAAGTTAAAATACCTAGTCGTTAAGTTTTGTGAAATTTTCCATTTTTTTTCCCGGAAATTTCTTAATTTTTCTTTCCGTAAGATTCCTCTCCTAACAATAACGAACACAACAAAAAAAAAATTGTGAAATCGGTCCAGCCGTTCACGCGTGATGGGGTTACCAAGGGAAATAGGGATTCATTTTTATATATATAGATTAGTAATTAGATATATTCATTATTTGCTATATTTTTGTTGACTACTTTGGGGAATCGTTAATGAATGTACAGACTAGTAATGCGTTTTTTGGAAATTTCTATTCCACGCCGAGATCTCAACATATTAAGATATTTCGACTAATCTCAAGATCTAGGCCTCCACACTATCTATCCACACTAAATACGCTGATTTAAAAAAATTGGCTTGTTACCATAGGTTTTCTGCAGTACATACGATTATAATTTGAGGTTTTACTGCTTTTCTTTACATGTACTGTATTATCATCAGTCATCAGTCATCACTCGCTTAGGCTCTTTAGACGCACAAAAGTAGGTACCTACCGGTTATATTAGTGATGAAACGGATACTCGTTTGTCTGGATTCAGATGTAAACTCATATACAAAACATATAGGTAATAATACCAGCTTATTACTGTCCCACTGCAGGGCTAAGGCCTCTTCTCATACAGAGAAGGCACCAGCATTGATCACCACGCTTGCTCAAGACGGGTTGGCGATTTCAGACTTATATTAACTATAAGTCCAGGTTTCCTCACGGTATTTTCCATCATCGATGTCCAAGATAAACTTAGAAAGTACATATGAATTGAAAAAGTCACATTGGTACTTGCCCGGATTTGAACCCACAATCTCGTGCATGAGAGGAGAAGGCCTTAACGACTGGGTCATCACGACATATATACAAAATATACTTACCTCTAATATAAAAACCAAACCAAGAAAGAAATATTTTTCATAGTTTAAGAATATGTAAACAATTAGTAGCTAAGAAGGTAAACAGGTACCTAACTTATATAATTGGGTAACTTGTTGTGAGATACATCCCCAACGTTCGGAGTCCATGGAAACGATACCCGAAACGATTTTTTTTTTAATTTTCGGATCCTTTATTTGGATTTACATTTTGACCTCACTATCGGCTTTAGCATCCTCGGAAACTATGAAAACGACACCCATGACGAAAATATTTGAAAATGTTCGCAGCCGCCATCTTAGATTTACATTTTGACCTCACTATCGGCTTTAGCATCCGAAAAAACTATGAAAACGATACCCAGGACGAAACATTTGAAAATGTCCGCAGCCGCCAACGATACATCGATATATCGATGTAATTTTTTCAATGTATCGACATTTTTGAGCGATATTTAATATTTCGATATATCGATGTATCGATAAAAAAATCCAAGTATCGAAAAGGTATAAAAATCGATATTTTTGCAGACCAATAAATATTTATAAGTTATAATAATAGTATATTATGCAATTAGTGAATAAAGGACGGATTTAAAGCGAGGGCCATAGATGAATCACGAGCAAGTGAAGGATTCTAACGACTGAATCACGACCGAAGGGAGTGATTCAAGTGTTAGAATCCTGAACGACGCGACCACATTGACAACTATTCTGCCCTCGTAGTAGCAAATGCAGTAATCGACATTTTTTACATTTTCTGTTTTTGTCAAAAATAACATCTGGAGACTTTAAGCTATACGCAGTATTTTTTTTTTTTTTTTTGTTTGGCTAGAACATGGTGAAATAATAAGGAAAAATGCAGCATTTCGCGTAAAATTGTCTGATATTGTTAGTATGAATGCAGGAATGAGCATACACCAGATTAAAACGCAGTAATCACGTATTTAGTACCAAGTTATAATGCAGTATTCATGTAAATACTGCATTATAACTTGGTACTTACTGCATTATAACTTAGTAAAAAACGGTTCTGAAACTATTTAAATAAAATATTTAGAACCATGACACACTTATAATATGTCGGCTGACAGCTTTCACCACCAAGAAAACCAATTACAAAAAGCAGGAAAGGTGTATGATTTTTCTGATTTCGTTGATTGTGTGCAGTTAGCTAATTCAGGGAAAGTCACAGTAAAAGCTATGGAAGTTTCTGACTTCTGCAAATAATTATGGATCATTCATCTCAACATAGACTTAAAAAGAGCACAAACAGAGTATATTTAAAAAATATTGTTATTGTGGAGGTACACAGAAATAAAATGAACTTGTTTGTGAAGACAGAGTAAGATGGAATATTACACGAAATTGAGTTCCTAAAAGTTAAATACTTAAAGTCATTGTCAATTCCTGATCCCTTCAAAAACGTTCTTCCAAGGGGTATAACAGAAGCAAGGAAATCTATATCTATCGTATTCTTTCTACAGTGTCCAAAATAATACCACAAAACAGATTACCGTTTTGGCAAAACCTCCACGTCAATGATCCTTCGACTGATCTTGTGAATAGTTTAGAAGTAGAAGAATGTGATGAAAAGGATTTTAATTAATTATTACTAAAAGACTATTACAGTGCCACTATTTAAATATTTTTTAGATTCCCAGTGTTCCGTTTAAAGAATTTAAGGCGAAAGCGAATGAAGAATGATCTCATTTATTTTATGTTACTAAATCACATGTAATAAACATGATGATAATTTTGTTCATATAATAGGTATTGCTAAATATATATTTTCTATAATTTTAGTTATGCGCCGTACCCAGTACAAATATATTTTATTAAGTTCCCTATGTCCCAACAAAGACTGATTAAATTATAAAATAAAAAGATTTTCACAATTAATCATGTTTTTCCTTTTTTTTCTCGATATAATGTTTAACAACTCGTTTTTACACTGCATTATGCATTTTATTATACATATATTCAGGAAATAACTTTGCTAGTGCTTAGTGCAGTCAATTTATTTCCTAGATACAAATGCAGTAACAAACACGAGTACTGCACTTCACTTCACTACTTTGATGTATTACCAATAGGGACACAAGGTATAAGTGCAGTATTCGAGTTTCTAAAGACCTACATGAGAAAAATTAACTTCAAAACTAAACTAAACAATACTTTGTATTTTTATGTACCTTTTCCGTAACAAAACATATGAGTTTTATATCAGTTAAAGTAGAGATTTAAAAAAAAACACTTTACCGCGTTTTTCTCGAAATCGTCATTTTGCAAGTACTGCATTTACTATTACGAGGGCAGTATTGCTTGACGCAATACTACTAGCTATCGAAAATTTATGATAAATTGGATGTGTTCCGTAATACCAAAAATGATGAATGAAAACTAAATGTCTTTCCATTTTTTTTTTAGATAATTTGTAACATATGAGCTATGCTTCTGCGGAAACAATATTACAAATATTGTCGTTTATAATACAGAAAAAACAATATGAAAACGTGTCATTTACGCTGTAAAAATGTACGAAATTCTTCAAGGCTTTATAAAGTTAAAGCCTAGAAGAATTTCGTACATTTTTACAGCAACAATGCTAGTCCAACATTCTATAATATATAGAGAAGGTAGCAGAGGTAAATTGGAACATACTCTGCCAATGTTTCTACACTCTCTGTTTTCAGGAAGACCCAATGTTAATAAGTGTCAGTCGCCATTAAAAATATATGATAACGCTACGAATACGTAGACCAAAGAGTCTGTATGTACATATTATAATGCCGTGTCCGTTTCCCTCCCAATGCAATGTGTGTGTTGAATTTTGTGCCTGAGTATCCAAACATTTTGAGAATCTGACGATTTGCTAAATAGACGTTCTGCGATACAGACCATCTGATAGTTGTACGTGTTGCTACATGGACATTTAGCTAATTAAACTTACTGCTCATTAGACGTTTCGCGACGTTGGACGTTTTGCTACTTAGACCTTCTGATCAGGAGGGTAAAAAATGACCAACATTCAATTCTCCATTAGTTAACATCATTTGTGAATACATCACATATGAATTCGTCTCTCATTACATTTTCCTTTGTCCGTTTATTTGTTATTTTAGTAAAAATCACTTTTCAGTAAAATTCTCAGTAAGTTGATTATCCCTGGTCCTTTTCTTGTTATTTTTTTATCTAGTTCTTTATGCCAACTTTTTAAACAGTTAGCAGTTCTGTGCCTCTGCCCAAAAACAGACCAAGTTTGCTTAAAATTAGACTTCTCTGACCACTGCTTTTGAAAATATTAAAATAAAAATGTATTTTGGCCGAATCAGGAGCATCATTAATAAATTATTATTGATTATTATTAATTATTATTTATAATTAATATTGCCAACCTTCGTCCACTAAATGTGGCAGTAGTAATGGCAGAGTTCCCGAAAGTGCAATTATGCATTTTAATGTTTTAGATTTTGTCAATTTTAATTTTTTTGCTTGCTTCTACATGTTATGGGAGAAATGAAAATAGCAACATTTTATTTCTGCACCAGGGTATACTTTTTTAATGCATTAGAAGCAGCAACTTCAAAATCCAGTGTAAACTGTTTTGGTTCCATACACGGCAGTTGTGATCATAGCATGCTAAAAAGACTGATATGTAGCTTTGTTCTGATTTATGGGACATCAATTAATGGTATAATATTAGTGGTGTCAATGTTGCTTCCGATATCACCATGGATACTGAATAACTGTGAAAATTATGTAAAGGCCACGTTCTTAAATGTTCCGTCACATAAGAAATGTTTTACTTGTTTTAAATATTCTTTATAAATAGTTGGCACTGGTTGAAACCCTTTGCAAGCTTGTTCCCGCAAGTTATGGAATGAAACTTCTATGTCATTCTTGTGAACATCTTGTACGCAGGTGTGATTTTTTGACTTAATAAGTTGATTGCGGTTCTGAAAAACATAAACACTTACTAGCAGTCGGGACCCGTATCTACATACTATTTTAACTTTAGACCTAGCCAACGTAGTAAGCGTCATCATCGTATTTTTGAGTTTCCTACATCCACCTTGAATACTACATTTAATAGCCCTGTTACACGTATGGCAAGGCAATATAATGAAAGGTCCAATTTGACAGATTACCCTATTGATATTTTCTCCATGATTTTCGCTTCATACAGGCTCATAAATAGGGATATTTAAACAGTGTGATGAGTCTATCTAGCTCAAATTGGTTTGTTTACACTATAAAACAAACCAATTTTTATTTGTAGATGTATGTCTACTAGACACTTTTTATATTGTTCTCCTTTTGTCTCAAATTTTGATATCTGAATGCCATGCATACCTGTCATTTGCATGGTTACTGAAATTTTAATTTTAGATGTCATTTAATTTAATTGTAAGTGACTGTGCTGTTGGTGTGCTTATGATAAATAAACAAATACGTAGACATAGAACTTGGGCGTTGAGATGGACATGAGTTTGTCAATAAAGTGATCAAGGTGTAACCAAGGATCTTGAACGTACTGGGAACTAAATAACAGAGCGAACTCCTTGAGGTAACAACCAGTTTACTCACTTGAATCGTCACAGATCCCAAGCATCGCATTATTTTGAACTGACCGCAAAGTCAAAATTCGTTTCCGTTTGTGTACGTTTTGTTTTTATAAAATTGATACCGATTATACAAGGTGGCAGGGACGCGAAGCCGGTTACCATGGATTCAGTACATGATTCTGAGCCCCCCTGCGTTGAAATTTTTCGTCGATTATTTAAAAAAAAACAGCTGCTCCATACATTTTGACCGCGTAGGTATTGCACTTTTCTATGAAACAGCAGATATTTCTTTTTTAATAACCGACGAAACATTTCTACGCAGGCGGTTCAGAATCATGTAGGTACTGACCCCATGGTAACCGGCTTCGCGTCGGTGTCCCTGACATCCTGTTTATAAAGACAAACCCACCCTTTCTCTTTATAAAATTAAGATCCATTTAGACCGAGCACATTACTCCACTTCTTGTTGAAAATACTAAAGTACATGATGTGATTGACATTTCCTAACAAACACGAAAATTTTGTTATAAACAACCATGAAACCGATTTACACTACACAACACAGTCAACACAACGATACTATACAATACATTTTAATATGCACCACTTTCTTGCCATAACTTATATTATTCACCCATTGTTTTATTTGTATTCATACCTCTCGTTAAAGAGTAGTATATTCTTTGAACCATTATATTAATTTCTATAAAATTCCGTTAATTACTACTATTTTGATAAATAAAGTGACAATTTCAGTTGACAGTCGAATGCATCGCAGATTGGCAGTGCGCCCGCGTCCCTTCGCTTGTCACCACAGATAATAGTCTATTTATCTATACTATGGACAAGTTAGTGATGTTGGAACGTCGGGCGTGAATAGATATAATGCTCCTTTTTTGGTTTTTTATTTTATAATTTATTTTCTATTTTTATTATTACTTACTGTTTGTATTTCCTGTGCGTGTCCCGAATAAAATATTTTTCTTTTTGAAACAACTTGCAATTAATTTCAACCAGTGTCAAAAAACTCCATAATGTCTCAAATAAAACCTATTTAATAGTTTTATAACCTCTTCGTATTCACCAGTATGTACTTTACTAAACTACGAGCTGATCTGACCAACGGGAAAAAAAACCCATTGGAAAGACTATATAGTCTGACTGTCAATCTGACCAATGGGAAAAACCCCATGACCGTCGAACTGTCAAGTCATAGGTCTCGAGTTCGAACCCGAGGCACGCACCTCTGACTTTTAGGATTCATGTGCAGATTATCACTTGCTTAAAAACGGTGAAGGAAAACATCATGAGGCCGATGCCTAATATATTTCTCGACGGCTTGTGAAGCCAAGTCAGAGGCCCATGGGCGGCATAAAAACTCTGATACCACGTTAGCCACGAAAAAGAAGAACCTTCACAAATTGCGTCGTGTCTCGGTATCACTATTTCTTATAACATAGTGCATTCAATATAGATCTGCCTTTGAGTTATTTTAATGAATCAGCAATAATCATGTTGAATCACAAGTGCGTCAAGAAGAGCAACACAAATCCTCTCCAAGTCCATTTGTTACATTCAATAAAATAAACGCATGTTCTCAACAAACAATTGTAATCGTCAACTAAACCAGTCAAATTCTATAAGTAAACATGTACGGATTCTTCCAGCGGCCGTATCTGGGCTCCTTACGGGGTTTCCCGAACGGATTCTTCTCCAACACGACCTTGGCCAGAAGGCCATGACACGCGCCGTAGGTTGTGTCACCAGTGTTGATACGCAGGATGCGACGGAGCTCCCCTGTGAAACGGAAAAATGTGTTGTTATCAAGGTTCCTTAAGGCGAAAGCGTCAAGTTAGCCCGCGAAATTCAAATTTTCTTACGTTTTTTTTCAATTTGCAGGTCAGTATCATGTTCTATGTTGATCTAAATATGATTCGCGGCCGTAACAAATGTTTAATTATAGAATTATAATCATAAAAATTATCAATACAACTCTTTAAGTTCATGTAATCCCATTGAATGACTATTTCATGAAATCATGACATTTGACAATTATGCTAACTTACGGAGTTATATTGCTGACTGTAATGATTATTATTATGTAAAGCCATATTTGTTACAGTCGCGAATTATATTTTAATCAACATACAACCTGACACTGACCTGCAAAATGGAAAAAACTCAAGAAAATTTGAATCTCGCGGGCTACCTTAGCGCATCCCCCTTAAGCTACACTCCTAAACACTGTTCCGTGCTTCCTTCAGTCCTAGGCAGAGAGAAGTGCAAGGAGAATAGGGAGGAGTTTGCACTGAAGTGGGAAAATACAAGCTAATAATAAAAACAAGATTCGATTTTTTTTATTTTTTTTTTATTTAGCTAGGTGATCCTAAAATAGGCCTCCAGACTGAATTTCGGCCATGACTGCCAATCTCCGCGGACCGAGCCATCGACGCGGGAGATGTGCTCTAGTATGCTATGTGCGCAGACACAAGTGCACCCTCACCCTCAACAGCCACGCTTGCAACCACGAGACCAACGGAGCAGTTAAATGGTGATCCTATATTCAACACAGGATCGGTCGTTGTGGCGACGCACATACGAGTATTGGCATAAAAAACCTGGCCATAAGTCGAATATTCAAAGTGTGGCTTAACTCAATACAACCATCACTTTCTGACAGCTAAATAACCTGTTCATAACGTACCGCACCCCTCGCTCCCTTATCCCTTCACCGCGCGGCACACGGGTAGTCGGAACTCAGTCGTCGTCCAGTGCGGTCCATTGTTTTCTCGATAACCTTATTTTTGTGCTCCTAACATTTGCTGTTTTAGTCGTTATGTTAGTAGTTGGTGGGATAAACACGACGAATATGGAAGTTCAAGGTATGTAACAACATAAATAATATCATTTCATTTAAGTTATAGACTCATAAATGTTTTTTTTCTAATTTCGCAAAGGAAACTAAAATAATCCCTTAGTCTATTAAAAAAAAAAAATCAGAAGCGGTTTTGTATGTGTTCCGAGCATTTCCGAGTAATGACCTATTATTTTAAATCAAGTTTAGACTTTCCTAAAGAGAATCGTGAAAGAAAATATTCCGCTTTGTTCCGCCATTTTGTTTAGCACACATTCAAACAAAATGGAAAATTAATTTAAAACAAGATTATTTACAGTAAATTCTCTTTTTATTTTAGATTCCATTGGGAATTTCAAGAACATGTCAAATAAGCAATTATATGATATCGTGCAAGAATGCCCTGACAAGAAAATTTATGCAAAGATGCTCTTTTTGGAAAAAAAAATTATACAGATAGCAAAATGTCCAGAAAGTGAGCTGGAGACATTAAAACATACGTTGAGCCATTTCAACTGTGAATTTAAACGAAAATGGGTAGCAGCAAACTACAAAGCACGACCGCTTTTTAAAAGAAAATGAACTTTGGCTTCAAAATACTCTCAAATTCGCTCTGGACTATAGGAAAACCGGGTCGTCCTTCAAAGGAATTCGGGGAATCCAGTGATAGATCCAAGCGAAGAAAAACAAAAGGTCTACGAGATACTGTATCGACAGATGAGTTGACTTATGCTGCTCAAATGAGTCAACGTGCCGGAGGAAATAAGGATGCATCTAAAATAATAAAAGACATCACTTTGACTCCAACAAGAGCTACAAAGTTTCGAAAAGTAATTTCTTCAAAGAATCAAAGTAAAATAAAAAAGCATTCACCATCTGAAGCCTTAGCTATTTTCGTCGAAGGAGATTTTAGTAGAAGACAGTGGGAAATTTTACACAGCGCAAATAAAAATATATACCCTTGCTACTCTTTGATAAAAAAAGCAAAAACCGATTGCTATCCAGTAGAACAATCAATGAGAGTTACAGAGACTTGTGCGGAAGTTCTCATACAAGATCTACTCAACCATACATGTTTACGGTTGTGTAAATATTTGGAAAACGTAATATACAGCTGTACTGAAGAAGAAAAGAAGCTAGAAATAAGCACTTCAGGCTCTACAGGCAAAAGTTCTCGCGAAAATTTTACAGAATAAAATGTAATAGGGACATTTTAAATCGACTGTTACTAACGTCAGACCCATTTTTAAGTAGCACTAGAAAAACACCACGGAAGAAAAGTAACCCATTCTGTTCGGAAACCATAAGTCTTTTGCTCCCTGACGCAGAAAATGCAACAATAGAAAGCAGTGACGAAGAACACAATACAACAGCAACAGATGAAAACGATGAATCTGATTTCGATGATTGATTTTTTTTGTTTTATTATATTAACTACTAATATTATTAAATAAATGTTTGAAAACTATCTTACTTTATTTATTTAATAGTTTCCACGTCACAAATGTCGCGAAATAATATTGGCCAGGTTTTTAGTACAAATACTCCTATGTGCGACGCTACAACCCCAAAGAAGAAAACGCTATTAATTCCTTTAAAAAATGTCTCTTTCTCCTCTTATTATGTAGGTCGATAGAAAGGATTACTTTCATAATCTATTTCAAGAATAAAAAATACTAACTCGTCAAAGAATCATCGTATTTCGGCCTCATAGACATGGAGGATGGGGGGTCCGCGTATTTCTCTGGCTTGGGAAAGCGGTAGGAGCCCCTCTGGGTGGTGTCCGGTATAAGGACGTCGTCCGGCAGACGCAGGGTTTGCAGCGCACGCGCACGGCGGGTTAGGTTGACGGACATGAAAGGCAACTCTGTGGAAAGGTAGATGGAATATTGTATACATTTTTAGTTTGGATGTTGTTTATTATTATTACTGTCCTCATTTGGAAATTTTGCTGTCGTTTGCTTTGAGAAAACGCAAGTCTGGATTAAGTTCGCCTTTGCTGCTGTCCTTGTAATATTGTTACAATGTCTCTGTAATTTATATGTAAAACTAGATATTACCCGCGGCTTCGCTCGCGTGGAGGTCGGAAATTATCCCATGGAAACGCACTACCGGAATAAAAAGTATTCCATGTGTTCATCTAGCGCCCTAATTGTGTAACTCACGATCAATCACAATCTGAATCATTTTGAAGGATATTGCTAATCCATTGCTTCTTATGTTCGAAAAAGTTGTCTTCTTAACATCGTAAATAGCGCAATGAATGTTGTTGAACTGTCAAAATAAAACAGATTGTGATTGATCGTGTGTTACGCAATTAAAACCAAAAACATTAGCCAATTCGGTCGAGCCATTCTCTAGTGATGATCTTTCATACATGCGGCCATCAAAGAGTGCCACTGAAGAGTTCCACTATCCACCTCCTAGCTCCATCATCAGATCATCGACATCGAATACAACATATTGAAATCGTCAAACCGAATCATATGAGCCCAAATTCGAGGGGTTTACTAGTAGCCACTAAACATTTCCACTATCCACCTCCTGGCTCCATCATCAGACCCTCGGCTCCAAGTGCAATATATTGGACTAGTCAAACCGAATCATATGAGCCCGAACTCGAGGGGCTTACTAGAAATCGCTGAAGAGTTCCACTACCAACCTCCTGGCTTGAAGATACTAAATTATTGTATTGTCATCGGTCCTTGATAGGTGTGCAAATTTTCAAATTAATCGAACGTCTTGAAGTTGGTGAAATTTCCGTTCAAAGATTCCGTAACATAGATGGATAGATAGATACAGGTCAAGCTAATAAAAGCGTATTAAAAAAAAAATGCCAGTCTCTACTTTTCGCAAGTTTTTCTGCAGTGCCTCTTAATTCAATGATAACAATTAGCCTTTTATTACATTATTTTATATTTCATTATATAAATATGATACGAGTGTGCTGTGTTGGTCATTCACCCACAAGGCGGTATTTTCGCGCGAGCCACAGGCGAGCGATAATGTAGCCGAGTGGATAATGATCAATGCACACGCGTTTCATACGACGTTTTTCAACAAACTTGCGAGGAAAAAAACAGACGTGTTGTAAAAACGTATGCTGCAATAACGTAACTATAGAGATTATACATTTAGATAACGAAAACGATAACAAATAATAGGGAAAATGGCGCGGTGGTTTTATTTTTTCCGCTAGCGATGCGCGCGCAAGTGTAAATAAAGGCACAGGCAAAATCGCTGAACAGCCTATATAAAAATATAATAAACACACTAATAATTTGAATACGCAAATTAAGATTAATATGTAGTGAAAAATATATCATTTGATGAAATATTATGTTATTGTATCATATATTATTTATTTACACAGTAGGCATAAAAAAGGCAAGAAGTACCCACGCACAACGGTCCACCTGAAGGACTAAGTGTGGAAACCAAACCCCATAACATAGATGGCAAGAAGTCTCTTTGATGATATTAAAAAAAGCACAAATCTCTGCTCGGGTTAAAATAGAGAATGCTCATTTAATAGTTAGGATAGTTCATACTAGTTCCATGTATTCAAAGTCAATTTGTTTATACAAATTCCATGCCGCCATGATAGTACTTACTAATTCCATACTGCCAACTGTCGCATTTCAAAATTTATCAAACAACAATGGCCGCTAGAAATTGTCTATGGTTTTAGTGATGTAGCATGTCATGTGTATTTGTATTTTTTTTCTAGGTAAAGTGTTTCATCAGTATTCGTTATTCGTAACAAAGTGTTAAAGCAGTATAATATTACGACATTATTTAATAAGGAAATAGGACTGCATCTTTAAACGCGGGCTAGCTCCAACAGCATCTTGAAAATCCTAGCCGAAAAACACGATTATTGTCAGTATAATAATTATAAATACATGAAATAGTTTTTTTTAAATAAAGAAGTAATAAAATACTCCTTGAACAAATAGTTGATATTTATTATGTCAAATATGTCAATGACTAGCATTTCGATGACAAGATAAATTTAGACGATTTAGAAAGGATGTCGGTTGCCTATGGTCGGTTCTTGTCAAACTACCGACCTTATGCATGCATAACCGACATCCTTTGTTGTTGTTTGTAAAAATTCAAAATTTATTCCAGTTTTCGATTTTATTGTTAATTAAAATAGTTTAATTAAAAGAGAAGAAAGACGCATAGGATGTTAAAGTGGGTGTGATCATGGGCGTACCCAGCTTTTGACTCAGGGGGGGTCAAATGAGAAATTTCCTCCCGCACCTGTTTGACATAGTTTGATATTGCTGCTGCGTTCGCGTATTTTTAACCGACTTCAAAAAATGAGGAGGTTCTATGTTCGTCCGTTTTTTATTTTATTTATAGTATTTTCATCGATATTTTCGTCCATTGTGGACTAAAAATGAAAGTTTTATTTGAAATGAAAAAAGAATTTTCAAAATTGGTCCACAATTGACGTAGGTAACGTAATACGTGTAACCTATTTAGTGCGTATTTAATTAGTGACACGTAGATATCGCGTTCAATTCCCAGGCCAGTCCAATGTTTATGTTTTTAGCGAGTCGCAACCAAATCCTGATTACCTAGTTTTCTGTGGCATTACAGCACTAGTCCGATAATATAAAGTAAAAAAAACACGCGTTTTTAATACACTGCATTATGAACCTAATAATGGTTCAATACGAGCTAGTTTACGAGCAAGTGTGTTGAAAATTATATTTATTAGAATTAAAGAATATAAAAACATTTAAAAAAAATAAAAAATAGTAGCCCACCGGTGTCGGGAACAGGGTCCAAGCTACGGGTCAGGGCTCCAGTGAGAGGAAACTCCTAACAAGTAGCCTTATATTGTACCTTATATTAGAAGGTAATCAAGTCAATAAGATTATTAAAAACTATTAGACTTTTTGTGCTTTATCATAATAATACAACATGACAGATAAAACGCATTAAAGTTGGGGAGTGGGGGCTCACTACGTCACAACACAACTAAATATGAAATCTACCAAGCCGTGACGTCATGCCATATTTTAACTCAATGTGTCGCAGTAATCTTATGATTAGGTACGTAAAACAAGAAAAAATACGTGTCCAATTTTTTTAAATAATCTACCTGACGGACAAAAATATTTTTTTGTCATCATCCCTATCCCCATTCAATTAAAACTTCAGTATGGTTGAAACTATCTTTTTGTCTCTTATGCAAATAAAATTAATCCTTTTATAACGAGCAAGTGAGGAAAGAACGAAATCTTAGGGTGGTAAAACATTGCCGGGATCGCGGGAAAGTCCGAAAGGGATACCGTGGCAACGTAGGTACAGGCAACTGAAGGAACACGGGCGGGTTCTAGTCAGTAAGAATTATGACTCGCCCTCCCGCTCCGCGCAGAGCGGGAAAAGTTATTTGATAATTTCCCACCCTAAAAAAAAGGGTGGTAGGTAAAACATTATATGAGGTCGTTCTTATTTGCCTCCCATCTCAGATGATCCGTATTCAAAATTCATTTATTAACGTTACACGTCCGTGTTTGGGTTCCGTTCCTAAAATGACGAACTGAATACGTCTTTAAAGCTTCCATATTGGGATGCAATTCAAAAAACTGATGATAACAAAATTTAATTACACCACTAGATAGCTAAAGAATTCGTCGCAAATAAAATATTACTCGTAACGTACAAGTATTCAGGTAAAACTCACGGCCGTGTCCAGGACACAGACACACCCCTTTTTGTTTCATTCGGACGTACGGAACCCTAAAATCCATATCTCTTCTATTTCTAATTCTATCTTTACCTCTAGAACAGTATTTATTTAAATACTCTGTCCTCTTCAGATCCTTGACCTCGTTCTCAATTGGCGTGGGGTCGATGTCCTCCGACATGTATATCTTTGTGAGTTTTGGATAATCTTCTGCAAACTATCAAAAATGTGTTAGGAAGTCAAGATTCAAGATCATGATTTTTTTCACTGTTATTTTTATTAGGGAAATAAATCTATGCTATTTTCTTATTCATAGATGTTTTGATTAGGCAAACCAACGCCCCTGTCTTTACCAAAATACTTTCACACACAAAGCGGATGGTTTGATGTTGTATCCGTTTTAGATGTACAAAAGGCATTTGGAAGTTTTCAAATACTATTTTTACATCTAAAAGTAAATATTCGGTGTTACGATATTAATTATTGCATTTCATAATCAGTATTGTAGTTCGCTAGTTAGCCACATTTCATATTTCCATACAGTAATATTGGCAAATTAATCAAAACAAGTAAATATTTGACAGCTATTTGCGATGTTGCCAACTTTTAGGATAAACGCTCTTAAACAGCATCTGTCATGAAAATGTGACAATTTTGTAATTTTTTGACAAATATGTCACGTTACCGCAGTCGTATCAAATAGTGCTCAGTTGGTGTTTGAAAGATTTAAATTATTTACCCTCTTGACAGCATCCTTGTAGTATTCTTTATACAGTGGACAGAGCTTGTCGGGGTACTTTTGCATTTCATCTTTAGCCTTCAGCGTGTCGCGGCTCAGACCTACTATCAGACAGTCATCGTCGATGCGTTTGCGACGGGCACTCTTCCTGCGAACAGAGTAGAAAATGCTATGGATATGGTTGGCCAGTCGTCAGCATTTCAGGGTCTATAATCATGAATCTTTATCTATCTCGACATCTTAAGGCAACTGTCCCACCGCCGACGATGAAGCGGCTGGCTATCGATTGATTTTTTTTGCTCAAGAAACGTACAATAGATTCCGTGTCAGTCAAAGGGGTCGTCCATTAATCACGTGATATTTTTTAGCAACTTTTTAACACCCCCTCCCCCCTGGTGATAAGTAGTGAGGTTTAGGCAAACCCGTCCCCCCCTACCTAAAGTAATGTTTGCAAAGAATTAAAAAAAATACAGAATATTTTATCTTTAGATAGAAAGAAAGAAAAATATTTTATTTAGGGGCCGCTTTTCGGCTTAGAAATGCGCTTTAACCGAATAAATAAATACACGTGATATCTCACTACACCCCACCTCCTCCTTGTGTATATATTTTGTTTTTTTTCCCAAGCCCCTCCCCCCCTTTCGATTCTCACGTGATTTATGGGCGACCCCAAAGGGATAGATACATACAGGGTCAAATTAAATTAACTAGCTAAACTCCGCAGACGTGATGGGTATGAATATCTAAACGTGATAAATTGAAAAATATGTTAGTTTGATGAGTTTTTTTTGAGGTCCTCAGCCACAGGTAGAGTAGGTATAGTCACTTAAAATATCAGTTTAAAAAAATCAGTTCTTTTGTGTAAACTTCACAGACGTGATGGGTACCTATTGTTATCTAAACACGATAAAACATTAAAAAACGGTCACTGGGTCGTCTTAGAAAAACTGACTATTTTAACTCATACTTCAAGTACCTAACAACAACAGCGGTCGCTGACCCCAAGAAAAAAAATCATCAATATACAGGGTGTAAAAAGACACATCACAAAGCCGTAAACTACGCATACTGTACGTATAGCTAAGTAGCTTTGCGCAAAAATTATTGCTGGGAACCGTTTTTTTTTTTTTTATAAAAAAAAACATGTTTTTATTGCGCGCAATGTAACGCGAACCCACGCTTGAATTAACGGATTCAGTGTTAGTTAAGCTCCGCCCCTACGCTACGTAGGTAGGTACTTGTTGTTCATTGCGTTTTTGTAACTTCAAATGCGTAATCTGTTAAGATAAATCTAAAATTCAGGTAATGTTTGTTTGGAAAAAAGTTTCGTATTATCGCATAGAATTCATTTTCGTGAAAAAGTAAAAAAAAAAAATGCGACTTTGACCTTCAATATCTCCAGAACCAGTGGATTCCCAGGTATGGTCTAGTGGAAAAAAATGATGCAAATAATGGGTAGAATATGTGGCTTTCGGCTTCGGAAAGTGTCTTTTTACACCCGATATATTTTTTTTCATATTTAATTTAAATTCTTTGCCCCCGACCATTTGCAACTGATGGAGCTACTGAAGGTAACCGAAACTTTCAGTAGCGCCATCAGGATGGAATTTGGTGTGGACAAATGTGCGGTCATGCATGTAAAGCGAGGGGAGATTGTGGAATCCGTGGGAACCCAACTCTCGAATTCTATACACCTAAGATCCCTCTCCTCAATCGAAACCTACAAGTATTTGGGTATGTCGGAAGTGTTATGTTATCAACGCTGCTGACATGAAGCAATCGCTGAGGGAGCGCTTCTTTGGCCGCCTGAATAAAGAATTAAATAGTGGAAACAAGGTGCGCGCGCCTTCAACAGTTGGGTCATGACAGTTTTGATGTACTCTTTCGGCATACTCAAATGGAACTTGACGCCCTGGATAGGAGGGTCCTCACACTGCTGACCGCAAATCAGATGCATCTCCCACGTTCATCGGTGATGAGACTGTATATCCCGCTGAAGTGCGGAGGTCGAGGCTTCTTAAATGCTAAGACCCTGCACAACCGTGACGTATGCAGTCTCAGGGAATACTTCCTAGAAGCCGACGTGGGAATGCACCTAGATGTGGTCAATGGACAAGGGCCTCACCCCGTTATCCTTGGCTAACGAGAACTGGCGCAAACCTACAGTACTAGATACTAATGACCGCAGGGAGGTATTTATGGCAGAGCCGAGCTTCATGGGCGCTTTTACGGGCCTTACATGGACCCGGTGTAGACCTGTTAGAATCCGTATCCTGGTTGCGATTCGGTGATCTCTTTGGGGAAACCGAAGGTTTTGTCAATGCGATTATGGACGAAGTTATGATGACGAACAACTACCGGAAAAATATTGTGAAGGACGGCACGGTTGACATCTGTCGGGCATGCCACCGTCCGGGGGAATCAATCCAAAACATTATTTCTGACTTTTCTCGTCTGGCTAACGGAGACTACTTGCATAGGCACAACCTTGTAGCCAGGATTATCCACCAGCAACTTGCTCTGAAATACAGTCTTGTGGAATCGGAAGTACAGTACTATAGGTATGTGTCCGACCCAGATCTCGAAAATGGCAATATCACGTTGTATTGGGATCGATATCATAAATGACAGGGCTATTGTTGCCAACAAGCCAGACATAGTGGTGATAGATCGATTAGAGCGTCGCACAATGATTATTGATATAGCGGTCCCGCATGACGAGAACCTCGTGAAAGCTGAGTGGGATGTGGATACAGCAGTCATTATACCGATAGTCGCGCCAAGAGCCTCAACCAACACCTGACGAGGCTCTCGTTAGACAGCTGGATCAAGGAGTTGATCCAGAAAGCGGTACTTCTGGACACGGCGCGTATTGTTAGGAGAATCCTCTCTCAGGAGCCGGTACCTTGGACCCTGTTCCCGATACCGGTGGGCTAAAATTGTTTTTATTTTTATATGATTTTGTTTTTTTTTTATAAAAAAAATATATATATATATATAAATGAAATGTATATCCTATATGAAATAAAGGAAATAATAATAATCATTGTTTCCCCCTTCTGTAGCCCCATAGTATGTGCGCATGACGTTTTCATTGCTGGATAGTGTCCATTTCATGCGCTGCACCTTCCGCCAGGAGCGGATCCTATCAGAGGCCAGTGGGTCTCGAGGTCCTAAGCTGTTTGGCGGCTGGCGTACTCACGTCGACGAGCAAGTGGTGGCGTCGTATGGCTGCTACACACTATGCCGGGCATGGCCGCCGGCACTGCCACCGGCGCTGCCGCGGCGCGCCCGGCCCTGCCGCACAAAGGATCACAAAGGAAATGGAGGCGCAAAAGCCGGGGACACGTGCCATGCGGCAAAAGCGCGGCGGCCATGCCAGTCGTCACTTATTGTCGGGAAGAAGGAGTGAGTTTGTGAGTTAATGTATTTATATAGCTGGCACTTACGGTTTGATCTTTCTATCAAAATCTACCATATAAACCGACCGGTATTCTATTTCGCCGTCGAAGACAGACATTTTGTAAATGATAGTGTAAAAAACTTAAATAAATAAATTTTGTTTTTGACAGTTGTACACGAATTGAAGTTTTTTATTTTGGTTTTTTTCAGACAGTGGAACACGAATTTCGTTTTCGTTTTCTTGTTTTTTTTTTAAATTAGGTAGGTAGGTATGTTTACCAGAGTTTTCATTTTTAGTGTTTACAAACCTGAGACCTCTCAGTCTCAATGATGGGTACAATATAATAACGCGACCGGGAGCCCTCCTGGAGGGTTTCACCTAGTCGCATATGGGAAGCCCTCGCGGTGGGCTCATTTTAAATGTAGGTCTTTCTTAGCGAATACAGCATTCTTCTTATAGTACAGTATTCTTAGTGAACAAATCGTGAAAATAAAATCAGATGTGCATTTTAACAAGATTTATTAGTATACAATGATGCGTTGGTTTAAAATCCAAGCATTTTTCCGTAAATACAAAGACCCCTTGAAAATACTATTTACTTCGTTTTACAGTGTTTTATAACACGGTTTTAATCCCAATGCCGTTGACCAACCGCGATGGTTAACTTTAGCGCAAACGTAATGCCGGCAACCCTCCCGGAGGGTTCACTTCCAATATATGGCGTATGAGGTCTATGAAAATGGGTGGAGTTGAAAGTGTTAAGTAAGTACCTAGGTACTAGAAATCTCAAATCAGCATCAGTTATCAAAGTCTATTGAAATTAATATAAAATATTACCTAATACCATAATAATTTATATTAGAGCAATATTTCTTTCCTACTTCAAGATGCGTCTGTAATTAATTTTATTTTACCGACGAATAATTTCAACGCCCGCCGCGTTGAAATTATTAGAATCATTCTAATAATTTCAACGCAGGGGGCGTTGAAATTATTAGTAGGAAACAAAAAAAAAAAAAAACTGCTGTTTCACATTCTGTTGAAAAGTGCAATACCTACGCGGTCAAAATGTATGGAACAGCCGATTTTTTTTTTAATAACCGACGAATAATTTCAAGATTCAGAATCATGTACTGAATCCATGGTATCAGTTTTCGCGTCGATATCCCTGCCACCCTGTATAGCACCATATCGGATAGGTGTGGCTTTCTATAACCATTCATACAGAAATAAGGGCAGGCTGTGGATTTACAAAGTGCGCACCCTAAAGGTTGCGGGCCTGGCAGCCGCCTGCCTGGCCAACCCCTAGCCCTGCCTATACCCAAAGTTAAAAGAAGCAACACTTAATCCCCTCGGCCAATTTATTATCCCCTGCAACGCTGCAGTATGCCTGACAGCTGTGCCGTGATTGACTTAACTCAACCCAGACAATAGTAGGTACGGAGACTGGCCGGTGCCCCTGTAGTAACATAACAATAAAACATAACACCTGTATTCCCCAAAGGTAGTAGGTAATAACACAGATGATCTATACACACAAATTTCGTCATGATGTATCCCATGTAATGTCCATTTCTTCGTGGTCCAGTCGTTTAACCATCTCGATTTTACGCATCGACCGCGTTCGGCGCTCTGATTGGTCCATCACCAGTGAAGGCCAGTGAAGGGCCAATCAGAGCGCCGAACGCGGTCAATGCGTAAAATCGAGATGGTTAAACAAAACTCACACTAGACGGAAATGTATCGTCGAAGGTAAAAATAAGCAAAAGGAACATGTAAGGATCGTAGTAGTAGTTAGTGTAGTTTAGTAGTAGTTTTCTGTAGTTTCTGCCCAACCGGAAGAAAGCATGAATTTTATGTGTAGGTGTTACGGCCCGCCGCCGCCAGGTGACGCACGGCGGGACTTACTGCAGCCATGCCACTGCGCCAACCAGTGCTCTTCGCGCCGTCAGGGGCGCCGCGAGTTTTGAAAAAGAAAAATACTTTTATTGACATCGCATGGCGGACGTATTTTCAGATTCTATCAGAAAATAAAATAGATTTAATACCAGGCCTTAAGTCCATCATTTTCGAAGCGATAAGATTTGTGGCCAGTCATAAGCTGGTGTGTTCCTTGAGGCATTATTTCCAATAAGAATTCAGTATTTACTCTTTCTGGCTTGTTAATTTTGTCAGCTGGGAACAAATTATCGGACGCGTCCGTAAGCCGCGGCTGACAGTCGTGGCCGATGAGTGTGCACGTTGTTCGGCCGGCCAGATTTTTATTAGACGTCCTAACGCTCAAGGACGGCCCAAGGTCACGTCTGCGACTTACAATTTGATAGTTAGCACAGTGTAGTGCTAAATGGACTATCCAGATACAACAAATAAGCCTTGACTGTCAGCCGCGGCTTACGGACGCGTCCGATAATTTGTTCCCGGCTTAAGATTTTCAATTGGTAAACATTTCTGACATTCAATTCACGCACTTCACAACTATGTTAGGGTCGGCTTCCAATCTAACCGGATGCAGCTGAATACCAGTATTTCACATGTAGTGACTGCTTACCTGTCCTCCACAACCCAGTTACTAGGTAACACGAAACCCCTTGGTAAGACTGGTTGTCAGACTTCGGTCTTTTGACTACCCGTAACGACTGTCAAAGATCCGCTTATGACAGCCGGGACCAACCCGTGTCACGGAGGTGCCTCCATGGTCCCGGCTGACATTCGTCTCGGGTCTTGTCTCTTCAACTCCTTCAATAAAATAAATAAAGACACGGAATATTTAAATAGAAATTTATAATCACTTTTATTACTATACATTAATGGTGTGCATAACAAAATAATTGGTATTCTATAATAATAAAATGTATTTCTTAATTATATTCTTCCTACGCATCGTTGTCAACACGACGCGAGCAACACTTTTGAGTACGAAGAGTGCGATTTTTAGTCGCAACAGCGACATGACGTTTATGAACTTGGAACCTAAGGGACACTACACATTTTATCGGGTCGCGGCGAGGGTAAATGCCGATCGACCCTCGCTCAATCATGTTCGGGTCGGTTCGGCACAATTCGAGCTAAGCATGGTGGTTTTTCCGAACATTTATATTCGATTTGGCCGCCTGGCTGTGCCGTATCATACCGAGCCGAACAAGTGTGTAGCACGCCCAAGTCATATTTATTGAGAACCTGTATTTAAATACAATAAACCTGAAAAGAGGTTTACACGGCTACATATCAAGCTATACTATTCCAGTATAAGCTGAACATGCATTGTATATGATTTCCGTACAATGCGAGGTCAGCATAGACTGGAATTTTTTGCTATGAGACATTTGTGATCACATAAATCGAAAAATGCATGGAGAAGAGATTTTTTTCTCTCGGTTTCGGGGTTGTATTATCCAAGTTCTAAATACATAGTAAGTTTTTAATAAAGTCGCGACTAGCACATGCTATTCTCGATTAAAAATCGCACCGTCCACATACACCTTTATCATTCCAAACACAAACTTAAAATAACTTCTTAGGGTGGTTGCGCACGAGCGTACGATCGCTACAAATATCGCAAGACGCTTACATGTCGCGTCTTTTATACAAAAACATATAAAATGGCATCGATATTTAAATCAAGACTAAGCTCTTTTAATATGTAGCAAAATTCTATACACAATAATTAGCGTGTTAGAATATCTTTAGATATTTTTAAATTAATAATGTTTTTATGTGAATTGCATCTAAATTCACTCAAATGTTCAAACAAATAATAAAAGCTCAGTCACATTAAGTGATGACTAATATTATAAAGAGAAAAGATTTGATTTTTGTATGTTTGTTTGTAATTAATAACTTCAAAAACAACAGGACCGACAAAAAAAAATCTTTCACCAGTAGAATGCTATATTATCACTGATCAACATAGGCTATAATTTATAAAGATATCACGCGGGCGAAGCCGCTGGCGGAAGCTAGTGTGATGTTATGAGATAAGGCTAGGCCTCTAGAGAGAGACGGCACAAAATGACGTAAATAACGTGTTATTTTTTTTAACTAACACTGAATTTGACTGGTCTAATTATCCGCCTCTTTCTTACTCTGCTTGTTAGTACAGGACGGCAATATGTTAAGTCAGTATTGAGGCATTTTTTGGTAAATAATATTGCATGAGATACAGTTTAAGGTACCCATAGCTATTCTAACACGCTATATTAATAAGTTTTCTATACATTACAATAAAACTAACTACATTCAGTCAGTCGTCTTGATTCAGTTTCAAAATGATCGTTTTTAATATCTACACATGATTAAACTGCTTTGATTTAAGATTTATTTATAACCGTTTGTGATGAAGTACAAAAGGAAGGTATTTTTTTTACAATTTAATAACTTGTACAATAATTCAAATTTATCAGATTATTCAAATTTTATTAATAAGAAATTCCCTTCAAACTTGCAAAATCAAAGCAGTCTACAGTAATATTTCTATCACACTTAATAAGCCTGCAATATTATCATATAAAAAATCTGCATCACAGATTCCTTTAGGCTTACCTTGGTTATTTACACAACGTTAATAAATAGACGTCGAAAACCTGCGATTAATCGCAGATATGCATGACTAGTCGCAGGTTTGTAGACCACCTTATTCAGGGAGGCAAATTACTACGCGGGATATTACACTATCATAAACTAATAATATCTATGATCATAGATCTATGAGGCATAGAAATATGACATGTATAAATACATGGCATAATAAATTAATATACCTGGTTATTGGTAATATGTCGGCAATCCATTAAGAGGACAAATGAGAGGTCATTTACAATCAAATTCATCCCATTATGACTGCTATGCACATGTCAAAAATATTTGAGTAATTTGACATTTTATTTCATTAATTTTAAAATACAAAATGTCAAATTACTAGAAAATGGCTGACATTTGCATGAACAAAAGTAATAAGAAAAAAAATAGTGTTTGTGTGTCAGCTCTGACGCATAACTGGAGTTTACTCCTTAATACGATTGTCTTGAATATGCAATAGACAAAGAGGGTAAATAAACGGCCGAAATATCTAGATCGAAGGGTGGAATATGTAATATTTGCATTTGTATTTTTATAACATTTTACAATTAGACATTTTATTTGTTATGCGGTTCTGACATTTTTATAATTTTTTGACAATTTTAATTATTATTTGTTATGAGTTGTTGAAAATTTAATTAATGACAATTTTATTTTGAGTTTTTATCTGTTTAGGATTTAAAATAGTTTATAATTTAAATGTGTGTGTGTAAAACTATGGACTAGAATGATGTGTGAAATAAATGAATAAATTTATGTATAAAACGGATCAAGATAGGAACTTGTAAGAAGTTTAATAAATATTTTAAAAAAAAATATCCGTGTTATCTACGAATAAAACAAGTGTTACGCTTGTATAAATTTCACTCGTCGTAAAGTTTCCATACCCTTACTTATATGACATGGCCTTACTTATATGAAAATCGATTCTTAAGGAGTAAACTCCAAAAACAAATGACTAAATGACCTCTCCTATTATCTCCATATTATTACCGATAACCCTGTATATTTACACCGATAACATAACACCACGCCTGTGACCCCCGAAGGGTTAAGCAGAGAAGGTGTATATTATAGGATAAATGATACCATCCTAGATACATCACGATAGTGTAATATTCCACTATCACAAGCTTGATGGGTATTTGTTTGCGTTGCATTTGTTTCTCTAAATAAGGTTAAAGGCTTGCACAAACTGGCGGACGGGACGGCAGATAATTTTAAATTTATCAATTGAATTTAATACTTATTCTATGGAAATAAGGTATATTATTGTAATGCTCAACGCTCCAGAGAAAACTGAGCTGCTTCTCGATACTCCAATTCTCGATCTCGATCACCGAGCATTGAAATATATGCCTTATTTCGATCGGATAAGTATTAAATTTAAAATCCTCTCCCCTGCCGTCCGCCAGTGCGCAGTCCATAAGTCGTCACAATTTGTCTACATTTAACAATTAAAATATTTTTGGTTCTAATTTAGGATGTTAGTCAAAATTTTAGTTTACACATACAAATAAACTGAAAAATGACTGCAGCAACTCCAAGTAAAATTAATTGAATATATTTGTCGATATTGTTTTATTTCTTAGAACTATATGCAATAATTTTTGTATTTTATTATTATCTGTCAAATAACATAAAGGTCTTGGATATAATATCATGAAATTAGTCTAGAATATAGCGAAAACTGTTTAGATAAAATAACTACACGATAAGATATTAAGTGTGTACTGACTAACAATGTTTCACTATTTCCAGAAACGATGAAAAATACAGATTCTTTTGACAGACGTCACTTTGATTGCATTTAGCATAATCAGCCTATAATGTTCCCACTGCTGGGACACGGGCCTCCTCTCTATGAGAGGGAGTGGGCCGTAATCCACCACGCGGGCCCAGTGCGGGTTGGTGGATGTCACATGTCTTCGAATTTTTGGTTCTAGGACATGCTGGTTTCCTCACGATGTTTTCCTTCACCGTTTTGAGAGCTGTGGTGATGAAATTATTTACACAAAGTAAAGCGCCGGTCTGGGTTCCAACCTACGACCTACACTGCTAGCTGCTACACTGCAACCCACACCTACTAAGTCGCGGTCGTTACCACTGGGCCACATCTGATCGCATAAGGAAAATTGTGTTACATGAGTGGTTTAATTGTAAAATTGTGGTCTAATCAATTTAAGCATCAGACTGCAGCATTTGCGTGGCACGTGTTCTATGTTATTTTAATTAACAATTAGTTGCGCGTTTGTAGCGCAACTTTTGCGCGATTGTCGCCATCTGTCGCTCAAATTGGTCGTTTAATGTCATCAAAACTTTGCTTTTTAAATATTGAACAGCAGGATGTAAGTTACCGACTCTTCAGGCTAAATATCCGACTTCTTGGTGAACATTTCCAACGTTTTAAGAGACAGTGAAACATGAGTAATTAAATTATCACACAGAATGAATACTGGTTACCATAGAACTTAAATCTATTGAATATTTCCAATAAATGATATGATAATGGTCCTATTTCTTTTAAAAATAATTTTGGTGTCGAGATTTAGAATATAAACAACATACGCGTTAAGGTTGAATCAGCGGTCATTGGCCTTATTTTTAGGTACCTGTTTTTTGTTATAAAAATGTAATAATACCTCTATATAAATATTTCGATTTAGAATTGAATAATAAAATCGTTGTACAAATTAATAACACTTTTTTTCTTTTAGATTCGAATATACAAGGTAACAGCGAAAATAATTATATACATTTATATTCTGCGAATTATTTACAATTTCATTGATTTTTTTTAATTAACACATTTAGTAATCAAATATTAGTATTGCCACCAAAATTAAAGACTGATTCTAGCTTACCTTGGCATTAACTATAGCCATGGCACACAAAATGATAATGGAAAATATTATAAAAAACGTTAAATAATGATACTTTTACATTAATTAGCAGTTCTATATTGCAGCGACTTGCAGTTAAAACTTGCAGTAATTACTGCAGGTAACCTGCAAGTATTTGTTAAATCTTAGTAGTTTATGAAAGTCTGGCAGTTACGTGACTGCAATAAAAAATGGCGGGACTAGTGCATTCTTGCAAGATTTTTACACAATACTGGGTATATTTTTATTTTTGACGATTGATTTTATTAGAAGATAAAGGCAGACAAGTTAAAAAACGTATGGTTCTTCTTGATCTTTAATTTGCATTCGCACTAACATAGGGCTTACGGGATGCCAATCATAGTTTCTTTTTAACTACCTTTTTCTTCGAATAATAATTAGTGACCGGCACTACCTACACAGACCAATTTATAAACAAGTTTAAAGACCACTTTCAAGTCCTTCGAAATTCAATTTAAAGGCCGACTAATCTCGCACCAATTCCAAATTCCATACAAAAAAGTCGCGCGACTGTTGCGCAACTAAAGCCGATATCAGACGCTTCAGACTCGAGTGAATGGTTCACTCGAGCGAACGTTAATTTTTGTTCATTCCACGTTCACATGACACCGACAAAATAACAAATGTTCATCTACTCATTTCATTTCATTTTTCTATTATTCGGTAGGCGAGTGAAACATGCCGAGCGTTGAAATCTAACATCGTTGAATCGGTTCACTAATGAATTCAATTTGTAAGACAAAAACATTATGCCAAAATTAAAATTCATAACTACAGTATAGATCTCGAGAAAAACCTCTGTCATAGATGGAAAGTGAGATTATAAAGGTTCCGTGTTTTCTTTGAAGTTCGGAACCTGAAGGACAGTCAACGACAACAGAAGTTCAATTGTTATTACGCATATTAGGGTCCCGCAAAAAGTTAAAACAGGGAAGCGTCTGATATCTGCTTAACGCGCAAGAAACGCGAGATTTTTTTTACGATTCCCCTATCCTCATTCTTTTCATAGTCCTAATTCACCTATCTACATCAAATTCTTACAGTGTCCCGGCCATGTTTTCGCGTCAGTAAGGCCGCTCGTCCTCGCAGTATGACGCGGTCCGCCGCTGCTATGGCACCCTGAAAGGCACCACTAAGTCCTCGTGGTGTTCCACTCGGAGCTCAGAAATGGCGGCCGCGGCTTTCTTCACTGCGTTCGTTATCTGAAATGGAGAATTTTTATTTTAGTGGAACGTTTTTAAGGCGATGTGCCACGGTGCCCCGCGAAATTCAATGAGAATTGTATTAATGATTTTTAGGGTTCCGTAGTAAACAAGGAACCCTTATAGTTTCGCGGATGTCCTTTTTTTTTTACTGTCTGTCCGCGGCTTTGCGCAGACGGTTAGTACTAGAAATGTGTAATTTGGCATATATAACATAACCACATATTAAACATAACCGACAAAGTGGTAAAATAAAATAATATTTTTTTAATTGGGGTTGGTACCTCTCCTACACGTAAACTGGGGATGTTTTTTTTTTTCTCATCTACCCCATGATGTGGGGTATCGTTAGAAAGGTCGTTCAAAAATATTGTGAGTTTGTGAAAACCATTTTTGGATTCAGAGATCCGTTTGCGAAATATTTAGCTTTTAACTTAATTTTTTGTTACAGTTAAGCGTCCCCCCCCCTTCCAGCTAAATGGTTGTACATCGATTTGTGAAAAAATTCACAGCAGTAAGTAGTATATGTATATAAAGAAATTAAAAGGAAAACTATCAGAGCTAAGTAGGCTGTACAGGTTAACTAGTAATAATCAACCAACTTAAATTTGCAGTTTGAAAAACATGATCTCCAATACATTCCGTATGGGAGAACATGTTTTTCAACTACAATGTTAACTTTGTTCTTGGGATAAATACATCCCAACTACGGAACCCTTCATTGTGCGTGGCCGGTTTTTTATTAATGTCTTATAGTACATTTATTTCGCTAAAGATTATCCGTTTTATTACACTCAATGTGGATTACGGGCTTCTTAATATACATAATATGGCTTCGCTATCAAACACGATGTAGGTACGATTCTATTCTTTACTTTGAAGGTCATGTCGATGTCTGTTTAGTGTTTAGATAACCGAGACCAAAACATATTTTTAATGACGTGTGATGTGGTTTTGAAACAGGTCGCATGGTGACCTTGCAAAAGTGACGCTTCTCTAAGGAAAAAACGTTGTAAAACCGGCCAAGTGCATGTCGGACCACGCACAATGAAGGGTTCCGTAGTTAGGATAAATCTTTCCCAAGAACAAACTTTACACTGTAGTTGAAAAACATGTTCTCAAATACGGAATGTATGGGAGAACATGTTTCATGACGATATGACTCAAAATACTTATTTCCTAAGAGCGTTTATTCTGAAAGTGGGTAACGTCGCTAATAGATGTCAAATATTTCGATGTTTTGATTAATTTATCAATATTACTGTATGGGACTAGAATATTAATATTGAATTGCAATTATAACATAGAATTTTATGATGTAACTAGGTGTAAAAAAGGCAATTGGAATTTTTCCAAATACTTTTTTTACATCTAAAACTAAATATTCGGCGTTACGATATTAAGCATTGCACTAGTTAGCCACATTTAATATTTCCATAGAGTAATATTGCCAAATTAATCAAAACAGGTAAATATTTGACAGCTATTTGCGACGTTGCCAACTTTTAGGATAAGCGCTCTTAAATATAATTTATTGTTATTATGACCTCTGTAAAGGGAAAACATCGTGAGGAAACCTGGTCCTTATCTCTATAATTATATTATAAATTGCAGTAACTTTTCGTGTCCGTCTGACGCGTTGTTCTTCTAAACTACGCTACAAATTTTGATGCGGTTTTCAACATCATTTAGAGAATTTATTTCGGAAGGCGTATGTGTAAAATACATTGATATTTAAGTTAGATATAATAAAGAAATCTTGATGTTTTGTCAAGACATAAAAACCGTGCGAAGCAGGGGCGGGACGCTAGTCATGAATAAAGTCTGAAATCGCCAACCAGTCGTGAGTAAGCGTGGTTATCAATGCTCGTGCCTTCTCTGTATAAGAAGAGGACAGTTTGCCCAGGTACGCCCGGGCGATTTTTTTTCGCACACTGGATTTGCAACGCTCTGCTTAGCGCCAAGAGTTGAAATTCCAACAGTGTTAATCCCGCCGCGATATTTTTACGTCCGTGCGAACAGACTGGTAAAAAAATTTAAATATTTTTTCGTCCATTATTTTAAGGAATTCAAAGCCTATGTTTTGCCAAAAAATTTAAAATCCACTCACAAAGTCCTTATCCTCGGCCGCTAACGCCGGCCTCGCCAGCAGAGCAGCTCGCTCGGAATGCGGCAGGTCAGCCAACAGGCGCGGGGGCGGCGCCGGCGCCGCGCCCATACCCGCCACACGCGCGCTGTACACGCGCACGCGCTCCGAGTACGCGCCCGCTTCGAGTGCGTACGGACCGAGGGCGCCTACATCTATTACATTGCTGGAAAGTGCGGAAAAAAGGACTTTATAAATCAGTATACTTATGCTTAAGTATGTATGTAAATGGTACACAACAAACTATCAGCATTACTTTTTCTCCTTCTTTCTTTAATCCATCCAAAAATAATTTAAATTTTATTTATGGTTAAAAGGAATGGACTGGCCCAGTGCCAGATATTTTTCACAACTGACCTACGAAAACTAGAGGTATGATGTGAACTCCTACCAACTTGTCTTAAAACGTATATTTGAGCAAGGTTAAGAGTAAAAAATAACAGCACTTGAAATCGACAGTTTGCAGTTTCAAATTAAATCAAAAGAACTAACTCTGACTAAGGTTCATGCACACACATCAGTCACGTTCACGTCAACGTCAAGTCGCCGATCAGTCACGTCAAAAAATATAGTTAAGGCCCGTTCCCACTATGTCGTGACGACATATTATCGTGACGTTTACAGTGTCGTGGCTTTTGTATATATGTGAACACCACTACTAATCGTGTCGTCCTATAGGACTGTAAATACAATGATAAATGTAACTGTAAATCCAACGATAAATTAATCGTCACGACATAGTGGGAACGCGCCCTTACGTAGAAGTTGTAGGATGTTGGCTACACGCTTCAGTCACGTCACTACCGGCGCGTGTCAGTCGACGTCGCGTCACCGGCAAGTCAAAAGTTGTATTGCTACGAACGAAACAGGCGTTGCTATGGCTGACTGACTGACTATATGTTCACACACATCCCTGAAATTCATTTGACTGATCGACGTCTTGACGTTGACGTGACTGACGGTTATGCCTTCGCCGACGATAAGTCTGATGACAAAGGAGTTCTAAAAAAAAATCTGTTGGAATCTCTGCTAAAGAATCTATGGCGGGAGTCGACGAACTCTTCAACCAATATATCGGATACCCCACTTCAAGGTCTATGGAGTACATCTAATAGACGAGCTATAGCTTAGCTATACACTTACGTGGCAGTCTCGTGCAGTATCCTGTTGAGCGCGCTCTGCTCGTCAGGCTTGCGGGGCGGAGTGGACGCCGAGGCGGCAGGAGCCGGCGTCTCTTGCTGTTGTTCCGTCACTTCGAGGAGGTGTGTCCGTTCGTTTACTGTGTTCTCCTAGAAGGACAGTTTAGAAAAAAAAATGTTAACTGAGCATTGCTTCTTAGATAATCAATCAGCCTAACCCTTTTTCCAACTATATTAAGGGGGGCTTCAGCTGAATACCAGTTTTGTTTTTTACATGAAGCATCTGCCGTCTGACCTACGCAACTCAGTTACTGGTACGAATACGATAACCAAGTCAAACTCAAAGCATTTATTTGAAATAAACCAATTACAGGCACTTTTGAATTATCAAGAAAACTAAGAAAGTTTTTCGCGAAAAGTTAAAATAATAAATCGTTTAGAGATTATTTTACTTACAAACTACTAGCGAATTCTAAAGTAATGAATACATAGTAAGATTATGTGTGTTGTTTATATTATTCAATCAGAAGGTTATTAGGTTAATATTGCAATCAATTAATAATTTAATTGCAAGTTTATTCATAAATGTTTCATAAATATTAATTAATATCTGGGGTTGGATATTTATGGTTGTTTATTTTAAAGTTGTAAGAATTCTTTGAATGAATAATAGTTTTTAGGTGATAGTGCTTATAAGAAAGAATCATCCTTCTGAACATTTTGTTTGTGCGGATGGATAGTTAAGAGTACGCTAGTCGGTAATTCTTCCATACAAACGTAGTATGGTGATTATTCGTCTGTACTGACAAAACTAAAAATTCGATCAATTTGTCTTGTCATTATCTAGCCTTAAATCTGAGCTAATAGCAAATCTAATCGGAGGAGGTCGTGCCTAAGTAATAACAGTCGCACGGGTCGATCCATCAGGTTAAGCTACGCTTGCCGGGGTTGGTCTGTGGGTGGGAGATCATCTTTACATACCGAGACTCCTCCGTGCTTCGGAAAGCACGTTAAGGTGGTCCCGGCTGACATTCGTGGATTTTTGATAGTCGTTAAGGGTCGTCAGAAGCCTCAAAGTCTGGCAATCAGTCTTGCCAAGGAGTATCGTATTACCCAGTTACTGGGTTGTGGAGTCAGATAGGCAGTCGCTCGATGTAAAATACTGCATCCGGTTAGACTGGAAGCCAACCTCTTATTATCTAGGAAGCAGAATTGGGAAAATAATATTGGTTTGAAAGTTATGAGCGTCGAAACTTCCATATTTCAACACTAATTTAAACTCGTCTTTGGGCGTATAAATAACTTATGTAGTAAAAAATAGCTAAATAAAAACTGTACTGTGTAATTTTATCAGTAAATATATGAAACTCAAACTCAAATCATTTATATCAATTAAACCATTACAGGCACTTTTGAATTGTCAAGGAATGAATTGTAGTAGTTTTTCCATAATATTTATACGCTCAAAGGTCTGTTCATGAAATTTTACGCGCTCGTCTTCGTACAACGAAGACAAGCGTCGAACCATCGTCTATTTCACTAAATAAATGAAAAAATATATGAATGAATCCTACATATATATATTAATATTATAAATGTGAAAGTTTGTATGTTTGGCTGTTTGTTACTTAATAACGGCTGAACGGATTTGGATGAAATTTGGCACACAGACCTATAACCTGGATTAAAATAGGATACTTTTTATCCCGGTAGTACGTTCCCGATGGATAATTTCCGAACTCCACGCGGGCGAAGCCGCGGGCGAAAGCTAGTAAATAAATAAATAAAACTAAATAAATAAGTAATTAGACTAATTATCAAGCATATTAGTCACGCCCACCAACGAGTTCGAGCCGTCGACTTGTGCACCCTTAAGTACAGCATGCGTTTTCAAAAGGATTGATTACGTTGATGACAAATAATATTATGGTATGTTGGAAAACATTGTTCTTTAAATATCCAGAAGTAATAAACAGTTTATATTTAGTTCATAACAACACAAAATCAACAACACAAGTTGTTGCAGATATGTAACACTAAACCAAGCTTATGTTGCAACTGCAGTACCTACTTATCATATTGCTTTCAATGTGATCTGCATTCAACTGCTTTTCCTCAATTTATTCACATTTGATAGATGTTTTTCTGACTCATTTTGTATGTATATTTTTATTTTATTCAACTAATACTAACTAACCTTGCAGAATGTATTTACATTTAAAATTTTGTTCATTACTATCTGACCCGACAGACATTGTCCGTCTAGGAAAGCCATTACGACTTTGCGACCGATTTCGCCCGTATAGCGATCGCTATCTATGTCGAGACTGCCGCCCCTGTCCAAAGTTCAATAATTTAAACAAAAATCCCATGGAAAAAAGTACTGTCAGTTTTTATCGATTTTGCAGTCTTTGGGCACCTTTTCCAATTTTCTTTACCTAAAAATCTAATTTGGACTATAACGAACATTGAAAACAAAAAAATAGCCGAATCAGTCCAGCCATGCTCAACTGATGCGCTTAACAACAAACAGCTTTTTATTTTCAAAGAATAAAAATAATGATTATGGTGGTATGTTGGATTTGTGAACTCATAAACTGTACCTAGAAATCCATTGAATTTCAGTTGTAGTCAATAAAAAATCTCATAAAAAGGAAGCAAAATCTGTGTATCCATTTAAATAGAAAATTTGTGATATTATGCAGTCAATAACAATAATAATAAGTAGGCTCTCGTTACGCAGCTGGATCAAGGGCTTGATTCAGAAAGTAGTACTTCTGGATACAGCGCGTATCGTAAGGAGGTTCCTGTCTCAGGAGCCCTGACCTGTTCCCGATACCGGTGACTATTTATTATATTTTAATTATTTTTGGTTTTTTTTCTGATTTTACGAAATAATAATAATAATTGTTTCCCCCCTCTGTAGCCCCATAGTATGTGCGCATTACGTGTCAACCGGTGGGCTACTTTATTTTTTATTTCTAAATGTTTTTTTTTTGTTTTTATAAAAATATTTAAAAATGTAAATGATGAAATAAAGAAAATAATAATAAAATAATAATGTAATTATTGTAACCAACATTATTGTGAATGCTATTAATGATAAGCATGTTCCTGAATACCAATTTCCTGCCTATTGAAAAGATAATACTTGTTTGTTTATATTCTACTCTTTAATTGCCATTTTAATAATAGGAAACAGTCTTTTGTTGTGTCATCAAATTAAATTATTTATAGTAAAATGGAATTGTTGCATATTGTGAGTTAAACTGTGATACAGTCTTCTCTGAACCGAGCTGAAAAAGATCATGCTGAGTCAAATAAATTAGTTAGTATAGTTTGACAGAAACCGCGGTACCGCGTCTCAGGTATGTGCGCGGCGACACGGGAGGGCAGCGTAGGCCGCTCATTCGTCAACGCTGACGGCGTCCCGCCGCTCATTCGTCAATGCTGTCCCCGCCTCTCCGCGCGATCCTAACGCGGTACGGTGGTCTAGGTCAAACTATACCACGCATTTAAAAAAAGTTTGTCCTATTAATATTTTGACTGCAAATTACACCTATACACCTATTAACAACCACATTAGTTAAATGATATAGTTATGACAAAAATGTTTACAATGAAACACTATAGGTATAAACTAAGAAGTGGGTGGATACCAGGGAATCATAAAAGAGATGGACGTTATTCATTTACTACTACTTCTGAGAAACGTAGCTGCAATATTTGCATCAGTGTCATCTGCCTAGCCTTTTCCCAACTATGTTAGATTCGGCTCAAAGAGCGGTCTCGGTATGTATAGATGGTCCCTCATCCACGAACTGACCCTAGCAAGCGTAGCTTGGCCTGATTGATCAACCCATGTGGCTGTTATTACATTGCCACGAACCCCTTCCATCAGCAAAAATAGTCAAGACATATATCTGTCTATTGAACCAAAAGAAAGCGCTTTTTAAATGCAAAAACAGGTTGCAAAACAAGGTTAATTATGTATTTATGTAAACTTGATTGTAATAAATTAAACAACAAATAGGTAACCCTAGTTTTTTCAGTCTAATTGGATTGTTTTTCTACAAAAATATTGGTGAAAAGGTATTTCTAATGACTATCCTGAACAAAGATTGCTCAGGTATAATGATGGTGCAAATGCACAATGGACAAATACATAAATATTACATTAGGACAAAGACCTCTATACAACTTCCTAAAACATCGAGGTATTTGTAAACTCTCGCTATCTAGAAGGTCTATATTAATTACTAAACCATGCTGTTTATGTATTTAATTAGATAAAATGTCAGTCAACTGGAAATTAGACGATAAAGATAACGATTGTATGTCAGTGTCAAAGTTAGGAAACGGGAAATGGGACTTATAGTTCCCTATCCACCCATATTTGACGCTCGAAACATAGTATAGGCGATTACAAACCTCTGTGTAACATACACACGCTATATAACTAATTAACACGTAAAAATAGCGTAAAATTTACCTGTGGATCCGTGTCTTTGTGGCAAATACTATAGCAGCACCCCATGACGGCGGTTTTCAGCGAGTCGAAGCATGAATGCAACGACGTGTCTTCGTCGTCGGACTGCATAAATGTTTGTATTTATTGTCTCCTGATGCGGATAAAAATAGAAAATTCCGTATTTCGCAGCGGGCGAAACTCGACAAGCAAAAATGACAGAAGGTATGACACACAGAAAACATGAAATGTCATTGTCAAATGACATTTCGTTTCGTTAAGAAATCGATTCGGAGGTTTTTACATGATCTTTTATACGAAAACATTATGATTAGATCAAGAGCTAATTTGCGTTGAATCTACAAAACAATTACTGATTTTGTATAAGATATATTGTAATGTATTTCTGAAAGGCTATAATTTGTGTATATATTAAAAGTAATACCTTTCTTAATTACATAAATAAGGCTTTGTAAACGCTCCACGTAAAACTACGTAGTGCGTTCCATTATTTCGCTCGAAGACGACGCATTGAGCTTACTTTGGCCGGTATTTGTGCTGAATGAACTGCTAATGTTCATTCATTCCACATTACATTTCATTGTCGAGCGTAATAATTGAACGCACCCCTGTGACTCCTAGCTTTGCTGTCAAACAAACTCAAACTTTTCAAGTGTCAAGTTGTCATTTGTCAAGTGGAAGCAAAATAATAAAAATCACAAAAAGTCAAAAACACGTCGACTGAGAAGTTTACGTTTAGATACGGCTATTTTTAATTAAAAATGTTAAGATATAGAGGTAAAAAGAAAGTGATTGACAGAGTGAAGGAGCTGGACGCCTTCCCCAAAGTGCCGGAAGAGTACGTGGACAGCACACCGGTAGGCGGCACTTTTTCAGTTATCGCATTTTTTATAATTATGTGGCTGATATATAGCGAAGTAACTTACTATCTAGACAGTAATTTAGTGTTCAAATTCATGCCAGATATTGATATGGACGAAAAACTCCGAATAAACATAGATATGACTGTTGCTATGCCCTGCTCTAACATTGGGGCTGATATTCTGGACTCTACTTCACAAAGCGTGTTCGGTTTTGGTGAGTTACAAGAGGAGGACACATGGTTCGAGCTCACACAGGAGCAACAAGACGCCTTTGATGCTGTAAAATACCTAAATTCTTACCTCAGAGAAGAGTACCATTCTGTTTGGCAATTGTTATGGAAAAAAGGCCATGGTTCTGTTCGTGCTACGATACCGGCGAGAAAAACAAAGCCTAACCGTCGACCAGATGCATGCAGACTTCATGGTGTTCTAACACTAAACAAAGTTGCTGGAAACTTCCACGTAACAGCAGGAAAAAGTTTACATTTACCAAGAGGACACATACATTTAAACATGTTGTTTGATGACACACCCCAAAACTTCAGTCACAGAATACACCGTCTCAGCTTCGGTAGTCCAGCTAATGGATTAATATACCCACTTGAAGGTGACCTTAAAGTCACAAAAGAAGAAAATATGCTATACCAATATTTTATAGAAGTTGTCCCAACTGATGTAGATACCACATTTGAAACAATAAAAACTTTCCAGTACGCTGTCAAAGAGCTTCAAAGACCAATCAGTCATACTAAAGGATCCCACGGAGTCCCCGGTGTCTTTGTCAAGTATGATATGGCTGCGTTAAAAGTCAAAGTATACCAAGAAAGGGAAAATGTACTTCAATTTACGTTGAGACTTTTTTCAATCATCGGTGGCATATACATTGTGGTTGGATTTATGAGTACTATAGTTTTAGCTATAAGAACGAACTTTTTCAAGAAAGTTGCACCTACTGCGGTTGCACACAAACAAGCTTATGATGCTAAGATTCGTCCGCAGACAAATCCATTGTTAGTCACACCAGATTTAAGTGTTCCCATAGAACTTGTAAGACCATGATAGCAAATATAAATTAGTATAAGTATTATTATTTACCTAATTTTGTATTGTATATAGAGATTTTTATGAGTATTGTGTTTCACTGAAATTTAATTTGAATCTTAATTATTATTTATTGTTCTTTCTACTTTTATTGACTTCCAATTATTTCACTCCACTATTAACTAAGATAACTGATAAGTTAAGTAGACACGTTTTATACAATTTTATATTCATTGAGATTATTTCTACTATGTAAAATGGGAAGTTTTGAGTATATATTATTTTAAATTATGCAATTAAGGTCAGAATATTAATTTTATTATAAGTAATATTTTTTTTAATATTTTATACTTTTTTATTTATTTTACATGTATTGTTTTGTCTTTGTGTATAATCATGTATTCTTTATATTATTCTATCTTATTCGAATACATTATTTACAATATTATTGTGTGATGTGTTGCTTTTTTCTTCCATATTGTAAATTTTATAAGACTGAAGAATGACACTCCTACAAACAAAACCTTGTAAAAGTAGTCCTTGTGACGTCAAATTGACTCGGATAATTTCCAATTAGTCAATTAAATTCTTTGTAATAAACAAACCTTGCAAAAATATCTGGGTCGATAATGTTCAATAAAATAATATTTTACAGGCAGGTGTTTTACTTCCCCTTAAATTTGGCATGCGGGGCTAGGGGGGTTGGTAAACGGTTCTGAGTGGTTGTCTCTTTCGGTCTTGTACGCCCGGTGTATTTTGCATCGCGGCGCACGCTCCGCTTCTCTCGACTCGTTTTGTTCTCGTCGCGGCGAGCCGGGCTAGCCACCATTCGCGCGGCGGCATCGCCCCACGACGAACGTGTTACTACCACGTTCGATCAACGAAAACAGTCGAAAAGTTTCCCAACTTTTTAAACGGGCCCATGATACAACACTTTTTTCTCCAGAATCAGCAGTGCGGTGAAATAAAAGTGGTCAATCTTGACGAGTGTTTGTGAAGTGCGTCTACGGTTTTTTTTATACGATCGCAATTTACCGTTTCAATTGTACTTTACTGTTTTGTTCGATAAAAAAGCGCGTAAGCAAAGTTGCAATATTCGTCGAGAGGGCCGTATATGGTATAGTTGAATCTTGGGGGCTGGCGTCGGTGAAAGTAGACCTTTGTTAAGTTCAAAAGGACACTGGCGTGCAACTGGCTTGAAACGACACGTTTCGCCTGCAGTTTGCGAGAAGGTGAGCGGCATGAATTACCTACTTAGTTACTCTTCAAACTACAGTTATCTTTACAACGAGAGTTTTTTTTTTATCGTTGCATTCAAAATAGTATTTCTTTCACTTTGGAATTAGTTAGATAAGTGCCGTTATTTGGCTTGATATCAGTTGGTTTACTTAGTCTACATGCTGCTAATGAGCGTACCTACTTATTATTCTTATTATAAATACATCACATGCAGCAGTGTCTCAAAATTCTCACATTCTCAACTTTAACAAATACAGCAACAAGTTTTTTTTTTATTGCAATGAAACATCACCACTATGCCGCCAGTTCCTTTTTTCCATGTGATGTGAACCCCTGTGGTTGTAATTGCTTCTATTTTCAAAAATCGATACTTAGTTCATTAAGAATGGCAGCCAGCTGAACGACTTCGATGCCATTCATGCAGCGCAACTGTAGGTCAGTGCCCTATACCCTACCTGTTGACTCGGCACTCCCCGTCGAGCCGGTTCTCCTACACCAACGGCTCACTGAAAAAAACGTCAGGTTTCAACTGACATTGAATAATAAATCGATGGTTTCGATTGAAAAACATGTTGAGTAACAGATGAAATTGACTCGCATGCAAAAAACAAAGAAAAGAGGGAACAACTTTAGGCTGCTTCGAAGTAACTTACTCGGAAACCTGACTCACTTAATTAACGTTCTTTTCAACCTTTTTGGATAAAAATCCTCGGCGTTAAATTAAACTATTGTTAAGAATTTATAATTTTTAAAATGAACAAAAGATAGTGAAACGTAACAAGTGATCTAAATCGGTTCAACAATTTCGAAGATTATAATCTTGCGAACAAGGTTAGCAACTTTCTCTTGCCGATAGATAAGCAAACGAAATTGGCACCCTTTATTATCGAAGTCATTACCGGCAAAAGAAAAAGACATTGGATAAACATCTCGAAGAATCTTTCGCTGTGGAATTTGGCGAAGCTGGCTACTAATGTTTTAACGTTTTTGGGCAATTAGAGCTAGCGAAACAGGAAATTACATGTGATATGATCTTTTTCCCGCCAAAAGAATAGTAAGAACATGTGATATATAATATACCTAGTGTATTATGTAAATTTCTTCAGTGATTTAGCAATAACACAGTTATTTTCACACTTGCATAACCAGTCAGTGCGTAATTAGTCCGAGGTTCCGAACACTATTACCACCAACTGAGTTTAATACATTATGATGCTAGATGCCAGATGCTATCGAATGATACAATAAGACGGGTAATTGCTTTTGAATAGCCATTTTATTTATCTGAATAATAACCAATTATTAATTATCATTCATTCCGATTTTGCTATCGAAATTATGATTGGAAATCGCGTCACCTGTCGTTAGATTTATCGACATTAAAGGATTTGGCATCTTCATTGAACTAGGTTCACAAATAGGGGTTTTATATCTATGAAACTTCATCATAAACTTATAATTTCCCTAAGACATCTCAAAATATGCTTCTAAAAACCGTTGATTAGATTTAAGTGTTTAAAAGTTTAGGGAGCCCAAAAATTCTTCGACAAATAGTTTTTGTTGATCCAAGCCACCTGCGAGACACGCTAAGTGTTGGAGCGACGATTATTTTTTATCCCAACACATGTATTAAATTACTTCCAAGCCGTTTCTAAACAAAACGCTATTGGTGCTAACGGGGCGCGACAAAATCAACCGGGCATTAAATAGAAATAAGATTACAGAACTAGAAGTATAGGCTGCCTTTAATCAAATTCTAGAAATAAACTTTCCAATGAGATCGCAAGAACAGCTATGGACGAACAAATGACAGAGCACAACGTGCATAATTTATGACTTGAAGTTGGGATAGATTAGAACTTCAGGAAATTTAAGTTTTGATACGAAACCGAACATAAATCCTACGTCAGGTGTCCAACCTTCTCCCTAAATACTAGGTATGTTAGACTTTATTTAATATGGTGAACCACTAATTTCATTTCAGTTTGAGCGACAATTCAATTTAAACTTTCTATTTGACATTTAGGAACTCGGCTTTCAGAACGTGTGTCAAATACAAGTGTGCACACGTTGGATTTCAATCCAGTCCTACGATTTGACACGAAACTCTGACTAACTTTTAATATGCTTATTATTCATACTCGGAAACCTGGCTGTGTTATTTTAATCCTCTTTTTCATAATTCTCTGGTTGATTATTCTATTATAATCAAGCGTAGTCGCTGGTTTGTTTGAGGCCAAGCTGATTACAGCCGTGCTATTGTGTTAACATCTCACCGTGATAACTTGGATGAAGTGAGTATGTGTAACAGAATAGCACGACTGGTGTCTGTTTCATCTTTTCAGCATTAATTTATCCACAAATCAAGCTCTCCAACATCACCCTTTTCAGCCCTTGTGCGTAATACATGATCAATCAGAATCTGAATCGTTTTGAAACAGATTGCTAGTCTAATGCTTCTTATGTTCGAAAAATATCTGCTCAACAACGTAAATAACGCAATGAATGTTGTTGAACTATCAAAATGAAACAGATTAATCGTAATCGTTTACGAAAATGTGTTGCGTAATTAGATAGCTGAAATATACAAATCTGTCAAATCCATTTCTTGCCAGTCATATTTGGAGCCTCCCAATTAATGTCGAACCAATTCTTTATTATTTTAATACATAAGTCGATTAAAATTGGTTCAGTAAGTTCAGTCTCCTTTTCCCGAAGCTCATTACATTATTCAGCCTTCGTTTTACCCCAAATATTTATTTGTTTCGGCCTTGGCCCATCTCGTAAGTTCATTTGTTTACTTTTCGACTCACTGTTGTTCTAACAGTTCAAACAAAAAGGTTCGAACTCTTTAACACGTTCTATTTTTGAAAAGAAAAATATTGTCTATGCTTACTAAATAATGGAAGCAAGAATAATAGAAGTTAGTGAAGTATAGAGGGTTTATTTTGAGAACAGGATGTGGGCTGGGGTTTTTTGTAATATAATACTGTCTTTGATAGCGTATATGAGGATACTGTAGCACTTGCTAACTGGTTCAGAGAAAGTCAGTAACCCAGTCAACTCCTTTCAATGCTATCGACATGTCGATGTGTTATTTTAATCGTATCATCACGTTCGAGGCAACTTTACGTGTTATTTTCTATAGTTTGGACCGCCATTTCGTCGACCGTAGGTTCAATTGAGGTAAGGGACAAAATACGATTATTCAGGAGAGGCCGACAAAGTTTTTTTTCGGACTAAACCGCACACAACTTTTTTTGTTAAACCTTTTTTTAAGATTTATTTAAATAAGTTAGCTATTTAAGAAAATAGACGTCCCTTACACCAACCTATTTTGTTAGTAATGTCCCTTACTGACCAAGTATCTTGTAGTCCCGTCCCTTACATTAAATTGACCTCTACGCTGGATCCAATCTATTAATGAAAAAATTGTGTAAAGGACTTGTTGAATAAATGTATGAAGAAAAATACAGTGTAAAGAGATTGTTGACAGAAAATGAAGAACACTCTTTTGACGTACTGAGTAATCCGTAATGGTACCTAATTCGTTGATTGGGGAGACCCTTACCTTATTTGAAGTGGATTGGCGGCGGTAATTACACCATTTCAAGTTGCTATATTGCATAGTTATTCAGATACGTTGTTGTTATGGGGCTGATTCGAAATTTGGATCCAAAAAATCAATAGGGTCAGGGACATTTTTCTTAAGCTAGAATTTTTTCATACACCATTTGAAAGAGCGAAAAATTCTGAACAAAACTTCCGAACTCAACTCATTTTCGGTATTTTGTCCCTTACCTCAATTGAACCTACGGTCGACGATTTATGAGAATGTACAAATACTTAGGTACCTGTGCTGTGCAAGACAAATTATCTTTGAAGTATTATCGCTTACTAAGTGAGCAGAATTTTAAGCAAGCATTCGATGACACAGTAGTTTTATTTGTTGTTACGTGTTGTTATGTTTTTAAGTAACGGGTTATTTGTCACTTTTGTATGGAAACCGGTTTGGGCTCAGTATATTTTTCTAAGTAACTTACGGATTAACAGATAACTAAGCACTTGCTAAGCGCCTCTAGTTTATACAAAATTAACGGATTGACCATTACGTAAATATGTTGGTGATCATAGTGAGTTTAGCAAACCTTTCATTTCAAATTATACTACACTTATGTGATTATTTGAATTAAAATGATGGGTTTTCCAACTATGATTCTGGAGAAGTCAAATATTTCCTACTTCAGATTTATATTCTAGAGGTCTAAACAATTCTTCATTACTGGCTTCATCAGACAATAGCAGAGCACTGCTTCTAAACCTGGCAAAGGTTAGCAGTTCGTAAACACCTTGTTATTTACCTTTGTCTTTAAACCTACTAAGAAGAAAAACCGGCCAAGTGCGAATCGGACTCACACTCCGAGAGTTCCGTACCACCGTACAATATTTAACACTATCAACATATTTATTTTAAATAGGTTGGTTTGGTAAAAACAAATACGGTTCTTGTATCGACCCTCTTTAAATTTTGTACTTTATTTCACGGCACAATACACAAAAAAATTGTGAAAATTTGAACTGTCTAGGTACCTATTACGGTTCATGAGTAGAGAAATCCGAAGTTCTTGTTTCCGAAAAAAATCGAGAACTTGAGAAATCATTTGCGAATGCCGCCCCCGACGGAGTCGTTTGACGATACTATCGACAAACGACTTGTTACGACTGGACAGTGTACGCATTGTGGTTAGGCTTTTAGCTTACTTGCACAAAATTTATGTAAAATCCGAGGATTCCACGTGAATTGACACGTCAGAAGCGTCTACCAGTTTGAGCTTTAAAGTTTATTCAGTTAGTTATTAATAATAAAGTTGAGTTCCTTTTTGGTTCATAAAAAAGATTTATTTTATTTTAATTATTTTTGTATTTAATCAGAGTTTATCAGAGAGAAGAAAGTAATTATAGTTTATAAAAACGTTTATTTTGATTATATTCTATGAATAGAAGGAAAATACTGTAAATTGTGTTTATCGACAAGAGATTTATTGTCGATGGTTGTCCAATTTAAATAAACATTATGTGTATTAACGACGTTTTTCTTTATTTAAACAACAAACTTAAACATAAATGATTTTTTTTCGGTTTCCTGGGTTGTCCCGAGAAATCGAGTTCGAGAATTCTCGAGACACGAGAAATAAAAACCTTGAGAAACCTATAAACCCTATTCATGAGATACAGCCCGCTGACTGACAGCGGAGGCTTACTAATAGGGTTCCGTTTGCCACCCTTTGGGTACGGAACCCTAAAAAGTAATCTTGGCAACAAGCCGAGATAAGCACTACTTACAGCTTCTTAGAAAGAGCTAATATTTTCTTTAGTTTACAATTTCATACGTGAGCATGAAACACGTAGGAACACAAAATATATTAGGTACTTACGATAAACATTTACGATGTTTTCTATAATATTTTATCGTTTTATTTACAATAAGTTTTAATTTTTTAGGCTCTATTATTGCGTCAATTCTTAGCTCGATGCTCAGTGCTCAATTATTATGTTCTTCATAGCTTTTAACGCCTTAGCATTGTTAACACTCCACAATGTTTTATCATAACTCACTAATACTTTTAACACCAGCAAATACAACAATTTTTCCTCTTCCCGTCACTAATACTTTTTCATCTTCCAGCGCCAATATTCACCATTGTTTGTTGGTTTTGTCCAGCTCGTCCCGCCATCTTCTACATGGTCTGCTACGAACGACACCTTCTGGTTGTGTGAAGGCTCAACGTAGTGGTTATTTTGGCTCAAAACTCATTGAGCATACGGAAGACGTGACCAACGTAACAAATAAAGAATCTGAATCTGAATCCAGTCACACTTCAGTTTTTTGGCTTTGAGCTACGTCAGTGATTTCTGTTTCGAATATAAATGCTCAGTGAAGTGTTGTGTTAAGCTTTGTGCAGACCAGCGCGACTTGTCGCGCGACGCGACACCGGTTATTGTTATACCGTCAAGTTTTCTTAGAAATTGTATTGTTCGAGTCGCGTCGCGGCGTCGCGTCGCACTGGTCTGCACGAAGCTTTACGGATATGGAAAATATATTCCACGTAGGTTTAATTTCTTCGCGTACCTAGGTACCAACTACTTCCATTCTATGTAAGTACATTACAAGTGCTGGCAATACATTTACGTATTACAACAGATGTTGGTTCGGAACAATGGTCTCGATTCATAAACTGCGGAGCACGGCACTACGTCACGAGTATGCCATTCCTTACTGTTCAAACAAAGATCCTTTTGCAAACCACTCGGTGTTCGTTGTACCTACCTACTACCTAATTGTGTTGATCTAATTGTGTTTAGCGGACATTTATCGAATGTTTTTTTTTGTTATTGGGAGGTAGTCTGTGTTTTACGTTACGAAAATGTAGTTAAAGGCAATTCTTCTATGCGTGTCGATGGCAATCTACATTGAACCGGCCAACAATTTGGCTACGACATTTGGCACCTTCAGTAGCATCCATCAGTTACTATAAAGGGCAGATAGCAGGACACGCTGGACGCGATAATAAGTGTCCCATAGTTTGTGGAACAGCACTACATTTACACTCTAGCACGCGTAGCATGACCACCGTAGAAACGGGATTTGTAGACGGAAGAATAGACAAAATGACAGATTGTGATTGTTTATCTGTCATTTTTCTATTCTTCCGTCGACAAGCAACGCGTGCTGTTCGGATCTGTGAATCTCCTTCTAAGTATGTTTTCCTTGCTTCGGCCAACTTGGGTCCGGAGTCTGTTAAAGACTTCCAAGTAAGCCAAAGCAAGTCATGTCCAGGTGGGAGATTTTCAGCAGGTTGAACGAATGGGTAAAAGCCCAGTAGCTAATAATAGTAACTGTACCAAAAATAAATGATTTACACATTTTCGTAAATGATTACGACTAATCTGTTTAATTTTCACAGTTCAACAATATTCATTGCGTTATTTACGTTGTTGAGCAGATTTTTTTTCGAACTTATGAATCAATGGATTAGCAATCTGTTTCAAAACGATTCAGATTGTGATTGATCGAGTATTAAGTAATTAGGGTACTGAAGTCTTCATAAAATCTTTATCGATCTACTTATCTGTAAACAGTAAACCAAGATGTTAGGGGCAGTTCAGGGGCCTTACTATGACGTCTTAAAACCATCACTTTTCCGTTGTGAAATAAGGACAGTGCTATTCGTACTGTATAGTTCCATCTCTCTCTCACACTGGAACATTGATTGCATTAGCAAGTCATAGTACAGCCCCAGTTCAGACTACGCCATACTATTTCGCTAGTAAAGTATATTGCATCAGCTATAAAACTATTTAGCATGTCGTTCACACTTCTTCTTTTCGTGTGGTTAGTGAGTGACTAATCTGGTGTCAGAGTTCTAAAGCCGCCCATGGGCCTCTGACTTGGCTTCACATGCCGTCGAGAAATATCGTCACACTATATGCTATATATCGCAAGCTGGTATACTTTATAGTATAGCAAGTTATTTGACGGCGATCCGTATTAAGTGCACACACAATGGATTTAGTGATCACTAGCGTGAAAAGCTCATCAAGCAATGACGATGATATGGAATTTTACTGTAACTTATTATTCATTTTGAAAAAGAAAAAAAATAACAAATAGTGTATGTTCTGAATCGTAAGATATAGCTCTGAAAATGTCAATACAGTGAAAACCGTTTATAACGACTTCGCTTAAAACGACGTACCGTTTATTACGACGACATTTTGAGGTCCCAGCATTTCAGTTTAGTTAACAAAGATTTTGGTTATAACGACTATCGGCTGTAACAACCGTAATCTGACGGTCCCTTCGAAGTCGTTATAAAAGGTTTTCACTGTACTTTATTTTACAGCAAAGCGTTGTATGAACGTGTCCTTATATAATGTATGCCGAGCGATATTGTTGTGCTATACAATATCGCTATACGTATGCTGTATATTTACATAATTAAACGAACTTACCTGAAGTGAAGTTCTATTGTAATTATACGAAGGGCTTAGTCCGAGATATCTTCTATATTCACTGTGTAGTTTCACAATCCTCGCATTGTATGTGCCGCGAATATTTAGAGGAAGCGAAAAGCTTCGTGTCCAAAAACGGAAATAAGGCAGTCTGTTGGCAACACTACATCTGTAACTCATTCTTTTCAGAGCATTAGTATAGGATTATGATTTCCAACCTGACTCTAGGGACATTATAATCTATGATTATGAAATGGGCGGGTGGGAGATTAATATCTCGGACTAAGCCCTTCGTATAATTACAATAGAACTTCACTTCAGGTAAGTTCGTTTAATTATGTAATTATACTTAAGCTTAGTCCGAGATATCTTCTATATTCACTGTGTAGATGTTTAGAGAATTGTTGGAAATCATAAATAATATGGTATAGTATACAATCAAACACAGGATTTAAGAATAATCAATTTAATGTGATTTTTATCACATCAATTTAACAATAGGTACCTTATTTCAAGGTAGAGGTACTTAAGTACTTACTAATTAAAACTTAAACCTTAATGTTACAAATGGCTTTTGTAAAGGTATAGCTATCATTTTCTGTATTTAAGGGTCTATTGTAGTGATTGGCAAAAACACTAGATCCTGTAGACCAACCAGCAGATTTAAATATACAATCTAATGTTACGCCCTCTCTACACGCCAGAGACGTGGAGGCATGACGCGTGGAGTGAGGGGTAAACTTCTTTACATCAACACCACACTCGGCCATAACTTGCCTTATCCAGCGACTAATTGTTTGATTACTGGCACAGTTATATGGCTTTTTATAACAAATAAGTAGCTTATCCGAGTTAATTGTGTCTACTTTTCTGAGTGCCCTAGTCTGGTCTATATAATGTCTAAGTGTCGATACGGGGCAAATTTCCAGATTCGTATCCAAGGAAGGGAGCTTTATTACGACTTGGTCCTTACACGGAGTCGTTGTTTTTAAAAGGTCGGTAATCATTATTTTGACACCGTTGTCCGTGAACTCTATGTTGCTCAATCGGATAACTGACAATGTTTGAATACGTTGAGCAGTTGTGAGAGCTAACAAAATTGCCAATTTCTTGGTTAGTTTTTCTAAGTTAAGGCTACTGTTTGGTGACCAATTCTGAATATAATTCAGGACAACAGATGGATCCCATGTGTCGTTATACTTAGGTCTAGAGGGTTTTAATTTGAAAACTCCCTTGAAAAATCTCTTAATTTGTATATCTGTTCCTAATGTTGTATCTATGATTAGAGACAGCGCTGAACGGCATGTATTAAGAGTAGCGTACGAAGCGCCTTGTGATAACATTTCTGTGAGAAATTTTAAAACTTTAGGTATTGACAATTCATATATATTTTTTCCGTTACAAAATAACCACAATTTTTTAAGTGCTGTTGTATATTGTTTAATAGTGTTTTGTGATAAGGAAGCTACCATGACTTCTAGTGTTTCATCAGGAGTTAGTTTTTTCCGGAATGCTTCCCTGATAAGATGCAGGCTCCCAGGGAAAGACTGTTGTACAGGGGGTGTAGTGTTCTGAAAGGTGATATTAACAAATCTTTTGATGGTTTGAACTGTAACACTTCTGAAGTTGCCAATTCGGCTATAAAGGGATACCAAGGTTGTGAGGTCCATAGAGGAAAAACTATGATACCTGTTGCCTTATCACAAATAATCTTTTGTATACATTTAGGAATTAACGAAAATGGGGGAAAAGCATAAAATAAGTTGAATGTTGACCAGTCTACAGTAAAAGCATCAATATTCTCTGCATATGGATCTCTGTGCCACGATATATATCTTTGACATTTTTTATTTGCTCTGGTTGCAAACAAATCCATATCGGGTTCTCCAAATGACTTGGTAATATTTAGAAAAGTTTTGCTGCACAATTCCCATTCTGAATCTATATTTTTTATTCTGGATTCTTGGTCAGCTTCTTTATTTTCTTTTGATTTAATATAAGAGGCGAACAACCATATTTTACGGGTCTCACACCACTGCCATATGCTCCTAGCTAGAGAATTAAGTTTTGGAAATTGTATACCCCCCATTCTATTTATGTATGCAATTGCAGTGGTATTATCTATTCTCAACAATATCTGACAAGAGTGTAAATCTTTGGCGAAACATTGCAAACCTAGAAAAGCAGCTAAAAGTTCCAGGAAGTTAATATGGTTTTCCTTATCTTTTAAAGTCCAAAATCCGTTTGCAACTTTACCATTACAGTATGCTCCCCAGCCTGTCCTTGATGCATCTGAATTTATTTCTAAAGAAAAATTGTACTGTCGTATTCGATTTTTTGATATTTTAATTTGATTATGCCACCATTTTAAATCATTTTTACAATTATTATTGATCTTCATAATTGCATCAAAGTCATTGTTTGATACACTCAAAGCCTGATATTTTTGCTGTTCAAATGTTTTAGTGTACAAAAAACCATAAGCCACAGCTGGGCAACATGCTACAAGGGTGCCAATAAGTTTTGCAAATTCTCGTATTGGACATTGATCCATTTTTGTATATTTCTTAATCAATAAAGAAATTGCTTTTCTTTTCTTAGAAGTCACTGACAGTGACATTTCTTGTGTATTTACTATGAAACCTAAAAATTCTGCAATTTTGGTTGGAACAGTGATACTCTTTTCCTTATTTATAATAAAGCCTAAGCATTCCAGTAAACTTAAGGTCATCTGACAGTTTTCTAGACACTTCTGGTAAGAATTACCAATACATATAATGTCATCGAGATACACAACCGATTTATGACCTTTTCTTCGAAGAAAATTTATTACTGGCTTCAGTAACTTAGTGAATGTGAAAGGAGCAGTACTTAGACCAAATGGCAAGCATTTGAACTCATACATTATATTCTGAAACCAAAACCTTAGATATTTTTTATCTTCACCCATTGGGACCAAGAAATATGATTCTTTTAGGTCAATGGTACACATAAATTTTTTTTTTTTTTAATCAATTTACAAAGTGTTCTCATATCTTCAATTTTAAAATGTTCTGGAGAAATAAATCTATTCAAACATTTTAGATTTAAAATAAATCTAACTTCCCCATTTGATTTAGGTACAGTTAAAATCTTTGAAAAGTATTGTCCTTTAACTGCTATGCATTTTGTAAGTAATCCAAGTTGTAAAAGTCTATTTATTTCTTTCAATATTATCAAATTGTCTAAAACACATTTTGGAACATATTCTTGCTGAGGAGCCTCTACAAAGGGGATGTTATAACCTTTGAGCCAGGATAAGACAACTTTGTCTTGTGTTATTTTTAACCAGCAAGAATAAAAGGACTTAAGTCTACCAGCAAAAGTATTTACCTCTAAGATTGTCGAACAGGCGCCTTGGCTGGAGGACGTTGTGGGGGTCTCGGCTTGTAGCGCTGTGTCTGTTGGTAATATCTGCCCCCCCCTCCCTGTTTGAACTGAGTCGTACTCGTACGAGGAGGGCCTCTGAAGTTTCCCTGTTTCTTGGGATAATTTTGAGACTGAGTTGGTCGATAAGATGAGGTATTTTTTCGATTAGGGTTGTTTTGTTTTAAGATGGTGCCAGCTGATTTTTTAATCGCTGTGGCAGATTTGACATTGTCATTAAATTTTTCTCCAAAAAGGAATTCGTCACGTTCTTGGTGTTCAACTGTTTTTCCTATATTTTTATCAAGATTTGGAATTACTAGCTTCTTTCTGGTGACTGTGTCTTGATGATGGAGGTCTGTCAATAAGCGTATAACATCACTGATTGTTGAAATTTGATTTATTTTTTCAACATCCCCTTTAATCAGTTTGTCTGTAGCAGACAACAAAGCCGCTATTGCAACACCAATCTGTTGTTGGCGTTCTTCAACTCGCTTGTCTCGGGCCTTCATAGCATCATTTAATAGCCCTTCCAGCTCCTTGTTAAGCTTTGGTGCGTCTAGAAGCTTGATGTTAGTAGGTATCAAGTATTTCTTTACAAGTTCATCTTTGATATCTTGTTTAAGGCCTTGAGTAATAATACCTTCAACCCTTTTTACCAGTTCCACATGAATTTCTGGCCCATATTGCCTTTCTGTGGATGAAGTCTGGCCTAGAGCCCTTATTATGGAATCATCCAACACTTCATTCAAAGGGTCTAAATCTTTTGTGTTGTCTACGCATTCAGCACCTAGAAAAAGGCCAAACCATGTTTGATTTTGTTACACAGCTACCAGCTGTATGTACTAAGGTACTACGAGTATACATAAAGCCAACAGCTACCAGCTGTATGTACTAACTTAGTACGGGTATACATAAGGCCACCAGCTACCAGCTGTATGTACTAAGGTACTACGAGTATACATAATGCCACCCCGTGACGGTTTAGTAAAGAAAACTTTCCTTTACCGAAATGAAATAGTGTGGATAATTATATTGGCACATCGTAAGTGCTGTTGTTAGCGTTTTTTAAACGTAGCAAGGGTCTCAGATTGCCGGCGGCAGTGAGTCATGCATGAACAACGGTCTATTGTACACGGCGGGACATCCCCGTGGTGATCTCACTCCACCGGAGTGCCTGTAATGACACGTACCACGTATCATAGAAAACAGAAACGATCACTGGATAAGTTATTTCTCGTAGAAAAAACTTGCCTGTAAGCTCTGTGACGGGTATTTCATTATCACCGGCATCACTTTCTGCCTCGCACGACGATACCGGTGTTGCAGATGAAAACCCCGGTGATGGTGAACGATTTTCACACAACTTGTTCTTATTTTTCTTTAATTTCTTTTTCAACTTCTTAATCTTCCTTTGGTACCTTTCTTCTTTACACTCACACTTCCTTTTTGGCATTTTTAGAGTTAACAAACTTCACTGAACAGAATTATTTATAAATTCTGACTAGCACACACGGCGCGAAAACAATGAATGAGTTACAGATGTAGTGTTGCCAACAGACTGCCTTATTTCCGTTTTTGGACACGAAGCTTTTCGCTTCCTCTAAATATTCGCGGCACATACAATGCGAGGATTGTGAAACTACACAGTGAATATAGAAGATATCTCGGACTAAGCTTAAGTATAATATAGCGTAGTCTGAACTGTTCTTTATGGAGAGGTGAGCAGTTTACTGCCTGGTATAAACTTACAAGCCATAAAAACAGTAACGGCTTTTGAATTATACAATAAAAATGTGCTTTGTGGTTAAATACCGCAAAACATTATTTATGATATAATAACTAAATGAAGATTCTTAGGTATTACTCATACATAGAACACCCTATGTAAGAATAAACACCTAATTAATAAATGTGTATTTTCTGTTCTATTAACTGCATTAACTTACGTATTGTTATTAAATTATCTACATACCTATATATTAAGTTATTATTTTTCTTTATAAATAATTGTCTATTTAACATAAACAACTTACCCATACATGGCGTAGGAAAAATACCGTTTCAAAGTTTTCCTTTAAGTCTAGTCTCCATTATAATCACGTTTATATTAATTAAACATTCACAACATAATATTGGGTCCCCACCTATGAAATTGGCGTTTTTTTCTCACAAATAGAGAACCTTGTCACTTCTATGAATTAAAATATTCATCAATTGCTTGGTATTATATCGAATAATGACCATCATAGACAACTACCAATAGTAAAAAAAACCTTATTACTTATAGTTTATAAACATAAAAAATACCTTAAAAATGACTCCTCATTTTGTTAGCAGAAATGTCCACTATTTGTTTTAATTTAGCCAAAACTTATTTTTGTCGCTTAATCTAGTGGCATATTACGTTATCTTAGTTTTTAAATATTAGCGCATAAAAGTTTTAAAACATTAGTGTTCATGGTTGTTATATAAATTAAGAAAATGTTAGTATGAAAAAAGCAACTTCTTTAAAATTCTCCATACAAAACGCTGATTTCATAGGTGGGGACCTAATACTTATATTGTCTTCTTGCCCTCACTGGTGATCTGAAATCTAAAGAAAATCAGATAGGTTTTTTAATCTTTATTTAGAAAAAAGGCTTTAATCGCGAAGCGATTATGCCAGCCTCGTAGTTTTACAAAAAGAAAGTAGGTAATAACTAAGACCTTAACTTAATTAATTATGTCAAGATAATGAAATAATAGATTATTTTGCAAGCTGTAAGAGAAGATAATACAGGTGATTTGTAATTTTATATGATTTTTACTAGCTGATCCGACAGACCCTGTCCTGTCAATACTTCAATAATTCATATAAAATTCCGGTAGAAAATGCACTTTCAGTTTTCTCGAATTTTCAAATTTTCACGGCAAGTTTTCAAATTTTTCGCTCCCTATGAACCTGATTCGGACTATTACAAACATATTAAAACAAAAGCCAAATCGGTTCAGCCGTTACTAAGGAACAGTATTTCATTTTTATATTCCTTAGTAATTCAGTAATTCGACATAATCCTTCCAGGACATGAAAATGTGATCCATGTGCAAAAATAAAGCAGTAAGGATATTATTACCGAAACAAAGCGAATATCCATAGGTTTAGAGCAAATGCAAGTTTTAATGTGTTTTTGATAAAAAATCCACAAATATCGTACCTTATTAAATTATTAAGTCGCCCAATAAGTGTGTAGAAATTTAATCTACGATCCAGTTCATCAACTTATCACAGATTTTTTTTCCGAGGTCTTTCAGTACAGTAAAATTTCATATGTTTATTTTGAGACTTTCATGAGCACCAAACGCGACATCCCCTAAAGTTCTGCCATTCAGCAATCACCCAGCTGTGCAGGTGACATTTCTATCCACCTTCCGTATACCGAAACGTTCCTTAAATTGCATTCTACGTACATTTTAGAAAGTTAAAGTGAAATGACGTACAAATAACTGATTATCGATTCAAAACATGTCGTGATGTTGCGTCGCGTTTGTGCCGAGTGTAAGTAGTGTGTTATTTGTCTTGATACCGATCTTCACATGCTGGTGTTAGAATTGAATCATGCAGAACTATTATTAGGGAGCTATGTGTTGTAGTAAATCGATTGATTTATTAGTGCTCTTTTGCGTGATTTACATATTGTATGAGTTGGTATCTAAGTATAGGACTGACCTAGAATGCGATGCGGTTGTATTCAATCTTCTTCTTCAATTATTGTATTCTATTTTTATTAAAAAACAAAGTTTCTTTAATTTCATAACTGGCGAAATGTGGGTGTAGGTAGGTACTATAGGTCAGTATTGGCTCACCTCTGCCTAACCCTTTGGGGAGTTACCTGCGTGATTTTAAGTATTGTGTAAAAAAATCCATGACAGTTTATTGAAAATTTGAAATTAGTTTGACAGCTAACAGCGAACGAAAACAATGAATGAACGAACGAACGAAAATTACAAAATGGCGAGAAGTTCAAATCAATGCTTCAGTTAATCGCATCGTTGGTGTGTTTTAAATTTTTCTTTTCAATATTCTTTTTCTATCTAAACACCGACAATGGCAAATTCCCTTCTGAGGAATTTAACGCCACTCTCCTAAAATATGACTGTCGCGGCAATACGTGCTTTCAAGCTCGATTTCTGTCGATCGCATCGTCGAAAATCGAGTAAATATTGCGAACACTCATAAATCGTGTTGTTAGAAATCGAGCAAATGTGTAAGGATACAATAAACGGAACATCTGTTCTGCTACGTAGCCTTGAACACAAATTATTTGCCAAGAAGCCTGAGCATTTTCGGTGTCACGCGCCAATTATGAGTAAAATAAACGCTAAAGTAAGCGCTTTAGCGTTTTTTTTATCAACATCTTAAGTGGTTTACTTTCTTCGCTCGGTTCGGTACTGCGCAAGTTGGTAGCGCAGCTGTCTATCCAGGATGCGCTAGAAGAACGTTTAGTACCATCACTTGTTGGGACTCTTTTATTGCAGCCCATTGCTGGACTCATTATTCTTCAAATGCACTATGCTATTTTACAATGCCTTTAAAACAAGGCTTTTAATTCAACCTGCCAGTATTCCTCGGCCTCCCGCAAGGTTCAAATCCCAAGTACCGCCCGTTCAAGGCATCAATTTCCTACGAACATATTCAAGTTTACATTTAGCACATATTACTAATATCCGCAGTGAGTTTATGTTACGCCGTCTTCCTGTTTAAACGTGTTGATTTCATGGTACTAATTAGCTTAGCATAGCGTTGATTAATGTTTAATTAGAGCCATCAAACTTAATTTGCAGCTGTAGTCTTTACCACTTCCTTTGGGAGGCACTACTCCTAATGGGTTCTCTAAGGATGGGCCTAAGAACCAGAACCTCCGCATTTCGGAAAAGTTGGGCTGGTGACCTTTGTTCAATCCTCCCTTTACTTTTCTTTAGCCTAGCTCTTTAAAACCTAGGTCGCAGCACTCACTTATCAAGATAAAAATCACAAGTGTAATATTCCTCAACTTGAGACCTAACTGAACCTAACATTTACATAAAAATGCTAGTACTCAAGTCTCCACTTAACTCAACCCTCTTTCCGCGTTACACCCTCCGTTTTATTCCCCTTTTTTAACCCACAAACAATTTATATACCCAATTGTTATTAACAGTTTTCATAAAGTAGTTTTGAAATATATAATAGCCCTTTGTATACTTATCGATATTACAAAAAAGGGCTGAATAAATAATGGCAAAGTTTAAGGATAAACTTTGAACTATTCGGAACGTTTTCATATCGATATTTGGTAGGTAGAAAAAAGTTTTTTCTAAGTAATATATGGGTAGTAAGTAGGGTTGCCAACCCTTTTATATAATATAGTATCCTGCTATATTTGAGGCCTAAATATCAAATACTTAAAAAAAAATATAGGCGAAGCTACTATATTTTTATTTCAATACAAAATGGCGATATCACCGTAATAGGGCCAGTATTAATCTCGTAAAAGCGGAATTAATTGTTTTATATAACCTAATTCAGAGAGAAAAAATAGATAATAAGACATTAAAAAAAAAACTTGTTAATAAAGATACCTAATAGTAGCAAAAAATTATGCATTTAAAGAATAAATATGTTTTTGAAACATACCTACTATTCTTTTAAAATTATTTCGCCATCTACTATATTTTTACAATCATTGGTTTCGATAATAGTATATTTGATATAAAAAAGTTGGCAACCCTAGTAGTAAGCCTTATATGTAAGTAATCCCCGGACATGAATTTGCAGTTATTTGTTTTGTAGAAGGCCAACAATGACTTACAGGCCAACATTACCTTCGTAAGTAAACCCAAGATATGGCAAGGCTGATCATTGAGCAACACAAGTTATTTGTTTGAGAAGAATTTTAAAGAATAGATATCAAAAGATAGAATCACAAATAAGTCAATACGCTTCTAAAACCGGCTGATTACCGTTTTACCAATACCATTTACAGTGGAGTGGTGGACTCTGATCTCCCCTCATGAAAACCGATGGATTAGGTCTACAATGAAACGAGCGTTCCCAGAAGATACCTGTTCATTCTTGCTTTGAAGACAGGCGGGTTATATGTGGAAGGGAACACAGACGATGGCAGAGAGTTCCCTGCTTTGGCCGTGCGCATAAAAAATGTGGAGGAGAATTTAAAAGAAATGGTGGTCAACAATCCGTCTCACAATTTTGCTGGCTATCTCGACTCCAGATCGTAAACTATAGCGGTGTATAGAACCCGTGTTCATAATGGACATCTCTTCGTACTGTTTATACAGAAAATTACCATTTTAAATACGTTAGTATGTTAATGAATAATTTATTAAACTAGTAAAATGTGTTAGTGGATAAAAAGTCAATTAGCTGGAAAAGTAACGTGTCTAGATTTATCTGTGTCTTTTATCTCGTCTCGATTTTTTTCTGAAACGTCTTCGCTGCGAAAGATTTATTTTATGTGCAATGGTATTTCAGATATCTTATGGTTTTTTTATGGCGAAGATAGGTCAGGCTTTCTAATGAATGATACAGTCTGAGATACTTTGGCAAAACGTAAGATATTGTATAGGAACGGGCACACGTCATAACCAGAGTTAAAAAATGTTACTTAGTTACTCGTTCAAACATATGGGAAGACTCAGTAGTGTCTTCGTAACATAATGAATCAGTTGTAAGGCAAATGAGTTAGTCAAGCTTTAAATTTGAAAGGAACTCTTCAAAAGTTACGTTGTAGATCTCCATACACTAGAACAGGGCTATCGAGACAACGGCCCCCGGGCCGCATGTGGCCCGCGGCTTGTTTTCATGCGGCCCGCGACGCATGTTTTAAAGAGTAAATTAATAAAAAAATAGTTTTGGACATAAATAGTTTGGATAATAGAATTCTTTGTCAAAGACTTTATAAAATCTAAGTATAGATCTACACTGTCAGGTAAGTCACTTCTTCATGCAATGCGTCTGGCAACAACGAATGTTGACGTTGATATCGATATGATTGTTAAAGATAAATTAACGAAGAACCAATAAACGTATAAAGAAATGATTACCCTGTATTTTTTTTACTTGAAAACTGAACATATTTGTTTCTGCGGCCCTCCAGCTTTTGTAGTAAATATAATTCGCCCGCGAAGGTATGTAGTTTGGACAGCCCTGCACTAGAAGACCATCGAGAGATTAAGAGTTCGAAACTCTACTGCACGAACTTCGCTAGTTGGACTTGAAAAATGAGGATCTTAGGTCAAAAGTAATAATAACATTTGCAACTAACGTACCCACGTCAAACAATCATGTTATAACAACATCGCACTAACATCTGCTATTATGATTGAACCCTATTGTTTTAGTACTACTTCTGATTCATATTTACATTGGCCGAGTGTTATGTAAAGTTATGTCGCTGAGGATGCAATTGTTCATGTCGGGTAAGGAATAGACCCTTGATTTATGTTTTATTGTTATTTCAATGAGTGGAAGTGGACTAGACATTGTCATTATATGTATTAGTAAACACGCCTGTGTACCCCGAAGGGTTAGGGAGAGGTTTCTAAGCACATTTCGCCAGTTATGTTTAAGTCCTATGTAATAGGGGTCGAGCCTATTGTCAACCGTGCACTTATCCAGACTCCGGGCTGAGAAATTCCTAGAAAAACCCAAGAACACTTTGTTCGATCTAGCTACTGCTGAGCATAAGCTCAGAAGTAGCCAGGTTTACGTCCGCAAGGTTACTTGAGAAAAAAAAATTAACTTAAATCGGTCTAAAATAATGCGGACGAGAAAACCAGTTTTGTTGTAGAGGTTTTCGTGGGAAATCGGGACACTATTGTCACTACAAGAACATCTGTAATTGGACTATGTACCAGTTCCAGATTCTGACAATGGGCTATTCAGGTCGATTGGTTGTCAAGACAAAAGTAATATCTAAGAGTGGACTATTTAGAACACAGGTTCGATACCAATATCAGTAATGAAAGGTCCTACACAGTAAATTTCAGGTAGGTACAATGTTGCTCGTCGAATAAAAGTGCATATTCAACACCATTTGTGCCTACTTCGTGACGTACTGTGCCAGTAGGGAAGAGTGCTGTAAAAGAGTCGACCCTTTTAAGCTTCGTGCAGACCAGCGCGACGCGACGCCGCGACGCGACTCGAACAATACAATTTCTAAGAAAACTTGACGGTATAACAATAACCGGTGTCGCGTCGCGCTGGTCTGCACGAAGCTTTATTACACCATTCTTCTTTACTCTGTCAATCTTTTCCTGGTCTGCCTGCGAAGCTTGGCGTTGTTTGTTATTTTCTTTCGCCATTTTGCCACCGGTCTTCTTACGCTCGTTGAGATTCAATCTTTGTACAGCCGCTCGTCGGTGGTTCCAAAACCAGTATAAGCTGGTCTCTAATTTTATTGAAACTCCGCACTACGCTAAGCAAACTCAAGGGTTAAAAAGTGTTACAATACAACCGATGTGCGTTCGACTGTACAAGGTGTTTGCACCTACTTACAAGATGGTGTTAAGTATTTCATTCAAATTCTCAATGTTGTAACAAAGTACGTATTGTTGTTCAAAACTTGTAATATATTATGAAATGACCCAGTTACCATGTTAATTAGAATTAATTAAGTTTTCAACGTGAAGGTCGCACTGTCTGGCATTTTGAATAGTTTTTAGGTATTATATTATACTAGCTTTTGCTCGCGACTTCGCCCGCGGATGCAGCGATATCGATGTGTTGAATCTGTGATATCTTTTAAACTATTCATTTAAATGATAGGATGTCAGGGCATATTTTAATCTAAATTAAATGCCCAATTTAAATAACATATTTAATTCGATAAGAATTTATATAATACAGGTGAAAATCGTTTTTTTTAAAACTTTTTAAGATGATCTGATTAATGATGAGATCTTGTAGAACATAAATTTTATGTATCTTTTACGGTTTACGCGGCACACGCCAGTAAAGCTGCCAAGTCGGCATGATTTTTTCCGACATCTTCAACAATAATCGTCATATTTCAGCCAATTTACACAAAACTTTAATGAATTATACACCAAAACCTTCCCTATGAACCATTCCGTCCATTAGTGAAAACCCTTTTGAAAATCCGTTCGGTAGTTTTTGAGTTTATCGCGTTCAGACAGACAGACAGACAGACGCGGCAGGGAGCTTGGTTTTATAATAGGTATGTGAGGTTAAGGATTTTGTAAGGTTATACGATTGTATCATGGAAAATTTCAAATTATGATTTTCATGTAAGTACTTCATTTTATGTCGGTCAAGTTTATAAATAAAAGACATTAGGGACCTACATTAAGTCTTAAAGCTATTTATAAACTCTAAACGAGGAAAAAACTGACTTTAAAGAGCATTATTATTGGAGTGAGGTAGTTTCTTGTTCTGAAGTCAGAAAATTTTAAGCTGTTCAAAAGATAGCTAATTGAATGGGTTAACTGTTCTATTAGTTAACCCATTCAATTAGTTGCTAAAATCACAAACAACTAGTCATATAAGTAAACGAAGATTTAAATAAATAGATCTTTCAAACACTCGTTATGTCTTCCACGAAAAATGTTAGGAACTTGTGACCTTTTTCAGAATCAATCTAGCCTCAAACATGGCCGTACATAGACTAGGTTCACAATGTATTTGCGGTCCTTCCAAAGTGCTTTTCGTGTATTCAGCTCAGTGTCACGTTTACTTACCGATACATAGAGCCTCTACTGGGACATTTTTGTTGATATGTGGACTACTTTCGACGCAAAAAGGTAGGTAAATAAGTGTTGTTGTCAAGTCCAATTTGGTCATAGAGATGTGGTCAAATATAAAACGATTGCATTGCTCGGCCATGAAAACAAATGATGTTCGAAATTTAAAATTGATTTAGAATTTTCTCATTTGGATGCACGAATAACATCTGGATTCTGAATTGAGTTTTTAAAGTTGAGTCCTTCTCAAACTTTACATTAGCATTACTTAAGGTGATTCCTAAGTACTACGTACGTAAGAAATTTTAATTCAGAAATCGGGTGTGAGTCATTTTAGCCATCGGCTTTCGGCATATGAAAAAATTACGTCTTGCGAAAATCGTACCGACAAGTCTCAAACCTTGATTTTCAAAAAGCACTCTATACTGCTTACTTGTAGTAGAATACAACTACGTAAAAGTACAGCCTTTATTTCCTCAACAACCATAGACCATGAACCAGACACCGTTTTGTAAAGCAAGCAACGCACACTAATAGCTAACAGCCATTACTTTAAACTAACATGAATGGCTTGTGTGGGTAAGATAACCATAGTACGCCATTGTTCAATCGATAGTTTAAGTAAATTGTCGTAGCAATCGGTCGGTATTTTGTTAAAGGTGGTTACACATTTATGGGCTATAAGCGCGATTTAGTTGTGTTCTATTTAGATGTTGTAAATCGGTTTGCTGTCAATAGTGCGCTCCTAAACAAAGATACCTGACGTGGCTGAAACGGCTTCCAACTTAAATGGGACTGGGCAGGAGATGTCTGCCGCATGCCGGACAAACTGTGGGCCCCAATAGTACAGAACTGATTTTCTGAGACAGTGAGGCGGGGTTGCGGCAAGCCACGTAGGAGATTACGAGACGACCTGGGTAGGTTCCGTCAAAACTAGAAAGAGTGGAGGGAGGTCTTTGCCCAGGAGTGGGACAGCTCAGGCTACTAAAAAAAATACAAAACCTGTCAGTGCATGTATTGGAGTACGATAGTGAGATAACGGGCTGTCATTTGAGCTTTTATAGCTATGGCCAAGTGTGATTAAAGCGCAATCACTACTTGTACAATGCCCACTGAATAGGCTCATAAATTACAAAAATATGACGAAAAACCATTTTTAAGATTCTACATCCTACCACGCAAGACCGCATAAGCCGCTTGTAAAGCCGCGTGATCCCCGGCAGTAAAGGAGTGGCGAAAATATTGACACGTCTCAAAAGTGCTACCAAACTGCGCTACAAAGTCGCAGATGTGTAACCATCCTAACACTAAGCCATGTCCGATTGTTTCGTCAATTAGTTTAAACTACACTTCGGAACTAGCTAACGACTACCGTAATACGGCAGTAATGGCTTACTGATAATCTTTTCTTTACCAGTGTTTTGTTGTCCTATTTCGTGAACATGTTTTTTTTTGGGAGTCGGTTGTGTTCCAATATGTATGTGTCTTGGTTAGTGTCATACATACATGTATGAACTTAGAACTTACTTCTGTATTTGGCGACATACTGACATGTTACGTTTCCGCGTAAGAACCGGTTTTATGTCGGAAATTTTTCTTATTTGAATCAAAATGTATGCATTTGCGCCATTTTTCTTTGTAAGACTGAGTCTGTGATAGTCACACACCGTCCATAGACATAATAAACAAAGGCCGGACACAGTACTTACATTCTATTTCATTTTTATTTACATTCTATTTCAGTAACTTAGGTTCTATTTTTGCGCAAACGTCGTACAAGAATGATACAGTAATACGGCTGTGTATTGCTCCGTCTCAAAAGCAAAACATATTAATATAGTCTTAGTATCACTCATTCGTAATACATAGTTGCCACATAAAATTTAAATATTCAGCGCGTGACTCAGTGTCCTCAGACATGCACATATTCATACAGAGCACGTAAATATTTTGTGTGCACTAAGATAATGTGGGCACAGTTGAGTTAACTTTGTTATTCCTTAGATTATGTGAGGACAGATGACGACGACTGTGTTCTTGAAAAACAGTATCTTGTTTTAATCTATATATATAAAAGAAAGTCGTGTTTGTTACAACACTTATAACTCGAGATCTGCCGGACCAATTTTCATGGTTTTTGATTCGTTGGATTTGTCTCCGCCCCGAATAGCAGAATACATCTTAAAAACAATGAAAAGGTAGGGTAGGTAGGTGCGCCGTAGATAAGTATTTAGTGCTACTCGAGCGAAGCCGTGGCGGGCAGCTAGTTTGTAAATGATGTAGAGTTCTCAATTCTGTTAATTCTTTCTTGTTTTTCATTCTTTCTTGTGTTTGTTGCCCTAAATAAGCAATTATTTTGTCTGTGGTCTATCTGTCTCAGGTCATATCTTTTTTTTTTCTGGAGTCTTTATCTACCTCACCTCTAGAATAATACCTTAACATAATCAGCCTATAACGTTCCCACAGCTGGGACACGCGCGGGCCCAGTGCGTGTTGGGAATAATACCTTGACAGGGTCTATTTCCAGCTATATTATCTACATAGTTAGTAGAGTCCGACCGAATTTGTCGGTTCTGGTTCTGGCGAAAATGCAAATCAGGTCGTATTCGTTTTTGGCCGAAACAAAACCCGTTTTCGGTCGGAGTTTACCAGTTAGGCAATACCTATTCACCAGGTAAATGTACCATGAATTTCAATGAACTTGTCTGCCAAGTAAATGCGACAATTTAATTCCATTGATCGATTTTTGATCAGACAAACAGAATCCCGCAATCTCCAATTTATTTCCGTACAATACTTGAAATTGTCTCTTGGTTTTGTCGTCCAAATCTTTATTTCACTCAGTTTCATAATCCTAAATAGATAATCTGTTAGCTATCATACCATCCTTCGCAGTTCGTTAAACTCAATCAACGAACAAGTTATATTTTATAACGTTCAACATTGTTTTTATATAACTGTTACAGGCAACCAGACGGATTGTTTCGTGTTAATTTTTATTTATTTATGAATTTCCGTGACGACTGACGAGTGTTATTTAACTTGTGGAAAGCAATATTTGGCAGGCATTTCTATTGGAGGGTATAGCGGAAGTTGGACTGGATAAAACCAGACATGACTACCTAGTTTTGTTTTCCTATATGAGCTGCTTCAACTATTTCTTTTTTTTATTTATTATTTCTTTCTTTCTTTTCTTTAAGTCTTTTTCTGTTTTCTTCGGGTATTGGGTACCAAACTAAGAGTCCCCTTTACTGTCTACTCAGACTATAGAACTTTCAACGATATGCAGATAAATAAACTTGTGTTAAAACTTGATGTTTTACTTATTGTTTTCCCTCGTTGTCGTGGATGGCAGCCAACCAAGATCAAGAACAAGGACTTGTTGCTTGTTTACGTTCTGTACAACCTTGACTGCTTAACATAATGTGTAATGGGATTGTAGTTGACATTTTTGTGACAATTACGGAATACTTAGACATAACTTAATTTTAGTTCTTACCGCCTTTGTCTGACCATGTCTAAGTAAGATGGCAGCTCCTTCCTATGCCACCTATGTCATTTGCTTACCTGGCTTTTCAAATGCCCGCGTGTCATCCACAAGACAACACTCCTTACTCCCGACTCCTTACTCCCAACCTGTACATGTTTATGAAGTCAGCAGGACGATGTTAACTAATCAACATTATTGTTCTCCTTTTTCATTAAAACCGTTGAAAACATTTCGATATTGTGATATTGTTTGCCAATACCTACGTGCTCTTTGTTGCGAACTCATTTGTTTCCTCTTGAAATCTCTCAATCCTACAGCTCATAGATTCGTGCCAAACCATAATGGGCGCCGTAATTCCACATTGTGTGCCTCATCCGGTTATCCGGGGTCATGTGTTGATCAGATCCGTGCCGGACGAACCGCAAATCTTTCAGTAATTCCGGATCATGGGTTTTATTTGAATTATTTCTCTGTTACTTACTTCTTGTTGTTACTTCATGTTGTGCCAAATTTTTGGGTAAAAAAAAATAAGAGGATGTAGTTTTGCTGGCGTTCAACATTTTAGGTTTAAAGCTCGTACAGACCAGCACGACGCGACGCCGCGCCGCGACACGAACAATACAATTTCTAAGAAAACTTGACGGTATAACAATAGCCGGTGTCGCGTCGCGCTGGTCTGCACGAAGCTTTATTGTAGGCACAAATAAATATAACAGTTGGCTATTTACAATTCCACAAACGGTCAACTAAAACTATTTGAATGATTTTATGGAAAATAATCCGTCAGTTTTTTGCAAAATATTTTAATCAACACAATAATATATCAGTCAATCAAGTCTCAGGGTGTTACAGCGATCTTTATAAGCAGTACGTATCGGAAAAGTTCTAAAGATTAACTTATTAATATGCTTCCTTTGTACGCACATCCGTCTGAGTAATGTATTTATTTTTAGTCACGAAAATAACGTAGTTTAGTTAGTAGGTACATTGCGTATAAAATTAGGATGGGAAAATCTGTCTGCTTTCCCTTGATTAAAAAAAATTGAAATGATTATAATCCCGATGAATCTATGTGCAGTTCTGTTCCCATTATGTTCTCAAAAACTACAAAATCGAATGCAAACACACTCCTGAGTTTACAGCATAATTCAAACCTCGCGTTGCTACGTTCCGGTAAACGTTACCAATACGTGCCGGTAAATAGAGCAAGAACGTCATGAATCTCATTCACACCGACTACATATACAATCTAATAAAAATTCTTCATATCACATAAAACTGAGCTAATTTTCACCAAGCCTGATATATCTTCCGTCTGAAACTCGATAACTTGACTAGTAAATCGTGATGGTGTAGTAAGCGTGCCTTCACGCTAACTAGCGCTACTACTACTAAAGAAACTCATGCAGTTGTCACTTTGGGGTGTAGTGACTTTGGCAAATGTGGATAGTTTTTAACCCCCGACGCAAAAAGAGGGGTGTTATAAGTTTGACCGCTATGTGTGTTTGTTTGTGGCAACGTAGCTCTTAAACGGGTGAACTGATTTTAATGCGATTTTTTATTTGAAAGCAGGTTTTTTTAGCGATGGTTCTTAGACACGTTTTATCTGAATCGGTTCAGCCGTTTGAAGATTATCAGCTCTTTTCTAGTTTATGAATGGATGTGAGCGTCTGCCACAGGTCTGATCGATTTGAAATTTGGTATTCAGTTACTTCAATGATATTAGAAGAAAATAGTAACCTTGAACTGATGCTGCAGCATCACCTGGAATTTGCAGGATACCCAACTCCCTTACCTTACAGCTCAGGTATCGTGTTTGGGCTCATTGGAATGGTCTCAATGAATAGGGTATAGATAGATGATGAACAGGGTCTGGTGATGGATTAGGAAAGAGAAATGAGGAAACTTTTGTATCGGGGGTTTTTTTAATTTTAATATAATTTCACTTGTTTTGTTGTTATATCGTGATTAGAGCAACGATTTCCAACGCAATTTGAAAATGTGTCTGCGTGGGAGAGTGCAAATTTAATGAATTGCAGAGTAGATAGTTAGCATACCTGTCATAAAAAATAACCTAATTAAGTAGTACCTTTAAATAAACTGGGCGAAAACCAGTGAGCACTTTCTCACTACAGAATTATAAATAAAAGATGGCGCCGAAAAACACTCGTCAGCTACCACGTCCAAGTGCTTATAAAAAGGAATCAAACACAATAGTAAGTAACCACACATTACTATAACATATCGCTATTTGAAACATTATCCGAAAACACTGTCGATATTCCCAATCAATTAATTAAAGATAACACTCTACCAATTACATAATACTATCGTCAATATAACTAACTACATTATCCATTAGAAATTAGCCCACATTGAAATTTCCCCACTAACACGGTCATTGGTTCGGTCGCGGTCCACTAGCGCCACTATTATATATCGCATCATTGTAGGTGATAGCTGATTCAGATTCATTTGTCGTCACATTAGTAGGCCAAAATATTGAAAGAGAAACAGAAGGACAATTAGTAAAGACGTGATATATTATCTGAGTTACAAAACAAAGACCATAAGGGATAAGCAGAGGCGATAATAAACGCGACTAATAGAGAAGTATGGAAGAAAAGGACATGTTGTGGCGACGCCAAATTAATTGGAACAAGGGCAAGCGAAAGATGATGTTCGTCTGACGATAAGATCTCATCCAAATATCTACAATTTGATCCCACAGTTTCAGATTGCACTTAAGAATTCTGTAGGTACAAAAAATCTAACCCGACCGTTTTTGGTCATTAAACTCGTACTCTGTATATCGTCTGGAGTCACAAAACCAATTAGGTGACGGGTCCACTAAATATATAATTAAGGACACGAGAAACGTTTGCAAAAATGCCATAAGGGAATATCAAACCGCTCAAAAGCCATTACTACTGATTCAAAGGCAAGGAAACAATATCTCATCCTGTTCGCGTATATTCAAAATCGTAAACCAACAGTAAGAACTACACGAGAATTTCTAACCCTGCAATCAAGCTTTTCATCACTATCAGAGTGTGGATCTAGTGTCTATATATTGCTCAAATCAAAGCCTATAATTTTGCTACTGATGCAGCTACAAAGACTACCTATCCTGCTCACGTATCTTCTAAATCGCACCTACAGTAAGAAAGGACCTCCCTCATTCTTTATCAAACCCGTCCACTTGATTTGTACTCCAACTATAATTCCGCTCCACGTGACACCCAGATGAATGCATGTTTTCGCGCAGTGGATATTCTGCTGCCATCCATTGCAATGTCACACTACGTTGCAAGAGTTGCTATAAACATCATGTAGTCGAGGAATTTATTTCCTTTTCTAGATGGTAGATAAAACATCTGAGCATCTGTTTGCTTGTTGTCATCTTGTCAGGTGTAAGTAATGACTACTTTGAGGGAATCGTGTGTGGAATGTTGTGAATTAGCAGTTTTAGTTTTTCGCAAGTCATCGATGTTTAGTATTGGATTTACGTTTTTATTGAGATTGATGTCGTATCGGTATTCGGATTTCTTTCTACACGCTTCAATGCTGATGAAGTGATGACTATCTTAAATTGAGAATTCATTACAATTATTATTTACCTGTTTTCTGTTCTTTTACTTATTCCGATACTTCTACTTATTCAGCTGATAAGTTTGATTGACCTTGTGTGTCTGATGTGGTAGAACGAGATGACCTAATAGAGGCGAATATAATTAAATACTTATACACTCTAATTCCTCGTTATTTATAAATCTGTAGCAGCATAACACTTCTGTTATGGATAAAATAAGTCCAAACTCTCTCATATTTGTAACCTATTCACTTAAGTTTATGTTCTACACGACATACCGAACACATACATCAATTTATTCCACCAAACACCTTAATTTTTATTCCTAGCAACAACACAGAATAGATAGCAACATTAGAAACAGGACCAATGAATCACACTTTCAAAAATAAAACGACAGCTCTCGAGTCCCGCTTCAATCCCGATATCGTATCCAAGGCTTTCCCGGGAAGTCCGTGCGTCATGCATGGCTTCCATTGGTTCTAAGAATATATCCCGAGGTGTGAGTCATTCGGTTTTATGACCAATTTATGGCTGCTAGCAGTTCAAGGCTCAATGCGGCTCATTTGTATTGTGAAATTGGATTTTGCAGTGACATTGAAGAAATTGCGAGTTTAATGGTTGGGGTTTAGATTTCTGCGTTGTTTTCCTGGAATTTAAAAGTCTTTAAAACCACAACGAGAGAGAAAAGACTGGAAGATTATTTCCTGGCTGGTTTACCTCAGCTACAATAACCCAACGATAAAGGTCTCCGATTGCCGATTGGAGATTGCTTGTAGTTGTCTTCAAATCCGGTGAATCCGAATCCATATTATGTATATGGCAAGCATATTTAGTTTATACAAAAACGTTGTTTACTTATCTAAAACAATTTATAAACAAGCCTTTCTTAAAATTCTTGCATTAACAAAAAGTAGCTATCTAGATTCTAGACAAAGAGCTCTCTAAAAATAAACCCTTTATTATTTTGAACCACGACCTAAATACTTTCAAAAAAATTGTCAAAAAATCGGCCGTAGACCGTGATCTAGTTACCTCATATTCATCCCGCAAGAGCCATATTACTGTCACTGACGAATGTGTGGTTACAAGAGATAAGGGGCTAATATTGGCTTATAATGTTAGCCCCTTATCGTGCGTCCTTGACATTGGTGTCGTAAATTATTTTAATAGTTTTAATGCGCGCTTCATAGTTTGTGGGAAAATGGGAGATTCTTTATTGTGGAGAATTTTTATGAACGTATAAATCATGCGTTATTTAGGCATGGCATATGTTTTGTTAACAGAACAAAACACTACGATTTTGTATAATTTGTCTGCAACATACTAACGGGTTTTTTTGTATGATCCTACATCTCATTATATTCGAAAACCCGCTAAAAAGCAATTTTAGAAGCTAGAAACTCTCATACTGTAAAATATATTTTTGGGCACTATAAAAATAACTATTAAATAAACGAACTGCGATTTTTCAAAATGAGAAAAATTGTAAGATCGTGAATATAGCGGATGTCAAGCTTTTATACTCCACGGCTTGATAAATCTTTGTTTAATTTTAGAGGTAATTTACCTACGCATGAAAATGATTAACGGGTAATTATTTGCCGGCATGAAAATGATTAACGGGTAATTATTTGCCGAGATGAATCATAGTAGAAGCAAATGATTAAGAATTTTGTTTGTTTCTATGACAAGTTCACACGAAAACTGCTAATACAGTATTGTATTATTAAGATGGACGAGATGTTGAAAAGTTATTATAATAATTATGATTTTCTCATGTAGGCAAGAGCGGTACTTTACTTAAGGAAATAATAGACGATATCAAAGTAATCAGCCTTTAATATAGCGAAGTTTTAATTACTGAACAGGCCTCTTGTCTTTTAGTGCTAAGAGGGCCGAAATGATATCCCTCCCATGCTTGGGTGAAAAACTGTCTAACCAAGGGGTATCGGGTAACCCAGTAACTGGGTTTTGGAGGCCAGATAGGCAGTCGCTCTGTGTAAAAAAAATGTGGTAGGTGGGTTCAGTTGCATCGGGTTAGGTTGAAAGCAGACATAGTTTGGAAAAGGCTAGTCTGATCATGATGATGTTTTGGTGAAAAACTAATCAGCATAATAAGTGGTTACTATCTTGATACAGAATAAAATCACTCTTTTTAAAAGTGCATTAACAATTTCTGTTTTATTGTTATTGACAGCATAATCCACCTATAATGTTCCCACTGTTGGGACACAGGCCTCCTCTCTGTGAGAGGGAGTGGGCCATAATCCACCACGCGGGCCCAGTGCGGGTCGGCGGATGTCACATGTTTTCGAATTTTTGGACCCAGGACATACCGTCTTCCTCACGATGTTTTCTTTCACCGTTTTGAGAGCAATGGTGACTAAATAATTTACACAAAGTAAAGTGCCTGCTTGGTTTCGAACACACGACCTACAAGTAGTAAGTCGCGCATGTTACCACTGGGTCAGCACCGCTCATTACTGACATGTGTGTGGAATATTTTCGAAAATAACAGAACCACGCGTAATCAAAGCTCGAAATATCACCAAGACCACTTAACGATAACCTCCGACATTTCACCGATAAAAGATATAAATAATACGACGCCATTTTCTAAATATTGCTAAATTCGTCAAGGCCCGTAAAAGGACAGGCGTGTTTTATTCATGGCACACAAATATATCCCGACCCTGGCGTGAACTCTGAACTTTATGTTCATGGGTTTTCAATAGATGAGGAGGAAGGATTAAATAGGATTTTAGAATGAAAAGTTTTGATTAAGGTGATGTGTTTCAATTAATTAAAGTTGATAAAATAGTCTTTATAATGTAGGTACATCATAATTATTAAAAAGAAAAAATGGTTGCCTGTAAAGTCGGTTTTACGGGCGAAGATTTTACGTGACAACGTCTTTTTATCGGCGGTGACTCATCGTAACAGACGTGAGCGGGCGTTACACTTTTTCATGAGTGACTCCGAGCCGCAACCTAATTTAAGACGTTGTCACGTCAAAAAAGAAAGAAAAAGTGTTTATTCTGCACAAACTAAACGCACATTACAAAAAAAAAACAAAACAATACCACTTTACAGATTAGCCAAAAGCCTCGTATTCATTATTGACACAGACAAGTTTGACAAATTTTATTTATTGCTTGCTTGCTTTTATTTATTACAGATATGAATGTAGAAATTATTAAAAAACAAAATAAGTATGTAAAAAAAAATTGGTGAGGGGGGGGGATTTTGGTTGCCAGCCCTACCATATTATAATATGTATAGTATCCTGCTATATTAGACGCCTAAATACTATATTTCAAAAAAAGTAGGTACGCGAATCTAATATATTTTCATTTCAATATAAAATGGTGATATGACCACAATACCTACTATTAATCTCATAAAAACTGAATGGTATTTTGTAACCTTAATTTTGAGTGTAATAATTATGAACTATGACGTTATGAGACATTTATAAAAAAGAAGTAACCGTTAATAAACGCCTCAAAACAGCAAAAAATATTAATTTAATAAAATATTTTTGGAAAAATACCCACTACTTATATCTTTTTTTTTCTATCTATCTCTATTTTTCAGGCTTCGAAATAGGTACCTATTATAAATATTATTACTATATTATTGGTGCTTCTATTTATATTTTATATAAAAAAGTTGGCAACCCTAGGGGGATAGGGTGAAGGATATAAATGTAGGTAAATGTTTTTGTATTGAAAAAGCTGTTGCGTGGCCTAAGACATATTTTAAGGGACAAATACGACTATGAAAAAAAATGGTTTCTTAATTTTTGATAAATAAATTTAATAAAATTCATTATGATTAAGTATATTTTCCTGGGCTGTATTCCCTGGTCGGGCAAATCGTTATTGAGTGTTTCCATCTAGAATTTCTCAAAAGCAGCTCGGTCTCTAGATTTGTGCCCGGTCGATGGCAATAGGCTTGCCACTTATTACATGGGATTTAAACATAACTGGCGAAATGTAGGTGTAGTATAGGTACACCTCTGCCTAACCCTTCCGGGATTGCAGGCGTGATGCTATGTTCGCAAGTGAAGGTTCTAAGAAGTGACGAATTTCTGTCGAAAAATGTTTTTAATAGCATTTATTTTATAAAATCTGTACCCTTATTGCGTAATACACGATCAAAATCTGCTCAACAACGTAAATAACGCAATGAATGTTGTTGAACTGTCAAATTGAAACAGATTACGCTTAATCATTTACGAAAATGTTTTGCGTAATTAGATAGCTGATTTTGTTTGAAGTTAGCGATAAAAGCAACCATCTAGAACATAATATCTTTAAATCAAGGGAGATTTATGTATTCCTAGAAACATGGAGTTCTTACGATTTACTTGATTTCAAGGTATTTTCCTATTGGGGATTAATAATAGATTTAGGTAATTATCAAAGATGTAAGTACTTCTTCTTTATTTTTCGTGTGGTTAGTGACTAACCTTGTGACAGAGTTTAAATTTTTTATGCTGCCCACGGGCCTCTGACTTGGCTTCACATGCCGTCGAGAAATATCTCTCATCGTGTCCTCACGATGTTTTCCTTCGCCGTTTTTGAAGCAAGTGATAATTATTCAATACGCACATGAATCCGAAAAGTTAGAGGTGCCTAGAGTTCGAACTCTACACCTAGACTTGGCAGTCCGACGGTAACACCACTAGGCTATCACTGCTAAGTAAGTACTACATAAATTGGTATGTTAGACAGCTATGAAGATTCAATGCCTTTATATTTATATGGCAAGTAATTGGTATTTTAATTGACACTACAGACTAAAAGGCCTCTGTTTCAATGAGCAGAACTATATTTAGTTCAATGATTTATTTCAATTGGATACTTATGCCATAGAAGACTCAGCTGATGGTCTAGACTAGACTAATAAGCCTAATTAGATAGGAATAACAGACTTTGCAACACAAGGACGAATAAGTCTCAAAATTTTCTTAAATATTGACATTCAAATCACCCTTCAATTCCATCGGAGACCTCTACACTGCGTTCGCGATTAAGCTGCCAAACATGAAAACAAGTATGTGTTTTTGGAAAGACTGAGTACTAAATCCCACACTTCAAAACCATTTTAAGACTTCCTCAATAGTACTAGGTCATTTTGAAATCAACTTAATTTACACAAATTCATATAATTTCCACTTAAGCGAATACAAGTTTTTTACTCGTTTAAGTGGATATTATATGAATTGGAAAGAAGGATTTGATTGGACTTTAACTTTACCCGAAATCAATTAATACCTGATCTGTTGCTGCGATACTCATACATATAGATACCTAGATGTATAGGTGTACTTTTGTACCCTATAAGACTTTAATGTACCCACATGATTACCCACATAACTATACTTAAATATAAATATATAATATTATTTATTTATTTATTTGGGTCACCAGCAATTGTTTACACCAACATCTTGATAAAAATAACGTTTAAAAAACTTTGAACAGTGTAACAATTACTTAAAGGAGCCAGACACCACATGAACTGAAATTATGGTAATTTGTAAGCTTAGGTACATGTACAGTTTACAAGCCAATTATAAATGTGAAAGTTTATATGTTTGTGTGTTTGTTACTGAATCAGGTAATAACGGCGGAACGGATTTGGATGAAATTTGGCACACACTTTTTATCCCGGTACGTTCCCGTGGGATAATACATTTCCGACCTCCACGCGGGCGAAGCCTGTGAACGCTAGTAACAAATAATTTAACTCAACAGCACAGTTCAAATTAAAATAATTGGTATTCGTATGAATATTTATAAATTAAATTGCACCTAATATAATTAGCTGATTTATGAGCCGTAGTTCCATTCTCATTAAGTTAAATAAATGATCATCTAGCCGAACCCGTGGCTTTCTTTACTCGCGAGATTTATTTTGTTTAAATTTCGGAATGAAAAGTGACAAAACTGATCAACTGAGTTTGTGGCTAAGTAATAACAGCCGCACGGGTCGATCCATCAGGTTAAGCTACGCTTGCCAGGGTGGGTTCGTGGATGGGTGACCATCTTTACATACCGAGACTCCTGCGTGCCTCGGAAAGCTCGTTAAGCCGTTGGTTCCGGCTGTCACACCTGGTGGATCTCTGACAGTCGTTACGGGTCGTCAGAAGCCCGAAAGTCTTGCAACCAGTCTTACCAAGGGGTATCGTATTACCCAGTCACTGGGTTGTGGAGGTTAGATAGGCAGTCGCTACATGTAAAATACTGGTATTCAGCTGCATCAGGTTACACTGGATGCCGACCCCAACATAATTGGGAAAAGGCTAGGTAGACTGATTGAAAATTGATCACGGATGCGTTCCTTTTCTGAACACCAAATGTCATCCAAATCCGCTCAAGGAAAATTGCGATATTCAGTGAGACTTGTAAATCTAAATATCCAGCAACTGTCCTATTTGCCCTGGATGACGCTAGCACAGGAGCATGGAGTTTGGCACATGAAAAGAGAGGCCTATGCCCAGCAGTGGGCGAAGTCGGGCTGTGGATGATGATGATGGAACCTGTAGAATCGTGTCGTATCGTGTGTAATTAAGTTAAATACATCACTACACTGGCTCATCACCACACCAAGAGTCTCTTGTGCAGGCACGCTCCACTTTCAACCGTTTGCCGCCATTCGTGGTGAACTGACAGTTGTCATTAGTGACAGCGACCTCACTGCTGACGTGCATGAGATAGTGTTTACATATCTATTAAATATATACACTACAATACCCTATTGTGTAAATAGAAACCAATTGATCAATTACATCTGTTAAATTGAGCTCAGGTTTTTAAAAGGGCGTCGTTTATAAATGGCTATTTTTACATGAACCCTTCAAAGGCCCAAGTGCGACGACGTAATGTGAATTCGAACGATTTATAAATGGAATATACAGATAGACCCTATAGCTTTTCCGTTTAAATGTGGCAAGCATAAGTATCACTCTTTAACATGAATAGTCTTAAAACTAAATAGATATTAAGTATGCAACAAACGAGATTTTTCAATTTTGATATTTATGTGACGTTTACTACACGCGTTCGTGCTAGGTCCACAGATAAGAAGGCGCTGAGCAAACGATGGACAGTTCGTCCGCGGACAATTTGGAACCGTACGGGAAGCGTGCTGGGCCCATAACCTATTAAAACACGTGATCTGGTTCGCAACAGACTAAAACTTTATTCAAATTGAATTATACATACCGTAGTATAGAGGGCTTTACTAGTCACTACTTTTACACGTTTTGATACACATATTGACAAAATCCCGTCATTTTTACCTACGTGCTCGTAGATTTCCATTGGATTCCAAACTGTCCGCGGGCAAATTGTCCATCATCTGCTCAGCTCCTAAACGGCAGACCAATATTCCGATTTGTGTATCAATGCTTCATTGAAATTGTAATACTAATTTGTATGCAAAATACATTCAAGTTTCACTCCTTTGGAACTTGTATTTTTAAGGAGTGAAAGTGTTTGTTTTTATTAAATGTGAACTGAGTTAACACCTGAATGGTGGACAATATGGAAATTTTAATATTCACTTTTATGATGAAGTTATATTAAAATTGGAGACCTCGCCATTCTTTCTGATCTTTTAATACTTTCTTGTGTTATATCATGATGCTGTTAAACTTTTTATTCATATTAAGAGACGTGTGTCCTTTTTACACGCGTTAAGGCTCGTTCAGACCAGCGCGACGCGGCGGCGCGACGCGACTCGAACAATACAATTTCTAAGAAAACTTCACGGTATAACAATAACCGTTGTCGCGTCGCGCTGTCGCGTCGCACTAGTCTGCACAAAGCTTTAAATATATTATAATTATAGTAAAAATATTTAAAAAATCTTCTCATACCAGTCCATGGGTGATTTTCCATTGGTTTCCATATCAATAAACTGATAACTTTTTAAGGGTGTCCTTTTTATCTTGGGAAACTGCAAGCTTTTTACAAGTTAAATAAATATAAATGCTTTTGATTCCGTACGAAAACATCTCTTGGGACATTTCCTGATCCTATGTATAGTAAGTACCAGAATACACGCGAAATTTCGCGGTTTTTTATTTTTGATTTTTAATTCGTATTCTTTATGGCACCTCGTTAGGTCCGTATATCAAAAAATATTTGGCCGAGGTCTTAAGGAGTAGGCGTGAAAATTGATGCGCTGTAATAATGTGTATTGATAGCATAAAATCACAACATATTATACCTTACCTATTATGCAGTTACGGGCGTGTACTCACAATCACGATTTATCCGCTCTGATTGGTATGAAAATTCAGAGTAATTGCAATCCTGCCATATGGGTCGGATCACGAATGAAACTGTTTATTCGTAATCAGAACCGGGATAAAAGTTTTACTATATGTTTTTGTATGTTACGGGCAAATTATGAAGGCTGAGGTTATGTCGAAGTTGGTCGGAAAGTCTGTGCATTGAATACGAGGATAATGAAACTGACATAATGGTATTATTGAGCTTGCTCTCATATTAGTACCAGCTAAGGCTTTTAGCATAGATGAATCTATGCTAAGAAAGATCTGATCGATCTGACCAGGGCCCTTATACCCCAAAATTTTACAATTACAATTTACAAAGGACAATGACAAGAATAGGCTCGAATCATGTAGCGTCCGACAGACTTTCTATAATAATGATAATTCATAACAGAAAATAGTAACAATTATACAATTTATATAAAATCTGTAGAAGCACACCGCTGAAAGCTCATTTTAAAAAGTTGTTCAACTAATTGTCAATTTAACAACACATTTCATAGCTACAATTTCAAGAAGAAATGTTGCCAATACCAAAATAAAATAATATCGATACGAAATTGCATATGCAAATCGATTACAATAATATAAATATGAATAAAGATAAAGTCCTGCCCCTTTTGTGACGTTTTAACTGTCAAGTTAGCGTTAACGTCAACGTACAGGCAAGTGAAGGAACACGTGTGCATTTTAGTCAGTAAGAGTCTGACACGCCCTTCCGCTCCGCCTAGAGCGGGAGAACTCATTTGATGAAAAAAACGTCATTTATCATTTTAGATTTTTTTATTATTTATCCTTGAATGTCGCATGATATCCCGTAGGTGCATAAGAAAAAACGCACATAAGGTGGATAAGTATGAGATCTAACCCGCGTGACTCACCGTCGTCGATTCGGTGGGGTTTGACGGTTTCGGCAAACTGTCTCCGGTTCGGAGACAAAGAGCCTGTGTGTTCTTTTAATAATAAATACCGTTTAGTTATATTTATGAATAATATTATAAAGTGATGTAATAATTTTATTAAAAATAATCCGATGATCGATACTGTTTAGAATAGTTTATTCCTAATACCTTATAATGTTATTATAGTAGTGGCAACACTTGATGTAAAACAACTTGTGTTTTGTCTGTGGTCCTTGTCATTGTCAAAAAGTTTGACTTCACTTCATCGGCGTGTTGTTGTGTTTTTTTTTCATATATTCTAATCTAAGTATGTTTTATGTATATTTTTAATATAAAAACATTTATATACGACGATAATCTGCTAAAAGTCATTCATTTAATTAATCATTTTTTAGTTTATTTCATGTTATCGTTAAAATCAGAAGTATTAAGTGGTCAACTTTAAAGCACTATAACTTTTTTTGGTGTACTTCCAATATAAATCTAATTATATTATCAAATTTAATCATTATTTTCCCTTTTTATGAAATATAGTTCATCTCTGTCGGTTCTGGCCGAGTCTTGTAGGAAACTTTGGCATTCTCCTTTGTAAACTAACCCATACAATTGTAACTGAAAACCTTACAAATATGTAAATTGAAGTGACAAGTTTACAATTTATATATAGTCCTCATGCATAGTGTTACGCTTTTAGAAATGCGAAAGAATTGTAGATTGTAAATTGTAACATACATATTTGTAATTTCTGCGTTACCCAATTTTTTTAATGCAATTATAGGCACTGCTTCTTTTGCAGCAAACATTTCACATCTCATTTCAATTTGGCATCCATGAGCCATACATACCTATGTATATAGCTTGTCATTATTTGCTCGCGAGTTCTTTTAAAAGGCACTAATCCTCGGTTTTCACTCAGAACACTCCATCACTACGATAACATGCGTGGGCACATAATCAGCTGACATAAATTATGTTTACCTTTTATTCTCTAACCACAAACAAAGTGCCATCAACGAACCCACACATATTTCAACACAACCATAACACGGTTTAACCTGACACATTACAGCGGCGCTGGTTTCAAAGACCACTATCTAAAATTTACTACATTGAACCCATACTGCGTTCGCAACTGAGTTTCCAAAAATGTACAACAAATCATGTGTTTTTGAAAAAACAACTTCAATACCCACATATTAGTTCAATTTAAGCTTCGTGCAGACTAGCGCGACGCGACACCGGTTATTGTTATACCGTGAAGTTTTCTTAGAAATTGTATTGTTCGAGGTACGTCACGCTGTCGCGTCGCGCTGGTGTGCACGAGCCTTTACGCTACAGCTTCAAACATTTTTATTACTTTTCAATAATCATTCTGAAATCAACTTAATTTACCTATGCATAAAGACGATATTCTGGAACTAACTTCAATAGGAAACAAGAATTTCAATATACACTAGTTCCCAATTTCACCGCAGGTCTAGTGACACTGGCTGCACACAATGATAGTAAATCCCTATTCAAACGAATCGAGTCGCATGCGTTTCGTAACTGACGAATTAAATCGCTGACACTCATGATTCGGTTACTCCGAATTCAGTTCTGACTACTATGGAAGGGAATTTCAACCTTATGCTGAAAAGATAAGGTTAGGTACCAAGTGCAGTGGAAATAAGGTCAGATTTGCATTAAATTTTGACTACAATTGAGTTATGCTGGCTGGGTGTGAACTGTGATTGTTTATGGACTAATAAACTCTATTGAATTAAAGCGTCGAATTTAATGGAAAGTAGTCAAACAAATTGTGTTTTGTTGACACTGAGTAGTCGTTATTTAATTATAATGGGTTCCACATGGGTTTCATCTATGCACTGGTTCATTTGTAATAAAAGAAGTTAATAATGAAGTGTTGCTTGAGTCTGTCATAGTTTTCAAGAGTTTGAGTGAGAGCAAACGGTTTTTTCTGATTTCAAAACTAAAATAACCTGAGTTTGAATATTCTAATTCAAATGTCATTTATTCAAAATAGGCTGAGAATGCGCACTTTTCGAACGTCAAAATTACATAAGACAGTCCCCCAAAAACGCCCACCCTTCACCACATCTTAGTGCTTAGCCGGGAAGAAGAAGTGGCGCAATAACTAAAGATCCAAACGAAGATGACCCAAATAGCATAGGCCTAAAACCAATTACCGGACACCATGTCCGAGCAGCTGTTAATCGCCGATAGAGACATCATACCAATGACTGTCCAACTGTAGTTACTAGAAATAGTCGTAATGTGGCATTAAGCGATTCTCATATCGCACCTTTGGTAGAACAAGGGCATAATTGTCAAAAATTGCCAAACGAATGTCTTTGTCCCTCCAGTTCAAAGGGCCTTTTTAAAGCATTTCTGCATATTTAAGTCATTTTGGCAATTTATGACAATTATGCCCTTGTTCTACCAAAGGTGCGATATATGCGCATACTTACCTTGGAATTTACTTCATTCAGTACGAGAAAAGAGCGTGAAGATCAATGGGTAACCGCAACGCAACAACTTTGATAAGAAATGATGTAATTTATAATATTAGAAACAACTGGATTATAATGCAAAAACATTTTGAAGATCTTTTGCCACACATGGGGCAACTGGCAAAGTTCTATTCTAGAAAAGATCAAGTTTATTTTTAGGAGGAACATTTCCAGAGTTTTAACTCGCATAATGTAAAGGCAGAAATCAAGAAGACCTCGACTTCATGGTCTAGTATTGTTCCTTTTGAGCTCGTTCCTCCTGTAAAGTGTATTCGCCTGCTGCAGGACATAAACGAATATATCGCCATTAAAAAACAATGATGACCCGAAGAAAGTCGCGGGAAATACTCTCTGAGTGTGATGAGGGACACTTGGTACCGGGAATTCTGGCAGAGTAAAGGAGTATAATACCCAGCAGTGGAAGATTACAGGCTGAAATACAAATTGAAAGGGTAGCTTTGTTGCTAGCTACAGTAATACACATTGTAAAACATTATTTACATCATATCCAAAAAGATTACTTGAATCTATCGCAACGCGTAAAATGCGTCTTTAACAATAGTGTTGTAAAAGCGCCTGAACCGCGGATGCAATAGTGTGGGCCCCTTTACGGTACGCCAGGCAGATGCCAAGATTATCCACAATAGATTGCAACTATTTTATATACTCTTTAGTTGGACGTTGCTCAAGTTTGGAGCCTAACGATGCGAGGTTTTAAATAGGGTTGGACGGATTCATCGTAGGAAATCGTAATCAATCACTGATGGACGCGAGTCTCTTTATAAAACCTACAGCAGTGTACTGTAGCCTGCCCCTAAGTGAGAGAATACAACAAAAACTGGGATGGATAGTTATCAACGGGACGAGGATGGAAGAGTACGGACTATTAAGAAAACCCATGCAGCAATTAACAATAATAATACCAGCCTATTATTGTCCCACTGCAGCACGCGTAGCATGACCACCGTAGAAACGAGTTTTGTCGACGAAAGAATAGACAAAACGACAGTTACACAAACACAATCTATCATTTTGTCTATTCTTCAGTCGACAAAATCCGTTTCTACGGTGGTCATGCTACGCGTACAGGGCAACAGTTTCTTTTTATATACAGAAGGCATTGATCACCTCGTTTGTTCAAGACGGGTTTTCAATTTCAGACTTAAATTAACTATAACTACCTACCGCTTTTCTCACGATGTTTTCCTTTACCGGTCAGAAGTGATGAGCGATAAACTGTTCTGCAGCAGTAGGGTATATAAATTGTCAAAGAAAAAGGGAACAATATCATAATGAACATCACCAAGATTTGTATGTATGAGTCATATTATTATACCTACCTATAGACACGATAAGATCCCGATAGTATAGTGTTCTTTTGTATTGAAGGGATGAGCTCACCTTCAAATGGCAGAGTCGAAAGGGCAGTGACTACCAATGCAATGTCAACACAGACGCGACATTCGTGATTAATGACATATATTTATGTTATTTGATGCTGATTCCATAAGAGAACGTCTGAAATAATACAACACGTTGACCTATTGTATTATTTCTAGAAGATTAGATTTTTTTGTATAGTCTTGGCTTTTAAGTTCACTCCTGATCGCCAAAGGCCTGAAAGCCAAGACTGTATAGTCTTGATTTTGTATAAAATCAATTTCTGTTACATAATCCGGAATCCCTTGAATCCCGTTTGAAAATACTTCTTCGTTTTGAATAACCAGCACGCATAACATGGCCAGCGTAAAAATAAGAATCGAAGGATAAACTAAAAGTTTGTAGAAAGATTTCTGCGGCGCGAAGAAAATAAATGTCACTTTTTCTTCGTAGAGTAGATATAGAAATGATCATGCTACGCGTGCTGTTATACTACCAAAACCATTCATTAGTATTGCCTCCTTCCTTTTAACAATAGACATTCATAGTTGGTATGCAGTCCAAATACACAAAACCAACCCATCCTACTTTTCAACCATGATATAACTCACCTACCAAAAGATACTCGATCGGTCAATTTCACGCGAGCAATTACCAATTCTGTAGACAATGCGTCGTAAAGAAGCGCTTGTGCAACCGTCGCTATCTGTTGCAATTGCTAGATTTATTGATAGTGCTGGGTGACGTCACGGCTGATGAGTTCGTGTGGAGAGAGGTGGGGTGATGTGTAGGTTTTCCATCCGTCCCGATTTCTTCGGACATGTCCGGTTTTTTGTCCCCCCTTCCGAGCTTGGTCCGACCTTCGCGAATTATGAGGATTGTTTTGTCAGAACTTTTCCGAAATCATAACCCTAGCTATGTGATTTGTGACGGAACAATAGGGTTTGGTTAAAAAGGAGTGTTGCTTAAACACTTTTCGACGATGTTAAGCATTTGCAACACCGGGAATTTGATGCGTTATCGATATTATAGGTGCAGTCGAGGGCATTTCAAGTTTAATAACGTTTTTAGGATTAGAAATTAGGCCTTTCTTTATTTTTTTACTTTTAAAACTGTTTAGCTCTGTGCCTCTGTTTACTCTTGCTGGTCTTATTTAATTACTACTTAGAAATCTTTACTAAACACAAATTATAAGTTTTCTTTAATAACTAAATAATGTGAGGTTAAACAAAATACCAATTACAAGGTACTAAAGGCTATCTAACTTCAACAAAAACATGGCTGTAACTGGCTGAAAACCTTAGTCTAAAACCTGCCTAATCTCCTGATCTATTGACGTAAATCCTCAAACAAATTCCTATTGAATTTGAAGTGTTACAAGTGGGCTAGAACGTATTATGTACGTAAAACAATTTGCAATAAATATCTGGTACGGTCCACTTAAGATCCGTTTCACTGAGGAGTGAGGATAGTGCAATGTTGTGGTGCAACGTTCTCTCCCTATGACAGGGCTGCCGAACTTGGGAAAGGATATATTGGAGATTAAGAAAATCCTCTATTAATGCTAAAGTTTATTCCTCAGAAGGCACGATATGCCGTTGGTTTCGGCTGTCATTCATATATCTCTGAGAGTCGTTACGGGTCGTCTAAAACCCGAAAGTCTGACAACTAGTCTTACCAAGAGGTATTGTGTTATCTAGTAAGTGGGTTGTGGAGTTCAGATAGGCAGTCGCTCCATGTAAAATACTGGTATTCAGCTGCATCCGGTTAGACTAGAAGCCGACCCCAACATAGTTGGGAAAAGGGTAGGCAAGTGATGATGAAGTTATGCTCTGTCAAAAAAGTTGTTTTTATTACCAAAATCATTGATGATAAGATTCTTAATTGACCGCCATAAGAAGGTTAGATCATGCAAAAGTTAGTGCAGTACATGCTTACAATTTGGTAACGCCTAATCCTAAGAAGAGACCAAAGTAATTTATTTTTATCTGTAAACGAAGAGTAAGAATTAAAAACAATAAACTCGAGACAAATTGAGAACCGCATCCTGAAATTTTTGTGGAACTCGTTCCAAAAGGACTTTCTTTGGCTTTCAAATCTACCTCTATATTCACGAAGATAAACGAATCAGTTCTTCAAAAGCGATTTCACGATTTTCTGTCAATCAACAACCCTATTCCACTAGTGACGTGGACTCTAGTTAAGGCGAGTGCATTCGCCTGACAGTACTCGTTACGCCACAGTCGTTTGTTCTACACATGATTTTTATTATATGGTGGATAAAACGAATGCGCGTATAAACGTTTATTTGTGCAACAGATTGAGTGGAGAGTGCAATGGGATGATATAACTTGAGAACTGATGTGTAAGCTTCAACCGAGTATCTGTTTGTTGTTTGAGTAAATAAATTAAATAAATTGATTCAGTTTAGCTTCTTCTATAATAAGACTAAAATAAAATGAACACTAGTAGAAATATATTGGAGCATTTTGCTAAAATATTATGACCACGATAATGACACTGTAAAATGTACGTAATCACTTGCACCAATAGATTGCTGATGTAAGTACTGTGTTCTAGCTCGAGAGATGATACTCTTTTTAACTGGCATGCAATAGTGGCCGAGCTTATTTTAAAACATAAATATAAATCATTTTTAACTCCATGTATACCGAAACAGCGGTCCGTACAAAACCTTTAGAAAACCTCAAGATTGTAGTTACATTACCAACTAAAGCAGGAACACAAGTACCTAATACGCGTCACCAAATCACCTTAACGAGTACGTTTACGAGTACGAAAATTACAAGAACGCGGCAAACTACCGCGTATCGGCATTGGAACATAAAAACGTCGTATATACCTACAAGCTAACGATCTGCTATAAAAGTGTTGATTGCGGTGACAGTACAAGAAGTAACGGTTTATCGTGCCATATTTATGGGAAATTCTGATACATGTTTTACAATGTATGTATTTAAGATTGATTCTACAAGCACTTTCAGATTATTTTTTCTGTCATGTATTTTCTCTTCTGTGCTTTTCATCTTCATAAGTAACTATCTTCCCTCCGACCTTTCTCCAACTCATTTGTGGTCAGCATAATACCTACGTCTTTTTCTTCCTCCTCCTCATTGATATCAGCCGTTTACTGAGCGTTAACTTCCTACTTTGTCATATCATCTTTCACACAATCCATTTTCCCTTAGTGCATAGATATTGCATTATCCCCTAGCCCTGGTCCCGTCAATAAAAAATCAGAATAAATCACCTTTTCCTCAATCTCAAAATCTCATTACTAAGCACTATGTATATCAAACACAAAAATAAATTACAAAAATTGTAGGGCAATGATCCTGACTAATAATGTCTCCACGACAACAGTTCCGCGTTGTAACTGGACAGTCTTCCGTGAGTTACGACGTTCTTATGTCACTCGCTATGATCATCAGTCACGGCATATATTAGCTCGGGTTGTAAATCATTGATATCATTTACTACTGTCTTTTTAGAGTGAACGCAATTGTTTTTTTTTGTGCTTATTAGTAGTAATGTGAGTCATGCATGGACATGTTATGTGTGGTTCTTTGATTATATTGTGTTTAGCTTTCTTAGTGGTTACGTTGGAGTCAAGGACGCTTATTAAATAAATTGTAATATGATTCTCGCCTCGCACCATCCTCGCTATATTTTTGCCGTCCTGTATGATCAAAAGTCTTCTGTCTTGCTAAGAGTATTCTTTTCCATGCCCAAATGGAACAAAATATGAACCACTCCGAAATTGTTCTTCCGTGCAGCCTTTCCAAGTTAGGAAAATGATGTCAAACTCTACATTTTAATTATCCTTATCAAACTGACGATCAGTTTATGTATACAAATATAAACAGACAAGAAGAGTGCGCTATGCTAATGGCGCTATGGACTATCCTATTAAATAATTACAGGCCCAAGATTAGCAGTCTCCATTTCCTTATGACCTTCTATGTAATCTTTCTGCCAGTTTCGGCCTGTCTTTATTAAAACTAGATATAATAAATATGTTACAAGTACAATCTTCCATCTGGAACTCGTTTAAAATGTCATAGGAAATACACGTCACTTTCCTATTTCCTCTAGAAAATTTTAAAAGCACGAACATTAACTTGTTCTCTGATATTATAGTTGACGGGTTTCTTAAACGCTTTTAAGAGAATTTGAAAACAAGGGACTTGTAAGTTTTTAAAGGCTTTCAAAACGGTTATTTACCCAAGTTGACGTTTTTCTTTTATAATGTAAATAACTTAAGTGTTAGTAGTACCTAAGTGCTTCTGTAAGCAAAGTGTCGTTCAGTGGGTTACTTTGTTTACACTTACCGGAAAAATACTCATAAAATTCTCGAATAATTTTACAGAGGTGAAATTTTAACTAGCATAATACTCTATGGTCTATATTATGGCAAGAAAACAAGTCTCATAAAAAAATTGCATGCATTTCCAAGTTTGTTTCACAATTGGCACTAAAAAACTTAAATCTTCACTTCTAAATTACTATAACATATCTTTGCTTTACTCAATGGTTAGATGCAAAACCTCATCATAGTCATCATTGTCAGCATAACTGAAACATCAGATAAATAGGAATTCTCCAACTTGAACACTTCAATATTATGTACCTAATGCTCAACTGAATTTCAATGCTCCAATTCTTTATTGTATTCCATATGTATTACATAGATGGTATAACAAAGTAAAATACCAATATGGACCCTGTAGGGTTGCTGTTTTGTTCCAAGAAAACTCAGAGATCAGTACCATTGTATTATCATTGTATTGTGAAATCCTCCTTTGTTTTGAGCACGCTTTTCAAACTAATACAATTTGTTAACGAATAATAAGCTGATGTAACATGACACCGTGGCACTGTCAGCAACAAAATCCGACTGACACGGCTGAATAAAAGATCATTTGATACATTGTTTTCAGTATTTCACGTAATAACTAAGAGCGAGAAAATTTAAACAGTTTTAAACTTAAAATTTTATATCAGGTCAGTTCTGATTTTTATGAATATATTGCTCAGTGAACTGAATTGTTGTAGCTGACCGTAGTAGTGACGAGTGTAATGCGATGAAAATGACATTCACGAGTTATTGCGTTTTTAACCTTGCTCTGCTGTGAAGGAAACGTGATAAACGTAGGCAATTTTGGAATTACTAATATAACGTGTTATGACATTTTTTTGTGTGTAATGTTTTAGCTGATAGCTGTTATGTCTTTGAAATTTATTTTAAAGACCATGCTTAACAATATTTTAATAGAAATAATACTTTTGTTCTACAATCTCCAGACAACTTTATTTGGTTCGTCCATATTCTTACATCATACATGGTCATTATATATACTAGCTAGATCTGTACCTGTTTCTGTAACTAAGTCCTTCTCTACTCTTTCATTATCAGTACCTGCATCTTTAAAGTAATCATAATATTCTTCTTCATCAACATCATCCACATCATTAGCAGATGGAACAGTTCCACTGACAGCTGAGTATAGTCCTGCTCCCTTTTGTGCCATGCTTCCCTGGTCTGTACGAGTCTCACCCAGGTCGAATTCTTCTTACACCTTATTATTTAAATACCACCTGAGTTTAACACCTACACTATCAACTACATGTATGCTATATAAGGGCTCCGTACGTGTTCGTAGTATCAATGTTCGACACGTGTTCTATTGTATGCAAAGCACGTCACAAACTATATGTAGTGTTGTTGTTGATTAATTATTAATCGTGTTAGAAGTAGATCATAAGGAGTAGGTACAAAGAATTGGAGCATTTGGGTTAAAAGTAACCCAAAGTAAAGTATGGCCAGTAAGTTGGGTTGAGGTTGACTGGTAGAAAATGCCTATGGCATTAAGTCCGCCTCTGTACATTTCTGTGCTTGAAGTATTAAATAAATAAATAAAAAGTAGGACTTAGACTCAAAATACAAGGCAGAGATATTGAGAAAAAAAAACAGAGAGTAGATGGGTAGAAAATTGGTCCATTGGGTAATGCGGATCTTAGCAATGAGTCATTGCTTTCAAAAGAAAATCAATTTGGAGCAGAAGCTGAATTATAGCAAAAGATGCTCTTCCACTAATTATGTTTATAAATGAACAGCATTATCAAATCATAGCAGCCCTCATTATTGGCAGCTATGTTTTGCGTTTTCCATTCTATTCTCGAGAAGAATCTTTGTTTAAATTCCAATGAAGGATTAAAGTAATACAAATTATTTCGCATTAACATTCTGAAAGTATTTCGCATAGCAGCTGTTGATGAAAATATGCAAAACAGGAGAATCTGGCAAGTGCAGCCAGCACTTTTACATTGCCATTCCGGAGACAGGAATTTGAATTAGTTTCACTCTTTAATTTAGTTTTTAACGGAAGAAGACGTGACTACTATTAGAAAGAAAGAACGATTGTTTATTCTGCACAAACAAAACGCACATTACAACAAAATAAAATAAAATAAAATACACACATACAAAGTAGCCAAAAGCCTCGTACACAAACCTGTAGGTGAGGCTACAGAATCTACTATGTGATCTGTATTCATTTAGCTCAAATACAGCCGAAAAGCCAAAATACAATTTCTACTTAAGTCAATGCATTCGTTTCTTAATAGAAGCTTAGTTTAATTAAAGCTGGACTCACTTAAGTCTGTTTCAGTGCAGCTCTGAGTATCTTTTCTGGCTTCAAATCTAGGCACAAAAACTTCTCAAAAACCGGCCAAGTGCGAGCCGCACTCGCACACGATGGGCTCCGTATCACCGTAAAATATTTAGCACGAAAGAACACGTTTCTTATAGGAACCCCCTTAAATTTTTATTAAAGTAATTTTATTTTTATTATTTGTTGTTATAGCAGCAATAGAAATACACAATTTGTGAAAATTTCAAATGTCTACCTGTTACGGTTCATGAGATACAGCCCGCTTATATACAAACAGACGAACAGACGACGGACAGCGGAGGCCTTCGGGTACGGAACCCTAAAAATCTTTAAGGATCGCTTTCATCATCTTGATACATATACAGCGATAAGACCGCCCATTGTGTCAACTTATGTACAATTTCTCCTTTTAATATCTGTAATTTCATCAAATAATAAATTACAGATATTAAATGGAGAAATTACATAATAAAGAGTATACTATTCTGTACATCGTATCTTTATCATCTTCATTTCTTTTATGATGTGTATGGTGTATGTATCTAAATATAAAAGTCATCCAATAACTATCTAACATCATCATGAACTACTATCACGTTTGACATGTGGGCCACTATGACCAATTGATTCAAGGTTGCATTTATTGTTTGCACCGAGGGTCACTCCAGACTGTGGGGAGACTCGATCGGAACATTCGAGACAAATGATCTTCGATATTGTCTAGCGTCTACATTTTGTCTGTTAATTTTATTAGTCTATCTTTCAAGGAGTCTAGATTGTGTCTAGGGAATCGGTGGAGCAAGGTTTTATCTCGAAAATTAAGATAATGGCTTAACTACTGTTTATTACTTTCTCAATGAGAACTGTCCCAGCAGTGGGACACTAATTTGAAAAATAAGTAAAAAAATTGAGAACTTGAAGGTAAAGGTTCATCAGTAAATGTCTCGGATATAAATTGTTTCATTTCTTCATCATCATGATCATGACAGCCGAAACACGTCCACACATGGACATAGGCCTACCCCAGCGACGCCATTATCACAATTCAAATGTATAAATAAAACGCTGCGCCCGCGGTTTCATCCGCATAAGTCACGATCCCGCGGGAATTACGGGATAAAAAGTTCTAAGTATGTCCTAACCCAGGTCATGGTATACCAATGTGCCAAATTTCATCCAAATCCGTTCAGCCGTTTAAGCGTGAAAGCGTAACAAATAAACACAAACATAATAAACAATCATCAATTTTTTTCTTTTTGATGTGAAACATCTATAGCCGTAAAATTTCTGGCGTGGCGACGCATGCCGTGGCGACGCATCGCCACGCTATATGATGGTATATATATACAGTCTATATGCAGTAGTGTGTACGGTGTGGCGACGCGTCGCCATGCGCAATCGACTGTGCGATTCTGTTAATCATTTCTATTGCTTGGTAATATTTTATTTTATCATTATGACATATTTAGTTCCTATCACAATCTGTTCTTTTCTGCATATTACTTTTACAAAATAATGTCGATGTTTCATATCTGCCAGGCGTCCCGTGACGGCTCACATTTTTTTTTTAATATTTAGTTTAGTCTACTGTTGAGTATCAATCACTGATCATGTATCGTATCGTACTGTCTGTATGTCTTTTAATCTAGTCTAGTCTAATCTAATCAGTGAATTTGTTTTACGGTTATCATAGGTTAATCTGGGCTTCCCCGGATTTCTTCCTCGTATTAGAAGAATCTAAGGCACGTTGCTAAACTTTTATCTTGTAAAGTCCCCGTTTCTCTACATTCATTTCCAGGTTTAATGATTTCAAATATAGTGGGCTAAGTAGTTTGTCTGTATAGTCGAAGTCTTTATTGCTTTACACTTTTGCTACAAACTCCCAGGAAATTGAAAATTCACTAATATTGAAACTATGTAACTGTCACATCAAGTTTTAGAGCAAAAACAGACTTGTGACGTGCAAGGGTACGAGTACTCTAACGTCATACTGCTAATTCAGCTGCATTCACTATGCCTTTCAAGGTAGTCAGTAGGCGTACATTTAATACCTTCGCCATTATATATTGCGCTATAAAGTAATTTGATAACATGACTAAAGTAATTGATGTTCATTAATATGTTTTTAATTGCAATATAACTAATGTTTGTTTTTATTTCTTTCCAGGTAAGAATCGAGTTACTTCGCAACATTGCAAGCTAATCATGGACTTCTGGTTTATCTAGTATTTTAAGAATAATTGGTTCTCAGTAGGTAGAATTATTGGCAGTCGACGTTAAAAGGAAAATGTAACCCCAAAGGTCTGACAACCAGTCTTGCTAAGGGGTATCGTATTACCCAGTAACTGGGTTGTGGAAATCAGATAGGCAGCCGCCCATTCTCGCGTCATTTACTAAAAGTTACTGACAAATCATCAAAACTTATATTCGATATTTCTCGACGGCATGTGAAGCCAAGTCAGAGGCCCATTGGGGGAGGCTTTAAAACTCTGACACTAGGTTAGTCACTAACCACAGGAAAAGAGGAAGAAGTAGATCAAAACTGTCGTTTTAATTTAATGTTCCCATCAAATCCATCACTCAACTGTTTGATTAAGTTCTTCGATGGAAGTTAATGGAAGTCTTAAGTTAACAAGATGCCTGTCATCTCTTCAACGCTAAATTATAATAACTAAGCATCAGCCTTTTTAAATGAGAGATGCTAAAATTAATTAATGCTCGTTAACGTTATGAACCTTCTAATTTAATGTCATGAATTACTGAAAATTTCAACACTGACAATATTGCTGAGTCGATCATACTAGTTATTACGAATGATATCCAATTATCAGGTGACATGGATCTCTAACAAAATTATTTCAGAAATATTTTGTTTATTATTAGTGGTAGACACTTCTTCCCTCATCAGCATCATTATCTTGCTTCACCTACTGCTAAGAATACGCTTTATTCCTTTTGTGCTTTGTTTCCCTGCACGTTTAGTATGATCACAATAGAAACATGGTTTTTGTCGACGGAAGAATAAACTAAATGACATAAACAATCACAAGCTGTCATTTTGTCTATTCTTCCGGCGACAAAACCCGTTACTATGGTGGTCATGCTACGCGTGCTGGTATGTACGACTCTTTTCCAAACCGGCGTTCTCGTGGAGGCTATTCTCACTCTCAGACGAAATAAAAAACCAAGACATAGCGCTACGAACAATACAGTGAAGCATACCAAAACTACTTCTCCGCTCTGTGCATACACGCTCGCACGCACGCATTAAAATCATTTACAATTAAACTACACCACACTAAGTGCACACAATGTTTACGAAACCGGCCTCACGTCGCTGTTAATAGCGTTGTTTTGATTTTTTATTTGGTCTGTGTTCTCACTAGCTGTTGGACTTCCATCTCTTCTGAGCCATCTCCATGACTTCTTTGTTCATACACCTGGGGCCTAAGTCTACTAATTTACAACCGTTGCAATGGTCCATTGTGAGTTTTAGTCAGATCTTGTATCACAAATCTGTCATAACAACTCACAATGGCGAGACCATTACGTTTGAAATTACTATAGTTAGTCCACTGCTCTAATGATTTTAAATCACCTCTAACGACATTTATGGTAAAATTATTGACTTTTTATTACCCGCTAACTTAATTAAAAGACTTCCTTCCTCTTTTAAAGTGTCTACGCGATCTATGCAAATAGGTACGTACATATATATGCAAGCAAAAGTCATGCATGCCCAATTATACAAGTATTGAAACACATAGTTAGCAATATTCGCCTTGTGAGGCAATGTCCGTGCATCATTAAGGTCAGGAGACCCATTAGAGACGGATAGATACTAGTTTTTGCAGCTTAATAAAATGCAACTAAGAGCTTGTTTAGATGAGGCGATTCACGCGCGGTTTCAGTAGACAATTAAAACGCGTTCAAGAGCTGTCAGTGTCAATATTCCTTAGCAATGATGGCACTGACAGCTCTTAAACTCTGTTTAGGTGAGCTGATCGCATTTAGTTTTGTTTGTGAAATTTCGCCCTATGTCTTTGTACTCGGCGATAGTTTCCGGTTTGTAATGATGTAGTGTACAAGTTGCAAGTGTGACTTTTATATATTAATGCAAAATCAAGCAAATTTTTTGCGGGCATTTTTTTTTTTCTTATTATTTATGGAACGTAGTGGATTCTGTAAGGCATGTCATCCGCATCGGAACCTAGCTATTCTTCTCGTCGTCTTGACTCGGTTTATGAAAGCGTTAACAGAAAATGAGCAAAGTTCCATTTTATCTTGACTGAAAGTTCGTCTTTAACTTAGGTCGCGCAAACCATTTAAGCCTACGTTAATACGACTTGACAAAGCTGTTACTTGGTTTCCGCGCGTTAATTCATTGGGACGTTCCTCAACATTTCGTATTTATTTAATATTTAAGCACAGGCGGACTTCTAATCACGCGACAACGCGTGACTGTCTGAACCAAGACTTATATTTATTTTACAATCAAATATTAACGATTTCACAAATTTCTAAATTGATAACCAATCATATTTTATAGTTGTCACGTAGATTGCATAGATGATGCATTTTTATAGCTCGCGAAATGAAAATGATTATTTTATTGTATTTTTTGGCATTTCTATTTTAGTTATTTTGAAATTGTTGACTTGTTGATCTTGCAAGGTTTAATGTTGCAATCTGTGGTGACAATGACATTATCTTAATTTATTTTATAACGCATATTTAAGGCCAAGGAATATTTGGTGTAACTAATCGAGTTATACCAAAATATTGCATACTTACTAGCTTCTGCCAGCGGCTTCGCCCACGTGATATCTTTATAAATTATAACCTATGTTACTCAGTGATAATATAGCATTCTACTGGTGAAAGAATTATTTAAATCGGTCCAGTCGTTTTTGGCTTCGTTCATTACATACAAAAATACAAATCTTTTTTCGTGTAAATACCTACCGTATGGTGTGAATCCAGCCTTAAACAAATAAATAGACCATCCATTTACTCATCATTTAGCTATACATTAAACAAAGTAATTAGCATTTAAAAGTAACATTTAGCGAATGCCAAGGCTATCGGAAATGTCTTCCGTAGCTTAAATGTTTATTTATTAAAGGAGGCGCCACATTTGGGTAGCTATCTAGTTCAAGATGAACAGTCGACCATGTTATTAGAACTACAACCTTAGCAAAAATAAAAGAACATTTTAACACCTCCAACCGTACCGCGTTCAGCAGGCTTGGCAAAGTGACATTTTATTAGGCATTAGCTGCGCCCCGCGGTTTCACCCGCATTAGCCTCGAAGCCCGTGTTAAAAAGTATCCTATGGCCTAACCCAGGTTATGGTCTACTAATGAGCCAAGTTTCGTCCAAATCCGTTCAGCCGTTTGAAAGCGTAACAAACAGAGTTAGGGGCTTGGCTCTACATTCGATCTGTTATCTTTTTAACAATGATAACGTAATTAATGTAAGTCAAGGCAAGCAATTTTACATGAAATGTTTTTTGAGTTCGGGAAGTACCCTAGAGGATTTATTTTATACACCGTGACATTTGAATCACAGTTTTGCTAGAACAAACGTTGTTCAGACCATGGTCTACTACGTTTCTATAGCATCAATTATGTTATTAAAACAAACTAAACTAGGCGTTCTCAAATTAGTCATATGTTGCTCAAACGTGTTCAAACATTAACCGTAACATCAAAGTACTCATCGCGGTAGCGATATGGCATTCAAAGAGAAGTCCACGTGGACTAGAAGGATGTCCGGCCAATGCGGGCCGAAATGCAAATAAATCATTAGCCAATGACATGCAATCGCGCGAAGTTCCGCCCCGCCCATTTCTTTTGTTGTTGACTGCCGCCGGCCGAGCGGGTCGCCGAAGCGGTCGCCAGTCTACCGAAATCTCTCGAGCGAGCGACGTATGCGTCCGATGTACTTACGTCACAGGCACGCATCGCGCGTTTTTAGTGAAAATGAGTTCATATTCAAATGTGGAGTGGTTGGATATGGTGCGTTTTTAGGCAATTGTTGGTGACAATTTGGCGGAAGCTAGGCGCATGTACTCTCAACCAGAACATTTAGCAGCGCTGCGTAGGCGAGGGATCTTGAACCCGCGGATTCCCACACCTGCTACAATACTGGCAGCTACACAGTGGCTACTGGATCAAGGCCAATTCACAGTGCCGAATCATGCCCAAGGACGTGGTACTGGTCCTCAGTACTTAGTCGCATTCGAAGAACAAATACTCGAGTACTTCGAACGCAAGCATCGAAGCTCTGTGATGTAAGCAAGTAACTAAGTAGGTAGGTACCTACTTTACTCACCAAAATTAATAATTAACTTCAGCTAGAATTTCTGACGGTCCTAAGCCCGATAAGTATGAAGGGAAAATTGGAGTCAATGTTGTCTTGGTGCACGCGGAGCTAACCCGGTTTTGTGGTACCTACTTAAGTTTTGTTTATGTCTTGTTCCTGTAATATTGCAATAAATAAATAATACCTATTAATGCCACGTTAGATACAATAGGTACCCGTACCTAGTACCTACAGGAAAGAATTAAAACTATGTCTGATAGTAGGTACCTACCTACCATAAGTTCGCATAGAACGAAATTATAAAATTAGAGGTCAGTCACCTCACCGCGCCGTCCGCGTCAGTACGGTGCGTCGTCGCGTCGTGCATTCGTGCATTCGTGGATAGCCAGAAAATACCTACCAAAATTGACCATAGCCAAAGCCATACCAAGCCATAACAATCTGTTTTAAAGTAGCCTCTTATTAGTGATAACTGTGATAAGATACCTACCGAAGTTAACTTTTAAGTTTGGTATTTTCTAGTAAGACGTACAAAAATAAGTGCTCACTAAATTTCGTCTATGGAGGTAGGTACATTTCCCTTTATTTCACACACAGCATTTAGACAATGCTGTGTCCCGTACGTGAGCGAGCCGCACGCCGCGCCGGCTCTTGAGTAATAATGTTTTGTGATCGGGATGCATTAGCAGGCAACAGCTTCGATGTTCGGAATTAAAGTGTAACTAGTACTAATTTTTTTTAGGTTGACGCAGTTTAAAACATTTAACACGACATACATATTCACACACACATACTAAGAAGTTCCGAAAATAACTAAATCAAGACAGAAAATCAGGAAGTACACTAGCACCCATAAGAAAGCAAGTTTAAAACTCTTCGGCGCATAAATTAATGAAATAGCAGAAAGCAAAACTCTCGTAATAATAAGTTGTGCTGTGCTTCCTAATAATTGTCGGTACCGATGGCGCAGTGACTGAGCGATAGGCTGCTGCATTACGTGTCGCGAATTCGATTCCCGCACAGGAAGATGCAGGTGAGAGTTTGTAAACGCACCCACATTAGCTACAAAAATAATTAAGTACTAGCGGGGGGAACGTTTTAAAAAAGAATGAAGAAGAAAATGGATAATCTTTGGTGAATTGTTCGAAACAAAAGTTAATAAAAAACAAAGTCTAATAAGAATAACAGTTTCAAATTAGGTACATGTAATGATTGTAATATCATACTACTTATTTTTTCAGTAGACAGCATTTTTTTATCAGTTAAGTGCACTAAAGTCGGTTAAAGTGTGGAAAATTATTATCCCAAATAATAATAATATCTCAATTGAATTTGCTGGCAAAACTTTGACTTTTAAAATGCCCAATGAATGACGCGTCTGTTAATCCTTGAAATTATGCCCTGCTGGCTGCCTGGCTGATACGCTTTCTGTCGTAGTGACCGCACGTGGCGAAACACGGGGCGACTAGCGACACCGGCGCGGCGCATCGGTTCCTTTGAGTTTGAGCCGCGGGCGGGCGCAGCGCGCGTGTCTTTAGATGTTTAGTAGAGTACCTAAACTGCGATGGCCGCGCGTGAACTTTGTCGAAACAGCTGATTGATTGATTAATTGAATTCACATAGCAGTTTAGTTTCATGTTAAAATTAATTACTTACTAGTTTAAAATTTTATTCACAGTCATTTTAAATCGTAACTCTGGCACAATAAAATATTTTTATTAAATAAATAACAATATCAAGTAGTTAGTTTAAAACTTTTAACATAATTTTGGCGAATTTAAATGTTGTTAGGATAATTAATCGTTTAAAGCTTCGTGCAGACCAGCGCGACGCGACGCCGCGACGCGACTCGAACAATACAATTTCTAAGAAAACTTGACGGTATAACAATAACCGGTGTCGCGTCGCGCGACAAGTCGCGCTGGTCTGCACAAGCCTTTATTATCCGGATCTGCTGTTTGTGTGTGTGAGATTTGAGTTTGAAACCTAGTTTAGAGCAACGTTTAAATTAAACTTGTAGGTAATTTACCTACGTAACTTTGTACTTGAGGTGCGCGCCGCGCCGCAACAACTTTGAGACGCGAGCGCGCCGCAGTGTCTGTGTTGTAGGGAGTAATGATAATCCCGACATTTTTAACTTTGAATAATTTGTGTTTTTTCAAAAACGAATGACGTTTTTTTTATTATTGGATGCTGTAGAATGGTTGTAGACCATGGTCTGAACAACGTTTGTTCTAACAAAACTGTGATTCAAATGTCACGGTGTATACAGATTGCCCCCATTTCGGTGATGGGAGTAGGGTGAAAGTTACAGATTTCTTAAATTTTTTGATCCAAAAATCCTGGATACCAAATTTCAGTTTTCTAGGACTTCAGGAAGTGCCCTAGAGGTTTTGATGAGTGACTAACTGCGTGAGTGAGTGACGAAATCGACGTTTTTTAAGTATTAATAAAATGTAAAGTATAAAAGCTAGCCAAATCAAAACTTAGTGTGTTTTATAAGTCTGCTAACTACATCTTATCCTGAGAATTTGAGCTCTCTAGCATTATACAGGCCGAAGGTATGACGGTTTGAAAAAAGATAGTTACGGCCCCGCTTTTGGTTTTTGTTTCCTCTTGGCCAGGACACTACCGTGCCCCCAGATCCTAGCTAACATTACACTATCATGAAAATAAAAATATATAAAACTTTTTGATGCTGTAAGTTTATTTTAAACTTTAAATTATAACTAACTTATTCATATATTCCCTTGACTTCCAAGTTTTATTTCTCGAGGGATATAAAGTATAGACAACTTGTATTTTAACTTCAAAACTTCGCAAGTTTTATACTTTTCGCAGTTTTCGCACCCCTATAGTGTTTGTTCCTTTCAAGACGACGTCCCCTAGAGAATGTATCTTCAACTATGATGTTTACTTGTATTAAATTCACACCTTCCATATTTTTAAAAGACATCGTCGGAAGACAGGGGGGGCCGAAAAATCGTTCTTTAGGACCTTAACACCATTTAACGATCGTAGGTACTTACTTTCACTTATGCTTCTATCTTTAATGGCTTCTTTTATTTTCATGCAACGACCTTCCCGGGTTCCGTACAGCTTGCGTAGCATGACAACCATAGAAACGGGTTTTCTACGAGTTTTGTCGACGGCAGAATAGACATAATGACAGATTGTGATTGTTTATCTGTCATTTTGTCTATTCTTCCGTCGACAAAACCCGTTTCTGTTGTGGTCATGCAAAGCGTGCAGGTGCTATTAAATAATGTGGCAGAAGTGTGACCACAGAACGTATAACAATTTCTGTGAGTCTGACACATAAACCTTCCTTAGGATTTTTTATACACGATGGTGAAAACCACATCAAAATCTACCAAGTAGTTTGCATATTATAAGCGAATACACACACAAACGACTATGTTTATCCTATTTAGATATGAATCAGGCAGTAAACTCATTGTTACAAGTACTTGACATTGTTCAAACATTGATGTTCTTAAAATATTCTCCAAATCACGGCGAAACAAAAATCGTATCAAAATCCATGGAGTAGTTTTGAAGTATACTGACCGAATACACGGATAATCAACTACGTTAGATGAATCACAAACAACAGTACACACATTATTACAAGTACTTAGAACATTGTTTACATTGTTGTAGTAGTAAACAGATCTCGGATCTAGGCTAGCCGTGTTTACTGAGCTGATAAATGGGACCAATTTAACGCCCCAGTAGGCACACATCGAGTGGGTTAATGTGTTAGGTGCCAAAAGTCGGATTAGGTACCCATTTGGAGTGGAAGAGGATAATCGTATAGGAGCAGATATGAAACGATTATAAGAATTAAAAATGCTGTCACCTGTTTCCGTTTTACCAAGGCGTATCGTGTTAGCCAGTAACTGGGTTATGGAGGTCAGATGGGCAGTCGCTCCATGTAAAATACCGGTATTCAGGTACATCCGGTTAGACTGGAAGCCGACCCCAACATAGTTGGGAAAAGGCTGGCAGATGATGTTCACCAGCACGACGGAAGAATAGACAAAATGACAGATAAAGAATCACAATCTGTCATTTTGTCTATTCTTCCGTCGACAAAACCCGTTTCTTTTGTGGTCATGCTAAGCGTGCAGACTAGACTAGAATTGTTTTTTAGGCCACGCCTCTGACAGAATAATTTTTGGACAGACGGCAAATTATATACTCTTGATAGTTTATTTCGTTCTGTATTACATTGATAAAGCTATGAATGAACATAAGCTGCTATAATAAGCATCCTACTATAATATAATAATTAATCCTTCTAATATTATAAATGTGATCGTTTGTTTGTTACTCAATCACACAAAAACGGCTGAACGGATTAGGAATGAAATTTGGCACACAGTTTACAACCTAGATTAACACATAGGATGCTTTTTATCCCGATAACATGTTCCCGGAGGATACTAAATTTCCGACCTCCACGCGGGCAAAGCCGCGGGAGGTTGCTAGTTTTGTATATTTTATTCAAAATCAATATAATTAATGAACCTCTTCAGTCGGTATTAAAACAAGAGCGTTCGAAGCTAATTGCTTATTAATTAACCATTAATTTATGTCACACAATCATTATGTTCATCAATTTATTAATTGATATTAATTGGGCGTTTTCGAACTCTATCTTGCACTTGCAGTTTGACAGTTGTGCGACAGTGACAGGCATAACGCTTAGCTAAGTAACGTGTATAGTAGAGATGCCGCGAATACTCGGTATTCGGTATTACTGGACATTTTTTTTTTTTTCTTCGACTACCGAATAATAGTAAATTCGGCGGATAGTTCTCTAAATAAAAATAAACAAATGAACAGAAAAACTATAGACTAAAACTAATTAAACTTTTATTAATGTTTAAAAACAAAACACACTTAGTATTATTATGATTAATATAAAAAGTTAGCCAAAAATCAGTCCTATTGAAGTTAATTAGTTTGGCTTTTTAATTAATAATTTAATATTTAAAATCCAAAAGGGGCAGATTGTGGTGCAGAAACACTTGTTCTTGTTTTTCTGCACGATTGGGATCAAGTCGGTTGCGCTTTTTTTCATAAATGATACCTGCCTCAGAAAATAAATTAACTTTATTATTATTTGAGAATAAATAAACTGTTTTTATATTCCTTTTTTATGTAGACTAATAAGGGCGAGTATTCGACTAATCGCCATAGGGAATGGCGATAAATGGGTGTCCGAATATTCGCTATAACAACTATTCACGGCATCTCTAATGTATAGATCTCGGCCTTAAACAATGTCGTATCCTGTTATAATCTCATTCCTTGCTTTACAAGTAAGACAGCCCCAAGAAAACCTGTCTTAAAATAGTATCATATAAAAATAACCTAGCCTGAATCCTTCAGCTACAGAAGCTCTCCTTACAGACAAGTCTGAAGTACCTTCAGTACGTTACTTGTCTTATTTCAACCTAACTGAACTTGTTGTTTTGTCTGTCTATTTCCAGCTCAGTGCCTTGAACTGAGGAAGCTAAGTTTAGAAGACAGTAAACTTAAGTGTTTGATTCGAACTACTGTTGTTGAAAGTTGTTAAATGTTGAATTAAGGCTTCTACAAACAGGCGCGACACGCGACGCGACACAAAGACACCGCACGTCGCGCGCCGAGCGGTGTCTTTGAGTCGCGTCGCGTGTCGCGCCTGTTTGTAGGAGCCTTTAGTTGTCACCCAGTAGTTAGATGTGTGTTTTATATGTAAGGCGACTGCTCAACGGTCTTGAGTGCCCATTTTCATGAACACTAGACGACTGTTAAATGAATGCCTAAATAAAAGCAAGCTGTTGTAGATTTACAACTTTCGGCGCTGAGCCGAGTGTTCAAAATCAGTGTGCTCTTAATGAGGCTGTCATTTAGGTGTAGCTCAGTGTTGGCAAAAACGGGGATAAGTTTTATTGAGTTATTTCATTAGGATTAGAATAAAATATTACAAATATAAATGTAGAAGTTTTGCAAAGGACACAATGGGCAGTAGGGTTTTTCAGTAACAGCCCAGAGTCTGGCCCAGAGTCAGTCCATGTAGCATGGGACTGAAACATAACTACGGTGAAAATTGAGTGTACTATCTTCTCTGCCTACACCTTCCGGAAATAGAGGCGCTGTTTTGTTGAAAAATATTTAATATTTATAGTTACTTGCCATCCTATAAATTTACTATGAAGGGTTCAATAACTTTGTAGGTACTACTGTCTCGTTTTGAAAGTAATAGATAAGATTTACTGGTGTAAGTTTTTATGGGTAAGGGGTGACTTCCCCTTGTTCATGAAAAAGTAGTTTCCATAAACACTTCGAAAGTTTTGATGGGTCATTGTCATTGCGTTTGCTATGTTACGGCACTATCAAATTGTAAATGGTTTTATAACCATTTGGAACTTCTTATTTCGCTCCTTTTTTATGTTCGACTTTTTTAGATTACCTAGATTGCTTAATTCTCAGAATAATTTAGTTTAGTAGAACCACGGAGGAAAGAAAGTGAGTACCTACCTAGAACAAAGTGTTCTTATTAATTAGTTTAAGTAATTAGTAAAAAAACTAAAATGATAAATTAAGAAGTGTACGAGGTAATTGACAAAGTTAGCGCGTTTCTGTCATTTAAGTACCCCTTTACCTCATCATTGATTCAGACTAATTAAATCAGTATAAAAAAAAAAAACATGTTTTTCCCGCTCATACAACACGGATACCTACGATTCTAAAACAAATGCATATTCTTTAAACCAAAAGATATTTGTTTAAGGGCGATGCGCTAAGGTAGCCCACGAAATTCTTTTTTTTATGTTTTTTGGAATTTGCAGGTCAGTGTCAGGTTTTATGTTGATTAAAATATGATTCGCGACCGTAACAAATATGGCTTTACAGAATTATAATCATTAGAATCAGCAATACAACTCCTTAAAGTTGGAATTAATCCTCAAATGTCATGATTTCATGAAATAGTCATTCAATAGTAATAATTATACGAACTTAGAGAGTTGTATTGATGGTTTTTATGATTATAATTCTATAAATATACATTTGATACGGCCGCAAATCTTATTTAGATCAACATACAACCTGATACTGGCTTGCAAATTGCAAAAAACGTAAGAAAATTTGAATTTCGCGGGTTATGCTGACGCTTTCGCCTTAAGAAAAAAAAGAAAAGAAAAATAATTTATGGGACACGCACAGGAAATAAAAACAGTAAGTAAAAAAAAAAAGGAGCATTTAAAAACGAACAGAATAATAATGACCTGTGCGAGGCCAAAAAAGCTCCTATCTCAGCATAACGTGGGGATATAAAAAAAAAAATACCGCAGCGCTGGTATTCTGATAGGGCCCACTGTGTTAAGCTATTTTAGACCTACACCACATAGACCAAATCAAAACGAATGCTCTTAAAGCTCTAATACCTGACACCATTTGTCTTTCTAAGCCTAATCCAATAGATACACCGAACCTCCCTGAAGTCCCTTTAAACCCAGCACAAGTAATAAAGACGACATAATAAAAACCTGCAAGACGAATCGGATACGACACGATACGACAGAGAACTGTCGTAAATTGTTTAGAGCCCGGATTTATCTGTCTAACCCCCGGATCACTGTCAATGCCCCTGTGGTAGCCATGAATGTTCGTGGAGAGGAAACATTGTAGGGTTGAATTTAAGGGTTAAAATAAAGTAAACAACATACGGTTTGCATTTGACACATGCAAACCGTCTTTTGTTTATTTTATTTAGGTTGGGTTTTTCTTGAGGTAGATCTTTCTCATGATGATGAGGTCATTACTAACTTGAAAGACGCTGTAGGTACCTAAGGTACTCAAAATACAATACAATCAAAATTTCGGTTGATACTGCTACCCATCTTATTGGTGTCCTTTAGATTAGGTGACTTCTAGTTATTTTATATGAGTGCAAATAACTTTTTTGGGATAAAAGTAATCCTTCGGCCGTTAGGAAAAAAGCCTATTATCGAATAACACCTTACCGTCATCGACGCCGTCATCATCATCATCAGTGAGCAGCTATTCATTTCCTTCATCACCACTCCTGGCCAGATTAGTCATCCCACTAAAATATTCCAACGTTTCTCGTACCTGCCATCTTTTAACAACCAGAACGAATCGTTGCTAACTTCACTTTCGTCTAATCCTGTACCAAGAAATCGTGGCGACACTATCCGAAGATTTAACTGCAGTCTGAGACAATCCCGATATAGCTGAGGTCATTCACCTGCGTCTGAAGTTCTGAAGGGATGACAGCTATTTATTATAGTTTTAGGAGCTTAGCATCGTCATCGTCAGTTTGTTTTTAGGATGATTAGTGATTGGGGTTATTATTAGGTATGTTGTTGATAGACTGTCTTGGATTCTTGATGTGTCTTTGGAAAGCAAATGGTTATTTTTCAAACATGCTTGGAAATCTTCGAACATTCTTTTGACAACCTTCTTCGAGATAAATTGAAATTGCTGTACTGGTCGAATACATGCGTGCGCCCGGCCGGCAATTTTTGTATTAAAATCCATATCTGTCGTGTTTAGCGACCAAATAAATGACTATGAAAACTCATATCTGTCGTGTTATTTAAAAATGGAACGAACTCTTTATTTCAACACATGCAACTTATAGAGATCCAATTATATAAATTTTAGATTTGGCTTGCAAATAGAGCTGCCCTTAATTTGGCAAAGAATTTTATAATAAAGAAGTCATAAATAAATATGTGCGCGTGAAAAATTTTCGTTGATTCTGGAATTTATAATTAATTTACTCAATTTGAATTTCCGCGCATTATTTAAAAAAATACTATACAAGCCTTGGTCGCAACCAGGCATTACGTATGTCTCGGCGTCATCGCCTCGGCCTGATGCCCCAGTTGTAGGCCGCGACAGTAATGTACTATTATTTGAACAGTTCATTTTAACGTCGAGAATAAAAAAACAAGTGCATAATGAAACTTAACTACTTTCTAATAACACCACCAACTGTTGTATATGTATGTATATGGATACTTCAAAAACATCAAATATGTTCACTGAAAATTCCCTTATATCAGACAGCAACATGACAAAATGTTCAACATTTTACCTTCCTAATTGATTACGAAGATTTATGTGACTTTTTCAAACAAGTTGAAGGCACGTTAACATCACTGCCTCACGTGCAGAATTGCTTGCTGCAGTTTATTCGGCTTCGCAAATCCGAATAATAGCGAGCCTTTCAGACTAGGTCGGCTGTAAAGCTGGCATGCCGACCGCCCGGTGCAAAGCTTCACATAAGCCGTCAGCACAATGCCACACCGTCAGTCCGCAGGCTCAAATCTGACGGCATAGGCTTCTGGCTTCAAGCGCCACGTTAGCGTAAAGAGCTTAACGCTGTGGGCCTGACAATAGCTATAAGGCAGGTATTCTGTTTATATGAACTCAATTTTGTATCCATATTAAACATTTGTGGTTTTCTGGTCTTAAATTATAGCAAAATTGTGAGAATTGTTTAACCTTGATTGAACCCTCAACGTACCTAAAACAATACCGATGATTTTAGAATCGAGTTGGACAAACAAGATGACTTGATATGAGAAAAAGATTAATGTTGTCTCCTCGTATACCCTCCCAATATCAACTACGAAATGACACAATAATAGACGCAAAATACCATCCAACTGCCATCAGTCAGTCACAAACACCATCATCTATTTCAAGACCAGGTTCACACGATCCATCCATACTCATATGTAAATGAACAGCTTCAAATAAAACCTGTTTGCTAATTAATTCAGTACCTGTTTTTCCAGTAGAAGTCTGAAGGTCAGTAGATAGAGTATAGGAAATGGTCTGGTAAGAATTTCCGTACTTCCAAATGTATGCGAGCCTTGGTGATGGAGTGTTCCTAGGTGCTTTTGCATTTGTAGTGGAAAGACTAGATGAGGTTGCAAGTTTGGGACTGATAGCGGGATGAGAGATGTGGAAGATTTGTATGAGTTCAGAAGAGCACTAGCTAAAACGTATGTACAATACAAATCCGACAATCCTAGTTCACACACATGAAAATTTGTATGCTGTCGAAGAAATCCAACACTTACTGAATAGAACGATCAAGATCTGAAAACACTAAAGCAAAAACAAACTTGGTATTCTCTGGCAAAGTCGTTATGAGTTCAGCGATGGATCGAAAAACCGCTGCATCCTATGCCTTGTTCTACAATAAGTAACTAACATTATGTATGAAATATCCATCGAGTTGGCGCACACGATGTGAATACTGATATCAGCATCGATTGATGTCTGCTGCGGCCATTTAATTGTACAATATTACCCACCAGAGGGTCAGGCTTACCCATGTCAAGTTATGTTAATTTTAAATATGATTACAGAAGGTATTTATTGCAATTTTGGGTATTTATTTGAAGTATTTTGGTTTATTCATATTATCTTTTTGAAGTTTATGATATAAATTGGGAGTGTGAAGGATATGAAGAGGATTGTATCACGATAGGTTTTTGAATAAAATAAATATAACGAAGGAATCTGGGCTTAATGTATTGCAGTAAGGAAACGTGATAAATTGGTGATACCTGTTATTTTCTTCATTGTAAAAGAGGACTTTGTCATGCAGCTGGGCCTGGTGATATTACTTTTGTATTAGCAGTAGTAAAGTGGTTTAGATTTCAAGTCTGACGATAGGATGACATTATACTCCTTAGCCGTTTGCACCATCGTAATCAACAAACATCATCCAAGAAGAGAAGAACGAAGAATACCATTAAGATACAAATACTTTTAGCAAAAGGAACTATAACTTTTCTTTGTACAAACATAATGCCCAAACCGAACCAGTTAAACAACATGTCAACGATCCTAAACATATAATGCTCATTCATATAATAGAGCTACATGAATTAGTTCCATCGATTGTTATGGTCAATAAATTGGTCATTGTGCCCAAGTGGAGTAGGTCAGAGCACATCAGCGACCCGGATACGTGTCACCTGTGTTTAGGGTCGGCAATAGGCCTTTCTATATTATGATTAGTATCAACAGGCTTGGTACTAGGATCTGCATTTGATGCCGTGTTTTAATTTGGCTATACGCACATTAAAATGTTGAAATAAATAGATTTCTCATCTTTTGCTTTTTGCCTTCTTTTCTCGCATCGTTTCTGGATCTTGCCTTTATAGCAACGTCTCGATCTTATCTTGCTTCAGCGGTAGGTAATTGTCCCACAGAGGCCTCTTCAGCCACTTCTGGTACTGACACTGAACAAGCATTGATCACTCGCCCTACTCACTTCTTGTCTACAATATCGGACTATTAAGTCCAGGTTTACATACCTTCATGATGACACTTACAACTCTTATTGGTTCTTGCCAGATTTTAAACTTAACATCTTAAGTACTCAAGAATCGTATCCATAAATCTGGCAGTACGAAAGGTTACCTAATTTAAAGAAAGGATATAAACGAGCTGCTAACCCTACCTCAATGTCGCAACTGACGAGTGTTACCACATTTCAGTGACACACACTAACGATCTTCCTTTGTCTGCACATTAATGTTGCCAGTTTTTAGGTTATTGAGTCACTGATGCACAACCGTTAATGACTGTGAGCTTTAGTTGCGAAAATACCGTATTGTTTTGTGATGATACTCGTTCGTTTGAAGATGAAACCGTTGAACGAGAGGATTATTTTTACATTATTCTTTTTTCTTGACGGCTACCTCACATATGATCTGTCAAGGTCGAGTGAAGACAAATTATACGAAAGATTTTTTTTGGGATTTATATCTTTTACGAAGTGAGTGAAGGGTTATTAGTGCTACAGGTTTCCCAGGGTTTTCAGCATCTGGTATCGTTCCAAGATCAATGAAATTAGAGAAATAGCCAGTAGGGCTATTAAAGGTTACGAAAAACTTCCTAATGTATAACACTTATTGCTAAGTGTTATTGCTTTCTGTCCACTTAAAATGTTATAACTTAGTAGAGGACAAGCTGAATTTCATCGTTAACTTCAACAAATCAAACCAATTACAAAAAGACTAAAATCTTAAATAATACCGACATTTAATTATCAAAACTCCGCAAGTTATTCTCAGAAACCAACAAAATAATCTTTTGTTCCACAAATACTGCTAAGTACACAGTTTGTTGAGATCTTTCATTTCAGTCTTCGTTGTCCGCCTTCGTTTTCATTTCGTCTCATCTTTCCTTCGTTCCGATGTTGATTACTTCGGTTTCAATGTAATCCTTTCCTTCTTTGTCAAAGTTAATGAAACTTCAGATTAATTTTTAGCTTTTCATTCTTGCATATATTTTGAATATACTTGGCTTTATTCACAACAATTTCTGGTAGATGTTATATGTCAATCAAATCAAATTGTAATTCGGTTAAAATAGGATAAACCAATTAGCACTTTTGAGAATCAAAGCTACCGCGACAGAGCAGTGGTGACCCAGTAGAAACGGCCGCGACTTAAAGAGTTCTAGTTCGTCGGTTCGAACCCGAGCAGGCACCTTACTTTGTGTAAATTATTTCATCACCATGAAGGAAAACATCGTGAGGAGACGTGTTTTAGAACCAAAAATTCGAAGATATGTGACATCCACCAACCCGCACTGGGCCCGCGTCGTGGATTACGGCCCGCTCCCTCTCACAGAGAGGCCTGTGTTCCAGCAGTGGGTACATTATGCTAATGAGTATCTAAGCAGGTCCTCAAAAAGGATCTTTTACCATTTTTAAACGACTTCTTAAAAAAAGAGGAGCTTGACAATTCTTCAGTATAGGTACTTTTTTATGTAAAAATTTTATGCGACCACTGCGCAAGTTTTTTCTACCAGATGAAAAAGAATTTAAAAAATCGGTCTACAATTGATGAAAATAATTAATTTTATTAACTTTGCTTGGATACCTTACTATTTCAATGATCCTAAACACTACTGTCAACAAGCTCACTGCCACTACATCTGTTTCATCTTCAAACTCAATTTTAATTGATGCTAACTCTGTAAACGTTTGACCCTTGACCTCCCCCCCTCTTCACCCCACCCCTCGTGACGTCAGTCAGAAGCCTCAGCAAGTACCGCTAAATGAGATGCAAACTTCTTTTTTATTTTGAGGGAGATATTTTCGTTGGAGACTGGTTTTTGCAATGTTTGTGATGGATGAGTTATAAATAAATATGGTAGGTTTTTGTTGTTTTTAGCGTCTTCGTGTAACTGTTTCTCAGATCAGGTCTTCGTTTTTCCTTGTTTTGTTCAGCTATTTTTACATATTAAATATCACAAAGACGCCATTCTATTTTTACAATACCCAAGATTCCAGGAAGAATAACAGCATATACGTAAATATAACTTCCCACATTAAAAATCTTCCAAAACAAAACTTATATTTCGCTTGGAAGAATTGTTTAAGAATAGCTTTGTAAAATGTAGCTTGTTCCTTAGGATTCTTCAAAAATAAACAAGAAGATAATAATTATTTGCAACAGTCCGTTCCAGTATACACTTGACATCTTCAAAATCCTAAACAATGAACCGAATGGTCTACTTCACAAGTTAAACTAAACAATTCCACTTAAAGCAATATCACACTGCATAATCCAAACATTCAGACTCAGTCAACACTCGATAATTAAGTACACTTTCATAAAATGTTTACCTTCTGCGACATCACTATCTGTCTCACTCTAACACGGGTACTTCCCTATCTACATCCCTCTCGCTCAGTGCGTCGCGTATCTTCATTGCCTTGAACTCTCAACATTTTGTGATGCGAAGCGAGACGTAAAGATGCCTTCACGCGATGTTTTGCTTCATTGATTATTTAGTTTTTTGATCCTTATCTTCAGCAGAAAAACTGTCTCAGAAAGCTTGACGGCCGAGATATTGTTATGATAGCAAAAAAACGTTATTATATCATTGGGACGGAATGTTTGGGTGAATTCAATTATTGTCGTTTTTGTAAGCATTTTGAAATATGGTCGATATTATATCAGTTTTTGGGTTCAAGGTTAACCGTGATTTCGGTAGTCAAACCGTCCAAGTCTGTTACTCAGTTGCTAATTGTAAAGATTATGTCATTTTTCCTTATTTTGTTAAATGAGTCCATTAAAGGAGTCTATTGTTTTAACCAGAAGCATTTAAAGTATTCCTGTATTATTCATCTCTTCTTTATTTATTCTTATAACAGACTAAGAATGTCTTTCATATCTTCAGCAGTGTAAGAATTTCAATGCAATGCATTGTAAAACATATGATGTGCTGAATGGAGTGCATATGTATGCGTGACGTCATTAAAGGTTGCATTGCCAGTCGCTTACATCAGCCTTTGGGGAGCACGTGTAGCTACAGCTATGTGTTCCTTTATGGAACAGACAGAGTTCTAAGTAAGAATTCATGAATATGGAGCAAGGGAAACATTTTTAGAGAGGTAGCTAAGCAGCCATTGGTATGAGGTAACAAAACAATCTGGGTTCTGTCTGTCTGGTTGGTCAACTAACCTCACAATGAACTCAAGAACATGTTTTTCAACTACAATGATAAGTTTGTTCATGGGATTAATTCATCCCAACTACGGAACCCTTCATTGTGCGTGTTCCGACACGCACTTGGCCGGTTTTTTTTCTACATAAAATTGACTTTCATAGGAACTTCTTTATTGTCAAGTTTTCCAGATTGTAGAGTTTCATATTATTGTTTAACTGTTCTATAGTTTATGTGTTAATTATAAGTGTTAATGTTACAATAGTAAAAGGCACGATGGGGATGACATATGTATTTAGATAAAAACCCCAAAACAAATAAAGAGGAAAAAAATCTTCATAGACTATGTCAACAGGCCTCATTGACACAGATTGTCTGTGAGGTAGGTAAGCATTAACTAAATCTGAATCAAAATCAAAATCCTTTTCCAACTTTTCTAAATTAATTTTCCCGACTTCAACATCTTCAGTCATCTCTTTACCAACTGTAATTCTAATTAAATTAAAACCTTCCTTAAAAAATAACCCACATTTTTTCCAAATACCTAAGTGCTTTAGATAGTACTCAGAATTCTTCGCGCAAAGGATGAAACTTGGCAAGGGAACCTGGGTCTAGGACTTGACGTTTTTTCCCCACGTTAAGCCCCATCAAGTAACAAGCGCAAAATGTAAAAAGGCTATGCCACCTGTAGGCAAGTACACTTAACCTGATTTTGTTACCTACCCTCCATTCACTCATTAAATCTTGCCAAGGTAGATTAAACTTTATAACGGAAACATTAAGGATAAAATTAGAATGTGAGGCAGAGATCTTTTGAAATGCGTTTGAAGTTTGAAGTCATCCCTTGAGTTGGAATGAAATGCGACTTGGAATAGTGACGTAATTTCTGTCGTTTTGTGATGTTTCTGCCAGCTTATGGTACTTTGTTGATTATTTCCACTTGAAGAATTCGGTAATGGAGAGAAAATGAATAAAGGGATCGTTTATAATTCGTAAGATCACATTATTTTGGGAGGAGCTCGTGGCAAAGTAATAACAGCCGCACGGAAAAAGAAGAAAGAAAGAAAAAGTGTTTATTCTGCACAAACCAAACGCACATTACAAAAAAAAAACAAAACAATAGCACTTTACAGATGAGCCAAAAGCCTCGTATCCATTATTGACACAGAAAAGTTTGACAAATTTTACGGCTCGAACCATCAGATTAAGCTACCCTTGCCGGGGTTGGTCCGTGGATGGATGACCATCTTTACATACCGAGACTCCTCCGTGCCTCGGAAAGCTCGTTAAGCGGTTGGTCCCGGCTGTCATTCGTGAATCTTAGACCGTATCGTATTAACCAGTTACTGGGTTGTGTAGGTTAGATAGGCAGTCGCTCCATGTAAAATACTGGTATTCAGCTACATCCCATCCAGTTAGACTGGAAGCCAACCCCAAAATAGTTGGCGAAAAGGCTGGGCAGATTGAAGATCACATTATTTTAGAAGCCACGGTCAAGTAAAGATGACAAAATAAGTCTTTGCAACCGTCAACTTACTTTCTGACAAATGGTTTATAAGGTACCTAATTGTTGTTGAGCTTCTTTCACATATTTTTGCGGACTGGGAGAGGTCACATGATGCCCTAGGTATTTTTTGTGACTTATCTAAGGCTTTCGATTGTGTTTTACATGATACATTGGTCAGGAAATTGCATCACTATGGTGTTAGAAACACTGCCTTGGATCTTCCTATTTCTTATTTGGATAATAGGATCCAAAGAGTGGACGTTAAAGGCAAGCGATCCCCGGGTTCGCTTATCACTATCGGAGTTCCGCAGGGCTCAATTTCTGGCCCTTTTTTATTTCTCGTATATATTAATGACCTACCTTGCCTTTTAAAGAACAGTCATGAAATAGTGTTATTTGCAGATGACACGTCACTTATATTTAAGTTTAAGCGACAACAGACCGTTATTGACGACAACGAATAATGCTCTCTCTAAAATAGTGCATTGGTTTAGTGTTATTAATTTACTTTTAAACGAGAAAAAGACTAAATGTATTAAATTTCTGACACCTAACGTTAAGCAGGTGAAAACCAATGTACTAGTAAATAGGACAGAATTGGATCTTGTGGACACCACTGTTCCGTTATCAATTGCGAGGTTAATAGGTCCTCACTTTTTCCAATGATATCACTTAACTGCTCGCATTAATTCATTAAATCACACATCGTAAGTTCAAATCAATCAGTTCAATAAACAAGTAATAATGGACCATAATACCAATGCTCTCTGATAAATATTATTTCATCACTCCCGAACCCTTCGGGGTATACAGACGTGATATTATGTGTGTGTTTTCATGACATGTTACATCCATCAACACACACTGGGCCCTCGTGGTCGATTACGGCCCACTCCCTCTCAGAGAGAGGAGCCCTGTGCCCCAATAAAGAGAACATTATAGACTGCTTTGTGGATTACGGCCACTACTTTTCAAAGCGAGGAGGCCTGTGTCCCAGCTGATAGAACATTTTAGACTGAGCTGTGGAGTACGGACACTCCCTTCTAGAGAGAGGAGGCCTATGCCCCAGCAGAGAAAACATTATAGGCTGATTTTTTCATCATCATCACCATCATCCATAGCCCGACTTCACCCACTGCTGAGCATAGACCTCACTTTCTTGTGCCGATCCCTACCTTTCTGTGCCAGCCTCATCCAGGTTCTTCCCGCGATGGTAAGAATGTCGTCCGTCCATCTCGCCGCCGGACGCACGACACTTCGCCTTCCAGTCCTTGGACGCCACTCGGTCAATGCCTTCCTCCACCTGTCATCACTATGCCTTGCCAAGTTCTGCCCAAGTGCAACTCCATTTGAGTTCCTTACCTCGTTGGCTGATTATGAGGTATCATTTATTAAATATTAAACAGTAACTCATTCCTGTTGATCCATAAATAGTTGGCTTTATTCCAAAACTCGCCGCAAGTTAAAAGCTTTTGTGCAAATGAGCGCATTTCTTGAACTAAGAGGTATACTCCTTAGTCTCAAGCCAATGACATTATAAAGCGGAATAACTCGCCCGAAGAAACGGGGCGAAGGGGCGATGTTCTAAATCACTCGTTAATGTCACTCGTAATAGAATTGACGAGTAATAATTCCAGTCGTTTAAGATTGTAATCGTGATTTATGTATTTAATTTACTGTAATTGCAACGGTTTCAAATCTAAGTAAACAATTAATTGATGGAATTTGTGGTTGACAAGACAACAAACATGATTTATTTATGTTTCATGTTACTTCACGTGCAGTTTCGAAATGCCTAGACAAGAAAATATGTTTTGGTGTCGTTACACTTAGGCTTAAAGGTTAATGATTAATAGTTTTGTAGAGCTCATAGTAATAGGTAATCGCGGCTAAAATAAGGGCCTCATCCCACTGGCGATTTGCGAGTGAGTTATCTTATCAGTGAAGCGATTGTTCAATGCGCTTGTTGTGTGTGCGTAGCGAGCACGCCACGTGTGCGCAAAGTGTTCGTCGCGTTTGTATAATAATAGCGATTAACGTGATTACACAAGAGAGTGCGAGACAAGCAATTGTACAATATTGTGAAAAGGAGGCGTCTACGTCGCATAGTCGCGGTTAGCTCGCTTCGCACCCGCGGAGAGCACGTTCACAGATCGCTTTGCTAGAAACACGCTGGCAAATCGTCGGTGTGATAACACTGTTAGACGAACAAAATTCAATATATTTTATTTCACATAAACCTACAAGGGCACTTATGAAACGTCAGAAGCTAGGTGCACGGTTCCAATTGGTCGTTTCCTATGGAGAAGAGCCGGCAAGAAACTCCACGGTTACTCTTTTAAAAGTAAATGGTTTTTACAATGTTTCCAAATTACAGTGTTAAAAGGTATGAGAGGACGGTGTAGGCCCATCAACAAGTACCAGGTACTTAGCAAAATATAAAATGGTCCTCAGATCTACAGTCTGTTATGTCTACAACCTTCTCATATTCACAAAATTTAAAAGAAAATAATCTATATAAAAGATAAATAAAATAATAAAAATAAAAACCAATTTAAACCAAATGACAATGGTTGCCACTACAGCTGTAACGAACTTGGATAACAATACGATAGATATCCTACTTTTCAGCTAGGAAAATGTGAATGCTTAATTACTTACATGTGAATAGAGTCACGGGAAAAAGCTAGTAACTTCATATTTATAAAACTGTTCATTTCACATTTTGCGTGCAATTGAACACCCGCATGATAGCTGACAACTGAAAGATAACATTATTTACGGCTGTTGTATTTACAGGTGTTGTTCGAAAATAAATAATGATACTGGAATGTCACGGATATTATTTTTAATATTTTATGATTATGAGGTAGACCGATCAAATAGAATTACCTAGTCACATGTTCTACAAAAATAATCTTGTGACATATATAAATTGAGATTTTTTGAGGGATATAAAATTAAGGAAAAATCTAATTTGTCGGGTGATACAGAGACAGCGCCCCGAAGACGGTATAGTTGCGACTATTTCCGTCGCAGTTTTGTGCGACAAATTCTTTGACACGAAAAGATAATGTAAAATCTTGGAAGATTTATTATAGACTCTACTTTTAATGCATAATTTAAAACTTCCCCAGTGTATAAAATTCAAAATTCAAAAGTCATTTATTCAAACTAGGCTGATAATCAGCACTTTTCGAACGTCAAAATTACATAAGACAGTCCCCCAAAACGCCCACCCTTCACCACTTCCTAGTGCGTTAGCTGGGAAGAAGAAGTGGCGCAACAAACTCCCCAGCAGCACACATATAGTGTTGCAGAAATCCGAACTTTGCCACCTGTTAAAAATTAGAGCTCTGAAAACAGCTGAAAAAGAATATAACTCCAAGTAGGTATTTTTCTTTCGAAATACAGTTATAGGAGAATAAACGATTCTATAATTTACTATTTTGTGATGTCACGTTATAAGACGATGCCTAAAAATGACATTGAAGAAGATACCGAGTATTACAACTGTCCTAATGTCTACAATTTGTTTACAAATTACTTCTTTCTCTTTCAAGTCTCTCTCTACATAATCAGAAAAAGTGTGACGAGACACAGACACAACAACGTATAAGAAATTACCGATTTCTCGCTAATTGTTATACTGACAAGTCGGTAAAAAATGTTTGATAAATCTTAATTTTCCATGTTAAGTTAACGTTTTAGTAAAATAACATAGAATAGGAGGCGAGTCTATTCCCATTAACCTTGCATACTAATACTAACTACTACACTACCCCACTAACTGCTACCACCAACTACTACTACTATTCTTTGGTACTAATGAGGTTTTTTTTGTCTAAAAACTTGGCCGAAGTGAGGACCGAACCCATGACCCCACCACACTTACACTCAGTAGTCGCGCCACTAGCCCAACAGAACACCTGCTACATAATAAGTAATAACAATAAGTAATGCTCCCTTAGAACGTTACATTACATTGTAGGTAAGCGGTAGGTGACTTAACATAATTTATTTCGTCGTAAAAGGATCTTCAGTGCACATAAATCGTCCATCGACTTATTTACTGTCATAAATCGGGATTGTGCTTTAGAATTGCTTCTGCAGTATTATTTATGGGTGAATTTTCAATAAAATGTTAACAGCACATAGAATGTTCATGTGGCAATTAGTGAAAGTAATCAAATAAAACTTAAATGGGACTGGGCAGGACATGTCTGCCGCATGCCGGACAAACTGTGGGCCCAAATAGCACAGAACTGGTGCCCTGAGACAGTGAGGCGGGGTCGCGGCAGACCACGTAGGAGATGGCGGGACGAGCTGGATAGGTTCCGTCAAAACTGGAAGGAGGACGCGCGGGCTCGCAAACGATGGAAGGAGTGGACGGTGGGCGGAGGCCTTTGCCCAGGAGTGAGACAGCGTAGGCTAGTACAAAAAAAAAAAAATAGGAAGCCGGTTAAAAAATGTGGACAAAATTCTCTTCGTGTTGATGGCACTACAGTGTACTAAATATTGTCGGCCCAAAACGTCTCCACTTCCTCGGCATCGTCGCTGGCAGCGCAGAGGTCGCTAAGGCTGTATTTTTTCGGGCACATAGGGCAGGATAGAACGTGGGACATAATTTAACTGTGGCCAAAATTTATGAACAACTAAGTTTATTAGAAAGAAAAAAAAAAGAAAGAAAATACGTTTATTTGCGGTACACATGACGCAAAGAAAGAACAAAACACAAAAATAAACAATTTGGGGGAAAATATGCGTCACATCTACGCAAAACGGCCGTCGTGCTGCGACCCTATGCGAGACAGAGCCCCAACGCTGGTTTATTAATGAAATGTTAGGAAAAGGAAGCTAAATGAATTGTGTTATGTTGATTGACCCTTCGCCACTGGTGGCATAGCATAGGCAAAACGTATCCTATATACTATTAAACGAGCTATATTTGTATATATATAAGTATATACAGGGTGTCAGGGACATCGACGCGAAAACTGATACCATGGATTCAGTACATGATACTGAACGCCCCTGCGTCGATATTTATCGCCGGTTATTTTTTTTTTAAATCTGCCGTTTCATAGAAAAGTGCGGCCAACGCGGTCAAAATGTATGGAACAGCTGTTTTTTTTAAATAACTATAAAGTTTCACCGCAGGCTGGTTCAGACTCATGTACTGAATCCATGGTAACAGGCTTCGCGTCCATGTCCCTGCCACCCTGTATATTTGTATATTTGTAATCACATTCTCGAAATCGGCTCTAACGATTTCGATGAAAGTTGCAATATAGGATAATGTACGGGGGCGAAAAATCGATCTGGCTAGGTCTCATATCTGGACAATTCGTTTTCTCCGTATTTTTACCCAAAGTTTAGAACAAGATGGCTACCTTAGAATGTCATTACATGGCAGCATGGAATTAGTATGAACTATCCTATACTATTATAAAATGAGCATACTCTATTTTAACCAGAGCAGGGCTCAGTAGCCTCGGTATTATCTTATAATATGTAAATGCACTCAGGCACATCATTTTAAAATAAGGCTTATGCTTCTCCAGGAATGCAGACTTAATACCATAAACTATTTTATATAAGAACACACGCAATGCACTAAATGCTAAGTAAATACCAACGTGTTCACAAATAATACCTATAAGATGTAAGAATGTCAGCAAAACCTGTCTTGCGTCTGGTTCCGGGTAGCAAGTGTGATATCCTCTGTTATTTTGCCAGGTTACGGTTCAAAATCGGTGTTTATATTAATAAACCCTCTTCAAATGTATCTTGGGAGTTCCCAAGTGTTGCTATAAAAGTTTAAACTCCAATTTCAGTATGTGACATCGAAAATATTGTATCAAATGCCTATAACTGAAATTCTAGTTGATTTATTTAAATGTTTCAATATTCTAAGAGGTTATTTCGGGGGCAGAACTTCCTTAAATGGATAATTCATGTTTAGGTACGGTTACTCTCGTACGTATTTCTGGTTTTCCCTACTAGTTTTCAACTGACAGTTCGATTCTCGATCGGATTCTACAGCTTGGCAAAAAAGAGTCTAGAAAAAATGAGGACGCCACTATCGCACTTAGGTCACTTCGAATTCGAATGGGAAATGAGTAAACGAATTTAAACAAATTATTAAAAACGCTTCTTGTGGGTGACTCGAAACCTACTAGCACTTGTCGGCAAAGTAGTGACATTATCGTAGGTCTGCATAACATAAATAAAACATTTAGTTCCAAATGTCACTACGTCAAACTCTTTTATGTTGACCGTATCTATGAATTCTATGATGTTGTTTTTATTATGCAATCAAAAGTGTAAGTTTGTAATGCTCGAAGTTTATGTGACGGCTTTAAGCCACGATTTAAACAAGATTTTGCAGTGGACTTTCATCTGTCCTCTTTTCGAAACGAGTTCTTTTACTTTAGTCCAAGTCTAACTTTGGGCTTGAACTAAAGTCTAAACTCATTCTGTAATAAAACTGTAACAGTATGTTTTTTAACTGGTAGCTTTGCAACTATACTTTTTTCTGTATGGAGTTTCAATTTTTGTTTCCCCCAAAATCTTTTTTTATAATGTGGCGGCATCTACATCGCCACATGCAAACTATGCATCAAAGACCTGACGTCACACAAATCCTGCATCGCGTAATTAGAGTTTTTCCCCGACATCAATCGTTGGGCAGTTGCCCGCCAGACACGATACCCGTCTGATCAGAGGGTCCTCCCTTTTCTATAGAGGATGAGTGAACTTTACACCCTGTTTCTCATGCCTCTAAAATAACAATAACACAAATATTACTACTACACCTATTTACCACAATTTAGTTTCAGTTTCCAAGTCACGAAGTTCTACGCGTAATAAGTACATAAGACAGGCATCCTAGCTATTAAGGCTATATGTTACTAAGTGCTAAAATGTAAGTGTCAATGCACATAACGCGCTGCACTTAGCGCGATACTTACCGCACGACTCTACTATGTATGTGTGAAACAGGATTGTGGCGTTTTCATCGCTAATTGAAAAGTGAAATGAAAAGCAGGAAATATGAAAGTAAGATCATTAAGGGCGAATTTCACCAATGAAACTCAGTTTAGTTTCATTGGTGAAATTCGCCCTGACTCAAAAACTTGATCCAAAAATTTCGAGTGCGGGGAAAACTTTGAAAGACTAATTACGTAACACACTTTCCATCACAAAGATTCTGTAGGAAAGTGCTATCCATTGCTTCGTAAATGGTTGAAAATTTCGTCTGGTCCTCAGCGTTAATAACGCAATGAATGTTGTTGAACTGTCAAAATGAAAGGCATTGCGGTTGTAAGCATGTTACTTAATCACCTGGCTGTATTCAGCAGTAGACTAGGATAGGCTGAGTTGATTAACTGTCTAGAAAACCAAGACATAGCTCCGCGAACAATACAGTGAAGCATGCCAAAACTACACATCTGCTCTGTGCATACACGCTCGCACGCACACATTTACAATCAAACTACACCTCACTAAGTGCACACATGTTTACCAAAACCGGCCTCACGTCACTGTTGACAGTGCTATGTCTTGGTTTTTCATTTGGTCTGAGGTACTTACCGATAAGTCAAAATTGCTAGCGGGCTTCACTACAGTTTTCTTTCGTGTAACATACTTGATAAATCTTCAACATCTTCCCTCAACTCACCTCCGCCAAACTCTCACGTCTCAAGAACAAGAACAAAACCCTAACAGCAGCAATTACAGCACCTTACTATTAAAACTTATAACCGCGTCAGTGTGGCCTGTCATTAGCATTAGCGCGGCAAACTGCGGCACTTACATTAACGCGCCGCGAAACTCGGTCATTAGCATGCACGGCGAAACTGCAGTTTTAGTACAAGTCATGTGTATTTATGTTTATGGAGTATTTTGACTACAGACACAGATTAAAGCTTTAAGCTTCGTGCAGACCAGCGCGACGCGACAACGCGACGCGACACCAGTTATTGTTATACCGTCAAGTTTTCTGCACGAAGCTTTATGCAGACTAGCGCGACGCGATGGCGCGACGCGACTCGAACAATACAATTTCTAAGAAAACTTCACGGTATAACAATAACCGGTGTCGCGTCGCGTTGTCGCGTCGCGCTAGTCTGCACGAAGCTTTATACAGATGGCACAATCCGCAAAATCATTTTAATAAAAAGCGACTCTTGCTATGATACAATAAAGTGCAATTCAGGTCGCACAGCGCTAATTACCTTCAGTTATATTCACCTAGAACTTGTCTCTCTTTCTATCGCGTGACTCTTAGGTCTTCTGACTACGTTACACTCACTGAATTGGCCCAGCGAGACGGGCCTGCCGCGTACTTGTAGCTTCATACCTAAACTCCGGAGTGTCCCATCTGTATTAAATGTCAATCTGGTGTAGAACAAATTACTGTCGGAGAAGACATGCTTTTGAATACAGAAGTTGAATCGATATCAGTGAACGTAGAGGGGCACGTACTCAACTTCAACTCCAGAGTCATGAGCTCAGCGGCGGTAATGGTTCAGAATGAATTAATATGTTAATTTTAAGTTCCGAACTTGCTTGCATTCACCAGAATTACATTACGAAATTAGGGACTTGAAATGACATAAAATTATAGGGCGAATTTTTGTTGATTATTGTCCCATGGCATTCACGCCGGCGAGCAACTCAACTGACGCTCCTGCCAGGCGGTCTTGCCGCCCGCACACTTGTAGGAAAAAGTCACGGTATAATTTTATGCCAGTAATGTAGTAATGTAATTTTGGCTTTAATACACTGCTAATTGAAACTTGAACCCTTATTATATTGACGACTTTGAAGAGTTAACAAAAATTTGAGCACTCTTACATACATTTTCATTATTGCATTTGTAGTTGTACCAGTTTTACCATAAGCACTACTAGACCTAGAGTCTACCATAAATATATTATAGATACAAGAACCTATCGTAACGGAATATAGCCAACATCTCCACGTCTACCGTATATTATAAATGAAAGCAGCTGCCCAAGTGCCCATCTGACATAATCCCTTAATCGCCTTAAGATTTCCAGCTGAAGTAATAAGGCGGCCATTTTCCTTAATATCTGTTGAATTAAAAATGTATTCTGTACTAATTAAAGCATATTTTTGTTTCAGGTAATTCAAGTTGAAAGATTTAGTCAAGATTAGCAAGATATGAAGCTACACTACCAGATATCAGATTTATGACTAGACTTTTTCTGGTCTTTTGCACCAGAAAGGCTAAAAGGTATCTATCTCCTTCATATCACTTTCACGTCTGAGAAGTTGCGTGTGCGTCTGTCTTCCATAGGATGCATGCACTCGACGTTCATTCTTGAAATAAACGATATTTTAACGAATAATTACCAGCTTCTAAAAATTTCGTCTGCGAAAGAAGTCAACTATTTTCTGCGTCCACGCAGAATTGGTATGTTTTGGTTTTAGTGGTGTCGGAGAAATAATAGTCATAGGAAACTTCTCACTTTGTCTATACAGATATAAAAAATAAAGAAAGAAAGAAAAAGTGTTTATTCTGCACAAACCAAACGCACATTACAAAAAAAATAAAACAAAACAATATCACTTTACAGATGAGCCAAAAGCCTCGTATCCATTATTGACACAGAAAAGTTTATATATATGATATATGAAGATGTTGTGTTGATAGGTGTTGTGGCATTATATACTTACTAGCAGCGCCCCGCGGTTTCACCCGCAAAAGTCTCGACCCCGTGGAAATATCGGTAAAAAAGTAAAAAGTATCCTATGTGTTAATCCAGATGATAAACTATATGTGTGCCAAATTTTATCCAAATCCGTTCAGCCGTTTTTGCGTGATTGAGTAACAAACATACAAACTTTCATATTTGTAATATTAGTAGCATATCAATATTATAAGACAAGCCTTGTATTACCAATTATATTACGTAAAAATCCAACCCTTATTTTTCGATTTACATCTCAATTTTCGCATGAATGCTGGCATCACAGCCGTTGAGTATGCCCAAATGGATTCCCGCCAACGTTAATAAGATGTCGAAGTAGGTCGGTGAGGGACGGACGGCCTTCGATCATGATTGGTTGATTAAGCCTGTATTACTTATAGGTAGTTGATGCGTTACACTTTCAAGAGAATCTGGGTGTAAAAAGTATACAAGAGGTCCTTTACATTTAACGGATCTTTTGTATATTTTTTCACACACATCCTTGATGTGTTGATTTTTAAAGTTTTCTCCTTCTGTTTCTGAAAGCCTAGTCTTAATAGTCATTAGTAGATGTAGTTTAGTTGTGTTTAGAAGTAATAGTCTGCTAGACCGATTTTCGTCCATAGCGACCAATCTGTGCGGACACCAGCTTTCGGCGGGGGAGATATCATAGTGCACAATTGTGTGCGCAGACACAGGTGCACACTCTCTTTCCTCACTCTCATAGACCGATGGGACGGCAATCCGACACGACCGGAGAGACATCAGGCGCAGGGCTAACGAATTAACGTGCGCACCGAGCCACGGGGGTACCACACCGCCAACTTCCAAACTCCGGGCTGTTATTAATAAATTCCTAATGGAAAAACCCAATAACACTTTGCCCGACCCGGGAAACGAATCTAGGACCTCACGCTCAGCAGTCGCGCTTGCGACCGCTGGACCAACGGGGCATTTCTTTTTAAAGTACCGAGTAGTCAGTAGGTACATTGTAGACTGTAGTAGACATCAGTTTATAAAATCTCAGGTATTATAGGAATTGAGAAGGCTTGCGGACGGTGAGCAATGGGTGGCTCGCCGTCCGATAAGGACCAGGCCCGGGTCGACGACGGCGCGTTGTGTTCCACGCGCTCCTCACAGAGATGTCAGCACAACAGAAGGGGTCTGCTAGGACCGATGCCTGCTGGGGTCGCAGGGAAGTCCGAAAGGGATGCCGTAGCTGAAGGAACACGGGTGGCTTTTAGTCAGTAAGAGTCTGACACGCCCTCTCAGAGCGGGAGAAGTTATTTGATCATTTCCCACCCCAATAATGTTTGGTGGTTTCTTAGTGATATGACCTGAGATTTTTAGCAGACTAACTGATCAGATTAATGAATCAGGAGTTCACAAACCAAAGTGTTGTTTTCCAGAGTACGGCTGCAAATGTATTGCTGTGAAGCATAAAATATATCAGATTGTCAGTGCTCTTATACAGATTAAATGGGCCTGAAAAACGACAGGCTATATTTTGTGAACTGCATTGTGGGGGCAGACGGTACATTTTCCAATACTGGAAACATTTCGTGGGCAGGTGTAGTGTCGGGGAGATGATATAAGTTTAAAATGTCAGGAAATGGGAAATGCACGAAGTTGAAATGTTTTACAATAAATTCCATTTTGTTAATAATTCACATGATAAAGTTGCTGATACATAAGTTTACTAAATATTATATAAGGTCCCATCAAAATAGATGGACAAACTTTTAGAAATCATTCAGACCACCAAAATAAGGACAATGGTAAAAAAAATAAAACGCATTAGATACTTAAAAGAAAAATAAATCAGCTAACGAAAATACACTAAAAATATCAGTTACCCAATGCCGTTTATTAATTTAGGTCAAATTAAAATCACTTTAATCAGTGTTTTGTTTGCTTGGATATTTTTGGTTAGACGTACTGCAGTGCTATTCTGTAACCATCTCACCGTGAAAACTTAGGTGAAGTGAGCGTGGAGTGAGCTGTCATTCCACCTAATGCTAGAGATTGACACTATTGACAGCTCACTTCACCTAAGTCTTCACGGTGAGTTTTTTATTTACAGAATACGTCGGCTAAACGCTGTGTTAAAATTTGTCTATCTATTTTAATGGGACCTTGTATAATAGAAGATCAATGATAAAGTAAGACAACGCTTCTGTTGGTTTCCTCAATATTAACATTAGCTATAAGTACTCGCCATTATCGTCCTGCTCTTATCAGAATTTATTTGGGGTTGATGCAATGTGTCTCTTTCTTCTTCCATTCATTTCTATAGGATATGGCTGATATAAATGCTTCACATCCACCTTTTCTTTAGCCTTAACCCTACTTTCCACATTCGTACTCAAAACTATCCCCGATTCATCAGCATAGGTAACATACAAGCCCTTATCTAAACTTTTTTATCTTTGTTTATTACGTTTTCACGATAAAACGGCTGAACGGATTTGGATAGAATTTGGCACATGGGTAGACCATGACCTGGGTTAGGACTTAGGATACTTTTTATCCCGATATTCCCACGGGATCGAGACTTATGCGGGTGAAACCGCGTGACGCAGCTAGTTCTTTATAAAGACTCTTGCAATAAAACATGCCTGAAAAAATAAAAAGCGATCGCAATCATAAAATTCGAATCAAAGTATCAACCAAATCCAACGAACAGAGGAATCCTTTTAAAAACTTGCCAGCCCGTGTTTAGCTTCTAAATTAATATTGGTCGTGAAACAGTGTCCCCTTGATTTTTATCGTTAGCTCGGATGCAATTAAACCGAGATCAACTGGGTGTCAAGGCGGATGACATGTGGGGCTAGGAAAACCGCTAATATCGGCAAAGCGTTGGTTATTAGGAGCAATATAATGAATGAGAGTAACGAGGTCTTTTTTTATTCAATTGTACATAGAAAGGTTTTGAAACCACAGCTGTTTTTTTATTTAGTATTTTCAGACATTCTTCCTTACGAATTTTATACGATAGTTGTTACATATAAAACACTCAGATACTCAATTAAAATTACTATGTTATTGTTTAGACATTCAGGAAGCCTATGTTTTATGGAATTTAGGCTCTAAATCCTGTAACTTAATTCTTCCATTCTGTTTAGTAGGGAAACTAATGAAACAATCAAAAACAGGTCGTATGTCACTCAATTACCTTTGACCGCGTATTTATTAGTCAGTATCCAATTTAAACTTAATTACAACCAGCAAATTGGAATTTAGGCAATTGCGACATTTAATTACAAATACATGTAGTACTAAAAATGTTCTCTATATTCTATAATTTGTTAGGATATTATTATTGAAAACATACATAACATAGTCAACATGACCACATTAGGAAAATTTGTTGGAAAAATTGTATTTCACGAAATCTATTATGTAAAGCGGTTTTTATAAATTCTAGACTGATATGGGATGGTTCGCAGACAAATTAAAAACAGACGGAATAAAATTAAAAAAAATAATCGGATAAATTTAAGAATGTATCACATTTTTCTCAACCTTTTACGTCGACTTCACGTGACGTGGGAACAGGGTAGGCAGAAGGAGATATTTCAAAAACAATAAATAAATAAAATACATATTTTCAAAACAATTTTCCTACTTCCCACCTCACCTAAACCTAAAATTTAGGTCATTGCGAATTTAGGTTACACTTTTTCAATACATACGTACACATACATACTACGCCGATAATGTGAAGTTCGGCTCCAGACTTAGCATTATTGGGATATTTTTTGTTTTACTACTGTATAAATTCACCTTGACCTGATTGATTGAATTGACCTTTTGGCCTGATAAAAAAGGTTGTTATTAAATAAAAACACTTCGTCTTCCACCCGCTGTTGTCATAGCCCCAAAATAAAAATGGAAGCGGCTTACGAAGTGACATGGACTAGCCGGCTTACAGCGGCTTTGCACTCCTGATAGAGAAGCCCTAATACCCTGTGTAGCTTTCTACTTACTACGATTATATTTCAGAATGGGCAACTCTCTAATGAAAATCTATTTCAAAGTTACCTTTCAGGAAATTAAATGTAATGGGATATGGTTGGTATTGTATTTCTATTTCAGTTTTTGTGGCTGAAAATTTGTTGAATAAGTCACTGAATGGTTAATGTCAACTAATCCTATAAATAAATGTCCTTGTAGATGAGTTTCTGGTGAAGAAAAAGGTGTCGATCTGTGAGGGTAAGATAGTTAATTGACTCAGGCTGTGACTTTGCGGAAATCCATTATAAAATACAAAAAAAAAGCGATTAAAGCGGATTAGGTTACTAAATAAACGTCGTCTATTGTATTTTTTTTTGTGGGCGTTGAATAGTATCACGCCTGTTTTCCCCGAAGGCTAATGCAGAATTGTAGCTAAACTTGAAAGAATTTCACAAAAGACTAAAACAAAAGTCACTGACTCTAGTTAGCAATTTGATATCAACTTGACAGTGTTAGACAAAATCATTTATCAACTCATTAATTGCCGGTCTCTCAATGACCGTTCAAAGGGACAGACCTACACATAACTGGTACTTAAATAATCAATTAATCACCACTTAACAGTTGGATTAATGATCTCACACAACCATCATGCTTAGCAAAGTCTATTTGTTCATCATCAAACTCAAACTCAAGCATTTATTTCAATTAAACCATTTACAGGCACTTTTGAATTGTCTAATAGTCGGTCAGTTAGTCAGAAAGTTGAAACTAGTGGCCCATTCCAAAACGTAGATCTCTATGGAGAAGAACGGGCAAAAAACTCCAAGGACACTCTTTTAAATATACTACAAAATCCTGGGTACATTATTCTTGTTGCTTCTATATGTGAGAACAATGTAAAAAATAAATCAAAAACAATTCTAAATAGGTATAAGATTTAAAATAAGCCCTGGCAGCTATGAGATGACCAGTCTCAACTGACGGCGGCCGTTCTCGAACATCTCACGTGGATCAGCATCGACTTTTAATAACACCTTGCAATATAACGATGTTCTTAATTCAAACAATAAACCAACTCGTTAACCAATCACGCGCGAACGTGACATGCAGACGATCAGTCAAGGTCGGCAGGAAGCGCGCGAGTATGGTCGTGAATCATCTGATCGCTTTGTTGTAGTTGAAGGTGTGGGGATACGCTGATTTGTTTGTTGCATTTGTAGTGTAGAGCATGTGTTTCTGATTTCTGCACCTAATTTTGTAATTAGGTATAGAATTTAAGATATGTTATGCCGTGGGAAAATGGCGCTGTTTGAAGAGACTGAAGTCACGAATGTTGGCCGAATTTTTTGTCTCATAAAGACAAAGAGAATATTCTGAATCGGAGCTGACTCCTAGCTAACCTACATTAGAATATAAAAGAATAGGATTCTCTTCATTATTTACACCATCCATACAAATCCTAACTAATATTATAAATGTGAAAGTGAGTTAGTTTGTTTGTTACACTTTCACACTTAAACGGCTGAACAGAATTTGATGAAATTTGGCACATGGATATACCATAATCTGAGTTAGGATATAGGATACTTTTAATCCCTGTAGTTAATTCGGTAGTTAATCTGTTACAGATATAAAGACAGAGATAGAAATTTTACATAGCGTGAATAAGGGTGACACAATGGGCGGTCTTATCGCGAAAAGCGATCTTCTACATTCGTCAATAAGGAGGCATTTATGTGTGAAGAGATTTAATGGTGCAGAAATCCGATGTGTGATATGCTTTGAGCCAATTTTCGTATAAATAGTAACGCGAGAATACAAAAGACCATAGTTATAAGTACCTGTAACAGGGGGCGAACCTATGGATGGCATTACGGCTGTCGCTGAAAGCCAGCGCTGTGACTCCTGTCTCGCATAGGGGCACAGCGTTATGCTGAGCGATTTTGTGTTTCTGTTTTTTTCGCCATATTTTACCAAATAAACGTATTTCTTCTCGTTCTTTCTTTGCATTAATCGGGCACAAAAGCTACTGAGAATTTCGTAATAGAAAACCCAATTACACTTTCAAACACACATAGCTACAATTATTTTGTTTACATAACCTACACGTAATAATTTAGCTATGCTTCTGAAGAAAGCGTGTCGGACGGAAGCACTTCCCCAGTCACCACAGTGAACAAATATTGCTCGGTAGCATGATAAGCAATTGTTTTTACTCTGTGACAACTCACTTGGAACGAGATAAGCTTAACTTTCGCGCCTACGTATCGTCGATGGAGAAAAAATATATATAACTTTTAGGATAGTAAGTTATGTTATGACTTTTGAGAGTTCTAAGATAAACGAAATGAAAAGAAAAAGGTTCTTTGACGACTGATGTGCTTCAGTGCTTTACAACGTCATAACGCTTTTTAAATGATGTATGTCGAAAATACGTAACGGAGTTGACTAATCGGGACGCCGCCGGCGCACGGTGGGCTGAAAATGAAGCTTCATAGACTTAGCGTCGCTCAAAAATCAATATATCTTAATATAAAAACAACAATTTTCTCTCTTCATTTTCCATTGCTGATAATCCAAGAGCATTTTCCCGTAATTCCCTTCAAAATCTTCAATGTATGTAAACGATCCAATATGATTATCCCAATTTCTCCGTAATGACGTAATAAAGACCTTGTAACGCTAATATAAACATAATCCAATGTTTGGCTCACTAAACTGATCGTCGTAAATTCAATTATGGCGCCGAAATTTTGCGTACACTACCAGAATAGGGTTTCGGTTGTATAACAGAGTAAGTGCTAAACGTGTTGGTACTAAGACTTCCTAAGTTTGTGGGAATTAGGGAGGTATGTAAATTGAGTGAAATTTGGAATTAGGTGGTAAAGATTATTAGATTAGCGGAATGAATATCGTAGCTGTTCTAAATATAGTTTGTTGCGCCACTTCTTCTTCCCAGCTAACGCACTAGGAAGTGGTGAAGGGTGGGCGTTTTGGGGGACTGTCTTATGTAATTTTGACGTTCGAAAAGTGCTGATTCTCAGCCTAGTTTGAATAAATGAGTTTTGAATTTTGAATTTATAGCACCAGTAAATGGATTTCCTGTACGAGAAACCCAAGAAAGAAAGTCATTTAGTAACTAAGAACCACTTTCATAATATTTTCATGTTAAGATCAGTTAGTCAGTAAGAGTAGAGGAAGGCCAAAGAAATGATGTACCTATGGACTGTGTGAAAGATGATATGTCTAGAAAGGGGGTGACTATTAATAGATGACGACTAATATAGAAGTATGGAAGAAAAATACATGTTGCGCTGACCACAAATATATTGGGATGATGTTAAGGTCAGTTAATATTCAAAATTGGATGTTTCAAACTAGAACTAACTAAGCAAGACAATACTACTGTATTTCAACATTTCTAACTGCCTTGTTGGTCGCGTGGTCGCAAGCGCGAATGCTAAGCGTGGGGTCCTGGGTTCGATTCCCGGGCCGGGCAAAGTGTTATTGGGTTTTTCCATTAGGGATTTCATTAAGCCCGGGGTTTGCAAGTTAGCGGTGTGATACTCCGTGCCTCGGGAAGCACGTTAAGCCGTTGGCCCTGTGCCTGATCTCTCTCCGGTCGTGTCGGATTGCCGCCCCATCGGACTATGAGAGTGAGGGAAGAGAGAGTGCACCTGTGTCTGCGCACACAATTGTGCACTATAATATCTCCCGCGCAGAAGGCTAGTCTCCGTTGACATTGGCCGCCGTGGCCGAAATACGTTCTGGGGGGACTATATATTTCTACATTTCTAAACTCTCTTAGAGAGGAACAACTGCTCAAAAAAAGTTGCCTCTCCGTAGTTATTTCTAAAAGTTCTCTCAATATTCAACATCTTTTTCTTTAAAATTTTAAACTTAACTCATAATCTGCTTAGCCTTTTCCCTACTATGTTGGGGTCGATTTCCATTCTACCCGGATGCAGCTGAATACCAGTATTTCACATGGAGCGCCTACCTATCTGACCTCCACAACACAGTTACTGCGTAAAGCTTCGTGCAGACCAGCGCGACGCGACGCCGCGTCGCGACTCGAACAATACAATTTCTAAGAAAACTTCACGGTATAACAATAGCCGGTGTCGCGCTGCGCTGTCGCGTCGCGCTTGTCTGTACGAAGCTTAATACGATACCTTTTGATAAGTCTGGTTGTCAGACTTTCGAGCTTCTGACGACCCGTAACGACTGTCAAAGATCCACGAATGACAGCCGGGACCAACGGCTTACCGTGCCTTCCGAGGTACTTTTTATAAGAAATATACCTAAAATTGCACCTTTTGACTTTAAATATGTCTTATTAGTCCATTCGCATGGTTTAATACTTTTCTTAGATAAACTGGGATACCTATTATTAGCCACACAATACACTGTAATACTCATACTCTGTAATATACTATATGTATCGCTGTTGGTTGCCTAAATGAAGGAAAGAAAATAAAACCGGATCGATTCGCACATGAAGCGTTCTACCACAGACCAGTAATTAGCAAAAAACGCCGAAAAAAAGAAGTTTGTTGTAGGGTCCGCATAATTTTTAATTGTTGCTACAGCGGCAATAGAAATACCTACACAATCTATAAAATTTCATCTGTCTACCTATCACGGTTCAGGACATACAGCCCGCTGACAGATAGGCGGACGGACAGCGGAGGCTTAGTAAAAGGGTTCCGTTGGGCACTCTTCGAGTACGGAACCCTAAAAAAGCAGCCATATATGACACAGCCAATAAACAAAATGAGCAACATATTCTATATTAAGTCATTGCGTCAGTAACCACGTGTTTTTGCATCTAAGTGTAGTGCCGTGGTCAGTCCGCCGTATCGCGTGACCTGTCTGAACCTAGATAGCTGTTACTTGTGTTCTACTGGTGTTTCAAATTCTGTATATTTGCATGAATAGTTGGCTAATATTACCAAGCTAAGATGTTTTGTTGCCAAACTTAAGTGGCAATGGGGCACATTGCTCGCAGAACAGATGGCCAATGGGGCCGAAAGGTTCTGGAGTGGCGACCGCGTACCGGAAGACGTAGCGTTGGAAGGCCTAAGATGGACCGATGATCTTGTAAAGGTCGCAGGAATCTGCTGGATACGGGAAGTCTAGCAATGACGTCTTTCAGGTGATATGATGATGAAGAAGTTTTTGTGGATGAGGAAAAATTATGAAAATGTGCTGTTACATGCTTCGGTAGCCAAGGCAAAAGTAGTGAGTGTTACCGTAAGAAAAACAGGGTTTTTTCAAAATCTTGTAAGTTCATATGCTGCTACTTCTACAATATGACACATTGAAGTAGAAAGCAGTCATGATGCAGTTTATACTTACTAATATTCTCGAAGTTTTCGCGTGATAAGCTCACCAAAAAGGTTATAACACAACCTTACACATGTACCATCGCGGTTACGCATATCTAACCACTTTGAAAACAAAATCCCGTGCACACGATGACCACATCTGTTTGTCGCCCCTTTATTTTTGTAGGTAAGCGCTACTATAGCGGCCGAGCACTGCAAGCAGGTGTTAGGGTATGCGTGTCCGCGATAGTATACTGTACACAACCTTAAAAAGGACATCATTAATTTTTGTTCCCATTTTTATTTTTATTTTTTTGGGTAGGTACAAAATATTCGAAACCTGATTCCTTTGTCCTTGAAGAGATTAAATACCTAATGAATGTTTGTCATTGCACTCACCTCGAATGCAATCAAAATTTACTTACCTACTATTGATGTTTTGAAAATACATATATGAAGTTTTGTAAAATTTTGTTACTCCGAGAATCTCTTCATGGACTTTTAAAGGTTGTTTAAGGGATCTCGCGCTCTAGACGGCAATGGCCACGACCGCGACCAGGAAAACTATACAAACCGATACGAATCGCGCACTTGGTCGCAACGGCCACCTAGCCTCACACCATACAATCCCACTGGCCGTCTAGTGCGCGAGATCCCTAAGAAGTTCATTTTAGTGAAAACGTAGTATGATGCATATTTACAATGATGATAAAACAAATCTCAAAATCAGCTTATTTATGTCACGGGGACGACCGGTCTCTTACCAACATAACAACCCTACATTTGATGCAACGTGCACAGCCAGCGGTTGGCAGCACGCCAGCCACAGAAACCCGGTTATCCACCGATGGTGACACATGTCGAAATGTTACCGGCTGCTCGGAATTAGATCCGTGTTTTCGAGGTACAAGAATTTCGGGGAAATTTTAATTGATTCTTCGTACAATTTGTAAAACTAGCTAGGTTTGGGGTCTGTGACAAGTATTAGTTTTCCGGGATGAAAAGTAATTCTGTTTAGGTATCCTTTGACCGTAACGGTTTTCGGGTGGGCGTGATTAATGAACGAACTTCCAACCAAGCGTCTAAGAATACGCATTTGTGATAATAATCAGGCGAAGCGGGATTATGTTGAAAGAATCGATAAAAGTACTCAATACTCAATTCTTTATTGCATTCCATATGTATTACATAGATGGTATAACAATGTAAAATACCAATATGGACCCTGCTGGCGGTCACAGCAAAATAAGGAGAGAGGAAGAGGGCTAAGTATCTAGTCAAGCAATTCAATAAATTATTAGATGTGTTTAATTGGCTGTATAATTATGTATATAGTAGGTTTGAGTTTGGTTTGAGTGAGTTGAGTAGAGATAGCGAATGCCCGAACACAATACAACCCAGTATATATTTAGGTACCTTTACATCATAAAAAAGATAAGCCCTAAGTATAACCTTATTCCTGGAATTTCTCAGTGGCAGCCCGAAGTCTGGATTTGTGCCCGGTTGATGGCAATAGGCTCGCCGTTACATGGGATAAGCATAACTGGCGAAATGTGGGTTTCACTATTGGTACACCTCTGCCATACCCTGTGGGGGGAGTTGTATAAATTAGTATAATAAAGTTGTATAATTTATTTTATTTTATTATATGACATTGATTTTACATTCTGTGATTACTTCCTCACACACTGACTTATTAATTGTAAAGTTTTAGGTAAATCGTCTACTTGTACAATTTTTGTAAATATGTGAGCACCATGTATCTATCACATACGTAATTAATTGTCGTTGCTTCATTTTTAATTCTTTTTACCTATTGTGGTATACACTCGAGAGCAATGAATCCGGGTCACTTAAAGAATCCTAAAAATCTCGGAAACTAAAAATGCTAGGTTAATGCAATAAATTGTATTTAATAGACAATGTAATACTCCTTAAATGAAGGTATTAAAACTTCTTAGTTATTGTAAAGTTATATCATAAAAAAATCAAATTTGAAAAAGGGCCACTTTCGAAGATGGAACTACGAAATTACAGCATTTGGTTTTGCTTTTGTTTGTAATCTGTCATTTATGTGGGTACATAAACCATGTTGATAGTGCTCTATATTCATTATTCAAGCTGAAATTATGTCGCTTACGCCTGAAGAATGCACCAGAATACTTACAATGCTGGAAACCGGCCGGAGTCAGCGCGATACAGCCAGGACTGTCGGTGTGTCGCTGTCAACAGTACAAAGAGTTCTCCGACGTTACGAAGAAACTGGTTCTAACCTACGCAGACCAGGAACGGGCAGAACCAGGTGTACCACAGCACGAGAAGACCGATACTTGGTGAACACCATGTTTCGAAATCGCTTTCTCACAGGAACTGAACTCAGAAATCAGTTTCGACGCCTCGGAGGAAGTAACCCAAGTGCATGGACAGTAAGACGTCGGCTTGCTGAATCTAACTTAAAACCCCTTAGACCTGCAAACGGCCCTAAACTGGAGCGTGGGCATCGTATTTCAAGACTAAGATATGCCCAGAGCCACGTAAATTGGAGTATTGAAGATTGGTCAAAAGTTATGTTCTCCGACGAATCAAAATTTATGCTCTACAAGCACGATGGAAGACACAGAGTGTATCGAAGACCAGGGGAAAGATTCAAGCAAGCATGCATCGAAGAAAAAGTAGCCTACGATGGTGGGTCTGTACTTGTGTGGGCCGGAATTTCTTCTGAAAGTCGCACAGAGCTGGTGATCATAGAAAACGGCTCTTTAACTAGCGTAAGATATGTGGAAGAAATCCTCAATGATCACGTTGGTCCATTTATGGTAAATTTAGGTGAGGATGCTATATTTATGCATGACAATGCCCGACCTCATACAGGTAGGATTGTGAATGACTACCTTCAAGAGATGAACATTACTCGTATGGAGTGGCCAGCGCGCAGCCCGGATATCAACCCGATCGAGCATGCTTGGGACGAGCTAGGCAGATGCGTAAAACAACGAAACCCTCCCCCAATCACGCTTCGTGAGCTCAAAATTGCTCTCACAGAGGAATGGGAGAATATTCCCCAAAATCGTATAAGGAACTTGGTGTACAGCATGCCAAACCGCGTAAACGCAGTAATGGAAGCACGAGGAGGCAATACGAAGTATTAAAATTCAAGAAAATCGTAATAAAGTTCAAAAATTTCATGTTTCCTATTTTTGTTTTAAGGAGAGATCAGCAGTTTTTTTCTTTATGTAATTTTGTGTTAATAAAATGTATGGTGACTCATATTTTTTTTACTTTCATTTAAGGAGTATTACATTGTCTATTAAATACAATTTATTGCATTAACTTATCATTTTTAGTTTCCGAGATTTTTAACATTCTTTAAGTGACCCGGATTCATTGCTCTCGAGTGTAGTATTTTTTTATTAGTGCATCGTCTTCACATATAATTAAATAACTAATGTACACTATAGAAAATATTGGTAAAACGTTTTAAAAGAGTAACGGTGGAGTTTCTTGCCCATTCTTCTCCATACGAAAAGTAACTTTTGGAAGGGGCGACTAGAATCAATATTTTATTTTGTAAAGGAGAATGCGCAGCTCCCATACAAATTTACCCCAGCTCCGGCGCAAAAGTTACCTATCTCAGATTATTGTACATTTTATGTGTATCAAGTATCAATATGTGTGATGTCTGCAGTGGCAGTCAAACATAGAAAAAAATTGCTTTGAATATCCTTCCAGGCGCGTATTTTTCATTCGACCATATTAACAAATATTGAGTAAAATATAAAATATTGGATATAGATTTACGAATGTTAGGCATTTGCCTTGATTTTTACTTTCAGGAATATCATATCGTATCATAAAGGGTATATATTTTTTATTCAGATTAGAAGTTGATAACCAACTTTTGGGGTTCCCAGAATTAACACAGGAAGATATAATTTTAATCGCAGTTGGAACTTATCACTTGAAGCTAGCGCGCTCTTACTCCAGCGAGCATATCAAAAGAACTGGAGTTTTTGAAATAGAGTACTATCGCCACTCCGAAAGAGTTCTAATTAACAACGAAGAAAACGTTTTAATAAGATGTAGGATACAATCACGCCATGTCCGAAGCAAGACGTATTATACATATGTTTTATATAATGCTGAGACACAGGGTCGAACAGCAATAAAAGAATATTATTGCTCTTGTATCCACGGGCGGCGGACTCTAGGAAGTTGTGCCCATGTTATCACGATTTTATATTATTTAGGTTGGGCCAGACACAACGAATTTAGCCATCCTGCTGCTTTCTTGGACAATGTGTTAGTAGATTTAGAATTATGATTTTTTACTAAATAAACACATCTAAAATCAATCTTGTTATTATTATTTTACTACCTTATAAGATACGATATGATGCCCCTGAAAGTAAAATCAAATCAATCTTGTTATTATTATTTTACTACATTATAAGATACGATATGATGCCCCTGAAAGTAAAATCAAGGCAATATGCCTAACATATTCGTGAATCAATAGCCACTATTACATATTTTACTCGATATTTGTTAAAATGGTCGAATGAAAAATAAGCGCCTGGAAGGATATTCAAAGCATTTTTTTTCTATGTTTGACTGCCACTGCAGACATCACACATATTGATACTTGATACACATAAAATGTACAATAATCTGAGATAGGTAACTTTTCCGCCGGAGCTGGGGCTTTTTTGCGCATTCTCCTTTGACGTTCAAAAGTGCCTTACAAGGGCCTATTTGAAATAAATTATTTGACTTTGACTTTGAGAGTACAGGCCTGATATTTATAATACCTATATTCTGTATATTTAATTTAAATCCTGCAACACGACTAGTTTCAAAGCTCAATATTCTCAATGAAACTGTCGTAAATGTCAATGTAAATGCAGCCTTAATTTTCTTCATTATTCCCGAATTAACAATATTCACTAAACACACCCACGTTTGGCTTAAAATTCTGACTGCCATTGCACAAACATCGCGCTTTAGAACCGATAACTAATAAATCTCATTGTAATATGAGAATACAGAAATTGTACACAATTTACGCTAAACGGAAACCTAATATCGAGTTTCGCCGACGAGAAGTTATATTCGGGTTAAGAGGTTTATGAATATTAATGTTTTGTTGAAAGGTGATTAAATGAAGCCATTTACTTTTGGTGATATTTTGAGAATGGATTAATGACGTATGGAGAACATTTCGATCCATATTATAAAAAAATTCGAAGACATGTGGAATCGACCACACACGGCTCGCGTGGTGGATTACAGCCCAGTCCCGCTCACAGAGGATGCCTGCGTCCTAGCAGTAGGAACTTTATAGGCTTATTTATTATGCATGGCATGGACTCTACCATCAGACGTAACGAAAACTGTGAAACTATAGTGACAACAATCAGCCAAACTACTCCTAAATCGACTGATTTAGATAATTACCCAAGTGCAAAAACTTGGATTATTATGAAAATCAGTCGTCGATGTATTATTCCATAGTAGGGTGATTCAATAAATTAAGTCAGGTTAATCTCCAGTCCATAGCATGATTCATAATAGCCCAAATACGTCCACAGCTGACACACGACTAAACATGACCTCAACGTCGAACAAGTAATAAATGAAAATCAGTCAAAGTTGTCCCAACATAGACACAATCTATCAATACATATAATAAAGCTGAAAAGTGTTTGTTTGAACGTGCTAATCTCTGTAACTACAAGAAACATTTGAAAAAAAAAAAAAAAACTTGACAAGTGGTTCCATGATTTATAAAGTTTTTAGTTTGGCTTAGATTTTTACAAGAAACCACTGACCAACAGGGCATTCTTAAATGTTGTCACGATCGCGGTCGAAATCGCACTAGTTCGCGGAGACGGCCATTTGCCTATGACATGAGCATCTTGATCACGACGCGCGGACACAGACGCGTCTCTACGCCACTTCTACTATGGTATCATCTATACTAATACTAATAAAATAAAGCTGAGTTAAAGCTAAAATAGAGCAGAGTATGTTTGTTTTTTTGAACGCGCTAATTTCTGAAACTACCAGTCGGATATAACAATTTCTTTTTGCATTTTATAGCCCAATCCTTGAGGAAGGTTATAGACTATTTAATATCACGCTAAGACCCTTAGGAGGCGAGCAGAAAGAAAACGAAGTAATAATGCGGGCGGGAAATATAATTGTAATTTTAGTTTGTGGTGTCTCACGACTTCCACGCGAACGAACTCACGGGTAGAAGCCAGTTCATCAATATCAAAGCTAACGGGCCAATAATCGTGCGCACAAAGCTGCTCAGCAAACTTTACATAGACAAAACTAAACTTAATAACGTATTCTAGGACGCACGTCCATCAAGCAACTTGTTCTGTGGGTGTAACAAGACAGGCTGGAACGGGCCGTACGGGCTGTGACATGGAGTGGTAGGCTAATGGAATGTTAAGTTGGTGCTTGGTTAGTTCTTAGTTAGTTGGTTAGTTCTGAATTGAGCTCCACGATTACTGATAAATGCTTGCACTGAGAGGTCCACTCAAGTCTATGTGGTTCTTTCCTCAAAAGACCTTTTCAGACGCTAATCTACATGGTCCTAATGTTTAATATGTTTATTTAGGTACTCAAAAAACAAGGTATTGTAGTACACGTAAAACAATACAGTTACAGAATAAATACTATATCTACAAACGTGTGGGTGGGTGAGCACTGCTCTCCTAGCTAGGTTATGAAAACCTGTGTTAAGGAGTATAATGTGGTCTGACCAAGATTATATCTGGACTTTAAAAGAGACTACGACCTCTGAGTTTGTTTCGGCTTTTCTTCTCAGAGTAGTCAGATAGGAAACGCCGACCTTATCTAGCTTATTTTTTAATATGACGTGTAGAAATGATTCCGATATCCTATTTATAGAATAAACAATTTCATTTCATAAGTGCGGACTAAAAATAGAGTCAAACCTTTGGCTGACCTAAAGTAGGTCAAGTGACTGTTATCATATAGAATCTCTTTATGTCCTCCTATTGAGACCAATGTGTGGTTTTCTTTCTTCCAGTAAAGTAGTTTTCTGATTGGCTAACTTTCGCTATTTACACCATAGTTGTATAGAACAGTTTCTGACACTTACAGAAGAACCGCTGCGTGAACTATGTGTGATGCCTACCGCAGATCGTACAGACAGCAGAATGATTTACCTAGAGAGAAGACCTCAATCTTACTCTGAATTAAAACACGCATTTCAGACAGCCAAACAGACATGACTGCGTGCTCATATTTAGCAAAAATTACGCCAGACACACAACTTAAATACACAAAGTTAGCACTCCATGTGCTTCCTACTCTGTGTCCCCACCATATCGGGAGCTCTGTCGCAACAAGCCACCTTTGTGTCACGATAGTTCGCTTTTAATGATGGGAAACTGTTTACAGTACGTTTACAGTTAACTTTACAAAAAGTAAACAACTTTGTGAACTTATGACTGACAAGAGATTGATTTATTGTTTTTAATTAGTAGCAATTAGCTTGTTTATTGTTTGGCGTTTCCGTGCCAAAAGACAGTTTTGATGAAGAATTTTTTTTTTACCAGGCTCGCATATATCGGGTGTAAAAAGACACTTTCCGAAGCCGAAAGCCACATATTCTACCCATTATTTGCATCATTTTTTTCCACTAGACCATACCTGGGAATCCATTGGTTCTGGAGATATTGAAGGTCAAAGTCGCATTTTTTTTTTTACTTTTTCACGAAAATGAATTCTATGCGATAATACGAAACTTTTTTCCAAATAAACATTACCTGAATTTTAGATTTATCTTAACAGATTACGCATTTGAAGTTACAAAAACGCAATGAACAACAAGTACCTACCTACGTAGCGTAGGGGCGGAGCTTAACTAACACTGAATCCAATCATTCAAGCGTGGGTTCGCGTTACATTGCGCGCAATAAAAACTTGTTTTTTTTTATTTAAAAAAAAAAAATTACGGTTCCCAGCAATAATTTTTGCGCAAAGCTACTTAGCTGTACGTACAGTATGCGTAGTTTACGGCTTTGTGATGTGTCTTTTTACACCCTGTATGTATAGTGTCTTTATAAAAGTATGCGTTGCTTGACACATGATAAATCCTTATTTAACTTGACATTTATATAAATCTTAAGTTGGTTGTTCGATTTCAATTGTTTACCTCTAATCGATATTTATTTAAATGTGTTAATGAACTTAAGTAAGTTTTACAGTTTATTTTAGGATGTCACGCAAACCGTTATGAAATGAAAAGGGTATAGAATTGACTGTTTTTAGCTTCAGGTACTACATGGGAACAAGATTCTTATCAGTATCGCCACAGTATAATAACGTAACAGTATTACGCCTTGGCAGCGACCTTCGGCCGCTCGGTAGATATGGCTTCCGCATCCGTGCGTAACTGCCGTGCACTCGAGACTGTTGCGTACTGGTATACACTGAGATTTCGGCCATTTTCTAAATACTGTTTAGAATACATAATACTGTTACTTATTTATGCTGTAGTATCGCGAAGTTTATGCATAGACGATGTTGCTATCCAACTTGAAGTTTTCCCTTATAGCACCCAAAAGGCCACGATATAGCCAATTCTTAGGCGAAAGTTTTATCTTAAAGTGGCTTCTCATGATACTCTTGAGAATAGCCAATGAAGTGTTCTCTTTGCAGCTGAAGAACACCCAGACTGAGGGTCAATATTTTCGATCTTAACTTTATTTATTACTAGCCGCTGCTCGCAGCTTAGCCCGGATCGATTTTTTTTTTCATATAAAGTTAGCCTAAGTTGCTCCTTATAACATCAGCTATCTGTCAGTGAAAGTCCCATTAACATCGGGCCAGCCGCTTCGGAGGTTAGCCGGAACAAACAGACAGACAGAAATGTTAAAATGCCTTACATACTTTCAAATGCATTTAGTAAAAAGCTGTTATTTTGTCATTACAGACAATACAATTTTATTTATTTGTATGTATACATGTACCTACAGATGTCACGCAAACCGTTATGAAATGAAAAGAGTAAAGAAAAAAAAAAAAAAAATGAGACGGTAATATTTAATAAATAAATATATAACAAAAATAATAATTAAATAAATTAGCAATTATAATAAATTAAATAATATAGCAATAATAATTATTCGAAGAAAAATAATTTATCTAAGTAGATGAATAAACAGAATACATATTTACAGGTATATAAAAATAATCTAAAATACTTAAGTACATTTTTGCACATAAAATAATACATATTTAATAGATAAGCGAGATGTTTAGTGTCATAATCGCGATCTCCTGATTTTGATTATATGTCATTTAAAACTTGTTCCGAAAATAACAAACATATTGATCTCCTAAAACAGGGCTTCCTCTCTCCTATCCTTTGGCTGTGCCCTACAGGGTCCATAATGATCTAAATTATATAGTTACCACATAATTACACATAAAGGCTCGTGTAGACCAGCGCGTCGCGACGGCGCGACGCGACTCGAACAATACAATTTCTAAGAAAACTTCACGGTATAACAATAGCTCGTGTCGCGGCGCGCTGTCGCGTCGCGCTTGTCTGTACGAAGCTTTATGGTAAAGCAATAAAAGTATTGAGTATTGACTGTTTTACTTTTAAATCACAGAAGAGAAAACAAAGATTTTTCCTTGTATTTCGAAGATTATTTACGTTTATGGACGTTGTTGCTACGTGCCTTCAAGTTTTTTTAGAGCACCCAAAAGGCCACTATATAGCTACTTCTTAGACGAGAGTTTTATCTTCAAGTGGCCTTTCATGATACTCTTGAGAATAGCCAATGAAGTGGCTTTCTTCTTGGCTGGGGACCACCCAGTTTGAGGGGCAATATTTTCGCTCTCAATTGTAGAAATTTACTTTTTAGGTTTCGCCATGTCCGTCTGTCTGTCTGTCTGTCTGTATTTCTTTCCGCGGCTTACCTCATAGACTCTTAGTACTAGAAAGCTGTAATTTGAAATCTCTCAATACAATATTGTGCGTACAAACTTACATTTGCAGTTGAGAACATGTTTTTGAACTACAATGTTAAGTTTGTTCTTGGGATAAATTCATCACAACTACGGAATCCTTCATAGTGCTTGGTCCGATACGCACTTCGCTGGTATTTTTTTTCAAACCTCCCTATTCATAAAAACTTAGGAATGCCTTGAAGGCATTAAATAGAGCGTCAGGCGGGATTCAAAGTCAAGATCTTACGTTCGCAAGTTCGACGCCATAACCTTTGGACCACTGGCTATTGCTGCTTCGTAAGAGTACAAGTAACCATAACAAATAAAAGGAAATATAAAAAATGACATAATATTCGTAATACTAGTAATTAAAGCCGCCTATTCACGGCACGTCCAAACAATCGATAGAGCGAGACCTCCCCTGCGACAATCGTTGAACTTACGAGTTGCGGCGGGCAAGTTCATTGAGTGACTCATCCGCACTTGTAAGGCGTCGCATTCATAATACGAGCGGTCGATGGTTTTTCTTGAATTTACAGTAAGATGGAGCAGTTTGAGAATTGATAACGAATAATCGGAGGATTACTTTGAGAATCATTCCAGATACCTATGGAGCAGAATGAGAACAAAATAATAAGTATTTTTATATAATAATAATTCTTTGGAGTAACTTTGGAATTAATGTATGAGATTCTTATCATTTTAGAACAAAAGAATGGAGTACTTTGGGAATAACCCATGAGGTTTAGAACTTTAGATAAGGGTCGTTTAGATAGTGGTATGTTTTACTTTAGTAACTCGAGTTGGGTACAGAGATTATTTTGTAGGTCATGTTTTCGGGTCTGTAAAATATATATTTTAGAAACGTTGTCAACATGCATCACTTTGCACTTTTACCATTAGTTAAATTATTTAATCCAATTAAAATAATACCATAAGTGCCGATAATCCACAATATATAATATTTACTACATTTTGCATTGTTATTAATGTTAAAATTCCCCGCAACTCTCACTAAAATAATAGATAAACATAGCAGAAAAGTAAACACGGTGAAACTTCACGTTTACACAGATAAAAGATGCAGATAGAAGAAAAAAATATGTGCCACGCCATTATGTACGAGGAAGTTCGTTATCTGTTCATGTCAAGACAATTACTTGCGTATAACTTGTTTGTCTTTTAACGCACGGTGCATGGGAATCTTTATTGCGTTTGAACTGTGTGCAATGTTAGAAGCACGTACAGTTTTAGCTTACGCTTTGTTTTTAGATGACGTCACCGGGCCCAATGAACTCAATGGCACCCGAGATATCCTAGACTAGATGTTTCTTTTTAATCAAGAAAGCAAACGACATGAATAGAAATCCATGTGTCACTGTGCGTTTGCTTACATGCTACTGCTACTCAATGACAGATCGTTTTAATGTTCGTTAACGAAATGGTTCCGCTACAAAATCCATTCAGTTTTATACCTACACTAGCTAAGCCCCGCGGTTTTACCCGCATAAGTCGCGACCTCGTCGGAATATCGGGACAAAACGTATCATATGTCCTTCTCCAGGTCAGGGTCTACCCATGTGCCAAATTTTATCCAAATCGGTTCACCTGTTTTAGCGTAAAAGCGTAACAAACAAACAGACAAACTCACTTTCGTATTTATAATATTAGTTAGGATAATGTAGTTTAAAAAAAAAAAAAGGAAAGGAAAGGTGATTTTATGCAAAAAAAAAATTAAACTGTTCTCTAGGAGCATATTTCTACGGCAATCTTCCACAAAAAGACGTTTTATTCTGAGAGAATTTACCCTCCCGACTCCGTTTTATCAAAACAGCACCCATGCTGAAAACAAACGCGTGTCACATGGCGAATAATGGCAATAAATGAAGAGAATTTGCGTCATTTCGCGGAAAACTTGCAAAGAATTTCAGCTGCGATGATCCGCTGTCTATAACAAAATGTCTGACATTTTTGCTACAGGTAAAATGATACTAATTCAATCATTTTTTGTATACTGTAAACTGGGACAACTTAAAGGTTTGTTATTTTTATTTTGTAAGATTTGTTTTCCAAATGATATCTAATAAAAAAATTGTACTACATGTTGACATAATTATTGTAGGTATGCCTATTAGGCAGGACATAATGGAAGTCGTAAAAATCATTCAGATGAAGAAGGTGGATAGGTAGTTTATTAAAAGTATACAGAAAATACCTAAGTATATTATTTCATAAATTAGGTTAAAATAAAACTTATTTAAAAAAAAAACTTGCAACATTCACCTTTTTGTGTACATAAAAGATCTGCATCGTGAGTATCGTGACATCACACGCCGTGACGTAACCTCAGCATGTTATTGTAACAACGATAAGTGAATGCAATTAGTGTAGTTTCTGGGAACAGAGCGTACTGTATGCGCAGGAGTCGCAGGATGATTCACTGGTATCTGTGCCTGGTATTTTTAGGTGCTGTGCTACTTGTTGTTATGTGTCTTATTATCATTGTATAAACAGGAAACTTATAGGCAAAACCCACTCGATAATTTCTTGGACAATATATAGTATTTTTAAAAGGATGATTTGCAGTATCTGTTTTTGTATACCAAAAAAATACGTTAATGTTGGAGCATATTAAGTAACAAAAACAAATAAATGATTCTTAATTCTTGCACACACAATCCAAGCCTATGGCGTGGACATCAAACTGAGGGACTTACGTTCTCCGAAGCGCTTTGCATAATTTATTTATCTTTATTTTAGTCTAAAGTGCCCGGTTGATGGCTCGCCTCCCATTACCACAGAATACATAATAATACAAGTACATGGGACTATAACATAACTGAAGAAAAATATGGGTGTACTTAAGGCACACCTCTGTCTAACCCTTCGAGGCGTACAGTCGTGATGTTCTGTTATGTGTTTATTTTTTCCCCACTATAAAGTTCAAAGTCAAATCATTTATTTCAAATAGGCCCTAGTCAGGCACTTTTGAAAGTCAAAATTTACAAAAAATTGAATTTATTCTAGTCGCCCCTTCCAAAAGGTAGTTTTCGTATGGAGAAGAATGGACAAGAAACTCCACCGTTACTCTTTTAAAATGTTTTACAATATTTTGTATACGTAGGCACATTAGTTATATTATAATTATATGTGAAGACGATACACCTAGAATAAAAATACTATACCACAGTAGGTAAAAAGAATTAAAAATGAAGCAACGAAAAGGGTGGCAAAATCTGATACCATGGATTCGATTCTCGGATCGGATTGACCGCGTAGGCATTAAGCTTCGTACAGATCAGCGCGACGCGACAGCGCGACGCGACACCGGTTATTGTTATACCGTCAAGTTTTCTTAGAAATTGTATTGTTCGAGTCGCGTCGCGGCGTCGCGTCGCGCTGGTCTGCACGAAGCTTTACACTTTTCTATGAAACAGCTAACCGACGAAAACTTTCAACACAGGGGGGTTCGGAATCATGTACTAAATCCATGGTAACAGTTTTCACGTGAGCAGGGTGGCAGACCCTGTATATTCTGGACATGAACCTAAATGATTTGTTTCTATGTTGAACATGTTCAACCGAAACATTTTGTAAAGCTTTTTCTACAGTACCTCTATACCTTCCAATTTATAAGGACCAACATAATCTAGTAAACTGTGTACTAGCTCCTTATCTCGTTACCTACAAAGTTGACCTTCGATCGCCACTAAATACATAAGCAAGCTACATTGTGTACAAACAGATGATATAAGCTATGCACACATTGATAAGAGAAGACAATATTGTCGAATTCTCGGAACAAACTAACTAAGTAACAAGGAATCATGCGCAGCCATCACTGTGATTATGTGATATCTTTCACTGTTTATTTTTTCGCTGAAAAAATGTTGTGATGGCCCAGAGGTTAAACTCGAGGTGGTGGTTTCGTATTTATTTATTTATATATTATACTTTATTGTACACTAGATACATTACATAAAGAAAAAGTAATACACTACAAAATATACAATGGGCGGCCTTATCGCCTACTGCGATCTCTTCCAGGCAACCTTGGAATGGACAGTGATTTTCTGGACATAAAATGGGGCTGTCTGTGGTGCAAATAAAAGGTATATAAGTATAATATACTATAATAGATACACAGATAAATGCTATATAATAGATACATAGATACATACATACTAACTATATAACCAACGAAAATTAATGACAGTACATATTATTACAGCTAACGATAAGAACAAAATCATAACGACAAGTAATGTTCTTTCATGAGTCTTTTTAACGACATTATCAAGTTTTTTTTTGGCGCATCAACCCGCACAGAACCTGAAAAAAAATACCTGAACCTGAATAAAGATTCTACTCACTACCTACATACTCAGATTATTCTGAGTATTGAGTTCGAACCTCACAGACCCTTGCGACCTTTTTAAAATTATGCCTACAGGATAATAAAAGAGGAGCTCGTGGCTAAGTAATAACAGCCGCACGAGTCGATCCATTGGGTTAAGCTACGCTTGCCGGGTTGGCCCGTGGATGGGTGACCATCTTTACATACCGAGACTCTCCGTGCTTCGGAAACCACGCTAAGCCGTTGGTCCCGGCTGTCATTCGTGGATCTTTGATAGTCATTACCGGTCGTCAGAATCCAGAAAATCTGAAAACCAGCTGGGTGTGGAGGTCAGATAGGCAGTCGCTCCATGTAATATACAGGTATTCAGCTGTATCCGGTTAGACTGGAAGCCGACCCCAACCAAGTTGGGAAAAGGCTCAGATTGACATACAGGATAATAAATCACAATCGAAGGATTTTGACGGAAATTTCAAATCCGTTGCTTATTACCTATGTTTGGAAAATTCGCCTACTCGGCAACGTAAGTAACGCAATGAATGTTGTCAAAATGGAATTCGCAGCTGGGGATAAATACTAAAAAACAGGCCAAAAAAAATATAATTATGTAGTAGTTTTTTTGTTTTTTATTATTTGCGATATTATTCTGTCCGCCACTTTGTCCGCGAGCCTATAACCTTGCTCAAGCATTAGGCTACCCAATGCAATAAGAATTTCTCAAATTCGACTGGTAGTTCCGGAGATTAACCCCTACATTCAAACTTACAAACAAACAATCAAACGAACAAACTTTTACCTCTTTATAATATTATTATTGTAGTATACAGGGTGGCAGGGTCATCGACGCGAAAACTGATACCATGGATTCAGTAGGTACATGATTCTGAAACCCCTGTGCGCTGAAAATTTTCGTCGGATATTAAAAAAAAAAATCTGCTGTTTCATAGAAAAGTGCAATACCTACGCGGTCAGAATGTATGGAACAGCAGATTTAAAAAAAAGTAACCGACGAAAATTTTCAACACAGCGGTGTTCAGAATCATGTACTGAATGAATCCATGGTATCAGTTTTCGCGGCGATGTCCTTGCCACCCTGTATAGTAAATAGTAAATATAGTAAAATAGTAATTATAATAATTGTAATAGTATAGATAATATATTGCATGCGAGATTAGCAGTTGTGTTGCATGCAAATACGAGTAAAAGGTGCAATGGGCACCTTGTTTTTATTGTTGATACCTACCTCATTAGGAGATAGCAATTACGGTTATTGATCTTGGAATCCTGTGTTCGTTATGTAGATATTGGAATTTCTTGCATGTAATTTTATCGATGCCGATGTCTAAACCCTGTTAGTGAACGAGATATTACTTAAAGCTCAATGCAATTTATTCAAACCTCAGTTTGTTTTGGACAAATACAGACAGAAAACAAATACTCTAACTATTTGCTGAAATAATGTTGACTGTTTATGCACAAAATGTTTTCATAGAGCAAAAACTTGTGAGATAGTTTCTGCTCTATGAATAAGGTAAATAAAATAAAGGCAATGACAATGCAATGCTTACGGCACTATAGCCGGGCCGAGGCAGCACCACTATTATGCCGCAAATAGCGCCACTTTATCCGATAGGGATAGAATGCCGCTAGCGGCACTTTATACACTTCCTAAAATGAAATAAAACTCTTTTAATTCAGACTATTTTTGTCCATATTTTGTTAGTACTAATTACATTATCTTAAAACTATGTTAGTAATGACGAGATCAATTAATAGCTCTATGAAAACATTTTGAAATTATTATTGAAATCAAACTCAAATTCTGTATTTTAATAAGTGCCAAACAAAACATTTACAGGTTGTCAACCTGATAGCCTAGCCTATCCTTACGTTTAGTTTAGCCTATGTACATATATGTATACATAAACTCACGCCTCGTTCCTATAGGGGTAGGTAGACACTACAACCTGCTACGATCCTTACATACTCCTTTTGATTCGTTTACGTTCATACATCTGGACACAAACGCTCACTGTAGTCTTGAAAAATCCTAAAATGTAGGGAAACCATAAAAAAAAAAACAAAATCGAATGCCCAGGGTCGCAAATTATTCTCATCGACATGATCATCTTTCTACTTAGCCTTTTCACAACTATGTTGAGGTCGGCTTCCAGCCGCTGAGCGACTGCCTATCTGACCTGCACAACCTAGTTACTAGGTATCACGATACACCTTGGTAAGATTGGTTGTCAGACTTCTGGGCTTCTAACTACCCGTAACGACTGTCAAAGATCTACAAATGACAGCTGGCACCAACGGCTAACGTGCTTTCCGAGGCACGGAAGGGTCTTAGTATGTAAGGACGAACTGCGGCGTAGCTTAACCTGTCCTGTCGACCCTTGAGGCTGTTATTACTTAGCCACACGCCCCACACCTCACACAAATGATTTTCATCGAGAACTAGGTGCAAAAATCAACAAAAAAAGCAACTAAAATCCGTATTAAACTTGACCTTAGAGGTATAATAGGCGTGTTATTTAAAATCCGAGAGCCTATCAAAGCGTACTGCGAATGTTCGCTCAGCTGTGACATCTGCCTCTTTGCCAGCCGAGCGTGAGAGAAAGCAAGCATTCGACGCGCTGCCACAGAGTAGCTGGTGTGGAGCCAGTGCTGTTGGTGTACTGGGCGTTAGAGAGATGATGCGGAGGGTATTCTGATAGGATGTAACATAACACCTTGTTTCCCCGATGGGTTGGGCAGATATGCACCTAGATTAAACGCTACCTGTGGATATTTACGATAAACTAGCTCGGTGACCCGACAGACGTTTTCCTATCGCTTAGGCGGTCGTCCCATATAAATTTGATTACCTTTGCTTGGGTAGTTTTTGAGTTAGCTTGAATATTTTTTTTCCTACTAAGTCTATGTGGATAATGTTATGATAACTTCCTGTCACTGTTATTTACATAGCAGGTAGTGGTCTAAGGTAGTGGTATTCGAATTTGTGTGGGGTAGGTACCACAACTAAAAAGTGATAAATAAAAACTGTTTACAAAAAAAAAAAACAACCAACTTATTTTTTTACTTACTTTACGTATTTTTTTTGTAATCTGTAATTCTAAAAATAGATCTGATGTTTGATCCTTCACCAGGCGACTGATAGCCATCTTCTAAAATATAAATATTCTTTCATAGGCAGTTTCCAAATATAGTAGGCATTGTTCAGACCTAAAGTATTCCTAGTCGGTATGTCCATTCACGCTTCAGTTTGCTAGGTAATGTGGGATTTCGCTTGGTAAGCGCTCGAGGCCTCCCAATGGGTAACCATGCGTCAAAATTTTTCAAGTATAGCAAGAAATTATTGGTCACAGCAGAAAAAACGAACAATGTAAAAATACAGGGTGTTAAAGTAATTGCGTGCCATAGCTTGAGGGTGAGTTCAGAGTCGATAAAGGAACCCATAAAAAATAAATACATTTAAAAAAAAGTTTAAAAAAAATCGAAAATTATCATAAGATGAACCTAATGTAGTACCTACTAATTAAATAGCAATCGTTTAAAATTGATTAAAAAATTACTTAAAATAAGTTTTTATTTTGTTTAAATGCTAATAAATAATTTCCTAGAGTTACTACCTACTATCGAACGCAATGAAAGTATTTAAACAAATAATTTTTTTTATTCTTTTTTTTCTGGGTTCCTTTACTTTTTTTTAAGATATTTTTTTTTTCCTGGGTTCCTTTATCGACTCTGAACTCACCCTGAAGCTATGGCACGCAATTACTTTAACACCCTGTATTATAATCTACAGTGGAGCGAATGCGTTCTTGACACCTGTCAGTTTCATGCCAACTAATATGTGTTTTGCTAATTTGATCTTTATTACTGCTAGAAATTGTCCAACTGACAGGTGTCAGGAACGCATTCTCTCGACGGCCGGACTGTACTAACTTTTGCCCGCGGCTTCGCGCGTAGGTCGGACATGATCGGGAACATACTCCCGGGATAAAAGTCCTATATTAGTGTAGTGGTCCTGTGTGCCAAATTAATATGGTAACAAACAGACAGAGTTACTTAATATTACTATATGGTAGTGTTATGGATGTATGGATTTTAAACCCATCACCTTTTAAGACTGCTAAATGGATCCAGTATTTCGATATCTCCCAAATCACGAACTTGAAGACTTTGACTTGGATCAGCAAGAGCGACTGTAAATTCTAATCATCAAGTCGCAAATATATTTCCCAAATCTGTTTCCCTAACAAAGTTCATTCTGCAATCTGGTAAACTAGGTCAATGAAAGTCCCAGGCCCTATCAGACAATATTCACGGTAGGCGACGCGTGAATCTGAACGATATTATACGATACATCGCTACAATGAACGGGTTTTACATAACCTTGTTTTCAGTGGAATAATCTGGATTTTTGGGCCATTTCCTTGCGAAATTGGGAAATCCTACATTACTCGTTTTCATTGGAAAATTCTGATCCTTAGTTTAGATTTGTTAAGTGAAGCTCACTATGTTGTGGCGAAAATCTACGAACCTACTTTAATTTTCATTTATGTTCACATAATAACAATATGTTATGCAGTCCATTGGGGTCACCCCAGTATTTGCCTTTCAACAGACAATCTATTCTGGTCAATTCTTTGTAAAACTTACGAAATGTCTTTATCCACTTCATAATCAGCCTATAACGTTCCCACTGCTGGGATACAGGCCTCTCTGCGAGAGAGAGTGGGCCGTAATCCACAACGCGGGCCAAGTCGGGTTGGTAGATGTCACATGTCTTTGAATTTTTCGTTCACATGCCGGCTTCCTCGCGATGTTGTCACTCATCGTTTTGAGAGCAGTGGCGATGAAATTATTTACACCAAGTAAATCGCCTGCCTGGCTTCTAACCCAGGACCTACAACTCGTAAATCGGTGCCTTTACCACTGGGCTACCACTGCATATCCATCTACCAAATCAAAATGTGAAAATCGTTATGCTCATAAATAGTTATATCGTGCATACTCAATGCAAAAACTAATCCAAGCAGAATAGTCAACGAATGATTACCTGTTTCCAATAACTTCAATCACATCACAATTGCTAATAAGTTACAAACGTACCAACGAACTCTAGTGTAAATCTTTAATACAACAAAAACCATAAATAGTAATAAGCTATTACGAAAATGACAATAGATTACTTGCGACAAAAACCTGCGCATGATTTGTCGTTACCAGCACTTCACGTCACGGAGTTTAGACGAAATAATTGTAGCGGAGTGATGACCAGGAAAATGTCGTGAGGAAAGTTTTGAGTATGAACGTGGATGATTATAAGAGTAGGGGGAAGACCAAAGAAACGATGGATGGACTGTGTGGAAGATGATATGGCTAGAAAAGGTGTGACTATTGAGATGACAACTAATAGAGAAGCATGGAAGAAAAAGACATGTTGCACCGATCCTCAAATAAATTGGGTTAAGGGCAAGATAATGACAAGTGATGTCAAACTAAAATATAGCGAATATAAAATAGGTAGTGGGACAATCATAGAGAATATATATGTTGATGACCAATAGAAACTAGAGACAGATTGTGAACTACATTTTTTTATATTACGAGTTGTGTTGGATCAAAATATAGATATCTAGCGTGGATCAAACGCTTGTGGTGAATCAAAAGAATTTCCGTCGAAACTTATGGTACAATTGTTTGTAAGAGGTTTGTCTTTCACTGATAGAAAGCTATTGTCGAGTGCCATAGGATTTTGCGCGTACTTTCTGTTGGACGGAAGTCGCGGGCAGAAGCTAGTGTTTACGAATACTAGATAAATTAGAGTCGAGTCAACTCTAGCGTCCGTTACCTAATCTTTGCGGAAGAAGTCCATCTGTCTATCTTTCCTTCGTTTCTCTTCAGTCTTTTTTATTCTTCTCTATTTGAGACCTTTATATTCTTTATTTGAGAATGGTTCTGGCTGATAGCCCTCCTGATTTTATGCTGTAATGTTTGGCCTAACCTCGTAGGTCCATCATCCCGTTTCAGCCCGCAAGTTCACCCTTCAATCCGAAACAGATAATTGCTGCTTTGCGATTTGCTGTTTTCCGATGAACTCTTTCACAAGGTGCTTCACTAATCAACAGTTTTTTTTTATAAAGAACTTTATCGTAATTTGTCACGCTAGTGTAATGTCGCTGGCGTCATTCGTCACGCGTGCAGTCTTAGTAATGAGTTGGTAGTGTGATGACCGAGTGAAAACTGGTTTGTATTAATAGGCAGTGCGACGGCTTATAACCACGTGTAGATAAAAACAGTTTTGTTGCTTGTGTATGATCTGCTTGAAAACAATGAACGGGGTAAATTTTTCCAATGCGAAAAGGTAACGTCTCGTCCCTAACAGGACTGTTAACTTAATTATTCGATAAATTTTACAATTAGTGAAGACTTTTAAAGTAATCCTAACTAACATTCTAAATGCGAAAGTGAGTTTGTTTGTTACGCTTTCACGCTAAAACGGCTGAACGGATTTGGCTAGAATTTGGCATATAGGTATACCATGACCAGGGTCAGGACATAATATACTTTTTATCCCGATATTCCCACGGGATCGAGACTTATGCAGGTGAAACCGCGGGGTGCAGCTAGTACCTAATAAATTCTGCTGCCAAGCAACGTGGATATGTTCCGATGTGATGGGTATGGGCCCAAATGTAACTTCAGGCACCGTCGACATTTCAGGTTTGACACCAACGATCATTCTATTTACTTATAAATCTTTTTATTCTCTCCTTGTGATGGCTCTGGTTTTGCAAAATGTCCATACGCGGCGTTGACGACTTGACAACAGTTCATCAAGACGGCCTTTCCCTTTTTAGCATTGCAAAATAAATGATTTCTTTCTTTCTTTCTTAGACAGAAACAAAATCAAAAAATTGCAAAGATTTTACTCACGTGCTTGTATCTTTACCTACATAACTTTTGTACTAATAATACAAAACGTAAACATAAATCTATTGCTAGCCATCCAGACAAAAGTCGTAAATTGCGACAATCATCAGTCTTGGCAAGCTATAAAAGGCTCAACAAATATAAAACTCGGCTTGCAGACTTTATTATGAACCCCGCAAATATAAGTTCCTAGGAATTCCTACCTCGGCTTAGGAATTCCTATTACCGGACGTTTCAGGCGCCTCTCTGGGAATCTCTTTTTTATTCCCATTCTAATGACGCTCAATATCGTTTGTTTTATGACTGGAAATGGCATTCAGGTTTATTATTGTGAATATTTCCTTAATTCATTTATTGATTTCCGTTCGGTGGATACAAACTTTTTCTTAAACCCAACGCATAGCATTTATGACCATTTACAGGAACTTTTGAATTATCAAGTAGTCAGTCAGTTGAGTCAGAAAAATCTCTTGGAGAAGAACGGCCCAGAAACTCCATGGACACTCTTTTAAATCAAGATATTATTTATAAGTAACATTTTAGTGGGTATTACAAAACTTTAGTGAGATTTAATTTTAATTTGAAGAACTCTCAAGAACATTCATGAATATCTGGCATAGGTACATTAGAAAGTGAAGCCATTTAGTCATAATAACAACAGGTTTATCATATGAATTTTTCTTGTTGTTTCAAAGACCCACTCAAGAAGTTTAACGTATACTACAAATAAACCTGTTTTCCTCATTTGTTAAATGACTACCAACTCATCCTTTAAAACAATTATTGTATTTCAATGACCATTATGCAAGTAAAGATAACCTTATTAGAAAACTGTCTACACTTAGAATTGATCTGTGACAGTTGATTGATTAGTAGTCAGAAAAGATTAGTTATCAAAACACGCAACCCACAAAAGGATTCTACAGTTATAGTACCCACGTGCCCAAACGATCATTTAAGCCCAGTAGCGGCTGCAATAAACAAGACAACCACCTAAACAATAAATATTAAACGTATTTCCAATAATCTGACTCACCCTGCAGATGTTAATACTACTCCAGTTGAAACAGACAAACAGACAGATCCTTTATAAATAAACCTTGATCGCAGACTGGATAGTGTTGAAGATAACGAAGTAAGCCAGGCAGATTCAGCTGATGGACTAGACTATAAACTAAATGCTTTGGAATGTATGTGTGCAAGAATGATGCATGCTTTCAAGTGCTTTTGGTTTAAGATGGTTTGAAGCTTGGATCAGTATTTTATGGCAGTGATCAAGAAAGGTTTAGACCACTTTCAAATATGACCTGTTTTAAGTTATGCTGTGCTTAAAATTTAAACTTGCATTTGTTTCTTGGGCCAACTGTTTCGTTTTCTCACAGTGACTTAACTAGCTATAATTAGAAAAATAATATCCTTAACAATCATCGAAATCATTTTTATTGTTAAGGATATATTTTTCTCTAGAGTAGGGAACTATTATTCGAGGAATAATCGCTAAAATTAGATACTGGTTATGATAAAGTTTTCTTAATGTTAACCTGCATAGATATAAAATTCACGCATGCGAAGAAACTGCAATTATAAAAAAATATGAAAGCCATTCAATCGAAAACAAACATTACCACATGACATATTACTTTTAAACTTCCGAACAAAAGCACACAGCAAAGTCAAAGAACAGAGCAGCATAAAATCCTATCTAAGTTTTAGCTGCGTCATCCTTCAAAACTGGACTACCTCGACCTAATCCAATCCCTAATACATTACCCGTTCAAACAGAGCTCGTACTTCAAGAGTTAATGTAAAGTCAACAATGTATAAAGCAGATATCGTTTTGTTCGATGGATGTTGAGCTCTGGGCGAAGTTAGTAAGGGTTCTATCTATTTGTGGCATGCTTAGGAATGCGTGCAGTAGATTCTATACTTAGGAGAGGAAATACGATGTTTAGAAACATTGACAGTTTGTAACGAGCTGGAGAAAGTAGAATTGTATGATTATAGACTTGTTTCCTGGCACCTGGGACCTGTTAAAGTGTAAATGTTATTTGCAGAGTACGTGTATTTCTGCCTTGGTACTTCCCTTTGGAAACTACGGTTATGAATGTTTTGCGATTTTAGTCCAAATTTCTAAATAAATCCAAATATTGACATGTTGACTTGTTTTCCAAAATTGTTTCTCATTTTGAAAAAGCATAGATTATAAGCTTATTAATTGTAAAATCTGTAGGTAGGTGCTGATACTAGACCAATCGTGACTAGTGTGACTACACTTATTCTTATCAAGATATACATATACTCTAAGTTATGCTTAACTTAGTCATACCAGAGCAGCTGCACACCTGTAATTAACATACTTACAACTATTAAAATTTTACATGGGCTTATGTAGCATGTACCGTAACCTTTACTGACGAATACAATATTTAAGAAGGTAGACCCATTCTTCTTAAACCTAAATAATAAATATACTCCAAAATGTCGTTTTATTTGCTACCACACAAGAGAATTAAAGGAAACTATAAATTGTACTAAAGTTACACACTAAACTGTAATAATAAGAGAAGATAAAGACAATAAATTCAGGAGAATGTCACAAGAAAGGAAATTGCAGACATTAGAGAAAAACATAGACAATGTCTAAACATAACATTAGGTCTTACTCGATAAATTGTGGGAAAGGAAACAAACTGAACGTAATGGAGATAATAAAATATTTAAGGAGCAGAGAGATCTATTTTGTATAAGTAATTAAGTAAAATCTATAAGAGGGCAGAGAAAATACAAGGAGACTAAAGGCGATTAAATCCAGACTGAAGAAAATATACAATATCTTGAATATGTAACGTAATTTGAAATCTAACAGAAGTATAACAACTGTACAGTAAATACGATAAGGAAATTAGATAAACTAAATTAGAAAATCAAGGGAAATCTAAACTATCCCAACGAGGCTGAATCCTTAAATCTTTATTCATGTTTATAAATAAAACATTCTCAAAATATGGCTCCAGCAGGAAGATCCGGAAATTAAATACATTTAGCCAAATAGTAAAGCCGCCAGAAAATCTAAACAGAGCACTAGATTTTATCGTTTTATGCTAAATGGAAATCACGAAAGCCGACTTGGAAATTAGGAATATTTAGCCAAGTGATTTCCACTTTGTGTCTAGCTTTTAGTGTTAGCATACTTAAAGATAAGCTCTTCTACAAAAAGCTTTACAAAATTATTTTCATTTATCTGGATCGCATTTGTCAACTACATATTTTCACCTTATATGAAGTGATGATGCGGCAACTGGGTTGTGGAGACCATATAGGCAGTCGCTCCATGTAAAATACTGGTATTCAGCTGCATCCGGTTAGACTGGAAGCCCTAACATTGTTGGAAAAAGGCTAGGCAGATGATAATGAAGTAATGATGCGGTAAATTCTAGGTACCATAGTTACTATGGTACCTAGAAGTAATCCATTCTCGTCTAAAGTCTCGTTTTATCTCATATCCAAAATAGATATTCTCTTCATCTAAGCCATAAGATATATCCTAAAATGGTTGTCTGAAGACCTGTCGTCTAACGTGTAATATATTCGGATGGCATCACAATAAGGAAATTGAATCGGCAGAGATCGTCGCCATTTCCCGAATATCTACCTCTGGGACCGATTGGATTGGTTCGCTCGCTGCGGGCTAAGCAGATATCTAGCTTGTAGATCAAGGTGTCTTTTTAAAGTAGATTTATTTTTGATGTTACATTATGTGGTACCTGTAAAGAGATTGTAAGGTAAAGGGTTACGAGACAAGATATACCTACATCGTTTTTGGTGAAGTCTTTTGAGACATTGATAGCAGACTTTACTTTAGAGAATACTTACTAAGATTACATAGATAAAGAAAAAACGAAGACTTGATCCATTAGAGGGATTTCACATCAAGGGATACCGTTTTAAATCTGTGGGTTAAAAACGAGAAATCTCAAGAACTTTTAAGATTGATTTGGATTGCAATAAATTATAGGAGGAGCCGTGAGGCCTTATTGGTTCTACTGCGAGATTTAAGAAAAGATCAAAGAGTAAAATTATCAATAAAATTATTCCAAGAAACAACGGTTTCTCTACAGACAAACTGAAATCATCGATGAATGATAAACATCACATAACTACACTTTCCGAACACGATGCGATCGCAATTTTAAAATACATTGAATTATATCTTCGTCCTCATTTCTCTGGTACCGTACTGACTCGGAATTATATGCGGACAATTATTTGGCATCGTGATGGAATTTGAGCTGATTTGCATGGAATTGTGGATAATGATGGTCGTTGGGAAAACTTGAACTGATTGCTATGGTACTCATTATTATTAGTTATGGTCATGTATTATTTGATGAGAATTGATTTGACTTTGTCATGATGTTGACTGAAGGTTAAAAAACCTGTGGTTTATCTTCTTTAATTGTAAGACAAGACCAAGAATTCATAACTTATATTATATTATTCGTGATACATCCTGAACTCAAACCGATTTTTAATCATGACCATTCCTACACATTTTTTAAACGCGATTGTGTTCTAGAAATGAATCATTTCTTATCGCCCTCGACAGATCGCATCTCAAAATCAATGAGTACTAATACCTTGTTCTAATTCTCATGCAAGTTCCCAAAATTACAAAAACTCATAATAGTGATGTCGCAATCCATTGTGGGATATAATTGTATCGTCGTGACCTCAGAGCACTTGGAGGTGCCCTCAGTCACGAATTTGTAAGGTCGCTTTCACAATGATGATGCGTTGGTAAAGAAATTGAAGAATAAGGGGTCTTGGTAACATATTAATCAAGGCGAGATGACCCTGTACTAGTGGTAGTGGGTTGATTGAAACAGAGTGTAGATTGCAGAAGTTCTCTTCAATCAAGGTCAAGTTGTTACAACAATGTCGGATGCAATGGGTGAGGGCTTTGTCCAGATGTCTTTTTGCTGAGATGATGATGAATCAAGGATAAAGTGACCTTTGGCTTCTACAGAAAATATTTTATCAGATCATAATTCTAGACAATTAGATGCAGGGCTCCTGTCAAATTGTTTCCTAGAATTTTTATGCAAAAATATGGTGACAAAGCTACAATACACAGCCAATTCATCAGATGACGCACTTGCATGAAATATCTGAACAACGACGCGGTGTGTGAAGATTAACATTACTATTTCATATTTTCTAGCAGAAAATACGAATTGACTTTTCCTTTTTATCGTATTTAACAAACTTTTAAACAACCACGCCTTATTCCTCCGTCCGCACAAACACAGAAAAACGAAAAAGAAACAATAATGAGATAATCCAACATTAATTCGCCTCTTATTACGAACCACATGATGCATTATTAAACCATAAACATCTGGGAAAGCAGCGGTTTTTCCATTTGTGGCGGCTCTGTAAATCATATCTCCTGGGAACGGATCCGAGTCCTATTTTAGCGAGGAAATCGTCTTGCAGCCTCCTGAGATGTTGCGATACGAGTAGCGTTGCTGAACCAAGTGGGATTGCATGTGATGTGACGGGATGACTTCTTAGTATAGGAGAAGTTTGACATGGTTCCTGGGACCTCTTGCAGTACTTGTTTTCAAGTGAATCGTTTGATTAATAGTCGAATCTCAGATAATTTGCGAAAAATGATAACGATGGTGTTCAGGTTATGAAGATGTGTTGCGGACAAGAGAGTTTATTCAGTTGTAAAGTAATTTGCCTCATTTCCAGTACAAATATTATTGTGTCACCAAAAAACATAATTGATACTAGAAATGAGGTTACCGAAAATATATTGAAGGATATGTGAATAGATTATGCAGGATAACGTTTTATTTAGTAGAATCTAAGAAAATACATATCTTTGTAAAACCCATATTAAATTCATGCTGCTTGAATATCAGATCACCTAATATGAGAATTTCTATTTTCGTATCAGCCACGAAGGAGCGCATTGGATCCTGTGTTCGTGGAATATGTTATTTTTAACCGAAATATTAAACCTGGACAGTTCTATTTTAAAACATGATTGATTAACTCTCGCTAAGATCTCTATGTTTTTATTTCCGTTCAGTGAGATTCATTGGCTAGTTAGATGCATGGATAAAATAGAATACTTAAATTAAACCTTTTTACAGCTTCAGCCCGAGACTTCGCCCGCGTGAAATTTCTTGTTCCCCTACCCCACCCCGTCGCATCGCATCTCCCGCTCGCGCTGTAACTTCATTTTCGCTTAGCGTTTTTTTCTTTTTGCTCGGCCGCTAAGGGTCGTAGCGTGATGTTAAATAACCTATAACCTTCCTCAAGAATTGGGCTATCAAATGCAAAAAGATTTTTTCAAATCCGACATTCTCAATTATCCGATTTTCGCCATTGTCAATTATTCCGCCAGCGCGCGTGATTTTATAATTCCGGGAGAATTTTGGTTATTTGAAATTCCTTCCGGGAACCGGGAATTTAAATTTTCATTGTTGAATTCCGGGAGAGGTGAACCCTAGTCGTAGGCGATCGTCTTAAAGGCAAATCTCTCAAAAACTTGACAAATACAAATGACCCTTACTTTCTCCCACTCGTCATTAGCTAAACACGACCAATTAAAAGTGAATTATCCCCACAAGCAACCGCCAACAGTAATCATCCGGAAACACCGCAAAACCTTGAACTTAGAGCAAGACAAGTTTATGCCAACTTTATACCAACACTTAATTCAAGGTAAAATCTACTTTATTTAATAGCAATAAGAGTGATAATAACTGTAAAGACAAGACCACTTTTATTATAGATCGACAAACGAACAATAACTTTTCAATCAAGATAAAATATGACTTATAGTCTCAATGATAAGAGTGATGGTATCTGCTTTGTATTCTGGTAAATAGTTCAATGGCTTGAGTAAAAAACTAGTATGCCATACCGTGGGTTCCGTCACGCAACTTATTGCAACTTGTATTGTTTCGATATGTTTATTTTTTATTATTTATTGTTAACGATTTAGTTCTACTTCTAGTTCAGTTTTTGTGAGAATCTGTTTGTTAGTTTAAGTTAGAAATTCTTGGAAGATAAGTTATTGGTCTTTGATTGTTTTCTGACGATATCGTTTACTGTGGGAATTGATAGTAAGAGGGGCATTTTTGGAAAGATTTGCCAACATAAATATTACAGGAACCAATCCGTCTTGACCAAGAGTGCTGATGAATATTGCGCATGCTCCCTGTAAAGAAAACTGTATGTATGGGTAACCATTCTTCAAAAACTGATGACCCCGCAAACAGGCTATACAGTCCCTATGATTGATTTTCTATAATCCTAGTCTACAAGGCAGGCGTTATAAATTAACAGCGTCTGAATTCAAACAAGAGGTAGTAGGTATCGTTATTTCGAAAAAAACCATCGAACCTGTTTTAGACCAAGTTTAGACATGGCAACAGATCGCAAAAACAATTACACGAACGGAGGGTTATATAAATCAAGCAGATTGGTCTTAAAACGGAAACGTCTGAGTCTGAAGCCACTTCAACGTCTCAATTAACAATATCTTTACCCACTAGGGGAGCAAGCGTAATGATACTTTGTTAAACTGCTTTATTAAACAATTTTATGACTGTCAGGTTGGTCAAGTGGTCGCAAGCGCGACGGCCAAGCGTGGGGTACGAGCCCCAGAAGAAGCAAGTGTATTTGGGTTTTTCCATCTGGAATTTCTCAGTAGCATCCCGGAGTCTGGATGCGTGCCCGATTGATGGCAACGGAATCACTCCCTATTACATAGAACTTAAAAAAAAATGCGAAATGTGGGTGTACTATTGGTACACACGACTACACATGAAGCTATACATTTCTAGTTTATGCTGATCTTGTATTGTATACAGGATGGCAGGGACATGGACGCGAAAAAAATAATACTGTTTCATAGAAAAGTACAATACCTACGCGGTCAAAATGTATGGAACAGCATATTTTTTTTTTAATAACTGACGAAAAACTTTCAGGAAAAAGGTTCAGAATCACGTACTGAATCCATGGTAACAGTTTTCGCGTCGATGTCCGTGCCACCCTGTATAGGATTTCCATACAATGCGAGGTCAGTTTATACTGGAAATGTATAGCTTGATGTGTAGCCGTGAGTACACCTCTGCCTAACCCTTAGAAGAATACAGGCGTGATATTATGTATGTTACATACACATACATTATAGCTGTCTCGTTGGTCAAGTGATGAAAACTCCAGATTGCGCACATAAGTTTGTTTTTAGGGTTCCGTACCTCAAAAGAAAAAAACGGAACCCTTATAGGATCACTTTGTTGTCCGTCTGTCTGTCTGTCAAGACCCTTTTTCTCAGGAACGCGTGAAGGTATCAAGTTGAAATTCATATCAAATACTCAGGTCTACTGTCCCTTGGAGCTGTGAAAAAATCAACCAACTTCTTAGCCAACGCAATCAAAAGATACAGCCGTTTATGTTGCTTATTTTCGACACTCGCAAGTGAATCAAAACCTACAGGGTACTTCCCGTGAACTCAGAATCTTGAAATTTGGTACGAAGCATCGTCTTATAGCACAGATAAAGGAAAAATTGCTAAACAAACCCTCTAACACTTAATGGGTTCTTTTCTCTATCTCCAGAGTTCTTCATCAGATCTTCACAAAATTTAAATGAGTCCTATTTGAAACAAGGAAATATTCCATCCGAATCGGTGAACATTTGTCGGAGTTATGCCCGAATATTTAAAAAATATATACAGATGAATTATGAACTTCCTCATTTTTGAAGTCGGTTGCAAACAATATACGAGTGTTTTAGGTTATATTAAAAATTCAAGCAGCAATTGTGGCGGGATCCGATTATTTACCAGGTAAGGGTCGGCGTATTACTTGACTTTGAGGAGGACCACTCGTGTTTAGGAACGGTTTTATATTTAACTTTGTTTTGGAATACTTTACTGATGAGGACGGCTCCACTTTTCCCTGGTCTACTGTGATGAGGATTTTTTTTACAGCGGAATTCTTTTAAGGTTCCGTATTCGAAGGGTTCCAAACGGAACCCTATTACTAAGCCTCCGCTGTCCGTTTGTCTGTCTGTCAGCGGGCTGTATCTCATGAACTGTAATAGGTAGACAGCCGACATTTTTACAGATTGTGTGTTTCTATATCCGCTATAAGTAACAACGAATAATTAAAAAAAAATAAGTTATATATTTAAGGGAAACAAGAAACGTGGTTTTTTTCGGCTTTTTGAAACCTCTGTGTGCGAGTCTGACTCACAGTTGCCCGGTCTTATGCGCCAAGATGAAAAGCTACTGCCTTCTATCAAATAGTTCACTGAATATGACCATCTTCATTCATTTCATATTCATTTCATCATCAATTAATTTCATCGTCATTCTTCTATCATTCCAATTTATTTAGAGTCGAAGCAGCATGGCTTCTTCCACACTTCTCTATTAGTTGTCATTATCGCCATCTTCATTGCAGTAATAAATTTTACCTAACCAGTCAGTAGTGTTCCACACTTCTCTATTAGTCCTCATCAGTGCCACCCTCCTTGCTGTTTTTTATTTTATTTTTATTTACTTTCCTTGACATCTTTTATTAATTGATATTTTATACTTACAATCTTCTATATTTTTTATTAAATTTGATTCGTTACAGCTGTAGTGGCAACCATTGTCATTTGGTTTAAATAGGTTTTTATTTTTATTATTTCATTTATCTTTTAAATAGATTATTTTCTTTTATTTTTTTGTGAATGAGAGAACGTTGTAGACATAGCAGACTGTAGATCTGTGGACCATTTTATATTTTGCTAAATACCTGGTACTTGTTAATGGGCCTAAACTGTCCTCTCATACCTTTTAACACTGTAATTTGGAAACATTGTAAAAACCATTTAGTTTTAAAAGAGTAACCGTGGAGTTTCTTGCCGGCTCTTCTCCATAGGAAACGACCAACGAGCTTCTGACGTTTCATAAGTGCCCCTTGTAGGTTTATGTGAAATAAAATATTTTGAATTTTCGTTACAAATTTTACCTAACCAGTCAGTAATGTCACTTCTCTATTAGTTGTCATTATCGCCATCTTCATTGTTATAGCAAATTTTACCTAACCAGTCGGTAGTGGTGTAATACTCTTATACATAGATATCTAAAGATGCTCTGTAGGTGCCCTAGACATAGGCACATCCTATTATCGTCACTCAAAAAGGCTCGCTTGAAACCAGCTGATATATACAAATCTGAGGTGAAAACTTAGGTGAAGTGAGCTTGAAGTTAGCTGAAAATTGTGTTATTCCTTGTGGAATCACAGCTCACTTCACTCAATGAGATTTTTACAGAACAGATTGGCTGTAGTGTTTGAATCCATGGTCAAGATTCTTTTTCAAATAGTTACAAAAGTGTCCTACTAGAAAAAAATACAGTTATTATTCATCAATCACACAAGTCGTAAAACTTTATCCAAACAACACGCGTAGGTATAATACCCACCAATTTTTGTAAAAAAAAATACCTTCACAAAGCTAATTATTACCTCTTTTACAGGTCTTGTCGGGGCGACCGGTTACCATGGCAACAGCTACTGAAACAAACCCCTGAAACCAACGGGTGAGTTCACGACCTAACCTAGATGTAATACAAAGGGTAGGGGTGAAGGTGAACATCAAGCAGAAGTGGCGCTTGACGGGTGAAAGTTGAAAAGTAGAAGTTTTAATCGTCTAGTGATGGATGATTGCTTGCGTGCGCTTTATGGTACACATTTACAACAGACCCAGTACCCTAATTGCGTAGTACACGATCAATCAGAATGTGAATCGTTTTGAAACAGACTGCTAATCCATTGCTACTTAAGTTCGAAAAAAAACTACTCATCAACGTAAATAACGCAATGAATGTTGTTGAACTGTCAAAATGAAACAGATTAGTCGTAATCGTTTGCGAAAATATGTCACGTAACTATTATAGCTAATAGAAATAATTATGACGGAAATAAGGTGCCAAGATCAACTCGGCAACAATATTATTTTACGTAAAAGTATTTCTAATCTTGATAAAGAAAAACAGACGGAGGGATAGACAGCTTAATTACTCAAGGATTTATTGTCTTTGCGTCAGGACCTCAAAGAGAGTTACTCTTCATACAAAGATTTTCAGGGTCTCAAATAAATCCAAAATATCTGATTACAAAACAAACCTGCCACTATTGTCTGCTTTTGTGAAGTCGTTCCTCAATCATTATAATATAAGGATCGCTTTATCCTTATAAAACAGTGGTGGCCCAGTGGTAACGGCCCGACTTACGAGTTCTAGGCCGTGGGTTCGAACCCAGGAAGGCGCTTTACTTTGTGTAAATAATTTCGTCACCACTGCTCTCAGACCGGTGAAGAAAAACAGCGTGAGGAAACCGGCATGTCCTAGAACCGAAAATTCGAAGACATGTGATATCTACCAACCCGCACTGGGCCCGCGTGGTTGATAACAAGCCACTTCCTCTCGAAGAGAAGAGGCCTGTGTCCCAGCAGTGGGGACATTATAGGCTGATTATGCTTATACTAAGGATAAATGGTCTCTTTGGTTTCGTGGAACTGTTCACCTGCATGAAACTCCTGAAAATGTCACTCATTGTACCTATTTAATAAGAAACCATTTCGTTCTTTTGGAAATATACTAGGTACTACGAGATTCCACAAAAGTAATAACATATGAAAGTTGACACAAACCTGTAGCTATAAACTTAGCATTAAAAAAGAAAATTATTTAAAAAAAACAAAACCCGTCTGCAAAAACACATAACAGAAAAGAGAAAAACAAGCTTTACTTATATGAAGTTATAACCTATTATATAGAATTTTGGTATCGCAGGCCAAATAAAAATTACACCATATTTCCAGTTATAAGTCTGTCCTCCTGGGGCAGTTGGGTAAAAACAGACAAATAATAACAACTTATTTCAATTGACTTTTAGAAGTAGTGTGGGCTGTTTAATTGTCGAATGAAATCAAAATACATTCGACTTTATCTTGTACACCCACGCCACGCCCGTCAAAGGAATTGCTAAACGGCATCTCAATGCACTTTAGAATTATGTCTCGAGAAATGCAAGGACTTAAGAAATATCCCCACAATATGCAAAGACAACAGTGGCTTGGATTCTCATGGATTCAGTCTGGATTAGTGCAAGGTTGATGGCAAAAGCTGGCCCTCTGTTGCATGGGACTTAACTGGGTATACTTTACTAGCTACATCCCTGCCTACTCTTCCTAGGAAAACATACGTTATGTTATAAGATAATATAATATCCTTTATAAAGCACTAGCATAAACCCACTGAATTTGCGACACCGAAAATGAGTAGCAGATATTAAGTTGCATTCAGTTTTATACAATCGATCAATATTTGCTAAGTCGCAAGTAAGTCTCAACTCATTTTGCTCGCAAATCACGCTGGATAACACTTATCTGGCCACCCCTAATGTATTCTCAAGCAATTTTATTCGAAGATCATTAATTCAAGAGATTTCCAAGTAGAGCGGGCGAACCCGAATAATTTCATAGACGATTTGAAATTCAAAATGATGACTGTCAATGTAAGATAAGATTAAGCAAATTGTTACATTTACGTTTAATTGTGAATTATTTGGTCGTCAGAAGCCCGAAAGTCTGACAACCAATCAAGCCAAAGGGGTATCGTATTAGCCAGTAACTGGGTTGTGGACGTCAGATAGACAGTCCCTCCATGTAAAATACTGGTATTCAGCTGCATCCGGTTAGAGTGGAAGCCGACCCCAAATTAGTTGGGAAAAGGCTAGTCAGATTGATTATCTTGGAAGCAGAATTGGAAAAATAATATTGGTACAGGCTTCCTATATCACTTTAAAGAAAATTTGTCTGCACTATAACCTAAGGAGTTTTCAAACATTAATGCTACGTACGTGAATTCAATACAATACAACTTCTAGGTCTTTTCTTCACCACATTCCAGATACATACGATTGACCAACTCCTGACACTTGTGGCAATAGACCACAGATAATAATATTTGCACAAACACACACACACAACTGAAATGAGGCCGCGTCCTAGCAATGCCGTTCATACAACTGAATAAATAAAGTTGACAATAGTGTCTTTTAAAATTTTCCTTGGAAGACGCGAAGGAAAATTTTAAGAAGTATTTCAGAATATTCTAGAATCTATCGTATGGCCTTCCCTCTGTCTGAAATATATTATATTATATACTCTTTGCTTTCCGATCATTGATCGTGGGCAAAGCAGACTGTTGCTACTAGATCACTTTGCACAGGCATTTTGTGTAGTGTTTTGTATAAACTGAAGTACCAATTTGCTATATTTCTACGGCTTATACAAGCTTCTGCTATAAACTTATATGCTCATTACTAAGCTAGGTCAAGAAATCCATCAATCTTACTGTATTGTTTTCAAGAAAACCTTAATAACATTAAATCAATAGCATTAAGAGGCTTACAACAGCTAAAGCGCGGTCACTGTCGGACTGCATAGAAATGAAAGAGAAGCGCGATGACACGACGCAGATAATTTATTGCAAAATATGAAGCAGTTAGCGATTTACAGAAAATCTATTGATTGGACTGGAAAATTAAAACACTATTATGCTAATATGTAGCTTGTAGAATAATCTGACAAAAAATCAGAATGATTGCATGTAAATTAATATGATTTTTAATCGTTAAAAGAAATTGTTTAGAGGTATCTTCATGTTTTTTTTCTATCGTATCAAATTTGTTGTATTATGTTTTCAACACACTATCATACTAGCATATATCCTGAAGAATATCATATATTTTTCTGATTTTGTTTACTGCAGTGGATCATATTCTTTTAGGCATTATAAAACTTGCATTTAGGCACGTTTAGGTCCTGTAGTCCCCTTAACAATTGAAGATCAAAATCTCATTTGTATCATTATCATTCAAACACTCGCCCACTAATTGGACCTCAACAGACTCATCACCATGGCAACAGCGATCAATTAGAAGGAATTCCATTCAACTTTAAATTCAGAGGTTTTCCTATCAAAACAATTCTTGAACTAACATAAATTACCACTTTAATAAAGTATTTGACAGAAAGCAATTTCATTCCCCACTTTTAAGGTTTTTAATGGGTCGCCACGGAGGACCGATAAATTCTTTGGTTTAGGAGTAAGTAAGACACAAAGACACCTGAGCCTTTAAAGAAAATAATTAAACAGGTTAACCTTGTACATTTTGAAAGCCAATTTGACGGTATTATTGATTTTAACTCTGAAAACCTTTTAGAGGTGTCTTGGGTACTTACTTAGTTTAAGCCCCTAAACAGACATTTTGTCAATATTTTAAGAGGTTTAATATTTTTAATGGTCTCTCTTGACAGTCTCGTCATTATTGCCCTAAATATAATAGGAGAAAAATTTTCGATGTAAAGATAATTCCGTTGAATTATAGAGAAATAGGACTTTGCAAGCCGTGTTCTGTAGTCTCAAAGCAGTAAAATTAAAATAAAGCGCTGGTTTTTTAAAGTTGTTCATTTCGCGTGTATGAAAAAATGCCTGTATCAACTGGCATTTTGGCCAACTAAACAAAAAGTAGGTATAATACTTGCATCAAGACGTAACTATGTAAGTATCTATGTGTAAACGGCCTTTAAAAGTAGAAAAATGAATGGAAAACAATTTTCATCGGAAGAAAAACATAACGAAAGAAAGATGCAATGAAATAATGAGCCCAAACTCGAAACTTATTACAAAGAACGAGTGACAAAAGAAACCAGTAGTATATTATTGGGCATTCTAGGCCACTTTCGGCAAATCGCTCGGCGAGTACGCCTCGCTGCCGAAAGTGGTCTAGAACGCCCAATAATTGGTAATCGACTCGACTCGTTCATTTGTTCATTCGTTCGAGTTCTTAGCATTCTGTCACACAGATCGCTCGGCGAACCGATTTCACCATCGCTTTGAATCTATCAAATTTCTTTAATAGATTTTCAACCTTATCACAATAGTGGATGGTACATGTATGTAGGTTGAATGAAACACTTATGCTAATGAGATTCATTTATTTTTAGTGAGCACAAATTACAATATTATAATTCCGTTGATAAACAATGTATTATTTATCGTAATATGTTGGTGGTTCGGGAAATAAAGCATCAGTCGATATAATAAACTCTTGTAGTTTACGCCATTGTATAGAATTGACGTCGGTCTGGACCTTAATGCGGACCAACGCCTTTTTCCACAGCTCCAACGAGTCGGTGACGCGCGCGTCCTCAGTTTTGTATACTTTACAGTCTATGTAGTACTCGCCGTTCGTGCTTGTCGTTCGCCGCTCACTGCCGTTGGCCACTCGGTTCACGAAGTATGACGGGAGAGAAGAGGTTTCGCTGTTCGCTGTTGCCCTCCCATTGTTATGTTTGCGGCTGATGCCAAATATATCGACGTCAGATTTCGATGTTTTACTGAAACAAACAAATTGATCTCTTGTTAATTCGCACCCAAATTTATTTATAGTTTTAACCTGAATGTGCTTTAAAACAAAATATACAAGAATAAGAGACGAGACATACTACACAACGCTACCATGTCCTATGAATAGTAGACAGCGGATATACATTACAATTAAATACTGTTTATTAGTAAAAACATACTACTTTATATACACAGGAACATAAAAAATCATTGCTATTAATTAAATTCATGTACACATATTAATCTCGAACCGGCATTGAACCCGCGACATCAGCATAGCAGTCGCTTGCATCAAGCGACTGTCATATGCAATTGATTGACAAAACAATGAAGCAAATAAATCGTAAAGTTTACCTTGGATGCGTAACATTTTGCTTTGTTGACTTCCGTTTCCTAGGGACTGGTAGAGTTGGTTTGCGGTTAGACTTAGAGTCGTGCTCCATCACATCACTTGATAGGTAGGTTTCGTACTCAGAGTCTGACCTGAAATAAATACATAAAGTTAAAAAAATGTTTGGTTGACCATGCAGGGTCAGAAGTTTGTGGAGAATGCTGGTTTTTATACTTACATTTTCACTTAATTATTTAGGAATACCAAATAATTAGTTTGAAGAGTCGGTCGGCAGGCACAGTGACTATGTCGTTGAGTCGGTTGGCTGATACAGTGGCAGTGAGCAGCTACTGTCTAACTATCACTGATAAGTACTTGGAGTCTTGAAGATTTCTACTGGCACGCTCGTCGAGTCGATTGTATAGAGCACACCGATAACACACTGATTATAAGTCAGAAACTTACAATAATATCGCTATATTCAGAATATGTACAACTGACCAAATAACTATGTAAAAAACAACTTTTTTCTTGGTCGTATTATACACATACGAAAAATAATTGGTTAGGTGATATTTCAGGAGCATCGACGTTGATTAGTGTTGATGTAGTAAAAGTGCTCAGGGTTGTCACACCGATTACATTAGTTATCGAACATTTTTAATGTGCTCGAGTGCATAAATGTAAACTCGTGGTAACCTTAGGTAAAATAGCTTGGACAAATAAAAGTGTCAACTTACTGGAAAAATAAGTAGGTTGAGCACACGTGTAATTTTTACGCAATATCATATAAAATTATTTGGTTCCAAATTTGATAGGTATTTCAAAGCATTATTGACTAAGACCTCATGATTACTCATTGTATATCTCGTTCTTTTATCGAGAATAAAATAAATTGTCTATAAAGATTGGTAATTTTTCACAAACATTGAAATAAAAAAAATATACAAAAATATCGACATTCTGACTTCCAAGGTTTCTTAAAAACGAACGTCGATTAGAAAATTATAAAACACAATTATTTGTTGGTAAGATATAAATTCATTATATTTTCTATTATGTTTTATTAGCATTCTGTCTAGTGGTCACCGATTATCATTCTATTTGTTTAATTTCAGAAATATAATGGTAAACTTAATTTTACCAATTGATGTGATGGTACAATACGAAACGGAAACGAGAGCAAGTCAGACCTAGTCTCGAAAGACTTTTGTCAACGTCGAATCACGAAGTATCTAGGTAAGATATGAAGCCAATACCTATATTTTCTACTTTTATTAGCATTTGTGTCTAGTGGTTACCGATTATCATTATATTGTTTAATTTCAGAAATATAATGGCTGACTTATTTTACCAATTAATGTGATGGTACAATACGAACAGGAAACGAGAGTAAGTCAGACCTAGTCTCGAACGACTTTTGCCAACGTCGACGCGTAAAGTATCAACCCAAAAGCAACGTATCTGTATAAGATCCTTAATATTAGTAGTAAGTACGTATTTACTTGAGTTTTATTGAACGACTTTATTATTGTGAATCAAACGATAACAAATAATAATGCCATACTGTACAGTTTGTAATGTGTCTGTAGATAATCGACGGTGGTCAAGTCATTTACGTACTAATGTACATAAAAACAGTAGTACGACCCTTCTGCATGATAACGTTTCAATTATAAACTCTTCGTTTAAAGGTAGAATTTCGAGTTACAGAATCACTGCAACTAACGAACAAACAAGTAATTTTCCAGAAATGTTCCTCAATAGTGTAAAGGTATACGTTAAAACTCTAATAGATCAGTTACTAATAAAACATACAACTGTTAAGATTAACTTTGAACTTTTTTCGTATTTCCTTTTATTTAAAAATGATCAGCAGGAATTGAAGTCGTTTGCTACCAAAAACTTTGTTATTCACTTTTATTATAACTTTGATTTTATTTATAAATCAGTAGTCGAGATACTGACAAAGAAAATAGAAGAATTTGAGCATCGAGATAGTGGTTGGACATTTTTAAGTAATTCTCATTTAGAAGTTAACATTAATAAACATCAAACTCTCAGCGGGTCTAGATTTATACCTTTGCCTAATGCTATAAAAAACAAAAAAGCATGTTTAAATATTCAAAATAGGGATGAAAATTGTTTTTTATGGTGTGTTGTGGCTGCCTTGTACCCCACAACTCAACATCCTAACCGAGTAACGTCTTATCCCCATTTTAAAGATGTTTTAAATATTAGCGATTTAACATTTCCAATCACATTTTCTGATATAGTCGTATTTGAGAAAAATAACCCTGTCTTAAATATTTTTGTTTATGGATTAAAAAATAATAAGACGATTGTTGGACCGTTGTACACAACTACTAATAAGAAATCTAAGAGCATCCATCTCTTATTTTTAGAAAATAATACAAACACTCATTATTGTCTAATTAAAGATTTACCGCGATTAGTTAGAAACCAGATAACCAGACACCACAGTAAATTATATTTTTGCGAGATGTGCTTATTATTTTTTCCTAATTTAAATCAAATTGAAACGCATTCGTGTGGTGGTGTTGTTACAATATTACCCGATGAGGGTTCATTTTTAAAATTCAAAAATTATGAAAGAAAACAAGACGTTCCATTTGTCATATACGCTGATTTCGAAACATTGCTGTATCCGATTTCTTACAACGAGTCCGAAAACGCCAAGACATCAAACTTGCAGCGCCATGTGCCTGCTGCGTTCGCTTACAATATCGTATCATCTACTAATAATACCAATAATGGGTATAGATGTTATCGAGGTACTGATTGTGTTTCCAAATTCATACAATTTTTAACTGACGATCTTAAAGCACTACATACCATTTTAACAAAAAACGAACCTATGTTATTTACTACAAATGATTCTTATGATTTCAGACACGCAGTTGTCTGTCATATATGTGAAAATTTGCTCTTAAGCGATCGGGTAAGGGATCACTGTCATATTTCAGGACGTTATCGTGGTGCAGCACATCGACATTGCAACTTACAAAATAAAGTACCTAAATTTGTGCCAATATTTTTTCATAATTTATCTGGTTATGATTGTCATTTATTTATAAAACAATTAGGTCAAATTCCTGGGCAAATTAGAATTATACCAAAGACAAAGGAAAAATACACAACGTTTACAAAGTTTATTCCTATTGCTAGTAATGAGTATATACAATTAAGATTTTTAGATTCGTTCAACTTTTTAGGCGCAAGTTTAGACAAACTCGCTAAAACTTTACAGTCACCAGATTTCGTTTATCTAAAATCACAATTTCCTGATGAAAGACAATTTAGTTTATTAACAAGGAAAGGCATATATCCTTATGATTACATGTCAGATTGGAAATGTTACGATCAGAAATCGTTACCACCTAAATGTTATTTTCATAATTCTTTAACCAACGAAGATATTAGCGATGACGATTACAATCATGCTCAAACCGTTTGGAATATCTTCAGTATTAACGATTTGGGTGACTATACAGATTTATATTTAAAAACAGATGTGCTTTTATTAACTGATATATTCGAACAATTCCGAAAAACATGTAAACAGCATTATAAACTAGATCCGGCGTTTTACATAACTGCTCCTAGTTTGTCGTTCGACGCAATGTTGCTTAAGACAGGGGTTCAGTTAGAACTCATGTCGGATTTAGCCATGGTTCGAATGATTCAAAGCGGTATACGTGGTGGGTTGTGTATGTGTTCCCATCGATATGCAAAAGCGAATCATAAATATATGCCTGAGTGTAATGCAACAGAACCTCAATCTTTCATAGTATACTTAGACTGTAATAATCTGTATGGGTTTAGCATGTGTCAATATTTACCGTATTCTAGTTTTAGATTTCTCATCCAAAATGAAATAGATCAATTATGTGTAGAGCATGTTGAGGACAACGCTGAATGGGGGTATATATTGGAAGTCGATCTTTTGTATCCTGAACATTTACATAAGTCTCACAATGAGCTGCCGTTTTGTCCTGAAAAATGTATACCGCCTGGAGGTACAACAAAAAAACTGATTGCTAATTTATATAATAAGTATAGGTACGTTATACATTATGTTCATTTAAAAAAGTGTCTTGAGCACGGTTTAATACTTCGTAAGATTCATAGGGTTATTACGTTTAGACAAAGTCCTTACTTAAAACAGTATATAGAACTAAATACACAGTTAAGACAAAACGCTAAAAGTTCCTTCGAACAGGACTTTTTTAAGTTGTTAAACAACAGCGTATTCGGCAAAACATTAGAAAATACTGAAAACCGAGTAAGCGTTCATTTAGTTAATCAATGGAATGACACATTTAATCGAACTAAGAAATGTAAATCCGCTGAGAGACTTATAGCCAACCCCTATTTCCATAGTGTATCTATTCTATCCGAAAATTTAGTTGCAATACAAATGAAACCAGACCAAATTATTCTAGATAAACCAATTTATATCGGTTTCACTGTATTAGAGCTTTCTAAATCACATATGTACAACTATCATTACAATATTATTAAACCCTTTTATGAAGACCGAGTACAGTTGTGTTATACAGATACCGATTCGTTTGTCTACAAAATATATACTGATGATTTTTATACCGATCTCAAGTTGAATTTTTTGCAGTATTTTGATACCAGCAATTATCAAAAACAAAACGTTTTTAATATCCCTCTCAATAACAAAAAAGTTCCGGGGCTATTCAAAGATGAAATGGGTGGCCAATATATTTCTGAATTTGTTGGTTTAAGATCAAAACTATATTCTATAAAAACCCCAGATAAAATTGTTAAAAAAGCAAAGGGAGTAAAAGCATGCGTAGTGAGAGATTTAGACATTACGAACTACAAACATATTTTATTTAATGGTGGAGTGATTCGTAAAAACAATATAATTTTTAAATCTATCAAGCACGAAATTTTTACCCAAAGTATTAATAAAATTGCCTTATCAAACAACGACGACAAACGAGCGATATCTGTAAACAAAATATCAACGCAGGCCTGGGGCCACTCAACTAATTTGAAGCAATTGTAAATAAGGTAAATATTTACCTAAATATGATTAAGTTTAGTGTTAGATTTAAATTAGATAAAATTGTATACTTTAATTTTAATAATTGTTTGAAAATATAAATAAATGTCAACTTATGTATGTATAGTGTATACATAGATATTATACTTAAGTATATTTTTAATAAGTTACTGATTGCAGAAATATAAATAAAATGTGTGACCATGTACTTGTTTTATTTATCAGAAACTTGTTCAAAAACATCATCCTCCTTTTTTAAGTTGGTTAAATAATAGGTAATGAAACCTCGACTCGTTGAAGTTTCTTCATCCAGAATGTAATATGATCACAACATCCGTTTCGACGTTCGTCATTATTTATTTAAATATCAGTTGTAAAATATTATTGAAAGTAAATCTTATCTACATACTCATAAGGTTAACCTTTGTTGCAGCATGTATAAACTCAAACCTCAACAAATAGCAAGCTTGCATTTATAGTGTTATTAACATTTCACTATCGTAAACTAGTATCGCCCAGCGATGTTACCTACGAATTATTATAAATTATAACCTTCGCTCATAATTTAATGGTTAGCAATAATTAATTAAATATTATGTATCAATAGCAGCTTAAACAATGTATTGTGCATTTATTATCACGTTCTCACTCTCACTATCACTGTCACTAGTGTTGTTATTGCAAAGATCAACAACTGATATTTTTATCAGTTTTATCCCGCGTCGATGCATGAATTGAATCAGGCATAGCAGTCAGGGTCACTAACCACTAGACCAACAGGCTCGTCGATAAATAAGTTATAATTGTTTATGTAACTGATAAGCTTAATTACATTGTATGTGAATTTAAAAGTTAAATAACTAGAATAATTTGAATTAAAATAGCAATAAGAACATTGGCACTCAACTATGAATTTGTTAATGATGTTTAAGTATAGTATATAAGGTATAGTTATTATTATGTATCTGTAGATTATAAGTACATAAGTGTAATTAATGTTTATTAAATAAATTTAAATATTTATTTTTTTATTGTTTTATTTCTAAACATAATATTTAATTAATTATTGCTAACCATTACATTATGAGCGAAGGTTATAATATATAATAATTCGTAGGTAACATCGCAGGGCGATGCTAGTTTACGATAGTGAAATGTGATTATATTGTATGTAAATAACACTATAAATGCAAGCTTGCTATTTGTTGAGGTTCGAGTTTATACATGCTGCAACAAAGCTTAACCTTATGGGTATGTAGATAAGATTTACTTTTAATAATATTTATAAATGCAAGCTTGCTATTTTGTTGATGTTCAAGTTTATACATGCTTCCACAAAGCTTCACCTTTATTCGTATGTGGATAAGATTTACTTTCAACAATATGTGTTATGATCATAACGTGCTACATTTACAATATAATTAAAACCATCAGAGTACATATTTCGGTTATTTATAAAATATTACTCTCACCGAGTACTTGTGTACAATATTATAGTTTTTTGGTCTATCAGTGTACGTCATAATCATGTCATCGGTAAGTAAAATATGTATATATTTAAATTTTAAACTAATTTAAAATCTTAATGTAGGTACCAAATATTTTCACTGATTAAGATGTTAATCATTTTGTTTCAGATTTGCGACTCAGAAGTTCAGTTCAGCCAGTACGCTCAGAATCCTTACGAAGGACTTTCTGAGATGATTTGCAACGAACCCCCTCACTGCAGTCAAATAACAAAAGAAAAGAAGTCCCGGCGACAACGTCGGGAAAAGCCTTCCCATAAGAAACAACCAACAAAATCTTTCGTGATGAGTAAACTGCATCGACGCGGGATAAAACTGATAAAAATATCAGTTGTTGATCTTTGCAATAACAACACTAGTGACAGTGATAGTGAAAGTGAGAACGTGATAATAAATGCACAATACATTGTTAAAGATGCTATTGATAGTGTTATGGACGATACGGAATCGTTAGTTAAAAAAATTTCAAAAACTTTGATAGACAGTGATTTTTAATTTTATATTTTTTGGGTTTACTGATTGTTAGGTCAGTGGGTAGTCTTAGGGGGCAGAGTATTTATAATTATATGTGTATAAATTTATGCTGAATCTTTATGGTTATGTAATTCAAGTTATTTTTGATAAACTCTTTTAATTTAACTATTTTTATTGTGGAACAATGTAATTAGACAGGTCAACTAATGAAATAAACACATATTTAAGATTAAATTTTTTTTATTATTTAATAAACCTAAAATACATTTTCATTAAAATCCATTTTTTTTTTTTAATACACAACACATTTTTCGAGCACAATGAAAAAAGATTACTGCAATTTATTTATTTTTCCTCCACAGTACTTGTTATACAACCCAGAGAAACATGTTTTATTTAAAAAACAACAATAACCTTTTATGTTAGTTACATATTAATTACCATTACCACTCTAAATATTTTTTTAAACATAATACATTTTTAAGTGCACATTGCTTTAAATGATTGTTACAATTTAAATTCGAATCTATATTACAGTATTTTTTATGCAAAATAGATAAATTAGGACACAGACTCTCATCAAGTTCTGATACTTTACAATTTTCACATAGCTCCTTTATCCACTGCACCTTCTCCAAGCCTTTGACAAGAATTTCTTTATTTTGTAAGTATGGAACGATAATACGATGGAATTCCCTATAGTCAACATTTCCCTCATTCCAATAAATGCCTCTGTTTCTTTCTAGCCATTTGACTTGTTTCTGTTCATTGCTTGTTAAGTATCTGATCAAGTATGGAGGCTTAACTAAGAAGGTTTGGGTGTAATCACGAGTGGCCAAAGCTAATTCTTTTACTATAAAATTGTTGAAGAGGTCCTTAAAGCCTTGAACGTCTACTATTATAGTTTCAGGATTCATGATATTTTCCTCACGGTATTGCTTAACGGTTTATACTCAATTATGCAGTCGTTTAATATAAGGCAGTATGCCGAAGTTTGATCAGGTATAACCGAATCAGTTTCAATTTCCACTCTTACATCCACAACAGGGCCTGCTTTCAAGTTATCTGCTTGCCTGGAGCAGTCAATAACGAAGAGCGGAGCCAAGTCCTTAAATTGTTTTTCGCTTAACAAAGGCTCCGCGCGGCGTCCGTAATATGACTGCTGAAATCTAGTGTATTGCTCGTATAATAAAGCAATTCTGTTATCAGCAAAATTCACATTAAGATTTTCATATGGGAAGTAGTTTGAATTGAGGTACACTTTAACATCACGAATATGACAGTGATCGAACAGAGACATATCAGAGTTTGCATTGTTTTTTCTGTTTGTCTGTAAACCGATAATGACATATCTCGGTTTCTCTATTTGCGATGAAGTTTTAATCGACCAAGTATGTTTCGTTGTTTTAGGTAAAGTGGGATATTCGTACAGATCCCAATTTCTAAAAATCATCTGGAGCGGTCGGTCTTTCTCTAGCAGTTTTAACAAACTAATTTTCTCTTTATCTGACACTTTAACATGCGGTACACGCCAAACAATTTTATTTATCTGAACATCATCTACGACTTCACCGGTATTCAGTTTTACAGCGTTGAGGTTAGTATTGCTTCGTAACAATATCAATTCGTGTCTACTATTTATCACTACTTTCTTAAAATCTTCTGCAAATCCGAGAATGTTACAAAGGGGTATGGAAGCAGAAAAATTACCTCCATTAATATTTTTTATACCATCGATATTCCAACCCCATGCATAAGATACCTTCGATTCACTCTCATTCATAGACACTAATGATTTCATCGTAGTAGTCACACCAGCGTTTTTTATTTTATCAATTTCCACTCCATTTAATTCGTATCTTATATCTTGAAACAAGTAGAGCAGAAAATTATTTGTTAAAGAAACACTACTCGCTTTATCTTTTGAATCTTTTTTGCTAACGATTATAGTTCCTTCCAAATACAAAGTGCTTGCTGACGGTAATATGTACAGATCCTGTTGATTAATAGGTATACGGATTTCATCGTTCCTGTTGAAGCTTGTTACGTAGGGTTTGTAAGAATGAAATTCAATTCCCTCAACAGTGTTGTCGTAAGTTGGAGCAGATAAAACATCTAAGATATTCATTTTAGCAAACCAATTGCTTTAAGAAATTCCTTATTGTCTCTTGTTAATTTTATTTTTTTCTTAGACCGAGGTCTTATTTGCTTGATCACTTTAGTTGAACTGACGTTCCCAATTTGTTGATGCACATATTTATTGTAGTCAATCATTTTTTCTTCTAAGATGTAAATATAGCTGCACTTCTTCACCACGTAAGTTTATTAATCGATTGTTTATATCTAATAGCCTGATATGTATACAGCTTATGTTGTTTTGGTTGATTGGAAAGTATATGGCGTTTTTCGGAATTTCTATAATTCTATATCCAGGTGGCACATTGAGTGCGAATTCGTGCACAATGTGACTGGGTTTTCCGTTTATGTACGAACCACTTACAATGTCACATTCTATCCTGATCACAGTCGTAGGCACAATGTTGACTGGTAACTCAGACACATGCCATTTATTGGCTTTTAAAATCTGTTTATTAAACCCTAATAATCTCCTAAATGTTCCTTCTTTAGTAAAATTGATATCTTTGGTACAGTATATCAAAGTTTTTAGAGTATTGTTATTACACTGTACTTTTATTGAACAATCTTTTATTTCCGATTTTAAATAATCGCTGATATCTTGTAATTCATAAGTGCCTTCAGGTATTTCAAGAACTTCGTTAGAGCCGTAATATAACTTATTATTCGTTTCGTCAATGTTTGGAATTGAATTAAATGTTGAGAAATGCAATAAGGCACACTCATAAGATCCATAAAGTTGTAATGTATTAGGATAATATGTACATAAATCGGACGAGTTTGCAGTTATCGACAAGGTGAGTGACATGATGAAAATGATTGAAATAAAAGAAATACATAATATTTATACGTACTTATTCCAAAATTTCCGTAGATATTCTAAACATAAGTGTCCACAGTTTACTGTATTAAATTTTTGAAATCTAGTATAGTTATAAAAAACATTACAATTTTTAAAGTACTGCATTAATTCCATCGGAGGTTTCAAATCCCCAAAGCTATCAAAGTATTCACAATAATTGTTTATTTTAGCATAAGCTACCCAATGCGTTCCTTCATTTCGTGAATCGTCTAAGTTAACGATAGCACATTCAATGCGTTTTGGTGTTCTTGGTAACCGATCCTTCATATAGACTCCTCGAAAGTATGGGATGTCACGTGCATGCTCACTGATATCGATATTAGTTAAAGGACGATTAGGCAGCTTTTTATTTAGTTTTTTGAACATTTTATAAACAACCCTTTACCGTTTTTATGAGGCTTGATATACAACCCTTTGCCCAACGCTAAAGCTTCCATGGTCTTATTGTGTCGTTCTGATTCTTGCAAGCTTTTCTGAGCAGTCTTGTATTCGTTTACGGTTTTCGCAATACCAGCTGCACCGCCTGCTAAACTTCCTAAAGCCGATAATCCAGCGAAAATTGGAATTAAAGGTAAGACTCCTCCTGTCTTTGGTATTGGTATAACTCGTGGAATGCGAATCTTCTGAATGTCTGGAAATATCTTTTTTGCAGCTGAGTAAGCAATGTTGATTAATGTTTTACTATTTTTAGGTTTCAGTTTCTTAATTTTTGACTTAATTTTTGACACAAAAGCGTTGAATGTTTTAATGCCAGCACCCGACTTTAGTTTGGCTTTCATTACTTTACTCACTATCCATGAGCTAAGTTTTTCACCTTTCCCTGCATCTTTTGATTTTAGTCTTTGTTTAGCCATGTTTAAAAGTTGTAAATCCGCTTTGTGACGATTAGATAAGTCTGTGTGATTTGCATATGCAATGTCGTGATGCATACAAGCTTCGTCTAGTTTATTCACACCTCGATCGCCTCGCAACAATCGCTTCTCAAGTTTTGTACCCGGTCCGCAATAGTTATAACCAGGCAAATGAAGTTCGAACGGCAGATTATTAATCACACTATTAACTAGTCCACCGCCTTGCATAGTCAAAAGTGTAATGAATGAAAAAATCCTTACAAACACGGTTATATATTCATAATCCTAATCCATAATTGCATCTTTATCAATCCAACTGTTTTCTTCGTTGCTTAAGCCAAGCCATTTCACGTAAACTTTCTTTCCTTTCCTTCTAAGAACCTTTTCTATCAAATAGACATCTGGATAGCTAGTTTTTTGAAGTTCTTGTTCGTAGAAACATCCTCTAATGGTTTGATTTCGATGATCTTCTAAATGATATGTTACTGGTATGGTTTTATTAATCTTTTTTACAGTAAATATTTCAGTTGTCCAATTAGGAGTGTAACCTTTATCAAAAATATGTTTGTATTTACTGATCCGAACATTTTCACCTACTTTGAACTTAGGTTGACATCGGCGTGATGTAAGTTTCTGAGTTTTTTGAATATTTTCTCTTATCTTTGACTCGTTCAACTTATTTACCTCGAATGGTTTAAATTTGATTGTACGATGTTTTGTACTATTATAGGTTTTTAGAATAACTTCTAATGGTAAACCTAACCATTTGTAATTCCCAAAGAGACTAAAGTACTTATACAATTTATTTTTAATCGTTTTAATAACCCGTTCTACAATCGAAGCTTTCTTGGTAGAATACGAAGAGTAGTGGTTAATATTGTAGCTCTTCATAAGCTTTTGGAATGTTACGTTATAGAATTCTGTCCCAGAATCTGTTTGTAAATGATCAGGTTTTCGATTACTCGTAGTTAGTATTCGCTCAAATGCACGAGTAACATCAAGTTTACATTTGGATTTTAGTGGTTCTGTCCAGGTATACTTTGAGAAACAATCAATTACCACTAAAATATAATTATATCCTTTATTAAACTTTTTTAGATTTTGCATATCTACCAGATCAGCTTGCCATAAGTCATCAATGCCTTTTAAAATAACTGAACGTCTAACAAAGTTTCTTCGTGCCGCTTTGTGAAGTTCATTAACAATTTGTTGCTTTGCCATCACGGAGTTTTTTCAAGTAATTTTTGGACTTCTGCTTTGTTATAATACTTATCTTCCAACTGAACTAAAACTTCAGGTATCTTCGCTTTTAAAGTGGCTTGGACTGTTATTTTTACATCTTTTATGATTTGAGCACGCATCAATCCAATCACTCTATTCTCTTCCTTTATTGTCTGATCGTACAATCGATCGACGTAATCTTTGTTTACAGCATCATCTATGTCTACAGGAGATCTAATTCCTCTTAATCTAGATTTTTTCAAATCAAAATCACCACTTTCAGATTTTAGCAATGCATTTTCATTGAACTCTAATAATTCAGAGAAACGCATTCTCTTATGAATATGGTGTCCAAATTTATCTACATTCATATTTAAGGTGTATTATATTTAAAGGTTGATAATAAAATGAACGGTGAAAAATTTATACCAATTATTTATTACTTAATAATTTTACTTTCACGCAGTTCTTCAATAATAGATATAATTTCGTTGTCTAATCCAGTGTTACCAGCGTCTCGAGATGCAATTAATAATTTTAACCTATCCACAAGTTCATTAGGATCATCCCAATATACAAAATCTATATTTTTTTTCCACATTTTTGTCAAGGGTAGCCCTTTCCCCTTTGCTTGACTGTTTTGAATAGTATTCGGCAGTTTGAAAAGAGTTTTTATAACTTGCAAATATTTTTGTCCCTTATTACTTTTTATTGGTTTGTTCGAATCAAAGTCTCGACGATGTGCGTTTGTGGCAATCAACATCATTTTATAATTCTGCATATCAGACTCTGTAACTGTGCTTAAATCTACGTCCTTTTTCAATAATAATTGTTTCAGTCCTGGAGTACTTCGATATTTCCGTCCAGTAACGGTGATGTAATCATCGCTGATCGTTATGACAGCAGAACCTAACATCAATTGTCCTCGTTCCGCTCGAACACCAAATGGAATATCTGTTAGTGCTTCCGCAGATACTGACCAGGATGATGTATTACGCTCTTGATTATTGTCTCCTAATGATTGGTACGACTCATCACTGTCGGTATCACATTCATTTTCTTCTACATTACTATCTTCTTCGTTATTAGAACTGTCTTTCTGTAAAGTATTGTTTTTAAACGAAACTTTTGTTTCTTCAACTTCTTTAGATCGCAAGAGGTCAGTTTGCTTATTGGTGTCTGCTAAAAAATTTAGAGACTCTGTTACAGGTCTAAAAACTGATTCCAATGCTTGCTTATTTTCAGTCTCCAAATCTCGCATCTTTCGTACCTTTTTCTTTACAGCTTCTGCAGCATCAACAATTTGCCTTTTCAGTGATTTTTCCATTACTACGATTTTACGGACTATAATAGTTATCGATGAAGAGTTGACCAAGGAATAATGATATCATGTAAGTACCATATCTTAAATATTTGTATTTCTAATCAAAGACTACAAAAGTGTCAAATTTATTTCTATAGCATCCGTTATTTTTGTTGCAATCTTTATTAATTACAACATAATTAAAGGGCTCACTCCATATTTTAGAACACATTTCACGAAATTCAAGCCATGTCATATCAGTGTTAACATGTTCTTCATAAACATGCTTCAAGTTAATATCATCTTGTTTGAATAATATAATTAAGTTAGCATTATCTCTTACTAACTGTTTAGGGATTTTGCTATATGTTTGATTGAGATAAAAACAGTCGATGTGTTTGTGTCTTCCCATTGCGAAATAATCACGCATGTTAGTTTGATTCTCGCAAGCAACGTCATCAAATATAATCACAGAGTTGGGTTTTGCGTCCTGAACGCTTATAACTTCCTCATTCCCTTGATATTTCTGGAATGAGATAATTGGTACCTGTTGTAAAACTCTTTCTAAAAAAATGTACTTTGGTTGGTGTAAGGTTTTTGAATAGACATAAACATTTTGAAACCGTAAACCATTTTCATGTATAAGAAGTCCAATAAGTAAATTTGTTTTTCCACAATTCGATGGTCCGCAAATTATACATCGTACTAAATTAGGTAATAATTCTCCATGACGAGATCTAGTTTTACAAAAATCATCGCAAATAGTGCTTACATGCAGTGATTGTGGTTGTTTTACAAATTTCATGATTACTGTTGTCAACAAACTGATTAACAATGAGTGCATGTGTTTATTACAACATTATTTATAAACTGAAACAGTAACAGATTTCGCGTACGAGCGATCAGTGTGACAGAATGCTAAGAACTCGAACGAATGAACAAATGAACGAGTCGAGTCGATTACCGATTATTGGGCGTTCTAGACCACTTTTGGCAGCGAGGCGTACTCGCCGAGCGATTTGCCGAAAGTGGCCTAGAATGCCCAATAATATACTACTGAAACCCTTTCCAATCTACATTTAAAACAGACAAAAGAATACCAATTTCGAGCCCTTTCTCCAATTTTCTTTATTCATCAAAACCGCGGGTCCCAAATTGACAATAAAGCATAATAATGCACTGTATGTCAGTGTGACCACCAACAGTAATGTCGTAACATTATGGTCTTCAACCCAGTTCTCAGGGTATGAGGCAACGTTATAATAATTGTACACCGCGAAACTTTCGGGTTAGACCATGTAGTCACCGCAGTTTTTAATGTGGGTAGTTTGAAGTTTTATGGCGGAGTGTGTCGTAAATGGTTGCTAAGGGTTTTTATCAAGAGGGGTAGAAATAGCGAAAACCTGTGAAAAGCCTTTGGTGGTAACAAAATACTTGTGAACGTAGTCAGGTTTTGGTGATTTCAGATCATTAAGTCTTAGTTCCCTTATTTGTTTTCATTTGCCTGTAGTCTTCAATCTCTTAGGATTAACTTAAAATTCTCAGATAAATCTTCCTTCGCAGTTGTGTGCAGCTTCTCATAGGAATAGGGATGATGACAAAAAAAGATGTTTTTTGTCCGTCAGGTGGATTATTAAAAAATATTGGACAAGTATTTTTTCTTTTCTTACGTAAACAAAAGATTACGGCGATACATTGAGTTAAAATTTGCCGTGACGTCACAAGTATGTAGATTTTATACTTACTTGTGACGTAGCGACTGTCACTCCTCAACTTTAATGCGTTTTATCTAAGTTTTTTTTTTTTGTTAACTGATATTAGGTCTAAATAGAATTCCTTTTTTTTACCCAGGCATCACCCCTATTATGTACGATTTTGATACGATTATTATGTGTTACCTAAAGTAAAGTCTTGAATTCTATATTTTTCTACCTAGGTTCACTTGCTTATGTCACCATTGATAACCCCCTTATCTAAATCCCCATCTACAGGCTACAATCTGTGTGGTTCTTTCCTCAAAAGACCATTTCAGACACTAATCTACATGGTCCTCATATGGCCTGAAGAAGATTAAGTCTGGACTTTAAAAGAGACGGCGACCTCTGAGTTTGTTTCGGCCTTTCTTCTCAGAGTAGTCAGATAGGAAACGCCGAACTCATCTAGCCTATTATAATATTTTTTTTATATGACCAGTAAAAGGGATTCCGATATCCTATTTACAGAATAAAGAATTTCAGTAAATTTCAATACAAGAGCATTACTTATGTGATCTACAGGGGTACCAACACTTTTACCCACCCCGTTCACAAAAACAGCGCTAACGCATATCACTGTCATCAATCACCCGTTTTTTCTTTCACATCATATGGGTAAGCCTGCCCTAATAAATGACCGCTTTGACGACATGTACCCCTGAACGAGGGGTGGTTCAACTGAAGACACAGAGATACACCGTGTCTAAAGTAGGGTGTTGAGAGACATCTCGGAAAAACACGGTGTAATTTTTTTGAGGTTGAATGGAGCGTTTTTATGTAATAATTAGTCAGTATACTAGAATTGATGGTAGTATCGATTTTGGCCACAGTGTAAACAAGAACTAATTGAATGAAACTATCGATACATTTTTTGTGTGTGTTTCGACAAAGACTACTGACAGATGCAATGAGATGATTATGTCACCGTTTAATAAATATTATCGGTATTGTTTCCTTTACATTATAAAATGTCGAAAAATCGTGAACTACAACAAATCATTTACAATTTAACGCATTATTTTTCGATAGTTAGTATAATCTATCCATGGGAAACCGACAAATTGTGAACTGCCGTGTTATTCTGTAAACATCTCACCGTGATCATTTGAGTGAAGTGAGCTTGATGTGAGCTGTCATTGCACCTAAAGCTAGGGATTGACACTATGGACAGCTCACTTCATGCTCACTTCACCCAAGTTATCACGGTGAGATGTTTACAGAATAGCACGGCTGGTACCAAAGTTGCTTGCGTTCCTTGCGCTACTACTAAATAGCCTGCCTAGCTGCGAGCAACTTGGAAGTAGCGCTCGCTCGGCTCGCGCGGAGTTGGTCACAGTTCTAAACTAACCTAACCCATTTCACCCAGCTCACAATTCTTTGCCAGTGTATAATCTAACGGAAATAATACCGATCGATTATAAACTAACGAAGCTTATCTTACGGTAAAATAATTATACATCGATACAGTCATAATTATGTAGGTATACATCGTCAAGAATTCATTTTATTGTCAACATCTCTTCCATTATATTGTACCAATGTGTAACCACAAAACATATATAAATTGGGTACGTAATGAAAGCTACAAATTGATACAGTATTATGGGACACAAACTGTAGACAATCGTGTTTATTCTCGTCGAACATCTTTTAGAGGCTCACCCCTGAAGATGGGCAGTACAAAACCCAGGGTGCCCCTTGAGCCCTGTCTTGTAATTGCAACAAACCACAATAAATGTCCTAGGAAGGACTATTGAGAAGGTAACCCATCTCAATAGTCCTTCTTAGGACATTTATTGTTGCAGTTATTAGAAGACCCATGTATAACAGTGGACATTTACGAGTTTAGTGGCACGGTTCATAAGTTTTTGCTTGAAAATGTTGCGGACAATAATTTATGTGCTCCGGAGATTGGAACAGAGGGTCGCGGATTTATAATCCTATTATAATCCGCTGCAGAGGTTCATGACCTTAATTTCTCTTTTTGTTTTCAGCTGGTTTAGATCCGTTTTCACAATTAATGTGGTTATATTAGGCATGGACCCAACCATGCCACGAAGGCTTAAAAGAAAATACCCTCAGGATCTATTATTATAGACTGAAACGAAAAGCGGACTTGCTAATGGGCAATTACCGCACTAGTGTGACAAAAAATTCCTACCTATTGCTGAATGTCTATACAGATAGATTGGAATACAAGAAACAAATTAAAAAAATATTGGCTTGGTCAGGATCAATCCTAATCAAGCAGACAGACTGATCGACTGATCAAAGGCATCCGGGTATACAGAATGCGAAAAAACCCGAAACGAAGTTTACTGAATACTTACACGAGAAAAACGTTTTTCCAGCCGCTCGCAATACACTAAATAGATCGGATCTATTTTGTGATTACACAAAGACGACGATAACAATAGAAACAAGTTCAATGGTACCAAATAGTATTCTTGGTAGTCATGTAATTAGAAGTTCTCCCAAGAGACAAGTGGAAGAGCTCTAGCTGAAAAACTGGGTAATCAAAGTAAGGCCCGGCCTTCATAGTAGAAAAACAAAAAGAAAATAACACATTTGCATAACTCACTGAAGAACTTAATAATTCAGTAAATATTTTCTTTTCATTTCTTAAGGCCAATTTATAATTATTTCTAGCTCGTTGAATGGAACTCCACTAGAATACTAACTCATTCTCTTTTCAACATAACTACACATCTCCCATTCTTAAAACTCATTAATCTCCAAGCAATGACCTTTCATTAATTAAAATTTCCACACAAGGACATCCTTACACAGTGTCGTAATAGGAAAACACTATCCTCGTAGCTCTTACTCTAGTGCGCCCTCTCTTTTGCACTTACGCATTTGATATACCTCTGTCTTACTTCACCACAGCATCCGTATCGATCGGGCTGACGACCTTGACCTTGGTAGAGGGGCATACAATGTCCCGTGTTCCCGACCTTGTACCATGAAACTGGGGGAGAGAGAGCGATGTTGCGAACGATAATGGTGGTCGCTAAGTCGTCTTAGTACCGGTTTGATGCCGATAAAGTTCTGATGATTGCTATAATGCTATTGTTTAGGGATGTCTCTTGGATTGTGGGTTGTGTTTGAGTACATAAATAACCTCATATCTTTCCACAGGGGTAGGTAGAAACTACAGAACGCCATCTGCTGCGCCTGTTACATACTACTTTTGCTTCGTTTTTGTTCATACATCTGATCATACCCGCACGCCGGTTGCGATTACTACGCATTTGACTTTTCTGAAGAACATCACCAATATGGTCACTTATGTCCTTCTAGGACGTCCCTTCCACTCACATCTACCTTGTGTTAGTCGCCTTCCATTTATCCTCACCACGTTACTAAACCATCTAACTAAGCATACTTTTTTCAATTTGTGGGATGTGTTTTAGAGTTTATATTATAGGGTTAACGAAGACTGGGGAATACTAGAATTTTTACATGTCCGGGGCCGGTTAGTCGGTGCCGGGTGGCGAATTGTATCGATAACTATGAAAACTTTCACAAATGCCTACCGTCACAATATACCCGGGTAAGGGTTTCGTCTATACTTCTACGTCTAGCCGACACCTGGATACAACACGTGTACCCTTACACGTGTTCCGGCTTTCACGTAGAAATGGCGTCTGTTTAGTTATGTTTATGTCTATGTACGGATTTTTCGGCCTGGTTGCGAGGCGATGGCTAAGTTTGTCGGGCGCACTGGCAATTAGCCACACTACTAATTTTGCTGACTGGCAAATCATTACTACAGAACATGAAGCATGGAGATTGGAAAAAGACTTTCAAAGACACATTATCAAGTTTCCGAATACCTAAATCAAGGGTTTTGGGGTAGGCGTGTTTTCAGGGATTTTTCCAGCTCAAATTGAAAATGTTCATTCAGAAAATAAAAAGGTTTAAACGTGTCCAGTGTGCCTTTCATCAGGACATCATCACATCAATTTTATTAGTCGAATTAAAGGATAATGTTGAGAAGGATAAGCTACAGAATATCCTCTTAAGATACGACGAGCGAAGCAGTATTTTGGTCTATTTAGCCTTAGATTCACACGTACCATAACCATACTACATCGCAGCTACAAAATGTTGGGCAAGCAGTGGTTAAGTGTGAATAGTGTCGCTGCAACTTCTTGCAATTGCCTTGTGGTTGCGTTGTCGCAGATTGTTGTTTGCGATGTGGCCGGTCGCTAGTGCGAGGTCTCGCTAGTGGTTATGCTGTGACTGCGACGTGGCCTTGAAGTGGTCGGCATCGCCCACACCCACATGGTTGATTTAGAGGGTCAATGTAGTCCGTGTGAATAAACTATACATTTTCATACAAATTAGCGCACGTCCACATGTTGTCGTTGTGGTGTGGTTTTGGTACGTGGGATCGGGCCCTTCGTACTTAATATTATTCACACCATTTAAAGGAAGAAACCACAGAACGACACGTGTCACGACACTCACATACTCTTGCTGCTTTGTCCACGTTTACATATACATTAGTAATTACATTTATGTATATGTATGTTCTCTTGGACGGCCATTTACTATTTCCGCCTGTATCGATATTTATTGTCATTTCTATTGTACTTACGAACTGCCTCGTTGGTCTAGTAGTCGCAAGCGCTACTGCTGAGCATGAGGTCCTGGGTTCGATTCCCAGGTCGGGCATAGTTATTGGGTTTTCTATCTGGAATTTCTCAGTAGCAGCCCGGAGTCTGGATTTGAGCCCGGTTGATTGGAATAGGCTTACCCCTATTAAATGAGACTTAAACATAACTGGCGAAATGTGAGTTGTTAGGTACACCTCTGCCCAACTCTTCGGGGAAAGAAGGCGTGATGTTTTATGTTATGTGTTATGTTCTATTGTATAAGTAGATTTTGTAAATACTCCTTCAAATACACCAAAAAAAATCAACCTGCCTAGTGCCCAGTCTAACCGGATGCAGCTGAATATCAGTATTTTACATGGAGCGACTGCCTATCTGACCTCCCAACCCAGTAACTGGGCAATACGATACCCCTTGGTAAGACTGGTTGTCAGATTTTCGGCTTTCTGACGAACCGTAATGACTGTCAAAGACCCACGAATGACAGCCGGGACCAACGGCTTAACGTGCTTTCCGAGGCACGGAGGAGTCTCGCTATGTAAAGATGGTCACCCATCCACGGACCAACCCCGGGAAGCGTAGCTTAACCTGATGGATCGACCCGTGCGGCTGTTATTACTTAGCCACGAGCAATACACCAATTCAAGATTATTTCAAAGGGTATACGATGGGCTCAATACAAAATAGGGCAAACTAATCTTCCAACTGTATTAATATACTTGCTACCTATATTGTGTAAGATTATGTAGAATTGAGGTCAAGAAACTTGGGAGCCTTACCTACTCATCCGATTAATATAAGTTTAGAGTTAATTTTAATAGTATTTGAAGGGATTTCAATGAAGTTATATAGGTATAGAGTTTAAACAGAGTTGTAGAACTTGAATTGGTGAGCATTTGCGGGTCGACTTAATGAAATTGATCATCAAAGTTTCAAATACAAAGGCAACTTCGTAATAGAAGTGAAAAATTGCGTTGACCCACCGCCTGTCGTTGTGGCGATGCTTGTTATATAGCATTTTACCTAAGAATTGGGTTCTTAGGTAAAGTGCTATGGAATTGTGTAAAAGTGCAAATTGACAAAATTCAAAAACCAAATACAAATTCAAAATCAGAATTCAAATTCAAAATTCAAATGCAAAATTCAAAAGTCATTTATTTAAACTAGGCTGAGAATCAGCACTTTTCGAACGTCAAAATTACATAAGACAGTCCCCCAAGACGCCCACCCTTCACCACTTCCTAGTGGTTTAGCTGGGAAGAAGAAGTGGCGCAACAAATTCCCCAGGACACCATACTATTCTTATATCATAATCTGTCACGTAAAATAAAAAGTAAGAGTTAAATTCCTTATAAGTCTGTAAGGCTAGGTTGTTATCAATTATTAGGAGCTTTAGTTCTGATTAATACAGAAAAAAACAAGATAAAATCTTAGGTCCTTTTACCAGCATTGGGCGTCTTTCGGCTGCAGTATTTCAGCCACTATTCATATCGTAATCCTAACTTATATATTCGAAAGTGAGTTTCTTTGTTTGCTTGTTTGTTACGCTTACACGCTACTACGGCTGAACGGATTTAGATGATTTGGCACATAGGTAGACCATGACCTGGGTAAGGACATAGGATACTCTTGATCTCGATATTTTCACGGGATCGAGACTTATGCGGATGAAACCGCAGTATGCAGCTAGTACTAATGAAACTGGGCGCTATCTCCAAACCGACTACGAAGCCAGGTGGGCCCCTGTAGGTACAACCTAATCAGGTGAGGTTATTCCGATAAGACACAATGTGGAGCCACAGATTGTCGTGCTCTCTGCGCAATAACACTTGGACTATAAAAGACCTTCCCGAGGCCAATGCTATGCTGTCGACGTGGCGGAATTATCGATGCTAATATGAAACATCGAAATCATCGATACGACGAAGAACTGGGTTTCATATGCGCCTCGAAGCTCCACGCAGTCCAGGATAATAGCGCGATTCAAAGCGGATGTTTCGCTTCTCTACGAAGTAGTAATAGTACTATTATACACCAGACAATACGATTATTAGGTATTACGAGTATATTTATAGAATTAATGCCGGTTGTAAGCACATGGCACATGTTATACAATAACACAACACATGTGTTGTTGATGTGTCACATAAGTGTCGTAAAGAAATGAGCAAAGACAATTTACTAATTATTGTACTTAATTTTAGTAGGAACCATCTGATTACTTGAGTGTTAATTTTGATCGTAACTAACGAAGACAAGAAGAGACTGCTCTAAATTATTCCATTTCTTTCTTGTTTGACCTGCATGAAGAAAATATCAACAGATTTAGTTTAGTCCGTCCCAGCCAGCAGTAGAATCATGGTCAATCTTAAAACTTTAAACGCTACGGGAAAAATATTACTGTCGGACGATATGATTTTTCCGTAGCGTTTACGGCATACCTTTATGGTATTCTGTGCATATAACATGAAAAACCCCGAGCAACCTGTCGGTGATAAAGAGGTTGTTTGTCGCTGTTAAAAAGTGACTCAAATTCAAATTTAAAATTCAAAAGTCATTTATTCAAACTAGGCTGAGGATTAGCACTTTACGAACGTTAAAATTATAGAAGACAGTTCCCCAAAATCGCCCACCCTTCACCACTTCCTAGTGCGTTAGCTGAGAAGAAGAAGTGACTCAAAAAACTCCCTAGCAGCACAGCTGTCTGTTCAGTTGGACTAAAACAGCAGCAAGCGACTTCGCGGCATACCTAGTTAAGGGATAGCGAAACGAACTGGACTCAGATGACAAGGCGGCCTTTGGCTTGCATCGGGACCCAAAAAATAAAACCTGAACTGAACCAAATTGCGTCAATCGAAGCCTTCAAACCATGTGTGTGTACCTTCCCACATACCTGGACCTACACATAGGGCGTAATACCCGGGCTATATTGTGTGTTCTAGTAACGTTACTTCAGGGAGTGTTTGCCTACACTGGGCAATATTTCCCTCTCGATTTATTGCGTCGTAATGGAGGTTTATTAGACGTTTGCTCGAGATGGACGCACGGTACATTCTATTTACGTTTGTTTCGCAATTCTGTTTATTGATCTAAATCGTATGTTTGAGAATGAGAAGTACCGTTCATACTCGTAAGTGTGTTATATCAACGTAGGGTACCTACATCTAGAATTTGTGTTTGAGCCACTTTCTAGGATAGGATTCAAATCTGTGTTGGTATCGGTTGTATCGGGCTTAAATTGACAATAGATTTGAATATACCAAGAGCCTTGAAAACCTTTGGGTGTTTTAAGGTGAATGAAGGTGATTGTTGGTTTTTGGTGGTCAATTTAGGGGTATGAGGAACAGGGTGTAAAGTTCACTCATCCACCATAGAAAAGGGAGGCTCCTCCGACCAGACGGCTGTCGTGTCTGGCGGGCGCAGAGGTTGAAGTTGGGAGCTTGTTTATATGTCCATCGCGTGGTAAACTCTAATTGCGCGATGCAGGATTTCTGTGACGTCAGGATGTTGTGTGACGTCAGGTCTTTGATGCGTAGTTCGCATGTGGCGATGTAGATGCCGCCACAATCATTGTTTTTACATTGCAAGTTTCCATGAGCTACTAATAATTATACTATACATTTATCGCATCCTTAGTAGCTCCGCTTCCATCATCATTTTAGCCGAAAAACGTTCACTACTGGACCTCCAAGCGCCTTCACATCGACCGATTCAGTGCCTCTCACATCCAGTGGATTCCCGAGACCTTGACGAACCTTACATGATCTGATCAACCTATACTGTTCCCACTGCTGGGACTCACAGAAGGTCTCTGTGAGAGAAGGTAAATAAATAACAATACAAATAAATAATTCCTTAAAAGTGTTTAACGTAATTACGGGTAAACCCTAAAGAGGTTTGCGTAACGATAAACTCAAACATAATAATGATCTCGTGAACCTATGTTCAACGTTCGCGTAGCTATTGAATGTCTTGTAACAATAATGTAATATGTAGCCGTAATATGGTGAATCAATGTGGAGCGTGTAAGGTAGGTAGCTCGTGTTAACTCATAAACTCAGGCAGCGTTTTAAGTTTACTGAATATTGCTCTGTTTTTTCCTACTTATCTCTCAACCTTAATTTTTATTATACATCAATATTAAACTATTTACATGTGGGTACAAACAACTTATAACTAATTAGGTAGCAAAATGATATACTAATTTAACTAAAACTATTGCTCTGTTTAGGTGCATCATCGTCATTATCCCAATTTACATGTATTTTTCTTCCATACTTCTCTATCAGTCGTCATCTCTGTAGTCACCCCCTTTCTACCCATATCATCTTCCACACAGTCCATCCATCGTTTCTTTGGTCTTCGGCTACTCTTATAGCCGTCGACATTTGCACTCAAAACTTTCCTCACGACATTTTCCTCTTCCTCCGCATCACATGCCCATGTAATGATAACCAATATCCGCCTAAAAAAAATTTAAAAAAATGTATGTATATAAATACAATTGGGTTCTATGTAATTGGCGTTTTTTTTCTCACAAATGGAGAGCCTCGTCACTTCCATGATTTAAAATATTCTTCAATTGCTTGGTATTATATCGAATAATGACCATCATAGACAACTCCCAATAGTAAAAAAAACCTTATTACTTATAGTTTTCTAAACATAAAAAATACCTTAAAAATTACTCCTCATTTTGTTAGCAGAAATGACCACTATTTGTTTCAACTTAGCCAAAACTTATTTTTGTCGCTTAATCTAAGTGGCATATTATGTTATCTTAGTTTTTAAACATTAGTGCATACAAGTTTTAAAACATTAGTGTTCATGGTTGATAGATGAATTAAGAAAATGTTAGTATGAAAAATGCAACTTCTTTAAAATTCTCCATCTAAAACGCTGATTTCATAGGTGGGGACCTAATATAAATAGCAGTTCGTTAAGTATGTCAGTGCAGTTTTTCATTCATATCAATAAGTTAGCTTCCTTGTTTCTTCTTTTTAAACACATTCTGCTTCATGGACGTTCTCATACGTATTGCAATAATCTCTACACTACTGAGTTCAGTTTCAGTCATTACTAAAACTACCTATCTAAAACTCTTTCTTTGTTTAGCTGTATAAGCTCAAAAAACAGGCCAAGGGCGAGTCGGACTCGCACGCGCAGGGTTACCAACGTAGAAATTTAGCAAAAAACACGGAAAAAAAACACGTTTATTTGGTGGGGACCCCCTTTAATTGTTTTATGTTTTTATTTTTACCCTTTAATTTTTATCTTTAATTTATTTTAATTATAGTTTTTATCACGATCTGTGAAAATTTCATGAGAAACAGCCCGCTGATAGACAGACGGACAGCGGAGGCTTAGTAATAGGGTTCCGTTTGACACCCTAGAAATGGTTCACGGAGATAAAAAAATTAGTCTACTTTATTTAGGGTCAGTACGTCACTCAGACCGCAAACTCTGTAACAGTTTGCAAACTTTTACCCCTACATTTGCTCACGGCTTCCAAAAAACTCTGATTGATATAAATTATTTGACGTCGATGCCCTTTTCTTCCTTAGGAAAGTGCTTTATAAGCTCCAAGGCTCTATTAGACCCGTATCTTCTGTGAATGAAGACTGACACATCAATTACTTTTTCTTTATCAGCTTCCCTTTTCATTCTGCACTTAATTCGCCAAAGAAAATATTGTTAAGGTAAAGTCAATTGCTGTTGTTTTTTAAGATTAGCCCGAGAAAGCAAAGTACTCTGAACAATGGAAACCTATGAAAGCCCAGCGGTGGGACTTACAGGTTGAAAGACAAAGTAAATAGCTCTATCCGCCTCTTTGGACTCAAGCACGACTACTTAATATGAGGTCCTAGTTGGATTCCTTATATCGGTCAAAGTGTTCCTGGGCTATTCCATCGTGGTTTCCTCAGTTGCAACATGGAGTCTGGATTTGGGCCCGGTTGATAGCAATAAGCTCACCCAGACTTCCATATGGGACTTAAACAAAACATAACGACACAACAACAACAGTATACTTTACATCTCTGTCTGCCTCTTCGAATAATACAAGCGTGATGTTATGATTTTATACGAAAAAAATAGTCTTCATTTAAAAGTCAGATTTTATACGTTTTAATTAAACTCTAGCAGTAATTTGTGGCGCCGGGGTCTTAAATAACTTCCTATGTTAATTAAATCATCATAAATAAGCATATTAGGGACGCCCCAAATTAACATGTTGATTAAGGAAGGCCTACGAGAACAGGCTTAAAGTTTTTAATCCTTCAAAATTTTAATTTAGGCTTTCGACTCCCGGTGCCCGTGATTGTAAAGTTTTCAAAATGTTCTGTCCTTTAATGAAACAAAAATAGAATTCTCTGTTATTGACTAAAGTTAGTAGTTATAAAATAGATATGAATTGCGGGGGTGTAAGTTTTTTATTATAAGCGGTGCATTGTCTTTCTCACTTTGCCTATTAAGGAAAGCAAGAGTAAATTCCAGTCGTGCACCGCACCGGAGCTGACCCACATACTTTTATTTTTTTGAAAATTTTGTTCATTAAATTTTTTTTAATTATTAAATACATAATTGACTTTCATTGCGTGTCGCTACTGCATTTATTCTGCGTCCTGTTTTTAATCCGAAATGTCCTGGTATTTTCATCTTATAATCCTGTTTTTCGAAATTACCCGCTGCTATAGAGTATAGACCCCCTCCCTTTTGTGCCATGCTTCCCTGATCTGTGCGAGTCTCAATGCCATCCACCCACCATCTTATGTTACCAATATTCCATCGGTGAAATTCAAGATGGGACAGACAGTTTCCCTTGAGTATCTTCCTAATTTGTCTTATTTGTATGTTACAGGAGCGGGCTCGAATGTCGGGCGGCGGCGGCGGGGGCCTCATGTCGTGTGTGCGCGAGGGCTCGCTGGAGCCGCCATACCGACCGCCCATCACCGACACACACAACCATGGTGAGTACCAGGGCTTCATTAGTTACTTAGAGGTCATATTCAAAATACTTCACTAATTACTAGACCATGATTAGCAGGATTGTGACCGCATACCGCCATGGTGATTACTAGGATAACATAAAAGTATAAGATACTTGACTCTTGCCGTAACACCATAATAGGTGAAACTCAGATATGAGGGCTTGCTGGAGCGCCATCGATAGAAACAAGATTAAGCATCAGAATCGCATAGAGATGTTTGGGCTCGTGCAGCATGCACTGCATGCCATTCAAAAGTTGGTGGACAAAAGCTACCTAGTTATTTTATCTAATAAAACTATTAACTTACCAATTGGTATACTACCAAGCAGCAATGGCAAATTCAAGGATAGCCGTTATTGACAATATTTTCCATGATTTCAATTCAACATCAAACAGCTTGCCAAAACTACATGTGCTGTCGCTGTCGCCACTTCAAATTGTTTGATCTATTGATTGTTGAAGCTGACAAATCCGCGACAATTGACGAAGGGTGGTTTCCCCCAAAATTAGCAACAATAGAATTCTGCACGCTGACCCCAGATTTAACGAACGATCTATAATCGTAAATCTATCGCATAATTCGCGGCTTGGGGGTACAACCCCAAATGTTTTTGTTGGTGTCATAAAAAGTGTGTAAGGAAATAATTACGAAGGGGGATGGGCGATCAGCTTTAAGTAACATCTAGCGGTGGTATAAACTTTGATTAGGGCGGTTCTTTTATTAGGCCAGCGGCAGCGGTCTTTCGCTTCTTAAAGAAAATAAATAAAATGGCCCCCTTTAGTTTGTGCTCGCATAACTCTTAAAATGACTGACTGTTTGCAAAAGTTATAATATTAGTAATAATCGCAATTCAGATCATACAATCCATTCTTGTTAGTAAGTATGTACATAAACACAAGTTTATTACAATGAGGAGCTTTGTTTACGTCACAAATCATAGCCATCGAATAGATGGAAAAGAAAAAAGCAAAAAATAATAATTATAAAGCCTACTTACACGCCTAATAAAGAATACCTTAAACACGAAAAAGAAAAAATAAACAACTCCTGAGGGCATGAAATTCACGAAACGTCAAAAATGAAGGGAAATTAGAGCAGTTTTGCATTAAAACAAATATCTGTATATTATGTTATGAAAAACACACAGCATTGGTTTAAAGAAGTAGTCTTAGATTCTGCCTCAATTAGTATGACAAAATACCTTAATCCTTCTTTGTTACCTGTGAGATTTCACTATGGAAGGACCTCGCGGGAATCTGTGGTTACATCGAGCTGATCTGTCACTGTCAAGTGTAATTCAAAGCCTCTAAATTTTTTGCCGCCAATGTACGTATTTTCTTAGAAAATTTTAAAAGTTTCAGGTAAAACATTATAAAAAGTGAATAATAGTGCTCGTAATAATTGATAGTTTGATTTTCCTAACACAATTTGTCCATGTTCCAGGCGAAGGGCGCACAGGGCGCTTTCTGCGGGGCCTCCGACGCATGTTCAAGCGTCGCGGCAGTGGCACCCGCGCAGACGCCTCGCCCGACCCCAAGAGCAGTTCTACGTCCGAACTGCTGGACGCTGACCGGCATGCTAGAAGAAAGTAAGAGGGATTCTTCTTATCTTAGCTTTCGATTCGGAATTGAACCTAGAAATTAAAACATTTAGGAGAAAAGCTTCACTTCCTTTTGAGGGTGGTAGTGAACAAATGCCGCATCATATTATTTACGTTATCGCTCGTGCTATCGGTAATCTTTTACGATTAAAAAATTCCCGAACTTAATTTCAACTTAGCAGATTTTAAGTTACTCAACGAGTAGCGCCATCTATGATTTGGTGGCGGTACTTCTAAGTTAGAATTGTTTTGCTTTGTATTAGAGTTCAATCAACCGAGTTGTTTTATTTAATTTGAAAGTTGTAAACAATTATTATGGAGTTTAAAATAATGGAAAAGTGTTGAAGTAGATGTATCTAAATGGAGGTAGGAATATTGTGAATTCGTCATACAAAAAGTTTTTATATTTTGACAGTAAACTTCAGTGTGACAGCGAAATTTTGTTAAATATTCGTAAATCGTGTATGAATACTTGGCATTTCAATCAATTTACCCATCCATTCTTTCTTGACCAAGGGAGGGCGCCTACGGCAGCGGGCTGTCTGTGTCTCACGACTCAGTGTTTACGGGCGAGAGATCAGGCGACGAGTCGAGCGACGAGCGACCCACTCCTGCGCATGGATTGGGGCATGTCGCCACATCGCATCGGGTGAGTACCCTTTATATCTTAGAATATAATGTCCATGGCTGGATAAAGGGGAAACCCAACACCTCATTTTGGCCTAGCTTGCATCGGAACAGGATAGGTGACCACCTGTCTCAGACCCACAGGTCAGTTCGATTCCCAGCGGGGGCAAAATTTCTGCTCGGATTGGTTGGTTGTATGGCTTGTTCTAAGTCCACCTGGCGAGCTACCACTATCTTATCTAAGTTTGTCGCCATAACAATAATGTTAACAGCATTGTTGTGTTTTAGCAGTTAGAGGTAAGATAGCCAGTTCCTCTGTGGTTGTGGATTCCGGGTGAAGCTTCCACCTTCGGCCTTGTCATCACTTACCATCAGATGCGATGAAGGTCAAGAGCTTCCCCGACGTAGTATTTTTTTTAAATAAATTGAACGATGGTCCAGCACGAATCAAATCTCGATTCAGATTAAAGCTAAGTCTATTTTAAAGCCTATCATACTAATCAAACAATTAAATCTGTTGTCAAGCAAGCCTTAGGTATGATACGGACTTGTCATGAAGCCTATGTCATTGAACTACTGACAAGGTCACCAGACCATAAATGAAATCTGCCATGATTAAGAGCGTTTATTCCGAAAGTGGGCAACGTCGCAAATAGATGTCAAATATTTCACTGTTTAGATTAATTTGGCAATATTACTGTATGGAAATAAGAAATGTGGCTAACTAGCGAACTAGAATATTAATAATGAATTGCAATTATAACATTGAATTTGATGTTGTAACCGTTTTAGGTGTAAAAAAGGCATTTATTTATTTATTTATATATACTTTACTTTTTTCCAAATATTTGGAAAGTTTCGAAATATTCGGTATAACGATATTAATTATTGCATTTCATAATCAATATTTTAATTCGCTAGTTAGCCACATTTCATATTTCCATACAGTAATATTGCCAAATTAATTAAAACAGGTAAATATTTGACAGCTATTTGCGATGTTGCCATCATTCTTAACCGATAAAACTTTCTCAGAACAGCCCAGAGTAGCCTTTACTCAATAGACTTCTGAATTTTGAAAGTCAGTTAAAACTTAGCTGTTGAGTTTGTTTGATTTAATTTCTAAGTGCCATCTTGTGAATGCAAATGCCGAAACCGGAAGAACTTGCTAAAAGAAAACATTGATTTTCTGATAAAAATAACACATGTTGCATGTCGTTACAAATGTAAGTTCGAGTTCGTGATGTTGTTGTTCGTCGTCTGAATGAGATTATGAACGAGGCGCGACTCCTGTCGCGGTTCCTTACCCTATTTACTTCTTAGACGTCACTTCAGCTACTTATTATATTGAGTGTTATAATACCTACTATTGCACGCATCACCGGATAACTTTCTACATCTAGGTATATTCTTTTGGCTAGCCTCTTCCCAACTATGTGGGAGTCGTCTTCCAGTCTACGTGGGTGTTGAATACCAGTATTTTAAATGTGGAGCGACTACTTTTCTGACTTTTACAACCCAGTCAGTATCAGTCAGTTTTTCGAGCTTCTAACTACCCGTAACGACTGTCAAAGATCTACTTATGACATTCTGGAACAACAGCTCAGCGTTCTTTCCGATAACGGGTCACGGTATCCAATGGGGGCCCATTCAAGGACCGTGCCGCTGTTAATCAACCACGAGCCTGCCTCAGCCCTGCTCTACGTATAGATAATTTTCTACTTCATCTAATCAAGTAATTGGATTTATTTTGCAAGGGAAAATAACAACTAACATCATCTCGTTGCTTGCCATATTTGCTTGCAAGACAGTTATTATTAGCAGACTGTGACGTCATCTCTTAGTCACTTTTTACTGCGCCCAGGGATCAAATGGGAATTACTGGGAACCACTGGTAAACCTGTCGTAATGGAGTGGTTAAGGCCTTGCCTCTCATGTACAAAGTTGTGGGTTTTAATCCGTGCAAGTCCCAATGTGACTTTTTTAAGTAATATGTACTTTCCGAGTATATTTTGGAAATTAGTGACATCGATGAACATAGATGTACTGTTTAAAACGTATAATATATACAGGGTTACTGGTAAAACACGAACAACCTCTTAAGGGGTCATTGTACTCATCATTATGAACAACTTTTACTTCGTTCCAAGCCTTAAATCGGGAAAGAAAAATCTGGTGTGTTGCATTTTGACGAGTTGTGTGAACATAAATGTAGGTAACAGCTGTTTTTTTTTACGCGTTTTCATGTTTGGTCCCATATTAAAAGTTGTTCCTATTGATGAGTAGAATGACCCCTTAAGAGGTTGTTGGTGTTTTACCAATAACCCTGTATATGTCGATGAAGGAAAAAGTCATGAGGAAAGCTGAGCTGAGCTTATAGTTAATAGTCAAAGTCTGAAATCGCCAACCCGTCTTGAACAAGCGTGGTGATCAACGCTCGTGCCTTCTCTGTATGAAAAGAGTCACATGCCCTGCAGTTGGACAATAATAGACTGGTATTATATTATTTTATATTCTGGGAAAACTATATAATCATTTTCGGTTAACTATTTTCTTTCTACTGCGTTTCTGCTAATCTTTGACCAGACCAGGAAAACATCGTGAGGAAACCGGCATGTTCTAGAACCAAAAATTCGAAGACATGTATGTGTCTTCTACCAACCCGCACTAGGCCCGCGTGGTAGATTACAGCCCACTCCCCCTCGAATAGAGGAGGTCTGTGTCCCAGCAGTGGGAACATTATAGGCTGATTATGCTATGTAACAACGGCCGGCCTTGTGTTTGACATAGGTAATGAGATTGTTAATAAAAGACACTTCAGTGTTTATGATGCAGCGCTGATACACTATTGTTCTGCCCCGGAAGGAGATGTATTCGTTTCCTTTCTCTCATAATGTAGGTCTCAAGATATAGTTTATTTTATAGTCGGTTGTTGCAGTTTTCTGTGTCCGATTGCCCCAATAACATGAGATTTATAAACTGGTTAAATGAGGTTGACAGGCCGTGGAGTCGTTTAGACAGTACTGTTGCTTCTTTTGTAAAGCCACCCAAATGTCCTTTCGTTCGTCGAGTTGAGCTCCACGATTACTAACAAATGCTTGCACTGACTGGACAGGTCCACTCAAATCTGTGTGGTTATTTCCTCAAGAGACCATTTCAGACACTAATCTACAGGGTTCTCATATGGCCTGACCAAGATTATGTCTGGACTTTAAAAGAGACTGCGACCTCTGAGTTTGTTTAGGCCTTTCTTCTCAGAGTAGTCAGATAGGAAACGCCGACCTCACCTAGCTTATTTTTAATATGACGTAAAAGTGATTCCGATATCCTATTTACACTTTGTCGGCATGATTAATATGTATACTCATGCCCAATTACAGCTTTCTAGTACTTACCGTCTCTGAGCTAAGCCGCGGACAGACGACGATGTTCCTAAATAAAAAACCAAAAACTTAACAAAATTAAAATCGTAATGATTTATTTTAAAAGATCTATTTTCTTCCTGACCGTACAAATTACCGTAATCGGGAATGAAACATCTGGTATTATTATTTGGATTGAGTTGACTCGGGCCGATCTGTCACTGACCCGAGCAGAAACTCTTTAGTTACATTGATTACATGTAGATGACCTAGGAAAGTTAGGTTTTGGTGGATTGGTTGAAGTTTTTTTCTAGAGAATAGATAAATTCTAACTAACAATTAATATTTATTAAAATGTTTTACAGTATTTAACACAAATAACTATTTACACTAGGTACTAAATACAATAACTAACTATACAAATAAATACAAAAAACAAACGGACACTTACGCGTCGAAGTATTCGTCCGCATCGCTGTCGTCCGGAAACGTGCCCAGAAGATATCTCTATATGATATTAACAATTTAATTTGGAGGTCAAACGGCTATTTGATAATTTGGCGAGGTTTTAAAACTTTTGCCTTGCTTGCACCTATTAAACAGAACACATAATGCGCTGTGGTACACGATTTCATTCTCGTTTCGGATGACCACTTAAAAACTATCATGTGCAAGTATTTTAGTTGTACCTATTCAAATAGAAAGTACCTATATAAATAGTACCATATCGTGGTATAAACTCTTACACAACTTCCCGAAATGCTCGGTCATTGTGCGCTCTTCAATGATTTGCAGAAGTTTTGTCCAAAGTGCGCTTTTGGCTGTAGTCAATGATAGTTTATTTTTCCAAAGATTTAAATCGTTAGATTTGCCCTCACCGTACTAATTCGCGCGAAAAAGTGTCAATTCTGAGAAGAGTGAGCTCACACAATAATAAAGGCGTTTCCATGACAGTCCAGTCAAGTCTCTGCAACATTATGCATGAGAGGTGTCAAACGAAACAGAAATCCGACCATATTTTGACGCGGTGGGCGAATCTAAGATTTAAATCTTTGTATTTTGTTATAGGTATACCTACTGTTTTAGGAAAGATATGTCTCTGCTCTTGATATTTTGTGCTCTCTAATACTATACGTACTTACTTGTATAGTGTTTTCTTTACCGGTTAACTATGCAAAGTGCTAAGCAGAGCTAGAAGGAAACCCTCCGACCAGATACAGCTATAAATACCAGTATTTTACATAGAGACTAGATGTCTGACCTCCACAACCCAGTTACTAGGTAAAACGATACCCCTTTGTAAGGCTGGCTGTCCAGACTTTCGGGCTTCTCACTACCCCTAAACTGTCAATGATATAACAATGACGGCCGGAAAATATTACTTACTTAAAATATCCCTGGAGAGCCCTGGTCAGACTTTATAGAAAAACTAGCTGCGCCCCGCGGTTTTACCCGCACAAGTCTCGATCCCGTGGGAATATCGGGATAAAAGTATTCTATGTCCCAATCTAGGTCATGGTCTACCCATGTGCCAAATTTCATTCAAATCTGTTCAGCCGTTTTAGCATGAATGCGAAACAAACCAACGAACTCACTTCGCATTTATAATGTTAGAATATACCTTTTAAATCTATATTCTGGATTTCACATAAGACCCTCTTACGCTAAACCCATAATATCGATTTAAAAGATTCATTATTGAATAAAGTGACCTTCAGGAGCTGACATATTAGGTCAAGGTTATCAGACAGACGGAAGATTTTCTGCTTAAAAATAACGCTATGCTTTTAAAAAGAGTTACCTTGTCTACTCGCCTATGGAAATTCACATATACGTGGCTTTTAACTATTCAAAATCACAGTGTATTAATAAGAACTCACAACTGTCATTAAAGTCAGAACGTACAGATTTTAAAATAAAATTCGTTTATAACAGACAAAATTCATGCAATTTTAACTCCTGTGGAATAAAGGAAAAACCCATGCTTACTCTGTGAATATTATTTACCTTACCTACATATATAAACATACCTATTACCTAATTATGTGCTGGCCATCTGTTACTACCCACAAACCTCGAACCTTATTGCTAAGTCCTAAAGAAACACAAACTCATTTATTTATTTTCTTGAAATTAACGTGAAAACAAGATGGCCAGAACAAAAGCAAACAAAACTCTCGTAATACTGAAACCTGGACACGCCCAGACGCGATTAATTAATACATTTATTAATACCACATAACAACATCACGTAGGAGCCGTGATAATTCAACCATAATAATACCAAACAGAAACGTAGCAGAAGTATCACTCCATACAACATCGCATAATTAAGTACGAGGCAAGTTATATTCGAATTTAAGAGCCTCGCCCACTGAAAACTAACTTAAATAAGAACACATTATCTTGTGAGCAAAGCTTGAATTCAGTCCCGTCTGATGAAAAGCGATGATTTATCGAAGATGTCTATTCGCTCGTACTTTAAATCGGCTTTGGCTAAGAAACCACACGTGGAAATTGGGGTCTAATAAGGAACAGAACGGAGGAGTCGACCGTTAAAGTTGAGGCAACACGGTGAGTTCCCGAGGAAAGCTGTTTGGCGACGATTATTTATTTATTTAATACTTCAAGCACAAAAATGTACAGAGGCGGACTTAATGCCATAGGCATTTTCTACCAATTTGGCATTCCAATTTTATTTTCTTCCGTCTTCCCGGAGCGGAGGCATCTAATTGGACCTATGCCAAGCCACAATGCACAAAACTCTTCTGCTCGATGAGAAATTTCATCTGTGGCATCTACATGATCGATTTTGAAGCTCTTATAATACTAACAATCAGATGACAACTTAATAGCGTTCATCTACTTTCTGTCCAAAAATGAAACTGCGTAACAAGACAGCAATGCATTTTTCCACGTTTCATAAATCACATCTTAGCAACAAAACAAACCTTCTGCAGATTTCCTACTCAACATTTACCATGTAGTAACGCGAAATCCTATACAAGATCGAGTTCCGTTGCTCAGTTATGCTCTCTCGAACACAGTCACAGTTGTGTTCCGCGCGTGTGTTGCGGTCCTAATTCAAGTTATAGTTTTTTTTCTTCCATCGAATGGGATGAATCACCCAGTCTGAACCGAACGCGCGACTACGCCCGGCGTACTATAGAGCTTCGATATTTAAAATTTAAAAAATACAATGTGTGTTGTGTTTAGTGTCCAAAAAATTTATGCGTGATTGGATTGTGTGAAAAGTGTGTTTAAAAGTTTTTCGTGTTGTTAAGTTTTCTGGTGTTAAGTTAGTTTTAAGTTGTAATATTCAGCCGGTTTATTGCAAATTTATGTCTAGGCGATACAAGTTATTACTTAGTCCGTTGAATTTCTTTAATGATCATTTGATGGCCATACTTTTATTACATGACATTGACCTGTGCGTTATTAAAAGCTCTAGCCTTGGTGAATCGTTTGGCTAGGTCGCTAAGAATATTATTATTATTCTTAACCGTAAGTAGGTTGTTTAACTTAAAACAGCCTGCCTTATAATCATGTTTAAATAAATTAAACTGCAGTTGCCATAACCATAGACACTTTTATAGATAAAAAAAACATAAATAATGACGCCACCTTAGTCTCGCCACCCTTGACGGCTATAAGTTTAAAATAGGAACACCAATTTCAAGCTAATTAGCCAGTTTAATGTTTTACGTCTGCCTTTCAAATATGGAAACTGGGTTCGGTCTGACTCTGACTCATACGACTACTGATCGATAAACTTTTATGCCTGTGTTTTTTAGTATTCGTTTGTTTTTCGAATTTTTGTATGACGTAGTTCTTTTGTTTTTATTCGAAGTTGGTGTTAAGTAAGTACCTACTCAGTATTTGCTAAGTAAACACCCAATTAAATATAAGTGAGAATGTGTTTTCGGTAAATGTTAATTCCAAGCCAAAACTCAAAGTACATAATGATTTTAAATAGAATTTCAGGCTTAATTACTAGTTTTTGCAAAACGTAAAAGCGCAGGCTACTTAATAATTTAAGTAAAATTACTGAAAGAAACTCAAATTACTATTTATTATTACTTAATTTATACTTATTAACTTAATTAAACATTTCCAACTACACAAAAAAGATTAAGTAGTCAATTAATACAAACTATGCAGAGACGTTCCTTATATAAAAAGAACGAGTAATCAAAAATATAATTTATACAATTAATAATTGTTATCAAAACATGTATTTAATAAGTGAAATTCATCAATATGTATTTCGTAAAATTTTCAGAATACTGCACATACATAAGACACGCGATGTACTCACAAAAACCATAGCCAACCTCTTCGTGTTAGGTTACTGTAAAAACTTAAACAAAAAAGTAAGATCGACATCATTTCTGTCGGTAATGCAAATATTTTTAACGATTATGTTACCTACTGTAACGATTTTAAGAAATAAAATGATTTCCCTGCTCATCCTGGAGTAGTGAGTATGAATGTGGATGCAGAAGTTTAGTGTTCTTGAGGGATATGATGATGGCAAGAAATGAGACAGGGCAGATAGAGGGATTTTGTGACATATGACCCCAAAATTCAATTGGAGTAAGGGTGGAAAGTTAAACACTTAGAAAAGACTTTCTTAGCAACCATGTTGGGGTCCTCTTACAGGTTAACAAATTGAATAAAAATGTATATTATATGTAATTACTAAATGTATGATTCCGAACCCCGCTGCAGCACTGTCGCGTGCAGCAGGGAACCATACCTTTAGTATACAAATCTAACAATAACCTTGAACAGTATCCAAGATAGACATTATTAATATAGCACAAGAAACAAAACTTGGGAATACAGAACATTCCATGTAAAAGTTGGCAAGAATAAGCTTTAAAAGTAGACATTCCTAAGTCAATGTAGTTGACTCATTCGTGTTGTACTGGCTGTGGCAGTGTGTTGTGTAGGTGGTGGGCCGTGGGTGGTCGCGATAAAGTTGTATATTTTGCTTATATAGCTTTAGATTCACACCAATATTTTAAATTAGAAGCCTACACAAGGACAAAAAAAAAAACGTTCATGAAAGTCATCATTCTCCGCATCAACGGACCAACATCAGATCAGCTGCTACAATGACGTGACCCGTCTGTCTTCATCAGATCTACTTGAAGGGTCATCATTCTCTTGCCCCATAATATTAATTCGTGTGCAAATATGAGCAGCTGATTCCGTTTTTTATTTGTCATGAAGCAGGTTTCACTTCTTTCCTCTTGTTATAAATAGCCTAAAAAAGTTTTGGCTGCATGTGCGTCAGAAGTTTTGCAAATTCTGTCAAACCAGAGAAGAATTTGTGGATTTGTCGAAGACTGCGCTTTACGGGGTGGGAAAAGTGCTGAATCTTAGCCTAGTTTAAATAAATGACTTTTAAATTTGAAAGTAAACTAATATACAGGGTGGCATCGACTGTCTGAAAGGGATATCGCGACCTCGGCACACAGGCAACGGAAGGAACACGGGTGGGTTTTAGTCAGTAAAAGTCTGACACGCCCTCCCGCTCCACCCAGAGCGGGAGAAGTTATTTGATAATTTCCCATCCTCAAAAAAAAAAAAAAAAAGGGTGGCATCGACGCGAAGACTGTTTTAAATAACCGACGAAAAATTTCAACGCAGGGGGCTTCAGTTTCATGTACTGAATCCATGGTAACTGTTTTCGCGTTGATGTCCCTGCCACTGTATATTAGTTTACTTTCGAATTCGAAATTCAAATTTAAAAGGCATTTATTTAAACTAGGCTAAGATTCAGCACTTTTCTTACGTCAAAATTGGATAAGACAGCCCCCAAAACGGCCGCACCACTTCCTAGTGCTTTAGCGAGGAAGCTTTAGCGGAAGAAGAAGTGGCGCAACAACTCCCCCTACTCTTTATAAACAACCGCTATAAATAAGCGTAGGAGACGTTTAAATATAAAAAGGTCCAGTGAGTAGGAATTATTTCCCGGCAAGCTTAAGATAAAGTGGATGCGTCATTGTTGAGTTATGTTCTGTCATAATGTAATCTTCGACTCAGCTTGATACCAATTTATGATAAACAAGTCTATAAGTTATTAATAACAGCCGCACGGGTCGATCCATCAGGTTAAGCTACGCTTGCCGGGGTTGGTCCGTCGATGGGTGAAAGATTGTCACCCATCCACGGACCAACCCCGGCAAGCGTACATACCGAGACTCCTCCATGCCTCGGAAAGCACGTTAAGCCGTTGTTCCCGGCTGTCATTCGAAGATCTTTGACAGTCGTAACGAGTCGTCAGCCGAAAAAAGCTCCAAAAGTCTGACAACCAATCTTAACAGAATCATATTACCCAGTTACTGGGTTGTGGAGTACTATGTACCGACTATAAAGCTACCATTTAGGTGCAGGGTATGTCTTTCATTGACTTGAATGTGTCCTGGCGGCTGAGAGTATGTCATGCTCACTCTAATGTCTTGCTGACGGTGGCGCGTGTGTTGGATCATTTAACTCCCTTCGAAATGGTTGAGCTGAATGGTGCTACTCTATGCGTCATGTTCGTGAACGGGTGCCGCCAGTAGGGACTTATCATCTCTTAGCTACCACGGCTTATTTTAATTTAATTTAATTTTGAATTGTTTATTTTTTATTTCTGTTACGGACGCTTTTCACGTTTTGCATCGTTCTCCTTCAAAATGAATCATGTAACCAATATTTTGTAACCATATCACGATTTAAAAGAGTGTCCGTGGAGTTTCTTGCCCGTTCTTCTCCATAGGTACCTACTACGCTTTGGAATGGGCATCTAGCTTCATCTTTCTGACTGACCGACCCCTTGACAATTCAAAAGTGCCTGTAATTGGTTTATTTGAAATAAATGCTTTGAGTTTGAGTTTGGAGGTCAGATAGGCAGTCGCTCCATCTAAATGGTATTCATCTGCATCCGGTGAGACTGAAAGCCGACTACATCATAGTTTGGAAAAGGCTAGGCAGATTGATTGTCGTCTATTAGGCACTTGATCAACGATATACTCTTTCACGTTAAGCTCAGTCTTATTTGGTGTCTTATCGTTAACTACGTCATAACATCACGGTTGTATTCAGCGAAGGGTTAGACAGAGGTGCACCTATAGTACAGCCACGTTTCGCCAGTTATATTTAAGTCCCATGTAACAAGGTGGGAGCCTATTGCCAACAACCGGGCACAAATCCAGATTCCGAGAAAATCCAGATTGAAAAACCCAATTAAAGAAAAAAGAAAGAAAATACGTTTCTTTGCGTTAAACATGACACAAAAAAAGAAACAACTTGAGGGAAAATATGCGTCACTTCCACACAAAACGCTCAGCATAACGCTGCAAGCCTATGCGAGACAGGCGCTGGTTTTCAGCAACAGCCGGTGACAATAACACTTTGCCCTGTGGCGGCATCTACACCGCCACATGCGAAACCGTGGTGCGTAACCACGCACCATGGTTCATTTGTTTTTAAATAACGTATGTGACATTTGAATGGAAGTGCACTTTTGACATTGTTTGTTTTGGAAACTGTATTTTAATTGTAGGTTTGCTGTCTGTTTTCTAATAAGAATCTGCTATCTAATTACGCAACAGATTTTCGTAAACGATTACGACTAATCTGTTTCATTTTAACAGTTCAACAACATTCATTGCGTTATTTTCGTTGTCGAGCAGATTCTTTTTTCGAACTTATGAAGCAATGGATTAGCAATCTGCTTCAAAACGATTCAGATTCTGATTGATAGTGTATTACGTAATTAGGGTACAGGACCTCATGCTCAGCAGTAGCGCTTTCGACCACTCGACCACAATGAGGCAGTTATTGTTAACTATTTCTTACTACCAAACTTCGAAAGTTAAGCTTATTATAAAGACAATACAGAGAATTCCGTTGATCTAAAATTTCCGACTATATATATACATAGGAATTCTTGTTAAAAAAACTCAGAACAAGAAATGTTAACAGAGTCAGGAAACAGGTTATCTAATAAAGAGTAGGTAGGTATAGTTAACTACATAAATAGCATTGGGAGGAACTTAAGTGTTACGTGTATAATCGTCTAGACATTTAAAATATTCAAATAAGATACATTTAAACATGACATTATGTCTAAAGAATATGTGCCTACTAATATTTTGCACAGATTATTGGTAAAGCGTAAACCGTCGTGCAGACCGACGCGACGCGACTCTAACAAAACAATTTCTAAGAAAACTTCACGGTAGAACAATTACCGGTGTAGCATAGTCTGCATGAGCCTTTAAGCTACCACGAAATCCAATCAAATAGTGTTGAAATTGTTGAAAAGTGGAAATAAATTGGGAAACCTTTTTACTAGACTACGGCGAAGCAAAAAGGAGGATTATGATCTTTTAAATGATGATCCCCTGAACATTCACAATCGGTACTGGTCTTATATATTCGTTGGTTTTGTTATATATAGGGAGTATTCTCTAGGTCTTGGTCCTGTTAGAAATAGTCGAATACTAGGTTCTAATTTTCGTTTGGCCACGCTACTGATATTATTAAGTAATAGTCGACTTCGTATTTAAATAACTTGCATTTGTCACAACTTTTTTTTTCTTCAGCCAGTAATTCAAAACTTTCGAAATCTAGTCGCAATCTGATTTCAGGTACAATCAATGTCAAAAATTTATGAAAATCTGAGGATTTTTGTCAGATTAATATACAATGTGAAATTTAATTTTTTGCATCATCCTCATGAACAACTTTCACTATGGGGTCAACCCTGAAATCGCGAAAAAAAATCAGCTGTTCCATACATTTCTGTTCGCATGCTCGTTATAATGAAGGGAACAGCAGATTTTTTTTTCGATGACCCCTTAAGATGATGCAAATGAATTAAATTTCACATTGTGGATATTAGAAGGAACGTTCTTAAAAATACGGGGATTGACCCTCAGGGTTGGGTATCACATAGTCTGCATTCCAACAATAGTGTAGCTTCACCATGCCATCTTCTTTATCAGGTCAGCAGAACTTAAACTATCGTATCGTTATTAGTAGCCGAAGTTTCATTAGTTACGCGAGTTTTCAGACTATCATGAAAATGAATTACGCATATCAAAGTTTTGTAATAACGTGCCGAAGAACTTTCTTCGCCTGTATTTATGTACAAGGCATATGTGTTCACTGTTGTGCAAAGTAACATTGTGTTTAAGTTGGCAGTAAAAATATACCTTGTGAATTTTGCATTGTAAAATGGTTGTGAGCTAAAAATATCAAAATTCAACTTAATGACAATCAACATTAAATAAAAATTTGTTCTGTTAATGTTAATATTTCGCTGATATATACATAAATGTTGAGGTAAATAAACCAGAGGGAACATTACTAAAGTTCTTTTTTTAATCCCGTAGACTAATTTGACGGGTGCAAATGTCAAACTTCAAATAGAAAAAAACAAACAACAATCATTTGAAATGTTAAATCAGTCTACGGGATTATAAAAAGAAAAATAATTGGTCTTTAAAATCTGTCAGAAACTAGACTATTCTAGAAAAACCTAAATTGAGTTGTTATTTTGCTACGCTGACATAATTTTTTGAACAACATTAGTATTGGGCCGATTTTTAAGAACCTACTGGTGAAATTTAAGTACCAAGAAAACGATGTTAAAAAAACTACAAATTCAAAGTCAAATCATTTATTTCGATTAGACCATCAAAAGGAACTTTTGAATAAAAAACTTATTAAAAAAAGGATTTCATGTATAATACATGAAATCCTTTTTTTTAATAAGTTTTTTGAAACTATTCGATGCTGATGCCTAATGGTACCATCGAATAGTTTCAGAGAAAATAGCATGTGACAGACAGACAGACGGGCGAACTGACAGACTAGGTGTCTGTCAGTTCGTCCGTGATTCCGTGTTTCCTCTGCTTTCCTCTGCCAGACCACGCGTAAGATGCATCATCTCATCAAGTTGTCAAGTAGATAACAACTCACGAATGCCAGCAGTCTTCATCGTAAAAAGACCCGACGTTACAGCCGCCAGTCGGCCACGCATTGCTAATCCTCTCCAAATACTTCATCTAATACTTACCACTAATTTAACGACGGTGAAGCACGTTAGGAGCGGGACACATTGTGGGTTGGTCTTCATTTCGTGTGGTTAGTAGTAACCAACCTAGTGTCGATCATGGACCTCTGACTTGGCTTCTCATGCCATCGAGAAATATCTCTCAGGCATGCGGTTTCCTCACGATCTTTCCCTTCACCGTATTTGAAACAAGTGATAACTATTCAATACGCACATGAATCCGAAAAGTCAGAGGTGCGTGCCTTAGCAGTCCGACGGTCACACCACTTCGCTATCATTGCTGCTTGTAACACGATACTATTGCACCCGTCCCGTGCAATAGTATCGTATTGAGAAAAAATCCGCTAGAATAAAGGGCATACAAAACGGAAAAAGGTAAATGGTGTTTGGCACAATTATGTGATTCAAGTTTTTTAATTTAAAGAAAATGTGTCTGGAGGTTGGGCCCCAACCTGAGCGACCACAACCGGGACGCGAGAGCGTCTACCGCGCGGCTGACGCTGCTCGTGTTTATTATATCGTGCTCCCGCTTCGGTACCGCGCGTCCCGCGTTGTGCTTGTCGATGCTCGCTCATGCTTGATTTCCCCCTTATGGCTCAGAATTCTAAACTTCTCATCCAAATAATCTTTTCAGCCAATCATCAGATAACAGACAAACAATTTACAGAATGATAATCACCAGATACAATATCTAATTGTTTCGTCAAAAAAACAAATCACATTACAGAAAAATACCACCATTTCACGGTAATTCGCCACTGTGCACGCGGCGCAAGCGACGATACATTAATTTCAATGCTCAGTACCGTTTCGCTTGATGCTTCTACTTTCCAAAATTCTCTTCACAGAGTAAACTATACGTCTTACAATTACTTCCAGTGGTTTTGATTCTTTCCGTCGCGCAACACTGTACAACATTTTTCCTCTTTTTTAATTAAAAAAATAGCTGTCAAAAATTTTCGGGCTGATTTTCAAATTTGGAATTTGTTGTTCTCATTCTTGAATTACGGAAAGTGAATTTGAATTGGTAATGAGTTACTTTTTAATTACTTAATGTTTGGTCCCGGGAATTGTACTTATTAAATTCTAAGCATAAAAGGTCTTGAGGGTCAAAGGGCTTTTTAGGCCTCTTCACAACTAAGAAGGTACGAAATGGCTGCTCGTAACTGTAGTCAACTTTTGAATTTTAAATGTATTCAAACCTGAGTGCGAGTAGCATCAACGATTATGTTAAGTCATAGAGAATGTAATGATGAAGCAATTATGTTTTTTCCTCACTCCGCTGTGTATTCTTTTCAAACAAAATTTCACTATGTTGTTCACAAGCCGCTTTTATTTATTTGCCCATAACATTTTGTGTTCATAAATTCCGTAACGATGGAATAAGAATAAAACAAAAACAACAATAAAATTGATTTCATTCTAGTCACTCAAACAAAAAAATTAATGTGCATCATACTTTTCAAATTTGGAATTTCGGTTATTTGAAGTGGTGACGTAACAAAATGGCCCGAATTTCGGAGGCAATTCGAACTATTTGGAACATGGCCTGGCTGTTGGCAACAAAAGTCTTTTTGGTGAATATTATTTTTTATTTCTTTGTCTATAAAATATGATAAGCTTTTGCTGTATAGTTTGTGTAATATTTTGTAAACGGTAATTGTGTTGCCTTGATAATTTACGTGAAATACCTATGCAGATTCTGTTTGAATCTTTGGAATGTGGTAAGGTGATTCCGGCCAGATTGAATTTATTTTAATTTATTTAATGTACTCTTTTACTGCAAATCCATTAGGTACCAACGTTATAGCTCCTTCTAATTATAATACTCCAATGAAATATAAATGAATGAAACAGAATTTGATAAATGTACTAAATGTCACTGATAACTTACTACCCATAGTCACCGCGCAGTTCACTGGTTCATCTGGAACTTTGACATGGATACTAATATCTTCAGCCAAACGTGTATTATATTCCACATAATTTCATCTTTCTTCGCAGCCTGATTACCTAACACTAAGGCCCGCTTGCACCACAAAGTGCCTAAAACGCTACATAAAATGTAAATGTATTTAAAACATAATTTTGTCTCTGTCATAATTAGGGTTGCCAAGTTTTTTATATCAAATATAGTATGTTTTTACAGGCAATGGCTTCCAGCCATTGCCTGTAAAAATATAGTAGAAGGCGAAAAAATATAATAGGTATATTTCAAAAACATTTTTATTATTTAAAATATGTATATTTTTTGCTACTTACTATGAGTATGAACCTTTATTAACAGGTTTTGATTTAAAAAAAATACAGTCTAAATGAAGGTTACATAAAACCATTAATTCAGCTTTTATGAGATTAATACTGGTCCTATTGAGATCATTTCTCCATTTTGTATTAAGATAAAAATATAGTAGTTTCGCCTACTATATTTTTTCTTTAGAAATGTAGTATTTAGGCCTCTAATATAGCAGGATACTATATTATATAGCAGGGTTGGCAACCCTATTCATAGTCTACAACTTGGGTTGCCTACTTTTTTATATCTAATATTATTTCGAAGCTTTTGCCTGAAAAATATAGTAGACAGCAAAAAAAAAACATTGTATTTAAGTATGTTTCAAAAATAATAAGTAACTTTTTAAATACTTACATTTTTTTGGCTACTTTGAGTCTTTATCAACGGTTACTTCGTCTCATAAGTTCATAACTAATGATTATAAAGCTTTGTGCAGACTAGCGCGACGCGACAGCGCGACGCGACGCCGGTTATTGTTATACCGTCAAGTTTTCTTAGAAATTGTATTGTTCGAGTCGCGTCGCGCCGTCGCGTCGCGCTGGTCTGCACGAGCCTTTACACACTAAATTAGGGTTACAAAATACCATTCGGTTTTTATGAAATTAATAATACTGGTCGGGTCATTTGCGGTCGGTGGCGGTCATTTTATATGGAAATGAAAATGTAGTTGTTTCGCCTACAATTTTTTAAATTTAGGAATATAGTATTTAGACCTCTAATATAGCAGGATATTATATTATATAGAAGGGTTGGCAACCCTATCTATAACCGACAGACAAAAGTAGAACGATGATTTAAATTCGTTTAGTGCTAAATGCATTAAGTGATTTATAGTGCAAGTGGGCCCTAAGCAATAGTTTTCGTTTTGACAGGTGAACTATTTTCATTGCGTTGAACTTACGGTAAAGAAATCCGATGAATGACATATAAAAGACATAGATGACATCTACCAACCCGCACTGGGCCCGCGTGGTGGATTACGGCCCACTCCCTGTCACCGAGAGAAGGCCTATGTCCCAGCAGTGGGAACACATTATAGGCTGATTATGCTTAATATGCATTTATGACATCTAAAAGTATACATGGGTTCTACTGTAACATACTGCAAAACTATTTTTAACCCTTATTTTGATACGTTTTTCCTTAACAGGATTGTAATTTAACCAATACCTACCTGAATGATAAACGCAATATTAATTATTATGAGTGATGTCATCACTATTTTCCTGTACATGTTTATATAAGGTGCACATACCTACTTATTTATATACGAGTCTGTTTAATGCTGTATTTTATGAAGTGGATAAAATCCTAGAAAATTGTTTTGAGTAACGAATAACTCCGTGATTCAAGTTGATAGTTATGTAAATGATTGAGTCAGCCGGTTTTATAAGCAGTATTTAACTGTCCCACTGTCCGGACAAATATGCTTCTTCTAATTCAGTGAAAGAAGGACCTTTGAAAACCAAGTTTGAAAGATGTCAGGCCTCTGCGTCCATGACAGTTTTCTCGCGATGGTTTTTTAGGGTTCCGTACCAGAAGGCTGTCAAACGGAGCCCTGTTACTAAGCCTCCGCTGTCCGTCTGTCTGTCAGCGGGCTGTATCTCATGAACGGTAATAGGTATACAGTTGAAATTTTCACAGATTGTGCAATTCTATTGCCGCTATAACATAAATTTATAAAATTAAAGGGGATCCCTGTACAAGAAACGAGTTTTTTTAATTAAAGTAGGCATTAAAAGAAATATGTTTAGTAAAAAATTTAACGGTGGAACCAAACCCTTCATGTGTGAGTCCAATTCGCACTTGGCCGGTTTTTTTTTTACCTTAACATCTAGCAATAGAGATATTAACTGTGGAACAAAAGAAAAAACTATTAAGTCCGTCAGTCAGATAATAAAAAAATATTAGACACGTATTTTTTGCTTTATCAAATTAATAAAAAAATATTAGACACGTATTTTTTGCTTTATCAAATTAATAAAAAAATATTTAGATAAAACGCTTTAAAGTTGTGGAGTGGGAGAGGTCGCTACGTCACAAACGTGACGTCATGCTACATTTTAACTCAATGTATTGCCATAATCTTTTGATAACTTAAAAAAAGAAAAAATATGCGGCCAATATTTTTTAATAATCTATCGGACGGACAAAAAAAATTTTTAGTCAACATCCCTATAGGGACACACATTAGAAAGAAAAAAAAAAATCGATGGTAATGTTTTTCCGTTGACCTTCATTGCGTTATTTACGTTGCTGTGCCGACGAATTTTTCAAACGTATGAAGCTATGGATTAGGAATTTCCTTCAAAACCCTAGGATTGTGACTGACAGACACGCAATTAGGAAACTGGTTTTTCAATACCCAGGCCAGTTTTAAATGACACGGGCGCAATATGGCTGGTTACAGTTTCATTAATACGTCTTTAAAGAAGTTTTCTCAACTCAATTCACGACACCACATTCCACAAACATATCCACCATGATCATACAATATCGAAAACCCCAGTTCACCTCGTGCGAATACCTTGAAGATCTCAAGATAGATGTACAGGTAATCTTTATATACCTACTACTTTTTTCCCCGTCGATTCAAGTTAATGGCGCACGGTCCAAAGCTTTTGTAATGAGGCCAGAGATAATGACCTCTGCTACGATCAACCACGCATCACTAAAATATTTAAATAAAAACCGGCCAAGTGCGTGTCGGACCAAGGACAATGAAGGGTTCCGTAATTGGGATGAATTTATCCCAAGAACAAACTTAACATTGTAAAACATGATCCGAAGATGATTTTTCGAAGTGTCCCATCTGTAATTTTACATGCAAACTTTAATAGTTGTACCAATATACTTGTTGGTTACACATACCTACTTATATAATATAGAGTATGTACCTTTTCCATCTAAAAATTTACAAATAATAAACCATTGTTTAAGCGATCCTCCCTTAATACCATCAAAAACGGAGAACGCTCACAAATAATTTGTTACATTATCAAAATAATATTAATAATCTGTCACATAATTATTTCTGCTATTGGAATCGTGAAGATACTAGCTGTTTACCTTCCGACAAATACGCCGACTGTAAGTAATTAATACGATCAAGAACCTGTGTACTGCGTTCACGATTTAGTTTCCGAACATGTATACAAATGTGTTGTTTGAAAAACAACTTTAAAACCCAACCATAATGTTGCATTTGCGCGGCACCTTCAAACATTATCACAACCAATTTTCAATGGACCCTTTTATTCTGAAATAAATTTAATTAACTTCAGCTTTCGTTCAAGTGGAAATAACGTCAATTGGAAACAAGGATTTGAATGGACTCTTATCTACTTCATTATTAATTTTGTATATTCGTTCTTGTCATTCTGAGCGATTGCTGACAATCTCTCTTTTCTTAATTGGATCAGGAAGATGACTTCATTAAGAGCTTTTGTATTTAAATTAATGGTTTATTCTACGGGATATTAGAAGATAATTAGCAAAATTATTGCTTATTGCTATAGAAAAAGAAGTAGAATAGGTAATAACGAAGTCAGGCTAATAGTCTATAGCTTCAGGGCGTATGATACGCCCATTTTATTTTCTATAAAAGTATTATTTTGTTTTTAATGACATTATTAAGAAGTCTTTGTCATGGTGATAAAATCCGTATGTAATCCCCAAGCATCATCATCATTCTTTATGCTTTTATCCCAATTTATTAGTGGTCGGCGCAACATGTCACTTCCTCCATACTTCTCTATTAGTCGTCATCTTGGTAGTCACTTCCTTTCTAACCGTATCATCTTTTACACAGTTCATCGCGAATATATTAGCATTTGCAAGTATTTTTATTTTTTTATTTAGGATCTCCAACATAAGATGTACACAATACATGACACATAAGTGAAGGGCAACATCGGATATTAAGTAAGTGTACTCCTTCACTTATAGGAAACCACAGCATGCACAATAAAGTTAAAAACTAAGCTAACAAAGTTAAAACATGAAAAATGGTAGGAACGTAAAATAAATTTATAAACAACATTAAAAAATTAAGAAAATATAACATTTAAAGATACTTAAATTAAATCTAATAAACATTAATTATATTTGGACAGAGACTCGCGAGAGAGAGTATTGTGATAGTCGTAGGACCCTGTCTAAAGTTTTCAACTCAGCTTATCGCAGTCCACTGCTGGTCATAGGCCTCCCCAGGCTGCGCCAGAACACCCTGTCCTTCGCCTTCCGGATCCAATCTTTCCCAGCCCCCTTTTTAAGGTCGTTGGTCCATCTAGATGGAGGGCGTCCACACTACGCTTGGCGATACGCGGTCTCCACTCCAGGACTCGTCTGCTCCACCGGCCATGGTTTCTTCGATAAACATGGCCAGCCCACTTGCAAAACTTTTCGATAGCGATATAATATTGGGTCGGGACCTATGAAATTGGCGTTTTTTTCTCACAACTAGAGAACCTTATCACTTCTATGAATTAAAATATTCATCAATTGCTTGGTATTATATCGAATAATGACCATCATAGACAACTACCAATAGTAAAAAAAACCTTATTACTTATAGTTTATAAACATAAAAAATAGCTTAAAAATGACTCCTCATTTTGTTAGCAGAAATGACCACTATTTGTTTTAACTTAGCCAAAACTTATTTTTGTCGCTTAATCTAGTGGCATATTACGTTATCTTAGTTTTTAAACATTAGTGCTTATAAGTTTTAAAACATTAGTGTTCATGGTTGTTATATAAATTAAGAAAATGTTAGTATGAAAAAAGCAACTTCTTTAATATTCTCCATACAAAACGCTGATTTCATAGGTGGGGACCTAATGTATATCTCATGACCTGCCTTAACTTTTCCCAACGATATTGGGGTCGGTTGCCAGTCTCAACGGATCCAGCTGCATACCAGTATTTTACATGGAGCGATTGCCTATCTGACCTCCACAACCCACTTACTGGGTGATACGATACTTCTCGGTAAGACTGTTATATGTAGATCTCACGTCTTCGAAATGTTTTAGATATAAGCGATCTAAATAAACTGTATTATTCTCTTGTAATCAAGAACTAGCAATTATAGTAAAGAAAATAAAACAAAACTTACGTAATATACTTAGTTTAACGAGCTTCTTTGTAATTATTAAAAGAATGATAAACGCTTTTAGTGAACACTATTATTAAATCTTTATATCAGTAAAGACTCTTCGATATTAATTATGTAAACCAGTACCCCAATTGCGTACCACAGTTCACAATCCGAGAGTTTTGAAGTATATTTCTAATCCATTTCATAAATTCGCCTGCTCAACGTAAATAACGCAATGAACGTGGGTGAAATGTCAAAACGAAAAAAATTGCGATCAGTTGTCATTTTGTGTGTTACGCAATTACCTCGTAGGTAACCAAGCTAAAGCAACCAAATTATTATTAAATAAAAATTAACTAAAAAAATAAATAAAAATATCTGTTCTTTAGCGACACTTTTGTCGGTCTACCCGAAAACATGTTTCAAATTCTTAGTGCGGATTTCGCGCGATCAGCATTTCTAAAACGCGTTCAAGAACTGTCAGTGTCAAAATTGTTATGGAATATTGTACACTGACAGCTCTTGAAGGCGTTTAGATGTGCTGATCGCGTTCTGTCTCATTGGTGAAATCAACCCTTAGTTATTTTGATACAGTTTCATTAAAATCTGATCACTTTAAATTGAATATTAGAAACAACCAAAGCACGTATTTAATTAATTTGAGAGGATGAAGAGGATGAGGACGAGGACTAACAAAAGATATTTACAAGGCAGATGTCATTGGAAACGCCGGGAGGGGACTCCCTAGGAGGACATGTACTGACCTTATTGGTGATGTTGTTCAGAGAGGTCAGGTGCGTAGTACTCGCAACCGGCGTGCGTGTATGACCAGAGGGTCTAGTGTGAGTTTCGTTTAACCATCTAGATTTTACGCATCGACCGCGTTCGGCGCTCTGATAGGCCCATCACCAGTGAAGGCCATTTAAGGGCCAATAAGAGCGCCGAACGCGGTCGATGCGTAAAATCGAGATGGTAAAAAAAAACTCACACTAGACCCTCTGATGTATGAACGAAAACGAGGCAAAATGAGTATGTAAGGATCGTACCAGGTGGCCTTCTGTGGTTTCTACCTAACCCTATGGGGGGAAGAAGGCGTGAGTTTATGTATCTATGTTAATTAATTTAAAATGAATTCTACTCGTACCTACCTACGTCCAACCGTAGACAATGGCGGTCGAGTACTTGTCACCCTTGTGCCCTTAGTAATAAGGTTGAAAAGTGGTCCTCCGCCAGTGTCCGCGATGGTACATACCTACCTCATTAGTTCTAAATACCTCGAATGAAATAAATACTGCACCGATTTTCCTTCAAATATTGCACACAAGCAGAATTTAATACAGATGGGACACTCCGCAGTTTAGGTATGAAGCTACAAGTACGCGGTGGGCCCGTCTTGCTGGGCCAATTCAGTGAGTGTAACGTAGTCAGAAGATCTAAGAGTCACGCGATAGAAAGAGAGGCAACTTCTAGGTGAATATAACCGTAGGTGATTAGCGCTGTGCTACCTGAATTGCACTTTATTGTGTCGTTGCAAGAGTCGCTTCTTAATTAAATGATTTTGCGCAGTGTCCGTATTAATCTGTGACACAAGGAGGAAATAGTTGAAGTGTCGAAGTAGAACAATGTCCTTTATAACTTAATAACTGTGCTGAGCTGCCTCCGAGCTTACTATTGTGTTATTGTTCTAACATCATGAAAGTGAAATTCCACTCGCTTTTGTGATGTTGCACCGTGCAAGGGAGAAGAGAATAGCGGTTTGGGTATTTTAATGGAAGCCACGAGTAGGCTAATGTAGTGTGGTGTAAAGATTCTTGAAGGTAGTTGGTAGTAGCTAAGTGGCTTAAAATTGGGAAATTCTATACATAATCATGTCTGAAACCGACATGTTCTAGAACTGCAAAATTCGTAGATATGTGACATCCTCCGACCCGCCCGCGGGAAAGGCTCGCGTGGTGGAGTACGGATCAGTTCCTCTCACAGAGACTGTCCGAGCAGTGGGAACATTATAAGCTGATGATTATGCTATGCTTAACCGTGGACTCGCGTCCACGGTTAGCATAGCATAATCATCAGCGCACTGATCAGATTCAATAACAGGGTGGATAATTTGGTGAAGCCTCTGTCACGTAACATTTCAGTCACGTCAAGTTGACACTGATGTTGATAAAACAAAAACCCAAGCTTGACACGTTAATTTATTTGGTCATCGTTTGATTTAATTAAGATCGATTTTTGAAAAATATTGCATTTTTCGTTTGTTTTTGTAGTTTGATCAAATTGAGAAGTGCAAAGTTCTTGCTCGCTAGCATTTTGTCACTTGGGCCATAAGACAAGAGGATACGACCTGTGAACTGGCGCGTATTATATAATATTTTTATATTTATCTCAGATTTAACGTTACCTCGCGGGTTTTGTAAGCTTTACGAGTTTTCAAACGATTGTTAACATTTTATTGGCATATTTTGTTTTATGAGCAACAACTGTATTCAAATTACAGTCACCTATTTATTTATTTGCTTCTAATCTTCACTCGCTTTTGCAATGGCATTCATTTTGACAGATCTAGGTACTCTGTTGACAGCTCAATACAATTGAGTTGATATAAAAATGAAAGTGACTACTGTGTATTCTCTGTGGTTCACAGTTATTTCACTACATAATATTTGACCTTAAAATATTAGGTTCTATTACGTGATATTTCTTTTTTAAGATGTTTATGCAACAAAGATTTAGTCGTATAGAGTACATAATTACCATATTTTTATGGTTGTCTTGTAGAATGAAGAATTTATTTAAACTTGTGTTGGTGGGTGGAAAACGAGTTATTTAATCCTTATTTTTAAGACTGCGAAGTTTGGTGTCTTATTTTTGTCCTCTAAACCAGTATTTTATATTTGGTTTTTCGAAAAAAAAACCTCTAGGTTAAATTTAATAGTTTAATTATTGAAGTTAAAATCAATAGGGATGTTGACTGGGGGAAAAAAAACTATGAAGTCCGTCAGTCAGATAATAAAAAATATTAGACACGTATTTTTCGCTTAATCATTTTAATAAAAAAATATTTAGATAAAACGCTTAAAATTGGTGAGTGGGGCTCATTACGTCACAAGTTACACCTATTAAATTTACTGGAGAGTGACGTCATGCTACATTTTAATACATTGAGTTAAAATAATAAAATAAAATCTTTTGAAAACGTATAATAAGAAAATAAACGTGTCCAATATTTTTTAATAATCTATCTGACGGACAAAAAAATATTTTTGTCCTAATCTCTATTGTACATTTTAGACGCTATTTAATTCTTACTATTTTCTTATGTTTGATATAGATTGAATCCCCTATAATGCCCATAAAATGCTGCTGGGGAGTTCGTTGAGCCACTTCTTCCAAGCTAAAGCACTAGGACGTGATGAAGGGTGGGCGTTTTGGGGGACTGTCTTATGTAATTTTCACGTTCAAAAGTTTCCAGTCTAATTTGAATATTACTAGTACATCTGATTTGAAAGTTCAACAAACCCTGTACCTAATGTAAGTGGATGTTGAACTGACGCGCTCTATTTTAACACAAGGTTTTCCTGCGGTTGCGGTGGCATTGTCTATTATCACCCGATACTTAGCTATTATGCTACGTTAGCGAGAAATATGTGTCATTACCATATCACCGTCCTGTTATGGGGTCGGCAGAGACTCAAGTACAAGTGGTAGAACAAGAATTACCTAAACTAATGGAGCAACTTCAACTCCCGCTAATTGCGGCTCACTTACTCATATGTTTGTAATTTTGTAAATTGTTAATTGGGTTGACGATCTCAATCTCAGTAGGTAAATCTGTTGTTAAAATGTTAGTTGTTTTGTTCTTCAAATAAATTACCTACTTTCGAGGAGTTTTGTCAAGAGAGATTTCTATGAGAAGAACTCTGAATTCGGAACTAAAATTAGCTTGCAAACATCGTGCCTATTCTAAAAGTTTTTAAATATACAGGGTGGCACGGACATCGACGCGAAAACTGATACCATAGATTCAGTACATGATTCTGAACCCCCTTTTTTATTTTTTTGAGGGTGGGAAATATAAAACCCACCCGTGTTCCTCCCGTTGCCTGTGTGCCGGGGTCGCGATATTCCTTTCAGACAAACTCGAAACCCTGGCAGGCATTGGCCCTTCCGGACCCCGTCAGTTGGTGATTCTGACCCCCCCTGCGTTGAAATTGTTCGACGGTTATTAAAAAAAATTTAAAGTGCAATACCTACGCGGTCAGAATGTATGGAACAGCAGATTTTTTCTTTAATAACCGACGACCTTTTGTGGTCATGTGTCATGTGACCACGATAATAGAACTTAATAGGATTTAAAAATAATAAGTTCTTATAGCAAAATAAAGATAATGAAAAGGTCTACGTTCCATTCGCCGTACTAGGCAATCATAGCTACATAGTGGTTTATGAATCAGCTCCATACGAGGTAGTTCTGATTTTAAAACAATCTGCACGATAAGCCACTGATTCATTCCATTTTTGATTGATGCTATTGAAGAGATAATTACTGCAATCTCATCTATGATGCATATTTATGTATCAATAGATTGATTAGACATTTTATCTTTCTTCTTTCTTCAATTATCTTTTGTCAGAACTTTTCGTTTACTGGCAATTTCTCCAAGATAGAATACTTTTATTTTGCACACCATATAAATAACAAGTGGGTAAGCCCAAAGACTATTTTTTGAAGAAAACTTCTTTATCAAAATGACATTAAATAAGTTCATGTATGCCACACGTGCCTAACTTAGAAAAAAATCTGGAAGTCTATCGAGCTAAATCAAAACACTAAACGGATGAATAAATACCAGGGCACCAGGACATGAAAGAGATTGCATAAATCATGTTCATATAATAGCGAGTGGGATATTTTGTAACTTATAACAATGGATAGGTTATTAACAAACTGTCTCATTGTTTGGTATACTGACACATTCGAATTAAATGTAGGTACAAGTAAATGATAATGTGGTGAGCTGTAGTAAGTATTATCCTCAAAGGAGTTGTTATAGCGAAATCCTTATTCATAGAAAAAATGATTTATTATTTATTTGTATAATTTATTGTACACCACAAAATAACAAAAATAAACGCTAACACGCCAAAAATAACGCTAGAAAATATACAATGGGCGGTCTTATCGTTCTTATCTGCCTAGCCCTTTCCCAACTATGTCGGGGTCGGCTTTCAGTTTAACCGGATGCAGCTGAATACCAGTATTTTACATGGAGCGACTTCCTATCTGATCTCCACAACCCAGGTACTAGGTACGACACCCCTTGGTGGATGGGGAGGACCTAAGGTCCCGGGTGTTTAAATATAATATATGTATAAATGTAGCCAAATACATTTATACGTATAAATGTAGTCAAATATATTTAAACGTCCGGGACCTTAGGTCCTCCCCACCCCACCAGCACCGTGTAAAAATGAAACAAGTTCTTTTGTGAAAACTGATTCTCGTAGACTACCTCTTTGTGTAAAACCTAAAATTCTATCTACTATTGTACACAGGGTGTTTCGCAGAACGTTGAACATACGAAAATGGTGGATAGGTGGGGTCATCTGCTACTTACTTAGCCCTAATTTATTTGGCCCTGGCCCACGGGATATTTTTAATTTTTTTTTTTGTCTTTCTTCTTGTTTCACCACTTTCTTAACTTTAAAGTGTAATTTTTATTAAAAATGGGTAAAACAGGCAATATTTAGTATTTTTTTTAAATCTTTTATGTTGACAGATTCTTATAAAATTATTGCTTTATTCAGATGTTAGCTAGAAAAAAAGTTATGAGTCCTCAAACTTACAGAAAGATGTAAAAAATACTTAAATCTTAATTTCAACTTGCATTTAAAAAAAAACAAAAAATGATTGAGGAGTTCCAATTCTAGCAAAACATCCCTAGTGTGTGAGCTTTCTAATGGTATGTAATTTGCTTTTATAAAAAAAAAACTTTAAGAGTTATTTCATAATTTTTTCAAGTAGGACATTTTTGACGAAACTCTACCTTTACGGAAAGTGAAATGTTTTGCGAAATTTAATACTGCAATGTTGGTAAAAATTAAATGATCGACGGCTTGCCAGTAGCAGTGGTGCAAATTAACATTCACTATTCCCTTGGTGTTACACGAAACAGGTAGAAATTTTGTTTCCAAAAAAATAATAAAATGTAAAAATATCCCGTGGGCCAGGGCCAAATAAATTAGGGCTAAGTAAGTAGCAGATGACCCCACCTATCCACCATTTTCGTATGTTCAACGTTCTGCCAAACACCCTGTATTTTGTAGCGTTATTTTTAGCGTGTTAGCGTTTATTTTTTGTTATGTTTTTTGTGGTGTACAATAAATTATACAAATAAATAATAAATTATTTTTTCCATGAATAAGGATTTCGCTATAACAACTCCTTTGAGGATAATACTTACTACAGCTCACCACATTATCATTTATTTGTACCTACATTTAATTCGAATGTGTCAGTATACCAAACAATGAGACAGTTTGTTAATAACCTATCCATTGTTATAATATATGAACATGATTTATGCAATCTCTTTCATGTCCTGGTGCCCTGGTATTTATTGAACCGTTTAGTTTTTTTAATATAGCTCGATAGACATCTACATTTTTTCTAAATTAGCCACGTGTGGCATACATGAACTTAATTAATGTCACTTTATGCAAAATTAATTTGGTAAAGAAGTTTTCTTCACAAAATAGTCATTGGGCTTACCTAGTTGTTATTTATATGGTGTGCATAATAAAAGTATTCTATCTTGAAGTAATTTTGCCAGTAAACGAAAAATTCTGACAAAAGATAATTGAAGAAAGAAGAAACATAAAATGTCTAATCAATCTATTGATACATTAATATGCATCATACTCGTAGATGAGATTGCAGTAATTATCTCTTCAATAGCATTAATAAAAAGTGGAATGAATCAGTGGCTTATCGTGCAGATTGTTTTTAAAATCAGAACTATCTCGTATGGAGCTGATTCATAAACCACTACCTATGTAGCTATGATTGCCTAGTACGGCGAATGGAACGCAGACCTTTTCATTATCTTTATTTTGCTATAAGAACTTATTATTTTTAAATACTATTAAGTTCTATTATCGTGTTCACTTATTTACATTACCTTAAAAGGTAAAAACATAGCCATAGTCAGCTTCAGAAGTACTTATAATTAATTCTGTGAAATACATGAACAAGCCTAAAATTATATTTCCTGTGCACTTTATACCGCTTGCATTAGGGAAAAAATTTATCCTTTCTTCTTTTCTCGCTTTACCAAAAAAAGCGCTTCTCCGCTCGCTTCCCCGTAAAACAAAGCGTATTTAAGAATGATTTATCTGTGCTAAAAAAATTAGCAAACTATTGACTTATCTAACCGGTTAGTAATAAACCAAAAGCTTGAAGACCGCTGATGGTTTCACGGTAAACATTACATTAATTCGACTTCCCGTTGTTATCTGTCAGCTCAGTACTGTACGACTTTACCACTAAATATGACATGACTAATGCCTGTTATTGTTTCATATTTATTTAAGTTATTTTACAATTAGTTGGACACAAGACTTTGGTGCGAATAAACGTATTTATCAACAATATTAGTGTTTATTTAAACGATACCAGAAAACATAGCAACATCGAACACTTTGAGAACGAAAGTGTTCCAATTTCAAACTAGTGTCAATTTTATAAAAAAGTTTTCTATCAACAGATAAAAAAAAAACACGGGAATTTCTTTAGACGAAGGAACAATCTACTAGTGCCAATGTGAAATATTATTTGTGTGTAATGTTAAATAGTGTAGTGCAATGCTAAGTTAGTGAAAAAGTGCCAATAATAAGTGTTTAAGTTACCAGTGGGTATGAGTCAAGGATGGAAAAGGAAGTTCAGTTGGATCACAGACGGAAAACTAGCACGATTATGGGTTTGTTCATAATTATATTATTTTATATTATGCAGCAGTTCAGCCTACCTAATTGAATTGTGATGACAATAACAATTATATTGCGTTTGTTTTCCTGAAGAAAAATGGGATTAAATGGTTTTTTTAATCGCTCGACAAACATTATTGACCAATTAAGAAATACCAAAACTACTAAGCTTTTATTTATTTCCCAATCAAAAACTATTGACACGGTTCCTAAATGCAAAGAAAAGTATGAAGTCATTAACCGTTAAAGGCCTGATAAACAACTAATTAACGTGCTAATTGACGTGCTTGAGGGTCACCCAGGGCTTTACCGGTTAAGAGCGTTTATTCTGAAAGTTGGCAACGTCGTAAATAGCTGTCAAATATTTACATGTTTTTATTAATTTGTATATAATACTGTATGGAAATAAGAAATGTGGCTAACTAAGTTACTAGAATATTGATTATGATATGCAATAATTAATATTGTAACACCGAATATTTAGTTTTAGGCGGAAAAAAAGCACAGGTACAACATCAAATTCAATGTTACAATTGCATAACATAATCAATATTCTAGTAACTTAGTTAGCCACATTTCTTATTTCCATACAGTATTATTTACAAATTAATCAAAACAGGTAAATATTTGACAGCTATTTACGACGTTGCCAACTTTCAGAATAAACGCTCTTAAGTATATATATATAAGTATATATAACAGCCGACTTCGTTACACAGAAAAAAATCCATATCATTCTTCTCGCCTCAGCTTCTGTCAAATCGACGTATTTATTTATTTATTTAAATCTCCCTTACAACTACCATTACAGGTGTTACAACTACCTATGAGCGGTAAGCAACAAAAAATATTTCCCCTTGCTAGTCAGCGGCTATAGGGCTAAGGCCGTTTGTCCACCGCCACATAAACGGGACGTCAAAGAGAACGAGATGACGGCACCGAAGTAGCGATGCAAACATTTACTATGGCCGCGTGTCTACCGCACGTCCGTCAACTGGACGTAACGGTCTCTAGGCGATTGTGCCAAATCTGAAAGTGTGTTAATTTGTTTTCTGATCTCACAACAAAAGAGTCATTTTGAAATTAGCACACGGAAACTATCCATGTAGTATCCATTGTTACAAACCTGTGATCCTAGACAAACATGACACCTCTTGGAATCCTAACAACAAGACTGGAATAGTTACCAACTTTTAAGTTATTGGCACTGATTTTGTTCAAAAGTACTTCGTGTCAGTAGCGTACACCTAAGGTAAGGGCCTGCACGTATCCTGGAGCACAGTGCAGTAGGTACGCTATCTGCAATTTTTCGCCCTTGTGACATATCACTTTTGTCCCCAAGCAAATCCTTCTCTATGATATAACATAACATTGTACCAAATAACAAGTATTTGTAACAAATTGATAATATGCAAAGGAAGCTGCGTCTGTTATCTTTATTACTATCCGCTCCTAATTATCGTGTTTAATGGGTCAAAAACATGGCAGTATTTTGCACTGTGACGTGTATTCAGTTATACATGTTATAAATTAAAGTCGCTTTTCGAGTCTGTCCGTGTGACCGCGTTGTTCTTCTAAACTGCGGAACAAATTTTGATGCGGTTTCCACCATCATTTAGAGAATTTATTCCGGAAGGTTTATGTGTATTAATACATTACTATTAAACTTTCTTTAATAAAGAAATCTCGATGTTTCTCAAGTCGTAATAACCGTGTGAAGCAGGGCTAAAGTTCTTTTTTAAAGACCAGAGACTAATTTGATATTTCAAGTGATTGTTGTTTGTTTTTTTTTTCAATTTGGATTTAGACATTTGCACCTGTCAAATTAGTCTCTGGGATTAAAAAACGAGCTATAGTGATAAATGTTTTAGTTTTCACATTAATGAGTGGCCTGCATTGATTTCAGCCGATTGGTTTTACGTTTTACAAGCTTTTACAAGTTTAACTTCACGATTCGGCACTCACGTTCATTTTGTGGCACGACACTAACGTGGTACTTAACCCGATATTCAAAATCAAAAAACATTTATTCAAACTTGGCCGAGAAACAGCACTTTTTAAACGTCTAAATTACATAAGACAGTCGCCTAAAACGCCCGCCCTTCACCACTTCCTAGTGCGTTAGCTGGGAAGCAGAAGTGGCGCAACAAACTCCCCAGCAGCACAGCTGTCTGTTCCGCTAAAGAACTAGGAAGGCTATATCGGGCTAAATATCACAAGTAGGAGGGCGGGTCGTACTTTTTTTTTTGGTTTCATGATTTTGTTAGTTCTAATTATCATTTTGCCAGTTCTGAGAAGAGCGGAAGTGGAGTTCTGCCGTGCTATTCTGTAACCATCTCACCGTGAAAACTTAGGTGAAGTGAGCGTGGAGTGAGCTGTCATTCCACAGGGATTGACACTATTGACAGCTCACTTCACCCAAGTTTTCACGGTGAGATGTTTACAGAATCGCATGGCTGCAGTGCTATTCTGTAACCGTCTCACCGTGAAAACTTAGGTGAAGTGAGCGTGGAGTGAGCTGTCATTCCACAGGGATTGACACTATTGACAGCTCACTTCACCCATATTTTCACTGTGAGGTGTTTACAGAATAGCATGGCAGGTCGTCTTTTCGCTTTGGAATTAGTAACTGAGTACTTAATTTTGAATTAGGGACTTAACTCTGATAATATTTAAGCTAAACACGTACCTACAAAAACAAATTGTCATTTTGCTGTGCTGTACCAGATTTTCCGTTCGTCTTTTTCCTATTAAGTAGACAGACATGACAAAAAAATTGTAATTATCCTTTAACGAATGTTCAAATCAGTGTACTTAGGTATAAAGAGCTGTGAATTTAAATTATTACTTATATAACATTGCGGCTGTATTCCTCGATGTGATAAGCAGGGGTTAGCATATTCATAATATATTGTACCTAATTATTATAATACCTTATGGTTAGCTTATTGCCGCCATAATTTTACTGGTTACAAATCCAAACTCCGCGCTGCTACTGAAACAAAAACACTGCCCAACTCAGGGCTCGAGCCCAGGACACCACGCTCAACAGTCGCGCTTGCGACTATATTTCTTTTTTTTTTTTGGGGATATTCTCATGGATACCCTTCGTCTGGGGAAAATGGAGGGTTATGTCTGACTCCTACCGCCTTAAACCCCACTGTTCCTTCTATTACCATAAGTTGGGGGCCCGGCAGATACCCACACATACATTTACCGTACTCCCGACTGCTAGACCAACGTGACAGTATTAAAATTAATAAGTTCCCTTTTTTCTCGCTAGGCAGAGCTAGTGGCGGCAGTGAGGCGGCGGGGGCGAGGTGACGGCAGCGACGATGATGAAGACCTGGGTCTACCGCAGAGTCCACCGGCATCACCACCTACTGACAAAGTTGATAAGGTAAGCAGGTGTTAAATTTCTTGGTACGTTTATTTTGCGATTAGCGCCATCTGTTGGTGCCCATGCGAACTATTACGAACGTTTGGTTGCTGAACATCGTAGCTAAGCATTTATTCGAAATATTTTTGACCAACCGTTCTTTAATTACAATTCTAAATAGTTGCCTATTACAGTTAATGATTCACATGTTATTAAATTTCACTTCCAAGTTGACTTTAAAAATATGCATAATAGCCACGTTGGTAGCGACATCTACTTTTGTTAATAAGAACTACAACTAATTGCAAATGTTATAGTATAAGAAGTGCAATATAGAGGTCGCTACTTAACACATTTCAGCATGATTGTCTCATCATGAAAATAGGAGAAAACCGCCTGGAAAACACAAAAAAAAAAAAAATTGTCGTCATCCTATCTATCGGTATATATCTATAGGTATCTGAAGAGAGAGAGAGATAAGACTTCTAATTACATCCCTCCGATATCATGAAACTCCTAGGTATTTAATATACCTACATTAGGCGCTGGGCAATCCGGTACCTTTTTTTTTTCGCCTGATTATCGAAAACGCCGTATTATTGGATTTCTATAGGAAATGTCAAAGTAAAACAAATTTATTAAAAAAAAAAAACTAAACGTGCTCTGTATTAAACCTGCCGGATGACAGAGTTGGAGACCTAAGTTAGGAAACGCCGAACTATTTGACGTATCGGATTTATTTGACAAATTAGAGAAAATACTTAGACTAATCTCATTTTTTTTTTTTTTTTTTTTAATCTCCGAATGTCTCTGGGATTATAAAACCAAGATATAGGTACCATACATAATACCTAATAGGATTAAGAACGATTGAAACATTTTCATAATCATCTTTTGCGTAAACTGAGCGATTATGGAATAAAAATAAATGAATTAAAGATAGCAAAGTATTAAATTAGCTAAGCTGTGGAACACTAATAGATATTTGTATAAGTATTCATATAATAGTTGAGTTTCAACATAGTAGACATAATTTACATACATATTATAAAAACACAAAGTCCCTTGCCGCGGCTGTCTGTCTGAACACGATAAACTCAAAAACTACTGAACAGATTTTCATACGGTTTTCACCAATGGATGGAGTGATTCATGAGGAAGTTTATAGGCTATTTAACATCACGCTACGACCGTTAGGAGCCAGCAAAAAGATAAAAAGTTAGTCGAAGGAGTTTTATAAATATGTGGCTTTTATTTTAGTATAATTGTATATCTTACGACTCTCACGCGAACGAAGTAGCGGGCAGAAGCTAGTAATTCTGTTCTCATCGACACGGTTTCAGAACATCTGAACGACACAAAAATGAACTAACACACTGGTATAAATATTGACAAAAGCCTATCCTATCAATTCACATGGGTTTCAAAATCGGCAGGTACAGTCAGCAACAAAAGTCGGTTAACCTAGGATTATTGCACATCATCATCATCAAATTTCAAAATATTTCTTACAAAATTCCCACTTTCAGTTTTCCCGGATTTTACAATATTCCCGGAAACTTTAAATTTTTTATTTCCGTCTAAACGTGATTCGGACTGTTACGAACATTTCCTAAATCGGGCCAGCCGTTCTGAAGTGATGCGCTTACCAACGAATAGCATTTCATTGTTATTATACAGGATGGCAGTGATCGACGCGAAAAGTTTTACCATGGATTCTGTACATGATTCTGAACCCCCCCAGTGTTGAAATTATTCGTGGTTTATTTAAAAAAAAAACAGTTGGCCCATACATTTTTACCGCGTTTGTATTGCACTTATCTATGAAACATCTGTTTAAAAAAAAAAAAACGGAGTATAATTTCTACGCAGAGGGGTTAAGAATCACATGATTCTGAACGCTGCGTAGAAATTATAATTCGTTTTTTTTTTTTAATACTGAATCCATGTTATCAGTGAAATGCATAAATACATTGCTTTTCAGCATTTCATGTTTATAAATAGCTAGCAGTTAAAACTCCTCTCAATTGTGTAGGTAACAGTTCAGATATTTTTCAATAATTAAGATTATTTAAACTAAAGCCTTTAATGCTGACCTATTTTTTTTTCTGAATACCTATATTCTTATGTGTACCTACACAGATGCCTACTATGTTCTATCTTTTTGTTACTTGTATCTACCTCTTTCTTTGAAGTGCCACTTCAGATTCAGATAGTGACGTCAAAGCCTATAGGTACCTGCTTATCGATATCTCTCTGATGTACTTTAGGTCTACGATCGGAAAGTACTCGATATTAGATCGCTTAATCTTCTAATACCAATTATTGTTTTACAGTGAGATAACAACTATACCGTCGCAATGATAAAACTAGGCACACGATCTACCTGCGTTAGTAAAGATAATAGAATATAAGAATCTACTTTTGAATAAGTAGGTGTAAGCTGCAAGGTAGGGCCTACCTTGCAGAACACTATCCTCATTTGCGTGGTGTGTTGATGCATCCTGTAAAGGTGATAACGGTGTTTCATTGAATGATCTTTTAATGATAGGCCCTTCCTTGAAGCCAACTGTTGAAATGGAGATTGTATGGGGAGTTTGTTGCGCCTGGGGAGTTTGTTGCGCCACTTCTTCTTCCCAGCTAACGCACTAGGAAGTGGTGAAGGGTGGGCGTTTTGGGGGATTTCTTCATATTTTTTTGCATCTATAACATTAAATATCTCATTCACTTCCTAAAACCAACTACACTAATAAGCCTGCTCACCCTTATAAGGAGTATGCATGGACAAAGCCAATAAATCGTGTGCGTTATAATGTTATGAATCAGTGAGTGAAGTTGATTGAGCGTTGCAGAATTGACGCAGGCGCAACGGTGAAAGTGGTGTCGAGGTCGATATTGTGTTTGTTACATGAGCCCCTTATTGGTGTAATGTTCCCCTTAGGAGTTCAGTCCCTCGGGAGATAGTTGACAAACTATAGCCTTGTTCCAAATGGTTGATTTCGGAATTTTATTAGAAGTGATTGTCAATTGTTGTCCTTCTTGCAACACATGTTATTTTAGAGTACCTGGGTGACCGAGCTCTGCTCGGGTGAAAATACGGATACTTTTCCCAAATATGAGACCTAGCTAGATCGATTTTAAGCCCCCGTAAACCCCTATATTGCAGCTTTAATCGAAATCGATTCGATATGTGTATACTTAGCAGTAGCGCTTACGAGCACTAGACCAACGAGGCAGTGCTCCAAGACTCAACTAGGAATGACTAAATACTCTGAAGTAGAATCAGTTGGTGCGTCAAGTGTCAGTCAGTTGTCATTTGTCATTGATTACCAGCTGTCATAAATACTGTCACACGCCCGCATGACTTGAAAACTAAGTGAAAAGAGAAAATCGGTTTTCATTGAAATACGTTACAGGTAGAAAGTGTTTTCCGTTATACTGGTATTGGTAAATTTACAGCAGAAACAAGATAAAAGTACAATTCCGTAGCCGACCGAAGGGAGCAACTGCAGTTGAAATGTCGCCACGACACGACTGCATTCTATGCGACGAAGGGAGGCGACGTGTCGCTAGCCACATGTCGCCTTCATAGAAATACTATTAAATATATTATAAAAATTCATTGAAACCAGTAGTGTCACGGCGACACGTGTCGCCTGCAGTTGCCGCCTGCGGTCGGTCACGGAATGGTACCTTTCCACCAGAGATGAGCGAGGATGTGTAGTGAGGGATGCGTGAAACTAACCAATAACAACGCTAGCTTAGCTCAAACTATGACAGTGAAGGGTTGTTATTGGTTAGTTTCACACACATCCCTTGCTACGTGTCCTCGCTTTGGTTGAAATGCAGCCTAAGAGGAATTAAACTTCATTGGAAAGGATAATTAATATTATCTACTCCCTAAGATGCAGAGAGAGAAAAAAAGCTTAATATGGACTGCTATGATTCACAATCATAGCGGTCCATATTAAGGGGACTACAGGACCTAAACGTGCCTAAACGCAAGTTTTATAATGCCTAAAAGAATATGATCCACTGCAGTAAACAAAATCAGAAAAATATATGATATTCTTCAGGATATATGCTAGTATGATAGTGTGTTGAAAACATAATACAACTAATTTGATACGATAGAAAAAAATCATGAAGATACCTCTAAAAAATTCTTTTAACGATTAAAAATCGTATTAATTGACATGCAATCATTCTGATTTTTTGTCAGATTATTCTACAAGCTACATATTAGCATAATAGTGTTTTAATTTTCCAGTCCAATCAATAGATTTTCTGTAAATCGCTAACTGCTTCATATTTTGCAATAAATTACCTGCGTCGTGTCATCGCGCTTCTCTTTCATTTCTATGCAGTCCGACAGTGACCGCGCTTTAGCTGTTGTAAGCCTCTTAAGCTTTTTTTCCATGTGTCCATTTTCTGCCATTAAGTTGTATTAAGTATTTCAGAATTAACAAATTGTGACGTAAAAAATCCTGGAAATTTACAATTCATTGAGCAGGGCCCTGCTATTAAATCTACTTTATGTCAGGTCTTCCCGCTGCTCTGTGGCTTCCGCAAATATGAGATTTATTACAGCGCTGACATGTAAGTGTCACGCTATGATTATTTATACGCCTAGATAGAGTGTCACGCTGCAAAAGAACTAAAACAAACAAGCCAATTTTTTTATGCTGGTGTGCGTGACAGCTACGTTTTACACTCGCGCCACGTCATTGTGCTTTTCTAGTGTGCGTGCATTTAGCGGCCAACAGTTGGACGAATTTTTTTCGATGAGTTCACAGCTTTGACTGTCTATCTAGACATATTTATATCTTTGGTGTAACGTCCACCTTTTAGAAGAACTTGTATATGCCCACTGTTGTACATAAGTCTCACAATAACTTACATCAATAAGCGATCATTCATACGGACATCTAAAAATAGTTGGGATTCCAACTGGCGAGGAGTTTAGTGATCACAGTTTGATGTTATAAGCTGAACTAACGACGCTTCTGCGCACACCTATTGCTTACAAAATCCTTTAATCTCCTTAACGACACCCTCAAGAAGGCAGATTACTATTAGCCTTTAAAAATCAACATAAATCCCTGAAAATTCAACGTACACAATATTCCCTGAAATGGTAGAATGTAAAAGTGTATATTAGGTACACCCACAGTTCCAGTTATGTTTAAGTCCCATGCAATAGAACGCAAGCCTTTTGCCATTAACTTAGTTAACCTAGAACAGATGAAGACTCCGGGTTACTACAAAAAAAATCCTGAGAAATTCAACGATAAGCGAAGTCTTGAATCAAATTTTATGACCGGTGATCTGAAATATAATTGCCCCTCCTTGCCTCGGAAAACACGTTAATAGCTGTCATTCGTAGATCTGTCACAGTCGTTACGGGTAGTCAAAAGCTTGAAATTCTGACCAAGGAAAACGGAAACCTTAAAAGATCACTTCGTTGTCAAGACCCTTTTTCTCAGGAACGCGTGGAGTTATCTGTTTATTGATACCTAATACGTAGGTCTATGGTCCCTTGGAGCTCAAAAAAATCAAGCTTCTAAGTCAACGCAATAAAAAAATACGGCCATTTATGCGACATATTATATTTTGATTCTGACTCGCAAATAAATCAAAACCTATAGGGACTCCGAACCCGTTGACTTAAAATCATGAAGTCGTTACGGGTCGTCAGAAGACCGAAAGTCTGACAACTAGTCTTATCAAGCCTCGATAACTCAGTTACTGGGTAATACGATATTATTACCCAGTAACTGAGTTATCGAGGTTAGATAGACAGTCACTCCATGTTAAATACTGATATTCAGTTGCATACGGTTAGACTGGAAGCCGACTCCAACATAGTTGGGAAAAGGCTAGGCAGATAATGATGGTCTGAAATATAATATATAAGAGAATAGTTATTCCTTACAGACTTTGTAGACACCGCGAAAGGCAAAAAACAAACACAAACTGAACTAAGAAACATAGACAAGTACAAGACCTAGACACTTAGACATAGGTATCTTGTGACATACGGCTACTTTTATAGTCCCCCATTGTGTCAGTACCGTTGCAACGGTAACCACGCACCATGGTTCATTTGTTTTTAAATAACGTATGTGACATTTGAATGGAAGTGCACTTTTGACATTGTTTGTTTTGGAAACTGTATTTTAATTGTAGGTTTGCTGTCTGTTTTCTAATAAGAATCTGCTATCTATTTACGTAACACATTTTCGTAAATGATTACGACTAATCCGTTTCATTTTGACAGTTCAACAACATTCATTGCGTTATCTACGTTGTGAGCAGAATGTTTTTTCGAACTTATGAAGCAGTGGATTAGCAATCTGTTAAAAAACGATCAAAACGATTCAGATTATGATTGATCGCAATTAGGGTATAGGCCCGTGGCACTGCCCATGTATAATTTCTGTTTTAATATCCGGGGACAACAATTCCTCATGAAAATCGATAAAACAGACAAACACATTTTCCCGTCAGTTGTGGTGTTTTTCAGATTTTAAAGGAAATGATAGAGATCCACCACGTGGTCCTCAATCTCCGCATGGTCGTAGGTTTACTGTATTATTAGCGAAAATAAAATTGACAGGACATTACACTAACAGCAGAAGTGTAAGCGAAAAACGGGCGCTCCTGTTTATCTTCGACTTTTGTTAGAATGTGTACTTAACTAACTAAACAAAAACTAGCCAACAATCTACTGGTAGCTAATAGGATAAAAATATAATCAATAGTACTTTGACATGTGACGCAAGCAAGAACCCTGACCGTCACGGTCGCATTAAATATTCAGCTTTGTATGGCTTTCACAGCGCCATGGGGTTTGACGACTTTCATTGTGGCTCTCTTGGGGACTCCGTATGGGTAGAGACGGTTGCCCGAGGAATACGGAAGGTATTGTGTCAATTGGGAAACTGAACATCGCAAAAATGTACCTACTATGATTTTTTTCTGGTGAAAATTTAAATCTATGCATGAAAAAGTCCCATACAACAAGGTAATACCTACCTTCACTACGTACCTACAAACTATAACCTTTTTGAATGCTCTTGTACGAAATCTACGAAATTCATGCGTTTTACTTCAGTGGCATTGGCCAGTCTGTGAAGCCTATAAACCGACATTTAAATAAAAACAACACCATATTTTTATGGCACCCAAACAAATCGGTAAAAATTCACCGGGTCAGTTACCCTTCAGTATTTCATCATGACCCATCATCTCTTCACCCTGTATGGCACAGCCTACACCCACATGCTCCAACAGTATCACCATGTATGTACTGCCTGTCTGCCACTATTTCAATACAAAGCTCTTCTAATCTGTACGTCACACGAACACTACCATTTATGGTTTCCCCTATCTACTAACAAACGTGCCAGTCTCGACGCGAACTTACACAGCGTTGCGCGCGCGATAAAAAAGAAATCATTTTATTGTCTGTGATTTTTTGACGTTAAATTTTCCGCGGGAGATATTTCTTTTGAATTTTTGATTTTTGGCATTCGAAGTGTGGAGTACTTTTTTTAATAGTGAAGTTACAAAATATTTTTAATTTAGTGATGGATTTAAGTGAAGTTTATTTAAGTGTATCGATAAAAGTTTTGTTTATTTTATTTTATGTGCACATTTATGTACTTTAATATTGGTGAGATCATTGAAGTGTAAAATTGTACTTTATTTCAAGTGCAAGTTGCAAAAATATCTTTTGTGAGAATTGGGGCTCTTGAGATATTCATGAAAATTGATAACAAGTTTTACTTAACAATTGTTACTATAGGAAAAAAGTAATTCTAAATATGACACACCACCTAAATATTAGAGAGTCATAATGTTTAATTATTACAGTTTAAATATCAGTCCACGACGTTACAGAGTTAAATATAACACCACGTAATAGAAATTCACACACCTAAGTTAGACTATAAGCGAAACTCACACATTACAAAAGAAAACGCTAAATTGCAAAAAGATACGCAGAAAAGATGACAATCGAAAGTTAAAAGATTTAGTACGACATTGTCCGTTAATTAAGCGCTTTAATTATTTAATCTAGCTTTATTAATATCCTATTAATTGAAATTAATTTACCGTAAAACATTTAGTACGACATTGTCCGTTAATTAAGCGCCTTAATTATTTAATCTAGCTTTATTAATATCCCATTAATTGAAATTAATTTACCGTTATTTTTTTTGTCGTTAAAGATTAAAATGTTTACCAAGGCTTAGGAAGGAAATTGCGACTTATGAAGGAATAATAATAAATTGTATGGTTTATGGTGAAATAGATGGATCCTATACCTATGGTTATTTGAACGGCTAGGATAGCTAAATAGGTATGTAGATAGGCGTCTTTTTATAATCTATTTTTTTCACATGGCACTAAAATTGTTTTTATCACATACTTTAAATTATACATGCATATATAATAATATACATTGACCATCTTCTCGAAAAGAAGAAGAATTACTTAAATTATGTTCAGGCTTAAGCTTAGATTTAAATTCTACTCTCCCTGAAATAGAAAACTAGCCTCATAAGGAAAATGTCACATAAAAACACAAACAGACGCATAGAGTAGAAATGCATCGGACAAAAAAGCCGTGACAATTGAAAAGATTTACACCAGCGAATACCGTAAAGATAGAAACTGAACCTCAATTATGCTATCAAAAGACTTCTGAAACTTAATTATGTCGTATACACCTCAATGAAAATTATATTTGTTTTTTTTTTCACATAAATAACGATGTTCTCTAATTGTTATTCAGCTTTTAAAAACGTATTTCTGCAAGAATTTGATTCTATCTTTATTACAAGATTTAAAAGATAAGTTATTGCGCATTCATCCGTTCCCAACACTGGTTTCGATAAAATCAACCATGATTTATTGAATTTTAACTAAATCGTGCTGGCTCAAAATTTAAGTCTATATTAAAAATAACCATAGATAACAAATTGAGAGCAAAAACGTGATGATAAAGTGAGCTAAATGCACTTCGATTGATAAAACACTACCTATACGTTTAATTATCAGATAAAAACAAAAACCGCGTCATTTACCACAGACAAAACATTGTTATTCTTCTTCGTGTCAATGATTCCATTTTTACATTTTATATAAGCTTCTACCAGCATTCAGCAACGTTGACAGCGTTAGCATTGGCCTCGCAAAGGTCTTCCATAGTGCAGTGTACAGAGATGTGGCATCGTTTGTGATGGGGTCCAATACCACATTGTTGCTCATCGCAAAACATATAACTCACCCATCATAATTCTCTTGCCCTTAACTGAATTCATTTGGAATCCGCATAACATGAAGTGTTTTCTTCCATACTTTTCTATTAGTCGTCATCTCGGTAGTCACCCCCTTTCTAGCCATATCATCTTTCACACAGTCCATCCACCGTTTCTTTGGTCTTCCCCTATTTTTATAGCCATCCACGTTCGTACTCAAAAATTTCCTCACGACATTTTCCTCACTCCTCCGCATCACATGCCCATACCGATTTCCACAGAACTTTTCAGCGACCGATGCCACTTTCAAACTTTCTCAGTACTCATTTCTTATTCTGTCAATTCGCGAACTCACTCATCAAAACAAAACAAAGACGAAACACTAGAAACTTCTAACGTCCCCACAAAAAACAGACAAATTCAATGACACAATAGAAAGCAAGTTACTATTGCATTTCCTCACACAGTACAAAGTGATTTACAGTTAAAATCGATGTTATTAATTATTTTTTGACATAATGCGCCTGTAACTGTTATGTAACAGGCAGTTAACTTTTAACTGCTTCACCAATGACAGTAACATGTTACACGCATGAAATCATTATGTATGCTAATCAGGTTGTTCATTGATACGTTATTGTCTTTAATGCTGTTTTCTCTAGCCATAGCTGGGCACTTTAATAGTACGAAAACGATATTAATAAAATACTTATAATTGTTATTGTTTAGGTTCCATATTCCTTAAAGGTACATTAAAATAATACTGATATAAGAGGTGGTGGTGGTGTCATCTTTGTTAGTATATTATAACGAAATATATCTACCGATTTTGTATATACGTACTTTATTACTCCACCGTGAAGGAGCCCTTTCAAACAACCTGTTCCTCGTTGCCTCACGTAGGTACAGATGGCAGTCGCACCATTTCTCAATCCCAGCACTGTTAATATGCCACATCCCGGATAAGTCAACATTTTCCATATCCTTCCACGGAGAAAGTTGAACTTTGCTATAAATAAACTAACACGTATTTTGTTACACAAGTTGTTACTGAAGTTATTTTATTATGAAGGCTAGTAGTTATGTAGGGGGAGGGAGAGGAGACCAAAGAAAAGATTGAAAGAAGGATGGATTGCGTGGGAGATGATATGAAAGAAGAAGGAGGGAATGATGGAATGATGACTGACAGGGAAGAAACCAAGGAAAAAACGTTGTGCGCCGAACCCACGTTACATGGGACAAGGCCAGGAAGATGATGATGACTAGGTCATCATTATAAATCACTCCTCCGTTTCACTTGTTGGTGTTGCGAAAGGAGACTAGAGTAAGAGTATGGGCAGTAGTGTCATCACATATATTATGCCAGTAACAATATCCAGCGATCACCAATGACTGGCCTTAATAATACCGACAGCTGTGAACCTGTGTTCAAGTCTCTAAAATTACTCACCTTTCCATTTTTTATATACTTGAAGTAGCAGTAGCAATATTTGTTAGAACTAACAGACACCTATTTGCCCTAATGGAGGACATTCGTACACGGCCAGGATCTGTTAGATCGCAATATAAAAATCTAATGTTCACAGGTAGGCACAAAACAGCATTATTGAGAAAAAGTATTTTATCAATGGGGCCTGTCATATATAATAAAATACCTCATACGATTAAAGATCAGTCATTAAGTATATTTAAGAAGAGGCTAACATCATTACTAATTAATAAATGCTATTATTCAGTACATGATTTTTTTACGGATAAGAGTTTATAATGTTATATTTATCTATTAATTTTGGTGCAAAACTATTATATACTTTGTTTATTACTATTTTTAGAATTAGACTATTAAGTTTTACTTTCTGTATTCATGCATGAATGCTGTTGATCCATCCATCCACTTTACTTTGTTTTTTTTTTTCTTTTTGTTCATCAGAGTGGATCTAGATACTTTTATACCTACTTTTGCATGCCGTAAGGTAGAGTGTGGAAGAACTATTTGTTAAAATAAAATGCAAAATAAATGATTTCTGATTTCTGATTTCTGACCAATATGTGAACCAAGGCGTGTGATATGACTGTGATGACTATGATCTATATATATTATAAATTAAAGTCGCTTTTCGTGTTTGTCCGTATGTCCGTGTTCTTCTTCTTAACCCCGCAACACATTTTGATGAGGATTTTACCATCGTTTAGAGAATTTATTCTGGAAGGTTTATGTGTATAATACTATAATATAAAAGTTTTGTCAAGTTGTAAAAACCGTGTGAAGCAGGAGCGGGTCGCTAGGCTACAATATAACTGTTCTTTGATAGCGGTTCCTTTGTACAGCAGTAGAAAAAGTTTATCAAAACTCCATAATAGTAGGCGAAAGTAATATCAAACAATTCCATATCATAAAAATTGTTTTCTTAAAAAAGTCAGGTTTCCGATATCACATTATTTTTGCTCTCTAACAAAAGCAAATCGAACCATTTCAAACATAATATCGCGTTTACTCAACCGTCGATAATATCGGTGTGCTATGCGATATCAACATTCACAGCTAGACGCAGGAGTAGACATTCAACAGAGAGCCAGCTCAAGCTGCGTTGACATCCCATTTTGACGCTGCGCCTGGAGTCGACCTATGATGTCAAAGTATATTAGTAAATACTGTTCGTAAGGCACGAATTATTTTTTGCGCTTGTTGGCTGTTTGCAATTTCACCCGTAATTCTATTAACTTGACTTTTGAAGACGCTCTTGTAACACTAAGTGTTTATTTTATCACCATTGTAGTCAAAATACGTCTTTAGGATATGAAATATGATTAAGGGGTTCGTTGGTGAAACTGGCACCAAGTTCTTCTTCGTTTCACATGTTCGTTGCGTTCAATTTGGTGCATCCATCGAAGTCACATCATATCCATCGGTGTGCTATTAGACACACCTTGGTCTCTGTCCCATCATTTCAGCCGAAAGACGTCCACTGCGGTTGCGGTGCTTGGGGGACGCCTATGTCCAACATAGGCCTCCCCCAAGCACCGCAACTTCGACCGATTATGTGCTTCCCGCATCCAGCCGATTCCTGCGTCCTTCACATGGTCATCGGTCCATCTTGTGGGAGGCCTACCAACGCTTCGTCTTCCGACACGCTGTCCCCACTCTAGAACCTTTTCCCATCGCCCATCTGTTCTGCGAACAATGTGCCCTGCCCATTACCACTTAAGTTTGGCAAATCATCGGACTATGTCGGTTACCTTGGTTCTCCTGCGGATCTCTTCATTTCTGATTCGATCACGTAGAGACACTCCAAGCATAGTCCTCTCCATTGCCTTTTGGGTAACATTAAGCCTTATGGTAAGGCCCATTGTAAGCGACCATGTTTCAGTGCCATAAGTCATCACTGGCAACACGCACTGGTCAAATACTTTCGTCTTGAGACACTGCAGTTTCTGTCCCATATCTACTCATTCACAGCTAAACTTGACAGTTTGCCCATGACTAACGGTGTACATGTGTACCTCGCAACAAAAACGTGGGAGTACAACAAGTACACGATATGCATTGAACTATCACAATGCTCACTTGGAATAGTGAAACATGGGTGTACATGAGTAACTGTGAGTATGAGTATGTATTGTATTTATTTCTTGTCAGCTTAGATGTATGACTATAACAATATATAGAGGTATAACTATTTTATGTGTTGGCTGTTAAATTGTTCCCATGTAGGGATAAAAGTTTACTTTCAAATGAACATAAAACTACTATGATAGAGTAGGTTTCTAACAGTTCTGACCTAACCTCTAGCCTTTGCAAGTTAACCAGCACGGCTTTTACAGCAATTTGACTCAGCCTCTTCACTCATTTATTTTTCCCAAACAATTTATGTATTGCTATGATTCCAAAGTTATCATAATTTTGGATTGGACACTGAAAGTAACAGAGTATGGACCCTAAATTTAATTTTAATTTAGTAACATTTTCATTGAAATTAATTTTAACTTTAAGAGTTCATGCAAAAATTTGGCAACCTCGCAAATAGCTGTCAAATATTTACCTGTTTTGATTAATTTGGTAATAATATTACTGTATGAAAATATGAAATGTGGCTAACTAGCTTACTAGCGAACTAAAATATAGATTATGAAATGCAATAATTATATCGTAACACCGAATATTTAGTTAGAACATCAAATTCAGTGTTATAACTGCAATTCATTATTATTCTAGTTCGCTAGTTAGCTACATTTCATATTTTTATACAGTAATATTGTCAAATTCAAAACAACGAAATATTTGACATCTAGTTGCGACGTTGCCCACTTTCAGAATAAACGTTCTTAGCTTTTTTCCTGATAAATTCTTGATGCAGTTACGTAAGAAGTATTTTGGAAAAGCCAATGCCATAATTATAGCCCGCACTGCCTTGCAGATTTATATAAAATTTAAATATTCTTAGAATATTTTGACTCATATTCTATGACTGTGAATCAATTAAATTACTACGTAATAACCTACCTATCTGCAGTAAGATCTCTGAGCCATCAGATGAAAACTGACCGTAAAGTTAAAAGAAAATAAGAAAAAATTAGCGTAAAAATTCATTTATTTATTCCAAATAAACGTTTTATTGATATAATCGTAAGCCGCTTTGCCAAACCAATGAGTAGTGAAGGGAACGTCGACTTTTCTGAGTACAAATGTATAAGTTAATTATTAAATATAAGTATTTAAATAAAAGAAATCTGTCAAATGACCCCGACCCCGCCTTTATTTACAAAAGCGAATTAAATTTCGAAACGAGTGAGACTAATTGTGGCCATTGTCTTAAACGATTAAGTTAAAGTGTTGCCAGCATTAATTACAATAGAGCACGCTTAATTATAATAGAGGTTCCGTAGAAAATATGATTCGATTAATAAATAAAAAGATTTTGGCCTACTAGCTTTCCGGTAAGCCAATTTGATAAAATTTCGTCGTCTATTGTGTTTTACGTTTTCAGTAGATTTCTGATCCGTAAATGTGAACTTTCATTATTTTCGGCTGCTGAAGCTCTGCGTGACATTTTCTAGTTTTGAACACGGTAGACATGACACAAAACACATACGGCTCAGAAAAAACCTCTGCTTCTCTTAAATGTTGTTAAAACTAATAAATTCTGATTTCAAAATTCACTAGCTTTTGCCCGCGTTTTCACCGGAATAAGTCTCGATCTCGTGGGGAAAATCAGGATATAAAGTATCCTATGTCCCTACCCAGGTCATAGTCTACCCACGTGCCAAATTTTATCCAAATCCATTCAGCTGTTTTAGCGTGAAAGCGGAACAAACAAACAAACTCACTTTCGCAATTCATAATATTCGTTAGGATTTATATAAATACTGTTAGGACAACCGAGCCAAATACGAAAAACACTAAAACTGTTACAACGGAACCCTAATAAAGCCGTAGTTACACAAGCGGGCCTTGCGTTCAGCCAATGCCAGAACATTCTCGCGCTAGGCAGCGTTACTAATCGGTTCCTTCTGTGGCGTGTCGATATTATCACGTTATTTATGTGTTTACTGGCTGATTGGCCGAAAAACGCGGGTTACGTCGTGTGCAATGACGATTATGTTGTGGCCGTTTTTTTGGAGCAGAGATTCGATTTTTTTTTCATTCTTTTGGACTATCATTATGAAGTTAACAAGATAGGTATGTACTTATTTGAGGGGTTCATAGAGAGAACAGTATTATACTTACAATTAGGGTTTAAGGCATTGATACATACAGGTTGGCGATTTAGTCACCTACTTCCGTCAAAGGGGTGATTCTACCCGCGACACGAAACAACTTTCGCTAAGACAAACATAACCGTAGACAGAATATTTCGATGCATGAATAAAAAGATTTTTTTACGACACGTAAGTATAGAAGTTTATAGGGAAAGTTGTTTAATATGACGGGTAATATCCCCCTTGACCTCATGGATGCAGGTGACTAAATCGCCAGCCTGTGTGTAAGTTATTTTTGACGTAACATTTTTAGCTATAACATTGTAGGTAAATATAAAGTACTTAGTCCCTTCTTCTTTTCGTGTGGTTAGTGACTAACCTGGTGTCAGAGTTTTAAAGCCGCCCATGGGCCTCTGACTTGGTTTCACATGCCGTCGAAAAATATATCTCTCAGGCATGCCGGTTTCCTCACGATGTTTTCCTTCACCGTTTTTGAAGCAAGTGATATAATTATACAATACGCACATGAATCCGAAAACTCAGAGGTGCGTGCTTTGGGTTCAAACTCGAGACCTATAACTTGGCAGTCTGACGGTCACACCACTAGGCTAGTCCCAGAAGTAATCCAATAAGCCAACAGTAATTTGAATAAAATATTATACAGACAGCTGTGTTGCTGGGGAGTTTGTTGCGCCACTTCTTCATCCCAGCTAACGCACTAGGAAGTGGTGAAGGGCGGGCGTTTTGGGGGACTGTCTTATGTAATTTTGACGTTCGAAAAGTGCTGATTCTCCGCCTAGTTTGAATAAATGACTTGAATTTTGAAATTTATAATACTGTCTAGTTTCACAATCAGGGTTTTCCCCACCACAGAATCCCCTGAAGCAGAAACCACAGGCAAACGGATATACCCCATTTATTATAGTTACGAAGAACCCTAAAAATAGCTTGATAATTATGTTTTATAACATCGTCGTTATTATTATATTATTGAAACTACGAAATATCAAAGTCATTGACCCACTTGTATTGTTTCGTAGCGCGAAGATCCGTAATGCACCGACTCCTACGCATCCTGCCGATAAATTATTAAAATGTGGTAAATTCCTTAAAAAATATAATGTTGTGTTATGATTATATGACGTTTCGTTGTTTTTATGGGTAACTGGGGATTTAATAGAGTATAGACACATCCGGAGTTTATAGAAATCAGTTGACTGAGGCAGTTGTATCCGCCATCTTGAATTTAAATAATTCATGTTTGTTTTGCAATTGTTTACTATTTACTCATTTTAATCGGAAGCACGTTCTCTTGCGTTTCTTTGTCTTAAACAAGATAATCGAATTACGTAATTAGATTATCTGGTCTAATATTTAACAATTAAGATACCTAGAAGTTTGGTCTAAAGGAGATGGATGACGAACGATATTAGTGAAAACATTTGATATGTTTCTTACAATAAGCATAGCCCAATTTCCATCATATTTCAAAAAAAATCAACCTAAATATCTCCCCGAAAACTTGAATCAAAATAATTATTATAAATTGCAATATTTCCTCCCATGATTTGCGAAGTAACGAAAGCAAATATTATCAGTGATTTTTTAAATATAATTATTCTTTGCTGTGCTGGGCCAGACATTATCCATGTCCTTTATTCTTGATTTGTTTCGTAATTATATTGAAAAAATTAACAATTTCTTGTATAGACTAGCCCCCTGTTACATGGGACTTAAACATTAATAGCGAAATGTGGGTGTACCTACTATAGGGACACCTCTGCCTAATTCTTTGGGGTTACAGGCGTGATGTTATGTTATTTTATTAATTGCACGTTTTAGAAATTTGCTAACATGTGCAATGTAACTATTTTGCATATTCCTACTTCATAATACTTTTCGAATTCATTCGCGTGATAACATTAGGAAAATCGAAATACCTTTTTCACAGTAACATTTCCTGACGTTTAGAGTACTTTTCAACGTACAGTCACGGTTGAGAGAATCAACAAAACAAACTTGCACAATGTGAGTTTAATTCGTTAAATTACCAGTTTATAATGTATAACATTAAACTCAAAATCGATTACGAAATAGAATCGTTTATGAAAATTTTCGCATCGAAAATTGTGTTGTAATATTGGAAAGCGCATCACTATAATGTCGGAAGTACATCCGGCGAATGCAAAACGTCGAGCGTTCAAAAATCCAATCCGTTCGCAATTTGAAACTGTTTCAATATTCATGGGCGAGTAAATGAAAAGGGTGTTTACGCTGTCAATAGGTTCGCTTTTGCGCTGTACTGTACCTAGATTTATTATAATAATTTTGAATAGAAGAATGATTTATAAGCGTGGCTTGAACTGTAATTCAATTCAAATTCAATTCAAAATATTTTTATTTCACATAAACCTACAAGGGCACTTATGAAACGTCAGAAGCTAGGTGCAAGGTTCCAATTGGTCGTTTCCTATGGAGAAGAGCCGGCAAGAAACTCCACGGTTACTCTTTTAAAAGTAAATGGTTTTTACAATGTTTCCAAGTTACAGTGTTTAAAAGGTATGAGAGGACAGTGTAGGCCCATCAACAAGTACCAGTGTAGGTTGTAGTAGGTATGTTGAGCTAATAATATTAACATAACTCACTGTAACGAATTGTTTTTATGCATTATCTAATCTGATAGATAAGTATCACAACTTTCCTAACCGTGTTATTACGAAAGTATGTCTGTTTGGCACGTTTTACGGTTAATTACCGAATTGATTTTTATAATAAAATTGGCATCGTGTTCATCGGTGTATAAATCGAATGCCTAAAAATTAAGTTATCCACGTATGTAGTAGCGGTTTCAGTAGAAAATTAAGTGATTACTTTAAAAACCTGTGAATTAGAAATTGGTAAGTAAAAAAAACCGGAATTACCTACAGATAAAGTTATCGATGCAGTTTTTGAAGAAAATCGACTAACCGTGTCAGTTTTTCACAACACTTTGCGTAGTTCAGTGAAGCTTGCCAGTTCCAGTTGCAAAATAAATGTTTTTGGCCCAGAGGGAAAATGCTATTGACGAAGTTTTTGTTTTATTTTATTGACCGTCGTTAATCAATTAGCTCGTCAGTTCTGATTGCTTTTGGTACTAGCTGCGCCCCGCGGTTTCACCCGTATCAGTGTCGATCCCGTGGGAATGTTGGTTTAAGAAGTATCCTATGTCCTACTGTGTCCAGATCATGGTCTACCCATAAATGCCAAATTTCATCCAAATCTGTTCACCCGTTTTAGCATGAAAACTTAACAAACAAATAAACTCACTGTCGCATTTATAATATATCAATCAACCAAGAAGTACCTACTTACTTAATTGTGCAAAATCTTTGTCTATTACCTTGAAAATTTTATTCAGACTGATGAACATTTAAATAATATATAAGCACGAACGTTTCGTTTTGTACGTATTTTTCTGTTCCTTTTTTTCTTATCTGTTTATATGTGTGTACATAAGCCGTTAAATAAATAAATAAATAAGCTAATAGTCATGAAATGATAATTTTTATATGTACATGTATTTATATAAAAAAAGAGGGAAAGAATCATGAGCATCGCTGTAAACATGAAAAATAATCATGGGCATCGCAATCAAGAAAAAGTGCCCAAAACGCTGGCAGCACTGTCACGTTGCATGGCAATGCAATGTCTTTGGCCAAAAAATAGGCCAGCCCTCTGAAGTGACGTTAAGAGTTGCCCAATAGCCTGGCGATGTCTCAAAAACAGTGGCCCTAGTGTTTCAACCCCAAACGGCTCGATCATATAAGATCCAATAATATCGGAATATTTTACTCAGTTCTCTGTTAAATAATAACCTATTTATCTAGAGCCCTCATTATATACATTTCTTCTACATCAAGAGACCTACATAAAATAGAATTTCATCATCAAATTAACTTTGACCCGTGCAATATTACATTTTATTAGATTCCATGGGTCATGTTACATTGGTTATACTTGAATAACTCTTGTGAACGCTTTCTATGCGCTTTCCATGGTTCAATTGTTTTCACAGTTTAGTAATAATATAACGAAGAGGCGTATTTAACTAAGTATCGGTTAAATGTCAATATGCTAGTAATTTCTGCTGGTTTAACTTGAAGAGAAAAGCAGTAATTGGTACTAACTTTGAAGTAGTATGTAAAAGTTTTCACGTTTGTATATTATCAGTCTCTGCAAAGTTAACTTGTTAAATACATAATTCACAACTTGGAGACTTAGATGAATAAAGAAATTGAATTGAAAGGAAAAACTCTAAAATTTGTCTATGATTCTTCGACTAAGGAATAATCCTTAGTCAAAGAATCATAGACAAATTTTAGAATTTGAATGATGTTGATGATGGCATCACCATCATTATTTTGCTCTTAATAATTTAGCATAGCTTAGTGGTGTGTCGTACTGCCAAGTCATAGGTCTCGAGTTCGAACCCAAGGCACGCACCTCTCTCTGACTTTTTGGGTTCATGAGCGTATTGTATAATTATCATTTGCTTCAAAAACGGTGAAGGAAAACATCGATGCCTGAGAGATATTTTCTCGACGGCATGTGAAGCCAAGTCAAAGACTCATGGGTGGCTTTAAAACTCTGACACCAGGTTAGTCACTAACCACACGAAAATACCAGCCTATTATTGTCTCACCGCAGGGCAACGGTCTCTTCTCATACACAGAAGGCACGAGCATTAATGACCACGCTTGCTCAAGACGGGTTGCCGATTTCATGCTTATATTAACTATAACTCCAAGTTTCCTCACGATGTTTTACTTCACCAAAGTATCGTCCAAGATAGACTCGAGAAGATATAAATTGAAAAAGTGATATTGGTATTTACCCGGATTTGAACACACCAATCTCGTGAATGACTTAGAGTGGTTAGCTTGCGTGTTCTGTACTGAACTCACGGAACGCGTCGTACATCCAGCCAGTAATAGGACTCGCCCATCCAGGAGCGCTGTCCCAAATGTGCCGAAGGGTTCTGGAGTGGCGACTGCGTACCGGAAGACTAGTGTTGGAAGGCCTCCCACAAGGTGGACCGATGACCTTGTGAAGGCCGCAGGAATTTGCTGGATAAAGCACAGAACCGGTCGAAGTGGCAGTGCTTAGGGAGAGGCCTATGTCCTGTAGTGGACGTCTTTCGACTGAAATGATGATGATATCTTTGACAGTTTCAATACAAAACAAACGCCCTTTACAGAGGAGGAACGTCGTTGAATATTGACAATTTCAGAACATTAGGGTCTAGGGTTTTCAAGAGTTGAAAATCAACCATATCTAATACTTAGTATTACTCAGTAGTGTAATGCCTTTCAAGTAGGTTGTATTGTTAGTTGTAATCTAAATATAGGTACCTACTCGTAGTACTCTCAAGAGCAGGACTTCCCTGCTGCAGTAAACACTTCAAGAAAACTTGTTGTTTGAAACGTGTCGTGTTTTTGTCAACTCTCTTTTGTCTGTCTGTTTGATGTTTCTGTCTTTCAATGGCAAAGGTTTACAGTTTACAAAAGAAAAATGTTTTCAAAGTGGACACAAAAATGTTCATTTTGTCTGAGTACAGTTTATGAGAAGTCGACTGAAATTGGATTTTTCCTCAAACATGCTTGGAAATTCGAGCATTATTTTAACGACCTCCTTCGAGAAAAATCGAATATGCTGTACTGGTCAAATACATGCGAGTAGGCGGCCGGCAATGTTAGTATGAAAATCCAAATCTGTCGTGTTTAGCGGCCGAATGAATTACTATGAAAACTTATATCTGTCGTTTAATTTTAAAATGGAACCAACTTTTTAATTCGATACATGGCAACAAAGATGGTAACTTACATTTTTTTTATTTGGCTTGTAAATAGAGCTGTTTAAAGTAAAGAAGAAACAAATTATCATAAATTGGCGCGTGAAAAATTATCGTTGTTCGTCATTGATTCTGGAATTTATAATTAATGTACTGAATATAATATATTAATGTTTGAATTTCCGCGCATTATTTGAGAAAAGTTTTATACAAGCCTTGGCCGCAATCAGGCATTGATGGACTCACGTAATATGTGTGCCTGGGCTTCGCCTCGGCCCACATTTTCACGTTCGTACATCTATGCCCCTGTTGCAGGCCGCGACAGTAATGTACAAAATTTGTTTTTCGAAATCCCTCTACAATTCGGTGTGTATGTATATAGTCCATTATTTATTTATGACGCAGCGAATATTTGTAATAAAAGTGAGGATTTGCACAGCGGATGTACCTATTTTATCTAAATTACTTTTGTATGCAAATGCGTATATGAGTAATAAAGTACCAAATTTGTTATCTTGACATGTATTGTATGCAGCTGTTATCAGTAAGTAGGTGTAAAACTTTATTAATAGGTATAATTTGCGTGCTAATGAAACAATCTAGGTTTTGTTTGATAAACTTGAAGTGCTTAAGTACCTGGATTTATTGTTTTGAAGTCAAAATGACGTGCAGTTTTACATGCTCTTAACTTCTTTTAAATAATTTTTGTATTAATAATTATTTTTATCTTTGAATTTCCAAATTCTCGTATCTGCTGCATTTAGGCCTCCCTCGGAATTAAATTAGGGGTAGGTTAGAGTAGTAGTAGAGATGGTAAAAAGAATAGAGGAAGACAAGGGAGGAGATGGGAGGATAGAGAGGAGAAGAGTGGCTAGGGATAGTAAACGATCGAAGATGTTAGAGGAGGCCTATACTAAGAGGCACACTGAACTGAGAGACATTCTGTAACAGCATTGTAATATTTTAGACAATATCCTTAAAAGTTCAGAATAAAAGGCTCATTGATGATTGATTGAGGTTAGTGACATAACCGAGTCTATGCTGTCAAATTAGTAGACACGACGTCTCTACTGCTTATCCATGACAAATTCTCTGTGGATTTTTCGGTTGCCTAATAATTTTTCTGACAAAAGAAACTAATAAGCCAGATTTTATGGTAGGTATACACATTATTGTATTGAAAACACAACATGGCTGAACACTCAACTACATAATTACGCGAACGGCAGACAGATGACATCCGGCTCGATGAGATAGCTCACCCCTCTTCCGCTTCCCATTGGGCACCGGCACAACGGCACACGGCAACCGGCAGAGCGGCACAATTAGTTGTTGTGACATTAATGTAGGTAACAATGAGAGTGGGCCCATGTTTGTGGCGCGGTGTGTTATGTTGTGATTTGTGGAAATGATATTGAGAGTAGTTGGGCAATTATATTTTTTATACATTGTGATGAGTCTATTCTACTTTGGTAATTCGGACCATGGACATTTTTAGGGTTCCGTACCCGAAGGGTGTCAAACGGACCCCTATTACTAAGCTTGCGCTGTCAGTCTGTCTGTCAGCGGACTGTATTTCACGAACCATAATAGGTATAGTTGAATTTTTCACAGCTTGTCTATTTCTATTGCCGCTATAACAACAAATAATAATAAAGGTAAAAAATTAAGGGGGTACCCATACAAGGAACGTATTTTTTGTTTACTAAAGTAAAAAGAGTAGTGTTAAAAATATTGTACGGTGTTACGGAACTCTTAGTCTGTTAGGCCGACTCGCACTTGGCCAATTTTTGTTGATATTTTTATGAAATCGAGAACGTAACGTATGTTCTTGAAATTCTTTTGAATTCTCTTCTTTATTTTGTACGTCGTTTTGACACTTCATATACCAGCTTTGGTGTCGTCCATTTTCAAGTTCCGTTTCCGTGAACCAGCCATGGTGGTCGGCCATATGCCACTAAGATAGGCATAGAAGGCATTTTTCAGCAGTCAAGGCTGCAAAATGTGAAAATTATTATAAGTACGGATTCAATTGGTTCCTATTAAGTCATCTCAATCGAGTTGTTTACTATCGAAAGTAATGTTTGCTGTCATACGATACGGTTGAGATATGGTTGAGATATCCGTTGAGAGTATAAATATTATTATGTCACCGTAGAGCGTTTTCCGTACCTATTTATCTCTGCCTTTATACGACTAAGGTTGACGGATGAATTTTTCAGAAAATGGGTAAAATTTCCCGAGTACATACATACAACGTCCCCACTGCTGGGACACAGGCCTCCTCTCTGTGAAAGGGAGTGGGCCGTAATCCACCACGCGGGCCCAGTGCGGGTTGGTGAATGTTTCCTGAATATTTATTTGTAATAAATAGATAATTCAAGACAAAAAAATAAAAAAACATGTACAATCAACAATATGATAATGGGAACTACCTTTTAAGCAAACAAAATGCTTGTATTAAGAAGTATTGCTTTCCGTTTAGCATATCCGAAGAATTGGTTATCAATTTCCAATTTCTATGAGTTAATCCCAGTTTCCCAGGAGTGCCCGTAGTTCCTGAAATGCGATGAAAAGGTTACCTTTTTTCACTGTACCCAATAAATTCCTAATATCTACATAATTAAAATGGAGTAAAGCAATAGATTAGTGTAAAATGATCTATAGTTCTCCACAGAGGCTCGGCGGGTTGCGTCAGCGCGCGTGTGTTTTTACAACCACCCGCACTAACTGAGCACCACGCGGGACTTGCGCCGCGCCTTGCCCTGCACTTGTGACCACTCATTCACACAACACACAGTTCATTCTTCTAGATCACGTACATATATTTGTGAATGCCCAACACATCAAGTATTAGTAGAGTTGCATGTGTTCATATGATCGCTTTGAGTAAACCACGGGGGCTTTTTCGCGAATACCTATAGCTTCAAATAGTCTTTATAGTAATTTAATTCACTATATTTTTTGTATAATATACAAAATTCATAATATTCACGTGGGTTCCCTTCGAAAAGAAAAAAGTAAAATGCGAAATAATGCATTATATAGGTTTACGTATGGTCTAAGAGTTGCCATGAACAATGTAATTTTTTAAGGCAACCAATTGTGTTATGTCAACTAGACTAGCTACCCTGCCTACCCTACCTACCCACCCTACCTACCTAACTATAATCTTGTCCCGTAAATAACGAACACAGCAAAAAAATAATTATCCTATTTGGTCCAGCCGTTCGCTAGTTATGGCGTGACCAAGGGAAATATGGATTCATTTTTATATATATAGATAGAGTGTGTCTCAAAATAACCTCTAAAATACGGTTTCAATGACACTCAGCGGAACCTTATTCACGACAACAAGACAAAAGTAATACATACCTAATTTAATTACGAATAATTTCATTAGGTACACTTAATTAGTACATACTACACACCCAATGTTGTTTCAGTAAATTAGCGAATTCGTTTATTTTCGTCTACCTACACATAACACTTAAGAGGCTTACAACTGCTAAAGCGCGGTCACTGTCGGACTGCATAGAAATGAAAGAGAAGCGCGATGACACGACTTAGGTAATTTATTGCAAAATATGAAGCAGTTAGCGATTTACAAAAAATCTATTGATTGGACTGGAAAATTAAAACACTATTATGCTAATATGTAGCTTGTAGAATAATCTGACAAAAAATCAGAATGATTGCATGTAAATTAATATGATTTTTTATCGTTAAAATAAATTTTTAGAGGTATCTTCATGATTTTTTTCTATCGTATCAAATTAGTTCTATTATGTTTTCAACACACTATCATACTAGCATATATCCTGAAGAATATCATATATTTTTCTGATTTTGTTTACTGCAGTGGATCATATGCTTTTAGGCGTTATAAAACTTGCGTTTAGGCACGTTTAGGTCCTGTAGTCCCCGGTCGCTACATTACATTAATTAATCAGCCTATAATGTTCCCACTGCTAGGTCACAGGCCTATGAGAGGGAGTGGGCCGTAATCCACCACGCGGGCCCAATACGGGTTGGTAGAAGTCACATGTCTTCGAGTTTTTGGTTCTAGGACATGCCGGTTGCCTTACGATGTTTTCCTTCACCGTTTTGAGAGCAGTGGTGATGAAATTGTTTACACAAAGTAAAGCGCCTATCTGGGTTCAAACCTACGACCTAGAACACGTAAGCCGCGGCCGGTACCACTCGACCACAAAACTCGCTACAAATTATCTTTTGTCGTTTAGCTATTTTGCGATATAGATAATTAATTAGGTATAATGTAATAAATAGACTATCTGTCTATGCTCACGTTCGTTGATATCATATAATTATATATTTAGTTTTGTTTAGACTTAATAAGGTTTTAAATCTCGACTACAACAGGCTTCATCCTTCTGACTGATCGACTCCTTGACAGTACAAAAGTGCCTGTGAGGGATTAATTGAAAAAAAAAATGCTTGGAGTTTGAGTTCGACTAATCAGGCTATTTGATGCAATATCATGCGTATGTATAGAATTCTGAAAATAGGCTTTTAAAATAATAAGGCCATTATGTTAAGTAGGTTATTTTTAGGGTTCTAGGGGTTTTTTGGGGGTCAATCTAGCTCAAATTGGTTTATTTTGTAGTATTGTAGATTTATATTGTTCTTCTTAGTCTCTAATTTTCATATCTGAATGTCATGCATACCTGTCATTTGCATGGTTACTGCAATGATAATTTTATATATTATTAAATTTGAATTGTAAGTTACTGTGCTGTTGGTGTGCTTATGATAAAGAAATAAAGAAATAAATACTGTTAAAAACAGTATTATACTGTTTTCACTGTTATTCAAAGCCATTCTCAAATAAAAAGTTTCATCTACTAAGTAGCAGCTAGCTGAATACCTTTATGATACTAGCAGATAATACCTTTTAGATAGGTACTAGTGTTACAGTTAACTCTGCCACCTGTATTCACACAACGAGTGTTTTCAGTGATGAATGCTAAGTGGTGGGACGACAGAAATAGAGCTACATATATTTAATAAAAAATTTGCTCCATTTTTATTTGTTGAGGCTTACGACGCCTTCAAAATTGGGGCTAAATTGATAAATTGCGGGAGAAGCACTAATGAATTATGTATCTATTTAAAACATCAACTTAAAATACTGTTTATTTTTCCGAAATCCTGTTTTTATTCCTTTATATCCTTGTTTTTTCTTTATTCTGTTTTATTTTACAAATAGATGGCAACCCTAGTTATTTTGCCCAGGTAGGTAGGTACGTTTCTTGACCTTTCTGTGTTCGCAAAAGAGGATGAACTACTGAGGGGACACGTGTCATTCAGGGATAAGAACTGAAATCCTGAAAGTAAAATTGTGTATTTAGTAACGATTAATTTACAGTCGAACAAAAGTATCTAAAGTCATCTGGTCTGACCGTATTTCTCTCGACGTACAGGTTGACCTAGAAAATTAATTGTCTTTATTTAAGTACTTAATAAAAAATCTTTGTCTCATTGTCCATTTAAACCGATAAATTTAAGCCATAAATTCAAAGAATTTGTACATAATGATTTTGCAAGGTCATCTTAAAGTCTTCGGAACTCTGACATATTCCAAAAATTATAATATTCATATCAATTGGTCGTTATCAGTAACATTGGGATTGATAATCCGTATTACGTGCGATCCTTTGTTATCATCTGTGCGCATGCACTTCATACTTTATCGGTAATCGCGATAAAATGTTAAACTACCGTCTACCGGCTACAGTTCTGAATTGTGAAAAGAAAGTATCAACAAGGCTGATTTTATTTCAAACAGTTCGGTAACGTTATTTAAAACGTTTCTAGCAGTTCTCGTTCTTCTTGTACAACTTACTTTACTTTTCTTTGTACAACACTATGTTCGGAACGAAAACGAAATTAGAACGAACTTGTTTAGTTAAATTGTACCTTATCTTTATTTCATTACGTCTTTGATTCCAATGAACTTGCCGCTTAAGTATTAATTAGGGTTGTGTTGCGATTTTCCTATCGATCAACCCAATTTTTATTTTAAACGTTTTATTAACCTAGAATCGCGAGAACGATATAAATTTTCTTCTTCTTCAAAAACGTTCCGTTCGAACGTAACCAAAACAAATCGTTCCTTAGTTTTTTAAGACGAAACCGTTTCGAAAAATATACCGTTATCCGAGCCCTGACTTTAAATTCAACCTTCTAAATGCTATTGAGTGAAGGGTTTGGCAGAATCAGCTATAGCTCCCAGTCTAGGAGGCGAAGTGTTATGTTTGCTTGACATGTCTACAAACTCCAGGCAGCTCATGAGATTTTCTTGATGTAAATTCCAATTAATTCAATTCCGGGGATCGAAACAAGGGCGAGCCATACTGCTAATTCATTCGTCTCTAAGATCCATTGCTCAATGTAATCCATAATTCCTTACTCATACCATAAATTCGAACGTAACTCTGTCTGTGTGTTACGTCTTCACGCCTAAACCACTGAACGGATTTCGATAAAATTTGGCAAGGAGATAGATGGCATCCTGCGGGGTGAGCACGGCCTTGTGACATGGGTCGAGTCAAACACTTTATCGCAGTTTAGTGCCGTGCTCGCTACTCTGGAATATGCTTTTTTTGTCTCAAACATAATAAAAAAAAGCAGAAATTTGAATTTTCATATACCTAACTTTAGAACTACTGGGTTTCCCATACAAACTTTTATCCCCAATAACACCCCATATATTGTTACCATACTGTTGACCTACATACATGAGTCACAAGCGTTTAATAATTTAATCACCCCTTTTAATACAATGGTATCCAATATCTGCAATATTTGTGAAGTCACAATTAACCCGTAATCTGAGTTCAAAAGTCATATCAAAAATGAAATTCATACAAAATACAACATACAATAATATGAAGGCATCAGTAAAGATAACACAGAATGACAATAAGCGTCATAATCATAACACATCGATTGTTTCCGATAAGATAACGTATTATAAATATCTGATAAGTGATAAGTTGATAACTGATAACAGTAATATCGAAACTAGGTACCTGCAGTACCTAGTTTAAGCAAGTACTTTCTAGAAATATAGAGTAGGTATTAGATATCTGAAGATGGATGGAGTCTGTTACGGCAGAGGTAATTTATTTTTAAAAAATCCGCCAGTTTTTTTAATTTAAACATAAGTTATTTTTGATAACAAATAGCGTTGAATCTTGGATGCCAAATTTTTATAGAACGTTCTATTTTTTTTTTTCTTTTTTTTCGTCACTACACAGATTAAAAAAATTAACGGTGTAAACCTACTTCTTTTATTTTTCCGTCTTACCAGCTAAAAGTTACTGATATCTAAGGTAAATTTAAATAAATTACTAATGCATAAACCTATTACTTCATAACCACGACATAGTATTATATCGTAACGCAAGGTATACAAATAGACCATGAGCCCGAAATCTCACAAAAGCAAAAATACATTTCCAACTAAACACTTGCATCATTTACAGTGTGTAATTTTCATCGTAAAAACAGTTATTCATGTGTAATTAAGTGTATTATGAATAAGAAGTGTAAGTGTTACAAACAAATACAGACGTACAAAGTGATGAGAGTGTGTCGATAAGTTCGGTATCGAGTGAGAGTATCGATAAGATTGGTCATATCGATAGTGAAGATGATGTTGTACATCACTAAGGCTGAGGAAGTGTCGAAGAGACCGCCGAGGAGAAGGAGTATAAGTGCCAACATTAAGGTTAATGAAATGTCATTTATAATATTAGACTCAATAAGATATAATATTTTTAAAGTAAGCGAAGAGAGTCAGGCACGAAGTGTCTTCGTAGGAAAACATAACTGATTAAAAATTATATTCGGATTTTGAATTTACTAAATACTTTAAAGTTCTAATATTATTTTATGGTGGAACTTTAAATTAGGGAACAATTTTAGTGAGAATCTAGTGTTTGCATTATGTAATTGGAACAAAGTTGCTTGCAGTAGGAGTTGATTGTAGAATCGTCACGTAAGGAAAAAGCGTTATGACTCCATGTGACTCTCTCTCTCTATCTTTCTCTTTTATATACGAGTATGTGTGAGTGGGTGCGAGCATCGGGTAAAGAACTTTGTTCCTGACGGCGGTCCCTCGACCGCACACGATTTTTTTTGTCCTATGGCAAGTGATCACATACTGCATTGTACTACGATAGTCTGCGTACCTAAGCCCAGGTAAGCACGGGCTATTTTTTTTCGTGCACTGGATTTTCAACGCTCTTCTTAGCGCCCAGAGATGAAAATCCAACAGTGTGTTTTTTCAACGTGCTGGTATGAGTGTGCCAGCGCGTTGGATTCTCAATGCTCGGCTCAACACCGAGAGCTGAAAATTCAATGCGCGATTAAAATCCGCCGCGATATTTTTACGTCCGTGCGTGCGAACGTGGGCTGGTGATTAAAGTGAAGTGATCTGTTAATGATAAGTGCAGATGACTTGATGATTGATCGACGATTGTCATGACTCATTTCTAAAAAGTAAAAAGCAAAAAGGACTTTATTACAGTGTTTTTTTTTTTTTCCAACATTCAGAAAGTCTTTTTCTTTTACATAAGACGTAGTTTTTTTACTTTTATTTTACCGCAAGCCATTTCTATTTCCTCCAATTCCTTAAATATCGTACCCATTAATCTTTCAATAAACCATATAATATTAGTAATTAATGTTTTATGAAACTGCAATAGTTAGTATTACGTGGCGTTCCGGTAGAACAGACGGCTTGAATAGCTAAACATACTATTGCAGCGTGCATCCGGCTTATGATTTATTTCAATGAGATTATCTGTACTGATAGCTTGATTTCTAACGTATATGGTAGAAAAATGGTCGTTATTTGGAACAATACTGTGATTATGTAATTTTGCTAAATCCAATTTGTACTATACAATACTTACTCAAGTTTTGACAAATAAATTATCTTTCTGCGTTAGTAAAGTAATAGTTTTTTTTCTTCTGGAAACTACTGGCCCTAGGACAACGTTAGAAAATAATGGTTTTGAGCCCAGTAGTTTTTGCTTCTGAGCTCATTCAATATTATTTAATTCAATTTAGAATGACATTCAGTATTTTTTGGTGCAGAAGACAAAACGCCTACCCTTCATTACTTCCTAGGGTTTAAGCCGGCAATAAGTGAACTCTGGTTATAAATTACGAATGAAGATTTTAAAAAAATTGGGCTTTAAAACAAATTAAAAAACCCTTTGTGACCTTGAATCGAATCAATATTATTGCCGAAGCCAGATGCAGAAACACCGAATGGAATTATTATTTCTCCTGATAAGATATCGCATTTAAATATTAATTTATCTGTCGTTTCTTGATATGTACAGATATAATCGTAGAAAGGACGTGATAGTTTATAACGGCTTATCATTAGTTACCAATTATAATATCGTCAATTCTAAACTGATCCTAGAAACAGATTATCAAGTAAGTTGATATAGACGGCCTATAAAATTCGCGTTTTGCTTACTTTTGTAATTTTGGTTGACAAGGACGCAAACTCCTTAGCTTTTGGTCCCGCTTGTCATTTGTATATCTTTGACAGTCGTTACGGCTCGTTAGAAGCCCAAAAGTCTACAGCCAGTCTTACCAAGGGGTATCGTGTTACCCAGTAACTGGGTTGTGAAGGCCTCATGTAAAATACTGGTATTCAGCTGCATTCGGTTAGACTGGAAGCCGACTCCAACATAGTTGGAAAAAGGCTAGGCAGATTGAAGGATGCAAACTGAATGCACTCAGTTTGCATCCTTGTCGACCAAATATTTATTACAAAGATTTTAGTAATAGCAAAACTATTTCTAAAGGAGTTCATCCACGGAATTATTTACTATTTCTGTCACCAAGCAGACCAGTCTGTGTTCCAGTTGCCAAAGAGTAGGTCCCTCTCAGAGTAGTTACAGGATAATAAGACATTTCAGGTTTTTCACACCCGCTATCCCTCTTGTATTGCAGATATATTGGCAGCGGGTACCACTAACCACGATTATTTGTTGACCAGAACTTTTTCACCAACTATCCCTATGTCAGAATCTTCTCATACTAACAACATCCTCGTCTTTGTTTCCAGCGGCACCATGCAGGCATATCGCAATCTTCTTGCAGCGATGGCTCCCTCCTCAGCGTCGGCTCCTCCGAGATGGATGACGACAGCAGCAGCGGTCATCACCACTCGCATGACCACTCCAGGAGTGACCAGTTCGACTTCTACAGTGAGTATTCAAAAATCCACATAAACAAATATTGTACTTACTACTCTTAGCTTTTTGGACCCTTTGGAAAGGGAAGTCGGAATGTACCTATATTTCTGGTTTGGAAGTGCTTCAGCTTTTGAAAAAAAAAATGTTTTTTAAAGATTGACCCCCTTTTTAATGTTTATTTTAGATAATTTTTCATGAATATTCAGAAAAATACAGGCGGTCACGTGCCCGTATAAGTTGAAGCAACAATAAGAGTTGTTGCTGGCCTTTTATTGCTTCAATTTTATTGCTCGCTAATTAATCTGGATGCCCCGAATACTTTCCATTCTCAAAAATATATTTGAAAAGACATAAAAAAGTAGAGGTATACTAACCACAAATATCCCATGTTCCAGACACGTCCGAGCCACCTTCCGGCGTGGCGCCACTGTCGCACTCGGCCGCGAAGCACAAGATGGCCGTGCGACCCCGCCGCACTCACGGCGCGCCTCGCCGTAAGAAAAACAACCCAGTTAGTATTGAACTTTAAAGTAGGTGTCACTGTCCTGTCGCTTTGCTTCCGTCCTTGTGTTTTCTGCTTGTTGTGTTGATTTTTAAAGGTAGGTGGCGCTATATGAAGAACTTAACAACTACATTACTTGTCGTGTGTTTCTAGCAACTTAATCTTTCTTTATTTTTAATGTAAAAGCAGTTCAAACGTTCTAAAACTTTGCGAGTGAGGACTTAATTGCCCATGTCAATTGAAATCTAAAACAGATCAGCATTAAACTTCTTTTGTTATTTTTTGTCTGTGTCAGTGCGGTTCTTAGATATGCTGCTTGTTATTCATCTGCTTTCTAAACCAAGCTTCTGTTAAGGTAGTTCGTAATTCTGCTCTTCTAACATAAGCTTTTTCTGCTAAGTGGGTTCTTTGGTTTTCTATCACGAAGTCATCAAATCACTCACGACGTCTATGTGTCCAGTTTAAAACCTGACCAAATGTTAACTATGGAATCTATCAAATTCCAGATTGCCGCATCAGCCTTGCCGATAACGCCCGAACTGAACGAAGAAATGATACGAAGCACTACTCCTGAAGTCAGCCACAAACATTCAGAAGTCGTTACTGGTAAGCATTTGATTATATACCTTACAAGGTATTACATTCAAAAAAGCTTGTTATTCTTTGATAGCATGTCTAATGGTCAAACCTTCTCGTTTCAGAATCATTCTCTTCATCGACCACTACGAAGCATCATATGATCGTTAAAGAACAGCATCAGCATGTGAACAGGGAACTCACAAGAGTTCTGGAGACTCCGAGCGATACTAAGCTAAAATCCTCATCCTTACCTCCTGGGTTGGCACTTGGTCATCTTGTGGGTCAGTCACCTGCAAAGCTTAGCATAGCAGAGTCCAACACCCCAAGGTCCTCGATCAAAAGAAGCCAATCTAGCTCCCAAGGGCAGGCCCTTAGAGAGAGCTCATCGCGAACCCACGAGGAGACCATCCAAACTTACCATTCAGAAGAGAGGATGATGAAGTACCGCACGGATAAGAAAGCCGATGAATCTTGCCTCGAGAAGAAATCTAAGTCCGACAAGAAGTCAGAGAACGAAGCAATAAAGTCTTCAAAGAAAGAGGAATCGTTCTTCAGTAGGCTTCTTCTGAGAAAGAGCGGGAAGAAGTCTAAAAAAGACCAAACGGACGGAGATGGTCAGCAAGAGATTAAAAAGTCTAAAACTGAGAAGTCTGCTGCGCAGTATAAACCTGTTGATACAGAGAGAAATTTTCATGAAGGACAAGGGTACAAGCCGGTTCCCGCCGAAAGAACCCACAAATCCGCTGGACAGAAAGCTTTCGCCAACCAAATGCACAAGAGGTTGGACAACAAGGGCGCTTACGTCCAAGACAGCGCGTACAAAGATGTGTATAGCGCTGCCAAAGTCCCCGGTGTAGAATACAACATTACTGATCTCAAAATCGCTGAAGAAACCGACAAAATGTTGAATCTAGAAATGAAAAGTCGCTACAGCAGACGTGAAGAATTCTGTGAAAAGATTGAGAGAACCAAACGGACTTCTTCTAAAGAGGCAATTGAAGATAAGAGGGAATCCTTTAACCTGCACCTTGATAAAACCAAGAGACCAGCGTCAGTCCAACGACTGGTTGATCCATTTTCCTCTAAAGCATTTATTAGTAATGAGCTGTTGAACAGAGCACAGGAAGAGTCTCCAGCGATCTCAGATGATGAGCCTCCAATCAGAGCGATGCGCATCAAAAATGTTCCCAACGATTATAACATGTTCACAAGTGGTAGCATGCCGAAGAATATACCCTACTTCAACCCAAGCATGCTGGCGTCAACTTCACCCCCCAAAACGATTAGGCATCAGAGTTCCGACAACATCAAACACCGGTCGTCTGAGCACGTTTCCGATTTTACTGAGAAATTGATCGAATGCAAACGTGAATCAGCCCGCCATGCTTCTAAAACTGAGGAGTCTTACGTCACCTCCGCGATGAGGTCTCTGGGCGATGAGTATGTGGAGACTCGCAGCAGCATCGGCAAGTCGCACAGCTTCCGGTACGCGTCAGAGACGACCTCTATAAGCTCCCAAGAGAATCAGATGCCTAGTCTGCCGGCCATCGTCGGCATTTCTGAACCGTTACTAGAAAGCTGGGAAGTCAACTACAGGAGGAACCTGAGCGAACGAAACGACTTCTCTAAAAGAATTTCAACCAGAAACTACGGTATAATGCACGGCAGTGCCGAAGCTAACTACGATAGCTTGCCGAGTACCGATAGCAGTTACTTGGATAGCCTCAAAACTGATGCTAACGAAGATAGGAAACTCTTCACCAATAGCATTCATATTACGATGGATAATAAACGCGACAGCGATATCTCTCAAATAGAGGCTAAAATTGATGATATTATTAGTTCGCCTAAGCCCATTATTGCCCCAATACTCAAGTCTAGTTCTTTAGATAGCATTAAGAGTAGCCCAGAGAAGCCGATGGAAGATAGACGGAAAACTATTTCAGTCGAGAGCGCTTTAAGTGCCAAACACAATGTGCAAAGAGAATTGAAACCAGAACCCGAAAGTTTTATATCAGTTACTCATATAAATAAAGAACAAACCCCAGTCAAAACGGTGGAAGCACCTAAAATTAATAAAAGTGATGAAAAGTTACAGAAATCCGGATCTAAACCTGGAGTCCCAGAGTTTCTTAATATTCAGTTGAACAAAGTTGATGCGAAACCGACTACAAACATTGTTTTGACAGCTAACGTTACGCCAAAGAAACTTGATAGTCCGCAAGTGGAGAAAGAGCAAGAGGTAGAATGTTTCCAAATCACTGAAACTAAAACACAAAATATACCTGTGAGAAGGGAATCTATCAAGAGCAACAAATTCGTTGAAAATATTATTGAGAATACTCAAACTGATGACAAGAACTCCCCACTTAGTGGAAGGAAATCTGTCATCCCTATTATACCACAAAGCCCTTCCACACCCAAAGCATTCTTCAAAAGAAAAGCAATGAGTGTCGAACTGCAGGATAGACCAGAGAAACCACGAACAAACTCCATGAGTACTGACGGAAGCACAGAAAGAATTTACGATAACATATCTATTGATCAAAAATCCCATTCAAGTTTCGGAAGCAAGAGTTCCATTCAGAGCACGGACAGCAATGACATCAAAACTCCTGACAGACATGACGAAACTGTCGTATATCGCAAGAAACCTGGCATCCTCTCTAAAGAGCTCCGAGGTGACAGAAAAAACGATGACGAACCAGAACTGATGAAAGTATTCGCAAGAAGATCTTTAAAACTGAAAGATTCTGAAGCCGATAGCATTGCCCAAGAAATAGCCGCGATCAACAATAACAAAGAAAAAGAAGAAGGCGATGTGCCACCTACAAGAAGTAAGATACTAAAAAACGAATTTAACGCTTCTATAAAATCTAGAGACAGTGACAAAGAAAATGAAGATGTTATAAAGGAAGAAGAGAAGAGATTGGTTGACATTGCTGCCCGTGTGAGTCAGTTTGGCGCTCCACATTATCAGAGAAGCGTTAGCATTAACAGTGTAATCGTAAACAATGTATCGTCTAACCCTAAAAGAGAAAGCGCTCCCGTTTACAGAAGCGAAGTAAACAAGTATAAGAAAGAAGTATCAGATTCAACTCCCGAAAAGAGACTTAGAAATAGGACGTTCCCTGACCCATCAAATGACAGAGAGGACATTAAAAACATAGCAAAAAGCGAAGCAATGGCTTATAAAGCCGACACTTTGACGAAAAGGCCGTGGCAGAAGAATGATGATAAGTTCAGATTGTCGGTCGATAAAGATAGAAAAGAAAGTGCTGTGATAGACAAGGACGGAGATTTGGATAAGGATGAAGGAGGGAAAGAGAGAGAGCCTTCGGGGGAAGCCGATGCGTCTCCCCAGTTTAAAGGGATTCTGCAGATGAGGGCCGAATGGGAGAGACGAGCAAAACAGGGCATGACCAAATAATACTGGTGCTAGGTACAAGGTAAAACTATTTTATATCTATTTAATTCCTCCGGCTTCCCTAAGATGGACGTTATTTACTTATGATATGAATACTCGTTTGCATAAATGTAATTCTGTTAAAAAAAAAAAACTGTTGTGTAAGAGGCTAAAGGGGAGAATGAAAAAAGAAAACATTTTTGTCCTGACTCGGATGTTACTTGGTACAAGGGAGCTGGTCAAGGGAGGTTCGGCCTTCGTATTTTATCTTATCTTTCTTGAGTCAGCGAATGGAGAAGTCATTACTTGTTTTTAAGAGCGTTCATTCTAAAAGTTGGCAACGGCGCAAATAGCTGTCAAATATTTCCCTGTTTTGATTAATTTGGCATTATGACTGTATGGAAATATGAAATATCGCCAATTATTGACCTAAAATATTTATAATGAATTGCAATTGTAAGACTGAATTTGATGTTGTTACCGTTTTAGGTGTAAAAAGGCATTTGGAAAGTTTCCAAAAACTTACTAAATATTCGGTGTTACGATATTAATTACTGCATTGCAAAATCATTATTTTAGTTCAGTAGCGATATTTAATATTTGCACACAGTAATAATGCCAAATTAATCAAATCGGCCAAATATTTGACGGCTATTTGCGATGTTGCCAACTTTCAGAATGCACGCTCTTAATGTCCTATTAAAACTTAGGAGGTATCTTGTGTGTTGTTTCTAAAGTCATTTTCATATTTCAGGACGATGGGGAGTTTGCTGTAAGAAATCGCGTTACACATAGTATATAATATTATAAATAAATAGATTTAACTAGCTTAGAACATTCTAATCGGCAAATATCGAATGTTAATGAGATGTATTAATTTAATAGTTTATCCGATGTTAAGCCAATGTATTTTTGAGCGTTATTACAATAATAATATAGTAAATAGTTTCTATTTTATTAAACAAACACTATTAATGTATTGAACCGGTCACTATTCGTGTATTGATGACGGAATACAAATTTTATTCTATAGTTTTGATGTTGTTTTATTTTTAACTACATACCTTCTATCATTTCAAGCATTTAATTTATTAGAAGAAGCTAGATACAAAAAAAATCCCTTCGGTAATTATTACTTTGTTTACAATAATTTCAGACATTATTAAATTGAATCAATTCCTAGCTAGACATGGCCTTTCCCAATGAAAGCTTGTATAAAGGGTCTTCAAAGAATATAAAATCAAACTGTGCTTCAATTCAAATGTGTAGCAAATAATTAAATTTCAAGTTTCTATGTGTTGTAATGTTAATTACTTATTATTGTATGAAATCAGTTCTTCAATCTTATCAGACAGATATCTTGCTGGGCAGTTTGTTGCGCCACTTCTTCCCAGCTAAAGCACTAGGAAGTGGTGAAGGGCGGGCTCTTGGGGCGACTGTCTTATGTAATTTTGACGGCCAAAAAGTGCTCATTATCAGCCTAATTTGAATAAATGACTTGATTTTGATTTTGACTGCTAAAGAAATTCTGGTAAAAATGTTATTTATTTATTTATTTATTTATTTATTTATTTGGATCTCCAACAAAGATTACACCTTACATGCTAAAAATAAAACATAAAAAGATACAAATCCTTGTGCATCTTCAATTATAGGAGACCACAGCTTGCATTACGATATCAAACAATCAATTATTAATATGGAAATAAAGTATACAATTTAAAGTAAAAATAACAAGAATCAAAATTATAAAAAAAAAAAAACTACTAGTAGGGAGTTGAACAGTAGGGAGGAAGGTCAACACTTACTCAATATTAAGTTTTGCGTGTAACAGCAACTTAATATGAAGAAGAAGTAAACATACCGGGAATTCTCCTTCGTGAATGCATTATTCCATGTAAATCACTTGCATACCATGACATGTTATAAAGGATTAGGTAGGTATATCATGGTCCATGGGTATAACCTTCTAGAAACTCAGCATAGAATATTATATTTTTTAATACGAGGACCGATCCCACGACCCTGAGCACAGATGTTGCTTGCAAACATTATAACCGCTGCAGCGCTGTAACATCTAGGTCATCCTTGTAAGTTTATAAAATGTTCGTGGCATGTACATTTTCGATAGGTGTAAAGTTATTGTCAAACAGATAGTATAAACAAAACAACTTATGTATTGTATCTAGAAAAAAATATGCGTGCTCTTACATAAAAATATATACTTGTCGATTTGAGAACCTACTCCTTTTTTTCGTCGGTTAAAAATAAACAGTATCAATTCTGGTGTCAACTATTGCTAATGCCCTGATTAGTTAGGAAATCTCACATCCCTTTATGCTAATTCCCTGATAAGTTGGGAAATCTCACATCCCTATAAGCTAATGCCCTGATAAGTTGAGAAATCTCACATCCCTCTATGCTAATTCCCTGATAAGTTGGGAAATCTCACATCTCTATAAGCTAATGCTCTGATAAGTTGGGAAATCTCCCATCCCTATAAGCTAATGACCTGATAAGTTGGGAAATCTTACATCCCTACATTGATGTCTCCGGAAAAGCCTCAAACCGAATATTTTGATGTTAATTGACGCTTAAATTAAAAGCATAATGGTCATTGCGCACGTAATAACACCACCCCATGTTTCCCAGAAGGGTTGGGCAGAGGTGTAAATATAGTACACCCACATACATATGTTTAGGTTCCATGTAAAGGGGGCGAGCCTATTGCCATCAACCGGGCACGAATCTAGACTCCGGGCTGCTACTGAAAAAATGCAGACAAAAAATCCCAATAAAACTTTGCTCGACTTGGGAATCCAACCCAGGGCCACATGATCAGCAGTAGCGCTTGCGATCGTCATTGGACGTCTCCGGAAAATCTTTTTCAAAAGGAGCTTGAATTTTTTTCCTTAATAAAAACAAGTGTTAGTGAATATCAAATATCTCTTGGTCTACATACTATATCTCCCTCGTATTCAGCGTATTTCATCTGTCCGGATTAAGGTTCCTACCCAAACAGAGGGAAAACATAAAACATTATAAAAGTCCTATTCACACAGTGCAGAACTAAGCTTCATAATAAAAAAACCTCAGAGTGCCTTTTATGTGTGTCTAACAAAGGATAAAGGCTCCAGGCGCGACGCGAATCTGAAGCAACAATTTCTATGAAAACTTCACGGAAATTGTGTATCGCGGTATCGCGTTGCGGCGTTGCGCCGCATTTGTCTATGGGAGCCTACATCCTTTGTTGGACATAGGATATAAATAAAGGATAGGTAGGATGACCATTTCAAGAGGAAAGACAGCTGCTGAATCAGGACATTCGAATCCTAACTAATATTATAAATGCGAATGAGTTTGTTTCTTTGTTTGTTACGCTTTCACGCTAAATCGGCTGAACGGGTTTGGATGAAATTTGGCACATGAGTAGACCAGAACAGATTGGGACATAGGATTTCGCAAAAAGGTTTCCGAACGAAAGTTGTTTAATTTAATTCAATACAAAAAAAAAAAATTAACATTATTATTATTTAGATTATATGTTAATGTAATAAACATTATTTTAATGTTCTTCAGATTTATTTTTTTAAGAAACATTTATACATTAATAAAACATCTACCTATTTAATAAGTTGTTTATAACGATTTTTTACCCTATGTAAGTTTTTATAGTATTTTATCGAGTCTTACTTAAAGATTACTTTATACTTACCTATACATTTGTTAATACCTAAACCTAAAAATGCATTATAAGTAATTTAATAAAAATGTATGAGGATCTGTTACTGATTAAAAACCGTTTTAGTAGGTATGTCTGATGTTTTTAGTGCCGTTGGTAGGGTAAAAATAAAATAAAAGAATTGCAATTTGTAATGAGCAGATATTTGGAAGTGTAGGTAGTTTTGGATTGGTTACCCTAGCACGTAAGTTAATTACCTTGGATTTATTCAAACTTTATTGTTTTCAGGATGCAAGTTGAGGCATGCGCAAAGGCATGCATCTGTGTAACGCATGCTACCTATTTGCTCTACGCGCACGAATGTACTTACCTACGTATAGGAATTTCGAGACTGTCTTTCTAACATTCAGTTTCTCTACTACTGTCAATTCTTGACTGAATAGCACGTTTCAGCATTTGGTCTAAGTACCCTGTAGGAGACAAAAGCAGGTAAAGATGCCATTCTAATTGAAAATATCGGATAATTTAGAACAAAACAAAATCCCATATTTCAATACCCAGAAATGATATCCAAGCTTTATCTTTTATCAAAACATGCTCCCCTAAAAGTGAGTGTATTTCGGAACGTAATAAAGGCAGGGGGATGGGGTGAATTCCACGCATGCGCAGTAGATCACCCACTAACTAACCCCAATACGACAAAGCGTATCCTCCATTTTTATTCCATTTATTTCATATTTCGAAAACGAAAAATTCATTCGTGAACGCGTGCAATGAACGATACATACATTTAAATGAAGTGCGAAGTTCTAAAGTGATTCCACGTTTGAATTTTGAATCCAAAAACATTTCTAACAAGCGTGTGCTTACGTAATATTTTTTTTCTTTAATCAAGATTGTGTAAGTGTTCTGAAGGTAAGTGTTTTTACTTCATTTATTTTTCATAAATCGAATAAAACGTAAATGAGTTTGTGCATTTTTGTCTAGAACGTTCCTTTGAATTGTTTTTTCGAGTCGATACGTATGAGATATTGTCAAGATGACCTTTTCGTTGTAAGGTGAGCATTCGCGTCTTCAAGTGAGCAATGCAATTTGTTTTGCAGCAATCCGATTACATAAAAGGCCTGCCATACCACCATAAAGTCTCCAAACCTGCAAATAAGAAGACTATTATTATTTATACGACTGTTTTCCAATAGTAAATGGTGGTATACTTATATACCTTTTTATACATAATGTAGGGCAATAAGACCACCTACGGGAAACGTATTAGAATACGAAATGAGGTTCAGAAGATTAAGTGCAAGACATTATAGAATAATACCAATTTGTATGAACATTCATAAAGGCAGGTAAGTATTAGGGCTAATAGGTACAGGATAATAGCTTTTAATATGAAAAAGTGTAGTACTAACGTACATAATTTTATTCTGCGTAGTAGATATTTCTATAGGATTTTTTGTGACTATGTCAGCATGTTAAGAGCATTTATTCTGAAAGTGGGCAACGTCGCAAATAGATGTCAAATATTTCGCTGCTTTGATTAATTTGGCAATATTACGGTATGGAAATAGAAATTGGGTAACTAGCGAACTAGAATATTGACTATGAAATGCAATAATTAATATCGTAACACCGAATATTTAGTTTTAGATGTAAAAAAAGTGGAAACTTTTTAAATGCGTTTTTTACACCTAAAACTGCAATTCATTATTAATATTCAAGTTCGCTAGTTAGCCCCATTTCTTATTTCCATACAGTAATATTGCCAGATTAATCAAAACAGGTAATTTTTTTACAGCTATTTGCGACGTTGCCAACTTTTAGGATAAACGCTCATAATATCTGGTAGAAATTATGTGAAAGAAGAAAGAGTGAATGATAGCGTCACGCTATCATTCACTCCCTTCTTGGTTCCCTCCGGTTGACAGGGGAAAATGGAAGAATATAACGTGTTGTGCTGATCCCAAGTGACATGGGACAAGAGCTGGAAGGTGATGATGATGATGTAGTCAGCATGTTAATGTCTATTACTCAACATAAGCCTCATACAATGAACCGTGATATACTTTCGATGACCATACTTTCCCTTTTAATCACCAAACGTGATTGTCGTAGAGGTTGTCACAAGAAGACAGAATGACACTGGCCTACACTTGTAACATGATTCCTTGATTGCCCTGAAATACTCCTACGTGCGAAGACAAGTGTCCTATTTACTACCCGCGTAATTTTGTAAGCAAAAAAAGCAGTGTTCCAACTCGTATGATGTTACCCACACGTCAACGATTCATTTCTTTCAGTCAATACTTACCTACTGTGTGTGGATCGTTATTAGATGCCAGTGACGTTCTTGGCAATGATTTTAGGGACCGGTCAACTGCCCTAATTGTGCCTCGCGTCCTATGTTTGCCTATAGTGAAAAACATGTACTTAATATCGTTTTCATTTTACTTGCATGGTCATCGAAACCTTATCATTCTAAAAATGTATTAAAGTGTCGATTGCCAAACAACTAAAATGAAAAAGACCAGAGATATCTTTTTCACTATAGGCAAACATAGGACGCGAGGCAAAGTTAGGGCAGTTGACAGTACCATTCCTTTCCTATGGTCGTTGCAAAAGGCAACGAAGGAATTTATTTATTTATGTACAAAATCTTACCAACTTAAGAGGCATGTGGCTTGACAACACAACAGTCACACGGATCGAACTGGTAATTGCGATATCATTCCGTTATGATCTTTGACGAGGAGATAGGCGTCTGACTAATGTTCAGAATTATGCCATTCTCACACGGGGTGACGGCACCTCAACCTAAACTGGTTGTCAACGGGAGTTGCCAACTGCGATGCAACTGGGACTCTCACATGGCGCAACTCAAGTTGTATCAATTATATTCATTTCATCATTCATTCAGACAGTATAGTATGCGCCAATTTTATGGAAAATTGCGTTGACAACGACCGAGCGACCTGCCATGCTATTCTGTAAACATCTCACCGTGAAAACTTGGGTGAAGTGAGCTGTCAATAGTGTCAGTCCCTGTGGAATGACAGCTCACTCCACGCCTACTTCACCTAAGTTTTCACGGTGAGATGGTTACAGAAGCTTTGCACAGTCGCGCGTGACTTGTTGCGTCGCCGTTGACAACTAGTTGTCGACAAGTTGCGTCGTGTGAGAACTATCATAGAAATGTATGAGCTTACGCGATTGGTTGCGTCGGCGTTGAAAACTGGTTTTATTTTGGTTACCTCATGTGAGAATGGCCTAAGTCTGCTCATAATAAAATTACGTACATGCGCCAATATTGGTCCCATTTTTGCCTTTTATTCAATGTATGCCGCGTCCTCCACATCTTACCTGTAAGTCTTTAAAGTTACCATTGTTCTATAGATATTTCGTTACCCACATTCTCTGCTGACTTGAAAATAAACAGAAAAAACATTAATTTAATAAAAGGTACTTAATGTAGATAACCTTCCGTTTGTGATACGTAAACTAGGATGCAAACCATTGAAACTGGAACACAGCAACGCAGCGCGGCTGCTGTCAAGCCGTTCCATTTTGTAAAAATCTCATCGTGAAAACTTTGGTGAAGTGAGCTTGAAGTAAGCTGTCATTTCACCTGCGATGCCAGAGATTTCTTTATTTAAAAGATCTCCAACCGAGTCTACACAATTTCATGCAAGATTACAAGAATAGGCACAAATACTAGTGGGCACTTCCAATTATACTAGGCCACAACCACATCATTCTCTTATAATCTAGGTAGATACAGTATGTTTGAAAAAGCGCAAATCATAAAAAGGAAATAAAATTAAATATAAAACAAATTAATATGGTAGTCACATAGCGTTGTGTAACATCTGACATCTTGGCTGACAGTACCAACCTCTCGGACCGCGAACTCTAGCACCACGCGCGCTCATTGGTCAAATCAAATAGCGCGCGCTTCCTCGGCTTCCTGTTACTCACTTCCGTCCCTTTTCACGGAATCACTCGCAAATATTACCGGAAAGCAAGGGGAAAGATGTTACACATCAAAAAAATAATAACTGTAAAAGATAACAGACAAAAATAACAATAATTATAATAATTAATGTTAAACTTTGACATCAGATTGACACTATTGATAGCTTATTTCTAGCCCAATTTATCTCAGTATTCATGGACAGGCTAGATCTTAAGAAATTCTTAAGGTAATGCCTCCCCGGACGAAATCCACAAGGATCTTTCCGAGGTAGGTAAGTACTAAGATCAATAAAAACATACGAGTCAAATAAAAGGTTGAAGAAGAAAAATAATATTTTGATAAGAGATCAAAGAAATATAGCTGAAAGATAAACAGGGCGTATGTCGGGACAAATAAAAGAAATAAACAAACGTACTGGGCCCTATGTTGATTCTTTTCTGATCCCTTCAAAGAGGATAGGACAAAAAATAGGTAGGTACACGTGATATTATGTACAAAAAGATAAAGAACGGTGTTGAACGAAATCAAGAAGATGAAAAAACAAAAACAGACCAACTGAAGCAAATGATGACCAACCAAAGGAAGTACCTAGAGGTTCTTGTCAAAGCCGTCGTTCTTACTTCCATTCTTCTTTTCCTGTGGTTAGTGACTAACCTGGAGGCTTAAGCCAAATCCGTTGTTTCGGCCGTCGTTACGGGCGCTTCGCTCTCCTTCTCACTTACGGTAAGTCAATGTTAGAGTTCTAAAGCCACCCATGGGCCTCTGACTTGGCTTCACATGTCGTCGAGAAATGTCTCTCAGGCAGGCCGGTTTCGCTGTTTTTGAAGCAAGTTATAATTATATAATACGCACATGAATCCACCATCTTACTTCTATTGAAACACTATAACTTACTGCTTCAGTTTGAAAAGTGTTGGTTCAATCAATGACTTAGGAGCTCTTGAAGACAAACAAAATGAACTCGTTACAACACATTCAAAGTGCAAATATCTAGAACAGACTTACAGAATTTCCTGTATCAGGGAATTATTCAGAAATTGGCACCAGAAGCATTAGAAAAAACAATACATTTAATCATTCCAAAATGTCGCTTCTGCTTTCAACCGAAAAATCAAAAGATCCAATATTTTCCAACTTACTAATAACGTTGGTACTATTATTTATTCAGTGCTAATAGCTAAGCGTCTACATACATACCAACATAAAGAATAAAATGACATGTCGACGCTAATTATAAACCATCACGGATCAATATTGGAGGTAGTTAATGACAGTTGAATGATAGTCGCCGTCCCAGCGACATAATTGTCATGACATGGCTGTAATGTACATCAGCGTAAAGTCGAAACTAAAAGCAAGAATAAAATGAAAGCTCAAAAACTTAATGTAAAAAGATAATTTCATAAATTACTCTGTCTCCTGGTTTTTTCCACAAGTGAAGAATTTAATTGGCCGGATAGCAAAAACTGAATTGTTGACCAGATTAAACTAAGGATATTGAAATTCCAACAAGGATGATAATGGAATAAGATGCGTTTTCTGGATCCTATCCTATAATATTAAATGAGCAATATTTGTATATATATATATATATATTTGTAATCACCTTCTCGAAAACACTGCCAACGATATAAAACGAGCAAGAGTCAGTCCTCGTTACAACATTATAAAGTCGCGAATGAAGAAATTGGGTGAAGAAATAATACCACTGCTTTTACTTCTTCAGCCTAGTCACAATAGGTAACAGGCGGCCGTTTTGGGGACAGTCTTATATAATTTTGGCGTTCAAAAAGTGCTGATTGTAATCAAACTCAACTCAAACGCAAAGCATGTAGGTATTTCAAATATACCAACTAGATACAAGCATTTTTGGATTATCCTAGGGGTCAGTCAGTCCATTCCGGACCCATGGTACCCCTGAAAGATACCCCTGGGGGTGCCACGGGAACTTGATTCGGACCCGTGGCACCCCTAGGTCCTCAAATCCATACAACGGTGTACCAGTGGTATCACGGGTCCTATTTACTAGTTCCCATGAATCCATCAACCGAATAGTGATGGGATAGATGGACAACAGTGACAAAATAATTTCAATAGTCTAATTTTAATATTTATTTAACGCATTTTCTCCAATTGCGTGACCTAATGTTATTTCTCTATTCAGAAATTGCAATTGAATGTGCACTATTAAATGGTCATTAATAATGTCTGGTGGCTTCTGTTTTTAGGCACTGCATTCAAATTGTGATTATTCTGCAATACATTTAGTAAAGTAGCCGTAGCTCGTGGCTAAATAATGACAGCCGAATGGGTCGATTCATCAGGATAAGCTACGCTTGCCGGGGTTGGTCCGTGGATCCAGACTCCTCCATGCCTCGAAAAGCACGTTAGGCCGTTGGTCCCGGCTGTCATTCGTGGATTTTTTGACAGTCGTTACGGCTCATCAGAAGCCCGAAAGTCTGACAACCAGTCTTACCAAGGGATATCGTATTACCCAGTTACTGGGTTGTGGAGGTCAGATAGGCAGTCGCTCCATGTAAAATACTAGTATTCAGCTGCATCCGGTCAGACTGGAAGCCGGCCCCAACATAGTTGGGAAAAGGCTAGGCAGATATATATTAATCCTTTTTTTTACACGCGGAAACTACGTTTTTCAGTATGGGTCCTCTGTGGGTATACATTTAACCTTAAGTTATCTATGGTTAAAGACCCAGGACATTTTGATTTTTAATAGGTTGAACACCGCCCCGCAGACGTACCGTTCTTGTAATCTGTCTTTTTATGATGTCTGTGTTTATTATGCAGCAGAATTGTTCCTCCGTGTATCTTTATAAAATTAAGATCCTGCGTTTCCGTTTCTATATTCATTGCTACATAAAATACCGATATATTATTTAATAATATTAGAATGCGTCGACTTTCGACACACTTCAACTTGATTGCTGGTTACATATTTTTAAACAATAGAAATACGTCTACTGTCACTTTTGAAAATTTGAATTTTATTACTTCAACAAGCTATAGGTACATTATCAAAATGATAAATACATAACTACAATAATTTAGGTCACATCAGAGATAAAAATGAGATCATAGTAGGTAAGCATACAAAGTTGCAATACCAAGTATATACATTCAAAAGCACTGCACTAATTGACCTGGGGGTACCACGGGTCCGAATCCAAGTGCCCGTGGCACCCCCAGGGGTGTCCTCCAGGGGTGCCATGGGTCCGGAATGATTTATTTGTGGGTGAATCATCAACTCCAGAAATACGTAATTTTTTATTTTATTCAATAAAAATAAGACAAAAGTACACTAGAAAATACAAATACCAATTACTTTTTGTACAAGTTTATATTTTATGCAGCAAATGTTTATGAGTTAATCTAAAAGAATATTTAAAATGTGCCAATAAATTTTGTTCGTGCCAATCGCCTACAATAAACATAATTTTTTTTTTCAGTGTCGATTCGCCCTTTTCGGGCGAGTAAATTTGTGCGAATCGACCAATAAGCCCTTGAAGCTGCCGGGCGGCGGCATAAATTGGCTATTTCCTAAGGCTACAGTAACCATTTCCCAGTCGATGGTCAGTCGTCTCTTTGCAAACCAATTAAAAAATCCCTTTATACTTCTTCTTTTTATAAAAATGGCGTTATAGAGTCCGTCGGTCTGTCTGTCCCTGTAACCTTTATTTGTTTTTCTGTTTGGAATGCGTCGCTTGCTACCAGCAGTACCAGGGTGGCAGGGGGAGAAGAGGGTTCCTTAATTACTTTTATGGTTAGATCGGGGGAAGTGGGTTACGTATGGGGTTACTGGCGATGGACTCGTAATGTATTTACTGCTATAGTATGCACTGTGGTGATCGGGTCTTCGGGAAATTGTGACTAGGGCTTCCAAAATTACGGAAATGTCAATTACGTAACTAATTACGCAACTTTTTTCTCCAATTCCGTAATTACGTAATTACGGAATTTTTCCATGTTTTTTTAAATCGACTATTGTTTTGGTAAATATTGTACATAGAGTATCAAAAAATTTTACAATTATCATTTACTATCTTAAATTCAAGGAATTATCGAAATGAACACAATATTTAAACAAAAATATATTTATTCAGGAACTTATCATTGCAGGTACATCACATCAGTTAAGTGAAAGTCAAACCATATTTTTTCGTCCCGAATATAATTTTTGTTCTTGAAAATGTGATCTCATAAATGACAAAGCATTTAAAGTTTTGTCACTCAGGGAACTTCTAAGTTTATTTCAAAAATATCCGGCTGATGAAAAGGCTCGCTCGGCTTCGAGTCTTCGACACTTGTAGGCGTTATCGAAAGCAAATAATTATACGCTGCAGTCAAAAACACTTCGCGACCGCCGCCAGCGCTGTCGTAAATGCACATTTCTACCCTAATAATGGAATGGCAGTGCCGGATTAAGCAAGCGCGGGGCCCGTAGCAAATTTTATCGAGGGGCCCTTGATCTGCTGAGTATAGTGTTAAAAAAAAAAAACAATACTTACTCAATATGTATATTTGCCATCAACTTTTAAAAATATGTTAACAATTGTATTATCAATTGTCTGACGTGGATTGACTTAGTCGGAAAAAAAATTACATATCACGTTTTTGTGACATCAAGTAAATTCAATATTAATAAGATTCACTCAAAAAATTACGCTCATGCGGAAGTGGGCCCATTTGAATACGCGGGGCCCGTAGCATTTGCTACTCTTGCTACTAACGTGGTTAATCCGGCACTGTGGAATGGAGATCTGTGTTTACTGTTGAAATTAGTTTATTTACAGTCACTTTGTTTATTTCTTTGTCCAACTGTTGCGATTGTCAACTCCTCGTCATCATCGTCACTGGTGGCAATTGCGTCCGATGTACTCGGTTGTGGTTGTGAATTTGTACATTTTTGTGTAGAATTATATTTCAACCGTTCCAATAGTTCGACTATAAACATTCGTATATCATCCGACGATGATTTCGTGAAATATTCAGCGGCATTTCGATGTACTTATATCGTATAGTGTTGCCACATTATAACTATAATATGGTACGTATACTTAATACTTTTTTATTGGTTAATTATTTTGATTGATTTATGATACCAATAATTACGTAAGTACGGAATTGACATCTTCAGTTACGGAATTGAAAATACTTTAAAATGAGTCCGTAATTACGTAATTGCGTAATTACGTAATTACGTAATGGAAGCCCTAATTGTGACCCTGGTTCAAGAGCATAGGTATTAAATTCCGCACAAGAAAATTGTACAAATTGACAGTATATAAGGTCCCATTAAAATAGATGGACAAATTTTAACACAGCGTTCAGTACGTCTAACCAAAGATATCCAAGCAAAAAAAAAACACTGTTTAAAGTGATTTTATATTTTGACCTAAAATAATAAACGGCATTGGGTAACCAACATTTTTTGTGTATTTTCGTTAGCTGATTTATTTTTCTTGTAAGTATCTAATGCGTTTTTCTAATTTTTTTATTACCATTTAAAGTTTGTCCATCTATTTTAATGGGACCTTATATAGGTACCTTAATTATGCAAGGAAAGATTATGAAAAAAGAAATTGGTTCTATACAACTTGACCCACGCTAAAAGATGATAAACTGTAAGATGTAATTCGATTTCCTCATTAAGAATGACTTTTCTTTAATATCCTTGATATAACAGCATATTGAAGTTCGAGACAAAAATGAACGACAAACTGCCAAAACTAAACTTATAAAACAACGAACTTGCACCTATTAATACAACTATAAAACTTAAATTAATAACTGCGTCCTCATTGAACAAAAACTTTTCCTTCAAACTCGACCATAAATTAAAAAGGAGTGTCTTAGCGAGGCCAGTTTCCCTCCAATTTGCATAAGGAGGGTCCATCAATAATCATTTTTGTCTTTATTCAAATTTATAGGAGTTCGTCGAAGAATTTCGTTAAAAATTCAGGTGAAAGGACTTGCGAGAGGTGACTCTTAAGTCGCAATATCGATCAGGGATGGATTCACATTTTATTTGAGAGAATGTTTAAGGGTTTTGTCAGAGTTGCCTTCGTTACAAGGACAGGTATGATGTGCCATTGAAACCTGTCTGTTACTTCGTAATGTAACTTGCTGATTTCATCCCAAAATATTATGTCATGATCACTAATAGTTAGCAACCTTAATATTGGTTGCCTATGCCCACTTTCTTTCCTAGGCGTAATCAATCATAGGCCTGGACTTAGCACAATCAGCATGTTCCCACTGCTGGGACACAGGCCTCCTCTCTGTGAGAGGGAGCGGGCCGTAATCCACCACGCGGATCCAGCGCGGGTTGGTGGATGTCACAATATATTCGAATTTCTGGTTCTAGGACATACCGGTTTCCTCACGATTTTTTCCTTCACCGTTTTGAGAGTAGTGTTGATGAAATAATTTACACAAATTAAAGCGCCTATCTGGGTTCGAACCTACGACCTACAACTCGTAAGTCGCGGCCGTTACCACTGGGCCACCTCTGCTTTCACTGGCCTGGACTTGTTATTATATATTTATTTACATACTGCAGGGCAGAGGTCTCCCATCCTTCTTTCCACATTTCCCGATCTTCAGCAATTTGGGGACTATCCTTTAAAACGGAATCCAGTTCATAACGCCATCTGTTTTTGGGCCTGCCGCATTGGCGTTTGCTAGCTCTTCTTATTTTGATTTGCCGATCCCACCATTCCCACGTAATTCTAAATATAACTCGTTAACTACAAAAGCGGTCCCTGTAAACACCGACGGGATCAACTTGAAGGAACACTATACTGGGGCAGTTCGACCGCACAGTTTGTCTGAGTGACGTGTGCGGTAAAGGTAACCGCGGCCTCCCTTGCTTTATGGGGGCAAGAGTACCGGCAAAATTAGGTCGTTGTAACTTTCGATGACATAAATAACGGTGAATTTGTGTAGTGTTAAATAGTTGTGTTTGAGAATAGTCAGCTGTGTGTTTTACCTTTAGTGGAAATTTTCTGAAAACTTATGTAGAGGAAACACTTCATTTCCTTATTGGGGAACAAAAATACTAGTAAAACTGATATTTATAGGTTGTAATCAAGGGAAAGCGTCAGGGTGTTAGTGTTATCTTCTAAATTCTAAAGCTGCATTAATTACATACTTCGTAATGCTTTCGTTGTCATTAGTCTTGAGTAAAAAACTACAACAAACTATTAATATTTTTCCTTAGTGCTCTGGGGAATGCTTGACTAATTCTTCGATGAGATTATTATGAGAAGTTTAACATAGAGTCACTACGTTATGAAATAAGTTGTTCCCAATAGGATTTATCAATAAGCAAGGCCGATACTAATCCCTCAACATCGATATAATTGAAGTGACCCGTACCTTACTCAAGATCCAACCGCTTTACAATTTCTTTTACATTTATTTCATTTCTGTTCGTAGAATTTTCTTCCGTTAACCTAATAAATATTGACACAATATAAAACATATTAAGATTTTCTACGTCAGGACGTCGAAACACGATAAGGGCAGAAATTTTCCCTCCCTTACAGAGACAAGAGAACGTGACGTGCTGTACGTGCGTGTATCTTCGTGTAGGTCGGAAATCGACTGCTTTAACATCAATTTTATTTATTCTTAATACTGAAATACATGTAAGGTATGATTTTATTAATGTTTTACTAGCTGCTCCACGCGGTTTCACCTGCATAAGTCTCGATCCCGTAAGAATATCGGGATAGAAAGTATTTTATGTCTTAACCCAGGTTATGGTCTACCCATATGCCAAATTTCATCCAAATCCGTTCAGCCGTTTTAGCGTGAGAACGCAATAAACAAATAAAGAAACTCACTTTGCATTTTTAATATTAGTTAGGATGGAAATGCTTGACAAGCGAAAGGGGTACATTTTTTGCATTGAGATTAAATTACGTGGCAGTATTCCTCCAGTAAAGTTCGCGCAATGTCCTTTCATTTTCTTACACTAACTAACTATATTTACGCTTTATTACCAGTACGATTCTGTTACGAATAGTTATTTTGTTGAGCTTATACTCGTATAATATTGTAAGATGCAGCAGCATACCACTGCAAACATAATAATCAGCAGAGAACAGGTCATCTTTTGCTCAGCGTGTCGATGGCGCCAAACACTTAGCCAAATTCTGCGGCTAAGTGTTTGGCGCCATCACTAGTGTCCAGAAACTCCTGCAACATTAAGACGATAGGACGCGCAGGATGCGATATTTCGTGTCCCATCGTATGTAACAGCACCATATTAAGGCGGAGTAGTCTATGAATCTCCACCTGAACAGATTTTCCTTGCTTCTGCCAACCTGGGGCCGTAATGCATGTCAGATAGTATCCTCCACCATTGATCGAAGTAGGTATGCCAAACCTTTCGTGTAACTTACCGACAGGTATCGAAATAAAAAAATCAAAATCAAAATATTTTATGAAAATCCAACTAGGCTGAGATTCAGCACTTTTCGAACGTCAAAATTACGCAAGACAGTCCGGCAAAACGCCCTCTCTTTACCACTTCCTAGTGCTTTAGATACGAATAAGAAGTGCAACAAACTCCCAGCAGAATTGATTTCACATAAACCTACATGGGCACTTGTGAAACATCAGAAGCTAGGTGCACGGTTCCGGTTTCCTAAGGAGAAGAGTCGACAAGAAGCTCCACGGTTACTCTTTTAAAAACAGATGGCTTTTACAATGTTTTCAAATAACAGTGTTACTAATTAGGCATTCATAGGTAATTAGTGTAAATTGACAATAATGAAACACTAACGGAATGTTGCACTTTTGTACTGTAAGCATTTAGGTAGAAGAGACGCGGGGCGTGTCTTCGTAGATGGCGCTATCTGTATGGGGGACAGTGTATGTCTGTCAACAACTGCCAGGTACTTAAAAAAATTGGAAATGGGGAACAAATCGAAACATCTATGAGTTTACAAGGCCTACAACCTTCTCATTTTATAATCAAGTACCCGGGCGACCGAGCTCTGCTCTGGTGAAATTAGAGAATGCTCATTAATAGTACATACTAATTCCACCCTGTGTCATGTCTGTCAATTATTGTCAAATGTCGATTATTCTAAGGTAGCCATCTTGTTCTAAACTTTGGGCGACCGAACCTCTGCTCGGGTGAAAATACAAAAATAACAAATTTTCCCAGATATGAGACTAGATCGATTTTTCGCCCCCGTAAACCCTATATTGCAACTTTCATTAAAATCGTTAGAGCTGTTTTTGAGAACGTGATTACAAATATATATATACATGTACAAATATTGCTCATTTATTACATTGCCCTCTTATTGTATAAGCAACAATAAGTTTTTATTTTGTTTAAAGAACATCTTGTATAAACCCATATCCTTCCCATAGGGCCTTGTTGGCGAACCCTATACACTTTCTGTTATTCTTTCCCTTACAATGTGGAAATAAGAACTTAATAATCCAGAAATCCGGGATTACTTAATAATTCAAATGTTTGGGGCTCAAAGGGTTGCTAGAACTTTTGTTTGTTCAGTAACGTTAGCAAACAAGTACGTTTGAGTTACGTAAAATATTGTTCTAGAAGGTTAAACAATGATTACATTAAATGGTTATATTATTATTACGTACGGCTTTAAGGGGTGTTACCCAGTAAAGCTTCGTGCAGATCAGCGCGACGCGACGCCGCGACGCGACTCGAACAATACAATTTCTAAGAAAACTTGACGGTATAACAATAGCCGCTGTCGCGTCACGCTGGTTTGTACGAAGCTTTACTGGGTTGTGGAGCTCAGATAGGCAGTCGGTCGTAAAATACTGGTATTCTTCTGCATCTGAATGCAATGTTAGATTGGAACTGCAAGCCGACGTCAAACTAGTTGGAAAAACCCTTATGGGCAGATCATACAGCTTTCACTAAAACAAAAGACGGTGATCATCATCATCATCAGGTTCGTCTGCCAGGTCTAGTTACTTCATGTCTGTAATGACAATTATTAAAATAGAAGACCCACTGGTTATACTGGTTGATAGAAAAGATCTAAGAAATTAAGTAAAATGTTGGTTAGGCCTTTGACTCTACCATCCTATTTGTTTTCACCTCACAACCTCGGAAAGATTATGTTTATCATTCGAAATCTCAGTGTAAAAGTGTATTTTATCCGCTAGCGTGGAAAGAGTTTTTTAAATTCGAATCTTTCTATTGAGTAATTTTCTATACCGCCAGTCCACTTATTTTATGTCAGAGCGCCAACCTCATTTTTAGAATAGTCGCACTGGCCAGCACGACGACTGCATGATAAAAAAATACTTTTAAATTTTCTTCTTTTTATTCAATTCATTTTCCATCATTTTGGTTTGTATTTTGATAAAATTGCAACCAGCAGCGACGAAGATAACAGAGTTACTGCCAGCGGTACCTACGAGTATATAATGCCGAATTGAGTTTTCTAATGTAATATATTATTTAAGCTCTCTTTCTTGCACCTAATATTTTCCTCCCTGTAGTGAGGTGAAAAGGTGTGTGGTTCGCTAGGCAGCAAAGTTACTAATACAAGTACTCGCGCCAAAAACAACTTTGCAGCCTTGCAGAACAAATAACTATTTGTCAGTTTTTATTTCAGAACTATTTTAACACTGATAAAATTGATATAAAACCACCTACTAATTTAAATTTATCTAAAATAATATGTAACTAGGTAGGTACTAATAACCTATGACCTATGTCAATCATTTAATCGAATAGGTTTTTAAAATAAAACCCGATAAAAGCTCCACTACCGTTCAAAACCTGAAACGTTATTTCATGTAGATTTCTATAAAAAAGAGTTTGTATAAAACCCTCTACGGGTTCTCTCGACATATAACAAGAAAATCGTTCCAGCAAAACTTTTCCGTTCTAACTACTTTAAGGTTCACTGGTTGTGAATAACACCAAGTTTTGCATAAAACTTCAACGGGTTTTCAACACAATAAAAAACAAACGCTTCGTGTTTCTTTAAATAAAACTTAAAGTTTTGTTTTGTTATGGGAGGGAGTTTAAAAAAAGTAAAATGAATTTACTAATCAACGATGTAGCAAAAGAGTAGAGGAACATGTGCCTGTATTTTGAAAAGAGCATACAATAGGTCCTCTGAGGTTGGTCCCCTAGAATTTTCTTTTGGGAAACTCAACAGCGCTTTTCCCGATTCGGGGAGCTGACTGCTCAGTTCCACCTTTCCTACCTACCTTTCTAAACTTTTTTTTTATATACCTCACACTATATTATTGTTTATATTATAATATGGCATTTTTGGGCTGCAGCTGAAAATCGGCGTCAGATATAGTACCTATATACTTTCACTATGGGACCGACACTGAAATCGCGAAAAAAAAAAGCAGCTGTTCCCTACATTTATGTTCGTATATCTCGTCGAAATGTAGGGAACAGCAGATTTTTTTTTCGCGATTTCATCGTCGGTCCCATAGTAATGAGTATTTCCCATAGTAATTGTTCATAATAATGAGTACAATGACCCCTTAAGAGGTTTAGGGTAAACAAAAACTAAGGTTGTATAGTTGGAATTTTAATTGTATTCAGTACGTTGAAAGTTCGAAGCAAAATAAATCGGTCATTACTCATTGTTTAAGTTATGTAAGTTGTTAAATTCAATTAAAACCATGCATATGTACACTACAAAGTTAAGCTTCGTGCAGACCAGCGCGACGCGACGCCGCGACGCGACTCGAACAATACAATTTCTAAGAAAACTTGACGGTATAACAATAACCGTTGTCGCGTCGCGCGACAAGTCGCGCTGGTCTGCACAAAGCTTTACGTTAACAACTTACTTAACTTAAACAATGAGTACTGGGAACTGTCAACTTACTGAATACAATTAAAAGCCCAAGAATAGTGACATTATGCTGAGCTGAGGCCCTTAAATTTTGGCATAAGTATTTTTTTAAATTAGTTTTAATGGGTCTTAGTTTTATTTAAGTCAATAAACGAATTTTCTTTCTTTTTTTCAGAGTAGTAGGACTTGGATATCATACAAAAAAAAACAACACTACAAAGTGCAAAATAACTTTAGTTTCGGACGGCGTGGCTTTGGTTGTTTTCTTGGATTTTTTTTTTTGCCACCAACTTCCGAAACTCAAGCTATTTTTCAGTTTGTAGCGTCTTTGTTGTAACGAAGTAGAAAAATATGCAATATTGAAGCTAACTCAAAGACCACTCATCAGAACTTGACCATAAAATGCCCCCAAATTGGTGTACGTGATAAAGAATTATCGCTGAACATACATAAAAAAGACGCCAACGAATTGTGACCCTTCTTTTTATTTGAAGTCGGTTAAAAATTGTAAACAGATTCCCGTAGAACGCAAAAATAAAACGGTGTATCTACCAATATTGGGGGGACATTGATTTATTCACCCTCCCTCAGAAGGGTGGCCAGCTAGCCGGCAGGCTAATAGGATTAGCGAGGATTCCCCTTTATTACGACATGGGGGCGTCGGAAATTAAAAATACTTGGGCGGCTTGAGCGACATATTATTTGCACCGGCTTCAAAGCAATATTAAGTAATTTTTCTTAAAGATTATATCCTATACGTTGTCCTACACGGATAATAGTAATAAAGAGAAAAGATTTGTATTTTGTTTGTGATGATAAACTCAAAAACTACTGGAAAGATTTAAAAAAGATCTATCACCAGTAGAATTTTACCAGGAATCACGCGGGCAAAGCGGCAGACGGAAGCTAGTAAGAAATAAATAGGGAAATCGTCAAAACAATTTCGTAGTACATTTTCAAGTTGCCATTTTAATTTGCAGGATTCTTTTTGCATCAACCAACACAACAGTACCTAAGGTGCATTTTATGTAACTATTATCGGCAGCCAAGGTTATGCTTTGTTGCTATATGCCTGGCGGGGTCGCGGGAATGTCCGAAAGGGATACCGTGGCCCCTGGCAACGTACAGGCAACTGAAGGAACACGGGTGGGTTTTAGTCAGTAAGAGTCTGACACCTCCCGCTCCTTCCAGAGCGGGAGAAGTTATTAGATAATTTCCCACCCAAAAAAAGGGTGTGTTGCTATGTTGCGGGTTGTAAGTCTTTTCTGGGCTTTTTCCATTATGAAAAACTTTGCAGCAAACTAATTTATGTCAGGTTCAGAAGAGTCAGGTGATCGAGTCGCTATGTCCATTCATTCCCCGTGACACCGGTGGTGTCAATTTGGTGAAGTCACGGGGTATGAACGGGGTATTTCATAAGACTTATACTGCCCTGCTAAGCCGAAAGGCGCTATCTCAATCGGAGTACGTTTTGAGAAAATTGACTTTTTGGTTCGTTGTAATTTAAGGAAACATATGGATATAAAAAACTTCTGCGTGGTTTTTTTTATGTTTTAAGTTAGATAGCGATATTTGGCTTATACCATTAGATGCGAAATTGTTATAGCTATTGATTGGTATAAAAAAAACTAAAAGGGCGTATCTCTGAGATAGCGCCTTTTGGCTTAGCAGGGCAGTATAGTAATAGTAACTTAACAGCCTATCTGGCGAAAAGGGTGTGTACGTTACACTTCTGCCTACCCTTTCATCCTTATACAAGCGCGACGAAAAGTTATTCATAGGATTTACGAAACTTTAACTCCTAAATAAACTGATTGAACTACCCACCTCAGAATCCGTCTCACAAAGCCCTGCTATCTTCAAATCAATTCCCAGATTTTATCAAAAACCTCTTATTTTCCAAGATGTCTGCTTTTCTTTGTGAGTTAGATTACAATATGAGCGCCAAGCACACTAATTAGAGCGGCATTCTCTTGATCTTTTGTCTAAGACAATGAGTGTGAGACTCTTGGGTTTCTAGGTCAAGCTAGGATAAGTTTAGGCACTAGGTTCAGAGTTGTGTGGCGAAGTTGGAAGATTGTGGAAGCTGTGCTTGTTACTTTTAGTAGTTTAGTTGGGTAGGACGTTGAACAAAACGTTTACTAAAGAAGAATCTGAATTAGTCTGCTGTAACGGAGTTGCTGGCTAGCAAAAGCCTTCTTATGCAGAGGAAGGGCCATTAATCACCTGCTGAAAGAAGATTGTTCAACTGGATTGACGATTTAGTCAAAAATAAAATGGGGTTCCTCACACGAACCCTCTCATCGTATGTCAGTATTGTTTTAGAAATTAACCTAGACGGTGCATTATCGTGCAGAATTAAGACGTCAGAAAAGTCATCTATTTCATAACCGGGGGCCTCATAGTCCATACCTATTCAAAAGTAAAAATATATAGGTATTATAGATTTGAAGAACAAGCATATTATATAGAATTACTAACAACTAACAATTAACTACTGTCTGTTTAACAACAAACAACATCAAACAACAAAACTTTCCTTCACCGCGGTAACCATGGAGGTTCTTTCCAAAACAATGACAACTGCCGCCGCGACTGAAACAGCAGTTTGATTGATGAAACTGTCCGGCGACGCTGTCCTATTGATTTGTTTCGATTTTGTATTGTGGCTTGTAAATGGATTAATTCTGGTTGAATTGTTTCTACACTCGAGAGCAATGAATCCGGGTCGCTTAAAGAATGTTAAAAATCTCGGAAACTAAAAATGATAGGTTAATGCAATAAATTGTATTTAATAGACAATGTAATACTCCTTAAATGAAAGTAAAAAAAATATGAGTCACCATACATTTTACTAACACAAAATTACATAAAGAAAAAAACTGCTGATCTCTCCTTAAAACAAAAATAGGAAACATGAAATTTTTGAACTTTATTACGATTTTCTTGAATTTTAATACTTCGTATTGCCTCCTCGTGCTTCCATTACTGCGTTTACGCGGTTTGGCATGCTGTACACCAAGTTCCTTATACGATTTTGGGGAATATTCTCCCATTCCTCTGTGAGAGCAATTTTGAGCTCACGAAGCGTGATTGGGGGAGGGTTTCGTTGTTTTACGCATCTGCCTAGCTCGTCCCAAGCATGCTCGATCGGGTTGATATCCGGGCTGCGGATTGCGCGCTGGCCACTCCATACGAGTAATGTTCATCTCTTGAAGGTAGTCATTCACAATCCTACCTGTATGAGGTCGGGCATTGTCATGCATAAATATAGCATCCTCACCTAAATTGACCATAAATGGACCAACGTGATCATTGAGGATTTCTTCCACATATCTTACGCTAGTTAAAGAGCCGTTTTCTATGATCACCAGCTCTGTGCGACTTTCAGAAGAAATTCCGGCCCACACAAGTACAGACCCACCACCGTAGTCTACTTTTTCTTCGATGCATGCTTGCTTGAATCTTTCCCCTGGTCTTCGATACACTCTGTGTCTCTGCTTGTAGAGCATAAATTTTGATTCGTCGGAGAACATAACTTTTGACCAATCTTCAATACTCCAATTTACGTGGCTCTGGGCATATCTTAGTCTTGAAATACGATGCCCACGCTCCAGTTTAGGGCCGTTTGCAGGTCTAAGGGGTTTTAAGTTAGATTCAGCAAGCCGACGTCTTACTGTCCATGCACTTGGGTTACTTCCTCCGAGGCGTCGAAACTGATTTGTGAGTTCAGTTCCTGTGAGAAAGCGATTTCGAAGCATGGTGTTCACCAAGTATCGGTCTTCTCGTGCTGTGATACACCTGGTTCTGCCCGTTCCTGGTCTGCGTAGGTTAGAACCAGTTTCTTCGTAACGTCGGAGAACTCTTTGTACTGTTGACAGCGACACACCGACAGTCCTGGCTGTATCGCGCTGACTCCGGCCGGTTTCCAGCATTGTAAGTATTCTGGTGCATTCTTCAGGCGTAAGCGACATAATTTCAGCTTGAATAATGAATATAGAGCACTATCAACATGGTTTATGTACCCACATAAATGACAGATTACAAACAAAAGCAAAACCAAATGCTGTAATTTCGTAGTTCCATCTTCGAAAGTGGCCCTTTTTCAAATTTGATTTTTTTATGATATAACTTTACAATAACTAAGAAGTTTTAATACCTTCATTTAAGGAGTATTACATTGTCTATTAAATACAATTTATTGCATTAACCTAGCATTTTTAGTTTCCGAGATTTTTAGGATTCTTTAAGTGACCCGGATTCATTGCTCTCGAGTGTATTTAGGTGTGTGAACTTGATGAAAGATTTAAATTTTTCCCCCTTTTTAATGTACCATCGTGGACACTGGCGGCGAACTACTTTTCAACCTTATTACTAAGGGTATAAGGGCGAAAAGTGATTTACTGCAAACGTCTGCGGTTGTACATTGTAGACATGAGAGGTACGGTCCCGTACCCGTATTAAATTGGTGACACTTGCAGTAAAAACACTGCCCTTACTGCTAGTAATACGACATATTAAGGGATGTTAAAGAAACACTGCCTTTGCTGTCGCAGTCGGGTAAAAATTGTTACCACCGACGTGCGGTTGAGTCATAATATTGGGTCCCCCACCTAAGAAGTTGGCGTTTTTTTTTTCTCACAAATAGAGAACCTTGTCACTTCTATAATTTAAAATATTCATCAATTGCTTGGTATTATATCGAATAATGACCATCATAGACTAAATAACCTTATTACTTATAGTTTTCTAAACATAAAAAATATCTTAAAAATGACTCCTCATTTTGTTAGCAGAAATGACCACTATTTGTTTTAACTTAGCCAAAACATATTTTTGACGCTTAATCTAAGTGGCATATTACGTTATCTTAGTTTTTAAACATTAGTACATAAAAGTTTTAAAACATTAGTGTTCACGGTTGTTATATAAATTAAGAAAATGTTAGTATGAAAAATGCAACTTCTTTAAAATTCTTGCTGATTTTATAGGGACCTAATATTAGCACCGTCGCGTCGTCGTGTCTCGTGTGTTACTCACCATCGACAAATTTTGTTCATCACAATTTTAATGTTTTATGGACAAGTTGTATCCTGACATAGGTATGTAACGTCAGCGATGGAGAAATGCTCGGAGCCAGGATAAATAAAACACTTGTTTGTGATATACCTCGAATACTTAATTAGAATCTTTTAGTTTTTACAACATTATATTTTATATTATCATGACATGCGCTTGTCAGCGCGGGGGGCCCGACTGTCAAAACTTTTCTTATTTTCATTAAGTACTTATAAATTAAATATTTCTTTCTTATTTGTAATATATTCGCGGAGGTTACATGCGAATACCATGTCAGGTCCAAAGTCTAAATAGTACCTACCTAGCAAGATACTACTAGTCCTGTGAAACAGATAGGTAGCTAGTATATACCATCGAAGAAGTTCATATCTAACCACCGTAAGGACTTTACTTGCTTACAGCGCTCGGCGGCTATAGAACCGGGCCGGTAACAGATGTGGTCATCGTGTTCACGGGATTTTGTTTTGAAATTGTTTAGATATGAACTTCTTTGATGGTACATATTAGTTTCATAGTGATACGCATACCTACATACTCTACCTACCCCTGCATCAGGCGTGATGTTACGTTTACCATTTGGCCATTTGGGCATCCCAGTAAAATGGCGTCAATCATAATTAGCCACAGACGTGTACAAGCAATGATTATAGCGACAGACAAGCATTAAATGGGTTTTTAAGATATTTTAGTAGTAAAAGGCCCATTAAATTCTGTTTATATCCAATATTTCGCAAAGGGAGGAAGCATAAAGTTTAAAATATGTTGTTTTGCTTCCTTCGCTCGAGATACAGCGCCGAAAATACTTTTCATAGTACCTACATTCTTTTGTTGAAGTTGGTTAGAACTAGTCTGTATGTAAAGGTTACAGAGGGTTTGAGTGAAAAGGATGCGCAGAGGCATTCCGTGTCAGCAGTTAACACCTTCGTGAGAACAGTATAATTATTATATGCCTTAGACGAACTTTAAACCTTACCTACTATCTTTTATACTCCCAAAAAAGACTCTCTCTCTCGTCTCTCTTTTTTTGTGTGTTTTAGTTTAATTTGAGATCTCCTGTGCTTGTCTCAATAAATACTTTTTCTTTCTTTTATCTGTCCCATGTAATCCGCTGGATGCGAAAACAACGGAACTGCCATGGTTAGAGGAGACCTTCGACTAAAATGATGATGATCCTTTTAACTTGTCTTCTCTTCCCCAGGTACAGCCACAAGGAATGCTCCACGTGGCGCGCTAGGGAATGCTGAGCGGCGCGATCTTGAGCGCAGCGCCCGTGTCACTGCGCGGGCTCGCCCCGGGCCTGCCAGCGGCGCGGCCCGCGCTACTCGCCGCCCTCGTCATGCACGCGCTGCACGACCGCCAGGACGAGGCCAGCTTCATAGGTAAGTGCTGTTCCATTGTCCATTGAAAGTTTCAAATGTTCATCTTCTCTTAATGCCACAAGCTGGTGTAACGAACCAGCCAGTCAAGAAGCTCGCTGCGCTGACTGCGTAAGTTGCGCTGGGCGTACATTTAAGCATAATTTTAAAGGTTTTTCCTCAAGACAGGATTTAAATCCTAAGGTAGGTAAAGTATCCTTCCATGAAATCGTGACATTTTTAGTGGCTAAAACCCCCGTTAGTGACGAATGAAATCTCTACCTCTTTTGTTTTCATCCATTTCTTTGTTTTATCTGCAATTGCATCGAGACCCATCAGTACCCTACCTTAGTTTAATTCAATTAGAACTTAATTGAATCCAAGCCTTCGGTTCGCAAAAGTAAAGAACTCTGCTGAGTGGCACTGAGTGTACTTCCAAAAGCTTTCACAGGTAATTGATAGGTAAACATTACATACTTGATATGTTACTGAAGGGTGCTTTCAAGGAGTGAAGCACCTTATTATTACCCTATCGTTACTCCTGTTAACATAATGGTGGACTTCTGTAAATATTAGATTTTTTGCATATCGAGGGAACACCTCGCCAAGGTATCTAATCAAAGTATTTTGCACTTGAAGTAGAGAAAATAAAGAAAATACGTTTATTTGCGGTATACATGACGCAAAGAAAGAACACAAAACAAAAAAGAAAAAGTTGGCGGAAAATATGCATCACATCCACGCAAAACGGCCATCGCTCAGCATAATGCTGCGACCCTATGCGAGAGCCCCAGCGCTGGTTTTCAGCGACAGCCGGCGTTGACGTGATGACGTCGACCGGTGCAGCATGAAAAGAGATATAAAAATAAAATAAGTATACAATAATTAATCTACATGTTTATATAAAACTAGCTGCCCGCCCCGGCATCGCACGGGTAGCACTAAGTACTTATCTACGGCGCACCTACCTACCTACCTACCCTACTTACACCTACCTACCCTACCTACACCTACCTACCCTACTTACACCTACCTACCCTACCTACACCTACTTACCCTACTTACACCTTCCTACCCTACTTACACCTACCTACCCTAGGGTAGGGTAGGTAGGTGAAAGAATTTTTGAAATCGGCGCAGTAGTTTTTGAGTTTATTCATTACAAACATACACACAAATCTTTCCTCTTTATAATATTAGTGTAGATATAATATTTAAAATGGCAACATTCCGTAAATCCGAAATTATACAAATACTGCTTCTTATGACTCTTTACATCTTAACGATGGTAATGATAGGCATTGTTTAAATGGCAGTTACGTCACTACATTGAGGTATTCTGGTTATTAGAATCTTATCCTATGTTACTTATTGGTTCCGCCTGGCAGCATTGCTATTTGCTCTGCTCCAGTTTGAAGGGCCGATGTTATTTCAGAAACGTGAGACTACAACTGTGTCGAAGAAATGCATCAATAATTTCAATCAATCTGCCTAGCCTTTTGCCAAGTATATTGGGGTCGGCTTCCAGTCTAACCGGATGCAGCTGAATACCAGTATTTTACATGGAACTACTGCCTATCTGACGTCCACAACCCAGTTACTGGGTAATACGAAACCCCTTATTAAGACTAGTTGTCAGACATTCGTGCTTCTGACGACCCAGAACGACTGTCAAAGATCCACGAATTACAGCCGGGACCAACGACCTAACGTGCTTTCCGAGGCACGGAGGAGTCTCGGTATGTAAAGATGCAGGTCACAGATCCACGGAAATGCATCGATAATCCTCTGGGTATTCTACAGAACGACGGGGTCCACTTTTCATCAGAGTAATCGCAATTCATAAAAATTCTTATCAAGTGACGTTTTAATCCGAAACGAATTGACTAAAAAATTAACTCCATCGAATATTTCTGTCACCTCATTATCATAATACACGATAGCCATTCCCACCCCGTTTGGGGACATTTTACTACCAAGACCTCATTAAAATAATGTCAAACTGGCTCGTACACTAACAAACATGCGTTGGCTGTGATGTTATCAGCTGACTTTAGCGACGGTTTGGCTTATCTTTAGCATCTAGTGTCAACGACTCTTCACCCTTCGTTGTGGTGACAAGAAATTATAATTATTTTTAATGGAACATTAAGGGGTAAAGACGTCAGGTCAATGGGTGTATTCCTATTTGACCCTGCTGATGGGGACAACGGTAAAAAACCAAATAGTTGTGCAATGACGCACAGCCACGACAACATTCCCACTGTGTGCGTCAATCAATGCACAATTTGGCGATACAATAGGTAAAACAACCGTCTCAAAAGATGGAAGCCTTTTGGATCACTGTTATCCTGACAAACGGCTAGGCTAACGATTAAGCAGGCACTATGAAGTCCATGATTGAAACAACAACAGTAAAGGCGAAACCCTTTCAGCCGTTGATTTTTGGGGCGTAATTATTTAGCGTTTCGCCCTGTGACCAATATAATAATGACGTTCCCAAAAGCTTATAACAGAGAATGGAACAATTAGTCTGTAAATGAGAGTCCAATATATGTTCAAGACAATACCTGACCTTTTTGGGTTCGCCGCACTCGGATGAAAAGCTCTACCTATGCATGTTAACTACCTCTTATTGTCGCTAGACTCATCTATTGTAAATAAACTAATCCATCATGAAACTACTTCGACCTCAGATGAATCTCATTTGAACTTAAAAGTGCTCGAGCCAAAAAGGCGAAGGCTTGTCTTATTCCATTATCCTCCTTCGTTAGTTTTCGCCATTTCTCGGTGACTGTCGTGTCAACTATCAGGCCAATCCCGCCATTTTTATGACGTCAGTGTTTTGACGGCTCTAGTCGCGACACGGTAATGGCAAAAAAAGGACTTTCGTCATAAAGGTTAACTGTTTTAAGTACTCACTGACACGATTTTATTCTTAGGCATATTTCTATGAGATGGCCATGATGGGTCTTGATGAATTATAAAAGAAATGTCCTTTCTGATTAAGTCTTCGGAATAACTTCACATGCCATCTCTCTGAAGAATTAGATAAGTGTATTACGATCGTCATCGTGTTTCATTTCTATCATTTGACAATACTTTTGGTGTCTATAAAAGCAATCCTTTTAGGACCTGTCAAAGCAATCCAGACTTTCATGTCTGCAGCATTAACGTTAGTTACGTTCTATCGATGCCAAGATTTCGTATGACTAACCAATTTACATAAACACTGGAAATATAAATCATGTAATCTTTTACTTACATTAATCAACTACTAGCTAATTACATAACAACTGTACTGCGTAACAAATACAAGACAAAGTAAGCTAATAAACAGATCGATTGGTATACTTACTTACAGTATTACTCATTGGTACCTCGGATGCCAAATCTATGAAAATTTATATCAACTGGCTAAATACCAATAACTGGCAGCCCTGTTCGTATTTCACCCGAAATAGTCCACTGGAGTCACGCGAGGCAGCCCTATCGGCAGACATCTTGGCGCCAGCCCACGCCCGCACCCCGCCCTCCCCCCGCTATCGTCTGACGCAGCCTTGGTGCATTGTAGATTCATAGATTCTGAACGCCTACATTTTATGTAGTCCTGGTAATTTATAATTTGTACTTAGTCACTTTTCGCTGCGTACGGTCTTTTGTCTGTCGGTTTGTACGTCACTGGGGTCATTAAAGGTACACAGGTTGACCTAGAAATCAATGAGCTTTCCCATGTTTTATGATTTCTTTTTATTACTAGCTGACCCAGCAGACGTTGTCCTGACCAAACAATACTTAATTCAAACAAAATTCCCATTGAAAATGCACTTTTAGTTTTCCCGAATTTTGTAATTTTTCACATTTTTCTTTCCGTAAGCACCTGACGACTATGAGGAACACTTTTAAACAAAAACTAGCCAAATCGGATCAGCGGTTCTGAAGTGATGCGCTTATCAAACGAACAGCATTTAATTTTTATTATTAAATAGATTTAAATTATTTGTGCGAGCTGTCTCGATCTGATTGGCTTACAGTTCAGTTCCTCTTCAGTTTGAAGTATTTGTATCATCATACCACTCCCACATGGTCTACCCTATGTTATTAACTAGTGCAGCCTTGTTACTCATGCGGCCTTGGTGCATTGATTCATAGTTCATAGACTTACACCTACACAATATGAACTCCTGGTAATTTGTCACTGCGCGTGTCTGTCTGTTACGTCATCAGTAGGTAAAAAGGTCAAATTATTATACCTAAAACTTTTTTCTTTTATACAGATTTCAAGGTTTACTTAATTTCGTTTTAGTCCCTTGCGGAGCTGTCTACATTTCTTTTTGTGATTTCAAGACTGTCTGCGTAAAATCTTCTGTCTCTCTCTGTTCGTACGTCACAGGTAGGTTAACAAAGGTCACGAAATATATGGAATGAAAAGCTTTTCTGTTATTTGCTTCAGGTTTAGCTCGTTTTTCTGACTCACGCTAGATCTCTTGTGAATTCTGTTCACATTGTAACAATGAGAAAAAGTGATGGTTACACTAAATTAGTCACTTGCCTCCATTTTGGAAGTTGACACAATTAATTGTATCTGTTGTTATACTACGCTTATCTTATTCTGATTTCCTGTTACTCTCCTCTGCATCCCCTTTTTACTAACATCATAAATATTGAAATTATATGTTTATGATTGATTACCACTTTTAAGTAATAAGGTAGCTTGTGGGTGACGTCTTCCTTATGGATACTGAAACTCATTCAATTTTATCCGAATTCAAATCTGTTTTGACAGACATTATGCTGAAATAAAAAGTCTTTATTTCTTGATCACACCTCATTGTTAGTAAGAATTCGTCTACTCCCATCAAGGTCTTACTTCAGTTGGATTAAAGACCACCTTAGTATGTGGAGCAGCGCCTTATTTTGGCGGTCGAGTTGCGCAATCAAACATATTGTTATTATGGGTCACGATTCCATGCCATTGTTGTTCAATACATAGACGAGTTTCTTTCTGTTATTGTTGAATGGATTTTTTAAGTATACAGTGATGTGGTTATTAGCACTACTTAACTAACAATACTGGCGAAATCTGGGTGGGTGTATTATAGGTACACATCTGCCCAACCCTTCGAGAAAAACAGCCCTGATGTTAAAGTTATGTTAGTTCTATCAAATGCAGCAACCTAATTGCGTAATACGCAATCAATCAACGTCTGAATCGTTTTGAAAGAGATTGCTAATCCATTGCATTGTAACTTCGAAAAAATGTTCTGGACAACAACGTAAATAACGCAATGAATGTTGATGATGAGCTATCAAATGATACGGATTAGTCTTAGTCATTTACCGAAAATGTGTTACGCAATTAGATAGCAGGATTTTTGGGCAGTTTTATATGTAAATAGTAACAATCTGGAACTAAGAAACTAGATAATGAGGCTGTTGTTTTGCTCAAACTTAATGAAGTAACTCATTCACAGCAGTCACAAAATAAGACAAATATAAGATCTGAGGCTTTTATTAGCTCCTTTAGCTGAAGGTATACAAAACAGACAAAGCAACATGATTCATCCGAGTCCATTGTACCCGGATCCATGTATACTTGAAGTGACAGGGTTAACAATTCTGCAGTAACCTATGGCTTGTAATAAAGGCGCCTGCACTCGACGCAAAAACTTACAGTACGAGACATAACGCATAAAATGTTGTGGCGGGTGGCGCCGTATATTAACGATACACGCCGTATAAACGATTAGTTATTGTAGTAATTTGTCCGGTTATAGAAACATAATAATGTATCCTTCCTGCGCAATTATTTTAATCCCATTATAATGTACTACTGCAATTTCATCGGCATAATTATTATGGAAAAACTCTTTCACAGGGAGGCTAACTACTTTCCATTGTATTCCGCACTCTTCACTCATCATAATAATCGTCCTACCTGTAATTCATTTTGGACCATCATTTTCATTTTTATTTAGGACCGATGCCACATGTCTTTCTCTTTCATATATTATATTGTTAACTCTACCAGCTGTAATTTTAGTAGGGACCTCATTCACCTTTATTCTAGCCATCTTTCTATATAATGCTTTGTTTCCTGTGTCTTCTTCTATTGTTATCGAAGCGGGACTTCTTTTCTTCCATACAGCTCTATCAGCTGATTCCCAATATATATTCCCTTTACTACCCTTATTATCATTCACAAAAAACATCCATCGCGATCTAAAGGCTCGTGCAGATCAGCGCGACGCGACGGCGCGACGCGACTCGAACAATACAATTTCTAAGAAAACTTCACGGTATAACAATAACCGGTGTCGCGTCGCGCTGTCGCGTTGCGCTTGTCTGAACGAAGCTTTAATCTTCCTCTCTTCTTATTCTCTTACAAATTATTAACAAAACGTTTCTTACTTCAATTCTACACATTTCTCCTAACAAGCCCTGTTCTCGATCGGTTTTAACATTGGCAAAAATGATGTATTGTACGTCATTTTTGCATACAAGCATTTAACCCTCTTTATGGGATGAATTTTTAAGTCCTTCCTCAGTGCTCACTTTCGTAAAATTTAAAAAAAAAAAAAACAAAATTCTAAAGTCATTTAAGTATTCAAAACAGGCTGAGAATGAGCACTTCCGAACGTCAAAATTACATAAGACACAGAAGCATTACATTTTGCACTCTTGTGCAAAATGTAATACTTCTCGACGCAGAGGTTTGGCTGTGCGTTGTCTGTAAGTGAATTTAAGATTTTTATTAAGTAGCTATGGAGCAGGCTATGCTCAGAGTTTCTTTGAAGGATAAGATCAGAAAGGAACCGGAGTTACCGACATAGCCTGCAGAGTAAGCAAGCTGAAGTAGCAGTGGTCTAGCCATGTTTGTCGAAGGACCGATGGCCAGTGGAGCAGACGAGTCCTAGAGTGGAGACCGCGTTTCGGCAAGCGTAGTGTGGGACGCCCCCCAACTAGATAGATCGACGACCTTAAAAAGTTGAGTGGGACAGACTGGATCTGGAAGGTGGAGGACAGGGTGTTGTGGCGCAGCCTGGGAGAGGCCTATGTCCAGCAGTGGACTGCGATAAGCTGAGTTGATTAAGTAGGTTTAATTAAACTTTACATAAAGAGAGCAAGTGTAACCAGTGACCATAATGTAGGGCAGTGCGTTTTGACGGTCAGCTTGCGCAATGGCCGCTGGTCACGACTTCTTATTGTTGTTAAGTAAGTACTTGTTACTTACTCGATAATTTCCTTTTTACTAATGTTGATGTCATTGGCATAATATGGACCGACTTTTTTCTTTTCCTTCGGTTATAACGTAGGTAAGTATGTCAGTACCGATTTTATTTCTTTACTGAATTTGTTGGCATTGATTAATTTTGAACTATGTTTGATTTAAATGGATTGACCTTTATGTAAGTGCCTAATTACGTTAAGAGTACTCTACAATTTAGACCAATCATAATCAGAATGTATTTAATTAAAATCTTAAAACCATTTAACACAAATGAACACGGAAGTTTATCCACTTCTTATAAACACGATTCCTACATAACAATCGTGTTACTCAATTTAATATACACTCAAACACCCGTATTTACCCGAAACGGGTGAAAGGGTAATGAAATTCCCATAACGAAAAAAAACACCATGTAAAATCACCATGAATCCCCATTTTAGTTATTCACACCTGATTAATAAGAAATGTATGGGGTTTCAGGCGCCACCGTTATGCCACCCCCTTAACCCCCCCCCCCCCTGGCGAGTTTTCAGTACTATGACTCACTACTACGGATTTTCCAACCAACCCACTTAACTCAAAACGTCATAAGTCCGCCAAAACTGCCACGCCATTCCCAACCTAATAGCCTTCGAGATAAAACTTCAGTTTTTCTTAATTTCTTCACGAATTTTAAGGGTGAATTTCCAGTGACCCGTTGCGTTCAGTTCATTCATAGTGTGTGCGTGAGTGGTCGTTATTTTTGTTCGCGATAAGGTTATTAGTGTTAATTAGGGTTATGAGGCTGTGATGTGCCGGTTTTTATTATTTTCGGGGTTATTCAGTTACGTCTTGAGGATTAAACCTGTGAAAATTGTGAGAAGTAAGTGGGATATATGATTTTTCTTGATTTATCTGCAAAACTAACTTCTGCCCGCGACTTCGTCAATAGCATTATCAGCCTATAATGTTCTCACTGCTGGGACACAGGCCTCCTCTCGGTGAGAGGGACCGGCCCAGTGCGGGTTGGTAGATGTCACGATGTTTTTTTTTGTTTTAACATAAAATATATCATAACACACTTGGCAATAGTGTAGTTTTCAATTTCAGTTTCTCGGCAGAAGTGTTTTTATCAGCGCTTAAAGTATTTTGGATTTATCTTCTAGAGATTACCATTTACAAACATGTTTAAAACAAACAATTTAACCTCTGTATTTTAGATTTAGATTATTTGCAAAATGGCAAAGGTTTTAGCTACTTATATAGTTAAAATATACACGAGTCAAATATTTTCCTGAAATATTATTTATTCAAGTACACTTATTAAAAATGCATTTTTATTGCATCTTGATTATAACTCGTATAATCTTCATAATCGATTTATTACTGTAAATATTATTTAGGCAATATAATGGAAATCAAAATGCTGTAAAAATAATCTTTTATTTTGAACATATAAATATAGTTCAGTATAAAAAAATTTAGTGCATTACTTCATAAAGATTCGTTTTCATTGTTTCAATTTTCTTTATAATCAGGTTGGTTTCTTGTCAAAGAAATCTAGACCATATTTTACTTTATTTGTAGTGAAATAAAGTCCAATTGACAAAAATGCCGTAGTTAGTCACACTACAACGTCCATTGATGAATAATACAAATTTGATGAATGTGCTCATGCTACAGTTTTGATGTTGTGTTAGTAAACTTAAAGTAAATTACCCGACTGCAAAGAAGGGTTATGCTTAATTTATATACTAGCTTTTTTCCCGCGGTTTCGCTCGCGTGGAAGTCGGAAATTATCCCATGGTAACGTACTATCGGGATAAAAAGTATCCTGTGTATTAATCCAGGTTATAAGCTACCTGTCTGCCTCATCCGAATCCTATTAGTAGCGTAACATAATGATTGTAATACTATCTTGAATTCATGCAAGCCTAGTACTTTTTGATCGGTTACTCTCAGAATTTGTGCTCAACGTGTCGTGAGCAGAATACCGTCTTGTATGACGATATTTTTTTTACAAGGATTTAGTTGAAAGAAACCCTATATTCTGCTCCAAATTAATCTTTGTCTACCTGTGAAAAATTCATGAAAGTTCCGGAGATGTGCGCGAACAAACAAACAGACAGACAGACACCGGATTCTACTGTTTTATTATATGTATATATGAGTAACAAAATATTAGGTGAAGGGTGGAAAATTTGTCTATTTATACACTGTTTATTTTAAGCCTAACAAAAACAACCTTTACCCTCATACCTGCAACGCTAAAGTGAGTTCGACAAAAATCTGCCGGTTGATTCTGTAAAAATAAACTTAGGTGAAGTGAGCTGTCAATAGTGTGTGTCAAATCCCTAGCATCCTGCCGGTCGATTTGTGACAGTGACAGCTCACTTCACGCTGACTTCACCTAAGTTTCACGGTGATATTTTTACAGAATCGACCGGCATTTTTTTTTTATTTTTAACTAGCTGACCCTACAGATGTTGTCCTGTCCAAATTTCAATAGGTCACAGAAAAATCCCATACAAAAAAGGACGTTCAGTTTTTTCTGAATTTGGACATTTGTCAGGAAACTTTCCAAATTTTTCGTTCATAAAAACCTAATTCGGACTATTACGAACAAAAAGCAAAAAATAGCGAAATCGGTCCAGCCATGTAAGTGCCGTCCAAGTGCGCGTGCGCGTGCTGATGCGCTTATCAACGAACAGCATTTCCTTTTTATTTATATAGATGGCATAAATTGTGCTCATATGGGTCACTTGAGTCTTATAAAAAATCATAAAATAAACAGTTGTAAGGACTAAATGTAAAAAACCGGCCAAAGGCGAGTCGAACAAACACGAGGGGTTGCGTACCCCTGTACAATATTTAGCAAACAACGCAGAAAAAAACCACGTTTCTTGTGGACCCCTTTAATTTTTAACTTTATTTATTCTTTTAGGGGGTAGAGAAATATACAATCTGTGAAAATTTCAACTGTTTATCTATTACGGTTCATGAGATAAAGCCCGCTGGCAGATAGACGGACAGCGGGGGCTTAGTAATAGAGTTCCGTTTGGCACCCTTCGGGTACGGAACCCTAGAAATGGTATGTGGTAGAGTTGTCATAACAGTACCAATCTTATAAATTCAATAAAACCTCTACCTCCCCATGGTCATAGAAACAAAAGGTATGATATTACGTAAGTAAATATAAATAACGTAATTCTATATGATATGATGTGTTTGATGTTCCTGTCAATACTAAGCTCGTCCATTGATTTTCCATTAGGTTTGAGACACATGTGCGTCATACAGTAATAATGGCTGCCTACTTTTAGGTTCAATAAATGCGTAAAAGTATTATTAACGTTTATCATTATAAATATTTTAATTTCTTCTTCATTTCGTGTGATTAGTGACTAACCTGGTGTCAGAGTTTTAAAGCCGCCCATGGGCCTCTGACTTGGCTTCAGATGCCGTCGAGAAATATCTCTCAGGCATGCTGGTTTCCTCACGATATTTTCCTTCACCATTTTTGAAGCAAGTGATAATTATACAATATGCACATAAATCCGAAAAGTCAGAGGTCTTGCGTCACTCCCCGGTAGATTTTATACTGATTTCTGACGTAGAGGCCTCACTACCTAACTTTAATGCGTTTTATCTAAATATTTTTTTATTAATATGATAAAGCAAAAATACGTGTTTAATATTTTTTTATTATGTTCCCCTGTCAACATCCCTAGTGCCAATTTAAGTATCTATGTCCAAAAATCCCTAGGCAGTAGACACGTTAGCACCGCCAACAACCACCACCAACTTAGTTGTCTATCCTATCTTTTGTCATATTTTGTGTGGCATATCCGTCAAAAAATCACAATGGAGAGACCATTACAACGTTTGTAAATTAGTAGACTCATGCCCGTTTTCACCGACAACTAAGTGGTTAGGGATTCATTTAAGTGTCACTTAGTGTTGATGAAAACAAGCGTTAGCCCCTAGCTCTTTACCTCATCTTGTGTCGGCAAAATAAGAGGGAAAACTCTAGAACGAATCCCTACAAAATAAACCTAGAACACATAGAACAAAATCACGCATGGTACATATGTTTGACGCAACATTGTTGTGATTGGGCAATCGTAACGCTCTGCCGGCCATCGGCGTCGACTGCAACTGCTCCAAATACATGTGCAGTCAGTTGCATAGGTCAGCGCCGGGTTCAGGCCATAGAGTTATAGAAGATAGGGATTATGCTAGAATAGGGATGACCCTACGGAATAGTGGTGACCCTAATCTGACCTGATGACACCAAACATTTTGAAAATGTTGAGGATTTCTAGAAACCTTTTTATTTGATAGTGATGGGACAATTTCCATTTTTTTCAATTTCATTACGTAAATCAAATAGGTTTCGGATCTTCTGGACATTTTTAATTGTTTATAAATACTTGTGTGTATTTATTTTTAATCTGCTTCTATGCCGACTGCTCAGGGTCTCAAGTTTATGTAAAACTCCGATTTTCACTTATTACCTTTTAGTTTCGTAGATCAACATTTGGTTTCCCTCTCATGCAGAAGTTACATAATGATAGGAACCTCGTAGAGTTAGCAGAGAACGTGCGTGGCCATGCATTAGTTATGAAGACGGCTCTGTAGTCTTATCTAACCATTTAAGTCCCACAGTAAATGTCCTTTTCTAAATAAAGAAAATAATTTGTATATAGAACAGTAGGTATTGTATTTGTTTTTCTAAATACTAACTAAATTAATTCCATGTAAGTCTTGAAGGCTATTTCAACTGAAAAGGTCAAAGGTTCACTGAAAAATCTGGAACCCCGTAGAAAAAAATGGTGCCAATAACGACGGTATGGTTTTACTCAAAATAAACAGTTTTCTTACACAATTCCTACTTATAAAAAGAAAAACCCCTTTTCTTTAAAATTTTCATGTAAAACCATCAATCCTTTCAGCAATAAAAATCCAATATTTTCCTTCAATAGCATGTTTCTGTTCAATAAAACTGGATCGTGTGTACACGGTCTAAACAGTAGGGCGGCCACCCCCCTCCGTTCAGTCTGCAACCGGCCGTATACGAGGCTGAACGCGCGCTGTGCCTTCGCCCGTGAAAAATAAAGTGAATAGTGAAGTGCATTAAAAAAAATCAACAGTGACATTTGGATTTTTAAGGTTTTTGCCGTTTTTTTTAAAATTTATTTTATGTTAATTTAATTTAATTTATGTTAATGAGGATTTTTTAAATTAATTGATGCTAATTTGTAATGTGTAATAGCGTGTGGGTTGAGGATTTATAAGGATAAGAGCTCGAAGGAAATTTGTTTTACGTGCAGTTAATTTTACTCGAGAGTATAATAACGTTTAATGCGATGCAAATCCGTTCTTTATTCTAAAAGCATTTTTTTATCTGACAGCGGTGCGTCTCTGTTTACAGTTTTTGTTTAAAACAAGATTATTTACAGAAAACCCTTTTTGGCTCCTTCTTTTTGTGTTCCAAGATCTTTATTACCTTGTTTAAGTGAATTCATTAGTACTTAAATACTTAATAACCTTTTAATTTGATGCGTAATAAATGCGCTGAGTCGCCTTGAAGCATAGTTTTTGTTTAGATCATTGTTTAGCACAATTAGAGGATCAGCAGTTATTATATTCGTCTTATCAATGCCAAGCTTTTGAGAAACCGCCGGTTTTATTCGATTAAGTTTTTATGTAACCCACCCATCCAATTTTTAGCCTAGGGTTCGTTACTTTACTTTCCTATTTGTCTTGTTTTGGTTAGTTACTCAATAAATATTTTATACACTTTTTTTTCAACATGTAAATTAAGTTTGACAACAATCACCTTGATAAACAAACAAAAACTGTTAATATAAAATAAAATAACTAAAAAACGTGACGAAAACCGAACCACTTAAAAAAAAAAAAACTATTTTTACGTAGCGTTCAAATTGACATACTGCCCGTGTCAATGGTTTAACTATTTATAAGTCTAGAAATGAAAACGATTAAAAAACAAGCTTCACTTTTTAACAAATTCAAGGCAAGGCACTGAACTTTTTCGTTTTTTTTAAATTTTATTCAAGTAGCACACAGTAGCCATTTTAGACAGCCAGTTTTTATTAAATCTAGATCTAAATAGAAACCTAATTTATGTATTCTAGACTTTTTAATTGGAAATTTTCGAAATATCCGTTTATTGATATACAAGAGTATGTTAATTTTTATTTGAATTTGACAAAGAAAGTGTTATTCGATTCGTCACGATTGCAAGCTATTATGGTTTTAATTTTTATTTCTTTATTGATATTGATACTTTTATGATTATTATTTATTACGTTTAAAACAAAAAAAATGAGCAGATATTCTGAAATGGATCTTCATTCATAGTCACCGTTGCCAGTACATTGGTACCTACAATACATAGCGCCATCTTTTTTTTTCTTGTAGCATTTTGTCATATTTGTAACAAAATCAAAATTTTATATTTTTAATACGGCAAGTAAGTAATAAATGCATTAGCAAATTATTAATTTAAACAGGAATTAAGTTATTTTTTTAATACATAATCGGCAAATAGATAAAACAAAAATAAATAAAATGTGACATGAACTACATTGCTTGGCTACATGTTCATGGTCACGGCTGGACAGTCACCGGCCACTATTTCGTTCCAATGTTACATTCGTGTATCACAGACAAATTAGGTTTAACAGTTACTTTTGTATCATAGTGTCAACAAATTACATTTTTAATTAGGATATTCGGCAAGATTAGTCGGCATTCTGTAGGTAGGGTACCTCCTGCCGGGGTCGCGGGTCTGCCGGGGTCGCGGGTTTGTCTGAAAGGGATATCGCGACCTCGGCACACAGGCAACGGAAGGAACACGGGTGAGTTTTAGTCAGTAAAAGTCTGACACGCCCTCCCGCTCCACCCAGAGCGGGAGAAGTTATTTGATAATTTCCCATCCTCAAAAAAAAAAAAAAAAAAAAAAGGTAGGGTACCTCGTCTGTAGCCTAGATCTTCTGTAGCCTAGGTCAATAATTTAAAATTGGACATCGTGGATATAAGTGGACATCGTGGAAGTATGGCAACCACGACTCCATTTTTGCATCAGTAATTTAACTGCTTGGCAAACTCAAAGCATTTATTTCAATCAAATCAATTACAGGCACTTTTTAACTGTCAAAGATTCGGTCAGTTAGTCAGAAAGTTGAAGCTGGTTGCCCATTTCGAAACTTAGTAGTAACTCTATGGAGAAGAACGGGCAAGAAACTTCAAGTTTTGGCAACAAAGCAACATCAAAAATGCACAATTGTGCATAATTAAACAAAATTTATACATAACATACCTACTTCAAAAAACATGACACAGTTCAACGACACACCTAGCCCACTGAACATAGAAACATGAATTATTAAGAACTAGCTAGCTACGCCCCGCGGTTTCACCCGCTTATGTCGCGATTCCGTGGGAATATTGGAATAAAAAGTATCCTATATCCTAATTCAGGCCTTGGTCTACCCATATGCCAAATTTTATCCAAATCTGTTCAGCCGTTTTAGCGTGAAAGCGTAACAAACAAACAAATAAACTCACTTTCACTCGCATTTATAATATTAATTAGGATTAGTCTATCTGTGCTCTTCAGGTAGCGCAATAAACATGGAATTTTGCAAAGTCAAAGTCAAGTCAAAGTCAAATAAGTAATTTATTTCAATTAGGCACATAAAAGGCACTTTTGAACATCAAGATTTACAAAAAAAATATAATTGATTCTAGTCGCCCCTTCCAAAAGGTAAAATTCAAAATGCAAAAGTCATTTATTGAAACTAGGCTGAAAATCAGCACTTTTCGAACGTCCAAATTACATAAGACAGTCCCCCAAAACGCCCACCTTTCACTTGGTAGTTTTCGTATGGAAAAGAATGAAACAAGAAATAATTAAGGGCAAGAAACTCCACCGTTCCTCCTGTTTTAAAATATTTTGTAAACATTCATTTTATTATATAATTATATATGAAGACTATGCACCTGGAATAAGATTACTATACCACAATAGGTAAAAAGAATTTATAATGAACGATAACATAAAAAAAACATCGAAAACGACAGATAAATGAATTATGTGATAGATACATGGTGCTCACATATTTACAAACATCGTACAAGTATATCTACGATATTCCTAAAATTTTAACAAGTAATACTAATAAGTTAGTGTGTGAGTTCAAGTAATCGCGGAATGTAAAATAAATGTTACAAAAATAATAAATTATACAATTAAATTAGCAACCAGTTTGATTTTGTCTAGCGCGTGTTTGAGTGGGTCAAACGCCCTCGTTTGACCCATGAAGTTTATTTATTTATGCGATGCAAATGAACTCACGACAACACAACACTTATTTAATAAACAACTGCTCAATATAAAACCCATTGATAAAACAATTCATTAATAAACATTTCGTAACAATACTTCAATATTTTTCCAAAGAATACCTAACACTGTTTATAAAATATGTCGACCACGTCGCGGGTTCCGTAGTAAATCTGTTCAATTAATTAGAGTAATCCCGGGTTAAACTGAGATTAAGAGGGGCTCGTTGTTAAACCCGCTGTTAGGCTTAACCACGATCAGTTTTCATTTAGTTTTTGACAGATTTTATGAGCTTCAGTATATTTTAGAGCTGAAAAAGTTTCTTTTAATTCTGTTTTCAAGTTCGTTCATTGTTTTTGTAACAGAATTAGTGCTTTTGCATTGTAAGCGGCTCGATACTGGGTACCTAGATACTGGTTACTGGCGTATGTACCTAAGTCAATCTGCCTAGCCTTTTTCCAACTATGTTGGGGTTGGCTCCCAGTCTAACCGGATGCAGCTGAATACCAGTATTTTACATGGAGCGAATGCCTATCTGACTTCCAAAACCCAGTAACTGGTAACACGATACCCCTTGATAAGACAGGTTGTCAGAGTTTCTGGCTTCTGACGACCCGTAACGACTTTCAAAGATCCGAGACTGACAGCCGGGACCAACGGCTTAACGTGCTTTCTGCGGAGGGGTCGCGCTATATTAAGATGGTCACCCATCCACGGACTAACCCCGGCAAGCGCTGCTTAACCTGATCGATTGACCCGTGCAGCTGTTATAACTTAGTCACGAGCCCATAATTTTATTAAAATTAACCAACCAACAATAGTGTTGTCTCTTTACATTTTCATATCATAGTGTTGATAACACACTTTTCCTTGTTTCAAAAGTTAGACATGAAACAAAAGTGCATTTTCTTTAAAAAAAAAATGTTACAATTTATGGCCTCGTTTCTTCTCACGGTTCGGTACTTACCTACTTCTTATATAGACAATTACAAATACAAATTAGGCCCCCGACCCACCGTGTGGTATTGCATTCCTGCACACGTTCAAAAGTGCCTTTTAATGGCCTACTTGAAATAAATGATTTAACTTTGACAATTGTGAGAATGAGCTAGAAAGGGGTGATTTGGCTAACGGACTATCCGTTAGCCAAATCACCCCTTTCTAGCTCATTCTGATGTATAAAACAATTTTCCATTACCCCCTAACCACACAGAAGCACTGACCCAAAACAAAACAATTGAAATTCAAAACAACCTTACTTAACCTACATCGAAAAGGGAAGTAACATGATTGATCACACGTTGGTAGTCTTGAAGCCATTTGGTCGGCCAATGATTGATCGGCTAAAACCGACCTGGATTCGAAAAATGCGTTGCCCTCAGTAAATGGTACCATTATAGATCGGATGGTGCACGCGATGCGTAGCTTTGTTTGAGTAAGGGGGTAGGTAGGAGTGGTGCTTAATGTGTAGTAATAATAGCCTGTGAAATTGTCCTACAGTAGGGCAAAGGTGTCTTTATTGTACAGAAAAGATGTGTGAAACAGAGGACTAAGATCTTTTCGGAAAAAAAACACAGCTAGACTGGCTGGAGAGGGTTCACATTGTTTTGAAAAGTTAAGACAGTATTAGTTTTCCAATTCCTTAAAAAGGCTTACAGCCCGATTCAAACTTAATGGCTGATCGGAACATGAGGCGATTCGCTGCGCAGTAACGAATTCATGTGTCAGCGGGGGTGAGGGGTGCGGTACTGCGCAGCGAGTTGCTAACTTCCGAGCCGCCATTAAATTTTAAATCAAACTATACTTTAATGGACCTATGATTTTCCTGTTCCAGAACGTGTGAAATATTAGAATGTGACCATCAGTTGTTGAGAGAATATGAATTTGAACTTTATTTTAATTAAAATGAGAACTAGCTTACGTGATATCTTTATAAAACTTCTCTTATATAGCCTGTTACTCAGTGATAATATAGCATTCTACTGGTAAAGGAATTTTTAAAATCGGTCCAGTAGATTTTGTGTTTGAAAGAATACGTCTACTTGACAACACATTGTTTATTAACGTATTTTAGCTAAAAACGGGCCACGCAGTTTTTTTTCTGCACGTTATATCTGGAAAAACAAACATATCATCACGCCTGTATTCATTGAAGGATTGGGCAGAGGATTCCTTTATTGCACCCACATTTCGTATTTTTAGTTTGGTAAAAAAGACAGAAAGAAAGAAAATACGTTCATTTGCAGTGAACATGACGCAAAGAAAATGACAAAACAAAACAAGAACAAGTTGGGGGAAAATATGCATCACATCCACGCAAAACGGCCATCGCTCAGCATAATGCTACGACCCTATGCGAGACAGAGCCCCAGCGTTGATTTACAGCGACAGAAAAAAATTAAAAAATCAAAAATCATCTCTGATGTCGTAGTACTATTCTTACTACAACTTATTCTATCATCATGAATAAATTATCGTTGGAAAAGGTCAGCTTACAAATCTATGTATAAGCGGTCTAACGCCATTAATTAATCAGTGGTCACACCCAACGATCAAACCAGTTGAATGAAACTGGTGAAAAGGTCATGGAAGAATAATATCTAAAAACAATACCTATTGCTTGAAGCTATTAATTTTATTTTTATGTCAGCCGTTATTGCAAATTATATTTTTTTGCAATCAAGGTAATTCGTACTTTTCCAATTTTAAAACAATTCTATTTTGTCAAGATACCGAGATCATTCATGAATGCTTTAAAATTGTTATCAAAATTAGGACAACTTTTATTAAAGGTTCTACTAGGGTTAAAGAAAATTTCTTAATAATAAATTACAAGGATTTCATTTACTTGTGAACATTTTTAGAACTACTAATCAGAAAGATTAAAGAACTACTAATCAGAAAGATTAAATACCTAAATTTGTTCTTTGCTAATAAACGAAGGTATGAGAAACACCTTTGGGCATTTATTGCCTTTATCGAATATACACTTCCATCCTCATTCAAACCGGAAGGTAATGAAGGCTGAAAAAGGGCTTCAGCAAGGACTTCAGTCCAATGGCTTCGTGCTATTAATACCGAAATGGTAAATTAAATATTTAGCTCATATCTACCTACCTATCGGTTCGTTCAGAGTTTTGAAGCGGGCCAATCAATAAATCGTCTATTTTATTTTTACCTTCCTCCAACGTAGAGTTAATGAATCTGCTTAGCCCTTTCCCGCTATGTAGGGGTCGGTTTTCAGTCTAACCGGATGCAGCTGAAAACCGGTATTTTACATCGAGCGATTACCTATCTGACCTCCACAACCCAGTTACTGGGTAAGAATGGTTGTCAGAATTTCGGGCTTCTGACGACCCGTAAAGACTGTTAAAGATCCACGAATGACAGCCGGGACCAACGGCTTCAGGTGCTTTCCGCAGCACGGAGGAGTCTCGGTATGTAAAGATGGTCACCCATCCACAGACCAACCCCGGCACGCGTAGTTTAACCTGATGGATCGACTCGTGCGGCTGTAGAGTTAATTTTCAGCCAAACGATCGATTCATTTCGTACTTATCGTTTTCCAATTCTTATCTTCAGTAATTTAGACTGAATTTCGTGTCAGTTGGTCACTCACGGAGCTGCTGTATATAAAACTAACTTTTACCCGCGGCTTTGTTCGTGTGGAGGTCGGTGATTATCCCACGGGAACTTAGTATCCTGTCATCAAAATTCGTTTAACCGTTTATGCCGTGTATATAGATACGAGTACATACAGACACGAGTTACTTTCGCATTTGTTATATTATAATAGGGTTGTAGACTGGGGAAAAAAAAAACTATTTAGTCTGTCAGTCAGATAATAAAAAAATATTAGACACGTATTTTTTGCTTTATAATATTAATAAAAAAAAAAAATCGATAAAACGCATTAGAGTGGGGCTTGCTAAGTCACAAGTCGGTATAAAATCTACCGGAGAGTGATGTCATGCTACATATTAACTCAATGTACGCCGTAATCGTTTGATAACCCCCTCTGTGTAGGAGCCAGAATCTAAAAGAAAAAATACGTGTGTATTTTTTAATAATTTATCTGTAGGACAATTTTTTTTTTGTTTTTCCCTTTTATGGATAGAAATCAAAACACAAAATAATAATGAAAGCGTCAAGTTCCAGAAAAGGTATGTAAAGTAAAAACCAGCTTTCTTTTACCAAACACCATTTTCTTCCGTCTAACTATATACTATTCACGATATACTAACTTCTCAAACTGGGCTATAAACTGTACTAAATAGGACAAGCGGGTCATTGACCTCGGAACACATGAGTCGGCACATTACATATATATATAGTAAGTGTGTACTGTATCAATTTGGCTCCGAAAGGGATGGAATTCATAAAACAAATATGAGTATTCTGCCCTGCTAAGCCGAAAGGCGGTATCTCAATCGGAGTAAGTTTTGAGAAAATTGACTTTTTGTAAATTGTAATTTAAGGAAACATAAGGATATAAAGAACTTTTGAGTGGTTTTTTTTAATGTTTTAAGTTAGATAGCGGTATGTGGCTTATACCATTAGATGCGAAATTATTATAGCTATTGAATGGTATAAAAAAACTAAAAGGGTGTATCTCAGAGATACCGCCTTTCGGCTTAGCTGGGCAGTATTGCTGTGTGCAATGTAGATGTTAAAGATTTTTTTTTTTTGAAAAGTTGTTATGGAGTTTTGTTTTATGGCTTGCTTTGACTGAGTTTCTTCAGTTTTATGAAAGTCAATGGTAGCTTTTAAATAAGTTTGGTCTAATCCTAACTGTTCTACTATATATACAGGGTGGCAGGGACGTCGACGCGAAAACTGATACCTGATAAATTTTTCGTCGGTTATTTAAAAAAATCAAATTTCAAAATCATGTACTGAATCCATGGTATCAGTTTTCGCGTCGATGTCCCTGCCACCCTGTACATATAATAATATATTATATTATAGTACATTTATTTATTATTTATTTAACACTTTAATAAGCACACAAATGTACAGAGGCGGACTTAATGCCATAGGCATTTTCTACCAGTCAACCTTTGGGTGATGCAGAGATAAACAGTGGTAGGTGCAATATCGAAAATTGTGAAATAAATATTTATTTAAATATAAGGATATACATATACCTATTAACCTATATATATAATACTATATAAATAAATACAAGAACCGATAAATACACATACATACACGAATATACTAAAACAAATAAGACAAACAATGGGAAAAATTAAACTGCCAGCTATCTATATCATTGCTATGTATATTATTATTATATTTAAATAAAAAGTTTAAATGTAATAGTTTGTATGTTTGGATGTTTGTTACTCAATCACGCAATGACACGCACGGAGGGGTCTTGGAAAGATGGTCACCCATCCACGGACGAACCTCGGCAACCGTTGTTTAACCTGATCGATGGACCCGTGCGGCTGTTATTACTTAGCCGAGAGCCCCTAGTTAGCCACAAGCCCCTCTCATAAAGAATCGCATTTACTGAAAATTATTTTCACCACGATCTATTCTCGTAAAGGCCTATTCAGACCTAAGCGGTATTCGCTACCGTCTGCGGCAGAGAAAACCCAGTGGGTATCCGGTAATATTACTGTTCACACCAAAACGGATTTCGCTATCCTTGTGTGTAGAATAACGCGCGGTAGTCGAGTTTCGCTCAGAGAGGTACTTGATACTAAATACCTGAGCGAAACCCGCGCGGTATGTACCTCTACCCACAGCGGCAGCGAATATCGCTCAGGTCGCTCCAGCCGCGGTACTTGATACTAAATACCTGAGCGAAACCCGCGCGGTATGTACCTCTACCCACAGCGGCAGCGAATATCGCTCAGGTCGCTCTAGCCGCGGTACTTGATACTAAATACCTGAGCGAAACCCGCGCGGTATGTACCTCTACCCACAGCGGCAGCGAATATCGCTCAGGTCGCTCTAGCCGCGGTACTTGATACTAAATACCTGAGCGAACCCCGCGCGGTATGTACCTCTACCCACAGCGGCAGCGAATATCGCTCAGGTCGCTCTAGCCGCGGTACTTGATACTAAATACCTGAGCGAAACCCGCGCGGTATGTACCTCTACCCACAGCGGCAGCGAATATCGCTCAGGTCGCTCTAGCCGCGGTACTTGATACTAAATACCTGAGCGAAACCCGCGCGGTATGTACCTCTACCCACAGCGGCAGCGAATATCGCTCAGGTCGCTCTAGCCGCGGTACTTGATACTAAATACCTGAGCGAAACCCGCGCGGTATGTACCTCTACCCACAGCGGCAGCGAATATCGCTCAGGTCGCTCTAGCCGCGGTACTTGATACTAAATACCTGAGCGAAACCCACAGCGGCAGCGAATATCGCTCAGGTTTGAATAGGCCTTAAACCTGAAGACATGAAGTTTATTTTCGTCCAAGAAAACATGATGAATTGTCAGCCAGCGGTTGTTTATCAAATAAACTATTTAAACTGTCAAGCAATTTATCGAAACAATGGGTTATATTGATGGATGAGTCATATAATTATCTGTCAACTGCATGTTGCGGTTGTCAGTTTTTGTATCGTTTTGATGTTTATCAATGGCTTGATGATAAAAAGAGTATAAACGGTGGAGTTTCTTGCCCATTTTTCTCCATGCGAAAACTACCTTTTGGAAGGAGCGACTAGAATCAAATCAATTTTTGTAAATATTGACGTTCAAAAGTGTGTTTTATGTGCGTAATAGGTAATTGAAATAAATTATTAGACTTTGACTTTGATGTTTATATCACTATTCGACATTAATTTTATTATTGACAAGCCGTTGCCCGCTGCTGCGCCCGCGAAGACCCTAATTCTTTTTCTAAAATTAATGTCCTAAGTTATAACATCAGCTATCTGCCAGTGAAAGTCCCGTCAAAATCGGTCTAGCCGTTTCGGAGATTAGCCGGAATAAACAAACGAAAAAAAATGTTTTTTGTTAAAAGTACGCTGTATGCTTTCGTATGCATTTAATAAAAAGATGTTCTTTTGACATTACAAGCAGAAATTTCAATTTTATTTATTTATATTCATGTAAACAAAAATATGAATTTTGATCCACATAAGAGAAAAGTGTTTTTATTTTTCCATTAGGAATTTCACAGTAGTAGCCCTTTTTTTTTTTTTTGAGGGGCGGAAATTATCAAATAACTTCTCCCGCTCTGGGCGGAGCGGGAGGGCGTGTCAGACTTTTGCTGACTAAAACCCACCCGTGTTCCTTCCGTTGCCTGTGTGCTGGGGTCGCGATATCCCTTTCAGACAAACCCGCAACCCCAGCACAGTAGTAGCCCTGAGTCTAGATTTGTGCCCGGTTGATGGCAATAGGCTCGCCCCAATTTCATGGGAATAAAACATAACTGGCGAAATGTGGGTTTACATGTCCGCCTCTGCCTTACCTTCGAGGGTTACAGGCGTGATGTTATATCTTTTACAATACAATTCAATTGAAGTTATAGGAACCCAACATTTTTCGAAAGACATTTTTATTAATATTGTAGAGTTGGTTCATCATTAGGGATGATGACTAAAGATTTTTATTAGTCCCTCTTTGAGATTTAAAAAAAATATTGCACATGTATTTTTTTCTTTTTTTACGTAATCTAAAGAATCTCAAGTATGTAGATTTTATACACACTAGTGACGTAGCGACCCCCACTCCCCAACTTATTTTTTATTAATATGATAAAGCAAAAATTACGTGTCCAATATTTTTTTAATATCTGACTGACGGACTAATTAGTTTTTTTTTTTTACCCAGGCATCATCCCTATTCTAGCAAGTTTTTTATCGTAACTACTTGTGTTCATTAATGCAAATGAATGACTATAATATTAACTTATTCACTACTTTTATTGGCAAACACATTGATATAACATTAATGGCATAATATTACGTTAATATCTTCTTTACAAATACCAATATACAGGGTCAAATTAAATTAGCTAGCTAAACCCTGCAGACGTGATAAGTGCCATTACATACGACAAAATAAAACGTTTTTTTTTAAGTATGAGTTGAGAAATTTTATTTTATCGTTTCAATATAGATTCCCATGAATTTACATAAAAAACTGTTTTTTTTTTACTGACATTTCAAGTACTGCGGTTGATGACCCCAAAAATAAATCATGAAATTAATTAATTTTTTGCTTTATCGTGTTCAGATATCGATTAGTTTAGTTTCGTTAATATAATAAGTTATCGCTGTAAAATCTAAATATTGATGACTATTAGAGTATAATATTATATTAATTATAAGATACAAATCGTTTTTTTTTTATAGATCCAATTAGTTTTGATAACGCAAATGTCCGGCTAATGTCCGGCTTCTAGAGACCTAGATTAAACGAAGAATAAAAGTAAGAAATTCAAAATCAAATCAAGGTATTTTAAACGAAAATACTTCTTCACTGAATTTAATAAGTTAGCCATTCCGAAACCCACATAGTCCACCATATAGTTTAAAAATAGCCAGATATTTTTATAGGCAGTCATAAAACTAGTCGTTTAGCTCAAAGAACGAATTCACTCGTGACTTTTACAGAAAGAATTCTAGACCAACAACGTGCTAGTGAGTTTGCCGTAACATTAAAACTATGAAACTGTACTCGAACAGCTTTTTAACGGATGAAAAATCTAGTTCTAAGTTGTGGTGAGAATGACCTCAAAAATACAGACATATCGACTAAATTTATATTTATTACTTAACTAGATAAACGCGTGACTTTACCGCGTAAAAAAATGCAACACTTACTTAATGAGTTCAGGTTAAAATAAAAATATATAATTTTATAAAAACGAGGAGCTCGCGGCTAAGTAATATCAGCAGCACGGTTCGATCCATCAGGTTAAGCTACGATTGCCGGGGTTGGTCTGTGGATGGGTGACCATCTTAGCATACCGAGACTCCTCCGTGCCTCGGAAAGCACGTTAAGACGTTGGTCCCGGCTGTCATTCATGGATCTTTGACAGTCGTTACGGGTCGTCAGAAGTCCGAAAAGTCTGACCATCAATCTTACCAAGGGATATCGTATTACCCAGTTACTGGGTTGTGGAGGTCAGATAGGCAATCGGTCCATGTAAAATACGCTGAATAGTCAGCTGCATCCGGATAGACTAGAAGTCGACCGATTGATTGACCATTTTATAAAACTACATACAACTAACTATGTATAAAAACTAAATATAAATAAAACGACTTTTAAAAAGTTGGTAAGAATTGTGTCCTAAATCCGTTTATTTATTGCTTTGAGAAGTCATCATAATCGATTCGGCGGTTTTGCAGTTACGGTGTTACAAACATACCAACAACTTTCGCTTTTTATTTCTTTTTAAAATAAGAAAGGATAATTGTCACTTTTTCGCAAAAGATTTTTTATTTTATTTTTTGCGTTAAAACTTGTTGCAAATGAAATGTCACTATTTATCAATATGATGGCGCATGACCTCTGGAACATTTAAATTAGAATTATTAAGCAGATGCAAAATCACTTTGGGTCAAGGTGACTTCACATTTTGACTAACGCGAATACAGTAGTCGACATAATATATATAACGCAGGATAGCCTTCACTAGAAGTGGTCATCGTATTAGTCGTTCAGTAGCTTGTATATCACCAGGATAGTGACGGATTCAAGAGCAGTTCATAGGCGTCGTAGTACGTCGCGGGCACAGATTAAATAGCTAGTCACGGGCTCCCCTGACATCATCTGTCATCAGATGACAGATGACAGCCGCCACGCAATCATCGATGCAACGCTCATGCTCAAGTGACAGTCACCAGCCAGTGTCACTCTTATCCGACCTCTTCGGTGGTTCCTAGTTTCTTCATAACAAAACTATATGGCGCCACTTGCTGTGGCGTCATCTAATTTATTTATCTTGATGACATTTGAGTATCTAATTAGATCAGCTTGACCGAGATTGGCTTTCCTCGAGACCACGGTTTGAATTATCTATTAATACAACATCTAGATTAACATAATTGATTGAGACTTATTAATTTGTAGCAGTTTTATTAAGCTGTTAATGTCGTTAACTGAAAATATTTCTGGCAATAATTCCTAATGAATTGATAAAAGATAGAAAAGTCAAGTTTCGATAAATATCAAAATGGGATGAAGAAGTGCTTTTTGACCAAAGAGCTTTCTTTCAAGGTTTATTTTAGTTTCTCTAGGAAATGCGACATTTATAACAGGGGAAGAAAATATTGGTGACATATTTTGCTTTTAAAGTGTCAGAAAATTGAGTTTATTAAGCTGCCACTAACCAGCTTCCAGCTTCAAAGTTTAATTGAATTTCGGTAAAGATGAGACATAAAATTGATTAGAATAACTTTTTTTTTAACCACATCGGTGAAGCTCTTGGTCTACTTCACTCCAGCATGCGTAGCATGATAACCATAGAAACGGGTTTTCTACCGGTTTTGTCGACAGAAGAATAGAAAATATGACAGATTGTAATTCTTTATCTGTCATTTTGTCTATTCTTCCGTCGACAAAACCCGGTTTCTATTGTGGTCATACCAAGCGTGTTGATGGTAAGTGATGATCAAGCCAAACGTAGAAGCGATCTTCATCCGGAATTCTCAACCACAGAGGAACTCAATTAATACTCTCATGATATATGTTAATACTCTCATCAATACAAATAACAACTAGATTGATTGGCGACATCAATAAAAATAATGATTTCATTTGTATTCTTTTGTATGCTCGTATTAGATCACCATCTGACAGAGGTCAAGAGCAATTTGCATAAACTAGATTAATAATGTATTTATTTTATTTATGAGCAAGGTCATTTATTATTATTTTTAAGAAATAAGCTTTTTTATTAATAATCTATTAAGGCATGACATCAGAAACTTGTCTGGTCTTCAGCTTCAATCTAATTAATTTTAGACATAGACAAAAGCAAATCTTGACTAATATCGTATTTTTTTACCAATTAAGAAAATGGTTTTATTATGTCAAATTCGAATTCAAAATATTTTATTTCACATAACCCTACATGGGCACTTATGAAACGTCAGAAGCTAGGTGCACGGTTCCAATTGGTCGTTTCCTATGGTGAAGATCCGGCAAGAAACTCCACGGTTACTCTTTTATAAATAGATGGCTTTTACAATGTTTTGAAATTACAGTGTTAATAGGTATGAGAGGGCAGTGTAGGTCTTTCAACAAGTACCAGGTACTTAACAAAATAAAAAATGGTAAACAAATCTACAATATGTATATTAAATAATAATATTTAATAAATCTATATTAAGTTAATTTAAAATATATAAAAATATATAAAATATAATGCTATTATGTAAAGATAGATCTTATCGGTATTACTTCCATACCTATTGACACTGTAATGTGAAAACATTGTAAAAGCCAATTTTTTTAAAGAATAACCGTGGAGTTTCTAGCCAGATCTTCTCCATATGAAACAACCAATTGGAACCGTGCACCTAGCTTCTGACATTTCATAAATGCTACAGGGGCACTTATGAAATGTCAGAAGCTAGGTGCATGTGAAATAAAATATTTTGATTAGTCCTTCTCTTAGAAACATAAAAATCCAAGTAAATCTAAATAACTAGAGTAGTATCTTGTTCTTGTAGCTATCTATCCAGATTTTTAAGAAATCTGAAGAAGGCTCTGTCTGTTGCATCGTGACAAAAAGCTCTTAGTCAGGTTTCGATACTCAAACGTGCTAAGCAGCACTAGCTTAGGGTGCTTCGTAGTTCAATTTCAAAAAGTAGAATTTCATTATTTTTTTGCTCTTTTTTATGCTAAATAAGTAACTCATATCTTTTTCATTTGACCAAAGAAACGGTGGATGAACTGTGTGAAAGATGATATGGCTAGAAGGGGGTGACTACCGAAATGACGACTAGGGGATCTCGCGCACTAGACGGCCACGACTGGCCGGAGTCGTGGCCGTCTAGTCGTATTGTATGGTGTGCGGCTAGTTGGCCGTTGCGACTAAGTTCGCGATTCGTATCGGTTTCTATAGTTTACCTGGTCGCTGCGGCCACTGGTCGTGGGCGTGGCCGTCTAGGGCGCGAGATCCCATAAAGAGAAGTATGGAAGATAATACATGTTGCGCCGACCTCAAATAAACTGGGATAATAGCAGGAGAATGACGATCTTTTTCATTTCTAATAGCTCTGTTCACCTTTTGATCAAAACACGAATAACATAACATCTATTTATTTTATTGCTTATTAAGTTGGTTTTACCTGTAGTCAGTGCCGGATTAACAACGTAGCAAGAGTAGCAATTGCTACGGGCCCCGCGCTAAAGGGGGCCCCGCGTATTCAAACCCCCCACCTCCGCCTGAGCATAATTTTTTGAGTGAAACTTATTAAGAACGTGAACGTGATACGTACTATCTTTGCCGACTAAGACGTCAGAATATGGGTAATACAATTTCTAAAAGTTGATTGCAAATTGAGTATTGTTTTTTTTTACCACTTTGTACATAAGAACCCATAGCAGATCAAAGGCCCGTCTATAAAATTTGCTACGGGCCCCGCGCTTGCTTAAAGCTTCATGCAGACTAGAGCGACGCGACAGCGCGACGCGACATCGGTTATTGTTATACCGTGAAGTTTTCTTAGAAATTTTATTGTTCGTGTCGCGCCGCGCCGTCGCGTCGCGCTGGTCTGCACGGGCCTTTATCCGGCACTGCCTGTAGTCACTAGAAGCTTTTTTATAAAACAAACCAGACAAGTACATTTCAAAGTCAGACTTCAATTAAATACAATACAATATCTACATAATTGTCTTCGCAAAGAAACTAAATTATAACTTTTAAACTGACTTTAATCTTACTTGAAATGACAAAAGTCTGCGATTAAGTAACTTAAATCGCATTGGGTTTGTATACCCGATACATTCTCAACCTCAGAGGTGAAGAGCAGTAACTCCAGTTTTTACGAATTAGAGCTTTTTTTTAATGAGAAACATCTTTCCTTTCGCTTTCCTGCAATCTGTGGGAGTGATTTCGTGAAAAGGGACGGAAGTGTGTAATGTGTAACAGGAAGCCGGGGAAGCGCGCGCTAGTTGATTTGACCAATGAGCGCGCGCGGTGCTAGAGTTGGCCGTCAGATGGTACCAACCCATTTTCCGAGAGATTGGTTTACTGTCAGCCAAGCTGTCAGATGTTACACATCATAATATGCAACTACTGTAAGGCGCGCTTGTTTTTTTTGTACTTGCTTTTGTGAAAAATCTATTCTAAGTATAAGATGGTGCTTATCAGAACCTGAATCTTACGACATAGAACATGTTGGCCTCGGAATTTTTATCATCTATACTGAATATATATATAATAATAAAGCTGAAGAGTATATTTGTTTGAACGCGCCAATCTCTGGAACTACTGGTCATATTTGACAAATTCTTTAGGAAGGCGGAGGCGGCTATAGGCTATTTCACATCACGCTACGACCTTTAGGAGCCGACCAAAAAGAAAAAAAGTCTGAAAGAACGTTAAGCGAAAACAAAGTAATACATAGAGCGGGGGGCCATGCGATGCGACGGGGTGGGCTGGGCGCCTAGGAAATTTTATAAAAATGTGGCTGTTTTTTTAATATAGATATTGTATATCTCACGACTTCCACGAACGAAGTCGCGAGCAGAAGCTAGTTACCTATAATCAAAACAAAATTTGGCTTAGCATGACTTCACAGTTATTATGAAGTAATTATAATGTCATCTTTGTGCCAAAGTGTTGCTGAAAATCGCATTTGGCACAAAGGTAGAAAGTTTAAAGTTGACAAAACTGCACTTGGAAATGACTTGTTGCCAACCCAACGCTTAACAACCACTGCAACAGCAAAATTATCTATTTAACCTTTATTTTGTTATAACACTAGCTGCAACCCGCGGTTTCACCCGCATAAGTCTCGATCTCGTGGAAAAATCGGGATAAAAAGTATATTTTCTAACCCAGGTCATGGTCTACCCATGTGCCAAATTTCATCCAAATCCGTTTAGCTGTTTTAGCGTGAAAGCGTTACAAACAAAGAAACTCACTTTCGTATTTATAGTATTAAAAGTCAGGACGAGCCAGCCGCCCCTGGTTCCGCGCCCCGGTTTTTACAACTTGACAAAACATCGATATTTCATTATTTTAAGTAAGTTTAATATCCAATAAAAATCAAAAAATCATCAATATAAAAATTTTACCAGATTACAAATTATTTATTATTCATAAATTATTAAGTTATGACAAAACAATAAATATTTACGAGTATAACAAAGCAATTGATAAGTATAATTTTAGCTGGAATATTAATTGCCAAATACGAAGAAATAGTTACCTAGATTAAGGCCCTCAATATACCATTGTCAGATTTTGAAACTGAAATTAGTGTCTAGAGTTTGATATAAATGTTCCACACCTAGACTGAAATAGCTCAAAATTTTAATTAAGAAATTGTTACAAGTAGATACAGAGTTTGTATAAGGTAAGGAAAAGTAAAAACTTTATAATATTTACATAAATACTTAAGTAAAAATAATTTATCTGCGTGATAATCAAAGTCACGATCTGTAAGATAAGAGGCTTTAAACATCTATCGTAATGATAGATAAAAACTCATTATTTTTTTACTATAAAATATTCAAACTGTCACATTCGATTTAAACGTCTCACGCATGACCGAACTCTATAATGTTGTAAAAAGGCACAGATCTAAAAAGCCCAGTATCTCAGTAATAAAAAAACCCGGTATCAATTCACCTTGGGGCGCCCGCGACCTCTAGCCTTTTAAAACGCTTGCAGTATTGTCCTTTGTGATTTCTTACTAGTCATAATGCATTATGTTCACTTCATTGAAAATTATATCTGAATCTGATAGTCAATTTATGAAAAAAATCTTTGTTAAAATATTTCATGCTATATGCGATATAACAATACATATGATGCATAGCAATGTGAATTGAATTGTAGGAAAAGAAACAGTGTCTTGATATTACTTAAAGAATAATAGTTTAATTATAAAATCTAGTCTTTTGTCTACTTTTCTCCTTAGTCAATCTGCCTAGCCTTTTCCCAACTATATTTGGGTCGGCTTCCAGTCTAACCGGATGCAGCTGAATACCAGTATTTTACATGGAGCGACTGCCTATCTGACCTTCACAACCCAGTAACTGGGTAATACTATACCCATTGTTAAGACTGGTTGTCAGACTTTCGGGCTTCTGATGACCCGTAACGACTGTCAAAGATCTGCGAATGACAACCGGGACCAACGGCTTAACGTGCTTTCCGAGGCACGCAGGAGTCTCGGTATGTAAAGGTGGTCACCCATAGTTTTCTCCATAATGTAGGTACCTAATATCTGTTAGCTACGGGCAAAATCTATATGTTGTGCAATCAACTTTGCATTAGGTAGAGCCTTCGGGGATCTAGCATTTGGGCATAGCGATGTAATAACCGTGCTCAAGATCGTCTATTTACCCGACTGCTCCAGAAGGGGGTAAAAAGAACTTAGATGAATGTGTGACGAATGAATGAAAAGAGAGTGAATGATAGCGTGACTGTTGACAGGGGAGAATGAAAGAAGAAAACGTGTCGAAAGAAGAAAACTTTTCGACCTTATTGCTTAGGCAATAAAGTCGAAAAGTGGTCAGGCGCCTATGTGCGCAATGGTACAAGGGCAAGAAGATGATGATGGTGCTTCCAGTAGGGGGTAATGGTTAGTACATTTTCGTCTTTTTGTCAGTAGCAGCCCGGAGTTTGCATTTGGCAATAGACTGGCCTCCATGAGACAAGATAATGGCAATATGTGGGTGCAAACCGTCAAAACAAAACATGGTATAAGGTCAATCCTATTATTATTTACATCTCATACTACATTATTTACCTTTCACGGGTCACTGACGACACGGCTATTATTTATAAACATTGCATTACATAGGGTTATGTACCAGAATAACCTTGCGTTGCCTCGGATGTAATGTGAACATAATCGGTTTAAAAGGAAATATAACATTATAACATTGGTTTGGGCGCTAGAAACCTACTCACGGGAAAATCGGATTGGTCGATCATTATCAAAGGTAAATAATACGTCCTTGTGTGCAGATTTCTCTAGTTTTGTTTTTATAAATATAGTGAATTAATTCTATTAAGAATTTATGATGTACATTTGATTACATTTTGTCATTTATCTTCTCTCGGCATGATCTAACTTCAACTGCATAATAATCATAAGGCGACGATAACCGACTTTTAATAATTTTATACTGAAGATCACGTCTAGAAGTGTTAATGATTTGGAAAAAAAAATGTTAAATAACAGCATTTTCTTAATAAACTAATATAGGAATATTTTAGATTATGTTTATATTACATAGTGAAATTAATTTGTAAAGTTATGTCTAACGCGGATAAAAAACTGAGAATCACGCAAAATCTATCAAGCGTATTTTACTGAAACCTTCACCATTTTAAAGATATTTTAATTATTGATATTTTAGTACACGTGTTTTATTAGAATACCTTTTGTTTTATGTATAATAAATTAATAATGCGTCTAATTTAGAACAGCGCTCCTTGATGGGCGAGTCCTATTACTGGCTGGCTACGTCGCGTTGCGTGAGCTCAGTACAGAACATGCAAGCTAAACAGCTGGGTCTAGAACTAGAAGCATGAGCATGAGAGTTCGTTTTATAACGAAAGTGGACACTAAGGAAGGATTTTTCAAAATACCCTAAGGCCGTGCGCACTTTGGACGCGTTTTCATACGAATTTTACCCGTGCGAACACACGAACACGCACGAACGATCCCGACCTTCCAAGTACTAAGGGTACGCGCAGACTGAGTGCGAGTTAGTCGTACGTATAGTTTCGACGACCGAAAACACACCGAACTAGTTGGAATTTTTCGTGCATTCATGTCGTGGTAAATATATTAGCCAGTCTGAAAGAACTGTCAGACGAACGTAGTACATTTGGTTATCACAACTCTCAAAGACAAATTTCACCACCAGCCAGATTATACTATACCAAGTACACTGCATTTCTCACACACGTGTTACTCAATTCCAAACCTATCAGCAATCACACGTTCGCAATAATCATCATAATCTGTCAATTTGCCACAGACTCACGCGCCGTAAATTGCGTTACAAACGCTGTGTCATCTGTCCATTGCTTTCTAACTAGGTATAATGTTCAAGTTTCTCAATCACCATTTGTGGAGACGTGATCTTTCGAAAGACATGATTTTAGATTTGTTAATATGTTATAACTTTTTCAACGGGGAATTTTGAACCGTCAAGAGAACAGGAAATCAATCTGCTGTTCCCTACATTTTGAGGAGCTATGCGAACATAAATGTAGGGAACAGACGATATTATTTTTTTTGCAATTTCTGGGTTGGTGCCATAGTGAAAGTTGTTCATAATGATGAGTCCCCATAAGAGGATGCACATGAATTCAATTTTACCCTGTATACATTTTAAGAAATATACCTGTATCGCCCTTGTCCATAATCTATATAGTAAATTATTTTTGACTCGACTGGATATTTAATGTTAGCCTGTTATTAACTACATACATTTTTACACACAACTAATCAGTAGATATTTGTGGCAATCGCAATCTGCAGCCTTATTGCCACACTCACAATCACAATTCCTTTCAATTTGACTATTTTGTTTAATAGTCAAAATGACAGAGATTGTGATAATCAATGTTAATAACGTTGTCTAACATACGGATTTTTCCAAAACTAAGAATCCAACATCCCGTCAAAATTAAGGGCGTTGTGATTGTTAGTGAGTTATGCAATTAGGGTGTTATGGTTTGCCCTCCACCTTAAAGGTCATCAACCCATGACCGCTGACCTCACATTATTAAATAATTATAAATTAAAGTCGCTTTTCGCGTTTGTCTGCATGTCCGCGTTGTTCTTCTAAACCACGCAACAGATTTTGATGAGGTTTTCACCATCGTTTAGAGAATTTATTCCGGAAGGTTTATGTGTATAATACGTTATTATTAAAGTTACATATAACTAAGAAATCGAAGAATCGATGTTTTGTCAAGTCGTGCGGGTCGCTAGTTATTAAATAATCCAAACTTAACTTAACTATATTTAGTACCACCATGAATTCTAAATACATTGTATCCAAAAGAATTTTCTCGAAGCACCTAATTAAGAAGTAATTAACGTGCACACGTCACATTTTTCTAATTAACAAAAATCACGAGTCGAACGAAAGTGAGGCTCTTAGCGTGAGACGAAAAAACGCGTTAAATGAACCACTTTCATTGCTGCTGTAATTAGGCTTAGCTAGTGTTTATTCGTTCTCAGGCGTCTGTTGCTAGTCCTATTGTCTTATAATTACGTTGCGACTTGGTCCATTCAGTACTTAATTTATTTATTTGTTTTATGGGTTACATTTTTAATTGACTTGGTCTTCTTCTTTTCGTGTGGTTAGTGACTAACCTGGTGTCAGAGTTATAAAAACCCGCCTATGGACTTGGCTTCACATGCCATCGAGAAATATCTCTCACGCATGCCGGTTTCCTCACGATGTTTTCTTTCACCGTTTTTGAAGCAAGTGATAATTATACAATACGCACATGAATCCGAAGAATCAGAGGTGCGTACCTTGTGTTCGAACTTGGCAGTCCGACGGTCACACCACTAGGCTATCACTGCTTGATTTCAAACCTACTTAATTTCAAATGTCATGAAATGAAGAATAAAAAAGTAAATTATAATTAGGTAGGTATCCAAAAAACCCGAGTACACGATAAGAAAAAGGACAAAGAAAATCTTAGATATTATCATAAATTAAAAGGATCAGACAACTTCTGTCAGGAGAGTTTCCCCCCACCGGCCACAGGCACAAATGAATACAGATGGTTCAGTGTAGGTATGAAGCTACAAGTACGCGGATAGCCCGTCGGGCCAATTCAGTGAGTTTAACGTAGTTATGAGCAAGTCGCTTTTTATTTAAATGCAAAATCATTCATCATCACAATCTGTATTCATCTGTGCCATAGGTAAGTTGTTGGAGGAACACCATAAAGATTTTAGCTAGTAAGTAAAAAGTCCGATGGAACCCTTCATGTTCCAGGGCCATCCATATCGGATTTCCCATGAATAAAGAAGTATATACTGAGTAGATTATTAGATTTATACTTATATTAATTTAGTTACAAGTCGGATTCTCAGTTGGGAATTTGGACTGCTTAAATTCCCGTAACTTAATTCCATTATTTTATCATTTTGCTGCTTCACTTAGCAGTCGAACCCGGAATTTTCCTTTTCCACGTTCTTTGTTCAATCTTTTCTACAATAGTAAACAAGTCACACAAAATGTGCTAAAAAGAAACTTCTTGAAAAGAAGTGCTAAACAAAAGGTTCACATACTTTCATTGTAAACTTAATACTTTAAAGCCTAGTGTTTATAAAAAAAAACTGGTGAGGTGGGTAGCAGACCACGCAAAATGAAGGGTTCCGTAGTTGGGATGAATTTATTCCAAGAAAAAACTTAATTTTGTTGTTGAAATAATGTTGTCCCATACATCGATATACGTCACGGTCAATTCTCCAACTGCAAATGTAAGTTTGTAATCGCAAAATAATATTATTTATGTGATAAAACTACAATTTCACGATTTTCGGATTTTTGCTTTGTCTTGTGCTGTGAGACCTTGCTTCTTTCTAAATTTCAAATTTCTAGGTCAACGGGAAGTTTGATTCATTTGGGTTTTGATTTATTTGCAAGTGTCAAAATATGTCGCATAAATGGCCGTATTTTTTATTGCGTGAACTTAAAAGATTTTTTTTTTGATCTTGATTTTTTAAGAGCTCTCAGGGACCACAGACCTTCGTATTTGGTATTAATTTCAACTTGACAAACAACACCTCCACGAGTTCCTGAAAAAAGGAGTCTTGACAGACAGACGAACGGACGGACAACGAAGTGATCCTATAAGGGTTCCGTTTTTTCTTTTGAAGTACGGAACCCTAAAAAACAATAAAACTACGTCTTGAATATTGTTAGGTATACATTTTATGTAACATTTGGTGAAATAATAACAGCTGCTTATGTCTGCGAATATATTTGAGTTTTGACGTAGGTAAGTGAAAACGTGGGACTAACGATACAGTATTCTAGATTATACAACAAACAAACAATTAAAGTATTAGCAAACATATTGTTTTGTATATCGTCTTTTTGCTCATATTTTTTTCATTATCTGGCTTAGGAATTGCAATTAGAATATTCCTAAAATTATCGATTATTTAAAACCGAAATTATTTTTAAACCATCTTTAACATAATTGAAAATTATGGTTTTTTCTCGCTCATATTTTGAATGGAAGAAAACATAATATTTTTTTTTTTTTTATGAAGATGGACTAACAAGATAACAATTTATTTACATAACGTGTTCGGTATAAAATTACAAATACTTTTTATTACTTACTTTCAAATATTATTTTTGTTATCTACTTAGTTTGACGTTATTGAAAAGGTTTAATGTAGGTTAGGTTATAATTAATATCGTAAGTTGTATGGAATGTACTCGTACGTATTTATTCCAAATAGATATTGTAGATTTTTATTTTTTTGAGTTTTCACTAGGTAAGCCGCTTAATTCTTATTTACGTTTTGTTTATTTACCGAAGAAAAAAACAGATCGGTCAACTTTACGTAATCTTTCAAGTAGACATAAAAACTTCCCTCTTGCGAAAGCTCTACTCACTCAATTCCGTAAAATTTTCACGTAAGCATCAAACACTACTTTATTCTACCTAGGTAACCTACGCTGTTACATATTAAAACCTGCTCAAAGCATCTCAAAATTCTAACCTCGTAATTTTACTTAATTCTACAAAAAATTACTTGGAATTACGCGAAACCGTATTCTGGTCGCGTAATTTTACGTAATTTTATCCTGTGTGTCCTCAGCTTTACTCTCACTGGTGTACTAACTACGAACTGTGAATAGTGATGGATCGAAAGTGATAGAAAGTTAGTGATGTGTCCGTCTGCCTCTTAAAAGTGAACTCGGAAAACATGGGACTGCATAAACGGGGAAGTGAGTACCTAGCTTTTTTTTACTTTTTAGGAGGTCTTCGTGTGATTATACTCCTGGAGTTCGGCAAAATTTTGGTATTTCTACTGTATAATTTTTTAAGAGTAATTTTTTCACAGCTGGGAAGCAGGAATTCCTGAATCGCGCTCCTTGGAGTTTTTAAGACTAATTACACAGCAATTTAATTGCCTGTGACATGCCATAAGTTGCAGCAAAATAAAAGTTGCACGGTCTAAACAGTGTTTAGACGGTGCAAGTCATTTGTTGCTTCAATTGTATTGTAGGTATGCCATAAGCAAGAAACTCGTATCATGTAAAAGGGGCTTAACACTCGCGATCATCGATCAAGCTTTCAATTGGTTTTTTTCAAATTTTCTATGTTAGTACAACCATTGCGTCGCAGCTGTCAAAAAGATGGATTTTCCAAACAGAGTGATCGATCAGCCACAAGACGTAACACTCTTGGAAATTAAATAGTTTTAATTTTAATATAGGTCAATAATATTTATTGTTGTAATCTCTTTTAAAAGGGTTTACATGCAGTGCCCTCTGATGGCAGGTTTAAATTAAATTGAATATAATATTTCCTATGTCAAAATATAAATGTTGTCATATAAAACCATTAATAAATTGCATACCAGACAGAAAACATGATGTGCTACCAAGGTAGTCTTCATCTACATCCTTGGATGATAATGCATAAGATACCTACAGACTTTTAGCACAGTGTAAAAGTTGTAACAGTGCCTAACAGTATTATGTCATCATAGATCGGCGGAAACGACGCGCTTCAAAATCTCAGTGTATATCAGTACGCAACAGTCTCGAGTGCGCGACAGTTACGCACGGACGCAGATGGTTCGCGCGCCCGTTAGCAATTATTTCAAGGTCACTGCCGAAACATAATACTGTTACTTTATTATACTGTGCTTTTAGATCCACTTGTACGACCAATCACAATTTTTTAAATTTATTACGTTTGAAGATGACAGAGACTGAAAGAGATATATTTTTTTGCACTAAATGCATTTAGTGATTTGCAGTGTGAGTGGGCCTTAACCTAACATGACATGGTGCTTGATCTTCATCCAAATATTATACTCTTATGTCTAAAATACACACTTAGTTTTCACCAGCTTTCATAACTCTTAAGCATCTTGAACGAGAAAGTGTTAACACAAATGTATTACATGTTGAGTTTAATTTAATATTGGTTTTGTTATGTCAGTGTTAACTGTCTATTCATAGTCGAATGTTTACTTTACATGGAGTTACGATCTTTGGTAGGGACGTGTGGATTCGTCGGAGTTTTAGTACGTTTGTGTTAAAATAATGTAGAACGTTAAAGAGGAAAACATAGTTGTTTTATGGTTTCTTGTATTTAAATGTGTGAGAAAACATCAAAGGTGTGAGGGTCATAAGAGGGCTTATCCTAAAAGTTGGCAACGTCGGAAATAGCTGTCAAATATTTACCTGTTTTGATTAATTTGGCAATAATACTGTATGGAATTATCAAATGTGGCTAAGAAGCGAACTAAAATATGGATTATGAGATGCAATTATTAATATCGTAACACCGAACTTTACAAATGCGTTTTTTACACCTAAAAAGGTTACAACATCAAATCCAGTGTTGCAATTCATTATTAATATTCTAGTTCGCTAGTTAGCCACATTTCACATTTTCATACAGTAATATTGTCAAATTAATCAAAGCAGCAAAATATTTGACTTCTATTTGCGACATTGCCAACTTTCAGAATCACGCTCTTAAAAAGGGCAATCGCATTTAAGAGTGTTTCGTATTTCTACAACACTTTTCAAGAGGATTGGTATAAGCTTTTCGGTATCTTAAGTAAATCCATTTTTGACTGATGCATCATCGTTATCGCTGATTTCTATCAGCGATAACGATGATGCATCAGTCAAAAATGGATTTACTTAAAACCTGAGGACGTAGACAAAGTGAGGTTCTCCTCACTTTGTCTACGTCCTCAGGTTTTATGAAAAATCTGAGTTTTGCTGAGACTCTTGATTGTATATTCACACTTTATGTTTGCGCTATTTTTAACTTTAACACACTTCATACGAGGTTCACTTGAAGATGTGTTTATTTGTTGGCCATTCTTAATTCGACAGTTTTAATTCAACTTTTAGTATTGTATGTTATTTGAATTTACAATTTAATGTTTTCCACCAATTGACTAAATTGTCAAGCCTCTTACTCTTGGACTAAATGACATTTAAATTAACGTATTTTTATGTTAGCCTTTTCAAACAACTAAAACCAAAGCATTCCATAATTTCATAGTGATTCACTGAGCCAATTCGAAGGTCTAAGTGAGACTGGGAGACTGATTATGAGGAGATTGGCCTTATTCATACCGAATGAAAGCTATTCAGTCGGGCCGGGTAATTGTCTGACTCATTACGGAGGATTTTACTCTGTGCTACATGTGAATCGTCATACATTTAACCTTTTGGTATTAGCGGAATTAATTTTTGAGAATTTTGACCTTTTTATTGTGAAGAAAAAGGTTACCTAGGTATAAACAATTTTATTATTTTTACACGGTTAGTCGGTGATAGACCGTACTTCAAAAAAATCATAAATAGTTACGATTTTCCGACCCCAATTAAACAGTTGCAAAAAATTGCAAGTATTCCAAATAAATAAGCATTCAAACTTATGTATAATAAAGCTATAAGCCCAAACAAGGCACTCGTAAAGAGCTAACATGAAATAATAACCGTACAGTCATAAATGGTCATTGACCGTATACAAATCAAGTTACATCACTATAGGACCATGACAGACAAACATTGACAACTTTCGAACTTCAAACATAAGCGTCAAATAATGACGTTTGCTGTCAAAAGCCAAATTTTGCCGCGTAACGCTCCAAAATGGCCGCCCGTTCAAACAGATTGGTTTTTGAGAGGTAGGTACTTTATATCTTCATCTTTATATCGCCCTCTCTTTTGGCGGATTCATCGAATATTGATACCGGTTCGTCGATTTCTCGATGGTGCTGAAGTACCAATCGATTACATGGGTCATGGTTCGCAGTTCTTGATAAGTGTCGATTGACGGTAGAAGCGGCTTTGATATTGGGATATTTTTGCTTTCAAAAGAATTTGTTACTAACCTCGAAAATTAATTAATCTGTGTAGTATGACTGGGCTTTCATAGGTCATATATTTTAAGATGGATATTTGAGACATGTCGGCTAGCACCTAAAACAATGCTGAAAGACTCGAATCTTCCAGTCTGATCACATTTGATCACATGATCTCAGGCTGTAGTAATAAGTGTTTTTTGTTTATAATTTTATTTTAATGTATTTTTTGCATGTGAGTGGAACTTTTATGTACATAGGTAAAATATTTTATTGCAAATAAAGATATTCTATTCTATTTGATATCGCATCGCATCATGTGCAGTGAGCAAGCGTCATAATCAGGTGATGATCAATGCTTGTTTCTTTGTATGAAAACAGTGCTTTGTATAGCAGTGTTTCAGTTGGTTGAAACCATTTATGGACGTGTACTAGGTACAACTTTGTATTCGTTACACACAAGTTCGCAATAATTGACACGGTAACCTATTTAAGGCATATGCAGAACAGCGCGACGCGACGGCGCGACGCGACTCGAACAATACAATTTCTAAGAAAACTTCACGGTATAACGATAGCCGGTATCACGTCGCACTGTCGCGTCGCGCTTGTCTGCACGAAGCTTTAAGCCGGCTTTAAAATATCCGATTCATAATACCATTCCAACATCCAATCAATTGAAATAATGTACAATTATTTCCAACCACCATTTCGTGCATCATTACTTTCATTACAGAATTTCAGTAGGTAATTGAACAATCATCCCATTCAGTATGATGAATAGCCAATATGAAAACCAATTAAAGTACGAATCGTAAATTATTATCTTCTTGAGTAGGAATCACAATTCTGGAATATTCTCCTTGATTGAATCTTGTTACGAATTGGACGTGGTTTCATATTTATTTTATTACTAGCTTTTGCCTGCGGCTTCGCCCACGTAGAGTTCGGAAATTATCTCACGGGAACGTACTGCCGGGAATAAAGTACCATCAAAGACGTTCATAACTAACCGCGGTAAGAACTATTCTTGCCCGCAGCGCTCGGCGGCTATAGAACCGAGCCGGTTACAGATGTGGTCATCGTGTTCACGGGATTTTGTTTTCAAACTGGTGCCCTAACTCATTTCATGTTCTAGCTGTGTGCCAAATTTCATCGAAATCCGTTCAGGTGAAAATATTGATATTGCTCATCAGAATTATGATCACTACATACAATCTCAAAGGTCTAAAGAATATTTGCATTCGGCCATTAAAACAATGCAACGTAGAGTCAACATCGACATTATTTGTAGACATTTTAGGTTCTTTTTTGTCTATGCTTTTTTATACTTACTCACTTCATATTCGTCAGAATTAAACCTGTTAAAAAAACAGCCTGCTATTATTCTCATACGCATTACATTTACATTCAAATAAGTTTATAAACCCAAAAACACTATGCTATTAATCATGGTCATAGTTAAAAATTGAATTCATTCGAAGCCCCTTAAGTTATGAACTAATGACTTATCTGTTTTCCCATAAAAATTAGCACTTCCAAATAGCACGTCATCAAACTACAATGTATAGAGAAAAACACTCTTTTCTTGCTAACACTGTTGTTCCGCACAACTGTACTATTTCACAATCAAAAGACCCTGCACTACATTTTACCAAAATGACTTTTGCCCCACCCAGAAATAACAATAATATCCCGTTATTTCTGTGTTGCCAAAGTAAAATAATTCATTCAGTTGCCATAATGAATATACATTTAAAGTGTGTTACAATATAAAAAAATTGGTGAATATTATAATTCGATATCAAAATTAATCATTTTAAAATTTAAATCAAAGTTAATCACGACAAATGTATTATATTATGCTCTCCCCACCATTTCAATGACACTCACAGTACCTCCCAAAAACGTGTCAGTCACCATGCTACCCCCAATTAGGTTTTCTTCAAGTTTTAAAAGCGAACAGTCGGGCTGTCTGAAGGTCGCCTGAAAATCGATACACGAGCTCTGTCTTGTACTACGCGTATGTGAATAATTTACTCTTTCATAGGTATTTGAGTTCGATTGATGTGGCTATCATGGGGCGCTGTTTTTTTTTATTTGGCTTTAGTGAGTATGGTGTGGCAAAAAACCTTGGTGTATTATTTAATTTTTAAACGCAATAACGATCAGGAATACGGTATTGTAGACTAGGTGTTTCAAAACCTACTAGGCTAAGTCATTTTCAAATGGAATTGAAATGTGTGTTGTTTTCATTGATGTCTAGAGAAAATTAAAACATAATAACTCTCTTTAAGGTCTCACCAAAGAACTTACATTCTGGTCATGCTCAGCGCATGGCAAAGATTTTAGGTTGCTTTAAACACAACTCTTCTCTTTACTCTAAAAATGTATAAGTACTTTATTTCACAACAGAAAATACATTACAAAAAAAGAAATAGATGTTGAGGCTTTAAAGGTAAACAATTCTCTCTAAGGCCCACTTGCATCACCAATTCACTTGCATCAGCAGTGATAGCCTAGTGGTGTGACCGTCGGACTGCCAAGTTCGAACCCAAGGCCTCTGATATTTCGGATTCATGTGCGTATTGTATAATTATCACTTGCTTCAAAAACGGTGAAGGAAAACATCGTGAGGAAACCGGCATGCCAGAGAGATATTTTTGACGGCATATGAAGTCAAGTCAGAGGGCCATGGCGGCTTTAAAACTCTGACACCAGGTTAGTCACTAACCACACGAAAAGAAGAAGATCATCAATTACTAAATTAATTTAGCGCTAAACGTATTTAAAACATCATTGTCTCCATCATTTTAAACACTGGTATTCAGCTGCATCCGGTCAGACTGGAAGTCGACCCCGACATAGTTGGGAAAAGGCTCGGCAGATGATGATGATATGTCTCTATCATTTTCAAAAGATTGACAGAAATAGAACGATGTTTCAAATTCGTTTAGCGTTAAGACCCACGCAGACACGCGCAACGCGACTGTAGTGGAACGATTTCTATGAAAACTTCACGGAAATTGTTCTACCGGTACCGACGCGCCTGTCTGCGGAAGCCTTCAAACGTTTAGTGATTGATTGTGGCCTAAATGCACGTCAGCACGCGACTACTTTAAGAATTGCGTCCTCATCAAGGTGACATTACAACACTTTGAACTGAAGTATCTAGAGTATTCTGCTGACCTCTGTCTCCTCAAACAGCGTTGTGATTCCATGATACATATCAAGTTCAAAGCCCAAGCCTTGTGTTTATAAGTTAAATGTCACATTCCTTCGACATAGCTCACTGTAATGGCAGCGCGCACGAACGTTTGTTTGTTTGAAATGCATTCAATGTGCACTAATGAGAATTTGTTCTATATGGTCAAGAAACAATGTAGTAGTTAGTTAAACATATTTTATTATACATTCAGCAAGTACCTTGGCGAAAGTTCAATAACAAAACTACTTTATTTTATCCAGCCGGTCGATTCTGTAAAAATATCACCGTGAAACTTAGCTGAAGTGAGCGTGAAGTGAGCTGTCAATAGTGTTAATCCCTAGCATCCTGCCGGTCGGTTTGTGACAGTGACAGCTCACTTCACGCTCACTTCACCTAAGTTTGACGTTGATTTTTTTACAGAATCGACCGACAGTTCTTCTTTTCTTCTTTATTATTTGTCAATATTGTGTAATATCTAGCAGAAGAGCTCTTTTTGAAACCACCGCCCTGAGTATAGTACACTACCCCTACCAACTAAAGGTTCAGGTTCAGTTGGACTTCCGCCCATTTGACCATCATGCTCAAAATGGGCGTACGTCCAACAGAATTGAAATATATCTCAAATTGTAGCCTAAAATTAGTACTCTATTTCATAATATGGCAATGATTACCAAAGTCGGGGAACAGAGATAGGGCTAGTTGAAAAAATTGCATTTTTCTTTACGGCTTTCAAGCAGCATGCTGTGTACTTAATTGAAGGGTATACCAGTAAAATTACAGGTACCTAGTCAAGTTTGTTTTTAAACTGTCAAGCGATCACCTGCTAGAAGTCGTCTCCTCGTAAGCTCTGAACGGTTTCTACGAATATGTGTCGTTTCGAGTGCGTTTTGCTTCTACACAATCGCTGGTCCATAGGACAGTTTTCTGGTCGAGAACACAGTACTTATCGCATTCGTAATACCCGATTCAACATTCATCGAACCCACATCTAACCCATGGATCAGTAGCAGTACCTTATTTAAATAGTCAAAAACATTGGCACTCCCCAAATCCATTCCCAGGACCAACCCAAATACATCTATTCCACTATCGTTTCCCACACTAAAGGCCTACATTCACGAGCGCCGCATTATTTCAGAACAACAGTGATATTACCAAAAAGTATCAATTATGTAGCGCGGGCCATTGACGGCCGGAAGCGGGCGCGACCGTTACGTTCGTGGACACACGCCTTTATTTTGTGGTGTGAAAGATGAGATTTAGCGGGTTTTGATAACAATATTGTATTGGCCGTGATGAACCTACCTGTGTTTTTTTTAAATTTATAATATGTTTTTGATTGAAAGGCAAGCTGGCTTCTAAGAGAATTGGAAAAACGGCGCGGATTCATTTAAACTAAATATGTATCATACGGTCTACATAAATGAAAAAATCTTTTATTTTTCAACAGAAAATAGAAACATGCTGTTGTCGAAAATAAACTATTTGCAGTAAATTATAAAAAAAGGATTAACCTAATAACGTAAAACGAAGCAGGGAATTTCCGTCATCAAAAACAATATTATAATTAGTTTACTGGGCGTTTCCGTAGAAATTCGTCCCGGTTACAAAATGGAGAAAAGTGGATTATTTTTATTAAATAGTGTTTTTATTATCTTGTAATGATTTGATATTCATTAAAGATTACTGTTATAGTTGCAAAACAACAAAAGAATACCCATTTTCTGAGAAAATATGATTTGTTTGGGACAAGGTAGTGTTTCTGATTTCCATTTTGTAACTTGTTTGCAATAAAATAAAATATATTTAGATATTTAATTTTTAACGGAAAAAGTGGTTTTAGCATAGAAACCGCTACTTTCTTTAAAAATTATATATTAATCAATTAGTAAATGCGTTAGTTTTTTTGTGATTTAGTAAAAACATATTCAAACAAAGTGGATGAATTACACGTAGACGGTAACGCTTTGCAAGTTTAGACACGAATGATTTTGACAGCACCTGATTGCCAACCGAAAAAACTTGCGGAATCGATGAATAATGTTGCCAGGAAAATAAATGTGCTAAGATTTTGGAAGTTTATTTTTTACTTGTGGAAGAAATACCGTTACAAAGTGGAATTTTCCACTACGTCCGAAATCGTGGGACACAATTAAAATAGTAAAAAATAATTATTTTTGTATTAAAGTGGCTGTAATTTATGTTTTATTTTAAAATAAATCATACATTTGAATATATTAAAACCTTTTTACATGCATGCTTAATTTTATGTCATCAATAATCTAACTCAAAGTGTGTCACGAAACTGTGGGACACCTGAAAACTGGGGGGGTTCCAAACATATTTTCGTCTTATTTTAATAATTATTATAGTAAAAATAGACTAATTCACTGTTATTTACTGAGTTTATTTATTATACTATCATAATAAATTGTGAATTACAATAATAGGCCTTCGGTCTTCTAATGAATTATAAATAAAGTCATGGGACAGCACAAAATGAGAGTGGATAAATTTCTACGGAAATGCCCTACTACTAAAAGCCGACCCAGCTCCCCATACGCTGCACGCTTTACCGCCCACCCCAATAGAGGGGTGATCAGAACACCATGTAATCCTGACTCTTCGAGCGTTACTCTTCACGACACTAAACTGGAGACAGTTCACACGTTTTCCGATTTATTCGTTTAACCTCTTCGAAGGAGTCACGCCAAATACGTAACCGTGGAATTTCTGTGGCAACATATTTTTCGATAAAATATTGCTTTTTTTGTTGAGAAACTATTTGTCAAGGATATTAGGTTTGTCTTTGGAAATAATGCTCGATAAATAGATACTTTTCAACCCTTTTCGAGTTTTTATTTATTTATCTATTTCTTGTTTTTATTATTTTACTACTTATATTAATTATTATTAGCACAACAGTTTTTTTAAAACGTCATAATTATATAGAGGAGAAACTCAAAGACACCAATTTAGACAAAGTATAAGTGAAACTTAGTAAAGCTTCATACAGACAAGCGCGACGCGACAGCGCGGCGCGACACTGGTTATTGTTATACAGTGAACTTTTCTTAGAAATTGTATTGTTCGAGTCGCGTCGCGCCGTCGCGTCGCGCTAGTCTGAACGAGCCTTAAACCCAACTCAACGTATAGGTACTTATTCCTCAGCATACGAAATCGGAGTTAACCCCGTCACGCCATCTTCTGGGTGAAAAGGTCAATCACCTACGTTATCTCAATCAAATATTGAATAAACGTTTTCCTCAAACTCCTTCCAGTATTACGTATTAAAATAAATATACTTAAACACGCATCGCGAATCGTAATATACGTTAATAATCGGTTTTCACGGTTATATAACTTTATTGTATGTATACGGTAGTTAACTGGTATGTAATCGGTATAGAATATACGTAATAGAATTTTATACGTTTAATTAATATTGCCAATTAAAACATAACAATATTGTTTCGTAATGTTTATGATGATAAATAAAAAAAAATATTTATACAATTTATTAATTACACGTAAAGTTTATAACTTGTCATAATCGCTTCTCATCCATCACGAATAAGATTAAAAAGTTGGTGCATATTTGAAATAGTATCTAAATGTCTGCTGGTAATTAAAAGGACGACTTTATGAGTAACTTAACCTAGTAGACCTAGTCCAATGGGAACACTCGCCACGAACAATTTTACTCAAAAAAAAAAAAAACGTAAACACCCACTTAATTATTTTTATTATTATTTGTTATCTCACTATCTCATCATAAAACATCACAACTCTTTCGAAATCGCTTTAAAACATCAACTATTCATCAAATTATTATCTTTTCTGAGTCGCTCTCTCTTGTCAGTTACTCCACACCCCAATGACCCGATACTCGCATGTAACTATTAAACCATAATGTTGGTGTAATATCGTTGCACGGGTTATTCTCAATGCCTATTGGAAGTTGTTCGGGGATGTATAGTCATCCACTCATTCCCCTATTACGGGATGTAGCGGATTATAGGGGGGATGGGGGCTTTAGGCAATCGTTGCGTGTTCACGCGATTGGTGGATTTAATAGGAATGTACGGATTTTATAGCGTGTTTAGTGGGATTGCAATTTGTCTGTGGTTTGGTTATTATGGTGAAGTTAGAATACGTTCTACAGTGGACTATAATAAAACAGATTTCTATTTTTGGTTTTGTTTATCCACTTGAATTAATGGAGAACATCTAAAAATAATGGAGAGGAGCTCGAGGCTAAGTAATAACAGCCGCATGGTTCGATCCATCAGGTTAAGCTACGCTTGCCGGGGTTGGTCTGTGAATTGGTGGTCGGTATCTTAACATACCGAGACTCCTCCGTGCCTCGGAAACCACGTTAAGCCGTTGGTCGCGGCTGTCATTCGTGGATCTTTGACAGTCGTTACGGGTCGTCAGAAGCCAGAAAGTCTGACAACCAGTCTTACCAAGGGGTATCGTATTACCCAGTTACTAGGTTGTGGAGGTCAGATAGTCGCTCCATGTAAAATACGGTATTCAGCTGCATCTATCTGGTTAGACTGGAAGCCGACCCCAACATAGTTGGGAAAAGGCTAGGCAGATTGATTGATATTATCGATGCATTTCTTCGGCACAGTTGTAGTCTCACGTTTTTGAAATAATACCGGCTCTCATGCCCTTCAAACTGGAGCAGAGCAAATAGCAATTCTGCCAGGCGGAACCAATAGAGGCTTACACACCTTGTTTCAGCTCCTGTAAAGTTCCAGCTACCTCAGTTCATAATAATTCTGATAAAATTCAATCAATTGAATGGACTGTCTGGCGTCAATACTTCTAGTTTCATGAACATAATCTTAAAAGGAATTTAAGGATGAAGCTTACACCCTAATCCATGTGAATAGATCGTACAACCTTTACAGTCACATTTGCTATTACATACATAGGTTAAAGTGCCTCGAACTTGAATCGGCAACTACTAACGGTAAAGTTGGTCTCAGATAAGATTTTAGCGTCACTAAGGCTAAAAGGCTCTCACCACACAGGCGCGTCTTGACGCATGGCATGAGATATCGCGACTTCTCCATGAATCGCGACTTCTCGCCTCGGTTTACCACGGCTTCTTCTTTTCTTATTCCATAATAATTACTTCAAAGATTGTTGGTTAATGTTATGTATATGTATAAATAAATAAAATCAGATTGATTAGCAAAGTTACAAAATAACTATGGTCCGTATATTCAAATCACAGCTGTCATTCTTGCTTGTGATAAGAAATAGCTATCAAACGATTTTACCTAGTACGAGTATATCAATCTGTTAACTCTCTGACCTCAAATCAAATCAAAATATTTTATTTCACATTTGAGAAACATTAAAGTTTAATTTAATAAAAATTACATAAAAATTCTGACGTTTCATATGTGCCCAAGTAGGGAAATAATTATGAAATGTCAGAAGCTAGGTGCATGATTCCAATTGGTCGTTTCCTATGGAGAGCCGGCAAAAAACTCTACGGTTACTCTTTTAAAAATAAACGGCTTTTACAATGTTTTCAAATTACAGATTTATCTGACTGTGTATAAGTATCGCAAAGTCGCGTCGCGTCTGTGTGGCCCAAGCCTTTGAGGAAGATTCTCTACCATTTCGAAGCGTCACTAAAACGTTAAGATTCGCTAATAGTTTTCAAGATTCTGCTAGCTAAATGGGTCAGACATTTACCAAAGCGGGCGCTTACAATCTATTACCAACAAAATCCAGGCTTTTGTAGGTCACGAGGGAAATCAATTAAGGTGTTTTAGGTGATTTTAAGGACTTTGTTTCTGCTCACAAATTGCCATTTAAACTTTACCTTACATGGTTTGTTGATCAAGGAATTTAACAAAATGTATTTATTTTTCTTTTTTGAATGGGGACCCACGGGTCAGGCTAAGTTTTTTTAAAGCGTCTTTCGTTGCTATATTACAAAATCTACCATACGAAATATCTCATGAGGACAGATGGAGAACAGACTAATAATAGTTAACATTCCATTTTTTTCCCTCTTACTTCTATCATTACAGAGTTACATAATGATAGTATGCTTATTTAACTCTTATCTTTACTTATTAGTAACTTATTATGTTATGTTTGTAGCTATAAAAAAATGGCGCCAGAAAATCCTCCTGAACACACAAAACCTGTAACCTGTTAAGGTTACTTTAAGGTTATTTTGTGCATAAGGTATCTAAACGCTATAATAAAGGACCAATCCTATTTGTTACCTAAATATAGTTAGCCAGTAAACCCCGTGAACTAGATCACATCAATTTACTCGATCATTTACATAAATAATGGTAACATCGCGATGACAGCAATTACATCGTACCTACATCTACACGGACACATGTTGATGATGGAGGGGGTGTGTGGGGGGGTGATAGTCAGCTATTATTACGGCTTCGGCTCTGGTTACGATGAGGCCTGCCAAGTGCGGCCCTCGGCGAACTAGAACGAAACTGTTGGAGTTTTTCGGGATGACCGGTTTTTCATGTATTATATATAATGTTAGGATATAAGATGACAGAATGCGTGAGTAAGAGAATTTCAAGAAAATTGCATTCAAGGAAAATTATTAAAGTAGGTATACCTATTATGGAATTTTCAGATAACTCCGGGTAGATAGCTACTTTTACAGGTTGCGACGTAAATGGTGGATATAATTATATCTCGGTTTCACATTTTTCCCTTTTTCTTTAGTCTAGGAAATATAATATTTAAAACTGTGATACATCTCAAACTATGAATGCCACACCCTATACAGGGTATCAGGGACATCGACGCGAAGCCGGTTACCATGGATTCAGTACATGATTCTGAGCCCCCCTGCGTTGGAATTTATCACCGGTTATTTAAAAAAAAAACAGCTTTTCCATACATTTTGACCGCGTAGGTATTGCACTTTTCTATTTAACAGCAGATTTTATTTTTTAATAACCGACGAATAATTTCAACGCAGGTGGTTGCAGAAATATGTACTGAATCCATGGTAACCGGCTCGCGTCGACGTCCCTGCCACCCTGTACGATTCCCAATATTATACCTAAAACAGCCCTGTATAATAAATAACACAACACTACCAAAGTCACTTCCTAAACAGTACATCCCAAATTCCCGATCACATTAGATAATCTCCTAGCATTGTCGTTTTATTTCTGAGACGAGTTCAGATGTCTCAGACAGCTAAGTTAACTAGAAAATGAAGCCAGCACAAGCTAGGCACTAGACAGTCAACGTAATGTAATGGCTGATAGCAGATCTTTTGATGAGAGAACAATGCTTTAAAAAATAAATGTATTGTTAGTGGAGTAAATCTTTTTTAACCTACGATTTTTTTTTTTTAAATAGATTGCATTTTGAATGTTAAAGGCTTGCGCATACAAGCACGAGGCGATAGCGCGACGCGACTCTAGTACATAGAACTTGTTCTACTAGATTCGCATCGCGCCTGTATGTGGGACCCTTAAAGTGGCATTAAACATTACAAAATGAGGAAAGGAGAGATCTTTAGTGCTATTGTAATTATTTATTTTTTGTCTTGGTAATATTATAACAAATCATCGCGCGAAATCATGACCGTCACCCAGTGTCAATGCGGTGCTCTTGACCAAACCATGTCACATTATGTTTGAGTGTCTCCATACACCTGCAGTTCTGAGGGCCTTACAAATCACCACTGATGGCGCGATTGGCGTGGCCAGCAATCCGACTCATCTTACATAATAAAATATTTGTACTTTTGTCATCGAGTCAATAAATTCTAGCCTTTACCCAAATATGTTGGGATCGGCTTCCAGTCTAACCGGATTCAGCTGAATACCAGTATTTCACATGGAGCCACTGCCTATCTGATCTCCAGTAACTGGGTAATACGATACCCCTTGGTAAGACTGGTTGTCAGACTTTTGGGATTTTGACGACCCGTAACGACTGTCAAAGATCCATGAATGACAGCCGGGACCAACGGCTCAACGTGCTTTCCGAGGCACGGAGTCTCAGTATGTAAATATGGTCACCCAACCACAGACCAACTCCAGCAAGCGTAGCTTAACCTGACGGATCGACCCGTGCAGCAGTTATTACTTAGCCACCAGCTCTTCAACGACTCCAAAAGAACAATTTTATTTTATTTTATTTTTCTCCAAAAAGAACAACAAACAGCTACAATAAAAAACAGAAACAAGAAATACATAAAAATTAGGATACATAACAGTGAAAATGATAGCTAGGGTTACATAATAATTATTTTAGGATCAATATGTAATCCATGTAGCACATCACAAACTAAAGAAGAAAAGAAAATACGTTTATTTGCGGTACACATGACGCAAAGAAAGAACAAAACACGAAAATAAACAATATGGGGGAAAATATGCGTCAAACTCAAACTCAAACTCAAAGCATTTATTTTAAATAAACCAATTACAGGCACTTTTGAACTGTCAAGGGGTCGGTTAGTTCGAAAGATGAAGCTAGATGCCCATTCCAAAGCGCAGTAGGTTCCTATGGAGAAGAACGGGCAAGAAACTCCACGGACACTCTTTTAAATCAATTTTAATCAGCGTCACATCCACGCAAAACGGCCATCGCTCAGCATGATGCTGCGACCCTATGCGAGACAGAGCCCCAACGCTGGTTTTCAGCGACAGCCGAAAACCGAAACACGGAGCCAAAACCGAAACTAATCCTCTTCTACTTTGTCCACAGAGAATGGTCTCCTCTCGTACGAGAATCCGAACTACCACTTGGATCCGTCTCGGATGGAGTCTGCCATCTACAGCGATCTGTACGACATGCACGATGACAAGAACACACCAGATGAGTACGACAGCTATCTGGATAACAGGAGGTGAGTCACATAAATAAAGTTTTTTTTATTAAGGACCTTATCACAGTGGCGATTTGCAAGCGAGTTATCAGCGAGGCCATTGTTCAATGCGCTCGCTGCATGTGCGTAGCGAGCACGCCACGTGGTCGCCGCGTTTGCGTGACCTGAGTAGAGAGTATAGAGGGACAAGCGAGTGTACTATATTGTGAAAACGCGGCGAACACGTTGCGTAATCGCTGTTAGCTCGCTTCGCATCCCCGGGACACAACGTTCACAAATCGCCTCGCTGAAAAAACGCCGGCAAATCGTCAGTATGATAACGTTCTAAAAGATTTCAAAACGAGAAAGATCTGTTAGGATCTTAGGTAAAACAGGACATGCTGCGCCGACTCTAACATATATATCTTATGAAAAATCATTACCCTCCTTCAGGGGCAGTCGGGTAAAATAGAATAAAGGCAGGAGATTGATGGTTTCCGGCATTATAAGCAGATTTAAATGCTTTACTGTGAAGGGCTAGGCAGTGAGGAAGTTACCGGTGTTTTGGCCCTGAAAACGCACAGTTTACTTTAATCCACTATCGCCAAGGTTGAATTCCGTATAGTATTTTCCGTTCTTTGAAGAAATAATCACGAAAATCTTGATGGAGAGATGACGCCCCATGGTTTCACTTGCGGAAGTCTCGATCCCGTGGGAATATCGGGATAAAAAGTATCCTATATCTGAATCCAGATCATGGTCTACCCGTGTACCAAATTTCATCCAAATCCGTTCAGCCATTTTAGCATCAAAGCGAAACAAACAAACAAACTCACTTTCGCATTTATCATATTAGGTAGGATAGGTAGGGTGAAGTCACACGAAATCTATCAACTATGAATTTTGTACTGATAGATTAATTGCGGAGAGGATTGCTACGAGTAGTACCTGCTAGCAATCCATCAAATCCCCCAAGAATAAACTCCATAGATAGAAACACAACTACATACAAATCGGAGTAAACCCATCAAAGTTTTAATAACTCCATCAGAGCGAGGGGAACAATCAGACATTCCTCGCTCCCAACCTAGCTCAACATTCGGGTAGCACACGATATGGGTTAGAGCGGAAGTTCCACCATGCGTGGTAATTGGGGCAAGCAACAGGCTAACATACCTTTATACCTACTCAGACGAGTGCATGCATCTATGACAGTTGCTGAAATTGCTTTGTTAGCAATTATTCTTCGTAAGTAATGATGTCATTTAATTATTCATTAGGTACAATAGTTGCTCGTAGATCGCTACAGAGTATCGTGATTAACAATATAATCATCATCTTTTAAACTACTTAGTAAAACAATGTTTTTTTTTTAAAGTAATGAAGTTCTTCTGGCCATCTTTGTCTTATCTGCTGCGATGTCGTTAGTCATATAAAGATCTCCTTTGGGTAACGGGACCATGTCCATATTTATAAAATTTGTTTTAATTGGCAAGTTTATCATTTAGATAAAAAGATAGAATAATCTTTATAATTACAGAAAACAAAGAAAAAAAATTGAAAATCATATAAACATATAAATTACAGATTTAAATGTAGAAATTTTACATAGTATGACACAATGGACGGTCCATTGTGTAATCTTAAAAGCACCAAATGTGTTTCAAATCAATCACAGCTGCATTAGTATCACTACCACGTGTTCAAGTGGTCTTTCTGTCCTAATTCGTGTGAGTGACGTGCGTTGTTACGTCACATAGATGGGTGCATCGACCCGCGCAGTGCGCAGTCGCTGCATCGATCCGGTGCATTCGAAGCTGAGTGCCTCGCTATCATAGTGGAGGACTAGTGCTTTTCATGTTTTTCGGATAAATGGTATTTTTTTATGTAAAAATTGTAATAATACCTTAACATACATGAAATTAGCTACATAATAATATGAGATGTCCATAAAATTATGAATTCATTTGCAAAATGAAAAAAAATCGTCATTTAATACTTAACGCTTTATAGGTACGGTCAGCGACAAAAATCGATTAAAACTGGCACTACTTTTACGCATCATCAAAATTGACACAAAAGTATTCGATACTTTTATATTTCCGCATTTCATATAGAGAGAGTTAATTTCCTTTTAACTTTACTTCTGTTCTGTATTTAATTTTAATTTAATATTAATATTGAGCTCAAAAATTAAGGTTTGGACTTTTGTTTTTGATTGTAGGTACTTACCTAAATAAATTAAAAACGTCTAATTTGGATTTATACAAAAATATGTATAATTTGTTCTTTCCATAAAAAATTACACACCCAATAATATTTTCGAGTGCACTCACCTACTTCAGTCATTCACTGCAATCGAAATCTTTGACATGACAACAAAACAGCGCGCAGTTACACTTAATAAATCAGCTAGATAATTGTTCCAATTACATTTTTTTCCTAAATACTTAGTGTGTCTGTAAAAACGCTTGTCTATTGGCCTCACGATATACACGCAACCAGCGAACAGAGCAACATCCGCTGCCAATGTGGATAATAGCGCTGCAGTGTGGCGCAAGGCATAAGCTAACAGCGGTTTATCAACCGATGTATAGAAGAAGAATTTTATAGGGACCATACCAGTAAAAGTACTACAAGAATCTTTTGTCTCTCAAAAGACACTGACACCCCGGCGCTGTAGGTAAACATTAATTTATGCAATTGTTTTGTGAAATGTATTGAAAAAACATGATTCAGCCGGCCTTAGTTCACGCGCCAAGAGATCCTTGCCGACAATTTACTATTCGTCAAGTAGGTTTAACTATATTATGCGTTTGTACATATATAAAGTATTATGAATATCCCGAAAAAAAAATCTTTTCCTGTCAGTGTAAGTGGGTTTAAAACATTAAAGGCAACAAAAAAAAAAAGTTTTTTCTCTGGTTTACTTAATGCGGCCTTACTAAACCTCATAAAACAGCATTAAGGATTCATGAAGAAAATGTACCTAACGGCCTAGACAAAGTGATATTCTATCAACGATAACGATGATGGAAAAGTCAAAAATGTATTGGATTCCCATTACTGACAATTGACATAAGCTACCGAAACGCTTAAGTCAATCCCGTTGAAAGTCGTTGTAGAAATACAAAACGCTTTGAAAGCTATTGCCACTTGTCTAGGTCCTCTAGACACTGTTATTTTATGAAGATACAGTTTTCATAACACCTACATATTTACCAGCTGTATTCTCTTGCTATGCACTCACTAGTTTTATGGCCTCAGTACACGGTACACACGCAACTCGCGAACAGAGCAACATCCGTTCTAAAAGATAATAACGCTGCAGTGCGGCGTGTTTCTATGCACTGAAAACTGAAAACGAACGACTTAAGATGTCCGTAATTCCGGTTTTTTTGTTGAAACTTTCAGTTCTGTAATAGATGTTGGAAGAATTTTGGAGTAAGAACAGTTTTTCGGTGTTTGCCGTTTCAATAATTGGCACGACGCACGAAATGCACCGAAACTTACTTTTAGGACAGTTAATTAAGACATGTAGGTCGCAAAAAATTGCACTGCACTTATTTTTTGGGATGTTGTTAGGATAGATAACAGGAATGTAAAACCAAGTTTGCAGCTTCGAAAGACATGTGGTAACTGCGTGGTGCTCGAAAAAGATCTCGCAATTTTCCTCGAGAACTTGGTTTTACACTATTGGTATCTATCCTAACAACTTCTCAAAAAATTAGTAGAGTGCAATTATTTAATTTTCAATTTTTTGTCACCTAACGCGATTTTTGTGTCTACGTTGACTGGCCTATTTGAGGATGATCGTTTACCAAACTTGAGGTTTCCTTAACAACAGATTTAAAAACTGACCCGAAAAGGATTTTGGCATGGAGCATGCTGTCCAGCAGACGCCTTTCGGATGAAATTATGATGTTAATGGTACTACGTGTTCTTGCAATAATCCCTTTTCGCCTACTTTTCACTGGTTTTGATATTGCATGACGATGATAAAATCGCTAGTTCTATGGACATACCAGCTAGCAAGGCGGAGAAAAAACATCCGTTGTCAACGTAGATAATAAAGCTGCAGTGGAACAATTTATAGGCTTACAGTGACTTTATATATATATTTTTTTTTTAAATACTTTCTTCTTTTGGTCAGTCAGCTTGAGTGTCGGTTTACAATAAATTGTCGACTAATATAGATAGGTAAAAGCTAGCTAGAGCCGATTGTAAGCTTAAAATGTGCAATGCATCAATTGTTTTAAGATTTTAATTACATCCGCTCAAATTGTTTTTTATTCATAAAATTTAATTAAAGATGTCGGTAGGTAGCTCTTGGAATCTTTTATTAAAAATATTAGACTTGATTTGCATCTACCTTCAAGTTATGTATTGGTTTTTTATCAAGAATCATAGTTTTAATAACACATAAAGTATAAAAATCAAAATACAATAGGTTCTATTAAAACTTAATCAATTCGATTCGTAGTCATAAAAAAAAGAATGAAAATCCGTTTATTTTCGGTAAACATGACGCAAAGAAAGAAAACAAACCCCAAAAAGTGCGGGGAAAATATGCGTCACATCCGCGCAAAACGGCCATCGCTCAGCATAATGCTGCGACCCTATGCGAGACAGAGCCCCAGCGCCGGTTTTCAGCGACAGCCGGCGTTGATGTGATGACGTCGACCGGTGCAGCATACAATGAGATATTTAATAAATACGATATAAAAAATAAAATAAATAAGTATACAATAAATATTAATCTTCAACGATACCTGCCAACTTATATTTACTTAGATAAGAACTATTTCTGTACAAGAATATAATCGATGTCACAGTATCTCACAAAAATAAAATTCTCTATTAAAAACAATTAAGGCCAGTGCCACAGCATAACTAAATCCTGTACAGTAGCGTGAAAACTTCGCCAGTCTACAAACATCGTTACACGGGATTTTACGACGCATCGTCGGGTTCGCGTAAAATCGTATTAAAAACTTTCAGCTCACTGTTTTTGCTGTTGGTTTGCCGCTATTCATTTAATTCTGCTTCCGAAAACTAAAATGTATTTTTGGATATGTCGACGTGAATATTTTCATTTCAGTTAAAATTATTTTTGTTGGTAACGATGGCGAAAATGTCTTCCACAGGTTTTTTGTGATCTCTTTTTTTCATTATTTTGGTCTGTTTGAGTCTCATTTACACAAAATACTTGCAGACTTTTTAGTGGGTATATTATTCCGACATCCCTACTGACATTTTCAGAATTTAATAGAAAAAAATACTTACTTCTCTCTTCTTATTTATGATGTAAAGAATAGGTAAGCCAGCAGTCTGACTGCCAATAATGCTTTAGAATTACTCAAGGATTTCACCAATGGCAACATAAGTATACATACCCGTAATTTACCTGATTTGCTTCTCCAAGACTGAAAAACATGGCAGTCGCCACCATTTTCAATTTAAAACACAAAAAAACAAAGCAAAAATAAATCCTCCTCCAAGTTATGGGAAGCATCTACGTTATTGCGATCACGTTCCGGCTTCAATATCAGAATGCATCCGTGAGAACGTGGCGCCACCTAGCGTCGGAAATTGCATTCATTCTGCTGGGCGATATTTAATCTTATTGTCTTCAACAAAAGGTTGCATTTAGAGGGGGTTGTATTGTGCTTCTGTAAGTCTAATTAAAGGGTTATTGCGCTGGATGTAGCTTTTGGTGTGCATTAAAATATTTCTTGGTTATGAGTTATGATAAGCGACATGGGAATGGGAGCAAATAATAATTATTATTATACACTTTTTATACATATGTGGATAGATAGAGTACTTATATGGAACTATGCAAGATTTGGAACGAGGAATCATGTTTATTGTTGTTTTGTTTTGATTTCTGTGTGAACTTTAAGGAGCTACAGTACTTCTGAATTCAAATTATTATACACGATAAATCTAATGGTTGATGGACATGAAAATTAGCATTCGTTTGTATTCGGAAATGCGATGATTCCCGAGGGACATTAAGAAAATAGTTGTACACGATAATGGATTATTTCAAAATGTATATAGAAGTTATAGCATGCTTAAAGTTGAAGGTGGTCTACTTATACGTAAATAAAAAATTAACATAGGTAGACAAGACAAGCAAGAGCTGACGTTTTTAGATCATAATACTTAATAGCTGTACCTAACCGTTTTTGTTAACGGCAAAACATGGTGATACCTATACCTGTACCTATTTTATTTAAAGCACATTTTACACAAATATTCATATAAAAATGACTTTGACTTAAAATATTTCGTCTAAAATCTATATCCAACGTAAAAGCAACCTAGTCGGATCAAGATTCCAGCTTATTTATTGAATCACCACCACACCACCACTTTGTGATCGGATTTTCCTTTGAACTACATTGTAACGAAGATAATCACACGCGTTGAATGTGCAGAAACACAAACAACTTACAAATTGTTTACATCGGAAGTGGTTCAACCTTGCGAAGGTAATAAACTGGGTGTGTTCGAGTTTCTTATCTAATATCTAATAATATTACGAGGTTCGTTTGCACGAATTATGAGTTTATTTTCAATGATAGTAGCTGTTCGAAGTCTTTGAATTCAAAAGCGTTGAATTCAGAAGGTCAAGCGCATCAAGCGCTAAATCTTCTACAAAATAGAAATATCCGATTGCGTTTTTGTCATGTCCAGTCAAAACCTTTAATTTTAATTCAATTAAACCATTTACAAGCACTTTGGAATTTTCAAAGAATCGGTCAGATAATCAGAAAACTGAAGCTAGTTGCCCATTCGAGAACGTAGATCTCTATGGAGAAGAAATGTCAAGAAACTCCATGGACACTATTTTAAACAGTGCAATAAATAATATGCTGTTGTAGGAGTCTATTAGCACTTTAATACAGGTACAACATTCTTCTGGATTTAGCGCTTATAAATCTATATTATCACACATAGATAGGTAACATAACATCATAACCAGCAAATTTGGTAGACAGTATTGTGATAATAATAAGTTTATAAACTTTAGCATGATGCTAAACTTTATAAACTTCATAAACCTCTCACGTTGCTTCGACCATCAACAAAACAAAATCAAATCTTTTAACTTTAGCTTTCAAACCACACGTAATGATTCATCTATTTCTTCTAAACTGCATTCACACAATATCCTTCGCTGAACATTGCAACCTTGCCGAGTAGAAGCAGAGCTAATAAAACTGTCTTATCTCGAATTACAGTGGTCTTGTCTGCGGTTCATCCTAGAATTATGTCTGTGTTTTCTTAGTCAAGTCGTTTGGTTCTAGATATAAATAGACGCCGCCCACTCCTTGCTTTTAACCAGGATTCCTCGGTACTAGTATTTGTAAAATATGTGCCGGGATTTTATCGTGAATCTGGGATAAAAATAGAGTTTGTATAGTGTTCTGTTTCTCGTGATTTGTGTTAGTTCAACAACCGGGTTTTGTGGTGTGATGAATGATACATGTAACGTGTAGTCAAATTCATGATTATTTTGCGCAAACCAGAGGCAAAACTGTCTTCAGATGGGCTAATCTCTATGAAAACAATTATGGCAGCTTCTTCTTCTTTTTGTGTGGTTAGTGACTAATCTGGTGTCAGAGTTTTAAAGCCGCCCATGGGCCTCTGACTTGGCTTCACAGGCTGTCGAGAAATATCTCTCAGGCATGCTGGTTTCCTCGCGATGTATTCCGTCACCGTTTTTAAGCAAGTGATAATTATACAATACGCACAAGAATCCGAATAATCAGGGCATGCCTTGGGTTCGAACTCGAGACCTATGACTTGGCAGCATGACGGTCACACCACTAAGCTATCAGTGCTCAATGATGCTTTGCTCTATGATGGCAGCTAGAGACACTCTACACAGAAATGTTTTATTTATTTATTTATTTATTAAAACTTCATGCACAAGTAAAAATACTGTACAAAGGCGGACTTAATGCCTGAGGCATTTTCTACTAGTCAACCTTAGGGTGATGCAGAGACAAAACATGGCAGGTACAACATCAGGGATAGATAACTTTAAAATTAATACATACTAATACATAGATACATACATACATATAAACCGAATAAATTTTGAGTGAATAAAACCAGAACGGTGAGAAGGACATCGTAGAAGACGATTGTTAGTAGAACGAAGATTTTTACTATGGGCAGAGCATAGGTATTGAACACGGGAAGTTAGGTAAGAAGGAGAAGTGGGATTGTCCAGTATAGAATACAACATAGACATAGCCCTCAACTCTCTGCGCTGACGTATGGGTAACCATTTTAAAAGCAATCGGTGTGCAGACACATGATCATACTTACGAAGATTGAAAACGAATCGAATGCAGTTATTTAGAAGGCGGTCAAGTTTATTGAGGAGATCTGCATTCAGGTCATAGTAACATACATCACCATAGTCTATTATGGGAAAGATTAGGGACTGTACAAGCATTGCCTTTATGTGTGATGAGAGAAGGTTTTTCAACCGATAGAGCGACCGCAGCGAAATGTTTTGTTTTGGCAAAACAAAACTATTCAACAGATTTGACTTGACTCTAGTACATGTGCATTATCGGACAAGCTCATAATATGGGCAACAAACGGCCGAGCCAAATCATCCAAAAGTAAGCCTATATCTGCTAATCAAACAATCATAATATTCTTTTAATCAAAGCTAACTCTTTCGCTGACTGTAAGCCATTCTCAAATCTTTCCTTAACTTCAAAGTCATCAAAAGAAACGTCATACTCCATTCGTGTCCAATCCTCATCTTTAACTCCTAAAAAACCACTTGTCCGGATTGAAGTCGCTGCCAACGCCTCGATGGCAGTAAAAGTCTTTGTCTTTGAAAGTCGTCGACTCGTGCGACTTCAATATTTCAGCTTGAGATTGGAGTGGGGTCACGTACGATGCATCTGGATGTATCTAATGGAATACCTGTTTCACTATGATGCTGTTTTTCTTCGTTTTCGATGTTGTTTTTGTTGACTAGATTGTTATGGTTTGTGGAAAGTTTTGTAATTGTGTTTTATTGAAATTGAGAGGGGTCAGTTAAGTTTAACTTATAGGTATCTTTCTTTCTGGAACTTCATTCTTGGTGATCCTTTAAGGTTCCATTTTGCAGTAGGTAGTCACAACTTGTTTCATCTAATTGACTGTATGAATTTGTATCGGTATGGAATTGAAACCGTGTAAGTATTTGTTTATCAAATTGGTGATTCTTCTTCTTATATTTGGCTTTTGCCTGCCTTAACATCGATTAATTACTGTTACATGGAATATAATACATACTTCAAAGTTCGCTTGCTCCACAAAATCACTACCTAAATGGGTTTAACGCTAAAAAAAATTTAAACTATTATTCTGTCTCTGCCATCTTTAAACTATTGACAGAAACAGAACGATGTTTTAGGGACTTGTGGTGCGAGTGGGCCTAAAACTAGGTTAAAATGCTAGTCCAATTATCTTAAAACAAACGGTCTGAAAAAGTATAATGCAAATGATACTCAGTCTGTTCTAAAACAAGATTAAAAACTAAACATCAATCCAGAATTTAAGCCTTAGACAAAAAGAGCTACCTTTTCATCATACTCCAATTAATTATAATTTCAAAGTCAGTATGTACCGTATTCAATTAAAAACTGAAGTTGCCTAATTCACAGCTATACTTAGGAAAATGACGCAATGTTAAGAGAGTGATCTTATTGTTCGTCAATTTTCAAGGGTAAACTTAAACAATGGCTGCAGACAATAATGTGTATCAAATCGTATGGTATGATTTGATACGCTTATTAAAATGCCTTCATGCAACCGTTATAGCAGTAAATTATTATTTACTGTTTTAGGAAAGTGAAAACACTCTACTTTCCATCTTAATGGTTTTCTGTAATGGTAAGACTGCTTTTATTTTCCTTATAGTTATGCGATCTGATGCAATTTTGTTAGGTGCTAATCTTGAATGGTCATCTGTCTAGATCAGTGGGCGGCAAAGTGTGGCTCGGGAGCCGCGTTCGGCTCTGTTCTAATGTCGATGAGTGCGAGCGTAGATACACGCTGGGGTCGGGGGTTCGGTCATTAAGCAAGATATCAAGATTTATTCAAAATTCAAACTATATTTCAAAGATTTATTTCCGAAGTAAAAAATAACAGGACATCGAAAATTTATCATTTACTGTACCTTTCAAAGTTTTCCAAGGTTAACTTGTTAATAAGTAAGAGGCCTTCATCATGTTCAAAGTTCAAAAGTTCAAAATATTTTATTTCACATAAAACCTACAAGGGCACTTATGAAACGTCAGAAGCTAGGTGAACGGTTCCAATTGGTCGTTTCCTATGGAGAAGAGCCGGCAAGAAACTCCACGGTTACTCTTTTAAAAATAATTGGCCTTTATAATATTTTCAAATAACAGTATTAATAGGTATGGGAGGACAGTGTATGTCTTTCAATAAGTACCAGGTACTTGTTGATATAATAAATCTACAGTCCACTAAGCCTACAGCGTTCTCACATTCACAAAATAGAAATGAATCTATATAAAATATGAATAAATTAATGAAAATAAAAACCTATTTTTAACAAAATGACATGATTGCTATTACAACTGTAACAAATCTGAATAATTATCATGTACACAAAAGTCACTGATAAAGTGTTGAAATTAAATTGTAGGTATATAATGTCAAATATTGGGATGATTATGTCAAGGAAGAATGAAAAAAAAAAAATATAAACATGGTCATTTGGGAGCAGTTAATATAATAATAATGGGGCAGTTATTATAATGGGGTATTACATAATATGCCGTTAATGATGTACCAGGGAAGCCACATGTGCAGAAGGAATTATTGCCAAACTTCCTTTTCTTTAACGTTCATATTATTATCAGCCGATCATGATGATGTAGGCTTCCTAAGAAGAAGTACCCTGGATTACTTCTAATTAAGTTAAAAAGTTTAGGAGGCGTGGAGTGAAAGAGGATGGGAGTTTTAATAATTATGAAAAGTGTATTGAGACAGTTTGGACACACAGAAAGGATTGCTCTCATAAGAAATCTTAGTCGTTATAGTATTGATATTTGGTTCTATTAACTAATGAGTTTGCCGACCACTGGCCGAGATGTTACTTACTTACAAACAGTTGATGTTGGTATATCACTTTCTTCGTCTTCAGGTTTCCCAAATTACTTGTGTTCGGTGCGACGGGGTTTTCTCTTCCTTTCTCCCCTGTTAGCCGTTACCTTATAAATACCATTAAAGCCTGTTTCCTTCAAGGATCCCTTACCCAATCCATTCAGCTTTCCATCCCTCTATACATGGAACAGCTATAGTAATTGTATTTGTTTTAATTGAAATAAAATAAATAACTTACACGGCACATACGTTACTACCTAATTTGCATTGTCTAATCCACCCTGACTATTTTATGTCCATTTAATTGTTTATAATCTCTAAAAGCAACATCAACATTTCGTATTTTCATAAACATGCAACTCTAAAATCTGGTATTTTAATCTGGTAATACGAGTATCATTATTGTCCCTTGCATCGGACGTTCAGCATACAGAACGAGCTCGCTTCGTATTTTAATATGAATGTCTCGACGAAGCATTTCGGCTACTTTTGTCAGAACTATACTAAGTTTTATACTTTGTCGCCTTTATGTATTGGCATATTGGATAGATAATTAACTTTTCCTGAAGATCAAAATTCAAAAAAAATTAATATGCCATTATTATTTCTACCAAATTATATTTAGTTCCGATGTCAGAATTCACTTTCTCATCAGTTCAGAATCAGTTTTACTACTAAATGGCAGTTAAAAATGAATAATGATAAAACAAAGATAAATTAATTAGATAAAATTTAGAGATAGGTAACATTGCTTACAGTTTTCCTTGTATTTTTAGGATCTTACAGACTATAGTATTAAAAGCAACAAAAATCTCCCTTTTCATGTCCTGATTCTGTGTGGGAAAATCTTCCATAAAAGTGACAAGAGCAAACACTTATATGTTTGGTCTTGTCTTGCCTTATGACTTTCATTTGACTTCAACGTAGTCGGGTACAAAAGAAGCAACACTGTTTTCATGCCATACATCTATTACTGCAATGTCGTCTCTGCCATTAGCCCGAAGATCATTGTCCGTTCTATGGGAGACAGCCATACTATCTACATACATCTGATGTTTTATTATATATTTAGTATGAATGTACACGACTCGTAAACTGTCCACCATGACACTTATGTAGTCATGTTCTCCTAGTACATGCAAATAGCACATAACATGATTCGCTGTAATTCTCGAGAGCACGACTCGACTCAAGTCGTCAGTTTTTATGGACATGATACTTTGTCGTGTATGTGTTTAGTATAAGCTGTTTCTTATTTCTGTAGAAGTCTACGTATATTTTATGATAATCATATGTTATTGACCGTTTGATTTGCTGATGTTTATCAGCGTCATCATCATTGGCAGCGTTGTTCCATCTACTGCTGAGTATAGGCTTTCTTCCTTTTGTGCGATGCTTCCATGTTTGGCTTAAATGCGATGACTCACAATTTCCCGATGCTGGATGCCCACGTTTTAAAAGAAGGCTTTAAATTCGAATCAGTATTAACGTAAAAGATGATGAGCAAATCATCACCTTATAGAGGTATGTGGAACAGGTAAATTTCACTCACCCTCCATAGAAAAGGGAAGATTCTCCGAACAGACGGGTGTCGTGTCTGGCGGGCAACTGCCCGACGATTGATATCAGAACGATGTATATATCCTAGCCGCGCGGTAAATACTGCTTGCGTGATGCAGGATTTTGCGTGTCGTCAGTGTGATGCGTACTTCGCATGTGTCGATATAGATGCCACCACAGCCTCAAAGATGATAAAATGAGGAGTGATTAAGTGAGCAAATACAAATCAACAAAGAAATTACGATAGGAGATTGAGGTTTTTTCCAGTATTAGCCGGTAAACTTACACAAAAATCAATACCTACCGATATAAACACAATATAATTGCAATGGAAGGATATACCACCCCACAAAAGGCAATCAATCATCCACCTTTAATACAAACAAAAGCAAACCAATACTCTTCAATACAAAAACAAAACAAAACATTGTTCACCAATACAAACTCCAACCCAAACTTATATTTCTACTTTAAACTCAAGCCATATTCCCCCAACTTGGCGTGATGGGGGGACTCGGCCAAAACTTGGCTGTTAGCACTCAATCCGCGTCCCCCTTGCCTAAATTAGGTGGTTTGAATTGGCCATTGGATACGTTAATGGGACCAAGTTCTTGGCCGATCTTTTTTTAGTGGCCGTCTTGTAAATGTGCGTGTTTTTTCGGTTAGATTTAACGTGAATTAGTGAGTTTAATTTTTTGGGTATGTCTTAATGAGTTTAAATGTTTTAGGGTTGTCTATGATCCTATGTAAAAATAGCTAGCTTAATATTTCCAAATTGAGTCAGATTTTAACAAAGAATTTTAAGAAAAAAAAACAAACAATACCTATTTTTAATTATAACAATGAATATTCATTACAAAAATTCGTTTGATCAATTTAAATCTGGGCCAACACTTTCTCTGTACCTACAAAGAATGATTAAAATCTAGGGCGCGTTTGTAATGAAAAATTCTAATAGAATTTTGATTAAATTAACGTAATTTTTGCTCTTTTCCAGAGTCGAAGACGAGGCAGCCTCGCCTGTAACAAAAACAAGGTATTTAAAAAAACCTTTTGGCTTGTATTAAAGTTTTCATTGCAAAGAATAGGGCAGTCCTCTGTTCAGCCATAGGGCTAATAACCAATATTTCGTAAGCTGATGATTGATTAGGTATTACCCAGTTTATGAAATGAGAATTTGAAGACGTGAACTAATCAAACTTTGGCATTACATAAGGTGAATCCCCGTATATAAATAAATAAATTAAATACTTTATTTCAGACCTTTGTAGTACAAAATTTTAATTCATAAATCTGTTGCATTCACCAGACGCACCGGGTACATAATAATATAATAATAATAATATTATTTTCCAAAATTAATGTACAAAGTAATTATGCGCAGCATTTACAGCGTAGGACTTACAAGTGCATAGAAATTTGATCAATGACCCCCATGCTAGGTGGAACCAGTGTTACAGGGGTCATGCACATGTACCATCGAAGAAGTTCATATCTAACCACCGTAAGGACTATTCTTGCTTGCAGCGCTTGGCGACTATAGAACCGTGTCGGTAACAAATGTGGTCATCGTGTGCACGGGATTTTATTTTGAACTGTTTAGATATGAACTTCTTTGATGGTACATGCACCCAATGCGCCATAATAGCTTAAAACCCGTAAAAAATTCAAAATTCAATTCAAAATTCAAAATATTTTATTTCACATGAACCTACAAGGGCACAAGACTTATGAAACGTCAGAAGCTAGGTGCACGGTTCCAATTGGTCGTTTCCTATGGAGAAGAGCCGGCAAGAAACTCCACGGAACAAAATTAAACTGTTCTCTAAATGCTCGGGTTTTGTAAACGCTTTCTTATAAAATAATGCGTCTACTACGTAAGTGTTTTGAATAAAGGGTCTTCGCGCTTCGCGTCGCGTCGCGCTTGTCTGCACGAAGCTTAACACTGAACTTGATGTTGTAACCGATTTAGGTGTAAATAACGTATTTGGAAACTTTCCAAATACTTTTTTGAAATCTAAAACTAAATATTCGCTGTTACGATATTAATTATTTCATTTCATAATCAATATTTTTGTTCAGTAGTTAGCCACATGTATTATTGCCAAATTAATCAAAACATGTAAATATTTAAAAGCTATTTGCGTAGTTTCCAAATTTTAGGTTATGCGCTCTTAAGTATTATGACAATTAATAAGTATTTCTCAATAACTTTCCCCGTGTGCCCTTCACGAGTCTATAAGTCTATTTTTTAAAGCCACGGCTGAGAGAACAACAGAACAGTTACTGCCGAGACAGAAAATATCTAATTACAGCCTGTCTAGCCTAACACTGAAGTGCGTACCGAAATGAACTTGAAAATGATTTAAAAAGATCCGTCTGGAAGTATTCTTTCCATGTCTTGCCTTCTTTCCATGCCACAAAACGAACCCTCGTTTTGTGGCTTCGCCAAAACAGGAAGATGGTAGATAAAATAACCCTATTTTACCTACCATCTTGCTCTTTTGTCTTTGGTTTTTAATTAAGTCATCCGTTTTCGCGTTTCGTAAGACATAGAAAATATTCAAAGCCATATAAAAGTTTTAATTATGTGTCTCGGCATCGCTAAGACCATTGTTTTCTTGGTATTTTTATACCTACTTGATTAGTGGCAGAATACTGAATTGAATTGAGATGATTATTATAGGGCTTCCTTGTCTAGACTAAGATAATTATTTGGTCAATCTTGTTTTTTGTTTTGTTTGTTGTTTTGTTCATTCATGAATCACAGCCTCTTCTTCGACTAACATTGAAAATCTTTTCTTCATCTAACGTTAAAAACTAAATTCTTTTGATTCGCTTAAGTGCAAATTGTTATCACTTACATTTCTTTTTCTTTTTTAAACTTTAAAATGCCTAAACTTTGGTCTCCCCCACTACTAGAGCAGATGACGCTCAGATCGGCTCAGACAGTTGTTCCCATGGTACCGGGAAAGAACAATGAAATTTTGTGTTTTTTTACGCATAAGTATAGGACACCACGCGAAATGAAATGTTTCTGAGAAAAGTTATTCCACAATTGGGCGCACTACCTTAGCGTTGCGAACTCATTTTAAAACCGCAAATTCCAAAGAATACAAGTGTTATTCCTAAATTTTCGCATTATATGACATTCGTAACGTTCCTACCAAGGCACACCAGGCGGATCGCACCGCACTTTATTGTATGAAGATGCGTTGCGTTGCGGCTAGTTGCCGCTGTAATGTGCGTCTGGCTTTAATACTCCTTCCTTCTTTTGACTTGGCCTAGTAGGATAAAAAAAATAAGAGGTTAATGAGAAAAATTAAAACATTAGATTCCAGATTCCAGTTTAGTTGTTTTTATCTGATTATTGCATCAGTACGTAACAGCCGAAACCCGATTCCAGTTAATTGGTAATTATAAGTGCGTGTTACGTCTTAGCTCCAATTTGATAATAATTGCGTTTTTATTAAAGTCATTATTCGGAAAAAGATCTGCCAGGAGCGTGTCGGACAGTGCACTATGGTTCCAAAGACACTAAAATAATATTTTTCCTTATCGATTAATTTGTTTCGAGCGAACTGACTTTTATCTCGGTTTTCTTAAAAGAATAGCCCATGCCGTGGTATATGCCTGCCCACTAGAGCGGAGAAGGGAGGAGAGAAGCGGAGCTGTGCCAATATTAACCAATAGTATCTAAACTCTGGAGTGGAGCAAGCGCGGGTCCCTATTGTGGGCACGGTGGGCATGCCCACAACCTTAATTGAGGTTGATAGGCTGATCTATACAGGACACATACACACATTGTTTGCGAGTAAATAACATTACCACGGAGCTGGACCGAAAGTGATCCTTGGACTTATAACCAATTTATGGTTTTGATATTTAATTAATCGATCGTGAGCGATTCCTAATTCATCGTGACCACAACCTTTTTCAGGCATGGATCTCTCTTCTCCGCTCCAGTGGGCAGGCAGCCTTAAGATTGGCCAGGCAGGAAGGCTAGTAGTGAATATAACTACCCAGGGTGCGCCGGTTATTAAATATCGTGATATTTTTACACGTTAAGGCTTCCCCTTATTGTTTTAACAGAATAAAATAATAAAATTGTTATTATTTCCGTTGTTTTTCATGGAGGACAGTAAAATTTATAAAATTTTCGTTTTGACAAAAACATTGATTCAAAATCTAGTGTATTTAATGTTTTTGTATTTCTTCTATGATTGCAAAGTTACAGAAAAAGGACTAATTTCTGTTGGACGCGGATAGACAGTAGATACACGAAGGACCTGACGGGTATCTGTGGACCTGATAGGTCGAAGGTCTTTCATATTTTCCTACTGAACCCTAAAAACCGCAGGTACTAGCACAGTTTTGATTTTATTGTTAAACGAAGTGGCCGTGTTTTTCGTTAATGTCTAAAACACAGTTTATATACGTTCGACAAATTAGCGATACTCTGAGGACGTTCTAAAGTTAATTTAAAATGCTCGCGAGGAAAAGAAGATATTATTATCTTGGGTTCGTACCTATCTATTTACCTACCACATGCTTTTATCTGATCTCAGTGTCTAATATACAAGATTTCTAGATATTATCGACAGGTACCTATGCATTATACTTAATAAACCTAGTCTCGCGTCTTTACCTACAACTCGGTACCCATACCTATCATTCTGTAGCTATGTCATAAAATATGTCGACATCGTGTATAGTTTCATGGCATGACCCCTTTATCGTGGACTACATACACAGAAAAAATCTGCGTGAGAGATATTTCTCGACGGCATGTGAAGCCAAGTCAGAGGCCCATGGGCGACTTTAAAACTCTGATACCAGGTTAGTCGCTAACCACACGAAAAGAAGAAGATCATCAATTACTAAATTTATTTAGCGCTAAACGAATTTAAAACATCATTTTGTCTCTATCATTTTACACTGGTATTCAGCTGCATCCGGTCAGACTGGAAGTCGACCCCGACATAGTTGGGAAAAGGCTCGGCAGATGATGATATAATGTGTCATCATTTTCAAAAGATTGAGAGAAATAGAACGATATTTCAAATTTGTTTAGCGTTAAGGCTCCCGCAGATATGTGCGACGCGACTCTGGTGGAACTATTTCTATGAAAACTTCACGGAAATTGGACGTAGTTAAACAGAAAGGATCCAACCCACACAGAGTTAGTTTTGAGATATTCAAGTTTTAAGATCAGATCGTCGATGTGATTGTATGACCTGCCATACATACGGGTTGGTAATGTATGGTCATAATGACATGATGCGTTGGGATTGTTTTTGTGATATTAAAGTTTTGACTACAAAGAGTGTTTTGGTATACATAACTCATTTTCGCCCGTAGTGTGGGTTGGATCCTTTCTGCTTAACTACGTCCAATTGTTCTACCGTGTCGCGTCGCGCCTGTCTGCGTAAGCCTAAAGGATAATTTTGATCGATATCAATTTTGACCTTTGATTCACAACCGAATACCTACAGTGAATAATTTAATGTGTTTCGAACAAAATTACACTTTATTCAGCAATCTTTCGTCATAGTCATCGAAATTAATAGTCCTCCAGGATCTCTGGTTACTCTCTGTGTCTCTGGTGGACTCAAATCCAAAAACCACAACAGTTCCTTTAACCTTACTACACAGAATTCTCAACACAGTACCGTTCTAGCAAATGGTACGCACATCACAGTCAAGTACTAGTAGGTAGCAAGTAGTTAAATTAAACACAGTACTACTTAATTCTTGTAAAACACAGTTGTTGCGCGGTCGGTCAATATGATCAGGTAATTGTTCGTGCCTGCGACGGCGGCGACGGCCTTGCGGTTAGGTTGAGGTTTGAATTATAACATGTAGCGAGAGCGGGTTATAAACGCTGTCGCCAAAAGAAACCGCCTTTTATAGTCATCGGACAGAGAGGCCGTAAGTTTTTAAGATTTTCCAGGGGCTGATATCCCTTTCTGTATTTTTTAATTCTTACTATTGCCAATGTATCAAGATTTATCCGGTGGATGGACAGTTCTTTTCGCAGATCTTAAAACATGATAAACTGTTTCCTTGAATTCACACACATCTTATTGGTTGTAGGTACTTAGCAGTGCCGCAAATATAGATCAAACAAGAAACTTGAATACTTCTTGTGTCTACCAAGAAGTATTCTACTTGACCAGCTACCTAATTACGTAACATATTTTCGTAAACGAAACGACTAATCTGTTTCATTTTGACAGTTCAACAACATTCATTGCGTTATTTATGTTGTTGAGCAGATTTTTTTTTCGCACTTATAAAGCAATGGATTAGCATTTTGTTTCAAAACGAGTCAGATATTAATCGTGTATAATGCAATAAGGGTACCGGTATTTATTTTGATGGCGATCTTGATACTTACTATGTAACGAAAATAGGTATCAGTAAAATCGCCATGGTTATCGCTTCTCTCACAACCACGCACACACCCTAACTCCGTGATTCATATAAAGGCAGTGACGCACTCAGCGCGAGCAGTCACGTAAACTGCTTTGTTTTGTTTTTATTAACTCATAAACAATGTGCCACATTAGTCGAACTAGTTGCACGATGAAGGATATAGCTTGTTACGCGTGTGGTGGGGCTACACTGCGGTGAACCAATTGTAACGTTCGGTCCGGTGCGACTAAGTCAAAAATAAGAAATGTACCTACTAAGTAAAACAGTATTCTGCTAAAATAAAATTGGTATTCGCGTAAATACGAGTTTGAATATTGATTATTTTTTCAATGAAAGAAGAAAAAAAATTGTTTGCATCTACAGTTTCATATTTCTAACTTTATTTCGATTAAATCTTTCGATTAAAATTTTGAAATCCAAGATGTTTTAAAGTAAAAACTTATGCAGTTGCACTGATGTAGATTATATATTTTTCGTTGAAACCAGACTGAACTCCGAATCCAACATAATTAAGTAGTTGAAAAGTCTATTGACGAAAAGTCTATTACAGACACAGCCCTGTACTCGTATAAGTGCATATTCATTCATTCATGTTCAACAAACGCCATAAGAATTCCAATACCAATGTGACCATTCTTGGGTAATTAGGTCCCTTTATAAAGGCCGACCGATTATCGTTTGATGTTTTGGTTCCACGCTATTTATTAGTAAACCATTAAGGCTCCTCCAAACAAGCACGACACGCGACGCGACACAAAGACACCGCTCGGCGCGCGACGTGCGGTGTCTTTGTGTCGCGTCGCGTGTCGCGCCTGTTTGTAGGAGCCTTTAGCAATATTGATTTTAGTCTAACAAGTGGATAGTAATTGTTTGGTACGACACACGATAAGTCAATTATCAATTTGAATACTTTCTCTCTGTATTACTTCCTTCTTCTTTGTTTAAAGCTCATTTGCACAACAAGTCACAAAATATATTTAGCGTTACACGATTTAAGAGCGTTCATCCTAAAAGTTGGCAACGTCGCAAATAGCTGTCAAATATTTACCTGTTTTTATTTTGAATTAATATTCCTGTATGGAAATATGCAATGTAGCGCGAACTAAAATATTGATGATTAAATGCAATAATTAATATCGTAACACCGAATATGTAGTTTTACATGAAAAAAAAGTACCTACTTATTTGGAAAGTTTCCAAATGGTTTGTATACTTAAAACGGTTACAACATCAAATTCTGTGGTATAATTGCAATTCGTTGTTAATATTCTAGTTCGCTAGTTAGCCACATTTCATATTTCCATACAGTAATATTGCCAAATTATTCAAAACATCGAAATATTTGACATCTATTTGCGACCTTTCCCACTTTCAGAATAAACGCTCTTAAAAACATCGTTCTGTTTCTGTCAATTGTTTGAAATAGACGGAGACAGAGTGATGTTTTGAATATGTTTAGCGCTTAATTGTGGTGCAAGCGGGCCTAAATTTCCATAAGTATCCAAGCCGCTAAAGTTTCCATTATTACCGCCAATGTGTGGTACCGGCTTTACATGTTATAATGAACACATTGTGATCTTGAACATTAGCTGTATGTGGTTTGAGAAGTAATACATAATTTGTACAGTTGTGTGTTACGCGGTAGGTTAATGTTAACTTAGCATACGAATTATTATGAACTTGAACCAGTTTACAGTCGCGTTATAAAAAAAAAAATATTATGGCTAGTTATGAGATGGCATCTTATCGGTAAGAAACCACTTAAAAATCTTTCTTTTAAATTAAACCGTGTTTTCATTAATTAGGTACCTACTTACTTAAGTAAGGAATACCTATCAGATTTTTTCTGCCCTGCTCGGCGCATAAAAGGTCTCACTAAAGATATTTTAGGTGGAATGGTTTTGAATGGTTTTGAGGAGCTCGTGGCTAAGTAATGACTGCTGCACGGGTCGATCCGTCAGGATAAGCTTCGCTTGCCGGGGTTGGTCTGTGGATGAGTGACCATCGTTACATACCGAGACTCCTCCGTGCCTCACGTTAAGCCGTTGGTCCCGGCTCCCGTTCATGGATCTCTGACAGTCGTTACGGATCGTCAGAAGCCCGAAAGTCTGACAACCAGTCTTACCGAGAGGTATCGTATTACCCAATTAGGTACTGGGTTGTGGAGGTCAGATAAGCAGTTGCTCCATGTAAAATACTGGTATTCAGCTGAATCCGGTTAGACTGGAAGCCGACCCCAATAAAGTTGGGAAAAGGCTAGGCAGATTGATTGGTTTTGAATGGTTTGTCAATAGGTCAAAATCTTTAGGCTTCAGATTTGTAAAAATATATGTTCACCCCCTTATCAATGAACGTAGAGTAGGTACTGTGATAAACTTAAACCTCGAAAAATTTGTGGTAGGTAAACCTGAAATAACTCTACTCCATATACTGCTTGTAACTGTTATTCACGTTTATCAATAAAGCTTTGTGCAGACTAGCGCGACGCGACAGCGCGACGCGACACAGGTTATTGTTATAACGTCAAGTTTTCTTAGAAATTGTATTGTTCGAGTCGCGTCGCGCCGTCGCGTCGCGCTGGTCTGTACGAACCGTAAGGAGGTAAGAGTTTTGTAATTAAACTGACCAATAATCTCATCTACGTTAGTTTTTTGAGGTTTTAACCTCAGGCCAAATAAAAAGCAAGACAGAGCACTGCGAACGATACAGTGAAGCATGCCAAAACTACACCGCCACACCGCCGCTCTGTGCATACACGCTCACACGCACACATGGACAACCTTTTACAATAAAACTACACTACACAAAGTGCACACATGTTTACGAAACCGGCTTCACTTCACTGTTGACAGCGCTCTGTCTTGGTTTTTTATTTAGTCTGAGGTTTTAACATACATTTTCTTTATCTTCCACAGTGACAAGAGCGGTCTAATCACACCGCCACAAAATGGCGGCGAGGAATCGCCCCCACCAGAAAAAGAGCGGGCAGACCGCGAGGACTCGGAGAAAAGTCACTCGGCCCCAGTGCCCCACTCAGCAGAGGGGCCCAATGACGACCTGTACGCGATACCTGTCAAGTTGCGGCCCAAGAAGGAGCCCCAGTTGCCCCCTGGATGGGAGAAACACGAAGGTACTCGTAGGATATGTATGTTCATTTGGAGTATTAGAATTAGTTCTAGTGAGGGTAGATAGGTAGGTCAATGAGGGATTTTTATTAACTAACGCTCTGCAACTGTTTAATTGTCTGGCATGAAATTTAACAGCTTCCAGCACTAAGCTCATAAATACTTTTTAGTTTTTCGTCGATTTATTATTAGTGTGGTCATAAAAATATCGCAAACAGGCAAAGTGACACGCTTTTGCAAAGAGCTTTAACAGCCCACTAATTAATAGGTACACTCAATACGTTCCATAGGAAACGTAGTTATCTTTGTCACGTATAAGCAGTTTCTGAGTCACGAAGCACCCAATCATTTTTGCTTGATAAGATGTATTTTACATCACTTTGAATGGAACAGTTACCACTAAGGTGTTCCGTTACGAATAACACCTGTACCTATTCAACATGTACAAACAACCCTGCACGAATGTATGCAGTTATCGACTTAGAATTCTCATTAGAAGTAGAATATGTACACCGGGTGGCAGGGACATCGACGCGAAAACTGATACCATGGATTCGGTTTAGTAACCGACGAAAAGGTTCAGAATCATGTACTGAATCCATGGTATCAGTTTTCGCGTCGATGTCCCTGGCACCCTGTATACCTAACCTGACTAAAAGCTAGACAAGGTTGATCGCTTGTGTATTGTTTTGTATTAAAACAGCTAGCTAATCTACTAATATCTACGGTGTGCTACACATCTTTCGGGTCGGTAATAATAGGCGGTAAAATCAAATAATATGAAATAATTACTTAGGTTCGGCTTTTACTGTTGAATCGAATGTGTAGCACAGGTGTGCTACACATTCGATTCGACAGTAAAAGCCGGTACTCTGACACTTCGGTACTTTGACACTACCGCAAAATTGTGTTATGTAGGTACATAACACAATTTTGCGGTAGTGTCAAAGTACCGCTCTAGTAAGTTTTCTCTGAACTTACCGCACACTAACCATCCACCATCTTCACCAGATAACGACGGGCCTTACTACTGGCACATAAAGAGCGGTACCATCCAAAGGGAGATCCCCAAAATGCCGCCGGTTGAAGCCAAGGAGTCCCGCATATCCATGGTCAGGGATTGCTCGAACCTGTCAGAAGTCAGCAAGTATGAGGGCAGTATGATGACCAGCTCCGTCACCAGGAGTACCACCAGTGGAGCCCTGGATCACGATGGGCAGGAGGCCGAGAGGAAACGGAAAGAGGAGATGTCTTACAAGTAAGTTTTGGTAAAAATATTTGGATGTAGACGTTTAGATTGTTCTACCTAAGAAGTACCCAGGACAGTTTCACTTCCTGTATTTTGAAAGGCAACTCAAGGATTTAGTCAAGAGGGTGGACGCTTCCATCCTCCTGCTGTAACTTCAATTCAATTTCAATTCATACACTCACAGACAATGCACAGCCGAAACCGCTGAGTCTACAACCAGGAAATTTTGCACAAGAGTTCCTTAAATGACGAAAGTGAGCACAAAGGAAGTATTTATGAAAACTCGTCCCTTAAGCGGTTTAAATAGGAGATGAACTTATATAGAAGTACCACATCTTGTTGACCAACCGGTCTAAAGAAAACTTCACTAAATGGCATCGTACTGATCTTTAACCCTTCACGTTATGTTTTGCATAGCACTGACACACTTACTGCTCACGTGCGAATGGAAATACAAAATGAAGTGTTAAAACCAGTTAGTGCTGCACGTAGACTTGAAATGGTGCAATGCAAACAAGTGTTACTGAAACCTACCGAGGCAAATGGACCTTTAGAGAAAATATTTTTATTTACTCTGATTTTTTTAATTATGGAAAAAGGATCCCGCCGACAATATTTTGTCTGATATTGATGACAAGTATTTTTCGGGGGATGATCGGGATAATGATTATGTGCCAAGTACCAAAATAAATGTATCGTCATCTTACTCGCCACATCATACCCGTAGTAAGATTTAGCAATGTGTAAACGTATTTTATTTTAGAACGTAGAACTAATTATTATTTTAAGTTGGAATTAATGATATTAAGTTTGTTTTTTATTATTATTTTGTCTTAATTAAGGGGAAGGTGTTGTGGATTGTCTATTGCTTATGACATTAAAACAGTTGTCATCCAGACTTGTCTTTGATTACATTACAAATTAGAATATGTGATGGACTGATGAAATTCGATAGCCTATTACAACTGACTGGAATACCTCTTAGAATACTTTCATCATCTACGTGCCGTGCGGAGGCTTATATTATTAGACCATATCACAGAATTTTGTGCTATGTGGTAAAAATTGGTATGACAGTAGAACTTCCTAGAATAAACTTGTTCTATTCTATTCTCCGGAAAAGACATGCAGCATAAAAAGTTGGGTACCTACTGTGTAATTAATTAACCATCATTAATTGTGTCCTTCCCCAGACGTCGCAGCTTCCCAGCCCGTCCAGAGCCGGACAACGGCCGCGCCGTCCGGTTCTTCGTCCGTTCCCTCGGCTGGGTGGAGATTGCTGAGTCGGACCTGACTCCGGAGAGGTCCAGCCGGGCCGTCAACAAGTGCATCGTGGACCTCAGTCTGGGCCGCAATGATCTGCTGGATCAAGTCGGGCGTTGGGGTGATGTGAGTAACTGTCAGATTTTGGATGTTGTGTCTTCTGTTTTATTTGCCTGTGAGTTACAATTTAGTAACGCCAGTCCTTATATTTTGGTTACTGTCAGCCTGTATCTGCTGGGTAAAGGCCTATTGTCCTCTTCTGCTTGCGTTATCATAACTTCTAGGGGTGGTCGTTACGTGATTTTCGAGAAACGTAACGTGACTAATGACTTCGAAGGCGCCACCTGTTTTGAAAACACGTGTTTAGTAACTAGTTATTTTTTCAAATTCTATTCGGTTATTCAACATGGTGATTTTATCGAACTACATATTACAGTTATTTGCGAAACGAAAATATAAATATCACAAGCTTTAGTAGCTACATATGGCCGTTACGTCATTAATGTAATACTAACACAAATAAACTTCCCTTCATAATTTATTCGGGCTTAGGACTGACTGCATCGAAAATGTAACTACTTACAAAATAACGTGTTTACAGTTTGACTCGAACTCGTATTCGGCTACATTCCCCGTAGCCAGTTATTGTAACTAGTGACGTGAAATAACGCCCATACCTAAGAAGCAAAGAACCAGTCGCAGTGGCGGTGCTTGGGGGACGCCTATGAATTTGTAGTGGACGTCTTGCTGCTGAAATGATTGTGATGAACTGATGAAGTAGATATCTCTGGCGTACCCTATACAGGCAGAGCTAATGTTAGTGTCAGTTACCAACCTTGGTAACTCGCTATGCTGTTCATTTAGCTATGATATGAAGCTTCTCGTAAGGCTTGTGCCTTCACGTGAATACAGAGGTTCTAGGAGACATCAAACTTCTGATTAATATTTCCCGAGACCACTTTGAAGAACCTGATTATTTTATCAATCAGGATTTTCAAAAGTGGTCTCTCGAAGACCTGAAAACACGAAAATCTTCAACTTTTGGAGCTATTCTCCTGTCATCCCTTGAGTTAACTCTCTGCTTAATCTTAGGCACTAATGAAGCCTACGAATTTCTTTTTCCGAAAGGGCAAGGACCTCTTCATGGACTTAGATGATGGGGCCCTAAAGCTGATGGACCCAGAAAGCCTGAACACACTGCACACACAGCCGATCCACACCATACGCGTGTGGGGAGTCGGCAGGGACAACGGCCGGTGAGTAACCGCCCTTATCTCTTGATACAACAACTCGTAAAAATTTAACTAAATCTGGAAATTTTCTGTCTTTGCATTCTCGGAATAGTGAAAGGTAAATACAATCGAAATTACAGGTTTTTTTTCTAGATATTTAGATTATTAGGTGTGATTGTGAATTGGTTTTGGGTTTTGAAAATCTAGTTATCGATTAGACTTTTTACTACAGTAGATTTCAAAGAGCTTCAAAGCCTTCTCAAAGGTTTTAATTTAGGCAGGATCCACTATGGCATTATCCGAAGCCTTGTTTTGTTAATTTCCTTGTTTTTCTGTAAATACTTCAGCTTTATTTCACGTGCTATTTTGGCTTTACTTCGATACACGCAACATGATCAAACCGTCTTTGGTGGTGTCATTTCACGCTGTTACATGTATCATAGGCCGTCAAATTTGTTTTATGTCCGTAAATAAACACCCTCCTGAAATATTTGAATATGACATATCCCAAAAAGACTCAGAGCATCATCAGATAACGATATGAGGCATTTCTATGATTTTAATACCTCGAAACTGACGGAAAATCTAGAAAGAGTGGACATTGATATTTTAATGCGAGCCTGCTGTGAAGGTGGAATACTTGTCACCGTCCTTTCTGGGCAATACCTATCAGTCAGCACTAAAAAACTAAGCAAACTGAATAAAAAAAGGATCTAGCAACAAGAGAAACTGGATTACTTAAAGAAAGAGTTAGTCCTTAAGGGCGTTTATTCTGAAAGTGGGCAACATCGCAAATAGATGTCAAATATTTATCTGTTTTGATTAATTTGACAATATTAATGTATGGAAATAAGAAATGTGGCTGACTAGCGAACTAGAATTTTGATTATGAAATCCAATAATTAATATCGTAATATCGAATATTTAGTTTTAGATGTAGAAAAGCTTTTTGAAAACTTTCCAAATGCTTTTTTTACACCCAAAACGGGTAGAACATGAAATTCAATGTTGTAATTGCAATTAATTATTAATAGTCTAGTTCGCTAGTGTTAGCGTAGTTTTAGCCACATTTCTTATTTTTATACAATAACATTGCGAAATTAATCAAAACAGGTAAATTTTTGACTTTTTGACAGTTATTTGCGACGTTGCCAACTTTTAGGATAAACGCTCTTAAGTTGTAATCAGCAACGTAAAGACTGAAGTTGAAAACCAAAAACGATCCACAACATCTTCCGACTGTCATCTGCACGCCTATAGGTACTCCCCAAATCTTGCCCGATCTTCTAGAACCTTCTATCTCTCTGCCCAGGGACTTCGCCTACGTAGCTCGTGACCGCGCGACGCGCAAGCACATGTGCCACGTGTTCCGCTGCGAGGCGCCGGCGCGCAGCATCGCCAACGCGTTGAGGGACATCTGCAAGCGCATCATGATTGAGAGGTCCCTGCAGCCTCCACCAAGGCCCACGGATCTACCGTCTACTAGACGCCCTAGACCGCTTTCTGGTAAGTATTGATGAATAAAGCTGTTGACTATCCAGTAACATCAATAATTCAACTATTGAGCGAAAATGTCCTGACAAGTTTTCTATGACTCCTATCGCTAGGCCTGAAAAGTTGTTCATTAAGGCTATTTTGACGAGCAAGTAAATCAATTAAACCGTTAACCCCAGAATAAAGACAATCTTCCATCGTGGACCACTGCAAGTATGTAGGTCGGTAACGCAGGGACGTAGTGAACGTAGTGGACGCGAAAATGAGTGATCTCAGTTATCAAGAAGCATCACCCTACTGCTAGACAAGGTATTTTTGTATTCAGTTCTCAACAGCAAAGGACACAATTTATGTGATTGTGTTCGGCGATCACAATGTGTGTCTATCTCAAACCTGTCAAAGTGATCGAAGCTCGTACCTTCTCTGTATGAAAAAAGCTTTTGCCCCGCAGTGGGACCATAATAGGCTGGTATTATGGCTTAACCAGCAACCTTCAAACCTTGGTTGATTCTTGGTTATGGGGCGGGAAAACTCATGCGTTTGTAACCGTCCTCCGTGGTCCAGTAGGCGCCGCCTTCCCCACGCCCATGGAGGAGCCGCGCAAGACGGTGCGCGCGCTGTACCTGGGCAGCGCCGAGGTGGCGCGCGCCACCGGCATGCGCGTGCTCAACGACGCGCTCGAGCGCCTCGCCGCCGCGCGCCCGCCCTCCGCCTGGCGACCCGTCGCCGTGGCCGTGGCGCCGTCCATGATCACTATTACTGATGAGGGGGTGAGTATCTACTGGAGGAATTTATTGTATCGTGATATCAGGGAGTGGATGCTGTGCAACTCCACGTCCAAGGCGCGTAGTATCGCGTTCAGTTAAACAAAGGTCTCCATTCTATCTTTATCTCAACAACTAATCTTGCAAGATGTATTTGTAGGTTTACGTTCCTCCATATTGACCTGATTTCCACCACGATTTCAGGAGACAACCCCTATAGTAGAATGCCGCGTGCGCTACCTCTCGTTCCTGGGCATCGGGCGCGACGTGCGACGCTGCGCCTTCATCGTGCACACCGCGCAGGACCTGTTCGTCGCGCACGCCTTCCACGCCGAGCCATCCTCCGGCGCGCTCTGCAAGACCATCGAGGCGGCTTGCAAGGTAACCTTGAAACTTTTTTATGTTTTTCAGTAGGTCTTGGTAAAATGTTCAGTGGTACTACAGCCAAATGCACACTCCGCGGGTGTTTGTCGAGACACGATTTTCACGGAACCGATAGTTTTATTTTATTTCATAATTTTGACATTTATTCTGTGATGCCAACCTTCAAGCACATTAGTAGTGCGATGTTTCGCACCGGAACAACTCAGTATATCCATTGGTATTTTCTTCAGCCACTGGTAATTAAAGTATTTTTTAAATTGTTTGATTTTAGGACTCATCGGCACAATTTCCAATATCTCAATCCAACATGATTGTATCAAATTTGGAGGTAATAAAGGCAGAGCTGTCGCAAACCTTATAAGTATCCGTTCTTGACTAGTTTCACCCAACTTTAAATGTTTTGCCTTTTTCTTTGTGGCCTTTTGGAAGTGGAAGTAACGCCCCGATATTTTAGTCGCAGGAAACACTTCTTAAATCGCATTTATGGTAGCCATTTCATAGCCACAGGTGAAAGTAGCCATATATGTTTAAATATTGTTTAATCAATGAAAAAAATCTGATATATAAAATACGAACTACTAGATTACTTTGTTTGAATAATTGCGTCTGTATAATTATGACTACAAGCGTCAAAATCCTATTGAATAAATTGACTGTCGAGTTGCGGATCTGTCGAGACGCACATCTGTCAAGTTGCGTGGTTGTCGAGCTGCGTATTTGACGTGGTGCAAATCTGACGAGATGCGTTTCTGTCATTATGCGTTTTCTGGCGAAATGCGTATTTGACCACTTGCACTTCTGACGACATGCTAGAGATCCAAATAAAAGATGATTAATAAACTTTGTTTTAAAAGAAAATGACGCTAGGTATTGATGCCAGATAGCACAGAGTAATACTCGTATATTTATCACACATAATTAGTTAGTAACAAAGACTTATAAACTAGGTATGTTAGTAAAACTTACAAACTAACCTAAGAATAACTAATAACTACGTGGCTCAACACATGTTAGCATGTGTCTCCGCATCCAGTGCCTAATAAAGGGGCTGCCCACCTTGTCGGGCAATGTTTTTATGTAAAATACCTTTGGAATTAATACAATTTGAAAGGGGCCAGGTTGTCATGCTGCTCAACAGCGATAGGGTCCTTCTTCAATAGCAATGTACCTGAGCAGTTCCACCTCGCAAAAGATAAGAATAAATGTTCAAAGTTCATGGCCAACTCTTAGTAATTGGTGGGTCACAGCAATTTAACGTTCTCTACCTCCCCCTTCCAGCTCCGCTACCAGAAGTGCCTGGACGCGCACGGCGGGTCCGCGCACGCGGCTCTGGGCGGCGCGTGCGCGGAGGGCGCACGCGGCTCGCTGGGCGCCGCGCTCAAGTCGCTGGTGGGCTCGCTCACCGGCCGCAGGGGCTCCTGAACGGGACTACACGAGCCGCACTCCGAAGGTACATAACTACTTACCCAGATGGTGGATCTAACATGAAGTAGATTCTCCGTTAACCATGCAACTTCCCAGGTCGATGACCAAGTTTTACTTTACGTGTTAAATAAAGGCTATGACGCCAGAGTCAAAACCGATACAATGTCTGTGAGCAAAGCTGGTCACTTAAGACTTTTCAACAACCAGCAGGTCTATGCCTCACGTGCATACCTGTGTGTACCTTCTGGAACCGCCATTGAGAGGCGTTAATAAGTTCTGAAGATCCAGCAAGTGGTTAAAACGGCTGTCCGTAATTTATGGCAGTAGCCTTATTACAGTGTACCATCAAAGAAGTTCATAACTAACCACCGTAAGGACTATTCTTGCTTGCAGCGCTCGGCGGCTATAGAACCGGGCCGGTTACAGAAGTGATCATCGTGTTCAAGGGATTATGTTTTCCAACTGGTTAGATATGAACTTCTTTGATGGTACACTACCTACTTAGTAGATAGTCAGCCTTACCACTCTCGTCTTTCATCATTTTCCCTGTAACTGACATCACACTGCTAGACAAATAAATCTCTATCTATCTCCCCCTCCCCAGACGAGCCAGTACCGCCGGAGGAGTGCGGCCCGGCGGCGCGCGCGCAGGGCGACCGTGGCGCCGCCGCCGCGCCCTAGCGCCACCGCCTGCCGCCATTACATGACGTCATTACTCACCGCTTCTGTATCGTTTTAACTGAGTAATATGGGCTATGTCTGCAATACGTAGGACCTAGGACCTAGGGAAAATGCAATGACCCGGTTTCTGAAAGGACAAAAAATTTGCTGGCAGTTTGTCAAATTCATGTAAACTGCTGTGATTGGTTGACTTAAATAGCAATAGCCAATCAAATCATTGGACACAAGTTTGCCAATCTGTTACCAAATTTTTAAGAATCTTTTTAGATAATGGATGTAAGGTAGGAAGAACTTTTTGGGGATAGACCAACTATTACCAGATGTTACGAGAATGATAAGTTATGGTATGCGGATTAGTTGAGCCTGTCCGCCATGACATGACAGGAGAAAGAGCGCGAAACGCCATATTGTTGCCATAAAATATTATGACAGTTTAAAAACAAAAACAAGAAAAAGCATCCTAGTGCTCGTTAAAACGATACAAAACATAACAAGCTGACTGAGAATCTTGACTAAAAAACTAGCCATCATAGTTTTGCTTAACCCTAACATTGACTAACAAACACCCAAATCTTTGTCAAATGACAATTTGACAAACTGAGTCATAACAACATTCAGGACTTGAATTTGACATTTCATTAAACAAACTCGACTGCATTAATGAACATATCTATTAGTTTTTTTACGCTAATAGGCTGTCATATTTAGTGGAAATTTAAATAAACATTATAATGTGCAATATAGCAATAGACAGGTATGATTTTATTAATAAGTTAAGGAAATATAATCAGTTAGTCAGCAGTGTTCTATAAATCCGTTATTTTTTGCATTGTTCTCAAATTATTAACTTGTAAATAAATCTGTTGAATGCATGCATACGTGCTAAATTAAACTCCACATATACAAAATGGCGATAATAACCATGTATCATTTGCATTGCATGCAAAAATCATAAAAAAACTACCAACATGTGGAGTAACAAATAATGATTTGAATGGAGTTATGAAATTAATTTAATTAATGTTAGAGTACATAATGTAAGTTGGTGTTACATTTTATTAACAGACATTCATTGCAAAATTAGGCAAGCTAGCTTCTTCCATTTCTAGATTTCTACGCCCTAAGTTCGACAAAATAATTAATCAGACTGTATTACTAAAACATTAATTAAATTAAAAATATCACAGTAAAATTGTTAAGCATTATAATCCAACCCCTTCCTTTTTTTAAATCTGTTAAAGACGAAATAATAAACCTATGTATTACCTCGAGTTGTAAAAAGTGTGTTTTTAATTTGATGTTAGACGTTACCTTTTACTTATAATTAAACTTTAACTAATGGTTAAAAAGTAAGGCAATTTTCTACACGTTTGCTCTACAAACTAAGAATAATATTGCTTGATTTTTAAACTTAGTTAGAATTTACTAGTTGTTAGGTTAACGTTTTAGATTAGAAATATGCTAATGTCCGAATATTAACCAATATTTATGGGCTGATGTTGATAATAATAATTGATGTGTTGTCCAATTGAATTGTCAAATTGGACTCGACAGTTTGAGTCTTCACAAATTTGACAATCTGATTTGACATTTACCGTTAGGATTTACCAAATTTTTGGTCTCTTGAAGGTTACCTTATAAATTACTAGTCCATAGAAGTAGGTATGTTAAGCTTTTGTAAATTTAATGCTATTTATATCTGTGACACAATATCGTCACAGAACACTATTGATGTTAACATAGATTTTTGTGTAAAATTAAATGTAAGACTCGTAAATGGTTAGTTTGGGATGGTGGCAGTTCTTTGTACATAATTGTAAACTTAATGGTAATAGACATAAGGTAGATAATGGATTGATAGTGTTTTGGACAGTTTCTGGTCAGGGCTGACCTGTTAGCAGCACGCTATGGATGGTCAATCGTATGCTGACTATAATAGATGTAAAATGGCAGTGTGTATGGAAAGTATTGGTGTTGAGCACGGTATGTACCTAGACAGTAAGGCATCAATGGTTTCCAAAAAAAAAACTTTGGTTCGTAGTATAATTATAACGAATATAGGACCCTACGAGTATAAATAAAGAGTTTATTTTTGCTTAAGCTTTAAGATATTGAGGATTTCGATTGCTAAAGATGAATATTTTTTGTATGATCACCTCATTGTGTATTTATAATATTTATATAATCTTAAGCTTTTTGGGCGTAAATTATCCCTTTAGTTCTGCATTTTGAAGGCTCAAATTTAAAGTCGACTAGTTGAGTCTAAAAGGTAATTTGACAATGGACTCCCGTTGTCAAAATGGAAAACTTAAATTGTCGAATACTTATCTCTTGAAACTAGACTTTAAATATTGAGTGATGGTATAACATTTCCATCAAAATATAATTTAAACCCATTCAAATCGCTAACCTCATTATTACAAGGGTGTTCGAAACACATTGAGCTTTCAATAATATTATATATTTATACGTAATATTCAAATCCGCTCGTATTTAAACTAGATTAAAAAAAAAACTAAATTCGGCCATTTTACATGCATAAAAATATAATACAAAATGGCTGAGGAGTTGCCGTTGGCGGCTTATGTAGATTAGAATTTTCATAAGGAGAGTCGTAATGAAAAAAGGGAATTGGGACCCATGAAACAGATTTTCGAATTAAATTTGACTGTACCATAGTTGAAGATTATTCACGTTCAAAGTCTTCTCCTAAGAAAAAAACTTTGAAAGACCGGCCGGTAGTTTCAACTGTGGAAGGTGAAATGAGTTCCAAAGTTACTCGAAATGTATTATTAATTAAAAGTGTTTTTGTGTCTGTAACACTTCGACAAATATAGGTAACTTAATAGTATATAATAGAGGGAAAATGATCTCTGAGTATGTGGGTCGAAGACGTCATAAGTTATGACTTCCTACGATGATTCAAACATTTGAACTTGACACTGACTTAGGAAGACCTTCAGCAGTAAATAAGCGTATTCAAAGGTCATCTTCTTTCAATAGATTAAGGCATTCGACTTAGAATATCACAAAATAGCTTCAAAGTATATTTCAAATATTAGAAAATCAGTGTTGCTTCACACTTATATAAATAAAATGATACACTGAGCTGTTCTGTAATACGTAAAGATAGTGTTATTCACACTCTAATACTAAGTGAAAGTCATTATTTATACAAAAATATATAAATATTTAAGGGCGGGGTTTTTCATAGAGGGACGTTTGGCGGGTCTTCGGGACCCGACCAGCCGTTCCTATGTGATCGCTCTCTTCGCGCAATACATGTGACAAGCAAGCTTCACGGCCTTTTATCGGATGAAGTATATGTCAATATTTTCTATAAAAATAAACGTTTATGTAGTTTATTAGATAGCTTGTGAATTCCTGTTTTCTAGCTCACTGTTGAATATAAACGATCGGGAAGATAATGTTATATACAGTCATCGCTTTGACAGCTTAAAAGCCTTCAAACTGTGGCTTTTAATGAATACTTTTGTGAAATTAATAAAAAAATATTCATACACATGTGTTTTGTTTGTTTAACACCTTTTAACACAATCCTTTATTTCCCAGCAAATATAAAATACGGGCATACACAAATTCTAAGGTGTCAACCCTAGTGGGGCAGAATCCCGAAAGATTTTAGACTAGTGGAATCTGCCCCACCAAAATTTTTGACATTCCACTTTGCACCACTAGTGCCGAGGGTCAGATGTCCGTGACTACCAACGCCACTCACTTCCATTTTTGGTAAATAATTAGTACTGTACTCAATTGGTACTAATTAGTACTCGAACAATAAAATTGGTAGGTACTTTAGTAGTTTTCGAGAACATCGACTTTGAAGGTGGTCCACTAGGCTTGTCGAATAAATATCGATACACCGATATATCGATATTTTCAATTTGATATATCGATATTTTTGGGCGATATATTTTGTAACGATATATCGATATCAAATATCCAATATCGAAATTGTATCAAAAACGATATTTTCTGCTGCGGTTTCCTCAGAGAGAGTGGCATCTGCTGTAAATCTCGCAGTACCCAATAACAGAAGTCGGCTTACAGCCGAGCACATAAATCAAAGAGTTTTTCTAATGTCTGTATCAGATAGATATTGGTTTAGTTAATAAATAAAAAATAAAAAAAAATCGCAGGTATGCTGGAAGAGATTTCTTTAGAAATAAGCATCACCTTTGTACGTATTTTTCTGTTCCTTTTTTCTTGTCTGTTTATATGTGTGTACATAAACCGTTAAATAAATAAATAAAAAATAAATAATTAATATTTTTTATCGTTGTTCTTGATTTATTAAAAATGTTTTCTATTGATTAGTATTTATCTAGTCATTACTAGATAAATACTAATCAATAGAAAACATTTACCTAAGATGACTGAAGTAGGTTAGACCTTTTTTTCATATCGTACCGATATTTTTAAATAAAAATATCGATATCGATATTGATATTTTCAAAAATATCGATATCGATATGTATCGATACTTTTTGCATTTCCAACATCCCTATGGTCCACTCCCTTCAACAGGACCACCGTGAGCGCCGAAAAAGAGGGCATGCTGCAGCTATTCTAAGTATACAAATAATGACCCTTAAAAACTGTGATTGCTTCCAAAATTTATACAAAAAATTGTATCTACTTATAAAGAAGTTATAGTGACCAAAAATTCAGATTCCTAAGTGTTGTATTTGAAGAGAAATTAGCTTTCATTACTTCTCCATACTAAATCTACGCGTATAACCCGACCAAATTAAGTTCTCAAAGGTATTGACCTGTTTAGGAGATGTACACTCGTACACAGAAATGTATCGATGTCGGAATAGTAAAACAACAGTTTAATATCTATAACTTTTATAGAAACTGTGTAGGTACATATTAAGTGACGATTGGCGTTTGTAGTCACGGACATGTGGGTGCGGCAGTGGAATAATTCACGCTTTAGATTTAGCGCTAAACATATTTAAAACACCATTCTGTCTCTGTCAACCTCAAACAATTGAGAAAAATAGAACGACGTTTTAAATGGGGCTATCGCGTATGAATTCGCCGCTAGAGGCGCTAGTGTAGCGTGAGGTCTCCGAAATGTCAAATGTCACTGAACGTTCTCGACACGACCTTACTCGACAGTGAGGCTAATCGAAATAAATCATTTTGAAATAAAAAACGAGTCATATTCATTATAAATATTTATTCATAATTGTTACATTGGGCATAATTTGGAATTTAGGATTTCAACTCACTCAATCACAAAAGAACTTTTTAATTGTTTTATTTTAAACGAAAATAAAACTATATCATATCTGGGTTCGTGTAAAAATATGTTACTGCTCCACAATATTCACATTTGATTTAGTGCATTTTGCAGATACAACATGACAACTAACTTTCAACTACGTAACCATGGAAATAACAAATAGTATAATTAATTCATCATTCATTTTTAATACAATCATGATTTAGATTAAGCAATTTTACATTTTAATAGGCCAAAGAACACCACCTAGTTGCCAACTAATATTTTGCTTTCTTCAATATTTAAGCCTAAGATTTTTTTTACATGAATAAGCAATGATATTCTAAGTAAACAGAGGGAGATAGGTTATACACGCTCCGCAAATTGCACGTCACAATTTGGCTAATTAGCCCCTTTTTCTTCGTCTTGTCTCTTTTTGAAGTAGGACGCCGTCCTACTTCGGCACAATGTCACGCTATTAGACCACACGTATTTAAGAGCCATATTAGACTATCATAGAAATATGATCAAAGATTTACGAGTCATTTTTATATGAAGAACCTATATCGTATATGATCATAGTTAAGGGATCCCATTTGACAGCAAGCGTACAAATATGATCATACCCGTCTAATCTCAAAAATGGCTAAATCAAACACGGCTAAATCGTAATCCATCTTGATTCATTATGACGTTTCTATGATCATATAAGTGTAATATGTAAAAAAATTAAGAACAGCATCATTTAACTATGATCATAGAATTTGACAGATATGAAATCATATTTGTATGATAAATATATATGATAGTGTAATTGGGGCCTAATAGTGTGACATTGTGCCGTTTTTGAAGATCGAATGTTGTTTACGTAACCGATCTACGTCTTTTTACTTGTTATATATCATTGTTAATAAGTAACAATGAACTCTTCCTGAAACAATTTTCTCAAAAGCCGTTCGCAGTGTTGCTTACACAAAAAATATCTATCATTCTACATTATTTCAACGGGCAAACGACAGTTGAACGGGTGGAGCAGTAGGTACTATTCACCGGTGTTTAAAAAGTTTATCGTATAACTAATAGCTTTATTATACAAAATACGTGTGTTTCTATACAAACTTAGTGTATCAATAAAATTAAACTTCTTGTAATATTGTCAAGCACGTGGGTCCAGAGATAGTTGAATATAAAATTTTATAAAAACAGAATTCATTTGAAAAGTAATAATATCTTCTCGTAAAGAAGGTATCAAGATGATAATAATAATATAATTTAAAAATCGATAAATAAATCCCTAAAATAAAGAAGATACGAAATTTTCATCCTTTTGAGTAATACAATATGAAATGAAACAACAGAAATTGGACATTTTATCTGTTACAGCTTCGTTCATAAACATGCACGGATAAATAAGAAACATAGTTAGGCAAAACTAGAAATAACATTTAAGAAAATAAATTTAAAAAATCTCTGGACCCGACATAAAGCTTCAAAATGTCGATATCGACAATTCTCTTCATAAGCGCAACACTAGGGTCAATTATGTCGACATACATATAATTATCGACATTTCTATCGATCGATTTATTTGTTATCGACACAATAACGTGCTTAGACATCTAACGCATATTTATCGAAGTCGATAGATCGTATTTCTTGATAATTTAGAAACATTGGGTATCAATAGTGTGAAAATTTAACAAAATATTATTTTTTATACAAAAATAAAATATCTTGGTGAATACTTCTGGTAACATGGATAATAGTGAAAACCGTTTATAACGACTGCGAAGGGACCGTCGGATTACGGTTGTTATAGCCGATAGTCGTTATAACCAAAATCTATGTTAAGTAAACAGAAATGCTGGGACCTCAAGATTTCGTCGTAATAACCGGTACGTCGCTTTAAGCGAAGTCGTTATAAACGGTTTTCACTGTAATGGAAGATGAAATTCTTGGCACTATTTATAATAAATTGTTGCACACGTATGAACTATTCAAATCTAAGCTGATTTTGGTACAAATATGCCAAATTAAAATCTTAACTACCTACTACATAACTCACCTAAACTAAAGGTACTATCGAAGAAGTTCATATCTAACCACCGTAAGGACTATTCTGGCTTGCAGCGCTCGGCGGCTATAGAACCGGGCTGGTAACAAATGTGGTCATCGTGTTCACGGGATTTTGTTTTGAAACTGGTTAGATACGAACTTCTTTGATGGTACACCTCTGTCTAACCCTCCGGGGAATCGAGCGTGATGTTATGTTACGTAAAATCTCGACAACTTTGAAACTATGTTGGATATTTATAGGCAGTAGAAACCGCGAATTTCCTTATTGACCCTGAAGATTTTGACACTTAGAACCATAATGAGCTGAAAGATGATGCCACCGATTTTGTCGAATTTTCCTAAAAAAATTAACAAAAAGGCTTCCGCAGCCAGGCGTGACGCGACTCTTGTGGATAAATTTCTATGTAAACTTCTCGGAAATAATTGTACCGGTGTCGCGTCGTGCCTGTCAGCGAGAGCCTAAACATGTGGCAAGTTTTTACTAGACTTCTCTTGAGGAATCTACTTTTGTAATTGACCATCGTTGAAGTATCCAAAAAATAATGGCCCTGGTTACAGCCATGATAGCCAGTAACAGTAATAAACACACGATCAGTCACAATCTGAATCATTTTTGAAAGATATTGTTAATCCATTACTTCATATGTTCGAAAAAATTGTCTGCTCAACAACGTAAATAACACAATGAATGTTGTTGAACTGTCAAAATGAAACAGATTGTGATTGATCGTGTGTTACGCAATTAGTGCGCGGGTCTACCCGGCCATAATAATTGTCTTTTGATTCTTCCCATTCCTACTTAAACTGATTGATCTGTCCCGGCTGCCATTAGTGGATCTTTGACAGTCGTTACGGGCCATCAGAAGCCCGAAAGTCTGACAACCAGTCTTACCAAGGGGTATCGTGTTACCCAGTAACTGGGTTGTGGAGATCAGATAGGCAGTCGCTCCATGTAAAATACTGGTATTCAGCTGGATCCGGTTAGACTGGAAGCCGACCCCAACATAGTTGGCAAAGGCTCGGCAGATTGATATTATACTATCAAAGAATCGATCTATCGACTTAAATAAAAGCGTGTAAAGTATAAATTCAGTAATCCGGCAGTGGCTAGTTCGGTTGTGATATACATACTATCTTCAAGTAACTGTTACAACATTCTTGTGATTCAACAGCGCTGTTCTCTTGTCATCCTGGAATGGGAAAAATATTTGTTAGTTAATTTATTTACTCAGAAATGTTTATATATCAAACTCAAAACTCAAACTCAAAGCATTTATTTCAATTAAACCATTTACAGGCACTTTTGAATTGTCAAATAATCGGTCAGTTAGTCAGAAAGTTGAAGCTAGTTGCCCAGTTCCAAAACGTAGATCTTCATGGAGAAGAACGGGCAAGAAACTCCAAGGACACTCTTTTAAATATAGAAAATTACACAATTCTGGGTACATTATTCTTGTTGCTTCTATATGTGAGAACAATGTACAATAAAAAAATTAAAACAATTCAAAATATAACATTAAAAATAAGCCCTGGCAGATAAGAGATGACCAGTCACAACTGACGGCGCCCGTTCACGAACATGACGCGTGGATCAGCACCATCCAGCTCAACCATTTTGTAGGGAACCGAATGATCCAACACACTCGCCACCATCAGCGAGACATTTAAGTGGGCATGACAAACTCTCAACTGCCGCGCTCTTTCAAGTCAACAAACATCCCAACAACATAAAATACGGCTCCATGGTACTCACATTCACAAAAATTGAAAAAATGCTTCCAAATTATACAAAACTATAGTATGCAATGTATTTGAGAGATTAATAGAATGATACTACCAAAAAGAAAGAAAATCATTATCCATTGGAACATTCAACAATTAAACTTGTTTAAATAAAAAATAAACATTAAGTTCGTAATGTCAGAAAAATAAAAAGGGGAAGCAACTCTTCCAAACATTAAATTTTTTAACTAGTGAGCCCAAGTGGCTGTGGAGCAGGACCAGCATTAAGCCAAGCATTTTTATCATCGATATAATCATCCAACTTATAATATGCTTGTCTACATAGTGTGCGTTTAATGCATGTTTTAAATTTCTTCTCATTCAGTTGAAGAATATCGAGTGGTATTTTATTATAACATTTTACACAGTACCCCATAAAAGAAGTGTGCACTTTAGACAATCTAAAACGTGGTTGATCTAATTTGTTCCTATTTCTAGTGTTAAAATTATGCCTGTCACTTATCTTACTAAAAAGATGTCGATTTTTTCGAACATACATAATGTTTTCATATATATACTGACAAGGTACCGTCATGATGTTAATTTTCTTAAACAGTTCCCTTAGAGATTCGCGTCTGCGGAGGTTATATATGGCTCTGACAGCCCTCTTTTGCAGAATAAAGATAGAATTAATATCTGCAGCCCGTCCCCACAGCAAAATACCGTAAGACATGATGCTATGAAAGTAACTAAAATAGACCAGTCTCGCGGTATCCACGTCTGTTAGTTGGCGGATTTTCCAAACAGCGTAAGCGGCTGAACTTAGCCGCCCTGCAAGTGATGTTAAGTGAGGACCCCACTGTAGTTTTGAGTCAAGCGTGATCCCCAGGAAAACCGTTTTTTCGACGAATTCTAGTGTCTCCCTATTCAGTACAACATGACATTCACTACTTCTAACATTTGGTAACGCGAATCTTATGCATTTAGTTTTCTTCTCATTTAATACCAAATTATTTACAGTAAACCAATTATGGACCTTAAGCATAGCGTTATTTACTTCGTCAAGCTCTTGTGCATGTCTGTTTACCTTAAAAATTAGTGATGTGTCATCAGCAAATAACACCATTTGTGGTCGGTTTTTCAGTAAATGCGGTAAATCATTTATATATACTAAAAAGAGGAATGGACCCAAAATCGAACCCTGTGGTACACCCATTTTGACTTGTAAACCCAATGAATTTACACCATTTATTTGAACTTGCTGCAGTCTATCATTCAAATATGATTTTACTAAGCTAAGCGCAAGTTTACCCAGTCCGTAATGCTCAAGTTTCAAGAGCAGTGTTTCGTGATTCACGCAATCAAATGCCTTGGATAGGTCGCAAAAGATGCCTATTGCATCTTGTGCCTCTTCCCATATTTAGGTACAGTTGACAAATCTTTATATAATATACAATCTTACAGTCTAATATAATGAAATGAAATTGTTTATTCTGTAAATAGGATATCGGAATCACTTTTACGCGTCATAATATTTTTTTTTTTTTTTAATAAGCTAGATGAGATCGGTATTTCTTATCTGACTACTCTGAGAAGAAAGGCCGAAACAAACTCAGAGGTCGTAGTCTCTTTTATAGTCCAGACATAATCTTGGTCAAGTCATATGAGGACCATGTAGATCAGTGTCTGAAATGGTCTTTTGAGAAAGGAACCACACAGATTTGAGTGGACCTGTCCAGTCATTGCAAGCATTTGTCAGTAACCCTTGATGATCATGGCTTTCTTTATTGATGTCACGTCATGTTACTTTTATTATTTAAGTGAACACAATATACCACTACACAACAGTCGACTTTTGCTAATACTTCACTGGGCTGAATAGGGAACGAATGTATCAGATAGTTGCAGATTTAACTTTTTAATAAGAAATGCTGACTTGAAATACATTGGAAGGTCAAATGAAAATGGTTGGTGAAAGACTATCTTATATGGTAGATAGTAACATACTAATTAATTTATCTAGTAGTGTCTAATCACTACATAATTATAAATAAAACTTCTTAAAGCCAAGTCTGTCTGTCTATTTGAGCGCGATAAATTCAAAAACTACCGAACGGATTTTCATAGGGTTTTCACCAATGGACGGAGTGATTGATTAGGAAGGTTTTGGTGTATAATTCATTAAGGGTTTGGGTAAATTGGATGAAATATGACAATGATTGTTGAAGATGTCGGAAAAATCATGCCGACTGAGAGCTTTACTGGCGTGCGCGTTACGGTAATACGTTTCCGTGGCATAATTTCCGACCTCCACGCGGGCAAAGCCGAGGGCAAAACCTAGTGACTTTATAAAACAGACCCTTACTCATGCGTGAAACTCTGTGTCTCCCAAAAGTGTTATACGAAGTTAGTATTAAAAATATATTATGTAATTTTCTCACCTGTGATGGCATTACATCCATCCATGTTGTTCAAAGAAGTGCGTTCTGTACTGAAACAAATGAACCTTCTATAGTTTAGTTACACAAAAGAAAGGGCGAAAAGGGGACAAGTTTTTTTTTTCTTTTTTTTTTTTGAACTAGCTGACCCCACAGATGTTTCCATGTCCAAATAATAAACCCCATAGAAAAAAAATACTTTCAGTATTTCCAGAATTTGAACATTTTCCGGGAAACTTTTCAAATTTTTCTTTCCATAAGAACCTACGAACATTTAAAAACCAAAATTGCCAAATCGGTCCGGCCGTTCTCAAGTGATGCGCTTACCAACGAACAGCGTTACATTTTTATTATACAGGGTTAAAATAAATTTGCTAGCCAAACTCCGCAGACATGATGAGTATCGACATCACAAAATGAAGAAGAAAAAAAAAATTGATGATAAAAAAACTTGTAATTGAAATATCTGCTTAAAAAAATCTGTTTTTTTGTGTAAACTTTACTAACGCGATGGTATCGATATCTTAAAAGTTGGCAACGTATTATACGTACGTACGCAAAATATTGATTATGAAATGCAATAATTAATATCGTAACACCGAATATTTAGTTTTAATAAAAGTATTTGGAAACTTTCCAAATGCCTTCTTACACCTAAAATGGTTACAACATCAAATTCAGTGTTATAATTGCAATTCATTATTAATATTCTAGTTCACTAGTTAGACACATTTCATATTTCCATACAGTAATATTGCCAAATTAATCTCAACAGCGAAATATTTGATATCTATTTGCGACGTTGCCCACTTTCAGATTAAACTTTCTTAACAGGATGAACAAAAAAGAAACCTGTTTTCTCAACTCGTACTTCAAGTAACAACACTACAAGAGGTCGTAGACCCCCCAAATAATCATCAAATCTTTTTTATTTTGTCGTGTTTAGATATCGATTCGATACCCATCACGTCTGCGGAGTTTCGCCCCGTAATTTAATTTAACACCGTAAAGAAAAAATAAATGTTTTAAAATTACATTTTTTGTTTGTCACTTTACACAAGAAGAGCCCAATTAAACGAAAGAATATTTAATATAAGATTTATATTTTTCGCTTTTGCGCTAATTGGATTTAGAGGGAAAAAAACAGAATTACGATTGTACTGTATTTAACATAATTTTTTATTTGTTTGTCACTTTACACAAGAAGAGCCCAATTAAACGAAAGAATATTCAATTTAAGACATATTTTTCGCCTTTGGGCTACTTGGATTTAAACGAGAAAAAAACAATTATTAGGTACCTATCGTAATGTATTTTACATAAATTGTTTAAAATTACAAGTGATTTGTTGATAAATTACATAATAATATTATTTACATTATGGAATTAATGAAATGGACACAAATACCGTTTTGTAGACTTTCTGAGTTGTCCACAACGCGTTGTGGTTGATTTTATAATAGTGCAAACACACGAATATTGCTTTGTAAATGATGTAGAGGCGCCCCAAAGCGATGTATATAAGCGTTTGCGTATAAATCTAAACATATACCTACATAAAAAGCCATTTATTACCTGTGTATTGCTTGTCCACTCTGAAATGACGCGCCCCATTACAGTATTTCCCTGTGAGTAAAATGCGGCAGTGGGGCGCGTCATTTCAAAGTGGACAAGCTTTACATGAATGATTATCATGAATTCATGACACATTTAGGTTACATACTACTATTATATCATGTGATTACAGTGCAAGTATGGCAGCGTAGCGTTATGAAACAAAGCAGAGGGTATTATGAAGACGAGGCAAATAGGTTTGTAACGAATTTACGTATGTATCCTTAATTTCGAGGCAAAAATAATACATATTCCCAAAACCATTGCGAACCGTGATTGTTCTTTTTTATCTCACGCCTGATTAGGAAGTAGGAAAACTCGTTACAACCTGATTTGAAGCTGTACAAGCAATGTCGAACACAGAGTAGTGAGTAAATGGAGTACTCAAACGAATCACGTTTAGATGTGAAATGCAATTTGTACATCAAAACAAATTAATTATGGACAGCTGTTTCTTTATCGGAACCTGTACCCACTTTCGCTTATTCATATGCGATCGTTAGTGTGTAACATCAAAGGAAATAAGCATCAAGCCACATAACTATGTTATGATGTGGCGTGTCTGCTTCTGCATTATTCCATAAACGGCAAATTGAGAGAGATCCAATATCCAAAATAGACTACAGTACAATTTGTTGCTTTTGACGACCACATCACCCACACATTCGCTATTACTGACGCCAGCCAGTTAATAAAAAAAAACACCACACAAAAATTTACTGAACCCAAAAAGTTGTCTTTGGAAGTGCGTACATAGTTTTGTCCACCAAATTTTCTTGTAAGTTAGCACTCCATTCCCTACACACTCTGTGGTATCGATCAGCTGCACTTACAGCTTATCCCTGTCCCGCGCCTCCCCGAAGACGGCACTCCTCGGGAAGTCAGGCTGGCTGGAAGACCTCTCGTGTTTCGCTAGTTGACATACAATGTTACGCTTACCCACTGTTTGAACTAGCAAGCCGATTTTTACCCTTTATCTCACAGAGCACGGAGAGGCCTCAGCGGCCGCTGCGGCGTAGGCATTATTATCGATTTTTTGATTATATTTAATCCACAAACGTGCGAATAGAACTGACGGCATGTCAACGCTAATGCGGGGTACTATTATTAGTACTGACATCTTATGACGTCTCTAGTAGGCGAATATTATTAGTACAGCGGCCTTACTATGACGTGTTAAAACCATCACCTTTCCGTTGTGAGAGAGAGATGAAGCTATAATATAATAATACATTATATATATTAATATCAGAATACCAGCGCTGCGATATTTATTTATTTTTTAAATATCGCCGCACTATGCTGATATAGGAGCTTTTTTGGCCTCGCACAGGTCGTTATTATTCTGTTTTTAAATTCTCCTTTTTTGTTTTTTATTTTATAATTTATTTTTTATTTTTATTATTACTTACTGTTTGTATTTCCTGTGCGTGTTCCAAATAAAATATTTTTCTTTCTTTCTTTCTATACAGGACGAATAGGACTATCCTTATTTCACAACGGAAAGGTGATGGTTTTAACACGTCATAGTAAGGCCCCTGACATCTGAAGTCGCTGGCAGTGCGGTGATCCCGTGCTCTGTGCTTTACCCCTAGTTAGATTGCTGAACCTTAAACGGCACTTAATTTGTAACTACAATACACCCGTGATAACGTAAGCATGCGACATAAAGGTGACAAATTGAGTTGTGTTTGACGCCCGAAAGTCTGTTAAGCTATTTAGGGTCAGATCATTGCGTCTCATATTCACAGCGCAAGAAACTCTGATGTCTTTTGCACTGAAGCCTTAGGCTAGTTTCACAGCCGTGCTGGTCTCCCGCCCGTACTCGGGAGGACCCGCACGGGTAGCGCCCGCAGTGCTCAGGAGGGCTACTCCCAGAGCGATATCCGTAGTTACGGGCGCTTAGCAGCCTTTCTCACTTACGGTATGTCCGTAAGTGAGACGGAGAACAAAGCGCCCGTAACGACGGCCGAAACTACGGATTTGGTTTAGGGTGTAGGCCCCCTGAAACGAGGGAGTAGTACGATACGTTGTACGGGCTCTACCCGGAGAGGGTCGCGTGCGGACCACCTGGGTCGCTGTGCAACAATGTTCTAGCGCCTCACGTATGTCTCCGTTCCGGGAGCCCGTACGGGTCTCCCACACAGCTGTGAAGCCAGCTTTAAGCTAAATTAGTCTTAGAGTCAAGATTGAGAACCCGATGTGTGGAATAAACCAAACTATACAATACACACTTTAGCATCCCATAAGAAATAGTATACCTTATAATATATTAATTGTATGAGTATATTCGATATTGTCTCAGTAATATCCCAATTTCCCGTATATTTAGCTAATAATATTATACAAGGCTGAAATGTGAAAATAATAATTACCGTTTGTTATAACTCCTCCATAAGAATTACTGTTGAACTTTGTAGGCTCTTGGGAATGCTGAAACATTTCGTGCAACTTATATTAGTTCAATGGCGGATGACTACTTGCAAGTGTTATTTACAACAACAAAACATGGATATTTATTTATCAATAACACACCAAAACAAAATATAAAGCATACCCTCTCCCATATACTGAACAGATATAAACAGCATAAAAATAAAGCTTCTACTAATTCAAAGTTTAGGGAGTGTGCTAACTGACAACCCATTATCTCTTGTTGGTGTCGGATCCGGTTTATCGGATGGCGACTTCTGTTGGAGGCTTTATTGGTCGGGCGTACAGCGCCGGCAAACCGGACATTACCCATCGGAGCCGGCAAAAACAACGGTGTTGTATAAATGTGAGGTGCTTCATACAAAATGATCTGACACTGGAGCACGCGACATTTTGTCGTACGCGACATTTTGTCGTACCCGATATCCTACAAGTGGCGTATGTGTTGTAGCAATAGTTGACAGCAGCATTGTGAACATAGCATGATAATGATGAATAATTAAAGTCTACAACATAACTAAGAAAACTACTTTTTTTTAATCCTTTTTTTAAAGTAACCAGTTTCTTAAAAATTAATTACAATCTAGCCTATAAGACTAATAAGCAATTTTAATCTAACAGAAATTTGTACGTGATAATTATAAAATATAATAGACGACGTATATTTAGTAACCGCTTAACTGTCGGTCGATTCTGTAAAAAAATCAACATGAAACTTAGGTGAAGTGAGCTGTCACTGTCACAAATCGACCGGCAGGATGCTAGGGATTAACACTATTGACAGCTCACTTCACCTAAGTTTCACAGTGATATTTTTACAGAATCGACCGGCTGTTCTTAAAGTAAGAAATTGATTCCTTACAGGGTTCTTTATGACTCTTTAAGATCAGTTAAGCGGATTAGGTTACTAAATATATGTGTCGTCTATTGTATTTTATAATGGATTTCTGCAAAGTCACGCCTGAGTCAATTAACTATGTGATAATTATTATAAAACTTAGAATTGTTTTGATTGTACTTTACACAAGTCAGACTCTAAGAAAGTGGAATAAAGTGGAGTGGAAGTGGTGGTCTGATATCATTATTAAACACTATGTTCATGTGTGCTGTGTGACTCATTGTCACTGTTATTTCTACACTTTTTACATTACACTAGCTCAAAGGAAAATTACTGATTAGTAATACTACTACGGTGGAATATTGTACCGTCTTTTAATAGCTATCTCACAATGTGACGCGTCGAGCCAGGCTTTTATTTGCTTTGCGATGCTCTGCGCCTCGATGCGGTTAACCTGAACTGCATTTAAATAACAAAAAAATTATGCTTGTTTGTAAGTTTTAGATTCACGCCAAAATGGCTAGACTTTCGACCTACGCCTTTCGAAATATGACATGACCTACGCTTTAGCAGGCAACTAAAATTGCACAATTTTCGTTGATTCCCATTCAATCTTTGAATTGCTGTAAATAGCTTCAAGACAGACATAAATAGACCATGCAGAAAACCATAATTGCCAAGAATTGCTCAATTGTCTGGCCAAAGTAAGTGCAAAATCAGTAAAAAAAAATAGCTGATTCCTTGTTAGTGATATTAATGTCGTAGGATGCCAAAGAAATCCCATGCGTCAATTAGTTATAAATTGAAATGATCCTACCTCCATCTCTCTCAGATTCCTCATGAGCGTATCAATATCATCATTGGTAGCCTCCTCACTCTCACTCTTACGCACTTCCTTATCCTTCTTACACTTCACATTATTCACTTTTTTGTTCGTGTCATTCACACGGTCCTTGGAAGGCACACTCTCACTTTTATCACGTTTTGGTTCACTTTTATCAGTCCTATTGTCCTCAACTAACTCCACGTCACTGCTACTGTCGTCCACTGCGAGTGGCTCTTGCTCACTTAAAGGATCAACGTCTGAGATAATGACGACATCCTTCTTCTTTTTTACTTCAGGTGGCCGTTTGTCTGGTTTCGCAAACGTTGGGGAGTGATGTACAGGAACTAAGGCAGGTCTAGGGATGTTGTTCTCAGCGACTCTCATGTTCTCAATTTGCTTTTGAGGGATTTCTTCCTTAAGTTTGGGACTGGGGTCTTTTTTACTGGGCTGGTAACTCGTGTCGATGTGTAATGGTGACTCTACTCGAGTCTTCTCTTTTTGGCTCTTCTCTGGCTTCTTATGCTTGTCTTTTTTCACCATTTCGTTCAACGCTGCCGGTGACTTAACCCTTATAAACCCGGATTGTTTATCTGTCGGTATTTGGACGTTGTTATTGAGTTTTTTATCCGCTTTCGGGGGGTTGTTAGGGACCGGTGTAATAGTAATGCTGCCAATATTGTTTGGGGGAATGTATGGTTCTTCTTTCTTTTCGCTGTCTTTTTTGTCTGGTTTTTCTACGATGAGGTCTTTGCTGAGGGTGAAGTTCATTATGGAACCGAAAACGGAATTTGTTTTATAGCTTGAAGCTTTGGGTTCTTCTGTCACTTCAGCCTTATCTGGTGACTGTTTAGAGGTCGTGGTGACGGTGAGCGAGCTCGGGAACTGTATGGGCTCGGGGAAGGGCGCGGGGGCCGGGGGGGGCGGGGGCCGGGGGCACGGGGTCGCGCGGCGGGGGCGCGGGCGGCGCGGGGGGCGCGGCGGGGGGCGCGGCAGGCTCGGGGCGCGCGCTGGGCGGCTGGGACGCTGAACCCAGACGCGGCCGCTTCAAGTCTGATACTTTGATTTCTTTACTGAGACTGAAATCAAAAGACAAGGTTTGTGATTAATTTAAATTGAGAATTCATAAACATGATTTCTGTAGAAGATACTAGAACTAATATAAGAAAATTAAGTTATAGATACAAGTTTGCAGTGTTGTTTCTTGAAAGCAGTCGTTCACCTAAGTTTTCAATTAGATTTTTACAGAATAGACCGGCAAATATAGATAGTCACGTCACACTCACTCGGCCTGCCTCAGCAGCGTGGGCATGCGCACGAAGCCCTGCGGGAACAGCGGCAGCACCCTCGCCTGCAGCAGCCCCGCGGCCCCGGCGGGCCCCGCCAGGCGCGCGGCCCGCGCCAGCAGGGCCCGCGAGCGCGCGCACCACGGGAAGCGGCGCTTGGGCAGGCGCTTCTCTACGTGCGGCCCGCCCTCGGCGGCGGATAGGAGTTGCAGCTTTTTTCTGGAAATTGTTAAGGGAAAATATTAGATAAAGAATCCACACTGCAGTCCTAAACACAGATTACTGACTGGGGTCAATAGGCGAGGGTGCTAAAACGGATATTGAAGTCAAAATGGAAATCCAAGATGGCGGCTCCGAACATTTTCTAATGTTTCAAATCATGGGTATCGTTTTCATGGTTTTTGAGGGTGCTAAAACCGATAGTGAAGTCAAAATATAAATCCAAGATGGTGGCTGCGAAAATATTCAAATTCTTCATCATGGGTGTCGTCTTCATAGTTTTCGAGGGAGTTAAAGCCAAGTGAAAGTGTGGTCAAAATGTAAATAAAAATGTTTTTGTTTGAAATAAAACGTGAGAAGGAACTTCGTTCCTAACGGGGGTCCCCGTTTTCTTTGTGATTCCTGAGTTCCCACCCGCCCGTATCCCAAACACGAATCTATTTTCAAAATTAAAAAACTAGCCATTTTGTTTCAGTAACTAAAAAGTTCAAAACGGCGGCTTAGCGCGCGAGAAGCCGTAAACAAGTACTAGTGTATTTACTGTTAGCAGCTCTATGCAATAGTAAACTTTCAGCTTAACCAAAGGTTTGGTCGTGGATGTTAGGTTTGTCAACCAAACTTTTTGATTTCACAAAACGCGCCTAGTTGAGATACTTGGTCATCATTTATACTGTGTTTCACACGCTGTCTTACCGGGCATCGTGTCCGACAGAGATAGCATCAGTGATGAACAGTTAGACGCTGGTCTACACGCACAACATCTAATTCGCACGCACACAAACACCGTTCCGAACAATTTTAGTAAAACAAGCGCGTAAAAATTAAGAAAACTCATTTGGAAAATCGAGATTTATGAAAAAACCACTGCATAAATCAATTACCAATAAAGTTTATTACCATTCCCCCTCTAAAAAGCTTATTTTATTCACTGAAAACAGTGAATAAAAAGCACTTTTAATCACTATTTTGGTGTTTGAATTTAGAACACATCAATATATGCGACCTCCATCTCAATGCTATACAACCTCCTTGCGAAAAAATACTCGATACACAGGAAATAAAAATCGCTTCACAAGTTGACCATCCTAATAATAATAATAAAAAAATACTCTTATTTTAGTAATTGTTCCAATTTTAATGTGCATTTTAATTAATTTAACCTTCCTTTTTTCTTCATTAAATGTCTATTTTCGCTTAAATCTTTCTTTTTCTTTTTGTCGTAGTCATGGTATAAAGTATAGTATGCAACTTTTGAATAAATTTATATCGAGGGCCATGAATCACTCGTGTCGCTCAGGATTCTAACACTTCGTAAAAATTAGCAACAAAAACGAATCTTTGTTGGCTTTTTATTTTACTATTCTGTTTCCGCACAGACAAAATTAATATTGAGACAAAACTATATCATGTTTAACTTAGGATGTACAATATTAAACAGTGGAGTAAAACCCCCCCGAAATTGGTATGTAACAATAACTAGTTCCACTTTTGATTTCCTAAGAAAGCGGGGAACGGTCACTAACAGCTGACCAGACAGAACGTTTTTTGACACCTTAAAACCATAGCTTCTCCTTCGGGGATGCAGTCTTGATGTTATGAATTTAAGTTACTACATTGTCATTATTGCATGCCTTCAAAAATTTGTAGGCAATAACAGACTCCGGCTGCATTTATTAAACTGTTCTTCCTTTGGATGGCTACACATGTGCGATGCATTTGGTAACAATTTTATGTTGTGTGAATACAAACAATTTTAAAATTGTATGTAAATTTTTGACGCAATCTAATGATAAGCATTCAGTGCCGTCCATGAACATCTCAATACCAAATGCATCGCACATGTATAGCTTAGCCTTCCAAAGGAAGAACAGTTTAATAAATGCAGCCGGAGTCTGTGCCCGGTTGATGGCAATAGGCTCGCCCCTATTACATGGGACTTAAATATACCTGGCGAAATGTGGGTATACCTATGGGTACACCTCTGCCTACCCCTTCGGGGAATATCGGCGTGATGATATGTTATGTCCAACTCACCTCTCTTCTTGTACTCGCTCGCACTCGGCATTGTAGTTAGCTATCATTCCAGGCTTACGTTCATCTATCAGCGCTTTTAACCTGAAACCAATATTAGTGTTTTAGAGTACTAGTTTTTTTTTCTTTTGTTTGTGCCTGTGTTAAAAACTAGTCTTGTCACTATCAGAAGGCCAATAAATTGTCGTACTTAAAAAACGTTCACATTCAAGTCGCAATCTGTCAAAATTGACAAAAATATTGGTAAATTGATTGCATTTTTGACAGATTGCGAAGGAGATGTGAATCTGAATGTTCTTCAAAAAGAAGATTTTTGACAGTCGTTACGGGTTAGAAGCTCAAAAGTCTGACAACCAGTCTTACCAAGGGGTAATATCACGTTACCCAGTAACTGGGTTGTGGAGGCAATTGCTCCATGTAATTCAATGTCAATTCAATTTTTTGTAAACTTTGACGTTCAAAAGTGCCTTACAAGGGCCTATTTGAAATAAATGATTTGACTTTGTAAAATACTGGTATTCAGCTGCATGCGGTTAAACCGGAAGCTAACTCCAACATAGTTAAGAAAAGGCTAGGCAGACTGATTGCTTTTATAGGTTGGATCAATTAAGCTCTCAAAGAAAGCTCTGAAAGTATCTTACCTATCCATAGTCCCTTCCATATTGTTCGTAACGTGAAATAAGCACTTATTATTTTAAAACAACCTCACCTGAGCAAAGTTTCAACAATCAAAGCCTCTCTCTCCTCTGCACTGAGTTGATTAGGATCAATATCATCGAGATCATCATCAACTTTGCGCTTGATGTTGGTTGATGTTGTTGTTGGGTTGGCAGTGGTGGCTGTGGCGGTTGTGGGTTGAGCAATTGTTGTGGGTGGCGCGTCTGTGGACATTTTTATTGAATTAGAATTTTGAATGACAAAGACGAATTCTTTTGAATGTTTTTTGCAAGAAACTTTGTCAGAAAAAGTAATTAGTTTAATAATATGTCGTTTTAAGTAAAAAAAATTGGTTTGTAACATTAATTTATATATTTTTGCTGTAAAAATTGGTCACTTTATCATCAATGTGAGTAGTATCCACGATAGTAATGAAATAGTTTCACTACGGGTGAACTTTACAGGGTCTCAGGGACATCGACGCGAAGCCGGTTACCATGGGGTCCGAACCCCTCACCCTATAAAAACAGCTGCTCCATACATTTTGACCGCGTAGGTATTGCACTTTTCTGTGAAACAGCTGTTTTTTTTAAAATAACCGACGAAAAATTTCAACGCAGGGGGGCTCAGAATCATGTACTGAATCCATGGTAACCGGCTTCGCGTCGTTGTCCCTGCCACCCTGTATATATAGTCCGACCGTAGTGTAACTATTTGACGTTATAAAAGCCCAAAATAAGGAAGTTGGTATTTGCGAAACTGATATCTTTAATTGTCTCTGATTTCGACATACGGCGGTTAAAACGAGTAGGCTCGTCCTCACGTGTGTCGCGCAGGCGCTGCAGCAGCTTGGCGCGCGACGTGGCCAGCGCGCGCGCGGCGCGGGCCCAGGCCGCGCGGCTCGTGCGCGCCGGGCACGACACGCTCCACAGCACGCGCTCCAGTCTGACAATATAAATTTTTGTCGGTGATGTCACAGTAAAGGCTTCATAAAAATATTAATTTTGTGCAACAGTGTGCCAAAACAAAAATAACAATGACTGAAAAGGTAATGAAGAAAAAATCCTACAATGTCGTATTAAAATTAAGCTACGCCAAATGTTTTGTCATGTGCCACCGAATACCTAATAAGTTTGCTATCCCTGTCGTAGTACTTAGGTCACTGTGCCTACACATATTTTTAATAGTGATTTAAAAAAAAAATGGTTGTTACCAGTGCTTCTTAATTTTTAATTCTACAAGGTTACATATTGGTTATACGTTAGAAATCCGATAAGGGGATGTAGGAGAGGTCATTTGCAACCAAATGACCCCTTATGATTCCTGTACCAATGCCATCCATTTTCGAGTAATTTGACATTTAATATTTTAAAATTAACGAAATAAAAATATAAAATGTCAAATGACTCGAAAATTGTTGACATTTACATAGGAGTCAAAAGGGGTCATTTGGTTGTAAATAACCTATCCTACATTCCCTTAATGAATTACCGACATATAACCAATAATCCTGTATATTTTACTTGCTCTAACACTTTCAAGTCTGACAACCAGTGTTACCCAGTGACTGGGTTGTAGAGATCAGATCGGCAGGCTCTCCATGTAAAATACTGGTATTCAGCTGCATCCAGTAAAATTCGAGAAGCTGATTCCAACATAGTTGGGAAAAGGCTGGGCACATGATGATGAGGAATCATCTTGAACAGTATTTTGAGGAAGTTTATTATCAGTGTGATTTTTTAAGATATCAGCGGCAGGTCACGACACAATATTTGTGACAAATCCATTTAATTACCTGCTAGTGTACTCGTCGGTGTGCGCCAACAGTTGCTTGCGCGGCGTGTTGGGGTTCTGTTTGAGCTGTCTGCTCACAAACTGTTCGAGTGACTCTAGCACTTGTATCACTTGCGGCGGTAACTTTACTTCCGTCTTTGCTTCGAAATCCCTGTGAGGAAGGAATATTATTAATGCGAGTAAAACAAAACCTTTCTTAGTTTCCAAGACGCATTAAAAATGTATTAACAGTGATCGTAGTATAATCTTCTACTGACATACATGTCAATATACCTACATTTCAAATTTGTAAAATAATAAAAATCTTCAACTTTCGTGTTGTCTGTTCGGTGAGTTAGAAGAAATGTTCTAAAGAATCCGTGAGCATTATTAAAAAACAGGTTTACACTTCATTGCTTCATGACTATTATCAAATATTCTGTTTATTTTACTTATTTAAAAGAATTCCATCAAAATCTAAATATTCTATTTCACATAAACCAACATGGGCACTTATGAAACGTCAGAAGCTAGGTGCACGGTTCCAATTCGGTCGTTTCCTATGGAGAAGAGCCGGCATGAAACTCCACGGTTACTCTTTTAAAAATAAATGGCTTTTACAATGTTTTCAAATAACAGTGTTAATAGGTATGGGAGGACAGTGTAGGCCTGTCAACAAGTACCAGGTACTTAACAACCGTTTTTGATATCCCATCGAAAAGGGGTTGTAAAAGTCTGCGATACACAATACATTACCTGGAGCTGTCAGAAGTGATAGCATTCTCGGAACTGGGCGTCGGTTTGGACGTGAGCGAGTCGGACTGAGATGTGCGCGAGTCTGCGCTCTCGCCGTCACCGTGAGCATTATCTGATGAAAAATTTACTACATTAGCTTCAACATAATACATACATACAGGTAGAAACTACAGAACGTCACCGGCTACGATTCTTACACACTCCTTTTGCTTCGTTAACTTTCAAATAACTTCTCCCGCTCTGGGCGGAGCGGGAGGGCGTGTCAGACTTTTACTGACTAAAACCCACCCGTGTTCCTTCCGTTGCCTGTGTGCCGAGGTCGCGATATCCCTTTCGGACAAACCCGCAACCCCGGCAGGCATTGGCCCTTCCGGACCCCGTCAGTTGGTGCTGACATCTCTTTGAGGCGCGCGTGGAACACAAAGCGCCGTCGACCCGGGCCTGGTCCCTATCGGACGGCGAGCTACCCATTGCTCACCGTCCGCAAGCCCGCGCCTACGGTGGCCGGAAGTCGGCTACTTTCATACATCTGGTCATACACGCACGCCGGTTGCGAGTACTACGCACCTGACTGAAGAACATCACCAATAAGGTCAGTATATGTCCTCCTAGGACGTCCCCTCCCGGCGTTTCCAATGACATCTGCCTTGTAAATACCTTTTGTTAGTCGTTATCATTCATCCTCTCAACATGACCAAAGCATCTAAGCATACTCTTTTTATTTTTCGTCACTATATTTTCGTTTATACCGCACTGTTGTCTTATCACATCATTCCTCAGCCTATCATTCAGTCACACCTAGCGTTGCCAGTTATTTTGTATGAGTGTCAAGAATTACTTCAGTGTAGTTCACATGTCCAGCAGTGGGCTACAACAGCTAAGTTGATAGATAACATACCATCAGAAGTTTGTTTCCCAGACGTAGCCGCTGACGAGTCAGTGCGCTGGACCTTCTTAGCCTTCTTCTTGTCAATCTTTTTGTTTTTCTGTCAAAAGAAAATTCGTTGTTAAAATATCTTAAGGCTCGTGCAGACCAGCGCGATGCGACGGCGCGACGCGACTCGAACAATACAATTTCTAAGAAAACTGTACGGTATAACAATAAACGGTGTCGCGTCGCGCTAGTCTGCACGAAGCTTTATCTGTATATAAACGTCAGCATTTTAATTTCATTTTTAGGTTTCCGTATCCGAACCTAACCCTATTACTAAGCCTCCGCTGTCCGTCCGTCTGTCTGTCAGCGGGCTGTATCTCATGAACCGTAATAGATAGAGAGTTGACATTTTCACAGATTTTGTGTATTTCTATTGGCGCAATAACAACAAATAATAAAATAAAGTTAAAAATTAAAGGGGGTTTTAACTAAAGTATAAAAACACTATAGTGTTAATTGTTGTATGGTGGTTTTTTAATCTCTTTATTGTATTTAAAATGAGGCTATTAAGAGGCAATGTCTTTCGGTCAAAGTCAAATCATTTATTTCAAATAGGCCCTTGTAAGCCACTTTTGAACGTCAAAGTTTACAAAAAATTGAATTGATTCTAGTCGCCCCTTCCAAAAGGTAGTTTTCGTATGGAGAAGAATGGGCAAGAAACTCCACCGTTACTCTTTTTCAGGCAATGTCTTTCGGGAATCCCGACTGGCTTATCTATTGTGTTATCAATATTTCAATAAATTGAATGTTTAAAATTGTGGGCGTAAAAGCCAACGGAATTAGATCTATAAGTTTAGTAATCACTAATGGTCGTGGCATTAAAGTTGAGACTTGACGCATCACATGGTTTGACTTGCGCAGTAGACGATGTATGGGTCTCTTTAGCGGTATGAGGTCCTGTCGGGGCGTCATCGGGGCGGGGGACAGGGCGCCGAACGAAAAAAGGCTCTCGAAGACACTAGACGATACAATCAGGTAGACAAATTGGCAAAAGATATTTTTTTGCAAAAAATATTGTATGGAGCTAATGCTTATATCTCCGGAACGGAGAGAATAACCGTTATATCATTGCCCATGGTGATGTAACTATTTATTTATGTTTTTTTTTTTCAATACATTATTATTGCAAAAATATAAGTTGCCAATCTGCCCACCAGATTGTATCCTATGATAGATTGTATTATATTATATTTCAAGCAAAAAATCAACACTTCCAAATTTAAGTTCCAATATCTTCGAGAGCCTTCGATCCACAGTAGGGCGGGAGGCGCGGGCCAGTCTCAACTTTATGTGCACGACTTGTACAGTAAGCGGCCGTTGATAAAGCACTTCATGTAATTTATCACAGAGATAGTTAATTGACTCAGGCGTAACTTTGCGGAATTCCATTATAAAATACAACAGACGACGTATATTTAGTAACTTAATCCGCGAAACTGTTCTTAATGAGTCATAAAGAACTCTGTAAGAAATCGACACACACGACGATCACTGCGCTCGACGCTTGACGTGTCCAAACGTCGGGTCCGAGTTCGCAACAAGTCAATCGCCTTCCTGAGGATGCCTCGTTGAGAAGTGAAACACGTTTCGATTTCTTACAGGGTTCTTTATGACTCTTTAAGAACAGTTTCGCGGATTAAGGTACTAAATATACGTCGTCTATGTATTTTATCACAGAGATTAGAGTGACAAAGGAGATGCTCTCCAAAGCTATTTTTTTACCCCTTGTGCAACAACTGGGTACTGTATTTGTTATTCTGGCAACATTTGTATATTACAGGGCTTCAGCAGAAGTAGTTTAGTTTAAAAAAAAACATTTTGTTTTTAATTATTTGTTGTTATTGTTGACTTGATGTAATAGAACCATTAAATAAAAATCTGTAAGTACTGCTGTTCCTTAATACAAAACGTTAACAATAATCAATATTTTAGTGCATTATAGAGCGATAATTTCCATACAGTAATAATAACAAACTAATAAGAAAATCAATTTAAGTTAGTCACTAACGTCGTGAGGTAAAAAAAAAAAAAAAGCAATAAATTGATCTTCTTTTCACGAAAAGAAGATCAATTTAATGATATATTTTTTTTTATGTCAAGAGACGTAAAAATAACAAATGAATAAAAACAGGTAAACATTTGACAGTTTTAATATTTATTTGTACAGTTAGTTAGTCATTTTATTAAGTACCTAGTAAAAATAGTTAGTTATGTTAAAAATTTCAAAGTGTGTACACACGGCTACACGTCAAGCTATACATTTCCAGTATACTGACCTCGCATTGTATGGAAACCCTATACAATGCCAGATTAGCCAACTACTTAGAAATAAAATATTTGACAGTTATTTGTAATGTTGCCAACTTTTAGAACGCGCGCTGTTACCAGCGTTTTGTTATTAAGGGGGATGCGCTAAGGTAGCCCGCGAGATTCAAATTTTCTTGAGATTTTTCCATTTTGCAGGTCAGTGTCAGGTTGTATGTTGATTAAAATATGATTCGCGACCTTAACAAATATGGCTTTACATAATTATAATCATTACAATCAGCAATACAACTCCATAAGTTAGCATAATTGACAAATGTCATGATTTCATGAAATAGTCATTCAATGGGGTTACATGAACTTAGAGAGTTGTATTGATCATTTTTATGATTATAATTCTATAATTAAACATTTGATACGACCGCGAATCATATTTAGATCAACATAGAACATGATACTGACCTGCAAATTGAAAAAAACCTAGGAAAATTTGAATTTCGCGGGCTACCTTGACGCTTTCGCCTTAAAGTTATATGTTATATCTTACCTTCTTCCGGTGTTCAGTCTTGTGCAAGTCGACGTCTCCATTCGCGATCGCCTTGGGTTCCTTCTCATCTTGGCTCGACTCCGAGGAGCTGCCGTCCGAAGAGTCATCCTCACTACTCTCGCTTGACGATATACGGGACCGCTGGAAAAGTAGACGTATTAAATGAGTTTGTGGAACGAAGATCTATTTATATCTAAACATATCTGGGTCCTGAATAGATGACATACAAATGTTTTTTTTTTTTTGCGTAATACAGATTTACATATAAAATAGATATTACAGAAGATAAGCTAAGGTACAATGTACTATAACATAATGAGGTGTGCAAATACAACGGATATTAGATTAAATTAATTATAAACAAAATTAAATTTAAATTCGTAATGCTTGTAATCAAAAGATCCTAACTAATATTATAAAATAGGTGCTCCCCGCGTTTTCACCCGCGTAAGTCTCGATCTCGTGGGAATATCGGGATAAAAACAACGAGAAAAACTACCTTTGTCCTAACCCAGGTCATGTTCTAACCATGTATTACACACACACACACACATCACACACACACACGCATCACATCACATCACATTTATCTTTCGTTGCTTCATTTTTATTAATTATTATTTTTACCTATTGTGGTAACGTATTTTTTTTTGTTTTTAGGTGCATTGTATTCACATATAATTATGTACCTAACTAATTTACCTACATATACAAAATATTGTAACACTTTTTAAAAGAGTAACGGTGGAGTTTCTTGCCCATACTTCTGCATACGAGAACTACCTTTTGGAAGGGGCGACTAGAATCAATTAAATTTTTTGTAAACTTTGACGTTCAAAAGTGCCTTACAAGGGCCTATTTGAAATAAATGATTTGACTTTGTGCCAAATTTCATACAAATCCGTTTTAGCGCGAAAGCGTAACAAACAAACAAACATAACTCACTTTCGCATTTTTAATATTTATTATATTATATTATTATTATTATACAGGGCTGGCAGGACACTGACCAAAATTTTCAACGCAGGGGTTTCAGAATCATGTACTGAATCCATGGTAACAGTTTTCTTACCATGGATTCAGTACATGATTCTGATACCCCTGCGTTGAAAATTTTCGTCGTTTTTTTTTTTTTTAATACATACACATACATTACATTTCCTACTCCTATATTCAATGCATGCCGTGGCAGCCTTTAATTAAGGCTACTCTACAAAATGTAATACTAGTATGTGTATTTTAACATGTATTTTTGGTGTATGCTTTGTTGGTTGTCCTTAAATAAATAAATAAATCTGCTGTTCCATAGAAAAGTGCAATACCCACGCGGTCAAAATGTATGGAACAGATGATAAAAAAACAATAACCGACGAAAAATTTAACGCAGCGGGTTCAGATTCATGTACTGAATCCATGGTAACAGTTTTCGCGTAGATGTCCTGCCAACCTGTATATCCTAACCGATATTATAAATGCGAAAGTGAGTTTCTTTGTTTATTAAGCTTTGCTAAAACGGCTGAACGGATTTGGATTAAATTTGGCACATGGGTAGACCACGACCCGAAGAAGGATATAGACTACTTTTCATTCTGGATCGCAGACGAAAACGCGAGCAACAGCTGATTTAAAATATTATTATTAAAATAAGAACTTGTTCACATACATCTCTTATATATAATTTTTAGGTAGGTTCTCATAAATTCAGTACTAATGATTGAACATACATCATTTAGCTGAAAGAGATCCACTGCTGGACATAGGCATCTCCAATTGCGTGTCACTGAGTTGACCCAGCGCAACCATTCAAGCTTTTTTTTTTTTTGACGTTGGGAAATTATCAAATAACTTCTCCCGTTCTGGGGGGAGCGGGAGGGCCAGACTTTTACTGACTAAAACACACCCGTGTTCCTCCGTTGCCTGTGTGCCGGGGCCACGATATCCCTTTCGGACAAATTCGCAACCCTGGAAGGCATTGGCCCTAACGGAAACCTTTCAACCTACGGACCACGAGCATACAAAAGTACGTACGTCGAGCTGACTGAGAAATCATCCAATTCAAAATTCAAAAGTCATTTATTCAAACTAGGCTGATAATCATCACTTTTCGAACGTCAAAATTACATAAGACAGTCCCCCAAAACGCCCAAATGCCTTCACCACTTCCTAGTGCGTTAGCTGGGAAGAAGAAGTGGCGCAACAAACTCCCCAGCAGCACAGCTGTCTGTTCAGTTAGAAAGAAAAAAAATGATTCTATATAATAGTATTCAACAAACTGAGGCATGAGATATTCTCGTACATCTCGTGTCGACACGACAGAACTCACCTTATTCCTCCGACTGCCGCCCGGCTCCGCATCAGATATCGCCGACTGGTTGTCCGCCACACTCTTGAACTCCAACGAGCCACAGTTGATGTAGAAGCCACCGTGCAACGTGTCGCATTCTGGCGGGATCATCTCATCATACTGAAATAATACCATGCGTGTATAATCTATGTTCATTCGTTTCTTTTACTCACAATTTTGTTAATTTATGTTATGAACTTATGAACTCAGACCAATAAAAAAGTATTGGTCTGAGCTTATGAATTACAATCTTGCGCTAGCAGACCACTTTAAATTATTAACTTTGAATAGTGTTTGAGTCACCAAGATGTAGGCTGTGCATATTTAGGGACCATCTGTCTAAGTTTTCTGTTAGTTAGAATTTCATGCCAAGTTACTTTTATTTTAAATAAATGTGTAGAAGATTGGAAGGTAGTCAAGGACACTGCTGCGTTTAAGGTAAAATAAATGTATTTAACGGACCAAAGGTGATAATATAAAGGAGCGAGGAACAACACGCGATGACCGCCAATCATGTATGTACTAATTGCTCAATTAATATTAATTACTTAATGAAGTTACGTAAAAATGCTGAGACGTGGGTTGTGTATGTTTTCACAGTACAAAATGAATTTGAATTTGATAAAGTAGTTACAAGTTGTCAAACATAAAATACTTCATAGAGCTTTTCGTGACATTTGTATAGATATAATTAAACGCAAATTAATAAGGTCACGACATCACGCCTGTGTTTCTCGGAACTGCCAGAAAGGGTGAGAGAGAGATAAATAAGAGCCTGTGCAATCGACGCGTTGCGGCGCCGCGCCGATTTCGCCGTATTGAGGGTCACACGGGCGCTGCGGCGCCGTAGCGTTGTTAGGCCGCAGTGGCGCCGCACCGTACAGCGCCTAAATTGTCATTTGTCAAACATCTGTGTTTTTGACAACGCATATACAACTGAGCGGTGCCATCCCGGTGTCACAACGCGTACACCCCTCCCCGCCTCGTCTCGCGGGCGTCAAGTCCGGTGTACGTGCGCTGCGACTTGTTGATGGGCCTACACTGTCCTCTCATACCTTTTAACACTGTAACTTGGAAACATTGTAAAAACCATTTACTTTTAAAAGAGTAACCGTGGAGTTTCTTGCCGGCTCTTCTCCATAGGAAACGACCAATTGGAACCGTGCACCTAGCTTCTGACGTTTAATAAGTGCCCTTGTAGGTTTATGTGAAATAAAAATATTTTGAATTTTGAATTTTGACGCCGGAACGCACCGTGTGGCGTACTATGGATATTTGTATGTAGGATGCCGCACCTACAATGCTCCGGCGCCGACCCGCAACGCATCGTGTACACAGGCTCTCATACAGTCACCGTTGTCAAAGTCATGTTATACGTCGAATGTAAAAGTGGCGAGTCTACTTTAATTTAATTTTTATTTTATCAAAAGGAATAGCAAACAGCTACCTACTAACATTAAGAAAAAAAAAAAAAAAAAAAAAAATATCTTAAGTAATAATGTAGCCCACGGCACTGTTCAGATAAAACTTTAAAGTCACTAGGAGGTGAACTATTCACACAATAAACAAAAAATAAAACAAAAATTTAAGTATGATTTTAAAATCTGCTAGAATATGTAAGAACATCAGTCTAAGAGGTCAAGTGTTTGTTGTTTTTATGGTAAAACCTAATAACAGTTTTCCCGACCTGGGTGATAGATCCCAGGACCGGCTCAGCATTTGTGATAACGAGCACTAGCCTAAAGCTTTGTTCAGACTAGCGCGACGCGACACCGGTTATTGTTATACCGTGAAGTTTTCTTAGAAATTGTATTGTTCGAGTCACGTCGCGCTGGTCTGCACAAGCCTTAAAGAGGTGGTTCATTCTAGTATTATTTTTTTCGGCCTTCTTGTTTACCATGGCACTATGCATAACGGCTTTTAGTAATTTTTATGACGTGTTACATGTCTTGCTTGGTATGCGTCGTATGACACACCCTATCGACACTAATACTATAAAGTTAAAAGTTTTGTATTTTTGTTTGTAACGAATAAAGTCAAAAACCACTGGACCGATTTAAAAAATCTTTCACTAGTAGAATGCTATATTATCACTGAGTAACATAGGTTATCTATACTAATATAATATGTATTATTTTTATTTATTTATTTATATACCCCTGTATATCTATCTATCTTCTATATATATAAAAGAAAGTCGTGAAGTCGTGTTAGTTACACCACTTATAACTCAAGAACGGCTGAACCGATTTGGCTGAAAATTGGTGGGGAGGTAGCTTAGAACCAGGAGAAGGACATAGGATTAGTAGGGTAGGTAGGGTAGGTAGGGTAGGTAGGGTGGGTAGGGTGGGTAGGTAGGGTAGGTAGGGTAGGTAGGGTAGGTAGGGTAGGTAGGGTAGGTAGGGTATGTAGGGTAGGTAGGTAGGGTAGGTAGGGTAGGTAGGGTAGGTAGGGTAGGTAGGGTAGGTAGGGTAGGTAGGGTAGGAAGGGTAGGTAGGGTAGGTAGGGTAGGTAGGGTAGGTAGGGTAGGTAGGGTAGGTAGGGTAGGTAGGGTAGGTAGGGTAGGTAGGGTAGGTAGGGTAGGTAGGGTAGGTAGGGTAGGTAGGGTAGGTAGGGTAGGTAGGGTAGGTAGGGTAGGCAGGTAGGTGCGCCGTAGATAAGTACTTAGTGCTACTCGAGCGAAGCCGGGGCGGGCAGCTAGTATATATATAAAAGAAAGTCGTGAAGTCGTGTTAGTTACACCACTTATAACTCAAGAACGGCTGAACCGATTTGGCTGAAAATTGGTGGGGAGGTAGCTTAGAACCAGGAGAAGGACATAGGATACTTTTTAGTAGGGTAGGTAGGGTAAGTAGGGTAGGTAGGGTAGGTAGGGTAGGTAGGGTAGGTAGGGTAGGTAGGGTAGGTATGGTAGGTAGGGTAGGCAGGTAGGTAGGGTAGGCAGTGTAGGTAGGGTAGGTAGTGTAGGTAGGGTAGGCAGGTAGGTGGGCCATAGATAAGTACTTAGTGCTACTCGAGCGAAGCCGGGGCGGGCAGCTAGTATATATATAAAAGAAAGTCGTGTTGGTTACACCATTTATAACTCAAGAACGGCTGAACCAATTTGGCTGAAAATTGGTGGGGAGGTAGCTTAGAACCAGGAGACGGACATAGGACTTTTTAGTAGGGTAGGTAGGGTGGGTAAAACTGTTACCATGGATTCAGTACCTACATGATTCTGAACTCCATGGTAACAGGCTTCGCGGCGATGTCCCTGACACCCTGTATATAATATTACTAGCTTTTGCCCGCGACTTCGTCCGCGAGATATTTCTTGTTTTAATATAAAATATATCCTATGACACTTTGCAATACTGTAGGTTCCCATTAGTGAAATAATTTTTAACTTACAAATTTTACCTCTTTATAATTTTATCTCATGTAAAATACGGGAATTGCTCCTCAGGTTATTCACTAACCTCACGAAAAATTAGTTATTTTCAAACTGTTTCTAAATGACCTGATTATTTATTTATTTATATAACAATTTTCTTGCTGCTCTTACAGTAAACACCAAAGCGCGCAGCAAGCCAACAACAACATTTAGGTAAGTAAAAAAACTTCATGCAAACATTTAACATAAGTTTCCTGTCAACATCGGGCTCCTGAGCAATCAGGGCGTTCAGCAGATCGCCTGGGTTGTGGGGGCATATCGATCAGCGAAAGGGCATATCGAGTATCGTTTTAGCGATGCTAAAACGGGCATTCTTCTGGAAAACACTCGATTGTTTTCCGGCGACAGTCCCTATTCTAAAATACCGTGTGACCCAGATTCTACCGCTTTGGCTTAGCACATATGTAATTGCCTTAGCTCGAAACATACGCTGTGATTCAGAACTTCTGAATGGGAAGACATAAAAGTAGTTTTGAAACTATCTTTTTCCTTTTTTTTTGGCATCAAAAAGTAATTGTATTGTTTCCAAAGTATGTGGTTAATTTTTAACAGACTTAGGCCGTTTCCTCATTGGTCGGTTCTAGTGATGCAACGAATACGAATACGAATATTCGTATTCGCCGAATAGTAGACAATTACCGAATATTCGTATTCGGCGAATACTAATACGAATATTTAAAAACTAATATTTTTGTACGCAACTCTAATTACTGCAGATTTGAAAAACGCGCGTAAAAATATAACGTATGCAGGGGCCCTTAACCGCAACGACGACGCGACGGGGGACTCCCCGGCCATAGTTTATACAGTTTCAGCGGCTCCGGGAGTTTCCCTATCATTACGATTACGAACCATTCATTCCATTTATTCAGACTGAAAAAAGAAATCGCCTAAAACCAGAAAATCTACAAATTTTATGTTTTTTAAATAAAAATTTGCCTATTGTAAATTTTAATTATTAGAACAGTAAACATTCATCAAATAAATAAGTCTTTTATTACCATGGCGAGATATTCGTATTCGTATTCGTATTCGCCGAATAGTAGGTTTGATATTCGTATTCGTGTTCGTATTCGTAAAAGTAGTATTCGTTGCATCACTAGTCGGTTCGGTATCGTTTCGATATAGTATGCTGGGTATACCGAAGCGATACACTGCTTTCATTTTTCTTCATTAGTCGGTAAGCAGCAGTGCGGTATAGTATGCTCTGTATACCAAAACGATACCGGACTGCTTTCATTTACGGACCTGTCGGTCGATTCTGTAAAAATATCAAGTGAAACTTAGGTGAAGTGAGCTGTCACTGTCACAAATCGACCGGCAGGATGCTAGGGATTAACACCATTGTCAGCTCAATTCAAGCTCACTTCATCTAAGTTTCACGGTGATATTTTTACAGAATCGACCGGCTGACGTAATGTTGTCGGTGTAATTTAGTATCGCTAATTCATTGAAATAGAGGCGTTCGGTAAGCTTTCGGTACCGAGTATGCTGTAAAACGCGTGACGTGAGCGGGTACCGCACTGGATGTTTCTACCGAGATGCGGTAAACCGTCCCGCTCCCGCGTATACCGAGCCAATCATGAAACGCTAATTAATAAAAAAAAAAAAAAACGTTTATTTTCTCCACCACATAATGAAAAGTTAGTACAGTACATAATTGTGAATACAAAAATACATTAATGTTGTGGAGACTGGAGCCTGTACTAGGAATACCTGTGTTACAGGTCTCCAGGCCTCCATACTACACGGACAAGTCACACAGATACCAACGTCGAATTGAAATATAGCCACTCGGGAAGCTTCGGTACCGAGTATACCGTGCATGCTAATCCCGAACAGCTGACGTACCGACCAGTGAGGACAGGGCCTTGAAAAATCGTGGAGGTTGTTTTTAAATGTCAAACTGTGTCGTCAAATGAAAGGTATAATCAAACAGTAAGTGCCACTTGCAATATTTATGACGGTTGTGAAGTTATAAATTCCACTTAGTCCAACATAATTAGCCCCTAATTACTTTCCAAATTTATGATATCTTCGATCACCATGCCAAACTAAGCGTTTGGACACATTCAAAATCAAAATTATTTATTATGAAATATAGGTAGTAAACAGACTTGTCAGTAAACAAATACCTAAGTAGTGCTCGCAAGATAAGTCAGCGCACGGCTGAAATCGTAACTAATCGTATGGTACCTACCTATAGAATTATTGATATAATTAATATTAATATAAGATTAATAATATAATATTATTACAATAAAAAATTATAGATGTAATATTATAATTGAAATATTACATTATAGAATTAAGCACGTCACCAGTCACGCGCAGATTTAAATTGCGTGCACTCTAGATGTCATATTTATAATAATTTTCTTTCAGCTTTAAATAAAATATCTGAAAGAACCTGGGCAAAGAGCCTAAATGAAATTGTTTGCCTGATAAATAACCAGAACCTTTCTAGAGGAAAGAAAGAGGCCCTGTATGCCTGCATTAGAAGAACAACGCAGTTAAGTACCCGATTTTGCATTGAAGGTACTTTCTATTTATAGATAAAAGATTTATTATTTTATGTAAGATTTTAGGTACATATTTAGTTTAATTTCTCATTAATCACAACACAACACACACACACATGTTATGTCACAAAATTTTATTTGATCTTTTAAATGAGTTTTATTTTATTTTATTTTTATACTATCTTTAAATTATTTATTATAAGTAACGGACAGACACTTCTCTATGTTTATTATTCCAGCGTATGGCACTCGTGGGTTGCAGCTGAAAATCAGCGTCAGGTGGTTCACTTTGTGTTGTCATCTGACATTATGCAGAGCTGAGGCCCTTTTGGCATTATAATAATTTGTTTTCTATTTTTATAGTTATAAGGTGTATTTTTTTTTGTAATGCCAATAAACGCATTTTTCTGTCTTTCTTTTTTCTTTCATACTAAGATGACAGATTTAACAGTAAGCGAACCACCTTCCATATATTTGTCCGCTTCTTTTTCGCCAAGGTGGGAAGACTCAAGAAATTGATAAAAATATAGGTACTTAAGTCTATTATGCGTCGTTCGTTACACCGAAAATAGTGCAGCATTTGAATTAAATATATGGCAAAGTTGAGGATTAATATTAAGTAGGTACTATGTTTGACGAAAACACGATTCCATAAAATTTTCTCGATTGAAAAAAAAATACAAAGTTAAACTTCGTGCAGACAAGCGCGACGCGACACCGGCTATTGATATACCAAAAAATCAAATTAGATCATGAAACTTTATATAATAACTGAACTAACTATAAAGCAGATACCTACTGTTTTATTTTTTCTCAATTACCATTATATTCGCCGTAAAAAGAAATTGACACTTTGGCCGCGAGCAGTATCGTGCGAGCGAGTTATTATTTTATTTAAGCTGGATTATGGACTATGAATTAGTTACATGTATTACTTACCCCATGTGTGTTGTCGATGAAGGAGTCATTTTCATCGTAGCCGGCACCAATGTCTGCGAAATCATCGTGTTTCGACCTGCCTTTACGACCATATGTACTCTTGCCGCCCTGAAACAAAACGGGTGAAGGAAAATCATCATCAACCTTTAGCTAATATTCTTTGTTTTACACTGAGATGAAAAACAATAGCACAAAATTCACCATTGATTATCCTTAACCAAATTATTATACAAGATCAAATTATCTGGCGAAACTTTACAGACATAATAAATGGGTATCGATATCAAATACAAAAAAAAGGCTAGTGCGACGCGACACCGGTTATTGTTATACCGTGAAGTTTTCTTAGAAATTGTATTGTTTGAGTCGCGTCGCGCCGCCGCGTCGCGCTGGTCTGCACGAGCCTTTAAGATGGATCCGCAGTTGCAGCCCGCGACTTTCAAATTTTCTTACGTTTTTGCAATTTGCAGTTTAGTGGAATCATTAATACTTCTCTTTTAGTTAGATTTGTGTCATAAGAACAAATTATATACGGAAAAGTTTTTATGGAAAAAATCTACCTTAGAGAGATGTATTAATGATTCCAACTATTATAATTTTGTAAATACATATTTGATAAAGTCGCGCATCATATTTTGATCAAGATACAGCCTAACACTGACCAGCAAATTAAAGAAAAACGTAAGAAAATTTGAATTTCGCGGGCTACTTTAGCTCATCGCCATATTACATTACCAGCGGCGATTGACCCCGCAAAAGCTGTAGTGACTCGAAATTATGAATTAAGAAAAAAAAAATTTTGGTTCATCATTTTGAGATATTTCGTCAGATAATTTATTTCGACCCTGAATTTGTTATCGGCGCAAGAAAAGGACATGAGACATGCATCCTAAAAGAAAAAGACATGCGTCGTCTTTTAGGTTTCTGTTCTGTGAAACGTGTTCTCAGTATTCACAGTAGTACACCCGGCTGCATATCAAGCTATACATTTCCAGTATAAGCTGACCTCTCAATGTACGGAAATCCTAAACAATGCGAGACCAGCTTAAACTGCAAAATTATAGCTTGATATGTAGCCGTGTGTAGGAACCTACCTACTAATTTTATTATAACGATATCAGGGGTAAAGCTTTGTTCAGACTAGCGCGATGCGACACCGGTTATTGTTATACCGTGAAGTTTTCTTAGAAATTGTATTGTTCGAGTCGCGTCGCGCCGGTCTGCACGAGCCTTAAAGGAAAATATTGCGAAAATACCAGGAATTAATGAAGTTCCAGTATTGATAACAAATCGCCAACCCAGGGTTCCTTCCCTTTATGGAAAGTGCAGTGAGTTCAGGCTGGTTTGTAAAATATGATGGGATGGTTTTAAATTCATAATATAATTTTATCTTGGACATCACTGACATCGGTGAAGGAAAGCATCGTTAGGAAACCTGCACTCTAATCGAGTAACACACGATCAATAACAATCTGAATCACTTTAAAGGATATTGCTAATTCATTGCTTCATATGTTCGAAAAAAAATCTGCACAGCAACGTAAATAACGCAATGAATGTTGTTGAACTGTCAAAATGAAACAGATTGTGATTGATTGTGTTATGCAATTAGGGTGCTGGAGTTCAAACATGGTGATCATAAATTAGTAAAGGATCACTTAAGACAAAGTTAAAAAACATCATACAGGATAGCAAATAGAATTTAAAAAAAAAATGTTAATATACAGGTGATTGGAAGATGGGTGCAAAGCTTTAAGGCGAAGATAGTACAGACAATTTAGAACCATTTAAGCCATGGTTGTCTTAGACGAAGTCTTACCAAATTTTTTTAACCAAATTTTTAAGTTTTTTTTCGGAAATTCTCAAAATTTAATGTAAACTGCATAATTATGGCCAAATTGAATGATATAAATGAATTCATTTTTTATTTATTTAATTAAAGTAATGTGTAAGCAATCAAGCAAAACATGTTTTAGGCTTCTGTGTCATTAGACATTTTTTTTACAGACATTTAAAGCTCAGAAAAAATAAAAAAATTGTACAATACGTCTTTTAAACCTTATTAAAAAAAAAAAAAATTGGTAAGACTTCGTCTAAGACAACCATGGCTTAAATGGTTCTAAATTGTCTATACTATCTTCACCTTAAAGCTTTGCACCCATCTTCCAATCACCCTGTATAAGTAGTAGGTATGTGCGTAAGGTGGTGCATTGTTATGTTAAAGAGCGCTTCTCGCCATCAAACGTAAAAGTTTGGCGAGTTTAGAATTAAGGCTCGTTCAGACCAGCGAGACGCGACGGCGCGACGCGACTCGAACAATACAGTTTCGTTGTCGCGTCGCGCTAGTCTGCACAAAGCTTTAAGTAACACCTCTGTATTACAATATCAGTAAATAAATAATATATGCTCATGCTTTCTCTGTATTCTCTGGACAATAATAGGCTCATTCGCTCTATTCCATGAACATTGAAACTTCTAGTATCATGCGATTAGAAATGTATTTGATATTTCAGATAAATGAATGAAGAAAAAATAAATAATTAAATGAACTTGTTGGTTTGATACTAGTCCAAAATATTACAAGGAAAAAGTATCAAGTTATCTGCGTTCGCAATTTATTTGCCAAACATGTAAACAATTACACGAGTTTTCCACTATGACAAACATCAACTTTATGCAAGTGTAAATAAAGTTGATTTTAGACCGACTAGTAAAGTTGAAAAAGTCATAAAAAAGATGAAGTTGTAGCGCAAACTGAACCTTCTGTGTAGACATTACAGTTGTTTTTCCTAAAACTCGTGTTTGTTTACATATTTGGCAAATAAATTGCGAACGCAGTATTAGTTAATTAATTATTTAGGTAGGTATGCAAAGCATTTTACTAGGATAATATTTGTCCAAAACTTCACTGATTACAAAAAAAAATATTTTAGAAAAGGATGTTTGACGTCAGTAGTTAATTGAATATGAATCATTTTATAAAAAATAATATCTAATACCATATAGGTATAGAAGGGCAAAAGATACCGCACTGACTTTTGAATGGTGCCTATCATTATCATGGGCCAGAATATAAAAAATCTCCGCTCTTGACATTTTCAGTAGAGCATAACTTCAAGCATGAATATTAGAACCCTTAAAACTTACGTATTTCTGCTCAAACTGCCTGGCAACGCGCTGCACATCATCATTATTCTCTGAGAACGGGTCCAGCCCTGCCGTCTTGCCATTCTCTCTCTCCCCTCTCTTCCTTCTCTGAAACACAAATAAACAAGTTTTAGAATAACACCCAATTACAGTGTATTACTATTATAAAGACGGAAAAATTTATAAACACTTAGATAAAATAATAAATCAGGTTGTCTCAGCCAAATAAATGTATTGTCATTGGAATGGAGTCAGTATACATGGTTTCAGCTAGACATTGATGACGTTGTCCAAAATTAGGTTGAAAGGTTTTATATTGTCATTTTATGGGCGAATTGGACCAAACTTTTATAACTAACTAATTTAACCACTTAACTAACTAACTTAACCACTTAACTAACTAACTTAACCACTTAACTAACTAACTTAACCACTTAACTAACTAACTTAACCACTTAACTAACTAACTTAACCACTTAACTAACTAACTTAACCACTTAACTAACTAACTTAACCACTTAACTAACTAACTTAACGTCTTAACCACTTAACTAACTAACTAAGCCACTTAACTAGCTAACTTAACCACTTAACTAGCTAAAATGTATCCCTAAAATTCAATTTTTTTTCTATTTTCTCTGGCAGACATCAATTTTATTCCACTAATACAAGTAAAATGACAAGGGCAGGAAGATAATGAATAAGAGTTCGGACTTCGGTAAAATCAGCCCTAACAAGTGAAGCTAATCTAAAGCTTTTAATAATAACAACATTGAGTAGTATAATATGACCCTGACACCCATTTCCTCACCATTTCCTAGTATTTGAACAGGAAAGAAATTGTTGCTCTAGTTGTAAACCACGAGATGATGTAAAAAAACCATGAATTACAAACAAAAAAAAAAACTTTTTTTTTTTTTAAGTGTCGGTCGATCGTCCAGCTTGGGTATTCTTAGGGGCGCAGGACATTGCCAAATTACATGTTTTCATGGTTAACGAAAAAAAAGAAAAATACATAAGTCCCATAAATTTTCGCTCTATAGCGCCCCTAAGGCTGCACTCCAACCGAAAGAAGTAGTGCAACAAAATCCACAGCAACGGTGATAGTAAATAATTATCTCTGCTTTGACAAAAAACATCAAAGATTTTACATAAATTATCAGAGTAACAGCCTTTAACAAAGCGAATTTGCAATACTAGTAGTACTTGTACCCATTGATCATTCATAAACTAAGTACATGGGTAATAATACAGTTACAACTTAGTAGGTCAAGAACCCAGTCGTTTATGATGACATGCATATATGTACACACAGATTATGTGCAGTTTAAATGACGTGGGAATCACATAGATTCATAGATGCAGCAATATATTATAATTCCTTTGTAGTTAATGGTTATGAATCAATTGGTAGAAATTATAAAATTTTGTTATGACTAAACTTCATACTACAAATCTCCTAGAAAAGGTATGCGCTTCAGAAATCATCGAACGCGCGATGAGGAAATATGAGCTGCCTGAATATATAGCCATGGAAGTACTTACCTGAATTATTTACCTATTTTGTATATCGCCGGTCGGAGTCATTACTGGAACATCTCTAAAATTTTGTGTTTTGGACTAAGTATGCAGAATGATAAACCATTTGATTTTTTATCATTCTGCATACTTAGTCCAAAACACAAAATTTTAGAGATGTTCCAGTAATGACTCCGACCGACGATATGCAATTCCATAAAACTTTTATGTGACATAATGACGTGTAATGACGAGGAGTGACCGGGGTAGGTAACCCAACAGAGGGAAAGCTTCATACAAACGCGCTATGACAAGTTCACTACTACAAATTGCAGTAGTTCTTACTAATACGGAAACACGAAAGTTAACGAAGCACATACCTTTTCTGGTTTAACTGTATGTAATTGTACCTTCTGAATGTGGCTGGGTAGTGAACAATAGAGGTAAGTAGGTACGCAGGTAATTACATTATGAACAGCTATGCTATTTTTGCATTTTAAGTTAATTTCACAGTCTGCAGGCTATGCTAATATTATAGTAGCAGCGATACATAGGTTCAGAATTAAAAAATAAGACATTAAAGTAATAAAAAATGTAAATCACCACACTATAATATATTTGAATTTGATGTCACATGTCTTCGATTTTTTGGTTCCAGGACATGCCGGTTCCCTCACTACGTTTCACCGTTTTGAGAGCAGTGGTGATGAAATAATTTACACAAAGTAAAGCGGCTGTCTGGGTTCGAACCTACGACCGCGGCAGCAACACGCGGCATATGCAGGACACATTTTTGCCGCGCTCTAGTTAGGACCAAATCGACGCATGTTTGCGCGGCACATCGCGAGACATGCCGCGCGGTGCGCGGCGTGTCAATGTTTGGACACACCTTTAGGGGCGTTACTACTGCTCCTAGTACTCCTAATGGTAACTAGTGCCTTCGGCTTATAAATAAAAAAGCAAAGATCACAATGAAGATGAATATTGCATTGTTGCTACTATTATAGGCAGGTAACTTTTCTTTTATACCAGAATATGTAACCATGAATATGCCACAAAAGGAAGTAAATATCCATAATTCATGATATTAATAGTAAGACTAATTATTGTCTCTAGGTCGCGTATTAAGCTTCGTGCAGACTAGCGCGACGCGACACCGGTTATTGTTGTAAGCACCGTGAAGTTTTTTTAGAAATTGTATTGTTCGAGTCGCGTCGCGCTGGTTTGCACGAGCCTTTAATTAATTAATTGTAGTGATAGAACTGTTTCTGCAAATGTCTGATCAGTGTAAAAATAAATAATAAATATTTATTCAGTATAAAAATTGTTAAAATATTAATAACGTAAAAGCTTTAAAATAATGTATAAAGGTATTATAATGTTAGATGCCTGTACTAGGATAAACCTGGCGGCATGAGCTCACACTTTATGCTATTTGTAGGACAATAAAAATACAGTGTAGTGTAGGAGTTACATGACATTTTATAAATCTGAGAATTTTAAGATCTACTGACTCTTGATTTATACATTTTTAATTATTTTCAAGTGTGACCCTAAGTTTAGTGTTCCAGAACAGCAGGAAATAAAAAACTAACACTTAGATAAGATCTAATTAAAATATTTCAATTTTCTTATTAAAAAAGGCAAAACTAAGTCATAATTTTTATTTTATTTTATAGCCATATTTCAGAGTGATACTTAAAAAACACGACAAAACACGTTTAATATCAGTTCTGAGTCTCTATGTGCCCTTTGGTAAAAACCGAATTGAAAGGACATGGAGGAGGTCCAACAGACAAGTCTGTTGGAGGGATGCCCGGATGACTTGGTGAGGACGGCTGGAAAGACAGACTATGTCTTTCCAGCTGTCCTCACCAAGTTGTGCTGCCGTCTCTATGTCTTTCCAGCTGTCATCACCAAGTCATCCCGCCATCTTTTGAAGGGTTTTATATTCTTTCTCTTCCCCTCCCTACGGTCCCATAGGGTCACACTCTTGCTATTTGGCCAGTGTGGTCAGCCCATCTCCTTTTTAATCTTCTCAGTTTTAGTACTACATCTTGTTTTTGTTGCTTTCCTGATTACACAGTGATTGGTTCGTTTTCCTGATTACACAATGATTGGTTCGTTCTATCTTTCTTTTCCCCATCATACTCCGTTCCATGCTACGACATGAATAGTTTCGAGTTATTTATAGAATAGAGAATATATTTTATTTATTTATTTAGATTTACCTACGCTTGTATACACTACAGAAAATACAGGAAGGAACAGAAAATAAATAACGAAATGTAACAACCATTTATAGGTAAATAATACAGCATTTTCTTATTATGATAGACTAGGAGTAGATACAATCTTAAAGTTGGGAAGTTACATTATTTGTATACTTAAAACAAAAAAAAAGATACATCGGACTGATATATCTTAACAAATCAATCTGCCTAGCCTTTTCCCGACTATGTTGGGGTTGGCTTCCAGTCTAACCGGATGCAGCTGAGTACCAGTATTTTACATGGAGTAACTGCCTATCTGACCTCCACAACCCAGTTACTGGGTAACACAATAACCCTTGGTAAGACTGGTTGTCAGACTTTCGGGCTTCTGATGACCTGTAACAACTGTCAAAGATCCATGAATGACAGCCGGGACCAACGACTTAATGTGCTTTCCGAGGCACGGAGGAGTCTCGGTACGTAAAGATAAAGATGGTCCCCCATCCACGGACCAACTCCGGCAAGCGTAGCTTAACCTGATGGATCGACCCATGCGGCTGTAAGTACTTAGCCACAAGCTCCTCATATCTTAACAAATAACAAAAAAAATGAAATTGAATGCGGCATCCTTTGTTATAAAACTTGAAACTTACAGAAAGATATTGAAGTGTTTAAATAGAATCAATCAAGGAATTTTCACACCTAAGTTTTAGTGCATAAAGTAGGTACCTACTTACATAAATACCTATTGATAACAACTGATATACTTATCTAATAAAATAATAGTCTACAGTCTATAGGTACCTATTTGCAAATTTATCTAAACCTGAATTCTATTCAAAATTTCGACAGTGGACTAATTATTTTATAAAGACATTAGATGTCACATGATTTTCAGCCAATGAGAATATTTGTGACGGTCATAAGCATGCCCTGATTGGTCAAAATTTGCATAAGATTTTGCCTTGGTCTATTTTCAAGAGTATTGAAAGTTATAGATTATTGTTAGGCATCTTGACACATGTTAGTGAATTGATTATCTGAAATTATTGGTGTAAGAGATAAACATGCATATTATTTGATATTAGGTACATTATTGAGACACATTTAGGACCAATATTGGACAACCAATGTTTGTGAAGGAAGTAGTCAAACATTGCACAAATTTAGTTGGCTATTGGCTTTATGCATTTTATTGAGTTGAAGAAAGAGAAAGTGTACAAGTAGGTTCCTACAATATTGAAATAGGTACGCGATCCAAACAGTTTTTTACAACACAAGACAATGCACATACAAAAAACTGATAATTATTAAACCATATGCCTAAAGACTAATGGACGTTTTAAAAATATTTCGATGATATCGTTTCCATTTTTATTTTCTTTTCTTTGAAGGTCGTCTGATTAGTCTTATTCAAGATAATGGTCATTCGGAATTCATAATTAGAATAACTTATGAATGGCCATGACAATGACACCAGTAGGTAAACCTACGCCCAACATACTCAGCAAAGGTTAAAATGGATAAAAACTAGAGATGCCGCGAATACTCGCTATTATTCGGTATTCGGCATTACTCGATTTTATTTTGTTATTCGTCGAATACCGAATAATAGTGTCTATTATTTGACATTCGGCGAATAGTTGTCTAATTTTTTTTTTTTTTTTATGAACATAAAAACAATAGATTAAAAAAAAAAAAAACAGTATTTTATCATTAACATAAAAAGTTTGCCAGAAATCAGTCATGTTGAAGTTAATTAGTTAGGATTTTTAATTAATAATTTAATATTTAACGTCTAAAAGGGGCAGATTATGGTGCAGAAATACTTAGTTTTTCTGCACGATTGGGATCAAGTCGGTTACACTTTTTTTCGGAAACGAAACCTGCCTCAGAAAATAAATAAACTATATTATTTAAGTTTTTTCAATATTCCTTATTTTTGTCGAGTAATAAAGGCGAGTATTCGACTATTCGCCATAGGGAATGGCGATTAATCGGTATTCGACTATTCGCTATAACAACTATTCGCGGCATCTCTAATAAAAACCTTGAAATAAGTAGACGTGAAAATATTTTTCGTCTACTCAAATAATCGATATAATGTTATCGTCGCAAAAACGTAGGTACCTATCTATGAATCATTAGTTACGTCATCAATCATCATGATGTAAATTATCTAGGCGGGCACCTAACTGTCTAGATGTTTTACAAAACTGCTCAAAGTTTAAACATTTCAACAAGCAACATCTGATTTTATGAACCGTAAACGTATTATGAGTACAAACAAACATATAGGTACACATACCAATAGCAAATTAAAATTCACAATAACTAATTTGTTTTACTATAAAACATACGAAAATGCACTATCATTGCATTTACACCAAGGAAAAACATTCAAAAAGTACTTATTTACAAAACATTACATCCACCATCTGTCAATAATTAAAGTTATTCAACAATAGACATTACTGCATTGACTTAGCGGCGATAAAAGCGCGCCATAATTGACAGAAAGCGCGCGCGACAGAGTGCACGCGCCCTGTAAAAAAAACGTCCAACATATTCAGTCATATCAACACTGTTTCATAAAATGATACATCTTACCGCCGACTAAAAATAACAATACCGAAACGCATAAAAAAAAACCTGAAACTATTTATCACTATGTCTACATAATACGTCCCACACGCAATGAAAATACCTACAACATTAATAATAATAAAAAAAACACTAAAAACTGCAACACATTCAAATCAAAACATTATGTTGACACACACTCAAACGCGCAAAAGTATATAAGACGACCGCAGTACATAACCTATGCATGTTATATACTCTAAAAACTGTTAGGTATCGATCGAGAATAGAGGCCTAAGAAAAGAAAATAAGCTCACAAAGAAGCAAAGGTCGTGATACAATCTGCCAACGGGTGCATTTTGCAGGCGAAACCAACTTGGCAACATTGCAGATCAAGTTTGCAAACAAATACATAACCAAACATTCTATATACGCATTCAATACATAATAAATAACCCTTTCTATCGCTTAAAATTAATCCCATTATCCTAATAATGCGTTAGAACAGTACAGCGATACGCAACGTAGTATAGCTGTTCCCTACACGCATCCTCTATCTCATATTATGATAAACATACCTATCTATATACAGCTTATGTACACTGAAATTGCAAACATATGTTCATACTTTCATTTACAATATATTTTAATTAAATCCTAAAATGTAACCTAAAAGAGTACCTTGCTTTTACCGGATACCGTATACAATTGGTAGGTTATCCTAGGTCATTGAAATCAAGACTTTCGCGTGCTATAATGATATCGTACGCAATGCATTATCGTCAGCACTCATTATACAAGTTATTTATATGCCATAACAATATAAAAATTATTCATATTGGAGCAAAAACAACTTTAATCATAACGTGTTAGTGATCAAAACATTGCTCTCGTAAAATGATGTTCTAAGCCGACAACGAACTTCTATGATTGTTGCAAACATGGCGACCGCTATCTGAGCTTCTCGAGCAACCCGTGGACGCAAATTCATGTCACAAACCTAATACAAAACCGTGTAACGTAAGCAAAAAATATCCTAAAACGATTTCAACTGGACCCCATGAAACCGGCCGTGGCCGATGCCCTGTCAATCTTTAGGCTTCGATTTTTTTTTAGCAGATGCCCTGCACTACAAAGAGCTGGAAAACCAGTATGGTTGCGTAAATTGCTATGATTTTCTGTTATAACTTACCTCTTCTGCAATGACTAGTTCCTTGTAATTCAGCTCCGGATATTTACTTTCGTTGCTTTCATCCAAATTTATAGTTAATCTCACTGTTTTGTTCACATTATTCTTTGCACTTTTTGGAGCACCCACTGTTATAAGAGTAGCACGTTTAGGGTCCGACATTTTCCACCAAATTCGAGTATAAAATGATTTTTTTCAAAGCATGACACGACCTGCATTTTCAAACTGTGTAGCACATTGCCACCATGTTGGTATTCATTGTTTGGGTTGTGAGCGCCCCGGATGGAATGTGAACTAAATCCACTGTTGACACCTTTTTCCGATAGATGACAGCTAAAACTTTAAAATTGAATAGCAAGATGTCGCTACTTGTGGGTGAATAATTTCAAAGAATGATACGGAATAACGTAAACTACGTCTTAAAATTTAAGGAAATCGTGAATTCTATACAGTACTTTCTATAATAATTTCAATAATGTGTCTAAAAATAAGAAAACATGTGTTTTCTCATAATATCTAATCAGTATTTTTAGCAGCTGTTCTTATATTGTCGTTTCAATTGTTTGTTTTAAATGCAATAGATGTCACTAGTCCAAATTATAAACACCGTTTATTCACTGTTTTACCGACTTCTACAGATAAAAAATTAAAGAAACGTGGCTTCTAATATATAATATTTATGTAAATAAGATTGATTTAACTGTAAAATAAAAAATAATACAAATATATTAACTTCAACTCAAAACCATGTAAATATTTTATGAAATAATATTCCGTTGTACCTGAAACGCCATCTACTAACAGATATTGACAACATTTCACAAAAAAGGATCCAAAGGACACTGAAACTGGCACTAACATTTGAAAGATGGTGCTGTGACAATTTTTAGGGTTCCTTAGCCAAAAGGCTGTCGCGGTAAGGGATCCTCCTTCTACTAGGTCTACGCTGCACTGTGGAACGAAAAAAGGCTCTCGAAGACATAATATAAGCTTAAATTTGAAAGTGTCCGTTTTTTGCTTGAAATGGCTTCGAATAGCCATAGAATAGAATAGAATTAGAATATGCATATATTTAATTTATCATAGGATGCAATCTGGTAAGCAAATTGGTAACATATATTTTGTTTGAAAAACAATGTATGGAGCTAATGCTTATCTCCGGAACGTGGAGAATAACGAGATTAGTGCGGTTTTTTTTTTAAACCGCACCTAAACTGAAAAATTCAAGTACGTCAAAAAATCATAAATAAATAGTTACGTCACCGTGTGCAAGCATATAACGGTTATTCTCTCCGTTCCGGAGATATAAGCATTAGCTCCATTTTTTTTTTTGCAAGAAATATATTAATTACCAATTTGCTTACCAGATTGCATCCTATGATATATGTATGCATAATATTGGCTATTAGAAGCCATTTCAAGCCAAAAACCGACAAGAGCCTGTTTTCGTTCCACAGTGCGCCGCCTGGCTGTCGGCCAGTGTTGATAGGGTAAAGGTAGCGAACGAAAAAAAAATACATTTATATAAATTGTTTATTTTTACTAACTTACAAAATACCTAATATTTCTTTTAAATTACGAAATTAATCAATTAGGTACGTACGTAGTACCTACGTAAGTACTTACATTGTGTAATTTAGATAGGAAGGTGTAGGTAGGTCCGGTCCTACGCCTGCGGATGTCATGTCAGTCAGTTACCTCGGTCGGAAGGGTTAGTGACCATATTGGTCACATAATTACCACTGTCAATTTATGTTTTTTACTACTTTGTCTAATCAGATTTGATGAGGCCACTCGGTGTCAATTGGATTTTAGCTTGCAATTTTTCAAAGGTCTTGGAAGACTGATTTTTTTATACGTTTGGTTTATTGGTTGAGATTAGCTTATTTTTGAGCCTTTGATACCTAATTGGTCTAAGTCAAAGATTAATCAGAGACATGGGCGTTTTTGCGATTAAATACCCGATTGAAATCGTTTTTAAAATCCGTTTTTAGAAATCGATTTCAGGAGTGGCTGTGGAACCTACGGCTCGCAGTTTCGATCATCTCTAGTAGGTAATATTATTCCGTTGTAAGTGCATTGATCAAAACTATCCAAACGTAAACAAATACCTACTCGCATACGCAAATCTAGTCTTGCCGTGGTTTTGTGAAATTGGTTTGTCTAGTAGGTACTGATTATCGATACGATACGATTTGTGACTGAAATCGGATTTTAGATACGTTTTGATGTATCTGACGCATGTCTATTAATGACTACGCCATAAATGTTCCGTACATATTAGTAAATATAAGTTGGTAACCTACCTAAGTACTTATCGTAAAATATCGACTTACATAAATAAATATTCATCATAATTTTATTTTATTTCGCAATTTCTGAGCCAAGGAACTTATTTCATTTGTCTTCAATTAACTTTGATTAGGTTTATAAGTCAATACACCTGGGGACCCCTAAACACCACCCCAGGGTACTTAAATATCAACTGAACATTACGTGCTCACTTTTCAGCCAATTACGGGACTCAATTCAAATTGAAACGAAGTGAGGTTATTAAAAAAATGAAGCAATCAGCAAGAACTGGGGAGGTTGGTCTTTAAGAAGGGTATTTTCGGAAAACGCTGATGACTTGGACATTATGAGACCGAGATTCCTATTAAGATACGTAACATTAGTCTCACTTTAGACCCGTTTGGACGAGCCTAGTGCTTGCCCAATAAAAAATACTGTGGGTAAGTTGTGACATGCTCTTTATTTTACTACTTTTTATCGGATAGCTGCTGAGCACCACCAGCGATGATCGGTACGTTATTTTACTGTATAATTTTGGGGGCACATGGCAGTTTTAAATTGCATTTTTGTTTTAATCTTATGGACAGTGGCATGTTACGGTATGTGGGCAAGCTGTGACATCCTCTTTATTTTACTACGTTTTGGGCACGATTTTATCGGACAGCTGCTGAGCACCGATATGTGTTTTAGGCCCGGTTTACACAGCGATGATTGGTACGTTGTTTTTCTGTATAATTTTAGGAGCACGTGGCTGTTTCAAATTGCATTTTTGTTTTAATCGTATGAAAAGTGGCATGTTGAGGTGTTATCGTAATCATAATTATATCGTACTGATCATGTCCGTGTGAACAGTGCCTTAGAGACATAGGTAACCACAATGTTCACCCTTCAAAAACCCAAGTCGCTTTTGTATAAAAGGGTGCTGTGAAACTGGTTTCATTCCTAAGAATTTATAGGGTTGAAGAGCAACCAAACATCTGAACTAAAACTCGCTCAAAGTTAGAGCAATTTGTGTTAAAACTTTATGAGTTAGGTATCTATCGGTCAAGAACGAAATTAATTCTACACTAATTCCTTTATCTCGCCACGCCATTCCCTTCACTCTACTCGCCGAACCACTAGCCCGTTCAAACGGATCACAAAGTAGATATTATTTCACGAATCCCGAGTTATATGACCGCACTGCGAGGATATTATTCATTAGGGAAAATGAAATTTTGACCTCCACCGCCATGGCGGTTTAATGCCAAGCCGTCCCAATTTCCAAAGCCACTTTTGACTGCTTTACCGACATTTGGTCTATAGAGTGACCTATTAATTTGTGATTATATGAATTAATTCCTTTCATGTAGTCCCTTTGGGTCCATTGAACGGCTAGGGTCTGTGTACCCACTTATTTGAGCAGAATATTATTAGACTTTATAATATTTTTCGGGCAAAGGAATAATAAGCATCATGCTAGTGGTAGGTATGTCTAATATACCTAACCTCTGTGTGGGTAGATACCGCAATGGAAATGATTGTTTTAGATTCTGTAGACTCTTTGAATCTTTGGACCTTTTTGCTTGAAGACAGAAATATTTTTTCGAATAAAATTGTCATGTTATTTTCATTTCTCATACTCGCAAAGTAGTGTTTGTTTCATCCGAGTAGCGGGTGGAAGACGCCGCTCCCCATCTTTGGACGAGAAAGACTCATAGTTATTGATTCCCTCATTATGGCGGGAATGAATTTTAAAAATAGAACTTGGTTAGGTTAGAACGAAACTTTTTACGATTTTTTTTACATAAGCAGTTACGAAAAATATCGAAATAAATGCTGCGGTCTTGTGAGTGTATAACAGCCAGTGTGAATTAAAAAAAAACCTATTATGCGGGACGACCCGCGTCGGTGACGCGGTGTGTTCCATATTTAAATTTTTACACAAGTGTTCTAACTTCTCAATTCATTTTAAATAGGTACCTACTACTCACTTATGTTATATCTAAAATATTTATTGATATAATATTGTCAATAAATATTTTAGAAAAACTACTATTTAATTAAGGAAAGTCTGTAGATTCGAAATGAAAACTAGAGTGACGGACTACCTACACGGAGACGACACGGACTAGAGTACACGGGTGGAAGTCACCAATTCCTTTCGACTTAGATTCCCTTGTATAATTATCTACTATTCCCTACTGTAGGAATGAAAAAATAGGCACGAACCTTCCTTCCTTGAATACAGGGTCAAATTAAATAAGCTAGCAAAACCCCACAGACGTGATGGGTATCGTTAACCAAACACGACAAAATAAAAATAAATTGAGGTTTGGTGATTTTTCTTTTGGGGTCAACGACCGCTGGTAGTGTTATTAATGTTGTTACTTGAATTATGAGTTGAGAACGTCTGTTTTTAGGGTTCCGTACCTCAAAAGGAAAAAACGGAACCCATATAGGAGCACTTCGTTGTCCGTTTGTCTGTCTGTCAGTCTGTCAAGACCACGAATAGGAACACATGGACATATCAAGTTGAAATTAATATCAAATACGTAGATCTATAGACCCTTAGAGCTCTAAAAAAATCAAGCGTCTAAATTAACGCAATAAAAAAATATGGCCATTTATCTAACATATTTTGTTACTCGCAAAGAAAATCAAAACCTACGGGGTACTTCCCGTTGACCTATAATCATGAAATTTGGCAGGATGCGAGGGCTCACAATACAAGTAAAGGAAAAAGACCGAAAATTGTTTGTTTTTTAGTTTAATCACATTTTTTTTTCTTTGTGAATACAAACTTACATTTGCAGTTGGAGAATTGACCGAGCCCTATATCGATGTATGGGAGAACATGTTTTTCAACAACAACCCAACTACGGAACCCTTCTTTGTTTGTGGTCTGACACGCACTTGGCCGGTTTTTTTTTGTTCTATTGGTTTCCATCAAGTCAATGAACGCTATACAAAAAAACTGATTTATTTTTAACTGATATTTCAACTACACTGTTTAGTTATCGGTACTCGATCACTGAGTAGTTTGGCTACCTACTTTACTTTGACCTGTATTTTAAATTATGATATAATACCATGACTTCTACACTTTTCTCTTTGGTGCCGTCTTATAGAAGAGTCTTCTTCTTCTTCTTCTTTCTCTTGGCTATTATCCCAATTTATTTGAGGTCAGTCTTCGTAGTACTTCTCCGCCACACCGTACGGTTGAGGCTTGTCTCTTTTGTTGAGTTGCTCGTCATCATATCGTTTTTTATTGTTCGTAGCCAAGTTGGGTTAGGGGTCGTTCGGCCCAGGGACATAGCTCTCCGCACTGTACTTGACCAGGTCTGTCAATTCATTGACGTCCTGCGAGCGCTTACTCAGGTCTTGTTGAAAAGCCTCAAAACTCTCACTAAAGATATCCGTTAGAGCATATTCACTAACAAACAATTGAATTGGTGGTTGTCGAGGATCTCTTAAAAGAGTAATATTTCGTTATTGAAACTAAACTAAAGTAGTATCTACTATTCGCAGATTCTTTCAGCTCTCTATTCTTAACTTTCTACTTCAGTAAAGTTTTAAATACGATCTAAATACCCAATCAATAACCATCATTATAGAGACAGTAACTATAAGGACTCCACGTCCTTATATTACCGAGTTGAACAAATAAAAGATATATTTCATTTTATCGGTAATTATTTAAATAGGTAGGTTATCAAATCAATAAATTTTCCAAGATGGCGCACTCTGTCAGCTCTTCAAGCTGACTTTATTGTTTTATATTATTCATAATACTAAACTTATTATATACTTATTAAATATATTATTTATTAAATATATATACTTATTAAACTTATACAATAATTATATAGGCTGGATGGCAAAACCAATTAAGATCTTTACAGTACCTTAATATCTAAAACATCATCATCTGTCTAGCCTTTTCCCAACTATGTTGGGGTCGGTTTCCAGTCTAACCGGTTACAGCTGAATAACAGTATTTTTGATAGAGCGACTGCCTATCTGACCTCTTAGTGGGTATCACGATACCCCGTAATAAGACTCCACTCACACACTCACTCTTCTTGCTACCATATCTACCCCAAACTGCTAACAACTTTCCAAGAAATAATTATCTCACGCTTATTCAATTCCCAGCTACTCAACTCGACACCACAGATTATGTTTAAATACGTTACAATAAAACAAAGCAAAACATCGCTCTACCATGTCACAGTTCTTGTTCTCCAATCTACTTGTGTGAATCTCGACAACTACGCGAAACACGTTTGAAATACAATAAACGTGTATGTGGAACTCTCGAACAATGTTGAGAATACGCTCCTGAGAGGCACACTGTTAGGCTGTGGACAGAATGCTGCTGGTTACCTCAGAAGGCATTTCCCAGAAAAGGTACATTTCGTTCCCAAGTCGGTAGTAGTCAAGTCCACACACGGTGGTTCCTGGATGGGTTGCTTCAGTCTGTCGTTGAAATCATCTGCCTAGCCTTTTCCCAACTATGTTGGGGTCGGCTTCAAGTCTAACCAGATTCAGCTCGATACCGGTATTTTACATGGAGCGACTGACTATTTGGCCTCCACAACCTACTTACTGGGTAATACGATGCCCTTGGTAAGACTGGTTGACAACCTTTCGGGTTTTGGCTAGCTGTCTAGATCTAAAAATGATTTAAATAGCCTATGGACCGATTACAATAGAATTGAGCGTTATCTTGATATTGGGTTCGTAAAAGTCGAAGGGTCATCTGCCAAAGGGCTAAGAAGGCGTTTTTATTAGCAACGAAGAGTGAAGGTTAATAGGTTATTGGGCTTTTCATAATTGAGCGAGCCGACGGCAAACATAATAAATTTGCAATATCAAGATAACGCTCAATTCTATTGTAGTCGGTGCTAAGCATAGAGCTATTTCATTTTTTTTGTGTTGATGGCACAAAAATGTGAGAGCTCTACGAGGCAGTAACAATAACTATGCACCAAGAAGTAGGTACCTATTCTGAGCTGCAATGTAGACAACCCCTAACTGCACTTGATATTATAAACTATGGAAACTAGCACAAACGATGTTATAAATGAAATTAGATATATTTCACAGTACACTGTCGTACATTTTAAATGTGAAGTGCGTGTTCGTGTAGAACCTGGATTTATGAGGAGGCGTGTTTAATTTTGTTAATTAAACGATAACAGATTTGATAAAGCAAGCTTTCTTATGAAGTGTATAAAATACTTGGAAACGATATTTAATTAGTTGTTTCTTTGTGACTCCAGCCAAAACATCACCTAGATATTTAGTCAACGGTAAACATCCTGAAGATAAATATAAATAATGGTGTAAAGCTAATTATTGTGATAAGTTCTTGTTCCTTTTTTAATGAGAAGAGACATTTGCCCAATACCAGAAAAAAAGGAAGACCTGGCTCAATTCATTCTAGATTCGGAATAAAATGAATCTTAAAAAACACACCCTCAATCTTACGATTATCTATGAGAAAGAATACTTAGCATAGGTTCTATAAAAACTGAGGAATACGTAAGTGGGTGAATTTAAATAAATTTCAGTAGAAAGGTATACTGCGTTGGTCTGATTACAATATTTATGAGGACTACCTACGTTTAGTTGGCGCGTGACTCAAATTTCACCCCTTTCTCTACGTCCAGGGCGCTAGCTCGCAATTACTTCGGAGCTACGAAACGGGGAAGGTGGAAGACGGTGAAATAATACATTATTTAGATTTAGTTTTCAGAGGAGAGCGCCTAAAGAATCTCGTCCAAGGAGACTTAGAGAGTAATTTCAAGTAGAACGTCTTATTCGTGTAGGTACAGAGTTTTGAGACCACACTAGCATCACCCATAAGATCTATATCTACTTTATAAATGTTCGAGTTTACAACAAGCTTTAGCATTGTTTTCAGTCTGCTTTCGCGGCGATCTTCTCGGCTCCTATGTCAGTTTCAAATAAAAAAAATTGAGCAGCAACGTATTCTTGACATCCAAATCGTGTGCTAAGCGGATTGCTATCTTAAGATATTTTAAAAACATTGTTAAAGAAGTAATCTCAATAGCTTTCTATTCAAATTGGCTGAATGATACCTTACCATCTCCTTATCGCTCATGCAGCAGCCAGTGCCAAAATTGTGAGAATAGTAGATAATTAATTATATTATATTTATTTTTATATTAGCTGCTGCTGCTCGCCCGCGGCTTCGCTCGCGTGGATGTCGGAAGTTATCCCACGGGAATGTACAACCGGGATAAAAGTATCCTATATGTTAATCCAGGTTATAAAGTATCTGTGTGCCAAATCCGTTCAGCCGTTTTTGCGTGATTGAGTAACAAATATACAAACTTTCACATTTACAATATTAGTAGGATAGTACGAGTAGGAAGTAGGATTTGTCATCTTAGAGAAACTTGCATTCTTCTACGCCTATTTAAACAACCTTGTATTTTCTTTAAAAAAAATCTATTAATTACTTATCCAAATTAGCTTTAATGATCGAATGCAACTATTGAATATTCGGTGAAAGACCGTGAGATACAGTTGTAAGATGTTTAATTTTTATCCCATACGATACAGGAGCACAATATTATTTAATATAATATAAACTTTAGCAACAAACCATCTTTTCTTCTTGTAGCAGAGAGAGAGAGCACAGACAAAAGATCTACTAAATGTCAAACGACCATAGGCAATAAACTTTATTTTTACCTTTCTTGTGTTGTCAGAGTTATTTTCTATCGCCTGTGACCATTACATTACATACCAGAAGCTACACAAATGAAGCTCAGGTGCCAAGATCACTTCATAGGTCCACGTTGGGAATACCGCATCCACAAATCCATACCTATTTACGAAGAACACCAGAGTACTCGTATATTTGCATTGGATATTTTCCAGTTCAATCTATTCGGATCGGGTGTAGGTGCGATTCCGTAACTTCGCTTCAATGTAGATGTATATGTATAGCTTGCTTAGAACACAGGATAGTTTGTATGTGTAGGGGAAAATGAAGGTTTGAAGGAAAACCAAGGGTAAGGAAATTATGTTTTTTTTTTTGTTGTCATAACATAACATGTTATTTTCCGAAGCGTTGCGCAGAGGTGTGGCTGTTCCGTTGGTCTCGTGGTTGCAAGCGCGACTGCTGAGCGTGGGGTCCTGGGTTCGATTCCCAGGTCAGGTGTTTTTTTTTGTATTTTTTTTTTATTAGCTCGTCGTTGTGGTTGAGTGATGAATTGACTTTCACTGGGCTGATTTGATCTAAAACAAACATTTTTAGTGATCATATGTTTATCACCATTGATCAGCTTAAGCGTAGCTTGCCGCGGTTGATACCTGGATGGGTGAACATCTTTACATATCAATACCCCTCCGAGCCTCAGAAAGCTCATTACGCCGTTGGTCCCAGCTAGGGAATGCAATCTTGAGCCAAGATTGGTAATTCGAGATCTCGCGCGATAACCCCGAGGTCGAGATTGGCCATTCGAAATCTCAATTATTATCGACAATATCGAGATTACGAAAAAAAAAAAATTAAAACTACCTACGTATGGTATTGCTGTTATATTTTGCAAATAAAGCTAAACTTTAATTTAATTATTTATTTATTAAAAGTAATAATAATCTGCCTGCACTACGCAGCAAATCAGCACAACGCACCGCACACCACAATAAATTATCTATTTTGGAAATAACTTCATAGGAAGCATAAGATACTAAGGGTGTTGTCGGTCAAATGGCACCTTGTATCTGTTGCAAGATAGCCTGCGACGCGCACCGATCAACACGGATGATTCGCACGCGCTCTGTCTTGAAATGTCGTTCGAGATCTCGACCTGCACGGTCGAGATTACGAACGACATTTCAAGTACGAGAGTACGAGAGATTTCGTACGAGATTAAATCTCGAAAAATAGCTCGAGATCTCGCGAGGTCCAGATTGCATTCCCTAGTCCCAGCTGTCATTTGTAGATCTTTGACAGTTGTTCCGGGTCGTTAGAAGCCTGAAAGTCTGACAACCGGTCTTACCAAGGGGTGCCGTGTTACCTAGTAACTGGGTTGTGGAGGTCAGATAGGCAGTCCATGTAAAATAAGGATATTCAGGGGCATCCGGTTACACTGGAAACCAAATCCAACATAGTTGGGAAAAGGCTAGGCATCTGCTTGCCTCGATTGATTATCTCACGTAAAATAAACCTTTCTAATTCTGTCATAACAACTAATCAGTATTCCATCCGAACATAATATTATTTTACCTCAAAAATACTAATATTTTGCCCATTACACAAACAAAGCAGAGATTACCCTTGGAGAGACTTCCGTATCAGTATCGGCGCTGATTATAATTTCGCCCACGCCCACGAGTCGAGCCGATTGAATCCGAGCCATATTTTTATTAGAAGAGGCGCTGCAGAAAATCGTATGGTTATTCGGGATAGTCTCTAGCACGTACGGTGTACAGAGTAGGGAGGTGTTTATACTAAACAGAGGCAACAACTTTGGCTAAATCTTCTTTACTTATAATACAATTTACTTATTTATATTATTACCTATTAACCAATTTAAATGTCCTATGATTCCTTGCCCGCCTTTTTTATATACTTGTCCTTATTATTATTTTAAGTCTGCCAGCGTATACAGGGTGGATTTTTAAGGGGCAGTTAAGATAGAGAAGGTAGCTGTCCTTACCTTAGCCGTTGAAGCTACCGGTATTAGGAGACTGTCCTTAACTTTTTGAGACATTATGATCTGCATTAACATATTTTGAAAAAAAGTCAGTAAGAAAATAGACAGTTTTCATAAAAAAAAACTTTTGTTGCCAATCGATCCTGTTTTATATAAGGATCAAAAAACTCTACAGTACCAATTGAGGTTTGAGTACTAGAAAAGTCAAAAATCTCAAAAAACTTTTTCCATGCTTAAGGTAGGAAAAAAACTCCAACTTACTTTTGAAAATGTCTCAAAAAGTTAAGGACAGTCTCCTAGGACCGTTTTCCTGTAGCGACAACGGTTAACGTAGCTGTAGTTACTGCCCCATCTCAAAAATCCACCCTGTATATTATGTAATTATTTTTTTTTAATAATAGTATTTGTATGTTTTTTATTAAAAAAAAAAAAACTGTATAAATCTTTCTATCTCATGTCTTATATAACGTAAAAATATACCTACTTTCTACATTTTGTCACAGACATTGTGTGAAAAAGAATCCTAGAATTGATTGGAAAGTCTACGTGCGTACATTTACGGACCGATACACTAGGCTAGGTATTAGGATCTAGAATATTTTTCTTACATCATATTCTTCAACATATCCCACGCCATTTTATAAGCTATATACAAAATATTGAACGATCCTGTTCTATTCCCAAAGCTATTTCATTTTCTGTATTTCTTCCAACTAGCGCTTCGTCCGCGACTTCGTTCGCGTGTATCAACCGAACCCAACACAACACCATGCACGCGGTCTGCACGCGCAGCGTCGTGATCAGTGCGTCATCAGTAAACAGAGGCACGGCGCGGCAGCGACACTGCTCCCATGTCCACTCGCTTCCTCGGACTTACCGCGACGGACGATTCCCCTGTCTAATTTAATAATTATTTTTTGTCCGGGTTAGTTTATATTTTCTACCTATTAAGCACGGCATTAAGCCATAGCCTAAAATATAGTCTGCGTAGTAGTATTTACATTGGTCCTTGGAGCCGGATTTCATATTTTCCTCTACAAATAACACCTCTTTCACATTTCCAAAAGGAAGTTTTAGAAAATTTGTGATTACGATGTTAATTATTATTTAGATAAATATTCGACCAAGTATCAAGTTTTAAAAGAATAAGATTTTTCATATCCAATCAATCGACCTAACCTTTTACCAACTATGTTGTGGTCGGCTTCCAGTCTAAACAGATGCAGCTCAATACCAGTATTTTACATGGAGCGACTGCCTATTTGACCTCCACAACCCAGTTACTGGGTACCACGATACCAAGGACTGGTTGTCAGACTTATGGGCTTCTGACTACATGTAACGACTGACAAAGATATGTGGGCCGCCACTTATCTTTGACAGTCGTTACATCTGCATCGCCACATGCGAGCTACGCATCAAAGAATTGACGTCACACAAATCCTGCATTGCGCAATTAGAGTTTACCGCGCGAACGACATGATATATTGGGTTCCCACTAGGGAATGCAGAACCGGTGCTGTTTTAAAGAACCGGGATTTTTGGGACCTTCTGGCTTAAGAACCGGGATTCCCGGTACTATCGATACTTTTGATACTTTAGTAAGTCTTTGTAAGAGAGTTGAAAGTGTTGAAACTGAGAAAGTAAAAAAAGACGAAATGACAGGGCAAAGTAAAAACATTTTAATCAAATCAAATAAAACGTTTTATTTCTTGTTTTATAGACACTAAATCAGTCTTATTTAGTATAATTTTACTGCATCTTTTTGCTGATAATGAACCGTGCACTCTTATTAGTCCTAGATTTTTGAAATTTTCGGGAAAACGCTGTGAGTGCAGATTCAGGCTAATATATCTTCTGTTGCGAATGGACGTCCACTCGTCAAAAGATATAGCAAATTTATGTCCTTCTGTTAATAGTCTCTGGATTTCGCCGATCAGTTGTTGTTTTCTTTTGTCTGCTTGTTTTATTACAATATTTTGAATTGAATTTGCAGCCTTCGGCAATTTATGTCCGGATTTTCGAAACAGCATTCGCAGATCTTCAGACTCCACAAATGTTCGGAAAGGATATCCATCCATAGCTGACATTCGGGAAACCATGAGTTCCATGGAAGGATTTGCGTCAGATTCGTAGTAATCAGTTAATTTCGCTTTTTTCTTTGGTATTATTTCAGTATTTGTCGATGTTGAAGAAGATTCGACACTTTGAGGAACTTGACTATCTGCTGTGTTCATGCTTATCTGATGCACATTTTTCAAATGCTTTTGGAGACCACTCGTACTACCTCCAGTACACTTCAAAATTCTATTACACGTTTTGCATTTCGCGTTATTTTTGTCTTTAGATCTAAGGCAATAATGCCATACTGACGTTTTATCGTTGGCTTTATTAAGGACTGCCTCAAAATCCATCGTCTGTAACAAAATATAGAGTAATTATTAAAATACAAAGTTAAACGAAAAACGTTGGTACCGACTAAATTACTTGATGTTTAATCAATAGCACAGTGCACTGTAGTTTTAAGGTAAAGTATGCAACATTAAAAAAAAGCTTATTAAAAATATCATTAGAACAGCTAATATTATTCGTCTACGAATAAAATAAGCTTCCCAACCCCATGTAGGTTGGTAAACAAACAGCTAGTCGTACCTAAACTACTTCTTGCTTAATTAATACAGTGCATTGTAGTGTTATTGTGCCGTAAGTAACATTAAAAATAAACTGAATATGTAAAACTTTAGAACAGCAAATTTTATTAGTGTACGTATGAAATAAACTTCCCAACCAATCCCATGTCGGTTGGTGGCTTGGTGAACAATCAGCTGCTCGTATTTTATGTTCAAAATGAGGATGGAGAATGAGAATGGTGGCTACAATAACTAAATAATTATATAAAGCCGCTCATGTTTCATTAATTTTGTTTTATAAAAATAAATACTCACTTTCCAAAAGAAGTAGTCTTGTTTGAGTAGTTTTTGCAAAGCACTGTACACCGAAATCCCACTAGCACAACATTCCGAAGACGCGATCACAATCTAACTAAGCGGGACGCGCGTCTACAAGATGGCCGCCACCTGCCCCTCCCGCACCTCCGCACCCTCGCGCATCATGCGCAACGGTGGTAGCTAGGTAGTAACAGTGCAGCGGTCGGATTTTAGGCAATAAAATTAGAAACATTCTAAACGCGAATCTTTTACCGAAAGTACCGAAAGAACCGGGATTTGGTTTTGGAAATTCCGGTTCCTAAAACAACGCAAATTTCCGGGATTTCCCGGTACTTTCGGTTCCGGGATTTCCCGGGACTATTCACTAGTTCCCACCTATGAAATTGGCGTTTTTTTCTCACAAATAGAGAAGCTTGTCACTTCTATGATTTAAAATATTCAACAATTGTTTGGTATTATATCGAATAATGACCATCATAGACAACTACCAATAGTAAAAAAAATCCTTTTTACTTTTAGTTTTCTAATCATAAAAAATACCTTAAAAATAACTCTTCATTTTGTTAGCAGAAATTACCACTATTTGTTTAACTTAGCCAAAACTTATTTTTGTCGCTTAATCAAAGTGGCATATTACGTTATCTTAATTTTGAAATATTAGTGCATAAAAGTTTTAAAACATTAGTGTTTATGGTTGTTATATAAATTAAGAAAATGTAACTTTTACAAAATTCTCCATACAAAACGCTGATTTCATAGGTGGGGACCTAATATAAGATTATCCGACATCTGTCGTCGGGCAGTTGCCTGCCAGACACGACATCCGTTTGGTCAGAGGTTCCTCCCTTTACTATTATAGAGGATGAGTGAACTTTACACCCTATTCCTCATACCTCTAAAGATCTATGAATGACAGCCGGGAACAACAGCTTAACGTGCTCTCCGAGGCATGGAGGTGTTTCGGTATAAAATGGATGGTTACCCATCCCCGAAGTGACTGCGGCAACGACTATCATCGATCGACTTCCTACATTGTTCTCACATGTATAATTTCAACATGAATGATGTAACCAATATTTTGTAACAATTTATTATTTATTTAAAAGAGTGTCCGTGGAGTTTCTTGCCCGTTCTTCTGCATAGGTACCTACTACGCTTTGGAATGGGCAACTAGCTTCATATTTCTGACTGACCGGTTCCTTGACAGTTCAAAAGTGCCTGTAAATGGTTTAATTGAAATAAATGCTTTGACTTTGAGTTTGACCAAACCCAAAGCATATCCCGAGCGGTGGAATTTAGAAACAAATAAAAATAAAAATTTATGAGAAAAAATTAAATTAATACAAAAGTTAATTAACATACTGAAGTAATCATTAAGATAAAAAAAAACAAAATGTTAATAATGTAAATAATTACCAGTTTTCACTTTCGTTATATACTTACTTAAATATTTGAATGGTAACTTTAAAATAAATGAAGACATTAGAAACCTCTGTTTCGCTTCACTACTCTACGCGCGGTTACAGGTGCATGTTGGTGCAAATTGAACCTACCTGACTCGGGTATACATACCTGGCTTCGAGTGGGATTACCGTTCTCTGCACTCAATTGTTCAGTTGGATATTTATGTGGAGCTAAATTAGCATAGATATGTAAGTACTGTGTTTAGAATTTAGTATTTCATACGTTCACTAGATTTTACGCTCATATACCTACAATTCATTGCATATGAAATGCCACGAAACCTACTTTTCTATCACATAATCAGTACCTGGTCGACCGAACTCTGCTCGGGTGAAAATTGATAAACATATTGTCCAGGTATATTGTATCAGATTCCCGAGGTTGTAAAAATAGAGAAAACGAATTTTCCCAGATATGAGACCTAGCTAGATCGATTTTTCACCTCCAAAAACCCCTATATTGCAGCTTTTATCGAAATTTTTAGAGCCGTTGTCAGCTGTTCCCTACATCTATGTTCGCACAACTCGTCAAAATGCAGCGAACAGCAGTTTTTTTTTCGAGATTTCAGGTTTGGTCCCATTGTCAAAGTTGTTCAGAATGATGAGTAAAGTCACGTGTTTTAGTATCGGTCACTAATTACCAGTCACTCTATTATATTACAAATATTGCTCATTTCATTAATAGTAGTACCTGGGCTCATCTAAATGAGCATTCTGTATTTAAGAAAAGAAAGTCTCTCCTATTAATAGTACAGACTTTCTTTTTTGTAGTTACTAATTACATACTATGACAAGTAGAGTGTGTGCCACCACTCAAGTCCGATTGACGTAGCTCTAGTGTCTATGTCATTGCATTTTTTAAATGTTGTTCCACAATTTTCCGCCGGACTTCAGTGGTGCCGCGGACTCGAAGTTTTTTCAAAATAAGATTGATGATTATGTCAAACCAGAAAACAAAGGATGAACTTGAAATGATTTATGAACAAAACAATGGGAAATTCCCAGATAGAAAAGGCTTAACAGCACCTAACAGATACAAAGAAACAGTAACTTCCACAAATCAGAGAACAAACGTTATTAAGTCCATAACTATAATCTTGTTTTTATCTCGACCTATAAAAGTTGCAAAGAAAAATACAGAAACATAAGGATAAACACAGTTTTATCGCTCATTAGATCGCAGTGGTACCTTTACATTGGGCGAGTAAGTAGGCTAGTTGGGAGGTAGAGTAATTACTGAAAATACCATTATCAGCCTCGTAGTAGTCACAGTACCTAACTATGAAAATACTCTGCTTAGAGCTTAGATGTAATCTTGATTAAAGCTCCTAAATTGGCTGCCTGAACTAGAGTTGTATCTACTGTACTCCTCTTTTGCAGATTATTGCACGGGGCTGCGATTTGTGCAATTAGTGAGGTTGGTCTTACAAATACGATGGTAATCCTTTTTTTTTTTGGCACAAAATATTGGCTACGGAAGGAAATTAAGGGCAGTGGACGTCTCCACTGCCCTGCCACCTTCAAGCGATTGTTGCATAGTAATTAAACCACATTTCTAAAAGGAACGATAAAAGAAAATATACGGGTTTACGGATTGATTATCACAGTATACTGGTTTCTAGTATAATTCATTGGGTCATAGGGTCAGTGGCCAGTGTCTAACCGCCAGTACTCGACCATATAATAATATAATAATAATAAGTTTATTTCAATAAATGTTTACAATAATACACATATGTTTATAGGCTATATTTTTTAGTTACAATTGATTAGACATCTGTAGCCAAACTAGGCGATAGCCTGTATTTCGGCTATCAGCGCCAAAAAACCCCTTATTAAATAGACACTTAAAAATAGCCATCAAGTAGAGATGTTAATAAAATTTCGATACATTAATAATTTTTTTTTTAAAAGTGGAACAATATTTAAATCATTAAGAAAAAGAAGTAAAAATTCAGAAAAACACCAAAATAAAAGAAATAAAAATCATAATAAAAATAAAAAAAAAATAAAAAAAATAGAAATTAAAAGTATATATGGTCGAGTACTGGCCGTTCTTCCCTACTACTAGACGTTCTTCCCTACCAAATCTAAACGCTCTCTAAGATCGCTATATAACAACAATGAAAGAACGGTCATTGTTTCCGAGACATTACACCAATGCGTGGTAACTGCCCAACTGTGATGTAGATCGAATTATGAGTATTTATAGATTATATTTGATTAGTACGATCAATTTGGTTTTGGTGGATGTTTTCCGATTGGATTAGGATGAGGGTGTGGCGGCATCTACATCGCCACATGCGAACTACGCATCAAAGACCGGACGTCACACAACATCCTGACGTCACTCAAATCCTGCATCGCGCAATTAGAGTTTACCGCGCGGCGGACATATATACAAGCTCCCGACTTCAACCTCTGGGCAATTGCCCGCCACAAATGACACCCGTCCGGTCGGAGGATCCTCCCTTTTCTATGGTGGAACTTTACACCCTGTTCCTCATACCCCTAAAAGGGGAAGACTGACCTTTTTTATTACGTGTCACAATACACAAAAAATATGTAACGTGTTTTAAGATGTTGGTAGATGCGCCAAGGAGGTGACTACTACTAATTTAATTAATTAATATTTATTACTAGCTTCTGCCCGCGACTTCGTCCGCGAGCCTATAACCTTTCACAAGAATTGGGCTGTCCAATGCAAAAAGAATTTTTCAAATCCTACTGGTTGTTCCGGAGATTATCCCCTACATACAAACTTACAAACAAACAAACAAATTCTACCTCTTTATAATATGTATTAAGTATAGATAAATAAATTATTATAACATAGAATTAATACAATTAGAATTAAATTTAGCAATATCAATCAATAAAATATTAAATCTCAATTAATTAAAAATGCACCATATCAAATCCCATTTTCCTAGCACGGCGGGCTGTGCTGGGGCGGCTGCTGCAGGTGCAGATAACCTCAAACAGCGCCAATATAAAACCTTATTGGTATATTTTTGAGCCGTTTGGCGTTGAAAAACTAGGGCCGTGGACATCGCCAAGCGGTTGGTCGACTCTTCACGTGACCAGAGGGCTGGCCTATTCTTACGATGCATTGCCATCCAACGTGGCAACGCTCCCAGCCTTTTTGGGCACTTTCCCCACTGACTGCGAGGTGGACGAATTTTTTGATGTCCAATGAGCCCTTCCCTTTATTTTAATTAATTTTTTTCCTTACATACTTGTACATAATATAATAATATCTATATTATTTTTGTTTTAGAAACAGTAAATTTTATTCAATATAACAATACGAACGCAAATACAGTTTTTTTTTTGCATGTTAGAAATTGTATTATTTTATTTTATTCATGCTACAAATATTTTGAAAAAAAGTGTAATTGGGTAGTTAAGTTCAATAAATGGCTTTTTTATTCATTTATTCCATTAGATGCGTCCCTTTAGGACTTTTAACACGCGTATTTGTATCGTGTAGTTTCAGCCAAAAAATTGATCACGTTTTCAACGTGTGGGGTGGGTACCCAGGAGATACTCTTTAAGAGTTTTTGTCAACAAGAAGGTCGGTAGTAGCATCTTTCAGTCGTCACCTCAGCACCAATTCGTCTGCAAACAGAGGGGCAATTCCGGTAATTTTTAAGAACGTTCACATTCGCATCTCATTCGCAATCTGTCAAAAATACAACCAAAATTTTTCAAGTTAAGTTCAAAATATTTTATTTCACATAAACCTACATGGGCACTTATGAAACATTAGAAGCTAGGTGCACGGTTCCAATTGGTCGTTTCCTATGGAGAAGAGCCGGCAAGAAACTCCACGGTTACTCTTTTAAAAATAATCGGCCTTTATAATATTTTCAAATAACATTATTAATAGGTATGGGAGGACAGTGTAGGTCTTTCAACAAGAAAGAAAGATAGAAAGAAAGAAAGAAAGAAATTTTATTTGCTCGGATATGTGTATACATACAGAATTAAAATAATACATACATGCAAGATCTTAAAATAAGAGTGGCTCACGACATGTCTGCCATTTTTCATGGCGTGCAAATATTTAGTACAAATTAAATTGATTAATAACTTTTACACTTATACATTAAACAATAATAACAGTTAAATAAATTTATTCTATTCAATCATTTACATTATCCAATTATTTATTATTATTTTTCATTGTCTATTAATACCAATTACAATTTATTATCGCAATGACGATTTACATCACTTTTAAGCTTCGTGCAGACTAGCGCGACGCGATAGCGCGACGCGACACCGGCTATTGTTATACCGTGAAGTTTTCTTAGAAATTGTATTGTTAGAGTCGCGTCGCGCCGTCGCGTCGCACCGTCGCGTCGCGCTGGTCTGCACGAGCCTTTAATAGGCATTCAATTATCTATAATATAGGTACCTACCTATATAAATATAACTAACATAATAGTAATTAAGGTCATGTAGTAGTGGAGAACTTATATGTAGGTACATATAAGTTCTCCACTACTACATGACCTTAATTACTATTATGTTAGTTATATTTAATTATTTAAAAATCCTTGTCGTTTAAAAATTCTGGAATACTATAATATGCTTTTTGTGCCAAAAACAATTTCAGTGTGTGTTTAAGTTTAGGTATAGTTTGCGTCGATGTCCCTGACGGCCCGTATAATGTCAAATATTAGGATGATTATGTCAAGGAAGAATGTAAAAATATATATATTTATACAGGGTGTTTGGCAGAACGTTGAACATACGAAAATGGTGGATAGGTGGGGTCATCTGCTACTTACTCAGCCCTAATTTATTTGGCTCTGGCCCCCTTTTTTTTTTTTTTTTTGAGGATGGGAAATTATCAAATAACTTCTCCCGCTCTGGGTGGAGCGGGAGGGCGTGTCAGACTTTTACTGACTAAAACCCACCCGTGTTCCTTCCGTTGCCTGTGTGCCGAGGTCGCGATATCCCTTTCAGACAAACCCGCAACCCCGGCAGGCATTGGTCCTTCCGGACCCCGTCAGTTGGTGCTGACATCTCTTTGAGGCGCGCGTGGAACACAACGCGCCGTCGACCCGGGCCTGGTCCCTATCGGACGGCGAGCTACCCATTGCTCACCGTCCGCAAGCCCGCGCCTACGGTGGCCGGAAGTCGGCTCGCGACTCCCGACGCCCGGGGCGTCTCCTGCGGCGACTAGGGGTGCGAGGGGGCGCATTTTGCCTCTCCCTCGCGCGCTCCGCCTCCTCCTTCGCGAGCATTACTGCTTCGCAGAAGGAGGTCCCCCATGCACTCTCGCTCCGGACCATGGCCTGAACCAGGGCCGGACGCGAGAGATCGCCGCCGCCGATCGCCTCCGTGAGGACACGGCGGTGCTCCGCCCAAGCTGGGCAGACCTCCACCGTATGCTCCACCATGTCCTCCGGGCGATCCACACAGTGGTGACACCCGGGCGTTTCCTCCCGCTTTATCCTGAACAGGAACCTCCCGAAACAACCATGTCCGGTGAGGACCTGTGTCAGGCGGAAGGTGAGGACTCTAGCCACTCCTCAAAGAGGGGACTTATCTACTTGGCGGCATGGAGAGTGCGATTGTCGCAACCCAGCGCTGGGCACGCCACAATTGTGGCGTGCCCAGCGCTGGGTTGCGACAATCGCACTCTCCATGCCGCCATGAGATCCCGCCGGAGCTCTGTCCGCTGTGCCGCGATTTCTCGCGGCAGCGGAGTTACGCCCCGGCGTTTCGCCTCCTCGCGCAACTCCCACATGTGCGCGAGGACTTTTGCCTCCAGATCCCATGGCGGTAGTCCGGCAAGGAGGCTCGCCGCCTCACGGGAGACCGTGCGGTATCCTCGTACCAGCCTGATGGCCATGACCCTTTGGGACGCGTTCAACCGCTGGGCTGGTCGCAGCCTCAATGAACGCGCCCACACCGGTGCCCCGTAAAGGGCCATGGACCGCACGATCCCCGCATAGAGCCTCCGGCAGGAGGCGTTTGGACCCCCTAGATTGGGCAGAAGCCAAAACAGTCTAATTTTTTATTAAAAATGGGTAAAATGCTTGTTTTACCCATTTTTAATAAAAAATTACACTGTAAAGTTAAGGAAGTGGTGAAACTAGAAGAAAACAAAACATTTTTTTTTACATATCCAGGGGGCCAGAGCCAAATAAATTAGGGCTGAGTAAGTAGCAGATGACCCCACCTATCCACCATTTTCGTATGTTCAACGTTCTGCCAAACACCCTGTATATATATATATATATCTACATATAAACATGGTAATTTGGGAGCAGTTAATAGACTCTTACATAATATGCCGTTAATGATGTACCAGCGACAAGTTTCACAGATTGCGACTACTCGTAGAATGTGAACGTTTTTTAGGTACGAAAATTGACCTTCAGAATGGTGGTAGGTAAAGGTAATGATTATTATAATCTTAATAGGTGTGAAGTAATGGTTACTGAAGAACTTGGTATAATATCCTAAAGTTAAGGATCTGTGGAGGTAAGTATCTACCCTACCAATATTAAAATATTTAATGTTTGGATAGCGACTCAATTACGCAAAAACGGTTAAACGAATTTGGATGAAATTAACCGCACAGATAGTTTATAATCTGGATTAAAACAGAATACTAAACTGTTTATCGCGGTTGAACGCACAAGCCGTGGGCAAAAGCAATGTAATATGGCAATTATAATTATTGCTGGTATGTAGTTGGCAGGTGACAGCTGCAGTAAGTTCCCTCTCTACATTCACTTTATCCTCGTAAAATATTAACGATCGTAATCATGAATTCTGAAAGTGGGCAACGTCGCAAATAGATGTCAAATATTTTGCTGTTTTGATTAATAGGGATGATGACTAAAGGTTTTCTTTTCGTCCGTCTTTGAGATGATAAAAAAATATTGGACACGTATTTTTTCTTTTTTTACGTAGTCTAAAGATGACGAGTATGTAGATTTTATACATACTAGTGACGTAGCGTCCCCCACTCCCCAACTTAAAATGCGTTTTATTTAAGTAATTTGATAAAGCAAAAAATACGTGTCTAATATTTTTTTATTAACTGACTGACGGACTAATTACATTTCTTATTTTTTTTACCCAGGCATCATCCCTATTTGGCAATCAGCTGGTCCATACATATATGTATGTTCGCATAGCTCGTTATAATGTAGGGAACAGCTGATTTTTTTTTCGCGATTTCAGGGTTAGTCCCATAGTGAAAGTTGTTCATAATGATGAGTATAATGACCCCTTAAGAGGTTGCAAACGAATTAAATTTCACAATGTATTTGACAGCTATTTGCGACGTTGCCAACTTTTAAATGAACGCTCTTAATATCTTTGAAAATGCCATATAAGTACTCTGTCCCACTAAACATTATGTAAAAACATTACCTACGATGCTCAATACTTCCCGTACGACATTCTAAGAGGCTCTTGTTTTCCGCCCGCCATTAATTTAGGCGGGAAACAAAAGGCAGACAGCGATTGGCAAAGTTTCGCTTTTGATCAAACTTTTCATATTAATAGCAACGCTAAAATGTAGTGTCTCTGCCCTTATGTTCTGCCGGTATTAGGCACTTTGTAAAAGGATTCCTCTTGTCTTCGGGTTTGCTGTTAATAGTACTTATTGCTTTTTCCTTTTTGAAGTAGGTATTTATTGGAATATTAAGTATTTAAATTAGTTATTTAAAGTATAAAGTAAAGAGGAGTTAATGACGAGTTCTTTGCAATTAGTGTTATTAAAATCTTTTATTTTTAATATGTTGGTTTAATTAAAAGCCCTGTTAATCAAAAGAGCAGTGGTTACATCAGATATTGAACAAGGTCCATTGCAAGTAGTTGAGACAGAAGCTAGTTCTGTCCCATGTAGTAGTAAAGTTTGCTCTATTATGTTTTCTGATAGTTTTGGAATAGGGTTAGGTAAATTACTTAGCAACAACATGAGTCATTCTTCTCAAAATTATTGTATGCCTCAGAATTCCTACAAACAAATAATGTCTTCATTAACTAGGAAGGAATATGATCCTAATGCCATTATTACTGTACTTATAGGTAATAGTTTTAATGTTAAAAAAGATGATATTGCTGATTGTGTCACTGAACTATTGAAGTTAAATTGTAAGAAGATAATTTTGTGTGCTTTTCCATATTTTGAGCATTTATCAAATAGGCAAAACAACTATATTCACATGCTAAATAATTACATGCATTTCTTAGTTAGTCACCATAGTGACAAGTTTATATTTTTTGACACCAACATTTTTGTTGATAAGCTAAGGTCGACTAGGGATACTGTGTATCTGCCCATTAGTTTTAGACGTCAAATAGCTAGGCTATTAGCTTTTAATATTAACCCAGACATAATTAGTATGTCTAAGTCATTTACAATTAGTACCAAAGTTAGTAATAGTACTAATGTTAAGGTGGTTAGCTCAAATAGTTTAAACTAGTTTGTAAGACAACAGAAGGTACCTCTAACAGTTTATTTACACTTAATAACAACAAGGTATTTTCTGGCACTAACATAGTTAACTGTACAAAAGGGGCTAAGCAGAAATCCTTGAAATTATTTCACCAAAATATTCAAGGCTTTTCTTCCAAACAATTGGAAATTGAATTGTTTTTAGAAAAAACAATGTTTGACATTATTTGTTTAACTGAGCATTGGTTAAAGGATTATGAAATGTTAATTAACTATGAGAATTATAGTGTAGTCAGTTGTTTTAACCGAAAATCAATGCTGCGTGGTGGTTCACTAATATTAATTAAAAGTTGTATTAAATCAAAAACCCGTATTGACATAGTTGAACTATCGGTTGAACATAGCATAGAACTGTCTTGTGTTGAGCTAGATAAGCATGTCATAGTGTGCGTTTACAGACCCCCAAATTATCAAAACTACTCTATATTTGAGTCAGTAATGGAAGATGTTTTGGCAAAACTTGCAACTGCTAATAAATCAGTAATTATCTGTGGTGACTTTAACATTAATATTTTAGAAAATAATTCAAATACCAGTAGATTTTTAAATTTGTTCAAATCATTCAATTTGTCAAATGTGTTTGTAGAACCAACCCGAGTAACTACGACTACTGCTACATGTATTGATAATGTGTTTTGTTCTTGCGACTATTTAGATAAAGCCATCGTTAATTATCTCCCTTCTGATCACAGTGGTCAATCCGTAACTTTTGAATCCAACATACCAGTAAAAAAAGTGCAGATACAATTCAGACCAATAACACCAGTTAATTTAAATAAATTTAATAGCACTTTAGTTTGTAAATTAAATAATCAAGACCTTACAATGAACAATGCTAATATTTTATACGAGGAATTCTTTTCGTTAGTCCAGACCGAGTTCAATAATTCTTTTAAGAAGAACACAAAAACTATCAGCCCTAAGTTTTTATTTAGTGACTGGGCAACTAAAGGACTCAGGAAAAGTAGGGATAGACTTTTCGAGCTGTATGGCCTTAAGCCTTATATTAACACGGAAACTTTTAATAAGTATGTTGCTACGTACTCTAAAATTTTTAAGAGCTCTTGTAAGACAGCTAAAGCCTTATACATTAGCAACAAGGTTAAATCAGCAGACAATAAAATACAGACGGTTTGGAAAATTATCAATAACGAAACGAACAGGAACAAAAAGCATAATTCTGATTACACACTGAAGACGTCATGTGGTGGTCTCATTTGCGATAGCAAAGAAGTTGCTCAAGAATTTGTAAATTTCTTTACCAGTATCCCACTTAAAACTACTGAAACCTTAAATTCCTCGCCCTCGCTCTCTTTTGATTTAGTAAGGGCGAACGTTTCAGCTTGCCCGATTAAATTTAACTTTAAGCATATTAATCCTATAACAGTGATAAAAGCTTTTCAGCAAATTAAGATCAAATTAACCGAAGATCTTTGGGGAATGTCCATTAAAGTCTGTACTTCCATAATTGAGACCATAGCGCCTTACTTAGCCTTAATATTTAATTTGTGTGTGGACCAAGGAGTCTTCCCGGATTTAATGAAATACAGTAAGGTAATACCACTTTTCAAATCCGGGGACAGTAAAGACACCAATAATTATAGACCCGTATCCGTGTTGCCGGTTTTCAGCAAGGTGTTTGAAAAGGTAATGCTTAATCAAATGCTCAATCATTTTAACACAAATAAAATCCTTCATGATCAACAGTATGGTTTCACCAAAGGACGTTGTACGACCGACGCCGGTGTAACCTTATTAAGACACATTTTTAACGCGTGGGAAGAGGCCCAAGACGCCATAGGAATCTTTTGTGACCTCTCCAAGGCATTTGATTGCGTCGATCACGAAACCTTACTCTTGAAACTTGAGCATTACGGACTTGCAAAACTTGCACTCAACTTAGTAAAATCTTATTTAAATAATAGACAACAGCAAGTCCAAATAAACGGTATCAATTCACTAGGTTTAAAAGTAAAAATAGGTGTGCCACAAGGCTCGATATTGGGTCCATTCCTCTTTTTAGTGTATATCAATGATCTACTCCATTTATTAAAAAATCAACCACAAATGGTGTTATTTGCTGACGATACTTCCTTAATTTTTAAGGTAGATAGACGTGCAACAAATTTTGACGACGTAAATAACGCCCTATTGCAGGTCCAAAATTGGTTCACTGCTAATAATTTAGTATTAAATGGAAAAAAAACTAAGTGTATAAAATTTTCTTTACCAAATGTCAAAAGTAGTGATTGTGAGATAGTATTGAATCAAGAGAAACTAGAATTCGTCGATAAAACTGTTTTCCTAGGGATCACGCTAGACTCAAGGCTACAATGGGGTCCTCATTTAACATCTCTCGCAGGACGGCTAAGTTCAGCAGCATATGCTGTCAGAAAAATCCGTCAATTTACTGATGTAGATACCGCGAGGCTGGTCTATTTTAGTTACTTTCATAGTATCGTGTCTTACGGTATTTTACTGTGGGGACGGGCTGCAGTCATCGAGTCTATTTTCATTCTGCAGAAAAGAGCGATTAGAGCCATGTACTATCTCCGCGGGCGTGACTCTCTAAGGGAACTGTTTAAGGATATTAACATCATGACGGTACCTTGTCAATATATCTATGAAAACATCATGTACAAATAAAGTGTGTAAAGTAAAGTAAGTAAGTAAGTGTGTAAGTGTGTAAGTGTGTATGTGTAAAGGTTGACTGGTAGAAAATGCCTATGGCATTAAGTCCGCCTCTGTACATTTTTGTGCTTGAAGTATTAAATAAATAAATAAATAAATGTACGTAAGAAAAAACTTACATCTTTTTAGTAAAAGAGGTGATAGACATAATTATAGTACAAGAAATAGGGATCTATTAGTTCAACCAGGTTTCAGACTGGCTAAAGTGGACTCATCTTTCATGGGGTACTGTTTAAAATGTTACAATAAAATTCCTCCCCACATACTTCAACTGAATGAGAGGAAATTCAAGTCTTGTATAAAACGCACACTATGCAGGCAGGCATATTATAAGTTGGGGGATTACATCTCTGATAAAAATGCTTGGCTCAATGCTGGTCCTGCTCCACAACCACAACTAATTGATTAACATCTGAAAATACTGTTGGAGCTGCTGAAGATTTTAAGACCATCTTTGCATTGTATAAAGTCAATCTCCTTTGTATTATATAATTCCAGAGCACAGGTGTGAGTACTATGTACTAAAGAGCTACCATTTACCGGGTAATACTTTTTTTTATTGACTTGAATGTGCCCTGGCGGCTGTGAGTATGTCATGCTCACTCAAATGTCTCGCTGATGGTGGCGCGTGTGTTGGATCATTTAGCTCCCTTCAAAATGGTTGAGCTGAATGGTGCTGATCCATACGTCATGTTCGTGAACGGGCGCCGTCAGTTGGGACTGGTCAACTCTTAGCGGCCATGGCTGATTTTTAATTTTTGAATTGTTCTTTGTTTTTATCTTTGTATTACGTACGCTTCTAACGTGCACGTCTTTCTACATTGTTCTCACATGTATAATTTCAACATGAATGATGTAACCAATACTTTGTAACAATTTATTTTATTTAAAAGAGTGTCCGTGGAGTTTCTTGCCCGTTCTTCTCCATAGGTACCTACTACGCTTTGGAATGGGCAACTAGCTTCATATTTTTGACTGACCGATTCCTTGACAATTCAAAAGTGCCTGTAATGGTTTAATTGAAATAAATGATTTGAGTTGAGTTGAGTTGAGTTGGTGGCTCAGTATTAAATGCCCCGACTTCGGAGTTGTAAGTCGTGGGTTCGAACTAAGGCAGGCGCTTTACTTTGTATAAATAATTTCATTGCTCTCAAATCGGTCACGGAAAACATCGTGAGGGAACCGGCATGTGCTAGAACCAAAAATTCGAAGACATGTGATATCTAACAACCCGCACTGGGCTCGCGTGGTAGATTACAGCCCACTCCCACTCGAAGAGAGGAAGCCTGTGTTCCAGCAGTGGGAACATTATAGGCTGATTATGTTTGTACCGTAATTAAAAGCTCCGACTCAACCTCTACGTCTCGGTACATCTAATTATAAACAAGTTAAAAATTAAATTCAACCTATGCTTTCTAATTTCTATCGCCACCTTCTCAAAAGTATTCTTGCTTTTCTTGTTTTAGGGGTATGTACTATCGAAGAACTTCATATCTAAGTAGTTTGAAAACAAAATCCCGTGAATACGATGACCATATCTGTTACCGCCCCGGTTCTATAGCCGCCGAGCGCTGCTATCAGAAATAGTTCTTACGGTGTATAGATATGGAGTTCTCCGATGGTACGTAGATGAATGTGTGGAACTTCTCTGCTTGCACCAGGTCAGCCGGTATCTCTGGCTACAGCTAGCTTCGACGTCGGAAGACACTTGCCTTACTGCAAAAATAGGAATGTACGCTGTAGTTTGACAGTAACTGAGAAAATAGTAAAAGTCCTGAAATAAGAAAGGAGTCATTTCTCCTGTGATCTATTGCATGCGCGTTCAGTAATAGAGATGCCACAAAAAAAAAAAATTGGTTCCTCACGTTGATTATTTAAAAAAATTGAAAACGTATTTTTTCTTTTATTACTTAATCAAAAGATTTCGGCAATACATTGAGTTAAAATGTATCATGACGTCACCCTCCGGTCGATTTTATACCGACTTGTGACGTAGCGAGCCCCCACTCCTCAACTTTAATGCATTTTACCTAAACCATTTTTTATTATTATTAAAGAAAAAAATACGCGTCTAATGTTTTTTTACTATCTGACTGACGGACTAAAATATATTTTTTATTGTGTGAGCCCGACACGCTCTAGGCCGGTTTTTAATAATTCTAGCTTACCACCAACTACATACCCTGATGTAACGTAAACAATTCCATCAATGGTTCCAGTATTATGGTTTGCAGGTCTCACGGTACATCTATTGTGATACAAACCGATCGGAGGCAGGTGGCAAGTCCGCAATGCGCCAAACCTTTTGTTTGACAACCGGAAGCCTGCCCGCCCTGTCTTTTGCCAATTGTTATGATTAAATGATTATGTTATTGGTTTTGGAAAGTTTTGGATAATGATTATACAGTTCAACTATTTTCTTAATGTCGCTCGGGAATCATCGCACTTAACGAATGCTAATTTCCATGTGCATCAATTATTACATGTATCGTGTATAACAATTTGAATTCAGAACTAAGTACTTTACTGTTGTTTTGTTTTGATTTTCGTGTGAACGATATACAGCTAAAGTTCTTAGTTCTGAATTCAAATTATTATACACGAAAAATGTAATAATTGATGGACATGGAAATAAGATAAGATAAGATAAAATATTTTAATTTGCATAAAACATGGTATACAAGGTGTTATTGGAAAATATTGATCAAACATGTTTTACTTAAGACTAAAGCGTGCAAACTTACTTACTAAAAATACATAATGAAATTGAAATACATTACATAGATTTCATATGAAAAAAATCATTAATATCATAAAAAATATTATTATCAAGCCATTTATATAATTGGGTTTTAAATAACGTACAATTTAATGTTTTAAACATTTTTGGTAATTTATTATAGAGACGTACACACATAGCCAGAGAGTTTTCATTATATTTCACTGATCGAGCACATCCAGCACAAGTCTGTTTTGGTCTCGCCTACTTCGAGAGCTTATTTCCTCCGCTGTTTTAAATAGTTCTTTGTGTTTTTGAACGACCATGCATGCTTCATATGCAGGAAGTTTGTATGTAGGTGGTAAGCTCCGGAACTACCAGTCGGATTTGAAAAATTATTTTTGCATTGGATAGCTCATTTCTTGAGGAGAGTTATATAATAGGCTCGCGGACGAAGTCGCGGGCAGAAGCTATTTTTTTTATACAGAGCCATCTGGTAAGTTTTTAGTTTGTTTTAACAACGACTTTATTTTAAGTAGTAAAATAGTAAGTATTTGTTACCATTATGAAATTTTAATATCTTTCTACTGTTGTCTCATCGAAATAATCCAAACATTCACAAACACTATTTACAAGAACCATAGCTACACAATCACCCAATGCATCCTTTGTTTTTACCTATTATGCATTGCATCATATCACTAATTACTTAATGCGCCATGTTATAATTATTACGTAACCACTACTTATCCAATATGTCAAAACGTCAAACAAATAGTTTTTATGACAGCTGCGCGCACAGACTGCATTAAGACCCCGGCGCGTGAGTCACTGACGGCGACGGTATTTAATGTTACCATTTTAAATATTATATTTTATATAAAAATTTAGGACTAGGTATTGTATTTATTCATTTTATTTTTGCCTTATTTTGTTATTTCACTATATTGTGCACCGGTTGACGCCATCACGTCAACGCCGGCTGTCGCTGAAAACCAGCGTTGGGGCTCTGTCTCGCATAGGGTCGCAGCATTATGCTGAGCGATGGTCGTTTTGCGTGGATGTGACGCATATTTTCCCCCAAATTGTTTTTTTTTTTTTTGTTCTTTCTTTGCGTCATGTGTACCGCAAATAAACATATTTTCTTTCTTTCTTTCTTTCAAATACCAAATTAACAAGCCCTTCGAGATGACAGATCGCGTGAAAAAGATACGTAAGGCACGTCCTAGTTGGACGTGACTCGTGACGTATTCTGCACGAATTTGTAATCCACAAAGGTTGTCACTTGTGGGCCAAATTCAGTTCGGGAACACTCAAACACTTAGGTACTACGGTAGTCGGGTAAAAAGTAGGTAGGATTCATGCCCTGCATTTCCATGTTAAGTAGAACATGTGGGAACACACAAGAACAAGCTTTGAGGGATTTGCGCGCTTGTGGCGCTCAACAGTTTTAGGTGGGTGGTAGGCATGCTCTGTTACATAACACAACGTCTTTTGTAGCGAGGATATCGTTGAATCTATACATCTTTTATACATAAACTTACAGACATACATTCATACAAATAAATAAATAATATTGAAGAGTTTGTTTGTAATGTCAAAATAACGGCTTTATAGTAAATGCATACGGTACCTATTTATAGCAAAAAAACTATTATATTTTTTTTTGTCTGTGTCTGTTTGTTTCGGCTAATCTCCGAAACGGATGGACCGTTTTTGGCGGGACTTTCACTGGCAGATATATTTCTATTATCTAAATGCTATTATAATATCAATGAATATCTAAATGACTACTGACTGCGCTTTCCCGGTTTCCTGTTACACACTTCCGTCGCTTTTCACGAAATCACTCCCACAGATTTGTTTATTTACTTTGTTTTAGATTTTGATTTTGATTGCCAAAGAAAAGATGTTACACATCAAAATATAATTATTTAATATAATGTTATAAGACAAGATTGGTATTACCTAATTTAGTTCGTAATGTACACTCAATTTTGATTCATAGTGTGCGTAAAGGTCAATAACGTTATTAATAACGAAGTCAGTCTAGAAACAGATAATGTAGAGAACACTTTGCAATAACTTTAGTAATTTTGGAAAGCTTATTTAATTTAGAAAATCTTTGCTAAGTTAATGTATAATTCAAGTTAATTGTGTAAACTTGATGAATTATTACATTAATATGATGAAATTGCTGGATGGGATGAAAGCTGGCATATTAATTTAGAGATAGGAGTTATATTAGCCTTCTCGATTGAGCACTGTAGTTTGTAATTCATTTTAAATCACAATAGTCATATAGATTATGTAGATAATAGTTATACACTATTTTGTTGATGTTGAATAAGGGTATACAAAATATTGTAACACTTTTTAAAAGAGTAATGGTGGAGTTTCTTGCCCATTCTTCTCCATACGAAAACTACCTTTTGGAAGGGGCGACTAGAATCAATTAAAATTTTTGTAAACTTAGACGTTCAATAAGGCACTTTTGAACGTCAAAGTTTACAAAAATTTGAATTCAAGGGCCTATTTGAAATAATTGACTAAAATTTGACTTTGACTTTGACTTTGGGTAAGGGAATGTCGAATTGGATTCAGTTCATACATAGTATATGGATTTTTTTAATGAATTTTGCTTTACTGAGTCTGTGTTTTTGCCCTGTAATTGTTCTATTAGGCATATTTGTGCACTGCCGCAAAAATGCCATGCCGATTAAAACTGTTATCCTTTTGCGTAGGAACCATCTTAATTAGCAAAGAGAGCTGTGTAAAAAAATAAAGCTCAGTTTTCACGACGTAAAATTAAAGCAACGAATTACTTGCATCATTTTCAAAGTTGTTGTTGTTGTTGCAGTTGATGATGTTTGTTGCGTTGTAGTTAAGTTGTCGTTGTTCGTTGTATGCCACAGGAAATTAAATCGCACCGTGTACATCAGGCTTAAGGCAGTGACAAGAACCGTTGCTAATTTATAATTTCATGGTGTGTTTCAAAGAAAGAAATAAAAGTAAGGAAGAAAGAAAAAGGAAAGAAAAGAAAGAAAGAAAAGAAAGAAAAGAAAGAAAAGAAAGAAAAGAAAGAAAAGAAAGAAAAGAAAGAAAAGAAAGATAAGAAAGAAAAGAAAGAAAGAAAAAGTATTTATTGACACAGTGTTTTATCTGTTTTGCTTAGGCTTATTAAATAAGGTACACGTCTTCTATACTCTCTTTTAAACTCTGTTATACACTGTTATACACTCCTGTATAGAAGACGTGCTTTTTGACAACTAAGACAAACAAACATTCACTCAATCCAACCTTATTCCATCCAACTTCTTATCTCAAACATGCAATATGCACCCAAAATTTCAATCTACCCTTAATATCTGGCTAATAATCTTAGCGGCAGTATCTCTGCGGATATTATCCGGCCATGCAGATTTATACCCGGCTTATATTCCGGGGCACATATTGCAGCTCGGGGCCTATTCAAACTGCCTCTGAAATACGTATCGGGAGCTTTGCCTGGCTTTCGACCTGCATTTCTTGGCTAGATGTTTTAGATTTAAGATGTGTTTGAAAGAAAGAATAGGTAGGTTTTGTGTTTGAATTGATAGTCTTGATTAGTCTGGAGGCGTTGGCTGCTGAAGATATCATCATGGTCATCATTCTCGTGTCCTTACCCCAATTTATTTGAGATCGGCGCAACATATCTTTTTCTTCCATATTTCTCTATTAGTTTTCATTTCGCTAGTCACCCGCTTTCTAGCCATATCATCTTTCACACAGTCCATCCACCGTTTCCTTGGTCTTCCTCTACTGCTGAAGATGTGTTTTTATGCATTAGCTACTGTCACACTGCCATTGTAACACCCTTTTTTTTTCTTTTTTTTTTTTGAGGGGGGGGAAATTATCAAATAACTTCTCCCGCTCTGGGCGGAGCGGGAGGGCGTGTCAGACTTTTACTGACTAAAACCCACCCGTGTTCCTTCCGTTGCCTGTGTGCCGGGGTCGCGATATCCCTTTCAGACAAACCCGCAACCCCGGCAGGGCCATTGTAACACCCTGTGTGTTGCTATCCTCATTTAATCTGACCATTACAATGTTATTATCGTGTGGATTTTCAAAGAGTCTTTGACCTCTGAGCTTTTTTTTATGTTTTTCTCAGAGCTAAAAACCACCAACCTCATCTAGTTTTTTAAAGTGTAATTATTAGGTCCCCCACCTATGAAATTAGCGTTTTGTATGGAGAATTTTAAAGAACTTGCATTTAATAATAATAAATAATTACACAATTATTAATTGAATTTAATTAATATAATATATAATTAATATATTATAATAATAATATTATAATATATTAATTATATATTATATTATATTTATTATATAATAAATTAATTAATTTATAAAATGAATTATCTTTGATCATGTTATGCAACTCTTAAACGTTCTTAATATTTTGCACAATAAGTAGTATTCTATTTACTTATCTATCTACTGCTACAGTAAAAAGCGAAAGAGGAAATTGTGATAACGTATTTGTTTTCCCAGTTGGCACTAGCGACATAATGCATTAGAGGTCGATATTTTTATCCATGAGAAGCATATTCTTGTCCACGGAGTTAGGGAAGTCTGCACTAATAATAATTAGGCAGTTTTTTTGGGTTCCGTAGTAAAGAAGGAACCCTTATAGTTTCGCCATGTCCGTCGGTCTGTCTGCCTGTCTGTCTGTCCGCGGCTTAGCTCAGAGACGGTTATTACTAGAGAAATATAATTTGGCATGGGTATAGATATTAATCACGCCGAAAAAGTGGTAAAATAAAATCAAGAAAAATATTTTCTTTTGAGTAGGTACCTCCCCTACACGTAAAGTGGGGATGTCTCGTCTATCCCATGGTGTGGGATATGGTTAGAAAGGCTATTCAAAAATATTGTTAGTTTATGAAAACCATTTTTGGATTCAGGGATCCGTTTGCGAAATATTAAGATTTTAACTGCAAATTTTTGTCAGAGTCAAGTGCACTTGCTAGCTAAATGGTTATACTTGGATTTGTGAAAAAAATCACAGCAGTCGTTTATATAACGAAGTTAAAAGAAAAACTATCAGAGCTAAGTAGGCTGTACAGGTTAACGAGTAATAGTTACCCAACTTAAATTTGCAACAACAATGTTAAGTTTGTTGGTTTTTTTCTAGAAGCCATATTCACAAGAAACAATTTTTCACACTGTATAAGAAAATTATGCTAGTTGTATAACTGTTAATCAAAAAGGGATTTTTAAATTCATAATTAAGATCTAATTATTGTTAGCACTTTTAAGCACTTTACCTCGACCTCTGGAGTGCGAAGTTTTGAACTAGTCCCTAGATGAGTTTGTTAATTAGATACCTACCTAATTTTATGAAACTACACGACGCTTCAGGGAATATATTAATGAGGCTAACAACTTCACTTGGTAGGTACACATTTTTAGGCTTAAAAAGGATTAACGCCGATCGAGATGCTGATAAAAAAAAGGAAGTGAGCCATAAGGTGTGTCCTAACATTGAGCGGCAATCGTGCGCGGCTGCCGCGCTGTGTTTGGACGACTGCCGCGCGCGAACATTTTTAGGAAACATTCGTCACTAATGGTGTCTGGCAGGCAGATTGATTTCGCCAACTGCAGTGCGCGGCGTGTCTCGGATGTGCCGCGCAGTACTGCCGCGCAAACATTCGTCGGTTTGGTCCTAACTAGAGCGCGGCAGAAATGTGTCTGCAAACGACGCGTGTTGCTCATCTTTCATTTTTAATAGTACTCGATCAACCTTATTTCGTCCCAAAATAAGTTGCATCGTGTTTATTCATTTCTGTGCTTTTCGCGTCCAATTCACTTGCTTTCATTGTAGTCCAACATTTGCAGCCCTTTCATTTTTAATAGCACTCGATCTACCTTATTTCGTCCCAATACAAGTTGCATTGTGAACATCCATTTCCCAATGATAGGTGTGAATACGTTGATAATGCGGGCATCATGAGCGCGGCTCGGTATTAATGCTCATGCCGTGATTGCTATCCATTGAAACTCTCCAGTTTATAAATTATGCCGCGTGAATTTACAAGTGTGAGCGCCATTTTTTTTTGTTTTTGTGTAAATTTGGAGGTGTTGCTGCGTCGAAAGTAATCTTTTAGTGGTGGTAATTAATTTGTTGATAGTATGTATTGAAAGGCGACTAACAAAAGGTAGATGTGTGTGGAAACGCCGGGAAGGAACGTCCTGGAAGGACATAAAGTGACCTTATTGGTGATGTTCTTCCGAAACGTCAGGTGCGTAGTACTCGCAACCGGCGTGCGTGTATGGCCAGATGTATGAACGTAGACGAGGCAAAAGGAGTATATAAGAATCGTAGTAGGTGGCGTTCTATAGTTCCTGCCTACCTCTTTAGGGGTATGAGGAACAGGGTGTAAAGTGCACTCATCCACCATAGAAAAGGGAGGATCCTCCGACCAGACGAGTGTCATGTCTGGCGGGCAATTGCCCAGAGGTTGAAGTCGGGAGCTTGTATATATGTCCACCGCGCGGTAAACTCTAATTGCGCGATGCAGGATTTGAGTGATGTCAGGATGTTGTGTGACGTCAGGATGTTGTGTGACGTCAGGATGTTGTGTGACGTCAGGTCTTTGATGCGTAGTTCGCATGTGGCAATGTAGATGCCGCTACACCCCAATGCATGAGTTTATGTACGTAGTACGTACTGAATGCAAGTCTGAAAAGGCAATAGTAGCTATTTCCTGAGTTACCTACTCTATTTTCTTTTCCAGGTACCAATTCTGTCCATTTTCATCAAAGTCGGATCGGTCATTTAGTCGCAACGTAGTTCGGAAGCTTCTGCAATTGTCCGAAGTACCTACCTTTATTTATAAGAAGGTATCATCAATCTTCCTGATCAATAAAATTCTTCCTCAATTTTTTAGGCACGCCATGATATTGTCCCGTTAAGGAACACTTATTTACTTAAAATTTCCCTGTCCAACAAACTTTGTATAATTTTTGCCTTTCAGTAAAAAGTTTCTAAATGTCAAATTATGGAATAAATCCTTCAACGTTTAGTTGCTCAGGTATGATGGAGGTCTTTGGTTAGATAGCAAATAATTAAACTTTTGTAAAGAGGCGTTTTGAGTACTTGACGGATTATCAAAGTAATAAACATTGATATAATGTTGTAGTTATTGTGCTGTAATATTGATCTTATTTTAGAATTCTTGATGATTCTTGAGCTCCTTAATTTTTTCGTTGAGCTAAACGATTACCTAGTTGACACATGCGTGCAATGACTAGATAGGTCCACGCAAATCTGTGTGGTTTTTTCCTCAAAAGGCTATTTCAGACACTAACCCGCATGGTCCGCACATGATCTGAACATGATACGTATTTAATAACTTTAAGAGCGTTTATTCTGAAAGTGGGCAACGTCGCAAAGAGATGTCAAATATTTCGCTGTTTTGATTAATTTAGCAATATTACTGTATGGAAATAAGAAATGTGGCTAACTAGCGAACTAGAAATATTGATAATGAAATGCAATAATTAATATCGTAACACCAAATATTTAGATTTAGATGTAAAAATAGTAAGTATTTGGAAACTTTCCAAATGCCATTTATGCACCTTTATGGGTACAACATCAATGTTCAAAATCGTTATTCAATCAAATTTATTATTAATGTTCTAATTCGCTAGTTAGCCACATTTCTTATTTCCTTAATACTGTACGTAAATAAAAAATATTGCTATATTCATAAAACTAGGTAAATATTTGACAGTAATTTGCGACGTTACCAACTTTAATGATAAACCCTCTTAAAATAATCCCTGGCCTGCGTTTGTTTCGGTGGTTTTTTCTTAGAGTAGTCGAAAAGTAAATACCGACGAGTTTTAAAATATTATTGACGTAAAACCCTATAGCCTACTTACGAAAATAAATTTCATTTTATCTCGTATCACGTATTGAAATGAGGGCCGCACGGGTCAATTGAACAGGGTAAGCTACGCTTGCCGCTGTTGGTCCGTGGATGGGTGACCAGCTTTACATACCGAGACCTCTTCGTGGCTCGGAAAGCATGTTAAGTCTTTGGTTCCGGATGACATTCGTGGATCTTTGACAGTCGTTACGAGTCGTCAAAAGTCCGAAATTCTGACAACCAGTCTTACCAAGGTGTATCGTATTACCCAGTAGTACTGGTTTGTGGAGGTCAGATAGGCAGTCGCTCCATGTAAAATATTAGTATTCAGCTGCATCCGGTTAGACTGGAAGCCGACCCCAATATAGTTGGGAAAAGACTAGGCAGATTGATTGAGACAAGTAAAAACTAGTTATTTTTGGAACGAAGTTGTTTAACGCGGCTTGAGTTATGAGTGAACTGGTAGAAATCGTCAAGTAGCGAAAAAGCGACTTACTCTTGAATTGAGTGTGAATTTGGTCAAAATGAAAATCTAAGATGGCGGCTGGGAAAATTTACGATTTGTCATGGATGTCGCTTTCATAGTTTTCGAGGGTGCTAAAGTCCATAGTAAGGTCAAAATGTAAATCCATGATTGCAGCTGCGAAAATTTTGTGTTTGTTTTAAATCATAAGTGAGAAAGAACTTCGTTCCTGACGGGGGTCCCCCGGTCTCCCGGTCCCACAACTACCTAAAACAAAAACTAAAGTTTTTGTTTTTAATACATATCATCTGCTTAAGAGATAGACTTAACTTGTGCGTACGGTGGTCAATGTCTGACATTCGTGGATAGGAAGTTACGAGTGTCTGACACCTGTCGGCTGGAAAACGTAATAAGCAACTCCTCACCATTTCCACATCCTCCCCTAAAGTTTCATTACAGGCTTACAATACGTTCACACGATTCCGTATGAATTTAAATAATTAATAAGACTCCCTGAAGTCTGTAAAATTAATGTAAACAGGTGAATTTTCTCGCTTCGCACCGTGTAGGTAATTACGCTTGTTTTATGAGCGAACATTAAATAGCATTGTAGGGTGTTGACGGGACTTTCACAGTTTAATTTGTTAAGGTTTTTGGGTGAGCAGAGTTATAGGTGTGTGGAGAATATTTTTTGGTAAATAAATTATTCTTCATTTACGCATCTTTTTTGTCCATACCAGTATTTGCGACTGTGACTGTGATATTCTACGTTCTGGTTGGGACACTCTTGTAAATCAAAATAATGCTACAAAATATTAGTTACATCATTCATGTTGAAATTATACATTTGAGAACAATGTAGAAAAACGTGCACATTAAAAGCGTCCGTAATAAAAAGGTAAAAACAAAAACGATAAAAAAAATAAGGCGTGGCAGCTAAGAGATGACCTGATGATAATGAGTGATTTCTGTGACCGTACACGAGCCTTTTGAATAGGGCTATTGACTGGGGAAAAAACTATTTAGTCCGTCAGTCAGATAATATTAGATAGATAGATATTAGACACGTCCTTTTTGCCTTATCATATTAATAAAAAATGGTTTAAATAAAACGCAAGTTGGGTAGTGGGGGCTCGCTACGTCACAAGTCGGTATAAAATCTACCGGGGGAGTGAAGTCATGCCACATTTTAACGTATTGCCTATTCAATGTGTTGCCGTAATCTTTTGAATACGTAAAAAAAGAAAAAATACGTGTCCAATATTCTTTTATAATTACCTGACGGGTTTTTTTTTTAATCGACTTCCCTATTGGTGTTTCCATCTCAGCCCGTTTTTAACCCCTAATAATTCTTCTAAGGCAACGTCCTTAACTTTCCATAATTTAAATCCTACTTGTCCACTTGTTACATCCTTCACCAGCACCCTTCGTTATATTAAATAATAAATGTCCTTATAAAGACCTGCAGATACAGCCGAAGTAGATTAGTATTCAGAGCAGTGTTAGTCGCTATGTTAATTAATGTTTTACAGCTGCAATGCAGGTCCGACTCTGCTTTATGTTTTTTTCAACTCTTCTTTGTGTTGGTGGTGTTTTTGTGTAGTCCCTTTTGTAATGGCATCGTGCGAAGACTTGGGTTACTTATGAGTATATCGTGAAACGCAATGCGGCATGATACCACCCTCTTTACGACAACATTTTCCACTTATGGCAACTAATTACTTACGGCTGCAATCGAGGATGCGAATAAAACCGAGATAATTTACTTAAAGAGTTTAATTCATATAATTAAATTGATAACAACTAATATGCGTGACAATTATTGTTCGATGTGAGAAACATGAGGGATCCATAATTACACCAAATTAATATTCGTCCTTGAAATTGTTCGTTCACACGACATCGGAATGCTGAGATGGCGAATCTCATGGTGCAGATTGCTGTTTTACCCGTACCAACCCTGGAAATGAATGATGCAATTCTGCTTCTCTGAATGGCATTGAACGCGTTCACCCTCGCCTCCGCGAACATTCCAGAGGCACTACAGTAGCGCTTCAACCCCATTAGGTGTCTGTAGATGTTATTGTACTGAACACGTATGCCATCCCAAGACTTCCTCGTATACTTAGTCGCACGACGCTGAAGATTGATATCCGCATCGTCTTTCATTTTACATTTTACGTTCACCGTTTGCCCCACAATGCACACTGGTGGAACATTTTGAGGCCCCTTTCTCGACCTGAATATCATCAGTTCTGTTTTCCTAGCATTGTAAACTAAGTCATATTTTTTAGCCCTACCGGTGCCCTGCTCAACTCCTGAATCAAGTCGTTTACGTACAGATTAAACAGGTCGGGAGAGGTCAAACCCCTTGCCTAACGCCACACGACAGCTTATAGTCTTCGGGCACAGAACAAACCCACCAGACATTGTTGGACTGATTACAATACCAATATCTGATAAGACCCGTAACCCCAGCTGGCACATTATTATTTTCAAGCTTCCCCCACAACAGGTCATGATTTATGGTGTCAAAAGCTCGACTAAGATCAAGGAAACAAGCATACACACTGGTTTCCTGATCGACATAATGCTTGACAACCTGTTTGAGGGAGAATATAGCCATGTCAGTTGAAACCCCCATCCGAAAACCAAACTAGCCATCGTCAATCTTAAGTGACGGACTCAGCTTCACGTGTATTAGACGTTCAAGAACCTTGGCCACTATTGTCGCGAGAGAGATGGTTCTGTAATTGGCCATGCTTGAGACATATCACCAGTCCTATTTTTAGGGATAGGAACAACCACTATGCGAATAAGATGTTGTGCACAAAGGTTAAAAAATTGTGCTAATACACAGCAGATATACTGGCCCGCAATCACCAAATGCTCTAAACTAAGGCCGTCATGTCCTGGAGACCTTCCACGTCTCATGCCTCTGAGCACGGCAAGAACGTCATCGGCTGTGACATGGAAGGCCTCCGCACCATTGCCATACTGCAGCTTCTCTGCTGTTACAGTCTGCGTCTGCCTGAAGGGCAGCGTAACATCAAAGTGTTTCCGGAACTTATTAGCAATAACAGTCTTATCAGTCTCCCCATCCACACTAACAGGGTTCCCACTTTTAGGATTTAGTTTCTTGACTTCCTTCCAAAATTTCACAAAGTTTTTAGACGTTTCATGCCGAGCCAGCATATCGACGGTTAAGTATCAATATATAATAACTACTAAAACATGATTTTACAGGAGGCGAAAACGTTTCATTTATATCGTTTTTACCATTTTAATCAAAAATTAGTTTTGTACTAAAATAGTAGGTAACGCTTGTGATGGTGATAGTGATTGTAATCAAACATTTCAGGTTATGGATATAAAATGTAGATAGAAAATATTGTTTAAAATTTTACTAAGAACCAGCTACCTATTTATTGCGTAGATAAAATGTAGGTATTGCATTTATATTTTGCTGCACGTTGCTGGCAATACCGAATATATACACTTAAAAACGTGTAGATATTCGGTATTGCTTGCAAAAATCACGCAAGATGACTTATTTGGTATTTCTACAAGCAATTATCTAAGAAATTTGAACAATTCAAGACCTTATTTGCGAATACGGGCTCTTTCATATTTTACCCATGAATATGCAATAAAGTGAAAACCGCCAAGATGATAGTTATTAGATATTGATACTTCACCGTCGATATCCATTTTGATTTTTTCTTGATTATTTTGTACATACTTGTACATTTTTGTACAGGGCTGCTTTAAAATTATTTTGCGCGCCAGACAATATCCCGAGCAAGGCCTACCACACTGAACCCACTGTAAAAAAGTTTGCCTAGCCAGAACGTGATACTGTCTCACATGATAGTTCCAACCTACAACAGTGTGCTTTCTCTGATTTTTACAATAAAATTTAGTATTGTGTTTTTGGTTTATTCGACAAAAACACGATACTAAATTAAACAACCCGGATTTAAGGTGCTTGTGGCAAGCATCGTTCCTAAGTTCCGGCTTGAAAAGTCTGAGTACCTAATGCAATGTACATAATTCAGGCACATTTAGTAGACAGCTGCTTCAAGCCTAGTTAGACATGAACCGCTTTTACCAGTTAGTAAGAGCGGTTTTGGAAGTTCAAGAGTTATTACTAATGAGTGGTGTACTGTACATCTGTAAAACAAATAAATTTGAAACAAAAAACCTCAGACAAACTAAGATTAATAAAAATAAACTCGATTTCGACGAAAGTTTTATGCCCGTGCGTTATTATATTACTTCTACCCGGTTATTCCCTACAATGAGCGCTTAACGTACTTCGTCCATAAAGTAAATTATAATAAAGTTTAAATGCGAGCATTAACCATCTATTCCTTTGAGATTGTGTTGTTTTAACTTCGACTTTATGCTCTAGTCTAGTCTCCATTTTAGTTTTAACGTTGCGTTGTCTGCTAGTACTTATTTATTTATACTTATTGCTATTTCATTTGTTTATGGCCTCAGGAAAGAACAATTTTATGATATTTTTACTGTACTATTTAATGGTTAAATAATTACCCGCAGATGAATATTGGTTGGTACAGTATAGCTTTTTGTAGAAAAAATAGAGGGTTTCTTCTTCATAAGCAGAAACCCCCCCAGAAACCCTCTCAGAAGCTTTTTCACACGATAAAAATGAAAACGTATATGAGCCGAGTACACGCGATTCAGTGTCACTGACCGACTGGAGCCGAGTGTACCCGATTCAGCGACACCGATCGACTGGAGCCGAGTATACGCGATTCAGTGTAATCGACCGACTAGACCCGAGAATACGTGATTCAGCGTCACCGATCGACTGGAGTCGAGTATACGTGATTCAGCGTCACCGATCAACTGGAGCAGAGTATACACGATTTAGCGTCAATGACCGACTGATTCTGGAGTGGCGACCGCGTATCGGTGATGATGATGATGACCGACTGGAGCTGAATATACCCGATTTAGCATCACTGATCCTAGCGCGGCGGTTCAGCAACACCGCAAAGTGAGCCTAATAGTATAAGTATGCAATTAGTGAATAAAAGACGGATTTAAAGCGAGGGCCATAGATGAATCACGAGCGTAGCGAGTGATTCAAGTGTAGGATAGTGTAAGATAAGATAAGATAAGATAAGATTTATTTATTTGCATAGAATGTAGGTAACGAATACATTTAGGTGTTACAATATTTTGAGATCCTTATACATTCTGCCTCATGGCATGCAAAATTTTTTATTAGCTTTTAAATGTAAATTAATTATTAACTTATTACAGTTTCTTTATAAAAAGTTATTTACTTATACAATATGTTATTTACTATTTTTATTATTTAATTTATTTAGAGGTACTTATTTGTTTAATATATGTACAATAGTTATTAAAAAGACTTGTCATTTAAGAAATCTGTTATAGAGTAGTAGCATTTTTTTACTAGTAATATTTTCAAGTACTTTTTAAATATTCTTAGGGGTTGCTCTTTAATATTTCTAGGTATATGGTTATAAATAAGAGGAGCCATACACATAACACTTTTCCTCAATAAAGCAGTTTTATATTTACCTAAGCATAACTTGTCTTCGTATTGGGTTCTTAAACTTGTAGTCCTATTTCTAGTATTTTTTAAAGTCGGGAATAAGTGAGTATTTGTTTTAACAAAAATAGCCATTTCTAATATATATAGACATGTAAATGTAAGCAGATTATTTTGTTTAAATACAGGTACACAGCTGTCGGTTACTTTAAGGTCAAAAATACATCTAATACAGCGTTTTTGCGCCTTAAAAATATTTTCTCTTTCACTGCAGTTGCCCCAGAATATTATACCAAACCTCAATACAGAAACAACTAGACTGTGATATGCTATCAATACTGTCTGTAAATTAACTTTTTTTGATAAACTATATAATGCGTAAGCGGCTGAACTTAATTTTTTGCATACGTCATCTGCTTGAGTTTTCCAAGTCAGTTGGCTATCAATTGATATTCCTAAAAATTTTGTAACATTGGCCTTCTCTATTGTTTGTCCATTATAATTTATATTCATATTTGTGTCTAGTATTCTTTGATAGAAATGCATTACTTTTGTTTTGTCTAAATTTATAATTAAATTATTTTCATCCAGCCAATTCACGAATTTATTAAGCGTACTATTGATATTAGCTTCATAACTATCTTTATCGTTACATTTAATTATTAAAGTGCTGTCATCAGCAAAAAGGACCATTGGGTTTGGTATTTGGCTTGGTAGATCATTTACATACAGTAAAAATAATAAGGGGCCGACAACGCTGCCCTGTGGGACACCAAATTTAATATTTCTGCTGGAAGAAGTGTACTTTTCTTCTTTTTTTGATTTTGCGCAAACTCTAGAAATTTCTGTAAATTGTTTGCGTCCTTTTAGATAAGTTGTAATAAGATTATGCACATTTCCTCGTATACCGTATCTATGAATTTTATTCAAAAGGATGTCATGATTTACGTAATCAAAAGCATGTAGGATTCTAAAATCCTGAGCGACGCGAGTAATTCATGGCCCTCGATATAAATCCGTTTTATTCAAGAGTTGCATACTATACTTTATACCACTACTCCGACTACGAGAAAAATTAAGATTTAAGCGAAAATAGACATTTAATGAAGAAAAAAGGAAAGTTGAATTAATTAAAATGCACATTAAAATTGGAACAATTACTAAAAAAAAATTTTTTTTCTATTATTACTAATAATAATCAACTTGTGAAGCGATATTTATTTCCTATGTATCGAGTATGTTTTCGCAAGGGGGTTGTATAGCATTGAGATGGAGGTCGCATATATAGATGTGTTCTAAATTCAAACACCGAAATAGTGATTAAAAGTTCTTTTTATTCACTGAAAACAGTGAATAAAATAAGCTTTTTAGAGGGGGAATGGTATAAAGAAATTTTCACTTCAAAAAGTATTTCGTGGAAGTATTACTTACTTCTGCCGTCAAGATAAGAATGCTTGGAAAAATGCTGGTCCTGCTCCATAGGACAATCTAGAATCTAGACAAAATCAAACTGGTTGCTAATTTAAGTTGTATAAATTATTATTTTTATTATATTATGACATTGATTTTACATTCTGTGATTACTTCCCCACACACTGAATTATTAATTGTAAATTTTTTAAGAAAATCGTCTACTTTTACAATGTTTGTAAATATGTAAGAACCGTGCATCTATCACATAAGTAATTAATTTGTCTTTCGGTGCTTCATTTTTATTAATTCTTCTTTTTACCTATTGGGGTAACGTATTTTTTTTTTTTTTTGGTGCCTCGTTTTCACATATATTTATGTAACTAATGTAACCTACATATACAAAATATTGTAACACTTTTTAAAAGAGTAACGGTGGAGTTTCTTGCCCATTCTTCTCCATACGAAAACTACCTTTTGGAAGGGGCGACTAGAAACAATAATTTTTTTTGTAAACATTGACGTTCAAAAGTGCCCTACAAGGGCTTATTTGAAATAAATGATTTGACTTTGACTTTGTCTCAGAGTGTTATTTGATTACTTTTAAATCATTGATTGTGTTGCAGGAAAATATCCTAATTTATCTAGTGATCTTGAATCGCCTTCAAACAGTGAACAAGCTTGTTGGTGCTCGTTACTTCTCTGTGCTAGAATAGATCTTAGCCCTACAGTAGGATAGTAAAGTTACAGGCTGCTATTTCATGTTTTTTATGTTGACCTACCTTAATTTACTTTTGCTGTACTTTGTTATTAATAACTAAAATCTTTTTTAACCCCCGTTGCAAAAAGAAGGGTGTTATAAATTTGACCGCTATGTGTGTGCCTGTCTGTGGCACTGTAGCTCTTAAAGTGGTGAACCGATTTGAATCCGGTTTTTATTATTATAAGAGAAGTTTATTTTTAAGAGTTTTTTTATTTTTTGCCCGATGTTGACATATTTATGTATAGTGGTAAATTTATGTTAGATGTTTGTATTAAGTTTTTTACCTAAATGTTGTTGTTGGCTTGCTGCGCGCTTTGGTTTTTACTGTAAGTGCAGCAAGCAATTGTTATATAAATAAATAAAGCAGATTTTTTTAGCGATGGTTTTAGAAATGTTTCATCAAAATCGGTTCAGACGTTTGAAGATTATCAGCTCTTTTATAGTTGATAAATGGATGTGAGCGTCTTGCACAGGTCTGATCGATTTGAAATTTGGTAATCTGTTACTTTAATGATATTAGAAGAACATAGTAACCTGAACTGATTTTGCAGGATACCCAACTCCCTTACCAAATTACTGCACAGGTATCGTGTTTGGGCTCATTGGAATGGTATCAATGAATAGGTTATAGATAGATGATGAACAGGGTCTGGTGATGAAGTAGGGAAGATAAATAAGGAAATGTTTGTGTCGGGGATTACATAAATTTTAATATAATTTCACTTGTGCTATGAAAATAATCATTTTGTCAAGTCTGCTACTATATGTATATTTACAGAGAACGAGGAAAGCTGATATACCCCACCATAATACGAGTACCTACAATTACTAGTACGGGTAACATAGTGAATCAGTTCCATGTTGAAAACCATAATAAGTACCAATATATACAAAAAACAAACATGTTTACCTATTTTTACTGCTTATTTGTAATTTTGTTGAATTGTGGAAGATTGTAAAGTTAATTTGGGCAAATATCGATGTTTTTTTTAAGTGAAAACTTATTTAGGCGCGTTGAGCGATTTTTGGTAGGAGGTAAACTTATGGATTCGCGTAGTGCCTACTATAGAGTATAGATGGCGCTAATATCAGTTTTAAGTTTTTTTTTATAGTAGATATTTTTTCTTGTTCGGAACCGGAATGATGATGATCATAATGATGAATATCGTTTATATAAATTTTTTCTTTCTTTTTATATAACATAACATGACGCCTTGTTTCCTCGAAGGGTTGGGCAGAGGTACCATCAAAGAAGTTCATATCTAACCAGTTTCAAAATAAAATCCCGTGAACACGATGACCACATCTGTTACCGGCCCGGTTCTATAGTTTCCGAGCGCTGCAAGCATGAATAGTCCTTACGGTGGTTAGATATGAATGAATGGTTAGATATGAATGAATTTCTTCGATGGTACAGATGTACCATCGAAGAAATTCATATTTAAAAAATAAGTTAATAAGTTATTTTTAAGTCCCAAGTAATAGGGGCGAGCCTATTGCCATCAACCGGGCACAAATCCAGACTTCTATTATCATTATTAGGTACAGAATATAGGTTCTATCTTTAAAAGTCGTTTAATCAAAGCATGAAAACAATTTTATAGAGCCAACAAAAAGCATTGCTTTTATATTCTTGTCCGGAAAGTCGAGTGTTGGATTCAATTTTCCTATCGGAAAAAAATCTGTACGGCCGACAGATATTTGCTCTGAATCTGGACGTTTGTGAAAGTCGTTTTTTTTGTGATGGCACTCGCGAACAACAGAATTTTACTGCAGAACTGATTGGGAAGGCTATAGTGAAAAACACGAGGTTTTTTTTACCGATATTATCCTATAGTTGTTTTTTTATGTCATAAAAAATGGAGTACTTGCTAAGTAGTTCGATAAATATTAATTAAACAGATGCTTCTTTTGAAGAATTGTCTTTTATGTAGTAGATACAAGATACAAGATATTTATTTTGTAAAACATGAGTGTAGAATTATACAGGTCTTAAAAATAATAGGAGGTAGCTACATGTTTTGCCAATCATGGCGTACAAAATTAGTCGCACTAAGACAACTATTACAAAATGATAATTATAAAATCGTCAATAATAAATTAAAACAATGACATACAAAGAAAAACAAAAAAAAAAAAACATAGGATTAAATTAAAATGTCAACAATTTAAATTCTATATAAGTAAAATACAGATTAGAAAAAAATAATAACAAAGGTACACATTCCAAATTCTATTGCAGAAGATTATCATTTAAAAAGTCATCTACGCTGTAATAGCACTTTTCCAGTAAAAACCCCTGAACGGACTTTTTAAATTTGGTTAAAGGTAAACATTTAACAGCATCAGGTATTTTATTATAGATAATGGGTGCCCTACCAAAGAAGCTCTTTTTCAGTAAGGCAGTTTTACACTTGACTGGACACAACAAATTCTGATATTGAGAACGAATTGGGGTTCTTTTCACGTCTGAAAATTTCTGAAAAAATTTCGGATTTGCTTTTACGAAAAGTGCAGTTTCTAAAATGTACAAAGATGGTAAAGTTAGAATTTTTGATTGTCTAAAGTAATGTATGCAACTATCCGTTGTTCTTAGACCAAACATTGCTCGTATACATCTTTTTTGCATCCTGAATATAAGTTCTTTATTAGTTGACTGTCCCCAAAAAATAACTCCATATCTTAAAGTAGAAGCGACCAATCCATGATAGGCTGCTAAAAGAGTGTCAGTATTTACTTTCCTTGACAATTGGAATAATAAATATGCAGATTTACTAAGGCGCTTACAGATTTCCTCTGTGTGATGTTTCCAAGTTAGTTCACTATCTATAGTGATACCTAAGAATTTTGCATGTGTAACTTCTTCTATCACAGAGTTTTTGTAGGCAATGTTAACTGGTGAATGCTTTCGGCGCTGGTGAAAGTGAATAACTTTTGTTTTATTTAAATTAATTATAAGGTTATTTTTGTCAAGCCAATCTATAATGTCACTCAGAGAATTATTTATGTCATTTTGATAATTTTTAGGATTCGTACATTCCACAATGGCCGTGCTGTCATCTGCGAATAGTACCATTTTATGATCTATAGTTTTAGGGAGATCATTAATATATATTAAGAATATTAGTGGCCCCAGTATGCTACCTTGAGGTACACCATATTTTATATATCTTGGTTTAGACACATATTTTATCTCCAATTTAGTAATAGGACAGATTCTAGCTATTTCTGTACATTGAGTTCTGTCACTCAAATATGATTCTAAGAGTTTCAAGACGTTTCCTCTTATGCCATATCCATGTAATTTATGCAGCAGAATTTGATGGTCCACGAAATCAAATGCTTTGGTCATATCTGTTAGAATAGCGCACACAGGATTGCCTTTATCTACAGATGTCATTGCACTAGATAGCAGGTCAAATAAAGCCATATCAATATTCGTATTTTTCCTGAAACCTTTTTGTTGACTGCAAAGAAGTTTGAAATTTTCTAAGTAAGAATAAATTGAATTATAAATTACTTTCTCGATTATTTTTGAAAATATCGATATCTTAGCAATAGGTCTATAATTTTGAACATCACTTTTATCATTTTTTTTATATAGCGGTTTAATAATGACATTTTTTAGGCTACTTGGGAATACACCATCTGAAATACAAAGATTAATTATATGAGCCAGTACAGGCGCTATAATTTCCTTAGCGTATTTAATTACTTTAGTTGATTTGCCATCAAATCCTACCGTGTTTGTGTTTTTCAGGCTGCTAATTATTTTGATTATATCAGAATCTGAAACAGGTAGCATAAATAGTGATTGAGAATTCGAATTTTCAATGTTATAACTATTATTAAAAGTTCCCTTAGTTTTAATATTATTTTCAATGGCCTCTATAAAATAATTATTAAATTCATTTGCAATACTCAAAGGATGTGTAAGAGTCAAATTAGCTTTCTCAATTGACAGTATTGGTTCTTGAGGTAAATTAAATTTAGATTTATTAATGACTTGCCAAGCAGCTTTTGATTTATGTTTTGAGGTATTAATGAAGTGGTTATTTTGAGCTTTTTGAGTTAATGTTATTATTTTTCTATAAATTGAAGAGTATTTTTTAAACGCAAGTCTGTTTTTCGTGTTAGGATTGAATCTATATGTCCAAAGTAACTGCCGTTGCTTTTGACTGCAAATTTTTATTCCACGAGATATCCACTTATTTTTTTTATTGGTATAGTAGTAAGTATTTCAATTGTAATAGTAGTAATTGGTATAGTAGTAAGTATTTCAATTTCAGTAGTAAAAGTATTTCAATTTACGCCCTAAAAAAAAATTAATTGAGGTATATGAATAAATATCTATTCATATAATAACATCGTAGAAAAGACGAATCTGTACAAAAAAACATTTTGAAAAAAAAAATGCTACTAGGTCTGGAGACGAGTCTAATGCCGAAAAATAGTTGTTAGATATTTTGTCTGTGTATCTAAATGTATGTTCATAAAAAAATGAGTTTGTTTTTTTACATTTTGACTATTATTTATGACAGTTCGTAGAACGTTCACAGATAAACGTCAAGTTTAGGCCACTTCTGTCATCTATGGTTATAATAAAAATAAAAGTCTATGATAAGGTGTCTGTTTATGAGAAATCTCGTGTGTAATCTACTGATATAATTATTAGAGTGATAGCCGTTCGTCTGGAATAATCTGAAAGAATGCATCAGTCAGTGTATCAATGTTCTGCTATTAGGTACTATATGCAGGAACGCAGACTTTCATTAACTTACTAAAACGAAAAACTTCGTTAGCAATGGGAAATTGCTACTGACGGCTGCGGGTGTGGAGAGCTGCTTCTCACACGAACAACTGCCATGCTAAACTTAGATGAAGTGAGCGTGGAGTGAGCTGTCATTCCACAGGGATTGACACTATTGACAGCTCACTTCACCCAAGTTTTCACGGTGAGATGTTTACAGAATAGCATGGCAGTTGTTCGTGTGAGAAGCAGCTCTCCACACCCGCAGCCGTCAGTAGCAATTTCCCATTGCTAACGAAGTTTTTCGTTTTAGTAAGTTAATGAACGTCTGCGTTCTACGTCGTGCTGTACGTCGATTGCTCCCGCGTCACCAGTCCTGACTTTCCATATATTTTGACTGCTGAGACCGAAACTAAAGACGTAGTATACAAGGACGTTTTTTTAAATGTGACTGTTATTTTAGTATATTATAGATTCTTTCGACTTCCACGCGAACGAAGTAGCGGGCAGAAGCTAGTTGGCAATAAGTAAGGAGAATGTTTTATGTTTAATAGGCTGTCAGAAACGAATGAAAATTCGGGGAAAAAAAGAAAGGTTTTCAAGAACTTTAATTCACCACGAATTTTGACAATTAAATGAAACTTAGCCAAACACACTTTAGTTAATACTAAGGTAGTGTTTTGTAAAACCAATTAATGTAGGTTCATTCCAAGCGAGTCTCACATACATTAATTAAATTCATAATTTACACACATTTGAAACGTTATTTAGGTAGTTTCCTACATTTAGGCGTATGAATAATTAAATATTTAGGTGGTTGCGGCAAATTATAAAGTACATTCTATTTAGGTATGTACGTGGTTCAGAATTTTAATTTTATGTTTCTTTACCACTTATCTTGCTCAGGCATAAATTTAATTAGAAAAAGCCTTTTTCAAAGAGTCCTCGTTGGTCTCGTGGTCGCTAATACGAGTACTGAGAGCATGAGGCTTTTTTCATAAGGAATTTCTCAATAGCAGCACGGAGTCTAGATTTGTGCCTGCTTAATTGCAATAGGCTAGCTCCCTATTACATAGGAACTTAAATATCGTTGGCGAAATGTGGGTCTATCCTTTGGTAAATGTGTGAATGTCTTGTTATTTATTTCATTATCACTGCTCTCAAAACGGTAAAGAAAAACATCGAGAGGAAGCTGGCATGTCCTAGAAACAAAAAATCGAAGACATAATTATGTGACATTTACCAACCCGAACTGGGCCTGCGTGGTGGATTACGGCCAAATTACAGAGAGGAGGCCTGTGGCCCAGCAGTGGAACTTTATAGGCTGATTATGCTTGTAATTTTTAAGTTAAAGTCTTCTTTTCTCGTTTCACTGAAGCAATGTATATTTATTATGTATTTAATACTCGGAAAAGCTTTCACAACAGCTAAGTTATTTACGCAAACACAGAAACCGATTCCAGCCGTACTCAATTTATTACCACCACACAATCATCTCACAATACCTATTGTTCGTTCACAATATCCGATAACTCACACGACCGGGCTAGACATACGGATTCGTGCGATAAATACAACTTAAGCCGATTAACTGGACCATTACCGGCAGTTTAGACTGGATATTACTGGTTTCGACCGGCCGTAACTAGTTGTAACCGTTTCTGACCGGCACAGGCGCCCGTGTTGCAACGTAATTGGATGTGTTGTGTTAATTCAATTGATTAAGGATGCAGGTAATTATAGGTTGCTGTGCTCACGGTTGCTAAAAGTAATATAATTAAATTGCTGTAGTTAGAAGCTTGTTGGCAATTCCTGGTCCATTTTGGTATGCTTTCTTTGCAGCTTGATTTCTGGTACATATACAACATTTCGCTTGATAGCATTGCTTTGCTTTTTTTTAACTACGTGCTTATTTTTTCTGTAGTCAATCTGAATGAGTGAGGCAAAACATATCAATTCTTTTTTTAAACCCCTAAAATTAACATGTTTTTTTTTAATTGTCTTTTTTCTAACTACAACGAGTAGGTCTTGGCTTGCATCTCACCTGCTGGTAAGTGATGATCAGGCTGAAGGTAGAAGCGACCTTCACCTGGAATCCTCAACCACAGAGGAACTGGCTATATTACTCTAACTGCCGAAACACAACAATGCTGTTAAAATTGTTGTTATGTCGCGACAGACTTGGGTAAGATGGTGGTAGCTAGCCAGGTGGATTTAGAGCAAGCTCTACCACCATCAAAACTAGCAGATTAAAAAAAAAATTGTTTATGAGACAGGTGGTCCAACCATAAGACCACAGAGGCGGTCAACACACATTTCAGGACATTCACCAAAATCAGAGTATTGCAGCAGTGTAAAGATACTTAAGAAGTTTAGGTATGCTCACAGAGACTTTAACATTACTATAATAAAACGCTGACTAGAACTATCTCTCCTTCTTATCACAAACAATAAACTAAACCACACAAACAAACGAGGTTCTTAGTACAACAAAATAAGCTCTACATAAAAGCTCTCAAATCTCAAAGACTCTAAGCTAAAATTATATAAGATGGGGCGCGATATGTTTTGCATGCGAGATGCATAATGTTGCATAATATGCTCATAAAGATCCCGTGAAGTGGCCTTTGCCGGGCCTGGGTGAGTGTCACACCGTGATGTAACGCCATTAGGATTTAGGGGTACGAGGAACAGGGTATAAGTTCACTCATCCCCCATAGAAAAGGGAGGATCCTCCGACCAGACGGGTGTCATGTCTGGCGGGCAACTGCCCAGAGGTTGAAATCGGGAGCTTGTATATATGTCCACCGCCCGGTAAACTCTAATTGCGCGATGTAGGATTTGAGTGACGTCAGGATATTGAATGACGTCAGGTCTTTGATACGTAGTTCGCATGTGGCGATGTAGATGCCGCCACAAGGATACTTGAATTCTTCGTTTTTTGTTACGACCTTAAATTAAGAGATAATAGTGAGAAAAAATTATACTAGATCATTTCTTCAATGCAAAAGTAACACTTTATTGATAATTATCCATTACATATATTATCAAGTTAAATTTTATTGAAATCGAATTCCTTACACTCAATATAAATAATTCACTAAACATTTACTAGTGGCGCTGACTAGCTATGTGGCTACGTTGTTCTGTTGCGTATTTATCAGCAGAAGATAAGTAGGTCATGTCAAGTTATGCGCAGCAATATTTTGATAGCAAATGATGCCTCTATCTATCATAAAATGATCGTCCCACGTCTCTAATTTGTCTTATAAATATGGTGATTATCTAAAATCAATTTCGTGAAACTCCATTATATGTAGTAGTATTGAGTCTGAATCTAACGATGTCTTGGAAACTAATGGTTTATTCTACAAAAATTTACAGTTAGTTTATGCCATTTGAACGCTAATATTATATAAAGTCCCACTACACCTATTGAAACCTTTTACTTCGCATCTGAGAGCACTTAAATTGGTTAACATGACAGTAACATTTTGACACGTAACAAACTTTTCACTAGCCTAATCAAAATGACGTATCAACCTACATATTTGGCCTTCTTTAACACTCGAATAAAACACAGAAGATTCAATAAAACTTCTGATGCGATCATTCGCTTCGGTGTAACAGTCGCCCAGTAGTTCCAGTTAAGAGTTCAGAAGCGGCGGCCTAAATGTGTAGTGGCGCAAAGCGGGGAGGTAACGACTTCCCTCAAATTATTTCGGAGCGCTATATTAATATTATGGCGGGAACTTTATGACTAAAATGTGTATTAACTAGCTTTTTAACGATGCTTTGCGTGAACATTTTTGCGAAGTTTGTTTATGTATGTTGACTCAAAACATGTGTGGAAGGTTTATGGGTACGATAGAGTAATGTATTCAACGATTTAGTGCTTGGTAACGCCCATTTCTGGGTGATAAAGGCTGGTAATGCCTACGAATTGTTGTATATATTTGGTAATCCTTTGAAAACTCTTTTAAAGATTTATTGATGTGTGTTATTGATCTTTTCTCTCGCTTTTCTGCAATCTGTGGGAGTGATTTCGTGAAATGGGACGGAAGTGTGTAACAGGAAGTTGGCGAAGCGCGCGCTATTTGATTTGACCAATGAACGCGCGCGGTGCTAGAGTTGGCTGTCAGATGATACCAACCCATTTTCGGAGAGGTTGGTTCTGACAGCCAAGATGTCAGATGTTACACATCATATGGACTACTGGTAACTGGTAAGGCTCACTCGTTTTTTATTTTTTATACACTAAACAACAACGGGTATTATCGAACCATGAAGGCACTTATTTACACAAAATTCAATGTTTTTATTTTTTTAATTATTTATGTACTGCGAAAGGAAAATTAAAAATAAATGTAGATAATGGTGTGTGAGAATAAGAAGAGAAAAACATGATAAAATATTAAATAAACCCACACATAAAATATTTTGCTTTACTTTTTTTCAAAATCGTTCTTTAGATTAGCTTCACAATTTTTATCATTTTTTTTATATCTCAAAAAATTATCCAAATGAATTGAACATATTCTGTCATTTAAATCTGGCTTGATAATACATTTAATCGCGAAACCATACCCTTAAATAAACAATCTCAACAAAAAATATACAAAGCGAAAGGTAAATCAATTCGCCTCCTTCCTTTGTAGTGACGTAATCAAGTGTCGAGACACAAGTTATGTTTATTAGATCGTACAGATTTCTTTGTGTCATTATATATTCGAGTATATTGAACTGAATTGAAGGTTTATTCAGATACCGTATTGAAAATTCGTGTATGTTTATTGATTTTTAGGGTTGATGAGAAGGCAAGTTCATTTAAGTGTTCCGTACCCGCTGTCCGACCGCCTGTCCGTCTGTCTGTCAGTGGGTTATATCTCATGAATCGTCATAGGTAGACAGTTGAAATTTTCACAGATTGTGTATTTCAATAGAAAAGTGCCTGAGTGACCGAGCTCTGCTCGGGTGAGAATTTTCCCAGATATGAGACCTAGCTAGATCGATTTTTCGCCCCCGTAAACTCCTATATTGCAACTTTAATCGAAATCGTTAGAGCCGTTTTTGAGAACGTGATTAGAAATATATAATATTGCTCATTTAATAGTAAAACATAGGCAATAAAAATACAAAAAAAAAAATATAAAAAATAAAGTTACAAATTAAAGGGGTCCCCACATAATAGCGTTTTTTTTGCTAAATATTCTACGGTGGTATGTAAACCCTTGTGCGAGTCCCACTCGCATTTGGCCGGTTTATTTTGCCCCTAAAATTAAAATACATATTTTTATTTACATTATTCCATGCCATTGCCGCTATAATAACAAAAAAATAAAGAAAGGAAAAGTATTTATTCTGCACAAACTAAATGCACATTACAAGAAAAAAATCAAGAAATGAATAACCAAAAAAAAATTCAATTGAATTGAATTCAATCAATCATTATTAAAATCAAGTTAAAAATGAAAGGGGGTCCCATACTTGAAACGTTTTCGGCGTTTTTTGCTCGGTTCGGCGGATCACTTCGTGCGCGAGTCGGACTCGCACTTGGCCGATTTTTTTTTATATTATTTTTTGGCTAACAGGCTTTGGCTAGGAAAGGCTCACCGCCGCCTTCATCTTGAAACACCAGAAGCGACGTTGATGTGTTGCTATTGTTGATACAGATGATCATGTGCCTGCAATAATACAGCCACAGATACCTTTCAAACTGCAACACAACACCGCTACTTGACAGCAGATATCAATATACTATATACTACAATAGCAGTGATAGCCAAGTTGTGTGACCGTCAGACTGCCAAGTCATAGGTCTCGAGTTCGAACCCAAGGCACGCGCCTCTGACTTGTCGGATTCATGTGCGTATTGTATAATTATCACTTGCTTCAAAAACGGTGAAAGAAAACATTGTGAGGAAACCGACATGCGTGAGACATATTTCTCGACGGCATGTGAAGCCAAGTCAGAGGCCCATGGGCGGCTTTAAAACTCTAACACCAGGTTAGTCACTAACCACACGAAAAGAAGAAGAATATACTTATAATACCGACGTTGGTAGTATTTTGTGGCGGCATCTACATCTCCACATACGAACTACGCATCACACTGACGTCAGGCCAAATCCTGCATCGCGCAAGAAGAGTTTTCCGCGCGACTAGCATATATACAACGTCCCGACATCAGTCGTAACCCACCAGATACAACACCCGTCTGTTCGCGGGATCCGCCCTTTTCTGTGGAGGATGAGTAATTAAATCTATTTCCCCGGACAACATCTTTAAAAAATAAAAAAGTCACTTAAAATCCACCAACCTCATAACAAAACTTTCTTAAACCTTTCAAGTCCAACAAGCCAAGCCAAGCCAAGCCAAGCCAAGTGTCAAGCTTAGGCAACGTCACAACTCAAAAACCGGCCAACTGCGAGTCGGACTCACACTCAAAGGCTTTCGTACCGTATTAAAATCAAGCAAAAAAACGCCAAAAAAGACACGACTAATTTTGAACTTTATTTTATTTTCATTATTTGTTGTTGTAGAAAATTTCAACTGTCTACCTATTACGGTTCATGAGATACAGCCCACTGACAGACAGACGGACGGACGGACAGCGGAGGCTTAGTAATAGGGTTCCGTTTGGTACCCTTCGGATACGGAACCCTAATAAGTATACTATTCTCAAAATTTCCTTTCTCGACGTTTGAACCGTTTTCGCTCGTTGATCTGAAGAGCAAAGTGCTATACAATGAATGAAAACTGTTTCATGTTTGTTTGGCCGTGAACTAGCTAAGTATCGTTCAGGTTACTTCAGCCATACTTGAATGTTATGTACGTTTGGTCTGAGCTAAGTTAGGGTTTAAAGAGGTATAAGAGAAGTATTGATTGAAGTACTAACCTACATATACCGTTAGTAACTAAGTAACGTTGACATGTATACCTCCTGTTTCTTAGAATTACGTAACATAACGTAAGTTTAGAAAATCATAACATTAAGTAAGTAAGTAAGTAAGAAATGAAATTACATTGTCATGCAAACATTAATGAAATATAGAATCAAAATAAATAAAAATAAAAAACAACACTAACAATGTCAAAATATAAAAATTAAGTTATGCCGTTAAATTGCATGCATAATATTATAATTATCTTAGAATAGAAGTTTACATTAGGATATGTCACTGTCATTTATAAAATCGTTAATCGAGTAGTAACATTTTTCAATTAATAATGCTGTTAACTTCTTTTTAAAATTGCGTATTGTGTCCTCTTTTATTATGTCAGGTATTTTGTTATAAATTGTAGGTCACATACAAATAACATTTTTTCTATATAAAGCAGTATTGCATCTCTCAACTATTAGACGATTTTTGTATTGGCTTCTAATTGGTCTCTTACTACTTTGTGATACTGTAGTAAAAAGATGCATGTTACGTTTAACAAAAATTACCATTTCTAAAATATAAATTGAAGGAAATGTTAACAGCTTTAGGGACTTAAACACTGGAACACAACTGTCAGTTGTTTTCATATTTAGCATCGACCTCAAACAACGTTTTTGGGCTCTGAATACCTGTTCCCGCAGGCATGAATTCCCCCAGAAAATTATACCGTATCTCAGAATGGAGGCTACGAGACCATGGTATCTAACATTACATTAATGATAGATCGCTCGATGATGAGTCCTGCTGGAAGCTCTTCTGTAAGGACGGGTTTGCGTCCTGCCGGAAGATTGTCGCGAGTCCTGCTAGCAGTACGCAGTTTCTTATGAAATTTTGTCTGGTCCTTCCGACAGTACGGTGATCTCGATTTTGAACTGGCGCTCGTCAGAAGTTTTAAACATTTTGTCAGTGCGTATTAAAATAAAACTGTTACTTTTAAGTACTTTCATATTTAATAATAATCATAATAGATGTATTCGTACTTAATAAATGACGAATACATCATTTATAAATTTTTATTCATTCAAAATAATTAGACAAAGTCATGATTATTTATGTAAAACCCTTTGGTGAAATATTAAAAAACTGCCTAGCCTTTTCCCAACTATATTGGGGTTGGCTTCCAGTCTAACCGGATGAACTTTAATACCACTATCTTATATGGAGCGACAAGTCGGGCCCAACGGCCTAACGTTTCTGAGGAACGAAGGAGTCTCGGTATGTAAAGATGGCCACCTATCCACCGATCGATCAACCCCGGTAAGCGTAGCTTAATCTGATCGACCCTTGCGGTTGTTATAACTAAGCCAAGAGCTTGAGCCTAAGGTGAAATATTAAAAATTAAAAAACATTCAATTCAGACTATTTTTGTTCATAAAAACAAAATATGACAACGTCGCATTTTCTTAGCTTTAAATATGAATGATTGGTTTGAATTAAAATAATTTACTCGTACTTGTCAATGAAACTTAGATATACACATCCTCGCTTTCTTAACAGGTCTAGCTAGTGGCAACAAATGTAAAAAAAAAAAAAATGTGCTTGTTGATTCTTTGACATGGTCTCATGCACCCTAGAGCTATGGGATATACAAAAAACACCTTGCGTAACAATAAATAAAAAAAAAATAGGAATGATTCAAGTGAAGCGGTACTCGCAAAAAAATTATAATCAGGTAACTAAAAAAAATATGATTACACTGAAATCCTGAAATGTTGACGATTCCGTGCAGCTACTAGTTTAGAAAAATATAAAAATTTTGCTTTGTATTTTATTCGTATATTTTGGTCAGAAAGTCGCTGATTTGGCTGTTAATGTTGATAAGTATACTACAGCTATATAATGAATTTTAGATTTACCAGAACCACGGTTTAAAAAATTATTAGGTTTATCGGAATTTTAAACCGGAACAAAGGACCTCACGAAAACGAAATGCTCAATTCAGTTGCAAAAGACCTTGAGATACTTAAGCAATCCTAACCGTTTGAACACCTTCTTCTTCTTTTGTTCTTCTTCACGACAGTGTATCCAATTTTGTTTGCCTAAAACATCATCACTGCCACGGTATCGTCGGTGGCAACGCAGAGGTATGTCAAGAAATTACTTATAGTAGAATGCAATCCATTTGATAGAAGTATTCAAAGCTAGACTTGTCTCAAGATTACTCCACTAGAACAAACATTGGTGCCAGCTACTCACCTACATAGTTCACGCGAGTAAGACAGCGCGTGGTTTAATGTTCTGAAGATCGCTCGCCTGGTGGCAAGACGTTTCAATTTATTCTGCTAACGTTACCGCTCTGCAGCCCGTGGTTTAGGAGCATAGAATATGTGTGGAGCGGGTATATTATTAAGATTACCTGACATGGTCACGTCTACCTTCGGATCCGCTGATCCGATCAAAATCCATACCATGTGCAGGTGTTATGACGAAAGAAGTTTTGAAACAGTGTGATCGTTACGTGTGCATTGTTCATGCATCCAGACAGACTGATCTTGCGCCGATTATGCAGTTTAGATTGATCCTTCCACAGATAGCCTTTATGTAAGTTTTTTTTTACGCTTAATGCACAAGCATAAGTTTTTAATGCCAGGCATTTTCTGCCAGTCTACCTTAGGGCCTTCGTCAAGCCGTTGGTCCCGGCTGTTCTGTTCTTGGATCTTTGACAGTCGTTACGGGTCGTCAGCAGCCCGAAAGTCTGACAACTCGTCTTACCAAGGGGTATTATGTTAGCCAGTCCCTGTGTTGTGGAGGTTGGATAGGCAGTCGCTTGTTGTCAAATACTGGTATTCAGCTGCATCCGGTTCAAAGTCAAAGTCAAACAATTTATTTGAATTAGGCACATAAAAGGCACTTTTGAACGTTAATTTTACAAAAAAAAATATTGATTCCAGTCGCCCCTTCCAAAAGGTAGTTTTCGTATGGAGAAGAATGGGCAAGAAAGTTTTAAAATGATGTGTGAAACCGTTACTCTTTTAAAATGTTTTAAAATATTTTGTATACATTAATTATATAATTATATGTGAAGACGATGCATCTAGAATAAGATTACTATACCACGATAGGTAAAAATAATGAAAAATGAAGCATTGACACATAAATTAATTATGTGATAGATATATTGGTGCTCACAAACTTACAAACATTGTAAAATTATACGATATTCCTAATAACAAGTAATTCTAATAAATCAGTGTAAGTGTTCAAGTAATCACAGAATGTAAAATCACAGTTATAAAAAAAAAATAACAAACTATATAATTAAATTAGCAACCAGTTTGATTTTGTCTAGACTCTAAATTGTCCTATCGCGCAGCACCAGTATGTTTCCAAGCATTCATATCTTGGATATAATCTTCTAATTTGTATTATGCTTTACTACCGTTAAATGTTCAAATTATAGGCGAGGACGTTGGCACCCTAAACACAAGTTAAATCTTACTTTGGGTGCCAGAGTTCATCGAAAACACTCTTTCCCTTAGTTGTAACGCTGCATAGTGTTTTAGTTAAGTGTTTTTTGTACAATTGAAGGTAATAAAAAATCTTTTTTTTTTTTGCTTGTTTACAAAGTGAGTTTTAAATTTTCTTTCATTTAATTGTAATATATCACAAGGTATTTTGGTTAGATACTATAATAGAAGCCGGCCTCAACATAGTTAGGAAAAGTCTAGGCGGATTGATTTTACCATAGGGCCTTTCATGATTTGTCAAAAGGCTTTTTTTGCACGAATACATTCTGAATTCTGACTTAACCAAACGTATCATTTATCGTTTTTTTTAGGACAGCTTCACAAACTACCGTATCCACAATTCCATAGTCTCCCAGACACCCCAGAAGTATAAACTGTAGCGCTTGCGTGCGCCGACAGTGCTCTATGTAAAGAGCTCTTAGTACCTACCCTATGGCGAATTGAAAGTAAGCAGCTGATGGGATCCCTGTTTAATGTTGGTTTAGATTGAGATGTTCTGAGGAAACGATTACTCTTCTATTGGTAGGAAGTATACAGGGAGTGGGTAATGCATCAACGTGCAAACTGTTACCATGATTTTAGGCCAATTAGCATTGAAATTTTGCGTCGGTTATTAAAAAAAAGACAAACATCTGACATCTTTGCTGATAGTACCAACCTCTCGGAAAATGGGTTGGTGCCATCTGACGGCCAACTCTTGCACCGCGCGCGCTCACTAGGTCAAAACAAATAGCTCGCGCTTTCCCGGCTTCCTGTTACACAATTCCGTCCCTTTTCACGAAATCACTACAACACATTGCGGGAAAGCGAAAGGTAAGATGTTACACATAAAAAACTCTGCTGTTTTTTACAAAAGTGCAATACCTACATGGTCAAAATGTATGGAACAGCTGATTTTTTATCCTTTTTTAGTCCCTTTCACCCTGTATGCATAGGTCATATTGAGAGGAAAATGTTAGGCGGTCACCAAGATGGTGTGGTTGACTAGCCAGGGAGTGCAGGACGAAGTATTGTGTCTCGTGGAGAAAGGATGGAAACGGCCATGCGATTCTGTAAACAACTCACCGTGAAAACTTGGGTGAAGTGAGCTGTCAATAGTGTCAATCCCTGTGGAATGACAGCTCACTCCACGCTCACTTCACGTAAGTTTTCACGGTGAGATGGTTACAGAATAGCACTGCTGTAATACTTAACTATTAACGTGAAATTAAACTTGAACTAAAAAGTTGAATAAAAAAAAAAAACGATATAGTACAAAAAATCTATTGTTCTCCGCTAATAAAAACGTTCTGCTATCACAGATCCGTCTGTTAACCATGGCTATTAAGATATGAAAAATTTTGTTGAACCTTCCTACCGACCCAATGACCTCAGAAATGTATGTTGATAACGTGGTATGATATTGACGCAGTTTCATAAACTATTACCAATAAAATTCCGTCTCCATACCTACATAAATAAGTGGATACTGGGCGAAATTCTCGAGAACAACTCCTCTAATGAAAGATCCTCGTGCGAAAAGTTTACAAGCCACAAACTTTTGCGAATACAAGTATGTGGGCGGAATAGGCTAGGACATGGTGACAAGCGGAAGCGATAGCGGTTAGAATCCTGGTTTCAGCATAATCAGCATATAACGTTCTCACTGCTGAGAAACAGGCCTTTTCTCTGTGAGAAGGAGCGGGCCGTAATCCACCACGCGGCCAAGTGCGAGTTGGTGGATGTCACATGTCTTCAAATTTTTGGTTCTAGGGACAAGGCTGTTTGAGAATAATAGTATTTTTTGTGCCAATAGATGGCGTTGTTCATTTGTGGTCGATTTGTGAATCTTGGTCTTAAGATTTTCCGCCATTTAGTTAGGTCAATAATTTTGTTATGCAAAAATAAGCTCAGTACACACTATACAGGACATTCAGTTCAGTTGTTTCTCTGTATTATCACCCTGGGTTGTTGTGAAAGTGAGTGCTGCAGCAGTCTTGTGAAGTGAACGGGTTGTTCAAGGCGGTTTCCTTACGATGTATTTTTTCACCGTTTAAGTAGTAAGTCATTATCACTGGAGGCTCTCATTACATTATCAGTAACTGTCCATATGCCCGAGCGATACAAAACATATTTTAATCAGTGGCACTTAGTTACATTAAATTTTATCGGCAAAATTGTTGCATAACTCATTAATAGGTTTTGGATTAAAACGCAACTAACAGATTGAAATAGAGCATAATTTCGAACCAATTTCCGGGGAATAGATTTATATAAATACATAATCATAACAGCATTTACTAATTTTCATTTTGCAACAACTATTAGCGTATGAGTGGAATCACTTTTCAGGTTAGTTTGGAGCTTAACTCACATTTTAATGTAAAATTTATATTCTAATCAAAATTATTATTGTGAACTGTAATTGGGGAGTATTTAATATTATATCGCACACATATGAATATCACACAATATGGCATATCTACTTTTTAAGGTTCCGTATCCGAAGGGTGCCAAACGGGTCCCTATTACAAAACGTCCACTGTCCGTCCGTCTGTCCGTCGGTCTATCAGCGGGCGGTATCTCATGAACTGTAGTAGTTGAAATTTTCACAGATTGTTTATTTCTATTACCGCTATAACAACAAATGATAAAAATAAAGTAAAGTTACAAATTACAGGGACCCATACAAAAAACGTGTTTTAATCGGCGTTTTTTGCTCGATTTTAATACGGTACTCTTCGTGTGCGAGGCCGACTCGCACTTAGCCGGTTTTTTCATATTTTTCAGAAATGAGGTCCAAAGATTTTACAAGCAAGCATATCATATTTACTATGCTGAAGTTTAGTGTGGCTCTGGCGAAGGAAACTGTGATCACTAATCCGTATACCAAGCATGGTGATTGATGAAAATATTGATTATTCAGGAGCTGAATAGAAACTAATCTTCACGGGAAAAAGACAACTATTCACTATAGACAAACAATTTTATTTCAACAGACACCCGCGCCTCTCATGAATAAGACATAAGCTCAAGAATCCGCGACAGAAGAGTACCAATTCAATCAAAATGGCCGTTCCTTGTATCAAAATAGTTACTTTACAGTTTTCTGTCCCTTCGACAAACTACAAGTAATTGGATCGAAGTAAGTAAATGGGTTTGTATTAATTACAAATCCGTGTTTTCTAAAGTAGTAGTAAAAGGTTTCTAGCACAAGTTCTTGTTTGGGGAAGTACAACAGCCATACTTATCTACTTTGAATGTAGAAAACAGTGGTAGGTATTGTGTGTGTCCAAGTTTGAATGATGTCGATAAATTGTAGGAATTGAAACTTTCACTGACTAAAGTAACAGTGGGCTGGCCATGTTTGTCGAAGGATCGACGGCCGGTGGAGCAGACGAGTTCTGGAGTAGAGACAGCGTATCGGCAAGCGTAGTATGGGACGCCCCCCCCCGACGGCCTTAAAAAGGTGGCTGGGACAGACTGGATGCTGGAGGCGGAGGACAGGGTGTTGTCCCGCAAACTGGGACAGACCTATGTTCAGCAGTGGACTGCAATATTCTGATTTAAATGAGTCTTTTCAAAATTGTCTCAAAGTTTTATTTCAAAATCAAAGCAATCCCCTTGAAATTGCAACGTCAATGGGCTTGTTACTCATTTTTCATTCGGTTAGGTAGTTGTGTCGAATCTTTAACAAGCACATGGAAAAAAATGTATACTCTACGAAATTACTAGCCGTTCACTTCGAGATGGCCGTCATCGATCGTTAGAACGACGGCACAACTACTAATAACGTTGACAAAAAAATATAATTGTTTTTTTTAACGTAGGCTTTGAAATTATAAAAACAATTTGAAACAGTTTGTGATATATGCATGCAAGAAGTGTTAATAAGTTTAAAAGGTGGTTAAGAAGGTGGCAGTGCGGGGGAGCGCGGGGTGAGGTAACGGCCAACTCGAAGTGAACGGCTAGTACATATTCGAAAAAAACAAAACACTACAAAACGATTAAATTCAAAATTGTTCCATTCATAAAAAAAACAGTTGAATTCGAAACAAAAAGGGTCTTTCACACAAAATATTCTAATTTTGAATGTTATGTAATCATATCCTTGTCACCTTGGAATTTCATAACGGATATGACACAATATGTCGTCATATGACGCTGTGCTCAGAACTATCCATATGGAATTTATGTAATTAAAACAATATTATAATATCATGCCTGTATTAATTGAAGGTGCTTGTAGAAGTGTATATTAAATACACATTTCCTTATGTTATGGTATAAATCAGCATTTCCCAAACTTATGGGTTGAGCGAATATTGGCCTTGAAATATTTTTTACCAGCTATATTAATATTAAAATGAAATACCGAAATAAATTGAACGTAACGAACTGCAGGCGGATTGAAGTTAAAATAAAAGCTATAATGACTAAATATTGTAAACAAATATATCCTTCTCATTGAAATAGCACTCCTTGTATTTAATTACGCAATAAATTTTTCTGATTGTAACAGATTTTTTTTTCTTATTTGAACAGTCCTTAATTCATATAGTTATGCTCCTTTTTTCTCTATGACAGCCAAGAGGCTCGCCTCTTGGCTGTCATAGAGAAATTCCGAATTCGGAATTCGGGACTTCCGAATTCGGGTCTCGACCCGAATTCGGAAGTTTTTGTTTGGGGGGTCGCGGTCCAGTGAACTTTGGGAACCACTGGTCTAAATAATTTAAATCGCAATTGAGCCAATTGCCGTTACCCCTGGCTCAGAACTAGACTTCAGTTTGCTACTGAAATTTCACTAGTAAAAATATTGAAGAAAAAAACCCAATAATACATTATCTAGTTCTGATCGAACCCAGGATCTCGATCACACGGTGACTAAGGCAGATTTATTTATAAAATAATATAATAATAATATTGTTAAAAATCAAGTATCTTGACTTGGCTCGCGAGGTTGTCAACATGTGGGATGTGGACTCAGCGATAATTGTGCCGATAGTAGTATCAGCCAATGGCTTAATTGCCAAGAGCCTCGACCAACACCTAAGGAGGCTCTCGTTGGGCGGCTGATTCAAGGGTTTGATTCAGAAAGCAGTACTCCTAGACACGGCTCGCATTGTCAGGAGGTTCCTCTCTGTTCCCGATACCGGTGGGCTACAATTTTTTATATTTTTAAATGTTTTAATATTTTTTTTATATTCTAATATTTAAAAATGTAATTTATAAGTGTTTTAAATGAAATAAAGGAAATTATATTGTTAAAATAATTTTCACTTTTTTTTATTTTGTGTTTTTGTGTTTCACGAACTGTGTCCAAATAAACATTATTCATTCTTTCTTTCTTTACCAGCTTATTATTGCCCATTGCAGGACAAAAGCCTCTTCTCATACAGAGAAGGCACGAGGCACCACGCTTACAATTTCAAACTTACATTAACTATAAGTCCAGGTTTCCTCATGATGTTTGCCTTCACCGAACTTTTCAGTCAGCGGTGTGATTCCACAAGTTATTTTATAAAATAAAATCATGACTTTCTAGACAACACGCCTAATTTATTACACATTTAAACCTATCCGAAATGTTCCACAGGCACGTGGACCGCTCGTAGCAGTGCGTGCTACGCTCGCTACGCCGTAGCGTTTTTCGTAGCATCCAGACGAGCAGCCCCTTCTGAGTTCTCCCATAACATAGTCCTATAGTCACTTTGCAACTCCTTACCTAGTTTACTTTATAAAAAAGCTACATAAATCCCTATTAAAAATACTTTACCACCAGCAAACTAAAGCCGGTCTCTCAAAGGCTATCACCCTACTTTTTTTCTTCTCAACTATAAAGCTAGTATTCCACTAGGTACACGGCTCCATCGCCAGTTAATTATGCAAAACAAAAAGTTTGTATCGCTGCAAACAGATCCGTTACTGAGACCGTCTCAAACTTCTAACAGTCACCGTGAAACAAAATTAAAATGTAAATTTCTTTTCGTCCCGTGTTCAGGAAACTAGTGTGGTACAAAAATTGAGGAGTTTAAGTTACCTGTGTACTTATGAAATTACTGATCGTAAAGCATAAAAAACGGCAAGTTGTTAGAACCTGATCTACCTACTGCTCTCCATCAATAAATTTACTACCAGCTGTTGGACAAATTTTCAATATCACAATAACTTAAAATTAAAATAACCTATAAATTTTTGTGTGTCTACACATCTCAGCATTAAAAAAATATTGATTTTTATAATCTGAGAAACAGCACTTTTTGAAAAACGAAAGTTATAAAAGGCAGCGCCCAAAACGCCCACACTGTACTTATTAGTGTCTGAACAGGCGAAAAGAAGTCACGCAACAAATTCTACAGAATGACGTCGAATAGAATTTCACTGTAAGGGCCGGCGCTCACTTGCGGCACGGCACGGCAAAGGATATTTATGCGACGAATAGAAATATAACTTATTTGTTTGACAATAAAATTGAAATTTCAATGATGATGCCTAAAGACGTCGCGGCATGCCGCGGCATGCCAAAGGATACTGCGGCATCGCTGGTTTCAATTTTATTGTCATACTATTAAGTTATATTTCTAATTGTCGCATAAATATCCCTTGCCGTGCCGTGCCGCAAGTGAGCGCCGGCCCTAAGAGAATCTAACAGAGCGCATCCCAGCGCGTCAAGAAAACACACTGTTGGATTTTCATCTCTAGGCGCTAATCAGAGCGTTGAAAATTCAGTGCGCGAAAACAAATCGTCACGTAAAAAAAGCGCCCGTGTTTACAGTTTCAGAAAGAATACACAGAAAGAAGTATAAAGTGTCTTAGCCAATAGTCATCACAATGTCTTTATTTTCTTCTTTATTTTATTTTTTTGTATATTGGCACCTTATATATTATTTTATCTATGCCATATTCATGTATTTAGTCGTGTTTTTGTATTTTGTGCTATGCATTTTGTGTGGTACCAAATAAACGATATATCTATCTATCTATCTTTTATTTTATCTCGAAGACAGTCAAATATTTACAAATATATAAAAGCCGTAACCATACGAAATGCCTTCACATAATATTTCCCGCATGTTAAAATATTCGTGCCCTCTAGCAATTCACTTCCAATACACATAACATGGAAAGGCTATCATGTAACATAATGTAATAAGTAAAATAGTGTTATGTAAGTAAACAAAATAGTTGAGTGAGCAAGCAACCAAGTTGTAATTCCTTTACTACTTTGGTCAAAAACTCTAACGTAACACCAATCTATTACATAGGACGAGCTCACGCAACCTTTTCCCAGAAGGAACGAAGGAGGGGGAACGGGGTCCTCTAGACCATAAACTGACAGTAAGTCTTAAAATATAGTCTAACTTAATAGCGGGTCTCATGTAACTATTCCAATAAGGATGTAGTTCAAGAATGCACCACTGGTTCAGTCTTACAAAAATCATATATTTTAGCGGAGGTCATTAACGTGTGGAGATTCTTAACAACGCTATTCAGAAAAATGACGTCACGCGGCAGCGCCATCTAGTGTCGAGTAGTGGCATTCTGTAATGTCTCATTAATGTAATGGGTGGCGCTGGTTAATTAAAAGGAGGTTTGCTACACCTGTAAATTGAACCTCTCCCTTCTTCTTAGCGTGTCGATCGCAAATATTAATTTAAATTCCTCTTTGGCCCAGAACTCAGCAACGCTAACACCATTCCCTGATGCAGTCGAGAGACTTACTCATTATAGCTGTTTTTTCCTTTTGCTCGTAAATACCTCCAACGGGAATTACCTATTTTGCCGTCTGTACCTAAATAACAAACATTACAAATTCCCTCACTATTTCCGATTGAATATATCAGTACTGATTAGTCGGTTTGAGTTGTAATCAAAGTACAACGCGCAATCAACGCAACGTAAATACATGAAACGAGACTCCGTAGTATGTGGTAATTGTATATGAACTAGGATACGGGAAAATTTACTAGGAAAACGTCTAACTTTACATACAAAAACAAGTCCTAATTTAAGTACGTCATCATCTCAGCCGAAAAACGTCCACTGCTGGACATAGGCCGCCTCCAAGCACCGCCATTTTGGCCGGTTCTGTGTTTTTCGCATCCAGCGGAATCCTGCGGTCTTCACAAGGTCGTCGGTCCACTTTCTGGGAGGTCTTCCAATGCTACGTCTTCCGGTACGCGGTCGCCACTCCAGAATTTTTCCTCCATGTCTGTTCTGCGAGCAATGTGCCCTGCCAACTGCCACTTAAGTTTGTCATTTTTTCGGGCTATTTCGGTTACCTTGGTTCTCCTACGGATCATCACATCATTTAACATTACAAAAATAAAATAAAGATAGAATCGCAGTCAATGTTAGGAAACCCCTTTAATACTAAATGGCTGCTAATGACAACTACGACAGTTTGTGTGTATGTCTATCTTTTACATGTTTAGTTTTTACGGTTAGATAATAATGAAGAGTCCTTCCTAATCAATTATGTTTCGACTGTTAGAAACGGATAAGATTATTATTTTTAGGGTCCCGTCCTAGTCTGATGGTAAAAATGGAACCCTTATAATTTCGTCATATCCGTCTGTCCTACATGTCACACATGTACACTGTCATAAATTACTGTGTGACATCCGGACGTCACACAGTAATTTTACTAGGAGAATATTTGCCCTATACTCGTATCGATGAAAATTTGAAACAAGGTGTATTCTGTACACCGCTGGACAATGGCGTAACGAAATTACAAAAAAAAATATTAGGGGAGGCACATACATGTAGGGAAAAAAACTGCACATAAGCCTCTGGGGTAGCGTTGGATCCCCTGATAAAAAATATTATGATGTTTTTAAGTGACTCTTGTATTGAAGTCAATGTTTTTGATATTTGGGATATTTTCGGGTACAACAGCAGAAGTGACTAGGTACGTTTTTTAGTTTTTTCTAAGAAATCTAGATTTATTATTTTAGTCTTATTTTTGTGGTTGATAAAATGAGTGCTGTGCATGCGTAAATATTCATCCCAATTACGGAACCCTTTACTGTGTGAGCAGTGATAGCCTAGTGGTGTGACCGTCGGACTGCCAAATCGTAGGTCTCGAATTCGAAACCAAGGCCTCTGACTACGGATTCATGAGCGTATTGTATAATTATCACTTGCTTCAAAAACGGTGAAGAAAAACATCGTGAGGAAACCGGCATGCCTGAGACATATTTCTTGACGGCATGTGAAGCCAAGTCAGAGGCCCATGGGCGGCTTTAAAACTCTGACACCAGGTTAGTCACTAACCACACGAAAAGAAGAATAGACTGCGGTCCGACACGCACATGGTCGGTTTTTTGAGTATTTTCTGTTCAAAGAGAAGTGTAGAAAACCGTCCCCTCAACTTTTGTACCGCACAACGCTTAATTTCAGACGCAAGATTGCAAAGTCAACGTTTTTATCAAAAAACAAACCTAACGGATAACTGATTGCTTTATTTTGCGCCCCCCCGTACCTCTAGGCTCACCCCCTCTGTCCTTGTTTTCGTAAACAAAACTTTTTTAGCTAAACTTTTTCAAAGAGGCTTGATTGTTGTTATTTACTCTATTGTAAGTTAGATAAATATGTTTTTTCAGGCGTTATCTAGAAAGTGTCTTCCTCTGAAATGATGAATGATTTATGAGTCTCGTATTTTTTAAATAATTAAACGATAGTTTTAGGGTCCAATGGAGGCAAAAGCTGTTATTGAATCTCAAGTGAAATATTATCCTGAATCGGAGTATCTCCTTGGAAACTGATATTAACTAATATTGCAAGAACTTTTTCAGTCTGCGAAATAAGCCACGAAGGTGATAAAAACACAGCTGTAAATACAATAACAAATGTAAACATTAATGTCCGTCCCCTTGTCAACGAACGGAAGTCGTAGGAGACGATCAGTAGATTTCTATTTCCTGAAGGAAACGGCTTGTCACGGCATCCATAAGCGATAGATTTTGGTAGATTGTTAGTTTACTATAACGCAATCTATCTATTAGTATTCTCCGCTATGCCAGAGGGGACGCCGAAGAAGGTCATTATGACCTTCATGACCATAAATTAGGTCATAATGATGACCTTGGTGAATGATGATTCTTGGTTATGTTCTTCAGAAAGGTCAGGTGGAGGGGCGTCGTACTCGCAACCAGTGTGCGTGTATGAATGTACACGAAGCAATAGGAGTATGTAAGGATCCCAGCAGTTGGCGTTCTGTAGTTTCTGTCTACCCCAAGGGAAGAATTTTTTACTGCTTTGTTGGTCTTTTTATGGCAAACGCACTACTAAAGGACATCGCTCATTATAACAGCACCGCTCCGACACGGCAAATAACTTGTCATTCAAGTTAGGATTTTAAATCAAATGCAATCTATTTTACGATGGCTATACATAATAAAGATTGTGGGTTCAAATCCGGGCAAGTACCAATTTGACTTTTTCGATTCATATGTACTTTCTGAGTTTATCTTGGACATTACTGACATCGGTGAAAGAAAACATCGTGAAAAAACCTGGACCTATAGTTAATATAAGTCTGAAATAACCAACACGTCTTGAGCAAAGGTGGTGATCAATGCTCGTGCCTTCTCTGTATGAGAAGAGACCTTTGCCCTGCAGTGGGACAGTAACAGGCTGGTATTATTTATTATTATACAGAATAGTGAACGGCTCGGCGGCCGCTCACTACCTGCTAGTCACACGTAAAATAGACTTTATTTATTTATTTAATAAATTTGATTTAAATCCTAACTTGAATGACAAGTTATTTGCCGTGTCGGAGCGGTGTTATTATAATGACCGATGTCCTTAAGGTCTACTATATGGGGTCCTGTCTGTGTTCTCCAGGTCAGGCAAAGTATTGTTTGGTTTTCCATCAGTTTTTTCTTAGTAACACCCACAAGTCTGGAATCTATTACAATCAATCTGCCTAGCCTTGTCCCAACTATTTTGGGATCGGCTTTCAGTCTAACCGGATGCAACTGAATACCAGTATTTTACATGGAGCGATTGCCTATCTGACCTCCATAATCCAGTTACTGGGTAACACGATACCCCTTAGTAAGATTAATGGTCAGACTTTTGGGCTTCTGACTAACCGTAACGACTGTCAAAGAACTAAGAATGACAGCCGGGATCAACGGCTTACTCTGCTTTCCGAGGCATTGAGAGGTCTCCCTATGTAATGGATGGCCACCCATCTACGAACCGATCGCGGCAAGCATTGCTTAACCTTGAAGATCGACGAAATTTTTACAATTACGTAACTGTCTTGTACATGGAAGGAAAAGAATCCAATAAATCATGTACTAAAGTTCCATTTTGATTGTATGCGTGACTGTTTCAGAATTTTAATGCAAATTAACACACAATTTAGGGAGCTTCCTCTTAAATTCTCCCGGAAAATAAGTATGTTAATCGGGAAGCAGAAGCTTTATATTAAAATCCAAAACTAAAAGCTAAATTGTTTCGCTCAGGTAGAAATTGTTAGCTGAAAGTAAAAATTGTTGTGCTAAAACTTTTTGTACACAACATCCTCTAAAAGCCACTGTAAAACTAAATTAATTACCTACTCATTAAAAAAATGTGTGTATTAAAAACAGTATACCTGGTAGAACAAAGCTGTGTTCCGGTTTGAACGGTAACGCTACCAATGAAATTACATGTATTACAGAATTTTCAACCTTGTGTTTATCGTTGGCAACGTATTGACAAAGCAAATCCCGTGGAGTTGCACGTATCTATAAGCTTTTTCTATAAATAAGGTGTGAGAAGGCAAGTTACTTCTGATAAAAACTTCGTCATATTACTGTTTTCGCAACTTCACCGCGTGATGATCTCCGCTCGGTTTGGAAACTGGTAGGCATACCCAAAATAAAAATAAGACGAATAAGCACAAATATAAACTAATATCTAAACCAATATTAGGTAAAACAAAAATTTTATAGATTGAAAGTTACACACACTATTTTGCCGAGTGTTCTATATTCTATGTTATGGGGTTTGATTTCTGCACTTAGTCCTTCAGGTGGACCATTGTGCGTTGCCAAGTGTTATAGGATATAAATTTTAAACTAATATTATAAAGAGGTAAAAAGGGGGCTCGTGGTTAAATAATAACAGCCGCACGGTTCGATCTTGAAGGTTAAGCAACGCTTGTAAAGGTCAACCCGTGGATGTGAGTCCATCATTGCCTGGTTGCGGCCAAGGCTTGTATAGTACTTTTCTCAAGCAATACGCGGAAATTCAAACTAAGTAAATTAATTATAAATTCCAGAACCCATGACGAATAAAGAAATTTTTTTCACGCGACTATATATGTTCACTCTATTTGATAAGCTAGTTTGAAATTTAAATAAAATCTTTGATAAGTTACCTCTTTGGTTGCCATGGGTCGAAGTAAAAAGTTAGTTCTATTTTTAAATAGCACGACAGTTATAAGTTTTCATAGTAATTTATTTGGCCGCTAAACACGAGAGTTATGGATTTGCATAGTAACATGTGTGGTCAAAAAGTCAAAAACATGTCCTGGTCAAAAACAAGAAAGCGTCCGGCCTACCGGCCGGACGCTTGCTTGTTTTTGACCAGGACAGACTTTCACTGTTCTTTTTCTAACTTTTAATGTTCGAATTTCCAAGCATGTTTGAGAAAAGTTAATTGTCATATTTTCATTAGGTACTTATTCATTAATTCCAATCAATCATAATTTGACGAAATTCGTAAGTTATTCACAATATTTTTGTTAGGCTTCCCTGTAGCCCCCGTATATTTGATACGGCTGATACGGCGGTAGCTACGCTCCTGCTGTTCAGTAGAGACATAATTACCTACAGTAACGGATGTACGAGTATAATTCTTGTATCTAACTTCAGATTTTTCCCTTAATTTCCTCTTACGTAGCTACATTAAGATTTACAGTCGCCCTCAAACAACACTTACAGCCAAGAGTAATGTCTACAGGCACAATGCGAATGTTGCGTCGTCAATTTTAAGCCACCAGAGTTTATTTGCATCTCTCTTACATTGTAAACATCGCCTTACATGTTGTTAGGGAACTAAGTACGGTGGATATGATATTTGACTTTTATTGTTCAAGATTCAAGATTCAAGATTTATTTATTGTTTGTCACAGGTGGAAATTCAGCTCTTAAAATTAGCAAAGAACAAACAACTTAACAAAGTATCACTGTAAAATACCCATGGGGTGTACAATCTTTAAAATTTACAATTACATGTCAAAAGAAAAACAAAATAAAATCATTCAAGTAACATAATAACCATTAGAGAAAATAAATTAAGTATAAATATCAATTGGTATTTGTCATAATTATTGCATCATTAACGTCATATTAAATAAATTTTGTTGGTGAAAGAATAAGTTTTATGATTACAATCCGGTCGTTGAGAGAATGCGTTCCTGACACCTGTCAGTTGGACAATATTTCTAGTGGTAATAAAGATTAAATTCGCAAACCATACTGACAGGTGTCAAGAGCGCATTCTCTCAACGGCCGGACTGTAGTAGGTGTATTCAAAGGACTGGTAAGCAATGAAGCGATTTTACTTATAAAGTTTTACTCATTGAATTTTATTTATTCCGTGATTTACCTTAGTGTTAGCCACGCACTAACGACAAACTAAAGTAGGTATATCCAGCGTGTATCAGAAAAATGTGGTCATATTTAAGGGTGTGGTACAGACCATCAAATTGAACAACTCACACACACAAAACGTCAATACCTATTCGACCCAAATGTATGGGATGCTTATTTTTTGCGATTACGATATTGGTCCCATTGAGAAAGTTGTTCAGTCCTTAACACTTTCCGGGACACTGAACGAGCCACAATAGAAGTTTTATTGTTATGATGTCTATGGGCGTTTAGTGTTCCGGAAACTGTTAAAAGACTAACCAGAGGTCTTTCTTACTACAGAAAGTAATTCTGGTCTTATAAATTAGAATTTTTCTTGGGAAATGAATTGATAAAAACTAAGGCAAGCTTGTAGCACTCTTCAGAACGTGACCTGTGGTATATTATTTAGACATTTGTTAATAACATCATTGCACTCTGGGTATCAAAATGCTGGTAACTTGCAAAATGTATTGCCCTTAATGGCATGACAATGAGATGTCATTGAACAATTCTCTTTCATGTGTATTACGCCGACGCGACCGTCTCTTTTAAAAGTGTCTTATAATCTCATATTTTGAATGATTTTATGCTGTTCTCACATATATGTAGTATCAACGAGAATATTCTACCCAGGATTTTATGATATCTTGATTTAAAAAAAAGTGTCCTTGGAGTTTCTTGCCCGTTCTTCTCCATAGAGATCTACATTTTGGAACGTGCAACGAGCTTCAACTTTCCGACTATCTGACCGACTCCTTGACGATTCAAAAGTGCCTGCCTGTAAACGGTTTAACAGAAATAAATAGTTTGAGTTTGATTTTCGCATTTGATCCAATAAATTCTTATCCAGCTTTCCAAATCCTTGCTCGACGCGACAAGAATCTTCAATTTAAACGCACACCGTTGTTTATACGAGTATGTACATACATTTGATCACCTGTGTTTGTGCTCTACACTCACCAGAATCTACTCCGTTGCACGTTTAACACTCCACCCTTTTATTTTCCTAGTTGCTGTTTAAACATTTTGTTGGTACAACTCTTGTACTATATAGTGTACTGTAGGGTGGAGGATCTTGTTGGCAGTTTATTTAAGTTCAGTTTTTACGTGAGAATGTTGGTTTTTGGAAGGAACAAGGGATATACAGTTGTTTATTCGTAAAACAAGGAGTCAAGTACTTTCATCAACAGCTTGCCCTTTTTGCAACAATTTTGGTGTCGACTTCCTCCAAATATTTTAGACGAAGAGCAGAGACTATGATCTGAATTAAACAGACATTGATTTGAACAGTACGGTTAGACCAACACCGGTATTCTAAAGGTGTGTCCAAACATTGAGCGGCAACCGTGCGCGGGCTGCCGCGCGCGACCTGCTGCGCTGTGTTTGGGCGACTAGCGCGCGCGAACGCTTCTGTCTAACTGCCGCGCACAAACATTTTTAGGACACATTCGTCACTAATTGTGTCTGGACGTATTTCTGCAGACGTATTAAAGGCTAGGCAGATTGATTTTGCCAACTGCAGTGCGCGGCGTGTCTCGGATGTGCCGCGCAGTACTGACGCGCCAACATTCGTCGGTTTGGTCCTAATTAGAACGCGTCAGAAATGTATCCTGCAAACGCCGCGTTTTGCTGCCGCGCTCTTGCCGCTCAATATTTGTACACATCTTAAGGCTGATAATACTATAGAATGACTGGTATCAAACTATTAAAAAAGTCTTATTACATTCGAAATAGAAGTTTTGACATGTTCTTCGAGTTATACACTTCTGACTTACGTAAGTGACTGTAACGATAATACATTTGCCTTTAACGTAATCAAGTCAAATTTGTGTCCGGTTGATGTCAATAGGCTCCCCATTACATGGGACTTAAACAACTGGCGAAATATGGCTATACTATAGGTACACCTCTGCATAACCCTTCGGGGAGTACAGCCGTGGTGTTATGCAACATTTCCTGATAAACAAAATGGCGTCGGTGACGGCAATACAGACTCTATTGTTCGGGATGAATCCGTCCACATCCAAGACTACTTACTTTCTCAATTTTTGTGCGTTCTCTTCTAATCAGTATAGTCCAGTCAATAACAAAATAAAACATCGCAAACGCGCATGTAACTACGATTCTCTTATAAATATATTGTTAGGTCCCCTGAGAATAGTTTACACCCAAGTTTGCAATGCTGAAAACCTTGTACAACTCCCATGGTGCTCGAAAAACTGCGAAATTTTGAAACTGGATTTATACCATCTCTTTTCTCTTTTCTTTTTTTTTTTTCTCATTTCTACCATCTCTAACACATATTCATTAATAATCACATTAATCACTTAAAGGTACCGACAAAAAAAAACATCAAATGACTCCAATACTAATAGGTATCGTGTACCCAGTAACTGGGTTGTGGAGGTCCGATAGGCAGGCGCTCCATAAACATAATCTCAAATACCTTCCACCTCATTATACAAAACGATTTAGTAATTCACCCTCGATTGGACACAGACATTTGTCAAACGACCTCATAAAAACTCAAATGAACAAAACTTACTTGAAAAGACAAGGGAAAATGAATAATTCAGTCGCACCCATTCGAATGGACATAATATTGCAAAACGTCAATGGAGCCGTAAAAAATATTGAGCCCAATCTGTTAGAGTATAAATCATTTGACATCTGCGATATTTCTGCTAGTAGCACTTATGTAATGTATCGGATTTTGGTAGAGTTTTGTCTTTTTTTTTTGCGTGTGTAGTGGTTTGTTCATGTGGAATTCCTACACTAGTAAGTGGTGCCAATGTGTGCCAGTTTACACCTAATCCCAATTCATTTGGGATTGGAATAGTACGTGATTTCTTACAATACATCTCTGACAACCTTATCTCTATTTATCTTTCACGCAATCCATTCATCTTTTCTTATAACTTACTCGTAACATAATATCACACACACACACACCCACGTTTCGCCAGTTATGTTTAAGTCCCATGTAATAGGGGGCGAGCTTATTGCCATCAACCGGGCACAAATCCGGACTCCGGGCTGCTACTAAGAAATTCCAGATGAAAAAACCCAGGGACACTTTGCCCGGGAATCGAATCCAGGACCTCATGCTCAGCAGTAGTGCTTGTGACCACTGGACCAATGTACTATTTCCTTATTATATTTTTTTGATGAGTAACATCTTTTCTCTCGCTTTCCTGCAATCTGTGGGAGTGATTTAGTGAAAAGGGACGGAAGTGTGTAACAGGAAGCCGGGGAAGCGCGCGCTATTTGATTTGACCAATTAGCGTGCGCGGTGCCATTCGCCGTCAGATGTTACCAGCCTATTTTCCAAGAAGTTGGTACTGTCAGCCAAGATGTCAGATGTTATTTATTTCAAGTAATATTGTCTAATTAATAGTAAATTCGTGTTAGTGAATATCTATATTTATAAATATGTTGGTGATACAATTATATTTAGATATAAGTATGTTACAATACTGAATCATTATTTCAGAATTCAAGGAATTGTACAATTCTGGTAATGTAACAACTCTGTAACAATATTCTGACAAACAAAAATAAACTATTACAGTACGACACAACTTAGATGTAGTATGAAATTGAACATTTGCATTCATTCGTTTCAATTTTACGAATCTATTTGGTTATATGACTTCACAAGTTATCGTGTTTGCGTAAAGATCATTTTCACCTAAAGCAGTAATAAATATTGGTGATTTTGAAGGCGCACTCAGTTCAGATGGTGATCGGTTTTACGTTTTTTGCCGATGCGACATCTAAGTTGTGTCGTACATAAATTTAGTCATCATCATTATTGGAATTATGGGTATCCAAATTCATAATTAACACTTTTTATTTGTCACATGCTGTCATATTTCACCAAATGGTACGTCGATGTGGTGTTCCAAAGGCGGAGAGGTGGTCACCTGTTCTGCGGTTACCGAAGTCGATTGACCAACCGCGTTTGACTGGCCTTAAATAGATTTAAAATAAAATATAGTTTCCGCACCTGTAGAGCCGTAAACAATATACAGGTGTGCTCCCGAACCTTTTCCTCAGACCCAAGAAAAAAAGGGTATGCTATAAAAAAGCAATATTTTCATAAACAAAACGTAATAAAATATAAAATTGGCGTAATGAAACGTATCCAAAGTATACAGGCATCGTAAAAGGTTATGTGCGCTTCGCTTTAATGAACACATAACAGCATTTATAGTCAATATCGATTTTACTATGTATCCCGACGGCCATTAAAAATAATGTATATTCCCTCGCGATGTGGAAACTGTTTATGCAAGGGATCTAAAAGACGTGTGCAGTTTCTTTGAGAATGTGATGCAACAGCGCTTAATATGTTAAGGTGTAGACACAATAGTTCGGTGCGGGGCCGCAACGATTAAGTTAGAAACGGTTTCGAAGCGACGCGACGTCAGCTGGCTATTAAATTATAACTTAGGAAGTGTCACTGAATTGTTTGAATATTGCAAGTGGCATTTGACAATTCAATTTGATGATTGATGTAGAGTGTGCGCCACGACAGAAGGCTGGCGGAAAATTGTGGAACTATATTTTATTAATGCAATGTGATGCAATGACATAGAGACTAGCGCCGCGTCAAAAGGACTTTATTGGAGTTACCGTTCTTAGAAGAGCGATAGTCGCCACATACAGTCCACAATTTACCGGTGAATGACGTCACTGAAACTTTATTAATAAAAATAAATTGGTGTGTTTTCCTAGATAGCGTTTTTTGACACCGTAAAGGCTCGTGCAGATCAGCGACGCGACGCCGCGACGCGACTCGAACAATACAATTTCTAAGAAAACTTCACGGTATAATAATAACCCGTGTAGCGTCGCGTTATCCTGAACAAAGCTTTAAGTCAAACCCCTTTTCCATCATTTTCATGACAGCCGTCCTTGCGGCTGTTATGTTGCGGCCACCACTCTTCTAGGAAACCGTAGCTTTATGGGCGAGAACACGTTTGCGGTGGGTCATTTAGGTAGGTAGGTAGGTACTTTGTACACCATGATTGCCGTGCCATGCTTTCTGTGTTTTTTGGGAGACAGCGGGCGTTACGTTACTAACAGTTGCGTTTTGACCCCGCATCACACAGATGAGTTTGCACCCTAATGCTTGATTTAAATTTTCTTATTATATGCATTTCATCGCCTTAATTAAATTGTTGATACAATTATAGAGTTTTTTTGGAAAATACACATACAATCCGTTTTTTCTATTGCAAGTTGTAACGCGTGTTTTTCTGTTTTTATCATTGGCAAAGATTCAAATACTACTGAGCTATGATGCCGTCAGTCGTCAGTTTGGTGCCTCGTTTAAAGTAAAGGTATATAATTATGCCTCGTTTAAATTGATATTCCAATAAAATTACTGTGTGATTAAAGTAACTTACTTACATAAAACAACGCTTCGACTTTTCCACTTTAACTTATGCATATTATACAGCAGAAAGCGTTTCGCTTGACTCACATCGAGGTGAATGCACTGAGTTATTTCGAAAATGTATTTACCTAGTCGAGTCTTGCGGATATAATTAACGGTAAGTGACGGTGAACGTTGATGTAAGGGTACTGGATAGGCTCGGTATAATTAGGGCCTGATCACACTGGCGATTTGCGAGCGAGTTATCAGCGAGGCGATTGTTCAACACGCTCGCTGCATGTGCGTAGCCAGCACGCCACGTGTGCGCAAAGTGTTCGCAGTATTTGAGTAACGAGAGCGATTGACATGAGTGTACAAGAAAGAGCGAGACAAGCGAATGTACAATATTGTAAAAACGTGGACAATACGTCGCGTAGTCGTGGCTAGCTCGCTTCGTACCCGCAGAAAGCACGTTCACGGATCGCCTCGCTGATAAGGCGCTTAGAATGTCATTGCACTGAGTGCTTATAAAAAGTGGGTCCAATTTGTTGCCGTTCACGGCACGTAAACGCCACATAACCGCTTTTTTAGTTTCGATAAATTTAGATTTACAAAATGGGTTCGACCATGCTGACCCAGCGAATGGTAAATAGCCACCATCGTCTATGAATATATGTAATTACATGAGGAATTGTTGGTCGTTGGTGCCATACTGCGAGCCAAAGGTGAATTTCACTATATGCTGCACCGGTTGACGTCATCACGTCAACGCCGGCTGTCACTGAAAACCAGCGCTGGGGCTCTGTCTCGCATAGGGTCGCAGCATTATGCTGAGCGATGGCCGTTTTGCGTGGACGTCACGCATATTTTCCCACAAATTGTTATTTTGGTGTATTTGTTCTTTCTTTGTGTCATGGTAATCGCAAATAAACGTATTTTCTTCTTTCCAAATGTCTGATATCATAACAGAGCTCATACCTTGTAAAACAATAGGTATGGTAGTAGTTACCTACCTAGTACATCCCCAAACAAGCTCCTACATAAAGAATTCTTCTATGGATACGTAAATACGTACTACTAAAACCAATAATTTTCATTAGACTGCACTTCTCTCATCACATTTGGTTCAATAAATTATGACTAAAGGTTCTCGTGGATAGGCGCGACGAGACTGTGGAAGAACAATTTCTATTAAATGTTCTACTAGATTCGTGTCGCGCTGCCGCGTCCCGCCAGTCTGAGGAACCCTTACCGTCTTTGTTGTCTATTATCCTCGGGTCGTTGCCTTTCCTAAAATACCTACACAACATAGATTTCAGTTTAGTTAGTTCTATCGTTATCGCCGTGGTTATCACTAACATTAAGAGCGACAAAGTTAAATTCAAAAACTTGTTAGTGTGTACTTATAACTAGTTTCTGTGCGCACGAAGTCATTTTCAAAGTGGGCGGTGCAGTTGTAAATGAAAGTTTTATCTTATTTGCGCTGTTATTTATTAAAGTATGCAAAGTTTTACTTTCCTACTTATGTTTCTTATGAATTATGCTGAGAAATTGGCAGATTCGATCAACGATGAATACTGGTTACTGTTGACCATTGTATCGTTGTTGAGAGGGCTCGCGGCTAAGTAATAACAGTCGCACGGGTCGATCGATCAGGTTAAGCAACAGTTGTCGCGGTCAGTCCGAGGATGGGTGATCATCTTTACATACCGAGACCCCTCCATCCTCCAAAGCACGTTAAGCCGTTAGTCCTGTGATACTTGGATCTTTGACAGTCGTCTGACTACCGGTCTTACAAAGAGGTTTACTCAGCAACTGGGTTGTGGAGGTCAGATGGGAAGTCGCTCCATGTAAAATACTGGTATTCATCTGTATCCGGTTAGACTGGAAGCCCACCCCAACATAGTTGGGAAAAGGCTAGACAGATTGATTGTGTAATACGAGTATATTTAGAATATCGTAACCGCGAATATTTCGTTTTAGATGTAAAAAAAGTATTTAGAAACTTTCCAAATGCCTTTTTTACACCTAAAGCGGTAACAACATCAAATTCAGTGTTATAATTGCAATTCATTATTAATATTCTAGTTCGCTACATTTCATATTTCCATCCATCGCCAAATTAATCAAGACAGCGAAATATTTGACATCTATTTGCGACGTTGCCCACTTTCAGAATAAACGCTCGTAAGTTTCAAGTAAGTACAGAACGATCAGATAAAGTTCTTCTGTGGGCCATCTGATCAATATTATTGATTACGTAAAGTCTACGTTATATGTTTTCCGCTTCACACGTCCCAAAAAGCATTTCTAGTTACAATCTACATCTTTATCACAGAAACAAAGCAGAGTACACACTATACCGCCCGTCACCGCGCAAACAGTGAATACCCGGCTCAATTTCATAGTTCAAACAGACGCGTTAACTGTGTACTCTTGCCATTATTGCTTATATGCACGCTTACTTTATTTGTGCATACGGTTTTAAGTACTATGAAGGATGGATAGAGTAGGGAGGAGGAGGATTCATTATGAAGATTGGACATGGATGCCTGTCGATTGAAAACTCAAGGGTTGAGTATTCTGAAAAGCCCAAAACGAATACCCTTTAAGAAATATTTTAGGCTGAATGTAGGGCAAGTTTAAAAAAACGAAGGATGGATTGATGGCGAGATGATTCAACTAGAAAGGGGACTAATAATAATCCTCTCCAGACCGAATTTTGGCTTTGGCGAACAATCGACGCGGGAGATATTATAGTGCACAAGTGTATGCGCAGAAACAAGTGCACTCTCTCTTCTCTCACTCTCTTAGTCCAATTGGACGGCAATACGAGACGACCGGAGGGAGGTCAGGCGCAGGACCAACGGCTTATCGTGACCGAGCCACGGGGGTATCACACCGCCAACTACCAAACTCCGGGCCGTTACTTAAAAAATCGTATTGGAAAATAACATTTTGCCCAATCCAGGAATCCACGCTCAGCAGTATGTATTTAGAGAAGTATGGAAGATGAAGAGCTGCCGCGGTGCTGACCCCAAAAATAAGGGCAGGAGAAAGATGATGCCTGTCAGCACAGGTTCCACAGAGTAGCAGGTCTTGTAGACCTGGCCGTGGGACCGCTAGTAGCATGCAAATACTTCGTACAAATATACAAAATTGTTTTTAAAAAAATCTGCCACAAAATATAAACGATTAACGTTAAAGATAAAGATCATTTATTTGTCAAACATGCGTTTACATAAACTGAGTAATCAGACATGCAAGGTATTGAATTAGTAATAGATGTGTGCGTCCATGTTTTGCCAATAACGGCGTATTTTGTAGGTTTTTTGTTTCGTTATACGCGCTTTAGTTTGTCGAGTGAAAGTTGTGTCGCACTTTCTTGCGTCGTCCGGTCGTTTGTCGAGAAAACAATCAGTCGCACTAACGTACGTCGAGTTGATGTGCTGTCGCACCACTGATGGTTGACATATCGTACTGTCGCCCTAACATTTGTCGCGTATTTGTTTGTCGCAACCATGATATGGAGTCGTATCTAACTAACTAACTAGCCTGTATTGTCCCACTGCAGGGTAACGGCCTCCCATCTCCCTTTTCCTCACAATTCTGTCTATTGCTAGTGTCGGCCAGTCCTCTCGGTAGGAGTCAAGCTCATTCCGCCATCTTGGTCGCGATGTCATCGTGCGTTTAGTGGGACCCAATCATCGGTGGGTCTCTTAACCCTTTTGTCACCTGACATGCGGCACGTCCAGCCCAGTCCCACTTAAGCTTACAGGTATAAAAAACAAAACTGCATACTAAAGTAATCCTATATAACTATGGATTAAACATTATACCTGCCAAGTTTTGAAATCCACAATATTCTGCGCACCCCAACAGATAAGTAGCGTGAAGATATATAAAACAGAACCCAAAACTGCTATATTCGCAGGCCGTTTCACCTCCCGCTAAGCCGATGGGCCTGTACTACTGAAAATTTACTTAAGCTCGTATAAACGAACGCATCTTGGGGCCTTATTCATAGTCCAGTATTTAAACCTTAAGATAAAACTCGCTTACCAGAAAGATAACCGCTTGGTAAAGCTTGCGGAAATCCACTGGATAGGGGTAGCAGTGGACCGGTCTTTGTCCAGCAGTGGACCTCTGTCGGCTGAAATAGTGATAAAATAAAATAAGCAAACAACAGATTTTATTGATAACCATGCTTCCATACTGAATGTATCCTTTATCATCATCTCATTCACGGAGGCGATCGGCGGCGGCGATCTCTCGCGTCCGGCCCTGGTTCAGGCCATGGTCCGGAGCGAGAGTGCATGGGAGGCTGTCACCTCCTTCTGCGAAGCAGTAATGCTCGCGAAGGAGGAGGCGGAGCGCGCGAGGGCGAGGCAAAATGCGCGCCCTCGCGCCCCTAGTCGCCGCAGGAGACGCCCCGAGCGTCGGGAGTCGCGAGCCGACTTCCGGCCACCGTAGGCGCGGGCTTGCGGACGGTGAGCAATGGGTAGCTCGCCGTCCGATAGGGACCAGGCCCGGGTCGACGGCGCGTTGTGTTCCACGCGCGCCTCAAAGAGATGTCAGCACCAACTGACGGGGTCCGGAAGGGCCAATGCCTGCCGGGGTTGCGAGTTTGTCCGAAAGGGATATCGCGACCCCGGCACACAGGCAACGGAACGAACACGGGTGGGTTTTAGTCAGTAAAAGTCTGACACGCCCTCCCGCTCCGCCCAGAGCGGGAGAAGTAAAAAAAAATCATCATCTCATGTTACATTTTGAAGTACCTAGGTACTGCGTAGTTCTCGGTTGGGTCGGGTACTTACAAGATAACACCGTGGAAGTGGCAAAGTTTGGGGTCAGCAAATTTTGAAATACTGTAGTTGCCAGAAATTCGAAGAAAAAAAGGAAGAAGGTAGGATTGTCAGATCGATCAGATAGTAATTTCTGTTCTCATTTGAAGTTCCCGGTAGGGCCATGTACGAAGTCGGTCGATCGTTTAAAAATATGGGCATCTCATTAACACGCAATCATGGCTTGGTGTCAAGTCATAAAATATACTTTTATGGGGTGACAACACAAATCGGCATTAGTTATGTAAAACATTAGCAATTCCATACGCTCCACCATAGTGATTGCCGTTATAACTTTCCCTATCTAGAATATCACCAAAAGTATCACTATAGTTCACTATTAAAATATTTATATATTTTTTTGTAAAAAAAATGCACATTGTACACTTTTTGTACTTTCCTGTGGGCGGGGTTCTCAGAATTCTCCTATGTAATGTAGCAACGCCGCATACACCACACAGTTTTTTATTACATACTAGATTGACGGAAGGAATTTGACGCGGACGAAGTCGCGGTCTGCCCGCGACTTCGTCCGCGTCTAATTCCTAGTTCCCCCGACCCACCGCGTCGCATAGCATCGCCCGCCGCGCTCTTACTTCATTTTCGCTTAGCGTTCTTTCTGACTTTTTTTGCTTTTTACTCGGCACCTAAGGGTCGTAGCGTGATGTTAAATAGCCTATACTCTTCCTCAAGAGTTAGGCTATCAAATGTAACAATCATTTTTCAAATCCGACTGGTAGATGGTTGTACCTGCAGAGATTAGCGCGTTCAAACAACAAACTCCTCAGCTTTAGTATTAGTATAGATATTGATGATTCAAATTCATTTTCCTAGTATTCTCGCAGTAAACTAGTTGGTACCCGTACTTGCCTTAGTGGCAAGTACGGGTAAGGTACTCAAAGAACAAACCCGTCCCGCCTACACATACGGCCCAACGGTCGTCTATTTATCTCGAGCACAGCTCTGAATTAATTAATCTCAGACCAGAATCACCTTCATTGTGTAAAGTGCGTAACTATTCGAGCACGGGACAAGTTTACACATTCTGGAGAAATATGCGCAACACTATCTTGTGGAGCGGTAGTGATGGGAAATAGTTCGAGATAATGGCATGATGTGTTGTGTATTTTCGGATCGTTTTTTTTGTGATGCTTAGTGTGAGCTGTTATTGGAAAAGAACTTATTGTGCTATAATTTCTAAATTCTATGATATTGGAATGAACATTTAATTATCTAATCTTAAAATAATAAAAATATCTTTAAGAAGGAGAAAATGTAAGAAATGTACCTATCGGGAATGTAGGTAGTGCTGTTTTAAAATCTGATGGACTGGAAACTACATCGAGGTTATACAACATTAATTTATTTTAGTGTTTTTGTACTAAAGTCACGAATGACATTTAGTGTTATTGAGGACTAGCTGTTGCCCGCAGGTTCGCCCGCGAGGGCCCTAATTATTTTTCTAAAATAAATTGTTTTTTTGTTATATTATTACCGTATATACTTTCATATGCATTTAGTAAAAAGCTATTTTGACATTACAAACAGACACTTTTTCAATTTTATTTATATGTATGTATATAATTATATGTTGAATGATGATATCATAATAAAAATGAACACCTCGTGATAATCCCGTCTCTCACGCACAGCACTACTTGAGATACGAAACGTGCAGGTAAACTAGAGATGTAGTTAGCGCGAGGTTGCTTCGCTACGAGATATTATTAAATGCTATCCAAGATTTGTGAATGTACTGTCTGATTGTTATGTGGATACTGTATTCAGACTGAGAGTATAACTGTATGTGCTTCCATATGGTTGGATTCAAAGACGTTGGTAAAGCAAAATGTTGGATACTAGTTTTACTAAAGTTAGATATTTTCTTCATGTTGATCCTGGTTCCTTGTTAGAGCGTCCCACGATTCATTGCCGACGAAGCCTGCCTTCTAAATATTAATAAATTCAGGAGCTGTCGTGGGACACACGGTTGGAAAGAAGTTCCTTTCGCTGTACATTGTGTATTAATACAGAGCCATCTAGTGTGGTCTTAAGTTTCAAGTGCCAAAAGTTTTAACTAAGCTAAAAACTTATACTAGATGGTTTTGTATTAAAACAACTAAAACCTGAAACTGACTTTCTCGGGCAAAACGCTTATTCGTTACGTTAATCCCAATGTATGCGAGTAGAAAAAGTAGTGTATGATACTACTCGTAACTAGGTATTAAAACACTCGTGTAATACCATTACAAAACTAGCACTCGTATTTTAATACCCCTCATTATGCAACAGTTTCATAAACTACTATTTTGACACACTAAACTTTTCATCGGCCCTTTCTTCACTGGTCGCTACGCCTCAAATTCCGACATGCACGCGCGCGAAGCCGCTGGCAAAAGCTATTAAATTATATAGTACGAGAGCTCAACACCAAAACCATGTCACATCGTTTTACGGTCAAAACCGTATAAAATCGTTAGTTTAGACTCAAAATTCAAACTCAAAGCATTTATTTCAATTATACCATTTACAGGCACTTTTGAATTGTCAAATAGTCGTTCAGTTAGTCAGAAAGTTGAAGCTAGTCACCCATTCCAAAACGTAGATCTTTATGGAGAAGAACGGGCAAGAAACTTCAAGGACACTCTTTTCAATATAGATATTACAAAATCCTGGGTATATTATTCATGTTGCTTCTATATGTGAGAAAAATGTACAAAAATAATCAAAACAATTCAAAATATAAGATTAAAAATAAGCCCTGGCATGGTGGATCAGCACCATCCAGTTCAACCATTTTGTAGGGAACCGAATGATCCAACACACTCGCTACCATCAGCGAGACATTTAAGTGAGCATGACATACTCTCAACTGCCATGCTCTTTCAAGTCAACATACATCTTAATAACATAATAAACGGCTCCATGGTACTCACATTTACAAAAATTTAAAAAATGCTTCTAAATTATACAAAACTATAGTTTGCAATGTGTTTGAGAGAATTTTACTATCAAAAAGAAAGAAAATCATTATTATTTATTAGAGTATTCAACAATTAAAACTTGGTTAAATAAAAATGATAATTCTGAACCAGTTTCGGTGGGTAGTACCGGTCAGAAACGTCACAGTTTTGTTTCGTCACAAAAAAAATTGGCAGACGGTTTCATCACAATATGTCTGATAAAAAATGTTTTGATACCGCACCGACCAATAAGAAAACGGCCAAGAGATTTCCTATGGAATCCTAAATTCCACGCAGACAACAACGCAGTTCACGGAATCAGCTTTAAGTCTTAGCTAAGTCTAACACAACCCGCCAACTTCATCAACAAAAAATTCTCATATCAGTTACTCACGCAGTGATAGCAGCCGGCCGCGTGAGGGACGTCGTTCAATTTGTTGTTCACAATCCGTTTCCGATTGCTCTGTCATCTGGCTGATTGATGGTGTTTGTGTAAAACGTCTTAGATTAGCGGGGGGGATGCACTGGGTAGAAAAAACGTAGCGGTTGTACGTAATAAAAACGCTTTCGATAACTTGTATTGTATGTACCATCAAAGAAGTTCATATCTAACCAGTTTCAAAACAAAATCCCGTGAACACGATGACCACGATGACCACATCTGTTACCGGCCCAGTGCTATAGCCGCCGAGCGCTGCAACCCAGAATAGCCCTTACAGTGGTTAGATATGAACTTCTTCGATGGTACGGTCGACGGCACGTCGGTGGGAACACTTAGACCTTGAGCTAGACTTGCGTGGTACGTGAGCAGTGATAGCCTAGTGGTGTGACCGTCAGACTGCCAAGTCTAAGTTCTCGAGTTCGAACCCAACGCACACACCTCTGTCTGAAATAATTACCGTGTTAAAAATAGCCTTTATTACTGCGAAAGCCTTTTTTAATTGGCAAGAAGTTTAATTTATTCTAAAACTAGCTACGTCCCGCGGTTTCACCCGAATAAGTCTCGATTCCTCGGGAATATCGGGATAAAATTATTCTATATCCTAACCCAGATCATGGTCTATTCATGTGCCAAATTTCATGCAAATTCGTTCAGCCATTTTAAAGTGAAACAGCTTTTGCATTTTTAATATTAGTTAGGATCTTGGTAGGTAGTACTTAACGTTTTCGTTTCTCACCACCAAAACTATTCCTTGAATTCAAACTATTTCTCATCCAGCTTCGGAGCCGGAGATTCCAGTATACCTGCAGAAGGATCATTTGGCGCGTGGCCAAAATCGGAACTAACGCCGCCATCTTATTTTTTGAATAAATGTACAAAACAATTCCACAAATGTTTACCAACAGCGCCCCCGTGTCACAGTATAATAAAGTAACAGTACAACGTCTCGGCAGTGACCTTGAAATAATTACCTACGGCCGCTCGGTAGATAAACCTTCCGCGTCTGTGCGTTACTGCTGCGCACTCGAGACTGTTGCGTACTGGTATACACTGAGATTTCGAAGCGCGTCGTTTCAACCGTTTTCTATGAAGACGTAATCCTGTTACTTATTTATATTGTGCTCATATCAACGTCATTCATGCGCCAAAAGATCCTTATATTAATGTATGATTACTTCCCTAGTATTGTTATTTACAAAGTGTTGATTGCGACGAATGTGACGTACGTCGATCACACTCGAACGGTGACAATTGACTAATCAGCGATCGATGCGGTAATCAGTTCTGCGGCCGAATTGTGGTACATTGTAAATTGCATGCGCCTGTCCCTTCGCTGACGATTAGCAAAAAGCGTGTAGAGCTCGTAACTAGAAACGAGTTAGCGAGCAACGAGCAGCGAGTGTGTAGTTCGGATAGTTTTTTCACTGGACTATGAGCGTCAGTGCGAGTGCAAAAACTAGAATGACTGCCCAGTGACTTAGTAGTATGCGTATGTACCAAGCGAGTGTCTCTCAGCGAGTGTTCTACCCGCTCAGCGAGTGTCGCTGAGCGAGTATTTTCTTTGATCGACTATTAATATCATCATTATTTCAGCCCGGAATCACCCACTGCTGGGTATAACCCTCCTCTTTTTTCTGCTATGCTTCCCGGTTGCGTGCGTCTCTCATTCAGGTGTTTCCCACGACTTTGACGATATCATCAACCCAATGCAGTTTTGGACGGCCCTGGTTTCTTTTGCCTAACCTTGGCCTCCTTTCGGGCATAGCTTGACTCCATCGGCCATATCTCCGCGTCTAACTAGATGTCCTGCCCAACTCCACTTGAGGCGCATCGCCCTGTATGCGACGTCGTAGACTTTCGACCGACGATTGATTTCGGTGTTACGTACTCGGTCTAGTTGGGTTATGCCAAGCAATACTTGTATTAATATGTTTCTCTAATACTGGCACAGGACCTACATCTACTGTACGTTTCTTTTTTGTAGTCGCTTCCTCGTCGGCGGTGGGACAAGTGCCTTACGGCAGTTTGGTTTGTTCTATTTGTGGTGCATAATGAAGATCATAAGAATTTGTTTATGAGTCAGGCACGATCTAGCATACATTATTTTGATGATGTGACTATTCATTCTTAAAAGAGGAGCTTGGATAAGGTGACTAATTATGGTTAGTAGGTACTGACGGTTTCAGCCCGGGTCAAAACGCCACATTGCCCTATATCAGTTCCGATCATCAAGTCCCTGATGATCAGGAGTGCTTTGAACTACTGAAGATCTTGGATTAAGAAATAATAGAACTGTTTTGCATTAAAACAAAACAGTTATTATGTTATGAAAAACATAACATTTGATTTGAAGAAGCTGTCTTAAATTTTACCGATAATAAGCATAAAACGTACTTACGCGTGCCAAAAGTTACCTGTGGACCTTTCACTCACGCAGAAATCGCGGCTGCCAGCTCGATCTGTCACTCATGACAAGTGTCAATCATAGAAGTCTTCAAAAATTCAACAGCAAGCAAATTGCTCAAATGTTATGTTTTTCATAACATAATAACTGTTTTGTTTTAATGCAAAACAGTTCTATTATGTTTCTTCAAAACATAACATTTGATTTGAAGACCTGTTTGGTATCTGCTGGTGAAAGAGTACCCGAAGGATGTAGACGCTATGTGAATTAAATATTATATGGAACGAACGAATATTTCAGTCTGTATTAATTAAATGTTCCAATAAAACAATTAAGTGTTTTCAATATATTTATCTTAGTAGATGCAGAAATGACCACATCTTCCTTATGATGTTAAAGATTAATGGCAAATTTATTTGCCTTATTTAAGGTGAATATAAATTATAAGGCTACAGTATGCTGATAATAGAAAATTAATGGGACTAAACTGAATAATAATCTCATCAATAAAGGAGAATTGGATCACTCATATCCTTAATTAATATAAGTTTAGTTACTTACTTGGAAATTATGAGATCAATCAAATGTACAGACATTTTTGAATGTCATAGTAAGCAATTTTATAAAGATGTGGAAACACAAACTCAATGTCATACATACATGACAAAGTTAAAATTTCGTTGAAACTGAAATTTAATTAGGACCTTTTATTAAAATGGTCAATAGGTTAGTCAAGTGGTGATGCATGTAAATGAAGTCTCATCATTTGTTAATTAAATTAACTTGAAATGTGAATCATGTACACAAACATAATTTTAATATTTTCTTAGGGGATTAAAAATTATCATATAATAAATCCTCTTCCTCTCTCACAGAGAGACCCTTTGTCCACTCAGTGGGAACATAATAGCCTGAGCATTATAATAATAATAATTCTTTATTTTTCGGACAACATACATACTCGTACATTATACATTCTCTTGAGAGGTAGCCCTCTCTTTTACTACTTTACGAAAGTAATTTTTCTGTCTCTAGCGGCTCTTCCAGTTTCATTTCATCTGATAATCTATTTTCCAGCCAGCCTCCCGAAGGCTACCACAGACCTTATACTTCCTAGAGGCTCCTCAATCTTAGTTTGTTTAAAAATGAATCTAGTCCATTCTATGGAGAGGCAGTGTTGTCTTTCAAGGCAAGCTTAACCACACCTGTTATTGCAAACCAAAATCAACAAGGATTATGGTAGCTTTTAAGTAAACATCTTGATTGTCAGTGTCTTTGAACCATATTTTGGCCACACTATTATTCAAAATCTTGAAAGTTGTGAGATGTCTTATATTATTAGGTTAAGCATGTAAATCTACGCCAAGCAAGGGGTATCTTTTTATCCCATATGGGTGCCTGGGTAATGCTTTTGAAACTTACAAATGGACAAAATCTGTTTAGAAGCGATCAGGTTATTAAGGGCTAATGCCATGCAATCTACACTATGACATTCACCTCTGAATAGGAGCTTTATAAGTAAGTAGTATGGATTATCTCCAAATAAATTTTAGCAAGTACCTTGTTCCTCTATCGACCACTGCCCCTTGCAACCTGACTGCCCCCCTCCCCCAACTTTCCAAGCTAGGAGTTGCAGCTTGTCAGGTCTAAGAGGTTCTTACATGGATCCTGTACTGGTACTGGGTCTAGTATGGGGCGATTTATATATAGTACGTCCCCATCCCATTACCGAGTTCAGATGGCTGAACACTCGGTCTTAAATTGGGCGAAGAGAGAACACCCATGCTAGTCAATGCTGTCACCTCTGACTAAAAGCATCGTAGAAGCATCGCAGAAGCTTGCCAAGCCATCGTTTGAGTCCCATGTGACGTACTGTCGCACAACGGCCGACTTATCTTACACGAAAAGGTCGTAAACGTCGAGGACGCCCCACTTTGAAACATGGCCTCCGAGGCCTGGGGCCTGGAGCAACAGGAGCCAATCAGGCTGGTCTGTTCTTAAAAGCGGTCGGCTAAGCCGTTATAACACTTAACCTCCCCGGGAGGTAAACCGCTGACAGAGTGATGTTAAGCTAACTTCGTCGTTTTGCAAGATAGGTTCAGGAGAGCTAGGAAAATGTATCCCTCGCTCATCCTTGAATGTACGACAAATGGTCTGTTGTCGGAATGAATTAAATTACTAGAATATTTGCACTCTGAAGACTGGCTTTTGTGGCTGCTTATTACTGCGTATATGGCAAACATCTCTCGCAAATTCGAGTGCCATTTTTTTTTTTTTTTTTTCTGGTTTGTTCAAGTTCCTGACAAGAGTAGAATACTCTTTATAATTTACACCATACGAATTACAGATATAAATGTAGAAATTGTACATATGGTGACACAATGGGCGGTATTATCACAAAAAGCATCTTTTGGATGTATAGAGTGGCCCATTTATGTGGGCTTACCTTTCCTCCACGGCATGTGTGGACAGGAAGTGGGTTACCTTACCATGTGTAGAGGAACTGAGCTGTGGTCTATCAAAAGCCTTTGGCCACCACATTAACTCTTGGCAAACCAATGGAGCAACCTTTGTTAATTTCTCTTGGTCTGCCCTTTTCAACTATTTTGCAGACAGGGCCTTGTGACTAGTATCAGTACACAAAAAGGCCTAAATCTTCTAAATCCTGATTGAGATTTAGAATTTGCTTAGGAAATTTACTTCTCATCCAAGCTTTTTTAGGAGTTCCAGTCTCTGAGACATAGAAATAAAAAATTTACAGGCTCGCAAATTCTCTATTCAAACAAAAATCTAATTTTGTGATGGCCCAGTGTTTAAGGCCTCGACTCTCACGCATGAGGTTGAGGTTTCAAATTCAGGCAAGTACCAATGTGACTTTTTCAATTCATATGCATTTTCTGAGTTTATCTGGCACATTACTGACATTGGTGAAGGAAAACACTGTGAGGAAACCTGGACTTATAGTTATTATAAGTCTGAAATCGCCAACCCGTCCCGAGCAAGCATGGCGATCAATGCTGGTGCCTTCTCTGTATGAGAAGAGGCCTTTGCCCTGCAGTGGGACAGTAACAGGCTGGTATTATATTATAAACAAAAAGACCTAACAAGGGAACTATTTCATGAACAGCTACCCTTCATTCATTAATAAAACATTGCTTGCATTTTACTTTTCAATTGTCATCATCTTACTTGAGTATAAACAATAGGCTATTTGATTATAATATCATAATATTAGAAAACCACATAGATTAATATTTTGCGTTTAATAAAAATTTGCAGAATTTTCTGAAACTAGAATTGTTCTGAATATTAATATTTTCGGTCTTTGACTTAGCAATAGAAATTTGTGGAATTTGCTAAAAATAGAATTGTTCTGAATATTATTAATTTATTTATTCGACTTCTTGTTAGGATCTTATCATTCCCAAGCTTTTACATGGTTCTTTAGACGGCCTGAATCTTGTCAACAATATGAATCTAGGCCTAGTTATTCTTGCTATGATCCTGTTTATCATGTCTTTTAATATAAAAGAACTAATTCTTATAAAACCAGCTTTAACTAAATATACATATTGTGAGTTTTAAATTGTTTAGTGGCTGTATTTGTTCCATTTCTAATTTTGATAGAGCAAGCTAGCTCCTGATGATCATAACTATAAGATTTTCTTAATTATTACAAAATACAGCAAAGAAAAATACAGTATTAACATTATAAATTATAATGTTGTTTAAATATTTAGTATTTCCTAATAGTTATAGAACCGGCTTTACCGGTTAATGTCATATTTAATTAGTAATTTTAATGTTCTGAATGCAAATTAGAGTTCATAAGAGGTGCTGAACCTCTTTAATGTAACAACTGCATACCACATGAGAGTATTGCACTCTATTTTAATTTAAATACACTTCTGGATGGGTGTGTCCGGACTATTTCCAAAATGGAAAGAAGGATACTATCTCAGTGGGTAGGTTGCTGCCCAATTAACAAGTCCCTGTGGACGTTGCTTTAGCAGCTAGCTCCATCTGCACTAGACCTATATTAGAGATCCCAGCCAAAACCCCCTCCGCAGGGGCTAAATAGTCTTTAGTTTTATTTAGTGGCATAAGTACTCATTTACTTCTAATTCAGTGTGTGAAACACATGGGCTGGGTGAGCATACCTACAGGTCTTCTTATAACGGATTGTTTTATAAGATGGGATGTCAAAATAAAAATAAAACTGCTTGAGTAGTTTTGCCTCCTCAAGACAATCTGTATTTGCGTTAGGAATTACCTAATCACAATATTTTACACTGAAACCTTTAAGTTGTAGTGTTTCAAGTCTCTTTAGACATGACCGGATTGTTTAGAAAACAACAATGCGCTTCTGAAGTAGATACTAGCAAGAAGCAATTTAGAAGTTTGTTGATAGTGTTTCTGAGTAAGATTAGTGATATAATGTAGAAATTGTGTCATTGTTAACAGATTTAACACTTACTTGTCTACTCGTTCAATTGTAAATGCGTGGGCCCGACTTACAGGAAATCGTTTCGATCTCTTTGCCGTTGTTCGGCAGTGGGAATAGGTGCCTTCTTCCTCCGAGGATAAAGAGCATTCTTCACCACTATCGCACTTAGGAGAATCCGCAGGCACCGGTGACAATTTAGATTTAATGTGACCTTTCGATCTCCATTTCGGCATTTCGCTGGCTCAACTATCAGCGTAACACTATATATCACTTACCACAAGCACTATTATTCACTTTCTATAAGTTTTTTCTGAAACTTTACAATTTTCTTTAAAGAAAATTATCGAAAGAAAAATTTTCCGTACGTTGGCGGCAAAATTTTTAGACGCTATGATTGACACTTGTCATGAGTGACAGATCGAGCTGGCAGCCGCGATTTCTGCGTGAGTGAAAGGTCCACAGGTAACTTTTGGCACGCGTAAGTACGTTTTATGCTTATTATCGGTAAAATTTAAGACAGCTTCTTCAAATCAAATGTTATGTTTTGAAGAAACATAATGATTAAATACTGCAGAGTCATACCAAAATAAAATCAGTATTATTTAAAAATATAACAAAAATGGACTCGCGATTTTGCGAGTCGGAGTATCGGTGAAGAATTTTTACACAAAAAAATAAAACAGGCTCGCACAGTTTAGAAAAAAATATGTTTAGTTTATTGGCAGCTCTATAAATTACTGTTTAAGCATTATTTATTTGTTCTGCTGCCAACAATAACATATTATCTTGGCAATTGTACTCTATTTTTATGTACATCTGCAATGCGTTTTTTAAGATTAATGCTTTGAAATCAAACGATTCGGCAATGTTTTGTTTATAACTAAAACCGGCCAATAATAAATCGTTTTGGCCTAGATAGATTTGTGTTTTAGGTTAGTTTAATTCGGGAAACACAAAACTAAATGCAATTATCTACTAAATGCAAACTATTAGGTCTGTTATATAAATACGGATGCGACTGCGTGAAAGCTGCATAGTATTGTGGTTTTAATCAGTTTTGAAATACTGTTATGAATATTGACTATTAAACTGTATGTTGTTATAGCTGTGCATGAAATTAATAAATTGTTTTGAATAATTGTACAGTGTCGGTAAAAATAGACAAAAACTTCTGAGATTTTGCTTTAAGTTCTGGCCAAACGCATCCCGCGCGGGATGCGGGGCGAAATTCGCTCGCGTCGATTGTCTTAATCAACGAGTATGGAGGTGTTCAAACTGGCGCAAATAGTAGCGTAACTTCTTTATCATTGAAACAATCGACGCGCGCAGTCGCGTTCAGCGACCTAAGTATATTAGTCTATGGCGGAATGTGCCTCAGCTTCGGTATGGCCAGACCTTTCAATCTAAGATATTGAATACCTGATCGTCCAGTTTTTTCTAAATTTTCTTTTGACCGACTGAAATATTTTGAACCAGCATTCAAGTAATCTAAATGAATTGCGTGAGAAATGATATGAAAAAAAAGGGAGTGAATGATAGCGTGACGGTTGGCAGGGGAGAATGGAACAAAAAACTGTGTAAGGCCGACCTTAAGTAACATGGGATAAGGGCTGGAAGATGATAATGATTCATGTAAACCTAAAACTGCCTATAGTTTAACCGAGACCACTGTACCGCGCCTTAGGAATGTGCGTTGAGGCGGGGGGTAATGTTGACGAATGAGTGGCGGGAACCGTGTGACATATCAAATGAAAGGACTTGTTGCGAGGATCTCAAATAAATATTTATAATTTTAAACTAAATACTTTTAAAGATAATTAAGAAAATTGATGAAAATTGACCATTCCCCCCCGTTATGTCCGTAACTATTGAGTCAAAAAATTTGAAACAAATACAAAGAATGGTTCTTTACTCATAGATTACAGGAAAACCTATAAGAAGTCTATGGCCTTAAAATACATAACATAGTAATTCTTTCAATATTGTTGTTGTAATGTTAAGTTTGTTCTTGGGATTAATTCATCTCAACTACGTAACCCTTCATTTTGCGTGGTCCGACACGCACTTGGTCAGATTTTTTAATACTAGCGGTTTGGAGGTAAGTTTTGGATTTTTTTTCTATCAAGATAATTTTATGGAATAGTGTTTTCGTCAAGCATAATACTTAACATTAATCCTCAACTTAAACATATATTTATTTCAAAATTAATGCTGCAGTATTTTCGATATAACGGACGATCGTGCTAACCAAATTGGGGTGGTAGGCCCTTAAACTCAGTACCTCAACAATTTTGCGTTTCCGCAGCGTTCCTTCCACCCAGTGCGTCTTCAGCAATCGGTTGCGATTTGTCTTGCTCACTTGGATAGAAATAGTTGGCAACACAAACAATAATAACTACAAATAAATATTGAAACTATACTTCTTTCTTCTGCTCGGTACACTGTGGCTTTCTCATTTAGTTTTCTTTCGATATTATAGACGTTTTGTTCAGTGTTTTGTGTAATGGACCAGAATGTTATCTATTTCGTGATTTAATTTTTGCCTCTTGTTTTTTAAGTTTCTTTCTTGGGAGATGGAGATGTTTCTTTAGGGTTAAAAAGATACTTACTAAACAGGTTCTTGTAACATATTGGTTATTAATCTGACTATTACGGAATTGACGAAAAACTAATTATAAATTTTAAAAAAACCGACTCACGAAAAAAAAAACACTACAAAGTGAAAAATAACTTTAATTTCGGAAGTCGGTGGCAAAAAACGAAAATTTAAAACCAGACACCGATTTTTTTTTGTAAAAAGTTTTTTTTTTCACATTTTAGTTGTGGTACGTACCCCACACAAATTCGAATACCACTACCTGCTATGTAAATAACAGTGACAGGAAGTTATCATCATATCATCCACATATACTAAGTGGGAAAAAAATACGTATTATTGAAGCTTACTCAAAAACTATCCAAGCAAAGTTAATCCAATTGGGAGCAATCGGTTCACAATTGACGGAGTAAAAAGACGGAAAAATGAGCGGACATACATAAAAAAAAATACATACGCGTCGAACATATAATCTCATCCTTTTTGGAAGTCGGTTAAAAAGAGTTACAGAAGTTGTCGATGCTATTTGTTCGTGTAGCGATTTTATTATAATTTCCCATTAGACGGTTCATGTTTTGCGTGGATGTGACGCATATTTTCCCCCAACTTTAATTTTTTCTTTGCGTTGTTTTACCGCAAATAAACATAGCTTTTTCTTCTTTGCTTACTCAGTGCTGAATAGATGTGTTCTTTATTTATTTCTTCATATCAAAATAACATAACATGCACGCCTGTGATTCTCGAAGGCAGAGGTGTATAATGAACGCACATTTCACCAGTTATGTTGAAGTCCTACGTAATAGGGGGCGAGCCTTTTGCCATCGACCGAGCACGAATCGACACTCCGAGCTATTATTGACAAATTCCTGATGGTAAAACCCCCGATGAAATAATACTTTGCTTGACCTGGGAATCGAGCCCAGACCGGGCAATACTAACGCTTCCGACCACCACACCAACGAGGCGGTCATTTAAAAATAAATTCTATAAATGAACAAAGATAGACATGCACTCTGCAAATAAAGGTTGAAAGGAAAAAGGTTTTACCCTGGTATTTATGTCAAAGCCATACCATAAAGCAATTAACAAACCGTTCTGACAATATTAAAAGCATAATTTCATAACAGTAACTACAAAATGAAATAAAAATCACACATTCACCGACCTGTTATAAACGGGTATACAATCACCCCTAATTATAATAACGACGTACGATTTCCATTTAAAATGAAGCAGTAGTAGATTAAACTCGTAAATATTGCCTGAGTGAAATGTCCGGGCTATATAGTGTGGATATTGCGTCACGTCACGCGATCATAGGCAATCAGTCGTGGCACAGATTACAAAATGTGGCACTGGAATTATTATTTTGATGGGGTTAATCTGTACTTTAGGTTCATTATGCCTTTTGGATTTTAATATTTAATTGGCCTAATCCTGAGCTAATTCTGAGCCTGAGCTAATCCCGGGCTACACGTGAAAAATAAGTATATAAGAGGAAGTTTGAAAGTGGCACCAGTGACTGAAAAGTTGTGTGGAAATCGGTTGTCATGGTATGGGCACGTGATGCGGAGGTGTGAGGAAAATGTCGTGAGGAAAGTTTTTAGTATGAATGTGGATAGCTATAAGAGTGGGGGAAGACCAAAGAAACGGTGGATGGACTGTGTGAAAGATGATATGGCTAGAAAGGGGGTGACTACCGAGATGACGACTAATAGAGGAGTATAGGAGAAATGATTCGCCGACCTAAAATTAATTGGGATATGGGCAAGAGAATGATGAATCCTAAAAAAAGCACATGTAGGTGAATTGAATGGTTTGAAATTCAGTTCAATTCATTTATTCAGTAACAATTCACATTGACACGATTTCGATTTTTTGACGAAGTATTAGATGTACAAATTATATATAAAAGCATACAATATATTTAAATTATAAAATATTATTTAGATTTAAGAAAGGTAAAATATAAGACTTGTGAATAGGACCTTGTATTTTAGATTGGCATCAAGGTTGCAGGTTTCTCGGTATTGAAGTTCTAAATAGTTTTCATGAATTGGCTGTTTGTTTGATTGCCAACAGTAATGAGAATCTAGTGTCCATATAAATACCAATACGCTGCATTTTTACCACTAAAACACCAACCCCTGAGAGGGAGTTTGTAAAGAATGGCAAATTCATGCCGAAAGACCAGTACCCAGTCTACAGCTGGGCGCAATTTTCTCCCAAATTGCATCAAAACACCCGGTTGTCTCCACCTTCTGCGTCCAGTCTGTACCAGTAGGTATAAAGGTCACCGGTCCAAATAGCTGAGAGGCAATAAACGAAGTCTTTCCTCGAGAACTCATCTGCTCCAATGGCTACCGCAGTGCTTCGACATACATGACCAAGGAGTGTTTTTCCCCTTCTTTTCCATATGAACCTTCTACGTTTTGGAATGGGAAACTAGTTTCATCTTTCTGACTGACCGACTCCTTGACAACTCAAGAGCGTCTGTAATTGATTTAAATGATTTGAGTTTGAGATAGAGTTGACCGCTATTTGCTACGTCAGTCTCGTATTTAAAGAATAACCTTCTTTCTTTTACGCTAAAAGTTTTCATCGAACTAACCTAAAATAAATCCACTCTCTTACCAACATATTCTCTCATTAAAAAATAAATCAATTGTGTTCGGTTGGCTATCAATAGGCAATAGGTACCTACCACCTGTCTCCTTCGCCTTGTGTCACACGCTTGTCGACGACAAAAAAGAAAGAAAGAAAGAAAAAGTGTTTATTCTGCACAAACTAAACGTACATTACAAAAAAAAAAAAAAAAACATCTTTACAAATTAGCCAAAAGCCTCCTATCCATTATTAACAAAGAAAAGTTTTTATCTATTGCTTGCTGTCAGGGTCAGAGGCCAAAGACAATTTACTAATTACGAGTACATAATGTGTTGCGACATTTACAAAATGAAAACAAACAATCAAACCTACAAAATGCTGATTGCAAAGTGGAAAAATAACACACGATACGATGAGTATCTTTACAGTGACTGGGATATGGGGCACCACGATAGAGTCATGTAGATTTAAAATATCAACTCAGCCAATACCAGTATACTGCTGGACGTAATTCTTTCCCAACATGCGCCACAACAGCAGTGCTATTCTGTAACCATCTCACCGTGAAAACTTAGATGAAGTGAGCGTGGAGTGAGCTGTCAATAGTGTCAATCTCTAGCATTAGGTGGAATGACAGCTCACTCCACGCTCACTTCACCTAAGTTTACACGGTGAGATGGTTACAGAATAGCACTGCAGGTTATCTCCACCTGCATCTGTCAGTCTGTACCAGCAGGTTTAAAGGTCGTCAGGCATCGCAAACTACGGAAGCCTACACCTACGATGAGTTTACTCCACGAATCGTCTGCGTTAATGGGTACCGCAGTCATTCGACAGACAAGACTGCTACTTGCTACGTTAATCTTGTAATTAAAGAATGAGCTTCTTTAATAAAAACCTTTAATGGAAAGTATTCATAGGCCTATCCTCCAATAAATCCATCCTCTCACAAATATCTTCTCTCATAATAAAATCCATCATATTTGGTTGGATATAAACAGGCAACAGGTACCTACCACCTGTCTCCTCCGCCTTGTATTACACGCTTGTCGACGAGACGATGAGTATCTCTGACACATTGAGACATGTGTCAGGATATTGATCGAGTGGGTGGAGTATGAAAGGGTTATGTTGCTAAGGGAGGCTTTTTCATAACTTGTGTTTATCTGGGTGTGAGATAATAATTAACTGTTTATTTATTTTACCTCGATGATCCTAGTTTATCATTTATAACTTCCAGTTACAGCTTTATGTAAGCGGGCACGCCCTTTATGCCTGGAGGCTTTTATTAAGTTCTGTTTACGTTTAGTTTTTATTTCTGCCTGAGTATAGTTCTTGATTATTTTGTTTGGTATATTGGCGTGTGCTAGCTAACATATGGATAATAATTTAAATTAGGTTAATTATGTTGAATACCATTATATAGAATCTTTTTTTTTTCTTTCTAACTGAACAGATAGCTGTGCTGCTGGGGAATTTATTGCGCCACTTCTTCTTCCCAGCTAACGCACTAGGAAGTGGTGAAGGGTGGGCGTTTTGAGGGACTGTCTGTCTTATGTAATTTTGACGTTCGAAAAGTGCTGATTCTCAGCCTAGTTTGAATGAATGACTTTTAAATTTGAATTTTAATGTTAGAACATAATTATAGTTCATTGGTGGACAAAGGGCTTTCCAATACAACACTCGGTTTGATTTTCTGCCATTCTTAACATTTATTGCCAGCCTATAGTACGCTAATGGTTTCAATAGAGAACTTGAACTCTGAGTTCATTAGGAATTTTGATAGGCAAACAGAAAAGGCTGTTATCTATTACTAGCTTGCAAAAAATCATAATTGCTTAAAATCCAATTAGCAGCGTTTTAATTTTGTATATCCACTTTCAGACTGCTTGCAAATATCGCAGTATTTTTATGATGCTTTATTACTATGTCCGATTCGACATTGTGGGTACCTGTACCTGGTAATATTTTCGAAGTCTGACCCGATCGCCATACTAAACTTCTTTAATTAATACGACAGGTCCGTTAACACTATTATCAAGTACTCACAACCGTGTACAAGGAACTAGGAAAACTTCCTAGATACCCCTAGATATGTATAACCAAATTATACGCTAGTAAGTACATTACGAAGAGGAAACTTGAAACTAATCCGAAACTTATTCAATACGAAACGAGTGAAACTGAAAACTTTGGTCGTCCATGTTTCGATAGAATTAACAAGTTAGGTGCAGAATTAAATTGAAATTGTAACGTTGGAGGATATCCTTGGTGTAACGAATTTCAGGAATAATAATTAGAGGAAGTTTTCTTTGAGTTTTAAATGAATTTATCCTTCGATGGAAGGGGACTTAAGGAAAAAAGGTCAAGCCTAAGTTTACATTTTTTGCTGGTAAAAAACTCAGCCTTTGCCTCCTACTAAAATAAATTATTTTGAGCCAAAACTTTTTGATTACCATCTAATGACAAAATGACGTGTTTCATAGGTCGAACGCTCACTTCTTTTAAAAATAGATAATCTTTATAATTCTTATATTAATTTAAACAGCCACCACACTCCTAATACCTATTATTCTCAACATTATTTCAGGAACACTTTTTTATTTTAACCTCAACTAGGAATCTCTTGGCCTTCATCTCACCTGATGGTAAGTGATGATCAGGCCGAAAGTGGAAGCGAGCATCACCCAATGCTCAACCATAGAGGAACTGGCTATCTTACCTCAAACTGCCGAAACACAACTGTTAACATTGTTTTGATGGTGGCAGATTTAGATAAGATGGTGGTAGCTAGCCAGGCGGACTTAGAACAAGCCCTACCACAAACCAAAACGTGCAGAAAATTTTGCTCCTGCTGGGAATCGAACCCGGGACCTCTGGGTCTGAGACAGGTGGTTTTACCACTAGGCCACAGAGGCGGTTAAAACTACTACTACTACTTGTAGCAAACCGGTTTTTAGCTGTGATAGCAGTCATGGCATCTTCAGTTACGCCATAGCATAAGTTACGACTCAATTTTTCTGACTTTTTCGTTTAGCTAAAACTAAAATGAGACGGAAAAGCTGTGAAGCTAGTTTGCTTGTTAAATGTCAGCTCAGTGAAGTTTTAAACACCAAATCTAGATATTCCTGATTCTAAGATTTAGTTAAAAAGCACCAGCAGCAGTTTTGTATTCAAAAGTTATAAGTCGTAGCGCTATGTATTTTACTGTGCGTACATAAATAATAAAATAATAGTATATTATGAAATTAGTGAATAAAGGACGGATTTAAAGCGAGGACCATAGATGAATCACGAGCAAGTGAAGGATTCTAACGACTGAATCAGCGAGTGATTCAAGTGTTAGAATCCTGAGCGACGCGAGTAATTCATGGCCCTCGATATAAATCCGTTTTATTCAAGAGTTGCATACTATACTTTATACCATGACTACGAGAAAAAGAAAGATTTAAGCGAAAATAGACATTTAATGAAGAAAAAAAGGAGGTTGAATTAATTAAAATGCACATTAAAATTGGAACAATTACTAAAATTAAGAGTATTTTTCTTATTATTAAGTACTAATAATAATCAACTTGTGAAGCGATATTTATTTCCTGTGTATCGAGTATGTTTTCGCAAGGAGGTTGTATAGCATTGAGATGGAGGTCGCATATATAGATGTGTTCTAAATTCAAACACCAAAATTATTTTATTCACTGAAAACAGTGAATAAAATAAGCTTTTTAGAGGGGGAATGGTATAAAATATACTTTTCTTTATTAACTACTAGTTGCACCCCGTGGTTTCACCCGCATAAGTCTCGATCCCGTGAAAATATCGAGATAAAAATAATCATGGTCTAAACATGTGCCAAACTTCATCCAAATCCGTTCAACCATTTTAGCGTGAAAGCGTAACAAACAAACTAACTAACTTTCTTCCCAAAAATAAAGATAATGAAGTCCCCACCAAAACACAAAACTCGGTCCATCTTTCCATCTTTCCAACCCGTTCTTCTACCCAATAAATCCTGAAATAAAACGTTACAGTTGACAGTACATCAATCTTCGTAAAAGCAACCAGAGTTACTCAGTTACAAAGTCGGGAATTAATTGCAAAGAGAAAACTTCGTTATATTTTCACTTAAAGGATTACCTACAATAAATAAGATTAATTTGTCAGGCTTTTAAAGGAAAAGGGTTTGTAAAAACTTGGTGACTATTTGTTTCTCAGGTAACGGGTTTTGTGGATAGTAAGATCTGTGTTTTTTTACTTATTTATTTATTTGCTAACATGTAAAACACTGGTTAGTAGGCATGCATTAAAATTTCATGACACAGTATTAAGACATGCACCCTGTAAGGGCACTGCAAATGTTTCATAACAAATGATTAAATTACATAATATAAAAAAGCGTGTTAATATTGATTCTAATCATTACAATACATTAAATTTTATAAACATTGGTTGTTTAATTATTACATTTTATTTCAAATAAATCACTATTATTAATTCTTTCATGCATTTTAGTCATTATAGGTAAGCATAATACAGTAAAGTCATTTATTATTTCACATTTAACTACGTCAAGCATATTGTTACCAGATCAATCAATTCACAATTTGTCCGTTTTAAATTCCTCAACGGTATTTACGGCCTTTTTTTATTAACAGAGATTTCAACTGTTTCGAGAAAATTGAGTCATTTGGTAGGGAGTTTAAACTTTCCGGTAGTTTATTAAATATATTAGCTAGTCTTGAATATGGGCTTTTCCAGTTAACTTTTATGTTTGTGATGGGCAGTATTAGTATTAGTTTGTGAAAGTACCTGTGAATCCTAGTGTGTAATTTAAGGCCCATAAGTCCATGACGCAACTCAATAATAACGTGTTACAAAATCAAATCACTAATGAGTATCCAGATTGCCACATCACTAGTATTTCAATGGCGGTTCGTACACGATGAACCAATCACAAACTAGGTAATAACGCGTTATTAATTCGAGTTGTGTACGGACATTGAAATACTAGCTTACTACGCCATTGAAATAATAGTGCTGTGACATTCTAGCTACTTAATGGTGAAGAGTGAGTTTGTAATTGCTTTTGAGTAGAGTCGTGGACGACCGGCCTTTGACCTAATTGAAACCAAAATTACAAACTTGTGTAACACTAGCTTTCCCCGCGGCTTCACCCACGTGCATGTCGGTGCAAATTATTCCATGGAAATGTCAACTCAAGATGCTCGATGCAAGTAAAATAACTTTTAATTAGGTGTTAACAACAGGGGTTCTAAAATAAAAGTGCTAGTGTCATCAAGACCAGCACACATGACGTAGTATGTGCTAATTAGGTGTATTGCTGCTATGCGACATTGATCAGGCTCCAACAAGAACGTAACACCAGGATAAAAAAGTATCCTATGTGTTAATCCGGGTTATAAACTATCTGTGCGCCAAATTTTATCCAAATCCATTCAGTCATTTTTGTGTGATTGAGTAACAAAGATCCAAACATATAAACTTTCACATTTATCATATCAAAGTACGATAAAGTAAGTCAGGTAAGTTATATCACAAGACCCAAGGTATCACAGGATGCTATAAAGTCGGCTGTAAACCTTAATGCATAAACTTTTAGGTTGAACTGGTGCCTAAGTCACAGATTACGTACCACAAACACTTTACTTCATACAAAAAAGCGGTCGCTCATATACCTACGACTGATCGTTGTGATAGGGAAAGTCAAACAGTCTTCATACATACATACATATACTCAAGCCTTCTTCCCATGTTTACGTTCATACATCTGGTCATACAGGCACGCCGGTTGCGAGTACTATGTACCTGAATGAAGAACATCACCAATAAGGTCAGTATATGTCCTCCTAGGGCGTCCTCTCCCAGCGTAAGAGTCTTCGTTGTCTTTGTTTATCTCCAAATAAACTTAAAGCCATGTAGCAGAAATGCTTTAGGGCCTGAACTAGCTTTCAGGTTTATGTATTTATGTATCTGTTTAATTCCTAGTCCAGGCAGGCATTTGGTTTGGTTTTACCTGGAAAGTTTTCCAGGAGTTTTGAATATCGGTGTTTTTATTTACTTCGACGTGGTCTTTTCGAATTTTCACTTTGCCACCTCGTTTCTTTGCCGCTTGCGTCGCCATATTGTAAAATGGCGCCCAAGAACAAAAAGTCTTTTGACAATATATCTTTTCAGACTCATTTGACATGGCGGCGCGAGCGGCAAAGATACGAGGTGGCAAAGTGAAAATTCAAAAAGAGCACGTCGACATCAATAAAATCGCCAGAAATCCAAACTCGCTCTCTTTTTGAGCACAAAACGACTGTACTATCCAAGCAGATGAAACTTTGGTATCAATTTGTGAGTGTTGCCACTGATGTCAGAAGTCAATTCTTTGTAATCCTAACCTGTATCCTTATAACCCTTGTAATGTAACATGTAGCCTCCTTTCAAAGGAACGCTAATTGTTCAGATAAACGTTAATTGTCAGTCATTTGAGTGTCGAGTCGAGATTGACGTGAAATTGTCGGATTATGGCCGCCAGTTTTGTTGGTGATTAAATTATAAGCTGAGTATGTGAACTTTGGGTAGTAATAGTACTGTGGTTATCTTCCTAATTAAGAAGAAACTAATTGTTCTTGTAAGCAACAAGTGTCCTCGTATTAAAGTAATTGCAAAGAGAATGATAAGATATAAAACTCTTTACTAACTGACCGTTCAAGAAATACCCGTGTACCGTGAAATACGTACTGAGTGTGGGTGGGATCTACTTTTATAGCAAAGTTAGGTATATGATTCACTTTTGAACTTTCCAATTTACATAAAGCAACCAAATTGATTTATCTAAATAAAAAAGTAAAGGGCGTCACACACTTTGAACATATAAAATATGTATTATGTGAAACTTTTTAGTTGACAATAACATTTTGAATTGATGATTGAACATGTGTCTTTGATAATGACTTGTGTCATTCACTTGGAATGAAAAAAAAAATCTCTATGCAAACAACGTTTTCACTTCTATCTCCAAGTTATCTAGTTTATTTCATCAAAATAATTATTATCTTCGACATATCGGTCACCGTACAATTTAGTGGATCACCACTTACTGTGAAGATAATATAAGGATTTTTAAGCGTTATAATATATATTATCTTCAATGCATTCAATGCCGGCCATTTCTTTAATATCGAACTGCGTCTTTCAATCGAAGTGAATTATTTTGAAAGTGTATAATTTTTTTCATTACCTTGGATCCTATCTTGTAGATTATTAGAAATAGCCGTTTCGTGATATCTGGTAGTATTTTCTAATAGTTTATTTACGGTTTCAGTATAAAATTATAATAAGTTTGTGTTTATATAGTCCGTAACGACTTCCCAACTCACTATTTACGATCAAAATTATGATAATAAGTTCAATTTGTTGATATTGCCGAATTAAGCCTACCAATTTTTCTACGTAATAATTTTATGTCATGAATAAAATTTTCATAAATATTTTCTTCTAACTACTTTAGAGTTTGATCACGTTATTCTGTATGCTAATAGAAAAATAAATATACATGACCTCACAAACATTTTGCTGATAAATGTTTTCAGTCTTATATATAATTTTGGTGGCGAATTTCCATGTCATATTTTAGGCTCCATTTCAGAGGTCTGCTGGTACTGTAAATCGTCATCATCAGTATACAGCAGTCAGCTACTGCTTATATAATATGAAAGGCCTATATCCAGCTATAGGCCTGACACTATCTAAGTAGATCCACGGCCACTCTCATCCAGGTGCTAAGTTCTGTTTGTTTCGGCATTTCTTCTCAGGGATCAGTCAGCTAGGAAATGCCAACGCCATCTTGTTTTGAAATATTAACTAAATTACGTGTAAATGTTTCTTATAAGATCTACTTACAGAAATAAATATAATTTCATCACCATTTCATTTCAGCTTAGAAAGTATTTAATAAAATGTACACAGCGTCAGAATCGAAGTCATTTCTTCTCAAGCGGCAGTCATAGATAGATACGACCCTAAATTCAGTGAAGCAAAAACATCCCCAAAAAAAATATATTTAAATTAGGTCACCACGAAGCCAAAAATACGAGCAATTCTTGGAGAGGTAACAAAAAGTCGCAAAAAACTTGAAAGAAGTGAATTGTAGTTACCAAAAAGTTGTGAAGCGAGTCTAAAATTGCAAGTGTTAACTTTCTGCATCCACTCTCGCGGGGATGGAGAAGAATGCTTAAAAAGCCTCTTGGAAAACTTTAACTGTTGTAACTAACTTTGTTATAGGATTACTGGATGGGGTAAGAGCGCGGTACAAAGGTAATTTTAAATAATTTCGATTGGAACAGATTGAATCCGTTGGCTATTTAAAAATAAAGCTTCTTCAAAGAATAATCTTATTTCATTCTGAGTGAATTTCCGCGTAAACGAATTTATTTTCTTTTGGTTTCGATCTGTGTTTGTGCAATTACTGCTGTCAATATTTGCTCGATTGAGAACCCCACATAAAGATATATAGATTATCCACCTACCTACTCTTTATTAAGGACACCATACAAATTACAGATATAAATCTACGTATGCATGTGTAATGGGCGCATGTGTGCTATACCTATTTACCTTATTTTAATAAGTACTATGAAATTACGAAATAATTACAAGCTTCTCTTAGATAAGAGAATTTCGCTTTTCCTATTTAATCCATCATGATTTTGGTGACACTATGGGTAGTGGTAAGGTACACAGAATCAATTTAATTTGGCCGTCCAGGGACGCCCAGCAGATGTGAAACAATGAAATTTATGGTTATTGAAAGAATTTATTATTAAAGAAAACCAATAAATAAATTTGAAAAATAAATAAATATAATATTTTTCTGACATAAGAGAGCGTCTTGCTGTTTGCCGTCACGGCACACGAGTCGGTTTTACTCCCAAGGCGCGCATATATAAATGTTTCACATCAATAGCGTTTTAAGTTACAAAAACCTTGCACCATCCAGCATTCCCTATTACCTCCCCCCGAGAGCAGTAATAACGTTTTTTTCCCATTTTCAGTCTCTTTATGTCGCCTCCCGTTGTCGCGCGGCATTTTAAATAGTCGAGCTAATTTTATCCTTTCTTTTGAGATATTATAAAAATGCAAAACTCCTTTATATAACAATGAGCGTTGTTAGTTTACACGGGGCGCTCATTAAAGACCATGGCGCGTTTTTCTTAGGTACGGAGTTGTTCCGTTTTACAAGCTTTTTTTTAATGCTTTTTCTTGCTTCAAGTACTTGTTTTTATGATTTTGATAGTTTATCCCGGCTGAACGCTGTTTGTTGTGCAAACTAGAAGTTATCTTCAAATACGTTAAATGATACTTGATTTAATTTCTGTAAGTTGGTAAAAACAAGCACTTCAAAAATAAATTATGTTTTAAAACTAGATGATGCCGGTGTTTCTTATACGACTACTCTAAGGAGAAAGACCAAAACAAACACAGAGGTCACGGTCTTTTAAAGTCCAGACATAATCTTCAGATCTTATGAGGACCATGTAGATAAGTGTCATGTGGTCTTTTGATTAAAGAACGACACAGATTTGAGTGAACCTGTCCAGTCAGTGCAAGCATTTGTTAGTAATCGTAGCGAATAATACAGACCTTAACATGCGTATCCAGAAAATGAAAACACAATGTTGTGGCGCGAGTGTAGCTGTCACGCACACCTGCATAAAATAATGCCCTGTTTGTTTTAGTTCTTTTGCAGCACTACACTCTAGACATAGAAAATATAATCAATGTTTTTATATGACTTTAGGGAACGGGTCATCTAAAGAACATCTAGGTTCTAACGACTCCGTGTATTTTAGAGCTACAAAATGGGGTTTTGTTTAAAAAACTTATTTTTAATTAAAATTACTCTGAAAACATTTTACCATTTGCAGAAAAACGATTAGGACCTACCTAATCGTTGTTATGCAGATGGTGGCAAATTCACATCTTAATGTTTATTAAGATGTGAATTTGCCACCATCTGCCATTGTCATTGATTCCGTGAAATTCTTCACAAATAAAATCAGTGAGTAAAGTGTCAAGAAGATTATCTAAAATCTTCAAACATCAAAGAAACCATTCAATTCCAAACTGTTACTTCGTCTAATTAATTCTTAACCCAGAATTCAACCCGGAAACGTCTTAAGATCATAATGGAACATATTTTAATGGTTCCATTTGTCAGACGGCCATCTTGAATTAGACGGTTGCTGTCTCAATCAAATGGCCAGCATTTCTCTCAACTTTGAACCAATTGTGTCGAAAGACTATAACAAATTGGTCTTATTTGTAAAAGACATCGCGGTTCGTTGTAAAAACAAAATTGATGGCTCCCAATAAAAGTGTTTTGATGGATTTCTGGGTGATCACTGCGGTCATTATATTTGATGGAGGACCGTTTCTTGTGATAAAAGTCTTCGTGTAAATTATTATGATATCACTTAGTACGGTCGCATTCCTTTTTCGGACAGAATTTTATCAATTACATTACTTACAGTTATTTCGTTTTCTTTTATAAAACCCCATTTTTGTTATCGGTAGCTTCTGAAAAACTTATCTATAGAAACAAAAAACAAAGATAAAACAATATAAAAAGACCATCCATAATTACGTAATGGCTAAAAGCAAAACCGGAAAACAAGATAAATCAGATTTAACGAACCACAAAGTCGCTACGCAAGCAAGAGTTAAAACGGAAAACAATTTAATTACCTCGACCTCACATCTTAATTACCTAAAACGTTGCAAGTACTGCAAGCTTGTGCAAGTTGTAGTACAACTTGCAGGGCGACCGGTACAGCGGCTAAGTACAGCGGTTACCGTTCGTTTCGCCGGTTGAGCGTGAAATCTGCAAGCTAAGGATGCAAACTTGTTTGGAGTTACACAGATGTAATTTGGCCAGAAGATGCTTGGATTTAGAAGGTTTTTTAAAAGTTCTGTAAGGAAACACATCACATTTTATAATATTTTTAGTCTATTCTTGATTTGGATTTTGGATTGATTGGTCGTTATTGTCAAGATCATTTTTTGCATAATCTTTTTTTTTAGTCCGTCATGGAGATTATTAAAAAATATTGGACACGTATTTTTTTCTTTTCTTTCGTAATCTAAAGATTACAATACATACGATTGCGATACATTAAGTTAAAATGTGCCATGACGTCTTGAGTATGTAGATTTTATACTTACTTGTGACGTAGCGACCCCCACTCCCCAACTTAAAATGCGTTTTATCTAAGTATTTTTTTATTAATCATCATTTCAGCTGAAAGACGTCCACTGCTGGACATAGGCCTCTCCCAAATGGGGAGGTTTGCCATAATCGTCACGCTTGGCAGGCCAGGGTTTAAATGCATAGAGAACGCTGCTGCCCATTCTCTAGTGAGTCCCTTAGTCACCTTTTACGACACCCACGGGAAGAAATGGGACGGTACTATTCTTTACGTCCGGCACCACACGGAGCATTTTTTGAACAAAAATACATGTCTAATATTTTTTTATTATCTGAGTGACGGACTAATTTTTTTTTTTTTTTTTTACCCGGGCATCATCCCTATTGCATAGATGTTTTCAAGATGTAGATTTTCAGAAAATACAATTTGGTGTGAAAGAGAATTGAATAATGGAAATCCGGAACTTAAAACTACGCTGAGGACATTCAGAATAACAAAAGGGTTTCTAGGGCGATCGTGATGATGTTTATCTAATCTCCGTCTTCATATTAACCGACACCCTGCTGAAATCTTCAAGTTACTAACTGCTCTGACTACTCCTCTCCAACTTTCTTATCCCTTCCTCGATCCCTACATCCTCGTGGTTCCGCGTCACTCTCATATTTTACATGAATGTTACGAGTTGCTAGTTTAGTTCTATGCGCCGTAACACTGTTCAAACTTGTTTGGGGGAATAATTTCTACATGTTTGTCTTGTGCCCTTTGAAACCAACCGGAGTGCCGCGAAATGTGTCTAAGATAGTTGGAGCTCGATAAAGTTGTGCGTTGATTCTTGGAAATGTTGACTCTTTGATCTAGAATGTTTCCACAGTTGATTTATTGGGGGCCGCGGGGAATTAGATGGTTTGACTGACGGTTACTTGGGCTACCAAGGTAAGTTTTGTTGGGAAAGCCTTATGTTTTCAGGCACTAACAAAGCGAAGTATCCTAAGAAAAAATAAAAAATAAGGGATTTCTTTCTTTCAAAGAAAAAACCCACTAGGTCTTAAGGCTTAAGCTCTCGTGGCTGTCTTACTGTCGTGACTCACTCAAAAATACTTTTGCTGCTTTTCTCCTTCGTATAAGAAGTAATCTTCAAAATTTGCGAGCAAAATTGACTTTGAAAGTATGAACAGTGACTGCAGAAAAATTGACTTTAATAATGTTTACGACAATAATATAAATCCTAATGAGCTCATGACTCATTTCATTCAAAACTTACAAAAAATCATAATAGACAACACAATAAATATTAAAATTCCTAGAAATAAAATTACCATAAAACCGTGGATTACTCCGGGCCTACTGAGATGCATAAGAACAAGAGACAGAATGCATTACAAACTAAAACACAATCCTGACAATAATATCTTAAAAATATCCTACAAAAGATATAGAAACTTTTGTAATAACATAATAAAAAATTGTAAGAGACAATACGACAGGAATATACTTGATGCAGCTGGAAGTGATAATAGAAAGCTTTGGTCTGCTATTAAAACTATTACCAATCTCAAAAAGTCCAACGCACCACCGTTGGAACTTTTGCATATTAAAACATCCCCACAAGATTCAGTAAACGCAGTAAATACCTACTTTGCAAACGTGGGCATGGAGTTGAAAAGTAAAATTCCAACTGGCCTTTCTCCACTCCCAACGAACGTGGCAAATGTCAAGTCCTCTTGTAACTCTTTTGTGCTTTTGGAGACATCTGAGGAGGAAGTGGAAGGAGTCATCAGCAACCTCCGCTCGGATTGTGGAGCAGGGTGGGACAATATAACGTCAACGGTCCTTAAGAATTTAAAAAACTATATAGTCCCTCCCCTCACTTTTATCCTGAATAGATGTTTAGTAGAAGGCATTTTCCCAGAATCCCTTAAAAAATCAATAATTATCCCTATTTTTAAGTGCGGCAGCAAGGAGGAAGTGGCAAATTATCGACCAATTTCTCTACTTACCTCTATTTCAAAGATATTTGAAAGAATTGTGAAAAACAGATTTGTGAAATTCTTAGAAGACAAAAACATCTTATCACCTAACCAATATGGTTTCAGAAAAGGTAAATCTACAACTGACTGTATTCATACATTCACTGAACATATAGTAAGTAAATTAGATAATAGAAAAAAATGCCTGACTATCTTTCTAGACCTTCAGAAAGCTTTTGATACTGTGTGCCCACATATACTCATATCCAAACTAGAACATATGGGAATAAGGAACACACAATTAAAACTATTCCAGAACTATTTACAAGATCGATCTCAGTCAGTTCGGATAGACAATACACTGAGTGAAGAAAGACCGATAAATATTGGAATCCCACAAGGCAGTATCTTAGGTCCCCCCCTCTTCCTATGCTATATTGATGACCTGTGCCAGCTTAACATTAGAAACTGCCATGTGATGTCTTATGCCGACGACACTACCTTAACGTTTTACGGTAACTCATGGGAAGAAACTTTTGTAGCGGCCCAAGAAGGTTTCAATATTGTAACTCATTGGCTTGCTCTCAACAAACTGACCTTAAATGCCACCAAAACTAAATATATAGAGTTCGCAATACATAACGTAGCAGCACATACTAATAATTTCAATGTTTATGCACACACATGTAATCCTCTAACCACAAACTGTTCTATGTGCCCAATGATATCTAAAACAGAATCAATAAAATACTTAGGCATAATAATCGATAAAAATCTATCATTCAAACATCACATTTCACATCTGGTCCAGAAAACAAGAAAACTTGTTCATATATTTAAAAATCTTAGACATGTAGCGAGCTGGAAACTTGTTAAAACTGTGTACGAATCCCTTTGCCAATCAATCTTATCGTATGGTATTTCCACATGGGGCGGCTCGTATAAAACGAATATCCTAAACGTTGAAAGAGCTCAACGACTTCTCCTAAAAGTTGCGCTCTTCAAACCACGTTTATACGCTACAGCTACACTCTATAACGAAGCAAATGTATTAACAGTCAGACAACTTTATATACTAATAACAGTTATGAAAAAGCATTCCTATATAGACGTTGCTACAGCTAAGCAGAAGGTTAACACAAGGCGATTTTATGAAGTCTGTGAAACAACTCTGGTAAAAACATTTTTTGCACAGAATTTCTTCAATTTCAGAGCAAGCAGATTATATAATAAAATTAACAAGATTCTTGCAATTGTTAATTTGTCTAAGATAGATTGTAAAAAGAAGCTTACACAGTGGCTTTTAGAACTTGATTATGAAGAAACTGAAAAACTACTGACAATCTTATCTTAGCCTAGCGTTTTCATAAATACATACCGCCTTCCCTTCACGCACACATTCGTATACACATCCACCTTTATTCGCACACACAACTACACTATCTTACTCTCTCTCACACGCTTACACACACACACACACACTACACCACATCACATACACGACACTTTCCACTTCACACACTAACAAACACACACGCATTAAAAAAAAAAAAAAAAGTTTTATTAGTACTTACCTTTTTTGGTTATTATTTTTTGTTATTTTTTTCTACAACAGTCCTACGTGCTACAGTTTTTTGTTAAAATTCCAATCTCGGCGAGGGGGGCCAGGAGTCCATAGCACAGGGTATCCTAGTTTGGATTCCTGACTCCCACAAGTCCTAATACCTCCAATATTTGTAACACTTTTATAATGTAATATTGTACTTTGTGGGAGAAAATAAAAATAAATATTATTATTATTTAAATGTCTTTGACAAATCTCGAGACCCTGGGATCCGGACCTTTGGAAGGCGTACGAGGAGCCGAAGCCAACTCGCAGAGGCCCGTTAGGCGTTTTTAATGAATTGAGGCACCAACCGACGATTATCCCTGTATGTACTATGGAAGTGCACCCAAGGACAACCCCACAACATTATTAATCTTCTCATATAAAATCTCATGGCACAATAACAACAATACAGAATTTAATTTTCAATTTAAGTCTTTAAATGTTGAATAGCAAGAGTTCGGTTTATAGGAGGTAATAAGGGGATGCAGCATTAGTATTGGAGGAAATTTGTGGCACCAAGATAGATTTCTGTGGTCATGACCATGAGGTTATGACCACGGACAGTCTGACGGATGTGCAATGTATACAATATATCGAATAAAAAATAAAAAATCTTTACTGAAACACAAAAATTCGGCCTATTGTAAAGTTAGCACCTTGATGCATTTTTTTTATATGCACGTATTTCAGTAACTATAAAACACTTGACTCTTCTTTTTATTTTTTTCACGCTGCACCTGCGCAGTTTAGTTTTTCATATAAATTTACTAAAAACGCGCATCCGCGCAAGGCGACCGGTCTCCACGCTTCCGTGTGGAAACGTGTTTTATTGAGTTTTAATTTCTGAGAACTCAATAATCAGTTAAGACTCAGAAGGAAATATTTTAATAATCATTATTTACATCAAGATGTATATGTTTAGGAATATTTGTGCCATATAAACCAATATAAGCAAAAACAACACAGAATATAAAAGCACTATTCACAATGTTCGCAAACTTCACCCAATCTTCACTGCTTGGTTTGATATCAACTGTAAAATCATCAAAATCCCACCGAGGGAACACTAAATACGTTCTATACTTATTTTCATACACAAAATCATTGATTAGTTTTACATAATTGTGTGGCGTTGATTTTAAATTACACATTGCAGACAAAAGGAATGTGGAAAGAATGATGGTAACAGACAAAACAACTGAGCCACGATAGTACAACAACAAGATCGGTGGGAAGTGAGATTCCTTCGGTATATCGTTAGACAACTCCGTCAAGAAATAATAATGACCAAGTAGACTGAAGCAGATGATTGCTAGTCGTACTTTACGCCGCACATCCAAAAACAACGATAAAATACTGAGAATGGTTAAAACGATGGCAGGAGTAACGACAATCGCAGACAAACCCACTGCTTCGCGCATCAGAAAAAAAGTAAACTTAGCCTGCCTTTTGGTACTGTTGTCCTCCACGTGCTTATAATCGTATAGATACCATTCAGCGCTATTAGTTTCCATGACTATGAATTCATAGTTTATTGTAAAATTTCCTGTTTCCACAGACGATTCCTTTGCTACGATTTCAAGACTGCATTCCTGCACATCGTATGGCCAGTTTGTGAGTTTTACTCTACACCAAGCCTCTTGCAGCATGAAATGTTTGCCGTGGACGTCTCCAGTACTCTTTAAGATATAGCTGTAGTAAGCCAGGTAAGCGTTAAGGAAGTCTGAGGAGTTGGATTTTCCAACGAATGGAGTCCATAAATTGAAAAAAATCGATACATCAGTCTTGTTGATGCCGTGATGCTTTGCGGGATCCCATTTGAGTCTTTCGTCTTTCCACTTGGTGCTCATCCACATTTGTATTGTCATCACTTCCTCTTTGCTATCGAAATTGAAGGTTTGTATGAAGCAAGTGACATTCACTATTGTGCTCGCATTTGATGGTTGTTGTGAGAAGTAGCCAGATTGTAGACATTCCAAGAGTTCTTTTTCCCAGGTGATGTAGTCTGGCGTATTGTCAATAACACAGTTTCCGGCCAGAGAATAGTTCAGGAAGTGTAGCAGTAAGATATAAGTGAGCAGGGCCATGGTTCCCTCGATACTGTGCACTGCATCAGTCGGTAGAATGTGTTGTCATATTATACTGAAACGCCCACTGCGAATTTTTCGATTGAAGGACTGAATGTAATCAATATTATCAATATAATATTCATATTCTATTACCTAAAAGTTACCGTCCAAAATATTTCCACAACATCTTTCGGCTGAAATGATGATTTGAGATGAAACTTTACTGTCTAACACTAAAATTCGGTCTATTGTAAAGTTAGCACGTTGATGCATCTTTTATACATGCACGTATTTCTGTGACTATAAAACAATTTTTCCTTTTTTCTCTCACTTTCACGCTGCACCTGCGCATGTTTGTTTTTTCATATAAACTTACTATATACGCGCATCCGCACGCAAAGGTGATGCAGTATTAGCATTGGTTGCTATTACCGCGGGTGGCCTTAGAAATAGCAGAGAAGGAAAGGTAGTTGTGCAATGTAGGTACATTAAGACGCAGATATATGCCAGTGGCCTTGACTGGTTAGCTTGCGTGTTCTGTACTGAGCTTACGCAACGCGTCGTACGGCCAGCCAGTAATATATAGGACTAGCCCATCCAAGAACGCTGTCTTAAATTATACTTATAATTAATTTATTAACCATAAAACAAAAGGTATTTTAATAAAACACGTATATTAAAAGATAAATAATTAAATTATCTTTAAAATGGTGAAGGTTTCAGAAAAGTAAGCTTGATAAATTTTGCATGTTTCTCAGTTTTTTATCCGCGTTAGACATTACTTTACAAACTAATTTCACTATATAATATAAACATAATCTAAAATATTCATATATTAAGGTATTAAGAAAATGCTCTAATTTAACATATTTTTTTTCCAAATCATTAACATTAGTCGTTTGGACGTGATCTTCGTATAAAATCATTAAAAGGCGGTTATAGTTACCTTAAATTGCTTAAGTGTTCCCGTAGCCCCCGGTGCAAGTGTGCGAGGGAACACGTGTAGCTTAAGTCAGTAGTAGTCTGACAGATCACTTCACCCGCCCCAGGGCGGAGGACATCAATTCGGATATTCCAAACCGGAACAAAAAAAAGTACACTTTGGTCCACCGGTATTTAATTAAGCTGCCTAGGCTTTTCCCAACTATGTTAGAGTCGGCTTCCAGTCTTACCGGATGCAGCTGAATATCAGTATTTTACATGGAGCGATTGCATATCTGACCTCCACAACCCAGTTACTGGGTAACACGATACCCCTTGATAAGACTGGTTTCAGACCCGAAAGAATGACCCGTAATGATTGTCAAAGGTCTACGAATGACAGCCGGTACCAACGGCTTTCTGAGGTACGGAAGGGTCTCGGTATTTAAAAATGGTCATCCAATCAAGAATCGACCGCGATAAGGCTCGTTCAGACCAGCGCGACGCGACTCAAACAATACAATTTCTAAGAAAACTTTACGGTATAACAATAACCGGAGTCGCGTCGCGCTAGTCTGCACGAAGCTATAACCGTGGCTTAACCAGATCAATCGACCCGTGTGGCTGTTATTACTTAGCCACGAGCCCCACCGGTACCAAAAGATGTGTGAAAATACCTACATAGATAATTAGTTCTAATTAGGGTGCAGACATATTATGACATGGGGGCCTCTGATATTACCTACATATTTAACGGTGAATTTATTTGTATCGTTTCTTTGAATCACAGTTTCCTAAATTTTGATAGGTATAGGAAATTGCTTACGTTCTCTGACAAAACAGACCAACAATGAATTTAGCTTACATAAATCTGAAAACATTCTCCCTATCCAGAAAAATATTGCAAGCGAGATACAACATTCGAAACTGTTTCTAAATTCGTGAAGATAACGAAATTTCATAACCATACAACACGCTCCGCCCCACCTAGTGGCCATTTACTGAAAAATGAGCACAAATATTTGCTTATATCTTTCCCATTTTGCTGCCAACGCAAAAGTGACACGCGACGGGATTTCAACGAAGATATTAAAAAAACCACCGAAAAATTTCTCTTGTCCGCGATTTTAGTTCAAACCTTTTGTGGAATGGAAGGACAATAAGGTCACCAAACAATACTTGGTCGTTAATCATAGAATATTTGACGTCACGTCAACTTTTACAAGAATATTAATGGCGCCTAATACGGCGGCCATGTTGGATTTTTCGTCGGCATCTTTGTACCCTTTTCATGTTTGGGTTGTTTCTTTGAAGGTGGTAGGTACTGAATGTTTTAATTTAATTGTTTTACTTTGATGTTTATGTTTTAAATAATTGTTTTATTGTAATTATATGCCGTATTTATTTTCAAAGCATACGCTTTCGTCTCTATTTTTAATTTGAGGTCTTTAAAGAAGTACCTACGACATTAAACTTGTACGTACCTACTAAACTACATAAGTACTTATTTGCCAAATCAATTTGGAAACAACATCCAATATCACCAATTTATCTCCCAAGCTTGATTATAGAAAAAAACCTCCGAAACCTTTCGTAGTGTGGTAAATAAAGTCAAAGTTAAAGTCAAATCATTTATTGCAAATAGGCCCTTGCAAGGCACGTTTGAAAAAATGTAGTTTTCGTATGGAGAAGAATGGGCAAGAAACTCCACCGTTACTCTTTTAAAATGTTTTACAATATTTTGTATATGTACATTAGTTATATAATTATATGTGAAGTCGATGCACCTAGAATAAAATTACTATACCACAATAGGTAAAAATAATTAAAAATGAAGCAACGACATAAATTCATTATGTGATAGATACATGGTGCTCACATATTTACAAACATTGTAAAAGTAGACAACTTTCCAAAAATTTTACAATTAATAAGTCAGTGTATGAGGAAGTAAGCACAGAATGTAGGTAAAATCAAAGTCAGTGGGTAAAATCAAAGTTAGGGTGTCAGTGGTACAACGCCCTTTGGTGAAATCGTACTTTTGTTCATGAAAGACGGAATTTTTATTAAAGTGACGTAACATTTGATTGGGCATCAACTTTTCAAACACCTTACTGAGAACTGGTAGAATTGACACAGGCCTATAATTGTTGGGTTCTTTACTATCACCGGATTTGAACACTGGAACTATTTTACTGTGTTTCATGAGATCCGGAAAGACTCCTTGGTCTACACTGGTGGTAAATATGAAAGCTAAATAGGGCGCAATGGTTTTGCTAATAGATCTACAGACTTTTACAGACATTCCCCAGAGATCTTCTGTTGATTTAATGTTAAGATCTTTAAAAGCTTTTATAACAGCCTGGGGGTTTGCTGAAACCTAAACTCCAAAGGACATGCCTTCACATTCTGTCTAAGTAAGGCAGCAGAAAGCGCGGGTGAGGAATTAAAAGCTTCAGTAGTTTTAAGGGGAATATTAGCAAAAAAGTTTTCAAATTCCTGAGCTATTTCTACATCTGAGTTAACAGGGCCTTGTGCAGTCTCTAAATTAAATTCAGTATTTCGCTGTTTTTTCCTACCTGTTTCAATATTTGTTATTTGCTTGGTAGTTTTTATTTTATCATCAGCTGATTTTATTTTATTGCTAATATAAAGAGCTTTGGCTTTTACACACTTTTAAAAGTGTTTGAATATTTTGCAAAATACTTATGAAAGCTTGTATTATTTATTCATACGTTGCTTTAGGCCATAAATTTCAAATAGTTTTTTTCTGCTTTTACGAATACCTGTAGTCGCCCAATCACTAAATAAGATCTTTGTGTAAATACTTGTAGTCTTAAGTGGAAAAGTGTTATTACATTGCTGTGTTTAATAGTCAAAAGAACTCGGCGTAGAACTCATTTGGGTCACTCATATATTATTAAAACTCTGAACACATAATTTACTGGCCAATTCATTATTTAATTTCTTTTTAATTAATTTACTTTTACAATAATTTAATTTTACTTTTACATGTAATTGGCCTAAACCTTATTTGATTTTTTTGTATAGGTATGTAGGGGCAAAATGTTAATGCCACCCCAACATTGTTGGGAAAAGGCTAGGCAGATTATGAGTCCATATGACAACCAATTAATTTTCCGTACTCTACCTACTTATTTATGTTTTTTTTTTTACACAGCAGGTAGTTTCTTGGCCTTCATCTCACCTGATGGTAATTGATGATCAATCCGAAGGTCGAAGCAAGCTTCACCCGGAATCCTCAACCACAGAGGAACTGGCTATCTTCTCTAACTGTCGAAACACAATAATGCTGTTAACATTGTTGTTAAGGCGACAGACTTAGATAAGATGGTGGTAGCTAGCCAGGCGGAATTGGAACAAGTCCTACCACCAACCAAACCGAGCAGAAATATTTGCCCCCGCTGGGAATCGAACCCCGGGACTTCTGGGTCTGAAACAGATGGTCTTACCACTAAACCACAGAGGCGGTAAAATATTGTTAACCGCGTCGCCTCATTCTGGGACCTTACTATGTTTTATCACAAGCAGAACCTCGGATAAACCATCGACAACCCACAAGCATGTCCCTAGTTAATCGTTTCTGATGACTATAAATAAATGATACTTCTCTTTGCGAAATTTTCACCACACACGATCCCCATGCGACTACGATAATTAACTTTTAAATTAAAAACATAGTGAATAAAATATACGGCGTGATGGCACTGAGTTTACTAATTAATTTCACGCCACGTATCTCTTTGGGGACCGGCAGAGATTAATAGTGCGTAGTAAAAAGTAATGATATTTACTATGAAGGTTTTTCTGGTATGTAGGTCAGTGATTATGGGCTGTTTTTCATTGAAAACAATAGATGAACCTTTTAATTTTATTTTTTCGTGAGGTCCGTAGGTTCCTGCCTACTTAAAAATCTGGAATTTTTAATAGAATTTGGGTGTTTATTTGGGAAGAAGATGACATTTTCTGAAGTGAGTGCTAAGCTCACACACAACGTGATTTCCGAAATTGATCACCCGCCTGCAGGATGCAGTTAGTTCAATATATAAGGGGTAAATGCATCATGGTTTATTTTTCCCTACGCATCTCTATTAGCAGTCACCCCCTTTCTAGCTACATCATCTTACAATCAATAAATCCAGGAAAAATAATTGTCAAGCACATTTACTACCAACTTAAATTGTCCGTATATTCAAATCACAACGTCTGTCATTTTGCGAAAGTTTTATGAAATGGGATATAACACGACAAATTGACGAAGGCTGTCAATATGCTTAACAGTTAATTTGCCTCACAGTAAATTCTTTACTTCTGTTTAAACTAACTTGAATATATACCAACTTAACGATAATACTTTATTTCAACCTCTATTTACAATCAAACCTGTGTGTAACTGTGACGGTACGGTACGTTAATTTCATTGTTCTTGCGTGGCCAAAAGGGTAGGTAAATTACCACTATCTCTTCCTGTGGGAATCATAAAAGTTGAATGTCACACTAGTCGTCAAAAGTAATCTAAATGAAGGACCTTTGACAACTTTTTGTGTAGTTATGTGACCGTGTTATTAATGTTAGTGCCATAATATAGTGTGTTGATTAACCGATGAAATTGTTTTAATTTCTGTAAGTCTATAGACTACACTAATATTATAAAAGATAAAAGATTTAGTTTTTTTGTTTGTAATGAATACACTCAAAAACTACTGGACCGATTTAAAAAATTCTTTACCAGTTGAATGCTATATTATGACTGAGAAACATAGGCTATAATTTATAAGCTGCTGACGGAAGTTTGTATTTTATATACCTGGTGTAAAGTGAACCATTACATAGCTGTTATCTACGCATTCTGTTCATCAAACTAAGTAACATTGAGCAAACATTATTGCTGGGAAACGACTTTTATTATTGGTGTGAAATATCTCTGTTTAGCGCGCAATGTAGCGCACGCAAAACATTGTGCTTATGGGTGGATGCAAAGGTACAGGATTTTTGGGAATATTTTAAGTTATATTAAAGGTTTAAAAGTTGTTTTCATTAAAAACATTTGAACTTCAATAGCTCCGTAACTAGAAAAATTCCAGGAATGGCCCAGTACCTACAAAAATATCACAATGACGTAAGTGACTTTCGACTTCTTTAAGGGTCTTTTTCAGCTTCTAGCGTCTCCCTTGCATAACTCCGTAACCGGAACGTTACCGGGTTCGGTCAAGTACAAAAAAAAAATCACAATGATGGGGACTATAAGTAAGCAAGTAAGTTCTTTTTAGACCCGTTTTATTAGTAGTATCAAACTTGGAGTCTTTTAAATTCCAGACGTTATGGTAAACACTAAAAGGGGTTTTCGTTGCTGGCATCCACGTTCATTGCTTCTTACAGGCTGCAGCTATCAGGGAAACTTACTAGGAACAGATAATTATTAACAGTTTTACTCACAAGTTTCGGACTACTGTTTGCAGTTGAGCTATCCCTAAACTCATTACACAATGATTTAGACTAGCATACACTTCAATATGAACTATTAACCCAATTATTTAAAGCAAATGATCTACTTTACTACTAATTACCCACAAATTACACGTTCAGCAAGAATTTCGCGCAATTCCCGCTAATTCCCAGCGCCATCAATTATCGTTAAAATCAAAGTGCGTAACGATATAAGCGATTATAAGACAAGACATTCTCACTTGCTCTGATTAATTAGCACATTAGTGGAACATCACACGCCAGATATTCGTGTAACTTACTATTATTATTAGATGAAAGTATGAGGGATAGATCATAAGGAGTATCGTGTTGCGCCGCGGCTACACATTGACTGAGGTTAAAGTTTTGTGTTAGAAAATAAAATATAAATACTATTGTAATTCGCACTTCGCAGGAGAACCAAGGTAACCGACTTAGCCCAAAGAATGGCAATGAGCAGGGCACATTGCTCGCAGAATAGATGGCCACTAGGACTGAAAGGTTCGGGAGTGTAGAAAGACGTAGCGTTGGAACGCCTCCCACAAGTTGGGCCGATGACCTTGTGAACGCCGCATGAATCCGCTGGATGCGGGAAGCACAGAACCGGTCGGTTGGTCCCCCAAGCACCGCCACTAGGCTATGTATTATTTTTAATTTTTATGTCCAGCAGTGGACGTCTCTCGGCTAATATGATGACTATTGTAAATTAAAGACAAATCTCTACTGAAACACTAAAATTCGTTAGCACCTTGATGCATCTTCTTTATATGCACGTATTTCTGTGGCTATAAAAAAAAAGTTAATAAAAACGCGCATGCGCACGGGTCGACCGATCTTCACGCACCCGCGCAGAAATGCGTTTATTGAGTCTTCACTTCAGAAAATTCAACAATCAGTTAAGACTTGGAAGAGGGTTAATTATGTCGTAAAATATTTTAATAATCATTTATTACATCGTAGTGTATACGTTTAGGAATCTTTGTGCCATACAAACCAATATAAGCAAAAACAACACAGAATATAAAAGCACTATTCACAATGTTCGCAAACTTCACCCAATCTTCACTGCTTGGTTTGATATCAACTGTAACATCATGAAAATCCCACCGAGGAAACACTAAATACGTTCTATACTTATTTTCATACACAAAATCATTGATTAGTTTTACATAATTGTGTGGCGTTGATTTTAAATTGCACATTGCAGACAAAAGGAATGTGGAAAGAATGATGGTAACAGACAAAAAAACTGAGCCACGATAGTACAACAATAAGGTCGGTGGGTCGTGAGATTCCTTGGGTATATCGTTAGACAACTCCGTCAATAAATAATAATGACCCAGTAAACTGAAGCAGATGATTTCTAGTCGTACTTTGCGCCGCACATCCAAACACAACGATAAAATACTGAGAACAGTTAAACCGAGGGCAGGACTAATGAAAATCGCAGACAAACCAACTGCTTCGCGCATCAGAAACAAGGTAAACTTAGCCTGCCTGTTGGTACTGTTGTCCTCCACGCGTTTATAATCGTATAGATACCATTCAGCGCTATTCGGTTCCATGACTACGAAATCATAGTTTATTGTAAAATTTCCTGTTTCCACAGACGGTTCCTTTGCTACCATTTCATAAGTGCATTCTTGTACGTCGTATGGCCAGTTTGTGAGTTTGACTCTACACCAAGCCTCTTGCAGCATGAAATGTTTGCTGTGGACGTCTCCAGTACTCTTTAAGTCATAGCTATAGAAGGCTAGGTAAGCGTTAAGGAAGTCCGAGGATTTGGATTCTCCATAGAATGGAGTCCAAAAAATGAAAAGATCCGATACTTCGGCCTCGTTGATGCCATGATGCTTTTCGGGATCCCAATTCAGTCTTTCGTCTTTCCACTTGGTGCTCATCCACATTTGTATTGTCATCACTTCCTCTTTGCCATCGAAATTGAAGGCTTGCATGTAGCAAGTGACATTTACTATTGTGCTCTCACTTGGTGCGCGGTGTGAGTTGCATTCTAGATATTCCATGAGTTCTTTTTCCCAGGTGATGTAGTCTGGCGTATTGTCAATAACACAGTTTTCGGCCAGAGAATAGTTCAGGAAGTGTAGCAGTAAGATATAAGTGAGCAGGGCCATGGTTCCCTCGATACTGTGCGCTGCATCAGTCGGTAGAATGTGTTGTCATATTATACTGAAACGCCCACTGCGAATGTTTCGATTGAAGGACTGAATGTAATCAATATTGGCAATATAATATTCATAAAATATTCTTTTGAAAGTTACCGTGCAAAATATCAATATCCATATTAAGGAATCATTAATTTATGACATAAAGATAAAAACTGAGTTTACACGAGCAATACCTTCTACAATGATTGCCAGCAGATGTTGCTGGAGCTAGTGATTTTATTAATCGAGTGATATAGAGCAATGTTGCTCCAATTTTTCAGTGTCGATACTTCGTTTTGCGTGGATGTGACGCATATTTTCCCCCAAATTGTTTATTTTTGTGTTTTGTTCTTTCTTTGCGTCATGTGTACCGCAAATAAACGTATTTTCTTTCTTTCTTTCAACTTAGTGGGTATATTTGCGAAAGCAAAGGACATTATACATCTCAATCCTTGAAAAAGTGTTTGTCTGGCTTTTGTATAAGGTCAAATCACCCAAATCAAAGTAGCAACATAGTTCCAAATGGTCTTCTAGTTTTCCTATTGACGGTACTACTCACCCGGTCTCCTAAATCGAGCCACCGTGCATTTTTCTGTTTATAGGCCTAAAACATGGAAATAATGATGTCAGAGAAAAAGTTTAAATGCAGTTCTGAAGCTGACATACTGGCTATCATTTCAGTATCACCTTTTTCCAAAGAATTCACGAATTTGAAAAAAGAGAAGAAAATCGGAGTTTGGTCGCTATAATAGAAGCAATAAGCTTTAAGGCCGCTGTACACTGTACACCCTGTCCGAGTGCTTTTGCTAGGTTTCGGGAAAATGTCTATGCGAGGGGCTTCAGCTTCAGAAGTTGTGAACCCCGAGAGGATGGACGCAGACATTGAACTAGCTTCTGCCGCAATACATGGACCCGAAAGTGCACTTGCAACTGCCGCGAGATCTTTTGACTCGGGCACAAAAAACCGACATGGAACGTAGAGCGAGCGAAGAACGCCGATACACAATGAGGCGAGCCGAGCACTCTCAACTACATTCTCGCACTCAGTCTGTCTCGGTGTGCCTCGGCTAGAGTGTTCAGCCACCATTAGAGCATCATCAAGCATCATCGATACATCAGTCTCGTTGATGCCGTGAAGCTTTTCGGGATCCCAATTCAGTCTTTCGTCTTTCTACTTGGTGCTCATCCACATATTATGTATTGGCATCACTTTCCTTTCGAAGTTGAAGGCTTCCATTAACTAAGTGACATACACTATTGTTCTCTCACTTGGTGTGTGGTGTGAGCTGTGGCCGCATTCTAGATCTTTCAAGATAGATTTTCCCTAGTGATGTAGGTCTGGCGTATTAATCGTTAATAACCCAGATAATGAAATTGGGTAGTGGGTCCAGTCGACCTATTAAAAATGTGATGGGGTTGAGAGAAACTGCCAAAGACCAAAGACTCATATTTCAAGATGTGTAGAAGTAAAATATAACTTGTGAGCAGAGCCATGTTTACCTGGATACTGCGTGCTATGTAGTCGATATCAGTAGATTTTTTGGTCATATTATACGGAAACGCCCTCCGAAATTATAACAATTTGGATAGTGAACGATATCAATGTGCGCCAATTAGTATCTATGGTAGGATTTTTTTTATTATCTCCTCTATCACAGCAAAACATGTAAAGCAGGTATTTAAACTATAATAGTTTTGATGTTACGGATCCTTTAGTTTGTTAGTCTTCCTTACACTTTATTGTAACTTCGCTTGTCTGTTTTTCGCTACTGCATTCATCTCTGATGCTTAGGAACGCCACCGTGTTTCTGTAAATTACGGTTAAACCATTCAACCAACCATTTCTGTAAATTTTATGTTTTATATAAACATTTAGGACTAAGTATTGTATTTATTAATTAAATTTTTGTCTTATTTTAACTAAATAAGACAAAAATTTAATTAATAAATCAAATTTCACTATATGCTGCAGCGGTGGACGTCATCACGTCAACGCCGGATGTCAATGAAAACCAGTGTTGAGACTCTGTCCCGCATAGAGTCGCAGCATTATGCTGAGCGATGGCCGTTTTGCGTGGATATGACGCATATTTTCCCCCAAATTTTTTATTTTTGTGTTTTGTTCTTTCCTTGCGTCATGTGTACCGCAAATAAACGTATTTTCACCTCCATAAAAACTCGACAATTATCTTCAATGTTATTTATTTATTTATTTATTTATTGTTTCTGGCCAACCAACAATTGTATATACTAATACATTAAAAATAAAAAATCTTATATCTATGGTTAGTATTACAATTTCTTATAGGTTAGCACCTCATGCCCCATTGGATAATAAGTGTTACGAGTTACACATAATTAATTATAAAATTTAAAAACAGGATTAAAATCAAAATTAAATACTAAAATACAATTAAAACCAAAATTAAATACAAAAATGAAAAAAAAATAAAATGAAGCACAAAAAACAGAATCAAAATTAAATACATAAAATAAAATCAAAAATTAAAGAAAAAGATAAAAGTCGAAACATTCAAAATCATAATCAAAATGTCAAAAGAGACTTCACATTAAAATACCTAAAACAAGACAAAAGTTATAAAAAATTAAAATTAAACCAATAAAAAAGGGAATTACAATATTAAACATAATTAAATGTTATTTTGCGGAACTTGCCAAACGAGTCAAAATGCACATCAATGCGATCGCTGTAACCATTTAGCAGCTTACAGAGCCGTGGAACAATAGAGCTTGTGCCAAGAACTGTTCTACGCGGAGGAGGGTACAAGGGAGTAATGGGAGTACGAGGGAGTCTAGCAGGAGCACGAAATCGGAACTTTCTTCCGAAGAATTTTGTACAGAAAAATGGAATCTGCAACTCTTCTGCGTTTCTCCATTGATACCATCTTAAAATGTGCGAGTCTGGCATCATACGACGGTTTTATTTTGGCGATTCCGCTGGCATAAGCTAAATGCCACAAAAACCTTTTCTGTATCCGCTCTAATCTCAGATTGTGCGTTGCGTAGTGAGGTCTCCAAATGGTGCTGCAGTATTCCAAGATACTTCGTACAACACTGTTATATAGCAGAATCTTGGTACGACTACGCTTGAAACCGGCAACGTTCCTAACAACGAACCCCAGCATTTTAGAGGACTTCTTAATTACCGTTTCTACATGAGGTACGAAAGTCAGTGCATTATCAAAAATAACTCCCAAGTCCTTTACTTGATTAACCTCTTGAATAACGTTACAGCCTACGCGGTAAACACTGTTTGTTAACTTCTTTTTCCGGGTGTACTTCACGTGGTAACATTTGTCAATATTCAGAACCATTTCATTATATTTACACCATTGATGTAACGAGTTGACATCGCTCTGAAGAAGTTCAGTATCGTCACTTGACTCAATTACTCTAGAGAATTTAAGATCGTCTGCGTACATATAACATTCTGAATGCTTGAGGCAGTGCGGGATATCGTTAGCGAACACATTGAAAAGTATTGGTCCAACATGCGAACCTTGAGGCACCCCTGTGGTGGTGCCATAGGTTGCAGATTGGAATCCATTGACTGCGACATAGAAGAAACGGTTTTCAAGGTATGACTTTAACCAGGTATAAAGAGTGCCAGTAATTCCATACGCAGAAAGCTTTGACAGCAGTATATAGTGGGGGACACGGTCAAAAGCTTTACTGAAGTCAGTGTAAATTACGTCGACTTGCTTGCCACAGTCGATAGCATACGTTAGCATCTCTGAAAAGCTCGCAAGGTTCGTGTTAGTTGACCTGGAAGTCACAAAACCATGTTGGGAGTCGCTCAAATAGAGTTTAAAGTGCGACTGGATATACAGACAAATTAGTGACTCGAAAACCTTAGCAAAAGTTGATAAGATTGAGATCGGTCGATAGTTCTGAATATTGTTTTTCTCGTCACTTTTAAAAATCGGCACAACTTTCGCTCTTTTCCAGGAGTCAGGAAATACACCTGAACTGAGAGACGTGTTAAAAATATAAACCAAAGGTGGCACCAAGAACTTGGCACACTTAACAATAAAAATCGGCGGTATACCATCAGGCCCAGCTCCTTTACGTATATCCAGTCGCTTGAGTTGATTGAAAACACTATCATGTTCAATGAGAGGTGACGTCAGTGGTAGGCTGTTATTTTTCATGTTAAGTAGAAAGTCAGAGACTGGTTCGTTTTGGTTCAAAGGTTTTGCGTTGCTGAAATCCGAGGAAAAATGTGAAGCAAACATTTCGCATATTTGGAGACCATCTGATGTTTCTATTATACCATTAGTCATTGTGGCAGGGAAGGAACTAGAGCCACCTCTTTTAGCCTTTATGTATGACCAAAAGCGATTTGGATTCACCGAGATTTTATCCTCAACATTCTTAATATAATCATTATAAGACTTCGTTGCTAATTTGGAACACCTTTTGCCCAATAATTTGAGTTCAAGTTCGTCCATGGGGTTTTTATAAGTTTTATAACGGGATCTAATTTTCTCTTTCTCCTTTAAGGCTCTTATCAATTTTTTATTAAACCATAGAGGATATTTTTTGCACTTAGAAGTGGCTTTGGTAGGTTGTGCCTGCAAATGTATGATATTCCAAATTTTATCATAAAAAACTTGGACCATGTCATTCACAACAGTAGTCTCCTTAAACACAACATCCCAGTCCACTCCATCAAGGTTGTCACAAATTTTCAAATAATCTAGTTTAAAAAAATTAGTCCTTATATTTTGCGAGTTATATGGAAGCCAGGTTTCTTCACACGCTCCAACGAGGATTTCGAGAGGGGGGTGTAGGACATCGATAGTGCTAAGCGGGTTAAGAGCTGCTGTTAAGCTGCTAGATGGTAAGTTCGTTAGAACAAGATCCAATATTCGTCCAGACACATTCACAATGTCATTAAGTTGCGCCAATTTGTGCATGTGAATAAAATCGATCAGCATATTAGTGAAGCCAGGAGGAGCATAGTTATTTAATGAGTCATTTAACAAGTTCCACTTCACGTTACCTAAATTAAAATCACCGACAATACAGGTGTGCAAGCCCGTCCGGTCAAGCACCAAATTACAGCAGTCCAAGAAGTGGTCCAAGGTACTACGTATGACAGGCGGCGGTAAATACACTACGCACAGAGCTATTTGACGAATTGATTTGATAAAAGGAACCTCGATAACAACCCAAAGATCTTCACACTGACTTTCCCACTGAAACATGCGTTTCGAACCCATTTTCTTTGACACGGCGATCAATACGCCCCCACCGTCATTTTTCCTACCGTCTCTATCCCTTCTGTACACTATATATCTATCGTCAAAAAGCTCCGCACTTAAGACACTACCATTTAACCAAGTTTCAGTCAATATTACAATGTCATAGTTGTGTAACGATATTTGACGACAAAAGTTATGGGTCTTCGTGCGTAGACCTCGTGTATTTTGATAGTAAATATTAATTTCACTGAATTTTAACAAAAACAACACCAATGCTGTGCTAACAAAGTAAGTAATAGATAATATAAATAAAATATTATGAAAGCTTATTTAAAGTGTCCATGTTTCTGACCATGATGTGCACTGATTCTTCCGTCTTACGCATAAAAATTCTACCACCCCGAATCCAGATGAATTTATATTCAAGCTCCCTGGCTTTTAGTCTGGCAGCAGCGTGCAGAGCCTTGTATGTCGGGGAAAGATGTTCAGTCACATAAACAGCGGTTTTTGGTCCAGAGTAGCCGAGATGAATACTGTTAAGCTTATTGTCTTTATTTTTCTTGTTAAAATTAATGACCGAAGCTAGGAGTTGGTCACGAAGTCGAGGAGACGCTAGTTGCACTACAATTGATCGTGGTCGTGTGCTGTCCGAGTTTAGTCTAGCCACCCTAGTGCAGTGAAGAATATCCTTCCCTCCTACATCACACCCAATAACTTTGACCAGGTCAGACGTAATTTTGAACAGATCTTCTTGTTTTTTCTCAGGTAAGCACTGAATTTCTACATTGTTTGATCGTGTTTGCTGTTCAAGCTGATCTAAACGTGCTTTAAGTGAGGTCATGGTATTCATCATAGCAGAATTCTCCCTCTGAAGTTCTGCTATAGTCTGCTTCGATGTGGTATGCTCCTTCAGTAGATCTTCATACTGACTATTCATAAATTTCATCGACTCATCCATGGCATCAATTTTTGTATTGATGGGCTGCAGCTCTCTGTGTATCATTGCTTTCAAACTGTCGCTGAGTTTAGCCATCATCACCGAAAATTCGGTTTTAACGACTTCTTGGACAATCTCACGAATGTCATCTCGTGACAATACACCTTCAGCAGTTGTGTTGGTCTGAGGCGGGGAGCCAAGAGCTTGCCTTTTGTTCCCTCTGGTGGTAACACTTCGTTGAGTAAAGTTTTCGGTCTTATTCGTGGGCGACTTATCATCAGCCATGTTGATTTATTGTTGTATAGCAAAAACGCAAAAATAAGAAATAATATTGTTGGGCAAGTAGCAGTGTGTCTGTGTTTTTGATACACCTGCTTAGGTGTATCAAAAACACAGACACATGTGAAAAAAGCAAGCAACAAAAATTCGAAAGTTGCAAAAAGTAAAGCTGACACTCAGATTCGAAACCGCGCCGCCACTCCTGGGATGCCGCGCCTTAACACAATCAGCCAATTCGTCTGTTGTAGACGACGCCAAATTACCAATCTATATCTCTCGTACCTGAGTCTGCTGTTGCGAATTTGTGACCATATATGGTCTCGCGATGAGCCGAGTCGAGCGTACTGACTCACCACCAATCAGCCAATAGGAGCATCCGTCGAAACTGTGACTCACTGTTGCTCGAACTTGTGATTCCTTTGTGCAAATTTCTTTTAAATAAAACTGCCTATTTCTTCGTTTTCGATGAAGAATCCGTAGATATAAACTCGCCAATACAAGTATCCACATATGCACTTAGTTTATAGTACAATACTGTGTCAATATTGCTCTTATAACCACAGAAAAGATTTATTTGTAACGGAGCGACTTGCAACACGTCTTACTGCTAGCGCGCGCGTAACTCGATGTTGTCAGTAAGTATCATCAGAAAAAGTCCAAAACTCCACACTAATTATGCTAGAGGGCCAAACACACCGCAAAAAGTAGGCCCAAATGTACCGCATAGGGTTGACAAAACGGGACTTGGAATTAAATTACCGCCTCTGAGGTGGGGTGCGTGCCACCGGATAATATTTTGGCCACAACCTTTTTTAATTTAAAAAGTTCATTAGGGTGATCAATGAATGGATGCTGGTTTAATGGATGTGTTAAAAAATCGAATAGAACTGTGTGTGGTTCTGAAATGTAGGTAAGCAGGACACTTAACTAGGCGTGGTAATGGGTAGAACAGAGCCCTAACTGAATGGTTGTCCGCCTTTGTACTTTTTTTGAGTGTGAAAGTTTTAATAAATAAATAAATAAATAAATGGTTCCTGAAGATAGTAGATAGAGTGTTTGTTTATTGTTAATTAAAGCGGTAACACCAATTACATTAATTAACATAGAGATTGAAACAGGTATAGTAAACAAAAATATTTCAAATAATCACATATAATACCTAGCATACTTACTCTCGCAAAACATCAGACAAACACGCATAATTCTGCTCCATTCATCAGCAAACAGATCACATTCAAGATAGGGGGTCAGGTGGGCGTTAAGCATCCTTAAAGTACGACACACAGGGGACAGCTCTTTGTTGACAGACTATGGTGGCATCTAAGTCAAAGTCAAAGTCAAAGTCAAAGTATTTTATTTGTTGAACATAGGTAATATGGTACATGGTATAAAAATTTGCGTTGTATCACTATGTTTTGCCTTGCAAGGCGTACAAATTTGGTGTAAAAACCTACAAACTAAATAAAACTGTTTGAAACAAGTAACGTCGTAAACAAGACAGAATAACAAGTGGATCGGACATTTATTTTATTTTATGCTTCTATCATCTAAAAACTCATTTATAGAGTAGTAAGCCTTTTCAATCAAGAATTTTTTAAGTTGCGATTTAAAATGGTTAATGTTGGTCATGCTTTTTAAAGTTTTTGGTAGTTTATTGTAAATCTTTGGGCCCATGCCGAGACAACTCTTTGAGAAAAGTGCAGTATTGTGTTTTTTTGATTTTAGTGTGCTTTGGTGACGTCTAGTATTAAGTTTTTCAAATTTAGATAGATTCTCCTTAACAAATATTGAAATTTCATAAATATAGAGGGATGGAAGCGTAAGTATTTTTAAACTAACGAAAAATGGATTACAACTTTCGGTGGTTTATAACAAACATATGGCTCGAAGACATTGTTTTTGGGCCTTAAATGCCATTTCTCTATTGGTAGAGTTGCCCCAAAATATTATGCCGTAACGAATAGTTGTGGAGACATATGCATGATATGCAGTAAGGACAGTATTACGATTTGCAACCTTATTCAAATTGTGTAAAGCATAGCAAAATTGATGAAGTTTTTTTATCACAGTCTCCAGGTGTGTTTTCCATGTCATGTTTTCGTCTAGCCAAATACCTAGAAATTTGGTTTGTTCCGTTTTAATAATCTTATTTTGGTCATAATTAATGTCAAGGATTTTAGGATTAGTTCTTTGTTTAAATGTCATTATTTGAGTTTTATTAAAATTAATCTGTAAGTTGTTATTATTTAGCCATTGAATTATTAGACTTAAGCTACTGTTTATGTCATTTTCATATGAGTCACAATTTTTACCAGAAAAGACTATAGTACAGTCATCAGCAAATAGGGTCATAGGATGTGGTATGGTTTTCGGAAGGTCATTTATATAGCATAAAAATAATAAAGGGCCAAGCACACTTCCCTGAGGCACACCATAGTAAATTTGTCTCTCTCTCGATTGGTAACTAATTTCAGTTTTAGTTTGAACATCGACTGCTGAAACACTAGTTACCTGTTTTCTGCCAGTAAGGTATGACTTTATTAAGTTTAAAACATCGCCCCATGCGAACTACGCATCGAAGACCTGACGTCATACAACATCCTGACGTCACTCAAAATCCTGCATCGCGCAATTAGAGTTTACCGCTTGGTGGACATATATACAAGCTCCCGACTTTAACCTCTGGGCAGTTGCCCGCCAGACATGACTCCCGTCTGGTCAGAGGATCCTCCCTTTTCTATGGTGGATGAGTGAACTTTACACCCTGTTCCTCATATCCCTAAAATACCACCAGCATAATGGGTGGATGACATACAGAAGATCGAAGCTGAGACCTGGTTGAAACTCGCATAGACCAGGGAAGCATGGCACAAAAGGGAGGAGACATAAACTCATGATGAGTATAAAATGATGATGATAAACCATACATATTTTAAGACTACTCCTGCCATATCTAGAAAAACTTTGTATTCTTTTAAAAAAAACCTCAAATTACATGCCACAACTCGAGCTGATTTCTGTTGCAAAATTTTTGTTTGCGTCTCTTTTTCAGCTTATGTCATTTAACCTTTCGTTATTATTAAAGAAGCCTGGACTTTGATACCGAGTTTTAGGACATTTTAATTCCCAGGCCTGTAAATAAGTTAATATGAAATTATGGCTTGGTTCATAAGGGATTGGCGGAATGTAAACTCTCTATATTATGACAATTCACATATTTTTGGAACGAAGTTTAATAACGAAGAAGGAGTTGAATGGTAGAAATCGTCACGTAATGAAAAAACGTTATACTCTCTCCTTGCGACGTTCTCTCTCTCTCTCTCTCTCTGTCTCTTTCTTTTATATAAAAGTGTGTGTGTGCGTACGAGTATCGCGTAAGGAACTTTGTTCCCAATGGGGGTCGCTCGAACGCACTCGTTTTTTAAACCCTGATATACTCGTAAAAAGAAGGGTGTAAGTTTTACCACGGTGTGTCTGTCTGTGGCACCGTAACTCTTAAACGGGTAAACAGATTTGAATGCGGTTTTTTTACTTGAAAGTAGGTTTTCTAGCGACGGTTCTTAGATGTTTCATAAAAATCGGTTCAGCCGTTAGAAGATTATCAGCTCTTTTCTAGTTGATAAATGGATGTGAGCGTCTTCCACAGGTCTGATCGATTTGAAATTTGGTATTCTGTTACTTCAATGATATTACAAGCACATAGTAAACCTTGAGCTGATGCCTCAGCATCACCTGGAATTTGCAGGATACCCAACTCCCTTACCAACTTACAGCACAAGTATCGTGTTTGGGCTCATTGGAATGGCCTCAATGAATAGGTATATGGTAATATATGGTAATGATAGACGATGAACAGGGTCTAGTGATGGAGTAGGAAAGAGAAATGAGGAAATGTTTGTGTCGGGGGTTTTTAAAATTTTGATATAATTATTTAAGTTACTTTCTTTCACTCATTATCATAACCATCTCCTCAGCCAGCAAACATGGTAGTTAGTTACATATATTAGACATTTTTAATTGTATCCTACTTCTTATAGTCAATCAATTATTATATTGACTAAGGATTAGTAGTTTATCTTAAAAACAACGTAATGTTCTTAGTTATCTGCTGCACTGCAAGTATCGCTTAAACTTGGATTCTCATCAACATATTTTTTTACTCCCACGCTACGCAAGAATTCCTGTCTTCCGAATTTTTGCAGGAGCCCCTGTAGGTCAATATTTGTTCTGCTTACCCCATTAAGAAACATCATCCTAATAGACCATAACTATCTTCAAGTCCCGGCGTGTAATCAAACAATTTTGTTTGGCGAAGTGCGTAGGAGTGCGTACCTAATAAAACTTTGTAACCGTCCGGGGTCACTACTATGTTATTCCATTAAAAGTTTCGCGTAAAAATACGTAATTTACGCGGCTTTGTTTACGCGCTAAACAGTGAAGTGTTAACGATTTTATAAATTTTTAGGACCAACAATGTTGGTGTTACAGGTGTTCTGGGAAGGGACAAGGGAAAAGTTGGGTTTTGTTAAAGGTCAAAATAGTTATAGGGCTATAATTGAGGGTACAAAAATACCTTGAATAAAATGTTTGTAACTTATGGTTATTATGGCTTGTGACTTCCGCAAACAGATTAATAATGGAGAGATACTAACACTGATCGAATTATGCTAATTAAACCCAAGATATGATGTAGAATGATGTGGTTAATTATTAATAATTGTGATAACCCAATTGACACAACCAGTTGAGCGATTGGCTTCGCAATTGATCGAGAATTATATTCGCGTATAAAACATTTTAGTACAGCCGATCCTGGTAAGAGGTCTGTGCTTGTATTTCGATCTAACGAAATCCTAGCATGTGAAACTGACATTATTGTTCATAACTTTTACTAACTGTACGTCATCTCATCTAACGCCATGCCAAAGCTTACACCTAATATCGCCAGCAAAACAAATCTTACACTCCATAGCACACTGTTTTAACAAAACAACGCTGAAACAAACTGACAGCCACATTTCCACGCTACGTTAGTTCCGACAGTTAGAAATAGGATCTGTGTCACGGAGTAGGTAGGCAACAGAGGCCTATCATGTTTTTTAATAGCGTGACAGACTTCCGCCTCAGATAACTGGACCCTTAATGCGTTGGTCTACTATCTCCCCTGGATAAATGGTAATTTAGTATTTATGCAACTTCTTTGAGATGGTTTAGTGGGTGAATTACAACACGTAGCTGATTGTCCTTTGAATCTCAAATTGATCCAGCTTATTATCGTTAGTAGTAACACCAAAGCTATTGATTCGAAAGACTGGTATCTAATAAAGTCCTCAATGCTTACGAATTATTTTATGACATGAAACTTGGAACTTGCTAATTAAAGGGCACTGCATGGAATATCTAAACTAGTAATATGAGGAGAAAAGATTTTATTTTATGTTTGTTACGCTTTCACGCTTTTCTAAAACGGCTGAACGGATTTGGATAACATTTGCCACATGGGTAGACCTGATATTCCCATGGGATCGAGGCTTATGCGGGTGAAGCCGCGGGGCGCAGCTATCGTCATATACAAATACTGCAGTAAATTACTAGATATATTATGAGCATTCTGTTAACTCCCTACTCTGTGACCCGTAGGTATAGATGCTAGTCAAAGGGGTGATGAATGTACTAAATGAATGGTGTATGCGCAGTCGCTCGTTTTACGTGGATAGGCTATGTGCCTTTTTAGGATAACATTCCGTAAATAGCGTTTTTATTTTATCAGTAAATTCCTGAGCCAGATTGTGGTCATTATCTACACTTATCATACAAGGTGGGGCAAAAGTAATACCATTATGTGAGTTGGCTGCTATTTTGTTGAAAATGAAAAAAATATTTCACGGAAATATTATTATTAATTTAAAGGTGTAAAATTGATGACATTAATTTAAAAAATGGATATCGTTCAAATGATCACCTTCTGAGTTGATGCACATTAATTGTGGTCCTTTGTTGTGCATCCTTTTACGGCATTTTGAATTAACCTGGCTCCAATTTGGTGATATCTTACTCAATGTTGGCTTTCAAGACTTGCAAGGTTTGTGGTCCCCTAAAGCCCTTTTTTTTTTTTTTTTTTGAGGATGGGAAATTATCAAATAACTTCTCCCGCTCTGGGTGGAGCGGGAGGGCGTGTCAGACTTTTACTGACTAAAACCCACCCGTGTTCCTTCCGTTGCCTGTGTGCCGAGGTCGCGATATCCCTTTCAGACAAACCCGCGACCCCTAAAGCCCTAAAGGAAGAAGTCTGCCGCCGTTAGAACTGGCGATCCGGCCAGCCAGTTCAATTCGCCAAAGATTATACGGCTCAGAAATTGGTGTTTCAAAAACTCCGTGATTGCCTGAGCTGTGTGTATGGCAGTAAGACAACAGAAGTTACCCCTTCAATTTATCAATTATTTATTATTAGAGAATAATAAAAAGGTATCTGCTGGCAATATCTAGTCTCCGAATAGGCGACACTGGTCCTTTACCTGTTATCAGGTAAAGGACCAGTGTCGCCTATTCGGAGACACCACGCGTCCCAACCGTCTAGGCCCGCTGTTAAAGTTTAAGTAAATGGCATAAACTCATTAGGGTTTGAAAGGGCAATGGGCGTTCCTCAAGGTTCGATATTGGGTTCATTCCTCTTTTTAGTTTATATGAATGATTTACCCCAATTACTTCAAAATCAACCGAAGATGGTGTTATTTGCAGATGACACATCGTTGATCTTTAAAATCGACCGACGACGTGAATAGCTCTATACTTTAGGTCCAAGATTATTTAACGGTTAATAATTTGACACTAAATAAAAAAAAAAAACAAATGCATTAGATTTAAATTACCTATCGTTAAAAGTAGTGAATGTGACATAATATTGAATGGAGAATAACTGGAATTTATTAATCAAACAGTTTTCCTGGGAATCACGCTAGATGAGAAATTACAATGGGGACCTCATATAACATTTCTTGCGGGGCGGCTAAGCTCGGCCACTTATGTCGTTCAAAAGATAAGACAGTTAACAGATCTAGACATCGCGCGTTTGGTCTATTTTAGCTACTTCCACAGCATTATGTCGTATGGCATTTTATGGTGGGGTCGGGTTGCTGCCATTGAGTCCATCTTTATTTTGCAAAAGAGATCTGTCAGAGCCATTTATAATCTACATAGCCGCGAATCTCTCAGGGAACTATTTAACAGGATTGATATTATGACGGTACCTTGCTAATTCATTTATGAAAATATTATGCATGTAAGAAACATCTTTTCAATAAAATAAGTTACTATAATAATGTCATAAATTAATTTTAATACTAGAAATAAAGATAATGAGGTTATTCCACATTCTTCTCCATACGAAAACGACCTCTTGGATGGGGCGACTAGAACCAATTTTTTTTTTTTGTAAATTCTGACGTTCAAAAGTGCCTTAAAATATATTTTATTAAATAATTTTAAAAGAAATACTTTTAAAGATATTTAAAAAAATAGATGAAATTTGACAATTGCAGTCTGTAAGTATGGGAACATGTTTTTTTAACTGCAACGCTAAGTTTGTTCTAGGAATAAATTCATCCCGACTACGGAAGCTTTCATTGTGCGTGGATACGCACCTGGTCGGTTCTTTTTTAAATTTCTCTTTCGTTCGTATGTCTCGCACGAGTGATTCGCGTAATTTCGCGTTGTTGCATAAATTTTTAATTAGTCGAGATTTTTAATTCATATTCATTATGACACACCTCTTTAGGTCATGAGCTATCCGAATATCAAAAATATTTGGCCTAGGTCTTAAGGGGCAGACGTGAAAATTGTATTCCCTGTTACAATGTTTATAGTAAATTATTGAAATGTGTTTTTTTTTTTTACTTTTATTGATTTAAACCCTTTTTTCGCTTGAGTATAGATTTCGATGTTTTTGTTGGTATATTGGCGTGTAATGTGCTGCCGTGTTCGTATATATTTTTTTCTTATTGAACAGACAGCACTGCTGCTGGGAAGTTTGTTGTGCCACTTCTTCTTACCAGCTAAAGCACTAGGAAGTAGTGAAGGGCGGGCGTTTTTTGGGGACTGTCTTGTGGACTGTCTTGTGTAATTTTGTCGTTCGAAAAGTGCTGATTCTCAGCCTAGTTTGAATAAATGACTTTTAAATTATTTCGAATGTATTTTTTTTTACTTGCTTTTATATAAATAACAATTTGACCACCTTTGGAATATAGCCTAAAACCTCACGGCTAAGCAGCTAACGTTAAATCAGACCAAAGAATCAAATTTCCCAACCTATACGTATAATAAAAAAATACCATCCCACATTTCATCACTTCAATAGGTAGGATACTAACTTCCCTTTACATATTTCAAAGCATTATTAGTACGTAAAGGCTTTTAAAAGAGTAAACAGCTACATAAACGGAGGAGGGGAACGCGAACGGTTAAAAAATAAAATTTACACAAGAAATGAAAAGCACGCAAGAAAGCAATTTCCCTGCGAGATCTCTATAATGGCCACTTTGAGGTGCTAGCTAGGAATTATTGCGGATGTGGTATTAAAAGCCCCAGTAGTCTCGAATCGAACGAATAGAGCTTTAAGGTTTATATTGGGTACAGATTGGTGAAATGTAATATGAAATGTTACACAAACGAACCGTTCAAATTAATGCGATGCAATATAAAATGTAACACAACAACTAGGCGAATTTCTTTCAACTTGTTTTACAATTCTTGTTATGTTTTACCAGCATTAGGTTTTTTATCGGCAAACTAAACTTAAACTGGAAAATTATTAATAATGAAACGGGTAAGTCGGTTAAACAAGATAAACAACTTGAGATTATGGTCGACAATAAATTAGTTGATAAAGCAGCTGACGTAGCTGAGGCGTTTAATGAGTTTTTTGCAAACATACCTGTAACTACGACTAGCTCCTTAAATTCATCCCCGTCTAAAGCTGAAAACCTTTTGCTTAGTAGTGTGTCTAAAAATAGTCGCTTATTTAGCTTCGAACATGTAACGCCTCGTGATGTAGTTAATGTTTTTAACACACTCAAGTCTAAAAACACTGGTGATTACTGGGGCATCTCCATTAAACTTTTAAGTAATATAATAGACATCGTAGCCCCCTATCTAGCTGTTACTTTTAATAAATGTGTTGATTTAGGAACTTTTCCTGAACTCATGAAGAATAGTAAAGTCATACCATTATTTAAATCAGGTAATAAAAATGACGTTGGCAATTTCAGGCCTATTTCTATCTTACCAGCATTTAGCAAAATATTTGAAAAGTTAATACTCAAGCAGCTGCTAAGACATTTTAATTTAAATAGCCTCCTTCATAATGAGCAATATGGATTTACAAAAGGTCGTTCGACTACAGATGCGGGTATTGCTCTGCTGAAACACATATTTAACGCGTGGGAGAACTCGCAAAATGCTATTGGAGTTTTCTGAGATCTCTCCAAAGCCTTTGATTGCGTGCACCATGACACGCTTTTGCGTAAATTGCGTCATTACGGTGTGCAAAACGAAGCTCTCAACGTTATAAATTCTTATTTACATAATAGGTCCCAATGTGTAGATGTTAATGGTGTGAAATCTTCCGGGCTACCAGTTCAGTTAGGTGTACCTCAAGGCTCAATACTGGGTCCATTCTTGTTCTTAGTGTATATCAATGACCTACCATTCTATTTAAAGGGTATCTGTGAAGTTGTACTCTTTGCAGACGATACCTCTCTTATTTTTAAAGTAGACCGGAATAGACAAGATTTTGACGATGTAAACAGTGCACTCTCAATGGTTACGGATTGGTTTACGACAAATAACCTAGTTCTCAATGCCAAGAAAACGAAATGTGTTAAGTTCGCCCTACCAAATGTTAGAAATCTAGGACCCAACATCGTCTTAGGTAAAGAGGTGCTTGAATCTGTAAATTCGGCAGTTTTTCTGGGCATAACAGTAGATGCCAAACTTCAGTGGGGCCCACATATATCGAGCCTAGCGGGAAGGCTCAGTTCTGCCGCCTACGCCGTCAGGAAAGTAAGACAATACACTGACGTCGATACAGCTCGATTAGTCTATTTTAGTTATTTTCATAGCGTTATGTCCTACGGTCTTCTGCTGTGGGGCAAAGCTGCTGATATTCAAAATATATTTGTCCTTCAAAAACGAGCTGTTCGAGCTATTTACCAGCTAGGCCCCAGAGTTTCTCTGAGAGATTTTTTCAAAGATATTGGTATCCTCACAGTGGCATCTCAATTCATTTTCGCCAACATCTTATATATTAGGCAAAATATACATTTATACACAAAAAACAGTGATTTTCACAATGTTAACACTAGAAATAAGGAAAAACTAAGAGTTCCTTTTCACCGGCTTCATAAGGTTCATAACTCATTTGTTGGGCTTGGTATAACCTTTTATAACAAGTTACCCTCTTCTTTGCTAGATTTGCCTTTTAATGCGTTTAAAACGAAAGTAAAATCCAACCTTTGTTCAAAGGCATACTATTCTATCAACGACTACTTAAATGATAAGAATAGTTGGTCGCTGTGATTAACTCAAGACAATGTTTATGTTCTTTCACCAGAATTAGCTTACCTACTGACAGGTTATATGAGTTCATATAATTGTTTATTTTAATTTATTGTTGACATAATCTACTCATTACAATGTTTTTTTTAATGAGTTGTATTGCAATATGTAACTAGTGACCTCGACAATAGATCATATTATTTATTGTTATTAGTTAACTATTTTATTTTTATTTTACCTCGGTGGTCCTAGTTTATCATTTATAACTTCCAGTTACAGCTTTATGTGAGCGGGCACGCCCTTTATGCCTGGAGGCTTTTATTAAGACGTTAAGTTTTGTTTACGTTTAGTTTTTATTTCTGCCCGAGTATAGTTCTCGATGATTTTGTTTGGTATATTGGCGTGTGCTAGCTAACATATGGATAATAATTTAAATTAGGTTAAATTATGTTGAATACTATTATATAGTCTTTTTTTTTTTTTTTCTTTCTAACTGAACAGACAGCTGTGCTGCTGGGGAGTTTGTTGCGCCACTTCTTCTTCCCAGCTAACGCACTAGGAAGTGGTGCCTAGTTTGAATAAATGACATTTGAATTTTGATTTTTTTTTGAATTTTGAAACATGGCTATGTGAAAACGATAAAGCATATATTATATAGAATCATCATACACCATGTGTTTAACTTGACTGTCCCACAAAGGATAATCTCACGCCAAAGGACAGTGAACTTGTATAAAATTTTGTAAGTGTGTATTAGAAGTAAAAGTAACAAATTGTAATAAGAATTCTCTAAGATCGTTATTATTACATTAAACCAAGAACCTTTTACTTTTTAGTTATGAAAAGAAAACTTAAGCTTTATTTCTGTTACAAGTTCTTTATTTTTATTTTATTTTGTAATCTACGCTGTCCCACTCTTGGCAAAGGCCTTCCTCCACTCTTTCCATCCATCTCCTTCCAGTTTTGATCTATCCAGCTCGTCCCGCCACGCCATCTCCTATGTGGTTTGCCGGGATCTAGCCTCACTGTCTCAGGGCAGTTCTGTGCTATTTAGGCCACAAGTTGTCGGCATGGGGCAGACATCTCCTGCCCAGACTCCTTTAAGTCGGGCAACCTTTCGAGCCTCGTCAGCTATTTTTGTTTTGGAGCGCAGTATTGTGTTTCGAACACGATCCAAAATTTAACTTCACTTTTCGCCACATTCTCAAAGCGACATTGATATAATATTTTCAAACACATTTTGCCATATCCAAAATCCTCCAAATTCTCACCTCCACTTTTTTGTGGTCGCCATCCAGGATCCGTTGTAGAAAATTGCGCTACTCCCACTTCCTGTGCTTGCTTTAATTTCAGACTACTTTCAAAACTATATTTTATGCTCCTACTATTTTGATGGTACAGAAGACTGTTTTTAACGTAGCCCTACACTTTGCAGTATTTTGTTTTTGTTTGAATAAAGAACTGTTTTTGTTTATTTATTTTTTAAATTGGTTTCGAAAGGTACAAAAACTTCCGTAATATCTATTTTAGCTGTGCTGATAATTTTTTAGGGTTCCGTAGTAAACAAGGAATCCTTATAGTTTCGCTATGTCCGTCTGTCTGTCCGCGGCTTAGCTCAGAGATGGTTAGTACCTAGAACGCTGTAATTTGGCATGGGTATAAATATTAATCAACCGGCTGTCGCTGAAAACCAGCGTTGGGACTCTGTCTCGCATAGGGTCGCAGCATTATGCTGAGCGATGGCCGTTTTGCGTGGATGTGACGCATATTTTCCCCCAAATTGTTTATTTTTGTGTTTTGTTCTTTCTTTGCGTCATGTGACACAATGATAAAATACTGAGAATGGTTAAAACGATGGCAGGAGTAACGACAATTGGGCACGCCACAATCGTGGCGATAAGTCCCCTCTTTGAGGAGTGGCTAGAGAGGCGCCACGGCGTCCTCACCTTCCGCCTGACACAGGTCCTCACCGGACATGGTTGTTTCGGGAGGTTCCTGTTCAGGATAAAGCGGGAGGAAACGCCCGGGTGTCACCACTGTGTGGATCGCCCGGAGGACACGGTGGAGCATACGGTGGAGGTCTGCCCAGCTTGGGCGGAGCACCGCCGTGTCCTCACGGAGGCGATCGGCGGCGGCGATCTCTCGCGTCCGGCCCTGGTTCAGGCCATGGTCCGGAGCGAGAGTGCATGGGAGGCCGTCACCTCCTTCTGCGAAGCAGTAATGCTCGCGAAGGAGGAGGCGGAGCGCGCGAGGGAGAGGCAAAATGCGCCCCCTCGCGCCCCTAGTCGCCGCAGGAGACGCCCCGGGCGTCGGGAGTCGCGAGCCGACTTCCGGCCACCGTAGGCGCGGGCTTGCGGACGGTGAGCAATGGGTAGCTCGCCGTCCGATAGGGACCAGGCCCGGGTCGACGGCACGTTGTGTTCCACGCGCGCCTCAAAGAGATGTCAGCAAGTGACGGGGTCCGGAAGGGCCAATGCCTGCCGGGGTTGCGGGTTTGTCTGAAAGGGATATCGCGACCTCGGCACACAGGCAACGGAAGGAACACGGGTGGGTTTTAGTCAGTAAAAGTCTGACACGCCCTCCCGCTCCACCCAGAGCGGGAGAAGTTATTTGATAATTTCCCATCCTCAAAAAAAAAAAAAAAAAAAATGTGTACCGCAAATAAACGTATTTTCTTTCTTTCTTTCTTTCTAATCACGCCAACAAAGTGGTAAAATAAAACCAAGGATTTTTTTTTACGTTACCTTCCCTACACGTAAATAGGGGATGTTTTTTTTCTCGTATGTCCCTATGTGGCGTGTCGTTGGAAAGGTCGTTCAAAAATATTGTGGATGTGTATAACCCATTTTGCAATTCAGGAATCCGTTTGCGAAATATTAAGCTAAAAAGTGCAAATATTTTTGTTAGAGTCACCCCTGCCAGCTAAATGGTTGTACTTGGATTTGTGAAAAAAATTGCAGCAGTAGTATATAAATAACGAAGTTAAAAGAAAAACTATCACAGCTAAATAGGCTTTACAGGTTAACGAGTAATAATCGACCAACTTAAATTTACCGTTTGTAAAACATGTTCTCTCATTCATTCCGTATGGGAGAACATGTTTTTCAACTACAATTTTAAGTTTGTTCTTGGGATAAATTCATTCCAACTACTTCATAGGCCGGTTTTTGTTCTAGAGATGACACGGCTTCGGGTCTGTTTATTCGTTTACATCATTGAGCTGCTTATGAGTCCCTCCCTTCTTTTTATATGATTGTACATATTTTTTGTTTTTTTTTTTAGGAATTTTATCTTATATTATTATTATTATTTAAATAAATGCGAAAGTTACTATTAATATCTGTTTATTAACTTACTTAAAATGTATTGATGAGTTCTGTAAGTAAATGAGTAAGTAAACTGACTAAATGATTTATTTATTTCTGTAAGTAGGTTTACACAAAAACTTTTACACGTCAACAATATTTTTTAAACTAGATGAGGTCGGTGTTTCATACGACTTTAACATCTTTCCGATAGAAACGATGTCAGATTTTTGAACACGACTTTTTTCCGAAAAGTCAGCGTTAATAAAGTCAGGTTCTCTAAGAAAATGGCCAACTACGCAATACCGAGGAGCTGTGGTACAACTTAAAGATTTTTTTTCTTGGTCGTAGATTTTTACAAGTTTTTTTTTTTACCTGTCGTTATTTCTACAATAACATTTTTACCATAACAGTACCCAGTAACTCTTACATAAGACCTGCAGCTGCGCTGTTACAGTACTACGAAATACAGACAGACAATATCATACCTAGTAACAGCGGGGCGTTCATTTCCTCCAGTTTTAGCTGTGTCTGCCTTTCATCCTTTGAAGTCTACTAGGTATTTAAATGAACACTATTAGCGACTGTAACTGGCTGACTCGACATTTCTAGAATTGTAAATTTTAGGTCAGTTGTATATTCAAGAGTGGGTCAGGTTTAATTTTGCTCGCAAAGGTCTTAGTTTTGCTGACTGTTCTTATTTAAGTTCTTGTGAAGAAAGATTTTTAAAAGAAAATTGGCATTTGCGTTTTGCTGGGATTACCTGTCTAGTTTAAAAACGAAATTGGGCTTTATTGCTGGATCTGAGTTGTGTCTTCCCAATGGTTTTTCTTGCTACTCAAAAACGTAGGTACTGCATTAACATTTAAAAGCTTTTCTCCAAGCATTAAAACCACTCATGTATTTTTAGAACAGAATTACCTACGTATGGATGCTACATATCATAACATATCATATTTTTTGGTGACAGTCCATTGTTTCTTATGCAACCATACCATTATATTAAATTTCTTTAAAATAATCTTTTATTATTAAAAAAAAAAAAAAACTATTCGATTTTAAAATATTATTATTTGTTTTTTTATCTATTTATTTAAATATTTACACACACATAAAACTAGTGAGGCAAACAATACTGTTTTAAGTTTTTGTCTGTTTTTTATTTATTATTGTGTGCCCAAATGAATTTGTTTTCTTTCTTTCTTTTTTCTTTATCAAAAATGAAATAAACAGATTTATTTAAAAAATAAACTGATATCAAGATTTTAAAAATGGAATATATGTTTGATGACAGACTTGACAAGGGACCTGCAAAGCGGGGATGAGATCCTATCTATTTCAGTTTTCAAGATTTCGTTGCAGTTGCCACGTACTTTGCAAGTCAGGGATACCGTCTTTTTGCGAGTGATGGCATAAAAGCCATCAGTGCGATACAACGCTGTCATCCCCGATGCACTACAGACACGTGGTAATTAAACGATTATAAAACTAATATAATGGAATAAATCATCATGGGAAAAACTGTAGTAACAGTCTGTTTATGAAATAACGCAAAGTGAGCAAGTATTGTTAATCAATTTAAGCAGTGATAGCCTAGTGGTGTGACCGTCAGACTCACGCACCTTTGACTTTTCGGATTCATGTGCGTATTGTATAATTATCACTTGCTTCAAAAACGGTGAAGGAAAACATCGTTAGGAAACTGCCATGCCTGAGAGATATTTCTCGACGGCATGTGAAGCCAAGTCAGAGGCCAATGCGGCTTTAAAACTCTGATACCAGGTTAGTCACTAACCACACGAAAAGAAGAAGAACTAATTTTACATTATTTCTCTGTTTAGAAGAGATCATGGCGTAAACTGGATGATAATATAAACTAAAACATCATTAAAAATACAATTATTTCTTGAATCGAAAAAAATATATTGAATTAACACGTTCATGTATTAATACAGTTCACTTACAGCAAGATGGCGAACGTCCTGAACCGAGCTGACTAATTAATGAAAAGGAAACAGAACGGGCGGGGATTAAAGAGAGAATTACCAGAGGAAATAAGTGGAAGAAATTGACCGCGAACAATCTATTAAAATTGGATGAAGTCATGTTTTATTTACACGCTGGTTTCAACTGTTATTTTTACGTAGCAAACGTGGTTTCTGTTAATATTTTTTAACTTAATAACACAAATTTTATTCTAAGTTTTTACGAAACTTCAGGGGGCCTACGTCTACTAATTTACAAACGTTGCAATATTGTGATTTTTGATTTTTTGCCAAATCTGTTACAACGTCATACATAGAAATTATCTTTCATAATACAACAAGACCTTTGGAGAAATATTCCTTTCTTTGTATTCTTTTAATTTTCGACTATCAAAAGCAATATTGTCTTTGATCCGTGACCTTGAAATCAACCAATGAATAACTTTGTTTTATTTTTATTTGTTTATCTATTGGTTGAATACGAGGCCTTTGGCTACTTTTGTACGTGTGTATTTTATGTCTGTATATGTGGGTTTTGTTTGTGTAGAATAAAAAAAAAATCTTTCTTGTTTTCTTGCATTTCTTAACTGCGTGATGCTTCGCATTGAATTTTTTTTTTAAAATATGTCTCAGATGATTCCCAAAGGGTTTGGCAGAGGTGATTAATGAATGAACCCACACATGAATACAGATGGTTCAATCCGCATTTTAGGTATGAAACTACAAGAACGCGGCGGTCTCGACTTGTCGGGCCAATTCAGTGAATGTAACGTAGTCAGAAGATCTAAGAGTTACGCGATAGAAAGTGATGGAACAGTGTAGGTTTACTTGAATAAAACACTGATTGCGTAGAATTGGAATTTGGATTTAATCCGTTCAGTTCGGCCGCTGAATATATAAGTACTTTACTTCAAACTGAAATAGACAATTGTCATAGTATAATGACAACTGTCACGGCATGTCAGTTGAATACAGATAGTAAAATGTGATTATAACTGACACGGACATGAGAAATAACTCGACTTAATATTATTAGGCTAACAAAAGAGAGGCAACTTCTACGTGAATATCACTTTAGGTAATTAGCGTTGTGCGACCTGAATTGCACTTTATTGTGTGGTAGCAAGAGTCGCTTTTTATTTAAATGATTTTGTGGAGTAAACCATCTGTATTTACCTACATTTCGCCAGTTACGTCTAATTCCCATGCTTAAAGGCTCCTACAAACAGGCGCGACACGCGACGCGACACAAAGACACCGCACGTCGCGCGCCGAGCGGTGTCTTTGAGTCGCGTCGCGTGTCGCGCCTGTTTGTAGGAGCCTTAATGCCATCAACCGAGCACAAATCTGAACTTCGGGCTACTTCTGAAAGATTCATAATCGAAAACCCAACAACGAATTGAATAACTAAATAAATACCAATAATTGTATTCAAAAGTATTTCTCACAATATAGGGACGATCAATTTATATCTATTCTACTTAAATATTCGCTTAGGAAAGCTATAATTGGAATTCTCGAAACTTTAGTGGGTAGGTATTCTCAAAAGACCCAGTCTACAAACTAAGACTGAAAGTTTCAAAAGGTACATGAATAACTTGAACAGATAAGCGGATAAACAAAGTTACTTAATTGAATAATCGTTTCGATTCAGCTACTTCACTGTAACACTTAGAATAATTGTAAAGACTTTCTGAATTATAACTTATAAGCTAAGGAAATTAATTGGTAGTAATTTCAAGTATTTATTTTGTGTTAAGGCGACGATAACCGGCTTTTAATGATGTTATACTGAAGTTCACGTCTGAACGAGTAGTGTTAACTATTTGTAAAAAATATACTTTAAATTAGAGCATTTTCATCATAACTTAATATAGGAATATTTTAGATTATGTTTATATTAATTTGTAAAGTTACGTCTCATGTCTAAGGATAAAAAACTTAGAATCACGCAGAATCTATCAAACGTACTTTTCTGAAACCTTCACAATTTTAAAGATAATTTAATTATTTTCTCTCTTAGTATAGTATGTGTTTTATTAAAATACCTTTTGTTTCATGTATAATAAATTAATAATGCGTCTAATTTGGGACAACTCTCCTTGATGGGCGAGTCCTATTACTGGCTGGACGTAGACGCCTTGCGTGAGCTCAGTACATAACACGTTAGCTAACCAGTCAAGGTCACTGGCATATGTCTGCGTCTTAAGGATCGGATCTTACCCCCATTGGAAGAAGGTGTGAGTTGTGTATTTTTAACCGACTTCCCCCTATTACATGCGGGACTTAAACTTATGATTGAAGAAATTTCAGTGTACTATAGGTACTATCGCGGACACAGGCGCCTGACCACTTTTCGACCTTATTGTCTAAGCAATAAGGTCGAAAAGTGGTCAGGCACCTGTGTCCTGGATAGTACTTCTCTACCTAACCCAAAGCGGATTACTGGCGTGATGACATTATGTTATGAGTATTTTGTTTTTAATTGCAAAATGGGTAGAATTTTATGCGCGTTTTTCCTTATGTGTTTTGTAGCCAATAAGTTTTGACAGAATATATACTTAGTTGTTTACATTTTGGCAAAGCGAAAAGGTATCGAGTATACTTAGTAAACAAAGAGGGTAATTTTAGTGTTTTTAACACCGATTCGATTAACTTTCACTCCAATTTTAACCCGATCTAATTTGCGGTGGTCCGGGGGCGTAAAAACAACTTGGGAGTTTCATCCATCTATTTATAGTCTCGGTTGATAGTGTCCGTGAGTGGGTAGAAAGCACTCAACGACGGGTTTAGTAACTGATATTTAACGCTTAATTGTTATCAGAAATTAACCTCTAATTGCCTTGATATCAAATCTCCCAGATGGTGCTATAAATAGTATTGGCTCAGAGGTATAAAAATGGAAACTTCCTATGAAAAAAAAAAACCGGCCAGGTGCGTGTCGGACCACGCAACATGAAGGGTTCCGTAATTGGGATGAATTTATCCCAAAAAAACACTTAACTTTGTAGTTGAAAAACATGTTCTCCCATACGTCGATACACATCACGGTCAATTCTCCACCGCAAATGTAAGTTTGTGATCGCAAAAATGTATTTTTTTATGTGATAAAACCACAAATATTAACAATTTTCGGACTGTTTCCTTTATTTGTGCTGTAAGCCCTTGCTACTTACCAAATTTTATGATTCTAGGTCAACGGGAAGTACCCTAAAGGTTTTTATTTATTTGCGAGTATCAATAAATGGCCATATTTTTTTATTGTGCTGACTTATATGCTTGATTTTATCAGAGTTCCAAGGGACCGTAGACCTAAGTATTTGATATTAATTTACTTTTGATATCTGGAGATAAATATCGTGTTCCTGACAAAAAGGGTCTTCACAGACTGACAGACAGACGGACAACGAAGTGATCCTTTAAGGGTTCCGTTTTTTTCTTTTGAGGTACGGAACCCTAAAACAACATAATTAAGTACACTATATTAAAATGAAAAGAAAAGCCACATAATAATTATTTAAGGAACTTTAAGATTGTATTTATAACAAGCTCCTATCCGTGCCAAATACAATTAAAAAAAATACTCTTCTCAAACTGAAAACCACTGTAAAACTAAATAAAACCATATCCTTAACTACATAAACTTACAGCGCTTTACGTAAAAAACTAGAGTACAAGTACAGCAGTAAATAGCTTGTACTTAAGTACAGTCGGGAACAAGCCTATTTTGCTGTTAATAGGTTGCGAGAGCTTTAATATTAACTACATCTTGCTTGTTGCGAGTAATGAACCAGAAAAATGGGAAAGAAGGTTTTAAATGTTAGATGGGGGAGAGAATGAGTTTTGTGGTTCGTATTTTTTATTTAAAAAGGGGGGATTCTGAATGTGATTTAAGAAATGCTCGGATGGACAGTTTGTCTCAAAAAATCGAATTAAAATTCATAATATTCATAAAATTCATGCCATGATGATGTCATGAACGAATGATGATGATGACGTCACGAGTATGTAGATTTTATACTTACTTGTGACGTAGCGATCCCCACTCCCCAACTTAAAATGCGTTGTAACTAAGTAATTTTTTATTAATATGATAAAGCAAAAAATACGTGTCTAATATTTTTTTATAATCTGACTGACGGACTAATTAGAATTTCTTTTACCCAGGCATCATGCCTATTATAACACATTAACTTCAGCGAAAAAACAAAAAAGAGTAAGTACGTTTAGATGGTTTGGTCATGTGAGGAGGTTGAATGAAAGACGACTAAGAAAAGGTATTTACAAGGCAGATGTGAGTGGAAACGTTGGGAGGGGACGCCCTAGGAGGACATTTAAGGTCTATTTAAATCTTTGTTTCCAATTGATGTTATTTCTTTAAACAAACATCAACTTTATACGTGTGTAAATAAAGTTCATTTTAGGCTGACTATTACTGTTGAAGAAGTCATACAAAATATGAAATTTTAGCGCAAACTGAACCTTATGTGTAACAATTGCAGTTGCTTTTCCTAAAACTCGTGTTTGTTTACATGTTTGGCAAATAAATTGCGAACGCAGATTAGTGACCTTATTGGTGATGTTCTTCAGAAAGGTCAGGTGCGTAGTACTCGCAACCGGCGTGTATGTAAGGATCGTAGCAGATGGTGTTCTGTAGTTTCTGCCTATCCCATTGTGAAGAAGGCCTAAGTTTATGTAATCTGCGTTCGCAATTTAGTTGCCAAACATGTAAACAAACACGAGTTTTAGGAAAAACAACTGTAATGCGTACACATAAGGTTCAGTTTGCGCTACAATTTCATATATTTTTATGACTTCTTCAATAGTACTAGTAAGTCTAAAATCAACTTTATTTACATTTATATAAAGTTGATGTTTGTTTAAGTGGAAATAACATAATTGGATTTTTTTTAATACACTTTATATGTATCTGTTACCGCTAATGTGAGTAAATCAGTTAGAGTGCAGATCAACTTGCTAAACTGCAAATTATCTGGATGAGTCCATTAAAGTCGAAAAAAAAATACCAGTTCTTAAATTAACTTGATAATCTGCAGACTTTCTAGTTAATCACTAGACTAACGACCAAGCATCAATGAATCTGCCTAGCCTTTTCCCAACTATGTTGGGGTCGGCTTCCAGTCTAACCGGATGCAGCTGAATACCAGTATTTTATATGGAGCGACTGCATATCTGACCACAACCCAATTACTGGGTAACACGATACCCCTTGGTAAGACTGGTTGTCAGACTTTCGGGCTTTTGACGACCCGTAACGACTGTCAAAGGTACACGAGTGACAGCCGGGGCCGACGGCTTAACATACTTTCCGAGGCACGGAGGGTATATAAAGATGGTCACCCATCCATGGACCTACCCCGACAAGCGTAGCTTAACCTGAACGATCGACACGTGCGGCTGTTATTACTTAGCCACGAGCACTAACGACCAAGCATATGGTTAAGTTAATAAAATAGGTCATTTGCTTGAATAAAACATTCGAATTCATTGTATTTAATTATTTAAATTGTTTAAGGTAAAAACAAAGTAATTACAAAAATATTGATTTTATTTTACTCCACTAAAATAACCGATTAAAATAGGCAGAAAACGAGACAAAAGTGTTTCGCTCACTGTCTTCCGCGATTTAAAGGTGTAGCATCTGTTAATATGCTACACCTTTAAATCTATATAAACTAGGTAAAGAGCAGATATCTGCTACTTTAAGTAAAAATTCACTCTTTAACGGATCGTTCCCGGTAATCTGCAGATAACCTAGTAAATGCGCATGTTAACGTATTCCGTGTTCTAACAGCAACATATCTATTAGCTTCAACTTGAATTATAATACATATCTACTCCTGGTGCAAAGTAAAAGCTTGCCTTTGTATATAGAGAAGGAACGAGCATAGAAGATCGTGTTTACAGTATAATGGGTGTTGACGATTTAACACCCAGTTACACAATGACCATCATTACGTAATGGATCATTAACGATTTCATTAATTTCATCAAAGAACATTAAAATCGAGTCTCATGTTGCTTTCTGCAACAAGTTAATGGGAGATTAGTATTTAGTGGCAGCTTTAAAAGTTAAAGTTCGTTTCTGCAACTGGCTGCAGTCATTTAAAGGCCAGGTTTTCTTGCGATGACTCATTTGCTTTACTGTCAAAGAAGTGAGATTCACTTTATAAAATATGGTTTATTCACATGTGAATCGTTTAGTAGTTGTTTAATCCATGTTTATTAATATACTACATTATATTAGTACAGTTATAGTCATTGTTTTAAGGTAAATTAGGAACATATTCCGAAAATATTTTATTTACTCTACTATTTTATTTACTTTACTATCGATTTGATTTATTTGGTTTTCAATTCGGATGTGTATAATTTTTTATGTATGTTCGGGCATATGTAACTCCGTGTATATATTACTATATTGGTGAAGTGGAACTACTCAATAATAAGTATTTCACTAGTTCCGATTCGATTACTTTAATATGGTTGGCAAGCAATTTATCCTCATCATAATGCATATGGAGAAGTGGAGCTGATGGTGAAGTACCAGCAGAATCCCTCAACGATAAAAAGCGAGACATAAAAGGTGTCTTTGGTTTTGTATTTTTGTTATTTGCCACCGACTTCCGAAATTTAAGTTATTTTTCACTTTGTAGTGTTTTTTTGCAAGTCAGTTGTTTTTTGTTTTTGTATAAAAGCTTTTCATCAAACGGTTCTGAGGCCCACCGCACCGGTTTCCAACACGGTGTGGCGGTCTGAAGCTTTATCTAATGTTATGGTGCTCTAGAAGAACAGTGGCCGCCACATAGCGTCTGCAATTTACCTGAATTACTTCACTGAAACGTTACCTATGAAAGTAAATTGGTGTGTTTTCCTAGAAAGCGTTTTTTGACACCATAAAGTCAAACCCCGTTTTAACGAATAATAATAAATAAAAAATAGAGTTTATTAATCAAAAAGTAACAATACAATTTAGTCAAATTCGGTGAGCAACAAACTACGCATGGCTTGTATCTTGTGGCTCAGGATTGCGATTAACAATATTATGGCTACCTTCAAGTGTGAGTGTATTATTAAATAGAAGACGTAGAAAAAAAAAAAAAAAAAGTCGCTGCGGGCGATATGTAGTGGCCACGGCTCTTCTAGGAAACCGTGGCTCCACAAACTCCGGCCACCACAGCATGATAACTAATACAATATCATGGCTTTACATCCAAAATTCTGGTAATCTTCTTACCCAACAAAATATTTTCCAGAATTAGGCGTATACTTCAGCTCACCTTACGCCAAAAAATGTGTCAAGCGTATTCAAAACATTGAGTGGCAAGACCGCGATCCCTAATGGGTGGCTTAACGCGGTCTAAGGGCCTCTTTGCGTCCCGAGGGGCCGATAAAACGAGCCTCTTGCGCCGTCAGCCTCTAGTCATCTCTTCAGAACATGGAGAGGCTTCGAACGATCTGGTTATAACCGGAGCAAAATTGAGGGTGTTGTGTGCAAAACTCAATGGGTTTATACTTTGAGCTTGAAACTACTTGGGTTTTGTCCGGCTTTGGAGTTGGTGTTAATTTAGAATGGAATTTTTGTTCAGAAATTTATGTTTTCCGAAAACAGCGATACCGATCTGTAAAACTCTTATTTTTTACAGATCAAGAACATAATTCTATGTAGGTACTGACATCTATAAATGCAGTTTTGGAATATAGATATATTATGTGGTTTTCGGCAAAAGATTTGGCCAATATATTACGTCAAGGCGATATCAGAATCCTCATAAGTCAGTGAGCCCACTCCGTTTGCTTGCTAAGCGTACGGGCTTTCAAAAGTTCAGAAATAAATCCAAAGACCGTAAATCCATATAAGTAAAAAGCATCAAACAAATCTAATCAAACGCCACCAACTAAATAATAAATCATAAATCAGTTCACACGATCTTTCATCAATTTTTAATTATAACCGCCATGTTGCCGCTAGAATCCAAGATGGCGGCGTAATAAATCTACACATACAGGCCTACAAGTTAATATTCTGTGCTTGGCAACGCGCGACTAATATATTTGAGGAAACGTCATATTTTGGCGATGTAGTGTAATACACGTTTGTTATTTGGTAAACAAAGAAGGTGGTTATAGGAACATTTTGAGAGCAGTGCTTTTGGTTAAGATATGATATGATATGAAGATATGATGAAACTAACATATGTTTCTGCTTTTATTCGTATGTTTCAACATTGTAATATGTATTTGATTTCGAGCAAAAAAAATACTTAATAATTATTGTTGTCTTGTGATTCTGCCACTGGGTAAAGGCTTATTTTTATAAACAGTGTCTTCGGTCTAATGAGGGACATAGTTTTATTTCCATTCATTTTGATCTTGTTAGTGTTGCTCTTTAGCTCACAGCAGATTTTGTGTTTCATATTTCAGAGTAGGTCCTATAGTAATAGTTGTTTAATTTAATGACTACTATATTCGCTGTCACGTAACTAGGTAATTGCGTCTTGGGAGTAAGCATGCGCATGTACCATCAAAGAAGTTCATATTTTCAAAACAAAATCCCGTGAACACGATGACGACATCTGTTACCGGCCCGGTTCGATAGTCGCCGAGCGCTGCAAGCAAGAATAGTCCTTACGGAGGTTAGATATGAACTTCTTCGATGGTACACTTAGTGCAACAAAAAAATTGCCACTTTTATTGCATATCATTATTCTATGGTTATTGACAATTTATTGACGTGACAACGTCTTAAATTAGGTTGCGGCTCGGAGTCACTCATGAAAAAGTGTAACGCCCGCTCACGTCTGTTACGATGAGTCACCGCCGATAAAAAGACGTTGTCACGTAAAATCTTCGCCCGTAAAACCGACTTTACAGGCAACCATTTTTTTTTTGAACAAGTGGAAGTCTGTGCGTCTACGATTCTTGCCAAGTGGCATGCCGGCGACTATACATTACCTTAAAGTATGACCTCGTTTAGTTTAAGGTACATTTTATAATTCCTCAAGATATTTTCCGGCTCAACAAACGACTACCGAAGCTCTCAGATTACAAAACATTTTGTCTCCGTTATGAGAAAAGAGAGTATTCCGACATAATAATTTGTTTATGATTCCTCTATATTGTATCTACCATATTAGTTACAAAACATAAAGTGTCATAGCTCGTACTATTTCCGCGTTGAACACTGTATTGCTCTTAAAAGGGAATTAAATCAAATAATAAATAAAAGACATTCAACATTGTATGAGTATTGTATGACAATGTTTCAAGGCAGTAAATATGGAGCGGTAAAAGCTAAGTGCGTATGTTTTATGGGAAGATAACTACTGATGTTGGTTGGTAAATATAAGGAATGGAATACTGCTGGTGGTTGGTAAGACCCGGGCCTGGTCCTTATTGGACGGCGAGCTACCCATTGCTCACTGTCGCAAGCCGGCTTCTACGGTGGCTGGGAATCGGCCTGCGATTCCCGACGCCCAGGGCGTCTCCAGCGGCGGCTAGGGGCGTGAGGGCTCGAAATTTGCCTGTCCCTCACGCGTTCCGCCTCCTCCTTCGCGAGCATTAAGGAGGTGACGCCCTCTCGCTCCGTATCATCAATAAACCTGACTATACTATCTATTCGCATCTAAAATAGGGTACCTACAATGTACGTCTTGTAACCACTCCCTCTTGCTCCGTACCATGGCCTGGACCAGGGCCGGACGCGAGAGATCACTGCCGCCGATCGCCTCCACGACAAAGTGAGTTCGAAATTACGACCGATTCGACTTGATATGATGCTGAGTATGTTATTTCGTATCTTATATAAAATGTTGCAATGGCTGTTTGATGTTTATGTGATTGTTTAGTTTGTGGTTTTAAAAATGTAATTTGATAGAGGTGGTTTTATTTTCTTCAGATGTTTATTTAGGATAGTGAACATGATACTTCCTTGATCCAAACAGTAAAATTTTGCTATGTAACTTAAGATGGATTTTAAATTAAATGACTAATTAACGAACTATACGAATAAATACAAAAACAAAAGGACACGAAGTACTCGTCCGCATCGCTGTCATCCAGAAACGCGCGCAGAAGATTTTATTACATTAGTGTTAGATTGTTCATAAGATTTTGTCATCAATGGTTACCTATAATAACAAAATAAATTAGATGGATTCTGAATCTACGAGGTGGAACGTGTTTTTAATCACTAACTAACTAACTATATAAATAAATACAAAGACACGAAGTACTCGTCCGCGTCGCTGTCATCCAGAAACGCGCGCAGAAGATTTTATTAGATTAGTGTTAAATTGTTCATAAGATTTTGTCATCAATGGTTATTCAAAAATTCAAAATTCAAAAGTCATTTATTCAAACTAGGCTGATAATCAGCACTTTTAGAACGTCAAAATTACATAAGACAGTCCCCCAAAACGCCCACCCTTCACCACTTCCTAGTGCGTTAGCTGGGAAGAAGAAGTGGCGCAACAAACTCCCCAGCAGCACAGCTGTCTGTTCAGTTAGAAAGAAAAAAAATGACTCTATATAATAGTATTCAACATAATTTAACCTAATTTAAATTATTATCCATATGTTAGCTAGCACACGCCAATATAACAAACAAAATCATCGAGAACTATACTCGGGCAGAAATAAAAACTAAACGTAAACAAAACTTAACGTCTTAATAAAAGCCTCCAGGCATAAAGGGCGTGCCCGCTTACATAAAGCTGTAACTGGAAGTTATAAATGATAAACTAGGACCATCGAGGTAAAATAAAAAAATAGTTAATTACTAATAACAATAAATAATATGATCTATTGTCGAGGTCACTAGTTACATATTGCAATACAACTCATTAAAAAAAACATTGTAATGAGTAGATTATGTCAACAATAAACAATTATATGAACTCATATAACCTGTCAGTAGGTAAGCTTATTCTGGTGAAAGAACATAAACATTGTCTTGAGTTAATCACAGCGACCAACTATTCTTATCATTTAAGTAGTCGTTGATAGAATAGTATGCCTTTGAACAAAGGTTGGATTTTACTTTCGTTTTAAACGCACCTACCTATAATAACAAAATAAATTAGATGGATTCTGAATCTACGAGGTGGAACGTGTTTTTTACGTCCAAATATCTTCCCGTATAACCCAAGAAATTGCACATCTGTGTCATAAAACGAAACTTATAAAATTACATTATATATCAAAAAGTAGTAAAGTAGTATCGTAAAGTAGTTGCAACATATTCAGTATGTTGCAACCACTTTACGAACTATAATTCATATGTTCTCACGGCAATAGCTCGCGATAACGGCAGACTGAACTATTAACATGTTCTGTTATTATCATAGAAATAGCGAAAATGTTGGAGAATATTGTTTCAGACTTTCAGTCATTATTGTGTAGGGTAAATTTCTTGAACTTAACACAAAACACCTTTTTGTTAAAGAAGTTTAATTGTACTCAGGTATATAACTATCGAAGGCATGATATTTTATCAATATTTCTCATTTAAAAGCGTTTATTCTGAAAGTGGGCTGCGTCGCAAACAGATGTCAAATATTTGGCTGTTTCGATTAATTTGGCAATATTCCTGTATGGAAATATGAAATGTGGCTACTAGCGAACTAGAATATTAATAATGAATTGCAATAACACAGAATTTGATGTTGTAAACGTTTTAGGGGTAAAGTTTCCAAATACTTTTTTTACATTTAAAACTAAATATTCGGTGTTACAATATTAATTATTGCAATTCATAATCAATATTAGTTCACTAGTTAGCATCATTGCGGAGCTCGTGGCTAAATAATAATTGCCGCACAGGTCGATCCATCAGGTTAAGCTACGCTTGTCGGGGTTGGTCTGTGGATGGGTGACCATCTTTACATACCGAGACTCCTTCGTGCCTCGGAAAGCACGCTAAGCCGTTGGTCCCGGCTGTTATTGGTGGATCTTTGACAGTCGTTTACGGGTCGTCAGAAGCCCGAAAGTCTGACAACCAGTCTTACCAAGGGGTATCGGATTACCCAGTTATTGGGTTGTGGAGGTTAGATAGGCAGTCGCTCCATGTAAAATACAGGTATTCAGCTGCATCCGGTTAGACTGGAAGCCGACCCCAATATAGTTGGGAAAAGGCTAAGCAAATTGATTTTGAGTTAGCCACATTTCATATTTCCATACAGTAATTGCCAAATTAATCAAAACAGGTAAATATTTGATAGCAATTTGCGACGTTGCCAACTTTTAGGATAAGCCGATTAGCCCTCTTAATACACAACGATAATTAATTCACATTTAAACTACAACTGTATTTATAGTGTTAAATTGTTTGAAAATTACGTTCCAAATAAACAATTTTATTTAAAACCTATTTCAAGTGCTGTTGATTACAATCTGTGGTTTAACAAATTACTTGTTTGTGTTTGTAAATTAGTGCTTTATTTATAGTATATGTGTATTCACCTTTTAAGTTTTAATGTTAAACAAAATTGTTTAATTTTAACCTTTAACCGCCATTTGAACCACAAATCACTAAATGAATTTAGCGCTAAATGTATTTAAATAATATAATATAACGATGTTAGCTAAAACTACGAACTTAGATACCTATCTGCAAATCTTATAGTAATCATATTTAACTAGTGGTCGCCCAGAGGTCGAAATTCGACCATAATTCTTTTAAATGTCATGATTCTAAGGTAGCCATCTTGTGTCAAGCGCATGGTAGTGTGTGTAATGTTTTTTTTATTTATATTATTTCTAATGTATATTATATAAAAATATTTCCAAATATCATACTCCTCCGTTCGCGTAATTTTCGTAAAAAGGGGTACATAGTTTTTGCTTCACGTATTAATATTAGGTTCAAATAGGGACGTCAATTTTTTTTTTAAAGCACATTAAACTAGAAGAAAATGTAGCATTTAGAGATACTTAAATGATTATATTGGGTTCCCACCTATGAAATCAGCGTTTTGTATGGAGAATTTTAAGGAAGTTGCATTTTTCATACTAACATTTTCTTAATTTATTTATCAACCATGAACACTAATGTTTTAAAACTTTTATGCACTAATGTTTAAAAACTAAGGTAACGAAATATGCCACTTAGATTAAGCGACAAAAATAATTTTGTCTAAGTTAAAACAAATAGTGGTTTAAAAGTTAGTTAAAAGTTAGTTTTTTTTAGTTTAAACAATATTGCTAACAAAATGAGGAGTCATTTTTAAGGTGTTTTTTATGTTTAGAAAACTATAAGTAATATGGTTTTTTTACTATTGGTAGTAGTCTATGATGGTCATTATTCGATATAATACCAAGAAATTGATGAATATTTTAAATCATAGAAGTGACGACGTTCTCTATTTGTGAGAAAAAAAACGCCAATTTCATGGATGACCCAATATAATAATTTAAGTATCTCTAAATGCTACATTTTCTTGACGTACTATGACAATCCTTTTTATATAGACACAGTAAAAAAAAGTCATTCATTCAAATTAGGCTGAGAATCAGCACCTTTTAACGTCTAAATTTTATATGACAGTCCACCAAAACGCCTGTCCTTCACCACTTCCTGGTGCTTTAACTGGGAAGAAGAGGTGGGGGGCAAAAAATACTCAGCAGCACAGCTGTTACGCCTTAATATTTTTGTCAAGTTATTGTCTTTCATGATGTCTAATTATGGAGCACTTGGACGAGTACTTATGTACTTCTAAGTTTCGCTTGTTTCATCTTAATTGGTTGATTAATTATATTTGTGAAGGATTCCAATCGAGTAACGTGCAACGCACATAGTGTAGTCATAGTATACTTCAGCTTTGCAAATAAACTGTGTTTAGGAATTTAAATGTTTTATCAGATTCTAAAGCATAACTTTAAACCGACCAACGACTGACGCCATCCGGTATAGCCAGAGAGCGGCGGCTATAAACCAATGATGACTAGCAAAACTATTAGCAAACCGAAACTGTACTCATTATACTGGCCGATAGTGCTCAAATACTACTGGAACGGTCATAACGATACTGCAGCGGTTCCGTGCATCTTGCTAATACTGCTCGACAGTGTAATTGCAACATTTACACTGTCGTGCAAATTGTATAACGGCTTCCTAACAATCGGATGAACGGTTGTGGCCTGCGTCAGCTGTGTGCTTACACAACGAGCATGAAAATAGACCAATTTTGGTTTTTCGTTTCAAATTTGTGTGTTCATTTTCATTTTAAATGTAGAGTTTCTGAATATAGTGGTGCAAATGTGCTGTCATGCTTGAAATGACTTTTTTGTTGGATGCAGATATTCTGGTGCATAAAATGATGCGAAACTAAAATAGGTTGCTGAAGAAAGTTTTGAGCTGGAAAATGGACTCTCACATAAACGAACCTTGCAATATTGACAATATGAAAATAAGCCTCTTAAGTACTGGAAAATCCTAACTAATATTATAAATGCGAAAGTGAGTTTGTTTGTTTGTTACTGTTTCACGCTAAAACGGCTGAACGGATTTGGATGAAATTTTCCACATGGGTAGACCATAAGAGTTCAACTGTCACGAATGAGACACAATAGAATTTTTATTAGTATCACAACCTAAAGGCAAATCGACGGTTGACCGGTTATCCTGGTTTTGGTCATTGGATACATTTTCCTGATATTCCCTTGGGATCGAGACTTATGCGGGTGAAACCATGGGGTGCAGCATGTCTTCTATAATAGTATTAGCAGACAATCTGCCTTTTAAGTAACATTGTATATTGGAATATGCAAGCAAGCATGCCCGCTTGTGGTGTGGTTGGGCTTTATATTGGCTTTTATGGCTTACTCGCTCCTTGCAATTACTATTTCTTGGTACCTACATACAATGGAAATCACATTATGCTCCTATACATGGACGCCTGCATGAATTGGTTCCTCCTCGTTTTCTTTGGTAGGTATTTGTATGCGTAGGTACACAAGCACTGCAGTCGCCTGAACTTAATCCGACAATAGCTCAACCATTTAGATGTGAGATAGGCGAGCCTGAGAGTGTCAGTTCGCCCTGCCCGTTGCATTGTTTCCAATCTAGTTATATATATATACACACTCCTCTAAATCGGAGGAGTTGACAAGTTTATAATAAACGGTAAACTAATTTATGTAACCTGTGTTTGTGATAAGCTTAATAATAGTATTGATAATTTCTGCTCAACATTACAATGCGAATAGGTTATCTTTGATCGTAACCAAAATATTGAGACGAACCGGAACTGGGATATTATTTTCTTATGAAAAGTATTAAAAAGAATTCGGCAAGATAGGCAAAAAACATGAAGCCAATAGGAATGAACACAAATATGTATTACGTTCATATTTCCCCTACACCTTTCCCAGTGATAGTTTTATTGATACACCCCTAGTTTCGGAAGCATTCAAATTTTACCTTCGCCACAAAACGAAATAAAGGAAATGGAAAATAGGTCAGCTGGAACCGTCTCAAAAATTTAATAAGATTGGCAATATCAATAAGCACTTCGAAGGACTTTGAATACATTGGTTACTCCATCTACAATTCTATTATTCAAGAATTTAGGATCAAAACTATTAAGTAATCCCTACGATTCAATATGTAAATTGATTCAAAATAAACTTGACCCGAGCGCATTGCAATCTTGCTTCACCACACTATCAGCATTCGCTATTTGTGTCCGTCTTCCTCGTACAATAAGTCTACTAAGATAACCTTGCTGCTCTAAAAACGTAACCTCCACTATTTTGGTCCTTCTCGACTTTGTAATAGAGCGCATTGTGACAAACCAGCTGAAACCTAGATGCAAATTAGGGATAGTAGTGTGAAAGTCGACAATGTTACATTTTCGGGCCCTCAAAAAACTTTTCAGCTATTACAGCCTTTACTGCTTAAGAGATAGAGAGCACGTGTGGTGGAAAGGCGGTTCTGGAACAGAAAAATACGATTGGTTTTAAAGGTCCAAGCTGCAGCCTGAATGAGAATTAAATACCTATTCAGGTCTTAGTCTCATGCAATATTTATGTAAATGGCTCAGCTAAGGGGTTGATACTGGGAAATTTTAGACTGTTGTGTAAATGCTGTTACCTTTAGTTATCAAGGTGTCTCGGTTTATTCAGAAGCCTTTGTGGGAACTAGATGGGTGAACTTTTTGAATGCTTAGCAGTTGGTAATCTTGGTTACGTTGTTTGAAGTTGTGGTGGTACATGTTTAATTCATTTGTGCATTTTTAATCTGTATGTCTCGCGGCTAAGAATATTTACTAGCCTATTTATTGACGAAAGAGAAATCTCTGTATGTAGGCTTGTACAAACACTTTTATACGTCAATTGTATTTATAAAACTAGATGAGGTTGGCATTTCATATCTACTCTGAGAAGAAAAGCCGAAACAAACTCAGCAGTCACAGTATTTTTTAAAGTCCAGACAAAATCTTGGTCAGAAAAAAGAGAGCATCATGAGGTAGCCTAGAAGATGGGCGAAAATGAAGAGGGTCGGAAATTACTCACATTGATCAAGTGCAGTGATCAATGCTGGTTCGCTGGCTTCAGACTGATTGTTGTATACTGACTGGATAGAACCAGACCGATCTTTCCGAAAATTTATGGCTTTATGTCACTTTATTAAAAATGCGAATATAGACGGATACGTTGTCTGGCTCAGCCCTAAAACCGCAACAAGTATTTTACTGAAATAGTTTCATTCATAACTTGAGCAGACTTGCCCATCCCGCATGGTCTGCAAAGAAGTAGAGGTGGGGCGGAATTTTTAATATCTTTTACCCTCAAGTTGCGAAATATTAAAATGTCGCTGAAGTTATGCTCGTGAGGGAGACTTCCATTGAATGATATGCGAAGAACGAGTGAAGCGAAGAATTTATTGGGTTTGTTCTCAGGAGGTTAACCGCATTGAATGTGGTTTATTGAAAAAGAGACAATAAAAAGTGAAAGAAAGTATGTATTTCGGAGTGGATAGATTTTTCAAAAGATTTTTCTTCCGAATTTTTATGGCTTGTTGTCCGAAAAATAATACACTATTACATCACCAGTAATGATATAAAAAAAACAAAAAAAAAACATTATTATGAAATTATTTCGATAGAGAATACCTAAGACAAAGTCCGCCATAGTTTTCTTGCAAAAAATTAAAAAAAAAACATCTTCTGTGACCCATAGTTTTCTTGCAAAAGCAGCTCTGTTACTGGAATATCACCTTAACCAGTAAAGACATAGTTTTTATTACCTTTTAGTGTTGTTGTGCCTAGTGTTGTACACAAAGAAGGTTTAATTTATGAAACTTACGGACTTTGCCTCAGCTTGAATTTTTTAGCTTAGTTTAAAACTCGAGGTTTGTGGGAATGAGATTTTTATTTCAACGTCGCCGGTGGAAATGAGAGAAAGATATCTTTTAAAATGAAAACTAAATAAAAACAGGAATTTAGTAATAGAGTTTTGAAATTAAGATGACGTTATGTTATGTAAAAAGATTATTATTATAAAAGTCTCCCGAACAAAATCTTATACTAAATTAACTAACAAACTAATAAAATTAATAATAACCTAACCTAACTAAAACTATTTACAAACTAAAACAAGGCGTCGAAAAAGTCCTCCGCATCGCTGTCGACTGGTAATGTACCCAAGAGACTGGCGGCATTGCGACTTTGTATGGTAATGGACAAAGAAATACCTAACAAGAATTACGTGTTACGGATAAGTAGGTATCATAATTATTTTAATTTGTATGCCTATTTGTATTGCCGGGCCTTCCATAGTTCCAATGACTTTTCTACGTCGAAAATAATTACGCCAAAAATAAAAACTCAACAAAATTATGTCATGCAAGGCGTGACGTGCCTTTTTTGGGTTTTTAAAGAAAATTGTGTTTAAACAAAATTGCAATGGTTTCAAAGATGGCGGTGAAACAGTATTCTGTATATAGACGTTTATTCCATGTAGATAGAACCTATACGCATAATATATTGCTCCGATAATACCCCGTGTTATTGGCAAAGTGTCACTACTTTTATTGTTATTCCCCCGAGGACATTTGTTGGAGAGAAAACTTAAAAGTGTACTAGTACCAGGCATAAAACAAAAAGGGTTAAAGGGTTTTGTAAAAAGGGAAATAGGGTTATTACCAAATTCCGTGAAATCCGAAATTCTAGTTCTTTTTAGAACATTAGAATTCCTTTTTTCTGATTTTAGCTTTTCATAATATGCTATTCATGTAGAAAGATAAAAGCAAATTATTATTTTAATACAATACTCTGTCCCGTGTCAACTTCATTCTCAATGACCTTTAAAAAGATTGGGGGAGGCTATAAGTTTATTTCGGTCTAAAATACGGCAAAACCTTCCTTAACTTTAAAAACTTAAGGTTCTCATAAACTGCATGATATAGATAATATTTAAAAAACAATTGGGTGTTGAAGTGCGGTAGACCCATGTCGCTGGCACCTGTTTTAGTCTGCCTCGCTAAAAGGGTTGTCTAGCCTATCTAGACTCATTTTTAGATGACCTGGCCGCCCTTGGTTAGAGTTTTATCGGAGACTGTGTGCTATTCTTGGGTCTTGTTTTAGAAGAGTTTTTGATAGCTGATTAGTAACCCGCTCCTGCTTCCCACGGGTGGACTGTACTCATTTGGCGACATGTCAAAACATCGATATTTCTGTAACACATAAGATTTCCGGAATAAATTCTCTAATGTTTTTTATTTTTTTATCTACTACATGGAAGCTCTTGTCCTGCATCTCACCCGATGGTAAGTGATGGTCGAAGGAACACAGAACTCTAATTACCGAAACACAACAATGCTGTTAACATTGTTGTTATGGCGACAGACTTATAAGATGGTGGTAGCTAGCCAGTCGGACTTAAAACAAGCCCTAACACCAACCAAACCGCGCAAAAAATTTTGCCCCCACTGGGAATCGAAACCGTGATTTCTGGGTCTGAGACAAGTGGTCTAACCAACTAAACCACAGAGGCGGTTGACACGCGGCGAGTGATGGTGAAAACCGCATAAAAATTCATTGTTAAGTTTTGAAGAATTATAAGCTACACCAAGGCAGTACTGAGTGACATGCAAGTGCAGTACAAGAACGCGTGGCGAGCAATGTTTCGACTACCTCGGTGGTGCCGCGCGACTGCCATGTTCTGTGCGGGCCGCGCGCCCTGCTGGGGGCTGCTGAGGAGCCGGTCGGCCGCCGCACGCACCGCCATACATCGATCGGCTAATTGTTTGGAGGCCGCGGTAAGAGAATGGAACCACAGCCCCTTGCATACAAAATGGCTGTCTTACCACACGCCGATTATATAAATCAATGTGTGTGTGTAATGTGAATGTGTTATATTTAAGTGATTGTATATTTATTACGTTATCTATGCGTGTACTTATTGAAACTTGTATGTGGATTTTAATTCTTGCAATAAAATAAAATAAAACTTTTTTCACAAGCGGTCACACAGACAGACACGGAAACCAACTTTATTTTATAATATAATATATTGATATAGACTAAAAGACCAGACAAAGTGACTCCTGGGTAAGAATGTAGCACACTGGACGCCTGTTCCAAGGTGTCACAAATTATTATTGATGAAACAGGCCATATGAAATTGGCAGTACTTACAAATTCCAATGGCCAAGCATCAGGAACGGGTCAAAACTGTTAAGAGTACCTAATCTGCGTTCGCAATTCATTTGCCAAACATGTAAACAAACACGAGTTTTAGGAAAAAACAACTGTAATGCCTACATATAAGGTTCAGTTTGCGCTACAACTTCATGTTTTTTTATGACATTTTCTACAGTACTAGTCGGTCTAAAATCAATTTTATTTACACGTACATAAAGTTGTGTTATAGTTTGTTTGTGTGGAAAACTCGTGTTTGTTTACATATTTGGCAAATAAATTGCGAGCGCAGATTACTTGTCCCTAGTGCGAAAGAGACTTTTTAGTTTATTTACAGACCCAACATATAAAAGGATCGAAAATATTAGTCCAGCAATATTGGACTAAAGACATTATCTTATTTACAACGAATAGGGGTACCTACGCAAATTGAACAACAAATATGAATGGAAATTGGACCCTACCTAGTAACAATTATGAATTCAAAATCCGTCCGTTATAATGAGTTAACAAACAACGGTTAGCATATTTTGTCGCTATAAATAGCTGGAATAGTATTATTAACATTCTAGAAGTAGTGGATGTTAGTTAGTCACGTAATTCACGGTATTTGGAGTTAGATTCTCGCTTTTGAAAAGTGCGAAATTAACGTAAAGAGAAATTAAAGACAGGATGAATATAGAATAAGTCTCGATCCCTTGGGAATTTCCTTTTATTTTATTTATTAATTATTGTTACATCTATCAATAGATACCTGTTTATATTTTGTATTAAAGCTATTAGTTTATCTCATAAAATACGAGTACCTACATCATTATTATTTTTGAGTCATAATTATGATACTTGAATAAAGATAAGTACCTAATTCTATTTTATTTTATTATAAAAATATTATAGTAAATGCTCTTAACTAAGTAATAACAGCCGCACGGGTCGATCCATCACGTTAAGCTACGCTTGCCGGAGTTGGTCCGTGGATGGGTGACCATCTTTACATACCGAGACTTCTCCGTGCCACGGAAAGCACGTTAAACCGTTGGTCCCGGCTGTCATTCGTGGATCTTTGACAGTCGTTAAGAGTCGTCAGAAGCCCGAAAGTCTGCAATGACACCAGTCTTACCAAGGGGTATCGTATTACCCAGTAACTGGGTTGTGGAGGTCAGATAGGCAGTCGCTCCATGTAAAATACAGGTATTCAGCAGCATCCAGATAGACTGGAAGCTGACCCCAACATAGTTGGGAAAAGGCTAGGTAGATTGATTTTTTTATAGTAAATGCTAAGTAATGTTATATAATTAGCAAATGCTTCCTCTCTCCTAGCCCACTTATTTCGCTTTTCCATATGATCTAATTATAAGTTTACCACCTAAGAATAACTACATGTGGAATGCAATAAAAGTATTGAGTATTGAATATCGAGATAAAAAAGTATCCTATGTCCTATTCTAGGTCATGATCTACCCATGTGCCAAATTTCATCCAACTTCGTTCCGCCGTTTTAGCGTTAAAGCGTAATATACAAACGTACATAAAATCAAATATTTTCCCTTTATCATATTAGTCTAGAATTATTATGGTGACGATGATACTGGCTGGAATTTAAAAATAAAAATACCAAAGACATTATAGAACGATTATGACGTGAAAGATAATTAGCTAGAACGAGGGTAACTACTGAGATAACGTCTAATACAGAAAAGGAACCCATGGTGCGTCGACCAAAACTAAATCGCAATAAGGGTATAAAAAAACTTCAAAAAGAAAATACAGCAAAGAACTCCACGATATTAAAAATTAAATAAACCGAAGTGATTCAAATACATAAGTTCAATTCTAAAGTAAAGTCCGTTTTAACGAAGCCACGTGAAAACTTCTTCGGCTCTTAGAATTCATATAGTCGCCGCTTCACTTCCTGTGAAGATGTAGCCAAGTTTCAGTACGAAAGTTTTCAAGAAAAACTTGATTTTGAATGTCTAATGTCTTCCATACTGTTGGGCGAACGGTATATGGAATACCAATGCAATGGTGAGAATTCTACTTTGGGTATAAATAATGCTTTTTTTACTTACTGACTTTTAAATTATGTTTACCAAAGTCTCAAGTGCGATTTACTCGTGATTCACCAGCGTAATTGTTTTTAGAAACGAGTTTTCTACCGGTTTTGTCGACGGAAGAATAGACCAAATGAAAGATTGTGATTGTTTATCTGTCATTTTGTCTATTCTTCCGTCGACAAAACCCGTTTCTATTTTCGTCATGCTAAGCGTGCTGTGACAAAACAAAAGAAGCGTGTAATAATCATACGAGATTTTCTGTAGTTTCTGCTTGCCCCGTTGGAAAAAATGCTTGAATATATTGCTAAAAGAAACTAGCCCGCTACTTCGCCCGCGTGGAGCCTAAATCTTAAAAAAGTAGCCTAAGTTACTCTTTATAATATCAACTATCTGCCAGTGAAAGTACCGTCAAAATCGATCCAATCGTTTCGGGGATTAGCCGGAACAAACAAACAGACAGAAAGACATAAAAAAATATATAGATATAAGGTCCCTTAAATAGATGGACAACCTTTTAGAAATCATTCAAACCACCAAAATAAGGACAATGGTATAAAAAATAATAAGAAAAACGCATAAAATACTTACAAGAAAAATAAATCAGCTAACGAAAATACACTAAAAATTTTGGTTACCCAATGCCATTTATTATTTAAGGACAAAATAAAATCATTTTAATCAGTGTTTTTTTTGCTTGGATATCTTTGGTACGTACGTACTGAACACTGTGTTAAAATTTGTCCATCTATTTTAATGGAACCTTGTCTACGTACCGTACCATACTTGCACATGCATTTAGTAAAAAGCTTTTATTTTGACATTACAAACATACACTTCAACTTCTTTGTTTTTAGTAAAGGAGGTGCAAAATATACAATTATATCACTAGAAATAGGGACCAATTAGTTCAACCGGGTTTCAGACTGGCTAAAGTGGATTCATCTTTCATGGGGTACTGTTTAAAATGTTATAATAAAATACCTCCCCACATACTTCGACTGAATGAAATGAAATTTAAATCTTATATAAAACCACAATAAGCAGCCAAGCATAATATAAGTTGGGGGATTATATCGCTGATAAAAATGCGTGGCTCAAAGCTGGCCCTGCTCCACAAGGGCGCATAAACTAATTGATTAGCATTTGAAAATACTGTTGGAGCTGCTGAAGATTTTATAAACTATCTTTGCATTGTATAAATTCAGTCTCTTAGCATTGTATAATTGCATAGCACATGTGTGAGTACTATGTGCTTACTATAAAGCTACCATTTACTGGGTATGTCTTTCATTGACTTGAATGTGCTCTGGTGGCTGAGAGTATGTCATGCTCACTCTAATGTCTCGCTGACGGTGGCGCGTGTGTTGGATCATTTAGCTCCCTTCAAAATGGTTGAGCTGAATGGTGCTAATCATGCGTCAAGTTCGTGAATGGGCGCCGTCAGTAGGGACTGGTCATCTCTTAGCTGCCACAGCTTATTTTAATTCAATTTAATTTTTGAATTGTTTTGTTATTACGGAAGTTTTTAACGTTCTGCATCGTTCTCACATGTATATCTTCAACATGAATGATGTAACTAATATTTTGTAACCATATTTTTATTTTAAAAAAGTGTCCGCGGAATTTCTTGCCCGTTCTTCTCCATGGGTACCTACTATGCGTTGGAATGGGCAACAAGCTTCATCTTTCTGACTGACCGACCCCCTTGACAATTCAAAAGTGCCTGTGTTTGGTTTATTTGAAGTAAAGTTTGAGTTTGAGTATGTACGTATGTATAGATCGGTAAAAAAATGCGCTTTAACACCAACAAACTTCCTACCACATTAGACACTAATGTGTGACTAAGTAATTACTTGTACAAAACACATTATATGATGGATTACGTTTTGAAAGCGTTATTGTATAGCAAAAATTTACATTATAATAGGCAATGTATCATCACTCGACTTTGAGTGACGGATGCGTAAAAAATTGCTTAAAGAAAGTAAATTAGGACAATGTATTATCTACTTCATTTTATCGCTTTTTGAGGCGAAAGAAGTGTTTTGAATATTTTGTATAAGTGATGGCTTGTATGGTGATGCTATTTGTAGATCTTTGACAGGCGTTACTGGTAGTCAGAAGCCCGAAAGTCTGATAACCAGTCTTACCAAGGGGTGGACGTCAGCGAGTCGCGAGCCGACTTCCGGCCCCCGTAGGCGCGGGCTTGCAGACGGTGATCAATGGGTAGCTCGCCGTCCGATAGGGACCTGCCGGTCGATTCTGTAAAAATCTCACCGTAAAAACTTAGGTGAAGTGAGCTTAAAGTGAGCTGCAGTTGCTAGGGATTGACACTATTGACAGCTCACTTCACCTAAGTTTTCACGGTGAGATTTTGACAGAATAGCACTACAGGCCCGAGTCGACGGTGCGTTGTGTTCCACGCGCGCCTCAAAGAGATGTCAGTACAAACTGACAGGGTCCGGAAGGGCCAATGCCTGCCAGGGTTGCGAGTTTGTCCGAAAGGAATATCGCGACCCCGGCACACAGGCAACTGAAAGAACACGGGTGGGTTTTAGTCAGTAAAAGTCTGATACACCCTCCCGCTCCGCCCAGAGCGGGAGAAGTTATTTGATATTTGATAAATTCCCACCCTCAAAAAAAAAAATAAGATAGGCAGTCGGTCTATTTCAAATACCGGTGTTCAGCTGCATGCGGTTAGATTGGACGCCAACCCCAACATAGTTGAGAAAAAGGACGGCAGATGATAATGATAGCTTGTGTGGGGGATATTCAAATTCAAAAGTCATTTATTCAAATTAGGCTGAGAATCAGCACTTTTCGAACGACAAAATTAATAAGACAGTTCCCTAAAAACTCCCGCCCTTCACCATTTCCTAGTGCTTTAGCTGGGAAGGAGAAGTGGCGCAATAAACTCCCCAGCAGGACAGCTATTTGTTCAGTTAGAGAAAAAAAAACAACTTGATTATATACAATAGTATTCAAAGTAATTTACATTACTCAACACAATACATTAAATAAAATTATTTGCCATAATGACAGCTATCACACGCCAATATACCAACAAAAACATCGAAATCTTTAATCAATATACATATAACTTACATACATGTGTCGTGATGGCCCATGGTTACATATGTCGTGATGGCCCATGGTTACATATGTCGTGATGGCCCATGGTTACATGTGTCGTGATGTGTTTAAGGCCTCCCCTCTCATGCACGAGGTTGTGGGTTCAAACCCAGGCAAGTACCAATGTGACTCTTTCAATTCATATGTACTTTCTGAGTTTATCTTGGACATTACTGACATCGGTGAAGGAAAATATCGTGAGGAAACCTGGACTTATAGTTAATATAAGTCTGAAATCGCCAACCCGTCTTGAGCAAGCGTGGTGATCAATGCTCGTGCCTTCTCTGTATGAGAAGAGGCTTTTGCCCAGCAGTGGGAGAGTAACAGGCTGGTATTATTATTATAAGCATAATCAGCCTATAATGTCCCCACTGCTGAGACACTGGTTATTTCTATTTCGATTTTTTTGTCCTGGCCGTTTCATGCCGGTTTCCTCATGATATTTTCCTTTATCGTTTTGAGAGCAGTGATGAAGAAATAATTTACACAAAGTGAAGCGCCTGTCAGGGTTCAAACCTACGACCACTACTCTCAATATAACTTGAGTTCAAGCTAAATCAGAGAGAAGAAAAAGAAGTTTCACAGTTTTCTGTCAAAGAATTTGGCACTAAGTGACATATTCTGTGTTTTGCAGAAGAAGTTTAAGTAGTAAGTAAAACATTTGACTCCAATAAGCAAATTTAAAGTATCTCAAACTAGTCGAAAAAATTCACAAAAAAAAAAAAAAAAAAGTTCTGACTTCCGCTCTTTGAGAACTGGGTTAAAAATAACTTCCTTTTAAAAATTGCACTGCCAAAATGCGGTCCATCCCTTAATCTTTTAAGTAACTTATTATAACAGCGGTAAAAGGCTTTATCATCAATGATTTACGAGCAAAGATGAAACTTCATCCCCGGATCAGACAAAAGGATAATTATTTGCTCTTTGAAGACTTTTACCAAGTCCTCTGGGTAATTTAAATAGCCTTCATTATGCTCAGAACCCCATGGAAGTATTTCTTTGATTTCTTTGTGGTTCTGAAAGTTTTTAATTTTGAAGTGAGTGGACCCATGTTATGGGTCGTTTTGTAATTAGTTCACTATGAACAGCGTGATTTTGAGGGTGTTGAAAAATTTAATGAGTTTTTTTTTTGTAGCTGTATAACCTTTGTTTTTGGTAACGAATGAACTTTGTTTTTTTTTTAATTTGTTGAGTATCTGTTTTTTTTTTGTAGAATTATTTAGGGATTTGTAGATTTTTTTTTGACATTTGCAACTGGTAGCTTTTGCTTTTGAGTTGACTTGGAAATGAAACATAAACATAACATCACGCCTGTAATTCCTGAAGGGTTGGGCAGAGATGCACCCACATTTCGCCAGTTATGTTTAAGTCCCATGTAATAGGGGGCGAGCCTATAGCCATCAACCGGGTACTAATCCAAACTCCGGGCTGCTACTGAGCAATTCCAGATGGAAAAACCCAATAATACTTTGCCCGACCCGGGAATCGAACCCAGGACCTCATGCTCAGCAGTAGCGGTTGCGACCACCAGACCAACGAGGCAATAACAATACCAGTTGGCAATTAATTATTTCATTTATTTTTAGAAGCTAAGATACTATTCCTGAAAAACTTGCCACATTTTGTACATTTGTTTTCTAGTTTCATTTCGAATACTTTGAAATATGACCTAATTAGTTCATTTTCGAGTTCTGACGTTCATTCGAATACCAAATTTGCTCAGTGCAAGTTTTTTCAGCCTGGGAAATATCACCGTTTTGCTTTATTCACTCAAAACAGCAAAATATTCAACAGAAACTTGACTCGTAGAACTGTTCAATTTTAATTAAAGCAATAAAAATAGAGAGAGCTTTAAGCCCTAGGGCTTAGTTGGATATTATTCGATACTAGATCAAGGATTTAGTACTCACAAAAGTACGACTACATTCAACCTAGGTCTTAAAGCTGCCTGCAAATAAAATGTGTTAATAGCGGATTCGATTAGTTGGCTGTTAGGGAATTCTTACATAATCTATTTAAATATAACATCACCCTAATATTCCCTGATGGGTTACGCAGAGGTGTATCTATGGTACACCCACATTTTAATATTTATCATTTAATAACTTAATATATGAATATTTAAGATTATGTTTGTATTACATAGTGAAATTAGTTTGTAAAGTTATGTCTAATGCGGATAAAAAACTGAGAATCACGCAAAACTTATCAAGCGTATTTTTCTGAAACCTTCACCATTTTAAAGATAATTTAATTATTGATCTTTTAGTATACTAAATTAATAATGCGTCTAATTTGGGACAGCGCTCCTCGACGGGCGAGTCCTATTAATGGCTGGACGTATGACGCGTTGCGTGAGCTCAGGACAGATCACGCAAGCTAACTACTCAAGGTCACTGGCATATATCTGCGCCTTAAAAACAGTTATGATATTGGCAAAAATTATTGGGCGTGTAAAGGTGGACTAAAATTGTTTTTTTTTTTGAGGTCAAAGTTCGTATGAACTCGAATGAAGCCACCGACAAACACGTGTAAGTTTTCACAAAAAAAATCTCTAGTTACATAACCAAATAGCATGTCAATTGTATCTAACAACAGACATTATCTGATGTTGAAGTTTCCTTTTTATCATAGTTAAGTATTAAGTACATTTATTTTTATATACTACGACTGTGTCTGTGTGTGTGTGTGTGTGTGTGTGTGTGTGTGACTTGTGCTTTTGGCCGCGCCTTCGCCTGCGTGGATGACGGAAAATATCCCACGAGAAAGTACAGTCCTGACTTGCATAAACCAACCCCTTTTCTCCTCTTCTTCTTTGTAAAAGGGGTCAGGTAATGCGGAGCACTGACCATACTATCGGGATTAAAAGTATCCTATGTGTTAATCCAGGTATGCCAAAATTCATCCAAATTTGTTTAGCCGTTTTTGCGTGATTATCTGGAATATGGGTTCCGGACACACATCCAGATATAGACAAAAATGCTTCGTGACTATTTTATTACGTCATGTATCACAATGACATTATTTTGTTGACATTTTTTGCTCGAGTTTTATTTCGGTCCTGTGTCATGGCAACATTTTATATGTACTTTACGATTTTTAGAACTTTTGTTTCGAATTTGTGTGCGACACTATTTTTATGTATAAATATTTTTTTATTTTTGCTCCGAAAATGTCGATCAGGTTATAAATATACTGTGTGGAATTTATGATGTGGACATAATAGAGTAGGTACGGTGTAGGAATGTAGATGACATCACATTTATTTATGTGGAGTTACTTGTTTTGAAAATATAATTCTTCGCTATTTTATTGCGACTGACACTTGATAAAGGTCAGCGATAAGTTTATTTTTGAACAAAAGTTACAACAGTAGTTTTAAATGTTAATCTTACCAATTATACGCTAAAATTACTTGTAAGAATACTTAGGACCACATAATTATTAGCAGAAAAGAAAGAAAGACAAGAAAGAAAGAAAAGAAAGAAAGAAAGAAAGAAGAAAGAAAAGAAAGAAAAGAAAGAAAAGAAAGAAAAGAAAGAAAAGAAAGAAAGAAAGAAAAGAAAGAAAAGAAAGAAAAGAAAGAAAATAAAGAAAAGAAAGAAAATAAAGAGAATAAAAAAAGATACTTTGCTACAACTTTGAATCAAACCTAGGATATCACTCTAGTTCACTGGCCACACTTCCACTACCACTACACAGAACAGGGCATTAATAACCACAACTTTTAAAAAACACGGTCGCATAATTACAAAACCCGTCTACCGTCAGCTGCACAAATTAAAAATAAACCTCTTATTTCAGCAATACTGTTTATGTATAGCTGCAATAATTATGTGTTAGCGCTGTAATACTGTAGGTTTTGCATTTCCTACTTAATTAAGGGGCTGGAGTCCTGCGGCCGCGTTAGAGCTTGTTTATATGCACCAATGTCGCAACGCTTAAGGGGATGCTCGCTTTGTGAATAAAAATTGCTTTTACACTACTTTTATTTGTTAAGAATCAGGAATAGATTTTTACAGCGATTAAAAGGTATCATACTTTGTTATTTAGAACATAAGGTAAACGCAGCTATCAACGACCCATCGAAAATCTGTAGTTATTACCGACCTATAAAAGTAATTCGAAATCTTTTCGTTTCCAGAACTATTCTAGCTATAGGTAGGCAAAGTTACACACGCGTTTATTCCTTGAGCATCTTATACTTTTACGTTAGTGTGAGTAGCTGTGCAAAAAAGAGATAAAATACGTCAGTTACTGCGGGGCAGCGTGAATGCAGAAACTGTCGTACTGTTCCCTTGTTCCTTTAAGTAAGTACGTGACTTTTCTATTTAAGACATTTATACAAACAAATGACATCTATACTTTATCTTATATTACTAAATGTATTCATTTAAGTATCAACTCTTGATTTCTTACGACATTTTATTATTAAAAAGGAATTTGAAACGATAAAACTTTAAATTAAAATGGGATGGTGTTAGCTTCATCAGTTTTAGTCGTGGCAGCTATCAACGACCCATAAGTCGGCAATGGCAGCAACGTAACTTTTCGTTTTATTTTTCTTTTATGTTACTAAATCACACTAACACAAGTATTTTTATGGACCAGTTTAAATCTAAGCTATCAGTCTTTATAAAAATCTATTAGCGATTAAACTTTTTTGGCTAGTTGTTACCTTTTAGCGTTGTCAATTTAACCAAAGTTATGATATTTTTCGAGGATCGATATTGAATAGTTACAGTAATAAATCATTGTTTTTGTGTTTAAAACAGTGTGCATTTGTTCATATTTTTTGTGACATTAATCAATTATAATCTATTTTATAGTCCGAAGGTCAATTGAATTAAAATAACCATATTTTTATGAGTCGGTAATACAATTTATGTTTATACTTACATACTTTATTACCGACCCATGAGGGTCGGCAATAGCAACTATAGTTGCTATTGACGACCCTCAAATAATCTATACGATCGGTAATAGCTTCTTATAAGAAGCTATTACCGATCGTATATAGATTATTTAGTCACCTACTTTTATCACATAATAGGTACCTATTAATAAATGCTACTTCTTGGCTAAAGCAACATAAAACGTCTGATGATAGTGATGATGAATGTATTTTTTAAGTGACTTTAATGTTTCGTTTGTAAGCACCAGTTGTACCAAATCATATATGTAACTAATTAGTTGCAATTTATTTCTAAAAAGAGGTAAAGCAGTGACTGTGATGATTAATATTATAATTTTCAAAAAATGATTATGATCTCAATAGCATAAGGAAATATCCTAGAGTTTGAAATCCTTAAATTAAAATATATATGTGTATTAATAGTATTATGTTTGAGTAGTTTGTTTTATTAAAAATAACGATAATAAAAAATACGAATAAGTATTTGCATTTTTATGTTGTTTTATTTTATTAAGATCGGTAATCATCATCATCACTAGCTTATATACATTCCATTGCTGGAAAAAGGCCTCCTCTCATACACGATCGGGAATAGCTGCATAAAAATCGTTAATAGCTTCACAGCCGTTTTTGTGGGTCGGTAATTGCAACAATCGACTTAGTCACATTGTAAATTATTTTTTACAAGATAATCCTTTATTTAAATGTATTTGATTGAGTAAATACATTTTTTATACATAACACTAGCATATAAAATGAAACTATTAATCTTTAGAGGAACCAGTATACTAAAAAAATATGGTTGATTTTAAAATTGCCTTAGGGGGGTCGTTAATACCTGCGTTTACCTTAATTTGGGAAATATTTTATCGAAATTGTAAAACAAAACAGTTTCAAGGTGGTTGCTAGAGTTTATTTTTGTCTTTGCAGGTGTTTATATCTATATTTTCGATTTATCTCGATATTTTCAGACCACATTGGCCTACAAATATCATATTTTTCCCAAAATCTTGTTACGGAAAGCTACAAAACTTGCTGAACTGCTAATCTTTAGCCGACTTCAGTGATTTTGGCACGTTCCGCCGACTCGATAAAAATGTATACTAAAAGGTTGTATAAGCTAGCTTATAAAAAAACCTTTTTGCAAGATTATTAAATCACCATTATACTCGTAGGTAAAACATACCAGGCTCAGACGCTGGAGTCCATTTAAATGAATAAGCTTACGGAGCCCCATGGTCCGAACCCCATTTTTTATTCAACCAGAGTATCCTTGAGACCACCTCAACGATTATCAGATCAATCAAGTCAATTTACAAAGGATTCCTCCAATTACGGAGGGTTACTAGTTAACCAATCTGATTTGGTGCGGTTCACTATCTTTGTTCAGTGGTGAGGGATCTAAATTATCTATGTGGGTTATACCCCTCCAGGAAAACAAAGGAGCTAAAAATATGGCGAGGTTTTACTTCGCAAATATGACCTATTAGCTATTGCCAGCGGCTTCGCCCGCGTGCATGTCGGATATTATCCCACGGGAACGTAATACCAGGATAAAAATTATCCTGTGTCCGAATCCAGGTCATATGCTACCCCATGTACCAAATTTCATCCAAATCCGTTCAGCCGTTTTAGCGTGAAAGCGTAACAAACAAACACTTTTGCATGTATAACAATAATAACTAGCTATGCCCCGCGGTTTTACCCGCATAAGTCTCGATCCCGTGGTAATATCGGGATAAAAGGTATCGTATGTCCTTTTTCAGGTCGTGGTCTACCCCATATGCCAAACAAACAAACACTTTCGCATTTATAATATATAAGTTAGGATAGGTACTTGAAATAAACACAGTTGGTCCAAAACGATGTCCGCGGCTACGCTATATTATCAATATCAACTTGCCTAGCCTTTTCCCAACTATGTTGTGGTCAGCTTCCAGTCTAACCGGATGCAGCTAAATATCAGTATTTTACATGGAGCGACAGCCTATCTGACCTCCACAACCCAGTTGAACTGGGTAATACGGTACCCCTTGGTAAGACTGCTTGTCATATTTTTCGCCTACCCTCTTATGTAGCCCCTCTACATTCGAGCCCCCCCGTACATATTTATGTGTGGGGTGAAAATATAAGTAATGATAGCAAAATTCTTTTTTTTATCAAGTAAATGATTATATCATGATAATGGAAATTGTATATTTAGGTACTCCAAGAATTTATATTAACTTAGTAGGTGAGTAGGTACTTTTTCATATCAGGAAAAACGTTTCCCACAGAAATTCTCTAATGTCGTAATGTCACATTTCACAGCCACCATAACAAGTATTATACGAACATGACACACAAAGAAAGTAATCTTTTCAGCCTCTCAGTGTTACGTAAATATTTCAACATTTAAGAGCAATTGAGAAGAGTATATTTAGATGGTTTGGTCATGTTGAGAGGATGAATAAAAGGCGACGAACAAAAAGTATTTGTGAAAGGCACATGTGAGTGGAAACGCCCAAAGGAAGGATATAGATAGATAGATCGATATATAGTTTATTTGGTGCACGCAAAAGACAGCACAAAATACAAAAACACTATAATAATAGTGACCTTATTGCTGATGTTCTTCAGAAAGGACAGGTGCGTAATCCTCGCAACCGGCGTGCGTGTATGACCAGATGTATGAACGTAAACGAAGAAAAAAGAGGATGTAAGGATCGTAACAGGTGGCTAGCTATATTTTCTGCCTACCTAATGGGTAGAATGCGTATGTTAAGAACAGTTGATGAAGTAAAAAAGACAAAAAAAAACGAGACTTTTTCCAACCTTCCTACACCCCCTTAACCAGATGAGTGGTGTGCGGGATGCAATTAGGCGTCTAAATACAACCGGCACTGGAAATTATTTCCTTCTTTCATTATATTACCAGCAGAGCTCTTGAACGTCAGCGAAATGTATGCAAACCCATTTGAACCCTGTTAGTGAGCGTAATCGTAGATTAAGTCACATTTTTTAACTGGACAGTTAGTTATGAGCTTTGTTTTACTACAAAGAAAATGTGTTTTGCATGAAATTGTGTGAGAATGTGGTAGAGCAGAATAATTTCAGTTTAAAGAGGACTCGGAATAAAGCTCTTTTGAACTTTCGTATTGAACAATTTCACATAGCATTTTTTATAAGCATTCGCTGAGATTTGACATGTATTTTGAATTTGATCGTGGCTACAAGACGAACAGTAGGACCCTATTTTAGATGCGAATAGATAGTATAGTCACGGTTATTGATGATACGGAGCGAGAGGGCGTGGGAAGCCGTCACCTCTTTCCGACCGATGCCTGCCGGGGTCGCGGGAAAGTCCAAAAGGGATACCGTGGCCCCTGGCAACGTATAGGCAACTGAAGAACACGGGTGGGTTTTAGTCAGTAAGAGCCTGATACGCCCTCCCGCTCCACACAGAGCGGGAGAAGTTATTTGATAACTTCCAATAATAAAAAATAAAAAAAGTGTTTTTGATGATAGACGTAATCTGATCTCTATTGCGTCTAGCTTAAAGAACATATCATAATTTATAGATATAGTAAGCAATACAGTCTAATGAAATCATTCCATTTACCAAATTGGTCTGAAAATTATTTATGAAACAAAAGATAATATAAAATCAGCCAATGAATCAAACGATTTATGATAATAAAACGTATCTCAAGAAAATCCAGTTTTTATGACACGTACTTTACCGGGAGGTTGTAGGGTAACCAAGCTTTTGCGGTTTCTATTGTTACTATAATTTTGATATCCTCCCGACCGATTTTGGTCACGGTGGCGATTTCAACGGAGATTAACGAGGTACGCAGAAGATATTATAGAGCGCGCACAAACACAGATGCATTCTGTTTCTTGACTCCCATATTATGATAGGACGGCAATTCGACACGACCGGGGACAGTTCAGGCGCTGGACCAACGGCTTTACGTGCTTTTCAAGCTTTTCAAGACACATAGGTGTCTTACCACCAACCTAATGGTAACGTAAAACGTAATAACACTTTTGCCCGACTTGTTTTGTAACTGTATTTTAATAGTTACATTACTTATGTTCCGTGATCAAAATTATTTCATCACATTTTCATTAAGACCGATATGGTTAAGACTGTTTTTTTGTTTTTTTTTATATTCAACAATCGACGTTTTAAGCTTTGTGCAGACCAGCGCGACGCGACGCCGCGACGCGACTCGAACAATACAATTTCTAAGAAAACTTGACGGTATAACAATAGCCGGTGTCGCGTAGCGCTGTCGCGTCGCGCTGGTCTGCACGAAGCTTTAGGCTAATCAAAAAATTGCACAAGTAGGTATTATGGTTCCCATTTCATGTGAGTCAGTTTTGAAATACTAATGTATTCCAAATCTTTAATTTTAGTCTTATTGGGGCATCTACCCGCTCGTGGCAAAATAATAACAGCCGCAGGTCGTTCGAAGGTTAAGCTACGCTTGCCGCGGGCGCGTCGTGGATGGGTGACTATCCATTACATGTCGAGACCTCTCCTTGCCTCGGAAAGCACGTTAAGCCGTTGGACCCGGCTGTTATTCGTTGACGGTTCACTGAGATTTTTATACTCGCTTCCACAATTTCCTATCCCCTAGTCACCCTACACAGGTGACAGTTTTACATCGCCTATGTGTCTAGACACTGTAAATTCGTTGATACATTGAATTTACTCGACATTCTATACGTGAAGCGACTTCTAACAGATCAAAATATAATTTTATAAGCGATTTCAATGAAAATATCGCATTTTTTGAAGATATATCCACTAATATTTGTGTTTGACAAACCCGGGACGGGTGATGTGTTGCCATATATTATTCACACGCATTTTATTTGGATTTTGGATGATTACGAATGTAATGGAATAAATTTGTGACGTATACGTTGGTAATGTTTACGTTAAAGGAATGTTTGGTTATGTTATCTTTAGGTTTATACTTACTATGCCTGATGAAAACGAAAGTTGCTTCAAAGATAATAGGTTGGTTTTGACTGTTTTTATCCTAGGTTTTATGTCTGTAATTCCATTTTAGATTAGTCAAGTAAAAAGTGGAATGAAATAAACATATTAAAAATGCAGGATTGGTAATGGTAAGACGGGCTGTTGTCGGCAACACCATGCCAAAGCGCGTATTTTGCGCACGAGTGGGTAAATTGATTACTCAATTCACCCCAAAACCCAGTACTATAGAAATATAGTAATTCTAATTCAAAGGCAACTTACGGGTAACAATGTCTGCAGCAATATTGATCGTTTAACAATTGCTAGCTAACAAAACAATGTGAACCAACAACAATAGATATTACAATGTATGCTTTGGACATACGAGTAGATATCCAACAGATCACACTTCATTAGGGTCATGCTGCGATATTTATTACTACAAGGCACGAATACAAAATTCGAAACATTTTATTTCTCCTAAGCCGATATGGGCACTCAGAAAACGTCAGAAGCTAGTTGCACGGTTCCAATTGGTCGTTTCTTATGAGAAGAGCCGGCAAGTAACTCCACGGTTACTGTTTTAAAAATAATAATTGGTTTTTACAATAATTTAACATTAATTGGTCCACAAGTACTAGGTACTTAACAAAAATAATAGAAAATAAGTAAATCACAGTGTGCAGATGTGCATGATATTACCAACTCACCAAGCCAATCTCAACTCTCTTTAGGTATCTGAACCTATTCCTCTAGGCGCATTCAAGTTTAAAAGTACAAAATTCACCCCAAAAACGGAAAAACGTGCCAATTAAAATTGTTTTCATTATTGGAATGAAGTTCCTTAAGGGCTTGTGTACACGGCACCGCAGCCGCGCCGCCGCCGCGCCGTCGCCGCGCTGCAACCGCGCCGTCAACGCTCCATCGACACGCCGTCTCCGCTTGATTTTGCCATATCACTTAAAAAGCGCGTACATTCTTGCAAGCGGCCGGTGATGGAATTAAACAAACAGTTTAAACAGTACTAGCGGTGGCAGCGCGGCGTATACACAGTTTAGAGGCAGCGCGGTGACGGCGTCCTGTCACCGAGCACTAAAGGCTCGTGCAGACCAGCGCGACGCGACGGCGCGACGCGACTCGAACAGAACAATTTCCAAGAAAACTTCACGGTATAACAATAGCCGGTGTCGCGTCGCGCTTGTATGCACGAAGCTTAATGCGACTTGCGGTAGGAGTTCACTGGTAGAAATCGTCACGTAAGGAAAAAGCGATAAGCCGCGACGCATGCGCTGCATGCGACTATCTCTCTCTCTCCGTCTCTGTGTCTCTTTTTATAATATACGAATGTGTGTGCGTGCGGGTATCGACATTCAAGCAGACAAGCATTGCGTGCGGGAACTTCGTTGCTCCCCCGACCGCATATATTTTTTATTCTTCATAAGTAGGTAGGAGCTTCTTAAGATGAAGGCAAATGCATTCGATAAATCATTGGCTGTCGGATTGTTGTCACGTGGCGCCTACATAAATGCATCGATGAAAAATTACGTTTGCTTAGCAACTTACTATTCCTATCGAACGGGACTGTATAATCTTAGGTCTCTGTTGGTTCTCTACTCATGTACCCATAACTAAAGATACCTTGCCACTGCTCGAGACGTGCCCACAGCATCTCCGAAGCGATTTACTCTGACAGTTCTGTCATCTCATAGATCTTTGTCTAACGCCAATTAATTTGATGTTTATTTGTTTTAATTACTGATTGCTTTGTGATGGAGTTCAGCAATTTGAGATAAGAGAATGAATAAAATGATGAATGGGATGAATGTCTACGGGTAGTGTTTTGTTTTGAATGTGATTGAGTGTCAACAATGGGTAGAGATTTTGATGTGTTATTGTACTCTGTTGTTATGTAATACTGTCGTATCTTTGCCAAATTAAATATCAAAGAGTAGGAAGTTAGGCTAGCGTAAAGGATTCTTTGACATATTTCAGAATACACATTACATTTTTGTGACTTTGAAAGCACTGCATGGATTTTGTCGACCCAAGAATAGACAAAATGACAGATTGTGATTGTTTATCTGTCAATTTGTCTATTCTTCCGTCGCAAAACCAGTTTCTACGGTGGTCATGTTACGCGTGCTGGTTATTAGCCACTGCGTCTTTAAACTATTGATATGGCAAGACAAAAGAGATAGATAGATAAATACTCTTTATTATGTACACCATAAATACAGATATAAATGAAGACATTTTAAATAGGGTGACACAATGGGCGGTCTGATCGCTAAAAGCGAACTTTTAAAGACAACGTTTAGATGGAATAACCCAGAAAGCAGAGACAATACTGCAGGTAGTCTGTGGTGTACCATTTAAACAATAAAAGAGACGTTGTTTAGATTGCCAAATGAGTTCTTAAATTAATTGATTAATATAAATAAATTTGTTAGTAAATGATATGGGATGAAAGTTATATTGTGAAAAGCAAAGTGTTGTATTTTTTTTTTTTTTTTTTCATAATAAAGTTATGTTTCATAAGTTTTCAATAATCAAACATATCTTTTCACTTATATACCCTCGATAACTAACCAAGTCTAGAGTAAATTATACCAAAACTTTTCAAAATTCTATTTAAAACTATAAAATTGTAATAAAAGTTTATAATTTGATTTTGGGTTTGATCAAACTTTGCAAATTGAATCCTTTTCAATGTTTATCTTTGGAAAAGAATATCATCTAGTAGGCGTCGACTACTGTTAAATTGGTAAAAGGGTTGTTACTTGCAAAAGTAACCAAAGTTTTGAACGATGATTACGAATATGTTTTAAATAAAGCGATATACATAGGTACCATTTTTCTTTTCTTTTTAATAATTTCATGATGTTATCATAAATCTACAGAAAATACTGACTCAGTAATATAGGCATCGTGTTACTTCTATTAAATTGGTGAAAGGGTTGTAAAAGTAACCAAAGTTTTGAACGACGAATTCACAATGCTAGCTAGGTTTACTATAAATCCGCTGCATCCGCATTAAGTCCGCCTTTGTACTTTTTTGAGTGTGAAAAGTTTAAATAAATGAGTAAATAATGAATAAATATATCTACACAAAATACTGACTCAGTAATGTCATGACATAAACCCGTACCGTATGTACTGTCAACACTAGAAGAATGCTGATGGTAGAGCAAAAGTAATGTGGGTGCGTAAATAATAAATTTACAAAAAAAAAAAACAACCAACTTCCATAAAAAACATACTACAAAGTGAAAAATAACTTTAATTTCGGAATTCTGCTATGTAAATAACAGTGACAGAAAGTTATCATCATATCATCCACATTTACTAAGTGGGAAAAATACGTAGTATTGAAGCTTACTCAAAATCTGTCCAAGCAAAGTTAATAAAATTTATATGGGACCAACTTGGGAGCATACTCTTTCATACAAGATCGGTCCACAATTGACGGAGAAATCGGAGGACATACATAAAAAAAAAAAAAACATACATACGCGTCGAACAAATAACCTCCTTCTCTTTGGAAGTCGGTTAATTATATCTATACCGTTTATTCAAGAAAAACGTAATCACTTCTACGCGCTATTAGATCACTATCGTTTTTTCCAAATAAAACTTATATTTTATTTTTAAAGCTAATTCCAAATTAGCTTGAGTTTTCGAATGCAGCCAGAGTTATTTTCGTACCGGCCTGAGCGACGTAAGGTCACCTTTTGCAGACAACCTTTATTGGACCGTGACGTGATCACAGTAACCCATGGCACTGATGTTTCGGGAAAGTGAAAGTGTAAGAATCAGTGGTGATTTTTGTCAACCTTTGTAGTTTTTCTGTCTGCTCTTGTCTCATGCTGGAACTTGGGATCATAAAGATAGTCCTTGTTAAGAATGTTCCTAAAAGAAAATTAGGAGTAGGTATATGTTTCGCATCCGTTTTTCAGAACATAAATTACATCACACTTTCTAATAATAATTAAAAACCTGCCCACACATAACCATATTTCAAAACAACCCACTAATTTGAGTAGACCTCACAAAACGGAGTGTCAGCTAAAATCAACGTGGGCAGTAATGGTTGTCGCTGCGTCAAGGAAATTAAGTGGGATCTAAACTGACGGGATTAGTAGCATCGTTGTGACGAGGGTACCAGATGCACCTGCGACTCTTTGGTACCAGGGTGCTAGGAAACTAGAAGTGGTAAAGAAAATCTGATTATGCACTACATTATCGTATCGTGTTATCCAGTAACTGGATTGTGGAGGTCAAATAGGCAGTCGCTCTATGTAAAATACTGGTATTCAGGTGCATCCGGTTAGACTGCAAACCGACCACAATATAGTTAGTCCCAACATATTCACCTTCCATTTAAATCTTTTCACGTTTTCTCTTTTGCATAGCACCCACCTCTGGTCTTTTGCTAATCCGATCTAGAGGGCCTAAACCGGTGTGCATTTGCTTCCAAAACGTTTCGTATTTCTACAACGAGTTTTAAGAGCGTACATTCTGAAAGTTGGCAACGTCGCAAATAGATGTCAAATATTTCACTGTTTGGTTAATTAGGCAATATTACTTTATGGAAATATGAGACATGACTAACTAGTAAACTAAAATATTGATTATGAAATGCAATTATTAATATCGTGACACCGAATATTTAGTATAAGATAAGAAAAGTATTTGGAAACTGTTATTTACACCTAATTCAGTGATATAATTGCAATTCATTATTAATATTCTAGTTCACTAGTTAGAGATATTTCATATTTACATACAGTAATATTGCTGAATTAATCAAAACAGGTAAATATTTGACAGCTATTTGCAACGTTGCCAACTTTTAGGATGAACGCTCTTTAACAAGATTGACATAAGCTTTTCCGTAGGCTCTGCTGCTTATGTCTGTCCTATACATTATTCACTTTTTCATCATCTTTATCACTGTTAGAATGTAACTTTGTTAAGGACCTCTTAGAATTATCAAATTTGGCAAGAAGTAAGGTCTTACAGCATAAATAAAGGAAAAAGTCGGAAAATTGATAAATTGTAGTTTTATTATTAAAAAAAATTGTTTTGCTGTACAAACTTACATTTGCAGTTAGAGAATTGACCGTGACATATATCGATGTATGGGAGAAAATGTTTTTCAACTACAATGTTAAGTTTTTTTTTGGGATAAATTCATGCCAACTACGGAACCGTTCATAGTGCGTGATCCGATACGCACTTGGCCGGTTTTTTTTTCTTTATTTCAGTCCTAGCCAGATGCATAAAAATGTTCTCCAATCGAAAGTCTGGAAAATTATGAAGCTTGTAAAAATAGTTTTTGAGAGTAAAATTAAATGGAAAGAACGTTTCTTAATTATACGTCTCTTTCAGCAATTTAACTCTTTGGCAAAAGTAAATATGCTTGACCCATATTTCCATACTTCGTGAATCAGTTTACAGACTCTGACTTGTGTTTAAAATAGCGCTGTTTTAATATAATTTATGAGGAATTAATTTATTAATTTAACTTTAACCTTTTCACACTCAATTTCTCGTAAAGTGCGAATAGAATTTTAATTAGTGTGCTCCCGAGAGCTTTCGCGCAGAATTTTGTGTGAGGATGAAAAATTGTGTATTTTATGAAAGTAGCAGTTTTAAAATGAACTATAAATAGTGCTGACTAGCTTCTAGTATAGTGTTTTTCAATTTTTATTTTCCGTGAAAGTTCTGGCGATTAAAAAAAAATACGGTAGGTTTGCTAACACTCTTAATAAATAGAAGAAAGTTAGATAGTTAGGTTAGTTAGATTGGAAGTGATAAATAGGAAAGAACATAATATATAAAAAGTACTAAATGATGATGGCTGTCGCTGAAAACCAGCGTTGGGACTCTGTCTCGCATAGGGTCGCAGCATTATGCTGAGAGATGGCCGTTTTGCGTGGATGTGACGCATATTCTCCCCCAAATTGTTTATTTTTGTGTTTTGTTCTTTCTTTGCGTCATGTGTACCGCAAATAAACGTATTTTCTTTCTTTCTTTTTCTTTCTATGCTCTTTTTTTCGTGTGGTTAGTGACTAACCTGGTGTCAGAGTATTAAAGCCGCCCATGGGCCTCTGACTTGGCTTCACACGCTGTCGAGAAATATCTCTCAAGCATGCCGGTTTCCTCACGATGTTTTCCTTCACCGTTTTTTAAGCAAGTGATAATTATACAATACGCACATGAATCCGAAAAGTCAGAGGTGCCTTGGGTTCGAACTCGAGACTTATGAGTTGGCAGTATGACGGTCACACCACTGGCTATCACTGCTTATTATTATTCAAATATTATGTTTACTAAATGAAATAAACTACACAAGTTTACAAACAATTCTGTTTTCTTAAGCTTCCCAAATGAACGATCCGCCTTCTCAAATGTTCCAGTTATTTCGTCTGCACCCCTTGTCAGTTCGGGCTGCGTTGAACAATTGAACATCGCAGTTCAGAGTACACGTGACAAATTAATGTCAGATGTAAACATGTTGATAGCTCTTGTTTGCGGCTCTTTAATCACGGTGTTACTGTCTAAAACAATGGCTTTATTTCAGCTTATGTAAGAAACGTTTCTAGGGAGACAAAGTACCAGTTAGAGAAAGGTGGGGTTTCGGCTAAAGTTTGTCCACTCACCGCTCTCATCAGGCAGGTTACCGGCATCTTTGTCACTCTAGGCATAAAAAATTAGGCACAGAGTGGGTTTCAAACCCAGAAGAAGGTGGTGGAATGAGTTTGACAAACAATTAGTTGCAGATTACAATATACTGCGGAAAGTAGACCAAAGGAAGGGAGGCCTTTGCACTGCCATAGAAATGCAGTGTCCCAATAAAAGTGACGTCCTCTGACCCAGTTTCTGGGCAATAAACGTCAACCTACCGTCAGAAACGGTCATCATTTCGATTTTCTTGCCAATCCTAATGACTGCTATAGACATTCCAACCACAACATTCCAATCTCATCATCTGCCTTGCCTTTGTTGGGGTCAGCTTCCAGTCTAATTATATGCAGATGAATACCGCAATTTATCACAAGATACCACAACATTTATCCTCCTCATTCTCACCAAAAAATACGTCAAAAAGGCAAACAATTTTACTTTACAGTCTTATTTAGAGCATTTCCACAATATTCCTAGATACAAATGTAGTGGCGTTGTGCCAATGTAAAAGCTAAAAACGTGGCTTATTTCGTGCAAATGTCCTCGGCAAATTGGGAGCGACGCGCTGAACCTCCGTGATTGATATCCGTTGGGAAGCGCAATGATACTCGCTTTTGTATAGAATTAGACTTGACTTTTTAATATTAGAGGCTGCCTTTTGTTTTTGAGTTCGAAATGAAGAGGATTTGACGGTTTTGTGAAGGAAAAACTGAGAGATTTGAGCATTTTACTGCACTGTTTCAGGAATGTTGATCGGCGATATATTGTTCTACAAAATGATTGTGTTTATAAGTGATGGTCATCATTCAAAGCATGCACAGAAATAAATTACCGAACTTCGATAGATAATTTGGTTAAAAAAATTATTGTCTTTTTGGGGTTTTAAAACCCCTAACTCCTACCCAAAGTCATTCAAATAGGAAGACTATCTGACTTTTCTATAAACTGCACAAAACGTTTAGTTCCTTGAATTGCCTTGCATTCTTGCACTATTATCCTCAGCTATCGGAATAAAAATAAACCAAAACCGTTCCATCTGCCAACACCCTAATTCGCATTGACTGCTAGTGCACATATTCCGGATTTTGCGCTACAATTTCCGGACACAACGCTCGGAAAGCAAAAATTCTGATTCGGTACCGGCGCAGCACTTGCCAAAACCGGGCTGGGCCGCACCAAAGCGGATTTAACCGGATGATACTAGAATTTAGACTGGACCAAACCGGCCGTGGCTGGAAAAAAGCAGTTAAACATTTCATAGAAACTTGCACATTTAACACCAGTAAATAAATTACAGGATGTAAAGAAGATTTCTTATTCAATCTTGAAGTTACAGAACAAGAGCAAAAAATTTCGCTGTTCAACTCCATGCAATTTGACTTCATATGTTTTCATCTGGAAACAAACGAAAGATATTGAAATAAAGGATAGTTGCCGGTAACAGGTTGCCACCCTACTCTTTGACCTTTTAGAGTAAGCAATTGATGCAGCTGCATCTAGGGACATTGTATGTCTTCATTACCTATGACCTTCTTCTTGACCTCTATTATATTTTCAGCATGCAGTCTTTGTATAGCCAGGAAAATTAATGATTTATCAAATTTACACACTACGTCAATTAGCCGTGTTATAGACGTCTTAACTAATATTATAAATGTGAAAGTGAGTTTGTTTGATAAGCTTTCACGCTAAAAATGATAATCGGATTTGGATGAAGTTTGGCACATGGGTAGAGAACCCGGGTTAGAACATAGGATACTTTTTGTCCTGTTATTCCCACGGGATCGATTTATGTGGATGAAACCGCTGGGCGCAGTTAGTTTCATGTAATTGGCAAAGAATGACACTTGATTTGGATACACGTAGAATTTAAGTTGTTAGGTAGTCAATTTGATAAAGTTTTTTTTCCCCGACTTTATTTTATATATCGTATTTATGGATAAGTAACTATTAATAGATGCATTATGCAGTTCTTGTCCCGCAAAAACCATTTTACTAAAGAGAGAATCACTGAATACTTTAAGGCTCGAATAAAAATGCTAATCAATAATTTTCAACCCTAAAAGGAAAAGGAGAGTCAACCTTTATTTTGTAACAATGGACCAATAAATTATTCTTATTCTTATTTACGTGCGGCGTGACTTAGCGGACATCCATTATAAAATACAATAGACGTCGTATTTTTAGTAACTTATCCACTTAACTGTCCTTAGAGAGTCATAAAGAACCCTGTAAGAAATCGACACGTGTACGAACCTCTCAACGAGGTATCCTCAAGATGATATAACCCAAAATTTCATAAGAATCGGCCAAGCCGTTTCGCAGGCGTTTTGTTACAAACACTGTGACACGAGAATTTTATAAACTAGATAAATGTTAAAATATTTAAAAAGTAGAAATATTATATATATTATAAAAAATTGGTAAAGGTACGACGTGTTGCCACGTCAACCGCCGAACGCAGTGTGTGTCACACCTAAGCGGATTAAGCAACTAAATATACGTCGTCTATTCTATTGTCTTCAAAAAACTCTTTACATGTAATAGTTTTATCAGCACCATATAACAATCACATAATTAATTTATCTGTCATTGCTTTATTTTTCATTATTTTTACCTATCGTGGTATAGTAATCTTATTCTAGATGCATCGTCTTTACATATAATTAAATAACTAATGTATACAAAATATTGTAAAAACATTTTAAAAGAGTAACGGTGGAGTTTCTTGCCCATTCTTCTCCATACGAGAACTACCTTTTGGAAGGGGCGACTAGAATCAATTCCATTTTGTGTAAAATTGACGTTCAAAAGTGCCTCTTATGTGCCTAATTGAAATAAATTGTTTGAGCCAAAAATACCACCGACTAACACGAGGTTCAAGGTCCCCCTTATTATAATGTCATATTCAGTGCCTACTTAACACTTTCATAGTTAGGCATAAAAGGCACTTACGGCGGAGACGACGGAATTAGCCGAAACGACTTCGTGGAACGACCCCTTTATAGCCCTGTTTGTTTTGCCCAATGTACAAAGTGGAGTTTAGGTAAGTATAGTTTTTTTATGGCGTGATAGTGGCCGGCATGGCCAGCGTGAGGGTCTTTTGAAAGTCGACGAGTGAATACTCACATAGTTACAGTCACAACATGGCCTGAATTTTTATCACTGAATACATTTATATACAGGGTAGCAGGGTCATCGACGCAAAGCCTGTTACCGTGGATTCCGTACATGATTCTGAACACCCCTTTTTTTTTTTTTTTTGAGGGCGGGAAATTATCAAATAACTTCTCCCGCTCTGGGCGGAGCGGGAGGGCGTGTCAGACTTTTACTGACTAAAACCCACCCGTGTTCCTTCCGTTGCCTGTGTGCCGGGGTCGCGATATCCCTTTCGGACAAACCCGCAACCCCGGCAGGCATTGGCCCTTCCGGACCCCGTCAGTTGGTGCTGACATCTCTTTGAGGCGCGCGTGGAACACAACGCGCCGTCGACCCGGGCCTGGTCCCTATCGGACGGCGAGCTACCCATTGCTCACCGTCCGCAAGCCCGCGCCTACAGTGGCTGGAAGTCGGCTCTCGACTCCCGACGCCCGGGGCGTCTCCTGCAGCGACGAGGGCGCAAATCTTGCCTCTACCTCGCGCGCTCCGCCTCCTCCTTCGCGAGCATTACTGCTTCGCAGAAGCACCGCCGTGTCCTCACGGAGGTGACGGCCTCCCATGCACTCTCGCTCCGGACCATGGCCTGAACCAGGGCCGGACGCGAGAGATCGCCGCCGCCGATCGCCTCCGTGAGGAAACGGCGGTGCTCCGCCCAAGCTGGGCAGACCTCCACCGTATGCTCCACCGTGTCCTCCGGGCGATCCACACAGTGGTGACATCCGGGCGTTTCCTCCCGCTTTATCCTGTGTTGAAAATTTTCGTCGGTTATTTAAAAAAAAAAACAGCTGTTCCATACATTTTGACCGCGTAGGTATTGCAGTTTTCTATGAAACAACAGAATAAAAAAATATATCTGCTGTTTAGAATCAATGGTAAAGGTTTCGCGTCGTTGACCCTGACACCCTCTTCTTCGTGGTCGCGTACTTCATTACGAAAGTCGTGTCCCTGAAAGGCTCTTGTGGCTTCTTGTATGATGTTTTTCCAGTTAGTTTGGTTCTCCGCTCCTTAAGGGCGGTCGTAACAGAGGGTCCAGTTGGTCTGACCAGCGGTTCAGTGACCGGCCGTGAGGTCTTTTCCCATTTAGCTTGCCCATCACCACCAGCTTTTCAAGGTTATCCGGTTCCCGAAGGGCAATATGACCAAAGTAACCGAGAATCCTTTGGTAACAGATCGTGGATAGTCTATTTCTTATGCGTAGTTGTTTGAGAATAGATTTGTTCGTTCTCTTGGCAGTCTATGGTATGTTAAGCATTCTTCACCAACACCGATCAATCTGCCTAGCCTTTTCCCAACAATGTTGGGGTCGGCTTCCAGTCTAACCGGATGCAGCTAAATACCGTATTTTACATGGAGCGACTGCCTACCTGACCTCCACAACCCAGTTACTGAGTAATATACCCCTTGGTAAGACTGGTTGTCAGACTTTCGGGCTTCTGAAGACCCGTAACGCCTGTCAAAGATCCACGAATGATAGCCGGGACCAACGGCTTAACGTGCTTTCCGAGGCACGGAGGAGTCTTGGTATGTTCAGATGGTCATCCATCCACAGACCAACCCCGGCGTAGTTTTACCTGATGGATCGAACCGTGCGGCTTTTATTACTTAGCCACGAGCTCCTTCATTCTTCACCAACACCAATAAATAAAAATTCTCACAACAATTTGAATGGTTCAAAGACCTGGGAATTTGACCCTTGTCTTTGACTCAATTCCACAAACGTACAGAAAATGACAATGTATATAATTCACGCGTGATAAAATAAGTATTAGTTGTATTTTTCTAATACGTGATTCACACAATGTTGCGCACCATTTCTTCATTACTTAAACATTTCAGTGCTCATTCAGCTATAACAACAAAACTTTAGTGTACCTTTCTTACCGAAAACCTTTTAAAAATATTAATATTCAGTTTTAGGTACACGTAGCGACACATCAAAGAACAGGACACTCAAAGAAACCATAAATCCAGTCAAAGTACGTCGTCTTCCATTTAAGCATTGAATGCATATCTATAGGGTACAAGTAGGGCACTGACGCGTTGCTAAGTTTGATAGTGCTGTAGAATTGTAGATTACTGTACAATAGAACATTTATAAACTTAAGAACTAACAAATTAACTTTATGAAATTTCCCCTTTTTATGCTTTTCTCTCGCATTTTGCTTTTTTTTTTAAGTTTTGTAATTATGTAGATTGCTAAGAAAAGCAAATAATTATGACCTAATAATATACGTTAAAATTAAAGCTTGATTAACAGAATGGTCTTGATCAATACCGACGTTAATTTCAAAAAAGACAAAATTAAGAGGGTGCCTGCTAAAAGTTGGCAATGTCGCAAATAGCTGTCAAATATTTAGCTGTTTTGATTAATTTATCAATATGAATAAATGTAATTTTGAAATACCACTGTAGAGCACAAACATATTTATTATAAATTTCACTAATATCACTTAATTAGGTGTTGTAAGTTACAACACTTAATAATGAGTATCTGTGAGGAAGTTTGAAAGTGACACTGGTGACTGAAAAGTTCTGTGGAAATCGGTTTAAACAAATCATCATGGCTCAAAATGCTCCAAATGATGTTAACTAGGGCAGTGTAGCCTAGTTGTGTGAACTGTCGGACTACCAAGTCATAGGTCTCGAGTTCGAACCCAAGGCCCGCACGTCTGACTTTTAGGATTAATTGTGCGTATTATATAATTATTGCTTGCTTCAGAAACGGTGAAGAAAAACATCGTGAGGAAACCATGCCTGAGAGATATTTCTCGACGGCATGTGAAGCCAAGTTAGAGGCCCATGGGCGGCTTTAAAACTCTGACATCAGGTTAGTCACTAACTAGACGAAAAGAAGAAGAAGAACTTTGCCAACTTCTAGAATGCACGCTCTCAACTAGCGTTTTAAATCATTTCTAAATCGAATGTTTGTCATAAAATGTAAAGAAGCCCATGTAAGCATGACAAACCTCTTAGCAGCCCCTTAAAACGCAAGCATGTTATCAAACATGGAAAAAAAAGCTTCCCCCTTTTTATCTACTTCCGGAACTTTCAATCAAGTAAAGGAAAAGGGTTGTATTCGTTTTCGTAAGCGATAATAATATTCAAAGTGCTAGATATTATTGAAATCAAATACATGTTACAGATTATGAAGATTTGTTTTAATACCTAAATATTCATTTACGGATATTTGCACCATGCTTCAAACTTAAGATGTCTTCTGAAGTGAGAAAAGCACCCTGCAGCATATTGATTGTTGTAAAACAAAAGTTAATTAAAGGGTTTATGGTTACTCCGTATGGTGCACATCTTGGAAAGAGTATTTTATTTATACAACCTTAGTTTTTGTTTACCCTAAACCTCTTAGGGGGTCATTGTACTCATCATTGTGAACAACTTTCACTATGGGACCAACGAGTTCATTTCAGCGTCGGTCCCGTAGTGAAAGTTGTTCATAATATTTATCTCGGTCCCGGATTTGATTTAGCTAAAAGTCGAAATGGCTCAAAATTGCCGTTGGGTAAAATCAGTGATCTGTATGCCGTCGTTCCTCCTCTATATCCCGCTTTCTCTTGTAACTTGTTCGTAAAAAATGTAATTTGAAATCGTTCTCGAACCGATTCGGGCCGAACGATTGCTTTGTCTCCGCACATGTGCTGTACCCATAAAATGCAAAGGCTTGCTTGTTTTGTAACTTTATAACATCCACATTTTGCATTTTCCAAACGCTGTATCGGTTTAGTTCTAACTTTACTTTGATAGTTTTTGGAGAAAGTTTTGTCTACAGATTTTAAAGTTAAGTAGCTAGAGTTATAACGGAATAGTATTTGTTCGTTATTGATATAATTATTTCAATATTTGCTTAACATTAATGCCTACCTACAACTGGAGTTTGTCTTCAAATAGATCGCTCAATAATAAAAGATGAACGGGTCGATCGAAGGCTAGGCTTGTCGCGGTCGGTTCTTAGATAGTTGATCACCCTTCCGTGCCTCGGAATGCACGTTAAGCCGTTGATCCCAGCTGTCATTCGTGGATCTTTGACGGTCGTAATGGGTCGTCAGAAGCCCAAAAAGTCTGACAACCAGTCTTTTTCTATTGTGCAGGTCAGATAGGCAGTCGTTCCATGTAAAATACTAGTATTCGGAAGCCGACCCTAAGATAGTGGGAAAAGGCTAGGCAGATTGATTGAGATCGCCAGATGGTCTTACACTGAAATGGAAATGGTATGTATTTGTATATATATGTACATAGGTATTCATAACAACAACGCTTTGTAATCGCAGTTTGTTGTTATTATCTCCAGCGAGCATGCAGTCATTCATCCTTTTAATTCCACTTGCAAAAAGCCTTGATAATCTCGCTGTACTTTACTTTTTTTCTCTATTTTTGCAAACAGAATATTCAGGACAGCAAACAAACCAACAGCATAATTATAAAGTAAATATTTCACCCACCCTTTCACTGCATTTCTTGCGCGTCCTCAAATGACCATAAAAATAAATCACCCTGTACCTAATTCCAGTTAATATTTTTAGCACCAAATATTTTCTTCTCTTATACTGTAGAGAATTTAATAGCACCTAATGCTAACATGTTTTACGGGCTCGTAAAAACACCTCCTTGGCGAAACGTGACGGGCCACAGAACTCAAGGGCGAGAATAATTGTTCTACGGGATTGCCGCTACTAAAACTTAATAGTGAATTAAATTTATTTTTGCAAGCATTTGCGGATTTGCTAAGCGGCGTGTTGCTTGACGACTGCGGTTTCGGCGCTCGCGATTTTGTTTGAATATTAAAACATGAATTTTAAGTTTCTGTTTTGAGCGTGAGCCAACTCATTGAAGTTTGGCCAGCTTTTGGTGAACTAAATTAAAATTAAATACTCATAATAAAAAATCTTTGTAATATGCCAAGGACCACCAACCAAGTCGCCAAACTTGGTTTAACCCCAAGGATAAAGAGTACTGGCTGTTATGAATTATGCATGTTTGTAAGTAAAAGATAGATCGATTAAAAAAAGATTAAAGTGATTTCATCTTTTCAAATTATGGATAAGAGAGGAGTAGACTGTTGATTACATTAAGTTGTAGGTCAGTGACCTCTGAAAAAAACATTCTAAAATTGGATTTTTTTTATTAGGATAATGTTTTTGTTAATAAGTGAAATAAAACTGTTACTCATTTCACGCAAGTGCCGTCTATAAAGTAGTCACGTTACACGCCAGTGCAGTCATAACCTCAACGGCGCCTACCCTTAATTGGTGTTACACCGAAAATTACTAATCTTGAGCCTTGATACCGCTGTTAAAAGTCAGCCTTTTTGCCAGCCCCAAGTAATAAAAAAGCTATCCAGTTAGAGTTGCTGCTTCTAATTGTTTTATTTTCTCATCTGGTGTTTTGGATTGTGGATTTGCGGGCGATCGAATTGGTGTTGTGTGGTTATAGCTTTTTTTGTTATTTGGTTAAGTTTATAGTTTTTTTTATTGACTTTTGTTTGCTGAAGAATATGAGCATGATATAGATTACTTTACTATAGTCACAGATTAGTCCAGATAGGTCACTCCGCAAAATTATTTAAATAAAAAGCGACTCTTGCTACGACACAATAAAGTGCAATTCAGGTCGTGCAGCGCTAATTACCCACAGTTATATTCACCTAGGAGTTGCATCTCTTTCTATCGCGACTCTTATTAAGGTGAAAGCGTCAGGGTAGCCCGCGAAATTATATATTTTTTAAATTTTTATGCAGTTTGCAGGTCAGTATCGGGTTGTATGTATGATTCACGGCCGTATAAACTATTTATTTATAGAATTATAATCATAAAAATCATGAATACAACTCTCTAAGTTCATAAATAATCCTATTGAATGACTATTTCATGAAATCATGACATATTAGGATTATTCTAACATAAGGAGTTCTATTGCTGATTCTAATTCTGTAAAGCCATATTTTTTACGGCCGCGAAACATATTTTAATCAAGATACAACCTGACACTTATCTGCAAATTGCAAGAAACGTAAGAAATTTTGAATTTCGCGGACTACCTTAGCGCATCCCCCTTAAGCAGGATATATATTACTGTGTTGTGTCGTGTCCTGGCGCCTTCTGACGCAGTGTTAGTCAATCAAAACTCGTTGTGATTTGACGTACTGAACAGATTCGTTTGATTGATTTATCCCGCGTCACGACACAACACGACACAGTAATGTGTCGGTAGCTTTATATCTTCTGACTACGTTACGCCCACTGAATTCGACAAGTCGAGCCCGCCGCTTAACTACTTGTAGCTTCATACCTAAAATGCGAGTGTCCCATCTGTATTAATTTGTGGTATAGTGTGGAGGTCTATTTTACAGTACTTATACAGTAAGCCCAGATCAAATACAACATATAAAATAAAATTATAGGTATAATTTAAAAGAAAATGTCTGCAGTATAAGGTAACAAGAACAAATAATTGGGTATTTACTACCCAGGCTATAGCCATTTTCGTACCTAGATGCTGAAATGATCTTGTTTAATATCTACTTCTAACTAAACTAATAAATATCATAAACTTACTGAAACCTGCACCCTATACAGGGTAGCATCATCAGTAGGGGTCATCGACGCGAAAACTGTTACCATAGATTCAGACATGATTCTGAACACCCTGCGTCGAAATTTAACGTCGGTTATTTTTTTTTGAATCTACCGTTTCATAGAAAAGTGGAATACTTACGCGGCCAAAATGTATGGAACAGCAGATTCTTTTTTAAATAATCAACAATTTCAACGCATGGGTGTTCAGAATCATGTCCTGAATCCATGGTATCAGTTTTCGCGTCGATGATGCCAGCCTGTATAAAGATGATTAATATCGTGACAATTCAACAGTATGTTCCCACATTGTGTTGTTTTTGTCGTTGAGCAGACTCTTAAAACATATAAAACAATGAATTTGGTTGTTTATGTTGTTTTTACAACTCACCTAAAACATTTTTTAGGCTCTACGTCACCGTAATTTATACCGTTACCTTTGTAACAATACAGTTTATAGCTTTATGGGGTTAATATCCCCCAAGACATGCACTCCTTCTTCTCAACATATTGGGTAATAAAGTGTGTAAGGAAAATAGCACCACAAATAAATAGCGAAATAAAAGTGCCATTGGATTGGTCCCTAACAGCCAATCTTCAAGATACATGTAAGCAAATTGGCTTAATTTTCTTATTGTTGTTTCGCTTTGATAAAATAGATGGTTTAGCCTTAAAAACTTAGTTTCTCTTTGGGAAAGGAATGCCTACTTATTTCAAGTAAAAGATGCAATTGCACGTGCTGCAAAAAAAACCCGTTTAACAGAAAGAGATAAGAAAAAGATAATAATTAGCTTGAATAAATTATACTTTACTTTAAACAGTACTTACAAATCTATTACAACCACAGGACAGAAATAGTCGGCAGCTGCACGTTGAGACTGTGACAAGAGGCTTACACTCAGCACGATGCTGCGATATGCCCACAGCACAGCGCTGATTTTCAGTGGTCACCCGAAAACGACGTAAGGATACCAAGTTATGTTTAAAGAACACAGATTAAACAGATAATAACAGTAACAGTAACTCTCCGCTGTATTTTAGAGGTTTCTTGTACCAGACGGAGAAAGATCTAGGAACCATTCACACTTGGTTTACTCAATAAGACTTCCTAAACGGTAAATTAGTCCAGTAGGCGCTCGGTAATCCGGCGCTCACTAGTCCAACACGTCCAATAGTCTTTTCCAATAGTTTTTTAACTTAGCTCTCCTTCATTTTTTTTTTTTGACGGTGGGAAGTTATCAAATAACTTCTCCCGCTCTGGGCGGAGCGGGAGGGTGTGTCAGACTTTTACTGACTAACACCCACCCGTGTTCCTTCCGTTGCCTGTGTGCCGGGGTCGCGATATGGGATTTCGGACAAACTCGCAACCCTGGCAGAACTTAGCTCTCCTACCATAGATATCCGTCTCCTACTACTCTGTAATCGTTTAATACAAAAGTGACCGCGTATAGAGCGCGTGCATTGATCGTTGTCGTTCTGCAGTCCGGTCCGATTCTACGACTAGGTATATTACGTAAACTAATAAAGATGTTTTACTTTGCAAGTCAATGTTAAAATTACTTCTTACTAGTTGACATTTCCTATAAAATCTAATAACCCAGCGTTTCCGATAATACGGCATTGGCGAAAAAAAAATGGGGGCCAGATTACCGAGCGCCTACTGTATCTGTTTTTTTGTTATTTTGTTAGCCATTACTGTACCACTGCTGGGCAAAGGCCACCCTACTCTCTTTCCACCTCTCTCTGTCTAGAGTTGCCAAGGACCAATCGTTATTTAAGGAGTCCAGCTCATGTAGCCATCTCTGTCTGGGCCTGCCGCGATGTCGTTTGCCATTAAGTGGGACCCACGGGGTAGTAAGTTTGGCCCATTGATCGTCTGACTAATAAACACAGATTAAGAGGGCTTATCCTAAAAGTTGGCAACGTCGCAAATAGCTCTCAAATATTTACCTGTTTTGATTAATTTGGCAATAATACTGTATGGAATTATGAAATGTGGCTAACAAGTTAACTAAAATATTGATTATGAAATGTTATAATTAATATCGTAACACCGAATATTTTGTTTTAGATGTAAAAAAGTATTTGGAAAGATTCCAAATGCCTTTTTTACACCAAAAACGGTTACAACATCAAATTCAGTGTTATAATTGTAATTCATTATTAATATTCTAGTGCGCTAGTTAGCCACATTTTATATTTCCATACCTACAGTAATATTGCCGAAAAAAATCAAAAAGCAGCGACATATTTGACATCTATTTGCGACGTTGCCTACTTTAGAGATCATAAACGCTCTCAAAACAATAAAAAAAAAAAAAGCACATACTCTTTTTGCTTGTTCCACGTTCATACATCGCGTCAGTTGCGAGTACCTACTGCGCACGTGACCTGGAGAACTGCACTCTAGCAGCACGCCTAGTATGACCACCGCAGAAACCGGTTTTGTCGACGGAAGAATCGACAAATTGACACATAAACAATCACAATCTGTCATTTTGTCTTAGATTCTTCAGTCGACAAAATCCGTTTCTATGGCGGTCATGCTACGCGTGCAGGTGGCGTTCTACTGTTTCTGCTGGCCCCCTTGGGAAAAGGCATAAGTTTATTTATGTAAAAATACACATAGGTACTAGCCAGTTGTTAAACCAGTAAGCGTAGGCAGTGGGTTCATAAATCCACAGGCCATAACAAAAAGAAACGAAAAAACACAAAAGAACTCCGTTGGAAGTTGGTTAATCATATTTCAAAGAAAGAACAGTCGATTGCGTATTAGCAATTCGATCACGTCTCCGGAGCAACAGATGACTATAAAATAAAGGAAACTAGATCATAATAAAATAGAAAATATTATTTCCGAAAGCCTATTCTGACTTCATAATAGTTCTGAATGGGTAAAGACTGGAATATTCCATCTTTTTGTGGTAATTCTGCGATGTGAGTGACTTACAAAACAGTTATTTCATAGTTAGAGATCTTTTTCTAGTTCCTATTTCATAATAACAGTTCCTTATTGGTTCAAATACGATTTCTGAAGCGGATTTCTACCTCAAGAATTATTTCTTGAGATACCAAAGGCGTAGAAATCCACAATGTAAGTAGGTATAGCGTATCAACTAGAAATCACTTCTATTTGTTAGTGTATTTTAAATTACAAGGTTATCTAAATACAATCTGCCTCGTTAGTCTAGGTCGCAAGCGCTGATACTGAGCTTGAGGTCCTGGGTTCGATTCCCAGGTTGGGCAGTGTTATTGGGTTTTTCTATCTGGAATTTCTCAGTAGCAGCCCGGAGGCTTTGTGCTCGGTTGATGGCAATAGGCTCGCCCCCTATTACATGGGACTTAAACATAGCTGGCGAAATGTGGGTGTACTATAGGTACACACCTCAGCCTAACCCTTCGAGGAATACAGCCGTGATGATATGTATTTGCGTAAAAGTCTAGCATATTATGTATCAAACGCATTGACCAAGTTGCAGTCAGATGATCATTTTTAGTTTCAACACACTTTGGTGATAGAAAATTGGAGCCGTAACAAATTTTCCAACAGGAAGAGTTCTTTTACCTAACCTAACCATACAAACACACAGAACTTAGTCATTTACCAATTACAGGCACTTTTGAATTGTCAAGGGGGTCGGTCAGTCAGAAAGATGAAGCTAGATGCCCATTCCAAAGCGTAGTAGGTACCTATGGAGAAGAACGGGCAGGAAACTCCACGGACACTCTTTTAAATCATGATATGGTTACAAAATATTGGTTACATCATTCATGTTGAAGTTATACATGTGAGAACGATGCAAAACGTGAAAAGCGTCCGTAACAGAAATAAAAAATAAACAATCCAAAATTAAATTAAATTAAAATAAGCATTGGAGCTAAGCGATGACCAGTCCCTACTGACGGCGCCCGTTCACGAACATGACGCATGGATTAACATCATTTAGCTCAACCATTTTGAAGGGAACTAAATGATCCATCACACGCGCCACCATCAGCGAGACATTAGAGTGAGCATGACATACTCTCAGCCGCCAGGACACATTCAAGTCAATGAAAGACATACCCTGTACCTAAATGGTAGCTTTATAGTCGGTACATAGTACTCACACATGTGCTATGCAATTATACAATGCATAGGTACAAAAACATACACAAACAAAATGGTCACAAAAACTAAAACACGACACAACTTTACTCACTTCTGTACATGAAAAACAGTTCCCTTAATTCTGCAGTAATTCCTGTAGTAAAACATTAAAACGGAAGAACCTGCAGAAAATCTTTATTTTAATCAGGAAAAAATTATTATGACGTACTTCCCTGAATAATTACGGTCTTTATGTAATTTTGTAGTTATTAAGTCTACGTCCTCTAATTATGTTGGGGCTTCATAGTCATTGCACGTGCGTATGACTACGGACATAACATTACGCCAGTATTACCGGAAGGGTTAAGCAGAGAAACACCTTTGCCTAATCCCTTGACGTATACTAAGCATAGAATACCTACATTTCGCTAGTTATGTTTAAATGTAATGTGAATACAAGTATATAAGAAAGGGGTGGGGGGGGGTCAATCATAGGGCATCAAAAAATTCTTCCGCATCGCTGTCAACAGGAAAAGTGCCAATTTAAATGTAATTGTTTAATTTAATTTGATTAATCAATAAAAAAATAAAAAAACTAATGTAATCCGACTTCTGACTTTGTTAATTCTTCCTTTCATATTCAGTTAATTCTTCTCTGGAATGCGCTTCCTCTTGATATCAGGGTGGCCACCAGTCGGTATGCATTTAAGCGGAAACTGTGGAGTTATTTTCAAAATAAATTGAGTAGAGTCATCTGAACACCTCTCTCCCTTGATTTTGTATATATGTATATATATTTCATATAGGTATATATTATAGTAAATACATATGTATGTATGTGTATGTAGTTTGTAACCTATTTATGTATTGTTGTACCTATTTTAGTTCTAACGCATTAGAATATATTTATTAATTTTTTTTTTTGTTCCTCTCAAATAGAGCACCTGCCATCTAATCTCTTCACCACCCTTGGTTGATTGGTAGATAATGCCTAAGGCATTAAGTCCGCCTTTGTACTTTTTTGAGTGTGAAAAGTTTAAATAAATAAATACGAGGCGAGTCCATTGTTATGCTCTGGGCACACCTCCAGACTCACTGAGCTGGCGTCTACTGCGAAATTCTTATTAGAAAAATCTAACCAGACTTTTTCAGACTCGAAGATTGTGCTTAATCAGCCTACAATATTCCCACTGCTGGGACACAGGCCTCCTCTTTTCGAGAGGGAGTGGGCCATAATCCACCACGTGGGTCCAGTTTAGTTTGGAAGATGTCACATGTCTTCGAATTTTTGGTTCTAGGACATGCCGGTTTCCTCATGATGTTTTCCTGCACTGTTTTGAGAGCAGTGTTGATGAAATAATTTAAACAAAGTAAAACGCCTTGGTTTGTACCTACGACCTACAACTCGTAAGTCGCAGCCGTTACCACTAGGCCACCACGCTCTCACTGCTTTTGGAGGTTGCATTTAAGTAACCCTAGCTCAATAGTACGTATTGTTTGTAAGAAATATCGTTACTTTTTAAACAATTATTACCTACTGCTGCGTTAGCATTGTTGTTTCGACCTGTTTTGGTTTACAAACCTCAATGTTGTTTAAAGCTTATCCAACTTCTTCCCTTGTCTGGCTTGGTAAAAGGATTAGCCAATCAGGAAGTTGGTAGCACGTCTGACTGGACCCGGTTGTGCTGGAACTCGTAGAGGCTCTTGAAAGTTTTTACGCTTTAAAGATCTTCGTTGTTTTCAAGATTCATTACAGGCTATAAACATTAAAGTGAAGAGGTATTCTCAAAGCGTTAATGTCCGTATTCAGAATTATGTAGTAAAATAAAGAATCTTCATAATTTCATCGTACCTGCTTTTAATGGCCTTCCTATAATTTTCTATACGTTTTAGAAATCAAGGTCTAATTGCCTTTTCGTTAAACTGTTGTTAGTATAAGTATTGAGACTACGGTAAAAGAATAGGACTGTTTTGAAGTAGGTGCTGTCATAGCTTCCCGAGTCAAAACTTTATGGGTCAAAATTAACAGTAAGGCCCTTTCTACACAAGGCTACGTAAATCTTCGATACCCGACGATTTTGGTATCTAAGCGACTACCTACCGCAATACAAATACATGTGTCGCTGATGCGTGCCTGTGTTCGTCGAACCTCAATGAAGTTGTATTGCGGTAGTGGCCTTAGAGTGAAAAGCTCGGAAATGCAACTTTGACTTTTTATTTGATTAAGAAAGAAAGAAAAATAAGTTTATTTGTCACAGAAATACGTGCATAAAAAAAAAGATGATAAACTCGAGTAAAAATAAGAAAAAGAAACAGAACCACACACACACACACATTACAACACACACACATTGATTACTTTTTTTTTTAAAACCTCGCAACACACGCAGTTTCGTGGCGGCATCTATATCGCCACATGCGACCTACACATCGCACTGACGTCACGCAAAATCCTGCATCGCGTAAGCAGATTTTACCGCACGATCAGCTTTTCGTATATAAGAGGTTTTCACTCTAAGACGACGATATAGACCAAAATCGTCGTGTATCGAAGATTTTCATAGACTTGTGTACTAAGGGCCTTAGGCCCCATCCCCCACGACACTACTCAAATTTTACGTATTTTAACTCAAATCATCAAGAGATGATTAAAAATAGCCAGAATGACACAGCAGTAGTATTTCAATGGCGGTTCGTACACGAACCGAAAGTATTATACACGAGACTATGAACTGCGCAGTACCCACACTGTGCAGTTCAGTATCGCTAAGGGTTCCGGTTAGGTACAGATTAGTTCATTCCGCAAAATCATTTAAATAAAAAGCGACTTTTACTACAACACAATAAAGTGTGATTCAGATCACACAGCGCTAGTTAAATTCAAATTCCATATATCTTATTTCACATAAACCTACATGGGCACTTAAGAAACGTCAGAAGCTAGGTGTACGGTTCCAATTGGTCGTTTCCTATGGAGAAGAGCCGGCAAGAAACTCCACGGTTACTCTTTTAAAAATAATTGGCCTGTACAATATTTTCAAATAACAGTAATAATAGGTATTGGGTCGTTCAACAATTATCGGTTGCTTAACAAAATAGAAGATGGTCAATAAATCTATAGTCCACTAAGCCAGAGTTCTCACATTCACAAAATAGAAAAGAATCTATATATAATATGAATAAATTAATAAAAAATAAAAACCAATTTTAAACGAAATGACATGAACTGTAACAAATCTGAATAATTATCATTTACACAAAAGCTACTAATAAAGTGTTGAAATTAAATTGTACGTTACCTAAAGTTATATTCACCTAAGTTGGCTCTCTTTCTATCGCGTAAATCTTATATCTTCTGACTACGTTACGCCCACTGAATTGACTCGACAAGACGATCCCCCGCCGCGTACTTCATACCTAAAATGCGGAGTGCGACTTCTGTAATATTGTGTGGGTTAGGTATCAAACTATTCTCATTAAATACTCGTAAATACAGCTTCAAATACATTCCTAGGTGTGTAATTAAACCAACTGTACGCAGAAACATCAGTTACTCAGCACAGCATTTACGTCGACTCATGTAGGATCATGACAGGACTTAGACTGAAAATTGTGGGCACCTGGCTATGTAGATCCCGTCACACATATTCCTCTAACAGTTCAACAGAGTGTCACAAGGTATTGTGCCAGGATATTCGTCTGAAACTCAGTTACATCGTGCATATATGCAAAGCAGCGTTTGAGCTACCTCTTTGTTAAAAGGCGTCTAAACATTAAATGCATATAAGAGTGGAGTTTATTTTCGTGCAGAATTTTCCGTAGGAAAATGGGCTGCATTTAAAAAGGTTCTAAATAGATCGGTGAAGGCTCTGTGAACCTAGCGGATTGGCAATTCCCACCACGGCAATAGCCTTTTCTTTTTACCGTACACAAGAAGAGACAAGTAAAGGAAAAACATTACCCTCCTTTTGGAGTAGTCGGGTAAAAAGTACGAAACCGAAACATTCACAGGTTTTTCACCGAAAATTTCACATATACTCATAAAACTTAACTAGGAAATATTTCTCTTAGTTAGTAAATTCCCAAAACCGCACCCGGAAGTCAGAAAATAAGATAAAAGAAAATTACTTAACCCCTCTAAAGCGCATATCGTCCGCGTTGTCATTGTGCGCAATGCGGGTCCCAAGTACCCACGCACTAAAACAAAACTAACACTCGCACTGCCCACCTGTTTTCAATTACTCTAACCCTCCGATGCTCGGTCACATTCGTGGTACATTCCCGTTCTGATTACGGAATCTTGATGGGTCCGTTAGACCCTCAGCATTGTTCGGGAATATTTTTACATGCTTATATTAAGGTTTAATGATACGTTTTCGGATTATGGTGATCATTAATTTAAATGAACAATTTCTTTTTATGTTTACAGCTTTATGTAAAATGTTTGTGTAAACATTGAAGTTTTTGTTTTATTTGAAAATAAATCATCTTTTTTCGATATAAAATGTCTACTGTTCAGTTATTTTAACTGGAATATTACAAAAAAATAAATATGGAAAGGTAAGCTCATTAATTTTAGTGAGTGCTTTTTGGCTTTGTTGTAAATCTATTTGCTCTAAAATGTACATTAATTTATGTCTTCAAAAGGCTATAAAGCACAGCTGCTTTTTATTCGAGACTTGCTTTAATAGTTTTTCACCTTGCAGAGTTTAAAGCCTTCTGAAAGTACTTGAAGACTTTTAAAATTTCGCGGAGTATCGCCAGCAAAAAGTTATGGCTAATAATTTTCATTTTTATTTGTGCATAATATTATTTCGGTTTTTACGATGTACCTAGACAAATATTAGAAGGAGAAAATTAAGGTTTTCGTTTAATGTGAAGAAGTTATGTTCACATTTTCCTCGGTAATGTTGAAAATGAAGAGAAAATATAAAATGTAAGAGTAAAACGAACTACGAAATAATTCATGAAAGTAGTTTTATTCCAGACACTAATATTGTGGGGAGGTAACCCTTGGTTCGCTTCTTGGCACTACAAGAGTAAAATTTAATTTCTTAATGTTTTTGTGACTTGAATATTAAAATATCAGCTACCCAGGTTCCGTATTTTTTGTAAGCAGGTGAGTAAAATGCCACTTTTTTTCCTGGCAGGAAATAATAATGTACGATCTATCAATCGTACTAAATAGCTCTGGCTCCTTCTGGCTCCTTCTGGCTCTCTCTGGCTATCGCTAACAAACTAAGGCTCATTGAAAAAAAAAAAAACCCTAATTTATTCAAACTACCTTGTCTTGTTTGATGTTCAAAAGCAGATAATCAATGTAATCTCTGAACACCCAAAATCAATTACCGTCCATCTTAGCAACACAAAACATAAGAGTATATTAGTCAAATTGTCCGATAATTAAATACCATCCAACATTGAAACGCCGGTCATTAGTCTCCATTCAAATCCAACCCTCTAAATGCGGACCTGGACATAACATCTTCCACATCATTTCTCAGTCGATTAACCAGTGTGAGTTGCGGTACATACCGGATTACGGACTGGCGGACAGGCATTCGATTGTGGTCGGATCGACCCGCGGTCGCGGCGACACTGTTAAGGGCAGCGAATATTAGTGACCAGTATTAGATTAAAAGCTAGAAAACTTACGAATTCAGTACCTACCTCATTATAAAAGTAGAATGCAACCAGGATCTTTTGGCACTGGAATGACATAGACAAGAGGGGCGTTGTTGGTTAGTGACCAACAGTGCTATTCTGTAACCATCTCACCGTGAAAACTTAGGTGAAGTGAGCTTGGAGTGAGCTGTCATTCCACAGGGATTGACACTATTGACAGCTCACTTCACCCAAGTTTTCACGGTGAGATGTTTACAGAATAACATGGCTGTATTAGATTAAAAGCTAGAAAACTTACGCCCCCCTTGGGCGTGGTTGGTAAACAATTTTTCATAATAGTTATTGGAAAATCCTTTACGTATGGGATGACAAGGGAGATTGTGTTTCTATGAAAAATCTTATTCCTTGAGTTATTAAACTTGAAATTGTCACCAATACTTGCTTGTAAATAATAAAGTTCATCATTATTCGTTTTTGACAATCACAACTACGCCTTAAAGGGGGAGGTCCTAAAGTTTGTTTGGAAAAATCTTAATAAAAAAGGGGAATACCCAATGTATTCCCCTTTTTTCTTCCTGAATAATGCCTCTAGAGCAATCATTTATTGTTTCATAAAATCAAGGTCTAACTGTACACACCTCCCTGTTATTTCCTATTTTTCAGAAACTAATTGGTAAAGAAAATATGACCCCCCAAAAATTACAAAAATTCCCCATTTTTACCGCCGTGATTCTGACTATCAGACAAATTTGAAAAGATTTTAACATAAAAGAAAATGATAGGAAGCCAGACATACTCTTTTTTTAAATTTAAATGTATAAAATAATTTTATCAGCTCAGTTTTCGAGGAGAAAAAAGGAGAATACGAAAAGTCGAACTCGTATTTTTTTTTTTGTAATATAATCGGTCTTAGCTGTAGCTGTCCCTATCGCACTCTACGGAGGCAGACTTGGGGTAAGACGACGGCAATAGTTTCTACAAATACTTATTTTTAAAATTCCTCGCAGGCCCAGTTCCCCTTAAATCGATGGTACCGAGTTAATCGGATTTATATTTTTGTCAGAAAAGAAAATATAACGGGTTTTTGGGATTTCGGGATTCATCAACGGTTTTTCAAAGAAAATCATTTAACTGGGGGTGTGAAGAGGGGATTAAGTTTATTTGAAAAATCTTATTCTTTTGATCTAAAAACTTGAAACTTAGCCCGAATACTTATCTGAATAAATAGTTGAGAAAGTAATCATTAATTTCAAAAACTTTTTAAAGGGTCGGAAAGTTGGAATTTGTAGGAGAAAATACGAAATTAAAGCGAAAGAAGTCGCGGGCGAAGTGCTAGTCCATTTAATATAGATTTCATAGTATTTCGTTTCTTGCTATTGTCATTGTATTGGAAATGCAAGGACCTGCTTCAGTAATCCATTTTCGAGTTCCTATTGACGCTTAGTTGTTAAATTCCAATTTCTGTTGTTCCCACTGTTAGGCAATCTTCCTCTTTGTGAAGGTCTTTGAATTTTTGGTTCATGTTGGTTTCCTCGTGAAGTCTTCCTTTGTCATTTTAAGAACAGTGGTGATAGAATAAAGTGCACAACTTTTTGGTCTTTGAGGTCGGCGGCAAATGCCGTGAGGTGGGGCCCGAGCTATTTATAAACGGATCAATAATTAAAAGGGTATCCACTTCTAGGTCACTTTCTTTCCGCCGACCTTAAGAAGGAGTATAAAGTAAGCAAAAAATTAAATTTCACCCGCGCAAACCTTACCTACCCCTCTCATCAAACACGACGAAAACAAAAGTAAATTGATCGAAATACAGGACAATGGCGCCAGTTGTACTATACCAGTAAAAATCTGTCAAATAAAATGTATTTATATTTAAAAATAACAATATTGAATTTTATATTTTTATTTTGTCTCGGTATTTATTCAGTGTAGCAATTCTTACCGCTTTTAATAATCGTTTCGCGAATAGTTTTTGTTTTTTTTTCACAGTTTCTTTCCAAGAATGTGATAAATTACGAAAATATTATTTACGCAAATAAATTATATCAAAGAGCAGCTAAAATTTTGAGCGCAGTCCTCTCATCTTAACAGAGCGACGTCGACTGATTTGTGAAACAAAAATATTGAAGTAAAATACTTACTTACACTAGTAAAGTTCCCGCAACGTGCGAAGGAAGATGATTTCTTTCACGAACTAAGAAAGTCGTAAGTGCTAAAAACATGTAGTCGTAATAAAAACAAAAAATAATAATTAAAAAAAAGCCTGCACAATTTTTTAATAAAAATAATGATAAAATTTGTATCCATTTTCTCATCAGCATATTAAGTACAAATCTAAAATACGGGAAAATTAGAGGTAACTTCGTGATGTGTTGTTATCGAGAAAATTTTAATATTTTGTGTTTCTCTTTCACAAAAAGTTTGTAAATATCATGTTACCAACTTCATGAAAATCGTATTGAAGATAGGCAATTTTGTTTACTACCTCCCTTAAGGGGACTACAGGACCTAAACGTGCCTAACCGCAAGTTTTATAATGCGTAAAAGTATATGATCCACTGCAGTAAACAAAATCAGAAAAATATATGATATTCTTCAGGATATATGCTAGTATGATAGTGAAAGTGTTGAAAACATAATACAACTAATTTGATACGATAGAAAAAAATCATGAAGATACCTCTAAAAATTTCTTTTAACGATTAAAAATCATATTAATTTACATGCAATCATTCTGATTTTTTGTCAGATTATTCTACAAGCTACATATTAGCATAATAGTGTTTTAATTTTCCAGTCCAATCAATAGATTTTTTGTAAATCGCTAACTGCTTCATATTTTGCAATACATTACCTGCGTCGTGTCATCGCGCTTCTCTTTCATTTCTATGCAGTCCGACAGTGACCGCGCTTTAGCTGTTGTAAGCCTCTTAAGGACCATGTAGATATAGAGAGGGAGCGCAGGTCACTCGCCGTCCGGTGCAATATGTTGGCCTGTAGATTTAATTAATTTTATACTTTTTGATGTACCCTATGTCAGGGTACGTAATTGTACCTTAGCTTTTAAGCCATTCTACCTACATTATGGAATGCAAATAAAGATATGAATATGAATATAAATAGAGATTTGCACGGTGTACAGACCTAGTAAAAATCACAATTTTTAAGGCTTATTGCCAGAGTCTGTACACCTAGTAATCTTGGGTCAATTACATAAAAAAATCGCTGGACGTCCCGCGTGTCCAGTATAACAATGATTTCTGGATGTATTTGGGATTTCCTCGCTACTGCAGTGCGTCGGAAATGTTTGCGCACTCTCGTAACGAGCGGTTTCACGTGACACGAAAACAGCTTCACTATTACTGAGGAGAGTGAGAGACAGTCGCAACACCAGCCTAAGAACTGTAGCGGAGAGCTTCAGCTCCCCAATTGTAAATCAGTTTGTACGAATGGTGATTGGTAATAACGCTAGATAATAAGTTGTTTTAATATAACGTTACTAACACTCTATGGATTCTTTGTTCCGAAATAAAAATCAATATTATTATATTATTTTAATAATTCTCCTTAAACTAAAAAGGTTCCCGATATCGCTTCAGCCTTTTTTCTAATTCTCGGCATAACATCTCGATTACTGTGGTTTCTAATTATGAGCTATGTTCGTCACATTATTAGCAAAGTGTCCGCCATACTTGAGTAGTAGAGTAAAAGAAAATGTGACCATATTCCTCTTTGTCACGTTACCTTTGGTTTGTCAAAATGATTATATCCGAACATTGGACATGACGGCTCTTTGTAATGTAAGGCTTAGGTATTGCCTGTTTTGCATGATGAAATGGAAGCCAATATTGCCATTGGAATTTGGAATCAGGTGGCGGGATTTATAGCGAGAGGTGATGATACGAAGTAATCATGGTCCCGAAATAACTTAGAGATAACATCAGGGGTATTGAACTGATAGTGACCATACATTATATTGACAAATATGTATTTTTTGTGAACTTGCACTAAACTCCAAACTAATAAACTACAGGTAGGTGACACAATAAAGTCGAGTAAAGGCAGTTAAATAAAAAATTGAATAATATTTTTTTTTTTTTTAATATAAAATCAAATTAAAAAAAAAAGTATTTCTAATCAAAATGCAGGGTAGTTTTTTATGAACATTACTGACATCAACTAACGATATAAAAATTAATAATTGCACCTCCACTTACTCAAATAGACTGACAAAATCTACACCTCAATAAAACCTTCATCTTGAATACAACTAGACGAAACCATATCTCTTAAATATTAGCCAAGATATTAATAAGAACAGCCAGCCAATGGTTATGGAGGCTTACGCAAAAATTTATTTGACTGGTATTACCGACCCGGACGCGAGCGGCCGCGGGTTAGAGGCAAATTAAAAAGTAAGTACGCACGTTAGTTACAGAAACAGCCTGTTAACGGTTAAACTGGTGAATATGCACTTTTTCTACGCAATTTCTTTTTTTATGGTCGTCTTGAATAAACAGATGGTCTCGTTGACGTTAATTTGTTACGCTTTATAGATAGCAGTAATAGATTTATTATTTATATAATATAATTGATGTAAATCCATTATAAAATACAATAGACGACGTATATTTAGTAACCTAATCCGCTTAACTGTTCTTAGAGTCAAAAATAACCCTGTAAGAAATCGACACATGTTTCACTTCTCAACGAGGCATCCTCAGGATGACGATTGACTTGTCGCCGTGCTCACGACGCTAGTTACACGTTACTCTGTTTAGTGAACTGCCATCTTTTTGTTGTTTCATGAAATCTGTTGGTGACAATTATTGTACTAAAGAAATGATTTACGGCGTATTTTGCAGAAATTGTTGTGACGAAAACGTGATAAACGATGTCTCGACGTGACACATTAGAAACGTAACGAAAAATCTCCATTTATTCATTTAACAATAAATGTGACAGGATTTCAAGTTTTAGTGGGAGTGATATTCATTTTTAAAACAAAGTCCCTCCGCGCCGACTTTAAGTGTGAACGCGATTAACTCAAAAAAATATTTTATTACATTTTCATACGGTTTTCACCAATGGTGTAATAGATTCATGAGAAAGGTTAAGGTGTATAATTAAAGTTTTGGGTATATTGGCTGAAATATAACGATGATTTTTGAAGATATCGGAAAAAAATATGCTGACTGGGACTTTTACTGGCGTGCGCCGCGTAAACCTTATATAAAGACTTATGTAAAAAAAAATTTTCTTTCGTTGATTAGTCAGTCTCACTGATTCGTCTGTTTTGCCGATTAGACAGTTGCTTAACTCGTCATTTTCCAGTTTTTGCTATTTTTCGTGGATTCGTCAGTTACATATAGGGTACTTTTAATCCCGGTAGTTATAGGATATTTTCCGACATCGACGCGGTCAAAGCCACGGGCAAAAGCTAGTATTATCCTAAAAATACGCATTTGCTGGTTATACTGAAATGTAGCTAGGTACACTCGGCGCACCAAGCAATGAACTGTCGGTCGATTCTGTAAAAAGATCAACGTGAAACTTAGGTGAAGTGAGCTGTCATTGTCACAAATCGATCGGCAGGATGCTAGGGATTAACACTATTGACAGCTCACTTCACGCTCACTTCACCTAAGTTTCACGGTGATATTTTTACAGAATCGATCGACAGTGAGCCTCGCAATCTTTATGACTTGCTAAGATTTTATACGTATGATATTTATGAGTACTTCAGCCTCACAAAAATCTATACATCGACATAAATTTAATTGATCTACAATCTTTATGCCGTAATATTGTATTAATGTGTAGCCCCTAAAATTTTTACATTTTGGTTACTTAAGCCACTCCCTCTCGACGAGAGGAGGCCTATGTTCCAGCAGTGGTAACGTTATAGGCTGATTTGTTATTGATACAGTAGTAATATGGAACAGAAATAGGACTGTTGACTGGGGATTAAAAAAAAAACTATTAAGTCCGTCAGTGAGATAATAAAAAAAACATTATACACGTGTTTTTTGCTTTATCAAATTACAAAAAAATGGTTTAGATAAAACGCATTAAAGTTGGGGAGTAGGGGCTCGCTACGTCACAAGTCAGTATTAAATCTACCGGCGAGTGACGTCATGCCACATTTTAACTCAATTTATTGCCGTAATCTTTTGACGACGTAAAAAAAAATTTTTTTTAATAATACATGCGACAGACAAAAATGCATATGGACTAAAATAAAAGTTTTATTCTATGTTAAAAAGTTAGATCGAAGAAGCCGATCATTTCAATAACAATTTACTATAATTTGCCAAAATTGGTTTACAGGTTTTTGAGACTATCTTCTACGGAAAAAATAAACATTCAAAGCGATATAATATAAGACAGACGATATCTAGTATTAGGCAAAGAAAATTCATTGGGGTTAATGAAACAGTTTTCCGATTCCACGAAAAACGAAACCCGAATTCGTGAAAATTTGTGAAATCTCTTCAAAGGATGTAATTATCGTTACTAGCAGATACGGGACCCTGTGAATGACCTGGATTCCAGACTGAAAGTATTCAGTTTCAGTTCATTACAGGTTGTAATTAATTAAACACGATACGTTTGAGAACCGATATGCTTTAAATAATTTTGATTAATAAAAATATAATTTAATGTTGATTAAATGTGGTTTGTGTTTACAATTTTACATACATGGTTATGAGAAGTGAGAGTGAAGGAGGTGACTTCATCTCCCACTTCTCATACTGGTACTTACCACATTGAGAGAAATGGAAGGAATGAATGGCTTTGCCTGGTGGGGGAGGGACGGACAGTAGGTACAGATAAGTAAAAAAAATATCTTTTTTTTTGTTTTTCTCGTTAAAATATTGATCCTATAAAAAAAAACTACAACGTTTTTTTTTTGGTTTCTAATAAACAGTTTTAAATTTATAGACAGTTTAATTATCAATTAAAAGAATTTTAAAAACACTTAAATCAATCAAATAAGTAATAAGTATTTTTTTTACTATTGGTAGTTGTCTATGATGGTCATTATTCGATATAGTACCAAGCAATTGATGAATATTTTAAATCATAGAAGTGACAAGGTTCTCTATTTGTGAGAAAAAAACGCCAATTTCATAGGTGAGGACATGCTGTGCATTTCATTAGTCAGCGTTGTCTCCAACAATCATTACTATAATGACCTCTTAACCCTTCAGTACCCTCGCATGAAACAACATATTGCCAAACCATAAGACTCTCATACTTGAAGCACCAAGGCCCCCATCAAGACAAATTACTGTCATAACTCTACCCACCCCACTTTTTATTAGAGCCGTTATATACGCAAACCGGTAAGTCAGATCAGCTGCTGATGTATGGGGTCAAATGGTAGCATTTATGATGTTTTGAGGAGGAAACCCATCGCAGTTACCATACTAGTCGTTTGGCGACAATTAAGGCGACGATAACCGACTTTTAATGATTTTATACTGCAGATCACTTATAAACGAGTAGTGTTAATGATTTGGAAAAATAATAGGCTAAGTTAGAGCATTTTTTTAATAACTTAATATAGGAATATTTTAGATTATGTTTATATTACATAGTGAAATTAATTTGTAAACTAATGTCTAACGCGGATAAAAAACTGAGAATCACGCAAAATATATAAAGTGCATTTTTCTGAAACCTTCAACGTTTTAAAGATAATTTACTTATTTTTCTTTTAGTATACGTATTTTATTAAAATACCTTTTGTTTTATGCATAATAAATTAATAATTCGTCTAATTTGGGTCAGCGGCCCTTGATGAGCGAATCCTATTACTGGCTGGACATACGACGCGTTAAATTCAAACTTAACATTGTAGTTGAAAAATATGTTCTCCCATTCATCCCAACTGCTAATGTTAGTTTGTACGTACAATATTGAGATATTTACCATGTTATTTTAAGATCATAGACTTCTTATAGATTTTTCTGTAATGTAATACATACCACACTCTGTAATTTTTTTCAAAATTGCAGGCTCAGTAGTTTCGGAGTTAAGGGGGGAATGGTCAATTTTCATAAATTTTCTTAAATATCTTTAAATGTATTTATATTAAAATTATAAAAAATATATATTGAGATCCTCGCAATAAGCTCTTTCATTTGATATGTCTCACGGTACAGTTTGCAAAACCTTTCTTTTTAATTTTCTTGTTTGCCCTTCAAAAGTAACCACCGTTTTCAAAAATCATTTATTTACGTTACATGTCCGTGTTTGGGTCACAGAAATACATATGTGTACTAAATTTCAACTTAATTAATGGTCCATTAGATTCGGAGCAAATTGGCTGTGATAGACGGAGAGACAGACAGACATACGAGTGATCCTATAAGGGTTCCGTTTTCTGCTTTTGAGGTACGGAACCCTAAAAAGAAAAAGACACTTTGCCCGACCTGGGAATCAAACCCGGGACCTCATGCTCGATAATAGCGACCACTATACCAACGAGGCAGTCAGTAGGTACCAATGAAAGATGGATTGCGGATAACGTCAAGACTAACAGCTGTCTCATTAACTAAGCTGGAACGTTAGCTTAAAATGAAACCGGCATTTTGAAGGCCTTTAGATAAAACCGTAAACTGAAATGAGATTTCTCTACAGATGCACTGATCAGGAACTTGATCAGTATTCAAGCAATCCGAGTTTAGTTATCACAAGTCACCAGTATGCCGCTTGATTAGCAGTCTGAGAGTTCGTATTGTTTAATTAATGAATGGTCGTGTGTCTTGAGGTCACGCCAGATTAAGAAATTATTTGACTAAAGTCTCGTTGGCCGTTGCACTTACACACATTCATCACCATCATCGTTACAGCCGAAAGACGTCCACTGCTGGACATAGCCGACCATGCATCGCCACTTCAACCGGTTCTGTGATTTCCGCATCCATCGGATTCCTGCGGTCTTCACAAGGTCATCGGTCTACCTTGTGGGAGGCCTTCCAAAGCTACGTCTTCCCGTACCTGGTCGCCACTCCAGAACCTGTCGGCCATCTGTTTTGGCCAATCTGAGCAATGTGCCCTGCCTACTGCCATTTAAGTTAAGGAATTCTTCGGGCTATGTCGGTTACCTTGGTTTTCCTGCGGATCTCTTCATATCTGATTCGATCACGTAGGGAAACAAGCATAGCCCTCTACATTGCCCTTTAGGTGAATTTTAGCCTTCTGATAAGGCCCATTGTGAGCGACCACGTTTCGGTGCCGTAGGTCATCACTGGTAACACGCACTGGTCAGAGATGTACAGACTTAAAACGACTTAAGACTTACACACATTCCTATCGCCAAATCTCCTAAATCACACAAGCTCCTTACTTTGGCAATAACCTCTTCCCAGAACTTTTTACTCCATTTTCCCCTACAATCCGGCTTAGGTACTGCATGCCTTCTGTAACAACACCACACAAGGTTCATTACGTCGACATTTTGACAGTTATCCCTCTTAATAGGCGCCGTAAAAGTTAACGTTTCTCACAGTACTTTACAATGGCGCGCATTGATAAATCTATTATAATTATCACGCATGTCTCTGACGTCATTAGGGCCTCGTTTTAAATAAATTTCAGTTAATAGGTTTTCATTCCATTAAATTTGTTTTAAGGGGAATTTTGTGTATGGGTAAAGCCCATTAGAGGCAGTAAAGAAATGTTTGGGGAGCTTTCATAAACAGCTTATTAATGTAGGTGAAATTACAAGATTCCTTCCTACCTTCTTTGTGTGACTTTTTCCCTGTTATCTTACAGAATAAGCACAACTTACAGAATAGAATAAGCACATAACAAGAAGTTGTGCTTATTCTGTAAAACACGTTACAGAATAAGCACAACTTCTAAAACAGTTTCTTCAGAATTGCCTACTGAATGGGATTCATGCAATTTTTTTTTTTAATCAGTAAAGCTATTAAAACTGTCTGAAATTGGAGCCGAAAATGTAAAAATTAGCATTGTGTTATTCATTCCCTAGACGAGGTCCTTTACAAGGAGTTCTACTACTGCTGCAAATAATAACATTCATAAAGTAATGATGGCTCAAAATAGTTTTTGGAAGGAAGTTATTGAACGCGGTTTGCGGTAGGAGTAAACTGGTGGAAATCGTCACGAAACGAAAAAGCGTTATGCGACTTTCTCTTGCTCTTTCTATTTTATATAGCAGAAAGAGACAGAGAAAGAGAAAAAAGTGTGAATTTGGTCAAAATGAAAATCCGCGTTTTTTTTTTAATTTGTTATGATCAATGTCGTTTTTATGGTTTTCGAGGATTTTAAATCCAGTGACGTTAAAATACAAGATGGCGGCTGCGATTCTCTCTTTTTTTCATGGTTATTGTTTTTGACGGTGCTAGCCGATAGTGAAGTGAAAACGTAAATCCAAGATGGCGGCTACAAATGAAATGTATAAGTGAGAAGGAACTTCGTTCCAGACCCAACCACACACGTTTTTTGTTGAGATTTCTTTTCAACACATAAAACAGATAGATTAAAAATACGAGTATATGTTCCGCCTCATATCGTTCAATGATTTGTTTCGGCGGTTGTAAATAAGAGTGAACGTAATAATGCCTGCGTACCTGCGCAGGGTGGGTTGTGATATACAGTCACACAAGATATCCAACGAAGGTTTTTGCTGTGATAGTGCAAATTTTTTTTTTTTTGCATTATGGGCCATAATGCAAAAAAAAAAACTGTCGTTACGTCGTATACAAAGATTTCAATCGTAGATTTTTGCCCTTCCGCGTAAAAAGATGGTCGTGTTTCTGTTTCGTTCTGACACCTCTGAGACAGACAGTGTCGCAGAGACTTGACTTGGTTGTCATGGAAACGCCATTGTTAATGTGTGATCTCGCTCCTCTCATTATGGACGATTTTTCGTGCGACAGTACAGTGAGGGCAAATCTACGATTTAAATCTTTCCGTATATTATATTTGAATGATTTAGTAGCAGGTACAGCATAGCTATTCACAAACGTTCGATATGCTTTCGTGCCGAATCGAACGCTAATCAATATAATCAAAAGAGTCCTCTAAAGACTGTTGACAAACCCAAAACCCGAAAATTATGTTGATTTAAATCAAATAGACGATCGACAGCTATTTGCTGCCGGGCAAGGCAAATTCGTATCATTCGACAACCTGTCGAATGGTTGTGAATAGCTATGCTGGTAATATAATGAAGAGCAAAAAAACGTCGAAATAAGTCGACGTTTTACAAGTCGTACAAGTTCATCGCTCTTTCTACCCATATTGCTTATCATATCATGCTCATAGGATTATTGTTTGTGACGGGCTGATCTCCGTACATTACGGATTTACGTGGCGCAACGTTTTTATTGACGTTACGGCAACATAACGTACGTGAGCTCATATTGCTGGCTTGCTTATTGGCCTGAATCATAATGAAATGGAGTAGATACAATATTTTGCTTATTATCAACCGACTTCAAAAATAGGAAGAGGCTATGCATTCGGCTAGTTAAAAAAGAACAAAATTATTATGGTCAGATTTCTCCGTGATTATCAACTAAATACAATCTAATAAATAACTGTTTTCCTTTTGTTATAAGTAGCGCTGCGAGGTGAGCATATCTTTAGCGGGATATTTATGCATGCAATGAGAGATAAAGTCAAAGGTTTTTTTTGTTACAATTTTTTTACTGACTGAAATTATCCATTGTGAAGCGTTTGTGGGTTTTTGAAGATGCGGGGGAGCAAGATACCTTCTCTTTTCTTCTTCTTTCTCCTGACTATTATCCCAACTTATTTGGGGTCAGCCCTCCTGGTACTTCTGCCTCACACCGTACGGTTGCGGATTTGTTTCTTTTGGGGGCAAGATAACTTAAACAATTCAATTAATCTTTATATAATTACAGGTGGTAAGCATTAAATTATTCATTAATTCATTGAATAAGTTAATACTTAATATTTAAATAATTTCATATCTGTCTGTTTTTTTAACAGTGTTAGTTATTATATATTGTCACCCATTTATTTATTCTCTGAATATAATAGGGTAGGGTAGGTCAATCTATTTATTACGTACAATACGTACGATTAACTTACATTGTTTTATATTCCTAAACAGTATTTCTTACAAGCCGGTAATATTTGGAATGAATAGTTTACGCTAGAGAGCGCCAGCTTTACGTTTCATGTATTGCCGTTTTTACGCAAACACATACGGCAGTTGTTGAATAATGTTTTAAAAGGTACGAACGGACATGTACACCACCTATGTACATATTTTCCCACTGATTTTTTATGTTTTGCTACAAAATCTAAAGTCATTTTAAATTAAAATGAGGCTTATAATCAGCACTTTTTGAACGTCAAAATGAAATAAGACAATCCCCCAAAACGCCCGCCCTTCACCACTTGTATTTTAGCTGGGAAGAAGATGTGGAGCAACAAACCCCCCAGCAGCACAGCTGTTTGTTCAGTTAGGAGAAATTGATTCTATAAAATAGTATACAAGTAATTAATATTACTAAACAAAACAACTACTTGTGATTTACAGTGCGAACCTTGTAAGTAACATCTTGAATGGCAGTTAAGTACCTAAACTCCCACAAAAAGGCATAGAACACACAAAATAAATGAAAATATCACAATGGTCTTTTCTTTCTTTTCACAATGAAGAACAAAGAAAAAGGAAAAGTCTTTGACATTTTAAGCCATTTAATTAAAGCAATTTTGTTAATTTGATTTCTGAATTGTGTTGTTTTAATAAAAACAAGTTCATTTAGTAAGTAATTTTAATGATTCCGCATGGTTGTCTGACTATCTATAGATTATGCCTACTTTTAGCCAAGATAAAATAATAGTTTAAGGACTAATTAATATGAAAAAAAAAGCATACGTTACGGTGACATCCTTGTGATACTTTCAATCTTGGGATTGAGCTGCTCGCTCTGCCAAGCTTTGTGATAAAACTATAAAACGTTACAATTATTCAGTAAAATCATCAAAATACCAGTTTTATATAAACATTGACAATGTTGAATATTACGTACAAAATGACTTGATTACTTTGTAAAGTATTATATCATTTTAATTATTGTGAATGTGAGGACTATGTAAATATTTTATTTTCTTTCATTAACAATTTCTTTCACAGTTAATTTTAATGATGGTCTGGCAGTTTGAGTAGTTTATGCGGCCTACCCAAATGTCCTTTCTTTGGTATTGTTTGTTGAGTTGAGCTCCTTAAGTTCTGAGTTGAGCTCCACGATTACTGACAAATGCGTGCAATGACTGGACTTGTCCACTCAAATCTGTGTTGTTCTTTCCTCAAAAGAACATTTCAGATACTAATCTACATGGTCCTCATATGGCCTGACCAAGATTATATCTGGACTTTAAAAGAGACTGAGTTTGTTTCGGCCTTTCTTCTCAGAGTAGTCAGATAGGAAACACCGAACTCATCTAGTTAATTTTTAATATTTTGTTAATATGACGTGTTAAAGTTTTTTTTTGTTTTTTCTTGACTTGAATGTGCCCTGGCGGCTGTGAGTATGTCATGCTCACTCAAATGTCTCGCTGATGGTGGCGCGTGTGTTGGATCATTTAGCTCCCTTCAAAATGGTTGAGCTGAATGGTGCTGATCCATACGTCATGTTCGTGAACGGGTGCCGTCAGTTGGGACTGGTCAACTCTTAGCGGCCATGGCTGATTTTTAATTTTTTAATTGTTCTTTGTTTTTATCTTTGTATTACGGACGCTTCTAACGTGCACGTCTTTCTACATTGTTCTCACATGTATAATTTCAACATGAATGATGTAACCAATACTTTGTAACAATTTATTTTATTTAAAAGAGTGTCCGTGGAGTTTCTTGCCCGTTCTTCTCCATAGGTACCTACTACGCTTTGGAATGGGCAACTAGCTTCATATTTTTGACTGACCGATTCCTTGACAATTCAAAAGTGCCTGTAATGGTTTAATTGAAATAAATGATTTGAGTTTGAGTTTGAGTTTGAGTGATTTCAATATCCTATTTACAGAATAAACAATTTCATTTCATAATTTAATTTTTTTCGGCAGTGCATGGTAGGCTTGGAGGAGCTCGTGGCTAAGTAATTACAGCTGCACGGGTCGATCGATCATGTTAAGCTACGCTTGCCGGGGGCGGATGGATGACCATCTTTACATATCGAGATTTCTCCGTGCTTCGGAAAGTACATTAAACCGTTGATCCCGGTTGTCATTCTTGGATCTTTGACAGTCGTTACGGGTCATCAGAAGCACGAAATTCTGACAACCAGTCTTACCAAGGGGTATCGTATTACCCAGTTACTAGGTTGTAGAGGTCAGATAGGCAGTCACTCCATGTTAAATACTGGTATTCAGCTGCATCCGGTTAGACTGGAAGCCGACCCCAACATAGTTGGGAAAAGGCTAGGCAGATTGATTGCATGGAAAACTGGGTCGAATAAAATTATTTAATTTTTTTCCAAATCATTGTTGTTGTAAATACGAAGAGACCATAGAAATGCTTTATTATTTACTGTACTGCCTAACTCTTCGTGGAAAACAGCCGTGATAAAAGAAAGAAAGAAAGAAAGAAAAATAAGTTTAATTGTCACAGAAAGACGTGCATAAAAAAAAAGATGATAAACTCGAGTAAAAAATAAGAAAATAAAACACTATAGATTTAAATACAATAACGAGCACAAAACAGAAATAGTCGGCAGCTGCTGGCACATCATGACTGTGACAAGAAGGCTTCCACAAGGCCTCGGTGACGTTATGTTATTCTCATTGTTTTCCATCACATAGGTAGTAGCCTGGTATTGGGCAACTAAACACCTTGTAAACCTTAAATCATTATACACTGGGGTTATCCGCATTCTACCCGCCATACTAAACAACTTTCGTTTTGACATTCATTATATCCGATTCGTAAAAAAATAAACAATTTCCATTCAACCGTAGACAGACTACCTATTTCGATGCATGTATGATGATACTTAGTTTTTTTTATTTTTTTATTCTAATGAAATTTATTCCATATATTGTACATAGATAAGTTAACCTACTTCCTACCTATTTGGTAAAATAACTAGGTATTTGTGACGTTATTTTATTACCATCATTATTTTTCATGATCATAGTTGATTTATATTTCTACGCTTAAATTGTTTCAATAAATCGTACTCAAATAAAAATCCTTAAAACTATTCTGTAAATCGATTATATGGTCGATTCAGAAATGATGTTTCAAGATAATGGGCTTCGCGCTGCCGATCATTCGAGCTTATAGATATTCGAGATTTTGATGCATCGAGGTAGTGAACTGTCGCGCTCTTATTTTATCGATTTCAAGTAATGATAAATGATTTTTATTTCTGTAGGTTTGTACAAAACACTTTTACACGTCAATCATATTATTTTTGAACTAGATGAGGTCGGCGTTTCCTATCTGACTACTCCGAGAAGAAAGGCCGAAACCAACTCAGAGGTCACAGTCTCTTTTAAAGTCCAGACATAATCTTGGTCAGAACATGTGAAGATCATGTAGATTGGTGTCTAAAAATGGTCTTTTGAGGAAAGAACCACACAGATTGAGTGGACCTGTCCAGTCAGTGCACGCATTTGTCAGTGACCGTGCAGCTCAACTCAGAATTTAAGGAGCTGAACAATTCGACGAACAACACCAAAGAAAGGACATTTGGGTAGGCCGCATAAATTACTCAAGCTGCCCGACCATAATAAAACTAAATGAGAAAATAAAATAAAAAGGAATGATCCACGTAGTCTTCACATTCACAATTATTAAAAATATATAATACAGTACTATCGAGTTAACGTTTTTGAGCAATTCGATCTTACGTTATTCGATTTCAAGTAACCCATCGCATTTTTAATATTAGTTAGGATGACGGGTAAAATCACCCGATTTTACCCGTCATCCTAACTAATATGCAGGTGACTAAATCGCCACCCTGTATAAAAACAGCAACATGAAAAAGTTACGGAAAGTGACGATTGCTTACTAAAGTATAGAAACGACAATCACCCTATATGAACATTAAAATTATAGCATTTTATTTTCCATGTGAAATGAAAAGGACTTAATCTCCCACGCAGTATTCTTGAAACTTCCTTACCTCCCACACTTTGACCTATTTTTGGACTTGGAATAACAATGGAAGACTATTTTAGACTTACCTAGGCATTTTATTGAAGAGGCGATGAGAACATTTATAAAAGATGATTACGTTTTGCGTGGGGTCTAGCTCCATAATTAGCATTATGAAGCTTTCAAATAGGTTAGGAAGACCGGAAAAATTAATAATGTGGAACTTTTTCATTTAGACTACGTTGTTGGACTAGTAGTCGCAACCGCTACTGCTGAGCATGAGGTCCTGGGTTCGATTCCCAGGTCTAGCAAAGTGTTATTGGGTTTTTCCATATTTCTCAGTAGTAGGCCGAAGTCTGGATGCTGCGCAAGGTGAATGGCAATAGGCTCGCCCCCTATGACATGGAACCTAAACATAACTGGTGAAATGTGGGTGTAATATAGGTACACCTCTGCCGAACCCTTCATGGATTACAGGCGTGATGTTGTGTTCATTTATTCAGAGCGGGAAGTAACCAAAATTGCCTACCTTTAATTAGATTTTTCATGAAATTGACAAGACAAAGGTATAAAATAAAAATGATACAAGTATGTAATTATATGATATTTCCAAACTTTTATATACAAATATTAGTCACCTTGGGCTGCCTATCTTGTTGTTTCCTTACCTTACCGACTGGCAATTTTGTAATCCAAAAGAAGAAGAAGGACGGGGATACCCGAGAAAACTCTTCATTATGTACACCAAATTCAAATGTCATTTATTCAAACTAGGCTGAGAATCAGCACTTTTCGAACGTCAAAATTACATAAGACATTCCCCCAAAACGCCCACCCTTCACCACTTCCTAGTGCGTTAGCTGGGAAGAAGAAGTGCCGTAACAAACTCCCCACCCTTTGAATTACAGATATAGATGTAGAAATATACCATGCCAGTTTTATGACAGGGCTAAATTCAGAATATTGCTGCGACTTTCAGCTCGTTGTGGATGTCAACTAGTGTGAACGTCGTCGTTTAAAAAAAATCATCAACGATTCTCATCTACTAAGCGAGTTTCCATAAGTAAGTAAAAATGTAAATGATGGCCGAAAATCCATTACCTACTTAGTCAAATTCTTATAAAAGTGATATTAACATGCCTTTGATCGAAATTGACGATGTCTAGACATGAAAATTAGTTTTTATACACAGTTTACAAAGTCATCAAAGTTTTTGTCAATATTTTTATAATCTCTTCGGCAGTGTTTTGATGTTTTTGAACTAAATCATATTAGATATTTTGCACTTAGTCGAGATTGATTTATTTCAAAAGGTTTTTAATTGACAGTCTCTAAAAACAAGCAATCTAGATTTCTTCAATAGCTTTTAAAGTATTTTGCTTAGCTAAAACTGAAATCGCAGTTAGGCACTTGTACCTACCTACTTACTAACATGTATGAATAAATTCTTTGGAAAAAACAATTATTCAAAATTATTATTAATGCAACAGAATGAGTAATAATAACATTACTTATTTACTAAACTATGTAATGTATTTTTTCAAAGATTTAAATATGTCTGGATTGACAGACAAAGCTGCGAACTCGTCGTAAAAAATAACGTCCAACTGTTAGCCGCTCATTGCACGCACGCTGGAAAAGCACAATGACAGCACAATAACGTAGCGCGAGTGCCACGTTATGACAGCCATGTCATTGTAGCTGTCAGGCACACCAGTATAAAATCATTGGCCAGTTTGTTTTAGTTCTTTTGTAACACGACACTCAATATTCAAAATTCAAAATTTTATATTACACCTACAAGAGCACTTATGAAACGTCAGAAGCTAGGTGCACGGTTCCAATTGGTATTTTCTTATGGAGAAGAGCCGGCAAGAAATTTCACGGTTACTCGGTCACTCCACTCTATCTAGAAATAAATAATCCTAGTATTTTTTATTTAAACTTACGCCTTTTTTCTCTCGAATCTATCCTAATGAACTCAAAAACAAATCCAGAACTCAACTGACCATGTAATAACATTAAAAACCCGACTACCTACCCTCAAATCTACTTTTTCATCTTTTCACCCGCAGAACAAACGCAAAGATTTATAACTACCCCTCTTTATTCACTAGAGATGTACTTGACGGCTTGTTAGACCAACTTCCTTAAAGTAATTTATGTTGAGGGTAGATTTACATTTCGTCTGATGACCCACCGTGTGTGAGGAGAATTTTCTTTAAGAAGTTGTACAAAGAATAGGATTATGCTATTTTAATTTGTAGATTTGTTATTCTAGAATGCATGGTTTTTTTGTCCAGTTTGGATTTTTTCTAATTTTGTTGATCATTCTGTTTCTTCGAGAGCAGTAGAGGCCCAGTGGAAACATCCGTCGCGAAATTGAAACGGTCATAAGTTCGAACTTAGATAGGCACTTTGTGTACATTATTTCATCATCACTGCTCTCAATACGGTGAAGGAAGACATCGACAGGAAACCGGCATGTCCTAGAATACAAAATTCAAAGACATCTACCAACCCGTACTGGGCCCGCGTGGTGGACTACGCCCCACGTGCTTTCACCGAGAGGAGGCCTGTGTGAACACTAGAGGCTGATGATGCTCTCAAAACGTTGAAGGAAGATATCGTGAGGAAACCGGCATGTCTAGAATAAAAAAATCGAATACATGTGATATACAAACTCTGACTGCCCGCGTGGTGGATTACGACCCACTCCCTCTCACAGAGAGGCCTGTGCCTCAGTAGTGGGAACATTATTGGCTGATAATGCTCTTGCTGTTTCTTCAACCTTTTCCTTCCACCGCTACAAAAGAACAGGTCTTCTCATAATCATGATAAAAAATAGTTTAATTGTTTGAGTTGAAAGAAAGCTAAACTAATGTCACTATAATTTTTGTAAGTACGTACATGAAGAATTAGTGACGTCAACATTGACATTCTCTAGCCCACTGTTATCGTTCGCAAATATTTCCTTTGAACCACACTATTTATAGACTGATTTTCATATTCAGGACAAAAAAAAAATACGCAAAAAAACTAATCACAAACAGTTATTCGTGGAACAATAATAAAATGTCACCATCAGAATATCTTGTACTATAAACACCATACTAATTCCAAGGAATTATATCAATGACAATACATGAAATCGGCAGACAATGTTACAAATGTCAATGACATCCCGTTGACATTTGTAACATTGTCTGCCGATTTCATTCATGAAAGAAGAATTTATATTTTCCTAAGTCACATGCAGAGGTATTGAATATCAAATATCAAGTACCTAAAATAAACAAGGTTATTGGTATATAAAAATAGAATCGGACCGTGTCTTTTCCAGTCGGGAAAGCTATTTTCGTGGCACGCAAGGTAAATAAATAATTTCTAAAAAGGTCAGCAATTTTTCTTGCTTGTTTGGGTAGAAAAAGTATAATTAAGGACCTTGCTGTTAAAGAAAAGAAAGAAAAAGTATTTATTGGTTTAAGATAGGATGTATGACACCAAGACCTATACGCGGTGGTTTGAAATAGCTGCGTAAATGTTTAAATTCGAATGTGCAAGAGAAGAAAGGCGCGTGTGTATGTATGCCATTTTATTGTATTGTTTTTATGTTTTTTTAAATCGATTTTTTCATGGATCATGTGGTTTGCAATAAGGATATTTATTGATTTACGCTGTATTGGAAGGAACCCTTCCATGATCGTCATACTGTATTCAAATTGTTATTATGATATAAATAATAAAATAAATAAATAGTGTTTTATTTCAGGCAAAATACCCATATATAAAAAATTCAATAAATAACTGGTAAAAACATTAAAAATTATAAATAAAGATGATCATAAAAAATTATCATAAAAAATTATCATTAAATAAAATAAAACATCATTAAAAATTATCAGTCTTAAAAAATAAACATTCATTGTCTTTCGTAATTTTTTATTCTCGTTTAGGTGAACAGAAATCCAGTGCACAAATATGGGACTTGTTAGGTTGCACGATATGAAATGAAAAAGTTGTTAATACCTTCTAGACATACAAGCTGTCATGGGCTACATTTAAACTTCTGGATCATGTACATTATGATATTTTCACCATACCAGTCGGTTAAAGTCCTATAATAAACATGGATCTTCTGTTGCATAAGCCTAGGTTTCCTGACAATGAATAATAACTAGCTATTCAATATTTTCTGAACAATCACTACTTCAGTTCCGATGATAGCAGATTCACATATCACACCAATTGATCTATCAGGCCAATTTTTATGTGTACCAATACACCCCCCCATATAGGCATTTCTGTCAGCAAAAAACAAAACACGTAAAACAAAAAATCTCCGTGAAAAATATTCGAGCAATAATTACCCAAAGCTCTTCATAAATTCTCGCCGCAAATATTAACAAAGCTCCGTATGTTCTCGTAAATTCTGTTAGCCATATTAAATGACAGTTCAATAGCAAAATGTACGCCATTAAAAACACATTAGGGAACGAATCAGCGGGACTTTATAGGTCATTAACCCCCTACGTATTGTTACTTAGTCCAAAGGGTTGACTTGTGTATGGAAAATTGAGGAAGTCTCAGAGATTAACTTTGTTTGCTAAGAATACAATGCCGCGATTAGGTCGAGGTGTGTGTGATGGCAAATATGACAGGTCCTTACTAATGTGCAAGTGATTTTTTTGTCTGTTTGTTTTGTAAAATTTAGGTTAGGACGATACAGTTGTTGCAGTTACTGAGCGATCGGCTTTTACGCAACGGCTTAGGGTTCGATGTCCTCACAGAACAATTTTTATTGTTGTTGTTTTTATTAAGTTGTTTTTATGCCACACGCTGCCATGTATGCCTCACTAGAAATACATCTACTTTTACTTTAGATCCGCGTTTAATCGGTTGGTGATTAATTGATATTTACTTTTTTTTTTGTATGTAATCCAGGGTATAAACTATCTATGTGCCAAATTTCATCCAAGTCCATTCAGCCGTTTTTGCGCCAATCCAGAACATACAACCAAACGAACAGACAAAAGGACAAATGTTCTAAAAACTATATTTTCAGCATCGGATTCACTCCCATACCTCGTAACTAGAGCTCTTTAAAAAAAAAAAACATTGTACAGTTTTGACTCGTATACATATGGGTGTATAGCAACTACGTAATAAACTCATAAACCGCATTGGTTAAGACTAATTTATTGATTGCTACTTTAATAAATTAAATTGTACTTACTCTATAAGTATACAAAGTCCTTTAAGATTCCTACAGAAGACTACAAAGTTATTTATGTTGGAAATATGTATATAGAAACCAGCCTTGTTAGTCGAGCAGACGAATGGTTGACCACAGGGTCCTGGATTCGAATTTCAGACTAATGGTTCCATTAGAAAAGCCTTAGTAGCAGTCTGTAGTCTGTATTTGAGCTCGGTTAGTGCCGTTGGGCACAAAAAATTGCTCATTTAATAGTATAGGATATAAACGTCTGACGTAGAAGGGCCCTACTACGTCAGACGTTTATATCCTATACTATTAAATGAACAATTTTTGTGTATATTTGTAATCACGTTCTCGGAAACGGCTCTAACGATTTCGATGAAAATTGCTGAATAGGGGTGAAAAAACGGGGGCGAAAAATCGATCTAGCCAGGTCTCATATCTGGGCAAATTCATTTTCTCCCTATTTTCACCCGAGCAGAGGTCGGTCGCCCAAAGTTTAGAAGAGGATGGCTACCTACTTTAGAATAATGACATGGCAGCATAGAATTAGTTAGTACCTACTATCATGGCAGCATGGAATTAGTAAGTACCTACTATCGTGACAGCGGTTAGTATGTACTATACATGGAATTAGTATGAACTATGAGCATTCTCTATTTTAACCCGAGCAGAGCTCGGTCGACCAGGTACTTATTGTGATATGGGTAATGGATAAACTTTAGCTATAGTAATTACACATACATAAACTCACGCCTTGTTCTCATGGGAATAGGCAGAAACTACAGAACTTGCTACTATTTTTACACACTCCTTTTCCATCTGGTCATACACGCACGCCGGTTGCGCGTACTAAAAGAAAGAAAAGAAAGAAAAAGTGTTTATTCTGCACAAACCAAACGCACATTAAAAAAAAAAAAAAAAACAATACCACTTTACAGATGAGCCAAAAGCCTCGTATCCATCATTGACACAGAAAAGTTTGACAAATTTTATCTATTCCCTGCTGTCAGGGTCAGAGGCCAAAGACAATTACATAATGTGTTGCGACATTTACAAAATGAAAACAAACAATCAAACCTACAAAATGCTGATTGCAAAGTGGAAAAAATAACAGTTTGTGTAACAAGTAACAACAATAACAAGAACAATTAAGCTGTGCGTCGTATCTGTGCAAGAATAGGTCAGTGCTCAGCTGAATGCAGTGACTTCGGACGAACCTATTGTCAACTGCGCAGATTTTTTTTTTTTACTACGCAACCGGCTTGCGTGATCTTTCTGACCTTTCTGAAGAACATCACTAATAAGGTCACTATATTTGCTTCTAGTTCGTCCCCCCTCTGGGCATTTCCATCCTCCATTAAATCCTTTTTTGTTTTTCACTCATAAAATTATTACTATCTTAGAAAACTTTCTCCAGTATGCAGTAGTCTTAAGTAATAACACGCAAAACTGTAGGCATGGTGTTATGAAAAGGAGGACATTTATATTGAAACAAAGGTATCACATTTCTATTTTTACATACAATATATTCTGATGTCAACCCACATCATTATGTATAGTGTTCCCGACGTATATTGTGTGACGTAACATGAAAATATTGGGTTCCACTGCAGCAGGACATTTGCAGGTCCCCTGAGATGTGTCACAGGGTCGATACGGATCGGGTTTGTGCGTTGAGCTGCATATTTTTGTTAAAATATATCATTTTTAGTTTTTTTAATGATAAATATCGTATTAAAAAATATTTGCTTCTCACTAGTATTTCTCTTGCATTGCAATATGCATTGAACGACTAACTCAGTTGCATATTGATAGTTTTTTCAGGCTATACCTTGATATTTGTGCTTGTAGAGCTAAACCCATACTTAACTCAGCCGTCAAACAGCACTGTTGCATTCCAGTTAAGAGAATAAAGTCCTTCTTCTTTTCGTGTGGTTAGTGACTGACCTGGTATCAGAGTTTTAAAGCCGCCCATGGGCCTCTGACTTGGCTTCACATGCCGTCAAGAAATATCTCTCAGGCATGTCGGTTTCCCCACGATGTTTTCCTGCACCGTTTTTGAAGCAAGTGATAATTATACAATACGCACATGAAACCGAAAAGTCAGAGATGCGTGCCTTGAGTTTGAACTTGAGACCTATGACTTGGCAGTCTGACGGTCACACCACTGCCCCGAATAAGGGCAAAAGTACTGACGCATGAGGCTTCTCAACTTTGTCTCAGGATTAGGGGCGCAAGCAGTCACAAGAAAGTCATCCTAGATGAGTAAAGGCTACTGTATCATCAACTTCAGATTTGGTTTCCTAAGAAAGCAGGCGACAAATGTTCACTAAACTGACGACTGTCCAAATACAGAGCTTTTTTTTAAGACCCGAATGTCAAATACTGGTGAATATGAAAGAGTTTATACCGGCCGTTCTAAAATGACGGAACCGCTTAGCTTTACTCAAACCAGAATTAAAACAAAACAGTACACCTCAAAACAAAAACAAAAATAAACATTTATTTGCAAACATAAGTGTCACTTACATAAAAGCTCTGCCTCCTGAACTAGGTAGTTAACCTGTATTTCAGGAGACAGACGGGAAACAAACCAATACAAGAAACAAGTACATATTTACCGCAGTCTATTTTTAAACTCAAATCTCTCACTTTTCGTTTCAGATCGGGACCACACCGCCTAACTACCGTTTGATAGCTACCTCCTTGCCCACCCCAATCGGATACTCGTTTGGCCACCGCGGATGGCAAACCGACTGCAGTATTTATGATTTATATGTTGTGTGTTGGTATTTCTCTGACTAGATTTCGGGACGGTAATAGTAATGTATATATTTTATTTAAGAGTCAGATTTATTTAAATTTAAGTATTAATATCTAGACAGATTTTTTTTGAATGGCATCTCGCAGGTGAAGGCCGCAATAGGCCTTCACCAGGTCATCGGTCCACCTTGTGGGAGGCCTTCTAACGCTACGTCTTCTGGTAAGCGGTCGCCACTCCAGAACCTTTCGGTCCAATCAGCCATCTGTTCTGCGAGCAATGTGCCCTGCCCATTGCCACTTAAGTTTGGCAATTCTTCGGGCGATGTCGGTTACCTTGGTTCTCCTACGGATCTCTTCATTTCTGATTTGATCACGTAGGGACACTCCAAACATAGCCCTCTCCATTGCCCTTTGGGCGACTTTCAGCCTTCTAATGAGGCCAGTAGGTGGCCACGTTAATCTCGGCATCAAACGTATTGAAAGAGTTAAAAATAAAAACGAGGTTAACCGAATCCCGTACACAACAAATTGCACACAGAATAATTCACAAACTTTTGATAGATAGACAGTGTTATAGGCAACATGACAGTACAATTGAGCCCTGTATCATCGGCTCTATATAAATGAGCGAAGTTTTTCCCAGCTACAGCTCGTTTATAGAGACATTAGGACAAATTGGAATTGTTTGTTGGGCTCAGTCGTAAACAAGGAGGACCCAGTACATGGAGTGATAATGTAAGGAATATGTTCGTCGATACATGATAACAAAGTCATATCGACTTTGAAATTTATCAAATTATAGTAATCGATTTGTTACTATCGAGAACAGCGACCATTGCCATGCTAAATCGCATCAATTTTGTAATGGAACTTACGCTTTGTAAGCAACAATTACTTTACTTACTTTTTTGTGAATAGTGGGTAGCGGTGTTTTTGTAAAGTTATAGAGATTTTAATTCGACATTAAAATATTATGGTAAGGTGAAGATTAACACACTTATGACTCAGCAAAATACCAGCTTACTGCACTTATCTTTGTGGAACGCAGAGCAAAAAGGCTTATTTATAGGCGATGAGACGTTGGTGGCTAGTCTTCACAGCCTGACTCATCGGCCTAATTTTGCTTGCCTGTCGATCTTCTACAGACTATACTTCGTAGAGTGTGTGCAGGAGCTCCACGACTTGATCCCACCATCGCCCTTTTACTACCACGCTACCAGACGTACTGCAGGGTACCATTTGCACTTGGTTGATATCCCGACCAGTCGTACTCAGCGCTTCTCCTCCACATATTTTATAATGCGCACAGCCAAAATGTGGAACTCTCTGACAGCGTCTGTGTTCCCCTTCCGTTGCCTTCAACGCAAGAGTGAGCAGGCCCATTTACCTAAGCTGGACCATCAACAAATTAAATGTATTTTCTTTCATTAAGCAACTTTTTTTAAAGTGTTTAATTGTATGCAACATTACGTCACCGGTAATTAAGTTTAAACCATACAAAGTCATCGTTTGTTGAGTGATTACACCCAACTATTATCTTCTAGAGTATTTTTTTATAACTTTGAGAAGTTGGCGTTCGCGTATGAGCACTCCATTGATAACTTCTCAGTGTTTGGTGAGCTCAATAGTAAAATACGTTGTAAGTCATAGACAAAGCCGGTGACTGTTTTTCTTGTAGAAATATTATTTTTATGGAATACTTTGGCACTGTTATTTTATTGTTATTGTTAGACCGAGTAATGTAATTTGTAAGCATTTCGAACTCTATGTAACTATTTTGCGTATTGTTAAACACGATTTTCGGGACTTGTAGACTTAGCAGAAGTGTCATAGATATCAAAATGTCACTATATTTTGATATCTATCAAACTTCTGCAAGTAACTAGAGCCAGTGCCACCACTGAAGTCCTTTTGACGCGGGGCTAGTGTCTCTGTCATTACATCAAATTGCATTTAAAAAAATGTAGTTCCAATATTTTCCTAGTTACTTGATAAAATTGTTAGTATTTTCAGTTTTTACAAACCTATGCTTTTTAACTTTTAACGCAATCAAGAAGGTTTTCTTTTTTGATGGTCACATAAAAAACAAAACACTAACCCAAATCTTCAGTGACCATAATACCAATTTGATACTGCACCAACTATAGACCAATTTCATAAAGCCAGTAATCGTGAAAATATCCTAACAAAATCCGTTCATACAATACCAAAGACTTCCTTTAACAAAATTGGTTTTATGGGTCGAAGGCTCACACCTCGGCCTGGGTAGATTGTATAGAGCCCCGAGACGTCACTTGATAGCATCCGCTATCCCACACTATCTTTGGAACCCGCCAACCGAGTCGAACCTTCTAATATCCGCTGTATTAAGCTGAATACAGCTACACTACACTTAGCTATGTAGCGTGTTTTCTTAAGGTTGTGATTTTCTAAGTATTGTGGTTAACAATGAGATGACATCCCTAATATTCTGTAGGAAATGTGAAGATAATTGAAGAGTACTATCAAAGAATTTCATATCTATACATCGTTAGGACTATTTCTGATTGCAGCGCTCGGCCGATAGAGACATCTCATCATCATGAACTTTCAAAAAAACTTTCTCGTCTTTGTTTCTTTTGTTCTATTCCTAGTGATCGAAAAGGGTCCGACATCTGTGTTCATTGTAACAAAACACACGAATAACAAAAAAATAAAAAATAAAACAATGTATTTTTGTTTCATTGGTCGATGCAAAAAGAGATTTTGTTTTCAAACTGCTTAGATATGAAATTCTTCGATAGTACATAGTTTAATGTCAGTTATATTTTTCTAGTGTTCTTTTGTTCCGTCTATTTATTTCATTTTGGAAATGTTGATAATTTACACAACAGAATATAACATCACGCCTGTATTTCCTTGAAGGGTCATGCAGAGTTGTACCTATAGTACACCCACATATCGCCAGTTATGTTTAAGTCTCATGTAATAGGGGCGACCCTATTGCCATCAATCGGGCACAAATCCAGCCTCCGAGCTACTGAGAAATTCCAGGTGGAATATCCAATAACACTTTGCCTGACCTGGGAATCAAACACGGGACCTCATGCTCAGGAGTAGCCCTTGCAATCACTAGACCAACGAGGCAGTCAATAATAATTGGTTGGGTTGATAATTTAATCACTATGATTATATAAGGGAAATCATACTAAACCTGTTTCTAGCAGTAAGTTAACTTTTAACTAATGATCAACTGTTTTCGATTTATTTTAATTTTCTAAAACTTTATTATAAGTCTACTGTTGCATCTCATCTTTCATCCGTAAAGATTTTACTTCAATAATTCGTATCATAAACGCCAAACCAACTGCTACAAAAAGACAAATATTTATTATCAAAACTGGCAAAGTTTCCCTAACTTCATCACTTCGATAGGATAACCTCATAAACTGTTGGTTGTTTCGAAGATCTTCAGCGGAATATGACGATAATGTACAACGAACAACGCAAGTTGCAAACGACTTGGCGAAATTTACTTATTTACTTAGTTGAAATATGTTGGAGGGGCTGTAACTGGATTTTTGCATGTTTTCGTGATCGTGTTAGTTTTTTTTGTTTTCAGGAACGAAAGTTGTATCAGCTCATAGTAATAAAATACCCTGTTACGAGTGAGGCCTCATTAGTGCGTTGCGTTGCGTCGTCGCAACGGATTAACGCGACGACGCACGACGTCGCAAGGCAATAGGGTGACGCACGACGTCACAACGTCTATTTTGCCCCTCTAGCAGTGGAACACTGTTCATCGTCGACTCGTCGCTCCGACTGAGCGCATCGCAGCGCATCAGCCTCCCCCGGCTTCGTCTTTCGTTCGTCGATCCGTTGAAACGTCGCGTGAGACGACGCAGCGAATAAAGTGGCATATCACAAAAAAAATAATGTAAAGCGACGCGGCGTTGACGCTGCGACGACGCAACGCAACGAAACGGACTAATGAGGCGTCACTCTACGGTGTTCAAAAGCCATTGATTTTTAATTAAATGCAACACAAAAGAAACCGAATTATTTAAAAATGTCAAGGTTTCTGAACTGCTGGAGTGCTGGGTCTCCTTCAGACGAACGAGAAGTTGAAAGTTTAACATAAAAACAACACAGTATACTCTGTGTGTGTGTTCTTCAAATTAGAACCCACCCTTTGTATTAATGTAACAAATTAAATTCTTTCGCAAATATTTTTAATAATTTTGAAACAGCTTGTGGTTTGTTATTGTTAAATAATACATCTAAAATTAAAATATTGTACTCATGTAGGTGCCTATTATATTCTGCTCCAAACATAAGGTTTGCTTTTCTAAACACTAAAATAACAATGACTCTGCCTAGAGTTATTATGAAACAAAATAAAATAATTATAAACAAAAGATCTGGAGAGAAGCTGGACGTTTTATGAAAACAAAAAAAAAACTAGTAACAACGTTTATTCATCAAAATGTTTGTGAATAATTTAGAAACTTGTGTTTCTTCAGCCAAGTTCGCCAGAAAACCTGATTGATGCTAAAATTAAAACTTAGAAAGATTAATTTATTTTGTTCAAACATGCTCCTTTTAGAGACAGGCTCTGAAGTCTCAATATTTACTTTTTCTTATTTTTCTGAAAAATAACGAACGAATTTTGAAGATGATCGGCATACCTCCTGACGTTTAAACGATGACCCGGATAACATTTATGTAAAACGCGAGTGAAACCGCGGATGACAGCTAGTCTTGCATATAATTTGATTATCTAAGTTTAGAAAGCACACCGCATAGCAAAATATAGCCACATTGTACCATATAATTTAAATTAAACAATTGTCAACTACAATTTAAACTGTCTAGCGGACAGCCCGTGAAAAGGGTCCAATTATTAACATTATCGTTCGCCTAATATATGTGCGAATTAACTTTAGTCACTGCGGTAATTGCGCACAAGTTTACGTTAGCTTCATTTTCATGTGACATTAACTGGTTAACTTTAACGCAAACCACAAACGTGTTTACGTGCGTTTGTTAATTGATACGGGTAAATCGCGGGTAATCAGGTTTATGGGCTGCTAAACTAATGTTTTGGTTACTGATGATAAGCTCCCTTTTTGGTTCTGAGTATTTATCTTCGCACGGTTCATATGTGTTATGCTCATTTTCATTTTATTAATTTCATACTATTAATTTATTTTTTGTTAAACTTTAGCCACTCCCTCAGTGGTTAATTTAAGAAAATGCTAATGACTTTCTTTTTTTATATATAATAGATAATATTACCGAAAATAAAACACCAAAAAAACAAAGTAATAAAAAAGCTCTATTATCTAAGTGCAACTATACTTTCAAAAACTAATACTAGAAAAGCTCTTTCAATTCTTGTCTGCGGCTCTCAATCTTAGACTTGTCACTAGAGAGGCTTAAAGTTTGAAGGGTATTCCAAAATACTTCAAAAGTGGCTGCCCGCAGTAAATTATATTGTATCTTTCTGTGGTTGATTTCGACCTTTATGAAATGTGAAAGGTAATTTGGGAAAAGTTTTGTGTGTTTTGCTGTGTGTGATAAAAGTTTGAGAACCACCGGATTAGGGAATAATTACCTAAGTATATTAAAGTGGTATGCAAGAGCCCCTGAAATAAAATTATTATTTGTGTAAGTGGAAGTGAAATGAGAGAATGTTTTCTCGCGGTTAAAACGATTTTTTTTCGCACCAGTTAAATCGGTGCTCGAAGTAAAACACCTCATTACCTCGATAGTACCTTAATTTTTTTCCAAGAGATGGCGGGTGTGCGTTTATTGCACACACATTGGCCAAGACTTGGAAATAAACGAGGATCGTTAGTGGTATTATTACTACTTCAAGTGGATAAAAAAAGGGGGTGGGGGTATTCGTAAAAAGTTGGCAGAATCATTGCAGCGCTGATTTGCTGGATTTGTTTTCTCCTCTACCTATCGTTATTTCTCCTGACAAAGTTTATTCAGTTTATATGTATGTATCTATGTATTAGTATGTATTAATTTTCAAGTTATCTATCCCTTATGTTGCACCTGCCATGTTTTATCTCTGCATCACCCTAAGGTTGACTGGTAGAAAATGCCTCAGGCATTAAGTCCGCCTTTGTACAGTATTTTTTACTTGTGCATGAAGTTTTAATAAATAAAAAAATAAAAGAAAGAAAGAATATTAAGTTTATTTGTCACAGAAACACGTGCATCAAAAAAAGAGATAATAAACTCGAGTAGAAAATAGGAAACTAAAACACAATAAATTTAAATACAATAACGAGCACAAAACAGAAATAGTCGGCAGCTGCTGGCACGTCATGACTGTGACAAGAAGGCTTCCACTCAGCATGATGCTGTGCTATGGAGACCCACAGCACAGCGCTGATTTTCAGTGCTCACCCGAAAAAGACGTACGGAAACCAAGTCAGGTTTAAAGAATTATACATACATATAAAATAAATAGTAATAGTAGTATATCTCCACTTCTTTAATATCTGCCTAACCTTTTCCTAACTATGTTGGGGTCTTTCCAGTCTTACCGGATGCAGCTAAATACCAGTATTTTAAATGGCGACTGCCTATCTGACCCCTACAACCCAGTTCCCTACCCGGCATTATTGACTATCGGCTGTTGTCACAGCGTGGGCTGAACTAGTCAATTTTCAGTGACAATGTTGTCGCAAGACGCTCAAGGTTGCGTGGGTAGTATTGAAAGATATTTCCGACCGAAGTTCTTTGTGGAGGCGTGTATAAAAACTTATCAACTGTATGTAGACTATACGTGTAGTGTCTGCGTGACTTCATCAAGTATTTATTAGATCAAAAGGCGTAGATTAGTTTCTTTACTATTGTCAGGTTCTTAAACGCTACTAATCGTAACTTATTGAAATGTTTAAGTTGACTATTGTAAAAGATTTTGAAAGTTTTTTTTACTTAGTTTGTATTTGTATCAAAAGTGAATTCATGTCTTCAATCTTATTTTCTGTCGTAAACTTTTCAAAATAGCTAACTTAACTCGACTAAACATATAGTTATTTATCAAAAGTTACTTATTAGCTGTCAATATTTAGGAAAAACGCCTTGATTGTTGATAAAGTTAAAGCAACAATGCCAGGATAGAATCTGGCAATTCGTTCTTTATACATATAATAGCTTACCAGCGGCTTCGCCCGCGAGATATCTTTATAAATTATAGCCCATGTTACTCAGTGATAATATAGCATACTACTGGTGAAAGAATTGTTCAAATCGGTCCAGTAGTTTTTGAATTTATTCATTACAAACAAACATATAAAAAATCAAATCCTTTCTCTCCATAATATTAATTTAGATGAAGAAGTTTTGCCAGTGTCAGAGCAATCCTTTGAAATAGAAAACAAAACAAAAATACCTTTTTACCAATACAGAAGAAATCTCTAAAAATAAAAGTTAAAAAGATTAACGACAACATTGGTAAATATAAGAGATTCTAGACTCAGTGAATATTTTATTTATTTTTAAACCCAATAATATCATGAGAATACTAAATTTCACTTTGATCAATATTTAAATTCAACAGACCAATATTGACTTATTTTCCAGTCTGTCTTGGTTTCTGCCTTCCAGACCACGTAGGAACCTTTCATAACTGGGGTTCAAACAAATCTAGGAGGCGTGTCTCAAATTTTTATGTTGGAAATAAAATGTAGGCTAGAGGTATGGTAAATATTTGTATTCTGTTAGTATATACTGAAATCATGTAGGAATTTTAGGTCGTGTTTTTGTTGCAACAAAATAATGATACCTATTATAACCTTTTTCTTCGTATTTTTTTATGGTATAGGTATTATGATTATGTTTTTTTTGTAGGCAAACTAATTTTGGCATAATAAGACCTAGCAAAGAAATACGAAAATAGTTTAGTCGTAAGAAACCCCAAATAAGAAAAGGCTTCTATTTTCTCTAAACGTGGGTAAAGTAAAAAGTCTTGAAGATAGTCAGCAGCGTCGTTCCTGCACGGAGTCAAAGTCAAAGTCAAATAATTTATTTCAATTAGGCACATAACTTTTGAAAATCAAAAATTACAAAAAAAAAAAATATGATTCTAGTCGCCCCTTCCAAAAGGTTTTGTATCCATCCACCGTTACTCTTTTAAAATGTTTTACAATATTTTAATGTTTTACATTTATATTTGAAGACGATGTACGGTGTAATAAGATTACTATACCCCAATTTATAAGTAAAAATAATAAAAAATGAAGCAATGATGATGCATGGTGCATTTACAAACATAATGAAAGTTTACGATATTCCTAAACTTTTAACAAGGAATACTCATAAGTCAGTCATTTTACATTCTGTGATCAGTTGAACTCACACAAGTTCAAGTAATCACAGAATGTAAAATCAATGTTACAAAAATAATAAATCATACAATTAAATTAGGAACCAGTTTGATTTAGTGTAGACTCTAAATTGTCCCATGGAGCAGTCATCAATCTGTCATCCCGATATTGTTAATTGGTAATGGGGAAGCAATATAGAAAGTAACAAGCTGTCCCATACAAAACTTCAATACAGGTACTTAACCCAAATGTATGGGACACATTTCTTGACGATAACGATGTTGGTCCCGTGAAGAAAGTTGTGCAGTTTGATGGTCTGTACCACATCCTTAAATATGATCACAGATTTCTGATACACGCTATATAATCAAGTGTTTATTTACACACACCTATTTACATGATTTAAAATCTAACAGACTTAAAATAATAATAATAATTTGTACAAGTATATAAAAACGGGGGGGGGAAAGAAATAATCATCATGCTGCAAAATGTTCAGAAAACGGCGACTCATATGAAGAAAAAGCCATCACTTATTTCAAAAACTTTTTATTAACTAATTCCTCTAAGACAGCGTAGGCACAGACATAAATGAAAAAATTAAAAATGTCCCAACTTTTATTTGATCCACATTTAAAACCACAATCATACGTAGACAAAGAACATCTTCCACCATTCACAAAGTAAACGGAACTAAGAAACACAATCCTCAACGGTTTACATACAACAGTTAGGAGTGCCACTCGGCCAGATCAAACGCTTTTGTTATAGAATTAATCTCACCAATTCGGAGCTCAGTAAAGTTACACTATCGCCCGTGTTAAGTCCCATAAACTTGTGGTGAAAGGTACAAAATTACAGCGGTTGTAGTTTAGAAAACCGGAAGTATATGGTACAACTGAAATCATGAGTGAAATTACATAAAATAATGCTATAGAATCATCGGCCTAGCCTATTCTCAACTATGTTCAGGTCGGCTACCAGTCTAACCAAATGCAGCCAAATACCAATACTTTACATGAAGCGACAGAGCCCATCTGACCTCTACAACGGTAACTTATTTCTCCGTAAGGTTGGTTGTCAGAATTTCGGGCTTCTGACTACCTGTAACGCCTCAACGTGCTGTTCGAGTTAAGGACCCTCTTGGTATGTAATGGATGGCCAACATCCACAAACCAAACTCAGCAGGCGTAGCTTAACCCTCGACGGACGAGCGGGTGTTATTAATTAGCCACGAACCGCTTATTAGTCCACGTGACAAAATAAATAGATAAAAATTGCCTTCCACAGTCACTCACAACTCGCGCCACTCACAAAGTTTCCACTTTACCGGCACGGAGTAGAAATTAATTAGAAGAGGTTGGCAAACTTGGGTGCGCCTCCGCTTATTGAGCTCCCGGCAAAAATATGAGACAGCCCTAACGGCAGGACCTTCTACGTGCGAACGTATCTTCGGCCGCATATTTGTTTGCTTTAAGAGGAGCAAACAGCTTGAGACCGGCTCATAATTTAAGACTTGGCCATATTTTAGGGACCAAGCCATATTTTTGGGAAGTGGCCATGTTTGTAGAAACAGGGCATATTTTGAGACAAGAGCAGTGAAAGTGGCAATGTTCACGAAAGTTCCCGTCAATTTTGTGATTTTTAAGTACTGAAATAATTTGTGTTAATTAAGTAATAACTCAGCTCAGTGAAATATGAGTCACTTCATCTCCTTTGGCCACCAACTGAGGAATATAAAATAAACTAAACTTCGGTTCGGAAATATTTTTAGACGAGAAGTACTAAGTGGAAAATAAATTCAAAATTAATAATTCGTGGGAAGACTCATAAAGGGTTAGTAGCATTGTCCGTAAAACTAAGTGTTAGTAAATAACACGATACAATGGCACTGACAGCAGTGAATTACATATGTACAGTCCACTCTGTCTGCAATCGTTTTTAGAACTCTGATATGTATGGCCATGAGTCAAGCCACCATTGATGCTGCTTGTTAGCGCATTAATGTGTAAAAACAATTACAATTTACACGCGCCGCGCCGCCGCAAACATCCCTGGCGCTCTGCAACGCCATGGCAACCCCATCAGTTTAAAATAAAAAGTAAAAAGAAAATTCTGCTGACAAAGATCTTCATTTTTAGGGTTCCGTACCTCAAAAGGATAAAACGGGACCCTTATAGGATCACTTCGTTGTCCGTCTGTCCGTCCGTCTGTCTGTCAGTCTGTCAAGACCCTTTTCCTCAGGAACGCGTAGAGGTATCAAGTTGAAATTAATATCAAATACGTACGTCTATAGTCTATTGGAGTTCTAAATAATAGTGTGGGCAGTTGTTTTAACCGTAAATCCATGCTACGTGGAGGTTCACTAATCTTAATTAAAAATTGTATAAAATCTAAGACCCGTAATGACATAGTTGAACTATCGGTGGAACATAGCATTGAACTGTCCTGTGTTGAGCTAGATAAGCATTTTATAGTGTGCGTTTACAGACCTCCAAATTATCAAAACTACTCTATATTTGAGTCAGTTATGGAAGATGTTTTATCTAAACTTGCAACTGTTAATAAATCAGTAATTATTTGTGGTGACTTTAATATTAATATTTTAGAAAATAATTCAAATAGCAGTAGATTATTAAACCTCTTCAAATCATTCAATCTGTCGAATGTGTTTTTAGAACCAACGCGGATAACTTCGACTACTGCTACATGTATTGATAATGTCTTTTGTTGCTGCAACTACTTAGATAAAGCCATTGTAAATTATCTCCCTTCTGATCACAGCGGTCAAACCGTTATTTTTGAGTCCAGCACACCAATACAAAAAGTGCAGATTCAAATTAGACCAATAACATCGGGTAGTTTAAATAAGTTTAACAACACTTTAATTAGCAAGTTAAATGCTCAGGGCCTACATTGGCCCAATGGCAATATTTTGTATGAACAATTCTTTTCATTAGTGCAAACAGAGTTCAATAATTCTTTTAAGAAAAAAACTAAAACTATTTGCCCTAAGTTTTTATTCAGTGACTGGGCAACTAAAGGGATCAGGATAAGTAGGGAAAGATTATTTGAACTGTATGGCCTTAAGCCGTATATTAACACGGAAACTTTTAATAAGTATGTTGCTACTTATTCTAAAACTTTTAAAAATATCTGCAAAGCAGCTAAAGCTTCTTTCATTAGCAACAAGGTTAAATCAGCAGACAATAAAATAAAGACAGTTTGGAAAATTATTAACAATGAAACGAACAAGAACAAAAGACATAATACTGATTACACACTTGACACTGCCCGCGGTCTCATTAGCGATAACATCGATGTTGCTCAGGAATTTGCAACTTTCTTTACCAATATTCCAATTAAAACTACAGAAACTTTAAATTCCTCCCCCTTACTTGCTATTGATTTATTAAGAGCGAATGTTTCAGCCTTTCCCGTGGAATTTAAATTTAAACATATAAACCCTGTGGTCGTTGTAAAGACTTTTAAGCAACTTAAGATCAAAATCACCGAAGATCTGTGGGGTATGTCTACTAAAGTTTGTCAATCAATTATTGAGACAATTGCACCCTATTTAGCTTTAGTATTTAATTTGTGTGTAGATCAAGGGGTATTCCCGGATTTAATGAAGTACAGTAAAGTTATTCCACTATTTAAATCCGGGGACAGCAAAGACCTAAATAATTATAGACCCGTATCGGTTTTGCCGGTTTTCAGCAAGGTGTTTGAAAAAGTAATGTTAAATCAAATGCTCCATCATTTTAATCGTAATAATATCCTACACGATCAACAGTATGGTTTCACCAAAGGACGTTGCACAACCGACGCCGGTGTCACCTTATTAAAACACATCTTTAACGCATGGGAAGAGGCACAAGATGCAATAGGCATCTTTTGCGACCTATCCAAGGCATTTGATTGCGTGAATCACGAAACACTGCTCTTGAAACTTGAGCATTACGGACTGGGTAAACTTGCGCTTAGCTTAGTAAAATCATATTTGAATGATAGACTGCAGCAAGTTCAAATAAACGGTGTAAATTCATTGGGTTTACAAGTCAAAATGGGTGTACCACAGGGCTCGATTTTGGGTCCATTCCTCTTTTTAGTATATATAAATGATTTACCGCATTTACTGAAAAACCGACCACAAATGGTGTTATTTGCTGATGACACATCACTGATTTTTAAGGTAAACAGACATGCAAAAGAGCTTGACGAAGTAAATAACGCTATGCTTAAGGTCCATAATTGGTTTACTGTAAATAATTTGGTATTAAATGAGAAGAAAACTAAATGCATAAGATTCGCGTTACCAAATGTTAGAAGTAGTGAATGTCATGTTGTACTGAATAGGGAGACACTAGAATTCGTCGAAAAAACGGTTTTCCTGGGGATCACGCTTGACTCAAAACTACAGTGGGGTCCTCACTTAACATCACTTGCAGGGCGGCTAAGTTCAGCCGCTTACGCTGTTTGGAAAATCCGCCAACTAACAGACGTGGATACCGCGAGACTGGTCTATTTTAGTTACTTTCATAGCATCATGTCTTACGGTATTTTGCTGTGGGGACGGGCTGCAGATATTAATTCTATCTTTATTCTGTAAAAGAGGGCTGTCAGAGCCATATATAACCTCCGCAGACGCGAATCTCTAAGGGAACTGTTTAAGAAAATTAACATCATGACGGTACCTTGTCAGTATATATATGAAAACATAATGTATGTTCGAAAAAATCGACATCTTTTTAGTAAGATAAGTGACAGGCATAATTTTAACACTAGAAATAGGAACAAATTAGATCAACCACGTTTTAGATTGTCTAAAGTGCACACTTCTTTTATGGGGTACTGTGTAAAATGTTATAATAAAATACCACTCGATATTCTTCAACTGAATGAGAAGAAATTTAAAACATGCATTAAACGCACACTATGTAGACAAGCATATTATAAGTTGGATGATTATATCGATGATAAAAATGCTTGGCTTAATGCTGGTCCTGCTCCACAGCCACTTGGGCTCACTAGTTAAAAAATTTAATGTTTGGAAGAGTTGCTTCCCCTTTTTATTTTTCTGACATTACGAACTTAATGTTTATTTTTTATTTAAACAAGTTTAATTGTTGAATGTTCCAATGGATAATGATTTTCTTTCTTTTTGGTAGTATCATTCTATTAATCTCTCAAATACATTGCATACTATAGTTTTGTATAATTTAGAAGCATTTTTTCAATTTTTGTGAATGTGAGTACCATGGAGCCGTATTTTATGTTATTAAGATGTTTGTTGACTTGAAAGAGCACGGCAGTTGAGAGTTTGTCATGCCCACTTAAATGTCTCGCTGATGGTGGCGAGTGTGTTGAGAAAATGGTTGAGCTGGATGGTGCTGATCCACGCGTCATGTTCGTGAACGGGCGCCGTCAGTTGTGACTGGTCATCTCTTATCTGCCAGGGCTTATTTTTAATGTTATATTTTGAATTGTTTTAATTTTTTTATTGTACATTGTTCTCACATATAGAAGCAACAAGAATAATGTACCCAGGATTGTGTAATTTTCTATATTTAAAAGAGTGTCCTTGGAGTTTCTTGCCCGTTCTTCTCCATGAAGATCTACGTTTTGGAACTGGGCAACTAGCTTCAACTTTCTCGACTAACTGACCGACTATTTGACAATTCAAAAGTGCCTGTAAATGGTTTAATTGAAATAAATGCTTTGAGTTTGAGTTTGAGTTTGAGTTTGAATAAATCTGGTTTCTAAGTCAACGCAATAAAAAAATACGGCAATTTATGCAACATATTTTGATACTCGCAAATAAATCAAAACCTACATGGTACTTCCCGTTGACCTAGAATCATGAAATTTGGCAAGAAGCAAGGTCTCACAGCACATTTAAAGGAAAAAGTCCGAAGATATTTAATTAGTACTTTTATCACACAATTTTTTTTATTGCGATTGCAATCTATCATTTTTACAGTTGGAGAATTGACCGTGACGTATATCGATATATGGGAGAACATGTGTGTATGTTTTTCAACTACCATGTTAAGTTTGTTTCTGGGATAAATTCATCCCAACTACAGAACTCGTCATCGTGCATGGTCCGACACGCACTTGGCCGGTTTTTTATCTTTCTTATAACTACGCAAACTCGGAAGTAGGTCGAAAACTTTGAAATCAGGTCATAAGCACTTAAAGAGATATAAAAATTCTAAGACTTCTGCTAAATTGCGAAAGTTTTGCTAAAATGTGACATAAAGCTAAGGAAACTCTAGTAGATAAGGGAAGTGCATTGTTTGTAGTTGAACTGACCCATATTTGAAGAAAAAGGACTAATTAGTTTGTTCAAAGTTAAACAATCAAGTTTCACCTCTGCGTTATTGAAATCTCAATATCTTATTTCGAAATAGTTTAGATTACAGATGGTTTTAAACTATATGACTATGCTTTGAAAGCAAATTGTAATAGTTAGTTTCATTAAAATAGGAATTTGTCTGCGGTAGGGACGTGTGGAATTAGATAATTTTAATTAAAGTTCTGGGAATTACCAAATTGTAGTTTGTGAATATCGCGCGAAATCACAGCGGCATCAATTTGGTTTTAATACAAAATATTTTTTGTTTTAGTAATTATCTGTAGGTTTAATAATCCCACTTCCTACTATCCTACTTATATATAATATTATAAACGCGAAACTTTGTGAGGATGGATGGATGTACGGACGGATGTTTGTTACTCTTTCACGCAAAAACTTCTGAACGGATGTGGATGAAATTTGGCACTCCTACTTATAATAATATATAATATTATATTATAAACGCGAAAATTTGTGAGCATGGATGGATGGATGTATGGATGGATGTTTGTTACTCTTTCACGCAAAAACTACTGAACGGATTTGGATGAAATTTGGCACACCGATAGTTTATAGCCTGGATTAACACATATGATACTTTTTATTCCGATATTTCCTCGGGATCGAGACTTATGCGAGTGAAACTGCGGGGCAATGCTAGTATTATAATTATATTAATATTAAGCTAGATAAATATTTAATAATATAATTATGTTACCTTATTTTATATAAATATAAAGGTTTACCAACTAAATCAGAATCATACACAGCATTAACCACAATCTTTGTCATAATTATGTATCGCATGTATCTTTATTACCGGAAAGCATGGCACTATTAAGTAGCGTACTTGTAGGAACATACAAGAGAATATACAATGTGAAATTTAATTCGTTTCCATCTTCTTAAGGGATCATTGTAATCATCATTATGAACAACTTTCACTATGGGGCCAATCCTGAAATCGCGAAAAAAAAATCTGCTGTTCCCTACATTATAACGAACTATGCGAACATAAATGTATGGAACAGCAGATATTTTTTATTTAAATTTCACATTGTATATAATGGGCAAAAATTACGATCTTCCAAACAAACTTTCATCATCTATTTAACTCCTTTTAGGGAATGAATTTTCAAAAATCCTTCCTTAGTCCTCACTTTCATTATATACGGAACTCTTATGAAAAGTATGCTTCAAGAACCAGCGGTTTAGAGTGCTGACAACGCACATCCTAAACTAATTTAAGTTTTTATTAGGTCAAAGATATATAATATAAAAATGTCAAGCCAAATAGATATTATAAATATCTAATAATAATAAAATATTTTTGATGTGTAACAGTCTCTCGCTTTTCTGCAATCAAAATCAAAATCTAAATAAAAAAATCAGTGTGACTGATTTCGTGAAAAGGGATGGAAGTGTGTCACAGGAAGCCGGAGGCAAGCGTACGCTATTTGATTTGACCAATGAGCGCTCGCGGTGCTAAAGTTGGCCATCAGAAACGACCTTGACTAGGCCCCGCCCCTTTAATGTTGCTTATTACCAAGGTGAGATGTCAGATATATGTCAGATGCTACACGTCATATGAGACTACTGTGAGGCTCGCGCGTTTTTTTATTATTATTTTATGCTATGTTTTTTTTTTTTTTTTTTGTTAATATGCAATTAAAAACTTCACTCTTAAATATTCAACAGTTCTGACCCAGAATTTTCCATTAAGAAGCTTGCTAGTCCCACTGATAATTATACTGCATAAAGAAACGCCTACACAGACCTTTACACTAAATGCGTGGGATGGAAGCGTCTGACTCCCACAATTTATGTACTTTTCTGTTCTCACTTACAGGGTGACCACAGTTTTAAGTAGTCGTAGTGCACATTGGCGTAGTTCAAAATGTGTGAGAGAAAGGGGGCTTTAGGGGTAAAAAATACGCGAATATGAATAACTTTGGGAAATATGTAACGGATTTTCAAAAAAAGGAACCAAAGTTATTGAGTAATTGATTGATGGAAACTAATGAATACAATAGGTCTGTTAAAATGATAAAGATAAAAGATAAAATCATTTATTTATACACACACATGGCATGCAAGATGTTTCATAAAATTATATCACAGTCATGTTTTGCATAGAATAGAATACTTCTAGGAAAGATACATTACAAGCTATTCAAAGAAATGTTTTTTTTACTAATTTACAGATTATGATCCGGAGTACCGATACTCCATTTATTATAACTTTAGAAAAAAAGCGGTTATTACCCCTTTCGTTATTTCGATAAAAACGTACCTATAAAAAATTCCGTTATTTCACGATACATACTCGTACAAAGCAATGTAATCCATATAACATTTACATTAAAAAAAATAACCCTATTGTGCAGTAATTAGTATAACAATATTACACAATAACTGTCGATAATTTGCCGTTATTTTTTTAATGAAGAATGGGTATGGGGGCAACAGAAGAATTCTGCAGACGAAGTGCCTGTCAAGGAGCTTTTTACAAAACATAATGTGTTGTAAAATACCATAGACTATAAAAGTCTATCTATCTATTTTATGTCTATATCAACAGCTTGTGTATGTAACCATATCATGATTTAAAAGAGTGTCCGTAGAGTTTCTTGCCCGTTCTTCTCCATAGGTACTTACTACGCTTTGGAATGGGCATCTAGCTTCATCTTTCTGACTGACCGACCCCCTTGACAATTCAAAAGTGCCTGTAATTGGTTTATTTGAAATAAATGCTCTGAGTTTGAGTTTGAGTTTTGTGTAATACGAATGATTATAACTTCAGTTGTGTCATTATTTATTACAAAATGATAATACATCATTTCACTTAAATAATGACCCATTGTTTCAGATCACTGAATTTACCCTACACACTAATTAGCGGATGATTTACCAAGAATCGGGTTCATTATCCTAAATAGTGAGCGTTATGGTTATGGCGTATTAATTTCCAATAATTGCGGCGTACGCCGATCGCGTAGCAACAGTTTTATACACTGGTTTAGCGTTTCATAGCTAATTATACCTTGTTTGGTAATAATTCATGACACGCTGGATTTTGATTAATTTGACCGCAATAAATAGGGATTATTAAAGATAGTTGAATTTATTTAACAAGGTTTGTACCTAATTCGTAAATGTATAGTCATGAATACGCAAAATCTAAAAGCGTTTTTCTCGTGAAATAAAATTCCATTTGAGAAAAGATCTATTTCATAATAGGTTTTGATAATAGTATGTTCGTAACCCGCACTGGGCCCGCGTGGTATATTACAGCCCACTCGAGGAATCGGGCTGTAATCTACCACGCGAAGAGAGCATGCCTGTGTCCCAGCAGTAGGAACATTACAGGCTGATTATAATGTATGTATAAAGCTTCGTGCAGACCAGCGCGACGCGACAGCGCGACGCGACACCGGCCATTGTTATACCGTCAAGTTTTCTTAGAAATTGTATTGTTCGAGTCGCGTCGCGGCGTCGCGTCGCGCTGGTCTGCACGAAGCTTAAAACCATCAAATATAAAATAAGAGCAACTGTGAGCATTACCATAAAGAAGATGTCCCTTTTCTTTAAAATACTTGTTCTGGCTTCGTATTTGTTTGTTTGTTTTTTTCTCAGTCATCGGTATTTGCCAAACTGCAAAACATTTTGTGAATGAGAATAGCTGATCTCAGAATTGGGTATGGATGATAAGAACAACCATACCTCTGAGAAAGCCTATAGGACTGAACAATCTAGAGAAAGTCTCAATCAGAAAATGTACCCAACATTCCTGGCAGTACCTACATCACTTTGGGATTATATCATCCATCGAAATCCGAGAACCTTAAAATCCAACCCCACATATATAAACCTTAAAATAAAGCCAGTAATATAAAAAACCAGGCACAGGTTATGGGGCCTTACGAAGGAATAGTGTCGTGGGCACAGAGTGTTTCGTCCGTATCTCACTAGAACAGACGCCATTAACTTGTTAGGCCGGAGACACTGTGACAGGAGCGTGATTGAGAGGTTACCGGCGGTATTAGGGATTTCGCGCACTAGAAGGCCACGTCTGCAGCCATGGTCTGTGACCTGGTCGCTGCGGCCACTGGTCGTGGTCGTGGCCGTCTAGTGTGCGGCTACAAAAATACAAAAAGACCCCGGCTGAGTGACTTTGTATCTGGAAGTAGAATTAATACTATTACATTATTTTGATTTTGGTGATGCACTCTTCATCATTTCTAGGCCTTAATGCGAGGAATTTTTCTCCTGGGTACAAGAAAGATTAGACTAGCCAAAAGGTTGTATTGCTTTGGTCTACTGACCAGGATCACACTTTGATGGAAGCTGTTTCCTATTCAAGGGGCAACTTCACGGTACAAAAATGGTGGGTTACTTAATATTGGATCATTTATGATTCTGATGTCTACAAAATTTCAGGTTATTGCAAAAAGTACAAAGTCTTTGAGCGTCAAAACGATACTATACATTTTGTATTTATTCTATTACACTTCACGGTTTCATTACTAACTTTATTTCTGGCTTGCCGGTTAGCTCCGAAATCGAATGGAGCCTTTAGTAACAGTCAGAATCGCTGTCCGCTCCGCTCATCACAATCATCTCTCCTTTAGCACTATCATTGGGCGTAACCGCGACGTAATGAACTAATGATGCTGACGCATCTACCATTACGCCATGACAGCTCAAGAATGCCTCGTTATTTAGTACAGAATTTGAGGTTGACTGTGAAAAAATGTCGCATAGCTTTTTGCATAAATTGTAGGTTTTAAGCTGGGGTAGGTAATGTCTAAGTAATAAATAATCAAGTCTAATGGCAAAATATATCGCTTTTAGCTAGGAAATTTGAGCTCATTTTGTGATGTACTGTGAGTGCTTTAAATACATAGTTGCTATTTATAACTTAAAACGTGCTAGAAAACATCAATCATGCAAACGTTTCGAAACTTGTTACATGAAACAAATCTTTTAATCATTTGTGTTCGTACTATATAAAACCGAGTGATTTTTTAGACAGATTTCAAGATTTGTTGGGTAAAACATGTCATGTATACTTAAAAACGTCAAACAAGTTGCGGTTCAACAAGTTTTGTGACAATGAAAACGCGTGTCGATACATTGACAGAAAACAGAGATTTCAACATGTTGTTTTGATGTCAATATTTCGCCAGTGCAGGGTAACTTGATATTTTAAAGTTTGAAACAAATCGAATTCAATTTGAATTACAGTTCTAATGCGACCCTGAATCAGAGATCTCGCGCTCTAGATGACCACGACCACGACCGCGGTCAGGTAAACTATGGAAACTGATACGAATCGTGCACTTGGCTGCAACGGCCAACTAGCCGCAGACCATACAATACGACTAGATGGCCACGACTGACTAGGTAAACTATGGAAACTGATACGAATCGCGCACTTGGCCGCAACGGCCAACTAGCCGCAGATCATGCAATACGACTAGATGGCCACGACTGACTAGGTAAACTATAGAAAATGATACGAATCGCGCACTTGGTCGCAACGGCTAACTAGCCGCAGACCATACAATACGACTGGCCGGATTCGTGGCCGTCTAGTGCGCGAGATCCCTAAATGACAATTTAACAGTGAATCAAACCGACATCACGAAGTATAAGTAAAAAAAATACCTCTAGAAATAACCAATAGAATAATAAGCATTACCGTTGCATTCACTTAAGTTAATTAACAAATAGGTATTGCAAACGGATCTTAAAACACACCTTCATTTTAATTATCGACGAGCAACAAAGCAAGTCTGTAACAGAGATTAAAAAATAGACTAAGTAAACTAACAAAGACTAAAAAGCTGGTCTATTATGAGGTACGTATAAGGTGCGGTATGATTATCCTGTCATTCCCAGGGCACTTGCTAGGTATCATTATGATAATTTTATCGGAAAATTTTCGCCTGCATCGCTTAGGTTGTTTGCACGTGACATACGATCGTTGTGGATGAAAAGCTTTTGTTATTGGAGAGTGTTGTGATATACTGGCGCCACTATTGTCAGACTTAACTATGTTATTTTAGAACGCCTCCCTCCATATATTGATTATTAGCTGCAAACCGCAATTTCACCCTCATAAGTTTCGATCCCGTGGGAACGGGATAAAAGTATACTATGTCCTCATAACCCATGGCATGGTCAACCCACCTACATAACCAATATGTCAAAACGTCAAACAAATAGTTTTTATGACAGCTGCGCCGACGGTATGAAATGTTACCATTTTTAAATATTATATTTTATATAAACATTTAGGACTTAGTATTGTATTTATTCATTTTATTTTTGTCTCATTTTGTTATTTCACTATATGCTGCACCGCTGCGTTTTGCGAGGATGTGACGCATATTTTCCCCCAAATTGTTTATTTTTGTGTTTTGTTCTTTCTTTGCGTCATGTGTACCGCAAATAAACGTATTTTCTTTCTTTTCTTTCTTTCTTTCTAACCCATGTGCCAAATTTCATCCAAATCCGTTCAGCCGTCTTAGTGTGAACAAACAAAGAAAAAAAGAAAAAAATTGACTGGTAGAAATCGTCACGTCAAAAAAAGGGTTATGCGGCCTATCTCTTTCTATTATAATATAAGAATGTGCGTGCGTGAAAGTATAGCGTTAGGAGCTTCGTTCCTGACGGCTCCTCTGACCGCACCCGTTTTTATTAATAACTAGTTGATCTGACAAATAATTATAATTATACTAAATGTTATAAGCAGTAACTTCAGTCAAACGCTAGCTACCTTATCGATTAGTTCGACTCTTTTAAAAAGCTAACATAATATAAACGTCTTGTAACATTCTTCTCGTCATTAACATTATTTTTTATGCGAATATTTTGTTAAATTTTGAAATAATGTCTGCTTAAAAGTCATTATTAGTTTTATTTTACCTGTAAGAAGTAAGACAACTTGATATACAATGTCGCTCATGGGCATGTACCCGACCGTATTTTTCTGAATATTCATGAAAAATTATCGAAAATTAAAAAAAAAAAATGTAGCGTTTGCCATATGTTTGCTCTATGTTATTGGCTCGATTTGGATGCCGTTTATTAATTCTAAAACTTATGAGTTTTTTATCGGATTAACTAATATTTTTTAATAAAATTTGTCGACTACGAATAAAAAAAACAGAGGTGAAGACATTAAAAAAAAAAAAAAACAGTATTTATAAAAAAAACAAAACTGAAAAAAATACTGAAAAAAAAATGAAAAAAAGAACAAAAAAAAGATAAGCAGCATCTTTTTAAGATAATTTGTCATGAATATTCAGAAAAATACGGGTGGCCACATACATGCCCATGGGCGAAATTATATATTAAAAATGTTTTACTATCGAGATCCACGTATATGAACAACAACATTTACATAAGAGACTTGCAAAGTATCAAATGTCGGTTATTAAACATTAACTTGGCTGAGATGAAATATTCGGTTTTGATAATATACGAGTATACCTAATTGCAGTTTCATGAAGTTTAAATAAACGTACGAGCGTTTCTCATTTATTTCTGCCTGTTTTCTAGAAATCTCATTCAAGCCTAAATCTTGAACTTAGATAATAATAAAACTGTCACTTTCTGTATTTGAGGCCAGATTTATACTAGAGCATATGTGTATAGAGTCAGGTTTTTTAAAAGAATACGTTATAAAAATAAAAATTAACAATTAAAAAAATTAAGTTCTTTTATTTAAAAATAAACTTAAACTAAATGTTATTAGGTACCTAATTATATTCTAAGCTTTAATATGTTAAAGTCTATTTACATTTTAAATTTCTAAGTATACTATATTATTATAATTTATTCTGCAAGAACCCCTCTACAGGTCAAGGCCTCCGCCTGAAGATATCCAGTCTTCTCTAGACTGGGCGGTTTCAAACCAGTTTATTCCAGCTACAAGGTACGATAAGAGCTTATTATTGTTATGATAATTAATGTTAGTAGAAACAGACGTCGTAGCCACCATAGCTATTACTGCAGTAGAACATATTACTATTGCCGAGCAAGTCACCCAACAAGTGAACCGTTCAATAAAGCCGTATACACACTATCGGATATTAATGCCCATGATAGCTCTCTTAAGGTATATTGAAGAGCTCATTAATGAGGACATCTCCAAGAATTGCTGACCAGAGAATCTCCCAGTAGAGTAGGCGTGTGTTGTGGCTATAAAGTCGGCTATTAATTTACGTTTAATACTATAATAACGGCTTTTGGCAGAATTAAGTTTTATTGGCGATTTCGAGGGTAATTTATGGCGCTGTGTTGGTTTGTGCCGATAGACTGGGTGGAGGGTGAAATGTTTTGTTTTAAGTGAGTTTGAGTGAGGGAAATTACAGAGATTTCTAAGTCGATTTTGCAATGCTTTTGCAAGAAACTTTCATAGCGGCGTAATGCGATAGGCTACATGATATTTATACATATATTATTAAAATGGTAGTCCTTTTCTTCGTTGCTTTAAAATGACGTAGCAGTTGACCTAAATCATGATTTTTATAATAAGTATTTCCGCTGGTTTACGGGCTGTAACACGAAGTTATCACATGGACAGCTGACGGTCCGTCGTTGCACTAAGATTATCTCTTCGTTTATTTATCGGATTAATACTATTAGTTGTTTAAGTGAGTGGCATAAGCAGAACTTTAATTTGACAGCATTTTTTGTGAAGTAATTATATTTATTGTTCAAGTACATAATATGTAGTTTTAAAATTAAATACATAATTATGATTTAAATAACGAAAAAATAAAGAGAGATGACAACTGATTCTTTATTAAAAAAATATAGGTAAATACGAAAAAAAAAATCACCAAAAAAAAGAAAAAAAATCACCTAGGTGAAAATATGTCGATTTATGGGGTTTTCCACGGTCAGTCTATGTTTTTGATCAATGCATGTCTACGTGCGACTTGACATGCCTTAGGTTTAGTTCACACCAAGACGTGACGCGAAGCGACGCAGCTTGCACTGTTGAAGATAGTGATACAAAATATAACTCTATTTACTATACAAAAAGATACACATTTAATTGGGATAATTCGAAAATTTCCCGCAGCGTCGCGCTGCGCAGCGCTTTTTCGCGCTTTTTTGCAAGAGCGGCGCGCGCTGCGCCTCGCGAAGCCGCATCACACAGCGCGATGCTGCGAGGCGCAGCTTGAAGCTGTCGTGGCGACTTGTCTCTACTATTAGCTAGCGGGGCGGTAGCTTGCGGCGAACGTAGATACGTTCCACTGCGCCGCGCGGGGTCACGCTGCGCTGCGCTGTATCTCGTTGCGTAGCGAGACGTGGCCCTGCCGGGTACTTCACGATGCGCCTAGCGACGACGTTGCGATGGGACTCGCGGCGCCGCGCTGCACAGCGCGAAACCACTGGCCTCTTCAATCATCGTAGCGTCGCGTCACATCTCGGTTTGAACTGGCCCTTACTCACACCTAAACCTTCAGTGAAAACCCCCACATTTCCACTTTTCCTCCTACACAAAACTCGCTAACTTAATCTATATCAATTACTTTCAATTTGTCTCCATAAAGTATTTAATCAACTTGCAAATCGAAACAAGAAAAACAATCAAAACGGCTAATCTGTTGCCTACTTTGGCTAAATAATTCATTTTCCTTATGGCTTTAATAACTGCCGGAGTGTGGCTCTTGATTTACTCGTCTTCCCTATTGCCAGATTTGCATGGCAACATTCTGTACGATGTTGTTTTTACTCACTTTGTATAATTGAATTGTTTTTTGGCATCTGCCTTGTATCTTGTAACTGCCTGTGGCTTTTTACGCTATGGGACAAAAAAAAACCTAATTATAAAAATGTAGGTAAGGGTGAATTTGTGAGTCGGTTTTTGCAGGTTTTTTTTCCGAAGATATGTAGTAATGGCAACCTATTAGGAAATGCAAAATCTATTACCTATTTCTCTTCTCTATCTCTAGGATAAATTTTATCTTTTCAATCTTGAGTTTTCAACGTTGTATTTTCAATGTAGTGAAAATAAACGCTATGTAAAAATCAGCTTTCAGACTTCTCAGCATTTCAATGGCTGCAATTCAAATGGAGTCCTATTTCACCCTACCTCACAATTCCATTTCTATTGTACACAATTCGACTCACAATATCACAATACATTACCACTACAAAGCAGTCTGTTCTGTACAAATCGATCTCATTTTCAATCTCGTTTCTTATCAAAATAACACGGAGAAAAAACAAAATGCTCGTGGCACCATCAATTCCTTTAATATTCGTCTCATTAGCTATAATTCAGTGCGAGTAGGCATTCCTGTTGGAATTTCAGCCATATTTCAGCTTCAAGCGGTCGTTCAGTTTATAATGTGACGCATGGAAGGAACTGAAAGCGGTTTCCAAAAATGTTTTTTCTTTGGTGATCGTGTTTGACCTAGTTACGAGTAGGTTATGTTGGTTATTGGTGTCAGGACAAATGCATTCTCTACGTATAATCAAAAAGAGATGGTCAAACTGTTTTAGAACTTTCACAACAGTCCAATGCGAAATGAATGTTAAAAGGTTATCAGATTTTTCGGTCGTGTCCAGAAAATATATTTTACTAGATGACCCGGTGAACTTCGTACCACGTGGAAAATTCCGAGTATTTAGGACAAAAATAAAGATCAAATCGGTCGAGCCATTTTTGAGTTTTTGCGAGACTAACGCACGGCAATTCTGCCAGCCTGTATACTGAAAAAATTTTCGTCGGTAATTTTTTTTTTAATCAGCTGTTCCTTAGATTTTGACCGCGTAGGTATTGCACTTTTCTATGAAACAACAGATTTTTTTTTTAAATATCGACGAAACTTTTCAACGGAGAAAAAAATAATTATGTACTGAATCGACTCTGTATAGATAGATATATACTGATTAATAAAATTATATTTTTCTAGCGTGCTTTCAATGATCTTTGTAATAATAAGATGCGACTGCAGTTATACAACCATTCACCATTGACGATATGAGAAAATCGCTTATTGCTCCCGCTATCATCTTACCACTTAACCCCTTTTCGCATGTCACGCTCGCCTACTGTTTGAGGAGATAATTTTCTTCTTAATTAACCCTCTGGTGAATGGCGTATTTAATTGGGCCATCGGTACCTACGTGTGAGGAGCAGTTCTCATACGGATTTTTAATTGGAAAAGCGACAGGAAGTTTTAATTGTAAAAGATGGAAGCAAGAAGTTGGGCGGAGTTTTGTAGCGTTTACACATTGGTTAGCATAATATGTTGTGTGATAATAACTTGTCTTTTTTATATGGACGTGTTTCTGTGACAATTTTTTTTCTTTCTTTCGTGTTCGTGTTTGTTTAGCATCGTGTTATGTTTTGTATGGGATATTTAGAAAATTGGTTGAAACGAAGTTTTAATGTACATGTAGGTGTTCTAAATTGGATATGCCATGACAATATGCATTGGGGTGGTTTCAGATTGTTCGTTAACCTTTTTTGTCACGTGAAGTAATAATAAGATACTTATGTCTATGAATTTGAGAATCACAATATTAATTCATGTGACCAATAGTCTCTATATTTGGACATAGATATCGGGCCCGAAAAAACTGGGAAACAAAACTTCATCTATATAAAATTATTACCAACACAACTTCTGAAATCGTTGTCAAAGTACAAAAAGGGTTAGGTATAAAAAATATCCCGGAAATGCCATAAAACCATCGGAACATAACTTAAAAGATCTCGAGAACTAAGAAGTGTTGTCAATTTACTTAATTATTTATCTTAAGACGAAACGAATTACTTTTCTGAGTAAACAAAAATATCGGAGCTGTCTAATCCAGTTTCATCCGGATTCAACCGGATAACGGCTAACCGGAAAGATGTTTTTTGTTTGTTTGCGAAAGAAACCTTTTTGTTGTTGTTTGTGAAATAATTATTATTTTAGACAGGTTGATGTCACAGAATGATTTATCTGAAGGTGGAAGTTTTGTGAAGTATTGGATTCATATTACTGCGGAACGGTAGAATATTAGGTGACTGTAGATTAAAGGATTTATCGTCTAGTTATTTTCAAAGAGCCTGAATCAATCCACATTGCACATTATATTTGCTTTCAGTACTAAAACCATGATAGATAGGTAGCTATGTGTAGGCGTTGGTATATAAAAAGAATAATGAAACGTGGGGAATACAAACTCAATAAACTCTGTAGCTCGCCAATCCTTTTCTGGCTCTGGCTCCTGCAACCCAGTTTTATAACTTACGCAGGAGTCAGAGAATTGAACGTTGTGACTGTAAAAATGTATTTATGTCAATGTTTTTTTTTCCTTTATCTTAATCTAACCCTTGGATCTTTCGAATATTGTCCTTTATATCACGATCTAAGCTTACTAACCACAAGTTCAACCCCCTTTCATTAATCTAACGTACCTTTTTTCGCTTCCATACACTCATATACTTAGAAAACCCTCGAGGAATACAAAAGAAAAAACCTTAAAAAGTCATAAACCAAAAATAGCCCGATATCTGTTTTCCGAAGGTACTAAGCCCCGTTTAGGTTTAGCACGAAGTAAATAAATATGTTTAGAAAACGCCAGTAGATCAATGGAGCAAAGCATCCGGAAAGGATGAAGTTCTCTCGATAAAAATAAAGCGCTAAATCTCTTCCGCTTGATTTTTAGTTAGGGTAGCAATATGTCTTGTAATTTACGAACTTTTGGTTCTGAGGGTCCTTATGGTCTCTTAATCTGATAGTGTTCGTTACTTTAGCGGTGGTCTTTTTTTGGTTATAATGAACAGATATACTTCGTAAACTTTTTTTTTTTTGTTTCCGGTTTGGATAATCCTCTTGGATGTCCTCCGCCCTGGGGCGGGCGGAGGGGTCTGTCAGACTCTTACTGACTAAAAACCACCCCGGTGTTCCAACTCACACCTACGCCGGGGGTCGCGGGAACGGAAGAATCTTCCGCAACCCCCGACTGGTGCCGGCACGCGAGTGCTAACCGAGTGCAAAAGCATAATAATTGCAGCAATTAAGTGCCAATGATGTGTTATGTCTTGACATCTTCTCCAACACGTTGGTTCAATTTCGCAATCATCTTTTACGGCAACTAGTGGATTGCTAATTCCTGACAATTGATTCTTGTTTAATTCCATCATTCATTATATTGTTCTGCATTTTATTGTTACATCTTAATTTTTTCTATTACCTACTATAATTATTTAACTTAATTTGATTCATTGATTGTATTTTTATTGATTTATTTGATCTTATTATTATTAATTTATTTGAGTTTATTATTATTAACTTATTGATTTTGTTATTATTTTTATCAATTTAATTATAAGTAAATAGGCAAACTATGTAAGTGCTGTGCACACCTTTAAGTGAAAAGTTCGCTGTAGTTTATAAGTTATGTGACAAGCTCTCTGTAAAAACATTGTGTCGTCTAGTGTCTATCTAGTCGTTGGAGTACCATAATAAATAAATGTCTGGCAGTTCGGTGGTTTAAATGCACTTGAAACACAATCAAGTGTGATATGATGTAGCAGGGATAGCACACTGCTTTGGGATGTTGGCCATATCAATAGAACTTCAAGACTGCGGCACCTCCACTTGAAATTGGAACCCGCATTTTATCACCACACACGGGTCGTAAAAGTCAACGACTTAAGAGCTATAATTTTATACTCCAATATTACGGAAATAATTTTATACTCCATTATTACGGAAAATAGCAAAACCAACTCAATTTTCCAACACACAAGCGAAAAATAAATAACCATTAATTCAATTACGCCACAAATTGAAAGTGTGGACACCCTATAAAGCCGACAATAGGAGACATAAATCGGATTAACGCTTTTGAAACTCTGGAGTCGGTCTGCTGAAAAAAGTACAAGACTTGACCCGTATACGAGTACGATAAAATTTCTGCTTTCAATTTGACGATTATTAAATTTTAAGTGCATATTGCTTGGTGCTTCTATTTGAACTTGTGTTTAGACATTTTCTATTTTTAAAGATACTACAGGTTCTTCGGGTATCAATTTACACTCTTTTTAGTCTCTAAAAATACTAGCGGCTGCCCGCGGCTTCGCCCGCGTGGACCCTAATTATTTTTCTAACATAAAAGCCCATGTTACTCCTAACATCAGCTATCTGCCACTGAAAGTTGCGTCAAAATTGGTTCAGCTGTCTGAGATTTTTTTTTACCGATTTCTAATAGGAGGAGGTTTTCAATTCGACTTTATGTTGTTTTTTTTTTGTTTGTATGTTTGTTACGCGATCACTGCGCCAATTATGAATTGAATTTGATGATTCTTTTTTTGTTTGGCAGATCATACTTTAGAGGTGGTCCAATATAAATTTTATTAATTCTGCTTCGGTAGTTTTTTAGTTAGCTTCAATAATACGTATTTTTTCCACTATGTGGATGATATGATGATAAGTTCCATGAAAAATAACTTAAATTTCGGAAGTTGGGGGCAAAAAACGAAAATTCAAAACCAAAGACACCGAAATTAAAGTTATTTTTCACTTTGTGGTTTTTTTTTAATAGCTTTTATGTTTACATTACTTTTTATTTATTTGTAGAGATGTATAGATAAATTATAAGTTCAATATTTTCAGCTCAAAACGCACAAAAAAGTCGGTCAATTCCTTCTTGGATTTCTCAAAGATCGACTATGGAATGAAGTTATTATAATTAAGAAATGTCAGTAGGTCGAAAAGGCTGATATTATTTTGATCAGGTACTGCGGCCCATTCGGATTTAAAAAGGCCGAGATTAAAGCCAAGGCTCTACGTGAGCAACTTATTAACGAAGAAAACAAAAACTTTCTAATTTAGCACCATTTCTTCAGTTTCCTTCAAAAATATTTCAAGTCATCGCTCCAAATTAAAATTTCCTCAAGGTTTGATCTTCCTAATTATCTTCGAGTTTATTCTCTGAACTTCAAAGGGTTCCGCTATACAAAGGAGGTTGGGTCTCTCGGATTTTCCAAAGGGTTCCGTAAGAAAGGGATTTATCATAGACATACGTCATGGTAGTTATATTGTGCTGAGTTTAACGTAATCCTGTGAAGGTGGTCTTGGGTTCGGACCGATGGGATGTTTGTTTTTGCCATAGATTTAAATTACACGGGTAGGATCTGTCCTCCTGTACCTATTAACACTGTAATTTGAAAACATTGTAAAAGCCATTTATTTTTAAAAGAGTAACCGTGGAGTTTCATGCCGGCTCTTCTCCATAGGAAACGACCAATTGGTACCGTGCACCTAGCTTCTGACGTTATATAAGTGCCCATGTAGGTTTATGGGAAATAAAATATTTAGATGTTAATCAAATGCATATGCATATGTATCAAATGATACTGCTATGCGACTTTTGCAAAGTCTCTTTTTTAAACTTCTTTCACTCTTGAAACAGGTTCGTCTTTAACCTAGCAAAAAATAACCAAGAAAAAAATCTTTCACATAGAAATTTCATCTGAAATATTGTTTTCATACGCAAATTTTGTTTCCACTAAGTAGGTATGTCAAAGCATCAGAAGAAGTGTATACACAAATTGACATTTTTACAGAGTCGTTCTTCTTTGTAAGATACATTGAACTTCCAATTACTGAAACTAAACAAAAAGGAGGACTAAAGCCTACATCAGCTTGATGTGAGATTAACCTCAAACTGGCGGAGATTTGTCGAATTCAAGTTGTGGCAACACTCGCTGTCTCTGTTTGTTTGTTACTTAACTGTGTTTGTGTCCATTGTTAGAGGAGATTAGCTTGTTTGTATTTTTGAAACGAAGTTCCTTAACGCGGCTTGCGGTAGGAGTTAACTGGTAAAAATCGGCACGTAAGGAAAAAGCTTTATACCCTTTCCATGCGAGTTTCTCTTTGTGTACTTTCTTTTATTATTTGTGGGACGCATTTTTTTTATTTTTTTATATATATTTTTTAATATTATGATTACTTATAGTTATTTATTTTTGATGGTCTTTCCTCACATATTTATTTCGAATATGGCTGATTAGTTGTTTAGTAAACTCTTACTATTAAGCTTTTAAACTGAAGAGAAATATAAAAAAGCCACTTGCAAATTGCCAAAAAAATCTAAATATCTCCTGAACCACACAAGTTAGCTACATGAAGTAAAGTTTAACGTATAGGTGTTTTTTATGCACTACTAAATACATTTGAATGTTCAAGAAGCTATCTTGCGTGGTTTCGGAAATATTTCAAGATAAGTTAGCGGCTTTTTTATATTTGTCGTCAGTGTAGTTAGACTTCATCAAGCGGCATGGTCTCTTGTTATGTTGGTACATTGACTTCTCATCTGATAGTGGTTACTTGCTATATTAAACCACAGACTGTGCTTATACATGTGTCTCGATACCTCAGAACCACCACAACTGTTTAGTTCTACAAAACCAGCCTAAAACTCCAAAAATGACATTATAAATCCATATTACTTACTATCATAACAAAAGATCCAGAACCTCTCATTCCGCTCGGCTGACATGCGGTCACAATCACAACTAATATAATGTTTTTCAATAATGGAATCCTTCCGCAAACCGGAGGGGAGGTGATTCAGATGTCATGTTGTCACGTCATCATTCCCTCCACCCGGTTAGTGCAGACACAGAATAGATAGGTACAGAAGGTCAGCTACATGCAATGAGTAAAAATGCACGCAACATACACACAATTCATAGGTACACCAAGTGGAAGCGCTGTCATAACTGGCATTAGATCGAGATTGCCGTAAGTACGCGTCAACGCGATCGTGCGATTGTTTTCGCTCATTGTTTAGACCCGCCCTTCTATTATTCGACCCTCTGTCTATTCTGTGGTATAGGGTTGCAACAGAACTATAAGCTATATGTTATGAGGAATGGATGTTATGAGGCCGACACGCCCCCTAGTTTGAGGAATGATTTATGAAGCAACGCGTTTCAAAGGATTGATGTGATTTTTTATGATTCTCGGTTTTTCTTCTGACTTTGACAGTGCGTTGGCAATTTTTATCTTAAAGGGAGGATAGTTTAGGAACGATCTAGCTACATGGTAGGCTTTTATTTCGTAGTTCCATATATTCTCGTAAATTCTTATACTTTTATGGCGTCATCAGAAAGGGTTGACACATAATGTATGCTACTATGTCGTAGGTGATATTTGCGATTCCTTTTAAATTAGTTACTATTAAACGGATACGGTAATTTAAAACGGATATAATTATGTTTAACTATTAATACTAAAGATACGATCTACGGTTTGGAATGGGCAACTAGCTTCAAATTTCTGACTAACTGACCGACTCTTTGACAATTCAAAAGTGCCTGTAAATGGTTTAATTGATATAAATGCTTTGAGTTTGATGATCTAACGATAGGTCCTCAGCGTTGACGTGCACGTTTGTCATTCCATTTTATGCATCTGTGGTTTAAGAAATAAAAACTGCTGCATCATGATAGTTTTAGAAAATAAATCGTGTGGCATTCAACAATGGAAACATCTACAGTTTTATTTTCGCAGCTCACAGTCGAAAGGCGTTGAAAGTTTATTCGAAAGTTTTAAGAAGGCACACGGAGTTGTTGTAACCAAATAGTTAGTGTTGTACCTGACGAATAACACGACAGATGTCGCTGTAAGCGTTGAAAGTTTTGCAAGAAAAATATTTACATGAGGAGTGCAGCCGGATGGAATCGGGGAACGCATGGATGCAGGCTACTTTAGAATTAATTTATTCTAGAAATGATGTGTTATCTTCATCATCATTATCTGCCTAACCTTTTCCCAACTATGTTGGGATTGGCTTCCAGTCTAAGCAGCTACCAGTACCGCCAGTGGTGGATGTACCAGTACTTGTGATGTGATGTCTTATATCTAGCTTTAAATCTATATGCATAATAAAATATTTATCTTAACACTCCCTTTTCAAATCTTATTATTAAACGTTATAAGCAAAGAACTTATAATGATGATAAAGTCATTAACCAAACACAGGCAGGCTAGGTAAGTCACTAAACACACGAAAAAAAAACGAAAAAACATAAGACTTTTACTAAGATATCGGTTCCTTAACCTAGAACTTCTCTGTACCGTACCTATCAACAAAATAAAATTAAGTATAAGAAAAAGTAGGGATGAAAACACCCACTGAATCCCGACTTCCTGTCCCAACTCACAGCATCTAAAAATAATCATTCCGTTCAACTGAGTTTTGTCCGTCAAAACACCATTCAGAGCAATTTTTATTATCCCACATAACGCTTCAGGACACCATTGAATGCTATGGAAGAGTTCCCATCGACATGAACGACAATTATTGTGGAAAACAGCCTTCTGGCGGTTTATGGGACAATCCGGGATTATCCTGTCCCTTTTAAATGTTTGTACAATATCATAAAGAACAAACGGGAAGGTTAAATATATCGCAAGATATCGGTGGTCCTGTTGGGTTAGAGGCAAGTTCTGGAAATTGTTTCTAGAAAATTAATACTTGCCTTAGTACAATTACCTTACTAGTATAATAATAATATAATTAATTTCTGAGTATATGGTTACATTATGATCTTAATATTAATACAATAGCTTCATAAATGTATACAGTATCGTTGCCGGTGTAGAAATATTAAAATTAAATTACTATTACCCTATAAAAATAGAAATTAGTTTGAAGTGAAAATAGTTTTTTTTTAATACGACGTCAATTACTTTTTTTTGTTATTATTACTTATGAATGAAATGTCAAAATGTACAAATAATACAAAATGCAATAAAAATATATATTGTATTGTGTGTATCTTGTGTTGTATATTGTGTGTGTTTAAGTTGTTTTTTGTATTCATTTTTCGAATGCTTATAAATATAATGAAAAGTCAATATACACAATATACACACAAAGTATTGATAAAATGTAATGACAAAATATATATTTAAAAAATTCGTTAACTAAATAGAAACAGTTGTCTAAAAGCCAGGCAAATATTATTCTCCCTGTATTTATTAGTGGGCAACACTTATTTGGGGTAAATTGTTGAAGATTTTGATTGAGATGCAATTGGAGTTCCTGCTATACAAATGTAGCCTTTGGCTAGGTGCAAGTAATTTATTTGGGCTTCTGCTATTAACTCTTTTAGAAATGTGTTTATACAATGGGAACATGTACGGAAAACCCTTACCTTACCGGTTACCTTATTAATTTGCAGCTTCATCATTACAGAGCTACTGAAAACTTGAATATTATTATCGAAAAACAATAGGAAGGCTATAGGAGAAGTACCTACCTACAGTCTAGCTATCTCTGAGATCGATCAAAAGATCGTAAAAATAAGATACGTCATTCTGGTGTTAAATTATTTATTTGATGGCATCTTCACGGAGTCGACCACAAATTGGAGTGTATCAGTAATATGCCACAAGTGACGTCATTCCGAATAGTACTACGATCAATCTATGGGAGTGATGTATGTTGGACGGTTTATAGAGAAGTTGGGTAAAAGTGACCCTTTATGGGCCGTGTACTAACGTAGGTAAATAAAGTAAATGTAGGTGAATCTGCGATATCTTTTCCTCAGTCAAAGGAATTTTCCATTTAGTAAGATAACAGACCTATCCCGTTTCAATTGACGAGAGGTAACCAATGACAATGACATAAGATAGATTTCATGAAACTTATGTGCATTGTTGGCACTAGCAGAAGAAAAGGGTAAACCACATAATATGTCGATTTTCACAACGAACTATATTATAACGTATATTTAATAATCATTTAACTAAACTAACATTAAAAAGAGGTAAAACTGTTTGTTTATATGTTTATAAAAGGTAATCTCTGGAAGTACTGTGCCGATCACAAAAATCTAATAATGATACAAACCTACAGTACTGCCGAGTGCTATTAATAAGATATGTTTTATATTAAAACACGCGGGCGAAGTTGCGGGTAGAAGATAATATAATTTACCTACTCTCTTACCGTAATATTCGAATTATAAACGTCAAAACGAGTTTATATTGTAATACTTTATAAACAAAATACCGAAATTTAAAAATAGAATCGTATTATAATACTTTTAATCTAACAAAATAATGCTATAAAACAATTATTTTTTAATTACGATAAAGGGTAAATCCAAGAAGTTAATATCACCGAGGAGTTTTCATCAACTTTTGTAATGGAATGTTACGGCGGATAGCAGCACCGCTCTAGCGCATGCGCGGTGATGCGCTAGGTGCAGGCGAAATTCATACGTTTTGTTGTACCGAATTTCGTGGGAATTTTTGTTATTGATCTTTAACTTTGATCTTTTATTTAGTAGGTTCAATCCCAATGTATGAGAGTAGATAAAGTAGGTAGTGTATGAAACTGCATATAACCAGGTATTAAAACACTCGTGTGATACTATTTACACACTCGTATTTTAATAACCCTCATTATGCAACAGTTTCATAAACTACTATTATCTCATAAAGTTGCATCTGTCAAAGGTATTATAAAACAACTCTTACAACTCAAACTAACAAAACAATTTCTTCGAAGACACTCCAAGAAAAAATGTGTCAGCAGTGTCAAGAGAGTGTACAGCAAATACTGAGAGAGATGTCAATCTCACAGAGTAGCGAAGATTTCGCGATGACAATACGTACTTGAGAGATGAGCGTTTGACTTGGATCGCACTTGTGTTGGCGACACTTTGGAATGCGACAAACGATTTTTGAGATGTGAGATTATTTGACATTAGTTATATCATCTGCCTAGCCCTTTCCGATATTGGGGTCGGCTTCCAGTCCAACCGGATACAGCGGAATACCAGTATTTTACATGACGCGACTGCCTATCTGACCTCCACAACCCAGTTACTGGGTAACCATGGGCGCCGGCAGGTTTGTTTTAAGGGGGGTGCATCTTCAGCTCCACGAAGCGAGCTCGATCATTTTTGCAGTTCACCTCGGATATGTTGTCCATTTATACAAGGAGTAACTTTGTCGACTTGTGCAGAAAAGCTTATAAAATAAGAGATTTTTCTATCTCGCCTCGAATGGTATAGGTTTTATTTTGTTAATTCATTCGGAAAGTGGACTAACTGTGTCGACATGTACAAAGAAGCTATGAATTAAGATAGAGTAGGATGCAAGAGCGAGCGAAGCAAGCTCCATAGTGTTTGCAGCCTAGGGCCGATTCTATTTTCGGAAATAGGAGTTCGGTACTTTGTCGACTAATGCACAGAAGCTTTAGAATTCAGAGATTGCAGAATACAAGAGCGAGCGATGCAAGTTCGACAATTTTAGGATCTCGCCTCGAATAGGTTAAGTTCTCTGTTATTGTGTTAGGCGTTTTGGCATTTCTTTAATTCTGAATGTTTTTACACCTATATTTTATTTTGAAGCCAGGGAGGATATCCAAGTGCACCCTCTTGCACCCGCCTCCCGGCGCCCGAGTGTGTAACACGATACCCCTGGTAAGACTGGTTGTTTGACTTTCGGGCTTCTGACGACCCGTAACAAAAACTGCTTAACGTATTTTCCGAGGCACGAAGAAGTCTTGGTGTGTAAAGATGGTCACCCATCCAGGGACCAACCGCGGCAAGCGAAGCTTACCCTAATCGATCGACTTGTGCAGCTGTTATTATGTAGCCATAAGCCCCGTTGATTTATTTTGTTGGGGAAAACATTTTTTTTTTTTTTTTTATTAATTACAAAATAATTTCCATTTGACAGACGTCATCATGGTGGTAAATTAATCCATACTTATTAGTTATTATAAATACGTAAATAACTGTCTGTCTGTCTTACCTTTTCACGCCTAAACGGCGAAACGGATTTCTATGAAATTAAGCACACATGTAGACCATGATCTGGGTTAGGACATAGGATACTTATCCCGGTAGAACGTTCTCGTGGGATAAGCCGATCTCCATGCGGGCAAAACCGTGAGCAAAAGCTAGTTACATATTTTATAATTAAAATTACCTTAAAAGCCAACCCAGCTTGCCTTAATTTCCTTTTTCCTTTATTAAAAGTTAGGGAAAAAGAAAATAATAATTAATAATTGATACATATAATAATTGCGACGAGTGGAGGCGGATGATGGCCTGGATACTATCATTAAAGATCAGAGAGTACTAAGCAAAAGAAAAGGGAAGCATATTGACCCACTAAGGACTAATTACATAAAATTACAGGTTCTTTAGTTAGATTGGAAAGAAAAAGCTTAGCGTTTGAAAAGTTTTTTTTCTTATAATAGCCACCTTCACTGTGATATTGTCATTATATAGATCTATATATAAATTAAAAAAATTGAGAGGTGTCAAGGGACACCCGGATGGAACGAAGTTCCTTCTATAATATCTGGCTTGCTTTCTATAAGAGAGAGAGAGAGACAGACAGAGAAACATGCGCACGCCGCACAGCTTACAATAGCTTACTTACTATAGCAAAAAGTGTCGTTACAACTTTTCGTGAGAATTTTTTCCGTCTAGCCCCCTTTCACAACGCGCGATAAGGAACTTCGTTCCAAAAACAGAAGTTATCTACCAACTCTCTAGTGAACGTAGTTATCTGTTTCAACGTGTGACAGCTGCGTAACGTGGCTTTTCGTGTAACTAACGCAAAACCCCAAAAATAGCGGAAAATCCAAGCAAAATCAATGCGACATACCTTTTGGGACCAAATCACAAATAAAACCCCACTATTTTTCACCGGCATATTTTAATATGTGTCGCATAGTACCTCAATGTCGCGACGCGAGTACATTGCAATCAGTCGGAAAGGATTGTGCCATAAATATTTGATAGCCATCCCGCTTGGATCGGCGTATATGTCATAACGGACGGATTTTGTGCAGGTTTCCAATGAGGAAAGGATATATTTGTATGGCACGTTGCCTTGTATTGAAATTCGGTGTGCATGACGGTTTCGTACTTTATTGTGAAGATTTTTGTGTGCATTTTAATGATACGGTATTCAAAGATCCTACAAACATTGAAAATAAAGCCATATCGTGAAAGCATCTTAATGACACTATAATTCTGTGGCTATTTCAATTCGTGTGTAATATTTTTGTTTTTGTATGAGTATTGCACTATAGGTGAACCGATGACCTTGTGAAGGCCCCAGGAATCCGTTGGATGCGGGAAGCACAGAACGGGTTGTAGTGGCGGTGCTTGTGGGAGACCTATGTCCAACAGTAGACGTCTTTCGGCTGAAATGATGATGATGTATTGTTATTTTATGAGTATGCCTAACGGACAGTATCTAAATCATCAGCTTAACCTTTGCCGACTTTGTAGAAATCCGCTTTCACTCTTACCAAATGCGACCATATAATATAATTAATAATGTTTACCCAGTTTATAATCAAAACTCCTTAAACTGAAATTACTCTGCCAATGAGGTCAAAACCTACCAAGAAAATAATAACAACTATAATCAAAATTCCTTTCTTTTAAAGTAGAAAACTGTATTTCTTTAGTGAATTAAGGTTCTTAAATCAAAAGTTGGTTGCAGTTGGAGCCTAGACACCGAGTTAACTTAGTATTTGCATTTACTTGTATTATTTTAAATTTATTTCCACGGAATAAAGCGGGTGCTGGAAAGTTATGTAATTCTTTAACTGTTGTGTACGATCAGATTTTAATAACGAAAGTTCTTTGTGGAACGATAGAATTTGAGTAAGTGTTTCAACTAAAGATAAGTCTTACTATTGAGTCAGCGTCCGGTGAAACACTTTGTGTTGCCATCTGACATTATGCTAAGCTCAGGCCCTTTTGGAATTATAATCATTGTTTTCTGTTTTTTTTTAGTTATAAGGTGTATTTTTCTGCTGTAATGCCAATAGACGTATTTTTCTTTCTTTCTTTCTAAGTGCTACGGTGGAAAAATCAAACAAAGACGATTTTTTGGCAAAACGACTTGTATTTCTGCCTACATCAGCGCTTCCTTATTGTGTAACGGTATAGACAATAATAAGGACTAAAGACAATTGGAACGAACAAAATAGATATATCACAAAAAAAGTTGGAGCTAAATTGGAGTGACTAGGTCGTTTTTAAGAGTCTAGAATTTTAGAGCAAAACCGGATGGGCTTCGCCTTAAGGCAAGGTCGAACACTGGTCGTTGAACTTCAAAAAGCAATATATTGCAGATCATCTGTTCTGTGTGATCCATTTCACGGCTCAATGCTTGTTCGGCTTTCTTACATACGTTCATAATTTTATGTGTAGTTGTGGAGTGTAAATAATTGTTAGAATTGTTAAACATATTTAATTTTATAGATACTGTGTGTTGTGAATATAGTAAATAATTAATTGTTGTAATTGTTTGTTGTATACATTTTTGTTAATCATAATTAGCAAGTATTAGATAAAATAAAATTACCCTACCGTAGTTATAGAATGTATCAGCTTCCCTAACATTTAAGTAGCCACTCTAGTAGCACTCATAGCATGATAACCATAGAAACGGGTTTTCTACGGGTTTTGTCGACGGAAGAATAGACAAAATGACAGATTGTTGTTCCTCTATCATTTTGTCTATTCTTCCGTCGACAAAACACGTTTCTATTGTGGTCATGCTAAGCGTACACAGGCCTATTCAGTGAATTGGGTCGGAGGTTTTATTCCTCGTAATGGACGCCAAAGTTATACTTAAAGGTTCATAATAAATTCAAAACGTGAGTTCGGCCATTGGTCACGAAAACGTGATAGTATTGAGTTTTATAGATATTTGAACTAGAAGCCTGATATTTTGCGTCCTTGTAAGAAAATATCACTTTCCTATTTTCCATTATCTTCGTATCATGTCCATTATCTTTTCTGGACGTTTTTTTTATTTTGTTACCAAGGACCATTTTTGTTTTGCTACTGCAAAGTGCCAGTGAAATTAAAAGACCATCATCAACGTTAAAAATTACCGATTTAAATCATATACTTTTATTACCCGTGATCCACTGAACAGAACACATAGTATTTCCGTGATGTACCTTGAAATAATTGAATAGGCAGACATCCTTACTAAAGCTTATTAAAGAAAAGCAATTGCTTTTTTAAAACTTCAGCATTAACCACCCTAAAATTGTCACTTGCATGTCTTATAACGATAGGGTCTATATTTAGTCTATGTTATAGTTAGATATCAACCTTTGTGAAGTATCTAGTTTCTGGAAATTGTTAAAACTGGTGAAATAATTAGGAGGTCGACTGTGCCGAAACCACTAAAACACAACACGCAATGAAAAAAAATATCTCTAAAAATGTTAAGTTATGGGTTATGTTATCTGTGGCTGTAACAAACTAATAAAATCAATAGGTTATCTTTTTTTGTCCTTTGAAGGCAATCAGCTGAGTTGAGAATGCTAAGAGGAATGTCCTGTGTTAAGCGAATGGACAAAATAAGAAATGAGTATCAGGAGGAGGTCTTAAAGTGACTACAAAACTTGTGTGGAAATAGGTTGTCATGGTATGGGCATGTGATGCGGAGGAGTGAGGAAAATGTCGGGAAGGAAAGTTTTGAGTACGAATTTGGATGGCTATAAGAGTAGGGGAAGACCAAAGAAAAGATGGATGGTCTGTGAAAGATGATATGATATGGCGGGAAAGGGGGGTGACTATTGAGATGATGATTAATACAGAAGTATGGAAGAAGATGACATGTTGCGTGGACCCCAAATAAAAACTCGTACAGACCAGCGCGACGCGACGCCGCGCCGCGACACAAACAATACAATTTCTAAGAAAACTTGACGGTATAACAATAACCGATGTCGCGTCGAGCTGTCGCGTCGCGCTGGTCTGCACGAAGCTTAAATCGGGATAAGGGAAAGAAAATGATGATCTGTATATGAAAACGTCAACAATTTAGTTAAATACAGTGTATTCAATTTTAAACTTTACAAGAAAAATGTATAAAGGTCAATATTCTTTATACCGAGTATGCAGGACGGAGCTATCACTAGACGAGATTCAAGTGTCATTCACCTATGACACATGTCGTACAAATGAGAGTGCAAATGGCAGACTTTCTAATTAACTTCAACCTTTTGTTGGTTCCAGTAATCTTACTTGAATATGTTATGAAGCATGGTCAACACTGCTAACTGTACTGATTTTAATATGTAAGTTATGTATATTTACAAGACGGCGTTTTTGGTCTCTGACGTGTTTAAGCTGACTTTACTTAATATAATAGAGTTTACACGAGTACGTGATGGTAATTATTTTTGATATACGTCTAGTATTAATTATTTTCAACAATGTAGTTGTTTATTAAACCCTTTCCTAATTATAATGTGCCGATATTATGCTGAGACTTGTAAGTTATACGTTACGAAATTATGTGACACCTTGGTAAACATGTCGTGTTTCTCTCATGTTCATGATCATAGTCAATCTATCTACCTAGCCTTTTTCCGTCCCCTCCGGTCGGCCTCCAATCTAACCGGATGCAACTGAATACCAGTATTTTACATAGAGTGACCTCCACAACCCAGTTAATGGGTAACACGATACCCTTTGGTAAGACTGATTGTCAGACTTTTGAGCTTCTGACGACCCGTAACGACTGTCAAAGATCCACGAATGACAGCCGGGACCAATGGCAAAAGCACGTTATGCTTTGCGAGGCATGGAGTGGTCTGGGTATGTTGAGATGGTCACCTATCCACGGACTGACCGCGGCAAGCGTAGTTTAACCTGATCGATCGACCCATGCGGTTGTTATTACTTAGCCACGACCCTCTCCACGATCATTATTCGGGTACCTTAATAATCTTTTCTAGCATTACTAGCACTGTCAAGAAACCATGGAGCCCTATTTTAATTATGACATATTTATATTTGATAATTTCAGTATAAATAGTGTCGTCAGTTAGCTTTATTTATGCAATGGCCGAGTGATTGTGGTGGGGTTTGTTTCTCCCAATATTTTCTCTTACAAACTATACAGGAGGTAATTATCTTGCCTAAGTTACTATGTTTTATTTTCCGAAGCGAAGCAATCCATTCTTGTTAAGCTTTTTTTGTTAACACAAAGAAAACTATAGACTCGAAGACCTGCACCACTCGTTCGAATGACATAGCAACTCGATAGAAAATATCCGGTGAAACAACACCGTTCTAGGAAACCCAACAAATTCGCGTCACAGCGTGCCCATTCGCTTGCCACGTCATCCGTCAACAAAATGTACGATCCAGCTCGTTGTCACGCCTAGCACTCCTATATCTAATCTGCATACAGTACATTCAGGTCAAAGTGATAGATTATTCAAAAACCAGAAAACACCAAAGACTTTGGAAGAACAATTGCTTTCTTTCTTTGAATTTCTTTTTGGGGAACAAAAGAAAAGGAACGAAAACGATGGGAGAGCGGGAACAGTCAGCGTTTGTTTGAATGAGGGTAGTTACATTTTGATCGTGCGGTAATGTGACAATGAGATTATTTATTGCTTGTTTTTTCTCGGATTGCGAGGCATTAGGATGTGATCTGAGTGGTGATGTTTAATTAATATCTGCTTAGTTAATAACGTTTATTTGGTCGTGATTTCCGTGTTAATATAGTGTTTTGTCTACTCGCTTTGTGCACAAGGGGATTTGGGGATCATGTTTTATTGTGGACAGAAGATTTACACGATTTGTGCTAAAAGATAGTGATACATATTTCATCAAAATAATCTTTTGGGCTTGTCGTTACTAACAAGAGTCTTGAGATCAGTCGGGTCATGTATTACATCCATTTTTCAAAACTGACAGATTTAAAACAAAATAGAGAAAATATAGAAAGTAAAGCTTTGTGCAGACTAGCGCAACGCGACACCGGTTATTGTTATACCGCCAAGTTTTCTTAGAAATTGTATTGTTCGAGTCGCGTCGCGCTGGTCTGTACGAGCTTTTAATAGGCAACATTACAATAAATTCGCGCTGGACAATGAGTGACATTTTCCTAGATCCATCGCGTCGGAAGTCGCAGTGCCGCGGGCAGTGGCGCGGGACACACGGTCTTACTGGCTGACAGTCACTGCTCACTGCATTCTTAAGACTTCTTCCAACTTCTATGCCTTTATAACACCCATAATTATGTAGAATAGCAAATTGCAATAATTTTTGCTTAATTGTTAAACTTGGTTCTATTCGAAATTCATAATGCTTCGATAGTGAAACCGTTTTTAATATTGTTTTGTATAATTTCTCAGAGGTTTATTTATAAAAGTTATCCAAACTTAAGGTAATAATTAACATCTGCTTAATCATATTTTTTTGACGTGTAACCGCCTCTTTAAGCAACGTTTATACATCAACCCCTAACTGGTTATCGAAATTAGGTAGATAAAATAAATAGGGAGGTCAAAATCACTATCGCAAACTAAATCGCACTAAATCAAAATGTCTATTTAACACCGAAACCTAAATCCGACCTACATCGACACCCCATTGTACAACTTCGACGCCCGTAGGTCACACCCTTAACCTGCAACTGACTTTGATTGATGCCCCAATCCTCCACCAGGGGCGTCAGCGCCGCACTCATGGGATATTGTGACCATACCCGGACTATGAATCTTGAACGACTCTCACACTTTCATATGCATGACGCACTAAGCTACATTTGTACTTGTCTGTCGCTAATCGCACAGAATCGTGATTTGTTGGGAATAGACAAGAGTGACGTGTGACAAGGATTTTATTCTGTCAGTGTCTCTTAACGTACTGTATAAGCGCTTGGGGTGGTGGGCCAAAAACTATTCTTTTGAAACTAGAACGAGCTCAGAGAGCCGTGCTAAAAACTAGCACCTTTAGGTCCATCCTTTTTCCAACTGAGGAACTATATAGGAACTGTAAAGTCCTTACAGTGAGGCAATTATTTGTCTTACACACAGTACTATATCAGCACCAAAGAACCTCCTATGTAGTAATCACCACAAGACGCAAGGACAAAGTATGTCAACCCTTCCCCTGTAAATTCTCTTTTACAAGAAGATTTCCTTGTTTCCAAGGTCCTCATCTCTATAATAGCCTTAACAAAGTACTAGACTTCTACTCACTACCTAAAATGTCACTCAAAAAGAAACTAAGTGATTGGCTACTAACACTAAACTACAATAATACAGAAAATTTATTGTTGACTCAATATAGTTCCCGTTAAACTATCCTACGCTCATACACGTGCACACTCACATACAAACACAAACAGACACACACACACGCACACACACACACACACACACACGTACACACTCACACACTACACTACTCAACTCATACCATACATTACTTTTGTTTTAATTTTATTTCTTTTAAATAGTTTATTTGCCCGTTTACTTTTGCTGCATAATGGACTAGTCATATATTTTGTAAAATGGCATGTATGTAACTAATTACATTTAAGAAACATCCACTAAAGGGTCGGGCCCAGCATCTTTAACACAAGTTGTCTTGACAACTTAGCAAGGGTGTTGGTGTCGCCACACTATTGTTTAATTTTTCTTAAGTTGTATGTATTAACATGTATTTAATGTAAAATGTTAAACTTGATGCAAATAAATTATTATTATTATTATTATTGTGAAATCCTATGGGATAGCAGTTTCAAGGGATACATTTGTTACGCTTATGGGCCTTGTTTGTAGTTGATATAAGAGTATCCTTAGCCTTGGTTGACCTTTGAGTTCCTTTCGGGCTGAGTTAACTGAAATGAAAGAATATTCTTTGTTTTAAAATATTTCTATGTATAGAAGCGGATTAGATAAAATTTAAATGGATTGTATGATTTATGTTCGAATACTTAATAAGGATTTATATAAATAAAATATGCTTTTAAATATGGAAGAGGATTATGCATACTTAAACAGGACTTTTATGCTTTTTTTTTTAATATTACTGATATATATAAAAAAAGAAAAGTAAAGCAAAAAGATAAAAAAAAATGCAATACGGCCGGTACCTATTGCATTTTTTTATATTTTTTCTTTTTGCTAACAGCAAGAGAGGAAATATTTCTTCTCAGTTAATTTGTATTATAAAAACGCTGCTTTCTCGTTAAAAGCATAAAAGCGAAGGAGACAATAAATCTAGCTTAATCGCTGAGCCTAATAAAAAGGGTCATAACGGAAGTCTAGAAGAAATGAAAATGTAGTCCAAAATCCCCAGAATTTAGTCAGATTTTATTTAAGATAGAGTATAATAATTGAGGTTGTTTTTTATCTAAATTCTCATCTCTACAGAATTTTATGTTCAAAAAGCGAAATCTTAATAATATTCCTTCAGAAACAGCGGGTTTTGTATCGTTCTTGAGACTTTTCTTAGAAAATGAGACTGTTTCTAGCAAGTTTTAGCGAAAGTTTGTATCTTAGTAAATGATGTATAGAATCCTTTTATCGAGACATACTATTGTGAATGGGTTTTCAGGTGTTAAAATTAGTTTTTCTTTTGAAACGATTTCTTTATTTTTACCCGACTACGGCGAAGCAAAGGAGGAAAAAAGGAGGGTTATGATTTTGACCGGTATATGTATGTATGCTTGTTCTAAAAACTTGTAAACTACTCATTATAATTTGATAATTGAGGTATCGTTGGAAGCGTCTTGATCGTCCGCTGGTTATAGGCTTAAAACTTAAAAATCGGCAGTCACACGTAATCTGTTCAATTTATGATCTAACACGTGTGACTCCGGATTTTTTATTTGTCTGCCTTTGATGTCTTGTTTATACTACCTTTTTAGATGATTTTTTTGTCGTTTCTTAGTTGGGTTTTAGTTGTTAACTTTTTTTTTTACAAGCGATCCTCCCGTGGTTCGCACGGTTTTTACGACTTGAAAAAACATCTAGTTTTGTTTATTATACGTAAGTTTAATATTAATGTACTCAAACACAGATATTGATATGTTTCCGGATGAATGGAAGATGATGCTGTTAGAATGTTTGAATTTTTGTGAGAAGAATGTATGACTGTTAAATAAATTATATGTTTAAACAGTGTAGTTGGCTTCGGCCGTTCTATCTGAATAAATAAATAAAAATAAACCTTCCGGAATACATTTTCTAAATGATGATGCAAACCGCGTCAAAATCCGTTACGTAGTTTAGCAGAACAACGCGGTCATACAGACAGACACGAAAAGCGACATTAATGTATAATATGTATACCTAGATTAACGTAACAGGTATTGCACTTTTATCTATGGTTAGCAAATGCATCAGTGGAGATTGTCTTTGCTTTTCTCGGATGGTTCCGATCCTCAATGTGTATGCGGCGTCTCCCCGCAGACCATGGCCCACCTTTCATTTTCAGCCGCATGCCCTGTCGCCTGTACACGTGAAGATCTTTCAATCCATTCTGTAAAATTCTCACCGTGAAGAGTGAGGTGAAGTGAGCTGTCAATAATGTCAATTCCTAGCATTAGGTGCAATGATAGCTCACATCACGCTCACTTCACCTAAGTTTTCATGGTGAGATGTTTACTGAATAGCACGGCTGATGTCTGCGTCAGCGAATGGTATTAATGTTGCCGAGTTCTAGGCCAAACAGGAAATTTAAATTATTTTGCCATCGAGACGCTAAGAAAAAGAAGAATGCATTGGTAAATCTCTAGATGTAGCAAGTGTTGAACCATAAAACGAAACGAACCTATATGAAAGAACAAAGTTTAAAAATAATGCACCCTTTTTATATTTTTATGGTTGATAAAGCACGAAGTAAAACGCGGTCACATGGAGTCACGTAATGGGCCATCAATTTCCGGTTCCTTATTGATTTACTATGGCTACTGATATTATCGACAGGGTATTAAAATATCGGGAATTTAAATTATGACGTGAATTTAAAGTATGCAATGTTTACCTATACCAGGATGTAAGGGTAAACACCGTTGTCACTCAAACCATAGTTAGTCGACTTAATATAAAAATAAAATAATGAGTAAAAAAAAAATTTAATACGTTATTTTCATAAAAATATTTTAAAAGATTTTTATCCGACACCGTACGTAAATTTATGGCTATGCGCCCGAGTGAAGTAGTTACCGTAACGATCGCCGGTCGCCGCCCGCTCTACCTACACAACACATGAATAAATACACAATACACGAAACCTGGGATGTAACTTTCGCTTCATACTTTTCCAGGCTTAGGACAGGCAAAAATACCTACCTTGGGTGTTGCATGACTTGACGATTCCAAATGTAAATTTGTTTCGACAACAAAGAAATTGTCGATAAGGTGATCACAGATGGCTCAAAACATGTGCATGATCTGCACAACTGCAATAGTAACGTCGTAAATTACACTCGCCATAAAAAAACTGTCATTTTGCACTCAGAGACAATTGACAACTCTACTTTATTATTAGTCTAAGTATATAGGTATATTTTGTATCACAGTGACCTTTATTCTCATTGGAATAAGGTTCATGTCAGAGTAAAAATATCATTCAAGGAACTTTACTTGGCCGTTTCACAGACATCAATATAGCTTTCAAACTGAAACGCACCAGAAACTAGAACTTTCGCTAGAAGATCGAATCTTTTCTCACTACAGATTTTTCCTTCTAAAAATAGAACAACGTACATTTTCCAAGTGAACAGTACCGCAAATCTGCTCCACAAAGCCTTGGTAGAAACTAATTCTGGTTTTCTTACTCCCTTGTTGTAATTAACGACACAAAGAAGAACTTTATACGTACATCTCTGGCTGTTGTGGTTGAATTTATATTTAAAATTGTAGTTAGTAGGCATGTTGTATTTAACTGGAGTCTATATAGGCGCTGGGAAACCTAAGCATTCACTTGATATGAGAATTCAAGCGAGTATTACATTACAACAAAGTGCTCATAGGGCACTTATTTGAATTTGTACTTGAGTGTTCTAGAATTCATGTATTTAGTGTTTTTAAAAAGATAAACGGTTTGGACAGTATGTACTTATCGTCGTCTCGCTCTATTAATTATTCATTTCAACAATATTTAAAAACCGGCCAAGTGCAGGTAGGACTACGCACAACGAAGGGTTCCGTATTTGGGATGAATTTATCCCAAGAACCAACTTAACATTGTAGTTGGTCAATTATTACTCGTTAAACTGTAAAGCCTACTTAGCTGTGATAGTTTTCCTTTTAACTTCGTTATATATAGTACTGCTGTCTTTTTTTCATAAATCCCAGTACAACCATTTAGCTGTAACAAAAATTTGCACTTTAAAGCTTAATATTTCGCAAACGGATCCCTAAATTGAAAAATGGCTGTAACACACCCACAATACTTTTGACCGACCTTTCCAGCGACACCCACACCATAGGATAGACGGAAAAAAAACATCCCCACTTTACGTCTAGGGGAGGTACACTAAAAAAAAATGTATACCCATGCCAAATTACAGCTGTCTAGTACGAACAGTCTCTGAGCTAAGCCGCGGACAGACTTCTGTCTGTCCGCGGCTTAGCTCAGAGACGGTTAGTACAAGAAAGCTTTAATTTGGCATATGTATACATATTAATCATGCCGACAAAGTGGTAATATAAAATCAAGTTTTTTTTAGGGTACTTCCCCTACTCGTAAGGTGGGGATGTTTGATTTTTTTCTCATTTGCTCCGTGTAGTGGGGTATCGTTAGAAAGGTCGTTCAAAAATATTGTGAGTTTGCCAAAATAATTTTTGGTTGGATAAATTTTTGAAACAGAAACTGAAGACTGAACTGAACTGAACTGAATTTTTTTTGTTACAGTCAAGTGCCCCCCGCACTTGACTGTAACAAAAAATTTCAGTTGCCCCCTGCCAGCTGAATGGTTGTACTTGGATTTGTGAAACATTCACAGCAGTAGTATATATAACGAAAAGAAAAGGAAATGTATCAGAGCTAAGTAGACTGTACTGGTTAACGAATAATAATGAACCAACTTAAATTTGCAGTTTGAAAAATGCGAACTCCCATACATTCCGTATGGGAGGACATGGCGAAACTGTAAGGGTTCTTTGTTTACTGCGGAACCCTAAAAACGGAGTTGTTGGAAATAAAAAATGCTGTTGAAAGTGTTTAAACAACTCATTTATTAAATAAGTAACTGGAGCACAATATACCTACTCATAAGAAAAAAGCAATTTTTCACTTTGTAGTGTATTTTTGGAAGCCGGTTGTTTTTTGTTTGTGAGAAAGTTTTTATTTTTCACTTTTTTGTTGCGGTACCTACCCCACACAAATCCGCATACCTTAACCTGCTATATAAATATCAGTGAAAGGTTAGTATTATAACATCATCAACATACACTAAATTGAGAAAATAGGTATTATTGAAACTAACTCAAAAACTTCCCAACCAACGTTAATAAAAATTATATGAGCCCATCGTGCAAACATCATGTACCAAATGAAAAAACAATCACGTAAATCGGCCTAGTAATCTCGGAGAAATTGATGAACGTACATACAGACGAACACATAACCTCCTCCTTTCTAGAAGGTAAAAAAGAAAGATTGGTTGAAGCGGTAAGTCGTGAACCATATCATAACAAAAAACCCTGTAAATCCTGGAATGGTTAGGCAGAACTGTACCTTTATTACATCGACATTTCGCCAGTTATGTTCCAAGTCGTGAAAATATAACAAAAATAAACCATTGTCAAGATGTCAAAGAAAATTTTCCAAAATAAATTTGTAAACCTGAAATCACTATTAATTGCGAGGTACAGAACCATCGATCAGCGAGACCAAATCACTTTTCCCAGTGACATAGTAAAAAAAAACTGCTATATTAATCATTCTCAAAAAAATGTAATCATTCGTACTATCGCAACAGTGTCCCATAAGTCGCAGTACCCATGTCACCGTTCAGTTAATATTTAAAGGCGGCGATTCGATGTAAATCTTACTTATACCCTCGTCGACCTGATTACTTGCTAACTGTCGTGTTTTCTTATATGCTGCTCTTTTATTTGTAAACTTTACAAATAAAAGAGCAAGCGTACTTTACATTGTAAAGGATTTTTTTTTATTAAGTTCCTCATCACACGTTATACTTTCTACACTTTCGTTACGTAACTAAAGTGTCGTGACGCGACGTGATGTCACAGTTTTCTGTGCAAAAGCGAGAGAAACTACGTTCCGGGTGTCCCAGGCCACCTCTCGACAGTTTTTTATTTTAACTGAAGCGAGAAAATGATACATGCCTTCGTTTTGAAAAATAAATCCTCCACAAGCCTTATTGTATAGTCGACTTCGTAATTTCTTTACCACTTTCGACAACAATTTTACAGGAAATTGAAACCATCTAACCGTCATATAGACACAGGCGCACCATGTCGTTTTTAAAACGTACAAATGACATTCAACTTTGGAGTGATAAAACAATTACGAGGTTGACTGGTCTACCGACATTCTGGTCAGTGAGCTGTAATGGCGTTTGTCCACCGTATCCGTCACTGATCCGAATCTGAGGACGAAATATCGTTCCCGAAATTGCGATATACACATTTCTCTCGGATGTCGGACGTGTGGTGGACACCCGGTCATAGCAATGTATGTATGGATACGTCAGCAACATCATTTCATTCTCAAATTCAGATTCGTAAAGAGCGTGGTGGACCCGGGCCATAATCTAAGAAATCAAAGTTCATGTTAAAGGCTCGTTCAGACCAGCGCGACGCGACGGCGCGACGGGACGCGTACAATACAATTTCTAAGAAACTTGACGGTATAACAATAACCGATGTCGCGTTGCGCTGTCGCGTCGCGCTAGACTGCACAAAGCTTAATGCAAATAAAAAAGTTGTCTATCATCATTCCCTTCCCGTATCCCTATTTAATTTGGGGTAGGCGCAGCACATCTTTTTCTACCATACTTCTAAATTTTTTTACATTTATTTAGGTTAACCAACAATTGTGTACACAATACATTTAAAATAACTTCCTTAATAGTACGTTTATAAGTGCAACAATTACTTATAAAAGCTAACACAACATGCACCATAAATATGGTTTTACATAATATTTATAAAGCCAAAAAGGAAATTTACAATTAATGTTATTCAAAAAAATTGGTAATTCATGTTTAGCAATAAAAATAACATAAATTGCTTTCTAAATCTAAACAAAATAATAAAACAGATGATAACAATTAACTAATTAAAATTAAAATCTCAAAATTCTATTGAAAATATGGGAATGTTCCAGTGGTTAGCGACACCTTATATATTATTAACAGGGGGGTGACCAAGGCCGATACACAGGCAGAAATAAATAAGGGCAAAAGGCTCTATTAGCATATGCTCTTTTGTCAAAAGAATAAAGTTGTAATCTTGTTTTATAATTACGGTAAAAGCCTGCTTTGGTTAATAGATTGTAATTTCATCTTGTCAACGCAAGAACTCACTGCTGTTTTTTTTTTTAATTGTAACTTTGGTTGAATCAGCCAGACTATTGTAAAGAAATAACTTAAATATGTGAATTGCCAGGGTTATTCATCTCGAAAATTCTATACCACGATTTGATAAAGTCAACAAGCAAAGCCTGCTTGTATCACTAGTTAATATGCCTTGCAAATTTCCACAAAAACCGTTCCAACCTTACATCATTTACTTAAGCCTGGTGGTGCCATAAAAAACTTGGTTTTCATAAACATGATCCGCGCCAGTAAAATTGTTTCAGCATAATTCATGACTAGCTGATATATTTGCAGGAGCCGCGAAAAATGTAACGCTATAAGCTTATATGTATATGAAGGAAGTATTAAAAGTTTGTATATTTATATGTTCTGGGTATTGCTTACTTGATTTATGTTGGTCATTATTTCGTTTACCTTTGCTTTTTTAATTTATTTCAACAATATAACACCTTTAAACGCGCGGGAAATTAAAACAGCCTCCACCAGTGGCGATATTTAAATGGAGGTACTTTCTGCACAACCAGGGCATTCAGTCTTGCTATTGGTCGTTCACCTTATTGACGCCTTAGACTTGCTCACTTTGTATATATCGCCGGATAATTGGAACAATAATTTTGTACACACAATATATTATTATTTTTCATATATGTTGTTTGATTTCAAACTAAATTTTCGCAGCCGGCATTTTGGATTTTCATTTTGATTCCACTATCAGCTTTAGCACTCTCGAAAATCATGAAAAACACACCCACGATGGAAAATTTGAAAATTTTCGCAGCCGTCTTGGATTTTCATTTTGACCAAATTTACGAAGTCGTATAGAGGGATAACGCTTTTTCGTTTCGTGACGATTTCTAACAATTTACGCGCGTTTATAACGCGGCTTACGTTAGCACCGTAAGCCGCGTTATAGAACTTCGTTCCAATAATATCGACACGACGAAGAATAGGATTTAACCTATCATTATGCCAAACCCTTTTGTTACCCCAAACACGATATTTACTATTTAGCCCCAACGACCCCAATTTCAACTTGTCAGTTTAATCTTATCAGCCTACGTAGCGTGCCTAACAAAATAATGTAATATAATGTTAGATTTTCATCTTAAAATCCCTGTTTAATAAATTTACATGTATTTGAATATATATTACGCTTGTAGCTAAGGTTTTAATGTATATTAATTGTAGTAAGGCCTAAGGAACGAACCTAAAAACCAGTAGGATTTAATTACGAAACTAAGATAAAATTTTCTTAGTTTTTATTAGAAGAGATCCGTGATAGTAAAGGGGTCCACAAGTTAAGTATTTAGGTGATTTATAGTAGATTATACAACAAGTGAAAAATATTGGATTTTAATTCGAGGGACTAACTTGGATCCCGAAAGCAACGAAGGATTCTAGATTAGAATCCTGAGCGGAGCGAGGGATAAAAGGGCTGAGATGAAATATTTTTTTCACGAGTTGTGTACTCTAATTTTTACCATTGACTGCGAGAAAGTAAATATTAGTATGAGTAACTTAATATTTATATTTATCACATTTTATTATATACGAATCGGTAATACGGGCGCACAAAGAAAACGTGCCATGTTTTCGGACGTTAGCACTCTAGATTTCTTTGGCTCATTACCCTCGGATAGCCGTTTTAAGTATACTTTGAGTAGTTTGAAATATCAACATCGTGTTTGATTCTTACTGTGGTTTCTTAGCTTTTTGATTATATGATTATGCTCCAAAGTGTCGACGCCTTCTTAGTCTTGGATAATTCGTTGAAGTAGTTAAGAAATACGGACTCTGAGAAGGAATTGGCGCCATTCATTCGTGGTTTTCCAGATGCAGAACAAATTGTATGTTTTCAGGTACAAATCCCGAGATTTTGGCGGCAACAAGTTATCTACTATAATTGCTGCTTTAGAACGAAATGCTTCCGGAGTCAGTGTCCCATTTCCGTCACTGGAAGAATTCATTTTATTAACGAATTATATGAACTCATTTTTTGTTAATAGATTTTCCAATGACATAAAACAACCACGATAGCGGATAGATAATAATCTAACTAAAATTGACGGGATATTAAACAAAAAAAATTGTCCTGCTCTATGGAATAGCTCCATTTAGTCAGGCAGTAGGTAATTTCAGCTCATTTTTTTTTAAAACTATTTCGTATATTTCGTGCTTGTTCCTATGTCAAAATGTATTTATTCACTCACTGACTAAAATATAGTTTTATTCACTGTTATCGATGAATAAAATGCCCTTTTTTCGAGTGGCAATGCTAAAAAGAACATCTATGTAATAATAACTGTTAAAGTTACTGATAGTCAAGGGAAAGTTAATTTCTGTTTTATGTGTAGTAGAATTTTTCAAGCAAAAGTAAATGGAAAACAAAGGCTGTTTTTCTCACAAAATAATTTGTTTACCAAGACAAGCCTAATATCTATTTTAAATAAGAATATCTAGGTCGGCCTCAAGTATCAAGATATCTCCTGGGAACCGAATCAGAAATCCGATTATTCATGCTAGGTTGATCCCAAATATTACTCTTTAAATACAGGATGTTTCTGGGATATTTGAATAGATTAAGGACAATGATAAACTGAGGTTTGTAAACGCATTAAAAGATTATTTCACTGAGAACAGGCTTGTAGTTGTCATGCGAAACAAAGCTTCTTAAAATGTTTCGTAGGCATAGAGGCTACGTGGTTGTAGCACAATGCTACGCCGTAGCTTGCCGCGTAGCTACGCCTAGCAGACGCCTACAGCTTTTAACTTTTGAAACCTACGCTGGTGTTTTTTTTGATAATTAAGATATTTTTATTGACTGCCTAGTATTCGCAACCGTGACTGGTGAGTGAGGTTACGTTCGATACCTATAGAAAGTGAATTTAAAAAATCTTTTGATCCCGAAAGTACTGTTTGGTTTTTCATTTAGGAAGTATGTAATAATCTCTTATGAAATAGAAATTATAACAAAACAGTTACTAAAATGTACCTGTACTATAATACACTTTTTCTGTGTTCTCCTTCAGAAAGTACAGGCATAATTAAAAGTTGTGACAGTGATTTCGATTCAGCATGTACACTGAATTTTCCGATGTCCGAAAGTTCAAAGGAACATCCTGTACAGATAGCTGATATATAAAAATATCCGCCCACTTGTTGGACCATCATCTGAGGCACTAACTCGATGGAGGTAGGAGATTGAAGTCTGATTCGATTGAGGCGCAGACACAATAAGAACGCTTGGATTCAACGTTTTTCACTTGCCTTTGCACCGCAAAGAAAAGTTATATCTATTGGACTTTGTGGTTGAATTCACATAGAATTAGAAGAGGATAGTTGTTGTTGGATTTTTCTGAGTTTAGGTTTCCTTGTAATGGTTTATGAATTGGGGGCATGTACCTCAAAGATCAAAGATACTTTTTTACAAAAAAAAAAAACAACGCGACTTACGATTTGTATGTCGTAGGTTTGAACCCCGACAGGCCCTTTACTTTGTGTGAATTATTTCAGCAACACTGCTCTCAAAACGGTGAAGGAAACTGACATGATTGTTCTAGAACCAAAAATTCGAAGACATGTTACATCCACCAACCCGCACTGGGCCCACGTGGTGGATTATGGCCCACTCCCTCTCGCAGAGAGGAGGCCTGTGTCCCAGCAGTGGGAACACTATAGGTTGATTATATTCTCAAAACGATGAAGGAAGACATCGTGAGGAAACCGGCATGACCTAGAATAAAAAAATCGAATATATGTGATATGACCTATGTTCAGCAGTGGACGTCTTTTGGCTGTAATGATGAAGATGATGATGATATACGAACTCGGACTGCCCGCGTGGTGGATTATGGCTCACTCCCTTTTACAGAGACGACTGTGTCCCATCAGTGGCAATATTATAGGTTGATTGTAATATGGTAAAAAGATAGATTGAATCTACCCGACGACACTAACTTAAGAGCGCTTATCCTAAAAGTTGGCAACGTCGCAACTAGCTGTCAAATATTTACCTGTTTTGATTAATTTGCCAATATTACTGTATGGATGTTGATTATGAAATGCAAAAATTAATATCGTAACACCGAATTATTAGATGTAAAAAAAGTATTTGGAAATTTGCTAAATGCCTTTTATACATCTAAAACGGTTACAACATAAAAATCAGTGTTATAAGCCACATTTCATATTTCCATTATAGTTATATTGCAAAATTAATCAAAATAGCGAAATATTTGACATCTATTTGCGACGTTCCCAACTTTCAAAATAAACGCTCTTAATGCAAGCAAACACAGTTGGAACTTTTATTTTTTTAAATAAGGTGAACTGTAAAGTGAAAAATATGAACTTCTGATCCCCAATAAAAATGCTGCAGTGGCACCATTCGCCTCTTCACCCAACACATCTGTCCTGCCTAAAAACACAACATCGCTCCAGCAAAAATTAAATTCCGCGATGTCGTCCTAAGTGCCTTTTTAAGCTTCGTAATTAAGAATTTCTCTTAGTTACCTCGCTTCTGATTTACGGCATGAAATATGGCGAATAAAAAAAACTCGAAAAAAACGAGACGACCAAATTATTTCGCTGTTCAGTTAATTTAAAGAGGGACTCTTATCACTTAGCCCTTTTGAAGAATAATTTGAGTTCGCACTAACTTTTTTTGGGCCTAAGGCGTAGTGAATAGGGCTTTAATTTAGATAGATAGGAAGTGTATTTTTAGAAGGAAATTAATAGATCGGTCGCTTGTGAAAAGTTGAGAAGATGGCCGAGTTTTTTAATGTTTTATTTTGGGAAATAAGCAGATTACGACCTTACAAGTGTCTTTGGAATATTGAAGTGAAGATTAGCAGATCTTAAAAAAAACGAAAAGCTTCGTCTAATTGGCGATAGCTATTGTTTCTTCGATTTCAAGATTTATTTTATAATTTGACATGTAACTTATTTGATATCAGATTTTTTGTCCATTAGGGAATTTATTTTGCCGGTTTGTCTACAGTAAGTTTTATCTCCAGCTGGGTGAATTTTACCCTATGGATATCATCGTCTATTTGTCATTGAATTGATGTTTCCTACAATACATGCCTACGTTTGACCGTCAATCGCTAGATATCGCAACAGAAGCACATATTCCCACTCAATCATAGATGTCAACTTGACGTGTATCGAAGTCGTCTCCGCATCGTTACGTCATCACACGTCATGTTGTCTCTCATCACAGTCAACAAAAATGAAATAAGCATCTTGCTACTATGCTGTCAATATTCATAGATGTTGTGTCCGTAGTAAGGTTTGAACTTAAGACAAACTCGTAAGGCTTGCTTTCAAAGACTTAAACATGGATTGGAAGTAGTAAGTTAACAAGTTAGTTGCTGCCTCTTTTGTTGATTATACCTAGACTAGGGATAAAGCACGAGGTTTTGACATTGATACTTGTCCTGTTCCAAATATCAAGAATGAAAATATCTATATGTAGGTATATCTATATATACAATAAAATAGTAACGAAATCAAAAGCGTACATTGAATATTTTTGGAAAAAAGTAATTGATACGAGGTGTGACAACGATTCTGATGCCGAAAATACAGTTTTAGAATTTTTATCTGTTTCTCTGGATGTAGTTTCTGAATTCCGGCGTAAAAACTACTATTTAGTTCAGTTTTTGCGGCTGAATTCAAAGTATTTAAGTGTGCAAAATTTCAAATCAAAATTTGCACATTCCTTAAAGATCTGGTCATAGCTATTATATTATCATGCTGTTTGCTATGGGGGATAAGCAATATTGCATTATTTCCGTATTCCTGATCAGTTATTGCGAGATTTAATTTGACAAGAAAAAATGTTATAAAATTGCAGATAGATACAGATTTAAACTCGTAAATGAATATCTTGACATATTTTAGTTTAAAATAACAAAATGAACCGATGTTGTAAAGCACTAAATAAAAATATCCTAAGTAATACCTAAGATACGATTTTTTTGTTGTTGTAATTACTGTGCAATTTCTAGTCGCATTATTTACTGCGTTTCTGTCGGCATAGTGAACGTACAATATTACAACAACAAATAAACGATGGAATTCATTAATTTGTGGTCGTGGTGTAGAAGAATGTAAAATAAGGTAAAAAAGTTAGTTAAATATCTTAGGTACTACTTGTGTTTGTTTTTTTAGATTCAGATTTATTTAAGACCTCATAACGTCTTCTATATGCTATTTCAAGGTTATCCATTCTCTACCGGACAGCCTGAATATTTCGTGTTGTTCCTTATTAAGATTTATGAGTCTGGCATTTACCGAATCTGTCATTTGTTAATTGAACAAAAATTATTATGTCGACGGGAAGAAATTAAACATCTTGCCACTATGCTGTCAATATTCATCGTTATATTGTGTGCGTAGTAAGTTTTGAACTTAAGACAAACTTGTATGAGCGGTGTCAGTGTACTCTGTTTTCGCTCAACGTGGATTAAAACTAGTTGCAAGTTCAATACATAATACTTCCTTGTTCACGTAGTCTTTTCCCAACACAAAGTTGTGGTTTGAATTTCAGAACAACCGGATGCATTATCAACCTATAATGTTCCCACTGCTGGGACACAGGCCTCCTCTCATTGAGAAGGAAAGAGCCGTAATCTACCACGTGGGCTCAGTACGGTTTGGTAGATGTCACATGTCTTCGAATTTTTGGCTCTAGGACATGCCGGTTTGATGACGATGTTCTTCACTGGGCCACCACCGCTTTTCTTCGCAACCTGATGCGTCTTTCACAAAATTTCACTTGGAATTACTGAAAAGAAAGAAAATACAGTTCGCGTCAAATCATTTTGCCACTCCGAAGTAGGCTACAAATGACTGCGCAGTAGTCAATCTAACTTATAAAACAGTAGCGCGCATGCCTGCACGCATGCGCAACCTAACTTCAGAGCGGCAAACTTATTTGACGCGAACTGTTCAATTATTTAACACAGACTAAAAAGCACGCAATATAATTATACGGCAGATAAAAAATAATATCAAATAGAAAGTGTAAGGTGCGATGTAAGAAATTAGCAGCGGAGTGTGCTGGTAGTGCCAAAAAGGCCCAGTTCAGCAAAAATGCCAGACAACTATAAGTGCCTGACGCTGGTTTTCAACTGGACCTGAGAGTGTGATATAAGTCAGTTTTTTTTGCCTACTTATATTAAATAAATTTGTGTCAAGCCATTAAACACACCAATTATTGACCAAACCGTTACTTTGAGGTTGAATGCATAACTGCACACGATGAGGCTCTCGAGCATAATAACTTCGAGCAATACGGAAGCTTTCAAATTCCAGTAAAGGGTTGCGTAATTATTTATTATAGTTCAATGTAGAGTCATGTCAGTTTTTACTACTGCTATTTTCTGTATCTGTTCAAAATGATGCAAACTTATATCAAACTCAAAGCATTTTATATGATCAAAGAATTGGTCTGTTAGTCAGAAATTTGAAGCTGATTAAAACGAATTTTGAATCAACATCAACTGCTTCTATTACAAAATCATAATAAAAGATACGTAAATGTAACTCTGAACAAAACTATTATGGTTCTATGTACAAACATGGATAGGTACCTACCTACCTATGTGGGTTACGCGCGACCGAACTCATCGACTCGCTCGAGTGTGATAAATGTAATTAGCCAAAGCAAATATTTGCTCAAATGTTGGGCGCTTAATACCGGTACTAAGCTACCGATATTTTGAATAAATCAATTGATTTTGTTAGTAAGCCACAGTAATTATTATGGATAAAGCTCTACGAGATAAAACAATGGAAAAAAAACGAACGTTAAATACATTTTTAATTTCAAAATAAGCATCGATGTTCCTACGGAATAAACAATGTTAATTTCTCGATAAATTTATAAATGTAATTTTTCACCATCGAAATGATGAACAGAAAAAATGATTATACCTACTTAAAAACTGAAATAACCGTAAATACTCAAAAATAATTAAAATATACGTGCAGTAAATGCAAATAAATTGACGTAATTCTCAAAATGAACCACCTACCGCACCAGGATTGATTGTACACCGAAAATAAAATCACTTTGTACTAACACCAAAGACTAATATAATAAAAAGAGGGGATATTGCCACAACCTGTCACCAACATCTCGTTATATTATACCTAATTTAATTCTGCTACAATTACCTACTATTTTTACAGGTCAGTCAGTAATACAAATAATTTATTTTCTTTCACAAGTTATGTACTACTTCTAGTGGTTGAAGTGACCTTTTAGACAAAAATTGCGTCGCTCCACTTCGCTCTTCTGAAACTTAAAGTTACATGGTATACCAACAGTTTTGAATCTTATTATCTTAAGAAAACAATTCAAAATAAATTTACAAAATGAAAAAGATATGCCAAATTTTGAATTTACATAAATAAGAATAAAAATGGACAAAAGCAAAATATGTACTTTAGCAGCTAATAAAAATCTTATATTATACTTATATATAGTAGGCGTGCGTGTTTTGTGATGAATGAAGTAACTGAGAGGGGTGTATGTGTGATGTATGTGTGTGAATGAGTGTGGATTGTATGTGTTTTTTTGTGAGTGGGTGGGTGTTCGTGTGGATGACAGAAATACGATGCGTGCTGCAATAGGTCCTCGGTTTCCTCATATGTAATTAGTTTAATTGATTTAGTTATAAGTTTTTTGCATTCGTAATAGTTTTTGGTGTCTAGATGTAGTTCTTTGTTTAATTTATTATACAGTTGGGATGCACGTCAGTCAGCAGTCAGTTTGAACAACTGGAGCACAGTGCTGCCTGTTCTCATGAAGTCATGACATAATCTCTTAGTCTTCACTAAGACGAAACGGCCGCCGCTTGAAGGTGGATTTTACCAGTCAAACTGAACACGATAAGCATATCTAAACCGCGTTCAAGAGCTGTCAGTGTCATCATTGTTGTGAAATATTAACACTGACAGCTTTTGAACGCAGTTTAGATGTGCTGATCGCGTTCAGTTTCAGTGGTGAATTTGACATTAACGGCTGATTTCACAAATTAAACTGAACGCGATCAGCATTTCTAAAACGCATTCAAGAGCTGTCAGTGTCAAAATTGTTGTGAAATATTGTACATTGACAGCTCTTGAACGCGTTTAGATGTGCTGAACGCGAACAATTTCATAGGTAAAATCCGCACTAAGAGGTTGTAGGTCGAACATAGACAGGCACTTTACTTTGTGTAAATTATTTCATCACTACTGCTCTGAAAACGGTGAAGGAAAACATCGTCAGGTAACCGACATGTCCTAGACCGGAAAATTTTAAGACATGAGACAACCACCAACCCGCACTGGTGGAATTGATTAGTGGTGGATTACGGCCCACTTCTTATCACAGAGAGGAGGCCTGTATCCCAGCAGTGGGAACATTATAGGCTGATTATGCTATGCTTATGCTTCGCTAAGATACCAATGTTTCGATTGAGTTTCAAATTAGGTAACTGAGATAAGCATGTAGTTACTGGACTAAAGCCATCGTATTCATTATTTATTTATTGTGTTGCTAAACTCGAGTACCTTCTCCTCATTGTGTTTCCCTTTTAAGTTGAAACTAAAAACGAAGTAACCACCCGGTTCTTTATCGTAAATTCTTTTTCCCACACAGCTCTATTACCAAATTCTCAACACGCCCAAAACACTCAAAACAAAGAAAATCAGACTTAAAGCATCTCATCAAAAATCAAGACATTCTCCCAGCTTTGCTTTTTAATCCGCGAATTTAGTACATTTATTTAGTATCCCAAGAGAAATAGCCTTGGAGATAACTGGCGAATCCCTTCAGCAATTTACAAGATTAGCTGTATTATGTACGTGAAGACAGACAGAGGCCAAATAGCTGGTTTTTTTTCTTGTATAAATCAAATAGATTGCTTCATTGAATCTAAAATAAACTGGGATTTTGTTTTGGTCGAGTGTTTCTTGTTTTGGGCAATAGGGGTTTGGGATAATGCCTGGGTAAAAAAAAGGAAATTCTAATTAGTCCGTCAGTCAGATAATAAAAAATTACTCAAATAAAACGCATTTTAAGTTGGTGAGTGGGGGTCGCTACGTCACAAGGAAGTACAAAATCTACATACTCGTGACGTCATAGCACATTTTAACTCAATGTATCGCCGTAGTCTTTAGATTACGTAAAAAAAGAAAAATATGTATCCAATAATTTTTAATAATCTCCACGAGGGACTAAAAACTAATTTTGTCGTCATCCCTATTGATTATATTTTTGAGTAATACTTTAAGATTTCTGACGCCTGACTGATAACCAAGTGTGCATTTTAAAGAGATTGAACAGCACTATTAAAAAAAAAATGTGCCTATTTCTATCCATCCCTGTTACTAAATCATTGTTGATATACATTGTTGTGAACAACTGAACACAATAAAAGTCTCAAGAGAGTAATTTAAATCTGAAATACTGGCCCTTTTCGCCCTTCAAAATGTCTTACCTTCCAAAGATATCTAACAATGCGTAAAAGGAACCCAATATTTAATTTGATTAAAACGACGATGAAAATAGCTGACGCATTCATAATATTTCTTTAACTTCCATTTTAAATTAAAGTAGAAGATTCATATCTTTTCTAGAAAATCCTCAATGAAAACGTAATTCATAACATGAAGGAATGAAAAATATTTTTCAAGGTATAACTTCAAAGTGGTTGGACTGGTCGTTGAATTTTAAAACCTACTGGTAGTTTCATAAGTACTTAGTATTCGTACCGTGGAACGACCCGAGCAGCTTGACCAACTTTGTCAATTTTTATACTTCGCACGTGGGCGGAATGGCACTAGTCAACTACTGTACTGGATATTATAAAATTGTTTAAGTCCCCGTACCTTGCAGACGTTTTAAAAGTGGTTACAGTTGTCTCTCGTGGGATTCCTGTATTCTTCATTTCTGGCCTTTATTTTGATCAAGAGTGTTGATTGCAGCATTATATTGTCAATCAATCAGCCTAGCTTTTACCCAACGATGTCGGGGTCGGCTTCAAGTCTAACCGGATGCAGCTGAATACCAGTATTTTACATGGAGCGGCTTAGGCAGTCGCTCCATGTAAAATACACAAATTCTGCTGACCCCCACAACCCAGTTACTGGGTAACACAATACCCCTTGATAAGACTGGTTGTCAGACTTTTGGGCTTCTGATGACCCGTAACGATTGTCAAAGATCCAAGAATGACAGCCGGGACCAACGGCACGGAGCACGGAGGAGTCTCGGTATGTAAAATTGGTCATCCATCCACGGACCAACCCCGGCAAGTGTAGCTTAATCTAATGGATATATCCGTGCGGCTGTTATTACTTAGCCACGAGCTCGTCCAGCATTATATTGTATGTAAAGCAATTATATTTATATTGCAATCACCTTTAGGATTGCCAAGATCGATAATTATTGGAATCGGTGCTTAGTTGCAGCTATAAGAGGTCCATGTTAAAATCTTAAAAATCTTAAATGCCTTTTTTACATTTTATGCTGAACATGGATCTCATAAAGCTGTAACCAGGCCTCTTAAATTTGTTTGTCTATTGTTCCCAAATTTACCAAAAAAAGCATTTTCTAGATTTGGATCGCTCGTCTGTGTCATGGAGTGTATTTTCATTTTCAGAATATTTGGTTACCCGACATATTCGAAAAATATAAAAATGAACCCTTTGTACCCGTTATCCGTTAATATTGTTCCTATTTTATTTATTGTATTGTTTTTATTTTTGGTAGGTAGGTATATGTAAATATCTATGTACCTACTACGTAGATAATTGCTGAGTATGAGGTCCTGGGCTCGATTCCCAGGTCAGCCAGGAATTTTTCAGTAGTAGCCCGGAGTCTGAATTTGTGCCCGGTTGATGGCAATAGACTTCTGCGATTTCTTAGATTACTTCCTCACACACTGACTTATTAATTGTAAATTTTTTAAGAAAATCGTCTGCTTTTGCAATGTTTGTAAATATGTGAGAACCATGCATCTATCACATAAGTAATTAATTTATCTTTCGTTGCTTCATTTTTATTCATTCTTCTTTTTACCTATTGTGGTAACGTATTTTTTTTTTATAGGTGCATCGTCTTCACTTATAATTATGTAACTAATGTACCTACATATACAAAATATTGTAACACTTTTTAAAAGAGTAAAGGTGGAGTTTCTTGCTCATTCTTCTCCATACGAAAACTACCTTTTGGAAGGGGCGACTAGAATCAATATTTTTTTTTCTAAACATTGACGTTCAAAAGTGCCTTAAAAGGGCCTATTTGAAATGATTTGACTTTGACGTTTTGCCCTCTATTAATGGGACTTAACATAACTGGCGACATGTGGGTGTACTATAGGTACACCTCTGCCGAACTCTTCGAGGAAACAAGGCGTGATGTTATGTTGTAATAAAATACAATTATTCGAATGGTCAATACACTGACCTATCTGCCAAAACATGATTTATTTATTCATTGTCTGCCCGGCCCACCCGATTTATGGGCGAGTTTCGATTTAATTAAATTTAATTAGTAGATACAAATCAAACAGACCACTTCGTGTGCATATCATTCAATGATACGATTAAACGTTATTTTAAATTGTCCATTTCCGGTTCCCCTTTCAAATTAAAATTAAAGGTTTAGTCGCAGTTCATTTCAAATTGGATGACGGGAAATGCCAATTATTTGATTAAGAGTATTAACTTTGATCGAGTAGGTTCTCATTTTAAAATGGTCTACCTACTATTTCAAACCGAATTATTATTTATTTTAATCATGGCGGGGTTGCTACGGATGATAGCAATAGGTATTGTAAGAATTTATAAAGCAGAAAGTAAATTGTACGATTATTTACAATGTAATTTTATAGACCACATCACCCAGAAAAGATTGAGGAAGTTTCATAAACGAAAACTAAAATTAGGACTTTGTAACATGATGATGATGTTACCAGAATTATTTTCAAGCAAAAATCTGTACCTACATATTATAAATTAAGTTGCTTGTCGTGTCTCTGTGAGACCGCGTAGATTTTCCTAACTACGCGACAGATTTTCATGCGGTTTTCACTATCTTTCGAGAATTTATCCCGAAAGGCAGTAGTACATAAACTTACAATTAATAAAGAAATCTCAATAATTTGTCAAGTCGTAAAAACCTTGTGAAGCAGGGGCGGGTGGCTAGCGAAAAACAAATTGATTGACCAACGTGTCTACATAATTATTTTAAAGCAGTCCCGGGTAACTAAATAGTCCATAAGATTTATAAACTTCATTTTCCTCAAAATAAATTATTTCTCATCTCATAACAATCGGAGCCAATCGGAGTTCTTGCACCGACCAGTAAACATGTAAATTTTCGACCCAAAGTCGGGTCGTCTGGAGGTCGCCTATCAAATGATAACACATGTCTGGAACACTCGACTCCATCGTTAGATAAGTTTACGTTGTAAGGAGAGAACGTTGGCTTATTGAGTAAAGTTAGTAGTATGGGAGGCCTTTTGAAACATGTTATTATCATTTGGTTGAAATCACCATCAACCACCATTAATACTGCCAACCGAACAGCACTTCCTGTTTTTTTCGCGTGGTTAGTGCCTAAGCTAATGTCAGAGTTTTTGTGCCGCCCATGAAGCACTTGACTTGGCTTCACATGCCGTCGAGAAATATCTCTCAGGCACGATGTTTGGCTTCACCGTTTTTGAAGCAAGTGATAATTATACAATACTAAGCACAGCACTAAGGCGTTTCGAAATTACTATTACATAAGACTTTTAAATTTTGTTTTCAAGGTTGGAATGCCTCAACGTAATAAGCTATAGGCTACTGCAATATCTATATCACCATTCTTGTTAGTATAAAAAGAGAATGCAAAAAAAATACGTGTTAAAAATATTGTCTCTACAGGACCAACTAAACGTCCCATAGCCACAAATTCAATGGCCACCCCATGAATCTACCTTGGTAAGCAATTTGGTGAACCTCTAGAACCAAATTGTTTAGGGGTCCTTAACTCTGAACTCAGAAAGCCTCGTAGGACCTATTAGTCGTATTATCAATTCCCAGAACGCATCCCCTGATTAAAATGGACGGTACTGCTCCATTTACACGTTAGAACAGGCTTACACAATACATTATTTCCGACTATTGTTGCATATTAAACTAGCTATTGTATCAGAACCACTACATTATTTATTTAACTCTCATAAAAAGCCGAGAAGAAACCGAAGCAACATTTTTATCTCGTCACAGATCAACATAAATTCAAACTACAACCACAATAATAAGTAAATACAAATCCGGAATGGAATTCGCAATAGGCTGGCGGCACACTCCGCTATGTTTATGCAAATAGATCCGAAGTAGCAGGTGCTTCGACGAACTAGTGTAAAACCGACCTACAGATCTGCATAAGTTTGTCGAAACGGAATCGTATTATGATTTTGAATAGTGATTTAGTTGTTACTATTAATTTGAATACAGGTTTCTTGTTTGTATGAATTAATTAGAATGTGTTAGCTCTGTTTGCTAATGAGTGAACATTTGTAATTTGAGGAAGTGGCTTCGCAAACAGAGTGAAGGAAAGCGAGGGACATACTGACAGTAAAATGTATTCTGTCTAGAAAAGTAATGAACAAAGAACAGAAACAGAAATAATAGGTACAGCGCAAAATGGAAAATAACGATGTTCCATTATGTCCCATTATATCAGTACACTTTCTTCAGGCTCTTCAGAATTCAGGTCGTTTTTAAAGAAAGCAAATACCGCGAGACTTGTTACCACAATTACAATAAAAGTACCAACATTAGTGTATCTAGTATATATCTATAGCTATACATTTATTTATTTATTTATTGATCTATCTACAATTGTTACACTGTTCAACCAATTGCAAACACAAGCCAACATACAAGCTAAGTTCACAATATTAAGCGATAGACGTATCATGCAAAATCATTATTACATCATAGAAAACAAAAATCAAATCTATGTACAGAAATGACACACAATTACTAGACAATTTTATTTAAAAAAAAATTAAGACAGTCATTTACAATAGTTGGGGTACATAGTATATAGGAAAGTTACTTTTCGTGTATGTCTGTGATTTTGTTGCGGGTTTCACAATCATTTAGCGCGTTTATTCCGAAAGGTTTGTTAGAATTTCATATTGTACATTATAGTCCGGCCGTCGAGAGAATACGTTCCTGACACCTGTCAGTTGAAATCTGTCCGTTGGAAAATGTCTAGTAGTAATAAGGACCAAATTCGCAATACACTTATTCGTTAGTATAAAACTGACAGGTGTCAAGAACGCATTCTCTCTTCGCCCGGACTACGAAGCACAGCAATCTCGATGTTTTGTTGTCATTACACCCGAGCGAAGCAGGGGCGGATCGCTAGTTAAATAAACAAAATAAATGTAACTTTCTAAAACTAAGGCCTACATGTGGCCTACACGAATTTCACATGTCCTTCAACGTAATTTATGACTAAGGTAGTCCCTGATGTAATCCTAGCACAAGTAACTACAATATAGGAACGGACAGAAGGTCCGCCTTATTTCTAAGTTAGGAACAGATTTATCTAGTGATCTATTTACGCGATTGGATAGAATAAGAAATGAGTTTAAAAGAGGAAATCTGAAAGTGGCCCCGGTGACTTAAATGATATGTGGAAATCGTCTTGATATGGGCATATGATGCAGAGGAATAAGGAGAATGTCGTGAGGTAAATTTAAAGTATAAATGTGGAAGGGTATAAAAGTAGGCGAAGACCAAAGGAACAATGGATGCACTGAAAGATGATATGGGTAGAAAGAGACTACCGAGACGACGACTAATAGAGAAGGCGACTAGAATCAATTCCATTTTGTGTAAAATTGACGTTCAAAAGTGCCTCTCTTATGTGCCTAATTGAAATGAACTGTTTGACTTTGACTTTGACTATGGAAGAAAAAGACATGTGGCGTCGACCACAGGCAAATTGTAACAAGGGCAGGAGAGTGATGATGAAACAGATCACTATTGATCACCGAAGAAAGGAAATTACATTCAAGTTTTATAATTGGCGTCGTATCTACAATGGGCGGTCTTATCGCAATCTCTGCCAGACATCTAGCTTCATTTTTCCGACTGACCGACTCGTTGACAGTTCAAAAGTACCTGTAATTGGTTTAATTGAAATAAATGCTTTGAGTTTGAGTTTGACTACCCAAGGACAATCAAGGACCCAAGGGCATATTGGTCGCGGAACCGATGGCGGATTGGGCGGAAAGGTTCTGGAGTGGCGACCGCGTACTGGAAGACGTAGATGACCCAAAGATGAAACAACTTGCACATTTGACCGTCCACTGCAGGGGAAAGGCCTCAATATTCAATCAAATCCAATTATTTTATTTCCTGCATCGCATGTGAAACGTCAGAAGCTAGGCGCACGGCTCCAATTAGTCGTTTCCTATGTAGAAGAACTCGCAAGAAACTCCACGGCTACTCTTTTATTTGACGTTCAAAAGTGCCTTTTTAATGGCATACTTATTTAAAATAAATGATTTGACTTTGACTTTGAAAAATAATTGCTTTTATATGTATATTCCAATGAGCGGTTCTTTTGCTTTACATCTTAGTGTGGTTACTAACTCCTAGTAACAATGATACATTATTTAAATTATAATTTACCTTTTGTTAATTCTTCCTAATGTTATTTATTATGAAGTCCAAATGAGTTTCAAAAAGTTAATTGTTTTGATGGGTAAATAGTAAATTATTTAAATATACCAACTTATGTTGATAAATTACAGAGAAACAGGTTAACATGTTAGAAAAAAAACATGAAAAAAGGGGGGGACTTCCAACACATACTAAAGAACTAGAATGATTATTACTAGCTGCGCCCGGCAGTTTCCCCCGTATAAGTCTCGGTCCAACCGAGATAAAAATCGTATATGTTAATCCAGGTTATAAACTATATGTGTGCACAATATCATCCAAATCTGTTCAGCCATTTTTGCGTGATTGAGTAAAAGATAGACATTGAGAGATTGTTTTTGAGTGTTTTTTGAGTAAAAAACATCTAAACATACAAACTTTCACATTTATAATATTATAGTCGGATAAAACAGTCGTGATGGCCCAGTGGTTAAGGCCTCGCCTCTCATGCCCGAGGTTGTGGGTTCAAATCCAGGCAAGTACCAATGTGACTTTTTCAATTCGTATGTACTTTCTGAGTTTATCTTGGATATTACTGACATCGGTGAAGGAAAAACATCGTGAGGAAACCTGGACTTATAGTTAATATAAGTCTGAAATCGCTAACCCGTCTTCAGCAAGCGTGGTGATCAATGCTCGTGCCTTCTCTGTATGAGAAGAGGCCTTTGCCCTGCAGTGGGACAGTAACAGGCTGGTATTATTATTATATATGTACGTATTATATAGTAGGATTATAAAGTTAGGTTTAGGATTATGGATTGCTATAATCCTAATCCTAATTAATATTATAAATTACAATTATAATTTCTTATTACAATACTACCAGTAGACCTAGGCAATTAATTCCCGGGCTAAATGTAATTCATTATTAACAATAAATAGTTAATTTTAAGATCTTTCTGGAAGAAGTCATATTGAATAAAGCTAAACCAACACTTGCTACGTTAAAAACATTTTATGGAGCTATCTAAATTCTCACAGGTCAATTTATAATCTGAAGCATCATCCATTTCATAGATTAAAATGTTCCGTTTGAAAGTAATCTTCAAAACGGTTTATTTTTATTAAATTGACGTAGTCAGTCAAACTTTCTTGGAATCGTAAGCAATGAATACTGAAACGCAAAGAATTTATTCAAAAAACTTAATCCTCTTAAGTTATTAGATACTATAAAATGAGATGAGTCGTAATGTTCGTCAATCAAGGTTATTCATTTGTATAGTTGACCTTGTAACCATCGCCCTAGGGTTGAACGTCACTTCACTGACATAAATGACAGCTCTATTTGTCTATAGTTTCAACCTTAGTCAAGATTCAATTTACTGAGAATTGTTTTCAAAACGTTAAAGCAATTTACAAGGTCCACTATGCTTACTTATTTATTTATTCAGTAGTACACATGTTCTATGTTCTATGTTGTGGGGTTTGGTTTCCGCACTTAGTCCCAGTGTACCATTGTGCGTGGGCCATAGCGGCCGTTGGTGGTTACTCCAACCAGCCCACCTCCCTCCAGAAGTTTATTAAATCTCCTGGTCTGTTCAGAACATCTTTGAAAGATCTGGGTGTCCCGAGGGTCTGTGTTCTAATCTGGGTGACGCCTGTGCATTCAAAAAGCACGTGCGTGACGGTTTCCTCAGCCTCCATGCACGCCCTGCACAGAGGACTGTCCGTTATGCCTATTGTGTGAAAGTGTTTGTTCAGCGAGCAGTGGCCCGTGATGGTACCCGTCACCAGGCGCAGGCCGTTCCTATCCAGGCGTAGTAAACGCCGGGTTAACCCGGTATCCAAGGATGGCATGGCTTCCTTGGACTGCCTGCAGCCCGGTGTCGAGGTCCACCAGTGCTCGGCTTGAGTGTGGTTGAACTCCTGTAGCCACCTGCGTATCTGGTTGAAGGGGATGGGTACGATGGGCTCGGGTCCACAGACTGCCGTGCTGGATCCTCGTCTGGCAAGCTCGTCAGCTGCATCGTTACCCAGCGAACCGCTGTGTTCTGTAGTACACATATATTTTATAAACTTAATTTGGTGCCAGCATAAACTCATTACATTTTCTGTGCACCAAAATCATTGACTACATAATTTAGAGAATTTAAACAACTTAAGAAGCACAGAACCGGTTGCAGTATCGGAGCTTATGTCCAGCTGTGGACGTCTTTCTGCTGATATTATGAAAAAAACCGTAAGCGAAATAGTTATCTATTACTAACGAGCGAATATCGGTTATGCTCTATCATTACGATTTTTCTTAATCATCTTAAAAGATAATCGCCTTCACTATCTGAGATCAATATTTTCCAAATGACATCTGAAATATCGAGTCAGACGCTTTTCAGTGTTTCATTTTGTGAGTGAATATTTTTTTATGTGATTGACAAATTCTTTCTTGATATCTCGAAGTTACTTATTTTCGCAGTGATAAGCGTTTTGGAATCTCAAACAATTTTCACGAAATTATTTTTCGCGAAATTGTAATTTTTGTTTCGAAATTCTAGCTTACATCATAATGGAAACTTGGAACAAATGGAATTACTTAGCGTCATCATCTGCCTAGCCTTTTCCCAACTATGTTGGGGTTGGCTTCCAGTCTAACCGGATGCAGATGAATACCAGTATTTTACATGGAGCGACTGCCTATCTGACCTCCACAACCTAATAACTAGGTAACACGATAACCCTTGGTAGGACTGGATGTCAGACTTTTGGGCTTCTAAGTACCTGCAACGATTGTCAAAGATCTACAAATGACAGCTAAAACTTACTAGGCTGAGGCTTAACGTGCTTTCCGAGGCACGGAGGGGTCTCGGTATGTAAAGATGGTCACCCATCCACGGACCAACCGCGGTAAGCGTAGCTTAACCTGATCGATCGACCCGTTATTACTTAGCGTGAAATGTGAATTAAGTAGAAAGGATTGAAAACTCATTTCTTACATTATTTTATTAAAGACACGCAATACTAACAATACTGAAACACACAAAGCACAATGACTAGTACCTACTACAAAAAGTCAAAGAGTTATCATCAGGTAGGATGAAAGCCAAGAGCTTCAAATAGTGCAATGCACGAAGACGCGCCACGAAGACCCGCTCGCCATTACAGTTACAGTACAGCTGTACTTTAGTACGGAGCGGAGTGGGGCGCGTCTTCATGGATGGCACTAGCCGTAACAGTAAAAAAAAGGTCACTTTAACATATTATTTTTTCGTCTTTCTTTTTCGTGTGGTTAGTGACTTATCTGGTGTCTAAGTTTTTATTTTTTGGTCAACCTGTTTAGTCCCACTGCTGGGCAAAAGTCTCCCCAAAACTTTCCACTGTTCCTTGTATGTTGCCTTCTCCGGGCAATCGCCACTTTCACATACTGCAGTAAATGTATTCATAATTGAAAACTATTCTTTTATAGTTCAAAGCAAAGTTCTAATCCGTTTATTAAGTTCCCTAACCCACATTTATATTGGTACCTATACCTAATCATTTAAAAATCTAGTAGAATCCTACCCCAAACAAACAACATTGGCGCTTTACCTCAAAATTAGTCAATTTCGCTCGCCTAAAGCACACAGCTCGCGTTTCAGTCGGCTTAGCTTTGGCCAATTTTCATAAAGGCTATTGTAGACGGTTCTGTCTCAAATTAAGTCTGTACAGACACCTGAACACCAAGGCCTACCTAGCCTTTCTAGGCCTGATTTTAGTCTTTTTTTTCATAATACCTCTCGGGTTGTCTTAACGCCTTTTATGAGACATTTTGCGGCAAATGTTTTTCATTTTATTTTTTCACAGCGGTCAATATTTTCGATCTATATTTTTCAAGTATGTTTTAGTGGTGTATACTAAGTAAATTCTTGAATCTAGTTTTATTGTAGGTCAAAAGGCAGTCGTTATGCGGGTAACTAGAAATTCCTCATGCCATAAATTATGTAACTTTACCAGCAGTTTGGAACGCGCAGCTTCTAGTGTTCAACACTTTAGTTTGAACTGAAGACACGACAAGTTTAACGTTTATCGTAGGTACTTAAAGCCATGATTATCACTTCCCCTAAAAAAACCAATTCTTTTTCAACTTTATCTTTTTATCCTATATGACCGAATACCAGAACATTGCCATAGAATCAAAATCTATACAACAAATCCGCATCATTCCTATAAACCGTTGTATGAAAACATCTCAGATACAATTTAATAATTTATTGAATGTCAAAAGAGAGTTTCGTTAACTGAAACAAAATAAATGTTTTTCTGAGCAAATTATATTTCACATCCCCGTTTCCATATCTGTGTGGTTTTATGATTTACCTGATCGTAGATTTTTTATAACTCAAGCGAGCGCCTGAAACGTATTGGAAAATTAAATTTACATACTGCTGTAAAGGTTGGCTGAATATGAGGAAGTACATATAATGATATCGTTACTGTACGTCTGTCGAATTAATTTGTTGGAGTTGACAAATTAGATATTAGACGTTTTTGAATTCATTAGGCTAGATAATTATGACTTTTTTCGTTGGGTATAACAGCAGTGAAAATATCCCTGAAATATTACACTATCCCATACGTTATTTAATAAATTAATAAGATGCATACATTGTATAGAGCAATCAAAAGATTATGTTTATGTTTAATTCTAATAAATTAAGAAGGAACATAATATGTAAATCATTTTCATAGTCTCACAAAATATCGTCAGCACATGTAAACCAACCTTTTCAAGTGAATTTTCAACTCCAATTCACATAAGAATAAATCACGAAAGATTCAAGGTGGCACTGCTGCGGTCCGGAAGCGTTACGATGACGACACGACACCGGCACGATACCGACCCGACTTACCTTAGCTCCTCACTTTATTTGGTCCCCTTTCACAATGGGAGTTCGTACTCAATTGTTTTATTGCGTCGCTTTCTTTTGTATGGATTTGTTTTCCATCAGTAGATTAAATTAATTATGTTTTTAGGGGAAATGAAAATCTGTCGTGATTACATCCAACTGCTGGAGTGTTATCAATAACTGAGTATCTTTAATTTGTTTTTGTTCTCACATGATTTCAGTGATAAAACAAATATTTTTGAAACCTCTATTTTATTAATACCCCAGATTTATTGGAAACCACCGTAACCACTTTAGTCCTTAAAGGTATTTAAAATGAGTTTATTCAAACTTAATAATTATACAAAATTTATTAAGCTCACAATTAGTAACTACGTCATCAGTGCGGGAGCAGAGGGCGTTTATTTTATTTACAACTCATTCTCATTTTAAAGAAACTTGATTAATTTTCTGGAAAAATTAACTTTACTTTTAACTTAACTAACTAGTTTGCAAAAATCAAATCAAGAGTCTCAACAAAGAGCATACAAATAAGTGAAGAGTCCATTTGTTTGGAACGGTAAATTGGTAGAAAAATGAAGGGCTCCAAGCGACTCGTTAAGGACCACGTTTTCGCCGGGAGACTTATAGGCCGAATAAATTACCATTTTATTAGAAGAAGGCGACTCCACTCGGACAGAGGCGTTTATTAATAGAAATTTTATACGATGAAATAGGAGAGCAGTGCACGGTTGGAAAATAAAGCTCTGGCTAAACTGAATCGAGTGAGCGAGCGGGATGCGGGGCGCGACTGTGCGCATCGCTTGTTTTAAAGACGTCACGCGAAAGGAAGTCATGGAACTAGTCGCGACAGTTGCAACAAATTCATACAAGTTTTGTCAGCGAATTTTGCCCCGCATCCCGCTTGCTCGCTCGCTTCAGTTTGACCAGACCTTTAAGATGCTATCTACAGCAAAAGTGTTTGCAAAAGCTAGATCGGATGATGACGTACAAATGACAACCCAACAATTTGACAATTTGGAAGTTTTTTAAATAGAATTCTGCTTTATTAAACTGCAGCAGTGGGGCGAACACAGCCTTGCGACATGGCTCGACTCACACAGTTTATGTGTGACTCGAGCCGACACTGTCGCTGTCGTGAAAATGTGAGAATTATGTAATTTTTTGACAAATATTTATGTCGCATTGTCAGTTTAAATAAGGGCCCTCAAGGAGACTCAAACAGACCAGCAAAGCATAGCTCCAAAGAGAGGAGGCTTATAACTAAGAAGTGAGTATAAGATGGCATTTAGGTACCTATAATATACCTAACTCATGCTGCAATGGATGAGTTCTTGATAGAGATTGTGAAGTGACAATGTGGAGTTCACTGACAGAACAGTTACAGTAGCTAACTAAATCTAACTACATAGCCAGTCTCATGACGCTTTTACCCGCATTCGTAGTTATATCTCATAGTTTCAGTTCCGTGCTCTTTACCATTGCACCTCTCAGTGCCTCAAGCTCACCGTTAACGGATGCGATCACTCGAATACATTCGGTTAGGATAGAAATGCGCCGGAATTGTGGCACAATACAACTGTGTAATGCGGGTCCTCTTAGTCCTCTTTATAAACTGTCCTACTAAAATATGGAAATGTAATACTCAATAAATGATCGGACTTTTTGGAATAAATGTTTGAAAGTTCGTTTTTACATGAAACTACCAACCACCCAGCAAAATGTTTCCAGTTGCAAAGACTTGCAAGATAAAGTTAGTAACCAACTACAGCTCTGTCGCAAACAAAAATATTCAGGAGTTTTAATAAATATTTATTTCAGGAAATAACTGCCACAGTCAAGCCCGAGTGGGCGTCGCATAAATAATAAAAAAAAAAAACTGGAAACTTAGTCTCTGACCGACGAAACACGTTAAATCTTAATTTTAATTTACAAACTTTACGAGAATTCAACAAAAGGTACTTTTTGATGCAAATTACTTTCAACTTTTGGCGTTTTCATTAAGGAATTGTGGATTAATGTTGTATTAGTCTACTGGTTTTTCTTTGATTAGAATTGGGGAAGTTCGTAAAAGTTTGTAGGGTCGCTCTCTTAATTTGAAACTAGCTCTCGCTTGTGTGATAATTACTCGTGCGGAAAGAATAGGCGACCTCTCTCTTTGATGACCCACGGACGTCGTAAAAGTGGCTAACGAAATTATACCTGTACATAATTTTGTCGAGTAGCTCAGCTTTATTTTTCTAAGCATTAAAACATTAATTAATCACAATGAGGAAAAGTCCTTGGGACGTTCAAATTGACAGTCCAATGCCTTTAAATCTGTCGTTACATATTATGACACTAACTTAAAAGTAAGCTTACAAATAAAACCATTCGCAACACACACCTAAATCTTATATCTAAGCAAATTGAAACACATATTAAACCGAATGCACACGAAACCGCTTTGGCTATAAATTTATTCGGCATAAAACGGCGTCAGCTGAGCTAGCTAACCGCATGCAGCGCCGTGTGCAGCCCGCCTAACTACGTAATAAAATTCGAAGCCTTAGGCCACGACGGAGGCCGCACACGTTTGTCAAGTAAGCGAATTTTGCAAAAGTAAATTCGTATTGTTCTGTATTTTGAATTTAAAATAATGCTGTATTGTGAATTTTAAAGCATTATTTTGGTTTATTCATTGCTGTCGAAAAGGGCAAATTTATGATAAGATTCTTTGATGTCCTTTGTCAAGTACAGGTGCTCTCAATCAGTTTTTAGATTTGTTTTGATGTTAATGATAGTATATGCGCATTATTTTTAACAGAATTTCAGTTACTTTATGGACTAGATTAACTAAGTGACCATGAGTCTTGACAAGCTTCGAAAAGCCAGGCTGGTTTATTGCATTTCCCATGAAAGTTCAAGATTTCCATACGAACAAAAATAGTCATGACCAACTGAATGCAGGTATGGTCAACAATGTGGTAATCTCAATATTTTTCCAATTTAAATCCCCTCAATCAATTACCTGATATTTATTTCCCCGCAAATTGTACCGTTGCCAGTTAATTAACTATATTAAGTACTTTATCAGTGAAAATAGTGCCTATAAAGCTTTCAATTCGGAGCGAGCCCGCATCGCGTAGTATTAAATATTCAACGTGAAGCTCTTTGTACTTGAACGATTTTAGTGAATTACGTTTCTCTGAGCAAATCATCAATTAATTTGTTTTGTGTAAAAGATTTTGTTGTGGAAGAAGCTGGGTTTACTTGAGTTCCTTGATTTGAAGAGTAGAAGTAATGGTTTGTTTTGAAATAAGTAAATATTGTAAAATACCTTTTTGGTGTGAACTCCTGAGGCGATTTCGTTTCTGAGATACACCTCAAGAGGTACCTGAAATAACGTATTCAGTGTTGGCCAGGTGAAACTTAAACATTTATAATTGCATTAAATTGCAGGTTTTTGCCTACTTTGAAAAAAAATAAGAAAGGACAAATAATCAGAATCTATATTAAAACAGAATTGTTATTAACTTACTTCGCTTGACATATCACTAATAAAAGTTACAACAGTACAAACAGCCACATATATCTATTATTAGACATACACACGCACACACACCCACTCACATACCCACACACACACCAACACACATACACCTACCCTCACACACAAACAGCACACACACTACAAACAGATGATAAATAGATCGATCGACACAATTTCACTAATTCACTTTGAAGGGTACAACTAAATTTACGCAATCATCTGACCGAACACTGTCTCTTAAGATACAGGCCTCCTAGTTTGAGAGACAGGGTTTATATTTTGTCATATAGATTTTTGTAGCCTTTCAACGTTTGTATAAACAATTATGTATAATTTAAGTATATCTACTACTGTGTTTAACTTGTGTCTAAGTATTATTTTTTTATCCAAAAATAATACATATTTTAATAATAATACATAAACATATTTTATTATTTTTTATTATTTAGTCAAATTCTAGCAGGAAACGAAATAAGACAATAGTTTTCTTAACTAATAATATCAAAACGATAGCCATAAATGTACCACAATTGTAAGGTTATTTGCAGTAAATAAGTAAGGGTCTAAAAGGCTGTAAAAGCTAATGGGAAACCTATTGGTAATGGTCACCGCGAAATCCTTAAAGTCATTATTTTTGATTTACTCTCTATTATTGCCAACATTTATTGTGCAGTCATTTGTTTAGTTTGGTTTTCGTGATTTCGTTATGAATTTCAATACCTTTTGTAAATTTTCACAAACAATAGGGTCTAAACATGTATAGGCGTCATAAAAAGCTACTAACTAGTCACTAATTACATAATTGAAAAGGTTAGACAGCTGAGCAGAAGCCAGGTGCGCTCTCCCCGGGAGTATTAGCAAGTAATGCAACCTTTATCGGCGCCGTAGCCTTGTTAGTTCTACGCATTAATATAATTTAATTTAATTTAATTTCAACACTTTATTAGTGGCTTTTGTGTACATGATAATTATTCAGATTTGTTACAGTTGTAATAGCAATCATGTCATTTCGTTTAAATAGGTTTTTATTTTTATTAATTTATTCATATTTTATATAAATTCTTTTCTATTTTATGAATGTGAAAACGCTGTAGGCTTAGTGGACTGTAGATTTGTTGACCATCTTCTATTTTGTTAAATACCTTGTACTTGTTGAAAGACCTACACTGTCCTCCCATACTTATTAATACTGTTATTTGAAAATATTATAAAGGCCAATTATTTTTAAAAGAGTAACCGTGTAGTTTCTTGCCGGCTCTTCTCCATAGAAAACGACCAATTGGAACCGTGCACCTAGCTTCTGACGTTTCATAAGTGCCCTTGTAGGTTTATGTGAAATAAAATATTTTGGACTTGAACTTGTATTTAATTATATGTAACCTATCCTGCTGGTTTCAATAATCTTTCTACACTACCTGGCAGTGGGCGGCTGGCGCAGTCGACTTCCAAAGCCCTAGCCGTTACAGTGGAATCTTGGGCCGTTACATTACAGGCGAATGCTCCCGGTGAGGGATCATGAGTAGTTGAGTACCTACTTCTTTCAGTTTCTTCTTTCTATTGGTTAGTCGCAAATTTATCTATTAGTGTCCATGGAGTTTCTTGTCCTTTTCCTCCATAGGTTACTACGCTTTGGAATGGGCAACTAGCTTCATATTTCTGACTGACCGACTCCTTGACAATTCAAATGATTTTTTTAATTTTCTTCTTTTTTATCTGTAATAAAGAGTATTCTATTGTATACAAAAGTGCCTGAATTTGAATTAATTGGAATGAGTTTGAGTTGATTTTTAGCATAAAAAGAACAACACTAAAGTTGAAGCTTAATGAGCTCAAACAAAGACTGGGGGTTAGTACTGTTTACGTATTTAGTTGGCAAGCTTTTATATAAGTAAACAAACAAATAATATCCGTCAATGTCGATGTAGGTACATTGTATACATAGGTATAACTAGGCCGGATCCGTAAGTAGGCCGATACGCAGTTTGTAAATGAATAGAGACACTAATTGAACAAGGAAAATTGGGATCGCGTTGTGTGGTAACTTAACACACCCTTCGACGTAAGGAATGAACAACCAAGTCTTTATCCAGTATGTGAATGTAAATGTATGTGTTTGTTTTTGAAGATCAGTGTAAATTGGAGTTAAATTATTTGATCCTATTGCTGAAAATCACATCCAATTAGATTATTTTTAAAACTCAAACTCAAACTCTTTATTGCATTTTTGTGTACATTTAGGTGTACACATGAATGCACATGAATGGTGTGGTGTGATGATGGTGTTGGGTGTTTATCGGCCGAAAACGAAAAAGAAGTTCGGCCTAATATTTTATTATTGTCGAAAAACAATCTCTATCTTTTGGTTGTCGATACGTTGGTTTTGTATACAGACATACAGCATCCTTTAATCATTACTATTTAGCCATTTAAACTTAAATCACACGAAATTTTATACTTTTCTCAATTAATTAATTAAATAATAACGTAACATAACATCACGCCTTCCAAACCCGAAGGGTTCGGCAGAGGCGTGTCTATAGGAGTAGCACCCAACTTTTCGTGGAAACAAGGCGTGTTATTGTGTCATGTGCTTATCTATACATAATAATAAAATATAGTAACAAAATCAAAACTGTATAATGAATATAATTAAAAAATAACCCGATGTCCTGAGAACCTCCTCCTTTTTTAGAAGTCCATTAAAAAGTCATTGCTACGAGGTGTTGGATCGAGTCTGATGACGAAATTTTTTTTTAATTCCGCTTGCTCTTTTCTGTTTGTCTGAATGTATGTTCCGGATTGGTGCAAAAACGACTGAACGGATTTGGCACACAGATAGTTTATAACCTGGATTAACACATAAGTTACCTAGTTTTTATCCCGGTAGTACGTTGCTGTGGGATATTTTCGACAACCACGCAGGCGAAGCCGCGGCCAAAAGCTAGAAAGAAAACAGACAACAGTTTTCACAAAAGATCTTCAGTGTAAGCATAACAAACCGCCCGTGGTTTTCATTTCGCATAAGTAATGAGATTAAAGTTATATCGAAACCATCTGCAATTCATTTAAAATAATTGTGTTTTGTAACTTCCATTAGTGCTGAAACTCTATTACATGTTAATCCAATAAAAATTCTATTCAGATTGAGAAAATGCTGATTTTTTTTGAGGTAAACTGATAAACAGAATTCATATTTCATTGGCTGAGCCTTATTAACTATCCATAGCTTTTGTGAATAAACCAGCCAGGATCGTGTCCGACGCTTAAAGTAGGGTTCTGGAGGCAAAAATAAGGTTGATTTATCGTATTTTCAGAAAAATTCAGACTGTATTCAAACATACCATTGGTGATGTTAGTTTTGATAAGTAACTAATAATTTGTGGATAGGATATTTTGACAACTCTTTAAGTAACTGGATTATTATACTTATCAAAATTCTTAAAATGTACTCAAATATATGTGCAATATTAAAAAGATAATAAAAGATATATATTTTGATAGAAATACGAGTAGATTATTTTATTTCCGTTCAGCTAACCGGGGGAAAGGGTGTAAATTAAGTTACAAGAGAAGGTAAAACTATTCTATGTCCGTCAGTCAAACAGACGTAGGTTCGTATCAACGTTTTGATATATATCATGTCCAGTGAAATGATGACATTTATAATGTAATTTCGTTCAATATATATTTTTGTAACCATATTATGATTTAAAAGAGTGTCCGTGGAGTTTCTTGCCCGTTCTTCTCCATAGGTACCTACTACGCTTTGGAATGGGCAACTAGCTTCATCTTTCTGACTGACCGACCCCCTTGATAATTCAAAAGTGCCTGTAATTGGTTTATTTGAAATAAATGCTTTGAGTTTGAGTTTAAAATAGGTTTTTATTGTTATTAATTTATTTATCTTTTTTATAGATTCTTTTCTATTTTGTGAATGTGAGAACGCTGTAGGCTTAGTGGACTGTAGATTTGTTGACCATCTTCCATTTTGTTAAGTACCTAGTACATGTTGAAAGACCCACACTGTCCTATACCTAATAACACTGTTATTTGAAAATATTGTAAAAGCCAATTATTTTTAAAAGAGTAACCGTGGAGTTTCTTGCCGGCTCTTCTCCATAGAAAACGACCAATTGGAACCGAGTACCTAGCTTCTGACGTTTCATAAGTGCCCATGTAGGTTTATATGATTTTTTTTTTTTTTTTTTTTAATAAATTATGGTTATTTGCTGTTCCTTGTGGAACCCCAAAACGCTTTGAAATTCAAGAACGCAAAGATAAAATTTCATTCAGCGTAGACCCATTTTTATAAACTAAATGGCGGTGATTTTGTGAAGATAAAAATGCATTAAATTATACCTGGATGAAATATGGTTAATATTAAATTCCAATCAAATTGATGGGGTATAGTAATAGCTATTATAAGGGTTAAGCTGTGCTGCATCTAGGAGCATAAGTACGTACTTATATTGAATACGTGAGCAGAATGAATACCGATGCTTTACAAAATGATCTGGGATAAATATAAAATCGAGAATATCATCGTTTTGTGTTGAAATAAGGCTTATGGTTAATTAGCGTCCGATTTATCGAATAAAAGGTTTTTCAAATGAAGAGGTTTATATCTGAATAGACTCTTGCTCGTGCTTGTGTATTAAATAACAAATAAAAGGTTCTTTGATGGGCTGGCGATCAAGAGGATTACAGGTTCGATCCTCGTACATTGCACATGTGATGATCATCTGATCATCCACACGTACACTTTTTTTTAAATTTTCTCATTATTTACTTAGAAAAAGCTTCCTAGGGTTGTTAAGAGTGCATTTTTTTTAAGAAGCAACTTTTCAACACATTCATGACATTTTTGTTCATTTTCTTAAATTAATTATGTAGGTAGGTCCAGTAGGCCCCACGTTAGAGTAGTAACAAATCCAGTGTAAGCAGGCCTCTTGTCCTATTGATTGATTGTTTCAAAGGTCTACAAAGATCTTTTTATGAGAATAATAATATCTGGAATAAGCTAAATCACCTCTTTTAATATACAACATGTATAAGTGTTAGTGTAACTAGAAATTATTTGATAGATACATAACTACTGTTTTGTTATGTAGAGTTTGCAGACCCACATTTTTTAATTTAAGTCTTACACTGTACTATTGAGACCCCTTACTCAAGACCAGCTCAAAGGTCAATGTGTAAACGACGTGAGGTGCCTGTCTTTTTCTTAGCGTATCGAAGGTAATTTATACAATATATTAAAATAACCCTGTCTGACCTGAAAGGTAATGCAATAACATTACCAAAAAGTAATAAAGAATCTTATTATTATTGAAAATAAAAAAATTATTGCTATTTAAAATTCATATTACCAAAATTACCCCAAATCAACAAAAAATTTGCAAATTTTCAACAAGGGTCATACATAAGTTATGACTTGTATATACCCGCTAAGCGACGACAAGTACTACCCGGTAATATTCCCCATTGAAAAATAATGTGCTGATTTTTTTTATTTTTTCCTGTAAATTACAACATATATATAGACTCTCAGTACGATACCTAACAACACCCTCATGGATCGGACAGTCGTATCGGTTTTTTAATAATATTGTATAGAGTCAGCCCAGAACTTGGCTACGAGTTTGGCACCTTCAATAGCGTCCATCAGGTCCTGCATTGGCACGCAACAAGACATGCTAGACACTATATTAAGTGCCCCATTTACACTCCAGGGCAGAGTCATCTGTGAATCTCAACCTGAGCAGGTTCTTCTTACTTCAACCTACCTTTTTTTTTTTAGGATGGGATATTTTCAAATAACTTCTCCCGCTCTGGGCCGAGCGGGAGGGCGTGTCAGACTTTTACTGACTAAAACCCACCCGTGTTCCTTTCGTTGCCTGTGTGCTGGGGTCGCCCCTTTCGGACAAACTCGCAACACCGGCAGGCATTGGCCCTTTCGGACTCCCGACGCCCGGGGCGTCTCCTGCGGCGACTAGGGGCGCGAGGGCGTGAATCTTGCCTTTCCTTCGCGCGCTCCGCCTCCTCCTTCGCGAGCATTACTGCTTCGCAGAAGGAGGTGACGGCCTCCCATGCACTCTCGCCTGACTCTGGCCTGAACCAGGGCCGGACGCGAGAGATCGCCGCCGCCTATCGCCTGCGTGAGGACACGGCGCTGCCCCGCCCAAGCCGGGCAGACCTCTACCGTATGCTCCACCGTGTCCTCTTCACCGGGTCCACTTCGACCTACCTGGGTCTGGAGTCTATTTAAAGACTCCAGGTAGGTAAGCCAAGGCAACTCATGTCTGGGTGGGTGATTTTCAGCAGTTGGAATGAATGGGTAGAGAAGCACTGTCTCGCCAAAGCTTTATCCTTTCATTCGACACACTTCAAGGTCCCTGTTTTACTCTAGCATACTTAATAGTTATGATTTTGCACTTGTAATACGTTGTTTACTTACTCCTAATCCAATAATACTAACAATCTCTAATCCATGATGTCATGGCTACTGCACACATCGTTATGCAGACATCACACATGAACGCTTAATTAGAACTAGCTCATAATGGCTATCGATTCTCTTGTCTGACTGCATTGACGATTCTGAATCAGAGTTCAGTTATAAGAATCAATTCTCCTGGGGCCTATTTAATAAAACCGACAGGTGGCAGGCGACAATCCGACCATTTTGTAAGTACTTTTCATAGTTCTGCTTTATTAAGAGCGTTTATCCTAAATCTTGGCAACGTCGCAAATATCTGTCAAAAATTTAAATTACTGTATGGAAATAAGAGATTTGGCTAACTAGCGAACTAGAATATTAATAATGAATTGCAATTATAACATTGAATTTTATGTTGTACCTGTTTTAGGTGTAAAAAAGGCATTTGAAAAGTGTCTAAATACTTTTTTTACATCTAAAACTAAATATTCGATGTTACAATATTATATTGCATTTCATAATCAATATTCTACTTCGCTAGTTAGCCAAATTTCTTATTTCCATGCAGCAATATTGCCAAAGTAATCAGAACCGCGAAATGTTTCACATCTATTTGCGACGTTGCCCAGTTTCAGAAAAAAACGCACTTAAACTGGTACCTGTCGTGAAAATGTGATAATTATGTTTTTTGACAAATATGTCGCATTATCTGATACATTGGGTGCGGACTCGTAGTCACACCAGATTAAATAATAACAGCCTGGTAATACCCTGGTAACAGCTTGGTAATAGTTGATAGATGTAAATAATAATTAATAAATTAATGCGTAATTAATCGCGTATTCGACCGCAGTCGGTCGTATGTCACCATAGCCGAATGATACCGTTGTATGTACTAGCACGTGCCCGTCCGCTGTGGCATCAGCTTGACTCACTAGATGCATAAAGAACGTACCAATTATTATGTTTATATCCGTAATCCAAATTACCATATAATCAAAGAGGTAAAGTTATTTTGTTAGTATGTTTGTAATAGGTAGGTACCTAATCTCGGAAAATACTGGTCTGGTTACAAACATTCTTTTTCTAATCGAGAGCTACACTATTTCCAAGTGACATGGAATACTTTTTATGCCAGAAAATGCATGGTTCCTGTGGGAATCCCCAGGCGTCCATATATTTCAACGTGATATATCAAGTCCGAATCGTATTATCAGATTGATAAATCACTCACAAATAGAGATCTTTTTGGCCTTCCAAACGGACAACTAAAGTTGTAAAACACGATGAAACATCACCCCCCGTCACACCCTAATCACCAGGAACAACCTCTTCATTAAAATAAATGGGTTTATACATAATAAATATTCATTCATCACCTTCGCAGAGATAATGAGAAAATTTAATTATTCCGTGAAAAATAAACACTTTTCTCGTAAATTTTTAGACTTAATTAACTAAAAGGACAGCCTGCTAACATCAATCTTCGGTGTTTTTTAATCATTTATCTTTTAAGATCATTCTATTGATAGCGTCTGTAGAAAGTTCTAGATTAAGGTGATCTTAAGGGTACTCAGAAATAAAATTAAGTTGGACTGGATACAGCTTAAGAATCGAATTAACTTAAGAGGCCGTGCACGAAATCGACTGATTTTGATCAATTTTGTTCATTAGATGTGAGCAAGAGAAAAATAACAGAATCAAAATTATTTGTGATTTGAAAAGTCGAGTTCTTTGTTTTGCATGTGGCTGAAAGGAATTTTTCAAATAAGTTAAGTATTTATGGAAAATCACAAATATTCGCAACAGGATTTCCGAAAAATGACGCAAGACTGACTTTTGATTAAGTAAACCAAAGGCGAAATAAAGTATATTTTCGAGACCGCAAAAGTAATGTAACGATTAACAGGTGCTTTGACTGACACGAATGGTTTAGCACCACAAAAACTGTACTTTTATAGTTACACAGACTAAATGTTTCAATTATTTCAAGCTTTCTTACAATTAGATAAGTTATTGACGAAAAAGGGTTTTTTTCGTGCACGGAGTCTTAAGAATTAGCATCACTGCTTTCTGCTGACTAGTGAAAAGACGCTTATAAATATTATATACCCCATAATACGCCCTGCAGTAATAAATTGTTAGAATATCTTTTCTCATTCGTGAATTGGCTGGATATAGGTGTACATATTATAGTTTTCGTATGGAGAAGAATGGACAAGAAACTCCACCGTTACTATTTTAAAATGATTTGTAATATTTTGTATAGGTATATTAGTTATATAATTATATGTAAAGACGATGCACCTAGAATACAATTACTATACCACAATAGGTAAAAGAATTAAAAATGAAGCAATTACAGGTAAATTAATTATGTGATAGATACATGGTGCTCACATATTTACAAACAGTGTAAAAAAGACGATTTTTCTAAAATTTTACAATTAATAAGTCCATGTGTGAGGAAGTAATCACAGAATGTAAAATCAATGTCATATAATAAAAAATATATAAATTATATATTAAATTATACGTTGTTCTTCTAAAACGCAACGGACTTTCTTGCGCAGCGGTTTTATCATCATTTAGAGAATTTATTCCGGAAGGTTTATGTGATATTAAAAAATTATTAAATTAAAAATCTTCCTCTAATATTTCTTATAAATAACAAAACAAATATTCTTCCTTATAACTTACATAATATAATATAGAATTTTCGATGTTTAGTCAAGTCGTGAAACCCGTGCGGAGCAGGGGCGGGTCGCTCGTTCATAATAATTGACTGACAAATTCAGAAAACAAGGCTTATTATTTTACAATAACAAATAAATTCAAAGCCGAGCAATGAACAGTTTCAAACAAGTTTTGTCAATTCAAAGTCAAAACTCAACTACACAATAAAGCCAATTAGATCCACAGTTCAAATAGACCTCTAAAAAAAATACGAAATCCAAATAGTTTTGACCCGGAATTTGTTTAAACAAAGCATTATTACTATCTCTACATCCGGGACTCGTATGATCCCAATAGATAATCCCGATAGTCAATTTTCCCAGTGGTTATTATACCGGAACCGGGTCCCGGAAGAACCTCGGTACTTTCAAATATACTTGGGATTTTATGTAGGAAATATGCTAGTGTTTATTAGTGCGCGCGTTCTAGTTTTATTGCGGTTACCATTGCAAAGTGGTGGTTTTATGAATATATAATTTAAACCAGGAATTTAAATTATTTGTTTGTTACATAGTTAAATAAAATTTCATGGAACTATAGTTATAGGATGGAGTGATGGTGGATGGTGGATGGTGTAGGAGTTACTTATTTAATTACAATCTCTTGGAAAAACGTCTATCAGAAATTCTTAGCAAGTCTTTATTAATCTCAAACATGACAGTATCACACAGCATCATCATTCAGAAATTCTGTTTCAAAATACGCCTCATAATTAAATTACCAGATTCGTCATACAAAAGCCTTCAAAATATCTCCGTATCTTTCCGGTTTCATTTTACATTTCCGAAACAAATTTTCTAAACGAGATTATTTACAATCCGTCCTTAAATAATTTCCTAAATCATCGTCAAACAAGACGTTTAAATGTGATCACAGTCAGAAATGACGTTAAAAATGTACGAAGCGATACCGCCAGGCAGAAAATGTCTTCAAGTTATGAATGTATAATGTTAGGAAGACGTCGCCCACGCAAGTCTCTTAATGGAAATACTGCTGTAATGGACATTTTGCTACCCTTTAGAGTAAGGGAGGACTCAGTGGAGAGTGCAATTTATTTTGGTAGTGCCTTATGTTACCCTCTTTTAGTGAGGACGGTGCACTAATTGAAAGTAACGGACCTACTAATGAAAGAGAACACCTTTTATATTATGTCACACACACACACCCATACCTACTCAAGAATATAACATTGAGTGAGAATCACCAAAATTATTGCCATTCGTAAAAAAAAAGTGCCGTTTGGACATATCGGCAGGTATCAAAGTCGAAGCGTCCTAAATCATTTTACATATGAATGGACACCAATACAGTTAGTATAGTGATTGATCCATACACTGGCGTCTTCATTAGACTTATCAGCCAATAAATCCAGTGTCATGAATAGTATAACAGGGGACCATCAATAGATTTCTCTTTTCATGAATACCATTAAAACAATTCCATCAGTAAGCGTCATTTGAAGAGTCTTTCAACTCGAAATTATACGAATACACAATGTGCAATCAAAATTACTTAAGAACACGCTACTAAAGTGCGCGCCAAAACCCTCTATATATGTTCACCCCTAACAGTAACTTATGTAATGTAATACATCCTGTTGCTAAATGGCACCCAAAAGTCGCTCAAGCTAAGGACTGGAGGCAATTAAGTTAATTGTCTTTATTACACGATGAGCGCTTTGACAAAATGCGAAATATTAAGCGCTCGTAATTGTTGAGCTGAAGGAGTCAAATTGTTTTTAAGATTTTTGCCGTGTTACGTGGGAGATGGGATGTTTGACAGGAGTTTTATATACTTTTGAGTTTGGAGGATAAAAAACGTGCACGGTCCCCAGTCTGGAATGAAGTTCCGTCTCACATATGATTTAAAATAATAACTAATAAGTTTTAACGGAATCGGCACGGGTTCAGTATTAACAGAGGATAAACAACTGGCCGCGCACAATGCTCTTCTCCTCGAATCTCACGCACACACTATATAATAGAAAGAGACAAAATCGCATAACGCTTTTTCCTTACGTGACAATTTCTACCAGTCAAATCCTACAGCAAGCCGCGTTTAGAACCTTCATTCCAAAAATGAATCGAAGACAAGTGGCGTTCCGCAGTTTTGCGGGGGCAAAACTACGAAACGCCACTTACCACGATCTCTCCATGGGGATGGGGGAAAAGCGTGAGTATCTGCGCGCTATCTATTTGTGTGTAAAGTGTACCTAATTTGTGAAGAAGTAGATGAAGAAGATGTCATTATTTTTTGTATTTGTTGCTCATGTAGAGTTAGATATCTTAAACTGAATTTTAGATAGATTAACTTGAGACTACATTGTTATCTTTAAAAATTATTAGACCAGTCAGCCATAACTTTGTTTCTACTGCTAATATTTTAGGTTTTGTTTCGACTGCAGAACTTAAATATCGCCAAAAAAAATTGGACCAATGATAAACACCTGACGTCAGAGATCGTAAAAATTAAAATTGTGCAATGAACCGCGGTCGCAAGTTACGTAATCAGAAAATTATTGTGTTGACGTCAGAGTGGGTCTCTCTCTATAAAAAATGGACTGAACAAGTGGGAGTTGGACCCCTGTTGTGGGGTCTGGTTAAACATACGAATGTATCCTTGTTACTTTTTTGCTTCATTTCTTTTTGCATACATGAACTTGTTGAACATGTTGTGTAAGTTGGTTGTTGAATTTTGTCATAAAAGCTTGTTACAGATTGCAAATTCAAAACCAGGCTTGCCTTATATTATTATGTGACTTTTTCTGATAAATTTTCTCCATTGATATTTAAATATTTTTACGCCACTAAAGCCAAACATAACTCTGATCTATTGATGTAGGTACAAGACCATGCATGATTTGTATATATACTCTTATTTCCACAAATAAAGAAGGTTGTAGGTACAATGTCCTTTTTAAGTTTATCATAGGAAGCCCTGACTTCATAGCTTTGGTAAAATTGGAAAAGTATAGTGAGTATTTTTCGCTTCTCATCTGTATAAGAATTCACCCTGCCGTGGGACGAAATTATTCACATTAATACTTTCCCCGATTCAAAATTTTGATTCCGTCAAAACAAAAAAGAGAACTGCCAAAGTTTCCCGTTCTCCAAATGTCCGAGGGACCCTAAAATCGTCTAAAATTCTTGTCCTTAACTTGGCTCGTTACAGCCCTTACAGTTGAAAGCTTAATTCAGACGTTGCTTCAAATTCAGTCTTGCAATTGATTTAATTTTGCATTTCTTAGACAGGTGGCAAGGGGAAGCTGTGAATATATTTTATTCTAATAGAGTAGGAATTTTGAAATAGGTTTATCAAATTATGTTTAGAGAAAGTAGTTGAGATTTTTTTTTTTGTGTATTAAGGCAGCGTAGATTAATAAAAAAAAAGGTTAAACGTATTCGTTAAGCTATATTCGAACTGATCTGTGAATTATTTTTACTGCAATTTGTTTTGTAAATGTAATTTTAGTTTTTGAAAATTTGTTGTTTTCTTAATTATAGTATGATAGATGACAATAATAGAGAGGCAAAATGAAAGATAGGAAAGATTATGTAGGTTTGGGCAGTAACAAACTCAAAATATGAAAGTCCATGTAACCAAGAGCAGTAGAAAAACTATAATGGTTTTAACATTATTAACACTGTAATTTGGAAAATTTTTAAAAACCATTTACTTTTAAAAGAGTAACCGTGGAGTTTCTTGCCGGCTCTTCTCCATAGGAAACGACCAATTGGAACCGTGCACCTAGCTTCTGACGTTTCATAAGTGCCCTTGTAGGTTTATGTGAAATAAAATATTTTGAATTTTGAATTCTAAAAAAATTAAGAACATAATTCTGACGTCTTTCTTACCTCTAAGTTCCCAGAGATATTCAATTCTTATGCCAAGTTTTTGCATTAGAATTTCAGATCGAAGAGATTGAGTGTTTATTTTAGCATTCAATTGAGATTTGTAATCGAGAATTGGTTTAAACTTTGTCATTGGACCAGCGATCGGTCCAGACTGCTAAGTGTGACGTGCAAGTTTAATTTGAAGGTCTTAAACGTAAAAAGAAAAAAAAATGGCAGGAAGTGAACCTCATAGCGAAAAACTAATATACCTACCAAAAACTAACTAACTACCTACATCCATGCAAATCGGCCATGGCTCAGTAATAATTATATATGCACTATGTGATAAATGCTTCAAATAGATTTATATGTTAGTGTTTTCTGATAAAAAATCAGAAACAACTGAATTTGGGATGGTGGTCTATAACCCCGGAAATCAACTGGTTATTATCATTTCAATTTGATTAATCAAGTACAGTAGGACACATAACAGTTTGGACGGTGATCCCAAAACTAGACGTTTTCCTGTATCTTGGGAATCAGAGTTACATATTTTCACTAAATTTAATGAAGGTACTCAATGATTATTAACATAAGCAAAACTAAGGTAGGTTAATTAAAACCAAAATACTTTAAAAAAAAAGGAAAAAAAATGTCGTGAGGAAAGTTTTGAGTATGAATGTAGGTAGCTATAAGAGTAGGGGAAGACCAAAGAAAAGATGGATGGACAGTGTGAAAGATGTGTGGCTGGAAGGGTGACTGTCGAGATGAAGACTAATAGAGAAGTATGGATAAAAACATGTTGCGCCGACCACAAATCAATAGGGATAATGGCAGGAGAACGATGACTTTAAAAAAAATTGGCAGCATAAACAATACACATAGAAACAGAAAATTAGACATAAATATGAGATCAGCCAAAACTAAATATAAAAATCAATAAAAAACTAAACAATTAAATCAATTTGAAAAAGAGAAAGTCACTTATAGCTCATAATGACAATTTAGGGGTATGAGGAACAGGGTGTAAAGTTCACTCATCCACCATAGAAAAGGGAGGATCCACCGACCAGACGGGTGTCATGTCTGGCGGGCCACTGCCCAGAGGTTGAAGTCGGGAGCTTGTATATATGTTCATCACGCGGTAAACTCTAATTGCACGATGCAGGATTTGTGTGACGTCAGCATGTTGTCTGACTGACGTCAGATCTTTGATGCGTAGTTCGCATGTGGTGATGGTGATGCCGCTACAACAATGGACTAAATACTTTCCCTTTGAACGTTGCGTAGATTGAATTTTATGATACTTAATTAAAATATAGTTAAGTTTTATTTCCGCAATCCAGCGGATTAGGGATATTGATCTGAGGACAAGTTATTTGGTAATGGATTAAAAAGTTTCTAAACCGAAGTAATTGGAAAAGGATTTGGTCCCGATTGAAGAATTAATTTTGTGTAAAAGAGATATTTGAAAATTAAAGTTGCATGTATTTATATTAATTAATGTTCTTTCGGCTGTGGATTAGACCGAAAATAATTTCCAATTCTTTTTTTTTTTTCTATTATTGTTCTTATGCTCGTGCCTTCTCTGTATGGGAAGAGCCCAGTGGACAATAATAGACTAGTATTATTATTTCATTTTAATACATTTAGTTTAAACCTAATCTGAACTAATTTTCTAAAGAGAAAATATTAGATTTTTTTGTCCGTTTGTTTGTCTGTTTTTATTTCACACTAAAACAGCTGAACGGATTTAGCTGATATGTTCCACATACGTAGACCATGACCTAGGTTAGGACACAGGATACTTTTTATCCCAATATTCCCACGGGATCGAGACTTATGGTGGTGAAACCGCGGGGCACAGCTAGTTTTTAAATATTTTTATTAAAAAAATTAAGAATAAACATTTGAAAATATACCCATCGGTATTAAGAACAAGGTCTAGGTTGCTGGTGATTAGGGCTCTAGAGAGAGGAAGAAATAAAGTATTATTATAATTATATTCGTATTGATGCATGAACTATAATAATAATCTTTATTGACATAATATGAGATCACAGATCATAATTGAAGCCTCTGAATCCCAAAATAGGTAAAAATCTGTATGTCAGGAGTCGCCTTCTCCCATTTTCATTACACTATATTTGTTATGCTAAATGAAAAAAAATAATTTTAGATTTACTCTCAAATGAACAAAAGAGAAAAAAATAATAAGGTTTAAGGAAGAGAGCATGCAAAAGTACAAAAAAAAAAAGATTTTTTAATATTTTGCTAAGGACGAAACTGTGTAGGTACGAGATGATATTATTATGAATAAGAAATTTGTTAATTGATTCAGGCGTGACTTTGCGGAAATCCATTATAAAATACAATAGACGACGTATATTTAGTAACTTAATCCACGTAACTGTTCTTAAAGTGTCATAAAGAATTCTGAAAGAAATCGACACGTGTTTCACCTCTTAACGAGGCATCCTCAGGAAGGAGATTGATTTGTTGCGAACTCGGAACCGACGTGTGGACACGTCAAGCGTCGAGCGCGGTGTATGCGCGGGAATGAGAAATTGTATATAATAGAATGTGAATTATAATATGAAAGCTACAGAGAGAATGAAAGAGAAAAACATTTTGTGCCGAACGCAACTAACATGAGACAATGGTTAGCAGAAGATTTTCCAATCGCGAATCAATCGATTAATATTTAACGAGAAACCTCACCTACTGCACAATGCATTGTATCCGAAATGTATCTACTTACTCAGTCTATCCACTATAGAGAATTTGCTCTCAATAACCTAGATTAATAGACAATTATTGATTCATAGGTAAGTGCTTCGACTACGCTTAGTTCTCTAGTAATGGAATAATCCTAGTGTTAATGCGTATTAAGGCATATCTCAGCAGCAATGGGTTGATCCGAGGTTGATCCATTGCAATGAAGATAGGTACCTATATGACCGCAAACCGATATTAGGGCAGTACTACTATACATGTTATGAGTATAACACAGCAAAGTAAGCAAATATAAGAGTATAAGTAATACTACTACTAACTTTATGAAGTTTAAAGTACCTGGGCGACCGAGCTCTGCTCTGGTGAAAATAGGGAATGCTCATTTAATATTATAGGATAGTTCATACTAATTCCATGCTGGCATGATAGTAGTTACTTACTAATTCCATCCTTTCATTATAGTAAGTACTTACTAATTCCATGCTGCCATGTCTGTCAATTATTTTCAATTGTCAAATGTCAATTATTCTAAGGTAGCCCATCTTGTTCTAAAGATTGGGCGACCGAGCTCTGCTCGGATGAAAATACGGAGAAAACGATATTTCCCAGATATAAGACCTAGCTAGATCGATTTTTCGCCGACGATCGACGAGATTACAAATATATATACAAATATTGCTCAATTAATAGTATCGGATAGGATAGTTCAAATAGTAGTTCAATAGTAAAAGCATTAATGGCACGGATATACTTTAAAAATGATGATCTACACTAATATTGTAAAGAGAAAAGATTTTAAATATTTTTGTTTGTAATCAATAAACACAAAATCACTGGACCGATATAAAAAAAAATTGCTTTATTATCACTGGGTAACATAGGCTATTTATAAAGATATCACACAGGTGAAGCTGCTGGCTGGAGCTTGTTTTTAGATATTTTGTTTATTTAAACTAATATATAATTATATAGCCATAAAGGTACGCGTTAGACAAGCAACTAATTTTAAATTCTGGGGCAGTCGGGTATAAAAAAGAAGTTTTAAAGCTCCTAACTTGAGACCTATATTTATCTAGACCACAAAGTATTCCAAATCTGATTCCTAAAACCGTGATGTAGCCCTCGAAACAAATCTAACGGGTATTTCACGACATCGTTCCAAGTGGAACTCGGCGTGTTAAATTAGAAGGAAAACCAATAAAGATAACCCCCATACCGCTGCGTGAAAAAATACAATCCCCTTTGTAACAGGGACTGAGGGCGATAGAAAATTGAAATTCAAGTAATATTGGAATGTGGGTCTGTATATAAAACGGGCTTTTGTTTTATCTAAAAGTTTCCCACGAGTATTTGTTTTGAGGTTATATTTAGATTTTTTTTGGTTAACCTTTTGAAAAGGATACCAATAATTGAATAAGTTAAACTTTTTTTTGCCACCCTTTCTTTCGTCTTTATATATTTATATATATATATTTTAAATATGTTTTCATATATATAATACGTATTTTTTCCACTTAGTGTATGTTGATGATGTTATAAATAACTTCCTGTCATTGTTATTTACAGAGTAAGTAGTGGTATAGGTACTAATTTGTGTGGGGTAGGTAAAACGATAAATTTAAAAAAAAAACCGTGTACCTGTCTGTTCCACAGTTCTTTTTGTAAAAAAAAGTTGTTTAAAGCCTTCACGACATAAAAATAAAATTTTCATAGAAAACTCACGAAATCACGTAACACCCTTCTCTTCAAAAACTTTCGCACTATTACCTAACAGACCGCCATCATCACTGTCAACTTTGTCAAAACTTCCAACAGCTGTCACGACATTTTTCCAGCATCACCACACACAAAACAAAGCCAAACACGCGTTAAACCTTCCATAACATTAACCTTAACTTTACTGCTAACACGCTGAAATCCGGCGTGACAAAAACTTCGTCACTTAAACCTCCTTACAATATTTTACAGCGTGCTTCTCTCGCAATAAGCAGAACTCATTTCGTCACAGGAATAAAGAAGGCAAGTCTTTATTCGAATACAATGGAACTTTGGATCCTGATAACGAATATATGCAGGCAGAGCCAGGAGACAACGCAAATCCGTTATGACACGACATAATACCGTCATCGGTTCAGTAAGGTGGCTGCCCATTGTAGCGTAACAGATTATGCGAATAGCTTACGAAGTTCGCAACTAGGGTGAGATCATTTTGATTTGTTGCCATGTTGATTAGGGGATAAAGGGATAATACAATTTGTTAGAAGCTTTGACTTAATTATTAGCTGTAATGAATTAGATATAGTTATGTGAATTGATTCATGCACCGACTAAGTTTGGTATAAATTTAATAAATTGGTTTTTATCCAAATATTCTATAATTCTTCTAGAAATTCAGAAACTACTAAATTGAATTAAGATTATGAAAAAAATGCTAAAATACAACCTAACCTTTAAAATGGTTTTGCAAAAAATAGTACGTACAATTACTGTAGCTCTGTAATACAAAGTAAATAGGCACTAAGATATCTCAACATTTTGACCTTCTCCCAGCTTTCCAAACAACGGAGCAGTGTGCAAATACCTTCGAAAGTAAGAGATCACGTCTCATAGTTGAATACGACCTTTATTACGGCCGCCCGCGGGGCGAGGCTTTGTGAGCCGTGTTTAAATAAACTCGCCTAAAATACTGACAGCCTCTGAAAAAAATACTGAGCAAATTCATAATGCTTCGAATTGTGCTGTTGGAAACGAACTGTCACTTTTCTAATTTAATAAAAACTAGCGACCCGCTCCTGCTTCGCACAAAACATCGAGATTTCGTAGGTAAACGTTACTTTAATATATAGTAATAAACTCATAAACCTTCCAGAATAAATTCTCTAAATGATCGTGAAAACCTCATCAAAATCTGTTGCGTGGTTTAAAAGAACAACGCGGACATACAGACAAACGCGAAAAGCGGCTTTGTTTTGTAATATGTGGATGTTAATGTTGTTTTTTTGTCCAGGTGATCTTGGTTAAGAGTGCATGGGGCTAGTGGTTGTCAATAGAGAACTGATTAATTAATCCCTTTCTGGCTCGATTACGACAAAGCCAGAAGGAGGACTCAATCAAAATCAAAAGTCATTTATTCAAACTAGGCTGATAATCAGCATTTTTCGAACGTCAAAATTACATAACTGTCCCACGAAACACCAGCCCTTTACCACTTCTTAGTGCTTTAGCCGGGACTTTAATAAATATTTTAGGAACAATCATTATCAGCATCATTTCAGCCGAAAAACGTCCACTGCATACGAAGGATTGCGTACCGTATTTACTCCCTTTAATTATTATTTTTTGATATAGCGGCAATAGAAATACACAATCTGTAAAAATTACAACTATTTACTTATGACGGTTAATGAGATACAGCCCGCTGACAGACAGACGATGAATGGACGGACGGACAGCGGAGGCTTGATAATAGGGTTCCGTCTGGCACTCTTCGGGTACGGAACCCTAAAAAGAAACTACATTTATCGGACTAAAACGCACACAACGTATTCTATATGAATTAGGCATTCTGCTAAAAGGCTGCAGGATATTTTTTGAACTCTTTTTTGTCATGCCTATTTTTATTTCTCACTTCCGTATATCCTACTATCCTACCTTTTTTAACGTAGGTAGTCGGATTTTCCACAGAGTATTTTTTTAAATCACCTTTACGGATGTCCATTTTTATAGAAAACCACATCCAATATCAAAAGAAATGACAAAACAAACACAAAAACTATTATCTCTTTGTACATATTCTTTCAATCAAACTGTAGTTTCCAATTTTTTCTGTTGGTAGGTACATTTACATAGCGTTTGGATCCAGACTCCAATATTCTTTGAAATCCAATTTTCTATCGAACGAGTTGTTTCATAAAACCAATATGTTTCGTTGATCTAGAAAAGAATTCAGTAGCTATACATAGTAAGATGTGACAAAGTGTTTGAGAGTTAATTATATTATTGTAATTCCGAAAATAAAATAAAAAATATAAAGTTTCAGAGATAGGAAAGTTGTGCTCACACATGCCAAGTGTGTGTAAAAGTACCTATTACAATATTTATATTGTTACATAAAGCATTATTAAATAATACCTAATTTAATACTGACTTAAAGAATATAATAATAATATAATCATTTGTTAAGTCTTGTAATATTATTGTAATAAAAAATGTTATGCAGAAAGTTAAGGAGCAAAAAACGGTAATTGCTTTGATACAAAAATCGTTTAATCCAATCAAAATAACACATCAAAATGTCCAAACTTATCATATTATTATATTAGGTTTGAATTCTCTTATTATTCATAGAGCATACACTGGACCCTCGTCAAGTAAACGTATAAATATGGGACATATGTAAGGTTTACATACGAATACAAATATTGGCGTAGGTATTGAAAACAGGACTTTCATTTTCACCTGTACACTGACATGTGAGCGAAATGTTTGGCCAGCTTCAAAACAATGTACAGTATGCTCTTGAAAATGTACATTGTGAATAAAGATTTTGTGTGGTGTGTTCCCTTCACATACAAGCTGTAACGTTTGACTGCGTAGAAAGATAATATTAAATTGGTGTAGAGAGAATTTAATGTTTATAAAAAAAATTGAGAAGCAACTCAGAAATCTCTTTTTTCATAATTTCGTGTTGTTGATAAGTCAATCAATCTGCCTAGTCTTTTCCTAACTATGTTGGGGCCGGCTGCCAGTCTAACCGGATACAGCTGAATAGCGATAGCTGAATTTTACATGGAGCGACTGCAGGCATCTGACTCCATAACCCAGTAACTGGGTAATACGATACCCCTTGGTAAGACTAATTGTCAGACTTTCGGGTTTCTGACTACCCGTAACGACTGTCCACAGATCTGATCAGATCTGACTGAAAGATCCACGAATGACAGCCGGGACCAACGGCTTAACGTGCTTTCCGAAGCACGGAGGAGTCTCGGTACGTAAGGATGGTCACCCATGCACGGACCAACCCCGGCAAGCGTAGCTTAACTTGATAGATCGACCCGTGAGGCTGTTATTACTTTGCCACGAGCTCAAGTAATAAGTGACTTAACAAAAACATTATTAATTAAAATAACAATGTTCTCTATTTATTCATGCTCATTACAAGAATCAAGGGTTTACGTAGAAACTTAGCTTAAAAATACGGAATGATTAACATCTGCGCAAGAGTCCATAATATCTCAGCTCAAATTCATTCCTAGTCTCGCTCGCACGATATTGCTCGCGGACTGAGTGAGAGCGGGACTGAGCGGCGGGGCTCCAAGTCGCCAATGGTTTAGGTAATTTCTTCTGACGGCGAAAATAATGGTAATTAAACAAAAATAATATACATAGTATCTGCTTTATAGTTCGTTCTGTTATTATGCAAAGTTTCATGATCTAATTTGAAGGATTGTTTTAATACCAGCCGTTTATAGTTCGGTTTGGAGGCAATTTTGTTTTTGTTTTCGATCGAGAAAATTTTATGGTATCGTGCTTTCGTCAAATAGCATACTCAGCCTATAATGTTCCCACTGCTGGGACACAGGCCTCCTCTCTGTGAGAGGGAGCGGGCCATATTCCACCACGCGGGCCCAATGTGGGTAGGTAAATATCAAACGCAGTACATTAATCCTCAATTAAATTATATATTTATTACAAAATTCATGTTACCATTTTTTCGATATCTCGCAATTTGAGGTAATATATAGACTCTTAACCATAAAAAATTGTCAGTTCAATTCTCAATTTTGACAAATACATTGTCATCCTATTTACGTTACTCATGCTAAGTTGTCACATAATAAAGACTATTTAGATGGTTTTGACACAAATAAGAAACCATTCGTTACTTCGATTATCATATCGCACCTTTGGTAGAACAAGGGCATAATTGTCATAAATTGCCAAACGAATGTATTTGTCCCTCCAGTTCAAAGGGCCCTTTTAAAGCATTTCTGCATATTTAAGTCATTTTGGCAATTTATGACAATTATGCCCTTGTTCTACCAAAGGTGCGATATCAATTTACCATAGACTACACTCACCTCTTCAGTATTAACTCCCCTATAAAGTAATACGCACAAGAAAAAATACGATGACCTTGTGGGAAAAAAAATAGGCTTTGAGTAAACAAGAGGGCTAGGAATTTACATACTGGTGTAGCGGACGAAAACATGGAATATTTTAGGTTCTCATCTCTTTCTAGATACTTAAGGATATGGGGTATGAAATATGAGACAGTTTGATAGTTAGAGAAGTTGATCAATTGGAACCTATAGTCACACATTATGTACGTACCGACACGTACGGTACGTACATAATGTGTGACTATATATTACCTACAAATACTAACTAACTGTTACAGACAATTCAGTTTCTTCTGACTCTGTAACATAGGTACCACTTAGCTCAGGAGGGCTTCAAATTAAAAATAACTTTTTTTTTAATGTCAATAAAACATTTTTAAATTTATCAGTTTACACAAAAAAATTGGCTTTCAATTTTATCCTCACTTTGAATAATAAATAATGTTATAAAATATGAGAAAATGAGTTTGATATATCAAAAAATTATGTTTATATTCGCTCAAAATAATAAAACCAGCTTTTCAATTATGTTTTCAGTGGCAATGGATCCCGCAGACATTTCTAATTTCCCTAGAGTACCAACGTAAAACCGAGTACATAATAATATATTGTAGTATGTAGATTCTTTACTAAAATTTGTTGTTATTAGGCTGTCTTTGAGAATTTATCTTGAGTTCACTTTGAGCTTTAAGTCTAGCCGTTTAGGGAAATGAGGGCAGATGTACGATTGAATATTCAGCCATTTTACTGAGTAAAATTACCCGTATAGCATTTCCATAAAAGCTGAAACGAATCTGCCGTTTTGATAAAGTAGGTACCTACTAGTTTATGATATTCATGTTTTTTTTTGTCTTATTCTGAAGTTAAACTTAAGTCTCTACCTATTAAACTGTCTAAGTAAATCCGCAAAGTAATTAACAAACGTTCATCTATAAGTCTGGTTTTCATTTTTAGGGGTTCGTACCTCAAAAAGAAAAAACGGAACTCTTACAGGATCACTTCGTTGTCCGTCTGTCTGTCTGACCCTTTATCTTAGGAACGCGTGGAGGTATCAAGTTGATCTTAATATCAAATACAATCAAATATAATCTATGGTCCCTTGGAGCTCTAAAAATCAAATTTCTAAATAAACGAAATAAAAAAATACGGCCATTTTTGCGACATATTTTGATACTCACAAATAAATCAAAACCTACAGGGTAGTTCTCGTATGAAGGTCTCACAGCAGATGTAAAAGAAGTCCAAAAATTGTTAATTTTTAGTTTTACACAAAAAAAATTTGTTTGCTATTACAAGCTTACATTTGCTGTTGGAGAATTGACCGTATGGACCGATTGATGTATGGACGACATGTTTTTCAACTAAAATGTTAAGTTTATTTTTGGGATTAATTCTTCCCACCTACGGAACTCTGCATTGTGCGGGGTTCGCGACGCACTTTGCCTGTTTTTGTTATTACTTGTAGTTGACAAGATTTTGTAGTTATTAATTATTTATACTTATTCAAAGTTTATGACTGGATACAAAAGTGGAAGATTAAATTGAATGAATCAAAATAAATTCACATTGATTTCACAAATAACCACTACGATTACCACTTTTTTTATTTTTTTTGAGGATGGGAAATTATCAAATTAATTATCAATTATCCCGTGTACCTTCCGTTGCCTGTGTGCCGGGGTCGCGATATCCCTTTCGGACAAACCCGCAACCCCGGCAGACGATTACCACCTAATCTATACATATAAACGGGATGCAAGTGCCTTATGCCAATAGAGCCAATTACCTTGGCATAACTCTTGACTCCAAACTGCTTTGGAAATCTCGCGTCAAAAAGAAAATACAAGAACTCGACATACGTTATAAAACTATGTACTGGTTACTCGGAAGGAAATCCAGCCTATCAATACATAATAAAATTATATTATACAAGCATAATTCTTATGCCAATTTGGACGAATGGCATCCAACTTTGGGGCTGTACTAAACGAAGCAACCTTCAAACGATTCAACAATTCCAAAACAAAGTACCTACTCAGGGATGCTGTTAATGCGCCATGGTACATTGGTAATGACGACCTCCACGGTGACCTTAAAATGGAATGCGTCACCACCATCACCCAAAAATTTACTAAAGCCACGAACACAGACTCCACCGACTTGTCAATGTCGAGACAATTCAGCTGCTAGACAACACGGACATAATGCGTAGGCTAAAGGGAACTAAACCATTTGAGTTAGTGTAGTGTGTAAATAGTGAATTATTAATAAATAGTAACAATGCTGTTTTATACATGTGTGAACAAAGTGTTTTTATCAATAGGGATCAAGCTTGAGTAAAAAAAATGAAATTCTAATTAGTCCGTCAGGCAGATAATAAAAAAATATTAGACACGTATTTTTTGCTATACCATATTAATAAAAAAATACTTAGATAAAACGCATTTTAAGTTGGGGAGTGGGGGTCGCTACGTTACTAGTATGTATAAAATCTACATACCCGTGACGTCATGGCACATTTTAACTACTATTTTAACATTGTATCGCCGTAATCTTTAGATTACGTAAAAAAAGAAAAAATACGTGTCCAATATTTTTTTATAATCTCAAAGACAGACTAAAAAATTTTTTTTAGTCATCATCCCTAATAACAGACCCTAAGAAAGTGCTACGAAATTGACCTTGTGTAAACGTGCAAATTGATACTATTCTTAGTTATAACATAATCTATCTCGTAAAATATTAAGTAAGAATTAAATTACTTATTAGTAGTCTATTAGGCTAGATAGTAATCAATTACTAAGAACGTACGTTCTTATTAAAAGTTTTTTTTTTCATGATTTATTATAATTTTTCCCTTATATCCGCTTTATCGTCTTTCTTTATACGTAAGCGTATACGCACAATTCCATGCGACTTCACAAATCACCCTAGAACGTGCTGTCGTAAAAGATATGAATTTACACACACTGCAAAATTACACATACGATGTTTTTATAACTTTATGCATAAAGCTTCGTGCAGACTAACGCAACGCGAGAGCGCGGCGCGACACCGGTTATTGTTATACCGTCAAGTTTTCTTAGAAATTGTATTGTTCGGGTCGCGTCGCGCAGTCGCGTCGCGCTGGTCTGCACGAAGCTTGAAGCTGTCTTAAACTCTTCATGTTTCCTGACTCAAAATAAGCAATTCTGTTTATTTTCCTAGACTTTGTAAGGTTACTGTTAAGATAAATATATTTTTTACAGAAGGCCTGTTCTGTAAAATACAGCATAAAATAGTAGCAGAAATTCTTGAAATAAGAGAATTCCCCATGATTGTCAGTACTTACGTACTTGCTTATACTCCATTTGAAACAAGATTAGACATTTAAGTAAACCTTTTTACAGTCCGTTCAAGCGATTTTGACTTCTATTGCGTTGGTGGCATGACAAATGACAGCAGCAGTAAATAGTTGGTATTGTAACCACTTTTTGCTTTTGATGCCATCCTTATGCCTACGGGATAGAAGTCAGAATCAAATTGTTTAAATGTCTAATCTTATTTCAAAATGGAGTATAGCTCTTGGAAGGTTTTTGGAATCCAAGGCTGTCATAAATAACTTTCATGTTAAGATATCTGCTGCATCCGATACGAGAGTAATGGAAAAGTATACGTAAAAAGTAGATACTAGTATTTTTTTAAATTAAATCTCTTCATGTATTTACATAAAGGTAGAAAGCACTAGCAGAGAACTACATAAAAGCCAATAGTTAAATGTATGATGTAGCTTGAGGTACAAATTTAAGCTAACATCTTCAAACTTTATAAATATTTTTCAACAACAGTATAAACCGCATTTTCTGGTATATTTCTTTTTTCCTAACTTTGGCAAGTAAATACTGTATTCAGCTTATCTCAAAGTTAATACAAATATGAAAGCCGTGAATATTTTGCGACAAAACAAGATATTTTCTGCTGAAGTCGACTTGGCGTTAAATGAAGCGTGGGATGTATTCACAGGCTACTTAGGTACTGTAGAGTTGCCGACGAAATGTACTGAGTGCTTACGTAACTCTCACGATTTAAGCTCACTTAGGGCTTAGTAGAGCAAAATGTCGCGTAATTGATAAGGCAATGGAATGCGGTAAAAGGCAAATCGTCCATTAAATTGATAACAGCAAAATACCCGCACTGTATGGAAAATGGAAGTTCTATTGAATTGTTCTATTCAATGAATTTCCAGCAAAATTATTGCAACATTTTTTTTGGACGCATTAATTGAAATACTCACTCTTACGTAGCCTGAACTTCGAACTAAGCACTTCAAAAGCAGACTTACTCGCTAACGCAATCAGTAACCTCATCACAAAAACAAACAAAAGCGCTAACCGACACCCCTTATTTATGAACGACCGAGTTCGAGCCAACCCTAATATATCCAACGAGCGGTCGGCCCGAGATAGGCCCGAAGAATTAGCCCAACGATCATAAGTAGGGACAAAAAACAAGCCTAAACTTGCCCATTTAAAGCGGTACAAAGCCAAAGAAACGTCCCAACAAGAACGCAAAACGTCAAAATAGTCCATTCAACTTTCGGACCATTTAATATTAGCCCAGTTTGGGTAGGGTTGGGGTGGCAACATTGCAATGGTGATAGATTATGTTTTTAGTCGTTTATCGAGTGTGAGGGATGCGGATAGCAACATCTTAATACAGGCTGCGGCGCGGAAACTTGCTGATTTGTATTTCGCGCCAAGCGTCGAGGTGCGGTCGAGAAAGGGCGGGAAGCGTTTCATTCCATATACGAAATCATGAAATTTTGTACGGTGAAGGAAAACATCGTGAGGAAACCGGCATGCCTGAGAGATATTTCTCGACAGTATGTGAAGCCAAGTCAGCGGCCCATGGGCGGTTTTAAAACTCTGACACCAGGTTAGTCACTAACCACACGAAAAGAAGAAGATGAAGTTTTGTTAGTCAGTTCACGCCATGCGTTGGAACAACGAGCAGCGCGCGTTTGCCGTCGAAGCTTACTTTTTTAATTGCCGCCAGAGTACCTTATCTCTTTGAGAGGCGACCTTGTTTGGCCGGCCCGCTCGCCCGAATTAGCTCCTTGTGACTTTTTTTATAGGTTTATTTGAAATCAATTGTTTACAATTACCGTCAAAGGACCCTACCTCACCTGAAAAACAACATACCCGTCGATATGCTTATAGAGTTGAACGAAACTTCAGAAATCGATTAACCCAATGTATTGACAAAGAGGGCCGTCTTTTGACAGACGTCATCGTCAAAGATATTTAAAAAAAAAAATTGATGATGTATTTTACAATAAAAATTTAATTACAGTGACATCTCTACAACTTTTCTTGAAGTGAAAACTTCTTTAGGCGCGTTGAGCACTTTTTGGATGAACAAAAATCATGGAACTCGCGTCATCGTCACCTAACGTTTCCCATGAGCTATATGTAAACTGTGTACCTATATATGTACATATATACAATTCACAAGTTATTTAGTTTTCACTTCTGGGAGTCCCCAAAGACCGCCCCGCATGTTTTTTTGAATAGATTTTCAAATCAATAAGTTTCCGTATCGCAGCCTGTATATAGATACGTATTTCTGATACTAATGATTATAATTCTGTAAAGGCATACTTGTTACGGTCGCGAATTATATTTTAATCGACATACAACCTGACACTGACCTGGAAATTGCAAAAAACGTAATAAATAATTTTGCGGGCTACCGCATCCCCTTTAACAAATCCAATTCGTTCGTCATATCTGCCATACTGCACTAATTTATTTCCTACTTTAACTGGTTATACTGGAAGACAGCGGACCCAACCTGATGGCTATGATTATATAAACAAAGACGGAAAAGCTAAACAATTATAATCTCCCCTTTAGTCATTACTTTAAACATACAAACAACCAACATTCTCATTTAACCCTTAAACGGTAATGAATGAACTAATTACCCCCACATTTTCATAACACCCCATAGCTTATACGCCATTACAAAGAATGCCACGTTTAGCCATCTCATCCCATGCATGTAGCGGCCGACCAATCAGTGGGCTTGAATACGTGAATTATTATAAGGCGTTAACCGCTAAATCGATGACCTACATAGGCGGTGGTCACTGTGGAAGCGTTTACCGGGTATGGATGTAAACGCCTGACCACTTTTCGACCATATTGCCTAAGCAATAAGGCCGAAAAATGGTCAGACGTCAGTGTCCGCGATGGTACCTGCTAGACGAATGATTCCTTTATGATGACCTGTGATTGGACTTGGTATTATTTTATTTAAAACTTTCTATTTTGTTACCGTAGTTATAGTTGGAAAAGTTATGTTACAAAAATAAGGATTTATTTTTGTTTACGGGTTGAACCTAATCGATTTAGATTATTCGTCTACTAACAAACTCCCTTTTCAAAATGCTCGAAATAAATTCAAATATTTTTGTGTACATAGAAAACAATACGAACCAAACCAACATGAAATTGCTTTGCAAAGTGGCGCTGGAGATTAGAATCGCAAACCATTAATTGTGGCGTTTTTTTGGAAAAGGCCTATGTCCAACAGCGGCCATCTATCTGCTAAAAGATGATGATGTTGCACTTCTTCTTCATGAAAAACGGTGATCTGTATTTTTTTGTGATTTTTGCAAATTGCTGGTTGTTTTTTATCGCTGTGTATGTGACCTGTTCCCATAGTTCATACATAGCAAAGCGCGCCCCACGTGCGTACGGCGTTTTATGATAAATCGCCCCAAGTTTCATGTTCTGATCTCACGTTAACTGTACACATAGTATGTAACTCTGGCCGCGAGTGTATGTGTAAGTCACCGTATCAGCGGTTTGTGGTTTACAACTTTGTATTGTAGCTATTAAGATGGATTATTAACTTGTTGTTTGATGTAATCATCAGTTTGTAGAATTGTGTTATGTAAAGTCAGGGAAATTATGTTGTTCAACAACAACATAAAACACACACAACATTATATTTACATATAACGTTATGTCCCGTTTAAACGATTGCTCGAAAGGACTTGATGCCTGAAATAAATTCGTCAGCTAAGATCCTAAGTCTTATAGTGAAGTTACCTGTCTAGGTAGCGATTCGTAGCTATATATATATCACTCTAGTTTAGAAGTTCAGTAGTCATACACAAAGTCAATTAATCCGCCTAGCCTTTTCCCAACTATGTTGTGTTCGGCTTCCGGATGCAGCTGGATACCAGTATTTTACATGGAGCGACTGCCTATCTGACCTCCACAATCCAGTAACTGGGGAATACAATACCCCTTGGTAAGACTGGTTGTCAGACTTTCGGGCTTCTGACGACCCGTAACGACTGCCAATGATCCACGAATGACAGCCGGGACCAACGGCTTAACGTGCTTTCCGAGGCACGGAAGAGTCTCGGTATGTAAAGATGGTCACCCATCCACGGACCAACCCCGGCAAGCGTAGCTTAACCTGATGGATGGACCCGTGCGGCTGTTATTACTTAGCCTCGAGCTCCTCCTCTACTATTTCTCTGTTATAGTATCAAAATGTCAATAACAAAACTTGTGAAGACAATCTCCATATTATTCTGATCCATTACCTAATTGTTGAACTTGCAGATTGGATGTTATACTAGCAGTTCGAAATGAAGCAAGGGTACGAACTGATTTTAATTCAAAATTACAAATTCAGGATAATGGTATTTACCTTCGAACAGATCCTGATAATGGCAGCAGAGATTGATTGAACAGATCAGTTGGATGTATTGATCGATTTGTAGATGTACAAGTTATTTATTTAAGTAGCCAATAAAGTCTTTTCAAGTTTGGCGATTGAATAGAACCTATAAAAAAAAATTGATAGAAAAATATAATACTTTTTATTGTGTAAACCATATAAATGATAGATATAAGTGTGTTTAGTAGTAACTACCAAGTACTTACCTACCTAATGCATGTGTCAGTATGAGATGGTCGTAACCCTTCTCAGCAGCTGACTAAGACATTTTTATTCCTATAGATTATATTTTGAATACGCCCTGTGCGGCTTACTCCATAACCGAAATTAGCCATGAACATACAAAACAATAACAGCTGACAGTCGCCATTTTGTGACACAATAAACAATTTGAGCAGCTGCGGTCGTTAGCAACCCTTTCAAGGTGTCGTAAAAATTGATGATGTTCCAAATTCCTTCCGAGTGCAATGAAAATTAACATTTATTCACATTTTCATATGTGTCCCGGTGGCATAAAACATTAATGGAGGTTGAATTTCAGCCTTCAGTGGCATAAGGTATCAAGTTTGATTACAGAATTTTGATATTTCTTTTCGGGAAAATCTTCATGGTAGGCAAAAGTAAGTTACTTCTTACCACATTCAAAATGTTTTTAAAAACTCAAAACACAAACTCAAAGCATTTATTTCAAACAAACCTATTACAGGTACTTTTGAATTGTCAAGGGGTCGGTCAGTCAGAAATATGAAGGTAGTTGCCCATTACAACGCGTAGTAGGTTCCTATGGAGAAGAACGGGCATGAAACTCCAAATCAGAATATTGTTACAAAATAATGGTTACATCATTCATGTTGTAATTATTCATGTAAGAACAATGTGTTACGAGGCCAACCTGCAAGCTCAGCACATCGTACCGCCAAAGTGACCGATCGTATTACAATACCGCGCTTCCCACGTAACCGACTATTGTCATCGCCTTTTCTTTACCTAACTTCGGTGGGAACGGACACTGATACATTAAACCTAATTATTAAGGAATCTATTTTTATAATTTCTATGTGAAACTTTTGAACTTTCAATTATATTTCGTAACCTAAAAAGGACTTACTTATTGGAGTTTCCCGACACACGCCCCCACACATATCTAATGTAGAAACACGTGCACGTTAAAAGCGTCCGTAATAAAAGAATAAAAACAAAAACAATTCAAAAATTAAAATAAAAGCGACGAGAGGATTCAAAGATTATTAATAGGTACCTACATAGCAGCTAAAAATAACAAACAATAAATCATCAATACGTCTGCTAAGCAAATTGATTGTAGGTGGCTTAAGCTATGGTAACGTTGACCGAATCAAATATTCACGGCCTGGGGGTTTCCTAGGGACAGCTGCATGTAGGTAGGTATACAACAGCGGGATTCTATTGCTGACATTATTCTGCTTTAACCGAATATTCTACGCATATAATAAACAAAAGTTGCTTTTCGAGACTGTCTGTGTGACCGCGTTGTTCGTCTAAACTACGTAACTGATTTTGATACGGTTTACTATCATTTAGAGAATTTATTTCGGAAGGTTTATGTTTACAACACATTAATATTAAACTTACATAAAAAAAGTAATATCGATGTTTTGTCAAGTCGCAAAAACCGTGTGGAGCAGGGGCGGGGTGCTAGTTATTTATAACCTGATACATTTTTTACCAAAAATTCAACGTCAGACCAACTCTTCCCATCACACATCAACATATTCAAATACGCCCAAAATCAGATAACACAGCCCTAAAATCCCTTTACGTCGTTCAATTTCAGCGCAGCCCTAACCGGGAGCCAGGCTCGGCGTACTAACTAAACTCATTTGTTTCCGATATCGTCGATACAGAGGAGACTACGTACATTTTCTTCACTTCATTCCCGTCACGGGAAATGGTTTTCGTTCGATACGGTACGTCATAGATTAAGGTGTGAAAGATCTGTTTTTTTCCAAAAAATATGTAATGGTCTTTTATTCTACGAACATTCAGTTTCACATCGACGTGTTGTCAGTCCTATTCATTTTGAAATGCTAAATACAACTTTTTATACCTTTTAAAAGACGTTATTTTGCTCTTGTAAGTAAGTAAGTTAAAACCTAAAACCAAAAGTTAAAACCTTTCAATTTAATATGATGTCGAATAATAAAAGCTTTCTTTAGAAGACAAACTTACGATGAACGAGTCTTATTGTGATAGCATTAAGAGCGTTTATTCTGAAAGTGGGCAACGTCGCAAATAGATGTCAAATATGTCACTGTATTGATTAGATTATTTGGCAATATTTTTGTATGAAAATAAGAAATTTGGCTAACTAGCGAACTAGAATCTTAATAATGAATTGCAATTATAACATTTAATTTGAGGTTGTAACCGTTTTGAGTGTAAAAAAGGCTTTTGGAAAGTTACATCCAAAACTAAATATTCGGTATTAATTATTGCATTTCATAATCAATATTTTAGTTCACTATTAAGCCTACATTTCATATTTCCATACAGTAATATTGCCAAATTAATCAAAACAGGTAAATATTTGACAACTATTTGCGACGTTGCCTACTTTTAGGATAAACGCTCATTAATCCCCATGGCAATTGTATTGTTTGTGAAAATAAATAATATTGAACACAAAAAGAAACTTGTCTATTTAGAACATTGAAACGCAACACCGTGTCTGGCACCATAATCTTTGGGTGCAGCGCTTGGTATTACCGAATTGTCGCCATGTGAAGTTATAGAGAGACGTAATGGGAAGTTCCGCGAAACGCGGGAAGGAATATAACAACTGATGATAACTGGGTTTTGTTTATGGGGTGAGCAGAGGCGGTGGTATATAACAGGAACAATGGAAGTCTAAATAATCGTGACCCCGTAAATAATTTTATTTTGACTGCTTATGTCACGGTGATCATAATATAAGTCAGTTCGCGAGGTTTATAGCTAGAACAGCTGCCCAGAATGATATGAACAGGTAACCAAATGAATAATAATAAATCTTTAGTAGCGAGCCACCCCAATTCAAACAACTGCGTCATCGACATCTTAATACTCTCGAAACGCTTATCTCTGGTCTAAATCACTTCAAGCAAACGTATGACAAATCGATTTGGACCATTTCATATTGATAGCCTTTTTTTTTTTGGGTGGGAAATTATCAAATAACTTCTCCCGCTCTGGGCGGAGCGGGAGGTCATGATGACAGACTCTTACTGACTAAAACCCACCCGTGTTCCTTCAGTTGCCTGTACGCTACCAGGGGCCACGGTATCCCTTTCGGACTTTCTCGCGACCCCGGCAGGCATCGGTCCTAGCGGACCCCGTCAGTTGTGCTGACATCTCTTTGAGGCGCGCGTGGACCATAACGCGCCGTCGACCCGGGCCTGGTCCTTATCGGACGGCTCATATTGATAGCCTCACAACATAATCTTTGGTCGATCGATAAATATAATCGTAAACGGCACCTATGCATCGATCTGAACGATCCATGCCATCGATCGACGACTATCGACCGCCATGCATACACTTAGGACGATATCCTTGCATTTTCGGTCTTAGCACTCCAAAAGCAACGCGTAAGAAGAAATAAGGCCGCCCATTGTATATTGTATTACTTTTTCTTTATGTAATGTATAATCTGGTGTACAATAAAGTTATATAAATAAATAAATCATTTAGGTACCTACGTAAAGAATTTAAAATTAACACACAACTACCCTATTTTTGTAGTGAAACAATTCGCACATAGTTGTGTCCATTACTGTTATAGAACAATGGGGCTAACAAGCAACAGGTGGGCAAATATTTTTTCAACGTTAACACAATTTATTAACTCTGTGCTTTTCACACGAGGTTTTTTGAGATAGAGCGTTACTCTGCAACATTTTCTATGATGTATTGATATTTCTAGGTTACGTATTATAGCTTGTGCAGACCAGCGCGACGCGACAGCGCGACGCGACACCGGTTATTGTTATACCATCAAGTTTTCTTAGAAATTGTATTGTTCGAGTCACGTCGCGACGTCGCGTCGCGCTGGTCTGCACGAAGCTTTACACATACACTTATAAAATTGACAAAATGTTGTATTGTTTTGTATTTGATACGTAAAGAAATAATGTTATAGGCGGTCGGAAATACAGTAATAATACGTTAGACTACGAAGTAAATACAACAAAGATTCGTCATCATCGACATACCACAGTCCATTAAATGAGTTGGTTTATTATTTAATGCGATGAGCCTCACAGCCAGCATATGGATCGCAATAAACCCACATTGTAATAAACAGTGCAGGGCACAGCTGATACCCATTTAATAGATATGGGCTCAATTTGATGCTAATTCGTTTCCGATATGCAATGGTGTTAATTAAACGATAAATGGCAATTTGATCAATTGAAGCGGTGTTAGTATTATAGTTTGAGAGTTAAACTAACGGTCATGTTTCGTATGAAACATAATATTAGCAATAGAGTTTGTATGTTTGGACTTTAAGGCACCGATAACCGACTTTTAATGATTTTACACTGACCAAGATCACGTCTAAACGAGCAGCGTTAATGCGTTGGTATATTGGCGTGTGCTAGCTGTCATTATGGCAGATAAATTTATTTACTATTTCGTGTTGAGTAATGTAAATTATTTTGCATACTATTCTATAGAACCAAGTAATTTTTTTTTTCTAACTGAACAGACAGCAGTGCTGCTGGGGAGTTTGTGGCGCCACTTTTTCTTCGCAGCTAAAGCACTAGGAAGTGGTGAAGGTTGGGCGTTTTCGGGGACTATCATATGTAACGTTGACGTTCGAAAAGTGCTGATTCTCAGCCTAGTTTGAATAAATGACTATTGAATTTTGAACTTAGTGAAATTAATTTGTAAAGTTATGTAGAACGCGGATAAACAATTGAGAATCACGCAAAATCTATCAAGCGTATTTATCTGAAACCTTCACCGTTTTAAAGATTTAATTATTGATCTTTTAGTATACGTGTTTTATTAAAATACCTTTTGTTTTATGTATAATAAATTTATAATGCCTCTAATTTGGGACAGCGCTCCTTGATGGGAGAGTCCTATTACTGGCTGGTAGTACGACGCGTTACGTGAGCTCAGTACAGAACACGCAAGCTAACTACTCAAGCAGTTGAGCAGTTGCCCTCCAGACACGACACCCGTCTGGTCGGAGGATCTTCTCTTTTCTATGGAGGACGAGTGAACTTTACACCCTGTTCCTCATACAGTACTTACGTACGTTGTTTTCGTACGTACCCATTGTTACTGGCCTAATTGTGACTGTGACGCACAGCCGGCATTGCGATCACATCATACTTTTTCATTCTTTTTCTTTTTTTCTCAATACAAATCTATGCCGAAGATTGCCGAAGACGATACTTTTGTTTATGTGTACACAGGCTGTGGCATCTTTCGAGAATGCACAGCTAGAAACGGAAAGGAGCATAAATAAGTTGTTTTACACTGACACGAGACTAAAAATACTGATCAGCAAAAGAGAATTATCATAATAAATAGGTACAAATGAACTATTGTTTTTATGTGTATTAAATGAACTATTTATGACACATTTTTATCTTAGTTTTATTATAATTAATAACCATTCATATATTTTATTCAAACACCTCACAGTATTTTTTTCTGTCGTTAACGTAATCAGTCGGTGTATCTGTCAGTCGCGGTCGGCGGCCTGTTGCGCTTTGTGAAATTGTGAGTGCAAGGTGCACGAATCAATCTAGCTAATCGCTAAGAACAGGTTTTGCTTGGACAGTTCTTGCTGATTTCGTATATTTTTGTGTTGTTTTTGTAATTAGTTTATTTGTTTACTAGTTCATTTATTTATTTAGAAGTATAATAATTATGTATTAGGTATGTTGAAACTGTTTGTACGGGGAGTACAAACAGTTTCAACATACCTAATACATAGTCATAGTCACTTGTCTTTAAGGGTTCATTAGAAAACCACCGTCAGACAGCATTTGTCTGGCATTAATGCTGAAATTAAGCATTTTGGCGCAGCCGTGAGGTACACACTTATTGTCAAACATTATTTTCACTTTTAGTTTGTTTGTATTTGGTGTTTCACGAACTGTGTCTAAATAAACGTTTTCTTTCTTTCTTTTTTCTTTTACCTCTAAATTGGTGAAACTGACGTGCCCCGACGCATGTGGCGATGTAGATGCCGCCACAGCCCATCGTTCAGCGTCATCAGTTGACAGCATTTGGACAGCAAATTAATGGAAGCCAGAGAAACAATACACTGACCATGTATATTGTGGGTCAAAGAATGATCATTTCAATATACACTAGCTTTTGCCCGCAGTTTAACCCGCGTGAAGGTTGGAAATTATCCCACGAAAACGTACCTACTACCGTAACGCGCACGCCAGTTCACCTCCCAGTCAGTATGATTTTTTCCGATGTCTTCAACAATCATTGTCATATTTTTTTTATCAATTAAAAACCCAAATCTTCCTCATTAATCACTTCGTACATTGGCGAAAACCGTATGAAAATCCATTCGGTAGTTTTTGAGTTCAAACAGACAGGCTGACGCGGTGGGGGACTTTATTTTATAATATGACTAGCTGCGCCCCGCGGTTTCACCCGCGTAAGTCTCGATCCCGTAGGAATATCAGGATAACAATTATTCTATGTCCTAACCCAGGTTATAATCTACCCATGTGCCAAATTTCATCTAAATCCGTTCAGGCGTGGAAACATAACAAACATACAAAAAATCAAATCTTTTCTATTTTTTTATAATATTTGTTTAGATAAAATAACCTTATGAATAGTTGAATGTATGCAAAATGCTTGTCTCTTATTATATAAACACGAATTTTGCATTGAGATGCCATATTTTACTATTATTTATTTAAATACCCTACACCCCTTTTCAATTGTCATTCTAAATCAAGTTTTAAAAGCTCGGATCATAATTAAAACACAATATTTTTGTTTAAAATATGGTATTGTTTGCGCAAAGAAAGGCGTGAAAATATTAATTCATAAATCTGATCAAATTGGCAACAGAAATATTACATTAATTGTGAAAACTAAATGGCTGGGGGAATGTTTTAATTTCATACTTTATGAATATCATAAAATATGCTCTATGTATATTTTAGCGCATATTTAATGATATTCATAACGTATGAATTTATATGAAATACGTGAACGTAAAATCATCTATAGTTTTAGAACAAGCATTCGCACACTAACACACAGAAATTAATATGATTTGAACAGGAACTATGTCTAAGTGATGAACCTCATAATATTTAGGTAGATATACTTTCACTATGAACCATATTTTGAGCTAAAATGTTTGTTTGGTTTTCAAGATTATTTAAAAGAAAAACACTTGGAACATTTTACCCAGTCAAGTACCTACTCAAAAATCATATTTTTTTATTCAAAAACGTCGTGATTTATTAGAAACACTAAAAACAATTGTATATCTTTTATAGTCTGTTTCATGGCAGAACACAATGCTAGTTACTCTTTCAAAGACATCTCGAAAATCTTTCCTTTGTTTTATCGCAGCAACTATGTTGATGATACTCTAGTTTACTGAATGGTTTTGTAACTAAAGTCTTTTGTTAAGTCAAGTTTTTCTTTTCAGGACACATTTTAACTCTAAATGTGTAACAATTAGACTAATTTGAGTTTATTTTATGTAAAAATCTTTCGATAGAAAGTAGGTACAGGTAAAGTAGGTAGGTGTAAATTATTTTTGCATTTAAAGCATTATTATTTAGAATCAAGTTTTTCCAACTGAACAGGCAGCTGTGCTGCTGGGGAGTTTGTTGCGCCACTTCTTCTTCAACACTAGGAAGTGGTGTAGGGTGGGCGTTTTTGGGGGACTGTCTTATGTTATTTTGACGTTCAAAAAGTGCTGATTTCTCAGCCTAGTTTGAATAAATTACTTTTGAATTTTGAATTTGGTACATACTTACTTTGACGTCGGTCATTGTGAACTAGAATCCAATTTTTTTGTAACTTGCTTTGGGAACGATGTTTGTAATGAAAAGAACGACGCCTGAGTCCCGTAACGCTGACATAATTTTGCAAACAATAACATAACAAACTATATAAAAGGTGTACTAAAACTACATTTGTTGTCAGTAGGACCAAAAAGTCCTAGCAATAAACGGTTTTAGAACAAAAAAATCCATCGTTCCCAAAGCAAGTTATTGAAAAATTATGACCAAAAAGCACTTACCATCATCCTTTTAATGATAAACTAAAATGCTTAGGCAAATCGCACATGAAAACAGAAGAATTAATTTTGCAGACGCTCACAATCGGCAAGAAGCCGGCAGAAAGTCTTCTGAACAGGCCTAAAAGACAATTAATTCCCAATCCCGGCCTACTTTGGCAAAGTTACAAATCAGGGATCCTCCGGCACTTGCCTAATGTCGTTTGCCGGGATTCCAAGGAAACTTTGCCCGTTCCAACGTCCCCACGACAGATATAAGGTATTTGATGAATATTTAAACTTCGATAGTTAGCTTCCATTGTTTCTTAGAAATTATTATTATGAATGACCTTCCTGCTCTAGTTTTAGAAGCCGTTTTTTGGGAGAATTGTCCTAGGTCAGCTTGAAACAATCAAAGTGTGTTTGGTCCTGAATAGTTGAAGATTGTTCGGATCTTTGATGTTCCGGAACAGCTTTTGTTGGAACTTTCTGAAGATTTCTCCGAGGAACTTCGCAAAATTGTGTACGCTAACAAAATTAAGCATGTCGGATGTCGGAACTGGTTTCTTCCAGTAAATCAGCACCTATCTTTATTATACAAATGCGTTGTTTTCTTCGCTGATATGTACACATAGAAGCTTCCATTTCGTTTGCTGTGTTCGTATATTTTCTAACAAAGATAAGGAAGACATGTTTTTTTTATTCAAAGTGTTACGTACGTGCGTACTTTAAATAAAAAAACAACTAATATCTTTTGTAATCTGCTTTGAAAAAAAAACCATTTGTCATCGTGTAACCCCAGCTTATTTTCGGAAACTTCACGACCCGTAGCACAACGCCACAGCAGTACTTTGAGGTTAAGGTGACTATAGACGTCCCAATTTCACGCTCAATCAGAGCGATTGATTCAGTAATTGATTGGACCCAAGTTCCCGGTGTATTTATAGAATTGTCTTTCCCACTTAATTTGTAGATTTCCATACAGATCGGGATTTCTATTTATACAAATGTGAGATAGGACTTCTCTGAGCGTATATACTGTACAAATTTTCCTTTAGAAAACAGAAAATATATCTAGTTTCTTAAGAATTTCACATAACACACATCTAGGCTACTTATTTCTACACCCAAGTCATCATCCACCATCCTCCTGCCCGTATTCCGATATATTTGGGCTCAGCACGGCATATCTGCGAGGGGCTAAATAATAACAGCAGCACGCATCGATCGAAGGTTAAGCTACGCTTGCCGCGGCCAACTCGTGGATGGGTGACCATCCATTACATATCGAGACCCCTCCATGCCTCGGAAATCACGCTAAACCGTTGGTAGCGGCTGTCATTCGTATAGACCTTGTTAAAGGTAGTCCGAAGCCCAAAAAGTCTGACAATCAGTCTTACCAAGGGGTATCGTGTTACCCAGAAACTGGGATGTTGAGAGCAGTCGCTCTATGTAAAATACTGATATTCAGCTGCATCCGGTTAGACTGGAAGCTAACCCCAACATGGTTGGGAAAAGGCTAGTTAGATTGTTTGAGCACGTCATGTCTTCATCTTCAAAACATATCTATTAAGACTGATTGCCGTTATCTCAGTAGTCACCTGTTTTGTAGATTATCATCTTTCACACAATCCCGCCATTGTTTCTTTGGTCTCCCCCCCACACAAGTGCTATTCTTAAACAGCTAGTACCGACACGTTAGCACAGAAGAAATTAATCGCCTCTTAACATTACAAAAACGTGTATATTTCTTAAGTCGTTATAGTAGCCATTTAAGTAGTGACGGTAATAAGAAAAATACCGTCATTTTGAACGCTGAAGAGCACGTCAAGACAGCCCTTGTCTAGGCGGCCTCAGTGGATGTGTGTCAATGGCTCGTCTGCCTCAACGTATGTTTGCGTACACGCCTGCATTTTGCAACAGATCTGTTTTGTTTTCCTTGGCCGTAACATGGTTCATGTTTTGTAGGGAAGAGAGTGAAGTGTTCTATGAACGGTATGATTTAAAAAACGTATTTTTTATCACATCTATTTAAAAAGAGCTAGTTTATTCTTCGGAAACAGGGACTAAAAGTGATTTGAATTTGGAATGCGGATATTGTTAGTAACAGTTCCAATCACCAAAGAGATCAATCACGCACATTTTATGAACAAGTAATAGGCTGGCAAGAGACAGAGAAAGTGTGAATTTGGTCAAAATTAAAATCCAAGATGGCGGCTGCGAAAATTTTAAAATTTTTCGTCATTGGTGTTGTTTTTATGGTTTCCGAAGGTGCTAAACTCGATAGTGAGGTTAAAATGTAAATCCGAGATGGCGGCTGCGAAAATTGTCTTTATGTTTTAAATCATACGTGAGAAGGAACTTCATTCCTGAAGGGGGTCGGACCGCACACTTTTTTTTTTCTCATAGAGGGTGATAAAAAGTAGAGTGTTCAGCTTGGGAGCAACATTATTTTAAGCTCGAGTGACGTACTTTGAATCCCTCGCTACGCTCGGGATTTTACACTAGAACCCTTCGCTCCGCTTTGGATTCAAAGAAACACTATCGCCTTAAAAATAGTTGTTTGCTCCCTAGGCAAACAATCTACTATTTGTTAAATAGTTGGTACTTATTTGATGCTTTACTCAAAACATCAATTATTAGAAAATAATTGATGTGTAAAGTAAAGTGGTCAACAATCATCTACTTTTCTCAAATCTTAGCTAAGTATATTTAGTCAATCGACATATAATACTAAAAGAACGGCAAATAAAGGCAATCTTTAGAATTGTTTGTACTTACTAGTAGGACCAGGCAAAATCAGGCAAAGGAGTAAAAGAACAAGTAGATATCACAACTTTCTCGGTACAATAAGTTGTAAAGTACCTAAGCAACAAATTGAAAAGTTTGAAAATCGCTTCAGTAACAAAACCACATTATATTCAAAAATTGGGTACGATTGTTATGGTCCTAGTTTTCGTTAATACTTGTTCAGACTTTCCTCTACAATATAGCGGTTTTAGTACCTCCCAACTTTTGTGCGAAAATAAGGGTAAGTATCTTATTTCATAGACATAATTAGTACATTCTTTAAGAGGGGTAATCAATAATAATAAATTGCGTTACAGTATCTAGAGATGAAATTGTACATCTTACTAGATTGATTATGATAAATTCGATTTGCGGATACTTCCATGATATCTGAAAGTTATGATTTCACCTGCGTATTTTGCTCCCACGCAAAATGTGAGGATAAAAGGAAGTTTTAGGTGCTTCTAATAATCTATTAAAAGTTGTAGACATGTATACGGAAATTGTGACTGATCATGTATTTACGTAGAATTCGCAAATCTTCTTTTTATGGCGACCCGCTTTTGAATATTGATTCGACTTGCGTACTTGCATTAGGTATACTACATGCCTACCTACTTATTAATATAACTTTATTTTTCTTTTCTTATATGATTACTGTCCTTATCTCAATTTACTGCCATGTCATAGGTCGGAGTTCGAATCCAAGGCACGCACCTCTGACTTTTCGGATTCATGTGCGTATTATAATTATCACTTGCTTCAAAAACGGTGAAGGAAAACATCGTGAGGAAACCGGCATGCCTGAGAGATATTTCTCGACGGCATGTGAAGCCAAGTCAAAGTCCCATGGGCGGCCTTAAAACTCTGACACCAGCCAATCGATTCTGTAAAAATATCACCGTGAAGCTTAGGTGAAGTGAGCGTGAAGTGAGCTGTCAATAGTGTTAATCCCTAGCATCCTGCCGGTCGATTTATGACAGTGACAGCTAAGTTCACCTAAATTTCACGTTGATATTTTTACAGAATCGACCGACAGGTTAGTCACTAACCACACGAAAAGAAGAAGAAGAAGATCTCAATTGATTCGGGGTCAGCGCTGCATGTCTTCGTGCATACATCACTGTGAGTCGTCATTTCAGTATTCAGTTCCTTTTCATGAAAACCATTTTTCACACAATGCATCCATATCGTTCCTTCAGTTTTCTCCTACTCGGTTAAATATATTTTTATTCGCATTCTGCGTTGCAATAGCCAGACCTGAAGGTACCGAAGATAAAACAAGCAATACAAACATTATACGTTTGAGATACAACTTAATTCCCGACTCGGTCACATTCTAGTCTTGTAAGTAAAAAGCGCTGACTCGGATAGTTCAGTCAGTTTGTATGCACAGCACATACTTATCCCCGCTTCAGCGAGCTTGCTAGTTGCGAAAAATCTACGTTAAAATCTTTTAGTAGGTTTCTTCATTTTATATGTGTAGGTAACAGGTACACACACAGTTACTAGGTACTTGTATGTGTGAGATAATGTTCATAATCCTTGAGTGTGTGTACACAGAGTGTTGACGCAGTTTTCTAGTTGATTGAAGGTTGAAATTACAATTGTATGTTTAAAAATGGTATTACATAATAGTCCGTATTCCAGTTAAGTTGCAGTTTTAAATGTGAACTACAAGCACTTGACAAGGCTAAGAGGCTCGTGTTTACCAAAGGTAGACCATCATCTGTTTGAGAGTAGCTGTATTGACTTGAAAATGAGCTTGACGTTAAATGGTGGGGAGAAACCAAACAGCTCGGGACTCATTCGTTCAACAGCGGTCCAACTGGAAGGTTGTCTCGAGTGACCTAATATCGTTCAGTATAATTTTATGTATAGGTACTGTATTAGAATATAAGTGCATTGAACTAAAATAAACTAAATTGTGAAAACTTCATTAGACACGTGTTATTTACTGTGGTCTTCCTGAGCGTCTCTTTACACATGCATAAACCTTTTAGCACTTTGATTGAGTATAGTCAATTTACTTTCTGTTTTATTATCTTGCGTTTTTTTGCTTCAACAGCGTTTATTTCTTTATATTCTTGCTAACGTTTCAGGTGAATTTCAAAGCGTTATTTTTCTCCTATCAACGCGTGATATTTTAGTTTAGTTGTGTAGATAGATTATTTTATTAATACATGGGTACATAACAACTTATAACTAATTTATTAATTAAAATAACAAAATTATATACTAACTTAATTATACGTATAAACTAATTAAAAATATATCGTCGAAAAAAAGTTTCTGCATCACTGTTGACTGAGAATGTACCCAAGAGACTGGCCGCCACGTTGTATGGCAATACTTAGCCTCTGGCCAAGGTAAAACCCAACCGTTGGATCACGGGAAGTATCAAATAGCCGTTTTGAGATTGGTAACAAACAGCGAAAGTTTTAAACCATGTAGCCAAAGTTTGTTTTCTCAATTGTGCGTTCTAACAAACATTGGGTTACAATGTTTCAAAGATACATAAAGTCAAAACTAAAGCACGATGAAGTACGGAAACATGAACGCTATAATACTTGTTTGTTTAAAACTATTACATCACGTTTCAAACTAATATAGGCAATAGGTACCGGCCCGAAAATAGCGAATACGTTGAAACTGGAATTATCATAAATTTAGTAAAGAGTTGATGTGTATAATATAATTAAACACGTGTACCTATTTAGAAGCATTTTGACGAGAGCGTTAGGTATGTAGAATTTATTAACAAATCTCGGGACCATAGATCCCGGTACTTTGGACGGCGTAGGAGGGGCCGAAGCCAACTTGCAGAGGCCCCTTAGACAAATTTAAGTGGAATGAGGCACCAACCGACGATTATTCCTGCTCGCACTATTCAAGGGCACCCAAGGACAACCCCGGGTGGTGTAGAAATATTGCAGGTTATGGAAAGAAAGATACTGGATAATAGGGTGACTGATAATTAGTGACCAATATTTAAGCACGTGACTTTACTCATAATTATGAACAACTTTTACTATGGGACCAATCATAATTATGAACAACTTTTACTATAGGACCAAATCTAAAATCACGATAAAAAAGTCAGCCGCATTTTGACGAGTCAAGCTTTGTGCAGACCAGCGCGACACCGGTTATTGTTATACCGTCAAGTTTTCTTAGAAATTGTATTGTTCGAGTCGCGTCGCGGCGGCGGCGTCGCGTCGCGTTGGTCTGCACGAAGCTTCACGCGAACATAAATGTAGAAGAGAACAACTGATTTTATTTTTCGCGAATTCAGTTATATATCCCTATATATCCAATATCTTTGTTTCCATATCCCTTATAAGGTTTTAGTAGCTAAAGTGGACTGGTTACCAAGAACTATAGAAAGACTCTGACCACCAATGTTTTGTATAAACAATGTATATAAGTAGAATTATTATAAGCATTTTCATGGGGCAATATACTTTGCTGGTAAATGTATACTTGTTGCCGGATTGTTCAAAATAATGTTATTTTTTTACCGTAACCAAGAAACGAACTCAAAATCTCGCGAAGTGAAGTCCTGTAGCAGAACAAGCTACAAAAACATTTATCCACTAAAACACACAGTTGGAATTAACCAAAAGAGAACACAGAAAAGAAAAACATCAATTTGATTTTAAAATAGAAAAAAAATGACAATGAAAATGTTAACAACATTTTGCTTTTAAAACATTCACATAAGTAGAGTCGCTCGTTTACTGGCTTTTACTCTTACAGTGTAGAGCCAACTGGAGGACTAATTAGTTCAATTTATCTATGAGAAAGCGGACAATATATCAGTAAACTGAAATAACACAATTACTGTAATTTACTATGTATTGACAATGTGGTTTAATATTATTGTGTCTGTCTCGAAAGTGATTTTGGTGCGACAGTTTTAACTAACTTCAAAAAGGTGTTAGGATCTAATTTTGATTGTATATTTTTCAAGACAATTTTACATAGGTATTCTATGACTTAGACATCATAAGAAATAAAATCTCTAATAAAAATCCGAAAATTGTTTACCATGGCTACGTCAGATAGGTATCACACAATGAATAAAAGCGTTGTATTGCTGACCTTTGCCATTTCAAATGTAAATTTTGAACAACACTTTTGACAAATGTAGTGTTATTGTTTAAATTCGTTGTTTGCTAATAAAAACAATTTTCTATGAAAATCACTAACATTCTTATTCTAGACATAGTTATAAAGTCACCTTTCTAACAACACTTGGCCAAATTAATCTTACTTACTGCAGTTAACAAGTTGCTCGTTGCAGGACGAAACTACTGCTAATTAACTGTCGCCTGATATTAGGTGATTTACGGCAAAGTTACTAATACCCATTAGTAGCCTGCGGCCTAGTTGCCGGGTTCAAGTAAACTACTTGCATGTCACTGCAGCCTGCATCTATCTAGACTTGCAATCTGACATGAAAATATCCACGAAAAGGACCAACGTGATCTACAAACACGATACCTGTGCTGTAAGTTGATATCCTGCAAATTCCAGATGATGCTGCAGCATCAGTGCAAGGTTACTATGTTCTTTTTATTCTATAGCGAGTAACAGAATACCAAATTTCAAATTGATCGAACCTGTGGAAGACGCTAACATCCATTCATCAACTATTAAAGAGCTGATAATCTTCAAACGGCCCGGTTTTGATAAAATATCTAAGAACCATTCGCTAGAAAACTTGCTTTCAAATAAACAAACCGCTTTAAAATCGGTTCACCCGTTTAAGAGCTACGGTATCACAGACAGACACACACATAGAGATCAAACTTATAACGCCCTTTTTGCATCGGGGGTTAAAAATAGCTAAAGCACTATAACAATTCATGATTACTGTAAGTAGTGATAGGTTGTCTGAAATCACAACAGTCAAACGAATGACTTATCATAAGATTTGGATATGGGTTTTAGAACCAGGGATAAACTATTTTGAGTAGATATCTGTCTTAATGGTATCAGTGCTGCAGTGGTCAAAAGTTTCCTTAGAAAAGACGGATGATCGAAACGTTTTACAGATGCAGTAGGTATTGTGGATGAATACGTTTTGTACTTGGCACTGGAAAGTTGCAGTTACCAATTCTGAGAACCCGATGTGTGGTCGATATATTTTGCGTAATCCTAAACGTTTCGAATACTTTAGAGCCGCGGCCGCGTGTAAATCAGCAGTAAGTACTCCGTTTGTCACGATATTAGGTCGGAACTACCAGCGATGCATCCGCGATGCACTGCCAAGAATTCACACCTAGACCAACGGTCGAATTTATCTTGTCGTAAGCAAATTAAACCTAAGCCGATATTGCATTTTAGAAGTTAATGGATTTTAATCGATTGCTAAAAATCGCAGAATTAGCAGTGCTGGCCCAGTGGTAACGGCCCCGACCTACGTGTCGTAGGTCATGGATTCGAATCCAAGCAGGCACATTACTTTGAGTAATTTATTTCATGACCACTGCTCTCAAAACGGTGAAGAAAAACATTGTGAGGAAACCGGAATGTCCTAGAACCAAAAATTCGAAGATGTGACATCCACCCGCATTGGGCTCGCGTTGTAGATTATTGCCCACACATGATTATTGTGAGAGGAATCTGTTTTCCACAGAGAGGAGGCCTGTTTTCCAGCGGTGGGGACTTTAAAGGCTGATTTTGCTTATGCTTTGTTGGCTGTGACATCCATAGGTATTGTGGAGGCTGATTAGAGGCTACTGAAGATAAAACATAATAAATTGGGTAAAATCGAGTTCAAAGACAAAACTGGTTAAGTGCGTGTTGGGCCGCGCACAATGAAGGGTTCCGTAGTGGAATGAATTTATCCCAAAAACAAACAAACATAACATTCTAGTTCAAAAACATGTCCTCTCATACATCGATATACGTCACAGTCAATTCTCCAACTGCAAATGTAAGTTTGAATCGCAAAAAAAAATTGTTATGTGTGTCTTTTTCCTTTACATGTGCTGTGAGAACTTGCTTCCTGCCAAATTTCATGACTGTAGGTCAACATGAAGTACCCTGTAGGTTTTGATTTATTTGTGAGTAGGTATCAAAATATGTCGCATAAATGGCCGTCTTTTTTATTGCGTTAACTTAGAAGCTTGACTTTTTTATATTAAATTCAACTTGCTATCCCACGCGTTTCTGAGAAAAGACCGTACGGACAATGAAGTGATTCTATCAGGGTTCCCTTTTTTCCTTTTGAGATACGGAACGCTAAATTTTTTATTTCTAGACTAACTGAGACACTTGCAGCTTTACTATGTCATATAACTATACTCAATTCTGTTAGCTTGTTTCCGAACAAGCTAACAGAATTGAGTATAATTATTTGACAAATTGACCCCTGCGAAATCTCTTTGATCGCTAACTTACAAGGAATAATTAATGTAGGATCTTTATGTAGGTAGGTACTTACCTACAGCATCTGCGTATCAAAAGGTATCCACTTATTAAGTATGATAAGCGGATTATCCTCTATCATCATTTAAACACATAGGGCAGTAAAATGTCCACAAAAAACGTAACAATATTTCTGATATGAAATATTAAAATGTATGTCACTTGGTCAGTAATACAGGGTAAGCACTGTTATTATATTTGATAAAACATTTTTGGTTGTACTGTATGCTAGGTACAGCCAATTATATTAATGGCACTATTACCTACCATACAGTAAATTATATACTTATTGTCTAGCTTAAGAGGGTTTATCCGTAAAGTTGGCAACGTCGCAAATAACTGTCAAATCTTTACCTGTTTTGATTAATATAGCAATATTACTATACGGAAATAAGAAATGTGGCTAACTAGCGAACTAGAATATTAATAATGAATTGCAATTATAACATTGAATTTGATGTTCTACCCGTTTAAATATTCTCATTCGTCTAAATATTCGGTGTTACGATATTAATTATTGCATTCGATAATCAATATTCTAGTTCCCTAGTTAGCCACATTTCTTATTTCCATACAGTAATATTGCCAAATTAACCAACCCCAACTTTATGGATAAACGCCCTTAACATGATAAAGTAAGTTGGTAGGTTTTATAAAAACCAATTTTAAATGTAGACATTTCTGACTGAGTATTCGTTAGTATTTGTTTTGACTGACTTACAGTAGTTTATTTCACTAATCCCGCGAATTCGTAATAATAATTATGTAATTCTATAAATATTGTACATTCACGATAAAATAAAATAGGGTAGTCAAATTGCCAGCCAAGCAGTGAGACAACGCAGATTTTAAAAAAAAGGTAGGTCAGTCAAAATTAATACAAAAATAACCGGCCAAGTGCGTGTCCGACCACGCACAATGAAGGGTTCCGTAGTTGGGATGAATTTATCCCAAGAACAAACTTAACATTTTAGTTGAAAAACATGTTCTCTTATACATTCCAACTGCAAATGTAAGTTAACCATGTTATTTTACAACCATAGATTTCTTATAGGTTTACCTGTAATCTATGAGTAAAGAACCATTCCCTGTATTTTTTTCAAAATTTTAGGCTCCTTAGTTTCGCAGATAAGGCCCGGATCCTTATATCCGAAACTACTGAGCCTAAAATGGTAAATTATCATCTATTTTCATAAATAACTTTAAGAACATTTATTTTAAAATCATTAAAAAAAAAATATCCTCACAACAAGCCCTTTTATTTGATATGTCACACGATACAGTTCGCAAAACTTTTTATTTTTTCTATTTGCTTTCGAAAAGTGAATATTCAAAATTAATATATTTACGTTACCTACACGTCTGCATTTGGGTCACAGAAATTCATATGTGTATTAAATTTCAACTAAATTTGTCCAGTAGATTAGGAACAAATTGGCTGTGACAGGCGAAGAGCCAACCAGCCAGACAGACACACGAGTGTTCCTAAGTGTGCGGAACCCTAAAAATTAAACAGAGGTGGCCAATGATATACGACTGCGAGCTACAAAGGTCGGATACAGGCGTAGCATTTAAAACACTGAGTAAGCAGAACACATTGGATGCGGGACACATGTGGACCGTGTCAATCCTGGAGGTATTTTTGTGTATCGCTCGGAAAGTAATTTAATAAAACTGATTAAAAGCCTTTGATTCAAAATTGCAGAGTGATCGGGGTTTAAACAGATTTAAAAGTCTATGTTGAATGAGTGAGCAGTATATATACACTGCGATAATCTGGGGGCAGGGTAGTGATCGCCAAGATGAGCCAAAAACAAAAAGCATGGACATTTTGTTTACATATTATGTTAATTTTCTACTCTACGAATGAAGGAATAAATGTTATAATGAATTATGATAATGGGCCTATCAATGATTTAAAGATAATAGTTATATAACCATGCTTGGTCAAAGAACTGATGATTGCAGTTTGCCGCAGTATGCTGCTTTAGTTCAATATAAAACCGGATTTTCAACACAAAATTCTCTTGTGTACTATACCACTTAACTAAGTACCTAAAACAAAAAGAAAATAAAACAAAACACTGGCGTAGCTTTCCATGCTGACTTACAATCTCTAAGTGGTTCAGGGCTATGAACAGAACCGCGTTATCAGCTCCCATGGGTGTCGTAACAGACTAAAGGATTACACCAAAGGGATGCCTGTTTCCCCACAATGTACGATGCTGCTTAGCAGTGTCTTTCAATTAAATATTAAAGACATCGCTTTAGAGTACTTATGTCTTTGTAAATAGTTCATGCCTGCTAAACATCTAGTCAGATTTTAAGAATATATTCGTTTGATCCGGCTCGAAGGACCAAAAACTATTTAATCATGTAGAAAACAAATAGTCTAGTTTGACAACTTTGATGTGAACAACTAAATATTTTATCAAACGGCAATCCCACAAAGTACACAAAACTATTTTCTGAATATAATACTAGCATTAATGAATATTTGAGCACACTAATTACATAATACATATGTTCGTACGAAAAGTATTTACTTTCAAAAAGTAATTTATGATTAAAGGACCAATCACAAAACTTTTCAAAGCAACTATTTCATATTTGAGTACTTCATTTCTCCAAAAAATATTCCACATCTCGCAGAGTTTGTAGTGAAAATGTTTAATATTTAAGCTGAATTTAGCTTTGCTTAACATTTGCGGGAATGGTCAAGCAGTGTATGCTAAATTTGAAAGTCGCTGCACATTCATGCATCTCCACCGCAGTAGTCACCATTTAACCAGTTTCAGTTTATTTCAAATTAAACCTCATTGGTTTAGTTACTTACTTCTCTTTAAAATTCTTGACTCCAGATTATCCTTTGGTTTCAAATAGTTTTCTTTATCAGGTATTTTGTAAGTTACATCCACTTTCTTAGAAAGATGTTTTATCCTAAATCCTAACTTCAAAATTATAAATGCGAAAGTGAGTTTGTTTTTTTGATTCTTACGCTTTCACGCTACAACGGCTGAACGAATTTGAATGGAATTTGGCACATGAGTAGACTATGACCTGAGTTAGGACATAGGATACTTTTATCCCTGTAGAACTTTTCTGCGGGATAATTTCCGACCTCCACGCCGCGCCGCGGACAAAAGTTAGTTTAAATAAAGTATAACTAAATCAATCAAATGATAAAAAAGATATTTGTATAATTTCTACGTTCATCATTAGACCATTATTGGTTGCCATGACAACGGTAACGTAAAATACAATGATTATTATTTGTCTTTATACATGTTTGTTGGTACCTACCTATCGATATCTACCTAATGAATTTTATAGGTGCTTGCTACACACCTACCTATAGTGCGGGGAAAAATAATTAGTTTCAATTGTTTTGAAATAACAATGGCTGGCAAAAGCTTCTATTTATTTTGGTAAAATTAAAAGTCTCAGGAGCAGAAAGTTACGCCTTTTTCTGTTAAGTTTTTCAACAATGTTTTTGCATTTAAAAGTGATAAATGGATAGACCTCACCCGCAAGGCATTCGTTTAAATTGAAATAAAAAAAGTTTAGAATTTGCAAGAATTAGTCTGGATAGAGGTTAAATGCAAAAATATCTCTACATTTACAATATGTTGCATACGCCAGGATATTATCTGACAAAATGCGTGTTTGTGACAGAATTGTCTGTCATATTAACTTCTTATTTTACTATCGCTAGGTAAAGATAAACAAATAACTTAATAAATTGGATGACTAAATGTTGAAAATCCAAACGATTGTTATGTTTATGACAGTCCATTCACCCTATGAAAAATATTGTTATAGGTAAAACAATGAATGCCTCTAAAACAAATATAATTTACCTTTTATTTATTTATTTCTATTTTTACATTTGTCAAGTTGGTAACGGTAATGACATAAAAAGATAAATGAAACGCTATTATAATATCGTTTAACTTTACTTAAATCGAGTTAATGAGTAGTCAATAACTCAATTTATTTAACTAAAGTTAAAAGGATTGTGATATACATTTTAACGCTAAGGTAACTATACAAAACACTGTATTTTTAATACGCTATCATTTTGCCTTAGGCGAGCCAATGCGCAACAGTCCCAAGAATTTTAATCTTTGAAAAATTCTTTAAAGTTTTTATGAAAGAAATGAATACATCTTTCATTACATTTATTTTCAAAGAGAAGAGAAGGTTTGTGAAGAACTCAATGATGCTTACAAAACTAAGTAGTATGTGTGTAATGCCTTGTAAAAAGCTTTGAAGAAATATTTGGTACATTAGCTATACAAGAATAATAAGACAATTAAGTTAATATTGAACGAGAATGATCAACAACCATAATATTTAAAAAATGTTGTCATTGATTGAATATCTGTCTGTTCAAACAAATTATCAATTCATTTGTTTTCTTTCCCCTTCATCTTTACATTGACCATATCCCAGATCTCACGTAATTACATACACAAACAACATGATACATTGAGACAGAATTACTGTCTCAAAAATTCGACTCTGAACAAAGAACGTTGCAATTTGGTATTAGAAATTTCAGCCTGCTGTTTTCCGAGTCGAGTTCATCATTAAAACCGACGGAGTCTATCTCAAGGAGAGCATCTTAACAAGCTGACGTGTACTCCTGCTATCCAACTTCATTCATAACATAATTTTCCTTCTATGAAAATTATTCAGATTTTCTCAAGATAACAGAAACATTTTCCGATCTTCTCAGAAACCGCAAGAAAACTATCTCGTCTTTCTCCAACATCAACAAACTAATGATAGTAGCGAAAACGAGTATGAAACAAAAGCGAAACAATGTGTACAATTTATAGCGAAAACGACACAGTACATTGAAAATAATAAGAAGCAGACATATAAACATTGCCCGTAATAAAAGTCCTCGGGACAGTAGCAGAGCACAGCCACGGACAGTTTTAAATTGTGTCAAAGTATAGATGAACGGAAAATGGGAACAGACGCGACATGACTTATTTGTTTTGTTTATTTTTCGGGACGTGTTTTTTATTGCAGTTACTTAGAAAGTTAGAAAGCAGCGGAACGTTTTGTAAGTGACGTATTTTCAGAAGAAATATACGAGAATTTAATTCGTTTTACCCAAAACCTAACACTGTAAATCAATATTTTCCAATCTCGTATCGTTTATATTACTCACAGACACTCACAAACGAGGCCGCAAAACACGAGAACTACATGGCCCTTACAATATTCTATTACTAAGTAACTAACAACTCCTAATTTAATTCCATCCAAAATTAAGACTGTGTCCTCGACTTTAACTTAATCTATGGCAGACGGAAGGAATGCACAATTATAGTGTATGCTATTAAAGGAAATATTTCACTTCGGTCCAGCTAGGGTTTAGAGCTGTTGGATAATTGCCAATTCTGTGTGATTGTTGTAAAACTACATTTATTTATTTAATAGAGCAGTGAATATGGAGTAGTAATATTTGTTTAGCTTTGATGAATATTTGCTGCGCTGTCACGGTAAGTCAAACATTTCAAGTAGATTCTTGATGAGATAAATGTACTTACTGAATAACGGCTGAAAGTTTAGCTCTAGTTAATATTATGCCCCGTGGAAACTGTCGCGAATTACACACTTATTTATTATCAATTAATTTCAGCATCACTGCTCTGAAAACGGTGAAGGAAAACATCGTGAGGGAACCGGCATGTCCTAGAACCGAACATTCAAAGACATGTGACATCCTCCAACCCACACTGGGAACGCGTGGTGGACCTACTGGATCTCACAGAGAGGAGTTCTATGTCCCTGCAGTGGGATAATTATTATGCTGATTATGTCTAGAGACAGTGCCATAACATACATAGGAAAGGGAGGATAGCATCAATCAATAGCTGACTAACATATACGTTGATTGTTCTATAAGCGATTCATAAGGCGGATAATATATACAGTATGTTAACTAACAGAGGGCGTTCCCGTTAACCCGCAATAGTTATCGTCCATACATGCAAAAAAAGATATTAAAATTAAAAAAATAATTATATATTAGTAAAATTTTTATAAATAATATTAAAATGATACGTAAAAGAAACACTCTGTACACGCGCACTTGTCTGTACAGTGATTGTTTCACGTACCAATTTAATATTTTTTGTGAAAATTTTATTAAAAAATAAATAAAAAAACTTCATTCTTTTTTCGATGTGGTTTTTTTAGCATTTATGGACGCTTTACTATTGCGGGTTAACTTGAACGCCCTCTGTTAGTTTAGCTTACTGTATAGTGTTTTACATACTTATGTAAAAAGCATTATATATTTTATATTTCTTATTACTCCGTGACATAGATAATTAGGCACTCTTTAAAAATGCCATCAATCAAATCATGCATTATCCAAACACTACCTACTATTGAGAAGAAGTAGACTACGTAGATGATTAAAAACTAAGACTAGAATATCACCTGGCAAGTTAAGTATGTATTTTACTTTTATTTTTATTAAAGTCGGATTGCTAAAAGACAACTGTACACCAGTTTGTGTTTTGCATGAAAATAAAATAAAAACGTAAGTATTCCGGGCTTATCTCGTGCAAATTGCTGAAGTCAAGAGAAACAGAGATGTTAATGTTTGTTCTGCATGCAAAAGGATAGGAAGCTAATATTTCTACACGGCTAAGCTATCTTGTGCTTTTATTAGCATGGATGCTACAAGTATAAAAACTGCTAAAATATGTAACAATAACACTGTTTTGATATTTTGGTGACAAAATAAAAAAAATTGTTTAGTTTTTTGATAATAAAATTATAATATAAGTAATGAGAGATCATGAGAGAAGCAATATTTGTAACCGACTTCCAAAAATGATGAGGTTATATGTTCGTCGCGTGTTTTTTTTTTTATGTATGGCCGCCGATTTCTCCGTCAATTGTGGACCGATTTTGAATTATTTTTTTTGTATGATATGCTCCCAAGTCTAATTGGTCCCTTTGCTTGGATAGTTTTTGAGTAAGCTTCAATAATACGTATTTTTCCCAGTTAGTATATGTGGATGATATGATGATAACTTCCTGTCACTGTTATTTAAATAGCAGTAATTGGTATTCGAATTTGTGTGGGGTAGGTACCACAACTAAAAAGTGAAAAATAACTTTAATTTCGGAAGTCGGTGGCAAAAAACAAAAATTCAAAACCAAAGACCAATATTTTTCATAAGGTACAGCTGACCCAACTGACAGAGTCCTGTAAAATTTCCGTAGAAAATTCACTTTCAGTTTTACCAAATTTTCCAATTTTCCGACAACTTTACAAAAAAAAAAACGAAAAGACCTGATTCGGACTATTAGGCTTTGATCTCCTAGCCGACTTCCGGCCACCGTAGGCGTGGGCTTGCGGACGGTGAGCAATGGATAGCTCGCCGTCCGATAGGGACCAGGCCCGGGTCGACGGCGCGTTGTGTTCCACGCGCGCCTCAAAGAGATGTCAGCACCAACTGACGGGGTCCGGAAGGGCCAATGCCTGCCGGGGTTGCGAGTTTGTCCGAAAGGGATATCGCGACCTCGGCACACAGGCAACGGAAGGAACACGGGTGGGTTTTAGTCAGTAAAAGTCTGACACGCCCTCCCGCTCCGCCCAGAGCGGGAGAAGTTATTTGATAATATCTCAACCTCAAAAAAAAAAAAAAAGGCTTTGATCTCCTATTTATAGGGACGTCTGACTTCAGCCGTCAACGTCCCGATCGACTCTGAACGCAACGTACATCATCGGCGGTCAATACGTCCGTAGTGGACGATGACGCTTCAGTTATTGCTCGCGAATGGTCGAGTGACACTTGACACGCAATGGTTCGAAATAACTAGAGACGCGACGCAAAGCGTTTAAATGCCGCGTACGACTTAAAGACGTCGATGTGTGAAAGAGACCAAAACAGTACATTTCTATAGTAAGCATCGTGACGCGGCGTACGGCATGACGCTGTAAGCGGCCGACGGCGTCTATAGGAGACCATAACCGGCACGGAAAATTAAAAACAAAAACAGCTTAATCAGTCTAGCCGTTCTCAAGTGATGCGCTTACCAACGAACAGCATTTCATTTTTACATAAATAGAAAATGGAAGACATCAAATTAAAGAAAAAAAATTATAGGGTAGGCTTACATTTATATATCACTGAGTCTTTTATATTATTATTCGCTATTTTGATGCACTTACCTCCAACGTTGCTTATGCTTTATTTGTTGTAACGGTTGGGTTCAAACTCATGAGTAGACATGACACTAGCTTGTCCGCCTCTGAAGGCTACTCCAATTTTAACATCGCTTTGAAGTCTGAAATCGCCAGCCTGTCTTGAGCAAGGGTGGTGTTCAATGCTCCTACTTTCTCTGTATGAGAACAGTCGTTGCCTTGCAGTGGGACAATAATAGTCTGTATATCTTTATAATTGTTGCAACCAAGAATAAAACTTCATAAACTATCCAGGCTGGTATCTGGTATTCGATATTTTACTTCCATTGCCATTATTAGCATGCAAATGTATGGAAAAAGCAATTTATTAAATCGGCCGCTTCTTGGCAATATCCAAACGGGTCGGAAAACTATATCATCCTGAAACCATTATTATTCGCTTTTACGATATTCGCTATTTTGATACGAACATTCTATTCTCATTGTCCTAAAGGATAAGCAGATTTAATAATAGGTTCTACTGAAAAATAACTTTCCGACAACGAAAATTGAAACCACATAAGGTATCTTCGGACTTCTGACAAATCTTATGCCAAACAGCCAATTATACAAATGCGAATTCATAATTAATTAAACTTTTTTGTCCTATAGATACTAATATATAATAAATATTTTTTTAGTGTTACTTTGTTTATTATCTTTAAGAAGTATACCTATAAATAAATATAAAGAAAAAAAAAAATAAAACAGATAAAAAAACTGGTTCCAAGTTTACTCTTTTGAAAACCATCTTCACATAATTTTGGGTATAATTTAAAAAATAAGTTAATTACATAAGTAGGTATTTTACCCCCAGTTTTTTAGGAGCCAAATTCGTTACTTATTACTAAACCCAAGTGGTAGAGTTAAGTATAATTTACTACCATTTGGCTGTTCCTACTAACGGATGAAACGGAACAATTTAAATTTTAAAAGTTTGGAAACTGGTAGCTTGGTGAAAGGCTGTCAGACGCTTGTCATCTCACTCAGATGCTGGAATCCCGGAGTACCCCCTGAAACTGTTTGAAGTAATTCTTAAAGTTCATTACTGTTAGCATGGTTGAATTACTTTACTTAGAAGATTAAATGAATTATAAGATGAAATTGAGTTTGAGTAGAATTGTTGTTGTTTCTCTTCTGCAGAAATTGTTCAAAGGAGTGGTTGTAGAAAACGAAATGTTAAACTTTGTTTGCTTTTTTACAGTTATCATCTCAAATAATAAATAAAAAAGATAATAAAATAACAATTCATACAAACACATAACAAGAAACACAAAAAAAAAATCTGCTGCAAGATGTAATATGTGTTTAAAAAGGTTACTATTTATTTTTCAGGGTTCGAATTTTACAGTCGATGTACTTCTGTCGAAAACGCAAAAACTAGCACAAAGCACCAGGATTTATTGTCACTTTAGATTTCGTTCTGTATTTTTCTGATATAGGTACTTCAACAGTGCGAATGCTCTCGTATTTTTTCCTAAAAACAAAATAATATTTCAACAAAACCTTATACATATTTTTCCAAACATCAGCATATTTATATGTGACCATAAAAACTGTATAATTTTCTTCGTTTTACAACTTATTCAGTATCTTCTTTTAGCTGATATAGACATAAGCAGATCTATAAAAGTGTAATAGATAGGTCGTTGACCTTTCTTAGGAGTTGGCAGTGAATTCGTGAGATCGAGTCGTATCTTTAACGTCACGGATTTAGGAAAAAAGGATTTCTTTCAATGTAAACAGTTTTGTTTCTCTTTTGTTATATTATGGTTTTTATAAAGGTTAAGGTTTTGTCTAGATATGTTTCTGCACAAATGTTTACGTAATTAAAGCACTTATCTTCTGAGCGTGTCGATGGCAAAAATAACACATAACATACGTATTCTTTGGAACGTAGAAGTCTGGCATCGTTAAAAATTGTTTTTTTTGTTCTGACACGTTTCGAGGACATCTTTATTTACATATTAACAATGGTCTATCATGCGTACGTCTCATTTGCTCATTTATTCATACTCTTTCGTTTTGTTTTGCAATTATATGCACAATCACACTATTTTATGTACCTACATATTCGTTATTTTTTTTATCTGACACAAATTTATTATATTTAAGTACACACGTTACATTATAAAACTGATTTACATCCGTCACATCACCTCTCAGTTCCAGCTGAAAACCAGCGCCAGGCACTTTTAGTTGTCTGGCATTTTTGCTGAACCTTTTTGGCGCAGTCGTGAGGCACACTCCCCTGCAAATTTTTTACATCGCATTTTACAGTTTTTATTAGGTTTTTTTATATATTTTTTATCTGCTTTATACATTTTTGCGCTTTTTAGTCTGTGTTAAATAAATAAAGTATTTTCTTTCTTTCTTTTCTTTAAAAACATGTTCCAAAATTCAGCAATGCTAATACCGTTTGCCGACGCAGCCAGTAAGTCCTCACGTGTGCAGTGATAGGGCATTATGATTTATATCTATAAAGTAGTGAACTGTAATACAATAAAATTCGATTTCTAAGAGACAATTATAAACCCTTACTTAAAAGAAAATTCCCAAGAAAAAAAAAAATATTCTGCTTTTTTGCTACATCCTAATCAATAGATTAACATGCCATAAAAATGCATGCCCTACTACTAGACGCTAGTATGATATACACAAGCCTCCTAAATCTAAAAACACCATAAAAACTGCCATAAATTCATAGATCGGTAACGAAGCGTAGATCGCTCCGTTGTTCAACTGATTTATAAATCACATCTCGATTTTGAAAATGAAAACGACTTACAAAGATAACGATGTGATTCGTTTCCTAGCTGTTCAGATTTTCGGCATTTGGGTGCTTCAAATTGAATTTGGGCGCTTCAAATTTGGGCGTTTTGGTTCGATGGTTTTATATAGTGGATTATTTGAAAAAACCCATAATTTAATAGAAGCAGAATATGAATGGTAACTATTTTTAGCTTTGAACCCACGAGTGGGACGCAAAAAATAGTTTCTAGACTACAATATATTAACGAATTCTATTTCAAAGCAATATTAGCTTAGTTATTAATCATTTATATTTTTTCCATTTATAATGAATTAGCTTTTGCCCGCGGCCTCACCCGCGTGGATGTCGGAAAATATCCCACGGGAACGTACTTTCAAAATTCAAATTCAAATTCATAATATTTTATTTCACATAAACCTACAAGGGCACTTATGAAACGTCAGAAACTAGGTGCACGGTTCCAATTGGTCGTTTCCTATGGAGAAGAGCCGGCAAGAAACTCCACGGTTACTCTTTTAAAAGTAAATGGTTTTTACAATGTTTCCAAATTACAGTGTTAAAAGGTATGAGAAGACAGTGTAGGCCCATCAACATGTACCAGGTACTTAGCAAAATATAAAATGGTCCACAGATCTACAGTCTGGTAAGTCTACAACGTTCTCACATTCACAAAATTTAAAAGAAAATAATATATATAAAAGATAAAAAATAATAAAAATATAAACCTATTTAAACCAAATGACAATGGGATACTACCGTGATTAAAAGTACCCTATGTGTTAATCCAGGTAAACAATGTATTAATTCCTTAATTAATTGTTTTCATATAACTCTGTGGCGGCATCCACATCGTCACATGAGAACTACGCATCAAAAACCTGACGTCACACAACATCCTGACGTCACTCAAATCCTGCATCGCGCAATTAGATATTAGATAATTATATACAAGCTCCCGACTTCAACCTCTGGACAGTTGCCCGCCAGACATGACACCCGTCTGGTCGGAGGATCCTCCCTTTTCTATGGTGGATGAGTGAACTTTACACTCTGTTCCTCATACTCCTAAAACTCGTGGCATACGCCCGGTAAAGCTCAAAGTTGGCATGAATTTTTCCTACATCTTCAACAATCATCTTCAGATTTCTGCTTATTTACACAAAACCCTCACGAATTACTCAGTACATTCATTGGTCCACCTTATGAAAATCCATGTAGTAGTTTTTTATTTTATCGCCTTCAAAAAAATAGACGCAGCGGGGGAGGGCTTTGTTTTATAATATATCGCACCTTTGGTAGAACAAGGGCATAATTGTCATAAATTGCCAAAATGACTTAAATATGCAGAAATGCTTTAAAAAGGCTCTTTGAACTGGAGGGACAAAGACATTCGTTTGGCAATTTATGACAATTATGCCCTTGTTCTACCAAAGGTGCGATATAGTGATTAAAAATCGCTGTACCAATACAATCAGTATTTCGCGTTCACAGAAACTTTAATCTGCGAACTATTTATCTTAAAAAGAATGAGTGAAACAAAATGGTGAATGAATCCTTTATGTCTTCGTTCGGATGAATGAACACGCCCGAAATCCGAATGCGTTCGAAAATTGAACATTTTAAAATATGAGTGCAAGAACGTTTCGATAATAGCGTTGGCGTTTCAGGCAGTTGCAGTTCGCTGCCAACGTTTGGCATACACTGTTCCATCAATGTTGGCAACAGATTTATTTTTTCTGAATAGAAAAGCGTGTTGTATTTTAAAGGGGGACTAAAGTAAATGATGTGATCTTCGTGGTTCAATACTTTGTGAAAGGAGAGAAAACTGAGAATAAGCAAATGTTGGCCCAATAGATAACCAAATATGTCGATGTTTTAAAAAGACAGTGGTAGAAATAAGGAGAAGCTGTCATGTCAAGCAGTAGGCCGCGTCCTAAACAAAAGCGAAAATCGCGCTCTTTTTTATGAATAAGACATAGTCGCGCGATCAATCAAGCCGCGTTTTTACGTCATTCCTACAAAGTATGGCGTCGATCGCGTACTCACGCGATGACTACTTTTGGTTAGGAAGCGGGGTTAGTCTGCAAGTTGGTTGATTTATTTGGCAAAAAATCAATAAATTGTCATTAAAATCTAAAGTGACTCATATACATAAATTATGTTATAAACTAAAACCGTGCAATTGGCAGGTAATAACGTACACAAGATGATGAAACATTTATAATTAATTTGGCCAGTAATTAATATTAACGTTTAATTTAATTTATTCGCACCAAAAGAGACAGTTTTATACACAAAGCTTAATTATTCGATACTGTAGCTTAATTTTAAAACCATTCCAGCAAATTTACCTTTATTCATCAGTTGTCATTAAAATTTCATCATAATTACAATATTACGGAGTCTCGCCATGATTATAATAATAATTATTATAGCGAGACTCCGTTTATCGTCCCACAGATTTTTCCATAATTTCCCTGAAAATATAATAAAGATATACATAAACTCACGCCTCCTTGCCATGGGGGTAGGTAGAAACTACAGAATGTCATTATCCCGCCCCGCCTGCTGTTAAATGTAATATAGTTTAGGGAAATTTAAATCCTCGCTTTCCAACTTAATTTTGTGTTAATTATGTTATTACGGTGTCTGCGAGTACTTAGTACGAATGTTAATTACGTAAGGAAAAACAAAATTTTATTATTCGTGAACTATCAGGGGATTGGTGTAGATACCTACCAATCCGCTGATGGTTCGCGAATTACAATGAAAATTGATGTTTTTTTACATTAAGATTTTTTCGTATCAAAATGTTACTTTAACATAATTTTCTGATTGAAGGAAAGCGAGCATGTCTTGATTTGTAAACTCAGTTACAGATACAAATAGCTGTTACTCCACTGTTCCATAATAGATCGCAATACAAATTGAAAATCTAAAAGACATCCCAACGACTCACAAAGAATTAGGTGAAAGCAAACTATTGGAATTAAACTTCAAAGGAAACTAATGCCCCTTAGCAACTCGTAAGAATCCGAAAATGTTTCACGAGAATCCACCTCGACACATTCAAATTGATTAGTATTTTTATCACGTTTCGCTAAATCCCCTCGCGCGACAATCCTTTTAATTAAACATTAAAACATTCCTTGTCGCCTATTCCTGACTCCGAACGGATTTCAAACGTAAAACGGGCTTAATTACGCCTATTTCCCCCATAATTTACAACTGTGTAACTTTAGACCGGGAAAGCAGCCTTAGAATATTTGTAACAATAAAAAAAATAACGTGTTTTTTTTCGGTTGTTGAGATTAATGCATTGCGCAATACGGTCGCGAAATATTTTTATGGTGGTGGACCGGCTAAAAATTATGGTATGTAGGTGGGGGGAGGGTCGGTCCACGCAAACTCGCTGCCATAACCTCTTCGGATGCCGCGACGGGCGACCGCGCGTCGTATCGTTGAGAACTCCGCATTCGAAATTCGAAAAAAATCGTTTTAAAATTTTATGTTGGTGTTGTGTGCGTGTTGGTGACTTGTATGTGGATTTTGAAAATGGCGTTGTGTGTTGTGTTATTTTAAAGGAATCGCCGGTTCCTTCCATGGTGAGTTGTATTTTATATTCCGTTTTATTTTCCAAGTTTTCGTTTTCATATTAATTTTTTTAATAAAATTTTCATGGAACCTTACTTGTTTGTGTTAACATTTTAAATATTTGTTTTATCAACGTATTTAAATATCATTATTTATTTTCAACAGGAAAATATATTTTAGTTATATCTATAGTCAAGTGTGTAACCAGTACGAAAAGGAAAATTGTTGTCACATTTATTGGTATTTATTTGAGTAAATCTTTTACAAGCTTTTTTCAATAATATTTTTGTAGGTATTTGATGACTCAAAGGTAATTTTATTGAACTCATAAATATATTTATGGGTGATAACACAAAAACGTCAATGAAATATTTGAACTGTATAAATTTGTTCTTCAAAGAAATCTCGTCCGTGAATATCTCCGACAAAATGATTTGAAGAGGGAACCATTTCTTAGGAATCTCTATAGTCGGTAGATATACCTACCTACTTAGGTAGGTGTAATCCTAAATAAGGTTTACGGAAAAATATTTACACAAGAGTACGTTATTCCTCTTCATTGTGAAAATATTCGTCTCGTTCCAAAATCTAGAAGGAATATTTATTCAAATTACGTTTTCTCTCGCCGCTGAAATCGTCGACTTTGCGGGTGATAAATTATTTTTGAATTTAATTATTATACTACCGAAAAGGCGAGTAAGTATTTTTGCTAAAACATTTTGGATTTTTGTGGTTATGCCTACGGGGAATGACAACATTTGAAGCCATTCAATCTATCGGTCGAAGGTACACATACTTGCTACGCCGTAGCGGCTACGAGCCTACGAGATTCGTAGCCACAATGCTTAGATGACCTCTACGGATTGCTACGACCACAGTTACAGCAATTGATCTTGGGAGAATAATGCCGTAATCAATGCTTTTAGCATTTGTGGTTGCAACATAATATTGTTAATATATAGACGCGGAATCAAAAATTATTTTTATGATGCTGTAATACCTAATGGTATTTAGTATAATTACACAAAACATCACGCGGTTATTCCTCGAAGGGTAAGGCAAAAATCTACCTACAGTACACTCACATTTCGCCAGTTAGTAGAATCATTTTCAGATTATAAGGATTGGTCTTTCAGCTTGTCTATTTGGCACGTCGTCACGGCTTAACTATTGATCCGATTTAACGGGCAGAGATATAGTTTGATACCTGGAGGGAGTCACTACTTGTGAAAACAATTTAGGAGGTAATTACAGTTAGATACTGCTTGTTCGTATTCATCATTTCATTTTTTCTTGTTGGTTGTTGAGGAGGTTTTTGTGCAGTCGTCAATTGTTTCTATGTAATTAGTTCTACTTAGGGTTTTATAAATTCGAAATAGACGCGACAATTAGTAAATTCTTGTTTCCTAGATCCAGGACAGCTCTAATGCGTAAAAGTATATTCTGTATCGTGCCAATTCTTTATAATACGTTGCCAAAATATTGGAGGGAATACACAACGGAAAAATTAAGAAGTTTATTAAAAAACCTTCTTTTAAAGAAAGCATACTACAGCACTGACGAATTTGTGAAGGATAAATTAATCTAATTCTTGTAATTGCATATTCCTAATTACTTTGACATTCAATTGACAATCTTTTATTATATATTATGATCTGTTGACACTATTCTGCAGTAAATTTTAATTTATAAATTCTAATTTGGACATTTCTGTTAATTATAATAATATAAAATTTATAGTAAGTAGTATAGTATAGTAATAATATAAGTAGTATAGTAATAATAGATAAATTTAAAATTATTTGATTAAATGTAATAACCTACCTACTTATACCTATTTGTACGCCGTTAAGGCAAAACATGACAAACATAATTTAATTGTAACATCTTGTATCTTATCTTAAATAATAAGTGACACTTATATATATATCATTATTTTAATTTACACCAATTAAAATAATAATATGAAAGTAAAAAAATTAAAATAAATAATTAAACTATACTATTCGAAACGATACTAAACAGACAGACGTTTTCCCAAAAATATCTAAGCGGAGGAGGATCACATGGCTTGTTCTTTTTAATGATGTGAACGAATCCAATTAATTTGGGCGCCATTTATTATAAACTCGACACACGTCAGTAACTCACTTGTTTTACGACGCGGCGACGTGTAACACCTATAAATAGTTAAACTCACGGTTATAATATACCTATTGAACATCTATATCTATACGTAATATATAATGAAAGTCGCTTTTCTTGTCTGTCTGTGTGACTGCGTTGTTCTTCTGAACTTCGCAACGGATTTTGAAGCGGATTTCACGAAAAAAAATCTCTTAGAAAAGTGCAATACCTACGCGGTCAAAATGTACAGCAGACTTTTTTTTAAATTACCGATGAAAAGTTTCAACGCGGGGGTTCAGTTCAGAATCATGTACTGCATCCATGGTAGCAGGCTTCGCGTTGATGTCCCATGCCACTGTATATAAAACACAAAAAATGTTTCTACCTATGTCCGTTATAGACTTTGAAACCATCCAACCGATGTGCGATGTGTAGGTAGGTAGGTAGGTATGGTAGGTAGGTAGGGTAGGTAGATGTGCCGTAGAGTACTTAGTGCTACACGTGCGAAGCCGAGCAGGGTAAAGCTATCAGTATTCTAATAAAATTCATTCAGTGGTAAATGAATGGTTCTTCTGCTAGTAGTGTGGTTTCAACCCTTGGTTTAGTAAAGATATTTAATTAGAAACTCAGCAGGTACATTGAAATTGTAAATACCAATACCAAAACTTTATAACAGGGCTTTTAGAGGTCTCTTCGTAGGTATTACAATCAAATCATTAGTTTTCAAATAAGCCCCGATACATACCGATTGAAGTTTGAAAAACTTTGTTTTATATTAGAATATAAAACAAAGGTTGTGTTTTATAAAGCAAAGCGATATACCTAAATAACTAGTCATTTTGAAAACAGAACGCGCCTTCAGTCTATAATGTTCCCACTGCTGGGACACAGGCTTCCTCTCTGTGAGAGGGAGTGGGCTGTAATCCACCACGCGGGCCAAGTGCGGGTTGGTAGATGTCACATATCTTGGAATTTTTGGTTTTAGGACATGCCGGTTTCCTCACGTTTTCCTTCACCGTTTTGAAAGCAGTGGTAATGAAACAATTTACACAAAGTAAACCGCCTGTCTTGGTTCGAACCTACGACCTACAACTCGTTGGGCCAACTGGGCCACCATTGCTCAAAACAGAACACGATCATGCAATAAACAAAAATACTCCATTTTTAGTCTTCGTGCGTTTTTCCCGTATCTTCGAAATATTAACACGAAGGAGTCTTCCGTCTTCCTCATTTCTCCTCTTGATCCCGCGGTTCATTTACATATTTTCTTGTCTTTTTCCTTAGAGGGTGAGCAGCCACAGTGGTCTTAGTGAAATTCGTTGGCAGACATTTTGCATAACATTTATTTTGCGCTTTTAATTAAATATTTTTCCTGCCTTTTTTCGAGGGAATCTAGTTAAGACGAATTGGTTATAACAGTCATTTTTAAGCTTGGAATCCTATTCTTTTATTTTAAAACAAATATAAATACCTACTGCCACGTACAATGTCATTTATAAATAACAATATTTATATACAACAGAATACTTAATTAAAAATAAGATTTTAAATATTTTACCCTTATTCAGTTATCTAAAATCGAAGTCACGGTAATAATAAATTTCTCAAGAGTATAAAAAATATCGTTAACTTATTTATAGCCTTCTTACAACGCAATTTAAATCTACTTATCAAAAATAATATCCGAACAGCCAAAGTAAGTACCTAAACCAGCGGATCAATTTAAAACGATTCGAAGAGAAATGATTTACCGATTCAGATAATCGGTTTAGATATAAAAATCGTAGCGCTTTAATTTAGTTTGTAGAGCTTTCAGGTCAATCGTGCTTCAACTAAAGTTCGAGCTTTGGAAGCCGAAGCACCCATTCGTTATAGGCTATCCGCTCACGGCTCCGCAAATGATCCTATTAGCCGCGCTCTCACAAATATTTGGTGGCGAGTTTTTCGCGATCGCTGTCAGAGTTTGGCCACATAACGGGTAGGTGTGTTTGCTCAAACATTTGACGACAGGCTTCAGGATTATATTTTGAATAAATCGGCGCTGTTTTTTCAGTATAAAGCGGTAGAAGTTCTGAATTATCAACGCGGGAAAGCCTTTGTTGGGATCTACATACATTTTTGTAAATTGATGAGCCACATTTGTTGTTTTATTTGTATCGTTCTTCATGTCGGCGAACAGTTATATGTATGCCGCATAGTTTTATTGTACTCTATCTATAACATTTATTCAAGTCTGCAATAAAAATTGTCTTATAATTGACCCTTGAAGCTAAAAAAGACACGATACCGAAATTAGTATTACCTAGGTATCTCCAAAAAAGCCAATATTTAAGTTAAAAATAAAATCCCAACTTTATTTCATTATTACTGGACGTGCGATGTTTTTCAGCAACACTAACGAACCGACAACGCGTTAATACATAATAAAATTTACCATTTATTAATTCAGTTTCGGGATATCAGATTAACCAGCGTTTCGATTGAACCCCGATTACTTCGTTAAGGTTGATGGTTCGGTCTAGCGCTTCGTGATTTCCACTATTATTGAAGATTAAAAAAAAATCCTTTTGTTACTTAAGAGTTTAAAGATGCGAATAACTAATGTGGCAAGGTATCATTTTTATTTAAATCTTTGGGCAGTGTATGGAAAAACTCCGGAAAAACTGTCTAAAATATTATGATAACTTTTGGACACTAGAATATTAAGTACCTAAACATTTATCTATAGCCAATAAAATCCAAAATATGACCTCATCCAATATTCTATGCCATCAAAACTTGGTATATATATATATATTCTTCAGTAGCAAAATTCAAAATATAATCATTTTATTCTACAATGACTCTATATCGTCACACGTAAAAATTGACCTTTCTGCGACCGTTTAAGTCACCTGTCTTAAGAAAATAGAATTCTTCATTTATTATCTACATACCCCGGTGCACCCAATAACCGTCGTTCCCCCTACTGTATAATATGGGCACACCTTGCCAATTTCGATTTTATACGTCGTGCAGGTGTTCTTTAAACAAAATTAAGCGATTCCACCATTTTTACGATTGCCACGCTTTCAGTTCGTGTATGTAAATTGGTGAGCAAATATTTTTCAGTTTAAATAATTTTGTGGTGGTATGGCAGGCAATTAATGCAGTCGTATTTTTATTCATATTTTTTGCGTAAACGATTTTTAATGGGTCCGGTATTTTATACACTGTATAATAGTTGTTTTCTTTAGTAATAGAATAATAATAAACTAATATTCCGCTAATAATAAACTAATATTTCGATATTATAAATTTATAAGTAAAATTTTAAATATTAAACTTTCTCTATAGGTGCTACTAAGAATAACGTTACATATCGAGCCAGATACAACTTTTTCATTCCAAATTGAATACAGAATGTCATTATTTTTTCGCAACTCATTATTTTTCGAATATGGAATGGACAAAAGAATAACGGATTAATCTCACCTGCCTGATATAATCTGACTTTTCCATTAAGCTCATCTTATTTTTAACTGACTTAAAAAAGGAGGAGGATTTGTATTTTTTTACACGTTTTGTTATTAATACTATAATATGTTACCAAACCTTATTAAGCCTCGGTTTTAGGTTTCAGGCCCGGCAGCTGAGCATCGCGTCCTGGGCTCGATTCCTGGTCGGGCAGTGTTGCCTATTGGGTTTTTTCATTAGGATTCTCAGTTACAGCCCGGATATGATAATATCCCCGCCCCCTATTATATGGGACTTGAAAATTACATGTGCGGTTGACTATACCTCTGCCGGGGTAAGCAGAGGTATAGTTCCGGGAACATAGCTGTGATGACATGTTATAATATATTATGTTAGGTTACGAGAAACATGAAGCCTCTACAATCTACATGTAGGTAGTTTCGGTAACTTGTATTGTCAACAAACAGACTTCTGACAACAAACTTGTTAACTAACATGCGTCGCGGCTTGACTTACGCCATGTTTATAGGTTCAAGGCTTACCTACCGCATAGGCTTTGACAAAAAGGCATGATTTACGAGAATAGAATATCTTTATTTTGCATAAAATATTGTACGTAGAAGGTCTTGAATATATATGTTCCCACATATTTTGCTTACTTACTTCAGCATGCAAAAATACCTAAGTACTTTTAACATAATATACAACACACATAATATTATTACCTGCTACTTTGATCATTTTATTTTAAAAACCCTAAAATTATTTACTATTTAACATTGTAAGTACCGAGATCATGTGGTAAAAACTACTTTATTTGAGGTCCAACCCTCAAACGCTTGTCCTCATGGTTGAGTAACGCAATATTTCAAACCAAACAATCACTCCAATTCGTTAAAAATGCCTGAATACGTAAACAAAACATTTGCTACAATACATAAATTCACACTTTATTATATAAGTGCTTTTAATTCCACTCTGCTTCGATAAAGTCTCCATCTAAAATGTTCTATCATCACAAAAAACGTTGTTAACATCCAAATTATGTCGATCATTCTTCTACGTTCATTTTTGTCGGTTTTTCATTTTTATGGTTAGGAACCAAACAATAACTTGATTATGGGGTAAAACACCGTAATTGTTGGATGTATTAAGCAAAGAAAATCTTCCTACGCTTACTTTGGAAAATTTTCTTTCATATAAACGTGGGTTTTCATCGTTTAAGATTTAATAAGGTTACCATTTTGTTCGTTTAGAGTTTTTTTTATTTATTTTACGTGAGTTTATGCTTGTTGATACAGTCTGCAGAGTTTAAGAGATTTTTTTAGTTCGACTGACGTCACTGCTGAACACTTCTGTTTTGTTCGTTTAGAGTTTTTTAATTTATTTTACGTGGGTTTAAGCTTGTCGATACAGTCTGTAGAGTTTAAGAGATTTTTTTTAGTTCGACTGACGTCACTGCTGAACACTTCTGTTTTGTTCGTTTAGAGTTTTTTAAATTTATTTTACGTGGGCTTAAGCTTGTGGATACAGTCTGTAGAGTTCAAGAGATTTTTTTAGTTCGTCTGACGTCACTGCTAAACACTTTTGTTTTTTTTTTTTAGAGTTTTTTAAATTTATTTTACGTGGGTTTAAGCTTGTGGATACAGTCTGTAGAGTTCAAGAGATTTTTTTAGTTCGACTGACGTCACTGCTAAACACTTTTGTTTTGTTTTTTTAAAGTTTTTTAAATTTATTTTACGTGGGTTTAAGCTTGTGGATACAGTCTGTAGAGTTTAAGAGTTTGTTTTTAGTTCGACTGACGTCACTGCTGAACACTTCTGTTTTGCGTGATGTCCAATTAAATTAACAGCTAGCTTTAAAACAAGCTTGTTTCTAAGATAACAAGCAAAACAAATTTGTTTATAATGGATAATTTTATCTCTCAGTTCTACGCTCATTAGCATTGCTATTTTTCTAAAGGTTTTTTCTTATGATTTTATTATCATATTTTACTATTCAAGCTCCCGGAACGTAGTCAGACTTTATCTTTCTTTTTTTTTCTAAGGTCTAAATGTCAAGGTCGATTTTATTATGCTGGTATCACTGTTGCCTACAATCACCTTACGATAATGTTGTTCATTTTTAAATTTTGACACACTAATCTCGATTAATGTTTCTGTCTTTATCACTTCGGCGCGTCATTTTTCACGTCGTTGTTTTCATCGTATACTATGAAAATGTGGTCAAGATTTTCATCGATCGACTACAAAAGAAAAATTGTTTATTCTGCACAAATAAAACGCACATTACAAAAAAAAATAACATAAAATGCACATAGACATAGTAGCTAAAAGCCTCGTATTCAAGCAGTAGAAGTTTGACAATTTTATCTATTGCTTGATGTCAAGGCCAGGGATCAAAAACAATTTATATTGCGTAATCAGTGCTACTACACTGGCAAACAACAACAAACAATCAATTGAATGTACCTATACTTTTGTATAAACTAGTTACATGTAACAGTTACTGCGACTAACGAAAACTGGCAAGCATCGCCGTCGGCGGCGTCCCACTTAAAGTGAAACAGAGTGAAGCCAAAACGAACTTTGTTCAAATCACAAAGGGAAGCCGCCTTTCAATAACAGATACTTTTTGTTCTTTTGTAGATATTTACAGGTTGGTTGCAGGTTGATTTGGAGATAGAAGTTACGCTTTCTTCTGTGAATACAAATAAGATATATACAGAAAAATACAATTGTGTGGTAGGTATTGTTTCCTGTAAAGTTTACCTATCTCCAAAAATATTCGGTGTGACTTTAGAATATTAGCAAATTTTGTGACAAAAGTCTGGTAGATTTTTGTCATGTAAATTAGGTAAGGCATAAGTGTACCTACATTTAAATAAAATGATGTAGTTAGCGGAATAATTATCATAACTAACTTCGAGATGCGACAGTGTCACTAAATCAGTCACAATAAAGCACAGAATCCTATCCAACCGATTCAATCTCTCACTCGAATGATTCTTTTACTGACAGATTATCTAGTTAGCCGCAGATGGCCTGTAGTTCCCGGGTAACTGCGAGCGCAGATGGCACTCAGCTGGGCTATAAATAAACGAAGCAACAGCAGCTAAAGGCGCTACATAATACAACTTGAATCTCTGGAACAAAGTCGCCTGAAGCGCTGAAGCGGGCTTGATAATACAAGGCAATGTTTGGAGAGATGGATGTAACACAATTATTTTTACAAAAAAAATATGAGTTGTGACTTTCATTTCACGCAATCACAGAAAATCAAAATAAATATGGTTAAATATCCAGGTCATCGCCAGAATTTCAAGCAGCAAACAAATCTTCCAACAATTACTAGGTACATACCTACATCAAATAAATTACTCTTCGTAGGTATTTTGAAACCACATTTTGTACTTTTAAATAAATTTCTCTTTAGGTCGTAGGTATTTCAAAACCACATTTCGACGGTCAACGCCCTTAGATCCACATTTACAGGACAATTTAATCATCGTACGGCAAGGTAAACCTATTAGAATCGAGTTTCCGACAATGCTAGTTTACTAGAATCGACGGATATCGAGAATTTGCATAATTATAAATTGCCTAGGTTTCCTTCTGATATTTAATAATATCAGAAGGAAACCTAGGCAATTTCCATTTTAGCTCCCGCGTGTCTGTTGCTTCATAATTACCGGCGAGAAATTGAAACTTTAAATTAATTTCGTATCGCTTTCAGATGTAAAGAAATCCGAATGGGTTTTTTAATTGAGGTGAATAATAAAAACCGAGATACGACGATAAAAGAAATAGGTCAAGTACGTCCCCCACGCTACAGAGTTCCGTGGCCAGTATAATTGTCAACCAGAGCCAATAAAAAACAATAATTAAAAAACTTTTTGTAGGGGTGAAATACACTGTCGATGTCAACAGCCGTTTTTTTTTTACCATGGAAATCTTTGACAACCCTGTTTATTTAAGACGCGTTTATTATTTATTAATTATGTGCGTTGATATTTTAAATCCGGGCGTGTCGAAAACGTAAAGATATACTTGTCAAACATGTGCCTACACAATCTTCTATCAGCGAAGAAAAACGTCGCATCCGTTTTTAATAAAAATCTTTATCTAATGCTCGAATTAACCTCATTAAAAAAGGTTTATGTATTACTTTGCAAAGAAATTAAGGCCAAAATCTTTTAGTTAAATAGAATACTGTCAACGTACGGAAAAGGAGTTTTCCGCTCCAATAAAGTGATGTGAAATAGAACCCCACATACCGGGGGTTCCGCAATGATTAATTACCGAACTTTATGAGCGTTGACACTGCCAACCTTGTGACATTGCCGCCTAATTATTTTTCGGGATTTTCGAAACTTCCTTGAGATTTTAAACTGGTTTTGAAACCACCCTTGTTAAGAAGTTTTGATCACCTTTTTATGTAAATATTTTAGAACCTCGTAAAACACTGTTGGGAGCCCCTTGTCAAATATTTGATGTCGGATGAAATATGATGAGCCGTGTGTTGTTCGGTTATAAATGAGCGTTTAATCTGATAGATTGTTTATAGAACAAAATCAGTCCCTTTAAAGAGTGCGAGACCTTACAGTAAACTTTTTCTAAACATAGTTTTCGCGATTACGAATTTATAACATTCCTTTACTGGTAAATTACACATAATTCGTCTAAAAACGATGGAACTGCAGTGAAAAGTCTAAATAACTCAAGAATCAAATGAATACTTTTTGTTCCAAGCGTGCTGTTCCTTTTTCTAAACAAGCTATGTTCGTGAGCGGTGCAAGACTTTCAAAGCTGGTTTATTTTGGCGATCAGTAGCAGTATCTACATATTGTAGTTACTGTAGGTATTCAAATTTCAAACTATTATGTAGGTAGTATATTTAGCCCTATGTAAAGTCTACCGCACATCAGTGATATCATTTGCACTACGAAAATCGTTCTTATTGATACGACTTAAAGGCACTGTCAATTTCAAATTGCTATCACTGACCAGTGTTGACTGTATCTAACTGTATTGATTTTGCAAATGTACCTTACTAAGTACTTCTCCAACTTGTAATAGACTTACTAAAAGATCTATTTCTACTGAGAATATTAACGTTGAAACTTACAGTTTCTATGGTTTATCGTTACCAACTTGGATTCAATAAAGTTAAAAGGTATAAACTATCAGTTTTTAACGGAAACTTAGTCGCAAAAGTTCGTCGAACAAAATGGGGTCATTCTAGTATTTGTGGATGAAATGCTCTACTGAATCTTTTAGTCCGATAATGCTCGTACTTTTTACGACTTCCCTAGTTACAGCTAATCCTTTTAATCAACGCGTTATTTGACTTGCGTGAGCTCAAACAGAACGAGAATTAAAGATATCTTATTTCATACATCAAAGGAATCGCGCTAAAAAGCAAATTTTACATCAAAATTAGAGGAATGTAAAGTATTAGTAGTAATTAATGCATTCGTTAGCCAATTAATAAGATGATGAGATTTTGTTCTTTCTTTATTTGAATCGGAATCCGATGTCTATTTAATTAATCTTGTGAAGTACGTAAGTGAAATATTAATTAGATAATCAGCGTTGATCTAATCTTTACGCCTTTGCGATCCGTTATTAATTTATTTTACAAAGAGTATGAATTTACATGTTTTGTAGAATTAAAGTTATATAACAAATGAATACATTAGATTTCATCGCCCATATTAGAGACCAAACTGGTAGAGGCCTCGAAGGTTTTTTGTTATTTTAATATCCTTTTTACCTTCCACAAACATTGTAACTGAATATCTCTGTTCGCTCGTACCCAATGATATGAATAAACACACGGTACCTCCTAATTTTAATTCATGTTTCTTTTAAAGCGTATAAATTTTTCCTATTGGAATCTACTAAAGCAGATTCTCTGGTTTCCTTCAGAAGAATAAGAAGACTTATTTATTTACCTATTGATGTGAAGCTTCTTAATTAGGCGGTGATTTGATAATTGGTCGAGAATTGAGAGTGAAATTTCAAGGACGTGCCACGTTTAGGAACTTTTCATTACATGAGAGAGAAGAAAGATCACTCACTCTCTCTGTCTCTCCCACTAAATCTCTTACATTGTTTAGTTTTTAAGAAGTTTTACTTCTATCACATGTAGGTGTGGTGTGGTAGGGTGTAGTGCTGTACGCGCAATTAAAAAAAAGATATATAGCTACGCTTGCCGGGGTTGGTCCATGGATGGGTGACCATCTTTACCTGGGTACCAAAAACCCTCCGAGCCTCGGAAAGCACGTTAAGCCGTTGGCCCGGCTGTCATTTGTAGATCTTTGACAGTCGTTACGGGTAGTTAGAAGCCCAAAAGTCTAACAACCAGTCTTACCAAGGAGGAGGCGGGGGTATCGTGTTACCTAGTAACTAGGTTGTGGAGGTCAGATAGGCAGTCGCTCCATAAAAAATACTGGTATTCAGCTGCATCCAGTTAGGCTGGAAGCCGACCCCAAAATAGTTGGGAAAAAGGCTAGGCAGATAATAATAATAATATAATAATATATCTTTATTTCCAGTTTACAATTTTACATATACCACTTGAAATAACATGATTAATTTGTCATATAAATTGTAGGTTATTGCAGAGTTGTACACCTCTGACACCCAAGCTAAGATTAAACTTGTGTTATGGGTGTCAGGGCTCTCAAATTATCATCGGTAAAACATATAAAAATTCGGAATTTAGATGTAATGATGAAGTAGAATATATTTACATTACCTACTGTTTAAACATATATAGTTTATAACCGAAATAAAAAACGAAGGTTTCCTAAACGTAGCCTTTTTTTTAATGTTACGTGGGTAACCCGATTTTTCCAAAATATTTCCAAACTATATTGACGTAATAAACAATGTTGAGCTGTCAAAACGTAAATTATTACAATTTTTACTGTAACCAATTAAGTTACGGAAAAGCGACTAAAGATTTGCTCGTTATTAAATTAATTAGTTACTCAGAATTTATTCAGGGTGGATTACAAGTTTTGACAGGTTTATTATATCAAGGAAACACGATTGAGTCATTAAAGAGATACCAATTGTACAGAAACTTATTTATTGGCTAAAGCTGCGTAAAGATCCCTAATCATACATACCGATTTTGACATAATAAACGATTTTGTGATAATAATATGAATAAAGGATGTTGTAATTTTTATTATAACTATAGACGACAAATCTTATATACAATCTTACACTACCTAAACTAAATGATAAGGATGAATATAATTATGGTTTATAAGTATTACGTTATTTAGCTCCATATTAAATGAAGAAAACAGATGTGAACCAATTGTTACGTTCACAAGATCACGTTACTATAGAACATGAAAACTAGAGCACCAATCATTTATTATTAGCCATGTGCCTTAAATAATAATAAACGAACTTTCTCGTAAAACAACATCTGAAAAGCAACATAAAAGACACAAACAAAATTAAAATTCTCCGACTAAACAGCCGACAATGGGTGTACCCTACCTACAACATTTAGTCTACTTTAAAACTACTAATTATTGTACCTTTTAATTAGATAGTAAAAACAAGAGCTTTGTTAATTTAATTCTTACACAAAGGTAGAATTTCGGGAACAGACTTCTAGTGAAAAATATTTTAAAATTAGAGATGAGAAAGTATTTAATTACGACATAGAGTTGTTACAGGAGCTTCTTGTCTGCTTTGTTTTAAAACGGACTTTTTTATTAGACATAATTTAACGTAAATTTCATTACAGAAATATTTTGAGTGAGAAGTTTACCGAAATAAATATTACAGACATACATATTTTTATTTAGCGACTAAATATTTTTTTATTGGAAGGATTCTTTGACGAGAATATTTTAGATTATTTCCGAGCCTTAGATAGTCCACGGAACGTTTATACATGTTATATTTTTTATTTATTTACATGAAAATATTTTAGCTACTTCCACAGTATTATGTCGTATTGCATTTTACTGTGAGATCGGGATGCTGACATTGAATCCATCTTTATTTTACAAAAGAGAGCTGCCAAAGCCATTTATAATCTACATCGTTGCGAATCTCTAAGGGAATTATTTAAAAAGATTAATATTATGACGGTAATTGCCAATTCATTTATGAAAATATTATGTATGTTAGAAAAATCTACATATTTTTATTAAAATATGTGGTAGACATCATTTTAATACTAGAAATAAAGATAAATAGATCAACCATTTTTCAGATTATCTAAAGCACATATGTACATGTTTTATGGGGTACCTACTGTGCTAGATTTTACCACAAAATACCTTGTTATCACAATTAAATGAAAGAAAATTTAAAACTCAATTTAAAGTACACTTTGTAAACAAGCATATTACAAATTAGAGGATTATATCCAATATAAGAATGCTTGGAAACATGCTGGTCCTGCTCCATATGACAATTTAGAGTCCAGACAAAATCAAACTGGTTGCTAATTTAATTGTATACATTTATATTTAAAAAAAAAATATAACACTAATTTTACATTCTATGATTACTTGAACTCGCACAGTGACTTATTAGTATTACTTGTTAAAATGTTGGGAATATCGTATAATTTTACAATGTTTGTAAATATGTGAGCACGATGTATCTATCACATAATTAATTTATTTGCCATTGCTTTATTTTTCATTATTTTTACCTATCGTGGTATAGTAATCTTACTCTACGTGCATCGTCTTCACATATAATTATATAATTAATGTATACAAAATATTGTGAAAACATTTTAAAAGAGTAACGGTGGAGTATCTTGCCCATTCTTCTCCATAGGAAAACTACATTTTGGAAGGGGCGACTAGAACCAATTAATTTTTTTGTAAATTTTGACGTTCAAAAATTGCCTTTTATGTGCCTAATGAAATAAATTGTTTGACTTTGACAAGATTTGTAAATTCAGCCGGAAATCAAATTATCTCTCTCTCTAATTACTTTAGGTAGATCATTTTATTAAACAATTTTCACCTTTATACGAAACTAGCTACGCCCCGCGGTTTCATTCGCATAAGTCTCGATCCCGTTGGAATAACAAGATAAACAGTATCCTATGTCCTGTCATGTCATGGTCTACTTATGTGCCAAGTTTCATCCAAATCCGTTCAGTCGTTTTAGCGTGAAAGCGTAACAAACAAACAAACTCACTTTCGCATTTATAAAAATTATTTTATTATATAAGTTAGGATAGTTTCTCACGAAGAAGAAGTCTGTACTTAAGTCTTATTCCTCTTTCATTTTGATCGTTATAGTTTCTTTATATAACCCACTTCTTGAAATAAAACAAGTAGAAACACAGACAGAATCAGCTGAATCTGTTTCAGTTGGCCGATTTTTAAAGCAGTCCAAATGTTTCGCTCCGTCTAGCGTAATTTAACAACAAAAAAATGACAACACCGACTATTTTGACGGCTACCAAACTTGGATCATTGCCAACAACGCTGTATGCGGATCAGCCATTGTACTGTTAAACTAGTAGTAAATCTTTATTAAATCAATCCGGTCCTGTGTTAAAAATAGAGGCATTACTCAATAGTATATTTAGAGCAATAGGTCATGGTTCTCTATGATTTATTGTCTGTGGTTTGGATAAATTCGGGTGAGTCTATGTCGATTGAGCGATCAGTGGGTTCTATAGAATTTTAATGTATGATCATACTGGTATCTTCTTTTCGAAGAAATATTTTCAACGGTTTTACTACAAATTCCAGGATCGGGTCAACAAAATCGGCTAATTTACTAATAAATATTGGTAGTACCCGCGTTTAAATATAAGACATGGCTCCTCAATCCATACGGACACGTTCTATGCCCGTACTGTATCCTCATTCATTTATTATTTAAATCCTGAACAGTAAAACAATTTGCATATTTTATTTAAAATATCAAGTTTTTCACACGTTTAAATAACTGTCTTGTTCTTGTTGTAAGTACAGGAAGATCTGTCTTCCAGTATGTTGAAGTACAAAATGGGGCTTTAATTAACTAAAATAGGGTCTGCCCTATTTTAGTTAATTAAAGCCCTATTTTGGTATATCTACCTACTATAGAGTTTATTCTTTTTTAAATTTAATGACCTGTTCATCACATCATCATAACATCACGCTTGTAATCCCCGTAGAGTTGGGCAGAGGTGCACCTATAGTACACCCAAATCTCGCCAGTTATTTTAAGTCCCATGTGTAGGGTGGTGGCCTATTACTGGTGTTATCGGTTAATGATCTTAGGAATAGAGTTAGTTTTTTAAACTACAGGCATACCCTCTACAACATCACCTAAATCTATACATTTATAATAAAATTATAGAGAAGTAAAACTGTACATTGAATATTTTTCAATAAAAGTAATTGCAATGAAGACTGGGAACGATTCTAATGCCGAAAATAATTTAGAATTTTTGTCTGTTTGTCTGAATGTATGTTCCAGCATCACGCAATACTACAAGATAGATTATGTTCAAATCTTGCATAGATACGAGTATTCCCTAAAAGTCTTGTCAGTTTGTACGCTTTAAATTAACACGCTATTTGCTATGTGGGATGAGCAATATTGCATTATGTTTATATTCTTTCAAATTTACCGCTGTTGGCGTTAGGTTTGTCCGAATTCACAGCATTTCGCTGAGCAATGACCTGTTCTTGCACAGATATGAGGCACAGCATAATTTTTCTGATTATTTGTTACAAAAGTAATTATCTCTGCAATCAGAATTTAATTTTGTTTTTCTTGTCATTTGCCAATGTTGCAACAGCTATTACGCAATAATGTCTTTGATCCGTGGCCTTGAAATCAACCAATAAACAATTTTTTTTTTTTTTTGTCTATTGGTTGAATACGAGGCTTTTGGCTACTTTTGTATGTGTGTGATATGTCCTTTGTCTTTATATGTGCGTTTTATTGTGCAGAATAAACAATTTTTCTTTCTTTTCTTTTATGTTATGAGAACAAAACTACGAGTACGAATTTAGTTTACAAGGAAGTTTTATAAAAATGTGTTATAAAAATTATTTCAGTATAATTGAGGTGACTTAAGTCTTGCACGCGAACGAAGTCACGGGCACAAGGTACTTCATAAATAAATTGACGGTTTAAATAATATTATACCATCGAGCAACTTCATGTTAGTTACCTGTACCACAGTAGAATAAACTAATAATACTATATCTCGGAAGTAACCTTGAAATAATTACCTACCTAGTCGCTCGGTAGATCAAACTTCCGCGTCCATGCGAAACTGCCGCTTACTCGACATTGTTGCGTTCTGATATAGACTGAGATTTCGAAGCGCTTCGTTTCGGCCGTTTTCTTTGAAGATATAATACTGTTACTTATTTAAACTATGCCGGTACTTACCTACAGTCTTGCCATGTTAATTAAAATAGTTTATTAAACTCATATTTCAAACGAGCCAACAAATATCCGGTAGCTCGTAGTTGCCGGCTATTTATAATGTTACGAAGGGAAGCAGATACCATCAAGATTAAAATATGTTTTTCGTTTCGTTCGACAGTTAATTTTAAAGTATACCCATTTGAAGTGAGAATATAATAATATACTTTGTTGTATTCTTAAGTGTTTTCCTATTATACAAAGAACGTTATTATTTAAGAATATGAGAATATTTATCAGACCATATATTTGAGAAAAAGTACTATAAATGGTGTTTTTTTTTATATACCATAACTTTAGGGTATGAATGAGACCGTGTCGAAGAATCAACTAGTATTTAATTTATTTTTCTATATTTTATAACTTACCACTAGACTCGTGATGTGTGTAGGTACCTAAGTTTCATTGATAAGTACGAGTAAATAATTTTCATTCAAACCAATCATTCATATTTAAAGCTAAGAAAATGCGACGTTGTCATATTTTCTTTTTATGAACAAAAATAGTCTGAATTAAATGTTTTTATATTTTTTTATATTTCACCTAAGGTTTTACTTGAATAATCGTGAATTTGTCGAATTATTTTGAATGAAAAATGAAAAAAAAAAACCATGTGCCAGTTGATTCTTTCATATGGTCTCATTCATAGCCTAGAGTTATAAATTAAAATTAAATTATTTATTTTTAAGACAACAAAGATCCATTTATGGTTAGTTAGTTAGTTAGCGTTATAGGATATTAAAAAAAAACATTTTGTGTAGTATATACTAAAACTGACTGAAGAAAAACTAATGCAGTCTTAGTTAATTGAGTTATTTTTGCTACTGCCTGTTAATCTAATTTAAATGTAAACAAAAATGGGCAAAATATTATTATCTTTACACTTTCGAATATCGACGATGAAGTGACAAGAACTCCTAACTGACATTTTTTATGTAGATAGACTTTAAATAATTGTTTGCGTGAGCAGGCAATAGTAGCTAACTTCATAACTTTTTTTTACGAGTTATTAATAACTGACAATAACTATTAAGCAAATGTGCATCAAATTTGCTGACAATATCATCTAAGAAACTAATAACAATAACTACTAAATAACCCTAACTTAATTATTTCTGTCAAGACCTCCTATCTTCACTCCTGCTAGATACGTCCTTACTTTCACGCAGCTACCGGCCGACTGAATGAGCCTGCTTGCGTCTAGGAAGGTTAATTAAAAATTATTCTATGAAAATCACGCCTTTTCTTTAAAATATTATAGAATTTCCGTACTAGAAATATCTTGTTGCTTTGCTATTATAATGTATATTTTCAAAGCCTAGTTTGCAATATCACCTATCTACGTCTAAATCAAAAAGTTGATTGTATATACACTAGTCGCATATAGCCCCCTATACCCGCTTCTTATTTAATATACCTATATCCAATAAAAGTATTTTTCATACCTTGCGTTTAAAATAATATAAACGTTTTTTTCGTTTCCTGTAAAATCATGTTCTGGTAGATAAAGGTTCTTGTCACTTCATCGTCGATATGTTTTTTATTTGTTTGCTGTAAATGGCTAGCCCACACTTGCACAGTTAGGTTTCGGGGAAACCTCTTTACAGTCTCCCCAGAGATGTGCTCTAACAGGCGCTGCACAGAGGGGATTCCGGATCGGTCTTTTGAGAGATAACGGTGCCTCTTTCATGTGTAGATGGTGACCACCGGGGCGGTTTTAGTGAGGTAGGAAGCCCACACTCCCCGGTCTTTTCCCCAGATCCCGGGCGCCTATTGAAGGTTTCCCCCGAAAAACAAAGAAAGGGTGGCTAGTCTGGGTAAGCAAATAGCTCAACTCACCATTTATTCACCAACTAAGTCCCAATGGGTATCACAAACAAATAACGTAAAACCAAACTGAGACATTTTTATAACAGTACTATAATCCAAACATAACTAATGCATAAAATAAAGTGGCTTCTGCTTGTTCGGAAAACTTTCACAATTCAACAGATTAACGGATTTGCTTGAAAGTTTTCGACTATATTATTAAGAATCGGGGAAAAGTGTAAAGTTTTATTGTTAAGGCACGTGCAGACAAGCGCGACGCGACACCGGTAGAACAATATCCTTGAAGTTATCATAGAAAGTGTTCCAAAGTCGCTTCGTACCTGTCTGCGGGACCATTAATGGTTGTTTTATAAAAAAAAAAAAAAAATTGCGAGTGACTTCGCCCGCGTGGAGGTCGGATATTATCCCAAGGGATAACTACTACTACCGGGATTAAAAATATCCTATGTACTGACCCCGGTCATAGTCTTCCGTGTGCCCATCCAAATCCGTGCAGCTATTAAGGGGTAAAAGGGTAAAATACAGACAGATATCATTACTTTCGCATTTATTTAGATTTTAGTCTTCGTCTAGATGGAATCAAGGTATGGATTTCTCGTAAATCTATAACTAATAATATTCATTCATTTCAAGTAAATATAACAGATTTCACAGTAAGAGTACGTTTGTAAGGTATAGATTTTGGTGTTAGATCCACTATACGAACAATGTGTAACAATCAAGCAAAACACATATTTTTCACAATAACAACTAAAAAGAAGACAATCCTAATCTCCTTCATTAAAACACTCAAAAACTCAGTGATCAAATAAAAGCCACAAACCTGAAATGAACTTCCGTCAAAGCACAGACCCAGAAATATAAGCCCAACACTTCAAAAGCTCAATTTAAGACCTGCAAAAATGGTGTGTTAAAGCTCAAAGCGGTTGAGCCAAAGTCAATTAGTGCTGTAGATTTATACAGTCAATAAAAGATTAACCCGTTCGCCGGCGGGCCCTAATTGGGTAAAACGCGGCGCACGTGTATGGCAAAAAGACCGCTGCAGTAATGGGTTAGCAAACCCCGCTACCCACTCAGAGTGGTTTCTTAAATAACTGAAGTTGTTTTTGATGGGTGGTCATTATACGTAAATAAACTGCCGTAGGCTCGTTAAGGAAAAAAGGTACCTATGTTTTAATAAATATGATACATTTTAGACTTCCATCAAAAACAACTTCAGTTATTTAAGAAACCAACCTGAGTGGGTAGCTGAGTTGCTAACCCATTACCGCTGTGGTCTTTTTGCCACACCGCGTGCGCCGCATCTATGTAGGTAGTAGGCCTTAATAATTTGTTTCTATTGACATTTCATATTTTTATGCGACACAGCAGCAGCTCTGTTTATTGTAACTCTGTTAACAATTATTCTGCACAATATAGGTAAAGACAGTGTCAAAATGTACAAACTATTGTCATTGTTAATCCAAGCAAAACAGACATCTTTTACGAGTATGTAGCTACTATTAAGCCCAAATGGTGCACGATTTTAGAAAAAGATCTAAAAGTACAGGAAACATGCTCTTTGGCTAGATATCGGGGCCGCTAGCATCTAATTGGGAGAAATGTGGAGTAAAGCTCGTGTCCGGAGCTAGATCAGTAGTTGAGGGTTAAGTTATAAATGTATACCTTTAGGTATAAGAAATTATTGATGAATTAAATACCTATGTTAAAAATACGCAAAATACGCGCTTGGATGTAAAGTTGCGATTACCAGCCTGTTATATAATACAATATAATGTCAATTTAGATAGACAAACATTATTATTATTAACATTATAATTGTATAATATTTCATAGCAAATAATGTATTGAACATAGCTAACATAAAAAGGTATTCATAATTTATCATTAATGGATGGAAAGCAAACATGATAAAAAATAATATTTATTTGTTCTGAGACGGAAGTACAGTAATAAACATATCCCATGAATGTATTGACAGCTATTTATGACGTGGTAAAATAAACAACATATTGGACTACCTGCTACACATACCGCTTTTTATAAACGTTAAATATCATCAACATGATATATTATATGTAGTCTTTATCAGAAATCCTGACTACAACATACTACATAGATGATCTAATCATATCTGAGAAATCAACTATACCTTGACTCGTAATACCAGTCTTTTGATTACTGGGTACTCTGAAAATAATCCAGACTCATAACGGGAGGCTTATAAACGGTTCATTATTTGGTTTTTAATACCGTGAAAGCTTGTTTCTTGTACCAAATTGATACAGATGCCTGCGGCGTAGATTGGGTGAATAAATTAGCCTGCTCTTTTGAATGTACCACACGACCATTAGCATTTTTTTGCGCTACACATACATAAATTTACTATTCGATCCTTTCGAAAGCCAAATGGCACATAATGATTATACAATTCCTTTTGAATTTACATGGTTAGACTGTAATGGTTGTTAAACTTTTGACCCAGACTTAGAGTTAATATTTGAGTGCTATTTTCAAAAGCTTTCAATATTGCTCATCGTTATCATTATCATCCACAGCCTACACCTACAGCTGGCTTTTTTTTGTTGTGTCCATGATCCTGTGCAAGTCTCCACGATCTTATGTCAGTCTCTCTGACATCATGGCTACAATGATGTCCGCCATCTTTCTTGGACGACCGACATTCTTACCTTCAGTTATTGACTGCCTCTCAATTACAGCCTTTCTCCACTTCCTAAATATTACTACCGCATAATCAGCCTCTAATGTTCCCACTGCTGGGAAACAGGCCTCCTCTTGGTGAGAGGAAGTGGGCCGTAATCCACCACGCGGGCCCAGTACGGGTTGGTAGATGTCACATGTCATATTTTTGGTTCTGGGACATGCTGGTTTCCTCACGATGTTTTCCTTCGCCGTTTTGAGAGCAGTGGTGGTGAAATTTGTTACACAAAGTAAAGCGTCTACCTGGCTTCGGACCCACGACCTTACAACTCGCAAGTCGGGGCCGTCACCACTGGGCCATCACTGCTCTCCAAGTATTGGCAGCCTCTCAATTACAGCCTTTCTCCACTTCCTCAATACAACTACTGAAAATGGATTAACTAAGGACCGTTACACATTAAACATACATTAATTTATCTTTAAGTAATGAAATTATTACAGAAAACATGAGTTTACATTATCAAAACAATATTCTTCATCAAGCAAACGATAATAAATCTATTTAGGCTGTACAAAGGGCCTCTCTTTTGTTTTAGGCTTAATTCTAATCCTATTGTCGAAATAAGAATTAGTGGGATCCATTTTGTTTGTCTGTAATTAGTAAAGCGTAGTCAACTAAAGTAAGAAGTGCCTATTAAGTTTTAAGAAGGCTTTATTGTTGTTTTACGTTTAGTTTTGTGCAGTCTACAGCATCTAATTTGATTTTAATTTCTTCTTTTACTGAAAATGATGTTTTAATTTTCTTGTTGGGTGATTTTCTTTTAACTCGTTTACTGAAGTTGAAAACAATTGCTGTTTAAAAAATTACTATTAGTAATATTTCGTTCAAATCCCTACCATTTCTGGCATTAATTATAAATTATTATTCATTTGTAGCAAAAGAGTTGAGTTTAAGAATTTCATCCTTATTTTTTGAAAATCTTGTTGAAAATGACCGAGGTAAGTCACGCCGCTGCGCGGTAATAATGTATGTTCTATGTTCTATGTTGTGGGGTTTGGTTTCCGCACTTAGTCCTACAGTGGACCATTGTGCGTGGGCCATAGCGGCCGATTGGTGGTTACTCCAACCAGCCCACCTCCCTCCAGAAGTTTATCAAGTCTCCTGGTCTGTTGAGAACATCTGTGAACGATCTGGGTGTCCCGAGGGTCTGTGCTCTAATCTGGGTGACGCCTGTGCATTCAAAAAGCACGTGCGTGACGGTCTCCTCAGCCTCCATGCACGCCCTGCACAGAGGACTGTCCGTTATGCCTATTGTGTGAAAGTGTTTGTTCAGCGAGCAGTGGCCCGTGATGGTACCCGTCACCAGGCGCAGGCCGTTCCTATCCAGGCGTAGTAAACGCCGGGTTAGCCTGGTATCCAAGGATGGCATGGCTTCCTTGGACTGCCTGCAGCCCGGTGTCGAGGTCCACCAGTGCTCGGCTTGAGTGTGGGTGAACTCCTGTAGCCACCTGCGTATCTGGTTGAAGGGAATGGGTACGATGGGCTCGGGTCCACAGACTGCCGTGCTGGATCCTCGTCTGGCAAGCTCGTCAGCTGCATCGTTACCCAGCGAACCGCTGTGTCCTTTTATCCATTGCAGTGTCACCGTGTTGCGGCTAGATACCGTTATTTGTTCTAGTGCATTGTGACATTCTAGTGTTAGCTTTGAGGTAATATGTTTTTTCCGTAAGGATTGAAGAACTGAGGCGCTGTCGGAGAGTATGCGTATGTGTGTGTCCGTAACTCTCCTAGCTTTTAGGGCGTGGACCGCTTGTATGATGCCCACACACTCCGCCTGATAGACGGTGTTGAACATTCCCAGCGGGCTGGATATCTTTATGTTAAAGTCGTGTGAGAAGACTCCAACCCCAGTTCCGGAGTCGGTCTTCGATCCGTCTGTGTATATTCTCATCTCTTTCGAGCCTGAGTAGTCACACTGTTCTTCTGTAAGTATTATGTTGTAGTGCCTATGAAAGTGGTGTGTTTTCGGGGCTTTATCACAGGGTGATGCCATCATTGGTCGTCGTTTGATCGCATCTTCCTTTATACGTGTGTGCTTAACTCTAGAGTCTTTGTTTAGGGTTCCTGATACATGGAGCCTAAAGGCGGCTAGAGTCGCCTCCTCCCGCACGATGAGGTGCAGAGGAGGCAGTCCAAGCATTGCCTGTAGGGCGGCAGTGGGTGTGGTTCTCATACTGCCAGTGATTGCAACACATGCAAACCGCTGCAGTTTTTCTAGGTTCCTTTGGGCTGTGCTCAGGTCTGTCCTGGGCCACCAGACCAGTGAGCCGTATGTGATGATTGGTCGGATGATTGTGGTATATAGCCAGTAGGTGACCCTGGGGCTAATTCCCCAGTTCCTGCCAAGCAGCCGCTTGCACTGCCACAGGGATATGCTGGCTTTTGTAATAATATGGTTGGTGTGTTTTGCCCAGTTCAGCTGTTTGTCTAAAAAGATGCCCAGGTATTTAGTTTCAGTTGATAGGCTTAGGGTTGTCCCGAAGAATCGTGGTAGCTGTAGTGTTGTCAGTTTCCTCTTCTTTGTGAAGAGAATCATTTCGGTTTTTGTAGGGTTCACTGAGAGTTGGTGCCTGTTGCACCATTCCTCTACTGTTTTTAGGGCTTGACGCATGAGATTGCACAGGGTGTTTTCGTGGGTGCCGTTTATTATGATGGTTATGTCATCGGCGTAGCCTACAGTGAAGTAACCTTTGTCGTTGAGTGTTTTAATGAGGCTGTCTACTACAAGGTTCCACAGGAGCGGCGAGAGGACGCCCCCTTGCGGGCAGCCCTTCGCAACGATGGCCCTCGTAGTATCATTTACTGTGACTTGTACGGCTCTCAGTTTGAGCATGTTGGTGATCCAGCCACTCAGGGTCGGGTCTATGTTGTGACTGTTGAGTGCCATGTTAATGCTGTTGAACATGGTTTTGTCAAAGGCGCCCTCGATGTCAATGAAGGCGGCCAGTGCTGAGCATTTGTGGTCCACTGCGCATTCGATTTTGGAAACCACGCTATGTAGCGCGGATTCTGTTGATTTGCCCGTGGAGTACGCATGCTGGTGTTTGTGGAGTGGTTTCATCCGAAGAGGTCCATCTCGGATGTGCCTATCACAGAGTCTCTCGAGGGTTTTCAGTAGAAAGGATGTGAGGCTTATAGGTCTATAAGCCTTGGGTTGCGTGTAATCGGTTTTTCCTGGTTTGGGTATGAAGATGACTTTTACCTCGCGCCATGCGAGAGGTATCTGTCTAAGTGCTATGCAGGCTCGATAAATCTCCACCAGCCACGGTGTCAGATAATCTACCCCCCACTGCAGCAGGGCTGGGAAGATGCCATCCAGCCCTGCCGACTTGTATGGCTGAAAGGTGTTGATAGCCCACTTTGTTCGGTCTTCTGTTACTATGTTGCGGGCTCTTGACCAGTCTTGATCCGTTGGGGTCCATTCTGGTTCAGCCTCCCATGTCCTGTCCTCCAGGATTTTACAGTCTGGGAAGTGAGTCTCGAGAAGGACCTTACTGGTTTCAAAGTCAGTTAGTGTGTATGAGTTATCGGGTTTTTTCAGCGCGCCAAGAGTTCGGTCCTGATCCGCTGATAGGATCTTCCTTACCCTTGCGGCTTCATTATTAGTCTCGATGGATTCACAGAATTTACGCCAGGCGGTTCTCCTGGCGGTTCTGATCTGCTTTTTGTATGTATATTGTGTTTCTTTATATATCTCCCAGTCGTCTGGGAGTCTCGTGTTTTTTGCTCTGTTAAATTGCTTACGTAGCGCATCTCTGAGTTTACCAAGTTCAGCGTTCCACCAGGGGCTTCTCTCGTTCCTGCTTTGTGGCGCTCTTAGTTTACAGCATGCGTGGTATGCTTCAGTTAGGTATTCGGATAGTTTTGTCACGGTGTATTCTAATTGTGCATGGTCCCTTATAGTTACTTGTGCCAGATGTCTAGCTAGAAGTGAAGCCAGAAGGCTTTTGTACTCCGGAACATTGGTGCGCCTCGGGTTTCGCCTCGGCGCGGGTTTTTTAGTGTTTGTGGTTAGTGAAAAGCGGATCCTTCTGTGGTCTGAGCAAGAAGGCTCGTCCGATACGTGCCAGTTTGTGATAAGGTTTGTCGCGTTTTCTGTAGCAAGTGTCAAATCTATGATCGTTTGTCCGCGGGCTGTGACCCAAGTGGGTTCTGAGCCGCGGTTAACAATGTTAAGGTTAGTAGAAAATAAATAGGTGGATAGTACCTCTCCTCTGGAGTTCGCCGCAGCGCTGCCCCAGAGCGGGTGGTGGGCGTTCGAGTTGGTGCAGATAATCAGGTCCAAACTGGCGCGCTCGCAGTGCTGTACCAGGTCGGCCATCTCTTTTGGCGGGCAGTCTGTGGCCTCGCCTGGCATGTATGCCGAGGCCAGTACAACATCTGGAACGCTACCTTCAGTTTGGAGCCTGACAGCTGTCAGGTCTCTGGAACAGAATTGAGTGAGTGGCGTAAAGGGAATTTCTTTGGGTATGTAGACGCAGGTTCTTGGTTTGTCTGAGCTGTGTGTGTCGAGGATTAGCTTACCTCCGGTGTTACCCAGGCCGCATATTCTGTTGTTTCTGATCCACGGCTCTTGGATCAGTGCGATGGTTCGGGGCTTTACCTCCAGCGCCCTGCGTAAGCTAGCCGTAGCAGTCTGGCTATGCTGGAGGTTGGTCTGAATGATGTTGAGGGTCGATGACGGCGGTGGAGAGGGGCTAGTCGGAGATGGATCCATCGGATAGCCTCTCCCCTGCCTCCTCTCTGTATCGGACTCTGTCGTCGTGGTGTTGTTCGCCCGGCGATGAAGCGAGTAATCGCTCGCTCCAGCCAGGCGATTCGGGTGGTATGGTCGCGACGTCGTCGGCCATTGCCGCTCGGGCCATGACCTCCTCAAGTCGGTCGATGTCTGCATGGTAATAATGTATTTAAAGGTTGCATCCCGTTATTAACGTTAAAGTGACCCATTTTCCTCGGTTGACTCTAGAACTATATCCGCCGCTAAATTATTCTATATTCCTCCGCTTCTTCAGAATTAAACTCCTAGAGTATTCATAAAATATTTGTTTTTAGTTTTCCTTATAGAATCAGGATATTGAACCGTTTAATTTGCACATTATTTTTTGCTGAAGATATTGAGCCTGTCCACGTTTCTTTGTTATCAGAATATTCTGAAAATAAAATTAAATGAATGGCTTAAAATACAGTTATAAAACTAAGAAACATATTGTAAAAGGAATTTTATTAAAACTTAAGCTCACAGCCCTAATCCAGCTTCGAAAAAAGTAATTGACAACAAACTTAATTAAAATTTATTTGCATACCCAGAAAGACAACAATACTACTTTTCTCTTTTCATCTTAAATCCCTAGCTCGTATAATCCTAAGATCCATAAAATTTACCTAAAGGGCTTTGTAATTAAAAACTTAAGGGTTTTTTTACTTCTAGGTCTAATTACTTAAGTTATTACAAAGATACTAGTTTGGCAAGATAATATTTGAAACCCTTTTTTACGGGAGACTTAATTTAAGAATCAATATTGTCTCCTTTAAGGAAAGATTTATCGAGGTAATTTTAATCTTATAGATTATAGGTACATACTACAATATTAAATCTAGAGTGAATAGATTTTTTAGTTGTCCAGATTCCAGTCAGCCAGCCAGCCAGACAGACAGACACACGAGTAACCCTTAAGGGTTCCGTTTTTTCCTTTTGAGATACGGAATCCTAAAAAAGTACCAAATTATTAGGAAACAATTCTAAATGAAGAACACCGTTTATCGCAGGAGATCGTCACTTTTCCCGTTTCATCTTTTCAAAGAAATGGTTCCATTGGTCCCCCTTTCACCAATGTTCGTGATCTACTCAAACTGTGGGGGCCAAATTAATTGGTAAATTGGAACACGTACGAACCTAAGAATGTTGGCGGAACGCGCCCTATAAGGATGTTCCACTTGAACTTGAAGAGGATAATGTCTGTGGTGACGAAGCGGTTTTGAGCAATGAATGATACGTGATGAAGTTGGATTGGTTAAGTAATTGTCTTGAATGATAATTATATTAAAAGCTTTTTAAATTTTTGTGGAGCATTTTTTCCAAAAAGAACATCACTTACAAACGATCAGAAGGCCAATTCCCGTATCAATCTGCCTAGCCTTTTCCCAACTATGTTGGAGTCGTCTTCCAATCTAATCAAATGCAGCTGAATACCAGTATTTTACATGGAGCGACTACCTTTCTGCCAATTCCCGTATATAAAACGTTAAAAATGTAATCGCAATATAATCTCGGCGACAATCTATATCAAACACACTTTACACTGCGTTCGGCGCTGGGCGTGGCAACACGTCGTCTCTAGGTTCGCAACAAGGCAATCGTCATCCTGAGGATGCTTCGTCGAGAGGTGAAACACGTATCGATTTCTTACATGGTTATTTATGACTATTTAAGAACAGTTAAGCGGATTAGGTAACAATAGACGACGTATATTTGACACGTCGTCTATTGTATTTTATAATGGATTTCCGCAAAATCACGTCTGAGTCAATTAACTATCAATGACTTGTCAAAAATGTTAGTCCATAAGAGGTATTTTAGACAGAGTAAAATGCCAACGTTCCTTACGGGAATCTATACGGGAATTTTCCCTCTGTTCATTTCTTTATCGTAGCAAATAGGGTAGTAAGGTAGGGGCCACTACAAAGTACTTTCCAGCAGTTTTCTTCCGAAAAAGATCGTAAAAGATCATTCTTCTATTCCGAAGTTCATATTCAGCGAAAGACATCAGACCTTCTATGGTAAGCCATTAACTCAATTTAACAATTCAAACAGCTTAAGCAAATACAACCGACAAAATTTCCTTAAATTTCCGACAATTTTAGAAATGTTAAACCAGAAAGCTTACTAAGAACAATAACAAAACAAAGTTCGGTAGGTATGTACTTAAGCTTATTTGTGTCAAGGTCAGGACTTCAGAGCACGATTTTCTTGCAATAGGAAGCTCTCCGTGAGGACCGACCGTCTCTACCTCTGCTCACGATTACAGCGTTAAATTAGTCTTTGTTCTGATTTCTTTGTCACATGAAAGGATCTAGTCTTGAGAGGTTTTGAAGTGACCCAATAAAGAAGAGTTCGTGTAACTAGAATTGTATGAAGGAATTGAGAAAATGTTAGCAAGATCTTGGGGTTTGTTTTGTTTTGTTTTATCTCTAAGCTTTCTTATGGGGGCGCCCAACGGTCCAATAGCGCCACTCCTTTAAAAAAATATTAGCTTGTGCCTGAGAAGGAATTATGAATAACGGCTAGTAAGCACCCTCGGCAAGTGTGTCTAGAATTTTCTAATACCTTTTATAAAGTTTCATATTGAGACACAGAAAAGCGGCCACATTCCTGTATATCGTATTTTGTTGCTTCGTGTCTCAATAAGAAACTTTATAAAAGGTATTAGAAAATTCTAGACACACTTGCCGAGGGTGCTTACTAGCCGTTATTCATAATTCCTTCTCAGGCACAAGCTAATATTTTTTTAAAGGAGTGGCGCTATTGGACCATTCGGTGCCCTCTTAAAACCAATGCACAATTATTTGCCGCTAGATAGCATATTATTATGAAGTTTGTTAGTAATAGATGGATAGAAAATGTCGTAATAATTGGTCATTCAGTGACCAATTTGTATGTCATTTCTATTTTTAACAACTTTGTCCCTGGTTGCATCAATAGAATTTCTATAAATCAATGAAGATTACCTAACTAATATTAAGAATTAATGCGAAAGTGAGTTTTTTGTTCATTTCTTTGTTTGTTACGGTTTCACGCCTAAACGGATGAACGGATTTCGCACATGACTATATCCTGGATTAGGACATACGATACTTTTTATACCGATATTCCTACGGTATCAAGACTTATGTGGGTGAAACCGCGGGGCCCAGCGTATGCTATATTTATTTATTAAGATATATCAAAAGAAAGCAAATTATTTATTCTGCACAAACTAAACGCACATTACAAAAAAAAATACATTTAATACTCCTTTACAAATTAGCCAAAAGCCTCGTATTCAATATTCAAAACAGAAAAGTTTGACAAATTTTGTCCATCGCTTGCTGCACGCGTGCAAAGCCGCTGGTGGAAGCACATTTCTAACGAAACATTCAACAGAAAGTAAATCTATCGTACAACGCGAAGGAGGGCACAAAGGGAAAACTGTAAAGGAAAAAGGACCGCGCGGCGAAGGACCAGGTCTATAAACAATAAGTTTCGAAGAACTGAACAAAAAGTTCTAAAGGTAGCGTGTATTTTGTTTCCCTATCTTCCGACGTGACCGGTCTTTTCTTTACGAAGTGAAAAATGATCCCAATTTGTGCGCCTGTTAAACATCTGATACACTATATTTTTCTTTCTGTTGCCACCGAGTTTTGTTTTGTTTTCTTATAGTATAAGAGTAGGTGATAATTGGTTATTAAGTATGTTTCCATCCATTTCAAATGTATTTTATGAAAGAGGAAGTTTGTTGGTCTTTTTCTTATTCGTTTCGTTAGTAGGTACACAAATATTCGGGGTCAAAAAAAGAGTAAAGTAACCTTACTTTACTCTTTTTTTGACCCCGAATATTTTCGTTCGACCTTGGCCTTGGTATACATAATAAAAACCTATCGCACACTTCTTGGTATTCTCATATCTACCAATATAAACGAGTCTCTAAAGAAAAGTTCAAGAAAAAATTCTCAGTATTTCTGTTTATTTGGTTTCTTTACGAGCGCCGTAAGTGTCCAATTTCATTTAGAGAGAAAAAAAATGTTCCGTATTCTACCGTTTCGAGGTTGGCAAAGTATGAAGCAGGAAGTTTGGATATTTTATGAAGCTTCACGCTTTTCCTTGGTACGAAGTAAGTAGATTTAGAAGCCCAGAGAAGGCCTGTCAACTAATCTATAGCGTTGCGTTTTTGAGTTCATACGTAAAAAGTAACAATCTTTAAGGCGTGGATATACGTGAATTGGGCTTCATTTAGGATACATTAAAACCTTTTTTTTCCGTAACCCTTACAAGATTTTTTTTCAAAATAATATATATTAATCTACACCATATAAAGCATGTCCCCTTGGCTTCAAAAAAAATAAAAATGTATTTGAAATATCATAAATAAATACGCAAAGTGGCCTCTGTTTTTGTAACTTACTACCATTTTTCTCCTAAACTATCGCCCAGAGAGGGAGAAGTTATTTGATTATTTCCCACCCTCAAAAAAAAAAAAAAAAAAAGTTGGTTGATTATACTCGTTAACCTGTACAGCCTACTTAACTTTGATAGTTTTCCCTTTAATTTCGTTATATATACTACTACCGTGACTTTTTTCACATTTCCAAAACCAACCATTTAGCTGGCAGGGGGGATACTTGACTGTAACAAAATCAGTTAAAAGCTTAATATTTTGCAATCGGATTCCTGAATCCAAAAATGGTTTTCACAAACTCACAATATTTTTGAACGACCTTTCTAACGATACCCCACAACATAGGGTAGATGAGAAAAAAAAAACATTCCCACTTTACGTGTAGGGGAAGTACCCCAAAAAAAAATTTTACTTGATTTTATTTAACCACTTTGTTGGCATAATTAATAGGTACACCCATGCCAAATTACAGCTTTCTAGTACTAACCGTCTCTGAGCTAAGCCGCGGACAGACAGACGGACATGGCGAAACTATAAGGGTTCCTTGTTTACTACGGAACCCTAAAAAGGTAACATTTAAAATTCTCTTCATCATAGTTAAACCTAAAACGCGTAATAGGTTTATAGATATTTATCATACAATATAGAAATATAGAAACTAAAATATATAATACTAAAGCTCATTCATTTACAGAAAAACTAAAATTAATGTTAATACAAAAAATAAACTATAAATTATACAATATACAAAATTATATTTTTCCTTGCTTTCAGTCTTCGACATTCAAAAGGTTTTCCACCTCTGCATTAGATACAGTAGATAGCATGCGGCGGCCGGGCGCCGGGCGCTGCGATGCAATATTATAGCACAAAATTATAGTTCGCGTTGCACGAAATTATTGTTAGGGGTGGGAGGCGCACGCGGGGGGCTTTGACTTAGTAACGCCCACATGACCAAGGTCAATGACGTATATCCCGCTCTTAAGTATCACTATTATAGATATTTAATAAGAGTACCTACTGTCAGCCCCTTGATTTATGTGACAGCTTAATTGTATTATGGATAGCAATAAATTCAATTAACAGCAGAGATTAGCCTTTATGTAGAGGGCATGACCCTTTTAGTTAACCTGTACCTCTAGAACTTATCATCATCCATCATTTATAGTAGGCTATGGGCAAACGAACTTTGACCTCATTAAGGGTTTAATTAGTTCAAGTTAAAGTACCTAGTAAAATTACCTACGCCTCATTAACTGAAAGCTTTATTTTAGCCTGTTGTCCACTTGAACGTTGAAAATAGTAACAACATCGATCTCCTGTAGTGTTTTTGTGGATTACAAAACACTACCTACCGTATCGGTACAGAAGGTAGTGTTTACCTTAAGTAAAAATACAATCTTTAAGATTGGTTCATTGTTAATTCTTTGTTCCTATTGTGGTATAGTAATTTAGTTTATTCCAGGTAAATTGACTTCACATCTATACATATTTTATAACAAAGTCGCTTTTCGCGTTTGTCTGTATGTGCGCGTTGTTCTTCTAAAATACGCAACGGATTTTGATGAGGTTTTCAACACAATTTAGAGAATGTATTCCGGAAGGTTTATGTGTATAATACATTAATATTAAACTTATAGATAATTAAGAAATCTCGATGTTTTTTTCAAGTCGTAAAAACTTTGCGAAGCAGTGGTGGGTCGCTAGTATAATTAATGTATGCAAAATATTTTAAAAGAGTAACTATGGAGTTTTTTGCCCATTCTTCTCCATACGAAACTAACTTTTGATACTATAACTAGAATAAATTCTATTTTTACTAAACTTCCGCTGTCCGTCTGTCTGTCAGCGGGCTGTATCTCACGAACCGTAATAGTTAGACAGTTGGAAATTTAACAGATTATGTATTTATAGTGCCGCTATAACAACAAATATATCAATAAAAATTAAATAACGTAAAAAATTAAAGGGGTCTCAAAAAATATATTGTATCCCTGGCATGTGGGACACCCCACCATTATGGTCTAGAGCTCATCGAGTAGAGAACAAATACTTTTTTTTTTTTTTAAGAATGTAAAAATGCCGCCCGTAAATTTTGCCAGTTTTAAACCATTTTTGTACGAGCCCTATCTCAACAACTATAAACAAGTTAGGAATTTGAAACTTCTGTATATAAAGTACCATAAACAGTACATACGTAATAAAAAAATACTAAAAACGCCGTTTCATAAGGAATTTTATGGGTGATTGTCTGCAACTGTAAACAAATAAATTTGTAATTCATAGTATTATTATTAAATACATATTAATCTTTGCGATTAAAAAAAATTAAGATGAAAAGTAATAATATTCTTCGTTTAGTATTTTCATTTATTTGCTAAATATTATACGGTGGTACGGAACGCTTCGTGTCGAACTCACACCTGGCCGTTTTTTTTTTAAATTATTGTCGTTCAAAGTTGCCTTTTAAGCGCCTATTTGAAATAAATGATTTGTTTTTGACTTTGAGTTACAAAACATTTTTACTATTTCTAAGTACAATCTGGAACTAGTTCATGAATAAAATAAAACTATAGAAAGAAAATAAGAATTGTATAACAATCACATAAACTCCCAACAATTGTAGAAACAAACAAAACTTTCCTCTCAACATCAGTGGACGTACGACAAAAGATGACAACACCTAGATAGTCTGAGTAATAATATACCAAATATTTGTTCCACATTCGCTCCTGGAATAACTTGTTCTCAGAAAATACGAGGGAGTGCGATGATCGTTGTGTATCGTGCGAACGAAACATGTAGGTAAATGTGAAGTGACGTACCGAATTTAGGAGCTAAGGGAATTTCCACCCGCGCGTTTAAACATTCGAACTTCATATTTCTGGCATCGGAATAATGATTATTTGGGCGGTGATAGTTTAAAAGTCAAAACCTTTTTCTTTCAACTGGTATCGATTCGAATAGTTGTCTAGCCAAGAGGCTCAAATCTAATATAGTTTCTCAAGTTGATATGCCCTCGTATTTGTCTAGTGTGCATTAGATCAAACTTACGCTTCTTATACAGTAATTAAATACAGGCTTACAGGCTAAAGAAATAAGTTATTCATGGTTTCATTAGTACCTAGAACTCATTTAGCTATACTGATGCTGACCCTTGGGAGGAAATATAAGAGCCCAGATTACGTAATAACTCCAAGACTATATAACAGGACTAGCTCCTAATACTGTGATAATCTAGCTAGGTCATTGTTATGTGCGCAACGCTGTTGCTGGGTTATCTACGTGTAAGTTCTCGTAGATTGTATTTGTCACATTATCTTTGGTACTAAGATGGTTTATGTCCTCCCACTAAACCTGACCATGTGCAGCTGCAGCCGATGAATATTCTATCCAAATATTGTATTCCTGTCCGTAAATTTCCAAATAAATTATTAATTAATTAATAATTTCTAATTTTGAGATAACCCGTTGTGTGAAAATTTCCTTGGAAAGATAAATTGTCAAAGGCACAACGCGGTGGAATATTACTTCTTTATCCGAATGCACTTAGTCATTAAAATGAGAATGAAACTTTCCTACCTAGATCATAAAATACGCGTTCTCAGAAACGATAAAATCGCGACGTTGAAAACGTTCCTTATCTATTTACGTACGCTAACGTTGTCACCAATTTGCTTGTAATACGTAACTTCGTAAGGCTCGTGAATCATGAGTATATTACTAAAGGTACTTTACTAAAAGTACAACTCAATTCTGTCGTATACAAAAAGTATTATCATAAAACTGATCTTAGGCACGGTTCCCACAGTGTCTTGACGACGGTTGTCCAGTTCAAAGTTTTGTGCTTGTATATTTAAATGGAGAGCTGTTTACATATGCGGTTAGACTGGAAGCCGACCCTAACATAGTTGGGAAAGGCTAAGCAGAATATGGTGATGAGCTGTTTACACATGCCACGTCAAACATGGTCCGCGATAATTTTACGGTATCTTAATAATAATTTTTTCATAAATTCTGTCGTACAGTGAGAAATGACAGTTGAACAACGAAACACAAATCGTTACGACACAATGGGAAAGGTGCCTTAATTTGAATAACTTTTATCGTTTCCCGAAACGAGTAGGTATTCTCAAGGAATTGATTCGAGAAATGTTTTACTCAGAATTCCAAACATGAAGTCGGAATAATATTTTACGGAATTCAAATCAGTATTAATTTAATTTAACACAAGTAGGTATATATCCTTACTTTATATTTTTTGCTGTAAACAAACAAAAAGCAAGAAACTGAAGAATTCAGTTGCATCCGGATAGACTGGAAGCCGACCCCAACATCCACCGTTTCCGAACAAGCTGAGAAAAGCTTAGGCAGTTTTTTTTTACTGTAAACAATCCAGCTTACAGCCAAACAAATAGTTCGCGAAAGTCGAAGTGAGACAGCGCACACACTGAGCGATTCCTATGAATAAGTTTCATGCAATTCTGGAATTCGGATGTCGAAGACGGAGTTAAAAAATATTGAAATATCTTGTATTAGTTTTCCTGAAACGTGCGTGATACGCATTTTCTGCATACCTTTTTATCTGAACTTACAACATAGAGCAAGGGTTATTAGCTAGATTGCGTATGCTAAAATTGGGATCACTACTGCTATTACAACAAATGAGAACCAAATTTTTTAAATATTTCTTTATATTTATGACCGCGAAAACCCACGTTTTCGCCAGTTAGAGCCTGTGCACACGATGCGTTACGGAGCCGCACTGCAAAGATTTCGTTGCGGCGGCGGCACGGCGCCGGAGCGTTGTCCCTGCGGCGTCATACATACAAATATCTATGGTATGCCACACGATGCGTTCCGGCGTCGCAGCGCACGTACACCGGATTTGCAGCCCGCGAGACGAGGTGGGGAGGGGCGTACGCGTGCCACCGCCGCAACGCATCATGTGCACAGGCTCTTATGTTATGCGTCTTCTACAGATACACCTCTGCCTAACCCATAGGAGAATACAGGCGTGATATTATTTATGGAGCCATTTAACCATGTATGTTAACCATTAAGATTTGTGCTTTCTTCAGCTTACTGAATATTTACTGATTTTTGATATCTTGAGTCATTGGTAAAGTCGGATAAACTTCACTTAATCAAATACAACTATTCTTAGGTAATTATAGTCCAGGAAAAAGCCACCAATACCATACATTTTACACACCTATTGTGTAGAGATACACAACTCTATAATTCAAGGCTACCGAATACTCAAGGGTAAACCATAGATTAATTCTAACCGATTGCTATACAATTTGGCGGGGGTTGTAACTCCCGACCTATCTTATACTAGCCCCCTTGGGCCTGGGGCCATGATATCGCTACTCGATACCTACCTACTGGAGTATACTCAGGGGGTGAACAGGGGTTGTTTTATAGTGTAATCATTATGGTCGTGTTTGGATAACCGTGTGATTAAAATTCGGGGTAGATAATCCCGTTTATGATGTAGCAGACTGGTGTTTATTGAGCTATAGAGCTCACGTATGTGGTAGACATAAAATTATACTACCATGAAATAAGATCGTAAAATATTCGGCTTCTTAGAAATTAAATTAAATATCCCACAAAATGAAATTGAAGATTCCTTAGCAACACATTTTTGTATTTCAAGACCGAGGGAAACCTTCAACCATATCAATATCTTCTAGAATAAATGTTCTCTCTCCAAAAACTGTTTCTGACTTCGCAATTGGAAGCAATAGCCAGAATTCGTAAATAAACCAGGCTCGGTTCGATCTCCAAGCTTGGGTAAAACCTTGACTAACGGAATCGTAACAACCGAGTACTGAAGCTACTCGTCCAAGAAAAGTTCGTTTTCACTAAACAAAGCGATGTATCAACTTAATAAATAATTTATTAAACTAACTAAGCAAATACACTCGTACAAATAATATCGGAAACGCAACTTATCACTTAGCCTTAGTGGGTCTGATGAAAACTTATTATCCCGAGACAAACAATGGATGAATAGAAAGAATAAAAAACAGGCAAAAGGAGGAACGAAAATACCCGCAATAACGATAAATAATTTTCCCTTCTGTCGGCATAGCAATGACTTGGACAGACGAAAAGGTCTGCGACTACGATTCAGTACAAAGAGAGCAAATAAATCGCAGCACATGATGGAATTTTGATGTCCAAGAGGGCCTGGCCAATATGTCACTGTTTCTGGGGAAAAAGCTTATGAGACAGAATTTTTAGGATTGATGTAACTTATCTTCGTCATCTGAAACTATACCGATTTCGTATAAATCATAGGTCTGTCCGTTCAAAACTTTTGTCTTAAAATTCACCCTCTCAGTCCATACCAATTTATTATTTATATTAAATAATTTATATTAAAAAAATTGGGTGTCGCAGGAAAATCAGGAATAAAATATTTAAAAAAAACAGTCGGCTATGAATGTACATGTAGAGGCGAATAGAACTTAATATTATGTTAAAAGCAATCTTTGAAAGCCTTTCATAAGCTGTGTAACATTTTCCATTACATTACGCCGTTCATACAAAACACACTCTCAGTTCCATTCTACATTTCAGTGGTAAAATATAACAACGCACATACACCAGTCATGCATTAAAAAAATCTTTTTCGCGTCGTGCATTAAAATAAAGGTGTACCTGTAAAAGAATATTTAAAATGATTCCATATACGCTCAGTATTTTCACGCTGAGGCTGAGTTAAAATGACGGGTGAAAAAAAAAGTATCCAAAGTATAAGTCCGTCAAAGAAAATATTCGCCCACTTTTGGTACCTAGTGACTGTAGATTTTCACTATTCCCTTTGTTTGTTGCGAAATATTATCAGAAAAAACAGTATTTTGATCTTGACAATATACAGGGTGGATTTTTGAGATAGGGCAGAAAGGACAGCTATATTAACCGCTGTAGCTACAGAAAAACGGTCTTAGGAGACTGTCTTTAACTTTTTGAAATATTTTGATCTGCATTCACAGATTTTGAAAAAAAAATACAGTCAGCAAGAAAATGGGCAGTTTGCACGAAAACTTTTTCTTATAAGGATCAAAACACTATACCGGACCAACCGAGGTTTGAGTAATAGAAAAGTCGTAGGGAAAAAATTCCAACTTACTTTTTTATGATGGACAGACTAGCCGAAAATATCAAAAAAATATAATTTCGAGCGAATACGCGTTATAATTTTATTTGCTTTGAGAACAAAATAGTTTGTTGCTTGTGATTTCCGACGTTGTGAGAAAAAATGACCTGAATGAATGATAATTTTAAACTTTCAGACTTGTAATGACTTGTACAAAAGTTTTTAACAAAAGACTGTCCGTTACAAAAGTCAGAAAACACAAAAACCTTTTGTATGGAAAAGTTTTTTCAAAAGCAACAATATTTGTTTTCAAATAAAATATTATTATAACGCGTATTCGTTCGAAATTTGATATACCCTTTTTTTTTTTTTTCGGCCTGTCTATCCATCGTAAAAAGTAGGTTAGAGTCTCATTTCCTACGAAATGTATGGGAAAAGATTTTTGCGATTTCTGACTTTTCTAGTACTAAAACTTCAGTTGGTCCTACAGAGTTTTTTTATCCTTATTAGAAACAGGATCGATTGGCATCAAAAAAGTTTTTGTGAAAACTGCCCATTTTCTTGCTGAATGTTTTTTTTTTTACAAAATCTCAGAATGTAAAAAAAATGTGTGTGTCAAAATGTCTCGAAAAGTCAGGGACAGTCTCCTAAGACTGTTTTCCTGTAGCTACAACAGTTAATGTCCTTTCTCCCCATCTCAAAAATCCACCCTCTATACATATAATAAAATAGTGACGAAATCAAAACTGTACATGGAATATTTTTGAAAAAAAGTAAGTGCTAAAGTCAAAGTCAAATCATTTATTTTAAATAGGCCCCTGTAAGGCACTTTTGAACGTCAAAGTTTACAAAAAATTTAATTGATTCTAGTCGCCCCTTCCAAAAGGTAGTTTTCGTATGGAGAAGAATGGGCAAGAAACTCCACCGTTACTCTTTTAAAAAGTGTTACAATATTTTGTATATGTAGGTACATTAGTTACATAATTATATGTGAAGCCGATGCACCTAAAAAGAAGAATTAATAAAAATGAAGCAACAAAAGATAAATTAATTACTTGTGTGATAGATACATGGTTCTCACATATTTACAAATATTGTAAAAGTAGACGATTTTCTTAAAATTTTACAGTCAGTGTGTGAGGAAGTAATCACAGAATGTAAAATCAATGTCATATAATAAAAATAATAATTTATACAACTTAAATTAGCAACCAGTTTGATTTTGTCTAGATTCTAGATTATCCTATGGAGCAGGACCAGCATGTTTCCAAGCATTCTTATCTTGGATTTAATCCTCTAATTTGTAATTCGTGTTTGATAGTCGCTACGAGGTGGGAACTATTTTGATGCCGAAAATATAGATTTTACAATCTTTGTCCGTTGGTCTGTTTGTCTGGGTATATGTTTCGGATTGACGCAAAAACGGCTGAACGTATTTGGATGACAGATAGTTTATAACCTGGTTAAGGCAAAGGGTACTTTTAATCCCGGATAATACGTTCCCGTGGGTTGTTTTTCGACATCCACGCGGGCAAAGCCGCGGGCTAGTCCAGAATATTATTAAAAAATACTTAAAAATTCATAAGGATTCGGTTAGCTGGTCCAGCCTTTTAAATAATTAACAACAATAAATGTATATGTTCGATTCAAAATAATAGCATGCCGTCATGGCGGGTTACTTTGACTCTAGGGCATAACTTTGCCCGGCGGGCAGTTCAAACATTTTCTCGATTTGGGCCAAAGTTATGCCCTAGAGTCAAAGTAGCCCGCCATGACGGTACTCATATTATTCTTTGAATATATTATTACGTTATTTCTTCTCAGAAGTCTTATCTCAATAATAACTCAAAATAAAATTGCATGAACAGATTTACGCAATTTCTACTTACAGCATAATATTCTGTAAACAATTTTCCTTATAAAGAAAAGCTAAAGGCCAATGTTCCAGGGATTACAATGATACGGGCGAAAATGAAAATCTGTTTGTTTTTACTATGAGGAGCTTTGAGGGAATTTTGCTACTTATGAAAGTAATGGAAAAATGTTTTGTTTTTCCTTTTCACTTTGACTGGGTAAAGTCGAAGGGCTTAATCGTCGAGTTGCGATCAAGTGGTTGTTAGTTTTACTGCGTCGATCTTGTTGGGAGCTCGTTATCATCCAGTACATCCTTGAGCGTATATTGAAACTTTGCTTGACGGTAGGTACTATTATATATTTTGTCAAAAGGAAAATGTGCGCCTTAAGTGGAGTGTTATTTATTAACTGCTCTCTTGTTACGTCTAAAACTTTTCCTTTACAAGAACTATTAAAAAAAATTGTTTACATAAAACATGGAGTAGGTATAAAGTTGTTTTAAAATGACACTATAGATAGAGCATACATCTTTTGCGTGTATCAGAGCATGCAATTTTTATATAGTTTTTTTATATAAATTCTTACATAATTTTTTATGCTGTAAAAATTATTAGTGTTTAACCATAGTAGTTTTTTGTAAACAATCAAAGATCTAAAGTTTTTAAATCACTTGAAGTTTTATTATTATATCCGAACACACATGGCTTTTACTATATTTAGCCAATCTTGGTAAGTCATTTAATACAAGCCTGTGAGAATCTCGCCGGTTTCGAGGATAAACCTCCTCTGCCTTTTTGAATAAGTATTTATGCTTCTTAACAAACATGCATACTTCATAGATTTAGAGAGAGATAGAGATAATAAATAAGTACCTATTTGTTCTTAAGCCCTACATGATACAATACCTATTTACATGTTTCCATCGTGACATTTATGTAACATCCATATTGTTTATCACCTTCTTGAGTAAACCCATAATAAAATCATAACACAGAGCTTCCTCTGCAAACATTTCACACGCGGTTTTATCTCTAAAATATGGGATTTTTCTATTCCCCACTCTGCAGCGCCATTTGTTTCTCTCATAGTACCCATGACATTTAAAGGCGCGTACACACTTTTCGTCTTTTATGACACTCTTTGAAGCCGAAGAAAAGCTTTTGCGATTGTGCTCAAATTCTAGAAGATTATATCTGGCTAATGTCGTGATGGCCCAGTGGTTAAGGCCTCACTCCTCATGCACAAGGTTGTGGGTTCAAATCTGGGCAAGTACCAATGTGAATTTTTAAATTCATATGTACTTTCTGAGTTGGTAGAAGTCTAAATTCACCAACCCGTCAACTCGTGGTGATCAATGCTCGTGTCTTCTCTGTATGAGAAGAGGCCTTTGCCCAGCAGTGGGAGAGTAACAGGCTGGTATTATTATATCTGGCTTTTAGATTTGGCATTTTTACATGGCTTGGTCACTATGTATTGGTATTCCAAAACAGCCTATATAAGGATATAAGTACGTTCAGCTATTTTCAATTTGTTTGTGCTTTTCCTACTCAAGGCGATTGGAATAATGGTGATAGAAATTAGGTTCATTATAGAAAGCTAAGTTGTCTTACTTTGAATTAATTTTTTTTTGCAAATGACATTTACTCATTGGATTGCAAGTGATTGTTGCTTTTAGCTCCAAATGTAAAAAACGTACCATATAACCGGGGTATTATTTCACTTTTCGTAGAGCCAGTATGTTTCGGAGTCAGCAATACATTATGTAAGGAGGCGTGCTCTTCGACTAGGTTGAATATGCCGCGACCTTTGCCTCACTTCCGCGTTCGTGATAACTAAATTATTAGGTCAGGGGTCGGCAAAGGAAGGAAGCAAAAAAATCAAGGCATTCCAAGCATGAAATAATATTTTTGTTAAAAATATTGTCCGAAATGTTTTTGTATGTTCGTTATTATGTATTTATTCAGGGTACGGTAATTATTTAACAATCTGCCAATATGGGCCTTCTTCTTATATTCTACCAGCCATGATTAATTTAATTTTCATAATAACAATTTGATAATGACTGTAGATGGGAGATTTTGATAATAATCACTTATAAGCTTGCAATGGTCAATTTTAATTCAGTAACTTCTTTTCAAGAGTCAATAGACATTTATAGTGGTAGAGAAATTGGTCAGCCAATTGCAATGTCATAAAAAGTTGCGAGGACGTAGGCCTGTACCAATTTTTTTTTAAATATTGGTAGGCTACAGTTTCAGATACTTATTCACAGCGAAAATATAACCCTACAATTAATACACAGTCTGCATTCTACCTTAGATTCGATTATTTATTCAGAACCTACAAATTGACCCCAATTACTGTAATATTAGCCTCCCAAATTTGCTATATTTTGAACTTTATAAATATTAGATGTACGCAGCTGTAGGAACCTAATCGTATAAACTAGTAATCCCACAGGAAAGTCCCTGGGTAGCCATAACTTAGACGCCTTCGCGTATTCTGCGCTGAATTTTAGAAATAACTAGATACCTGTATACACGTTAGTATGTCCAAGCTGGTTTTAAGTTATGGGGTGGACAGAATGTTAACGGTCATAATATTTTGTCTTAATGAAAGTTATAATTTGAGCCCGTGGCGTAATACTAACAGCCACACGGGTCGATCCATCGGGTTAATCTACGCTTGCCGGGGTTGGTCCGTGAATGAGTGACCATCTTTAAATACCGAGACGCCTCCGTGACACGGAAAGAATGTTAAGCTGTTGGTCCCGGCTGTCATTCATGGCTCTTTAAAAGTCGTTACGGGTCGTCAGAAACCCGAACGTCTGACCACCAGTCTTACCAAGGGTATTGTATTACCTAGTTACTGGGTTGTGGAGGTCAGATAGGCAGTCGCTCCATCTAAAATACTGGTATTCAGCTGCATCCGGTTAGACTAGAAGCCGACACCAACATAGTTGGGAAAAGGCTAGGCAGATTGATTGAAAGTTATAATTTATGATATTTTTGCAAGACGTGATGATGTAAGAGAGGTTAACGCAAAGCTATGTGCAGCCTCATAGAGATTTACAAAAAAAAACAGAGTCACAAAAGTACATACAGTTGGCCACATCCCACAAAGCTATTCTCCAGTTACCCACTTACATAACTCTGGTTTGTACATCCGAGCAGACACTTCCACTCGTAAGTACTCTTTGCCAAAATAACCGCACTATTTTCAACTTCACACATAAAACATTCAAAGCAAACATTCTATTCATCAGGCTTTCAAGCTATGTCAAAGCCCGTTACATCAACAGTGTTTGAAGTCGTTTGATGAAGTCTAGATACCGAAGCCGGGAGCTGAAGCCTACGGCTTTTGCTAGATTGCCTCTCAACACTACAACTTTTGCTGTGCTTGACAGAGTTTGTTTTTCCAGAAATATTCTTTGTCTCTCTCTCTCGTATTATTATGTTTGATAGAGTTTTTGTCAATATTTTTATGTAAAATCCTACGTATACTTAGATGGCTGCAGTTCTTTGCAGCAAAACACAGAACACATAGCATTGTTTTCCCTAACCCCATTTATTGGAGGCGTTATGTATCCCATGGTACTGTGTTGCGACGACATGCGTTGTCTATATTTTCTCATAGATTTATAAGCCTGTCACATAATATTATGATCTAGTAATCGTGCATCCTGGTTTTGCCGACGATATTAGACAGGAATTACCGGCCGCAGACGTTGGGCACCGTCCGTACCTAGTTATTACATTGGTACCTACATATTGGGTATCTATCTAGATAGATATCTAGATAGTGCTAGAAGGCATGAGATAGCTATATTAACACTGCCGTTAAAGCCTAGAATTTTGTAGGTTCAAGGCTGTGGAATGAAAATCTGTGGTTTTATATTTCAATGTATTACTAATGTCGCGTTTACATACATTCATAACATTACATCACGCCTGTATTTTCAGAAGGGTTCGGCAGAGATGCATCTATAGATAGTACACCCCATTCCACCAGTTATGTTTAAGTCCCATGTAACAGAGGGCGAGTCTATTGCCATCAACTGGGCACAAATCCAGACTCCTGGCTGCTACTGTGAAATTCCAGATGGAAAAACACAATACGAGTAACACTTTGCCCAACCTTGGAATTGAACCCAGGACCTCGTGCTCAGCGACCACTTAACCAACGAGGCATTTATTTACGTTCATGTACGTTTAAAACACAAGGCAAACACTATACCTACCGTTTATTTTTATAAAGTGCGATCTGAGTGTGGATTTCACCAATGAAACTGAACGCGATCAGCACTGTTAGAGAGCTGTCAGTGTCAATATGACATAGCAATTTTTACACTGACAGCTCTTGAAAGCAGTTTAGATGTGCTGAACGCCTTCAGTTTCATTGGTGAAATTCGCCCTAAAAGTTCTTCAAAACTCTTTGACCATATTATCATAGGCATCTAGTATTTAATCTAGTGGTAGTAGTAACATTTAATTTCAGGTAATCTGTAAGCCCACTTACCACAGTTTTGTTTATGAGCGTCACTTATCATAAAAACATATTAGCTTGACGCAAAATGATACTAAAACTAGTCTGAAATTGTTTCAGGAGAACCGCTTTGACCGTTACCAGCAGGACAACTTTTACAGCGTACCCGAGATAGTAAGTTACACTCTCTTTTATTTAACTCCCCCCTATCATGCATCAGTCCATATTTTGGTACTGTGGGATATAACTTACATATATATACACCTAGGTGAAAAAATAAAAAATAAAATGAAAAAGTGTTTATTCACAGAAATATTCTTTTACAAGACACATATTACCTCTGCCAAACTGCAAAGCAGTTAATGTTGTTTGTGTTATTATGTGTTTCACAAAACATACAGATGCTGCGCTAAATAGAAATATGGAAGAGAAAAATGAAATCCTTAACTCACTTAAAGACGATATCGCGATGTGCTTAATACAACTTAGGGACACCCTTTAGTTGTATTAAGAACACCGCGACATCATCTCAGACAAAAAATAAACTTATACTGTATAGAAATCGTTTTACTGACGCAATTCATTGAAACGATTGATATACAGTATATTTCTCATATCGGGTGTAAAAAGACACTTTCCGAAGCCGAAAGCCACATATTCTACCCATTATTTGCATCATTTTTTTCCACTAGACCATACCTGGGAATCCACTGGTTCTGGAGATATTGAAGGTCAAAGTCGCATTTTTTTTTTTTACTTTTTCACGAAAATGAATTCTATGCGATAATACGAAACTTTTTTCCAAACAAACATTATCTGAATTTTAGATTTATCTTAACAGATTACGCATTTGAAGTTACAAAAACGCAATGAACAACAAGTACCTACCTACGTAGCGTAGGGGCGGAGCTTAACTAACACTGAATCCGTTCATTCAAGCGTGGATTCGCGTTACATTGCGCGCAAAAAAAACTTGTTTTTTTTTATTAAAAAAAAAAAAATTACGGTTCCCAGCAATAATTTTTGCGCAAAGCTACTTAGCTATACGTACAGTATGCGTAGTTTACGGCTTTGTGATGTGTCTTTTTACACCCTGTATATATACAGACAGCTCTCTTGCGTTTCGTACTTGTGAACCGATCCCATCGTTTTGCACAAAAGCCAATCGGGTCATCGATTTAGATAAACAAAATATTTATTATTTATCTATATAAAAAGGTAGCTAGCTGTACCGTCGATTAATTATCCTTCGGAATACTACTGTAGAGAACTAGTAACTCAGAAAAACGAAGTACCTACTCCTAAGCAGCTATATCCGCCTACTTACTTATTCATGTCAATATTTCGGTACTTTTGGTAGACACAGAAAATAGTTACTACGAAAGAAATAAGAACTTCCATTGAACTTCAATCAGCGTTGTATCGAGGAACTCAGTCGTGTTGAACTTCCAGCTATATTTAAACAGTTTGACGTAATATTGTAACAGAAACTATTTTTAGCTCCGTAACAGAGTTTATTCGCAAACTCGACTACGAGAGATGAATGCGAAAATTAGGAACCTTGTTTTCGTATGGAAAGAGAATAATATACCTTCATACATGCGTAATTACCTACATTTCGTGAAGTCGGGTGAAGAGTAGTAAGCCATTTTCATTTGGACGTTCCATAAATATAGAAAAACGGATTATTCCAGCGTGGTGCGGTTCAACGGACCATAATCACTTCAGGCTTGACTATTGTAGCAATTATTTCTGACTGCGCTGGTGTCTGTCAGCCGTAGAAATTAGCCGCTTATACACTCCAAATCCAAAAAATTCTTACATAATTAAATGAATACGGAATGAAATCCATAAGCATCGATGTGTATCAGGGATTAACATTGACAAATAGTACTGTAGGTGAATAATACATTATTAGTTTTAGACACATTGATTACTAGTAATTTTGTTACTTGCCAATTAATTGTATACAATAATCACTATCGGATAAACACGCAAACAAGCATCACTGTAGATCTTTAAATTTTCCATTACATAAGAATAATAACTCCTAAAATTCCCGAACAATGTAAACGTTCCAAAACGAAGATAATATGATATTTTTACGATAAACTCGAAATAATCTGAAACGTTAATTAAGTTCAATGGAAAGGAAAACGCTCGAACATGCGATAAAAGGAAGATAAATAATACAGAATAATTTATCAAAGGAATGAATAATAATGATGAAATCGACTGTGGTTCTTACCAAATTTCTGTTCATTACAATTTAAGTTGGAAGACAATAACTGCCGCAGGTAATAAAATATAATTTCAAACATTTCTGAAGTCGTGTATTGTTTTACGTGAAGGGTTTAATTTTATATAATCTTCTGGTCATTTCTTTGACAATAATGGCAAAAAGTTAAATATACTAAACACATAAGCACATTTTTTATAGGAAAGCTAAGCTATTAAGGATCCACTGAAATCAACAGTCAAAGAATTTAACTCTCTTACAAGTTTCTCTACTCGCTAACAAAGTTACATCTCTCATCAAACTATACGGAAACAATTTGAACTCAACAAGAACATAAACACCAACACTCTATCTGTAAATCCACAAGCTTTCAACCAAAACTTTTATAGCGTGCCAGAAAGAAATATCCATTTCTAAATAGTCCAGCGTTTTCACAGTCAAACGTACATACATAATTCATGTAACGGGAACGTTTCAAGACGATTAACCATGTTATTAACAGCTGTATTAATGCTAAAATGGCCGCCACGATCCCGAACGGAACATCAAAAGAAACGTTATTAGCAACGTAGGAGATCAAACGGACGAACGGACTTCGAAATAAATATGTATGGGAATAATCGGCTATGTTTTGTGTAGGATTTTATTAGTATTGACTAGAAGTTAATAAAAGTTTTGGGATAGTTGTTTAACGAAATTAGCTTATTTTTAACCGACTTCTTAAAAAAGGAGGAGGTTCTCAATTTGTCTGTATCTACATATTTATATAATTTTTATATTTATATATTTTCGTCAATTGTGGGCCGATTTAAAAAAATCTTTTAGGATTTGGTAGAAGAAGCTGGCGCGGTAGTCCGATATAAATTTTATTAATTTGGCAGCTAGATACAGTCAGTTTGATAATAATTAATTATTATTATATATGATTAGCGGAATAGCAGGAGTTTGAAGTTCAGCTTGATGGTCTATGGGGGTCTAGTTTTGACTAGAGAATACGTTAGGCTGAAAAAATATTAAACCTAAGAAAGAAAAACCTTTAAAAAAAAAGCTTTTATTTAAATGCTCTAAAAAGAAGAAAATCAAATTTTCTTTTAAACATTTTACCTATCAACTTATAACCTCATTAGGTATACATACACAATTAATATCCTCATAAAAGCTTGTCGCGCGATTTACTGTGTAAATAAACTAGTACCTATTTAATTGAGTAACTTAATCTGCTAAGTTATTTTTTTTTTAAGTTCAGTTTAATTAAATACTTATAGGTACTTACGCAAACCTCGCGACAAGCTTTTATGATCATATAAATTGTGTATAATAAGGTTATAAGTTGATAGTTAAAATTTTAAAAGAAAATTTTATTTTCTTCTTTTTATAGCATTTAAATAATAGCTTTTTTTGCTTTTAATTATTTTTTTAATTTTTAGTTATTTAACCTGCATTTTTAGTCTCAGCGAACCCTTTCATTTAATACCCATACTATAGGAAAGCATAACAAACTTCAAAAGCCGCCATATTGAATTAAGTGATGTCAGAATATTTTTTTGATACCCATATAAAAATAACTATTCCGCTTCCGATTACGTCACACAGCTTAACGTGTATTGTCATCCACACTAAACGTGTATACAAAATTTTAGCTCAATCGGTTGAAGATATCTGCTTCAAAATTGAGTAGCAAGATTCCACCAGAACAAACATACATACATTGTAAGTTAAATAAAAGCTTTTAAAATAGTTGTATGAAAATGCTTATTCCTTTCAGAGTCATAGCCCGATTTTTACATAAATTTTATCGTTGTAGGTTCTAAGAAGATGAACATTAATACTACTTGAAATCTACTATCAAATAAATATAATTCCAGCCATGTATTCAAGCGTAGAGTAATATTTTGCAAGCGTCTGTCTGATTTATTACATTAGTAAGGAAATATATTTTATGAAGTTTCTTAATGCTTGGATTGACTTACAAACAGTAACGGGAATTGTGCTCTTGCATATTATTGTTTACTCTGTAAACTTTACAGGATATAGGAAGTATCCCACAAATTATAAATATATAAAAAACAACCATACTGAACAGAGACGCAAAATGGCTGATATGAACAGCTTTGAGCAGAATTCTTCCTATTTTGTGAGGCATTAACCAAACCAAAAATATTACCTTCTTTACAAATAAAATTAGAGCTGTCAAAGCGGTTGAAATAAAACTTCAACAAGGTTAGACAGCAGCTCAAAATAAGCCGCTTATAAACACGCTGAGGTTAAAATGTAAATTAATTTGTCAGTTCTTAACATCTTTACTTCCTTTCTTGATTTACCGATTTGAGAAGGATAGCAAAACATTTACAGTGAAAATGGCAAAACGAGTTTTAGGAAAAGTCCGGCTTTGTGGAGCATCGCCATCATACCATATTGATTTGTTTGTCTGTCACCCTATCACGCCTTGACGGCTGAACGGATATAGATGAAAGGCACACAACTAGACCATAACATGCTATCTAATCACGCAACACATTTTCGTTGACAATTCCGACTAATCTGTTTCAATTTGACAGGTCAACAACATTCATTGTGATTTTTACGTTGTTGAGCAGATTTTTTTTTCGAATGTACGAAGCAATGGATTAGCAATCTGTTTCAAAACGATTCAGATTCTGATTGATCGTGTATTGCGTAATTAGGGTACTGGGTTTGGACATAGGCTCCGACCTCCACGCGGGCGAAACCTTGGGCAAAAGGTAGTGGTCAGATTTACCGCCGGTTGCCGTGCGTGCTTCAATGAAGGGACAACAAAATCGGCAACAAAAGCAATTGAGATTTGTTGTACCATAAGTTAAAAAATTCTTTAGCAAGAATGTTGTTTTTCATCTCCATAAAACCTTAAGTTTTTCTTCAAAATAAGCTGGCCTATTTTTACCCAGTATGAAGAGACATTATGTCACAATTGTTATAAAACCCCATTGTTTTGAACGCACGTAAAGAGGTCGACGCCCGGAATAGTCGGCAGGATGGCGGCGTGCCAATATGGACGTTATACTATTCACATCTTACGCAATACGCAATTGTGGTATGCGGAATTGATAAGCTTCAGACGTTCTAAGGTATACGCAAATATAACAAGGGTTTTGAAAAGGATTTGAATGCTTTTTGACAGTTTATTGCATCGGGCTTCTATTAAAACAGGAACACACTGCAAGAAAGACAAAACGAAAGAGAAATGAGAAAAAAAACAAAACAACCGACTTTAAGTCGGTTGTTTTTTATTTTGTAAAAAGTTTTTATTTTTCGCTTTTTAGTTGTGGTACCTACCCCACACAAATTCGAATACCACCACCTGCTATGTAAATAACAGTTATAGGAAGTTATCATCATATCATCCACATATACTAAGTGGGAAAAATACGTATTATTGAAGCTTACTCAAAAACTATCTAAGTAATTAAAAAAAAAAAAAATTGGACCGACTTGGACCCTTTCATACAAAAAGAATATTCAAAATCGGTCCACAATTGACGGAGAAATCGGCGGACATAAAAAAAAATAAAAAAAAAACAACATCGCAACACAATAAACGCGTCGAACATATAACCTCCTCCTTTTTGGAAGTCGGTTAAAAAACACTGGCGCGACGCTGAGAAATCAAAATAATAAACAAATAATCTTCATGTAACTGCATCTAACATATTGTTAAGTAAGTTTCACACCAGAATATTAACAGTTGTCGAAACGACTGAAGTATTTGACTAACACAACATCTAAAACGGTCAACTAAATTATATTATATTCTATATCTCTCCCATGCAATAAATGGACGTGCCTAAGTGCGTTCTCGCTTCGACACATTTTGGATAAGATGTGGCTCTTCGGCTTCTAACCCACTTGACCGTTCAACTTTGGTGCTTCCTCCCTTTTAGGGCTCGCCTTTGTCCAGCAAAAGATTGGTATGATAGCAATATTTGAATTGCATCGGAGGGGTATAGATGGAGTAAATGGTTTTGTTTAGGTTCCGGAGTAAGATAGGTTCGATTTTAACTGAATAACATACTATAATATTACGACTGTATATGGGAAGAAGGTACCCCTTCTTCCCATATACAGTTACATCTGTTATGTATGTAGAGTTACATCTGACTACCGTCAGATGTAACTCGTGAGTGAGGTGTGTGGTGTCGGTTTGATAGCTAGTATGAAATAAACTTGTGCACTGGTTGTGAATGAAAATAAAACAACAATAATCATTTTTGTTTACTTAAGGGGGATTACAATGTGGCAATGCCGCCAGTCTCTTGGGCGCATTACCAGTCGACAGCGATGCCGATGAATTTTGCGGCGCCATATTTTAGTTTGCTAATAGTTTTAGTTAAGTTAGAATGTTCTATTGTTATTTTTATTAATTTATTAGGTATAAATTTGTACATATCATTTTAATTCTGATTAAATTAAAAGGAGGAATAGAACACATTGTTTAAGTAGATTGAAAAAGGAATAAAATATATTTTAATTTTGCAACATTCATCGAAATCGTTAGAGCCGTTTTTGAGAACGTAATTACTAATATACATATACATGTATACAAATATTGCTCATTTAATAGTATAGGATATTAGAATTTATTATATAGGTATTAGAAAAAAGAAGATATCTTCCGGCATATAACTACGCAAATAAAAATGATTATTAGTAAATATGTATTGTAGTAACAGCTCGTTTGGACTATTATACCTACTATAAACTAGAACTTTCTAGAGGAGCTAATAAAAACATTTTATAAGCGCACAATGGTTATACAGACAGTGTTTTTTAATTATGTAAGAGTGACATGAGCTTTGGAAAACATGAAAGAAGGTCGACGTGGGTCTCGTCCTTGACGCATGTATTGTCAAACGCACAAGGCTGCGCTAAAATAAGGGCGATTCCAATTTCCGGGACTAAACAAAGGGACACGGAAAGCTGAGTCGAAAGGAAGATCACATTGAAGTCAGAAACTATCGACTGCTTAGGTAAGAAGTCACATTAATAGTCGGTACAGTATAGTTACTATGAACACTGTTACAACATACGTAAGTCTTGATAATTCTCTAAGTTCCCGTACATACTGATAATAACTATGTAAACTTAGAGCTTGTGTACGGAATTCCCAAGCCAAGTTCAGATCCTAGTTGTTCTAGCCTTATAATATCATCATGATGTACCTAGCCGCTAATTGTTTGACAGTTTCAACCTACATACTTGTGGTGTGGGGAGTTTCAAGAAGGGTGAGTCTGCGAAATTGTAGCAAATCAATAACGAAAACAGATCATGACGAAATTTGCAATTCACGCAAATTGAGTAATTTCATCTTGTTCTATACCACCTAATTGGTCTGATGTAATATGCAAACACCATAAGATTCAAAGCTAAACAAACTGGCAAATCTCAAGATGGCGTCTAAGCCCAGAAGTTTAAACAAAATCTGTCAATATGTAAACGAAATCGAAATCAATACTAATTTATTAAAGCTGAAGAGTTTTTTTGTATGAACGCGCTTATCTCTGACACTACCATTGGATTTTTGCATTTGCTAGGTCAAATCTTGAGGAAGGTTAAAGACTGTTTCACGTCATGCTACGACCCTTAGGAAACGAGCAAAAAGAAAAAAAAACAAACAGAACACTAAGCGAAATCGAAGTAACAGTGAGGGCGGGCTATGCAATGCGATGCGGTGGGTTGGGGGCCTAGGGAGATTTATAAAAAAAAATGTGTATCTTACGACTTCCACGCGAATGAAGTCACGGGCAGTAGTAAGTAGCTAGTACAAAATAAAATCGAACGTCTCTGTTTTAATCAGTATCAAACTCGAACTCAAAGAATTTATTTCAATTAAACCATTTACAGGCCCTTTTGAATCGTCAAAGAGTCGGTCAGTAAATCAGAAAGTTGAAGCTAGTCTGACATATCTCAAGATGTCTCCTATTAATTGAAATCTCACATGGAAGCTGTTTAATTACGTATACGGTTAAATTCCTGACAACAATAATAATCTATGTCATGATTGACCTGATAGCTATTAGTTCAGTCGATAATACAATTATTGAAAGTCAATGGGGTGAAATAGCAACTTGACAGTATCTAATTGATTGGTATTATGTATTGGTTACGATGGTTTAGCAATACGAAGGCATTAGAGCTATAACGCTAGACTAACTAACTTCGAGCTAGGACTTGGGCTATCATTGGCACAGATTAACTTAATCGGTACCATTCGGATTTTGGAATACTGATTTTCGGAATCGTAATCAAATATCCCATAAAGCATGGTTATATGTAAGTGAATTAACAACACTGTTACAAATTTAACAAATTTCATCGTTGAATTATCTTCCCGAAACTAGAAAGTATTTTCTGCATGATAGGAAAAAAAAGCTCCAACACTGTTATCATAATACCCTAAAATAAGGTTAAAAGATAACATCTCAGATACAAGCCTCAAAGACGCACAACTTAAAAGATCACGTTTTCAATACCTCTTCTTAAACCAATTTTCATTAAACCTCTAAGAAAATTGGACAAAATTCTTCTCACAAAAAATGGGACACCTGGGTCTTACCTACTGAAGAAAAAATATTACGAGAAAAAAACGATGTTCTAGCCTTTTCTAAGTTTACAAGCGGGTCATATAAAAGTCAGGAGGAGAGTTTATTTTGGGCTCTGCGGTGTACCGCCTAAATAAACATGATTCAGTTGCCCCTAAGCAACGCTTCGCAGTATTTTGATAGAGGGCAACACTGAACCACGCTTGAAGTCTCGCAAGAGACTACGTAAGAGGAAATTTCTTAGAAAATCCTTGTGATTTTATGACAATGTTACCGCATTCCTATGTTGATCTGGTTTAAAGTGTGCCTTATATTCCTGCGTCGGAATAGCGACTGGGAATTATTCCGGGTTTGGGATTGAAAAAGGCTTGAATAATATTTCTGTCAGCATACTTATTTTGTAAAGAATTTAATGGTGCTCTCAATAAATAAATGGTTTAAGCCACGTGGTAGAATCTGAATCTTATTGCTATATTATCTCCACTCATTGTGCGATTTCATAATTTCTAACTTGGCGATATTATGGATGATGTCCACGTCCACGTCACAGCATCACGATAACACAGGGAAGTAAAATGTATGGTAATATAATATGAAGACGTTTTAAAATTTCCGTCCACGATAATAACGTTATAATATAACGTCATAACATTATAAAATACACGTATTTCCAGACATTTTAAGGTCGTGAACGTGGCGGTCGACGATGATATCGTCACGTTAGAAATCATAAAAGCGCACTTGAATGTATTATTTTGGTGTTATTGTTTATTTATACCTTCTCTACGACATCAAAAGAAGCCTTATCTAATCCTTACTTAATCACAGAATAATACAAATGAGTCATTCCGCAAAACCATTTAAATAAAAATCGACTCTTGCAATGAAACAATAAAGTGCAATTCAGGTCGCACAGCGCTATTACCTACAAGTTGCCTCTGTTTCTATCGTGTAACTTTTAGATCTTCTAGTCAGAAGATCAGAGAGTTCAGTGAGTGTAACGTAGTCACGTTACACTCTGCACTGTAGCTTCATACCTAATCTGCGGAGTGTCCCGTCTGTATTCATCTGTGACTTTATTAACATGAGTAGGTATTATTGTCTTCTCAAGCGTCGGATCATTATATTATTAAAATGTAGGTACCTACATGTTATACTTTATGTAAAAAGGCGGGAACAAACTGCTTTTTATTCTTGTCACGAAAGCGTCTCTGCGGGCAGTAACTAGTACAGTTTTTAATAAAAACAGATCAATTGCTATTCTTTAAGAAAACGCAATTTAGTTTGATTCGTTTTACGGTCGTCATTGTGATTTAAGAAATCGAGTTAGAGTTTTTCTTTCGAGTTAATTGCATTTTCTGATATTCTTCTGATGTCGCAATTATTTAACTGGGGAGTTTTCGAGATATTTCTGTCAAAGGAACCTTCAGTCAAATCAGTCTTGCCTTTTGTATTTTGTGTTTTTTTTTTCATATTCGCGTAATAAAATGACCAGCCAATGGATGAAAGAATAAAATGGGGAGTGTCTTGCCTGGTAAAAGTAACTGACTGCGGTCGCCAACCCTTCTGTGTGGTGATTATACCGTGTCCTAACCAAGGGCGTCACGCGAACACGCGAACTTCGCGTTCATTTTTTTCGGCGAACCCGAACTCGCCCTCTGTCGCGCTGACAGAGGGCGCGTTCGGGTTTTCCGAACAAATGAGTGCCATATGAAAGCGATCATTATAGGACGCTAGGACAGAGTGTTAGTAATTATGTAAACTTAATATGAAGAATTTCCTGCTTAAGTTGTACGATTTTGAAGAAATATCTTTAAAAAGATGATACAAGAATTCCTATAGGCACAGATAAGTACAGACGGTTCATTCCACAAAATCATTTAAATAAGAAGCGACTCTTCCTACGACACAATAAAGTGTCATTCAGGTCGCACAGCGCTAAATTACCTACAGTTATATTCACCTAGAAGTTGCCTCTCTTTCTATCGCGTAACTCTTATATTATCTGACTACGCCTACTGAATTCGGCAAGTCGAATACCTACCCGCCGCGTACCTACTTGTAGCTTCATACCTTAAAGGCTCGTGCAAACCAGCGCGACGCGACGGCGCGACGCGACACGAACAATACAATTTCTAAGAAAACTTCACGGTATAACAATAACCGGTGTCGCGTCGCGCTGTCGCGTCGCTCTAGTCTGCACGAAGGTTAATGCGGAGTCTGTATCTGTATTTTTTTTTCATCTGTATTCATCTGTGGTAATGATATTTCATTTCAATGAACAAAAAACACATTACAAAGTAATACAATCATATTAAGCATTGACCTCCATTGACTGTTATTATGGAGATGATAGGTAAGTAGGTATTATCTCCGTAGTAACCAAGCAAAATCAAGCATGAAAATAGATTCATGCTTGATTTCCAACACATAATTTCAAAAGATTATTGTAACGTATCGGTATTATTATACCTAATATTGAACAGATAATTTGCAGATTCTGAGAAATATCATCGATATTGATAGAACTATTCAGTCTGTGTGTTATGAAGATGCTTCAATACATTTAAGTCTTGTTACGGAACATATTCCGTAGTTAGCGGGCTTTAGAGTGCTCCAGATTCTTGGGTACTTACAAATTAGGTACAAGATAAATAGAATAGATAGATACAATATTCTTTATTTTCAGCTGTAGTGGCAACCATTATCATTTGGTTTAAATAGGTTTTTATTTTTATTAGGTATTTCATTTATCTTTTATATAGATTATTTTCTTTTAAATTTTGTGAATGAGAGAACGTTGTAGACATAATAGACTGTAGATCTGTGGACCATTTAATATTTTGCTAAGTACCTGGTACTTGTTGATGGGCCTACACTGTCCTCTCATACCTTTTAACACTGTAACTTGGAAACATTACTTTTAAAAGAGTAACCGTGGAGTTTCTTGCCAGCTCTTCTCCTTAGGAAACGACCAATTGGAACCGTGCACCTAGCTTCTGACGTTTCATAAGTGCCCTTGTAGGTTTATGTGAAATAAAAATATTTTGAATTTGAATTTGAATTTATGCACACCATAAAAAATACAGAAATAAATTTAGAAATTTTACATAGGGTGACATCATGGGCGGTTTTATCGCTAAAAGCGATATTTTACAGACAACCTTTGCATGGTTTCAAGGGAGAAGGAGAAACAATACTGCAGGTAGTCAGTGGTGTACCATTAGATACACATTAAATACATAAAGCATAAACTTATCCATATAAGAAAAAAAAATATATGGATAGATATATAATTATAAAATAATAAACACGAAACAAGAGCAAGGAACTATATGTAATGATGTTGAAGGAGAGAGAAAGTGTTTTTTCAAGCAAAATATATTTATTTATTTTATTTATTTATTTATTTGTTTTCGGAAGGCTTACAGACTAATAAAATTATAGTAACAATAATATTTAACTAAATTGCTAATTACAAGCCCCCACAGATAAATACAGAGTTAAAGATAAGATATAACCTAGACCATGAGGGAGTCTCATAGTCTCAGTTGCATCTCATCTGTATACCTACATTATAAGCAAAATAAATTATTTGTATTCCATTCTATTCAGACAATAATTATGGTAATTTAATTTTTATTCAATTTCAAGCCAATTTGTTCAAATTTTAAGCAAATCCGGACAACAAACGGTTCAAGTGCATGCAGGTGCCTCCTGTACAAAAAATGGATTTGCTAAGTGCTTCCTTAGCGTGCTTTCATTGGTGCAGAAAAGATCAATGCCTTGATCACAACTAATTTCATTAAAACTGCGACTGGCTCTAAGAAAGTATGCATTACGCCTATAATTAGCGTTTGCTTGAGGTACATGTAGAATTGGTCGCTGTCGCAGCCCCATCTGATTAGTGCGTATCATCAATTTTGAAACAAGTTCAGGACAGTCAATTGAACCATTTGCGATCTTAAACAAGTAACATATATCATTAATATGACGTCTACGGTCAAGCGGCAGAAAATGGTACCTTCTACATCGGTGATTGTAATCAACAGATACTTGTTTTGCCCTATAATTCAGGTACTTTAGAAACTTTCTCTGAATGCCCTCAATACGAGATATGTAGATCCCATACTGAGGGTTCCAGACTTGTGATGCATACTCAAGGTGGCTGCGTACGAACGAACAATATAAAACTTTGATCGGTTTTATTGATCGGAAACATGCTGTGGTTCTCATTATGAAACCAAGTGCTCTCGATGCTTTATTTACTATGCCATCGATATGCTGATCGAAGAGCAGCTTGCTGTCTTGTATAACCCCAAGATCCCTAATGCTATTAACTTTGCCTATACTGATATTGTTCAGTTTGTATGTGGAGTCAATTGTCGATTTCTGGCGCGTAAAAGTCATTTGAAAACATTTAGAAACATTCAGTTCAAGCCTGTTCCGTCTACAGTATTCTTCAAATCTATTCTAATCAGCTTGTAACAGGTGCATATCAGATATGTTTCGAACAGTTTTATGAATCTTCATATCGTCAGCATAAAGTGAAATATAACAAGTTTCAAAACAGTGCTTTACGTCAGCAATAAAGATAGTAAATAAAAGGGACCCTAATATAGAACCCTGAGGAACTCCTGAGGGGACAAAACACCACCCAGATGTGTACCCCTGAAGCACCACAGCCTGCGTTCTGTTATCAATATAAGAGGAGAACCAACGATACAAATCTCCATGTATTCCGGCCTTAAATAGCTTCTCCATGAGCAGTGCGTGGTCATCCTGTAATCAGTATAAATAACGTCAACCTGTGCATGGTGTTCCATACCCTCGGATATAAATTCATGGGACAAGATTAAGTTAAGCAGTATGTGTAAACCTGGAAATAGAAATTTACATGATATTGAGTATAGAACTTGTAATACGTAAATCAAATACGTTTTGCATTACTATTTTATTTCAATAGCTTAAAATGGCAGCCCTACTTAAATTTAATTTAAAGTGCATATCGATATCGACTATGAAAAGTCAAGATCATTGTAAGTCCTAAGAAACTTACTTATATATATATTAGTCGAGATAGTGTCAACGGGTTTTGATTTCTTAGGGAAGGCTTAGGTAATTATAACAAACGACTGTAGGTCTTAGACCACTGTCTGTTCTAATGTCTCGCGTGTATATCGGCGGTATACGAACTCCTGCATCCTAGCAGACCTCTGTGGCGGACTGTCACTAAGGTGGCAGCCTGACAGTTATGACTGTATAACATACGAGTATATATGGTTTGCTAAGAGGCCCCGACATGAGCATGTTATGTTAAAAAGTGTGTGTGGCAAAATTATAAAGTTTAACCCTCAATGGAAGCCTTTTTCTTTTAACCTGATCCACCTCGACCACATTAGCACTCCAGGCATTAGAATATACAGTGGTCTTATACCTACAGGCGTTTGTTATTTCTTGTGAATATCCGGATCAGATTCAACACAACCATTAGGAACTGATCCTGCCAAAGTCAGTTCGAAAACAAGATGTTTTTGTATGAGTAAAAATAGATACACCCACCCCAGTCACCCCTCATGAAGATAGCTTTATTAAGCTTCGTGCAAACCAGCGCAACGCGACGCCGCGACGCGACTCGAACAATACAATTTCTAAGAAAACTTGACGGTATAACAATAACCGGTGTCGCGTCGCGCTGTCGCGTCGCGCTGGTCTGCACGAAGCTTAAAGCAGATTTCCTACAAAAAGCTTACCTATCCTATTTTTATAAAACCAACAAGTACTTAGATAAGTACCACCGGCAAGCACGTAGGTCTTGAGTTATCGCACAATCTGGCAACATGTAGTGCGACCTCCGATGTTGGCACTTGATTGATTGCCTCGGCTTACCCGGTAAGATGGAGGAAAAAATGTGGATGCTGTGAATGTGCCTACATTTACAATAAATATTATCATAAGAAGGATATTTTTAGACTGAAGCCTGTCAAAAGCCACTTTGTATGACTAACTAGCTTTTGCCTGCGGCTTCACCCGCATGGAGGTCTGAATTTATCCCACGGGAATGTACTATCGGGATAAAAAGTATGCGATATCCTAACCCAGGTCATGGTCTACCCATGTACCAAATTTCATCCAAATATGTTCAGCCATTTTAGCGTGAAAGCGTATCAAATAAATAAAAGCACTATCGTATTTATAATATTAGTTTGATTTGGAGCCACTTATTCTTAGGACGAATTTTAAGCATGAAAGACCGCATGACCGTATCACAAGGCGTGAAGAGTAAGATTAATGCTTACCTATTCCTTTTTTGAACTCAAAAGTGTCCGTTTTTATCTACCCGAATCATCAACTTTGCTCCTTACAGAATGTAACAAATGAATGTAGGTAAGAAGCTCTCGAATGATTTTATTTTTAAATTGAGACATGTTATTGCTCGTTTACGAAACTCGATATCAAAGCGAATGGTGAAAACAGTTTCTTTCTTTTGTTCATTTACTAGTAGAAATTTGCACTGTAAGTAATGCACCGTTCATTTAACAAAATTTTAATAATTTTTATTTACATTTTCAGCGCTTTCCGCAAACGAATCATTTGATCGTTAATAATGGAAGTAATAAGCCCTCAACATAACGTTGATTGGCAGCAAGCCTTTATAAAATGCCCAATACATCAGTTTTCAGCCGAAAAACAGTTTTACGTATTGCAACAGCGTACAGAAATTTTAATTGCCATCAATCTAGGAGTTTCATTACAGTTGACAACGGGCTGATGGAATTTCTGTTATTAAATGATATTTGTGTAACAATTTTTTGTGCTTTTATGAATTGTTTTTATTTTAGTTAGTGAATTCCAAATGGTTGCGACGTCCATACTTAATATTATTATACTAGCTTTTGCCCGCGGCTCCGCCCGCGTGGATTTCGTAAAATATCCCAACGGGAACGTACTGTAATGTAATCAAAGACAAGTCTGGATGACAACTGCTTTAATGTCATAAGCAATAGACAATCCACAATATCTTACCCTTAATTAATATAAAATAATAAAAAAAGAAACTTAAAATCATTAATTCCAACTTAAAATAATAATTAGTTCTACGTTATAAAATAAAATACGTTTACACATTGCTAAATCTTACTACGGGTATGATGTGGCGAGTAAGATGACGATACATTTCTTTTGGTCCTTGGCACATAATCATCATCCCGATCATCCCCCGAAAAATACTCGTCATCAATATCAGACAAAATATTTTCTGCAGGATCCTTTACTGGTCTTATCAATGTCGACGACTACGGCGATAAATACCTTTTTTGTTTTTAACATTACAAGAACGTGGAGTTAACGCTTTCCCATTGTTTTACCACAGCTTCTTTTATTTGCGTTTTCTAACATTATAACCTCGTCGCCCACATTCAACTCAGGTAGTGGTTTACAATGCTGATCATAGTAACTTTAAATTTTTATTTGTTTTCCAATACTTTTTAAAAGTACCCCTATGTGTTAATCCAAGTAAACAATGTATTAATTCCGTAATGTATTGTTTTCATATAACTCTATTGGTTTAGGTACGCGGCGCACGCTAGTAAAGGTCCTAGCCGGCAGGATATTTTTCAACATCTTCAATAATCATCGTCATAATTTAGCCAATTTACACAAAACCTTTATCAATGATACACCTAAACCTTCCTCATGGATCGCTCCGTGTATTGGTGGAAACCGTACGAAAATCCGTTCTGTATTTTTTGAGTTTATCGCTTTCAGACAAACAGAAGCTACGGAGAGATTTTGTTTAATTTTTAACCGACTTCCAAAAAGGAGAAGGTTCTATGTTGTTGTCCTAGCGTATGATTTTTTTTTATGTCTACCTATTTATCCGTCAATTGTGATCCTACGTCTTTCTACATTGTTATCACATGTACAATTTCAACATGAATGATGTAACCAATATTTTGTAACATTTTATTTTATTTAAGAGTGTTCGTGGAGTTACTTGCCCGTTTTTCTCCATAGGAACCTACTACGCTTTGGAATGGGCAACTAGCTTCATATTTCTGACTGACCGATTCCTTGACAATTCAAAAGTGCCTGTAAATTGTTTAATTGAAATAAGTGCTTTGAGTTCCAGTTTGAGGATTTTTTAACTTTTTATCCCAATAGTACGGTCCCGTGGTATAGTTTTCGACTTCTAAAATGCGGGCCAAAAGCTAGTTTACTCATATTTTTATGAGTGGAAGGTTGACTGTCAAGCAATTAGCTAGCCTATGATAAGGTACCTAATATAGCATATACTAGAATGTCGAGGAGTGATAGCTAGGTCAAGTAGTTAACCTGGTCTGAGGAACACCTTCGTTGACAAGGTATACTGCCCTAAGAGAGCCGCTACGTGAAATTAATCTCATGGACGAGGGGTTTCAGGATCTACGTCAGGTTTGTAAATATATACTTACACGAAAAAATACGACGTCATTTTTTATTAACACATCGTTATTCATACAACAGTCTAAAGGGTTACTTTGAAACACAACTCAATTTCCTCAAGGCCAACCCGTCACTGCTTCGTTTCTTTTACTCTTAGCGTTTACTATTTCATTCAACACTCCCATTCGCGATGTTAAGGTAAACATACACCACAGTTGTTTATTCGGCCGAGTTCCGAAGCTGAAGGTCGGGTCGTGAACCTACTTCTTACCCGATCAAACCGAAGCCGAGTGCTATAAATATATTAATGTAATAGATGTTGCCGATATTGCCAGTAGTGTTTCCGTATGTATTTTAATATCGAGTGATCTCTAGTTCAAAGGAAGTTTGCCATATTGATCGTCTGTTCATTGATCGATGTGGCTAAGAGTTTTATGTGAGTTAATAAAACTACCACTGCCTGACTTATGTTAAAATTCCAATCGCTTCCTAAAATTAAAAGTAACAAGATTCTGATGAACAGCAGTGCTCGCCCAGTGGTAACGGCCACGACTTACGAGTTGTATGGCGTGGGTTCGAAACCAGGTAGGCATTTATCTTTAAGTAATTAGTAGTTATATCATCACCACTACTCTCAAAACGGCAAAGGAATACAACGTGAGGAAACCGGCATGTCCGAGAAATAAAAATTCTAAGACATGTGACACTCACCATCCGGTACTGGGCCCGCGTGGTTGATTAGGGTCCACTCCCTATCACAGAGAGGAGGTCTGCGACCCAGCAGTGGAAACGTTAGAAAGTAAATTATACTATGTTAAAGGAAATACTTATAATACAGACAGAATCAAATAGAAGTTAGCAGCTTGGACACTGTCCCGCGCAACACGAAGGGGCTCGAGACACGCGCCCCCGCGCTTATTTTTTTGCATACAAACTTATTCAAAACGCGCGTCCACAGCGCACATCTTGGCGGGCCAAACCACATTGCAAAAATCGGGGCGACCGGTCTCTACGCTTCCACACAAAAACACATTTTATGGGGTCTCAATTTTAGACAACTTGTAAATCAGTTTAGACTCGGAACAAGAAGGCGGTTAAAATAAGTATGAAAATATTTTAATAATCATTATTTACATCGTGATATGTCTGTTTGGGAATCTTCGTGCAATACAAACCAATATATGCAAAAACAAAACAGATTATAAAAACACTATTCACAATGTTGGCGAACTTCATCCAATCTTCATTGCCTGGTTTGACATCAACTGTAACATCATCAAAATCCCACCGAGGAATCACTAAATATGCTTCATACTTATTTTCATACACAAAATCATTGATTCGTTTTACATAATGGTGTGGCGTTGATTTCAATTTACATATTGCAGCCAAAAAGAATGTCAAAAGAATTATGATAGCAGACAAAACGCCTGAGTCACGATAGTACAACAATAAGGTCGGTGGGAAGTGACATTCCTTGGGTATATTGTAAGACAGCTCCGTCAAGAAATAATAATGACCCAGTAAACTGAAGCAAATTATTGCTAGTCGTACTTTACGCCGCACATCCAAACACAATGATAAAATACTGAGAACGGTTAAAACGAAGGCAGGACAAATGACAATCGCAGACAAGCCCACTGATTCCCGCATCAAAAAAAAGGTAAACTTTCTCTTCTTCTTGGTGCTGTTGTCTTCCGCGTGCTTAATATAATCGTATATATACCATTCAGCACCATTAGGTTCCGTGACTATGAAATCAAAGTTAATTGTATAATTTTCTGTTTGGCGAGAATATTCTATTGCTTCGAATTCAAAACTGCATTCTTGCACGTCGTACGGCCAGTCTGTGAGTTTGATGCTACACCAAGCCTCTTGTGTCATCAAGTGTTGGCAGTGGACATCTCCAGTACTCTTCAAGTCATAGCGATAGAAGGGTAGGTTAGCTTCAAGGATTTTTGGACTATCCTCGGAATTGGATAGTCCAATGATTGGAGTCCATAAATAGAAGTTCGATACATCAGTCTCGTTGATGCCATGATACTTTTCGGGTTCCCATTTCAGTCTTTCATCTTTCCACTTGGCGATCATCCACATCTGTATTGTCATCACTTCCTCTTTGCTATCGAAGCTGAATGCTTTCATTAAGTAAGTGACATTCACTATTGTGCTCTCACTTGGTGCGTGGAATGCGCTGTAGCAGACCTGTAGATCTTTCAAGAGTTCTTTTTCCCAGGTGATATATTCTGGCGTATTTTCAATAACACAGTTTTTGGCCAAAGTATAGTTCAAGAAGTGTAGCAGCAAAATATAAGTTAGCAGGGCCATGGTTCCCTCGATACTGCGTAATGTATCAGTCGTTAGATTGTTGTGAAACATTACACGGAAACGCCCACTGCGAATGTTTCGATAAAGGGACTGAATGTTATCAATTGTGGCAAAATCTATACTATATATTCTACAACCTTACTTTTTGTTTACCCTAAACCTCTTAAGGGGTCATTGTACTCATTATTATGAACAACTTTCACGATGGGTCCAAAGCTGTAATCGCGAAAAAAAATCTGCTATTTCCTACATTTATGTTCGTATATCTCGTCGAAATGTAGGGAACAGCTGATTATTTTTTCGCGATTTGAAAATATTGCCCGTGTAATGGGCAATATTTGATTTTATCTGAGCAGGCTGTCTGTATGTCAGTTAAATTATGAACTTTTCTAACAGCATAATATGTTGCGGAATTAAGTTTTTTTTAACAATCGGGTCTATGATGCGTATATTGTTTGTGGCGATGTAGATGCTGCCATAATACTGATGAAAGCAGTGGTGGCCCAGTGGTAACGGCCACAACTTACAAGTTGTAGGGCATGGGTTCGAAACCAGGTAGGCACTTATCTTTGTGTAATTTATCATCAACACTGCTCTCAAAACGGCGAAGGAAAATATCATGAGAAAACTGGCACGTCCGAGAAATAATGGGGCCCACCTTCTCACAGAGAGGAGGCCTGAGTCCCAGCAGTGGAAACGTTAGAAAGTTAATAACACTATGCTAAACAAAATGCTTATAATAAAGGCAGAATCTCTAAAATTCGGTGTCTTGTAAAGTTAGCAGCTTGGACTTAGTCCCGCGCAACATGAAAGGGCTCGAGACACGCATCCCCGTGCTTGTTTTGACGTGACAACGTCTTAAATTAGGTTGCGGCTCGGAGTCACTCATGAAAAAGTGTAACGCCCGCTCACGTCTGTTACGATGAGTCACCGCCGATAAAAAGACGTTGTCACGTAAAATCTTCGCCCGTAAAACCGACTTTACAGGCAACCATTTTTTTGTACATACAAACTTATTCGAAACGCGCATCCACAGCGCACACCACATTGCAAAAATCGGGGCGACCATTCTCCACGCTTCCACGCGGAAGCTCGTTTTATTGAGTCTAAATTTTAGATAACTTATAATCAGTTTAGACTCATAACAAGAATGAGGGTGAAATAAGTAAGCAAATATTTTAATAATCATTATTTACATCGTGGTATGTCCGTTTGGGAATATATGTGCCATACAAACCAATATATGCAAAAACAACACAGAATAAAAAGACACTATTCACAATATTTGCGAATTTCATCCAGTCTTCACTGCTTGGCTTGATATCAACTGTAGCATCATCAAAATTCCACCGAGGAAACACTAAATATGTTTCATACTTACTTTCATACACAAAATCATTGATTAGTTTTACATAATAGTGTGGCATTGTTTTCAACTTACACATTACAGCCAAAAATAATGTCGAAAGAATAATGATAGCAGACAAAACGACTGAGCCACGATAGAACAACAATAAGGTCGGTGGGAAGTGACATTCCTTGGGTATATTGTAAGACAGCTCCGTCAAGAAATAATAATGACCCAGTAAACTGAAGCAAATGATTGCTAGTCGTACTTTACGCCGCACATCCAAACACAATGATAAAATACTGAGAACGGTTAAAACGAAGGCAGGACAAACGACAATCGCAGACAAGCCCACTGCTTCGCGCATCAAAAAAAAGGTAAACTTTCTCTTCTTCTTGGTGCTGTTGTCTTCCGCGTGCTTAATATAATCGTATATATACCATTCAGCACCATTAGGTTCCGTGACTATGAAATCAAAGTTAATTGTATAATTTTCTGTTTGGCGAGAATATTCTATTGCTTCGAATTCAAAACTGCATTCTTGCACGTCGTACGGCCAGTCTGTGAGTTTGATGCTACACCAAGCCTCTTGTGTCATCAAGTGTTGGCAGTGGACATCTCCAGTACTTTTCAAGTCATAGCGATAGAAGGGTAGGTTAGCTGCAAGGAGTTTTGGACTACCCTCGGAATTGGATAGTCCAATGATTGGAGTCCATAAATAGAAGATCGATACATCAGTCTCGTTTATGCCGTGATGCTTTTCGGGTTCCCATTTCAGTCTTATATCTTTCCACTTGGCGATCATCCACATCTGTATTGCCATCACTTCCTCTTTGCTATCGAAGCTGAAGGCTTTCATTAAGTAAGTGACATTCACTATTGTGCTCTCACTTGGTGCGTGGATTGCGCTGTAGCAGACCTGTAGATCTTTCAAGAGTTCTTTTTCCCAGGTGATATATTCTGGCGTATTGTCAATAACACAGTTGTTGGCCAAAGTATAGTTCAAGAAGTGTAGCAGCAAAATATAAGTTAGCAGGGCCATGGTTCCCTCGATACTGCGTAATGTATCAGTCGTTAGATTGTTTTGAAACATTACACGGAAACGCCCACTGCGAATGTTTCGATAAAGGGACTGAATGTTATCAAGTGTGGCAAAATCTATACTATATATTCGACAACCTTAGTTTTTGTTTACCCTAAACCTCTTAAGGGGTCATTGTACTCATTATTATGAACAACTTTCACGATGGGTCCAAAGCTGTAATCGCGAAAAAAAATCTGCTATTTCCTACATTTATGTTCGTATATCTCGTCGAAATGTAGGGAACAGCTGATTATTTTTTTGCGATTTGAAAATATTGCCCGTGTAATGGGCAATATTTGATTTTATCTGAGCAGGCTGTCTGTATGTCAGTTAAATTATGAACTTTTCTAACAGCATAATATGTTGCGGAATTAAGTTTTTTTTAACAATCGGGTCTATGATGCGTATATTGTTTGTGGCGATGTATGTAGATGCTGCCATAATACTGATGAAAGCAGTGGTGGCCCAGTGGTAACGGCCACAACTTACAAGTTGTAGGGCATGGGTTCGAAACCAGGTAGGCACTTATCTTTGTGTAATTTATCATCAACACTACTCTCAAAACGGCGAAGGAAAATATCATGAGGAAACTGGCACGTCCGAGAAATAATGGGGCCCACCTTCTCACAGAGAGGAGGCCTGAGTCCCAGCAGTGGAAACGTTAGAAAGTTAATAACACTATGCTAAACAAAATGCTTAGAATAAAGGCAGAATCTCTAAAATTCGGTGTCTTGTAAAGTTTGCAGCTTGGACTTAGTCCCGCACAACATGAAAGGGCTCGAGACACGCATCCCCATGCTTGTTTTTTGTACATACAAACTTATTCGAAACGCGCATCCACAGCGCACACCACATTGCAAAAATCGGGGCGACCATTCTCCACGCTTCCACACGGAAGCTCGTTTTATTGAGTCTAAATTTTAGATAACTTATAATCAGTTTAGACTCAGAAAAAGAATGCGGGTGAAATAAGTAAGAAAATATTTTAATAATCATTATTTACATCGTGGTATGGCCGTTTGGGAATATATGTGCCATAAAAACCAATATATGCAAAAACAACACAGAATAAAAATACACTATTCACAATATTTGCGAATTTCATCCAGTCTTCACTGCTTGGCTTGATATCAACTGTAGCATCATCAAAATTCCACCGAGGAAACACTAAATATGTTTCATACTTACTTTCATACACAAAATCATTGATTAGTTTTACATAATAGTGTGGCATTGTTTTCAACTTACACATTACAGCCAAAAAGAATGTCGAAAGAATTATGATAGCAGACAAAACGACTGAGCCACGATAGTACAACAATAAGGTCGGTGGGAAGTGACATTCCTTGGGTATATTGTAAGACAGCTCCGTCAAGAAATAATAATGACCCAGTAAACTGAAGCAAATGATTGCTAGCCGTACTTTACGCCGCACATCCAAACACAATGATAAAATACTGAGAACGGTTAAAACGAAGGCAGGACAAATGACAATCGCAGACAAGCCCACTGCTTCGCGCATCAAAAAAAAGGTAAACTTTCTCTTCTTCTTGGTGCTGTTGTCTTCCGCGTGCTTAATATAATCGAATAAGTACCATTCAGCGCTATTAGGTTCCGTGACTATGAAATTAAAGTTAATTGTATAATTTTCTGTTTGGCGAGAATATTCTATTGCTTCGAATTCAAAACTGCATTCTTGCACATCGTACGGCCAGTCTGTAAGTTTGATGCTACACCAAGCCTTTTGTGTCATCAAATGTTGGCAGTGGACATCTCCCGTACATTTTAAGTCATAGCGATAGAAGCGTAGGTAAGTATCAGTCATTTCTGGACTATCTTCGGAATTGGATAGTCCAAAGATTGGACTCCATAAATTGAACTTGGATACATCAGTCTCGTTGATGCCATGATGCTTTTCGGGATCCCATTTCAGTCTTTTGTCTTCCCACTTGGCGATCATCCACGTTTGTATAGTCATCGCTTCGTCTTTGTTATCGAAGCTGAAGGCTTTCAATAAATAAGTGACATTCACTATTGTGCTCTCACTTGGTGCGTGGATTGCGCTGTAGCCGCACTTTAGATCTTTCAAGAGTTCTTTTTCCCATGTGATATATTCTGGCGTATTGTCAATAACACAGTTTTTGGCCAGAGTATAGTTCAAGAAGTGTAACAACAAAATATGAGTTAGCAAGGCCATGGTTCCCTCAATACTGCGCAATGTATCAGTCGTTAGATTGTTTTGAAATATAATACGGAAACGCCCACTGCGAATGTTTCAATAGAGGGACCGAATGTTATCAATTGTGCCAAAATCTATACTTTAAAATATTAATATTTAGTCTAGACGAACAATAAAGCTGAAGAGTTTGGTTTTTTGTTTGTTTGTTTAAACGCGGTAATCTCTGGACCTGCCAGTCGGACTAGAAAAATTGTTTTAATTTGCATTTGATAGCCCATTTTTGAGGAAGGTTATTGGCTATTTAACATCATGCTACGACCCTCAGGAGCCAAGCAAGGTGGGCGAAACCACGGGGCACAGCTAGTTATATTCATAAAATATTCTTTTAACACGTAGCGATTGAAACATTAACATTCATATTAGAGAATCCTAATTTATGACTTACAAACGGATAAATGACTAAAGCTGAGTTTACACGGGCAATATCTTCTGCAGTGATTGCCGTCCGCAATCCAGAGGTAGTTTAGCAATTAATCGAGTGATTTAGAGCAACGCTTTTCCAATTTAACGCTTTTTATAATTTACATAGTGGATATATTCGCAAAGGCAAGGGACATTATCCAAATATCGTTTTCTTAATACTTGGAAAAGTGTTTGTCTGGCTATAGAATGCTGGTCAAATCAAAATGCAACATTGTTCCAAATGGTCTTCTTCTTTTTGTCTACTATATGAACAAAATAAAATTCATTACTTCTTGTAAATGGCCAAGTTAATTGCGGATCATCGATAGTGTAGATGGAAGGATATTTAGGACACTCCAATAAGTGGGACATGGTCTGATCAGGAGCACCGCACTCATACTGGATGGTCGATGGATCGACAATCTCTCCATTTCGTCAGACTGTCTTTGCGGGGCACGACTTGGATACGCAAACGATTCAGTGTTTTCCATAACAGCCTTTATGGAAAATAAAGACCGCTGCAGGTCTCATTCGCAAATTAAATGTTATTAAGGTTTCACGAAGTGGTGGATGTTTCTCTACACACAATTTCCCTTTCTCGTAATCCAGTTGTTACGGTATCCACTCATTTTTATTGTTCTTACACAGTTAAACACACTTATCAAAACGAACGTTAACAGAACGCAGCGTACACGCTTCCGATCAAAATACCGTCCGCGCGTCCAAGCAAGAGCAAATGCTTCACGACCACTAAACGTTGAGTTCTCGCCCTCCTGAAAAATTTCGAATTCCCAAAATGTCCAACTCCCAAAATGCCCATTTCTCAAAATGTCAAATTCCCAAAATGTCCAACACCCAAAATGTCCAATCTTTGAGAATGTGGTAAATTTGATCAATAACTCATGAAAGAGCTTTTTTAGGGTTCCGTAGTAAACAAGGAACCCTTACAGTTTCGCCATGTCCGTCTGTCTGTCTGTCTGTCTGTGTATCTGTCTGTCCGCGCTTAGCTCAGAGACGGTTAGTACCAGAAAGCTGTAAATTGGCATGGGGATACATATTAATCATGCCGACAAAGTAGTAAAATAAAATTAAGAAATAAAAAATTTTTAGGGCACGTCCCTCACACGTAAAGTGGGGATGTTTTTTTTTCTCGTCTATCCCACGGTGTGCGGTGTCGTTGCAAAGGTCTTTCGCAAATATTGAGGGTTTGTGAAAATCATGTTTCAATTCAGGTATCCGTTTGCGAAATATTAAACTTTAAAGTGCTATTTTTTGTTAGAGTCAAGTGTGTGTCATGATCTCCCATATATTCCGTATGGGAGAAAATGTTTTTCAACTACAATGTTAAGTTTGTTCTTGGGTTAAATTCATCCCAACTACGGAACCCTTCATTGTGCGTGGTCTGACACGCACTTGGCCGGTTTTTATTAATACTTATGACAAACAATAAATACAGAATACTGAAAGAATCAAAATGATTTATTTATAAGTAACAATTAAGACCAGAGAAGACCACAACATATCCGAGATCACAATTTTTGTCATAATGGAATATAACGAAAAAAAAATCAACATCATAATTTTTATAATTATAAAAAACAAACATTAAACATAGTTTTATATAACCAAGGTAAGACATAAAAAATACTTTATAACTTGCTTACACAAGCAACCAAAAAAAAAATATGCTGTTTCATACTAAAGTTCATACTAAAAATCTGCTGTTTCGTACTCGACCAAAATGTATGAAGCAGCTGATATTATTTTCGTGATTTCAGAGTTGGTCTCATAGTGAAATTTGTTCATATTCATGGGAAGAACACCCTGTGAAAATTTAGCTAGTGGTTTAAAAAGAGCCCCGCATTATATCATTATTACATAAATCATAAAATAATTATGATGATTATTAAGATATTAATAAAAAAATGCTCGTTGATTATAAATAAAGATTATATTGAAAGTAAGACGTTATGTAGTATATTATATTATTATTACATTTAAAATCATTAGAATATTATTATGTTGATTATTAACAAGCGCAAATCTTGGCAGGCCAGACCGCATTGCAAAAATCGGGGCGACCGGTCTCCACGCTTCCACACGCAAGCGCGTTTTATTGAGTCTACATTTCAGATGACGTATTAATAAGTATAGACTCAGAGCAAGAAGGTGGGTTATACAAAGTGAAATTTAATTCGTTTGCATCCTCTTAAGGGGTCATTGTACTCATCATTTTATTGAACAACTTTCACTATGGGGCCAAACCTAAAATCGCGAAAAAAAATCAGCTATTCCATAAATTTATGTTCGCACAGCTCGTTATAACAGCTGATTTTTTTTCGCGATTTCTGGGGTGCAATGACCCCTTAAGAGGATGCAAACGAATTAAATTTCACATTGTTTAAGTAACAAAATATTTAATAATCATTATTTACATCGTGATATGTCTGTTTGGGAATCTTTGTCCCATACAAACCAATATATGCAAAAACAACACAGATTATAAACACACTATTCACAATGTTCGCGAACTTCAGCCAATCTTCACTGCTTGGCTTGGAATCAAATGTAACATCATCCAAATTCCACCGAGGAAACACTAAATATGTTTCATACTTATTTTCATACACAAAATCATTTATTAGTTTTACATAATGGTGTGGCATTGATTTCAACTTACATATTGCAGCCAAAAAGAATGTCAAAAGAATTATGATAGCAGACAAAACGACTGAGCCACGATAGTACAACAATAAGGTCGGTGGGAAGTGACATTCTTTCGGTATATTGTAAGACAACTCCGTCAAGAAATAATAATGACCCAGTAAACTGAAGCAGATGATTGCTAGTCGTACTTTACGCCGCACATCCAAACACAATGATAAAATACTGAGAACGGTTAAAACGAAGGCAGGACAAATGACAATCGCAGACAAGCCCACTGCTTCCCGCATCAAAAAAAAGGTAAACTTTTTCTGCTTCTTGGTGCTGTTGTCTTCCGCGTGCTTTATGAAATCGTATATATACCATTCAGCGCTATTAGGTTCCGTGACTATGAAATCAAAGTTAATTGAATAATTTTCTATTTGGCGAGAATATTCTAGTGCTGCGAATTCATAACTGCATTCTTGCACGTCGTACGGCCAGTCTGTGAGTTTGATGCTACACCAAGCCTCTTGTGTCATCAAGTGTTGGCAGTGGACATCTCCAGTACTCTTCAAGTCATAGCGATAGAAGCTTAGGTAAGTTGCAAAGACTTCTGTAGTTTCCTCGTAGTTGGATTGTCCAATGATTGGAGTCCATAAATTGAACTTGGATACATCAGTCTCGTTGATCCCGTGATGCTTTTCGGGATCCCATTTCAGTCTTTCGTCTTTCCACTTGGCGATCATCCACGTTTGTATTGTCATCACTTCCTGTTTGCTATCGAAGCTGAAGGCTTTCATTAAGTAAGTGACATTCACTATTGTGCTCTCACTTGGTGCGTGGATTGCGCTGTAGCCGCACTTTAGATCTTTCAAGAGTTCTTTTTCCCATGTGATATATTCTGGCGTATTGTCAATAACACAGTTTTTGGCCAGAGTATAGTTCAAGAAGTGTAGCAACAAAATATAAGTTAGCAGGGCCATGGTTCCCTCGATACTGCGTAATGTATCAGTCGTTAAATTGTTTTGAAACATTATACGGAAACGCCCACTGCGAATGTTTCGATATAAGGACTGAATGTTATCAATTGTGGCAATATCTAATTATCTAGACTGAAGAGTTTGTTTTTTTTTGTTTATATGTTTGAACGCGCTAATCTCTGGGACCGCCAATCTGATTTGAAAATTTATTTTTGCATTTGATAACCCACTTCTTGAGGAAGGTTAAACATCACGCTACGACTCATGGGAGCAGAACAATGTGAGTGAAACAGCGGGGCACAGCTAGTAACATTCATATTGGAGAATCATTAATTTATGACTTACAAACGACTAAAGCTGAGTTTACACGGGCAATATTTTCTGCAATGATTGCCGGCCGCATTTATAGCAGCCGGTAGTTAAGCAATTAATTGCGTGATATAGAGCAACTTTGCCCCAATTTTTCGCTTTTTAAGGTTCCGTAGTCAACAAGGGACCCTTATAGTTTCGCCATGTCAGTCGTTCTGTCTGTCTGTCTATCTGTCCGCGGTTTAGCTCAGAGACTCTTAGTACTAGAAAGTTGTAATTAGGCATAGGTATACATATTAATCACGCCATCAAAGTGGTAAAATAAAATCATGAAACATTTTGGATAACTCCCCTACACTTAAAGTGGGGATGATTTTATTTTTCTCGTCTATCCCGGTGTGAAGGTGTCAAAAATATTGTGAGTGTGTGAGAACCATTTTTGGATTCAGGGATCTGTTTGCGAAATACTAAACTACACTAGATGTAAAGTAAAATTGTTACTAGCTCTATGGACTCTGTCAGAAATAAAGTATTCTATTCTATTCTATGTTAGCTTTAATGGGCTAATTTTTAAAACTAATGTTTTCAATAAAATATGTTCAATATGGCCTCCATCTTAATGTAGGTAAGGCACATACTCAAAAAATATATATAAAATTGAAAAGAAAAACATCTTTTAACAACAAAAAAAAAACATTGTTTAGTATCAAAAATCGATGTCTTTAGTTTTGTTTAATTTATGGCACTAACTTCAGAAATTAAAGTTATTTTTCACTTAACTTGTAGTGAAATAACACTACTATATTACAAATAATAATTATTATAACACCTAGTGTTTTTTTTTTTTAAATCTCCTTGTTTTTTTATTGTAAACGCATTTTTATTTTTTTCATTTTTTTACTAGCCTAGGTACCTTAGCTACGGCTAGATGGAGGAATGCGTAACATATTTCTTTAGTTGAAGTCGGTTAAAAAGCAAATATTTTACTCTTTTTCCTTTTCGGAAAGATTCCTTGATTATGTGGTTTGCATAAAAAGTTTATTTGAAGGAAAACCGAACAGTCTTCAAATTCTACCATCTTCAGTAGAATTTGAAGTATTTAAAAGTTACATAGTTAGTTGACGGGCTTACAAACTGGGTATAGCAGGCGCCTTCATAAGCATAACTACATGGTTAGGTAGAAACTCCGACAGAGTTCGCTTATCACTCAGAATTATGTAGTTGAAGTTACAGATGTACCGAGCATGGCATTTACACAGTTATTTGACAGTATATGGAAACAAATTGTGGAGATAGACTGTCTGTTGTCGCGTGTGAAAGTTCTATTTCGATTATGGAACAAATTGTAAAAAAGGAATTTGCAAAAACCTTCATGGTTTACTTTTCTATACTTAGGAAGTTTTTGTTCCATCTAAGGTTGCTTCTTTCATTTTATCGTAACTAACTGCTTGGGTAGACAGATAAATTGAATAAATCTTTATAGAACACCTCTCAGTAGGTTTCCAATCACTTACCAACTTTGAAACATAAACTTACAAAACAACTTCACCAGTCTTTAACCTAATCCCTCTAACAGACGTGGTTTTAAAAGTGCCAAAGCCATTTCAGTCTTCGCAATGGGTTATAAACTCCTTCACACGCCCATGGTCGAATGGCAACGTTCTACATTAAACTCGTATTCACCAAGCTTGATACAGGTTAACATAAGCATTTTTATACATCCCCGTTGAATCGAATCTTCTCGCATGAATTGACTCTTTGGAACTCATATACCATCAAGCATTTTCATGTCACATGTAAATAGAAAGAAAGAAAGAAAAAGTATTTATTGAGACTCGCACAGGAAATCACACATTAAACTAAAAACACACTAAACATAAATAAAAAACAAAGTAACGTTAAAATTTAAAGACTGAAGTCCTGTACGAGGCCAAAAGGCTCCTATCTCAGCATGACGCCGCGACATAAAAAATAAAAAAGCACATAGAGCACATAGTTCATAGACAATTATCATTTTTCTTGGCGTCAAACTCGTTAATTTCCCCATTTCAATCCGGTTTTCGCTCAGGCCACAGTACTGTAACCGCGCTTTTGAAAGTAACTGACGACATCCGCTGGGCAATGGAGAATAAGTCCCTTACTGTTCTCGTATTGCTTGACTTTAGTAGCGCCTTCAACTCAGTGGATTTCGACATTTTATTAGGTATCCTCAAAGCTATAAATTTTTCTTCTTCCGCTTTAGCTTGGTTCAGTTCTTATCTTCGGGGACGCTCTCAGTGTGTTCGCCTGGAGGAGTCCTTCTCTGATTGGTGTAGCCTCACTGAGGGTGTTCCTCAGGGTAGCGTTCTCTCTCCTCTTCTTTTTTCAATATTTATTAACTTTGTTACCAGAGTAATCTCCTCTAGTTTTCATCTCTACGCAGATGACTTGCAGCTCTACAGACATTTTACTGTAGCTGACGCGGGTTCTGCAATTGCTGCTATGAATCGTGACCTGGCTTGCATCAGCGTTTGGGCGAAGTCATTTGGTTTGCAAATCAATCCAACCAAATCCCAGGCCATGATCATAGGCAGCAGATTCGTTCGCAGTGCGGCTGACGTTACATCTCTAATGCCTTTGTATCTCGATGGTGTTCGCATTGACTTTACCGAAACCGCCAAAGATCTGGGTGTAATTATTGACTCCAATCTTTCGTGGCGTGCTCAGGTCAATGAGGTCAGTCGAAAGGTACATTTCTCCTTTCATTCGTTGAAAAGCCTTCAAAGTCTCCTGCCCTTGAAGACTAAAATTTCTTTGGCACAATCACTTATTCAGCCGATTATAGATTATGCCGACGCCTGCTACCTGGATGCTACTGAGGAGCTATTAAATAAGCTTGAGCGCTTACAAAACTTGTGCATTCGCTTTGTTTTCGGTCTTCGAAAGTATGACCATGTTTCTCACCTTCGCAAGGAACTCAAGTGGCTCCCAATCCGCCTTCGCAGGAACACTCGGATTTTATGTCTCGTTTTCAACATTTTACACAACCCGTCCTATCCCTTCTACCTGCGTGAGCGTTTTTCTTACGCTCGCCCTAGCGAAGCTCCATGTAGATCACACCTTAGATCCCTTCTTAAATCTCATCCTCATAAAACAAGCTACTATTCTTATTCCTTCTCTGTTCATGCAGTAAGATTATGGAACTCACTTCCGCCTAGCATTCGTGATTTAAAAACCATTTCACAATTCAAATATCGAGTAAAAGAGCATTACCTTTCCTCTCTACTGTGAGTATTTATATACCTGTAATATGTATGTTTATATATTTAAGTTTTATGTATTTATTTAAGTATATGTTAATTTATTGCTTTATACGTGTAGGTATATTTTGATATTTTTAGTATAAGACTTTGCAAATTTATATTTTTCTCTTTTTGTTCTCACACACTATTGTCTACATTTCTTTCTCATTTCTCCTTTCGCAGGTCTGCTGGAAGAAATTTCTTAAGAAATAAGCAGTACCTTTGTACTCAAATTATAATTATGTCGTAACTCTATGTATTTTACTGTGTGTACATAAATAATAAAATAAATAAATAAATAAAATAAAAAAAAGTGTCGCAGCGCTGGTATTCTGATAGGGCCCGCAGTGATGTCACGGATAAATGCAGAATTAAATATAAATAGGTGAAAATAGACATTTTTATCGTAAACAGACGGTGGCATAGTATACTCAATAACTTCAGATAACTCAGTTTAGAGGGAATCACCGCAGCCCATCGAACTCACATTATTGCATTCTGTTCGGTGCGAGAAAGAATCTCGAATGCTTGCGTGCAACCAATTTCTACACTCGGCGATCCTTCGCGACTTATGTAGAATGCAGCGTGGGAAATGTATGGTTCTTGAAAATGGTAATCTAGAAAGCAATAACGTCTTTCTTGGCATACCTAGTAGTAGTATCTTATCAAAATTTTCAACTCGTAGATGATAGAGTTTTTCAAGGGTTATTTCCACGCTATTGCTCCTAACGTGCTTCATGCCTTGTTAATACCGCACCTTTTGAAAAAAACAACAACACAACACACAACTTTTTTTAAAATTAATAAACGTAGTTTATTTCTTTCTTTTTGCTTTTTCACAATTGCATAGACGGTTGGTCACAATTAGTTTTTCGTTGCTCAGAAGCGATGCCTTCTATAAACTGAATGGGGGTATTCAGTTTATAAGATGGCCATCATTATGCTATAGGTATTTTTGTCACCTGCGGAGTAGCAGATTACATTTTTTTAAGGAGTGAACTAATAACTATAACTTCCATTTTTACGTATATAATCTGTTTTTAAGCGAGTCATCTCTGTCATATTAAATTTCGAAAAGTCCTCTCCCGTTTTCCCGAAAATAAGCGACTTAAAACAAAATAAATGTTAGAGTATTGCGCAGTACATTTGGAAAGTTTTTATGGTTGTTTATTAAATGTTTTGTCCGTTTGTTAACTTCTGTTTCGCTAAATGAGGTACATTGACCTCAAGGGGGAAATAAAGCTTATTTTTATGTGAATTCGTGTTTTTCTTATTGTTTTTGACAATTATTGTTGAAGTCTGGAGACTCGTATTTCTTAACATACGTATTTTGGAAACTTTAATATAATTATAGTAATAGGAAACATGAAAATAATAAGCACATTTTCTGCCACAACTATCCGGGGATTGTGAAAACATAGTAATGATAATATAATATCTATTTGAAATAACAATGACTTAACTGACAACCACACTGTTTATGGCGACGACTGATATTCAAATATTAAACTATAATTATGTTTTCAAATTCTGTTGTATTGTGTATAACAATTTTAGCCAATGATTAGCGCCAAAATTTAAACGGTACTATAGACAAAATTTAAACACCAGAACAGAAACCCATGCTGTTTCAAATTTTAAACTAGGTAGGTATTATATTTAATATTTGTGTGACAATCGTTATTAGTTGGAACATGACGTTGCCAATTTGCTGCAATAAGCGCAAATGTCGTGATTGTATGCAAATATTATGTTTGGAATAACACTGTTTATTTTATATTTGGTACAAGCGCGGATTATAAAAGTTTAGCAGGAAAACTGCGCGAGCTTTGTTAAATTTCTTTATTTATATTGTGCAGCTGTTCCAGCAGTCCGCTTTATGTAGCTCTTAACTTCATAAAGGCCAACTGAAAAATAGGGTTTCTATATCTTCCTCTTGAGTTCATCTATTATTTACTATCAACCCCATAAAGTTGATAAATCATTTTTTTTTCCATGAGTATTAACAAGGTTTAGTCGCATCATATAATTATGATACTTGGACTATACCTTCGTGTCCTTCTTAAATAACATGGTATATTGGCTCTTTAATTCTGACAACAGCAGTGATGGCCTGGTGGTGTAACCGTCGGACTGCCAAGTCTTGAGTTCGAACCCAAACCTCTGACTTTTTTAATTCGTGTGCGTATTGTATAATTATCACTTGCATCAAAAGCGGTGAAGGAAATCATCGCGAGGAAACTGCCAGAGAGATATTTCTCGGCGGCATGTGAAACCTAAGTCTAAGGCTCATGGGAGGCATAATAATTCTGGCAAAAGCTCAGTCACTAACCACACGTCAAAGAAGAACAGAGAAGAATTCTGACATAACATAAAGCCACCGTTTGCAGTAAACTGCAGTCGTCTAACTTGAGAGAAAAAAATTACGTACAGGTCGTGCTATTAAAGTTGAGACATGACGCACCACGTGGTTTGACTTGCGCAGTAGACGATTTATGGGTCTCTTTAGAAGTATGAGGTGCCGGGGCGTCATCGGGGCGGCGGAAAGAGCGGCGGGAGGCACGGTCAGTCTCAACTTACTAATGGCACGACTCCATGCAGAACTTAAAGCACTTCACATATTATTAGGTGTAAATGCTAAGCCAAATAGTCAACAACGTCAAAAGTCAAACATTAAAATAACAACTTCAACATCTGTCATAACCTTTCACCCTGATCAAAGTTTCGTGTCGCGGGATTTAGTCGAAAACAAATTTACTTATTCAGGGGTTCCAAACCTCCTGAGAGGTCCGACACCGTTTAAATACGATATGAGCATCAACGCGCGGATGCATGAAATTGAGCGAATCTGAATGAATTGTGACACATGTTTATTTTATAATGCTGCCGTAGCGGTATTGGGATTCGATTTTTGGGTATGAAAATGGTACGGAAAATGTCGGAAAGAAAATATGGGTTAATTTTAAATAGTGGCGATAAAGTCTCATAATATGTTACGGGAAGCTTCAAGTTTGTCTCATATTTTGTTGACTACAATAAGAAAACGTTTAACTCTCACCTTCAAATGCTCACAAGCTTACTCTTTGGAACTACCTCCGATATTTTACCAGTTAGAGAAAAATGTAAAAGTGCAAACACACCTAAATCGTTCGACAATACATTACGTTTCCACCGACGATCTCAGGAAAAATAACTCACTGCTGCATTTGCCTCTAAAGATTGCGGAACAAATGATGCGAGCGATCTCGACTTCCGAGACTTTGCCCGAGTCTTTACTCGAGTTCTCGAGTTTCGAGCACCTTTCGAGTTACTTTTGAAAAAGGAAGAATTTGCAATGAAAGACTTTGGTGTTGTTTTATGATTCGAATGCTATTTTATGTTTGAATTGAATCTCTTAAAACGGTTTATATACCTATTTGTTACCAGTAAAATGTATTACATTCTTATTTGAGTGTAAAAATAGTCTACAACTATCCATATTTAACATCAACCAGTAAAATTTATAGACATAAAAATAATGAATATCAAACAAGTATATACTTATAATACATGTATTTTTATCAGAAAAATTCTCACCAAGTGTATTCACACGAACATATCACTCACTCAATATAAACAAGTCAGTCAACGTAGCACAAGGCGAGCTAGCTTGTTAGTTTTACCCAAAACTAGAACTAACTATGGCAAAAAAATGCTTACTTTTGAAGGAGCTCAACTTTATACAAGAATCCCCCTAGCATAAGAAATCTACACCCGTTCAATGCATTTAAAACTCAACTTGGTCAGTATATAATTGCGGATCGATCACTTTTGGAGAAATAAAAGCATTGGATGGGTATCTAGTTTGTAACTGATGACGACGAACTTTGTGTAATTTATGTATGTTTTAGTATTGTTCTCAAGTAAGTGATATATATGTATATGTCTTTATTGAGAATAAAGTTTCTTTAAACCTGAATGTGCGTTTATTTTAAGTACCTAGTGATTAAAGGTTTTAGGCCATGCAGCTGCTGTCTAAATAAGACTCTTATGCCCTGTTTCTCTAACACTACACGACACCTACTTGAAAGTCTAAATAAAAGCGCGCTGTTGATGATTAAAATGATTTTTATTTCTGTAAGTAGGTTTGTACAAAACAATTTTTGTACGTCATATTTTTTTTTAAACTAGATGAGGTCAGCGTTTCCTATCTGACTACTCCGAGAAGAAAGGCCGAAAAAAACTCAGAGGTCACAGTCTCTTTTAAAGTCCAGACATAATCTTAGTCAGGTCATGTAGATTGATTGGTGTCTAAAAATGGTCTTTTGAGGAAAGAACCACACAGATTGAGTGGACCTGTCAAGTCCACCAGACCTGAGTGGTATTGTATTTCCAATACACCGAAAGTCGAAAATCCAACAGCGTGCTTTTATTTAGGCATTCATTTTGGTGTCGCGTAAAGTTAGTGAAAACGGGCATAATTCATAATTTTACTGGTATTGGGCTTTGTTTATTTTGTATCTTATGAAAATAAGAAATTAATTTGTACGTGCCAACTCAGGGTAACCCGCAACGCGTTAGAGGGTGATCGCGTGCCTGGCTAGCTTACACCGTTACGGAGATATTGAGAATATGATCGCCTGGGAGGCGATCATTAATATTACCTACAACCTGTCTCGACAGAGGTTGTCCTGTCAAAAATTCAATAATTCATACAAAAATCCCATAGAAAAGGGACGTTCAGTTGCCCCCGAATTTAATTTTTTTACGGGAAACTTTTCTAATTTTTCTGTCCGTAAAAACCTATTTGAGACTATTACAAATATTTTAAAACAAAAAATAGCCAGATCGGTCCAGCTTATACGCATATACGCTTACCAACAAACAGCATTTAATTTTTACTAACGGAACGGACGGTTTCGGACGGTTTTTGGATATCCGTGTCAGAAGGTTTACTACTAAAGGTATTTAAGGTTAATTCATGGGCTACTCAGAGTTTCTATGCAAAAAAAATGCATTAGAAAAGGTAAAATGCATGTTGCATGTTATTTCCTTTTAAGATTCTTAAATTTCAGTAAGACTTTTATCTACTCTCATATCGTAATATTCGAATAATAGACTTCAAAACGGGTTTTTTGACATACTTTATAAACACAATACCGAAATTTAAAAATAGAATCATATTATAACACTTTTTCTCTAACAAAGTAATGTTATATATATTTTTTTCTATTACGACACAGGGCAAATCCAAGAAGTTATTATCGCCAAGGAGTTTCCATCAACCTTTGTAATGGAACGTTAAGGCTCGTACAGACGAGCGCGACGCGACGGCGCGACGCGACTCGAACAATACAATTTCTAAGAAAACTTCACGTTATAACAATAACCGTTGTCGCATCGCGCTGTCGCGTCACGCTAGTCTGCACAGAGCTTTACGTGGGATAGCAGCACCGCTCTAGCGCATGCGCGGTGATGTGCTGGGTGCAGGCGCCATTCATACGTGAAGTTGTAATGAATTTCGTGGGAATTTTGTATTCTTGATCTTTAACTTCGATCTTTTATTTAGTAGGTTCAATCCCAATGTATGAAAGTAGTTAATTGATTCAGGCGTGGCTTTGCGGAAATCCATTATAAAATACAATAGACACTAAACACACGTCGTTACTAAATATACGTCGTCTATTGTATTTTGTATGAGAGTAGATAAAGTAGTTTATGAAACTGCACATAACTAGGTATTAAAACACTCATGTGTTACTCAGTTGCATAATACCCCTCATTATGCAACAGTTTCATAAACTACTATTATAACAAGATTACGATTAACTTATAAAACAGCCTCCCAGGCAATTTGTTGTAATAAGCGGTGATATAATAAGATTAGTATCCTACGGCTTAACATGGTCATACCTACTCCAAAAATACTTGAGCCTACAAAAAAGAAACAAATCCATTATTACATTACATCAACGACATAAATCGGTCCAAGCCGAACCCTTCTTAAATTCTTGTAAACTTTATCGCTACTTTCCAACGTCTCGCAAAGCCTAAATGGACCTAGGCCTCGATAATTTCCATTCACGAAATGCTAACAAAAATCCATCTTAGTTCTTTTTCTTTGGCGCGGGTCATGAATCATTCTGCCTCTGCCCAGTCCATTGAGTAGTGCGTTTGAGACAAGACAAATATCCTACTCGTACCATTAATCCTTCTAATCTTGACAGAAAACCTCCGGAGAATTATATAGACGGTGGCGGTGTGAAGGTATTTATCAAATCTTGGGCAGCTACGCTGATTCGAGTTGTTTGCCCAATGATGTGACGATGTTGTTATTGTTCTTTTGTGATACGATTGTAATGAAATTGTATACAGGATTGGTTATATGTCGGCAATCCATTAAGATGTAGGAGACTTCATTTGCAACCAAATAATTCCACCATTTTCGAGTAATTTGACATTTTATATTTTATAATGTATGAAATTAAAATATGAAATGTCAAATTACTCGAAAAATTTTGACATTTGCATAGGGGTCAAAATGCTAACAAGACATGATTTTGTCATATAGGTACTTATTTTATTTGTACGACGAATCTAGCCACCATTTTCGAGTAATTCGACATTTTATATTTTATAATGTATGAAAATAAAATATAAAATGTCAAATTACTCGAAAAATTTTGCCATTTGCCTATGGGTCAAAATGCTAACAAGACATGATTTCGTCATCTCCATACGTTTCGATACGTATATGAATTTGGAATTAAAGAACGCAAATATTTATTTGAAACGCAATTTATTATTTGTAATATTTAATTACAAATAATAAATTGCGTTTAGATATTCAGATTTCATAAAATATTAATTTTTTTCTTCTGTTTTTCTTTATGCAGCTTAATAAAAAAAGCTAATGCATACAAAGTAAAGCCCTATAATTCTTTAAATTAAGCGTTCTGAAATTAACCGTCACCAGAACTGCCGTTGTTCTTCGAATAAGCACAAAGAAAGGGGATGGTTCTAAGGTAGCTCCTCAATTCAGACGTCTGTATTGAGGAGCCACCTTAAACTTTTTAATTATTTTACTACAAATTTCAGGATTAGGCCTTTAAATACGGCTAATTTACTACTAAACATTTATAGTACTGGCGTTTAAATATACATGGCATGACATGTCTCCTCAATCCACACGACACGGACACGTTTCTATTTCATAGCATGGTAAAGGTTGCTCAATGCACATTGGTTGATATAGCTTTACATTTGCATGCAACACAACCTGGTGCCTAAAAATGTCTAATCCATATAACAAAGTAAGAAAAACAAAGTTAAAAACCATTCGCGGCGTTTTTTCAAACTGCCTCACCATATTTTTAGATATTTTTCACCGTTGCCATTTTGCTCGTAAATCGAATTCTGTCAGGTCATGTTTATTCATCGATTCGAGACGTACATGATAAAAAATATACCGAGCAAAAGAAACAATGTTTTGTAAGTCTGATTTTATGCGACTTAATGGTTATATCAATGTTAATTATCGTGATAATATTTATCTCCTTTTTTTTAACCACCGACGCAAAAACAGGGGTATTATAAGTTTGACCGCTATAGTAATAGGGGGCGAGCATATTGCCATCAACCTGGCACTAATCCAGACTCCGGGCTGCTACTGAGAAATTCCTGATGGAAAAACCCAGTAACACCTTGCCCGACCTGGGAATCAAACCCAGGACCTCATGGTAAGCAGTAACGCTTGTGACCACTAGAGTAACGAGGCATTGGGGTGTAAATATTTATCTGGTAAAAAAACCTTGCTTGCAAGTCACCTACTACCACTTTATTAATGCATCACTTAATTAGAAACACCAAAAATATTACTTTGATACCAATCTAAATACCAGATTTAGAGATACATATTCCTCGTATAAATGTCAGAGATACATTACATGATAATATTTACTACCGTTGGGTGTAATAAATCTTCTTTACAGGAAATAAACATTTGAGTACATGAATACTCAAATGAGTACCTATGTATATTCAATTCATTGTAATGGAACTGTTTTGCTGCGTAGTAAACTGCCTAAATGGAATATTACATAGACTTTGTAATTTATACGAAGGTTTTGTTAGTAACTCGTTGTAACCCGCGGGTTTATTCGCATTCTGGGGAAATTACTTCATGATCGGATGAAAAGTGTCGTATGTTAATTCAGGTCTTAGTTTACTTGTGTGCCAGATTTAATCCAAATGACACAAACATCCAAACTTTTTAATTTTACTTTAGTACTAGCTTTTGCCCGCGGCTTCGCCCGTTGAGGTTGGAAATTATCCCACGGAAACATACTTCCGGGATTATACATCCAAACCCTATTAGATAGCTTAATACTAATGATTGAAATACTATCGTGAATTCTACACCTAGTTATAAAACTCCCAGGAGGCAGGCATGATTTTTTCCGAAATCTTCAACAATCATCGTCATATTTCAGCCAATTTACACAAAACCTTAATGAATTATACACCTAAGCCTTCCTCATAAATCACTACGTCCATCGGTGAAATTCGTATGAATATCCGTTCGGAAGTTTTTGAGTTTATCGCGTTCAGACAGACAGACGCGGCGGGGTCTTTGTTTTATAAAATGTAGTGATCTATTTTTAATTACCACTGAATTTGCCACATAGTCACAAACAGGGTGACAAAAATGGCCGAAGTAATAGTGTGTACATAACGCATTGAACACAAAAAACAACCCACTAAAAAACCAGACCAAAAAAATACAACGTATTACGAAAAAATGTACCAACAAAACATGAGAACAGACCTTCGTTTTGTTATTAGAGACATTTATATGTGCCTTATCATGTAGATGATGTGGTCTTTATGCATGCACATCGGTAATGAGACCCCACTATCGCAAATAGAAGGCATGGGGTAATTTTACATGGACAAATAAAACTCCTATTCTTTTCCTGCAGAATGCTTTTATTTGCTGGCGAAGGCTGAGGTTTTAATGCGGGCTTGTTTTAAATAAAACTTGGCTTCAAGATAGGAAAATTTATTCTGGGTAGTAGATATATTGGGCGACTTTTAAGATAGAGGTGTGAAAAGGTCAAATAGAGTAGGTATATGAAGAAAACAATCGGCCAAGTACGTGTTGGACCACGCAGAATGAAGGGTTCCGTAGTTGGGATGAATTAAGTATTGTAGTTGAAACACATGTTCTCCCATACATCGATATACGTCACGGTCAATTCTCCAACTGCAAACGTAACGATAAGACGCAAAAAAAAGTGATAAAACGGTAAAATAAAAAAAATTGTACTCTTTCCTTTACATATACTGTTAAACCTCGCTTCCTGCGAAATTTCATAATTCTAGGTCAACGGGAAGTAACCGTTTTGATTTATTTGAGAATATCAAAATATGTCGCATAATTGCCGTATATTTTTATTGCGTTGTCTTAGAAGCTTTATTTTTTTAGAGTTCCAAGGGACCTACGTATTTGATATTAACACTCAACTTGATACCTACATGCGTTCCTGAGAAAAAGGGTCTTGACAAACTGACAGACAGACGGACGGACAACGAAGTGATCATATTATAAGGGTTCCGTTTTTGAAGTGAAAACTTCTCTAGGCGCGTTGAGCACTTTTTGGGTTAACAAAAATCATGGAACTCGCGTCATCGTCACCGAACGCTTCCCATGAGCTATATGTATAGTGTGTATATATGTACATAGATACACAAGTTACTTAGTTTTCACTTCTATCGGCAGTCCCCAAAGACTGCCCCGCATGTTTTATTTTATTTATTTATTTGGTTCACCAACAATTGTTTACACTAACATCTTGATAAAAATAACGTCTTAAAAAACTTCGAACAGTGTAACAATTACTTAAAGGTAAACACCACATGAACTATAATTATGGTAATTTGTAAGCCTAGGTAAATGTACAGTTTACAAGCCAACTTAAAACTAAAGAAAAAATATGTAGCCTAATTAAATACTTGGCTTAGAATGTGATTGCGAAAGTTATATAAGTAACAAAATAATGAATGATTTACAACACCTCTGATAAACAACACAAGATTTTAGTTTTCTGCTTAGTCACAGAATCAAAGTGGAAATCGATTAGATCGCTACAACTATTCAAAACCCTTCAGAACCTAGCGCATGGAGAGTTAGAAAAAATGTTACCCTAAAAAACTAAATAATGAAAGCTTGATAAGGTCCTATGGTATAAGCATAACCATTCTATAAGAACTCTATTCTGTAAAATTATTAAAATATCTATATTTTTGCCCTAAACTTTTCCATAAAAGTCCAAACCCACTCAAAATGTTGACCTCAAAGTGACCCTAAAGTTGTCCTTACCTGCACCTTCCATTAACATACGAGTAATTAATTCGCGACCCAGGCCTAGCTTCGGTAGTGTAGTGCAGTGTGTACATTTCCTACCATCAAGCGGACCCCGTGTAGCTACTAATTTCATTAGACGCTGGATTAGGGCACACGACACATAATGGCAGAAGGCAGAGCGATAAAATGAATCTTGACAGAATTACAAAATAATTTTTTAAACATATTTTTGTATACCACGCGAATGAACTTGATTTGGGTAGTTTGAAGTTTTGGCGTTGGTTAATCGAATCACAAACAGAATCTGCACCCTAATTACATTAAAAACTGGGAATTACCATTTCAATTTAACAAAATCCATAGCTTCAATCGTACCATAACTTGATTGAAAAATTCGTCTACTCGACAGCAGAAATAAATAGTTGAATTGTCAAAATGAAACCGGTCATTCCATCAAACATGAATGATTTGATTTTTTTACTCGAGTTTATCATCTTTTTTTTAATGCACGTGTTTCTGTGACAAATAAACTTATTTTTCTTTCTTTCTTTATTTGCCCATTATAGCTTGTCCACTCTGACGCACACGGTAATGCGGGTAATACGGTAGTGGGGCGCGTCATTTCAGAGTGGACAAGCTATACGTAAGTGAGGTTTTTCATAGAAGTACGAATATTTTTATAAGCTTTCGCGAAAAGCCCTGACAAAAGCAAAGGCTTCACATGACATACCAGTATCGAGTGTGTGGCACACAGAGTGATTCGAAGCAACTTTTTTTTAATGACACGACAGTTTCACGGTGGGTGTTTGTCTTTGTGCAAATACCTCGGTTCATCGCTTCCACGTATAGCTGCTTTACTATCGCTATGTTCGCCTCTCAAAAGCTATCACTACGCTTTCAATGAGACTTGAGGTTTTAGTATGACAGCCAGTTCATTATGGATTCCGTTTTACTGGGGTTCTGGGTAGGTACATACAAACTTAGGTCAGTTAAGTTTCGATCTTAGTGAATATTCATGGCTTATCAATTATGTTAACGTGAACGTTTACATATTAACAATAAAAGGATAGCGGATTGAGTCAATATGACTGTGTGCTTAAATATTTGTGTATGCCTGGAAAACAGCAATATTTCTAGATGGGGAAACATTTATCCGAAGAAAGTATTTGTTTTTTTATGTGGAAACTTTTCAAAATAACGATTGAGGTTATTCGGTAAAGTAAAAAGTGCCTTTTAAATTAATTAAATAGAACCCATGCCCTTTTAATTTTAAATATACTTCAGCAGTAGACACATAAATGCGATCCCACTTAACCTCTTAAAAACTAATCATTTTCCGTCCTTCAGTATACATTTCAAACTAAAACCCCGCTGACTTTGTTTACCCGCCAGCACACTCAGGTAGATCGTAAGCCTATCAGGAGTGTTCAGTGATGATGTTTACACTTCCCGTCATCAGCCGACGAGTGGCTCTGGCTAGGCAATTCAATTAGATGGCCGATTAATCGGGCACCGTCAATCCAAAATGGGTTTTAAGGGGTGCATTTCGGAGACGTTATTTTGGGCCAGACGTTATTTTGCTACGGTATGATGTTATGAATATAAGTAAGTTCTTTACCTATTTTAAAAAAACGTATATAAGTGTAAATACTTCTTATACCCTATCAGTAAAGTAATATATTAAAAATAAATTGCTCTAGGATTTTTCCTAGAATCGATTTGTATTTCTGATACATTTATATTAAATCGGTTAAACGTTGCCTTTTAGGAATTGGTTTGTATTTCAGATGAACTTGTTTAAATCAATCAAACGTTTAAAATTATTTGAGTATCGCATTAGGTACCTCCTCTCTATAAATATAATATTTAGTGTCCGACCGAAACCAGACTTTCTACCGAAACCTAATCTTTGGTATCTGTCTCAGTTTCGGCCGAACCCGAAACTTTTTTAGACATGTTAAAAATTTATTGTTTACTGAAATTTGGCTTATTTTTTATACTTATACAGACAGTAAACACGTGTTAAATGAAAAAAAAACATGTTTTGTTATTTTGTCTAGCAGTAATTAAAAAATAAAACAAACAAAAATTATAAAAAAAAAAATACGTGTGGCACTCGAGGACTGCCGCGGTAAAGCTATTGCATAGCATATATTCAAAAATAAGAAGATAATATTGTTGATTTAAAATATATTTTTTTTTAAATACCCCTATACCCCCCCCCTAAATCGCAGAATTTACACAACCGTCAATGACGTCTGCCCTCACGCGTCTGCCCGCGTTCGGGTCGCGCACTCGGCGATCGCGCGTCATTGCCTATCCCGCCCCTCCACCCTCGTTCTGCGCGCCCGCCGTCGACTCATCGCAGGTCATTCTTATCGTTCTAACTTTTAAAATATTAGTCCAAATTACTTAGTGTAAAAGACAAATTTTATCTACATTAAATACCGAAAGCGATGAAGGTATTTATTTTGATACGAATTAACTAAATACTCTAAAATATGCAACTTAAAAAAAGTATTCAATTTAAATGAATTTATAGCTCACTATTTTGGCTATAATGGCTTCCACATAAAAGGTAGATATATGCTGTCGCGGACTTTTATTTAGAACTCTTTAAGACAAACAACCCCACAATACATTCTTTTCATGTAACTCCAGCGGTTTAGGCAGCGCACGCAAAGATAGATCTCAGAGGGCAGGATTTTTTCCGACTTACTGGATACTTATCGTTATATTATGGCTAAATCACATAAAATCTTTATAAATTGTAGCCTATGTGTTATTCTGATATATAAGCCACATTACTGTAAAGTTTCATTCAAATCCGTTCGGTAGTTTTTGCGTGAAAGAGTAACAAACATCCATCCATCCATCCTCACAAACTTTCGCGTCAGGTTTTTTTTTCGTTACGGAATTTCTACATTCGGTCGCCGCGCTCAGAGTCTCCGATAAAAGCTATGCAATAGCTTAAAAAACATCATAACTACTTCTTGGACCAAATATTTGTCAATAATCAACACATACATTATAAAGGAAGGACAAGTCAATAATGAAGTCAGACGAACGACGCCCGATAATTCACGAACGCAGAGTTTCGGTGCGGCTGAAGGTTCGGCAAATTATCTGCCGAAACCGAAACTGATGCCGAAACTAGATTTTTTTGCCAAAACTTGCCGAAACCGAAAACCCGATCCTTCGTTCGGTCACGATAATATTTGACAGTATCGTTTATTAGCGTTGTATAAAATTATTCTAGTAGGAATACCTAGGAAACCTATAAAATACTATTTTAGAGATGCCTTCTATTGTAAAAGTTAATCATAGTAGGTATGATTGAAGAAATTCGTCAATAGAAAATAAGCTGAAAGTTACATGAATATTTTCTGTCGACTAATTTTATCTTTGGGCTATTAATAGTAACAAACCGCCATTAATAGTCCCACCACAAGTTCTTGTTACTATGAATAATGAATTAGGTAATTATTATTATCTACTAGAATCTTGTAGATATGAATTATTGTCTAATTCACCTATACAATAACTGTCACATAAAGCTTAATGTAGGATGCTATTCCATAATTCTATAATTTCTGTCGGCAAATGTATCCGAACTAATTCAATTACAAGGTAGGATTAATCGACTATGGAGACCCGTAATGGGGTTTGTTTGTATGTTGTGGGACCTTCTTTATCATTGTATGGATTTGTTTGGTAGGGTGGAAACATCTACCTCTTAGGGAACTAGGGAAGTATTGCCAATTACTTTTTGGTACCTACTAAATTAAATGACTAACTAACTATACAAATAAATACAAAAATATATTTTTGGTTGATTGCAAAGACAACATAATCGTCATGTTAAAATATTTTTGATAGTTCTCTATCAACTCTAAAGCTTTGTCCTATCAAAACTTATCAATTGAATTACTAGTAGATCATTTTTGTCTTCTTGAAAAAACAGCGTTCAGTTATTCTAGAATTTACTAGTTTAACGTCCATAACTCATAATATTATCGAACGTAAACATTTTACCTAACACATAGATAATACAGAACACACAATACACTTTTATAAATCTTAACTATCCCGTATAACATGTTACATAAATGAATAAAATGCCCACAGCTTCTTTATGATTTTCCAAACTCACGGGGATTGCGCAAGACTTTGTTTTACGGGATCCGAGTATTCTCGGAATTTACGATACCGTACCCTTGACCGAAATTACATGATACAAAAAAGCTTTATGTCCAGTTTGACGCGAGCCACCTGTTTGTGAAACACAAATATGATTTTGCAACGGAACGATAGCCCGCCATTGTATTTTAGGTCCCGCATTGTTTAACTAATCTAGTTTGATTAACGTTTCTGTTTGTTGTTTCAGGCAGTCCACCGATGTAAACACAAAGTCGAAATGAGATGAGTATGCGTGTGGCGTGGGCCAGGTGGTACTGGATCGTTATATTCACGACTTGCGCCGCGAGGACCGCCAGCGACTGGCTCGACTGCGCCCACATCTCCACCTGCAAATGCAAATGGTCCTCCGGCAAGAAGACCGCGACGTGTGCCTCCGGAGACCTGCGCCGCCCGCCAGCTCTCTCATCTGACATACAGGTTCTGGACCTACACGACAACCCACTCAGAAACCTACCACAGGAAGTCTTCGCCAGCATTGGCCTCCTTAACTTACAACGACTAAACCTCCGAGCGACCAGTCTCAGGTCGATACATCCTGACGCGTTCTTAGAATTAAGGATATTAATAGAAGTCGATTTAGGAGACAACGATCTGTCCCATCTCCCAAGGGACATATTCAGAGGCAACGAAAGATTACGACTAGTTGTACTTAGCAACAATCCTTTGACCACGCTCATAGCGGATCAATTCCCACCTCTACCGCATTTACGAATGCTTTTGTTAGACGGATGCAGATTACGGGCGATACACACAAATGCTTTGAGGAATTTAAAATCTTTAGAGACCATCGATTTGCGTAGGAATCAGCTTACATTCCTTCGTTTGATCACGTTTTCATTGCCTGCATTGAAGACGGTCTCTTTGTCCGGTAATCCGTGGAGATGTGATTGTAGGCTAAGAGAATTTAAGGACTGGTTTCTGGAGAGCAAATTGGGTACAGAGGATTTGCTTTGCGTGGAACCTTCAACGCAAGCTGGAAACAAGTGGCGACACGTCTCGGGTGAGAGCATGTCGTGTCCGCCCGAAATAAAATCAAGTACTTTAGTCGTCAGAGCCGAAATTGGTTTACCTACTTCGTTCGGATGCTGGGTGCATGGAGTACCGAAACCTAAAGTGACATGGCTTTTCGATGGTGTCAATGTACATAATAGTTCAGTGGATTGCGATATGGAAGAGACAGAGACGAGTGTCGAAGATGACTCGGAAGATAGAGTGCCGGGTAGTGTACGATGGGTCAACGTGACCCTTTTAAATGTGACGTCAAGTGCGGCCGGGGAATGGACGTGCGTAGCTAAAAGTGTGGCAGGTGAAGCGAGGGCTATTATAAGTCTTGTTCTACCAAGGTCACAGACAGCGACGGCTCGAACCGCACCTGGGATTCCACATTTATTAGGAGTTGTTTTTGGAGCGCTGGGCATTCTGGCAACTCTTGGTTTTATAGGGACGGTAGCCTGCTGGCACCTAAGGAGACGGACGGTTCCACCGAGCAGAAGCTTCACTGACCAAGAAAAACGACTGATTGATGCATCTGTCGTCGTAAGTTGTGACCGATCTATCGGTGATATGGCCTCACCGTGTGATTTTGAAATGACAGAACGAATGTCAGACGAGCCTCCAAGAGGTTGCGGCTTCGATCCTGTTCATATAACTATAGAAGGAACACCGGGTGCGTTTCCGCCACCGCCTGCAGAATTTGCAGTGCCAGTTCCATACGGTAACATTTTCATATCTGTCCAAGTAGCTGGCCGTGGAGAGCCTGCCAAGTATCCTGATCTATTGAGTGGTGGTGCAACGCTACCTCGACGAAATAGGACATGTTGCGCTGCTGCTCCAGCGTACGATAACATGGGGCCTAGAGTAACAGCCACAGGCAGTTCCACCTGGTCACTACCAGGAGCTAGCACAGAGAATATTGAAGTGTCTGAGACACCAGTACTGACCTTACCACCGCCACCACCCGAGTTCGTCTCCCTTTAGCCCAGGCCTCTGGTACTGGACGCCTCAGCGCTGAGGTGACCTGGTACCCAGAAACCCGCAGTCAATTAGACTATTCCCCAATTTTATTGTACTTTATGATAATTTCGAAGTGATTATTAATATGTAAATAGTTATTACGCTAAGACATGGACGATGTGTGACATCTGTGAGGTAAATACGTAAGATTGTTATCAATATTAATATTGTAATATTGCATTTAAAGAGAATTTGTTGATACGTTGGGTAATGAAATGAGAGCGATTAGTCTACCTGATTTGTTCCCTAGACATTCTTTTTATGTATTTCGAGTAAGCGTCTTCCTATGCGTTGGAATATATGGACAGATTTTTTCAGCCATATTTGACTGAAAATGACTTTTGGTTTTATCATAATTATTTTGTCACTAAAGAATCGCCACTCTTACAAAAATATTACAAACAACGAAACTCAAGAGATAGAAGTATATTTTGACGTGAAACAGTTTGCTCTTTAAAATATTATTTTGTGTGAAACACAAGTAGGTAATAAAGTTCAAAACAGTAAACATATTCCAACATTTTCGGTCTCATTGGATTAAAAATTCCAAGTCAGCATTGCTGTATCCAGTTTACAGTAGTATTTAAATAATTCAACAACGAAATTCATGAAAATAAATGAGAGAAGACATTCAGTTGGACCTTGTGTTACTGTCCGTATATTCCAGCTAAACTTTTGTAAATAAAGTATTGTTTATTATACAAACTTCCCAAACATAAGACTGACCCTTTTCTCTTGTTTTTCACCTCTTTATAACTTTAACGTTAACGCTGTGTACCACCTAGTCGGCCAGAATAGCTTCTAAATATTTTTTCTTTGAAAGCAAAAATATCTAATGTAAAGGAAAATAAACCGATCAAGTGAAATGATGTCGTTTTATTAGTGTTGCCTTTATCGGAACAGTTTCTTTTATGATCCATTATTTTGGTTCATGTATGTCTTTGTTGGCTGATATTATTTGGTAGTTATTTTCTGACGGTCTATCTTCTTGGGATTGTAACAACATGATTTTATCTTTCGGATTTCTGTTATAATCTGTGAATAAGGAAAAAGTATTAGCAGATTTTTGTATTGTTTCGTGGACTGGAGACTATTTTGTTACGGATAAATGCTCGAATGTTCATCATTTTCTTAATCGGCTTAGACCTTTTATTTCTTTAAAACTATAGTATATTTTTTTTTTAAGGTAAGTACGTGTGTAGCTGCTTACACGTAATATAAGTGAAACTTTCATAAAAAATAAACTAATATGAGAAATCTAGTGTGAGAGACCTTATGTAATGAAATGTGCATAAACGTGACGGGTCCTTGAAACTTTACTCGATTTTCGTTCAATTGTCGAATCGTCGACTAAGAAGTTTCAAATGTAATTATCCTAAAAGCTCGTTCAGTTTATCCTCTTGGTCCGAGAGCTTTTCAGCGGATATGGCCGTAGGCGATTATCGACTCGTAAACGGGAAAACAAATACCCTATTATCTTTGATAATAATGTTGTACAAATCATAAATAAGGAAAATTTTATTAATCTTATCGCTCGGTTCAAACTTCCGCTTTTCACTGTGGTAATGCTAATAATTGCTGATCTGTAATCACTCTCCCAATGACCGGTATTAAATATATGGATTGGTGATAGCAGTATGTTGAATAGGAAAATACTACTATAATCATTCTCTGGACATAATTCCGTATTAGTAAGGCACCCTGGTGGGGACCAGTTGGCCTATATTTAACTCACACGGTGCTATGCTCAGATAAATAAACACTGAAATATGCACTCTATATTAATGTTTAAAGATAATAATATGCTTTTAATTCCAACACATCCACACTATAAATGAGTTCTTATTAAACTTCGTAACAAGTTGTAATGTTAGGTGCATAGTTCAGTCATGAAACTCGGCTACGTAAAGAGTGGGTTAATTCTCGTTAGTGTAATACGAGCGCACTATTACACCGCTACATGATTCATGCTCCCCTGGTACCCGTATACTGTGTTAGTGGCACTCAGCAGTTATGGGGTAAGTAGAAATGTTAGTTACTGTTACCGCTACAGAGTCTTGTAATGTATCATCACAAAGTGGAGCAAATAGAGTGCTTGTGTGCAAACAAACTTATTACTTTCTTACTTATTTTGTTGAAATGTCGTGATGGCCTAGTGGTTAAGGCCTCGCCTCTCATCCAAGAGGTTGTAGATTCAAATCTGGTCAAGTACCAATGTGACTGTTTCAATTCATATATTTTTTCTTGGACATGACCGACATCGGTGAAGAAAAAAAAATAGTAAACCTGGATTTATAGACCCATCTTTAACAAGCGTGGTGCTAATACCGTCTCTGTATGAGAAGAGGCCATTGCCCTGCAGTGGGACAGTAATAGGCTAGTACCTATTTTGTAAAAAAACCCTTAAACAAGTTATACAAGTCAATTAAACATGCACAGAAGACAGTTAACAAACAACAAATATTAAAATTAATTGTACTTAGTTAAGACATCATCATCATTTCAGCCGAAAGACGTCCACTGCTGGACATAGGCCTCCCCCAAGCACTGCCACTTCGACCGGTTCTGTGCTTCTCGTATCCAGTGGATTCATCCGGCCTTCACCAGGTCATCGGTCTACCTTGGGGCCTTCCAACGATACGTCTTCCGGTACGCGGTCGCCACTCCAGAACCTTTCTTTCCTTCACTCCAGAACTTGGTTAAGTATGACATTTGAATATTTATACACCATGTTGTGGTAGAATGAACAAAACTTATAAAATTTATAAGTTTTGTTCATTCTACCACAATATGTTAATATCGTACAATGAAAAACTACATTCTTACAAATAAATAAATTCTGATTCAAAGTATGTGTGTCAAAAGTCAAGAAAGAATAATAATGTTACTTATTCCAAGAATTTTTTATCAGGTTTTTAAGTTCTGAGTAGTGAGGAGTTCGTGGTTAAGTAATAACAGCCGCATGGGTCGATCTATCAGGTTAAGCTACGCTTGCCGGGATTAATCCGTGGCTTTACATACCGAGACTCCTCCGTACTTCGGAAAGCACGGCAAATCGTTGGTCTCGGCTGTCATTCGAGGATCTTTGACAGTCGTCACGGGTCGTCACAAGCCCGAAAGTCTGACAACCAGTGTTACCAAGCGGTAAGGGGGTAAACCGACCACAACATAGTTGGGAAAAAGCCAAGTAGATCGATTGATGTTCTAAGTAGTGTTTCAGCACTACTAATTTGTACTTGGCGTGTATCGCTTATACTTACTGATCGTAAAGTGTCGACGGCATCTTGGGACTTTTTTGTGACTACCTACTATTTTACGAGCTCACAGAACTTGATAGGTAGGTATCTGATATAAGTGATTCTCAATCAACATAAAAAATATTTCACTAGACTGTATTATATGTAAGAATCTCTTAGAGCATTAAATCCAAGCACTGTTTGATAAATTATATTTATTTTGATATCCCAACTTGTAATAAATGAACCATCCGCTACTCACTAATCTCTCATCAGTACAATAATTTCCACGAACTAAATTGATGAGACTTAGTTATATCTAGACTAAATAGTAATTAACTTAACTTAATATTCTTATGATATATTGTTTTATTTACTTATTATGACGTAACTTGAGATCAGTTCAGCAATGCAGAGAATTACAATAATATAAAACTTATTTATGTCAATGAAATACAGTAGATAAACTATAATAGAGAGTCTATCAGAAGAAATGTCATTGAAAATTTTGTGATCCCATGTCTCTGTGACGTAGAATAATAACCAAATTTGACACGATACACTTGTACTGAGCCAGGTGCGACCTGCAGGTAAGTCCAAGTAGATATTGATATTGTTCGCTTTGTTCCGTCTATCGTAAGTATATCTAAATATCTTTGCTATAGATATGACTGCAAATTTTACCTTCTCCCGGAATCTTAAAGTCACTACAATGCAAGGCAAGACCTACTTACCCCAGTTATCCTTTGAAAGAGTCACCTTTGAATATGGTGACATACGAACACTTGTACTAGGGCCCCAGAAATCCATGGAGCGAGATATTAAGAGGAGGAATGCTCCCGACATTCCCTTAGGGAACAAATGTTAGCGACACGTGACTCAAGGCCGTAAGAAACAATGTTATAAAAATAATATATGGCAAATGGTATTTTGTTTTCATGGTTGAGGTGGAAAGGGGTATACGATGAGAAAGAACGTATACCATTACATTTTTGTATTGGTACTTTCTTTACAATATAGTTTTGAAGTCAGTAAATCTCCGGCTATCTTGTCCCGTTTGGTCTGAAAAAAGGACGTGTTAAATCCGTTGAACATGGCCCATCAAACAAAACAAGCGTCTAAAAGTAACAACCATCTAAGCGATGAAGTAAAAAAACAATTTTACGCTTACACCACATTATTATCACATCAGGTCGTAAATCTTTACTAAACGAACAAGACTCTTGCAACAAACTATTAGAACTTATTTGTAGATAAGCAGAACATTTGCAGCACACCTTGGTGTAGGAACTATTGTTGCCACCTATCTTCTCTCCAACTGAGACAAGGTAAGTCTAAACATTTTGTTTTTATTTTCTGCGAGGCCTCAGTGAGTCCAATATCTTGTTTTTTAAGAAATATTTATACGACATGATAAGATAACCAAGCGTTATCACCCAGAAAAATAATTTAACTTCGACCGAAAAAATCAATTTATTAGCCCATAACATAAACAAAACGATACAAATATATCAACGGAGCACTTTTGGCCAACTCGTAAATTGTTTAATCGTCCGTTTGCTAAACAAACATTCATTACTTGGTGTAAACGCCAAAACAATTCGTTTTCTGTAGGTATTATCTGTTTGACCTATTTTAGATCCGGAGCAATCAATTTGGGTAATAAATTATATTTGGCGCATTGCTTATCTTTGAATAAAGTACAGGTACAAATGATACTTTTTTGGTGCACTCACGCCCTCACATTTTAGTAAAAGTATTTTATATTGTACATTGTGTTGAGAGTGTAATCGTCAAATATTACGGGCAATACTTATGTCTTTCAACACGCCATCGGATATCAGTGTACGGTTCAGTAAAATCTAGGTAAAAGTGCATGCATAAATGCTTTTATCCCCTGGTGCTTAGGGACGTACCCGTCATTTTGAGATATATCATAACTACATACTCATAATTAACTCGCATTCAGTGGTTGTGAAGTTGAGCAGCGCAGCTTCGGATAAGAACAAAGATGACAAAATATCCGAATTAACCACACAGTTGTATCCATGAATCTAAGTGTGATGACACTCCTAAATATCTTTTAATATTTAGGTCAAACGCCACCATTTCAAATTGTACTCAGTCCATGTTTATGTTTTCGTCCCTTGCTCCAAACGGGCGTTTGATTCCACCAATCGCTATTTAAGCTCCTGAAATCACCACCATTTCGAAGTTACATTCGAAGTCTTAAGCCCCAGCCATTCAGCGTCATTACCGGTTGTAGAAAAATTATCTCATTCCCGTTCAAATAGAGATCGTAAGCTAAAGTTTTATATAATTGAAATCATTACCGGAAAGCGGCCGTTGATTCCTCGAAATGGCCGGATTTATGATGGTTGAAACCCAGTCCGTTTTCCTCCACGCGTACAACGGCTCATTTATATAATGTACGATACGACTGCGGAATGCGTACAATCTAACAAAGATCTTCCCGCATTGAGATTCACATGTAAACAGAAGTCAAATTGGCATATCGATCACTGTATTCTGAAATCAGCCCTGAAAAAACCTATGAACTTCATCATGAATACCCTTACGAATCTTGAACGGTTTTAATAAATCTTTTTTAATACAATATATCATAATGTTAGAGGATAGACAGGAATACATACATAATATCAAAGCAGAACCAACTCAACCATGAAAAAACGAATAACGTTATTTGTGCCAATGCGTCGTTCGCTTCAATGTAAATCGCGAGGTGAATCTTACTTTGAAACTGTTTTTGGTCTAAATCTGGATTTAAGATAGGATCTAAGTTTGTGTTTGTAACTTGGTTCTGAATGGTAATGTGAGTCTAGATCTGGTTTACAGTAAGTATGCTAGAGTTTATTAGGTTTGAACTTTTAACTGGCTTAGGGTTCCTGTTTATGTTAACGTTAACCTGCGATCCCAGGGGCTAAGAGTTAGACTGAAGTTACTGTACGCATTAAGGGGGCTCGTGGCTAAATGATATGCACGTTGAACGATCGGTCAGCGAGGTTTAACTAGGTTTTAGTTAGATAGTTTACATGGCAGACCATTCTTAACACATCAACACACAACTGTTGTTTATGAGTGTTGCTGTCGAGATCATAACTATTGTTTAAAGAATTCGTAGGTTTGGACTGTTGTCTCCACGGCAAGCTTTCGATTGCGATAGTCGTTAAATAGACAGTAAGTATACCAGATGGCGAATTTCTGACCAAATCCTAAGTCTTTGCTTTTATTCTTTACCAGTTCAACTTATCTATACTTATAATAAATCTGTAGAGAGGTCAATTCTGTACATGATATATAATTTCAAAATAACTATCAGGGGGTAATTAGTGATCGATACTGATGCCAAAAATGCAATCAGTAAAATTTTTGTCTGTCTGTCTGTCTGTCTGTCTGTCTGTCTGTCTGTCTGTATGTTCCTTATAGAAACAAAAACTACTCGACGGATTTTAACGAAACTTGGTACAATTATTCTTCATACTCCTGGGGAGGTTATAGTATACTTTTCATCACGCTACAATCAATAGGAGCAGAGCAGTGAAGGGAAATGTTGGGAAAACGGGAGAAGTTGCTCCATTTTTTAAGCTTCCGTCGCCTGTGAAGCCTTAATGGTTAAAGCTACATAGAAATCATTTATGACGGAAATGTTCTACATAAAATTATCTAAAAAATATCCCACAACAGCATATGTCTATCTTTTATGGTTGACTCACAATAACACGTGTAACTCCCGATAGCTTAGCAGTTCGGAGCTTTCTGATTATATTTGTTTACTCTTACGTTTATAATACTCTCACTCATCCCCAATTAAAAGAAGTTAATATTATTACCTATTCAATAAAAAAAGAATCATAGTAATCGGTATAGAAACACCAAACTTATACATGAAATACGCTAAAGGCTCCTACAAACAGGCGCGACACGCGACGCGACTCAAAGACACCGCTCGGCGCGCGACGTGCGGTGTCTTTGTGTCGCGTCGCGTGTCGCGCCTGTTTGTAAAAGCCTTAATAAGCCATCGCGCCGTCGCGCGTGAATACTGCTGAATCATGCCATAAGGATTATTTTTGTGTAACGGTTGCCGCGCTCGACGCGGGTCGTGGCGGTAGGGTATAAAAAGGCGGGAGGTCCGAGCGCGAGCTTCATTCAATATTTGGCTGTTGATGCGTTCAGAGCGTTCGACCTTATTGACAGACAATAATTGATATTAACAAACCGTGCTTATCAGCGCGACTTTTAGTCTTTAAATAGTTTATTTGAATTTCTTTTGTTGTTATTTTATAAAATAGGTATTAGTTGTTTTGGTAGTGTTTAAATATTCGTTCAAATTACAAATTATTAATAGTTTGCATTTTATTTAACAGGCTGCGGTGCAGGAGAGACCGTCTTTATTCCCAGAATTCCCATAATACCAAATAATTTTCCATTCCAATTTAAAAGAACGCAATTCCCAGTATCGGTGTGTTATGCAATGACAATTAATAAGGCTCAAGGGCAGACTTTTCGTGTTGCTGGAGTAGATCTCGGTGTCAGTTGTTTCTCGCATGGTCAGTTATATGTCGCTCTTTCCCGGGTTAGCAGTTCTAGAAATCTTTATGTTCACGTGCCGGACGGGTCAACTTTCAACATAGTTTACCCGGAAGCTTTGCGCTGAAGTATTTTCGTTCTATAGGTACTTAAGCCTCATGTGAAAGTGATCTAAACAATATTAATAATACATTAACTTAATAACATACAAGGAGTTACACGCTGACGGAGTCGCGGGCACAGCTATTAATAATAATATTCTGCGGTTCCTTATTGCGATATTTTTCAACAGTATTGTGGATTGACATATTACATTTCCCTACTAAAATACGAAAGTTAATCTGTCTGTTACGTCAAAACCACTGAACCGTGAGGAAGGACATATGGTACTTTTTTACGAAAAACGACGGAAACGCGGACGAAGTCGCGGGCAAAAGCTAGTATTTGAATAATAATATTTTTAGTTCCGAACTGTATAGGTGTATAGCGTCATATGATAATATTTATACCGGATATAACTTTTCCATCAGCATATAACCATCGATGATAGCTAAAAACATTTCAGCACAAAAATAATAGCTTGGAATAAAGCATCAATAGGATAGAATGCAGTAACAAAAGCAAAGGAAATAAAAATCTATGTTGGCAATAAAAGTGCGGAGTCAGCGTTAATGTTGCGGTAGTCGGGAGCTATTTTGTCCTGTCTGTGTGTGTGTCCTGTTTGCCCACTTCTTTATCAAATACAAAAATTGCTGATAGCCATTACATACTAAGTGTAGTTGATGACAGATACTGATGACTCTACGACCGTGATTTTGCTTCTGGGTGATATCTAGATTGTAGCCTATGGTATTATATTATCAATGTTTAATCAACCTTTGAATTGTTTTGTAATTTTAATTATGTGGTACGCGATTTAAAATCTTCTCTTTTCTTACAACAGACTGATATCATTTTGAAAAGAAGGCATTTTTACAACTCGTACAAAAAGTTGTTTTGAATAAACCATTTCTTTTTACGTAGGAATACTTTTTAAACTAAGATAAATACTTCAAGTTGTTAGGGTTTCAAGAATTTCATTCGAAACTTTTAGTTATGTTGCAATTCATTAAGCAAATGGAAAAAACGAGTCAAGACACGCACAAAAAGATGGATTCCGTAGCATATAAAATTATTATAGAATAGAATGAATGACTATAAAAATAGGAAACAAACTTTATACTATTAAATAACTTTAATACATACCCTAACAGAAAACATAACATCCCACCTGTATGCTCCGAAGGTTAGGCAGAGGTGCACTACTGAGTAATTCCAGATAGAAAAACCCATAACACTTTGCTTGATCCGGGAATCGAAACCAAGACTTTATACTCAGCAGTAGCGCTTGCGACCACTAGGACCAATAGGGCAGTACATAAATTCAGAATTATCAAATGAATTTGTTACAATTGAATTTTAAAGAAAAAGGGACAAACTGTACCTAATCTTTTTCCAGGTAGATATGACTGAGAAGAAATAAGGGGCTCTCATCCTTAACAAAATAAAGGTTTTTTTCATGGAACGCTAAAAACGAATTAATTTAGTGAAAGATTTTCATGTTGAGTTTAAAGGGCACACTGAATGCCTAGCTTTAATGATGGAAAACAAATTGCGTTTGCCTACAGTGAAAGAGAATTTTCTAGAAACGGCGCCGTAATTTATGACTTATTTTTAAGGCTTCTAATTGAACGAGTAACGAGTAATTTGGTACAGGGGTCAAAAATGGGTTAAGATGGAGTGTTTGAAACGTATTAAATTAATTGCAAATTTTTCTTCACTAGGGTTACCTACTGCCTAACTTTTTCTTTACTAGAGTTGATTTGCATGCCCATGAGACGGCAGAACATGGAGAATTAACTTTATGACAACACCTATGTAGAAATTTACCCATGTTTGCAAAGAAATAAATGATTTTATGATTTAATTTAAAAACATGATTTAATGCCTACTGGTAAGCCAAGTCAGAGGCCCATGGGCGGCTTTAAAACTCCGACACTAGTTTAGTCACTAACCACACGAAAAGAAGAAGAGGACTGCCTACTGGTTTTCATCTTTAATAACTCGATGACTGTCGAAACTGTTCGTTTGTTTGTGCTTTGCAAGCTTAAGTTATATTGCTTGCGAAGTCTCGCTACATTTATGTTGTTAGTGGTTGGTTGGTTAGTTGAAAATATTTACCCTTAAACAACTATAAATCGATAAATACCTTCTTATTTTTGAGTATTTTGTTTTGTAGTTGGTAAGATTTGCTCTAGCCATGACGAAATTCCAGATGTTACGAATTTACGGATCCCTAGCATGTCGTCAGAAATGCAAGTAGTCAAATACGCATTTCGTCATCTCTCAGAATAGACTCGCAACTTGTCAGAAACGGAACTCGACAGACACGCAGTTCGGCAGACATGTAACGCGACAGATACGCATTTCGTCAGATATTTTAAATCATCCACCCAAATTAATGAGATTTTTCCTATGTTCCACATACGTTTCCAACCTAAGTTGTAATATTATATACTAGCAATTGGAAAAGTCGTTTTTGAAGAAAATATTAATATTATAAATACACGCTGATTATTTATGTAACTTGCTACTTAAACGGTGAAGGAAAACATCGTGAGGAAACCGGCATGCCTGAGAGACGTTTTTTGACGGCATTTGGCCATGGCCATTTCGGCCATGGGCGGCTTTAAAACTCTGACACCAGGTTAGTCACAAACCAAAAGAAGAAGTAATTTTAATATCTTACTAATAATATAAATCTGGTTTATATTATTAGTAAGATGTTAAAATTAAACTAAGTCAAGTCTTCTCACTTTAATCCATCCAAAGGTTGTCTGTAAAAGATCGCTTTTAGCGATAAGACCGCCCATTGTATCACCCTAATGTAAAATTTCTAAATTTATTTCTGTAATTTGTATGGTGTACTTATTAAAGAATATTCTATCTATCTATCTAAGACCAGGGTCACAACTACGTCGTAACTTCAAGGACAATATTTAGCAGAGGAATTAAGATAGACCGTTCTCCATCTGGAAAATGTCTCGCTGACATTTTATCTGACAACATAATTATTAAGCCTTCAACAATATTAAATTATGTAGCCGCAGTTCTTACTAAGATGGCGACAATAATAATCTAATTGTAGTGACAGCTAATAAGGTTACTTGAAATGAATGTAATAGTAGGCTTTGCGAACAGATATTACATTAAGTGGGATTCGAGTTCTTGTGATATTCACGAAGATTTTTGACTTGACAACTTGACGTCTCTTCCTGCGCTGTTGACAATAATTATCTTGGACACTGTCACCTGAACTTGATTTCTTGACGTTCAGCGTTTCTTTCAGTCCTCAAATAATATCTTTTGGTGAAAGTCAGAGAAGGTAAGGTATCTGTACATGAGAGTTTATGGAGTATGTCCTTATTATCCATTGATGTACCCAACCTTGTTTGTTCTAGGCATGGTTGGGTACAAGTTGGAATTAAGAAGGGATATGACTCTTGCCATTTATATGTTTAAATGAATCAATGATAAAATCAAAAATCAGGGGGTATTACAGGAGGTGAATCTGTGCGTGCCCGACAACTACGTGCTGAGGCGGAGACGGCCGCAGCTGCTGGCGGTGCCGCGCGGCAGGACTAACTTGCTTCTAAAAGCGCCAGTTACTCGCGCCTTACGTACACTCAATTAAGTCGCCGAAAGGATTGACATTATTTACTGTAACTTATTTTACAAATTGTAACACAAATGGTATGCAGTTAGCATACCATTTGTGTTACAATTTGTAAAATAAGTTCTTGCGAATTCATTCAAAAATAAGTATAAGCTAAGTACCCGGTTATCGCTTTGGGATATCCTGTAATGATAGAAGTATTGTGTAAATTAATAAATAAATAAAAGACTTAACTTCTAGTGTTGTGTGAGATAGAGCTAAAAATGTATCATCATTTTATGTTTTTGTTACTGTATAAATATTTTATATTCTGTGATTGCATTTTTCCGCAAGCAGCTTTTGTTGCTACTTTTTTATCAGCCCGGTTGATGACAATAGGCTCGCCCCGTATTACATCCTGTACTATTAAAAGAGCAATATTTGTATATATACAAGCTTAGTTTGTTTTTCAACTTTGTTTTTGTTTAAGGTTAACCTCTTATGGGGTCATTGTACTCATCATTATGAACAACTTTCACTATGGGACCACCGCTGAAATCGCGAAAAAAATATCAGCTGTTCCCTACATTTTGACGAGATATGCGAACATAAATGTAGGAAACAGCTGATTTGACATTTCTTAAGAGGTTTTCCTTAAACAAAAACTAAGCTTGTATATATTTGTAATCACGTTCTCGAAAACGGCTCTAACTATTTCGTTGAAAGTTGCAATACAGCGGTTTACGGGGGCGAAAAATCGATCTTGCTAGGTCTCATATCTGGGAAAATTTGTTTTCTCTATTTTCACCCGAGCAGTGTTCGGTCGACTAGATTCCTACTGGGACTTAAGCAGATGGAATATTGTATTTTTTTATTAATACGTCGTTTATGTTGGGTCCTAAATTGATTTTCCAAGAACCAACAAAATGTATTTTTTTAAGGTAGGTAAATAACATATGAAAAAAAAAGTTGATTCTAGTCTGGAGTACAAAATAAATTACGTAGAAATATGACGTTTTTGTATCAGCTTTCAAATAAACCAACAAAATGTTGCCACAAAACCGATGTCCCAGTTTTTAGGGTTCCACGAGTATTAGGCAAAATATTATTTGATAATGCTCAGAAAGGTTACGTGTAGGTAAACCGTATCATCCAGTAAATGGAAAAAAAGTTTATATTATAAAAGAATAAAAGTTTATATTCCTAAAAATATATCTATACTTATAATAAATCTGTAGAGAGGTCAATTCTGTACATGATATATAATTTCAAAATAACTATCAGGGGGTAATTAGTGATCGATACTGATGCCAAAAATGCAATCAGTAAAATTTTTGTCTGTCTGTCTGTCTGTCTGTCTGTCTGTCTGTCTGTATGTTCCTTATAGAAACAAAAACTACTCGACGGATTTTAACGAAACTTGGTACAATTATTCTTCATACTCCTGGGGAGGTTATAGTATACTTTTCATCACGCTACAATCAATAGGAGCAGAGCAGTGAAGGGAAATGTTGGGAAAACGGGAGAAGTTGCTCCATTTTTTAAGCTTCCGTCGCCTGTGAAGCCTTAATGGTTAAAGCTACATAGAAATCATTTATGACGGAAATGTTCTACATAAAATTATCTAAAAAATATCCCACAACAGCATATGTCTATCTTTTATGGTTGACTCACAATAACACGTGTAACTCCCGATAGCTTAGCAGTTCGGAGCTTTCTGATTATATTTGTTTACTCTTACGTTTATAATACTCTCACTCATCCCCAATTAAAAGAAGTTAATATTATTACCTATTCAATAAAAAAAGAATCATAGTAATCGGTATAGAAACACCAAACTTATACATGAAATACGCTAAAGGCTCCTACAAACAGGCGCGACACGCGACGCGACACAAAGACACCGCTCGGCGCGCGACGTGCGGTGTCTTTGTGTCGCGTCGCGTGTCGCGCCTGTTTGTAAAAGCCTTAATAAGCCATCGCGCCGTCGCGCGTGAATACTGCTGAATCATGCCATAAGGATTATTTTTGTGTAACGGTTGCCGCGCTCGACGCGGGTCGTGGCGGTAGGGTATAAAAAGGCGGGAGGTCCGAGCGCGAGCTTCATTCAATATTTGGCTGTTGATGCGTTCAGAGCGTTCGACCTTATTGACAGACAATAATTGATATTAACAAACCGTGCTTATCAGCGCGACTTTTAGTCTTTAAATAGTTTATTTGAATTTCTTTTGTTGTTATTTTATAAAATAGGTATTAGTTGTTTTGGTAGTGTTTAAATATTCGTTCAAATTACAAATTATTAATAGTTTGCATTTTATTTAACAGGCTGCGGTGCAGGAGAGACCGTCTTTATTCCCAGAATTCCCATAATACCAAATAATTTTCCATTCCAATTTAAAAGAACGCAATTCCCAGTATCGGTGTGTTATGCAATGACAATTAATAAGGCTCAAGGACAGACTTTTCGTGTTGCTGGAGTAGATCTCGGTGTCAGTTGTTTCTCGCATGGTCAGTTATATGTCGCTCTTTCCCGGGTTAGCAGTTCTAGAAATCTTTATGTTCACGTGCCGGACGGGTCAACTTTCAACATAGTTTACCCGGAAGCTTTGCGCTGAAGTATTTTCGTTCTATAGGTACTTAAGCCTCATGTGAAAGTGATCTAAACAATATTAATAATACATTAACTTAATAACATACAAGGAGTTACACGCTGACGGAGTCGCGGGCACAGCTATTAATAATAATATTCTGCGGTTCCTTATTGCGATATTTTTCAACAGTATTGTGGATTGACATATTACATTTCCCTACTAAAATACGAAAGTTAATCTGTCTGTTACGTCAAAACCACTGAACCGTGAGGAAGGACATATGGTACTTTTTTACGAAAAACGACGGAAACGCGGACGAAGTCGCGGGCAAAAGCTAGTCTCAAAATAAAACTACAAAAGACAAATCAGGATATTTCTTTTTGAAGGTTCCGTACGTCCGAATGAAAAAATGAAACGGTTATAAGATCAGTGCCTGTCTGTCTGTCTGTCCGTCTGTCACAGCCGATTTACTCCAAATCGAATGGACCGATTAAGTTGAAATCTCCTTATTTCCGAAAATATTGAGCCAACGAATTTGAAAAAAATACAGAAAATAGTACTATACTAATACATTACAGAAAAATCTATAAGAAGCCTATGTTTTTAAAATAACTTAGTAAATTTCTCAATATTGTGCGTACAAACTTACATTTGCAGTTGGAATATATGGGAGAACATGTTTTTCAACTACACTATTAAGTTTTTTCTTAGGATAAATTCATCTTAACTACAGAAGGAACCTTTTATTATGCGTGGTCCGACACGCACTTGGCCGGTTTTAAAACATTCTCACACTTGGATTCTTATATTTTTTGCCGTCCTAAACAAAATTAGTATTCAACCCTTACTCACACTACCCATGTCCTGGGGTCGTATTATATTTTGCTCTGGGATTATATTTGGTCTAGACCTATAATATTATCTAAACTCAGCCTATATGGTAGTTTGAGTAAATTAATTTTGTATGCATATGGGTGAAAAGAATGCTTAGAGTAGGTATTAGCTATTTTTAATGAACATTAAAAGTAAAATGTTATTTTTAATGAACATTAAAAGTAAAATGTTATTTTTAATGAACATTAAAAGTAAAATGTTATTTTTAACGAACATTAAAAGTAAAATGTTATTTTTAATCAACATTAAAAGTAAAATGTTATTTTTAATCAACATTAAAAGTAAAATTGCTATTTTTATTTATTCCACCTCTTGCTACCGCCACATTTTGTCAGCAGCTTGATAAGGATCATTTAGATGTCACTAGATTTGAAAATACCTTGCAGCTGTTATTTTTATTTACAACCCGTATGAGGATGAGGCATAATATTATCTAAATACTATTGACTGATCCAGGATAAAAAAGTTTAAACACGAGTAATAAACAATCGCTTACCATAATATGGTAAGCGATTGTTATGCCGTCAGCATTGCGTGAACCACAGAGCGCTTGGAACGATAGAAATTTCATTTAGTTTTGTGGTTTTATTAACGAAAATGATGATATTTTATAGAAATTGTGTGTATGTTCGTAAACTAAAAGTCGATCTTGCTAGTCTTTTCCCAACTATATTTTGGGGTCGACTTCCATTAATATTCTGAGGTAGATAGAGATAGTCGGAAAAAACAGCGACATCTATCGCTTTTAGTCACAAATTGAAACTCGAGAGCATTTTATTTCACAACCTACGAGTGACTTATCATCATGCTTGTAATCCCCAAAGAGTTAGGCAGAGGTGCACTTATATTACATTTCTCCAGTTATGTTTAAGACGCCTAATATGCCAATGACTTTGAGTGGTTTGCTTGCGTCTTCTGTATTAAGCTCAGGCAACGCGTCGTACTTCCAGCCAGTAATAGGACTCGCCCATCCAGGAGCGCTGTCCCAAATTAGACGCATTATTAATTTATTATACATAAAACAAAAGGTATTTTAATAAAACACTTAAACTAAAAGATCAATAATTTAATTATCTTATAATGGTGAAGGTTTCAGAAAAATACGCTTGATAGATTTTGCGTGATTCTCAGTTTTTTATCCGCGTTAGACATAACTTTATAAATTAATTTCACTATGTAATATAAACATAATCTTAAATATTCATATATTAATTTATTTAAAAAATGCTCTAATTTAACATATATTTTTTCCAAATCATTAACACTACTAGTTTAGACGTGATCTTCAGTATAAAATCATTGAAAGTCGGTTACCGTCGCCTTAAGTCCCAAGTAAAAGCCTATTACAATCAACTGGGTCGGGCATTCTATTTTAACTATACCATTTACAAGTAGGGACTCTTGAATTATCGAGGAATCAATTACAAATGAAGTCAGAAAACTGAAGCTAGCTTTCCGTGATAAAAATGAAAAGGTTAGTCATTTCTATTTTATAAACGCTCAGTGGCATAACCGATATGGGACAACGCTGTTTTCTTATCATTATATTGAAATTGAAATTATTTATTAATAATCAAGTACATAATACATAGCAGTATATTTGCAATGCATTCCACGGATGTCCTCCCATGTCGCTGTCATAACTTTGGATTACTTTTACTGTTGGTATAGGGGGAAAACGTACTGTTTCACAATGTATACCTTATACTTGCTATAGAAACTTTAGCTACAATAATGTAATGCGGAGTACACATACGAGTAACTATGTTTGGTTACTATGTGAAACGTCTCATGAAATGCAATACAAAAATTAGGTGAATGTTTTCAACGTGTGTTAAAAACCATCAATTTACTACCGGTATAATTAGGTACAACAATTTGATTTTTTGTTACACGTATTAGGTTTACAGTTTGTGTCGATTACGAAGAAAAAAGTTTAGTGTAACTTAGTGATACTTTACGTGGCGTTCTGAGTTCGATCCTTACGTTGGGAAAACTGTTATTAGCCTCTCCAATAGGAATTTCTCAGGAGAAGCCGGGTTACTGACAATAGGCTCGCCGCCTATTCCATGAGTATGATATTCAATGGGTGGTTAAGATGGCGTTAAGACTTCCGTGAACACCATTGCGTTTCCTTTCATCACACAAGATCTGAAATACACTGAAGTAATAAAGTAAGCCACTTCAGTGTATTTCAAATCTTGTGCCGTCTACTTGCAACATCGTCTTGCGATATTCGCAGTACAGTATGCAGTTCATGTTATGCAAATTTCAAACTAAGGACTTTATATCATAAAGGAAACCTCTTTGAGGAGACATACTTGAGGAAACTAGTACATGACGTCATTATCTTGGTAGTCTTGGAAATACGTAACTAGTACCTATGATGTGGGAGGTAAATATAACATAATATTACGCGCGTATTCTGCGAAGGGTAAGGCAAAGGTATACCTAAAGTACACCCACATTTCACCAGTTATGTTTAAGTCCCATGTAATAGGGGGCGAGCCTATTGCCATCAACCGGGCACGAATCCAGACTCCGGGCTGCTACTGAGAAATTCTAGATGGAAAAACCGAATAACACTTTGCCCGACCCGGGAATTGAACTCAGTAGTTGCACTTACAACCACTTGAATAACGAGGCAGCAAATAATTGTATGTGGTTGATATTTCAAAAATACAATAGACGACGTATATTTAGTAACTTAATCCGCGTAACTGTTCTTAATGAGTCATAAAGAACCCTGTAAGAAATCGACACGTGTTTCACTTCTCAACGAGGCATCTTTAGGAAGGCGATTGACTTGTTGCGAACTCGGACCCGACGTGTGGACACGTCAAGCGTCGAGCGCGGTGTGGTTGATATTTATGAAAACGAAGAAATCACCGTTCATTTTCATCATTTATTTATTTAAACTTTACACACTCAAAAAAGTACAAAGGCGGACTTAATGCCTTAGGCATCATTGTGTTCCTGCCGGGGTCGCGGGTTTGTCTGAAAGGGATATCGCGACCTCGGCACACAGGCAACGGAAGGAACACGGGTGGGTTTTAGTCAGTAAAAGTCTGACACGCCCTCCCGCTCCACCCAGAGCGGGAGAAGTTATTTGATAATTTCCCATCCTCAAAAAAAAAAAAAAAAAGGCATCATTGTGTTATATTTAAGTAAGATCTCAATTTCAATCACTGCAATATACCAGTCTAAAGATCTAAAAATAAACTTACATAATCATACAAGAATTTACTTAGTGGTACCAGAATTAGCCTTAAAACAAACTAAACTAGCTGTTCTGAAGTTAGTAAAACCGCTAAATTGACTTAATGGATCTCCTACATTTGGAAGTCAAACATTTGCTTACACTTAAGCTAAGCTTGTTTCATACAAATAAACATTAGGCGTAGAGTTTAAGGTTGTTTCTGATTGATTTCGGCAAGTGGTTAGTGCACTTAAATAATATAATTTAATTATTAGTAAACGGTATCGGGCTATTGTGGGGCTCGTGGCTAAGTCGCGCGGGTCTACCAAAGGTTGCCGCGGTGGCTGACCATCCATTAGATTTTGAGAATCCTCCGTGCCTCGGAAAGCACGCCAAGCCGTTGATCCCGGCTGTCATTCGTAGATTATTGACAGTCGTTCCGAGTAATCACAAACCCAAAAGTCTGACAACCAGTCTTACCAAGGGGTATCGTGTTGCCCAATAAAGTTGGGTTGAGGAGGTCAGATAGGCAGTCGCTCCATGTAAAATACTGGTATTCAGCTGCATCCGGAAATACTGGAATCCGACCCCAACGTAGTTGGGAAAAGAGCTATCTATCCTCGCGGCGTTACTATGGTTACATGTTGTGCCAGTAGTTTATTAATGGTATTTTTTTTGTACTTATTGTATTTAAAAATACCACTAATAAATTATACAATACAATAAGTATTGGTATTGGATGTGTATTTAAAAATAAATTACGGGATAATTTAAGACAAACACTGAGATCGTTGCATTTATTTATTCCATCTTTTTAGGGTTCCGTAGTGAACAAGGAACCCTTATAGTTTTGCCATATCCGTCTGTCTGTCTGTCTGACCACGGCTTAGCTCAGAGACGGTTAGTACCTACTAGAAAGCTGTAATTTGGCATGAGTACACTTAATATTCACGCCGACATTTTTTTCGGTTAGACGTAAAGTGGGGATGTTTTTATTTTTTTCTCGTCTGTCTCATGATGTCGGGTGTCGACATGTTAAACATGTGCCCCCCTCCCCCCCCCCCCGCCAGCTAAATGGTTGTACTTGGATTTGTGAAAAAATTGACAGCAGTAGTAGATATAAGTTAAAAGGAAAACTATCACAGCTAAGTAGGCTTTACAGGTTAACGAGTAATAATCAAACAACTTAAATTTGTAGTTTGAAAAACATGATCTCTCATAAATTCCGTATAGGTCGAAATGTTTTTCAACTACAATGTTAAGTTTGTTTTTGACAAATTCAACCCATCTACGGAACCATTCATTGTGCGCGGTCTGACACGCACTTCGCCGGTTTTTATTTTAAAATATTCACTGTAGTTACAGGCAATGCAATAAATATTAAAAACGAAGTATTTTACGTTACGTCCGTTCGATGATTCGGTCGGCATCACGACAGTTTTTACAATTTTATGTAATGGATCGAACCGTCTGAATATTCAATTAATGTTTAAAAGTGCCAGAGACAAAAATTACCGCATTGGGTGTAATACTGTAAATACGAGCTGAAATTTAATTCATCAAGCCATATCGAAAAAAGAAAAAAAGAGGTTTTTCTGTTTATATATTTCTTTTATCTTGATAATAAAAAAAAAAAAAAAAAACCATGTTGAATAGAGATGATGACTAAACTGAGAAATAAACACTTTTTCAAAAAAAAAATACCGACTTACTAAAAACACTACCTACAAAGTGAAAAATTACTTTAATTTCGGAAGTCGGTGGCAAAAAAAACAAAACCAGACACCGACTTCCATGCTAATAATCACTAATTACAGAATTACCTATGTAGGTATGTAATTCTAAACTTTTACATTTTTGAATACTTAATTTTCTTCATTAAAATATTTATAAACAAATCACACGTTTGCTCTCATGCCATGATTGCAATTTATAAATGAGTACAACAAACCCAAAGGTAAAATGCAGATGTGTACATCACTTACACCCACCTGACATTAACCCCACCTTTACCTTTATAAACTTAAAGTTCAATTTCGTGTAGCAAAAGTAATGTTAGTACTAAAGTAACTTTGTCTTTTACCTTTTGTTTTTCCCTAGAGTGATCCCAAAACCCCTTAAAGTGGAAAAGTGACACGGACGATATGTCGAGGATCCACGTAGTAGGATGATGTACTGTCTATCCCCTTTTGGGAAATTGCACTCAGCTGCTGAAATGTATATAAGGTTTATCATGTTTATTTATTTATCTTGACTTGGATAGCTTGGACTTGGTTCAATGTTTTTACAGCAATTGTGAAGTATTTTACACATACAAGTTAAAGAGGAGAGCAGTGCTCGCCCAGTGGAATCGACCGCGACTTACGAATTGTCGTAGGTTCGAACCTACGACCGAATCCAGGCAGGCACTTTTTTGTGTAAATGATTTCATTTCCACTGCTCTCAAAAACGGTGAAGGAAAACATCGTGAGGAAACCGACATGTCCTAGAACCAGAAAATCGAAGACTTGTGACATCTACCAACTCGCACTGGGCCAGCGTGGTGGTTTACGCCCACTCCCTCTCACCGAGAGGAGGCCTTTGTCCCAGCAGTGGGGACATTATAGGCTGATAATAAAGATACATAAAAAAAATTGGCATGCAGCTAGATGAACCGATAACCTTAAAGCGCAGGCCACACTGACAATGAAGCGAAACGAAGCCAAGTTCCTTTTTCTTCGCTCATGTAGCTACCGCGTCTTTTCGTACTTCGGTTGATACTGCGAACTATGGACCGAAGTTTCGCTTTGTCTCAGTGTGGCCTGTGCTTCAGACATGGGGCACACTATACAACATGTCCTTGCGACAGTTCAGCGACTAGACGCAACGACAGGCTGCGGCCAAACAGTTTCATATGTTTTTTTTAAAGTTCCGCACACTTGATGTCAAGTTGCAGAGTCCGCAACGACAGCTAGGGGAGTCGTACACTCTCCCTACTTATCGCAGTGACTACATGCACGGTACACGCGCAGACCTGATGACAGTTGCATGCGACAGGTCTGCGTCAGTCTCTCTCGAATACTCAAAGAAAAAGTTCACATCTTGCACGACGTTCAGATGCAGACACAAACGACTAGACGCAGCGACACGACGCAGATGCAACGAACACTCTGCGTCTTGTTGCAGCGACTAGAGGCAGAGTTTACGCTGGCATAGGCAGCTAAGACAGACTGAAACAGGTGTTGTAGTGCAACTTGCTAGATGCATGAAATTACGATTGGCTGACTTGATTATTTGATTTATGGCCGATTCCTATAATTTACGGACCGTTATTGGTCTAAATTAAAATTCTTGTATCTTTACCAATAATGAAGCAAGCAAAGTCGACTGCTTCTATGCAACGATGCGTAAGCGGTGCGCGTCTCTGGTGCGCAGGGTGCGCGGTAGCCCCAACAGCGTGCTGATGATGATAGCGGACAGGCTCGACTGTCCTTACATGACTTGCACGTCACCTACAGTCGTCGGCCATTAATGTGTTAGTGTAAATGTTGAATGTACTGTGATTTTTGTATTGTATTGTAAAGTAATGTATTGTTTGGTTAATGTGTGTTGTATTGAATATTGTATGAGACATTGTAACTCGAAGTAATAAATGAATAATAATAAATACCTCCTATACATGGAAGTAGCAATCACAGGTAAAATTAGCTAACGAATGTATTTATAAGCCCAGTTTGGCAATAAAAATGGTACCATTTGTAGCAAAACGATTCATTTATGTTTATAGGAACCGAAATATTCTGAAAGCCCCTAGGTACCTACCTACCACACCGACTACAGACAGTATTTTCCGTTTACCTTTTGTATAGGTAGTTTCTGGTCGATTTGAAACTCATTGTATTTCTTTACCAACTTCAGAAAAAAAGTTATTGTGACCGACAGGCAAATATCCGCTTCGGAAGTTTGCCTGTCAGCTATTACTAAAGCTATTGTATGAATTTATCCAGTTGAATAAATCTAGAACTAGGAGTCAACAAGAAATGTAGTAGCTTCGCTCAACTTAGAGAAAAGATACTATATTTAAAAGAGTGTCCTTGGAGTTTCTTGCCCGTTCTTCTCCATGAAGATCTACGTTTTGGAACTGGGCAACTAGCTTCAACTTTCTGGCTAACTGACCGACTATTTGACAATTCAAAAGTGCCTGTAAATGGTTTAATTGAAATAAATGCTTTGAGTTTGAGTTTGATAAAGAACAATATTTCCAAATTATTGGTAATATAAGGAACTGTTTAATAATTTATGTCTAAGTCCTGATTTCACCAAAGAAATTGAACGCAATCGGTATTTCTAAAACGCTTTCAAGAGCTGTCAGTGTCAAAATTGTTATGGAATATTGTACACTGATAGCTCTTGAACGCGTTGTTATGTGCTGAACGCGTTCAATTTCATTAAAAATATAATGTCTTAACCTAACTAAAACTATTAACAAACTAAATAGCGTCGAAAAATTCCTCCGCAATTATTGATTGCTAAACTTTTACATTCCTGTTATTAAACTGGAACTCTTAAATATACGAGTGCTTTCAGTAACCTTTCTTCTATGATTGAATACTTCACTTATCCCTGTAGGGTTATCTTAGTTGTCAGTGTAGGTTTAAGTTATTATAATGTCTATGGATAGAGGCGGCTGCGCCCATCGTATTATTTATGGAGTCAAGAATAACGTGTTGCTGTAATCTTCATTTATTTTCTTGACTCCATCGATAATATGACAGGCGCAGCCGCCTCTACCCATAGACATTATAGTAACTTAACTACTGACGACTAAGATAACCCTATACCTCCAATGCGGATCTAATTTTTAAACATTTATAATACAGTTATTAAGACGAAGATTATTGTTTGCGTCTGGATTGAGGAGCCATGTCTCATGTTTGAACGAGGGTACTACCAATATTTAGTAGTAAATTAGCCGATTTTACCTACAACCTCAGTACATTTCACTGAACACCTCTCGGACTTAATCTCGAAACTCAAGGTTAATTCACAAAGGAGGTTTAAATATTAAATATTCACTCCTCTTTGCATATTCCAGTCGTTTATTCTGCGGCTATGAAATACGATAAGCCATTATTTGTTGGTGGCCATGTTTCATTGAGCATTTTGAGATTTTTAAGGCTAAGTAATAACAGTCGCACGGCTCAATCGATCTGGTTAATCTACGCTTGCCGCGGTCAGTCCGTGGATGGGTGACCATCTTAACATACTGAGACTCCTCCGTGCCTCGGAAAGCCGTTGGTCCAGGCTTTCATTCTTGGATCTTTGACAGTCGTTACGGGCCGTCAGAAGCCCGAAAGTCTGACAACCAGCCTTACCAAGGGGTATCGCGTTACCCAGTAACTGGGTTGTGGGGTTCAGATAGGCAGTCACCTAATGTAAAATACTAGTGTTCAGCTACATCCAGTTAGACTGGAAGCCAACCCCAACATAATTGGGAAAAGCCTAAGCAGATTGAGATTTTTTAAAGGTAACGCTAAGCGATAGATGATGATGCACTGGGAAATGCGAAAAAAAGCAGTTTATCTTCGAAGAGCTTTAAATTAAGGTAAAAGTAGTGAAAAAGTAGGGATCGATTGAAAATGTGCACTAGGAAATACGAAGAAAAGCAGTTTATCTTCGAAGAGCTAGGTAAAAAAAGTGTTGAATCAAAATTGAGTTAGATGTTAAGGCCCATGCAGACCAGCGCGACGCGACGGCACGACGCGACTCAAAGAATACGATTTCTAAGAAAACTTCACGGTATAAAAATAACCGGTGTCGCGTCGCGCTAGTCTGCACAAAGCTTTACGTTAACAAGTAGTACCACGGTGTGGTCATCCAAACTTATTTATGTTACAACTCCATAGACTCATTTACAGGTTACTGCAATGCGTGTATGTAGGTAGGTAATAATAAACAAAATATTCCATTACAAAAGACATCTTTTGTTGTTCTGTTATACGTTTTTATTACTTTCAACTGCTGCTTTATATCCGTGGTGTAAATTTTATTCGGTATAAATTGAATTTACTCACATTTGTTCCGTATCTGGCGGGAAAAACAATAAATCTATCGTTTTATCATCGCATTGGTATTGTAACAGTTTAAAAATATAGTACCTAGGTGCTTTATATCAAGTTGGTGTGGCGAGAGCTGCATATTTTGTGCTGAGAAGTAAGGAATTCAGGGATCTTGATTTATCAGAAAATCGACTATCAACCTGGAGTATTGAATAGTCAATGTAGGTAGGTAGATCCCGTAGGACGGATGAAGGTGTATAGGAACTTAGGAAGTCTTGAGGATGATAAATTATATTTGACTTACGGCTATGTAATGTGGTAGATATTGATTTATGCAGAATCACAGGAGTACGCAGTTACACACAATATTGTTCGGAAAATTCATAGGGCTATTAATCCATCCATTCCAATTCTCTTCTTTGTTTCGTGTGGTTAGTGACTAACCTGTACCCTAATTACGTAATACACGATCAATCAGAATCTGAATCGTTTTGAAACAGATTGCTAATCCATTGCTTCGTACGTTCGAAAAAAAAATCTGCTCAGCAACGTAAATAACACAATGAATGTTGTTGACCTGTCAAATTGAAACAGATTAGTCGGAACTGTCAACGAAAATGTGTTGCGTAATTAGATAGCTGGTGTCAGAGTTTTAAAGCCGCCCATGAGCCTCTGACTTGGCTACACATACCATCGACAAATATCTCTCGTCGGAAATACGTCAATGATTCGACTAATCGGAGCGCTAGCGCTGCCTAGCAGCGCTCGACCGTGTCTACAACATAACGCTCGGACCGGCCGGAGCTAAGCAGAGTTTTGTCCATGGCAGTCAAGCAGTGAACACGTTTAGAAACTGTCGCGCGTTCCGTATAGTTGTGTCGTGTACCTACAGTGTGTGAAATGCTAGTGTGATTAATGTGATCGCAAATTATAATTTGATCTAAACTCCAAATGGTTTTTCTATTGCGCAATAACCAACACTACCCACAGTACGCCCACAGTAGTTTAAATATGGCTGATAATAACGAAAGAGACATGTAGCCTCTCCGTCATATACAATATACACAATGTTATTTAGCTAAATGTATTAACCCATTGAATGCCTACTACGCAATAATACGTAGTTGGTAATAATGGCTGAGACCGACTACGTATTATTAGGTAGGTCTTCCCTATTGATTAAATAGTAATCTATATTATTTGGCCTCCTTGAATGGATATTTGTATGCTATTTGGCATCTCAAATAAAACACGACTCAAAAAAGTAGTAACTTTATTATTTCTAAATACATATCTAAAATCACAAAATTTCAAGACCTCTTTTCGGTTAATACGAGAGTCTACTAATAAGATCAATATACTTCTTATTAATTATTTTCAACGAAAATGGTAACTGTACGTAAATGGTAACGGTAAATGGTACTTCTTACCAAATCAATAACAAAAAAATACAAGTACTTCTAATATAAATCAATTTAAAAAAAACAATACGAGGATCAGTGTGAAAATAATATTGTTGAACCGATCCAATATCGGTTGGATTTTATGCAATTTTGACGCGGTAGCTGTGCCATCGTTCTCGCAAAAATGAAAATTACGTAGAACTAATTGAAAGCGGTTTCTACTCAGCACTTTTCTAAAAAGTGGCAAGTTGTACTGTTCAAACGTCGAGTAATGACTTACAGAGGGTGATTGAACCAGCCCATGTAAAACACCATACCAATAAAATTGCGCATTTCTTCAATAATGTGTCTTTTCAATACCTAAAGCGGGCATGTTTTTGTACGGGACCAAAAGTGCGATGTAAGGTGTGCGTAGTTATTTGTTTCTTTCACCAAGGAATGAAAAAACTACCAGGAAAATAATATGTCAGCCAATGCAGCGGGTGAAGGTGTAAAGCTAATCCTTACACCCGGTTCACTTGTAAATGCGAATCGCTGGGGTCTGGCAGTGCCTATTCCACTGGAACTCTGAATCACATGATGGTGCGTCGAGTACAGGTGGTGGCGCTTCATAGTCAGATGCTCATATGACAGAAGACGAACTCTCCGATCCAGACTATTAATTTTCATCACGCTCCGGGAAGTAATTGTCTAACCCTGAAGAGAAATCCCATCGTCTGGAGAGTCTTCTTCATAGAGAACTCCAGCTACTTAATTTTGATTCAATGGTTGTCGTAACGATTGCCTGGATTAGCGTCCGCGCCGCATCGCAAAAACTACCCTTATCAAACGTCAATCCCTTGGCATTTTTTGTTTTAAAGTAAATTTGTAAGTAACTTTAGAATTAAAAAATGTCTTTAGGTTTAGTTATTTTGATGATGATACAGGGTGACGTTATCGCTCAGCGATAAAGCCCTTAAAAAAAAAAAAAAAAAATGGAAAAAAAAAAACGTCAATCCCACTGCGCGCGCGTCGCGATACTAAAGTTACGTAATAACTATCATTGGCGAAAAGGGCAGCGGTGGGAATACGCGATTATTGAATTTACAGCCGTGAACAGGATAGCTAACAAGCTGTCTTTGATTGCGGTGCGAAAAGTACGTAATGTTGCGTATACGCAATATCGCGTAGGTAAGCATTCTAGATAAAATAAATTTTAATGGTGCCTACCTACGCATTGTTACGTACCTACCCCTATAATTCATCCTTTAATGCATCCTTCTATAATTTGATATCCGTGATGCCAGCTACGTTAAAATATTACGTAGCAGGCCATTTGTATGGTGGCCACTGATTGTAATTTGACGGTTAACTTCGGCATTCAATGGGTTAAGTAGTCAATGGCACATCATATAGCAAATATAACATAACAAATATCAATAATAATTTCATTCAAAATACAAACATAAAAATGTGCATTAGGCGTCATAATTTAAATTTCGACTGATTGGTCACGTGGTCACTAGGCGCCGTTGCAGTTCCACGGCTAAAGAGCGCACGCACAGCGCGGCTGCGGTTCTGCGCACCAACTAGTGATGGGGTCCAGTCGCAAGTTGGTCATGAGTCGTAATGTCGACCATCGATTATCAACCAATTGATGGTTATGCATCGGTGTAAATGAAATAAAATTGTGTAAATATGTTAGTGTTGTTATTAATTATAAATATTTTGAATTACTAATAAGATAAATATGATGATCAAATCACCAATGTCATTCTTTGACAGGCGTATGAAATAACACTACATATTAACAATACACTGATCAGCTCAACAATAAGTTATCTGATTGTGCATCAGATGCTATTGCGACAAAAGACTTTTTAAGTCCCCTCAATCTCATCTCACTTGATATAAACCAAAGACGCAACCATATTTATTGCCCTATTAATAAATACTCCATGCCATCTAACTTGGGCACGCCACAATTGTGGCGATAAGTTCCCTCTTTGAGGAGTGGCTAGAGAGGCGCCACGGCGTCCTCACCTTCCGCCTGACACAGGTCCTCACCGGACATGGTTGTTTCGGGAGGTTCCTGTTCAGGATAAAGCGGGAGGAAACGCCCGGGTGTCACCACTGTGTGGATCGCCCGGAGGACACGGTGGAGCATACGGTGGAGGTCTGCCCAGCTTGGGCGGAGCACCGCCGTGTCCTCACGGAGGCGATCGGCGGCGGCGATCTCTCGCGTCCGGCCCTGGTTCAGGCCATGGTCCGGAGCGAGAGTGCATGGGAGGCCGTCACCTCCTTCTGCGAAGCAGTAATGCTCGCGAAGGAGGAGGCGGAGCGCGCGAGGGAGAGGCAAAATGCGCCCCCTCGCGCCCCTAGTCGCCGCAGGAGACGCCCCGGGCGTCGGGAGTCGCGAGCCGACTTCCGGCCACCGTAGGCGCGGGCTTGCGGACGGTGAGCAATGGGTAGCTCGCCGTCCGATAGGGACCAGGCCCGGGTCGACGGCGCGTTGTGTTCCACGCGCGCCTCAAAGAGATGTCAGCACCAACTGACGGGGTCCGGAAGGGCCAATGCCTGCCGGGGTTGCGGGTTTGTCTGAAAGGGATATCGCGACCTCGGCACACAGGCAACGGAAGGAACACGGGTGGGTTTTAGTCAGTAAAAGTCTGACACGCCCTCCCGCTCCGCCCAGAGCGGGAGAAGTTATTTGATAATTTCCCATCCTCAAAAAAAAAAAAAAAAAAAAATGCCATCTAACTACCCATAATTAAGCAGAACCTAATCAGTTTACTTTGCAATGCTGGGCACTAAAAGCCCGTTTATTCCATTTTTATATATCTGTTTACTTCGCGGGAATAATAAATGCTACATGCCACGCACTAAAATATATGTGCCAGGAAATTCAATTTGTTAGATCTCGAGTTGGAAGGTCGAGGTTACACTGAGGGGATTAAAGAGCCAAGAAAGAAAAACATCCTTACTTATTTACGTGTAGGTACTGAGATACTTCACTCTTCTAATTAGGTATTACTATGGTTATTAGCTCAGCACATGGGCTATCCAATAAAAACTCCATAGTGGTCGGTCAAAATGGTATCCGGTATCATCTTAATGACCACACATGGAGGCAGGAGAGTGCCACTTACTACACTTACACTGTCAAAATAGCTAATCTAATTCTAGTAGATTTGCCAATTTATTAAGTACTCAAAAAAGGAACTAACAAAATATTATGCTTGATAATATAAAAAGATAAGAAGGCAGCCACTGCTGGCAGTATCCTTCTTCCTAAAATATAATTGTCTAATCTATCAGTTTTTATGAAAACTTTACTTAAAAAGTTTCAGATTTCCTGAAATCCCAAAAAAGAAGCAATAAAATATCGCGTTATTCAAGGGTCGCGGTAATTTATTTCATACCGAGATAAATAAAATTGTATTTCTGAGCCAGAAAAATATTAAATAAAACGTTTCAACTGATGGCAAACTTATTGATATATATATATTTTTATTATATTCTACTCATTTAAATATTTATAGTTTTACTATCTTATATAACCTGTGGATTCGTAATCTGTAAATTTTTGGTTGGGGACGCCGGAAGAGGCAGAAAATGCTGACAACTTAATCAAAAATAAGAAGCCGATAGATTCCATAAGGAAAAGAAAGAACCCAGAATTCATAAGCGTAAAAAATACACTTCTTCATCCGCCTAGCCTTTTTCCAACTATGTTTGGGTCGAGTTTCAGTTTTACGGTTACCGGTTACACAGAAAACCTCTAATCGGATGAAGGTAAACCAGTATTTTACATGAAGTGACTGCCTATCTGAACTCCACAACTCAGTTACTGGGTAATACTTTACGGGTTGTCAGACTTTCGGGCGTCTGACTACTGTCAAAGATCTACGAATGACAACCGGGACCAACGGCATAACGTGCTTTTCTAGGAACAGTACTGTAAAGATATAAACTTAATACAAACATAATTCAAAGTAAAACGAACACAAAACTCTGTAGAGTCCTGAGACGGTCAATTGGACATAAAATGAAAAAAAAAGTAAAACTAAAGTCGTAAATGGAATGTAAAAGTGATCGTAAAATATTACAATAATAAAATAATTTGCTCCTAATATGAAATGAACATGAAAATATATTTTTATCGATAGCGATCCATACTCATAAATAATTACTAAGCACATCATTGTTCAGAACATTTTTGAAAATCGAAAGGGGAATTGCAGTCACCTGATTTTTACAGAGCATCTTTGTAATAGGGTCACCCCGTTGGCATGCTTTGGGTACCTTTAAGAACCCTAAAAAACAGGTTATTGAAACGATCTAGGTATGTTGTCGGTGCATTAATAAGTTTGAGTAGGTAACTCACTTAAAGGGACCAGGGAAGAAGTACCCTTCTTGTGTTGTGTATACAAAGTTTGCTAAGTTACAGGTGACATTTAAAATAATGTAGATGCAATACCTATTCGACCAAAATCCTAAATAAAAAATATCTATTTATGTAATATGCTCCTGCGAGTGTCTAAATGTTAAGATTAATACATAATCTTGTTAGTAGGTTACTACATAATAACACGCCTGTATTCTCGAAGAGTTTGGCAGAGATGTACCTATAGTGCACCCACAAACAAAGTCAAAGTCAAACAATTTATTTCAATTATAACTTCCACATTTTCAAATTTCCACATTTTGCCGGTTATGATAAAGTCCCATGTAATAGAAGGCAACCCTATTGCCATCAACCGGGCACAAATCCAGACTCCAAGCTGCTACTGAGAAATACATGATGGAAAATCCCAATAACACTTTGCCCGACCCGGGAATCGAACCCACGACCTTAGCGCTACTACATCAACGAGGCAGTCGTAGGTCACTAATTATTATAATACGTTGGTTTAGTGGTTAAAGCGCTACTTTTGACCTGCGTTCGAGTGTCAGATGGGACCAAGAGAAATTTTTGATGTATGTAGTAGGTTTTTTCCACTAGAAATTCCTAAATAGCGACCCAGTGTCTGGATTTTTTTTGAGCCCGGTTGATGGCAGTGGACTGACTATGTTGCACGTTAACTATACTATACATCTTTGCATAAACCTTATGTACAGTACAACTATTCTTATTGTCCCTCGGCAAACTTCGTGTTTCGTCCATCGTCGGATTTCTAACAGCACACATGGGTTGTACTGTAATCATAATTCCTATTTATCATAAACTTGATAATCGTACCCTCTGCAGGGTATTGTTACAACTATTACAAAGGAACTGTGCGCAAGTATTGATTCCTTCATTATGAGGTCGGCCCTATCTTTTGAATTGTTCATCATGTAGAAGTCAACATGAATTGTTGGAAGATTAGGTAATTGAACTAATTATGTTGTCCTAGTTAACTATGGTTAAAATTTAAGGGAACATTTATTAAAATTAAAATTCAAGAGTCATTTATTCAAACTAGGCTGAGAACCAGCACTTTTCGGCGACAAAATTACACAATACAGTCCCCCAAAAACTCCTGCCTTTCACCACTTCCCTGTGCTTTAGCTGGGAAGAAGAAGTGGCGCAACAAACTCCCCAGCAGCACAGCTGTCTGTTCAGTTAGAAAAACTGGATTCTATACAATAGTACGTATGCAAAATAATGTACATTACGCAACACAAAACATTAAATTAAATTATTTGCTATGTCTGCTGGCACACGCCAGTATACCAACTAAAAACATCGAGAACAAAACTCAGGCAGAAATAAAAACTAAACGTAAACAGCGTAACCTTTGTACTCAAATTATAATCATGTCGTATCTCTATGTATTTTACTGTGTGTACATAAATAATAAAATAAATAAACATAATATCTAAATAAAAGGCTCCAGGTATTAACGGCGTGCCGGCCCCAGCTGTAACTGGAAGTTATAAATGGTAAACTAGGACCATCGACGTAAAATAAATAAACAAACCCGGGCAAGTACTAATGTGACTTTTTCAATTCAATGTACTTTCTGAGTTTATCTTGGTCATTGCTGACATTGGTGAAGGAAAACATCGTGAGGAAACCTGGACTTATAGTTAATATAAGTCTGAAATCGCCAACCCGTCTTGAGCAAGCGTGGTGATCAATGCTCGTGCCTTCAATGTATGAGAAGAGGCCTTTGCCCAGCAGTGGGAGAGTGACAGGCTGGTATTATTATTATAAGTAATGATGTCCTAGTTAACTATAGTTAAAATTTAAGGGAACAGTTATGTCTGAATTTTGGGTTTTTAGTCATATTATAAAAATGCACATAGTAAGTTGGTTAGAATGTGTCGTTACAAAGTGTTTTAGTAAATTATGTGGGAATTAAATTAGCCCACGCGCTTAGCTCGTGGCTAAGTAATAACAGCCGCACGGGTTTATACATCACGTTAAGCTACGCTTGCCAAGGTAGGTCCATGGATGGGTGACTATTTTTACATAATGAGACTCCTCCGCGCCTTGGAAAGCACGTTAAGTTAATCCCGGCTATCATTCGTGGATCTTTGAAAGTCGTTACGGGTCATCAGAAGCCCGAAAGTCTGACAACCAGTCTTACCAAGGGGTATAGTAATATAAAGTTATTATTATTGTGGAAAGAAAGAAAGAAAGAAGGAAAAAGTATTTATTGAGACTCGCACAGGAAATCACACATTAAACTAAAACACACTAAACATAAATAAAAACCAAAGTAACATCAAAAGAAGACGCAAGAAGCGGAAGTCGCTCCATGTAAAATAGCGGTATTCAGCTGCATCTGGTTAGACTGGAAGCCGACCCTAACATAGTTGGTAAAAGGCTAGGCAGATTGATTGATGTGAGAATGAAATTAGTTTCTAAACTAAATCACTTAATATAAAATAATAAGATTATTTTACACAGCAATTTGTTAATGAGAACCTTTTGTGAATCTATTTAAATTATTTGAATAACCATTAAATGAGGTCGAAAAATTAAAGTTGTAAAAAGTAATTAATTATGCTACTAAATAAACTTCAAGTTCAAAACAATTTTGCATTTGCGAATATTAGCATGAAGCTTCGTGCACACCAGCGCGACGCGACACCGGTTATTGTTATACCGTGAAGTTTTCTTTAAAACTGTATTGTTCGAATCGCGTCGCGCCGTCGCGTCACTACACACTAGTCTGCACGAGGCTTAAAATTCAAGTCTATAAATGCGATAATCGCCATTTTGATGACAATCTAAAAAATATAAAAATTGGGGATTTGGAACATCCAAATTGCCGACAATTATTGTTTTGTTTAATGATTGATGTGCGAAAACGATTATGCCAAAAGATTTTTTTTTTAAATTTGTATGTTTAACACTATTAATTAATATGCCGAATATCCGAAATCGATACATGGAAATTGAAATAAAATTGTTTTAAGCATTAAATACAATAAGAATTATTGGTTTATAATAATGATATAAAATTTGAAATGTAATTTTAATCATTTTTCGGACATTAAAGCTCGTGCAGACCAGAGCGACGCGACGGCGTGACGCGACTCGAACAATACAATTTCTAAGAAAACTTTACGGTAGGTATAATAATCACTGTCGCGTCGCGCTGTCGCGTCGCGCTGGTCTGCACGTAGCTTTATTTATGAAACGAGTCAACAGACAGGAGCGAGATAGGTAAGTAGGTACCTACCAAATTTATTGAATTCCGCACCGAATTGTTTCTTTATTTGAATTTGAAATCGGAATGCGCTCATTGTTCCAAATTATTATATTTTAATTGATTAGACAATCATTTACTGTGGATTTTATTTTTGATACTTTCTGATAGTTTGCTACAGAATGCCCAGGATACATTTTATAGGTAGGCTTAACAAAATTTTGTTTGGGAATGATGATAAATTCATTAATTCTATAAATTGGGTAGGTATTCCGCAAACACTTTCAGATGAACTCCATATTTTTGTTAGTTGTATGAGTTTGGTAGGTTTTGTTTCTATTAGGATGAGTAATAGAATATGTTTGTTTTTGAGGTGGTATCCCAACGAAATTTAAAAAACTGGACAAGTGTATGTCTCACTACGCACAATGAAGCGTTCCGTAGTTGGGATGAATGTACATGCATATTATACAACATCAAAATCATCGACTGCAAAAAAAAGTTTGTATTTCTCGAAAAACCTTTAAAAAAAAAGTTAATTCTGCGGGTAACCGAAAATAACCCGTATCTCAAAAACGATTGACTTCAAAGCAAAATCACTTAGAAACATCTTTATCATTTTAATTATTAGATCCAACAATACACGCTTATAATGTGCATAGATTATTTTTCATCCCTCGGTTAAATATATGGGGAATGTCACCCCTAGTTATGTTTATCGTAATTTCACTACAACATTGCTTAGCGGTGCAAAGAATACACCTTCTTCAAAATTTTCATTGATTTAGTCTGATTAGTCTCCGAGTAAAATAGCTGTATGACATCCGGACACGCGGACAGACGGACGCGTGACAAAATCAAGACGTCCATTTTTTTCTTACGGATTTTGGCTATCGAGTTTGCAATCGGCATGAAACTGATGTCTATAAGAATTGATTTACAATATTATTATTATTTGGAATAACAGCCATCTTAAAATTCAGAATGTTCATCTTATCCGGTATCAGTATTATCCCCGAAAACCATGAAAATGACACTCATGACGGAAAATTGTCAAATTATAATAGCCGCCAACTTGGATTTACATTTTAACCAAATTCACACTTTCTCTCTCTCTCTCTCTCTCTCTCTCTCACACTATCGAATTAGAACAAAACAGTCGCAAGTATGAACGCGTGACGATTTCTGCCAGTTTACTCGTACCGCAAGCCGCGTTAAAGAACTTCGTTCCAAAAACAGTATCTGATTAAACATCACCCAAAGTGACTAAAACTTAGCTCAAAGGGAAAGTTTTTGTTCAACAAGATTAGTTCTAGATTTTTTTTAAAGAGGCGTCATTGCTACCCTGGCAACCCCAAAGTTGTTTTGAGAACTTCCACGAACCCTCAGCTTTCCAAAGCAATAAATATTAGTTACTTCTCGAAATATTATTTGGTAAAATTATTGAAGTTCGAACATGGTAGGAAATTCGAAAAACACAAGTTTTCATACCTGCTAGTACCAAAGTATTGTACGTGTTTCCGCTTCGAGTAATCAATTTTTTTTGCTCTTCCTAGAATCCTATTGCACTCAAATTTGGCACACGTGTGTTACTTGTCAAGATCTTAGTCTGCGCAGTCTAGCTGTAAAGCCCTAGCCGTTACAGAGGCATATAGTAAACTACTGAAATTAAATGGTCTAAGATCGTATCAATAAAAAACTTGAAATAATTTTGGCAACCTCTTTCTTGCACCAAAATATAAAGTCACTGGCCACATATAAAAAAGCGAGGAATGAATTTTTATGTCAACAATACAATTTCCGAGCATATTTTTCGAATATCGAAATAATCAAAACGACATTCGAATTTCAAACTGTCATTCAATGGGAACGCTTGATTGACAATTTGCTGTCGTTTGTGATTTTATTAAAGAAAAAATAAAAATGAATTTTTCCATTACGAAAATTACAATTAATGGAAAATGTTTATCGTAAAACAGTTCGGTAAGGTTTTTCTTGTTGTTTTTTGAGTTTCGTGAGATGTGTTGATAAAATATAGAAAAATGTGTTTGATTCGTAATAAAACGGCAAGAAAGGAATTGTTATCTATAACAAGCCGCCTATTTAATTGGATTTTCTGCTATCTCATCGCTTTTCTTAGAAAGTCGATTTTTAGTTCGTGTCTTCCCTCTTTCGAACGTTTCAATAAAATGGCTGTTCGATTTAAGGATCAGGAGCAAGCAGCCAATAAAATTATAGTTTTGTATCGAGGTTTCCCAATTCAATAACTGCGATATTAGTTTGGGTATTTTAATTAAATAAACGTTGAACTAATAAGGCTGTTGACTGTTGTTATTGTAAAGGATCGTTGGTAAGGTTTTTGGTTCAGCATAAAATTCTCAAAATGGTTGACGGAAGTTGTTATTATTTAGTCAAAATAATATCTAGTTTGTTTCGGTATGTACTTATCTTTAATATCCTTTCTGTTCATGCAAAATCTAGTATGCTTCGACTTTATTGTTAAATTATTGTGATGAAACTGGTTAAAAGTTACTAAAGGCATGGGATTAAAAAAATGTGTTGTGGTGGCCATAGCTAAATTGTAAGCAACTGGTTTGTTTGCCTGGGTCAAAATTTTGCTAGAGGTTTCGTTTAAGTGTTTGATAACTAAACTAACTATTAGAAAATAGCGAAGGCTAGTTTCAGGTGCTATTTCGGTCACCGAGTTAATGTTTATTTAACTCTATTTCTTGACTTTGTACTTTTAACTATCAAAATGTTAGGTGGTTATGTAGATGTGATGTTTTGAATTTTCGATGTTTGTATTGTTTTCTTTGTCGTTTGGTAATGTCGTAAGTTCAGAAGGTTGACTTTTTAACATTTTGTGTGAATGTTCTCAAAATATTGCATTCCTTAAGTCCAAAAGTACGATGGGAAATATAACGTAGGTACTCTCAGTAAGATACGGTATAATCTTGAAAAAAAAAAATGGTTTTAATATCATCTAGTTATATTGTTGTGGTGAAGTTTAGTGATGAATATAATATGGGTGTGTGTATTCATTGTAAAGTTTTTTGTTGACAAACTCACTAAAATATATAAAAAACTAGAAGCTAATTACAAATCAACCTACTTTTCATAAGTATTTTGGAGACTACTTCTTGTTTTCTGTTTAGGCTATCACAATGATGTATGTTTTATACATGCCGTCTCGCCGGCCGCGCGGTGACGCCTCGCTTGTGAATGAACAACAAGCTGTCACCTCATCGAAAGCGTGCCGGCAGCGAACTATCGCCTAGCTTACGGCTCATTGGCGACTGGTGGTCGCCTTGCTTACGGCGCGTTGGCGACTAGCGGTCGCCTTGCTTACGGTGCGTTGGCGACTAGCGGTCGCCTTGCTTACGGCGCGTTGGCGACTAGCGGTCGCCTTGCTTACGGCGCGTTGGCGACTAGCGGTCGCCTTACTTCCGGCGCGTTGGCGACTAGCGGTCGCCTTGCTTACGGCGCGTTGGCGACTAGCGGTCGCGTTGCTTACGGCGCGTTGGCGACTAGCGGTCGCCTTGCTTACGGCGCGTTGGCGACTAGCGGTCGCTTTGCTTACGGCGCGTTGGCGACTAGATTTGTCGAGGCGGTGCCGTCGCCTTGTTTACGGCGCGTTGGCGACTAGCGGTCGCTTTGCTTACGGCGCGTTGGCGACTAGATTTGTCGAGGCGGTGCCGTCGCCTTGCTTATTACGGCTCGTTGGCGAGTGGCGGTCGCCTTGCTTACGGCGCGTTGGCGACTAGGTTTGTCGAGGCGGTGCCGTCGCCTTGCTTATTACGGCTCGTTGGCGACTGGCAGTCGCCATGCTTACGGCGCGTTGGTGACTAGCGTTCGCTTTGCTTACGGCGCGTTGGCGACTAGATTTGTCGAGGCGGTGCCGTCGCCTTGCTTACGGCGCGTTGGCGACTAGCGGTCGCTTTGCTTACGGCGCGTTGGCGACTAGATTTGTCGAGGCGGTGCCGTCGCCTTGCTTAGTACGGCTCATTGGCGACTGGCAGTCGCCATGCTTACGGCGCGTTGGCGACTAGCGGTCGCCTTGCTTACGGCGCGCTGGCGACTAGATTTGTCGAGGCGGTGCCGGGGCGTTACTGTGCTGGAGCGGTGCTGTTATAATGGGCGATGAGCTTTACCCAGCAGTGGGAAAGAATAGATTGACAAAAAAAACGTTTATAATAGTATTTATTATTTTTATTTATTATGTATCTAGATGTTGTAAGTCGTTTCAAAAGTCCTTCGATGCCAAAAAAGTATTTTTCCTACCGTCTTCGTCAGAATAGCTAGTTAGAAGTGAAATTTCACGCCAGACGCTGTGTCACGCTTCACGCGTGTCATGTCGTCTCAGATTTTGGAGAAGACTTATTTATCTTTTATGTACATTTTACGAAGAATTTGTTTTGGCTTATGGTTTTCGTACGTTCTGTTGAATGATGTGGTTTCAGATGCTTTATGGAAACCTATAAATGCTTGATGCTTTATGGAGTATGTTTGTCTATGTTAGGTATTTTTGTGTTATTATTTATTAATACATCTTAATTATCTACTGTTATACAGTGGGGCCGTCATATTAGTTACAATATAATAAACGTAAATATGGCATAACATATTTTAAAAAAATGTGAAAGGTTACTCATTTCTTTCCTTTATTTATTTGAAACTCCGTATTTTATTTAGATGTTATTGGTTTTATAGTATTCATCAATATTGACTGTGTACGGTCCACGATTACATATATACATAAATTCGCGCGTAAACTTTATTCAGTATTCCCTCTTCAAGGGCATTAACAAATACTTTCAGGGCATTGAAAATCTTCACTCTTGTCACGGACAACTTACACGTCACGTGACGAATTTACATTTTCATTACTTTCTTGGCGAAATAAACATTTATTAATATTAGTTTTGGAGGTTTTGTTATTATTTTTTTGTAGCGTAGCTAAAATTCTCTTGCGGTAAATAGGTTTCGTGGTTTTGAGGTCAAAGAAGGTTCTAAAAGAGAAAGTAACTCCAGAATATTATTTGAACCGCATTATTTGAATCGGCACTTAAACCAATTTTTATACCTATAGGTTCTTAAAATGTCTTAAAATAAACAACCGTTGACATAATCAAAATGACTTGCAAAATAAAAATACTTTTATCTTAGCAATTCTAAGCTGCGTCCAATTTTAATTGGGTTATGCAATCCTTAGATCTGTCAATAGAACTTTCAGCTCTTTTCATACCTTGATAAGTTTTAAAGCAACTTAAAGAAGCATCCGATTTCCAGGCGTTTAAAATAGTTATTTTATTGGGTTTTCCTTTTAGTATTGTTGAAAATGTGATGCGATAATTCCACATCTTATTTTAATTTCCATCTGTTGTGCGTTTTATAATTTATAACGTGACAATATTATTGTGTACGTCCACACGTAATAGAATCTTCATATATTAGGTCCCCCACCTATGAAATCAGCGTTTTGTATGGAGAATTTTAAAGAAGTTGCATTTTTCATACTAACGTTTTCTTAATTTATATAACAACCATGAACACTAATGTTTTAAAACATTTTATGCACTAATGTTTAAAAACTAAGATAACGTAATATGCCACATAAATTAAGCGACAAAAATAAGTTTTGGCTTAGTTAAAACAAATAGTGTCATTTTTGCTAACAAAATGAGGAGTCATTTTTAAGGTATTTTTTATTTTTAGAAAATTATAAGTAATAAGGTTTTTTTACTAAATTGGTAGTTATCTATGATGGTCAGTATTCGATAGAATATCAAGCAATTGATGAATATTTTAAGTCATAGAAGTGACGAGGTTATCTATTTGTGAGAAAAAAAACGCCAATTTCATTCAATTCAACCCAATATTTCCATACATTTTAGTTCTCTGTGTTACCATGAAGCCGTGGATGTCCGCGGTAATATCGTCACGTTAGAAATTATAAAAATCCCATTGATTCACAGTAGAGTCTTCAGGAATTGTGCACTGGAATCGGTAGGCCTAACCGTTTAGAACAAAATATAATTTGTTCCACACACAATTCGCACATTCCCAACGAAGCCCACAAATTATGGGATTCGTTCGGAAGAAAAAGTCTAGTCTAGTGCATTTTTATATCCAGTACTTAAAGGCCCTAGATTTTACCTTGTCTGTTTTATATGGCAAGTGGGTAAAACACATTATTATTATAACCCTCGCAGTGGGTTGATGAGGCTGTCACCATCATGCTTTATAAGACAACTGTAGTTTCGTAACTATCATTACGAACATGGCTGGTTAGTGGTGCTATCAGCTGTTGCTGATGACTGCAGTTAGGTTCAATGTGGGCTTGATTTAGCCGGTCCTCATGCTTGGTACTTTTTCTGTGTAGTCAAAATACAGTCAAATAATAAAATCCAAGTAATTTATTATGTTTAATTCCACTTTCTGTACTGTAAATACATTCCGTCTTAATGTGTCGTGCGCCGGTGATTCTCAACATTCTTAAGACTTAAAATGCAGCTCGGGAGCGTATTTAAAGATGCATGTGGTGACCTCGTTCCCAAGTTGGCATGGCGTCTCTTGTTTGTGATTTACCTGAAAATTATACAAGGCTTTTTAGAAGAGAGCCCTAATTTGGGTAAAAAAGAGCAAAAAGGTAGCCACTTAGTTTTTTTTTTTAGGGCACTCAACCAATTTTTTCAAGAGGCTATCTTGAAGGAGACCTTCGATAAATGACCAGCGCTGCCTAGGTAATGTAATGCGCGTCGGTATACTATTCATGTTTTTCCTTCTTCAAAATTGCGGTTTTACTTTTATTTTTTCATATGTTTCTTTAACTTATTCTGTTCCACTCTGGACAAAGAACTTCTCCTCAAGAATATGGAGTTAGTTTTCAAAGCCCAATTTCCCAATTATTCTACCAACTAATCTCCCAAGTGATCCTTGTTCATTCAGTGACGTGCATAACCCGACCCCTCTTTTCTTCTTTGTAAGGGATCAGGTAATGCAGAGTACTGACCGTACTTCTTTCAGGTAGACTTATTTGTGTCAGTTAATGATTTAGTTAATCTGGGTCAATATCAAAAGGGGTTCTATTTAATCAACCCATTTCAAACCTTACTATAGAGATGGAGTATTTATTTATCTTTCAAGTGCACTGAACTAATACCTAGGCCTCGAAAGTAAATTTCGGCGAATTTGTGTCTTGAAATTATTATTGTTCGCATTAAATCCAGAAATTAGCGAAACTTATCCGTAGCGGATTTTTAATTCATATAGTTACTACTAGTAGGTAAACGCGATTGTGGCGATGAACACATCGTCCACCGTAATAATCATGTAACATCACTACGACGGATTCTGACAGGAACTGAGTGATTCTTTTTTATTTGTTCTGTGAAGTCATATGATAACTACAATATAAAGTATATTTCAATTACAAAAGTACGACCCCGACGAGAAATAGTTTCAATAATTGAAACAATAATAAAAGACTTGATGTCCCCAAACAACATTTATGCTTTCCCCAAGAACGTGCGTGCACTGCCCTGCAATATAATATAACATTTGTTGGTTCTCCAGGAGTGCCCAATTGTGTGTCTCCATGTATGCCATTGAGTTGTGCCCATTTCCAGTTTCCCATTCTTCTTACGAAGTTTATCATGCAAGTCTTCCAGGGTGGTAGTAAATATATTTATCAACTGTGCTATGGTTTTGCCGGTCGTGCTTACAATTCTGCGCTTCTCTGGTCAAAGAACGAAGTATCAAACGCTTGCAAGCGTTGACCACTGAAGCACGGGACTGTTGCCGCCTGATTATATACCCCAGATAGCAGACCAGTCTGACTGGCGCATGACATTTTAGCATAATATCTTACTTTAGGAAGCAAAAGCTTGGTTACTGCTGCTGTTGTTCCTTGTTGTCTGAAACAGCCTCCCAATTCTTCTCTTGTATACAATGTCGACATGTCGGTGATCTGAGATAATATTGATAGATCTTCTTTGTAAGCTCCAAAAATGCTACGCAACACTATCTGTGTCGCCTTTTCCTCTTCCATGTTGCCTGAAATTGTATAAGCTTTTCCTTTCTTTGATGCTAGTTTATATGAATACCAGCCTCCTGCACTAAAGTGAAAAATTCGTAAAATTTCTTAGCATCTTTCGTTTTATCCAGTAATATGCAAGTCATAGGAAAGAACCTTCTAGTTGCCTGTCGTGCTGTAATGACAATTAATATGTCCGCGATCAGCGTACATAGTTTAACATTGAAATTTCAGTTGATTGCTTACCGGTCTTGGTCAGCTCTATTATTTAATCAATGCACGGGATGTGCGACATTGCTCTCTTTACTGCTGCTGCGTATTTATTACGATAAATGCCTTCGCTTCGCAGCATACACAGCCAGGCTGTCATGGGGCTCAGACTTTGCACAATGGACGACCGTCTTTCTGGCGAAAAGGATGTGCCCTCTAATGGGACAGACCGTACTTGGATATCAAAAAGCTTTTGTGTACGCCATTCGATTTCAAGGCCGTCCTAAGCGTCGACAGACTCAAACCAGCCTTCACTGATCTTTCCGATCTGCAAACGACCCGCCCCGGCTGATTCTCCTCCACGGCAAGCCGTAAGTGATAAGTCGCCCGAACCCTCAATCCCGCAACAGTCGGTACAGGTTCATTTGCCAGTAAAGCAATCCTATCCACACGCTCGGGTAAGTGCGTTAGATTTAAGAGTTTTGATTAATTTCTTGTTTAATTGATGTTAGTTATTTTAGCCTGGTTTTATTCTCTGCGCACTGGCGTGGTACGCACATCGTCCACCGGAATGATCATGTAACATCGCTATGATAGTGACACATCACTACGGATTCTGACAGGAACTGAGAGGGTAATTTTTCCGAATTTTGGTTAATATTAATTAATCCATAAGTTATCCTCACTATTTCTATGATGCGACTATCACAGGTTTTTCTGATTGTATCAATCTACCTAGTGTATAATAATTTTGTGAGTGGTCCTGACTGATTAAACTGTATATGTATAACCCATGGATCACAGTGATTAGGTTTCGTATATTCAAGAGCATCTAACTCCCGCAAGTGTACTCTAATGAGCCGGTCCTTGGCTCGTGGAAAGTCAATATTATAAAGCATTATAGTTATTTAGGAAGGTATATGTTGTCTATACATATATTTTCGTTTTTTCTAGACAAAAGTAGAGTGCGTCTTTGTTCGCCGTTTTCTTTCATACCCAACCCTAACTTATAGGATTCAAATTTTGTGTCGGACTTAGTTACCATTGTGATGCACATTAATTCTTCTCTATGGCTTAGGTACATAGATTTTATAAGTAGCTCAAAATTTTCGCTCATAAGTTGAGAATCGGCAACTGGATAAGCAGCAGCTTCTATTATGGCGATAGATAATGTCCTCATAAATACTTTTTATTCGCTTCGTATTTTAAACAAAATGCTGGTTATACCTACACCCTACATAACTATATTTTTCGATGTTTTTTAAGCAACACCTAAGCAAAAACTAATAAAATAATAATGTTCCAAATTGGTACATACCTACTTCATTTTTGTCGTCAATTCTATTTATCCGCTCAAAATTGTAACACATGACCCAGTGCGACATTAAAATATCGTTGGGCTTAAAGCATTAGATTTGAAACACAATTCCAGTTCTTTCTAATTTATTTTTGAGCTCTGAAAAATTGCGTTGCCTGTAATTTATTTGTGATTGCTTTTCTTATAAGTGGCGTTTTTTGTAAAGCTTTGCTATTAATGATCTGCTATTTGGAATAAATTGTGTACGATAGGCAGCCTTTTTTAGACCAAATTTTAGGTTTAAAAACCCATTCTTAAAAATAAATGTGTTGATTGATGTGTCTGTTGTCTTTGCAAAGTCATATTTCCCAAGAGATGTATGAGTATATTTATGTCGTAGTAAGATGGTTGAATCCATAACAACTATTAACTTACTCACACTTCTTATCTCCCATACACGAATTGTTATGAAAACACAAACCCCTTTTTCCATAAGGCTGTGTACCAAGACTTATATATTTGCGTCATAAATATTTACCTCTCTGTCGCAATTCTCCGACACTGTTTTCATGTGTTCCAATTTTTTTCTGTTTGTGAACACAAGGGGCGTCACCGCGGTCATGAAACCAAACTTGGAATATTTGTTGCTTTTCACTACGCCGATCTAAAGGAATGAAAGTTATCACTTATATTTTAATTGAATTAATTAGGACTTGTAGGCCTTTCGAATGCATTATCAATTAAGTCTCATTTACACGATAAAACTTTATTGCATACCATAAAGTTGATGTTTTCTAAACAATACGCAACATTCTTAGTTACCGTTGAAACTGCTCTTAGTAATAATTGCATATAATATGCAATTGGTTGCATCGAAATTATTTCTCGCTACTTTTTCCAAAGAATAATCCATTGAAATGAACCAAGACAGTTTGGATTTGTAAACTTTTGCAGTACCAGAACCGGTTGTCTTAGAGTTGTGATATTTTTTCAGTGTCCCAAGGATAAGTTATTTTTTTCAAGTGTTAAAAATTAATATTTCTTGTGCTGTTCAAAATAATGATAACCAAATATTTAAACATTAGTAGGCGTAGGACCAGACAAAAACTGACCTTTTCCAACAAACACTTGACGATGCAAGCCGACTTCTCCGGATAAGGTGGCTCTTCGCGAAGGTTCTCCAAGTCTTTGACGGTAGCATTGACGTGGTCCATGCATGTGTGCGCTGTTGCTATCACCGTCCTCTTCACTATCTCGCCAAACTTACTTTCTGAATTCAATTCAAACAATATTTTTTTATTCAACCGATTTTAAATAGAGAAAGAACACTCCAAACTGGGTCCATGGGCCAGTTCCCCTTTTCAAAATATTGATGATGGTAATTTGATTTCAAAATATTAATGTCAACAATTTCAAAAACTAAATTATTTTTTTCAATTATGTTTTTTATGGATCATGATTGTGGTCTGCAATAAAGATTTTTATTATTATTTTATTATCTTTTCAATGCATTTTCCTAAAGTAATTTTCAGTGTCGATTAAAGCTTCGTGCAGACCAGCGCGACGCGACGCCGCGACGCGACTCGAACAATAGAATTTCTAAGTGCTATACACCGTTTGACATGACATTGTCTTCAGTTGAGGTGATTTATTTAAATAAGTTATATATAGCTTTAAAGTCAAATATAGATAAATAAGCCAAGTCGACCAGTGGTTAATCATTTGTAGTCTTCTTTGTTGACATGAATATTACCATTAAAAATAAAAATAAATTACTGGCCCGTGAGCCCAGTTTCACAGTTGGCCGAGCTTCACCCTAACCCTAATGTTTAGCCCTTCTAGGATCAAGCCTGGACTTCTTTTCCTGAGCATGCTTTTTTTTGCCCTAACAAAAATATTATATTATTGTAGCATAAGATGGTTTGACTGTTTTTTTCTTTGAATTGGCTTGTGTTTAAATAAGCCGAATTTGAGACATATTAATTTGTTAAAGGTTCCTCTTTTCGTAGGCTATTTTGATAAAGGTCCGAGTGTTCTGAAATAGATTTAAAGACCCTTTTTGGATTCCCCTACTACATGAAGAATAAAAAAAATAAAGTAAGAAATATACAGATGGATTGATTGATTTTTATAGAATAACTTCACTATTTACTAAGTATCTTCGCTTAGTGTGATTTTTTATTACGAATACAATGCCATCCATGGCATATGACCACCCGTATTTTTCTGAATATTGATGAAAAAAAAGGGGGCCGATCAAAAAAAAATCTTAGTTTTTTTTGTTCAAAATCCTCCTATGATTTTATGGACTTTTTTTACACTTGTGGTTTTAAATAAATACTGTTTTTTTTTTAGAAAAAAATGCCGTCTCCGTTTTTTTTTCATCGTCGACAAATTTTAATAAAAAATGTTATTTAATCCGATAAAATAACTCGTAAGCTTTTAGAAATAATAAATAGAATCCAAGTCGAGCCAATTACATCGGACATATGGCAAATGCTACTCAAAAAATTAATAATTGAATAACATGAAAAGTATTAAAGTTCATTTTCGATCATTTTTCATGAATAGTCTTTTATGATGTTTCATTTTCCGTCAAAAGTAGCTGAACTCGTAAACTAAAAAATATGTTAAACTCACCCTTTTCATGCTGCCCGACCACATAATACACGACACAAAGAGTATGAAATGTGATCATGTATCTATAGGCAAACATTTTGGACGGCCTGCCCAAATAAAATAACTCGAGCTAATGATGGAATAATTCAGCGGCGTTTAACCGCACCGGCGACAGATAACATCTTTCCGGTTGTGGGATTTCACGAATCAATGGATAAAACGGTTTTATATACTGGATGATATCACTTTTTTGTTTTTGTGTCCCCAGTTCCGCTAAGCCGTAAGCGGTTTGATATCTGTCGATATTTTTTGATTGATTATCCTTGTTTTATTGTCGTTCGATGAGTTCTGTTTTATTGTTTTGTGATAAGATCGAGTGACTTTATTGCTAAAGTCAACAGGTTAGATCGAGCTACGTTAGAAAAGGCGTTTGGGATGTAGGCGTGCAGTTCGTTTTTCAGTCTTTAAAACTGTTAAATATTAAAGAAGTATAATTTATAATATAACCAACTGTATCGTATTTTGACGTTTAACATTTTGACCCGATTCGAGGTTATGATAATTTGTTGTTTGCCTTGACTCCTCAAGTGAGAACTGACTATCCCGCGCATCTTTATTTACTTGGGCAGCATCCTAACTATAAATTAGCCCTATCTTATATAATTACGTTGGTTAATATTCGGCACGCATTGTGCCATGCTGGCTGTCAGCGGTCGCAATAATGATATGTACATAATTGTACATAATGAGCGACTGCATTATGTGGACAGCAATTATTTTGAGAATTCATGTCACTACGGATGTTGGCAAATATTGTTTCGCTATTTATTTCATTGAGTTTTTAGTACGAGGCAGTGTTCGGTAGGAGTTGTTACTAGCTAATAAGGATTTTATTCTATTCTAATAATCTAGTAGTGCTTTCAAAAGGCCTGATAGACTGTTACCCTATGACTATCGCTCAACGACACTTATACCACCTGATAAAGTTCCTCCATACACGAACTTTCTGCTTCGGGAACTCGATGCGCTCTGCGACACGGAACAAATATTCTCGAAGGTTAATTCCGAAAACTCTTGCGTCACTTTTGGTCGAGTATTGCTCTACCTGAAGCAGGATAGTTTATAAGTAGGTTCAATACAATTCAATTTATTCAGGAACAATTCACATTGTGTTTGAAATCATACACAAAAAAAAACACGTTCTTTAAAACTATAGAATACATTCATGATATAAGAAAATAAAGAAAAAAAAAAAAAACTAAAATAAAGATTCAATAACATTACAAATTAAACATTCAATACAATTAAAAATTCAATAACATTGCAAGCTACTACATACTAATATTACCCAGTCTCACATTAACTACTATCATTTTTTTTTTATGTGGATATGTCATTGTCTATTGAATACAGACATTTCTCCAATAGGAACGCTCTGAGTCTTGACTTAAAATAGATCTCTTGCTCTAATGGAGTAATAATAACTGCCTCCATTTCTGGTATAGGTTCACACACGCGCTAGGCATCACACTTCCAGCCAATCTCAGTGTGGTAGACAGGCGTCGGCCAGATGCTGCGCTAGAAAGCACCATCAAGTGGCAACTTCGTCCAGCTCTTTATTATATTATATTCTAGCCTCTAGTGACTCTGGAACATGCGATTCTACATATACTGGTCAACCGGTAAAGATAAAGATAAATTATGTTTATTGCATAACCTGTGTACATTATTTTTTTAAACCTGAACCTGGGCTTTTTTTTGGCCTGGATCTCACGACATCCCAGGATTCCCTGGAATCCTAGTGTGAGTTCCAGGAATCAACGCATTCGAATGTAATTTCGTTTACAATAAAATTATTCTTATTCTTAAACATAACATTTTTAGTCTCAACAGTTTACCTACATCGGATATACAAAATTATTCAAAGAAATGATAAATGATATACTTACTAATATAATTTTTTTCCCAAAAAGCTCATGCATGAATTAATAGTTTTTTTAATTTTGTTTAAAAAATATTTCCATTTAATTGCTTAATAACTGACGGTATATAACTCATTTTACCTATTCACGAATAGCAGTAACATAGGTACTGTAACGTTGGCGGAAAGTTATTCAACGAGTGTGTGTGCGGGGAGGAGGAGGTAGCAATAATAGGTGATATTTTTATATATTTAGTTTAAACTCATCACCATATTTAATAGAAACGCGTACACTGTTCGGTAGGTAGTTTTCTTCTTTCTTCTCATCAAAGAAACAATCACATTCCTTTTTTATTTAAATACAAGCTAGAATGTTCGTATGTAGCCATGGCTGTTTTCTTAACAGCCTGTACAGTATAAGGTTGCTTTTGGCATAAAACCTTACCTATTTACGGTACCTATTTTTATAATAAATTATATTGTTAAAAATAGTTAAATTAATGTCATATTTATTTTGTTTACGAATGTTTCTCATATAATCAGATTTGAAATTAAAATATCGCATATGATTTTTAAAGAAATAAACATAATACAAGTTTAGAAAATCTCTTAACGATTTGGTACTCTATAATACTTGTTATAATTATATTGTCCTCATCTGTAGAATGAATATGGATTATACGTTTGTCGAGTTTCCCCAGTAAATGATATGATACATTAAGTTGACAGTGGATTAACATTTCCAAAATAAGCATTTCTAGTAATACTTGTATTTGTAGTTTCTGCCAGGTTTGACAATGCGTATAGCAAGCACAGAATATTCTTTTTATGAATCTTTTAATATATATGTGCCTTCCAGTTTAAGTGTATTGTGTATTGTAACTCCTAGGAAATTTCTATTTTTTACTTATTCAATCACCGTAACAGTCACGGTTACGTTCATTAGCAGGTTTAACGGAATTAATTTGGTTTTTACAACGTTAACTTTAAAAAAATATTCACTGCAAACAATCAGTTACCTACTCTTGTTAATGTTGTGTTTATTTCACTTTCGTAATTAACATCATTTGAATTTGTAATAAATATAGTTGCATCATCAGCATACATTACGCAAAGCTGGTTAATTATATTTGAAAGCTCGTTAGGAATAATTAGGGCCCTAATATACTTAGTCTGTTAAAACCCTCTTGATGTGATCCTCTACAGCATAAAATAAATTCAAACAGCTTTTCTTTCTTTTCTATTGCAATTTGCATCTTTTCTTAGATAAGATCTCAAATCAAAATCAAAAGTCATTTATTCTAACTAGGCTGAGAATCGGCACTTTTCGAACGTCAAAATTACATAAGACAGTCCCCCAAAAACGCCCGACGTTCACCACTTCCTAGTGCTTTAGCGGAGAGAAGTGGCGCAACAAACTTCCCAGCAGCACAGCTGTCTGTTCAGTTAGAAAAACTTGATTCTATACAATAGTATGGAAAATAATTTACATTACGCATCTACTCATCTATTGATACATAACCGAAACCCTGTCAAACCAAATGCACGTGCGTTCAAAAATCAATGCTTCGTTCAAAAATTCATCAACGCGCAAAACTATTAAAATGATTTGTCGTCTCACGAACACCGCTTGCCGCCATCAGTAAATCATTTTCACCGTCAGGCACAGGTTTAACGGAGGCTTTGTTGCTGCCATTAATTCAGTAAACAATGTAATATGGATCCGACCACTAACAAATTGGCAACAATTGGTCTATCCAATAGCGATATTCATCAAAGTCCAGTGCTAAGCGTGGTCGCAGTGAATGATGAGTGACGTAATGCGATGGTCGATGGTGGAACGTGAGATCAGATTGATCGTGTGATATTTAATGATGATGTGGGGGTATTACTGTATTTTGTGCTCTCAATATGGCCGATACTAAATTGTTTACGGTATTATTGTAAACAATGCAGGGTTTTAAAGCCTCCACATACAGAGAAGACACATTGAGCATTGACAACGCTTACTTCAATACCATACCGATACTTCATACAGATTTTTTCCTTATTCCGTATGTCAGTGTTATCTGAGATAAATAAACAGCTTAGGAAACGAGAAAGGTTGATCAGATTTCAAATTCGATTCCTTACCTACCTAGAAATCACGTGAGTACAGAGGCAAGGTAAAGCGCAAGATACGCAACTGATCATTATTCAACCTAACAGTAAGGAATGTGTTGGAAAATCTGAGTTGAACTAAACAGAATGAATGTACTGAACTACTTAGAGTGAACTATGAAAATGCGCCAAGACTGAAGGGGCTATTGTAAAGTACGGGTATTGGCTTCGTGCCATGACCGAGGAACTGTTTCCGTAATTTAAATGGCCGTGCCAAATTTCTCGCATCGAACGGACGGAGAAATATCTTATGTCAAAGGGATAAACAAAATGGTGGTGTAGCGGAAAATGTAATGGACTGTATTTTTTTTTAATCACCCAATTCACTGACACAACTTTATTGTCAAAAATAAAAAAAGAATAAATGTCATCTTTTTACCCGACTGCGCGGCGCAAAGGAGGGTAATGTGTTTAATAAAAAATATATATACTAGAAACAATCTCATGCAGTCGGTCTTCTAATATGACGATGTTCATTTATGCCCTAATCATGTCCAGCCAATTTATATTTTAAAGTAGCCTTTTTTTCAAACGATGTTTGAAAAGCTCGCCGCCTACTCTAAATAACAAAGGCCTTAAATTATACTAATGCCTTATTCTTCTGCTTTGTGTGACTTTATTGGCCCTAATTCCTTATTATTCGTGATGGAACCGGAAGCATGAATTTTGAATAAGAATTATAGCAAAATGAAACTCCATAGTCGGTAGTAGATCAAGTTATAGGTATTGATTTTTTTGAAAAACACAACGAAAAAAAAAAAAAAAGGAAATAGACGCAAAAGTATTATGATTTGCTATCGCGGAATCATTATATTGTTTTATCGTATTAGTGAGATGACTTTCGCAATATTCGCTGGTAAATTTGGTTACGTACCCGGAAATTCCGAGTGCATTAAACGATTGCAATGGCTTTTGGTTCTTAAACCCTAGTTACGTAAAATAAAGTTTATACCCGGAAGTTATCTCGCTGTCGGCCTAGCCTTTTATAAAATAAAAGTAATAAACGCGCTATATATAGTCTTAATCAATCAATCTCTACAATCTACTAAAAGTGCTAGCTTACATCCGTGAGCGCGTCGGTTCGGAATAAAATTAGGTTCGTTTAGTCCTGGAGAATGCTTCCTGAGCCCCAGCTATACACCGCGGATGGATGTTCATGCGCCTGGGTCGAAACCACAGATGAAACAACGGTGATTGGTATAGTTAGGAACTCCAATATCCTTATGGTAGAAGGCCAAGGCCAAAAGAGACTTCACCTGGTTTTAAACCATCAAACAAGAAAAGACTTCACATATTTGACGGCACTGTAGAAAATTATTATGTGAAGCTGAATTAATTAATTATACCACATAATTATAACCTAGCTTCCACTTAAATATTCACAATATTTCACCTTTTTATTCACACTGCACTTTACAATTTTGGTGTCTAGTTCCAGAGGAAATCGTTCCGCTACTAACTCATAGCCATGAAAAAACTGTCAATCGTTCAAATCATATTCAAATTTCAAAATCGGAAAATTTAAAAATATAAGCTGATGGCCAGTATGGAATCAAAAAGTTGAGTTTTTTTGCAGAAGAACGCTGCAGAATGTTTTGTAGGTATCCTAACCTTGATAGTTATATTTTTTACGACAAAAAAAGTACATAAGAATACTGACCCGCTTCTATATGAAAAGTAGAACTTTTATTTCAAAGGGTCCAAAGTAAATGTCCATGTAAAAACTTTTATCTCAGAACTTGGGACTATATTAATATGATTTTTTTACCTTTAACGGAGTCCACTAAAGTTTTCTCTTAGAAACTTTGTGCTATATAGATTTAAAAGTTTCGGTATCATCTCGAATAGGTACCTACCTAATGGAATTGGGATTTCAATATTAGTTCATTGTTGAGAGAAAAGTCTTATTTTAGGGTTCCGTACCCGAAGGGTGCCAAACGGAACCCTATTACTAGGCCTCCGCTGTCTGTTTGTCTGTCTCTCATGAACCGTAATAGGTAGACACTAGAAATTTTCAGATTGTCAATTTCTATTACCGCTATAACAACAAATAATATGTTTTTATAAAGTTAATAATTAAAGGTCCCCATACAAGAACTGACTCGCACTTGTCCGGATTTTTGTGATTCTGACAAATAATATGTCACTAAGTAATAGATCAAAACGTGTGATATTTGTTATGAACCAAAAGAACGAGTGAACGAAGTTATTAAGACTATTAAGGACGTCTTCGATGGGCAAGACATGTCGCAAGAATGACGGGACCCAGAGCACTCGAACGTTTACTTGATAGTAAACCAGATCGGAGAAGTCGAGGCCAGCCAGATGCAGAACTGTTGTAGAAATTAGAGAGAAAAAGCCGCGGCTGTAAAGTCTCAGATGATGATGAAAAGAACGAAGGACCATGATTACGATATCAAATAATCATAACATTACACCTACCTATTTCTTTACTTATTATTCTTGTACAAGGTCAAAATATAATAATTTTGAAAAAATAAATTCGAGATTCAATTAAAATCCTGATTTTAATTAACGGTGGACTGAAAAATCGTTCACTTTTCATGAAAAATTTAAAACCATTTCGAAACTTTTGCACGGAAATTTTGCATTCGGAAATATCTCGACAAAGAAAAATCGGAAATGAATAACAGCGACTTAATCAGAGCCGGATGTAGTCAGTGCCGGTTTTAGTACTAACAGCGCCCTGGGCGAGATTTCTACGGCGCCCCCTAATTGCAATTCAAACCCATACGAAAAAAGGCGAAGGATAATAATGAAATAACCATTTATGAAAAGAAATAAACATTTATTAAAAAAACTAATAAAATTTTACTTTTCTAGCCTTTTTATCGGCGAACTCTTTTATTAAGTTATCAAAGTCGATGTTTTCAGCTATTTCATTTTCGATCGACAAAGTTGCCAAGTTTGTCAATCTACATTGTGATATCGTCGATCGCAGATAGGTTTTTATTAGCTTAAGCTTAGAAAAACTCCTCTCTCCACTAGCAACCGTTACGGGAATAGTTAATAATATTCGTAATGCTATCCAAACATTTGGATATAGTTCTTTTAAGTTGCGGTCTTTAATAAAATTTAAAACAAAAACAGGAGTAACCACTTTCTGATCAGGCAAAAACGATTTCAGACTTATGAGTTCATCGCACAACATACATCCATCTATATCTGATTTGGAATTTACATTTAATTTCAATTGAAGATCACTACAGAGTTTGATAAGGTCGTGTTTTTCTGGAATCTGTTTTAAATTGTACAAAAAAGACCAAGATTCCGAGTACTCACATAACTGTTCAAATCTTTCGTTGAGTGAAGTTAACGTCGTGTCCAAAAGACAGTTGAAAAATTCAACCTCAAATTTTTTTTCTGGAGAAGTTATAGGCTCATCTTGGGCAATTTCACCAGCTTGGCGCTTAACACGTCGAATTCTTGTTGTCGCTCTAAACACAGGTTCTATTTCTAACTCTTCAGCCAATTCCTTCGCAGTTAGAATGGCGCTTTTAAAGCCTGTATTTCTATATTCTTCCAAGAAATTGCAGCATTTTTTCAGCATGTCTGTGCATTTACCGAGATCCATGTCTGTTGATTGTAGAGATTTACTAACGACATTAATTTGAAAAAGTATGTCATACCAGACAACCAATGAAACTATGAAGCCGAAATCTTTTAGTTGTTCGGCTAGAGTAGTAGCCTCGTGAGAGACTTGAACATCAGTTTGCTGAGTTTCGATAGCCAAAGTGATTAAAGCGTCATGGACGGCGCTAATTTGATAACGGACTGCTTTAACACTGCCTATTCTTGCTTCCCAACGCGTGTCACTGAGTTTTTTTATAGTGTACAATCCCAAGTGATCGGTCAGAATTTTCCATCGATGAACAGAAGCTGAAAACAACGTAAACAACCTCTGAAGTACTCCAAACAAAGTGACAGATTTTACAGATGACTTAGCGGCATCGCATAGTACGAGATTGTAGCTATGACAGCCACACGGCACATATACAGCTAAAGGATTTATGTCCAGAATTCTTCTTTGAACTCCAATATTTTTTCCTTTCATGTTTGCTCCGTTGTCATAGCCCTGACCTCTACAATCGTTCAATTCCAGTCCGTATTTATTTAAAATATCAATAATAACTTCAGTCAGCCTTTCACCAGTCGACTCATTAACAGGTATAAATTCTATGAAATGCTCTTTTACTGATATTTTATCGACATCTGATGATAAATCAACAAATCGTATTGTCAGTGAAAGCTGTTCTATATGACTAATGTCCGGAGTACAGTCAGCTATAATAGAATAATATTTCGATTTCTTTGCACGTGATATGATTTCTGACTTCACTTTTTCACCCATCAGCTCTATTAATTCATTTTGAATGTCTTTTCCGCAGTAGTGGTCAGAAACATCACCCTTTACAGCTAAACGCAAGTGCTCCTCCATAACTGGATCAAATTTGGCTAGTAGTTGTACTAAACCCAAGAACTTTCCATTATTTGGCGTATATAGTTTGTCGGAAGTACCTCTAAACGCCATATTGTTTTCAGCTAAATACAGTGTAATATGCATTAATCTAGACAAAATATTATTCCACCTTGTAGTTTCCTTTCTAATCAAATGTTGCTCTTGACAATCTATTGTTTTTCCCGTTTTTAATCTTAGTTCAGCCTCAATCCATGAGAGGTAAAACTTCTTATGAAAAGTGCTACTTTCATGAACTTTTAACATTTCTGATAAGTGTTTCCAGTCGTTATATCCTTCAGATGCTAAATTCGACGTTGAGCTGCTATCAAATAGCCGGCAACAAAAACAGTAAACTCGATTTTTAGAAACTGAGTATATTAACCAACGACGCTGAATTATTTCATTGTTTGCAAGTTTTTTTGTAAAATGAGAATTTGAGAAATGTCGCCCTGTATCATTTTTTGGATAATTATCAATGTGAGTTTGCACTGGGCCATTAGTTATTATATGATCAATAACTTTGCTATTTCGAGTGAGTGGCCAAGTGGCTGGATCCGATATATTTGGAGCAAGAGAACTAATGTCATCTAGAATTTGTATTTGTTGTACATCACCAATAGTGTCATCCTGAGCAGCATCTGTAATTGTAACACAACTTGTCTCCTCACTTCGGGAAACTTCGTCCACAATCTCTTCAACAGCTAACTGATCTGACTTGTCAGACAGAGACTCCACTACCGATGCATTCGCTTGTATTTCAGATGTAGATGCCACATTAAGGTCTTGATTTTTTGTTGTGATATATTTGCCTATATTCATAAACTTTTTTGTTTTTTCAAATTCCTTCTCTTTTTCTGCTTTTCGCTTTCTATATTTTGATCCAGATGGTTTTCTTTTGAAAGGATCAACGTGTTCAGACATTTTGTACTAATCAAATCTGCAACAAATTAAATCTGCGTAAGTCCGATCATTTCTATAAATTAATTAAATATAGCGCTATTGAGGGAGGACGACCAAAAACGCTTTATATTCAGTAGCCTTACCATGAGTTTGTAAAAACGTTCTCTTCTCGCTATCGAAAACTATCGCTTTGTCCCTGTCATTGTGGTGCACGTGAAAGAGACAAAGCTATAGTTTTCGATAGCGAGAACGTTTTTTCAAACTCATGGTAAGGCCACAGGAAAGCGTTAGCATACACGTGAACTACGATCGAAAAATCTAGGTAAGGTAATATTGTCATGGCAGCGGAATAATTGTGAAATGTTATATTTAAAAGCTTGTGTTACGTGATAGTGCTTAGATTTGTATGAAAAAAATCACGATCATCCACTCGTTCCCGAAAAAATGACTTCTATGTACAGTCAGATGCAAAAGTCGGTGGACACTTTTCACCTTTAACACAAAGGCTTACGAATGAACAGGCTTCATCCACTTTTACACTTGACCGTACCTCCTCGACATTCATTTATTATCTCCGTGTTAAAATTTCATCAACATTATATAGTCAGTTCTAGAGATATTTTATAATATACTAGCTGTTGCCCGCGCAGCTACGCTCGCGTGGTATCCCTATTTAAACCTATAACCCTTTTTTGTCGCATCGCAATCGGTTAAAAAGTAGCCTATAGCAGTCTCATGAGTTCCAACTATACATATGTCAAATTTCATCACAATCGGTTTAGTGGTTTAGGCGTGAAGGGAAGACAAACGAACAAACAAACAAACACACTTTTCCATTTATAATATTAGTATGGATAATTTACTTTAAATAGATTACCCCACTCCAAACATAACAAACAAACAAATGTTACCTCTTTAGTATAATAAGTAAAGATAGTTAAAATAAAATTGTACTTACCTAATTAGTGAAATAATCCGTCATGAAGCAAATACCTACTTAAACACTATTTGAATTTCAACTTTTTGGATAAAACCTATGTCACTCTGTAGTCGGCGACAAAAAGTAAAAAACATGCACTTCGTAACTTAGCGTGGACCGCCTGATTACTGCGTCTGTTTGTTTTAAAATATGTAATTACGATAACTGTTTTTAAGTGCGTGCACCGATTGAATGAATAAGAATGAGCTGTGTTCCGCTCCATCAAAAATAACGTCAACTCTTCTGAACTAAAATGTTAAAAAGAGATAGATAATGTGTTTCTCTGTGGTCGGGGATTCCCAGTTTTAACGGATTGAGCACTGCGTTCCATTCTAGTGTTGCCAACACATCGTTTTTTTTTTTCACTTACAGAGATGGGAATATAAAGGGGCGCCGCTTCACGGCGCCCCTTAAAGTCCGGCGCCCCTGGGCGGTCGCCCAACCGCGCCCTACCCTAACGCCGGTACTGGATGTAGTAATCCGGATTTAAGTGACGGATTTGATTGGAAATTATTGTTTTGTCTAACTTATTTTGACAGCTTGTAACAGCTGTCAAAATACACATTCTTTCACCAAGAATTTGATTCCATTTTTTAGAACAAGGAACTTATCAGGAAGGATTGCTAGCTTGCTACTGTAAAACATACTGTTAGATAGAAACCACAATTCTACCAATGTGATAACTCAACTGCCATGCTCTTTAAAGTCAACATACATGTTAATAACATAATAGTAAGTCATAGTAAATAAAAAATTCCTTTCAAGAGATCCAACCCGACTGGCTGTCACAAGATGTAGAAGCACAAATTGTTACAATATATGTGTCAAAATCTATAACCAAATACCCAAAATAAACTTAAGAAATGGCTCTATAATAATGCGTTTTATACAATAAGTGAGTTCTTAAATTTTAAGCAAAGCTCGAAATATGATCTCACTATAATTAAATAAAGTAATTTTTTTTTTTTTTTACGTCATGGTCTCCATAGTAACAATTCAAACTCAAACTCAACACATTTATTTCAAATAAACCAATTACAGGCACTTTTGAATTGTCAAGGGGATCGGTCAGTCAGAAAGATGAAGCTAGATGCAATTGAAGTGTTTTTGTATATAATTTTATTATAAGATATTTTTTGCATGCTGAAATAGTAAGTAAGCAAAATAAGTGGAACTTCTTATATTTAAGTTAAGACCTATTCTGTACCATATTTTATGCAAAATAATGAAAGTCTAATTCTAATAATCGGATAGCGCCGTTTATTATTTTATTAAGATGACTTGGTAATGAGGACTTAAAAAAAAAAATCTTCTAAATTATACAAAACTATAGTTTGCAATGTATTTCAGAGATTAATAGAATGTTACTACCAAAAAGAAAGAAAATCATTATTATCTATTGGAGTATTCAACAATTAAATTTTGGTTAAATAAAAAATAAACATTAATGTCAGAAAAAATAAAAATAAAAGAGGAAGCAACTCTTTCAAATATTAAAATTTTTAACTAGTGAGCCCAAGTGGCTGTGGAGCAGGACCAGCATTATTAAGCCAGCATTTTTATTTACGATATAATCATCCAATTTATATTCAAATAATAGCCGTATCTGTAGTATTGCAGTGATAAATTGTGTCCAAACACACAAAGCAAAATATGCGTAAATGACTTATACTATGACTGGTTTGTAGATCTGAAATTTATTTTCACCGAGCATGTTTTAAGCCTAAGTAGCATAATCATAGCGGCCTGTAATTTTCCCACTGCTAGGACTTAGGCCTCCTCTCCGTGAGAGGGAGGGAGGTAGACGGAGGAGGTTTGTTAAGGTTGTGTTAAATCTCGTGTAAGTGTGTACAGTGTACTTCATTTGGTTATTAAAAGGTTATTAGTAATTACCGCGATTAATTTATTTTCTTTAATAAAAATAACTTCTTCCTTACTAGGTTCTTGAAACTATGATACAATTCTTGAGTGTTCTTGAGTAGCTCTGATAGCCTCCTCCAAAGAGGGTCCTGGAGGTCAGAAACACTAAGAGCGAGTATTGAGCTGCATCCCAATGGATTACATATGTCGGGTTGAGGGTCGTGAGAAGTGATTGGAGTGGGTGTGGGATTGGTTGGTGGAGGTGACGGTGAATGAATAAATTCAATGCTGTTGGGATGTTCTATATCATGTAGCTTGTTTCTTCATTATACTGATCTAGAGTTGGTGGTGTAGTTAGTATAAGCCAAAATCTGCGCCGATCTACATAATTAAAATAGTTGGCTCGATCTCTAAATACCAGATTCTCTAAATACCAGATTCTCTAAATACCAGATTCTCTAAATACCAGATTCTCTAAATACCAGATTCATTTAAGACCAGATCGGCGCAGATTCCAGATTAATTTTTTTATTATGAGATCGATTCCAAATAGTTTCCTAAGCGTTTTTCTAAATACTTGGCAGTTTCTTATTTTTTACAACTTCTTATTTTTCTTCATGCACTATTTCCTTCACCCAATATATTTTCATCGTTAATCGAGCGTTACTCTCATAAATTATCCCAAGGTATGCTTAATCCATGGAGTTACAAGTGAGAGCGATACACGAAAGCATAACCCTCGTTGTGCCATACATCAAGTCGGTGACACGGCAGTAATATGAAAGGGCTGATAACATTAAACGATTTTGGGTAACAATTGTATTAATTAATTTAATATGTACGTGTAACTTTAACAGTATATAAAGAAATTGATGATTGTTGTCATGTTACTTAGCTATTGATGCTAGTGTTAGTTCTTACGAAGTCGTCCTTCATCATCTAAGTCCTAAAACTAAGTCCTGGCTATCCCCTTCATGGTGAAGGGGATGGCCACTTCATGCTCCCAACTTTTCTCATCCGGTAAAGGTGAGGTGTAGCACAGCCCCTAAGACGAACACTGACCCAGAAATGTGACCGATTATCGTAATTACGTTTAGTTTTAAATTCGCTAGCCCACATTTTTGTAGTAATAATACTCATGACAATAATATTTCCTCCAACAATTATTATTTATCAAATCACAGATCGGACGCCGCATCCGGACATCCGTCGTCTATACATGTCAATTCATTACCCCGCAACCGGTTACGGGTAATAAATTAGACAATTAATAATACAGAGTCGGCTGTCGCCATGCATTTGATACAATGGCGGACGCGAATAACTAGCATCATGAATATGTGATTAATAGTTTACATAATTTCATCGGTTCTATTTTCGTTTCCTTCATAATAGTTTTGTAGTTACAGTTAGTTTGTTTCAACACAAAGTTTAAATTACAGTAAATTATTCTCGGTTTTTGTGGATAATTAATAATAGGTACCTATACAATGATAATGGCTTGAATCTTACTTCAAAGTCAGTGAATAAACATCCTTTGAAATAAAATTTAACTTCATCAAAATAATTTACTTGGATGGTTTGAAAGAATTCGACTCGACTTCAACTTCACTGTGAAAAAAAAAACAAAACCCGTGAAAGTGCCACAAGGAAAAGTTTGACCGTTTAATCGAATTTGGAAATTTAATATGTTGCCTGTCGTTTAGTACAAGTATTCGTTTGCCCGGGAATTCTAAACCAAACAGGGGTGACAACAACAACGCGCCTATGAAAGCTCGCTCTTTACTCTTGCAAACTACTCCTAAAACTTTCAGAAAATGCAAAATAATGAACAAAGTAGTAGGCATATTTTTAATTTTTGTGTACGATTTTTTGTCGTAATGTTACGTGGTCCTTCTCATTAAAATCAAATTAAAAGTCATTAACATAAAGTGTAAAATGTGATTACGGTTCCTTAAAAAAATGGTTGAAATTAATATTTCCACCTAAAGGTATCGTACACCACTAGAACCTAATACTTCGTACCTATCGCAATTTTTGTTTCAATGATAGAAGTAATATGCATTTATCACTTTACCACGTTCCTCCCTTTATACTTCTATTGATTCTCCAATAAACTGAGTAAAACATAGCGCCCAATTACTCCAGCCTCCATAGTACAGCTCAATTCGCAAATTGAAACACATGTCAACAAACAAGATGCCATTACTGCTTGTATTGTAAGATTTTACTACCAATGAGTTCAATTAATTATTTCAATATATGTGCCAAATGGTGTCTAATGGGAAACAGGAGTTGTGGCTTCCATAACGTCTGATGTCTCAATCATATATTAAGATCATAGGTATTGTGAATAATTTAGCTAGTATGATGTGTGTGGATGTGACTTCTCGTTTTATTTTATTTTATAATTATTACAGGGGGTAAGAAAAACTTAAGGATAAAAGCTGAGTCCCACAAAGCCGTGTTAACAGTTTGACTGTGTGATGGGTTAGAACTTGAGTATCTTTATACCTGTGTGGTTCCTGTTCACTTGCTTAGTGTGATCACAGACCCACATAAAAATAGACACAAACATGAGCTGTTTCATGGAAATGACACCCCTTTACTTGTACAATTTCTTGTCATTTCATAGATTAATATAGCGACAGAATGTGATCAGCGTGGGTCGCGTTATTAATAGGCGCCTTCTTTAAAGGTAAAGCTTCTTCTAATTTTGCCTTCTACAATACAGTATATTATAGTATACCTATACATGTAAGTCACATGTCACCGATTCCTTATTGACAGGCTGTTATATTATTGACAGCCCGCCATGGAGTTCTGTAACAGGCAAGGAGTTTTTATGGTATGGATTTATTGTAGAAATTAATACCCAAATAAATAAATCTAATAACTCGAACAACAATCATAACTCAAATCTCCATAATTCACATTTCAAAAACACTTCGATTCAAAATTGTATTTTGCGGGTGAAATAACCTGTCTGTTATTTAGGACAATGCTTTTGTTTGTTACTAGTGGCGTGACCTCTACGTTTTGTCTTAACAAACAATGCGACTACTTTTGTTTTCGCCCCTCTATAAGAAACTGCAGTGTCTGTTTGTTTTTGTACAGCGATTCTGAAAGCTTTTCTTTCCTTCCTTGTTCCAGGGTGTGATGTGACGAGAAATTATTGTTAGACTTGGGTGTTAAGTTTAAAAACTGAACTTCTAAAAGACTTTGTAAGTTACAAACGTTTTAAATTAACTACTGCTACGGATTGGCTTGAGAAGCACTGCATTGTGTCATGTTATTTGACTTCGCATCTTACAATTATGCGTTGACACCCAAATTATTCTGGCATAGGGGTGATTCTTCGTTATGGTTTGGTGTTTGACTGTTTCCATGCATGAAGCTGAGATTATACAGCTTGGTTTGAAAAAATATCCAGTTTCTTTCTGGAAGGGATTCTACTAAGGAAATACAATTAATAATACTGTGGCGGCAACTACATCGCCACAGGTGAACTACGCAACAAATTGAAGTCACGCTTAATCCTGCATCGCGCAAGCATATACATCGTCCCGGCTACAATCGTCGGGTAGTTGCCCACCAGACACAATACCAGTCTGGTCACAGGATCATCCCTTTACTTTAGAGGATGATGTAAACTTTACACACTTTTCTTCATACCTCTATAAATATTAGGTATCTGTTGACAAGATTCTCGGAAGATTTATTTCTGTTTGTAAATTGTCAAGCAATAAAATCGTCAAATGAAATTTCTTTTCAAATGATTAGTGAAATACAATGAGAATTATATTAATATTTGCCGTTCTTGTTTTACAAAATTGGAATTGTTTAGAACAAACGATCTAGTGTTATTTTAATAATGTAAATTAATAAACTATTATTACAACCAGTTTTCCATCGTGGCGGTTAATAAATTTAATATCGGCTGCCTATTGGTCTGTTCAAAGAACTTATTTTCATTATTTTCAAACTATTTCATTTATTTATTATTCGATCCAGGACAATCAAAATATACTATTAGTATTAATAGACCATACATTTATGGTCTATTAAAAGAACCTCGTCGTCGACGAGGTTCTTTTGCCAACGGAGCACTATTCGTTCAAGTGGTAATTAGAATGGAAGAAGAGGGCTTTAATTTTACTAATTTAAGATAAGATAAGATAAGATAATATTTATTTGCTTAAACATGTGTCATACATACAAGAAAAATACATGCATGCAAGATGGTAAGGACATTATTAGGTACAGGCATGTTTGCCACATAGTGTGACGTGCAAATGTCAAGGAATATTATTAATTAATTAAAACATTCTCTTCGAATAACAATAAATGAAGTAGTTAAAGAGCAAAAATAACAAAAATCAAACAGAACATTAAAACAAAAATAAGTTAATAAGATAGTTATACAATAATCCTGTCAAACAATAAAAAATAATATACAATCCAAAAATTAAAAAACAAAAAATATTAAATTAAATCAAATAGCTACTATGTCAATACAAAGCTTTCCTCTAGGAACTCGTTAATGTTATAATATGCTTTATTTACTAGATGTGCCTTCAGTTTTCTTTTCAAGTGTACATTATTAATCTCCTTCCAGCTCTTTGGCAACTTATTGTAGACAATTGCAGCCATATGGAAAACACTTTTGCGCATAAGTGCAGTCCTACAGGGAGGTACACATAGTTGGGTTTGGTCACGCCTGTTCCTGGGGAATTGCTCTGCTCTGCGCGGAAATAACGGAACGGATTCAGCCAGACCGTAGTAAGCTGTTAATAACGCCTCCCTATTGACATTTCGTGACAGCAAGTACAATGCATAGGCACTACTACTAATTCTCTTACTCAGAGAATCTATGTGATCCTTCCAATTTAAATGTCGGTCAATAATTAGTCCCAGAAACTTAGTTGTATTAACCGTGTCAATTGTTATATTATTATATGTTATGTCAAGATTGGAAAATGTCAATAAACGCTGGCTAAAATGCATAATTACTGTCTTACTTAAATTTATTTTTAAATTATTATTGTCTAACCATTGAATAGTATTGATCAATGTTTTATTAATGTCAAATTTATATAAGTCTTTATTATTACAGGGTATAGATATAGTACTGTCATCCGCGAAAAGTGTTACAGGATGGTCAATTGATTTTGGAAAGTCATTTATGTACAGTGTAAAAAGTGAAGGTCCTAAAACACTTCCTTGCGGAACTCCGTAGGTAACAGTTCGTTCCTCCGAAAGAATGTATAATTGGTATACTATATATATAATTGTAGTTTTGATCTAATATTTTAGATGTGGGATTTCCTATAAATATAATATTAGTATCTATGGACAGGCCAAGTTGAGAAAAGTCATGAACTACTTCTATTGTTTTATGCCGTTGTAGGTGAAGTTTGTCTAGTGGGGTTTTTTGACGGGGCTGGATAACGTTCGTTTTTGAGAAATTGATTTAGTCGTTATGGTCCTTCATACAACTTTTAGTGTAGTAGTAGGTCCTCGCTCAAACCAACATTATTCTGGCATGAAGTTAGAAGCAAAATACCGTCAGCAAATAAGACGCATGGCCCTTTTATGGTTTTTGGTAGGTCATTTTAATTAAATTAGAAATAGGAGGCATCGCAATTAGACTCACGTGGGGGAAAAAGTGTTTATTATTTTACTTGCAGACTGAATAGTTGGTATTTCTTTGCTGTTTTCATTATAGAATTATATTTCGACCTGGTTGTTCTCTATTTATTAAATAGGATTTAAACGTGAGTTTTGCCGCGGATCCCTATGCCTTGTAATTTATTCAGTAGAATAAATATACTTAATAATTATAAACACACTTAATCAGACTGATTAGAAAACCCATAGTGATTCTCTTCCCATCCTTGATAGTTATGATCCCGAATTCTTTACTCTTATTATTTCTTTTAGACCGAGAACTTAACGAGTTGTAGGCATTAGTTAGATCTCTATCTAGTTTAGACTTACTAGTCCATGCCTTCTGCTAACCGTTAATGGTTTCTGAGACCATCACGAAGACCATAATATCATCAAGAGCTGCTATTAATAATTTTCCAGATTTTGAGTTTGGTAGGAGACCAGCACGACCTTCATTCCTGGATGCTTTTCGATATTCTGGGTGAATTAGTCTCAATTGTGAATAAATGAGTTGCCATTGGAATTTCAACAGTGTGTAGAATCTGTCCAACTATCTCAGGGAAACAATTGGTAAGAAATGCTTATAAAATGGGATAGTTTACCTTACCAGCATAGTGTACCGAAATGAGAAAAATTCTTACTGTAGTCGAACTAAAGATAAGAAGGGATAAGAAATCTTTTTCTAGTTCTTTTGTTTTTATTTGTTCATAGGCTTTAGGCTTTTGGCTACTTTGGTTTAGTGTATGTATTTCATGTTTATTTTATAGTGTGCGTCTTATTTGTGCTGAATAAACATTTTTTTTTCTTTCATGACTTTTTGACAAACTAAAATATTGAAATAAACCTACAGGTTTAACGTTATAAATTAACATATACTTACATACGACAATGGCAGCAGATTAAATTCTAGAAGTCATTAAACCTGAAACATCAGGGTGACCTCAATTCCTATAAGAGGCTATTATCCGCATTAATTGACCCTAACTTAATCCTAATCCCATCACTCTTAGAAAGTCCAATAAAAAGATCTCCCAGGGCATCTAGTAATTAAAATGGGGCATTTATTGGTAGCCTAGTGTATCTAAATGACATCGTTTGGTCATTAGGATAGATAGAAGTAACAATTGATTAGCATTTCTATAGCAATGACACAACATTTGTGTTCATTAATATTTCAAACTTTTCTTTTAATCATAAACGTTTAAATGTATTTTATAAGGATTCTTCAAGGATTGGGGACCATTTTTTTTTTGCGTGGGAAACTATCAAATAACTTCTCCCGCTCTGGGCGGAGCGGGAAGGGCGTGACAGACTCTTACTGAATAAAACCCACCTGTGTTCCTTCAGTTACATGTACGTTGCCAGGGGCCACGGTATCCCTTTCGGACTTTCCCGCGACTCCGGCAGGCATCGGTCCTAATGGACCCCGTTAGTTGTACTGACATCTCTTTGAGGCGCGCGTGGAACACAACGCGCCATCGACCCCGGCCTGGTCCTTATCGGACGGCGAGCTACCCATTGCTCACCGTCTGCAAGCCCGCGCCTGCGGTGGCCGGGAATCGGCCTGCGATTCCCGACGCCCAGGGCGTCTCCTGCGGCGGCTAAGGGCGTGAGGGTGCAAAATTTGCCTCTCTCTCACGCGTTCCGCCTCCTCCTTCGCGAGCATTACTGCTTCGCAGAAGAAAATGACGGCCTCCCATGGCCTCTCGCTCCGTACCATGGCCTGGACCAGGACCGGACGCGAGAGATCACCGCCACCGATCACCTCCACGAAGACGCGGCGATGCTCTGCCCAAGCCACTGCCACTGTATGCTCCACTGTGTCCTCCGGGCGATCCACACAATGATGACACCCGGGTGTTTCCTCCCGCCTTAACCGGAACCATGTCCGGTAAGGACCTGCGTCAGGCGGAAGGTGAGGACGCCGTGGATTGGGGACGTGAAGAGACTTTGTTTTAGTATTTTTGATATTATAAAGTCTACTATATTCAATGCTGGAGTTAGCTGTCTGTCAGTAATATTGAAAAATATATTTCACATTTTGAGAGATATTTAAGGTCAATGGAGATGTAAACATATAAACCGTAGTAGTACCCTACTTATACCTTATTCCGCTCCTATTTTAGAACCTATGAGGACAGTTTCGTTTCAATGACAATTTAAACTACTAAAATAATCTACTAAATTGACACTAAGTTGTAAACAAGTATAAAAGATGAACCCTTTATCCACCTTTTTGTTAAAAACGCAGATATCAAATTGCAAAATTTTCGAAGTGGTAATCAATATACTATGGCTCGGGTCCAAGCGTGGAATCAGGGAGTCATAACTTAGGATAGCTAGAACGTGATTCAAAGTCAAAGTTTTTATTTGTTAAACATAGATGTAACATAGATGTTAAGAATAAACTATATTTTGCCGTTTACGGCGTATACAGAATTTTTTTAAAAATTAAATGACAAGCAAAATCAAAGCTAAAGTATATCCTGATACAAAAATTCAAAATATTGCGAACAAAATTTATTTAGAACATATTTTCAGCCGACAATCCTCGATTTTTAGGGTTCCATAGTAAACAAGGAACCCTTATAGTTTCGCCATGTCCGTCTGTCTGTCCGCGGCTTAGCTCAGACACGGTTAGTACTAGAAAGTTGTAATTTGGCATGGGTATACATATTAATCACGCCGACAAAGTGGTAAAATAAAATCAAGAACTATATATTTTTTTTAGAGTACCTGCCCTACATGTAAACTGGGTGGGTGGAGATCCCATGGTGTGGAGTATCGTTGGAAAGGTCGTTAAAAAATTGTTGAAATTTTTCGTCGGTAATTTATAAAAAAAACAGCTGTTCCGTACATTTTACCGCGTAGGTGTTGCATTTTTCTATGAAACAGCAGATTTTTTTTTAAATTACTGACGAAAAATTTCAACGCAGGGTTCAGAGTCATGTACTGAATCCATGGTAGCCGGCTTTGCGTCGATGTCTCCCTGCCGCCACCCTGTATATCTTAATCTTAATAACTTAATTTTCTTTTTTTAATCTTTAATCTTTATAAGTAATTTCTTCTTATCAATTTGTACGCCCCGATACGCGGCTGAACATGAGAACATTTCTGTATTTAATATCTTTTATGCAATGTACACCATATTTATACAAATAAATAAACTTACTTACTTAACACACAACATCTTTCATTATTTCATGAAACACTCTCATTTAATCACACTTATGGGAAATATTTAATTATAATTAATAAGGATATTTTTTTTAATTAGGTGTCGGAACCCGCACCTGTTTGAAAACCTGTTAAGAACTTACTTACGAGACATTAGAGGTTTTTGTAACGAGTTGCCTTTTAAGAAAAACTCAAGGTTAAGAGGAGTATAAGAAAAACTCAAGGTTAAGAGTTTAAGGATGAGAGTTTAAGAAAAACTCGAGGTTAAGAGTTTAAGAAAAACTCCAAGGTTAAGAGTTATGAGTTTAAGAAAAACTTTAAGTTTTTCTTAAACTCCTCCTTAAGGAATTTAAGAAAAACTCAAGAAGAGTTCCCTTTGAGAGAGAAGTTTAAGTTCAAGGCTTACAGATGCGGTACCTACACTACTCGTTAAAGAAGCCCTCTAACGAGTAGTGTAGGTACTGCTTGATAAAAATGATAATACAAAATTTGCCTAATTGGTTTAGTAGTTATGAGAGTGAGAGTTGATGTTATGTAAAGATAGTGTATGTGAGAGAACTCAAGTAAAAAAGAGAAGAGTTTACCCTTTGAGCATAGTTTATTTTTACCCTTTCAGAGAGAAGAATTTACCCTTTAAGGAGAGGATTTTATCTTTTATGAGAAGAGTACCCTTTAAGAAAGATGAGTTCCCTTTGAGAGATAAGTTTAGAGTTTAAGGTTTACACGTGGGCTTAATTAACGAGCTGTGTAGGTACCGCTCGAATAAGAGTTTAAAAGTTACACAAGGGCTTATTTAACGATTTTGTGTACTGCTCGAATTAGAGTTTAAGAGAAATAGAATGGCTGAAAAGCCTAGGTTCAAAAGTTAAGAATAAAAAACATTGTGGGATACAAAATTTGCCTAATAGTTTCAAGTAGTTACGAAGAATTTATAATTAAATCAAAGTAAAATAACTACTCGTAAGAAACAAAATAATATATAAAGAGTCTACGGTTGACTCTGTTGGAGAGCATTTAGGACAGTTAGTGATTTTCGCATCTTTCAGGCCAGATTTAAAGCAGATAAAGTATCTTGGTTTAGTACAAGATATTAAAGTATGACCCGTAAGTTTAAGGATTGATCTAGGGGTGCCTTTAGGAGGAAGATACTCCAGTAAGTAAGAAGGTTTTACTTTCAGAGAAGAGAAGCAATAAAAGGTTAAGAAGTAAAGGTTTTCAGGTAAAAATTATAAGCTCAACTACCTCAAAAAATAAGGTGAAGTTAAGTCGAAAGGTTATCCGGTAAATTTTAATACTAGAAGTTCTTTTTTTTTTATGTCGAGCGCACTCTTAAACGTCTCACGCCAAAAATCAAGAGAAAAAAATGAGTGAGAACGATCGCGCTCTCAAAACTCAAAAATTTAATTGAAACAGTCAACTTGACCGGTTTAATTTCACTTTTAATATAAGGACGAAAATACCGTTGTTTTAAGTGTAACATTTCGAAATGTTGGTAGAATACCCATTTGGCTTCGATTAAGCTTCGATCCATTTCCGATCGAAACAGCCATTATGTGTTAAACGCTTCTGTGTAGTCACAATTATAAACTTTATCTTCAAGTGTGACAATAACCGTTTCAAAGTTTGAAGCATTACCTGCATCTCAGAATTTATCTAACTTATTGTGTGCTTATTTTATCACAAACTAAGAAAATTCTCCGTAGCCACCTACGGTTTTATTGATCTGCGAAGATTTAATTCCCCTGGGTAATCGAAATACCGGGTATCGATAACCAGACCATTAGAAAGCTGTCCAGTTTGCATTGCAAATTGATAGAGATTGAACATCGCCCCCAATAAATGTCAGGACAATACTGATCGTCTTAACCCGAACTGTCACCCCCACTGCTTGCCCTTGTAAGCACTTTTATCGACATGGTATTGGAACGCTTCTGTGGACGCCTGAAAAAAGTGATCTTTTCATATCAGCAATTTTATGCTAAGCGCTTCCGAATTCTTATAGGTTTCGGTTGAAGAGAGGGATCCCACGGATTCCATAATCTCTTTCCTTCACATGCTTGACAAGCTAATGTAGTCCAAAAAAAAATCATTAAGTGTCTTTTACCTTGAGCAGTTCCATTCGGTCAATTTGTTGGGGGCAGAGAGTTTGATTCAGATCATCCATGAAAATATTACCCAACCAGGTGGTCAGGTATCTCACGAACAAGAAAAAAGTGATGCCTACCGATAGCCTAGCAACAAATCCGCCAATTTTATTTTTGATATTTCAAATTATATGTTTTGATACTTCAAATGATATTTTATTCATATTACGAGTATCATATCTTAAATAAGATCGTTTTTGACAACTATATTAAGGACGGTAATTTAAAATAGGGCCCACGTTTCACTGCTTTCATTTTTCGTTTTCGCTGCTTAGAGGCGTCAATTCAAGACATATAAAGTATATATCCCCTTTGCTCATCAGCACACGCCGAAATCGAAGATTGGTCTAAAAGTAAAATGCTAATTGGAACGAAATCATTGCTGGGGAGTCGTCCGTTTTATTTATATCACACAGAACAAGTACTTTCAGCTAAATCAATACAGAAACAAAACAAAATCGTCCCAAATCTTGATGGTGTTCTTTACAAACAAGAGGTAAGCGCCTCACGTTTTCCAATTTCCTGGGGAGAGGCAGTGTGTCGTACGATGCGTTATTGTTCCCTTATTGCGATCCCACCTCCTTGTGAGGCTTTTCCTTGATGTTTGGACTTTTTTAATGATTATTATTCGGTGTGAGAACTATCATTGATAACAGTTATCTAGCTGCTAGTGGATAATTGTGTTTTATAAACGATTCCCTGGCAGGTTCTAATTACGGTGTTTTTTTATATACAATTCCCTGTTTGGTTTAAAATTTCCTATCTGGTTTAAAAATTTCCTACCTGATTTAAAATTACCTGTGTGGTTTAAAATACGATTCTCTTATGGGTTTTTCTATAATTTTGACGACGACGAATCCCGACCGTGAAAAAGGTACGTTCGGGTTTAAAACTAGTCGGGCAAACCCAAAACATGCAGGAAGTGAAATAATAAACATCGCAAAGCTTGCAGCCTGTTATATTATGTCGTCGACTTGTAATTTGCCTAAATTACCTAAATTATTTACGTTATATTTACCTGCTAGGGCTTTTTATAAGAGGAATCCAAAACGAGGATAAAGGCATATTTTTTTGTAGTAAAACAAACACGACCTTTTTGTTAATAATATTAGTATGTAAAAAACACGGATTTTTGAATTTTATTACGCCCCTCATTAATTCAATTACAAAAAATTAAAAAAATACTGGAGTAAAAATGGTGTCAAATGTATGTTATTTGATACTAATGAGATGTTTGACAGATAGATTATACTTTATTTAGACACCAAAATACGCACAGCTCTACAATATTGTTAATATATATGGGGTTATATAGGTTCTTCAAATTGGATAGACTATTCACATAGCTCCAATTTTTGGATCGCCCAAGTAATTGCTTAAAGAATGCTCGAGTAAAAGCAAGATCAGGATCTTCCTCAAGTAGTGACATATGACATAACCCACTCTTGAGTGATCCCCATGAATATGTGTGTGACTTGCCAACTGCAATATTCTAGGTCTTGTATACTTAATTCAGCCTCTTATTTTTCTCAAAAAATATCTCCAACCATTCAAACTCGTAAAATTCAAAAACCTTTTTTAACATTCTAGATTGTATATTCGCCAAAAATATCCAAAAGATAGATCACTCTCTAAATATCTAAGCGTTGCTATACGTATTTTTTTCTAATTAGCCGTTTTTTGTTTTGTGTTATATTTTTTTACTTTAAACAGCATAAACAAAGAGGCCAAACTGAACACATAAACATGCTTCAGTATGGCCTGACCAAATGCATGCACTATGCCGGCTTCACTGTTTGATTTCACACTCCTCTTTTGGTGATATTACTGTAATTGCTATTTTTAAATAGATGGTCATACTCGCCCTGCAGGATTTTAGATAAGCTTTTAAAGAAGTTAAAATGTCCTTAATTTCAATTATGTACATATGAACATGCTTCAGTATGGCCTGATCGAATGCATGCGATGTGCCGGTTTGACTCCTTTATCCGTTACTCCATTTTTTTATTATAATATGGTCATACTCGCCCTGCAGGATTTTAGATGAGCTTGTAAAGAAGTTAAAATCTCTTCAATTATGTACATATTTGTTCATGTTCAATCTATACCATTAAGCTGTACGTAATATTAAACAATACAATATTGCTAACGAATTATTTTTTTCTTTTCTATTGTCAATTCACACGCATTATACAACTTTAATGGTAAAAAAAAGATGTTTACTGTGATATGACTGATGAAAAACTTGTTGACGGCTACGGCAAAGTTCCGCTGGAGACCTAGTTGTTCAAGACAGCAGGGCGTCCCGACTTTATTAATTCGTTGACAGTTTTGCTAGGAAATATGAAATAATCCGCTCATTTTCACACGACTATTATCATAAAACGATTTCCATATCGATTTTTCAAACTAGATAAACTAAAGCCGTACAATTAATAAATTTTAACCCTTCGTTTTTTTTTTTATTGTAAAAGTGATTGGGGCAAAATATTATTTATAATTTCCATGTTACAAACTTATTTCATAATTGACTTTAAATACATAGAGATACGACATAATTATAATTTGAGTACAATGATATAGCCCTATTTTTTAAGATATAGCCCTATTTAATTATATTCTAAGGTTCCTCATAATCATGCATGCTGTTGAAGGATCCCCTTCTAACCACCGCGATAGTATTACCGAGAAAGGTCCAACCTTTATTATTTATGATAAAATGCGACCATATTTCTAAGTGTCGGTGTTGGAGATCAATTTAGCTTCGCCTACAGTATCGGCAGCTTTACTCCGTCCAAGCATTAGTCTTTGTGATATCACCTTTATTTTGTGTCTATATTTTGCTGAAAATGTGTAGTCTCTCGGAAAATTGGAGATATTTTAAACCATGATCCGCAATTCGATATTTTAAGCCTAACGTTGGGACTTTGTAGAATTTTGATAATGGAAGTTCCTTTTATTCAAAGCTTCTTTTAAAAGCTTGTTCTCATTTCTTAAGTATACCTACTGGCCATTAGGTGGGTACCTAATACCTACGTGGACAATGAAACGAAACATGATGTATTGACTTAAATCGCTACATGTCTATTCTGCACATCAACCTATAATATCATAGTGTGCGACACGTGGCTATTTCTCATTTCCCGGTGACAAGTGAATGTTTGCTGACGCATTTGCGGTCGCTTGCTGGCAACGCAAATAAATAGAAACGATGTTTGCGACGAATCCGTTCAAATAGAGATCACTGTGGATCGTTAGTTGAGGCTTTTAACGTCAGTATAAGGCTTCTTACTTTCTGGTAAAAAACAAGCAGTAATAATTGCCACGTTGGATAGCAATACTTAACCTTCGGCAAAAGTAACAGGCTAGCCTTTGAATCACAGGAAGTGTAAACCAACCGTTTAGAAAGTATTACATTTTGATCTTAGTGTGTAAAGTTGTAATTTGTCATCATCGCACTTGAGGCGGGATTAGAGCAATAGCCGAAGGCGAGGGCAAAATGAAGCCGAGAGTGCAATGAAAAATGCTCACGCATATCAAACGACGATTTGCATTAGAAAAACAAACAAAATTTCATAAAGCAAAAAACTTTACAAAGTCGGTGAGCACTCGAATCCCACGACCCCGACGGATTATTAGGCGTACATTAGGGTGGGCCACGAATGTATGGAGAAAAAAAAAGTGGTTAATTTAAATAAGTAATAGTGATAAAAGGGTGTTATAGTACGTGTTTAATTTATATACAAAAGATATTCAAGATTGGATATCATATTCTGCCTCCGAATTGATCTCGAAGTTTTGAAAAATTTAACAAAAAAAGCTATTTTAAGAATCTTTTTAGAACAAAAAAATACAAGATATAATGTACTTTTTTTCTAATAAAACGCAACGTAATAGGATATATTCATTTATTAAAAAAAATAAAGAATCAATACGCAGTAAAAGGATGTTAATTATTATTTTTAATTAACTACAAAATCCTTCTTGCTGTCACCTCACTTCATTCCGTAAATAATCAAAACAATGACGGTTATTGATTGGTTTTAAGAAGCTGATTATATTTGAATGTAAATAACATGAAAAACGTATTATAAGTCTCAATTTCAGTTATTCTTATTGGTTCTTGAAAGTACCCCTAAAAAACCAAAATTTTAAAACTTCAAAGCTTATCCGGAGGCTGTTAATCAAAATAGAAACTTACAATACTTTGCATATTTAATTTATACTGCATATAGCACCCTTTTATCACTATTACAATTAAAAAAAAAAAAACAAAATGACCCACCCTAGCGTTACATGCCGAGATGTTTTAAATCATTAAAAAATTATTTTATGCAGTAGATCGCTAAAGTTTTTCTGCAATTTCTTCTTCAATCCTGCAGACGGGTCAGACGCAAATGATATCAAACACAAAGATTGAGCTCTTAAAAGCCCCTATTCCAATGTTTGCGTTATAAAATTACTAGCTGCTGCTCTCCAGGAGTTATTTCTTTAAACATATAGTTGCCATATTTTTCTGCTGCAGTTTGAGAGTTCTTGCATTTTAGACTAAATTGGTTTAAAGTATTGGTTACGGTTCTCAGACTAAGACTTTCCTGGTCAACATTTCAATGCTTTACAGAAGACAGGAATACCGGTAAACGAATACTAGAAATTTTGCGGACGCGAAAGCCACAAAGTAGAAAGCCAAGTGAAGTGTGGCTTGTTGCAGTCTCGCTCGGTCGTCCAGACCCTATAACATTACGTTTAGCACGGTGAGGAGCTAAACGTAAGTCACAAATAAAATGAGATCAGAGGAGCGATATGTAGCCAGGGACGTGGAGCGGGAACAACAGGCCGTAGAGGAGCAGCGGTCTGGAGTAAGGAACACGAAGCAAGAGCAGAGTCGCAGCCAGGAGTAAAGAACGCGGTGCAGTAATAGCAGGCAGTAGCGGAGGGGCTTGAATTCCTCACGCTCAGCAGGTCCAGGAGCAGCAGACAGTAGCGGCTACGGCGCCGTACGCCGGAGAACCCGGACGTCAGACGCCTCCCATGGACGGAGTGCCTGAGGCACTAGATGGATGGGCTAGTCCCCGGTGCCCGCCGGATAATAAAACTACGACTTGTAGATGATAGCCGTAGATTGAGTTTATTTTCAAGGCGACGCCGGGTTATATACTAGTCTTACGGAAGTACATTTTAAAACATTTTGAATATTTGAAATATAAGTCAAAATACTTCATAATTACATACATGACGGCCACTAACTTATTCGACTAGTGACAGTGTAGGCCCGCCTTTACATTAGAGACTAACTTAATCATGGCAGGTTATTTATAGAGAAAAACAAATATTACAGGTGACAATGACAAAAATGTTAGAATATAAAATATTCTAAGATTTTTACAAAAAGATGAGGTATGCTTTCCAGTGTTTAAAAGTGAGTAATATAAGTGTCGTGTGGTTTGTATGGTACGATACCACGTAAATGAACTAAAACATGCGGTTCCCGGAATAACACAAGCCACACAAATTTATATAAATGTGTTTCGTATGATTTCGTCAATATTGTCCAAAAGGGGTGTCACTATTTCCATAGAACGGAATGATGTTATAAGCCGTTATTTTATACAAAACTATAACTTCACTGTACACCTACACAATAGACTGAACTAGGCGTCTTTATTTCACACCTATTTACTTTTCCGGGGTAACTTAGCCGGCTAGTACAGTACCTACTTGGCAACTAAGTTGGAGAAGCAAGCGGTCGCAACGTCACAGGACAAGTTTGGAACGAATATTTTGTTGAATATTCTATGACAGTTCATTGGTATTGTCTTCTATAACGTCATCCTTTTTTGTTGGATTTTTCGACATTCTATTTTAAGTGTGGTTTACCTTTTCAAAACGTGACGGTCGCGTCTTCGGAAATAAATATGTACGCACCTCTGACTTTTCGGATTCATGTGCGTATTGTATAATTATCACTTGCTTAAAAAACGATGAAGGAAAACTTCATTTTTTTTGTCTTTTTAAATATAATTTAATCTTATTTTAATTTTATGATTGTCTGTGTAATTAACTAATTACTCATGACCTGTATATAACTTGTATGTGTGGTGCAAACTGTTAATATAAGTTGGTATTTTTTTTTATAAATAAATAAATCGTGAGTAAACCAGCATGCCAAAGATATTTATCGACGGCATGTGAAACCAAGTCAGAGGCCCATGGGCGGCTTTAAAACTCTGACACCAAGTTAGTCACTTACCACAAGAAAAGAAGAGAAGAAATTAAATGAAAACATGGTCAGTAGCAGTTTGTTGGAATCTCATGTTCAGCTATGGACGCTAGAGTTGATGATCTTTCATGACCCTATTTTATCCCTAACTTTGATACGCATAATTAAAATATGACCCACAAACATCAGCTCGTATTGACCCACATTTTTAACGTCCCATTGAAATATTCAAGAACCATTCACGTATTATACGCAGTACGCTTGTCCTATCACGATGTTCGGTTTAATGCTCACATTGGGGCGTAAAAAATGTGTACAAGTACACTTCGGTCCCATAATGCTGGCATAAAATTTGTTGGCCGCGGTATTAAAGACTCCTTTATATGCCAACAACACCTAAACGTGCGTTTGTGTAGTAAAATATGAATTTTGGGTATATTTAAGGGATTATTATTGACTTGCTTTGTGGTAATCATTTCCCTACAGTTGTTAAATTATATGAGGCTGGGAGATCAGTTTGTTCCTATGAATAAACCTTTGACTGACCTTCCATATCGCATTTTTTATTAGCTTGCTTTTACGTGTGATGATGGAATAATTGTGAATTGATTTTTCCCTCTTCACATTGTTGTTCTATTAGTTCGAATTAACTTTTTAAGTAAAATGTTGCGAAAATTCCTTTTTATCTTCTTTTCTGGATAACTAATCAAAACACGACATAGAAGAAAATATGACGAAAACCTTGTCCAAACTTCGCTAGTTTTAGTCCATTTTGTGGATTCATGTCGGTGGATATGAAAGGAACATTCACTCCTTATGGTTTAAAAAAAAAGGTAATTATTTTAAACAAATTTCTGTGTCAACCTAAATAAGTTCTTTATACTTTCATAACCTGTGTCACCCTGCATTGCTTTAATTGCCCTTTTCTTGTCACAATCCTTTTCTGATAATCCAAATATTGATAAGAAGACCCATATGACGTTACTTATCTTGGCCATGTGATTATCGAGGCATAAATATTTACTCATAATATATACATACCTGTACAGGAATATTTAATAAATTTAAGAATTTTACTATACCTTTCTCTTTTTAGACATATTCCATGAGATTCTATTCATTGATAAAAATTTGAGCAAAATCTTCTGTAATGAGAGAATGCCAGATTAAAAATCCAGTTATTACAGAACCTAAATGATAATCCAAAGAATCACTCCGTATTGGAAGATGATTATTGTATCCAAAACCTAGTTTTAATGTGGTACTGAAGATATGAACACTATTATGGAGATTTCTATCCATGACCTGTGGCTTCAGGACTCCTTACTAATGAACCTAATACTCTTGATATACCTATCTGTTTCAACCCCCAACCCAACGTTATCAACAGCATTGACAAAACAGAGAACGGATCAGTAAAGGAATAATTCGGTACCCCTCTACCTGTATTTTTACCCAAGGATCGAAATATATAATAATAATATAGTAGCACAGCAAAAGTTCAGCCTTCGAAAAATTTATCACTCCGACGACTTCAAAAACAATTTTAGTTTGGCAATGAATGATGATATTCTTCCCTACATTTTTTTCGGAGTTTGCAAACTTTTGAGATAGGTTTTTTGGATTGTTTTAGTTGTTAAACTTTTCTTTTTTCAATCGATTTGGACAATAAATTATGAGACATAAATTTGACTTTTAAGCGACTTTTTGATCTGTCAGTTTACTTATTAAATGTTATCGTTTCAACGATTTTTTTAATAATCTATTTTGAACGAATAAACCATCAATTAAATTCTGTGGCCGCTTTAAAGTCCACACAGATAGGCCGTAGGTATTGAAAGTATAAACAGTGTAGGGTATCGTTACGTTTAGCCGGGTTAGCTAATCGTAAGTCACACGATTAAAAAGATATTATTAAATACTGAAAGGATGAAAATTACAAAGGATAAATAGAAAAGAGATAGGAGCGTCAGGTTGAAGACTGCGGTTTCAGGCGAATCTGCAGCTCGAGGCGCTATGCGCAGAGGCATAATATAACATAACCTCACGCCTCTATTCCCTGAAGGTTTAGGCAGAGGTGAACCTATATAGTACAATCACATTTCGCCAGTTATGTCGTGTGTCAGTTATGACATTCTTAAGTCCCATGTAAAAGGGGGCGAGCCTATTGAAATCAATCGGGCACAAATCCAGACTCCGGGCTGCTACTGAAAAATTCCAGATGGAAAATTCAATTCAAAATTCAAAAAATTCAGAAGTCATTTATTCAAACTAGGCTGAGAATCAGCACTTTTCGAACGTCAAAATTACATAAGACAGTCCCCCAAAAACGCCCACCCTTCACCACTTCCTAGTGCTTAAGCTGGGAAGAAGTGGCGCAACAAACTCCCCAGCAGCACAGCTGTCTGTTCAGTTGGAAAAACTTGATTCTATATAATAATGCTTTAATGCAAAAATAATTTACATAAGCACAAATTGCAATTAACTCATAAAATAAAAACATTTTAATGAGTAGATTATGTCAACAATAAATGAAAACATAATTTAAAATAAATTGACTTACAGTCAAATAAAATAATCCAAACAATTATATGAGCTCATATACGAGTAGTATCATGTAGTCTTTGATTCTAAAAACACTTGTTTGTTGCTTGGGGTACATTGGAGTAGCTTAATTAGTCCCAAGCCTTTTTGTCGTCTAAGTAATCTTTAACTTTATAGAAACCTTTTTGACATAGTTTCTGTTTAATAAATGATTTAAATTTATTGAGGCTCAGTTTTTTGACATGGAGTTTGTTGTACTTTGGCACTTAAATGAATTACTAATTTTTTTGAGCCTAGTCCTCGGCACATGAAATAAATCTTTGTTTCTAGTATTTAAGTTATGAATGTCGCTGTGTTTAGAATATAGATTTATATTCTTTTTACATGAATCAGGTTCTCATATACATATTGAGACGCGACCGTCATTATGTTTATTTCCTTAAATTTATCCCTCAGTGAATGCCTACAACTTAGGTTATAAATTGCCCGAATGGCACGTTTCTGCAGCACAAATATAGCCTGAAAGTCGGCCGCATTTCCCCACAACAAAATGCCATACGACCATTACACTATGGAAATAACTAAAGTATACTAATCGAGCTGTTTCTCATATCAGTCAAATGACGGATTTTATACACCGCGTAGGCTGCAATAACACTATGCCCGACTCAGACCTAAAAAAAAACTTAAAACTTTAAAACTTTTCTTTTTAACCTAAAACTTTAAACTTTCCCATTGATAAAAAGCCAGCAAGAATAAAAATTTGGTATATTTACAAAAGAGATTATAGTAAAGTCAACTTAGATAAATTCTTAACTTATTTATCAGCACTATCTTGGTCTGAAGTATATGATCAAGAAAACATAAATTCAGCTTTTAACACATTTCATGATACGTTTTGCTTATTTTACAATCTTTGCTTTCCGATTAACAAAGTAAGAATGAATTCAAACTGCAAGTCACCAAGATGGATCACAACAGGAATTAGAAAATCGAGTAAACACAAAAGAAAACTAAGGTATCGCCAATACATGACCAAATCTGTTGACGATACATCACAATATTCAAAATACAGTAGTATTTTCAAAAAATGTATAAGTCGATCTAAACATCTCATAAACTCTAGAATAATGTCATCGACAAAAAATAAAGGCAAAGCAGCATGGCAGATAATAAAAGATAAAACTGATAACATAAACATAAAAACCAATATTGATTCAATCAAACACGACAATAATATTATAACCTTACCGATAGAAATTGCTGAAACTTTCAATAACTTTTTTATTAATATTGCTAAAGGATTTCATAATAAGAATTATACTGAAGAAAACAAACACACGATCGATTTACAAAGTATGACGCAAACTATGTTTTTAAACCCATGTGGAGAAAATGAAATAAGAAATACCATCATGTCCCTTAATAACACCAAATCGGTTGGATTTGACGGTATAGTAACTCACGTTCTCAAATCTTGTGCTACCATTATATCCCCCAATCATTGAACACTTAATTAACCTCTCTTTCTGGCAAGGTGTTTTTCCAGAAAGACTTAAGCAATCTATTGTGAAACCAATGTTTAAAAAAGGTGAAAAAAATGATTTATCCAATTACCGTCCAATAACATTAATATCCAACTTTTCAAAAAATTTAGAAAAAGTCATGCATTATCGTCTCATGAATTATTTAGAAAAATTTCAAATAATTAAAGAACAACAAAACGGCTTTCAAAGGGGAAAATCCACAACTCTAGCAGCTTTTACATTAATAAAAAGTGTGATCGAAAAATTAGATAAACGCATACCAGTATCAGTAATTTTCTTTGACATGAGCAAAGCATTTGACTTTGTCAACCATGAACTACTTCTACGAAAATGCAATAGCTACGGCATCAGGGGAATAGCTTTTGATTGGATCAATAGCTATTTATCGAATCGAGAACAAAAAGTAGAAATAACCTCATTAAATAAAAAAGGTGAGTCCACTTCGTTTAGTTCTAAATTTAGTCCGACAAAATCAGGAGTACCACAGGGAAGCATTCTTGGTCCTTTACTTTTTATAATTTACATCAACGATTTACCTACGGCTCTCCATCATCAATGTATACTTTTTGCTGACGATATTTCTGTCATAGTATCAGATGATAATAAATCAGAATTAGATCACGAAAAACAAATAAACGATACAGTAAAACAAGTATTAAAATGGCTCGAAAATAATAATCTCTGTGCGAATTTAAGTAAAACAAAATACATCAATTTTCAAAATTATAATTCTAAACCAAAATCATATAAAATCGCTTGTCAAGGACAACCAATTAGTGAAGTTAAAGAATACAAATTTCTAGGACTAATTCTCGACCATCATTGTAATTGGAAATTACATATAGATTACCTGGGTAAAAACATAAACCAATTTGTATTTGCTCTAAAACGTTTAAAATGTACCGCTAGTGAAGCAGTTGCTCTTACTGCTTACCACGGATATGTTTCTTCGTTACTCAGGTATGGTCTTCTACTCTGGGGTAACTCTACAAACATAAATGAAGCATTTTTGGTACAGAAAAAATGCTTAAGAGCTATCTGCGGTATAAGTCCCTTAACATCCTGCAGACCTCTGTTTAAAAAATTTAAACTCCTAACCTTAACGGGACTTTATATAATGCAAGCTAGTGTTTTTGTAAAAGAACACTCAATTTTTTTTATGGAATGTGATTTAAATTCAAAATATACCCGTAGAGACCCAACAAGATTAAGAATGCCCACACACCAAAGTACATTATGCCATAAAAATTGTTTTATCACAGCAGTTAAAATTTTTAACAATATCCCAAAAGATATTAGGGAACTCCCTCTGAAATATTTTAAGTCTAAATTACATAAATGGCTCATAGATAATACTTTTTATAGTGTAAAAGAATTCTTTGATAAGAAAGTAAATGATAAATATTGTTACTGATTTACTGATAGAAATATACTGCTTAGATTTAAAACCGTTAATAAACATTGTCAACATTTTAGAATTACACTTTTGTATTAATAAGTATAATGACTGTTGCCTATACTTCTGTTATTATTGATGCGAGTTGCATAATTTTTAGGAACTACTTTTCCTAAAAAATATTTGTATGCCAGTCCATGGCGAGACATGTAGATCATAACCCTATTATTAAGACCATTATTGTACCATGTTTAATGCAAATAAATATATTCTATTCTATTCTATTCTACCTAAGACCTCATGCTCAGCAGTAGCGTTTGTGAACACAAGACCAACGAGGCAGTCCTAAAATACAGTTTTGAATGCTAAAGCAGTAAAATAATGCTTCCCAGAGGTAATGAGTGTTCAAAAATATACAAAAAGTGAGTAATACTAGTGTCATGCGATTTATAAGGTAAATAAACTTAAGATGTGGTTTTTTATAGCAAACAAAATAACACAACAGGAAGGTTGTGGTAAAGTTTCTTCCTTCAGGATAAGAATCTGTTACAAGCTGACCCTCGCCGTGATAGCCGGATATGATGGCGACAGACACAAAACTTTACATGTGTACAATTTTACAAAATAGTTAATATGTAGAAAAAAATTGCGTACCATGGAAATTACAAATATGTGTGAGAACAATCTACAATTATTTACGTCATGCTTCCTGGCGGAACCACCTTTGCTGTAACAACTTTAAGTTACATGAAAAAATCTATGGAATGTCTATAAAATTCTAGTCCTATTATAAAAAAGTCTATATCTCTAGTTTCGACGTAAACTTATAATTAAAGTGGTTCCGCTGCAGAGTATCCTTCCCGGCGGAACCACCATGATATTTCTATTACTATAGATAGTATAAGCAAATACGTATATATAGTATCAAATAATTCTATAACAATTCTATATTGTACCAGCACCCCCAAATCCTCAATCTATATTAAATTTGTATAAGAACTTACGACACCATAATCTTTTTCGTAGAAATGGTCATGAGCGCCTGAAGTAACAAAAAAGCAGACTCAAGTTTTCCGTAAATTAATAAAAGGTTGTTTTAGTTCAGGCGTTACTACTTAGACTATTTCATCGAGTTAAATAATAAGTACTAAAACATTGAAACACAACATACTGTATTTTTTATTCTCGATCAGAACTATATTGTTTGGTATTTCGGTTCGCACTGTAAAATTCTGTGGATTGAATGATACTTCTGTGGATGTTCTAAGTTTAAGATGTTCTTATTTTTTTTTTGAGGGTGGGAAATTATCAAATAACTTCTCCCGCTTTGGGCGGAGCGGGAGGGTGTGTCAGACTTTTGCTGACTAAAACCCACCCGTGTTCCTTCCGTTGCCTGTGTGCCGGGGTCGCGATATCCCTTTCGGACAAACTCGCAACCCTCGTACATTATTCTTTCGCTTTATTATTTAAAAAAATTGGACAAAATTTCAGCGCATCATCATCATCATCATTTCAGCCAAAAGACGTCCACTGATGAACATAGGCCTCCCCTAAGCACCGCACTTTGACCGATTCTGTACTTCCCGCATCCAGCGGATTCCTGCGGCCTTCACAAGGTCATCGGTCTATCTCGTGGGAGGCCTTCCAACGCTTCGGGGTAACGCCACCTATTACGTTCATAACATGCTCATAATAAGAAACTCAATCCCATCGGCCCCATCTTCAATGGCGTCACATCTATGAGCTGCCTCTGATTACAATAACCTCAACCTTCAATAAGGATACATCCTTTGTTATCATGTTTATTACATACCGTACATAACCAGTTCCAAGAATATGGATGTTTTGCTTTCTTTGGTTTGGGGATGCTTGATACGTGGAATAACTTTGCTACGTGCGTCGTACGTGCCTTTCACTAGAAGACAATATTTTTATATTATTAGCTGCGGCCCGCGGTTTCACCCGCATTAGTCTCGATCCCGTGAGAATATCGGGATAAAAGTATTCTATGTCCTAACCCAGGTCATGATCTACCCATGTGCCAAATTTTATCTAAATTTGTTCAGCTATTTTAGCGTGAAAGTGTAACAAACAAACAAACAGACTTTCGCCTTTATAAAATTACTAGCTTTCACCCGCGGCTTCGCCCGCGTGGAGTTCAGAAATTTATTATTCCACGGGAACGTACTGCCGGGATTAATAGTACAAGTAGATACTATATGTTAATCCAGGTTATAAACTATCTGTGTGCCAAATTTCATCCAAATCCGTTCAGCCGTTATTGCGTGATTCAGTAACAAACATACAAACGTTCACATTTATAATATTACATATATATTAGGATTATTGTTAGGATTGGGATAGATGTATGTGAGAATACGAGAATACCTGTTTATTACTAGGTTTTCAACAGATTTTTTTTTTCCTTTTATTGCCATTTGCAATCGGTCGTCAGACCATAAGCGAATTTGTTCCATGTCAAATGTCATTGTGGTGGAGCAGCCAGTGCTGCGCCTCCCACTCATAGAAGGTGGTTCCTCTTTAGCCTTTTTACCACCGCTGTCAGTTTTAACAGTTCCGTAACTGACATTAAATGGACTACTAATAATGACTACTGACTAATGAGCTTATTCCTTTTCGGCGATTCGACCCCGTGGATGGCAACCTCCATAGGTTGTTCACCTATCCTTAGCGTCACGAAAGCCTCCAAATGGGTAATCCCCAGTATCTGAAGCAGAGTTGAGGTGTTCTTGGCAATCGAGTTGAGGTGTTCTTGGCAATCGAGTCTAGGTCGTCTGCCGGGTTCTTATGCCTTAGGGACGGATAGATGGGACTTCGGTCCCAAATTGGCTCACAAATTTCTCATCGATATACCAAGCTGTGTATTCGGTGTAATTTTCCTCAAAGAAGAATGTTTTGTGGGGGCTGAGATTAATTCCGAGGAGAGATAAATTCCTCTTGTTCTTATCTACACATATCACTTTACCTTCGGGGCTCTGGGCCATATACTTAGTAGTGGAGTCATCACTATATCTTAAGGTCAGAATCCTCATTTCCATTTTTGCCATTCTGTAGTTGGCGAAAATTTGTGACAGCCTTGACCACGGCCAACGCTTCAAACTCGTATGTATGAGTAGTAGTAGTAGTAGGATTTTTTGTAAACTATTTAATTAAACATGTAATTTAAATGTATTCTACAAATAACTTCTGAAATGTCACGTATAACAGCTAGCCACTAACTCGATTATCCTAATAAAAAGCTCCCACCTTTTCATCCCAAGCCTTGCACTTTTAATCTGCAAGTAAGATTAAACACGATAAATGTATCACGACCGATTAATTTTCACCCAAGTCCTTATTAAGATAAATTGCAGCAAAACCTTCGCTTTAATATCGTGCAAAGTGATGGTTCGAAATATTGCGAGCTGAATTTTTAATATTTGAAGATATCATTAGGATATCTTGGTCGTGTGATGTTTATGATGAATTCTTTATTTTAATGCGTAAGATCCTGCAATCTGAATCAGCTACTTGTAACATAAGTAACCTTTTAAACATAGTTCCAAGAAGAAACCCGGTCACGTGTTTATTCCATACAAACGTATTTCTCTGACACTAGCTTTTTTTATTTTTATCGATAATCGATTCGTAAGGAATAAACGCCAACGACAACGTGACCGCGTCAATTCGTCGAAAGATAGTTTGAGTTCCTGTAGAAATGTACCTAGTAGTTCTCGATTCACCTTCCAAAGTCGGACACGTCTTGATAAACGCCTTTACGTCTCTATACTTCATACCGATGTTGCGAGACACAAGGCTTAATTTTACTTGTAGGTATTTGTTTGTTACGAATCTACATACTTTTTTAGTTCTAATAATTTTTACTCTCCAATCAGTGTTTTGTTTGTTTGTTGTCAATTTCAGAATCGCATTGCTACGCAAAGTATATTGTTTATGGTCTTAGTGTGTCACCAATATATTGAACTGACCTGACATCAAGCAATATTGTTAAACATTTTAATTTCCGTTTTTGTTTTTATTTTGATTTGTTGAATACTAGGTTTTTAGCTACCTTCGATTAGTGTGCGAACCTTATTTTATAATTTACGTCATATGTGTGCATATTAAACAATTTTTCTTTCCTTCTACATATATTACGTCTGCTTCATGATAATCCAACTACTGCTGACCTAGAACTCCACGTACAAATTTTCATATTTTGTGTATAATCTAAAACATAGGATCTGTTAGTAAAAGCTCCATTTGAGCTTGCTCTTAGCGAAAATGATATTTTTTTTGTCCCGCTGGCAAATTGCAATAGAAGCTCAGTCTAAACAAAGCACGGGAAAGGTAACTGCACCACCTGAAGCCGTCAGATATTAATTACTACAGTTTAATAATAAAACAGATCCAATAGCGGGTGTTACCGTATAACTTTAGGTTTTCATAGCTTCAACCCATTAAAATATCACTCACGTTTTAAGTTTGTTTTAGGTATAGTCAAAGGTTGGGGGTCTCTTCACGGAATGACTGGTTTATCCAAGGTTTGACCAGCGTCTTTCGGCAAACCGATTCCAATTTCAGCTTTTGACTGATGTATTTTTAGGCAAACCTAATCTTACTTATTTATTTCTCATCACGAATGTTGATTTGGACAGGAAGTGATTAATCAAAAAAAATTGGTTAACATTTATGAGAGACTGGTACCTGAAAAAGGCATAAAATACCTGTTACGGGTCACCAGGCAAATTTATCGATCGTCGATTTTGCTGCACTTGTTGTATGTTTAGGTTTCATAAAATGTAATAAAAAATGCTCTTCGAAATTGTGTAAATGTAAAATATCACACGTATTGAGCAACTCAAAAGGCCACAATACATCACCTCGTCAAAATAAAGAGTATTTTTTTTGTTAAGTATTCTCATTAAACAAAATACCAATTAAAAAAAATATATTTATCAATCCATTTTTATAACATTGAAACATAAAATATTACAATTGTTTTTTTTTACACCTAATACCTCGGCCGCAATTGCGTCTATCGTGACAAAGCAATGCGTGCCGACGCTTCGTATGATTTGCTCGCTAAAAAGTTATCGCGCTAATGCGCTTCGCGAAGTTTATTATGTACCGCCACTCAGGCGATAAGTGCTACGCAGCCCGAACTATCGCGATGATAACCGATAATGGTTGGTCACATCTGCGTGTATCCTATCACTGTGCGAAGCTTCGTCACATTAAACGCAGATGTGGCCGCAGCATATGTCTAACAAACGAATACATTCCTGTATCTAATTTAGGTCTAACTGGTCAAACCCCGATTTGATCGTTGACTGTCCAAGTTGGTCTCTCATATTAATTAGACATTAATTCGTTAGTCAAAGACCGAAACCCGGTATTGGTTTTGACTTTGACTTCTTGTCAGACCTACGGTTTGACTAACCAGACCTAGGAGCGCGGGAGCTTCGATGTTTGACTATAACATTTGTTTAGTTATTTTTATGTTTAATGAACAATCATGATTGGTCTTCTTACAACACAGAACTGTATTCATTGGAATTCTAGCATAATATTGGCTAAACAAACAAAAATAAAATACCTATTTATATGAAGCATCAGCCATATAATATTCTGCCAAGCCCAATCAATCTATGTCATACATTTTACCATAAATTGGGGTAGGTTCGTTGCTGTACATATCTGTCAAGTATCGATGACTAATATACTAAAGTGGCTATCGTTGTTTGTACTAGTGTTGTACCCGATACTGACTAATCGACTAAACATTCGGTTTTCATTGTTTTGGTATTTTGTTGTTGTTATTGTTATGAAAATGATACGGATATTTTTTATTTGCTTGATTTCTAATGACAAGTAATCTGAATAGTTCAAAGCAGATGGCACTGGCTGTTGTATTTTTTTATTTTTATTGGGGCTGTCTGATTGTTCCGGGTAGTCTCCGAAACGGCTGGACCGATTTTGACGGGACTTTCACTGGCAGATAGCTGATGGAGTAACTTAGGCTACTTTATTTTAGAAAAATAATAAGTGTCCACGCGGGCAGCACCTAGTTTGTAACGATAATTTAAAAAAAAATTAAGTGCTTTTTCCGCCATAATTCTACTGCTATGGCATACATAGGTTTGCTCTACATACTCATAATATTCTCAAGTGAACTCCGGAAATCGTCACATCTCTAAGATGCCGGGGACTTGTCGACTCTCATAGTAAAATCAATATGTTCTGGCAAAGTGCCAGTGGGAATTGTAGGGAAATATGTTTACCGCCGTCGACCTATGTCCTGATCATTGTTTTTGAGATCGAGACGCAGATGGGACAGGCAAACAGGTCGGGCTAAAAAAATATCATGAAAGACAAAAACGAGAATGTACCAACTGCGGACGTCGGTAGTCAAGTTGTTTCATATAAGATTTTCATTGAATGAATCTAGATTGTTTATGGAACACGATTCTAGAATCAGGATTCTTTTTTCTATGAACATCTACCTTCTCACCAGATTTAGAATGATGGCGTAGTTAAATATGGAACTCGCAGCCTTTACAATATAATCGATTTATTCCACTTCTAATTGTTTTCAGACAGTTTTTTCAGTTAATTTGATGTTCTCTAATTAACTTTTAACCAACTCTGTTATCCTATTACCATCAATAATAAAATAATAAACCAAATTATGGACGTAAATAATTAAAATGAAATCAAATAACTAAGTCAATAAAATCCAACCCACCGCTACCCTAATAAAATATACAACGGAATAATATTATTCCACAATAACTGCGTACAAAAGTTTCATTTACCTACCACTATTCATTAAACCTCAAACATATCACCTCATCCATAATTGAAACAAACAAAACGGATTATTAAACTACGCAAAAACTAATTAGTCGGCACGCATTCACACCGTAATTAATTTATCGCAGCGGCACAATATACGATGAATTTGTGTCACAAATCACGCGCGGGCGGCCATTATGTGCGGTGTTAGTGGCGGTCGCGAAACAGAGATAAGATTCATACAAAGCTTCGGACCGGCCTCACGATGTCATTTAGGTACACCCCCACATTACGTTTGGATGTATTTCACACCGACACGTAACATTTTTTTTATGATTACAAAATTATGTGGCCGGTAACTCAATGAATTAATGTGTTATACACAGAAAATATGGTAAATTAATTCTCAAAAATGTTTGGTCGGTTTAAATTAAGTTTAAAATAGGTGTTTGACAGTATCATACCGTGATCAGATAAACTCGTCATACTTGAGAATGACCGTTACTTCGTTAACATTTCCAACTAAATTATAATATTTTTCCATGTTTAATGTGTATTTAGTTGTAGAAAATTTAAGTTTAAAAGACTATTTATTTGACTACGTATTATAATCAATCAATGTATCTTCTATGTCTCGTGTCAAATTAAGTCTTTGGTCGTTCGTTAAGTAAATGTAATTCGCACTTGCCTAAGCCGCAGATTGATCCATCCTCATTGTTTACTCACTACCTTTACCGCAAATAGCCACATAGACTTGGTGATGCTCCACTATCCTTAAGTCCTTATAATAGGGATGTTGAATGAGAAAAAAAATACTATTTAGTCCGTCAGTCTGATAATAAAAAAAAATTTAGAAAAATATCATATTAATAAAAATCATATTAATAAAAAATAGTTTTAATAAAATGCATTAAAGTTGGGCAGTGGGGATCGCTACGTCACAATTCATTATAAAATCTACCGGAGAGTGAGGTCATGACACATTTAAGTCAATGTATTGCCGTAAAAAAGAAAAAATACGTGTCCAATATTTTTTAATAATCACTCGGAAATGAAAATGCAAAGGAATTCTATCTTTATCAATACAATTAAAGGAACGTTCATCTTTAGGGACCTCCCTTTTTAGAATGTCTTAATAGAAAATAATATCAGCCTTTTACTGTCCTACTGCAGTGCAAAGGCTTCTTCTCATACAGAGAAGGCACGATATATGTACGTTTACATAAAAAGTCATCCCAAGCATTGATTTCTTTTACACAGTCATGCATTCATCAATTTCCATTCCTACATGTAGAACAAACTAAAATGCCAGAATATTACACGCACATTTCACGAAGCGTTCAAAAATAAGTATTTCTTAAATAAAATACTTAAAGTATAACTTTAAAACTACTTAAGTTCCTGTAAGAAGTTCGTAAATTACGTCATAGTCGTATTTTCTTCCGGAATCGTAAAGTTTATTTTGTGTTTTCTTACTCCGAATAGTTAAGTTTGACTACTGGCAACGTATTTCAATTTTAGGAGTGTTATGGTATTATTGAGAAAGTTCTGTGCTGAAATAAGTTTGAAAAAAGCGTTTGCAGGTGATTGTGATTCAAAGAATTAAGAATAAGGTAAACATGCTTTGTATCTTAGTCTCAATTTTTATGATCAGTTTGTCAGTTTTGGTTGTGATTCTTGACAGTATCGTCGATCCTGTTGGATATTTTTCATCGCTGGAATAACATGTGTATTGCTACAAACACAAGAAGCAAGTACATTGGACAAATTAACCTATATATATATAAAAAAAACCGTCAAAGACATTAAAAACTGAACTGTATATGACTCCTTGTGGTGTTTATATTCCGACAGATCCCATCATTGTACTATATATAATATTATAAATGTGAAATTTTCTATGTTTGTGTGTTTGTTACTCAATCACGCAGAAACGGCTGAACGGATTTGGATTAAATTTGACACAAAGATAGTTAATAACCTGGATTAATATATATGATACCTTTTATCTCGGTAGAACGTTCCCGTGGGATAATTTATGACCTCAACGCGAGCGAAGCCGCGGGCGAAAGCTAGTAAATAATAATTCCCAAACGATCAAAAATCAAATTTTATTCAATATTTGCTATCTGACGTCGGCTATGAGCTTATTACACGGCAACAAACTCAAACCCAAACTCAAAGCATTTATTTCAATTTAAGCATTACAGGCACTTTTGAATTGTCAAGGAATCGGTCAGTCAATAATATGAAGCTAGTTGCCCATTCCAAAGCGTAGTAGGTACCTATGGAGAAGAACGGGCAAGAAACTCCACGGACACTCTTTTAAACTAGGTTATCATAAGAAACCAATTCGCTTTACAATACTTAACACAAATAACTATTTACACTAGGTACTAAATACAATAACAAACTATACAAATAAATGATGCAGCATTGCCACGTTGAATGGCAATGCTAATTCTTTGGCCAAAGAACGAGCCAGCCCTCTGGTCGCGTGAAGTGTCGACCAGTCGGCGAGAAATTTCCTTAACCGGTAAAATACGGTCAGCGCGGTGACGTCATCACACTCAAGTACCGCCCGTTATCGCCGGCGTGACATGTTTATGACCTTGCTCACAAAAAATGCTCGCCTGCTGTTGTTATCGGCCGTAGGCTCATAATGTAAACTGTTTTTGTTTCGTGAATGAACAGACCATAATTATGAAGCGTAAGCGATACTCATGTTACGAGAATTGTATTTATAATAACATGATGTTATCAGATAACCGGCTGAAAGTGTGTTTGTTGCTGTGTTTTGATTATTTCTGATAAAAATACGCTACAGATGAACACGAAATTTTGCAAGTTACATTATGAATAGATAGGTTATCAAAAAACACCATTATTTTGAGAGTCCTATGTAATATTTTCATGATATTCAAACACAAACTTCATAGCGCGCGGAGCAGTTTTTAGTGAATTTTCGTATTACAACGCATGACTTTGTAAATGCTCATCATAGTTATATTGAGTAGTTTCTAATAAAAAATGTTACTAGGATACTACCTAGACCTTTATTGACTGATAGCTACCTATATCTCGTAAAAATGTATCACTATAATTGTAAAATGATAAGATTTTCTTGAGGAGGGAAATAATCTGATTTGACGTAGTATTTTATTTTTTAGAATTTTATTATTAGTCAAAATAACTATATTATTTTATTACTATAAATACTTACCTCATTTTTATGGAAATAAACAAAAATATCAACCTCTGAACTAACCTAGAATTTTTTATAAAATGCAGAGCATGCTCCCACAGAAGAATATTCGAAATGTCTGTATTAACTTTTTTTTTTAAATGTTGCCTCGTGCATATTTTTTGTTTTGAATGATTTAGTCGACTAGAATATCAGTCTGGCCAAATAGTAAAAACAACCCACAGACAATATTATCATTTATTTTTGAGTAGAAATAATGTTTTTTGGCGCGAGAATTTCGCGTCGTAACGGTTTTTTCGCGAAACATTCAAATATTCAAAAATATGATTTTATGATGCAATGTCGTGAAAATATTATGTACAACGGTGTAATAACTACGTATAAATAAAAATATAGCCACATGTCGCCACATGCCTTCTAAAAACTTTTAATTTTTAATTTTTTTCGACGCAGAGCATTTTCCTACAGGAAAAGTTTTGAAGTATGAAAATTGTCAGGAAAAACGTTTTTTTTTAATTTTTATTCGTGCATATTTTTTGTTATGAATAATTTTGTAGACGAGAATATCTATCTGGCTATAGAGTGAAACCACCCACAGACGAGATTAGACCTTATTTTAGAGCAGAAATAATGTTTTTTGTCGCGATCTCAAGTGGCACTCATTCGGTGCCACCGGTCCGTGAGGGAATGGGCGCTAAGACACGCTTTGAGTGCCGCCGTACTTTACCGGTTAAAAAGGAGACGCGCACTCGGACCCCACGACCCGAGCGTTTCGACCCCCAAACGGCTCAAAACTGTAGTTACCCATAAGGTTACAGTATTTGCGCCGCTTGAGGGTCTCAGCAGCCGCAGCACAGCCCGCCGTGCTAGGAACATGAGATGGTGCAAGGGTGTCGACACAGGTTGCGTCCCACACCAAAGGCCTACCCACCTTCCTAGGCAACAACGTAATGTCGTCTGGTCTCTTCCCATCGTCACGTACCAAGCCGTTTAGTTCTAATACCGCAGGTACGCCGGCGGTGACAAGGGCTTGACGAATAATATCGTTGATGCAGCCGTGCCGTGCAATGCGACCTGCGCTCCTGTAACAGGACAGGCCATGGCCTGTCCTGTACACCATAGGCACCATGGTGCCTAAGACTGTCTACAGCTTCTCCGCAGAGACACTGATGCGGAGCAACACAAGGTGCGCCCAAGCGGAGACACGTAGCGAGCCGAAACGATGAGTCATCCATCATGGTGCCTATGGTGGATGAAGGGAGCGCCTGAAGCCACAAGCCTGACTCCCATTCTCCCACAGCTAGCAGACGCTCAACAATATTAGGTGACGTGTTTACCAGGGAATTCCGTATAACTGCAGAGCGGCTCGTCCCACCGTCTCTGGGAGGACGGGTTGTCAGGCGAATCTGTATTGGGATAAGCCATTTTCCAAGCGTTCAACGCATCGGTCAAACACGGTACCTCAAAATCGACCAGTGAGGAAGATAAAAATGTTCCTGGTTAATTTATCGGTACTGTGGGCCGAGGAGAGGAAGGCCGGTAAACTTATACTTGAAATTTTGCGGACACCAAGACCACCCAGGCGAATGGGTAGTGTGGCCTGCTGCCACGCTCGGTCGTCCAGGGCCACATTTAGAATTGAGGTTAATGTATTCCTAATAATTTGGTCCACTTTTTCTAAAAGTTGTGGATGCTTCCACAGATAGGAGGAACGAAGGCTATACGTGAATTTTGGTCCACAGCAACAGTACCGAATGAGTGTGAAGGCCGAATGAATATTAATTTTGAACAGTCTTTTCGAGACATCGTTGAAATTTTGTATTTTCTGCTCAATAAACGTTGGAAAGGATTCGTCAAAAATTGGGGACCCCAGGAGGTGCAGAGAGTTTATTTCTGTAATTTTGATGTTTGGTGCTATAGTATTAAATTTTGCTATGGTAGTCTGTCTGTCAGTGGTTTGGGGAAGATAAATTTCGCATTTTGAGAGGTTAAGGTCTAGGCCAATGGAACTGAATTTTTCTTTTAAAAATGTTAAATCTTTTAAGATTGTGTCTACTACATCACCTCCTAGGGTTCCGTCATCCAAATACTATACGTTAAATTCCGAATTTAGTTGTCGAATAATTGGATTTATTGCCAAACTAAAAATTACTGACCCAAGGGTGACCCCTGTTGACATCCGACGGCTGATTCCAAAAGGTTGTCTTTATAAAGTAATTTAGAGTGGTACCTGTAGCATTGATAAAGAAAACTGTAAATTTTGGATATTTCTTTTTGAACTTCTTTCAACAAGGTGTCCCTGTTTACGGAATCGAAAGCATTCTTAATGTCCACCTTTAAGATGACCTCACCTTTACCGCTATTGAGGTTAAATAACAAATATGACATATAAAAAGGAAAGCTTGGCTTCTGCACGGTGACAGTGGCGCAGTCGCGCTGGCGGTCTGAGGCGCCTCGCCGCCGCTGTATGTCATTGTGGCGCAGCCCCGGCAACCGTTGCCGTGAGACAGCGTCGTTTTGCACTTATAGATTAGTTTTGGGTATTTATTGCACTGATTTACGAGTAGGAGTATTGCAGCTATGTTTGCACTTTCACTGGATTAACATGTGATTAATTTAAAAAAATTCAATCTATTGACGTCTCTGACGTTTGACGAAATGCTTGGGTATTTTCTGTCGGAATTGAGGTCGATTCTAGGTTTCTTGGCATCTTCTATATTTTGTAAAGTATTCGGGTCTACTATGATGTCTTCTAATTTACGCTTCATTGGTAGTTTCACGCCTGATGTCGCCATTTTCTCTGAATTATTTTGTTTTGTATGAACAAATATTTATAAAATAAGGTACTGTTCATACTTTTATTGCAAATTTCAATCAGTCACTAAATAATAAAATTCTCCCACGCCTCTCAATAGGCGCTATCTGAATTTTATTTTGCGCTGGAAATTGTTTGTCGCATTTGGTTTTTTGGCGCCCCTTGCCATCTGGCGCCTACAGTGACCGCTCCATTCGCTCTACCCCAGGCCCGGCGCTGTTTGAACAATGGCAATAAAAGTTTATATCAATGTGTGTGGATTTTTACATCAATAAATAATAAATTTTCAGATCAGGCAAGGTTTATTTCTTATTGCGTTTTTGCATTAGGAATCTCTGTAGTGGTGTTTGGACACGGGACTTCAATATGGTAAAGATGGGTGTTCTAACTACACTTATCTGTCTTCCTCTTCAGGAAACAGAGGTTGAGTGATGTTTTGTATCATCAATAAATATTTAAATAACCTTCATCAGTCACATTCCTGAACATAGCCCACAGTTCAGCGACATCACACAGGAGGGTGAGATACGAATCCAATACAATAGCCTGACTCAATGTATCTGGCAGGATATCAGGAACAGCAATTTGACTATCGCATAGATACCGGAGTAATGGCTGTTCGGGATCCATCGCACTTGTGACAGATACTCTTTTGCATTGTAAGCACGTGTATTTTACTGAAAAAAAAAAACAAATTTCAACCAATAGGCCTTAGTGTTGTTTAAAGCTAGCCTTACACTGCAGTGAACCCCGCACAATATTCACTAGCGCTCATACATTTGCTCAACAGTAACATCGCGATTGTTATTAGGTCTCGTGTACAGATTTCCCAAAAGAACTATGCGCTTCGGCAATTATCGTCTGTAGAGAAATACAAACTCGCGATGATGATAAAGTTGTAAGTAAGTTGTCATTGCATATTTACAAAAAACAATTTCAAATAACTTCAGTGGAACAGATAACGAAGTGTGACACAAATGCAGACTAAATAATAATCATTTAAATTATAAATCGAAATTTTCTCAGGCTACATTACGGATACTCCTTAAATAAATAAATTAATACTGTCTTTATTTTATCAAACACATTGGCATCAGTCATGACATCCATCAAGTGTAGGTACTACTCACCATCAGGCAAATCCCAAGTAAGTATCAAACAGCTTGTTGACGGTTCTATGAGAACTACTCGACAAATCTACGACAATCCTACTATATTATACATACAATGCCGTCCATGGGCATGTGACCGCCCGTTTTTTCTGAATATTCATGAAAGATTCTCGAAAATTTACGTTATTTTTCATGTTATTGAATTTATTTTTATTTTTTATTAAATCATATGGGATTTTAAATACTGTATTTTTTTTTTCACTTGTTAGGGTTATTTATTTACAGGGCAATTCAAAATATATACACAATCTTAGATCTAATATACAACTAACACTAAAATACATAAATTAAAAACAAGTATAAGAGGAAAAAAATAAATAAAGGAAGAGCTCATTGGGCATCAAAAAATTCCTCCGCATCGCTGTCAGTGGGAAAAGTGCCCAAATGGCTGGCAGCATTGCCACGTTGGATGGCAATGCTGATTCTTTGACCTAAAAATTGGCCAGCCCTCTGGTCACGTGAAGAGTCGACCAACCGCTTGGCGATGTCCCGAAATACTCGATGAGCACTCGGGGTTCACCCTTGTTTGATCGAACAACGTTTGATATAATATTACTAAATCGAATTTTAGTTGCAATAAAGTCAATTCGAAGAATTATTCATTTGACCGAATAATTCATTGGTAAATTTTTATTTAGCGTAATTATTTATTTGAACTAATTTCATTTCGCCGAATTTTCAAATGCACTAATTTTATTTAAACTAATGTTTCACTACACTAATAATGATTTAGTCGAAAGATCGTATCGCTGCAAAACCGACTTCACGCAGTCTTGTCTGCCCTACCCCTAGAGTGTAATTTAAGCCCGCGTAGGCGCGGAGGGGTGGGGCGGCCCGCGAGCTGAGGAGCAGGTGGTTTGAAGGCCCGCCGCCGCGGCTGAGGCTGGCCGGCGAAGCCGGCCAGCAAGCCGAAGCTGCGGTGGTGAGCGTTAAACCCATCTGCGACGATAAGCTCGCGTGGGGCCGCCCAAACCCCGCAGCGCCGGAGCCGTGACAGAAACAATGCTTGCTGCATGTTGCATGCCTGCTTGCTTGCTGCTTGCATGCTGCATGCCTGCTTGTATGATGCATGCCTGCTTGCATGTTGCATGCCTGCTTGCATGTTGCATGATTGCTAGCATGCTGCATGTCTGCTTGCACGCTGCATCTGAATATTCGATAAAATACATGGTTATACCATCTGAACATTACATCAAATGAACATTATACCTTTTCAGTTTCAAGCAGATGCAGCGTGCAAGCAGACATGCAGCATGCTAGCAATCATGCAACATGCAAGCAGGCATGCAACATGCAAGCAGGCATGCATCATACAAGCAGGCATGCAGCATGCAAGCAGCAAGCAAGCAGGCATGCAACATGCAGCAAGCATTGTTTCTGTCACGGCTCCGGCGCTGCGGGGTTTGGGCGGCCCCACGCGAGCTTATCGTCGCAGATGGGTTTAACGCTCACCACCGCAGCTTCGGCTTGCTGGCCGGCTTCGCCGGCCAGCCTCAGCCGCGGCGGCGGGCCTTCAAACCACCTGCTCCTCAGCTCGCGGGCCGCCCCACCCCTCCGCGCCTACGCGGGCTTAAATTACACTCTAGGGGTAGGGCAGACAAGACTGCGTGAAGTCGGTTTTGCAGCGATTCGTTTCTGTCACAAAATTTTGTAGCATAATGTTTTTTTTTCTGCATTACATTACACCAATTGAATATTCGATAAAATACATGGTTATACCATCTGAACATTACATCAAATGAAAATTATACCTTTTGATCATTAGCGCAAACGTTGTTATAGCAAATAAATATTCGATGAACTGAAAATTCTGTCAAATGATATTATACAAAGTGATGATTTTCTTAAACGTTGTTCGATTTAGTAATATTATATCAAACGTTGTTCGATCAAACAAGGGTGAACCGAGCACTCGGACCCCACGGCCCTAGTGTTTCAACCCCAAACGGCTCAAAAATATAGCTACCAATAAGGTTGTTGTATTTGCGCCGTTTGAGGTTGTCCGCACCTGCAGCAGCCGCCCCATTGTTTTTATATTATTATTTTAAAAATTATATTAAAATGTCTTCACCTCCGTTTTTTTTCATAGTCGACAAACTTTAATAAAAAAAGTTAGTTAATCCGATAAAGAACTCTTAAGCTTTTAGAAATAATGAACAGAATACAAATCGAGCCAATAACATCAAAGATATCACCCACGCTGCTCAAAAAATAAAAAAATCTGTAACAGAAAAAATATTATAAGATAGACCCCCACCTTTTCCAAGTAAATTTTCGATATTTTTCTTGAATATTCAGAAAAATACGGGCATTCACATGCCCTTGGTAGGCAATGTAACGCATAAATAATCCTATCCTAACTAATATTATATTTTATAAATGCGGAACTGAGTTTGTTTGTTGGTTTGTTTGTTACGCTTCCGCGCTTAAATGGCTGAACAGATTTGGATGAAAATTGGCACATGGGTAGACCATGACCCAGATTAGGACATCGATATTCCCACAGGATCGGCACTTACGCGGATGAAACCGCGGGGTGCAGCTAGTATATAAATATAATAGCTATTATATATATATATATATTCTACTATCCTACTTCCTACTAATATTATAAATGTGCAACTTTGTATGTTTGGATGTTTGTTACTCAATCACGCAAAAACGGATGAACGGATTTGGATGAAATTTTGCACACAGATAGTTTATAACCTGGATTAGATACTTTTTATCCCGGTAATACGTTCTCGTGAGATAAACTCCCACTTCCACGCGGGCATTTTCTTTAAAAATTCAATCAGTCAAACTCAATCTTATTTCGTAAGTGTAACGCTCCGGTGTAACAGGCGGCCAACGGATCTACTATAAAAGTATCCAGCCCTCGATTACGGGATGCGGCGATGACATCATTACCGTTGAAAATGCCACCGAGCAATTTACCTTTTGTATACACGCAAAGATTACAAATTCGGGGATCGGGTAGCCCACAACCTCTACTATGTGATCACGAAAATGGTTAGGATTTTTCGTCTCAATTGCCCGTTTTTCGGGATTATGTTAGCTTTTTCATGTAGGTAGGTTATTATAGTGGTTTTACTTTTTTTCATACATTGGTTTCTTGTTTGGGTTTTGCTCAGGCGATCTTGGTCCCCTGGTAGTGACCGTCTTTGACTGCGTCTATGAGATGATTGAATGTGTCGGCCTTTTCCTGGCCTGGAGCCCTTGGTCAAGCCTGCATAATTCTCGGGATGGGTCTCTTGATATGGGAGAAAATCGGGGAGCATCAGGGAGCGTCTCATTCGAGGATTCCGTACACACAGTTATTACAGCAACATAATAATAGGTCTTTACCTATGAAATTGCCGTTTTGTATGAAAAAATTTAAACGATTTTTTTTCATGTATTTTTTATTTGTATTAATCGAAGTAATCACCCATGCAATCAATGCATGTTTGCCAACGCAGTGGCAGTTTATTGATGCCCTTCTTAAAGAAATCAGCTGGACGGGAGGCAACAAATTCTTCAAAGGCATTTTGTACTGCCTCTCGGGTATTGAATTTTTTTCCCGCCAAGAAGTTATCCAAATTCTGGAAAAAGTAGTAGTCTGTAGGCGCAAGGTCTGGTGAGTAGGGCGGATGACGGAGAGCTTCCAACCCCAGTTCTTGCAACTTGGAGACCGTCTGCTGTGCAGTATGAGGTCGCGCGTTGTCGTGCAGTAGCAGCGGAGACGAGCGATTGACCAATGCTGGTTGGAGATGTGCCAGCTTCTCCATCATTGTGTTCAGTTCTTCACAGTACACATCTGCAGTAATGCTCACCCCGTTTGTTAAGAAGCTGTGATGAATCACACCGGCGCTAGACCACCAAACAGTGACCACCACTTTTCTAGGGCTAAGTTTTCGTTTAGGGCATTGTTTAGGTGCTGAACCAGGATCCAACCAACTTGCTGAGCGCTTCGGTTATCAAACAGAATCCATTTTCCATCGCAGGTAACAATGCGGTTCAAAATTCCTTCATTTGTGTGTCTGTTGAGCAGTGCAAGGCACGTCTCGACGCGTACTTTGCGCTGGCGATCATTGAGTTCGTGGGGCACCCATTTGTCAAGCTTTTTTACCTTGCCAATTTGACGCAAATGGACCAATATTGTTTTGACGCTAACGTCGAAAGCTGCTGCTAATTCAGCCGTAGAGTGTGTATCATCAGCTTCCACAATCGCCTTTAATTCGTCATTGTCGACCAAAGTCTTCGGACGACCGCGAGGTTCATTTTTCAGATCGAAATTTCCAGAACGGAAGCGAGCAAACCAATAACAGGTGGTGCGTTGGTTTGTAGTGTTAGCTCCGTAAACGTCGTTGATGTTGCGTGCCGCTTGTGCCGCGTTGCTGCCACGACGGTACTCATATTCCATAATTACTCGAATTATTAACGTATCCATGATGACGAAAAAGATTGAAATGCGATGAAAATTTAACACTAATCAATAAACAAATGACTACTTTTGGAAAAAATAATCCATGTTTTTAAAATAAAATTAATTTGAAATTAGAATTCTTAGCCAAACAAAAATTATTTTGATTTGAAATGGCCAGTACTGCAGAACGGCAATTTCATAGGTAAAGACCTAATATTTTAAGTTTCGAGTCTCGGTGCTTACTTTTAGAGGCTATAATGCTGCATGGTTTGTGTAACAATAGATTCGATTGTATTGAAATCACAAATAAGTTACGCTATACAGTGACCCGAAATGTTATCAGAAAGGCGGCCCGCGTGCCCCGGTTGTTCCTTGTGGATTCATGTAGGACCAAGGCCGGGGTTCGAGTGCCTCTTCGATCAGCTTGTGAAAACCTATAGGACATACACGGACATAGATATATTCCCAGTCTAGCAAAAAAAATATTCTGGCTATAAATACTATAACTTCATAATCTAAAATAAATTAACGCGACGAACAATACTCTTATTTATTTATTTATTTAACACTTATAGCAGACAATGTACAGAGGCGGACTTAATGCCATAGGCATTTTCTACCAGTCAACCTTTGGGTGATGCAGAGATAAACAGGTGGTAGGTGCAATATCGAAAATTGTGGAATAAATATTCCTCAATTACTTTTCCGTTTCCTATTTGTTCATAATATTAATCCGTGGACAATGGTGCGGGTTATGTTTGTCAATTTATTAGTCTACTCATAGTTTTAATTAAATTTTAACATGTAACTGTTTTTTTGTCCCTAATAAATAAATAATGTCAAATATTACTGAGGATTTTCACTGCTGGGACCCAGGCCTCCTCTCTTGGAGAGGGATCTACCATGCCGGCCCAGTGCGGGTTGGTAGATGTCACATGTCTTCGAATTTTTGGTTCTAGGACATGCCGGTTTCCTCACGATGTTTTACTTCAGCGTTTTGAGAGCAGTGGTGACGAAATTATTTACACAAAGTAACGTAAGCACTTGTCAGAGTTCGAACGGAAACTAATCTAATCATGGCAGGATAAAGAGAAAAACAAATATAACAGGTGACAATGGCTGAAAATATCTGAATATGAAAATTCTTAGATTTTTACTAAAAGATGAAATTATTAGTTTTGGATGTTAAGACAGCCTAAAGGCATGTTATAATAATTAAAGGTATGCTTTCCAGTGTTCAAAAATATATAGAAAGTGAGTAATATAAGAGTCACACGATGTACTCGTATAAGGTAAATAGACTAATTACAAACATACGTGTCGAATTGATAACGTCCTTTTTTAAGAAGTTGGCTTACAAGTGTGGTTTGTATGGCACGATGCCACTTAAATAGACTTTTCCGTGTTATTTTCACAGTACAGTTATGAGATTTAGGTAACTGGATGTATTTTTTTTACCGTTCGAATATGAAGATTTCTGAGTTGATGTAATACTTGATTGGCATTAGAATCCAAATAACACATATACCTATTTATGTTCGTAAGGTTCTTAATTTCAAAAACGCTTCACATAACAAAGCACGTAAGCACGTGTCGATTTATTGTTCTAGTTTTGTGGGATTCAACATAAAATATTAAAGTCATTTGAATGCCTAAAGTTGAGCCCACACAATGCTGACGTATGTTGCACACATTTACCTACTCAGACTGACGACTTCCTCTATTTGTGTTTAAAGCCCAAATAGATTGATGATTTCAGTGTATCGGTTCTTTTCTATTAGTATCAGTTCTAGTCAATTAGTATCAGTTCTAGTCTATTAGTATCAGTTCTAGTCTATTAGTATCAGTTCTAGTCTATTAGTATCAGTTCTAGTCTATTAGTAGTCCCATCGGCACACCCATGCCTAATTTATCATTTGTAATTTTCTCTCCTTCGCGCCTGTAAAAAGTCCTCACACTGTTAATTTTCTTTATTACAAAATTCCTGTCGGAAATTGGTTCAATTTTATTCCATTTATATACTGGGTAATATATATTATAGGCCCGCTGAGTAGGCCTGGTTCTTCATAGTTAATACTTTTCTTTGGACTTTTTGTTCCAAGTATCCGAAAAAGACTTGGTACATCGATAAATTTGATCATATATTCTCCTTGGCTCAATTTATTTTGTCATAAAAACACTACACGGTGTATTTGAGTAAGTGTAGACAGAGGAAAACAGTAATTTGGGTTATCAATTATCATATAATGTTAACCATTTCTAAATATTTCTTGACTGAAATTTGGTTATTATAGTAGGTAAGAGAAAATCTCAAGAATAATAATATATAATATTATTTTATTATATTTAATTTCTAAACTTGTAATGTTTACTTGGAAGTAATTAGTTCTACTATAAAACAATGAATTTTATTAGTACGCCCCTTGAATTTATAATTGTTATTCAAAAAGATAATACCTTAACTAAGGTAAGCTTTATAATTAATGTCGAATTATTTAGAATTTAGTTTCGTTATATTCTGAATGCAGTGGTCGTTCATTATTTTTATGAAGCTTTAAAGTGTTATTGTGGTTACCTTTTATAATACATAGTAGTATAATCATTTGCTTCGTTGTTTCAAACTTCTTTTTTATTTTCGAATTTTAATAATCATTAGTATCATTAAGTTCAAACACACCTCATGAACTCCTGCTCAAACAGACTTTTGAAACAAAGGTTACTTATCCTATACCTACAATAAATATATTGATCCATAAATATAATACTCGTAATATAGAGTACACGTGTAGCAACTGGCCATGAAAAGAGCAATCGACATACTGTCAGTACTCAATCACAACACAATAGCAAAAATGGACAAATCACATTTCGCAACCAATATTAATAATATTTACTATTATTTGGATCACCAACAATCTTATTTTCCAACTAAATAACATAAAAGCATTGTTGGCCCACATAAAACGCGTAAAAAGCAGTGTAAAAAGAATTAATACCACCGTTAAAATAAGGGATGATGTTATGGTCTGACTGAATGGGTTTTTTTACGCTTCACGAAGAATCGCGCCGTTGGAGCGTTCGAACTGGGCAAGTCGCCTGTCCGATCTAATAGAACGTTAGAGAGTGTTTGGAAATGTGTGCTATGCTCATAGTATATATAAATACATATAATCACTAGCTGCCCGTCCCGGCTTCGCACGGGTACTTATCTACGACGCACTTACCTACCTACCCTACCCTACCTACCCTACCTACCCTACCTACCCTACCTACCCTACCTACCCTACCTACCCTACCTACCCTACCTACCCTACCTACCCTACCTACCCTACCCTACCTACCCTACCTACCCTACCTACCCTACCTACCCTACCTACCCTACCTACCCTACCTACCCTACCTACCCTACCTACCCTACCTACCCTACCTACCCTACCTACCCTACCTACCCTACCTACCCTACCTACCCTACCTACCCTACCTACCCTACCTACCCTACCTACCCTACCTACCCTACCTACCCTACCTACCCTACCTACCCTACCTACCCTACCTACCCAACCTACCCTACCTACCCTACCTACCCTACCTACCCTACCTACCCTACCTACCCTACCTACCCTACCTACCCTACCTACCCTACCTACCCTACCTACCCTACCTACCCTACCTACCCTACCTACCCTACCTACCCTACCTACCCTACCTACCCTACCTACCCTACCTACCCTACCTACCCTACCTACCCTACCTACCCTACCTACCCTACCTACCCTACCTACCCTACCTACCCTACCTACCCTACCTACCCTACCCTACCTACCCTACCCTACCTACCCTACCCTACCTACCCTACCTACCCTACCCTACCTACCCTACCCTACCTACCCTACCCTACCTACCCTACCCTACCTACCCTACCCTACCCTACCTACCCTACCTACCCTACCTACCCTACCTACCCTACCTACCCTACCTACCCTACCTACCCTACCTACCCTACCCTACCTATTTAGGGGGATGAAAAATAGATGTTGGCCGATTCTCATAGATACCGGATAAGCACAAAAAATTTCATCAAAATCGGTCAAGCCGTTTCGGAGGAGTATGGAGACTAACATTGTGACACGAGAATTTTATATATAAGATTTTGATATGTATGAATGAAGGCGCAGCTAGTGGTGCCAGCGCCGCCCCGTTTTGTTAAGAAGTTACTAAAATCACAGAAAAGGTCGGAATACAGATAACAGCAGAGCGTTGCATTGACGGTTGCGTGACGGCTGTCTTCGGATGTCCGAAGATGATGTGGAAGGGAAATCGCTGTTGGACCACGTCCCCGACGAACTGCTATATTCTAGCATAATCCTGATGATATCGAATCTGCTGCACCACTAATACAATGATCACTTCTGGAAAAGGCTATCCTACGCCGTTATATAAATTTGGAACAGTTTTACAAAGTCAATTTAAAATAAAAACCTGTGTATTTAATATTATTACCTACCGACATAAGTGCACGGGGACTATGGAAATCGTTACAAAGCGACTAATCGATTCCATTAAACCCTACCAAACGCGTTCAACCCCGTCATTTATCGAACGAGTCATCGGCAAATGTAAACGAACCATCAAGTGCTTAAAAGTATAAATGAATTAAAATATGAAAATGTATATTTTATACCCTATTCCCTACACAGTCTACGTCTTAGTTATTAATTTGGCAAAATTGTACGAATGGCGATGCTGTATTTCAATTAAGTTTGTGTCTAGTCTACTGTACTTAAAACTTAGATGTTTGGTCTAGCCAGACTATTTCTCTATTCATTACAGAGAAACATAACGGCGGTCATGTATCATCGGGAAAGTTACATCAAGGGCTAAGAAATTAACAAGAAAATAAATTGTAGTGTGAATGTTTAGTCTGTATGGCTGTGGTCACATTTTTGTAGATTTTCGACATTATCAGCTTATTTTAATTATATTAAAATGTTTACATGTGGGTACAAACAACTTAGAACTAATTAATTAATAAAAGTAGCAAAATTATATACTAACTTAAAACTATTTACAAACTAAAATACAGCATCGAAAAATTCATCCGCATCGCTGTCGACTGGTAATGTACCCAAGAGGCTGGCTGCATTGCCACGTTGTATGGCATTACTTAGCCGCTGCCCAAGTTAAAAACCAGCCCTTGGGTCACGGGTAGTGTAAAATAGCCGTTTGGAGATTTCTCTAAAGAGGCCGTAAGCACTCGGACCCCACGGCCCGAAGGTTTCAACCCCAAACGGCTTGAAAATATAATTACCAGTAAGGTTATTATACTTACGCCGCTTGAGGTTTTCTGCAGCCGCAGCAGCAGCACCAGCACAGCACGCTGAGCTAGGAAGATGGGATGGCGCAAGAGTGTCAACACAAGTTGCATCCCACACTAAAGGCCTACCCAATTTCCATGGAAATAAAGACATGCCGTCCGGTATCTTTGGGTTCTAATACAGCTGGAACGCCGGCGGTGGCAAGAGCTCGTCGTATGATGTCGTTAATGTTCGCGTGCCGCGCTAAGCGACCCGCACTTCGGCTGCACGACAGGCCGTGATGTCCGAGACTATTGACAACTTCGCCACAGTGAGAGCGATGAGGAGAACAACATGGAGCTCCTAGTCGTAGGGAAGCAGCGAGGCGGAATGTAGTGTCGTCGAACAAGGTACCAATGTTTGACGACGGTAGTGCATGAAGCCACAGACCCGATACCCACTTACCCACAGCCAGCAGGCGCGCACGCTCCGCAGTGGTAGCAGACGTGTTAAGTAAATTGTTCTATACTACTCTGCAGAGTGGCTCATCCCACCGTCTTTGGGAAGATGGATAATCGGGTAAATCTGAGTTCGGGCAAGCGAGTTTCCAGGCATCCATAGACTCGGTGAAGCACGGCACATCAAAATTAATCAGTGTGGAGGCTAGAATTTTCCTGATTAATTTCTCAGTGCCGTGGACAGAGGATATGAATCTATAGTCTTCATTTATTTTCGTTGCTTATATATTTTGTATGTATGTATTTATGTATCTATTATTTAGGATATGTATCTGTGTATCTATTCTAGTATATTGTATACATATTATTTGCACCAACGACAGCCCCATTTTTATGTCCAGGCAAATCACTGTCCATTCTAAGGTTGCCTGGAAGAGATCGCAGAAAGCGATAAGGTCGCCCATTGTATATTTTGTAGTGCTTAATTATTATTTCTTGTTATGTATTTTTGTGGTGTACAATAAAGTATATATAAATAAATAAATAAATATGAAAGCCGGTAAACTAATACTAGAAATTTTGCGGACGCCAAGGCCTCCCATACGAATGGGAAAAGTAGCTTGCGCCTAAGCTCGGTCGTCCATAGCCACGTTTAAAATTAAAGTTAATGTGTGTCGGATAATTTGGTCCATTTTTTCTAAAAGGTGAGTGTGCTTCCATGAATGGGAAGCGCGAAGAAAATATGTTAATTTAGGGCCGAAACAGCAGTAACGAATCAGGGTCATGGCCGAATGCATATTAATTTGTAACGTATCAGCTTATTGTATTATATGTATTTCATGAACAATAAATTCTAAAAGAATATTACTAAATCACCACACAAAACTTGTCGAACGGATTGCTGAAATTAGAAGGCTTTCTGGCTTTCCTTTAACCTTTCTCGAAACTTGTCTTTATCGTGACCTACACGATGACACCTTCTTTATAAAAAGCGGTTTAGTGTTTTTTTTTTCTTTTCGGGTTCGAAGCGAACAGCAAAACTTTAGCAATTATAGCATTTAATTTAATATTTTATGCTAGCCTTCCGCGGCTTTGTATCAAAAGTCAATGGAAGACAGGAATTTCATGGCATAAACTGTGCCTATTGTGTTATTAAACAATTTATTGAATAACGAATTTTTTGTGTATTTTTTACGGAAATATTTACTGAATTTTCCAAAGGGGAAATTTGCTACAGTCACAATCACAGCTGGTTGGATAATCTTTTTATCGCTGCACTGCATGAGCTAATATTCTCGTATAGCTAGTGTGTGTGCAAATATTGACTCGATGTAAACGCAGCATAGCTCGCCTTTAGGCCATATGCTCTATTTGTCTAGGAAACAGAGGTCGCTTTCTTGACTTCATATTGATTGGAAAATAATTAATGTGTGGGTGTGATGTTTGCAGATATCGCTTTATTTAACAAGTTACTGCTACCGTTTTTGAAAGGTACCTTAGACATTCAAACTGCTGACGTAAAACTTCCAGTTAATGACAGAAAATACGTAGCAACTTTACGTACCCTACATAAATGTAGTATAACAAATTTAATTTATTGGACGTTTAATTTATTTAAGAACAAAAAGTTTAATACGCAACTTTCTTAGGATGAAGACTTCGAGAAGAAGAGTCAAAAACTTCTTCCTCTGCAAGCAGCCCTGAAAAATCCACGCTTCTTTTGCGCCAATTTTCATAATTATTACAGCTCACATGAAAATACTGGATGCAATTAATTAAAAGTCATAAAATAGCAATGAAATCGATGGTAAACCAAACTGTGAATGTTATTAAAGTTTTGCAATTAAACTCGTTATATATGTACCTGTTTGACGGTTTCGACAAATTAATGTAATTATATTATGTGACAAATTAAATAGTCTGTTTGTATAATAAGCACGAATCTGATAAAAACTGGTAGTGATATAAAGTGTAGTTACTCGACACAAAGACAGATAGACCTCTGTTCAACATAAGTTATTTTATAAACTGTTTGTTTGAGGTTTTAAAAAAGATTAGCGTAAATACTTCACGTGAGCTATTCATTACTTATACTTCCTTAACAGTCTAGCATTCCAGGGACCAGTCTCTTCAAGGATCTATGGAAAAAGAAAGATTAAGATGAGGCACCTCCTTGAATTCAAGAAAGGGTTTAAGAATTTTATTACGTAAATGAAGGTCTGGGACAATATTATCTTTACCCTTATTAACTTTACACAGATTTTCACACCTTGTTGATCATACCTCTGTGACCCGAACATGGACATTGACGCAGCTTTCGAGCAGTTAGATCTGCGTGACGTCATTATCATCACTTTGACACCCACGGTTTGTCAACGGGTATCCTGAATACCAGCACCCGTGGTTTCAACGGGTATCCTGATCACCAGCATGCAGCGGACGCGCATTCTTGGTCATCACCCTCAGCCGCAACCTTGGCACAGCACACTGCACTTTTGGCAGGTCCACAAGATAAAGATAAGATAAAGATAAAATCATTTATTTGTCCAAAACATAAGTATACACACATGGCATGCAAGATGTTTCATTAAATTATATTATCGCAGTCATGTTTTGCCTTGACGGCGTACAAATATAAAACAGGAAGGTTATTTTTATTAACTAGCAGGACATAAACATAAAATAATTATAAATATGTCCATTAATACATTATTCTAAGCAATTATCATGTCAAACAAAAACTTAATCAATCAAATTATAATATATGTACTACAATAATGGAATAGTGTCATGAACTCGTCATAGAAATGCATAATAAAATTAGCCAGTTATAAGTCAAAGGAATAAAAATCTACATATTTCACACAAGTCAGATTAATTTATCAGTCAGAAATTCATCAGTGCTGTAATAGGCTTTCTCTAACAGAAGGCTTTTTAACCCTCTTCTTAATTTTTCTGCTGTATATTCTCTCCAAAATTTTGGCAAAGTATTATAAAGGATTGGTGCCATACAGATTATACTTTTACGCAATAGAGCTGTCCTGGATCTAGGAATGCAAAGTTTGCTATTGTCGCGTCTATTCCGAATTACTTTATCTGATAATAGGGGGAATAGGTGTGGGTTCGATTTGACAAATATAATGGTCTCTAAAATGTACATAGATGGAAGGGTTAATTTTGAAAAAGGGTTTGCAGCTCTCAGTACCATGAAGTCCAAACATAGTTCTAAGGCACCTCTTTTGGGTTTTAAAAATGACATCCTTATTTGTTGAATTACCCCAAAAAATTACTCCGTATCTTAAGTTCGAGGACACTAAGCCGTGATAGGCAGTTAGTAGCGCATCAACATTTAACATCGGGGCTAATTTATACAGTGCATACGTGGACTTACTTATTTTTTTGCTTAAGGCTTCCGTATGTGCTTTCCAATCTAATTTTGTGTCAAGCAGAGCCGTTCAACCCTCTCCTGGTCAACGCCAGCAGTATCACAATATGCACTGACTCAGCCCACTATCGACCTCCAATCTCCAAAGGGAAGTGATGTGGCGGCATCTACAATGCCACATGCGAAATACTCATCAAAGACCTGACGTCCCACAAATTCTGCATCACGCAAGCACAGCATCACAGTTTTGCTAGAACAAACGTTGTTCAGACCATGGTCTACTGCCATTCTATAGCAACCAATAAAAAAAAATACGTCATTGGTTTTCGAAATAATACAAAAAAGAAAATGTTACACAGACACTGCGGCGCTCGCGTCTCAAAACAGTTGCGGCGGCGCGGAGCGCGGCTCACGCACGGCACATAGCATTGTCTACAGGGAAATGTAGCTCGATAAATGAAATTTAGTAAGCACTTATTTTTGTACGTCTTACTAGAAAATACCAAAGTTAAAAGTTAACTTCGGTAGGTATTTTATTTTTGATAAGTGGCTACTTTGAAATCGATTTTTATGGCTTGGTATGGCTTTGGCCATGGTAAACTTTGGTAGGTAATTTCTGGCTATACACGATTGCACGACGCGACGCACTGTACCGACGCGCGACGCGACGGCCGGCGGCGCGCGGCGCGGCAAGGTGGTTTGTTCTAGCAAAAATGTGATTCAAATGACACCGTGTATATAACATCCCTACATCAACGGTCGGGCAGTTGCCCACCGGACACAACAACTCGGATGATCCTCCCTTTTCTATAGAGGATAAGTGAACTTTAAACCCTGTTCCTCATATGTACATCTATAGACACATTCAATTATGTCCTTTTTCTTGGGGCTTATTTTTGGCAATTTAATATTAATAATTATTCGGCTAATATTGGCACCGGGTACACTATTATTAATTACAAATTGTTGCGAACACTAATTAAATATACAACCAAAATCATGATCAAATTTGTCAGAAAATACACATTGTAGCGAAATAAAGAAGGATTCGCCACATTTGTTGTGATTGTGTTGAATGGCTACGGGGAATCGAACTCCGGACGCCGTTGGATAGAAAAATTAAACTTAAATATCACCACGTATAATTTTCGCATAATAGATAAAGATTTTTCAATCGTAGATTTGCCCCTGCCGCGTCAAAAGATGGTCACGTTTGTTTCGTTTTGACACCTCTGAGACAGACAGTGTCGCAGAGACTTGACTTGGTTGGCATGGAAACGCCATTGTTAATGTGTGAGCTCGCTCCTCTCAGTATGGACAATTTTTTGTGCGTCTTAGTACAGTGAGGACAAATTTACGATTTAAATCTTTGATAATAGAGGAACAAAAAATTATTTAAAAATTGAAAAGACCGGGTAACAACCGTATAAAAAAAGTTAAAAAAAGTTAGTCGCTATCTAGTTTAGTGTTTAAATGTTAATTTTGGAGATTTTGAGATTAAGATCAGAAAGGTTCTTAAGGATTTCTATTTAAGGAATTGCCGCGCGCTCGTTCTAGGTACGGAAATCGTTAGTTAGCTATTTACGTTCCACGCTGGTACAAGCGGCATAATCTATTCGGGCTGTGAAACTGGCCCAAAATCCTTCGAACGCACAGTATTGTACAATAAGGAATAACCTACTATATTGCTATATCATTACAATTATATTTAACTGAAATTAACACAGTACAAATAGTATGAGTAATGGTTAAAAACAATAAATTAATAAAGTTTCGAGGTCACGGAATGCCAATGAAGAATATTCGCACGTGTAATATGGGGATGTAAAGCAATCAATCACTGAGGTTGAATTCCCAAAACCGTCAGCCGCGGGGGGGCGTCGTCTTGTCGCAAAGCTGCCAGCGAGAGCTGCCCTCTACACTCTGCAAAGCCGTTGACTTCAGCCGAAACGCAGACACCACAGTATTTCTCGAGGCACACCAAAAACCGAAAACGAAAACCGTAAATACGAAATTGGTAGTATTCTGACGGGAGATCCAGATAAAACTCTCAGAACAGTCTTACATTTTGAGGTATACTGCTTGATCGACTTTGTAATCATTATGATCTCTTAATGTTTTTGTTTGTCACTCTTATTATTGCAACTACTGCACATGCCATATCCGAGTTTGGCAAGTATTTTCCACCACTACATTTGCTTTCATTTATTATGGAGACAACTTGCATGTTTAGCTGTTCTGCCATAACCTGAACCGACTCATGTGAAAATACTGCACCGCATAATGTGGTCATTATTAGTATAGAACTATCCTGCTGGTATGTTAGGTTTATTGCCTTTTGAAAGGTGACCATTGAGACTCGTAGTTATGCTGCCTGTTTAAATGTCATTATCATTTTATTGTATTCGTCCATTTTCTTGTACGGCCATGTCCCGGAAGGTTGTCACAATAACTACTTTCATAGATAGTTCAGCACCTACTTTGTATGGAAACCTGAATTTCGCTTTATCACCTTTTGATTTCTTTTATTCCTGATATACATACGTTTCCAGTTCAATTTAATATCATTATTTTCAATCATAATAAACATTATCAGTTCAATTTAATATCATTATTTTCATATTTCATAATAAACATTATCAGTTCAATTTAATATCATTAATTTCATATTTCATAATGAACATTATCAGTTCAATTTAATATCATTAATTTCATATTTCATAATGAACATTATCAGTTCAATTTAATATCATTAATTTCATATTTCATAATAAATATTATTATATAAGTTTTTGACTTAAGGTTTTCATAACTTAAATAGTTATGAAAACCTTAAGTCAAAAACTTTAAATTTACCTAACCTAACCTATTAGGTAAATTTTGTATTCTACTATTTTGAACCTAGTTAAACAAGCCTCTAATGCCTTGGTTGGTTTTTCTTAAACTTAAAACCTCTAATGCCCTGTATATATTGTAAATAAGTTCTAAACGGGTTTTCAAACAAGTGCGGGTTAAGACACCAAATTTCAGAAAAATAAGCCTTCGTAGTTAATTACATCTGAATATCTGAAAAATGAAAGTTCTGGGGTTGTCGGGGCAATGAGGTATTTTCTCTACGATACACATCTATTAGCTTAGTTACTTACGTGGAATGGAAGAAACTGGTGTTGTCCTGTATTTTTATTATCCTTCCTTAGATAGAATATCATACCAAAATCATTGCTTCCAGGTCATGAAACTGTATGTTGTTCATATAAGCCACATGTTTTACACTTTTATGAATACTGCCAACTTTGGAAAGCGTATCTTATAGTTATTTATGCTATATTTAGTTGGTAGTACGCTTAAAACTGTATTTTATGTAGTAAATTCGCGTTTCAGTTTCGATATTTTGACATTCGTTTTTGATATTTTGACAATATCCAAGGTAAACGTTGTGATACTTCAGAATTGTCTCTGTTCACTCCGGCTGGCGTGTTCGAATCGCAACCGGAATGTTTGATGAAGTGGGTTTTGTGAACATTGGGTGGCAAATGATAAGTCTTGATGAATTCACTTGATAACTTGATTTTAATGTATCCACATACACAATTGACCGTGACTTGACGTGCTTGAACAATATTTGATGTGTAATTCCGTTTTTTACATGAAATTTATGAACAGGGAGCTGACTGAGCTGACTTCTAGATTTTCACTTCTAGTGTTACAGTGTTACCATGCTAACAAAAAATTTATTCACATCTATGAATTACTGTTGCAAGTAATTAATGAAAATCTCGGTACAAATACAGATTCTGATATTTATTAAAATTACAAAACATGTTAATTTGCGTTAACAGTCTCTATGCTAAACTTTCATAAAGTTTCAGTAATGAGGCCAAAGCTCGTTGTTAAATTGTATAAACTGTTTTATTTTTACGGGCTGGCAATCGATTTAAGAGTAGATTATGAAATGTTCGAAAAATTTAGTTTCAAAGCAGTACCAGCTATTAATAAAAGGAGGGTCTTGATTCTACGAAACCGCGTTTTAACCCGACAGAGTAGCTAGTCAGTAACGGCGGTGTGTACTGCTTGAGATGAGCAGATTGAGCAGACATTCATCACCAGCCTTACTGTATGTGCACGCGCATTATCTTGCCTGAACATGAAATCTTGGCCATACTGCTGTAGGTAAGGGATAAACATAGGTTGCAGAATCTTATTACAGTATTGTTCCGCATTTGAATTGCCTCGTATCCAAGGTCCAAGGTCCAAGGGTGCAAGGTCCGTTCTTCCACCCAGACGAATTCTAGCCCACACCATAATCGTTCCGCCCTGGTACGAATGAAATTCCTGAGGAGTCTGGCGTCGACTCTCTGGCGATCAGGAACTCGCCAAATACGTACTCTTCTTGAATCGGGATGAAATCCAAAAGCGCAACTCATCAGAAAAAGTACACGAGCCAAGTGTCGGTCCAGTATAAATGTGAGTTAGCCCACATTAATCGACGCCCTCGAATTCTACGTCGAAGAGCTGGAACTCTTCAAGCGTAACGATTACCTTCATGCTTCCTTCTCCTGGCGGTTTGGTGACATAATAATCACTTGGTGCTGAGACAAGTCTCCCTACCAGCTGGTGAACCGTAATTTGAGGCAGCCTCCTCGCAGTATGTTGCAGAAAGCGGTCTTGTATCCGAGTAGTGTCCTGTATCTTTCTCGGTGACGTTCAGAAACATCTCTTGTAGCCCTGTAACGCGCCCATAATCGGCAAATTACGCTTGGCTGCATGTTGACAGCGTCGGTAGTTTCACCTTGACTGCACCCTGCTTCCAGCATACCCACAGCTCCAAGAGATGCTCTCTTCCCGCGTTAAATGACGCCGTGACAGCTCTAGAGCCACAAAAGTTACAAGAAAGCAGCGAAAAATACTTTTGGACAGTAATCTCTAAAGTTATTACGTTTCAAAACACCGCCCGTACGCTGTGACAAAGTGAACGTTTCGCTGCTTTTTCCAAAATTATATGCAGTTTCAACCAACATTTACAATTTTTTGCGGCCAGTACTTCTACTAAGAGTTTTTTTTATTAAATTGATGTGTTTGGCCTGTTCCCTAGACTTTGTTGAGTAGTTTCAGTGACAGACCAAAACTAAGTACATATTATTTTGGCCTGTCGCAGTATTTACAAAGTATACATTCTGTGTTCGCCATAGAACTATTGTGCAAACTTTCATGCTTTTTCACCTTAGACCCAGTGGTTTTGGCGTAACATGTCAGTGAATTTAAGATTAATTATTCATAATTCAAAAGTCATTTATTCTAACTAGGCTGAGAATCAGCACTTTTCGAACGCAAAATTACAAAACGACTGTCCCCCCAAAACGCCCCTCCCTTCAATTAAAGTAGATTACATGATGATTCTTAAAAAATATACCAGTGCACGACTTTTTTTAAATCTCAATTTCAGGTATGAATTAGGCCTTAAATTGTACACTCCAACATTCTATTGAAATGCTCGACTAACTTTGTTAACGTTGACTCTACATAAACCTACTACACAAAATAATACATACACATGTGTGGTTAACATATTTAGTAGTACATGTACCCACACACGTTGGTAAACACGGCGGCATGACAATTTCCATGTTACGACTCCCATTCTATTTGCAACCAAACATTTAATTTGCAAAATGAGCTTTCATTCCGTACGAAATGACGGTAGACAGTTGTTTAGTAGAGGTAACAAATTGTGAGGGACATGTTTAATAATGAGCTTATGTTTCGATATATTTGGGAAACTGCAAATGTACTTTGTGGCATGTGAGCCAAAAAAGTCATATTTTATCATGAAGAGTAGGAGGAATACAGTATCACAGAAAAAAGGAACTGAGATATTAAAATACAATCCACAAATTAATTAGGTTCCTGCATTAAAAAAACCCTTGATACAGCTCAAGCGTTCTACCATTTTACACAAGCAAGCAAGTTTTGGAATCAGATAAATAATCATATTTTTTTTGGGTGGGAAATTATCAAATGGAGCGGGAGGGCGTGTCAGACTCTCACTGGCTAAAACCCACCCGTGTTCCTTCAGTTACCCCCATGTTGCCAGGGGCCAGGGTATGCCTTTTGGACAATAACACTTGTTACTTGTTGTTTATTACGCATAATTCTTATAACAATAATATTATTTAGAGTGAAATTGGCGGAAACGTATCGTACCTGAAATCGTATCTGAACGGTCAGACCGTTCAGTTATAGGTTTTGTGTTTTTCCTGCTGTAGTTGAGTGAAAAATTCTTTACAATTTTAGCTACTTCGATTTCTTGCACTTAGATCTAGTGGTTGGCAAAGTTTTTGAGTACCTAGCTAGGAAACGGGGACTGAAGATGTTCTACAGATGGAATATAATTTAATGTGGGTATGGCATCGCATTAATTTGTTGACGAGGATGGGGAAACCTCTTGAAGCGTTGGTATTAGTGGTACATGACCCTGGTTAGAGTGAAATGCATTATTAGATCTTATGCAATCGCGTCAGGTTTAAGCACAGCAAAAAAAAAACAATATACAATTCACACCTCACCCGCTTTTAATTTTTGATCAAAATAAAGAAATGAACCCGATTAGCATTTTGTTGCGTACTACTTCGTGCATACCGAAGTATATTTTGTGTTCTTTCCTGCTTACTTGGCAACGGCATTCTTGGAGTACATACAACTTTATGAGCTAATAAAATTATGATTACGTGATTAACACGTTCGTATAGTTACGATTTAGTGTTATTTATTATTAATGATGTCCTTATGCAACCAAGAGGTAAAAAAAATTACCCGTGTACGCCTTTGCGCTTAGAAGACATTTTGAATTTGATGATCAATTTTCGATGTTCAGTTTCTAATATTTTATCAGGCATAATGGACAATCATTGCTCCCCATTATAATGAAAAAATACTATATTTTTTTTAAAACAACTGCAACAGATTTTGTCAATGTGAGTGACTTTCCTGGAGTATGCCAATTTAAGGGGTAATGGGGGCACTATAACCAAGGTATCTCTGATGACCAACAGTATCATTTTCCTCTTTTCTCAAGCAGGTAAATACTGTCATCAAAATGCCAGAAAGTTCATCGGACACATCCAATTCCTTTTTCAAGCTCGGCTTTAATACGAGATCTCCAACCTCAGCCAAAATAATGTATTAAAATTTATCAGATTTTTTTTTACCTATTTAATCATCCCTCTCCTTACTCTGATCTACTTCCATTGCAGCGCTTGTTGAAGTCATTTTTAAAATGTTTACTCAAAATAATGTCTGTGTCGGAAATTGTCTTTAAATATCTTGTAAACTATCTGTTCTTGCTTGTTTGACAGTTATTATTATGTCGTTTATTCATCTTATACTTATTGATTACATTTTTAAATATTTAAATAAAAATCATTTAAAAATATAAAAAATAGTGTTCCGCCGGTATCAGGAGCAGGGTCCAAGCTACCGGTGGTTAGGGCTGCAGAGACAGGAACCTCCTCACAATGCGAGCCGTATTGAGAAGTACTGCCTTCTGGATCAGGCCCTTGATCCAACCACCTAACGAGAGCCTCGAGAGATGTTGGTCGAGGCTTTCGGCCATCAGGCCGTTACGACAATCGGCACAATGATAGCCGAGCTCATATTCCACATGTCGACAACCTCGTTTGCTAAGTCGAGATATTTTATTTGTTTTTCTTTCTCAGCTTTCACGAGGTTCCCGTCATGTGGGATGGTAACATCGACTATCATTGCGCGGCGCGCTAATCGGTCTATCACCAGGCTATATCAGGCTTATTGGCAACAATAGTCCTGTCAGTAATGATAGACCGATCCCAGTACAACAAGACATGGTCATTTTTGAGATACGGTACCTCAGAATCTACCAAGTTTATATTTCAACGAAAGAAAAAAGAAAAGAAAAAGTGTTTATTCTGCACAAACTAAACGCACATTACAAAACAATACCACTCAAAGCAAGTTGCTGGTGCATAATCTTGGCCACTTGGTTCTGCCTATGCAAGTACTCACCGTTAGCCAGACCAGTACAACCAGAGATAATATGTCTGATGGACTCACCCGGACGGTGGCATGCCCGACACACGTCAACCGTTCCGTCCTTATAATATGTCTCCGGTAGTTATTCGTCAAGATAACTTCGTCCATAATTGCACAGACGAAACCTTCAGTTTCCCCGAAAAGGTCACCAAAACGTAGCCAGGAAACGGACGCTAGGAAATCTACACCGGGCTCATGAAGCGCCCGTGAAGCTCCTTGCTTTGCCATACCTCTTTGCGGTCATCTGTAGTAAATACCACAGGCTTGTGCCAGTTCTCTTTAGCCATGGAAAGTGGGATAAGCCCCTTGTCCACTGCCACCACATCACGGAGCACACCCACTTCGGGTTTAAAAAAATATTCTCTGAGATTGCACACCTCGCGGTTGTGGGCATTTAAAAAGCCTCGATCCCCGCACTACTTCCACGGGATGTACAGTGTTGACGTTTATGTTGCCAGTTATTTATTATTATTTCCTAAAACAAAAGAGATAACAAAAACATTAAAAAATATAAAAAATAGTAGCCCAACCATATCGGGAACAGGGATTATTATTTCGTTGATTTCAATTTTGGACATATAAAATACATTTTTAAATATTTCTTAAAAAAAAATAACATTTAAATAGTGTTCCGCCGGTATCGGGAGCAGGGTCCAAGCTACTGGTGGTTAGGGCTGCAGAGACAGGAACCTCCTCACTATGCGAGCCGTATCGAGGAGTACTGCATTCTGGATCAGGCCCTTGATCCAACCGCCTAACGAGAGCCTCGAGAGATGTTGGTCGAGGCTTTCGGCCATCAGGCCATTGGCCGTTACGACGATTGGCACAATGATAGCCGAGCTCACATTCTACATGTCGACAACCTCGTGTGCTAAGTCGAGATATTATTATTGTTTTTACGTCTCGACATTTCTCAGTACCCTGGGGTCCCGGACCTTTAGAAAGCGTACGAGGGGCCTAAGCCAACTCGCACAGGCCCATTAGGTATTTTTAATGAAATGAGGAACCAACCGACGATTATATCTGTATGTACTATGCAAGTGCACCCAAGGACAACTCCCGGTTGGTGTAGGACTATTGCAGGATATGGAAACAAAGATATTGGACTATGAGTTTGGAAGGCTTAAGTTGACTGGTGACCTGGAACTATGGAGGGACTATGGCTCCTGCCTGATCAATGTTTTATATGTACATGGATAAAACGGCAGGGGGTGACCTGCACACTCAATAATGGGCCCCCGAAAACTGTCGCACATAGTGACGTAGCGACAAGAGGGCAACATGTCCTGAGGTGCTTGAGGAGTGGAGAGGTATTCCACGACTTTCAGAACAATCCCAGAGCCCGAAAGATGGTCAAGATCCCTACGAGCACTTACTGGAATACTTCCTTCCTCCGAGCACGTTTGCTCTTGCGAATCTCCACTCAAGCCGGCCAATTAAGGCAAGAATGAGGTGGGAGCTCTGTTCCTCGTCAGTGTTCACTCCAGCCGGCCAATAAAGGCAAGCCAGAGATGAGGTACAAGATGTCTCCCGAGGGTCCGTGGGGTCGCTACTGCCCAACAGCCCGCCACATGCTGCCCTGCTGGTTTCTGTATCTCTCTTGATCTGGCTCCTCATCCTAGACCCGTTCCGGCAAAGTAAACTCTACCGGCATAGACCTAGAGTTTTGAGCGTGCAAACCCCTCCACGACGTCAACGTAGAGATACGGCGGCGGCGGTGGGGTTATTATTCTTATTGGCACTTCTCGCAACCTTCAGGTTTTTCATTATCAACGAAACATTGAACACGGTACATTTCATGGATTTGGAATGTTTGACATTCAGGTAGATATGTTTGAAAGGTTAGGCAGAGGTGTAGCTATCGAAAACCGGCATGCCTGAGAGATATTTCTCAACGATATGTGAGACAAAGCAGAGGCCCATGGGCGGCTTTAAAACTCTGACACCAGGTTACTCACTAACCACACGAAAAGGAAGATAGAAGGAAAGAAAGCTATAGAAAACCTAACCACAATAAAATAAAGACACAATTTAGAACTTCTAAGAGAGAGAGTTATATTTTTCTTCTCTCTCATGTAACGAAATGTGCCTAAACGTGATGCTTCCTTGAAATTTCACTCAACTCTCGATCAGTTATCGAATCTCCGCCTAAAAAGTTGCACTTCAATAAGGGAAAAGAGATAGTCAACTTTATTAATTTACAATCGCAAACGATTATGCATTGTAACGAGAATCCATTTTCACTCAGTTATTCAATTTTCCAAATACTTTTGGATTCTCTAATAGCTGAAGCGGTGCCATAAAGAAAATGAATAAAAAATTCAATAAAAAAAACGCGAAATTTCGCGGGTATTCTGGTAAAAAAACAATGCACTACCACCACACCTGCGTCGCATTTCATTAGTCGAGTTGCAAAGCAATATGGCTCTTATCTTCAACAGCGGCTGTTTTCCGAAGCAATATTAGGGTAATATTAAGTGTGGGTATTATTAAGGTAAACTATGTAGTATTAGTATAAAAATTATTTTATAAAGAAGTATTCTTTATTTAAGCCACATTTATAGCAACGTATTTCTTTCCAATGTCTAGCCCCCAGCAGTCATGTTTGTAACAATATTTTTAACTATAAATCCCACTTTTGCTGTATTATTTTCTGCTTGTTTGTCGTGATTTTACGTAAAATTCGGCACTTTTAACCAGCTGTGCAATATATTAAAAATAATAATAAAATACAAAATCTTATAAAAAAAAAAAAAAATCTTCTATAATTAAATTTATTTTCCATGCTAACAACAAAAACTTATAATATTTATTTTAATCTTAACAAAAAGTATTTGCTGGGAAAGTTTGCTAAATCTGGAGCGCCATCTTTAATCTGTACATATTATAAATTTAAGTCGCTTTTCGTGTCTGTCTGTGTAACCGCGTTTGTCTTCTGAACTACGCAACGGTTTTTGATGCGGTTTTCACCTTCATTTAGGAAATTTATTTCCGGAAGGTTAATGTGTATAATTCATTCATATTAAGTCGTAAAAACCGTACAAAGCAGGGGTGGGGCGCTAGTGAACGAATAAAGAGACATTAAAGAGATTCCTTTGTTCCAAAGATCGGTAATATTTAGTCAAATCGTGCATTAACTTTGGCCAGTGTTATGAAATCTATTATATATTATTAATCCAGATGCCGAAGCCGAAGAAATGATTCGTTTAGTTGTCCCTTTAGTGGTGTAGATATTTGAACTGTTTCCATCAAAAAACGTTTCATTTGTCGGAGTGTTTGCAAGGCGCTTTAAATATTTTAAATGTTGCCGGCAGTAATAATTCACATTATCATGATTCGAATAGTGACATAATCGAATTGGGAAAAATGTTAATCGATTTTAATATTCGTTCAGCTATCGAAACATCGGATGTAAGATAGATGCAATTTATAGCACATTCAATATTTTAATGGAAATATTGGAAACGTGAAATCATGGAAGTTTATTTTTTATTCAGAATTAAAATGAAATGTCCATAAATAGTAACTGTATAAGTTGTTATTTATATATATTTCTAATTATTTATTAAATATTTATTATGTAATATTTCATTTCTAATTGATTATATAGGTACTTATTTCTAACAAGGTATCAAGTTTTATAAGGCTTTATAAGCACCATAAAGTTTCAACGAGTTTTCGACATTATCTACAGCTAATTATTTTCTAGGAACAAGGCAATTGTACCATTTAACGTAGCGATTATTTCCTTAATTGTAACATGACCTTCACAAATATAATTACAAGGGTGGCGCTAAGTCATAATTGGATTTACGAAACTTCGATGCCTCGAATTGGTCGTAGGAACGAGAAGGCGGTGACGCAGTCCATTCATCGTGCGACTCAGTCGACAGTGAAAAACCAATTTGCAGGGACGACCAGATCCATCGTGCATATTGGGCGTGAATTTGCGATACCTCCTTGCGTTCGATTTGGACTGTAGGTATTTTTTTATCTTTTCCCGTATATTGTCCTAAGGAAAAATAAATGAGTAGACAAAAACTTTTTTTTTTCTGCCATTTCTTTTGCTGTCAACAGGCCCCGGACGAGCACCCAACTTGTGGGATATAAAAAGGGAGTAAGAGGAAAACAATATTCTTGTAACCACCAAATTGGTATAATGAAGGTCTTTAAAATATTTACAATAAAAAAATAAAATAGCTTCTGTACGTTTTCAAATCTTTATCGCTGTGCAAAATGTAACCATCATTCCGAATCTAAGTACTATAAAGTACCCCACAAGCCTGTGCCTCTTAGTGGGCACACATCTAGACTCCAGGCTGCTACTGAGAATCCTATTGAAAAAAAACCAATAACACACGCGACCTGGGAATCAAACCGCTGCATTGCACTTGCGAGAGAGACTACAAGACGCAACGAGATAGTCATTTTAACTAATTGCGTAATATGGGGTAGAGGAGCTCGATAAATAAAGAATTCGATGCACCTATATTAGAAGACAATTTCCTAATAGGATATTTTGCTAAAGTGCCGTTTTACCATATGCTTATGGACTTTTTGATACGAAGAATAAAAGTCGACACTTCCAAGTTATCCACGTCGACAACAGACTATAAGAGCGCTAACACGCTGGGACGCCATGGCGAAGTCGCTGGCTACGTAGCCATGGCTACCTCTGGCTACCTACCGTAGCCAAATGAGGTTGCCAAATAAGTAGCCAGTAACACGCGGGCGTCCGTCCTGGCGATCAGTTGGCCACTGAGTGAGAGAGGCGTAACTTACTTGTAAACAAAACACTGGCGACTTGGCTACGCGTCACCAGGTCGCCTGAGTATCCAGTCTACACATAGGGGCTGGTCGGTCTATGCTTCTAAATTGGCGACGTCACCAAACCTTAGCCAAGTGAGTTAACTGTCATACATTTCAATACGAATTGTTTGGATACGTAGTCGGCGACGTCGCTACGGGCGGCGTCCCAGTGTGCGCACTGAGTGTTAAACTAAAACAAACACATTTTATACGGGTCGCCCAAACACTGAAATAGCTTCTTAGTAGTCCAATAAATTAATACAAAGATGTTCCATAATGATTCATTCGAACACCCAGATTGTTTGTTTAACTAATTGACTTCATCGTTAGATTTAAAGCAATTCTCTTTTAAATTGCGTTAATAACCTAATTTCATTGGTATTTGACACAACGATATCCAGTTTAGTTTTGAATCTTGGAATGATCATTTTTGGAAATGGTAATAGATATCTTAAGGGGTACCTATTATTATCGATGGAACAATACACTCTGAACCTTAATCAAGGTAATTGTCGGCTGTAAACGTACAACGTACTTGTAGTACTTATATTTAAGACCTTTTATATACCATAATTTATGCAAAATAAAGAAATTCTAAATTCTACCAACTAGTATGGTGAAATTACCGAATTTTGTATGTAAAATCAATTGCGACACACCGATACACTAACTCGTCAATGCTGACTCTATAGACGCCAAACATCATTGGAATGTCTTCAGCTTTAGCGTACTCACAGTCAAGATCAAGTAGGTGTACAGTGTTAGAAGACTCACAAGCAGTCTACCCGTCTAAACACACATAACATAACGCCTGTAATTCGCCCAAGGGTTGGGCAGAGGTGTACCTATAGTACACCCACATTTCTCCAGTTATGTTTGTGACCCGTCTAAAATGCTCGTAAAATCGTATTCCGTTACCCGTTTCCACAAAATGCACACAAATAATTGTAGAACAAGTCCACACTACACCCAAGTGCTATTGATCACTAGCTTTCCGCATTTTCACCCCAACTATCGAATCCAATTTAAAGTTTACACTGGAACCTTAACAAGAAGAATACCGAACAAGCGAACCGAGCCGTGCTAATAAAGTTATGTTAACTAGATCGCCCTCCGTACACTACACTATTCGAATCCATATGTACAAAATCTTCAATGTATGCCAAACTCATAATGTAGTTTTGTTTATTGTTTAAGTATATTAGAAACTGGTTCTTTTCAAGTGGAAGTAAATGGAAGTGTTTTTTTTTTAATTTGTTGAACTCCCTGTTCGATTCCCGAGATTCTAGTAAGCCTTAACATGCGTCTCGTATGCATGGTAAACAAAAGCTGCAGCAATATGAAAACATTGAAAAGGGTGATTGTATTGAAAAAGTTGACATTATTTTTGATGATGGCCATATTTTTACGAGGTACCGAGGCCTTAGTCATAAAGGTGGATTAAAGTTCAAGGTAGACACGTAATTTAGTCTGCCAGCTTTGTGAAGCTACATTAGTCAATCCTTCGTGGTGAGTACAACCTACGTTGTAGGTTGCAACCAGCTTATAGTCAGTCGCACGGGAGTTCTCTCGACGGATTATAGCCGTATGGTTTTAGCACTGGTTAAAATAGCATTGTGTCGGGTTGCAACTGTTTTGGATATGAAATACCATGATCCGTGTACATCATGTAGATATTTATCATCATGTCGCACGGGAGTTCTCTCGACGGATTATAGCTGTATGGTTTTAGCACTGGTTAAAATAGCATTGTGTCGGGTTGCAACTGTTTTGGATCTGAAATACCATGATCCGTGTACATCATGTAGATATTTATCATCATGAGCAGGTCTTAGTGTTCATAAGTAGTATTTTTTATATTTTATTGGCAATGTTGATAGCTGGGCTGACTGAAAATGTTTATTGTGTTTATATGTATGTATTTATTCTTGTATTTTGTAGTTATTTTCGTGTTATCAATCCCTTATGATGCACCCACCATGTTTTGTCTCTGCATCACCCTTTGTAGAAAATGCCTCAGGCAAAGTCCGCCTTTGTACGGTATTTTTTTTTACTTTTGCATAAGTTTTAATAAATAATAAAATACAGTCAGAATTTTACAATTTTAATCCTAACAAAGGCGTAAGGAAGATGACATCACCGGCAATATTTATTTACACCAAAAAAACAGACTTTCAAAACTAATAATAACATTCAGGTAAAACATTACAGAGGAGTACATTAACCTGAAAAATGTGTCCTATTGACCTGATTAATGAAAATGAAAAATATCGGAATATAAACATTTTGAAACAATCTGACCCGAATCCGTCATAACATTGTGATGTTAACCAGCTAATTCGGACATGTACCAGCTGTTTAGCTATTGTTGTAAATGAGTCAATGCCGTCGGGATAAGTCTGAGTGATGTCGTAATTTTATAATTTTTATTTATTTACATTTCTGAAACAAAAACCAGCTTGTTGCAGCTATATTGGTATTGGTTAGATTACATTAAGAATACAATATCTTAAAACTTAGGTAGTGTGGTATGTTTTTCCAATAGTGACATACAAATTATATATATGATTAAAAACGATTAAATGAGTATTATTCAATTACAATGATATTTTTTTTACTATATAATTATAAATTACCTAATTGTATTAACGCATGCAAGTAAAATAAATTTTAATACAAATTTCATTTCATGTCAAAATTTTAAGTAATTTAATTCAAAAGATTTGTATAAAACTTATGTCAGCATTATATAATTACAGAGATTTGTCATTAAGAAACAACATCTTTCAAGCAGTAACCCGTTGAGTGTTTTTTTTTTAACTTTTGCAATGGCTTACATTTTATTTCATCGATATGGAGCAACACCCTTTTCTTCATTAGCGAAGTTTTATATGTCACAAAGCATAATTCATTTATATTTTGAGCACGCATCGGTGTTTTCTTAACTCCTAATAGTTTTTAGAAACAGTAATTCTAGACTTCTTTGGGTCTTCTTACAAATAATGCTGTAATTTTCAGTATTAGCTGACCTCTCATTATACGTACGCTTGACGGCCATCTTTTTACTTTTTAAACTAAAACGTGTCTATAGCAGGGAAATGATCGACCTTAAACGACCTTCAGTTAATCTTAATAGTAGTATATTGAGATCATCAAAAAACCGAATGGAGGGGGGGATCCTATTATTCACATTATAAAATTTATCATCAATGTTTTCAACAATACAATTTATTATTATAAATTGCTTCATGAATCCTTACAAATTAAAAAGATTTCGTCATGCTGGCTGCTCCAGTTATGACTTAACGTTTCAGCGTTATTGAAGAAGTTTGAAAATTGTTCAGCACCCGTAAAGACGACCGTCATGCAAATGTATTTGACGTTACGATGTCTACACTGCTCTCTGGGAAATCACGTCATTTTGTTTTAGACAACGTTTCAGTGTCATCGCTACATTACGGCTGCTATGTGTCGACACCGCTTTTCTAAGAAACCCTAGCTTAACAATATGCGCCGTGTCCAGAAGTACCGCTTTCCGGATCAAGCCCTTGATCCAACTGCCTAACAACAGGTGTTAGTCGAAGCTCTTGGGTATTTGACAGTCTTTGCACTGACACGTTGACAGCTGGCTCCAGCTCCTGAAACGGAGAGATAATCCGACCACGGTGCGCAGTCAAGTTACTTCTCCCCCCATAATATGCGCGAGGCAGGTTAAGAACCTTGATTTTTTTATCTTTCTCGGCTTTCACGAGATTCCCATCATGCGGGACTGTCATGTCAATAGTGATTATCTACCGTTCTATTCGAGCGTAGCCATTCTATTGTAGTGGTGGTAGCCACTATATAAGGATTATTGGCTAAAATAGTCCTGTCAGTGATGATGGATCGCGCGCAGTACAATGTGATATTACCATTTTCGAGAACTGGGTCGAGCACATGTACCTATAGCACGGTACTGTCGTTTCTGATAATGTGTCTGATTGATTCCACCGGACGGTGGCATGCCTGACAGATGTCAACTGTCTTTGCACGCTTAGGAAATTCCCTGAGATTGCATTTCTCGCGATTGTGGAGGGTCTGAGCGCTTTAAGGTTCAGAGTTGAGTTCCCATGGATTCCACAATCTCCCGTCGCTTTACATGCAAGACCGCACATTTGTCCACACCAAATTCCATGCTGATGGCGCTAATAAAAGTTTCAGTTACTTTCAGTAGCCTTCATCAGTTGCAAATTGTTGGGGGTAAAGAGTTTTAGGTCATCCATGTAGAGGAGTTGAGATATAACCTGACCATCTCTCTTCAATCGATAGCCAAGACCTGAATTCTTCAGCAGTGGACTCAGGGCTAAGCAGAACCAGAGCGGACTCATATTTCAGGGCGATAGCCTTGAAACATCCCTTGCTCGATCTTTATCGGCTCGCTATTCCTCTGGATATTTCGACATCTTGGATAGCGAAGAACCGTCCTCCATTACCCCATACATGACATCAGGAAGGTGCGCAGAGTTGTATGCACCTCATGAGCCATGTATGAGGCACCGAGTCAGCAAAGATCTTTTCGCAAACGGCGAACCTGCTGGCTAATGGCCATATCAATGAGGAGTAGCTGCTTAGTACCGCTGGACCCGTTCCTACATCCATTTTGAGAGGCAGACATGATGTAGTTGGTGTCTATGTTTGTTGATTTTAGCTCTCAAAATGGACTTTATAGACCGTCGGTAAACACGTGATCTGCGTATAATTTTTGAGATCCGCGGTACTACAAAATTAATGGAACAAGTGGGTAACTTCTGTCGTTAGGAACTGGGGTAGCGAACCAGACTCCAAAGCAGTCTAGTATTGAACCGCCAAGCGAGCATGCGACCTTATAAACCATTTGATCCAGAAATTGTGCAGCCTGTCCGGCGAGAGATAAAAAACAAGACTTCTCCCGGGACATAGGGTCCGTCGGGTCGCTACTGCCCAACAGCTCGCCACCCGGCGGGTTTTTGTATCTTTCTTGGTCTGGCTCCTCATCCTAGACCTGTTCCGGCAAAGTAAACTACCGGCACAGACCTAGAGATCGGAGCGTGAAAGCCCCACCACGACGTCAACGTAGAGATACGGTGATTATTATTTTTATTTCATTATTATACATAATTATAATAAATTAAATGTTGGGTTGAATTTTTATTTTTTTATTTACAGGGCAATTCAAAATATATACACAATCTTAGATCTAATATATGGGTTGAAAGCTGTAAATGTCACTGAACAAATCTGTTGTTGTTTTTGTTTATTCCTATTAGCTACAAAATTTTCTTCTTTCAATTTTATTCAATTTCAATTCCACATAATATATCAAATCTCAAAATATCTACATTACTCGTACTACGAAACTTACCCACCGCATAAACATACAATTCACTCCCGAAACCTACTTCGCCGACCTACATCGAACCCAACTTGAACCGTATAAACATCTCAAGAGGTGGGTAAGCAGAGTTTCGCGTCGTCAGCGAAACGTGAGCTTCGGGCGAAACGTGCCGTCCGCCCGGACATCGCGCACTTGTTGGCAATGCACTTTCGATGCAGCTTTGTAGACAGAAAAATTGAATCCTTCCTTACTTTTATCAAGTTTGGATAGGTGTCAATTATGATTTGCTGGAGAACACCATTATGAAGGTTTCTTTTAGCTATATTGTGTTTGTATCAGAAAAGGAAAACTATCGAAGAATGAAGCCTTGAGGTAGTTTCCGGTCCTATATCGGTCCATAAAAAAATATTTTAATCAGTAATGGGTTTTAGCATTCAAACATTCATAAAACAATACGTATTATGAATGTAATGGCCACTAGACTTTAATCTTGACTAGACCAATTCAATATACAATCTATTCGTGTGTAAAAGATTACTTTAGGATTTTATTGGATTAGGGTTACCTTCCCCTATTATAGACATAAATGCAAGACTTACTTTGCTTCTACAAAAAATGTTGGTTTAGAAGCGTAAAATGGACCTAAATTCACACTGTACACTTCGAACCGATTTCCGATGTCCACAGAAATAATTCAAATGGTTTTGGCTCGTTTAGATCGTAATACCAACCGCGTGTAGGCGTGATTGGCGATGCATAAATTGTACACTTGTCGTGCCAAATGTTGATTTGTCGACGCTAACCCGATACGACGTTAATGCCGGTTTGGATTCAATACTGACGTAATTTTGAAATGGGTCAGTTTTCAATTCGGTGCAATCTATTACCTAATTGTGAATAATTTTTGTAAAAGTACTATTACTTTTAATTTACTATACAAACAAGAACAATTCATGTTATTTGAATGCTATCTCTTAGAGAAAGAAACATTGCTTTATTTCAAACCTAATTGCCACTAGTGATATAATGGATAATGCTGAACGAGTGTACTGAAACTAGCAACGGAATCAAGTTTTTATAGTGCTGGAACAATTCTCTTGTTAAGGACTCGGCGTCTTAGCAATGACTGTCTGAATACTCCAACGATCAGGGTGAAATCGCTGGGAGGTCACGTCCGTAGAAGATGGTCTTCATTGAAAGAACTATTGCGTTATGTTTAAAGTTTGGTTTTTCTAACTCCGTGTAAAAGTTTTTATAGTGTCGATTTGACGTAAAACTCTGTTGCGGTGGTCGCTGAGCTGTTGTGGTTGAATGCTCTCTCGCTGCTTGATGCACTGACATGGTGACAGCTTTTGATGAAGAGTCTAAGTTGCAGAAGGTAGACGGATGGTGTCTTCTTCAATTGTTTTTTACTATTTTATATTTAAGCCTGATTCAGCCTTGTCTGGAGAATGGTGACATAGAAGTGTGGAGCCAAAAAACCGATTCTTTTTCTTGAAGTTCTAGCAGTTTCTATTGGGATAAGTATCGCTTGTATTTTATCTCGATACATATATTTTTTTGTTTTTAACCCTTTTCTTGGCAAAAAAAAAAAAATATGGAATTATTATTTTTCTTAAATTTTGCTTTTGATGACAAGTATTGATGACTTAGAAAAATCAAAAAAAAAATACAGGGTGTTTACTTTTGGAGATATTCTATGTATCTCATGAGATACATTGCCAAGTATCTGTTCTTTTAGCCCTGGGTGACCCTCAAGCACGTCAATTAGCACGTTAATTAGTTGTTTATCAGGGCTTTACCGGTTAATCAATGTATCTGAGAGGATACAATGCTCAAATAAAATAAAACTCAACATAAAATAAAAATAAAAATATAATCTGTTTTACAGAAACAAATTAAATTCCGGTATGAAAAATTAAAAAGCAGTTCCTATTTGGTAGAAGACAAAGTCTTAAGCCGCATTTAGAACACATAGCAGTGGTTTGTCCTTTAATGCATAACTTGCACCTCCCCTTGGTACTGAATATTGGGAAATGTCCAATCTGGTCATATCTCACACAAGGTGTGGGTCTTGGCATAACAGGGGCTTTAATTTTTTTTGCTGGAGTGGGCCCTGCCACGTCTAATTCATCTAATGCAGTCTCCTTTTTGTGCATTAGTAAACTTTGTACCAACTGATAACGAAATTTTTTTAGAGGCATGTATTTTTCAGATCTTGTGTGCCTGCGATAAAGCAACCAGCTATTACTGACACACATGTCCAGCATTTGTGAAACTAGGGGCAAATACCAACGGTGACCTTTTAAGTTGGTTCTAAAGCAGGCGATGAGCATGTCCGCAAGGTCTACGCCACCCATATGCGAGTTGTAATGCTTGATTATTTCAGGACAGGGGACTGCACACTTCTTCTTTGTTTGTTTGCAGTAGCGTTGAATTGTAGAGACTGGATATGCCTCAACATAGCTGCTTGCAGTGGTCACGCATTTATTATCATGCCACTTTACTATGCAAATTTTGTTGCTATTGCAAACTATCTGGGAATAAGACCCTCTGGGTTTCTTTTTTAACGCTTTGTCCGTAGTCACTTTTTTCTCAGCTCCCCGTAACCTATTTGAACGAATAGTTCCAAGTGAGAATATACCCATCTCCTGTCTTAGATAATGAATTAATTCTAGACTAGTGAAGAAGTTGTCGAAATAGACCACTGAACAAGCAGGTTCTGGAATACTCTTACATAAGGCTACTACCACTTTAGCGCCTAACCCGAAGCCAGATTCTAATGCTGAAAGTTCTTCGTAGCGAAATGTGTCGTCACCCCCATACACAATAAAATCATAGATGAATCCAGACACGCCTGCTCTAATAAATATTTTGAAGCCCCATTTCTTTGGTTTACTTTTTATGTATTGCTTCCGATGTCCGGCTTTTTTCCCCTTATAGGGCACCATCATCTCATCAATGCTAAATCTTGTTTCATGAGGAACTTTTAAAAAGTTTTCGCGTAATTTTATTATCAATGGTCGGATTTTGAAATAACGATCACCGTCATCTTCTAAGTTATTATTGAAATGTATGTAACGCCGTATTTGCTGAAATTTTTTTAATGACATTACACTAGCTATTGGTTCATAACGTAAATCTTGGGACCAGTAATCCGTGTAAGCTGACATATTGACGATACCCATGAACAAGTTAATAGCTATGAAATCTTGAATATCTTGACGACTAATGTTAAATGATTTTCCGGTAACTTGAGTACAATATAAGTTAGTTTGATCGGTTATCATATCTAAGATATCATCGGTAAAAAAGCATTTGAAATATTCCAATGGGGTCTTGGGCATTTCTTCTGGAAACTCTTTGTCAATTATTTCTGCACAATGCTGAAAGCGTTTGTTAGCCCACTTAAATTGTAAGGGCTTCTGGCGAATAGGCCGCGGGCGTGTAATTAAAAGCCTTGGTCTTTTAGATCGAGAAGACGACGCTACTGGTGATGATAAATCTGGTGTACGTGGAGAGGCTACATTTGTAAACAAAACTGACGGCGGTGGCTGTGTAACAATTGGTGATGGCTGTTGAATAATCGGCGATGGCAAAAGTGGAGACTCGGTTACTGCTGCTTGAATGGGAGTTATTTCTTCATCGGATAATAAATTGAGATTCTCAAACGAAGATGGCAACGAAGGTGGATTGGAGGATGAAAGACTGTCCAACCTTGCTTTGGAGACAGGATGTATTTCAGTATCTGAATCTGAAGTCTCATCTAAATCTGATTTTCGGCCGGATTTGGGTACTAAAGCTAGAATTTTTTTCGCGCGGTACCCACTCGTCGTCATTGGTCGCATGATATTCTGCAAAAAAATGAAACATTCACCCAAAACAAGCATAAGCACAGGATAATTATAATTTCCCCTGTAGCTTGAAGGACCGATAGTTCCATTTCTAACATGGGGAAACCATTAGAACAATAAGCAAGCACATAGGTTAATTTTTTTCAGAAATATCTGACATACACGCAAGCGGAGCATGTGTAAAAACTAGTTCATGATATTCCCTGAATATGGCAATGTGCACCATGAGATACATAATATGGAACAAGTAATTCTTTAATAACGTGGCAGTGTGCACCCTGAGAAACATAACATGCAACACATAATTCTGTAATAACGTGGCAGTGTGTATCCTGAGATACATAACATGCAACACCTAATTCTGTAATAACTTGGCAGTGTGCACCTTGAGATACATGCACAAACACGATTAGTTTTTTACTAAATAATAAACATTTGGTTTGAATAACACACTTGATACAAATTTGTACTTTGTTAGGTATCTAAAAACAAGCAACACTCCCAGAGAACCCGTAAAAAAATAAAAAATAAAACAATATTCTTACCTCCTTGCGTGGCATCGTGTTGTCTTGGCTAACAATTTTTGATTTTAAAATATAACGGTTCTGCCAACATCATCATGTTAAATAAAATTTCGTTCAAAAATATGCATAAAATAAATTTACGAGTGACGTTTCGTTTCACTCACAATATTTTCAAAACTATGATTTTTTAAAGTTGACTGTATCTCACGAGATACATTGTCAAGAAAAGGGTTAATATCCGCAATCAGTACGCAATGTGTTTTGCAAAATGGTTCAAAATATCGTCCTTTTTTCTCCAATCTTACACGTTTTATGTATCGTCTGATTAATAGCCGATTCTTTTAATTTAACTAGAATAAACGAGCGCGACAAGCGAGAAAGTTTTGTCCCATTTCTTTTCTAGTGGACTAGGTACTAGATAGAATTCCAAAATCCTCTTTATAGGTCCCGAATATTCCATGGAAGATGATTTGACTAGCCATCTCCTCAGTCATCTTAGTCCTCAATTTGAATGCAGGGCGCTTCAAACTTTCACTCAGTACATTGTGAAGGGTAGGTTAATAAATGTTCTATGTGGGTATATGAAAATAAACCAGTTGTCACTCGGAATCGCAGTTTCATTCATCGCTTCCCGCTATTATATTTCATAAACACAACTGGCGACGAGGAAAACGATTAAATTCGTGTGGTTTACATCGTTTAAGTGTGGTAGTTCAAGATGCCTATCGGTAAAATTGAAGAATTTGACCTATCAAGCAAAAAGTGGCTGGCGTATATCAGACGCGTGGAACAATTCATAACCTTAAATGGAATAAAACCAGAGTTACAAGTTGCAACGCTGGTGACGTTGGTGGGAGCGGCAACTTATGACCTAATGTGTGATTTATGTGCACCTAATCATCCAGAAAACAAAGCATTTCGTGAATTAGTACAAATTGTGGGTGATCATCTTGAACCAAAACGATCCGAAATTGCAGAACGCCATGTTTTTAGACAAAGACGTCAGAACACGGGTGAATCTCTCAGTGAATATCTACAAACACTTAAACACTTGGCCAGTACATGTAATTTCAATACAACACTGGAAGAAAATTTACGCGATCAATTTGTGTCGGGTTTGGCTAGTGATGAAATGAGATCACGCATTTTTGCGGAACCAACGATTACATACAAAAAAGCCGTTGAATTGGCGTTAGCGTTGGAAGCGGCCGAGCGACACTCACAGACCAGCGGTGCAAACGCCGCGGGCGCAGCGAACGCGTCGGCGGTTGGGACGCGAACGTTTGAGGCGGTGCATCAAGTGGTGACGGCAAAGCGGGCAGGCCGCCCGCCGGAGCGCGGAACTGCGAGGAGCGGTAACTCGTCTACCGAGGGGAGCGCGGCAACATCTCGCTCAACGCGTGCTTGTTGGAGGTGTGGCAGAAACCATCGTCAAGACGTGTGTCGGTTTAAAAATTATTCGTGCGATTTATGTGGCCAGAAAGGTCACATTAAAATAATGTGTAAATCAAATAAAAACCGTGTGGGCGAGTCAAGCCAGGACACTTCAACGCGACGTAATAATAATTATCTCGGAAGTAGTGATAACGAATCGGAATGTGATTTTTATAATCTAAGCGTGTGCGGCGTTAATGACAAACCTTACATGGTTATGGCGCAAGTGAACGGCAGAAAGATAAGTTTTGAACTGGACACTGGAAGTAAGTTATCAGTTATAAGTTTAGATTATTATAATAAAAACTTTTGTGATGTACCAATAATAAGCAACGATATTTCTTTGTATTCCTATGTCGGTTCAGTTATAGAACCGGTAGGTTTTGTGTCTGTTCATGTTGTTATTGGTGAACATTCAGTCGGAAATCTCAAATTGTATATTGTTAAAAATGGTGGACCACCACTTTTAGGTCGGTCGTGGCTTACTAAATTAAAAATTAATAAGATAAGTATTGATGAATTTTTATTAAACTTAAATGAAAATAATTTTGTTGAACTATTAAAACGTGAATTTCCGACTGTATTTGCGCCTGGGCTTGGAACATGTATTAAAAAAATTACTTTAAAATTGGCGGATAAAAATCCCGTATTTATCAAAGCTAGGCCGTTACCGTTGGCATTACGTAAACCCGTCGAGCGGGAGTTAGAACGACTCGAGGCTGAGGGTACAATTACAAAAGTTGAGTATTCAGATTATGGCACGCCTATCGTACCAGTAATTAAAAAAAACGGAGAAATTAGAATTTGTGGTGACTACAAGGTCACAGTTAACCCGAAACTTATGCGGGAACCTTACCCACTACCACGAATAGAGGAGCTGTTCGCGGCGCTGAGTGGGGGTGAACAGTTTTCAAAAATTGATCTCACGCATGCTTATCAACAATTACTTTTAGAAGAGGAATCTCAGGCATGTACCGCTATAACGACACATATCGGAACATTTGTGTACAATCGCACACCATTTGGACTTACGTGTATTCCAGAAAAGTTTCAGAAATTTATGGAACAAACGGTTAAAGGACTCAAAGGAGTCGCTGTTTTCATCGACGATATAGCATGTACTGGGACGTCCCATGGTGAACATATTAATAATTTAAAAGCATTGTTGAGTCGCTTGCGTGAGGTTGGTTTGAGGATCAAATTAAATAAGTGCGTATTTATGCAGGATAGTATTACTTATGTTGGGTTTGTTATTGACAAACACGGCTTGCATCCCGATGAGAACAAAATTAAAGCAATCGTGGACGCACCGAGGCCAAATGATGTGACGCAACTCAAGTCTTTTTTAGGTATGGTGAACTACTATGCAAAGTTTATTTCCAACTTAAGTTCAATATTATATCCCTTACATAAGTTGTTGCGCAAAAATGCGGAGTGGATTTGGTCGAATGATTGTGACGACAGTTTTAACAAAGTTAAAAAGGCTATTTCAGGTAGCAAAGTATTAGTACATTACAACCCGGAACTTCCATTAGTATTAGCTGTCGATAGTAGTTCTTACGGCATTGGTAGTGTGTTGTCGCATAGATACCCCAATGGGGAAGAACGCCCCATATGTTTTGCTTCTCGAACGTTAAATTCGGCAGAGCGCGCTTATAGTCAATTAGATAAAGAGGCGCTGGCAATAATTAGTGGAGTCGTAAAACACCACCAATATCTTTATGGTCGCGCTTTTATAATTAAAACAGACCATAAACCTTTGACATTCATTTTTGGTCCCAAGCTCGGTTTGCCGCAGACTGCGGCAAGCAGATTACAAAGGTATGCTACAAAGTTAGCAGCCTATGACTTCACTATAGAATTTGTAAAATCCAAAGATAATTATAACGTGGACGCATTATCACGCTTGCCACTGCCGTATGAACGTAAAATACAAACGGGGCAGGATACGGTGTCATATATTAATTATGTAGAACAATCGATTCCTATTAGAGCAAAAGACGTTGCAAACAAAACACGGGAAGATGAGGTTCTTAAAAATATTTATGATTATATTATTAATGGCTGGCAAGCAGAAGTTACACGAAGTGAAGAAAAGCCTTATTTCTATCGAAAGAACAGCCTTACTATCGACAGAGAGTGTATATTATACAATCACAGAGTGGTCATTCCTAAGGTACTTAGGCAGCAAATTCTACAGGAATTGCATGAGGGACACTTAGGCGTTGTCAAAATGAAAAATCTATCTCGAAACTATGTTTACTGGCCTACATTGGACAATGAAATTGAAACATTGTGTCGAGAATGCAGTGCATGCCTACAACAGCGCGATGCGCCGGCGCGTGCACAGTTGCATCCGTGGGCTTTTCCCACACGACCGTGGCAACGATTAAATATTGACTTTGCTATATTTCAAGGTAAATATTATTTAGTGACGGTAGATGCACACAGTAAATGGATAGAAGTTCAAAAAATGTTAGGAACTAATGCTAACTTCACTATAAATAAGTTAAGAGAACTTTTTGCACGTTTCGGAATGCCTTCACATATAATTAGTGATGGGGGACCTCCATTTAGCTCGTTTGAATTTACTAACTATTTAAATAAAAACTTAATAAACCACACAATCACAAGTCCATATCGACCAGCCGGTAATGGGGCGGCTGAAAATGCAGTAAAGTCAGTCAAACGGGCAATGAAAAAGGCAATACATGAAGGCAAAGATGTAGATGTTGCCCTCTCAAAATTTCTGTTTCAATATCGCAATTGTGAGCACGCCACTACCGGAGTGGCACCAGCAGTAGCTATGTTTGGTAGGAGATTACGAGGTCGGTTGGACATAATAAAACCGTCTACTGAGCGTGCAGTGGAGTCGTCTGCAGAGCGAGCGGGGCGCGCGCGGCCCGGCGCCGAGCGGCACGTGGAGCCGGGCGAGCAGCTGTTGGCGCGGGACTACCGTGCTCGCGCTGACAAATGGGCAGCAGCTACTGTGGTTGCACGGACTGATCCACTAACTTATAAAGTACGCGTGTCTGATGGACACGAGTGGAAGCGTCACGTCGATCAATTATTACCACTTAAGAAACGATACTCTGGACATTCCATAACGAATAACACGGATAAGGCCGTAACTGAGATTGATGTTTCTGAATCCAGTCCGAACAATCAAATTAAGAACTCTTCATCATCATGTGAAAAAGAAACATTTCAGAAACAACAAGAACTAGACGTTAATACGGCAGTCAGTCCAATAAACTTGACAACAGAACCAGTTCCGATTTCTGACATAGAAACTGTTAAACTGAGGCGTAAATGCTTATACCAAGGCAAATACGCAAAGTAATTAGTAATAATAATAAAAAATATTAAAAAAAAAACTTTGTTTGTAACATTACACATAAATACGTATAGTAGATATAAGATTAATTAAAACGTATGGTAGACAAATGTATTTACATAGCACAAAGGTGCACTTTGTAGTTGTTTCGTTCATATATTTTTCTCAAACATTAAAAACAAAGTACACTAACGGTGCTAAACGAAACGATTGTGAACGACATTGTCGATAGTGCATCATAGGCTGTCGTCTTAAAAATGGTATTGATTACGCGGCCAATGATCACAATTCTTTCTTTGTACTTTATTTGTGTTTTTGCTATTACTACAAACATAATGTTAAAATAAGGCAGTTTATTTAATTAAGCTTATTTTTTAAAAGCTAATGTATGTAATGTTTTAAAGGGGGAGGTGAAGGGTAGGTTAATAAATGTTCTATGTGGGTATATGAAAATAAACCAGTTGTCACTCGGAATCGCAGTTTCATTCATCGCTTCCCGCTATTATATTTCATAAACACAACTCATTGGTCTTGGTCTTCTTTTAATCAATCTAAGTAACCAGCGACGAACATGTTTATCAGGAAGGATGCCTTTAAAATGCCCCCCACGAGTTGATTCTCATGTTTTTAACAGCAAACATCATTCTCTGATAGTGGACAAATCTTGCTAAAATATCAGTGGTCAGGCCCCCGGAATGAGAGAAATCTTCTAACAATACGCACCGTGTTCCTGGTCAAAAGCGAGATGTTTTCTGAAAAAAAATCATCACGCGTACGCAAAAGATGTCCTAAAAATACCGCCGATTAAAAACGCAACTTGATGTAGGTGCCTACGTAAAGTTTCAAAACTGACAATTGTAAAATAAAATGGAAGGAAAACACAGGCGCTGGCCTCACGTACGAAACGCAAAAATAACGAAACATCAATTAAAATGAAACAATCAATCCTGGAAGTTTCACGTTACACCAAACTGCATAAAATATTATATTTTTCAGGCACGTTTCCGTTCAAACTGGAATTAAAGAATAACATTGGACTGTCATATGTTTTAGAGATTTTTTCAGTAGATGCACGCAATAAGAGATGATCCGTTTGAGATCAAATCACTCTGTTTTCCTCTTCCTCAGTAGTACAATGAGTGCTAGGTGTTGTATCTTATTAAGGTAGGTACGGTTTACAGAATAGTGCAAGATTTTATGATTATTTTCTATTTGAATCTCTTAAAAACATTACCTATAGATAAATTGGTTTATCTCTATCTAGGTAATTGGCCTTGTTTCCATTTGAATCTCTTCATAAACATTATAGATAAATTTGTTGTAATTGGAGTTGTTTCCATTGCAAGGTAAAGTTTTAAAAATTCTAGGTACTTAATGTTGCATGTCATTTTACTCTTTTTTAAGAAGGTAATCAAAATCAAGGTGAAATAATTAAACACTTTACAATGTCAAAATTTATAAAAAAATCATTGATTCTAGTTGCCACTTCCAAAAGCTTGTTTTCGTATGGAGAAGAATGGGCAAGAAACTCCACCGTTACTCTTTTACACATTTATTATTTATAATTTTATTATAATAAATAAATAAATAATTTATTTGCATAAACATGGTACAATGGTGTTAAGATGTAATTATAATGGCACAGATATGTTTAGCTAAGATAAAACATAGCATGCAAAATTTGAGGGTATTCGAATAACGTACATCAACATGAAGACGATGCAACTGGAATAAAATTACTATACCACAATAGGTAAAAATAAATGAAAATGAAGCAATATATGCAAGATACATAATAAAAAACATTATTTTTAATAATTCTAAGAATATTATATATATATTTTTTTACTACCATTTCAGCAGTTATTTACGAAGTTATTTGCGAACGACACTGTACATGACGCGTTGTTAAAATAACGAGGCAGCGATCAACATGTTGTGACGGAAAATACTAGATTTTCTAGAAAATTCTTCCAAGCTAGTTGAATGTTTAATAGAATCGCTTGAAACTCCGTTATGTAGAAGGAAAATTTAATAAATATTTTAATTACTTGAGCAAGTAATAGGAAAGTTGAATAAATTTTGCTCAATCTGCGTATTAGTGTTTCGGCTGTTGCTTTATGGCAGCTGTTCTGCATATTCAGTCTGAAATGATAGGATGTAATTGACATAAAGTGGTTTGCTGCAAATTTATATGTTGTAGTATGCACGTATTTTGAAAGATTGCGTAATGAAGTATTAAATATGTATAACGCGAATCACCGTCGAGTGACCTCTTTTATAGATTCTAAATTTCCTGTATCGGTTTTTTGTTAAAATTCAGTGTAACGGTCGCCTGTTCTACTCGATCCTGCATCCCGCTCCAGGCTCAATTTTGGCATTTAGTTACTGTATATCGTAGCAGAAAAAAAAGTGATACAACTTTTTTTCTTTCTTTAACTTTCGTGTTTGTCTCATAATTCAAATACAAATTATTATCGGTCAGCTACAAGATCAGAACAACGTATATATATTTTTTTTTGTTGGGAAATTATCAAATGGCCCCGTCAGTTGTGCTGACATCTCTTTGAGGCGCGCGTGGAACACAACGCGCCGTCCACCCGGGCCTGGTCCTTATCGGACGGTTAGCTACCCATTGCTCACCGTCCAAGATCAGAGCAAACTTACGCGTCAACTGACGTTTCAGCGCCCGGCTCAACGCCGAGGTTTAAGCAACCCCTGTCATTTATTTCAATTAAACCATTTACAGGCACTTTTGAATTGTCAAGGAATCGGTCAGTCAAAAATATGAAGCTAGTTGCCCATTCCAAAGCGTAGTAGGTACCTATGGAGAAGAACGGGGAAGAAACTCCACGGACACTTTTAAATAAAATAAATTGTTACAAAGTATTGGTTACATCATTCTTGTTGAAACATGTGAAAACTAATATACACTCGAGAGCAATGAATCCGGGTCACTTAAAGAATGTTAAAAATCTCGGAAACTAAAAATGATAGGTTAATGCAATAAATTGTATTTAATAGACAATGTAATACTCCTTAAATGAAAGTAAAAAAAATATGAGTCACCATACATTTTATTAACACAAAATTACATAAAGAGAAAAACTGCAGATCTCTCCTTAAAACAAAAATAGGAAACATGAAATTTTTGAACTTTATTACGATTTTCTTGAATTTTAATACTTCGTATTGCCTCCTCGTGCTTCCATTACTGCGTTTACGCGGTTTGGCATGCTGTACACCAAGTTCCTTATACGATTTTGGGGAATATTCTCCCATTCCTCTGTGAGAGCAATTTTGAGCTCACGAAGCGTGATTGGGGGAGGGTTTCGTTGTTTTACGCATCTGCCTAGCTCGTCCCAAGCATGCTCGATCGGGTTGATATCCGGGCTGCGCGCTGGCCACTCCATACGAGTAATGTTCATCTCTTGAAGGTAGTCATTCACAATCCTACCTGTATGAGGTCGGGCATTGTCATGCATAAATATAGCATCCTCACCTAAATTGACCATAAATGGACCAACGTGATCATTGAGGATTTCTTCCACATATCTTACGCTAGTTAAAGAGCCGTTTTCTATGATAACCAGCTCTGTGCGACTTTCAGAAGAAATTCCGGCCCACACAAGTACAGACCCACCACCGTAGGCTACTTTTTCTTCGATGCATGCTTGCTGAATCTTTCCCCTGGTCTTCGATACACTCTGTGTCTTCCATCGTGCTTGTAGAGCATAAATTTTGATTCGTCGGAGAACATAACTTTTGACCAATCTTCAATACTCCAATTTACGTGGCTCTGGGCATATCTTAGTCTTGAAATACGATGCCCACGCTCCAGTTTAGGGCCGTTTGCAGGTCTAAGGGGTTTTAAGTTAGATTCAGCAAGCCGACGTCTTACTGTCCATGCACTTGGGTTACTTCCTCCGAGGCGTCGAAACTGATTTGTGAGTTCAGTTCCTGTGAGAAAGCGATTTCGAAGCATGGTGTTCACCAAGTATCGGTCTTCTCGTGCTGTGGTACACCTGGTTCTGCCCGTTCCTGGTCTGCGTAGGTTAGAACCAGTTTCTTCGTAACGTCGGAGAACTCTTTGTACTGTTGACAGCGACACACCGACAGTCCTGGCTGTATCGCGCTGACTCCGGCCGGTTTCCAGCATTGTAAGTATTCTGGTGCATTCTTCAGGCGTAAGCGACATAATTTCAGCTTGAATAATGAATATAGAGCACTATCAACATGGTTTATGTACCCACATAAATGACAGATTACAAACAAAAGCAAAACCAAATGCTGTAATTTCGTAGTTCCATCTTCGAAAGTGGCCCTTTTTCAAATTTGATTTTTTTATGATATAACTTTACAATAACTAAGAAGTTTTAATACCTTCATTTAAGGAGTATTACATTGTCTATTAAATACAATTTATTGCATTAACCTAGCATTTTTAGTTTCCGAGATTTTTAGGATTCTTTAAGTGACCCGGATTCATTGCTCTCGAGTGTATAATAACTAGCGCCGGTTACACATAGACGACGACGCCGGGAATCCCAGGTTTATACTTCAATGGTGCGTTTAATCAATCGATGGTATGTACCTGCGTCTCCTTGTTCAGTTTTTTTTTTCCCTGATCTCGTGGACTATAATAGAATTTTTCTTTCAGCTCTATGAATGTGATAACTACATACAAAATTATCTTGTCGACTTCCGCGTCCTCTATAGGTACCGTCAATGATGTATTTAATTGCGATGTACTGAGGCATTTTACAATTTTACCCCTTTAACTTTTGCTACTAGTAAGTGCTTATTTATAGGTATGCAATGTTCTAATCAATTTCTTACCTACAGATATGTAGCACATTATTGTGTCCAACATAAAAAATCGAAAATAAAATTATAAAAACTAAAGCCCAACTAAAAAACCAACTTATAAGGTTGGTGCCTTGGATAAGAACGGTGGTTGTGGTAATGTAGGCGAAGGTTTGTTCTTCGGTCTCTGGAAAGTCTTCTTCTTCATAACCTCATGGTTGAAGTCGAAGGTAATGGTTATAGTTGGTCTTTCGATTGATGTAGTCATCACTTTCACTTTTTCAAGATAAAAAGGTATACCGTCAATAATGTATTTAATTGCGATTTACTCAGGTATTTGAGAATCGATTTCAAACCTACAGATATTCCTTTTTACTTCAAAAACATCTGCTATCTGTTGTAGCACATTTTAGTGTCCAACATAAATGATCAATTAAAGCAAAACAACCCAAAATCAACATTCAGAGACAGAACTGAAAATAAGTTAAGCACCAACGAAAATGAACTGGCTATCAAAATTTTACGACCTACGGAGATACCAGTGATCAATTTGCTGAACGACGAGAAACCCGTCAGTAAAACGGAATTAAATTTGAGGTTTTAATTAAATTTAAAGTCGAATAAAGGGGTCGGCTGCGGACTAAGGATTTGATAGGATCATCTGGTGTCGTTAATATTAATTTGGCTATCGACTTCTAGAACTAAAGTTAAGATAGAATTTCTTGAGGTTCGGAATAAATGTATCGTTTATCTTCAAGTTTTGGGTTCACTTTCTTTCATCTTGGTCTTTGGGTACCCTCTGTCTGCGGCTGTATCGGTTAGAGAGTTTTGTAGACTTATTGCAGTGAGAAATGTATCATCATTTATTTAAATTAAAACAACGTATTTACAATAGATACTTTATTTTCATCCAATTACGTTGGGAAAAAGCAGAACAAGCAGTGGTAACGGCCACGACTTACGAGTTGTAGGTCGTGGGTTCGAACCCTGACAGGCGCTTTACTTTGTGTAAATTATTTCATCACCACTGCTCTCAAAACGGTGAAGAAAGTCATCGTGAGGAAACCAGCATGACCTTGAACCAAAAACTTGAAGACAATATGTAACAACTACCAACCCGCACTGGGCCCGCGAGGTGGGTTATGGTCCACACTCAGAGAGAGGACGCCTGTGTCCCAGCAGTGGGAACATTATTATGCTACATTGGAAGCTTAGTAGCAGTTTATACTATGTAATTTTAATACGGTTTTCTAGATTCTATAAACTTTCTAAACACACAATTTTAAGGTAATAATTAGTTCTAACTCGACAATCTTCCATCTAAAGTCTCGAATTCAGTAACTTTCCAAAAACTTTACAATAAGTCATGGAGAATTTCATTGGAGAAAGCAAAAGCCATCCGAGACAGATGATCAAATTCTTTTGATAACAATACGTTGGCGTACAAAGGGGGTCGAGATAGAAAATTATTTCTAAACAATGTTCAACGTAAATTGGCTTCTAAGGGTTCAGAAATAGAAATGAAATTGGCTTAGACTGTGACTGTGTTGACAGAGATAATGCCTTATCGACAGAACAGAGTTTAAGTGCATTGTCTGTGTATTGTCTCTGCGAGGATTACGGCTTGTATGGAGGAGAGATGAATCCTATTTGTGAGTACAGTAACAGGAAAATGTTTGAAATGACTTATACACCTAATACATGGAATCCACAGAGGTGGTCATTGTTAGGGGGAGAGATCGACACTTGGGATAAGAGAAACGGTGTGATAGCTGATTGTCAGTGACATTATTGGGTGGAACCTTGTCAAGATTGATCGGGAGAATGGATCCATTGATCATCTCTATCAGGGATTGATCCGAACGTGTGAGTAAGCAGCCGAATTCTATCCGCTCGATCAGGAAGATTGTTAAACTCCTCTATGAACTTGGGATGAATGAGTATTTTGGAAAGCAAAAGGGTTAGGTCCTGATTCAAGATGTTCATAAGTCCTTTATGAGATATTTTCAGATTCAGAAGAGAAGCAAGGGGTTTAGCCCGATTGGATAAAGGGAATACAGTGATATCTCCATTAATCCCAAAAGTAATTTTCATGAATTCTGATATGAAAGTAGAATTAGGGATGACAGCAATTTTCCCTTGTACATGAGTCTGATGTGAGCTCACTGAATCAACAGTAGGAGATGTTGTTAAAGTTGAGGCCTTTCTGGGACACGGGCGAGACATTTCCAGAGTCTTGGACTCCATTTTCTCCGAGAATTCTGCCATTCCCCGGGTCATGCTGTTTAACTGACGCGTAAGATCCTCCTGAAATGTCCTGTCCATGTCCGATTGCTTCTTTAGAGTATTGGTGTGAATCTTAAACTGATCAACCAGAGTCCCCAAGGTTCCAACAGTTGAGCTAAGAGCCTTTGCGTGTTGCAGCTGATAGACAGTGTTCATGCCAGAAAGGGTGTGATACAACACATTGTAACCTTGGAGACAAGCATCCTCTAATTTCTTCTTAACTATGGTCCAATCAAGAGATGCCATCCTTGCAAACATCCTAAATTCAGTAACCAACAATGTTCTGTCGGTTAAATTGATGTTACTGGCCTCTTTTACTCCTTGCAACAAAGGTTCTGACATGGGATCATCCTCCTCCTTAATGACACTTGCCAGATGGTGGAAAGAGGTCATCTCATGACAGTTCAGGGGGTTACACAGGGGGATGTCGGTGTCTAAGGCGGGATCATAGCCTTGAGCATAATCATCAACCTTCTTGAATGATGTCCTTGGAGGGCGGGTCCCTTGAGGATTACGAGTTTGCAGTTGCGTCAAAACATCCTGAGCAGACTGTCCTTGAAAGGCTGTATAGGAAGGTTGTCCAGTTAATATCGGAGATACGTCGTGGATGTCAGGCATGTTCTCCATGTCATATTCCTCCTCATCTGAAATTGGGGGCTCTTTTGACTGACTCATTGCTTCTACTATTAATAGTACCCCAACTACAACCAAGAAGGCTCCTACTGGATGAGGGATTAAGTTGAGAAGAGGATGCTGTGGAGAGGATGAGAAGGAGGAGGAGGAGGAGGCTTTCAGAATAAATGTCACGAAGTAATTTTCCAATGAGCGGATCAAGAGAATGCTCATCTGTTCAAGGGGTGAGTGGGATTTACAAAAGCGGTATTGTTTTTTCAAAATGGGCAACAGTAAAGATGACGTCACGGTTCGAGGATTTATTAAGTGCTGTAATCGTCTCGAGAGCGAGGTTATGAATTTATGTTGCTTATTTTTTGTATTATGAAAATGTATGACACTTCTGCTTTGTTCGTTGCGAATTCATCCGCTATATGGAGTATAAAAATAATTAATAAAATAGCGATTTACGTCACCACTTCGTTTGCCAAGAATCTTAACACTTAAAACTCTACAGTAAAGTCAAAAGAACGTCGTTAATATTTGCGTATCCCAATAGTTTCAGCATCTAATTAATTTTGGGGATTATCACCGTCATTATTGTTTTGGCCATTGAGCTGGCAGACATAGACATCTTAAATTCTAAACTGTTACTTACTGTATGGAAGGAAAATCAGGCTATACACCGCGATCGAGCGAGACAAGATGAAGAGGCTGTTAGTGGTCTAGTTGAGCAGCACCGTTATTGTAATATTCTGCTACTTAGATTGGAAAGAGTCACATACTTTCAATGACGTACAAATTATTACGTGTCCTAATTTTCCTTAAATCTGAATTTCGATTGTTAGGTTTTACTCATTTGAACACCCCCAAAGTTACTCAATAATAAAACTTGTACGTTTTTCCATCAAAACACGCACGATTGGCGGACGGATTGATTAAACTTTTTCAATCATAACTGTCGATTTCTGACGGCGGAACAACGAACGCGCTGTACTGTCGATCAACGAATATTATCTCCACTTTTTGTTTGTTTTCCATGTTTTTTTTTTTCTATTGGCAGTTTGCGAGCCACATTTTACCGCCGATAGCGTTCTGGATTCGAATTAAAACTTTCAGTTAAATGCTAGTTAGTTCAATCCCTTGAAAAAGAAAAAAAAGGATTTTATTTAATGCTCGTGATTGAAGCTTGTAGGCTAGGTAATAACAGCCGCACGGGTTGATCCATCAGGTTAAGCTACACTTGCCGGGGTTGGTCCGTGGATGGGTGACCATCTTTACATACTGAGACTCTTCCGTGCCTCGAAAAGCACGTCAAGCCGTTAGTCCCGGGTGTCATTCGTGGATCTTTAATAGTCGTTACGGGAAGCCCGAAAGTCAGACGACAACCAGTCTTACCAAGGGATATCGTAGTACCCTGTTACTGGGTTGTGGAGGTCAGATAGGCAGTCGCTCCATGTAAAATACTGGTATTCAGCTGCATCCAGTTAGACTGGAAGCCGACCCCAACATAGTTGGAAAATGGCTAATGGCTCGGGATTGAAGTTGATTTTCATCAGAAATGAAATTTAACAGTCGTGAATTTTTGGAAGGCCACAGAAAAGATGGATGGATTTTGTGACGAAGGATGTGTTGCGCCCACCCCAAGTAGCATGGGACAACAGGACACAGGACAGAAAGATGATAATGCTTCCCAGGCACATACCCTAACCGTTGGGGCCTATAGCCACTTTTACCAACAATTCAAGGTAACAGACAACAACAATAATCACATATTTTCTTCAGTCTCTTCTTCTTTCTTCATGCTGGTTATAACCATAAAACTATGGTTATAACCAGCATACCTAAGAGGCGATGTGAACTTTTTCCAACTCACAACACAAACACCCAAGACTTAAATACCCCCGTAAATTACGAGCGAAATTTTTGCATATTGCAACATATGCAAGAATTTCGCTACAGCAAGCAAGAAAACAAGCAAGTATTACCTTGATACCGCAGGATGTTCCACGAGCAGTTAGCAAACTTTATATCATAGAAACCCACACGGCTTTCTCACAGTAAACTCTAAATTAACTTAGTGTGCTGCGAAATCTCCAAGGGAGCTCAGGTGCTTCTCTCTTAACATTTATTATGATAAACTTCCACTTTTACCGCCTCCCATTAGCCTCTAACTGTGCTCGACGAAATTTTGGAATTGCCCCATTTTTTATACGACTTTTAAGGAGTGCAGAAAAATAACAAATTATGGTGAAAATAATTAAAATGAATCATTAGCCCTCGCGTACTTAAAAGCGTTGCTTAAAGTTAAGACAACCTTAAATGTCAAAAAATGCATGGTAACAATAACGTTAGTTAATCCTACTTATATTATAAACGCGAAAATTTGTGAGGACCTACGGATGGATAGATGGATGGATGGAATGATGTTTGTTACTCTTTCACGCAAAAACTACTGAACGGATTTGGATGGACATACAGATAGTTTATAACTTGGATTAACACATAAAATACTTTATCTACTCACATATCGTACTATTCGAAGTATAAACTTCAAAACGAGTTTTTATTGACATACTTTATAAACACAATACCGAAATTTTAAAATAGAATCATATTATAACACTTTTTCTCTAGCAAATAGTATATTATGCAATTAGTGAATAAAGGACGAATTTATATCGAGGGCCATGAATCAGTCGCGTCGCTCAGGATTCTAAGGCGAGGTTTTTAATACACACGAGTGTTTTAATACACACGAGTGTTTTAATACCCCTCATTATGCAACAATTTCATAAACTACTATTTTATCCCGATATTCTCACGAGATCGCGACTAAAGGCTTCTACAAACAGGCGCGACACGCGACGCGACACAAAGACACCGCACGTCGCGCGCCGAGCGGTGTCTTTGAGTCGCGTCGCGTGTCGCGCCTGTTTGTAGGAGCCTTTATGCGGGTGAAACCGCGGGGCGCTACATAACTTTAAGCAACAACGATAGAGCATATTTTGCTTGTCATGTTTATGTATTTGTCGTGATTAGGTACCATCCTAATAAAAAAGTATTTAGAGAACAGTTTGTAGAACTAATAACCGCTACATGCATACCTTTTTTTTTTTTTTTTTTTTTGAGGGTGGGAAATTATCAAATAACTTCTCCCGCTCTGGGTGGAGCGGGAGGGCGTGTCAGACTTTTACTGACTAAAACCCACCCGTGTTCCTTCCGTTGCCTGTGTACCGAGGTCGCGATATCCCTTTCAGACAAACCCGCGACCCCGGCAGGCATTGGCCCTTCCGGACCCCGTCAGTTGGTGCTGACATCTCTTTGAGGCGCGCGTGGAACACAACGCGCCGTCGACCCGGGCCTGGTCCCTATCGGACGGCGAGCTACCCATTGCTCACCGTCCGCAAGCCCGCGCCTACGGTGGCCGGAAGTCGGCTCGCGACTCCCGACGCCCGGGGCGTCTCCTGCGGCGACTAGGGGCGCGAGGGGGCGCATTTTGCCTCTCCCTCACGCGCTCCGCCTCCTCCTTCGCGAGCATTACTGCTTCGCAGAAGGAGGTGACGGCCTCCCATGCACTCTCGCTCCGGACCATGGCCTGAACCAGGGCCGGACGCGAGAGATCGCCGCCGCCGATCGCCTCCGTGAGGACACGGCGGTGCTCCGCCCAAGCTGGGCAGACCTCCACCGTATGCTCCACCGTGTCCTCCGGGCGATCCACACAGTGGTGACACCCGGGCGTTTCCTCCCGCTTTATCCTGAACAGGAACCTCCCGAAACAACCATGTCCGGTGAGGACCTGTGTCAGGCGGAAGGTGAGGACGCCGTGGCGCCTCTCTAGCCACTCCTCAAAGAGGGGACTTATCGCCACAATTGTGGCGTGCCCGCTACATGCATACCTGGATTAGTTTTCTATACGAAATATCAATTAGTTTCATTTCTGTTACAATACATGTGATGGATGAAAAAGGGGGGTCATTGTCGAAAGCTGTAAATAACTAAATGCTTCTTGATATAGGAGTTTAGACTCATTCAGTAATTTTCAGATAAGCTAATTTTAATTCCTTTGATAAAAGGAACCAAAACTAGCTTACCGTCTTTCAAGACCTGCTTGATTTCTCAACATCATGAAAACCAGACACCAACTCGGCCTTTTTGACCACACAAGAGTGAAAAGTTTACTTATTTAAACGTTGTTCTACGGCCAAAGAAAAACGAAGTCATGTTTGTTTCCCCAAAGTAAAAAGTTTTAGGATAATGGCTTTTTGATGCAACCACGAATATTTTTAAAAGTCATTCCCTTTTCGTCCGTGGCGTAAGTAAATATATTATATGTAATATATGAGTTTTTTTTACGGACTCGCTTCTCGCTTTTTATCTGCCAATCTGCCACTATTTTGCACGCTGCAGAACACAGGGTTTTGTATATTTTATTGCAATAAAATGTGATCACGTGTGCTTTTCTAGAAATCGTCTTAATCACTGTTCAAGTCAGTCAACAATCAGTGACGAGTTTAGTTCAAGTAACACTAGTTGTGTGCAATCAATCCAAACATGACACGTTTTCCATTGTGAAGTGTCACGTCAAGGGACTTCCGAACTCACTACATAACTAATTTTAAATGTAAATCAGCCTATAAGGTTTTGTTGTAAAAATTTACAAAAAAATACGAAGGAATTAAAAATGTAAATAGGCAACATTTTGGAGCTCTCTATTCCCAAAGCAGAGCTGTGACTTTGAAATAAAACTCACCCGAGGGAACGTAGATACATTGCCAGATTAATCGAGTGATTGATCTGCTGAAGGTCCAAGGTAGCGGCAAGCAAACAACATGGTTACTGGCCAACGAGTTTGAAATGGAAAATTTGATGCCTCGGTTTCAGATGAGAAAGATTTTCTGCCGTAATAGTTACCTACCTGTTCTTACAAAAACCATACGTTACCGAGAACTGACACCTGAATGATGCGTGTAGTGCCTTTGAAATTTAATCGTTTTTTTATCGATCCAGCAATGATTTAATCTTTTTTGTAGTTTTAACTTTGAGTAACATTTTAAATTAAGAATTCCTGCTTGCTGTTGCCGTCTATTACGCGTAACGTGACGTGCCTTTGAAATTTAATCGATTTTTTTATCGATCCAGCAATGATTTAATCCATTTTAACTGCGGGTAACATTTTACATTAAGAATTCCTGCTTAGTGCTAGTAGTGTATATTATACGTAGTTTTATTTATTTTTACAAAATATCCCTCAAATGACATGTCTTTTGATATAGGCCTCTTCTAACTTGTCTCCATTGCACTCTGTCGGGTTATAATTCTTATCCAATATTGCCCCAATGTCAGAAAAATGTTATAAACGATTTATCTATCTTATCTTAAAACGTTTAATAGTAAATGAAAGCAAAATAAATATTTATACCTGCTGCATCTTTAACGAAATTCGGCGCAATTAACAAAAGTTAATTCGAAGTCACGGCATGGGACCTCCCCAAGGGAAGTGTAGCTATGTAGCTGATTAAGTGAGTGATTGATCTTTCGAGGCCCAGCCCAGCGAGACGGGAAAACTGTGTGGCAACTGGCCAAGCGCTGTTGGATCAGAAATGGTACCTATTTTTGCAAGTGTTACAAATATTTTTCAGTCAGATCAGGTATGAGCAATTTACTGGTTGTAACAGCGAAATGGAATAAGATTTTAAAGTTCGCTTGGTTCCTTCTTGCCTAAACATTTAATTTTTATTTGGGCTAACACGACGAAAAATTACTATAATAATAATTTAAGTGTAAGAATTTTAAATGTATGAGAAAATTATTTATGAGTAATGCCTCTGACTGTATTATGACTACACTTAGTTACATTTTTAATTCGGCAGCATTGTATTTCTCGGAGAGGCAGTAACGGAACGTACATTATGTTCCCACAACATCGTTTATTAAGAGATTCTTCATTTTTCTTGGTCCTTACCTATACGAAAAAATCAACAAAATTATGTATATGTATATACCCACTTAATAAGACACAATGTAAAAGAAAATACAGGACTACGTACTAAATCTTTCGAATGATGAAACAGAAGCGATTTTGAATATTCCCAAATAGACAAGCTACTACTTCACTCGCTCATATTTAATAATCATCCCATTCATACAAACACGCACTCACACACACTCTCATACTCGTACAACAACTACTTTTGTTCTCTTACTTTATGCATACTTTCCATATACATTTTTACATAGCAATCTAATAATGTTTACAACTTTAAACATGGCTACTAAATATTCTCAATTTATTTATGGATGTCAAAATGTAATCCGAGCTACAGGTTTACCATACAACCTAGTTCTGATGCAGATAGACCCAAAGTTTGTATATTATAAACTTTAAGCCATTATTTACTTTATATTGTCCAATATTCAATTTTGTAATACCTACGTGTTCTTATTTTAGTGAATAAATTATACTTACTAATTAAAGTTGTACGGTACCTTCGAGGGACTACCATTTTAATTCGGCAGCATTGCACTTCTTCTCGGAGGGACCACGGGTAAGGAACGTTTTTTTTTGTCGCTGGGATGAAAGATTTCGACGGGAATTGACCTTCTCTACAAAAGCCTCTTTATGTAGGTTCAACTAATCTTGGCGTGCAGGTCGTAAGAATCAATGGTGAGGAACGGTGCTTGTGGAGACAATTAATGGTTTTAGACTGTTCGGGGGCTAGCAGCTTGCCACTGATTGACTGTTACGACCTTCAAGCTCTATATTTTAGGACTACGGCTACAAGCTGGTAACAATGTATCTATGCCAATTTGCCTTCTCACTTCACTACCAAGATGACGGGTAATAGAGAATTATGGAAGAAAAAGACATGTTGTGCTGACCCTAAATAATATATTAAATTGGGTTAAGGGAAACAGAGAGAGGCCTATGTCCAAAATGTTGATGATGATTATGATGATCCAGGGAAAGGGAATGATGATAACTTCAATTACATAATATAAAAATTACTGCAGGTAGTAATTAGGTACGTATTTAATTTTGTTCTCACATATAAAAACAACAACATTGTTCTCACATATAGAAACAACAAGAATAATTTATTTATTTATTTATTTCACAACACATGTTTCCTTTGCCATTACAGAGTAAATCTAATGCGACAAAGTAACTTAAAATATACTTAACTTACATGCTACTAACCTTACATGCTATACAGTACGTGGCCCTTGTGAACTCACCCAGTGTACAGGTGAATATGTTGGCATTCGCCACCGTGTTGAGAGTGCGTAGCGCACGAGTCAGCGGTGCGCGCCCCAGCAGGTTAGTGCGTGCACTCGGCACCACCAGCAGCTGCGGCTTGCGCCGCCGCGCCACGTACCTATCCGGTAAATTAAACCCCATTTCTGATAGTATATCGGAGTTTTGTATACTACCTCTTAAAACTTTGAAAAGATACGTTGCCAGTGTCACTTCACGCCTAATTTCCAATTTGTAGTAGCCCACCATACCAAGACAGAATAAGGTAGGATACAGTAACGGGTATCCCGGGTATCTCCCATACAGCTTTAAATAAATAAATCTGACGAATTTGTTCTGTATTCGTTCGAGCATATTTTTGTATTTTGTTTCACTCGGGCTCCAGACGACCGCATTGTATTCCAGATGACTCCTCACAAGAGCCTCATACAAAGCCCTTAATGCTTTGATGTTTGTGAAGTCATTTGCCTGACGCAGCACAAATCCCAGATTCCTGTAGGCCTTCTTACAAACTTGCACCACGTGTTTGCGAAACAATGAAAGTAAAAACGAAAATAATGTAACTAGCATTTTTTAATTTTCTATATTTAAAAGAGTGTCCTTGGAGTTTCTTGCCCGTTCTTCTCCATAAAGATCTACGTTTTGGAATGGGCAACTAGCTTCAACTCTCTGACTAACTGACTATTTAACAATTCAAAAGTGCCTGTAAATGGTTTAATTTAAATAAATGCTTTGAGTTTGAGTTTGACTTTTAATATTAAAAAGTAAAATCTTATATAGGTGGGTATAATAAGTTGGAGCTGCTCTTACTCAAAATATTGAAAGTGATTTAAAGAAAATATCAATACGCTGATTTTAAATCGTTTCTACCATACTGGTAAGTTAATTATACTTGGAGACACGCGACGAGACCTAATGAAAGTGTTACTGTTATCGTGCAATGTCCCGGAATTTGATTCTAAAATGTACGTATAAAAACTTCACCGATTTATAATGTTAGATGAACGAAGCAATGATAGAGATTTATAGAAAATCAAACGTAGTGCTCTGTGAAAAACTCCGTTAACCATACATTGTATCAGAGCTTGATTCTGTATCTAAGGACTGGCACTTCAAAACAACCGCCTTGATAGGACTTTTACTATACTATGTACGTATACATGGCAATTTAGCTATTTTTTTTAACTACCTCACAATGTTTTATAAAATATGTTTTAACCTTAAATAATAATACATATTTCGTTAGTATTAAGATGCTTAAAAGTAATTCAACGTCTGGACAAACCTATTGAGGATTTTATGATGTTTCTGTTTATATTTTGTTTTGTTCCATTAATAACAATAAAAAAAAACAAGTAGGTTCTCTAGCAATTTAGCAAAAATATTCGTACCCTCTTAACAAATTCCCTTAAAAAATTGCCCAATTATGAGGGCCCCGTTGTTGAAGGCTTATAAATCTCGTCTTATAAATTCCGTTAATGTTTTCGTACTTAACTTATTATCTAAACATTAATTACCTCCTCGAGAGAAACGACGATGAGCCGGATATTAACATTTTAAATTCTTCCTTCGACCAAAAGAGCGAAATTTATTTTTTAATTTAAGGATGTGTTTTGACTTTCAAATTATTTTATGTATAAGGTACATGTAGATGTATAATGGTGATTAATAAGTAAATAACTTACAGAAGTGTTAAGTTATTCATTCCAATAAAAATATTTATCAAGACGCGTTCATCTCTAAACTATGTAATTTCTGCTGCTATTTACTCCAGTATGGTGTTAGGCACTCATAAGTTATGCATAAGGCTAAGGCTAAAATATGTATTGTAATAACACTGAGCTTAAAACATATCAGGGAAGACCCACTTTCGAGGGGTATATATTTCATAAAGTCAAACTATTACTGAAATCACACCACAAAAAATTCTGTTACCTAATAATTTAGCCATAACTTGAACAATCAATTCATTTCCGAAGTGAACTTCTTCATTACATAATGTTATACATAACGGCATAATAATATAACTTACAATTTTCTCTGGTAAGTATAAAGACACTTAAAGTTCCTCCCTGTGAATTATATGGTACATGGAGACCTAAAACCTGTATTTAGTTTTTTTTTTTTAACTATGGCATCTCGCAGGTGACCACTAAGGTCGTAGCTGCTTAGCCGGATTTTTCCTGTGGCTGCCTTAAGCTTCTACACTCAAAGCCTCCAGCCAGGGGCATAAACTATTCTAAATTAATACTAGGCGAGCGCTCGCTAAGGGCACCCCCTGTGGGGTACGAACCTCGGCTTAGGGCGTCGCTGAACGGAGGACACGGTGGAGCATACGGTGGAGGTCTGCCCGGCTAGGGCGGGGCACCGCCGTGTCCTCACGGAGGCGATCTCTCGCGTCCGGCCTTGGTTCAGGCCATGGTCCAGAGCGAGAGTGCATGGGAGGCCGTCACTTCCTTCTGTGAAGCAGTAATGATCGCGAAGGAGGAGGCGGAGCGCGCGAGGGAGAGGCAAGATTCGCGCCCTCGCGCCCCTACATAGTCGCCGCAGGAGACGCCCCGGGCGTCGGGAGTCGCGAACCGACTTTCGGCAACCGTAGGCGCGGGCTTGCGAACGGTGAGCAATGAGGAGCTCGCCGTCCAATAGGGACCAGGCCCAGGTCGGCGGCGCGTTGTGTTCCACGCGCGCCTCATAGAGATGTCAGCACCAACTGACGGGGTCCGGAAGGGCCAATGCCTGCCGAGGTTGCGAGTTTGTCCGAAAGGGGGATATCACGACCCCGGCACACAGGCAACGGAAGGAACACGGGTGGGTTTTAGTCAGTAAAAGTCTGACACGCCCTCCCGCTCCGCCCAGAGCGGGAGAAGTTATTTGATAATTTCCCAACCTCAAAAAAAAAAAAAAGGACGTCGCTGAGGGGAGGGCAGCAATATGGGACAAGCTGGATCAAGGATAGATTTAGTATACTTACCTCGATAGAAATATTAAAGCTTACACCGGGCTGCTATTGAGAAATTCCAAAAATAACCTTCATACTAATAGGTTATACGTACTTCCGAAATGGGGATCGAACCATGCTTTTTTTTTTTGGCTTAGTAATTATCAAATAACTTTTCCCGCTCTGGGCGGAGCGGGAGGGCGTGTCAATCTCTTACTGACTAAAACCCACCCGTGTTCCTTCAGTTGCCTGTACGTTGCCACGGTATCCCTTTCGTACTTTCCCGCGAAAATACCATGCTCAGTAGTAGCGAATCGAGGCAGATCAGAATACTCGGTACTACTTTAAACAGAACATAATATTGTTTATTACGTTTGTGTCCATCAGAACATTTATCTGACAAAGGACTACTGTCTGTGGTATAAAGTAATTTCCATTAGTTTACCCGTCAATTTCATGAGTTATAATGATGTGACATTTCCCAAATAATGGATTTGAAAATAGATTTAATTTCGGTTTAGACTTTGACAGTACTCTAATAACATTTCCGTAAAACGCTCCACCACTAGGAATCATTCGTGATGTTTTGTTAGTTTCAGAAAAATCTACAATTCTTACATCAAGTTTAAACGAAAGTTACTGTTACCTTTCGTTCCATAAGTCTATAAAACCTTAAAACTACAAAGAATAGTTCACAAAAAGTACATAAAAATACAGTAGGTACTTAGTAAAGGAAAGAATTTATATCTCTCAACAATACGTAGTGACGTGACTAAAATAAATTTTCGATTTACGGTTCCGATTACTCGTATCAATTGAATCGAATGAAATTTATTATGAGAAGGATATTACTCAGCGTTCAAGTTCGAAGGTCAAGGTTTATTTTCAGGATGTCATCGATTATCGAATAATTGGAAGCGGATTTGTCGCAGTAATTTTGAAAACAGCTTTGAAAACTCTAGTTATTTCTTCGTAATAGTATATAGTAATGGGATCTGGTATTAAGCAGTTTAGTTAGTTACATGTAAGGTAAATTCAATCACTCTCCCTTTTTCTTCCTCTCTCTCCTCCTTCATATGTGTATTAGATATACGTAGCTATCTAACAAAATCAATGGTTCACCAAATGATGTAATCTAAAGAAACAGCATGAAGTGATGTTACAAAATAATGATCTTGTAAAATCACTTAAAGATTAGGTTAGGTTAGGTTGTTTATAAACTTGAGCATTCACTTGTTCCAGAACATCAAACATTCGCCGTTTTTAAATTTGTCGAACTGAACAACGAACAGAGCCACGCATAGAGCCAAACATCGGTACGAACATTCTAGCGAACGCTCTAGTCAATGCTCTAGGCATAGAGGGATGACGGTGGAACAATGACAGAATGGCTCGGCTCGGCTAAAAGCTCGAAGCAAATTTACTGTCCTTTGGCTAGAACGCACGCTAGAATGCTCGCTAAAACGCTCCTGTTTATTTTTCTGTAATGTAACATTCGCTAGAACGCTCATTACAAATGAATGCTCAAGTCTATAAGCACCTTAATGCTTTTTCTTTTAAAATAATTATTCCCAAATTTTAAGATGCTGCTATTTCAAAATACAACAGAAACCCCCGTTGTTCCACTTATAACTTGTACTGTACATACGAACCGACAAGGCAGTCATCACTCTATAATTTTCTTAACTCCTTTATTAACATAGGAATTGGTTGAAAGTTGAGTGTTGAGTCGAAATTAACAGAGTAAATGCGTCCCCTGTGGTTTTAAATGAAGTGAGAAGTACACATTGTTTCTGCTTTGGTCCAAAACTCACTCTTTGTCTTTTAATTAAAATTTGTACAATTTTAGCCTTTGTTTCTATAAATGTTCTTCTATATGATCGTTTTTACGAAAGTCTGTTTGAAGGCTTGTGCAAAAAATGAATAATCAAATCAAATAATTTTATTTCGAGATCATACAATCCAATTTGTTAGTGTAATTACATACACATCTTAAGAGCGTTATTCCTAAAAGTTGGCAGCATCGCAAATAACTGTCAAATATTTACCTGTTTTGATTAATATGGTAATATTACTGTATGGAAATATGAAATGTGGCTAACGAGCTAAAATATTGTTTATGAAATGCAATAATTAATATCGGAACACCGAATATTTAGTTTTAGATATAAAAAAAGTATTTGGAAACTTTCCAAATGCCTTTTTTTCACCTAAAATAGTTACATCAAATTAAATGTTATAATTGCAATGAATTATTATCATTCTAGTTCGCTATACTCCATAGGTTTAGGTAGTTAAATAAAGGTAAACAAATCATAAAAAGGGTTTATATAGTTGACACTTTCCAGATTCAAATACAATAAACCAAACTAAATTTATTTTAGAATTTTACAATAGTTTCCTCTTTTATTTATCTATGTTAAACTTTATCATTTATTCTTAAACTACTCTTCGTAGATGTTACTGCTTTATCACAATTTTTTTGTAAGATTTATAATAATATAATATTTTGCAATCTGTCTATTGTAAAGAGCCCAAACTCTAAACGTCAACGAATTATAACGTTGCTAAATTGAAGAGTACAACTGTGACGTAGCACGACAACTGAAGTGACAGGTATTACGTTTAGTCGGTTACCGGACAGCTGTCTCGTCACGTGGTTTTTTGTGTTTACCTTTATTTAATTACCTAAACCTATGGAGTATAGGTAGCCACATTTCATATTTCCATACATACATATATTGCCAAATTAATCAAAACAGCGAAATATTTGACATCTATTTGCGACGTTGCCCACTTTGAGAATAAACGCTCTTAAACACTAGTGTCAGTACATAATAATATCAAACAATCAATAATAATGTCAAAATCATAACTTTAATTTTAAAATCATAACTATTATGTCAAAATCATAACAATGATGTCAAAATCATAACAATGATGTCAAAATCATAACAATGATGTCAAAATCATAACAATGATGTCAAAATCACTAATAAGATTTAAACATTATTTCAAGGCATGACTTGAAGGTAATACCTGTGTTCTGGTCCAGTGCCTGAGTAATATTAGACCTTCCGCCAAATCGGCCACAGTGACCAAGAGGAACAAAATTCAGTAATAAACCAATCCAGCAAATTACTGACAGACACCGACCGATGTTTTGATAATTACGTTTCTCTTGTATAGTTGCTAGATATTCAACTAATCTATTCGTCACATTACAAAAACCGATACGAACCTACTCAATGACAAATAAATAGAGTAGAGTCATCTCAACACCTCTCTCCCTTGATTTCGTATATTTGTATATATATTTAAATAGGTATATATTATAGTAAATATGTATGTATGTATGGGTATGTAGTTTGTAATCTATTTATGTATTGTTGTATCTATTTTAGATACAACAATACATAAAAGTAATTGATTATAAATAAATAAATACATGTAAGTCATTAGAATATATTTTTTAATTTGTTTTCTTTGTTCCTCTCAAATAGAGCACCTGCCATCTAATCTCTTCACCACCCTTGGTTGACTGGTAGAGAATGCCTAAGGCATTAAGTCCGCCTTTATACTTTTTTGAGTGTGAAAAGTGTTAATAAATAAATAAACCTACAAAAAGCCTATGCTGCGAACGAGAAACCTTTTTTCCAATACAAATATTCCAATAATGGCATCATTTCCACAGATAGTCACGTACGATATTATATAGATAACTTATATATAGCCAACATCCTCATAATAATCAACGAGGCAAATCTCGTCTAAATAAGATTTCGAAACAAAAGTAGACAACAGAAAGTTCAGACGAAAATGACGAGAAATGCTCGAAAAAATATACAACCAACTTTTTTGTAATAAAACTTTTGTGATGAGATCGTATTAATTTGAATGAAATAATGGCATTGGTCAAGGATCATGACCTTATATTTTGCAAAAATGTCTTTATAGGGGTTAAAATAAGGCGTGTTTTAAAGAAATTTAATTTGGAGCACCATAGCTGATAATAATAGTATTATATTATTATAGTAGGTATTATTACCTGACCCTAGATAGTAGCGTAGTAGTTATTGGTGGTGATCTTCGTAGACAACTTGTCCGTGATTCGATACATAACATTCTCTGAACTAGCTTGCACACCTCTGAAAATAAAAAGTCAATCAAAAAATTTTTAAATTCAAATAATTACACCTGCAGGAAAACCACGCCCGAAAAAATACTGTAAAGAGGCAACAAAAAATATAAAACAGCATCCTCCTGACACGAACCGACATTCTTCACGGGCACGAATAAATTAAATAAGAAATCCCTAGCGTGCCCTAATTTTGAGCAGGCAACGCAAATATGTCCCGGCTTAATCCCCCGGTTGTAATTAAGCTTAGCCCGGGTCGTTGTGGCTGCTCGCCTGTTTGGGTTTTCATCGCCATTGTGGGAGCAGCCTGACTTGTTGGTTTGTCATCGCCAGTTTTCAATGAGTCAAGGCCTGGGGTGCTACTATGCACTCGTATGGGAGGTCAATATTCGAACACTTGTACCAACAAATCACCCATGAGTAGCCAGAATGTCACAGCACTAGTATTTCAACGCGGGCCGGGCTACTAATTGGTAATTTGAGTTTTTAACATGTTAACTTAAGTAGCGTGGTGGAAGAATGGGCTTAAATAACAACTTGACCCTCTCCTGTACATAACATACCCTGCTAATTGGATTATGATAGAGGCTGGAATCCTCTGAACAAAATCAAGGCTCACATTTGAACTAGAAGCCTTTTGTGCAAGCGCTAATTATTATTTTCTCGATAGGGATTTGATTCGACTAATTCCGACAATCGAAATGGAATTGCACTGGATATTTTTTTAAATTAGATTTCTCGAAACCTGGAAAATATAGAAAAATCATGAATATTTTGGATAGTAGTCGAATTAGCCCTATTGTGCTAAACGAGCATGGTGCTTTATTTTGATGTAATATTTATTTAATATTCAGAGATTAGTGAAGAACGTGATATTAGTTTCGAGAAGTAGGTACCTACCTACTTTGCAAACATAACAAAAATGAAACGCTTTCAAAATAAACAAAGGGATCTTATTTTAATTCCAGAAGATGTTCCTTTTGAAAAAATACGAAGAGTATTATCAGCTTACGGGAACAAAACGGTCTGATACAGCATTTCTTTCATTCTTATTAAAATGATTCCGTTATAATTTATTTAAATATACTTCACAGTTACATCCAGGGTTCCCAAACTTTTCGATTAAGCTCCTTTTCTTAATTAACTTCCTTAATGACGTAAGTTTTCGGGAGTGATTCCGTTTTTCTCTTCGTCACGGTCTATTACGCGTTTTTGTGCTTTTTCTTTCATTGAAAACAATCGGACCTTTGTTTAGCGTTTGTGTTATTTGCTGTTTCGTAGACTAAATGGCGTCAGGGTGGAAATTCAGTTATTCAAATTCAAATTCAAATTCATTTATTCGTGTGATTTTTGGTACATGTTACATGAGATCTTAATAATAAATAATTTGTTCCTCAAAAATCTACCATATAGGTGTACACACATTCATAAAATAAGTCATTATTATTATAAAAAAGATTATTGAACATATTAAAATAAAATATTTACTTACAACAAAGCACAACATAGGACAGAAAAAAAAAAAAAAATAATAATAATAAAAACAAGCAAAACATTAACAATTGATTAAACATATAAAATAATAATGGAAATAAAGATAATAATACAATGTCAAAAATTAAATAAATATCAATGTCAAATAGTTTACAATTTATCATTAAGGAATTCGTCAATGGTATAATAACATTTTTCCAATAATAGACGTCTTAATTTGTTTTTAAATTGAATCATATTTAAGTCCTTAATTCCATTTGGTAATTTATTAAATATTTTTGGGGCCATGCAAAGTATGCTTTTGTGCATCAAGGCGGTCTTTGATGGTCGAACGCATAACTCATGTCTATATAGTTGTCTAATAATTTTATAGCGATGTTCAGATGCTTTTCGGAATAGAGTCATGTTCTTTTTAACAAATAAAGCAGTCTCAAATATGTACAAGCAAGGCAAAGTCATTATTTTTAACAATACAAAATAAGGTTTGCAGCTATCAGTTATTTTTATACCGGTAATAGCTCTAATGCACCTTTTTTGCGATTTGAACACCATGTCCTTATTGCAGGAGTTACCCCAGAATATGACTCCGTAGCGTAGTATAGAGTCGACATATCCATAGTATGCAGTGACTGCCGCTGCTTGATTGACTACTTTCTTTAGTTTATACAAAGCAAAGGCAAACTTACTATTTTTTTTAATTAATATTGAAGTATGTTGTTTCCAATTAAGTTGATTGTCGATTGTTAAGCCCAAAAATTTTGTATTTGCCACTTCTTCAATTTTTTCATTATTAAAGCTTACATTTAGTTCCGAATTAGCTATTCTTTGACGAAAATTCATAATCTTAGTTTTCTTCAAATTTATAATTAGGTTGTTTTGTTCTAACCAGTTAACGGCTTGTTGTAATGCATTGATTATGTCATCTTCAAAGTCTTTATTATTTTTGTCAAATTTAACAATAATAGTACTGTCGTCGGCAAACAATGTCATAGGATTCGGTATATTCTGAGGAAAGTCATTTATATATATAAGAAATAATAAAGGCCCTAATACACTACCTTGGGGCACTCCATATGATATTTTTCGTTCTTGAGAAATGTATTTTATAACCGTTTTATTTAACATACAAATTCGACTTATTTCTGTACGTTGTGTTCTATTTTTTAAGTAAGAATTTATGAGTGATAAAACATTTCCCCTTATCCCATACGCATTTAACTTACTTAGCAGTATATCATGGTTGACCAAGTCAAATGCCTTGGTCATATCCATATATATTGCTGATATTGGGACTCTTTCATTCATGTTTGCAATGATAACATTAAGAAAATCATATATTGCCATATATTGCATCATATATTGCATATGAAAAGAAATATGATTATGAATTTATGGAAAGGCGCCATGGCGATGCTGCATAATAATTACATGCAATAAATATTCTTTTCAGATAATGGGCGCCCAACGGTCCACTAGCGCCACTCCTTTAAAAAAATATTATGTTGTGACTGAGAAGGAATTATTTATAACGGCTAGTAAGGACCCTCGGTGTGTCTAGAATTTTCTAATACCTTTTATAAAGTTTCATATTGAGACACGGAGCAACAAAATACGATCTAGAGGAATGTGGCCGCTTTTCTTTAGCATCGAATTTTGTTGCTTCGTGTCTCAATATGAAACTTTATATAAAATTCTAGCCACACTTACCGAGGGTCCTTATTAGCCGTTATTCATAATTCCTTCGCAGTCACCAAATAATATTTTTTTAAAGGAGTGGCGCTAATGTACCATTGGGCGCCCTCTTAAGCTGCGCTTGTGTAGCGAACTCTGAAGATTTCGCTACTAAAAAGTGTAATTTTTTTTCAATATGTAACGCCAAGGTGCCTGTCACAGCGGGAGGAAACGCCCGGGTGTCACCACTGTGTGGATCGCCCGGAGGACACGGTGGAGCATACGGTGGAGGTCTGCCCAGCTTGGGCGGAGCACCGCCGTGTCCACACGGAGGCGATCGGCGGCGGCGATCTCTCGCGTCCGGCCCTGGTTCAGGCCATGGTCCGGAGCGAGAGGGCATGGGAGGCCGTCACCTCCTTCTGCGAAGCAGTAATGCTTGCGAAGGAGGAGGCGGAGCGCGCGAGGGAGAGGCAAGATTCGCGCCCTCGCGCCCCTAGTCACCGCAGGAGACGCCCCGGGCGTCGTGAGTCGAGAGCCGACTTCCGGCCACCGTAGGCGCGGGCTTGCGGACGGTGAGCAATGGGTAGCTCGCCGTCCGATAGGGACCAGGCCCAGGTCGACGGCGCGTTGTGTTCCACGCGCGCCTCAAAGAGATGTCAGCACCAACTGACGGGGTCCGGAAGGGCCAATGCCTGCCGGGGTTGCGGGTTTGTCTGAAAGGGATATCGCGACCCCGGCACACAGGCAACGGAAGGAACACGGGTGGGTTTTAGTCAGTAAAAGTCTGACACGCCCTCCCGCTCCACCCAGAGCGGGAGAAGTTATTTGATAATTTCACAAACTCAAAAAAAAAAAAAAAAAAAAAAGGTGCCTATCACAATAACACTGCTGAAAGCTTCATAATTATCCATCAGCCATCGTAACCGCTTTGTACTTTTACTGAAACCTTTTACTCAGGATTCTTTCATGTGAAAGGAAAAACATCGTAAACTGTACGTGTATGAAGTTAACTGGATATTGTGAAACGCAGCACGATTCGCAGGTGCTGACCGATTTCTGACCTGTTTCCTGTTTAGTCTATTTAATCTCGCCTCGGTATACTATGGCTTCATACGTCACGCGATTCACTTTAGGTTACTGCGCGGAAATGTTGATAGTTGGTTTGAAAAGGACTGGTCGTATGGTTTTATGTTGTATCGCATTAATGAATAACCTATGAACATAGTGCGAGGCAAACTCGAATGCGAGTGGGCTTTCCATTTGGGTACGGAAAGAGATGTGCTTACTTTTATAGTTATAGTTATGCTTATCCTACACTTTTTCTTTCTTGGGCTGCATTGCCATATGCTCCCCCCGCCCCCGCGCCCCGTTGTGCCGTTTTTGTATACTCTTTTTATGGTTTCGTACGTCTGAATGAAAAAACGAAACCTTTATAGGATCACTCGTGTCTGTCTGTCTGTCTGTCCGTCTGTCTGTCTGTCTGTCTGACTGTCCGTCTGTCTGTCCGTCTGTCACAGCGAATTTGCTCCGAATCTAATGAACTGATTTAACGGTCTTCACCAGGAAATCGTGTTATGGGTTTTAGATAAGTTTAGTACTCGTAGTAGCCACAAAAAAAAACGTCTGGAACTGAGAAGGCTAAGAAAAAGAAACTCAAGCAAAGACAAGAAATTGACAAAAATATATCACAGACTTGGCGAAGCGCAACTTAGCGCGAATCCCCTGCCAAATAATTGTCGTCATTTCGCTTGTTGAAATAAAGTTCTAAATCTAGCTCAAAGCGCATCTTACCTCTAATTCCTGAATCAATTCTATCAATACTGAACGAGCAACTAATACATTTTCAATAAACCTAGGCTTTGACTTGGCCAAAACTAAACAGGACTCAATCAATATTGGAACTACAATTTCCTTACTAAGTTTAACAGTGTATACTGTTTGCGACCGAAGTTTGTATAGCTTGTAACAAGTTTTCAAATTTTCAGTTGAAAATACGGAAATAGCTTGGCTAGCGTTTTGGTACCCTCGAACAATATCAACTTATTGTTCAATCGAAGTCTGCCTGAGGTTGGAACTCGAATAGGCTGGAAACGCCATTTAAAAAAGGCTTCGTACGACTAAGAACTTGTTTGACATTCTTTCTATCGCTGCGGCTGGATTACTCTCCCCAGACAGACATACTCCTTTGCAAATTTGAGTACTGACATACGGATAGTTCGCACATGTCATGCATATGAATTAAACATGATTTTAGTCATGTCCAAATTCAAACCGAGACCAGCCCACCGAGAGGCTTCATTTGGGCTGATCGGCATTTCATCCAACTGCTTCAGCGACTTTACCGTTTACATTGTTGTCCTGTCCTGCTATTTATTTCATAAATATCACACTTTCTAACATATAAGTTGAGAAGAAGTGCTTTAAGAAATTCCCAAACAAAATGACTGTCTCAGTCTTCTATAATAATTATATATGAATTTGTGCCAGACACACCGTATTTTGTCTTCTGTTCCCAACGGCTTTTGCTAGCCACCACCATGGTGGCGTTGGGTCTTTATAAAATGAGTTATCGAAACTACGCTGGACTAGTGGCGATTTGGAGTAGATACTTTTTATGTGGCCTACGCAAATGTCCTGCAAATCTGGTAGCGTCATGTGACGGGTCGTTGAGCTCTCTAAAATAATAAGGTTGAGCTAGACGATGACTTGACGAGGTTAGAACTGTAGCCAACCGCTACATCCAAGTTGGTCGCAGTTACTTAGTTATTTTGTATTTTTAGGACCCCAAAATAAGAATGATTGAGGTTCACATAAAGAGGCGCATTCATTATATTAGAGTTCAATAATATTTGTAGGAAGTAAAATGGGAAATAAGAGAGATTCGATTAAATACATGCCAACAGAAGTCTGAAAATAATTATTTTTATGTTGTAATGAATATAAATGTTGATGGATGGAGAGGGAGAGGAAGGCCGAAGAAAAGATTGATGGACTGTGTGAGGAATGATATGAAAGGGAAGGGAGTGAATGACAGCGTGACGATTGACAGGGGAGAATGGAAAATGAAAACGTGTTGCGCCGGCCGACCCCACGTAATATGGGACAAAGGCAGGAAGGTGGTGATGTTGATCTGAACCTGAAATCTAACCTAAACATTGTTAAAGCATGCCTTGGTATAATTATTTATAGGCTAGTCTGTATAAGTTTATTTTTTACTAGCTGCGCCCCGCGGTTTCAGCCGCAAAAGTCTCGATTCCGTGGGAATATCGGGATAAAAGGTATCCTATGTCCTTTTCCAATTCATGGTCTCTACCCATGTGCCAAATTTCATCCAAATCCGTTCAGCCGTTTTAGCGTGAAAGCGTTACAAACAAACTAGCTAGGATTAGTTCAGGTTTGAGAAATTAGTTCACAAAACAATATTTTAAATTTGACAGGAGGTGTTTTTGTTATGTCATTTTGTTTTTAGTCTCATAATCGTAATTATCGTTTTCTACGACGCATGAGTCAATTTCTTTCCCAACTTTTGTTAACAACCAATTTGTTTGACCCCGAATCGTGCATTTCTTTAAGCGTATCTAACTACTGTTCCAACACGAGTTCTCCAAATATGTCGTTACCACGAAGTCCCTACAATATTCATAACCCATTCCTTAAACTTCAAACAGAACTTTAAACATGCGGAACCCCATAAGTCCCAAAATAACTTTCACTTACAATGTTTACAAATAAGAGCTTCGTTAGTATACATGAAAGGGTATCGTAATGTTTGGACGACACCTGCTACACGCATGCGCTTTACGGCCGGTTCAAAGTAACGCACCTGGCAGATAAGGGTAGTGCACATTATATGTTCGATGCTTGAAATTTTGGAGATAGTGTTCTTTGACAACGGAAAGTCACTCCTTTGGTCAAGTTGAGTTAATTATTCATCATTTAATGACACCTGCTGCCTTTCAGCTATAATCACAGCATCTTCATCGTTTTTTTTATTTCTGAGGAAATACTGTTTAGAACTTAGTATCGATATAAAAAGGGCATCAGTACCTAAAATAAAATATCAACACGTATAGTTCGATTTAAACTTAATAGCGGCTCGGAAGTTAGCCACGTGTTGCGCAGTACCGCATCCCTCACCCCCGCTGACACATGAATTCGTTACTGCGCAGCGACTCGCCTCATGTTCCGAGCCGCAATTAAGTTTGCATCAGGCTGTAACAAAGTTACATATACACGTTAATTTTCTACACATACTAATAGCTGGCATCCGAACGAGTGTATACTAGCCCTAACGTAATTTATCTCGCCTCCCTCATCAACGCACCACGCTGTAACGCTGTAAGCAGCGTTTAATTTTAGAAGCTCACTGGTATATTCCATCGTGAAAGCTTTACTTACAGTGTACTTTCATGGTAATCCAGGTAAAAAGGTGGGCTTTCTTTTTTGATTGCCGCGTAAAAAAATTCTGCCTTTTATTGAGATTAGACAAAAAAATATATAAAAGATTTTAATACTGTACTGATAAAAGATTTTGATGGCTTCACAATTTGGCATAAGGCCGGCCAGCCACAATCACCCACATATCAGGCTTCAGCTTCACGTATTCTACGAGTAGTTGAAGCCTGATATACTAAAACCTTTATCAAAATATTTAAAAATAAAATACAAATAGGATAAGCGGTTCTCAAGTTTTACCTAAGCGCACTTATGAACAGGCAGAAACAGAGATGTTTTAAAATATAAACCATTCATAAATATATATTATTTTGAAGAGAAACTAAGATTTCACATACCTTTAGTGAAAATAGGTTGTAATCTGTGTAAAGATACTTGCCTACATAAGAAATCAAAAGATAAATCTTCAGAAAGGACTAATGAACTCCTTAAATTTTAGACACCAAGGACAGACGTGGTCTCACTAAAATCTAATTTAGCTAAAGATACACATAGTTTAGTACAAACGAACAATTTCAAAGCTCAATTAGTTAAGTCTCGTTCAGACAGATGGTAATCCGAACTTGACGTGAAATGAAGTATGTACCTAATATTGCAGAGTATTTCAAATAATGTCTTAAAACCTAATAGTCATATTGATACAAAGAGATTATACTCGATCGAATCAGCCATGAATATTCTATAACTAAATAATATTTCTGTGACACCCATTCCTAAATTCGTTAAACAGATTCAATAAAACTTCTGAACAGAAAAAAATACAAAATCTGAACTCGTGAGCGTATGAAAACTGTTATCGAATCTACTCTACGGGGTAGAACTTGTGATTACAAAACACAATGCTCCCGTCTTCTTGAAAGCGTTATAAAACGCTTTCAAAGCTCAGGCTTACGAATTATCTTTACATATAATAGGCACACTGTCTTAGTGCGCCCAGCGGCGGCAGATGGACGCGGGTGCGCGACCGGAGCAGTCGCGTGGCGACGCGAACGCCTACGAATATTGTCATAGTGGTTACGCTGTGTAGTGTCATGTGCGTTATGCTATTGTGATTCTTGCAGGCGTATGTGAATGTGAGTATCAATTTACTTTTGTTACGTTTTTATGATACTGTGTTAGGTTTATTCATAAAGTGTTATTGATGATATTATATAAATTGGAAATCACAGAAAATTATATGCCTAGTGCCGCATCAAGATTTATAGGCGGACTGCGTGATCATAATGAAAATAATTTGCTATTGTTTAAAATAACTACACACCAATACGAATATTATCATCAGTTACATCATAATTTCATACAATATTTATTAATGTAGGATTATTAGCATAAAACAAAAATTTCATACTGTTTGGTTACCTTAACAAAAGGTAGCCTATAAAGGAATTAAAGTTTACCGGGACAATCGGATCATTATATTTTCATGTTGACAGCATTTTCTCTTTGTGAAATATTATTTTTAACACACAATAAAAGAATTTCATTAGTAAATTTTTAGTTATTTACTATTTAACAAATATATCATTATTAGTAGGAGGAGCTCGTGGCTAAGTAATAACTTCCGCACGGGTCGATCCATCAGGTTAAGCTACGCTTGCCGGGGTTGGTTTGTGGATGGGTGACACCGAGACTCCTCCGTGCCTCGAAAAGCACGTTAAGCCGTTGGTCACGGTTGTCATTCGTGGATCTTTGACAGTCGTTATCGTTACGGGTCGTCAGAAGCCCGAAAGTCTGACAACCAGTCTTACCAAGGGGTATCGTATTACCCAATTATTAGATTGTGAAGGTCAGATAGGCAGTCGCTCCATGTAAAATACTGGTATTCAGCTGCATTCGGTTAGACTGGGCGGCCGACCCCAATATAGTTGGGAAAAGGCTAGGCACATTGATTTTTGACTAATAAGTCATTCATCTATAAACGATAATAAACTTCAATACTTACTGAAAAATAATTAAAACATGAAAACTGCGATGCCTATGCAATTTTTTTTTTGTCTATTTTGTATAAACTGAAAACTGAAAGTGGCTACAATAAAGAGTTGTCTATGTATCAAAGAATTCTCGCCATTCCTTCATACCTAATAGGTTTATATGTATACCTACATATATCGAAGCACAGAAATTCCTCCAATTCGTAAGGGGCTTTTGTTTTATTCCGGATATCTTGTTTGAAGTCAGCATCCTGATCCTTTCATCAAACCTAAAGAAAAGACCTTGCAATCCCTTTGCTACGCGTTGTGTATTCAAATGCAGGGTCCTTGCTATGCACATTTACATTTATTAGTGCTTCTGAAAACCAGATACTTTAAAGGACTTCGTATAAAACTAAGGATAGGTTAGGTACTAGAAAAATCACAGAAGAAAGAAAATAATGTAGTGCTTGAAACCTACAATTTTCGTCGTGAATATTGTGTATTTTTCATACGCACATACTCACGCCTCACTCCTATGGGGCAGTCAGAATCTATAGAACGCTTACCCGCATGGATTCTCTAATACTATATTTAATGTTTATGTTAAAACTTAAATGACAAAATGCATTTCAGAGCTGGCTTAAAATCGCTTTCTCCCCCACAAAGAAAAGACGTCACGTATCATTTCAATTCACAATAGGTACCCAAATGACCACGGAACGGAAGGCTGGGGTTCAAATCCGCCGCCATTGAAATATTATGACAGTATTATTCAGAATTCTATTCTAAACCCACTCTCAAAAGCACATTTTGGGCTAGCCAAAGGGGCTAAAGGAAATATTAGAAATGTATTATGCTAAGGTTATATTTTATGCATATCTTTTAATATTAACCATTCCTATATAGGTCATCTTCCCGTTGGTGTTAAAAATAACGGGATAACGTGATATCTTTTAGCACACAAGTACTTACCTATTTATAATAAATATGTGATTTAAACCCTTGAAATTATAATTTCATGGACTAAAACTATACTCCTATAAACACAACCGAAACACATACACCGATACATAAACCGATACACATGACAAGATACACATACACAACCGATATACATAGGGCTCGAAATGGAAGAGAACAGGCAAACATATATTATCACCAAAAAGTACCTAGAGTTTTCTTGACCATCCCTGTCAATAAGAAACTACGCTTTGTCAAATAAAAAATAGGTACCTTAAATATGTAAATGGTTAATTAATTAACATAAATGCTGTTAGTTTGAGTTTTCCATTTGCCAAGTGTGGTTATTATGGCCATAACTCTTGGGTAAGGTATTCATTAAAGAGGCTGAATAAAATTTATCTTTCAAGTAAATGGCGCAGCTTCTGTTCTCAAGGTCAAGGGTACAATTCCCGCATCAGAACAAATATTTGTATGGCCTGGCATACTGATGTTTGCTCGGCGTCTGGATGCTAGTGATTTGTGTATAAATGGCGCCCAGACTAATGATTTTGCGTAAGACTTGGTGGAGATATTTCATGTAAGTTTAGTGCTCTTAATATAGTCTATAATAAAGGTACCTACTTTAGGTACTTCCTGCTTAAAGTCTGCATCGTTCTTCTAGTGCCATTTCATTTCAAATAGGATGAGACGTTATAACTTCGTGGTCAGCTAATTTTCTGTTAGAAAGTTTTGTTTCTGTGTGGTTATTCGGATTGGTGTTCTTAAAAGTTAAAGATCAAGGTTTTAGTGAGGTGATTGTACCAACACCTACCTTCGCTTACCAATCTACACATCCACAGGCAAACTTTAGGTACCCTATACATATATTTTCAGCCACGTCTTCTAAGGATGTAGATTCAATATATTACAGAGAAAGTTTTCTAGGAAATCCTCTTCCTGATAATTTCGTCTCTACTAACTTTATTCGCTCCGATAGTACTGTTTGGGATAGTTGTAGTTTTATTAATGACATAGGGAAACTGATATTATGCTAAACGTGGTCATAACTATTATGAAACTAAACTTGTTTTTCGTAGTGTTACCGCCACGTGTGGAGTTGTGAAGTTTCTGTCATGGGGAACAAAACCGTGAGTTTATGTAGGTACGAGTATGTATGTTTGCATATACATAAACCACTTTAGACTAATTTATTGGGGTAAGTTATGGTTCCTATATTTCATATTTCTTTTCCGCAGTTTCGACCAGGTACTACTACTGAATATAGACTACAAGGAACTCAAACAAACCTTTTTACACGTATCACCAGCAACCACGAAGATTTCCAGGAAGAGAACAAAATAATTCAATACATTGTTAGATCACAAAAAGAGATGGGTTTCAGGGAGTCAATCCCTAACACACAGCCTTCCCGCAGAGTATAGATAATTCATCACAGTATGTTCCATGAATGTAGGTTATTCTTTTGTATGTACTGCATAAGTGCACACTGATATTTATCGGCTTCAGAAAATAGTTTTTTTTATTTTTTTATACCTGAGCCAAATATTTTAACGGTCTTAGGTGGTCTCGGAGGACTTGGCAGAGAGCCCGGTCGCTTGGCCAATGCCTCCGTTGTATGTACCTACACATGTCTTCACGCGCTGCAGTGGTCAGGAGAATTGTTCTATTGCTTCAGTAGATTTAATCTACTTACATTTCGTTCAGAAAGGAAATTCTGACTATCCATAACCCACCTACTTTTAACAATGCAGTTTTGAGATAAAATCTACATTAGCAGGGAGGGAAGGCAAACTACAAAAAGCATCAAGACAAATATCTATACATAAATACATACACATACATACATACACACACATACACATACATACACATACATATATAAGCACATACAAATAAATAAAATTGAAGTGTCTGTTTGTAATGTCAAAATAACAGCTTTTTACTAAATGTGAAAGTATTACGGTACCTACAACAAAAAATCATTTTTTTATATTTTTGTCTGTCTGTGTGTTCCGGCTAATCTCCGAAACGGCTGAACCGACTGACGGGTCTTTTACTCGCGGATAGCTGATTTTATAAGGAGTAGCTTAGGCTTTACTTTTATTAGCAAAATGATTAGAGTCCATGTGGGTGAAGCCGCGGAGCGCAGCTTGCAGTGCATAAACCTCGGGATTAAATTGATAGGTACTCTATATTTGCGTAAAAATTATTATATCATATTTTTAGGCAAAGAAATAAAACGTTCACCCATTCTTTTCCGCCACTTTTTTTTGTTATCCATTAAAATCCACTTTGTAAGCAACGTTTTTTCCTAACAACCGTTATTCAGCAACAATGAACATGAGAAAACATTGTAAAAGACACCATTTTTTTAAATGTTAGTAGGCCGAATTTCTTCGACAAACACGATTTGTATCTAGAATATCGAATTAAATGGCTCTTACCCCCAGGGCCTCCACTAAAAGACATTCCACCTCAACTCTGTGTCTTCCAGGCCTCAAATGCTTTATAAGAACTGTGATCTGCGATTTGGTGAGCTAACTATTCTTTTGTTGTAGGTGTCTGACGAGGTGGCAATGGAGACATTATTACCCTGATAATGTCAGATTGTGAATCAATTTGTCAAGCTTGATGACATTATGCGGGTATTTTGCGGGTAGTTCTCTCTTACCATCGTCATCAACAGTTTTGTTTTTATCAGCAGTGGTACTTTCGTGGGTATTTACGGTTATTGTAAGTGTTGTAGTTTATTGTTCGTTCAAGTCTGTTAACTCATTTTTTGAAGTAAGAATTTTGATTGGTTTGTATATTGTTGTGATTATGAACCATTTTGTCAGATATTGCGGCAACCGACCTACAGGTAAAGTGACATCGAGAGGAAACCGGCATGCCTGAGAGATAAATCTAGATAGCGAAGCCAAGTCAGAGGGCAATGGGCGGTTTAAAAGAGTAACGGTGGAGTTTCTTGCCCATTCTTCTCCATACAAAAACTACCTTTTGGAGGGGTGACTAGAATCAATTATATATTTTTGTAAATTTTTGACGTTCTGAAGTGCCTTATATGTGCCTAATTGAAATACATTATTTGAGTTTGACTTATAGTCACTAACCACACGAAAAAAATGAATTGCGGCTTGAGTATAATAATTGTTCTATGTAACAGCAAGAGGGGAATGTTCAGATAATATCCTCAGTGTTGATAATAAATTTCTGTCATTTTTCCTGTTTTTTATTTTATTTCCTTTTTCTTTTAATTATTTTGAAAATCACTGTAATTTAATTTTAGTCTAAACCTTTACATGTTGATCTATGTAACAGTAGAAACCTCGAACTTTACTGAAGTTTAGGAAATAAATTACTTTTACTACTACTCAATCAAAACATAATGTTTATAAGGCAATCTCATTCATTTTACTCAAACAATCATACAGACAATAAACAGCAAAAGACTAATAATCGTAGTAATAGCAACCCTAAGGGCTTATGCTTTGAATGTGTTAATATCAATTTGTTTCGAGGTCACATCTGTCCCTTTGGGCTAAACATTTGAGCAAAGTTTTGTTTAATTAAAATCATCGGACTGTCCTCAGTGTAAGTTAGAGCTATCAAAATTACGTTAAACTTACACAAGTGTACTGTGTTTTATGAGGGTTACAAGAGGCACAGGGAGGGAAGGCTAGTTCAGATTGTTTAGGCGAACTATGTTATTAGATTTAGCTAAGAGATCTGAGGGATTCTAAGTCCTGGGACTCGAGACATCTCATCACGTAGGACTCTGTAATAGGATTTCGTCAGGTGGATAGCAGAAGTTCTTGCACTTTGAAGCACTTTTACTTGTATCCTGCTGTTCATCAATCAGTGTAAATTATAGAATATCTGTCCATAGATAACATTCCTGGGCCATTGCTTCAAACTGTATCTTGTGTTGTTTTTTGTTGTCGTTGTGGAGTTTGATGTAAAAACGGTCTGGCGCATCGGCCTTAGACAATGAATAGCATTTTCTCTGTTTTTTATTATTATTACTAATTTCGTATCCTTTTTATATAATAGGACGATGTCACTTAGGTTTAATTATACTTAACTTAATTATTTAATTATACCTACTTAATTGTACAGAACAGTACTAATTTTCAGGAGAGATACGAGTATTTTCCGTACTCATCCGTACCCACAATAATAAATAACCAAGCCTATTAAATCAAAATCAATCTATCTTCCTAGCCTTTCCCCAACTACGCTGGAGTCGGCTTCCAGTCTAACCAGATGCAGCTGAATACCAGTATTTTATAACAATAACAAGTCTATTAAGTTTCTACTTTATTCCTATAAAAACATTTCGTTTCACATTAAATTATATTCTATCAAGTCATTTGCTCGAAATCACTTAATTTTCGGATCTGATTTCAGAAACATTTTGTTCGGTGAAATAGATTTCTGTCGCTATATTTAATTAGTGTCACTTGAGACGAACCCTCTTAATGTACTTGAAATACGGCAAGAGCACCTCATTTATTGTACGTGGACCCGGCAAACGGTTTTATTTATGTATTTTATCTAGGTAGGTACGCTATTGTTTTCGAAGCTCTACGAAGGGCGAAAACCTTTCAAGGCTGGTTTTTATTTGAAAACCGAACTTCGTCGTGTTTCCAGGATGTAGGTAGGCATCGTTACTCAGGTTTCCCTTAATTAAAGGTTCATACGACACTTTGAATTGCAAAACACTAATATGGCCACCGCCACCGCCTTTAAGACTGTTTTGACTTTAAAGGTACCATTCCGTACCCGACCGCAGGAGGCAACTGCAGGCGACGTGTCGCCGCGACACGACTGGTTTCTATAAATTTCTATGAAATACCTTCCGTAGCTAGCGACACGTCGTTGGCAGCTACGGGCGAGCGACAGGCGACACGTGTAGCCCGACCGCAGACCAGTAGTGCCGCCAACGCTCGAGCGATAACACGTTTTTCTGTCTTCTATCTGCCGACTGGAGTATGGGCTGCTGCCGCCTGCGGTCGGGTTCGGAATCATGACTGCAACGACATGACGTCGCGACGTGTTGCTACGACATGACACAGCGACACGTCGCCTGCAGTTGCCGCCTGCGGTCGGGCACGGAATGGTACCTTAATTCATGACAATAATTTGAACTTGTACATAATTAATTCGGTTGAAATAAATAAAGTTGATCGAAAGAAAATGTCTCTAAATAAAATAAACCCAATTACACACCCTTATTCAATGAGACCACATCCGGACAGTGCATTTCAAGTAACAAATAGATAAATAATAGATTCCTCGGAGCGTGCACTCCGTTTCTAAGACCGCAGTCGATTTATCTCAGTGTCGGACACTAACTCACCGTGTCCGACTTGTGCGTCCGCCGGACAGGCTTCGGATATTAGGTGTATGTACTGAGCCTTATGCTAGTGTAAGGCTAGACTAGACAAAACAAAAATGAAAATATTATCAGAACTTTTTTTGTTGACGCGCCCTTTTGTTTATGAAGGCATTAAAATGTTGCAACGGTTTTCACAAGAACTTTGTAACCAATGCAACTTTTAAACTTTTAAATATCCAAACCGAAGTGGTTTGTATATTTAAAGTTGCATCATCAGCATAAGTTCACCTTTTAGTTTATACAGGTTGGCAGGGACCAGTAAAGTCCCAGCGGCCGACGGTGCCAGCGCGCTACAACCGGCAAATCCCGCTGGCACCGAAAAGCGACACGCAGTGTCGCCTTTTCGGTGCCGCTGGTCCTTTACCGTGGTTTATTAAATAAAAAAACTGCTTTTTCATAGAAAAGTGCAATACTACTACGCGGTCAAAATGTATGGACCAGCAGATTTTTTTTTTATAACCGACGACATAAGAATAAGAATAAATTTATTTCGCAAAGTTTACATTCAAGTAGATTGAATTCCTAGACCTCACACTAGGATTCCCTGTGTTGTGAGATCCAGGCTCCTTCGTTCCGTTAACAATTTTATGTAAAAGGTAGGTAGGGGTGCGTACGCACCATGCATACGCACACACTCTTTTTTGTGTGTGCTGTGATTTAGTGAGTGCACGTGTATTTGTGTATTGTCAATGTGTATACTATGAGTTTTTACTTAAGCTAAGAAACTTTCTGTCATATCGTAGTCCAGTGTAAGAAGCCAGTTTGTTACCGTCACTCTGCATTTTTTTTGTGTTAGTTTAAGTATTTTATGTAGACTATTGAGTTTCGCGTACATGTGTGGCCCCATATAACCATAATATGAAATATTTCAACGTTTGGGGGTTTAGAATCACTGAATCCATGGTAACAGTTTCCGCGTCGATATGCCTGCCACTCTGTATATTGGATGGTATTGAAGGGAGAAAGGTATTCAATGCTATCAGAGTCCAAAAGCTACTGAATCCTGACTTTTAGCTTTGGAATAAATACATAGTTGGGATGGACAATTACGTTTTATTTTCACTTCTGCAAGGAAATTGCGTTGCATAGAAATTATGTAAACAATATTCTCATCTCAACGTTTGACGGCGTTATTAGTTTTGTTTACTATCGTGGAATATGCTAAAATATACTAAAGTTGAGGAGACTCGGTGCTTTTGGCGAGGCAACTGACCTATGAAATGTTTGTGAAAAGTGGAAAGTTAGAACTATTCGGTTATTTTATAGTTTAATATTTCGCTCGTTGCTTTCGTATTCATCCTAGTTTTATTGGCAGGGTCTGCTCGTGAAAATGGTTGCACTTATTTTTAAAGCAAGTTTATTTATTTTTGAAATGGCAAGCTATTATTTCTGTATTTATTCTGGAGCATCTGCCAAGAAGACTCCATCCTGTCTCCGCATTTTTGGTGTTTTGAATAAAATGATCTGAGGATAAGATACGTCGAAAATAATAGGCAGTTTTCTATCAATAATAAGTCATAACATCCACATGCGAGCGTCCTCCTCCATATTATGCTCAGCACGATAATATTGATAGTATTGAGTTGTTCGACCGTTCGTTTAAGTGGTCATTAGGGCTTGCTAATGATCACTTGAACAAACAAACTATACCAGTACGATTTGCTGGTATTAGTAAGATAATTATCAATCGGCATATCATATAGGTACTCATAATATAATAATCGACGAAGCATTTGAGTGATTTATTTCGCAATGTCTCTAAAAAACCATGTGTCTTGTTTGAATTGGATTTTGATACCTTTTACAAAAGTAAGTAAGCTGGAATTTATAGACTCAATTTAAAACACTGACACGACGCGTAGTACCCGGACATTTTCTCAGTTTTATTACCAGGTAACTAGGAGCACTGAGGAGGTTTCATTTTTCAGCGAAAATAATGGATAGTAATACTACTGCTTGTTGTTCACCCTACCTCTAGTTACCTCTAGTAACCTTATCTACTGTTATTTAGTTCAAACAAAAAGAAAATGAGGGCCCAGTAGCCGATAGTTTGTACGTGTGGAGTGTTCTCGCATTACAATTCTTGGAACAAGATCTTGCTAGCTTAGATAAAAGGGCTGGAAGAATTATTTTGCTCGCATCCCCCGAATAACAAGTTAGGTTAGGCATCACCGTTGAACTAAATAATTTTAATACACTGTGCGCAGAAATCTACAAAGGGAAAATGTTCACTAAGTATGCAGACCGAGAAAGTTAATGTTAATAATTTTATTTTATGAGTGATGAATCTCACGTGGCCCGTTAAAATAACGCTCTTACTTATTCGGCTGGGTGCAATCCTATAAAATTTGCAAGTCAATGAACGAAAAAAACAATAAAATGGAAGAAAAAAGACAGTAAAATTGCTGCTTTTTTTTTTGTTTTAGGCGTACTGGGTAATTCATCAAAAGCACAGAATAAATATTCTTGTGTAAGTTATGGTCGCAAAGGCTACTTGATAGATAACATCCGGGTTCTTTTCATGCGTGGGCCAACTTTAAAGCGTGGCGGCTTAATAAGAGCAGAAAATCTTTTCCTTTCAAAATGTAACAAGAAATGAATTCCTCACAATATTACTCGGTCAATATATGGACAAGATATTTTCATAACACGAGAAATACAGCAAGTTTACTTAAAATTATAGGGAGTTAATTAAATTGTAATTTATTCGAAAAATACATCGTAGGTTGGGAAATGATTTTATTGTAGGAAGCTCTACACATCGGGCGATGCGGGGTGGTTCCTTTATTTTGAATTTACTATAGCACACCTACCTCATTTTTTTACATCCACAACCCAAACGCATACTGACCTTGTGCTAAACTGATGACGCACCAGCACTCTTATTGAGTAACTCACGATCAATCACAATCTGAATCATTTTGAAGGATATTGCTAATCCATTGCCCTCATGTTCGAAAAATTTGTCTGCTCATCAACTTAAATAACGCAATGAATGTTGTTGAACTGTCAAAATGAAACAGATTGTGATTGATCGTGTGTTGCGCAACAGGGTGCTGCTGTTTGGTGCTCCTAAAAATTGTTTAAATGTGTTAGGATATGGATAAGCAATTTTAGCTAGGATGATGTCGTACGAGTAAGCAACAACATTAAAGATATAAAAACAACCAAATATATACGTGTGGACGACAAATATAAGTTCACAATGCAACATTAAAACAGTGCATAGCAAGCATTATGACGAAATCACAAACCCAAAACAAGAAACAATCTATATACCATTGAGGCGTTGTACCAACAAAACGCTGAGCATTGAGTGAACCTGCGGGCGTTTAATTCAATATTACCGTCTGCTTCCATCAGTAGCTTGAAATTAAATCATGGCGATGCGCTCCTGGCACCTGGCCAGAGGACGCCGCCATTAATATTGTGTTAGAACGACCAACTGCACTGCACCGAGAAGAGCGTGATAAGAATGCTGTTTCGGACATGTTTTTTGCTGAGTCTCTACTTAATTTTCGTAATCTTTTTCTGTTGTTACGTGAGGTAGGTGTTAAGTCTTTCCTGTGTTAAGTTTTAGTTAGAGTCCAACTGAACGCACTCGGGAACGTTGACCATCTTCGTGGAGATGATTACGACGCAGGTTTTGTAAGGCACGGGCGGTTACAGTACGCTCTCGTGCAGTTAACCAGATTTTACCAGTCTTCCAAAGTTTTCCTGATCTAGGCCTCCTAGCTATACTCCCGATCTCCTGAAAGCGTACCCACCCGTTTCGAATAGCTGGTTGCGACACAGCGAGAAGTATTGCTACAAATCTCATGAGACCCTCTCCTGAAGCATAGCAACAGCGCTTGCTGCGCATTTCATGTTCATATGGCGACGAAAACCAGGCAACATAATCATGATTAACACCGAAATAAAAAAAAAGCTCTAACAGAAAGTGACGGGTAACGTCAATGCTTAGAATGAGACAGAACACAGGTCACAGAATTTGTGCAACAAATGTTTTTTCAAGCACTTCACACTTTTTCTGTCTACCCGCTTGAATTCATCGCAGAAATTGACGCTCGAAACATATGCTTACCTAATTATTAATTATAATATATATTTTGTTTTGAGTAGTTTAGTCGAAGTATGAAATTACGATAAAGATCAGAGAGAAATGAGAAAGCCAGTTAAAGTTTATTGTCATGTTTTTTTACAATGCTACATTCCAAGCAAATAAACATGTCTATTCTATTCTTTATGATATTATCATTGCCTTTATTTTAAAACGATTCATAAACTTCAGCAAAGGATATAATTTAAGCTCTTAATAAATATAAATCTTAAAAAAAAAAACTCTGACTTTTCTTCAATCAATGACTTACTTGCCAAATGCAACGTGGACTAATGTTTACTTATCAATAAAAAGTTTTTACTTACACATGAACATAAACACTGCAAAATAGTAATATAATATACACAACAAGTAGAATCATAAATATACTCGTATATTCGGCTACTGCCGAATACATGATTCTATGTGAGTAAAAACACGTAGGTGCCTAACATAAATCGTTGTTCACATCGCACGGTGTATAATAAAACCCTTATAAACGCTATACGGAGGATCCGACGGTAATGTCATTAGGGCTGAAATTAACGACGTCGCCAATCCTGTTAGCCGCGTCGCCTTTATAATTACCTATCTGTAGTTATAATTTTGTAAGAGAGCCATGTGCTTTGCTACCTATTCCGAGATACATTTGCCCACGTCTTTGCCCACGTGGAGATCGGAATTTATCCCACAGAAACGTACTTCCGGGATGAAAAGTATCCTATGTGTTAATTCAGGTTATAAACCATCTGTGAGCCAAATCTCATTTAAATCCTATTAGTAGCATAATAACAATTATTGAAATACTATCGTAAATTTATGCAAGCCTAGTACTTTTTGTTAGGTTACTGCTCAGAAAATGTGCACGTGTCCTGAAAAGAATACTATGTTGTATGCATGCTACGTTCTACCGAAATAAAAAGTAGTTTTAATATAATTTTGCTACTTTTATTAATTAATTAGTTATAAGTTGTTTGTACCCACATGTAAATAGTTTAATATTGATGTATAATAAAAAATTCAATAAAAAGTATTCTATATCCTAATCATCAGGTCAGGTCATGGTCTACCCATGTGCCAAATTTCATCCAAATCCGTTCAGTCGTTTTAGCGTGAAAACGTATAAGGAACGAACAAACTCACTTCCACGAAGCCGGTCGCTTAGCTCTCGTGGCTATGTAATAACAGCCGCACAGGTCGATCCAACAGATTAAGCTACACTTGCCAGGGTTGGTCCGTGGATGGGTGACTATCTTTACATAGCGAGACTCCTTCGTGCCTCGGAAAGCACGTTAAGCCGTTGGTCCCGGCTGTCATTCGTGGATCTTTGGCAATCGTTACGGGTCGCCAGAAGCCCGAAATTTTCACAATCAGTCTTATCAAGGGGTATCGTATTACCCAGTTACAGGGTTGTGGAGGTCAGATGCCTATCTGACCTCCACAACGTCGCTCCATGTAAAATACTGGTATTCAGCTGCATCCGGTTAGACTGGAAGCCAACCCCAACATAGTTGGGAAAAGGCTAGGCAGATTGAGTTTGTAGTACTCACGCTCCAGTTGGATTGGATGCAATAAATTCTTCGGTAATAAGATGGAAAAAAGAAGGCTATGAAAGTCTTCAATGTTAGTAGTAAATAACTACAATCCCTACCAATTTCTGCCGTCAGCAGTGTCGTGTTACGGTTTGAAGGTTAGATAGAGGTGCCGATATAATTGCAGGTACTTTCATCACTTTTTCTCTGGTATAGCATTTGCGATGCCTTTGCTGTTGCAGGAACCACATACCCAGAAGTGGGTCGTAGGGTCTACCTATGCTTGTATGCAAACCAATACCAAAAAAAAATTGTACTTAAGTTACTTATTTCCTACAAAGCAAAATTACTAAGTGATTATCAATTAGGTATTATACAGGGCAGCACGTTTAATTAAATTATACAATATTCAAATGGAACGGAAGGCTGAGCTTATTTTGTGCGATAAAAGAATTAAAAGAGATACGACCGAGAGCGACGGATTAAAAAGGATGATCAATGCTGTCACAATCTTGTCAGATCAAACAGAAAATTCTTCCGGCTCAAATTCACGTACCTATCTTGAGTAAATGACACGACAGTTTCTATATAAGTACTAAGTTAGAACAATAGGGATACCTTGTAAACGGGTTTGGTCAGGTGCAAGCATTTTTCAATCGCACTGATTGAAAAATCACAATGATTTATCATTGAGACAATCAACGTAACTTTTCCAAAGCGAGTCCTACAGAAATTTCTTTGTGTAACAATTCTAATTGTATTTCTATTATATCGTCATCATCAGTTATATATTTGGTTTTCCTTTTATTGGAAGGTCTGACTCTCCAGTTCAGTTAGAAGGCGCAAAATGTCCCACCATTTTGCGCCTTCTAACTGAACTGGAGATAAACACTGCTTAAACAAGTGTTTAAAATTCGTTACCACAAATAAATGTTTAACATCTATTTAGCAAAACACTGTTTAAAATTACATTCCTTGTTTTAACTTGGCAACCCTTTTTTTTTTTTTTTTTTTTTTTTTTTTTTTTTTTGGATGGGAAATTATCAAATAACTTCTCCCGCTCTGGGTGGAGCGGGAGGGCGTGTCAGACTTTTACTGACTAAAACCCACCCGTGTTCCTTCCGTTGCCTGTGTGCCGAGGTCGCGATATCCCTTTCAGACAAACCCGCAACCCCGGCAGGCATTGGCCCTTCCGGACCCCGTCAGTTGGTGCTGACATCTCTTTGAGGCGCGCGTGGAACACAACGCGCCGTCGACCCGGGCCTGGTCCCTATCGGACGGCGAGCTACCCATTGCTCACCGTCCGCAAGCCCGCGCCTACGGTGGCCGGAAGTCGGCTCTCGACTCCCGACGCCCGGGGCGTCTCCTGCGGCGACTAGGGGCGCGAGGGGGCGCATTTTGCCTCTCCCTCGCGCGCTCCGCCTCCTCCTTCGCGAGCATTACTGCTTCGCAGAAGGAGGTGACGGCCTCCCATGCACTCTCGCTCCGGACCATGGCCTGAACCAGGGCCGGACGCGAGAGATCGCCGCCGCCGATCGCCTCCGTGAGGACACGGCGGTGCTCCGCCCAAGCTGGGCAGACCTCCACCGTATGCTCCACCGTGTCCTCCGGGCGATCCACACAGTGGTGACACCCGGGCGTTTCCTCCCGCTTTATTCTGAACAGGAACCTCCCGAAACAACCATGTCCGGTGAGGACCTGTGTCAGGCGGAAGGTGAGGACGCCGTGGCGCCTCTCTAGCCACTCCTCAAAGAGGGGACTTATCGCCACAATTGTGGCGTGCCCAAACTTGGCAACCCTAAGAAACGTTTCGTTTGAAGCAGATTGCATTTGTTGAGCCTTTCTCTTTCCTATCGAAATTTATTTGTTTCAGTTGTTTTTACGGAATAACTAAATTGGAAAATTGAAAATAAGTACTATTTAATTAAATAAGTCCGCCATTGGTCACCATACGGCTGGTGTAGACATAAATGAAACGAAACAGAAAATGCAAAAAGGCACACAGCTGTACAATGACAACCAGGAATGACGACAAAAACTAAAGACAATAACGAAAGGGCGCTTACCTGATGGCGGGCCCTGCCCAGGCAACGAATTTGAGGATTTAAGCACCTACTACGAGAATAAAGTGGAATATAATTTTTATTAGGTCAATTTTTTTTTTTTTTTGCAAAAGCTTTGTGTTGAACCAGTACAGTTTACTAAATTTAAATTAATTGTAATGTTCTAAATGATTCACTCGCACTCGGTACATTTCATCACGACAGTTATCCATAAATTCTATGTCGTTCAAATCATTAAAATCAGCATAATCGAAGATATCAATTGCAATTTATGTACTGACAGAAAGCAATATGGCGACTGGTGAGGGTTAACGACATGTTAAACAGTTGTTGGTGTTTAAATTTAAACAACGTCTAAAGCATGTCTAACTCTAAACAAAGGCTAAACATGGTTTTGTGGTATCACTTTTGTTAAACAACTGCTAAACACGTGTCTAAGGCGCGTCTATGTTTTTTGTGATAAGACTGATGGCGTTGTATGAGAGCGTTTACGGAGAAGCGATTTTACACGCGGTTTGCTTGAAATGCAGACGGAGTCCGCGGATGGCAACGCCACTTCGCACGCGTCGTTTAAGAGCGTTTATTCTGAAAGTTGGCAACGTCGTAAATAGCTGTCAAATATTTACCTGTTTTGATTAATTTGGAAATAATACTGTATGGAAATAAGAAATGTGGCTAACTAAGTTACTAGAATATTGATTATGATATGCAATAATTAATATTGTAACACCGAATATTTAGTTTTAGGCGTAAAAAAAGCATTTGGAAAGTTTCCAAATGCTTTATTTACGCCTAAAACGGGTACAACATCAAATTCAATGTTACAATTAATCAAAACAGGTAAATATTTGACAGCTATTTACGACGTTGCCAACTTTCAGAATAAACCCTCTTAACGCGGCGGCGCACGCAGCATTGCAACCAGCTATTCCGGCAATTCTCCGCTCACGGTAAAACGTAGCGACACCCGCGGCGGTGCCCACGGCGTCGCACGTGGCTATACAAACATACAGCGATAGCCGTCTCCCGCTGCCAGTGCACGCATCGCGTCACACCCCGCGTCTTCATAAACAACTTAATCGTACACAGTTTCGAGAATAGTAAAAATAACAAACTACCGAAATTTCGAAGTTGCCGAAGCCAATGTCGAATTACCGCATGTGCAATAAAGATAAGAAAAACAAAACTGAGAAAGAATCTCCGAGACCGTCAGGCTAGGTGGGGTACCTATAGCGTCGCGGCAATACGGCCCGTACGAGCGGTGACTGCGCGTCGCGCTCCCGGTGCCGGCGCAAGCTGCACTCTGCAAAGCCCGTAGCCTGCAGGCGGGGAAAACGGAACTTGAGTGGATTTCTCGTCGTCGTGGAATACCTATAGTAAATACGAAGTTGGTAGTATTCTGACGGGAGATCCAGACGAAGGTGCCGAATGTGGGGCAGGAACATAGGGTTTCAAACGAGAGAGAAATGGAAAATTATATTTTACGTACCTATTGGTAAAGATGATACGCTTACTTACTCGTATTCAATAGTCGGACGATTTAATAGCGCTTCCTCTATTCCGACATTTTACAAATTTGGGACTGTTTCCAATTTTATGTAAAAAAATGGTTTTATTCTAGTTCCATTGGGGAGCGACTGACTTATCTTGTCAGAAAAAGTTGTATTCCGCTAGTCAATAAAAAATAAACAAAAAAATATCGACAAAGCAATGCAAACTCTATGAGGTTTTATGCAGGACGAACGCAAGATAATACTGCAAATCATATAATAGTACTGAGGGTTTTGAATATAGAATTTTAATCGTCTGTCAAGTCTCTCAGTGAAGGCTCGCATTCACGTCTCTGGTACATTTCAGCCAGTGTGACTGCGATCGCATGGCTGCGCTATCTATCGATATTCTCAAGGCATTACGCACGTCCGACTTTATTGTGAACGTGTGGATTTCAACACGTTTGCCTACGTTTTATTGGTTTATAGACTGGAGTTGAGCCGGAGTAAAATTAGAGGGTAATTTGAAAAATACTAGCAACCGTTTTTAGTTACGAACTGTTGTTATTAAAACTAACAGCTTATCTTCATCTTCGATGGTTTAGGTAACTAGATCATTTCAAGAAAAATATTGGTGGTAGTTTTCAGTTTTATTCATGCCATTAAAACTTTTTAGTACAGAATTCTTTATTTGCATAATATAGGGTCCGTTGTTTACACATGCCAGTTTTAATCAACTTTTTTAGATTAGGTAACAATTTAAGGTATAAAATTACCATTTTATAAAATCTCTCTTTAATTAACGACCTAAAAAGTAGGAACAGCTTAAATATTTATGAATCCTAATTAATATTATAAATTCCAAAATGAGTTTGTTTGTTGTTTGTTACGCTTTCTAGCTAAAAGGGCTGAACTGAACGGATTAGGATGAAATTTGGCACACGGGTAGACCATGACCTGGAATAGGACATAGAGTAGGTACTTTTTATCCTGGTAGTACATTGCCGTGGGATAATTTCCGACATGCACGCGGGCGAAGCCGCTAGCAAAAGCTACTTTCATATAATTTAGGAGCTTAATATATTCAACTAATAATGTCCAATATACAGTAAAGATTAAATATTCATAGTGTGTCTAGACTAAACAATAACTAGTTTAGTTTTTAGCCGTGTGAGTTTATGCTTCATCATTAAGCTAAATTCAGTTTGTGATAATTTCTAGTTTAATGCCAGCGGTAACTAAATTTGTTTAGGGAGTGGACGTAACACACCCCTATAATTTTGGTATAGTTAGTGTTTACATCAACTTTTAACCTGAGGTAGTTTCAGCATGCAACTACACTCTTATGCTAATCATGTGGACTGAAGTTGACGTAGATTTTATACAGAACTGGCTATCAAAGAATACACAGCGTGCATAGGCGCTTTATAACTCAAATATCTCGAGCCAGCTAATACAAACTGATCATTTCAGAAATGTTAAAGTACTGGCCATTAAATTGAATATAACTTCGAAGTCTGAGATTCAATGCGCTACCGAGTTGGAGGTTGAAAATAGGTCAGAGGAGGATAGTATGATCTATGCTTTCAATTATTGGCTCAGAAATACTCCAATGGGGACGGTCACTGCTAAAGTTTTGCTTTTTAGTAGGCCGATACAGTAAATAGGTAAAAGACAAAAAATGCTCGCTTTTTCAGACACAGAAATAAAAGACCAGTCCTATGAATAGATATGTAATACTTAGCTTCGCGGAATAAATAAATAATGTTAGCTGCATAATTGAGAGAACCAAACTGTTTATGACGGCCCTTAACAGTTTTGATATACACATATATTAAGTGTAATGTGCCATCATTATAACTTCTCAACGAGACCAGCGGGAATAACCGTCTGATGTGTAGCTCCCTTCAACTTGAAAGCAAACATTGATGTAGAAAATTACTTTTGATTCACCTTTGAAATTAGGATTGCTTGTTTAGAATGCAGATCTCTAAACGATAATTCATTCAGATTCGGAAGTATGAAACCAGTTTTTCGAAAAATATCTAAGGCACTATGCACAGCTACCAAGTTTTCAAAAATGTTGTCTCCTCTTCTACCAATTCTACACCCTAACCGATGTTGTTAATTTGTTATAAACTAGTACATAATTAACTCTGCCCAGAATTGGCAAACCCAAACGAAGTCGCTGGACACGAGTTAATATCTCAGAATACATTATGAGTGCGCCGGTTCAAAGGCCCAATTAGCTGCCTATCCCTCGACGTCGGCGCTGGTCCACCGCAAAACTTGGCTTATCCGAAGTACGGTTACGGTGCCGCCATATTTAAGCCGTGTCGCCTCAGCTTCAGCTACGGCGGCGTCATTTCCCGGAGATACTGTAGGAGGGATTTATATAAGAAGGACCAACTGCAATACAAGCGGAGTTATGACAATTTGTAATTTAGTTGAATCATCAAGCGTCCCATTTGATTTCAAAAATTCCTCTTATGAAATGAACATAACTGTAAAAACTATCTAACAGTTGCACTAAGCTGAGACAGAGCTTAGCAAAAATGTGCTAGTTTAAAATTGTACAAAACTTAGACCTTCAAACTTTTAATTAAATTGTTATTACTATATAATAATATAAAGTAGACAAAATAATATTAAGTAAAACCATTTACTAGTCCCGCGGCAAGCGTAGCTTAACCTACAAAGCTTAGCTACAAATCTACACAATTACGCTTCAATATTTGTTCAGCAGTTTTCTAGATCAATTCGCACAGACAGACGCCTGCATTGTTTATTTATAAAGGTAATAATATCAATTGCATGCAATTAATAATTATGTAATAAATTACTATCAAGATGTTATCTCAGTAACCTTTGCGGGTAGGTAAAACCCCAGTGCCAAAGAGTAAGGAAAATAAACGTATTTGGTCAAATGAAATAGATCAAATCAAAATCAATTACATAAACATAAGATCACGCCTTGTTTGCCCAAAGTGTTAAGCAGAGATGTACCAATAGTAGGTACCCCCACATTTCACCAGTTATGTTTAAGTCCCATATATATTTAAGATACTATGTAAAGAGTTGATTGAATCGGTTAATTTGAAGGGTTCAAGATTTTATATTTGAGTTGCTCGCTTGATCTTCAGAGAGGATTTTTTTTACTGTTATATTTAAATATCCAAATTAATCTACACTTCAAAATTACACAATTAAATTGCTAAAAGACTTGTACTCATGTTTGATTACCAACTTAATACAGTCCTACATTAGTGACCTACTCTGAGCATTCAGCTTGAAGAAAAAGAAGTCAGTGGTATCAAAAAAGTTAATACTTACATTGAAAAACTTATATAGGTAGTATGGTTTGATGGCGCCGCTTTCTACTAATTGGGTAAACCTAAAGCACTAAAAAATCATTATAACGTGGCTAAGTAAGCCGCACGGGTTGATCCATCAGGTTAAGCTACGCTTGCCGGGGTTGGTCTGTGGATGGGTGATCATCGTTACATACCGAGACTTCTCCGTGCCTCGGAAAGCACGTTAAGCCGTTGGTCCCGGCTGTCATTTGACAGTTGTTACGGGTCGTCAGAAGCTCGGAACTCTGACAACCAGTCTTACCAAGGGGTATTGTATTACCCAGTTAACAGGTTGTGGAGGTCAGATAGGCAGTCACTCCATGTAAAATACTGGTATTCAGCTGCACCCGGTTAGACTGGAAGCCAACCCCAATATATTTGGGAAAAGGCTAGGCAGATTGAACGGGATACCCATAATTCAGCATCTGGGCCTTATTTTCCAACAAATGTGGTTGTAATAAAGATAAGTGTTTCATGTTCATGACTCATGTGTATACAGCTTGTCTGCCTCATCCCAAATGGTTAGTTACGGCGGCACCCTTATACTGAAAAGCCACACTATTCATAGATTTATGCTTACAGAGTGAGAAACTGAGCTTTTAGCCGCGGACTACACGTAATATTCGATAATGTTTCATAAATTCCTCGATTTATCACGGCTTTTATTAATTCATTAGTCCATTTATCAAAGTGTAGCGATCAAATGAATTTCTTGTGAACATTTAGTTTGAATTCATTTTTGTTGAAATGTTCATTACAATTCATCATTACTGGAATCAACGAAAGTTCATAAATAGAGAATTCCTCGCCAGACTACTCGCATCAAAATGTAGAGATTTTTGGTGTGATCCTATAAAACAATTAAGATCGGCAAGAGTTAAAACAACATCCAAGCTTTCATAACATACGGCGTTCAGAGTGAAAAAATCAAAAAATTAAAATCCTAACTAAGATTATAAATGCGCAAGCGCTTTTGTTTTTCGTTCGTTTTCGTATGTTACGTTTTCACGCTAAAACGGCTGAACGGTATTGGATAAAATTTGGTACATTGGTAGACTACAGAGTGGTGGTCCAGTGATACTCGAGAGCAGTGATGGCCTAGTGGTAACGGCCCCGACTTACGAGTTGTAGGTCGTGGTTTCGAACGCAGGCAGGCGCTTTACTTTGTGTAAATAATTTCATCACCAATGCTGTCAAGACGGTGAAGGAAAATATCGTGAGGAAACCGGCATGTCAACCAAAAATTTGAAGATATTTGACATCTACCAACCCGCACTGGGCTCGCGTGGTAGATTACAGCCCACTCCCTCTCGAAGAGAGGAAGCCTATGTACCAGCAATGGGAACATTATAGGCTGATGATGATGATAGACCATGACTTGTCTAATCCATGCGTCATGTTCGTGAACGGGCGCCGTCAGTAGGGACTGGTCATCTCTTAGCTGCCACGGCTTATTTTAATTTAATTTAATTTTTTGGATTGTTTATTTTTTTTATTTCTGTTGCGGACGCTTTTCATGTTTTGCATCGTTCTCACATGTATAACTTCAACATGAATGATGTAACCAATATTTTGTAACCATATCATGATTTAAAAGAGTGTCCGTGGAGTTTCTTGCCCGTTCTTCTCCATAGGTACCTACTACGCTTTGGAATGGGCATCTAGCTTCATCTTTCTGACTGACCGACCCCCTTGACAATTCAAAAGTGCCTGTAATTGGTTTATTTGAAATAAATGCTTTGAGTTTGAGTTTGAGTTCTTGTGGTAGGACATAATAGTATATTATGCAATTAGTGAATAAAGTACGGATTTAAAGCGAGGGCCATAGATGAATCACGAGCAAGTGAAGGATTCTAACGACTGAATCACGACCGAAGGGAGTGATTCATGATGATTGAATCATGAGCGTAGCGAGTGATTCAAGTGTTAGAATCCTGAACGACGCGAGTGATTCATGGCCCTCGATATAAATCCGTCCTTTATTTCTCGTTAACCTATGAAGCCTAATTAGCAGTGATAGTTTTCCTTTTAATTTCGTTATATATACTACTGCTATGATTTTTTTCACAAATCCAAGTACAACCATTTAGCTGGCAGGGGGGGGACACTTGACTCTAACAAAAAATTTCAGTTAAAACCTTACTATTTCGCAAACGGATCCCTTAGTTTAATGTGTGATTTCCTGTGCGAGTCTCAATAAATACTTTTTCTTTCTTTCTTTCTTTCTTAATTAAAAAATGATTTTCACAAACTTACAATATTTTTGAACGACCTTTTCAACAATACCCCATACCACGGGGTAAATGAGAAAAAAAAAATATCTCCACTTTACGTGTAGGGGAGGTACCTTAAAAAAATCTTTTTTTTCTTGATTTTATTTCACCACTTTCTTAGCGTGATTAATATGTATACATATGCCAAATTACAGCTTTCTAGTACTAACCGTCTCCGAGCTAAGCCGCAGACAGACAGGCGGACATGGCGAAACTATAAGGGTTCCTTGTTTACTACGGAACCCTAAAAAAAAGGTTAAATTAATTAAAATGTACATTACAATTGAAACAATTACTAAAATTAAGAGTAATTTTCTTATTATTGTTATTCGGCTGGTCAACTTGTGAAGCGCTATAAATATATTTCCTGTGTATCGAGTATTTATTCGCAAGGAGGTTGTATAGCATTTAGATGGAGGTCGAATATATTGGTGTGTTCTAAATTCAAACACCAAAACAGTGATTAAAAGAGCTTTTTATTCACTGTTTTCAGTGAATAAAATAAGCTTTTTAGAGGGGGAATGGTATAAAGATAATTTTTATCCCAATATTCCTTCGGAATCGAGAGATATGCGGGTGAAACCGCGGGGCGCAGCTAGTAGATTAAAAAAAAGTCTTTCATGGTTGGTTGGGTAGCGGAGGTTAAAATCATAATATCTATAACATAATTTGGTACACTTCATTACCTAGAATTTCCTTTGACCCCGGTTAATTAACAAAACTCTTCATTAGCCACGTACAGAACAGATAGGCGCCGATACTGAGGTTAAGTGCCCAATATTAATTAGCACAACCGTTTGTTACCCTTTGTTGATATGTTAGGCGGAGTTTTGGGATGGAATAATTGGAGTAGGGTGAAGGCCTCAACGTGTAACTAGACCAAGTAGTGGCACCTGTCATCATATCGTCTAGGTATACACCTACGTTTAATATGCGACGACATTGTTTGACCCAAGCTTGGATTTGAACGGAATGTTTGGGTTTTGTGACGTTGCAATCCATAAAGGAGTAAAGACTATCATGTATTGTTTACTATGCTTACCCTGATTTAAGATTTTAGACACATCATAGAGCGATTGCTATCTGACAAAACCTTGGATCTAAGTCGATGTCATTTATGTTGTTACGGGGCATATTTTTTTACTCCAGGTTTTTTCATTCCTAATATAATCTCAGATCAATGACGAAGTACAAGTGGTATGCAGGAAAATTAATTAAAACACTGTAAAATAACCGATAGGTAATTCCAAGTGTATGATTTTATATGTATGTATTTACTGTTTAATACTTATTACACAATTTACTTTTCTCTCTTCACTCGATTCAAAACCATTACTCTCCTTTTGGACTTCGCAGTAATCTGGTTAAAATATGTATAGCAAATGATTTGTTTGTCAAATACCACCTTCTTTAATATTTAACTAGTGCTTAGGAATAATGAATGGAATTTAAATTAACGTCGGCCTGTCTCAGTTTATGATTAAAACGATTATTTTGTTGTAAATAGTGTATGTAATTATAAATTAGGCGGTTTAAATAGAACGGGTACATAATCGTTTTTATTTGCTTTTATTCATGAATCAGTGTAGCTTAACTTCAGCTACACTCATTTCACACTTAAGCTTTAACTTTTTGTAGACGTTATATTTTCATGACAAATGTATTATGCAGTACCTCAAAAAAATATTGTTTTATGCTGTTATAACTTACACCATGCTACTTTTTTCACATTGTAATTTCAGATAGTGTGGTACCTACTCGTACTGTCATGGCGAAAAAGTATTATGCAGTACCTCAAAAAAATATTGTTTTATGCTGTTATAACTTACACCATGCTACTTTTTTCACATTGTAATTTCAGATAGTGTGGTACCTACTCGCACTGTCATGGCGAAAAAGTATTATGCAGTACCTCAAAAAAATATTGTTTTATGCTGTTATAACTTACACCATGCTTCTTTTTTCACATTGTAATTTCAGATAGTGTGGTACCTACTCGTACTGTCATGGCGAAAAAGTATTATGGAGTACCTCAAAAAAATATTGTTTTATGCTGTTATAACTTACACCATGCTACTTTTTTCACATTGTAATTTCAGATAGTGTGGTCCATCAGATAGTGTGGTTCAGATAGTGTGGTAACCTACTCGTACTGTCATGGCGAAAAATGTTTTTCTCATAGCATTGACATTTTGAATGAGAGTTGACGAAAATCGAGTTGCGACTGCTGTATGTATAGGCTGATGGTGATTGAAATTGTTTGTCAGTTTTCGTCACGTGAAACACAACACAATAATTATCCATGCTTACAAAATCTATATATACTATTAATAAAGCTGAAGAGTTTGGTTTTTTTTTGTATTTCTTTGAACGCGCTAATCTCTGAAACTGCCAATCGGATTTGAAAAATCTATTTGCATTTCATATTCCAATTCTTGAGGAAGGCTACAAGCTATTTTACATCACGCTAGGACCCTTGGGTGCCGAGCAAAAAGATTTTTTTTTAGAAAGAACGCTAAGCGAAAACGAAGTAATAGCGCGAGCATGCAATGCAATGCGACGAGGTGGGTCAGGGGAACAAGAAATCTCACGTGAACGAAATCACGGCCAGAAGCTAGTTTTATTATAAAAAGATCCATCCACCTACAAAGCTTTAAATACCGCACAAGAATCTGATCAACTGACTCGAGACTATGTAGCGAGTGCTATCTTATTCCAGTGTTGCCAAACAATCGATTTAATGTGGCTACACTGTTATATCCCAGTATCATCATTATTAATTTAACGTAGGTACGTAATGCAGAATATCCTGAAAAGATAAACTTATCTTTTAATATTATTGCAAAAAGAAAACAGTGAAACTCGCATTTGCTCCAGTACGCGTAAAATCAAACCGATCTATAGAATGAATATGTCTAATTTGCGTACAAGTTACCATATTATCTGATCCCGGGGATTCACTATTTTGTAAGCGCCCGCATTGAACCGCCCACTCTCCTAATCTAACTTTGCGAAGTTCCAATCTGAAGTCAAAATGGAAAAGGATATTCCCACATCTGATACCCGAATGTTTTAACGTCATGATTAATGTGATATGGGTTTTGGGGGGCTTATTTCGCTATGTTCGTCTTTTTTGTCTCAATGCAAGCACCATATAAAATCATTATATATGAGACCCGCCTTTACATAATTGTGATACACAAATTAATATAATTTCTCTTCGTTTCAGGTAAACAGAAGCCAGACTGCTATGATTCGAGCATGGAGCGGATACTTGACATTCATTCTTGTCCTCGCACAGGCTGGAAGCGATTGGCTCAACTGCGCTCATATAACAGAATGCCACTGCAAATGGTCCTCAGGAAAGAAAACTGCTGCGTGTGTTTCAGCAGGCTTGAAACAAGTTCCAAACTTAGCCGCAGACATTCAAGTCTTAGACCTACACGGAAATCCTTTAAAGAAGCTAGAAGAAGACGCTTTCGTGAATATAGGGCTTTTGAATCTTCAACGCTTGAACCTCAGTTTAACAAGTTTGCAAACACTACATGCAAATGCGTTCCGAGATCTACGAATATTGATAGAACTGGATCTATCCCAAAATCAACTCCTACAACTATCACCTGACACATTCAAAGGCGCCGAGCGCCTGAGGTTGTTGATCCTTAACGATAACCCTATGAGCGTTTTAGTCGCGGAGCAATTCCCTCCGTTGAAACATTTAAAGAAATTGGAAATATCGCGGTGTAAACTTCGAACAGTGCATCCATTTGCATTTGTTAATCTTCAAGCGCTAGAAACGGTAAACATACATCAAAACTTATTATCGTATCTCCATCAAGACACTTTTAATCTCCCGGTACTGAAAACTCTAACACTATCCGACAATCCTTGGTTCTGTGATTGTCGATTACGGGAGTTCCACGACTGGTTTTTAAATAGTAATTTAGGGAATGAAGAGGTCTTTTGCGGAGGACCAGAAAAGAAAGCAGAAATGTCATGGAGAGTTTTAAAAAGAGATGATTTTATTTGCCCACCTTCTGCAACATCATCACCAACAGTTATAAGAACAGAGACTGGAGCTGAAATATCTTTCGGCTGCTTTGTGAGAGGAGACCCAAAACCTACAGTGTCGTGGTCGTTTCACCACATAGAAATAAACAACAGTACGGACAAACACAGTGATATTATGATCAATAAGTACCAGTTAGAAAATTTTGATGAATATAACGATGATTTCTTAAATAAAAGTGCGCAGTGGGTCAATTTGACTATTACGAATGTGACTAGTGACTTATCGGGAGAGTGGAAATGTAGTGCTAAAAGTCCTGTAGGAGAGGCAAATGCTTATCTCACTCTGTTCCTGCCTAAAGCTAGGACAGCGACGGCGCGAGTTGCACCCGACTACTCAACGTTTTTTTTAATAGGTGGTTCACTGCTAGCCATGACAACCGCAGGTTTTATATCAGCTTGTGTTTGCTGGAAAACCAAGCGTCGAAGAGTGCCGCCGAGTAGAAGTTTCACTGATCAAGAAAAGAAACTACTGGATACTTCCTTAGCAGTTAGTTGTGACAGAACAAGTGGAGACTTAGGGTCTGCTTACGGCTTTGAAATGCTGGATAGATCCATTTCTATGGAGTCTGACGATGCGAGATGCTTAGAGCCTGTTCAAATAACGATAGAAGGACCACCTGGTTCTTTTCCTCCACCTCCTGCAGAGTTTGCTTTACCAGCTCCATATGGTAACATATTTATCTCTGTCCAAGTGGCTGGGCATGGTGATGAGTACCCGGACCTCTTGGGAGGTGGAGCCACGCTGCCAAGAAGAAGTAGAACGTGTTTCCTAAAATCTGCTTATGATAATATGGGTCCCAGAATCACAGCTGCTGGTAGTTCAACCTGGTCACTTCCAGGTGCTAATGCTGATAAAAATGTAGACAAGGACCCACTGACTGTTCCTTTATCTACCTTTTCTACTGAATTTACCGCTTTGTAGATCAAGATTTTTACGGCTGAAAGACTTCGAGACTAGGTTAAATACCAGGTTTTACAAAATACCATAAATACATAGATTTGATTTATCAAACACATTATATTAAGATTAAATAAAACTCGCTCTGTATCCAATTATCAGTAAGAATGTGTGTACCAGTTTTAAATTATGGATTACGTTTTTACAGTAATATTGTTATTATGCTCCTATTTTAAATCTACCAATTTCAAAAATTGCACTTTTTATCCAAATAAATGTTTTATCTATTTCGTGCAATGTTACTTTTTTTTCTTCAATGTGACGTTTGTTCTTGTTGTCTTTTTGTAACTAAGCACTTAAAGACTACATTCTATTAGCAAAGAAAGAAATATCTGTTAAAGAAAAGATTGCCTAAGTTTTGGCCTAGTCTCAATTTTTAGCATTTACAAAGAAGATAATGTCTAACATATCAATTTTATAGCTGTAAATAAAATAAGTTTGTCATTTTTATCCCCATATTTGCATTTAAATTATGTACATAATATAGTATACGAGGAAAGATGTATTAAAAAGATACAATTTGTACTGATTACATTTTCTGACCAATGTTTGAATTAAAAAATCATCGATATCGAACATTCTGAATGCCCGCACTATTTCGAAGCGAAAATGTTGAGACGAGAGGTAATGGTACTACGTATATGGTGATTAGGTATTTCATAGTGTTGGGACTTCCTTGAAGCTCGATTCTAGAAACTAATAAGCTAAATAATAATAATAAATTTATCAAAAAGTTACAGCTTTTATGTATTGTCAATTTCCATCTAACTAATTGCAGGTTTTAGGCCAAATTTCGCTATGTTATGGTAAGACTAAACTAATATTCTAAAGAGAAAATAATTATTTTTTTGTATGTTTGTTTGTAATGGATAAACTCAAAAACTACTGGACCGATTTTAAAAATTCTTTCTACAGTATAATGCTATATATCTGAGTAACATAGGCTATAATTTACAAAGATGCGGGCGAAGCCGCTGACGGAAGCTAGTGGGGTTTAACGGATTGTTTTCTGCACACGATGGCTATTTTCCCACTACATTGTTGTTTTTTTAGAAACCTCGCGATACAATTTCTCGCGATTTAAAAACATAGTTTTAATTCAAACCCGTTTATATGACAATGCATAAGAGTCTGATCCTTACAAAACTGTACAGTTACCTCTAAGTTTATATACCTAGCTATAGTTTGTATTTGTAAGAATTTGATCGTGGATCATTGCTTTAAATCCAAGTGATGAGATAATAAAAGGAGTGCAAACATTATTGTCTTTCTTTATTTATGTTATTCTTCGTTTTCCTGTTTTATTTTCATTGTTTTTTTTTCTTGAGAATTGCTTGGGAAAAGATGGCGGCCTGCTCGTCATTCTTCTTTATATTTTTTACCAATTATACTAGCAACATCCGTATTTTCTAACATTTTTCATATTATGATATCTTTAACTACTGGTACATACACTGACGAGCAATATAAAAAGCCACTTGCAAAATTCCAAAAAAATCTAAGAAATACCACACAAGTTAGCCACATGAAGTAAAAAAAATCTTGAAAACAATTTTATAGGTGTTTATGCGCTATATATATACACTTGAATGTTGCTTTTTACTTCATGAAGCTACCTTGCGGGGTTAATGAAATATTTCATGATAAGTCAGTGGCTTTTTTAAATTAAAAGAAAGAAAGAAAATAAGTTTATTTGCGGTAAACATGACGCAAAGAAAGAACACAAAATAAAAAAGAACAAGTTGGGGGAATATATGCGTCATCCAAGCAAAACTCAATCCACGCTAAACTCATTGCTATTATAGCTCGTCAGTGTAGATACTAATTCCTTCTGGTAATGATATTACTCGTAAGTATTAATAAGTACTCAAATTCCAATTAAGAAAGCTGGATTGCTATCGTAGTAGTAGATTACACTACACGTACAACATTTTTGGTCACTATAGTTATACAATTTTAGACTCAAGATGATGAGCCCCAGAGTTCCAGAAAGCAGAACCAGCGAAGTTTGGGAAAATCAGAACCAATATAGATTGTCTACTTAAAGAGCACTATACAATAATTCCCAACATTTCATAAACCTACAGCTCTCAGCAAACTTAAAAGCCAATCACGTATCCGCCGCAATTTCTAACCTTAAAATTTTAAGATATATCGGGTTCGTCCACTCGGCGGAACTATAAAATCAAACTGTTATCTACGACTTTCAATCTGTAAAATGGACGAGAAAACCTACAGACGGGAAATAAGACGACTGTAATTCATTTTGGAGAAACGAAGAGGTGGGATTAACTGTTTTTATTACAATTTGATAGATTTTCGATTATGGTCATAATTTTATTTTTTGATGTAGTAAAGATATTTGAAGTTGATAATGGCTTTGAAGTTTTTTGTAACGAAGGAAATCTGCGGCTTTGTATACATAAACGTGTAGCTGTAGATGTTAGAAAATTACGTGCCATGGTGCCATCGAAAAAGTTCATATCTAACCACCGTAAGGACTATTCTTGCTTGCAGCGCTCAGTGGCTATAGAACCGGCCTGGTAACGGATGTGGTTATCGTGTTCACGAAATTTTATTTTGAAACTGGTTAGATATGAGCTTCTTTGATGGTACTTAATGAAAACTTTGTCAAAACCTTTAAGTATTTATATTTTAAAAGGCTTCTATGGATAAAGTTAAGAAGAACGACAGAACTTTTCAGTGGAACGACGTTGTTGTTTGTAAATGTCCATGGGCTTACCCAGAGGGGGCAGGCTGCCCCCCCTGGATCTCACATGTTAAGTACCTACTGTTGTCGAAGAAAGTTATTTTAGAGTCTCGTTAGACTTACTTTGTAATTACATTAAATTAGTAATTAATTTTAGAAAAAAAAGTGCTGCGCGGCCTCTGTAAATTTTATTAGTAAACTCCGTACACTTAGAGGCGTAAAAACATGCTGAGATCAACAATGGTCAAAGACAGGTTAAATGGGCTTTGCTCTGTCAGTGTTATGTTGTCTTGATCAAAATATGATTCTCGATCATAACAAATGTCTTTACAGAATTGTAATCATTAATACATCTCTCTAAGTTAAGATTTCTTTAAGATTCATAATTATCCTGATTTACTATGTAGATGTTTAGAGAGATGAAGTTGGAAATTACAAACATGTTTTACACTATTATATAATAAAACATTCAAATATCATAAAATCAACCTTCTAATGTAACTGAAAAACTTTTCAACGTTTAAACTTAATTCTCTTCTAATTCTAATTATCAATCAAGTATACAGTATACTCCTTTGACTTTTTATTAATTCATAACAAAAAACACATCAGTCTCAACATTACCAACATTCTTGCTTATTTTCTCTAATCAAAGGTCTATTATAATGCTTTATTATTATAATGTTAGCAAAAAAAAAACTTTTGATCCTATCGACTAACCAATCGTTTTAAAGATACTTAATATCTACTGACACACCTCTACTCGCCATTGAAACTTGACATGTTGAATGAGGAGTGGATTTCTTGATGTCTATGCCACTGTCCATCATTGTATGTTTAATGTAACAACTAATTGTTTGGCTACTAACGTAATTATGTGGCTTTTTAAAATGAATTACTAATTTTCTGTATTAACTAAGGCTTTCACAATTTGTGTGTATGTAATATTGTAATGTAATCACAGGACAAATGTCAGGTTTCATATGAAAATAGGATAACATAATACTCTCTTGCTTTAATTAAATGACTTTTTAACTAACTAACTAACTTAGGGAGCTGTATTAAGATTCTAAAGATCGTATTTAATTCTGTAAATAAAATTCATATTTGTTATGGTTGCAAATCATTCAAGATACATCTGACACTGACTTGCAAATTGCAGAAAACGGGCTACCTTTTCGGATCCACCTTAAGAAATTTCTGATTTGCCCCCCCCTGGACCAAAAGCTGGGTACTCCCATGTAAATGTCATTTAAATGAAAAAACGTTTTAAGTGAGCTTGCGTACCTAACACACAAGAGACGGTATTTAATAAGAACAATACGAGATCCTGGATCTGCTGGCCTTATAACAAGGTGGTGTTTCAATAAATATAATTATAATGTGGTATCACAACCAAAACAACGAGACAAATATTTTCTAAACTTGACGAGAACTCGATCACGCACAACGTCAAAATCTCGTAAAAATTTCGACCCGGACCCGGTATAAGGAAAACTTGGCCCTACCATCTGGAAAACACGATAGTCAAATCAGCTCACTGACATTTCAATTTGTATAAAATAATGGATATGAAGTTGTCAGTCGCGGGGCGTCCGAGAACCGACTCTGTGCATACCTAACGAATACTCTCGATAATCATGGGATTTGACGACTGAGTGTGGCTTTTGATAGGGTATTCCGAACGTGAAAGGTTCGTTTTAGAGTTCATTTATACTCATGCGGCATTGGAAAGCAAAGGAAAATATTTGTAGCAGATGGCGGTTATGTTTCCTTGCCAAATAAATGTGCACATAGGTAATGTACATAGGTGTGTATTAGTTTAAGAAGCCATTCATTATATTGAATTAATGGACAAACGTAATTAAAAGTAAAAAATGTAGTTTTAGAAGTGAGTACAAATATTTCATGCATGAATGACGATTGCCTTGAATTTACCGTTTCCTTTTTACTTTTATTTTAATTACACAGAATTGTATTATTGTCTATTGTCGTCTGATGGAATTTATTTTTCAAACTTTTTATCGGAATTAATTTAACTGTAGGTATGCTTTTCATGTAATTTCAGGCCTGTCGTTTACAACAACAATATTTGACTCTACTTAACAATATTCGTCAAATTAACAAAATGTCACCTCCATGAATACTTAATGTAGCACATAATATTTAAGTTACCGAATATTAGTTTACGCGGAACGATACGATAGTTAGATACTGTGTATAGAATAAATAAATAATATATTTTTAAGGTGAAAACGAGTTTCTTTTTCCTAATTTTCTTCATGTCATTTTATTTCAACATTCATTTAAACTTCGATCATTCATGTCTCCCATATCTATAATAACATCCACCATTCGCTCTTAAATTTTTTTCGCTCATTTTATTTTAGGGGAAGGTTGCTGTTTGCTTTAGTTGAGCTTTATTTTTACGACCATTTCCATAATTTCGAGTGTGTTGTGAGAATTAAGTCTTCTCCCGGTAGCACTTTGCAGACATTTATGTAGTTGTTGCTCGTACTAAAAAGTAATCGATTTGCGTCTTGTGATTACCATTTTTTTTACGTAATCAGGTGTCCATCGTTCTTCCGGATCCAAGCCTAGTCAAATGCAGTAGCTGATTGGAGCAAAGTCTCTCCCTCGTTATTTTGATTACCAAATTCTCTTCCTCCATGCACTCTTTCTTTAACCCCTCTCATTCTTCCCACATGTACATTAAAACCACCTTCAGCTATCAATTCCTTATGCACCGGGATATTCATCAAAACTGTATCAAAATGCTCCCAAAACTTCTCTTTTACCCTTTCATCACATTTTATGGAATTAGTGTATATGTAATCGCTGAATGTAATTAGTATATATGCGGCGCGTACATACAAACTAATTACATGCAGCATTACATTTTGTTGTAACATAACTTTTACAACGATCAATCTATAAATAATTGTTTTTACCTCTATCACGCCCTGTTTCAAATTACTGTCGTAACACTATTTCCACGCTATTTCTTTTCCCGTCACTTCCACAGTAGAGAAACTAGAAAAAAAAGAACCCGGTTAGACTGAAAAGCGACCTCAACATAGTTGGGAAAAGGCTAGACAGATGACACGGGCTGGATTCCGTGAACATACTTAAACTAGATAGCATAATAATAAAATCAAAAATAACTTAAATTTTATCTACAGGATGGGGCAAAAGTAATCACTCGATATCGTTTCGATGCAATTTTTTTTTGGAAAGAAAAATGTAGGTCCTACTTGTGGATTATGTTTATTTAATGAATTGATTCGATCGAAGTGCAAATAAAACCTCCAAATAGCACCCAGAAATGCTGACGCTAACCCAATGAGGCGTTTTATATGAGGCGTTTGATAATAACAAATTAAATTTCACCGACCCTGAATTACCTGACCTCAAAATATGTATACGCGTCCATAAAGCCTTCCCAAGGTCTGGCAGCGTTTATATTATCATTTATTAAAACCCTAACGTTCGCTCGGGTACCTGAAAGATGAAATTTTATAAGATTCGGAACGTTTATGCCCTGAAATGCTAAGGCTGAGGTAAAGAGTATTTTAAATCTGCTTTCGTAGTCCTCCTAAAAACTGGTTTGTATTGAACTTGTACTTTTTTAGTACTTACGTCTCTGAATTGATATTGGATTACGATACGAACGGAAAAAGGAAATTATTTTATTTTCACAGACTAAATTATAAACATGACGTGCATAGGTTACATATACTGTCTACGTGATTTTAACAAAGAATAATATTATTCTTATCCTACGGATGCTATAAGAAGGTCGTCAGCAGCATCATCCTTTAAGCGCTCTCCAAGCCATTCTGGAGGCCGCTTTTAAGATAGTCCGCTTTGCTCGCTCAGCAACGACATACTGTTGTGGTGTATGCAGGATCGATGTCAAAGTAACTAACGACAAACGTGTAATACTACATTCTAGCGAACTAGCTAGAGCATAAAGGGGCACATATTTTCCGCAGCACTGAGCATTTATATGTAAGTAATACAATCACTTCGCCATCCAAGTATGAAGATACGACGACCCATACCGACTTCAAAGGCATATACAGTTAATAGTTAAGTAGTTTCGACTTAGTTTTGCCACTAGAGGTTCACTCTTTTCCCGTCCAATAGACGTTAAGTAACGCTAAGCACCAGCTAAGTATGCTTAAGTAGTTAACTTAGCACAACTGACGGCTGGACTGCCATTTGTAGGAAAGCCTTAGTTTTTTAGTTAGTTGTAAGTGTCCAATTTCCTATTGTTCATCATCCCGGTATTATTCCTGCACGCGTTGCATGAGCACAGTGGAAAGACTTAGAAGATTGTGGGACGAATTCTTCGGCACCATGTCAAATAAATGAGCAAAAGAAATGACCTTTGTTTTCGAGTCATATTAGACTATCATAGCCAAATGATCAGAGATGTATGAGTCATTTTTATATGAAGAACCTATGGCGGTATAATAACTAATCATATGTACATAGTTAAGGGATCCTATTTGACAGCAAGCGTAGGAATATGATCATAACCTCTAATCGTCTAATCTCAACATGGCTAAATCAAACGCGGCTAAATCGTTATCCGTCTTCATTAAGAATGACGTTTATATGATCATATAAGTGTAATATGTAAAAATGAAGAACAGCATTATTTAACTATTATTATGATATTAGAATTTGGCAGATATGAAATCATATTTGTATGATAAATATATGATAGTGTAATTGGGGCCTTCGTAGAATAGAGAATATAGAAGTAGAAAAAATTATGTCGACTGCCTAAATCCTAAATTCGCAGAGGATATCCTATACATTTAATGAGTATGTATATATGTATATATTTGTATTCAAGTCCTGGAAGACGGCTTTAACGATTTCGATGAAAGTTGCAAAATAGGGGTTTACGGGGACAAAAATCGATCTAACTAGTTCTCATATCTAGGAAAAATCGTTTTCTCCATAATATCTGCTCGGTAGACCAGGTACCTATTTATTTGAATAAAACACAAATTCTGACCAAATTATTATTCGAAGAGAAAAATATCTTTTGAATGTGTTCAAAGAAGTCGTTTTTTTTCTTTTGCGTCTTCGTAATTTCTATGATTGTTTTTTTTTTTCTTTTTTCATTTCTTTATTATCAATTACTGGTAGGTACGTGACTGAACGCTTTTTGAGCTTTGTCCGATATAGGTATTCCATCAAACTTCAACATAATGAAGCTGTCATAGGACGCAAGCTTTGTGCCATGGAAGACCTCTTCTCAGGTGGAAATGTGCACCCCTTTAAAAAAACGTGGTGGGCGCCCGCGCCGTCTAGACCAAATTATTTACAAAAAATTCTACTAGGGCTCCGTCCATTTTTGAGAGTGCCATCTTGGAATAACCAACGCTACAAAAAATATCTAAATAAAGCGCTATCCCTGTACTGTTTTGGGCACGCCACAATTGTGGCGATAAGTCCCCTCTTTGAGGAGTGGCTAGAGAGGCGCCACGGCGTCCTCACCTTCCGCCTGACACAGGTTTTCACCGGACATGGTTGTTTCGGGAGGTTCCTGTTCAGGATAAAGCGGGAGGAAACGCCCGGGTGTCACCACTGCGTGGATCGCCCGGAGGACACGGTGGAGCATACGGTGGAGGTCTGCCCAGCTTGGGCGGAGCACCGCCGTGTCCTCACGGAGGCGATCGGCGGCGGCGATCTCTCGCGTCCGGCCCTGGTTCAGGCCATGGTCCGGAGCGAGAGTGCATGGGAGGCCGTCACCTCCTTCTGCGAAGCAGTAATGCTCGCGAAGGAGGAGGCGGAGCGCGCGAGGGAGAGGCAAAATGCGCGCCCTCGCGCCCCTAGTCGCCGCAGGAGACGCCCCGGGCGTCGGGAGTCGCGAGCCGACTTCCGGCCACCGTAGGCGCGGGCTTGCGGACGGTGAGCAATGGGTAGCTCGCCGTTCGATAGGGACCAGGCCCGGGTCGACGGCGCGTTGTGTTCCACGCGCGCCTCAAAGAGATGTCAGCACCAACTGACGGGGTCCGGAAGGGCCAATGCCTGCCGGGGTTGCGGGTTTGTCTGAAAGGGATATCGCGACCTCGGCACACAGGCAACGGAAGGAACACGGGTGGGTTTTAGTCAGTAAAAGTCTGACACGCCCTCCCGCTCCACCCAGAGCGGGAGAAGTTATTTGATAATTTCCCACCCTCAAAAAAATAAAATAAAATCCCTGTACTGTTTCAATTTTCTGTGCCGCGCAGGCTGCACTCCTCGAACCGCTAGTGCTTGAGATCTTCCCTTTTTGCAGCTCCTTTCTCCACTTCTAGATCTTCTAGTATCTGCATTTACTGTAAGTCATGTTGGTCATCATCTCTTCATGCCACATCTTTTCCTTGCAATGTATACGAATTTTCCAAGTGGATTGACAGATTGGTCTAGTTGAAAACCAGCCTCAGTCACGAGTTGTCTAGCATTTTTGCTGAACTGAGCCTTTTTGCCCCAGCCGTGAGGCACCCATTCCTGCTAATTTCTGTAACGGCTAGGGCTTTGCAGGTAGGCTGCGCAGGCCGCTAACTGATAGATAGGTAGTCAATTGAAACACTAGGTTAAGTTCATACATATATTTATGGTTATTAGAAACTAACACGGCTAGGTCGCGGGTAAGTCACTTTACTGTTCTGTTCTGAGCACTATCACAACTAAATATTAATGTAGGGTACCGTCCTTGGCAACACGTGGCAGACGTGGGGGCCTGTCAGCATAGGCTCACGGCGATTGGCCACACGTGGCAGACGTGGGGGCCTGTCAGCACAGGCTCACGGCGATAGGCCGCGAGTTGTCAGGCCTTCGAGACCTTAGCAGCGTGCGCAACCAGTGTGCGGTCAGCACCGGCTCGCGCAGGTAGCTACGGCGGTAGGACGCAGGTTGTCAGGCCTTCGTGACCTTGGCAACGTGCGCATCATGTTCAGCACCGCTACCATCAGCAGTATATAGTAGCAAGCACCTGCCTTCAGCCCGTACGAAGAACCCTGGAAGGCGCGTTAGGGAGCGTATTTTAGATGCGGTGCAATAGCAGCAAGCCGCATGCGATGTGCCAACCTCCTTCCCATTTTAAGCCCAGGAACGGCGTGGGAAGCATTGTAGGTGAAAGCTCAGCACTTCGCAGCGGTTAACAGGCAAGAGAGTTTGCAACATAGCGTGCCACAATGGCAGATGCTAAGAAGTGAACACGCGAGCATAAAACACAAAGTAGGCGTGGCCATGGCAGATGGCTCACTAAGAATAACACAGTGAGGCACTACACCATCTCGATGCAGTAGCAATACATACATATTTCAATCTCCTTTGCGCTGGATAACTTGTAGCCGCGTGTCCGACATTGACACACACGAGCTCAGTTATCATATAGGTTATAAAATCAATATAGATCATCCAGCGCTAAGGATCTGGTATAATTACCAAGCTTATGTGGAACTCACCCTAGGTCGGGGTACATAGAATCCTGAGGGTCAGGGGATACTTCTCATCAGCTCTGCTAGCGGAAACGAAATGACAGAGCGTCTCCGGTGAGCCAGTGACGATCCCCGTTTTTAGTGTTGTGACATGAAAATTACTAAATTCGATATTTTATCACTCGACTACTTGCAGCTGAGAACCCTCACAACGCTACATTTCATACATCGCACTTTAGTCTTTTGATTTCTTTTTTATCTGTTTTACATACATTATATTGTGTGTCTTTTAGTCTGTACGAAATAATTATCGTCTTCTAGTACACTAAGTTTATTTGATAATTTACGTGGCGCTACTTATAGGAGTGCATATAACCACCCGCTAACAAAAGGCAATTGAAATATTTAAGGGAAACAAGGAAAAATAAGCTACACCCACGAAGCTGATTACCACTTAATTCCCCTACGATACACGCTTAATAGGTTCCAATGACCACGATTTATGCGGTAAGCTAATAAAAACAGTCTGATTTCCCCGGACAGTTCGCTTCGTTAGCGGCCTGTGTTGCAGTCGGCTTTCGTTTACGACCCATTGTCACCATAAATATACTGAGTTTCCTCTTAAGGAGGTCGTGTGAGGGTGGGTTACAGGGATCGTGATAACAGAACGTGCTTGAAAACAAGGTAGTTTTCGAAGCTAAGCTTGCATAAGAATGATAAGGGAGATATGTAAAAACTATATTATGTTAAATTGTATTGTAATGTTTAATGTATGTACGAAATAAAGGAATCAATATAAATAGTTGATATTGCACAATGGGAATGTTGGACATTAAGGGTTGATTTTTCAAACGCCAGAAATCATATCGATGGAATAATTTTTGGCAGTTTTTCCATACAAAAACGAATTTTACGAATTTTATTCCACGGGTAAAAGATATCTTACTTTAGTAAAATTAGTCCTGAATCACCTGGCCTTTCGCCTTTTCTTGGTTCCTAAAAGATCTAGGCTTAGTTTTGTATTATAGGACACAAAAATAAGTCTAATTCTTTCTACAATTTAACAATTTGAAAAAAAAATTGATAAATTGAAAAAAAAAAATTGTTAAATTGTAGAAAAAATTGCGTAACACAGAAATTACAAATATGTATGAGGTTTAAAATCTATAATTCTTTCGCATTTTTAAAAGCGTAAATCTAAGAATGAGCGCTATTTATAAATTGTGGACTAGTCATTACAATTATTTACATATTTGTAAGTTTTTTTCAGTTACAATTGCGTGGCTTATTTTTGTGGAACACGGACTTGTAAAATTTACAAATTTGTAAATTGTAACTTATAAGTTACAAAGTAATTTGTTACTTACAAGTTTCAATTTTCAAATTGTAATTGTAAAGTTTTGTGGTATAGGGCCCTGGTGGCCAATTTTTTGCCATGAACCAAACATACAAGTAAGATTTCTTGTTATTTTTAATCTTGTTTATAAGGAACGTTTGGGGTTGTGGTGGAGTAGATAAATTAAAAGTAGCTTATTTCGTATACTTACAATAAATTCTTATACAGCAAACCTTTGTTATAAGTACGTAGTTACGTATCCTCAATGAAATTATACAAAAAGTGTCGTAAAAATTAAAAATGAACAAAACAAAATGTAATTTAAATAATAGCCCAAGTAATTTTATTTTCAAAACAATTTATAGCCAGTTTCAAGGTATGAAAACTCATTAGTTTATTACAAGCCCACAACAGTCGGACCTCTGGTTTTCCAGCGAGGCTAGTCCCTAGAGGGCCATAACGGCTTAATGTACAATACAGACGAATTTAGCTCTAAATATATTTTTGGCCAGGAAAATATTACCTAAGTATAATTTTAGGATATTTTTAATTTAGGGTACAAAACCAAGACTCCGCTACTAGACCAAAAAAGTGAGTCTCGTAAATTAATCTCAGATCACACATTTCGCCTTAAATTGGCTTGCAAATATAAAAATAACGACTAATTTCAATAAGCTTTCTAGATATGAACACAATTATTCAAAATTTCAAGTAAATCTTCATTTTAAAGTAATTCTTAGAACAAAAGATGTTTTAAACAAATGATCCGTACACCCACGCATGTTTTAGGGTTCTATACCTATTATTCAGGTGTGTAAACCTAAGAGCAACGAAAGTCATTATTTTTCAGTTGCCCCTTTTCACATACACGTGAAAAGGGGCTGGGTTCATTATAATTCTCTTTCAGGCCTTACCTTCAAAGTCACGAAGTCTGAATAAAGATATTTCAGTGATTTTAGCACGATTTTCGGATGGTTGTTCTCGAGGAGCTCGTGGCTCTATCGGGTTAAGATACGCTCGCCAAGTTCAGTCCGTGGATGGGTGACTATGCATTACATACCGAGTCCCCTCCGTGTCTCGGAAAGCACGTTAAGCCGTTGGTCCCGTCTGTCTTTCGTCTGTCTTTTGACTGTCGTTACGGGTTGTCAGAAGCTCGTAAGCCTGGCAAGTCTTACCATCTCGGTAATATTATATTACCCAGTTACTGGGTTGTGGAGGTCAGATAGTCGTTCCATGTAAAACATTGGTATTCAGCTGCATCCGGTTAGACTGGAAGCCGTCCGGAAAAAGCTAGGCAGATTGATGCGGATGGTTGTTATTTTTTAATATTTTTTGTGTTTATCGTGTTATTTGCGGCACTAACAATAGTTTTTTTTTTTCGACCATTAACCATTTTTTAAGTTCGTAAGTATCCGCATAAATGTTGAATAATTACAATAGGGATATAGACTTTTTTTTTGTGTCTGTCAGTGGATTTTATTTAATTGTTTTACAATACTTAACACAAATAACTATTTACACTAGGTACTAAATATGTCTGTCAGTTATATTATTTAAAAACCAATATTTTTTAATAATAAAACTGATTTTATACATAATCATAAAATAACGGCGATAAATTGAATTAAAATGTTTCATGACGTCACTCCCCGGTAGATTTTATACTGACTTATGAGGTAGCGAGTCCCCAACTTTAATGCGTTTTATCTAAACGATTATTAATATGATAAAGCAATAAATACGTGTCCAATATTTTTTTATTATCTGACTGACGTTTCTCAGTCACCGTCCCTATTTTAATATACCATTAAACTCTTTGATACAAACACCATAACAAAATCGCGAACAGTACCTATCTTATAACATAATAGAAAGGACAAATAAAATCAATGTTTAAACACCCTTCCAAACAATGCACCAGAACCCACAGAATTCCAAAGATTTTTATACCGCGATCAAAAGATGTTTGCCAACAAACAGTGTGGCTGACGAGGTCTGTCCCGAGGAATCCAATAAAGGAGTTCCTACGATTGGCTGACTCCACAAATTGGATTAATGGATTCTCTTCAGTTGCAGCAGTGACAACTGAATCGTTCTTGCTTAGGGGTAAGTTTTCAACTCAGTTTCGTTAGTTAGGATTGCTATTTAATTTGGAACGCGATTCCGTGTGTGCGTTTTTGTTGAAAGAGTTTTATTAGCAGACAGTTTGATGCAGAAATGTGACTCTGTAGAAAAGTTAAGATGATTTATTTTTATTAGTTATATAGATAGATCGAGCAAGTTAAGTTAGTGAGGATTATTTTGCCTCGCTCTGATGTGGACTCAAACATAACTGAGTTACATTATTTGCCTGTACCTCTTAGGCTACCCCTAAAACGACATAGACTTGATTTAGTTAAGCTATAAGTTAGTAAAGATGTTTAAATCAACTTGTCTTTAACGTCAGCATGGCCTTTATTTTGATGAATATATATTTCATACAGTCTCGTAGAGCTGATGTAGCGTAATTTTGGCTAAAGATGAAAGTAACACAATATAATGGGCCCTTGCTCTTATAGTGCATAACCTCGAAATTAGATGACTCATTTGTGTAAAAACTATTATAATTATCATATTTTTTAGGCAATGAAATAAAAGTTAACCGTTAAGTAATCTTTTTCGCTTTCTTTTTTTTTGTTGATAATATTTCTGGTAATATTGGTGCCAATTTTTGGTTTACCAGGGAAGATGTTTCAAACTCAAACTCAAACTCAAATCATTTATTTCAATTAAACCATTACAGGCACTTTTGAATTGTCAAGGAATCGGTCAGTCAAAAATATGAAGCTAGTTTAAGTATCAGAGAAGATGTTGGAAGATATTATAACATAGTCTAGTCATGTTGCATATTTAACTTTTTTAAATACAAAAAAAATACGCAGAGAATATTATTTTGACTGTCAATTTTGACTGTTGGGCCATATTATGATTATTGAACAAATGTTTTTGGCACATGGAAATTATTTATAGACAACAAAGTAGAAAAAGCTAATTTTATTTGAATTATGTCAGCTTTGTCCGGTAGTAAATTGTTCAAATATCAAAGGCCAAATATTATTACAGTTCTGCGTCCAATAATGGGTGGCCCTAGGATGATAAAATAGACAGCTAGGCATAAACTAAGGATTTCATTAAAATAGGACCCAGAACGAGGCTAAGTGTCTAATAAAATTGTAGTAAAATTGGCTGCGTAATAAATATTTTACGTTTGCTTAGTTAGAAAAAAGTAGATAGGTATTATCCTAGGAAAGAAACTGTTAGGTTTGCACAAGCGGTAGGAGTTCTAATTATGGGATCGTTAGGGAGAAGGAATTGTAGTGGCGGCTGGTCAGCGCAGCTGATCATAATTCAGTCGGAGTGGTGGAGGATTGGTTTTAAATATATCTACTGGGTATTATACAAGGTGAGCAGTGATAGCCTAGTGGTGTGACCGTCAGACTGCCAAGTCATAGGTCTCGAGTTCAAACCCAGGGCACGCACCTGAATTTTCGGATTCATGTGCATATTGTATGATTATCACTTGCTTCAAAAAGGGTGAAGGAAAACATCGTGAGGAAACGGGCATGCCTGAGAGATATTTCCAGACGGCATGTGAAGCCAAGTCAGAGACCCATCGGGTTCAAAACTCTGGCATCAGATTTGTCACCAACTCCACGAAAAGAAGAAGAATACAAGGAGTAATTTATTTAAATAATGCTCAACCTCTTAAAGGGGTCATAATGAGTATCATTACGAACAACTTTTACTATTGGTCCAATAGTAAAATCTCGAAAAAAAATCTGCTGTTCCCGATATTTATATATTCTCATAACTCGACAAAACGGCAGATTTATTTTTCCGATTTCAGGTTTGGTCCTATAATAAAAGTTGTTCATAATGATGAGTACATGACCTCATAAGAGGTTGTTGGTTATTAATGGTATATAGGTGACCTTTTATGTGTCAGTTTTCTCCATAAGTAACTAAGTGAATTATTATTGGGTTTTTCCAACAGGAATTTCTCAGTAGCAGCCCGGAGTCAGGATTTGTGGTTGATGGCAATAGGCTCGCCCTCTATTGCATGGAACTTAAAACATAACTCGTGAAATGTGGGTGTTTTCACGAGTTATGTTTTAACTACGGATACACCTCTGCCTTCGCCCTTCGGGGAATCAAGGCGTGATATTATGTAACTAAGAGAATCTTAGGTAATAATTATTTCCTGCCTGGGTTGCGAGTTTGTCCGAAAGGGATATCGCGACCCCGGCACACAGGCAACGGAAGGAACACGGGTGGGTTTTAGTCGGTAAAAGTCTGACACGCCCTTCCGCTCCGCCCAGAGCGGGAGAAGATATTTGATAATTTTCCACACTCAAAAAAAAAAAGGTAATAAATATTTCAACTATAAAATAATTATTCCATAAATTAATCAATCATTTTTAATTACTCGTATAAGTTATTTGATAATTTTCCAGACTCAAAAAAAAAAAAAAGGTAATAAATATTTCAACTATAAAATAATTATTCCATAAATTAATCAATCATTTTTAATTACTCGTATAACGTACTCGTTTTCAGCTGCAACGTTTACCAACTGATTATATTTCCAGATTACGTCTACAATTGAATCACTATGAAACCCTAAAGGGTTGTTTTATAAAGCAACAAATTCATCTTTACTTTTAATTAATGTATGAAATTCAATTTACAACTTGATCCGTTTTATCAGCCGCCGAACAGATTAAGCATGATTACACCATATTTTAATTACATGGTCATCGCACATTATCGTAAATAACTTGTTTATGCAAACAATATCGGTTATTAAGGTTTACGGTCATTGTTTACGGTTTTTACGGGTGAATACTGATGGAATTGTGTGTTCCGGCCAATTAATAGTTTCTCGTGTCTTCTCTTTGGTAAGATAAAAGCAGTAATGGAATACGTTGTGATAAAACTTCCGCTGATTTGTAGTTAGAGCGGAGGTTTACCTTATAAATAATGTTAGGGCTTTAAAAATTGCTTAACTGAAAAAGTTAAAATAGTTGTTAGGATTCCGTACCCTAAAAGGAAAAACGGAACCCTTATAGGATCACTCGTGTCTGTCTGGCTGGCTGTCTGTCTGTCCGTCTGTCACAGCCAATTTAATGGACTGATTAATTTGAAATTTGGTACACATATGTAGTTATGTGACCCAAACATCATAGACGTGTAACGTAAATAAATGAATTTTGAATAAGGGGGTTACTTTTGGGGGTCAAACAAGAAAATTAAAAAACAAAAGTTTTGCAAACTGTCGTGTCGTCAATATTGTGCGTACAAACTTAGATTTTCAGTTGGAATGTATGAGAGAGCACGTTTTTCAACTACAATGTCAAGTTTGTTCTTGGGATAAATTCATCCCAGCTAAGGAAACCTTCTTTTATTACTTTAGTGTATTATACATACCTTTGGAATCGCCTTCTCCTTATTTTGATAACCCATTGATCATGGAGTCTTTTTGTATTCAAGAATTACTTATTGACGTATAAAAGCAGCCATTTTGATTTTATAAAACAAACCTAGCTTATAATCATTCCACGACCTTGAAGGATAACTGACGAGTCTATGGACACCTCATGTCTTAAAATCAATCCAGCCGTCAGGATGCTTCAACAGTATACAGAAACTCACGTACAAAGAAGGAAGATTGCAAACAATAAACATACCAGAGCTGACCAATCAGCCAATAAAGTACCTATTAGTAATAACAAAAATACTTCTAAAATCCATAACAGATGCTTCACTCGAGTACCCAAACGTTCATTTTTGTTTCATTCCACGGTCACCCAACACCGAAAAATTGTAAAGGAATGAACGGTTCATCTGCACGAATTTAATACCATTTCACTTCTGATTCATTTTTTGTTCATACATTCCACTTCGAGTGACACATGCCGCATGAAAGGCAAAAACCGGCCAAGCACGTGTACCCACAATGAAGGGTTCTGTAGTTGAGATGAATTTATCCCAAGAACAAACTAACGTTAAAGTTGAGAAACGTGTTTTCCCATATATCGATAAACGTCACGTTTACTTCTCTAACTGCAGAATTGCATTGCTTGCAAAGTTTGTAATCGAAAAAAAGAAAAAAATGTGATATAACTTAACTTGTGCTTTAAGACCTTGCTTCCTGCCAAATTTCATGATTCTAGGTCAACGGGAAGTACCCTGTAAGGTTTTGATTTATTTGGGAGTATCAAATTATGTCTCTTAAATGGCCGTATTTTTTTATTGCGTGGACTTGGGAATCTTGATTTTTATAGAGCTTCAGAGAGAGAGAACATAGATTTACGTATTTTATATAAATTTCAACTTGATACCTCCACGCGTTCCTGAGAAAATGGGTCTGGACAGACTGACGGACGGACAACGAAGTGATCGTATAAGGGTTCTGTATTTTTCTTTTGTGGTACGGAACCCTAAAAATGAACAAAAAGAAAACCGTCTGATATTGGCTTTAGTAATAAACATCCTTGTCAAGCAACGGGTGGTGTTCGAACTCGTCACAAACAGACTCGTCCCTCGTCAAACCTCGAACAGCTGATATAATTGACACCTAATTTAACAATTTACTGAAAACTTATTCTTCTACCTCTATTATTTGAATGTTCTTTTCAACAAATTGGGTAGCAACAAGCGTTAAAATATAACATATCCAAATTGAAATCCCAAAGGTGACCACTATAAAATAGACGCGCTAAAATATCCACAATCGGGTTCGGATTTAAATTTTCTCGAAAATATCCCTCCTTTGAGGGGAAAGTTTCTGGGGCGGCCAAAGTGGCGTTTTATCATACAACTTATGAATGGCACCGCGAGGAGCGTTTAGCGCTGATCTATGGCAACATTATAGCACGGCCCGATGGCTCGCGCGATTTCATATGCCAAGAACACAGTATGTGGCTTCTGCGAAAGATTGTCCATTTGCTAGGGGTAGATACAGCTTATTCAAAATCTGTGTTAACAATAACATACATAAAGTCTGCCAAAATATATAACAATTTGTCGGCAGCTGTTCTAGCAATGGGTTACAAACTTTGAATTTGGAAATTAATGTATTATCACACAAGAGCTCTGTTTTGTATGGCAAAGAAACGGTGCAGAACTAAAATATTTTTTCGTTTTTAATCAAACGACATAATTTTTTTCTTTAAAATCATGATGGTTAACGAGGTTCTTATAAAGCACTAATTTCAAAGTCTCTAAGTCTGTCGTCATCGGGCGTGATGCTGTTATGAGTATCGTTCAAAGCTTGTTATTATTGGTACACTGAATATTTACACGGCTCAAATTAATTTTCATTCCATACAAGAAATGTAAAGAGCAAAAATTTGCACGTTTATAAAATACGGAAAAAGAAGCTCGCTATCTTCTCTTTCAAAACACATTTCTTTACAAATTCAAAAACCCTCATCGCGTGTAAAATAAAAAAGTAACATTTTAAGTAGCAAAACCAACATTTGTCGTCATTCCCTACCAGATACCGGGTTCTGATTCATGTGTAACCGAGTGTTCTATTTCACCCTGTTGACTCTGCAGTTATATGAATAGCGCTGTTTAAACTAGGCTTATAAAATGTAAAAAAAATGTCCAGCTCAAACCGGTTTGAACGTACCATTCTGATCGGCTTTCGTGATGCAAAATTTATCTTTGTAAAATTTTTATTGAGGTGAAATACGAAGGGTTAGTTATAAGTAGAAGAGTTTTTTAGGGTTAATGTTGAACTGTTTACTTTATTGAATAAGTTTTCAGTTGAAAATGGAAGTGGAACATGGCATTCCGCAGTTTGGAAAAGATGATTTTCTTTTATGGAAATGAATTTGTGTGTCTTGGGAAATATATTATTTTCAGGTATTATCTGTTAATATTTTAACCTGACTATTGAACTTTTAAATAATGAACGATGATGATGAGATTAATTTTGTGTACCTATGTAATCAATCTCTCCAAAGTATTCCAGATTTAATGAAAACCTTCGTCAAGTAGAGACTTTATGATCCCAACAGTAAGCAGGTTGGCAAAATTAACGATCCTAGAATTAAATTAGGTTTATTTTTGTATTTATTTTCAAACAAGATAATATATACATGAAATACGCTAACAGACTTAAAATAATAATATGTACATGTAAATACAAATATAAAACCTAGCAGACTTAAAATAATAATTATATGTACATGTATATAAAAAGAGAGGAATCGCCATCAATCATCAAATATTCGTCCGCATCGCTGTCAACAGGAAAAGTCAAAGTCAAATAATTTATTAAAAATAGGCACATAAAAGCACTTATGAACGTCAAATTTTACAAGAAACTAGAATTGATTCTAGTTGCCCCTTCCAAAAGGTAGTGGCAATGTACCTAGAGTAGGTACCTATTAAAAATGAAGCAATGATAGATAAATTAATTAACAAATATTGTTATTTATAACTAATAATAAGTCAGTGTGCGAGTTAAAGTAATCACAGAATGTAAAATTAATGTCATAAAAATAATAATATACAGGATGTCAGGGACATCGACGTGGATATCGCGACCTCGGCACACAGGCAACGGAAGGAACACGGGTGGGTTTTAGTCAGTAAAAGTCTGACACGCCCTCCCGCTCCACCCAGAGCGGGAGAAGTTATTTGATAATTTCCCATCCTCAAAAAAAAAAAAAAAGGGACATCGACGCGAAAACTGTTAGAAACAGTTGTTCCATATATTTTGACTGCGTAGGTATTGCACTTTTTTATGAAACAGCAGATTTTTTATTAATAACCGACGATTAATTTTAACGCAGGGGCGTTCAGAATCATGTACTGAATGCATGGTAACTGGCTTCGCGTCGATGTCCCTGCCACCCTGTATGCTAGGGGGCTAAAAACCATACGAAGCAGGAGTGGGTTCCTGCTTCGCACGGTTTTTACGACTTGACAAAGCATCGAGATTTCTTAGGTAAACGTGACTTTAATATTAACGTATTACACAACTAAACTTTCCTTTTTCAAAATATCAAAATATGTTGCGTGGTTTAGAAGAACAACGCGGACATGCAGACAAATGCGAAAAGCAACTTTGTTTTATAATATGTACGGATAACTAACAAACTTGTTGCTAGGTTAATTATATATTATTAAACTAGCAACCAGTTTGATTTCCCTTCCCAATTGCAAGAAAGAAATCTGTTGACAAAAGAAACGAAGATATCATACTACAGGGAAAAGAGTTTACTTGGTCTTTCTTTACCGAAAAATACAATTTCGTGTTTTGTTCTGATATTCCGGGCCGATGACTGCAATGGGATTAAAACAGTATAATCCAAATGAATGGCGTTTGTTCATAGATTCGTCAAAACGAAGTCTTAAATGTGTACTTTTGCATAATGGTAACCTCACGCGAGAAAATCATATAAAAAATAAAAAATACAGAATAAATATATTTAATAAATAGGTACCTTAATCTATGTACATTTTTAGTGAGAAATCCTGTCACTTCATAGCCGCTAAACTAGATCTGCTACATAAAATCTGCATATGTTTTTGAAATCAGTGTGGCAAAACTATTAATAAGATTCATGAAAAAACATTCATGCAACAGACATGCTGTTTTCCTGTGTATCAATTTAAAAACGCCTTAACCTCTGGGCTATCACGACAATTTTGTGATAATTAAACAAAATAAATAACACACACGAAAGAATTTCGCTTCATATCTTCCGAATGACGTAGACACTGGCTTTATTTTATAAACACTCAGATGAATGGGATTCCCTACGAACAAAACAATGCTACTACACAATCGCGCGTAGCCCAGTTGAGATACACCTGTCAAAGAGCGCACGCGATGAACATAGTTTCAATTTAAAAGTGAAATACCCAGTTCGATTTAATCAATATGACCACTTCGCCGTATGAAAAGTAAGTTTGGTTTGGTACAATATTTTTGATGGTTTATGCATTACCTTCTTTAAGTTTGAAACAAAACCTTAAACGTGGTTATTCTTTCAGCCTTACTTATTTAAATTTACCTCCTATTTACACTTAGTTTTCGCTAACTCTTTTTAGGGTCGCAGCATTATTTTTCGACGCACGCATGTGACCCATATTTTCCCCCAAATTGTTCTTTTCGTTTATTTGCGTCATGTTTACCGCAAATAAAATGATTTTGTTTCTTTCTAATTTACTGGGCTGACTTACCTCCCAAAAATCCTATTGTGTTAAAGTTAAATAAGATAATATTTAAACCCTTAAAATGTCTACGCCATGATTTCTAGTTTTTTTTTAATAAAAAAAATTAAATAGGTTTGCTTGTTACTAACTAAGAAAGTAATTACTTACGTGCTATTTAAGATTCTCTGGGATAATTTCCTGGAAAAACTAATATCATGTTACCGTTATTATTTTCGTAATATAGACTAGTTACGGGTCGTAGTGAATATGTTAATTAGGACGATAAACAGAGAATGAACGCTTGCCTGGCACGGGTTTCAGTAACACAATTAATTGATTTAAAAGTAATTGGGGAGTCAATGCACGCTTCGCTACGTTTGTCTTGTATTCTTCAGCTTACCTGAAACATACATTTAATGAAAGTCATTTTAATCAACAGTAAGAAAAAAAATTGTATTGAGGTTTTCAGATTAATAACAACAGATCCCACGAGTTTTTGGTGCTTTGCGTATGCGATTGCAGCGTAGTACAGGTTGGGGAAATTGGGAGTGATTTAGCTCCTGGTGTGCCTGCGTGGCTTCTGACCCTGCTGTAGGAAAGGTACTCCTCCTCCGTCTGTGCCGTCACCCACTTGTTTTTCAAATTGAAGTGACCGAGAACTGCTGGAATCTCTAGGGCGCGGCATTGGGATTTGATGAAGGCATCTATGTAATGCGCTGTCTTGAGAGAGGCGTAGTCCCACACCATTTTCTAGATCGGACGGATAGTGAGCATGCAACAATGAGTGCAGCCCATTATTTGCATGCTCAGTACCCGATCTACAATAGCAACCCAAAGTGAAGTACTGGAGATTATGCCCTGAAATTTCGCACCCATCTGGGTGGGTTATCGTACACCAAGAGGTATTGGGCAACTTGTCTGTTGGACTCGTTGTCGCCACCGTCGCCTTCCATCTCTTCTGATATGCCAGATGGTTTTGAGGTGTTATGGGCTTAGCTAATGTCATAAAGGACGCCAGAATGTAAGCGAGTAGTCCTTGGTCTACCATCGTAGGGTCTCTAGGAGACAGGGGTGCTGGAGGAAGGATGCCTGCGCAGAGCCCCTGACACAAAGGGAGACTTGAAAGGAGCAAGGAAGCTCAACACTACGGAGAGGATAAGGTCCTCACTGTACGTTATCGAACCACCCAGGTGCTCCCTGCCCCTGATGTGACACTCCTTACAGTTGATTATATAAGGTAGGGCCCCGTTTCGCCGTTTCGCCAAAGGTCGCTTCAGTTCAGGTATGGTAAACATGATACTCTGGGAATGATGTCGGATATAGGATAAAAGATAGATGGTGTTTGTTTAAATTTCCCGATCATCAGGTCACTTTCTTATTTTTTTTCTTTCTTTTACTATGTCTTCTCCTCTCTCTCTCTAGGTATTTTGATTTGACCCTCCACAATCGCTAGTTATGCAGTCTCTCGTTTAGGGGAGCCTCCGGAAGTGGTGGGAGTGCTCGACGTGCCGCCGATCTTGTCTACATTTCTCTATCATTTTCATTCTTATTCTGATTAATTTCTGTTTTATCGGCAGTTTTAGAGTCTAATAAATGTTCGTGCATATTGCTCTTTTTTTAAATTATGCGGGTCTTGGGCTTATTTCGGGTTTCTTATGAACTGTAAAACTGCGTCGAAAATTATTAAAACTGTGAAAATTGCTGAAACTAATGAAAACAAAATTTCGAGACGTTCCGTTGACGTTGGTGTTGCCAGCCGTTATTTATTTCATAACAAGCTGCGCCCCATGGTTTCACCCGCATATATCTCGACCCCGTGGGAATATCGGGATAACAAAGGATCTTACGTTCCTAACCCAGGTAATGGTCTACCTTATGTGCCAAATCTGTTCAGCCGTTTTAACTTGAAAGCGTAATAAACAAACAAACTCACTTTCGCATTTATAATAGTATTAAATATTATTTTAGTTATAGGATTATCATCATAACTTATGGCAAGATTGGCAAGCATCAAAGGAGTATTAAAAATACACGGTATTTCACAGCCTGTGTATTATATGCTAACGCGACTGCATTTTACGTTTATTTCAGCCAAGTAAAAAGGTCCCTTACTTTCAATGACATATATAGGATGTCAATCAATATGTCATGTTTACACAGAAACATCCAAACATAGTCAGGCGTAAACAGAATTTTTTAAACGCTAACTCTGTTTGTTTGTAACACCACGCTTCTCCGGCAGTTGAAAAAACGGTTGACATTGTGATGACTAGTCAGAAAGATATTCAAATCAAAAAAATATAAAATATTATTGGAATAAAGAACAACAATCTGTATACGTTAATAACTGCATTAGTTAAAACCAGTGTTTTAACTTACAAAATCTGGAGGTGGGCGCTAATGACTGCGACAACTGTGTCGCAGTCATTAGCGCCCACCTCCAGATTTTGTTTATTAATACAAGCAGAAGTTAAAATAAACCAAAAACTTAAATCTAGAAGAAATGGGTGATAGATAGTGCCAAAATGTGGGTGGCAAAGGCTCTCTCTTGAATTCAATTTTTCCTTCTTGTTACGGTTCTCCACTTTTGATTTTTATTGTCTCAGCACAGATTAGTAGTCTCACCTTTTAGCGAGTTTTCTAAGATTGATTGGAGCGCATTACCTTATCAAATTTCGCATTTTATTGGCAATATAAAACAGTAATTACTAGTACTTAACAAATTTTATGTTTTCGACTAATAAGTCAGTTAATTAGGAAATTATTGCATTTAGAATTTCCTTAATTTTCTTTGATTGTATCTGAAGTTAGCTCTAGTAAAGATATCGTTGATATTATTAAAATGCGTGTTATATCGCTGGTACGACTGGACTGGCTTTTTGGACAGCATTCCGCTTCAAAACCAAGGAGGTGATTATAATTTTTTAACGTATCTATTTTATATACTATTAACTTGTATCGGCCCGTGATATAAGAGACAACTTGTAGCGTGGTCAAAATATATGCATCAGCAATATGGTAGCGAAGCTGTCTGCCTAGTGTGCGACATTTAACAATACACATGACCACAGCGTTATAGCTAACAACTGATATTATAATAGCCATTTCAATATTAGCTTTAGGCACTTGTCCCACCGCCGAGAGGAAGCGACGATTCATGATTTTCTCGCTCAAGAAACGTACAAAATATTGTAGGTCTCGTGTAAGTAAAAGAGATACTTATATTAATAGTTGGTCGCTAATTGTTCACACCGCTGGCGACTACTCGTTTATCGCAGCGACAAGCGCTATTAAAGAGAGGACTCGCTCAGCAACGCTACCCCTTGCTCGATGAAGCGCCAGCCCGCGCCGAAGCTGAGCCTGTAGCTTTAAATTCCCCTGATAATAATAATTATCCAGTTTTGATCTTGCTGTCCTCCCTCCAGCGATGCCCTAAGCCGAGGTTCGTACCCCACAGGGGGTGCCCTTAGCGAGCGTTCGCCTATTATATAAGTTATTTTACACCCTGGCTGGAAGTTAGTAGTTTAAGGCAGCCACAAGACAGCCCGGTTACGTAGTTAGGATCTTCAGAGGTCAACTACGAGATGCCATATACAAAATAACAATAAATGGAAGCTAGCTTTTCGGGCAGGGCCTCGTATTCTTGGTACATAATCTGCTCTACTCGGCGTTGGCGGGGCTGGTGCCTACGGCTGCGATCTGGCCGAAAGTCATTCCGTCTAAGAGTCTTAGTTTATCTATGCTTAATTTTTTCTATTGCTTCACAGCATCTACGCAAAAGAGAACCAGGGCTGTTCTCTGTTCTCAAAATGCTGCTTCTGCATACCCTTGAAGACCGGCTGCTTTATACTTGGATATATAAGTATGGTAAGTCCCAATAAGACAGCTATTTTATGTGTAAGTAATAGATAAGTAGGTAAGCAATATTAATACGTTATTTGGTTCTGATTGCACTTTAACTGGCGTTATTCAATCTTAACTGACGTTATTAATATTTAAACGTAAACAAAACATTGATTAAATACACTCGAGAGCAATGAATCCGGGTCACTTAAAGAATGTTAAAAATCTCGGAAACTAAAAATGATAGGTTAATGCAATAAATTGTATTTAATAGACAATGTAATACTCCTTAAATGAAAGTAAAAAAAATATGAGTCACCATACATTTTATTAACACAAAATTACATAAAGAAAAAAACTGCTGATCTCTCCTTAAAACAAAAATAGGAAACATGAAATTTTTGAACTTTATTACGATTTTCTTGAATTTTAATACTTCGTATTGCCTCCTCGTGCTTCCATTACTGCGTTTACGCGGTTTGGCATGCTGTACACCAAGTTCCTTATACGATTTTGGGGAATATTCTCCCATTCCTCTGTGAGAGCAATTTTGAGCTCACGAAGCGTGATTGGGGGAGGGTTTCGTTGTTTTACGCATCTGCCTAGCTCGTCCCAAGCATGCTCGATCGGGTTGATATCCGGGCTGCGCGCTGGCCACTCCATACGAGTAATGTTCATCTCTTGAAGGTAGTCATTCAAAATCCTACCTGTATGAGGTCGGGCATTGTCATGCATAAATATAGCATCCTCACCTAAATTGACCATAAATGGACCAACGTGATCATTGAGGATTTCTTCCACATATCTTACGCTAGTTAAAGAGCCGTTTTCTATGATCACCAGCTCTGTGCGACTTTCAGAAGAAATTCCGGCCCACACAAGTACAGACCCACCACCGTAGGCTACTTTTTCTTCGATGCATGCTTGCTTGAATCTTTCCCCTGGTCTTCGATACACTCTGTGTCTTCCATCGTGCTTGTAGAGCATAAATTTTGATTCGTCGGAGAACATAACTTTTGACCAATCTTCAATACTCCAATTTACGTGGCTCTGGGCATATCTTAGTCTTGAAATACGATGCCCACGCTCCAGTTTAGGGCCGTTTGCAGGTCTAAGGGGTTTTAAGTTAGATTCAGCAAGCCGACGTCTTACTGTCCATGCACTTGGGTTACTTCCTCCGAGGCGTCGAAACTGATTTGTGAGTTCAGTTCCTGTGAGAAAGCGATTTCGAAGCATGGTGTTCACCAAGTATCGGTCTTCTCGTGCTGTGGTACACCTGGTTCTGCCCGTTCCTGGTCTGCGTAGGTTAGAACCAGTTTCTTCGTAACGTCGGAGAACTCTTTGTACTGTTGACAGCGACACACCGACAGTCCTGGCTGTATCGCGCTGACTCCGGCCGGTTTCCAGCATTGTAAGTATTCTGGTGCATTCTTCAGGCGTAAGCGACATAATTTCAGCTTGAATAATGAATATAGAGCACTATCAACATGGTTTATGTACCCACATAAATGACAGATTACAAACAAAAGCAAAACCAAATGCTGTAATTTCGTAGTTCCATCTTCGAAAGTGGCCCTTTTCCAAATTTGATTTTTTTATGATATAACTTTACAATAACTAAGAAGTTTTAATACCTTCATTTAAGGAGTATTACATTGTCTATTAAATACAATTTATTGCATTAACCTAGCATTTTTAGTTTCCGAGATTTTTAGGATTCTTTAAGTGACCCGGATTCATTGCTCTCGAGTGTAGTTAGTAGTTAGTAAATAGTTAGTATTAAAGTGTTGAATTTTATTATAATTATTATTCTATTTCTTTATCAATTTGTAAATTTTTCAGATTTTAAACTTCATCATCACCTTATTTTTCGTCGGAACGTTGAGTTTTCTAGCTTTTTACACCCATGGATTCCGTTACACCCGTCTTAAACATACCCAGGATGGTAACTTTGTCCCAGATCCAGATTCCATAGACAAATCCAGTTTGAGCATAACTATCGCAATCCTACTTCTGGTTGGATTCCTGAACATCGCCTGGTTTTTCATGAATATCGTCCTGCTCATTGGTCTACACAAGGTGCGTATATTTAATGTACCTATATTTCTTTAACAGGTTAGTGATCTTCAGAAGTTTTTTTCTTTCTTTTGTAGGGGTTAATCTTGATCAGATCTAACTTTACATCGGATCTCTCGATACTCATGAAAATCGGCTAGTAATATGCTATCAATTTTTGACTTATGGCTGTGGAGCTGATTTTATTTACAATCCAGACATATTTCAGATCAAACCAAACGCGGGACGACCTTTATTTTAAACCAGTGTTTACATTTAAGACAGAAACAAACACAGTAGCCCCACTTAAGCCTTAGTTCAGTTAATAAAAGGTCCAACAGCGCATTCCGGACCCGTCGCACGACGCGGTGTGTTCAACATTATCTACGGCCACAATAAATGTACGTTCTATTTGAGTTACTTGGCTGGCAAAATGCCAGTTTGTACCAAATTACAGATAGGTATTGCCAACTTGTTCCATGATTTTTGGACAGTGCTTCCTTTCAAATTTTGGAGGAGCACACAGAGATCGTAGACTTTTGGGCTGATGTATATGTGTTACTTATTACTGGCATCTTGAAATTGAGTGCTATATTGTTCAGGTAACAAATTTTAACAAAATACAATACTGTTAGAAGCTAAATTGCACGGAACTCCCAAAAAGAGAGTCCTGCACAGAAAAACTAAATTCCATTTACCGCAATGCAGATTGTGTATTAAATCAGGAAAGCTCGAAACTTTTAATATTCCAAGAGACGTGTTATTTTTAAGAATACAAAGTCAAAGTCAAATCATTTATTTCAATTAGGCAAATTTATTAATCTCAAAAAGTACTCTCGATTCTACTTGTCCCTTCCAAAAGTTATTTTCAAAGAATGGGCAAAGAATGCCATAGTTATTCGGTTTAGAATTTTGTATACGTTAATACATTAGCAGATTCAAAATAAAAATAAATAACTTGACTTGTTAGAATGACACAACTGACATGCTTAATCTGACTTAATCTTTTGCCCAAGATTATCGATTGCTCATTCAATGAGGTCTTCAATAAAATAATAATTGACTAAATTCTACTTCAGAAACTAAAACTGAATGTAACGTACAGTCAGTTTATCTCATTTTAAAACTAAGATGGTTTAAACCTAGAATAACCAAATTGAAATACATTAGCAAAATGAGTTCAAAGTTTGCAGTTGGCAACATCTTTACGAACACAGCACTTTGTACTTAGTTAGTATCCCCTCCTCTCTCTGACCTACAAGATCAGCGATTAGTAATTTTATGGCCCTGCCTTTAAGCAGTTAATAATGGGGGGCAAACATCGATAATGTTCTAAGGTAACGAATAAACAATCACATGTTTGGTACTACATTATAATGTAAGTTTACGCTAATGATCTTTAGAGAGTTAGGGGGTAACTCTGAACGGACAAGGATTTGGAATAAAGCTCCACAGTAATTTTTATTCAGTATAAATTCAAATTCATTTATTGTTGTGATTTTTGGTACATTTTTACATGAGATCTTAAAAATAAATAATTAGTTCCTCAAAAAACTACCTTAAAGGTGTACACTCTTTCACATAATTAGTAATTATTATAAAAAAAGAACTCCACGACTAAGCGCGTATTTTACGTACGGAAATAAGAATAATCAACATATTAAAATAAAACAATTACAACGAAACACAACATAACTTAAGACAGAATGAATGAGATGTATGTTTATAGCTAATATTATAGTTAAATTAGTGAATAATTCAATGTTTTTAGTTTATGTATTTTATTTTCTCTTCTACTCTTACACACGTTGTCTACATTTCTTTAACTACTTTCCTATCGCAGGTATGCTGGAAGAGATTTCTTTAGGAATAAGCATCACCTTTGTACGTATTTTTCTGTTCCTCTTTTCTTGTCTGTTTATATGTGTGTACATAAACCGTTAAATAAATAAATAATAAATACAGAAAAAAAACAAGCAATACATTAACTATTGAGTATGCATATAAATAATGAATGGAAATAAAGATAATACATTGTCAAAATTAAATAAATATCAATGTCAAATAGCTTACAATTTATCATTCAGGAATTCGTCAATAGTATTATAACATTTTTCCAATATTAGATGAAGAATGTCTTAATTTGTTTTTAAATTGAATAATATGTACGAGTAAGTCCTTAATTCCATTTGGTAATTTATTAAATATTTTTGGGGCCATGCAAAGTATGCTTTTGTGTATCATGGCGGTCTTTGATGGTCGAACGCATAATTCATGTCTATATACTTGTCTAATCATTTTATAGCGATGTTCAGATGCTTTCCTGAATAGATGCATGTTCTTTTTAACAAATAAAGCAGTCTCAAATATGTACAAGCAAGGTAAAGTCATTATTTTTAACAATACAAAATAAGGTTTGCAGCTATAAGTTATTTTTATACCGGTAATAGCTCTAAAGCATCTTTTTTGCAATTTGAACACCATGTCCTTATTGCAGGAGTTACCCCAAGACATGACTCCTTAGCGTAGTATAGAATCGACATATCCATAGTATGCAGTGACTGCCGCTGCTTGATTGACTACTTTCTTAAGTTTGTACAAAGCAAAAGCAAACTTACATTTTTTTTAAATTAATATTGAAGTATGTTGCATCCAATTAGGTTGATTGTGTTGGCTATCCAACGATGTAATACACATGGCTATTGGAGGGGGGTGTCAAAATGGGCATCATCCTTTCTTGATCTACCAGAAATGTTGTCAAGTACATTTAGTAAAAAATAATGTTTTTTTTTTTTATCTCATTCATAAATGCAAAAAAAAACGAATGTTGCATTACTTTTTAATAAGCATTGTTAATTGATAAAATAATTAACTGTTAAAGTTTTATTCCACTACCTCAGTAATAAGATGTTGTACCTACTTGAATATTCATGTGGTAGTGCAGTTTCTGTCCATTTTTAGAGAGAGCGCGCGTATCGCCATCTCGTTAATCAGTTCGGTGCCGTGGATATTGTTTATTTATATAAAATGGGGAAGTTGTGTTGAAAAAATTTCAATTTCAATTGTTTATCATTTTTTGTTTCACAAGTAAAAGTCAAGTTGTAAAAGTCAAGAAAACTCTGTTACGTCATATTTTGATTTACAAGATTGTCTTTGGAGTTTCTTGCCCGTTCATCTCCATACCAACCTACTACGCTTTGGAATGGGCAACTAGCTTCACTTTTTAGCTCAAACCGACTGACTCCTTGATTAATGATAACTTGATAACGAGAAGAAAAAGTGCCTGTAAATGGTTTAATTGAAATTGATTTACAAGATTTAATTAAGTTTCTTGCCCGTTCATCTCCATACGAACTTACTACGCTTTGGAATGAAGGCTTACTCGTACGTCAGAGACGGGTTTCCCGCCATCTCATACACATTCAGGACTTGCCGAGCCTGTGAACATGCCATTCGTACTGACAAAATCTGACATTTCTGTAAACAACGGCGTTCATGGAAACCTTAACATGTGGTTGCCAAGAGTTCATCCTAATTTTAGATGATCTGATTTTCAGAAACGACCCGGCCACATCAAGTTGCATGTGTCAGTTGCTACCATTCGTCTCGTACTGTCAATCTTCGGGGTGGTGTTGTATGGCCCTCATCACACCAATCACTCCATGTTAATTTGCTGCAGCGAGATCGGTAAGAATTTGGAAGGTTTATTTAAAAAGTTTTTGTCCTGTATATATCTGTATGCCTGTCTTTCTAAATTATGATTGTATATCTCTCTCTCTCTCTCTTGTAACTCATCTTTAATAAAGAGCTTATTTCGCCTTAACTCTGTTAGCTTTTTATGTTACTATTTTTAGATCGGTAAGAATTTGAAAGGTTTATTTTGAAAATGCTTTCTTATATCTGTATTTTTATATTATGATTGTTTATATCTCTTTCCCTCTCTTTTTTAACTTATCTAATATGAAGAGCCTATTTCGCTTAACTCTGTTAGTTATTAACTGCCCCGTTTAGTCTTTTAAGTTACTGTTTGTGACAGAGTTGACCACAATGTCGGTGGTAACACTTTGACCTTGAGCTGGACTAACATAGTACGGAGCTTCAATAGAATAAGAGGCCAGCTTACCTATAGTGGTTTTCTTCCAACTAATCTGCTGCCTACTGTCAAATCAAATCGAAATTATTATTGCATATCACATGTTTAGTTCTCTCTCTTTCTAATAATGGTAAAGGTCACATGGATCCTGTCGGGCACAACAATTTCATAAAACATGAGTAGTAGCAAGATTCCAAATAAAGTTTTTTTTTTTTTTTTAAGTTATCTTATTTTATTACAATAAATAATATCACACTTAAATTTGTGATATACTTCTTTGCAAATTATACTTCTAGAAATCATTAGAAAAAATCAATTCATTTCAAATAAGTAAGATACCTGTACATACCTGTACTTACCAGTACATACCCACTATGCAAAATAGTCCATCAAAATGCGTTAGGTAACATTTAAAATATTAAATTAGGTATTTTTTTTCATTTCATTTTAAATATTATATTATATATAAACATTTAGGACTCAGTATTGTATTTATTCATTTTATTTTGTTATTTCACTATAAGCTGCACCGGTTGACGTCATCACGTCTACGCCGGCTGTCGCTGAAAACCAGCGTTGGGGCTCTGTCTCGCATAGGGTCGCAGCATTATGCTGAGCGATGGCCGTTTTATTTTCCCCCAAATTGTTTATTTTCGTGTTTTGTTCTTTCCTTGCGTCATGTGTACCGCAAATAAACGTATTTTCTTTCATTTAATCAATAACGGAGGGCGATAAAATTGGCCCTAAGTAAGGTTGTAATATCCAGTATGCTTTAATATGTTTCCTTTACCTACTCGATAAAGCATAATGAACAGGAAGGTAATTAACTTGCTTTCATCTGAGCTCAAATAAGAACGAAACTTTGCTCCCTCGCCTCTTGTAACGAGCTAACTTATAATGATTAACGTACGTCGCTCTGTTTTATAAACAGGAGTGGTATCAATAAAGTAATAAGTAGAGCTGTGGATGTTGTTTTTAGTGGTGGCATGGTTAAACTTGTGTTTCTAAAACCGTGGTTCTGAAATTGACGAGTTTATATAACTAGAAAGGTCTTCTTTTGCGCTAAAAATAACATATACATACCTATATGTAACATACTAAACTAGGCAATGCCCGATTGGGCCTAAAGTTGTTACCATACTCGTATATTAAAATGCCTTTTAAAATTACAATAATCAAACGCATTAAAGAATAGAGTATTTAGTATTAAGCACTGCTCAATAATAAATAGGTACTCTATTATTTATTGCGTATTCTCTCTTTAAGGCTCGTACAGACCAGCGCGACGGTACGGCGCGGCACGACTCGAACAATACATTTTCTAAGAAAACTTGACGGTATAACAATAACCGGTGTCGCGTCGCGCTAGCCTGCACAAAGCTTTATTCTCTACTTTTCTGGACGATTCATTCAAGTACGGATATTATTTCCAGCTCTAACAGCGTACTTCATTCTCATCTACTACATGTATGCCGTGCAACTGGAACAAAAACTGAGACCCAAGGAGCCCAGAGAAGTATCAGATATTGTGGCCGATGTCCTATTCAGCTACCCACAGAATAGTGACAAGGTTAACTTGACTGAGAAAAACGATAATATGTATTTGAGCGCCGCGTAAGACGATTCTAATTGAGAAGCGCTTTCGTATTTTTCGTGCTTTACTATTAATATTATTTTCACTATTTTTATTTTGTGTTTCACGAACTGTGTCCAAATAAACATTATTCTTTCTTTCTTTTCTTTATATTGTGTTTTTATTTATATTGTATAGGTAGGTAATGTATTTTTAAAGTAAACACTGAATTCAGAATATGCATCTGTACGGGAAGTAGTTTAATAATTATGTTTTTGGGTGGCAGTTTTTTTAATTTTTTTATATGTACGAGTATATCACAACTTCACATGAATAACACAATTACACAAACACCATTAGGTAGGTATATTTAGGTGTTAAAACTATGGTTATTTTATTTATTGATTTTAACGTAGATTTAAAGATAGCGTCGTATTTGTTTTAAATATTGTTGTTAACCCATTTAAATAAAGTTTGTAAAAAACTCATTTATTTGCATAGCCGCCTTTTTAACCGACTGCGCTAGAGCAAAGACAGGGTTATGTTGGTCTTCTTTTCGATTCGATGAACATGATTAAATGAGTTGTTTGAAGTTGGTTAAACGTACTATTAATAGTTCGCTCAATATAAATTATTGATATGAATGAATAATGTTGCTTATCAAGTGTTTTTGTGTAATTCATAAACAATTAACTTTCCTTTAGTGTAATGCGTGCGGATTGTGTGTTCTTTATGTATACTACATAGTTATATTAAATAATGTTACTTTGTATGTTACACTACGAAATCAGCGTGTAAAATATAAAAAAATAATGGAACTGTTACACATTTTGTATTTCTTGGAACAATTATGTTAAAACAATAAATAAATACTAGAGGCTTGTCTCTCACTCTTCGCCAACCACCATTTAAATAAAATAAAAAAACACTACAAAGTGAAAAATAACTTAAATTTCGGAAGTCGGTGTCTTTGGTTTCAAATTTTCGTTTTTTGACCGACCGACTTCCGAAATTAAAGTTATTTTTCACTTTGTAGTGTTATTTTTTTGGAAGTTGGTTGTTTTTTTTTTGTTGAGGGTTGTGCCCACACAAATTCGAATACCGCTACCTGCTATGTAAATAGCAGTGACAGGAAGTTATCATCATACTCGTATCATCCACATATACTAAATGGGAAAAATACGTTTTATAAATAATTAATAATCCCTTTCATAAAAAAAAAGGATTTTCAAAATCGGACCACAATTAACGGAGGAATCGACGGGCAAACATAAAAAAAAAGAAACATACACGACGAACATATAACCTCTTCCTTTTTGGAAATCGGTTAAAAAAAGAAGTCAAACCTTCGAATCTCTAGGTACTGACCCATTATGGCGAACGAACACGTTGTCGCGTTTTTCATTCACGCTGTCGCAGTTCCACAAACTGGTATCCCCAAACGGGTTACGGCGATGCTTTACAAAATTGCATACACAAGAGGATGCCTTGAACCGGATGAAACCAGATGAAACCGCCTCGAAGGAGGCAACAAAACTGATTTAACTTTTGCCGTAATAGTTTCTGCGGCAGGCCCAGGTCGCCAGAAAGTATAATGGGATGGACGAGATTATTGCGATACATAGAAATCGTAAGTAGATTGTCTTCATCATAAATGCTTTAACCCTTGCTTACTTCTTTTTATCGTTATTGATTACGTTATAAACAAGAATCCTACTTAAATATATATATATTATATTTTATTATATATGTATAATATTATAAACGCGAAAGTTTGTGAGGATGGATGTATGTTTGTTACTCTTTCACGCAAAAACTGGATCGAGCCGTGCGGCAGTTATTACTTAGCCACGACCTCCTCCATACACACGAGCTCCAATTATGACAAATATCAATTGCTAATAATATACAACTTGTTTCATTTTTTTTGTAGCGATAAGCCCATATAATCAATGAGGTTCCTTTACATACAGATAATAACGTTATATTTTTCCTCATCACTCAAATTTTTCCTTTAAGATCTCTACAGGGAAAAATATCGGGGAAATCCGATTATTCTGTTGATAAAAACCTCATTCAATATCGTGACGTCGGCATAGTCCCAGGGTGCATTCTCTCCGGAATACGGACTTGCAACAAAGATTGTAACAACTTCCTACAACTTTACAGCTTAATCTGTCTTAAGTGACTTTGATCGATGACATAGTCCGCGCAACATTAACTTAAGTACTAAGTTTCGTTGTTCAACTCCTCTTTAGGCTGTTTGCTCTAGTTGGGTTTGTAGAAGATACTGTTTGAACAATGGGTATTGGACAGTAACGACGTGGCATGAAGTGTATCCCTGTGTTCTATGTTATGGGGTTTGGTTTCCGCACTTAGTCCCTCAGGTGGACCATTGTATTGCCATGGCGGCCGTGGTGGTTATTCCAACCAGCCCACCTCTCTCCAGAAGTAAATTAAATCTCCTGGTCTGTTCCGAATATCTGTGAAAGATCTGGGTGACCCGAGGGTATCTGTTCTAATCTGAGTGACGCATGTGCTGTTTGAATGCACAGGGTATTCAAAGAGCACATGCGCGATGGTTTCCTCAGCCTCCATGCACGCCCTGCACAAAGGACTATTCGTTACGCTTTTGGTGTGGTAGTGTTTGTTTAGCGAGCAGTGTCCCGTGATGGTCTCCGTCACCAGGCGCAGGCCGTTCCTATCCAGGCGTAATAAACGCCCCAATAAAAGTGTATCCCTGGTCAGTTTCCCTCATTCGTCAGTTTATTTCATTCGACGGTTTCTTTGATTAGTCACTTTCGCTGATCGGACAGTTTTGTGAATTAGACGGTAGCGTCGTTGATAGAATCCAGTGTTTGCCAGTGTCCTTGAAAAAAAAACAAATGTTTATAATTTTAACGACTGTAAGAATTACCTTTAATAAGTTAAATTTAATTTCAACATCACAATATAAAATTATTACCAACCTGTTTTGGTGCGTCTAGCTTTGTACAAAACTGTTTTTATTTAATTGAAGTTGCTATGTCATCAACAAACTCGAAGTCTCCGAAAGCCTAATAAGCCCGAGCCGACATTAGTCTCGAGCCTTCATATGTATGCGGAGTCTGCGGAATGCGAAGACCTTAGGACTTGGTTAGAAGTGATATGACGGATGGCTATGATGACTCACACTTTCTTCATAAATTGTCTGCACACTGCCGTATTCTTGTCGTACACGCGACTTGCATGCATCTATGGCTTTTTGCACGAGATTTGAACGAAGTACGCAGATATAAGTGCGCAGTTTCTTTAAGAATTGCGGTGGCATCTGAATTGCAGGTGACACTACGTTTACTAGATAACCTTTCCTTACAACGCCACCACGAAGACCTTAGGACTTGGTTAGAAGTGAAATGACGGATGGCTATGATGACTCACACTTTCTTCATAAATTGTCTGCACACTGCCGTATTCTTGTCGTACACGCGACTTGCATGCAGCTATGGCTTTTTGCACGAGATTTGAACGAGGTACGCAGGTATAAGTGCGCAGTTTCTTTTAGAATTGCGGTGGCATCTGAATTTCAGGTGACACTACGTTCACTAGATAACCTTTCCTTACAACGCCACCACGAAGAGCCGTTTTTATTTGTTTGCGCGTGGTGTTACCATTTCTTAGGACTCTTCGCCCTCTTTCGATTTGAATACGCGTAGTTTTTTTAAGTCAATTTGTGTCAATCTCTTTTTCATTCATTACCTAAACTTACTATCATCTCTGGGCAAGAATTTACATTTTTGGGGTATGAGGAACAGGGTGCAAAATTCACTCATCCCCCATAGAAAAGGGAGGATCCTCCGACCAGACGGGTGTCATGTCTGGCGGGCAATTGCCCAGAGGTTGAAGTCGTGAGCTTGTATATATGTCCACCGCGCGGTAAACTCTAATTGCGCGATGCAGGATTTGAGTGACGTCAGGATGTTGTGTGACGTCAAGTCTTTGATGCGTAGTTCGCATGTGGCGGTGTAGATGCCGCCACATCACTCCCCTCCGGAGACCGGAGGTCGATAGTGGGCTGAGTCTTGTATCTGGTTTAGCACATCTTGAGCGGATTGGCCCTGAAATGAGGGATGGGCGGACTGCTGAGTCAAGGTTGGGGATATCCCTTCGATGCTGGGCATGTCATCAACATCGTATGTTTCCTCATCTGAATAGACTTGTTCTTTGGACTGACTCATATTCCTAACAATCACTGTTACTCCAAATACAAAGAGAACGATCCCCACCGGGAAGGGTATGGAATCTGCAATAGGATGGTAATGATTAGTAAATGAGTTGGGACTGTAATTAGAGGGTCTGGTGGTGATAATGATATGAAGGCTCTCTAATATGAATGTCAATAGGCTTATCATCTGTTCATTCACTGTAATGCTGTTGTAAAAATAGCATTTTTTTTTTTTTTTTTTTATAATCATAAACGTGGATTCACATCTGGTACTACACATGATGTTGGCTCTTATATCATTACTTACTTACTAGGAAATTTACTGTTGCCAAAAGGAATGGATACTGATTTAAATTGTTAGATAATGATGTTAATTTAAACTAAATTACATCCTATGGGAGTGGTGAACCCACTGATCATCCCTATCAGGAATAGACCCAAAGGTTTGTCTCAACAACTCTATCTTGTCCTTCTTATCCAATAATTTATTAAAGTCTGCCACAAATGAAGGATACATTAAGACTTTCGAGAGTAATAGTGTTAGATCCTGGTTTAGGATGCCCATCAGCCCTTTGATAGAGATATTCAAATCTAATAGGGGTATCAGGGGCTTGGCTCTGGATGAGAGAGGGAATGCAGTGATGTCTTCGTTTACTCCAAATGTGATTTTAAGTAATTCAGATTGAAAGGTAGATTGAGGTATGATAGAAATCCTCCCAGGAACAAGTGTTTGATGTGAACTGACTGAATCTACGGTGGGAGAGGTGGTTGATGCTGATGCCTTTCTAAAGCACGGGCGAGACATCTCTAGTGTTTTTGACTCCAACTTCTCTGAGAAGTCTGCCATCCCCCTGGTGAGGCTGTTGATTTGACGAGTCAGATCTTCTTGAAACGTCTTGTCCATCTCGGACTGGCGTCTCAGGGATCCGGTATGGAGTTTGAACTGATCAACTAATGTACCCAAGGTTCCTACTGTGGAATTGAGGGCCTTGGCGTGCTGCAGTTGATAGACTGAATTCATACCTGCTAATGTGTGATATAAGGCACTGTATCCTTGCAGACAGGCGGCTTCTATTTTGTTCTTAATCAACCCCCAATCTAAAGAGGACATGCGGGTGAACAATTTGAACTCATTGATTAGCAGTAATTTATCCGTTAGATTGATTCCACTAGCATCTGTTAGTACTTTCAGTAATCGCTCAGACATGGGGTCATCCTCCTCCCTGATGATACTGGCTAGTATGTGGAATGCGACCATGTCATGACAATTCAGTGGGTTGCACATTGAGGGGGTGTTGTCATTATCAGGGTCATATCCTTGGTCATAGTTTTCGGTAGGGTTGGAGGATGATGTATGTGGGCGGTCCCTGGAACGGCTGAGTGTCCTGATCTGGTTTATCACGTCGGGGTCACCAATTTAGGGGTATGAGGAACAGGGTGTAAAGTTCACTCATCCCCCATAGAAAAGGGAGGATCCTCCGACCAGACGGGTGTCATGTCTGGCGGGCAATTGCCCAGAGGTTGAAGTCGTGAGCTTGTATATATGTCCACCGCGCGGTAAACTCTAATTGCGCGATGCAGGATTTGAGTGACGTCAGGATGTTGTGTGACGTCAAGTCTTTGATGCGTAGTTCGCATGTGGCGATGTAGATGCCGCCACATCATGATAACAAAGCTATTAGCAAATAAACACATCAGTACATCACAGTTATACATTATTGACCGTGAGAATGTACGCTTTAACCTGGGCAAACGGGCCATGGGTCACGTTTGACTGTCTGACCTTGTCAATTTATGAGTAGTTGTTTCATTTCAATCTATATTTATACGGATTGTTTTCATGATCCATTTATCTTCCCACTAACAGTTATTTTTTATTTTTTTTATAATAATAATAAAGCCTTTATTCTACTACTTTAAAATATCAACATATATGATAATATATCTCCCGCCTCGAAGCAGTAGTCGCCTCTTTGGCGTAGCCCTCCCCCATTTCCTTCCAGTGATTCTTGTTCCTAGCTTTAGTCACCCATCCTGGTCCTCCTTTCCCCCAAAATATGTATTCGCACCTTTTCCTTGGCCGACTTCTACTTCTGCTTTGGTCTCTTGATATTATTCAGTTACTTTTTTGGTCCGTCGACTGTTTTCCAACCTGCAGACATGGCCAGCCCAGTTCCTATTTACTTACTGATTAATATCCGATATTTTCTCTAGGTATATAGAAATTTCGTTCGCGACATTCACCCAGCACGTCGACGGAAGAAGGAAATAGGATTACAAACAGATGTCACATCAAAGGATATTGATAAAGTTATCTCATAACAATTATTATTATTAAGTTAGCAGCGTAGAGTTTATCAAAGAGTTTTGGCAAAAAGTTTTTCCTAAAAGAATCGACTTTTCTTTGTTTTGTTTATTGCTTGCTTTGACTAATGAAAATATTCTCAAATAAAATGGCGTATTAGGTTACCCGGCACTCATCGACGTCCAAATCTATCTAGGTAAAAAATATGTTTAGAACACTGAGGATCTTGCTGTTACAGTCACAACGTCATTTAAAAGCAAGTTAAATCTTTAATTGTATCTATCACATAAGTAATTAATTTATCTTTCGTTGCTTTATTTTTATTAATTCTTCTTTTTACCTATTGTAGTAACGTATTTTTTTTTTAGGTGCATCGTCTTCACATATAATTATGTAACTAATGTACCTACATATACAAAATATTGTAACAGTTTTTAAAAGAGTAACGGTGGAGTTTATTGCCCATTCTTCTCCATACGAAACTACCTTTTGGAAGGGGCGACTAGAATCAATTCAATTTTTTGTAAACTTTGACGTTCAAAAGTGCCTTACAAGGGCCTATTTGAAATAAATGATTTGACTTTGACTTTGATTGATCAAAATCTCAATGATATATTTCTTTTTATCCGCTTGAAAACCTCTGAACACCCTTTACAATACCACGAAACGAGAATGGTTAGCCGCGTATGCCAAAACCCATACAAACAAAAACTAAAAAAAATAGCGTATTGCATTCTCTGAGCACCAGTTACCCATGTTTCGCAGTAAAATGAAAACTTTTACAAATGATCTATTGTTTCGTGGTACGTATGCTCTTATTGTTTCAATGTAATTGAGTAGGCAAGGCAAAAGTTCCCCGAGCTCATTTTGTGGCTCCATTGTTAAGGCTGCGGTCAGATCGCCGAGCTATTGTTAAAAAATGCGCCCCCTTTTTCGCTTAAAACGGCGCACGCTGTCGCTTAGAATAACTAAAGGAATACGATCATTAAAGCTTTTTTTCGCTTTGAGTAAACTTTCACGCTGAAGTGTAAATGTAAGAACAAATCAGTTATTATCTATTGCTAGTTGTCTGAAGGAATAGATGATTTTTGTATCGGTTGTCTTGTTTGATTAAAATGAAATCTGACAATAGCTGCCGTCAACAATTTTACAATTGCATCGATACAGTGTTTTCTCTCGTTTCTTACAATAATAGGTCTTTAGCTATGAAATTGCCGTTTTGTATGAAAAAAATTAAACGATTTTTTTTCATGTATTTTTTATTTGTATTAATCGAAGTAATCATCCATGCAATCAATGCATCTTTGCCAACGCAGTGGCAGTTTATTGATACCCTTCTTAAAGAAATCAGCTGGACGGGAGGCAACAAATTCTTCAAAGGCATTTTGTACTAATAAAATAATTTGTAATTAGAATTCTTAGCCAAACAAAAATTATTTTGATTTGAAATGGCCAGTACTGCAGAACGGCAATTTCATAGGTAAAGACCTACGTATAAACAATTGGTAAAACAATACATATTGTAGCGAAATAAATGTGGTTTCGCCACAGTCGTGTTGAATAACGACGAGTTATCGAACCCGAACGCCATAGAGAATGAAACCAAATATCACCATAAATTCACATATCGAACCACGCACAATGAAGGGTTCCGTAGTTGTTGTAGTCGTATTCGTGAAAAACATGTTCCCCATACATTCCAACTGCAAATGTAAGTTTGTACGCACAATATTGAGTGATTTACCATGTTATTTTAAGGCCATAGACTTCTTATGGGTTTTCCTGTAATCTATAAAAGCATAGAACTATTCTCGGTATTTTCTTCAAAATTTTAGGATCAGTAATTTCGGAGATAAGGGGGGGGGAATGGTCAATTTTCATCAATTTTCTTAAATATCTTTAAAAGTATTTATTTTAGTATGATTAGAAAAATGTATTTGAGATCCTCGCAATCGCAATCATTTGATATGTCACACGGTACAGTTCGCATTTTTTTTTTTTTTCATTTTTACCCCCAAGTGTGACCCCAATATTCAAAATTCATTTATTTATGGTTCACGTCGGTATTTGGGTTACAGAAACACATATATGTGCAGCAAATTACAACTTAATCGTTCAATTAGATTTGGAGCAAATTGGCTGTGACAGACGGACAGACAGACACACCAGTGGAAATTTTTGTATGTGATGTAGGTAACTAAAAAGAAAGCCTGAATTAACATATGCCTGAGCGTTTTGTTCCCTCGGCGTAATCTAGAAGCAACATTCATGTTTAGACTTCGTTATTTGTCATAAGCGTTTTTGCTTTAGATATACCAAGTTTTGAATTGGCAAAAAATCTTAGTAGATGATACAACTTATAGAGTTTGTTGCTACACGTTACGTTATTAGTATTCTACACAAGTTTTATATTTGATACTAAGCTAGCCTGAACTGGATAGTTGTACGACATTCCAAGGTTCATAAATTAGTTATTATAAAACATGTAGGTATGTTCAAATATAAAAAGTCGATCGAATCTCAAAGACAGTAAGAATAACAATTTGCCAACAAAAAAGAGTATATTTTTAGCATTACAGTTTACATTGTAGATTAGCATGAATATAACAATAAAAAAATACATTTTTTGCATATAAAATAAAATTTCCCACCTTATAAGTAACTAATTCATAGTGTCGCGATAGGGGGCGTAGTTTTATTTGAGTCATTACTTTTCCTCTTAGATTCGTCGTCAAAAACTCAGGTAAGTTCATCTCTGTCTGCTCATCTCACGGTCAACTAAAATAAAAATATATTGTATTTTTGTAATGTCCAAGCGATTCTGTTTTTAAGACAAAACAATATACACATACCGAGAGTAACAGTAGCTCCGACACAGTCCAATAAGAGAAATATGTCTGATTGAAAACCTGGATCTGAATTTTTCAAAGCCAAATTACCAGCTATTACCAGCTAGAGTTCCAATCTGTAAACGTAAAAGAGATGGAAAAAAATTAAAATTAACACGTAGAAAAATGGTTGCCTGTAAAGTCGGTTTTACGGGCGAAGATTTTACGTGACAACGTCTTTTTATCGGCGGTGACTCATCGTAACAGACGTGAGCGGGCGTTACACTTTTTCATGAGTGACTCCGAGCCGCAACCTAATTTAAGACGTTGTCACGTCAAAATTTAAGGTTTACGAATTTTTTCCTTTATGTGTGCTATTAACACAAAGGAAAAATTTCGAAAACCTTCAATTTTGCTTCATGCCAAATTTCAAGATTCTAGGTCGACTGGAAGTATCCTTTAGTTTTTGATTCCCTTGCGAGTAGTTGCGAGTTTCCAAATATGCGGCTTAAATTGCTGTTTCTTTTGATTGCGGTGATATAGAAGTTTGATTTTGTTACAGCTTAAAGGTATTATAGACCTGAGTATTTGATATGAATTTCAATTTAATAACTTTACGCGTTCATGAGAAAAGGGGTAGTAAGTTTAAAATTATTAAAAATAATTTTGATAAATGATGTAACTAAAAGTGTATGCTTTTCGCAATTTTTGCTTTATCTGTGCTTTAAGATGTTGCTTCGTACCAAATTTCAATATTCTGAGTCTACGGGAAGTACCCTGTAGGTTATGATTCCCTTGCGAGTGTCGAAAATTTGCAGCATAAACGGCTGTATCTTTTGATTGCGTTGGCTTAGATATTTTTTTCACAGCTCCAAGGGACAGTAGACCTGAGTTTTTGATATGAATTTCAGCTTGATACCTCTACGCATTCCTGAGGAAAACGGACAACAAAGTGATCCTATAAGGGTTCCGTTTTTTTTCCTTTTGAGGTACGGCACCCAAAAAAACGTTCGAAAGGTTATTAAAAAATAACAAATATAATAAAATAAAAAAAAATCGGTTAGTTGTCGCGTCGTTGTGTCTTGGAGATTTTTATTGTTAATCTCATTTTAATTTTTAATCTCATTTTAATTTGGGCGTAACCCAAGGTCAGGATGCGCTAGGTCCATCGACATATGGAGTTTAAGTTCGTTTAAAAGACGTAGGTAGAGTTCGGTTCGATTGCAATCGCCTCGCAAAGCTCGCGTTGATATTCGCTTAGGAAACAATATATATACTAGGATGAACCTACGTCGTCCTTTTTGTTTTCCTTTTATACAAGAAATCAGAACATTGGAAAACAATTCGCACGAGACAATTTTGACTTATTTAGCAATCTACGATAAATTCAGAGGAATACGCAAAGAAAACCAGTTCGAAGTAGGCTGCACTGGAAGCCTAGGCTAAGGGAAGCCGAGCTGATGTGTTACAAGCAGGACCGCCAAACGAGGTCTGCCCTCGCTGCCTCAGGATTAGCACCGGATCGCCTGCACCGCCGTCGCGACGCCGGGACGCGGCGCTCATGATAGCGCAGCCTGCACCGGGCACGGCCTGCAGTATACAAAGCCTAAGGCTAGCCGCAGCCGGGGACTGAAGCCAAAATTGGCCTTTTCTATCTGAATCCGAAACAAAGGTTTCCGAGAGAAAGCCAAAATTAAGTAGGTAAGAAGGTAACTTAGAATGCTCACGTCTGAATCGAATAAATACCTTATATAGGGAGATCCTACACCAAGGGCGGTATCCTGGATAGGTCCTAATAAAGAGGACATTATAGAACCTCTCGAAATCGGTACGAGGAGTAACTGTGCACCTCGACATACCAAAAATTCTGCTTTCCTTTAAAAAATCTTAATCATGATCTCTGTTGAGAGACGCCAGACAACTGACGTGATTAGAAGCAAATCCTATGTCATTAATCCTTCCACAAATCTTTGAAAAGAATTCACAATATCAATCAGTTGGAAAGCTTGCAACATAGTTTACAAACCACTGTTAAATGGTGAACGTAAACCTTCTATTTTACAGCACATAAAGGAACCATGACAATTGCCGTATGAAATGAAGTAATAAAATGAAACGCTCCTAGTTTCATTCTACCAATGTTGTGTTCATTGTGTGCTTACTTAGTTTATTAAAAGGATTGCGTGGCTAAAGAGAAGCAGTGGAAACGGGTTTTCGAAGTTGAGAGCAGGGCTTGAAATACCGGTATTTTTTGGGACCCGGTCCCTGTAGCCTTGATATGATACTGGTACCAGAGTAGTGCCTGTACTATTACAACCGGTACCAGAGTAGTACCTTTTTTACTATTACAACCAGTACCAGACGTAGTACCTATACTATTGGTCTTTCCAATCCGAAGCATCAGAAAAATAACTTCAAGGTTGCCAACCGTACAAGGTTCCTCATACAAATTTGAGTTTTGTGGTACGCGCCGGGTACCTGAATTTGATACCGGTACTTCTTGTTAGGTGGAGTACCCGTCTGACGGCAAGAACCGCTAAGTATCGGTACAGAACCAGTACTTTTGGTACCGGTTCCAAGCCATGGTTAATACCTACCTTTTTAAGATGCTGCTTTTTGTTGTTGTTGGCTGGTTATGTATAATTGCGGGTATGACAGTTATAAGTACGGTTATAAGTACACTTGCGACTTTATCTAAACAAATATTTGAATCGCTTAAATCTGTGATGAAAAAAGGACATCATAGATACTACATTTTGATGCAAGTGCGCTTGTCAAACCTTGTCATTGTCAACACACCTGCAAAGAATAAATAAATAAAATTTCATAAACATAAGATTATATAGAACATTGAATATTCACTTTGTGACAGACGCGTAACTCTAATCCGCCAAACAGATTAAATAGAACACAAATTATTGTTCCTTTGTTGCCAAAAATAAATAATTGAATAAACAATTCTCAAAATATTTAAGCATAAAAAGACAAAATTCTTTGCAGAGATATAAAACGATATTTAATTATTTTAATATAATATATTAAAATAATTAAATATCGTTTTATATCTCTTTATTTTTATGACATCAGTCGTATCTCATCCAACGTATGAGGTCACTTCTATAAAATTTGCAAAAAATTTAAAATATCCTTAAAATATTTAATTTTCCTTACGAATGGTATATACACTACACTAAACAGCCCTTTAATGGAATTATCCACGTAAATATTTCATTATGTAGATACATCAAAGAACCCGATAATACCAATGAAAACTATTTCCATTTATTTTTTGTATCGCACTTTTTCTAGTTTAAAAGCAAAATAGCAAGTTAACAGGTACTTAGGATGCCTGGAGCAGTGAATGTTCAACGCCCGCAATGACTCAGCAAATCTCCTCGACATCTCCGTGACTAGGGGCTTAAGATTCAAGTTCTTATAGTACAGGAGCTCGCCCCTACAACTTGGAACATTATCCAAAATGTTTGGGTTAAATATTCTAATTAAGTTAAAAAATTTATTCATTTGATTTTGATGTTGTTTTCTCAAACATGCTTGGAAATTCGAACATTATTTTGACAACCTTCTTCGAGATAAATCGAAATTACAGCAATTTCGATTGATCAAAAACAAACGATTAGGCGGCCGGCAATTTTACTATGAAAATTCATAACCATAGATAGTAAACTATAAATACGGAATAGATGCGCCACTGAGGTTATCGTTTTGTAAAAATAAGTACCCATTTAGGGGTTATGGTGAACAGGGTGTAAAGTTCACTCATCCCCCATAGAAAAGGGAGGATCCTCCGACCAGACGGGTGTCATGTCTGGCGGGCAATTGCCCAGAGGTTGAAGTCGTGAGCTTGTATATATGTCCACCGCGCGGTAAACTCTAATTGCGCGATGCAGGATTTGAGTGACGTCAGGATGTTGTGTGACGTCAAGTCTTTGATGCGTAGTTCGCATGTGGCGGTGTAGATGACGCCACACCCAAACAGAGTCATGGCACTGCATGTCATCTCCCCTTCGCTTGTGCTTACTAGATGGCGCTTTTAGGAGGTTTTAGGGTTCCGTAGTAAAAAAGGAACCCTTATAATTTCGCCATGTCTGTCTGTCTGTCTGTTTGTCTGTCCGTGGCTTAGCTCAGAGACTCTTTGTACTAAAAAGCTGTAATTTGGCATGGGCACTACATATTAATCACACCGACAAAGTGAAAAAAAATTAAACATGAATTAAATAAAAAAATAGTTTATCTCCCCTATATCCTCGATGACTGGTCACAAACCGTGGCAATAACTTGCAAGCCAGTACCTGTGTACAGCTTTAAGATCTTCAAAAAAATATTTTTTTACTTCAGCTGTCTTTGTTGCACTCTGGCAGAAAGTGAACGAGTTGGGCTGCTTATATTTTCCTTTCAGACGTTTGACCATAAAAACTAGTGCATAGTCGGCCGGCTATCTGATTGGTGTTATTTCGACCAAAATCGAGAAAACCAATCATTTGATCCCAAGTATTATAATAATATAAGCCAGGGCTTATGTTATGAAACGTCGACTACGAGCCGTCAATATCGCACTGAGACAAAAACATGAATTCATTCCGCTCAATTAAAATCTTAAACCTCATTTTGAACTTTGAATTAAAGTCAATCGTACAATTTTCAGCTGATTTTGTTACCAAAAAGTTCCCAAGCTACCAGCCTACATGAGTTACGACTTGCTCGCAGCGATCTCACAGACTGTAGCACGTGGCTACGTGCCTTCACGGCAGTTTTCATGACGGCTTCACACTCTTACATGATGCATCGTTTATTCACTTATTTCTAATTTATTTATTTACCTACACACAACAACTTAGACTAAAGTAACTTATCAGTATGCTTAGTTCTTACATAATACAGTTAGGATATTGTGTAATTTTCATTTTCGAATAATTTGAGATTTAATTTAAATAACATCAGCTCACTTAACTCATAGCTTACACCGAATTAATAAGGTTCGTACATTCATTAATCTTCTGCTTTAGGACGTTGATGTGCTCTGTGGTATGGGACAATTATCCATCATACTTACTAAACCAAACCATACCGTATTAAAACGCAACGCCCGGCAGACGCACATTTCCTGCCTGAAACAGTTTGCTGCTGAGTAGTTACCATGGTCTCATCCATAAGACGCTAAATTCTACACTGCTAAAACAATATTGACTTGTTAGTGTCAAAACGAAACAACGTTGAGCGCCGCCGTTGAGCAGCGCTGGTTGTCGGAATATTGGTGGATGTTTGACATCCTCTTTATTTAAATTCTCGGTCAAGCGGGCGGGCGTAGACAATAATTTTTAATATTTTCCTTCTCTCTGACATAAATTACTTTAAACAGGTATACATTTAAAAGACCATCTACATCATCCGAAAAACTAATCGTTAATATTTTAAGTACTTCCTAACAAAACGATTTTTATCATTTACTTGTAAAAATGGCTTTTTGTACCGCGCAGATCCGTTTCGATTTCTCGGTCTGCCGAAGCAAGATATTTAATTTATTCCCTTCAAACTGTCCGTGTCTGTGCTTACATGTCTGTTGTTGGGAAAATAACACAGCATTTTGTTCACTAGAAATCTGATAAATTGCTTTGTAACGTTATTTCGAACAACGAAGGTATTGGCACGAAGGAGTTGTTTTTTACCCGACTGCCAAGGAAGGGTTATGTTTCTCGCACGTATTTTGTACGTATGTATATTTGTAAATTTCTTTATTACCTCGTATCTACCAAACAGCTAGATGGATTTCGACAGTTAAGGTATCGTTATATTTTTCTTAAAACCCCCAAGTGTCAGATAGATGTTTGAAAAAAAAAACCAAAATGGCGGATTTTTAGCGCAAATACTCGTAGTAATACGTTAATAAAAAAAAAACTAATCCTCTCGAGTAGGTATCAAATTAAAGGAAATTCAAAGGGGATTACAAAAATAGATATAAGTTATATGTTTACATTTAATTAAGAATAATAAATTGTTTTAAAAAGTTTTTGATAGCGTAAAAATGGGCCATGTTTGTGTCGGACCGACCAGTTTTTGTTTATAAGAGTGTGCCGGGACACTAAAAAGTCTAAAATAAAAAATAAAATAAAAAAATAAAAAATCCGACTGCAATAGGTATCACATAACTGAAAAGAGAAAAACAAGCATTATAATATATAGAATTTTATGGTATCGCAGGCGGGGGACAAACAAAAGTTACACCTGTAACTTTCATGTTACTGGTTTATTATAAAATTATGTACATTATAATGCTTGTTTTTCTGATTTCAGCTATGTGATTTTGCATTTTTTTTAACTCTGATTTCTGAAACAGAATCCAAGTTTGAAAATTTTTGGCTTTCTGAAGAATTTGCCTTTCATCTGTCAGTGCTTTCCACAGTCTTTAGGTAGGTACTTAGTAACTTTTAAGTACACTCATCATCAATTAATCGTTAATCTTAATAAATGTTTAAAATAATACCCCCGTCGTTAGGGACGTGATCTTTTAACTACAATCATCAATAGTTAATCATAATAAATCTTTCAAATAATATTATTTAATCCCACATACTTCTCACACAAAACAAACCCTCAATTATTACGATCGAGGGTCCCTTAGAGAACTTTTTATACATAAAGCAAAAAAATTAACGACATCATAAATCATGGTCAGTCTTACATAATAAAACAAACCTATTTATCTGGAAAACCTCTGTACCTCAAATAAGAGTGGCCATAATAAAAATTTATAGGCAATTTGTGGGGTGAAATACAGCTACCTTACTCCCGTCTTTGTTTGGATAATGAAAGTTCTCGGAGCCAAATACAAAGACAGAATAACGTAAGCGTGGGCTGCCGGAAAAGCTGGGCCTTCTTTACATTACGCTATATTAGTATTACTTGTTCAAATTTTAGGAATATCGTATACTATTACAAATAATAATGAGCACCATGTATATGTTTGGAACTTGGTCCAAGACCTTCCACCGATGACACTTGCGGGAAATGCAAGTACATATATGTCTTAGGATTCTGGCAAAAGTCCATTAGATTCTGTCCCGGGGTTATATTGTTATGGTCATGTTTATCCTGACTACAAATAATATGCTTTTAATTTTAACGTAAATATGTTATTCCTCCCTCCACCCCCGCCTGTTGTGATTAAGTATAGCAATGCAATGCGAAGGGTATGGATCATAATAAGCTTAACGTAGGTAGTTGCTGGATTAATAAAACAAGATATTGGAGGAACAAATAACATTTATTAATCCTTTATTTAATTTTTAGTACAAATTGTTTACATTTTTAAATATTTTTATAAAAACCATTTAAAAAGATTAAATATTAACTACCGAAAAGAAAATGGCGCTGGTTCTTGGTAGTGAAACAAAATTATATTTAAGTCTGTCAAAATAAAAACCAATAGGTAGCAAAAACATAGACAAAAGGTAAAATATTCTATAGGACTTAGGAACAGGGTCCAAGAGTGTCGGTGTCGGTAGTGTCGGTAGTCTGGCCTCTAGAGAGCGGCACCTCCTCACTATGGGTGCCGTGTCTAGGAGTACTGCTTTCTGAATCAAGCCCTTGATTCAGCCGCGCAATGAGAGCCTCTTGAGGTGTCGGTCGAAGCTTTCCGCTATTAGGCCATAAACCTTAACGATTATCGGTACAATGATTGCAGAGTCCACGTCCTACATGTCGACAACCTCGTGTCCTAAGTCAAGATAATTTATATTTATATTTTTCTCAGAGATAATACTACGCGACACTTGCAGTGCACAGACGTGCTCGTTAGCAATATTTAATCAATAATTTATTTAATAATAGTGACCTCATTTAGCGCATTACGGTCGTAATGCATCTGTAAAATTTAGCTTAGTGTGTACTTTGGTAAATAATGGACACAAAATAGTGAACTTGTGAAAACAAAATGGATAACAGCCCCATTAATCCAAGGGGCCCAGTGCAACCCTCCGCCTCACCTTCGAAGACGACGCAAAATCCAGCCCTCGAGTCGGCCACGGCTGATATTGTTTCGACGCCCGAGCTTCAAAAATGGATGTCAGCCATTGAGCAGTACCTAAATGAAGTTTGCTCTATTGCTGCGGATGGAAAACTGAACTCTGAGCAGAAAATGAAAATTTCTACCCTATGCCGCAAAGTAGGTTCTGGCACCTCACAAATGGCAGTCCTCTATCAGTCGCTCAAGCATAAAGCCATTCTCGCGTATGACATGGTTGATGCCCTTCAAGAAAAGCGCAACCTGATGGAGCATATTTCGGAGCTCAAGCAGACGATAAAGGACTCTGGCCCTGCGGGAAATGCTTCTTTTGCTGATATGGTGAAAAAGGGATCAAATGATTTCGTTCGACCCAACAATCTAAGCAGTGTTGCCATTTATCCCAATGATAAATTTAAATCAAGTGACGAAACGAAAGACCTCGTGCAAAAAATCATACGGCCCGAGCAAATGAAACTGCACGTTCGTGGTGTCCGGAAAACAAAAAATGGAGGCGTAATTATCAGTACCGAGACGAAACATGACGCTGATAAACTGAAGCATGCAGTCCAGCTCTCTACATCTGGACTTACCGCCGACGAGCCCAGCAAACGCAAACCTCGGATAGTAGTTGTAGGAGTGCCGACTTCCTTGGCTGAAAATGAGGTGTTCAGGTGCATTTTCGAACAAAATGTAGCCGACAAGTTACCAGGACTGTCCTTGGAATCCTTCTTGACCTTGATCAAATTAAGCCATAAATCGGGGAAGAGAGATGCTACGACCTGTAACTACGTTGTTGAAGTTTCGGCCGATATACGTAAAGCCCTAATCCCACAATCAAGGCTTTTTATAAATTGGACGTCCTGTCCTGTCAGGGACTTTACATTGGTAACAAGGTGTTATAAATGCCAACAATATGGCCATGCAGCAAAAACTTGCCGAGACATCGTTACTACGTGTGGTCACTGTGGTGATGCAGGCCATTCGATGTCCGAATGCGCGAAAAAAGCCGCCATTCCGCAATGTGCAACTTGCCTACGTTTTAAAAAGCCCAGTGATCACAAAACGGGAGACGCTGCATGCCCTGCCAGGAAAATTGCAGAATACAGATACATTAACTCCATCGATTATGAGGGCACCTAGTGCGTCATCGCTTGTTGCTGACTCAAAATATCCCTGGCCACTGCACTGTCCTACTTACCTTCGAATTGTCGCTGTCTAAGCACATTAGTCGACCGCTTCAAAAATCAACGTAGCCTTGAAGGTGATTTATGCAGTATTTGTTTCATCGTAGTATTATTAAATATTGCAAACACAATCATAATCGTGTAACTAAGTGCTAACACCATGTTTTTTCCGTTTTACCTTAGAAATTATTTACCTTAATTATTAGTATTTAAGTAGATTATAACTTAATAAATTAACTAACTATGTCACTATTATTAAAACTTATGTTAAATATTGTTTAAGAAATCAGTTGTCCAAATAGTAATTGTAAGAACTCATGCCGCCTGTGATACAGGTTTATCCTAGTACAGGCATCATACTTTGTAATACCTACATTATTTCTAAGATTTATACTGTATTTTACCAATTTTTATTTTTGAATAAATGTTTATTATATTATTATTTATAGTTTTCACGAGATTCTCGTCATGAGGGACAGCGATATCAACAATCATTGCACGGCGCTCTCGTTGATCTATCACCCTAATATCAGGCTTATTGGCTACAATAGTCCGGCCAGTGATGATAACTCGATCCCAGTACAATGTGACATGACCATTCGGTCGGGCACATACCTTAATTGTGTCTGACCGACCGCGACACTTTCTGGCATATGTGCTTCGTGGCTGATCGCTTCGAGATCACTCATAGCGTCTCTGAACCCCCAGTCGAGAATGAATATATCACCTGGATAAAAAAAATACATGAAAAGGATGTTCCTCATTGTTCAATATATCCAAAGTTATGCATCGGACTTTTTGGCTGCATGGGATCCAGTTACATCAATAATGTAGCCATCGCTGCACTCTATCATAATAATACACACTTTCAATAAGTTAAGATACTTGTGCGGGCTATATGTTTCGATTTTGTTATTTGCATCGTTTCCAAAACGTGAATTAGGTATCAATAAGTTCCGCTGCAGCAGCCTCTCTGTTTCAATATGGTCGCAGCTGATGGCGTGTGACATATTCGTGAGACAATGCTTCCCTAGCAGATTTTATTACTCAAGTTTCCCGTGACTCATGTGCAAAATCAATGCTAACCTCTCATTCGGTTCTCCGGTCGTTAGCTTTGCAAGCTTTATAACAAGGGCAGTTTTGGGTTCACCGTAATCACTAAGTTACGGAGTTTCATTAAAGATTGCAGAAATATATTGTTTTGTTTGACCGTTCCGTTCTAGGAATGTATGGCTAAATAAAGCAAAGTACAAAGCTCATAACCACAGCCATTTCCTTATCTCTTAACTTCGGAATAAAACTTTAGCAGCGGTTCAAATATGCTCTCAAAGCTGTACAAGCCTGGGTAAGACTTGCAGCTCGAAAATAGTAAATACACAAGTATTGTCAACTTGTAAGCTGATCCCATTGAGCCTGTGACCTAGTTCGCTCAATTGACCCCTACATTTGAGCGCGACGATACGACTAATTCTCGCACGGTTTAGATGGACATTTTCGAAATTGAAATGTGCCCTATAACTTGAATTTGACGCTGGTTTGTGAATAACTCATGAATAAAGATATCACTTTTATTTGACACAGCTGTTATATCGTATCTAAGGTAAAAAGACAAACGACACGCGGTGTCAGTTTGTACTGGATGGCCAGTACTCACATGTTTATCCGTCAAAATTATTATTTTGGCAGTGAATGGCCGTTTTCACATTGGACGATAACGACACGATATCGTCGGACTGGTAATTTAATATAATTACTACTAAACGGTTTCACACTGTGTCGGTGTAATCAACGGGTGCGTCTCATATCATATAAAGTTATTTGGTATATTTTCATTTCAATAACGTTCACAAGATGTAATCAACGTGAGATATACCAACTGTTGATATAATTTCTTTACATATAACATTTATATATTCTAAAACTTATTTCGTATGACGTTATTGGATATAACGTTTATTTAATCGAAAATCATTAGGATAGACCTATGTGACCAGTGACCGTGCCGCGGCAGCGGCCGCCGAGCGCCAGATGCCATCTATTCTTGATGAATCTTGCGCAATTAAATAAATTATTATATAACTGAGCAAGATTATGCACTCAAAGTGACAACGAACAATGATATTTGTTAAGCTACCTACAGGCTACAACTTATGAATAATTAGACTAAGTTATAAAGTGTATATGTGCAATTTTGCTTTGTGTTTTTAACTAGTCGTTTTTATCATATTAGACTAAATAGGGTTTGTCTTTTGCGTGGTATATCAAACGATTTTATATTCAATGTATGTTATGCTTATAAAAAATTGTTATTTTAAAATTATATCAATCGTTTATTATATTAATTGATCATTATATCAAATAAAATTAAAGATTCAGTTGTTATATCTTGAAAATATTAGAGATTTTGTAATTATATCATATATTACTTACCCGTAATCAACGGTATCGTCGCCCACATTGAATATTGGCTGGACGACACGGTGCACTAGTTCACTGTTGCTATTATTACCTCGAATCCACTTTTACACTTTTGGAATCGCGCGGCGAGATGTAAGCTTGTGCTGGCGCAACGCGACTATTCGAGACTGCTGTGGCATACCGTTTGTCAATAAGCTGTTGGTTATATCTTGTAACATACCGATATCGTCCCGACATTGTCGGCCGATATCGTTGTCGTCGGAGCTATAGCTTAAATACTAGAAACAAAGATTTATTTCTTGTGCCGAGGACTAGGCTCCAAAAAATTAGTAATTCATTTAAGTGCCAAAGTATACGTTTTTACAACAAACTCCCAAGCCATGTCAAAGAACTGAGCCTCAATAAATTTAAATCATTTATTAAACAGAAACTATGTCAAAAAGGTTTCTATAAAGTTAAAGATTACTTAGACGACAAAAAGGCTTGGGACTAATTAAGCTACTCCAATGTACCCCAAGCAACAAACAAGTGTTTTTAGAATCAAAGACTACATGATACTATATGAGCTCATATAATTGTTTGGATTATTTTATTTGACTGTAAGTCAATTTATTTTAAATTTTGTTTTCATTTATTGTTGACATAATCTACTCATTAAAATGTTTTTATTTTATGAGTTGATTGCAATTTGTGCTTATGTAAATTATTTTTGCATTAAAGCATTATTATATAGAATCAAGTTTTTCTAACTGAACAGACAGCTGTGCTGCTGGGGAGTTTGTTGCGCCACTTCTTCTTCCCAGCTTAAGCACTAGGAAGTGGTGAAGGGTGGGCGTTTTTGGGGGACTGTCTTATGTAATTTTGACGTTCGAAAAGTGCTGATTCTCAGCCTAGTTTGAATAAATGACTTTTGAATTTGAATTTGAATTTGAATTCAGTGATTAAAAGTGCTTTTTATTCACTGAAAACAGTGAATAAAATAAGCTTTTTAGAGGGGGAATGGTATAAAGACATATTAAGACCGACTATAATACAAGAGTAAAAAAAACAGATTTTTTATTCAGAATTATATTTTTAATTTTAGCCTGCCTATTGATAACCAGTATAATAGATCAAAATGGTCCAAATATTATTCCAACACTTAGAAATATAGTGTAAAAAAAAAAAAGATAAACGTTGTATCAAATTGTCAAAAACTTATGCTGCACAATATATTTTCAGTCATTTCGGGTCTCTTAATAAAACCTCTTTCCAAAATTCCAGCTTTCAATTAATTTCAACCAGCTTGAAAATTTTCTTTGTGAATTTCCACCGTGAAACCACCAATTTTCTCCATTCACAACATTATGTAAACAGCTTTCTTTGAGAAGAGAATTTATTATCTGTGGTTGCCGTGACAACCGCTTTTTTCCTGTTTATTCGGAATTATTTCATTTAGTCCCCATGTTCAGCTATTTTAATCTATTAAGGGATAGCTTCCGGGCTCCGGGGTTGTTTGCTTATCCTTCTCAGAAAGGTTGCTGTAGACTTTTCGAATTTATATTATGGAATTTAGGATTATTTGGATGATTTCTTCATTGCTATGTTTGTTTTTGTTTGCCTCTGATGTTTTAACTAAGTACATAGTTTAAATGTTTATGTTACGGAACTGGAAAAATACCCACTGGGGGGTTACATCCGTCTCATTTGGACCATCTTGTTTGGTCACAAATGATTAAACTTTAGGGTCACCAGGCGACACAATTCATTTCCGCATCTAAAGATTACACTTTCAATAAGTTAAGATACTTGTGCGGGCTATATGTTTCGATTTTGTTATTTGCATCGTTTCCAAAACGTGAATTAGGTATCAATAAGTTCCGCTGCAGCAGCCTCTCTGTTTCAATATGGTCGCAGCTGATGGCGTGTGACATATTCGTGAGACAATGCTTCCCTAGCAGATTTTATTACTCAAGTTTCCCGTGACTCATGTGCAAAATCAATGCTAACCTCTCATTCGGTTCTCCGGTCGTTAGCTTTGCAAGCTTTATAACAAGGGCAGTTTTGGGTTCACCGTAATCACTAAGTTACGGAGTTTCATTAAAGATTGCAGAAATATATTGTTTTGTTTGACCGTTCCGTTCTAGGAATGTATGGCTAAATAAAGCAAAGTACAAAGCTCATAACCACAGCCATTTCCTTATCTCTTAACTTCGGAATAAAACTTTAGCAGCGGTTCAAATATGCTCTCAAAGCTGTACAAGCCTGGGTAAGACTTGCAGCTCGAAAATAGTAAATACACAAGTATTGTCAACTTGTAAGCTGATCCCATTGAGCCTGTGACCTAGTTCGCTCAATTGACCCCTACATTTGAGCGCGACGATACGACTAATTCTCGCACGGTTTAGATGGACATTTTCGAAATTGAAATGTGCCCTATAACTTGAATTTGACGCTGGTTTGTGAATAACTCATGAATAAAGATATCACTTTTATTTGACACAGCTGTTATATCGTATCTAAGGTAAAAAGACAAACGACACGCGGTGTCAGTTTGTACTGGATGGCCAGTACTCACATGTTTATCCGTCAAAATTATTATTTTGGCAGTGAATGGCCGTTTTCACATTGGACGATAACGACACGATATCGTCGGACTGGTAATTTAATATAATTACTACTAAACGGTTTCACACTGTGTCGGTGTAATCAACGGGTGCGTCTCATATCATATAAAGTTATTTGGTATATTTTCATTTCAATAACGTTCACAAGATGTAATCAACGTGAGATATACCAACTGTTGATATAATTTCTTTACATATAACATTTATATATTCTAAAACTTATTTCGTATGACGTTATTGGATATAACGTTTATTTAATCGAAAATCATTAGGATAGACCTATGTGACCAGTGACCGTGCCGCGGCAGCGGCCGCCGAGCGCCAGATGCCATCTATTCTTGATGAATCTTGCGCAATTAAATAAATTATTATATAACTGAGCAAGATTATGCACTCAAAGTGACAACGAACAATGATATTTGTTAAGCTACCTACAGGCTACAACTTATGAATAATTAGACTAAGTTATAAAGTGTATATGTGCAATTTTGCTTTGTGTTTTTAACTAGTCGTTTTTATCATATTAGACTAAATAGGGTTTGTCTTTTGCGTGGTATATCAAACGATTTTATATTCAATGTATGTTATGCTTATAAAAAATTGTTATTTTAAAATTATATCAATCGTTTATTATATTAATTGATCATTATATCAAATAAAATTAAAGATTCAGTTGTTATATCTTGAAAATATTAGAGATTTTGTAATTATATCATATATTACTTACCCGTAATCAACGGTATCGTCGCCCACATTGAATATTGGCTGGACGACACGGTGCACTAGTTCACTGTTGCTATTATTACCTCGAATCCACTTTTACACTTTTGGAATCGCGCGGCGAGATGTAAGCTTGTGCTGGCGCAACGCGACTATTCGAGACTGCTGTGGCATACCGTTTGTCAATAAGCTGTTGGTTATATCTTGTAACATACCGATATCGTCCCGACATTGTCGGCCGATATCGTTGTCGTCGGAGCTGACAATTTGTCGGTGTCTTTATCGTCGCAGTCTGAAAACGGCCTTTGTTGGATGCCGAGAGATGGCATGGCCCCATAGTAAGATTAACTAAGGCACGTGTCCCACCGCCCGGCGATTAATGAGAAGCAAGTAGAACTAACGAAAACGAGTTGGCGAGCAGCAAGCGGGCGACGGCGACGAGCGATTACTCGCTGGAATGCATGCGTATGTACCAAGTGTGAGTGTTCTGCCCGCCGAGCGTCGCTGAGCGAGTGATCTTGTTGCTGCAACAAACGAGTACTCGCCGGCGTTGTGAACAGTCGGCGATCAACTATTAATTTAAGTAGAGAGCGACCGTTACTTATAACACCGTTATTTTGCAACAGTACAATAGTATATTATGCAATTAGTGAATAAAGGACGGATTTAAAGCGAGGGCCATATGAATCACGAGCAAGTGAAGGATTCTAACGACTGAATCACGACCGTAGGGAGTGATTCATGATGATTCAAGTGTTAGAATCCTGAGCGACGCGAGTAATTCATGGCCGTCGATATAAATTCGTTTTATTCAAGAGTTGCATACTATACTTTATACCATGACTACGAGAAAAAAAAAGATTTAAGCGAAAATAGACATTTAATGAAGAAAAAAGGAAGGTTCAATTAATTCAAATACACATTAAAATTGGAACAATTACTAAAATTAAAAATAATTTTCATATTATTACTAATAATAATCAACTTGTGAAGCGATATTTATTTCCTGTGTATCGAGTATGTTTTCGCAAGGAGGTTGTATAGCATTGAGATGCAGGTCGCATATATAGATGTGTTCTAAATTCAAACACCAAAACAGTGATTAAAAGAGCTATAATACAAGAGTAAAAAAAACAGATTTTTTATTCAGAATTATATTTTTAATTTTAGCCTGCCTATTGATAACCAGTATAATAGATCAAAATGGTCCAAATATTATTCCAACACTTAGAAATATAGTGTAAAAAAAAAAAAGATAAACGTTGTATCAAATTGTCAAAAACTTATGCTGCACAATATATTTTCAGTCATTTCGGGTCTCTTAATAAAACCTCTTTCCAAAATTCCAGCTTTCAATTAATTTCAACCAGCTTGAAAATTTTCTTTGTGAATTTCCACCGTGAAACCACCAATTTTCTCCATTCACAACATTATGTAAACAGCTTTCTTTGAGAAGAGAATTTATTATCTGTGGTTGCCGTGACAACCGCTTTTTTCCTGTTTATTCGGAATTATTTCATTTAGTCCCCATGTTCAGCTATTTTAATCTATTAAGGGATAGCTTCCGGGCTCCGGGGTTGTTTGCTTATCCTTCTCAGAAAGGTTGCTGTAGACTTTTCGAATTTATATTATGGAATTTAGGATTATTTGGATGATTTCTTCATTGCTATGTTTGTTTTTGTTTGCCTCTGATGTTTTAACTAAGTACATAGTTTAAATGTTTATGTTACGGAACTGGAAAAATACCCACTGGGGGGTTACATCCGTCTCATTTGGACCATCTTGTTTGGTCACAAATGATTAAACTTTAGGGTCACCAGGCGACACAATTCATTTCCGCATCTAAAGATTAAAAAAAAAAAGTAAAAAATGTTTTTTGTTTTTTTATTAAACTTCAATTCATGTTTTTGGGACTTCTACTATCAATAATTAATAGACACAACATAGAAAAACAAAAAAAAGAATTAATTAGTATTTCCATACAGATCTTGAATTCATGATATTAGATTCATAATTTTACCTCAAGAGCCGTCGTCTCTTGGAGTAAAACTATAAATCTTATATCATCAACAAGTGAGATCACACAAAAACCATGCTGTGTAATACCACAGTTTTTATTTCAGTTGCAAAATTTTGTTTGATCTTCATTCTTTAACGCCTTTGTTCTGTTTTCAATAAAACAGATGGCGCTGCTGTTCTTTGAGCATCGAACAAGTTTTAGATCTTTTTATGTCGCGCCATTGAGCCCGATCTGCGGCTTTGCTTGTCCAATTTCTGTCTGTTTTATTAACTAAAACTAAATCTAAAACTCGACTAAGTTATCTCGATAGTGCGGTAACTATCGAGATAACTTAGTCGAGTTTTAGCAGGTTGATCATGATGAATCGGTTAAATAGGCATAGCCTTCGCTCCTGTGATCTCTTGACTTCCCCTCACCTTGAATTATTATTTAATTTTTTTCGTTTGTTTGCCGCAGTGCACCATTTAAATGGTGATCGCAACCTGTAATTGAAGTATGCGAGAAAACTGCTTTAACGTGTGCTATGATGACGATGCTACGATATCTGCGCGTCATTGATTTAAAACGCGCTAAATAGCATACACATAATATCACATTTACTTATTCATCCTGTGGATCAAAACCAACTATTAAATATACTAAATATTTATCAATAATAGCAAAAATCTGGGAATATTGATATTCATCACTCTCTGACTTGATGTGTGACATCACGTTTAAAAATGGCACCTGACAGAACAAACAATTTACTTTCAAAAATAATTAAATTACACTTTTCTTACAACACTTTTTTTCCTTCAACCAGCAAAGACAACTATTTTTTATTAACTTGTCATAATAATATCCGTTACGCATAAGCTACTATTTATAGTATTTTTTGTTGTGACGTCACGTGTAAAAATGGCACCTGACAGAAAAAACAATTTACTTTCAGTTTTCTTTGAAAAATTATTAAATTACCTTCAACCAGCAAAGACAACTCTTATTTTAAAAACACGGGTCATAATAATATCCGTTACGCATAAGCTATTTATAGTCATTTTTGGTTTTCTTCCAGAAGCAAGTCACAAATTTGATCGCCCGTTTCTTCAGATCTCCTGTGTAGCCGTAAGTAAAGAAGGCTACAGCATGTTTACAGCTTCCATCAGCAGCCGTGCAGTCGTAACAACAAAGATTGTAATAGTCTCGCAACACTTGCACTGTAAGTTTCGACTGCTTGCTTCTTTTTCGTCTACTTTGACTTGATAGCCCTTTCTACAAACTTCATGTTCAGGAGGTTATACGGTTGGGAAAAATACGCGGAAGATAAAATAATATCTTTTTTTTTTATGCGTAGTATATTATGTAATATGTACAAACATAACAATATTTAGTTGTCGAAAATAATCGATGAGAATTAACCGTTCACTTTTACATGAAGTCCATCAGAGCCATCATAGCAGAAGGCACACAACTGCACAACTTCTTCTAAATTGTTAACAAAAAAATTAAACACAAATGAGTTTTACTTTCAAGTAAGGTTGTGTAGTAAATACACAACCTTTGACAGTACAGTTGATTTTATGTACAAAGCGAACAAACCTAACGTATTATTTCCATAACACTCTCTTGTCGAGCTGAAAATAAAACGTAACGAACATACGAAGTCGTCAATAAAGGTATTGGTGCTATGAACTGGGGGCCTAAACGGCCACATTGAGGAATTCCTCTAGAAGCAATTCATTTCCTGAATTCCCAGCAGATCATTAGCAATTCCCCTAATTTTCGTAAAATGAAGACACATATGAATTGAATTTATTATAATTCAGCTTGTATCAGAATCATATTTGGTGTTAATATTGCCTCATAAAAAAGACCGTAGTTTTACCGGTAATTTTTTCTTGATCAAATTAGGTATTTATTTTTTATTTCTACAGTTCAAATGTTATTTCATTATTTATACTTATAAATTTTAAGAACATCGCAGATAAGCCCTGAAAAGAGAAATTAAAAACAATAAAATCTTTATAGACTGGCAACCTGTACAAAGGAGTTTTTAGTTTATCTCTTGAGTTATGTCAACTAAAACTAGACGTGCGTAATTTTAAACTTAAGTATTTCGTGCGCGTTGGATTGTTTTTAAACAAATGCATACCTTGTTTATATCAATATGAAATTTTATCGCTGTGCAAAGTAATAAAATGTGCGTAATGTTTTTTTCAACACACTTGCTCGTAAAGTGGCTCTTATTGAACCGCTTTTAGGTTTATAATGCAGTGTGTTAAACACGCGTGCTTTTACGTTATATTACCGCACTAGTGCGGTAATGTGCACCACGGATAACTAATCTGGATTTGACCGCGACTCGCTAAAAACAATATCATTGAACTTGCCTGGGAATTGAACGCGCTATCTGTGTCACTGATTAAATAGGCACTAAATAGGATATACGTATTATCACACCCACTTTAACATCATATGCTTGTTTCTTATATTTTAATTAAACAATTATATTTAACAATAAAAGCGAAAACTGGGATGGATTTTGATTTTTTCCAAACGCGCAACGACCGACCATGGTCGACCAACATCCTTTTTTATCTCATCTAAATTTATCTTGTTATTGAAATGCCCGTGATGGACATAATAAATAACGACTATTTGTTCAACGAGTGTTTTATTACCATTATTGAAAAAAAAAACAATTTAAAGTATTTATAATTGTTATACTGACAACAATCGTGTATTTCGGCTAGGATTTTCAAGATCTAGCCCACGTTTAAAGATGTGGTCTTTTTTCTTTATTAAATAAGGTCGTAGATCTAGAGGTAATACGTGGACCCCTCAAGTTTTAGAATATTATACTGCTTTGAAACTGAATTTCTTACGACTTATAACGAATACCTTCATAAAGAGCACAGGTTGGCGCGAATTCGAACCAACGTCAAAAGGAAGACTGTTTCTGGGAATTAAAACTCCAATTATATCTGTTTCAAGTGATCTAAATCCTCCGAGCTAACTAGACGAATACGAATATATCGTTACTTTTTGAAATACTCATTACAAAATGTTTTTATCTTTGACATTCACATGTCCAATGGAAGTACTAGCAGAGAATATGAGTTACACCAGGGACCACCAATTAGTTTTATTTAGGGTCCATTAGAAAAATAATATGACTCGCGGTCCGTTTGGAAGACGTTACCTACTAGCACCCAAGATCAAAAGATATTCAAGGACGTGCGTATTTTTGTGTTTTTTGAAAATCGATCATTTGGATTTGTATAGTACCTACCTAGCTCTATTAGTCCCGAAAATATTTGCAGTTTCATGCGGCATGAGTCGTCCGTTGTCCTATCGACGGCAGAAAATACAAAGCGTGGGCTTAATTCAATTAATCAAATTTTTTATTAGGTTTTTTTTATAAATCTGTTTACCTACAAGTCCGCACTAAATAGGTCGGCGGTCTGGATCTGGACCGCGGTCCGCCATTTGGTGACTCCTGAGCTACATCTGTAAGCTCGTCTCGTATTATTTGTCAGGTAGGTATTGGTTAGCATAAGTATTTTTTATAATCTTTGATATACCCAACGTATGTAAATACCCGTGCATGCCGATTTTTTTAAGTATTGTATATTTTTATCAAATTGATTTCGATTATAGTCTGTCAGTATAGTTTTTTCAACCAGTGCAAAATTTGATTATATTTATACCTTGTTCGTTTTCACGGTTTAACATAGGAATATATTTCAATGGATTTGTTTTTTATTTGAAAATGACTCACCAAAACTTATCGATCATACTACCACATCGCTAAACCATAGACAATTTCTAGCGGCTATTGTTGTTTATATCGATTTCGAAATGCGACTTAACAGTATGGAATTAGTAAAAGTACTATTATGGCAGCGTGGATTTTGTATTTAATAGAAATTGACTTTGTTGAAGCTTTTTCCTAAAGGCAAGCGCTCAAATGTATGTTTTTGTAAAAAAATATAGGTACCATTGGCAAACCAGAGGCGTTTAGTAATGGTTAAAAAATACCCCATGAGCAGGTCGGTGGATACTACATGGGATTAGTATGAACGGGTTAGAAGCGTTATGACTACCTGTCGATAAGACTAAATAGCACATATGACTAGTTCGCTATAGGACTTAATCTCGATATGACTAGATCTTGTTTGGACTATATCGTGTTTGGACTAGATCGCAATAAGGCCAGATAGCGTAACGACTATAATTTCGTTTGTTTTTTGAAGTACAGTTATCGAGTTATAGCATTAAGTTCTTTTCCTCGGTACCTATATTAAAATACTTATTTCATTGTAACGTAATTATTTATTTATTTAAACTTACGCTTTAAATCGCTAACGTTTAAAAAAAAGATAGGAGCGTAATCTCTTTCTTCTCAAGTTTATTTAATTCTCTTTGATACGTGCGATTGAAAAATATGGTGTTTCTTCTTTTGTTTTTTGGTTCAAAGAGAGATTTTTGTTTTATTGTGGCGGCATCTACATCGCCACATGCGAACTACGCATCAAAGACCTGACGTCACATAACATCCAGACGTCACTCAAATCCTGCATCGCGCAATTAAAGTTTACCCCGCGGTGGACATATATACAAGCTCCCGACTTCAACCTCCGGGCAGTTGCCCGCCAGACATGACACCCGTCTGGTCGGAGGATCCTCCCTTTACTATGGTGGATGAGTGAACTTTACACCCTGTTCCTCATACCCCTAAATTATTTTATCTTGAAAATGTGCCTCTTTATTTAAATAAAATAAAAATTGTAACAACGTTGGTTTGTGCTGCATGCGCACATTAAGGCGACGATGCCATGCCTCTAATCTATTATTGGTTCTGTGCTTTTGTTTTCCACAGGAAATAAGCAAAGGATTCTTTAGCCATTGCCTGCAAAAGTAGCTTGCGAATGCATTAATTTCAGGTGATTGCGTTGAACATTCCACAATAGCAGACCATCCGTGCTGTATATAAGATGAAGGCAAGAGCGGCAAATTAGCAGTAATTATAGTGATGTATCGTCCTTCTTGAGATTTCGTCAAACCGATATCGTTCGCCTTTTTCCACACAGATTTATTGTAATGGTAAAAACGGTTTATTCCAGAAATCCCCACCGACAAATCCCCACCAGTGGGGATTGTTATTTTTTTTTCAAGAATCCCCACTAGTTAAATAAACTCAGCCTAGTGGGGATTTATGGAAAAATAAGTAATAATCCCCCACCAGCACATGTAGCATGACCACCATAGCAACGCGTTTTGTCGATGGAAGAATAGACTAGATGCGTGCTGGTGTTGTTGTTTCTAAATAATTAAACAAAAAACGCGTTAATCAATACATTTAATTAGATAAGTAAGTAATTATGTCAATATTTTAATCAACTTTCATTATAAATTGTTTGAATTGAAACGAAAATCAAAAATATTTACAACAATTGACTGCATTCAAACCAAAATTATTTAAACATTATAGGATCACGTAAATTGCGATTATGAATTTATCTATTTTTTTCCATAAAAAGCGGCACTGTAATGCTGCCATGCATTAACTCTAGTTGAACATCCAAGATGAATAGGTCTTTTTCTTTGCTTTTTTATGATCGCGGGTTCCGACGGTGAGTTTCGTTAGCAATTCTTTCATTAAACAAAGCGTCTTCATGCAAAAAATGCAGGAGTTTCAGTAAACTTAGTTTTTTCTTCGATATAGCTGCATTAAGCTTATTATGCCACCCTTCCAAAAAGTTTGTGGTTCTGTGCCTCTCTCCGTAAACACATAATACTTTTATAAAATCTTCTTTTATCCATTGGTTTAACATATACCGGCGAAAACGGTCACTGTTTTGATTGTCTGGGCTTTGGCTGGCAACATAGAACCAGCCTTCCATAATTAGATGTTCCGGTAAAAGTGGTAGTAATGCAGCAAGTTCAATTTGCCTCTTCAAAATTTTGGATTTCGTCTGATTCAATTCTCGCCCTTTTTTCCAAATGGCTTTTGTATCGTGGAAAAAGCAACCTCTAACAGTTACTCGTACTTCCGGGTAGACCTCTTGAATAGCATCAATCGTGGCTTTTTCAAAATCGCATCTGAACGTTTGTGGGTTCCACATGGGTATAATGGATTTTATCATGGAAAAAACTATGTTATAAGATTTCTGTGTTTTGTCACTCATCAAAACGTACAACAATGGTACAATATGTGTATTCTCATTGGTGCTACCATGATCACCATGTACTGTATAAAGTTGATAAAATGGAAAACAACAGCTTTTGAACGTCCCATCTCCAAAAAAATGATTTATAGTTTTCATGCGACTACGAGCGTTTTCGGTAGCAAATATTAATATGCGAGTATTATTATCGTTAAAATCTGCTATAAGAAATGAATTAAATGTTAGAGGAACTGTAACTTCTGCGAGGTTCCTGAATTCAATTTTTTTTACTTGTGTCGTTGTATTTCTGTGGTTATACAAAGTACTTTTTATGTTTTTAAAAAGAGGGAATTGTGACCCACTCAACTGAAAACCTGTATCGTTGTACGATGCTGCTGCCGAATTATATAAAAATTGTAACAACGTTGGTTTGTGCTGCATGCGCACATTAAGGCGACGATGCCATGCCTCTAATCTATTATTGGTTCTGTGCTTTTGTTTTCCACAGGAAATAAGCAAAGGATTCTTTAGCCATTGCCTGCAAAAGTAGCTTGCGAATGCATTAATTTCAGGTGATTGCGTTGAACATTCCACAATAGCAGACCATCCGTGCTGTATATAAGATGAAGGCAAGAGCGGCAAATTAGCAGTAATTATAGTGATGTATCGTCCTTCTTGAGATTTCGTCAAACCGATATCGTTCGCCTTTTTCCACACAGATTTATTGTAATGGTAAAAACGGTTTATTCCAGAAATCCCCACCGACAAATCCCCACCAGTGGGGATTGTTATTTTTTTTTCAAGAATCCCCACTAGTTAAATAAACTCAGCCTAGTGGGGATTTATGGAAAAATAAGTAATAATCCCCCACCAGCACATGTAGCATGACCACCATAGCAACGCGTTTTGTCGATGGAAGAATAGACTAGATGCGTGCTGGTGTTGTTGTTTCTAAATAATTAAACAAAAAACGCGTTAATCAATACATTTAATTAGATAAGTAAGTAATTATGTCAATATTTTAATCAACTTTCATTATAAATTGTTTGAATTGAAACGAAAATCAAAAATATTTACAACAATTGACTGCATTCAAACCAAAATTATTTAAACATTATAGGATCACGTAAATTGCGATTATGAATTTATCTATTTTTTTCCATAAAAAGCGGCACTGTAATGCTGCCATGCATTAACTCTAGTTGAACATCCAAGATGAATAGGTCTTTTTCTTTGCTTTTTTATGATCGCGGGTTCCGACGGTGAGTTTCGTTAGCAATTCTTTCATTAAACAAAGCGTCTTCATGCAAAAAATGCAGGAGTTTCAGTAAACTTAGTTTTTTCTTCGATATAGCTGCATTAAGCTTATTATGCCACCCTTCCAAAAAGTTTGTGGTTCTGTGCCTCTCTCCGTAAACACATAATACTTTTATAAAATCTTCTTTTATCCATTGGTTTAACATATACCGGCGAAAACGGTCACTGTTTTGATTGTCTGGGCTTTGGCTGGCAACATAGAACCAGCCTTCCATAATTAGATGTTCCGGTAAAAGTGGTAGTAATGCAGCAAGTTCAATTTGCCTCTTCAAAATTTTGGATTTCGTCTGATTCAATTCTCGCCCTTTTTTCCAAATGGCTTTTGTATCGTGGAAAAAGCAACCTCTAACAGTTACTCGTACTTCCGGGTAGACCTCTTGAATAGCATCAATCGTGGCTTTTTCAAAATCGCATCTGAACGTTTGTGGGTTCCACATGGGTATAATGGATTTTATCATGGAAAAAACTATGTTATAAGATTTCTGTGTTTTGTCACTCATCAAAACGTACAACAATGGTACAATATGTGTATTCTCATTGGTGCTACCATGATCACCATGTACTGTATAAAGTTGATAAAATGGAAAACAACAGCTTTTGAACGTCCCATCTCCAAAAAAATGATTTATAGTTTTCATGCGACTACGAGCGTTTTCGGTAGCAAATATTAATATGCGAGTATTATTATCGTTAAAATCTGCTATAAGAAATGAATTAAATGTTAGAGGAACTGTAACTTCTGCGAGGTTCCTGAATTCAATTTTTTTTACTTGTGTCGTTGTATTTCTGTGGTTATACAAAGTACTTTTTATGTTTTTAAAAAGAGGGAATTGTGACCCACTCAACTGAAAACCTGTATCGTTGTACGATGCTGCTGCCGAATTATATACTGTGGGAACATTCGGTAAGTCTGGAGTAGATGTTCTTTAGTTTTTGTATTTTTAAAGATATTTAATTTTTTTCGAAATCTGGTGAGCATTTATGTGGCTTTTCCTTGACAATATTAGTATTCTGTAACAAATAAAAAACATACAATTAAAAAAAAAATTTTTGTAATTTTTTGATTACCGTTCTTATTATCAGGCTATCTATTTACGGATGTGTATGCCTGAAGTAAGCAGACACTACCTCCTCAATGAAGTCACTTTCGGAAATATATAGTAAAAAATACTTTTAATATGTTTAGGTCTAAAGTTAATCTTGAATATCCGGCCGGGATATTCTGCCGGGTCGCAGCCGCGGTACGTTACACATACATATATAACATCCCCTTCCCTTTAAATTGCAACTATATATCAACCCTATTTAAACAATCATTAAATGGAAAACTATGCTAAGGAGTAAAGTTGTCTGGTGACAACTCGAGACGTCGTGGATTTATTACAGGTATGGGTGACAGCGAATCTGCCGAGCTGTCTGTGTCAGCTAGGGGTGTGGCGAAGGTCACATTTCGCTCTGTACTACATTCACCTTCTCCCTCTCCTCTGACTGGTGTACTGGTGACTGATGGTGATATCGTAATGTGTTCTGGTGGTGGTGTTCCTATTTCCTCTATATCTGAGTTGGTGTTGTTGCTGGCTCGGTTGTTGTCATTGGCGTTTATTTGATGTTGGCTGTCTTCATCCAGTGTCGTCTGATTTGCGTCTGATATATCGCTCTGTACATCCGGAATGACATCTGAATCCCAGTTTGTGTCGCGTTCTGACATTTGGTTTTGTCCGTGTGCCCGTATCTGATCCAAGTGTCTTTTTACTAACCGGTCCAATTCTGGTGCATAAACTTCGTACATTACGTTTCCGATCTTTTTCTTAATTATTCCTTTGATCCATACAAATTTTTTATTATTTAAATTTTTCATAATCCACACCACTTGTTTTTCTTGGAATTGTTTACGTTCTTTTCCTTTATAGTATTTACGCTGTAAGCACTGGTTTTGCTCCACGGTTTGAGTGAGGCAAGTGGAAGAGGAGGTCGACGCTACGGACGTCGCTGACGCCGATGTTGGTGACAATAAATCGAGCCGCGTGCGAAGCGACCGGCCGTACACGAGCTCAGCGGGTGATTTCTCGGTGGTACTATGCCTGGAGTTCCGATAGTCGAACAAAAACTTTGAAATTTGTTCCTTTAATGGTTTTCCTTTATTATTAAGGATTATGCCTTTGAGACCTCTTTTAATAATTTTAACAAAGCTTTCGGCCTGTCCGTTGCTTGACGGATGATATACTGGAGCAAGCGTATGAGTAATACCATTCTTCGAACAAAAATCTTTAAATTCTAGCGAAACAAACGAAGTACCGTTATCCGTTACTATAGTATGTGGAATACCGACTCGTGACATTAAATCTATAAGTTTCTCAATAACTGCTTTTGACCCGTATGATGAAGTCATTAAATACACTTCTACCCATTTACTATAAGCATCAACTGCGATTAGAAACATCTGATTATTATAAGGCCCTAGAAAATCTAAATGTATTCTATAGAAGGCGTGGGGAGGATGTGGCCAAGGCATGAGCGGGGCGCGGGGCGGCGCGGGGCGCAGCGCGCTGCATACTGCGCACGCGCTGGCCAGCCGCTCCAGCGCGCCGTCCACTCCCGGGAACCACAACCGCTTGCGCGCCTCTGCCTTCATCTTTACCACTCCAAAATGTGAACTGTGGAGTTCATTACATATTTGATCTCTCAACAATTCCGGTATGATAACTTTATGGCCACCATCGATCACTACTTTATTAGTGATCGATGATGGCCACGCATCAAACATCCGTTTTCTACCGATATTTGGTTGCGACAGTAAAAGTACGGCTTCAATTTTTCGTCATACACTTTTCTCGGCCAACCTAAACCTACATAATCTTTTACTTTTCGCAAAGTTGTATCTTGCTCGGTTACGCGTTGTAATAAAGTTAGCGTAACAGGTAGCCCTCCGTCAACGACGAAGTAAACATATGTGGCGCGGTCAACAGCGGCGTGCGGTTGGTCTCGCTCTCGCCCTGCCCCCGCGCGCGCACCACCGGCGTCGGCGCCCGGCCCTGCGCGGCTTGATGACGATGACTCATTCCCTAACGGAGCGCGCGATAGATAATCGGCACTATTATTTTTACTGCTAACATATTCGATGATATAATTGTATGCAGATAGAAATATTGCATACCGCTGTAGACGATTAGCTGATATTTCCGGTATACCGCGGTGTGGACCGAAGATGGTTTAATAGCGGCCTATGATCTGTTCGCAAGGTAAAGGGCACCGCTCGGGCATATAAATGCTGGTGGAAACGCTTTACGCCGAATACAATAGCTGTTGCCTCTTTTTGTATTTGAGCATAGTTTTTCTCGGCTCCTGTTAACGTCCTAGATGCATAGCTAATCGGTCGTTCGCACCCATCGCTTCCTACTTGTGATAGCACTGCGCCTAACCCGTATGGAGATGCGTCTACCGTCAAAATTAATTTCGCCGCGGGGTCAAAATGTGCCAGTACCTCATCCGATGCCAGTTTCTGTTTAATTTTTTTGAAAGCATTTTCGTGTATTTGTGACCATTCCCATTTTGTCGTTTTATGCAATCTAAATCTAAATCTAAACTAATATTATAAAGCTGAAGAGTTTGTTTGTTTGAACGCGCTAATCTCAGGAACTGCTGGTCCGATTTGAAAAATTATTTTAGTGTTAGATAGCCCATTTATTGAGGAAGGCTATAGGCTATATATCATTACGCTAAGACTAATAGGAGCGGAGCACCAATGAAGAATGTTTCAAAATCGGGGGATTTTTTTCCTATTGAGAGCTTCCGCTGCGTGCGCTGCGTAAACGGTTAAAGTTTCTCAAAAATTATGTATGATAGAATTGTTCCCCTTTAAAAGTTCTAAAAAAAAGTCCGCAACAGCATATGTCTATCTTTTAAGGTTAGCTCACTATAACGCTTTTTATGCTAACCAAAATTCCTCTTAAATAATGCATTATTTGCGAAGGTGTTTTTTATAAACATTATTAATCCTTATCCAAATAAATACGTTATTCATCACAAGTATTTAATTTAAAACAAAATTGCCCTTTATATCATAATAGATTTACGCCAAGAGTGTTTTTCGCACGGGCAACTATATGTTGCCCTATCGAGATCTGGTTCTGGTAAAAATCAATATCTACTTCTGGCGGAAGAAAACAAAACTAAAAATATAGTGTACGCAGACGTACTTTAAAATAACATTAGTTTAGTTTTTTTGAGAATAACCTACAATCTACATGATATAAGATTATAAGACCCAGTACTTTAGTTACTTCATCACCTATATAAACGAAGTCGCGGGTTAAAGTTAGCGTTAGCTCAAAGTAACCATTCCACGCGGACGAAGTCGCGGGCGGAAGCTAGTAAGTTATATAACGGTGCCTGTATGGTTGAAGCGTTTGGGACAAAATTGCGATAATAATTTGTTAATCCCAGAAATGATTGCAATTGTAACAAGTTCTGTGGTCTAGGTGCTTGTGAAACTGCTGTGACTTTTTCGGGCGACTTTTTTATACCGTTTTTGTCTATAATATGCCCTAGATAGCCAACTTCATTTTTGAAGAACTCGCACTTGATTGGTTGTATTGTGAGACCTGTGTCCGCCAGCCTTTCTAGTACCGTGACTAACCTGCTCATGTGTTGTTTAGTGTCGATTCCTGTTATTAATATATCGTCGAGAAAAAATACTACTCCATCTAAACCAGATAATATACATTCCATGGCACGTTGAAATATTGCTGGTGCGCTCGACAAACCAAATACCAACCTTGTATATTTAAACAATCCGCGATGTGTATTGATACAGGTCATAGTCTGTGATTGTTCTTTTAAGCATAATTGATTATATGCCATAGAAAGATCTAATTTGCTAAATTGTACGCCACCATGTAACTTTGCAAACAAATCATTTACCGTTGGCAATGGATACTTATCGACAATTAGTTGCTTATTAATTGTCACGGAAAAATCAGCGCAAATTCTCACGCCACCGTCCTTTTTTAAAACGGGTACGATTGGTGACGCGTAATCAGAGTACTTGACTGGTTCTAATACTCCTAATTCGACGAGTCGATCTAATTCGTTATCTATTTTGTTTTTTAACGCATATGGTACTGAGCGTGCTTTAATAAAAATTGGTTTCGCGTGTGGTTTTAAATGCAACTCCACGGCGTACTTATTTAATTTTCCTAATTTACCAGAAAACACGGTGGGGTATCTTGTTATTAAATAGTTTGCTATTGAATTGTCATTCGTTCCGCCAATTGATTTTACTGTTGGTGCAAGTTCCAAGTCAAACGTGCCTATAAAATCTCGTCCTAACAATGATGGGCCACCGTTACGCACAACAAACAAGTGAAGTTTACGCGTCACTTTAGAATATTCAACATCTAAATGAATAACACCAACTGTTTCTAAGAGTTCCCCCGTATAACTGAATAGTTTTTTATATGTAACTAATAACGGTACTTTGCTGAAATGCTCGTTATATATATGGTGTGATATAATACTAACCGCGGAACCACTATCTATCTCGAACTCCAACCCTAGCCCACCGATGAAAACGCTTGCCAGCATCGGTCGACCCTTATCACAACGTATATTTAAACACAACTTACCGTCGTCGCCCTCATCATCCACTTTACCTTCCTCCACGTGTTTCACTTTCGCGTCACTTGAGCACATCCGTCTCAGATGGCCCTTGTTATTGCACTTTTTGCACTTATAGTTTTTAAACCGGCACTGATTGGATTTGTGATTAGCATAGCCGCACACACTGCACTTTTCCTTAACCGCGAACACGGAACCCTCATCGACGCTGCCGGCGGCCGCGCTCGTACCACGTGCTACCGGTGCGGCATGGGAGGCGCGCCGAGCACACCGCACGCTCTCCGCTAGTTCTACCGCCTTGGCCAGCGTTAAGTCCATCTGGTCCTGAGTAAAGAGCTTGTCTCGCTCAGGTCCTGGCATCATGCCCATGATGAATTTATCCAGAAGAGCTTCCTCCAAGTTCTTAAATCCGCAGTGTGCCGCCAATCCCCTAATTCTGGCCGCCCATTGAGTGTGGCTCTCGTCTGGTCGCTGCTCCGCTGTGTAGAAAATTGATTTTTCTGCAAATCCGAGCCGCTTCGGCTCAAAATGACGGTCTAGAAGTTTCAGGATTTCTTCTAAATTCGTTTCTTCCAACTTCTTAGGCAGCACCAGATCCCTCGCTAGCATATATGTTGGTCCGGTGAGAGCGCTAATGAGTATTGCCCTCCGTTTGACCTTTAACTTGTCCGATTCGTCCGTAATGTCGTTGGCAATAAACCATTGTTGTAGCCGAGACTTGTAACTTATCCAGTCTTGGGATAAATGGTCAAAGTTCGTTATTATTCCGAATGAAACACCAAAATTAGACATTGTGCACTCGTAAATTCGTCCTCGTCGCCACTGTTGGATATGCAGGTAAGGAACGGACAACAGTTAAACACGCTAGTCAATGACACACTAACTTTAAAATCTATGCACGGTTACTTAGCCGGGTCGCAGCCGCGGTACGTTACACATACATATATAACAGTTAACAATATGAACTTACTTGAATAGTAATAGATCCATTACACTTTTCTTTTTTTCTTTTTACACATTCCCATATATTTGCACCATTTTTATATATTTTTTTAAGACAAGTAAAATACTTACTTGTGCGTGCGGGACATCAATACTGATGTCCCGCACGCACAAGTAAGTATTTTACTGCTTTTTTTATACAAGTAATGAAATATAGAACTAGAAGAACTTTCTCCCATTATGGTTAATTTAAATTTACAAAGAAAATGTTGTTGACAAAACATGACAATCTCATGACAGTGAAAAACTTATTTTTCTTTTAATGAGTGACGTATGAATCTGTACAGGTTGACTGAAATCGCCACTGGTGGGGATTTGTCGGTGGGGATTTCTGGAATAAACCGATTATTACTTATTTTTCCAAAAATCCCCACTAGGCTGAGTTTATTTAACTAGTGGGGATTCCTGGAAAAAAAATAAGAATCCCCACTGGTGGGGATTTGTCGGTGGGGATTTCTGGAATAAACTGTAAAAACATCTAAAAAGTTTTTATTCTTTTTAACTCCGTCGTCAGCCAGAGTTTTTATTATTTGAGAAAAGTTTTACAAATTAGTTAAGTACAGATTATCATTCATTTAAAAGGTATAATAAAACAAATACTTCATTAAACGTGTTATTAATTATTTTACATTTAAATTTTGATCAATAAACGCCTTTTTCAATATTTTATTATTATTTCCTCGCACAATTTTACTTTGGTAAAACGTTGTATGATACACGTGCGTAAGATGATTTCCAATTCGTATCGACTTATACACTGAAAGTGGGAGCTCTGTCGGTATTGAGCCCCTTATCGAGATCACTGGAGCCCCAAGTGCAGGCCTGACTCATGCGTCAACACTAAGCCCTACCCCGGTCGACGCTACAACAGTGCCTGCCTTGTAGAACTTAACAAACAAGATACCGTAGTGAGTAGAATTTTCTAACCCTACAGTTATTGATATTGCGGTTAAGACTTATGATGACTATTGAAAACGATTGTTATTTATATTACATTCTTAAGGTCGCCTTCTGGTTCCACAAGATGAAGTTTCATCTCAGGTGATGCAAAATGCTGCAGCTGATATGGCGAATCAATTAATAGCGCAGAACCTTGGGAGGCTTGCTGATGCAGCCGAAAGATATTTATCCCATAGAAATAAATTTGAATTTTTTGAACATGCCATGTGCTTTGTATAAAGAAATACAGAGAGGAAAACAATCTATAATTTATCATCAACTAACACAATAACTTAAAATAAAGGCAAAGAAGGAAGGTATCTGACTCTGTGTCCACTATTAAACCACAAATTTTCATTTCCAGACTGGTGGAGTTGTTCCAAATGGATGTTGTCTTTTAAGTGGATGGTGATTCCATACAAAGGATTCATGGTTTGCTTTGCCTCGACTGAGCATCAACTCTTCAAAAACTGATGTTTAGTATCAATAAAAAATAGTTATTTGAAACAATCATGTCTGTAACAACGTCGGTCGCAACTTGCCACGATACCACGTCGTGTTGTGTGTATGTATTTTGGCCCTTAGCTCACTCAATTTTCACCAATTATGTCTAAATCCCATGTAATAAGGGCCCACGTCCCTTAAGGGAAGTAAGATAACATAAAATATTATTTTTATATTTATTATTATTATAGTTAGATACACTAACTAGGTGTACCTTATGAAGTGCATTTGCTCCTATAAACTTGTGGTATGATCCGGAGGTGTAAAAACTAAGTGTACTCAGCACCTCAAATCTGAATAGAAGATTGTAAGTTACCATTTAGGTATAAAATAAAAGTTTTTATAAACCAAGACAGGACCTAGACGGGTTTATTGTAGACAACAGACCAACAAACTGGAGGTCAGGCATTTCAAAGAGTTTTTTTTTTTTTTTGAGGGTGGGATATTATTAAATAACTTCTCCCGCTCTGGGCGGAGCGGGAGGGCGTGTCAGACTTTTACTGACTAAAACCCACCCGTGTTCCTTCCGTTGCCTGTGTGCCGGGGTCGCGATATCCCTTTCAGACAAACTCGCAACCCCGGCAGGAACTCGCAACCCCGGCAGGAACGAGCGGCCCTGTGATTTACATCCTTGTAATTTTTAAAACAACCGACTTTACGTCAAACTATTTAATTGACTTGTCATTATGCATAACACCCACTTTATTAACACTGCTAACCTCTCTGTCTCTATAAAAACATGATATAATATAAATATGTTTTATAACATGTTATGTTATATAGCGTAGACACGCCTTTACGTTATCAAATACTGAGAATTATTTCAATGGAGTCGTACGCCATCGGAAAAAAATAATGCCGTGTTAGAAAGAGTAGATAAAGATAATTTATTGCATAACTGTGTACACCAGTTCTCTTTTTAAACGTAAAATTTTTTACGCTAAACAGTCTACCCTTATCGCAAATGCAATAGGTCAAATAGATTTCAAATAAACTACATACGAATATTAACTTTTTCAAAAAACTCACAGATTATAAAAACAAACATTATCAATGAACAGTTTAATTTTATTTTGTTTTAAACATATTTCCATTTAATTGCATATTAGCTGGCGGTAACTGGTTGTGGTAACTGTTTACCAAAACTGATAAAATCAATCATTATAATGTCGATGATAATTGCAATAGCAGTATTGCAGCTCTGTTAAGATCTTGAAAATTTATTTGGTAACGAAAATAATGTAAAGCCTAGGTACGTTGAATATCAGCTTAGGTACCTCCCCAACTATTTAATTTTCCTTCCAAGATGTGAATGTTCAATCAAAACTTTACCTTGGCACAGGTGTCATAAGTTGGGCAGTTAGTAACTTTGCTCGTTTGGTTACTCTATGGTCATCATCGACACTGTGTGGGGACTTGTAATCTTGTTATGGCACTTAATTACTGTTTTGGGATCTTTGGTGGGATAGTTCTAAGTAATAATAAGTAGGGTAACATTTTAGACGGGTTAGGTGCAGATAAACTTTAAAGTGAGCACTGTGAGCAGGTACTTACATAAGCTCAAACTTAAGCAAACAATAAAAAAATAAAAATTCATAGCAAGCTTTATAACCCGGAACGTTGAAATGTATTCATTTTATTCACACACTACCGCTTGTTTTGGCAAATAACCGAAAAGTTTTTTATTTAAAACGTTTTTAAAATGAATGAGATTATTTCACAATTGTTTCGTTGGCCTAGTTAACTTATTTAATTTTTTTAACAATATTGTGTCACTTTTACAAGATCTTTGAACGCAAATACTATGGAATTACGTCGTCAGTCGAAACAGCCAAACGAGCGACAACACAAAATATGTCTATCAGCAAAAACATTTCAAACTCCGCACCCCCTTTGCTCGAGCAAAGCAGCTAAGCAATATCACACACAACTACACGACACTGCACTTATCTTCATCATTCCATTTTCTTCTAGGATAATATTTAAATATATTATGTAAAATGTATTGCTCCAGCGTCGCGGGGAGCATTGCTTTCTGTTCGGTGCATTGCAGGTGATGTATGTGACCTGAAAATTACTGTTGATTGTTTTGTTTTGCATGTTTCGTTTATGGTGTTCATTGAATGTCTTCGTTTAATCAAAGTGCATCCAGAAAATTACTTTGGAGGAATGTTCGAAACAGATTATCAACTCAGGTCAACGTGACTTCACTAACAATGCCTCCAAAGGCCAAGCCACCAATGCCGGGTAACTACTCTCCAAATAATTGAATGGTTATTCTTGACGTTTCCGATTTTTATGACGATCACATGACGATAGCATGCCGCGAGAATTGTTTGAACGTCAATGCACGAAAGCAAAAAGTAAACCACATGAAATGTCATAGAATTGTTATGTATTCACTCACTATAGCAATGAGAAGCATCAGATTTATTCTAATTTAAATATTTATAACGTAATAAACGAATAGTCCTGTATCAACATTTGTCTACCAAACGATGTAATAATGTGTGGGTTTGTTGCCAGGGTTGCCGCTTTGTTGGGATTAATTAGTTATTTTGATACCTATCCAGAAGAACCCAAAGAGTAAGTTTATTTATGTAGTTCTAAGATACGGTAGGTATTAAATTGTATTTTTTGGTTATTGTTTTATTTCACAGAAAAAAATATGACAGAATTTAGCTGTTACTTAATTAATAGTATCCAGCTATCAGTGAAAATTTGTCTTACTTTTGTAAGTCCCAATATATATTTTTACTTTGTAGATATCAATATTTGTTGTTTTAATAGCAAGTATCCTAGCAGCAGCTATAAAGACAGAAGAAATACAAAAGTATTGCCGCAGGCGGTTGTCAGAAATCGTTGCGACTGCACTGCGCTACACAATCTGACATCGAACGCTCGCTTGCCGCCACAACGAAATACAAGCTTTATAACAACTTACTCCTTTTGACTTTTCAATGCTGACATTTTTGCTATCGGTAAAATGGAATCTTTCTTAAAATCTCCCATCGGTTCAGAGATTAAATGGAAGTATTATTTACAGAAAAGGGGATTTCATACAAAATATGTGATTTTATTTTTTATTTTTCTTTAAAAACATTTTATTTTCATTGTAAAAAAACTGCAGTTACAAAGATATTGTTTCCAAACCCGCATAATTATGAATCATCAATAATAAAACAAAATTATCAGTGTATGTAGTTAAAAACCTAACCCCTCAGCGAACTGTACATACCCAGTTCGTGAAGTCGACGTTAAGGGCTTAGTACCACACATCCAATCGCCAAAGACTTTGTTTTTACATTGCTTTTTTAAGAAATCCGCCTTGTCACAACTAGGTGAGCTCATTAGTGAGCGCATAACAACTAACCTTATCCACAACCACTATATAATTCCCGGCAATAATACAAAACCAATCTAAGCTTATCGCCCCTGAAGCAAAATCCTGTTTATAGAACATTATTATAATAATGTAAAAGTCGTAATATAATTATTTTACATTATGATGAGCTCGTGGCTAAGTAATAACAGTCTCACGGTTCGATCCATCAGTTTAAGCTACGCTTGCCGGGGTTGGTCTGTGGATGGGTGACCATTCCGAGATTCCTCCGTACCTCGGAAAGCACGTTAAGCCGTTGGTCCCCCGGCTGTCATTCGTGGATCTTTGACAGTCGTTACGGGTCGTCAGAAACCCGAAAGTCTGATAACCAGTCTTACCAAGGGGTATCGTATTACCCAGTTACTGGGTTGTGAAAGTCAGATAGGCAGTCTCTCCATGTAAAATACGGTATTTAGTTGCATCCGGTTAGACTGGAAGCCGACCCCAACATAGTTGAGAAAATGCTAGGCAGATTGATGGACATTATATGACACCAGAAAATTTTGCAAAATAGGTACGTATAAACGAGAAAAAAGTAAAGCTTTTCCCACAAATGAAACATATTTTCATTCGAAATCCAAACAAATACTGAGTACACATACAACAACTTTCATTCCATTATTATGCATAAAAAACTAGTGAAACCTCTTTTAAGCAGCAAAAACAATTGCGAGCTTAAGATAAAGGCAGAAATTCGTTTGCTCAGTAAAACGTACTGAATTCGCATAGCGACTTAATAAAATGAGAGGTGTACACGTTTTTATTCGAAGCGCTTCGAATAAAATGAGAGGTGTACAAGTTTTTATTCGAAACGTTTCACTACTCAGTGTTAATGCAGATATTCACGGGTTGGCGACCTCTGTAGTGCAGTATCGTAACTCAGGTAAATTAAAGAAGTGTTGTTTAGAACAAAATATATTTGGTTTTTGTGAATATTTGCAATAGAAAGAAGATCGAGTCAAAATGATTGCGATTGGAGAAAATTTTATGTTCCATGCCGATATCACCATTCTCACCGTTCCGTAAAGTCTATTTATTTAATTTTGAGTTAGTTACAGCATCAGCAAAGTATATTTTTACGAGGTCTTCATTAATTGAATTTAAAAACACTTAGGGAGTAATTGTGTGTTAATGATAGCGATACCTACCAGCTATCAACTTAATTAAAAATAGAGCCTAAAGTAGAACTATGCTTGTAGTAAACCAACTACTGTCTCGAGTTACGAAGATTATAAAAGGAACTACGTCACAAAAATTATATTAACTATTGTAAATCTTGAGGGTAAGCCTCTTGCCTTGGTTTTCACTTCATTGTGGTTGTGTGTTTCGAAAATATCGTTCCCACGAACCTCTAACGTTGTGGGGCGTTGTTTTTCTGCTACTATTTTATTAAACAACCCTTTAAATATTTTACAACAAACTGGGTATTTTTTTTAAACAGTCTGTGTTTTTTTTAATGTTTAGTCTATTGTTTTTAAAGTAGAAAGAACTTTTATTGGATTGAAAATAAATAGCACATTTGATTAAAATTGCTGAAGAGTAAACAGAGCTCTGCTCTGGTGAAAATAGACAATGCTCATTTAATAGTATACGATAGTTCATACTATTCCATGTATAGTACATACTAATTTCATGCTGCCATGATAGTACATACTAATTCCATGCAGCCATGTCATTATTCTAAGGTAGCCATCTTGTTCTAAAGTTTGGGCGACCAAGCTCTGCTCGGGTGAAAATAGAGAAAACGAATTATCCCAGATATGAGACTTAGCTACATCGATTTTCGGCCCCGTAAACACCTATATTGCAACTTTCATCGAAATCATTAGAGCCATTTACGAGAACGTGATTACAAATACATATGATACAACGCAGGGAGTCCAGAATCATGTACTGAATCCACGGTAACAGTTTTCGCGTCGATGTCCCTGACACCCTGTTTATACAACCTTAGTTTTTGTTTACCCTAAACCTCTTAAGGGGTCATTGTACTCATTATTATGAACAACTTTTACCTTGGACGCTGAAATCGCAAAAAAAATCTGCTGTTGCCTACATGTCGACGAGATATACGAACATACTCGTAAATGTAGGGAACAGCTGATTTTTTCGCGATTTCAGCGTCGGTCCCATAGCAATATTGCTCATTCAATAGTATAAGATACAAGTTGTGTGGACAAAGTCAAAATCATCAAATTATTTTCTCCGTGTTTTTGTGTAGGATGTCATTAAGGTAGAGCATGTGGTTTTGAACCAAAAAAACTAGGATAAGTAGGCAGTTTTCATTTATAACTTACTTTTGAATAAACCATTATTTTCGCTCGTTATTGCAATGGTGCTATCTATTGTGGAATGGACTTGTACGCGGCTTACAATAAAACTATTTAATTTAAACCTAGCAGTTAAACCACCGTGTATTACGGCCGGGAATCCTATTAGCAGTTGTGCCTAGTTGCCCTTTTCTGACTGGCACTTTATGACATTTGTAGAGCTTCATGGTGTCACATATTTGTATACAAGCACGGTTTGTTAAATTTCAGATTTACAACAAATTATTATTGTATATGGCCATGTGACATCCATTTTTTTTAAATCAATTTTTTTGGTGACTTAAAAATTTAGTTAAAGATGACATTATCATTCCTGCTTCTGTGATGGTAGACCCAGAAAACATTCAACATTTTTTTTTTTACTCTCGTCCACTGCTGGGGCTACACAGGCTTCCTCTCTGTGAGAGGGAGTGGGCCATAATCCACTACGCGGGCCCGTGCGGGTTGGCGGATATAACATATCGTCGAATTTTTGGTTGTAGGACATAACGGGACTCGCAATGTTTTCCTTCAACGGTTTAAGAGTAGTGGTGATAAAATAATTTACACAAATTAATGTGCCTGCTTGGGTTCGAATCCACGACCTACAACTCGGTAAGTCGCGGCCGTTACCACTGCTCTCGCCGGCTCCATCTCAGAATACCAGTTCTCAAAACACCATTCTCTACATACCAGATTTCTTAAAATCTCAAAATATTAAATATAATAATATGAAAAAACCGAGCTACTTTTTGCAGCAAATATATTTCATATTGAACCTCTATACTTCCATACTAATATAATAAATTCGAAAATAACTGTGTCTGTATGTTTACCTTTTCTCCACTGAACGGATTCTGTCCAATTTTTTTTTTTGAAAATGAGTTCTTGTAATTTTCGTTTATTTTACTTTGTTATTTCTGTTGCTCAGGATTTTGTTTTTTTTTGCTTATTAGTACCCTGTAATTTCAGTTTATTTAACTTTTTTATTTCTATGGTTTTATGTATTATTATTTATGGTTTTATGTTAGGTTTTATGTTTTATGTATTATTGTGGTATTTATGTTATTTTTCTCTCAAATCCCTGAAATTTGATTTTTCCTTCTTAATTTTTACATATTTAACTTCAATCTGCCTAGCCTTTTCCCAACTTTTCCAACGACTCGTAACGATTGTCAATGATCCACGAATGACAGCCGGGACCAACGACTTAAGGTGCTGTCCGAGGCACGGAGGAGTCGCGGTAAGTAAAGATGGTCACCCATCCACGGACCAACCCCGGCAAGCATAGCTTAATCTGATGGTTCGACCCGTCCGGCTGTTATTACTTAGCCACGAGCTCCTCCTTTACATATTAAACTTGTTTACCTGAAACAATTTTTCATTTACCAGAAGAACACAACATACAACAGAAGTACACTGTTATATTGCGAATCTGGTATTTAGAGAATCTGGTGTTCTGAGAATTTGGTATTCTGATATGGAGCCCTCTCACCACGTTTGCTTGGGTTCAAAACCTTGATATAAATACTGCCCAAGGACCCGATTCTCGTAAAAAAATACCTAATAACGTAATACATACATAACACATCATTGACTATACCCAAACACCTTCAAGTAAATACTTTACAACATTGAACAGCCCCATTCGTGTAATAAAGCTATTACTATGCATTTCCTGGATACCATACAATGGATACAGCGGCTGATGGGATTGTGAAGAGAAACGTTTTTATTTTATAGCTATCGAAAAACCATAGAACATAACGAGGTATACGAACGATTGTGCTTACCTAATCTGTTTTATGAAGCGTTAAAGATTTTCTTTATTTTTTTGGTAAAAACAACGGAGGAAATATTCGAGACGGTAGCGACATCTGCAAACCGGCGATGAATAATGAAGATTTTTTGGTACTTTATTATTTATTTATTTAACAGTTTATGTACACACACATAAACAGACAGAAGAAATGAAAGGAAAAATACGTATAAACGTGATGTTTATTTCTAAAGACATCTCTTCCAGCATACCTGCGATAGGAAAGTAGTTAGACTAATTTAAATATAGACATACAATAACAGAATATACCTACATACATACATATTTCTTAAATAAATATTATATGCTTAATTATAAATCTAGCTCATTAGGCTTTCTGACTAACCGGATGCAGCTGAATAACAGTATTTTACATGGATCGAATGTCTATCGGTCCTCCACAACTCCGTTACTGGGTAACACGATACCCTTTGGTAAGACTGTTTGTCAGACTTTCGAGCTTCTGACTACCCGTAACGACTGTCAAAGATATAGAAATGACAGCCGGGACCGACCTCGGCAAGCGTTGCTAAACTCAACCTTGAAAATAGACCCGTGCGGCTGTTATTATTTAGCAGTGCTAAACGTTTTTACCAAACTTGGAAATAAATATAATAATCTTTGCTTAACAATTCTAAAGCTTGAATACGGGTTTATCACTTTCAAAAAGACTCATTTGCCTGTAATTTCACCGGCCCTCATATTCTTCAACCCAAATAAACAAAAAGCTGATGCTTGCTTCAAGAAGCAAATTATGTTTTCCGTTATGTTATTCTCACCCCAGAAAGGGTGCGAGCGTGAAGATATAAATCACACCAGCTACAAACATTTCCCATCATTATCCTTTTAGTCCCGTTTACCTCTTTTGTAACATAAGTGTGATGACTTCCCTTTTCTACACAAAACATTTCAGTGGTGCATTTACCTGAGTAAACTAAAAAACAGATTCAATCATTGGGAAGCTTGTTTTCGGAAAGAATTATTCCACATCTTTTTTCTGCATCCTTTGCACTTACGTAAAGAGAATCGATAAGCAGTAAATCAAGGACCTATTATTGTATTATTAGTCAAAGTAGGTTTATAGCCGATACTGAAAATTAAGACCACTTTTTGGGCCAACGCCAACCTACTTTAGTCTTATGTTATCTTAAATGTTGTGTACATTTGAAAAATATTTGTTATGAACGTCACTACTAAACTGGTTGATCACTACTAAACATTATCATCACCATTTTTAGTACAGCATTATACTTTGGCATAGAATACCGCATTTTGTTTACTAAATGCGCTACATATGGCTGATTTCACCCATTAAACTAAACGCGATCAGCACATCCACACCGCTTTCAAGAGTTATCATTGTCATAATTGTTGTGGAATATTGACACTGACAGCTCTTGATCGCAGCATAGATGTGCTGATCGCGTCCAGTTTCATTGGTGAAATTGTCACTTAGTTTACAATTGTTTGTACAATCTACCAGACAACCTTAAGATCATTATTTTTCCTCGCTTCTTTATAGTTTCTAGACAAAATCAAACTGGTTGCTAATTTAAGTAGTTTTTTTTTTATGACATTGATTTTACATTCTGTGATTATTTCCTCACACACTGACTTATTTACAAAAATTTACAATTAATATGTGAGGACCATGTATCTATCACATATTTTTAATTATTTTTAACTATTGTGGTATAGTAATTTTTTTTAGGTGCATCGTCTTCACATATTATAATTATTATATAACTAATGTACCTACATATGCAAAATATTGTAAAAAAAATTAAAACAGTAAGGGTGGAGTTTCTTGCCCATTCTTCTCCATACGAAAACTACCTTTTGGAAGGGGCGACTAGAATCAATTCAATTTTTTGTAAATTTTGTAATTCGAATGTGCCTTACAAGGACAGATTTATTTATAAAAAATTTAAATGAAATAAATGATTTGACTTTGACTTTCAAATAACAACAAATGTAACACAAGACGAACTTATACTTCTGCTTCAACTTGCACATGTCAGTCTCCTTAAAAGAGATACCCGGTAATGTATCAAGCGCCTTACCCGCCGGTGGGTGCCTAATGATGTGTGAATTGTAATCAATCGCTCCGGCTTCGAACCCCGCTCGACATTGTTAATCTTAAAGTTCGTTTAAGATACTCTTTTGTGCGTCTTATTGATGGCCTTAGAGCAAGGGTCGGTTTACACGTTTTTTGATGGTTTCTCTTTACTTTGAGTGGGAATAATGACGTCAGGTTTCAGGTTTGAAAGGTTCTCCACTGTGATTTTGCTCTTAGGTCTTATTTGAGACATTAAAAGATCATCACAAGATTAGTGCTAGGATCTCGAAGTAGCTCAGCATATTTAAGAAAAACTTGCTTTTGTTCTTCAAAATGTATATTCGGGTTACGGGCTTTCGATTAGATTTTGTGTTTCGAAGTATGTGATACGCGTTCGCCGCAAATCAAGAGACGTGGGAGTAACTGGTTTAGTGGACGAATCAAAGTGGGCCCGCTGTCAATCATAACTTCGTAGTGAGGATTTCCTAATTTGCGGTATAAGGTGGCGAATTTCCATTTATTTTCGGGTGATTAGTTAAGTATGTAGGCTCGCAGTCGGTATCCAGGAGCAAACTGCCTCAAATCTGAGAATTGTGAGCCAGTATTAGCGTTCCTCTCAGTTTTCTTCGGGGGTCTTATTCAACATAAGCTTAAGGGAAACTTTAAAAAAAAAGGGTGTCGTGACCATCACGTGTAATTTTCGTTATCACATCGTCTTATATTTAGTCAGGTATTTGTAGACCACATCAATACGTGACGAATTTGTTGATTGATTCGAAAAGATCATCCATACGTTGAACTCGGGCGTTCCTGGTGTTTCCCCAATTCTGTAGGACATCTTTATAATTAATGAAAAGAAGATTAAATAAAACCAAAGAATAAAAACATTAGAAGATTGCAAAATCCTGATAAAAACACATGAAATCTGGAGTTAATTGGGTGACCACAAAGTAATTTTATACTAAGTGGGGGTAAACAAACTTTTAAATCAAGATCTACAAAAACTACGCCAGCAACTGAAACCGAGCAGTGAACTCCTCAAACTTGCTTTGAACTCACAGTAAATTAATTAGAAGGGAAGTGGGAGGGGAGGGACGCCCACGTACTATGCACCTACTTCAATTTCTTACCACTCTAATAAGGAGAAGATAGTTCAGTTAAGGAACTGCATTTGAAGAAAACAAATGAGAAAAATAAATATTTTACGTTTTAAAAATATGTAGTTCAGTACGAATTAAAATTTGTTTAAGCTTAGTAACTCTTGTATCTTTTTCTCTTGTTCACGCTAAAGATTATGATGTTATTGAAACCGTTATAATTTACATTAACACTAGTTACAGTCAACGATAAACACACATATAGTTTCTAGGAAATAATTTAATAAGAAGGGAAAAACGAGAGAAGACATTGATATATGACAATTGAAAACTTATTTTTTCTTTTATTTACTTTGTTGATCAGATACATCAACAAAGTAAATAAAAGAAAAAATAAGTTTTGTTCCAATTTAAATGTAAGTATTGAGGTATTTACCCCACACCACCCCTCTCCAGAGACCGTCAAGGGCGATAAAAGTATAGGAAGGTCTTGACACGACGTCCAGAATAAGTAGTATACTTTTAAATGTCTGGAGATGGAGTATCTTCTTCTGAGTCAGCATTGTCAGGTAATTATGTAAGCTGGCTTAAGGCGGGCTATTGAGACCGTGACTTCTTTTCTTTTAAAAACGTTATCGCTCCTGTGCAGAACTTCGTGAGGACCTGTTCGAACAGTTTTCCAAATGTTTTAGTTTTCAGAACAACCGGACAACTACATACCATCCAGCGTGCAATGGCATGGTGGGGCGATTTCACAGGCAACTCAAGGCGTCCATCATGTGCCATGCCAATGACAAGTGGACACAGAGTCTTTGCCGTGGGTATTGCTTGGCATAAGAGGCGCATTCAAAAAGGATGTCCAAGCGTCTTCCGCCGAACTAATATATGGCGAGCAGCTAAGACTCCCAGAAGATTTTTTATACTTATCTAGAAATAACTTGATAGAATTGAAGGTGTAAATAAGATCCCGGAGATGTGATGGGATTAATTCACAATTGTGAAATTCTGAGGTATCCATTGTCCTGCCTTTATCGGAGTGGCACATGTCTTTTAAGATTTTCTATCTTCCACTCCCGTCAGCTTTTGCATAGTTTTTGACCACGTCGGGGTCACCTATACTGGTGACCCCGACAGAAGACATTGATGACAATATATGTATGATAATTGAAAACTTATTTTTTCTTTTATTCACCTGGTTGACGTATCGTAGGCATTGAGGTATGTACCCCACAACACTATTAATGTTACATAGTTATTGAGGTTAGTTTTAGTTTAACTCTACATACAACAAAAACACATACCTATAGGTAGTAAGTACTTAACAATTACACCAAATCTTCCGAACCCGTCCTTGTCACACCCCTTGCTACTACTTAACAATTACACCAAATCTTCTGAACCCGTCCTTGTCACACCCCTTGCTACTTTATTTTTAGATCAAAATCTTGATCCCCAAAATGCCTTAACAGGCATAATCTTTAATAAACCTGTATCCAAATCTCGGGAATTGTTTTGAAGCGGTGACGTCCCTTTAAGGGAACTATATAAATCGTTTTACCTAACACCTTAAGTCCCTCCGGGGGGCGGTAGTCTGCGTATAATACTGGGAAGCGTAGGGGCATGTAAATACGGCATTGTCACCCGCAGATAAAATGATTGCGTAAGGCGAATAATAGATTTTTCGGAAGGAAGTTTGGGCTAAAATGATGATGGAAGGAATTCAAGAATATTTGCTTTTGTAAAGCCAGTGTCAGTTGTGTAGGTATAATATTTTTTTGTAAATAAGACCTATTTCGAAGAGGCTTGCTGTTTAAATCTGCGGTAAAAATTAAAATCTAGTCTATGTGTAGAAGTATGGCTTTAGCTATATTAATATCTACTAGCAAACATAATTTATATAAATATTAATTTCTTACTCCAATCGTAACCCGTTGTAACGCTTGGGGTTGTAAATCCCAAAGTAACCGAGTACCTCGGTTACATACTTTGTTATTAAAAAACAAGGAGTAACCTCGAAAACAATACATTACTTACCTTACGCAAGCGGCAACTGCAGACGACGTGTCGCAGCGTTATGTCACGGCGACACGTCGTGGCGTCATGTCGCTGCTGTCCTGATTCCGAACCCGATCGCAGGCAGCAGCAGCCCCGTATTCCAGTCGGTAGATAGAAGATAGAATAACTTGTTATCGCTCGAACGTTGGCGGCACTACTGGTCTGCGGTCAGGCTACACGTGTCGTCTGTCGCTCGCCCGTAGCTGCAAACGACCGCGACGTGTCGATAGCTACGGAAGGTATTTCATTGAAACCAGTCGTGTCGCGGCGACACGTCGCCGACACGTTGCTGCCTGCAGGTCGGGTACAGAATGGTACCTTAAATGTCTATCTCTAAATAGACAAATAAGTTTAGGCAAAGGATCACATAAAATATAACATCATTAATATTTATTTTCTCTTCGTTTAGTTTTCACAAACGAATCTTGAAAACCTTTTGCAGTTTAAAAGAAATTACTTTTAAAAAATCTACTTAAATACATAGGTACCTATAACTACTTACTATTAATCACAACGTCACATTCAACATTTCGTCGGGAAGATCATTTTTCAATTCTTCATTCATAAACTTTTTTAGATAGGACACAAATTAATGCTTAGCTGCTTATATTATTCTTCTCATGAAATAATGAAAAACCTCGTTATTTTATGTTAGGTACACGCATCTTGTTTCATTTAAAATTTCACGTAACCCTTACGAAAACCGAACAAAAAGATGTGTTTAATAAATTAAGAATAAAATATGGTTGATCTGTTTTAAAATTCTCACCTTATTCTATAAGAAACACTGGTAACGTTTTTTATAAATAATACGATACATTCTCTGAATATTTAGAGGTATTTGGTGTAAGCCTGAATATTTGAGAAGATTCGGATAATCTGAGGTATGAAATATATTGCATAAATTGTCCCTTAAAAGACTATCGGAATATTTTGTTTTTATGTGAAGAAGTAAATGTAAATATCTACTGAACTGTCTCAAGCATGTATGAGTTAGATGATATTTTAGAAGTTGACGTACCTAAATGTTATTCTCAAAGTTATTTAGCAACTCATTATTATAATAGTTTAAAAGTATTTCCGCGTTTAATTACCTTTTTTTTTTCTTCATTTCATAATTGTTTTAATTATTAGGGTTTCATAGCCAACTGCCAAAAACGGAGCCCTTATAATTTCGTTACTTCGGTCTGCCCACCGGTTAGGCTGTCCGTCCGTTCGTCTATCCGTCCATTCGTCTGTGCGTCCGTTCGTCTGTCCGTCCATTCGTCTATCCATCCGTTTATCTGTCCGTACGGTTGTCTGTGCGTCCGTTCGTCTGTCCGTCCAGATGACACACAACACAGTCATTTTTACAGAAGCCTGTAGGGTATCGTTGAATCCCATAATTAAATAGATTAGGATGTTTCATAGTGACTTATTTATTTAAGTCAATATGAGATATGGGATATTTCCGGTTAAAACCGCAGAAATAATTTTGTATTTCATAGTTTTTTCAAGAAATACCAGCAGATCTTGCGGCTGGTAAAATCAATACTGTGCATCCGTTTCTATTCATAGGAATCCTTCCCCGTGCCCACTCCTACCGGGTTTAGTTAAATACCATGCCATTTCGCAATATCGTTAAAAGAAAAATGCCATTCGATTATATGAAATATTAATAAAAGGTAGGTACCCATCGGAAACCATTAATTCTTTTCTATCATAGCTCTGGCTAATAACGCGTTAAAGTTCTAAACTTCAACCAAGCGTTAACAATGTGACAAGTGATAAGAGACGAGCGTTCACAGTCTAATGTCTCAATTCCTTCAGCCGTGAGAGATTCTGGTTTTATTCTTTGACATTTCCGACGATTTTTTTTAAACACCTAGTTTTTTTATTGGTACAGATTATATAACTAGTAAGACCAAATGGTTAGGTTAGGTTTAGCAAAGTCTGAGTAGTGGAATTTAACAGAAAAATATGTTATGAATTATAATCAGGCTACTGGGTTGTGGAGGTCAGATAGGCAGTCGCTCCATGTAAAATACAGCTGCATCCGGTTAGACTGGAAGCTGACCCCAACATAGTTGGGAAAAGGCTATGCAGATAATGATGAGGCTACTGGATCATTGTAATATTGACAGTGCCTCTGTTATGATGTTATGCAACTTGAAGTTCAGTAAAAAAAAATACTGAATACAAAATAAAAACTATTGGGTACCATTTTTTAATATGTATTATATATTATATATATTATTACCTTTAATCAACAAGTAACAATGGACTCAATGTTTTAGTAACAATATTTCTTAACAACTAAATTAGTAAACTTAACCTAACACTGCTTTATAGTTATGAAAATCCTTGCTACAATTTCAACACCGATGTGGAAAGCTTGCAGCAACAATTCAGATAAACACGAACAGTCCAGTCTACTCGCGGTACACCGCAGTATAATGTCGGGGCTGGCCCACACCCGGCGCATCACAGAGAAGCGTATCTTTTTCGCATCGTAGCGCAGAAGCAATCGAGCATTAGCATCTCTGATGCGCTACAGAAGCGGAACAGCCCCATCAACAACCGGAACGCATTGTTGTATAGAACGCGAAGGGCGTTGTATGAATTTTGAGTGTAATCTAACCACAGGCTGCAAGTGCACCATAAAAAAAAAAACAAAAAAATGCTGCATGTGCAAAATGAGGTGCAATATCCCTAAGCACGATACGCGTTTACTTTATTTATCGAATCCTTACTGTGTTTTCTTTCAACATTTATAAAAATCCCTAACCCACCGAATATTACCATGAAGCTTTCGCATAATGCCCATTGTCTACTCCCCTAATATTCTTTCTAACGCCATAATTGAAAATGGCCGTGAAACCTTCCCTTCTCGCCTTCAACTTAAACCCTATTATTTTCCCCAGTTACTTTAACCATCTTTAACAAAGTTTTGAGCAAAACTGTGGGGCTTTAAACTCGTTCGCAATCGTATAAGTCTGGGGCTGCGGAGCAAGATTTTCGGATAATCTTAAACATAATTATTGGAGCTAGCGCTCTATTATATCAATATTGTGTTTTTGAATTTAGAAAGTGGGTATACACAAGGAAAATTATATAAGAAGGATCAGCATGTAGGAGAAATAATTATAGAGCTTGCCACCCCAACACATTCAAAGAACTTTAACGAAGATTTTCTGAGCGATCTAAAAATAACGCTACTTTTCCTGATCATCATATGATAGAGAGGGGTTCTATAAGCAAAGCGAGATTAAAATCGGGAGAAGACAAAAGGTAATGGTTTGTGGTGGAGAGTGTGCTGTGTGTGGTTTTTTGGAGAAGGAGAAATCTAGTCATTTATGCGGTTACTGGAACCCATTGAACAGCTTTTCCTGGAATGGCTTGAAACACCTTATCCATGTATACAGTAGTACAGTAGTATTAACTGTATCAGATGAGCTCAAGGAGTTTCACCTACCTTCAGGACTTTTGAAGTGAGATTGGTGTTGTCATTAAAAAAGACTACTGCCAAGGGGTTACGATATGTAGTGGAATCATTTCTAGCTTCTGTGGTATTGGGGCCTGAACCTGTCTGGATGATGCTGTGGTAGGTTAGGTCTTGTCAGTGTGACGAGAGGTTCCCCGTCTAATTTAGATCAAGATTTTATGGGCTTTGTCCATTTCGTGTTGTCTTGAGTGAGTACCCCTTTAGGTCATTAAGGATCCCACCCATTTGATCAGTCATCGGTAATGCTTGCTTGCCAAGAAAGTGGCGATGTGATGTGAACGGTGGGCCACCCATACGGAGTAGTCTTGAATGTGCTGAGAAGGTTTTGACGTGAAGAAGAATAAAGAAGCTAGTGAGAAATCAAGTGAGATGTTGTGTTAATATTCAAAGAAAAGAATTAAGAAAAGTAGTGGGAATCCCTTGTTAATCCAATAATGGTCGCATCCTTAAACCAAGTCTTCAAATTAGAAGATTTTTTCTTATGTCATTTAATGGTTTATTCTTTAAATAACAGGTAATACCTAGATACAATGTTAATAGTTACTTGTATAATAATTTTCTATTGTATCTAGGTATTACCTGTTATTTAAAGATTAAACCATTCAATGACATAAGAAAAAATCTTCTAATTATGAAGACTCTAAAATATGGCGTCGAAAAATTCCTCCGCATTGCTGTCGACTGATGTATCCAAGAGACTGGCGGCATTACCATGTTGTATGGCAATACTTAGCCTCTGGCCAAAGTAAAAGCCAGCCCTTGGGTCAAAGGAAGTCTCAACCAGTCGTTTGGAGATTTCATTGAACAAACCATGAGCACCCGGACCCCACCGCCTTAGAAGAGTTCAGCTTGAAAAGTAAGATAAGTTTCATATAGTAGTACCAATCTCGGTAATCTAGTTAACCAACTATCAAGAAAATTCTAAAGTTTGAACAGTTTTCTCGGAAGAGTTAATTTTTCAGAAAGCTTTTCATAAAACTTGATTATTTAAACGATGAAATTAAAGGGTTTGCATTACGTGTACAGTCACTCACATCCAAAATTTTCCAACTCTCGACCCACATACACTTTTATTTATGGACTGGGTCCATTGCATTAGCGAAACATTTCTACTGACAGCGGGGACCCTGTTCGTGGCCTGTTGGCCTCGAGGTCCCAAGCCCGCTGGTGGCCGTCAACTTCCTCGCCATTGTGGTGGGGTTGGTGACGACGGGTGGAGAGAAAACGTCGTCGCTCGAGCTCGACGCAACAGCAGTGACCGGTGACTTGGCACTCGCGGTTTAGGCGCGTACGGCTGTGAGACGGAGCTGAGCTGTGACAAGTCCGGAGATGGTGGGTGTGTCTGTAGTGGTAGTGCTCTGGCTCTGGTCTGCATTATAAATCTACTACATTGTATTCGTATTAAATTTTTATAGACCGCTTTTTTTAATAGTTTTTCATTTTTACTTTCATCTTATATTAGGATAGTTTTAGTTAGCAAGAAGTAAGCGTGGCCTAAGTTCGGGTGATATAATGAACCGATATTCCCGAATTCACCCTCCAAAGCCCTCCTCAATTCCTCATTGCACTGGGTACTTAAGTTTGTAGCCCTGGCATCACTCTCCTCGTCAGATTGAGTTGTGTTGGACTGTGGTGGTACTACAACAGTCTGCGATGGGGGAGCGCGATGATATGGCTACTCTGCATTTCACTTCGCAGGCGATCAATTACAGTGTCGTCTAATATATGATTACGCTGGACAACCCGCACCTGATCTGACAGTCGTTGTGCCGAAACATTGACAGCTGGCTCAAGCACCTAAAAAAGAGAGAGCATCCGAACACGGTACGCGGTCAGATTATTTCCCCGTTCTGTACCCCCATAGTATAACCCAGGTTTTTTAAATATTTTTTTTGAAGTTGGGATATTATCAAATAACTTCTCCCGCTCTGGGCGGAGCGCGAGGACGTGTCAGACTTTTACTGTCTAAAACCCACCCATGTTCCTTCCGTTGCCTGTGTGCCGGGGCCATGATATCCCTTTCGGACAAACTCGAAACCCTGGCAGAAGCCCATAGTATGACCCCATGACGTTCTAATTGATGGATCGTGTTCATCTCATTCTATCTGAGGCCGGAAGGCCTCGAGGTTCTAAGCCGTTCGGCTGCCGACATCCTCCCCGTCGGTCGACTAGGCGGAACTGAGCGAAGAGTCCGTAATTGGTGAGCGTGCTCGTCCTGCGGCTGATCTTGTCAACATTTCTTCATTTTCCAATTTTTTGTCTACTGCTGTTTTATCGATTTCTCCGATTCGGCAGTTTTTGATAAAATTCTATTACAATTGGGTGTATTTTGGTCTTCTTTTCTATCTCTTTTTTGTTTTTCAGGATTCGTTTAAACTATAAACTATTGTTAAAATGCGTCAAAATTACTATCACTACTAAAATTAGGAAAACGAGACTTTATGTTGCCGATTATTATTTAATAGGTATATTACGTACTAGCGTGCGTGTATAATTATCACTTTCTTCAGTGAAGGAAAATATCGTGAGGCACGATGGCTTCGTGAAAGATATTTCTGTGAAGTCAAGTCAGAGGCCCATGGGCGGTTTATAACTCCGACACCAGGTTAGTCACTAACCACACGAAAAGAAGAAGAGACGTACTAGCTTCTGCGCCCGAGCCACTGCGTCGCATTGCATTGCGCTCAAAATCACTAACAACTAATAACTTTTTCGCTTAGAGTTCTTTCGGACTTATATCTTTTTGCGCGGCTCCTAAGGGTCGTAGCGTGATGTTAAATAGCTTATAATCTTTTTCAAGAATTAGGCTATCAAAAAACAATAGATTTTTTTCTAATCCGTGGGTAGTTTCAGAGATTATCGCGTTCAAACAAACAACAAAATCATCAGCTATATTATTACTATATGGTTATAGAAAAAGATAGATAGATAATATAGAAGATAGTATAGCTAGATAGATATCCAATTTAATATTTATCTCCAATCCATAGCTATATAGCAATAGGTTCGTCCGAAGTCACTGCATTCAGCTGAGCAATGACCTATTCTTGCACAGATACGACGCACAGCTTAATTGTTCTTGTTATTGTTGTTACTTGTTACACAAACTGTTATTTTTTCCACTTTGCAATCAGCATTTTGTAGGTTTGATTGTTTGTTTTCATTTTGTAAATGTCGCAACACATTATGTAATTGTCTTTGGCCTCTGACCCTGACAGCAGGGAATAGATAAAATTTGTCAAACTTTTCTGTGTCAATAATGGATACGAGGCTTTTGGCTCATCTGTAAAGTGGTATTGTTTTGTTTTTTTTTTTGTGATGTGCGTTTGGTTTGTGCAGAATAAACACTTTTTCTTTCTTTTTTTTTTTTTTATACAGATAACTTAAATTAAGATTTCATGGTTTCTATAGACAAAAATCATTCTGTAATATTCATAAATCAGCATATAAATTAAAAACAACGCGTGCCGCAAATCTCCAATAACCAATATATATTTACCTACTTGGACGTGTTAGCTCGACAGACGACGTGACCGTGAAGACATCTGCTAGATTATAGTATTGACAGCTCTTGATATTGTTTACATGCTACAGTACTCCATTCCAAATCGATTTGCGTGTTCAATCGAGTATCGATACGGCTTGCACATGACTTATGCGAATACCGTATTTATTCGCCTAAGATACTTTTTGCATTCCAGAGTATAATTCAAAATCAATTTGTGCTCCATTGAATTTAGATTGCAATTTCACATGAATAATGCGGATACCGAATTTATCGATACGGCTTGCACATGACTTATGCGAATACCGTATTTATTCGCCTAAGATACTTTTTGCATTCCAGAGTATAATTCAAAATCAATTTGTGCTCCATTGAATTTAGATTGCAATTTCACATGAATAATGCGGATACCGAATTTGATCGTGTAATGTGATCAGTTATTATTGTTTCCATTTTAGAGAACAAAATTTGAAATCGATTTAGTTTTCAATGGAAAACGATTGTGGACCGCACATGATTCATTTGAATACTGAGTTTAACTAAGCGATTTGATGTAACAAAACGATTGAATTAGAAATTAGATGACTCTGAACATTAATTGAATGCAATTAATTACATAGTTGGATGGTATTATGTGTATATTGTTATGGCAATTTTGATGAAATGTTTTATCTAATTAGGGCAAACGTCAAATCGCACACGTAGACGTTATGTATATTGGTACTGTTAGGTCCGGGTTTTAACTACAGTAAACGAAACGCATATAGACTTTGAATAACGTTTTTATTCCTATAATCGATGCTACGTATTATAGAACATGACCCGGGCTGTCAGCTGTCCAAGGTGATCCTCTATGATTTTTTCTAGTCAGAGTCACGCGGGCTAAAACTGTACAGTGCCATATAAGTACATAGGTACTTACACATCCCATCCCATGGACCGTCCGTACAAACTTGATCAACCTGTTGGATCACGCCTTACTGTCATAACTCTCATTAGGAGAAAGCCCAGCTGTTGGAACATTATAGTTTGATTTACCTTAGCAAATTGTAGTGTCTAATCTTGACCTGCGTGGCGGATCACGTCTTGCTCTCATAAGACTCATAAGAAGAAAGCCCAGCTGTTGGTCATGTATCAAGGCTGCATTATCCCACTGCTATCTCACTTTATGACTCCATACTGCTTCCCTTTCATCTAGATTTCCACCGTCAGTTCAAAATTAAATCCCTTTTTAAGTCTCATTCCGTATTCCCTGCACTCTAGTGAAATCAACAACGCGTTTAAAGTAAAACACATTAACTGCCAATTTTGCTTGGATGTAAGATTCACAGTCGGGTTAAGCTTTCTAATTTAAGTTGGTGTTCGTTGTGAAAACAGATTCTACTGTTAGGAGAACTTGATGTCGAATGCGATGAGTGCAAGTTGAAAGAGGTGGCGGTAATTTGCTAGTTACGAGGTTTTAAGTTTTAGGGATTCTAAAGTTGCTATCTGAATAAATATTAAGGTTTAAGACATTTATTTCTCAAAAAGAATACAATTCACTTACTAAGAGAAATACAAGTTAATCTTAAAACTAAATATACGAATTACTTATAAAGAAGGTAGGTACTCGTAAATAAATAAGTTATTTATTTACAGTGTTGTGGGTAAAAGGAAATAAAGGAAAAAGTGAGGATTCTATTACATATAAATTCTTGAAGGCAAGTCGATAGCAATTACACATTGAACTATTTATATGTACTCGTACAGTAATGTTTCGGAAATACAGATTAGGTATTCTAGTAGTCTTTGTACTTAGCAAATTAGTAAATTATGTATTAACAATTGATACAGATGTAAATTAAATGAGGTGTGGTGGGTTTAAATTTAAAACCTAGAGAAATCTTTTAAGATGTGGTGTTTTATGGTTTTTTTATATAAACTAAAGGACTGTATCTCTTTAATATCATTGGGTAATTTATTATACAACTCTGCTCCTTCGTATAGTATATTTTTCCTTCCATAATTTGTTCGTGGTGGTCTTAAGCAAATGTTGTTTTTTCGTCTAGTGCTACGTTTTTGTGTTTGCCCCTTTTTTGTAAATGTTATTTTAGAGTGTATATTTTTATTTAATAGCTTATGTACTAATATGCATGTGTTATATTTATATATCTGTGATAGTGTCATCAATTTTGTTTCTTTATAATTTTTTTCTGTCGGAGATAGGTAGTGGTAATGGAATAAGAGTTTTATTATTTTGTTTTGACATGTTTCAATTTGCTTTAAGTGTGTTTTAGCTGCAGTGCCCCACACCTCTATTAGGTATTCTAGGTGAGGTTTTACCATAGAGTTGTAAATGATATACCTAACAGATGTCGGCAAACAGCGGACGATCCCTCGAAGTGCGCCCATGACAGAAGATAGTCTAGATCTTAGTTTATCTAGATGTGTTTGCCAAGTCAGATGTTTATCTAGATGGAGACCAAGATACTTCTCTGAAGAAACTTGGGTTATAGGTTCGTTATTTATATGTAGGTTTGAGATGTTTGTGACTTTTTTGTTCCTAGCACTAAAAATAATATAGTTTGTTTTAGAGGTATTAGCAGTGAGCAAATTGTCTTGGAACCATCTGGAGAGAGTGTCTAAGTCTTTTTGTGCTCGTTCGATGACCTCTTCGATATTGTTTCCAAATAGAAATAGGCTTGTGTCATCAGCATAAAGTATTATGTCGCCCGCCAGATTTAGGTTATGTATGTCATTCACGTATAATACGAACAGCAGGGGACCGAGAATGGACCCCTGCGGTACGCCGTAGGTTAATGTTTCGCAATTACTACTTTAAATATTACTGAAATAAATTATTCTTATTTTGAAACTGTTTCTTGTTCTGTGATCTTGTATCACCAATGTGTCAAACACAAATCATAGCCAGAAAGTACTAAGCTAGATTTGTATTGACACAGAATTACAATTTACAAATATCCATAATAGTTGCGTTTTCAAATAAGTACCTAAATTACAAAGTTGCAAACAACACGGCATTCGTCGCTTCCGCTTACATTTCAAAAAGCATCTAAAAGCGACCCCTCACCAACTCAAAACTCACTTATTTTAACTTAACTTTGACTTTAGGTACTTTCGGAATCCCTCACTTTTCACTAAGTTCATTCTTAATGAAGAGCCTGAATGTCGGTACATGAGGTTCTATCTCTGTTAATATTAATGAGATGAGTTCACGGTTCTTCGATTCAATAATCCGAAGAAGTGAATTCTTTGTAATATAATTTAGAATATAACTAATATTGTAAACTCGTTGAGATAAGTCGTTTACTTTGATGTCGTAAATATTTAAGCTTTAGCAGATTATTTGGGAATACATAATTTTGCTATTCAGCGAATACTCATATATAAGCAAGGAGATTAGATTGTTAACGAGTATTTTATGCATTTTGGTGATCATAAAGGATTACTACGAGGTTGTAGGCAGCTCCAACAATGAAGAACTAACTTTCCACCTGAGACAAAAAATAAATGAATTTGAATCAAATCTTATGATACCTAGGTATTATAACGGTAATACCAGTGGGATATTCTTAAGCAGTGTATCTCACAAGCCATTCTGCAATAGAATGTGTGTCGATTTTGTTATCCGGTACAAAACAAATATAAAAGTTACAACCTTTGACACAAACGAACGAAACACTCGCCACCCAGGCGTTATCAAAACAAACAAAAAAGTCAACATTTCACAAAAACGAGTGTCGGTTGTCGGTTTGCGACGATTTCCTTCAGTTCCGGTCCCTTTTTATTGCACCAGGTGAACGTAAAATATAAAATATATGCTCCTATAAACTAAGTCGTAAACTTGAAAATTTTTAACACAAGCTTTTTCTGGACAAACAATGGGAGTCGGATGAAGTCTTTACTTACGCTGATGCCGTTTTTCCTTGTAGAAAGAAATATTTAAAATGAAATGCTTGTGTGTATCAAGTTATAGTGAGACTGCTCGATAGACAGCAAATACCTAAATATAAAACAGTGGAATGTCCCTTGTGTAAGGGCGAAACTAAAAACCGGTCATATTGGCGGTGGTAAGAATGTAATATTAAAACTTCTTGTGCACTGAGCGAAAGAAAAGACAATAATTCGAAATTCGAGCTAAAAGCGTCATACTAGGCATCCGCTTTTAATGACTAAATAATAATTACAGGCAAAATTCATTTATAGTGCGTGCAAGTAGCAACTTTAACAGTATGTGCAAACAGCATGATTTTGATCCATTCTTAACGTGGTCTCGGTCAGAAACTGCCTGAGCCTTGGCTTTTTTAATTAAGATTTCGTATGTTCAGATCTTTATTCTTGTATAAATATAAAATGTGAATTGGTTTAAGCTTGAATGTTATACTGTTTATTTTTCCATTCTTTTTTGGTAGCTGTGTTGTGCTGTTCACATTATTTCTTGCCAATCTGTTTTTAGAAGTGAAGACTTTTAATTGGCTGTCAGTCTCACATATTTTTTTTTATTCTGTTTGTATTAGCTGTAAGTCATCCATAGTTAATAAATAAATAAACCATAGTTAATAAATAAATAAATAAATAATAGAATAGGCCTGCCGCGCCCCTCAAATCATTGACATAATTTACTATAAACAAACTAAACAGATTATCACGGGGTCATTACACTAAAACTAACATTTATTACTTTCAACGAATAAAACGTGATTTTGAAGTTTGTATTTACATATATTTAATATTCATCCCTGTCAGGCCTAAAACAACGGGCCCAGATTATATGGCGAATGTTTTAGCTAAAATAACAAGTTTACCTAAAATAATATTTCGTTACATAACTAATAAATCGAACGTGGCTTGTTAACATATCGTTTGGACCCTTCCTGTCACAGTCACGACGCGCGACGTGCAGCTGCCGACTATTTCTTTTGTGTGCTCGTGAATACTCGTGATTATAGATCTATTTTGTTTTTTTTTTCGAATTTACTTACTTCTCTTTTTTTATGTCACACGTGCATGTGATAAATAAACCAATTTTTTTTTTTTCTTTTTTTCACACTTGTTCGTTCATTCATTCATTCTGTTGACTAAGAAAGCCATTTTCACTTTGTGAAACTAGTTTGTTCCCGTAAATTGAAATTTAATTTTAGGAATTATTTGAATTTGTACCCGGAGAATCGCCAACCTAGCGATCACTATTAGAGCGTTATCACACTGACGATTTGCCAGTGTGTTACCAGCGAGGCGATTTGTGAACGTGCTCTCCGCTGGTGCGAAGCGCGCTAGCCGCGACTACACGACGTGTTGTCCGCGTTTTCTAAATATTGTACAATCACTTGTCTCGCTCTCTCTTGTACACTCACGTCAATGGGTCTCGTTATGCCAAAACGCGGCGAACACGTTGCGCACACGAGGCGTGCTCGCTACGCCCACGCAGCAAGCGCATTGAACAATCGCCTCGTTGATAACTCGCTCGCTAATTGCCAGTGCGATAAAGCCCTTACAGTTTCCAGGCGACAGGCTTAAATTTAGGCAGTGTTTTTAATATGAGAAGTCCATTTTTGTGTCAAATATATCCTTTCCCTTTGTTCTTATTTCCATTTTTTCCGTTGTAATTCGCTCTTAGATCAATCAGTCAAAATCTTTTTGGATCATTTATAATGATTAATCAAATTAGTTGATGCTATCACGAACATACTATTTTTATCAGATGGTACACTTTTATATTCCCAATAGTCCAAACAACAGCAAAACTGGCCGAAAAACTAAACTTTCAATTCGATTTTCAAAGTCGGTTGGTTGCCTTGATGACCGTTGCAACAGGCGTTTGATCCTGACATCACATACCATCCTGAGATTAGATTCCGTGTCGCTCTCACACCAATACCTATCAGATCGCTTTTAGCCGTGCGACGCTTTTACGCTTTTATACGTACCTACACAACAGCACGGAATGAACTTTCTTTTTTTTGTTTTCGACGCGGATTTGAAGGATATTTGGATCTGAGTGCTGTTGTTAATGAAAAATTTTAAGTTAAGTCTCTAAGCTTGAATATTTGAGATTCATTAAATTTTAACTCAGTAAAGCGATAGTTGAAATTCGTATTCGATGGTTTGGGATATGAGGAAGAGCACGCAATCTGAGTACCAGCAAAGTTATTATACTCGTAATAGCCAGTGAATACAACTCCAACATCAGTTCTTTCGTAACGTTTATAAAGTAGGTACTTTATGTACCTTTTATAACTTCACGAAACAAAGTTGGCAATATATTCGTGCCCTTAACTACACGGCACAACTCATGCGGAATACCAAACTATGAAAAACTCACCTGTGAAGGAACAGTTCATAAAGTCAGGAGTTCCAAAAAAATCGCTAAGCAGTTTTTCATCGACTGAACGACATTGAATGAACTTCGATGTCATAAATAACTGTATTCATACCACGACTCCTTTTACTGCGTATAGGTAAAAAGCTCAGCAAATATAAATCAGCGAGTGTTGCCAGATTATTGATTTACCCTTAAGTACGCCATCGGGAAATCCCATTTGGATGTTATATTTCAAAATGATTTGTATCGCACGAATTGTTAGCTATGTATATCGAATGATTAAGCGTGGCCATTATTCTGGTGGAATTTATTTATAATGAAGGGATTATAACAAAAATTGAATATGTTTATAATATTTATGAATAATCCTAGAGATTTTTACAATCGATGGTTCGATAACAATAACATGTAGAGATGAAAAGACGTGTATACAAGTTTTTTTAAGTATTCCAGTTATGTTTTTCATCTTCCTAGCATTGTCCTTAACACATCATCAACAATTTGAGTATTAAAAAATGCTTGATAATGTCTTGCTCTCAAATCGTACATAATCCAATTTAACAAAAAGTGCGGTCTCACATTTCCAAACTAAATCTAGGAAGTTTTAAACTAATATCGGGCAAGTTGAAGCCAACATTTCCGTGCAGTATGCCCGTGACATAGATTTATACGTGAAAAGTCTGTCATTTTGAGAAATGACTGGAGTTTCCACCCACGAAGAGTTCACAATCGGAGGTGGCAACCTGGCCACGACAAGTGATTGATGATGAAAAAATATTATTTTTATATTTTTTTGGCCAACGTGAGATTATGTTTGCACATTGGTTATTATGAGAGATTATTTGAGGTATTTTTGCATTATAGTTACCAATCGTTTTTTTGTTGTGATTTATTAGTAAGAGTAGTAAACGTTGACCCGGGAATTAAGGGACCCAGGTTTGTGAGCACGAGGTTGCGGGATCGAACCTAACAAAAGGCGGTACGGTCTATCTTTTTTATATTTTATTTTATGTTATTTTACAGAAAGCTTCAGACTAATAACACAATTAAAATCATTCATAGGTAGGAAAATTTGCTAATTACAAGCTTCCACGTGTATAAAGTCAGTTAATGTTAAGTCACTTTCTGTGTGAGGGGGGACCCAGAACGGTATTGTTTAAAAAAAAATCGTCCGATTCTTCTCTTTCAAGTCTTATTATAATTTTCAGTTGTGCAGTCAAACGATTGTATATTTAGTAGCAGCACTGTCTTTCAAAGCTGCGCGTAAGAACTGGAGTTTATTAATTTTATATATAAGTAGTTTGGTCAGGATAGTATCCGAGAACAAAATGTCATGAAATTCCATCCAGCTCTGATTTGACCCGAAACGCTAGCGAAGTGTACCAGTAGGTATTATATTTATATTACCAGAACCTGCGTCTGAGTAGCCGGAGCCTGTAGCCGCTGCAGCGATCTAACATCTCCAACCCGCACTGAACAAGCGTGTTGCTGATAAAAATGATCTTGCCTTCTCTGCTGCTACGTAACAGTTATCAGAGAGCCTCAGACAAGTGACAATCGCTTTCAAAGGGTTTCGTATTTCTACAACGACTTTCAACAGGATTGACATAAGTTTTTCGGTAGCTTAATGTCAATCCAATACATTTTGACTTTTCCAGCATCATAAAGCCGATATCAGACACAGTTGCCAGAGGGCCTCAGACAAGTGACAATCGCTTTCAAAGCGTTTCGTATTTCTACAACGACTTTCAACAGGATTGACATAAGTTTTTCGGTACCTTAATGTCAATCCAATACATTTTTGACTTTTCCATCATCGTTGAGCCGATATTAGACGCTTCACTTGAGTGAATGCCAATTTTTGTTTTATTCCACGTTCACACGTCGCCGACAAAATTATAGAGGAACTGCTTCTTTCATAAATTTTTTGGATCATTTGATTCATTTTGTTTTCAGACATTTCACTTTGAGTGAAAGATGCCAAAGGAAAGGCAAACATGAATGAAAAGTGAAGCGTCTGATATCGGTTTTATCGCTAATAGTATGTCACTTTATTTTGGGTGTAAATGTATTACCTCCCTATAAATAAAATGAACCTGCAATAAACGTTTTACGACTATAAATTCAATACTCACAGGTTCAAAATTCTCACCTTCAACGCTATTTGACTGAAAAAGATACATTTATTTTGTTTGCACCATTTGTGGCAGCCATTATTGTAATCTAGGAGATAAATCGTTCATTTGTAACTCGTATAGAATAAATCTTTGCGGTACTGCTAGCAGAATTGCTAGGATAAACAGATTTATGGATTGTTAATGTTTTAAGTTCAATGTTTTTCTTGTAAAACATTGCACGTTTAATGTATTTGTGTTCAGTCGTCTTAAGATAAATGCAAGAAAAAAAATAGCGCGCTGTTCTTTTATAAATTACTTAGTCAATATAAAAATACGTACCTATGTAAATAGGGAATCGATATTTTATTATAAATCATCATTTTTATTGTTTTATTTCGTACACCAACAGCAGTAGTAGTAGGTCCGTACAAAACCGTTTATAGAAAACAATAATAAAAACAAAATGTTGGCTTAAACGCCCTCAGACCAAATAAAAAACCAAGACATAGCGCTGCGAACAATACAGTCAAGCATGCCAAAACTACACCTCCGCTGTGTGCATATACGATCACATGCACACATTTACAATCAAACTACACCTCACTAAGTGGACACATGTTAACGAAACCGGCCTCACGTCACTGTTGAGAATATTATGTCTTGGTTCTTTATTTCGTCTGAGTTTACAAGCATACGGCAGCATTCACCATTTAAAACAATAACGTTATTATCAAAGACAAAAAAATACAATAAGAATACAAAATAAAGTGAATGGATCATCATTTCAGTCGAAAGACGTCCACTGCTGGACATAAGCCCCTTCCCAAAGCACCGCCACTTCGACCGGTTCTGCGCTTCCCACAATTGGATGGAAGTCATCATCAATTGATTCAGTAAATAAACATCAATTTAGAATTTTTTTGCTAGTGCATTTCCAAGCATAAATTCTTTAATAAAATCAAAATTGGATTTAGAGTACATTCCATACACAGCTTGTTTTGTTTTTAATAAGGGTCCGCAAAATGCTAATGAAATAAGGGCCCCGTACAGAAATATGGTGGTGTGTAGTGTCGATCGTATATGTGTCGCCATTAACTCAAGGGCCATAACGTTATGTCCTCGTAACGGTTATAATAAAGGACCGACCTCTTCTAGAAACCTTATTGTGTATTAGCAAGCGGTTGTGATTTTTGTGAATCAGTTGTTAGATTGGCAATTTTTTTTTTACGCTAAACATGCAAAATATGTTTGGAAATGGTGATTTTCTTCGATTTACGTATCTGCCTCCTATTCTGGGCACCGACCTTGATCCAATCTTGAAACCAGTAGTAGGTAATTTTATTTTCGTTAAATTAAAATTGATGTCGTTTTAGTATTGGTAACTTTTTTCTTTATCTTTATTGCAATTTGTTTTAAGCATTTAAAAAAATGTCGATCGAATAGCAGATGTGTGTCGCTTAACACATTTCTGTTATGTTTTGTTTTTAATCGTCTATCCAAATGGCAACCAACAACATAGCCACAACTGCCAGCAATTGTCAAGCATATGCTAACCCTAAACTGCCCCACCCATACGACACCGACATAAAATATAATTGTTCCACTTTCCCGAAGGCAAGCCATTACGGCGGAAGTAATAATGGCCTGATGAAACCATAATGCTGGTAATTTGCGTAACCACCGCCTTTTAATTAGTTGGCAAAGAAACCACGAACATAGCGGGTGAAGAGCTAAAGCGCCTGGATTTGGTAGGGTTATGTTTACGTTACAATGAATGGGCGATGGTTTGTGTCAAGATTATGTATGCTCTTTGCTTTATTAATAGGTTGAAGATCAACATCTTCAACCTTCAACCAATAGGTATGGCGTGGCTATACCTAGGGGAGCTGTTTTTGCTCAATATAGTTATGTATATGTATGTTCGGGAAAAAGCCGCTTGACTTAGCTCGAATTATGCCGAACCGACCCGAACGATTGATGATTCAGCGCCGAACGGAGTTTGCCGATCAGCACAAGCCGGATATGTGTAGTAATTGCTTCGGGTCGACTTTGCTGTGCTAAAAATACTGCCGAAGCGAATATGACGACGTGAAAAAGTGCGTAGCACCCCTTAGTTTCAGCGTTTCTAAAAAGTGTGTAGAGGATATTCTGTTAACTTACCCATTTGAGGCTGGTTTTCAGCGGTGATGTGGAAAGAAGATATGCAAAGATCTAAAAAGATATCTACTTTTCCAACTGACCCGCGCATAATCTTGTCCGAGATCCCTCCACGAACAAGGCCCGTGATTTCCCCAGGTGGACTGAGCAGGCAGGTGGACCACGACCAAAACGGATTTAGCGATGAGATGATCAACTGGTTCTATGAGGTCAAGTTTACCCCAACCTAGCTGCACTGTCATCGCAGTATGTGAATTAATGTGGTCAATAATTTAAAATATTGCTATTTAAAACATATCTAAGACATTGAGGTTTTACTCAGGAAATTCTGTACATTATTCAAACGATTCCACGTTCACGAATTTAAAAAGAGAAAATAATCTTCTAGGAGTAATAATTCCTGGTATGCAAGCATTCCTGAGATTGAAGCGGCTGAGCCAATTAGGATTTTATTCGCACAATTAAAGATTCAATAGTCGCTTAGTCGATATTCAACAATCTCACTAGCCCTGTTTGAACAGGAATATTGCAAAAATGTGAATATTATGCAGTAGCAGGGTAGCAAGACTTCAAGAATGCTAGCTATTTTAGTGCTGACCTAGATTAAAAAGACGAAATTTATGCAAATTGTGGGTACTTTGTTGAGCTATAAAATTTAAAAAATATTTAGTAACCGTTTAACAGTCACAACCATAGACCAATTCCCAAACAACTTGGAGTCTATGGTTATTTAGGTGCAATTTTTCATATTAACAAATAAAAAATAAAAATATGGCTTCTAACTGTTGGGTGAGATCGTATTATCTATCTACTTTAAAACTTCCCTATTGATTCATAGATCAGCTGTCTCCAATTTTCTTGTCATGTGAAATATTATATGTTATCAAATCAAATCAAATCAAATCAAATCATTTATTTTTTGCTGAATACACTGTTACAATGGTGTTATAAGAATTACATGTTTCAAGTGATTCTACCATAAGGCATGCAAAAATTTATACAGTCATAGTTATTCATCAATTAATCAAAATAGACATTGAAATAGATAAAATTAGATGAAATAAGCACGAATAGTTATAATAAGTTAAAGTCACAGTGGAGAATAAATTATTTATTAAATAATAAAAATATTTAAATTATTTCAATGTCAATGTCAAAATTAGTTATTAAGCGATACATGCATAATTCATTGAATAATTGATTTTACTTGATGTCACTGCGAGGTCTATAATTTGGGAAAATTATCATTAAGGAAGTCATTCAAGTTATAGTAGCATTTATTAACCAGATTTTTTTTTAGATTTTTCTTAAATAGGGCCGTATTCATTGCCCTTATTTCTTTAGGTAATTTATTGAAGATTACAGGAGCCATATGGAACACACTCTTGTACATTAAAGAGGTGCATGTTCGGGGTACATAGAGGCGTAGTGCGTCCCGTTGTTGCCTATTATTTATTTCTGATGCCAATTTAAATATGTTTTTATTGGTTTTTACAAATAATGAGACCTCATAGATATACATGCTTGGGAGAGTCAGAATCTTATACTCTTGGAAAAACGGTTTACAGGTTTCGACCATTTGAAGCCCAAACATAGCCCTTAAGCACCGTTTTTGTGCTTTAAAAATTGTGTCGATATCTGTCGAATTTCCCCAGAAGATTACACCATACCTCAGTACTGAAGCAACTAAACCATGATAAGCCGCTAACAACGTATTTATATTTGAGACCTTTCTAAGTTCATGTATATACTGATTTATTTAATCTTTTGCACAATGTTTCAATCTGGGATTTCCAATTTAACTTATTATCCAGAGTAAGCCCAAGAAATTTTGTTAATAGGACTTCAGCTACAGGTTCACCCTTATAGTTAATATTAGGTGTACCTGCATTTATACGCTGACTGAAATGCATTATTTTTGTTTTCCCAATGTTCGCCTTCAGGTTGTTACTATCTAACCATTGAATGATTGCATTTAGGCTACTGTTTATATCATGCTCGTAAGATGTTCTGTCATTACACTTAATTGCAACGGTGCTGTCGTCAGCAAAGAGTGTCATTGGGTTTGAATTCGCTTTCGGAAGGTCATTAATGTATATAATGAAAAGTAGTGAGCTTAATACGCCTCCCTGTGGGACACCGTACTGAATTTCACGTCCCCCTGATAAAAATGTCTCCTCCATCTTAGTTCTACTATTAATTCTATTAATTTTTGTAAATTGAGTGCGGTTCTTGAGGTACGTTTCCATTAATTTTAAAACGTTGCCCCTTATGCCATATAACTCGAGCTTATAAAGTAAAACGTCATGCACCACGTGATCGAAAGCCTGTGTCATGTCCATGAAGATGCCGCAAATCGGTATTCGCTTGTCGACATTAGACATTATGATTTCTAAGAACTCATATATAGCAAGGTTGATACTTTTATCTTGTCTGAATCCTTTTTGTTCCCTAGCTAAGATGTTATGGGTTTCAAAGTATTTAATCAGCTCACTATAGATGTATTTTTCAAAAAAAATTGAGACGATTGGTAGTAAGGCAATAGGTCTATAATTAATCATGCTTTCTTTACTCTCTTTTTTATGTATCGGTTTTATAATTGATACTTTTAATTTTTCTGGGTATATACCAGTTTCAATAGACAGGTTTAAAATGTAACTCAGGGGTCGCGAAATACAGTCCGTTACTAGCTTGATGACTTTAGTGCAGATTCCGTCATATCCTACACTATTGGTGTTTTTTAGCTCTTTTATAATTTGTTTTATATTTTCTGGTAGACATGGCTTCATGAAGATTGAGTTTAGCCTAGATGTGAGGTATTGCTTATGCTGATCGATGTGCATAGTATTAGTGGGTGATATCTTATCTATAAAATAGTCATTAAATTCATTCGATATGTCATACGGATTTGTCACGATATTATTATTCGATTCAATATATGGGATAGATTCTAATGGTCTGTTTTGCTTTGCAGTATTAATAATTTGCCTTACAGCTTTTGGTTTATTACTAGCGTTCAAGATATTGTGATTGTTTTGTGCTCGTTGAGTCAAGGATACAATCCTCTTCAGTCTTTTGGTGTATTGCTTCAGTTTTGATTTATTGTCCGCACTTGGCGTTTTTCTATATTTCCACAGTAGTTCACGTTTCTTAGCGCTACAGGTCTTTATACCCCGTGATACCCACTTGCTTTTTTTGTGGAGGTGTATGGTTATAGTTTTGTAGGGAAAGCAAAGGTCATAAAACAACTGAAATGTATCAATGAAAAGATTATATGCTATGTTTGGATCACAAGTACTGTATATATCTGCAAATGACATTTGACCTAAATAATATTTGAATTTGGCCTGATTTTCTACGCATAAATCCCGTCTCCTGATTCTCCAGTTCTTAATTATACATATGTTTCTCACTTGACATTTTAACAATTGTGCGGTGTGGTCAGACAGTGCTAGTTCAATTACTTCTGATTTACATGCTTTCCCAAAGTTATGGGCAAAATTGTCAATACATGTTTTACTTAGATGTCTGGTAGGTTCTTTCAATTGTAATTTTAGGTTATAATTTAATAGTAAACATTCAAATTCGTTTGTCAACTTACACTTATTTAGAATATTAATATTAAAATCTCCAGCTATAACAATCTTATGTTTGTGATAGTGTTTATAGAGTAAGGTTAGAATCTTGTTCAGTCTGTCAAAAAATATGTCAATATTACTAGGGGTACTCTATACACACAGAGAATAACAATTTTGTAGTCCGTCAGCTCAATAGCACTACACTCAAACGCTGAGCAGACTGAACTACTCGTTAATGTTAATATTTCTTTACAATTATGTCCCTTCTTGACAAATATACAAGACCCGCCTCTTTTTGAATTCGTTCTAGAGTAGCATGATTCCAAGTTATAGTTGGGAATCGAACAGATGTCCTCACACCCGGACATCATGAAGTGCTCGGTGAGACAGATAACATCAACGTTTGATTTTTTATCTAGTAATTCTTGTAGGGCAACTGTTAATAACTGCGATTTTGTCCGTAGCCCAGCAATGTTTTGGTGAAGAATGTTTAGATATTTAGGGGCGAAAAAGAGATTCAGACTCTGGAACTTCTTCGTCCGACAGTTTTTCTTTTATACTCCTTGTGTTTTCTTGCTTAATTGCCACCATCAAATCAAAGAGGTCGCTGAATATAATCTTCATACCATGATTATTTAATGTTCCAGAGCGTGTATATAAGGAATGGTGGTAACTTAAACTCAAATTCGAGTCTAAATGATACACATGCTCATGTGTCATAATGTCCATATATAGCATACCATTGAATTGTTCCAGTCTTGAGTTATATATATTGCAGTTGTAATAGTAGTTGGATTTGAATATCGGTAATGTAATTATAATATTAGTATGATTCATGTCCTGTAGTATACTTCTAATGTCAGTTATTATGTCATAATAGTTATGTTGTGAGCAAACCGAAGGTCGTTAATCTATACATATTATAAAGCTAAGTCCCTTTTCGCGGTTGTCTGTATTTCCGCGTTGTTCTTCTAAATTACGCAACGTATTTTGATGAGGTTTTCAACATAATTTAGAGAATGTATTGGAGGGTTTTATGTGTATAAAAACCACCCATTAATATTAAACTCGTAAATACCTTGCGATAAAGCGATAAAAGTTAAGTTTGCACAACGCACTGTATAATTGCTACCAAAGAAATTCGTTTTACGTTTTCTCCTCAAATAAATAATGATTGTGGTTTGTTGGCTGAATTTACCAATATTGGTCCAAACGTGTATTTTAACATAAATCTCGAAGTTCAATTAAACTCGTTTAAATATTCGATTAAAATAAATACGAAATTAAGTTGTTGCAGTAAAAATATGCCCGGTATGATAGATTAACGCGGATGCAAGTTCATATATTTTATTTTTCTCACTTACTCGTGTGGATGCGTCGCACCAAAGTTTAATTGCAACTTAACGCTTTGCTAACTTTTTACTGTGAAAAAGCAAAAATCCCCAACATTTCCTTTGTTGGGGATTTTAGCTTTTACGCTTGCGATTTGAAAGGTGACATAGCTCAGTGTTTTTTTTAACTCAAATCACAGTTGTGTCTAATTAAATGCCAGTTTCCTTTCTAAGTAGAGGGAGATCTTCCATTTATGTCTACTTCACCACTTACGATTACTTAACAACTTACTTGGCAGATAATTTCATACAAATTATGTTCCATTTTTGAATTTATTCGGTAAGTACCTAGTGGCTATTCGGACATCGTGTAATAATAGGCCCTAAAAAATATAATTATCTGCAGGCTGGTAACGCTAATGAAATAATGGACTTCCTACTCTACTTAGCGTATGAAGAAGATTTATTTATCCTATACTATTAAATGAGCAATATTTTATATATATATAAAAAAAAGATATAATAATTTTTTTTCATTTTTTTTTTTATTTACCTATATTTGTAATCACGTTCTCGAAAACGGCATTAACGATTTCGATAAAACTTGCAATATAGGGTTTTGCGGGGGCTAAAAATCGATCTAGCTAGGTCACATATCTGGGAAAATTGGTTTTCTCCGTATGTTCACACGAACAGAGCTCGGTCGTCCAAAGTTTTTGAACAAGATGACTACCTAAGAATAATGACATAACGACAGCATGGAGCCATGACACGTAAGACACAAAACAACAACTTTATTGACAGCTTAGATAACTGATAACTACAGTAGAACTGGCACTGGAACTGGCTGGAACACTGCAGTGATAAATAAATACTTTAAAAAAGAACAAAAGAGGTTACCTATTAGTTGAGTAAATGAGGCTTTCATTTGAAAAACATGCTTTTCGGACGACAAACCTAGTACCCAGATGTGCCAGCTTCTCCATCATTGTGTTCAGTTCTTCACAGTACACATCTGCAGTAATGCTCGACCCGTTTGTTAAGAAGCTGTGATGAATCACACCGGCGCTAGACCACCAAACAGTGACCATCACTTTTCTAGGGGTAAGTTTTCGTTTAGGGCATTGTTTAGGTGCGGAACCAGGATCCAACCAACTTGCTGAGCGCTTGCGGTTATCAAACAGAATCCATTTTTCATCGCAGGTAACAATGCGGTTCAAAATTCCTTCATTTGTGTGTCTGTTGAGCAGTGCAAGGCACGTCTCGACGCGTACTTTGCGCTGGCGATCATTGAGTTCGTGGGGCACCTATTTGTCAAGCTTTTTTACCTTGCCAATTTAACGCAAATGGACCAATATTGTTTTGACGCTAACGTCGAAAGCTGCTGCTAATTCAGCCGTAGATTGTGTATCATAAGCTTCCACAATCGCCTTTAATTCGTCATTGTCGACCAAAGTCTTCGGACGACCGCGAGGTTAATTTTTCAGGTCGAAATTTCCAGAACGGAAGCGAGCAAACCAATAAAAGGTGGTGCGTTGGTTTGTAGTGTTAGCTCCGTAAACGTCGTTAATGTTGCGTGCCGCTTGTGCCGCGTTGCTGCCACGACGGTACTCATATTCCATAATTACTCGAATTTTTAACGTATCCATGATGACGAAAAAGATTGAAATGCGATGAAAATGTAACACTATTCAATAAACAAATGACTACTTTTGGAAAAAAAAATCCATGTTTTTAAAATAAAATTAATTTGAAATTAGAATTCTTAGCCAAACAAAAATTACTTTGTTTTGAAATGGCCAATACTGCAGAACGGCAATTTCATAGGTAAAGACCTAATATATATATTTGTAATCACGTTCTCGAAAACGGCACTAACGATTTCGATGAAACTTGCAATATAGGGTTTTGCGGGGGCTAAAAATCGATCTAGCTAGGTCACATATTTGGGAAAATTGGTTTTCTCCGTATTTTCACACGAACAGAGCTCGGTCGCCTAAAGTGTTTGAACAAGATGGCTACCTAAGAATAATGACATGTCGACAGCATGGAGCCATGACACGTAAGACACAACAACAACTTCATTGACAGCTTAGATAACTGATAACTACAGTAGAACTGGCACTGGAACTGGCTGGAACACTGCAGTGATAAATAAATACTTTAAAAAAGAACAAAAGGGGTTACCTATTAGTTGAGTAAATGAGGCTTTCATTTAAAAAACATGCTTTTCGGACGACAAACCTAGTACCTAACAATATTTGGCTGATTTCTGATATTTAAACATTTCTGGATGACCATTATTTCATCAAACTCCACGATTAACTCCATTTACCTAATCTGGTGACTCAAAAGCGATGCTTATTTTATTCATGAATGAATTAAATCATTTCAACTGCAACCATAAATCCAATAAATAATAATACCAGCCTGTTACTGTCCCACTGCAGGGCAAAGGTCTTTTCTCATACAGAGAAGGCACGAGCATTGATCACCACGCTTGCTCAAGACGGGTTGGCGATTTCAGACTTATATTAACTATAAGTCCAGGTTCCCTCACGATGTTTTCCTTCACCGATGTCAGTAATGTCCAAGATAAACTCAGAAAGTACATATGAATTGAAAAAGTCACATTGGTACTTGCCCGGATTTGAACCCATTACCTCGTGCATGAGTGGCGAGGCCTTAAACACTGGGCCATCATGACACTAAATCAATAAAAAATATAAATACAATATAAAATTTTGAAATGCTTAAACGAATTTTAAACCTAGAAAATTGTCAAACATCTCCGTTAAGATAAACGGTGCAACTCACCTCGTATTAACTGACACCCAATAAATATACGTCGTGAAAATAGATATAAAGTGCTAAAAGAATTTTGTTCGCGTCCCGTTCACTTGATGTATGATCATTGATCACCCCTGCACTCTGCACCGGGAAAATTGATCTACCTACCTACTTTATACACTAGTAACTGTAGTAAATGTTTGCGGATCAAGACGTGTAGTATTTTATAAAAACGATTTTTTAGGATCGTTGAATGAGTCTATTGAATTATTATGTAGATAGATTATAGATACCTTTACTTTAAATAATGTGTATTAAAAAAAATGGGAGTGTTGTGATATAATATGCTATGCGTTATGCTTTAAAGCTCGTACAGACCAGCGCGACGCGACGCCGCGCCGCGACTCGAACAATACAATTTCTAAGAAAACTTGACGGTATAACAATAGCCGGTGTCGCGTCGCGCTGGTCTTCACGAAGCTTTAAACTCAATCATATCCATTTAAAAGCAATATATTATCAATGGTCAACGCCAAGAATTTCTAAGGTGGTATAAAGCTACTGATAAAATCTTTTTCTGAATCACTAGCAGCCTTATATTCAGAACCTGTCCCTTACAATGGTACGCAGTATTTTTTTTTAAACTGGTTAACTGGAATGCTCGCTCCATTTTGGACGCTTCTGACGATGGAAGCGTCACTGGGATGAGCAGATGCGTATGGCTGATATTCATGTTGACACCATTGGTTCCTCATCGATTAGTGTCTACCACACTATTGGCTTTTTCGTCTTAATACTCAGCGATTAGATATCATTGACTGTGTACATCTCATGCGCTGCACGCAACTTCCACTGGCAACGAGAACCAGGGCCGGCTGGCCCCCGAGTCCAAAACTCTTCGGTGACCGACCTCTCATCTAAAAATGTACAGGTTGGCATCTGTGAAGATAAATATTCGTCGATCGAGCTTGACGCGGCTTCAGCCGCCGATGACACTGGTGACTGGTGACCCAAAGTCTGTTCACCTCCGGTCGCTTCGCTGATCAACATTGTTTTTGTTTCTACGACCTGTATTTTCCCACTACTGAAAAATGGTCTGCTCCATATTGCATTATAATTTACATTTGTGTAACTATTCTTACTGGCTGAGTGGCTGCACCCTGTTGTTGCATCCGCGTGTAAAATCTCTCAGAAGCCATTAGTAATTTCTACGGGTTCTAAGTATTTTCCCGAGTTACGAGTATTTTCTTTTTTTATATTATCACCTAAACAGAGGCTTTGCGACTAAACTGTTCTGAATTATACGCATAAAATCACGACTGTACTGTCGTAAGGGCTAGGCAGAGATGGGTTGTTCTGAATAGTTTGGATTTGGATGTCCTATGGTAAGCATATTATTTTACATTTCGGCAATGAACATTTTTCGGAGCCAGTCTACTCCCACAACCTTTAAGAAGCTCGAGCAAATTTGTTTGAATTATCGCGAATTTGACCTATTTGAGTGTCCTGTGGTAAGCATATTATTTTACGAAACTTCACCAATGAACAGTTTTCACATCCATTCTACTTCCGCAGCCTTCAAAAAGCTTTGCACAAAAGGACAAAACACGTAACTAAGTACGGTCGCGAGCCTCATCTGGCACAGGTCGACACAACAGGCACAAGTGACACCGCTTGATACATATCGATGCATATTCATGGCGACGCGACAATCAAACGCTCTTTTTTATGTTTTGTTTTGTGAACACCCTGTGTTTGTTACACATGGCGTGTGCGGATGAGGGATATATTCGCATTTTTTTATATATTACTGTTGCCCTGGCTCGTTTTACTGTCGAACTCAAAACAGAATATAATTAATCGTTCTGTTACTGGTAAAAAACATAAAGATGGTCAAAATCAAAAAAGTTTCTCTGTAACATACCTACAGAATGTACAATATTAAGAAATAAGACAAATATAAAACTTAACTGTGAAAAGTAAAATAAGATTTAGTAAAAAAAAGTCCATCTTTCCAGGGCTTTGTTTTCAAAATATTCAATAGAGTTTTCGTTACAAAATAAATATTTTGACATCCTTCCTTATTCAGAAATCAAAAGGAAGAACAAGTAACTTAAACTAGTGAAAACCGAATGACCCAACCGTTGTATGTCAAATTATTATGTACACACGGCCACATATCAAGCTATACATTTCCAGTATAAGCTGACCTCGCATTGTACGGAAATCCTACAAACTATACAATGCGAGATCAGCATAAACTGGAAATGTACCTATATCTTGATTTGTAGTCGTGTGTACATTCATGGATCATCATCATCTTCATTTCAGCCGAAAGACGTCCACTGCTGGACATAGGCCACCCCCAGGCACCGCCACTTGGACCGGTTCTGTACTTCCCACTTCTGTGCATCCAGCGCATTCCTGCGGCCTTCACAAGGTTATCGGTCTATCTTGTAGGAGGCCTTCCAACGCTACGTCTTCCGATCCGCGGTCGCCACTCCAGAACCTTTCGGCCCCATCGGCCATCTGTTCCATTGCCACTTAAGTTTGGCAATTCTACGGGCTAAGTCGGTTCTTCCTTGGTTATTCTACGGATCTCTTCATTTTTGATTCGATCACATAGGGAAACTCCAAGCATAGCCCTCTCCATTGCCCTTTGGGTGACTTTTAGCCTTCTGATAAGGCCCATTGTGAGCGACCACGTTTCAATGCCATAGGTCATCACTGGCAACACGCACAGGTCAAAGACTTTCGTCTTGAGACACTGCCGACGAGAAGATATTGCGATTCATGGATACCGAGCATTAATGTTCACATCGTAATTATGCCACACACCTCAAGAAATATTCACTGTACCTACACAGCCAAGTATAATTAGACCTCCGCACGATTTTCCACATAAAAGACAATTACTTCATCTGTAATAGAAAATGTGTCACTTGTAAAAGTATTTCTATTGAACTAAATGGTACGTACGTAAGTAACGTTTCTCTTCAGCTTTATGTACCTACAGAAATCAGATTGGAAAGACATTTTCATCACTTTTTTCACTTTATGTTTCTCATGTACCTAGTTCTCACAAGAACTAACGCAAGTAAATACTGTCGATATCGAGAACCTATAATTTATTCCAGACTAACGTGTCACTCGACCTTGCCAGCGATGTATCAGAAACACGGCACCGCGCAAAAAACAAGACAAATTGCGCTATTTGTTCGCGATTGTCCTCCCGATACCGTGCCCAGTTAGCTGATATGAACAATGGATGAAATATACGTTAGTAAATTATTTATTATTATTGTGTCAATGTTGTGCAAGTGTGCATACATTATTAAAATATATGTAGTATATTTTTTCAGATATTAACAAATGCGTACAATTATTCGGTTTTACTTACAGGTCAATATATCTACTACCTATAGGTACTAAGAAAATTCAAGTCAAAATCTCATCTCAGTCATCAAGTCTCACTTGTTATGAAATGAAATGAAATAAGTAAAGTAAAAACTATATTCTGTAAATAGGATATCGGAATCACTTTTACATGTCATATAAAAAATAAGCTAGATGAGGTCGGTGTTTCCATCTGACTACTCTGAGAAGTAAGGCCGAAACAAACTCTGAGGTCGTAGTCTGTTTTACAAATCCAGACATAATCTTGTCAAAGACTCATCTCATCAAGTCAAAAACTTGTCAAAAATGAAGGTAAATTGATTGTATTTTTGACAGATTAAGACGGATTTCGCCCTACTGTCCCTGTTTAAAAAAAATACTCTATAGGTATAAAACTAGAATACCATTATTCATCACGAGGAAGGTCGCCTTAATACAAGATTTCAAAATGATTAAACATAGAGCAGCTTCTGTCCACGCAGAGTAAATAGTTCAACTCGGTGAGGAGTTAAAACCAGGATAAATATTATTACACTAAATAGTTTCCTGAAAAAGCAACAAGTTGTTAATTTATAACAATTACGTTAAAATTTAGGACCACTTGTCAAGAGCAGGCTTGGACGAATTTTTATTTTTGTGCATATATTTCACTAAGCACAGACAGTTTTATTTGAAAGTTTTTATCACGTGGAGCTGTGACATAATAGCTCGTTTTAAACGTATTCAAAAGGCTATAATAATAGGGATTAAGTTTATTATCATACGCTTCGTTTAAATCGATAAAAATACAAATACTTATCAACATCGAGGTACTGCGCCCTCATTACGCATAACGGATAACAACCTTTACCAAGTAAAAAATCCTTCAATATAAAACGTCGCCCGACGACCTAAAGGCATAAAAATAAGAGGTTTACCCTTATTAGTGTAAAAATAATAGAATACCTTCACATTGTATTAGGTATTGCCTTCGACTTTGTATGTTTTTTTATTGGTATTACGAAAAAATCCATTATATTCTATTTTGGGGTCACGTTTAGTCAGGGTTTTACTTGGAGACACTTTTGTTAATATAGAACGTAGGTTTTACGACCGTTGCCTTGACCAGCAGGGCGTCGACCATCACATCGTCGTACAGTAGTCGCAGTTATTTGGGAATGATGAAATAATTCACCATTTCACACGATTATTTTAATAAAACGTGTTTCACGTTCTATGGTCACGGCCGCCGGTGGCTGGCACATTATATTCCACCAACGAACGTTTCAATACACTCCTATTTCGAATTTAACGTAAATTTTGAATGATAAGTACATCAAATGCTCCAAATCTTCTTGGTATTTCTTTGAATACTTTCTTTTAGGCGTTTTTGCAAAATATCGTGTCTCAGTGGTCGAGCACAAAAATGTAAATAAAAAAGACGCAGACCGGCGACGAGAATCAACTTTAGCTAGTCACATTGTCATATTAAACAGATTTTGAACCCTTTAACCTCTGTTTTACTTATATTCGCCTCACTAAAGCAATAACTGAGGCACTCAGCCTCATAATGAGTCCGTAGGTGATAATTAATAGTTACAGTTACAATATAGCAATAGATCGCATCGCATTGACGAACCACGTATCACAAACATACGGGTTATGAGCGGCTACACTATCAATTATTCCCGTTTCTAATAGCAACGATATGAGCTGAGGACAATTCAAGTTGGAAGAGAAAGCGTATGACGGAGAAAACTCTGGCAGTGCATTCAGTATTTTGGTAGAATTTATTTGTAGGAACAATAACTACCGACCGTCACTGACGCCATTACTTTGGCCAAGCATAATTTCGATAGTATTCATTTCTGTGGAGTTCATTACCATCTTCATTTCAGCCAGAGACGTCCACTCCTGGACATAAGCCTCCCCCAAGCGTCATCCCATCGGTCCTGTGCTTCTCGCATCCAGCAGATTCCTGTGACCTTCACAAGGCAAAAAACAGGCACTTAAGAAATTCTTCTTCTTTTTCATGCGTTCATTTTTCGTGCCATGTAAACTTCTTTTGCAATGTCTCACTCTTAAACGTTTCTATTTTACTTCTTTATTGTTCTAAAGTTTTGTCCCAGAGCACAGGACGTTTCGCAACTAAGGATTTCAATAAAATAATATGTAAAATTGTCAGCCGTATTTTTTGCACAACAAGCAATGCCTTAGTGATATGGCCATGCCCGTTCTTGTTAATGCGCAAAGTATTAAAAATAAAAACACTACATACACATTTTAAAATGTCAATGTCATGTCATTACATGACATTGACATTACATGACATTGACATTACACGACATTGACATTACATGACATTGACATTACATGACATTGACATTGATTAAGACATTAAAACATAACTTAGTGACCTTCTTAGTTAAAACTACAATATTTTTCCATGAAACTCCACCCGCTTTTACTCTCAACACATTATTAATATAACACTATTTATCCTTACTTTCATACAATACACTTAACGACGTCTTTCCACTTAACTTTTATGTCTTGTACCAACTTATAATGGTAATTTCGATTTACGATAATAGCGTCGCCATAATGGTTTCATCGTCAATGTCCCGTGGCATTCGTATGCGACGCACAATATTAATAAAATTATGGATTCTTATATGTATATTTTTACGCCATCATATCAGTTCGTTACTGTCCACTGCCGTGGCAAAACCCAGAAACATTTAAAAAATCGTTACAAAAGAGACTTCACCTATATCATCACGTTTAGCAATTTGATAGGCACTCAGACCATTTTACTTAGAAAGCGGATGCTGCTTTATATATCCCGATTTTTATAACTGCGCCTGTGAACGGCAAAATTGTACAGTGTATGTGGTTTAAATAATAACAATAACGAATTAACGAATAATAAGGCAGAACTGTGGAGACGAGACGAGTTGTGTGTGTAGACCTTATTAAGAGGCGTCGGGGCTCTGAGGAGGAAACCGGGGGGGGTGAATTCAACACTAACAACAGCCTACGATTTTCACAGCTCCAAGTGCACAGTTATAAAAATCGAGTAATTTCTTTACAACATATTCACACTTGTTAAACTTAAAATTTTAAGGTTTTGAATACGACGTTTTTGGCTATTTTGTATTAGTATGTATATTTTGTCAATTTCTTTCTTTTCTTCTTCGGGATTCTACAGTCATAGAACAGAACCAGCCAATCCACAATAATGAAAATTGGAGCACCGATAGCATTATTTTTCTCTTTAAGTCAGACTCGAGGGTTTGTTTCTAGTAAATCTGGATGGAAATGCGAGCTCTAGCAATAAGTTCAAATTGCTCTAAGAAGATTCGCTAGATATTGCCTGACTAGTAATTTATCTCAAGTACAGAATTGGAATCGTTGAAGTGGAGTCCATATTGCATTCCATAGCTTTTTAAAACCCGTCATTCTTTCTTGATCCTGCATTGAAACTATCCTGTGCAGTGTTTGCATTTCATTCTCAAATCTCTAATTTTCGTACAAGACATAGATTAATAATACGAAAACTCCGTTTTCTTTTCTGCGTCTTGTTGTTCAACCTGGCCTAAGTTTTCAAGTCAAGCTTATCTTTATTATTAGTCATTGTCAGTCAGTTATTATCTTTTTTATTATTAAGCTTTTATTTCCAACACAATTTGTCAATAAATATTCTTACAATAAACATAATTTTTACAAAATTCAATACCTACAGTAACCTAATCTGCTTAACACGTCGGATCCGGGTTCACAATAATTCAATCGTCATCCTGAGGATGCCTCGTTGAGAGGTGAAACACGTGTCGATCTCTTACAGGGTTCTTTATGACTCTTTAAGAACAATTAAGCGGATTCGATATAATTTTTACAATGTAAATATTTTTGTACTATATAATTAACTATTCAACATTTGTAGTTGAGCTTGTATATGTTAGTTATTGGGCGTTGGCGTGTCTTTGCAACACGAAGGCCTCCTCCACACATTCCAGTCTACCCTCTAATCTTTCATGATCTCTAGCCATAAACCGATAATAGATAGAAGTATTCAAATAATAACGCGTCATTTACCATTACTGTGCCGTAATGGATTCTCGTATAACCGAATCAATCGGCTATGAAATCAATCACACATTATAATGTATGGTTAATGACGTCCATGCTCATCTGATCCAGGACATTGATAAACACGATTGATGGTCGAATCATTGCAGTATATTGCAACCAATTTCCGTTATTTGTGTTATTAATACAAACGCTTAAGTAAGCCGAGTAATTAAGAATTTTAAAAACATAATATCATACTGAAAAAATGCCCTGCCACAATTTGACAATTCAGCTAAAGATCACGCGAAAAATATTGGGCAATCGCTTCAGATACAAAATTCTTATAGTGTTGCTTTCAGGTTTTGTGTAAATTATATTATACGTAGAATTTTCATTTAGTGTGTGGGTGGGATCCATGTTTCTGTATATTTCTAAGTACTATGAATGTATTCCTTAAACGCACATGAAAACTGTGGGAAAACACTACCTACCTGCAGTGATAGCCTAGTGGTGTGACCGTCGGACTGCTAAATCATAGGTCTCGAGTTCGAACCCAAGGTACGCACCTCTTCCCATCCTCAAAAAAAAAAAAAAAAAAAAGGTACGCACCTCTGACTTTTCGGATTCATGTGCGTATTGTATAATTATCACTTGCTTCAAAAGTGGTGTAGGAAAACATCGTGAGGAAACCGGCATGCCTAAGAGATATTTCTCGACGGCATGTGAAGCCAAGTTAGAGGCCCATGGGCGGCTTTAAAACTCGATACCACGTTAGTCACTAACCACACGAAAAGAAGAAGACCTACAATATAAGGAGTACTATTATGTAGTTTGCATAATTAACATAATATTACAATTCCACGCAATACGCAGGCATCCCACGTATCATCGTACCTATAAATACCCATATAAAACTAAACTACCCACTTACCCAGAACTACAGAACTGTCTTGTATCGAGTATCCCTTCGATAACTAACAAACAATTAAAACAAGATTACCCTATAAATGTTTACGCAATGTTGGTCCCCGAAACTTTACTTCTTCGTGGCAGGGACCATGGTGGGACACGATGTTACAGAACCGAGGTCAGGATACTGTGAGCGCGTGAAGGGACCTAACGCAATTTATTAGTAGTATACCGGGATGTATCTTGGAAATGATAGAATTGGCAATTTTTTTTTTTTTTTGCCTGTCTATCCTTAAAATTAAGGTTTTATGGACTCCTAATTTGGTCCATGATGGCTTTAAAAAACGATATGTTTTTCTTGTAGGTTTCTGAGGATGTCTTTCTCAAATTCATCCCTAAGTTTTCTTTTTCGTGAAGTAAGTTGGTTTCATGACCTTGTAGTTTTTTTCTTGCATTTCAGATCCTACACCGTCTTTCTGGCTTTCGTGTATTGTGTTGGAGCCAGTTAGATTTATAGTGTTTTTTTTTTCAAGCCATGTTAAATAAGGTCCATTAGGACACGCAATGTATATTAAAAAAATGCTTTTATTGATTTAGGCCAATTTATGGTAAGCCTTTTATTGCGTATTAATTATAATAAGATTATATCATAATCATTTATACATGTAACTATTTAAATGATCAAATAATCAATTAATATACAATCATTATATGATCAAACAAGAACGTTTTCCAATGTAAAACTTTACGGTAGAAAAAATAATTTTAATTGCGGGAATATTTACTTACCTATTTAATTTCACTCTGCACATAACACTTCTTCATAACATTAATAATTTGCCTATTTATCTCGTTTTAGTCTGCTCTATGTTAGTATGCCACTGCTGGGATTCAGCTGAATATCAGCGTATATCAATATTTGCCTAAGCTTGACTCCCATTTATGCAACCATGACACGCAAACTGCACTTTGGTTGTTCTTCATTTGAATTTGAGTATATCATGGTCATAGTGTCAACGGCACCAGAGATTAGGTACAAAACAATAAAGTGCAATTCAGGTAGCACAGCGCTAATTACCTACAGTTATAATCACTTACAAGTTGCACCTACAGTTATAATCACTTACAAGTTGCACCTACAGTTATAATCACTTACAAGTTGCACCTACAGTTATAATCACTTACAAGTTGCACCTACAGTTATAATCACTTACAAGTTGCACCTACAGTTATAATCACTTACAAGTTGCATCTACAGTTATAATCACTTACAAGTTGCACCTACAGTTATAATCACTTACAAGTTGCCTCTCTTTCTATCGCGGAACTCTTATATCTTCTGACTACGACGCTCACTGAATTGTTCCGACAAGACGAACCCGCCGCGTGTAGCTTCATACCTAAAATGCGGAGTGCGCCTTCTGTACTATTCAATGATGGGACTGAATGTATGGGATCAAACAAGTTACCTCCCCACCACCACTTTTGTTTGGGTGGTGAATCGGGAAGGTGGCGAATCCGATACCATTCAAATTACAAAACCCATGCACTCTACGTGCCCAAAAATCTGCCTAATCTATCCATTCATATGTCTACACTATCGCTCTAGATTTTAAACTGTCGCGGCAAAGTTATGCGAATGCGAAATAAAAGTGGGTGACATGAAACCGTACTGTATAAAACTTTAAACGTCGTTATAAACAGTTAAACACATTACCCTGCTTTGCGTCGCGTTGGGTAAAAAACTCATAATTGACTATCACCTACGGGTGATAGTTTTGGCGTGAGATTTTTAGATTATTTTATGTCGGAACGGTATACAAATATGGCAAGTAAAATGTAGTAAATATTCAGAACCACCAAAATATGCAGAAAATGGAATGCCTGTAGGTTAACACTGGACTCACGGCCAGTATCGAATTAAATTAATTATTTGTGTTTTTGTTTTTTTTAAATTGTACGCCTCGTCAGGCAAAACATGTATGGACTTTTACCTATATTTAAGATCTTGCATGCTCGATTTGTGTGTAAACACATGTTTGACAAATAAATTATCTTTTATCTTTATCTTATCTTTTATCGCGGGGGAACAGTAGAAGATGTATTGGATTTAATTATAATAAATAAACCAAACATTGTTTTTTATGCTTTAACCTTCCAAAATGAATAATCCTTTTGTCAGCTCGTGCCGCATGGTAAAAAACTTCGAAACTAACGCCATTACTTTCAATACATTACATAAAGTACCATAAAAGGCGATGTGTGACCGCACCTGTAAATCTCGACCCCTCATCTAACAATACTTTCATAGAGGTTTTTTCTCACAATAACCGCTAGAGTGGAAAATCCCTTCTCTAGAGGTAACAAGTACCAGCGTGGGACAACTCAATAAATCTGTTTGGCCTATAATAGAGCTGGGACACTGAGATTTTTTAAACCGTTTATCCGAGATAGTCGAATAATAATGATGATTTCTACCTTGACAAATCCACGAGAACCCTGTTCTGTGGGCTTTTATATGCTCATCTTTTATGGCTCAGATTGGTTCAGATTGGATTGGTTACAGATTTCGCTGCCTATATCATATATCCGGCTAACGCCGTAAAGAAAATGTGCTCCTAGTGCTAGTCTTGGGATAATTCATGCATTCATGCATAATTATCTTTCTCAATGTATTCTAGTTGGCTTCTAACATGCCTAGGAACACATGTTGTTAGTACAAGCAAGAGCAATAAACGACAAGTGACATACGCCAAACCAGATTTCTCTCGTTAGTATGGCTTGGGTCCCGGCGAGCTGTGCGAAGACCTAAGACCAGGTCTTCTTCTGTACCGGTGAAACATTGGGATATAATCAATCAATCTATTTCTGCAATCAAATTAAACAAATGCCTATGCACACAACTTCGTTAAACGACATCTAGATAATGAATAAATGAACTTTCATTTTATTTTTTCATGTCATTTTGTCTGTCACCTTTAGTTTGTTTTTGTTTTTGTGTTTGTTTTTGACCTCGATAACCTTGGAGTACGGATCTCTGATATCTAACGAACCATTATAAGTAATTCTGTCAGTTGGTTGTAGATTTGTTCGCTTGAAATATATCGCTCAACTCAACAAAATCGCGTGTTTTAAGAAATTTCATAAATCTTGTAAGTTCTGTCAAGTATGTTGTTATTATCATTGAAATATTTCAAAAACAGCAACTTGTAACTTGTCAAACTTTTACGACAGTTTCTCGACATTATAAACACGAAAGTCTTTTTGTTACAAACCTTGTTTATATTGCCAGCAATTTGAAACTTATAATTTGAATAACATTCAAACTTTTAAACAAAATAGTGTACGATTAAAAATGCGTTTAGTCGAGTATTACTGACCCCTCACTAGGCTTTTCGAGAGACTATTGTAATTTCCGTCGAATTTTCGGTGAAAAATGTCCCAAGGGTCGTTGTATGTCACTAACAATAAGGGGCATTCGACGGCCCATCGTTAAGGTGCTGATAGATATGTACGTGGAAAAGATGACAGTAATTTTTTAATATATTTTAATACCATCATATACTTTTTCCTTTTCATAAGAGTAAGAATATGTATTAAAAACAATGTTTTGTACGATATGATTGTATCACAATTTTTAAACGACGTGAGGGAATGTCTAAATACTTTGTTATTTGTTAAAGTCAAGATAAGTCAAGATTTCCAAGTTGGAAACCAAAATGAAGAACCGTGAAAATTTTGAAAAGGTAAGTGAACGATATTTATTTACAACGTTTAACACACTATGCTCCACTTTGCAGTAATAACCTCTAACACATGAGGTACTTGTACTACTCAAGATCAATCTGCCAATTCTTACCACGGAAAAAACCCACAATACACGAGACAACAGTACAAAACAATTGGAACATTCCACGATATATTTTCAATTTTTATTTTCCTTAACAAAGGTCAACAATCCGTATCCTATTTCGTTCTCAAAACCCCCACAATCCTTATGTCAATACCGATACTTCACAGACAATAACCGATATTATTGACAGAAGCCCCCAACTTTCCTATCGAAGGTCCAAGACAAAGCCCCGAAAATCGGTCGGACCTAAATCTTGACTAACGATGCGAAGACACGAAACAAAATTTGTCTTTTACCAGAAAAGTTTCATTTATCACCAATGCGTCACGATGTGTGCTAATAACAAATATTTTTTTTAATAATAAACCTTACATAGAAGTCATAAAGTCGATAATCCCTTGTGTGGTATGGTCGAATATGCACAAAAAATCTCCTAAGTAGGGCACAGTTGATGCGTTAATAATGATATTGTGTGAAAAACAAATAAGCCGCGGAATATCTACAGGGCTATTTTAGATAATATTTTATGGAAGGAATCTTACGTCTTCTTGATTTCCACGCCCCATTCGACAATGGAGGAAAACTCGAATTTTTCCATTTCATAAAAGAGTGTGGGTAAAAAGATAGACGTACTTAGGTCGCTACCGTCACCTTATTCCTGGTAATACTGAACTGTTTCATTTAAAAAAAGAAAAGAAGGAAAACAGAAAGAAAAGAAAAAAAAATATCCAGGTTTAAGGCACACAATATTCACACAAATACAAAAAACAGAGTCGCTACTGTCACCTTATTCTTGATAACACTGAACCGTTTCATTCAAAAGAAAGAAAAAAAAGAAAATACCTAGGATAAAGCACACAATATTCACACAAATACAAAAAAAGAGAAAAACCACTGGCACTTTGTTTGCACCTCATACCTACATATAAAGGGCCTGTCAAATTGATAAAATCCTCGAGTTTTCCTATAAAGAACTCAATATTGATCTACTACGGACACTGGTAGACACAATAATCTAAAATCAAACTACCTAAAACACATCTCAGAAAATTTCAAATCATTACAAAGAATCACATTTATGTCGTAAGCCATAAAAAGATTACAGATAATCAAGACATCGATCTGTCAGTCCCTCTGGGATCCAATTTTATTGCTGGCAATAAAACACGTGGTGTGTAGACCAAGTTTATCTGAATCACTTGCCTATCAGTCTTGAAGTATATCGGTACTAAAATGAGGATTCTCAAAGTTTCCTGAAGGCAGGATGATGATCAGTTTTATTTACCTGCCTGAAAGGGTTTTATGAGTCGTAAAGTGTTAGTTAACTATTCCAGAAGTTATTGTAATGGATTTTCTTAAATATATGTTACCAGCTGCGCCCCGCGGTTTCGCCCACATAAGTCGCGATCCCGTGGGAATATCGGAATAAAAAGTATCCTGTGTCCTTATCCAGGTCATTGTCTACCCATGAGCCAAATTTCATCCAAATCTGTTTAGCCGTTTTAGCGTGAAAGCGTAACAAACAAACAAACTCACTTTCGCATTTAGGTATAATATTAGTTAGGAATATAAAACCATATTTTCTTTGGCTTTTTCCAAGTTTGCGGCATACGGGGACAACGTACAATTAGAAAAAAATATCATGGCCTTAGAAAATGTTAATTAAATTGTATACTCGCCTAAATTCTAACATTTACAAAACAAAAACAGTTCTTATAAAATAATGGGGCATACTTTTTCTTTGCAGAAGCCTATTAAAATTGTGCCATTTAATATCAATTGAATGTCTTGCAGTAGTTCCATGACCTTGGATTCTCATTACGCCAAGAACAGAATCATTATTATCATTTATTATTAAGATTTTAACTATTCCGTGGTCCCGGACTTTTGGGAGGCGTACGAGGAGCCGAAGTCAACTTGCAGAGGCCCGTTAGGCGTTTTTAATGAAATGAGGCACCAACCGACGATTATCAAGATTATTATTATTTTGTTACTTTTTTTTATTAAAAAAAAAAGTTGTTTAATTTAATTTGTAAATGTCCGATTTAATTTGGTAATACAGCCAATTTGGTTTCCTACTGTTCGTTTAATATTTATAAATTACCCTCATTTTCTCGTTTTCCCCTTATGTAATCGTTGTCTAGCCAGGATTTTACGAAATAGTCATTACACTTGTGGATATTTTCATTACTGGGGTAGTGTTTTTGTTGGCTTAAGTTAGGGAGACTAAAATAATGAATATTTGCAGTCTTATTACTGTACTTTACTGTAATTACCTACTTTCTTATGAATAATATACTCGTATAAGATGACAGGCAAACTGTAGTCTCCTTTACAATTTTTTACTTTCTACTGTGCAAAACATAATTGTGGTGTTTATTCTTTAGCTCGATTAGTGCCACTCAGACTTAATCTATTCAGATCTACACGTTTTTTCTAACAATGACTTAGTCCATTATCTTCCATTCTTAGTACAGTGACTTAAGTGTGCTTAGAAGTAGTGTCGTATAATCAAGGCTTAAGTTCTCCCTGAACCCTATAATGAAGTAGGAATAACGGTGAGGTTTACAAAGACTGTTGTGGTTCTGTTTGGCGTCTGAAGAAAAACTGATTACGTGAGGATCTTAAACAATAACTTCAACTTTTAATCTTGGAATTTATTTTTTCAGCTTGTGATCTTGAGAAATTGATAGCTCTGTCATTTGTATTTGTATATTTTTTTCCCAGCATTATTGCATAACTGCAGGCTGTCACCTTGTCCCTTAATCTGTCGACTTTGCCTTGTGAGTCGTTTCTGCCTTCAGAACCTCGTGTTTTTCTAAGATCGCTGCACATCGTTGTTGTTGTTTCATTGTATTTATTTCCATCAGATCAAATAAAATACACGTTCATTTCCTTTTTCTATTGTATTCTGTCAATTTCAAATTCTGTGTGTAAAAAATGATATGTTATTGCCACACCATTGTTTGATCATTATTCAGATTAAATTTTACCACATTTTGACCTCTATCAAAAACATAAAAAAGTAAATGAATACTTTACCATTTACCCCCTTGTTCATAATCGCTGCCTGTTTATTCATACATTTTTGACGTTTATAAGACTCTTTAACTTTAATCAACGTTTATGAATAATTATTGTCTTGATAAAAACTGAGAAATTTACTGAGGCATGCAGACGGCATGTAAAGCCAAGTCAGAGGTCCATGGGCGGCTTTAAAACTCTGACACCAGGTTAGTCGCTAACCACACGAAAAGAAGAAGAAACACACTGTGCTCTACAGCTGAGTGTCTTAGGATCTGAAATGATATGGCACAGAGATTCTTAAGCCTAATCTTACAACAATACAAAACTGGTCCGGAAACAGGCGATGAAAAGAGATCCTTATTTATATATATCTACGAGTATCTATACTAATAATAAAGCTGAAGAGTTTCTTTTTTGTTTGTTTGAAGGCGCTAATCTCTTTAACTATTGTTTCATCCCGCTAATATAGCAACTACCAGTAGGATTTGAAAAAGTATTTTTGCATATTAAAGCCCAGTTCTTGAGGAAGGCTATTTAAATAACGCTACAATCCGTAGGAGCCGAGCAAAAAGGGAAAAGATAGAAAGAACTCTAAGGGAAAACAAAGTAATAGTGCGGGTGGGCGATGCAACGCGACGCGGTGGCCGAGGGAGTTGCTAAAAAACGTGGCTGTTATTTTAGTATATTGTGCATCTTATGACTTCCACGCGAACGAAGCCGCGGGCAGTTCTTAATATAAAGCAGATTTGTACGTACGGTTACAAGCACAGCGGAATGTGACATTCCATAAAATGGAGATGTAGGATGCAATTTAAAATCTTCTCACTTCACTTCTTAAAAAGGAGAAAATAATTTTAGTTAGGTTCATGAATTGCTTTCTAACCCTTAATTCTAATTATTTCTGGCGGTTATTATTTATTGACAAGGCGTATACATATAATACAAGATGACAGAAAAACTATAGCTACATAACAGTAAAAAACATTGCCATGTAAAAAGGTTCGGTTCAATCCCAGACTCAATTTAAAACGTAATAAAAAACAAAAAGAGATTAAAATAAATGAGAACAATAAAAATAAAACTGTTCAAATACATTTTGATATCATCCACCGACTTGGCCAAGGTGATGTATATTATTTTAATTTAGTTTATAATAGGTATTTGCAGTCTTCGCCAATCATCGTCTAGGTTTTAGCGACCGGTTCAATCATCATTATCAATGTAACCTTCGACGGAATAAAGATGAAAAGGTGTAGAAAATGAACATCGCATTCGCCAGTCTTTGCAATTACAAATGTTTATAGGCGACAGTAAAGTTACATCAGTATTTTTACACTACTTCTTAAGCCTGCCTCTAAGGTCTTGTGGTCGCATGCGCTACTGATGAATAACCATGAGGTTTTTTTTTTGGTTGTGAAATTATCAAATAACTTCTCCCGCTCTGGGTGGAGCGGGAGGGCGATAAAAACCCCGGGTGGGTTTTAGTCAGTAAGAGTCTGACACGCCCTTCCTTCAATTGCCTGTCACCGTTTCTCCGTTCGCCGTTCCTTCAGTTGCCTGCCTGCAATCCCAGACGCCCAGGGCATCTCCTGCGGTAGCTAGGGATGTGAAGGCGCGAAATTTGCCTCTCCCTCACGCATTCCACCTCCTCCTTCGCAAGCATTACTGCTTCGCAGAAGGAGGTGGGTGACGGCTTCCCACGCCCTCTCGCTCCGTACCATGGCCTGAACCAGGGCCGGACGCGAGAGATCACTGCCGCCGATCGCCTCACGAGGACACGGCGGCGCTCCGCCCAAGCCGGGTAGACCTCCACCGTATGCTCCACCGTGTGAGCATCAGGTCCAAGGTTCGATTCCCAGGTCGGGGAAAGTGTTTCAGGAATTTCTCAGTGGCAGCTCGGAATCTGAATTTGTGCTCGGTCGATGGCAATAGGCTCACCACCTGTTAAACATAACTAGCGAAATGTGAGTGTATGAATAGATAGGTACCTACTCCTCAGTCTAACCCTTCGCGGATTACAGGCGTGATGTTATGTTGTGTTTTAAGACAGTTTATTTTACCAAATCAAAACCTCATTAGACGCGTGCCTAACCTAAACAACCTCAGGCAACATCTATACAAAGTAGCTAGCAGAGTACTATAGCAGCGTTGATATTAATCTCTATATCCCTACGCACGTCAATCCTACCACATGTCAGTCACCCGCCCGTTTCGTAGCCACAAACGCTCCTTGAAATTTCAATCCAGTAAAAGCTCTTTTTCTCTGTTATATTTTAAAAGGCCATGTAGATTGTAGAGCAAGAACGAGTGGCTTGTTTGTACAAGGAGCGGGACTCAAATTCAGGAGCTATTGACCAGGAATGGAGGAAGGCTCACCTTTGAAATATTTCGCATGTTTTTGTAGTACCTACTGCTGCGGATTTTTTCTGCGTGACTGGAGGTCAAAGGTCGATTTCGCCGGTTTAGTCGGTCAGGGTATTATTAGAATAAAAATACCGTTATTAACAATGTTACTGTGAATATAGTTTATGCCGCAAAGGTACAGTTATGACCATACATATATTACTAGTATAGCTATCTATATGGTGTAAATCTTCTTCTTTTCGTGTGGTTAGTGACTAACCTGGTGTCAGACTTTTTAAACCGCCCATGGGCCTCTGACTTGGCTTCACATGCCGCCGAGAAATATCTCTCAGGCATGCCGGTTTCCTCACGATGTTTTCCTTAACCGTTTTTGAAGCAAGTGATAATTAAACAATACGCACATGAATCCGAAAAGTCAGAGGTGCGTGCCTTGGGTTCGAACTCGAAACATATGACTTAGCAGTCTGACGGTCACACCACTAGGCTAGGCTGGTGTAAATAATGATTATTCTAATTATCTATCTACTATGGACAGTTTGGCAATATTTAATTTCATGATTCTTTCATTAAAATCTGCTCTCAAGAACAGAACGAATAAAAGTTATCATCTGTGGAAGACATATAAAAGTAGCGGCACAAATAAACTCGCTTTAAATAAATATATTAGATTTTTTGAAAACAGGTTTTAATGAATGAATCATGAAATCAGATATTATTGCCGAACTGTCGACCGTAATTTATTTATGAACGTGACTGAAAGATATTTAAAAAAAAAAAACGATCTAACAACAATAACTTGACAATCATCGGCGTTGTGGTTTTAAAGGTTCCGTACCCAAAGGGCACCAACAGGACCATGAGGCGCCGCTGTCCGTCCGTCCGTCTGGCTGTATCTTTTGAACCGTAATAGGTAGACTAGTTTAAAGCCATTTGATTGGGTGAAACCAATGCTTTTTATTAATGCTGAAGTGTTAGTAAACCCTCGCACAAAACAGTCGTATTAAATAAAGGATAGGTATTCACGCCAGTTCTTTCACCACCAACACACGGTAGTCACGTTAGATTAGCTATCGCAGCCTGTCTGAGCCCGTCAGATAATTTGTGCGAAAGGACCAATTTGACATAGAATCTATTTTCTACAATTTATGCTTTCCTATAGTTAAAGTAAAAAATACTTGTAAACAAGTGAAAAATAGAGGACTCACCAAGGGTATAAAAAGATGCTGCATTAAAAAACGAACACTATACTTGAAATACCATCTTTATAAACATAACATGAAACAAAACAAAAAGAATTATGACAACTATACGCAAATCTTGAAGAAATGTATTCACAAGGCTCAGCAGATTAATAGCTTAAACTATATGAAAAAGGTCAAAAACACAAGTAAAGCCGCCTGGAATTATTTATATGATTAAAACAAACACAGATAGTGATATGACGAGTGCCTCTGAAATTGACAAAATTAATGCTAATAGTAAAATTTATGACAATCCGAACCAAATATGCGACTTATTTAATGACTACTATATATCTCAAACAAAACCGACCAACAATACTCATAAAAACATGCAATATGACATGCCCACTCCTCAAAATCCTAAAAGCATTTTCCTTACTCCGATAGATGAATCAGACGTATATAAAATAATTCATAGTCTTAGAAATACCAACTCGACTGGGTATGACGACCTGAGCACTAAGATGTTAAAAATGTGTGCGCCGAGTTTAGTATCCCCCTTAACCCGCATTATAAATATGTCTCTGACAGAAGGAGTATTCCCAACGCCGTTAAGAAGGTCGATTGTTAAACCACTGTATAAGAAAGGTGTAAAAACGGACATGGGTAATTACCGCCCAATAACTTTAATTCCAATCCTATCCAAAATCTTTGAGAAAGTAATGTGCATCAAAATAGAGAACTTTTTAACAGCACGTGATATAATTAAAAAAGAACAATGTGGTTTCAGAAAAGGGAGTTCAACTGCTCTGGCATGCTTTGCGCTAATAAAACATATAACTGAAAGCTTAAATAAAAATTCTAAAATATGTTGCGTATTCCTCGACATGACGAAAGCCTTTGATTTTGTCTGCCATAAAACACTACTTTCAAAGCTTGAGCACTATGGAATACGAGGTAAAGCCAATGACTGGATCAAAAGTTATCTTTCGGATAGAGTACAATGTGTGGAAATAACAAAAACTTGTAAAAATCGACAAAACACCTTTAGGTCAGAATATAAACAAAATAATTATGGCACGCCCCAGGGTAGTATCTTATCCCCAGATCTCTTTAAAGTATACATTAACGACTTTCCCGAAGCGATAGGGAAGGAGTGCATACTATTCGCTGATGACACTACAATAATTATTAAGAGTGATAATTACAAGGATTTAGAAAACGAAATCGTCGAAGCTATGGATAACGCAATCGGCTGGCTAAACAAGAATAACTTAAAAATAAATATGACTAAAACAAATATAATACAATTTCAGACATACAATGCAAACATAAATAAACTAAACATTCTTTTATAAAGAATGTTTCTGAAGATTCTCACTTAACCACTGTCGAAAATTGTGTATTTTTGGGTATAACAGATTGTAATTGGAAACCACACATAAATAAAATTATTGTTAAAATAGATCGATTTATATATGTCTTGAAAAGAATTAGACAAACAATTAACTATGATAGTGCAATGTTAGCGTATCATGGTTACGTATCATCCATACTTAGATACGGTATTATAATATGGGGTAATTCAGTAGAGTTTGACAGAGTTTTCAAAGCTCAGAAAAAATGTGTCAGACCAATTTGTGGAGCTCATTTTCTAGACAGCTGTAAGCCACTATTTCAAAAACTAAAAATTTTACCTTTGCCATGCTTGTATATCTTTGAAATGTGTATTTTTGTTAAGAGGAACTATAATTTATTTGAAACTACCATTACCAGACCAAATTGCCGATCATCACGCCATAAAGATAGACTTCAGCTACCACCAATAAAACTAATATTATTTAAGAAAAATACATACTGCATGGCCATTATAATATACAACCATTTACCAAATAGTGTGCAAGACCTACCGCTGACAATGTTTAAAAAATATATTTTCAAACTGCTTCTACTGAAAAGTTATTATACGATTAAGGACTATTTAGAAGATAAGTCAATAGAATCTGTAGTTTGTGAGTTAAAATAATTGACATTATAAGTATGTATAAATTTGCACGCCATCGTTTTGGCAGGATATGCAGAAACAAAATTATTGTAACACCATTATGTACCATATTCTAGCAAATAAATATTTTTGATTTGATTTGATTTGATTTGAATCTTAGCCAACATGTAACAGCGACACATGTCCATTGCTTTGTCAGTAAAACAAGGTAGGTCTTCCTAGACCACCTACCATGTATAAATTTTATTTTTAGGGCTTTATTACTTTATAGAATAAATAATATAAATAAAACAATTATAACATGTTAATTGTTCATCCAACAGCATATATCCATTACTTTGTCAGTTAAATAAGGTAGGTCTTCCTAGACCACCTGTCTTGTTTTACTTTGTATTTTTTGGTTTTTGTTCTTTATTCCTGTATAGTATAAAAACTATAAATAAAACAAATGTATGATAACCTTCATTAAAAACTTTAGTCTCGTTTTATCTTAGGATGCTGGGGCTGAATGGAAATCAAAATCTATTTATGTAGGCAATCACATAAACTGCAGAATAGCTCAGAAATTTGTTACATTAAATTGCCTAAATAAACCTAATCGCCTTGCCTACTCTCTTCAATTATAAAAGCAAAAACTTTTTCCTTATCTAAATGACCAGCATAAACAGCGAAACCTCGAAAAAGGAAACGAAAATCTTAATTCCGATCTCCACATTAAGTGCTTATTAAAAATCTGGCGAACTGTTGTTTACGCCGTCATCCATCAAGCAAGAATGATTAATTGATAACACATTATCGGCAGCTGCGAGCTCGCTATTCAAAACGCCATTAGACTTTAAGAACGCCTTGATACGATCTTTTGTTTTTAATCTTCCCTAGTAATGAAAGTTGGGCCTAAGTATTGATTGGCTGTGAAATGGGTGGGAATTAAGGATAAGAAAATACTTCGTTATATTTAGGAGTGCAAGAGTCTTTTAGAAAACGTTTTTGAAGGAAGCACGATTTTTTTTTTTTGGTTTTTAATGCGTTTACCTTTAGCAGACTTTTGGTAGATCGACAAACTGTCTTTAAAACATACGGATGAATATCAGAATTTTACATGGAAAGACTGTCATTTCACCTTCAATATCGAATCAAACTAAATCTAATCTTAATCGAAAGCTCAGTTTAAATCCAATGTAAAAGTTAATAGAAAATGTTAAACACGGTTAGCCACACCCAAATTCACGCAACATCAAGGCGTGAACCGATGCCTTACCAACATTAAAAACAAAGTTGAAACGTCTCATTTTTCCCTAATTGCCTCATATATTCACCACGTGTATAACAGCTTTACTTAATCACTGCGCTTCCAATACATTCCCGATCACGAATTCACAAGCTCGACGTTGATCCCTGTATCAGGCATCAAGTATTCACACAGACTGTAGGCGATGCAACCACTCGCTCACATATGCATGCATGATTCACGCGCCATTCATGAACAGTTTTAAACTTTAAACGCTTTATATTTTTGCTATTTGTGTTATTAACCGAGTACAATGTGAAATAGAAGGTTTTCTGTTTTGTGTTTTATGTCCCATTGCTGTTGTGTCATGCATAGTCAGAATGTGTTTTATTTTTCTTTGAACACCCGAACATTATCATAATCATCATTTAACTTGACTTCCTTATAAAGCTTTGATGATAAATATTACTGTAAATTAGAAACAACTATTCAACTAACAGCTCCTTGAAATATATATGTATATACTACATTGGTTTAGTTAATTAAATAAATTTAAACAAATAGTAAAAAGGGTTTTTATAGATATGACACTTTCTGTTTAAAAATACGATTAAGCCAAGTTAATTTTAGATTTTTACAATAGTTCCCTCTTTTATTAATGTATGTTAAAATTATCATTTATTCTTAAACTGCTCTTCGTAGATGTAACTGTTTGAGCACAATTTTTTAGTTATCCGTATATTTGCAAAGAGCCCAAACTCTAAACGTCAACGAATTATAACGTTGCTATATTGAAGAGTACAACTGTGACGTAGCATGACAACTGAAGTGACAGGTATTACGTTTAGTCGGTTACTTGACAGCTGTCTCGTCACGTGTTTTTTTTTTGTTTACCTTTATTTAACTACTTAAACCTATGGAGTATAGGTATAATTATCACCATCCACAGCTCGACTTCACCTACTGCTGAGCACAGGCCTGTCTTTTCTTGTGCCAATCCCCACTTTCCTGTGCCAGCCTCATCCAGGTTCTACCTGCGTTGGTAACAATGTCGTCCGTCCATCGCACCATCTGACGATCGACATATATATACCTACATACAATACACACACACATACACATACTATATGTTAAAGTCACTTGTCGTGCCTGTCTGTGTGACCGGGTTGTTCTTCTAAACTAGGCAACGAATTTTGATGCTGTTTTCACCACAATTTAGAATATTTATACCGGGAGGTTGAGTAAAGGCTCGTGCAGACCAGCGCGACGCGACGGCGCGACGCGACTCGAACAAAATAATTTCTAAGAAAACTTCACGGTATAACAATACGCCGTGTCGCGTCGCGCTGTCGCGTCGTGCTTGTCTGCACGAAGCTTAATGCAATCTCGATGTTTTATCAAGTCATAAAACGTTACGAAGCAGGGCCAAGTCGCTAGTGAAAAAAAAAAAGAATAACGAATATTTTCTCGAATAGATCTCTACAAATGAGTACTTAAACCTTCTAAAAGTCTTAAAACTTAAAGCAACAAACAAAACTAGTGGACAGCGATTAAAACCCACGGTCGAAGGAAACTTGACTGTGCCAACTTCACAGAGCAGTTATGACAAAAAGCCTGCACTAAATCTAGATAACAAAGGATGTTGCAAGTTGGACCGTGAGTAAGTAAATCTGTAGCGGAGTGTGTCAGTTTATTAAATGCAGTAAGACAGGTATCTTCTTGTTCTTTTGCTTTGTTCAGATGTTTCATATTACATTAGATAATATGACAATAGTTTCGTATCTGAATGAATGAATGAAAATATTCAACATTCTAAAACATTTATAAAAAATATTTCTACTTAACATTTTAAATTATTTCTACCAAACAAAGTTTTTAACAAAGATTATTTAAATTATTTCTAACGAACAAAGTTTTTAACAAAGTTAACCAGTACTTAATTTTTATCGCAGAACGCATTCTATTCATAGCAAAGTACTTGTAGAAGATTGCCATCGGATGAACATTTGAACAGCAAGGTTATTTCATCAAAAACAAATTAATAATTTGTAACTCTAGAATTTAATCACAGCGCAGTTTAAAATGAACGTTTTAAAGTTTTGAGCAGAGTAACTGAACTATTTTGATATTTAAATCTCGAAACTTTTATAAGAGGCACCAACTCGTTCCATAAATATTAGTTGATTATAGAAATTCATTACTAACTTGAATTGAGTATAGGTACAGGTACTACCTTTATATTTACAGGCTTTTCCCTCACCGCAAAGCAATGGCTCATATGAGAAAGAACGAACTTTGGGTATACGCCATCTTTGCTCACGACCGTGCCGTCGTGCGGTCGCATCGCTCTAGTACTCGCGCCTCGGAACAGGCGGCCTTAGGACAATAATTTTGACGTTACCAGAAATCTAACATAATCCCGGTAACATCAAAGTACTTACCCTCCGCGTTATGAGGATTCTATTTCGGGAATGCGTTTACAGGGATTTGCGGCGGGAATCAACCGAATGTAGCCACTAAACACAACGTTGCTAATTTCAACTAGCTACAAAGGTTTTAGCCTCCTAGTTTCGTCGTTAAGTTTAGTACACACTGTAAATGTGGGGTACAATTTCGTTCAAAGGGTATTTTAATAGTAACGAAAGTGCAATAAAATATAGTTCATGAAATAATATCTGTCTATCTATCTATCTATCTATATATATAAAAATCAATTGCTGTGCATTAATCTCGCAAAAACTCGAAAATGGCTCGACCGATTTGTTTTTATTTTTATTTTTTTTTTATTTTTTTTTTGAAAATGTCAACGGGACAGCCTAAAAATCGAAATTGAAATTTTGACAGGACACAATAAATTAACAGGTGCAACAGTGGCGAAAGCTCCATACAACACGATTCCTACCGGCTTCCCATCCGGTTCCGAGGTTCGCAACAGCAACTAAACCGTTATTGAAAAATGGAACAGTACATAGTGTCTACTATTGCCAAAAAATATAGTTAAACTACGGGTATTTAATTCACCATAACATTAAACAACAAAAATACCCTATTTTTAGCTTTGAATAACAAACAAAAAAAGAGTCAAAATGTGCTTTGGCTTCCTTTTTTGGCTTCCCATACAAAAATTTACACTTCGCCGCTGAGGCGCAATAATCTATTCTAGTGCTCAAAACCGCGATTGAGCTGCGCTACTACGTCCCGTTCGATCCCAAGTTGGGCTATGTGCTATTAAGTTTTTCCAATTGGAATGTCTCAGTGGCAGCCTGGAAGACAGGGTTTCTGCTCTAGTGATGCAATAGGCTCGCCTCATATTATATGGGGCTTTAATATATCACCTTTAACTGTAACTTGCCACCTTTGCCTACCCCTTTGCGGGCGAGATGCTATGTAGTGTCAAATAAATAAAGAACAAGATCTTTTTGCCCTACACTGGCGTTGATAGACTCTTGTTTTTCTACAATCGGAAAGTCGTGTTGTTTGTTCTACTTGTACGCTCCCAAAGTTAATCGCACTCTCTTAGATTTGGCACGCAGGCAATCGCTATGATGGGAACGAACCTAAACTTTTATCTTGATTCCAACTTGGACTTTATTTATTTGTAGAGATTTGTTACAAATAAGTTTATGACTTTATTGTAAAGTTAAAGTACTATATGATTCCAAAATATAAAACAGTAAGTAGAAAAGCATAACCTTTTCTGCAGCCTACGCGGTGTATAAAATCCGTCATTTGACTGATGTAGAAACAGCTCGATTAGTATACTTTAGTTATTTCCATAGTGTAATGTCGTATGGCATTTTGTTGTGGGGAAATGCGGCCGACTTTCAGGCTATATTTGTGCTGCAGAAACGTGCCATTCGAGCAATTTATAAACTAAGTAGTAGGCATTCACTGAGGGATAAATTTAAGGAAATAAACATAATGACGGTCGCGTCTCAATATGTATATGAGAACCTGATTCATGTAAAAAAGAATATAAATCTATATTCTAAACACAGCGACATTCATAGCTTAAATACTAGAAACAAAGATTTATTTCTTGTGCCGAGGACTAGGCTCCAAAAAATTAGTAATTCATTTAAGTGCCAAAGTATACGTTTTTACAACAAACTCCCAAGCCATGTCAAAGAACTGAGCCTCAATAAATTTAAATCATTTATTAAACAGAAACTATGTCAAAAAGGTTTCTATAAAGTTAAAGATTACTTAGACGACAAAAAGGCTTGGGACTAATTAAGCTACTCCAATGTACCCCAAGCAACAAACAAGTGTTTTTAGAATCAAAGACTACATGATACTATATGAGCTCATATAATTGTTTGGATTATTTTATTTGACTGTAAGTCAATTTATTTTAAATTTTGTTTTCATTTATTGTTGACATAATCTACTCATTAAAATGTTTTTATTTTATGAGTTGATTGCAATTTGTGCTTATGTAAATTATTTTTGCATTAAAGCATTATTATATAGAATCAAGTTTTTCTAACTGAACAGACAGCTGTGCTGCTGGGGAGTTTGTTGCGCCACTTCTTCTTCCCAGCTTAAGCACTAGGAAGTGGTGAAGGGTGGGCGTTTTTGGGGGACTGTCTTATGTAATTTTGACGTTCGAAAAGTGCTGATTCTCAGCCTAGTTTGAATAAATGACTTTTGAATTTTGAATTTTTTCACATCATCGACATCATTCTACGATTGTTCTACAATAAAAAAAAACGGAAGCTGCCTACTCATTATAAAAACGTGGGTACTTCTCCAATCAAATATTACTATTATTTCCGACAGCTCGGCCATCCTATATGAGTCTGTTCTCAGTTTCCTCATTGATAACACCCGCCTCTGTGGTCCAGTGGTTAGACCACCTGTCTCAGACCTAGAGATCCCGGGTGCGATTCCCAGTGGGAGCAAAATTTTCTACTCGGTTCGGTTGGTGGTACGGCCTGTTCTAAGTCCGCCTGACTAGCTACCACCATCTTATCTAAGTCTGTCGCCACAAAAACAATGTTAATAGCATTGTTGAGTTTCGGCAGTTAGAGGTAAGATAGCTAGTTCCTCTATGGTTGATTGCTTCCACCTTCGGTCTGATCATCACTTACCATCTGGTGAGATGCAGGCCAAGAGCTCCCAGCGGTGGCGAAAAGAAATAAACTAATATCATACTTTGAGACAAACATAAGTTACATTATATACTTATAATGTAACTTATGTTTGTCTAAATAAAAATAATATATAAATTAAAAAGTAAGACGAACATTAAATTACATCACGTTTATTAAGTATAAGTTGAAAATAGAAACAAACATTCAACTGTAAAACCGCCTGGTTTGGAACTTATAAATTGAAGAACAAAGTCAAAGTCAAATCATTTATTTCCAAATAGGCCCTTGTAAGGAACTTTAGAACGTCAAAATTTACAAAAATTTTAATTGATTCTAGTCGCCCCTTCCAAAAGGTAGTTTTCGTATGGAGAAGAATGGGCAAGAAACTCCATCGTTACTCTTTTAAAATATTTTACAATATTTTGTATATGTAGGTACATGAGTTATATAATTATATGTGAAGACGATGCACCTAAAAAAATATACAATAGTTAAAAAGAATTAAAAATGAAGCAACGACAGATAAATTAATTACTTATGTGACAGATACGGGTATATGGTTGTCACATATTTACAAACATTATAAAAGTAGAAAATTTTCCTAAAATTTTACAATTAATAAGTCAGTGTGTGAGGAAATAATCGCAGAATGTAATGTCATATAATAAAAAATTAAAAATTATACATCATAAATTCGCAACCAGTTTGATTTTGTCTAGATTCTAGATTATCCTATGGAGCAGGACCAGCATGTTTCCAAGCATTCTGAACACAAGATCAGTTATGGCAGAGAAACAACACTACACAATATGGTAACTTACTTAAGTTAATTGTTATTATTAGTATAACAACTAACTTAATTCACCATTATCATGGCAGATAAAATTAAATTAAATGTTACCTTTGTTTGACCAGATTTCCATACCCATTCTTAGTAAGTAAGATCTTTTGTCAGTATCATCATCATCATCATTTCAGCTGAAAGAGGTCCACTGCTGGACATAGGCCTCCCCCAAGCACCGACACTTCAACCGGTTCTGTGCTTCCCGCATCCAGTGGATTCCTACGGCCTTCACAAGGTCATCGGTCCACCTTGTGGGAGGCCTTCCAACGCTAAAGTCTGTCTGTTATATATTTAACGATATATGTTTTCACATTACAAATCATCCACACATCGCCTTTTCACAACTATGGCGAGCTTGTTTTCCAGGCAAACCAGACGAAACACAATAAGCATGTGTTACTACTCAATAAATACCGGAAAAACTATATTAAAACCAAAACCATTTAAAAGTGAGTCAACTGACGTGTTGAGCCGTGTTCTGTTTAATTACACGCAAACATTTTAATTACATCGTCCTTAAATGCGAATGTATGTCACATGACGTCATGTGTGGCGTAACACGAAATGAACATACCATATTACTATCTTATTTAGTTTATATTGTGTAATGGCACTGTTTTTAGAAATAGATTTGCATTTGTGAGTCGACCATTTCGTTTTAGGCCTTGGAAATCACGCGCTCCTAACTCATGCTAAATAGAGGGGGAAGACCAGGAGGTCTCGTCAATATAACCTTTTATTCACCCCAGGAGATAAGGCAGCATAAAAGAGAATAGACATACAAAAAAATAAATGACATTCTAAGCTTTAAGCTGTTTTTTTTTCTATAGTTCAGAAGATCACTTCGTCCTAAATGATAACGGCCTCGAGACATGACATGTAGTCTGTGTGAGGTGTCTGACCGCTGGCCGGAATGTGTGTGAATGTGAGGGATTGCTTTGTGGTGAGCCCCAGCATCCTTGCTTCCTGCAGTGGCGCCACCCTGGTCTCCAAATTTTGGATCCTCTACCTGTCAGCTGTTGACTGGGCAGACATTGTCCCCTGCATGCTGTCGTATTCTGCCGTGCAGAATCACGTCATTTAGTCTATCTATAAGTTATTATACTAAACAAACCACCTTTTGATCTATTTACGAGTACCTATTGATATTCTATGACACTCATGTACTTAACTCACTTTTTATATATTCTTTAACACTGTTTACCTCTGTAAAGCATACTTTTAATTATCTCTTGATTGTTTTAACATCCAAAACCTATTTCATACTACTAACTTTCCTTTTTGTAAAAATCTTAGAATATCTTATATTCTGACATTTACATCATATGCTGTCATCTGTCTAATTTATTTTTCTAAACCATAGACATAACGCACCATGGTCAAGTACACTTTAGCTACTTATAGACCTCTTATAAAGCTGGTGAATACACTGTGACCTTCGCAATAAGGGCAGGTGTAGGATTTCCCCTCTGTATACCGTTTTTATTAGTTCTGGCCATAGGTCTCTTTAATAAAGTTAATTACTCGAACTTTAGTGCCATGTAACTAGCGTGCGCGCATGTATATAGTGTAATTATACGTGTACCTAATCATACTAAGTGTATAATCTAAACTGTCCATAGTTAGTGGACTCTGACAATAAACATTGAGTGCGTTTAATACTATGCATCATTTCTCTGACCCTCTTGCTTACCCCTATAGGAGGTGTCTACTCCGATTCCAAACGAACTTTAATCACGTGGCGAAAACGCCACCAATACACGCCAGTACACAAAAGAGAATTCCGACGCCAAGCGGCGTAACGCCAGACGACGTTACCCTCCGGAAGACGCCTGGATAAATCTGCTCCGTGTGGCGCCGCAGCCCAGCTCCTCCACGCTGCCTGCTGCCTGTCTGCCTGCCTACCTGGAACTGAAGGAAAAAGAGATACTGAGCAGTTTATTCTGTCAAGATAATACTGAAATTATCTCTGTGAAGCGATTAGATCGTCGAAACCAGGAAGGAGGCTGGTCTCCTTGTGAAGTGGTGAGAATATGTTTTAAAGGAAATGCTTTGCTTCCATACGTATATACCGATAGGTTGAGGTTAAAGGTCAAACCTTATATATATCCGGTTTCACAGTGTTCACGATACTGGAAACTGGGTCATAGACTTAGGACTTGTCCTTCCAATTATACAGGGTGATTGGAAGATGGGTGCAAAGCTTTACGGTGAAGATAGTATAGACAATTTAGAACCATTTAAGCCATGGTTGTCTTAGACGAAGTCTTACCAATTTTTTTTTTTTTTAATAAGGTTTAAAAGTTTATTGTACAAATTTTTTATTTTTTCTGAGCTTTAAATGTCTGTAAAAAAAATGTCTAATGACAGAAGCCTAAAACATGTTTTGCTTGATTGCTTACACATTACTTTAATTAAATAAATAAAAAATGAATTCATTTATCATTCAATTTGGCCATAATTATGCAGTTTACATTAAATTTTGAGAATTTCCGAAAAAAAACTTAAAAATTTGGTTAAAAATATTTGGTAAGACTTCGTCTAAGACAACCATGGCTTAAATGGTTCTAAATTGTCTGTACTATCTTCGCCTTAAAGCTTTGCACCCATCTTCCAATCAACCTGTATGTCCTAAGTGCGGCGGAGATCATGCTAATTGTAAGATTTTTAAATGCATAAAGTGCTCAGGCAACCCAATTAGACTTAGGACTTGTCCTTCCAATAAAATTATATGTCCTAAGTGCGGCGGAGATCATGCAAGCTGTAAGATTTTTAATGCATAAACTGCTCAGGCAACCATATATAAGCAATATATAACCTATCTAAAACGGGTCCTCTTTATTTAAAAGAATACGTGAAATCATTGTGAATTCAATTGTTTATACGAGAGGACCTTAACAGCATACGTCCTACTTTCTCTTTATGTAAATGGTCAAGTTAAACAGACAAAAGTAAATAATCCAATTGTTTATGTTTCTTCATTGGAGAATATCCTCACATTTGCAGAAGTTGTTACGTTTGAGGCAGAGGTTCACGTCGAAAAAGCATCTAGCCCTGCTAATAACCTATGCAATAAGACAACACTGAACGAGAAGCAAGAAGCCTTTAATGGCAGTCAATTTTGGCAGACGAACTGCGATCCGACGAAGATTACGGGTACGAACAAAATGGTAACAAACCACCAAAAGGTAACACTGAACACAACACAACATGCAACGAATTACTATCGTGAATAAAAAAAGTTATTTACCTTAGAAACTGATCATGGTTTACTAAAATTCAAAATATTCTTAAACTTTGTATCGCTGGTTGACAAATTATCGGAGTTTACGTTGTTGCAAATGGTTGTTAATTTATTTAATGGATAGCACTGAAAATGTAAAATTGAATACAATACAGTGGAATGCCCGGAGTCTTAAACGTAAGCTAGTACCTTTTCCTCAGTTACTTAACCAAGATAAAATACATATAGCTACTATTTCGAATACGTGGCTAGATCCCGACAGTCATCTTAAAATAAAGAACTATATATAATATATTTCGTCAAGACAGGGACGACTCTTATAGTTTTTATAGATTTATGAGTAACAAAAGCCACACCGGCTATTTGTTACTCATAAATCTTTTAGGAAATCACGTCGGAGTCACCAGTTTAGGAGATCCAGTTATTAATGAGGTGAAGGAATAAAATAACGTGTTGCTGTAATCTTCATTTATTTTCTTGACTCCATAGATAATATGACGGGCGCAGCCGCCTCTACCCATAGACATTATAGTAACCTAACCCTACACTAACAAGTAAGTTAACCCTACAAATCTATAAATTTCCCTTCCGGGTTTCGAGTCCAGAGGGCCACGGCCATCCGGCTGGTCCGGGGATACCGCACGGTCTCCGGTGAGGCGGCGAGCTTCTTTGCCGGATTGCCGCCATGTGATCTAAGGCAAAAGTCCTCGCGCACATTTAGGAGTAGCGCGAGGAGGCGAAACGCCGGGGAGTAACTCTGCTGTCGCGGGAAATCATGGCACAGCGGACAGAGCTCCGGCGGAATCTCATGGCGTCATGGAGAGTGCGATTGTCGTAACCCAGCGCTGGGCACGCCAAATTGCGGCGATAAGTCCCCTCTTTGAGCAGTGGCTAGAGAGGCGCCACGGCGTCTTCAGCTTCCGCCTGACGCAGGTCCGCACTGGTATGTGGCGCAAGTGAAATGGATAAAGGTTTATCGGGCTCCTAGAACTATTATAGATGTTACCAAAGCAAATAACTTAATCCGTAGTCTTACGCCAAATTATATATCGAATCCACCAAAATTTACAATGCCTAATTTAATTCTGGAGAATAATATCTCCACTCCTGGGTGCGATGGTATCTCATACTCCATGATTAAAAATCTCCCCAATAACGGTAAGGTCATTCTTCTATTGTTTTTTTCACGCAGTTTTATCCTCAGTCAGTGGCGTGATATTGAAAGAATTGCAATCCCAAAACCTGGAGGGGATCCTAATCAGATTTCGTCTTTGAGGCCCATATCCTTACTATCGTGCAGGTGCAAAATTTTCCATCAAATGATTCATAGAAGGCTCGAATGGTTTTTAGAAAAACATAGTATTCTCACCTAATACGGTAGGCTTTAGGAGAACTAAGGGTTGTTTCGATAGTCTAATTTGCATGGTCTCTCGTATTCAAAAGGGGTTCTCTGAAAGGTTGCACACTATCAGCTGTTTTATTGACATAGACGTGCGTACAACACCATTGATATAACGTCCTTATTTAACAATTTTATATAACATTAATGCATGGTCGAAAATAGGTCAGTACCTTTGGGGTTTTTTGAAATATAGGAATATTAAAATTAAAACTGAAACCGGATATATTACTAGAACTACTTGTAGACGTCTGGCCCGGGGTGTCCAACTATCCCCACTACTCTGTGGAGAACACGAACACGACGACATTACACTGTTGAACGAATTAAATATGAGTATTCTAAGGTTACCTTTGCTGCGATTGTTCGCAGCCCCTTATCGCTCTGATAACGTTCCTAGCCGAGGTGGACCGAGCAATAATCCGATATAAATGGGGTTATCGGGCGGTGTGGCTCACATCCTGAGGAAGCCTCGTTGAGAGGTGAAACACGTGTCGAGTTCTTTATGACTCTTTAAGAACAGTTAAGCGGATTAGGTTACTAAATATAAGTCGTCTATTGTATTAGATATTCAGAGTTTTACAAAATATATTCTGATGCCGCCAAGAACAAACGGTGCTGCTTTTCTAGATATACAAACAAAGGAGTTCATAAAACTTAATGTAATGTTCAAATGTCCATAATGCACGCTAATTTATATAATAATTGATTTAATGTATGACTACATTAAATCAATTATTATAGATATTTATTTATTGATTTTTTTTAATTTTGTCATATTTACTGATGCTTAAAGAGCACTTCATCATTTAGTGCAATGTTGAGTACATAGCACTAAATGATGAAGTGCTCTTTAATGATAGTGCTTATTAATAATATGGGGTATTTATTCCCTTGGCTTATTACATATTAAGTACCTTATCTAAACTTTTTTTTTTTTTTTTGAGGATGGGAAATTATCAAATAACTTCTCCCGCTCTGGGTGGAGCGGGAGGGCGTGTCAGACTTTTACTGACTAAAACCCACCCGTGTTCCTTCCGTTGCCTGTGTGCCGAGGTCGCGATATCCCTTTCAGACAAACCCGCAACCCCGGCAGGCATTGGCCCTTCCGGACCCCGTCAGTTGGTGCTGACATCTCTTTGAGGCGCGCGTGGAACACAACGCGCCGTCGACCCGGGCCTGGTCCCTATCGGACGGCGAGCTACCCATTGCTCACCGTCCGCAACCTTATCTAAACTTAACACTATAATAAGAAAGTAATATTGCAGTGGATACCTTCCCATATTGGTCTAATTGGTAATTAAGCTGTAGATAAATTGGCCAGGGAAGCTGCAAAAATCTGCTGTTCCCTTCATTAAAATGAGCTATGCGAACATAAATGTATGGAACAGCAAATTTTTTTTTCGCGATTTCAGGTTTGGCCCCATAGTGAAAGTTGTTCATAATAATGAGTACAATGACCCCTTAAGAGGATACAAACGAATTATTTATTTATTTATTTGCTAACATGTAAAACACTGGTTAGTAGGCATGCATTAAAATTTCATGACACAGTATTAAGACATGCACCCTGTAAGGGCACTGCAAATGTTTCATATCAAATGATTAAATTACATAATATAATATTGATTCTAATCATTACATTTTATTATACAATAGGTACATTAAATTTCACATTGTATATATAACAGTCTCTATTGGAATTATCAAAAGGTTTTTGTAAGTAGGTCCTAAATAGGTTTAGAATTAACCAAAAAAAATACTCAGTGACTGTCGTATTTTCTCATTTCATGAACCCCGGCTTATATCGTCACATCGTCCCGATGTCACAGAATATGTTCCAACGACTTAATGTAAGCAGGTGGAGCGGTCAATGTGAGATTTACGTTTTTGTTTTGTGTTTCATGCCGACTGTCACACCGTAGTGTGACTTGAGAAGTAAATTAATAATATGTTACATAGGAGTAGTCGGGCAACTGGGACCGCTGTCAAACTGGAACTCCGCATTGTTGAGTGTTTGTTTGTTTTTGATATTTTGTTGAACAGTACAAATGAGTTTCATTTAGAAGGCAGTTTTTTTTTTTAGATGGCAATTTGCTGTTTCATTATGAAAATATGTTTATTTTCATAATGAAACAGCATTTAGCCCTCTGCTATGCTGTTTTATTATGAAAATATGTTTATTTTCATAATAAAACAGCATTTTCCCCTTTAAGCTTTTCACTACTTTTTTTCTACGTAAGTCATCAAAATAATTTCTATGGTAACCCAAATATGGTTATATTATTTCTCATATGAACAAAATAGTACATTACTGTCGAGACCTATAACAGGAGCATTGAAGGACGAAGGTGAAAATAGTAGTGAGTGCATCAATCGCCTTAGCCGACATTTTCACGTACATCCATCAATGACCCTGTTGCAGGGCGCGACAGAAATGTACTATTACATTTGTACTGTGTGATTCTAACCAGGAAAAGGTAAAAGTACATATTTTAAATAAAAAGTAAAACATATTTTGGTTAGTTGTTACTATAGACTACATTACCAGTTCACAGCGCGACTGACCGCCGAAGTGTCGTGAACATAGTGGCACTGTATGAACAGTGTCGTGGTGCTTCAGCTGAAAACCAAAGCACAAACAACAAGCGGCCTTATCCATCAGGACTTTCATGTTATGGTCTAATCAATCGAGTCACGTGAATATTTAAGTTCTTTGGAAAATCTTTGCTGCAGGTTTCCATTTGCATGCTTCATTTGAATTTCTAAAAAAATGTCTGGTTTGCGATATTGAAGTATTTCGCTTAAAATTATCATTGGAATATTTTTCGCGCAATGCAAAACTTTTTGCAGATGACAGCACGATAACCAGTCCTTGTGATAATAAGCAAACGTATGAAACTGTAATAATAATGCATTAAACAAAGCGATTCTATGGTTAGAAAATAATAACCTCAATCCAATCTGCCTAGCCTTTTCCCAACTATGTTGGGGTTGGCTTCCAGTCTAACCGGATGCAGCTGAATACCAGTATTTTACATGGAGCGACTGCCTATCTCTTCACAACCCGGTAACTGGGTAATACGATACCCCTTGGTAAGACTGGTGTCAGATTTTCGGGCTTCTGGCGACTCTTAACGACTGTCAAAGATCCACGAATGACAGCCGGGACCAACGGCTTAACGTGCTTTCCGAGGCACGAAGGAGTCTCGCTATGTAAAGATGGTGACCCATCGACGGACCAACCCCGGCAAGCGTAGCTTAACCTGATGGATCGACCCATACGGCTGTTATTACTTAGCCACGAGCTCCTCCTATTTTAAAATAATAACTTCAATATCAACTTAAATAAAACAGTAATATTGCATTTTAGCCAAAAGCAATGAAAATTACCAATTTTTTAAATTAAATGTTTTTAGGATTAACCAACAATTAATTAATCGCAATTTAAATTTGAAAGGCTCACATAGAGGTCATTAGCAAAAAACTAAGTAACAGTGCATTCGCATTATATAAAGTATCGCGGATACTAAAGACATCCCCTATTAACCGCTTATTATGGCATAGCAGAGCCCATTATCAGATAAGTATTTTTTGGGGAATCTACGGAGATATCGCATTTAAAGCAAAGAAGTGTCTTAGATCCACAGATCCAAATGAAAAATTACTGATAGCTGCAAGCCGTTTTTCATAAGCCCTAACAACATCTTGACTTTACCATCAATTCATATTTTGGAAATCGCGATATTTGTTAAATCAAATCCTAAGCTATTTCCCCATATGGCAGACCGGTTTCCTAGAAATAGACGTGATAACAGTCAACTCTGTCAACATAGGTCTCGGACTGCACTGATACGAAGGAGTGTTTTTTGTATGGCTCCCATTATTTACAATAAGCTTCCCAATGGCTGGAAAGAGCTAAGCGTAGAAGCATTTAAAAGGAAAGTAAAATATTTTTTTGTCTAATAAAGCATATTATGATGTGAATTATTCTTTAGCGGAATCATTTTAAATTGGCATGCTCTTTTATATTTTAATTTGATCTGGAATGTATGTAATATAACAATAATTTTCATAATGATGTTTGTATTGAATATTTTGGACATATCGTCGTCTTGGAGGGCAATGGAGCTAAGCCACAATTTTGGCGAAATGGAGTTAAGTGCATCAACGTGTTATGAAAGAGCCAAAGTTTATATAGGTCAATAAATGTAACTGATATCATGACTGTAAGCAAGTTTTTTTTTTATTTGCCAATAAAATTTATTGCAGTTTTAATAAAAGTCAAAAATTCTATGCCGCTTAAATGTATTGTGATTACAAGTATAAGAAGTAAAGTATTCAGTGGTCAATAGTTGTAAGAGCTCATAGAACTCTTGACTACCAAAATTAATACATCATTATATTGTGTTATAGTTATTGTGATTCGTAAATATTTAATCCAATCCCGATATTATTTGGGAACATTTCATTGGCAGAAAAAAATCGTGTTTATTCCTGTTCACCAATCCGCGTTCTGCATTTCGACGAGTTTGTGCGTGCATAGTTTAGTTTGGTTTGATAGTGAGTTACGAGATTTATATGTCTATGGTTACGAGTAACATTCACGATTTGTGTAAAACGACAATAACTGTTCATTATTAATATTAACTACATAACTTGTGAGTTTTAAGCAATTGATGTTTATTGGTTTGTAATTATTCAGAGTGTGGTGTTATATTAACATGAATTTATCACGCGGACGAAAGATGGTTGCGGCGATTTCTGATTTAGACAATCAAAACAATCAAGGTAAATGTACTTATGTTATTAATAATTACCTAAATATTTTTAAATATTACTAAGTGATACACACCAATAACTCAGGTTTCATAATCCGTTTAAGATAATCAATTTAAAAGTCCTTCAATAAAACAAATACCTACATCATGTTTGGGTGGCGAGAGATTCATGCGGGGTGGAGTGTCCCCCCGCAGTTTCGCTGCGCGCGGCTCTTGCGTTTCTTACCTATACTTTTGTTTATTAAAATTTTGTGGGTTCCCCTTGTACCATTTTATATTAATACTATTTTATTTTATTTTTAATGTTTAGTTTTTGAAGACGCTGACGAAAACTCGTATCATTTACTTCAAACTGTGCCTCCGACAGTTGAGACAACCAATGTTTCTAGTGTGGCAATTACCGAACAAACAGGTAAATACACTTACGCCTTGTTTTATTTGTGTTCAGGTAATCTAACTATATTTTTTTGTTTTAATGTAAAATTCCATGAACTGTATTAATTTGTTGCAGACTTTACAAGGTTAGTAGAAATTTCTGGATCTTTACCTACCTATATAAAATTTTTAATTTTATTATGTTCCAGTTTCTGATGAAATTTTCGAAAACTCGTATCATTTACTTCAAACTGTGCCTCCGACAGTTGAGACAACAGATGGTTCTAGTGTGGCACTTACAGAACAAACAGGTAAATAAATACTTGTGTTATTTTATTTAGGTAATCTAGCCATAAATTTTATTTAAATCTAGAATTTTATCAACTGTATTTATTTATCGCAGATTATACAAAGTCAGTTAGGAATTTCTGGATCTTGGTGTTGGTAGCCAGACTTATTTTCAGGTAAAAATTAAAATTCAGGACATGGTTACAATTTTTGTTTCTTTATACTTTCAGACTCTATCATTGAAAATGATCCCTACATTACATCTGATTCTGATAATGATCCTATGTACCAGCCTGTAATGAGGGTTTCGGAGACATCTACCTCTGAAATATCTAACAGTTCTGAAGAAGATAATGAAGTGTGGACTAAATATATTCGAAAACCCGTAACCTCTATGAGTAAAAAAGCAGACTCTGACACTTTGACAAGAAAACGTCAAAGAAATCCACTTAAGTGGAAACGTAATGCTCAAAATACTTTAAGGCTAGCTGGAAAAGAATATACAACAAGATCAGGAAACCAAAAAGGCATTAAAAAAGTTAAAGATATATCGTGTAAGTGCCATTATAATTGTAACTTGAAATTTTCTTTACAAGAAAGAGAAAATCTACTACAAGAATATTTATCTTTGAAATCTGAACATTCAAGATGGTGTTACATAGGTAAGTGTGTGAAACGTGTACCTGTTAAACGAACCTACAAAGGAGAACAGAGTAGACGTAAAAACACATTGGTATATAGCCTTTTTAGAGATAGCCAGAGTTCCCAAGTATGCAAGGCATTTTTTTTGACTACTTTTAACATATCTGCGAAGAAAGTTGAGACAGCTTTAAGTAAGTTGACACCATCTGGAGTTACTGAACCAGATAAGAGAGGTAAGAAAGACCCACCCAACAAGAAATCCGAAGTGGTTAAGGAAATAATTAGAGACCACATTAAGTCTTTACCTACTGTGTCATCACATTACTGTCGCAGTACGACGAAGAGAAAATATTTGCCCTCAGGTTTAAGCGAAAACCGTTTATACTTAGACTATGTAGAGTATTGTAAAGAACGTCAAGTGGTTCCTGAGAAGGCCAGTTTTTACAAATCCATTTTCACAAACGAATTTAATTATGGTTTTCATCGCCCTAAGAAGGATCAATGTGACCATTGTATTCAATTTAAGAATAGACCAGAGCAAGAACAGCAACTTCATAAAGAAGAGTATGAATTACACATTATTCGTAAAAACGAAGCGAGAGAGCATAAAGTTTGTGACAAAAATCGTACCAAAGTAGACCCTGGCTTTGTTTCCTTTGCTATGGACCTAGAAAAAATACTATTAGCTCCAAGTTTACAGGCTGGTCAGGTGTATTATAAGCGAAAGTTAAAGATATACAACTTTACAGTTTATAATTTGGGAGACTCTGAAGCTACAAATTATATGTGGCATGAAGGAGTGGGTACTAAAGGTGCATCGGAGATTGCCACTTGCATTTGGATGCATTTATCGACATTGGCTCCTGAGATAAAAGAAATAACTTTCTTTTCTGATACTGCTTCTGGCCAGAATCGGAATACTATTATTGCTGCAATGTTTTTACATGCAGTAACAGTTTTGCCAATCGAAACCATCAACCAAAAGTTTATGGAGTCAGGACATTCAGAGATGGAATGCGATAGTGTTCACTCGGCAGTAGAAAACAGGGGGAGACATGTGGACATCTACACACCGGAGGGCTGGTACACTGTCGCACGTACGGCTAAAACAACGAAGCCCTATTATAAGATTAAAGAGTTGTCATACTCAGATTTTATTGACTTTAAGTCGTACAGTAACACAGTTATCACAAATAAAAATAAAACTGATACTGGTGATAATATGAACTGGCTGTTATTAAAATGGATTCAATATCGAAAAGGAAGTCCTAAAACGATATTTTTCAAAAATCAACTATCTGAAGAAAATTTTAAATCTTTACCAATACAGCGCAGAGCTCTACGTAAATCTACTATGACGCCGTGTTGCGATTTACAGAAGCTCTATAACAAAAAGCTTAAAATCCCTGCCAATAAACTTAAGGATCTAAAGGATCTCTGCGCAAGAGGTACCATACCTCCGGTATATCATGATTTTTATAACGATCTGGAAGAAGGACCAATTAGTGACAACTCAGAAAGTGAATAATTTTTATCTCCATCATTAATTTTTAACATTACTTTTTAAGCGTTAATTTGGTTTTATTTCCCTCTAAAAATAAACGGAAATATTATTATTTTGTATTTATTTTCAAAGACTCCACTAGACCTTTATAAATAATTAGAATAATTTCATCAGAGGGCCAATTTTACTAATATTTTAAACAACGTTCGTATTTGCATCTCAGTAACAATCTCGCAAAAAGACATCAATTTCCAATTTTTGACAGATTACGACTGACATGCGAATGCGAACGTTGCTTAAAGTTAGCAAAATTGACTCTCTGGTTAAAAAGTCAACAAGACAAGAGAGTTAAGTGACTTACACCCCGTAAATAAGAGTATTACATTTTATTTATGCTAGTAGTCAACAGGTGTAATCAACATAACTTAAGAACTATGATATTTTGGATTTTTTTAATTGTGGCATTCAACGGTAAAACCTTTTAATAATCTAGTGTGAAAATTTGAACTCTCTACTAAAATATGGCGCTGATTTATGTTAAAATAACTGTTCTTATGCGCATCATTTATTTTTTAAACGTCCATAACTCAAAAGTCTAGTTCTGTGGAATAGCTCTATTACCCTCCAAGGCGACGATATTATGTTGACATTATTTTATTTTATTGTATTTTTTTTTTGTTTTTATAATTTAATATTTGACAACTTTGTATGTAACTCCTATCTATTTCTATATGAATTAAATATACTAGTATGTAATCAATGAACTTAATTTTTTTTTTACTTTTGTCAGCATTGTCAATGTTAAGGAACGTTTTAACTATGTTTTTTAATTCTTTACTTGTAAAATACAATAGACGACGTATATTTAGTAACCTAATCCACTTAAAGAGTCATGCAGAACCCTGTAAGATATAAGTGGGGTTGTCGGGCGATGTGGCTCACACTGCTCTCGATACTTGACGTGGCAACACGTCGTGTCCGGGTTCGCAACAACTCAGTCGTCATCCTGAGGATGCCTCGGTGAGAGATGAAACACGTGTTGATTTCTTACAGGGTTCTTTATGACTCTTTAATAATAGTTAAGCGGATTAGGTTACTAAATATACGTCGTCTATTGTATTTTATAATGGATTTCCGCGAAGTCACTCCTGAGTCAATTAACTATCTAAACATGTATTAATATTTGCACACCATGACAATTTGGTAAACATGTTAGCACAACACCATGTACTTATAACAGCTTGCATGCATTGTATTGTATGTACACACTTGTTTGAGCAAATAAAGTTATCTTAATCTGAACGCTATAGATTTGTGCCACCTTTTTCACTGTCATTCATAACCAGTTCTTCTTAGAAGCTCTTTGCCCTTTTGAGTAGTGCTAATTGAAGAACATGTTGCCATCGAGAAGTCGTCTTCATTCATTTTTATAATATGAAAGGCAAACAGGTTACGATAATTACAAAAAAAACTCTCGCAATTAATATTACGTGTCACTGACTCGCAGACAGGAACAAGTCATCTTATTAATTATTTCGTTTATTTTTAATTCTGCAACAAAACATTTATGGCGTAATAATAACAAGAATTTCATATTATCAATGTCACCAATGTTTTTTTGATTTACTGTCACCAAAAAGTTGTTTTAATCTCGTTGGACGTCGGTGTAACATCGAGCCTCCATTGGTGATATTCGCGTGCGTTCGTAATGGCTCACATTTATTTCGGGCCCGCGATACAGCGCATGATTTGTGGTTTAAACACGCACGTACGGCTATTCATACGCGGATATATACGCAACCTCTGCGGATAAGTGCGGATTTGTACCGAGAATCTGCGGATACTAATATGTTTTTAACAGATTACACGCTTTTTAGGAACAATTACTGTGCTACATTTTTTTCATTATTTATGTTTGCAATAAAAAAAGAGAAATGAGAATTGATAAAGTTCTAAGGTTCTAAGAAGACAATATTAATTAATTGATATTAGTTAGACTGAGTCCATCTCATGCGCTTTATACAACCACCGGCAGTGAAGACCCGACTCGGGGCCGGTTAGCCACTAAGTCCAAAGCTCTTCGGTTGCCGGGCACTTCCCTGCTGACGTACAGGTGTTGGCGATGACAGCAGGGAAAAATATTCGTCGCTCGAGCGGACGCGACTGCTGCCGCCGATGGCACTGGTGATATGAACTGAGCGACGCGACGTCTCTTGGGGTAGTGAGCGTAGTCGTAGTCTGGTTGTTCCTCTCGTCAGCAAATTACTTATTGTAAATCCTTTGATTGACCATTAATAAGACCACTGACTACATCGCTTCTAGAATTATAATTACAACACTGGCCATCAACCAGTTTGTATATATGACCAAGTATCGAGCACTTTTGAAAATAAAAAATTACAAAAAAGTTTAATTGAATTGCCACTTATGGATATGAATGAGAGGAGTTTTTAAATATTAATTTGTGTGGTTATTATAATAGCAGTTTTATTAACAACATGTAATATTCACTCTAATTTACCTCTGACTTTGAAATGTACCAACGGGAATAGGTTTGTATGCATGACAAGACGTGAGAGGAAATTTCAAAAAGAAAATTCGAGGCCCCCATGCGTAAACATGGAAAATGGGAAAAAATAAAAATGTTTTTCATTTCTATGTTGAATAGGCTTACATTTTGATAACTTCGTCAAAAATTGTGAAGTTTCACGTAAAATTGTTATTAATCATGTCCTTGTAACTTTTCAAATGAATGGCATAAAACTTCTGAACATTCTGGTCCTCGCTTAGAATACGATTTTACGGGCGTGGGATGGCTGTAATTTATTTTCTAGTTTTTCATGAGTCATTGGTCTTTTGAAGCATAGTAATTTTTTTGTGTAATACTCGATATAGTTTATTGTATTTTTTAGAAAATAAAATGGACAGTATTTAGGACCCGTTTACTCGCTCGTCATTTATAATGCCTCTTTCGTGTTGATAGTAATTACATCTCTGTCAAATTACATCGGAATAGTAGGCGGCCACGTCAATCGTGGCATTTTAAGTCCTCTAAAGTGCAGGTGCATGCCTGTTGTTAAACCCCATACTTATGTATCTTTAGACTCGTTATTTACTCCCATGCTGAAAATGAGCCATGTGTAAGAGACCAGGTACCATTTTAAACCGAACTGCTACAGAAACACCGAATACTTACCTCAGTGAATAAAGTGAAATGTAATGGAACGAGAAACCCATCTTAAGCTGACTTCGCTAGAAAATATACATTTTTATATACTTAACATATTTTTTGCCCAACTTGACATCCCACCATTAAAATCGACGGGAACTAGAATTGTAAAGTCACAAACGCACCATACTCACGCCGGTACAGTTAACGCAATTACATACTATGTAGTCTGTGGCAATTACTGGCTACCCGCTTAGTTAAATGCACATTGAATGTTAGCTATTCAGATTATTAATATTCGCGTGGCATTTGTATGGACTTGACTAAGTAATTTACGATACAGAACTAAATTCCGTATACAGTGTGTTAGGGAAAGCGGGTATAATGTTAAACCCTTTTTAACAATGTTCTTAATACCGCGTACGTAGCCTTTTCTTCGATCCATTCGATTCAAAATTTTACTAGATAATTGTTGGTGTGTGTTATTTTGATTCTGTTTTATGATAGACAATCAGTCGGGTTTTAAATTACTTACCACAAAGTGGCTGCAGCGTATGGCTATAAATTTTGTAGTAATTTATATAGATTTAAAATTAAATTATGATCAGAGATGATAAATAACAATCCACAAGTTGATTAATGAACTATATCGCTGAAACACATAGGTACTATTATGAAGTTTGAAACTACAGTCCTTAATCAAACAATTATGTCTTCAATATGTACTGATCAATCAAAGTTGAGGCATACATGAGCCAGACTGTGGTTATCGTTTACATCGTTAACTTGGTTATTACTCCATACTATATACATATTTATACATATTTAGACATAAGGTGACTAGAAATATTTATTTTTCATGCGATTGCTCGTCTCATCTACATTATAAATTTCATTTTAAATAAGAATAAATAATTCACTCCCCCATTTATGCAAAAACATAAATCAAACCAACAATACAACCACTTCATTTTCAAGATATTCGCTCACACGGTTATCGGTTTACATTAAATATATTCCCCAACCTACACAAAAATCTATACACCTAGCCAAATCTGTCCCACAAAGCCTTTCATATGGATCTCCTTAAAAAGGGCTATAATGTTACCCTGTATGATACGAGCGTTTTATAAATAGCCCTGTTCCGGCCAAATATGGCCGTACACGCGTCGATACGGCCCTGAAACGGCCACTTATTTTTTATACCGCTCCTTAGGTGCCCAATACGTAAATGCATGACTAACTTTTATTCATGACCAATATATTTTTGGGTTAAGAAAAAATTAAGGGATATTTTTGGAGTAACATACGCCGGAAAATATAGTTATAATAATGTATGTTGGTATAACATAATATTGTGTATTAGGTTCACTTTTCAGGCTGAGAAAAATAACAAGAGCCTAAAAATACACGTAAGGTCGTTACAGGTTATAAATCGGGCATTTTTATAAAAATTGAGGTATCATTTTAGCAGTTCCAAAAACTACAGACACAAACATATTCTTTAAATTAACTTGCGTATTAATATTGATTCTCATCTTCGGTGCGCATTGATCCAAGGCAAGACTGACAAGAGGACACAAGAGCTTTTGCCTCAACAGTGAGATCAGCGCCATTCTTAACTAGCAAACCAATGTTGATGAACATTGCCTTTCTAGACTTGGCAGGCACAGCATTTGATTGGAACCCAGCCCTATAGTACCCCAGCAACTCTATGAGGGGGGTATATTCCTTGTCTCTCCTGTGTATTATTTCATCTAATTTGATGGCAGTCCAGATCATGACTGGGTGGAAATTGGAACCTTTAGCAGCATTCAGTTCCATTGGACACACCGAGGGCAGCAATGGGCAGCAAATTCCATGGGTTGCAGGCTTCATTGTGCCTGGGAAAGAATCATAGGTAACGATCTCTTTAACTGCGTTGTTGTGGAACATACGCACTGCTGATCCAGGGAACACACCAGCAATTCTGGGGAGAGTGATTGTTCTGGATTCTAGGGAAGTCCCACTCTTGTGAGTGTCATCATCTATAACGTATTTCTCCTTTAGCATATTTAGGATGTCTTCTACTCCTCCTCTTGCTTTCTTTATTATCTTGTTAATGTGGTTGTTCCTTGCTAGAAATACTGTGATCATAAAATTTACGTCACGAGCCAAACTCTCCATATTAGAGAATAGGTCTTCATCGGCTGATTCAGAGTTGACCTTTAAGTCATCACCAACATTCCTTAAGTCCCATGTGACTTTGTCAGGCTTTTGAGCCTCATTGAAACGTAGGGCCTATTAGACCCAATACATCATGAAAAATTTTTAAGCTAGCTTTGTTCGAGTCAGTACACAAGAAAATCATTTTAATTAAAATGTATCATTAGTTACATTTTCCACCAAAAGCGATTTTTGACTTGTTCAATGGACGTTTGGACAAGAAATTTTTAGTTTTAATTCTTGGTTCTGACCAGGTGTGCAATTTACAAGAGAACCTGAAAGCTTCTGAGCAACTCTACTCAGTAGGTTACAATTTTATCGGCGATAGCTAGTGATCTTTAAACACGTCTCCTATCTCCGGGGCTCTATAAGTACTCTACTTACGTACCACTTATGTACTAGTCTTTGGTTTTGAGACCATACAACAAGATACTTACTGTTTTGACCACTTTTTCTAGAAATCTTTTACAATTTTATGTGATTTTCCAATTTTGCAAGCCCATTAAATGATCCTTCCTTTCCTCATTGGTCGGTACATCATCGGTGCGGGATCAGTATGCTCGGTATACTCGGTATCAAGAAGAACAGTGCGGTATCGTTTCGGTACACAGAGCATACTGCTTACTGACCTATGAGGAAACGGCCTTGAATAATTCTCGTCCGGAATTGCTGAAAGAGTAATTAGTAAAAAGTGTTTTAATAGCAGGATAAAAAAGGATGTTCGAAGCCGTCCTAAGTCAAACAAAAAACAAATGCATTGGCTGCTCAATATTTATTATCCATTCGTTAAATAGGCAAACAACAAACTTACTTTATTCGACAAAAGAATATTTATTTGTTAATATAATATAATATGTCCACTGTATTGTAAAGCATTTTCATGGTGAAAAACCATCGCATTATTCATGAAAGAGAAATGGTATATAATATTTTGTTACGAAATGTAGTTGGAGCTTTTCCAAAAAACGTAACTTTTAAGCTCAGTATGTAACAGTGGACTTGTTCTTGATTTTTTTAAAGGCAATAAATATTTTATACATTCATACCCCTATTTCTGAATTGCTAGCTATGAGTTTGTTAGGGACCTAATTAAGGACTGAAGTTAAAAGCAGTGGACTGTAATTTAAATGGATTTAATCCAAAAAGGTATAATATTGTCGATGCTGGTAAACGTATGGAGTGCGCGCGCGTGCCGTCGTCGGAGATCGGTAGCGAAGTGGTCGATGAACCGCGCGCCGCACGCCGCACCACTCGCCGCCGCCCGCGCATCCTTCCGCTATCTTCGGTCGGAGGCGGGTGAACAAGTTTCAATTAAATTCAGACCCTAAGAAAGTGCAACGAAATTGGCCTTGTGTAAAAGTGCAAATTGACATTATTCTTAGTTATAACATAATCTATCTCGTAATATATTAAGTTAGAATCAAATCACTTATTAATCTATTAGGCTAGATTGTAATTAATTACTAAGAACGTCAGTTCTAATTAATACAAAAAAAAGTACTGCATGTAACATACATACATATACATATGTGTAAGCTGTAGTTACAGCTAGTACAATGGTCTCGGTACTAAAAAGTACTGTCTCCAAATACCTACTGAATCTAGAATCAGTTGCATACTAATCCAATTGGTTCACAAACAATGTTTACCATTTTGTAACATGAGCTATTCAATGTCCCTCTTTAATTCACTTCCTTTAAAAATCACTCAAAGTCATCTCAAAGTAGTTTGTGTTTGTGTCAGATGTTGTTGTAGTTCAGTGAGCTGGCCGCATATTGACGCGCGTGACCGAGTATTCCCGCCTGTTCTGCTTCCATCGCTGCAACGTCGTCACTTTGTACTTCTTATCTAATCCACCTGCCTTTTCCCATTTATGTTGGGGTCGGCTTTCAGTCTAACCGCATGCAGCTGAATACCAGTATTTTACATTACGCGACTACCGAACTTACCTCCACAACACAGTTACAGGATAACACGATACCCTTGGTAAGACTGGTCCAAATAATCAAACATAACGGTAGAACTAAGTATTTGACTACTTGGAATAAGCCAATTTTTATCAACACTCAGTGACTCATGGTTTCTACACAATTCTTTTTCTCTTATCTTACACTGAATTTAACCATTACTTCAATAAAAGATGAAAGCTTAACAACTAAAAAGAAGTTGGGGAACCCTGGAGGTGCATTGATATTTTTTTTTATCTCTTGTGCGCGGTGTCTTGTCGGAAAGGTGAATTTCACATTTGGAGAGGTTTAGGGATAGGCCTAGGCCGATAGATCTGCTGCTTTAATAATTGTAAGCAAATCTTTCAAACCGGTGTCGTTGTCATTTCTTAGCGTTCCACCACTTGAATATATTTTTCCAAAAACTACGTTTTGAATAGGTGGCAAGTCATCGAGAGGGATCAAGGGTTTGTTAGTGCACGGAGTTTGGTTTTGCATACTATTGTATAGAATCAAGTAATTTTAATTTTTTTCTAACTGAAGAGACAGCAGTGCTGCTGGGGAGTTTGTTGCGCCACTTCTTCTTCACAGCTAAAGCACTAGGAAGTGGTGAAAGGTGGGCGTTTTTGGGGACTATCTTATGTAATTTTGATGTTCGAAAAGTGCTGATTCTCAGCCTAGTTTGAATAAAATGACTTTTGAATTTGAATTTGTGCAGAACAAAACATTTTTCTTTCATCTTTCAACCTTTTAATTTATCCTTATGAAGATTCCAAAACATTGTCCTTTTATAAAAATAATTTTGTGAATTTCTGGTAATTTCTTTTTAATTTCCGCATTTTTTAACAAAGGTTAATAGAGATGAAGGCGTTCTAACGTCCACCTTCATCTTTTCAAAAATGTTAAAAACTGGATAGTGAATGTATGTATGCGGAACCTCTTCGTAAGGAACTCAAGGTTGCAATTAACTGGTGGAATGTTTAAGAAAGTTGAAATCTGGTCGGGAAAGGTGAGACCAACCTCAGAGCTGGAAGTTTTCTTTCCAGCCTTGAAAGATCCTTTGTAGAGTAAGGCCACCACATCGCTGCTGAATAGTAGATATCCTGGCCACTCCCCTTTATTTAGCTTATTTTTCATAGCCTAACCCTTTCAGTTTAAGGTATTGAATACAGGCTATATTGAATAAAAAATTAGGGTCGAATTGAACAATTATCTTTAATTTGGTTTGTTAATGTTGGCTATTTGTTTTTAGTATACTTATTCTATCTGCTGGGGAAACTCTCTTTAAAAGTGTTGATGTTGAGGGTGTGACTAAGAGCACAAAGACATACTTTGAGGTTGGTGGGCCTTGCCATATTGTCCCCATTCGCGCTTGAAATCGTACCTGCAATGGGAACATCTGACTGAATTCTGAAACAAGTTTTTGACCTTCCTACATAGAACTATCCACATATTTATGAGTATTTCGTCGATAGAACTTTATTAATGGCGAACGATGCGTCGACACAACTCTTCATCTTATATTTCGATGACAGAACCTTTTCACCATTAAAAATTTGCCGGTAGGCGTCCTTGTTAGGAATGAGGAGCACCAGTAGTTGGTAACTCCTTGATGCACCGCTGAATGATTTGTTCCGGTGCATCCATAGAGTGGTTGGCTTTTGGTCACGAAGTTCTTTAACGCGGCTTGCAGTCAGAGTTAACTGGTAGAAATCGTCACGTAACCAAAAAGCGTTATCTCCGAAAAAGTCAGTTTCAAGGTCTCAAGTGTCAAAAGTTTTTGTTTTTTAATTGGCTGTTTTTTACATAATATACAGCGAAAGGAACTTCGTTTCAACCGTCCCACGACAACGACTTTCGACTTTTTATAAGTTACTAGCTTCTGCCTGCGACTTCGTCCGCAAGCCTATAACCTTCCTCAAGAATTGATCTGTCCAATACAAAATAAAATTTTCAAATCCTACTGTTCCGGAGATTACCCCCTGCAAACAAACTAAAGAAACAAACAAACAAATTTTACGTCTTTATAATATTATAATAGTATAGATTAATTTATGTCCTACCTGCTTCTCCGGATTAGGCAAATATCCTAATATTATGTCTACATAGTTCATCTTGCACTTGTGAGCCACAGATTATTACTATCCGTAACAAAAGTTTAAAAAGTAAATATCCATGTAAAGAACTTTCCTGAACTTAACCTGAACTAAGTAATTCCTAACAATTAATCCAGCTTCACCGTTCTCTATATTTATACGTCCATAAATCGAATTCCCGGAGAATAGTACAAAAACATCGTTCAATTATTCCACTAGGGACGGCAATCCACTTAAACCGTACACTTGCTAGTGATGGGAATTGAATCGACTTCGACTTGCGACTTCAATCGCTTAGAAAGGAACATACTTGCAGATAGCGGTTGTGTAGGATGTGGTGCACATATCTTAATTGCTAGGGAAAGCAATCCCTTTTTTGACGAAAATTTTGTAAGTTTTAATGTTCTTTTTTATATTTGTATTTCCTGTACATTTGCCAAAAAAAAATATTTCTTTCTTTCATTTGTGTTGTTAATAAACACAAAAATGTTTTATAATAATAATAATATATTTATTTATTCAGACAACTACAAAGATCCATTACAATTACATTTACGTGTGTTGTTTTTTTAAATTTTTGTATTCGATATTAATAATTATACGATAAACTTTTCAGCAGTATTTTAATAATTATAAACTTATGAAATACCTTAAATCATTTTCGCTCTTTTGACTTTACGTCCCATCGACAAGTTAATTGTCTTAAACCACATAAACTATAAAATCTTAAAATTAATAAATGTATTTATACAATTAAGTTTGGATCCATTGAGGCTGGGGCTCGTGGCTAAATAGTATCAGCCGCAAGCGCCGATCGACAGTAAAGAAAAAAAGAAAGTGCTAAGGTCAGTCTGTGGATGAGTGAACATTCATAACATATCGAGACCCCTCCGTGCCTCCGAAAGCACGTTAAGCCGTTGTTCTCGGCTGTCATAAGTAGATCTTTGACAGTCATTACGGGTAGTCAGAAGCCCGAAAGTCTTGTATCCAGTCTTACCAAGGGATATCGTGTTACCCAGTAACTCGGTTTTGGAGGTCAGACAGGCAGTCGCTCCATGTCAAATACTGGTAATCAGCTGCATCCGGTTAGACTGGATATAGTAGAGAAAAGGCTAGGCAGATTGGTTGAGATTGGATTCATTTAATACATCCTTGTTCTTTTTTTGTATGAGAAGAGGTCTTTGTCCTGTGGTTGGATAGTAACAAATTTTAGGCTATTTAAATCGTTGCCTAGATAATTCACTCACATACTAGTTACACGTCAGTAAAAACAGCACAAACACACAATTCATATCCAAATAACATTTGCCATGCAGTGTTCAAATTTTAAACAAATTCAGGGTGAAACTCAGCCATCCGATTTTAACAAAATAGTAAGGGTTTTTTTGAAATACAGTGAATATTATTTAACTGCCGCTGGCTACCATTACGAACACAAGACCGGTTGACTAACAAACGGGAACATTTATAGTCGTATGCAAATCAAATTGCAGCCAATGTGCGGTGGCTTAGTAGTTAGTTGGTTTCGTCAGTTACGAGTTCAAGTTTACCTTTATTTTGTGTTTTTTTACAATTATACAAAATTAAGAAAAAAAACAAGAACAAAAAAATTTGTATGCCTAATTTTCGATCGTCCCAACCCTATTTTTCCTTAAAGACCGAAATATAAGTGGCCTTGAACAACACGATTTATAAAACAGTAATGTACCAACGGAGTAATCGCTTTAAGCTCTTATTACGTTTTCGTAATGGAGCCCATACCCGTAATTTAGTGAAATTACTTTAAATAAATACTTTTTTCAATATTTGAATAATAGATTCCCAGTTATAATTAAAGTCCTCTAACTTTAATTATAACAAGGAATCTGTTGTTCAAATAATAGGAGTTTAAATATGAAATTGTTTGAAGTTTTCAGTACAAAACGGCAATTTCATATTTAAACCCTTACTACATTTAAAAAAATGTATTTATTTCAAATAATTTCAGTGTCGGCGCGGAAATTTACTGTGTAAAAGCCAATATTTATTTAACTAAAGCAATTTGTAGTGACAAATATCAAAATTGTTATCAAAAAAGTGCGTGGCGGACCACGTACATTTGAGGGTTCCGTAATTGGGTTGAATTTATTCCAAACCCAAACTTAACATTGTGGTTGAAAAATGTGTTCTCCATACATTGATATACGTCACGGTCAATTCTTCAACTGCAAATGTAAGTTTGAAATCGCAAAAAAAATAATGTGTGACAAAACTACTATTTTCGGATTTTTTCCTTTTCACGTGCTGTGATTCTGTGTCAACGGGAAGTACCCTGTAGGTTTTGAATTATTTGCGAGTATCTAAATATGTCACATAAATGGCCGTATTTTTATTGCGTTGACTTAGAAGCTTCATTTGTTTAGAGCTCTAAGGGAACACATACCTACGTATTCGATATTAATTTCAACTTGATATCTCCACGCGTTCCTGAAAAAAAGGGTCTTGACTGACTGACGGATGGACAACGAAATGATCCTGTAAGGGTACCGTTTTTTCCTTTCGAGGTACGGAACCCAAAAAACTAAATAAACAAGAACAACAAAGGGAAATATTAACCGAACTTCATAACAATGTAGTATGTGCTACGCGGCTACGAGAGTACTACGGCGTAGTCTTAGTCACTACGTCGTAGCACAACTTTATTCAGTTCGTTTGAGCGGCTTTTCTACACGAGTTTCTTAAACAAGTTTTATAAAGTAAAACCAAATGTGTGTGCAGGCTTGTTAGTGTTACAAGCTTTTAACTGAAAGTTGTTACCCTAAATATTTTACTAGGAAAAAGAATAGGAACAGTATTTGCAAGTTATAAAAAGACATTTTTTGTTTGAAACAGTGTACATAAATGCATGTTAGTGAAACGTAAAACGAATAAAAGTTTCAAGATCAATCATTTATGAAATGAATTCGTTAGCAGCAACGAAGCAAATATTTACATTACATCCACAATGCCGGATTCCCGTAAAATTGAAACATACTTTCATCGAAGCATTTGGATGAAAAGTTAGTATCAAAAGGCAAACATCAACAAATTACTTCAGAACAATTTGGTCGAGGGAAATGTTCGATTAAAACGATCCAAAGCTATTCGGAATTAGTATCGATTCGTATCGCGATTCTTTGGCAAACACTTTCACTTTTAGCCTTGAATCTGCCAGCTTATTTTTTTTAAACACTATATTCCTATGATATTCAACATGAGCTGTATAAAAATTTTGGTGTACAATTACTAATAATAATAATAAAATAATAAACTTTATTTATCCAAAAAACATACAGAGTTTGAAAAACAGTTTGATATTTGGTTTAGAAATACATTTAAAGTTAGTTTATGTTACCAAATCTGTACAAGAATAATACTCTACCTCTTAAGCTAGGGTATACCTGTATTTTAAGAGGTAGTTTACGGTCATTAATTAATAAAAACTTATCTCAAGTGGACTGTGTCATTCTACTGTATGGTAAACAAGAGTGGAATTGTATGTTGTGTGTGAGTGGTGTGTGTATGTGTGTGTGTAGGTGTGTGTGTGACTATACTTATTACAGAATATTCCAAGATACTAGTGTAAGTAAACATAACATATCATCATGCTTGTTTTCCCGACGGGTTAGGCAGATGTCTACCTAGTAGTACACCTTCATTTTACCAGTTATATTTAAGTCCCATGTCATGCTTTCATCTTCTTCTTGAAAGCAATTTGAGTTCTCAATCTTCAAGCATGGCTCACTCATAATCAACGCATGCACTGGGAGCCTCTCTGTGATCTTGCTATGTGTATTCTCTTTCGTAGGATGATGAGCAGCCTTACTCCAATCATCAGCGAAACCACACTGATAGCCATGGCTGCTCCAAGTGCTATCACCATTGGGGAATACTCTGCTCATTTATATTTCAAATAATTTTCTTAGCCAACTCTGCGTACCTGATTCTTTTCACATGATTTTTTTCACTTACAACTCCTAATGACACATTTATATCGTGGATTAATGGCATCAACCGAGCATTGTAGAATCCATTGCAAGTACTTCTTTATTTATTTATATATACTTTATGTACACCACAAAAATACATAACAAAAAATAATAATTAAGCACTACAAAATATACAATGGGCGACCTCCAAAAGGACCCAAAAACCCCCCTACCTTGGTCCTTGCTCCCTTGGTCTTCTTTCTCCAATATTGAAATCATATGAAATGTTATCATGTCAAGATGATGACAATAGGCATCAACAGGGCACAAATCATCATCAATTACAGTTACTAAGAAATTCCTGATGGAAAAACCCAATAAAACTTATCCCGACCTGGGAATCGAATCCAAAATCTCATGCTGCAGCAGTAGCGACCACTAGTCCAACGAGGCAGTCACTACATTGAACTGAAACGAAACAAAAAAATATAACAGAATCTGCCAGGGCACTTTAACAAACTTCTGCAAATGCAATGCAAATTTCAACTAGAGTTATCCTTACATTCCACAAAATCGTTTGTACATAATAGTTTTCCTAGTTCCTTGTCACTTCAAAACTTTGCTGATTTGCCAACGCAAACAGCATACACGTTTAGACCAATTTATGCAATGTTTATCGGAATTTGCGCTCAGCAATGGCTTGTTATAATGTCGGCCAGTTCCGTCGCTCACAAACAAATAATTCACACGATTTTATGGTCAGTATTTTGCGCGTAAAGGGAAATGCCCCAAATGCTCGTTTCAATGCTCTAAAAACGGGCATTAGTCGGATTGCGAGTGGGCAATCGATTTCGTGAATCGTTCACGATTTGCTAGATTTTTGGACACGTTTCAACAAATCGGTGTTTCTAACTTTTTTTTTCGGAAAGGTTTCTCCTATCTTTTGCATCATCGATTCTATTATTTCTTCTTTCTAGTGGGGGCTACTGATTGGCGAAACATAACATGAAATAACACACATTGAAGCAAATTCGCATAGTTATTGTGTTCCATTTATGTTAATGCAACATAAATGTAACACAATAACTATTTAATTTATTCAACTGTAACATTTATGTGGATTTGTAATTTTTATACTGACGATTTTTTTTCCATTAAATCACAACACTTTTGTACAAAATTGTTAGTTAATACTAATACTTTAAAAATATTATATTGTTGATGCAGTTACAGTACAGTGTACAATGTAAAGCGAAATAATACAATAATGCACAAATATCGTTTGTGGAATTATTTTAACATCTATTCGTAGAAATATCACAGTGGCAGCTAAATATCTTGCACCATCGGTCAGCTGTTCCCCAAGTTCTCACTAACTAGTCCGCAAACTTGAGGGAATTTGTGTAACGCGCTCCTGAGATATTTGCCATGCAAATTGGTGAGTATAAATGGTTTATGTACCTTGTGGTGTTTGTATAAATACTCGTAGTCATATTCACTAAGTAGCTTTTACAAGAAACTTTATTTAAGGGATATATTACTTACCAGTTAATTTACAAATTTCCGGTGATTGCTGAACCTAAATACGAAAGTATCAAATAATTATTCAATCACAGGAACACGCCATTTTCAAATGCACCAAACAGGTTTTCCATCAAACACTCTGATCGCATCTATATTAAGCTTAAATATCAACAGCATCTAGAAAAAAAACATGTTTAGTTTTTAGTTCCAAAATTAATCAAAAAGAACTAGAGTCACATCGTTATCTATATAAACCATACACATGTGCGCCATTCTATAGATTCACGATACACGAGAAGAACGAAACAAATAGCGTGTATAAATATGAAAATATTCATCCGGCTTGCGCAAATATAACGCAGTCCCGGCGAACAAACAAACGTGTCTGTACCTACGCATTGCATATGGTTCTCAAACTCGAACCTTATAGGTATTCTTCCATGATGGGCATTAGTAGCTGTTTGACATGATCGTTGCCTCAAAGTGTCCTCTAGGGGTGACCGCGAGTATCCCACAGGGATCGGTCCTGGGGCCGCATCTGTGGGACATCGGATACGACTGGGTGCTGCGCGCCGACCATAGCGGCGTCAGCGTGGTCTGCTACGCGTGACTTGTCGAAGTTGTATAACAGAAGCTGAGGATCGAGAGCTAAATAGCGTGTAATAGGGAAGGTGTAGGTTCAGCTTTGGACTTTTATTTAGGCTGATAATGATGGGCATTTTAGAGTGAACTTTAAGCATCTCCGGCAATGCATGTCCATGGGGAAAGATTTGTTTGTAATCGCACCTCTACGTTAGTGGTTTTTTTTTTTACTGAATTGTAAAAAAAATTACAATATCCAGTTTAAACAATAATTTAATTTCAAATACAGGGGCGTTACGAGAAGTTTGACTACCACCGTGTAGCATTATAATCTTAACCGTGGGTCGTAGTCGCCACACGTCATTGTGCCAGTTGTGGCGCTAAGGCCTTCCCCACTCGCTACTTGCTCCCAAGGGGAACCGATGTTACCACGGTTAAAGTTATAAGATTAAAGTGGCTTACAGATGTGTTTTTGTATTTCTTATACAATTCTATTAATAAAACCTTTTGTTTTATTAGAATGTAAGCATTTATCAGTTTGAGCAACTAAAAATACCTAATTTATCGACATCTATCCAAGGGAAAGTTATTTTTCCCTTTATAGTTTTTTTTTTTTTAAATCGGTTGTTTTTTTTTGTAAAAAGTTTTTATTAGTCACTTTTTAGTTATGGTACCTTTACTACACTTTACTAGCAGAATATATTAACCACTTTTTACTTGCACCACGCGTATAAACCCTCAGCGGACTACGCTCGGCACGTAGTCGTTCATTTAAGTTTTTATTCCGCCAGGAATCTAGGCTTTAAGTTCTAAATGAGTGTTATTTTAAACTCGGCTAAAAGCTGTAGACTTAATTTACATTTTCACGGCTCCTCTGCTATATAATTATTGCGTTCGCAACAGTTATTGTTGGTAGAAGTTTCCGTTGAAAAAAGGGTAGTTTAATTATTGCTTTGTCTTTTTATCTTGTCTGTGAATATTCTTTGAACAAAGCAGTTACTGAAATGGTTGGAGCATAGACAATAGTCAGTAAAATTATAGTGATTTCATTCAATTTTTACGCTATTTCTGCGATTTTTTTTGCTGATTTACACCATGTTATGGGCAGAAGGACCAACTTGCACGGAGCCGCGTGATGGACTACGGCCCGACTTTCATAGAGAGGAGGCCCGTATCCCAGCAGTGGGAACATTATAGGCTGATAATGCTACAGCCAGGAGTCGACACTCCTTACACAATAATTACTGTACAAGCTGCGCCCCGTGGTTTCACCCGCATAAGTGGAGATCCTGTGGGAATATCGGGATTAAAAGTATCCAATGTTCTTACTCGGTCATGGTCTACCCATGACCCAAATTTCATCCAAAGCCGTTCAGCAGCTTTAGCTTGAAAGCGTAACAAACAAACAAACAAACTCACTTTATCCTATATTCTAACCCCGGTCATGGTTTACCCATGTGCCAAATTTCATCCAAATCCACTCAGCCGTTTTAGCTTGAAAACGTAACAAACAAACAAACTCACTTTCTGATTTATAATATTAGTGAGGATTAAAATAACGAGCACCGTCATGTTGTTGTTGCTTTATAAACTGCACCCTATACCCAGTTTCTATGCTGCTCGTAATGATGGTTACGTAATCCCCTTGAGGCCGTTTGTTACCTCAGTATAAAGGAAACCAATATTCTATAGTGCATGTATATGTACTGTCTGTTGATCTTCAGTCGTTTGAAAATACTCATTGTAGGTATTTATATAATGATAATAATATCAATATCAAGTCTTTAATCAAATTAATGAAAAAAAAACTGGCGAAGTGCGTGTCGGACCACGCACAATGAAGGGTTCCGTAGTTGAGATGAATTTATCCCAAGAATAAACTTAACATTACAACAACAATATTGAGAGATTTACTATGTTATTTTAATACCATAGGCTTCTTATAGGTAAAAAACCATTCTCTGCATTTTTTTTTTTTAAATTGGCTTAATAGTTTCGGAGATAAGGGGCGGAATGGTAAATTTTCATCAATTTGATTAAATATCTATAAAATTATTTAGTTTAAAATTATAAAAAAATACATTCTCTTGAGATCCTCGCAACATTCATTTCATTTGATATGGTTCAATTTGCAAGACTTTTTATTTTTATTTTCTCATTTACCCCCAAAAGTAACCCCAAAATTCTAAATTCATTTATTTACCTTACACGCCTGTATTTGGGTCACAGAAATACATATGTGTACCAAATTTCAACTTAATTGGTCCATTAGATTCGAAGCAAACTGGCTGTGACAGACGGACAGACAGACAGACACACGAGTTATCCTATAAGGGTTTCTTTTTTTTCCTTTTGAGGTACGGAACCCTAAAAATAAGAATCAGCCATTTTTGAACGTCAGAATTACATAAGACGGTCCCCCAAAACGCCCAACCTTCACTACTTCCTAGTGGGGAGAAGAAGTGGCGCAACAAACTTCCCAGCAGCACAGCTATCTGTTCAGTTAGTAGAAATTGTTTCTATACGATATTCTTGCATATTATTTTAAAACAATATAAAAATATAAATTAAATTAAATATGTTACAAAGAGATTATACAATAATAATGAATGTCGTGATATTGATATTTAGTAGGTATGCATTATAATGTTAACTTCCAAATATTTAACCTAGATTTAAGTTAAATGTACATGTTTGTGTGTGTGTGTGTGTGTGTGTTTTGTGTATGTGTGTGTGTGTTATACTTGCTGCGCCCTAACAGGGTCATGTACTCATAAGTTTTAGCCTAGCCTGTAACTGAGTGTACATTATGCATAATAAATAAACCAACGTCTCCATGAGCTGTTTGTCCGTTGATGCGTTTATAACTTGAGAGCTATTTATCCGAATTAATTGATTTTTGTTTTAATGAATAGATTTTATCTAATGTATTGTCTGTCTAAGTAGTATATATTACAGTCCAGTGGAGCCGTGGGCACAGCTAGTACATTAATAAAGTATAAAGCTTTTGATGATCATACACTGATAAAATTTTTAGTATGTACGCAAAATCCTACATAAAGATTAAGGTGACTTTGGTACATTACTAACTTAAAATTAAGTTCCCTAGGGTGTACAATGTGTGTATCTAATTGTGTGTAGGAATGTTCCCAAAACGCAAAAGAAAATTCGAAAGTGGTAGTAAATATCTAGTAATCACACACACACACATTCGAGACACACACACACACACATTACACATTTCGAGTGTATTTCCATATCGATGAAAATAAAAGCAAACAGAGTTCAAAAGTGACATAAAACTCAATATCGGTACAACACGATAAAATCGTAGTTACGCGCTAAAACACTTTTAAACTGAATTATACCCGAAACGAGTTTACTTTGGAGGACACATAAATCACATCGGTAACACTTACTATTGAGTTTTGTTATAAATTGTGGAATAAATACATGATATAGGAAGGACCACGGATTATTAGAAAAAAGGAGATAGTAATAATTATTTAATGTAACTTGGCGCTTACGCTGTTGGAAATAAGAACGATTCGTCTACCTAATAAATTGTTTTCTTATGTACCTATAAAATGTTTAGTTAGATTGTAGCTATGTAGGATGCATTTGGATTCGGTAGAGCAAGTCAGTGATGATGGCGAGGCGGGTTCTATTAATTGTTACTCAGCGACAGAAATTGAATTTACATCGTGAGGTAACCGGCTTGCCTCACGCGGCTCACGCGGCTTGCGGCGGCCGGCATGCTTGAGAGATATTTCTCGATGGCATGTGAAGCCAAGTCAGAGGCCCATGGCCGGATAAAAACTCTGACAACAGTTTAGTCACTAACCACACGTAAAATAAAAGACAGAAATTGAATAAAGACCGCAAACATAAAATATGAAAGAAAGGTCGGTGAAAAGAGGTGACGGCGACCCGTTAATATTGCGTCGGAAAGCCTCAAATTCGGCAATGCGGAACACTTAATCTTTACCAGTTAAAGAGTGTTGTTATTCACTCTAATTTCCAGTGCTTTTCTTCGAAAGTACTAGCTCTCGTCCTCGAAGCGGCCTTTTCAGAACAAGGGTCTTTGTGGTACAGAGTAACCTATAAGTGTAAAGAGCCTGACCGACGACTAAAATAACTTGCGTTGAAGCCTTTTTAGCTAGAAAACCCTTCGAAACTTTCATTCCAAGTTTACAATACTTTCCAAATCGCTCCGCAGCAACCTAAGTTCAATACTAAGTCCAGGACGTCTTCAAATTAATTCCTGTTCAACATTTAACTAAATAAAACTAGATTCAAGTGGAAAGGACAAAGTTTCTTGAACGGCACAACTTTGAACTTTGCTTGTTTTCGCGGCACTGTTTAAGACTATTATCATCCCGTAATTTAAATGCCAGTTCAAAACGTTTTGACTTTTATTGTTTCAGTACTGTAGTTGCTATATTTATTTTGTAGTGCCAGCTCTCGTATTTACGATGTTATTGAATTGCAAAAGTTATTAAAGAAACTGGTTGGATATTTTCTTAACAAAAATATACAGTACCTACTCATTTTACTACAATCTGCAACTCGCATCGAAACTAAATGTCAAATACAGTATTCACATCCTATCTCAGCTTTTCTTTCAAAAACCATTCAACTACTTCTTATTTTCCAATATATCTTGCAACCTTACTTGCCCGATTCTTTAGAAATTGTAACCAATAACGTCACACAATAGTTAACACGAATAAAAGAAAAGGTACTCCTTAAAACGACGACAAGAACTTGCATTCCGAATGCGGATTGTGCAACACGTTTGCAAACTCGCAGTCTTGCAACGGAGTAAAGCAACAAACAAAAAACAAAGACACAAGAGGAAAAGCAAGACCCCGATCCATTTCTGAAACAAACGAACGACACCGTACTTCAAACGACTCATTAGCTTTACACTTATTCTTGCTTTTATTACAATGAAGCCAAATCAGAAGGATTAGAAGCTAATCTAATAATCCTGTGTGATATTACGACGGGAGCTCTTTTTGAAATCTATACTATAATAATAATATTATAAAGAGGTAAAGTTTGTTAGTTTGCATGTAGGACGTAACCTTCAAAACTACTCATCCGATTTCAAAAATTCTTTCAGTGACGCTACTACTGAGTGCCATAGAATATTTTATGTTATTAATAAATAAATATTCAACTTAGAGCACAGAAATCTCGCTTTTAACAAGTCGTCACATCAGTAGATAGCATCCGAGCGAAGCGGGCGGTTCGTCAGTAAAATATAAAAAGCAAAGGTCTTAAAAAAAACTTTTGAAAAAACTTTATTTTTGTTAGACGAATGTGATTTTTTATGTAAAACAAAAAAGGGTTTTTGATCTTCAAATGTCGATTCAATTGTCTATCATTCCATTCTGAGACATAAATGAGGTTTTATGTTTTCCGTAAAAATGAGGTGTGTGAGAGTGAGATACTCCTTTAAGTTTTCAATTTTATAGACGGAGTGGGATTTCTGAGAACATTTATTTTGTGCGTTTATTTAGTCCTAGCTTTTGCCTCCGGCAGCGGCTTGCCAGACAAGCGCCTTGAGTTTTGTATGTTCGTTTTTTGTGCGTTTTTACTATTAACTTTTTTGTTTGTAGGAGTTATTTTGCATTAGTGTTTTGTAGTCGTAAAAAGCAAAGGAAGGCTGGCTTGTGATTACCTTCGCTTGTTTTACTTTGCGCTTTCTTTCCACTTCAGACAAAAGGCTTTGAATTTAGTTTACTTAAACATCCTTCCAACTTACAGCAACACAATAACTAGCCGTTAACGAATCTACGTTTAAAACTGTGAGCAATTTAATAGCAATAAAGGGTAGCATTTTGAAAATATATTATGTAAATTTGAAGGGGTCATGACTAAATAATAACAGCCGCAAATGTCGATCGAAGGTTAAGTTACGTGCCGCGGTCGGTTCGTGGGTGGGTGACCATCCATTACCTACATTATCGAGACCCCTCCGTATCTCGGAAAGCACGTTAAACCGTTGGTCCCGGCTGTCATTCGAAGAGTTACGGATAACCAGTCTTACCAAGGGGTATCATGTTACCCAGTAGGTGGGTTGTGGAGGTCAGATAGGCAGTCGCTCCATGTAAAATACTGGTATTCAGCTGCATCCGGTTAGACTGGAAGCAGACCCCAACATAGTTGAGAAATGGCTAGGCAGATTGATTTATAAAATTGTTTTTTTTTAAATATCTCCTAAAGATTTCTTCCTATTAAAAGATGGAGAAATTGTTTTTAAACTGTAACTTTAGCTACCTTTTTTTTGGTGGGAAATTATTAAATTACTTCTCCCGCTCTGGACGGAGCGGGAAAGCGTGTCAGACACTTACTGACTAAAACCCACCCTTGTTCCTTCAGTTGCTTGTACGTTGCCAGGGGCCACGGTATCCCTTTCGGACTTTCCCGCGACCCAGCGGACCCCGTCAGTTGTGTTGACATCTCTTTGAGACGAGCGTGGAACAAAACGCGCCGTCGACCCGGGCCTGGTCCTTATCGGATTCCCGACGCCCAGGGCGTCTCCTAAATGAAACAGAAGAACAACTACAAGTCGGAATATAAAACAAATATTAAAAGAAATACAAGCAAAAGGTAAATAATGATGTCATTAAAAATAATGTAATGTCTGCCGCAGCATTAAAGCTGAAACTACACCTGCAACTCCCCCCCCCCCTCCCTCTCTCCTCTTTTACTAGCTTTTGCCCGCGGCTTGGCCCGCATGGATGCTTTAAAATATCCCACGGGGACGTACTACCGGGATTAAAAGTATCCTATGTGTTAATCCAGGTTATAAACTATCTGTGTGCCAAATTTCATCCAAATCCGTTCAGCCATTTTTACGCCAATCAGGATCATACATCCAGACAAACAGACAAACGAACAAAAGTTCTAAAAACTTTAATAAACTATATTCCCAAACCTCGTAGCAATTTCAAACTCGCTACTTTTTATATTATACGTCTTGGCAGACGTCGCGTCGGCTAGGCAGGCGTTGTCCTGCCCGAACAGCGCCACCTACCGGGTCCAATTGTATTTTCAAACCATCCAGGGACCCACTCAAATATACACACAACATTTCATCCAAATCGGTCCAGTCGTTTTGGAAGAGTTAGGTAACAAATACACGAACAGAAGAATATATAAAGAAAGATGTATAGATAAGTACGTATCTTTATTTAGCTTTGCATGTGCGTACAAGCAAAGGGGGAATCGCTCACTAAAATGGCACATGAAGTGAGTAGGAAAGCTAGAATACTACTCTATTGCAGTGTATGGTATTGCCACTTAGAACTGTGCTGAAACAATGCAGGATTGCTTTCTTACTTTCATTAAGAATTAAATCCTTTTTAAACTGACTTCAGAAGGGACAAAGTAGTCAATTCGTCTACACAGCATGTGTCGATAAAGTATGGTCAGAAAAAAAATCAGCTTTACCTACACTTTGTCGATTTGTGTGAAAACAAAATGTATTGAAAAGCTACTTTATCGTACCGTTCAAACAGATTACCTTTTATCTTCTATAAAATAATATGCGCTACTCTGGATGATTCCTTTTTTTTGAGAGAATGCTTTAACATTCTTAAATCGATAAAAGGTGTTATGGTTTTCCAGGTCTATTTAACACAGAAACACAAACTCAAACAAACCTAAATTCACATAACGAGTTGCGACCACACAGTAGGGTAAGAAACTACTAGAAGCCAAGTTTTTCTGATATAAAAGAAAGTATAGCACTTGAGTCGGAGGCACGTTGAAATTAATCTTATAAATGTATAAATAAGTCTGTACGTTGTAGTATTTTCAATTTTGCGCGGAATAACGCTATTTGATATTTCGTAGTGGGATGGCATTTTGGCATTAACCTATCTTCGTGTTTCTACCTGACGGGGTAAACAGATAACTGTTTACCCCGTCAAGAATAAGAATAATCTTATTCTTTATTTTACACATCATATAAATCCAAGTTTCAGAAACCATAAATACAAGGTGGGGCAAAAGTAATGTCACGATGTGAATATGCCATAATTTTTGCAAATGGCGTTAAATGTCATTGTGCTTTGACATATAGATAATAGACAGATGGAGATTTAGTTGAAGCACAGCTCAAGAGCCTCAGGCAATGACGGAGATTTTGAAACATTGATTGTTTAATCTCTTGTTCTGGCGATCTGAGCAGCCAGATCAAATCGCCTAATTTGATCTGGCTGCTCAGATCGCCAGGTCTAATGATTTCAGACTTCTTCCTTTGGGGCTTTTTGAAATCACATTATTCACAAGATCACAAAATTTTAATAAGATTTTTTTTAAATATATTATATATTGTTAGCTAAACATTCCAATTTGAATTTTTAAATTTCATTCACTGTAACAGAAATCCAAGGTTTTCATGTTTTTAACGCTCCAGGCACTCCACTATTCATGGTTTCTTATATTATTCTATACCTAGTTTAGCTTAAGTAAATTATCGGATGTTTAATTTTAAAGTCTAGATTAAGTAAATTAAGTTTAAAATTTGCGTGCCTAATAGGCAGAATGTACAAGGCCCTGTAAATAATATTCTAACACCAAATTGTAAATACCTGCATTCAAAGCAAATAAATTTATTTCATTTCATGGTTTTTGGCGTCCTAAACGTTGTCTCAAAAGTCTCATAAAATCTCGTGTCTGCGTTGTGAGTTATTCAAAGTCAAAGGTCCCGAAAATCGGGTTTTCGCGATTATCTAGGTTTCTATAGCTCCAATGATGTTTATATTTATTATAGTATTCTAGAGCATAAAATTTGCGACAAATTTTGTATAAAACATTTTTTCATACGTTTTTGAGATAGAGGGCGAAGAGTGCGCAGCGATCCTCTTTTTACAAAAATTTTACTGGACTATAAAGAGGTGCCATATAGAAAATGAATTAAAAATGTTCAATTAAAAAACGCAAAAAGTTGCGGGTAGTATATAATAAAATCTACTATCTCTGATGTCAAGCCTAAGGAAAATGTCCTCAACTGCTTGGTGTAGTGCCTGCATCCCTCAAAGTACCTTATGATCGCGAACTCCATGCAATAAACAAGGCCATCAAACATCTTCGGCACATGCTAGAAACACGCTGTTTCCACCGATCATAAGCCGATAAGTGCATTTAAAAAGAAAGGCACCACGGTTCACCAAGGCAGAATAATCAACTGTATTTTATTTCTCAGTTCACGAATGACATTCAGCACATTTCCACGGCAAGGAAACCAAGATCCTTTTCAGTGTTATTTCCGTCGTGGTCGCTACAATTTTAGTCTTGTTACATCAAACAGAAGTCTGCCCACTATCATTGGGACATACGGGTGTCATGTCGGAGCTGGTACGTCAAAGCGTAACAGTCTTGATGGCCTAAAGCTTGCAGCGGCGAAGTGTAAATTTTTGTATGGAGGAAGCCAAAGCACATTTTGACTCTTTTTTTGTTTGTTATTCAAAGTTAAAAATAGGGATTTTTTGTTGTTTAATGTTATAGTGAATTAAATACCCGTAGTTTAACTATATTTTTGGCAATAGTAGACACTATGTACTGTCGTGTCTACTATTGCCATGCTTTGTTATGTACTGTCGGTCGATTCTGTAAAAATATCAACGTGAAACTTAGGTGAAGTGAGCGTGAAGTGAGCTGTCAATAGTGTTTACAGAATCGACCGGCTGTTCCATTTTTCAATAAGGGTGCAGTTGCTGTTGCTAACCTCGGAACGGGAAGGGAAGCCGGTAGGAATCGTGTTGTATGGAGCTTTCGCCACTGAAAGTCATCATTCACCATCATTTCGAAACCACAAGGTTTCGAAATAATGGCGATTTTAATGACAGTAACCGGTTTCGTTCGATTTTCGTTCCGAACTAGGTGCCCTTTGGATCGCCAAAGTCATAAGTACAGATAGTGCTATCCTCGAAGACGCGTAAGCTGTCCTTTAGTATTGAGTGGGGCGGAGTGGGCCGGGTTCGTGGATGGCACTATCTATAGTTATCATTACCTATCTACAAAGCGGTTACATGATATACAGGGTGGCAGGGACATCGACGCGAAGCCGGTTACCATGGATTCAGTACTCATGTACTGAATCCATGGTAACCGGCTGATGATGTCAAGCCTAAGGACACAAGACTAATCGAACAAATTCACGTGAATGATGTCAAGCCTAAGCTCAGAATCATTTCTGAGCTCCCCTGCGTTGAAATTTTTCGTCGGTTATTAAAAAAAAATCAGCTGTTTCATAGAAAAGTGGAATACCTACGCGGTCAAAATGTATGGAGCAGCTGTTTTTTTTTTTAATAACCGACGAAAAATTTCAACGCAGGGGGGCTCAGAAATGATTCTGAGCTTAGGCTTGACATCATTCACGTGAATTTGTTCGATTAGTCTTGTGTCCTTCAGTCTTGGGGTTCAGAATCATGTACTTACCCCATGGTAACTGGCTTCGCGTCGATGTCCCTGACACCCTCTATTAAAAAAAACACAACCAATCAAGTAAAACCTACGTTTAGCTCAGTTAGAGTAATTCTTTCTAAATCAGTTTTATTAATAGCAAACCGTTGCGTATACTTACGCTATATGCTCCCGTATTTTTTCCGCCTAATGCAAGAACAATTTGCGGCGAGCGCAGTTTTCTGTAAACAAGCGCTTTAGCGCTCCACTTGGTCCGGCCACGCTAAATTGACATTATTTACGACTGCTCCTAGCTAACTTGGTTATGTCAACTGTTCCAACTAGATGCTGGAGTTAGAAAGTAATTATAGATAAATACAAAGCTGAGCATCATGTATAAGTAAGGACTTGTGAAGTCATGACGAAATGGCAACCAAGATCATCCTAACTAATATTATAAATGCGACAGTGAGTTTGTTTGTTATGCTTTCACGCTAAAACGGCTAAACGGATTTGGATGAAATTGGTAGGACATGACCTGGATTGGGACATAACCATATACAGGTCATGGTCTACCAATTAAATTCAATATAATAATTTCTGACACGCATGCGGGCGAAGCCGCTAGCAAAAACTATTCAGAAATAAGTCAAAACGGTTATGAAAATGTTTCTAAGAAACAAAGCCTTGGTCAAAAAAACCAGACAATACTTTAGGTAAATATTAACAAATGAACTGACTATAAGTACACAGTACACGCACATTATCAGATAGAAATTCGTTCTACATTTTCGCCACTGCTTTTATCATGCACTTTTTACACAGCCATGCACCTCGTAAAAACGACTAAACTGAGAAAACTAATTTAGATAGGGCTCTCACGCCGTTCTGAAACTAAAAATAACATACGTGTATGTGCCATCTTGATAACACCACGCGGGGAATTGAGAAATAGCGGGAAAAGTAAGCCCTTGATATACAACGAAACTTTAAGCTGAAAGATATTTGGTTTACATTGAATACTTTGTAAGTAACGGAATGTTTTCTGTAATATATATATATTTTTTTTAATACCGTTCCTTTACCTAAATACATTCAAATATTAACAGTGGTTTTTTTTACATTAAATTACCTAATTCAATATCTGAATACGCTATCCAAAAAAATCAAAGACATTGTACTGGCGGTAGGCACGCCTACCATGACGCTTTAAAGCTCGTACAGACCAGCGCGACGCGACGCCGCGCCGCGACACGAACAATACAATTTCTAAGTAAACTTGACGGTATAACAATAACCGGTGTGGCGTCGCGCTAGTCTGAACAAAGCTTTATATTTCTACGAAAAATAGACACAGCTCTTTCTATACAAAGTGACATTTCGTTTCTCAATTTTTGACATCCCACTCCAGAAATCCTTCTACAATCTGTCATTTTGTCTTTTGTTTCTAAAGATCTTTGTCTAGGTTCTTTTTATTAAGACTATTTCACAAGAAAGTTTTCTATCCTAAACTGTCAAAATCACAGTGACAACTGACAGTTATCCAAGGAAGTGTAGACAATTAAATTTTTTAATCGTCATGCTAAAGACAGTAAAAAACTTTCTACTCGACGGCCACAAAGTATAAACGGTTATCTACAAAATCATGATTTTACAGGAGAGCGTTTTGAACGCAAAACTGTGATTTCTCCTATTTTACATCATTTAGTTATTACTGTAATATTTGTTTGTTCTAATCCTATGACAAACCAAAGAATTAGTCGAATTATGTAAAAGAGTGAATTTCGTAAAAAGTGCAGTTGACTCTTTCTACTTTGCTGCCGTCATACTGTCTCCACGGAACATCATTTTGGTTTACTCCTAGCCGGTAAGTATAATTAAAAGTTTTTTTGGATTAGCGGTTCAGGCAAAAATGTTACAGAAATCAAATTAATTTCACTTTTAGTTATGACTTTATTACAAGAAAATGAAACACATTAAAGCAAATCGATTGACTTATTGCAAACCCGGACCCGACATGTTGAAACGTCAAGCGTCGAGAGCAGTGTCTGTGAGCCACTTCGCCCGACAACCCCACTTATATAGGATTACTGCTCGGCCCACCTCGGCTAGGATCGTTATCAGCGCGATAAGGGGCTGCGAACAATCGCAACAAAGGTGACCTTGGAATACTTGTATTTAATTCGTTCAACAGTGTAATGATTTATGACTTTTTTTGATGGTACTTATTAAATTAAAGATAATTGATGACAATTGTACCTTAGGTAATGTAATGCTTGCTAAAAAGTTTAATTAGAATAATATCGAATTCACCGGAAGAACTCAGACGCTTTGGGGGGGGGGGGGGGGGCTTGAGCCCCCTTAGATCCCTAGATCTGCTACTGCGTTAAATGGAAAAATCATTATTTTAAAGTTAGCCTAAAATTCAGCATAGAGTCGCCGGGCATAAAACCTCGTGAAGCAGAAGTGGGTCGCTTGTTCTATCATAAAAATACAGGTACGGAGATTTTATCCATTAGGCAGGTACATTACATAACAACACACGGCCTCATAATCCCCAGAAACATAAAACGATATTGTAATAACGAAGACACGATCACGTTCTCGAAAGGATTTGTATCAAAACTAAAATAGAAAGAAAAAAAAAACTGCTTTTTTGTACAAACCGTCTCGAGTATCTTAGACGGATGAATGCCAAAAGCAAATTACTGAAGCGCAACTCCTGAAGGAGACATATTCAATTAGTTTGTCAGAAAAGGTCAGGACACTTAATTGCGACTTGCTTTATTTGTTTAGGTTCAGAATTAGATACCACTTTATTTTTAGGAGACTCGTTGGAATCAATTGTTTATACAAACGTTAATCTTAGCATGATGTTATTCTAGGATGAACTAGTTCTTGTTAATAACGACTGTTCACAGCAAACTGCACGGATTTAAGTTTGTTTACTGAGGTCTCTCAGTTCTGCCGGGGTCGCGGGAAAGTCCGAAAGGGATACCGTGGCCCCTGGCAATGTACAGGCAACTCAAGGAACACGGGTCGATTTTAGTCAGTAAGAGTCTGACACGCCCTCCCGCTCCATTCAGAGCGGAAGAAGTTATTTGATAATTTCCCAAACACAAAAAAAAGCCCTCTCTCAATTAAAACTAAAACAGACGTCATCATTTCATACTATATCTTGAATCAATTGAAGACAATTAATTCAAGATATAGTAATAAATCTATAATTATTCTCCTCAGATTATATATTTTTTTCATAAAAACGCCCCTCTTTTTTCGTAATCATATTACCTACTCACCTGCATTTCAAAATTTTCCTAAATAAAATAAGTATTTACGATATCAGAATTTTGAAACAACTGTTGTCAGGAAAGTCTTAGCAAACCTCATAAGAAATGGCAGGGGTTTGAAAAATGGCGAATCTAAATAAACACTACAAAGAAAGCAATGCCCCCGGCTCGGGTTCCGTACAACTTGCTGTAAGCACGAAACTTGCAAATTGTGACGTGGTGCAACTTACGAGCGAATATCATTAGTTTTTAAAACTTTATCATTTGTTTTTTCGGTATTTTAGTAATTTTGAAACAAAACCCCACCACCTAGTCACTATATCAGTATAGTAGCCGAGTGAAATGACAACAGTCGAAATGAAAGTATTTGAATTTAACTTGTTTCTTTCCCTAAATATAACCATGGTACAATCTCATTTGTTTTTAAAACTTTATCATTTGTTTTTTCGGTATTTTAGTAATTTTGAAACAAAACCCCACCACCTAGCCACTATATCAGTATAGTAGCCGAGTGAAACGACAACAGTCTAAATTAAAGTATTTGAATTTAACTTGTTTTTTTCTCTAAATATAACCATGATACAATCTTATGACAGTTTATCCACCTACACCAATTGCGTTTTTCTATATTATCGTCGGGGTGGATCCGGTTATCAAGCGTTTTTTTTAGGGAAAAACTTCCTGTAGTATTGCCATACATAACATATTAAATATTACGTAACAGAGCCTTAGAGCCTTTGACAAGTCAAATATCACTTTTTTGACAGGCTGTGACAGCCTGCCACGGAGTTCTGCTATGCTATAACATTTATTTGTATCGCAAGTTTTGACCTACCGTTCGTTAAAACGAGACATTTTTTAATAATAATATAAGCGTAGGCAACAGGCCGTTTATAAGATTGTTTCGGCTCCCTACCCATATGTAGAAATTAGATGAGTATTGGGTTGCTTAATTCTTCATGGTGAATCCACACTGCCGGCGGCTTGACCACAAGCAAAGCCGCCAAAAAAGTCGCCGCTGGCAAGTGCGACTGGTGAATCGATATTCTCAGTTGTCTCGTCACTTCATACGATTTTTAAAATCTTAATTTCTCGGGTTCCACAGTATTTCATTTTCGTGAAATTGTTCTATTAATAACAATACTGCACTGTTGTCCCAGCGGAAATCACTCATTTTGCACACTATACAACGAACGACGAAACGACACCATCGAAAGCTGTCTGTGGTGTATAAGTACATATGTGTAGTCATAAGCATGATGTATTAGTGCTAGGCCCTAGGCAGTCGGAATAAACCTCTCGTATCATAAAGACGTATTTTGTTTGCCTTCCCGTAACCCACACACTTCATGACGACCCTGCTATGCGAGCGCCTCGGTGTAGGATCAGTACCTACGCCACCGGGTGTCGCGTAGCGGGTGAATAGTGCAATTGGACAAATTCCTGTGTGCCTCGGTGCACTGAATAACAACGTTTGAATATCGACGATGTATAAAATAATGATAACTTCGGAGACATTGAGCATAGCAAGACGCGTAAATCGAATCAAAAATGGGAAAGTCTTATTCCAAAACTGAGGATAAGGAGGACGAACGAACGAACGAACGAACGAATGACCGAACGACCGAACGAACGAACCGACGTAACGAACTATTCCCCCGCTGCTGCGCAGTGCGGCGACCTCGCCGGCAAAATGGCCGCCGGTTAATCGCAACAAAGCGATTGCCACACGCAAAGCCGGCGGCCAGGCCGTATGGGCACCGGCGTGTGCCGCCAGGCTGTGTGGACTTGTGATTCTTGTATAAGTAAAATTATTTACCTTCTTGACGCTCGAGAATTGGAGCACACACCAATTTGCGACACCGGCAAAGCGTGGCCGAGGGTTCGAATCGATGCTGATATTAATTTTCGAAAAACTTTGCATCGGCCACCGTTATTTATAAGTTCTTTTGTGTTCGATATGGTAATGTTGGATGAATATTATAAAATTAAAAATAAATTGAATTTAAGTAGGTACACGTACGTGTATGATTATTACGTGCAATCATCGAAATTTACATTAACATAACATGCCTGAACGTTCCAGTTTGTGCCGATTTTCACAAACACTCATGAGATATCTTTTCAAAACCACTATCGAAAGAACGTGTGGGTACCTGGTACATTTAGCATAATCTGCCTAAAATGTTCCCACTGCTGGACACAGGCTTCCTCTCTGTGAGAGGGAGGGGGCCATAACCTACCAGGCGGGCCCAGTGTGGGACATCTACCAATGTTACATGTCTTCGATTTTTTGGTACTAGGACGAGCCGGTTTCCACACGATATTGAGAGCAGTGGCGATGAAATAATTTGCACTAATTAATGCGCCTGCCTGCGTTCGAATCTACGACCTACAAATAGTAAGTCGCGGCCGTTACCACTGGCCCACCACTGCTCTGTAATATACTAACACATTTATGTACATATATTGAATCGTCACATTTGTAATGTTAATTTCCCTAAGGGTGTCAACTAACCACTGCATTACCTTCGATGGAGGTTATACGGTACATTGTGTATCAATCCGCCAAATTGATTGAATTAGTGTCGCGGTACCCTCTCTCTGCCCCTAGGGGGGGATGCCAAATGTGTTCAGTAATTGACACTTCGATAGCAAACAAGACGGAGGACCGGTGATGAAAATTAGGTACTAAAACATCCGTAGGGAACATCTAGATTGTTCAATCAATCGAATCAACTCTCTAGCCTTTTCCCAACTATGTTGGGATCGGCTTCCAGTCTAACCGGATGCAGCTAAATACCAGTAATTTAATTGTTCCGTACCTCAAAAAAAAAAACGGAGGCAGGATCACTTTCTTGTCCATCCGTCCGTCCGTAAATCTTTCTATCTGTCAAGACACGTTTTCTCAGGAACGAGTGGAGGAATCAAGTTGAAATAAATATAAAAAATACGTAAATCTACGGTTCCTTGGAGCTCTAAAAAAATCAAGCTGCTAAGTCAACGCAATAAAAAAATACGGCAATTTATGCGACGTAATTTGACATAACTTACATTTGCATTTGAAGAATTAGTATTAGTATTAGTAACTAAAGTAAGTATTAGTAACGCATACAAGATTTTTGGGTGTAATAATAGATAAAGATATAAATTGGAAAGAACACATAGATAATATTAGCACTAAAATAAATAGATTTGTATATGCACTTAAACAAGTCAAAAATGTAACTAACGTAAAAACTGCTGTAATATCTTACCGTGCATACGTTGAATCATTACTACGTTATGGGATTGTAATGTGGGGCAACAGCACCGACTTCCAAAGAGTATTCATCGCTCAAAAAAAGTGCATGAGATCAATTTGTGGACTAAAACCTGATGACTCATGTCAACCAATATTTAGGAAACTTGGTTTGTTACCGTTACCGTCACTTTATATTTACGAAATATGTATGTTTGTAATGAAAAATAAACAATTATTTAAGACTGCAAATGATGTCAATCCTCGGAACAGACGAGATCCGTATAAACTTGTGTTGAATGATCTTCCTCGCCTAACTAAGTATAATAAAAACTGCCTAGCAATGTGTGTGCGCATGTATAATAAAATACCGAGGCAATTTAAAAACTTACATCCAAAATTGTTTAAAGTTCAATTTTACAAATGGATGCTCGAACATAGTTTTTATAGCTTAAAGGAATTTGTTGACAAAAAATTTTGATGTTCTATTCACTATTGATGGCTCCTTGTCTACTTGCTTAATTTTAAGTATTTTGCATGCTTTGTTATAACCTAGCTAAACATGTTTGTGCTATATAGTATTATTTAACACCCCTTTATACCATGTTTTATGCAAATAAACATATTATTATTATTATTATTAACTTTGTTCCTGGGATAAATTCATCCAAACTACGGATCCCTTCATTGCGCGTGGTTTCCGACATGCAGTTGGTCGGTGTTTTTATTTTCGTTACAATATTCATTCTTTAGGTAAATGAAAAAGAATTAATTTTGTAACAAGTTGATAGTCATTAAGCATTACCCACATTCAATATTACACCAGCAATTCCCGATGAAATAGGGTCATACATAGGGTAATCGTATTTTGTAGTTGTAATTTTCTCAAATAATTAAGAAAAAAATTCTTCAAAAAACTTTTTCTTCGTCTAAATATTCGCTCTTGAGAACCACCTTTATCCTGGATGTAGGTGTGAGCTATCGCTATACTGAATAAACGCTTACTAGAACCGCAGTGACCTACTTCCTACAATTGATTCTCAGTTCTCAGCTACCTTGGAATGTCGATACCAAGATATTGTTTTCAGTGAAACTACAACAAAATTGTTTCTTTAAAAATTACTTTTTTTATGATAGCGTTTTAGCAGTAAATTTTCTTACGACCCTTAGAAACTGTTGTACTTTCGCAAATTTTATGTTTCGTAGAATTTTGCCTTCCATGAAGAAGACACCTTGAGGAAACCTGGACTTAAAGTTAATATAATTCTGAAATCACCAACCCGTCTTGAGCAAGCGTGGTGATCAATGCTCGTGCCTTCTCTGTATGAGAAGAGGCCTTTGCCCTGCAGTGGGACAGTAACAGGCTGGTATTATTATTTAAAAAAAATTGACATATCTCGGGACCCTGGGGTCCCGGACCTTTGGAAGGCGTACGAGGAGCCGAAGCCAACTCGCAGAGGCCCGTTAGGCGTTTTTAATTGAATATTATTATGAAGAAGACTACGGCAACGCTCCTATTAAGTTAAAGGCAACCAGAGAGGTATTCAAGCTTATTCCGAGAACACTGCACTGTAAAATGTGGACGGCATCGTAATTTGAAACGTTCTACAACAACAACAACATGGCACTACTTTTTTCAGGAAAATTAGGTAGCATCAACGTAAGAAATACACTTTTCACAGGATATTAATGAAATTACGACCGTAATTGGTTGTCCATTCTCATCAACCCGGAAGGAAGTTAATCAGTCTATATTATTATTTAACATCCGCTCCAAATATCCGCTCAAATATTTTTGTTTCAACAATTTGCATAAAATTCAATTAATATACAAAATTGTGTGTAGCCTAATTCTCCGCTGTATCCACATATTTAAATGTGAACAAATTAATTTTGACACGATTCGGCGTTCAAAGGGTTTCGGTTCATCGCGATACCCCATTACAGTTAACTGTATCCGGACATGTGTCACTAGTGATGCGACTCGATTTAAAATACAATCGATTTATTCGATTTTGAGACAGCCTGGGGAAAGTGTGGCTTGTTTTAAATCGGAAATAAACCTCGCATAAATAGGTATTACTTTAAGCTCATTATTATTAGTTGTGGGGAAAATCTTATAAATACATTCCCTACAGGATCTGTAGGGAATATAATAATAAGGAACTTCCAGATTCTGCAAATAAAGTCCAGTTAACTTTCAGTTACAAGCTAGGCAGCTAAGCCCAACAAATTGATTTATTACTCACAATAGTAGTGTGTTAGGTAATTCTTTGGTTCATTAATTCCTAATGTGTTACCGATTCACTCGACATTCTCGCTTAGTTAGATGCTGAGATAAAATGCTAGTCTTTACGTTTTTTTTAAAGACTCCCACTAAGTTAATATTTTAAGGATAGTTAATTGATTCAGGCGTGACTTTGCGGAAATCCATTATAAAATACAACAGACGACGTCTATTTAGTAACTTAATCCGCGTAACTATTAACCCTGTGAGAAATCGACACGTGTTTCACCTCTCAACGAGGCATCCTCAGGAAGGCGATTGACTTGTAGCGAACTCGGACCCGACGTGTGGACACGTCAAGCGTCGAGCGCGGTGCGGTGGGTTTGGCACCGCGCTCACGTGTCGATTTCTGACAGGGTTCTTTATGACTCATTAAGAACAGTTACGCGGATTAACTTACTAAATATAAGTTGTCTATTGTATTTTTTAATTTTAAGGATATTAATTTTGGAAATAATCAACCAAATACCACAATACTACTATTCGAATGAAATCATATAGTTAAATACAAAAAATATACATTCTGATTTACAATAAATCGATTCTCATTAAGTCGATGAAAGAAAACAAATTAATCGAATACCTGCGAACATGACATCCCTACCCGCGATTCTAATTAGGTATATTTGACACGACATCACTGGGGAAATCCACGAACCGCGATACATATTAATTTTGTTACATCTGTCCCGGGATCCTCCCTGATTAGTATTCACAGATTATATAATACAGATGATGATTTGCCGCTGTTAGATCGAGACGTTGAACGGCATAACTTCGTTTGAATGAATGTGTGCATGGCATGAATAACTGCAGTGCTATTCTGTAACCATCTCACCGTGAAAACTTAGGTGAAGTGAGCTGTCATTCCACAGGGATTGACACTATTGACAGCTCACTTCACCCAAGTTTTCACGGTGAGATGTTTACAGAATAGCATGGCTGGTGTGAATTCATTCTGGGTTGATTCTGACGTGCTTATCAATTTCGTGGTAAAGGTCCAAGAATGATAAAAGCGCACGATGTTTTCAGATTCCGCCTTCGAGTAGTGCCAAGATTGTTCTGGTGTTGTTGTAATGATATCCATTATGCTCCTATAAGTTTAGGAAAAATATTTGATCCACCTAGGCACGGTCTTCTGTACATACGACATTAGAAGGTCGCCTGGCTAAACAAAACTCACTAGCAACTTAGGTGTAATAAAACGTTCACTAATTGAACTCCCATGAAAATGTGACATTGAAAAAGTTCTTATCAAATCACACAATGAATTAACTTTCTTAGGGCCGTTAAAATATTTAAAAATGCATTTGAGATACCTTGCAAAATAAAATGCTATACTTTGTTAGATAAGCTTGTGCACATAAATCTTTTACGTTAACGTTTCAAAGAATAACGGGTACCTTTTTTTTAAATCAAAATTTTTGCTCTTCGAAAAGAAAATAAGTAAATGTGTTTGGATGGAATCTAAAAAGAAACCAATGGTTAAAAGTTTTCCAAGTGCCGTCTATGGTACATACATTTATCTTTACATTTATTACTGAAATGAATAGTGGACCTTTATGATTTATAGTGGTTTTTGGTGCAAAATATATTTTTTCTAGCTTTTGCGGCTTCGCCCGCGTGCATGTCGGAATTATCCCACGGGAACGTACTACCGGGATAAAAAGTACTCTATGTCCTATTCCAGGTCATGGTCTACCCCTGTGACAAATTTCATTCAAATCCGTTCAGCCGTTTTACCGTGAAAGCGTAACAAACAAACTAAACTAAGTTTCGCATTTATAATATTAGTAAGATTTTACCTTCTTCACTAAAATACCATATCGGTTAGTACGAGTATATAACACATACTTACGAAGTTAGAGAATTAAATGTATCCCCTGCATCCGTCAACGGGGTGATTAAGAGACCGTGCACGAAATCGACTGATTTTGATCAATTTTGTTCATTCGTTGTGAGAAAGGGTTTTCTCTCAGGATGATGATTGATGATTGACTTGTAGCGAACCCGGACACGACGTGTTGCCACGTCAAGCGCCGAACGCAACAAGTCAATCGTCATCCTGAGGATGCCTGGTTGAAAGGTGAAACACGTGGCGATTTCTTACAGGGTTCTTTATGACTCTTTAAGAACAGTTAAGCGGATTGGGTTACTAAATATGCGTCGTCTATTATATCGTTATATTTTATAGTGGACTTTCGCAAAGCCACGCCTGAGTCAATTAACTTTCGCTATGAAACACGATAAAAAGATTTTCATACATGAATCGAAATAGTCTGTCTACTAGGATACGGGTTTCGTGGTGAAAGTTGTTTAATATAACAGGTACGGGTAAAATCACCACCTTGATGGATGCAGGTGTCTAAAATTGCCACTCTGTATTTTCCACCCTAACTAGTAAGGACCTAGTTGATTCGGAAAATACTTATCTAGTTATTTCGGGCAGCTGAAACTCAAAATGTCCCATTTTATCCCCCTAAAATCGTTGGCCTAGCGATATCCTACATCTTAAGAATACTTTTGATCTCTTGAAATAACATTGATTTGACCAATAGATACCTAACCATGGAATCGGGATGTTACAAAAAAAATTGTTTGTCGCTCAGGTAGATTATTAAAAAATATTGGACATGTATTTTTTCTTTTGTTACTCCCCGGTAGATTTTATACTGACTGCCGACTGACGGTTTTGTGAACTGTACCGTATGACATATCAAATTAAAGGGCTTATTGCGAGGATTTCAAATACATTTTTTTAAATAATATTTAAATAAATACTTTTAAAGATATTTAAGAAAATTGATGAAAATTGACCATCACCTTATCTTCGAAACTACTGATCTTAATTTTTTTTTTTAAATACAGAGAATAGTTCTATGCTTATAGATTACAGGAAAATCTATAAGAAGTCTATGGTCATGAAATAACATGGTAAATCACTCAATATTGTGCGCACAAACTTACATTTGCATTCGGAATGTATGGGGGAATATGTTTTTTAACTACAATGTTAAGTTTGTACTTGGGATACATTTTATTCATCCGAACTACGAAACGCTTCATTTTGCGTGGTCCGACACGCACTTGGACGGTTATTTATTAATATGATAAAGCAAAAAAATACGTGTCTAATATTTTTTTATTGTCTAAGTCTACTGATGGACTAAACAAATTTTTTTTTCCCAGTTAACCTATTTGGTTATTTCAAACCAAATGGTATGGTTATTTCATAATGATGAGACTATATTTTCACATCTATACATATCTATCTTTACATATAATAAAATAGTAAACGAGAAGTTTTTGACCGCTTGTCTGTTTGTCTGGATTGTACACGGATTGGCACAAAAACAGCTGAACGGATTTGGATGAAACTTGGCAGACAGATAGTTTATAACCTGGATTAATACATACTATAGGGTAAGTAGTTTTAATCCCGGTAGTACGTTCGGGGCGAAGCCACGGGCAAAAGCTAGTAGACAATAAAAGCGGTTTTGGTAGATTTCATAGATACAACAACAAAAAAACATCCAGTAAATGCTGCAACAAATTCAGACAATTTTTAACACAAAAATATCTAAACGCGTAAGAAGACCATTGTGATTGTGATTATTTAAAACGTTTGTAAAACGGCCTTCTGTGTACATTAGAGGGCCCGTATAACACTCGTTATCAGGGCCGTTTTTATCTGGAAACATTATTGTCCGGAAGATTTAGGTGTTTCGTCCCTTTGCGAGGAGGTCAAAGTCATTGGAGGACGCGAATCGGATAAACGGACAGCGCAGATGAGAAAAAAACTGACTACTATTAAAGTTTTATTTTGGAAAGGCATGAATGGCTATGAGCTAAATATAGGAAAATTATGTAATTTATTTCTACCAGATTTAATTAAAAACCCTTTTTAATTTTCAACAAAATAATACCCGATCTAAGTAAGACCCTGTACCAATTTTTCAATGATCTACGTGACAGTGATTAGGTATCTTCTTGATTATGTTCTCCCACGTTTGTAACTTGTACCCCAAACTTCCTGGAGCGTCCTTTAAAGATAAATAATGTGTTTGATTTACAACTGCGGCATCGCAACACAGATGACGCTGTTTTCTTGCCAAATTGATATCGAATATGCTCCCATACATGGAAACAATGCATCACATGGAAAATATATGAAATAAAAATATTTTTCGTTTATTCTTACAAGTTGTCTAGTCTCTGGGGCAATGGAGAAATATTGAGTTGGTAAACCGTATCAGATGTTTGTACGCAAGTTTGCAAAATTGTAGAATAAGAATTGAATTTGTTTGGTGTTAGAAAGGAGGTGTATAGGTATACGCGTACTACAGTCCGCACGCGACTGTTAGTCATCGCCTGAGGTGTTAGCGGTGTGAGCGTCGACTACGTCTTACTTCAAAAAATATTTATTTACCATGTAATACTCTTTTTTTAAATTTGTCCTTGACCTTCAAAACATTTGATATTGACCTTGAAAATGTGCCCCAAGTCCCGAGCTTGGTTCGCTCGTTCTTGCATTTGTAAATAAGTAGATTTTTTTAAACTTAACATCTAAAAAATTATTATTATTATTACCAAAAAAAATGTAGGGGGATGTCGCCATTGACAAATTTGGCAGACTGAGTTAGCTTGGCCTTTGTCTACCTCCCCCGTCTCATCGCTCACATACCTCAGACGGTGACTAGCAGTCGCGTGCGGACTATATTCATGAGTACGCTGTTGGTATAGACATATGAGCTTGCCTAGTATCCCAACTGAATAGTTATAGCCGCCAAAGTGACACCGTTAACTGTGATTGTCGTCGATCCATTAGAGACAAACCTGATAGTCTCAATATGTCTGTAATATACCTTTCAAACCGGATCACAGCAGTACCTGACTGCTAGCAGAAGTAGGAATGCTGAAGTACCTAATTCCTCGAGCTCTTCTAGTAAGTAGGTAGGTACTACTTACACGAAAGTTAGTACCGATTTTGCCTCTCAAAATTTATAGATGCCTTTTTAGGGTTCCGTACCCAAACGGAACCCTATTACTAAGCCTCCGCTGTTCGTCCGTTCGTGTGTCTGTCACCGGGCTATATCTCATGAACCGTAATAGGCAGACAGTTGAAATTCGCAGATTGTGTATTTCTACTGCCGCTATAACAACAAATAATAAAAATTTAATAAAGTTAATAATTAAAGGAAGTCCCATACAAAAAACGTGTTTTTTCGGCCTTTCTTGTTCGATTTTACAGAACGAGTCCGACTGGAATTTAGCCGGTTTTTATCCAAATATTTTAAAAACAATGTAGCTTTTTAAAACCAAGTCTACGACTGGCTAAGTAACAAATGAAGATTCATCTCTTTCTTTATTATTGCAATACTTAGTCAGTTTATCTCTTAGTTTTGAAATATTAACAAAGATTAATACCTACACATTCAAGTATTGATATTGTGTCGAACATAATTGACGTCAATTGGCCAGTTTCATTAGCTTGGATTAACCCTTTAACCGCTACTTAGTAAACCGCGTTGCCACAACGAGACCACCGATAGACAGCTAAACGGGCTCCCGAGTTTAACGTAGTAACTCTAAATACCTATACTCGTAGTATATCTGGATTCAGACGGCACTGGGGCCAATAAGTTTCGAATGTTTATTTACCATGTAACACTATTTTTTTTCGTACTTGACCTTCGATATATTTGACATTGACCTTGAAAATGTGCCCTAAGTCCCAAGTAACAATAATACAGTAGGGGAGACCGGGGCTATTGCGTAAGTAGACAAATAGTCAAAAACTCGTCAGCAGTACAACTTTTGGGTCATCTAATCACACTTGTGGATACATCTCGGTACCCCCATATTTGCCTAGAGATTGATGGTAAACTTCTTTTCTAATAATACAAAAGTTTGCTTAAGGCTCGTGAACCATAAAACACAGTGTTATTTTCAAATTGAATCAGAGCTTTGGTTAAATACAGAGATCTACTAGATCAACAAAAAGAAAAATGGCGTTTTGGGCAGGTTGACTAACTTTTTGCGAGGCGTGTTGACTTATAAGAGATGTTAGAGAAAAAGTTTAAAACGTAGTTATTTTTGACGAAATAAGCGTTAAAGCTTCGTATATACAAGCGCGACGCGACAGCGCGGCGCGACACCGGCTATTGTTATACCGTGAAGTTTTCTTAGAAATTGTATTGTTCGAGTCGCGTCGCGCTGGTCTGCACGAGCCTTTAAGCGGTAGTAAAAGCATTTGACAATAATTAAAATACTAAATATATATACGTGATGAAATGAAACGAAAAACAAGAAAATGAGACTAAAAATGCGAATATGAGACCGTAAATTAATAAAAAAAGAAATATTTTAAAGCTTATTGAATAGAAATATTTTTTAATTCCTTATCCCTTCGCATGATAACTTCTTACTTACTTAATTACTGTACTAATCAACCCACCCCAGGCCTAATCTTATTAAATTAGATTTCTGGTTCTGCAGAAACCAGTAAATAACACAATAACTACAATAAATTATGATAAAGATAACAACATAACATCACCCCTGTATTCCCTGAAGGGTTGGGCAGAGGTGCACCTACTGTATAAAATAGAATAGAATAGAATAATTTTTATTTTTGCAAATATAGGTAGATGATACATCAATAACTAGATTTATCAGTAATACCTGTTTAGACAATTTTGCACATAATCTTAAGCAGAAGTGCCAACATGAAGTCACTGACTTTGGATTATCTGACCACACTGCTCAAATAATTAAGATAAAAGTTAATAAAACGAATCAAATAAAAACATGGAGAACATTAATACGAGATATAACTCAAGAAAACTTTATTAAATTTCGATCGCACCTCGAAAGTCTATCATTTTCTAATGTATATAATACAGAGGATGCTAACAAAGCCTGTGATAACTTTCTTGTCATTTTCCTACTGTTACACGATCTCTGTTTCCCGAGCAAATTAGTTACTGTAAAATCAGAGAAAAAAATAAAATGGGTCTCTCGCGGGATACGAATATGTAGCAAAAAACAACGGCAACTATTATGGCAGCAGAGACTAACACCAACGTCTGAAAACAAAAATAAATTTAAGATTTACTCAAGGAGGTTTAAGAAAATTATTAAACTTACACAAAAAGCGCAGAATAACCACTTAATAAATAACTCAAAAAACAAATCCAAAACGGCCTGGCAAATTATTAATAACAACAAAATTGTAAGAGAACCATTTCTCAAATAAAAAAAGGAGATGAAATAATATCAAACCCTAATTTAATAGCTGAATCTTTTAATAACTTTTTCATTGAACAAACCTCTGGCATACCTAAACATACGTTATGCGATACCATTAACATAAATATAAACCCGCATACAATATTTATGGCCCCTGTTATACCTCAAGATGTAATGCGTATAATTAGAAACCTGAAAAATAAAAAGAGCTCTGGCCTCGATGGCATTTCAACAACAGTTATCAAATTTGTTGCACATTGTATAGCTGAACCCCTTGCTCATATTATTAATGTAAGCATACAGTCTGGCCTATTTCCAGAAAGTCTCAAGAGCGTAATAGTCATACCAGTATATAAAAAAAACGATAAAGAAGAAATGGTAAATTATAGGCCAATTGCTCTTATCTCTATATTCTCCAAGATCATAGAGAAAGTTATCTATGAATCTCTTGACAACTTCCTAACTAAATACCACATACTATGTGACGAACAAATGGGCTTCAGGAAAAATAAAAATATTAACATGGCCATCTTTGATTTTCTCCATGAAATAATGCCTAAAGTAGATTCCAAAATACCGGTTTGTGCAATATCTGCCGATATGTCGAAAGCCTTTGACTGCGTGGACCACGATATTCTCTTAACCAAACTTGATGCGTACGGTATTCGTGGCAATGCTCTTAACTTAATAAAAACTTATCTCAAAGGCCGTAGACAATGTACAGAGATATCACGCTTATGTTTAAAATCTAGGAAGGAACAAAAAACTTTATCGTCATTTAAAGAAATAAAATATGGAGTTCCGCAGGGAAGTGTCCTCGGACCTTTACTATTCCTACTTTATATTAATGACCTGCCACGCCATATATCTAATCCAATGATTTTATTTGCAGACGACAGTACTTCAATTGTTTCATGTACCAATAAAGACTCATACGTAAATGACATCAATAACTCGATCAGCTGTTTAATAAAATGGCTTGACAATAATAACCTAGTTATTAATCTACAAAAAACTAAAACTATGCATTTTCACCAACGTATATCTACAGGTGACATGGATATCAACTACAATGGCCAAACTATCGATAAAGTGAATAGCACAAAATTTCTAGGAATCTTAATTGATAGCCAGTTAACATGGAAGCCGCAAAGCAAAAGGTATCTGTAAACGTCTGAGCACAGCCGCGTTTATGTTATACAACCTATCCAAAAAAGTAAATCGGTCAACAATACTAGTGGCCTACCATGGTCTTGTAATTTCTATTTTAAGATTTGGTGTTATATTTTGGGGTTATTGTAGTGAACGAGAAAGCATTTTTAAAGCTCAAAAGCGCTGTTTGAGAGCTATATTTGGCCTCAAAGTTACTGACAGTTGTGTGCCTATATTTAAGTCTCAGAAACTATTAAGTTTCCCATGCCTCTATATCCTCGAGTTAGCAATATTTGTTACAAGTTACCCTCTTCTTTGCTAGATTTGCCTTTTAATGCGTTTAAAACGAAAGTAAAATCCAACCCTTGTTCAAAGGCATACTATTCTATCAACGACTACTTAAATGATAAGAATAGTTGGTCGCTGTGATTAACTCAAGACAATGTTTATGTTCTTTCACCAGAATTAGCTTACCTACTGACAGGTTATATGAGTTCATATAATTGTTTATTTTAATTTATTGTTGACATAATCTACTCATTACAATGTTTTTTTTAATGAGTTGTATTGCAATATGTAACTAGTGACCTCGACAATAGATCATATTATTTATTGTTATTAGTAATTAACTATTTTTTTATTTCACCTCGATGGTCCTAGTTTATCATTTATAACTTCCAGTTACAGCTTTATGTAAGCGGGCACGCCCTTTATGCCTGGAGGCTTTTATTAAGACGTTAAGTTTTGTTTACGTTTAGTTTTTATTTCTGCCCGAGTATAGTTCTCGATGATTTTGTTTGGTATATTGGCGTGTGCTAGCTAACATATGGATAATAATTTAAATTAGGTTAAATTATGTTGAATACTATTATATAGAGTCATTTTTTTTTTCTTTCTAACTGAACAGGCAGCTGTGCTGCTGGGGAGTTTGTTGCGCCACTTCTTCTTCCCAGCTAACGCACTAGGAAGTGGTGAAGGGTGGGCGTTTTGGGGGACTGTCTTATGTAATTTTGACGTTCGAAAAGTGCTGATTATCAGCCTAGTTTGAATAAATGACTTTTGAATTTTGAATTTTGTTAAAACAAACCGTAATTTATTTGCCACATTAACAAAAACCAGAAAACGGAGTACATCATTAAGATCACAATATCAGAATTTACTTCACACAGGCACATTTAAAACGAGTTTATTAAAAAAAAATGTAATTTGTATGGCTCCCGTTGTCTTTAATAAAATTCCCGATCATATGAAAACCTTGCCCTTGATGAAATTTAAAAAATGTTTTACTGAATTACTTGTAGATAAATGTTATTATTCTGTTCAGGATTTCCTAAATGATACATCTTAATAACCTATTTTGATAACTTGTATAATAATTATTGTGTTTGCATGCCAACAAGGCAGAATGTACACGGTTCTTTATTATGTTATTTACGATCCTATTTGTATGTACCTGCATTCAAAGCAAATAAAGTATTATATACTTATTATTATATTCTATTCTATTCTATTCTAATAAGTGTTAGTAAAGTACAAAGATCAGCCATATTTTGCCATTAAGCATGTAAATATTTACGTCAAATTATTATTATTTTATAGAATTATACACATCAAATTATTGTCATTATTATATTATTTACATCAAATTATTAGACCCACATTTCGCCAGTTATGTTTAAGTCCCATGTAATAGGGGATATGGATATTAATTATTATATTAGGCTAATAGTGTTAGTTAAATAGAGATATTTTTGTACCATATACATCACCAATAAAGGAAAAGTTTGTCAACCAGCCCCGGTCTTCCCTACGCGCGTATCGAGTTTAAGAAAAAGTTTTACTGGGTAGAGCGTTGTTTCCGTACCTCATAAACTTAACGTCTTTTTTGACCATTACTGATATTCCAAGCAAGCAAGCAAGCAAAGTGCAGCAAGTAATTGTTATATAAATAAATAAATAATTCCAGTATCGTAAGCCCAAAAAATAGGGGTGAGGTTACATTAATTCGCATAAAGCTGAATCATGGTTTGACTGTTTATATCATCAATATAAAAGAAATATCAATAGCCCCCATCGATCCCGCATGTGCACTAAAATGGGGTTTTGCATTTTTCAGCGAAGCGGTAAGTGTCTATTTTTGTCTGTATATTGTTGTATTTTTATGATGAAACTTACCGTTTCGCTAAAAATTTAAAAAAAACCCATATTTATAGGTTTAAAGAACTTCAGTACTTGCCTGTAAATTATTTGACCAATATTTGAAAAATACATGATTAAATATCATGCGAAACATTTGTAAAGAGAAGCATTTCCTAAATAAATGTTTGTAAAACGAGTGTTTATAAAATAAAATATTTGCGGAATATGTTGTTTGTAAAATAAATAGTATACGAAACGTTGGTTGTAAACTAAAAAATTTTCAATAATGTTTTGGTGAAACATTAGTGACCCAGATATAATATATTATGCTTCAAGAAAATCGACGGTTCATATCCAGTTTTCATCAACTTCTTAATTCGAAACAATTTTTCATTGCTGGGCTGATCTTCAGCGACTTTCGATTTTGGTCTTTCTCATTAACCTATACCAAAAAGAAAGTACAGACAAAAAGTACAGGTCTACCAAAACTATTGATCCACCAATTACAACAGCCGCTTCAGCAAACAATTGAAGTCTGCGAGATACATTCGTCACTCCTCCCTAAGGAGTATCTAGGCCGAGTACCCGAGGGCCAACGCATAAATCTTGGTGGCCCTCCCAACCACTAAGGGAAACTTGCACGTTGATATTTTTGACACTCGCCCTGATAAATGGCGGTCGCAAGATCCCAGTTTTATCATAATTTTATTTTTTTCTATTAAATCTGTCGAAGTAACAGGTTGTTCGAACTGATTGGGATTATTGATTGGCTGGTTGTATTGTTTTTATTATCGTTTTAGAGTTAGCAGAACGGTTTTTGGAACAAAGTGGTAGAAATCGTCACGAGTAAGAAAAAGCGTTGTGCCCCCTCCATGCGTCTTTCTCTCTCTGTCTCGTTCTATTATATACGTGTGTGTGTGTGTGTGCAAGTATCAGATAAGAAACTTCGTTCCGGACGGGGGAGCCCCCAACCGCAAACGTTTTTTTTTTTAATGAAGTTCCTTAACACGGCTGGCGGTAGGAGTTGACTGGTCGAAATCGTCACATATAGAAAAAGCGTTATGTCTTATATCTATCTTATAGATGAATAGTCAATATCATTGCAAATGTATTAATCAAGTCAGTTAACATGTTTTAATATTCTTGATTAAAAAACAAACCCTTTCATTGAAAAAAAGCAAAATATGGCGATAAACATCCAACAAAGGCCATTGTGTACGTGAACAAAAACGATATACGACGAATTTTTGTGTTAGGTAATCAAAATAACCTAGGTACTGATTTTTTCATCTCGATAAAAAGTATCGATTTTCTAAAAAAAATATCTGGTGCCCGCAGAACAAAGGTTCACGCATTTTATTTGACAGAAAAATCATTTAACCCTCATAAGGCTATACAAATTCTAGTCGGCTTTTTGTAGTCGAGGGTCGAATCGACCGGAGGTCATTGAAGCGACAAATCCGCGTAGCTTAAGCAAGTTAAATCGTCTATGCCAATTCAATTCACACGAAATAATGGCGCCTCATTGTTAACCCTTCGAGTCGGCAACCTTTCACCGGGGACAATTTGTACCCCATCGATTGTGAGTGCTTCGATTTATTTTAATGGAGAGTAAAGTGTAAAAACATTTTATTGCTACTTTGTAGCACTAGTAGGAAATTAAATAACGTCCCCGTGAGTGCAAGGGGTCAAAGTGTATTTGAGCAGTCGTAAATAAAATGTAGGTACCGTATTCTACTTTGCTTTATTTCTTTCGGTTACTTAACTGTGTGCAGTATATTAACAGTTAATAGCGGCACTGTTTTCATATTTAAATAGGCAACCAAAGGACAGTAAAAATATCAAGTCTCCACTTTTACCAATAGATGATTTAATCTGCTGAAACACCCTAATATATAGAAACCATTATACCCAAAATATAAAACGCAGTGAACAGAATTAAAACAAACAACATTAAAATATTCAAAGGATTATACCAACATGACCACATAATTCTCCCTCCATTCCTGTTATTATTCACTGCCTGGTTGCAACATGTCACAGCGATCGGGTAGCAGGAAATTAATATTGCCAGGTACCTACCTCGGTGACATCATTGTGACATATATTACACTATGAAACTGAGTATAATGAGGCTAGAAAACTAGATTATTTTGCAAGATACTATAGAGGCATGAGGAACGGGTGTAAAACTCACTCATCCTCTATAGAAAAGGGAGGATCATCAGACCAGACGGGTTTCGTGTCAAGTGGATTACTGGTTGAAGTCGGGAGCTTGTATATATGTCGATCGCGCGGTAAACTCTAATTGCGCCATGCAGGATGTTGTGTGACGTCAGGATGTTGTGTGACGTCAGGATGTTGTGTGACGTCAGGATGTTGTGTGACGTCAGGATGTTGTGTGACATCAGGATGTTGTGTGACATCAGGATGCTGTGTGACGTCAGGTCTTTTCTGCGTAGTTCAGGAAGTTGTTTATATACGAATGGCATGGTAAACTCTGCTTGCGCGATGCAGAATTTTGACCTCAGTGTGATGCGTAGTTTACAACTGGCGATGTAGATCGGCCACAAAACACGTAGATTAAGTATGTATTTAGTAAAACTACCTTTAGGATAAATGAGTTTTTTTCTGCAGCAAACACGAAGGGAAATTCTCTTAAAGTAATCTCTGCAATGTACTCTGGTAAATAGAAATGAGATCACTTAAAAAATAATATATTTGAATTTCGTTTATATACTTTAGGAGGTTAGAATCAACAAATAAATTGATTTTAATTCTAGGCAGATCACATTATTTTTTAAGAGATCTCATTTCTATTTACCAGAGTCCATTGCATAGATTACTTTTAGAGAATTTCCCAAAATGTAGGACAGACAAAATCAAAACAACAGAATTTACATCAACAACAATGCGAATAATCTCCGAGTGTCAATCAATGGCGCGCGTCGATGACATATATTATGACGTTTCATTGTACGCAATTGAACAAAAGGCTGATACTAAGGTACTATGCACAGTCTTACATAATGGTTTTATATGACTAGATTAAAATACATAAAAACAGCAACAAATACATAGTTCATTTGATACCTACGAATGTTTTTTTTTTTTTATTAAATGAGCAGAAACACTTTCTCGAAAACGGCTCTAACGATTTCGATGAAAGTTGCACTATTGGGGTTTACGGGGACGAAAAATCGATCTAGCTAGGTCTCACATCTGGGAAAATTCGTTTCCTCCGTATTTCGGTCACCCAAAACTTAGAACAAGATGGCTACCTTTGAAAAATGACATGGCAGCATGGAATTAGTATGTACTATATATGGAATTAGTATGAACTATCCTATACTATTAAATATGCATTCTCTATTTTCACCAGAATAGACCTCGGTTACCCAGGTACGAGTACTATGTGTAATACGAGTCATTATTTAAACGTAGCTCATTAATTTATTAACTGTAAATAAATGTTTAATTGTCATTCCAATGTTAAAGAGTCTAATTAAGATTCTAATAGCCGTAATAAGTAAACGATAATGCTGTTAAAACCTCATTTAGATAGAATAAGTATTTACCCGTAAAAATACGTTTAAAGACTTTCTAATTGCTACTTTAATTTACTATTATTTATATTACCTACTCACTATGATGCTCCCTTTTTTTTTTTTTTTTTTTTTGAGGATGGGAAATTATCAAATAACTTCTCCCGCTCTGGGTGGAGCGTGTCAGACTTTTACTGACTAAAACCCACACGTGTTCCTTCCGTTGCCTGTGTGCCGAGGTCGCGATATCCCTTTCAGACAAACCCGCAACCCCGGCAGGCATTGGCCCTTCCGGACCCCGTCAGTTGGTGCTGACATCTCTTTGAGGCGCGCGTGGAACACAATGCGCCGTCGACCCGGGCCTGGTCCCTATCGGACGGCGAGCTACCCATTGCTCACCGTCCGCAAGCCCGCGCCTACGGTGGCCGGAAGTCGGCTCGCGACTCCCGACGCCCGGGGCGTCTCCTGCGGCGACTAGGGGCGCGAGGGGGCGCATTTTGCCTCTCCCTCGCGCGCTCCGCCTCCTCCTTCGCGAGCATTACTGCTTCGCAGAAGGAGGTGACGGCCTCCCATGCACTCTCGCTCCGGACCATGGCCTGAACCAGGGCCGGACGCGAGAGATCGCCGCCGCCGATCGCCTCCGTGAGGACACGGCGGTGCTCCGCCCAAGCTGGGCAGACCTCCACCGTATGCTCCACCGTGTCCTCCGGGCGATCCACACAGTGGTGACACCCGGGCGTTTCCTCCCGCTTTATCCTGAACAGGAACCTCCCGAAACAACCATGTCCGGTGAGGACCTGTGTCAGGCGGAAGGTGAGGACGCCGTGGCGCCTCTCTAGCCACTCCTCAAAGAGGGGACTTATCGCCACAATTGTGGCGTGCCCAGCGCTGGGTTGCGACAATCGCACTCTCCATGCCGCCATGAGATCCCGCCGGAGCTCTGTCCGCTGTGCCGCGATTTCTCGCGGCAGCGGAGTTACGCCCCGGCGTTTCGCCTCCTCGCCCAACTCCCACATGTGCGGACTTTTGCCTCCAGATCCCATGGCGGTAGTCCGGCAAGGAGGCTCGCCGCCTCACGGGAGACCGTGCGGTAACCTCGGACCAGCCTAATGGCCATGACCCTTTGGGACGCGTTCAACCGCTGGGCCGGTCGCAGCCTCACTATGATGCTCCCTACGTACAGAAATAAGATATAAGAGTTGACTGGTAGAAATCGTCACGAGTAAGAAAAAGCGTTATGCCCTCTCCATGCGACTTTCTCTCTCTGTCTCTTTCTATTATATGTATACGAGTGTGTGCGTGTCGAGATTTGAGCCGACGAGCGATGTGAGCGGCCGATTCTATAACAACAATACTGAACTAAACTTCGTTTCTGACGGGGGTCTCCCGACCGCAAACGTTTTTTTGTTAATTATTCAGTCTGCTAACGATTTATTTCGCATATGAAATTACTTAGTAATCAAAGATTATAATTACTCACCTTTTTCTGAATAGTTATTAAAAGCAATTCAGTTCAATACATACGTAGGTATCAAATGTACTATGTATTTGTTGCTGTTCTTATGTATTGGATTCTAGTCATATAAAATCATTATGTAAGTGCGTAAATAGAAATGAGATCACTTAAAAATTAATGTTATCTGCCTAGCATTAAAATCAATTTATTTGTTGATTCTAACCTCTAAAGTATTTAAGCGATATTCAAATATCGTTGAAATAACAGTGGAAAATGAAAAATACAAAGTCCTCACATTCACAATAATTTAATTCATATTATACTTTACAAAGTAAATATTCGTGATTGTTATTGTATACGTAAAATAGTAGGTATGCAGAAATAATATAGCAAAAACCTTCACCCTTTATGAGCACACTAGTTTTTACTTGTCTAACATGAGGTATCGTAAACATTTAGTTTTTTCTCGTTAAGAAGTAGGTTCTTAACCTTTTTTTTTGTGACTTAATGTGACATGAATTAATTAAAAATGACTTTAATTTGAAAATAATATTCAACCCAAGTTACACTACTATTAAAATTAAAGACTTAATTAACAAATCTAATCTAAGCATTTAAAGCAAAGGCACAACAGTTATTAGAACTATGAATATTACACTAATACAGACGTGAGACACAATATAACACTACTTAATTAAATTAAACACAGTTATAGAATATGCTAATCTAATATCTAGATCCTCTTTGCAAAAGAATTTTGCTAGTCACCACTGATATTTAAAGTTGCTAATTCTCGAGTTGTAAAATTAACTATTACTTCAGACTGCCTTATAGCTATTGCTTGTGCTCTCAGGTTAATTTCCTTGGCCTGAATGTTAGAAAAGTTCTGTATCAGAGTCTCAGCATCCAACCCTGGGGGCACACCACCTAATGCATGCTGTGCAAAGACATTAAACCTCTCTGAGTAATACGCTTTATGTTTTGCAGCATACTGTTTAATCAATATAGTAATCAACTGACTTCAAACGTTTGGGTTAGTCACACGCTTAGTAGCACTGGTGATCCAAACTATAGCACAAGCAAGATCTGAGTTTGGTAGGTACTCTCCACCTCTGCATGTGCTCTGATTTATGATTGAAATCACCTCCACAACTTCCATTTTCAAAGCACGTGCCATTATCGGGATTGATTCTCGAGTAAACACTGCACGACATACTGGAGACATCAGTGTTGATCCATTTTGTTGGTACAACAATCGTATAGCTTTATCAAATGTCATCATTGCAAGTAATGATGCCTGCTTGAAGGTCATCACCATTTTCCCATCTTCTTCCATCTTTTTATACACCGTTTGTCTGAAAGTCCTTACAGTAACTACTTTGATGGTAAGTTCCCCATCGTCTTTCTTGTAAGGAAATCTAAACTCAACCGCTTTGTCTCCTACGGTCTTCATCTAATTTTTTATGTATAATCCCAGTTCAAAGATGATTTTGCCAGAGAAGTCTAATGCTTTGGATTTCTTATTAATCTCTAGATTGTCATTAAAGTCGTTGCAGTAAACAGCAAACGTGTTAACCAGTGCCTTAAAATCAAATTCATCCGATCCACACTGCTTAATGAAATCAGCTGGGATAAGAGTCACAACCTTTTTGATATCAGCATTCTTCAAATAGTTGGGAGTGGTGTCTTTGAAGATATCTTGATGAGTCAAATCTGTAGCCATATTTCTTGCTAAAGTATTATTTTCTCTGTAGCAAAAATATGCTGGATAACAATAAGTGGTGTAGAAGTCTTACGTCGCCGTATGTGTGCGGAATCCAAATGACAAAGCACGGGTTTCTTGTGATACACTTTATACTGTTCCACATACACGGTTACACTTCGGGCACAAATAGACAAATAGTAATAGAAGGAAAAAGAGTCGAAATACATAGATTACTTTCCACAATTTACTTTATTACGACCACACGGAAGTAAACAAAAGCAATGGCGAGAGGGCAAATGACAAGCGCTTCGCATCACAGACGTGTTTAGTTAGACTTGTGAGCGGCCCGGGGCGATGCCCGCGCGCAGCTAGGACACCCGTCCCGCGACCGCGCGGTCCCCTCAACATTCCAACGCCTGCAGCGATAAGGAACCGGTGGCCATGGCGCGCTAGCTAGATCATTAACAGTAAAATACAATGAGCGTCTGATTGTTTGTTAGTATATTAGCAATAGCTTATTAGCTCCGAAATAACACTACAATGACTAATAGGTATATTATAGTATGTACTTATATAATAGGTCCCCACCTATGAAATCAGCGTTTTGTATGGAGAATTTGAAAGAAGTTGCATTTTTCATACTAACATTTTCTTACTTTATATAACAACCATGAACACTAATGTTTTAAAACTTTATGCACTAAAGCGACAAAAATAAGTTTTGGCTAAGTTAAAACAAATAGTGGTCATTTCTGCTAACAAAATGAGGAGTCATTTTTAAGGTATTTTTTATGTTTAGAAAAATATAAGTAATAAAGTTTATTTACTATTGGTAGTCGTCTATGATGGTCATTATTCGATATAATGCCAAGCAATTGATTAATATTTTAAATCATAGAAGTGACGAGGTTCCCTATTTGTGAGAAAAAAACGCCAATATCATAGGTGGAAACCCAATACTAAGAACTTATAACTAAACAAGTACATTGGAAGTGTGGAGTCCGTCAAATGTATATGAAGTGTTGATTATATATAACTTCTGAAACACTGAAAGTTTGGGTCAGATTTCTCTTAGAGATAGTTAGCAATTTTTCTCTGTATCTAATCCCTCTATACTATAAATATCTCTATTTTAATATCACCGTTAGATGACATTTTTGGTTCTGGATATACTAATCCACGGGGACAAACTTCAGTTTTGCAGAGTATGCTGTCCTGTTCTGTGAATCACAAGCATACATATAAGCTCCCTGTTCTTTATGCATTGTAATAGTATATCTGTTAAATTTTTGAATCCCTGCGTGCTACTGCTGACATGCTAGATAAGATGAGTAATTTTCGGTCCCAAATAAACAAAAAATAAGACGAGCTTAGTTCCCACAACTCAAAATTCTAGGTTAGCAAGCATTTCCATTTAGCGAGGGAATATAACCGTAGCCCGAGATGCCGTAACTAATTAAATGCGACGGTGTGCGAGCGAAAAGTGGACAAACATCTTATTTGCATGCAAATGTTGGACATGCGTTAGAATTACATGCATTACGCCTGCTCCGACTACACTAGTGCATATATGAATGTGACAAGGAGGTACAGACATGGAAATGGCCCTGCACGCTTAGTGTGACCACAATAGAAAAGGGTATTGTCGACAAAACCCGTTGAAAACCTGTATCTATGGTTGTCAGACTACGCGTGCTGATTCTGTAAAAAAAACAGATATGTCCCCAAAATGGCGAGTCTTAATAAGTTATTGGTTTCACAATAGAAAGGTAAATCAAGAGCTTTATGTCCTAATCAATGTATAATTTTTTCTTCGAGCTTATCAGTTTTTTTGTAAATGGAACTTGTGAACAACACGGCAGGATTCAAGAAGCCGTTAAACTGACATATATTATACACTGAATATTTAATTATTGTGGGACGGTAGGGCAAAAAAAATAGCATCTACAACATAACCAAGTATATTTTTCCAATATAAAGTAACTAGAAAAGTACACCCGACTTTTATTTACACACACACACATCACAACACACACACACACCGCACACCGCCCCCCACCGCACATCGTTGTCCTGAAACAAAACCCATTCACATAGCCACGACGCCAGTAACGGATGAGCACCTGCTCAAAATCATGAGCGTTTGCGGTGGCGCCCACTGGATGATCTCTGTATGGTCCTCCACATCTTGGGCCCATTGGATGGGCGTGAACGTCTTGTCTATGCCGTTAAATTTGGACACTAGATCGGCCATACCACGACGTTGTAGCAGCAGGAACTGACGCCGTATCTGTCGATCTCGATATCTCCAAATACGGTAGATAAATGTTTTTTTTTTACATAAATAAAATTGAAATTACACTTAACATCAATTTATGATGACGTCATATAACCTATTTTATTCGTAAATAGAGAAAACTTTCTATATCCATAGTTAACATTTCACAAACATATAATTAACCTCTTTACGAGTATAATATAAAAGCAGACAAAAAATACGTCTTTAGGTTGTACAATATCAATAAAATAAAATAAAAGAACCGACTTAAAAAAGAACACTACAAAGTGAAAAATTACTTTAATTTCAGCCGTCACTTTGTAGTGTTTTTTTTTGGAAGAAGGTTGATTTTTTTTGTAAAAAGTTAATATTTTTCAGTTTTTAGTTGTGGGGTACCCTACCCCACACAAATTCGAATAACAGTGACAGAAACTTATTATAACATCGTCATTAAGTGGGAAAAATACGTATTATTGAAGCTAACTCAAAAACTTTCAAAGTAAAGAGAATAAAATTTATATGGACAACCGCGAGAAATGAAAAAAAATAATTCAAAACTGGTTTTAAAAAAACGTACCCTACGAATATAGAACTTCCTCCTTTTTGAAAGTCAGTTAAAACACGAATACAAAAGACCATATTACAGCTTTACAAAGAAAAGAGGGTGTGTGCTTGTGACCACACCAAAAAACGTATACGCCTAGAGCCGAGTATACGCGATACAACGTGTGCGCACGATGAGCAAATTGCCGCCACGCGTTACCGGATGGTAACAACCTTCTCTGCACATGTCGACGAAAGTGGAGACAATTACTAAACTTAACGAGTAAAATATATTTTACAGAATTATGTCGTTTTTTTGCCGAGGGCGGCAAAATGTTCATAGCGCGTCCATTCTAGGGTTAAAACGAACCTACACATCCAGCGCTAAACTTTGATCTCTTCGTTCATTCGCAGTGCAGAGAAATAATTATTATTTCATGTGCCGACTCCAGGGGACATCGTCAACAGAATGGACTGCGCGCTAACTCGCAGTGTAAGCCAACGCAGGCTTAGAGATAATGCGCACATTGCCAGCTTAGCACCGGCTAATTCGCAAATTAGCTGCCATGCAGGATAATCAATTCGGGTATTGTGTATACTTTTTGCGGGAAGTGCGCAATAATTTGTCTATTTTGGATTTTTACTCTTTTCTGAATTGTTGTTTGTCTTATATATATATATTTTTTATAAAAGACCTTTTCTTGAGTTGAAAGGTCTTGACTGCCTCCTTGGTCTAGTGGTCGCAAGCGCTACTGCTGACCATGAGGTCCTAGATTCGATTCCCGGGTCGGGCAAAGTGATATTGGGCTTTTCTATCTGGAATTTCTTTAGCAGCCGCGGTTGCAGCAGCGGAGTCTGGATTTGTGCCCGGTTGATGGCAATAAATAGGCTCAGTATTACATTGGACTTATACATAACTGGCGAAATGTGGGTGTACCAATTACAGGTAGGTACACCTCTGCCCAAACCTTCGGGGAAACAAGGCGTGATGTTATGTTATGTTGAAAGGTCTTTGATTGTTGTCATGGTTATTCTACATCGTGTTTACATCTTATCTAATTAATTGACTCAAAATATAGTAAAACATTTTTTATTTTTTTTTTATGGTGGGAATTTATCAAATAACTTCTCCCGCTCTGGGCGGAGCGGGAGGGCGTGTCAGACTTTTACTGACTAAAACCCACCCGTGTTCCTTCCGTTGCCTGTGTGTCGCGATATCCCTTTCGGACAAACTCGTAACCCCGGCAGGTTGGTGCTGACATGTCTTTGAGGCGCGCGTGGAACACAAAGCGCCGTCGACCCGGGCCTGCCATGCTATTCTGTAACCACCTCACCGTGAAAACTTAGGTGAAGTGAGCGTGGAGTGAGCTGTCATTCCACAGGGATTGACACTATTGACAGCTCACTTCACCCAAGTTTTCACGGTGAGATGTTTACAGAATAGCATGGCTGGTCCCTATCGGACGGCGAGCTACCCATTGCTCACCGTCCGCAAGCCCGCGCCTACGGTGGCCGGAGTTTCATCTTCAAATTCTTTTCCATTTTGAAAAGGGCACTTCTCTTTTCTTAGAGAGCTTCTTCTCTTTCTTTTTTAAATTTTTGTCTTTCAAATGTGTAATTGAATAAGTTTTATTATTTAAGTTTGATTTTATATACCTATCGCTTCATCATCCTCATCATCGTTTCGGCCAAAAGATGTCCACTGCTAGACGTAGGCCTCCCCCAAGTACCGCCACTTCGACCGCTTCTGTGCTTCCCGCATCCAGCTGTTTCCTGCGACCTTCACAAGGTCATCGGTACATCTTGTGAGAGGCCGTCCAACACTACGTCTTCCGGTACGCGGTTGCCATTCCTGAACCTTTCGGCCTCATCAGCCATCTGTTCTGCGAGCAATATGCCCTGCCCACTGCCACTTAAGTTTGGCAATTCTTCGTGCTATGTCGGTTATCTTGGTTCTCCTAAGGATCTCACAATGGGCCTCATTAGAAAGCTGAAAATTACCCAAATTTGTGAAATTTGGGTGATTTAGTTTTGCAAGCTAGCTCTGCCCGATAAACAGATCTTTTGCAAAAACCATGACCTATCGCTTAGCTAAATTTAATTAAATGATAAATCTCTTTTTTTTATTTGTTTTCGTTTTAATTTTATTTTCTTTCTTGTCTAATTGAATTAGTTATATTTGATTTAAAAATACCTATCGCATGGCAAATTTTAAATAATAAATTCGCCTACAGGTTGATACAAGCTCTTTACAAAGTATTCTTGCGCAAGGAGCGTGGGGATCGCACTTATCGCTGCGGTTACTTTTTATTACCACACGACCGTCCGGACGATAGCTTAAAGTAACACACGTATGCATATTGTGAACCGACCCACTGAAAGAAACCGAGTAAATAACTGTCCTATAAAAGAATGACCTAAGTAGGGGGCAGCTAAGACTTTTCGATCTAAGAAAGAAATACGTTTATTTGCGGTAAACATGACGCAAAGAAAGAACAAAACATGAAAATTACAATTTGGGGGAAAATATGCGTCACATCCACACAAAACGGCCATCGATCAGCATAATGCTGCAACGCTGGTTTTCAGCGACAGCCGGAGTTGACGTGATGACGTCAACCGGTGCAGCATATAGTGAAATAATAAAATAAAAAACAAAAATAAAATGAAATAAATGTTTATATAAACATGACATAAAATGGCAACATTTAATTCCGTCGGCGACTCAAGCGCCGCAGACTTAATGCTATCTGTGCGCGCAGCTGTCATAAAACTATTTGTTTGACCGTTTTGACATATTGAATAATAGGCATATTGAATAATTCTATCTAGGCTCGGTCCTCGCGGGCATCACCCTTGGGCTAGGTGGAGGGACGAACTGAGTCAGTTATGTCTTTAGACAGACCATTCCTCTGTAAAACACACACAGTCGCAACAAGACTGTCTTGACAAGACAACACTGTTCTGTCTACTTTCACTAATACTATTCTGGTTTGCGCATTGTCTAAATTAATATGATATGTTTTTTTTTTTTTTTCAATTAATATATTTTCTTGAAAACCATTTTATCATTATAATTATTAAAAATTAAACCATGGCCGTACTTTGTCTTTTTGCCGTGATGTCAACGGGGCATCCGGACGTGTACCTACCGTACATTTCCTTTGCGACGGTCGTGCAGTTATCAAAATATTTACCAGTAACAGCCCATAACACAAGTACTTGGCGATTTGAATTTAAATAGATACACTTTGTAGCTTGTCTCGACTTTTTATGGGAACATAAGTGGACTTAAAAAGTTGCAGGAGCTAAACACGTTTTCTTGAATACAACTTTGTACATAGGTGCCTACTTATGTTGATTTAAATTACGTTAGATGTTTAGAGAAACATTTTCAAAATTCGTTGGTAAGTAGACTTAACTTTTGCTAAAGATTTAATCAGTGATGGTATGGAGAAAACATTGGGAGCGAAGCCTAGCATAAATACACAGCGAGCAACCGCATTGGCTAATATTTGTTCCTTTTCCGCATAAGAGTTTCCGTGTTAGCTCACTGAAATGTATAATTAGTTGTGTTTATATTGCAACTCTCTGATATTGTGAAGATTTACTATACCTTCTCCCATTTTGTCCTTAAACCCCTTTTTAACTGAAACATGGCCACAAAAAGTCAAATAAATTGTTCCGAAGGCTTTTTAATTCCGGTCAGGAACTTCCCATACATCTTCCTTTGCATTTCCTCACCATCACCACTCGGAAGAATTCCCAAAGCACTATCTTCCATACTTCCACAGCTAGTTCCGTCGGTCTCGTTAACAAACATCTTCCAGACTTTTCCAAGTATTCCGAGTCCTTCTTAAATCCAATTTGATTCAAATATCGTAAGTGCGATGTGACGTACCTTTCTAACCGATTGCACATAGTCACCAGGTGACTACTCTGACGCAGTTGTTTTCTGCTACTTGTTCTGGGTCAATACTACTGGTGTACGTGTTTTGAAGCCATTTTCAGGAAAGACAAACAGTAATTGAATAACGCGTTTCGTAACGAATTTTTTCATATAACTAACTAGCTTTTATTTAACTTGCCTTGTTAGTGTGTATGGGCCAAATCTTGCAAGCCGGATTAAAACCATCACCATCTTATCCTAAGGAATTGAAAATTTACACGTTTGCCCCTGAATCAGGGCAGGAGAGTAACCATATCACTATAAACAAAATACCTTAGAACACTATTCACTATTCTCTTCCAATTTATATTATAATCGGAGGGTCTAATTTTCACTACAATTGCGTAATCCAAACATCTCAATAACAAGTTTGTTTATCACAATAGAGCGGCCATTTTGCCGGAAGTGCGGCTAGGACCGGACCACATCCGTTCCGCTTTTGTCTCAGTTAAGGCTGGGCTTAAGATTGGCTTACGTAAGAGCTAACTCCGTCTTGGAACAAACATTGTTAGACGCCTCTGTTCTTAACGCTGTTATGAATGAGAGCACAATTTTGTCTTCCAGAAATCACAATGCGATAATCTTTTGGGCTATTTTTACAAGCTTTATCTTAGCTTTCTTATATGTATACGGCAACCGCAGACTATTATTAAATCGCATAAACATAGCAGTAAAATAAAATAGAAGAGAATATTTGTTTATGGTTGTTACAGATAGAATTGCAAAATATAATAAGGGAAAAAAAAACAAAAAATACTCCCATAACCAAATCTATATTTGTGAAACTATGCTGAGTACCATCATCATTATTTCAGCCCAAGAACGTTCATTGGTGAACATAAGCCTCCCCTCGGTCCTGTGCTCGCATCCAGCGGATTCCCGCGGCCTTCTTAACGTATGTAAATATTAGATATAACCATAATCAGCCTATAATGTTCCCACTCCTGGAGCACAGGCCTCCTCTCTATGAGAGGGAGTGGGCAGTAATCCACCACGCGGGCCCAGTGCGGGTTGGTGGATGTCCCTAACGGCTGGATGGATACTACATAAGATGTCTATCGACTCGTACGCCATGCGATGGTTATAGGTCACCCACGCCTAGATTCCAGCGTCCCGTGTAGTCAGGGCGACCCACGAATGCAGGTGGAAGGGCCGATGGCAGGGTGGAAGGGCCGATGGCAGGATGGCAGAGTCGAATCTGCGGCATCCCACGCCATGCAGCAAGGCGGCCGCAGACGTAGTTCGCAGCTTCGGAATGTGGACGGTCGGTGACTCCCGGACGCGGCTCCTGGACGTGGGCCAGTCTCCGGGGTCTACATTAATACCTACAATTTAATTTCAACACTTTATAAGTGGCTTTTGTGTACATGATAATTTTTCAGATTTGTTACAGTTGTAATAGCAATCATGTCATTTCGCTTAAAATAGGTTTTTATTTTTATTAATTTATTAATATTTTATATAGATTCTTTTCCATTTTGTGAATGTGAGAACGCTTTAGGCTTAGTAGACAGAAGATTTATTGACCATCTTCTATTTTGTTAAGTACCTGGTACTTGTTGAAAGACCTACACTGGCCTCCCATACCTATTAATACTGTTATTTTAAAATATTGTAAAGGCCAATTATTTTCAAAAGAGTAACCGTGGAGTTTCTTACCGGCTCTTCTCCATAGGAAACGACCAAATGGAACCGTGCACCTAGCTTCTGACGTTTCAAAAGTGCCCATGTAGGTTTATGTGAAATAAAATATTTTGAATTTTGTTTTTTTTTTTTACCGGTGAATTCAGAAGGACTGACGGGCTTGGCCAACAATATGCGTGACGACTCCAGACTCACAAGAGGGAAGTGGAAAGAAGAAAGAGGACTTCAAATAAAATTTAACTTCATGTTTTCAACTTGATAGTAGATTCAACTCTGCCTTTATAGCTTTGCCCTGCTTTTATACTAGATCTGTCGAACATTTCAAAATTATTTAATTTACTCTTAATTGATTGCCGGCCAGTATCAATCAAACGGTTAACAACAAACCAAGACCTCATTACTGAAACTTTGTCTGAAAACAATTCTGATGCTCCGTGAGGCCAAGCAACGCGGCCTCGCGAGCCTCGTGAGTGTGTAGGTACACACTCACGAGGCTCGGCCGCGCGCTTTCAAGTATGACAATATTATTTTACCTTAAATACGTCAAAATATCAAAAGTAAAATATCGCTAAAAGTGGAATTTACTACATAAAAAAAAAAATTACACATACTACGAACTAAAAATAACTATAAGATATGCTTTTCAAAGCTGGCAGCATTCACAAAAGTGTAAAATATTGCTTAGATGAATGCCCTACAATTTCATGGCCTGAAAACATAGATTTAGGTATGATCATCCAAGCGGAGAATAATAAAAAATACAGAACACATCAGCTCCTTCCATGCTACATACCTACGTAAATAGGCCAAATGTCGCAGTATCGTAGGGAAAAATACGGCACCACAAAAAAAAATACAAAGATAATCAATTTGCCTAAATCTTTTCCAGTATCGACCGACTGTTCGTAGCAATATCGAAAACATAATTAACGATATCTTATCCAAATCAAGACACTATCAACAAGGACCTAGTTAGCAACGTTGTTAACAAATGAGTTAGATTGTCTTGGCCAAATCTATTGACCTAGTTTTACACAATAGGAACTTAAAAGCTTAGACCATTAATATCCTTTTAATCTATAAATCTGTAGTCTATGTATATTGGTTGTCGGTAATCGTTCACAGGATACAGTAAAGAAGCCATTAATATGCCACAAGACTAGATTTTCGTTTTGATGTGTATTTCTTTCGAGAGAAGTTGACTTCTGGATGGCAATCCTATATATAACATTATAAATGTGTAAGTTTGGATGTTTGTTACTCAATCACGCAATAATGGCTTAACAGATTTGGATGAAATTTGACACACAGATAGTTTAAGGGTCGGATTTATCTCGTAACGATTTATGACGTACGTAAACTATCTGTGTGTCAATAGATCCGACCTCCACGAGGGCGAAGCCGCGAGCGAAAGCTACTATAATACATAATATAATATAATAATCTAAACGCGAAAGTTTGTGAGGATAGATGGATGGATGTTTGTTACTCGATCACGCAAAAACGGGTGAACAGATTTGGATGAAATTTGGCACACAGATAGTTTATAACCTGGATTAACACATAGGATACTTTTTTCCCGATTTTCCTACGGGATCGAGACTTATGCGGGTGAAACCGCGGGGCGCTGCTAGTAATAGGTAACAGAAAGCAGCCGTTTTCTTCAAAACACATACATAGACGATGGAGAGAAGAGACAAAGCAAAAGACTTCGTAACTTTAGGTACGGAACTATAGACGGAAACATCGTCACCATTTTCAGCTCACAGAAGTGTCTCAGTACCTATTGTTATACATTGCCAATCAGAGATAAATCCAACAAGAAAACGGCTTAATCGATGCCAAAACCTCAGGTGCAAGGACCATTCTAATATCTATTCTAAATCATCTTACCACATTATGCCACTACACACATCCCGGAATCATGTCCCCACGTCTACGCAACCCCTAAGGACCGTGTCCAACACAACGGGTATTGACATACGTAAATCAAATCTATTCGGTCTATTGATACGAGCTCCATTGACGGTCGGGTAGGGAACACAAAGCTACGCTCAGTGGACAACCAGCCATGAATATTGTGCATATTTGTTGTACAATGGTTGTTTGAATTGAATTTCCTATATTGTTTTAGTTGACCCGAAAATTGTTTGGTTAAACGAATCATGCATTGTTTTCATTTTTCTGACCTATCTGTTAACTAACTGGCTTAGCTGTCGATGAAATAAAAATTCCGAAGCCATGGTTTGGTAAACCATACCTACTATGGCACGCGTTTAGAATGTGTGGATATTTTGTTTAACCATGTTCGTTTTTATTTATTTTTAATAAACATGGATAGTATTGGAATAGCTTTTGTTCCCGGCTCTACGCCCGCGGGGATGTCGGAAAATATCCCTCGGGAGCTTAATATCGGGATTAAAAGTACCCTTTGTATTGGGGTATTGTAAGTTATAGTTCATAACTTGGAATACCAAGTTATGAACTATATGTGTGCCTCATCCAAATCCGTTCACCCATTTTCGCACCAATTCGGAGCATAGATCCAGACAAACAGACAAAGGGACAAAAATTCTAAAAACAATCTGGCATCTGCCTCAGACTTGTGCCTTGCAGCATTTTTTTTTTTTTGTAAAGTGCCTGCTCGGGTTCGAACCCACGACATATAACTCCTAAGTCGCGGCTCTTATAACTGGGCCACCACTGCTCCCTATATTTTCCCTATTTTCTTAAATAGCTTTAATTCTGGAAAACTTGCACTCAATTTAGTAAAATCTTATTTAAATGATAGACAACAGCAAGTCCAAATAAACGGTATCAATTCACTAGGTTTAAAAGTAAAAATAGGTGTGCCACAAGGCTCGATATTGGGTCCATTCCTCTTTTTAGTGTATATCAATGATCTACTCCATTTATTAAAAAATCAACCACAAATGGTGTTATTTGCTGACGATACTTCCTTAATTTTTAAGGTAGATAGACGTGCAACAAATTTTGACGACGTAAATAACGCCCTATTGCAGGTCCACAATTGGTTCACTGCTAATAATTTAGTATTAAATGGAAAAAAAACTAAGTGTATAAAATTTTCTTTACCAAATGTCAAAAGTAATGATTGTGAGATAGTATTGAATCAAGAGAAACTAGAATTCGTCGATAAAACTGTTTTCCTAGGGATCACGCTAGACTCAAGGCTACAATGGGGTCCTCATTTAACATCTCTCGCAGGACGGCTAAGTTCAGCAGCATATGCTGTCAGAAAAATCCGTCAATTTACTGATGTAGATACCGCGAGGCTGGTCTATTTTAGTTACTTTCATAGTATCATGTCTTACGGTATTTTACTGTGGGGACGGGCTGCAGACATCGAGTCTATTTTTATTCTGCAGAAACGAGCGATTAGAGCCATGTATTATCTCCGCAGGCGTGACTCTCTAAGGGAACTGTTTAAGGATATTAACATCATGACGGTACCTTGTCAATATATCTATGAGAACATCATGTACGTAAGAAAAAACTTACATATTTTTAGTAAAAGAGGTGATAGACATAATTATTGTACAAGAAATAGGGACCTATTAGTTCAACCAGGTTTTAGACTGGCTAAAGTGGACTCATCTTTCATGGGGTACTGTTTAAAATGTTACAATAAAATTCCTCCCCACATACTTCAACTGAATGAGACGAAATTCAAGTCTTGTATAAAACGCACACTCTGCAGGCAGGCATATTATAAGTTGGGGGATTACATCACTGATAAAAATGCTTGGCTCAATGCTGGTCCTGCTCCACAACCACAACTAATTGATTAACATCTGAAAATACTGTTGGAGCTGCTGAAGATTTTAAGACCATCTTTGCATTGTATAAAATCAATCTCCTTTGTATTATATAATTCCAGAGCACAGGTGTGAGTACTATGTACTAAAGAGCTACCATTTACCGGGTAATACTTTTTTTATTGACTTGAATGTGCCCTGGCGGCTGTGAGTATGTCATGCTCACTCAGATGTCTCGCTGATGGTGGCGCGTGTGTTGGATCATTTAGCTCCCTTCAAAATGGTTGAGCTGAATGGTGCTGATCCATGCGTCATGTTCGTGAACGGGCGCCGTCAGTTGGGACTGGTCAACTCTTAGCGGCCATGGCTGATTTTTAATTTTTGATTTTTTTGTTTGTTTTTATCTTTGTATTACGGACGCTTCTAACGTGCATGTCTTTCTACATTGTTCTCACATGTATAATTTCAACAAGAATGATGTAACCAATACTTTGTAACAATTTATTTTATTTAAAAGAGTGTCCGTGGAGTTTCTTGCCCGTTCTTCTCCATAGGTACCTACTACGCTTTGGAATGGGCAACTAGCTTCATATTTTTGACTGACCGATTCCTTGACAATTCAAAAGTGCCTGTAATGGTTTAATTGAAATAAATGATTTGAGTTTAAGTTTGAGTTTGAGTTTGAGTCTATTTGTTTTAAAATTATAAAATAAATATATTTCAGACTCTCACAATAAGCCCTTTCATTTGAAATGTCACACGGTACAATATGTAAAACATTTTTTTTTTCTTATTTGTCTCCCTGAAGTGGGGGTCCATATTCAAAATTCACTTATTTATATTACACTTCCGTGTTTGGGTCACAACCATTCATAATGTGTACAAAATTTGAACTTAATCAGTCCATTAGATTCAGAGCAAAATGGCATCATATAACGAGATTTAGTTTTTGTTTTTAAAGCTTTTTGTTTTAAAACGCCACCTAAGCTGAAAAAATTTAATATGTCAAAAAATCATAAATAAATAGTTACATCACCGTGTGCAAGGATATAACGGTTATTCTCTCCGTTCTGGAGATATAAGCATTAGCTCCATATTTTTTTTTTTGCAAACAACATATAAGTTGCCAATTTGCCTACCTGATTGTATCCTATGATGTATTTATACATCCAATATTATTAGAAGCGATTTCAAGCAAAAAACAGACACTTTAAAATTTAAGCTCCAATGTCTTCGAGAGCCTATTTTCGATCCACAGTATACATACGTTATACGTTCGGCATACGTTCCGGACTCAATAGACATACATTTTAGTGACAAGTGGTTAGTACGTTTCCATTTAATCTAATTTACATGTATGAATCATAATATTAGTATTACATCTGACTATTTACACTAGCTTCTTTTAATAACTAACTTTTCCATAAATTCTACGTGTGTTATTACCTCCAATTTTGAGGACAAGCCACAACTTCTTTCCAATATGCGCCACCCCAACACCAAAATATCTCAAATCAAACCTCACTTATAATAAATAGCGGGCCAAGGTGTCGAAAGAAAAGGCGACATTCCTACGCCGTCGATACGAACTAAAGTACCAATATTTCCACGCACTTATAGTGTGGCCCCAAATATCTGTAATCATTCACAGAAATTGGCCTCGGCGCTTTTTTCCGCCGCGACCCGCATACTTAGGGGCAAAATTGGAAAATACAAAGATGTAAAATTTACTGTTGCTCCATGAAAAATCAGGATTTTTTGTAAAAAAAATTAAAAAGTTCAAACTAGGCTGAGAATCAGCACTTCGAGCGTTAAAAATTCCCCAAAAACACCCGCCCTTCACCAGTTCCTAGTGCTTTAACTGGGAAGAAGTGGCGCAACAAACTCAGCACAGCTGTCTGTTGAGTTAGGAAAACTTGATTCTATATAGTACTTATGCAAAAATAATGTACATTACCACATATTGCAACACAACTCACTATGAGCTCATAAAAGATCAAGTAGTCGTTGATTCTAAAACACTTGTTTGTTGCTTTTACATTGGAGTAGCTTAATTAGTCCCAAGGCTTTTTGTCGTCTAATTATCTTTAACTTTATTGAAACCTTTTCGACAAAGTTTACGTTTAATAAATTATTTAAATTGTCACAAAATAATGAGATCATTCACAAGAATTTGTTACATAGATACAGTATTTTTTTATTTTTTTGTCTTCTTCGCTTATTATGGACAAAAGGACAAAAGAGCCATGACCTATTTAATGAAATATCAACACTAGTGCACTTTAGAAAAATATTTTATTTATTTATTAAAACTTTTCACACTCAAAAAAGTACAAAGGCGGACTTATTCTAGGGTACCTCCCCTACAGGTAAAGTGGGGATGTTTTTTTTTCTCATCTACCCCATGGTGTGGGGTATCGTTAGAAAGGTCGTTCAAAAATATTGTGAGTTGGCTAAAACCGCTAAGCTTTTAACGGTAAATTGTTTTTAGAGTCAAGTGTCCCCCCCCCCCCTGCCAGCTAAATGGTTATACTTGGATTTGTGAAAAAATTCACAGCAATAGTATATATAACTAAATTAAAAGGAAAACTATCACAGCTAAGTAGGCTGTACAGGTTAACGAGTAATAATCGACCAACTTAAAGCAGTTTGAAAAACATGTTCTCCCATACATTCCGTATGGGAGAACATGTTTTTCAAACTGCAATGTTAAGTTTGTTCTTGGGATAAATTCATCCCAACTACGGAACCCTTCATTGTGCGTGGTCCGACCCGCACTTGGCCAGTTTTATTTAGGTGTCCTGAAGGTCTACTTACAGAGATTTTTTTTTCCTCTTCTTCATCTGCAATTGGCTGTCTTAACCATATTCAGATAATCAGGTGAAATTCGATAAATTTGTGAGTTTTAATACTGCTTACAGAAAGAAGTTTTATTTTATTAAATCATTTGCTTCATATTTAACTCATTCGTGACAATTCAGAACCGCACTCTCTGAAATATTTCGTTGTCACTTCCAGGCAACCAAATCATGGTCCTCGTCAAACTGTACGAACGAGTTGGTAAGAAGCAAAAATCTATTTATCAAAGTATCGGCCTGCATCTCCGGGCTCATTTCTCAAGCAAGATTAATTACGATACGACAAAACTGAAGGCACCATATTTATGGTTTTCCCCAATCTCGAGGTTGCTTTAAAAAGTCTCAGGCCTTCTCGCTTCATTGGTGAATGAGGGTATTTTAGCGTAGACAAGTAACTGCTAAAAGAATTTTGTAATTATGATTTTGGGGTGACGACGTCATTTCGTAGTTGCTCGTAAGTTTGGGTTTGGGATTAAAGATCTTGTAAGGTAGGTAGGGAGGCGTTAATTTTTAACCAAAATAGCTGAAACCTTTATTTTATGAAAGAAAGAAAAGAAAGAAAATACGTTTATTTGCGGTACACATGACGCAAAGAAAGAACAAAACACAAAAATAAACATTTTGGGGGAAAATATGCGTCACATCCACGCAAAACGGCCATCGCTCAGCTTAATGCTGCGACCCTATGCGAAACAGAGCCCCAACGCTGGTTTTCAGCGACAGCCGGCATTGACGTGATGACGTCAACCGGTGCAGCATATAGCGAAATAACAAAATAAGACAAAAATAAAATGAATAAATACAATACTTAGTCCTAAATGTTTATATAAAATATAATATTTAAAATGGTAACATTTCATACCGTCGGCGACTCACGCGCCGCGGTCTTAACGCAGTCTGTGCGCGCAGCTGTCATAAAAACTTTTTGTTTGACGTTTTGACATATTGGTTATGTAGTGGTTACGTAATAATTATAACATGGCGCATTAAGTAATTAGTGATATGATGCAATGCATATTATGTAAAAACAAAGGATGCATTTGATGATTTATATATGTAGATACCCACAAAAGCACTATTATTATTCTTGAATCACCCAGCATTCCTTCATTTTCTATAAACTAAGAGGTATTATCGCTTCCACCAGTAGAAACATAATTATATACGAGTATTTAGGATCAGCACAGACAGAACAAAATTTTACTGCGCGAGAGGTTTTTATTTGACCATCTCTGCGCTGACTTACCTAAATATAGCCTTCAGAACCCCTATGATTTGTTCAACTACGTTTCTGGTAGTGACGTGTTTGTTGTAAAACCAATGTTTCACGCTATCCTCTTCGGTGTTCAGAAGGGATTAGGTGCCTTCTGACGTGATACCGACTATCACCTGTAATAATGTTTTATTATGGTAACGTTCAATAGCACTTAAAAGTATTGTTATTTTTTTTAAATTTCAAGACGCTTGAAAACGATTTAAATTGTATTTAGGGACCTAAGAAAAAAATCCTTCACCAGCCTCCTCATTAAACCCGTTAAAATGATTGATTGGGTAATCCCCCCATATTGTCGAGTCGTGTGAACACCTGGGCGACCCGGACTAGACGGATCTGGGACACTTGACATTTCCGCGAAAGACACTTGCGCGAAGGGTGTTTTGGGCGAAGGAAGTTTCTCGCGAATAGACATATGCGCGAAAGACAGTTTGCGCGAAGGACACTTGCGCGAATCCACTTGCGCGAAAGGACAGTGGCGAGAAAAAATTGCGGTAATAAGATTTCTAAACTAATATTATAAAAGAAAAGATTACATTTTTTTTATGTTTATTTTTTTGTTTGTAATGAATAAACTCAAAAACAACTGGACTTATTAAAAAAAATATTTCACCACTTATAACCTAAGCTATAATTTATAAAGATATCACACGGGCGAAGCCGCTGGCGAAAGCTAGTTTCAAATCTACCAATTACATTTGAATTATCAAGGGGTCAGTCAGACAGAAAAATGACGTTAGTGGCCCATTCCAAAGCATAATAGGTACCTATGGAGAAAAACGGGCAAGAAATTCCACGGACACTCTTTGACGGAATATTCGCAGCATTCCGCTATTCGGTCTGCTGCGCTGATTATACATAGTATTACATCAATAGAGAGTCCCTTTCCAGCAATAACAAGCCTTTTCGTGGTCTGATGGTATTATGAGTACCATTAATAACCCCTCTCTTCTCTTAAAGTGCATCGGCACAGTTTTGCAATTAAATGCACTGCTGATGTGGCTATAATATGTGCTGGCCTTACCCACTCCTAACCCCTTCCCAGGCCTCCCTTGTCAAAAGGGAGTTCAGGTGTGATTTGAACGCTTGTGGATGGTTCAGGGCCAAGGGGACTTGGTTAAAGGTCAGAGTGAGTTACTTCACGGCTGTAGAGACGACGGTTGGGAAACTGAATGGGACGCGTATTGGCCTACCAAGGCCTGATCGGACACAACCAATGTGTGTTTAAGTAACTTCAACTTACCTTGGCGGCAGAATGGATTCCATCTCTTCTTCTTTTGCAAGGAAAGTCGGCGTTAGCTACGTTATTAAGTTTTCCGCGACCGACTTAGTGTCTCTGTAGATCTTCAAAAACTCACGGACGCTCATGGAAAATGCATCTGTTACAAAGCAATGGTGACTATGAGAAGGGCGACGTTGTCTCCGTCTTTCTGACGCCGCTACATCGTCTGCATGTTGCACCAGGTTCAAATATAACAACCGCAGGCCAAAACCACTGATTTGTTTGAATTAAGTCTCGAAATACAAAAACCAAACACTTTACAAAACTAAAAAAAAAATACATGAAAAGTATGTCCTAAAAAGCTATAGAGCTACAGCTATATTTAAAATCCTATGCAGAATTCTTTCTCTTGTGGTGTGGTCAAAACTAGTCATTAATTGACAAATGATTATAAACATTCCCTTGCAATAACCAGTTTTCTCTCTAGTATCCGACGGCACATAATAAATTAAAATGCCCGGACCTTCATTGGATTCGCCATCACGAAGTTTCGATAAATAAACGTTGATAATAGTGAGAAGTCGTTTATGTGCCTACTTCTCGTAAAATTGGTCTGGTTAAAAATCCAAACTAAAAAGAATATTTAACTAAATTCCTTAATTCTCTATCAGTTCACATGTCATTTATAAATGACAAAGTATAAAAAATCTAAACGCACAAAACCGATCGAAGTGGCGGTGCTTGGGGGAGGCCTATGTCCAGCAGTGGACGTATTTCGGTTGAAGTGATGATGATGATGATATAAAATCTAGTTGTAATGGCACCTTGTAAAATATTTAAAATATAAGAGTTAACCATGTTACAATGGTGAAGTAAGTTATCCTAAACGAGATTTGAACTGCACGCTCAAGCATTATTTTCTCGAAGCGTGTCTGTTTGTGTGACCGCGTTGTTCTTCTAAACGACTAAAAGGACTTTGATGCGGTTTTCACTATCATTTGAGAATAAATTCAGGAAATCTCCATGTTTTATCTAGTCGTAGAAACCATGTGAAACAGGGGCGGGTCGCTAGTTATCCTAGTATAAGTAGGTATAACGAATTTATCAAAAAAATATCATCACCCAAATGACAGTTAATTGAAAAAACAATTGGCAGCTGTCTGTTTCTAAGTCTTTGTAATTAGTTTGCGTCGCTTACACGCACATTACCAGCATATTAATATAATTATAAACATACTTTTCTCATATTAAACCAGCAGGAAATGAACCATTCCTCCATCCCTCAGAGAATTTCTTGAACACCCGAAGAAAACCGCACGAGCATAATTGGCATTAATTAAAAATAACAAATCAGGAGCAAAAAAAAATTGGATTTGCTGTCTAATGAAGAGAAACTAAACAAAGCCAAGCTATACCTTAATCGTTTTACAGCTAGCATCACTGTACATTTGTGTTTAAAAGAGAATTCTTACGTGGTTTCAAACACATTTTTATCGGTTAGGATTCCTATTGGGGGTGATCGTATTCCCTCCAGCCCCACGTTACGTGACGATTGCTGCATTGAATAACACTCATCACAAAAAACGATTATTGGCTCATTTTTCAGTGATATATTACTTACAATTACACGTGCAACTAAGATGGGTCTGGCTCTCATACATCTGGGAAGTAGCTGTGTTGCATACGTCTATAATTCGGTATTTTTTATTAATTAGGACGTGTTTGTTTTGGGAGAAGCTAATTCTAATCTAACTCTAGTACAAAGTCTATGACGGGAACCACACGGATTCGAAAAGGCCAACTTTTTGAATCCGTGTGGTTCCCGTCAAAGACTAGGGTTAGTGATATTTTTATCCCTGGGAAACGTAAATCTTGCAAGTTGGACGATGTAAAAGAATCCTGCAATTGCGCTAAAGTCACGAGTGTTAGATAGAAAATTCCTGGAAACAGACGGAAAAGACTGCTGTAAAATATTGAATTGAATATTTTACTGTCTGTTCCAAAAATTAAAATAAACGAATTTACTTAATATGTCCGTGTCTGTCAGTCTCAAGTAATTTCCTCGGAGACTACTCAATAAGGCATAATATTGAGGGAAATAACGCTGGTAGAATTATTGTACTGGGCCTTGTTTTTTTTTGTTCGCTGGGAAATTATCAAATAACTTCTCCCGCTCTGGGCGGAGCGGGAGGGCGTGTCAGGCTCTTACTGACTAAATCCCACCCGTGTTCCTTCAGTTGCCTGTACGTTGCCAGGGGCCACGGTATCCCTTTCGGACTTTCCCGCGACCCCGGCAGGCATCGGTCCTAGCGGACCCCGTCAGTTGTACTGACATTTCTTTGAGGCATTGTGCTGGGCTTCGAGTCAGCATTTCGTTTCTTGTTGTTCATGTATGAATTATCAATTATTTAGATAAGGTATCCAACGTTACATTAAATTAATTTGCGAAGTATCTTATATTTATTTACTTAGTTCAAACGCCTCCCCTCGAAGTCATAATGACCTTAACTCTTAAGCGCAGGCCACACTGAGAACGAAGCGATACGAATCTAAGTTCGTTTAGCTTCCGCGGCTTTTCATACTTCGGTTCAAACGTTCACACCGCGTACACAGAACAGAATTATAAAAAGACGCGGACGAAAGCTAGACGAACTTAGGTTCGCTTAGCTTCGTTCCCAGTATGGCCTGCGCTTTATGCGCTGCGTTTCATAGAAATCCTCCCCTGGTCGTTGGGAACGTCCCTTCGCCACGGTACTTTCCATCCAATAACCTCCAGATTACAACTGTGATATCTAGGGACACAGTCTGGTCGACTTGATCACAATGAAGAATTATAGTTATTTTTTTGTACAGAGTTTTGGCTACAAGAACTTTAACCGCCATTACAAACGGCGTATAATCGCCGAATCTACATAACGTTGACGTAAGCGAAGTCATCATTCATACTTGATATCTTTATCTTATTTGGTGGTAAGTCATTTATTATTTTGCGGCCAAAATGTTTAATTAAAAACTATAAAATTAATGCTCTTAGAGCCTTATCATATATTTATGAACTAATCCTTCCAATTACCAATGTTTTGTTCGCGTTAAAATATTCAACCTTGTAATCAGACGCGAAACGTATTAAATTTTCAGCGTTTCAGCTCCGTTTTCCAGCTGCGGTAATAGAACACTGTGGTGTGACGTCAGTATGCTAGTTTATTAGAACTGGAGAGGTAGGAGGTAGAGGTTACAGCAATGAGACAGACTGTTTGAAAATTAGTTTTATAAGGTCGATTTTTTTCTTCTACATAGGGGAGATGGGGTAAAGCCGTTTGGCTAACGGTCCTGACATGTTTGATGTTGAACCTGTGTTCCGGGCTATCCTACTCGCTATTCAGAACGAGAGTCATAAGGTTCGAAGGGGCAAGTACCTGGGGTGCCTTGGCACTTTATGACTCTCTGCTCTTACTACCTCTCACCTGGAATATTGTTATATTTTAACGTTCAATAACCACTTAAAATTAAAAGTATTGTTTACAGCTGTTTTGAATTCCATGAGAGAACACTCGAAAACGATATTAATTATACCTAAGAGGAAATTTTCTTCACCAGTTAAGCCCGTTAATGATTGTATGTTATATATAACGTTAGTTTTTTTTTGGTCGACATTTGTCTTCTACGTCGTTGTGATTGAAACAACGTCAAGGTTTACGTAATAATCTCAAATTACCTGATCATTGGCAAGTTATCTGTAAAGTACTGTTGAAACGCTGTACGTTTAGCCAACTGATGTACATCATTTTCGTCGGTTACACACGTCAATTTTTACTGTAGGGGTCATCGTGTAGATGAAATAATAATAGTTCCATCTTACCTATACGTAACCGTAGCTCCCTGGTCTCCGAGGACCTTAGCGATGACGCATTCAACGTTGACGTATCGTTCGCAAACGGAGTCAAACAACCTTTCAAGCTCCCACGTTTTATAACTAATACCTTTTCAGCTGAAATTCAGAAAAATGATTTTTTTTCGAAAGCTGGTCTATAAATATTGTTCCAGTTTTTTTTCGTTTTTCCGTATCTTTCGTTCAGTAGGTAATATTTTGTCGCGGGAAAGTCCGAAAGGTCGCGGGAAAGTCCGAAAGAGATACCGTGGCCCCTGGCAACGTGCAGGTAACACTGAAGGAACCACGGGTGTGCTTTAGTCAGTAAGAGTCTGGCACGCCCTCGCACTCCGCCCAGAGCGGGAGAAGTTATTTGATAATTTCCCACCCAAAAAAAAAGACGTGAATGAAAGAATACAATTTGTTTATCGATCGACTTCATTATATCGTGAAGACTTCAAAGAAAATAGTTTTTATTGTTTAAAGAAAAAAAAATCAGTAAGTTGTTATTTTTCTATGAAATCTATTGATTTATACCTATATTCAGTTCATTCAAACATTATTTATGTTTAACTTTCTACTCTGAAAGTCTCGTCCTTGTTACCGTAGGTACATCATGGTCGATGTGTGAGTCGATGCACCTGAATCCATATTCCAGTTCGTAGAATCATTATTGAAATTATTGCTGATAAAGTTGCTATAAAAACATTGTTATTACTTTTTTTTACTTTCAATTGAATTTTTCATGTGACAAAATTTTGTATACCTACTCAAATGGTGAAAATAAACCTTATTTCAATAATTTATTATTCTGATAACAACGCCATGACAAGCTCAGCGAATACGAGTAAGTGAACTTCGTAATATGTAGTATTGATTTATTACTTTTAAAAACAATAACAATAATTTTGAAACTTTAACTATTTACATGTGGGTACAAACAACTTATAACTAATTAATTAATAAAAGTAGCAAAATTATATACTAACTTAACTAAAACTATTTACAAACTAAAATATAGCATCGAAAAATTCATCCGCATCGCTGTCAACTGGTAATGTACCCAAGAGGCTGGCTGCATTGCCACGTTGTATGGCAATGCTTAGCCTCTGCCCAAGGTAAAACCCAGCCCTTGGGTCACGGGAAGTGTCAAATAGCCGTTTGGAGATTTCTTTAAAGAGGCCGTGAGCACTCGGACCCCACGGCCCGAGGGTTTCAACCCCAAACGGCTCGAAAATATAATTACCAGTAAGGTTATTATACTTACGCCGCTTGAGGTCTTCTGCAGCCGCAGCAGCAGCACCAGCACAGCACGCTGAGCTAGGAAGATGGGATGGCGCAAGAGTGTCGACACAAGTTGCATCTCACACTAAAGGCCTACCCACCTTCCATGGAAATAGAGACATGCCGTCCGGTCTCTTGCCATCGTCGCGTAACAAGCCATTAGGTTCTAATACAGCTGGAACGCCGGCGGTAGCAAGAGCTCGTCGTAAGATGTCGTTAATGTTCGCGTGCCGCGCTAAGCGACCCGCACTTCGGCTGCACGACAGGCCGTGATGTCCGAGACTATTGACAACTTCGCCACAGTGACAGCGATGAGGAGAACAACATGGAGCTCCTAGTCGTAGGGAAGCAGCGAGGCGGAATGTAGTGTCGTCGAACAAGGTACCAATGTTTGACGACGGTAGTGCTTGAAGCCACAGACCCGATTCCCACTTACCCACAGCCAGCAGGCGCGCACGCTCCGCAGTGGTAGCAGACGTGTTAAGTAAATTATTCAGTACTACTCTGCAGAGCGGCTCATCCCACCGTCTTTGGGAAGATGGATAATCGGGTAAATCTGAGTTCGGGCAAGCGAGTTTCCAGGCATCCATAGCCTCGGTGAAGCACGGCACATCAAAATTAATCAGTGTGGAGGCTAGACTTTTCCTGATTAATTTCTCAGTGCCGTGGACAGAGGATATGAAAGCCGGTAAACTAATACTAGAAATTTTGTGGACGCCAAGGCCTCCCATACGAATGGGAAGAGTAGCTTGCGCCCAAGCTCGGTCGTCCATGGCCACGTTTAAAATTAAAGTTTATGTGTGTCGGATAATTTGGTCCATTTTTTCTAAAAGGTGAGTGTGCTTCCATAAATGGGAAGCGCGAAGAAAATATGTTAATTTAGGCCCGAAACAGCAGTAACGAATCAGGGCCGAATGCATATTAATTTGTAACAATCTTATCGAAACGTCGTTGAAATTTTGTATTTTTTCGTCAATAAAAACGGGAAAGGAATTCTCGAAGATTGGAGACCCAAGGAGACGAAGAGAGCTTTTATCAATAATTTTGATTTCAGGGGCTATTGCGTTAAATTAAGGAAGCGTCAATTGTCTGTCAGTACTGTCCGCTAAGTATAGTTCACATTTCGAAAGGTTGAGATCAAGGCCAATGGAATGAAGTTCTTTTTTTAAGAATTTTAGGTCATTTAAAACAGTTTCTACATCGCCTCCCAAGGTTCCATCGTCAAGGTACCACACATTAAATTTGGAATTTAGCTGTCGAATAATTGGATGAATGGCTAAACTAAAAATCACTGGCCCGAGGGGGTCACCTTGTTGACAGCCAACAGCAGATTCCAAAAGGTTGTCCCGATAGAGTAATTTAGAATGGTGTCTGTAACATTGCCAAAGGAAACTATAGATTTGGGGTATTTCTTTTTTAGTTTCTGCCAGCAAAGTGTCCCTATTAACCGAATTGAAGGCATTCTTTATGTCAACCTTCAGGATGACCTCTCCTTTACCAGAATTTAGGTAGGTCGACAAGGCGTGTACGGCAGCCTCACAGCCCCCTTTGGAGCCGTAACCTAGCTGCAGGGGCTGAAATTTTTCCGAAACCACCTCACCGTAAAATTTGCAACAAATCTTGGCTGCCATACGACGGTATGTGGTTCCCACGACAATAGGACGAATGCCACCATCCCACCAGCATTTAAGATGCTGAGGACTCAGGCCGTCGAGGCCGCCAGCGGAGCCGCTCCGGAAGGAAGAAACGGCTGTGACCAACTCTCGACCTGTAATGGTGAGGGAATGATTATCCGGATCAGGGGGGTCGGGAAAAGAAAGGCCATCCGCTGGGGCAGGGTGCTTGCTCTCCAAAGCTGCGAACGTTTCTGGAGATCATGGCGCCACCACATCACTACTAAAAAGAATCCTGGCTGCTCCGCTAATGTCACCTTCCCCTAACTTACATTCTACCAAATGCGATATACCTCTTGAAGAGATATAATTCTGTATCGGTAATTTTGAATCGAAATTATGAGCCGAAATATTACAGTTTTCTTTGTGCAGTTAATGTCTTTTTGGTTGCCAAATTCTTTTGTACATGTAAAATTCTGTAAGGGAAGGTGAGCAGCTGTTCCCAAGCACTTTGAGAGTTCTCCCGGGTGGCACGACGAACGCAACCTGCAAGGTGTTGTGCCACAAGAGGTCTAGCGCCGCGGGGAACTCGCTTCAAAACGGGTACAAAGTTTTTGAATTTAGAAAGGGTTTTCCAATACGGGTCAAAAATGGACGTAGCTGGTGTTGTAGGTGTAGGTGTTAAGACGGGGTATCGCGAATAAGTTAATAAAAATAAGAAAAAATGTTTTCCTCCGTCTCACGTACCGCAATTGACCTCAGTTCCATTTTCACTTTTTCATTTATAAGTAAACACGTAAGTTAATGTGCGGGAATTGCTTGATCTATTCGGACGACCACGAAGATTTTTTTTTTAAATAAGCTGTTCTGCTTCGTCTTTTTACATTTACCAGCATTCGTCTATATGACATTATACTTTTAAGAAATATCCATGTCTGTAGGTTCTATAGCATGCCGAAGCACTTCACACCGTTCCAAACGAACTTAGTCGGTTAAAAGAGCAGCCGATACATAACTGCAGGATAAACTAGTTACCAGTACCCGTACACCCAGAAATAGGAGTCCCCTAAAGCGAGCTTCCGTAACTTTGTTAATCAATTAAGTACCTACTAAATTTTGGGGCAGCATAATTCCGGCACGGCTATATATACGCAAATTGGATGTATTAAGTGATAGGGGAATAGTTTAAGGAGATCCGTTTATCGTAAATATTGAATTTGGATGTTTTGTTGAAGTTCCGTACCTACCTACAGTGCTTTTCCTAAATCAAAACGTTGCAACTAGGTAGGTAAGTACTTAAATATTTCATAGATACGATACGATAGATTTATGCTGCAGTGATGATATTCTGAAGTCAGCAATGTTGGCACATCCTTTAGCCACCATCGCCTATTGATGAAGCAAGCGGCCTTTTTTCTTAAATACATCGCTAAACACATTTAAGGAGACTTTAAACAGGATTAAAACTAGACTTAGATCCAGAAGTTGAACTCTTTAGTATTTCTTCTTAACTAAGGTTATTTTAGTTAATTTTGTCCAGCCCCTAGACCATAGGCGCCATCTCCATGGACGAGAGAATCGCGGCGATAGTCACGGCCTTCAAATGATGGCCGCGATGTTATTTTATAGTGGAGATTGATTCAAAGAGTTTCTATTGAATTTGATGGCACGGCGAGACTATCGCCTCGATTTACTGGCCCGTGGCGATGGCGCCCTAGTCTAGATAAACAGATTACTGGAACCAAGCGGAAACCTGGACCACCCTTCAAGGACATCTTCCACAACATAAAGTTTCCCCCAAGGATACCAATACTCATGCCTTCAGGCACTACTCCTGTTCACGCCATAAACAAGAGACATTACGATAAAGTAAATCCTCTTGGAGTATGGATCCAAGAAAACGGAGATAAGCATTTATAGCAAGGTTTAATTTACGCACTTGTTGCTCACCCGGCTTCACTCGTTTCAATTAACTATATTGCCACGTGGCTTGAATTCGTTAGCGTGGACCCTATTCTTGTCTTTGAGAAAATGTCGAGCGGTTTCGTAATTTCGAAGTGGAATAAAATTGTGACACAGCTCGCGCGGTTTTGGGTGGGGTAGTGTCAATGAATTAACTAAAGGAGGACGCATGATTTGTAGAACATAGATAAGTTTCTAAGTCCACTAGCTATGAGTCAATAATTTACTTCTCCGAAGCGTGTATCTTAACAACTAATTCTGGATGTAAGACAGACGGGCCAATATAACTTAAGAGGCCGTGCACGAAATCGACTGATTTTGATAAATTTTGTTCATTGTTTGTGAGAAAGGGAAAAAGAATTTAAACAAAATTAATCGTGATTTGAAAGACTTCTTTGTTTTGCATGTGGCTGAAAGGGAGTTTTCAAATAAATTAAGTATTCATGAAAAATCACTAATATTCGCAACAAGTTTTCCAAAAACTGACGCAAGACTGGCGTTTCATCAACATCATTATATGGTCTACTCGAATGAACTACTTTTTTCAACTACGATACAAAAATAGCAGAAAAATAATGTCTTAAAAACCTATATTTTATGTTATTTTCCTATTATTTAGCAAACCATATCAAGAAATTTCAAAATTACACATTATCCTTTAGCTATCCTTGAGATAAAATCAAAATTGTATTTTCAAAGGCGAAATAAACCATATTTTCGAAAGCGCAAAAGTGATGCAACTATTAACAAATGCTATAACTGACACGAACTGTACTTTTATAGTCACAAATATTTCAATTATTTGAAGCTTTCTTACAATTAGATAAATAATTGACAAAAGAGGGTGTTTTTCGTGCACGGAGCCTTAAGACTGAATATCAACGGGTCTAATCAAAACTTAAGTGGTTTAGTGGCCTTATGATATTAAAATAAAAACAATAATTTAGATTTTGAATAAGATGTATGTAGGTTTCTTAAACAACCCCAATTCACAGTTATAACAAAATAAAAAGTTTAATAAAAATCGTTGTCGTATATATTGAAAATCGACTGCCAAATGCGAAAATTTTACAGCTGCTATCCAATATGTTATACAAAAGGTTTTCATTACTTTTCATCTCCATTTCCACGAAGTTGTTATTACTTTGATTATGTAACAAATACTATTGACAAAAAAATTGTCTATTATACTCTCAACTCCATGAAATCGCAACTGTAAATTCACCTAAACGACAAGACTTAGCAGTCGCGGTCATAAACCGTGCGAGTAGTACGGTGGTGTGTCTTTAGTAAGGGATTTCGTGTCGTCTCGCTTCGACATCCTATAACCTCGCCTGCCACGAACATTGGCGTTTTGTAAAGACTCGTCTTAAAAAAAATGCGTGCACGACATTTCAAAACACGACAGTGATTGCAGTATCGAGCGCTTTCACAATAGCACATGTTCCAGAATTACGGGACAATCAAGTTAGGGCCTAGTTTAATGGTAGACTGCACTACGAGAATTAAACTTATCCTGACACTTGACACATCGTAAATATTTATATTAGTCGCTTGCGACTTTTATTGTCATAAAGTAGGTTTTGTTCGGATTTAGGTACAGGGTTGTTTTTACTGCCTCGTTGCTCTAGTGGTCGCAGGCGCTACGGCTGAGTATGAGGTCCTGGGTTCCATTCCCGAGTCGGGTAAAGAGTTATTGGGGTTTTCCTTCTGGAATTTCTCAGTAACAGCCCGGAGTCTGGGTTTGAGCTCGGTTGATGGAAATAGGCTTGCCCCCCTATTGCATGGGACTTAAACATAACTGGCGAAATGTGGATGTAGTTACACCACTGCCTAACACTTAGGGGATTACAGCCGTGATGTTAATGTTGATAGCTCCACTAAGAATGTACATTTTGCGCCACAAAATCTATTGAAAGATGGAAAAAACATGATCTCTTTGAAATCTCTCTTTTGGAGGTCTACCTCAAAAATTAATAAGCTAGCATTTCCAGTCTACAGCAGTCCAGTCCAGTCCGTGTTGGACATAGACCTCTTAAATTGCACGCTATTTAGCTCGATTCTGGGCAACACTCAACGACAATATTTAAACCCAACTCCCAGTAGAAGATCTTACGACCACTGGAACAGCGAGTTTTTTAAACTAACTTTTCAATAATTGTCTTAATAAAAAGCAGAAACACAATATGGTAAACGTTCAACAGCCAGATCCAACCAAGCTTTGAACTTACCAAGTCTTGAATAATAATAACAGGTCAATAACCGAGCATCGAACGGACACTTAAGATTCTAAGCTTGAAGTATAATCGACCATTACCATAAAGTTATCTTAGGATGAGCGCAAAAATATATAAGTTAGGGAATCAAGCACGAATCCCGCACATTCCGGGGCGTTAATCCCGCGATTAAAACCCTACGTTTAAACCTCTTGACAGAACGTTTACGTGAAACTTTGCATAAATAAAATAAATTTTAATGTTTTTGTTTTTGTGGAGATCAGCACGTCTCTTCTGATGCAGAGAGGATATTTTTACTGTAGCTTGGGCCCTGGTACCTCAACGATAATTAGACGGAGGCTGATACCTTACTACTTTTATTATAATTTATGAAGAGATTAGGCTGGAATTATGCAACCAACATCTATAAATAGATTACTAGCGACCCGCTCCGACTGCGCACGAGCGCGATCTAATAATATAAGCTAAGAACAATAATTAAAGGCCTTTTTTGTTTTACTGTTGTTGTTTTTATACATAGCTCTTTGAAAAGAAGTATTTTCTCTGTAATTTGACAGTTGCATTTGCCTTTCTTCTGCGTTTTCATCATCGTTACGACGCGGACGTTCCAAACGTTTTCTTTTTACATTCCTAGTACTTCGACCTCCGATAACCTTTAGTTATTTTACCTATTGTGTGTAATCCACTGCACGGAAAAAGAAAGTTAAAACCTACAACCGAACAACGACAAAGGATTAAACAAGACATCATAACAAAATAAGACAAAGGATTAAACAAGACATCATAACAAAATAAGATAAAGGATTAAACAAGACATCATAACAAAATAATATCAGTTTTTGTATAACCGTCTGTAGTCATACGTTACGTGATCTTTACGATCTATGCTATTTATGTTTAGTAACTATTACGTATGACTCCGATTATATGAAAACTGATCATAGTTGGGTCTTAATTTTTAACTTTCTTTTTATTTATATTATTTTGGGGTAAGGCAAGCAAGAGCAATAAGAGCATTAGGAATTTGATACCTATGATTTGTTAAGCAGCTTACGTCATATTTTAGGAAGGTACCTAGATATTTAGCTTTATTGAAAACAGAATGAAAAATAACTATTTAAGTCTTATTTGGGCTTTATGTATGACTAATTATAGATAACGAATATATTTTCAGAAAGTACTCTTTAATAAATACTAAACATGGTATTTTTTTTTGAAACCATAACCGTTTTCATCCGCTATAAGCCGCCATGCTGGATTTTAGACACAACGCTTCCAATTATATTTATGGACATATAAACATAGCCTGTTAAAATCATAACCCTTTTTTGGCTTTGCTGTAGTCGGGTAAAAATACCTACTCTTCTTTTCCCGAAGCCTCTCAGTTTTATTGCAATGCATTTCCTGATCGTTAAACAATCGTCTTTTGTATTATTTTCAAGAAATGTCACAGTTAAGGATCCTAAAACAATATCTCAGTACTTATACAACATTTCCCTCCACTCCAAATTAACACAATAACTGTTCATCAAACCGTTGTGAACTTCCCCTAATCTTACCTACGAACGTCAAGAAATACTCTGAGAAGGGTACGCGCAATCCCGTCCAGCGCAAACAATACAGAGCGCGGGAATTTGTAAATCCCGGGAATTTTAGTCCGGGAATTCATAATTATGGACACGTGACCCTTTGAACGTGGTTGCAGTATGCCTTTAATGTGGGATGAGGAGTTATTTTTGGCGTCTTCTTAGAATCCGTGGTAGATAAGCTGGTTAGCAAGATTAGTAGCTTCGGGCGCAGCGGGGTTGAGTTCCCAGGCTATTACAATCATGTAAATACATAATATAAATTAAAGTCGCTTGTCGTGTCTGTCTGTGTGATCGCCTTGTTCTTGTACTTTTTTCTCGTCTATCCCATAGTGTGGAGTGTCGTTGGAAAGGTTGTTCAAAAATGTTTTTCAACTACAATGTTAAGTTTGTTCATGAGATAAATTCATCCCAACTACGGAACTTTTCATTGCTCGTCCGACACGCACTTGGCTGGTTTTTTCCCTACAAAAGCAAAAAGAACATATATTTCCTTCTAAAGTATACGTACACTTTATGAGCTACGAATATCCCTTCAAAGGTGGTGACCGCTCGGAGTCCTCATTTAAACTGTATTTAATATTTATTCGTCCGTAGGGTTGCCAGTGAAATTGGATTTTTGCCTACATTAACCCATAAAGCACTGTGTACGAGTGAATCGGGGATTATTGTTTTTTAAAACCTAAATGGGGAATTTGTCGCTTGTGGGGTATGAAAAATGTTTCATTTAACCGTGGTTGGCGAGAATATTCGTATGATAAAGGCACGTTATTTTAATTAAATCAATTCCTAAATGCACCATGAATATAGCAATGATTTGCTAAAATACAGTTCTTCCATACAAAATTACAAAAATAACTCTCTTGAAAATTCCATCAAACTTCAGCTTAACCCCAAGGCGCCGTCGAAAATAATATAATGGCGAGCTAGCAATTTTTTCGGCAATTTATCAATAGCTGGCAACAAGCGGCCTTTGCTAACCAATAGGACCCCTTATGGAACCCTTTTACAAAATTTATTGTACAGCCCCCTTAAGGAGTTCCTTCGCGATATAAATAATAAACAATCTAAAGGCACCATATTCCATTTCGCATACGTTAAATCGTAATAAGAATATTTGTATCAAAGTTCCGGAGAAAACGTCCGGGGACATTTTCGGTTTATTTATTTTTATGTTGCGTTGTTCAAAGTATTATTATACTCGTTTGCTTGAAAGAGAAGTGCCATTGCGGTAGAAAATTTTGTTTATTTATGTTCATGTGCAGTTAACTCACGTGGATTTTATTTTTAATAGAAGTCAGACCTGTTTTATTATAACATGTATACAATTATACATGGTTCTATGTAATTTGTATGGGCGGGTTGCAAGTTACCTATATTTTATAATTAGTAATAATATTCAATAATGGTTTGGCTTTTTTCTAATAGGTTAGGAATAGGGTACCTATGAATATGAATATGAACAAAGAAAAAAAAAAGATTGTTTGCGATAAACATGACACAAAGAAAGAATACAGACAAGAAAAAAACAAGTAAGAATAAGAGTTTATAAGAAGAAGAAAATAATAATAAGAAGAAAGAAGAAGTATAAGAAGAAAGAAAGAATAGGAATGCTAAGAATTTTTTCAAGTAAGCTCTGTCTGGTTTATCAATTTAAATCAAAACTTCTTTATTCAGACAACAAAGAGCCATAATGTAAGTTACCTTATAGATAGTGTTATGACAACAAGTACTAAGGTCGTATTTCAGTTTCCATAAATAATGTTGGCGTGAAAATAAACTCGTTTGCTAATGTTGGTTGGTTTTATCCAAGGTTGTCCAACCGTTACTCAGGGTAATAAATATACATCAACCGCTCACAGAACGATTCGATGAGGGAGGCTTGTTTTCAAGACTTTTTGTAAGAATCGTAACACCCTTCTCGTGATTAAACATAAGATTTTTCAGTCTGAAAAAGGCAATATTAATTTACTTTATTTAAAACCTGCATCTTAAGTTAAACTTCTATTACATGCTTAAAACCGGGATTCTATGGCGAAGAGATATCTTCTATATCAGGTTCATGATCTATATGATACATCGGTTTGATAGAATAAATAAATAAAATAAACAAAAATAAATAAATAAAATAAAGAATCGGTTTTCACCAAGAACTGTAAAATCGGATATACCAAGAACGGTACAATCGGTTTAACAAGAATGGTCTCGATAAACGTTGCCGTCGCGTCGGCAAGACCATAGATTAAATCCTAAGAACTAATAATAATTTATAGATCCATGAAAAATCTAAAAACATTTTGAAGTAAACCCTAATGCGACTTTCGAATAATCAGAATAAATGTTCGTCGTAGCATGAATGGGGCGCCGAATCTTATCGAGTCAGTTGGTAATGGCGATAAACGCGATTGTAAATGCGAAAGTAGAAATTACGAGAACTGTGAACTTGTGATAAAGCTTTCTCTCTTACTCACAATAACCATTTATAACTTCCAGTCTTTTAAGAAACTCTCGATTTTGTGACCTCTAAACTCAATAAGAAATACATTGAAAGGAGGTAGGTACACACTTATTTAATCTACCTTAAGGTTTTCTTTTACATTTTACACGGATTGTCTTATGATAAGGGCTGATTTTTCTATAGTCAGATGTTTTTTTATCAAAAGAATAATTAATGACAGTTTGACATATTTTCTTTGTATTGAAGAAACAAAATAGACAAAAAAGTGTTTCTGATTCTGCATCATCAATATACCGACAATAAATAAATATGCACGAATTTTTGATCTCCAACAAACTCTTTAAGATCCTGCCAGGGAAAGCAATCAAAAGGAATAGATATCTGGCACAAAAAACCTTGTATCGTTATTTTATAATAGATTAGAAACAAACGGATTGTATATTTATCCCGAGTTGAGCGACTAGGAAACCACGCTCACCGCCAGCATTATGAATTTTTACATTGTAAATTCATAACTCAATCGATACTTATCCAGCGAACAACAGACGAGAACCAAGTGCTTTTCCGTGTCACTCCTTACAAAAAGTAGCTTTCAATAACTTGGATACAATACCCCCATTCAATACTTGCCCAAGTTTTTTTAACGGCTCAAATTAATTGCCTGTATTGTTTATATCTTTTGTTATAACCAAAGTTCTGGTAATGGTGGAAGCGGATACAAAAATTAATCATAATGTGAGAATTAATTGTTAAAGTTTTTATTGTTGGTTGTTTTACACTTGGCTTATCGTTCGTTGTTCGATTTCTTAACTGCATTTCGTACCAGTGCGCTCGACTTTAGTACATAATTAAATGGTACACAGATGGTGTTGTTAAGGTAAATCAGCTGTTGTAGCCCGCGAAATTCAAATTTTTTATACATCTCTTTAAGTTAGATTTGTGTCATAAGAACAAATTACATTTCGTCGCTCGGCATCCAATACCGCGAATGTGACATTTTTGACGAAAATCAGATTTTTATGCAAGATCACATAATTGAACGTGTAGAATGAAATAAAATAAAAATCAATTTGACAAGACTTAATTTCGGCACAGTTATATTATACAAATTAGTACCTACTCAACAATCCATAATCCTCCATTTGTATTTTCATTCAAATCTTAATCCAAAGCAATCATTCGCCTTTTAAGTTATGCGTTATCGTTGACAACATGGCCGACGTTAATTGTATTCAGATGCGAGATAGCTAATGCTTGCACTATACAGTGTTTATTTACTCGCAACGTAAACTAACGACGCTACGCGACGTCTAGTATTGTCGGAAGATTTGCTTAGCATGCAAATAAACAAACAATGCTTTTAGAGACAGCTGTAACCCGGCGGAATTTGCGTCGCTCAAAATGAGTCGAGAAAATTATGTCGATTACGTCGGAAACCGCGTATATGACGATACGACGTTATTTCGGCGACTGACTTTGAGTGACGTAAATAAATAACACTACTATGTCTAAGCTTGACTAGCGCCTCCTCAAGTTAAAATCTTACTATTGGAAAAAGCCCTCTTGACACTTTTGGTACAACATTTAATAATACTCTCTGAAATGAAAATAATATCTGAAAAAATTCAGATCACAACGTAAATCCTGAAATATGTACCTACAACCTATAGAGTTGTTTTTATTAAACCATATCTGCGTTAACATAAATTGCTTGTATATGTTTCAGGATAGGGTTGGGACACAACACATCGTCAATATTCAATGATTTAATTATCACATATTTCATCAAATATATATGTTCTGCGATTTCGGCGGTTTCTCCAGTTCTGGAGCCATTGCTCTAGATGGCGCGCTTCTCCTGGTCTGCTTCGACTTTCGGTATCTCGGTTCGGTAGTAGATTGGACTGTTGAACACAGAATAAACACTGGATGGACGAAATTGCGGCAGGTCACGGGAACATTCTACAATTCCCACATTCCCCTCAAAAATTGAGGGGATAAATTTATAACAATTGTCGAGACCTGCTGTCCTGTATGGATCTGTATGTCATGTTGGGCCACAAAAACAATGAAGCTGAGATGAGATTGCTATGAGTGATGTGTGTTGTATCGCGAATGCATAGAATAAAAAATGAGTTCTTAAGAAAAAGTTTCGGTATGAAATGTTACCATTTTAAATATTATATTTTATATAAACATTTAGGACTAAGTATTATATTTATTCATTTTATTTTTGTCTTATTTTGTTATTTCACTATATGCTGCACCGGTTGACGTCTTCACTTCAACGCCGGCTGTCGCTGAAAACCAGCGTTGGGGCTCTATCTCGCATAGGGTCGCAGAATGATGCTGAGCGATGGCCGTTTTGCGTGGTTGTGACCCATATTTTCCCCCAAATTGTTTATTTTCGTGTTTTGTTCTTTCTTTGCGTCATGTGCACCGCAAATAAACGTATTTTTTTTATTTTTTCTTTTCTTTTTTCAAAGTGGCACTGATGACTGAAAAGTTTTGTGGTAATCGGTTGTCATGGTATGGGCATGTGATGCGGAGGAATGAGGAAAATGTCGTGAGGAAAGTTTTCGAGTATGAATGTGGATGGTTATAAGAGGTAAAGGCCAAAGGAACGATGGATGGGCTGTGTGAAAGATGATATGGCTAGAACGGGGGTGACTACCGAGATGACGACTAGAGAAGTATGGGAGAAAAAGACATGTTGCCAAATACATTGAGATGGAGGCAAGAGAATGATGATGATAATGGTATGCTCTGTTGATGTTTTCTAACGAAAATTATATTGTAATTATAAACGGAAATCAGTTTCTTCATAAATCATGAGTCAACTAAGTATGAGATGCGATAATTTATTCAATAGAATCCATACTAAATCGATCTTATATCGATAAATAAATAAAATACACCATTTAATACAAAAAGGACAAACATATTTAAATGAGTGTAAAATCTACGCGGCGTCGGTGTGGCGATGGTGCGGCGGCGATGCGGCGGCGATACGGCGAATGGGCGAGATTCATGCGGTCCGGCGCGGCGCCGGTGCGACCCCGGCGTCATGTACAGAAAGCCTTAGTGCACAATAGGTGGTCTTATTGCACAATTTTACAGCACGACAATCTTTGGATGGACTAAAAGAAAATAGAAACATCGTAATGACATTTACAAGCGACGTTTATGATAGTAGGTAATATTTATAGTAAACAGACAAAATATTTAACTTTTTCTTATCTGCTATTCATTGGTTTAAAAATCGTGTTACTGAAAACCCTACGACACTGAAAACTCTCCATTACGGATATCGATAGTAGCCACATCACTGCTGCACATTACACAGCCGACGGTCGAAGGAAAGGGCAAACATTAAAATGGCACATCGCGCGTTTTTATTCGCTCGCGATAAGGATGCTCGGTCGCGTGCATCCACTCACGTCTGTGTGAAGCGTCTTTATTACGGCTATATTCTATTCTGTACGTTTTAAGACGATTCGCAATCTTATTCTTTGGTGTTGGTTTTGTATTTTCTACGGTAAGACTGATTTTGAAATATTTTGTAAAAAAATATATTACATTTTTGGTTGCCAGTGGTTTTAAGCGTGTCTGCTGAGCATCGGTCCGCATATGACCTGGTTGCAGGTACTCTGGTTCGGTTTTCCGAATTTCGAATCAAATATTTCATTGAATTTTATTAATAAATACAAAACAGTTTTCTGAATGAGGAGCATCTTTTCATCATTAAAGCGCAGACCACACTGCGAACGAAGTTTAGTTCGTTTAGCTTTGCTCATGTAGCTACCGCATGTTTGCATACTTCGGTTCACACCGCGAACTATGAACCTGCTCTTTAAACGTCACAATTTAAACACCGAACCTGCATGGTACATTTTTTCCTAAATGTTCAAGCAAAACGCTCAAAAATAAAATATTTTAAAAAACGTCACACTTCAAAGCAAAGTTATAAAATAAAACACAAAAACTCAGATAAAAATATTTTATTAAACATTTACTGTGTTCCCATTTTATTTTGACACTTCAGAGCGGCGCCTCTTGCGAAGCGAAAAGCAAGAATATGTCAAACCCAGTACATTTTCATTTAGTTCGCTATTTCGTCACGTGCTTAGATATACTGGGCGTACAGTATAACGCATAAAATCCTACGTAATTTACTCCCGTTGCATTTGGTGAAGTTTATCACCTTCTTGTAATGGAGTGAAGATATGGTTGGGACAAGATTAGGCGTATGAAAAGCGACCGTGTTTACTCCGTCATTTTGTGCTTATCAGAAGCACAATTTTGCCAAAATATTGTGGTTTAATTTTGTTATTGTAGAATAATATTTTTGCTTTAAACGGATTATTAGGGTTGTGTTGCTAGATAAACGATGATGCTATTGAAGTAAGATGAAATTAGTTGTTTTAATAAGGAACATGGATGGATTGTAGGAAGTAGATGTGTGTGAATGACATCGTCTATAAAAGTACTCCCATCATTTCTATTTCAGGTTTCGCAAGATTCGCTCCTCGTGGGAGCGTATCTTGCGAAACCGTAAAAAATTTTCTTCTCCGAGCTTCTGACTGGCAATCACTGTTTCAAATTGAGCAAACCAAAGATGGGGCTTGTCACGCTAAAATTATGGAATGCGCGATCTGAAACCGACGATATTTGTATCGAGACAAAGGAAACATGAAAAAATAAAGATCGTGTGTTCACACATTCTGATTAATGGCTCTATGTGTATTTATGTTCTTATTAAACTCAGTTCAAACGTGGTTCAAACTAACAACACACCTAATAGCTTTATCTTCAACCGTTTCTTTTTTCTTAAATACAATTTCCTGTTCGATATCTCTATCTATTAAACTAGTGGAGCGTCTGCTAATGGTGTGCTAAGTCTTCTTCCTTGTATGTCATTACGTCTAATCATTTACCCTTACGACTTGAACGAGTCTTTGAAATGTAAGCAGGTATCTATTTAGAGTGTGTTTGAGAAGATTCATTAAACTATACAAGACCCATCACATAGCCGAAATCTACGCACTCTGTATATCAAAGTAAGTAATATTGAGCAAAAATTTTTGCTGGGAAATTACTTTTATTTTTGGTGTGAAAAATCGCTGTTTACGGCAGCGCGCAATGTAACGCAAAACATTGTGCTAATGAATTTTGACCTACAATATCTCCGTAACCGGTATGGTTCACTACAAAAAATATATTACAATGACGGGGAGTGCAGTCCCGAGTACTAATATGCATACACTTAGCAACTTTTAAAAGTGTTTTTTTCCTGCTGTGGTGATTGTAATTTTATGTTGTTACGAACATAGTATTTTGGGACCCATATTAATATGAAATAGTTTAATATCTCAAAGTTGAAGCCAATATTCCACGAGTAAATCGCTTTTGAATTTTGCTAAGTGTAATTTTTAACTAGAGATGCGATGGCGTGCTTGCTGTATTTTAAGCGTACTGGGCTAATAATCGATTTTAACAGGCGTCAAAAAAATTAACATCAGTTTTGGAACAACCACTACCGAGCAGTTGTTCAAAAGCTGACGTTTATTTTTCAAATAACAGACTATTCCCACGACGTGTTGAGCGGCCAGAAGTTACGTTTTAGAGTTCTTTTATACCATAATTGATATGAATCCTTGCAATTTCTCCTGCTTGATGTTGCTGTTGTAAGTAAATGAAGGTAGACCTGTCAAATGTCAAAACTGTTACGTTTATTTCAAGTAGTAAGTACTACCTGGATGGTTTAATCAAAGTTTAAAACGTGGTGGATAACAATTACGTGAGCATTTCGTGTTTGATCATCTTAAATTTCGATTTTTTAATACACCACTAATTTTTATTTTTTTAACTAAGATAACAGAGTATACCGTATTAAATTATATAGTATAATTTAATTTATATAATTCTAGGAAAGTCCTCGTACAAGCGAGAGACGGCCAAAATTGTTTTATTAAAGCATTCCCTTGACCTAAAAATGCAAATTAACTTTTATTAATTGCAACCCTGTTGGCTAAACAGTGTTTCTTTTTAATTAAAAATACGCATATAGTGCGCTGTTGCTTTTTAAATTCGTAGTTTTTTTCTTTATTTTGTCAGTCGTTTTTTTAAGTCGTGCCGTAAAATTTTATAGCGCATGTTCATTTTTTTGCGTTGAGGTTTAATTGCACGTTTTGGGTAAAAGTTGTCTACTTTGGGAATAAGCAATTATTCTCATCCTTTATTAATAAACGTACGTAGTAAACTTATGTGAAACTTGAAAAATGTATGGTTAATCTGGAGATAATAATATTATTTTTTTCTGCTTTTATTAATAAGGGGCATATTAAGAACTGCTATATGTAGGTATTACATACTAACAAACGAGGAATTATTGTAATATAGTTTATTAAAATAGTCCTATTTAGTCTAGTGAGTGTATTGTACCTACCTTTATGTTATGTGTAGGGTACTTACAATGCCATTCAACTGTTTTTTTTTTAACATAACTATTGTTAAAGAACGTTTATTATTCACATTTCGTTCATGCGGTGAGTTCAGTGTCTACATACACGCGTAAACCAAACTACCCGCAGACGAGACGAACAAAGATTAGATCGGAGCCGTGAGCCGAAGCTAGACGAGCCTTAGGACATTTCGAGTACTTGGTATATTATAAAAGCACTGAAATAATAAAGCATATATTTTTTCAGTAGAAAATACATTGTGAAATTAAGGTTTCTTTCTACAAAAAACAAAATATGAATATTAGATAAACGGTACCTTCGTGATTGGATAACAGCGTAGGTACGAGTATTATTGTTGAAATCCTATCAGAGGGGGGACATATGTGTTATAATATAGTATCTGGTCGAGCGAGCTCTGCTCGGGTGAAAATAGATAAACATACCATCCAGGTACACCAAAGTTGTATCACATTCTTGAGGCTGTGAAAATAGATAAAACGAATTTTCCCAGATATGAGACCTAGCTAGATCGATTTTTCACCCTCTTAAACCCCTATATTGCAACTTTTATTGAAATCGTTAGCGCCATTTTCGAGAACGTGATTACCAACAAACAGACGTGGTATATATCGGGTGTAAAAAGACACTTTCCGAAGCCGAAAGCCACATATTCTACCCATTATTTGCATCATTTTTTTCCACTAGACCATACCTGGGAATCCACTGGTTCTGGAGATATTGAAGGTCAAAGTCGCATTTTTTTTTTTTACTTTTTCACGAAAATGAATTCTATGCGATAATACGAAACTTTTTTCCAAACAAACATTACCTGAATTTTAGATTTATCTTAACAGATTACGCATTTGAAGTTACAAAAACGCAATGAACAACAAGTACCTACCTACGTAGCGTAGGGGCGGAGCTTAACTAACACTGAATCCGTTCATTCAAGCGTGGGTTCGCGTTACATTGCGCGCAATAAAAACTTGTTTGTTTTTATAAAAAAAAAAAAAAATACGGTTCCCAGCAATAATTTTTGCGCAAAGCTACTTAGCTATACGTACAGTATGCGTAGTTTACGGCTTTGTGATGTGTCTTTTTACACCCTGTACATAGGTCGCAGCCATCTGGTTAAATTAGCCAGCTAATTGGACGCCTAGGCCGCCGTCCAGTGTGAACAGCGGCATCCAATTGGGTGCCTAAGCAGATAGTCAATTGAACTAGAATCATTCAACATTTAACAACTTAGCGTATTCAATTTAATTCAATTCAAAAGTCATTTATTCAAACTAGGCTGAGAATCAGCACTTTTCGAACGTCAAAATTACATATGACAGTCCCCCAAAACGCACACCCTTCACCACTTCCTAGTGCTTTAGCTGGGAAGAAGAAGTGGTGCAACAAACTCCCCAGCAGCACTGCTGTCTAATCAGTTAGAAAAAAAAAAAGTCAGCCCTTTGAAGATGACTGACCAAGACTCAGCCAAGTGATTCAAATGGTAAAAATATCTGCGAGCAACTTGGAAATAGCGCGGTTGGTCACATTTCTAACCTAACCTATTTCACCCAGTTTAACTAAATGACTACACGACATTCAGCCATCTGGTTAAACGTTGCAGAGACGTGACATTTCCATACCTATGTTTACGTAGTATATAAGACAAAGGGCAATATGTCGGAGGCGGGAATCGTTCGCGATCTTAACGCACCATTACAGCCGCACGTGATCAATATGTCAGTGGAACTATGTAATCGAGCTATTACGTTTTATGTTATCCTAGTACTGTCGATTCTGTCATTTGGTAAACGTTGCCATTTGGCAAAAATTACGAACTTCGACATTAACTCCTTTAGGGGAGGAATTTTCAAAATCCTGCCTTATAGCGCACTCTCGTTATAGTAACTTGTGCAAAATTTCATGCTTCAGGCCCCAGCGGTTTAATTTAAACATAAAATGATTTTACATATGGAATTAGATACCTAATAAAGAGTTTAGAATAAAATTGTAGTAGACATTAATTTGAAGTATAATTATAAATTTATTTTTTCACCTTATAATAAATTTTATCATGTGTACTTTAGGCCTTGATTAAATAGGTATAATCAAAGCGACCATCGCCAAACTTCCATCTGATCCAAAATCCGATTCGTTAATTAAAGAGAGCAAAAAATGCCGCGTTTAAAAAATCTTCGTTAATTACTAAGGATTACACGACCTCGCTGAATCTTAATATAATAATAAGGGATGTTACAAAAAATGGACGTGGACTAGAGGTTGGTTGTGACTGCAAGCAAAACCGAACTTCTTTCATTTCGATAAAAAATAACGAATACCTACAACTTATAATCGACATGAAGTAGCTACTGAGGCCTATCGTCTAGACGTCTATACGGTTGGCGCCTAATTTTCCAGCCAAATTTTATGATAATCCACACTTATAAATCTGAAATTTCTCATTTTAAATGTGAAGTTGTTACTGTAGGTTTGTTTGTAACAATTTCGCGGCCAACCCACTAAACTGTTGTAAATATTTGGCTCAACTTAAACTTAAAACACAAAGAATAATATTGGCAAAGTAAAAAAACAAGCCTTAAAGCGGAAAAATAGGAAGAAGAAGAAGAAGAAAATGGGAATATTGAAGAAGTTTGTTTCATAATCAGCCTATAACATTCCCACTGTTGGGCCACCACTGCTAAAGTTCGTTTAGAAAATCTGAAATCCACGCAGATGAAGTCGTTGGCAAAGCGCTAGTTAATGTTAAAATTCGACTTGACATTTGAATTTTGCCTAATAAAGTTATTATTCAATTTACTTATATTTGTTTATACTTCTGGCCGACTTAAATTCGTGAAGTCGTTAGGCACGGAACGAAGACAGACGACGTATGTGTACGTGATCAATCATCACTTGTGACGTAATTATATGATCTCGCGCGCGTCGTGCGGTATTTGTAGAATTGCAAAAGTTATGCTCGAGCCGTGAGTAGTAGGCGGGTGTAATTACAATCAACGTAAGTAGGTATGGAGTTAAAGAATAGAATTTCTTTCTTCTTTAAATAAAAGCTCTTTAAACGTATTATTAACGGATTTTTTAATGTGTGTTTGTTTACTCAATGACACAAAAACGGTGGAACGGATTTCAATGTTGTTTGGTTAAATCGGGGACTGAGCAATGTGCCTCAAGTGAAGTTGAGGAGGACATCTAGTTAGATGCAGACATGGCCGGTGGAGTAAAGCTGTGACCAAATGGTGGCCAAAGAAGCCAGGGCCGTCCAAAAGCGCGTTGAGTTGTAATATCGTCATAGTTGCGGAAAATACCTGGATGAAATGCATGAAATTAGGAAGTATGGCAGAAAAAGGTGAGGCCCCTGTGATTCTGGGCTGAAATGTCATCATTGATTAGCATAAAAGATACATTTTATTTAGTTAAATGATGCTGGTATTTTTTCCTAGGATGCGAGCAACATCATCTAGATGATTAATCTTTGAAACGTGCATCCACACCGACATGATGTTTAAGTTTTCTGGAGCAACGTTTGCAAGTGTTAGTCGGCAACAATGGATAATAAAAAATTAACTAGTAAACTAACCAAAAGTTTATGAGAGTTACTTAAAGAATGATCATGATGCAAAATGTTGCTCGACAAAAAGTAACTTTGTTGTGAATGCACCTAAATACGTGTAATATTTCATTTTACCTACGTAATACTTACATATTGCATGTAGAGAACAAAATGATAAGATGTAAAACAATGATGTCTGTGGAAAAAACCTTCTAAACGTAGATTGATTTCCGCTTTTCGAATACAAAGTAACCGGAACGTTATGCGGAAGTTCTTAAAGACGTTAATGAAGAGAGATTTTCAAAAGAAGTTGGTTTTAAATGAAGGATTCGTTTAGTGACTAAAACATTTTTATATAGTATAAATACGCTCAAGAACAGTTGTTCTTGAGCGTCGATCGATGTTCTGTAGTGATTGTGAAGAGTTCTTCACAATCACTACAGAACATCGATGCGAATACTAAAGCAATTACTGAACAATTCAACAGTGGAAAATAATATGATATAAAAATACAAAAATCAAATTTAAGATTCATTATATTCTTCATCGACAAAATAGAGCAACTCTAAAGGCGACACGGATCCACTTTTTCACGTGAAAAGTGAAGGTGGCACAAAAAATAGTGCTCTTGATAAATTGAATAAAAAGAGTATGACAAGACCACCCCTCCCTGGGCAGGTGTCACGACGGTAGAACGGTTAATTACTATGAAAATTATCCACCCTGTGAGGGAAGGGGGGAGTGGGACAAAGTGCCTTTACGTTTAAATTTTAGGACTTGAGAGGTGTTTAGTTTATAAGTGCCTACGCTGGCTCGTTTGTAGGTACTTGGTGTTTAAAAAATGGCGGAAGAAATCCAGCCTTTCTGCTCAATATTCGAAGTTGCAAAATAGTATATTATGCAATTAGTGAATAAAAGAAGGATTTAAAGCGAGGGCCGTAGATGAATCACGAGCAAGTGAAGGATTCTAACGACTGAATCACGACCGTAGGGAGTGATTCATGACGATTGAATCACGAGCGTAGCGAGTGATTCGAGTGTTAGAATCCTGAGCGACGCGAGTAATACATGGCCCTCGATATAAATCGGTTTTATTCAAGAGTTGCATACTATGCTTTATACCATGACTACGAGAAAAAGAAAGATTTAAGCGAAAATAGACATTTAATGAAAAAAAGGAAGGTTGAATTAATTAATAAAATGCACATTAAAATTGAAACAATTACTAAAATTTAAAGTAATTTTCTTATTATTATTATTACTAATAATAATCAACTTGTGAAGCGATATTTATTTCCTGTGTATCGAGTATGTTTTCGCAAGGAGTTTGTATAGCATTGAGATGTAGGTCGCATATATAGATGTGTTCTAAATTCATATTTTATTATTTTATTTTATTCTCTGAAAACAGTGAATAAAATAAGCTTTTTACAGGGGGAATGGTATAAAGAAAATTATAACATCACGACATAACATCACGCCTACATTCCACGAAGGGTTAGGCAGAGGTGTTCCTAGCGTTCACCCACATTTCGCCAGTTATGTTTAAGTCTCATGTACTAGAGGCAAGCCTATTGTCGTTGGCCAGGCACAAATCTAGACTCCGGGCTGCTACTGAGAAATTCCAGACGGAAAAACCGTATTTAGTCGACACGAATAACAAACCAATTAGTGATCGTATGGCATCGTTATATAATCACCAAATCGTAACAGACAGAAGACAGTTCCTGTCATATTTTTTTGAATAAGGCCGTTTTATAATTTATAGGTATCTTTTTATTCAAAATCATCGCAACCAATCTGCCTTAGTCAGGTTTTATGACAAATACTCACAATCTTACTAGAAACCGCTTTAAACATAAAAAACCAATTGTTTTATTTAAAGAGCGTTCAATTAAGGAGGTAAACAAAAGCGTCTCGATCTTATAATTGAACTATAAAACAGGGAGCCTCCATTAAAAGTGAATGGTAATAAAATTTGACTGGCCTGATCCTGTTGAGATTGACGTGGTGTGAGACGTACTTACTACCGCGGTACTATTATTTAAAAACCATATATTTTAAAGAAATTGTGAATATTTCAATGAAATTCGATTTATTAGGTTTTTCTGAATACAAAATACTATTATAATAGGAGTATTTTGAATTCAGAAAATGGAAGTTTTAGAGAATGGTAGTATTTTGTATTTGAATTCAAAATACTGCAATAATGGTAGTATTTGTATTCCGAAAAACGAATTTCGTTGAAGTATTCACAAATTCTTTAAAAAATGTGATGACTAAATAATAGTACCGCCAAATTGGTCAATTCACTTTTCCATTCTCTAGCCTTCTTTAAGCTCACTAAGATTTCTCATAACACAATCCCATAAATACACCGTGCTCATGATATAATAATAATAAATACTAAAAACGTACCAAAACCACATCTGTCCGTTGTAGGGTTGTACCACACGTCCGTGCTTGATGGGAATGTAATTAAAAATAAACATTTATAATACGCGGCCCATTCATTTCTCTGTTATTCGACCGCGAACATGACAGGCTGAAATGAAACACCACTTCGTTTTAGATATTATCTGTGCAGTTTTTATTATGTGTTACGAAAAAAAAAGTGGATTTGTCGAGAAAAAATATTTTTTAAATGAAGATTATGTTTCTGAAAATGCCTCTATGAACTGGCATCGATATCTAAAAAATGTACATTGTATGTGAGTCTGTGTTTTTTACGCGATTGACGTCGGTAAATATCAGCGATAATGTAGTCAAATACCTACTACGAGGAAAACGTAGTTTAGTACCTTTCGTACCGGAAAATTAAAATACTTAAACGAAGACACAACCACGTGGTACTGTTAGTTCCTATACGTATAAATTACATGAGCCGTTTATGCGGGAACCCTTAAAAAACAAACAAAGAGGCCTCATTTGCTTCAACCTGCAGGTTACGCCCATAAGGGTAAGTAATGTACCAAAGGGAACCTAACTCTAGGTACATAGACATTCGTGCAGTTAATATATCTATTTAAATGGCTTAAAAACGTGGTATTTTTATGAAATACTTGCTGCATCCATCCCGAGGTTTCATCCGTATGTGCCCAGGACAACTGTGTATTTATTTGACATAAAAAGTATGTCACTTAGGAATAAATTTAAATTCATTGAATTCATTTAATTCAGAGTATTGATTTGTCCATAAATTGTTAGTTAAAAGGGTCTTAAAACTATGTTAGTCATCATTTATAAAATTTTAAATACGTAAAATTCTAAAAAACAATGTAAAAGCAATCATGTCAAAAAATCATACTATCATCTCGTCACGTGAAGCTGGATAAACCTACCCAGCACTGCAGACTCTGACCTCTCCAAGATCATCTTTAGGATTCTGTTGGCGCTCCCCCGAATCCGGCGCATCAGAGAAGCTGTTCATAATGTAGCTTTCTATCAGTGGAGAAGTTTTTGGAATCGGATTAATATTTTCAGAGATATTTTTATACAAACATACAAATAAAAAGCTTTACCTTAGGTATAGAGGTATAGATTTCTATTCGATGCAAAAAAAGGTGAGTCCACTATATATAACCTATTCAAAATAAAGTCAATAATGAAACTAAAATAGTTTTTTTACTGTTGCTAAGCTACAGGGTGCAGGGCGTGCAATCTATGCCTTATTTTTAACGTCATTATAATCCGTGACGTCATTCCGCGCTATACAGAATACAGCCGCGTTCCGTATCCCGCAATAAAACGCGTATTAATGATTGTTTTAGAGTTGCTCGTAAATTTTACTGTTGTACTGAAATGTCTACTGTATCCAACATACGCGTATAGAGACATTTTATTTAACAAAAATACCTATGTCGCAATGTTCAATCTTTAAAAAATAATAGTCCTCACTTTGTAATTAATAACGCTGTGGATGACAAAGTGTTAAACTAGATTTTATTCTAACAATCAAAACTTAACCACAAAAAATCGAATAACCACACGAAAATTCGAGAACACAAGACGTAAGTAAATTGAAAATTAATCGGCATTTTCACAAAAAGGCTTATTCCCGTATAAAACGAGAAACGTTTTTCCCTCAGCGCTTAAATATATCTTCGAGGGATGTATTATACGGGGTGCTTTATCTGCCGAATAGAGGATGGGTTAATTTATAACCTCACGGGCTACGCCGTAGCTCCGTAGTCGTAGCCGCGCGTAGATGCTCTACGAAGCTACGAGGCGTAAAACTTTATATGGTATTATACTTTATGAATTCATTGCGTATGAAATAGGGTTTATCTCTTTGATTAACAACTAATATTTGAATTGTTTAAATATTCGACCATAACTGTTTAATTATTATCTATGCCTTTTTTTACATACAAAAATATACCACGAAAATGAATGGTATTAAGAAATACAAGACAAGAATTTATTTAAGGCGAGGTAATTTGACGCAGTGTTCAATATCCGTCAGAAGCAAGACGTCGTCGGCACGTACTCATATCTATCATACTTTAATACTTTCAACACTCGTCTGAGAGAAAATGGCGGCGAAAGTGTAGGTAGATAGAAAAATTGTTGAAGTATGTCTGCGGTACTCGGTTACGAGCACAGTGTACTTATCAATCAATCTGCCTAGCCTTTTCCAAAATATGTTGGGGTCGGCTTCCGGTCTAACCGTATGCAACTCAATACCAGTATTTTACATGGAGCGACTGCCTAACGGACGTCCACAACCCAGTTACTGGGTAACACGATACGCCTTGGTAAGACTGGTTGTCGGACTTTCGGGCTTCTGACGACCCGTAACGACTGTCAAATATCCACAACAGCCGGGACGAACGGCTTAACGTGCTTTCCGAAGTACGGTGGAGTCTCGGTATGTAAAGATGGTCACCCTTCCACGGACCAACCCCGGCAAGCGTAGCTTATCCTGATGGGTTGACCCGTACGGCTTTTATTACTTAGCCACGAGCAACTCAGTCGGTACAGTGTACAGTAAGCGGTCATAATTGCAGTAGCACGCTAAGGATTACATTGCTTAGAACACGCGTAGGCCGAACCTACGTCTGTGTGCGGTACCTACAGCTGTGTGCTTAAGTGATGTTCACAAACTGGCGTCGACCGAAACAAAAAACATACCGTCGCTTTCACACCCAAGAGTTCGTAATTACGTGTGACCTTGGTAGGTTCATAATATGATTGCTAAAATTCACGACCAATTATTAAGGTCCAATAGCTGATAGTGTACCGTATCGGATTGTGAGACACATAGGTCGGGGTTCCAATCTCGAGATGAGGTTTTTATTTTTCTTTTCAACAATAATCTTCATCTGTTCTTTTATTATTAGATAAATGTAATTAATATTATATTATTATTCTCGTTTATTAAAACGAAAATAATAATGTAATAATTACTATATTGTTATTGAATTATGGGGTTAAGAATAAAAATGTTCAATGAGTGATTACAAAATGTTTATTCGATGTAATTATAAGAAGTATAAATAATTAAACTGCTAGTTAAAACAGTTCATTTTCTCATAAAGAACAATTGATTTATTGAAGTAAAGTAGCTAATCAATGAAATATGACAATAGGCTTAAAATAGGTATTGTATCTTAGTAATATAATAATATTGTGCTTTAATTACTCTGTGTGTGGGTAACATACCACAAATTTAGCAAATCTACCCACGTAAATATAACAAGTGAGGACTCGTTGTCACAATACAATTAAATTACTCAGTAATACTACTTTTATTCTACTGCGAGTGAGTTCGTTCTATTTCAAACTTCAAAGTTAACAAAGGACTTATTGAGGTTATAGCTTAAGTATTCATTTTCATTACGAAAAGAAGATTGAAACTAAACCTCAAAATAATTCTTATTACGGTTAAGACACAATATAACTTAAATATTACTAAAACCAATATTTGTATTTTATAACTTAATACTTGGTATAACCCCCATTATTATCAATGCAATTAAGTAATCCTTGACGCATGGATCCCACAATATTGAAGCATATCTGTTCCCCTTAGATTTTCCCATATTTCCATGCAATGCAACTTCAACTGCTCATCAGATCGCTCATTCCGTGCTTCCCATCGCTGTATCATCAAACCCCATAGGTTTTCTATGGGGTTGAGGTCAGGAGATCGTGCTGGCCAAGGAATAACTTTTATGTCCGGGTGTTTATTAAACCACTCACGCACAGTGCTCGCCCGATGAATTGGGCAATTGTCCTGGACAAAAGTTATCTCCTTAAACTCATCAGCAGGGTAAACGTTGCGCACAGTGGGTAACATGACATCACTTAATACGTCAACGTAAGTCGAGCTGTTGGCGCAAGGAGGAATATATTCAAGTTCCCCTGGCCCTGCTGCACTCATCCACCCCCACATGTTAACTGTGATTCGACCTGATTCTGTATTGGGGACTATGTTTTCTTCACACCATCGTGTATTATTCTTACGCCATAAATGACGTCTCCCTTTTTGGCTGGATTTAAATGTCTTTTCGTCTGAAAATATAGTCGTGTCCCAGTTGAAGTCTAAGTATTCGAGGGCAAAACGTAAACGTTCTTGTTTATGTTTTTCCGTCAAATATGGTTTTTGAGCTGGTTTTCGATGATGTAAGCCTTCTGCGTGGAGTACACGGCGAACGGTTCGTAAAGACGTGTCGAATAATTCGGCAAAACGTCTTGTCGGTATGAAACCACTTGTTTCATATTCGCTGACCATGTGCTGTCGCTGCGCCTCTTTTATGAGCTGGGGTCTTCCGCTTTGCTTTCGACTGGCAAGGCTACCCTCTTCCTCATGTCTTTTCACCCACCGACTCACAGTATTTCTCTAAAACAAAAAAGGAGTAGTGTTAGGCTATTTAGCAAAATACTAGTAGATTAAAACGTTTAAAAAAAATAACTACTAGGATCAGGAGTTAGGTATACTTTAATTAGATGTTTGATAAAATAATTAAATCATAATACTCACACTCAGTCCGGTTTCATCAGATATTTGTGATATTTTAAGTCCGCTTTTACGCAGCGCAATAATATTCGCTTTCATTTCAATATTTATATTTGCTTGCATTTCGAAATGAACTTTAACACCGCTAATATATTAAATACACGTCACTAACCCACAATAACAACCAACCAACAACGTTCTATTTAGTCGCGGTGAATGAGTCGTAAGTTAACTGCATCTGTCTACCTTAATATCATTGTTTATTTAGGTTTCTGTGGGTATAATCATAAAGTTTTACGAGTTAAGTGAACAAGACGAACGTTACAAGGAACTAGACGAGTGATTTTTAAAACTTTAAAAAAACTATCACCGCGCGTGAGATTTGAACCCGCGACTCGCTACACATGAACGCGCCAACCCAAACTCGATAACCGATTAGCTATCATGCCATACACCAGAATGTTTGAATTTATGAACTACAATAATTTGTAAACTAATGAGAGTGTGTGTGTCTATAGTATAGAAATGACTTATTATAAGAAGGTCGTAAGTTAAAGCGAAGTGTCAATCTATTCGTTTGTGAGGTTGCTACTGCACTTATGACCGCTACTGTACCTATACAGATATCAAACTACTACACTGCACTGCTGTTTTTGATCCTGCACTGCAGTGACTTCTTTAGACAACTAGGTACCGTACTTTAGGTAACATAATTATAGATACAATAGATACACAGAGATCGAGATATATCCCACACTTTGTAATTAAAGTTATGATTGGTCGTGTCGGTGTGATCTTACATATTATCATAAGCCGGGCACAAATCTAAACACCAGGCTACTTAACTGTGAATTTCGTAATATAAAACGGAATAACAGCCCAATTCGGGGATCGAACCCACCCTATGAACGGATACTACGCTCAGCAGTCGCACTAGCGTCCACTAGATGAACGACGCAGTTAAAGTCAAATATCAGAAATAAAAACATTTTTTGATAAACTTTCACTAGACTAGCACAGTGTCAGAATAAAGTTTACTTTTTGTCTAAAAAATTCTACCAAAAAATGGTTATAAAAACCACTGGCAGAATTCACGTTTGAATAGATAGAATTTTATTTGATATACGTGCCTACGCCCCACTGTGCATCGAATAACTCTAAACAAAACGTTTTGGTACTCACTTTTATGTACTATCGAGGACACTGGCGCCTGACCGAAAAGTGTTCTCGATAGTACATAGTGATATCAATACTCGCTATAGAGTGGTCAGAACAACACCAAAATCCCTTACGAAAAAACCCTTTACGTTCAGACTTTAATAACTAACCACTAATCTACATAATCTTTTTTAGCCAGTGTGCGTATGCTCAGTACCTCCAAACGGTGTTGCATTTAACATCTATGTTGAAAATATATATTACCTAATAATAGAATATAGAAGTCTTTCGTTGACATTCCTTAACTTTCTTCTAAGAAAATCACTTTACAATTAAAACCACATTACTAATGAAGCTAACATCTATTGGGAATCGAGGTTCTTCATGAAATCGGAACTGTGTGCACGGACGCTGTACGAGCTCCATGCACGTGATACTGTTCCTGAAAGAACAAGGAGTATGAAGTAGATGGAGGAAACACGCTACGTATTAATTTGTTCATTTGGGATCTCCAACAATCTACACATACACAACATAAATCACAATAATAAAAACGGATCTTTAACATGTGCTCCTTCAATTACAGGAGACCACAGCATGCAGGTGCTAGATGTGAACAGGAGAAAAATAAAAATAGAGAAATTAAATGATAATGTTAAAAAAAAATTACATATCATTCATATTACGATTATTTATTACAATAATTATTATTTCGAAATGGTGAGGGTTATGTCTACGTTACAACGCTTTGACAATTAATTGTATTACCTACAGAGTCCTGGGAGAACGGCGAAATGTCCCAAATTAGTTTTAGATCCTGAGACGTAAAATAAATTGTAGCTGCTTTTCCGCGGCAGACAAGTTGGCGAGTTTATAATGTAGTTTGCCTAGTAGTTCGCTACAGTCTATGACTCCATTGAATACTTTATGCAGTAGTATCAGTAGTATCAGGTCTGCAGGTTTTCGTCTGTCTGCAAGGGAGACCATTTGTAGTGCCCTAATCTGTCTTTGTAGCTGTGTTCAAACATCGATATGTTCTACCGGGCCACAGGCCTCTCCACAGTTGCGCCGCAATAAAAGTTTCTTCACCTTAAACACTCATAATCATATTTCTCCTTTAACCGATCAATATCGCGAATTTATAGCCAGTCTTCAACCTATAATGTCCACACTTCTGGGACTCGGGCTTCCCCTCAGTAAAAGAGTGGGGCCGTTACACGTTGCTAGTGCGAGTTGGTGGATGTTCGAAATTTCAATTTGGTTTCCTCGCATCTGCACGTGATCACTCCTTTTAATTTATACTCTGTGTTAATGCAAGGTTCGCTCTCCATACATTTGAATGTTTTATCCACGCGAACGGCTCGGGTACATCGCTCGTGTAACCGATACGTAGGGTGAGTACAATTAACGGATCCCGAAGACAGAACTCGGAGATATCTATGTATCGATTAGAACGATATTTTTTTAAAGAAATAAGTTAACTAAGTAAAAGTATTTATTGTGACTCGCACAGGAAGATAACAAACTAAAATAAACACAAAATGATAAAGTATAAAATTATATAAAAAGAAAATCAACAACAGAAAGTCGAGTACTAGGCCAAAAGTCTCCTATCTCAGCATGATGCTGCGACATTTAAAAATAAGTGTCTTAGCGCTTGTATGCTGTGATTTTTGACACTCGCATCATGATTTCGCCCATGTGTCTACAAACACAAGTCCTATAAGCACTGGCACTGCGATAACAACAAATAAGTTTATTTCATACAATTATTAATCATCGCAGAAATTGAACCATTATAAATATATCTACGTCCACGTTAGGAATCTGTCAAGATTTCAAAACATATTCCAGTTATATCGTATTATATTCGTAGTAACAAACTCCTTTTACGACATTCTTGTTGAAACGTGATATTCCCTACTCAACACTTTCCCAGGCAGATTTTTTATATGATTTAAAAACGATCAATCTAAATGTATGTAAAAATTATAATGCGGATTTTTTTATCAATATTCGGTTGGAAGAGTTTCATTTAAAGCTTTGTACAGACCAGCGCGACGCGACTCGTACAATACAATTTCTAAGAAAACTTGACGCGACTGCGCGACGCGCTGGCTGCACAAAGCTTTAATCAAAAGACTTTTTCCCCGTTAAAATGAGCTCTTAATTTAAACGCGCACTACAGCGACAGTGCACAAAGGCACGTCAAGAACACTTTCATTAAGGATGTCCCAAATATATCCTAGATCATCGCAGATCGCATGCACACAGTGGTGAAGGCTAGGATACAGCGTACATCTGGTCATACATCGGCGAACCCCGCGAGAACAACCGGCTCATTGCCAATCGGCTACCGTCCGCATTCAACGAAACTAAAGTAAGATAGAATTACGCTTTGAACGCTCATTAGTTCTTTGCCTGAACTATTGTTTTCCCTGAAGCCTGCCTAGTTAACGTTCATACATACATGACTAGACTCGCAACTGATTTTGTTAATGAGCTAAAAGAACATGATTTGGTGTAGGTATTACTTCAGTAGAGATTGTTTGTAGAAGTAAAAGATACTTAAAATGATATGTACATAAATAAAAACATATACCCAATCTATATACGAGTATATAGCAAATAGATTATATTTCTATTTTCTATTTCTATTTCTATAAATATTATATTATAAATTAAAGTCGGTTTTCGTGTTTGTCTGTATGTCCGCGTTGTTCTTCTAAACCACGTATCAAATTTTGATGACGTTTTCACCATCGTTTAGAGATGTTATTCCGGAACGTTTATGTGTATAATACGTTATTATTAAAGATGTATGTCGGAAATACGTTACTGAGTTGACTAATCGGAACGGCAGCGCTGCTTGGCGCTCGACAGAGTCTACAACATAACACTCGGACCGGCTGGTGCTAAGCAGACTTCATCGGTGGCGGTCAAGCTGCGAATCCTACTAATATTATAAACGCGAAAGTTTGTGAGGATGGATGGATGTATGGATGGATGGATGTTTGTTACTCTTTCACGAAAAATTTACTGAACGGATTTGGATGAAATTTGGCACACATATAGTTTATAACCTGGATTAACACATAGGATAATTTTTAATCCCGATATTCCCATGAGATCGAGACTTATGCGGGTGAAACCGCGGGGCGCAGCTAGTACGTTTATAAACTGTTGCGCGTTTTGAATAGTTGTGTCGTGTACCTACAGTGTGTGACATACTAGTGTGATTAATGTGATCGCATTATAATTTGTTCTGAACTGCAAACGGTTTTTCTATTGCGTAATAACCAACACTACCCACAGTACGCCCACAGTAGTTAAAATATGGCTGATAATAACGAAACAGACACTGCCCTCCTCTGTTATATAAAACCATCAAATCTCGATGTTTTGTCAATTCGAAAACACCGTGCGTAGCAGGAGCGGGTCGCTAGTTAATAAATAAAAATAACAATTTAATATCCTAACGTAACTAAAACTAATATACGGCGTCGAAAAATTCATCCGCATCGCTGTCGATTCAAACACAAAGCAATTTTTTTTTTTCAAATATACCGATTATAGGCACTTTTGAATTTATTTGAAAAAATGGGTCGGTCAGTCAAAAATGAAGCTAGTTGCCCATGCCAAAGCATAGTGGGTACCTATGGAGAAGAACGGGCAGGAAACTCCACGGACACTCTTTTAAAACATAATATTGTAACCAATATTAGTGTCCGTGGAAATCATTCATGTTGATGTACCCACAAGACTGGTGGCCTCTGGCCAAGGTAAGTATCAACGAGCCGTTTGGCACTCGGACCCCACGGGGGTTTCAACCCTAAACAGCTCGAAAATATAATAACCGATAAGATTATTAGGTATACTTACGCTACTTGAGGCTTTCCGCAGCCGCAGCAACAGCGCCAGCACAGCACGCCGAGCCGGCAAGAGTATCGACACACGTTGCGTCCCACATAAAAGGCTTACCCACCAGAAGATTCCATGCACAAAAAAGACCAGTTGGTCGATTCCGTAAAAATATCAACGTGAAACGTAGGTGAAGTGAGCGTGAAGTGAGCTGTCATTGTCACAAATCGACCGGCAGGATGCTAGGGATTAACACTATTGACAGCTCACTTCACCCTCACTTCACCTAAGTTTCACGGTGATATTTTTACAGAATCGACCGGCTGGTCTCTTGCCATCGTCGCGTGCCAAGCCATAGTAAAAGATTCTTATAGAATAACAGATAGAGTTTAAAACAGAAAAACCGTTTTTTTTACATCTTTAAGAGCACGTATATTAGCAGTTACAACAGATACAAGTAAACAAAAATTATGAATACCATTAAAAATCACTTTTTGAATTGCTTCAATCGTCCTTGAAGTTTAAGCGGATCAAGGAAGAACTAACAAGGCTAAAAATGCATAATTCATTTATTTATTCTTCAGAAAGCTTACAGTCTAATATCTAGGTAAATAATCTACAATTAGCGCTTACAGTTGCCATTCACAAAACTTCCACAAATTAGTAATAATTAATACAAGCAAAATAAGTTTTAACACGTGGAAAAAAAATATAAGTGTAGATTATCGCACAACATATATCACCTGCGGGCATTTGTTTTGTTCCCATCCTTAGTTTTATTCCCTCTCGACACCTCCGCTGAATTTAGTGGAGATAGAACGAGTGATATATGTACATAAGGCCTACCGCAAACGTCGCTAATTGTACTCTCTTGTGTAAGTATATCCTTTACCTCTTTTATCCTTGGTCTACGAAATTTTGTTTTCACAATTCCGTAGGTTTCTACCGAATACGAAGCATTTCAAAATTTACGAAAAACACCACGTGGTACAGAACGGATTACAAAAAATCATTCTTGTTATAATAATAAAATGAAACGTGCATAAAATGTGGACATTATACTTAGCGATGCTTTAAAAGAAAGAATCCATGAAATCAGTCAACTGCTACGGAGTAGAACTAAGTAAAATAAATAAGTACTTAGAGTAACGAGGTGCTCTTGTAAGCATTTAGTTTCAATGCTCCTTTGTAATAAGGAAAAGAAAAAGATAATAATTGGAAGCGTCTGAAAGACCTTACGTAAGTTGGGGATATTTTATTACTGGTCTGGCGACCTTTCCAGCGCCGTAGCGCTTATTGAAAATGTTTCTGTATTTCTCATTTGCATCATAAAGCTAGAAAGAAAAAGTATTTATTGGGACACAGGAAGATCACAAATTAAACTAAACACACTCATAGAAACATAAAAAAAAACATAAGTAAAATGAAAACAAAAATCTAAAGTTCTGTACGAACCCAAAAGGCTCCTATGTCAGCATGATGCTACGACAATAAAAAATAAGTCGCAACGCTGATATTCTGATAGGGCTCGGCCCGGCCAGCGCCTCTTGCTTATTTCCTTGCATCTAGCAAGGCAATAAGTTACAAAATAGATCAGTCCCTATTTTGCAAATTGATTATAAAATTTTTTTTTGGTAAGTTTTATAACAAATGCAAATGTTCTCATCTAACCACTGTCTTTAAGGGATTAAATAAAAAGTAAAATAGATATCAAGATTATTTAATGATTTATAAAAACGTACAGAACAATAGTAATCACGTGCTTAGAATAGTTAAGCCGCAATAATGGCATGCTCACTCACATTATTTTGTTATATTACTGTGGGTTGGTGTTTTCTGATGGTCAGGATCCTCCGGTTTTTGCTGATGACAGTCAGGGGCAGCTGAAGACTCAGAACTGTAATGGGTGTTCAGAAATGTTATCCGTGATCTTTTGTTGGTAGGTGGCTGACTAAAGGATTCATGGTGTCCGTCATTTTCTACAGACTCGACGATTGGCGACCGTCTCCCCAAACCGCGGATATATGGGTCGTGGAGTTCAGAGCTCCCAGTCTCACTTGCTAAGGCTGCACTCGCACTCCCAGTTGGTTCGTTGAGTGTTGGAACTGGTTTACTTGGAACTTTAGGTCTGCCCCAATTACGTATAGGTCCCTGCATTGTCATTCGGTCTGATATACGATTAAGCTCTTCTTCACTACAAATAATACTGACATCAAGGAGTTGATCTTCAAAAGGCCTCGAAGGATCAAAAGGTTCGAATGAACGATCCATTTTGTTATTGGTAGAACGCGAAGCGGTAGGAATCACCCGACAGCTCACTTAGAACTGACGTTATTTGGAAGACGTGGCTTTATATAGGTAGTTTATAGTTCTTCTAATGATCATTAGACAAATGCATTCAAAGTCGAAAACAACAACTATTTAATAGGATTTTAGAGTCTGATTGTTTCACCTATTGCAAAACAATAGCAATACTGTTGTGAGGCAGCAATAGTATGAGTTTACTGTTCTGCTAAAATGCATTCCAATATCCAACACTAGATTTCGGCATCACTGCTGATCACACATCGATCAATCAATGCATAAAGCCGGTAATGCACATGCCAAGCATAATAGTATTCAAGCCAGTTGCATGCCGTTGTCCCAAAATAACTTCTTAGTCTTAGTGTACCAAACACCCATCAGGACGGGGTATGGTACAACATTCGTACCTGGGACTTAAGGCTAAAAATTTACGAACGTTGCAAATGGTCTCGCCATTGTAAGTTTTTGATAGATTGTTTATGCCAAATCTGACAAATTTCACAATGAAGAGATGTCATGTGTATTTCCGGTTTAACCCGATTACTTACCAAAAAGTCTTTTAAATAGTTATTAACAAACGATCTTTGTTTAACCGACTACGAACGGAACGTTTTCCTTATATCTACTACTCATTTTTATTCGCTTGGAAAGATAAGCTCTATTCCTCAGTTTTGTTTCAAAGTTTCATTTACAAGTTGATGTATTTATCTTCAATCCGACCTCTGACCTCTGAACTTTGGGTCCTGAGTTGTTGTCCTCTGGGCAAAATATACATAGAATCATGCCTATTCCCAAATGGGATAGGCAAAGGGTGTACTTGGTGTAGGTAAGTGTATTTTAAAACGCTATATTATTAATCTGGGCGTAAATAAGTACTATAATCTGGACGTATATAGGGTGACTAGTAATTAGTGGCCAATACTTAAACACGTGACGAAAACAAAAATCTGCTATCCCCTACATTCATGTTTGCATAACTCGTCAAAATGTACGGAACAGCAGATTTTTTTTCGCGCTTTCTGGTTTGGTTCCATAGTAAAAGTTGTTCATAATGATAAGTAAAGTTACGTGTTTAAGTATCGTTCACTAATTACCAGTCACCCTGTACATATGTACCTACGGCTATGTATATATATTTTTTTTAACGTTACGAGATAACTTACTGCGATCGCTAAGCTTCCTTTTAAATATATTTGCCTTCCAGCTCAAACAATAGTAAATATAACATATCTTTGGAACTAGCTTCTGTACGTATAGGTGCATGTGCAGAGACTTTAACCCTTAGCTCGGTATTTCCATTAGTGACCCCTGCAGATCCTGGCTTACTGCAGTCCCAGTAGCTACAATATGTAGCCAACTAAGACTCAAATGCAAAGGTACTACTGTATTTTCTCTGTAAATCTTTTAAACCTGCTGGAAGTCGCAATAGTCGAAAATGAGGTTTGGCCTAAATAATTTAGTTAAAAAATAGTATAATTAGAAAGTCTTAAACAGTATGTTTACGTGTAATTATCTAAATGAGGTTTAAAAAGCATTATCGTTTACTTATTACGGCTATTAAAATGTTATTTGGAGCCGTTAACATTGGGATGACAATAAAGAATTAATAAATTAATAGGTAGCTTTTAAATAATAACTTGTATTACACACATATACTTCAAACCGGAATAAAGCAACAGGAGGTAAAGAAAGGAATAGTAGTAATACTCCCCCAGACGATCGCCTTGACGAAGAGCTCCTACCTACAAAATCGTCTTTACAAAAAAAAATACAATGTCTTTGGATCTGTATTTTAGTTTCTCTATGACTGTTTTCAAATTCAAAAGAGCACTAAACAAAATATTAATTGAAAAAAGTTATTACACAATTGACGACTTCCTTAATGATGAATCACTGACTGATTGACATGCTAATAATCCATGTTTTGATTTTATTATTGATTACTGCAACCTTGTTGACATTTTTGTATTAATTTGACACGATTTGACATTAATTTATATTATGAATTATTATAATTTCCTAATTGTTATTTAAAATTATAATGTCTTTAAAGTGTATATTAAATATGATTTGCATGCCCATGTGACGGTAGAACATGGAGGACTTTCATAATGAAACATCTATGTAATAATTACCCATGTTTGCAAAGTAATAAATGATTTATGATTTATGAAATTAAAGTGATTTTTCACTTTGTTGAGTTTATTTTGGAAGTCGTTTTTTTTTTTTTGTATTATAAATTAGTTGTATTATGTTTTCAACACACTATCATACTAGCATATATCCTGAAGAATATCATATATTTTTCTGATTTTGTTTACTGCAGTGGATCATATTCTTTTAGGCATTATAAAACTTGCGTTTAGGCACGTTTAGGTCCTGTAGTCCCCTTAAACAAAGCTTTCTTGTTTAGCCACGATTTTTCTATGTTACCGCTACATAATCAGCCTATAATGATCCCACTGCTGGGACTCAGGCGTCCTCTCTGTGAGAGGGAGCGGGTTGAAATCCACCACGTAGACTTACTGAGAGTTCGTATTTTACTGCTAAGGTGAAAATGATATTTTCTAAACACAAAACTTCAGAATAAAAATAAACCAGCCTGATCAGCCGAAACCACATTAAAACCTAATTAAAGTGTTTGCCAATTCCCAATAGGTACCTACTTACATAAAGCCGGCGACACGCTGACGACTTTAGATCACTTTGGCCCAGTTGCAGCGATCGTTGTAAGTTTTATTGCAGTGATTTTATGGCTTTATGCCCATAATGTTTTAAGTGATCAGCTACTTTTATGATCACCTGCGAGCACAAGAAGTTTTTAAGTTGATTTTTATGAGATAAATCGTTTATTTGGTGCACACAAAAAATATATTAAGTAAAAATATAAAATTGTCTTATTTGCCTCCCAAAAGTCACCTGGTTAGCCTGGACCTAGTACCTATTCAAAATTTATTTATTTACTCGTATTTTACACGTCCGTGTTTGGGTCACAGAAATTCATAATGTGGACCAAATTTCAACTTAATCAGTCCATTAGATTCGGAGCAAATTGGCTGTGACAGATGGACAGGCAGACAGACACACGAGTGACTCTAAAAGGTTTCCGTTTTTTCATTCGGACGTACGGTACCCTAAAAAAGACTTTTTTGACTTCGTGGATTTCATTTAGGGACGAATTGCTTGACCAATAGTATTAACCACCACGTTAATATATGAAACGGCGAAAAGTAGACAAGGCGTTGTTATTTTTATTGCAATCTTCTGCTTATTTCCATTATGAGCCAACCGTGAGAAAAAATCAAAAATGTCATCTTGGTCAATTTGTAACAAATTGCAGGTTTTTTTAAGAAACATTAAGTCAATCCCGTATTATTTGCAAATCAGAAATGATAAACAATTAAAAAACTTAACACAGCAACTTAACTTAAAGCAATTGCGTTTAAATACTCCTTAACAATAGATTTTAATCTTTAAGTCCATCTCTCCATTTCAACAAAAATCACGTTAAAAACAACACCGATTGGAACTAATATTTTTCTCCGAACGACTTTTACTACGGAACCTAAAATCGGTACTAAGTTAAGATTTATAACCTGCCGAGGTTAGTCGTAAATGTATCGACGGCCTTAGCTGTAGATTCGACCCACATACAGGTGTAAGGATCCGACCCATAGAAAGCAGAGAGCGATGTAGCGAAACTTTATTGTTTAGGTAATTTTAGTTGACTGCGTCGTTGGTCTATTAGTCGCAAGCGCTAATGCTGAGCATGAGGTCCTGGGTTCGATTCCCAGGTCGGGCGAGTTATTCGGTTTTTCTATCTGGAATTTTTCCGGACTCTAGATTTGTGCCGGGTTGATGGCAATAGGCTCGCCCCATATTACATGGGACTTAAAACGTTAATGTGGGTGTACTATAGGTACATCTCTGCATAACCTTTAGGGAATACAGGCGTGATGGTTATGCCTATCTAAAGTTTTAACCCGCGTGACTAATGAGACAAAACAATCTATTGTCACGATACTCACAACTCGTATCAATAAGTTTAAATGGCCCACTTTTTAATTGACTTCAAAAAAAGATAGACTGTTTCTTTAAAAAAAAACTAATTTCTTCTTACAAAAACCTGTCTGATCGCTGGAACTCAAGCCCAAACTTCGAGCTGGATTCGGATCCAAACTCGTGTCGATAAATCGGGTCTCGTAAGCGAGCAGGATAATCCGGATGTACGGGCCCGTTTTATTAATTGCAGCAAATGTTTCGTCTCTGCACTGCAGGCACATCTGGTTAAATAAGACGATATGATTAAAGAATGTTTGATATGATATGATATGATATAAGATATGATATAAGAACTCGTGTATTCTGCTTTAAGACAACAGAGTACTTGCAATCGGAACTTAACCATTTACAGGAGAAACTTAGTTCAATGACTAACAAATATAATACCTCTGAACATCTAATGAGGGAATATGTGTTGGCAATGAATGAGCTGGTAAAAACACAAACAAACAACTGTGAGCAGTGTCAAACAAGATCCAATGTACTTACACCAGACCATTCATTGTCAACATGCAATACCACCTTACCGCAGTCATGTGTTGATTTGATATTTCCTGCTATCAATAGTTTAAATAAAAATTCTAAACAAATTGTAAAAAATGATGTAGTATTATTTTGCGATGAGATTGGAAAGGACTTAGGCCACTTGTTAACCAATGAATATCCAGGCCACTCCATAATAAATTACTGTATGCCTGGTTGTACTTTATTTAACATTATGAAAGAAATTATTAAATGTAATTTTAACCACAATACTACAGTATTAATTTTTATGGGTAATAGGGGAAATGTGAACAAAGGAGAATTGCTCCAATATTATAGGACCTTGTGTAATCTTACTTTAAGAAAAATTGTGTTGTTTACATTCCCATATAGTAACAGTTTGCCACAGGAAGAAAATAACTTAAGATTTGAAATAAATATGGCATTGCATAATTGGACATTCAATAATAATCTGTTCCATTTAGTTGATATTAACAATTATGTTGATAATAATTTGCATTTGACAAGAGATAGACATAATGTTGTTATGTACTATCTTTCTAACCATTACAAAAGACAGATAGCTGTGTCGCTATCATATTTTTTTACTATTTCAGCCAAAAATTTGGCTAAACAACTTGCTTCTTTTGAGCAATGCAATGACTTTTTAAATAATTCTGCCAATAATTTGGCAACAAGTATTGACATTAATTATAATTTAAATTAGAAATTAGGACAATAGAGGAAACCTCTTGCTTAATCAATGAAGAAAATTTTAATACTGGTTTAAATCATCAAAATGTTACAAAAAGTTCTTCTTTGATATCTCACCCATCAAATTGTTGTAATCCAAATAAATGTAATAATAATACTCTAAAAATTGTTCATCAAAATATACAGGGTGTGATAGGTAAGGAATTAGAATTGGAGCTGTTCATGAACTGTAGTTATATTGATATCCTATGTGTTACTGAACATTGGTTGAAAGTCCACCAGTTCATGTTCAGCTTTAACAACCATCAGGTTGCCAGCTCATTCAGCAGAGTTAATATGATACGTGGTGGCTCTCTAATAATTGTTCGTAATAATATGAAATTTAAAGAACGTAAGGATATTGTGAGCCTCTCTGTTGAGCGAGTTATTGAAATAGCTTGCATTGAGCTTGAGCAGTTCATTGTAATGAGCGTGTACAGGCCCCCATGTGCTTCATATGATGTATTTGAGAAATATATGGAAGAAGTATTAATAAAGACTTCTAACAGTAATAAAACGGTTGTAGTCTGTGGAGATTTCAACATTAACATACTGGAAAAATCTGCTGTAGTAAATAAATTTGTAACTTTATTAAAGTCATATAATTTGTATAATACATTCTTTGAGCCGACTAGAATAACTGCCACCAGTGCTACCTGTATTGACAATATTTTTACAAACTTAAGACCTTCTAGCCATTTAATTATAAATGAGTTGGACTCTGATCACTGTGGCCAGTTAGTCACTTTCCCTCAGAAAACAGTCAGAGCTCAAAGAAAACTTGTAACTTTTGTTCCTGTAAATAAAAGTCGCTTAGGACAATTTAAAAATAATTTAATGGAAAAGCTACCGGGTTTGCCTTATCATAACGATCCGGATCAAGCATATGCTTTATTATTTAACCTCATCAATTGTGAGTTTAGGAAGGTTTTTACCTCAAAAACATTACCTGTTTCTGACCGCGTTATATTTAGTGATTGGGCAACACCAGGTATTTACAAAAGTAGGCAGAGGTTATTTGAGTTGTATCATGAAAAAACATATAACCATGATGAAACTTTTAAAGAATTTGTTAAGAAATATTCTAAAACTTTTAAAAGAGCCTGTTCCTCAGCAAAAGCCATACACATTAAAAATAAAATAAAATCTTCTGGAAATAAAATTAAAACAACTTGGAATATTATTAATTCAAAAACGGGAAGAACGACAGTTCGGAATCGTGACTTCCATCTAAAAATCAATAATGTAGATATTAAGGCAGACATGGAGGTGGCAACTGAGTTTGAAAATTTTTTCACTAATGTTCCCATTTTAACAACCAAAACTCTGTCAATGTCGTCCTCCACTTCTGCTTACTCAATACTTAAAGAATGTGTACCAGAATGTCACAAACTTTTTGAATTCACAATTATTAATGCTAAAGACATTATAGAATCTTTTAAAAAGCTTGATGTAAAAAAAACTGCTGACCTTTGGGGGTTATCAGTACATACCATGTCTTCAATAATTGATGTTATTTCACCCTTTTTAGCAATAGTTTTTAACTCTTGTATTGCATCTGGTGTATTTCCTGATTTGATGAAACTTAGCAAAGTGATTCCACTGTTCAAATCTGGCAGCACAACTGATCCCACAAATTTTCGGCCTATTTCGATATTACCTACATTGAGCAAAATCTTTGAAAAATTAATTTTTAAACAAATGTTAGGACATTTCAATGTACATAATTTACTCCATCTGAAACAGTTTGGTTTTACTAAGGGTCGTTCAACTACAGACGCGGGCGTGGAATTACTGAAAAGCATATTCGAGGCCTGGGAGGAGTCGCAAGATGCTCTTGGCATTTTCTGCGACTTGTCCAAAGCCTTCGATTGCGTACATCATGATACTCTCATCAGGAAACTGTACCACTATGGTATGAGGGACAAGGCTCTTGACCTTCTGACTTCTTATCTGAATAATAGAATTCAGAGGGTCGATGTAAATGGCAAGAGATCTGCAGGATCTGCGGTCACCATGGGCGTTCCGCAGGGTTCAATTCTAGGTCCTTTCTTATTTCTAATTTATATAAATGACTTACCTTACCACATAAGGGATAATCACAAGATCGTATTATTCGCGGATGACACTTCCCTCATTTTTAAAATCAAACGTCAGTTAGTCAACTTTGAACAAGTCAACGATGCACTCTCTAAAGTTGTGCATTGGTTTAATGTAAATAATCTTCTCCTGAACGAAAAAAAGACTAAACTCATAAAATTTTCAACGCCAAATGTCAGGCAGCTAACAACCAATGTTCAAGTTAATGGAATAGAGTTGGACCCTGTTGAGTCAACAGTTTTTCTTGGAATAACTATTGACGGTAAATTACAATGGGGCCCACACATAGAAAAATTGTCAGGTAGGCTCAGTTCCGCCGCCTATGCTGTTAAAAAAATTAGACAGATAACTGACGTAGATACAGCTAGAATTGTTTATTTTAGTTATTTTCATAGTCTTATGGCTTATGGGATTCTTCTCTGGGGAACCTGTGCGGACATTAATACTATCTTTGTTCTACAGAAAAGGGCTGTTCGAGCCATTTACAACCTCGGTCCAAGAGATTCCCTTCGGGAGAAATTCAGAGAAATAAATATTCTGACTGTAGCCTCACAATATATTTTTGAAAACCTATTGTATGTACACAAAAATATATCAAATTTTAAGAAAATGTCCGATATTCATAGTTTAAATACCAGGAATAAACACAACCTTGCTGTACATCGCACACGTCTCCACAGAGTAGGCAACTCGTTCATGGGTCAATGTATACGCTTTTACAACAAACTTCCCATTGACATTAGAAACTTACCCATTAAACGATTTAAAAACTGTATTAAAACCAAACTTTGTAAAAAAGGGTACTATAAAATTTCAGATTATTTAGAAGATAAAAAAGCTTGGGATTGAGCTGCTCGCTCTGCTAAGCCTTGTGAAAACCATAAAACTTGACATTTTGCTTATTCGTCACAATAAACCAGTTTTATATACATATTGACATTGTTGAAAATTATATTCAAACTGCACACGATTACTTTGTAAAGTATTATATTATTTTAATTATTGTGAATGTGAGGACTATGTGGATATTTGATTTTTATTTTTTCTCTTTCATTTATTTTTTCTTTCTCATTTAGTTTTAATGATGGTCTGGCAGTTTGAGTAGTTGATGCGGCCTAGACAAATATCCTTTCTTTGGTATTGTTCGTCGAGTTGAGCTCCTTCAGTTTTGAGTTGAGCTCCACGATTACTGACAAATGCTTGCACTGACTGGACAGGTCCACTCAAATCTGTGTGGTTCTTTCCTCAAAAGACCATTTCAGACACTGATCCACATGGTCCTCATATGACTTGACCAAGATTATGTCTGGACTTTAAAAGAGACTACGACCTCTGAGTTTGTTTCGGCCTTTCTTCTCAGAGTAGTCAGATAGGAAACACCGACCTCATCTAGCTTATTTTTAATATTTTTTTATATGACGTGTAAAAGTGATTCCGATATCCTATTTACAGAATAAACAATTTCATTTCATTTCATTTCATTTCATTTCATAAGGGTCGACTATAGGAATTCGTTTTATAGATTTTGGATAAGTTTATATAGAATACTTAAAGTACCTAAATAAAAAACTTTTGTCTAGCTGAAGAGTTTCACCAGTCTGTGAAAAAATCGGGTTGACGATAAACCTTGTAGATGATTATGATTGTTAAATAAAATAGTATAGTTATCACTAAAAACTTTAAGAAGTAACCTAAACTTAAATAAATACAACAAAGAACAGTGAACCCACAGTTTTTTTTTCTGTTTTCCATAACATTACTTTTGTTTTGCGTAAGATATTCGGAAATTTTCGGAATTTTCACGGCACTTAAATGAAACATTGACTTGACGGGGAATATTTAATGAAAGGAAAGATTAAGGTCTAGGCCAATGGAACTGAATTTTCTTTATAAATCTTTTAAGACTGTGTCTACGTCATCACCTCCTAGGGTTCCGTCATCCAAATACCATACGTTGAATTTAGAATTTAGTTATTGAATAATTGAAGTTATTTGCCAAACTAAAAATGACTGGCCCCAGAGGGTCACACTGTTGACATCCAACGGCCGATTTCAAAAGGTTGGATTTATAAAATAATTTAGAGGCGTGCCTGTAACATTGATAGAGAAAACTGTAAATATTGGGTAGCTATTTCTGTTTGAACTTCTGTCAACACAACAGATGTTCTTTACGGAATTGAAAGCATTCTTAATGTCAACCTTAAGGATAACCTCGCCTTTATCGCCATTGAGGTAAATGGATAATGCATGTACCGCAGCCTGACAGCCCCCTTTAGACCCGAAGCCCAGCTGTAGGGGCTGGAATTTACTGGCCAGAGCTTCGATGTAGAAAGCTCAGCAAATTTTGGCTGCGATATGATGGTAAGCCACCATCCTTCTTGCACAGGGACCTAGATTTGCTCATTGCCAGAGAACATGAGATTGATGAGGGCCGTCTGGTCCTTCAAAAGGGACTCACCAACCAGCCTCCTGCCGCCTACACATTAAGTCCTTCAAATGATGAGGTGTCAGGCGTCGAGGCCGCCGGCGGAGCCACTTCGAAAGGAGGCCACGGCCGCACATACTTGTTGAACTGTAATTTCAAGTGAATTGGATTCCGGATCGGGTGGGTCAGGGAAGGAGAGATCATCGGCCGGAGCGGGGTGTTTTCTCCAGAGCTGTAAGTTTCTCTGGAAAGTACGGCGCCACCACATCGCCGCTACAGATGAGCTTAGCTGCGCTTCTGTTATCAACCTCGCCTAGTTTAGACTCCAGATGGTGCAATAAACCTTTTTGGGGGAGGTGTCGAAACTTTGAGTCGAAATGTTACAATTATCCTTGATTTGTGCTGTAAATGTTTTTTTATTAGCCAATGTTTTTTGCACATGTAGAATTTTAAACGGGAAGGTAAGTAGAATTGGTCCCAAGCCCTTTGAGAGTTCTCTCTGGAGGCAAGGCGGATACAACGCGCTAAACTTGAAGCCACGGATGGTCTCGCGCCACGTGGAACTCTCTTTAAAAAGAAGTTTTAATTTTGCAAGTCTTTCCCACAAGGGTTGAGGGGGTGAATCAGGTGTTAGGGAAGTAGGTATTGTTGGGCAGGATGAAGGCACATTGTGGAGTTTGTGTTTCTTACCCAAATGTACCTTCAAACCTCGTTCACCCTTAATAGGGGACAATGAGGGCATCTCACTAGGATATCCAGAGATGTGGCAGGTTGACTGGTGCTTCGTACGGCGGCACTGCTGTCGTCATTGTTCAACATAAATAAACAAAGACTACTTACACGATTTTTCCTTATAAATAACGCCAACTTTAGAATCCTAAATTTAATTAAAATAACCTAATAATAACATATAAAAAATTTACACAGCTTGACTGAAGCATGATGACAGCAGCGCAGTCGCGCTGGGGCGCCTCGCCCCCGTATGACATTTTGGCACAAGCCTGGTAACGGTTGTCATGTGACAGCGTCGCGTCCAAACGTCAGTTAGTGCTTTAAATTGGAGCAATGAAGTAATTGCAAAGCTGTTCGGCTTCACAAATTATATTTTTTCTCTTGAATCAGGATTAACTATATGAGAGAATAAATCCTTGCCGTTGTCAAATATTAGCCAGTCAGCTATGTATTAGTAGAGCCAGTCATAAATCGTTCAATATTGATATTTTAAGCTCATTGGTATAATTATGATAATTAATAAATATAATATTATAATTCATAATTAATACATAATAATTATAATATTAATATAATCCAATAATTTTCGTTTGGCATTATTAATCGTTATTGAAAAATCATTGACGAAAATTAAGGTTATGAATATCAAATTAATAAAAAGCTTGTACGCTGATTTGAAATTAGAATTTCGGGTTTTAGTTTTTAAATAATCAAATCTAGGTACTCAATTTGGAAATAGCACTACGTAATGGGCATCCAGCAGTACGTTTTCTGATGCATTTGTTTACATTTTCATCAAATACTTTTGGAACAGACCATGCAACAATTGACAAATAACAAGTTTAATGTAGCAAAGTTCAAAAGTGATCAATATTTTCATAAGATAATTGTTCACTAACGACGCATTCTACAGCCAACAAACCTCGAATCTGGAACGTACCTACATAAATACGAACGTATGAAGGATATTCGGAATCCATTCAGTTTATGACCGGGCGGACTACCCGATACATCTCGAGATATCTCACTTAATTGGCAGAATATGTGCAACTAGATAGTCTAGATACAGATTTGAACGGACTAACTCTATTGCAGGCTATGCTAGGCATGCTTTGAAATGAACTTTTATTCTGATTTTCTTAACACGAGTTGAGGAATATAAAGTAAGCTTTCAGTAGACTTAAAAAATATGCTTCTTCGTTATGTATGAAATGAATGTACTTCAATGATTGTATGTAATAATAATTGTAACTTGATTTGCATACCGTTAATACGGTGAGACATGTAGCACTATGCAATAATACGAACACCTTTTGTAAACATACCATGTTTCTGGCAAATAAATATTATATTCTATTCTATCATTTTAACAGCACCAGAGTAATCAATCGTGTAATTTACAAATGAGGGTTTTCTGAAATAACGTTCACTAGGTGGCAGCACTGAGACGTCAGGTCCAGACACCTGTCAAAAGTGGAAAGCGCCTCTATTTTCTTTAGTCGTGAGTGAATGATGAACGAATGATAAACCTCATCATATATTTTATATTCATGGTCGAAATGGAAGACCACCTCTTGTCAAAGTGGCGCCAACTGGTGGCGTGAATTTTCATGAAAACCCTCATTGGCTACTAGATTTTTCATTATTTATATCCATTTATTTAAAGGTACTTAAGTAAATACTATAAACTGTCAGTACCGCTACCAATTTTGCTGACTGTCTACTATTTTCTACATGAACTATCCTCGAGTCAGCCGGCTTTAAAAATAAACAAGTTTTATAGATAGATTCAACAACGTAGTGCTAACATTACGTTCCATACAGAACGCCTCTGCTTACCCCCAACACAATCAGAACCCGTTAACAAAGAAACCATTTCCACAAATGCTCTCGCGATTTCCAAGGCTCCTAATTGTGATGAACGGCCCACCTTGCCAGTATTACAGATTTCTTGCGTAACTTATGTTGCAATTTACTGCCTTTTTTTACTTGCCCTGAGTTTTTTACTTGGCAACATTTTTTATTCGCGCACCCAGATTTTTGCTTTAGCGCTTGTTTTATTTTTTTAAGCTGACAACTTTGACTGGCTGTATGTTACGTTGCTTTTACCATTTTTAATATACTGGTTCGAGCATAGTGGTAGAATTATTAATGTATGTGCATATTCGACACCTACACCAATCTGTGGTCAGTGAATTGTGAGCATTTCGAAATAGGAAATCACTTTTCGCATTGGTACGTAATGTAAATGTATTTTCCACAGTGTGTCACTATTTACGCGAAGTCATCGTAGCCTTTTCCTACTATGTTAGGGTCGTGTTCCAATCTTACCGAATGCAGCTGAATACTAGTATTTTACATGGAGCGGCTGTCTATCTGTCCGCGAAAACTCAGTTACAGGGTATTTGGGTAATACGACAACGCTTGGTGAGACTGGTTGTCTGCATTTCGGGCTTCTGACAACCCGTAACGACTGCCAAAGATCTACAAATGACAGCCGGGACCAATAGCTTAACGTACTTTTCGAGGCACGGAGGGGTCTATATGTAATGGATGGTCACCCATCCACGGACCAACCTCGGCAATTGCAGCTTAACCTTCGATCGACTCGTGCGAATTATTATTTAGCCATGAGCCGAACCGGATGTAACTTGTCCTCAGTTGATATTTTTTATTTATATTGAATATTAAGCTTCGTGCAGACCAGCGCGACGCGACAGCGCGACGCGACACCGGTTATTGTTATACCATCAAGTTTTCTTAGAAATTGTATTGTTCGAGGCGCGTCGCGGCGTCGCGTCGCGCTGATCTGCACGAAGCTTTATACTTAACCTGAAAAATTTAAGTAGTATTTTTTTCAATATTTTTATTTTTAACATGTTACATTGCTTGAAGCACGGGGAAACACTTACAAAGATAGGGCCTCATTATTTATTATTCATTTAATAACATTCTTTTTAACGTAAAACTTCAGAAAAAACCTTATGAAAACAACCCACAAAAGTATGAATTATTAAGTAATAGACTTTATAAAATAACTTGAAATTAAACTTTTAATTGATTCGCCGACTTTGAGTTCCAACTTTCGACTACGAAACATAGGTAAGGAGGAATATTAATTTTATTGGAGAATAATTTACGAGTTTCAAAACGAATGTCGTACGTAATTGAATATTTCTACGAGTTATTGAAATGCCTGCTTAATTTGCACAGGTTTGTATAATATATGGAACCATATTGTGATCTACTATAAATTTGATTTATTTAAAACTGCTTCTTATTTATAAAAAAACGCCAACATGTTTCGAAAATAAATTATTCTATTATTATTTGTTTTATTTTCTGCTCGGTTTGGTTGGTGGTAGGGCTCGTTCTAAGTCCGCCTGACTAGCTACCACCATCTTATCTAAGTCTGTCGCAGTAACAACAATGTTAACAGCATTGTTGTGTTTCGGCAGTTAGAGGTAAGATAGCCGGTTCCACTGTGGTTGAGGATTCCGGGTGAAGCTCGCTTCTACCTTCGGCCTGATCATCACTTACCATTAGGTGAGATGCAAGCCAAGAGCTTCCCCGTTGTGGTTAAAAAACCGACTAAGTGCGTGTTGGACTACGCACAATGAAGGGTTCCGTAGTTGGGATGAATTTATCCCAAAAACAAACTTAACATTTTAGTTGAAAGCATGTTCTCCCATACATCGTGACGTATCACGGTCAATTCTCCAACTGAAAATGTAAGATCGTAACGGCAAAAAAAATGTGATAAAACTACAAATGAAATATATTCGGACTTTTTCCTTTACTTGTGCTGTGAGACCATGCTTACTGCCAAATTTCATGATTCTAGGTCAACGGGAAGTACCCTAGGTTTTAATTTATTTGCGAGTATCAAAATATGTCGCATAAATGGCCGTATTTTTTTATTGCGTTGACTTAGAAGCTTGATTTTTTTAGAACTCCAAAGGACCGTAGACCTACGTATTTGATATTAATTTCAACTTGATACCTCTACACGTTCTTGAAAAAAGGGTCTTGACAGATTGACAGACAGACAGACGGACAACGAAGTGATCCTATAAGGGTTCTGTTTTTTCCTTTTGAGGTACGGAACACTAAAAGAACATATACATATATATATTTTCTCTATCGATATAAGCTGTCATTTTATTCGGAAATCTATTACGGTGAATTTTTAAGCGTTGATGGCTGATTGGTACGTGACTTTAATACTTAAGAATACACGACTAACTTCCAAGAGTAATTTTTCATAAAAACGAATAAAGAGTCTCATAACACAAGACGCTTTTCCTCGGAACAATAACAGAAAGATGTACATTTTTTCTTAATTCCTTCTACGATCGATTCAGAGAAGAATGGAATTACAAAAAATGTAACGTAAAAGTCGACATAATGAAATCCATTCGAAATTAACAGCATATTTAGATGCGTCACCCTGGATTTGTTGTTTCACAATCCCCGAAAAGCGAGGATTTAGAATCGCGGCAAATCCCGTACCAGGCATAATGGGTGCAAATTTGTGGGGCTTCGCGGTGCCTCGGTGGAGCGGTGCTAAGCTCAGATTTGTTGCTTACCTACCGTATTTTAAGCCCCAATAATGGCATAAGCCATATATTATGTGATACAGCCGCTAGTAACCGTCTCTGATAATCTTGGAATGAAAGTGAATCTTCTTGAACTATTATGCTTGCTAATATTATTTAGCTAGATTATTTGTAAAAGACTGTAGGATAACTCTACATTACAACAAACTCCCAAGCCATGTCAAAGAACTGAGCCTCAATAAATTTAAATCATTTATTAAACAGAAACTATGTCAAAAAGGTTTCTATAAAGTTAAAGATTACTTAGACGACAAAAAGGCTTGGGACTAATTAAGCTACTCCAATGTACCCCAAGCAACAAACAAGCGTTTTTAGAATCAAAGACTACATGATACTATATGAGCTCATATAATTGTTTGTATTATTTTATTTGACTGTAAGTCAATTTATTTTAATTTATTTTTTTCATTTATTGTTGACATAATCTACTCATTAAAATGTTTTTATTTTATGAGTTAATTGCAATTTGTGGTAATGTAAATTATTTTTGCATTTAAAGCATTATTATATAGAATCAAGTTTTTCCAACTGAACAGACTGCCACTTCTTCTTCCCAACTTAAGCACTAGTAAGTGGTGAAGGGTGGGCGTTTTTGGGGGACTGTCTTATGTAATTTTGACATTAGAAAAGTGCTGATTCTCAGCCTAGTTTAATTAATGACTTTTGAATGTTGAATTAAGAACTGCCTTGGGGAAACTTTTAAATAAAACACAGAACGCAAAACCATAAACTGTGTGACCTATAATATAAATAAATAATAATACCAGCCTGTTACTGTCCCACTGCTGGGCAAAGGCCTCTTCTCATACAGAGAAGGCACGAGCATTGATCACCACGCTTGCTCAAGACTGAGATTTTTTTGTTCACAAATGTCAGTAATGTCCAAGATAAACTCAGAAAGTACATAATAATATGAATTGAAAAAGTGTCATTGGTACTTGCCCGGATTTGAACTCACAACGCCAACCCCAACGATTTTACATAGCCTATAACCTTCCTCAAAAACAGGGATATCTAATGCAAAAAAAAACAGGAGAATACCCCTACATACAAAAAAAAAAAAATTACCTCCTTATAATATTAACAAGTATAGATAGCAATATAAATTAAAACACGTGTACCTTTGTAAAGACTTGTAAAAGAAACATTTTACATAATTCGGAAATGCAAACGAAAGTTCCAAATCTCGCAGAGACGAATTCGGAAAAAGTAGGTACTTAAGTAATTTATATTCATTGGCAATCTTTGATTTTTCGTTTAGAATTTATGAATAATTCAGTGCACCCTTCATCTCTCCTTGTATTTCATGTTTTTTTTTGTGCTGTATTTTTTTCTAAATCATTTTGCTGTCTTAACTCTGAATATGGTTATACAAAGATCTGAAGTTGATTTGCTACAATGCCGTAGTAGGTACGTTTTTACGTATCAGGGTCACACATTAAAAAGTTTACAAACATCTGTGTGTCTTATCAATATATGTTTCCCACTCAATATTGGAAAGTAACAACGATAAGTTAAAAATATTCTGCCACTTCACTTAACAATACGATCGTATATTTTTACAAAATGTGCTGCAAAATAAAGTTCGTTTTTACAACCGCGCACCGCTGCAGTCGGATACCAATTTGCTATAAAAGTAAAAATGTATTGGAATCAAATGAACATATTCGTACTGTCGTGCTAGTGCTGTAACAAATATCGATATAAAGTATCGACATCGTAATGCGATTTTAATGCAGCACTACGGGGCGGTTTGTGGGCAAACGGTGTTTGTGTGCTACTACTATTTGTTCGACCTTATTAACTAGAATGTGGGTGAAATAGTAGAATTACTGAATGCTGTAAATATAAAGTATTGGAACTGGGAAATCAATCACTCGCCACAATGTATGTTATGAACTTTACCTGTTTGTTGGTAGAGTAATTACAGGGTTACTTAGGTATATTAAGTACGAAGAGCTTAGGTACTGAGAGCTTAAAACATCTCTTAGAAAACTAAACATTGCATAGTTGTACCTCGTTTAATTTACATAAAATTACAAGGCAACATGCGACTCGACGACGTCATCAAGACAAAAGATTCATGCATAAATAGACGCCTAAAGGGTTAGGCAAATACTAGAAACTTAATTAAAATAAAATAGAATAGGTACATAGAAACTGAAATGCATATCATTCCCAAAGTATGACAATCGAAATGATTAAATAAAATAATCGTTTATTTCTACAAAAAAAACCTGTGCTTCTCCCTCACAAATCAACGAAAACCGGCACCAACAGTAGTGGCGCGCTTGGCTTCACAATAAAGCGAAATAATCACCGTCCCACGCACAACGTTATGCCAGTAATGAATGAAGTTATTGTTTTGTTGATGCCATTATAGACCTACGGATAGCCGGACCGGGCCTGCCCTCAATAGCCCCAGTGAATTGTGGCCGAAGCCGTAATGTTTGGGAACTTCCTCTTTGTGCTTTACTTTCGCGGAAGAAATATTTTATGGCGAATTTGAGGTCCAATAAAGGCAGAAGAAGTGTTCGTGATAAATCTTAGTGTTTCGGATTCTTGTGATAGTTCCCAGGTGCGGCGGTAACGAGGTGGCATTGTTTGCCACTTACAAGTTGTGAATTATAGTTTGTGTTACGGTATCGAGAAAAGTTACACTTTTAGTGATATTCGCTTCCAATGCATTATCGTCCTGTCCAATTTATCAGAACTATCTACCTACCTAAAAAAGGGTCCTTTACCGACCTACTTTTATGAGAATCGGTTTAAAATAACATGTGGCAACGCAAAATCAAATTAAAAGTTGAACTAAGTAGAATACTTTACATTACAATCAATTTGATTTAAACTAAACAGTAATCCTACGAAAAATGATTCCCGTTGGCTCTGAATTTTGAATACATAGCTATAAAGAGCGCAGGCACATATACATTCAACATACATATTTTTACGAATGAATAAATAAATAATTTAACCGTAATAATTTTGCACAGGGGCGTAACTGAATAAATCAAACTGAGTGAATGAAACGCAATGCCCCCAAATCCGGCCCTGTGCTTGGTTTAAAAAATAAATATAAAATTTATGTAGAAGGCACGCCCATTTTTAAAATAATTGCAAATATTTCGTTTTTGTCTAGATTAGAGTAGTAGATAGTATTATCCACAAGAATCGGATGAATCCGGTTTTCCAGTACGAGTATAATGATCCGATTTCTGGTGAAAAACAGATCGGTTTTGCGCAGCGGCAGTGCGATCGCCCCACAAGTTACTGGTTCAATTCTAGCACGGCGCAAATATTTGTATGGCCCATGAATTGTCATTTAATCCCGACATGCACAAACGCTGCTGTTTGAGCATGTGACATTTGTGTATAAATTCAATGAACATCGTCATTTTTATTCAAACAAAAAGCAAATGTCGCTTCATCTAACAGAATGTTCCACCATTCAAAATAATTCAAAAGGACTTCGCATTCTGCCCACCCCTTTAGGGATTACGCGTGACAAATTAACGGGGCGTTCGCAGATACACGAATGGAAACGACGGATCCTATATGACAGCGAGCTTCAGTTTTACAGAGGAATTACGGTTTGCATTTCAGCTTCAATTAATTATCTTTTCAATTTAACTTTTTAAATGCTTCCGCTTTCTGTTTTGTGAAACTTTGGTGCCCTAGGAAAGCGGTTCCATCATACTATTACACCCGTCATGAAAATCTGTCATATTGATGGATCGTGTCAGCTGTAGATTTGTTACAGCTTTAGTGGCAATCATGTCATTTGGTTTAAATAGGTCTTTATTTTTATTATTTAATTTATCTTTTATATAGATTCGTTTCTTTTAGATTTAGGGAATGTGAGAACTTTGTTGGCTTAACAGCCTGTAGATCTGCACACCATTTTATATTTTGCTAAGTACCTGGTACTTGTTGATAGGCCTACACTGTCCTCTCATACCTTTTAACACTGTCATTTGTACAAACCATTTACTTTTAAAACAGTAACCGTGGAGTTTCTTGCCGGCTCTTCTCCATAGGAAACGACCAATTGGAACCGTGCACCTTCTGTCGTTTCATAAGTGCCCTTGTAGGTGTGTGAAATGAAATATTTGGAATTTAGTTTTTGTCCATTTTATGCGCTGCACATTTCCGCCAGGTGCTGCGCTATCGAGAGCCAGCGGGCCTCGAGATCCAGACTCAGGACCTCTCCTGAGCCGATGTCGGGTGTACCTTTGTAAGGTGTCGTCACAGCACTTACGGTGGGACTGGGTCCCGCGGCGGTGCGGCCAGGCGGAGCTGAGCGAAAAGACCGAGGTGGCGTGGTGGTGACCGACGCGAGGTGGTCGTCGTGCGACCGATCTCGTCAATATTTTCCCTTCTTTCATTTTCATTTCTATTTCTTGTTTGTGTGCAGTTTTTGATTGTAGTGTATTATATTTTGGTGCATTTTGTAATTTTTTTCCCGGATTTGAAAAGTTTCGAGCTTATAAACTGTAAACCCGAGTCGGAAATAATCATAATTGTGAAAATTACTGAAAATTAGGTAAACAGATTTGTAGACGTTCTGTTGACGTTGGTGTTGCCAGCTTCATTTCCCAATTACAATTATGGTGAGCAATTTCTTGTCGTCCCAGTGACCATCGATCAGAACGTACGTGTGATACGGTCTACTTGCAATTGTTTTGCACAAGTAAGTTTTCCTACAAGAACACCATCTTCCTACGCCTTCATTATTATCGTAGTACCTACCTACACTCTCACTGGCACTGCTGCTTACCCTCCGTAGTACGCGTAATATCACAGCTCGGCCGCAATATTCGGGCACTTTCAACGAGCTCTGATTTATAACCCACACGCCACGAGTAACGACCAGGAACTGCTAAGATTACAATATTATCATTTCTGTGTTATTATTATAATTTGATTTAATGTTGGGTAAGGCCATTGGACGGTTATAGGCTGAATTGGTTTGAGAAGACAATTAATTGTACGGGACATTTCAAGCACATTTGTATAAACAACTTTACTTTCGATCTGAGAAACTGCTGAATGGCTTTTGATACGGTTTTTATCTCTTCACCCAATATGTTCTACAGGAGGCTTTGGACTTATCTTCTTGTCTTTTGATTGTTTTAGGGTTGGTTTTTCAATAGTCAGTTAACTTTTATCTGAATAATAAATAGTTTGACGTATTTTCTATACAAAAGCTGTCAAAGCGCAATATTTATACCTCAGATAAAAGTTATCTGACTATTGACAAATCAGCCCTTAAACTTATAGTATCATCTAAACTAAGTACATAGATATTGTAACGTAACCCCTTATTTTATTCTGTCTTTTTTAACTTGATCTGCAAGAAATAATTAACGAATTATTGGGTCGGTTAGGTTTTTGCGGAAATAATACCAATTTATTGAAAACATTGTTTTTTTTATTCCAACAGACTAAATTATATTTTTACCAATTTGACAACAACCGTCACAGACTCAAATAAAAACAAAAGAATAAAAGAAAAGTAAAAACATAATAAAAATAGGTTATAAAACCTATGAGTTTTATTAAAATCTTAACTAATAAATATACCTACAGCTATAAACTTTAGTCGGTGCAGTACCTACGGACGCTTATAATAATATATTATTGTCGCGTGGGTTTCCTTGTATACTTTCCACATGTTCGGGTTGCGATAAATCCAGTACATGCATATATTTGGTAAATTGGCGAACAGGGTTCAATTCCATTATTTAGAAAGAAAGTTGTGTGGAAAATAAACACACATGCAAATATGTACTAGAGTACTAATACTTCTTATATGAGTTTTAACCTGTTAGCTGGTGATGCTCAATTCTTCTGGTATGTCTGTTTCGAGCACCAAACGAGTTTTTGAAATTCGCAGGGGTAAGGTTTCTTTCAAATGATCTTCAGCTCCTGCAATGGCGCGAGAAGTGCTCATGCCGGTAGAAAAATATTTGTCATTAAGGTAAATGGCACCGGAACTGACTGACCAGTTTGCGCCAAAAATATATTCTAGCTACCGTAAATGATACCCGTGATGATGACCTTAAGGCGACAATAAACGACTTTTAATGATTCGATACTGAAGATCACGTCTATACGAGTGCCTAGTATTAACGATTTGAAAAAAAAAAAGTTAAGTTTGAGCATTTTTTTAATTATGTTAATATTACATAGTGAAATTAATTTGTAAAGTTATGTCTAACGTGGATAAAAAACTGAGAATCACGCAAAATCTGTCAAGCGTATTTTCCAGAAACCTTCACAATTTTAAAGATAATTTAATTATGAATGTTTTAGTATACGTGTTTTTACTAAAATACCTTTTGTTTTATGTATAATGAATGAATGAATGAATGAATGAATGAATGAATGAATGAATTCTTTATTTGCCAGAATATAGGTACATTGTGTATGGTAAATTATTATATGGTTTCACTATATTCGACTTTCTAGTCGTGCAAATAAATTAATAATGCGTCTTATTTGGGACAGCGCTCCTGGATGGGCGAGTCCTATCGTCCTATCGCTCGTCCTAGTAGCTGGAACGTTACGTGAGCTCAGTACAGAACACGCAAGCTAACCACTCAAGGTCACTGGCATATATGTGCGTCTTAAGATCAGTCTGATCTGACCGTCAAACTTTATCGTGTGTACTGTACTTAGGAAGCTATTACGGTTGTGGCCAGGTTTAATATTTAAGTACTAAAGACTCCTCCCGGATTTCGTAGCTCCATGTAAATGAAGTAAGTGGTTGAACTTACTAACTTCGTATATAATGGAATGAGATAATTTAATGCCGTACCACTGGCCTCTGATACTGCTATTATGTACTTACTATTCACACTTATATGCTTTTGTGAGCAGTGATATATTAAATTTGGTTGAATGCAGTAATTTTTTGAAGGAGGAAGTACAAGAGAAAAGACAGCGATAGTTGGCATGGCAAAAGAGGGACATAAACCATTATTAACCATTCGATTTTAAGAATATTCGAGTATTTAGATGTTCGATTTATAGTGGTCGATCAATTGATATTCGATTATTTGGCATTCGATTTGGCATAGTATAGCCTTCCGTCATTATACCAGCTTTTAATTAAACAGCAACTTTTGAAAATGGCCTCACACTACTAACTACACTGATTCTACAGCTTTTATTTAGTGTCACTTTTAAGTCCAGCAGGGATCCAGCAGAATATCAGGGATCCAGCAGAATATCAGCGTCAGGCCTGACACATGCTGAGTTGGACTCCCATTTGGTGCAACCTTGAGACGCACACCGCACTTTGTATGTTTCACTATTTTAAAGTGTCTTAGCCAATAGTCATCACAATGTGTTTATTTTATTCTTTTTTTTTTTTGTATATTGGCACCTTATAGCTATATTCATGTATTTCGTTATTATTTAATCGTGTTTTTGTATTTTATGCTTTCTTTTGTGTGCACCAAATAAACGATTTATCTATCTATCTAAGTCCGATTACATTTATTTTAAGAAGCTTATTTCAAATAACTGCCTAGCTTATCAAGTAGAAACTTAATTTACTAAGACGTTTTATACCGGTGACGTAATTTTATCTGGTTGAAATATCCTAATGTTGCAGCCAGGTTTGTTTCCGAACGAGGAAACTTAAACAGTCTAATGGCCGTTAAAGAGATATGAATGTATATCTAGCTGGAGGGCGTCCACACTACGCTTGCTGCTGTCTACGCGGTCTTCACACCAGCAGTGTTATTCTGTAACCATCTCACCGTGAAAACTTAGGTGAAGTGAGCGTGGAGTGAGCTGTCATTCCACAGTGATTGACACTATTGACAGCTCACTTCACCCAAGTTTTCACGGTGAGATGTTTACAGAATAGCATGGCTGGACTCGTCTGCTCCACCAACATTGCCAGCCCACTGCCACGTTTACTCTGTCTCTTCTCTCTAAGTCAGTAACTCCGGTTCTTTTCCGGATAATTTCATTCGTGATTTTATTCTTCAAAGAAATTCCGAGCATAGCCCGCGATGAGCGACTTTAAATTTGTGGACCAGCCCAACTGTCAGAGTCCACCGTTCAGCACCGTAAGTCATAACGGGCAGAACGGACTGGTTGAAGACCTTAGTCGACACTTGCCGACCTTAGTCGTAAGTAAACACTTAACTGAATTCAATTACGGTAAGGATACTCTTGGATTAAAGTAGAAAGATCTAAGAAGATTTTGATTACCTCAAAACCAACTTTTAAGTAAACTCAAAAGTATTAAAAGCCTTTAAATTTACGTAAACATCTCCTCCAATAATTTTGTGCCTGGAAAATAAATACAACAAAACTTGTGATGGATCAAGTTTGCTTTCGTATGATAGCAAACTTGGAACGAATTTCCTGCCAAACTTGACAGTCTTTCTATATTTTACGAGGCCATGATATCCGCCTAGCATATACCCACATTATGGCAACTTGATAAGAGTTCTGCGAACATATAATTTGCAGTGCTAACTGCTTCAGCCCAAAATGTGGGAAGACTTTCTGCTTTATCCGCCTCATTCATAGCGCCATTTCTACAAGAGTTCTATTTTTCTTTTAGCAACCCCGTTCTATTATGGTGTATGTGACATCGACAACCTTCAAAAGATTACATTCTTCTTCAGAAAGTCATCAAATTCATTGCACATACAAGGAGGGACATCAACGCAATAACTGTTACCAAGGATTCAGTACATAATTCTGAACCTGCCGTTCCATACATTTTGACCGCATATGTATTGCACTTTTCTAAGAAACAGCAATTTTTTTTTAAATATCCTATGGAATATTTAGTATAGAAAGAAAGAAAAATTTTCTATTTGGGACACGCACAGGAAATACAAACAGTAAAAAAAGAAGCATTAAAACTAACAAAATAATAACGACCTGTACGAGGCCAAAAAGGCTCCTATCCCAGCCTAATGCGGCGATATTAAAAAAACTGTTTTTTTTTCGTTATTTATTCTGATATGACCCGTGTTTACACTATCAATGAACCAAATAGGTCATCCCTGCGCAGTCAACAGGAGGTCGAATAGAATAGAATATAATTTATTGTTGTTACAGGTAGTTTACGAAATAAGCCTGCTCAAAAATAAATTTCTCTTGCCCTTCGGGCGTACAATGAAACACAATGAATATTGCAGTGTGGACAACTGGACTTACAGAAAACTACTATCTATGTACAAGGAACTATGCTAAATAATACAAGGTGGAAGATAAAAATAGAAGATCACATAGAAAGAGTTTTAAAAAAAAAGTCTAGGTTGTTTTCAAAATTAACAATTAACCGAAAAATAAAAAAAGTGTTTGTTACTGGAAGAATGGGTACAGTAAATCTCTTTAAAACAAATTTGGTCTTATACAATGTGTACTTAGGTGTCAAAGGAGTGCTTTGGCACTGGTACTACGATTACCCTGTATCACGAATGCCATCACCTTCCTCCGGACCAACTAAGATAGTATAGAATAGTAATTTACTTGAAGAAAATACAGACAAAGGAATAAAATCTTAGAAAATCATAGAAGTGTTCTAGCTATACGCGATTTAAACGGAAGCCATGTTTCCAACAAAATACATGCAATTCTAGGAACCCATGAACATCAAGCTCCATTACAATTGAAACAATTTACCATATCATTCTCATTACGTTGTATGTATTAAGTTGCTAAACTGCCATCTCATACATCTTCCTATTCCATCTAACTTTGTTCGTGCTAAATCCCGGACACAGGCAGTCCCGCGCCCCAGGGCCCGGGAATTACGCTCAAATCCCGTTGTTACGTGATTCACAAATTCTTGTACAAACGTAATGAAATCTGCGGATAGTTCGGACATGTTGAAAAAATACCGGGGAAAGAATGGCGGGCGACGATGTAGTGTGAAAGTCAAAGGGTTATCGAGGTACGGGATGCCAAATAAAGGCTTGTGCAGACCAGCGCGACTTGTCGCGCGACGCGACACCGGTTATTGTTATACCGTCAAGTTTTCTTAGAAAATGTATTGTTCGAGTCGCGTCGCGGCGTCGCGTCGCGCTGGTCTGCACGAAGCTTAAAACGTGCCCAAAGCTGAATTCAAATGCAAGTTTGAAAACGAAGATATTCCGAGAAGTGTCGATAGTTTTTGGAACTCTTTGCTTTTGTGGAAGAGCAAACCGTAACATTTATTTGGAATGAATTCGTTTCTATCTTTTACAAACAACTGAGCACCATTGCAATTTGGAATTGCAGATCTTTTCGTAGATAATCTTTTTGTAAAATTCTTCTCATGATCACGATTTTATTTTTATTGAAACTTATTTTAGAACTATTTAAGTACACACGTGCTTACATTTTATATGAATTTTATTTTCAAAACATTTAACATTCTAATTACACGAATGATAACTCAAATTGAGGAACAAACATTTGTAAGATCCGTAGCGTATTAAGTACCTAGGTAATTAATTCATTCGCGGTAAACAATAGTGCTAATTTGTCAAGTGTGTCTGCCTTACATTATTATTAGCGTATAATGAACACGTCTTGTGATGTCATTTGTCATTTCGCTGGTTTGAAACGCTACGTAAATTAATTTATAGGAAGTGTCTTCGCTCGCGCCGGCATCAAAAAGAAATGGCAGTAAAGAATCTCGACACCCTAAATGGCAAACGGTGAAAAGTGGTGAGTCTGGAGTTAAAATCTATATTAAAAAAACCTTAAACATATATATTTTTTAATCTTATTGAAAGACAGAAGTCTGCTGAAAGTAAATAATTTATACTTTACCCACTATTCTATTTTAGAAGATTTACTGTCGTAACTTTAAAATTAATTTATGGCTACAGGTGGAAAACCTCACGTAATATATAACGGATTATCTACTGGTTTTTCTCAACGAACGAACAAAGAAAACGTTCAGTTATTCTCTAAGAATGCGGTTTCTAATTTTCATTATTATTAGCATTATTTAAAGCTATGCATTAGTACGCTTCACGTAGCGCTCCGAATGCTAAAAAAATTTAACATCTATAAACATAGCCATTTGGCCATTTGGCGTCATCAGAGAGGGCAGTTTTCCTGCAACAAGACTGCCCGGCAGCCAGCATATTCCAAAGTTCCAAAACATTCGCCCGTAGCAAAGCATCACAGTATTACAGTTTTATTCGTGCGGGCATTTCATTATCTTCTGTCATTATTCGTTTCGTCCTGATTTATTGGTGTCATTGCTAGGCATCTGCAACATTCGAATACCACAATGTTATCGGAGACTAAACATGTTGTCACGACAACTGACAACTAGCGACTGACTAGCGTGAGGTCGTGACCTCACGTGCAGCAGGACCAGGAGCCAGTACTACTGACGATGCACAGGTGAGCGCTGCATTCAATGACGTAGCCGATTTTTCATACGCCTGTTTAAAGTGAAGCTGCTCCATGGGGTCATCAGAAAACAGTAAATCTTTTGGTGTACAAATTCTACTTCACAGGTTTGCATTTCTTTGAAGCATTCAATCTGGCTCGAAGGACCAATTGTAACTGTATGGTCGTAAAGGGCTCAAACGGATGCGGAAATAAATAAAAAACTTTAATTTAGCAAAAATATCATGAAAATAATACAATCGTTTTAATCGACGATGACAGACAGCCAACATAAAAAAGTGCCGACCAATTTGACGGCAAAAAAAAAACAAAAAGTATTTGACCTTTTACAAAAATTATTTAGTCTAACAAAAAGTACATAAGCGATTTGCGGCGCTTACAAACGGAGTAACAAGTTGTAGAAGTTGTTCAATCGAGAATACCCTCCATTATATTGGGCGCCCAGTACCAAACGAAAAGTCCGCTGTCACAACCAGAGATTTCAATGCTTTTCTTACATTGCGAACTATTTTACATTGATTTCCGAGAATTTGTATTTATATGTCATTTGCCTACTTAATATTTCGAGGTTAGGTTCGACACGAATTAAGCTTTGTGCAGACCAGCGCGACTTGTCGCGCGACGCGACACCGGTTATTGTTATACCGTCAAGTTTTCTTAGAAATTGTATTGTTCGAGTCGCGTCGCGGCGTCGCGTCGCGCTGGTCTGCACGAAGCTTTAAGCTTCGTGCAAACTAGCGTAACGCGACAGCGCGATGCAACACCGTTTATTGTTATACCGTGTTTTCTTACAAATTCTATTGTTCGAGTCGCGTCGCGTCGTCGTGTCGCGCTGGTCTGCACGAGCCTTTACCGCGTGGCCCCGCGACAGGTAACGCGACTTTGGTCTTTCGGGAATATAGGTATTTTAATAATAATGAAAAACGTTGATATTATTAACTAGAAATTACTTTTACTGCCTCGTTGGTCTACTGGTCGCAAGCGCTACTGCTGAGCATGAGGTCCTGGGTTGAATTCCCCGGTCGGGCAAAGTGTTATTGGATTTTTCCAGGACGAATTTCTCAGTAGCATCCCGGTGTCTGGATTTGTGCCCGGTTGTTGGCAATAGGCTCGCCCCCTGTTACATGGGACTTAAACATCGGCGAAATGTGGGTCAACTCATCCTACTATGGATACACCTCTGCCTTACCTCCGGGGAAACAAGGCGTGATTTTATGTTACTTTTACTCATCACTTACGGTCAGCCATGCCATACATAAAGTAAGTAGGTAATGAATGATAAAACGAATAGTTGTCAAACAGTAATCTTTTTGCCCCGCTCCTCCTGACCTCACAATAGCTACAATTTATTGTCCAAAACCATGCTCACGATACAATATAATATATTTCGTTCCTTTACATCACAATAAAAAACAGTAATTCAAACAAACGACCCGCTCAAGTATTTTGATAAATATCACCGTTTGGATTTTTTTATCGTATTAATTTCTCACTTTCTGACTATAATGCGTTCTTTTTCTTGGTAGCAATTATAAAAACAACATTTTCTTGCGTATGTTTCGAGTCAGAAAGACTGTGATTTGAGACAGCATGGGATGCCATGCAGCCAGGTATATCTTTCTTTATTTTATTTTTTTTGGGTGGAAAATTATCAAATAACTTCTCCCGCTCTGAGCGTGGCGGGAGGGCGTGTCAGACTTTTACTGACTAAAACCCACCCGTGTTCCTTCCGTTGCCTGTGTGCCGGGGCCACGATATCCCTTTCGGTCAAACTCGCAACCCCGGCAGGAGCCAGGTATATCTAGGATGTCAAAAATAGTCGAATGTATGTATATACTTTTATAAAAATCTATTGCCGTGCATTAGTCTCGTAAAAACTCGAAAATCGCCCGACAGATTTAGTTTCTTGTTGTTGTTTTGTCTGCCTCAATACTGGGGTGGTTTAGAAAAAAAGAAAATTAGGAACAACTCAAAGGAACAGGTGAAAATACGAAAAAATCTAAATTTTGGGACGTAAATCTCACGTTGTATGAAGTTCACCGGATCATCTAGTTTCAAATATAATTCAGAGGTTTCCAAGCTACGCCACGCTAGTGGAAACAATATATTAAGTATCATCGATATTGAGTTCTTTCAAAAGACCGGCTTCCGTGCATAAGATCAAATTGGTTTTACCTTCAGGAATCCCAATCACCGTGGCCATATTACACAACTGTGATAAGTATTGAAAAACATTACAAAATATTATTATAACTTTATGATCGATCTCCCCTTGACTTAAATTGTTTACATTATTGCAAAGAGCAAAAAAATTTAGTGTACCTACTTCCCTTTATTGTGATTTCAAAGTGCTCTAAGCTAAAACGTCTGGTAAATTACATCTAGAAAGGGCAATTACTTAGAGGCTATTGGTATCATTTGTTATTCTAGATTTCTTTAGCTGGAATTTCTAGTTTATTTTAGTAATTTACTTGACTTTGGTTATATACGGCATTACCCTCGACTACGTGGCTGAAAAATAAACGTTATAAACAATAAATTCAGTGGTATTATAGTTTTATAATTTATTCCAAAATGTTAGCCCAGAATCTGGATCCATTGCCCGGTGGTTAGCAATATTATAGGCTCGTCCCCTACTACATGGAACTTAAAAACATAGGTATTTATCTGGTGAACTGAGCGTGTGATGTGGACGGGTTGGGTTACCACTTAAATGTGAAGATTTACCAAAACTGAACTTAAAATCAGCACCTTTTAACTGTAGAATAATAAAACATTCTGTAAGTACCTCAAGTTCCTTTATCTTCCTCAAGTCCCTCTAATTTTGACACACCCAGTAACGCGACCTTCGCTTCCTTCCACCAGCGCTACAAACAGCTATTTTCTCACAATATGCACGCAAAAAACATAAATTTGATCACCCCACTGAAACGTCGGTATATACTCGTACCCTTGAAAAATTGTGACTTAACTCGCTAAAAATTAAGTGAGAGGCGTTCTTAATTTTAGAGATTTTTCAAATGTAAGCAAGCCAAAGAGACACGTTCGATAGTAAAAAGCTAAGCTACTACACAATTACCTATATCAAATTTATTAACACGTAACATAATAAGCCTATAACGTTCCCACTGCTGGGCACAAGCCTTCTATCTGTAAGAGGGAACGAGACAAAATAATGCACAACGCGAGCCCAGTGCAAGTTGATAGATGTCACATTTCATCGAATCTTTTGTTCTAGAACATGGTTATTCTACCAGTGAAATGGAAGTGGCTAAACGGTCTGGTTCATGCTTAGTTACCCACGTAAGAATCTGGCTATGAATAAGCATCATAACTTAAGACAAAACAAAATCAGAAACTTGAGTAAAATGCCGCACAAATTAAGAGTTATTTTCTTAAACGAGCCGTTCAAAAACGAATTACAAAATACTGAAAGAACTTTCTTTCATCATTCAATAAAAGCGTGCAAGACTCCAAAACATTTTAAGAAGCAAACACATCTACACAACGGCACGTATACCTCCACATGGCGTCATACAATCGCACAACTTTTTCGTTACAAATGAATTCCTTTCGTAGTTGCGCGTGACTGGCATGAACCAGCCAAATACGCTATTGTGGCGTACTCCGACAATGTGTAGTTGGACCCTTAGCACCTTATTGTGTGAACTCATGCTTTGTACACGCGATTTTAGACTTAAACAACAAGAGAATAATGAGCATTTTCCAGTAAATGACTTTGCAAGGTGGATAGAAAATTCCGTAATGTAAAGCGTTTTAGTCCTTATTAGTTTGATTGCATTGACGTTGTTTAAAGTAAGTGTGTACTTTTTCTAATTAGCTTATTGTGTACAAGCGAGATGTAAAAAAATGCTCAATGCTCTATAATAAAAAATCTTTGGAGCTTATTTTCACATTTTTAAGAGAAAATCATCGTCATCATTTCAGACGAAAGACATCCACTGCTGGACATAGGCCTCCCCCAAGCACCGTAATTTCGACCCGTTCTGTGCTTTCCGCATCCAGCGGATTCCTGTGGCCTTCACCGGGTCATCGCTCCACCTGCCTTCCAACGCTACGTCTTCCGGTACGCGGTCGCCATTCCTGAACCTTTCGGCCTCATCAGCCATCTGTTCTGCGAGCAATATGCCCTGCCCACTGCCACTTAAGTTTTGCGATTCTTCAAGCTATGTCGGTTATCTTAGTTCTCCTAAGGATCTCACAATGGGCCTCATTTGAAAGCTGAAAATACTACCAAAAAAGGTTGACTGTACTACCAAAAATTTCGAAACTGATAGCAAACAGCACAAAAACAGAACAGATATTGAATGATTTTTCGACGAAAGGGAATATTCGGAACTGTAGACAGTAGTTGTAGCAATAAAACTAACAGGACTAGCAAACGAAACTCATATTAGACTATAGACTAGTTCGATTTTGGGATATACGAAAAACAAAACCTCGGGTACCTGCAATCGTTTTCCATCACAGTTAGAATGGAACCATCAACGGTTTTACTGTGGACTTTGGCGTTTCCCAATAAATTGGAGAGTTAGAGAATCGAAAATATGAGCGACTGTTACAATTCGTAGAGCGAAACAATTGGCTCAGAATTGATGAAAAATGCTTGAACGCATAACGAGTTCACAATTTTTCATTGTTACAAATAATATGTTTTGGCGCACTGTGCAAATACAGCTAAATTGTCATTGAGTGTTTTTAGAGACTATTTGTCGGAATGTTTTTTGTCCAAACTCTAATAAAGTGGGAACACTTTAATGGCTGTGACCGTGTACATGTGTCTCGCGGTCTTCGTATTTTTATCTCAAGCTAGACAACAGTGCAGTAGCTTTCAACATGCTCTTAAACAAAAGAAAAATACTGATCAGACATAGTCTTAAATTACTTCCGAGAAACCCACTTATGTCAGCGACGCAGTAAAACTTAGTTCTAGGTTCTTTCTTTGTATTTACTGTCACTGTCTGCATAGTAGTAGGAGTGCACTTATGCGCAAGAGTGTTTTTTGCATGGTTCCCATTATTTATAATAAGTAACCGAAAAATTGGAGGGAGCTTAATAATGTACAATTGAAGAAACAACTAAAGTCATTTCTAACTGACAAAGCCTATTATAATATTAAGGAATTTCTGACAGAACCATTTATTTTGACATAGAATTTATGTTTTTTTTTAAATTTACTGTTCACATTTATAATTTATTAATGTTTGCTAAATTCAAGGTAAGTTAATGATATTGTCTTGACTACCTAAATTATTAACAATCGTAATTATTAATATTTGCATGCCATAATATGTAGCAAACATGTCTGAACCTGTATTTTTTATGTTAGCCTGCATGCACGTTTTTATTTCTGTCTGTGTGTGTACCATGTGTACACATACAGAAATAAAAACGTGCAGATAAGTTTGAGCAAATAAATATATCTTTGGAAGGCGTACAGGAGGCCGACACCAACTTCCAGAGGCCTCTTAGAAATGTTTAAGTATTGAGTTTTCTTAAAAAAAAAAAAACCTTTGCGAATTTTCCCAGGATTTTTTATCATTTCTACTAGCACTAAAGAAGATATGATCGGAATCCTCATTTTTATCATTAGATCCTAAAAAACCGCATTAGAATCTTATTAAATGTCAGTTTCACAACGAAAAAAACGGACACATCATATTTCTCACCCATTTACGTACATGAAGTCTCGTCACCCTTTCAGTAAATGGGTCAAGCTGTCGAGTATTCACTGAATATGGGTGCGAGTGACAAGCGAATGGTAGGCGGCTGCGCTGACCACACTCCCGTACAATGAATGGGCCATATTAGAGTCGGATACCACTAGGTTGTACGTGACGACACTTTTATCGTAACCAACAGTGAGTTTACGACAATAGAGGGGTGACATCGGCGATACCATGTATTAAGGCTAAAGCAGATTATGGCGGATAAATCGCAAAATCCTTCTTCACCACTTTCACAGATTTTCTATGAGCCCACCACAGGCGGGCCGCACCGCACTTTTTGTATGAAAATTCGTAGCGCTGCGTCCTGATGCGGCTGTAACGTGCACAATGTGCACATGACCTGTGGAAACCGGCTCTAAGAGAAACATATATGCCAGAGCAGGGTATGTGTCTCTTTCATTATTATCAGGCATATTATAACTACTGTGGGCGTACCTACTGTGGGTAGTGTTATTTATTTATTTTATTATATAAATAAATCTAATAAATCTAAGAACAGGGACAAATACAGTCTCCTAGTCGCCGCAGGAGACGCCCCGGGCGTCGGGAGACGCGAACCGACTTCCGGCCACCGTAGGCGCGGGCTTGCGGACGGTGAGCAATGGGTAGCTCGCCGTCCGATAGGGACCAGGCCCGGGTCGACGGCGCGTTGTGTTCCACGCTCGCCTCATAAAATGTCAGCACCAATTGACGGGGTCCGAAAGGGCCAATGCCTGCCAGGGTTACGAGTTTGTCCGAAAGGGATATCGCGACCCCGGCACACAGGCATTAGACAGTGGGTTTTAGTCAGTAAAAGTCTGACACGCCCTCCCGCTCCGCCCAGAGCGGGAGAAGTTATTTGATAATTTCCCAAGGTCAAAAAAAAAAAAAGGGACTGATACAGTGTGCGCTTCCAATTATAGGAGACCATATCATTCCCTTATAATCTAGGTTCAACATTAAGTTTGACAAAGCGAATATAATAATTAATAAATCAATACTTAAAACATGAAATCAGAGATTACAAAACAAATTAATAATAAAAACATTAAAAACAATAAAAATAAAATAATAACCATACAAGACAACAGACAAAATTATGTATTTAAGGCTTGGATATTATGACTTGGACTTGTTTATTGCGCAATACAAAAACCGTTTACAGTTCAGATCAAATTAATCACACTAGCAATTCACACACTGTAAGTACACGACACAACTATTCAGAATTCGCAAAGTAAACTCTACCGGCACAGACCTAGAGTTTGCAGTTCTACGTTGACATCGTGGTGGGGCGCGCAAGCCCCACCACGACGTCAACGTAGAATACGGCGCGGCGGTGGGGTTATTATTGTTATTATAAGCCTGCGTTGTCCCACTGCAGGGCAAAGACCTCCTCTCGGTGAGAGGGAGTGCGACCACCAACACACCAAGCGGGCCCAGTGCGGGTTGGTAGATGTCACATGACTTCAAATTTTTGATTCTCCGACATGCCTGTTTCCTAACGATGTTTTTCCTTCACCGTTTTTGAGAGCAGTGGTGATGAAATAATTTACACAAAGTAAAGCGACTGTCTTTGTTCAACCCTAGAACCTGCAACTCGTAGGCCGCGGCCGTTACCACTGGCCCACCACTGCCCTACACTGGGCCATCACTGCTCTCATTACATCCCTAATTGGCCTTAAAGACCGATGATTTTTTGTCAAAGGACTCTGGCTCTGCAGTTTTAAACAATGTTTTAATTCATAATATTCCTTCAATCCGCTCAGTTTTCACTCCACATACCACACAACCCTAAAATGTCTAGCAGCTAAACTAAGTGTTCTTGACTTGTTTGGGCACAAGTTGAAACATCAAACGTCAAGCACAGTCCTCAGATCGCTCCGATACCCGCTCAGTGCTGGAAAATACTTTCGTCTGAATTTCCCTTGCGAAGTTGTGAGGTGAACTGGAGAGAACGTTGGGGCGACGTAAGAACCGACTATTATCGGTCTAGTATAACCGATTTTTTTCCAAATGGATTAAAGTTGGTAATTATATATTTTTTGGTCTAATATTCAAAACAAGAAAGGAAGAAGAGACAATGATGACCTAATGACTTCAACGTGATTTTCAGCATAGTCTTACTAAACTTTTTTCGCATTTTTAGTTTTACGAACCTAATTTTCCGAGCCTAGGCAGCTTTTGTTAATCCTTAGCACCTATTTGTCCAATATCAATTCTGATAATGAAAACACAAACAGTTGTTCTTACGAGTATGCGTCGAGTCGATTAGAAATCGGATACCGATTCAAATCAATCGTCTATGGTAGTCTTTAAACGTCAAATGTCGAAGAAAATAGGGGTAAGTCAAGTGAAGAGCATCGACAATCGAGTTGGCGACTTGGAGCTCATCGACCGATTTGATAGGATTGCGTCAGACTGAGACATTAATTGACGACCCGAACTGAGCCTGAATTTCAGCGCTTTACTGCGCGGATTTGTCACTGAACGGTTTAATATGGCTATCATTACATGTATGGGTTGTTGTAGCCGATTTTTGTAACTAAGATTTGTGGAAAAAAAATAGTGTAGTTTAAAAAAATTAAAACTACGCGCCATATTCTCTTCACAGAAGACGATGGTAAAAAAAATGTCTGTAATTTTTATGTTGTACATAATAAAGAGTATCCCATCTATCTATGTTTCTTGTCGCTTTTCTTATTATTTTTTTGGTATTATTTCCTTTTCACAACTCTTAAATATCTAAGTAATGGACTTACATATTTAAGAGTTTTGAAAAGATCTTTGATTTGAAGAAACAGGCGTAATTTTGTGACATCCATTATAATAAAATGTTATTCAATTTCATTTTTATTTCCGCCAAAAGCTAGATCCAGGCTTGGAAGGCCGAGGTGCTGAATTCTGCTAAGGAGGGATAATTTTTTTTTAAACTAAATATTAAAATTGCATATTTTATTATTTAAGACCTATCCAATTCATATGCACCTTCAATTCTAGCCAAACGATTGAAGTAAAACTTTAAAAATGCCACCTCAAACACATTCGTTAGATCAGCGGACGCGTTGGTACCGAAACTCAGACTTTATCATTAAAACGAGCCGAATGCCCCATTCAATGATTGTTTTATTTGAAGTTTTTACAGTTATTGTCCATCTTTTATATGGAGAATCAAAGACTGTCATGTTTTTTTTTTTTATCGGAATGTGGCGTTTTGTGAAGTGGTATCGATGCATCGTCATATACTTTTCGCCTAAATAATATATAATATCGCAGTTGACAGAGTATAAGCCGAAACCCCACTTATCACCCTGTAACGAAAACACAATATTCTCGTTTTACCCCCTATGGTAACCACCGGGGTAACCCGTATATACTTATTATTATATAAACATAAATACCTTAGTACTTTTAAATACTTATTAGGTACTCGGAAAATACCAGTAAAATAAATGTAACTTCAAAAAGCTGATCAGAGCCAAACTAACAAGACTTCAATTTAATTGGTGTTTAGCGAAATATCTTATTCGATCAAAATAATTTTCAGTAAAGTTTCTTAAAGCTGTTACTCAAAACACTTAGGAAGTTACTAAGTGCTTAAGAAAGAATAAACAAGATCTTTAACTAATAAACTCCATTATTTATTATGCGAAGTGATGGAAAATTGATAGTAAATCGAATTTAACTTTCTTTGATCAACAGGAACATTTAATTACTTTTGTTTCTGTTCCGTGTTTAAAACGTTTCACAGAAATAATATTACAGACGGAAGGTTTCACAAAGAAATATTCCGGGAATGGGTCGCTGCGTTCATTCCTGTGATGACATAATAATGCTTACAGACTTGCTCAATTTTATGAATCAACGAATCGATATTAAACGTTTATCGATACCTTAAATCGCTCCTGAGCGAATTCTATTTATAATCTTTGGACATTTATTTTGCAATCAACATTATCATAAAGACCAAGTGATAATTTATAGTACTTAAAAAATAACTAGACTCAGGACGCGGTTTCGCCTGCTTGAACCCTAATTCTTTTTCGAAAATGAAAGTAACTTGAGTTAGTCCTTATAACATCAGCTATCTGCCAGTGAAAGTTTCGTCAAAATCGGTCCAATCGTTTCGGAAATTAGTCGGAACAAACTGACATATAGACAAAAAATCGTTTTTTTGTTATAAGAACCTTATATACTTTCATATGCATTTAATGAAATGCTGTTATTGTGTCATTACAAACAGACACTTCAACTTTATTTATTTGTATGTATATAGATTAATTTTACCAAGATGATCTAACAGAACTTTATCATCACAGAATCAGAAAGTTTTAAAACTTTTAATCACACTTTGCGAATTAAATAGGGAGCTCACATTCACCCACTTCTATAACAATTTCTTTTAAACTACGTAAATGTCGCAGCCAACCAGCATAATTAGCCTTTTAGCACAGATGAATACAGATGGTGCAAAATCATCATTTAAAACCGACTCATACTACGATACAATAAACTGTAATTCAGGTCGCACAGTGCTCATTACCTACAGTTATATTCACCTAGAAGTTGCCTCTCTTTCTATCGCGTAACTCTTATACGAGTATCTTCTGACTCCGTTACGGTCTCTGAATCGGCCCGACAAGTCGAGCCCGCCGTGTTCTTGTAGCTTCATACCTTTTTTTTTTTTTTTGTGTGTGGGAAATTATCAAATAACTTCTCCCGCTCTGGGCGGAGCGGGAGGGCGTGTCAGACTTTTACTGACTAAAACCCACCCGTGTTCCTTCCGTTGCCTGTGTGCCGGGGTTGCGATATCCCTTTCAGACAAACCCGCAACCCCGGCAGGCATTGGCCCTTCCGGACCCCGTCAGTTGATGCTGACATCTCTTTGAGGCGCGCGTGGAACACAACGCGCCGTCGACCCGGGCCTGGTCCCTATCGGACGGCGAGCTACCCATTGCTCACCGTCCGCAAGCCCGCGCCTACGGTGGCCGGAAGTCGGCTCGCGACTCCCGACGCCCGGGGCGTCTCCTGCGGCGACTAGGGGCGCGAGGGCGCGACTCCTGCCTCTCCCTCGCGCGCTCCGCCTCCTCCTTCGCGAGCATTACTGCTTCGCAGAAGGAGGTGACGGCCTCCCATGCACTCTCGCTCCGGACCATGGCCTGAACCAGGGCCGGACGCGAGAGATCGCCGCCGCCGATCGCCTCCGTGAGGACACGGCGGTGCTCCGCCCAAGCTGGGCAGACCTCCACCGTATGCTCCACCGTGTCCTCCGGGCGATCCACACAGTGGTGACACCCGGGCGTTTCCTCCCGCTTTATCCTGAACAGGAACCTCCCGAAACAACCATGTCCGGTAAGGACCTGCGTCAGGCGGAAGGTGGTAGCTTCATACCTAAAATGTGGAGTGACCCAGATGTCACTCCGTATTTATTTAGATGAATATAGATATATTCATCTGTGCTTGCAGTTAGCAGCCTAGCTTTTTTACTTAACGGCGCCGTTCAACTAGCGGCCTGATCCTAAATGATATTCAGCCATTCAATCAAACCGCTAGGTATTTGGATCGATAACGTTCAACTACTTGCCTAGCCCAGATTTGCCTTTTAAATTGGCACTGATGTCAAAAAGTCAAATCATTTATTTTAAATAGGCCGTAGTAAAGCACTTTTAACGTCAAAATGTACAAAAAAAATAATTGATTCAAGTCGCCCCTTCCAAAAGGTAGTTTTCGTATGGAGAAGAATGAGCAAGAAACTCCACCGTTACTCGTTTAAAATGTTTTACAGTATTTTGTAAAGGTTAGTTAGTTACATATTATATGAGAAGACGATGCACCTAGAATAAGATTACTATACCACAATAGGAAAAGAATTAAAAATGAAGCAACGACAGATAAATTAATTATGTGATAGATACATGGTGCTCAAATATTTACAAACATTCAAAAGTACAATTAATAAGTCAGTGTGTGAGGAAGCGGCAGTTGTATATTATAATTATGGTAAATTAAAAATACATGTTTATTAACAAGTTCGGCACTAAAAACTGAATAGTAAACTAAATAAAAATGAGTCATAACAAATATTTAAATGGGTAATTATATAAACATTTAACAGTAAAATGGCTTAGCGTGAGGGCAGTTAACATATCGGAATTAGTCTGTGAGAAAACTTGGAAGTACCGCTCGCCGGCCGCTACCGCGACACCGCTGGGTTCGCTCGCTCGGCTCGCGCGCGGTTTGTCACAATTGTAACCTAACCCACTTGGTTGAGCCTGGCTTAGTTACTGCAACGAATTCGGCTCACGCATGGTTGGCCACAGTTCCAACCTAACCTATAAACAGCCGAACTATTTACTTAACTGGCCATTCCAACATTTTTACTGGCAATTCATTTACTACACTACTTAAGGATTTTTTGTGCTGACATTGTAGGATGAAAAAAACGACCAATTTTCTTTTTATTACTGTTCTTGTTTTCCTGTCACAGTATTTTACTAACCGCCGAAAAATAAAATGCCTGGCCGTTATATTTATCAACTGATCATAATAAACTTCCTAATGTTTGAAATAACAGTTGTTATTTTATTAAGTATTATTAAGACCCATTTAAAAGTTCAATTATTTTTCCGTCACCTGCTATCTAATTACGTAACACATTTTCGTAAACAATTACAACTAATCTGTTTCATTTTGACAGTTCAACAACATTCATTGCGTTATTTACGTTGTTGAGTAGTTTTTTTTTTCGAACTTATGTAATGCGATTAGCAATCTGTTTCAAAACGATTCAGATTCTGATTGATCGTGTATTACGCAATTAGGGTACTGGTCACCCCATTATATAAATTGCCTGAGCATCAGCCAGCCAACTGTTCACTAAATGCTGTATACGACGACGCATCGTCTGAATATCATTCAGGGCGCTTGTTGAACGCCACCGTTTAGTAAAAGGCTAGACTGTTAACTGAACGTGCTGAAAGGCTAATTAAACTATTTGGCGGAAACAACACTATCCAAAAGGTTAGTTCTTTCAGCAAATTCCGCTACGCATCTTCCTGGAATTTCCACCAGTTATGTTTAAGTCCCATGTAATAGGGGGCGAGCCTATTGCCATCAACCGGGCACAAATCCAGAATCCAGGCTGCCACTAAGAAATTCCTGATGGAAAACCAAATAACATCCTAACTGTTTATTTATTTTTATTTCGATGGTCGTAGTTTATCTTAAGTGACTTACAGCTTTATTAGTTATATGTAAGCGGGCACGCACTTTATGCCTGGAGGCTTTTATTCGGGTATTAAGTTCTGTTTACGTTTTTAGTTTTTATTTTCGCTTGAGTATAGATTTCGATTGTTTTGTTGGTATATTGGCGTGTGCTAGCTGTCATTATGGCAAATAAATTTATTTAATGTTTTGTGTAGAGTAATGTAAATTATTTTGCATACTATTGTATAGAATCAAGTTTTTTTTCTAACTGAACAGACAGCAGTGCTGCTGGAGAGTTTGTTGCGCCACTTCTTCTTCTCAGCTAAAGCACTAGGAAGTGGTGATTCTCAGCCTATTTTGAATAAATGACTTTTGAATTTTGAACACTTTGCTCGACCTGGAAATCGACCTCAGGACCTTAGGCTCAGGCGGTCGTAGCGCTTACGACCACTAGACCAAAGAGTCAGGGGAATCTTAATCATACCCATGAGTAATGGCATGTCTTATGTCTATTCTATTTATTATCTACATCGTTTTATCTCGACGAGCGAGCGTTAATTACTTTGCACCGATAGAAAAACGTTGATGTTTCTATTTTTAACCATTTTTAGGGTTCCGTAGTAAACAAGGAACCCTCATAGTTTCGCCATGTCCGTCTATCTGTCCGCGGCTTAGCTCAGAGACGGTTAGTACTAGAAAGCTGTAATTTGGTATGGGTATACATTTATTAATCACGCCGACAAAATGGTAAAACAAAACTAAACTAAATTTGCGTACCTCTCCTACACGTAAAGTAGGGATGTTTTTATTTTCTCGTCTATCCTATTGTGTGGGGTGTCGTTGGAAAGGTCGTTTAAAAATATTGTGGGTGTGTGAAAGCCATTTTTCAATTTAGGGGTCCGTTTCCGAAATATTAAGGTTTTTTGTTAGAGTATAGCGTCCCCCCCCCCAGCTAAATAGTTGTACTTGGATTTATGAAAAAATTCACAGCAATAGTATATACCGCATGACTTTTTTACCGTCTCGAAAAAAATAGGGTATAATAGGTGAACGGAGTAGAAGCCTATGGCATAGAAATTTTAATGTTTTAATTTTTTTCAATAAAAAAAAAAAAAAAAAAAGTTCCAAATATCCTTAAAAAAACATGAAAACTATCCATCATATATCATGATAAATTCCGCGCTTCTAGTAGGGTGCGTATGAGGGTAGGGTTCTTTTTTATTTTCTATTTTTAATGTTCTGGAATGAAAAGTTCACTTTATATGGTTGGTATTTATCGATAAATCAATTTCATTCTAGGTTATTGAAAAAAATTAAAACATTAAAATTTCTATGCCATAGGCTTCTACTCCGTTCACCTATTATACCCTATTTTTTTCGAGACGGTAAAAAATGTCATGCGGTATAACGAAGTTAAAAGGAAAACTATCACAGCTAAGTAGGCTCTACAGGTTAACGAGTAATAATCGACCAACTTAAATTTGCAGTTTGAAAAACACGTTCTGCCATACATTCCGTATGGGAAAACATGTTTTTCGACTACAATGTTAAGTTTGTTCTTGGGATAAATTCATCTCAACTACGAAACCCTTCATTGTGCGTGGTGCAACACGCACTTGGCCGGTTTTTTCTCAATTGAATGAGTAGGAGGCGTTATCTCTACAATAGGTCTTCTTACTCATACGTCTTTATCAGACGAACTAGGATGTTGAAGCCAGCACTTAACATCCAATATTTTAGGATAAATACATACACGAAACATACATAGAGTAACTATGTGTCCGTGGAGTTTCTTGCCCGTTCTTGTCCATAGGTACTGTCACGTAGGAATGACGTCACTCAATGTACTTGTGTGTTCGTGACTGTGAGGAGGGAGAGGGAGAGTACACAAAAATGATAGACAATGCCCTTATACTGTCTCTTATATAATTTAGTTTAGAGCAGTGGTGGCCCACTGGTAACGGCCGCGACTTACGAGTTGTAGGTTGTAGGTTCGAACCCAGATAGGTGCTTTACTTTGTGTAAATTATTTCATCACCACTGCTCTCAAAACGGTGAAGGAAACATTGTGAGGAAACCGGCATGTTCTAGAACATTCGAAGACATGTGACATCTACCAACACGCACTGGGCCCGCGTGGTGGATAACGGCCGACTCCCTCTCACAGAGAGGAGGCCTGTGTCCCAGCAGTGGGAACATTGTAGGCTGATTGAAATTGAGATAATTATTTTAAGTTCAACACAATATTTAATAATAACGCGCGCACTGTTCGGTCGCTAGGCTTCTTCTATGTTTTCATCAAACAAAAATCACATTCCTTTTTTATTTAAATACAAACTGTTGGAATGTTCGAATGATATTTTCTTAACAGCCTGTACAATATAAGTTTGCTTATCGCATAAAACCTTACAGTACCTACTACGCTTTGGAATTCGCAACTAGCTTCATCTTTCTGACTGACCGACCCCTTAACAATTCAAATGCCTGTAATTGGTTTATTTGAAATAAATGGTTTGAGTTTGAGTTCTTTCGTGATTCATTTGAGTTACGGTTTTTTTCACGTATTTATTTCGGGTTTCCTCGACTACTTTCGAACTCAAAGTAAGCCATGAGCTCACCATACGGCCAGGTCCGCGTCATCTTGACACCATTTTAGACCAAGTTACGACATACTGTCCTTTACGCCTACAAAAAAAACGAAATACATCTGATAAATGCATATAATTCTTTCATTCATAGACAATATGACGTAATCCTTAGGGCATGTTACTACCGACGCCTACTAGGTCTACAACAACATATTTCCGCCAGTTGATTCATAGTACTCAAGTGGACTAGCTGTTGATACAATATATTATTATGTTATTCAGTCTCACAGAGACATACCTACGACAATTGGAATGCAGTAAGTCCACACCCGGATTCTGAAAGGCTGGCAACATACGTTAGTTGTCAAACTGTGTGTTAACTGCCTGCGATTGAACATCAGCAGACGTAGGTACATTTCAGTATCGCCAGTGAAGGGTATTTTAAATAATAGGGTACCTAAATAACTGTCACCCATTCAGATACCGACCAGCAGACCTGTCAATCGGTCCATTGGCCGTTCCTAGCCTGTCCCGATTTGTATGTACCCTTTATGCCTATATTTAGACCCTTATGGGTTCCGGTCACGAAGCAGTTTGCGCTGAACTGTCTTCAAATGTATGCGAACGTGAAGTTAAAACAGTATGTCATCCTACCGATTAAAACACTGAAGTTCCTGAAAATTTTAAAAGACCCTTCCGCATGTTCGAATCTATGGAGAAGTATACAAATATGTAGGTAGCATATGAGGCTTTTTATAGGGGACGAAACTCAGTCGTTTCCCCCTAGGGAATACTGGCCTTGTCCAGTGTCAAATCGTTTGTTCTATTTATAAACATTTTTTTAATAATAGCAACTACCAATTAATCCCATCTTTCAGGAACTTCATACAGCGCTTATAAAACCAAGGTCGAGGATAGAATTCCTCGACCTTCGCTCAATAAGCACTAATTGTTTAGCTCGAAGTATTGACGGCATCGTTCTTATTATAGTGGCTTACGGTAACCCGACAGCGTCGGTAGCTCACAGTGCTCATGCTCACCCTGACCTCAGCAATTGTAGGAATTACTCGAGAATGTGCGAGTAAGGACGGGATCATGCGTGTAACGGAAACTGCGTCTGCTCTGATAGACGAGAATAAAAGTGTTGTGGTATATATGTATTTAATTAAATTAAAGAAGGTATAACCTACCTATAATATTTTGTGTTTTCCTTTGGAACAATAATTTGGTGATAATTCAAAATTAAGAACTCTACTTATTTACTGTATATTTTTTATTAATTTACGGTCTAAGGATACTTAAGTGAGATACAATATTTGAATAAAAGTAAACGATAATAAAATAAAATGAAATGTTTGTTAGATGTTAATTTATAAATACGTAAGAGGAATACCTATACTCCAAAATATATTAATTTATTATTTGTTTTAATGTACGAGTTGATATCTACATTGATCAACTTAATAACTATTACCTACACTACACTGTTAACTTTTAGTCCTTTTGAGAATTAGCCATTTCGCGAATTAGTCCTTTTGAGAACTAGTCCATTCGCGAATTGGCCTTTTTGCGACTGTGTGCTATTTTGCGAATTAGGCATTATACGACTAAACGTTTAAAACTAGTTTATAAATTTATAATATCAGAAAATAATAACTTTAAGATTGCTTAGTAAAACTGGTAAAACGTTACCCTAAAGAATAAAACGTATTTTATGTGCTCACAATTCAAAATGATCTACACTTTGATGGTACAAGTATCACAAATCTGTAAGGTGCAGAATTTTATTTAAATATTTGTGTATGACGGGTGTAGAATAACTCATCACCAAGCCGAGAGTTACTTTTTCCCGTCCGTCTTTGCAATTATTTTTGCTTAGGCTCCTTAGTTAGATTACACAATGCATATATTTCGGCTTGGTAATGGGTCTTTTTACACCCTGTGTAATTTTTTAATACAAAAAAGAGTAGGACCTACTTGCACTAGGGTCTTCATCACACTACTAACAAAATCACAGGTACTTTGTCTTCGAATCTTACATGTCTATATTACTTTAATTAAGTAATGCTAATTAAAAGTACGTGTTTGGTGAAGCATTAAAACTATACAAAGCAGCAGAATTTAATTTAAGATTACCTAATAATTAATTTGTAAACGTCGACATTAAGAAGGCAAAAATCACATCAGACAAATTTGTATGAAAAACGAAAACTGTGCTCGGATTTTATACATATAATTATTTTTAATTATTGTTTTTTTTATCGATTCAATAAAATATAATCTGAAATAAACTAAACTTAGGAAGAGACAGAAAAAAAGAACAATCGTTAGAAACATTTTTCAATGTAGAAACACTGTAAGCACATCGAGGATGGGTACGCGTCATACAATAAATTGCGGCAAATCGCCACATTTTTATTACATCCTAACTACTTCTTCTTCCTTCACCACACCACAACTGTGTGTCGTCTTTGCCATGATATACAAAGATTTATCAGAAGTGAAAAGAATATTGTTATTATTGTCGAAAGTCATAGCACCTATAGAAGGGAGCTTAGCTACTCTAAATATTTTAGAGTGCATAATATTCTTTGTAAAAATAATTTTGTAAATACCATCTATCCACCACGCGTACACATCCCCGTCTAAATCAATGGTTATACCTCTGAAATAAGCATTTTTAGAGACACGGTGCACAATATTACCCTTACTGACAAATAAACCTAAATTGGTTAAGAAAACCACAACATTAGTATTATCTTTTTCAACTACCACAAACTTCCTAATCGGCCAGTATTCAAGTATAGTTTGGAAATAATCACCTTTCTTAACAATTATACCTCTGTCCTCGTATTTGACGAAATAAACTTGGTTTTTGTAGAAGACATTCGTTATGGTATCCCCTCGACTGCTGTATGACAACATTTTATTCGAATTAGTATCTAGGACAAATATTCCATCATTGCCTCCAAAGTAAATTAATCCGTTAGCCTGATCTATATCGAAAGTACCCAAATTAAGTATCTGACCGCCAGTAATGATTCCAACTTGGTTGGGATCCTCTAAGCTTACGAACCCAGTCTTGTAATATTCTTCATCTTCAAAGGTGGGTTCGAAACTGAAGAATAAGATGTCCTTGGATCGAAGGAGGTCCATCTTATGAATGACGATTTGTTTCCTGAAGGGCGCATTCAAGTCGAAGAGATAGGAGACGTTGTAGCACGTGGTATTCACCAAGATGCATGAGGGACATGGTGGTTCTGGCTTTTCCGTGACATCGACGACCGATGCCGCAGTGACAGTCAGAAGAAAGACGAGGAGAATCATGGTTGTATCTGCAACAGAAAATATAATAGTTAAGAAAAGATTGCAGCTTTGGGTAGGAATGTGGATGGATTTATTAGTAGAGGAAAACAAAAGAAACGAGAAATGGATTGTGTGAAAGATGAAATGGCTAGAAAGGGGGTAATTACGACTAATGAGATCAAGGGTTAAAAGAGATGTAAGGAAGAAGACTCGCTGCGTCGGACCCAAATAAATTAGGCTGCGGGCAAGAGGATAACGATGATGAATTGATTGCAGCGACTCCTCATTACTGTTAATCCTTATCCGCAAATGGTACTTCAATATACTGAAACCTCATGTTAAGCTAACGAAGTAAACAAAGTTATGAATAGGTAAAGTTAGTGCCAAAACACTACAAAAGTTCAAACTACGTGACAATGCATTGTCTATTTGTTTTCATGTTGGCCTAGATTTGAGTATTTATTATTTGTAGTCATAGAACAGCACTTTGCAAAAATAGGAATTTCCTTGTATACTGCCAATAGTTTTAAAGCTTAAACTACTGCACTGCAACCATACGAGACGGCTTTTTTCTCTTAACAAGTGCATAATTTTCTATCATGATCACGAACTTCATATTCATTCACGTTTCTCTGTAACTAAACATTTTAATGAAGGCGGGAAAACACAGTTACATTCTACACTTTCATTTAAATCTCAACCAAAAGCCTAACACAGAGATATATTTCGTGCGATTATACCTACCTGCCCACTTTGCCAATCGCGACTCAAAATTGGAACAATACATTTATCGGCATTCACTATATTAATTATTAAAACGTTCACATCACATCGTTTTCAATTTAAAACAAGTTCCGAATGAAAAAAAAAGTTTGAGTAAATACGGGCCAAGGCTCGAGTAGCGGAAAGCTTATGAACGAATCTAGGGCGCGTTTGTTTTAAGATCGATAATGTCACGCGACGTACGCTCATTAAATATTAAACGCTATCAGCGGAATTAGAAGTGCACTTAGCGCATTGAAAACTGTGTCACTGGTAGGAACGCGGGATCGATTTATTGCTTTTCTTTTATGGAGTAGAATATAACTGTACCTAGGCAGAAAGTCGACTGTAGCTTCGCAATTCACATGACAATCTAACCGCAGCGTCATATCCCCAAAACCTTTTGATCACGGGGCCTTGATGATTAAAAAATGAAAATAACTAAGTAATATCCACAATTGAACACTATTAGACAAAGCTTGGTAATAAATGTACCTATCTTGTCAAATGTATACGTATACAAAAACGTTAGAGAAGAGATTGGCATAGAATTAAGGCTCGCAAATCGTCATCATCCATGCATAAAGCATTAAGTTCTTCCATTATGTGATCAGCATGGATATTACACAGTAAATCTTTAGTAAACAATCTTGTGAAACAATCCCTGTACAACTTTGTTGATAATAGTTTTTCTTTTCTCTCTATGATTCATTTGTTTTGTTAGTTTTCTTCCCTTCGTTTATTTATGTGCTTGTTACGGCATGAATTAAGAAGTTCCGTGTCTTATTTAATACTTTGTTTTATTTTATTTAGTATTTAGAATCATATTTAGGGTATCCCTTGCAACGGACAAAAAAGAGAAAGAAAAATCGTAATAAAATAAAGTTGAAAATTATGTCAATTTGTCAAATTGTGTGACGTACTTACATATCAGATATGTAAGTACGTCACGGCCAATTCTGCAACTGCAAATGTACATTTGTACTCGCATTTTTTTTTTTGTTATTAATGCGATATATAACTATTAATTATAATTTTCCGGATTTTTCCCTTTACTTGTGGTGCCTTGTTTCTTGCCAAATTTCATTATTCTAGGTCAACGAGAAGTACCCTGTAGATTTTGATTTACTTGCGAGTGAACCAAATATGAGACATAGCTATATTTTTTATCGCTTTGACTAAGAAGATTCATGGATTCTACAGCTCCAAGGGACCGTAGACCTAAGTATTTCATATTAATTTCAACTTAATACTTCCACACGTTCTTGAGAAGAAGGATCTTGATAGACAGACAGACGGCGTTGTCCGTCTGTCTGTCTATCAAGATCCTTCTAGACTGACTAAGGGTCTTTCGAAGTGACTTTAGGGTTACGTTTTTCTTTTAGAGGTACGGAACCCCAAAAAAGATATGTCGACATCATAAGCGCTGAATGGAATAAATTCTCGTTATAATTTATTACACTCGTACAGTTTTAAATCTCTGAAATGCAGTTTTAAAATATTGTCCTAGCTATTTTACTTTGCTCTTACGTTTCAAGCGAAAAGGAAATGCTCTTGTCCTGAGCATGTTTCCGGCTTACGGAAGCGACAGCTTTGAAGAAATATATTATTTACGATACAATAATCGTCTTTTAAGTTTATTAATATTTGTTAACTTTCTTGTTTCAGTAAAACATCGTGGTAACCCGGAGGTTAGTTAGCTCACTTCTGAATTCCGAGTTGGAGATCTAAAATTACGCATCACATTTTCGTAAGCGATTACGACTAATCTGTTTCATTTTGACAGTTCAACAATATTCATTGCGTTATGTACGTTATTGAGCAGATTTTTTTTTTGAACTTATGAGGAAATGAATTAGCAATCTGTTTCAAAACGATTCAGATTCTGATTGATCGTGTATTACGCAATTAGAGTACAGATATGTAACTATGTTTTTTTTTTCAAAATCATAAGTATGTATTTTAAATTTATTTTAGACGCCACTGACAAGGGTAGGTCAAGGAAAACATCGTCAAAAAATCTAGATGACTTAGGAAATCGGCTGAAATCGCCAAGTTGCAAATTCACAAAGCACGCCCTGTAGTGCTTTGTGAATTTGTGAATTGGCTGAGAGGAGGCTTTTACCTGGCTGGGGACTACATGAATACAGGCTGGTTTGAGTTTTGTAGAACATTGTGAGGAAACCGGCAAGCCTGAGAGATATTCCTCGACGGCATGTGAATACAAGTCAGAGGCCCATGGGCGGCATTTAAACTCTGAGACCAGGTTAGTCACTAACCACACGAAAAAGAAAGAAAAGAAGAAGTTTAGTCGAATGTAAAGCCACCTTTTCCAATAGTCGAATTCATAGAAAGAAAAAATTAAAAAAGAAAAATGTTTATCTGGCACAGTAGTTACAGCTACCGTATGCAAGGAACACATTGGAACAATTGACAACCTCATCGTCTTCAGTAACCGAAAGACGTCCACAGCTGGACATAGACCTCCCTCAAACATCGCTATAACGTCCAGTCCTATAGATACATTACGATAGTACGAGTATGTTGATACAGCTAACGGGCTCGAACGCTTCAGAAATGTACACGGAAACTCGAGTCGACTCGTTTAATGCCATTCGGAGGAAGGGGATAGCGTCGTTCATGTCCTGAATTCATAGGTGTAAGAATACTATAATTAGCGGTTTGGCAGCCAGGCTTAATGACAGCAAAATATAATATGTGCGATGTGTATAGATTACGCATCTATGAACCTCCTTATGATTAACCTTATTTTATTTTTATTGTAGTATGATATGCTTGTGTTTATATGTTGTATTTTTTTTAAAGTTAATATAAGTTTTTATAATTCAAAATATGGATCTCTGTGTCCAAAATAAATAATTATTATAACCGTCTTTAACATTTCTTGGGACCTTGAGGTCCCGGATCTTTGAAAGTCGGGGCCGAAACTAACCCGGGGTGGCCCGTTAGAGGTTTTTAATTAAATGAAGCACCTATTTATATACGTTTTATTATAATAACCGTGTAAACCGTGGTAAGTATAATTACACGCATAATATGTGGTGGTTGTGGATGACACATACATCCACATACCTACATCCACTCTTAACACATTTGAATACTGTGTCAGTGGAAGCACCGTTCATCGAGGGTCCTTTGTTGTTATTCTGTGAACCATAGCGCGCCGCCTGTGATCGTCATTTTATTTTTCATTTTTTAAAACACCACTTAATTGTTTTTGCTTTAAAAATGTAGTTGGATCTGGTACTAGTTTTTTTGTATAAAACATGGTTGTTGTTAAAGTATCTTCACCTGCCTAGCCTTTTCCCTACTATGTTGGGGTTGGCTTCCAGTCTAACCGGATGCAGCTTAATACCAGTATTCACATGAAGGGGGCTGCCTATCTGACCTCCACAACCCAGTAACTGGGTAACACGATACCCCTTGGTAAGACTGCTTGTCCGACTTTTCAGCCTTCTGACGATCCATAACAACTGCCAAAGATGACAGCACAAACGACAGCCGGGACCAACGGCTTAGTAAATTAAATAACAATACTACTGTCGTTTTTCGAATAAAAATGGATTAATCAAATTGAAATTGAAAATCAAATTTTACAAGGAAAGCTCTTGTAAGAACCTTAATAATCCTTATAACTATGTTACAGCTTAACTTACAACTAATCGGAAAACAGCTCACCTTTTATATCAAAAAAGAAAATCCAAAATCAAATGCCACATTATCACATCGCCATAAAAGAAACAAATGAAAACTAGACAATAATAAAACGCGCGCTCCCGATACAATCAGAAGGCACAATGTGTATCGCTACTAACAGTTACCTTTTAAATACTAAATTACCACATATATTGACACAGACACAGAAAGAAGAGAAGGTATACTTTATTTAATACGCGAAAACACCGACAAAAATTCGTTGAGCACAAATATGAACGATTTTATTTATAAATCTAGCATAAAGCACGTGCAATATGCGACAGCAGTAATTCTAGACTGTTTTAATATCGTAACTGCCTACACATTTTGTTGGGGAGATCCTACTATGTAGTAATTGGGTTTATCTTATACCTCTAGGTCTGAGCTGAGTGAATTTGTTAGTATATCTTGCGTTGTTTTTGTAGTTTCCTATCGAAAACTATTATGTTACACAATACTTCTATTTCACACGTTCTATTTCGTTTCCATATCAAGCAACAAGCAAGCTGCGCCAAAACTCGCAAGCTCCACTGCCCGGCAGTGGACTGCGATATACTACAGTGGTCTTTGGGCAAAGTCAAAAGGAAGGAGTATGAAATAACACTCCTTCCTTTTGATGAAGAGTAATTTGCGAAATTTTGGCTTCCCTTCATAGTACAACGTTAACTTCTGAACCGAAATCAACAACAGTCAGACACAATCAGTTTCATAGGATTAATGAAAACTGAAACCCGTTTCTTTTTCCTAGTTGTGTTGTTTGTAAAGATTGTGTGATGTTTGTATTCACAGTCATTAAAGTGAACCTTCTACATTTCTTGTTATGTGACTACTAAAGTCCTTCACACGCGTAGAGCAACGCGACATGATATGGACTTTTTACACTTATAGAAGTTAATTATTAATTGTTTTCCTTCAGTTAATTGGAGCTCAGAATAAGTTCAATTGGTCCAGCAATAAAAATGTTTACTAAAAGACTTATTTAAAAATAAACTCTTTGGTGTCCAATGATTGTCTAGACTAGAATTAGACTTCTTCGAAGGAACCATAATTCAATTATGTGGAAGTAGATCTCGCAAAAAACTTGTGCTCGAAATATCAGCTCAAGTGAAACGAATATCGGGTTTAACGTTGAATGTTTTAGATCCAACTGTAATTTTAGACTTTATTTGGTTTTAGGAATAGAATCACTACTCGAGGCCGTCGAGGTCGTATTAACAGCCGCACGGGTCGAGCTATCAGGTTAAGCAACGCTTGCCGGGGTTGGTCCGTGGATGGGTGACCATCTTTACATACCGAGACTCCTCCGTGCCTCGGAAAGCACGTTAAAGACAGTCGTTACGGGTCGTCAGAAGCCCGAAAGTCTGACAACCAGTCTTACCAAGTATTACCCAGGTAATAGGTTATGGAGGTCAGGTAGGTCAGGTAAGCAGTCGCTCCATGTAAAATATTGGTGTATTCAGCTGCATCCGGTTAGACTGGAAGCCGACCCCAACAGTTGGGAAAAGGCTAGGCAAATAGATTTTGAATAGAATCTCTGCTTTTAATTGAATATGATACGACGCGAGGCACACGGGCACAAGGCACAGTTGGCAGGGCAACCTGTAACTCCTTCTGAATGGACAGGGCCGCATTAATAACCAGCAGAAATAAATGGACAAAGAAAATAGATGCCCTAGCCTTGCAGAGGGACAGTCACATTACAGACTGTCATCAATATACTAAGTACCTAATAGCCCGCGGTTTCACTCACATACTAGGGAAACTACTAGGTACATGAATATCATAGCCGGATAAATAGTATAACCTATACCAGTGCTTCTTTCATCCAAATCCATATTGATATCGAAATTCGGAACTCCATGCCACCTCTGTTCTATCTAACACCCTCGGACGCAGCGCATGGCCACGAATAATAGAACGACACGGTACCTGAACATGTTGTGAACAAAGAGCCAAGCTTGGCCGGTGAGAGGCAGATCGGTATTAAACATTGGGTGGTCAATTGTGGGCCATGGGTCAACATAATTTACTGTTATAGCCTGTAAGCTGTATGGCCCACAATCACAGATATTATAGAAGTATTTTCACGTGATTTTAAATCGAGCAATTCTCGTATCATTAAGAGGAGCTTGTGGCTAAGTAATAACAGCCGCACGGGTCGATCCATCAGGTTAAGCTACGCTTGCCGGGGTTGGTCCGTGAGTGACCATCTTTACATACTGAGACTCCTCCGTGCCTCGAAAAGCACGTCAAGCCGTTGGTCCCGGCTGTCATTCGTGGGTCTTTGACAGTCGTTACGGGTCGTCAGAAGCCCGCAAGTCTGACAACCAACCTTACCAAGGGGTATCGTATTACCCAGTTACTGGGTTGTGGGGGACAGATAGGCAGTCGCTCCATGTAAAATACTGGTATTCAGCTGCATCCAGTTAGACTGGAAGTCGACCCCAACATAGATTAGGCAGATTGATTGAATTTTCGTATCGTTAAAGCTTCCTTTCCTAACAACCGCACACATTTTTTTTTTAAATCATATCGTGGAACCTCTTGGTCTGCATCTCACCTGATGGTAAGTGATGATCAGGCCGAAAGTGAAAGCGAGCTTCACCCGGAATCCTCCACCACATATAAAACTCGCTATCTTACCTGTAACTGCCGCAACACAACAATGCCTTTAACATTGCCGTTAGCTATAACAGACTTAGATAAGATGGTGGTAACTAGCCAGGCGGACTTAGAACAAGCCCTACCACCAACCAAACCGAGCAGAAAATGTTTCCTCCATTGGAAATCGAACCCAGGATCTCTGGGTCTGAGACAGGTGGTCTAACAGACCACAGAGGCGGTTACTATAGTCACAATGCCATCTGCCAAGTCGTGAATATGGAAATTTCTCCTGAGCCTCTTTTAACCACTTCGCACGTTTGACGAATTGGTGATCGTTGTAGTTTTTCACAAACGAGATTACGCTAGACGTGATACCGACTTGTTAGGGTCGGTATGATTCGACACTTTCGGCCAACTCGAACACTTACCTCGTTGAACTAGTGGTCGCAGGCACTACTGCTGAGCAAAGTGTTATTGGGTTTTTTCATCAAGATTTTTTTAAGAAGCAGACTGGTATCTGGCCCTCTTACATAGGATTTAAACAAAACTGGCTAAATGTGGGGTATGTATCCTCTCATCATTCGCGTTCTCTTATCCCAATTTATATGGGGTTTGCGCAACCTGTCTTTATCATCCATATTTCTCTCATCACATGTCAACGTCACATATCATCTTTCAAACAGTCCATCCATAATTTCTTTGGTCTTCCATACCCACGACATTTCACTCATTATACCATGACGACTTACTTCCACACAACTTTTCAGGTACCTACCCCTCTCAGTCCTCCTTTCTTCCGGAAAAACGGGCGTGATGTTTTGTGTGTCATTTATGTCACAGACGGGTAGAGCTGGGTTTTCAGGTTGGTATAGCTAGATAAGGAAATACTCAACTGATTGTCAATTAGAAATAAAACTGGCACTCTGAACAACCAGTTGAGCTCCCGTCGATAGATTATTCTCAACGTGACAGACTTTTCAACAAATTATTCCACCACAAACTCACAATACACCAAAATAAACGCATTTTAATCTCAATAAAAACAAATAAAACAGCTGTTTCTTTGAAATTACGCTAAAACCCGCAACGGAAATGTTCCTAATATTCTAATTGTTGAACAATGCCATAACACACCGAAACACTTAGCGAATTGGCGAAAAGCAAATACAATTAAATTAAATTAAGCGCGGTTTTAATCTCAATATCTTGTCTGACGAAAACACGCACCTAATGGATTCCAGGCTGTTGATTGTGGTTATTGAATTCGCGAAGATAGGAAATTTATTATGAACCTAGCCTTTAAATTACCTAACGATCAGTGATAGCCTAGTGGTGTGACCGTCGGACTGCTAAGTCATAGGTCTCGAGTTCGAAACCAAGGCACGCACCTCTGACTTTTCGGATTCATGTGTGTATTATATAATTATCACTTGCTTCAAAAACGATGAAGGAAAACATCGTGAGGAAACCGGCATGCCTGAGAAATATTTCTCGACGGCATGTGAAGCCAATTCAGAGGCCCATGGCTGGCTTTAAAACTCTGACACCATGTTAGTCACTAAACACACGAAAAGAAGAAGAATTAGCGTAATACTAGTTACTGCTATTATACTAGGTAGATAGGTACTGCACGGCAAGGGTGTCTTCTCAAAAAGAGAAGGGACGATCGAACAAGCATGGATCACCATTCTTATAGAGTGATTGCCGCTTGTTCTGAAATGCTAATTCCGCCGCGCTCTCGTGGGTTTTCTTTTCTACGATCCACGATCATCAATCCGTCTGGCGAGCATGATGGATGACCGATGACTTAAAGCAATCCATCAGTAGATCAATAGAAGATCCAGCCCAGTATGTAGGTTTTTGCATCTGCGCTAAGAGAGTGCCAATGGGTTTCACAAATATCTTATAAAACCATAACCATGGCGCATACTTTTGCAAACGTTTTTGACCTGAAAATCCGTATTTCGGTACACATCGCGTTCCTACCGACCCAACTGCTACAGTGTCGCCCTCTGGTAGGCCATTTAAGAACCTTTGATGCGCGACCCAGATCCATGATTTTTGCATTTTTCATCGCACATCGCTGGTTTATGAGGCATCGCCATATAAGTAGACATTTCTCGACTTGTTCATTTGAACAGAAACGATGTGACAGGGCTGATCATTAGAATTATTCATAGTTCCATCAACTCTCATTTTAGGTACCTAACTGTTTGATAGTCTGACAAAAACTTTTTTTTTTTTTCTTTACATTTTGGCCAACCAATAATAATATTGTGTTGTGTGGCCAATGTTGTTATTGGTTGACCTAAACTGAGATTCGTCAGAATATTTTTTTATTAGAGTCCTGACATACAGGCAGCTTGAAGCAGTCTGGGTCGACTGCTTCAAGCTGCGACTGCATAGGAAACTACAGTCTTCTAATTACATACATACATGGAACCGCTCGAGCAATTGCGACTGCTCCGGGCAGTCAGCAGCTTGAAGCAGTCGGTCCTACTATCTAATTACGTAACATATTTTCGTAAACAATTACGACTAATCTGTTTCATTTTGACAGTTCAACAACATTCATTGCGTTATTTACGTTGTTGAGCAGATTTTTTTTTAACTAATGGAGCAATGGATTAGCAATCTGTTTTAAAACGATTCAGATTCTGATTGATCGTGTAATACGCAATTAGGGTTTTGACTGCTTCGAGCTGCCCGTATGGCCGCTATTAGAGACTAAATCTGGCTTCAATCAATTTAATCAGTAATCGGTAGTGCTTATATCCAGGAACGGACTGAGATCAATTGCATACACCTAACACGCAGAGTTACAAACCAGAGAGAACAGTCAGGTTGGGCAACCTAATGATTAATTATGGAACTACCAGCATAAGACTGAGTCATAAGTCTAGATGCTTACCGTTGCTACTGACTGCTTCTTAGGCCGTTTTATTTTTTTATGGGTTGGGAAATTGTCAAATAAATTCTTCCGCTCTGGGCGGAGCGGGAGGGCGTGTCAGACTGATACTGACTAAAACCCACCCGTGTTCCTTCAGTGTTGCCTGTACGTTGCCAGGGGCCACGGTATCCCTTTCGGACTTTCCTGTAACCCCGGCAGGCATCGGTCCTAGCGGACACCGTCAGCACTTTTGAGGCACACGTGGGACACAACGTGCCGTCGACCCGGGCCTGGTCCTTGTCGGACGGCAAGCTACCCATTGCTCACCGTCCGGAAGCTTCCATTTCTAAAAGTCGATCAAGCAGACGATTTAAGGAAAATTTCACCAATGAAACTGAACGCGTTCAGCACATCTAAACCGCGTTCAAGAGCTGTCAGTGTCAAAATTTGATGTGGAATATTGACACTGACAGCTCTTGAACGCAGTTTAGAAGTGCTGAACGCGTTCAGTTTCATTCGTGAAATCGGCTCTTATAATAGACAAAAGGTATATCAAATTCACCGTACATAACTTTTGCCCTCCGATCATCACGAACCGAGAATTTCAACAAACCTTTACCTGTTCCCTGTAAGGTTGCTCACGTACACCGTAACAAATAAGTTGGCCCCGAAAGTTACGGCGTACGTTACTTAGATTAAATAACTTGGATACTAAAGGAGGCAATATCTGTCCCGTAAAGGAGGAGAATCGCAATTAATGACGTTTGTTCCACTAAAATTTTGACTCTGTGACATCGTGGAGCGTTTTTAGTGGAAGGTTCGTCAGGATCGATATTATGTAGGTAGGGTTGCGTTAGACGAACCAGCACCTAAGTCGTACCTACCTACTGTTACTGCATTATCTGCTCCCCTGTTCACACAAACTGGGATCTTATGCATTTAATCCCGTTAGTTAATTAAAATTTCATTCATGAAAAGAATATGACAATAAAGATAATATTTTTGTTCATGGCCATTTTCGACATTCATTTAAGCAAACCGTATATTTTGATTAAATTACGTCAGTGGTATTTATTTTAAACTTTGAAGGCCTCTTTGTTTAATTCGTACCTGTGGACATTTCCTAAATCGTACCTTGAGAACAGAACAACAATTGGTAGACCTAACAATATGAAATAGGTAGGGAGACCGAGGAGGGTTGTAACAATTTTCACTCTAATGGACATCTCCCAGCCGAAGACAGTCTTAGCTCTCACTTTTTAGATAAAAATAGCTAGTTCTATCCTCTATAGGATTTTGATAAATAAGATCAGATAAAAACGACATAAATTTAAATGAGTCGTTATGTCTAAATTCTCTTAGGACCGAGGTAGGTTGTAACAGAGGTGGAGGTAAGCTGTCATCACACAGGTGGTTTTTGACAGGTAAAGGAAATAAATTAAATTTAAATGGACAAATAAATGTAAATAAGCAATATTAATAAAAAATCAACATTCAATAATAAGAAAAATCTTATTTAATAACTTAAATCACACTTTGGCACGAAATTGAGACAATTTGTGAATTTCCTTGTAAGACATACCTCTATCTGACTTCCGAACATTTATTAGGCATTCTGAAACAATAAATCAACAACCCATGCAAAAACACACCAAACCCATTTAGAAACCTTACAAAGTATTAAAATAAGAGAGTTGTTACAACTCGTCAAAACCCTCCTAGGTGCAAAAAAAAACATGCTTGATTCAAAACAATGTCACATAACCTCGAACTGTACAATGAAGCTAAAAAGTTAATATCATAAATTAAAACTTAGATATTCAATGCTTAAACTTAATACGGGTTACTAAAAATTTACCAACAACATAACACGTAGGTATTGATGAGTATTAGTTTATTGAAATGTTAGTGAAAAACTTACTTTCGTGATTTTTTTCGCCATCGCCGTCGCAGTCACATCCACTCCCCGTAGGCCGCCGCGACAAACTGCATCGGGTAGCGCGTCAAGAAAGAGACATAACGCGATGTTGCTAGTTCGCTTACGATTATAGAATTATATTAACACACCCTAGAGTCTAGTTCATTTCTAACTTTTACAGAACTAAGGAATTTTGAGAAAAATTATCCAGGCCGGTCGATCCTGTAAAAATATCACCGTGAAACTTAGGTGAAGTGAGCGTGAAGTGAACTGTCAATAGAGTTAATCCTTAGCATCCTGCCGGTCGATTTGTGACAGTGACAGCTCACTTCACCTAAGTTTCACGTTGAAATTTTTACAGAATCGACCGACCGATGTACTATTCGATGTTATTAGTCATATTCTAATGACTCCAAAAAGGAATCATTAGAATATGACTCCAAAAACAGAAGAATTCCACTTGATCCATTAAGAAATGATTTGTGAGTAGTTTTTAATTTATTTTAATGTCAACGTGTTTTATTATTCTTTAGATTTACGTATCGTTTCTGAGACATTATTCTAAATACGACCTAGATTTTTAAGTAGTATCAATACCCCTTAATAGAACCAAAGAAACATTTTCTTTAAATCCCAAAAAAAAAAAAATGCTTATTAATAATGATTTATCATAATGGTTTTTTTGGCTTAATAAATAAAGATTCAGTGGATGCAAAAGATCTTGATGAATTTATATTACTCTTAAAACTGCATTTTACATTTAGGGGACTTACGCAACCTAACTTTTTGAGGTTCTATAAGTAAGTAAGCTAGTTTAATTAACATTTCTCTAGGACTGTTATTTTATCATAATAAATTGAACCTTTATCAGACTAAGTAGGACTATGTATATCGATAGAACATAAATAAAATACATTTATTTCAGATATTATAAGTCCATATTACAAAACACAAGCACAAAATTACAAATATCTGCAACACAGTAAAAAATCATACGAAATGTAAAAAAAAACCTCCCCCACACCCTAACCTGGCGAAATTTTTAGATTTTCATGAACAAGTCATGTTCCACAATATAATCTACGGGTAGCACTTTGTAACCGCTACGCATCGAAACCGCTTGTCGTTCTACTCACCCACGCCGGAAAACCTTGAAGATAAAGTAAGGCTGAAAAATCGTGTCGCGATCAACCACCACTCAAGTCGAGCCAACAGATTGCCAACATCTATCAACTAATAGTTCTTTGAAAACCTTTTTTACGAGACCTTTTTTCAGCGCATTCTTAAGATAAGTACCTTTGAATTACATCGGCGCGAACAGCGAGGTGGCTTTTTCTCGTGAATTTGTTTGCGGATTTGCTGGATTGCCGATTTTTCCTTAGTTTTTTTTTTTTCACAACAAACAAACTTTCTTTGCGTCATGTGTACCGCAAATAAACGTATTTTCTTTCTTCTTTCTCTTTCTTTCCTTCAAGTGTTCCGTCTAGACGAGAAAAGTAACATGAAGACTAATAGGTAAGTATAGTGTACCTACCAGTTCACATGAAGTCAGAAACTAGATTTTCTGGTTTATTCAAAATATTACCGTGAAAATCTAGGTGAACTGAGCTGTCAAGTGTCAATCCCTAGTATCAGGTGGAATGACAGCTCACTTCAAGCTAGAGTCCGCGGCACCACCACAGATGATTACAGATGGTTCAGTCCGCAAAATCATTTAAATAAAAAGCGACTCTTGCTACGACACAATAAAGTGCAATTCAGGTCGCACAGCGCTAATAATCTACAGTTATATTCACCTAGAAGTAGCCTCTCTTTCTATCGCGTAACTGTTATATCTGTTCTTGGCGAGACCATAATAATGAAAAAAAAGGAAAATTCACTTTTTTTTAAGGAAAATCTCTACTCTATCTCTATAATGTTGCCAGTAAAAACATCTTCAAATGTAGCCAGCATAATAAAACAAAATAAACTTAAAATCTATGTTCGGATACGAACAATATCTTCTTACTACGTTACGCCCACTGAATTCGACAAGTCGAACACGCCACGTACCTAATTGTAGCTTCATACCTAAAATGCGGAATGAACCTGTATTTATCTGTGCCACCACTGAAGTCCCTTTGACGCGGCGCTACTGTCTACGTCATTGCATCAAATTGCATTTAAAAAAATGTAGTTCCACAATTTTTCGCGGGCCTTCTATCGTGGTGCGCACTCTAGTATTAGCTATCATAGATCGGCTGTTATTAACAGTATTGACGACGGACGTGTACTTATACAACTAGTACACATACATAAGTACTAATTCAAAAGAGGAATGATTTTAATTATTTTAATATAGATAGGTACCTACAGTAAATCTGAGTTCGTTAAGAGATCATTTGCTGTACGCTATGCATTAACGCAGGCTATATTTAGAGATAATTTACTAGGTACCAAGCCCAACATGAGTTACAATGCCAGTATAGTGCATAATAGGGAAGTGGTAAGTAGGTCTTTTGTTGACTTTACATACATTAGACAGAGAATAATTATAATTAGATGCCAACCTACCATGCACCTACGTCACACAACACACGTTCATCAGATTGAGTGACAAGGCTGGACTGATTACTTCTGACCTTTCACCGCTGGGATGAATACAACTCATCAATCCAAACGGCACGACACGGGTTGACAATACAGTTTCATTACCTATATCTCTATGGTTTTATGTGCCATAGATCTTATGGCGTGACTTGGGAGTTTCGGTCTAATTGTTGTTATTTACGGACACGACACAAACTCATGGCTAAGTTGAAGTTTTATAACTTCATGCTAAAGACTGTTCATTTGAAGCTGATTAGTGGAGAGGAGCGATTTAGAGAGTAGTACGGACTCGGGCAGTAAAGCTATGGGTACTAAAGCTTGATGGATTGAATTTATTGGAATTCTATTGCTAAATTTTTCCGAGTACTGCACTTCAACCCTCTTCGTGCAAATGGACAGGCAGCCTACAATGTATGCTAGGATGCTGGACAGTGTGAGAAACTAGACTCTCAATGAAGGTGTCTAGTTTTCAACAATGTATGAGAAACAGGGTGTAAAGTTCACTCATCCTCCATAGAAAAGGGGGTCCTCCGACCAGATGGATGTCGTGTCTGGTGGGCTACTGCCCGACGATTGATGTCGGGGTGTTGTATTTATACCGATCGCGCGGTTACACTCTGGTTGCACGATGCAGGATATTGCGTGACGTCAGTGAGATGCGTAGTTGGCATGTGGCGATGTAGATCCCGCCACGTCACTCAGAATCTCAGAATCTTGAAGACCCAATCTTAGACAATTTACAAATTTTGCCACTTAATCATCTATCTACTTGAAATCTACATATAGTCTAAGTTAATTTTCGATTGACCGTTTGTCATAAGGTCCTAAATAAGTTTCAGTTGCAATGGAATTTGAGCTTTGTGTTGTATGACATTGAGCTTATGTTCCCAAAATTTGATAATTATCTGAGATTCTGAATTCAAATAATTAAAGTGTTTTGCGACCTTTCGTGGGTAGTCACAAGGGTTGGGTCCTTTGATTTCCATTAAGTTCGTCACTTGAACCACACTCCAGGTCAATTAAACACATTTGCCATCAGCATTGTTCGTTTATGGGATGTTCGTAGGTATGTTTATACGATTAATTCCCAAAACTAAATTGCGTGTTGCGTGTAGTATGCCTGTTCGTGTCTGTTTAATTTGTAAAGGTCATAATGGTTTTTCCAGAAGATTTTTTATAGAAGTAACTTAAGCAAGCCACTTTGTAATGGAATACATACATCATTCCATGAGCGTATGGCTGTCGAGTAGTTGTATACTTTGTTATTGTACTTAACTAATGTGTTTGTGTCTTTAACTACTTAATGTAATTGGCCATGGTCGTTTCATGTTAAAATACTTAAATAAATTAATTCCATTACAAAGTGCCCCCCCGTGCTTCATTTCCTTTTCAGTGTAGCCAGAATTGAATTCACAGTAAATGTAGGTAAATATAGTGAGTAAAATACCTAATCCAAAATGAACGTAATAAATGAAACACCCAATAATTTAGCAAGAGTTTAATAAAAAAATGCAAAATAATAAAAATATCTCCAAATATTGAGCCTTAACGCTAGGATATCTGTAGGTTTACAACATCCAAAAATACAAAAATTACACGCACTCACACAATGAGGGTATCGTCTGTGATTATATTACATGACATGTAACCTCCTTCGATAAAACTGACAGATATTTTGGCGCCAATTCTCAATGTCATAGTGTCAGAACAAAATTTACTCACACATTTCTTGTTCGACCAATTTTATCGAAGAAGGATTAGGGAAAAGATTCAAGACCTAAACGCCGATTTAATAATAATCAAACAAAAAGGAAACATTGGCACACTAGATTTCCAATTTTGTAGCAATTTTACGTATTAAATACATTCATGTTTTGGACGAAACAATTTGAAAAGTGACAAGGAAGGTTTTACGTTACAAAATAAATTTATTGTCATTTCACAACTTTGGTAAGGGAATTAATTAGAGAGCAAATTAATGCTGGTAAGACTTTGTGCATCCAAAAATAATTTATTTGACGATTTCTGTACTAAGTTGCTATAAAAGATAAATTCTAATTATTACGACCTCATAAATATGAACAAAAGACAAATCAAATTATATTTTATAAACGTTACTATCATGCTATTGTCGCAAAGTTGAATTATTAAATTACACTCATTTATCTACCTTGATAACATAGTTGAGTATAAAAGTTAACAAATATTTTAATCTCAACTTAACAGATTAATACTGCTGAGCTCACAGAAACCGTCAAATAAATGCTACTTTTGATTTGAATCTTTTAAACAATGTGGAATGAATAAAACGGTTCAAAAATAGATAAGGTGTGGACTTTGTAGAAACGGGTTCAAACAGGCTAGATAGTTGATATTTCAAAACTATATTACGAATAAATATAAAATAAGGGTAAATTAAGAGAATATACTTACCATTTTGAATGATTTCATTGGCTATGTCTTACATTTTCCTCTTTGGTGAGATGAAAACAATTTCTTCAGGTTTATCTCAATTTAAAAGATCTCTTAGATGACATAACTTTCTCTTTGGAAAGTTAGGCAGAGCCAAGGACATTAAAAACATAAATTCTATACTACCAGGTCCAATTTTGTTCGTAACAGTATAGATATTTATACTCGCGCCAAGACAAAATATTTGCAGCCGAAGGTTTAATTATGTAAGTACCTGTAAAGTGCCCACTTAGTTTAAGGACGATCCGCCGTGGTAGACCGCAATATTTTTTTTACGTTTTTGCAATTCTCTCTAAGTTAGATTTGTTAACTTTTCCATATGAGATTTGTTCTTAAGGAACAAATCTAATTAGAGAGATGAGATGATTTGATTATAATTTTGTAAATACATATTTCTTATGGTTTCTGACACTGACCTGTACGATGTATGGTAGGCCTAAAAACTACTGACAGCTGTCAGTCTATCTTCAAATCATTAAAAATCTTGACTTTCCCATGCCTATATATATTTGAAGTAGCAGTGTTTGTCAAATGTAACTTGAACTTGTTTCCTGCGATAGTAGATACTAGAAAACGAACCACTCAACTTAGATCCCAATACAAAACCATGTTGTGTACAAGTAAATACAAAACAGCACTAACAAGGAGAAGTATTTTAGGCATGGGTCCGGCTATATACAATAAAATTCCGGATAGCATAAAAAATGAGAATTTGCACAACTTTAAGAGAAAATTGAAGACTTTTTTATCAGAAAAATGGTATTATTCAATCACCGAATATTTGAATGACATGCTGTTATAACATTTCTGACATTTCTTATGTGACAATTATTGATTTTCCTTAGTGTCATTTAATTTTAATTCATGACATCATTCAAATTCTTTAACATTCTTAAATAAGTGCTGACAATTTTCATTTCATTTTATTACAATAACTGCGGACATTTTGTATTTTTTCTCACTACACATAATTTATGAAGTCTAAAGGACACTGTTCAATGTGATTGAAAATTCATAATAATACTATAATTACTTGTTTATTTGTGGTTCGTATATCTGAATTAATTTAAATTGTCTAATCTAATAATTCTAATCTAATCTAATCTGTATTTACTACTTTTATACGCCCTAGAGGCAAATCATAGCGCCCTCAATGTACCTATTACCAAATAAGAACTTATAATGTACCTATGTTTTACAATAAATAAATGAATCTGAATCTGAATATGTAAATTGCAAAAAACGTAAGAAAATATGAATTTCACGGGCTACTGCTGCGGATCTTCCTTAAGCGCCCGCTGTTACTAAGACCACAACCCTTTCTACACCTCTTTTCATATTCTCTTGCCATATATTGCTGTTTAATACTTGTTTTACCAAAGGTGCGTTCTTACAAACAAACGATATAATATGGTGATTTATTTTATTTGATATGAATACAATGTGCAATAGTATGTAGCGTCTGTTTGTTGTCGGTGATATATTGATAGATGTTCTGGTACAGTTCGGCCAATTTGGGCTGATATCTGATCATTGTTCAGAGCAATAAAGGGAGACAGGTTGAACAGCGATATCTCTTTCTCGCACTGAACATTGATGACTTTATGTGTGAAATGGCTGTTTTAAGAAAGAACATTTTGTTTAGGACATAAGGTTGCTTTTAGCGCAACAACTTATTAAACAGATAAGTTGATCGAACTATTAGCTGTGTATGTAATATATAAGATGGGATGTCAAAGGATTATTATTATAGGACCGCGTAGCCACCTCGTTCGCGATTTATTAGAACTACAGCGCGCGTAACTTATAATATTTTACGTTTTGTTACTATAGCGCGTCAGTGATCGATGGTCGGTAGACAAATTACATTACCTATGTTTCAGTATTAAAATATTATATTTTCTAAAGGTGTGTCTAAACATAAAGCGGCAATCGTGCGCGGCCTGCCTCGCTTTGATTGGACGACTGTCGCGCAAACATTCGTCGGTTTAGTCCTAACTAGAGCGCGGCAGAAATGTGTCCTGCAAACGCCCCGTGTTGCTGCCGCGCTCATGCCGCTCAATGTTTGGACACAAACTTTTGGTTTGAGCAATCCGTGACACCTTCAGTCTCCTAAAGCTATAGGATGCCTTGGTTTATAGTCTTGTTTAATTTTGGTCCGCTTTACATAGTTTATCGGAGTTAATAATAAAAACATTGGGTTATATACTTACTATGGTTCGGGTAATATTTAAATAAATAATTTAATAATAGAACGTAGGATTTATATCAGAACCGCACCGACAACAAACCGCTTAAAATCTAAACTAAAAATATACATAGAAATCTTATTTATAAATTAATCATAAAGTAATACATTTTGAATATATTTTTAAGAATCTTCCCATTTAAAGTATATATTTTTTGACTAGTGAATAAAATTACACCTATTCGTAAATATTTAAGTAAATACGAAAGCTTGAGTATGACATTCCTGACTTCTGTCTCACTCAGACTTGGTGGATGTAAGTGAGAGAACGCTATACGCGTCATACTCGCTCTTGTAGGCCTATTGATGCACTTTAACTTTTAATCGTATGACTTTAAAGTTCAATTTTGAATGGGAATATTTAATACATAATTTAAAAACATGAGATTCCATTTTAATACTAGGTACAAAATCTAGCTATCTAGAATTTCTGTCAGTTGCAGCAAGGACATACCTTTGCAATAATAGAGAAATAGGGGTGAGACGTGTTTGAAATAGCAACTTTTACAGAATTTCGCCAACAGTCTCATTTAACTTTAAATAAATACTTTTGACTGATGACGACTTATTGAGTTTCGCTGTATCGGTTACTTTCACATCTCATATACGTTTCAAATAAAATATAGGTAAACTAATACAATTTCAACACATTGACAAGAAAAACATAGTCTTTGGCGTTTTGAGCAAAACGTGATGTGTTTATGGCATCAACTAGCGGTACTACTAAGTCGCGCTTTTATTCATTACAGATATCTTTTTTTTTTTTCATATACAAAGACAAAGATGGGACACACCGAATGCGGGGCATTTCTGTCTTTAAATTTTTGGTGTCGAGAGTTTTTATGCCTCTGACTTGGCTTCACATGCATTCGAGAAATATCTCTCAGGCATGCCGGTTTCCTCACGATGTTTTCTATTTATTAGTTTTGCTTGATACTTACAAAGTTAACAGTAAATGGATAAGAATATTTCGTTCATTACAAAAAAAAATACTTATACTGGTTATGGTTATCAAAGGGAGAGTAGTTTAGAGTTTTGTGTGTATATGTATCACATACCCCGACTTCGATGTGTCTCCAGACTAACTCGGTAATCATTGCAAATCTTATTTTTAAATAACAAAACGTTTTGAGTGCATCTGTTTATATTGAAATATTACAAAGATGGCTGTTATGAGTACAGTTTAAATAACATAATTATGTTAACAAAGAGAGGTGTATTCTGTTATATTGAATGTAAGATTTACAGTGACTACAAGATTACTAATGGTGACTATAGAATAATATCGGTTACATTATAAAATGTCAATTCCCTAATAAGTATGATGAATACCCTACATATCCTTACATACAAGTATTAGATACAAATCATACGTATAATCAATATTTTTTGTTATTTCATATATAATAAGTAAATACGCAATATAAATAAATGCATTTTTTTATGGCAAAATTGTAGGAATGTTGCGCTGACACCTATTTGTTTAATAAAAACTTTATGCGATAATCGATTTAAATCGATACAGTTTGTTATCGATACTAAAAGTATCGATATGATTAGTTTACAGACAATAGTCAACTAATGATTTGTGTCAATTTAAATTGGAATTTTGAGCATTCGAGAACTTTTTTTGTTTATAAACTTCTTGCAAGTCCTTATTAAAACAAATGTAGGGTCAATAAGAAACGCGATATAGTGAGCATTCTATGAGCATGGTTGGTTAAGTTTTGGTCGACAATCGATGAGATCACGAGTTAGCGTTAAACAGCAAATAAATTATTTAGCGGTGCGGCGATGAAAATGTGACTGGCCGTGAGCAATTAATTTGATATTTTTTGAACCGTCGGAATTTGAAAATAAAAGTCGTTTTGCAAAGGATTTGCTGATATTCAAAAACTCCTAGTTCGCTATGAAAACGGATGGTATTCAAACCTCCATGCTTATTTTATTACAACATTCATATTGACGCTGCAACATATTAAGTATCAAAATTGGGGCATCGAGCTTTAATTTCCAGTTCATTTTAAATTTCCATGTTTGTTCAATAAAACCAGTCGCTTATTACCATTTTGAATTCATTATGTAAAAGCTTTCATTGTTAAAACATACACAAACTTTGTTCGACGGCTCTTATTTCCAAATCCCGCGATATATTCTGACATATGACTTACTATAATCAGTACATATTATTGGACTTCTGTGCCATCATATTATTCTAGTACTCTACATTACCACGACTATTTGATATCTAAGATTAAAATGTAAAAATGGGATCGACGGGAAAAATTTCTATAAAATATTTAGAAATCCCAAGTTATTGTTAGGTATAAAAAGTTAATTTTATTCTGAGAGAGGGGCTATACCTGTTTTGGTTTTGGTGGTACGAATAAAGATGGCAGAGAAATGTGTTAAATTGTCAACTGCCAAATTACTAATATGGTTGTAATCCCAACTGTTTGAAACCAATAAATATTATTTTCTCCATAGATATGAGATTATCGTTTGTATTATTTAGCTGATCCTTGCTTCGAAACAAATTCATAGAAAGATTATTTTGCAATGTTTATGTTGAGACCGCGTCAAACTATTGCTTTCATATTATAGCGACATCTCAAATAGTTAATTTGTCAAATACTTAAACAAATAAACCGAAGCATTACTGTTTGCGACTGGCAATTTACTATTAATATTTGGTTTCCGTTCTTCATATTGGCACCTTGGTCCAAATATTCGCGATATTTGGCCAACGCAAAACCTCCCTAGACTATTACGATTTAGTTCTGTATTAGGGAAATAACGCGAATGTTTGTAAAAATATGCCCAGTGTTGTGCCAACACAAAAAAAGGTCTTCGCGATATTTTTTCAATTACTTTCTTTACTCGTACCGCCACAACTTCACTACGGGTGGTCAGTCATGATACATATAACGCGACCGAGTACGGGAGCCTCTAAATAACACTACAAGCTAGGGTTGATCAATTGCACTTGATTTAGTCGGGTTACCTCTCACTGCTCCCATTCGGCTTCGTCCACTCCTTCCATGCTGTCTTGTTCCAGTTTCAAATTGATCTGAACTTTGGCGCTTATGGATTTCATTATCTGTGGAAAATTTAATTGGTTAGTGGAGCTGGCTGCTAAGATTTTGATTATTTTTGTTTTATCTACAACGCCACATGCGACCCACGCATCACACTGACGTCACCCAAAATCCTGCGTGAAGTCAGTGTGATAATCGCGCAAGCAGAGTTTACAGCGTGACTAGCATAACACCCTGACATGAATCGTCGGGCAGTAGCCAACCAGACACGACACCCTCCTGGTCGGAGGATCCTCCCTTTTCAATGGAAGATGAGTGATTTTTATAAACACCGTGTTCCTCATAACTCTATACTTACACTAAGGCCCGCTTGCATCACAAATCACTAAAAACGTTTAGCGCTAAACAAAATTGTTTATTGTTATGTTTCTATCTATTATTTCAAAATAACAGAGACAGGTGATGTTTAGGCCCACTTGCACTACAAATAACTAAATTATTTAGCGCTAATTGACTTTAAAACATCATTCTATTTCTGTCAATCGTTTGAAGTTTGAAGATGACAGAGTCAGAATGTTGATTTAAATACGTTTGGCGTTCATTCAATGCGTTTAGTGATTTGTGTTGCAATGGGCCTTAAATATGTTTAGCACTAAACTAAACTAAACGCATTAAGTGGTTTAGGTGGAAGCGGGCCTAATATTTTTTATTTTTCAATAATACAATACTATAACAAAATAAAAAAAAGTGTTCAAGAATTAAATGTATTTTTACAGACATTTCCTATCGTCAAGTTGAACTTCACTACTTTCCAGTGCACACGACGCAATCAGACAAAGGAGTACCTAAATCGGATGGGACACGACACATAAGAAGAGCACTTCGGTAAGTAAGTTTTTTTTAGAGAAAAAAAAAAAAAAAAAATTATCTTTTCCAGACAGACAAAACCGAACAATCAAATATTTAAATGTTTTAGATGTGTCACCGCCGTACTTTAGACTTTTAGTCAGTAGATCTTTATCTTTATTGCAATCCATAACGTACACATACAGGTGGTAGGAATAAATAAAATGAAACAATTATGGACCCTGTCGGGCACAGCAAAATTTTAAATAAGTAGGAGAGAGGAAGATATTTAAATTATATCCTATCCGTCTATTTATTTTTAATTTTTTGCAACAGTATTAATTATTATATTTATTTATTTTATTACTCATTTATTTATTCTCTGATTATAATAAGTTTGGGTCAATCTATTAAATTATTTTTGTATTAAATTATATATTTTATTTATATTTTAGAATGTGTACTCACACTGTCCTCCTTAGCCTTGGGGTCCAGCGGGACGTGCGACTTGATGAGGTCAGGTTTGGGCTTCTGTGCGGACGACTTGTCGCGAGCCTCGCGCGACACGGGCGACGCCGCCGTGTGCGCCGACACTAATACACACATACGTGAATTTTTATTATCCTAACATACAATAAGAAGTTAGCAGAACATCGCCCATGTTATACATACCTGCGCCTTTAAATGGCGGCCAAACAAACGAGATGATCGTACCCTCCACTCACACTGTGCGAGTGAGAGGGCGTGATAAGTGCAGCCATTTTCAATTCGTTTCTTTAACGGCACGGGTTTGAAGAGTGGGCAGAAGTGAATGGCAAACGTTTCGTCATCTAGGTTAGGTTCGTACACTTAGTGCGGATTTCAGCAATAAAATTGAACGCGTTCAGCACATCTAAACGCGTTCAAGAGCTGTCAGTGTACAATATTCCATAACAATTTTGACACAGACAGCTCTAGAACGCGTTTTACGCGAAATGCTGATCGCGTTCAGTTTCATTGGTGAAATCAGCTCTTAGTACAAAAATATAGAGACAATCCTATTTGAAATAATCAGAACTATTAAGAAAATTAAACTTTATTTCAATGAAAGCTTGGTTCATTGAAATTTAGTTTAAGTAACACTCAACTGTTTTTCTGTACTGAAGAACATCACCACTAAGGTCACTATGTCCTTCGAGGGCGCCCCTCCCGATCAATGAAACGTAAGCTATGGCAACACTCACGCGGCTCCATGCCGGGCGGCTGCAGGCTGGCCAGCTGCGGCGCGGCGCCGGCGCCGGCCAGCCAGGCGGCGCCGCGCAGCCACGCCGCCCACGTCACCAGCGTCGGCGGGAACAGGTCGTCTTGGAACAACTCGCTCTGCACACATAATTATACATGGTTAGAGCGAAATCGATTTCGCCTTATAAATATTTATTTAAATTTATTTATTGATAAAGCGAAAGCGCCAGGTTAACCCGCAAAATTTATATTTTCTTACGTTTTTTGTAATTCGCAAGTCAGTTGTACGTTGATTAAAATATTTTTCGCGACAGTAAAAAAAATGTTTTTAAAGAATTATAAATCATTAGATTCATCAATACAACTCTCTAAGTTAGAATTTATTGACTGACTATTTCATGAAATTGTGGCGGCATCTACATCGCCACATGCGAACTACGCATCAAAAACCTGACGTCATACAACATCCTGACGTCACCCAAATCCTGCATCGCGCAATCTAATGATTATAATTCTGTAAACACATATATTTCTTATTGTCGCGAATAATATTTTAATCAACATACAACCTGACAGTGATATTGCAAAAACGTAATTGGAATTTTTTGCGGGATACCTTAGCGCATTCCCCTTAAGTTAAATCAGCTGGCAAAACCTTCACACAAGTGACAAGTATCAAAATCAAACCATGTAAAGCAAAAAAAAAGAAAAATAGTCACCAATGGTGACCATTTTCTTTTTTTTTGCTTTGTGGTGGTGGATATTAGTAATAAATTGTCTATATTTTTTTTTGTTTTATGCTACATGCCAAGTTTGGTGTTAACACATTGAAAGATCGTGGGAATACATAATCGAGATACAAAATAAATTTGTTTTTACAACACACCTTTATTCTGGGTACAGTGAAGGAAAGGGGCTCGATGGTTCCATTGGTGAGTCGTAGAGCTCGCGCGAACTCCACCTGAAACGAAATTTTAGGTTGAAAACTGTTGCCTTAATGACAATTGGGGCAGAGAGACTAATAATATTAGTGCTATAGCACACAATATGTGCACGGTCTGAATAATAGGTCTTTTGCGGAAGTTGTTGGACCGAGAATACTGCCCTGTATAATCACATAGCAAATTTTCTTATCTTAACTACTAATCTTTCTTAACTTTGATCCATTAGCACAGGGTGGTGCTAATGGGTCAATGTGTATGAGTGCAAACAGTCATACACCTGCCCGTTTCCGTTTAGTAACTATTCACGGAAGCAACGTAGTGTCAAACGCCTTCACAAGATCTGATATTACAACAACTTATTTCGCTTTTTTTAACCCGAACTATGTATTGATAAATATAAATTTAAACTTAAAATAAGGAATACCTTCTCAACGGCGACTAGATTCTTCTGCAAGTAGGCGATGCCTTGATGCAGCGTGGGCGAGCGGTGGTGCGACAACGCGCACAAGTGGGGCGCCTCGCTGGTCACCTCGTAGCAGTAGATCGTTGAGTCACCCTGAACAAGGAGGCAACAATATTACTCATCATCATTTGCTAGCTTTTTGCCAACTATTTTGAGGTCGACTTCCAGTCTAACCGGATGTAGCTGAATACCAGTATTTTACATGACGTGCGACTACATATTCGATCTTCACAACTCAGATACTTGGTAATACGATACCCCTTGGTAAGACTGTTTGTCAGACTTTCGGGTATCTGACGATCTGTGACGACTGTCAAAGATCCACGATTGACAGCCGGGACCGATCGACCGACCGACATAATGATGTTTTAAATATATTTAGCGGTTAATATACACCCAGTTTCTGAAAGGTTAATCAACGGCAAAAGTAAGCTATCTGTCAAAGTGATGTTACAGCCCAATGCAAACTTAATGGCGGCTCTGAACACGAGGCGAGTAGCTGCGCAATAAGACATTCATGTGACCGCGGACAAGAGGAGTGCGGTACTGCGCAGTGAGTAGCCCACTTTAAAACCGCCATAAAGTTCACCGCCGTCAGTTCGTCGCCCATTGTATATTTTGTAGTGCATAATTATTATTTCTTGTTATGTATTTTTGTGGTGTACAATAAAATATATATAAATAAATAATAAAGTTTGCTGCTGTAACCGAAATAACCGCAGCCGATCAAATTACATCGACTTGGGATTTGAAGACATGTTAAATAGTTTTCCATGAAAAATATCAGAACTAACATACAATTCGGTAGGAGGACTTGAACATGTTCCCAGAAACCGGCAGACTTATTAAGTATCTAGCAGAAGCCTAGCGATAGCGAAATGCGCAATAATTGCTCTCCAATCGCAAATCCGTATTATGTATCAACGATACCCACAACATAGCAAACTAGCCATAGTGCTGCCTCTATGGAACAATCAGTTAACTAAAATTTGTATTTTCCTATAGTGATCGCGATTATTTCGTATAACGCACGGTTTTTAACAGCAGAGCAACAGCCAGCAGCGAGCATATTTGGCTGTCAAATTGCGATAACCTTTTCCCTTCAGTTGCATAACTTTTGTTCGGAAATGTTCATGACTGGTTGTCGATATGTTGGCTAAACAATAGCAAAATTTTGCATACAAAGCAGTATTATTTTTAATGATTGTGAGCTTGCGTGTACTCACCCGTCCCGTTAGGAACAGTGTTCCGGAGTCGTGGTCGATGTGCGTCTGCAGTATAGCGGGCGACACGTCCAGCCCCACAGTGCAGACAGGCGCAGAGAGGTCTGTAGCCTTGTATAGGAGGATCTGACGCTCTGATACTCTGTTAAAATTATATTTACTATGAATATTAACCTTTTTATTTACAAAACTCATGTCACATTCGCCCCAAACTAGGAAATTCTTTTCTTGGGGACCAATAACAAGGAAATACCTCTTTTTTAACATTAACATCGGTGACGCGGCCGTGAATCTACGTGTGATCTTACAAAACTTCCAAATTACTGCGTTACTATACATGGGAAGACATCTAGGCCTGTCAACAAGTACCAGGTACTTAACAAAGTATAAAATTGTCAACAACTTACTTGTCAAAGCCGGTAACGACAAGATGCGTTCCATTGAGAGCCCAAACGATGCGCGCGCCGCGGCTACCGGCCGGGCCAGGGCCGCTCAGGGTTGGCTCTGACGAAGAGCGGGGCTTGTATACCTGTAAAAATAATTAATTTTAATATTGATGGACTTTCCCCAACTTAGGATAACTTATCTGGCCAATAATTTCATACAAATTATGTTCGGATAGTGCTCATCAGAACTCCTGATAGGCACTATCTAATAAACTGATACCATGGATTCAGTACGTGAATCTGAACATCTGAACCGACGAAAAATAATTATTGTTTTATAGAAAAGTGCAATACCTACGCGGTCATAATGTATGGAACAGCTGTTTTTTTTCAAATATTTCAGCTTGGGGTGGTTCAGAATCATGTATTGAATCCATGGTATCAGTTTTCGCGTCGGATGTCCCTGCCACTCTGTATAATATCCGAACAGAGGCTTGTCCCACAGACTCCTCATTCAGGAGTTTGTGGGACCCTTAAATTAATGTTGGCTAACTTACAAGCCTTGGCTGCATAATTGATTTAAGAGATTGCGGCCGATCGGCATCTACCAGTCCTCTTCATCCTGTTTAGTTCAAAATATGATATGTCTGAAGATGTCACGAATTCAGGATGTCATCGATTAATGTCGATTGGCCGCAGTCTAGTTGCAACACCATTTTCCCGATTTGAATTAGAACTCACTCTAATAAGTCCATCTTTGCAGACAGTCGCGAGATATTCCCCGCAAGGCGACCAGTCCAGCGCAAATATCTGGTCAGTATGTCCAGTCAGTACAATGGAAGCCACTGGGCTCTCCGGGCTGAGGTCCCATATCTTGACGTTCAAGTCGTGTGCCGCTGTCGTCAGTAGGTCGGAAGCCGTCGGGTGGAATCGGATGATGTATATCTTGTCCGGGTGAGCCGCAAATGTGCGGGCTGGCTCGTTCGTTGATTCTTGGAGGCCTGATAGAGGAATTTATATGTTAGAATTATAGTTGTGTATGTACCATCAAAGAAGTTCATAGCTAACCAGTTTCAAAACAAAATTCCGTGAACACGATGATCACATCTGTTACCTGCCCGGTTCTATAGCCGCTGAGCGCTGCAATCAAGAATAGTCCTTACGGTGGTTAGATAAGAACTTCTTCGATGGTACCTACTACTACTAGCTGTAATCCTGCTGTTTCCTGTGCGAGGCTCAATAAATACTTTTTCTTTCTTTCTTTCTTTAATACTGGAGACAATGAGCGTTTATTCTATTCTATTTTAAATGTTTTATTTTTAAAATGGATGTGTGTAATTCAGTTGGTGTCACAGTAGTAAAAGACTGTGTTGGCAGTAAAATTTCTGAAGCACAAGTTTAATTTGCGTTATATAAGAAAGCAGTATATATGTGCTTTTCTATCTACACTCGAGAGCAATGAATCCGGGTCACTTAAAGAATGTTAAAAATCTCGGAAACTAAAAATGATAGGTTAATGCAATAAATTGTATTTAATAGACAATGTAATACTCCTTAAATGAAATCAAAAAAAATATGAGTCACCATACATTTTATTAACACAAAATTACATAAAGAAAAAAACTGCTGATCTCTCCTTAAAACAAAAATAGGAAACATGAAATTTTTGAACTTTATTACGATTTTCTTGAATTTTAATACATCGTATTGCCTCCTCGTGCTTCCATTACTGCGTTTACGCGGTTTGGCATGCTGTACACCAAGTTCCTTATACGATTTTGGGGAATATTCTCCCATTCCTCTGTGAGAGCAATTTTGAGCTCACGAAGCGTGATTGGGGGAGGGTTTCGTTGTTTTACGCATCTGCCTAGCTCGTCCCAAGCATGCTCGATCGGGTTGATATCCGGGCTGCGCGCTGGCCACTCCATACGAGTAATGTTCATCTCTTGAAGGTAGTCATTCACAATCCTACCTGTATGAGGTCGGGCATTGTCATGCATAAATATAGCATCCTCACCTAAATTGACCATAAATGGACCAACGTGATCATTGAGGATTTCTTCCACATATCTTACGCTAGTTAAAGAGCCGTTTTCTATGATCACCAGCTCTGTGCGACTTTCAGAAGAAATTCCGGCCCACACAAGTACAGACCCACCACCGTAGGCTACTTTTTCTTCGATGCATGCTTGCTTGAATCTTTCCCCTGGTCTTCGATACACTCTGTGTCTTCCATCGTGCTTGTAGAGCATAAATTTTGATTCGTCGGAGAACATAACTTTTGACCAATCTTCAATACTCCAATTTACGTGGCTCTGGGCATATCTTAGTCTTGAAATACGATGCCCACGCTCCAGTTTAGGGCCGTTTGCAGGTCTAAGGGGTTTTAAGTTAGATTCAGCAAGCCGACGTCTTACTGTCCATGCACTTGGGTTACTTCCTCCGAGGCGTCGAAACTGATTTGTGAGTTCAGTTCCTGTGAGAAAGCGATTTCGAAGCATGGTGTTCACCAAGTATCGGTCTTCTCGTGCTGTGGTACACCTGGTTCTGCCCGTTCCTGGTCTGCGTAGGTTAGAACCAGTTTCTTCGTAACGTCGGAGAACTCTTTGTACTGTTGACAGCGACACACCGACAGTCCTAGCTGTATCGCGCTGACTCCGGCCGGTTTCCAGCATTGTAAGTATTCTGGTGCATTCTTCAGGCGTAAGCGACATAATTTCAGCTTGAATAATGAATATAGAGCACTATCAACATGGTTTATGTACCCACATAAATGACAGATTACAAACAAAAGCAAAACCAAATGCTGTAATTTCGTAGTTCCATCTTCGAAAGTGGCCCTTTTTCAAATTTGATTTTTTTATGATATAACTTTACAATAACTAAGAAGTTTTAATACCTTCATTTAAGGAGTATTACATTGTCTATTAAATACAATTTATTGCATTAACCTAGCATTTTTAGTTTCCGAGATTTTTAGGATTCTTTAAGTGACCCGGATTCATTGCTCTCGAGTGTATATGTATTTTTCTCTTTAAAGTGTTTTGTGTGTTAGGTATAAATAAATAAAGGATCCAAAAGGGAGAAGACGAAGTTTAAGATTATAAGGTGAGTCTAGAAATATTAAAAGAATAGCCTTTTTCACAACTTCCGAATTCATTCTCATTAAAGAACACGGCACAGATAAGTTCATACAAATACTGTTTCATTTTTTACATTATTTGGTGAGTAGTAGCTTTTCGGAAATTGTGAAATAGGGTCTAAGTGTGAGTGGGTATAACGTATGTACACGTACCCCACGTGACAGATTTCCCAACAAAAGTATGCGTTTTGGGAATTAACATCTACGTTGGAAATACGAACGCGTGATATTGAGATCTAATATAGAGTTGTTACAACCTGGGAAGTATTAGCTTTGTATTATGATGATTACAAAATGATAGCATATTTGCAAAATAAAACTCTATTCTATTCTATGGATTAAAAAAATCTTTGAGTGACAGAATGACGGTCTGCGACCGAAGTAGGTAACCCGACACAGAAAATTTCAACGCGCAATGTAAGACAAAGCACGGTAGTACAAAGAATGTTTGCGTTTGAGGGAGGTAAATATGTTCCGCAACGTTCGTACTAATTCGGAAACACGAAGATTACCGAAGCGCATACCTTTCATGGTTTACCTGTATGTGTATGTAATTGACGCTGGAAACAATCAGGGTTAAGGCCGACAAAAAATGAAACCAGAACACGACGCGACTGACCTCCTTCGGGTATGATCCACTCGCGCACCTGGCCGTCGTCGCAGGCCACCAGCAGGCGCTCGGCGCGGAAGGGGTCCCAGGCCCAGTCCTGCAGCGGCGCGGGGTGCAGCAGCGCGGCCACGCGCGCGCCGCCCGCCGCCGGCGCGCGCGCCGCCCGCGTGGCGCCCGCCGGCAGCTCCAGCACGCCCACGCGCCCGCCGCCGCCCGACAGCGGCACGGCGCAGCGGATGCCGTTGGCTAGGGGGCGAAACGGTAGTATACGAGGGTGAATCAAAAAGTTCTTAGAATTGCATATACCGCATGACTTTTTTTACCGTCTCGAAAAAAATAGGGTATAATAGGTGAACGGAGTAGAAGCCTATGGCATAGAAATTTTAATGTTTTAATTTTTTTAAATAAAAAAAAAAAAAAAAGTTCCAAATATCCTTAAAAAAACATGAAAACTATCCATCATATATCATGATAAATTCCGCGCATCTAGTAGGGTGCGTATGAGAGTAGAGTTCTTTTTTATTTTCTATTTTTAATGTTCTGCAATGAAAAGTTCACTTGAAAAGTCATGCGGTATATAAAACGTTTTTAGGAGAAGTTCGATATTCAAATTAAAGAGTGTCAATCACACAATATTTATGTAAACTGTCACTTGTTTTTGTCAGTTCGTTCGCACGTAATAAATTGTTGTGTGCAACGAGTTGTTAAAACCCAAAATTATGGATAAAAGTGAGTTACGTGCGGTGATATAATATCTCAGTTTGAAAAAAAATTACGATAATGACGCGGTTATGGCTGCCGTAGAGGAGTTTTTCGAGAGTCAAGAAAAACATTTTTTTTCACAAGGCATAAGTTAAGTAAGTTAGTTAAGTAAGTTAGAAACGCGTTATTCTAAATGCATTGCATTGGAGGGAAATTATGTAGAAAAATAAAATATTTTTGTTTAAATCTTTGCATTTTTTAATATTGATTCCAATAATTTTTTGATTCACCCTCGTATGAATGGATAATAACCCACTAAAATCAATGACTAAACCTTTTTTTTTTTAAGAATTGGCCTTTAATGCCCATTCTAACTTACGAGTCCAACATACAAGGTAATTGCAAAAAACTAATGAAAATTTTAATTTCGCGAGCAACCGCGACGCTTTCGCCTAAACTGAGTTAACGGCCAGTAGTGCAAGCTACGAATGTTATGACACGGAAAAGAACCGGTGTTGCTAACATACCTAGAAATAAAGTGGATGCAATATATAGCTGGCTAAACTATTGCAATTGTTCCAAATGAACATAATTCTGCAACTACAAACTTCCATACAAACTTTCATCCATAATTTAACTCCTTCAGGGGATTTTTTTTCAAAAACCCTTCGTTTTTCTGACTTTCGTTATATAAGGAAGTCTTGGGCAAAATTTCATACACATCGACTAGAACCAGCAGATTGGGCTTTACGATCTCTGTTACTGAATGAATTCCAGATTTGTATTAAAAACTTTTTTTTTATACTAAAATTCTCTTGCGTAAACGGACATGCATACACAGCAAAGTTATTTAATTTATTATAAACTTTAATTACAAACTCATCATAATACTTATACATCAATTTATCACAATTAATTACAAACTCAGACCATCACTGCTCATATGAAAGCATTGATGGCCTACTGGCAACGGCCCCGAATTAAGAGTTGTAAGCCGTGGGTTCGAACCCAGTCGCTTTACTTTGTGTAAATAATTCCATCACCACTGCTCTCAAAACGGTGAAGGAAAACATCGTGAGGAAACCGGCATGTCCTAGAGCCAAAAATTCGAAGACATGTGACATCTACCAACCCGCACTGGGCCCGCGTGATGGATTACGGCCCACTCCCTCTCGAAGAGAAGAGGCCTGTGTCCCAGCAGTGGGAACATTATAGACTGATAAGTGAATTACAAACTCACCATAGAAACCGTTGCATTCGCCGGATATCTGTCTGCTAATATTCTTGATATTTTCCACTTGAGTCGACTTGTGACCGGGAGTTCCCTTGAGATGACGGAATTTTGACACCTTGCCTATACAAACATTTTTAATTGATATTAAACTTTATTGCTGCAATCCACATCAATACCTGTTTACACTACAAATCACAAAATGCGCTTAGCGCTAAACATATATTTAAAAAATAATTTTGTCTCTGTCAACTTTAAACGATTGACAGAAACAGAACGATGTGTCAAATTAATTACAGTCCGACCATCGAGTGAAAGCGTTCCCGACACCGGTCAGTTGGACAATTTCTAGTAGTAATAAGGATCAAATTCGCAAAACACATATTCGTTAGTATGAAACTGATAGGTGACAAGAACGCATTTTCTCGACGGCCGAACTGTAAACGTATTTACACCCGGTGGCTCAATGAGCAATGGTGTGCCAGTGGTATCGACCACGCCTTACGGGTCTGGCTAGGTCGTGAGTTCGAACCCAGACAGGCGCTTTACTTATGTATATAATTTTGTAGTTGTGTGGCACTTTTTCTGAACTGGGCCTATTTATGGCGCAGCCGCGAGGCACACTTTCCTGTTAAATTATTATTTTACACTTTTTATTTGTTTCCTTTTTTACTTGGATATCCATTATAGATAGGTTGTGTTGTGTGCCTTTTTGTCTGTGCTAAATAAATTTATTTTCTTTCTTTCTTTGCTTTCAAAACGGTGACGGAAAACATCCTGAGGAAACCGGCATGTTCTAGAAACAAAAATTCGAAGACATGTGACATGCACCAACCCGCACTGGGCCCGCGTGGATTACGGCCCACTCTTTCTCACAAAGAAGAGGCCTGTGTCCCAGCACTGGGAACATTATAGGCTGATTATGCTATACACCCGGTTTCCGAATTCAAAATTTGAAGTTGAGAACTTGTGAAACTCTACTTTAGCATAACTAAAGGCGCTTCCTAAGTAGCCCGCGAGATTAAAAATTTCTTATAATTATTTATGTATAGTTTGAATGTCTAAATACAAATGAATGCTAAATAAAGTAGAGTTTTTCAAGTTCACAGATACTCAATTTAGAGACGGGGCGTTGGCGATTTTTGGTATAAAAATAAATATAACAGTTTTCAAAATAGACATCGTCTTGCTAACTGTATTTTTTATTTTTTTTATAAGTGTCACCAATATAATTCACTTACCGAATACAGTGGATGTCCTCTTAGTAGTGACATTCGGTACTGAAGCCCTCTTATCTTCGCGATCCGGACTTTTACGTGACTTGAGCGAATCTCGCCGTCTGAAACAAAAGGGACTTTGAACTGAGCTTTTTAAAATTTTATGTATTAGAAATTGCCCTTCGGGAACCGTCTTGTTTTTTTTACAAGATATTTCACAAATGTACCCCAACAGTGTCCCCATGTCAGTCATTCGAGCGTCATAAGATCTTTGTACCACTCTAAGGGATCTCGCGCACAAGACGACCACGACCACGACTTTTGCAGACGACCACGACTGACCAGGGAAACTATTGAAAATGGCTAGTTGGCTGTTGCGACCATGTGCGCTATTCGTATCGGTTTCTACAGTTTACGACCAAAAGTCGTAGACGTGGCTGTCTAGTGCACGAGATCCCTAAAATATAGAGATGATAGTACGATGTGAGCGAGTGTGTGACAGAGAAAGAGGACGTAGGAACATGGCGGTGTGCACGTTGTTGTGTAAAGACGCTGAATAGTTTAATATGTTTTAAATTTACATAAAAACAGTTGTTATACAGGGTGTCAGGGACATCGACGCGAAGCCGGTTACCATGGATTCAGTACATGATTCTGAACCCCCCTGAGTTGAAATTTTTCGTCGGTTGTTTAAAAAAAAACAGCTGTTTCATAGAAAAGTGCAATACCTACGCGGTCAAAATGTATGCAACAGTAGATTTTATTTTAAATAGCCGACGAAAAATTTCAACGCAGGGGCGCTCAGAATCATGTACTGAATCCATGGTAACCGGCTTCGCGTCGATGTCCCTGACACCCTGTATATCCCATCGCTTGATTTCCTACATTAATTAGTCATTAAAACAGTAGTTTACCTGAGCGGCGCGGGTGAGGGCGGCGTTTCGGACTCGACGGCGACGCTGACCGAGCGCGACTCGTACGCGCGCCGACGGTCCGCTATCGACTGCGCACCGCTGCTAACATCATAAAGTTTATAATTTAAATCATCCGCGACCTTCCAATGGGCGAAAATAGTCTTGAAATTGATCAAATTTTGCTACGGGATTATAATAATATCTCGGAAAAAAAGCAAAATTTGTTGTTTCATAAAAACTGTATTTTATAATCTCGCAACAATCTAAGAAGCCCATTTGACGTTTCTCATTATACATACTGCGATAACTGTGTATGAACGTCTACATAAAAAATCGAAAAATTCATACACTATAACAATGAGTATCATTCTTAAGCATCAAGTTTCACTTTTTATTGGAAAAAAGCACTTAAAAACACGAATTAATCATAGATTAATATTCCAACAGGACGTTATTACAATGTCATGTCTTTGGGTTCGTTGCCGTAGTGTTGTGGCCGTTTTTAACCGTCTTTTGATCGAATAAAATAGATGTTCTGAAAAATCGATACTTTATGATACCCACCGTGAGTAAATTACCTGTGTCCCTTAAATCTGCAAACTTATATTCGGAGGTTTAGATACAAAAAATTCGACAAACGGAAAATTATGATGGAAAGGTATGACAATATACTACAAAGAATCATTTTTAAGAGAATTTAATAAAATAAGCAACTGGGACAAAAATTGTCGATTACAAACTCTAAGTATAATAAATCGATATGTCTCGAGAATCGGTATTTAAAGAAACCGATAATTTTTTCCTATCATTACACAAAGTATTTTGATAGGTGTCAAATCGGACTTCTTAGATTGTCACGAGATTTGTATCTTTACCCCCAGCACGACGGAAGAATACATATTCACAATCTGTCATTTGTTATTCTTCCATCGACAAAACCCGTTTCTATGGTCGTCATGCTACGCGTGCGGGAAGAAAGGAGCCCAATGATTTGATCTTTAGAACCCACATTTTAAATTCTAAAGTCCCAAAGGATACAACTTAAGATTAGATTAATTGAATTAACTGTGTTAGTATATACTCGTAGATACAATTATCTTGCAACCTTCTTCTTTGTAACTTTTATTTATTAGTGTTATTCGTTTTTTTTTAATTTTTTTCTTATTTTTTGATCTCATTAATTTAATTTCGAACTCATGATTGTTAATTTAATATAATATTTTGTATAATTAAGCATAATTGCAATTTTTGTTATTTCTTTGTATAGTTTATTACCACTTATATTATGTCCATTATTTTAAGCTTAAGTTATCACTATTATGTTTGAATGTTGGTTCACCTGTTATTGGCAACTGTATAAGCCTAATACTTATTACTACTTTATTCGATATTTTATATACAGAAGCTGTTGGTGTACCTTTATTAATAAATAAATAAATAAATTTTAAATAAGCCCTGCATTATGTTTGACCAATAATGTGCTCTTACCACCAACAGGCAGTGACCCATCTGATGACCAACACTCGCCTCTTACCTGTATGCCTTTGCAGTGGAACAATGAACGATTGAACATAATATTACTTTTCTATACAGACAGAAGTGAGTGGTAGCCCAGCTTACCAGCTGTAGGCCGTGGGTTCGAACCCAGACAGGCGCTTTACTTTAGATACTTTACTCCATCACCACTGCTCTCAAAACGGTGAAGGAAAACATCCTGAGGAATCCGGCATGTCCTAGAACCAAATATTCGAAGTCATGTGACATCTACCAACCCGCACTGGGCTCGCGTGGTGGTTACGGTCCACTCCCTCACAGAGAGGCCTGTGTCCCAGCAGTGGGAACGTTATAGGCTGATTATGCTATATTTGAGTATAACGTACCTAGATTTAATATACTGGGGGGATTCCCAATTTATAACTATGATGCTAGTCAGATGTGAAACCGACCACAAACTGACGTGAAGGCTAAGCCAGGGTAGGCTAGGCTAACTGATAAACTTACTCAGTGTTCTCGAACATCTTCCTGCGTTCGGCCGTGCTGGGCGTCTTCGGGCGATATCCGGAGTCAGACGAATTCACCTCTTCTTCTAGACTTGTGTCCGATTTGCCATTCGTGTATTCTTCTGTACATGGAATAAAAAACAAGATATATAAATAATAAATATATATTATACAGGGACATCGACGCGAAAACTGTTAAGTACTATGGATTCAGTACATGATTCTGAACCCCCCGTTGAAATTTCTCGTTGGTTTTTTTTTTTAATCTGCTGTTCCATACATTTTGACCGCGTTTCTATGAAACAGCAGATTTTTTTTAATAACCTTCGTATAAATATAAATAATATTATATTTGTGGTACGACAGTTGGTGGTATCAAAATACACAGAATGAGATATTCATGAGAAAAATAGAGCAGTTTTTTCATGTGTTAATTTTGGAGAAAATCTTTGGTCAATGAAGATGGAGTCACAGGATTTAAATGAATAAATGAAATAAAGTTATCATAATATAAATAAAATAATATAGAAAATGATAAACTGCAACTTTAGTAATGCTCTCTCACTCACACATTCAGGGTATTTCCCATCTTTTCCGTCCTAAATTTTTCTTTGTGTTTAAGAGCGTTTATCCTAAAAGTTGGCAACGTCGCAATTAGCCGTCAAATATTTACCTGTTTTTATTAATTTGGCAATATTACTGTATGGAAATAAGAAATGTGGCTAACTAGCGATCTAGAATATTTATAATTAATGGCAATTATAACACTGAATTTTATGTTGTAACCGTTTTAGGTGTAAAAGTAAAAAAGGCATTTGGAAAGTTTCCAAATACTTTTTAAACACCTAAGACTAAATATTCGGTGTTAAGAGGGCGCCTAAAGGTCCACTAGCGCCACTCTTTAAAAAAAATATTATCTCGTGACTGAGAAGGAATTATGAATAACGGCTAGACAGGACCCTCGGTAAGTGTGTCTAGAAAGTCTCAGTCACGAGATAATATTTTTTTTAAAGAGTGGCGCTAGTGGACCTTTAGGCGCCCTCTTAAGATATTAATTATTGCATTTCATAAGCAACATTCTAGTTAGCCACATTTCTTATTTCCATACAGAAATATTGGCAAATTAATCAAAACAGGGAAATATTTGACATCTATTTGCGACGTTGCCCACTTTCAGAATAAACGCTCTTAAGTATGTGGACTTATAGTTATTCTTGTGGTGCCATACCTTTGTTAGGCGCTATTTCAACGTCGCTGGTGGGCGACAGTGACTTGTCTTTCTCCTCGCTGCCATCTTTGGCAGTGGGCGTCGAGGTCGCGGTCGGGGTGGTCGCCTGACCAGATACTGGCGACGTTGCTGTAAACAAACATATAACTTAAGGGTACGCTAGTCGGGCATTCTTCCTAATAAACGTAGTATGGCGTTTACTCATCTTTTTGACGGTATGTTCAAACTAAAAATTATATATAAACAAAACGAAATAAATAATAAGACTAATTAGCATGCATATTAGTGCCACACCCACCAACGAGTTCGAGCCGTCGACTAGTGCACCCTTAAAACCACGTCATTATTCCCTGAAGGTTCAGGCAGAGATATAAGTAAACCGCAATTTCGTCAGTTTTAAGTCCCATCTTAAAAAGCAAGTGAATCCATTGTCACTAACCGGGAAAAAAAAACTCTGGGTACCTACTGAGAATTACCTTATTAAAACCCCAACAAAACTGCCCCACCCGCGGATAGAACACCACCGCCGCACCGCCCAGCACCCTAAGTGGTCGTTCATTAATTACGTGAGGCGTTTAGGGGGGGGGGGGGGGTCGAGCCGAATCTCACCCAATCTCACGTGGGGGAGAGGGAGAGGGAGGGTCTCGGCAAATATAACGTAATTATTTTTCCCGGAAAAGACAGTGAAAATTGCGAAAACACTAATTAAGGCGAAAGCGTCAAGGGAGCCCGCGAAATTCAAATTTTCTTACGTTTTTTTGCAATTTGCAGGTCAGTCTCATTTTATGATTATAATTCTATAATAAAACATTTGATGCAGCCGCGAATCATATTTAGATCAACATAGAACATGATACTGACCTGCAAAATGGAAAAAACTCAAGAAAATTTGAATCTGGCGGGCTACCTTAGCGCATCCCCCTTAAAAGTAAAACATGTTTCTCCACCAAAAATATGGCTAGCTAAATCCCACACAAAAATGAGAGATGTCGTGGGACACTCTCGTTGGACACAGCGAAAGCAACTTGGTTGGAACGAAGTTGCTTTCACTGTGTATTAAGTACCAGCTGATTCCAATTTTGACGATGAAAAATCTCACGTGAGTTTAGGGGGAGGGGGAAGGGTCGAGGCAAATCTCACGACATCTCACCAATAGGGGAGGGAGGGTCGAAAAATCGCAAAAATCACCTCAAGTAATTAATGAACGCACCCTTATTGCGTAACATATAACATTGCTCCAAATAGGTTCCAAAAATTCGTCAGCTCAACAACGTAAATAACGCAACGAAAGTTGCTGAACTGTCAAAATGAAAGGCATTGCGATCTATTGTCATTTCATGTGTGTTACGCAATTACCTCGCAAGCTAAGCAGTCGCGCGTGCGACACCAACCAGGCAGTAATTACATATTTTATAAATTCACCACTTTCAATCTCAGACCTAATAAAAAACCAAGTCAGAGCGCCGCGAACAATACAGTGAAGTATACCAAAACTACACCTCCGCTCTGTGCGTACACGCTCACATTTACAACCTTTTACAATGACATTACAATCAAACTACACCACACAAAGTGCACACATGTTAACGAAACCGGCTTCACTTCACTGTCGCTTCAATTCAGCTTTAAATATAAAAAGTATTTAAGTAAGTATTTAATTTTACTAGATTCTGCCCACGACTTTGTCAGCGTTTACCGGGATAAAAAGTATCCTATGCCCTAACCCAGGTCATCATCCACCCATGTGCCAAATTTCATCCAAATCCGTTCAGCCATTTTAGTGTAAAAGCTTAACAAACAAACTCACATTTTCGCATTTATAAATAAACAATTTACTAAAAATGACACTCACCTGAATCAGATTTAGTCAATCCGGGCACGGCTGGCACCGAGAAAACTTTATCGAATGAGAAGTCTTCGTTGCCCGTTGCCGCTGAGAATGGCTTCGGACCAAGGCGAGGCTGTAGGACATAACGTTTTATTTCAGAGGTTTAAACCTGTCAGACTTACATGTTAAAAAAGATAACATCGGAATTTTTCGTAATGTAATGTGATGCGACAGTAGTCAATCGACTAAGAGCCTGTTCACACGATGTGCTGCGGCGCCGCAAAGATTTCGTCACATTGACAGACACACGGGCGTTGCGGTGCCGTAACTTTGTTATGTCGAAACGGCGCTGCGGCGTAAAGGTTTCGTCGCATTAGCGGTCACACGGTGAGACTGAGCGGCGTCGCAACGCGTACACCCCTCCCCGCCTCGTCTCGCGGGTTGCAACTCCGGTGTACCATCGAAGAACTTCATATCTATACACCGTAAGGACTATTTCTGCTTGCAACGCTCGGCGGCTATAGAACCGGGGCGGTAACAGATATGGTCATCGTGTTCACGGGATTTTGTTTTCAAACTGCTTAGATATGAAGTTCTTCGATAGCACGTGCAGTGCGACGCCGGAACGCACCGTTTGGCATACCATGGATATTTGTATGTAGAGTGCCGTAGCGACACAGCTACAGCGGCGCGCCACCGCCTCCGCAACGCATCGTGGCTATCAGCCCTTACTGTCTATTATTGCTCAAGCTATCATGTTTCATATTAACTACATATTGATTTACATTGGCTGTTTACGAGAATTGGGACTAATCATTTATGATATCGAGAGCAAATTAGAATCTGAATTAAAACAGAATTGTAAAAACACGATGAAATAAAACACTCTGAACAATAAAAGAAACAAGCAAAAAATGGCTCTTGCTCGTTGAAAAAAAACTACGCAATAAAACAATATAAATTAAATAGCGTGACGAATAAAACGAAAACAATACTTATAAAACGCAAATCAAAATATATTTTATGCTTAAAAAATCTTTCTCTAAGGTAACTTGTATCATCGCCCTTTAAGCCGGATTTAAGCATTACTAAACTATTTGAACAAACTTAGTTATTCATTGATGGTTTCACGTGTAATTTATATATATTTATATCATACATGGAACTATCAATGAATGTTGCAGTTTCCGCCGCTAGCCGGCTTTCATGATGCACCGTGTAGGAATCGAACCCACGCCACGTAGCGCAGAGAAATCGATATATTTCAAGTGCACGAATACTAAACAAAACTCACACTCACTCGAAAACATCGAAATCAAATCTACAGGTCTACACTTCAAACCACAAACCTCATGTACCTTATAACCAGACCCAGGCACCGTTGTGGTCCTGGGTTTAGGTTTAGGGGCTTCCGAAGGCTCATCCATGGACCCTGGCTCAGAGATTGAGGACCTGGGCATAGGTTTCGGTACCTGAACGGGTATACCGTTGATCAGACTATTGCTTCTTGAGAGAGAAGACTCTGTGGACTCAGTACTATCAGTTTTCTCAATGGTCTTTTCGGTCTTCTCCGCGGTCTTTTCAGTCTTCTGCGGAATAATGTCTGGTTCGTTCTTTTCTGGTTCAGAATCACTCTTCCTTTCGTTACAGTCGTGACCGTTATCAGTTATCTTTTTGTGAAAACCGTTCGTTTCCTTTTGATAGTCTACTTTGCTGGGTTTCTTTTTTTCCATGCCCTTGATTAGGTCTTTTACGTTCACGAAGTCGATTCGATCTTCGTCTTTCGGCTCTGGTTGCTCCTCAGGTTTCGGTACCATTTTCGCCGGCTCTTCGGTTTGAGCAGGGGTAGTAGGCTTTTTCGAATCTGTCTTTTTCAGCGGAGGCATTGCTAAAATAGCCTTTGCCATGTCTTCTAAATTACCTCGATGAATCTAAAAGGAGAATTGCTAGTCAATTTACTTATAAGTAGCAAGAAAAAGGGAAAAATATAAAAGTTGCAGTACTTACGTTACCCTTGTACACCCGCATTGTTAAATAATACAAGCACCACACAAGATAACTAAATAAACTGAAAATAACACCAAATCACTGAATAACAAGCGACTAAACTCACCTTGCTCTACGAAAATAATAATAAACTTTTCAACCACTCATTCACAACACTAAAATAACAAAAAGTTAAAATTAAACCATGGGTTAATAGTCCATGTAAACCATTTAAAAAATACGCACAACACACTAGCTTTTACGAAAATAAAGATAAAATAATAAAACGTAATTAAAAATAAAACATGCAGCAACAGAAAATAAATATAGGCACTACAACAACCAAATTCGTTATTTCATTACGTTAATTATCTTTTTCAAATGGCTTATTCCCGACATCTTGAGTTCCAAGTCGAGTTTTATGCAATTTACGTTCTGTTTGACACTTATTTGTTTCTATTAGGGCGGTTCCACAGTGGTAGCCCGCGAAATACAAATTCTCTTTTTTTTAATTTGCCGGTCAGTGTTATGGTCGTGTAGTTATGTGATGGTTCAGGTTGTATCATGATCTAAATGTGATTCGCGACCATAAAAAATATGTATTTACAGAATTATATTCATTAATACATCTCTGTAAGTTATACTCCATAGGTTTAGATAGTTAAATAAAGGTAAACAAATCGTAAAAAGGGTTTTTATAGATGACACTTTCTTGTTTAAAAATACGATAACACCTAATTTTTATTTTAGATTTTTATAATAGTTACCTCTTTTATTAATGTTTAGTTAATCTTTATCATTTATTCTTCAACTACTATTAATAGATGTAACTAATTGAGCACAATTCTTTAGATAGATTTATAATAATAAAATACAATTTGTAATCTATCTATTATAAAGAGCCCAAACTCTAAACGTCAACGAATTATAACGTTGCTAAATTGAAGAGTACAACTGTGATGTAGCATGACAACTGAAGTGACAGGTATCACGTTTAGTCGGTTACTTGACAGCTGTCTCGTCCCGTTTCTTTTTTGTTTACCTTCATTTAACTTCTTAAACCTATGGAGTAATTATAGATTTGTTCAATTGTATATCTTTTTCAGGAAATCATGGCATTTCAGAACAAATCTAACTTAGAGAGATGTATTAATGATTCTATCTCGACGACACAGGGAATCCTAGTGTGGAGGCTAGTGCTTATTTACTGTACTGTACTGGTTTTTTGAACATTATTTTTTTTCTATTTTGATCAAGATTCAACCTGACACTGACCTGCAAATTACAAAAAACGTAAGAAAATTTTAATTCTGCGGATCCTCCTTAATTGTTATTTGGACAATCAAGCTCGATTCTGAACCCGAAAATGTCGGGATTAAATCCCAGGTTCAATGCTTCCCCTAATAAAATTATGTTAGTTATCTTCCACGATTTGCTATACTAAAACTGCTTATAAAAAACTATCCCTACTTTAATACCAAACAGACTGCCAACAGGGCATCATTAAAAAAAAAAGAAAACTTTTCATCTTATACATCAATAAAGTTAAATTATACCTCATGCAACAATGCAATTCTGATGTCTTTTTCATCGAAAAGTAAACCGAGATATAGAAATATCAGATCAGTAAGGTCACACCAAAATACTCGTTTATTTGGCTCTGACCATTCTAGAAAAGATTTTCATAGAGAAAAAATAACATTGAGCAATTACGACGTTCGTCCTAGTAACCATTATCCCCGACCTTCAATACAATAATGTTACAGCCGGCTCGTACACAATAGCTCATTCTAAAGGCGTTCATACACCTAACTGCAAATCGTTTACGATCTATCGTTTCAGCCGTGCCGATCGAGCCGTGTATGTCAAAAACTTGTCAGATATTTTGGCTTCATCAGAGGTGCAAGACTAGAATCAATTCAATTTTTTGTACGAACAACTTTGACGTTCAAAAGTGCCTTATAAGGGCCTATTTGAAATAAATGATTTGACTTGACTTTGAATACCCGTATTTTTAAGAAAGGTTTGGATTCTAATTTCAGTCGTAATCCGACAAAAATGCCTCTAATTCGCCATAATTTATTGCAACTATAAAAAAATCAAATTTTTTATTTGATTGTTGCTGAGGAGAGATTCCGACTAGATTTTGAACGTTTTTAATAACGAGAATTGGCATTACGTTTTTCATCGTCAAGTCTTATCTAAAACGATGATCGTTACGTTATGCAGTTACGTGACCTTAATGCATTCTCAACAACATGAACCTTTTCAACCATAAAGCCTGATTTACACGATGTAAGTTTTTTGTCTGAGTCATAAGTTGCAGCAATAATAAAATGCAATTCATTTGTTGCTTCAATTTTATTGTGTGCCACAGACAAAAAACTTACATCGTGTAAATGGGACTCAAGACGTACCTGTGTTCCATTATTGGCGTCAGGGTGTAAAGAGATGCTGGGAACAGGGTGGTCTTGATTGTCGAGCCACATCGGCGCGCTGAGGTAGGTGACGGAACCGGACGTGTCCGGGTAGAGGTCTGCGTGGTAGTCGCGGTAACTCTGCCGGAGAAACATTTGATTTTATTCGTTTTTATAAGTTTCACCGGTTTCTGATTTAAACTTCGAGTTCAGAACTTGTCAGTACTTTAGCATTACTTAAGGAAAAAGCCCACAAATTCAACATGTATTTGCGCATAAAGGATAATAAATTTTGAATTTCGTGGACCACATTGAAGGAATCACCTTAAGTACCAGTAAAGTAGAACTTCAATTGTCTGTATATTCAAATTACGAAATGGGTACAACACGGCAAATTGACATAGTAGGCTGTTAATTTGCTTAACAATTGATTTCCCTGAATGTACGTTCAGCGCACAGGGTAATAATTTAATCACGGCGTAAGCAATTCTCATATAGTTGATGCAAATACGAGAAAAAAGGACCCTTTTTTAAAACATACCTTTCTCGGGACTTGGTACATAATAGGCACGACTGAAGACCCAGCAAGTTGCAGCACTCTGTTGACTTCACCCTCCATCACGCGAAGAGCTCGCTTCGGGACTAGGCAGGCGCCCTTCGTTTGTTCACCTACAACATAGCATTTAAATTAGAAGAAACTAGCTTAGCGCCCGCGTGGAAATCGCATATAGGTGTGCCTAAAATATTTGAACAGTTCCCTCGATTTCTCCAGGATCCCATCATCAGATCCTCACCTGATGACAATGGAATCACCTAGGAAGTATACCCTTTCAAACAAAAAAATAATTTTCCAAATCGATCCGGCCGTCTTTGACTAATCGGGGAAAATACATTTACTGAGACCCAATTCCTTTTTTGAAATCAGTTAAAAACACGTACCTACCTACAAGAGTGCGCAGTCGCGTAAAAATATCAACTCACCAGAATGTCTCAGCCCCTCAATAAGATAAGGCTCTCTATCAGTCAGCTCCAAATACAATATGGTAGTATCTCCCTTCCCTGCTAAGAACAGCATGTTGGTGTCAGGATCAAACAGTGGCATCAGGATGCCGGTAGAACAGTCCAGCTCCAAGGTCTTCTGCGTTTGTGACAGGTTGCGGATGTCACGGATCATTATTTGACGCAGACGGTTCGAGTCGAAACCTGTTCAAAATGGATTTGGTTAATTTTTAACTCTTTATGTTTTAGGTCGTGTTTGCAATGGCAACATAGTTTGAGTAGTTCTAAAATCGACACCCAATGGCGCACCTGAAAAAACCTTATACAGCGTACAGTGAGTAATACAAGCAGCTGAATACAATAATAACTAGTGCCCGTCGGAAACAGAATTTACTACCGAAACCGAATCTTCGGTATCTATCTATTACATGAAAGTATACAGACAGTTAAATGAAATAAAAAACAATAATTGAAGTACGTGAAAAAAAAATTTTTTTTGGGAAATCTGAAAATTATAAAAATTTACAAAACATGTTTCTGAGTAACAAAAAGCTGCTGATGGCGGACACACGTGTTCTTATTTCTTTTTATCGTGTGCAATTATTATGTTAGTAAAGACAATCTGAAATGTCAAAAGACTTTCGTTGCTAACTGTTCGAAAACAAAAGACTCTGGGGTTTATTTAAAAACGTTACTTAAAGTTAAGTGACGTTCAAACGTCAAATATGTATGGTGAAACAGCCGCTAATCATTACTTAACTTTAAGCAACGTTTATAAATAAACCCCTATATATTTAGAGGGACAATTATCGTAACTTTAAGAACGGTCGCAGTCTAATCTCTGTTTCACTCTGTCAAAAGTACCTCAATTTACCATCATTTTTGACAAGTTTTTAGCTTTGATTGTCGCTGAGACACAGATGGTTCACTCAGCATTTTTGTATGAAGCTACAAGTACGTGGCGGGCTCGTCTTGTCGGGCCATTTCAGTGACTGTAACGTAGTCAGAAGATAGAAAAAGTGGCAACTTCTAGGTAAATATAACTGTAGGTAATTAGCGCTGTGCGACCTGAATTGTACTGTATTGTGTCGTAGCAAGAGTCGCTTTTAATTTAAATGATTTTGCGGATTCAACCATTTGTATTCATATGTGGCTGAGATAAAATTGCGACTAGATTTTGAACGTTTTTAATTACGGGAATTGGATTTCAGGTATTTCTTACCAGTCGTTAATATCCTATCCTGATCCCCAAGCCAGACGATCCTGCTGTCCTTAATGTTCTGATGGCTGTTAGCGATGTCGGCGACTGCGGTGGACGCTCTCGGGTCAATGATGCGAACTTTCTTGTCTTTGCATGACGTCGCGAGGAGCTTGCCGTCCTTCTTCCAAGACGTTGATTGTATGACTTCGGCGTGGTCTCTGTTTACTGTTGGAATTGGAAAAATATTGTAATACTATGAGGTATCAGCTGTTGTTCCTGCGCCTAATCTCTTTCCGGCCGTGTCATTGCCGTTCCAGCGGACAAATTTTTTCCCAAGAACAAACTTAACATTGTAGTTGAAAAACATATTCCCCCGTATATTCCAACTGCAAATGTAAGTTTGTACGCACAATATTGAGTGATTTACGATGTTATTTTATGACCATAGACTTTTTATAGGTTTTCCTGTAATCTATAAGCATGGAACTATTCTCTGTATTTTTTCAAAATTGTAGGATCAGTAGTTTCGGAGATAAGGTGGTAAACTTTCATCTATTTTCTTAAATATCTTTAAATATTTTTATTTTAATATGATTAAAAAATTATGAAAATATATTAGAGATCCTCGCAATAAGCCTTTTCATTTGATATGTCACACGGTACAGCTCGCAAAAGTTTTTTTTTTAATTTTCTTATTTGCCCCCAAATAGTGACCCCAATACTCAAAGTTCATTTATTTAGGTTACATGTCCGTGTTCGGGTCACAGAAATACATATGTGTATCAAATTTCAACTTAATCTGTCAATTAGATTCGGAGCAAATTGGCTGTGACAGACGGACAGACAGACACACAAGTGATCCTATAAGGGTTCCGTTTTTTCCGTTTGAAGTACGTAAAAACGACAGTCTGTGCATGAATAAAATGAAGGTGAAAATAAGTTGTGGTTGGTTTTCTGACCGCACATAATATGTGCGGTCAGAAAACCAACCACAGCTTATTTTATTATATTACTATTTTACATCTTCAGGATTAACAGGTTATTTCGCACTAAAAAGAAACTGTAAAACAGCAAAAATAATTTCCAACATAAGTACAATGTACAAATGAATAGTATGCTGAAGCTCACAAGACATCGTTATTGCATGACTGTGTGTAACAAAGTATGAAGACGGCTCTCAGAAACTATAACTGGGATAAGCTTTCTGTATTCCAATATTATTTAAATACTTACCAAAAGCCTCCTTCTGCTTGGTAAGATCCCACAACGCGAGCTCATGTCCCGAAGCGACATGTATGAGCCCATCGGCCACCGGATGGAAGCCGACGTTCTCCACCCGGCGCTGCTTATGAGACAGCGTGCATTCGGGAGTGGACAGCGATTCCTTCAGACCCTCGGGCGGGATGTGCCATATTTTTACCTAAAACAAATTAAATGGATTTTCAGTTGTACTTGTACGTTAAAAAACCGGCCAAGTGCGTGTCAGACCACACACAATGAAGGATTCCGTAGTTGAGATGAATTTATCCCAAGAACTAACTTAAAATTGTAGTTGGGGACACTTGACTCTAACGAAAATTTGCACTTTAAAGCTTAATATTTCGCAAACGGATTCCTGAATTGAAAAATGATATTCACACATCCACTATATTTTTGAACGACCTTTCCAACGACACCCCACACTATGAGACAGACGAGATAAAAAAAACATCCCCACTTTACATGTAGGGGAGGTACTCTAAAAAAATATTTTTCTTGACTTTATTTTATCACTTTGTCCGCGTGATTAATATGCCCATGCCAAATTACAGCTTCCTAGTACTAACCGTCTCTGAGCTAAGTCGCGGACAGACAGACACACAGACGGACCAGGCGAAACTATAAGGGTTCCTGGTTTACTACGGAACCCTTAAAAGCACAACTCTCAAAGAAAAAGTAAATACAACACCACGCGCGCAGGCGGTTAAAACCGATGAAAAAAGGTGGTTTTCAAGTCGACGCGACATTTAAATAACTATATTTTTTATCGATTACCACGCATAAGTTTTTACTGAGTAGTCGAATTTTGTTTTTTTTTTCCAGAGCGCACAAAAAGTCTGTTTTGGTACGCAGAGCTGTAAAGAGGGAAGAGATAAGGAGGTTCTCGTGGCTACTAAGTAACTGCCGCGCGGGTCATATCGATGAAGATTAAGATACGCTTATCGAGTTGGTAACGTGGATGAGTGACGATCCATTTCTTGTGCTGTCGGTCTCGGCTGTCATTCGTAGATCTATGACAGTAATCACGAGTAGTCAGAGGCCCGAAAGTCTGACAATCACTATTATACCCCTTGGAAGGTATCATGCTACCCAGTAACTGGGTAGTGGAGGTCAGATAGGCAGTCGCTTCCTAGAAAATACTGGTATTCAGCTGCATCTGGTTGGACTGGAAATACTACTTGGGAAAAGGACAAATGCAGATGTTTGACTATTGAGAGGTAAAGCTAACCTAATAAAACCCCAAAGATTTTAAAATCCAGTCCTTGTGCCATGCTACGTAAGGTCGGCGCAACACGTTTTCGCCTTCCATTCTTTGTCAATCGTCATGCTATCATTCACTCTCTTCTCTTTCATATTGGTACGAGAGCCCATGACCATGTCACATCGTTTTACGGCCAAAACCGTATAAAATCGTAGATGATTCTGAACCCGACTCGATGGGAAGTACCGGTCAGAAACGTCCCAGTTTTACGGGAGCCCATTTATGCTATGTAAAAAAAAATAGGTAGACGGTTTCATCACAGTATGTCTGATATTAAAAATTTACATAGAGTTCGTAATTTTATTATGAGAAAGTTTGTTTTCAGACACTTTGCGTGTCACATGTGGCCTGAGTGCAATTTCAAAAAGTAAAAAAAGGATAGTGGGCAAAAATGTATGGGCGGCACACCCACGTCCGCCACAATTAAACCACTGTAGTTTTGAAGACGTAATGTCTTCAAAACTACAGTGGTTCTCCCTTTACTCAGGCCAAGGCGCGTCAAAATCAGTCCCAGGGTTATTCAGTTCCTACAATGTTAGGTTAGGTTAGGCAAATGACACCCAGCCCCGCCACAGTTAAAACCACTGCATTTTCTAAGACATTATTTCTCCCTTTATTCAGGCCAAGGCGCATCAAAATCTGTCCCAGGGTTATTCAGTTCCAAGAATGTTAGCGATGTAGATGTTCCGGAACTGGGTGTATTTTGCCCACAGTTCTATAACCGATCTGTCTCGTAGCAACCTGGTTCAATTTTTTTTCAATCTTTTTTATACTTACTGGGGTTAATAAAACCGTTTTCAGAATTATTTTAATGTCACCTATAACTCCAAAAACCAAAAAAAACGTTTCGCCCGGAAAACGCGCGGTGCTTGTTTCGTTCCTATCCTCACGACACCGATGATGAGTCCGACAATGATTAAAAATGATGAATTTTATTTCAATAAACAGTTGTTTTCAAAAGTTTCAGTTCGTTGGTTTCGGGTAAGCTCTATAATCATCGTACGTAAAGACGCCGCAATACGATTTATTAACAATTTCGGACTATCCAAAAGTTGTCAGATTAGTAACGTGAGACACAAAACAAAATTAGTCAGATAATTTTTTTTTCTACATCTGGGCAACCTTTTTCATCATGTCCATCAGTTTTCAGACAGAATGCTATTACCGAGTGGTAAAATTTTTCAACATGTTCAAAATGGTTTTCGGGAAAATGATTTATTCGCATCATCTGACCAATGTTCACCTGAAAACAAGATTTTCAGACAAGTTGTTATCGGTTTTATTTTTAACCTCATTTTAATTTTTTTCAAATTGTCTCCTGGGTACGTGTGACGCTACTGGTTTCTGAAAATTGAGTTTTCGGTATCTAAAACCTGCCGTTCAACTACATTCCTAAAGTCAGACAGATTGCTATGAAACAGCTCGGTTTTTTTTTTTTTGTAATATTTTAAAATGCGCTCAGGTCAAACATGACGCGGAAAATTTCCGAAATTAGGAGCAAATCTATCGATTTTAAAGGCAAAAATTTTGGTCATGGGCTCTTGTATCATATCATTCACACAATGTGGTTATCATACCTACAAAATAATTGTTTATATCCTTATATTCAAAATTGTGGACTATTATCCTGTAAATGTTAAAGTACCATAGCTAATAATAGCTATGTATGTGACTCATAATATCATTATGTGCTGCATTATACAGAATACTAATGATTTAACAGAAATACAGTATACTAATGATTTAACTTAGAGGTAATATTTGTTTCCTATTATCTGTGATCTAATAAGGTCACCAACCTTGCCATTATAAAATCACGTCTGAATCATCGTCTAAGGATGAGGCAGAAGTGTTTACTTATTTTCCTATACAAATATACTTTTGCAAAAAAACTTTCGGTTTATTAGAAGTGACTACCGACCCCTTCCGGGATCGTAATTGCGGCATTTACAACGCCATAGAAACGTGCATCAATTGAATAAAATAACATGACAACTGTTTTATCTCTAGTACAAGTTCCATGAGATAAGTATGATTTTATCTATTTGTATGGGTATTTATCATATTTTTTACTTTCATACAGACATGTTACAATAACAGGCAGCAATGATTTTACTGGACATGCCAACTATTGGCTGTATTTAAGGTGTTGGTCCATTGTGATATAGCATTTCTACTGCACTTTAAAAAAATGCTGTTGCTTACAGTTGCATGATTGCATTCTTTAAAGTTAAGAAATGTGACAAAATGACAGTACAGTCATCTGTTACAATAACTAATTGGGACTAAATGTATTCTGAGAACCTGATCAGTAATCTACTGTCAAAATACATGTAAGTTCTTGTAAAATTGCAACAAACAATCAAATCAGTTAAAATATTTTTTGAACAGTAGATTGATCTCAATTCTTAACTCTGCTTACTCCCATTTAAGATAAATGTGAATATTATGCATTTAGTCTAGCTGAAGTTTAAACACGTTAATAGAAATCTTCAAGTCTTAGCAGCTAAAATATTGCCATTGGAAAGTCAAAATCTAGTTTCCACACTCCAGTGAGTAAAGAGGTTTATGTAAATGTGTGCACATAGACGGTGCAAACATATCATGTGGAGCCAAAAAAATATTAAATTGTTGCTGGTCATGATATGGGCATAGCTAGGATCTCTTTTAAAGGACCTTGTCTAGAATTCAATACATTTTATTTAATAAATAAAATACTTATTTCTGAGGTTGATGCATGAAACAGCCAGTTTACTGTTAATATGCATAATTTATTATTCCTTTTAAGTAGTAAGAAGGGAACTCATGCTATAGCATAATCAGTCTATAATGTTCCCACTGCTGGGACACAGGCCGGACTCTCAGAGAGGACTCTGAGAGGTAATGGGCCGTAAAACACCACGCAGGCAGTGTGGGTTGGTGTATGTCACATGTCTTTGAATTTTTGGTTCTAGGATATGCCAGTTTCCTTACAATGTTTTCCTTCACTGTTTTGAGAGCAGAGGTGATGAAATTTACACAAAGTGCCTAGCTGGCTTTTATATTTCGAGCTTACGACCGACAACTCGTAAGTCGCCGCCGTTTCCACTAGGCGACCAGGGCTCTCTCATATGCAATAGCAATGCTTGCTTTTGAACATTAGACTACCTGGCGAGATAGTATGAAAACAGATTTCTAATTTATATGCATCTAAAGGATTTAGAGAAGCAATCCAGATACATAAAGAAGTGACACATAATGGTGTAATGAATATCTTGGACTTCATGTTTTTATTTCATGGTTTTACAATGTTCAACCATAAACAAATTATGCTTAACAGCTTGTGTTTAAAATAATTGAATAGAACCAGAGGCTTCTATAAACATTGTTTGAACTTGTTCAACAAAGAGATTCATAACATTATTACATTTTAACACAATGATAATAAAACAAGGACTTACCAGGGAATCCTGTGATCCAGTCACTAGTAATCCATCATGGAACGGTGAGAACTCCATATCCGTTATAGTATCAGAGTGTGCATGAAGCAAAGGCATTATCTTACTCTTCCTGCCACAGTCGTCAAGTGGCAGCACGGCCATGCTGGACCCTACATGCTCCCAATTAAAGGCCATGAAGGCAGCAGACGCACAAATGTTGTTCCCATAAGTCTGATATGATCCAACACAAATATCTCGAATACATGCCTCCGGTTTAGGCACAATCGGTGCCGCATTTTTATACTTAGAGGCTTTGAAACGCCAAGCCATGATTATCCACTTTTTAAAAAAAGTTTCTCAGTCTTTAGATTTGGAATGTAAGTGGAGGTGTCTAAGTCTGAAACAAATTTTCAAAGTTCTATAAAAATACTTTTTATTATTTAAAAACTAATTTAACACTGCTTTACGGTATTATTAACCAACAATAAACATTACACATACACTAATTGCATTTTTAATTAGAAAAAACCAGGCTACAGGCTACACATGCATAGGTACAGTATTTCTTTGTACCATGACCAGATAAAGAAATTGTAACAGAAAATGGGTATTTTATTCGGAACACAGATTGTTTGTTTTACTGTATCACAAAGTTGTAACAGAACACCATAAATACCTGGATGGAAAACTACAAAATACCGTAAAAACACTTTTGTTTTGAATAACTCGGCCGGCTGTCGCACCGGAAATGCTTTCATCTATTATTAAGCCTGATTTTTGGGGTCCACTTATGTTTTATATTGTTTTTGTTATCCTTACGATTATAATTTAGGGTCAATTACTCACCTTATCTGGTAAAAATCACTCAGAAATTCGATTTCCGCTAGACACTCCCCCTAAACGTCGGCCATTTCAAAGCGACATTAGAGTGGATCGATAAATAATATAAACATGATAGTCGATGCCATCCGATGACAGATAATTCTAAATCGATTGAAACCGGGTTAACGTTTTTATGTGCTATCGCTATGTTTTGATGATTTTTTAGTTTATCACAAAACAATGTAGCTAGTGAGCTAAAAAAAATGGATTGTTTTGAGGCGAATTACTTTATTTCTTTTAGTCGATTCTGAATTCTTAGTTTGTTGAGCATCACTACAATTGTGCGTTCCAATCTACGTAAAAGTAAGCTACTGGTAATAAAAATACTGGTTATGTTTAAAAATAATGCTCTACCATTTTATCTAGAGATCAAAAATAATTATGGATAAAATGTGTACTATAATAACCAAGTTATAAATCTGATATACAGTAGTTCGAACTATACATTATGGAAAGTTATGGTCACCACCGATGCTAGCATGACTCGTATACTTCTTTTGTCTGCTGGATAGGATAGCCTTACGCAGCTGATTAATAAAATGGGCACTGATTAAAGAGCATAGAAGCCAATTTCCTACAATTATTTTCCTTATCTATAAGACCAATAGTTACTCGCTGACGCTGAGCATTAGTAGCGGTCGCGTATAGTCAGCCCTAGATTTACGCCTAGACACACAAGGCACTGGCCTAAAGGCCCAGCCACCCACGCAACTACCCCAATCAGCTTGCTTGCCTGACGGCAGGCTGAAATAAATTAAACACAGATTTAAAAAAAAAAAATTGCTCATTCAATTATTTCACATAATTATGTACTTGAATAGTGTAGTGCAGTTGGGTTGATACAAAAGTAGCTTCTTAATTTCGTCTATTATTTGTATGTAATCTATATCAAAACTAATTAATAATTTAAAAAAAATATAGATAACTCCAATCTATATATGTCTATATCTCTGCAAAAATCTCATTGCTCCGTGGCGTCGTGAATACTCGTGAAAGACGAACAGACATAACAAACACACTTTCGCATTTATAATATACTCGTAATAAATAGTAACTATCATTAATAAATAAATAAAATATTTAAAAAATAATAATAAACCTATTGTTTCATGACCCTCTTCCTAATAAACTAATTCCTGGCCTACGTATAGTCCGTGAGCGTCTTATGGCCGTGTCCTAATATATGCGATCGTCGCATTCGTTAATTTGTTCGGTGACACGAACGCGTTGTCGCGTCGACAGGGGGGGCGCATTCGGGTTTTTCGAACAAAAATTTGTCACAAATGGTCTCGACGTTCGTGTATTTGCGCGACAATCGCTTATATTAGGAAACGGCCTAAATCTTAACAACTAATGGCCGATTCCTATACTTTACGGACCGTTACTGGTTATTAAGACTCTTGTATCTTTCCCAATAATGAAGCAAAGACCTTATTGTTTTGTATAGCAGACCGTTCCGTATGGGCTATCACAGGTAAAATTGGCTTACGAATCTATTTATATGCCCAGTTTGGCAATAAAAATGACTACCATTGGTAACTTTAACAATTCGTTTTTTTATAGGACCGAGCATTAAGCGATTGAAACAACAGCAAGTTATATCCAAAGTGATCATTTATTATAATCCGAGTATTACAATAATTAAATTTCTTTGGTGAGGATTAATTTCAATATAATAATTATAATCAATGTAATATGGAGAAACATTTATTCAATTAGATATTTTAGATCCAATAATAGTGCATCCAGCCATGAACCAACTTTAAATTGTATCTGACAAATTCAACATTATAAAAAAGCATAAAAAGTACGCAATTTATAACATGATAAAATATATTATGTAAGGATTGATAAAACTTAGCGTTGTCAACGAGGCAAGTGTGGCCGACAAAAATAAACTTTATATTGCACAAAATTACGAACAACATGAAATATTTAACTATAATATAAAATCATCTTAAACAATTCACATTTAAGTGCATTATACAGTTAGTGTGATGTTTAGTATAAAAATAACATATAAAATTTCAAAATAGGCACCTACAACAAGAAAATAATAAATATTATTGTTTAACGCTAAATTAAAATTATCAATTTACTAAAACACTATTATGTAGCTTAATTAAGTAGTAGCAAAATAATAGAAGTATTTTGATAACCGGACTTACAGTAAAACAATTTTTAAATCGAAACGTTAATTACGCTTCACTATGAGAGATCACATTAAAAATATTTCCCACCATTCAAAAATATGCAATAGACAATTCATTACCACCAGTAGAACTTCCTAAGTTTAGCTATGAGGAATGTAACAAAAATTGGCCTTATTTCTATCAACATTTACAACGTTCTTGTCAACACTTTTCTTTGATTCACGTAAAATCTATCTTTCTTTAAATGAAACTGAAGTTATGACACACGGTACTGAAATTCTTTTGAAGCATGTGCAGAGAGACAGCATTGGAAATACCGACAGATAAAAAAAAACTATTTGATTTTTTGCAATGCTTGTTGTATTTTGCCCATAGTGCTACATTTGCAACCTAGCTTTGTGCTTTACCTTGAATTTCATTCAAAACATGCATATTGTCCTGTAGTAAAACAGTCTCTGATTCTGTAATTCCTGTGATTACTTTCAGTTCTAACTTTTAATATTAGTGTACATTAAATTCTAGTCAACTGTCTACAAAATAGTATTTCAGTAAGATTATCCTACATTATTTAGTTAACCATTCCGAGAGGCGATCTAATAAACCCTCTAAATTGTGTAAAAATGTTTCAAAACTATAATTAAGTAATTTTAATAATACTTTAAAAATATAAAATAAGTACAAATTAAATAGTGTTTTAATAACTTTTTATTAAAGTTTTGTTTAATTAAACGATCAAATTAGCTGCCTCAACATACAACTAATTTAATATCTTTTAATCAACTACCCAGCTATCTAATTGCGTACCACGTTTTCATAAATGATTAAGACTAATCTGTTTCATTTTGACAGTTCAACAACATTCATTGCATTATTTATGTTGTAGAGCAGACTTTTTTCGAACGATCCAGATTGTGATTGATCGTGTATTACGTAATTAGAGTACAGGAACTAAAGACGTCTTATAACGTAACAATTTTTAAACATTTTTACAAACAATCAGGGGTGTACACTAAATTGTATTATAATAATAATAACAAAAGTTGCAAACAGCAAAATTGTTTAACTTGATTACATTGAGACAATGTCATGACTCTTTTGACGTTAGCAGCGAAGACTAGCAACAATCTTGACAGTTAATTGATTTACAACATGCAATTATTACTAATTACACCTTAACACGACCACGTTCTGTAATATAATCCAATTAATTCCACGCTACCTTTCTTCACACGAAGATGCAATATTAATTACTTGTACCCATTAGTATTCAAAAGATTTTAATCAATATCTGATTAAATATAATCAATGGTATCGATTTGAATCGACTAATATACGTCGCAGTTGTTATTGAACATCTCTATTTCAATTGCTCATTTTGTAATAGTTTGTTTCAGTTGCGAAATCGTTATTTGCCTTTATGGTATATAATTGTATATTGTTAATTATATGTCATTTTTATGCACCTAGCCGCCAAATAATAAAACAAATAATCAAAATGTATCTTATAAATGACGCGTTAGTTACAGGTTAGGACAGTCGCACACTAAATTGGACGTAGTTAAACAGAAAGGATCCAACCCACACAGAGTTAGTTTTGAGATATTCAAGTTTTAAGATCAGATTGTGTTATGTGATTGTATGACCTGCCATACATACGGGTTGGTAATGTATGGTCATAATGACATGATGCGTTGGGATTGTTTTTGTGATATTAAAGCTTTGACTACAAAGAGTGTTTTGGTATACATAACTCATTTTCACCCATAGTGAGGGTTGGATCCTTTCTGCTTAACTACGTCCAATTGATAGGTAGACGTCTTAAAAATGTAATTACGAGGAAAAACTGTAAATATATTGAATGCAGAAGTGAAGCTAACTACGTCATATCATTAAATACATAACTTATATGTTAGGAATGGTCTCTAATAACATATTATGAAACATTTTGAAGTGGTTTATTATTAATTTCCGTAAAAATTTCACTATTCTTCGCTGACGTCTTTTTATTAAACGTTATGTATTTATGCATGTATGTACATTGAATCGAGTAAACCTATGTTTGGTCTCAATTTTACACTATAAATAGAATTAACACTTGATATGCAATATAATGGTACCGACACACTACATCTACGAATTGACACGAATTAGTGACCGACGAATGACAATAATGACTGTGAAGTCATGACATTGTGACAACGGCCCAGCAATTAAAAGCGAGTGGAATGACCTCCGTTCTACGAAATACACGACACGATCGATGCGGTGTTGTTGAAAAGATAAATCAATTAAGAACAAAATATACAAATTAAAATTCTCATCAGTCCTTCGTTCGTTGGCAAGAATATAAAATACATAAAACCAGTACAAAAAAATCGTAACGACTAACACAAAACTAATAAAAATTAATAATTAATTCGTTAGCAAGAAAATCTCAATTCCTTTATTGTCAATATCGTTAGCAATAGTAAGTAAATAATCATATATCATCCCAGTATGTACTGTCATAAAGAAAAGTCAAACAAAGCAACTGCCAATAACTAAATAATCATTCATTTAACTTTTTGTTGCTTTTAGGATATCCTGAAGAGTGTCATTATTTTAGACTCATCGCCAGCGATGCATTACCGTAATGCGTCGTATAAAAGTCTACGTGTTTAAGTAGGTTTAGAATCCTTGGGCGTTCCACACCCAACCGGCGAATAATAGACGCTAATGAACAATATCAATTGCTTTCATTTTAACAATTTACCACTATTTATTGCACCATAATATGTTTAAAAAAATCTGGGTTCATATCATAACGCAATGGATGTTGTTGAACTGTCAGAACGAAAGCGACTGTCACTAACGCATTTGTTACCCAATAGGGATGCTGATCTTCCTCTTTGATGCCAACTACTCATTGCTAGTAACAAAAGGCTCTTTTCAAAAACACCGCAGCACGTTAATAGCTATTAATATCAATGAGATAAATTCGTTAAGTCTACGAGCGTAGACAACATGAACCGTCACCTACCGACGTCGTCTTGCCGTTGATTGGTCCTAAGCTGCCGTCGTATTTCGGCAGCTCCTTGCATTTAGCTTGCTGGAATGTAAAAAATTTAAGTCAAAAAGAGATAACAAAAATATCAAAATATCACACGGAGTTGGGCGGTTGTTTTCAGTTGAGCACAAAGATTTCAATCGTAGGATCGGCCATACCGCGTCAAAAATGATCGTTTCATGGGGCGAATCGCTCTATACTATTTTGTCGATGAAACACCCCGGCCTACTCCCTAAGCGAAATCCGTAGTTTCGGCGGTCGTTACGGGCGCTTCGTTCTCCGTCTCACTTACAGACATAATATGTCTGTAAGAGTAGGCCGGGGTGTTTCATCGACAAAATAGTATTGTCTGGCTCACTCATACTGAAAATCGTAGGTATCTATCGTTCCATGCGTGATGTGCGAGCTCACTCTTCTCAGTGTACTTAAACACTTTTTCGCACGACCTAAGTACGGTGAGGGCACATCCACCCAACAGTGACGTGAGGCCGGTTTCTTAAACATATGTGCTACTGTGCACTTCGTGAGGTGTAGTTTGATTGTAAATGTGTGCGTGCGACCGTGTATGCAGAGCGGAGGTGTAGTTTTGGCATGGTTCAATATATTGTTCGCAGCGCTATGTCTGGCTTGGTTTGAAACCCAACCATTTAAATCTATGGGTGAGCATGAAATAAATGGTTTTGCTGACATCCATGACCCAAATGACAGGATGTGACTATATCGACCTGTGGCCCTGTGGCTTAATTTATTCAAATGTGTGAACTGTGAGGAAAACCGTTAAAATATAACTATGTACCTAGGTATGTACTGTATGTATATTCTTATTCTATACATTATTTGTTTTTAAAAACAGAACGTCTTGTAATTTAAGAACAGTTTTAGGGATATTTGCGAAATTGTTTACACCTGTTTAACATCTGTTTTTCAGTTTCAAATGGGTTAAAAGTAATTTATCAGTTCTATAAATATAAGTAAACACTTTTAACATTTCGATATCCATTAGATATAATAAAAGTTAGATCCATTGTCAGATAATTTTCCATGGCCACTTTTGGTATTTAGCGTAGCCGGAAATAATTGTGGGAAGTGCCAAGGACTTTACCTACAAAGCAATAGTAAAGTATATCTTGTTTCTTAATAAATCTAACTATGAGTCATTCTTTTATTTTATGGTATCATTATGTAAATACTATAAAATTGCTTCACCATGCAACAGAACGTCAATATAAGGATAATAGTTTTAATTCTGTTTGCAGCTATCAAAATTACACTTCGTCATGACGAGGCGGTTTTTCTGGTAATAGAATATTACTTAACCTTCTTAGCTTGTGGTGAAACCTTTAGACGTTGCGGTGTTATGTTACCAAAAAAAAAAGTATTTGGTGAAATTTGACATTTTCTGAAATCTCATTTTGCTATGTCACCACACCGCACAGCCCGCCGTCCATTTCTCAACGTAGATTTTAGGAACTTAATATAGGGAATATTACTATAGCAATAGAGATCACGAGCAGCAGCATCTCAGACATTAATCTGCATGATTTTCAATGTATGGACTTTAAAGACTGTTACGTCTGAGTTTGTTTCAGTCTTTCTTATCAGACTCGGATTGGAAGCACCGAACTATTTTTGACGTGTAAGTGTTTTTTGATTACATTATAATATATAATATATTATCATTATCATCATAATTATCTTTAGCTTACCTCCATAAGTTCAACAGCTATCTCCATGAACAATCTCTCGACATTCTCGGCCTCTTTGGCTGAAGTCTCTAGGAAGTACATGCCGTGGCGCTGAGCGAAGTCCTCGCCAATATGTCTCGGGATCTCCCTGTCTTCTCTATCAGTTTTGTTACCTGTAATTTATTATGCCATATTTTGTGAACACTATATACCTATTTGGGTTAAAGTATTATTGGTTTAAAGCCACGGCTGCACTAGTAAACGGTTGCAAAAGACAAAAAATGCACGAATTTCGCACGGCGCTTACTTATATGATATGAACTACGTCATTCATACGCTTCTAATTAGGAGTTTGTTTAGGCGGAATCGCCATCACATCGCAATCTCCTTACGAATACGGCCACAGCCTATTATTACCCACTAAACTACCGCTGGCGTGAGAACCGTCACGACACACGTTCAGAAAGTCTAATAATTTGATTTACATTAATCAAATTAGACATTCTTCAACATCAATAAATGTTCGAAAGTAACACTTTAAAGGTCGTGTCCTTAACCTAAATGGGCCCCATATTATTGATCAGTTCCAGCTTTAGTTCTGGAATTAGGGTCAAATGAATCAATGAACTAACAAGTTCCTGTATAAGGTCATGTCCCCAATAAAATTGTACGTTGGTTATACAAGGTCTGCCAAGGCAATGCACTTTCTCTTTCCAATCATTATGATAATTATGTCAATTGTACATCACACTTTCATTCCTTAAGGAGTTAACATAATTATTGTTATAGCTAGTGCTACACTAATGATTAATTTAGTGGGAAAAAAACATGGCATAAAGGCTGAATATAATGATGTTATGTTCAACTATTTTTACTTTACTCACCAACTAATATCCTAAGAACCTTATTGTTGGCATACTCCTCAATTTCCCGGAGCCAGTCCGGCAGACAGTCAAATGTTGGCTGGCAAGATATATCATACACCAATATAAGGGCATGGGCAGACCTGTAGTAACTCTGCGTGATGGAACGGAACCTCTCTTGACCTGCTGTATCCCATATTTGCAACTAAAAAATATGTACATATATCATTTTAATTTTTTTAGTAAAGGTAGAATATTGTTGTAGATTAACTTGGAAAATCAGGTATGCGTATAGTATTATCAATTTATTTATTGGTGATGTTTTTCAGATAGGTCAGGTGCATAGTACTCGCAACCGGAGTGTGTGTATGCGAAGATGGTACCAGGTTATGTATGCATGTATTAATATTACATGACTCAAACTTTTTAGATTATTTATTGATTTGTGTTATCATGATTCATGCATGTTTTATTATCTAATTATGTAATTTGAATAAAAGTAAGTAATAATATATTTTTAAAAGTGATTTATTTTATCATAACACTAGTTTCTATTGGCATTAAAAGCTATGATATAATTTCTTATAAATAATGGATAGTAATTTTAATAACTTTCACCTTTACTTTTAGTTCTATGAAAAATAAATAATCTTATCATGAAACTCAATCACATAGTCATCTAAGGATGTGAGACTCTTATTGTTTTTGTTGCATGATATTAATTTGATACAAGGACACCTGATTCATGTACACAAGGTCTTTCTTAACAACAAAAACATGAATAACATATGTTTAAAGTACCAATTTCAGCATTAAAAATGATGCAATAGTGATGCCAAATATGTACAAGCGTTAAAGGAACTCACCTTCACTTTCTCACCGTCAACTTCTACAGTTTTAATCATAAAATCAACACCAATTGTAGCACCTTGCCCAGGTGGGAAGAGGCCTTGAGTAAAGCGACGCACCAAACATGTTTTCCCAACCCCCGCATTACCAACTAACACTACTTTAAATAGAAACTTATAATCCTCCATAATGAGCACCAAATAACATTTGTCGCGAGAAAAAATAAGAATTTTTTAGTAATCTTCACCTCTCACTGTTACGCTTTGATGAATCGAACGTTTATTACATTACGATAAATCACTGATATTTTATCAACAAGATTATTTTACGATCACACGTTCATTATAGATTAGATAGCGTAATCGTATTGTCAAATCAATTCTTTATCCAAAACAATGGGAAAGAAAACTCCAAGAGCGAAAATATCGACGTCGGTCGAGCAAAAAATATTGGATGCTTTTACGAAGAATGGTAAGTCTATGTATATTTTGCTAGTCTTACACTCAATTATTATTTTGTTGCTCTTTGGCACACATGGAATTCCATGAGTTTTTTAAACAATTAAAGTTATTTTTGTGTTTTAATTCACTATCACGACGTGTTAGGCACTTTTTATTATTTTTCCGAATGACGTGTTTTACATGTAGCACATTTAATTTATTTAAAACTAGCTTTGTAAACTACAGCGAACGTCAAGTTTTAGTCGATTATGTACATTGTTTCGAACTTCTATATGCAAAGAACAACACTATTGCTGTGTTTTTATTGGTGAATTTCAGCCGTATTTTCTAAGTTTGACATTGACATTAGTTACTAAAGATGAGAAATTGGATTTCTGTGTGACTCGTAAATAAATAAAAGAATATCCCCGAGTTTAACCATAAAAATGTCTAGTATAAATTATACTACCCGTACCGAGGGACAAACTAAAATAAACACCATAATATGGACAGTGCCAAATTTTATCATTCTATTAGAAAATAAAACTACCCGAGAGTTTCGCACAGAGAAATCCAAGGATCCAGCCGAATTATCAGAATCAAGATTCCAATTAAAAATGCAGTTCTTGGGGAGGGATAATGACATTATTGAAATCTACTATTTGTCTCCTACTCCTGTGTTCTTGAAGTCAATTCTGACAATATGTTTGAAACGTTTCGAAGAGCGATCCATAGTAATAAAAGAGTATCATACTGTTCAGGCGAATAAATGGCAGTACCTAGCTACGTTGTTCAAGCGAGATATAGCCAGTTATGACGGCAGAGACATATTTTTGTTAAGTGATGGTAGTCTAAGACTAAAATTCCAGTTTATGGTAACTAATGATATAAAAGTAGACCGCTCCAATATCCCTGAGGCGCAATTGAGTAATGATTTCGAAAACTTACTCAACAATGGCTTGTTTTCTGATGTAATCATGAAATCTGCAGAGCTAGTGGAATATAAGGTGCACAAGGCAGTTTTAGCCAGTCGAAGTGCTGTTCTGAAAGCTCATTTTGAGCATAACACAACTGAATGCTACATGAATGTTGTTGAGTCTCCACTTGAGTCTGAAGTCCTGAAAGAAGTCTTGACTTTTGTTTACAGTGACAAAGCACCAAGGGTTGATGAGATACCAGAGAAGTTGCTTGCTGCAGCAGACTACTATCAGCTCAGTAGGCTGAAGAGTCTCTGTGAGGAAGCTTTGCATAAGAAGCTGACTGTTGAAAATGCAATAGAAACATTACAATTGGCTGACCTCCACTCTGCCAATGCCTTAAAACAATTAACTCTGGAGTTTATCAAAGATGGTCAGGCAAAGCTGATTACTAAAACAGACGGATGGTCTAAAGTGAAATCTGTTGAACTTATCAAAAGGATTTATGAACACATAATGGCTGATGATGTTGATGCAGATATTAAATAAATTGTTTAAAATAATATATTAGCAAATTGAGATTATAATCGTTCTACATTTAAATGAAGTGAATAAAGTATTATAATAATGTTGTATGAAACAAGCTGCACCCTGCGGTTTCACCTGCATAAGTCTATATCCCGTACGAATATTGGGATAAAAAGTCCTATGGCCTTACCCAGGTCATGATCTACACATGTGCCTCCAAATCCGTTCAGCCGTTTTAACGTGACAAACAAACAAATAAGCAAACAAACTCAATTTCACATTTATAATATTACTGGCTTCTACCTGAAACTGCATTAACGTAGAAGTTGTAAGACACCACAAGACATTATACTACAATACCCAGATCATGGTCTACCAATGTGCCAAATTTCATCCAAATCCGTTCAGCCGTTTTAGCATGAAAGCGTAACAAACAAACTAAACAAACTGACTTTTGCATTTATAATATTAGAAGAAAGATAGTTATCACTACATTTGCTTGAGCTATATGTACCATGTACCTGTATGATAAATCAAGAAGTGTAATTAAGAAAATTATGGTTTGTTATGTATTGTATTCATAAAAAGAGAAAAGTAAAATCAGTCAGGTTGATTGTAATAACATTATATTTTATTTGTACAATATTTTTTTAAGATTTAATTTTAAAAAACCTGATAGATAGTTTCTTTAGTCTATGGTTGTAGAACATGGATACATTCCAATACCTACATCATTTATTATGGCTTCCATGTATCAATGGTTAAACTAATTCTAATGATCTCAAATAAATTACTGTTAAGGTATTGATTCTATTTGTAGATATTTAATGTTGCAGTTACTTAATGAAATTAAACATAAAGCGAAATGTATTTTTTTTATTCTAGCAATAACAATCCTCAAAAATATAATAAATTGGCTCAATTAGTTCAATATTAAAGCTGAATTTACACTGAGGTTTTATTCACATAGTCTCAGAAGTTATTATGTTTTAAAACATTGAATCACATAAACCAACAATTAAAAGAAAATATTGCCTCCACAGTTTGTTTTCATAAATGGAAGTAAAACCAGAATTTCTTCTGGAACATGATGTCTACTGTTAACTAAATGTTATTCTCATAAAGGTGCTGATAGACTTTAGCTTCACTTGTAACAGAACATCGAGCATTCGCCGTTTTTAAATTAGTCGAACTGAACAATGAACAGAGCCAAACATGATGCTTATCAAAAAAATAACAATGACAGAATGGCTCGGCTCAGCAAAATGCTTGAAGCAAATTTACTGTCCTTTTGCTAGAATTCTTGCTAAAATGCTCCCGTTTATTTTCTTGTAATATAACATTCACTAGAGTGCTCATTATAAGTGAATGCTCAAGTTTATCAGCACCTTAATGCATACAAACTTATAGCCAAACATGCTGTAGCTGCTCTTATGAAAGCATATAATCCATGAAGAAAGATTTGTGTATAAAAAATACAGAACATAGCTAATAAATATTATTTTTTTTCACTATCACTGTTTGTATCACTATCATCTGAATCACTTTCACTATAAGTCATCATAGGTTTTCTATTCGTGTTTACAAATAATTCGTCATCACCATCTGCTTCAGTTTCTTTTTTGTCCTCAAACTCTTTTGGCCACACATTATTTTCTTTATAATATTTGATAGAGTCTTTGTTCATTATTTTCACTATTTCACCTCTCACTTTATCACCTTCTGCTATTGGTTCCATTAGAACGTAATCTCCTCTTTTCACCCATATGTTTTTTCTGAATTTTGGTGGCATAGACACCAAGTATTCCTCGCCGGTTGGCGTAGTAATCTGGAATAAGAAATTGGCAGAAAAGTTATTAATTAGCACCTATTTCGCTAAACTTTTACATTAATGCAAAGATTGTGAATAATTTCAAAATTTTGGCGTTGCAGCCGGCTGGCATACTTAGCTTTGCCCATTACTATATTGTTATAAATTAAATTTTCTTACCTCATGTAAATTATTGCCTTTAGTTCTCAAAACTTTAACAATACTTTGATTCTCTTTAGGCAGCTCAAAGTCGTCCCAGAGAGCTTCATTCATCACATGTTTCCTTTTAGTAACTTTAGACATGGTTGCTTATTATTATCATGAATTTAGCAAGTTGAACAGTATGTAGTTTTAGAGATTTTATTTTGTTATTTTTTGTGTATCACACGTTCGGAATTTCGGAATTCGGATAGAAATAGGTTAGGGTTGCAGACGTTCCAACCCGATATATTACGTTTTAAGCATTGTGTAACTGTAAGTCATTTAATGTTTCATATAATATATCAATATTTATTAGCTACATTATGAGAAAGAAACTTTTAAATCAAGATGAATTTACAACAGATCAGTAAACCGTTATTTTAAGGCCTTTGTGAAGTAATTGTTTTGAGTTTATGAAAAATCTAAAAGGAAATTATTATAGCGTTATGTATAAAATGCGATGCTGTTGTTCTGGAACTGGAACGCTACACGAACACAGAAGTGTCATTTTTGACACTGGCATATAATTTGTTCCTTTTCACGTAACAAAGGCGTCAATACATCCCATCCTTCGACACTGGGACATAAAAGACTTATCTAAGAAATTTGTAGATAACAGCGAATCAATTTTCACGAGTCCCCCTGACCTAGGCCAAATATTTTTTGATATTCGGATAGCTCATGCATGACCTGACCATACATACCATAACAGATAATATAGACAAAAAACGCTCTGTTTCAGTAATCTTTCTAGTTTCTTAGTTTTTTTTTCTCTTTTTTTGTATATATGTGTGTGTATGTATATATATATATATATATGTATGTGTATGTGTATGTATATGTATACATACTTTATCTTTTTTATCGTGCTTGTTAGTGATCCTAAGATTTCTATTACTTATTATGTTTCTATCCGTGAGAACCTGTAATTGGCTGTATGTTTCATTTTAAACTGTTATCCATTTGTTATAGCTGTTGGTTCTCCTATCAATAAATAAATAAATAAATAAATAGATATGAGCAAGGCTTTTGATCTCGTTACTACTACACACTACTAGATAAATGTGAGCGCTACGGCATCAGGGGTCCAGCGTTAGAATGGCTAAAAAGTTATCTACGCAATAGACAACAGTGTGTGGAAATATCCCATATGAATGATAAACTCGTTGCGATAACATACAAATCGTTATTTAAACACAATGGGTCTGGAGTACCCCAAGGAAGCATCCTTGGGCCTCTTCTCTTCCTTCTATATATAAATGACTTACCAAATATAACAAGCCATAAATGCGTACTATTTGCAGATGACGTGTCAGTAATAATATCGGAAAATAATAAAACATTACATCAACAAGAAGTAAATCAAACTATCAACAATATAATAAATTGGCTAAATGAAAACAACTTATTTTTTTTTTTATCTAAAACAAAATTCATTCAATTTGCAAACTATAAACAAAACCCCCCAAATATTAATTTAAACCATAATAACGAAATAATTAACAAAGAAAATAGTATAAAATTTTTAGGTCTAACATTAGATGAAAATTGTAATTGGGGAATAGGTACATATTGAAAACCTATGTAAAAAAAATTACAGATTTGTATACACACTAAGAGAACTACGTAAAACAGCGAATGAAGAAGCTGCACTTCCAGAGCACAGGTGTGAGTACTATGTACTAAAGAGCTACCATTTACCGGGTAATAATTTTTTTATTGACTTGAATTTGCCCTGGCGGCTGTGAGTATGTCATGCTCACTCAAATGTCTCGCTGATGGTGGCGCGTGTGTTGGATCATTTAGCTCCCTTCAAAATGGTTGAGCTGAATGGTGCTGATCCATACGTCATGTTCGTGAACGGGCGCCGTCAGTTGGGACTGGTCAACTCTTAGCGGCCATGGCTGATTTTTAATTTTTGAATTGTTCTTTGTTTTTATCTTTGTATTACGGACGCTTCTAACGTGCACGTCTTTCTACATTGTTCTCACATGTATAATTTCAACATGAATGATGTAACCAATACTTTGTAACAATTTATTTTATTTAAAAGAGTGTCCGTGGAGTTTCTTGCCCGTTCTTCTCCATAGGTACCTACTACGCTTTGGAATGGGCAACTAGCTTCATATTTTTGACTGACCGATTCCTTGACAATTCAAAAGTGCCTGTAATGGTTTACTTAATTGAAATAAATGATTTGAGTTTGAGTTTGCACTCAACGCCTATCACGGCTACGTAGCGTCAGTATTGAGGTACGGCTTACTCAAATTCAAATTTAAAAGTCATTTATTCAAACTAGGCTGAGAATCAGCACTTTTCGAACGTCAAAATTACATAAGACAGTCCCCCAAAAACGCCCACCCTTCACCACTTCCTAGTGCTTAAGCTGGGAAGAAGAAGTGGCGCAACAAACTCCCCAGCAGCACAGCTGTCTGTTCAGTTAGAAAAACTTGATTCTATATAATAATGCTTTAATGCAAAAATAATTTACATAAGCACAAATTGCAATCAACTCATAAAATAAAAACATTTTAATGAGTAGATTATGTCAACAATAAATGAAAACAAAATTTAAAATAAATTGACTTACAGTCAAATAAAATAATCCAACTCCTATGGGGTAACTCGTCACATATCCAAATAGCATTCATAGCGCAAAAAAAATGCTTGAGAGCAATAACTGGGGCGCCTCCATATGAGAGTTGTAAGCCAATTTTTCAAAAGTTGAAAGTTTTAACGCTAGCTTCTATTTATATTTTAGAAATAGCCATATTTGTTAGGAAAAATTCACACTTCTTCTCCACAGTAACCGAAAACAATAGATTTACAAAAACGGACCCCACCAAGCTAAAAAACCTATTTTGTAACAGCGCTCTCCACTACAGAAACAGCTACCTTATGTCCATAAAAATTTACAACCATATTCCAAAAGTAATAAGAGAACTACCATTTAATGACTATAAAAGAAATTTAAAAACATGGCTTCTCCAAAATAATTTTTATACATTAAAATAATTTTTTGAAAATAAGGGTTTTACACTATAGATTTATTTAGTTTTATAATACTTACAAAAAATGTTGTTGTTGTGTTTTATCTTAATTTTATATTATAATAGAGTCTAAATGTTATGTCTATAGTCCTAAGTTTTTTGTATTGTTATTAGAGTTTATGTAGTAATAAGTTAGGTTTTATAACCATGTAAATGTAAATATTCGTATGCCGCTTTTAGCGGCGGATATGTCCTGAACATAACTATACCTAACCAACTTGTACGTACCATATCCTACGAATAAATGTCTTCGTCTTTGTCTTTACATGAATATGAATTAAAAATCTCGACTAATTAAAAAGTTAGCAACAACGCGAAATTTCGCGGGTATTCTGGTTTTCACACTTTGAGAACCTTATTGTAATAATTCGGTCTGCAGCATAATTTATTATGTGAACATTCTCTGTTCTACATGACCTCCTTTTCGTGAATAAGCTTTGTGGTTCTGTATTTACAGACGCAAGTTCAGCGATGTTCAATTTTCTTTTCTTTTTCATTTTGGACCAGTCACATCCTGCCAAGGCCGTTAATTCCCAACTGCCCCCTTCGAGTTTTCCATCGGGGTGGTGAATGGCACTTATTTAGTGTCATCTGCCCTATTCACAATTATAGTTAAGTGGTCGATTCTGATAACGCACTATGCGTGCGATGTCTTATAAATAACAATAGAAATTGATATAAAACATCGCTAGATATCACAGCAATAAAAATGAATGGCAAATATCTTAAACATTAACTAACGAAACATCTTCTACAATGATATTAAAAAAATGCATAATGCTTGTTATTTTTTTAACCATGCCTTTGTTTAGCTTGTGGTGCCAACCTTCCAAAAAAGCCATCTTAGATTGTTGTAAAAGTAATGTGACTTTACCATTAAAGAAATAGACAAGTTTAAAATATTGTTTTAATATTTTCTAGCCATGTAAATAGTTTGAATAATGATTTACTATTTTAAATAAAAGCTCCATAATATTTGTCATTATTTTACTTAATTTTCACATCAATAAATATCGCACGCATAGTACGTAATGAGAAACGACCACCTTACTATAATTATGACGGGGTGGTAAATACCAATAGTTAGTGCCAGCCCAACACAGACTAGTTAGCTTCAGCCCAACCACCACCCCAGTGGCAAGCTCGAAGGGGCAGATGGGAATAAACGGCCTTGGCAGGATGTGACTGGTCCAAAATTATTTCACAGAGTGGTATTTTTCACAGATTGTAAAAAATACCACTGTGTGAAATATATCAGTCAGTAACATGGCTTCTAGCCGAATAAACAACAAAACATTTTTATTAAATTGATTTATTTAATTTACATTTATCTAATACTTCAAATATATTCAAAGATTCTCCATTAGGGATCCCATAGCCATTATCTAAGCCGTGAGGGTTGGATGGTGTCGTGCAGTTAAGATTTGACTCTTTTCTTAATACTTGGTCCACTTCCACTGCTGTGAAGAACGCGACTGATAGTGGCAGATCGTTTATTCCAACTCTGAAATAAGAGAAAAAGAGAATGAAAGATTATTGATTAACGTGTGTATTCACTAGAAGGGGCCAAATGTCCCGCGACATGTGGTCTCCAGAGACATCGCCTGAAATCACGCGACGTCGCCCTACTTCCAAAGACGACATCGATAAAGATGCGAGACATTTGTCCCCTAGTGAAAATATGAATGAACATATCTTATGGACGACCAAAAAAGTATTTTGCCATAGTGACATTTTAACCCCCACCACAGAAAATAAATAGTAAAATTTTACCTTTGTGAACAAAACGCTCTCGTCAGTAAGTTCGTAACTTGCAGCGCCAACGCAGTTTCATATTTGCATTCATCTGTCGCTAGGTATCTGACCTCGTCGTGGAAACTTAGACAAAATCTGTAGGGGAAAGAAAATTAAGTCAGAATAGGAAATTAGAATTAGCAGTAGTTTCAATTCATGTATTACTTATTAGGACTATTATCGGTGTAGTCCTAGCGAAGCGTTTTCAACGTTGTGCACGTTGAAATAAAATCTAAAACGATTAAACTTAACCACGTGCCGTGCAATGCAAGCTGTCAAATTATAAAATAAATAAATAGTCTGTGAAATGTCACGAGTGAATTACAAATGAACAGGGTCATTTGTAATATGTATATGTAGTAGGTACGTTCAACATAAGAAAACCTTAACCATACTTATAACCAGGGACCGAAAACCTTTATAATTACAAGTATCGAAGAATTTTGGTTACTTCTACGACTAAGGTTACCGCTATCTGGGTAACCAAGAAGAAGAAACATGTTGCCTCTATTTAGGTTACCGTTTTAATACCGGTTACACACACACAGGCGATGCGCGCCCTTTGACTAATGCCGACGGCACGTGTGAGATAGAGGTAATTTTTATTTTAATGCTAGTTGTATTCAATTTAAGGTAACCTAGTTAATTGACTCTGGCGTGGCTGCGGAAATGCATTATAAAATACAATAGACGACGTATATTAACTTTTTTCTATTTTCTTTTTTCACTATTGTAATTTTTAAGGTAACCTTTAAATATACCTGTTAAAAATATAAATGTTGTACCCGAAAAAAATACCCGTATTGATCAGACCGGTTTCGGTCCCCGCTTAGAACCTCAACCTTGTCAAATTATACATTGCAAATGGCGACGACAAAAATGCGACGGTTCAGGTATGTACAGCAGCAACAGCCAAAATAATATGTTGGTCGCCATAAGGGCTATTTTTGTCTGCCTGTAGCCGCATCGTAATTTCAATACCGCAGAATGACTATCACCCATTTTATCAGCTTGATGTCAAAACGGCATTGGTCAAAGGTGTATTCTATTTTGATCTTTGTTATCAATTGATTCAATATTCTTTTCTATGCAATAGTCTGCTCAATGTCGTAGCTTCAGAAGGTCTTGTGTCCTGACTTGATAAAGGAAAGAATTTGAAAATTGACGAAGATATAAAAAACTTAACTGTACCTGGCTTCCGGCGCGAGATGTGCCATGCTAACCAGCATGAGATGCAAGAAGTCGGCCGCAGCACTCTGCACTGCCCAGTTGAGTCTTGTGCCTCCCCACCGGCCTTGTGCGTGCTCTAATGCACGAGACAGCCGACCTGACAGAAACGCTGTGGACGGGCCCTCGGAATCTAGGGAACAGGAATTGCTACTTAACTTACATAAAGAAAGAAACGAACAAAAAAAATTAAATAAAACTACAATTATCACAAACTAGCTTTCGCCTGCGGCTTCGCGCGGACGTCGGAAAATATCCCACGGGAACGTACTAACCGGCTATCTAATTACGCAACACATTTTCGTTGACAATTCCGACTAATCTGTTTCAATTTGACAGGTCAACAACATTCATTGTGTTATTTACGTTGTTAGTAGATTTTGTTTTCGAACGTACGATGCAATGGATTAGCAATCTGTTTCAAAAAGATTCAGATTCTGATTGTTCGTCTATTACGTAATTAGGGTACGGGATTACATACCTAATAGCCGAGGAAAAGGTCATTGACTTCTACCGCTTCGCCCCCGCGTTGCCGTCAACCATAACTACTTTGTTACGCGTAGTTTTGAATGTGTGATATCTTTTTTATTGGATAAGATAAGTCTGTTTTGTTGAACTTTTTAAGATAAACAATCCTGTAGATCCTAAATTTTATGTATCTTTACGGTTTACGCGGCGCACGCCAGTAAAGCTCCCAGTCGGCATGATTTTTTCCGACTTCTTCAACAATAATCGTCATATTTTAAGCCAATTTACACAAAACCTTAATTAATTATACACCAAAACTTTCCTCATAAACTACTCCGTCCATTGGTGAAAACCGTTTGAAAATCCGGTCGGTAGTTTTTGAGTTTATCGCGTTCAGACAGACAGACACGGCGGGGGACTTAGTTTTATAATATGTAAGGATTTTTTATTATTTTCTTTATTTCTTTCTTTTCTTTCTTTCTTTTCTTTCTAACGATATTTTCCTTCACCGATCAGTTGCTCAAGACAAGCGTGGTGATCAATGCTCGTGCCCTCTCTGTATGGGGACTGGGGAGAGGCATTTACCCTGCAGTGCTAATAAGCTGCTTTATTTTAAGTATTTATTATGCCAGGAGTGGGACAGAGTAGGCTAACAAAAAAAAAAAAAAATATTATTATAGAACTTAAATATCTGTAGAGTGTTTCTCTGATGACGCAGATGCTTGGAAATGTTTTGTTTGATTGTTCACGCATTAAATATGAAATAAAAAAAATAAAGAAACATATAACTTTGACTGAGCAACATTAGCAATTAATTGAAAAAAAAAGGGTTTTATTTTTTAAAAACCTTAAAGTTACAATGTTAGACTTCGTCTAAGACAAATTTGGCTTAATTTGTTCTAAATGTTCTAACCTATGTTCCCCTTAAAGCTGCACCCCACACCCATCTCCCAAACACCCTGTTAACGTAAGCTATTACTGTACCAGCGATTTCCTCCAACTTGTTGAACATATCTGACTCAGTGCCTCCGATCCACTTGGGCTTGTCGAACATGTCCTCCACTTTTTTTCCGCTCATCTTCGCGAGGCGCAACGCTTGATACCCAGTCATCTCTACTACCTGAAATTTTGACGAGTATCTACTTAATAAAAGTACACAATTCATTCATTCACTGACATACAACGCACGGCTTAAAAAATTTTTAAGCCGTGCGTTGTATATCAGTGAATTAATGAATCGTGACTTTAGAAGCATATTGGGTATTTTTAATAAAAATACCCAATATGCTTCTAAAGTCACGAGAAGCTATACATTTTGTTGACAAAGAACTTCTACTAAGTTAGTTACGTAGCAATCATCTAATGTTTTGTAGTACTGGAACTAAGACGCGTTCAGTACCACAAAACATTAGACGACAGCGCTATCGCTAAAATATAACCCGACCAAGTGAAATTGCTCGTTAATTTCGAATTACACGTATATTACTATAAGTTGATTGTATTTGGGACTATTTGTTGTTGATTGAATTGTCGCTACGTTACTTAGTAGAAGTTCTTTACTTACAAAAGTTGCTGCTTTTCGTGACTTTGGAAGCATGGAATTTTGCACAAGTTCCTTATTCAGGGTTATTGTTGGCAGAGGTCATTTGCAACCAAATGACCCCGTATGACCCATATGCAAATGTCAAGCATTTTCGAGTAATTTTGTATTTTAAAATGAATGAAATAAAATGTCAAATTACTCGAAAATGGTTATACATAACGTTATACAATTACCCTGTATAACGAAAGTGAACGTTACGAAAATTCGTCCCCTAATGCTCAACACACACAAAGTAGGTGCGTGTAGGGCGCGGGTCGGAACGGGAGTACGGCGGGCTTGTATACATTGGAATTTCTTGTATTATATCGATGTCAGCACACTAAAAGTGTGCGCGGCTCCCGCTCCCGTCCCGGATGCTTTTCGGGAGTTTTGAGTTTGTATAGAAGTTTGTCATTTCTGCCGATGGGAAATACATTCGGGCACACGGCTTGTTACGAAATAAATTATGTAAAAGCGGTTGTAGAGGAACACACTGTTTATTAAAGGATTACCGGCTAATAACCAGTACCCCAATTGCGTATCACAGTTTCAATCAATCCGAAAGTTTTTGAAGGAAATTCTTAATCCATCTGTGCATGACCCCGGAACGGTATCATTCCCGGGTCGAGCAAAGTGTTATTGGGTTAACGCAATAACGAGGTCGATTATACCTGCTCATCCAAATCTTCTTCCATAAACCCTTCCATGTATTGCCTCTTCAGTTGGTACACGCGCCTGCCTTTAGTCGAGGTGAACATTTTAGCCGCCTTGCTCTTCGCCTCGGATATAGTCATGGTAGGATTGAACTGCTTGAGCAACCTCTCTGCAAAGTTCTGGCCGGCGCCTGAAAGTAATAAAAAAAAAAAAAAAAAAAAAAAAAAAAAAAAAAAAAAAAAAAAAAAAAAAAAAAAAAAAAAAGTAAAGTAAGTAAATAATAACATAATGTAGTTAATTGACTCAGGCGTGAATTTGCGGAAAACCATTATAAAAAAATAAAATAAAAACCTTTATTTACTCAAATTAACACAACAACCTTGCACAATTCAGTTACAAATAAGCAGTAAAGGTAGGTAACATTTTTGTTTGGTAAGTATCGGTGCTTATTATGGTTGTTACACGGAACTGATTCACTCTGCTCCCCGTACTAGTTTAAACTGTATTACGGTGGAACAGTATTCCTCGTTCTCTGTAAATTTACTTATACGAGGGCTGCACTAAAAGTATCGGGAATGGAATATTTCCACTGTTCCTGTCATATTAAAATCTTTTTAATTGAAAACTCCTTGGTTTTAAAACTCGAATACCATTTATTTATTTTTAAAAAGATTCTCGGTCTTGTCACAAGGTTTTGTCAAACTTGTTTAGTCGTTGAGAAAATGGAATTGACTCGAGAAAATTCAAGAGCGATGATTTATTATGACTTTCGAAGTGGTATAACACAAAAACAGTGTGTTGACCGGATGATTTCTGCATTTGGTGATGAAGCCCCATCCAAAACCACAATTTATCGCTGGTTTGCTGAATTTCAACGTGGACGTGTCAAGCTCAGTGATGATCCCCGTCAAGGTCGTCCAAAAACTGCAGTCACCCAAGAAAACGTTGATGCTGTGCGTAAGCTGATTGAGGAAGATCGACATGTGACATACCGCGAATTTCAGGCAACTTTAGACATTGGCATGAGTCAAATACAAATAATCTTGCATGAACAATTAGGTGTAAAAAAGTTGTTTTCCCGATGGATACCGCATTCGCTCTGTGAAGAGCAAAAAGCGGCTCGCGTTACTTGGTGCGTCAGAACTCTCGAAAGATTCCACGCAGGATCCTCAAATGCTGTATACAACATTGTATCAGGTGACGAATCCTGGATATACGCGTACGAACCCGAAACAAAAAACCAGTCACGAGTTTGGGTGTTCGAAAATGAGTTAAAGCCAACAAAAATTGTACGTTCACGGAGTGTTGCAAAAAAAATGGTGGCCACGTTTGTCTCCAAAACCGGCCATGTTACGACTATTCCTCTTGAGGGACAAAGAACGGTTAATGCAGAATGGTATGCTAGCATTTGTTTGCCACAGGTCGTTTCTGAACTCCGTAAAGAGAACTGCAACCGCCGCATCATCCTCCATCACGACAATGCGAGTTCTCACACCGCGCACAGAACAAAAGAGTTTTTAGAGCAAGAAAACATAGAATTATTAGACCATCCGCCGTACAGCCCCGACCTAAGCCCTAATGATTTCTATACTTTCCCTAAAATAAAGAATAAATTGCGTGGACAGAGATTTTCATCACCTGAAGAAGCTGTGGACGCCTACAAAACGGCCATTTTGGAGACCCCAACTTCCGAATGGAATGTTTGCTTCAATGATTGGTTCCATCGTATGGAAAAATGTGTCAAATTTCGCGGAGAATACTTCGAAAAGCAATAAATACATTTTTAAATAGTAATGTTGTGTCACTTCCTTGATTCCCGAAATTTTCAGTGCCGCCCTCGTAGTAGCAGACTTGTGACAAAATGTTTATTTTAATTGCAAAAAGGATTTTAGTTATTGATAACAAAGCAACAAACAAAGTACTGCAATTGTAAAATAAGGGAAGGTAAACATAAAATCGTGAACTTGATTTTTGTCAACTTGTAGGTGGATGTTAAAGTTGACATAGTATATGTAAAATATTTCGAAGTTAAGTTTGGTTACATTGTGTTTGGTTGTACTTTTATTAAATGTGTGTTTATTATTAAAACCAGCTGCAGAGTAAATTTAAAATTAAAATTGAATTAAAAGTAGATCGTAATTATACCGTTTATCTTGTTTAAATATGTAGAAAGTGTATGGTGTGTGAATTTATATTTTATAATTTTTTTACAATTTTTATTTTAATACTGGTTGTATTCAATTTAAGGTAACCTAGTTAATTGACTCTGGCTTGACTGCGGAAATCCATTATATAATACAATAGACGTCGACGTATATTTAGTAACTTAATCCGCTTAATTCATCTTAAAGAGTCATAATGACCCGGACACGACGTGTTGCCACGTAGATTAGTACTGCAAAAACGAGTTAAATATGAGTATTCCAAGTTCACCTTTGTTGCGATTATTTGCAGCCCCTTATCGCGCTGATAACTATCCTCGCCGAGGTGGACCGAGCAGTAACCCTATATAAGTGGGGATGTCGGGCGATGTGGCTTACACTGCATTCGGCCCTTGACGGATTTGCAACAAGTCAATCGTCATCCTGAGGATAATTCGTTGAGAGGTGAAACACGTGTCGATTTCTTACACTTTATGACTCTTTAATAACAGTTAAGCTGATTAGGTTACTAAATATACGTCGTCTATTTTATTTTTTATTACAACATCACGCCTGTATTTCCCCAAAGGGTTATACAGAGGTGTACTTACAGTACACCCACATTTCGCCAGTGATTTTTAAGTCCCATGTAATAGGGGGCGAGCCTATTGCCATCAACCGGGCACAAGTCCAAACTCCAGGCTGCTACTGAGAATTCCAGATGGAAAACCCAATAACACTTTGGCCTCATGCTCAGCAGTAGCAGTTGTGACCACTATACCAACGAGGCAGTCTCGTAATGCCGAAGTGACTTCAAAATCTTTAGGCTGTGTTGCCACCAGAGATGAGCGAGGATGCATAGCGAGGGATGTGAACTAACCAATAACATCGCTTCACTGTCATAGTTTCAGCTAAGCTAGCGTTGTTGTTGGTTAGTTTCACACTCAGCCCTCGCTACGCATCCTAGCTCAACTCTGGTGGAAACACAGCCTTAGGCCGAAAGACATTAGTCGGTCGCTAAAATATGCGAGAACCCCCAATTTTAGTAAGCGTAAATTGGTTACCGACAAAATGCGACCGACATGTCTGTCGTTTATCGTCGTGTTCCTCGGCATGTTCTAGCTTTGTCTATGAAAGGACCGACAATAATCGGATTGTCGGTTATACTACTCCGATTTTTATAGGGCCAGCTGATATGTTGAGTTTCGAGACGTCTAACTAATATTATAAATTCTAAAGTGAGTTTGTTTATTTGTTACGCTTTCACGCTAAAACGGCTGAACGGATTTGGATGAAATTGGGCACACGGGTACACCATGACCTGGAGAAGGACACAAGTTATCTTTTATCCCGATATTTCCAAGGGATCGAAACTTATGCGGGTGAAACCGCGGGGCGTAGCTAGTAACAAATGAATAAATATTAGGTCCCCACTTATGAAATCAGCGTTTTGTATGGAGAATTTTAAAGAAGTTGCACTTTTCATACTAACATTTTCTTAATTTATATAACAACCATGAACACTAATGTTTTAAAACATTTATGCACTAATGTTTCAAAACTAAGATAACGTAATATGCCACTTAGATTAAGCGACAAAAATAAGTTTTGGCTAAGTAGTACAAATAGTGGTCATTTCTGCTAACAAAATGAGGAGTCATTGTTAAGGTATTTTTAATGTTTAGAAAACTATAAGTAATAAGGTTTTTTACTATTGGTAGTTGTCTTTGATAGTCATTATTCGATATAATACCAAGCAATTGATGAATATTTTAAATCATAGAAGTGACGAGCTTCTCTATTTGTGAGAAAAAATCGCCAATTTCATAGGTGGGAACCCAATATTAACAAAATCTCTCACCATAAATCCTCGCATAATTAATAACTTTAGCGTGATCCCTGGACACGGCGGCCGCGGTCGCAGTGAGTGAATGCAGGTCAGTCTTGCGACTCTTGTCTCCTGCCAACACCGCCCAGCCGAAGGCACTGCCGCCGCAAAGTCCCAGGGTACTATCACCTAGGAGTGCTGCTATCCATAATTCCTGGAAAATGTGAGAAATTTTATAATATGGATGACGACTAAATTTTTTTTTAGTCCGTCTTTGTGATTATAAAAAAATATTAGACACGTATTTATTTTTATATGTAGTTATGATGAAACTTATACGGGATTCTCGGGGGCTATTTCTCCGCTAAATACTGCTAAACTCTAAACTTTTTCTTACGTTATGACGTCATACATGTTGTGGCGGTATCTGACAGTAATACATACGGTACCTGTGAGTCGACGTCAGCGCCTACGAACTTGTGTCCGGGCGGCGCCTGCACCATGGCACGCAGCTCGGAGCCCACGCGCTCCTTATGAGCGTTGCTAGCTGTCATCCATGTTGGCTCGCTGGCACTGAACAAAATTAAAGATGTCTTATCATTCGCCGGGTATTTGTTAGTCATGTGCGTAGCCAGGACTGGAAGGACTATTATGGACCGGAGTTTCTTGCCCGTTTTTCTCCATAGGTACCTACTACGCTTTGGAATGGGTATCTACCTTCATCTTTCTGACTGACCGACCCCCTTGACAATTCAAAAGTGCCTGTAATTGGTTTATTTGAAATAAATGCTTTGAGTTTGAGTTTGAGTTTATCGAACAATCCCGTTTTGTATCGTCATTGTGTACAATGCACAAAAATGCAGTCTTTGATATTGTTAAAGTTACACTAGAAGTACATTGAAAAGTGAGCTTTTTGGGGGCCTGGCCGTCCATATTAAAATTTGACGTTCGAAATAGTATTTTATCTATATTTTTTTTACTTTATTTAATTTATTTATGATTAATTTGGATGTGTAAAATCTTTCCTCTCGCTTTCCTGACCCTGCAATCTGTGGGAGTGATTTCGTGAAAAGGGACGGAAGGGTGTAACAGGAAGCCGGGGAAGCGCGCACTATTTGATTTGACCAATGAGCGCGCGATATTCATTTTTTTTCAGGATATATTGTTAATGTTGCTTATTACCAAGGTGAGATGTCAGATGTTACACATCACATGCAACTACTGTAAGGATCGCCCGTTTTTTTTTCCTTGCCTTTATTTGAATTTAGCGTCGTGTCACTCACCGTCTCGTCAGCGTTCCGCAGACCACAACCTGCGGTATGATAGCGCCATACTTCTTCAAACCACCGCGCAGTGCCGGCGGCAGGAGTTCGTCCGGTAACCAAACCACTTGCTGGCTCAGTATACGCTCCCTATTGTTACGCCAATACGACATCATACGACCGAATGTTAGCACCTACGCAACAACGAAACAGGTCAAGGTCAAAAATGAGTCATGTCTGTTCAAATTATTGTTTCCAAATGACGTTATTTCCAGTTAAATAAATATCAACTTTAACACTGTGTAAATTAAGTTGATTTCAGATTGACTGGAATGAAAATGTCATAGAAAATATTGGAGTTGTAGCGGAAACTAAACTTTATGTACAGGTATTAAAGTTATTTTTCCTTTGTTCTTACCTTTTCAGCTTCATTCCCTTGAGCTGAGAGCACGTTTTGGCTGAACATCTCTAAGAAGTCCTTAGCTAACGGATTGCCCACTTTGTATTTTGGCCCGTCCTTATGTGGCAATCGAAGGAAATGACAACACCCTGAAAATATTAATGACTGTACACAGTAATATCTCTCAGGCAGGTTACCTCACGATGTTTTCCTTCACCGTTTTTCAAATGAATCCGAAAAATCACTGTCATAGTTACTTTAAACTATGAATTTATTTTCTTTTGGTACGATATTAATTAAAAATGGTACAAATTAAATTATTTAGCGAAACTCCGTAGACGTGATGGACATCGATATTTAAATAGGAATGATAAATCAAACAAGATTTTCTTTGATATTTTTTTATTTCAAGATATTATTTTTGTGGTCCGACCGCTGGTAATGTCGTCACTATTGAAGTCTGAGTTGAGAAAATGTGTTTTTTTTTTAAATTCTAATTCAGTAAACATCACGCCTGTGAAGTTTAGACAAAAAAAACCTGATATTTAAAGTAACTTCACCACCTACGGTCGTCGACCCCAAAAATAAAACCATCAAATCAATTCTTGTCTTTTGTTTTATCATGTTTAGATATAACCATCATTTCTGAGAAATATTGAAAAATAATTAAAAAATATACAATATAATTGGGCGTTTACCTTGAACTTCTATCCCGCACCACACTCCTAGGCCGTGGTACTGGTTAGCAGCTGCCTGCTCGTCTTTCTTCTTCCTAGCGTAGTACGCACGCCTGCCTAAATCTTCCTGTCACAACGTAAACAACATGTAAAAAAACCAACCCTGTCCGATCCTTGACGGTGTTGTTAAGTATCGTACTGACAGTATATCTAGGTATGCGAAAATTTTCAGGACCAAAAAAAAAAATCGCCACTTTTTTTTTTCAAAGGGGAATTTTACCGGGCTTCCTACTTGGGGCGCCGTTGTTTAGCGACTGTCTACTAGTCATAACTTATGACCTCTTTTGAAAACTTGCTAATTTTTAATGGATTTCGGGTAATGTTGGTACTAAAAATGTTTATTTTAAATAGCGATAACTTTTTTATTTTACAATTATAATTAGATATTTTTTTTTTACTTTTTGGTAAAGTTTTTGCAGTAGGTACTATCGAAGAACTTCATATCTAAGCAGTTTGAAAAACAAAATCCCGTGAACACGATGACCACAACTGTTACCGCCCCGGTTCTATAGCTGCCGAGCGCTGCAAGCAGAAATAGTCCTTACGGTGTATAGATATGAACTTCTTCGATGGTACCTATTTGCCCCTTTCGGATCGAACAGGTTTTTTTTTTACATATTGTATAATGCATGATCATTTTTTTCATATTATAAAAATGTATCTGTCTCCTAAGCAAGCTTTTTGTCTGACCCCAGTTGTTATAGCCAACAACTGGCGCCCAACAAAACGGCTGTCACGGTATGATTTCTTAGGAAAGTATAACCCGACTACATTTGATAGTACCAGTTTACAAGAGACTTTCAAAGATTATCTCTAACTCTTATGGCATACGCTGACAGCCAATCTATACCACATTCTATCTACACTGCTACAAGGATTTTTTGGCGCTCAAATGACGTTGACAGGGGGACGCTTTTGGTAGCGTTGTTTTGTCAAATGTCACTTGAAAATAGAAATGTAATAAAAAACAAGATGGCGGCGTTAGTTCTGATTTTGAACACGCGCCAAAATAACCTCTACGGGCAAAATCGTGCGATTTGGCGCTCTACGGGATAAAATAACGTTAAAACCTCAGATAACTATGATTCCCATCCATGACACCATGACAGGAGGATGACATGCATGAGGGTCCTCCTGCCAGAGGAGGATCAAGATGATCATGTTCAACAAAAGTTATATTTTCAAATAGGCGGCTAATATCTCACCTCAACAGTCTTAGGCAGCATATACACATCGGGTTGGTACTCAGTATTCTTGCTAAATGTCAAAGGGCAGGTTTGCAACAGTTCTTCTAAAGGAACCAGTGGTTCCTCCGCATCTTCACTGCGATTTCGGCTGTAAGGAACGAGGAAGCCCCACCCTTCTGATTTGATGTAATGGAGGGGGTAACCCTCCCAGGATAGGCGAAGGAGTTTTGGTGTTATCTAGAATGGTGATGTATGTATTATTTAAAAGCCATGTGCCCGATGGTATTTCCCATCGTCAATAATGATGAACTTCCACATAAACTTTCATCAGCTAAGTTGAGCAGCAGCAATTTTCACAAGTCCTTTAGTGCTCAATTTCGTAACGCGTTAACGTTCGTTTGCCTTAACAAACGAAGAATCTGTTTCTCAAGCTCGATGAGTCATATTTACGTTCAGGTGTTCTTAATAATTACTGTATTATATTGTATTTATTAAATATAACAAAAGTTTAAAAAAAATATTATTAGTTCTAAAGACACTTACTTGCATACTAGTCGTAACGTGATTGGCTCCGGGCGTCCAATCGGGGTCTTTTCCGGGTTTAGTACATAACTTCCTGTACCACGCCGGGTATCCGGCCAAATACGGCCGTTTGACCGGTAACAGTTCGCCTAATTCAAACAGATGTTCAAACTCTTTGCTTAATTCTTCAACAGATTTCTCATGTTTTTTTGTGTTTCTAGCCTCAAAACATCTTATGTAGTCCTCATTTAAAACTTCGAACGTTTTTAAATCGGGCTTTACATTTTCATTCTTGGCTGTTTGATCATGCGTCACCGTAATTCCATTTTCAAAATCATTGGCCGTTTCAACCTCCTTTTCATTCTCTGGAACTTTTTTCTTTTTCGTGGTTTGTTTTTTTAATTTTAAGGTCTGTACCGACCAGTCTTGGTCCCACATCCACAAGTCTTTTTTGTAAGAGTTATCAGCCATCATCCTGCAAGCCTCATCAGCTTTAAGAGATAGTAACTGTCGAGATTCTAATTTTAAATCTTCGAATACTGTTTCAGCTGAGTCTATGTATTGTAGCCAGTTGGAGTTGACTGGTAAGTAGGCAGATCCTGTTAAGCGAAAGTGAGTTTTATTTTAACTGAATTTAAGGCTGAAAGTCGCATTTTCTACGGCAGCAGTTTCCTCAACTCGTCGTGTGACGCACCTAAGTGACTCACGCATCTAACATGTAGGATAAAATTTGACAGCTTCGGGTAAAAAAAATACCTTTTTTGAATAGAAATTCTCAGTAGCAGCCTAGCAGCAAATCAAGAATTTTCCGAAGTCTTTCCCATAGTTATCTACTTTTCCCTATACATTGCCTTTCCCGACCAATCTCCTATAAACGCTTAAAAATTGTTAAGATTAGTCATAGGAACGTAATTTTAGCGTTAAATGTTTGAGGCAGGGAGTCCAGGGCAGTTGCCCTCCCTGACCACCTCGATGTGCACCTGTATGAGCATATTACCTAACTCCAGCATGCCTGCCAAGGTAACAGGGTGCGGGAACCTCTGTAAGAACAGCGGCAACAGTTCCTTCAATACGTCGTGTGTCGCAATGACGTCATTAGCGCAGTAATGCATCAATGCCTGGAAGTGGTCGTGGACATCCTGCATCGTTCCTTCCACGAATATATCTCTGGTTTGCTTGTCTATGGCCGTGCCGCAGTATAGTTTGTGGACCTGTGTAGTATATTACAAAATTATCCATATTAATATTATTCATGCAAAAGTAACTGTCTGTCTGTTTTTACGCTTTTTTACGCCATAATGGCTGAACGGATTTGGATGAAATTTGGTCTCAACAGGCGTGGCAACGTCTGGTGCGGCCTATCACTTAATGGCCCGCGCGGACTGGCGGACGAGACGGCAGAGGAGTTTAAATGTATCAATTGAATTTAATACTTATCCCATCGAAATAAGGTATATATTTCAATGATCGGTGATCGAGGTTGGAGCATCACAGCGCAAAAACATGTCCTCCGCTTATCTTTTCGGGGAAAAACAGGGGTGATTATATGTTATCTTACGATAACTGAAGGGCGTTTTCCCTATTTTTAAGAACGAAGCAATCTGTCAAATATACCACTAAGTTACCGACATTTTAGACAAGTTATTGACATTAATTGTCGCTGAGATTATTGTGATTAGATTTTCAACGTTTTTAATTATGGGAATTGGTCTTCTGACTTCGTTAGATCTAGTACCTCACTAAGGTTGTTAAGCGAGCTGATCTCCATCCAGTCATCATCTGAGGGATGAGGCTCCTTGTTCTTGGCTTTCAGTACTGTTCGCTGGTAGCTGGTGACGCCGCTCACACACGTATGCATTGACATCGTGTCCATGAAACGTACACCTGTCAATAAAAAGTAATGATGAAAACACACTCGCAGCTTGGCTCACCACCTGATTGAATTAAATAGTTTGATACAAGTCTTAGGAAACATTAGCATCGTATGCATAGGTATACGAGGCTAATGTTGCCTAAAATAAAACTGTTGTAAGATCTTTTGTTAAAAGCAAACCCGGTCACGTGGTCTTCGGCATTCATTCCATACTAACGTATTCCTGTTTTCTCTCTGGTTAATGATACTATAGTTTGACAGAAACCGCTGTACCACGCTGGTATTATGTGCCCGGCGAGACGGGGGGGCAGTGCAGGGCATTAATTTGTCAACGCTCACGGCCCCCCGCCTCGCCGCGCATTCCTAAGGCGCGGTACAGCGGTCTCGGTCAAACTATAGTCCAAACATTTTTCTACGGTATAATGTATACCTACCACTACCAGTCCCTATGTTTTGTTTTTTGGCGAAACTATAAAAGAAAAAAAACTGAATCTCCATTCTCCTGTCCTATCTTTATTTTTTCTCCTTCCATACATCTCTATTACCCGTAATCACAGTAGTCACCCCCTTTCTAGCCTTATCATCTTTCGCACAATCCTTAAATCGTTTCTTCGGTCTTCCACTATTCTTATAGCCATCCGCTGATCCACATTCATACTCAAAACATTCCTTATTCTTTTTCTTTTTATCGTTCCCCAGGTACCATCGCGGATACTGGCGGTAAACCATTTTTCAACCTTATTACCAATGGAATAAGGGTGAAACGAGCGAATGCACATTCTATCCCCACTCTACCTAATTCTTTCTGTGTAAACAGGGACAGAACATTCGTTTGTTGGTATCTCTCTACTAAAATGACAAGAAAAGAATGCTCTTGCTTCTGATTCTATTAGCGTTTCGTCTAAACCAGACTATAGTGGGGAAAGAATGAGTATTACCTTCATAAAAAGGCCCCAGGATTGTACTGGGTACAATCAATATTGGGTGTCCCACCTATGAAGTTGGCGTTTTTTTTTCTCACAAATAGAGAACCTCGTCACTTCTATGCTTTAAAATATTCATCAATTGCTTGGTATTATATCGAATAATGACCATCATAGACAACTACCAATAATAAAAAACCTTATTACTTTTTCCTAAACATAAGAAATACCTTAAAAATGACTCCTCATTTTTTTTGCAGAAATAACCACTATTTGTTTTAACTTAGCCAAAACTTATTTTTGTCGCTTAATCTAAGTGGCATATTACGTTATCTTAGTTTTTAAACATTAGTGCATAAAAGTTTTAAAACATTAGTGTTCATGGTTGTTATATAAATTAAGAAAATGTTAGTATGAAAAATGCCACTTCTTTAAAATTCTCCATACAAAACGCTGATTTCATAGGTGGGGACCTAATATAATATTGGTTGAACGTCTCGTATGCTTTGAACGCGTTTAAAAAGTTGACACAAAAAATCGACACTCGAGTTTCGCGGTACGAAGAAGTATTATCACAGATTAGTACAGATGGTTCATTCCATAAAATCATTTAAATAAAAAGCGACTCTTGCTACGAGACAATAAAGTGCAATTCAAGTCAGTCGCACAGCGCTAATTACCTACAGTTATATTCACCTAGAAGCTGCCTCTCTTTCTATCGCGTAACTCTTATATCTTCTACTGAATTGGCGCGACAAGATGCGCCAGCCGCGTACTTGTAGCTTCATACCTAAAATGCGGAGTGCGCCTACTGCAATACGCTGTGGTATTGTTTAGAAAAGAAATAAAGAATAATGTATAAACCTGTCTTATCCAACCAGTACTGTTCTTTAATCTTAGCCCTGTCAAAAGACACGTTATGGCCGACCACGATCCTGTGTCTGCTAAGGTCTCCGAATGGTTTGCTGCCATCAGTCTCCAAAGGTATCAGGTCATCATAGTTTATGTTGTCAAATACTTTTTGAGGGTCGCCATTTGCGAGTGGCTTACTTATCCAGCCGTACCTGTAAAGACAGTTTAGGACTTGAAATATTTCTTAGGAGTATTATAGTCAATAGTAATTTAATAGAAAAAGCAGCATATAAATACTACAGCTCAGTATCAGGGGTATGTTGATAAAAATATCACGACTGTATTTCCCGAAGGGTTATACATAGTTGTACCTATTAGTACACCCACATTTCGCCAGTTATGTTTAAGTCCCATGTAATAGGAGGCGAGCGTATTGCTATCAACCAGGCACAAATCCAGACTCCGGGTTGCTACTGAGAAATTCCGGATGGAAACACACGCCCGACCCGAATTGAAACCAGGACCTGCTGAGCAGCAGCGCTTGAGAGCATTAGCCATAAATTCATCAATACAACTCTCTTAGTTATATTTTCAACTAAGTATAACTTAGAGAGTTGTATTGATGATATTTGGACAAGAACATTCACGCCAGTAGCACACCCCGCCGCGAAACCGTAGCAGCGAAACCGCAGTAGGTAGTTCTAATCTTGCTAATCGGTTACTGCACGCGTAGCATGACCGACGTAGAACAACTTTTGTCAACGGAAAATAGACAAAATGACAGATTGTGATTATTTAACTGTCATTTTGTCTATTCTTCCGTCGACAAAACCAGTTTCTACGGTGATCATGCTACGCGTGCAGTACAGTAATCGCGTTTAGGAAGAAGAGTGGGGAGCGTCTTCGTGGATGGCACTATCTATATTTATGTTATGGGTATTTCTTACCTGAAATAAATGGTATATTATCTAAATCTAAACTAATCCTAACTAATAATATTAGAAATGCGAAAGTGAGTTTGTTTGCTACGCGAACACGTTAAAACAGCTTAACAGATTTGGATGAAATTTGGCACATGGGTAGACCATGACCTGGAGAAGTACATAGGATACTTTTTATCCATTATCATTTGGTTTAAATAGGTTTTTATTTTTATTATTTCATTTATCTTTTATATCGATTATTTTCTTTTAAATTTTGTGAATGAGAGAACGTTGTAGACATAACAGACTGTAGATCGGTGGACCATTTAATATTTTGCCAAGTACCTGGTACTTGTTGATGGGCCTAAACTGTCCTCTCATACCTTTTAACACTGTAACTTGGAAACATTGTAAAAACCATTTACTTTTAAAAGAGTCACCGTGGAGTTTCTTGCCAGCTCTTCTCCATAGGAAACGACCAATTGGAACTGTGCACCTAGCTCCTGACAAAATAAAATAAGAATATTGGGATTTAAAAAAAAAAACAATTTTTTTAATCCCAATATTCCCACCGGATCAAGAGTTATGCGGGTGAAACTGCGGTGCGCAGCTAGTCATTAATATAATGATAATATACCATTTATTTCAAGGGATTTGGGAAGGGTTTTTTACTACTAGCACATTCCCCTTAAGTCCCTTAATAGTGCATAGTCTACATGATTGTATTCTTAATGTACATATGGTGAATCCTAGATAGTCAGCGCTGCTGCCAACTTGCTGACTTGCTAATATTTTTATTATTTTAATAAAACAAACATCAAGTACTTGTAGTACTTACTTGCCATTTGTACTTTTCATTAATTCTGTTTGTGTTTATACAGTAAAATCAAACTTTTACAGAACACTCACCATGCATCTGTAGACACCGCACAAGCCAATGTGGGCCTTTTGCCAGCAGACATAAGCACTTCCACATCAAAGATCAATGCATCATCAGGAGGACACGGCACTCTCTCTTGTGTGTCACCTGAGTACTTTGTCCAGCCTGGATCTGTGGACCATTCCTATGAAATTAAATAAGTAACAGGTTTTTTATCAGTGATATTATACTATAGCCATTGAATTCATTAGCATCTCTTCTGGTGTGAAATTATCAAAAAAAATTTTTGCTATTTTGTATGAAACTGCTGATTCTTTTAAAAATATTTATGAACACCAAGTAAAGCAAAAAAAAGTAAGAATTAAAAGATTTTCAAGCCCTGCATGCTGCGTAGCATGAAAACCATAGAAACAGGTTTTCTACGGGGTTTGTTGACGGAAGAATAAACAAATTGACAGATTGTTATTGTTTATGTCATTTTGTCTGATCTTCCGTTGACAAAACCCGTTTCTATTATGGCCATGCTACGTGTGCTGGAAGAATGGTAATAAGTTCAAAGGCAGTTGGAATTTAAACAAAATTTATGTTGTTTGTGCTTTTGTTTATTATTATTTTCTAAGTATTCACTATACCTTTGGCATTGGTGGTAACTCGCAGCCAGCCAGCTTATTTAGTAAGTCTCTGTATGGTACACTTTGTTTCTCTCCGATATTATAAAAATGTTCCACAACATCATTGCCTTCCAATTTGGGCAGTTTTAACTCTACGTCTGGCAGGTGGCTGCATTTTTTATAGTCTATGCCGTGCTTTAGGAGATTGTCTTGACAACTGAAAAATTAAGGATTTATGTTTTAAGAATATCTTTTTGCTATTTTTAGCAAAACAATCTGTGAAAGCGGCGTGATGTTATGTACGCAGAATAGGTCACTACGGCTCGTCATCGCTTACACTTGACTATTAAATAAAATAATCTTAAAATGATCCAACAAAAACAATTGTGTTTACCTTTTTATAACCTGTGTATCTACGCTCTGACTAGGGTTTTTGAACAACTGCTCGTAAATGTTTTTTGAAATCATTTGTATATTGACCTCATTGACTCTAAATTCCTTAGAATCATTAGTAATATTATTTTCTTTTGTAACTTTTTCTGTTTTGAGGTTATCATCCTTATTTTTTGTATTCTTCTTGATTATTACTACTTCACTGGAGGGCAGTATGTCACCATAAAATCTATGACTACTGTTTCTTAATTTACATATGTTTTTATAAATGATTTGGTTCGTACTTCTCATTTTTTTTTTTTTATCAACAATATACAAACATTCGCGGGCTCTCTGTCAGTGTTGTTGACATAAGTGGTTCTGTTCAAAAACTCACTTAAACATAGTGTCGTATCGTTCGGAAATAAGGCAAATTCTAAATAGGTCTCAACTATGGCTATCTATGAATTTGAATAGTATGAATCACTACAATCACTGACAAGATTGAGTACATGATAAGAGGACTAGAGGTACATTGAACATGATTTAATCACAAATAATTATCACTTACTAATATTATTCACTAGCGACCCGCTCCTGCTTCGCACGGTATTTACCACTTGACAAAAAAATTTAGATTTCTTAGGTAAACGTAACTTTAATATTAACATATTATACACGTAAACCTTCCGGAATATATTCTCTAAACGATGGTAAAAACCTCAACAAAATCTGTTGCGTCGTTTAGAAGAACAACGCGGACAAACGTGAAAAGAGACTTTGTTTTATAATAATATATATGTAGATGATACCAATCTGGAGCTAGTATAGCACTATTGATTAAATAGTGTGTGCATGTCTGTTTACAATTTTTTTTACAGATTTACTACTTTATCAGTCTACAGTCATTTGTAGACATTCATAGAAACGATTAAATTGAAACAAAAAGGAAATACTTTACTTTGAAGAATATTAATTTATTGTAGTCAAAACAAATACATAATGCTACATAATTACTTTTTAATACCTATGATTATTAATAATGCAAAATAGACAACTTGTAAATAACATAATATGGTGCTTCTTAAATCTATGGAATGTATTTTAAATGATTAGTTAGTTCTTAGTTGGTAGTCTCCATTCTGTGTGATATACCGCACCCAAGGTAAAGCTTGATATCCACTCTTTTCAATAATCTTCAAGTATCTCACTTGAATACCAGAAGTTGTAAAGTAAGGGATTTCAAATTTAACTTGAATTGGTGGTTTTCCATCAATTTCTTCACACTCAACAGATGGCAAACCAAAGTGAGCTCTCATCAAGTACTCTTTGCCTCCAGGGAAAGACTTTATAGACCAGGTGATGGCATTCTGTTCAGGAGTGTACTTCACACTGCCAATGGTAGTCTTGAACTTTGGAGAGTCAGCATCAGCTGGGACGGGAATAATAATCTCAACATTGTTAGCAGTGGAACGCCTCTTGAACTGTGACTTGGCCTTGATCATGTACTCAACTCGAGAGTGGGCATGGCGCTCAATGACAGACTCGATCCAAATCAAAGGTTTGACATGAGTGTTCAATCTGTATGACATCAATTCAAACTCTCCATCAGGAGGAATAAAAGAAATTGTTCTATCATTTTCGAAACGAGACAATCTGACACACTGATGGAATTTCACATCTTCAAGCTCAACAGACTTTGATTTTCCTCTGCCAGTGCTCTCAAATAGAACCTTATCATTTAACCCAAGACGTAATTCAGGCATGCCAGACAAGTAGACCCTCATTTTGATTGCTCCCACAATCTCACTTCTCAATACATTGCCATTACAATTAGCCAAGAGGTTAACAGACTCAATGACATCTAAGAAAACTTCATTCTTCCTATATTTAATGCCTTCGGACCTCCATGACACTGCATTTGTCACTGCCATTGGTATACGCGGCTGCATCTCAAGTTTATGGCCTTCCTGGGTTATGTACTCTTGTAGAATCTTGCTGTCCGTTGTTTGTGGATACCCAAAGTCAATCAGTTCATCCAGCAGCTCATAAATGACCACGAAGTTGTCCCGAATACTCTCTTCCTCCAATTCTTTGAAGTATTCCGTCATGACTTCAACAATTTTGTACAGGAACACAAAAATAAGTGCTATGTTAGCATTTTTCTTTGTAGTAGACACTATATACAAGTTGTTGGTCTTTATGTAAGCGAAAGTACATTCACTAGTCTGCAAAAGTGGAGTAAGCATACCTTCTTCCTCTTTCTCCATGAGCAAAGGCATGAATTTGTCTATGATGCCCAGGTCGACATCACCGCGGTAATTCCTCGAAATGAGGACTTTACCTTTCACATCCAAGATGTATATTGCGGAAGAAGACATTTTGTAGCTGAAACAGGACAATTATCAAGTTACTTGAAGCCAAATAGGAGTTGTACTAAACCAGTTTTAATTCTCACGAAAACTTGTGACATAAACTTTTCTTTAGTAATATTTATATAGAATATGTTAAAATTGATTATGTTAAATCGATATACAAGATTACTTACGTGAATTTCACAACTTTTCGAATAAAATATCTACATTATCTCCCGCAAACATACGTGTGAAATAATCTTTTGCGAAACAAATTGAACATTTTTAGCATTAAACTGACAGCAGAACAGTCGTGGTGTAAACAAACGAGATAAAAATATTTTTTATGCTTCAAATTATCCACATATACGTATTGAAGAATGTTTATCGACACCCACAGAATATTATACTGGAGTTCAGTGCAGTGTTGCTAGTTGCTAGCACAGAGTAGGTTGCTAGCCATGAAATAGATTGTTTGGCGATTTGTAGCTTAGAAATCGTCAAGCAATCTAACAACTGATGAGCGAATCAGCCGAGACTGGCTGATCGTCCACAAAAAAAATGTGAGCCGTCACGGGACGCCTGGCAGATGTGAAACATCGACATTATTTTGTAAAAGTAATATGCAGAAAATAACAGATTGTGATAGGAACTAAATATGTCATAATGATAAAATAATATACCATCATATAGCGTGGTGACGCGTCGCCACGGCATGCGTCGCCACGCCAGAAATCGGTTTTACGTGCGGCTATAGATGTTTCACATCAAAAAGCTGAAGCGTTTGCCGATTGGACGTTGAGCGGAACAGTGAAGATCCAACAGAGCGCTAAATAAAGCGAATTTTCGTGCCAAGAATTCTATAAAAGAATAAAAATAAGCAGAAGTTAACGTGCGTTTAAGCGTTGAAGCGCACTTGCGAAGTATGTGTGGTGCAACTCTAAAAAAAATATTGAGGGATGATAAGTTTTGTGTAAAGATAAAGATCATTTATTTGTCAAACATGCGTAATCTAAAAGATAGAAAGTGAAAACATAAGACTGGAGACGAATACCTATTGGCGATTCAGCGTAAGGGCTCGTGACTTGTCATGCGACGCGGCACTGGTAATTGTTCTTTCTTAGGAATTGTATTGATTGAGTCGCGCCGCGCTGTCACGTTGCGCCGGTCTGCACGACGCTTTACCGACTGTCTGGAGCCGAGTATATCCGATTCAGTGTCACCGACCCAAGCATGACGGTCTAGTTTTGTTCACTGTTCAGAAAGAGCGCAAACTGCGCCTACAGACCTTTTCACTTTAAAAATTTAAAAGAGTACCTAGAATGCGCGTCACGTAAAAATAATGCAGGACGCTTAACTGTACAAGTTCACGTGAGCGCTCTTTTTACGTGACGCGAACTTTACCTAAGCTTAGATGATTTAGTCAATTATGTTGAAGGGATAAATGAAAGGCGAATGATATTTCTGTAAGCAGAAACGCCTGGAGGTGAAGCTTTAATTAGACGACATACACCGATCTAATGGTGGTACTTAAAAAATGTAGTCATTACACTTCTTCGCTCGTAGATTACTAGATTTGACAGTTCTTGGACATCTACCTTTACAGGCAGCTCCGCCCCATCGTGGATTTGACTGACACACCACAGCGGACTTCACATGAATAGTCTCCCATTAGCTGGCAACACTTTTCTTCTCTCGACAAACAAAGAAAATGACGGCTGGTCAATCGGCTGGCACTTGGCAGATGGCTGACGTTTGACCGTTCCGTTGACGCTTCGTTTTTCGATTTTTGTTTCACTGACAGGGACGAACGTCAATTTTATTTGTTGAGTTTGGTCGCGTTACCATGGCGTAAATAAAGAAATAATGCTCAATTTAAAATAGGCACTTGTGTGCACAGCTTTTATTAAATTTGTTGATCCCTTTGTTTTACTAAAATAGGTAATTGAAGTGTTGTTGGTTATAAATTGTGCTCAATGTTGATCAATAATATGAATCCCGTTTCCCTGACACAAAGAAATCCGCTAGTTTATTTGGATATTTCGATTGACGGAGAACAAGGTATGTTTTTATAATGATTTGATCCTTACGATTTATGTGTCCACTTGATTATGCTATGCCTATGCACTATACTCCTGCAATTATTATAACAATCGTCTTTGTAGCGGAAAGCAACCATTATTGCATCAATAAAACTAGTGTAGGTACTGCGGTTGAGAAATAGGCAGGTGTCTTCATTGTCAATCGATTCTCTATCCACACTAACTGCTGGGTAGGTTATTAGGCTGGACTTATATGTATACCTTATGCCAACTTAGTTGGTGTTGAGGGTCAGTGGTCCGTCTTAGGGGCGGAGTTATACATAATATTTTCCACTAAATTAAGGGCATGATTGGTACCTACTCTATTTCTTCCACCCAGCCCATGTCCATTTGTACAATGTTGGTCCAAACCCTGTTATGTTGTAATGGCCCAGCCACTAATGTGATGTCTGTTAATGTTGAGTATTCTTACTCAAAACAACATGAAAACAAAAAAATATATAAAATATCTTCATCACACTAGTAAGTGTTACAGATAAAACAACGCTAAAAGAGCAATTTTGGAGAAATTATTTTATCATAATAAGGCCAGATTAGGGGAAAGCGTCATGGTAGCCCGTGAAATTAAATATTTCTTGAGTTTTTTGCAATTTGCAGGTCAGTATCAGGTTGTATGTTGATCTAAATATGATTCACGGCCAAATTAAATATTTATTTATAGAATCATAAAAATCATCAATACAACTCCCTAAGTTCATATGATTCTATTGACAGACGTATTTCATGAAATCATGAAATTTTAGGATTATTCTAACATAAGGAGTTGTACTGTTGATTGTGATGATTAGAATTTTGTAAAGCCATAGCTGTTATGGCTCCAAATCATATTTTAATTAAGATACAACCTGACATTGACCTGCAAATTGCAAAAACCTTAAAAAAAAATTAATAGGGATGTTGACTGGGAAAAAAAAAATATTGTCCGTCAGTCAGATAATCAAGAAATATTAGACACGTATTTCTTGCTTTATCTTATTAATAAAAAATGGTTTAAAGTTGGGGAGTGGGGGCTCGCTACGTCACAGGTTAGTATAAAATCTACTGGCCAGTGACGTCTTGCCACATTGCCTACTCAATGTATTGCGGTAATCTTTTGACGATGTTAAAAAAGACAAAATATGTGTCCAATATTTTTTAATACCTACATGACAGACAAAAAAAAACATTTTTAATCAACATCCCTATTACGAGGGTTACGTTAGCACTTCCCCCTTAACATAACAACTCAAAAAAATCATGTCATTAGAATAAAATTTGTCATATTATACATTTGCCGGAAACATTTGTTAGTATGACACGGAAAATAACACATAAATTGTTGAAATAATCCATAAAAAGTATGTTATTTATAATACACATACCTATAAAAAGTGCTTACATAATATAAATAGTATGTAAATAATTGCAAATAGATAGGTGACCTTGTGAGTGCAGATTACCTATAGACAGTATGTTTACCTATTGGTGCTATAAGTATTCTTGTTAAGATTTGAAAATACACACACGTACCCAAAGTATGTATATTCAATTCTTAACAGGAATACATGTACATCAATATGCTTAAGCAATTGCATTTTTGCAAAAAATGCAATTACTTGAATGAACAGAAATGAGTTATTTTAATTGCTTTTTTGTTCAAGTATTTAAATTACTCAGTAAATTCATTTGGTTTTATCAGGCAAGTAAAACCTAAACAAAACTGTTTAAGAGTTTAATGTCTATGTTTCTAAACAATGCTGATCTTGAATATCAATTAAAAACAGAATACAGTATCTAAAATGTTCGAACTTACTTCAAATGTCGCACATGGAAACCTTTATTTTATGGATTAAAAGTGCATTCCTTTGCAAAGGAAGTACTTACTAGCAATGAATACAGACATCTGAAAAAAAAAATGGATTTTAAATAAAATTGGATTAAAATGTTCGAAGTACTTTATTTTTGTTGCAATTTTTGTTTAATGTATATTTATAAATTTTATTAACCTACTAAACAACTCTTACACACATTTCTATGTATGGATTTTTCTTAGACTGACTTTAGTGTCATTTGAACAATTGTCAATATTTAGGGTTCCTTAGCCAAATGGAAAAAAACGGAACCGTTATAATTTCGTCATATCCGTCAGGCCGATGTACACTAGTAAACAATGGTGTAGGTGCTCCAAAAAATATATTAGGGGTGGCACCTCCCATACATGTAACTGAGGGATGAAAATTAAATTTAAAGAGATTATGATTTATCAAAATGGCTTTGCTATTAAATTTAAGTCAATAGTTTTTGCGATATGCGATAATGGTGCCGATTCTCTTGTACACCGGACTAAACTAACTTAAACTAAAACTAAAATTACTTACTTTTGGCTATGAGAATCTTAGAGCTATTCTGCAAATAAAATTCTCTAAACTAAAAAATAATTTTGACACAACTAAAATAGAATTTGACAATCGTGAATCCACGTGGTACCCGTGGTTTGCCCTAACCGGTGATTTTTTTTAGAGCCGGAGGTGCGTATGTGGTGTAGCCTCGACGTGCTTTATATGGAATTTTTATTTTTTTGTATGGAAAATATGAAAAAAATATTACCTACGTGTTGAGTGTTAGGTGTTTAAGGGTTTTATAAAGGGGGTCGAAATTTTCATTATTTTTGCGATAGGACGCACCATTTTTGAGATATAAGCAAAAGAAAAAATAAATACAGTACTGTTTTTGCACGTGAAGTCGAGATGTTGGTGTGAATTTTAGTTCATAACAACTTATTTTATACCACACCATTTTAATCGCGATTAAAATTTGTCAGGTTTAGTCTGATTTGGTCTTTTACAACCAAAATTTTAGGTGAAAAACGTCATATTCAGAATAGCAAAATTGCCATTTTCACTAAACTAAAAACTCAGTACTTCTTAGCGCTGTCAAACTAAAATATAGTTAAGTTGTGTCACTTTAGTCTATTTCAGAATAGGAAATCGTCGTTTGACAGGAATAAACTAAATTTTAGTGATTTTTAGTTTAGTTTAGAGGCATTTGTGACAAGAGAATCGGCACCATTTTCGTTTATAACTGCAGGAATAACTTATTTTTTCACTTTTTCAAGTAATATTACGTAATACAAACTTTTTTGCGGCCTGTATATAAACCAATATTGTGCATGGGTAAACATTCATCCCGACTACGCAAAAGTACGCAACCCTTCACTGTGCGTGGTCCGACACGCACTTGGCAGGTTAAGAGCGGTCATCCAAAAAGTTGGCAAACATGGCAAATAGCTGTCAAATATTTACCTGTTTTGATTAATTTGGCAATATTACCGTATGGAAATTAGAAATATGGCTAAATAGTGTTCTAGAATATTAATAATGAATTGCAATTATAACACTGAATTTGATGTTGTTAAAAAGGCATTTGGAAAGTTTCCAAATACTTTTTTTACATCTAAAACAAAGTATTCATTCATCACATTAGCGAGCCATATTTCTTATTTCCATACAGTCATATTGCCAAATTAATTGCCACTTTCTGTATAAACGCTCTTAAGACAAAATTATTTATCTCCAGGTCCATTTATACCAAACTTATAATATAAGAACCAGAACACCTAAGCACAAGACATTGGTACGTATATAATAGGTAGACTGTGCTATATTTATACTGTAAGACTGTTGTATCTTTTATTGATGTATGACTTATAATTTATTAATTGTTCCATTGTTTGTTGTTGGAGTATTATTAAACACTCCACTTCCAAGTCTGAATGTACCTTTGTGAGTGGTATGTTGATTGGAGAGGTATATTGGGAAAAAAGGTATTGGTAGAATTAAATACCTTCCGCTCGCTTTCCTAAAAGTATCCTGCAGTGATCTAGGGGATACCTTTCCCCTGTCATGGGTAACTGCTGACTTCGCATAGATCTGGCTTTGGTCCTGCATAGACTTTCTTCGAACGTATACGCAGGGGGGACGAGACGCTAAAGTTATATAAAATACTTTTACTACATATGGCCTCCGACCAAATAAAAAACAAAGGCATGGCGCTGCGAACAATACCAAATGCTCAATACCAAAACTACACCTCCGCTCTGTGCATACACGCTCGCACGCACACATTTACAACCATTTACAATCAAATTACACCTCACTAAGTGCACACATGTTTACGAAACCGGCCTTTATCTTTTTGTTTTTTGGGGTGGGAAATTTATTAAATAACTTCTCCCCGTTCTGGGCGGAGCGGGAGAGCGTGTCAGACTCTTACTGACTAAAACCCACCCGTGTTCCTTCAGTGTTGCCTGTACGTTGCCAGGGGCCACGGTATCCCTTTCGAACTTTCCCGCGACCCCGGCAGGCATCGGTCCTAGCAGACCCCTTCTGTTGCGCTGACATTTTATGAGGCGAGCGTGGAACATAACGCGCCGTCGACCCGGGCCTGGTCCATATCGGAAGGCGAGCTACCCATTGCTCACCGTCCGCAAGCCCTACGGTGTCCGAGTCTACGGTGGCCGAGAATTGGCCTGCGATTCCCGACGCCTAGGGCGTCTCCTGCGGCGGCTAGGGGCGTGAGGGCGCGAAATTTGCCTCTCCCTTACTCGTTCCGCATCCTCCTGCGCGAGCATTACTGCTTCGCAGAAGGAGGTGACGGCTTCGCAGAAGGAGGTGACGGCTTCCCACGCCCTCTCGCTCCGTACCATGGCCTGGACCAGGGCCGGACGTGAGAGATCACTGCCGCCGATCGCCTCCACAAGGACACGGCGGTGCCCCCCCCCAAGCCGGGCAGACCTCCACCGTATGCTCCACCGTGTCCTCCGGGCGATCCACACAGTGGTGACACCCGGGCGTTTCCTCCCGCCTTATGCGGAACAAGAACCTCCCGAAACAACCCTGTCCGGTGAGGACGTGTGTCAGGCGGAAGGTGAGGACGCCGTGGCGCCTCTCTACCCACTCCTCAATGAGGGGACTTATCGCCGCAATTTTGGCGTGCCCAGCACTGGTTTGCGACAATCGCACTCTCCATGACGCCATGAGATGCCGCCGGAGTTCAGTCCACTGTGCCGTGGTTTCTCGCGGCGACGGAGTTACGCCCCGGCGTTTCGCCTCCTTGCGCCACTCCCAAATGTCCGCGAGGTACGAAACCGGCCTCACGTCACTATTACAGCGATGTCTTGATTTTTTATTTGGTCTGAGCTTATGCCATGTTGATAACACAGACGAATTTATTAGATAAATTACTGTTTAAAATTTTCATGCCCATCATTTTATGAGGTTCATGCTTTTTCTATAGCAAGAAAGTTAATAGATAAAACCTTACATACAAAAATAACTATCTTTCTGGTTATCTACAGATAAAACTTTGAATTTCTAAGGAAATGTAAGGTTATTGCAACTCGACACGGATTTCTTCGCTATGCAATGGTGATAAGAATGATAAATAATGTCTTATATAATACAAACAAAAACTAATGCAAGTGCAGAATTGTTTTACCTTGTAATAAAATATTCTTCATAGATTTTTTGGTGCTGGTGCGGGGAGAACTACCATTTAATAATACTCCCTTTTTGGGCAGTTAGTGGGCTCCAGAGAAACCTCACCCCCTAACAATGTAAAAAACAATGCACGGGGCAACACATTTTCCTAAATGATTAAGATTAATCTGTTCCATTTTGACAGTTCAACTACATTCATTGAGCTATTTACGTTGCTGAGCAGATTTTTTTTTCGAACTTATGAAGCAATGGATTAGCAATCTGTTTCCAAATGATTCAAATTGTGATTGATCGTGTATTACGTAATTAGGGTGCTGGTATACAAACACTGAACATCCAATTAATACCATCTAATTATTACCGTGTTCTTGACCTAAATATTAATAAATAAGTAGGTAGGTACATCGTTATTATGTGCATCAATATTACTGTTATTTTATTAGTCATATAGGTCATCATATTAAGCACCTCGGTAAAATCCTTGAGCGGATTTATGGAATTATTATTTATTACAATGCTAAAATTTTATAACATTAGACATAAGTGACCAACCAAGGCATTATATCTTCTGAACCACTATTTAAGTAGAGTATAGCGCATCTTGATTGACACTCTTGTTACAGGCCGCACCTCACCGGGGCGCAATGGAGGCGTAGTCATCAGTTCCCTAATTACGTAACTCACTTTCAATCAAAATTCGAAAGATTTTGAATGACTACTCCATTGCTTCATATTTCTGAAAAAAAAATCAGCTCAACAACGTAAATAATGCATTAAATCAATGTTGTTGAACTCTCAAAATGAAATGCATTCCTAGTCCTACTAACAGGTTATATGATTTATAATAATTATTCATTTAATTGACTGAATAAGTGAATTTATTTTATTTTCACATATTGACATACCTAGTCTACTCATTTCAATGTTTTATTATTAATGAGTTGTATTTCAATATGGCTAATAATTTAATTTAATGATTTGTGTTTCTTTGTTTTGTAATGTTAATAAGTGAATTTATTTTATTTTCACATATTGACATACCTAGTCAACTCATTTCAATGTTTTATTGTTAATGAGTTGTATTTCAATATGGCTAATAATTTAATTTAATGATTTGTGTTTCTTTGTTTTGTAATGTTAATTACCTACTTTGTATATTATTGTATAAAATCAAGTTCTTTTAACTCAACAGTCAGGATTGCTGCTGGGGAGTTTGTTGCGCCACTTCTTCTTCCCAGTTAAACTAATAGAAAGTGGTGAAGGGCGGGCGTTTTGGGGAACTGTCTTTTGTAATTTTGGCGTTCAAAAAGTGCTGATTCTCAGCATAATTTGAATAAACGGCTTAAATTTTGATTGTCATTTAAAGTGTGTTATGCAATTACACCGCAGGTCGCGCTGTCAATAAAATGTACACAGCTCTTAGGAGGGAACCTCACCTGGCGTCCGCTTGATCACGCAGCAACCATACATTTTGTTGGCAGCGAGATCAGCAATGCTATTCTGTAACCATCTCACCGTGAAAACTTAGGTGAAGTGAGCGTGGAGTGAGCTGTCATTCCACAGGGATTGACACTATTGACAGCTCACTTCACCCAAGTTTTCACGGTGAGATGTTTACAGAATAAATAGCATGGCTGTACCTTAATAGGGAAGATGACAATATTTTTTTTAAGTCACCTTTTTTTTCTTTTTTTACGACGCCATGACGTCACGAGTATGTAGATTTTATACTTACTTGTGACGTAGGGACCCTCACTCCCCAACTTAAAATGGGTTTTATCTAAGTAACTAGCTTCCGCCCGCGACTTCGTCCGCGTGGAATAGTTACTTTGAGCTAAAGCTAACTTTAACCCGCGACTTCGTTTATATAGGTGAGTAAGTACTGGGTCTTATAATCTTATATCATGTAGATTGTAGGTTATTCTCAAAAAAACGAAACTAATGTTATTTTAAAGTACTTCTGCGTACACTATATTTTTAGTTTTGTTTTCTTCCGCCAGAAGTAGATATTGATTTTCACCAGAACCAGATCTCGATAGGGCAACATATAGTTGCCCGTGCGAAAAACACTCTTGGCGTAAATCTATTATGATGTAAAGGGCAATTTTGTTTTAAATTAAATACTTGTGATGAATAACGTATTTATTTGGATAAGGATTAATAATGTTTATAAAAAACACCTTCGCAAATAATGCATTATTTAAGAAGAAATTTGGTTAGCATAAAAAACGTTATAGTGAGCTAACCTTAAAAGATAGACATATGCTGTCGCGGACTTTTTTTTTGAACTTTTAAAGGGGAATAATTCTATCATACATGATTTTTGAGAAACTTTAACCGTTTACGCAGCGCACGCAGCGGAAGCTCTCAATAGGAAAAAAAATCTCCCGATTTTGAAACATTCTTCATTGGTGCTCCGCTCCTATTAGTCTTAGCGTGATGATATATAGCCTATAGCCTTCCTCAATAAATGGGCTATCTAACACTAAAATATTTTTTCAAATCGGATCAGTAGTTCCTGAGATTAGCGCGTTCAAACAAACAAACAAACAAACAAACAAACAAACTCTTCAGCTTTATACAAACACAAAACAAAACAAACAAACAAACAAACTCTTCAGCTTTATAATATTATATTAATATTAATTAATTAATAATAGTTTAGATTTGTTATTAATATGATAAACCAAAAAATACGTGTATAATATTTTTTTATTATCTGATTGACGAACTAATTAGAATTTCTATTTTTTTACCCAGGTGTCATCCCTATTGCGTAATACACGATCAATCAGAATCTGAATAGTGTTGAAACAGATTCCTAATTCATTGCTACTTATGTTCGAAAAAAATCAGCTCAACAACGTAAATAACGCAATGAATGTTGTTGAACTATCAAAATGAAACAGATTAGTCGTAATCGTTTACGAAAATGTGTTACGTAATTAGGGTATTGGTTTCGCCTTGGCGCCCCGGTGAGATACTGCCCGAAGGTTCATAAATATGAGCATTTTACTGCGTTAAACGGAGATGGCGATATTTTCATTCATTATCATAACATACATAACATGACGCCTGTATTCCTCGAAGGGTCAGGCAGAGGTGTACCTATAATACACCCTTATTTCACCAGTTATGTTTCAGTCCCACGTTATAGGGGGCGGGCTAATTGCCATAAACCGGTCACAAATCGAGACTCCGGGCTGCTACTGAGAAATTCTAGGTGGAAAAACCAAAAACAGTTTGCGCGACCCGAGAATCAAACCCAGGGGCTCATGCTTAGCAGTAGCGCTTGCGACCACTAGATCAACGAGGTAGCCGGCGTCAGTCAGACATCCGTCATCATCATACCCCAAAATCACACCCATAGGTACAAGTCTCCTTTCGATCTGCCAGTCGTGTGGATTTTTTATGCGTACGAATTTATTAGGTTTACTGAAAACTATAAAACAAAAGCTAATTTTGAAAGTGATAAGGAAATAGGTCAAGGGTAGAATAAAATCTCGAACAAATACGCAACTACGCAGGTGTGAATGCAGGACATGGCTTGATTTATTCACGTACGGGCTATTCAGTGACCCAAGGTCGGATTACAGGCGACATGACGTCGTAATTGCCATTGTGGAGCATAATCATGAATACATTGCATAACATAACATCAATTTGTAACTGTCCATCTTGTTTTTGTAGTTTCATTCATAAAGGTTATGGAATTCCTCGTGCGGCAATGTATTTTGGTTGAGAAATCACCTGAACCCATTTTCAATCGACTTCAAAAAGTAGGAGGTTCTCAATTCGACTGTCTGTTTTTTTTTGTATCTTTGTTACGCGATTACTCTGCCAATTATGAATTGATTTTGATGATCCTTTTTTTGTTGGGTAGGTCATACTTCAGAGGTGGTCCCATATAAATTGTATTATTTTTGCTTGGGTAGTTTTTGAGTTGCTTCAATAATACATATTTTTCCCACTTAGTCTATAATATTATAATAATATTTTTTTATTGAATAAAACGTTGACAAAAAGTATACAATTAGTCCACAGTAAGATTTAACAATAATTATAGTATGTGGATGATATGATGATTACTTCCTGTCACTAGTTTTTACATAGCAGTTAGTGGAATTCAAATTTATATGGAGTAGGTACCACAACTAGAAAACAAAAAATAAAAACTTTTAACAAAAAAATTAAAATAAACAACCGGTTTCCAAAAAAAAAAACACTACGAAGTGAAAAATAACTTTAATTTCGGAAGTCGGTTGTTTTTTTTTTGTAAAAAGTTATTTTTCAACTGTCATTTATACGTTCAGTTAAATAGACGTTGATGGTTGCCACACCATTAGGGTTCTTTATAGTTTTTGTGAAGAAACCGTAGAAAGTAATTATTTACAAGCGGCCTGCTCCTGCTTTGCACGGTTTTTACGACTTCACGAAACATCGAGAATTCTTTATCATAGACTAGCCTTTGACCGCGGCTTAGCCCGCGTGGATGTCGGGAAATATCCCACGGGAAAGTACTACCGGGATTAAAAGAAAGCGAAGAGGTGATCGCAATAGCCTAGGAAATCGTCTGCGGCGCCGTCAACCATTATTATTTTGTTACGCGTAATTTTGAATCTGTGATATCTTTTAAAGTATTCATTTAAATGACATCATTTCAATTTAATCTTAATTAAATGGCCAATTTAAATTTAAAAAAATATTGGATAAGGTTTAATATAATACCGGTCAAAATAGCAAATAGCGGAAATAACAATGAAATTTTTATTGAATTCTGAAAGATAAGAACGGTTATTGTGAGTAATTCCTAGAAGTTAGACATATGCTATCGCGGACTTTTTTGTTGAAATGTTTAAGATGTACAATCCTGTAGAAAATGAATTTTATTTATCTCTTACGGTTTACGCGGCGCACACTGTTTGAATTTATTTTCTGTTTATTTATTTTTATTTCGATGGTCCTAGTTTATCATATGTGACTTCGAGTTACAGCTTTTTAGCTATATGTAAGCGGGCACGCCCTTTATGCCTGGAGGCTTTTATTCCGGTATTAAGTTTTGTTTACGTTTTGAGTTTTTATTTTCGCTTGAGTATAGATTTCGATTGTTTTGTTGGTATATTGGCGTGTGCCAGCTGTCATTATGGCAAATAATTTTATTTAATGATTTGTGTTGAGTAATGTAAATTATTTTGCATACTATTGTATTTGTAGAATCAAGTTTTTTTTTCTAACTGAACAGACAGCAGTGCCGCAGGGGAGTTTGATGCGCTACTTCTTCCTAGCTAAAGCACTTGGAAGTGGTGAAGGGTGGGCGTTTTGGCGGACTGTCTTATGTAATTTTGACGTTTGAAAAGTGCTGATTCTCAGCCTAGTTTAAATAAATGAGTTTTGAATTTTGAACAATCTAGCTAGACAAAAATATTTATACCTTTTATATGGGAAGCTTACAAATAATATAAGTAGTACAATTTTTTTTAATCTATGTAGATAGGTATATTTAAAATCTACCCAACTTTTTAGGGTTCCGTTACCGAAGGGTGCTAAACGGAATCCTATTACTAAGCGTCCGTCCGTCCATCTGTCCGTCAGCCTGTCAGGTGGCTGTATCTCATGAACCGTAATAGGTATCTTTACGAAATTTTCCCAGTCTAACTGTCAATAATTAAGGTACTTCTTAAAGCTATGTGCACGTATCGTAATCACGAGTTTTAGGAAAAACAACTGTAATGCCTACTCATAAAGGTCAGTTTGCGCTACAACTTCATATTTTTTATGACTTTTTCAACAGTACTAGTCAGTCTAAAATCAACTTTATTAACACCGTCATGAAATTCATGTTTGTTTAAGTGGAAATAACATCAATTGGAAACAAGGATTTAACTAGACCTTAGGGAAATTTCTGTGAAGTTTTCATAGAAATTGTTGCATCTGTGTCACGTCCCGTCACGCCGTCGCGTCGCGCCTGTCTATATGAGCCTTAACCGAGATTTCTTTTTGCCAATTTATTAAAACGAGTATTTGTCTTGTTTCAGCCGGGCGTATTGTTATAAAGCTAAGAAGTGACGTGGTGCCAAAGACAGCGGAAAATTTTCGAGCGCTCTGTACGGGCGAGAAGGGAGTCGGAACTAATGGGAAACAACTACACTTTAAAGGCACGAAATTTCACAAAGGTAAATATAAAACTAAGATTATTTTCAACTTCGTAGTCACATTTTTAGCATTTTTTTTTAAGTCAATGGTTTTTTTTTATTTAAACCTTTTCACTTTTAGTTGTTCCCCTCAGAAATTCATGTACCATCGAAGAAGTTCATATCTAACCACCGTAAGGACTATTCTTGCTTGCAGCGCTCGGCGACTATAGAGCCGGGCCGGTAACAGATGTGGTCATCGTGTTCACGGGATTTTGTTTTGAAACTGGTTAGATATGAACTTCTTTGATGGTACTACTAACTATGTGAAGATAATCACAACATCAAAAGCATAAAATTCTCTTCTTTTTTTTTATCGGGTTTAAATGAAACACCTTTTTTATGTCAGAGATTCTGGGATTGTTGTTTATGACATTCTATGGAACATAATAATTGATCTAATGTAAAGCAAAATTATTAAGCTCTCATTTATAAAGTGTAAGTAACATTTTTCTTTTCAGCCGTTTCCCAGTTTATGATCCAAGGAGGTGACATAATTAACAGTGACGGTAGCGGCGGTGAAAGCATATACGGGCCCGTATTTGAAGATGAAAATTTTAAATTAAAGGTACATATAAAAAAAAATACTCTATTTGTAGCCACCAACCGCATGTATTGCTAAATACAAATTTATCTTGCTGTTTCGCTAGGGTTGCCAACTTTGTTTACAAGAAATAAAGTATTTATGGTCAAAGTAAACAGTATTTCGGAAAAATTAACATTATCTCGGAAAAAAAACTTCTGTACAAAAAAAATACGAAAAAAAGGCTGGTTGTCAGACTTTCGTGCTTCAACGACGGTCAAAGATCCTCTAATGACTTTGGACCAACTGCAACGGTTTAACGAGCTTTCCGAGGCACGCAGGAGTCTCGGTATGTAAAGATGGTCACCCATCCACAGACCACAGGCAAGCGTAGCTTAACCTGATCGATCGACCTGTGCTGATATTACTTATTACTTAGCCGCAACCTCCTAAAAAAACCATGTAAATTGTACAATTGGTTTGGACAAACGCAGATAACCATTGCGTTTTAAATGCAAGTAAGGTTACAGGTCGTTTTAGTGTTACGCGGATTTGTTTACGCATTCGCGATAGCTACCCCACCCCTGCCTAGATTATTTCCTACTATTTAATACCCAATATTAAAGAGCAATATGTCACGCAAGTTTGAGCAGTAATGACTTACACGAGTTCGGTCGTGGTTTTGAACCCAGGCAGGCGCCTTACTTTTTGTAAATAATTTCATCACCACTGCTCTCAAAACGGTGAAGGAAAACATCGTTAGGAAATCGGCATGTCCTAGAATAAAAAACTCGAAGACATGAGACATCTACCGACCCGCACTGGGCCCGGGTGGTGAATTACAGCTCACACCATCTCGAGATTGAGATATCTATATACAGGGTGGCAGGGACATCGACGCGAAAACTGATAGAGATAAACTACGAAAACATGGCGCGCCCCTCCAAAATTCTACACGGTTGAAAGTATTTGTGAAATGTATTTACAAAGCGCCACCAAGACTGTGAGTCTTGGTGGCGCCATGTTATCGTAGTTTATCTCTACCATGGATTCGGTACATGATTCTGAACCCTCTCATCATTCTTCCTCTGTGTTGAAATTTATCAACGGTTATTAAAAAAAAAATCTGCTGTTTCATAGAAAAGTGCAATACCTACGCGGTCAAAACGTATGGAACAGCAGATTTTTTTTTGTTCAAAACGTACAGAAAATGTACTGAATCCATGGTATCAGTTTTCGCGTAGATGTCCCTGCTACGTGCGTAAGAAAGATTTTTATATTTCTATGGTCAGCCGTGGGAACATTACAGACTGTTTATGCTATATCACGCATGCGGGCCAAACGTTCACAATCTTAGTTCCAGAAAATCAAAGCCTCATATTTTCGCTTTTAGCACGACCCAGGGGTCCTAAGTATGGCGAACAGTGGACGGCCCAACACCAACGGATCCCAGTTTTGCATCACAACGGTTCCGTGCACCCACTTAGATGGCACCAACGTCGTGTTCGGCGAAGTTATGGCCGGTATCGGTATTGTGAAAGAGATACAGAAATTCGGACACGGAGAACATTGCCGCCCCACGGTGGTATGTTGGTAATCGATGCTTTTTAAAATGTTTATTTTTTATTATTATTTGGAGAAGCAAAAAGTATGTAAATGAAGGAGGTTTAACTTGCCGGAATTCAAAATGGCGTAGATGATCATATCGTACTCGTAACCTTAACTTATCTTACAGTATACTGTTGCTTAGATGCACTTACACGGGTAAATAATTAATTTCGCAGTTCCTGGCTATTATGGTCAATATGACGTCTTGGAAACACTGAGCAATTAAAGGCTACTCCAAGATTGTATAGAATTTCCCATGAATTGCGCTATTTTAGTAACTAGTGTAAGCGAAACATTGGATGGTTATAACCTCCATTGTTGACATTTTGTATTTTGCTTTTTGAACAAAGTATATTCTCTCGCTCTTAATGTGCATTTAAACTGATTTAACGAAGACCAAGTACGGCAAGTATGATCCGCGCCAAAATAATAGAAACGAACAGAATGATGCAAACAAATAACAAAAAATATATGCGGTTAAAATTATTGTCAGAATGAGCTTTTTTCTACTAGTGTGTTCATTCTGGAACACTCCTTGTATCATTGAGATAAAGTTTAATTTTCTTTGTTGTTCAGATCATTTTGTAATTTTCTACCAGCATTTTAAACTTTTAGCCCACGTAGCACGGCCGTAAAAATATCGCGGCGGGATTTTATCGCGCACTGGATTATCAACTCTTGGTGTTGAACCGAGCGTTGAGAATCCAACGCGCTGGGAGGCACTCTCATCCCAGCGTGCAGCGCGTCGAAAAAACACACTGTTGGATTTTCAACTCTCGGCGCTAAGCTGAGCGATGAAAATACAGTGCACAAAAAAAAATCATCGCGGGAAAAATTCACCCGTACTTGGGCTTACTGATAGCCATTTTATTTTTCAATAAAATACAACGATGATGTTATTTATTTGGCAGGATTGCGTGATTGAGGATTGTGGTGAGATCATAACCAGTGACTGGGACGTCTGCTGTCGAGATGGCACTGCTGACAAACTGCCCGAGTACCCCGAAGACTATAGGGATGAAAATATTACGGTGAGTACCTGAAACATTAAAAAATAATATCATTGCTATTTAATATTGCCGTGCTTTCCTTAAAAATTGCGGGTTCCCTAAAGATTGTGGGTTAATATTCTGTATGTATTTAGTTGGTAAGCCTTTATATAAATATACTACAGAGACAGTGCTTAGTGTCAGCCGAGGCTTTGTCTTGGCATTTGATGCTTTCTCCTTCCTGTATACTGCGTTCGAAATTTAGTTTCCGAAAATGTACACAAATATGTGTTTTTGGTGAAAGTCAAATTATTTAGCAACATAGGCACATAAAAGGCACTTTTGACCGTTAAGACCCCAACATAAAATTCAGTTTGCGCTACAACTTCCAATTTATTTAATGTCTTTTTTCAATAGCACTAGCTTTACTGAAATCAACCTAACTTGCTCTCGCACAAAGTTGATATTTGTTTAATAGATTTTAGTTACTTGGTACGTGTTATTAAGGCATAACTGAAATAAAAATGTAAAGGAGAAGTCTCATCTCCCATTGAAAATTACCCCACATCTGACAGCAAAGAGAAGTATCTAAAAAATCACAAATAATTAATTAAAAAAATACATACTAGTCGTTCTATTGTTCTATAGTTATAATTTCTAGTTATTCTAAAACTTCGAGCATTTTTTTCGTATGTTAGCCAGTAAGTATTGAAACCGGAAATGTTTTATTGCATTTCTAGTCGATCTAAAATTAAAATCTCCACATTTTACTTAATTATATACTACCCCTTTTTTTTTTTTTTTTTGAGGATGGGAAATTATCAAATAACTTCTCCCGCTCTGGGCGGAGCGGGAGGGCGTGTCTGACTTTTACTGACTAAAACCCACCCGTGTTCCTTCCGTTGCCTGTGTGCCGAGGTCTCGATATCCCTTTCAGACAAACCCGCAACCCCGGCAGGCGTTGGCCCTTCCGGACCCCGTCAGTTGGTGCTGACATCTCTTTGAGGCGCGCGTGGAACACAACGCGCCGTCGACCCGGGCCTGGTCCCTATCGGACGGCGAGCTACCCATTGCTCACCGTCCGCAAGCCCGCGCCTACGGTGGCCGGAAGTCGGCTCGCGACTCCCGACGCCCGGGGCGTCTCCTGCGGCGACTAGGGGCGCGAGGGGGCGCATTTTGCCTCTCCCTCGCGCGCTCCGCCTCCTCCTTCGCGAGCATTACTGCTTCGCAGAAGGAGGTGACGGCCTCCCATGCACTCTCGCTCCGGACCATGGCCTGAACCAGGGCCGGACGCGAGAGATCGCCGCCGCCGATCGCCTCCGTGAGGACACGGCGGTGCTCCGCCCAAGCTGGGCAGACCTCCACCGTATGCTCCACCGTGTCCTCCGGGCGATCCACACAGTGGTGACACCCGGGCGTTTCCTCCCGCTTTATCCTGAACAGGAACCTCCCGAAACAACCATGTCCGGTGAGGACCTGTGTCAGGCGGAAAGTGAGGACGCCGTGGCGCCTCTCTAGCCACTCCTCAAAGAGGGGACTTATCGCCACAATTGTGGCGTGCCCAATATACTACCCCTGAATTCATATTCAAAGCAATTTTCTTGTATGTTAGCCAGTAAGGATTGAAACCGAAACTATGTTTTTTATTTTTTATTCATATTTTGTGATTTTTTGAGATACTTCTCTTTGCTGTCAGATGGGGGATAATTTTGAGCCTTCTTCTTTATGATCCATTTAATTCTAGGTAGAACAATTAATATCGTCTATAAGAGACGTCAAGACTGCCGGTAACTGTTACTTCGGCGAGGGTAAATACAAGGCAGCTGCTAGGAAGTACCGCAAGTGCCTCAGATATCTGGAACACGCGTTTTTTAGGATAGAAGAAGTGAAGGACGTGGATACGAAGGAACAGAGTGAGTATAGAATTATTATTCTAGTAAACCTCCACAAAAATATCACTAATGAGTTATAAAAAACGCGCTGTTAAATTTTCAGTACTCGGTTTAGCGCCGAAAGTTGAAAATCCAACCGCGTGCTTTTATTTAGCGATTCATTTATGTGTCGCCTAGTATTACTGAAAACTGGTAAAAAGAATGGAATTAAAAAAATACGATACTTTAGGAAACTCTAATTAGGTAGCTGTCAAGTCTAGATTTGTTCTCCGCTATGACTGTGTGTAAACCCGCCCTCTATTAAATGGTAATACATGACTTGAAAGAGCCTGCGTTCACACGACGCTGAACTGTACAATATTTTACTGTATAATGTAATCACACGGCACTTCACGGAACGTTTTATACATGATTCGTCCATGCTGATCCCAACAATACAAACGCAAAAAACTCGGTAACAGCAAAACATTACTTTTATTCTGTTACTAGCTGCTCCCCGCGGTTTCACCCGCATAAGACTCGATCCCGTGGGAATATCGGGATAAAAGTATCCTATGTCCTAACGAAGGTCTTGGCCTACCCATGTGCCAAATCTCATGCAAATCGGTTCAGCTGTTTTAGTGTGAAAGTGTAACAAACAAACATACGAACTCACTTTCACATTTTAAATATGAGTCAGGATTACCCTGATTAGGTAAATCAGACCACATTATGGTTTAATAAGAAAAGACATAATAAGATCAGCTTACAGAAAAGTCTTTTCTTTTATATAAAAGTGTATTCAATTAAGATATTGACCCATTTTCGTCTGATCTGGGTGCCCTAGATCTTAGGAAATACAATGTAGATTAATGATGTTTATTATCCTTGCTTCTGTCTAGACATGTAATCTACTATGTTTATAGTAGGAATTTCGAATAATATGATAACCTAGGCGGCGTGGATGTCGGTAAATATCCCACGGGAACGTACTGGCGGGATTTAAAGAATATGTTCCAGATTATAAACTAACTGAGTGCCAAATAGCATCTAATGTTTGAGCTCCGTGTATCAAAGTCAAAGAATTTATTTCAATTAGGCATATAAAAGGCACTTTTGAACGTCACAAAATACAAAAAATATAAAAAAAGTTTCTAGCCACCCCTTCCAAAAGGTAGTTTTCGTATGGAGAAAAGATTGGGCAAGAAACTCCACCGTTACTATTTTTAATGTTTTACACTATTTTGTATACACTAATAATATAATTACGTATATGTGAAGACGATGCACCTAGAATAAAATTGCTATACCACAATAGGTAAAAATATTTCAAAATGAAGCAATAACAGATAAACTAATTAAGTTATAGATACATGGTGCTCACATATTTACAAACAGTAAAAGTAGACGATTTCCCTAAAAAAAAACAATTAATAAGTCAGTGTATGTATCGCAAGGGGTATCCAGCAAATGGGCTATAGAGGTCAGATAGATAGTCGCTCCATGTAAATTACTGCTATTCAGCTGCATTCGGTTAGACTGGAAGCCGACCTCAACATAGTTGTGAAAAGGCTAGGCAGATGATGATTGTCCAATATGAACTCAAAATCAAAACATTTATTTTAATTAAACTATTTACAGGCACTTTTAAAATTTGCAAAGGTTTCTGTAATTTAGCAAGATGAAGCTGTTTGAACCGAATCAATTACGAGTTATTGTCATATTAGAACGACCCATTCTTGCGATATTGTCAATTTCTATTCAACATCAATAAAATGATCACTTGTAATAAAATGGCTCGTCAAAAATCTTTGTCCAAGATTGAATAATTTTTTCCCGAAAATTGTTTTGATGATGTCATCCAATTTCTTGGATCAATGTGACATTGATATTTGAGTAGTGGGAGTGACACACCACCTAAAGGCTTATTCAGATATAAGTGATATCGCTGTCGCGCTCGGGAGCGATACCGGTCTAATGTGACTAACCAGAAGGAGGACCAGTATCACTACAGCGATATCTTTTATATCTGAGTAGGCCTTAAATTCGGTATCTTAGTTAATCTAACTTCAGTTATAAGTTATACTGGCATTTTCCCTGAAAATCTTAATCGTTTTGAAAATTCGTCAATATTCATTGCGTTATTTACGTTGTCGAGCAGATTTTTTCTAACGAAGCAATGGATTATATCGGGTTGTCAAAATGAAGGGGATCGTGATGATGAGTGAAGATGCCTACAGATTTTCTGGATTTCTGACGAACGACACGTGGCATTAAACAAAATCGAGTAACTGTGTAAATAAATAATAGACGATCGACATCGTAATTTTTGTCGATGGCCACTGCGGATCGTTTTTGGCGACTAATAAATCAACAAGCGATGCTCGATTAACATTGATACTTATCGATCGTAAACAGGCGATAGTAACGATCGATAAAATCTTGTTGATCGTCAAAACACAGGATATCCAGCAACAATAATGTTCGTCATAAACCGAGCAAATCTGTAGGCACCTTGACGCAATTGGGGAGCTAGATACATCGCATATTAACTTGTATGTTGTTGTTGTCCACAGTACAAGAAATTAGAACAACATACGTAACACAATGTAATCTTAACATGGCGGCATGCTACATGAAGTTAGAAGATTATAGATCCACTGTTCAATACAGTACGGCGGTAAGTATATCAAAATTTAAAGAAAGAAATAGTACATTACTGCAGTGGCCTGCAAAAGGGGCATTGACTGTGAAAATGTGGGCAGAGGCGAAGCCAAGGCACACATACGTGAGACCATCAATTCCGAGTTGCCGCTAAAGGTTGTTTATCAAAGTATTTTTATTTTTTTAGGGGTCAAATACCACACTACACTACTGCACTACACTATATTACTGCAGCGGCCTGGAATTCCTGGAAACGAGGCATTAATAGACAAAATGGTTGTGGCCAAGGCCTATAGTACTTTCCTCAAATAATGCGTGGAATTTCAAACAAACTAAGTAAATGAATTATAAATTCCAGAAACAATGACCAACAACGATAATTTTTCACGCACAATATTTCATTTGTTTCTTTTTTACTCTATTTACATGCCAAATAGTTTTTTTGACAAGTTATCTCCTTGGTTGCCATGTGTCGAAGTAAAAATATCTTTCCATTTTTTAATTACACGTCGGATATGAGTTTTCATACTTAGTCATTTATTCGGCCGCTAAACACGACAGATACGGATTTTCATACTAACATTGCCGGCCGCTGCTCGCATGTATTTGACCAGTACAGCATTTTCGATTTATCTCGAAAATTAACATTGTAGAAAATTATTGCTGTTTGTCATTGATTGTGGAATTTATAATGAATTTACTTAGTTTGAATTTCCGCGCATTATTTCAGAAAATTACTATAGGCCTTGGCCACAACCATTTTGTCTATTAATGCCTCGTTTCCAGGAATTCCAGGCCGCTGCAGTAATATAGTGTAGTGCAGTAGTGTAGTGTGGTATTTGACCCCTAAAAAAATAAAAATACTTTGATAAACAGTATTGTGTGCGTCACGGCTGCGTCAAATAGGCCCAGTTTAGCATAAATAACAGACAGCTATTGCTATTTAATGAATATCTTGCTCCTGTCACCTAATATTATAATGCCATCGCAAATGTTTCTATCAAGCGAAGGTACAGTACCCCGGTCGTGAATATGACACATCGAGCTTTAGAAAGAGATTGTCACTTATGTTTAAAGCGCAGGCAACACTGAGAACGAAGCGAAACGAAGCTAATAAACGAGGCGAAACGATGCTTCGCTCATGTAGCTACCGCGTCTTTTCATATTTCGGTTCTCATTGCAAACGAAGACATTCGAAGTATAAAAAGACGCGGTAGTTACATGAGCGAAACTAAACGAACTTAGCTTCGTTTCGCTTCGTTCTCAGTGTTGCCTGCGCTTAAATGACTGAGATGACGTTCTACAAAGCATTACTTCTTCTGAAACTCGATAATTATGTTATATTCCCGGCCAGGTACTGTAAGTTAAAATCCCTTATATCCGTTGGTATATTTATTATTTCTAATAACGACTACTTCTTCTCAGGTACTAGAAATAGACCCGAGGAATGAAAAGGCTCTATACAGGCGTGGCCAAGCGAATTACGCCCTTAAAAACTACGACGACGCTCTTCTGGACTTAAAGCAAGCGGATAAAGTGTCGCCCAACAATAAGGCTGTGCAAAAACTCTTAGACGAAGTAAGGTTGACAAACAAAAGTTATAATGATATTCAAAAACAACGGCTGTCAAAATTTTTTCGTGAGCAAAAAGAGAACGAGGCGTTTATCGCGATCACTTGTGAGATCACCCATGAGATCACCGCCGATAAGGTCGCAGATCACTGAACTAAGACTGACAGTAGTTATACGTAGGATTATGTAGACAATACGCTTTCTGAGGTCGTTTTGAACGGCCACTCTCTCGGTGTTGTCAGAAATACGGATTTTAAAATGGTAAAATTCGACGTAATCTTCTTTTCGTATTTTGTATACGCCGTTTTTAGGGTATATTTTGACTCATGACAGCTAAATTATATGTAGATTAAAAAAAAAATGGATTTTTAATATTATTTTTAAAATCAGGCAACATCGAATGTAGTGGCCATTTGGTTCGGGATGTAAGTTAGAACGTTTCGAAAAGGTACTAAACTACAATACGGCCAATATAACTTGGCAGGTCTGAACATAGGCTCTGCGAACTATCGCGCATGTTGTCTCACTCACACTCGCCGCATGTCACCGTTTGGTTCCTAAAAAATGTTATTGCGCAGCCTTCTGCGCGAAGTTCAAAACTGCCAAGTTATATCGGCCGTATTGTAAGTGCTCGGCGACACGACGCCGTCGCCGGGCCGCCGCCGCGCACTCGTGGGCATCGTGTCGCCGAGCACTAATGTTGCCACGAAAGAAATTTGGAATGAATTCATGAAAATACCGAAGTTATTGAGTATATTTTTTTCTAGACCATTATATTCCACTTATGGCAGTGATTATTTTAACGTAATATGGACTGAAATTAGATCCCATTTTTCGTAGGTGCGTATAAAATATTGTAAACGAGTAGTTGCAGTTTATTATTTTATTTTATTTTATGTGCGAAATGAAACCGTATTGTATTGGTCTCATGAATGGTTTTATGAAATTGAGAAGAATCACAAATTACATGAATTTTTGTCTCTTTGTAATAATTACGTATTTGCTAATTAATGAGTATGCTAATGTTTAAGTTAAGTGATGTTGCGTTACTAGAAGATGCGCACAGTCTGTGCAATGAACGCAAGGTTTATAAAATAAATATTTTCATGGTAGTTACTAAACCGTGTAAGGCTCTAAGGTAGCCTGCAAAATTCGAATTTTCTTACATTTTCTGATGAATATATTATTCAGTTAATGTGATATCATAATTCTTGCGAATCACATTTTGGTCCACATACACACCAGCAATTTGCAAATAATGTAAGGCTTCTTGTTCATGACGCACCGGCGCCGTACTGCAAGATTAAAAAAATTCAGAACATCTCAGAATGAAAATGTAAAATCTTCGCAGCGGCGGTGCGGCGCATGGTCGATATTCATTCGATACACGAACATGTGGACCAGCGCTGCCGGTGCGGCTCCGGCGTCATGTACAGGAACCCTAAAGCAGAATTTTGTGAAAACCAGAATTTTGCGGTCTACCTTAATTTTACGATTCTGTCGCTTATTTTAGTGTTACAGAAATTATACATCACATGAATTTTTGTTAGAAATTATATTCCCAGTGTCTACCATAATCCGCCTTGAATATCACATTGGTACGAATATAATCATCATACAAGGAATCAAATAAATTCATTGTACCTGTGTCGTTTTATGGCATGAGGCTTACCTGAGGGTACTGTGTACTATATTCCACTGCATAACCCATTAGGAATACAAGCTTGATTTTTATTTATGTCATGTTCAAGGCTTGCAACACACTTGTTCTGGTCGGCATGATTTGGCACAACCGGGCGGCAAAATCGAATAATATACAGGGGGGCAGGGCCATCAACCCACAACCTGTTACCATGGATTCGGTACATGATTCTGGACACCACATTTTTTGAGGGTGGGATATTATCAAATAACTTCTCCCGCTCTGGGCGGAGCGGGAGAGCGTGTCAGACTTTTACTGACTAAAACCCACCCGTGTTCCTTCCGTTGCCTGTGTGCCGGGGTCGTGATATCCCTTTCGGACAAACTCGCAACCCCCCTTTCTTTTTCTTTTCTTTTTTAGGCTGAATAAAAAAAGGGGTGACCAGAGTCATGTAATGCATTCATGGTAACAGGTTAACGGTGGTAACGGCGACCCTGTATATTCAGGACAAGCCGCTTAGATCGAATTGTACCGACATGTACCATAGAAGAACTTCATATCTATACACCGTAAGGACTATTTCTGTTTGCAGCGCTCGGCGGCTATAGAACCGGGCCGGTAACAAATGTGGTCATCGTGTTCACGGGGTTTTGTTTTCAAACTGCTTAGATATGAATTTCTTCGATAGTACAAGTGTGCACCGTTAACATTTAAATATATGATCACGAGTATTCACTGCACAGACTGTGAAGCTTCAGTAAGTTACATTTTAGTAGCCGAATCAAACAAAGTATAGCATATGAGATTTGATATTAATTTGTTTAAAACAGGGTGAAATTAATAAATTGCTTTTTATCCTAAATGATAGCTCATATTGAGATTTGTATGTAACTGTCTATTATCTTACTCAAATATGTTTTTTTTATTGTCTGTGTTGTATAATGAAATCAATTTAATTCCTTATTAATTTTGAATCACCGCAATCATTGAAACATTTTGTGTTTCGTCTGTAAAGAATTTATTAAATAGCATTTTATGCTACGAATAATAAAAGTCAAGAAGCGGTATTGAAACATCACTATATTGACAAAATTATCTCGAGTGTTCGAATGAAAGAACACACATGCAAATAAGCCAATGAGCTGCGCTCGCGTTACATTCCGGCAAGGGCGGTGATTGGTTGTCGGTAGGACAGATAATGGTAATTGGTTCGCGCGCCTGTACAGTGCGAGATGCGTGGACGATGTTATGCATTATGTGTGAGAGGATAAGTCATAAAAAAAATGTTTGTATTCTTGCACTATCCATATTAGTTGGATTACTTAGTTGCAATTTAACTAAATAATTCTTCAATAAACTTATTTAAAAGTTTGAGATTCTAGTGTTTTTTAATTAAAATGTTTCTTAATGTATGTATCGTAAGCATCTAAAATAAAAGTATTTTAATCAGAGAGTGATTGGTCGCGTCAATGTCTGGTGATGCGTGGATGGTGTTATGAAAAATAAGTAAGCTTGTTTACGTGTTTACTTTTTACCCGGTTGCTGCAAAAGGAGGGTAATGTTTTTCGAGAGTATGTACCTATGTATGTGTATTTCTTATTTTCTTACAATAATATTGGTATCAAATAAAAACATAATTTTAATACAAAAAATAAAGAACATAGATCAATTTTTTTTCAGACTATCAAAAGTACGTACATCTTTTATGGGGAACTGTGATAAATGTTACAACAAAATATCTTATGATATATTGCAATTAAATTAATGCTATAAAACTCACATTAAAAGTACTATTTGTAAACAAACATATTACAAATTGAAGGATTAAATCCATGATAAGAATGCTTGGAAACATGCTGGTCCTGCTCCATGGGTTCGCTAGGCATCCAATCAAATTCGTTTCTCTTTTATTTTCATTTTTCCCCGCCCACCGCGGTTAAGTTTGCGTGATGCCATTTTTAACACTTTCACAGCCGATCACGTGCAGAGTACGTCCCAGGTTGATTGTATTGTGACGCTGATCACGTTCTCAGTACGTGACTGACTTTCTTAGTGTTTGTTTTAAAACGACGTCCGTAGTCCGTGTTTGGCGTGCATTGATATAATAGTGTAGTGCTTTAGCTACGCACACATGTAAGAATAACCGTGGTGGGGCGCTTGGTGTGAGCGGAACAAGCTATCGAGTGTCGCGCTGCGCCAGTGTTCCCGCGCCGCTATTGCGAGTGCACGTACACGAATTTTGGCGCGAAATGGCGAGTTCACGGCGAAGTTATCGGCTCGATTCGAACGAAATTATTGACTTCTTGGTTGCTGATGATGATTCGGATATTGAAGAAGCCCCAGATATTGAAATTCAAGGTAAATTATTGTATTTTGTTGGGTTATTATTGTAGAAATGTAGCCTTTTTGCGTCGTACATATTTTTATTGTTTTTTTCTCTTTCCAGACCTTATTCAAGACTTGCAAGAGGTTGTATCGGTTCAAGATCGACAAGATGTTGATGCTGACATGTCAGACGACTTATCTGAACCTGTACGGGGGGAACATGTACGGGGCCGGGGTCGTACACCTCGAAGAAATACGAGATCCCGCCTCGGTCGCGGTCGCTCGGCGGTGCGTTCGGCTACACGCGGGCGCGGCGTTACCCGCAGATCAGCAGCAGCACTTACCCTCAGAGAAATGGATGAAGGTAATGGATGGTCATACCAAGCACTGCAAGAACCCCCAGAAAATCCAGTATTTCAAGAAGTATCTCAAGTATTGGCTCCAGTAGATGAAAGTTCGTCAGAGTTGGATTGTTTTTCAATTTTTTTCCCCGATTCTTTTTGGAACACTCTAAAGACGGAAACTAACCGTTACGCAGCTCAAATGAAAACCAAACAAGCAAGAAAAGGCATTCTGAAACCTGGCACTATGTTGTACGAATGGAAAGCTGTCAAAAAATCGGAACTAAAGACATTTTTTTCTATCGTGATTCATATTACGCTTGTACACAAGGAGAGTTTTGATTCATACTGGTCTACACGGGAAATAATAGCCACTACATTCGCCGGGAAGCACATGAATAGAAACAGATTCCGAGCCATTTATAGCTGTCTCCATCTGAATGATAACGCAAACTACAAACCGCGTGGTGATCCCGAGTACGACGCTTTTTTCAAACTCCGACCTTTTTTTGATGACATGTGTCGGTTGTGTCAAGAGTGTTATTATCCCAATGAGCACTTGACTATCGATGAGGGTACTTGTGGGTTTAGGGGACGAGTGCACTTCAAAGTGTATAACAAAGATAAGCCCGATAAATATGGCATGAAAGTGTACATGCTCTGCGACGCGGAAACAGGATACATACTGCGCATGGTTCCCTACATAGGCGACTCGAAATCGGTGGAAACGATTATCACGGAATTGAGTGAACCATACTTCGGTAAGTGGCACACCATATACATGGACCGTTTCTTTACAAGTCCGACAATCGCAGACTTATTGTGGATAAAGGACACTCGCCTTGTTGGCACTGTAATGGCGAATCGTCGTGGTCTGCCACAGGATTGGCGTCATCAACCGTTGGAAAAAGGCGAAATGGCCTTTTGTCACCGGGCCAATCTAACCGCTTGTAAATGGAAGGACAAGCGTGATGTACTCATGCTTACTACGAAACACGGAGCTAGCTGGACAGAGGTGGATGCAAAAGTCAAAGGTGTCGGTGTGACCAAAAGGCTGAAACCAGATTGTGTACTAGATTACAACCACCACAAATTTGGTGTAGATCTGAATGACCAGTATGTGTCTTACTACTCCTTGAATAGAAAGAGCATGAAGTGGTGGAAAAAGATGTTTTTCAACCTGGTAGCAAGAGCAATGGTAAATGCTTACGTCATTTACAATAAATCAAGGTCTCAAAGGCGCCGCCCGCGATTCTCACAGTTCCTGATGGAGTGTGGTGACCAGCTGCTGCAAACTGCACCAGAGGCTGAACCAGGACCCTCACGTGGCCCACACCATGTAGGCAGCAGTACCAGACTAGTGGGAAGGCACTTTCTCGAAAGGATACCGAGCACCGAAAAAAAAGAGAAGGTGGCAAGAGTCTGTAAAGTTTGTGCAGACATTTCTAAGAAAAACACTGGCAAACGAGGACGCAAAGAAACCATATTTTACTGCCCAGACTGCAACGTGCCTTTATGCTACCATCCTTGCTTCAAAATGTTTCATACACGCAAAAATTACACGACTTGAACACGCAAAAGTCCATGTTCGACTTTTTTTTTTTTTCCATAAAACCTCTTTTTTATTCTACATTTTTAAATAAAAAAAACTAATTTACGTCTGTTTTTTATTTTTATCCTAGAAATAAACAAGTCAATAGTATAAATAAAAAAATAATTATAGATTTATCATTGATAGTTCTCATTTTATAAATGTTGCAATATCGGCGAAAATCGCCGGCGAACCATGGAATCCGCGTTTTAAAATCTTCGGCTGTCAAAGTGTAAGCTTGAGTTATATTTCTTGACTTTTATGTTTCGTAGATTTTATGTAAATAACAGTACAGGGTCAAAATTTTGCTGGCGAGACTACAAAGAGGTGTCGGGTATTGATGTCAAAATATAAAGGCTCCTACACACATTTTCATCGTGATAGATATCGATATTCGTGTGGAAGTTTCGCCTGCTTATTTTTTGATTCTGCATAAAATCATGAACATTATTATTATACATTTTAAACACAACCCGAATCTTCGGTCCTTCATAATTCTGTTTTTATCAATAAAAATAGATATTACACATAAATATCACAGTATCTAATTTAAGGTCGAGCCGCAATTGTAGCCCGCGAAATTCAAATTTTCTTACGTTTTTTTTGCAATTTGCAATTAACTTAGAGCGATGTATATACATTATTTGTTAAAATCGCGAATCATTTTGATCAAGATATAACCTGACACTGACCTGCAAATTGCAAAAAACGTAAGGATTTTTTAATTTCGCGGACTACCGCTGCGGATCTTCTATAAGAGGGCGCCCAATGGCCCACTAGCGCCATTCCTTCAAAAAATATATTATCTCGTGACTAAGAAGGAATTATGAATAACGGCTTATAAAAGGTATTAGAAAATTCTAGACACACTTACCGAGGGTCCTTACTACCCGTTATTCATAATTCCTTCTCAGTCACAAGATAATATTTTTTTAAAGGAGTGGCGCTAGTGTACCATTGGGCGGTGAATAAACTTAAGAATTGTATAAAATATGTAAGAATCTGTGCAAAACAAATTTTGCAATTAATGAAATTCAACAACGATTTTCTCTCAAACTGTTAATTGAAATGATTAGGTGCACACAGAATCTTTTAACACAAACTATTATAGTTTGCGACTGCTTCGTTGGTACTGGTCGCAAGCGCTACTGCTGAACATGAGGTCCTGGGCTCGATTCCTAGGTCGGAAAAAGTGTCATTGGGTATTTCTATCTGTAATTTCTCAGTAGAAGCCCGGGGTCAAGATTTGTGCCCGGTTAATGGCAATAGGCTCGCGCCCTGTTACAAAACAACTGGCGAATTTTGGGAGACCTATAGGTACACCTCTACCTACCCGTTCGGGGGAACACGGCTTGATGTTATGTTACATACATAAACTCACGCCTTCTTCCCATGGGGGGTAGGTAGAATAGAAACTACAGAACGCCACCTGCTACGATCTTTACATAATCCTTTTGCCTCGTTTACGTTCATACATCGGCAGTGCTATGCTGTAACCATCTCACCGTGAAAACTTAGGTGAAGTGAGCATGGAGAGAGCTGTCATTCCACAGGGATTGACACTATTGACAGCTCACTTCATCCAAGTTTTCACGGTTAGATGTTTACAGAATAGCATGGCAGGTCATACACGCACGCCGATGGTGATGTTATGTTATTATATTTCTATTTTACCGTTTTATACTCTAACAAGAGATACACGCTTTTGAGTTTCGCTAAGTGTGGACTTATTTTTGCTGGTGTACCTAGTACAGTTGATCGTACGTCTGTGGTGGTAACATTTGGATTTTGAGTTGGCCTAGCGTAGTACGGAGTTTCAATATAATAACGAGGCCAGCTTATACCGGTTATCACTGTCATGCGGCCTGGTATATCTCTAGGTAATTTTTTGTCATCATCCCTATTATAACAGATTTAAAATAACTATGAAAACCTATCTTAGCATAGGTTGATTTGATGGATTTGGCTGTGAATAAAATGTTTTCTTCTTTGAAATTTCGAATGGTCATTGTGATAGGTCGTAAAGTAAAAAAAAAATTGCTCATTCAGATAAGAGCTGCGTTCTGGTACGTTTCCCAAATATATCTTTACTTCTTTACTAATATTGTAGAGAGGTAAAATTTGTTTGTTTGTAAGTCGTTATGTAGCGGATACTCTACTTTCGGGAACTACTAGTCGGATGGGATGCGACGCGGTGGGTCGGGGGCCGAAAGTCGCGGGCAGAAGCTAGATAAACTGATATTTCTTAATTATATTACGGTGTGAAGCCGAGCTTTTTGTGAACGCTGTAGTCGATATGGTAATTGCTTTTATGCTGTTGGCAACAATTTCCAGTAAATTTAAACCTCACAAGGTTGAAAATATCTAATTGTCTCAAAGACAAATAAGAAGAAGGTTGCAAAAGGGATGACGACTAAACATTTTTTTTTGTCCGTTAGGTAGATTATTAGAAAATATTAGACACGTATTTTTCTTTTTTTACTAAATCAAAATATTACGGCGCCTTGGTAGATTTTCTCCTGAGTTGTGACGTAGCGAGCCCCCCTCTTCTCAACTTAAATGCGTTTTATCAAAGTATATTTTTATAATATTTTTTTGTCATCTGATTGACGGATTAAATAGAATTTCCTTTTTTTGTCTGGGCATACTTATTCGGAAAACTTTTGTTTAAAATGAGCCCGGCGGCAAAGCCTGGTTGAGCCACCGAGGCAGCGACTTTGATATTCTCACTCTTTGGGTGATAAAGATGAGGTCGACTATTTCAAATTATGCCCCATTGCTAAGGTATTTATTCTTAAGTGGAGTTAATCTACTCGATTTCGATATCTTGTTCGGACAGGATTCAAGATTAATTAGGGCGAATTTCACCATAAAAACTGAACGCGATCAGCACAACCCGCGTTCAATAGCTGTCATTGATGACACTGACAGCTCTTGAACGCACTTAGTCATGAGTACCTAAAAGGAAGCAGGAATGCTTCTTTTTTATACATAATTAGGACGTAAATAATAAACATCTATGTACTGTAACTGATCATTAATGAATAATATTGGTTGTGCCAATGCAATATTTTTCTACATACATGTATGAATGTGTATAGTGGCCCTTGTAATGAGGGTTTTCATGAAAATTCGCGCTACCAGTGGGCGCCACTTTGACAAGAGGTCTTCCATTTCGACAATGAATATAAAATATGATGACGTTCATTCAGACGACATTCAGTCACGACTAAAGAAAATACAATGCCGCTCATAGGCATGTGACCAATCGTATTTTTCTGAACATTCATGTTTTTTTTATTTTTATTACCTATTTTTCATGTTATTAAATTTAAATTTTTTGAACTTTTAAAAGCTTAGAGTTAAGAAATTATAAACAGAATACAAATCGAGCCAATAACATCGGAGATATGGCAGAAAATGTAAAGTAATGTCACAAACACTACTAAAAAAATTTAAAATGGCTGACATGAAAAATAGTTAATTTTCGATAATTTTTCATGATTATTCAGAAAAATACGGGCGGTCACATGCCCATGGGCGGCATTGTATAGACGCTTTGACACTTTTGACAGGTGCCAGGACCTGACGTCTCAGTGCTGCCACTTGGTGAACGTCATTTCAGAAAAACCCTCATTGCTTTCCACTTTTTGACAAAAAGTCGGTCTTAAAATCAAGAATAGACTTTGCAGACGATTTGACGTGCAAGTGACATTGAACCTTAGGTGGTAAAACAATTATGAGGTCGATATAAGATGGCAGCAGCCACACAGTCATAAATTTTCATAAAGTAAAAAATCTCTATTTTAATGACAATATAAGTTTCGATCAAAAAGTTAAGTAGTTTTTTTTTAATTAATCTACATCTATGAACACAATTTAGATTAAGATGATTAGTGATATTTTGCATAGCATAAGCATCCTATAACGTTCCCACTGCTGGGACACAGGCCTCTCTGTGAGAGGGTGTGGGCCGTAATGCATGCGGGTTGGTAGTTGTCACATGTCTTCGAGTTTTTGGTTCTAGGACATGCCGGTTCCTCACGATGTTTTCCTTCACTGTTTTGGTGATGAAATGAATTACACAAAGTAATGCGCCTATCTGGGTGTGGCCTCGACCTACAACTCCGTAAGTCAGGGCCATTACCTTTGGGCCACCACTGCTCCTATATTTTTATTTTTCATGATTCGGTGCATTTTTTTTAAATTTCACTCTGTATAATTTTAAGAATGTCAACTGGCTGTACTTAGTTATTAAGTTGTAAACACTGCCATGTTAAAAGTATTGTATTGGGTATAAAGGCGTATTTTGACAATATGCTCTGCCGATTATTATGTTCGCGCGTCCATTTAAATTTTGTATAATTATCTCATTTTGTAAATAAATATTTTCTTTTTAATATTGCTCTTTTATGTGAAATAATTGATTTTAAGAATTTCTTTTGATTCATTTTTATTCAAATAAGGCAACCAATCCCAAAGGATGTCGTGAACCTAGTAGCTAGGTTCTGAAGGTAAGAGAGGCAGTCGCTCCATGTAAAATACTGGTGTTCAGGTTGGTTTAGTAAGGAGGACCCCAACTGCCTCCTTGATGTCGCCAGCCGCCTCCTTCAGAGCGCGCGTGAACGTGCCCTTCAGGCTGCCAGATTTCGTGGCAACCTTCAGGACAACGTCCACGCCGTCCAAAACTTGGCGACTGAGCGCCACCGCCGACACACTTCCTCCGGCAGCCGCCTGAGCAGTGCGTCGCTCTCGGGCCAGCCGGGCCATCTCGCTGACCTCGTCAGCTGCCACCGCCTTCCGCTGCGTCCGCTTTGCGGAGTTCGCCTCCGCCTTGTTGCTCTGCAACAAAAGCGGGGACGCAGCGGAGTCTCCGCGCTCATGGCTACCGGCGTAGCGGGTCGCAGGCAGCGACCCCGTGAGTTACGCTCCGGTAACCGACGCCTCCCCCTCTTCGCTGTTCCCAATCTTGGGGCCGACAGCTCCTCCTCACTCGAGGACAGCTCGCTGCGCGAGCGCTTCCCCCCATGCTCCTTGTCCTGGTCGGACAAACATGAGCCTCCTCGGCTCTTGTTGCCGTCACTGACGGCAAGCGGCTTCTCTGCACAGTCGCTCCAGGCTAACCCGGAGCTCCTTTTCTTGCGACGCAAGAGGTGGTTGACGAAGACCGGCGGTGGTCTGCCGGCCTACGAGACTAATGTTGCCCCCCCCAGATACGGTGGGGCTGCCTTCCGTGGAAGGGCGGGATTGTGCCTCCTTGTGGAGGTTGCCCGCCAGTTAGTTTGGTTTCAAGCGCACCTCCAACCAATTTTTGAGCAGCTTTTTGAAGTTTACTCATAAAAGGAGTCAACCCTCTAATATCATTAGGAAGACTTTCATTGATATTATATTGTGCCGGAATAATTTCGTCAGGATTAAGTAACACATGATGTTCATCCCACTGAGCTCCTGGGATGGAACTATTCGCTCGGAAACGCCGTCTTATTTCAGCTGGTGTCTCATCATCAGCCAACTCAATTACTGTTTCACGAAGAGTTGATAATAATAAATTTTCTGGTCTAGGTAATAAGTGACCTTCAGCGTCACGTCTAATATCAGCAATCACAGGAAGGTAGGCAACATCATTTGAATCGGTAACCACGCCGATAGCATCAATAGTCATCTTTATAGCTAAAGGAAAAGCGTTAAAACGCGCAATGTCTTCCATAAAATTTGCGCGGGCGGTAGAATGCGAATAAATAGCTTCTGGATTTCGCAATGAAATTCCTGTATCCTTTCTCAATTTTATTATTTTAGCTTCGAAAGCTGCTAGAAAGACTCTGTACATAGCGTACACATTTGATATTTGAAGATTTTCTCTGTATTGATTAGCTGTGTGTAATAGTGAAACAGTCGAAATGCCTATATTTCGCGAAGTGACAGGTAACATTTGCGGTTTCTTATTAATGTTTGAAGTAAATTGTTCTAACTGCTCGTTAGTCACAAAAGCGAATATTTCTGACTTGATATCTTCCAAGTTCTTTTGTTGTATTTGCAAACCGGTCTTGTATCTGTGGTTCTCCATTCTCTGGGTGTTAAACTGTCTTCTGACAGAATTGTTGTTTTGCCCTCCACGGCCTCTGCCGCGCGGACCTTTTGAACCACAATTTTGAGGAAACTTTCCTCGGGTGCTCCTTTGAGGCTCATATTGAGCGTCGGTAAGATTTGAAGAATCAGCCATCATTCTATATATACATATAAATTCTGGACGGAATCGGTGGCGATCTCTGGGTCTGATATCAGGATCCCTAAAATAGACACCAAAAGAAACCTTTTTTTTTTGTTCCGGGGTGGAAAATCCTCATGGATGTCCTCCGCCCTTGGGCGGGCGGAGGGGTCTGTCAGACTCTTACTGACTAAAAACCACCCCGGTGTTCCGACTCACACCTACGCCGGGGGTCGCGGGAACGAAAGAATCTTCCGCAACCCCCGGCCGGTGCCGGCCCGCCACCGCGGGCCTCCTCTCGGGTCAGGGGGGGGGGAGTGAGGTGTTCGACTCCCCCCGCGACGTCTCAGAGGGGCGCGCGTGGAACACTACGCGCCGCCACCTCGGGTCCTGATGTGTGGGGGGCGACGGACGTCCCCGAGTCCGTCGCCCCTGGACCCATTTAGGGGGGCCGGAAGAGGGCGTTGTCCGCCCTCCGCCGACGCCCGGTGCGCCTCCTGCGGGCCGGGTGAGTGGACGAGATCTCCCTCTCCCTTTCCGCAGCCTCGACTGTCTCGCAGAAGGCGACCACCGCGTCCCAGGACTCGGCGCCGCCGACCATAGCGTTCACTACGGCCGGCAGCGACAAGTCACTGCCTAATCCTGAGATGAGGGCACGGCGCGGCTCCTCCCAAGCGGCACACTCTGCCAGCGTGTGCCGCGCCGTGTCCTCCCGGCAGTCGACGCAGTGGTGACACCTGGCGTCCGGCTCCCTGTTTATGCAACACAGGTACTTCCCGAAGCAACCATGCCCCGAGAGCACCTGCGTCACCCGAAACGACAGGGAGCCGTGCCTCCTCCCGAGCCAGCGCTCGAGCACCGGCCGGACCGCCTCGACGACCTCGAGGTCGGCGGTAGGGCGCGAAAGCCTGTCCCGCCATTCCGCCACCAGGACCTCGCGAAGCTGAGACCGATGCAGCTCCACGTGTCGCTGCATCGGTCGCTCGCCCCGCGCCCGCGCTTCCTCGCGCCACCGATACGATGACGCGAGTACTTTCGCCTCCAGGTCCCAGGGCGGGGATCCGGCCACTGCACAAGCCGACTCGTAGGAGATCGTGCGATACCCCCGGATGACTCTGACGGCCATCGCCCTCTGCGGTCCCGGCCGTCAGGTCAGCCGCCCAGATCGGGGCCCCGTAAAGGGCCATCGATCGCACGATCCCCACGTATAGCCGCCTACAAGCGGCGCTCGGGGCCCCCCAGATTGGGAAGCAGCGTTGAGAGCGCTCCAGCAGCGCCCAGCAACTTGGGCGCCAGCCGTCGGAAGTGGGGCCCGAAGTCCCACCGGCTGTCGAGGACCAATCCTAGGTACTTCATGGTACCCTCGACAGCGATACCAAAAGAAACCTAAAATAACCTATAAAATACATTTATGTGTTGTGTATATATGTAGCCAGCAATCTGGCAACTCTTTAATGATACAACTCAATAACTTTTCTAGTAATTTAGCGGATATTATTCTTAAACATCCCACACATAAGTTTTTAGTGCTCGGTGATTTTAACCAACCGAATATTGACTGGCACGCTGCGGCGGACGGTGATCATCTGTGTCCTAGTAACTTGCATGGTCCCATTCAAACCAGCTTTTGTGATACTCTCACCGCTTGCAATTTGCTACAGTACAACTCACATCGTAATGTGAATTATAGGCTTTTTGACCTCGTCTTGTCTAACAGTGAAGTAGCTGTCACTTGCAGCCTGGATCCCCTATTGCACGAGGACTCACATCATAAGGCACTCTGCATTTCTGCCGACTTCGTTCAACTTCATCAGCTGCATTCTCGACCTCGAGCCAAGTTCTTGTATGCCGAGGCAAACTATGACGCCATAATTGAAGAAATGATGGCAATTGATTGCTAAATTGTAGGCCCCCCTTGAAGAAGCTGTAATTTTTTTTAATGACATTATTAACTTGCTTCATAATACACATATTCCATCTAAAACTATCGCTGCGAGGGGTAAGTATCCTCCTTGGTAGAAGAGCCCTCTTATTAAAATAATTAAAGAAAAGTCAAAATTTCTATCAAAATTTAAAACCTATGGAAATCTCTCGGACTATCAATCTTTTGTTACCTTACGTCGACGGGCCAAAGATCTGGAAAATTAAATGTTTGATGACTATCTCAAATGCGCTCGTGCACTAAACTGTATTTAGAAATTAACACTTTCACTGACGTAACGGCCAGAGGCGTATTTTTTCCGTGTTTGATATGACACTACGCCCACAGGCGGTTAATTTTACCAAGACAAAACAGACAGACCGCCTATACCCGTGTAAATTTGCGTACATTACTATGAAGCCACGCGTTCAAAATTCAAAATTCAAAAGTCATTTATTCAAACTAGGCTGATAATCAGCACTTTTCAAACGTCAAAATTACATAAGACAGTCCCCCAAAACGCCCACCCTTCACCACTTCCTAGTGCGTTAGCTGGGAAGAAGAAGTGGCGCAACAAACTCCCCAGCAGCACAGCTGTCTGTTCAGTTAGAAAGTAAAAAAAAGACTCTATATAATAGTATTCAAAATAATTAACCTAATTTAAATTATTATCCATATGTTAGCTAGCACACGCCAATATACCAAACAAAATCATCGAGAACTATACTCGGGCAGAAATAAAAACTAAACGTAAACAAAACTTAACGTCTTAATAAAAGCCTCCAGGCATAAAGGGCGTGCCCGCTTACATAAAGCTGTAACTGGAAGTTATAAATGATAAACTAGGACCACCGAGGTAAAATAAATAAACAGTTAATTACTAATAACAATAAATAATATGATCTATTGTCGAGGTCACTAGTTACATATTGCAATACAACTCATTAAAAAAAACATTGTAATAAGTAGATTGTGTCAACAATAAATTAAAATAAACAATTATATGAACTCATATAACCTGTCAGTAGGTAAGCTAATTCTGGAGAAAGAACATAAAAATTGTCTTGAGTTAATCACAGCGACCAACTATTCTTATCATTTAAGTAGTCGTTGATAGAATAGTATGCCTTTGAACAAAGGTTGGATTTTACTTTCGTTTTAAACGCATTAAAAGGCAAATCTAGCAAAGAAGAGGGAGTTACCCTCTTCTTTGCTAGATTTGCCTTTTAATGCTATAAAAGGTTATACCAAGCCCAACAAATGAGTTATGAACTTTATGAAGCCGGTGAAAAGGAACTCTTAGTTTTTCCTTATTTCTAGTGTTAACATTGTGAAAATCACTGTTTTTAGTGTATAAATGTATATTTTGCCTAATATATAAGATGTTGGCGAAAATGAATTGAGATGCCACTGTGAGGATACCAATATCTTTGAAAAAATCTCTCAGAGAAACTCTGGGGCCTAGCTGGTAAATAGCTCGAACAGCTCGTTTTTGAAGGACAAATATATTTTGAATATCAGCAGCTTTGCCCCACAGAAGAAGACCGTAGGACATAACGCTATGAAAATAACTAAAATGGACTAATCGAGCTGTATCAACGTTAGTGTATTGTCTTACTTTCCTGACGGCGTAGGCGGCAGAACTGAGCCTTCCCGCTAGGCTCGATATATGTGGGCCCCACTGAAGTTTGGCATCTACTGTTATGCCCAGAAAAACTGCCGAATTTACAGATTCAAGCACCTCTTTATCTAAGACGATGTTGGGTCCTAGATTTCTAACATTTGGTAGGGCGAACTTAACACATTTCGTTTTCTTGGCATTGAGAACTAGGTTATTTGTCGTAAACCAATCCGTAACCATTGAGAGTGCACTGTTTACATCGTCAAAATCTTGTCTATTCCGGTCTACTTTAAAAATAAGAGAGGTATCGTCTGCAAACAGTACAACTTCACAGATACCCTTTAAATAGAATGGTAGGTCATTGATATACACTAAGAACAAGAATGGACCCAGTATTGAGCCTTGAGGTACACCTAACTGAACTGGTAGCCCGGAAGATTTCACACCATTAACATCTACACATTGGGACCTATTATGTAAATAAGAATTTATAACGTTGAGAGCTTCGTTTTGCACACCGTAATGACGCAGTTTACGCAAAAGCGTGTCATGGTGCACGCAATCAAAGGCTTTGGAGAGATCACAGAAAACCCCAATAGCATTTTGCGAGTTCTCCCATGCGTTAAATATGTGTTTCAGCAGAGCAACACCCGCATCTGTAGTCGAACGACCTTTTGTAAATCCATATTGTTCATTATGAAGGAGGCTATTTAAATTAAAATGTCTTAGCAGCTGCTTGAGTATTAACTTTTTAAATATTTTGCTAAATGCTGGTAAGATAGAAATAGGCCTAAAATTGCCAACGTCATTTTTATTACCTGATTTAAATAATGGTATGACTTTACTATTCTTCATGAGTTCAGGAAAAGTTCCTAAATCAACACATTTATTAAAAGTAACAGCTAGATAGGGGGCTACGATGTCTATTATATTACTTAAAAGTTTAATGGAGATGCCCCAGTCATCACCAGTGTTTTTAGACTTGAGTGTGTTAAAAACATTAACTACATCACGAGGCGTTACATGTTCGAAGCTAAATAAGCGACTATTTTTAGACACACTACTAAGCAGCGTATTTCCCTTTCCGTGTTCAACTGGCGACACCGGTCTCGCGAAATCCACACGCTTTTGTTTTACTACGGATTCCTACGATCCCGTGTTCAATTCGCGTCAACTGAGCACGCTTTTGTGATCAAGCAACGTTAAAAGAAGTTTTACAAAACAGTGTGTAATTGAATTGAACACGGTTTTTTAACCTGTCTATTCGAAACAAATCCGTACTGATTTAGCGCGTTCGTAAATGTTCGGGATAAATCGTGCGGGCCGAAGCAGGCGAGAGCGCCCGAAGTTGGATTCGCGCGCTTCTCATTGCAGTTTGTTACTGTGCGTTCAAGGTTATGTTTTGTTTACATAGTGCATAATGGAAGAGTTTAAAAGGGTTTTCAGTGAAATCACTAAAGATTTTGAAATACTCAACTGTGACGGACAGTCGAGTGACAGTTATAAGTGTAAAGTTCAGTGCTTATTACATTATGACGGAGAATACGACGAAAAATGTGCTAGATTTGTGGAATGTTTTTCAAAACAAACAAATTCTAACTGGGTTATGAAAAGACGGTTTGCAGAACCCATACGTTATGAATTCAGAAAATTGTTTGTATGCCATCTTTCGGAAAGAAATAAATTGATAAATAAAACGCAAGGTGTTAACAGAAACTTTAATTGCAAGTCGTCTATAAAATTTTTGAAAACTACACCAAGTACTCTGAGAAATTCAGCCCTGCTGAGAAAAGGATATAATGTTATAGTTGACATCTACTTCAATCATTCCCACAGAGTTAATGTAGCTCAATCGTTATCCTTGGTCCGATGTTCGAACGATACGAAACAAATATTTATATCTTATTTCGATAGAGGTATGACTGCCGCGGCCGCTAAGATGTACCATGAATTAAATATTATAAGTACTTATGACAGCGATGCCTACAAAATCTTAGCTAACGCTCAGCATAACCCTCTAGATCGTCAAGTTGTGTATCTTTACGAAAAATGGCGTAAACAAAATTATGGAAATAGAAATGAACAGACTGTGTTACAAATTTTGAAAAGAAAACAAGACGAGTTAGGGAAGTTGGGTATAGACTTGATCATACTGGAGAATCCTACTATTTGTGTAATTATTACACCAATAATGCAGCGAGTTTTCACTAAAGGATTAGCCGATGAAATAGTTTTTATAGATACCAGCGGATCATGTGATCAATCAAACACATGTGTGACATTTATTTTTGCAGCTTCTAATATTGGTGCGTTGCCTGTTGCAATAATTTTACACGCTAATCAGGCAGAAGAACAATACAGTTTAGCGTTCAAAACTCTGAAAGAGTTCCTCGAAAATAAATTCAACAAATTATTTCAGCCAAGTGTAGCCATGACCGATGACAGCAGAGCTGAAATAAATGCGTTGAAGTCAGTTTTACCTAACACCCGGCTTTTGCTTTGCATATTTCACGTTAATCAAGCAATATGGCGTTGGCTTTGGCAAACAGAGCATAATGTTAATAAAGATGACAGACAATACATAATGAAACTGTTCCGCAAAGTTATGTATTCAAATACTATAGCAGAGGCCGAATTAAATATGTCCATATTGAATGAAGATGTAAAAGTCGCGACAAATTATAAATTGCAAAATTATTTAACAAATATGTGGGCCCGACGAGAAGAATGGTGTTTGTCATATAGGCATGACATTATCAATAGAGGACATAACACAAACAACTTTTGCGAGGCTTCTATAAGAATTTTTATATTGCAAAGATGTAAAGTTTTCAATATGTGTGCCCTGCTGGATTTTATCACTGACACGTTTGAAAATTACCACAAAAAAAGATTGTTGCAATTTGCTAATGGGAGAGAGCGAAAGTTAACAGTAAGCTACGACAAATTTTGTCAGAAAAGTAAGTCGATAACTCAAATATCACTATCACTTGATGACACGTCTTACTTAATAAAAGAAAAAAACAGACGTGTATGTAGTTGATTCTGAAATGGGAACGTGTGACTGTTTACCAGGGAAAGGTGGACGCTACTGCAAGCATGTATGTGCTGTGGAACTAAAGTTTGGCATAAAGATTACTACATCGTTAAATTTGACTGAAGATTGTCGCCAAGATTTGGCCAAATTGGCATTGGGAGACGAATATAACCCCTATTTCTTCCAAAATATAACACTGGATTCAAATGACGTGGAGATGGCTGAAAAAAGTCAAGGCACCTCACAGCAACAGTTTACGTTGCCGATTAATGAACCTGATAACACAGAAAATAATATTTCCACAGAGTCTTCAATTCAAGAAAATTATATGATTACTGTAGACGCAATTGAGTCTGAGTTTATTAGAATAATCAAAGTACTTAAAGAAGAACCAAATCCAGTAAACACACAAATACTGAAAAAATATTCATCTGAACTATCTCGATTGCAGACTCCTTCCTCTATTGTTTCATACATGCATGATAAGAAAATACGACGTTCACGAAAAATAAAGGTCCAACCTACATCTATTTCGAGACGGCATCAAAAACAATTACCCAGCAGTGGTAGAATTCAGTCCGGCCGTCCTGTTAAAAAGAAACGTGCACACAATATCGCTGTGAACATAGACCAAAACGAACGTTCCGCAAAATAGTTGTCTTGTCGGTGTTTTTTTTGTTATTTTTGTGCTGATAATAAATGTTTCATTAATTGTATTGTATGTAATATTTCATTGAAATCATATTGAGTTAATAATACAACCTACTGTCTACTATAGAATAATACCGTCGCTGATTCAACACGCTTTTGAAGACTCAAACAGTCTAAGAGTCAAGTCAAAAAAGTGTTCAGTTCAACTGCACACGATTTTGTTAAACCTTACCCAGCGCCACTTGATCACAAAGGCGTGCTCAGTTGACGCGAATTGAACACGGGATCGTAGGATTCCGTAGTAAAACAAAAGCGTGTGGATTTCGCGAGACCGGTGTCGCCAGTTGTACACGGAAAGGGAAATACGCTACTAAGCAAAAGGTTTTCAGCTTTAGACGGGGATGAATTTAAGGAGCGAGTCGTAGTTACAGGTATGTTTGCAAAAAACTCATTAAACGCCTCAGCTACGTCAGCTGCTTTATCAACTAATTTATTGTCGACCTTAATCTCAAGCTGTTTATCTTGTTTAACCGACTTACCCGTTTCATTATTAATAATTTCCCAAGTGGTTTTAACTTTATTATTGGAATTTTTAATTGAATCGCTTAAAAATTTAGATTTAGCAAAAACACTATTTGAATAATTTTTGACATACTCTAGGAAAGGAGTATCAAACCTGTATTTTTTCAAACCATATAACTCGTATAGTCTCGCTCTACTTTTATAAATTCCCGGAGTGGCCCATTGGTCAACAGAGGTGCCATTAATTTGAATAGTTTTGGTCTTGAAAGTAGATTGGTACTCTTTTTGCACAACATCAAAAAGGGCTCCATAGATTTCATTGGGATTCTCGTGTTCTACTATAGATGGTGTAATTCTATGAGCTATATTATTTTTAAACTTATTGCAACGAGTAGCTGTATAAGGCCTTTTTTTTTTTTTTTTTTTGAGGATGGGAAATTATCAAATAACTTCTCCCGCTCTGGGTGGAGCGGGAGGGCGTGTCAGACTTTTACTGACTAAAACCCACCCGTGTTCCTTCCGTTGCCTGTGTGCCGAGGTCGCGATATCCCTTTCAGACAAACCCGCAACCCCGGCAGGCATTGGCCCTTCCGGACCCCGTCAGTTGGTGCTGACATCTCTTTGAGGCGCGCGTGGAACACAACGCGCCGTCGACCCGGGCCTGGTCCCTATCGGACGGCGAGCTACCCATTGCTCACCGTCCGCAAGCCCGCGCCTACGGTGGCCGGAAGTCGGCTCGCGACTCCCGACGCCCGGGGCGTCTCCTGCGGCGACTAGGGGCGCGAGGGGGCGCATTTTGCCTCTCCCTCGCGCGCTCCGCCTCCTCCTTCGCGAGCATTACTGCTTCGCAGAAGGAGGTGACGGCCTCCCATGCACTCTCGCTCCGGACCATGGCCTGAACCAGGGCCGGACGCGAGAGATCGCCGCCGCCGATCGCCTCCGTCAGGACACGGCGGTGCTCCGCCCAAGCTGGGCAGACCTCCACCGTATGCTCCACCGTGTCCTCCGGGCGATCCACACAGTGGTGACACCCGGGCGTTTCCTCCCGCTTTATCCTGAACAGGAACCTCCCGAAACAACCATGTCCGGTGAGGACCTGTGTCAGGCGGAAGGTGAGGACGCCGTGGCGCCTCTCTAGCCACTCCTCAAAGAGGGGACTTATCGCCACAATTGTGGCGTGCCCAAGCTGTATAAGGCCTGCATTCTATTTTATGCGGCTTTTTATGTAATGGCATGGGGAAGCTAGCTAATAAACCACAGTGGTCAGACGTTAAGTCACTTAGCAATATTTTATTTTTGGCATCACTATCACTAAATATATTATCAAGACAAGTTGAAGAAGATGCCGTGATCCTAGTAGGTTCAAAAAACAAGTTAATTAAATTATAAGACCTAAACAGATTAAGAAGTCTAATGCTTAATGGAGTAACATCTAAAATATTAATATTAAAATCTCCGCATAAAATTATACTTTTATTACTTGATTTTAACCTATTGAGTGAATCCTCCATTACCGATTCAAAACTAATAAAATCACCAGAGGGGGGCCGATACACGCAAATTATAACGTATCGCTCGAGTTCAACACAAGACAACTCAATAGTGCGCTCGATGGAAAGATTAACTAAATCTAAACGTTGTTTACATTTCAACTTGTTTGAAACAAGAACTAAAGAACCACCGCGAATGGCGCTTTTCCTTACAAACGCACTTTGTACAGTAAAATTATCATCATTGATAAACACTACTTCATGTTCTTTCAGCCAGTGTTCAGTCAAACATAACACCTGAACATCATAGTTCTCTATAAACAAACTTAACTCTAGCTCTTTGCCGGACAGACCCTGCATATTTTGATGAACAACATTCAAAATATGCGGCTCACCCGTTGTCGCTCCTAATAGTTTAAACTATAAGGCGTATCAAAAGTAGTGTTAGTACAACTACTAACAATAATCGGTGGTACACTACAGGTACTCGTACCAGTGTCACTGTGTATATTGTATGCTAAGAAATTAGCAATTTGTCTTCTACAACTAGGTGGCAAATACATTGTATAATTTGTCAGTTTGTAATCAGTAATAAATTGATTACAATCAAAATATAAAATAGCGTCATTGTGACGACATGTCCTATTATGAATTAACATATTTAAATTATAAATGTGCCTATTTTGCTCATCAGACAAATATTTAGAATAAGGCAAGGCACAGAAAATAAATTTGCAACTATTGGTCTCATTGAGATGTAACATCAAATGGACACATTCAATTATGTCCTTTTTTCTGACAGTTAAACTATCCCCGAATAATAAACTAACAGTGGAACTGGGGTTTATTATTATGAATTAATTGGCTAATACTGGCACCGGGTAAACAATTATTAACTACATATTGTTGCGAACACTGATTAAATATACTACCAAAACCTTGACCAAATTTGTCAGAGAATACATAAGTTGTATTAGCCAAATTATTAATTCTATTGTCATCCAAACAGCTACCTACAGGCTGAGCCACTGAGGGTGTAGGTGGAACCAGTTGAGGTTGGGGCTCATGGGAGCAGGCACAGCTAAAAGAGAGGTTATTTGTCAGAGACTCATACCTCTCTGCATTGTATTTGACTAGGTCTGCCAACTCATTAGCGTCCTGCAAGCGCTTACTCAGGTCTTATTGAGAAGCCTCATATTTACTAAAGATATCCTTTAGAGCATATTCCCTGACAAACAATTCATCCTGTAGGTGCCGAGTGTCAGTATCATACATAGTATTAGATAATTGTAATTCACTATTACAGATCTTTAATTCTTGAATTAAATTTAGATTTTTTGCCTAAGTTTTGTATTTAATTTGTTAACTTTTTGGCGTTTTAATGATTTTTGAATTTTTCTAATGAATCTATTAACTTTAATAATTTTTTTTAACTTATTATGGCTAGTAAACAAATTGCACTTAGTGATAGTATCATTCGTTAAGTCTATTGTTACAATGGGCTCAACACATGTGGGTCCAGACCCGCTACCAACCAACTCATCATAAAGACTGCAGGTGATCGCAGACTTTTCCCTGGCTTTGAGAGATTCCAAACCGGTTATTGTGTTGTGGGCCCTGCTTAATTCCAGTTCCAATTCAGATATCCGTCTCAAAGCCAGTTCATAGGTGTCACTACATTGCTGGAAACTTGACACAAGTTGACGGAGGTGTTGATGCTGGTCAAGTATGTCTATATGCTGAGTATGTAGTTCGGCCAACTCGGTCTTAAGCTCAGTGTTCTTTTTATTAATATATTGCACTTCTACCTCGCTGTCTTCCCTTTCCTGTAGCAGCTGATCGCACAGATTTTTACTAGATTCTAACTCTTTTAATGAAGCCTTCAGTTTTTCCTCTAAGGATGCATCCAAATCATCCAAAGTTCCAGTGTCATATTGCACTCAATTAAATTTGTGTAGTGTCAAGGCAAACAGAAATATAAATATATTTCGAGACCCCCCTCCGCCGCACGGTGGATCGAAAATCGGCTGTAGAAGACCTGGATCAGCCTGGAGCTGGATCTCGATTTCTTAAATGTTATTTTTTTGCTGGAAATGACTTCTGCTGATCATTACTGTTCTATAAAATGTCATATGAAGTAATTGTGTGCACAAATGGAAGAGTTATAATTTTTATAAGAAAAAAATGTATGGAGCTGACATGAAAAATGAGGATATCTCTGGAATCGCAAGGTTGGCCGTTATATCCTTGCACACTGTTATAGTACTATTTATTTGTGAATTTTTGACATACTTAATATCGCGGCATCACTTGCGATTTTTTTTTTTAAATCTTCGAAAATAAAAAAATAAAAAAAGTATATGATACATTTTAATGCTTAAATATGGCTATACCAAGTGTAATTTACAATATTTTTTATGTTTAGACCAAAACATTCTAAGAAATCACAAAGTCGTATTACCTACTTTGTGATTTTCATTTGAAATGACATGGTAATTATGAATTACGTAATACGTAATCTTGTCTAATGCCTCAAGTCCACATTAGCTAATGATTAATAAAACTTAATACCTATATACCTAGTTAAAAGGATACGTACCAAAATAATTTGGGGTACTCGCTAATTTAGCAATTAGCGCAGGATTAACTTAATGAAAGTAATTAGATAAATGTGATACCATCATTAGTCAATAACAATAAATAGTCAAACATTGGATTCACAACTTCAGTTCATTTAGAGCATTTCTAATACTAACATCTATCCTACCGTGTCTTTTTACTCAGTGATCGTGAATAATGGAAAGCATTATTACAAATTTGGATTTGTTTGTTATTCTGAGCAATCAGGATGCTTCGTCTTTCGATCATGAAATATTGTTCAACACACTTGTTATTCGACTGGGCTCTAGCCTTTCAGATGAAGACAGTGTTACCGTGAAAGAATTTTGTCGAAGATTTACACGGGCAGTTCAAAAGAGATGGTTACGATCCCACAGGAAAAATGAAGTTTTTAGACGTGATTACAGTAATTGGCTTGAGGCAAATATTGACTGGCCAAACTGCGTGCAAACCAATTTGCTCATTCAAGAATCAACAAGTGAAAATATTTCTACTGAACCTGTACCTGAACCTGTACCATCAACTTCAACAATGAAATCAACTTCAACGATGACAAAAAGATCTCGAAAGTCGTTTGAAGATCTAAGTAACAAGCAGAAGAAGAGACGATCTGATGAACATATAGGCGATGACCCTAATGAAGTAGCTTATTCAGCTGCAGCACTTTTGAAAGGAGATGGTCGTGAGGATATTGTATCTGTTATTGAACATATGCTCCAAAATCCAGAAGCAGCAGCAAAAATCAAGGAAATGTTGAACAAACCAGCTCCTTCAACAATATTTTCACCAGAAAAAGCACTGGGTTTGCTACTTTCATTAAAACTATCGAAATGGCAATATATCACATTAAGGGAAACGACTACTCGAGAAGGTTCAAAGGAGATATATCCGTCTTACTATAAAGTGCAAAAAGCTAAGCTACAGTGCTACCCTCCGAAGACATTTGTGACTGTAACGGATTTATCTGCTAAGATTGCACTACAAGCGTTACTAGATTTAAAAGTGAACAGAATTTTTGAAACTATTCGTAGTCCTGATGCGATACAAGATAAATAATTGATATTAATATCAAAGTGGGGATTTGACGGTGCATCTAACCAAAGAAGATATAAGCAAAACATAGAGAGTGGTCAAGATGATTCCAGCATATTTATGACCTCTTTGGTTCCATTAAAGTTGACAGCTGACGGTGATACCGTATGGGTGAATCTAAAACCCTGCTCACCTAGGTATTGCCGTCCAGTCCAGTTTAGTTTTGTGAAAGAAACCAAAGACGTTGTCATAAATGAAAAAACTGCAATGGATAACGAAATTGAAGCTCTCGTTCCCTCAAAATGTCAAGGACATGAAATTAGTCACAAATTAATGATGACGATGATTGACGGCAAAATTTGTACATATCTGTCTGAAGCTAAGTCAAATGCGGCCTGCTACCTGTGTTTGCTTAAGCCTACAGAAATGAATAAGTTAGATGTCATTGCGTCAAAAACCATTTCTTCTGGTGTGTATGAGTTCGGATTATCATCACTTCATGCCCGCATTAATGTGATGGAATGTCTTCTACACATAGCGTATCGTCTCGACTTCAAAAAGTGGTCTGCAAGAGGAGAAGGTCATCAAGAGTTATTGCATTCACGAAAAAAACTCGAAGATCGATTCAAAGATGATCTCAACCTTTTGATTGACATCGTTAAGCAAGGATCAGGCACAACTAACGACGGGAACACAGCAAGGCGGTTTTTTGAATTTCCTGATAAAACTGCAGCGATCACTGGATTAGATAAAGACCTAATACGCAGATTTGCTGTGATTCTGCAAGCTATCACATCTGGAGAGATTGTAGACGTGCCGAAATTTAAAGAATACGCTAGAACAACCGCTGAAAAATACGTGGAACTGTACGATTGGTACTACATGTCATCAACCGTCCACAAATTGTTGATTCACGGAGGGGACATAATTGCAGAAAATGCTATTGTACCAATTGGAAGTCTTTCGGAAGAAGCTTCAGAGGCCCTAAACAAAGCCTTTAGGAGGTTCAGAGAACACCATTCGAGGAAAAAGAGTAGACAAGCATCAAACGAGGATATCCTCAATATGCTTATCGTCTCTTCTGATCCTCTAATTTCTTCCACAAGACCAAAATTAAATGCCCACAAGAGGCAGACATACTTTAAGGAAACAGTAGAATTACTGAAACTTCAGGATCAGGAAGCTCCGACAGAGTTCTTAGAAGTTATATCTATTGTAGAGCCTGATTCTGAAGTGGATTCTGATGGTGACGAAGTATAAAATAAGTTAACTTTTATTGTTTATGTTAGGTTAGGTTAAGTTATTTTTTTTTTTTAATAATTTGCTTTTATTTTTAATCATACAATAGTTTACCATTTATTGTTATTGACTAATGATCACGTTTATCTAATTACCCTCATTATGGTACGTATCCTTTTAACAGGTATATAGGTATTAAGTTTTATTAATCATTAGCTAATATGGACTTGAGGCATTAGACAAGATTACATATTATGTAATTCATAATTACCATGTCATTTCAAATAAGTAGGTAATACGACTTTGTGATTTCTTAGAATGTTTTGGTCTAAGCATAAAAAATATTGTAAGCTACACTTGGTATAGCCATATTTAAGCATTAAAATGTACATACTCGTATCATCAACATTTTTTATTTTTAAATTTTGACGATTTAAAAAAAAAAAAATTGTTTTGAGAAAAAGAAACGGTGTTCAAGGCTCAAAAGAGATGCGTCCGTTCAATGTTTAAAATTAAACCTACCGATAGTTGCGTGCCGTACTTTAAAAAATATAAAATACTTACGTTGCCATGTCTTTACATTATAGAGGTAGCTGTATTTGTAAAAACGAATCCACACCGATTTAAACAATTAAATGAAGTTGTACCACGTAACAGGCGTGACAACAGTAGGATATGCTCTCATGCTGCGAGAACATCACTCATGCCCAAAAGTATTTTCTGTATGGCTTCGATGATATTTAATAAATTGCCTAAAAGTTGGAGAGCACTGCCCTTGTCACTTTTCAAAAATAAGCTGAGAATTTTTTTTATTAATAAAGCATATTACACTATTTTACATTTTTTGGATGAAAAGGACTTTTCTATTCCGACCTCTAATGTAGATGGTTAAAAATACAATTTTATAATGTGAACACAGTTAATTATAGTGGACATAGTTAATTTAATTTATTTTGGACTTTAAAATCGTGACATCAATTATTATTGTTTATTTCTTACGTATTTTCTAATGAATTTAAAATGACGTGACATGAAATGATTATAATGATACTATTTGATAATAATGAATATATACTGGACATAATTTAATTTATTTTTGACCATAATATACTTTAAATCTTGACATAAATTATTAATGAAATGATTATGAATGTTAATCCAATTAAATGAAATTGTTAACTAATAACTTACAACTTACACAATTTGTACGCTGCTATTGGCAAAACATGGACGCTCACAACAAAATATTAACTCAATACCTTGCATGTCTGCCTTGTCAGTTTATGTATACGCATGTTTGACAAATAAATGATCTTTCTTTCTTTCTTTCTAAACAACAAACCAACTGTTACCCATCACTATTAAGGTTTAGTGAAGTGTCGTCTAGTCACGGGAAGGAAATCTGCAATATGTTTGGCGACTGTTTCTTTTCGAACTTTCAAGAGCGACGCGACGCAAATGAATTCTTAGCCCCTGCGAGAATGGATCAGCAGTGCGATTCTGTAACCATCTCACCGTGAAAACCTAGGGGAAGTGAGCGTGGAGTGAGCTGTCAGTGTCACCCCACCCGATACTAGGGATGACCAAGCATTACATTTACAATCATAATCGAGATTTTAATAAAAATTTTATGCTAATTCTATTGATCAATTTATATTAAGTATTCTAAAGCTAGTATTTAAGTGTCTAAACATTACTATTAAGGGGGGTTTTAAATAAAATAGCAAAACCGATAATCAGTCAAAAACTCAATTTTGTATTAATCAATTTTCTCGCTAGACTAGTCCTTAATATAAATAGCCGGTGGCGCGAGCGCGTTGGTACCTACCTACAATAAATAAAATAAAACATACATATCTACACGTTGCTGCAGCTGCTACTTACTGAAGAAAATGGTTTGTTATTATGAACCCATTCTTAACTGATTATACAAACGGAAACGAGTGCTAATAGTGTGTAATGAAACCCCACACAAACTACCTATGTGGGAAGTCAGGAACCAACCTAAACGATGTTGTCATTTAAATAAAAACACGTGCAGATTGTATGTAGCTACCTACCGATTTGCCAATAATTAAATAATATTCATCAAATCATTACAAAATTCAACGGTTCAACAGCCGACACTTACAGCGCGCGTACCGGCTCACTTCAACACGCTAAAGCGGTAAGAATCGCGCTTGCGCGTTAGGCAGTCACTATCACATTGGGTTATTTTTGACTTAATAAGTACCTACCTACTTATTTAACTTGTAACGCGTCACGTATGCGCACTAAATACCAACGTCCAATGAGTACCTACAATGTTTTATTGTAGATAGATAGGTAAGTACATTAAGTACACGTTGCCAATAATAAAATAATATTCATTAATCATAACCATCAAAAAACTGACACTTGTAGCGCGCGCACAGACGCTCACTCAGTGTGTCCGCTTACGTTTTTGGTTTTTCCCCAGTTTTTAATGAATTATCCCTAAAACACCCTAAAAAAATCCTTGATTAAGGGACCATGATGAAAATAAATAATAACAAATCATTCTAAATATTTAATACCATAACCATGTTCTATTATCATTTTTGCAATGTAACATATACCTACAAAACTTTCATTAACTGACGAGATTACAAAACATTCATTAAGAATCGAGTGAGACGAAACAAACTAACTCTAGGTACTTATAATGCGACTTAGTTCCGATTTCGCCTTTAGCCACGGTAATAGTACAATCAACGTGGTAAACTAAAATTAGACCACACATTACATTCATTAAGAGTTTGAGGGAATCACCTTTCAAGTTCAATTTTTACCCGAAATTCCTTAAATCCCTGTCAAAATAAAATATCCCTAAACCGTGCTTAACATTTTTCCCTAAAAAAGTGAGAAATCCCTAAAAGTGGAAACACTGAGCTCACTTCCACCTCGCCGAACCGTTGCCTAGGTGACCACTGGGTGGTTACCGTGGCAACGGGCCAATTTTTTTTTTTTATTTTCCCTCGTTGACGGCCATGTCCATAGGCCTATTCGTATTCACAGATGATAATTTGTACTTATCTATTTTTAAATGTCTATATCATACCGTTTTTGTACATTTTAAAAGACAGTTTATTGCCTACATTTGGTTTTCAATAATTAAACTGTTTTTTAAATGAAATAGGTACTTACTAGTTATTTAACCTGTAGTTATGTAACGCGTCACGCATGCGCAGTCAGAACATACCTATATTTAATAAAATACAATACCAATAAGTACAGCTGCTACAAAGCGCCTTTTCGTAGTTTGCGCATAGTTACTTACATTGTTTGTTTTATTAAAGAACCTATAGTCAGCTGATGACTTGAATGCAATCAAACTCTTAGCGTGCTGGGATGCGCTTTAAATCGCATCTATACGATTTGTGTAGGTATTTATCTAATCATATAAAAATTTAAAAGGATGTGTGATAAGTAGGTACCTAATATTTTATTGTACGTCCTTTACTAAACGTTACCAATAATAAAATAATATTCAAGAAATCTTAACCAACATCATAAATTAATACTAAGTTCAACTGACACAGCGCGCGCATAGGGAGCACTGCACCTCGCCGAAGTGAAGTGTGGGTGGTTCCCATGGTTACGTGAATCGGGTGAAGTGAACTATCTCACGTCGCGCATGCGCGCCAGGTGCTGCATAGATATAACACACGAAGTGAAGTACGGTTGCCTTGGCAACAGAATCGGGTGAACATTCTGCAAACATCTCACCGTGAAGAGTGAGGTGACGTGAGCATGAAGTGAGCTGTCCATAATGTCAATTCCTAGCTTTAGGTGCAATGACAGCTCACATCAAGCTCACTTCGCCCAAGTTATCACGGTGAGATGTTTACAGAATGTTTATCACGCGCGATATCACACTAAGGTTCTTTTGTTTCCGTCATTGGGGGCCCATGTCCATAAGCCTATTCGTATTCACAGACAATAATTTATTAGTACCCATTTATTTCAATGCTTTTAAACCTACATTTTGTTTTCGAAACAACAAATGGATATCAATATACTTGAAAGGTGAGATTGAGCAACTTCATAAAATTTGTGCTAGGCACGTAGGTATTCAGTGTTCGCTTACCTTTATACATAATACGTTAAAAGCACATCATAGGTACCTAGTAATATCCCATCATCTAGATTGTTAGCTAAACCACAGTACAAGATACAAACCTTGTAACATAAATATTACATGTACGCACAAATTGCAAATCACTCTTGCAAACAAGAAAAAATTAAATTAATATAGGTATGTATGTATTTATTTATTTAAGAAGTGTATGTGCATTTATTTTAAGCTGGTAAAATTATGTGTCTGTAGTCTAATTTAAGTTTTCCTGCTTAGGTACTGTTTTACACACTATGTCTCTGTCTCATAGATGTAAATCGATGCTCTGCCTGTCATCCAATTCTCCAGCCACAGGTCTGCTGGAAAAACAGTCTAATGATAAATCTTTATGTATTTTACTTTATGAGGTGTTTAGTTCGTACATAAATAAATAGAATTTATTCGTTTGCATCACATCAAATCAATTTGCTAATACATTTTTGCTACATGTTTCTTGGTGCCAGGAACGGAGCGCTGTCAGGTGTGTGGACTGCACGCCACCACCGCTGGAAATAATGGTAAGCATATATTACTATTTGATTTATTTCATTCCTACACTCATCCGAGTATATTTTTTACAATCAATTGAACCACTTGAAATAATATTGTGATTATCATCAGTATAGTAATGTAGTACTTTCAATAAGTATGTATAGCGGTTTGATTTACTTATAATACATACTCATTTCACTCAATCATTTTGAGTACAATGAGTTGCAACATTTATTAATTCCATGCTCCAATTTATTTGCTCCATAATATGTATGATTATCAAAAACAGTGTGTGAAATAATGAATACTTACCAGAATTGATGTGATCAAATTAAGTAGAGGCGGTGTTCCTTTATTGTCTTCAGTTCATAAGGTATTACTAAGCAACTGCTGAGTCGAATGGCCTGGGGCTCATCTGCTAAGAGATAGAATATTTATCAGATTAATAATATTCACTTGTTTTAAATGTGTGCCTATTCTTTTTTCTTTTAGTCAACTTTCCAGTTATCCATAAGTTGTGCCTTCGCCGGCCAATGGGTCAGGAACGTCTCCAAATCGTCACTGTGTGACTATCGTTGCCTACATGTTTACCTATTATTATCACCATGCTAACTAGATACTTGGCATACTTACCTGACTGACCCCCACTCGTTCTTACAAAGTTTACCATCAGACTGAAGATCTAGTTCACTAATTCTAGAATTGTGGAGTTGAGGCACCGCCACGGCGCTACAATCCGCGCCAAAATTTTGTTTTTAATAATTTTAGACAGACTTTTACCAGCACATGCCAACATTATGTCATATTACTATCACATTCACGATTACACACTAATAATTATTGTCACTGATAAACTAATTCAAAGTAGGTACTAAATTCAAACTTTCATTTGTTTATTTGTGTTTAGATTTTGAAAGTTTGAAACTTTAGAAAATATTATATAGTTTTGATACAGCAGGTCATGCCACCATAGACACCACAGACTAAATAAAGTAACGTACACACATTTCCACCAGAAGTACATCTTTATAAATGGATGATGAAATATAATAATTACTAATGTAGAGTGCAAACATTGGCGCATATCAGATAATTATATATAAAATAATAGAATTGACAAGAACGTGATGTGTATCAGTGCGATCATGGAATGTCAATGTAGGAATGCACTAAAGCAGCGCGCGAAATTCAAATTTTCAAATTTCGTTATGAGTTGATAGATGGCGCTAGTAAGTCTGTTATGTAGATTGCGACAGTAGGTCTTCACGGCGGGTGTTATACTAGTTGCTTTCAATACCTGCAGTGCTATTCTGTAACCATCTAACCGTGAAAACTTAGGTGAAGTGAGCGTGGAGTGAGCTGTCATTCCACAGGGATTGACACTATTGACAGCTCACTTCACCCAAGTTTTCACGGTGATATTTTTACAGAATAGCATGGCTGTAGATGGTGTTGGTTGCTGTTGACGATGCGCAAGTAGATTGAGGGTTACATACCACAGACACAGATAATATAATACTACGTACAGATTCCCAATCCCATACAAATAAATGACACCTCCCTAACTCTGTCTCCGCGCTCTCTCTCACACAGCGCTTGTCACCTAGCAACAGAGAGCGCGCGATGTATAGTTGGCGATAGCGCGAAAATGTAGCCAGCATAATAAAACATTGGAATAATCAGTCTCCCAGCATAATAAAAGAAAGTAAGAAATATATTAAACGGGTTTAAATAAATAAATAATTTAAGGGATGCATGCAAAAGGAGACGGGCGAAAGTTCATAGAAAGTTGGGCCTGACGTTACAGTAACAATTACTGCATTAATTAATTTAGTTAAAATACCATTTCAAATAAACGAAAAAGTTTACTTCTCGATGGTAGAAAAAAAATATAGGGTGTTATTGGTAAGTCCAAGAACAACGTTGCTGCTTCTTAAAATTATTCTTACACCAAGCTCTCACGTTATATTATAAGAAAGAATTATTAGTCTTTATTATAGACTAGACTAGAATATAACAGAATTTATTGTCTGTAGGACATTAACACATTGAGGACTCAGACGCCGTCCAACTAAATTCTAGAGGTTTGATATAATTATAAAAAGCAGATGGAGTATGAATTAAAAACACCTTCTCTTTTATTGATTTATTGATCGTCCACCACATCATAAACTATTAGAATGTCGTCTAAAAACTGTACTTACAGGTGGTATTAAATAATATTTAATATTATGGACATTACGTGACAACAGCAACCCACATTATAATAGGTTTATTTTCTCCATTATGGCTTCCAAATAAACCATGTGGTATCACAAGGTTCTATCAACAATTTCCTGGCGATTTATATGGTTAAGTCGAAAATACCTAGGTACAAAATATTCATACATTAAGTGTTGAGCTTCAGATACATATTCATCAAGAGTTATATTATTATAGTGATATTCTTTCATTGGAATCGCCGGTTGTCAACTTCATCAAATATGCTGTCAACCCAATAGGGCCCGATGACTTTTGTAGTACCTAATTGAGGCACTTCATTTATAATCTATCGCACCCCCGGTGCGAGACTGTCACTTAGGCAAAAATTGCAATAATGAGTTAAATATGTAATAACTGTCCTAAAGCAATACAATATTGAGTGGTCATTTTTTATTCAAAAGTAAGTTAAAAGTTGACGTTGTAGTAAAAGCTATTATTCATCTTGTCTAAATCTTGAAAATTTTTTTTTTTTAAATGTCATTGCATTTTATGCATTTTTGCATAAGTGACAGTCTCGCACTGGGGGTGCGATATGGTGATTGCATAATCTATTGTTTTTTGGGATATAGAAGTTATAACGATCTAACAACATTTTCCTAGTTGTAACAGGAACTCTATTCCTCTCTTTTCTCTGGCAACCTTCAATAAAACAGTGAGATTTCGTTTCTACAGCTCTTATATAGTCTGGTAACACTATAGCTTCACTCGGGCCTTGGTGTAGACTGTGAAATCAATTCCTCGTGCTCACTTGTTTCATAAATACAGATGGTGCAGATACAAAATGATGGGCATTTCTATCAGCTCACACCCAGCAACTGTGACAAATGAGAGCGATATCTGGAACAATAATTTTATAATAAGCCTTTTTCTGAGAAAGAATTTAACATGCAGAATGCAAGTGTACTACGCTCCTCTGCCCTATCTCTTCGGAGAATACAGTAATGATGTTATACAAGGTCAAAGTGATCATTTGTTATTTATTTACACTGCCTGATTATATGACATTACCATATAGTTGTACATAAAATAATAAAAAGCAACTGAGCCCAATAAACACTTACAGTACTAGGCAAGATCCATTCACAAATAACTGTATGAATCCTTCTTTCTCGTTCAGTGTGTGTACGCAATAAATTAGATCTTGCACGTAACACTGAACATCCACAGTTGACACACACTTGACGATGTCCAGTTGTTGAAGATGAAAGCGGCTCATCCACACCTAAAGAATTTAAGACCCTGCATCTTTGGCAAATGTGATGAAAACTGTTGACCTACAACAATAACGATAGTTTGTTACGTACAGTTCTCGGAAAGAAATAATATATAACATGGTAGTGAGACGGCTAGAACATTGTATTTGTGGCACAAAGCACTGGTACAAACAACAGTAAGAAGAAGACAGTGATTAGAAAACCGAAGCAAGCCAAACTCATTAGCGGAGTATATTTGTGATTACATTAAGATTACTATATTGATAAGCTTTCATACAATGTCAATTATCCTATTGTTGCTTAACTAATTTGCTCAATGCCTGATATTAATATAAAACCTTCAGTATGTAAAGATTTTGTGGCTGCGTGTAGTCTTTTAACTAACAGAACTTTTCGGTCAGTGGGTCGTCTTAGGGTTTAACTGATAGTCAAACCATCCAGTAAATCTTGTGTTGAATTTATTGTTTCAATTATGAGAGATATTATAGTGTTATAAGAATAATAATGAAGTAAGGTACAGCAAAATGTGAACTTTTAATGAAATAAACTACTTACCACTTGAGGTGCAACCCATTGCTGGATAACTGAAAGAATGCCTTCGTCTTCTTTTTGGTGTATTATGAATACTAATCGAATAATAATTACAGCACACGAAAGCACTACAGAAAATACCCAATAACGCAAACTCATAGCCAAACAAAGCTAATGAAGTAATGATGATGTTCGTTTGACATTTGATCTGTCTGACAATGACATGAGTTCCACTTTATTGCCTGTATATGAAAATATGATGATCGATACTTGATCAATTCAATGAATTTATTTTTACGACTTGTTTAGAAACGTTGATATGTCACTGGGTAAACATTACTTATTTAAAAAAAAAAAAAAAAAAATATCTATACAAGAAATTAATATCTTGTATTATTATGAATTCGATTAATCGATTAACTTATTTCATCTGGCAACATTGGTTATTTCTGAAGATATGGGAAGTCTGTGTTTTTTCTATTAAATATTTAATTTCTTATCCCATGAAAAAACTGCAAGAAATATTGACAAATATTTAATTTGTGTAACGTCAGGCCCAGATTCGCCCGTCTCCTTTTGTTTTTAATAATTTTAGAAAAACTTTTACCAGCACATGCCAACATTATGTCATATTACTATCAAATTCACGATTGCAAAAAAGTATTTATTGTCACTGATAAACTAATTCAAAGAAGGTACTAAATTGAAACTTTCATTTGTTTAATTTGTAGATAATTTTGGAACTCAAAAACAAAATGTTTTTAGAAAAGTTGCGAAACCATAGACATTTCCACCGCAGATGATAAAGATTTGATGAACTTCATTAATCTTTTAAAAATAATTAATTACTAAATAATTGTCAGTAACAAACTAATTCAAAGTACCTTGGTACTTATTAATTTGTTTATTCTAAAGCTGCAGTTATTTGGAACGTTGCGGCGCGAGCCACCAATGTTGCCAACAAGAATTTTAAATTACTTTGACATTTTCGAGACTGGCCACTGTGGCGTCGCTTAAAAAAATTCAACCATAAAGAAAATCATAGATATAGACTATTTGAGGTGGTTTTCGGTAACTTTTCGAAATTTCGACTTTTCAGTTTTGTTTTGTTTTTTAAAGTGGTTTAGTTGCGACTTGTGAGTAAAGTTTGCATTGATTAATTTCCGTTCTTAGCTTCCCAATTATTTTAAAGTGTAGTATTTTGCATATGTAGGTAGTGCAAGATCTACACAACAAGCTGTTGTATCAAACATTGCGGTCGTAAACGAAAGGATGAAAATGCTTATCTATTGCATACGTTTCCTGTTCACTAACAGGAAACGCATGCAATAAATAAGCATTACACAAAAAATATACGCATAAAAAGTGGCTCATAAGTGGTCCTGAGCATTAACAGTGATTAAGAGATCAAGACCTTCACAAACTTTGTGTGTGCCAGAAACACTTTGAAAAAGCTACATCAGTGAGAAGTACCTATTGGCTCGAAGTTGGTCTAAACCTTCATTGTTTTCGGCCGAAGAAATTACCTCAGGAATAGTCACAAAATTTTACGAAGGTTCGTACGTTATCAATACTACTTGCTAATCTTATAGAATGTGTATATTTTATTCCAATCCACTCAAGTTTTTCCTTGCCAGCATTACTTTTTATGTGAGCTTCTAACAGGTTGTCCAACTATACTATAGGGTTTGAGTTATTGACAAATTTAATTAGGTTGACTACAATCCTTAAAATTAATGACAAACATTATCGATCACTACTCATCACCCCATAGGTACATAAATGTAAAACATGCCTGTCAACATAGTTTCAAGACTACTAATGTATACATGTCCTTTTTCAGATGTTTAATAGAATAATGATCATAAATAATATTCTTAGAAAATTTGACATGAGGACTATACTTATGCCCGCCTGCCTGGTAAGACTGATTTTAATTAACAATTTAAAATCTATAAACATTCATTTGATTGTTTCTAGCTGATGATTATTATAAAATAAAAGTAAACATTTTTTGCTGATTTTGCCTTTTAGGGACATTTTAAATAATATATTTAAAAAGCACTTGTTTTTCAGATATGTCACTTGCCTTTGATATTAGAAAACTGTGCTCAAGTTTTCAGAAAAAAAACAAGTTATAGCCACTCTCGACTTATATATCTCAGTTTTGTAATATTTGTGTCACCAGTAGTATATACAATAATAGATTTTTTCTATGTTATTCCCAATTCACTTAAAATAGAAATGATAATGTTGTCAATTACTAGCACTTAAACAACCAGTCTGAATTATTATAATAAATCAAGCAATTTTTGTTTTCATTTATTTAGTTATTCCAGTCATTAATCTAATTGTTGTTATTTTAATATATCTGATACATGTATTGTCAGAAACTAACAACGTCAAATATATTTTTTTAAATTAACTTACTATATAGTACACCAAGTTTAATTTCAGTGTCATTTGTTCCAGCTCAACATGCTGATGGGAGAACAGTTAGCGCAACCCTTAAGCGCATCCTGTTCTTCAGATTCACCAAACCAACGTTATTGGCAAGAAGCCATACAAAAATATTAGGTCCCCACCTATGAAATCAGCGTTTTGTATGGAGAATTTTAAAGAAGTTGCTTTTTTCATACTAACATTTTCTTAATTTATATAATAACCATGAACACTAATGTTTTAAAACTTTTATGCGCTAATGTTTAAAAACTAAGATAACGTAATATGCCACTAGATTAAGCGACAAAAATAAGTTTTGGCTAATTTAAAACAAATAGTGGTCATTTCTGCTAACAAAATGAGGAGTCATTTTTAAGGTATTTTTTATGTTTATAAACTATAAGTAATAAGGTTTTTTTTACTATTGGTAGTTGTCTATGATGGTCATTATTCGATATAATACCAAGCAATTGATGAATATTTTAATTCATAGAAGTGACAAGGTTCTTTATTTGTGAGAAAAAAACGCCAATTTCATAGGTGGGACCCAATTTAAAAGATATACTATTTGTTGATGTTAAAGGTAGGGAGACAAATAGTGCATTAATCAAGCCTAAGTACTTATTTGACTTTTTATAATGTGAAACACAAAATTAAAATTAAAAAGGCCTTTCTCAAACATGGGGTAAAATAATAATTTTCAATTGATCTTGAAATGTATTCAGATTATTTGGAAAATCTCCTCTGAGAATGCTAAATAAAACTGTATACATTAAAATTTAATTAAAAATAAAAATCTTAGTAAGTATTATTTTGTTGTGTTTTATTTACACATTTCACAGTTATTCCTTGGAGTTATAACGTTACTGATGAGTTCCTATATCAACTCATCAGAAGCTATGCGGCTAACAGCAAAAAAGAAAAATAGATTTTATAGATTTTTAAAGAACAAACTTTTAAAAAAACGAGCTAATTTTCCAACTCATTGACAGACTACTTTATATTTTTATCTTTTGGCATTTGGTCCTTTTATTACCTATCTACATAATCAGTGTTATCAAGTGTGGAAACATTGGCGTATAACTGATAAAATATATTTATTAGAATAATAAAAGATTTGACAACAACTATATAATGTGTACTAGCACGAACATGGATCGTCGCTGTAGGAATGCAAAAAGGCAAGGCGCGAAATTCAAATTTTCTTTAAAAATGTACTAATACTACTAGGGTCATTTTCAGAAAAAGTGTACACTATTAAAAATATGCCGAAATTTATTTATTTATTGTAATTCGTTATTTTAAATTTATTTTACAATTGTTATTATTTTCACTATATGAAAATTATAACAAAACCTCATAATCAAGATTATTTACTGAAATACAATTAATTTATTGCCCCTGGGGAACAAAATTTATTCCATTCCGAAACTAATGGCTTTCAGCTAAAGAAATAAAATAAAACTCGTTTGGATTTAATCAAATAGTATAATTGGATAACAATGTTTTTTACTTTAATACAAAATAGATAAAACATAAAATCAACAATAGCAAACATACTTAACACCATTTTAATTTCCATTACGTTACTCTTTGGACCAAATTAGTTCAATACTTTCTGGTATGTTTCTCAATTAGGATACAACTTAGAAACTCTTTTTATAATTACATAAATCAAATGATTACACTCTAAGGTAACAAAAGCTAATACCAATTAAATAGCGTTTCGCTCTAAAAATAATATTTAAAACAAAATATAAAATAGGACAGTCACGGAATTGACTGTTCCTATAACGGAATAGAATTCTTAAGACTATTGCACATTATCAAGAAAATGAGATCAAATTATTATAAATATTCTAATATAAAATTGGACACAACTCAAATTTTACACCTTGTTCAACATAATACGGGGTGTATTATTAATTTATTATGTTGAACAAAGTGAAAAAAAGTTCTTATTCTTTCATTTTATTCTATTCAAATCTTTTTTCTTATACTCTTCATACCTTTCGGGGTCTTTCTTTAGTTTTTCCCGATATCTTTTCATCTTCTCGGCTGGCATTTTTCCGCAATTCGGAAATGAGTGATTAACCATGGCCATATTGATTCGTGCAATAATAAAAAATCATTTTTGTTTATAAATTTATCAACGTCTGCTAGGACAACCATTCTTACTGGGTAGATAAAGTACCTGAAAAAAATATTCATGTTACCAATACCAACCAATTAAAATAATAATTATTATGAAAATGAATACATTTTACTAGAACGTGTGTCATTTTGAGTACATTAATTTCAACAATATATTATAATATTTATCAAAACAAAATAAAAAAACACTTATTGTCACATAACACTATTTAGCAAAATCTCAAAATTGTTTTGTTACAATAAATAATATATCAATATTTGTTATTTTTTACAAAGTGACACCGTAAGAACGTTACGAATTAGATTTGGAAGTCTTCTCTTTTTTTATTATTTAAAATCGATACTACGAATATAATGTATCATCTTCCTAAGAATTCCATTCCGAAACTTTTCAATTCCATTTCTACGTTACCTGCGTTTTGGTTACGGAACGGAAGTATCGGAAGTCTGACTTTAAACACTTTTGTTTTAATTATTTAAAACTAACACATCTAATCAACAAGCTTGGTATCAATTTAAGTTCACTGAAAGCTAATGAAGATATCAAAACAATTTGCAAGAAATAAACTTGTAAACTTACTTTGAAATTGGTCGCGGCTCTGGAAAAGCAAAACTGGACCGCTACCTGAAGTAATGTTGTTCGTCCGCCGGCCGCCGTCAAAATGGTCGAAATACTTGTTTTCACCCGTTGACAGCATTAAGAATGTTGCCGATCGAAAAAAAATACGCGTAAACGGTAGTTTTGATAGCATCATATCGCAAAAATTGCGGTTTCGGAAGGGAAATTTCCATTTGAACTAGTTTGTGTCCTCACAGAGATTAATTTATTTAAAATATTTTAAGCGACATTAGATTATTTCTATAATTGTTTAACAAATCGTGCATAACTATACTTTCCAAAATATCAAACAATTTATTATATATACGTCAACAAAATTCTTAAAGTTACGTTATATTAATGAAAATGGTAGTGGGACAGCGCTAAAATAGATACCTTCTATCTTCATTTTTGAAAATTATGATAATATTGCTGCTTTTATAAGCAGCAATATTATACAATATTGTTAAAAACTGACCACAGATCCAAAGCGTTAGTGTTTTTTTTCTTATATGTAGATATTATTCTTTAAAAAAAATACAAAAGTTGTGGGACACACCCAAACTGGAATGTACACTTTTTGTGAAAATGACCCACTAACTACTACATCAAGGCTAGCCCGTAATATTCACATTTTCTTAAGTTTGTGTATTGTATTGATAATTTGACTACTTATTGTTATTTTGTTACAAAACATCAAATAACTGGCCGTTTAAAATTAATCCAATATCTATGGTAATTTTATATAATAATTCTAATTAAGTCGTAGAAAACCCAAACATAAAAATTCAATCGAATCTTATTTGGTTACATAGCCAGTCAGTTTTGTAAAAACCTCGTTAATAAAAAATGGCTCGTTCTTACGTTTTGCTCTCGGCTTTGGTAGAGGCGAATAATGCCGATAATGAAGTAAGCCGTCGGCAAGCTCAATTTATAAGAAGACATGTTTTCGACGTGAGAGCCGATAATTTTATTTTGTTCTATCGCCTTTCGGAAGAGCTGATAGGACAACTTGAGGCTGATTTAAGTCCGTACATAAAGGACTCTTCAAGAGGTCTTCCAAAGCGGATGAAGGTAGGGAAATTATCATTTCGATTTTCAACTTAAAATGTTTATAAAATTATAACATGATGCCCTATTAACATTTTTTCTTTTCAGATTTTATGCGCACTATCGTTTTTGGCCCACGGCACATACCAGAGGGCTGTTGGAAAACAATCTACAACTTGTTTGTCACAGGCATCGGTATCGCGTTCATTACAGGAATTTTTGAATGCTATAACACAACCATGTTTAGTCAAAAAGTACATTCGATTTCCTCAAAACAGAGAAGAAAGAAATATTTTAAAAACACGGTGAGGATTTGTGTTAATAATATTTTTTGTTTGCTAATAAGCAGGTCTCAGGTAACATAGATAAGTTTGATTAATTTATTAGCAAGTGATGTTGCTGAGATATTTTTTTTTTCCCGCCTTTGCCTACCTACTGCCTCCACGGTTAGGTTTTATGCTAAAATAAATACCTACAACAGGAATATCTACTTTTGCAGATTTAATGAAAAATTTAAAATCCCGGAGTGCCTAGGCTGCATCGATGGCACATATGTAGCCATGATTCGCCCCTCAGAAAACGAGGAAAGATATTTTTGCCGTAAGGGGTATCATGCCAGAAATGTCCAGCTCGTAAGTCTCATTAATATTACGTATTACATGCACCTATGAGAGCAGTCTGTGGTGGTCCAATGCTATTGGCCCCGATTTACCAAGTTGTAGGTCGTGGGTATGAACCCCAGCAGTTACTTAGTTTCCTAACCACTGCTCCCAAAACGGTGAGAGAAAACATTGTGGCATGTCCTAGAATCAAAGATTCAAATATGTACTCAAATGTGTCATCCACCAACCCGCACTGTGCCCGCGTGGTGGATGACGGCTCACTCCCTCTCGTAGAGAAGAGGGGTGTGTCCCAGCAATAGAAACGTTTTATGTTGATTATTATGTTATATTATGCTTATGGACCTGCATAGTTATCATATGCTGAACAGCCACAGCCAATTCCACAGCCAGTTCCGTAGTTGTGAATTCATCACAACTACGGAACCCTTCATTGTGCGTGGTCCAACACGCTCTTGGCCGGTTTGTTTTTACTTAAGTTTAATTTTAAAATATATTTTTACAGGTAACAGACGCTGATCTCAATATTTTACATGTAGATGCCTCCTATGGTGGAGCATCTCATGATAATTTTATTTTCCACCACTCTGAATTGAGGGAACATTTGGAGGGATTGGGACAATCCGATGAAAGGACCTACTTGCTTGGTATGCGTGATTCCCAAAAGACTTATTATTTAATACCCACTTAGTGCCAGCCAAATTGTTTACACACTTCTCTGAATTACAGGTGATTCTGGATATGCTCAGCGTGCATATTTAATGACGCCTGTAGCAGATGCCGAAGAGCGAACACCTGAAGCGTACTTCAACAAACTCCACGGCACGGCTCGCAACAGCGTAGAGCGTGCAATCGGGTTGTTGAAGGGTCGCTTCAGGTGTTTGTTGGTTCACAGGGTGCTGCATTACAATCCAGACACTGTTGGAAAGATTGTGATAGCATGTTGCGTGCTTCACAATCTTTGCAATCGTGCTGGATTGCCGGCCCCTGTGATAAGTGGTCGAGACAACGATACCCATACAGAATTAGTTGATGAACCAGCAGAGGAGGATCCTCTTGGGATGGGGCGAAATGCCCGGAGCGCCCTTATAGCCAGACTGTGGCGTTTACAATAACATTGTTTTTTTTTACTGTACCTACCTTCTTACTATTTTTACGTTTTATTTCACTTTAATAATATTATACATTTTTTGAATAGCTAGCATTTTTATTTTTATTTAAGTAGGTACCTATAAGCCGTTTTCAAATCAGTTTCAACGACGACCGTTTTCTGCAACCGTTTTCCTGGTCAGTAAAACGGTTGCGTTTCGTCCGTCAAAAATTCGACAACGACCCACCACTAATTTATATGGCGATTTGACATGAGCACTATGAAAAGTAGGTGGACGCGAATGCCCCTCGGTCAAGCGATCGCTTAATGGTTCCCGTGTCGTATTTGTTAACCGATCATTCTTTAGAGTACCCAAAGTTTCTTCGTGTGGCCTCTATTTAGTCGACTGCGTCGAAGATACTTTTTTTCGGGGTTTTAGGGGATTTATATAACAAATCAATGGCATAATATAAGTTAATAAAATTTAATTAAATAAAAAGTGAAAGGTAAACTAGTAAAAAATAATAATAATAAAATATAAAATATAAAAATGTAAACTATGTGTATCTTCTTTCGGCGATGTCTCTGATGGTGCTGAACCCGTCCCGGATGGCGTCCGCCATTGCACGGTTGCCTTCCCCCAAACACCTCACAGCGGCCGCCATGTCTCTCTGCGCCTGAGCAGCGATGAGGTTGGTGCTGGCCTGCTTCTCTTCTATCGCCAACCGCCTCTCCTCGATCCTCAAAAAACGCTCGGATATGGAGGTCATTTGAGATCTTCTTTGAGATGGCGGTTGACGATAAGATCCTTCGCCTATTAAATCTGAAAAGAAATAAAAGTAGGTACATAATTAAGTTTACCAAAATACATTATTTACTTATAAACGATAATAAATAAAGGGAAAGTAAAGGTAAGTACTTACTAGCAGAGACATGGGGACGCGATTGAGGTCTGGGAGAAGACAAAGGCAATTCCGGTACGGGTTGGTGGGGAGACGGTAAGTTCTAAAGAACAAAAACGATATGTTATTTTATTACATACAACATCTCACTATAAATAAAGGCCGTAGATGTTAATTTAATACGAAACATACTTGTGTTGTTGAAGTCCTCCTATTTTCCTCTTCTTCTGTGACTGGAGGAGACTCTTGTGAAGTAGGACTAACAGGTTCCTTAAAATTAAATGAGTACAGTTAAGTTTTCTCGAAAAAAAATTGATATACAATAAAATTAAAGATTTATAAAAAAATAGATTTAGGTATCTACCTAAAACGATTATTTTCTTTTAAATATTAGAATAGTTACTTTAATAAATTAAGAATAAATGCACATACAAATCCGTAGAATGCGGACATGTGTGGTAAGCCGTGATTTGTAGCTTCTTGACTCTGCAATTAAATGATTAAAAACATTTTTTACTAAAGTTTCTGTGAAGAAGTATAGTCTCAATGGGAAATACTGGAAAAAATAAAAACTGAACCTACAGTATAGATAGGCAGGATAGAAGGACTGGCGGGCGTAGTCACTCGGGCCGTGGATCCAGAAGAGCGCGAGCGCTGTAAAAATAAGACCATCTTCCAAAAATATGTTTTACTTAAAAAAATTAAGACCATGAAGGTAGGTGATTTCTGAAGTAGCTTAGCTACATACTTATTACTACAAAAACTGCATTACAAAACTTACTTGGATTATTTGGCTACGCAGATGATTATCACCAACAGCGTAGCCTTCGCCCCCAAGAAGCTGTAGGACGCGCTCTTCTGTCTCCGAGAGCTCTCGAACGTATTCGATGCCCCCACCAGTCCTTCGCCGGGCAGCGGCGCGTTCCGCAGCCTTTTTTTTAATGTTCATTTTCTTGTCACTCCAATACTATTTGCATGACAAAGTAGGAATAGTCAGTGCTTGCCATGATATTTAGTATTTTGTGAATGAAAAATAACATGACAATACATTATTGCAACATCTACTTTCCTAATAAAAATCCCTACTGATGGCCTCTGTCGACGGTAAGCAACGTCGCGCTCAGCAGCTCAGCATAGTTGAGAGCCCTTATGAGAAGACTTACGACTCTGTTCCTAAGTTTTCTAGATATGTTAGTAGGTAACCAGCAAGCAATAGGCTATAAATAGGTAACTTACTTTCATCCACTGCTTCTTTATTTTTGTGGCCCCGCCTAAACTGTTTAGAGTGGGAACCACCCTGTCCCAGAATCTTTTTACCTTTGTTCTGGCATTTGCCGTTTTTAAATGCCCACGGGCCACTTCGGGGTCTTGTTGCAGTGCGTCTACTAGCGCTGCAAACTGAGCCTCGGTGGCTTGGCGAGAGTGGGATGAGCTACAAATAACAAATTATAGATGAATGCCACTACTGCAATTACTTCTAGAATAATTTATGTACCTACCGTCTTAGTATTTACCTACCAATTTAAAAACTTTAAGACATCATATTTATATGAACATTTTAAAATGTACTTGTACTTACCTCATTTTTGCACTTTTCACTGCGGTCTGCGAAATTTTACAAAAGAGCGCGAATCTGCGCGTCTTGTCTACGATTTATAATTTTTTTTTTTTCAAGAAAATTTGAATTTCGCGCGCTGCTTTATTGCATTCCTACATTGACATTCCATGATCGCACTGATACACATCACGTTCTTGTCAATTCTATTATTTTATAATTATTATATATTTATCTGATATGCGCCAATGTTTGCACTCTACATTAGTAATTATTATATTTCATCATCCATTTATAAAGATGTACCTGTGGTGGAAATGTGTGTACGTTACTTTATTTAGTCTGTGGTGTCTATGGTGGCATGTCCTGCTGTATCAAAACTGTATAATATTTTGTAAAGTTTCAAACTTTCAAAATCTAAACACAAATAAACAAATGAAAGTTTGAATTTAGTACCTACTTTGAATTAGTTTATCAGTGACAATAATTATTAGTGTGTAATCGTGAATGTGATAGTAATATGACATAATGTTGGCATGTGCTGGTAAAAGTCTTTCTAAAATTATTAAAAACAAAATTTTGGCGCGGATTGTAGCGCCGTGGCGGTGCCTCAACTCCACAATTCTAGAATTAGTGAACTAGATCTTCAGTGTGATGGCAAACTTTGCAAGAACGAGTGGGGGTCAGTCAGGTAAGTATGCCAAGTATCAAGTTAGCTTGGTGATAATAATAGGTAAAAGTTTAGGCCGCCACCGTCACACAGTGACGATTTGGAGACGTTCTTGGCGCCGGCCAAGAACGTCTCCAAATCGTCACTGTTGATCTGAAGGCACAAGTTATGGAAAACTGGAAAGTTGACTAAAAGAATAGGCAAGAATATAAAAAAAGTGAATATTATTAATCTGATAAATATTTTATCTCTTAGCAGATGAGCCCCAGCCAATTCGACTCGGCAGTTGCTTAGTAATACCTTATGAACTGAAGACAATAAAGGAACACCGCCTCTACTTAATTTGATCACATCAATTCTGGTAAGATTTCATTATTTCACACACTTTTTTTGATAAACATACATATTGTGGAGTAAATAAATTGGAGCATGGAATTAATAAATGTTGCAACTCATTGTACTCAAAATGATTGAGTGAAATGAGTATGTATTATAAGTAAATCAAACCGCTATACATACTTATTGAAAGTACTACATTACTATACTGATGATAATCACAATATTATTTCAAGTGGTTCAATTGATTGTAAAAAATATACTCGGATGAGTGTAGGAATGAAATAAATCAAATAGTAATATATGCTTACCATTATTTCCAGCGGTGGTGGCGTGCAGTCCACACACCCGACAGCGCTCCGTTCCCGGCATCAAGAAACATGTAGCAAAAATGTATTAGCAAATTGATTTGATGTGATGCAAATGAATAAATTCCATTTATTTATGTACACACTAAACACCTCATAAAGTAAAATACATAAAGATTTATCATTAGACTGTTTTTCCAGCAGACCTGCGGCTGGAGAATTGGATGCCAGACAGACCATCGATTTACATCTATGAGACATAGACATAGTGACATAAACACACATAATTTTATCAGCTTAAAATAAACTCACATACACTTCTTAAATAAATAAATAAATAAATAAATACATATATTAATTTTAATTTTTCTTGTTTGCAAGAGTGATTCGCAAATTTGATGAAGTTGCTCAATCTCACCTTTCAAGTATATTGATATCCATTTGTTGTTTCGAAAACAAAATGTAGGTTTAAAAGCATTGAAATAAATGGGTACTAATAAATTATTGTCTGTGAATACGAATAGGCTTATGGACATGGGCCCCCAATGACGGAAACAAAAGAACCTTAGTGTGATATCGCGCGTGATAAACATTCTGTAAACATCTCACCGTGATAACTTGGGCGAAGTGAGCTTGATGTGAGCTGTCATTGCACCTAAAGCTAGGAATTGACATTATGGACAGCTCACTTCATGCTCACGTCACCTCACTCTTCACGGTGAGATGTTTGCAGAATGTTCACCCGATTCTGTTGCCAAGGCAACCGTACTTCACTTCGTGTGTTATATCTATGCAGCACCTGGCGCGCATGCGCGACGTGAGATAGTTCACTTCACCCGATTCACGTAACCATGGGAACCACCCACACTTCACTTCGGCGAGGTGCAGTGCTCCCTATGCGCGCGCTGTGTCAGTTGAACTTAGTATTAATTTATGATGTTGGTTAAGATTTCTTGAATATTATTTTATTATTGGTAACGTTTAGTAAAGGACGTACAATAAAATATTAGGTACCTACTTATCACACATCCTTTTAAATTTTTATATGATTAGATAAATACCTACACAAATCGTATAGATGCGATTTAAAGCGCATCCCAGCACGCTAAGAGTTTGATTGCATTCAAGTCATCAGCTGACTATAGGTTCTTTAATAAAACAAACAATGTAAGTAACTATGCGCAAACTACGAAAAGGCGCTTTGTAGCAGCTGTACTTATTGGTATTGTATTTTATTAAATATAGGTATGTTCTGACTGCGCATGCGTGACGCGTTACATAACTACAGGTTAAATAACTAGTAAGTACCTATTTCATTTAAAAAACAGTTTAATTATTGAAAACCAAATGTAGGCAATAAACTGTCTTTTAAAATGTACAAAAACGGTATGATATAGACATTTAAAAATAGATAAGTACAAATTATCATCTGTGAATACGAATAGGCCTATGGACATGGCCGTCAACGAGGGAAAATAAAAAAAAAAAATTGGCCCGTTGCCACGGTAACCACCCAGTGGTCACCTAGGCAACGGTTCGGCGAGGTGGAAGTGAGCTCAGTGTTTCCACTTTTAGGGATTTCTCACTTTTTTAGGGAAAAATGTTAAGCACGGTTTAGGGATATTTTATTTTGACAGGGATTTAAGGAATTTCGGGTAAAAATTGAACTTGAAAGGTGATTCCCTCAAACTCTTAATGAATGTAATGTGTGGTCTAATTTTAGTTTACCACGTTGATTGTACTATTACCGTGGCTAAAGGCGAAATCGGAACTAAGTCGCATTATAAGTACCTAGAGTTAGTTTGTTTCGTCTCACTCGATTCTTAATGAATGTTTTGTAATCTCGTCAGTTAATGAAAGTTTTGTAGGTATATGTTACATTGCAAAAATGATAATAGAACATGGTTATGGTATTAAATATTTAGAATGATTTGTTATTGTTTATTTTCATCATGGTCCCTTAATCAAGGATTTTTTTAGGGTGTTTTAGGGATAATTCATTAAAAACTGGGGAAAAACCAAAAACGTAAGCGGACACACTGAGTGAGCGTCTGTGCGCGCGCTACAAGTGTCAGTTTTTTGATGGTTATGATTAATGAATATTATTTTATTATTGGCAACGTGTACTTAATGTACTTACCTATCTATCTACAATAAAACATTGTAGGTACTCATTGGACGTTGGTATTTAGTGCGCATACGTGACGCGTTACAAGTTAAATAAGTAGGTAGGTACTTATTAAGTCAAAAATAACCCAATGTGATAGTGACTGCCTAACGCGCAAGCGCGATTCTTACCTACAGCTTTAGCGTGTTGAAGTGAGCCGGTACGCGCGCTGCCGAATATTATTTAATTATAGGCAAATCGGTAGGTAGCTACATACAATCTGCACGTCTTTTTATTTAAATGACAACATCGTTTAGGTTGGTTTCTGACTTCCCACATAGGTAGTTTGTGTAGGGTTTCATTACACACTATTAGCACTCGTTTCCGTTTGTATAATCAGTTAAGAATGGGTTCATAATAACAAACCATTTTCTTTAGTAAGTGGCAGCTGCAGCAATGTGTAGATATGTATGTTTTATTTTATTTATTGTAGGTAGGTACCTACGTGCGTAACGCGCTCGCGCCACTGGCTATTTATATTAAGGACTAATCTAGCGAGAAAATTGATTAATACAAAATTGAGTTTCTGACTGATTATCGGTTTTGCTATTTTATTTAAAACCCCCCTAAATAGTAATGTTTAGACACTTAAATTCTAGCTTTAGAATACTTAATATAAATTGATCAATAGAATTAGCATAAAAATTTAATTAAAATCTCGATTATGATTGCAAATGTATACTTGGTCAATCCCTAGCATCAGTGAGATGACACTGACAGCTCACTCCACGCAAGTTTTCACGGTGATATTTTTACAGTGAGTTACAGAATCGACATACAGTTTACTGGTCTCGTTTCGGACATCTGCTCTATTGATGTGCAGGAGGAGGAGGTTTTTCGCTTGCTAAAGCAAGTGGATATGAACAAATCCGCTGGTCCGGATAATATTTCACCAATATTTATAACCAAATGTGCCAGATGTCTATCCATTCCATTGACATTATTATTCAAACGGTCATTCGACTTGGGAGTGGTGCCTACAATCTGGAAGTCGGCGTATATAACACCGATTCATAAAAAAGGACCTAAGGACAACGTTGAAAACTATACCAACCGATCTCCAAACTCTGTGTGTTCGCTAAAATTATGGAGAAATTCATACACGTTCAACTTTCTTCTTCGCTTAAATTAAGTTTCTCCGAACATCAACATGGAATTTTAAAAGGTCGTTCCACTACATCCAATCTCGTGGTCTGTAGCGACTATCTTTCAGGGCATATGTCCAGGAGGTCTCAGGTCGACGTTATATACACTGACTACAGCAAATGTTTTGATCGAATAGATCATGCGCTTCTTATGCGCAAATTGCTAGGGATTGGTGTGAGGGGTAGCTTGTATAGATGGTTTGTATCATATGTTGAAATTAGATGCCAGACTGTAGTCCTCAACGGTTATACCTCGAGAGCGATGTACATTCCGTCGGGGGTTCCCCAAGGATCCTTATTAGGACCTCTTTTATTCAATATCTTTGTAAATGACATCGACTCTTGTTTCCTAAATTCAAAAATAATATTATACGCGGATGACATGAAAATTTTGAGTCAAGTGTCAACCATTGAGGATGCACATCTATTACAGGAAGATCTGGGCCGGTTCCATGTCTACTGCGATCAAAATAGGTTGGATTTAAATATTTCCAAGTGTTATGTGTGTACATATACTCGTAAGCCAAACCCTATTAGGTATGATTACAAATTATCGATTACCTCAATTGCCAGAGTCAACGTCATCAAGGACCTTGGGGTGACTTTTGACTCAAAGCTTTTGTTTGATGCGCACATTGACAATATAGTCAACAAGGCTTCTAAAGCGTTGGGTTTTATTTTTAGGGTCTCCTCCGAGTTTAAGAATGTCAAAACTATGAAAATTCTATACTGTGCTTTTGTCCGTAGCCATCTCGAATATGCTTCTCAAATATGGAATCCAAATTACAATGTTTATATTGATCGCCTCGAAAGTATACAAAGGCGATTTTTAAGGTACACTCAATATCGTTCAAATACTTATCTTCCAAACTATACTAGTCGGTGTAAGAAATTTCATATTCTTCCTTTACACGAGCGAAGAAAAATTGCAGATCTTGCTTTCCTATTTAGTATAATGAACGGGTCTACTGACGTCTCTGAGCTGGTGGCCAGGATTGGACTTCGTGTACCGTCTGTGTTACTTCGGAGACCTCATCTCCTTCATGTACCTATTGTGAAAACTATCTATAGGCAAAATACATACATTTTAAGAGCATGTCGAATGTTTAATAATGTGTGCCGGAATGTTGACCTTGATTTATTTACCAATAGTGTCCAGCAATTAAAGAAAGTGTTAAGTAACTTGTTCTTTGGAGAGTAGCATTATTTCTCAGTTGTTTCTGTTTAACTCTAACGCTGTTTGTACCGTTTTGTAAATTTTATACATAAGTTTATATACGTGGAAACTTGTAATTGGCTTTCTTCTAAATATTACTACTGACTACTCGAATGTATTAGCTGTAAGTTTTCTTAAAATTAATAAAATTAAATAAAATTAAAAAACGCGTGGACCCAAACAAGAAAATTAATATTTTGTCAACTGTAATAATACAAAAAACCTTTAAAATTTCAAATAATGATGTTGAAACGCAAGTACCGATTTATGTTACAAAAACGAAAGATGAAAAAAACGTCAACAAGAGACCTGAAAGGTCTTCGGCAAGAATGCATCACCACAGAAATATCAGATATAATAAAAGTTACCCCGTTGTCTGAGATAAGACATCGAGAAGAAAATAAAGCTCATTTAAATATCCGTTTCAGTAATTTGTTTGAAGAAGGGACCAAAATCAACCCAGATAATATAGATTCTTGTTGTTTATCAAATATAAATTATTGACATTTCCTTGCTTATATATTTTTGAATAAAGAACCGACAATCCAGGCGCCTTTGGCGCTGAATCTGGAAGCGGAACTAGCAGTCGGGAAGGTAAAAAAGACCCTCCAAAATATAGAGAAGGGTGTAGCGGAACTGGGCAAAGCGGATAAGCTACTTTCACAACAAAGCCCCAAAACCTTTGCCCAGGTCGCCAGCACACCCAAGCCCCCGAAACCACCCACCCAACCCAACCATACCCAGATCGTCTCGTCAACGGACCCCCAGCACACTGGAGACGTGATTGAGAGGATCAGAACTGCCCTGGACCTCAAAACAACCGGAGCCCGAGTTGACACAGTCCGGAAGGTGCCGAACCAGAAAGTGGTTCTGAGGTGCGCCAGTAAGTCGGATTTGAACATGATCAGAGATCAGTTCAAATCAAATGCAGGGCTCAAGGTCCAGGAGCCGAAACCCCAGAACCCCCTCGTGTGCATCAAGCGAGTGATGTCGAGCTACAGCGACGGGGAGATTGTCGATCTACTACAAGCGCAGAACAAACACCTTCTGCAGGACGTTGCTGTGGATGGAGACACCATAAGGGTACGCTACAGGAAGCGCGCGAGGAACCCCCATGAGTGCCACCCTGTCCTGGAGCTCTCCCCGGAGCTCTGAAAGTGTTACACGCGAGTGCAGAAGGTGCACGTGGGCATCAAGCGGTGCTCAATTGAGGACCAGTCCCCATTGGTACAGTGCTCGAAGTGCCTTGCCTATGGACACAACAGATCCTTATGCAAGGCCGGCAAAGAAGCATGCAGCTACTTCAGCGGAGCACATAGCAGTAGGGACTGCCTCACTCGGGCTGACGGCAAACTGCCCCCCTGCATCAACTGCAAGATGGCACACAAGACGGACAGCTACCTGGCACACACAGCATTCAGCGAAGACTGCCAGGAACGTCAAAAATGGGATGGTATAGCGAGGTCGCGCGTTTCCTATTGCTGAGGGCGACCAGGAAATCCCAACGAGCCCACAAGTCACCACTCAAAACACAACAAGACCGACAGCAAGATTACGTTTCATCCAGGTTAATCTTCAGCGCTCCAAGCTGGCCACAGAAGAACTCCACATGGCGGCTCAGGCAAAGGGAGTTTCAGTAGCACTTGTTCAAGAGCCATATGTAGGAAGAACAGGTGTCATGAAACAATGCCCCGGCACGAGTGTCATCCAGTGCAGCCCCAGCCGCCAAAAACCAGTAAAAGCGGCGATCGTTGTTTTCGGGAACAACCTGGAGGTTATCCACGCCCCCAGCTATGACCGAGAACATCGCCGCCGTTCTGCTGAAGGTCGGCCAGCTCAGGTTCGGGGCACTGTCGGTCTATTTTGAGGGTGACCAAGATATCGAACCCTACCTTTCCGAAACACACAACACAATTCATAAACTACACACACACACACACACACACTATATCCTGGTGGGAGGAGACGTGAACGCCTGGAGCCAGTGACGGGGAAGAGTCACAGAAAAAAAAAAAATATATGGGCTCAAGTAGATTTTAAGTTACAATATATTAATTTAAGTTTAATGTAATGTAACGTGTCCAATGTTGGAGCACGATAGTAATTCTTAAGAACTAAATAAACCCAGCAAACAATGAAATGTATCTTTAAACAAAAGCACGGACCTCCAAGTCTGTGGATTTATTGTAAGGCAGGAGTGTGGTTTTAGCCGGTAAGAGTCCGGCACTGCCCAGACTGGCACATCTGTGAGTCAGTCTGGGCGTCCATGAGGATTTAACACTCCTGCCAAAAAAATAAAAAATAAACCTACAAATACATATCAGTACACCTAACAACCCTGACTCAACACTCGTAGAGCGGTTCCATTCGACTATAATAGAAATATATCGTTTAGCCAAGCACGATCGAAAATCTACTGATGCAGCCTCCGTTACGACTTACTGAATAATGGCTTACAATCATAACATATATACAAAAACAGGTTTGACACCATTTGAAGTGGTTTTCGGTCATACTGATTAAAATTCTGTATTAAATACAAATTTAGAGAAATTCTATACTCAACAATTACAAAAAAATCATGCGAAGCGTACTAAACGTCTCTATAGTTACATATCATATAAGATGATAGAAACAAAGCAAAAGGTTAGAAATAACAAGGGTGGTGAGATATTTTTTTTTTTTTAAATAGGTCACGTAATTTATGCAAAAGAGGTTAACACCAGACTAAGTAAAGACAAGTATAGAAAGGCAACTGTTAGCGGTGATGTAGAACATTATGTTATTCCAGTAAAAATTGGAACTAGATTCACAAAAGTCCCAGTTAAAAATATTAAACGTCCTCCGCAAGTGGTGCCTCCCGCTATTGGCAGTAGCGCAAATAACATGGGCCCTTCAATTCCAAAAGGTTGAAAAAAACCCTGGTATCCTTCCCGTAAAACAAGGGCAGGGTTTAAACAAGTAGATAAGTGGTTAATTATAAAACTTTAAAATTTAGATAGTTTAGGTAATGATCTAGAATTAAGTTTAATTAAATATTATTTTTATATAATTCAGTAAATTAGTAGATATTAACAAACCTTACAGCCACGAGTTCTTAGCCATTCGCACTCAAACGGATTATCTAAAAGATAGAACTATCGAAAATTCCAGCAACTTGTACCAGCTAAAAGATTTAAACGAGGACTAATAGAACCGCTTGGGTCTATGATTAAAATTGTTACAGGTAATTTAGATCATAGTGACGCAATCCAATATGATTCCCTAATTTCTCAGTTTAAAAAAGACAAAGCAACCAATTAATAATGGATAGGAAAATAACTTTGGTCTCTAAAATGTTAGATGGTTTTGTTAACAGTACAGAAATCTTACGTAACAATACATTAATTTTAGATGAACGTTTAAAAAGAATTGAGAGATTGGTTAAAAATATAATTACTAAAGAAGAAAATTCTATTTACTCAACTTACATTTTAGGAATGTTTAATATGTTTTTAACAAACTTTAGAACAATTAATATAAATCTAAGTGAGATTGAAACGGCCTTAGCCTTAAGTAGCCCGGCTAACCGCCGTGTCCTTGTGGAGGCGATCGGCGGCAGTGATCTCTCGCGTCCGGCCCAGGTCCAGGCCATGGTACGGAGCGAGAGGGCATGGGAAGCCGTCACCACCTTCTGCGAAGCAGTAATGCTCGCGAAGGAGGAGACGGAGCGCGTGAGAGAGAGGCAAATGTCGCGCCCTCACGCTCCTAGCCGCCAAAGGAGACGCCCTGGGCGTCGGGAATCGCAGGCCGATTCCCGGCCACCGTAGGCGCGAGCTTGCGGACGGTGAGCAATGGGTAGCTCGCCGTCCGATAAGGACCAGGCCCGGGTCGACGGCGCGTTGTGTTCTACGCGCGCCTCAAAGAGATGTCAGCACAACGGAGGGTGTCCCCTAGGAGCGATGCCTGCCGGGGTCGCAGGAAAGTCCGAAAGGGATACCGTGACCCCTCCCAATGTACAGGCAACTGAAGAAACACGGGTGGGTTTTAGCCAGTAAGTCTGACACGCCCTCCCGCTCCGCCCAGAGTGGGAGAAGTTATTTGATAATTACCCCCTTAAAAAAAAAAAAAAGCCTTTAGTAAGGTATCTGTACTGCATCGAGCAATTGTTAATTCCACTGAACTATTACACCTGTTACAATCTATAGCCAAGACAGAAAATCTGTTTTATGTTGTGAATGAGAATAATTTAGTTAATTTTGAAGATTGTTTAACTGTTAAAGCCTTTATTAAACGAAACCAGATTACGTTCATAATAGAGATTCCATTAATTGAAAGCAGTACTTATAGTTATTTTAAACTTTACTCTTTACCTATTGGTAACACAGATTCAAACGAAACTGTAATAGTAGTTCCTAAATATCCCTACCTTTTGGTGAAAGACTCAGATTACTTACCAGTCGTGAGAGCCTGTAATTGATTGCAGATGACAAATTCTTATGCACCGATTATGATGTGTTGACCCACCTAGAGCCATTATGTGAAGAACAGTTGATGAAGTTCCATTCTAATGCTAGTGCATGTGAGCAGCATATATGTAGTTGACATAGAAGATTTGAAAGTACAACGAATTGACCGCGGAAGTTGGATTCGATATACAAAGAATAACATTATAGCAAGTAAAAAATGCCATGATGACGTCATGAGCCACGAGTGTCTACAAGGAACATACATAGTGACCCTGGGCGATGCCTGTAAAATGACCATTGGGCACATACCTCTACAAAATTACCAATTTTCTTGAATTATTCCGATATATGTCCGATATCTGTCACCCCGCTTTGTCCCCTTAGGGTGACAGATAGGCCGGCCGACGGCGAATGGCAAGTAGCCGGGGAGAAAGGGAAGGCGGGTAAGGCCAAAAGGGCGGCCAATAGAAAGGAGAGGCGGCAACGGCGCAAGAAGCAAAGCACCGCGGCTAGGCTCCGCGCCCCGAAGTCCGCTGCTGTAGTGATCACACTACAGCCGGAAGCGGAGAAGAAGGGCGTGACCTACCGTGAGGTGCTCGCCCAGGCGTGGGCGGCAGTGAACCTGGCGGAGATCGGCGTCGACGATGGCTTCCGCATGAAGGTCACTGCGACGGGGGCTCGGATGCTGGAGATCCCTGGCGCGGCCAGCGGCCCGACCGCTGACGCCCTGGCCGAAAGGCTCAGGGCATCTCTCAATGCCGAAGAGGCCCGAGTCTCCAGGCCTACCAAGTGCGCTGACATGCGCATCCTGGGCCTGGACGACTGCGTGACGGCGGATGACGTTGTGGCCGCCGTGGCTAGGACTGGGGGATGCTCTGCTGAGCAGGTGAGGGCAGGCACCATCCGTCCTGACACTACGGGCATGCAAACCCTTACGGTGAGCTGCCCCGTGTCGGCGGCCCAAAAAATTGCCGGGGAGGGCAAAAGACTTCGGGTGGGCTGGGTATCCGCGCAGGTGAAGCTGCTGGAACCCAGGCCTCTGAGGTGCTTCCGCTGCCGGGTGGGGCACCACGTGGGAGCACAGTGCACCTCTGAGGTTGACCGCAGCGAGGAATGCTTCCGCTGCGGTCGGCCCGGTCACAAGGCCGGCTCGTGCAACGCCACGCCGCACTGCTATGCATGTGCGGCGGCTGGCAAGCCGGCCGAACACCGGGCTGGGAGCAAGGCCTGTGCTCCACCCGCCAAACCCAGGGGCAGGGGCAAACCCTCCGCCACCGCCGTCACCGCCGCAGCCGCCACCATTGCCGCCGCCGTTGCCGCCTCTACCGTCGTCGTCGCCAGTAATACCGCGGCAGGGCCATCACAGGGGGCCCGGGGGGAGGCTAGAATGGACTGCCAATAGTGGCCCCATTACGCCTCCTCCAGGCGAACATCAACCACTGCGCCGCAGCTCAGGATTTGTTGCTCCAGAGCATGGCGCAGTGGTCGATTAACATCGCCGTGGTCGCTGAGCCGTACTTTGTCCCGCCCAGGGATGACTGGGTGGAGGACCTGAGCGGCTCAGTGACCATCATATCGTCGGCCGCCGCCGGTACCCCGTCCCTCGAGGCCGTCAAGAGGGGACGGGGTTGCGTGGCAGCACGGTTCGGGGAGATTGTCGTGGTGGGAGCGTACTTCTCCCCGAACCGAACTCTCGCCGAGTTCCACAACTCCCTTGGGGAGCTGAGAGTCGTCGTCGTCGGGTACCATCCCCTCCCCGTGGTCGTCCTCGGGGACTTCAATGCCAAGAACGTGGCTTGGGGTTCCCGGTATACGGACACACGGGGCAGGATGGTGGAGGACTGGGCCCTGGAGACAGGCCTGGTCGTCCTGAACCGGGGTTCTGTCCCCACGTGTGTGCGGATGCGGGGTGAATCAGTGGTGGACATCTCGTTCGCCAGCCCCGCTCTGTCGCCGCGTGTCATTGGCTGGCGCGTCATGGAGGGGGTGGAGACCTACTCCGATCACCGGTACATCCGGTTTGACGTCTCCGCCCAGACCTCGGGCGCGTCGGTCCGACAGACCCCGAGTGGTCCGCGGTGGGCGCTGAAGCAGCTGGACCGGGAGCTTCTCCTGGAAGCCTCGATCGTGCAGGCCTGGGTGTCATCACCGGACAGGCCTGCCGACATCAATGTCGAGGCGGAGTGGTTCCGGGAGGCCATGTCCGAGATATGTGACGTGGCAATGCCCCGGGTCCAGCCCGGACGTGCTCGGCGCCAGGTGTACTGGTGGTCGCGTGAGCTGACCGCTTTACGCGCGGCATGCGTTGCTGCGCGCCACCGGTACTCCAGGCACCGCAGGCTCCGTATCCGCCCTCCGGATACGGAAGCCATTGAGGCGGAGCTGTACGACGGGTACAGAGCGGCGAAGACCGCCCTCCGAGCGGAGATCGAGCGGGCCAGAGGACTGGCCCGCGAGGAGTCGCTGGAGACTCTGAACAGAGATCCGTGGGGACGCCCATACAAATGGGTGAGAGATAAACTCCGCCCATGGGCTCCCCCGCTGACTCAGAGTCTCCGGCCCCAGCTCGTGGAGGACGTGGTGAGCGCTCTGTTCCCTTCGCGAGGGGAACATACTCCCCCGCCCATGGCTCCGCCTCCTGCGGTGCCCAATGCGGACCACATTAGTTACGACGACGACGACACTCCGGAGGTGACCGAGGTAGATTTGAGAGTGGCGGTACGTAGGCTGAACGCCAAAAATACCGCCCCAGGACCCGACGGCTTACCTGGAAAAGCCTGGGTTCTGGCCTTGGAGGCTCTCGGGCCTCGACTAAGGGGGCTCCTAAGCGCATGTTTGGAAAGGGGCCAGTTCCCACTTCGTTGGAAGACGGGGAAACTGGTCCTCATCAAAAAGCCGGGGCGCCCGGCGGACTCTCCGTCCGCTTACCGGCCCATCGTGCTGCTCGACGAGGTGGGCAAGCTCTTTGAAAGAGTGATTGCAGACCGCCTTGTCGGGCGGCTGGAGCGAGTGGGTCCGGATTTGGCGGAGAGCCAGTTTGGTTTCCGCAAGGGGCGCTCTACGGTGGATGCCATCATGCGCGTTCGAGCCCTCACGACGGGGGATGCTGTTGCCCAGGGTGGGGTCGTCTTGGCGGTGTCTCTTGACATCGCCAATGCCTTCAACACCCTGCCCTGGAGTTGCATTAGGGAGGCACTCCGGTATCACCGGATGCCGACCTACCTCTGTCGAGTGGTCGAGGCCTATTTGACGGACAGGGCCGTCATCTACCCCGGTCACCACGGAGAGTGGAACCGGCGAGAGATGTCGTGCGGTGTCCCACAGGGATCGGTCCTGGGGCCGCATCTGTGGGACATCGGCTACGACTGGGTGCTGCGCGCCGACCTCCCTAGCGGCGTCAGTGTAGTCTGCTACGCTGATGACACGCTGGTCCTGGCGCAGGGGAGGTCGCATGAGGCGGCGGCCGAACTGGCGACACGCGGGGTTGCGACAATCGTCGATAAGATCCGGCAATTGGGACTCGAGGTGGCCTTGCACAAGTCCAAGGCCATGTGTTTTTATGGTCCTCGGAACGCGCCACTGTCGGGTTCCCGGATAACGGCAGGAGGGGTTCACATCGGTGTCGAGTCGACGATGAAGTACCTGGGACTCGTCCTCGACAGCCGGTGGAACTTCGTGGAGCACTTCCGACGTTTGGCTCCCAAACTGCAGAGGGCAGGGGCTGCTTTGAAGCGGCTTCTGCCCAATCTAGGGGGTCCAAACGCCTCCTGCCGGAGGCTCTACGCGGGGATCGTGCGGTCCATGGCCCTTTACGGGGCACCGGTGTGGGCGCGTTCGTTGAGGCTGCGACCGGCCCAGCAGTTGAACGCGTCCCAAAGGGTCATGGCCATTAGGATGGTCCGAGGATACCGCACGGTCTCCCGTGAGGCGGCGAGCCTCCTTGCCGGACTACCGCCATGGGATCTGGAGGCAAAAGTCCTCGCGCACATGTGGGAGTTGCGCGAGGAGGCGAAACGCCGGGGCGTAACTCCGCTGCCGCGAGAAATCGCGGCACAGCGGACAGAGCTCCGGCGGGATCTCATGGCGGCATGGAGAGTGCGATTGTCGCAACCCAGCGCTGGGCACGCCACAATTGTGGCGATAAGTCCCCTCTTTGAGGAGTGGCTAGAGAGGCGCCACGGCGTCCTCACCTTCCGCCTGACACAGGTCCTCACCGGACATGGTTGTTTCGGGAGGTTCCTGTTCAGAATAAAGCGGGAGGAAACGCCCGGGTGTCACCACTGTGTGGATCGCCCGGAGGACACGGTGGAGCATACGGTGGAGGTCTGCCCAGCTTGGGCGGAGCACCGCCGTGTCCTCACGGAGGCGATCGGCGGCGGCGATCTCTCGCGTCCGGCCCTGGTTCAGGCCATGGTCCGGAGCGAGAGTGCATGGGAGGCCGTCACCTCCTTCTGCGAAGCAGTAATGCTCGCGAAGGAGTAGGCGGAGCGCGCGAGGGAGAGGCAAAATGCGCCCCCTCGCGCCCCTAGTCGCCGCAGGAGACGCCCCGGGCGTCGGGAGTCGAGAGCCGACTTCCGGCCACCGTAGGCGCGGGCTTGCGGACGGTGAGCAATGGGTAGCTCGCCGTCCGATAGGGACCAGGCCCGGGTCGACGGCGCGTTGTGTTCCACGCGCGCCTCAAAGAGATGTCAGCACCAAGTGACGGGGTCCGGAAGGGCCAATGCCTGCCGGGGTCGCGGGTTTGTCTGAAAGGGATATCGCGACCTCGGCACACAGGCAACGGAAGGAACACGGGTGGGTTTTAGTCAGTAAAAGTCTGACACGCCCTCCCGCTCCACCCAGAGCGGGAGAAGTTATTTGATAATTTCCCATCCTCAAAAAAAAAAAAAAAAAAAGGGTGACAGATAGGAAAAAAAAGTTTGATCTGTCCCCCTGTTAGTAATGAGGGGACAGTTCGAACTTTATTCACTCCTTAACGGTTTCATCTGTCCCCCTATCACTGACAGGGGGACAGATGAAACTTTTTATTCCTGTTTGTCCCCCACAGAATTTAATATATTAATTCTTAAAACTAATGCCACACATACTGCAACATTACATTAAATTAAAGACTAGTGGTTTAGGTTTATAATCATCTGTATTTAAATAAGTTACAAATATTTCATTTGTTTTTCTATTAATCAGCCACAGTCCCATATATCACGTCGTAGGTATTCCAGGTATAATAAGTATAATAACAATCAGTCCTCTGATTTGACTTCATATTACAAATGTTAATTTTTACTAACAATATGTTAACTTTTAGATGAGGAAATGTTCCTAATAAGAAAATTTTACTTGTTTAGATAAAATTGTAGCTTCTATTAAGGTAATTAATTCTGTATTATTCAGGAATGAAGTAAATAAATTCAAGTTTTGACGTTTTCATTCCTATAGGAGTTATCAAACAAAATAAAATTTCTGTCTGTGCTCTGTATGTCAGTACTATAGTTAATATCAAAACTTATTTTGCGAATGACAACTTAAATATTTATACAATATGGTTGAGAATTACTTGCACTCCATTATTGTTTCCAAAAAGCCGGCTCTTCCGGGAATTTACTCGGTGCAAATAAACAATAGATCGGTTCTCTCTTTCTTACTCAAGGGGCCATACGGACAGCCGCAATGATGCGCATTACTAAGAGAACTAGTGCAAATTTACAATTTTTGAAGGTGAGACGTCAGTGTTAAAATGTTCGTAATAATTAATTTGAGTGAAGTGTTTATATTACTAAGTATGTAGTTTTCAAGTTTTACACGCCGTTCATCAATATTATAAAAAGAAGAGTTTAAAAAATGGAGTAACTGTCTACGAGTGTAACCAAAGAAGGCAACATTGTCGTGGATTGGTAAACATTCTGGTAAAAAAAGTATATGTACCTGTTTAGTGATTCATGAAGCTTTATTGTAGAAAATATTATGTACAATAATTATAATTAAAAAAATATGTCGTTTTTAAGATTCCGTAGCTCAAAAGGAAAAACGGAACCCTTATAAGATCACTTTGTTGTTCGTATGTCTGTCTGTCGAGACCTTTTTTCTCAGAAACGCGTAAGGTATCAAGTTGATATTTATATCAAATACTCGAGTCTACGGACTCTTTCAGCTGTGGAAAAGAAACAAACTTGTGGGGCAACGTCATAATAAAAAATAATAAAAAATCAACGGGGCATTCTTTACATTGATTTCTTTTATCTATTAAAAGAAAATATTTCATGTTACGTTAAGAATTTCGTAGGGCTTTTTCTTGAGTCATGCGCTAACCATTTTTGTTGCAAAAATATGACTTGAAGTAAAACCTTATATTTTGTTACAGCACAATGCTGTTGTTAAGGAAACTCCACACTCACATGCTCCTGATTTCGCCAAAAATATTATGGATCAAAAATTACATAAAGTCAAACAAGATATTTCCGCATCTCAAGCATGTAATAGTGTACCAAGAATTTACAAAGAAGCCTTAGCTTCTATGAAAGATGCAGGTCTGAATTTAATAACAAAAATACCACCCTTTAAAAATATTAAGAGTACCTTATATAAAACCCGGAATGAAGCAATACAAATGAAAAAAATATGTTTTAATGATCTTGACGAAGTAATAATACCTCCCATATTTATACCTTTTGTATTAGCTGACTACAGTCATGAAGGTTATAGAATAATAATTTTTTGTGCCGAGTACATGAGAAACCTTTTAAGTACTTTAGAAGGCTTTTTAAGTGACGAAACATTTAAAAGCTGCCCGAAACCATTTCTACAGATTTATACTGTACATGCACACTTCGGCAGTAAAAATATGAGTACCGATATTGTGCCAGTAGTTTACTCATTAATGAGTCATAAGGATCAGAAGAGCTACGAAATTTTATTTAACATGATTAAGTCACAAATCCCAGAGTGGAAACCCAAAACCTATAAAACAGACTATGAAATTGCAGCAATGAACGCTATCAAAAAGGTTTTTCCAGAAGTCACAGTTAAAGGTTGTTTCTTTCACTATAATAAAGCTGTGTGGAAGAAGGGAGCAGCTCTTGGGCTAACTAAGTCAAAACTTTTGAAAAGACAAGTGGCACTGAGTGCCGTACTTCCATTGATACCTGATAATGAAATTTTAAATGGATGGTCATACATCGCATCAGAAAGTCCAGATGATGATCAGAGCAAGAAATTTCGTTTGTATATGATCAAACAATGGATTAGACCGCATGATGCTGAGTTTAGAAAAATATGGTGTGTTTTTAATGAACGTCATCGTACTACAAACTTTCTGGAAGGCTGGCACCATGGATTAACACGTTCGGACCCGCAACGTCTTATAACGTCAAATTTGTACAATTTATTATTAACATCACGCCTAATAAAAACGTTACATTATTTACACTACGTCTCACAACGCCAGGAAGCCATAGTAAATTCCATTAGTTGAACTTTGCGCCGCAACACTTGCAAGTGTCAAACACCTTGAGCCACAACAAATTGAATTTTGGCGGTTTATTGTGGTCGTCTACTACACACTTGCAAGCGCGTACGCACACATACGCAACGTCCGAACACGTCGTGCGGAGCAGCAACGCTCCCCACACCAGTCACTGTGCGCCGCATACGTGACCGCACGTATCTTAGACGGACAATTTTTACGATAAAACGTAAGTAATTCATACTTATTTTTATAAAAACAATGTATTTTGAATACGCATACCTATGAGGGTACGCTATAGATATTCAATCAATCGTGGTTATCAATAGAAATTTTTGCTGTATAGAATTTATCACTAAAACAATTTATTCAACCATCCAAATTGTATTATTTTAGATGGATAAAAACCGGCAGTGTAGCAAGGTGTCCTTGAAGCTTTTCGAAGATGTTTCGTCGCGAGAAACTACACCTGACCCCTTCAGTGATGATGGAGAGTACGGAACAGATCGCGATTATGATCCAGGACCAGGGCCGTGTGACGTCAGTGACAGCGACAGCTCCGTAAGTGTCACACAGCATAATTTGCAACCATCTACGTCTAAGATTGAGACCTCGGCATCAGACCTTTCTGAGGATTCTGAATGCTCCGGAAGTTCCGGTAGTATTTTTGACACTCGTGCAACGAAACAACGCAGAGTGACGTCAAATTGTGGTATACATACAGAACAGGCGGATACTGTTTCGATCGAATCTCGTCCAGAGGGTAATTTAGAAAATAATGCACCTCTTGCATCACCTACAGAACTGGAAGTTATCCTAAAAACCACAGAGACGGCAGAGATTAATGAATACTCATCTGCTTTTCCATTACCATCGCCGCCTTTTACAGAGGTGCAGAATAGCTCAATGCCTGCCGTACTACCGTCGCATGTTGAAAATGGTAATTACCTTACTGCACCCGCTTTGCCACAGTCAGCATGTAATGAGATGCTTGCTGAAATGCATACCTTGTTTTTGCCTATGCCGGTGGAGGTGCCTCCAGCAGTACCCGTCGTATCATCAGCGCTGCCTGTAGAGTATGATCACTTACCAACTACTTCTCATTTACCGCCACTTCCACTAGAGATAGAAGCTACCAGACAGCCACAGCATGGGCGTCGAAGGCGCCGGACGCCTTCTCCGGTTGGTGCTTGGGAAAATTCAACAGCAGATATACCGATGTTTGAGTTTGACAATATTTCTGTAGGCATCCAATTTGAATTTGGTCCAAACGCTTCGATCGAGGACGCCTTCTTTAAGATTTTTCCACCACATATTATAGACTACATAGTATCTTCTACAAATGAGTATGGAAGGGCACTATGTTCCACAAATAGGCCCGTGACAAGGCACTCACGCAACTACCGTTACAAAGATACAAACTGCGAAGAAATGTTAAAATTTTTGGGCTTGTGTTTACTGATGGGACAAGTAAACATCCCGAAAAAGAAGAAGCTATTTACTTATACCGATCTGTTATACTACTATCCGATTTTTCCATATACTATGTCAGCGCGAAGATTTGAACAGATATTGCGATGCTTATGTGTTTCTGAGCGAGGAGCAAAAGGCAAAGACAAAATTGTTAAATTTATTGATGCTGTAACTAAGAATTTTCGTGATTGTAACAAACCTTCACGAGAACTATCATTGGATGAATCTATTCTTTTATTCCGAGGACGTTTATCTTTTAGGCAATACATTAAATCCAAAAAAGCCAAATACGGCATAAAATTTTACGAATTAACCTCATCTGACGGATACGTGCTCAATGTGATAATGTACGCAGGCAAAGATGATAGCAATGATAATGATACAGGAAAAAAGACTGAAAAACTCGTAATGCGACTGATGAGACCTTATTTATTGAAAGGGCATTGGCTCTTCATGGATAATTTTTATAATTCTATTACATTATCAGAAAAACTACTGGATTTGAAAACTCATACAACTGGAACTCTGAGGTCTAATAGAAAAGGGAATCCGAAAGAACTCGTAACGAAGAAAATAAAGAAGGATGAACACTTTTGGGTACGCAAAAATAAAGTGTACGTATCTAAATGGCAAGACAAGAGATCGGTTCTCATGGTGACGACTGGAAATCATCCCAAACTTATAGAAGTTTCTAACAAACGTGGACAAAAACGTATGAAGCCGGAAGAAGTTTCAACGTACAACCAATTTATGTCGGGGATTGACAGAGCAGATCAGATGGTCTCTTATTATTCCTTATAGACACTCAGGTGGTACAAAAAGGTGTTTTTCCATATTCTCGACCTTTCCGTATGGAACAGTTTCTATCTTTACAAAAAACACTTCAAAAATGGCAACAAAGCTTACGAATTCAAAACTTTTCGAGAAGACTTGATAAAAGCATTCATAAAATTGCCTCCAAACCTGAAACCCGAGATGATGGTTAATAGGAATAATAAATTTGACAACCGTTTAAAAGAAAGAATTAACTTCGTACAATCAGTTAATGAAAATGTTGAAAATAATGGTCACTGGCCCGAGAAGATTCCACTTAAGCAAAACTCTAAAAAAACTACATATTGTATGAAATGTAAGATGTGTTCCAAAAAGAAGATTAGGAGAGAGACTAGTCTTAGATGTAAGGGTTGTGAGGAAAAACCAGCACTATGTGCGGTTTGTTTCGAAGAATGGCATAGCCAGCAAAAATAACTTTCTAAGACAGAATTTTGATTCGGCTATTACGTTTTTTATTTGGATTTTACTGTTGATCTTGATTTGTTTTACTAGCTGATATCTTATGCCTTTAGTAGATTAAGAAATTATTAATAAGAAGACTTTTCTTAGTGAGAATAATACTATGCTTACAAAACAGTTAACGTGATTATGTTTAGAATAACTTTGTTACTAAGAAGTATTTGATTTTGTTTCTTTTTTTTATAATTAGAACAACTTGATCTCAGACTGGGCCATTATTATTTTGTTATTATATTCAGGAATAATACAATTTTACTCCAAAATAACTATTTTATTACCTTTCTAAAAGAATATAATGTCTTTCATATTGACGTGTATCAACGTTGTGCATTTAGTTACGATACTTTGATTATTGAATGCGACGCGACGTTTATGATCGTCAGCGTGATAAGACGTTGTTTACTTACAAATACGACTTTATTTATTATTTGTGACGCTACGTCCATGAACGGCAACGTGATAAGACGTTGTTCTCTCGTACATATGACAATTCTATATTGTTCATGACGCAACGTCTATGAACGCCGACGTGATGAGACGGTGTTCTCTCGTACATATGACAATTATATATTGTTCATGACGCAACGTCTATGAACGGCGACGTGATGAGACGGTGTTCTCTCGTACATATGACAATTCTATATTGTTCATGACGCAACGTCTATGAACGGTGACGTGTTAAGACGTTGTCCTCCTATACAATATAACATTACGCATTGTTCAAGACGCAACGTTTGAAGACGTTGACGGGAACAGACGTTGTGTCCAAATTGGATGCAGTTGTAATGACCGTATATGGAACAACGTCACCTGACGTCGACGTCTATTGACGTTGTGTTTTATCTTATAACACTCTAGGATACTTGAAGAGCAGAACGTTTTTGAACGTATGTCCGTTTTGTATGGGAAAATATTGTGTCATAACGTGCGCACTTCACGAGAGCGGCGCGGGCCCGAACGTGTTAAATAATGCAATTGGAAAAAAAAACCCAACTTAAATATGTTTTTAGTTATTCTAGAAAAGGATGCAGCTTTTTATAGAGTCATATCACAACAGATCCAAAACCAATTACCTCCGACGTCAAATTGTCGCACAAAGAGAAATATTATGAAAGACGAATATATACATAATTGGACGTAGTTAAACAGAAAGGATCCAACCCACACAGAGTTTGTTTTGAGATATTCAAGTTTTAAGATCTGATCGTGCTTTGTGATTGTATGACCTGCCATACATACGGGTTGGTAATGTATGGTCATAATGACATGATGCGTTGGGATTGTTTTTGTGATATTAAAGTTTTGACTACAAAGAGTGTTTTGGTATACATAACTCATTTTCGCCCATAGTGTGGGTTGGATCCTTTCTGCTTAACTACGTCCAATTGTCAAATGCAGTTTGTAGGTGGTGAAATTACTATTGGTCATTTGTTGGAGAAGTTGCGATAGATATTTTATTTATACATATATTATTCTTACGACCTTTGGAAAAGTTTTAAAATTCGTTATACTAGTGATTTTCGTTTATTTATGTTTTGAGATTATTTACAACTTTAAGTTTATTATTAGTCTATTAAAAGTTTTCATTTGTAACTTTCGTTAATTTATATTTTGAGATTATTTACAACTTTAAGTTTATTATTATTTAAAAGTTTTCATTTGTAAAGTCTTCTGATTTGACTTCATATAGCCTAATATGAAGTCAAATCAAAAGACTGATTGTAATATGTACAATACCTACTGTGATTTATCGGACTGTGACTGATTCTATCAATCAATAACAAAACAAAATATTCTTATTATTAGTATATTTTTTATTGTAATTAAGTTGAATTAAGTCAAATCAGAAGACTGATTGTAATTGTATCTACTATACGTACTGTGATTTATGGGACTGTGGCTGATTAATAGAAAAACAAAAGAAATATTTGTAACTTATTTCAATACAGATGATTATAAACCTAAACCACTAGTCTTTAATTTAATGTAATGTTGCAGTATGTGTGGCATTAGTTTTAAGAATTAATATATTAAATTCTGTCGGGGACAAACAGGAATAAAAAGTTTTATCTGTCCCCGTCAGTGATAGGGGGACAGATGAAACCGTTAAGTAGTGAATACAGTTCGAACTGTCCCCTCATTACTAACACGGGGACAGATCAAACTTTTTTTTCCTATCTGTCACCTTAAGGGGACAAAGCGGGGTGACAGATCGGAATAATTCATTTTCTTATACACATCTGAATTATCTAATAACTCCAATCATTATCCTACCAGAGTTGATGCAAGAAAAACGTACCCACAGTGTCAGTGCAGTGAATATGAAAGATATAAATCTAGATGAGCTGAAAGAGTTGGCTCAAGTAGTGAAAATGAGCAAAGTGAAATACAGTGAAAATTATAGTGCGGTTAACACTAAGAACATTTGTTTAGGTACGGTAATTCTATATGTATCGTTAGGATTTATAACTTTTCTTGTTTTTAGATATAAAATCCATTTATTAAACTGTCGACGAAATGATCAGAATCATAACAACCCTGATTATTTCGTTCTTGAGGAGGGAGGAGTTATGCAACCTGAACCGCAACGAGTTATCACTGTGAGAGCATAAAACGCACGATTGCAGTTTAGGGTGGCCCTTCCTGACCGTTGATGCATTATTGTTAATTTAGCACTTTTAAGTAGCAGTAAGGCCATGTAACCATAGGACAAGTTTAAAATTTATTATACGAGAGCATGCGCTTCTGCTCACACGTATTCCTATTTTTTTAATTTAAAGCTCCCCGTAACTTGACTAGGTACACCGTTACCTATTTGTTGTGTCGGAACATTGTTTATAGTCCTTTTAAGACATGGTGCTAACACGGTCGCGTACTAATAGTGCTTCGTGTGCTACGCAGCAGCCTGTAGACACGGATACGCACGGCGGGTGAGCAGTAGACGGTACGATGCCGTCTACTTCAGATGGCTGCGCTGCTTTTTCGTTGACGTGCGATCGTCTACGCCGCCGCTGGCTGGTCCTCCGTCCGCCAGCGCCTCGGCTCCATCACCACCGCCGCTGTATGGGCGTGAGCTGCCTGGGTACTCGCAGATGCTTTAGCACGAGCATGCTCCGCCCGTCACCACACCGCAGCCACCGATGTCCGCACCTATCGTGATGTCGGACCAACAACTGGTATTCCTCTTGCAAGCCTTACGGTCGCAGCCGCCTACACAGGGCGCGCCAATACCGCCGACGACATCTGTGAGTACAAACTTAGCTAATTGTACGGCTAGATTTAATGGTGCTGGCGATGTTATGGTATTCGTGGATGCTGTGCAGATATATAAAGGCTATGTTGGCGTTCACGACGTTATGGCTTTAAGCTTTTTTATTGCAGTATCGGGATAAACCCGGACCGGGTTATTCACCAACTCAACACGAGAGAATGGACACACGTGTGTTTAGTTGGTGGTCTCTCGTGTCGAGTTTGTGAATAACCCCCCTGTCTACAGTTCTAAATTGTCCATGTTAATTTTAGAATTTATTATGGCTGCCTTATTCCTACTTGCTATCTATGAGGATATCATCGTGATTTTATACTCTTTTTTTTTCAGAATAATGCTCAGTATCTACAACCATCCACGTCCAATCCTACAAATATTGACGATTGTAGCAAATCACACACAATTACCAGTGCGAGCGTCCCGCAGTCGGCTGCCGGCACGATATAGAGAATAATCTGTCCGTCTCTTTGTCTCGCCTGGACGTTGCGAGACAGGCACTCCACTCTGCGAGGCGCCTCCGTCCGCTGCCCACACGCGTAGTGCGTAGGCGTCTACGCACTACGCGTATTTGATAGTACCGCGCAACGTCGCCACGTGCCGCCATTGCTACGCGAACATTATTATTCAGGGTTTTCGTTCCCAACATTTTGTACCTATTTATTTTAACTGTGAACTAGTGTTTTACTTCCAAATATACTCTTTTACTGAAAAGGTGGTTTCCCTGAGATAACCTCCCTCATACGATGTTGTTGTTTTAACTTGAAATAAAAAATAGACCAAAACCAACGTTGTGTTATTTTGCACACAGCTGAACTAGATCATCAAGATATTTCACAAAAACTTGATAATTTGTTAAAAATAACAGAAATAATTCAAGAAAACCAGAAAGTTTTGTTTGACTATGTGCAAAGTTTGGAGAGTAAATTGTTAATGAAAATTACACATTTAAGTACTCAGCTTGATGAATATGTACAACGCACCACAGAGATTAAAATTCAAGAAGCAACCGATTTTAAACCAATATCTGACGAAGAAGAACTTGACGCCTTCGAAGATCAGCTGAAAGATGCAACCATAGTATCAACAGTCAAAAATAAACAGGCAGTAGTTTGTGGAACTGGAAAAGGACGAGGGAGCAACAACGCTTACGCATTAGTGAACATATATGATAATGTTCACCAGAAAATTTATGACATGCTCTTTGGCTGGACGCTCTAGAAAGTTGGAGTCAAAAATTTGTTTCAAAATCTACACTCGGACGTTCAATTTATTTTTTGAACTTGTACATGAATCAGACAAAACCTATACTAAGATCCGAAAATTTCTTTAAGAATATTATGCGCCATGCCGAAAGTAGAAATAAAATAAAGTTGATGCGTGCTTCATCTAGCAAATCTAGACCCAAATATAGTATGTCTAAGAATAACGTTACCGAAAGACAGGTACTCCACGAAATTCAACAAAATGAAACCCTTGATCAAAATTCTCCTATAGTCATCAATAATGATCTTGATTCACAAGAAATAGTCGAATTACGTTCTTGGGAATTATGTCGAACTAATTTGTTAGCGTTTATAAGCATTTTTATTAATTAATAAGTTATCATGTGTCAAAGTTCCTACTTGTGCAACCAGGGTATTTAGAAAATAATTAGATGTATAGATTTAGGTTGATCTAACAATAAGATTGTGGCCATATTATGTTGATTTGTTAATCTAAACTAGTTTTTCTCAAAAACACTGTTCGGCAGTTTCGGTTCGACTGCTGTTATTCAGTCATGTTAGTCAGACAGACAGACAGACGAACATGGCGAAACTATAAGGGTTCCTTGTTTGTCAATGCGAATAATCACTTCAGGTAAGTTAGTTTTTTAGCTCGCAATAATGTTGTGCTCATAATTATTAACTACACGTGTGCGATTAGTTAAGATTGAGACCCACCCAGCCAAGTGAAATGTGCACGATAAAAATTTCGACTTACAAAATGACCAAACACAATATTATATGTGCGTGTTCTGCTTAGATTTTTGGAAATAATTAATTTGCCAGTAAAAACAGTGTACAAATATTAAAATACGTTTGTGTGTTTAGTACAAAGTATTTTTTCCTTGTTACAGAAGCTCTGCTATTTCCAAACGAGCCAAAAGTATTTTAGATATGGTAAAGGAAAACCCTGAGATTACCTCTATTGAGCCATCACTAAACAAAAACATAGAGCCAATATTTTTTAGTAAACCTGAGCACGGTGCCACTGACTACGTTAGCAGTATATATACGAGATCTTATTCAATGACCGGCAGCATTTTTAACACATTTTGTGAAACACAAACTAAATACTACTCGCATCATTTGTTGAATTTAGATACAAGTAAATCAAAACAAGCTCTATTCGACGAAAGTACGATCCATCAAACTATTACTAACCAAGTCGACAACACACCCATCGAAGTAGATTTAACATGCAATGAAGTAATGCCACCAGACGATTCTCTGCTTGAGAAAGAGGTCCAGTTGAATCTCAGGATCCTTAAAGGCTGTGTCAGGACTAAAAAATGGAAAAACTCGCAGAAATGGCAGACAAGATTATGGAAAATTTTAACAGTGCAGAGGTAGCCACTATATCCTCAGCAGCGTAATCGTCAACGTCGGACGTAGTGACTTTAATGACCGGGTTAACTACCGAATTGGGTAACTGCGTAAAGAAGTGAATGAAATACGTGGTCGCAGCACGGGACGCGGAAACCGTGGAAACTGGCGCAGATCGCAGTCAAGTTCAAGAGGTCCACGCCGCACTCCAGAGTCCAGATTGGTTGTGCAGCTACCATAATGCGTATGGAAAAAGGACGCCCGTAGATGTATAAAACTGTGCAATTGGAAGGAGTCCTCGACGGCGAGAAACTGAGTGCGGTGCAGTCTTATTCGGTGGAAGCCTGCGTTACCCCCAACAGGGAACCATCGTTTGTGCGTTATAGACCGGAAGTCAAGAATCTGTTTTCTAGTGGCTACAGGTGCGAATGTCTTAGTTTTAACAGTGCGTAGTGTTAAAAATTGTGTGCGATCGGAAAGCGGTACGCTGCAAATAAGGTGCAATTTTAGGTGTAGACTTTATTGAGTCACTAATTAATTATAGATCAAAAGCGAAAGTACACAGACAATAGCATATTTTAATTTATTTACATAAAGGTTTTACTTGACTTAATTATTACTAATAACACTCAATGAATCCGTCAAACGTCAAAACTGACATTTTATGCACTCGAAGTACTCGTTGTTCATACTGTGTTCGCTGTATTCGTTTGCTTCGTGTTATTATTTTATGGTGTCGTAGCCCCACGCGAGTGCTCCACTAATTATAATAAACGGTGTAATAACCTAATAAGTAAGGAAAATTGACCTTTTACAATCGTGTGTTAACTGTGGTATCGCTATTAGAGAACGCATCACGCGGCATGAAATATCATCATTACCCCCTGATATGACTGTTCTTTTATCGGAATGGTTAACTTTTGAGGTAAGATGTCGTTTATTTTTACACTATTACATACATCATACAATATCGAAAGAAATTATGTTGGAATCTTCTAAAGTTACCCAAAAATCTCTCATCGGTTTAATATCTTTGATATTAAATTCATAATTTACTTTCACAGGTGTCACCTCATAGCTGCGTCTGCGGCCCCTGTTATGACACGATGACCAGAAGTCTTGCAAGTAATTCAAGAGACAGACAACTTGGATATATCAATGTTTGTTACGGCTGTGGTAGATCCGTCACCCGTGCAAGGAGACACAGCATTTCGGAATCTAGACCTCTCGCCTTAGTTGTATCATCATGGCATCAGCATGTAAGTAAATTATTTTTACAGTACCTAGTTAAATACTATGTAAGTAAAACCACATCCACTGAACTGGGAGTGTTGGTCTTTAAATTCAAAAATATTAGAAGTTCCTGTAACAAACATAATAATACTGTACTGTTAACATAATCATAACATATTGTATAAAATCATAGTTATAGTAAAGAAGTAGATTATTGTACTTATTGTGATCATATTGTCAATAATTAATCAATCAGTAATAATGCTAAGTAAAGCTGTTTACTTTCCATAAATAATACCTATACTATTCATCCTTACCTTGTGTATTTAAACAGCTTACCTCTTGTTTGTGTAAACAGTTTTATGGTTTTGTTTCAGGTTAGAGCAGCCAACTATTTGTGTCATGCTTGTTATGTGAGAGCTAATAGAGAAATAGCCCGAAGAAATGTTATTGATGCTGCTAGATTTGAAATTGTGGAAGGAAACCAAGCTGTTCAGGAAATTCAAGCACCAGTTCCTCCACCACTTCCCCCTGGCCCAGCTATAAGGAATGTTCAAGATGCATCTACAATTGTCCTACCGAATTATAGACGCTGTGCCAATACATCTAGAAGATGCATATTTGATGGATGTCAGCGTAGTGCAGGTCATTTAGTGCCTACCCTGATTAAATCAGCATTACTGTTGAATAATAAACTTTATGTACCTCGATGTGCCAGAGTGTGTGAAGAACATTTACCATCAAATGAATGGGAATTATTATTGGATAATACGAGTTTAAGTAATACTTTCACAGCTATTCAAGTTGAAAGTTTATTGGATAATAAACAAGAAGAAAATGTTATTGATTTTGAAAACATAGAAACAATGCCTAGTCACATATGTCACTATTGGACAGGGCGCACTACCCAAGAATTCATGGAATTGTATAATAGCATACCAATACAGTCTGTTGTTTCCAAAAACTCTAAAACTGCATTAGCAATGCTTTTAGTTAAATATAGAACTGGTGACAGCGACGCTAGGATATCTAGTCTTTTAAGGATTCCCAAATCAACTTTACAGTACAAGATGAAGCTTGTGAGGAACTGCCTAACTAATCACTTTGTTCCGCAAAATCTTGGGGTGTCTCATATAACTCGCCAAGAAGTTGCATAAAGAAATACTACAATACCTGAGAAGTTATTTGGAAATCCTCAGTCTAATTCTACTGACAGGTGGGCTATTATACAATGTGATGGTACATATCTCTATGTGCAAAAAAGTTCTAATTATAAATACCAAAAAAAGACTTTTAGTCTTCATAAGTATCACAATTTAACAAAACCATTTTTGGTAGTTAGTTGCGACGGACACATTATAGACATGTTTGGACCTTTTGCTGCGACACAAACAGATGCAGAAATTATGAACTTCTTAGTTTCTAGCGATGGCGGCTTGCATCAATACTTTCGTCAAAATGATGTATTTATTTTAGACCGTGGCTTTAGAGATTCTGTTTCTTACTTAGAAGCTCTTGGTTTCACAGTGCACAATATAATATTTTTAGCAAATTTACCGCTCTGTACAAAAGCATGGTTGTCGCTTGCGAACGCCATGGGTTTTGCAAATGGCCGCCATGCCATCGCAATTCCCATGGTGGGGTATATGAAATTATAGGTAAGTACTACTAATATAGTAGATTTATGAAACACACCGCAGTAATTTACTGTCTATTTTATTTATAATTCATTGTAATTATTATAACTCTCCGTATAAGTATCTTTTATTTTTTTATATGTTACGCATAAATACAGATATATATATATTTTTATTTTATTTTAATTATTATGCATACTATAATTTCAGAATTTTTGCTTACCTTGATTAATTATTCTCGCACGGGGGGACGTCATTACGTCATTCGCGAGGTCTTTGCTGAAAATCAGCGCTATTGACAATAGGTTCGTCCGAAGTCACTGCATTCAGCTGAGCAATGACCTATTCTTGCACAGATACGACGCACAGCTTAATTGTTCTTGTTATTGTTGTTACTTGTTACACAAACTGTTATTTTTTCCACTTTGCAATCGGTATTTTGTAGGTTTGATTGTTTGTTTTCATTTTGTAAATGTCGCAACAGATTATGTAATTGTCTTTGGCCTCTGACCCTGACAGCGGGGAATAGATCAAATTTGTCAAACTTTTCTGTTATAAATAATAGATACGAGGCTTTTGGCTCATCTGTAAAGTGGTATTGTTTTGTTTTTTTTTTTTTGTAATGTGCTTTTGGTTTGTGCAGAATAAACACTTTTTCTTTCTTTTTTTTTCTTTCAAAACTGAAACCAGAGATGAAGGAGAAATGCAACTAACTACTTTACAAGCTAATAAAAGCAGATGTGTGACGCTTTGTCGATGGGTTGTGGAGGTAGTCAACGGCAGGTTTAAGCGTGACTATAAATTGTTTAGAAATGTGTTTTTTAACTTGGCTTCTGCACATATGATGGAAGATTTTAGGATTGGTGCTGCCCTTATAAATAAGTTTCACAAAGTTATTGAAAATCCCGACAATGCTGATGAAATTGCTCAAATAGCAACCACAAGGTTAAACTTGCCTAATTATTTAGGTCAGTTTGTACAAAATAATAATTTAAATAGGAGAAGAGTGTTATTTAGAAATATTGATGCAAACCTGCCGGCTCTTAATACTTTTCCCCAACTTAGTATAAATGAGTTGAAACTTATTTCACTAGGTCCATACCAGGTAAAGCAGGCTCGCTCGTATTATGGCGAACATATCAGGGACAGAGGTATTTATGAAATAGAGATAAGTCCAGAGATAGAGTTTTCCGAGGAACTTGTAATGCACATAGGAGGTAATCATCCTGTCCTTTTAAGAGGTCGTATTAAATCTAGACATACTTCTAGACGTGAGTATTATACTTATATAGTTTATGATGAGCACCCCTCGAATCAAGACCAACCTAGAAATGCAATCTTAGGATATTGGTGTAATTGTGTAGCTGGAAACCGGACTGTTGGATGTTGTGCCCATACAATGACAATACTTTGGTACTTGGGATGGGCGAGATACCAAGGAAGTATTGTTCCACCAGCTGCATTTCTGGATAATGTACTTGCAACATTTAATGATTAAATATATATAATAATGTATTTAAGTGGTTTTATTGTGTCTAATATACTTACATACTTAAGCTACAAAAAAGTTCAGTAACTGCTGTGCCAGTTTTTCCAAGTTATGATATGATATTTACTAATTACCTAAGACAAATATATACACTATTTGTCTTAGGTAATTAGTGAACCTATTTACTAATAAATAATACTTACATTGTAAAATCATGATGAAAACTGATTGAAAAAAATCAAGAGTTTCAAATCTTTATAACTTTATTCCACGACTGCATAGCTATATGTAACTTACAATTCTTAATTATTGAAGATATGCCCTATTAAACGACATATATTTCATCTCTGTACATTCTGGGGTACAGGTCCTAAACATTTTTGTCCATCTCCTTTCATATATATTTTATCGGGTAAAACTTGGCTCTTGCGACTCGATTTAAATAGAGCCTACCATAATAAACCGGTATCGGATGACATTGAAAAAACCGCCATAGCAAGCCCTTTTGGTCTTTGGGAGTTCCCAAGCATAACGTTCGGATTGAGAAATGCAGCTCAAACTTTTCAGAGGTTCATCGACCAACATGAACTCAGAGGAATAGATCGCATAGAGAACGCAAACGGTAAGTCAGCACTTTTCTGCTACATCGATGACGTTATTTTGGCTTCTGACAGCGAAATCATACACAAGGAGCATCTTCTTAAGCTGTTTAAACGCTTCAGTGAGGTTGGTATAACTCTAAATTCCAACCAGTCGGAGGAAACCAGTCGGATACTTTCAATTGGCAGAGGCACAAAAAAAGTATAATAGTACGTAAGTTAAAGAGTTAACTGCGATTTACATGGCCATGTTTCGTTTTTCGTAATTTGATAGAGGGACGACAAGTTACCATTTACACAGATCATAAACCATTAATATACGCGTTTACTAAGGTAGGTAACGATAAAAGAGAAGGTAGAGGAAATTCGAAGGAGGGCCAGACAATTATTGCATATTAGCGAATTTACAAGCGACATACATTATGTTAGTGATGGGTAGCTATTCTAATAACTAGCCAAATACCGGCTATTAACAAAATAGCCACGGCTATGATATCCGTCACCACGATAGCTAGCTATTGGCTAGCTAGAATATTCGACATCGACAAGTTACCGCAAAGCGGGCAGCGGCCACAGAGTATACAAACGTTTTGCAGCCGCCAGCCGCCCCGCGCCCCGTTAGTCGGCTATAGCCAGAGTAGCTGATAGCCGATAGCTGTGTGCGCGCTCACTGCGCTGAGGAGAGCGAGACGCGATCGCGAACTTCATTCATTCGCATCGCACATTTCTTTCTCACAATTAAATAAAGAGAAGGCATTTTACTTAGCAATTTCGTTCAGTACTTAAACGAATAATTTACGAAATACGTTAGTTAGATAGTTATGTAGTTATCGTCAGATGTAAAGGTAAAGAAAATAAATAAATATTTGATAATTATTTTAAGCATATGATGTTATTTGATTTTTGCCTCTTTATATTAATGACTTTGAAATCTGTGATATATTTGTAAAGTTGATTGTACGTTGCGAGCCGCGCGCCAGTCTCCGGATATACGTCTATATCATAGTCCAAGTTTAACTGTGCTCCCGATTGTTCCCGTAGTTCCCATATCTGTCAAAATCAAATGAACTCCCATTCATACTTTCTTCAGGCTTAGGACTGTCGATGATTGTGGCGATAAGTCCCCTCTTTGAGGAGTGGCTAGAGAGGCGCCACGGCGTCCTCACCTTCCGCCTGACACAGGTCCTCACCGGACATGGTTGTTTCGGGAGGTTCCTGTTCAGAATAAAGCGGGAGGAAACGCCCGGGTGTCACCACTGTGTGGATCGCCCGGAGGACACGGTGGAGCATACGGTGGAGGTCTGCCCAGCTTGGGCGGAGCACCGCCGTGTCCTCACGGAGGCGATCGGCGGCGGCGATCTCTCGCGTCCGGCCCTGGTTCAGGCCATGGTCCGGAGCGAGAGTGCATGGGAGGCCGTCACCTCCTTCTGCGAAGCAGTAATGCTCGCGAAGGAGGAGGCGGAGCGCGCGAGGGAGAGGCAAAATGCGCCCCCTCGCGCCCCTAGTCGCCGCAGGAGACGCCCCGGGCGTCGGGAGTCGCGAGCCGACTTCCGGCCACCGTAGGCGCGGGCTTGCGGACGGTGAGCAATGGGTAGCTCGCCGTCCGATAGGGACCAGGCCCGGGTCGACGGCGCGTTGTGTTCCACGCGCGCCTCAAAGAGATGTCAGCACCAAGTGACGGGGTCCGGAAGGGCCAATGCCTGCCGGGGTCGCGGGTTTGTCTGAAAGGGATATCGCGACCTCGGCACACAGGCAACGGAAGGAACACGGGTGGGTTTTAGTCAGTAAAAGTCTGACACGCCCTCCCGCTCCACCCAGAGCGGGAGAAGTTATTTGATAATTTCCCATCCTCAAAAAAAAAAAAAAAAAAAAAGGACTGTCGATGAAACATTGAGTACATAAATAACAAACAAAATGTTACATCGGCGTATTTAAAAGTTCATTTGATTTTATGTACAAATTTATAATTTAATATTATATATTTACCTTATTTTGTTTATCTGGAGTTATTATATTAATATTTACAGTCACTATTATGTTATTATGTATATTTTAATTTATTTACACTTTTATGTATTTTCATTTCACTTTACAGGTTAGGCAAAGGTTTATTACCTATTAAAACGTTCTGGGTCCATGTTGACATTTAAAAACATTAACGTCTGCACTTTTAAAGTTGTAAGCCTCGTTCGTCGATCGGTTATGATTAATCCCGATTTGGAAAACATTATTTCACAGGGAACTGAGGTGGCGACTATGTTGCAATGTGTTTTAACAATCCATGCCAAATTCGGATAAATTTTCGATGAATTTTCCACCACTTAAGTGGATCGTTCAATCCTCCCGATGGCGCCTTAAGGGGAAGTGGATCGTCATTTAGATACATGTCAACTTCCTTGACAGCCTTCGAAAAAGGAGTTCCAATTGTGTGGTTGGTGACAATAATACTTGTCCCTTCCTGTTGTGGTTTCTACTGGCGGCACTGGTTGAAGAGGTCCGGTGGAGGTGTTTTTAGATATTTGGCATTGCACCATTTCTATGAGCTTACTCTTTGTCGAAGCACCCGTTGACTGGTCTTCAAAAGCCTTTAATTTAAATCTTGGATCCAAGAGAAGGCAGAGGGAAAATGTTCCACTTTTCTCAATATTTTTAAATCTTTCTTCTAGTCCTTTCTTTAAATTAATCGCTACCTAGAAGACAGCATCACAAAGAACACTGTCACGCATCAGTAAATTAAGGCTTTCAGCCAAACATCTCGTATAGACGACCACTGAACCGGCAGTGATATAATTTTCACCACTCACAGTGCGCGTGATTTCTTCAAATGGTCGTAAAACTAGGCACAGCTCTCTAAATGCCTTCCATTTTTCGAGTGATATTATTGGAAGATCTTATTGATTACTGCCATGGTAGCACGCAGCGGTACTTCTAGTTCTACAAATCTTTCTAACATGAAAAATATGGAGTTCCACCTGGTTTGGCATTCTTGCTTCAATCGTTTCGGCGGGAGTCCATGGTCCACTAGATATTTCGTTAATTTATCCCCAGCGGGGGTACTCTGCTTAAAATAACGCACTATCACCTTGACCTTAGTAATAGATGAGTCCAGCGATTTCAAACCATTTTGCACTATAAGGTTTAATGAATGCGCGTAACCTCCATAGACTATGGAGGTTACGCGCATTCATTAAACCTTAACCTGAAGCACTATGGACCATAGTGCTTCAACTGCAGAATTTCCTTCATTGCCTTTAGCATGGCAGACGCGTTGTCCGTGACCGAAAAGTATTTTTTTCTAAAAATGCCCCATTCTTCACAGACACGCTTTATCTCAGCTGCAATATTCTCGGAAGTATGGTTTCCAAAGAATTTGCAGCAGTCCAGCAGCACATTTTGGATTTCCATGTCATTATTTATGTAATGCCCTGTAATACCTATATAGCTATCCGTAGAGGTGGATGTCCACAAGTCGGTAGTTATACAAATAGTTTCGGCTTCTGCAGCTACTTTCTCGTGAATACTCATTTAGCATTTGTGGTACAGTGCCGGAAGCATGCTGTTACTGATTGTTTTGCGTGTCGGTAAAACATACCCTGAGGATCCATCTTGAGTACTTCCTGAATGACCTTTCTTCCACTAAGCGAAACGGATGGAAAGCATCAATGAACAGATCCATCAAATCGGCGTCAATAAGTTTTTTCTGCTCCGCAGAGATTTTTTTAGGGATGTACTCATCCATTTGACGTTGCCTCTTCGTCGGAGGAAAGGCAATGGATGGTGCCGCAGGTGGAAGTTGATTCTGTGTACTCGTAGATGGTACGGCATCAGCCACGCGCACATTACTAGTACTAGGTAGATTTTGAGAAGCTTGTAAAGATTCTGATGGTAGAGGTGCTGAGTTATTTATATTTTTTAATTCAACGTACGCAGATACGTGTTTTGATCTTAGATGAGCTGTAAGATTGCCTGTAGAGCTTCTGTAACTAAAAAAACTTTTACATATTTTACACTGTCCTTTTTCATTTACAATATCTTTTTCAAAATATGTCCAAACACGGCCTGGCATTTTTATATCAAAATTGAGTTGTTAAATATCAAACGCCAATATGTCCACCACAGACAAAAAATGACTTTCTTACATCAACGTAGAGAAAAAAAAAAAAAAAACAATCTTTTACAAATTCCAATATGTCCACATATTTACTACAAAACCATTGAGCAAAAACTCCGTTTCGTTTCAAAATCTAATAAGTCCACAAAGACATTCATATCAAAATCCAATACGTCCAAACGGACCAATCAAATCAAGCGACTGGCTATGATGGCGGCCATTAGTGTTTTGGTTACAGATCGTTTTTGATACGGTTCCGCAATTAGTATTCATTTTAAATACTTAAATAGTGTTAGAATGGACTCGAAAGTGCAAAATGTTGAACCTGGTAAAGCTAGGAAAAGGTCAAATATAAAGTCGCAGCAGAAGAAAGCAGAAAAAAAAACGGAAATTGTAAGTTTAACTTTCTTTACCTTGGCTGAGCTTGCTCTAGTAGGTATAGGGCTGCCACCGTTTTACTTTTAGGTACTACGATTTCTCTCGTAATTCGAATTCCGGATTTTTTTAAATCAAATTCTAAAATTCTTTAATAAGGATATACCTACTTTTCTATTCCAATTAAAATAAGTAGTTCTTAATTGTGAGTGCTTGAACGTATTTTTTTGTCAGTCTATTTAATTTTGTAAGTACAGACGCCAGCAGGTTAAGCTACCCGAAACTGTCAAATTTTCCCAATCAACCTTGAACCTTATTATATAGGAATAAAGTTCAAAATCTATTAAAGAAATCTGACAGATTGTAGTAGCTTGATGTGCTGGCGTCTGTACCTACAGAAGTTGAAGACAATAGGGGTTATAAAGTTTGTTAGGTTTTTTATGGGTGAGTATGGATTTAGTAGAGATACCTACACGTGAATGTTTTTTTTTTTTCAGATATTCAGCACCGGATTTACCTAAAAAGCCTCCATGTAAACACAACTCAAACACTATGAAATGTAGAAATCGAGGAAATTACTGACTTTGTTTAACTAATTATTTGCTAATTGATTACTGTTAAGACTGATTTATTGTGATTAGTAAGTTAATGATTAAAATTTTCATAATAAGTACTTTTTTTTTTAATCTAAAATTAAGAGTAATTTTTAACACCATAGGAGGTACACGTGCCACCCCTAGGTTCTAGCCCAAGATGACGTCATAAAATAGTATTTCTGATCAAATTCAAATATGTCCAACCATGCAGTTTTTTCAAAGTAGTTTATGTCCATTAGTTTAGTTCAAAACCCAATATGTCCAAACAAGTTTTAACGATTGTGGCAGATTTGATTCGTTATATTTCTACATTGCCGGGAATAGTCATTGTCAAACAAAGTTAAAATAAACCTTACGGTCTAAGAAATAACGTTGTCAGCTCCTGCAAATGAAAATACTATGATATCTCCTTTTCACTTATCATGGACATATTGGCGTTTGATATTTATCAACTCAATTATAATACTAAGTTCAAGAAAAGTACCTATTGATATTATTTACACTTATTATTTACAATATTTACATAGTACGTACATTCACACACTGTCACCGGCATAAATCCAAAAGAAACCGAACAATTATCTCTATCGCGTTCGTAACAAACAAGAGTTCGTGACTTTCGTCTGTTGTCAAATTTAAATTAGGCGTACTGACAACTGACTCGCGAGTGAAATGGGAATGCATGTCGTTATTATTATTTTTAAACTAATTATACGATTTTAAACCTAATTTAGTCAAGTTTTAGGTTTAAATCATTTCATCATCTGGAGCAGCGCGACATCTGTACTTTACTTGCCTACAACTAAAGTTTAAGTCGATGCGATGTACTGTAAAAGTTTTAGTTCATGCCCATAGCTATAGATGACGCTATTATATATTTTCGTTTTCTTGTATTTAAAATACGTATGACCTACGAGGAGAAGTCATTTCTTTTCGAAAGAGTATAAAATAAAATAAAAAGTAAATAAAAACGAAAACACATTAACTTATTTATAACTAGCGTTATCATCAAGATTTGTTGCCGCGGCGAGGATCGAACTCGGATCGTAGGGCCGTGCAGTTGAGCGTTATTCAAGTCTCTAGCTACGCCGCGCCGCCGCCGCCATGCCGCTAAGGCCTCTGCCTCGAATTTTGCGGGCAGCGGGGCGGCAGCGGCGGCGGCGCGGGAGCGGCAGGATCTTATGCGTAAAATCAAATGGACCGGTTCTCGAAAACAGCGGCGTGGCAGCGGCGCGGGGGCGGGCAACGAGCGGTGCACTCCAGTCAAGCGGTGACCGCCCGCATTGCGCGTTTGCATTGTAGTATAGTGTTGTACATTTTTTTTTGTGACGTATCAAAATGTCCTCGGACGTCCAAGAGCAAATTATTTCGGCAATCTTTGAGAGGACACCCATATGGAACAGCAAAGATGTGAACCATAAAAATAGAAGAATAATTAACCAATTATGGGGAGAAATAAAAAACGAACTGAATATTGAAGGTAGGTAAATATAAAAATGATTTATTATGTCAAATACAATATTTATTATGTTTTACAAATTAATTAGTAACTAATGCGATTATTTACAAAATATTCTTTGAATTTTTCACGTATATATTGTGCTTGATAAGTCGTCCGGGCGTTTGTTTGTAATCGTGTTTGTATTCTTTGTTGATTCGTATTGACAGTAATATAGGCAATATCATTATCACCGTCCTTATCTCGGATAATGTTATGCAACAAAAAGCAAGTTTTGATGAGTAATCTTGCGTGACATTTGTTTGTCTCTATGGGTGATCTGAAAATATGCCACTTGGATCTTAAAATTCCGAAAGCACATTCAATAGTCTTTCGAGCCCGCGATAATCGCTTATTAAATAACTCATTTTGTGCATTAAGTACGCTTTGAGGATAAGGTCGCATCAAATAGGTTTTGAGTGGATATCCTTCATCTCCAATAAAAACCATTGGTAGAATGATATCTGATCTGGGTAGATATTGTGGACGGGGTATATTGAAGTTATTACTTTGAAGTAAATGGTTCAAATTAGAGTAATGGAATGTCCCTGCATCGCTTTGTTTGCCTCTTCCTCCAACTTCTATACAAATGAATCTTTTGTCAGCATCCGCGACCGCTTGCAAGTGCATCGAAAAGTAATGTTTATAATTATAATGCGATGATCCAGCAAACTTAGGATTTTTTATTCGACAATGTTTGCCATCTATAGCTCCGATGCAATTAGGAAATTGCCATTTTTCATAGTATTTTTCCGTTATTGTTTTCAATAATTCTTCTGTCGGTTTTGGCATATGTAAATGTACCAAATTTTTCCATATAGCTCTACAAGTGCCATAAACTATGTTGGCCACCGTTGTTTTTCCCATTCTGAATGACAACGACAGTCTTTTGAAAGGCTGCCCACTCGCCAAAAACCTGAAAATTAAAGCATAGGTATGTTAAAGTTATGTATGTAATAAATAGTCTGTTCATTCTTTTGTTTCAGTAACCGATTTAAAGAAAAAATCGAAAAATATAAAAGATCACTATAGAAAGGAATTTAAAAAAAACCCTACTCCTAGATCAGGAGATGCCGGAAATGTTAATCAACCCTCGAATTGGCAATATTTTTCTCAATTGGGGTTTTTGCGTGATGAAGTTGTACCAAATGTTACTGAGGGTAATTTAAGCAGTACTGAAGTAAGTAATCAGATAAGTAATGATTCTTTTGAGATAGAAGACATCTCTGAAGAAAACTCTCAAGAAAATACAACCGGTCATGATGAAGAATCTTCTATTTATCCACAACAAACTTCTACATCCTCACAAGAGGCTCCTGTTTCTTCTCAAGAAGCTTCTACATCATCGCAAGAAACTTCTACGCCTTCAAGAGAAGCGTCTACTTCACAACGATCAAGAAAAAAGAAAACGGCGAATGACATAAGAACTGAATTTTTAGAATTGGAAAGGAAAAGGATAAGACTGCTGGAAAATGATTTATCAAATCAAAGTAGAAACGAGGCTTCTAGACATGAGAATAAGTCAGAAGACTACTACTTTTTGATGAGTTTGCTTCCACAAATGGAAAAATTCACGCCAGTACAAAAGTTTAGAGTAAGACAAAAAATTAATCAAGCTCTTCTAGATGAGTTAAGTGTAAATGAAAGCATGTACCCTTCTAATGAATCATATATGTATGGGTATAGGTATAGTACTCAACACTAGGTTTATCAATCTTATAATGAAAATACTGTCAATAAATAACAAAACTGTGATTGAAATAACTAATCATCGTACAAATGAGAACTGTGATTTTAGAGATAAATGACTGTAGGTAACTGTGATTTTTTTTTTAGTTATAAGATTAGAATATGACAGTCGTCAGTCGTCTTAAAAATGACAGTCGTACTCACAAACTTCAATCTATCATATCTTCACTTAACCTTAGTATTTTGCCTCTGTCTGCTACTCATCATTTTCCTAACTGCACTCCTTCTCTTTTGGACCTGATGATTATCTCTAATTCTAATAATGTTTCTATCCACGGACAGCTTACTGCTTGCTTTTCTTACCACGACCTCATCTTTTTGTCCTACAGGATTCGCCCTCCCAAGCGTAAGCCTCAATATATTTTCCTTAGGAACTACAAGGGTATTGACCTGGAGGCATTGTTGCGTGATGCTGGTAGCATCGACTGGACGGATGTCTTGGAGAGCTCTTGTATTAACGATATGGTTCAAATTTTCAACAGCACGATACTCAGCTTATACGACCGTCATGCTCCTATCCGAAGAGTCAAAGTCAAGTATGTTCCGGCTCCCTGGCTTACTCCTGCCATTAAGGATATGATGGCAGTAAGAGACAGAGCCAAAAGGAGGTTAAAACGCTGTCCTTCCGAGCGCAACTTGAATGCGTTTAAGGTGCTGCGTAATCGCTGCAGTCGTATGTGCAGAGATGCAAAGAGACGCTACTTCCATAATTCTCTTGACAGTCGTAACTCTTCAGAAGTCTGGAAGTTTCTTAAAACTGTCGGCATTGGTAAGTCTCCAGTTGCTTCCAGTAATGACACTGACGTGTGTGCTCTTAACAAGCATTTCTCACATCCCCCTGTTACGTTAGATCCGCACGTCAAATCTGCTACTTTAAATAAACTTTCCTGTCTGCCTGTGTTTCAGTGTCCTTTTTTTGAGCTTAGTCCTGTATCTGAAATTGAGGTCAAAAAATCTATTTGTGCGATCTCCTCCTCTGCGGTTGGTAATGACAATCTTTGTTCAAGAATGGTTTCTCCTATCCTCCCCACATTACTTCCTATCTTGACCCACATTTTTAACTTCTCCTTCTTTTCTAGTACTGTTCCCGAGACCTGGAAACAAGCCCATATCATCCCCTTACCCAAAATTCCTAACCCGGTCTCTCTGTCCGATTTCCGACCCATTTCTATCCTCCCATATCTCTCTAAAGTTCTTGAGCATATTGTTCATCAGCAACTCTCTGCCTTTCTATTTTCGAATGACCTTCTTAGTCCTTTTCAATCTGGTTTTCGACCTGGTCATAGCACAGTAACGGCTCTTTTGAAGGTTACTGATGAAATACGCTGGGCTATGGACCACAAATCTCTCACCTTGCTTGTACTGCTGGACTTTAGCAGTGCCTTTAACTCTGTCGATTTCGACATCCTTCTAGGAATCCTTACATCTTTCCATTTCTCTTCTTCTACTGTTGGTTGGTTCGACTCCTATCTTAAAGGCCGCTCGCAGCGGGTTCGTCTCGAAGAGTCTTCTTCTGACTGGTGTTCTCTTACCGCGGGTGTGCCTCAGGGTGGCGTTCTCTCTCCTCTTCTCTTTTCTATTTTCATTAACTCTGTCACCAGAGTCATCTCCTCCCACTTCCATCTCTATGCCGACGATCTGCAGCTTTACACTCACTTTTTAAGGCAAGATGCCGAAGCAGCAGTGTCTGCCATGAACAGTGACCTGGATTTGATTAGTGAGTGGTCGCGATCCTTTGGACTGCAAATCAATCCTAAGAAATCCCAGGCCATCATTATCGGCGGAAGGTATATGCGGAATAGGCTCGATGTTGCGTCGCTGTCTCCACTCTGTCTGAATGGAGTTCAGATTGAATACGCAAACTCTGTTAAAAACCTGGGCGTGACCATGGACTCTTACCTATCGTGGACTGCTCATGTTGGTCAAGTCAGTCGTAAAGTGCACTGCACGTTCCATTCGCTGAAATGCCTCCAGAGCTTCTTGCCCTTGAGTACCAAAATCTCCCTTGCTCAAACTCTCATACAGCCCATCATTGACTACGCTGATGCCTGTTATTTGGATGCCACCGAGGAGCTGTTAAATAAACTTGAACGTTTGCAAAACATCTGTATTCGTTTTGTTTTTAACCTTAAAAAGTTTGACCATGTTTCTAACTTTCGCAAGATACTCAAGTGGCTCCCTATTCGACTTCGCAGGAACTCTCGGATATTGTGTCTGCTATTTAACATCCTTCACAACCCTAAAACGCCATCCTATCTGCGGGAACGCTTTTCCTACGCCCGTCCTTCTGATGCACCTTGCAGGTCGCATCTTAGAAATCTCCTTAAATCCCCTCCCCACTCAACCGACTTCTTCTCCTACTCCTTTAGCGTGCACGCGGTTCGATTGTGGAATTCACTTCCGCCTGACATTAGGGACTGCCAAACTGTTGCAGTTTTTAAAAGAGGAGTGAAAGAACACTATCTTTCCACTTCGTCATAGTTGCATTTTTTTAAATTTTTTATTTGTGTTTATTATTATATGCTAAGTACATTATAATTAAGTACATATATTTTAGTGATATTTATTTTAGTAGTATGTATGTAAGTTTATTCTCATAATCTATGTTTATAGTTAATATTATAGTTAAATTAGTGAATAATTAGGTGTTTTTATTTTATGTATTTTATTTTCTCTTCTACTCTTACACACGTTGTCTACATCTCTTTAACTACTTTCCTATCGCAGGTATGCTGGAAGAGATTTCTTTAGAAATAAGCATCACCTTTGTACGTATTTTTCTGTTCCTTTTTTTCTTGTCTGTTTATATGTGTGTACATAAACCGTTAAATAAATAAATAAATAAATAAATATGCGTGGAATAATACTGAACACTAGGTATAATAAAAATACTGTCAATGAGTAAGAAAACTGTGATTTTAAAAATAAATGACATACTGTTATGTTACTTATTTCATACGAAACGTTTTTATATAATAAATGTTTTCGTCAAAGATAAATAATTAAGGCTGATTAGTGTGTAGTAGGTATTTAATTAAAATGATTGTATCTGGGAACTTAAGACCGATGGAAAACTATTTACTAAATTAGTGCAACACAATTTCCTTTTTGAAACTATCAATAAATACAATTACAAATTACAATTTCGTAATTTTACTTACCCAAGCGTCAAGTATAATTTTTCTGCTGGAGATATACCTCTAAATCGTTTTGGATTAATTCCAGACTCTAAATCACTCTTGATACTTTCAAGAATATAATCAAAAGTTTCTACACTCATTCTGGTGTAGTCGTAGAATTTGTCGGGATTTTGTCTCTGTTCTTCATAATTTCGATGAAACTCGCCATTTATTTTCCTTGCCCTATAGTAGGGATCCACTTCTTCTTTTGCCCACAATAAATCGAGCGTTAGGAATAAATTTGAATCAAAAAGATGTTGTCGCCGTTTTTCAGACATTTCGTTCGCGAATAAAAACAAATATCTCGACAACACAACCACGAACACAACACTACACCGCTATAATGCCGCGCGATCTGCCCGCTGGTTCAGGTATGCGTTGCCCGCCCCGCTCCCACGCCGCCGCCTCCGCCGCCCCGCTGCCCGCAAAATTCGAGGCAGAGGCCTACCGCTAGTTGATTGTTCAATAGCCGAGTAGCCAAAATAGCTGGTTATCTAGCTGGTTATTCCACAACAAATAGCCGGCTAGCTAAGTTATTGAAATTTCGGCTAGTTACCCAACTCTACATTATGTAAAGGGCCCAGAAAATGCCGTTGCTGACGCATTATCGCGTGTTGAGCCTATTGTTTGTCCAATGGTGCTCAATCTTAACGCAGGTGCGCGATCGAGTTACGGCAGGACGTGACGTTAGTACTAAGTTGGCATTTAGACACGTAGTTATGCCCGAAGGAAATAAGCAGATATATTGCGAAGTAAGTATCAACGGGTTATGTCAGACCTTATCTTACAAACAAGTTTAGGAAAATAGTATACGAAAAAATCATAATAATTATCAGTCATCCTGGTGTACGTACTACGCGTAACATGATAGCTCAGAGGTATTTTTGTTTCCAGAGTTATTTACGAGCATTGGATATGCAGTGCAAGTAGGATAACGACCGACCAGGGCAGGCAGTTTGAAAGCGACCTTTTTAACAGTTTTATGAGATTTTAGGCGTAAAAAGAGTTAGGACAACCCTCAGAGCAACGGGTTAGTAGAAAGGTGGCATCGCTCTTTGAAAAACGCACAAACCGCACGTTTGACAGGTAGTATAGATTGGGTGGACTTCGCGCATCGTGCAGAAGTGGCTCGGGTTTTAGTGCTGCAGCGATGGTGTATAGCGAAACTATTAGGTTGCCAGGAGATTTTTTCCACGTGGAAAACCAACAGACTAACGACCTGAGCGTGTATGTAGAGCATCTTCGTCAAGCAATAAACAAGTTGCAACCCCCGTCAAGAGTGATTAGCGATTCACGTAATATTCATGATATATTGTACTATTACAGGCATCGTTATGTAATAATTTAAGAGTATTATTATGTGAGTAATTGGGTAAAAGTAACTGAACTGCATTAATATGTGCATGTGATTTTTCTTGGCATCGTCATGGCAATTACTATGGATCCTAATGGGATGCCCATATATTTAAATAGCAGAGTAGTTTGTCATGATGACTATCCTTAGTGTTGTAGGATAATTTTATTAATGATGCATTTTAGCAGAAATGCATTATGTATTCGCACCATTGTATCGTTGATATGTGTAAGTTATTTAGTGTTAGACTTTTGGGTTGTTTATATTTTGCTGCTCGATCGTAGGTCAATGCAATGTAACCCGCGCATTAAATTTAGCGGTCAGATGTTTTCCCAGCGCCGCACGTACGTCCTTTTTGGCAATCTACGTGCGCAAAAAGTTTTAATTTTAGTTGATGCGATCTATTTACAGTATTTTGTTTCAAACACTCAGATAGTCAGGCAACTCACAACACGCCGTGTTTTGACATTTCGCGCGCTACTGAACGAAAGAACAAACAAGTCGCGACATGTTTGCGCGCACACAGCGCTACGCTGCGTCGTCAGCTAGGGATGTCGGAAATGCAATAAAGTATCGATACATATCGATACCGTAAGACCTTACAAGATTGCCCAAATAATCTGAGTTTGCCCAGCAAGGTACTTTTCACAAATATTTAAAAAACCGGCAACTTTTTCTTTTTGCGTTGATTTTTTTGGAAGAAAGAAGAAATTTGAATATATTTCAGCACGCGTAGCATGACGCTTTCTATGTCTAGGAAGAATAGACACTGCTCTTTCTATACAAAGTGACATTTTGTTTCTCCATTTTTGACATCGCACCGTAGAAATCCTTCTACAATCTGTCATTTTGTCTTTCGTTTCTAACAATCTTTGTCTAGGTCCTTTTATATGTAGACTGTTTCAGAAGAAAGTTTTCTATACCAAACTGTCAAAATCACACTGACAATTGACAGTTGTCTCCACGGCCACAAAGTTTATATGGTTATCTGCAAAATCATGATTTTACAGGAGAGCATTTAAACACAAAACTGTGATAATTAATAGAAGAACAAAGCTATCTTCTCATATTTTACATCATTTCGTTAATAGGAAATATTACCAAGGAAACGGTTCAGGCCAATATTACTGAAATATTGTTTTCTTCTAAAATACGGTTCTTCGACACTGGGAAAAATTGTTGTAGCTGTCTATATATACGTGACTTAATATCAGTAAAAATTGAGAATCAAACAGAAAAATAAATCTTATGACAAAACAAAGAAACCTGAGTCGAATTATGTAAAAGAGTGGATTTCGTAAAATGTACAGTTGACTCTTTCTACTTTGCTACCGTCGCACTGTCTACACGAAACGTCAGTTTTGTCTACTCTTCCGTCGACAAAACGGCGTTCATGCTACGCGTGCTGGTAACACTACGTAGCTGATTTTATTGAATGTCACTTCAGTCGGCTGTCAAACTGTGTCGAAGTGGGTAGTGTATTTTGTGGGCCAAAAGTCGTGTAAAAAACTTTTTTCAAAACTTGGTTTGTGATTACAGCAGGTAAGTAAGTTTTTTACCACTGTTAGTTTGTAATACTTATAAAAGAAAGATCGAATATCTAAAGCGAAATCTCTCTTAAATTCGAAAATATGATGGTGGGCAATCTCAAATTAGTTTTTCTATAGCAGTTGTTACGACTTTGCCCACCAAAACATTATCGTTAGGGTTGTCGTTGTTGTTGTGTTAGGGGTGCTTGGACAGGAAACCTCCCCGTGTGCCTGGGGGCTGGAGTTCCCTTATGGATGCGTCCGGGGGGAAGGCCAGTCTCCAGGACGGTGCACCCTGGGGTGCGGGCAATGACTCCCCATTAGGTACTGCGTGCCTAAGGGGTCTCGTTGCCCGTATGCCAATATCCTGTCGGAGGACCGAGCGCTCTAACGTGTACTCGTTGAGAGCACACGTTGAGCAGCGTTCGAGTGGGAGCGGGCTCGACGTGCACTAACCCTGCCGTCGGGCAGGCAGGAGGAAGTCTTTTCTCCTGCCACCGTTGGTCTCGTAGCCCCGAAGAGTGTCAAGGTCATGTCTCTGGCATTTGACGGGGGTCGAGGGTCTTGGCTTAACCGCCCGGGCCGCGAGGTAGAAAACCTCTATAAAAAATCACCCCAAACCTTCAAGCGGCGGCGCACCGTGAGGGAGGTTGATAGCTTGACTAATGGGTAGCTTAATTAGTCACTAGTGCGAACCACTATTTTTTTTGGTTGGTTGGTTGGAAATATTTTGTACTCGTGGGAATTAATATGGATAATAATCTTTTTAAAACACAAACAAATGATGAAGTGCCGAGTTTACTGGCGGAGGAACCACTTGCCGGCGACGGCAACCAGAGTCGAGGAGACTCCTGTCCCTCTGGGGACCAAACGAAGTCCGACCAGGACACGGGGCGTGGCCTATCAAAGTTCTGGAGGAAACGCTCGCGCGACGAAAAGACGGGCCGCGCAGGATCGGCAGGGCTATCCTCGAGCGAGGAAAGCCTGCCGCTCGCCAAAGTATCGACGGTGAGGAGAGGCCGAGGTCGCGCGGTGGCGGTGACCTCCAAACCAGGGCGGGGCAATCGGGGTCGCACCAAGCGGCCTGATACCCCCTCAGGAATCGGCGGGGAGAGCGACGCTGAGGTCTCGTCAGAGGCCTCGACCGAGGAGTCGGAGGGGGTCGCCGTCACCGTCCCTCAAAGAAAGACCCCCGTCCAGGACCGGGAGCGGCCGATGGAGGGGCGCCACCCTGTTGGTGGTGGGCCAGCCGCCGCCGGGGCCTCCAATTCGGAGCGAGCGGCCGGGTTTGCGGAGGTCGTAGTGGCCGCAATTAGGAGTGTGGCCTTGAAGAGACTCCAGTCCTCCAAGGACAAGGCCATATCCGCGGCCACGGCCTCCATTATGGCGGCAGCGGAGGCCTTTCTCGGGTCTCCGTCGGACGGTATGTCCGAGATGCGGGCGGAGGTCGCCCGCTTGACAGCCGCCATGGAGCTTCTCCGAAAGGAGAATGAGGAGCTCCGAGCAGACCTGGCAGGGTTCCGTGGAGCCGGCGCCCGCGTTGTGTTACAACGTGGAGCGGTGCAAGGGCAAGGCCCGCCCTTGCAGGCGGAGGACCGGGTTCTGACCCTGGTGCGGAAGGAGCTGGCTGCCTTCAACAGCCGGTTCTCCGTACTGGAGGGCATGGTCCTTCGCCCTCCTTAAGCGGCGAGCCAGCCGGCCTCGGGCCAGCGGAAGGCGGCATCGTATGCCGCCGCCGCAGCTGCCGCGGCCAAACCAGGCCCGTCAGGGCAGACCAGGGGTGGGGCTGCTACACGGGCAGCGAGGGCCCCGGCCAAGGCGGTGGGGGCCCCGGCTCCGGCTCCGGCCCTGGCAGTGGGAGCTCCGACTCCGGTGGCAAAACGGACGCCCCTGCCGGCTACTAAATCTCCTCAGGCTGATGCCGAGTGGCAAATCGCCGGGGAGAGGAAGAAGGCGGGCAAGGCGCAAAGGGCGGCCAAGAAGAAGGCGAGGCGGCAGCGGCGCAAGGAGCAGAGTGTCGCGGCTAGGCTCCGCGCCCCGAAGTCCGCAGCTGTAGTGATTACACTACAGCCGGAAGCGGAGAAGAAGGGCGTGTCCTACCGCGACTTGCTCTCCAAGGTTGGGGCGGCGGTGGACCTCAATGAGATCGGCGCCGCTCAGGGCATCCGGGTTAGGGTCACAGCGACAGGGGCCCGGATGCTGGAGGTCCCCGGAGCGGCCAGTGGCCCGGCCGCTGACGCCCTGGCTGAAAAGCTAAGGGCGTCCTTAAATGCGGACGAGGCCCGAGTGTCCAGGCCCACCAAGTGCGTAGACATGCGCATCTCGGGCTTGGACGACTCAGTGGCGGAGGCACAGGTGGTGGCCGCTGTCGTCAGGACTGGGGGGTGCTCTGCCGAGCAGGTTAGGGCTGGCACCATCCGTCCTGACTTCACGGGAATGCGAGCGGTGACGGTGAGCTGCCCCGTGTCGGCGGCCAGGAAAATCGCCGGGGAGGGCCATAGGTTATTGGTGGGTATCCGCGCAGGTCAAACTGCTGGAACCCAAACCTCTGAGGTGCTTCCGCTGCCTTGTGGGTAACCACGTTGGAGCGAAATGCACCTCGGAGGTGGACCGCAGCGATCACTGCTATCGCTGTGGTCAGCCCGGTCACAAGGCCGGCTCGTGTGAAGCCACGCCGCACTGCGCCGTATGTGCGGCGGCTGGCAGGCCGGCCGAGCACCGGATTGGGAGCAAGGCCTGCGCCCAACCCGCCAAAGCCAAAGCCAGGGGCAAGCCCTCCGCCACCGCCGTCACCGCCGCAACCGCCGCCGCTACTACTGTCGCCGCCGCCGCCGTTGCCGCTGTGGCGGGGCCCTCACGCGGGGCTCGGGGGGAGGCGAGAATGGACTGCCAATAGTGGCCCCATTACGCCTCCTCCAGGCGAACATCAACCACTGCGCCGCAGCTCAGGATCTGTTGCTCCAGAGCATGGCGCAGTGGTCGATTAACATCGCCGTGGTCGCTGAGCCGTACTTTGTCCCGCCCAGGGATGACTGGGTGGAGGACCTGAGCGGCTCAGTGACCATTATATCGTCGGCCGCCGCCGGTACCCCGTCCCTCGAGGCCGTCAAGAGGGGACAGGGTTGCGTGGCAGCACGGTTCGGGGAGATTGTCGTGGTGGGAGCGTACTTCTCCCCGAACCGAACTCTCGCCGAGTTCCACAACTCCCTTGGGGAGTTGAGAGTCGTCGTCGTCGGGTACCATCCCCTCCCCGTGGTCGTCCTCGGGGACTTCAATGCCAAGAACGTGGCTTGGGGTTCCCGGTATACGGACACACGGGGCAGGATGGTGGAGGACTGGGCCCTGGAGACAGGCCTGGTCGTCCTGAACCGGGGTTCTGTCCCCACGTGTGTGCGGATGCGGGGTGAATCAGTGGTGGACATCTCGTTCGCCAGCCCCGCTCTGTCGCCGCGTGTCATTGACTGGCGCGTCATGGAGGGGGTGGAGACCTATTCCGATCACCGGTACATCCGGTTTGACGTCTCCGCCCAGACCTCGGGCGCGTCGGTCCGACAGACCCCGAGTGGTCCGCGGTGGGCGCTGAAGCAGCTGGACCGGGAGCTCCTCCTGGAAGCCTCGATCGTGCAGGCCTGGGTGTCATCACCGGACAGGCCTGCCGACATCAATGTCGAGGCGGAGTGGTTCCGGGAGGCCATGTCCGAGATATGTGACGTGGCAATGCCCCGGGTCCAGCCCGGACGTGCTCGGCGCCAGGTGTGCTGGTGGTCGCGTGAGCTGACCGCTTTACGCGCGGCATGCGTTGCTGCGCGCCACCGGTACTCCAGGCACCGCAGGCTCCGTATCCGCCCTCCGGATACGGAAGCCATTGAGGCGGAGCTGTACGACGGGTACAGAGCGGCGAAGACCGCCCTCCGAGCGGAGATCGAGCGGGCCAGAGGACTGGCCCGCGAGGAGTCGCTGGAGACTCTGAACAGAGATCCGTGGGAACGCCCATACAAATGGGCGAGAGACAAACTCCGCCCATGGGCTCCCCCGCTGACGCAGAGTCTCCGGCCCCAGCTCGTGGAGGACGTGGTGAGCGCTCTGTTCCCTTCGCGGGGGGAATATACTCCCCCGCCCATGGCTCCGCCTTCTGCGGTGCCCAATGCGGACCACTATAGTGACGACGACGACGATACTCCGGAGGTGACCGAGGTAGATTTGAGAGTGGCGGTACGTAGGCTGAATGCCAAGAATACCGCCCCAGGACCCGACGGCTTACCTGGAAAAGCCTGGGTTCTGGCCTTGGAGGCTCTCGGGCCTCGACTAAGGGGGCTCCTAAGCGCATGCTTGGAAAGGGGCCAGTTCCCGCTTCGTTGGAAGACGGGGAAACTGGTCCTCATCAAAAAGCCGGGGCGCCCGGCGGACTCTCCGTCCGCTTACCGGCCCATTGTGCTGCTCGACGAGGTGGGCAAGCTCTTTGAAAGAGTGATTGCAGACCGCCTTGTCGGGCGGCTGGTGCGAGTGGGACCGGACTTGGCGGAGAGCCAGTTTGGTTTCCGCAAGGGGCGCTCTACGGTGGATGCCATCATGCGCGTTCGAGCCCTCACGACGGGGGATGCTATTGCCCGGGGTGGGGTCGTCTTGGCGGTGTCTCTTGACATCGCCAATGCCTTCAATACCCTGCCCTGGAGTTGCATTAGGGAGGCACTCCGGTATCACCGGATGCCGACCTACCTCTGTCGAGTGGTCGAGGCCTATTTGACGGACAGGGCCGTCATCTACCCCGGTCACCACGGAGAGTGGAACCGGCGAGAGATGTCGTGCGGTGTCCCACAGGGATCGGTCCTGGGGCCGCATCTGTGGGACATCGGCTACGACTGGGTGCTGCGCGCCGACCTCCCTAGCGGCGTCAGTGTAGTCTGCTACGCTGACGACACGCTGGTCCTGGCGCAGGGGAGGTCGCATGAGGCGGCGGCCGAACTGGCGACACGCGGGGTTGCGACAATCGTCGATAGGATCCGGCAATTGGGACTCGAGGTGGCCTTGCACAAGTCCGAGGCCATGTGTTTTTATGGTCCTCGGAACGCGCCACTGTCGGGTTCCCGGATAACGGCAGGAGGGGTTCACATCGGTGTCGAGTCGACGATGAAGTACCTGGGACTCGTCCTCGACAGCCGGTGGAACTTCGTGGAGCACTTCCGACGTTTGGCTCCCAAACTGCAGAGGGCAGGGGCTGCTTTGAAGCGGCTTCTGCCCAATCTAGGGGGTCCAAACGCCTCCTGCCGGAGGCTCTACGCGGGGATCGTGCGGTCCATGGCCCTTTACGGGGCACCGGTGTGGGCGCGTTCATTAAGGCTGCGACCAGCCCAGCGGTTGAACGCGTCCCAAAGGGTCATGGCCATCAGGCTGGTACGAGGATACCGCACGGTCTCCCGTGAGGCGGCGAGCCTCCTTGCCGGACTACCGCCATGGGATCTGGAGGCAAAAGTCCTCGCGCACATGTGGGAGTTGCGCGAGGAGGCGAAACGCCGGGGCGTAACTCCGCTGCCGCGAGAAATCGCGGCACAGCGGACAGAGCTCCGGCGGGATCTCATGGCGGCATGGAGAGTGCGATTGTCGCAACCCAGCGCTGGGCACGCCACAATTGTGGCGATAAGTCCCCTCTTTGAGGAGTGGCTAGAGAGGCGCCACGGCGTCCTCACCTTCCGCCTGACACAGGTCCTCACCGGAAATGGTTGTTTCGGGAGGTTCCTGTTCAGAATAAAGCGGGAGGAAACGCCCGGGTGTCACCACTGTGTGGATCGCCCGGAGGACACGGTGGAGCATACGGTGGAGGTCTGCCCAGCTTGGGCGGAGCACCGCCGTGTCCTCACGGAGGCGATCGGCGGCGGCGATCTCTCGCGTCCGGCCCTGGTTCAGGCCATGGTCCGGAGCGAGAGTGCATGGGAGGCCGTCACCTCCTTCTGCGAAGCAGTAATGCTCGCGAAGGAGGAGGCGGAGCGCGCGAGGGAGAGGCAAAATGCGCCCCCTCGCGCCCCTAGTCGCCGCAGGAGACGCCCCGGGCGTCGGGAGTCGCGAGCCGACTTCCGGCCACCGTAGGCGCGGGCTTGCGGACGGTGAGCAATGGGTAGCTCGCCGTCCGATAGGGACCAGGCCCGGGTCGACGGCGCGTTGTGTTCCACGCGCGCCTCAAAGAGATGTCAGCACCAAGTGACGGGGTCCGGAAGGGCCAATGCCTGCCGGGGTCGCGGGTTTGTCTGAAAGGGATATCGCGACCTCGGCACACAGGCAACGGAAGGAACACGGGTGGGTTTTAGTCAGTAAAAGTCTGACACGCCCTCCCGCTCCACCCAGAGCGGGAGAAGTTATTTGATAATTTCCCATCCTCAAAAAAAAAAAAAAAAAAAAAAGGGTTGTCACCTCATTGTTAAATTAGATCTGAGATAAGTAGATACTTTGCTTTTAACATTCATTTTGGTAGCTAATTAATGCTGATAGAATGAGAGGGTATACAAATAAATGAATTTGAATTTGAATTTTTTGAATTTGAAAGGACTAAAATAATTAAAAAAAAAACCTAAATTTGGTTGTAAAAGTTACATTGAATGTATTTGCATTCTACGAAGACTAAGAATGAGCAATAAAGTTAATTTCTATTACTTTTTTAAGATTTTTGGTCTGTTTGTTGATTTCTTTGTATTTTTGTAGGTGCACAAGTCTCAATGAAATTTTCGTTTTAGTCTTATTAAAAGGTCTGAGAAATATATTAAATATTATTATGCTATCTCTTAAAGGTTGAGCAGTAAACTAATGCCCGTTTTCACCGACATCCCCTAAGTTTATGGGATCCCCTAAGAATGGTTAGGGGGCTGTTAGAAGGTGGTTTCTGTTTCACCAACAGTAAGGGGTCAGTTAAACGTTAAAAGGTCCCCTAAAATTAGGTGGTCGAAATGTGGACCCATAAACCGGCACATAGGTAAGTGATCTCTCAAGCAAAGAAGATTAATAGTGATTTATATGAATTTATGGAGTTTTTGAATCTGTTTCTACAGTATTTAACGTAAATAACAGCCGTAGACCAAAAACATATCAAGAAACTGACTTTTTTCGGAGATATAGGCTGTGTAAATCTTCAGTGTTGTATTTATTGGAAAAGATTAAACTCATCTTAGAATTTCCTGATAAAAGGTATAACTAGTAGTAGTTTTATGTGTAACCAATAAAGAATTTAAAAAAAAAAAGAAAAAGATATTGCCGTGGTATTTTTTCTGTTTGTTCCACGATACTTACCTACGTCGATACCTAACCATCAATGTAAACCATACACTTGTGAGGAACCTCTGTCCTTATTGTATTCGCATATTAATGATTATTTCAGAATAAATTCTATATCTCCAATAAATCAGTTATTAATAGAGGATTTATGCTACGGGTAATCATTTTTTGGCTGTGGCAGACGAAAGACAGAGAGCAGTCGAAAAAAAAAAGCGCGTACAAATTCACAACAAATAGACAATCGAATCTCACGCTAGTACGTCACAAAAGAAAGCAGTGTCAAATATAAATAAGTCCACAGATAACACGCGAGGTTTCGTTATGTATACACAGAGTAAATAAGCAAAAAAATATGAAATTAATTAAAAATATGAATGAAATAATATTTATTATTCCTATTAAAACATGATTTATTAATAACAGTATCCATAAAAGTGTATACTTTAGAGAATTTCATAAAAAACCATCTTGTTTCAAAGTATCGATAAGTTTAAAGACGAATCAGTCACTATTATCGTATACAACCGTCACATAGATATGTGTCCCCTAGTTAAGTGATAAAAATGATGGTGAAACGAAATTTAATGTAGGGGCTAGTTTGGGGGAGCTTTTAAGCTAAGGCTCCCATACGTAGGTGGTAGTATAGGGGATGTCGGTGAAAACGGGCATAAGTCTCGCATTATGTTACTTGTATTTATTATTGATGCTATTATACCGATGTTTTTTCTCACACTGTATACATAGTGGTTTCTTGGGAGCTCATTCACTTTGTTTTGGTTAAGCGTATTTGTTAATCTTGCTGAGGTCATTTTTTTCTCATTAATTTCAAAATGAATAAAAACACGAAAAAAAAAACAGAAGAATATTAGGATCGAGAGCATACAGAAATTATTCAGAGGAAATGTTAGAGTTAGCGGTTGACATGGTAGAAAATAACAGAATGTCAAGTCGGGAGGCAGAAAAGAGGTTCGGGATCCCTCGACGGACGATATTGAACAAAGTTAAAAAAAATCACTTAAAACCAGCTGGAGGACAAAAGAAACTCACTGACGAAGAGGAAGAAAAACTGACAAACGTGTTGTTAGCTTCAGCTGATTACGGCAGCCCCATGACGAAAATGGACGTAAAAATGTTAGTCTATAAATATGTTGAAAAAAATTCACGGACTGATTTGTTCGATGGCAAATTACCCAGTGATACGTGGGTGGAAGAAACCCAAAAAAATTGTAAACCTTGAAAACCAACCGGTACATTTTAATGATATAGAAACTATGGTCCAAGACAGTCAGATAAATATATTACAGGAAGAGGTAAGTGGTGAAAGGCACATTGCAGAATATGATAATATACAAGAAGAAAATGAGATATACATACTTGATGATAAACTAGGAGATTTTGTTAAAAACACACCTAATGAAAATGAGATATACATACTTGATGATGAACTAGGAGATTTTGTTAAAAACACACCTAATGAAAATGAGATATACATTCTTGATGATAAACTAGGAGATTTTGTTAAAAACACACCAAATGAATATGAAGGTATAGTTTTCCCGTCCAATAACTCTAACGAAATGCTGTCGATGTCAAATGAAAATGTTTGTACAAATGTATTACAATCGTCAAATATATCCCATGTGATTAATAATCCTGACAGCCTTAGCAAAATCTGTACCTCATTTATAAATAATAATATGATTTCTTCAATACAACACACAAATCCGCTATCACCAAATTATGTGCATACATTGCGTAGAAATCTAAAGAGCGACAGTCAGTACTTGCCATTTATGGTAATGAATAATAATGATTTGCCATCGTGTTTACAATCAACAAATCAACCAAATGTTATTATAACTTCCGATGTGAAATTAGACTGTAAGCAAAGAAAAACAGGCAAAAATTTCAAGATACAAATAGGTGTTGGGGCTAAAGTTATTACCCAATCAGCATTGACTATGAAAATATTTAAAAAGGACCACAATGATGAGAGTGTAATTCATACCGACAAAAATAATGAATACATTAATATGCAGAAAGGAGAAAACAATACAAGAAAGCATAAAACTATGACTAAAGTCTCACATGTAAAGCGTGAGAAAAAAAGTAAAATTGCTAAAAATAAAACAAAATCAAGGAAAACATCTGTGAACAAGAAGCCAGTAAAAAAATATTTCAGCGAATCAAGTTCTGAAATTTCCGACTTTCGAATGAGTTCATCTGAATCAGATTGTTCGGAATATGAAACATTAGATGACGACTATATAACAACATGTTTGAGAGATCAGTCAGAAAAAGAAAACTTGGAGCCAGACATTCCAATTGGGATCAGGGATATTCAATTTTTCACTGGCAATGTTAATCATTTAGAAGAAGGTTACTGGCTCATAGTTAAATTTGCTACGAAAAAAAGTATCAAGCACTTTGTTGGACGCATTTTATCTATTACAGGTAATAGATAAAATGCGACGTTGATTGAAACGGTCGTAGTGAACAGACGTATCGAACAATATTAGTATAAACAAATAATTACTTGCGAAATCGTGACCTAGTTTTTATTAAATTTGCTGTTAATAAAGTGACTCATACATTAGATTTGATGTGTTTTCCTATAAAAATGATCAGTGATTAATACATAGGTAAATAATCTACTTTACGATGGAGGATAGTCCCTTCAGCCCTAGAAGTAGGTGTGCCCGTTCCCCGCCGCCTACACCTGGCGGTGTAACCGGCCCCGCTCGTCCCCCTCAAGCGCCGCAGCAAACGAATGAAGCTCTTGAAGCTATGACGACACCGGAAATTCAGAGCTGGATGACGACCATCGACCAGAACTTGCAGGAGGTGTGCACTATCGCAGCGGAAGGCAAGCTGAATATGGACCACAAAATGCGCATCAATGCCCTATGCCGGAAGATCGGCCATAGCACATCGCAAATGGCGGTACAGTACCAGTACATGAAAGCGAAAGGATTGGAATCCCACAATATTGCCAAAGCTCTTGAAACCCAACTCGACCTCTCACAGCAACTAAAGGAACTCAAGTTGAGTGTCGAAGAAAAAACGAAAACTGCCCTGGGCGCGTCATTTGCTGATATGGTCAAAAAAGGAGCCAACAATTACATCCAGCAGACAAACGTAAGTTCTGTGGCCATTTATCCAGTAGATAAATTAAAATCCAGCGACGAAACGAAATCCCTCGTCCAAAAAATCATTTGCCCCGGACAGATGAAGCTGCATGTAAGAGGCCTGCGCAAGACCAAAAACGGGGGTGTTATCATCAGCACTGAGACGAAAGACGACATCGAAAAGGTGAGACAATTGGAGCAGCTAAAAAAATCGGGTCTAACAGTCGACGAGCCTTACAAAAGGAAGCCTAGGGTTGTAGTAATAGGAGTTCCGACGTCCATGTCAGAAAACGAGGTTTTCACATGTTTGTACCACCAAAATCTCGCCGAGAAGCTTCAGGACTGCAGCCTTGAGACGTTTTTGACCTCAATCAAGTTAAGTCATAAGTCGGGTAAGAGAGACTCTGACTATTGCAACTATGTTGTAGAAGTATCGCCAGTCATACGAAAAGCCCTAATATCAAAAGAACGAGTGTTTATAAATTGGTCATCATGCCCTGTAAGAGATTTTACTTTGGTCACACGATGCTATAAGTGTCAGCAATATGGCCACGCTGCCAAATCATGTCGACAGACGTCCTACACCTGTGGTCACTGTGGTGAGCAAGGCCATTCAATCAAAGAATGTCCAAAGAGGTCAGATGAACCAAAATGCGCTACTTGCTTGCATTTCAAAAAGCCAGACAAACACATCACAGGTGCAGCTGACTGCCCGGCGAAAATGTTGGCCGAAAAAAGGTACATAAACTCAATAGATTATGAAGGTGCCTAAGAGCGCCGTCAATAAGTTATTTATTTTAGATCTTCTTAGTTTATATAGTAAAGTTTTATTTCTTTCTTTTTTTTTTTTTTTTTTTTTTTTTTTTTTTTTTTTGTTATTATGATAAACAATTTAATTAATGATTTAGATAATTTTTCTGTATCTGAGTCTAGACTTTGTGAAGTTGAAAGCTGCAAACAATATCTTTCCGGCTACAAAACACCATTAACCATACTAACACAAAACATTCGCAGTATTTTTAAGAATTTTGACAGCTTCAGCGTTTTTCAACAACGGCTAAACATTAACTGTGACATTATTGTTTTAACGGAATGCTGGCTTACCAAGAAATATAATATACCACTGATCACAGGGTATAAGATGTACAAAAGTGATAGGAATTACAATCAAAATGATGGGGTGATAGTTTATGTAAGAGATCACCTGAAAGTCTCTGTTGAGGAACCAAATATGCAAGACTGTAACAGTTTGGTAGTGAAAATTGGATCAGATTTTGCGATAGTAGCTTTATATCGGCCCCCCTCTTTCAAAAATACTAAAAATTTTACTGACACTCTGAATGATGTCTTGCAAAACCTATCACCTTTTAAAAACACGGTAGTAATTGGAGATATTAATATTAATATTCTTCCAGGAAGTACTGACGCATCTGCTCAGGACTACGTCAACTTATGCGCATATCATGGCTTGCTCCCAGCACATTGTTTTCCTACACATCATAGTGGCTCTTGCTTGGACCATATCATACTTAAAACCAATTTACCTTCACTTGCACTTGTTATTAACTCTACAATAACAGATCATAATGCTGTCCTACTAACACTAAATTGTAATTTACCTAAACATAACACTCGTGTAGTTTCGAAATTGAATATAAATAAACTTGATGAAGATTTACGCGTCATCAACTTCGATCCAGTCTATAATTCTGCTGACCCACAGTATTGTATGATGTATGTTATAGAAAATGTACGTCATGCAATTCAGAAAAATACGGTCGTATCGCAGTTGAGCAACAAAAATTGCAACATAAAACCCTGGATCACACCAGGTCTTATTCGCTGTATGAAACACCGAGATAAACTGCACATGAAATGTAAATCTCATCCAGAGAATACAGTCCTACAACTGTCATACAAAAGATATCGTAATTTTTGTAATAGTCTTCTCAAAAAGGTTAAAATCAACTACGATAAAACTGCACTGGATAAGGCTGGAACAAATAGTAAAAAGATCTGGAAATATATTAAACATGTAACTTTTTCCTCAAAACAAAATGAGTCATCTTCAAGTTTATTACGAGCGCACTCGTCACAGCTGACGTCTGCTAACATAGCAAATAATTTCTTTGTTAATGTTGGTAAGTGTCTGGCGGAAAAAAATAACCGGGATCAATCTCCTTATTTAGTGAACTTTTCTACCACGGGTAACTCCACTCTATCATCTTTTGCCTTACTAGATACTGATGAGACAGAAGTAGAAAATATAATCATGTCATTGAGAGATGAATGCGCAGTTGGTTGGGATGAAATATCAAATAAAATTATTAAACATTTCAGAAATATTTTAGTACCTCCACTGACTTACATTTTTCGTATGTGTTTATCCTTGGGCATTTTCCCTGAGTGTCTCAAAAAAGCAGTTATCATCCCTGTTCATAAATCAGGCAGTAAAGAACAAGTAACAAATTATAGACCTATTTCTCTATTGCCTTGTATGTCCAAAATATTGGAAAAAATTATAAATAAAAGGTTGTTCAAATACCTAGAGGACAAATCAATTTTATCGGATCGACAGTTTGGTTTTAGACCTAAAATTTCAACTGCCGATGCCGTACATCATCTAACTGATTTTCTAGCACAAAAACTTGACAAGGGTAACCATACAGTAGGTATTTTCCTGGACCTTGCCAAAGCTTTTGACACAGTATGTATCCCTACTCTATTGCGCAAGCTTGAGACAGTAGGTATAAGAGGTATCCAGCTCAAACTTTTCAAAAGTTACCTAGAAGACCGTACTCAATGCGTTAAGATTGGCAATGTCCTCAGCGCAGACCAAAAAAACACGTCTTTTGGTGTTCCCCAAGGAAGTGTATTAGGACCCACTATGTTTTTGATATACATAAACGACCTTTGTAATCTTAAACTACAGCACGGTACAGTAATATCTTACGCTGATGACACTGCTCTTCTTTTTGCGGCTGAATCGGAACATGAAGTTCACAAGCTTGCGCAAAACGGCTTCAATATTGTAAATAAATGGCTTCAACATAACACATTAACCCTAAATACGGATAAAACAAACTATATAAAGTTTTCCATGCGCAAACCAACTTCCGATTACTCCTCGACGCTATATGCTCATTGTTGCACAGTCCCCGCAGAATGCCCGTTAAAGTGTCCTAATATTAATAAGACTAACCAAATAAAATACCTAGGTGTTATATTAGACGAGACCCTTACTTTCAAACAACATATAGAAGTCTTAAATAATAGAGTTCGTAAGCTCATATTTGTATTTAAGCAGCTGCGACATATTGCGGATCCAAAAATAATTAAGCAAGTTTACTTTGCTCTATGTCAGTCAATTTTGACATACTGCATTACCTCATGGGGTGGAGCAGGTAAAACTTTATTAATACAAGTCGAAAGAGCTCAAAGAGCGATTCTCAAGGTGTCTACGTGCCGCCCTTTCCTTTTTCCCACTAACCAGCTCTATAAAAATTGTGAAGTACTAACAGTCAGGCAGTTATTCATAATGAGCATTGTACTAAAACAACACGCAGCCCTCCGCTTCAGCACTGAACTTATTAAAAAGAGACGGAAAGATATAGTTTGTCCCACAAAAAGCACAAAACATGCTTTTACAGCCAAATTTTTTGTTTTTCTGGGACCACTACTCTATAACAGACTTAATGCAAAAGCAAAAATTTATTCCCAAAATTTTGTAAATTGCAAGAAAACTCTGAAGGAAACATTACAAAATTTGTCCTATGAAGATACAGAGAAGTTATTAGTTGTACTTAAATAAATATTAATTGCACTTTTTATTATGATTGGTTAGCTTAAATTAATATACTAAGATTTTAGCAGGTAAGATTTTTATACTGTTTACACCTCTTTTACATACCTATTAGTTGACTAATTTACCTTTTGTATATGATGTGATTACTGTGATTATTTAGATATAATGTTTTACCTTTTCTCGCCTGAAACACAGGATGTCCTAGTTCAGGCATGTAACACTTGTGAACTATTACATAGAATTACGAAAAATGTTTTTACTGTACTACATTATTTTTTGAATAAACTTTATTATTATTATTATTATAATATCCCTACAGTAAAATTTGTGAGGAAAGTTAAAAATACTGCAGGTGGCAAAAGATTAACCTTTACGTATCCACCTGTCGAAGATGTTTGTGAAATCTATCACGTAGATGACGTTGTTGTAGTCTTACCACAACCAATCATTACAAGAAGGGGCCAAGTTATGTTCGAAGTAGATTTTAGTAGTTTTAATATACAATAAGTGAAGACTGACTGCTATCATCTATTAAAATAATAATTACTTACAAACATAATTATTATACGCAATATTAGGTTGTAAACCAAAGTTATTTTTGTTGAATTTAGTACTTCGAAGATTATTTTTTGTGCTGGTACTTATAAGCAACTTTGATTATAGTCGCAAGTAAACCTAGACTTTACACCTAAGTTTCAAGTGTTATTTGATCTCAATTGTGTCGTTTGTGCCTATAGGTAGGTTTTGTTTTGTTCCTATTTTTATATTTACAATTTAACACTAACGTTTATATGCTAAACAATAGACCGCGTGCGAATTGATTGTGATTTTGGTTTTTTGTATAACTATTTTTTTTAAATTAACACATACGTACGTATCTATAATTATGTTACATTAAAAGATTATCATTTTTGTTGGTACTTAAGGCTCCGGTATACGCCAATGGCCTGTAGTGGTTGAGGCGGCATAGCTGAGGTCACGCAACGTGTCGTACATCCACCCATACAATCCATCGAGTAATAAGACTCGCCCATCAAGGAGCGCTGTCCCAAATAAGACGCATTATTAATTTATTATACATAAAACAAAAGGATTTTATTAATACATGTATACTAACAAAAAAAAAATTAAATAGTCTAACATATTTTTTTTCCAAATCATTAATACTATTTGCTTAGACATGATCTTCAGTTCAAAATAATCCACTTAAGACCTTGGCTTATACCCGGGCCCCAAGAAGCGAATTTGATTATAGTCACACACACACTTCACCTATGTTTAAGTGTTCTTTGATCTCAATTGTTCCTTAAGATATGTTTAGGTATTGTTTTGTATTATTTTACTTTATGATTAAAATTTAAAACGTACTTATTATAACGTTGTTGCACGTTCGTTGAATGTTATTATTTTATAATTTAAAACGTTTAACGTTTAAATGCACAATAGCCCGTGTGCGAATCGATAATCATTGCAGTTTTTTCAAATTAAATAGATATTTAACTTGAAAAACTGCAATGATTTTGTCATTTACTATCAATTTGTGAGATCTACGGTATATAATGCTAGCTGTAAGATGCCTAACAGCTAGCATTATAGCGTAGATCTTTATTTTGTATCCACTATAATTAATTTGTGCTTATTGAATTTATTAAAGTCATTAAAAATATTTGACATTAAAAAGCTTTTCATTAAATATTAAAATGTAGAATTTTTTCAATGGCCCTGGATATTGATAATTATTTTAAGAAAAATGTTCTAGGTGGCGTTTCGACTTTGCCCTGTCAATTTTAAAGGACAAGGAATATGTTTATTCATCTCATAATTTGATACAATACTGCTTTGCCTTGTATTTATATTCTGGCATTTTTAAAATATGGATACTGTTTATAATATTAGAAATATTCAAAGTTGGCAAAGTTGCCAGAAGCATATGATTTTTTGCCCAACACATAAACTTGTGTTTTTCACTAACACACATACATTTTTCTGGATATTTCTAGTAATAAATATCGAGTAATGAACTTATAGTATTGTGTGGTACAAACACAATATGACATTAACTAACGTGTTCGAAAATAACTCAACTAATGCAAAAAAAAAAACGAATTATAGGGCAAAGTTGCCAGGTTTTACGGTAAATTACTAGATAAATACTAATCAATAGAAAACATTTTTAATAAATCAAGAACAACGATAAAAAATATCAATCAATCAATCAATCATTTATTTTGTATTAATGTTTGTTTTTTGTTTGTTTATATTAATTATTTATTAACTAAACCAATATCTATCTGATACAGACATTAGAAAAACTCTTTGATTTATGTGCTCGGCTGTAAGCCGACTTCTGTTATTGGGTACTGCGAGATTTACAGCAGATGCCACTCTCTCTGAGGAAACCGCAGCAGAAAATATAGTTTTTGATACAATTTCGATATTGGATATTTGATATCGATATATCTATATATCGTTACAAAATATATCGCCCAAAAATATCGATATATCAAATTGAAAATATCGATATATCAAATTGAAAATATCGATATATCAAATTGAAAATATCGATATATCGATATTTATTCGACAAGCCTAAGTCAGTCGGTCCACTTGTTTCGAGGCGACCAAACGGTTCTTTCGAATGTGAAGTGATCAACTGGTGCCATGGAACAAACGCGTAAAGGTATGTGTATCAACAGTATTTAACTTTTAAATCGATTTTTGCATTTAAAGTTACATAAAGGAATTATAGAACCAACTAGTAATTTAGTAAAAAAAAAGTTATTATTTCATGATTATTGGACCGCAACTATTTTTGTTGGTAGTTGTTGGTCTTGAAATTATTATGTATGTGTAGTGTAACTAAATGACATTCTGGCAAATTACGTTTTGGCTGCAGCAACTTGCAGTAACTATTTTTATGTGTCTTTTAGACCTGGCGGAAGGAGTAAAGCGGAGTGAGTTTCTTCTTTAAAATTTGAAGCTGTATTGAAATATTTGACAGATACAACAAATTTACGAGACTTCGACGATGCATTGAGGGGCACATTCAAAAACAAAATATACAATTTTTGTGTGCAATTGCTCGCGAAATGGAAAAATTGTTATCGTACCAAGAAAACATTTTTGCAACAAAACAAAGAATAGTTAAATGGTTGCTTGACTGTCGATGTAGATTGTGAAGTAGTTGGGGAAGCCCGGGCAAGATGCATAGTGCGGGTAAGAAGAATAACTGATTTTTCTATAAATATATAATAGATGGCGCTATAACACTTTCTCAAGTCGTGACACGTGCGACCGGCAACGCCATGACAGTTTGACCAAAACAATACGCGAGTGCATTTGTTGTGGAAGGAGAAAAAAAGGATTATCGTTGTTTTGTTACGATTTTTGTGAAGGTTTGTACACAAACTTTTTGTATTAGTTATCAGTTGCCTATGAATATGTTTTGTTAATTCAATTGCACGTTTATTTAAGTATTATTTGCGATCGTTACTTTTTGTTTACCTACTAAAAACATTTCAAGTATTGACTTGTTTCTAATATTAGCAGGTTGGGCAAAACGGATATGGGCAAAACGAATAGGTATCCGTTTTGCCCGTTTAGTTATGTCATTATCTTCTGCTTTCGTAAGAAATATTTTAACAGTTTTTTGACAAGTAATGTTAACTTTATACAGATCTCCGTTTACCGTCGTTTTTCTCCGTTTAGGTACTTATATTTTATATTCAGTTTCAATGAAATCATAAATAATAATGATTACTTTTTGTTTTAGATGGTGTTTAATTATAAACGCAAAAGTAATCGAGCATCATGGTCAGAAGAAACACTAGACAGAGCAGTAAGAGCTGTAAAAGATGATGGACAATCTATAAATTCAACCGCAAAGAAGTTTGGAATTCCATTTACGACTTTGCAGAGACACGTGAAGTCCGGAAGTAAGTCGAAGAAATTGGGTAGGTTCACATCTGTTTTTAGTTTAGAACAAGAAGAAGAGCTGTGTGTATATCTTAAAAAATTAGATAGTTTATTTTTTGGGCTTCCTCGTTCAGATTTTTTAGAACTAGTGTATGATTATGCAAGAAAAAATCATATTTCTCATCCATTTAAAAATGGCAAAGCTGGAGACGACTGGTTTTCTGGTTTCAAGCGTCGACACCCAGAAATTGTGCTAAGAGCGCCGGAGCCAACATCTTTGGCAAGAACAAGAGGCTTTAATATATGGCAAAACTTCGGGGGAGCGTACGCAAAAAGTGCTTCGGTTCAGAATGCAGTTAATGGGTTTAAAAAACCGGGAATCTGGCCTTATGATCCAAATGTTTTTGGAGAAGAAGATTACGCTCCTTCAACTATGACCGATCGTTCTTTTCCTGACGCACCGTGTACTATGACTGAAGGTCCTGTAAATGATGCACTGTTCACAATAGCCAATGATCCTTGCATTGGCACATCGTCTACTATGACCGACTGCGCTTTATATGATTCTCTAGCAACAACGAGTGACCCGGTTCTACTTGAAATTGCATGTGTTACCGCAAAGGAGGCTGTAGCTGAATCTTCCACACAGTCCGTTATCATTTCAGAAATAGAGATTGAAAGGTCTACTACACCTTTGCCTGATTCCAATACACTGGAAGAAGGATCAGCTCACTCACCAGGAGAAAATCATCCAGCGCCTGCAGCGAGCCTTACGCCATTTCAAATTAGACCTATTCTAACTATGGCTGCTCCTAAAACAGGCTGCAAATATAAGAGGCAGAAATCAGAGGTGTTGACGTCTACTCCCGTCAAAGCTGAGCAAAACTAAAACTAAAAGATCTTCAGTCAAACAAAAAAACAACCCGAAACCAGATTTTTACTGTTTAGTGTGCGCTGAAAAATACACTGAACCACCAGCGGAAGATTGGATTCAGTGTAATCAATGCAAAAGTTGGGCGCATGAAGACTGCACTTCTTACGTAGGAGTTGGCAGCTACTTCTGTGATGAATGCGAAGACTGATGTAAACTAATTTAACATATCCTTTTTGCCCTTGGGGCGTATCCGTTTTGCCCGACCTGATGATTAAACATAGTAGGTACAAATTAAAAGTACAAAGAGTTCTATTGATTATCAGATTGCGGTTTTATTTACACCATCCCTTAACATATGCGTCTTGCCCGGGCTTCCCCTACGAGATGTAGTTGGTGATGGTGAACACGTGACTAGGAGGCGAGGACGCCCACGAAAATTGTTTGAAGAATGCAGTCGGTCATCGAAAAGGCGAAAGTTACAAAAGCTCGTTCGAGAGGCCTCTAGCCAGGAACTATCACTAGCTACTCAAATGAGTCTGAGAGCAGATGGCAAAAGGGATACCTACTGGAAGAGTTTTCAGGCATATTTCAAGTCCGACAGCATCACCTCAAAGAGCCAATAAAATAAAAAAACGCCTTACACCGTCAGAAAATTTACCAATCAAGATGACCAAAGAACGCGCTTTAGCCATGTATGTACGTAGATAATAAGCTAACTAAAGATCAATACATAGATATCCAACAGACATCTAAAGAGTATAAGGCCAACATATTTCCATCCTACAATAAACTTTTGGAAGCGAAGAAAGAGACATACCCTGTCGATATAGAAATCACTGAAATATCTGACACAGTGACACTTCAGTCTCTGTTGAATCACACTATACAGAGACTCGCCTTTGCACTACAAGAAGTGTTGAAAGCAAACATAGACAAATATGACCGCAGTAACATCAACGTCATATTCAAGTGGGGCTGTGATGGTGCTTCGGGACAGAGTCGATATCATCAAGCTTTTTAAGACAACAGCAATGATGACGCGAGTTTGTTCTTAATAATGTTAGTACCTCTTCAAATCAAAGCTGGTAAAGACGTGGTTCTATGGCAAAATCCAGTATCCTCTTCGACAAAGTACTGTAGATCTATTAAAGTGATTTTTCATAAGGAGACTGCAGGCTTTGTTAAGAGTTGGTTCCGACAAAAATAGATATTGAAGGACAGCAGTATACTTTTCACCCAATTTTGACGCTAACTTTGATAGATGGCAAAACTTGCAGCACACTTTCAGGTACTGCCAATCAAAACTGCCATGTATGTGGAGCCACTCCAAGCATGATGAACAAATTGGACCTAGTTCGTGCGAGACCAACCAATAAAGATTCTCTGCAACTTGGCATGTCTAGCCTACATGCTTGGATAAAGTGTTTAGAATGCGTTCTGCATATCGCGTACAGGTTAGATATAAAAAAGTGGCAAATATCTAAACAAAACAAGGCCTCCACAGATGCGAAAAAGAAACATATACAAGAGAGGATTCGAACAGAAATGAATCTCCTTGTCGACTTGCCTAAGCATGGCTATGGCAGCTCAAACACAGGAAATGTGGCAAGCTAATAGATAGACTCGCTACGATTCTGCGAACTATATGTTCTGGTTTTGCTGTCAACCTCCCGGCATTTGAAGCATTTGCGGCGGACACAGCTGAATTGTATGTTAGAGACTACAGCTGGTTTTATATGCCTCAAAGCGTGCACAAGCTGCTGATCCACGGTACCTTAATAATGGAAAAAGCGATAATGCCGATAGGTTCGCTATCTGAAGAAATATTCTGCACATGCTGCTTACATCATCGGACCCTCTTATAGCGAGTTTACGAAGAGCTAGGTTTAAACACACTGGCTGCATACCTCAATCAGTTCTGGATTTGCTGGATGTGCCTGAGATAAATGCAGACTAAATAATTGCATTCTATACACCTACTTCGTCATGTAAATAATTGTGAAAAATATACTACTTTCTTGTTCGCTACAATTTGTTTTATTTACCTATAAATGGACACATCTTAGGAAAATTTGAATTTTTAGATGTAAAATACAGAAGACGGAACCCCCACGTGCATGTCTAAACTTTCATTTGGCTTAAATTATATTGCTGATACTATAAGGTTTCTTAAATACAATAATGGAATGTTTTTTGCGCGAAATATCATGTAAAATAATATTGAGCGCATAAATTGATGAAAAGGACGTACGTGCGCCGTGGCAATAACTTGAGTACCGTGTAACTAATGTAAGAACCGTCATTGTGCTTAATATTCATGGTCATTTCAATAGACTTCATCTTGTACGCGCGAATTTCATTTACTCTCCTTCTCCAACCACGATACTCATAATATTATTAGTTTTAATAGAATTATATTATAGAATATTAATAGAATAGTTATTATGTTTCTTCAAAACATAACATTTGATTTGAAGAAAGCTGTCTTAAATTTTACCGATAATAAGAATAAAACGTACTTACGGGTGCCAAAAGTTACCTGTGGACCTTTCACTCAAGCAGGACTCGCGGCAGCGAGCTCGATCTGTCACTCATGACAAGTGTCAATCATAGCGTCTAAAGATCGAAAGGTCACATTAAATCTAAATTGTCACCGGTGCCCGCGGATTCTCCTAAGTGCGATAGTGGTGAAGAACGCTCTTTATCCTCGGAGGAAGAAGGCACCTATTCCCACTGCCGAACAACGGCAAAGAGATCGAAACGATTTCCTGTAAGTCGGGCCCACGCATTTACAATTGAACGAGTAGACAAGTAAGTGTTAAATCTGTTAACAATGACACAATTTCTACATTATATCACTAATCTTACTCAGAAACACTATCAACAAACTTCTAAATTGCTTCTTGCTAGTATCTACTTCAGAAGCGCATTGTTGTTTTCAGCAAAAATATAGTTTATTAACACTACGAACTGTGAAATGTGCATCAAAGTGAAACTCAACACCTAAACTGACTTGGACAGTGTTATCGGCAGTCATTGTGCACATATAACTAAAATAACAGTGAGTAAACTTTACCCAAACCGTGACATGCATTATGCTAAAATGGATTTTTGTAAGTTGATTATGAACATTCAGTGGATCCCTGACTCAATATTGTGGACTACAAATTATTAAAAACTGGGAAATACTTTTCTAAATTACTCTTACATTGTGACTTTCTAATCTCCTGCGGAAAGATTCGTTTTTTATTTGAAACTGTGTGAGGACAACGCCATCTTGTGTCATATCGTAACACTTACTTATATTGTTGCCATCATTCAAATAGTGTGGCCAGATAATATAAGATTAAATCGAATTCAGAGACATCTATTGGCATAATATACACATATCATATAAAATCGCAGAAGGAACCCCAATTTCAACTACATAAGTATATTATCACTTGGTCTAGTGGCGTGACGATCTATCTCGAGGTATAAGTAACTTGAGAGGTCGGGTTCGAATCTCACTAGAGGAAATAATTTTTGAACGTTGTTTATCGTTCTCAAGACGAATTTCTTGGAAAATATAACGTTCCGGCGCGCACGTACGCTGTCGGAACCAAACAACGATCTAAGTAGCGACACTATAATATCACAAACTTTGAACTCCACGACTAATAGTTTGCCTGATATTTCCGAAGACGAAGATGTTCATCAAATAAAATATTAAAAGATGAAATTGCTAGCCTAGCGTCTCAACTAAAGAGTGCGCATGAGGAAATTGAACTGCTGTCGATAGAAAACAGTAATTTAAAAAAAAAACAACGAGGATTACAAAAAGAAGAATGATATTTACAAAAATTTTGTCAACAGTCCAGGGAAAAATAAAAATAAAATTAATACGCCATCAAAAAAGTCCAAGAAAAATCTAAAATCTAAAGAAACCCAGACTATTGACATCTTAGGAAAAGACCACTCTCTAACTTCGATTGTCAATAAAACTATAATAGATATAAGTAAACATAATATAAAAACAAGACATGCGCCGACTTTAGTAGATAAGAATAACATACAAAGCAGCAGCATACAGTCCTCGTGCAACGAACAAGTACGAGACGATTATCCAACTAGTATTACAACATCGAATATTAATTTATCTAGCACTCGGAATAAAATGTGTATCATAAGCATTAATAAACATAATAAAATACTGACTTTATCGGAAGACACTTTCCCTAATTATTCAGTATGCCATTACCTTACACCAAACTGTGGTCTTGAAAAACTAGTCGAAAATATTGAGCAGAAACTCATTAATTACACATTCAACGACTATTGTGTTTTATTGATAGGAGAAGAAGACTTTCTTAGGACAAACAATTACTGTGATATTATTGTCAGTATAAGGGAAACTCTTGGAAAGGTTCAACATACAAACATTATATTATGCCTGCCAACATATAAATGCAACGGATACTCAATAATGTTTAACGGACGAATCGAAACGTTCAATAACATGCTTTATATTGATAATCTAAGTCATAAGTACGCTTGGCTGCTGGACTCAAACTTAATGTTAACCTATGATAACAATATGTTCTCTGGACGTACTGGAAGATTGAACAACCACGGGTTACTAAATATCTACGACAACTTAAAACTTTTAATGGATAGCATTTCTCTTCATAACACCGATGCTTGTACATCTTATTCAGAGAACTTATCTAATGAATATGAGTCTACTGCGCTCGGCACTCAGTTTTTTCTGTGAAAAATATATCATAGTTCTACATCAAAATATTGCAGGATTACTGAACAAATCAGATGAACTTTGTATTAATTTGGAAAAACTCAGTGATAATGGTAAATCTGTCGACGCTATATGCATAACAGAACACTTCATGATGTCGGGACATGAGAGTAACTTGAGTATACCCAACAACATTCTGGCTACATCTTATAGTCGGGTCAATAGTAAAAGAGGAGGAACGTGCATATTGCTGAAAAAAGAACAAAGATTCAGGACATTGTCAGAAGTAAAAAAAAATTTTATTCCATGTATTTCTGAATGTTGTGCAGTTGAACTGCTAGACCATAACGTTGTTATTATCTGTGTCTACAGAATACCTAAACAAAATAATGTGTATACGTTTTTTGAAAGGTTGGAAAAGTTTTTGATTTATATAGCTAAACTAAATTGTAAATTTCTAATCGCTGGTGACTTTAATATAGACATTCTAAAAAATAATAATGTAACTCTAGATTTTGAATGTATACTATTGAACTATAATTTAAAATTAGCACTACGTAAACCGACGAGATTTGCTAATCAAACCTGTATCGACAATTTTGCACATAATTTTAATAAGGTATGTAAAACTGATATTTTAGAATTAGGCCTATCAGATCATACAGCTCAAATAATACAAATTCCTGTAAAAAAAAAACCAACCATTACACATTGGCGTTTATTGAAACGTGATTACAGCGCTTATAATATTCAAAAATTTCAAGAGTGTATTAAAACTTTATCTTTCTCTGACATATACAAGACTGATGACACAAATGTAGCTTACAAATACTTTATAGATGAATTCAAACTCTTCTATGACCTTTGTTTTCCAAAAACTTTAGTGACAATTAAAGTTATTGACAAGCCAAAATGGGTGTCACGAGGAATTAAGGTCTGTAGTAGGAAGAAAAAGGATTTGCTATGGAAAGTCAGATTAAAACCTACAAGAGATAATGTGAGTAAATACAAAAACTACTGCAAACTGTTTAAAAAAATCATAGCATTAACAAAACGTGCACAAAACAACCATAATATTAAAACATCAAGCAATAAATGCAAAACGGCGTGGAAAATTATAAATAAAACTAGAATCAACATCCCAAAAGAACATATCGATACCATCGAAATTAATAATAACGGAATCATTACTGATCCTACTCAGATAGCAAACGCATTTAATAATTATTTTGTAGACAAAGTCAAGCCCATTCCAAACGCTGGAAAAAATGAAACTGCATTCATAAATAATCGATTAAACTCAATGTTTCTTGCACCCAGTACACCCCAACAAATCTCTAATATAATTAAGAACCTCTAAAACACAAACAGTGTAGGATACGATGAAATTTCTACCAAAGTAATAAAAGCGGTACATGATAATATCAGTCAACATCTTAGCCATATTATCAATCTAGCAATATTAACAGGAAACTTTCCAAGTGATCTAAAACTATCGATAATAAAACCCTTATTCAAGAAAGCTAACAAACAGTTGATGGAAAACTACAGGCCCGTTGCACTGTTATGTATATTTTCAAAAATCATTGAAAAATATATTCACGGTGAAATAAATAGCTACCTTGAAATAAATAAAATTTTGTGCACCGAACAAAAAGGCTTTCGTCGTAATAAAACTATAAATATGGCCATTTATGATTTTATTCAAAACGTGATAGGCCACATCGATAAAAAATCTCCAGTTTGTGCAATCTTCTGCGATATGACGCAAACATTTGATTACGTTGACCACTCAGTTCTAATTAATAAACTCCACGCCTACGGAATTAGAGGAAATGTCTTAAAGGACAATGACAAGAATAGGCTCGAATCCTGTAGCGTCCGACAGACTTTCTGTAATAATGATAATTCATAACAGAAAATAGTAACAATTATACAATTTATATAAAATCTGTAGAAGCACACCGCTGAAAACTCATTTTAAAAAGTTATTCATCTAATTGTCAATTTAACAACACATTTCATAGCTACAATTTCAAGAAGAAATGTTGCCAATACCAAAATAAAATAATATCGATACGAAATTGCATATGCAAATCGATTACAATAATATAAATATGAATAAAGATAAAGTCCTGCCCCTTTTGTGACGCTTTAACTGTCAAGTTAGCGTTAGCGTCAACGTACAGGCAAGTGAAGGAACACGGGTGGGTTTTAGTCAGTAAGAGTCTGACACGCCCTTCCGCTCCGCCTAGAGCGGGAGAAGTCATTTGATGAAAAAAAACGTCATTTATCATTTTAGTTTTCTTTTATTATTTATCCTTGAATGTCGCATGATACCCCATAGGTGCATAAGAAAAAACGCACATAAGGTGGATAAGTAGGAGATCTGACCCGCGTGACTCACCGTCGTCGTTTCGGTGTGGTTTGACGGTTTTGGCAAACTGTCTCCGGTTCGGAGACAAACAGCCTGTGTGTTCTTTTAATAATAAATACCGTTTAGTTATATTTATGAATAATATTATAAAGTGATGTAATAATTTTATTAAAAATAATCCGATGATCGATACTGTTTAGAATAGTTTATTCCTAATACCTAATAATGTTATTATAGTAGTGGCAACACTTGATGTAAAACAACTTGTGTTTTGTCTGTGGTCCTTGTCATTGTCAAAAAGTTTGACTTCACTTCATCGGCGTGTTATCACGAGCGACGAAGTGATGTGTTTTTTTTTTCATATAATTATTCTAATCTAAGTATGTTTTATGTATATTTTTAATATAAAAACATTTATATACGACGATAATCTGCTAAAAGTCATTCATTTAATTAATCACTTAATAGTTTATTTCATGTTATCGTTAAAATCAGAAGTATTAAGTGGTCAACTTTAAAGTACTATAACTTTTTAAGGTGTACTTCCAATATAAATCTAATTATATTATCAAATTCTATAATTATTTTCCCTTTTTATGAAATATAGTTCATCTCTGTCGGTTCTGGCCGAGTCTTGTAGGAAACTTTGGCATTCTCCTTTATTACAATCTTACTTAACTGACCGAGAACAGATAACAGAAATAACTAAATTGAATCTTAAAACAAAAAATCAAGAAACATACACGTCAAAGAAGCGATATGTATCATATGGTGTTCCCCAGGGTAGTGTACTGGGGCCACTCTTATTTATCATATATATAAATGACCTGCCAAATGCTACGACTCAGCCTATGACACTATTTGCTGACGACAGTACTGTTACAATAGCATGTAAGGATAAAGAACAATATAATTTTGACATAAGTAATTCACTGACATCTGTAATTTCATGGTTAGATAATAATAATTTGAAAATTAACTTGACTAAAACAAATATAATGCATTTTGGACAACGATCGCAAAATTCTCTAAACGTCAAATTAACTTATAAAAATTTTATAATTGAAGAAGTTACTTCTGCTCGTTTCCTTGGCTTAATTATCGATAATAAATTAAATTGGAAAGATCATATTGACGCTCTTTGTAAGAAAATTAGTATTTTATCATATTCCTTATATAAACTATCTTCAACCATAAGCACAGATGCGCTACTCACGGCATATTATGGCCTAGTGGATTCAGTCTTGAGATATGGCATTATTTTTTGGGGCAACTCAACAAATAAGGACATGGCATTTAAAATGAAAAAACGATGCATACGTGGTATGTTTAGTATTCGAAGTGATGAAAGCTGTAAGCCACTATTTATTAAGCATAAAATTCTGACACTTCCATCTCTTTACATACTCGAATTGGCTCTATTTGTAAGAAGCAACTCTCATCTGTTTCCCCTACTATCCGATATTGTACAACGAAATCGCCGTGATAATAGCAAGCTTTGTGTTCGTCCTGCCAAGACAGCTTTGATGTATAAAAGTGTAGTATGTAGAGCCTCCATAGTTTATAATAAAGTCCCTAAACATATGAAACTGCTGAGTTCAAACCAATTTAAGAGAGTACTAATAAAACTACTGACTGAAAAAGCCTATTATAATGTTAATGATTTTTTGACCGACTTATCTTTGTGAATGTTTGATTATTATTTTGTTTGATTATTATTATTTTTATTTTATTATTTGTTTTGAATTTATATTTTATTTTATAATTTTTAATAATTTTTTCATCACATTTTTATATTATTAATTATTTCATTTTATTTCACTGATTTGTACACCAATTATGGTAAAACATGTTGAAACTAATTAAACTTTATCACCTTTAGTAAATATCTCTGCAAGGTAATTACTAATGTACACATGTTTATGCAAATAAATTATCTTTATCTTTATCTTTAAGTTTGCCCTGAAAGACAACACTGCCTCTCCTTAGAATGGACTAAATATTTTTAAACAAACTAAGATAGAGGAGCCTCTAGGAAGTATAAGGTCTGTGGTAGCCTTCGGAAGGCTGGCTGGAAAATAGATTATCAGATGAAATTAAACTGGAAGAGCCGCTAGAGACAGAAAAATTACTTTCGTAAAGTAGTAAAAGAGAGGGCTACCTCTCAAGAGAATGTATAATACTCACGCTATTATGTTCCCACTGAGTGGACAAAGGGTCTCTCTGTGAGAGAGGAAGAGGATTTATTATATGATAATTTTTAATCCTCTAAGAAAATATTAAAATTATGTTTGTGTACATGATTCACATTTCAAGTTTATTTAATTAACAAATGATGAGACTTCATTTACATGCATCACCACTTGATTAATCTATTGACCATTTTAATAAAAGGTCCTAATTAAATTTCAGTTTCAATGAAATTTTAACTTTGTCATGTATGTATGACATTGAGTTAGTGTTTCCACATCTTTATAAAATTGCTTACTATGACATTCAAAAATGTCTGTACATTTGATTGATCTCATAACTTCCAAGTAAGTAACTAAAGTTATATTAATTAAGGATATGAGTGATCCAATTCTCCTTTATTGGTGAGATTATTATTATTCAGTTTAGTCCCATTGATTTTCTGTTATCAGTATAGTGTAGCTTTATAATTTATGTTCACCTTAAATAAGGCAAATAAATTTGCTATTAGTCTTTAACATCATAAGGAAGATGTGTTCATTTCTGCATCTACTAAGATAAATAGATTGAAAACTCTTTAATTGTTTTATTGGAACATTTAATGAATACAGACTGAAATATTCGTTCATTCCATATAATATTTAATTCACATAGCGTCTACATCCTTCGGGTACTCTTTCACCAGCAGATACCAAACAGGTCTTCAAATCAAATGTTATGTTTTGAAGAAACATAATAGAACTGTTTTGCATTAAAACAAAACAGTTATTATGTTATGAAAAACATAACATTTGAGCAATGTGCTTGCTGTTGAATTTTTTGAAGAACTTCTATGATTGATACTTGTCATGAGTGACAGATCGAGCTCGCTGCCGCGAGTCCTGCTTGAGTGAAAGGTCCACAGGTAACTTTTGGCACCCGTAAGTACGTTTTATTCTTATTATCGGTAAAATTTAAGACAGCTTTCTTCAAATCAAATGTTATGTTTTTCATAACATAATAACTGTTTTGTTTTAATGCAAAACAGTTCTATTTCTTGTTACATTTTCCTCTAATGGCTTATTTTTTTTATTGTCTGTGTGTATGTCATATCGTTAAAACAATAAGGAGAAAACTTCTCAAGGAACTTAAGTAAAATCAACTACCCACATTTAATGAAATCATTGTTAGTTAGTGCGTTGCGAATTTCAACATCGATCTAAGGTGCGTGTCTATCTGTTTACAAAAATGAAGCATGGAAAGAGATTACCAATGAGTTTAGAAGAACAAAAGAGTGTTTTCCTGCAATATCAAGAACATTTCAAAGGTTCTGAATTGCTTCGTTCATGCAGTGTTGTGTAGAAAGATATAAGGACAATGTTATGTGCTCGTGTGACTTCTTACGCGCCATCGAGGTATAAGTACTAACGTACTAGAGAAGACACCGTAAATTCCTACTTTGTCTCGTTCAACTGCGGCGATCGCGCCGCAGTTGTCGAAGAAAACGCGTAAGTGCCGTGATTTACATGGCGCTTAAGACCTTTTTGCCGAGAATAAATACACTTCCGCAGCAAATCTAGCGCTGTGGTAAATTACTTACGGTTTAGACGAATTGTTATTATTTTAGCGCTGCAGCGAACTAAAGATTCAAATTACGAAGAATAGGACAATTCAGTTATTTGACGTAGCTTCTCTAGTACGTTAGTACTTATATCTCGATGTTACGCGCTATACTTTTCAGTAAAAACGAATTACGCTTACTTTTTTGGCAGTATTCAAAATATCACACGGAAAGAAAAAAATGTTAGCGGCAGTAATACTAGTAGTGATACTGATTTCGGTGATTGCACAGATAGTGAAAATAACACTGATTCGACATACAGCAACTAAGAAAGTTTCAAAAGCATATGTAAAAAGAAATGAGATGTACTAGTTTATGCCAAAATATTTTTTTTTTCATGTGTATCTTTATTTGTACAACATTTTTGGTAATTTATTATACACACATAGTACGAGAGACACTGATCGAGCACATCCAGCACAAGTCTGTATTGGTCTCGCCTACTTCGAGAGCTTATTTCCTCCGCTGTTTTAAATAGTTCTTTGTGTTTTTGAACGAACATGCATGCTTCATATACAACGTGTCCCAGAAATCAACGTCAAGCCGAAAACGGTCAATAGGCCAAGTCGTGACAGTTCTTAGAAAAATATTTAAAAAAATCTTAGTCATGTACTTTTCAAATTTTATGGATTCAAAAATAAATCTCAAAAAGTGACACCCTGTGATAATCTTTCAAGTCCTGTGACTACAAATATTAACTTTTCGTCAGTTTTTTTTCTGTGACGTAACCATGAATAACCCTTCTGTAAATGACAGTTAAAAGTTAAAACATAACTACCTCAGTTTTAAATAAAATGTTAGATTTTTGCCCAACATTGAATTCAAAATTATTACATCAACCAACTTTAACCGCGTGTAGTGTAAAAAAAATGTACTACACTATTTTGGCAAGTAACTTTAAAAGATGGCGTGTTTAGTCTGGATTCCAAAATGGTAATGGTGGCAGGAAAAACCGTAAAAACAGCCCTTTTCTTTTTCTCATACAACGTTTTCTAACTAAAACGTTGAGTCAATTTGAGCTCTATTGCTATTGTATAAAGTTCAAGGTAGGGTAGGGTATGTAGGGTAGGGTAGGGTAGGGTAGGTAGGGTAGGGTAGGGTAGGGTAGGGTAGGGTAGGTAGGGTAGGGTAGGTAGGGTAGGGTAGGTAGGTAGGGTAGGGTAGGTAGGGTAGGGTAGGTAGAGTAGGTAGGGTAGGTAGGGTAGGGTAGGTAGGGTAGGGTAGGTAGGGTAGGGTAGGTAGGTAAGTGCGTCGTAGATAAGTACCCGTGTGAAGCCGGGACGGTGACATTTTGCGATTCATTTTTATATTATAATAATAGATAAGTAAATAAGTAATGTTATAAAAATATTATTTGTTCAAAATAAATAAAGAACTTATAATTTAAATTTTAAGTTCTGTAATAATGTCTAAATTTCAATAAAACATTGAGTACTTTATGGGCTTGTCTTATTTTATTACACAATAATATAATCACGTTGGCTAATTGTCTTGTATACAGAACATAAAATCGTCCTGAAAATATAAGTAGCCTGCATCTGTCCTAGTAGCGGGACATAAGGAAAAACATTGTTAAAAATATACAAAATATTGTAAAAACATTTTAAAAGAGTAAGGGTGGAGTTTCTTGCCCATTCTTCTCCATACGAGAACTACCTTTTGGAACGGGCGACTATAATCAATTCTATGCCTCTTATGTGCCGAATTGAAATGGTTTGACTTTGACTTTGAAACCCTTTGTTAGGGAAATAGATTGTGTTCAGTATTTTTTCAGTTCAATAGTAACCCCTAAACAGCTCCAATCCTGAATATGAATTGAATCTGACATAAAAAGTAGTTCCTATAGTGAGGAGGTTAATTGACATTTATAAAAGAATTATACAGATCAATGAGAGAAGACCTCTAGATCCATCGGATTCAGCCTGAACCGGGATCTTCAAGATAGCCATCGAATCTCGCAAATTTTGATGATTACCTCCATCAGCAATTTGCACGTAATATTACTAATAGACAGGAAATTAATAATGTACATGTGTTAGAACGAGAGATCAATTTTAAACTAGTCGAATTTTTGAGAACCTCTATTGCTGTCTAATTATAATATATTAAAATATTGTGACTCGAAAAAACTCATCGAATCGATTCTTTATTATTTAATCTGGCTAGTGGTTTTAGCTAAACCATCGACAAAGTGGCTCGGATAAAAAGTTTTGGATGGACTGAATTTTTTCGATGTCATCATCACTTTCAGCGTCAGAAAAATCTTGTTTATCTTCACTCCCAGAAGGAATATTCAAGAAACCCCCAATATCTTCATCACGTAGTCTTCTTCGCGACATTATCTGCAATAAAATCAAAGTATTCATAAGGAAAGTTATCGTAAGTACGTATAAGTAAACACGGACACTAAAGCTCAAAGTTAATTTGGTTTTTACTTGTAGTACAATATGTTGTGTTGTGTGCCTTATAGTCAGTGCTAAATAAATGTATTTTCTTTCTTTTCTTTCTTTACATTTTTTTAATATATTTTTTTTTGGAAAGTTGTCCGTATCCCAATTGCACCGTAGAAAAAGTAGAATGCAAAAATCACATTTTCAGAAAAATTTGCATAAAGCTAAAGAACATAAATACGGAAACTAAATCTGCCGTGCTTACGAAAAACGCATTATGTACCAAATTTTGCCAAATTGAGTTAATAGTAGATTTGGAATCAGAAAAATGAGCTCTATAACTGTCCCATAGGGACCATTTCAATATTTTCATTACAACACGTTTTTTTATTTCTAATAAACGCATCAAGTCCGATATAAATCAATGTTATATTAACCAAAAACGCTATATCTATACTTAGTGCAGACTCGAATTCCAGAATAAGATATACCGCTTACCATAACCGCATCATGTTTTAGTTAGTGCGTTTATTATAAATACCTACGTATAGTAATATAGAGTATTAAACTAAAAATGATAGCACTAACTTTACATGATGCATTTATGATAAACAAATCATTACGTATTTCTTTATAACAAACAAATAAAACGCATCAAATCTTCGAGTCGATGCGTTTATGCTAAGCCAACGGTACTTGCGGGGATGAAAGCGGGGTAAGGAAAGGGTCGCGGAGGGAAAAAACTACTCGTCCCGCCAGTAACGATATATTCTTGGAGCAGGACTCACGTGCTTCTGAGCGGGAAACTTACAGTAAGTTTTTATTGTAATATTTGATTTGAATTAGTTAGTACTTACTAGAATTGTATATATACTTAATGTAAATTACGAATTTTAATAACAATTTTACATCTTTGATAAGATATTATTATTTTTTCTTAATTATTATTAGTAGGTAGTATGTGTACCGAATAATGTCGTTTAAAGCGTCGTCGGTTGTGTATTTAAATGGAGATGTTCACATGTATGACGACATGGTTAACTGTCGTTCACGATTTGTTTTTGCAGTGACGACAGTTCGTGGGTTCGATTCCCACCCAGGACAAATATATGTGTAATGAGCACGGGTGTCTGTTCTGTGTGCATACATACATAGATATCATCACGCACATATCCCGTCCAATAAGTACAATTCATTGAACAGACTTATTTGACAGAATACTCCCCGAAGGGGTGAGCAGACACGTATTGAATACAATACGTCCACGTTTCACTAGTTTTGAATTTATGTCTGGGTGTTATTTATCTATATTATGTATGTATTTAGAAATATATAATGTACGTTTATTACTTGTCTGATCACCATTACACAAGTTGTTTATGCATAATTAGATAATTAGAGTCGGATGGCAGTGTGCATGTTCTGTTCAGGGCATTTATTAATTATTTTTTTTTTAAATGCGTATATCTCAAAAACGGTTTGTCGTAGTCAAAATCTAACAAAATTTTAGACCCCCCCTAGAACACCCCCACAGCTGCCTCACAGGCATCCAACGCACTCATCCAAAACGGTCAAGTCAGAGTTTGACTAATATTAAATATGTATGTGAACTTTAAAGAGACGTAATTGAATTCATTCACAAATAATAGAGGAGATCAGCGTTCATAGATGCTGCCGCGGCACGCTTGCCAAAAAGCGCCGAATTTTTCCAAGTTTCTGCACCCTCTTTGCTATACAAACTTCATATAATTGAAGTTTACGCGAATATCATTCACTGAAATAAAACTACTTTCACGGGTTATACCGCGGTTTTAGATTCGATTATTTTATATTGATCCGACGTCGGATCCGTTAAAAAGTAGTTTTATTTCAATGATTACGTAATGGTTTCTTTAATAGCTGAACAAATAGTAACATATGCCTGATTCCACTATAAGCTCTCACAATTCAGCTATATTTTATTATTTATTTCAGGTCGCCATGTACAGGAGAGATCATATCATAGCTTTGGCCTTAGAACGAAATAATAACCTGAATGAATCTTCATTATCAACAGATAGAGTTACAGAAAACTTAGTAACTTCGATGTATCAAGAGACATCATCACAAAGCAGATCAAGCTTCACACCTCCACTTATCACAGTTCCACATATCACACCTCCACATGTTATACCTCCCCATGTCACACCTTCCTATGTCACACCTCCCCATGTCACACCTCCACATGTTGCATCTCCTCATGTCACACCACCTACATGTCTAAATGTCACACCTCCACGTGGTACAGTTCCACATGTTACTGCTCCACAGATCCATAATACACGTTCTTCTCTGCTGTGTTACGAAAATATGCCATTCGAAGACAATGAGTTTGATTTGGTTGATCCTTATAATTGTGACTCCGATGACAGTGTAAAGGACAAAGACTATGTACCTGAAACAGTTAAAAACAATTCAAGACATTTAGTCAATATTCTAGATATGGAGGAAGTCCCTGAAGAAACTGGACCGGATAATACTTTAGAAAATGAGCCAACGACATCATCATCAACTAATGACAAAGGTTTAACCAAGTCAGGTGTACCCCGTAAGAGACGTAAATTTGACGTCCCAATGTCAGAACGATTGAAGATGAAGAAAGATAGTGATGAAGAAAAAATTTCAATCAAACCTCCATGCGATGAAAAGTGTCGTAGGAAATGTACTTCTAAGATAAATATCGAGGAGAGACAGGTTATACATGACAAATACATAAAGTTAAACTACGAATCAAAAGGGATATATATAAAAAGCATGATTGAGACATATACTCCACTCGTGAGAAAAGTTTCGAATGAAAGGAGGAGAGCTAACAGAGACAATTCACACAGATTTTATTTTGCAGTAAATGGAACAAGGATTGAGGTATGTAAAAAATACTTTTTGACCACTCTAGGCTATCATCCTAATAATAATAGACGAATCATTACTGCACTTAACAAAGAAATGGATGAACAAAAGGACAAACGGGGGAGTTATAAACGTACAGGAGTTGGTTATGTAGATAAAGATATTGTTAAGGTTCACATCCAAAACTATAATCCAATGATATCCCATTATCGTCGAGAACATGCTCCGAATAGATTTTACTTACCTAGTGATATTAATATTACAATGATGTACCAAAACTTGATCGAGAAGTACCCTGATATGAAAATATCATTTGAAACATATCGCAAAACAGTTCGAAACATGAATATATCATTTACCCACTTAGGCCATGAGGAATGCGAGGAGTGTGCTCTGTATAAGATACACAAAGATAGCTCCGAATGTAACCAAGAACCCTGCGACAAGTGTGTCCAACATGAAAAGCACAATTTTCGTTACACTACTACAAGGATAGAATACAAAAAAGATGTGGAATTATCTTTGATTGATAAAAATCATATTTATTACTCGGTCGATTTACAAAAGGTTATAATGTTACCTCGAATTGATCAATACAAAAGCGCTATATTCTGTCCAAGAATTATAGCATTCAATGAGAGTTTTGTTCCTCTTGGTAAATCGAAAGACCATGAAAATGTGCCCTATGCTGTTCTATGGAACGAAACTATTTCTGGTCGTCGTCAAGAGGACATTATATCCGCGTTCAGAACTTTTTTTGTTAGTAAACGAGACGCCAAAGAAATATTTATTTGGGCCGATAACTGTGCGGCTCAAAACAAGAATTGGGCGTTCATGTGTTTTCTTGTTCACATTGTAAATAGCGAGCTGATATCTACAGAAACTATCACAATCAAATATTTTGAACCAGGACACACGTTCATGTCAGCTGATCATTTCCATCATCAGGTGGAATTGTCAATGAAGAACAAGAAAATCTATGATTTTGAAGACTTCGTAGACGCGGTGAAAAAGTCCAATTCGAATAAAAATGTAGTAAAGACGATGTTGATATCAGATTTTTACAATTATAAAGACGTCTCATCCCAAGCCAAATTAAAAAACCTACAGCCAAGAGTATACCTAAAGGACATAATGTCTATCAAAGCTGAAAAAGGGGATTTCACAATTAAGTACAAAGAGAGTCATGAAGGTGATTGGAAAACTTTAGATTTCCTTCAGGTGAAGATAAAGAAAGATAAAACTTTCCCTGAATTTCCTAATAAGAAGTCACCGCGAGGGACCACTAAAGAAAGAAAGGAAGAAATCATATCCAAATTAGTGCCTTTGATGCCCGAAAACAGGCGACGTTTTTGGATAGATTTACCTGTGTCTAATAGCGACTCTGGTTTGGATTAAAGATGTTGTGTTTTGATTATTCATTATTTTTGATAAGTTAGTTTACAATCAGTAGGTATATAACCTACTGATTGTAAACTAACTTTACGTTATTAAGATTTTTAATTTTTATTTTAGCAACTGATACTGTGATTTTCAAGTGCCTTATAATTAAGAATAAGTGTCTATTTTATGTTTATTTTCTAAATATCAGAATTCTTTAAGACTGATTATGCCAATTGTAATTTTGATCTCAATATTTACCATTGATTAGCTTTAAAAAAAAGATAAATATAAGTGGTTGTGTTGTTAGTATAGTAATTAAAGACTTTACATTATTATTTTTTTTATATTCTATCAGACCCACCAATCTAGTAGTATGTTCTAATCATTCCCTCATCAGGAAGAAGGCCAAACTACAAACTAACCTAACTAGCATCAATTTATCTAGATCGCCATAAAACAATTATTCAGTTAATTCTCTTTTCATTAGAATAACTTATGTAAATTAAGAGATCTTACTAAACAAAAACGCATTAATAGAAGTAGTTAATGCATTTATTACAAGTAGGAGTAAGCTAGTCTGATGACATTTTACTAATGAAAAGTGCATTAAAATCTTGTACTAAGTATAATTGCATTATGTAGCATACTTAATGCGTTTATGGTTAGTATGAATAAAATAAAACCTTGCTGATTACTAACAATAAGGTTTTCTTTTTAATTATTAATATAACTAAAAGATATAAATATATAAAATTATAAAAATAGCGTAACTTACACTTTACTGCTTCTGCTAATCTAATTTTCACATCAATACCTTACTTCCTTTAGGAGTTACAGTTAAAATAAGAATAAAATATTTAAACGCGTTTTTCTCCGAAAGTGTCAAAACGTAGATAATGCGTTTTCCATAAGCACGGCAGAAATGTCCTTCCAATTTAAGAAAAAAAAATACTACTCAAAGAATCCTAGCTATCCGTAAAGTCATTTGGTCATCCATAACTGAACACATTTCTATAGACGCAAACTTCGACACTAAAGTAAACCAATTCACAGATATCATGCATTCTTAAAATCATATATTCGGAAACCACGAAAACTGCCAACCATATTTTTGTACTAGCCTTCTGGCTAGTAAAAAAATATGGTTGGCAGTTTCTAACTCTAGTTAGTAACTGTGAAGACCTTACTTTAACTTTGAAGCACAATAGTGATAACTTTGAAGATTAATAAATAATTGTACTACTTTTTTTTTCCAGCAATGTCATTACGAAGCGCAAAATTCCAAAGTAAAATTAAAGCCTTAAAGTTAAAACATGCAATAGAAAAAAAAAAGAAATGACCTTATTAATTAAGAAGTACCAATACCGCTGCAGAATTTTAATACAGAAATTAAATAAAATGAAACAAAATCAGGCATGTACTTTGACGAAAACATTGCAATACCTCGACATCGAGTTGCTCTGATGCTGCCAAAGAAACGACAACTAAACGAGTTATTTTAAAGTCCGTTGGCAATATGAAACGTAGACCTAGCTTAGAGCTTCGTAAAAAGTGCCTAAAAGACAGATTTCAGCAGAAGATTAAGCAAGGCAGTGACAGCGTCCAAGAATTAATTCAAAGATTTTATGAAGATGACATTAACAGTCGCATTGGCGCAGGAAAGAAACAATATGTAAAAAAATACGGAACACTAAAACAAAAACGGTATTTGCTGGACTCTGTTAAAAATTTGCATACTTTCTTGAAGACAATCCTAACATACGGATTAGTTATGTAACGTTTACAAGGCTACGCCCATTTTGGGTCTATTTGCCATGAGATGACAGGGAAACATGTGCATGCACGGCACATACAAATACAGGTCTACTGATTTTCGCTTTAAAGAAAAATAAAATTGTTAACATAAAGAATTATCAGGACATGCTGCACGTTCTCTGTTGTGACAACTACAACACAAAGTGTGTTAGTAGAGCTTGTGAAACTTGTAAAGACAGAGTTATACCGTACAAAGAATTTAATAATGAGGAAGAAATTGAGTACCATGAATGGTGCAGAGATAAAAAGAAAGTGGACTCCAAAGAAATAAATATAGTGAAAAAATTTACAAGGAAAATAAAGCCTAAAGACCTGATATATAAACTTGAGCATTCCTTGCCGAATTTTTTTATTCATACTGTGAACATCTTAAATCAATACCAAGCTGTTACTCTATTGATACAATCCCTTAATCATGACGAAACAATTCTCCACATGGACTTCTCAGAAAACTATAGTTACAAATTTGCTGAAGAGGTGCAGAGTCTACACTTTGGGGTTAGCCGTGGACAAGTGTCTCTCCATACCGTGGTGGCTTATCTCAAGGAAGGAAGGGAGACTATTCACCGTTGTCTTTGCACAGTCAGCGAATGCACACGGCATGATACCCCTGCAGTCTGGGCGCACTTACAGAAGACGTTAGAATTTGTGTCCGAAAAATGTCCTTATATTACCACCACACACATTTTAACAGATAGTCCGACAAGCCAATACCTTTTGGTATTGGCTTTTAATATATTTTTCATGGGTCAAAAGTACCCAAATTTGAGATTTTTCGAACCTTTAAAAATTCATATCTCTAAAAATATTAACTTTATCATGAAAAGTCATAGGACCTTTTTTATTTGTATTTCAATAAAGAATATTAAAAAAAATTGTCCGGTTGAAAAATAACAATTCCTTGCAATTGTTTAAACAATTTCGGTTTAAACAATATGGCACGGGGTTGCCCCATGGCAACATGCATTTATATCATCAGTAGGGCAATTTGAAGAGGATCACATAAACAAATTGAGGTGGAATAGTTTTCGGTACTCATGCGCCGATTCCTCCTGGACTAATATTACACAAATGTTTATGGATCTCCTACAATAACACAATAGGTAGACTGATTTAAATTAAGAGTTCAATTGTATCTTTAGCTGTATTACTAATCTGTTACGTCAGTTCTAGTGTAAGGTAATAGATACCTCATTAAATAAGACTGATAAAAGTATTCATGTAAGCAAAAGTACAAATTATTTTACCGACTCGGTAAAATGGTAAAAGGGTGGTTGAAGCTGTAAATGGCATATTCAAACAATCATTTAAATTGCTTAGACACTTTTTTAATCGTGCATCAAGGCATGCAATGACAGACTTTCGCATAGCAGCAGCTCTGATAAATAGGTTTCACTAAAGAATTAGAGACAGAGAGGATGCAGGGCAAATACTAGAAATAATAAATCGAAACATGCACATCAATAATTCTCTTGCTGATTTTGTCAATCAAAATAATTTAAATAGACGGCGAACAGATTTCCTCTCAATTAATGTAAACGTAGATAATGTATCCTTTCGGAGGCTGGAATATAGTGATTTAATTCTGATTGCATGTGGAACGTATCAATTGAAGCAAGCACGTTCTTACTATGGAGAATACATAAGAGGCGATGGTTCCTATACTATTGAGGTGTGCAGAAATACTGCCAGCAACCTACTGGAAGGTTTCCCGCTCCCTTCGGTCAACTGCAGTTTTTTGCGTGGGAAAATACAGAGCAGACACATCAGTAGAAAAACATATTTCGTTTATATATTATATGAAAATAACACTGAAGGGAGAGCCGCAATAAAACAATATTGCTGCAACTGTATGGTGGGGCGAAGAACAGTAGGTTGCTGTGCACATATTAAGACGATTATTTGGTTTTTAAGTTGGGCAAGGTATCAGGAACATATTAATCCACTTGCCCAGTTCCTTGACCATGTTTTTTTAACATTTGAATCTGAATAATAAATATTATTTTATTAAAAAACAAGTTTTATTTCATACATAACCATTAACCTGTTTCAATTAAATGTAAAAAAAATATCGAAATATACATCTTGATACAAAACTAGGTTTATATCCCCATTCTTACTGATATAAGCTATTAAATCAATAACATATTATTAACTGAACTGTTGGTTTATGAGTGGCCAAAGTCCTATAGAAATTGAACAATCCCCTTTGATGATCATAACGTACCTTTAACTTCCTATGATAATGGCTCTGTCGTAAGTTAATTTTCATTTGTTTATTTAACTGTTATATCTGTAAGGTATTGTGTCTACTTTTGTATTTAGTCATGTGGGTATGCGCAAATATTAATAAATCAGTCAGCTATCCAGCTCCGTGTTTAATTCACGTCCCATTTGGCGACGAGAAATTCGAATTCCTATTGCGAGTTAAATTGTTTTTAACAATGCCGATCGGTCGACTAGAACCATTTGTCATTAATTCGAAGCAGTGGCCGTCGTATATTCGCCGTGTCAAACAGTACATATTGAGATAAAGGATAACTTGTGTGTGCCGTTGTTAATTACGGTTGTGGGTGAAACTACATACTCGTTAATGTGCGATCTATGTGCTCCGGCGGATCCAGAAACGAAGAAATTTGACGAATTGGTACGTCTGGTGATCGATCATCTAGAACCACAGAGATCGGAGATTGCCGAGCGTCACATGTGTCGCTTACGTAGACAGCGTGTTGGGGAATCCATGACGGACTATCTCCAAGATTTAAAACATCTCGCGACCACGTGTAAATTTGGAGCAATGCTAGAAGAAAACCTTCGCGATCAATTTGTTTCGGGACTATCCAACAACGCGATGCGATCGCGTATTTTTGCTGAGGAAAATATTAAATACAAGGAGGCGGTGGAGCTGGCTCTGGCGTTAGAGGCCGCAGAGAGGCACGCGGAGGTGAGTGCGGCGACCGCCGCCGCCTCAGTCACGACCAGCAGGTGCAGGTGCAGGCGGCGACGCGGGCGAAGGCCTGCACAGGACCGACGCGGGTCGAGCACGCGGAAGCGCGCACTGGCCGGGGCGCAACGGGGTTTTGAAGTCACTATAACTCATAAATATTTTGAGAAATTCCATACACAAAATGAGGGTGATAGTGTACACGCCCTTATCGAGAGAACTGCCAAGAATAAAATGGTGTACACCCCCGAACAATGGCATGCCCATGGTATGTCATAAGGTGGGCCAAACAAGATGGAAACCCTTACTTAGTCCAGGAAATCATTACTTTAAATTTTATGAATTTCAAAGCACTGCTCCCTGGATGCAACTGGACTATAAATACAAACAGAGAACGAGTTTTCTGGTCTCAACTAAGACAGTTAGAAATATGGCCGCAATTCTCTGACAGGATACAGTATAAAACAGATTTTTGTGACCATGAGTTCAAATGCATTATTGTAAATAATGCACTAGAGACTCCCAAAACCAGATCAAGGAACCGCATAAGATTAGACAACAGTCCACTTCCAGCCCCTCTAGCAAGAACATTGACCCAAGCTTACGAGGGGAAATTATCAATACCCGAGGCTAAACTTCAGGATTTGAAGTACTTATGCCGAAATAATGTTATACCATCTGTTTATCATGACTTTTACATGAGTTTGATAGAGGGCAGCAATGAGAACCAACATGACCATTGAAGATGAAGAAGACGAAGAAGAGGAATGAAGAAGTCATGATAGAACGTCCAGAGTCCTGCTAGCAGGACTTTGCGTACTACCAGTAGGACGGAATGGTTTTAGTTATATGAGGCTTTCTGAGCCTGCCAGCAGGACGCAGTGAACTCTAATGCAAAGTGCGTCTCTTTCTGATTCAGCGAGTTTTTGAATCGTGTTTCTGCGGTCAGTCTGGCCAAAATGGCGCCGAGTATAAGACGTGGTGTCCGCGTTCGCGCCAAAGCTACATATTTCGACGAAAATGATGGCCAAAACACCTGGAGTCGCAAGCATTTTGGTGATAACTACGATACTAGTTATTGTTGGGGTATTGTAAGAAAGATAGAAAACAACGCGAGGGTGTATTGGGAAATTGACAAAAAAAATTCAACCGTGCCCGTTGGAGTTCTAATTGCTGAAACCGGACACGATAATTTATTGGAAGCAAGTACCAATGAAGAATGTAAGTACAAATATTTTTATTTTATTCATAAGTTTATGTTTTACTTAGCATTGCCATAGAAATATACGAAAATAATACTTGAATGTTGCCAGTTCGTTTCCCTTATTTGCTTAGATTGACAAAACATTGTTTTATTTGTCATTTTTGTAAATGTACTCAAATGTACATACAGTCGACAGCTTAGCAACCTATACAGTTTGACCTTGAAATTGCCCATATTGGTCGTAATAGTAGCGATTTTCAATATAATACAAAACTTAGCTAAACTTGAAGTGTGTGTGTTTTTGCGTGTTTGCGTGTGTGTGTATCGGGGTGTGTTTTTTCGTGTTTGTTTGTGTATGTGTACAAGTAATTTCAAGTTCAAATACATTGAGTGCACCCCTTTACGACTGTTGATCACTGTTTTTTTAGCTTCGTCTGAATCGGATTCTTCTTCTTCGAGCGAAGATAACGAGACTACTATTTCAGTACATCCGACTACGAGAATTTGTAGCGGTGGCACAAACTCTTCTGCTGGAAATACAACCGTTGTAAAGGGTGTTACCTGGACTTTTCGTGAAGCAATACGTTTCGATCAACGACAGCAAGGCCATTTCAAAGCTACCATGCTAGTACCACCAGGGCCCGCACAAAGTGTCAAAGATGCATTTTTTATGGTATTTCCCCGAGAGAAACTTAGTTACATAATTCATTGCACCAACTCTTCGTTTCCAGCAAGACAGAAACTGATGAACGAGAAGGAGTTATTAGCTTTTTTCGGTATATTATACGCTATGACTCTTCAAGAACTGCCAGACAGACGATCCTATTGGAATACCATCTCTGATGGTATATTTCCCCCTGCTCATTTTGGACAAAGATTTGGAATGAGTCGCCAAAGATTTGAGACTATTCTCATGGCATTGCGCTTCACACAACCCTCAGACCTTGATAGTTCTGACAAATGGCGTAACACTAGAACATTAGTAATGATGGTGAATGAGAAACTAAAAGATACCATTTGTCCTGGTTCGAAAATTACTGTAGATGAATCCATGTTCGCCTGGTATGGAAAAGGTGCGTATTTCAAAAACGGGATGCCAGCAGTTATGAAAATTAAAAGAAAACCAAAAGGGGTCGGTTGTGAAGTAAAAACGGCTTGTGATAGTAATACAAACAAAAACACTTAGATATTAAGATTTAAAAACAAATAAACAGGTATTTTGAATGTATTGTCTACTTTCTTTTGTCATAATTATTGTATACCCATGTAGACCACACGACCAAACAAGTCACTTTTGGGTACGCGACCACTGTAGGGTTAAGATGTACCGGATTGCTATTCATATTAACCTATATTGTATTTTATTGGTCTGTGATTTTACTAATTAAGTTAATTAAGTCATTAAAGGAATAACTTCTTTTAAAATGTTTTAAACAATTTGATTTTATGTGCAATTTAGTAATTGGGTGTACCTACATTATAATTATAGTCGACTGTGCTTTGGCTTTGAGAAAGTCTTTATTTTGTAACATTTAAGTATTCAGTAAGAGAGATCTCTGTAATTACTATTTATATGATTATGCGCTAGAACATAGATAAGTAGGTAGCTACACTACAAACCTACCTTCACAATTGAGTCAAATACTATTAATCTGTGATTCTGTGATCTGTGATTGTATGACATATTTGTTGCTGTAAAAGCTCGAACGAGAAGACCAACTCCCGAAAACTTACTAGTAAACCTAAGATTTTCACCTTTATGGGGTTTTACAGTAGGCAATATATTTGTTATTCATATTTAATTTAAAAAAACTGATTTTTTATATCAATGTTATCATTACGCTGTTAATAATTTTGTTTTTTTTTTATTTTAATTAGTCATTAACTAATAAATACTATTAAGATTACAAAGCAGTTGTTTTATTTTCTGCTAAACTATTGTGTACGCAACTGTACGAAACTATTAAACACGATGACGATACTATACTGGAAATTTTAGAACGTTAGCTCTTTATACTGCACGGCCGCTTTTATGTAGCCATTCAAACTTGGTCGGTTTATCGATGTTTTGCTCTTGTTCTGTTATTTTTATTATATCTCTTTAATCATTCAGTGTAATGAACTGAAATTTTACATGTGAATAGTTGCATTAATACACTAAATATTGGAATAAGTTTCATTTTGCTTTTCCTTTAAAAAGTCCTACAATCGGATGTCATAAAATATAGTTTTCCAGTCGTAGTAAATTATGCCACTGCTCATTAATTAGGTACTAAGAGCACATGAATGAAACTTGGCAGGACATTGTAGACCCTTACAAGATATAAATAAACGAGATGAGTTAGGCTCTAGAGTTCCTATTTTAAGTACTTGGACCTAATAAGCTTATTTTACTTTTACGTGTATATCTTCTGAAAGGTAGGTTTTTTTCAAATTCTGTTTTCACACACATTACACACAAATTTAAAGCAACCTGCGTAAAAAATTATAACTCTGTGCTAAACCGTTTTATATGATTTTCATCAAATTGCCAAACTTTAGCGCAGCGGCAACTTGAATATCTTGACAAATATAAGGCACACAAATTTCATTTTAACATACACATTTACCTCTCGTTACACACTTACTTACTTATTGTATGTATTTTTTTTCTTGTACGTCCATAGGAAAAAAAAAGTGCTGCTAGGAATACGTAGTCCCAGCGGAAACAGTTTTTGTTGAATATCTCCGCAATGGTTGGATGCACACATTTTTATTTACCATACACAATTACACGACGTCATACACTAAATATCTGCTAAACTGAAATTAAGAAATTCGACACTTTTCCGCTGGGACTACGCACACCTTCCTGAACACCCAGAGTTTGGAGCGCGCAAGTCCCACCACGACGTCAACGTAGAGATACGGCGGTGGTGGGGTTACTATTATAATTATTTTTACGTCTCTTGACATTTCTCGGGATCCTGGGGTCCCGGACCTTTAGAAGGCGTACGAGGGGCCAAAGCCAACTCGCAGAGGCCCGTTAGACGTTTTTAATTAAATGAGGCACCAACCGACGATTATCCCTGTATGTACTATGCAAGTGCACCCAAGGACAACCCAATTAATAATTATTAATTTAATTATTAACAACAATAATTATTATTTATCAATAATAATTATTATTAAATAATTATTTAATTTATAATTTGCTATTCATCAGAACTTGATGATCAATAAATACACAAATAGTTTACTAGAAGATAATATGGTGTTTTAATCTTATCGCATGTCACCTATCTATATGCCGGGTAGCAACTCGGTACAACCACTCCGTATATTAGCTTCGCAGACAAAATTGCTCTGTTTAGATAGTATGCAATATCACCTTTTAATTTTATTTAGAAGTAGGTACTCCTTATGTTTAAGTCTGATTTTAGTAAGTAAATTTATTTGTAAGTAAATTTTATTTGTTTAAACATGGTGTACATTGCATGCAGGATAATAATAGGATACGAAAAGTTCTAGCATGTTCAGCCGCATATCGTGGCGTACAAATTGGTAGGAAGAGATGGTGCATAAACCGTGATAACATTCATCAAAATTACATTTCATCATTAATTAATTAAAGATACAAAATCAATGTCAAAGTAGTCATTAAATAAATTGGTCAATAAAAATATGAATTACAGTCATTAAAAAAATTCAATTGCAATTTAAAAAAAAAATACAATAGATTACAATAACATGTCAAAAATACAACATTGTCATCTCAAAAGCGACGAAAAATTGTCCTCTTTCATAAACTCTGCTATACTGTAATATGCTTCTTTCAGTTAGTAAACTCTTCAATTTACTTTTAAGAGCAGATATATTTAATGCTTTCCATAATTTGGGCAATTTATTAAAAATGGTCGGAGCCATCCAAAAGATGCTCTTACGCATAAGAGTAGTTTTAGCGCCGTGAACACAGAGTTTGAAATTATCACGTCTATTCCTAGGGACAGCATCAGACAAACGCTGAAATAAATGAGAATTCGATTTAATGAACATTACTGTTTCCAGGATATATAATGAGGGTAATGTCAATATTTTACGTTCTATAAAATAAGATTTACAGCTCTCCGTCGTTTGCAGTCTAAACATCGATCTAATGCACCTTTTCTGTGCCCGAAACGCTATTTCATTGTCCGTGCTATTCCCCCAAAAGATGACTCCATATCTAAGAATTGATTCGGCTAATCCATAGTAAGCAGTAATTAGCGCATCTGTGTTGAGAACCACAGCAAGCTGTTTCAGAGCGTAGGCTGCACTACTAAATTTTTTACTAAGTCCCTCTATTGGAGGCTTCCAATTCAATTTAGAATCTATTAATAATCCCAGAAATTTTGTTGTGTCAGCTTCATTGATATTTATATTATTAAATTGAATATTAAGATTGTTGATTATTTGTGTACGTTGTCTAAAGTGCATTACGTTAGTCTTTTAAAAATTAATTATTAAATTATTATCATTTAACCAATTTATAATAGATATTAGTGAATTATTTATGTCATATTCATATGTGTTTATGTCATTACAAGCTATTGTCAAAGTGCAATCGTCAGCAAAAAGTGTCATTGGATGTTTAGTTATTTTAGGCAAGTCATTTATATACAAAGTGAACAACGGACGCCCCAATACACTGCCTTGAGGTACTCCGTATATAACTTCTCGTTCTTCTGATCTTGAAGTTTCTTCACGTTTACTTTTATTATTTATTTTACTGATTTCTGTAACTTGTTTACGATTATGAAGATACGATTTAATTAAGTCTAAAACGTTGCCTCTAACACCATAGGCTTCCAGTTTCTCTGCCAGGGAATTGTAATGGACGCAGTCAAAGGCCTGTGTCATGTCGCAGAATATGGCACAGACTGGTGTTCTCTTATCTATATTTAGCATGACATTATATAAAAAGTCATAAATAACCAAATTATAGTTTTATTTTTCCGAAATCCCTTTTGTTCGTCACTTAAAATATTATTTCTTTCTAAATAGGTATTCATTTCACCATATATGTATTTTTCGAACACTTAAGACATAACTGGTATAAGCGCGATCGGTCTGTAATTTATCATTAATTCGTGATTATCTTTCTTATAAAGCCGTTTCACTATAGACTTCTTTAATGCATCAGGAAATACACCTGCACTTATGCAAAGATTAATAATGAAACACAAATGTGTACATATTTCAAATGAAACTGCTTCCAATATTTTTGTGGCAATACCATCGTAGCCAACGCTGTTCGTTCTGTTTTGTCTAGTATAAGATTTTGTGAAGATTAGGGTCAAGGAGGGTACAGTCGCTCGGAGGGAACAGTCGCTCGAATGTCCTCTGCTAAATAGAGAAAGCGCTATAAGTCTCTTTTCTACATTAATCGGAAGCGTTCGGCACCCGATCATGTACGAACTAGTTAGTGAGCCCATCCCGCGCCATGCGGTTGTGTTGTGATGCGTTTTTGTTTACTCTGTGACAAAATTACATTTTAAGGTAAGTTTAACTTCATTTTATTCGTAACTCTTACGAGATTTGTAATTTCTTATGTTTCTGTCGAAGAGTGTGTCTAATTAACATAGTATTGGATGATTATTTAAGGACCTCAGTTTTGATGCTTGTTTCTAGTTTGATCTAAAATCCAAAATGGCGGAAGGTCAACAGTGGTTCGTGTCGGAAAAGTACACAGTAGCTCGCGAGCCACTGTGTACTTACTCTTTACATTACCTAAATTATATTGAAAATTTATTTACAGAATGCCGCGTCGTAGTAGATCACCATCAGTGCCACGAAAAATTGGAAATCATTCGTCAGAAGAAATTAAGAGTGGTCTGAACTTAATCAGGAATGGTATGTCAATCAAAAAAGCTGCTAATACCACCGGAGTTCCATTTACAACACTAAAAACATATTATAATAAAACCAAAACTTGCGACTCTCTGGAAAACCAAAGACTGGAGCCAAATTATTCAGTGAACAAAGTCTTTACTTCTGAACAAGAGAAATCCCTTAAAGATTATTTTAGCCATTGTGCCCTTTTGTTTTATGGTTTGACTGCAAAAGAGTGCCGACAAATTGCGTTCCAATGTGCAGAAATTAATAACTTAAAAATGCCGCGATCGTGGACTGAAAATCAAATGGCCGGTAAAGATTGGCTCATGGCGTTCAGGAAGAGACATGACATTACTCTCAGGAAACCAGAACCATGTAGCCTAGCCTAGGTACACAGTGGCTCGATTCATACGTAGTCACTGTGTACTCTTAGAGCCACTGTGTACTAGGGGGTACTAACCACTGTGTACAGGTCGTAGTACACAGTGGCTCGATACCCGCTTTAAAAAAAAAATAGGTCTCTGTTTTGGTGAAAGTAATAGCAAGTCTAGTTTCTATATATGAAAGTTTAACCATGAACTGTGCTTTGTGCTTGCATAAAGTATTTCTGTGATTTTTATTTTTCATGCATCAGCTTGTTGAAAAAATCCTAGCCACTGTTCCCTCCTCGACCCTACCTAAGATTTCATTATGATTATTTTTATTCTGGTTCCTCTAAGAACATCATTATGAAATAGTCAAGATAACCAAACACATGTTTTAGTAAGGAAAAATGAATCTACATTATTACCATGAGAAGACCACCAAGAAAACCTGTCCTAGTTCCAATCTGTACAAAACTTGAACCATGAAGTTTAGTCAAAAGGCCCAAATGAAACCCGTTCTTTGAAAATAATAAATCCTCTCACAAATAAAGGAGTTCTACTTCTTTGTAGTGTCTGTGGCGATCCGAACCACAACTAAATTATGATCAATGCCAAGCAGTAGTAGATATGGATAGCGGATACGGTACTGGGATTTATTAAAATATATCATGAAAATAAAAAACCTTTTGGTAGGTCCCGTTAATAAAACTTTTTTCTTTCGGATCTTTTATAAACATTCAGAATTTGCAAAGTTTTCTTGGAATAGTAGTAACAGCATACATTTGTCAACATGTACATAGTAGGCTTGGTCAATACTACCCCAAGTTATTTTTTGGATGAATAAGATGACATGGAGGTCTTATCAACAAGCCTGATGTCAAAAAAATTTGAGACAGAGTACAAATCCAGGCTTCATACTGCTACAGAGAAATTCCAAACAAAAACCCAATGCTACTAAACGCTGCAACAACAGTTGAAGGAAGAAATATTAACCCATAAAACAAACATGGAAAACCAATTACTCAATTTGATTCACTATCAAACCACAGAGAAACACCACCTTTTTAGGTAACCAGCACCCTATTTCCATACTAAGTTCTGCCGTTGATAACTCAAGAAGTGGTAACACTACTACAGCATCAATATTATCCATTTGAGATTCGAATTTGAATTTGTAGCAACCATCACTGATTTATTATATTTGAGCCTCACTACCAAAGATTTAAACACAGAGTACTTGGAACCACTGTACCTACTTTATGACCCTTTGCTTTTTTTATATAGCATTTTTTTTTTGGGTAGTTTCTTTCGGGATTTCTGGGAGTATTACGGGCGGGGAAGATCACATGGCGGGTGTAAATTTGTTTCCAAGCAATAATAAGGCGTAGTCGACGGAACCCGCGTCGCGGGCTGCTATTTCTGTGTGGTTAAAAATAAAATAACCACGAAGGGGATAAAGACCCGCCATCCCCTTCTAACCTAACCTGTCCGAATCGGGTTGCCCCAAATCCCGAGCTTGCTTCGCTCGCTCTAGCATCCTAAGGATCCTAAGTTTTCCAAGTAACAGTGGTATTGCAGCATTGCCTTTTGTTTGTACTCATGATGCACTTATTCAGTTGTCATGCTGAGTGAGAACTGTCAAACGAACAACGATCACAGAGCTGTAAAGCTGTTATCACAGAGCATGTAACTCACAGAGTACTTTTTTATATAATATACTGATCTGATGTAACTATACTATTGATAACCTGTGATCCACAGACTATGTGATCGTAGCGGCGATATGGCACTAAGGGGGGTATTACACTATCAAATATCTAGGATCCTAGATCTCTGAGTCACTGAGTCATATTTATATGATAATGTACTAAAAACATATGAATCAAATCGTCTTTGATCAAAGATTTTTGACATTTGTTGCTATATAGGATCATAGAAACAGGTCTTGCCATCTGCAAGAGGCAACTGCCTGCAGGTGACGTCTCGCCGCGACACTGGTTTCTTTGAATTTTTATGAAATACCTTCCTTATGTGAAGTAAAATTGGAATAATAGCTGCTACCTTAATGAACTCAATTATGTAGCAAATAATAATTAAGGAAAATAGAAATAATAAAGTTTTATTTATACTATTATAAGATCGTGCGTAACGAAACGTAATCGAATGTTATGAAATTTTAAGTGAAAATTCAATAATATTCAATATGGCAAGTTGCCATGCCAAAATAAATGTGAAAATTCAGTATTATTCAATATGGCAAGTTGCCATATTGAATATTATCTAAACCCACTGAAACGTCAGAAAATTTTGACAGCTCGATATTCGAAATGTGATCGGATACGCGATCCGGTGATGGATCCAAGCGCCCCGTGCCATTTCCAACTTAAAGCGTAATATCTCGCCAGCTGCTGCAGGTATACGAAAATAAAAAATACGTGTGTATAGCTGAAACTATACACAACCAACTTATCTATAATTGATATTACAACAATTAGACAAAAGTACAAAAAAAAAAGTTAAACTTGAGAATATGGGTTGATTTTGAGTAAAATATTTGTTCTACGTCATTTTTACGAAACATTTAGTAGTTTGTGTCAATAAAACCTATATCAAATTAAACTAGACTATATAAGCTTTTTTTTGATACCCATGAAAAAGTGTCCATACTGGGAAGAGAGACACATTAATAAATAATGTTTCCATGATAAACAAGTGTAGTTACTGCATCATTGTGTGACACATGTGTTAAAACGAAACAGAAATCTTTTGACGTGGTAGGGCGATTCTATCGATTTAAATCTTTGCCGCTGTCATCATTTTCATGACAGCCGTCAAGTGCGGCCACCGCTTTTCTAGGAAACCGTAGCTTTATAGCATCTAATTTTAGTGCATTATTTAAGATTGCTGACTTTTTTTTTAAAGATTTTGAATACTTATTTGATTTCAGAGAGAGTAATATATAGAGTATAATGTTTGACACAAGATTTTTGCGAAACGTAAGTACTTCCTTGTATTAAAATAATTGCACGACCCTAGACATTCTAATTATAAGTTCAAATAGCTAAGGAGATCATTTTTTGGATCAATTTTGCTGAAACATCTCTCTTCCTACCACATTCATGACCGAAAAGACTTCTCTCAGTCAATGTTGAAGTCACAGTCAAAGTTAACTAATGGAATATTTTACTCGTACCTTTGTAGATTATACAGTATGCCTGCAAAGTTTAGCCGGCATACGAAAAAGAGTACAATACTCTATATCAGAGTACGGTTGGCAACCCTAGCATTTTTGTTGTAAAACAGCAACATCTCTTCTATCATTGGTTGATGTTGGATTCGGCAGATCGGCACGGTAGCATCGAGTAGTTGTGTTGTGTGTGATAGTGAAAGAAAGAAAGAAAGAAAGAAAAATATTTTATAGTGAATGGCTGGTTGGCAACACCCCGGTATTGCTGGTAATAATAATTCTGTTCTATGGCAACACTACAACAAGCCGACCAACTGCAACGCATAAATCTCCGACCATCGGACTATTTGTATTTATTATCTGTGGCAACAAAGAACGCGTCAAAAAATAAAAAATGTCTGGTCTGTCGTTTTTATCGAGAGTTGAGTTTATTTTTAGAGAAGACTAAAGTTACATGCTCTGTGGAGAAGAGATCGGCATCTATTTATCTCACCGGCGCATTATTTAATTTTATCTTTCAATAACTTTCTCAGTGTCTCGAGGGATAATATTATTTTGTACTTACTAGAATACTAAACTTAGTTTTAATAAGTTGACGTGAAGCAGTAAACCCGACAACGGCGCGAGTAACTACAATCACAATGCAACATCTAAGGAAGTTCTTTAAGTGTGGTAATTCACCATTCACGAAGTCCAGCACATCACATCGCTTTGCTAAACCGGGAAGTAGGAACAAATTATCTCCGGTACGTATCTTCATACATTTTGCAGACTCATAACTTTTGCTTTTGAAATAGAAGTTTAGAGATCTCCAAAGCAATTTGCACAAGAAACTAAATTGCATGAAAAGCTGTACACAATAAACATACTTATTAAAGAATCTTGCGTGGATTTTACAACCAACAAAAATACAATGTAACCAAAAAAAACACAATGTAACCTACATTGTATTTTTTTTGGTTGTGATATCCACCTACCGCCACTAAAACAAACCACTGATCATGAACTTAGAACAGAACTTGTTTATTTAATTTCTATAATATTTTGAAGGTGTACAAAAATCTATATATATATAAAAGAAAGTCGTGTTTGTTACAACACTTATAACTCGAGGTCTGCTGGACCAATTTTCATGGTTTTTGATTAGTTGTATTTGTCTCCACCAATAGCAGAATACATCTTAAAAACAATGAAAAGGTAGGGTAGGTAGGGTGGGTAGGCAGGGTAGGTAGGGTAGGCAGGTAGGTGCGCCGTAATAAGTACTTAGTGCTACTCGAGCGAAGCCGGGGCGGGCAGCTAGTTATTGAGAAAAGAAAAACCATCTAAGTCTGTAATTCAAGTTATTTAAAATTAAACTAATGTTATTGATTGTTCTAACAATGATAGCATAATAATTTTTTGTTCTGTTTCAGAGAATATTCCAGTACTTCTAGTGGCGACGCTGCATAGAATTTTGTAGGTGGTTGCATTTTGTTGAGATGCAACAGAAAATTTAATGTCTGTGAAGAACTCAAGCTGCCATCACCACGAGACAGAATCATGGAGTACAAATACCTATCTGACTGTCTTCACATGGGTGCTTGCTGGTTCAAACTACCTCTTGTGAGTGTCAAGAGGTCACCTATATTTGACAGCAGCGATTCATGGAAGGTACCCAAGCTATCTACAAATTATGTTTTTTTTTTTTATGACTTTCATGTGGGTGAAGCCCCAGGACGAAGCTAGTCTCTAATAAAGTTACTAGTTCCCTTTATTTTGTAACTAGCTTCTGCCTGCGACTTTGTCCGCTAGCCTTCCTTCTAGCTGACCTTCCTCATGAATTGGGTATCTAATGCAATTTTTTTTTTTTTATTGGACTGGTAGTTCCGGAGATTACCGCTTACATACATACTTACAAACAAACAAATTTTACCTCTTTATAATATTATTACTATCCGCGCCCCGCGGTGTCACCCGCACAAGTTTCGATCCCGTGAGAATCTCGAAATAAAAAGTGCCCTATGTCCTTCTCCAGGTCATGGCCTACCCATGAGCCAAATTTCGTCTAAATCTGCATGCTTTTTTAGTGTGAAAGTGTAATAAAGAAACAAAAAAGCTTACTTTCACATTAATAATAGCTAAGAATATTAATATAGCTTGCATAAGAATTTATCCTGAACAGGGTTTGTTAACACTTTCATAGATACTTCTTGAACAGATATGATTGGACATTTCAAAACATTATTTAATACTACAAACTCATTACAGATAATATATCAACAATGTTTTATTTCAGATAGCAGAACCTCAGCTCTTCCACAACTTCTTGAACCTGCAGCAAAGTCATCGTACCTATTGCAATCTTTTCTACAAAAGAAGGGACAAGAAAATGATCAGAAAAAGAACCCCTTGGATACAAACCCAACCACGAGGAAAAGTTTTGAAAAAGAAAATAAATTGCAATCTCAATCAGTCTCGAAAAGAAAATGTTGCCTTGCACAAACATTGGGATTTAATAAGGCATTTATATTTATGATAAGTTAATAAATATAATATATAAATTCATTTATTAAAGGTAAATAACACCCATTGCCAAACATAAATGAATAGAAATCACACATGAAACATAAAATTAAATAAAATCGAACATCAAATTAAATTAAATTAGATTAAATGGAAACATAATTAATCAAATTAAATGAAATGAAATCAAATTAAAATAAATACATAATCAAAACAATTCGGGATGAACTTGGGTATTGGGCTAAAACACATAAACTAAAAAAAATATTTCAACAACAACTTGATGTTGAGATGTGAGGTTATTCGTTTTGTGACTACATTTTACAGATGACTGATGAGTGAAGTAGTTCTTTTTTGTAGTTTTTGTTTTCATGTAGTGGGCTTTGTGACGATTTTTTCGATATTCATGTGGTTTTCATCACCACCGAAAAAAGTAATTACCTGCCTTTAAGGTAGGTGAATTGGTTGCAGTACTTATATTGTAGGTGAATTGGTTGCCAAAAAGTACTTGTGTAGTGGGTGAATTGGTTACAGGAAAGTACAAATGTGGTAGGTGAATTCTCCCATCTCTAGACTACAGGAATCGAAATCATCGTGGGTTATGGCCCATGATGGCCTAACTAGCATCTGGTCATTTTCGAAGTTGGAATATTAGTTTATTTCAATAATTGTCTATACTTGTCTTCTATAATTGCCATTGCCATCCTATTCATCAATAGCTGTTTTTGTCTGCTGATGTCCATTACAGACTTTGTTCTAAATGAATTTGAGTATACATAGAATTGAGAAAAGAAGTAACTTAGGAAAGAGTCAAATAAGTCGCTGTAAACCAATGTATATAACATATGAAGGGCACAGGGGAAAAATATGCAATGTCACAAAGACAATGAACTGAGAAATAAATTGCTAAATTAATATTTTGATCCTTGAAAAAAGGTACAATAAAGTTTCAAATAGAAGGAAAATATATTTATTTATAAAGAAAATATATTTGTTTCTGTTGTGTAGTAAAAAAAAACCTTTTCATTCTTATGTTTATTGAGTTAGCACAGGAAAACAGATCGAAGTCAGAAAATACAGGCAAATAATATGCAATGTCCATGAAATATTTATTGTTTAATTATCAATATATTTTATCAGTGAGAAGTATTGCTTAGCTTTTGGTCCACAAAACTTTGACAGGGCCTGGATATCCATAAATTTTGCCTTTGAAACTGGAAGGCTGTCTTCATAGGATTGATCGGGCAGTACAAACTCACCAGCACTATGAGAGTCATTATGGGATTTCAACTTTTTTTTTAGGTGCCATGAGAATAGATGACGTCCAAGAGGAATTGTAATGTTCTCTGTGAAAAATCAATCTTGGATGATCCTTTTCAACCCTGATTTCTCTTATGGGTCGAGATAAAAACGGACATGTCTTCTTATACATTGGGGATAGAAAGGTTGTCCATTTTCTGACAAGCGGTTGATCAACTTCAATCACATTAAAGGGGCATGGCTTCTGTCTAGCTTCACGAATCACTTTTACCCACTCATCAGGCGTCTCACAAGGTGATTTCTGGTTTATGCAACCCATATTTCTGTCACATTCTAAATATGAGTGCCCGCGAATGGGAAATATGATTTTAATCACATCCAAGCGTTTTGCACAGTGTACAACATAGTGTATGAAACGAAACACAGTATAATTCTTATTTTGCCCACCGCAGGAATCACAAAATATCACTAGTTCTCGAGTATTTTTATCAAGCATGTTAAATATATAGTGATGGAGAAATGAACAAACTTCGTCAGATCCTTTTTTTGCTATAGTTTCTGGGTAGCAGAAGAAATATGATTTGGATGTAGATAGTTCATGGATGTTAAAAAGATTTAAGGTTAGTTGTCTTTTATAATAAACGTCATTTGTAGTAATGTTTGGTATACTTAAATTTTTTTGAAAGTCCATTGCAATAGCTTCCTTTCGAGAAGATGACTGACATTGAATTCTAGTTTCTCTTTTTCGTTTATAGAAAACATTAGCCTTCAATTTATGTAACTTATTCTCAGTTTCTAACTTTTTTATTTCTTTTTCAATGTCACCTTTTTCGAGCTCGGAAGCATTCTTTAGATTTATTGTGAGAGCTTTTGCCTTAGCCAGAAATTCATCACAAGTACTGCAGATCACTTCTTGGATATCCAAATCCTATGTTAAAATGATTAAGGTCAATGTGGGGAAGACCGGCATAGTTTTTAAATAGTTAACTTTCATTGGAACTAACTAATGGAACTATGCATTCTAGGATATCTCTTGATAGTTACAAATGATGAAAATATTATCTTGAATATTCTAAAAACACTTGTATTGCTTTAATGTCAAATATCACTTAAATAGAGCATTTTTTTTCGTAAATCGACGATTATACGGACTTGCCTTGCTCTTTAAGGTAAGTCCGTCTAGTAGTCATTTTACACCAGATTTGATAGATTACATGATGGAAACATTTTATTTCGATAAAGTAATGAATGGCATTGAAATATGTGCCTTACAGTCGTACTTATAAGGCTGCAATTAATTTAAATAGCTAAATTTCTCATACTTGAGGCAAGACCAAGAAGAACTAGACCAAGATATATTTGTGTGATGGGGCTGTAAACATTTTCGATAAAATAAAATAAAAATATACATTCTGAACCATGATTTATTTTGTTACAAAGCAATTACTAACTGCTAATAATTAATGTATCCGACATGACGAGAAATCGAGATTTTATTTAGTACGGATTCAATTGTTTATTGCACATAGATAAGTCAAAAAGCAGTTGAATCCGTCCAAAATAAAATCATGATTCGTCATGCCGGATATACTTATGTGAGAATAAACCGATAGAGTCTGGCAAACGAAAGTTGATCCTGAAAACACGCGCGAAATTTAAAAAATATATACTGTTTATCCTCGTACATAGTGCGTTAACACGTGTTGACACTTGACATTTTATTTTATTTAAATGAAATTAAATTTCTATTATCAACACGTGTTATCGCACTATGTACAGGGATAAACAGTCTTGTTTTTTTAAAATTTCGCGCGTGTTTTCTGGATCAACTTTCGTTTACCAGACACTAGTTATTATTTTCTTACAAAAAGATACAAAAATAAACAGTCTTCTTACTGATTTATGTAAAATTAAATTATTAAAAGATATTTGGTTGTAATTTACCAGTTATATAGCTTTAATTTCTTACAAAAAGTTAACGAATCACTAAAGTGTTACATTTTTTTTAATAATAAGAATAATGTTATTATTTATCCGAATTATTCTCTATAAAATCCTTAAAGTACGTAAACAACAAAAACAATGCAATCTTTTCCCTTAATCATGCACACAGCCGTAAATTTAACAAATCACTAAAATCAGTCTTATTTGTTTTATTAAAAATAAGAAAATATAGTTACCAGAATGATTCTCTATGAAATCCGTAAAGTACTACAAGTAGTAGTCTTTAATCACACAAACCCGTAAATTTAGCCGAAATAGAAAGACAAACTGATAATAAAAAACAATATTACATAATTATTGACTACAAGGTATATTTTTATTTAAAAATATACCTTATCTTCAATATTACATAAGTAATATTGATTTGCATTCACAGTCTCTATTTCAATTTTTTTAACTATCGACACTGGGTACATCATCACGATCTTTTCTCTTTGTCATACTAAAAACTAGTTGTGGTTTCTTAACAGTTTTTAAGAAATCTATGGAATAGTATGTTTCGTCATCCACTACTTTGATTTTCTCGATAAATCCAATGTAATAGTTCCACTTTTGTCTCATACGGTATCTCACAAGCACGGAATCATTGATACTGTAAGTTTGCTGTAAAATGTCATTGTCACTAGGATTATTAATTTTATCAGAAACAATAGTTATGGAGTCGGATGATGGCAGGCGGTTTCTTTTCAATGACTTTCCTGTTGAAGTAGTTGGACCAGAAAATGAAGTAAATCCTTTTGATGTTGTATCTACATGAGATGCAGGAACGGAATATTCTTTGTCATTTTCAGGATCACTTAACGTGGTAGCAAATTCACCGTCAGGTGTTGTATCGTTGGAAGATGTTTTTCTTTGTGTTTTTTTTATTTTTTTCTTGCTTGGGTTAATTTTCCCTGGTTGGTTTTTGCTCATGGTCGTATTTTTCTTTCTTTGCAGTTCTTTTTTTATTCTTTCTGGAGGTATTGTTTGTCGTTCACCTGTTCCGTTATGCTGTAAGTTGTCATTGTTGCTAGTATTTTCTTGATGCACAACGCTAAATATATTAACCCTTAACTTGGCAGGAAGTAAAAAACTTGAAAAAATGTACTTTATTGATATATTTGGCCTTAATTATGATTAAAAGACACGAAAAAAATTAAAATAAAAATCTAGATGTCCTGGTTTCGAGAAAATCTATGTACATCACAATGTACACTGCCAATTATGGCGAAATGTTGACATTGTATTGTTTGTACATTGTGGTGCACATTGCCAGGTTGATAATGAAATACATTTTTAATATTTATTATCTATTTATTTGAATGAAAACGAGAAAATACAAAAAAAACTTAATTATTTTGTGTGAAAATTACGGAAGCAATTACGCTTTTGTTTTCCCACAACAAAACATAAATGTACGTTACATTTTATACAGAAGACAGTTGTCCTACCACTTTTGCAATACTTGCAACGCATTGTTTCATCCCCTGCTTCTGGGAGATGACCCTTATCATCGAATCGGACGCTGTCTGTTGGACGAACAGAGACTGGTTTATGGATTTTTAGATCCTCGCCTATGTCTTCTGTGACGTTTATATTTTTTACTGTTCTATTTGATTTAGTCAATCCTTCGAACAGTTGAAATCTAAAATCCTTCAACATAATATTTTTTCCATCCCGTCTATGCAAAAGCCAAGCGTTATTGATACACATGTCAATAAGTTGTGAAAATATTCCCAGGTACCAACGATGACTTTTGAAGGGGATAGAACCCCCTTCAAAAGTCATCGTTGGTACCTGGGAATATTTTCACAACTTATTGACATGTGTATAAAGATATTAACATGTCCGCCAAATCCACCCCTCCCATGTGTTTATTGTAATGTTTTACAATTTGAGGACATTCTACGTGTACCTTCTTTTTCTCATCTTTATCGTAATGCTTGATAGTTTCGATAGGGTGCGAGTCTATATACGAGCTAATAAGTGTAACGACCTTATTGTCGTTCCACTTTACCACCGCCAGCTTATTTTTATTACAGACAGCTTGAGCGCTAGAACCACGTTTCTTCTTCTTCATTTGTTGGTCAGTTGGCAATAACTCCTGACAGCCTCGTAGACGATTAGTCCTTATAGTACCGAGACTTAGAATCCCGTACTCTTCACGCAGTATATACGTTAGTTCAGGTGACATAAAAAATTTATCAGCGTAAACAATGGCCGGTTTTTGCGTTATAGTTTTGCACAATGCAATCACTACCTTGCCCCCCAAACCAATTGAAACTTCGTTGTGCCTAAATTTCAGTCCACGAAAGGTGTCATCGCCACCATAAAGAAGAAAATCGTATATAATACCCGAGACTCCCGCACGCACGAAATTCTTGAAACCCCATTTTTTAGGTTTCATTTTTACATACTGCTTTCTTTTACCTGCTTTACGACCTTTATAAGGTATCATCATCTCGTCAATCGAATATTTTCCTTCTTCTTCGACTTTCAAAAAGTTTTGTCGTATTCTTTCCATAACGGGACGAATTTTGAAGTAACGGTCTGAGTCTTCTAAGGTGTTATCAGCAAAGTGAATATACCGACGTATTTGTTGATATCTTTTGAGAGGCATAAGATCAGCTATGAGAGGGTATCTTGTCCTTTTAGCCCAATAATCTGTATAGGCTGGCATCTGCACTATACCCATCAACATTTGGATGGCTAAGAAGTTCTTTATTGTCTTGTTCTTTAGTGACGTGCCATATAAACTAGTGATGTACTTAATGTTTCCCAACACTCCTCCTCAAATTTAACTTAAAACAACATATTAAATTTGCCTATGGAACATGAGTACTTTAAACAAGAAAAATAAATTTAACTTACAACAAATTACTATTTAGTTCTTTGTTTTACAAAATTTTATAACGATTTTTATCTTACTTAGTGACTTTTAAACTCTAATGTCACCTTTAGGCACTCCTAATAAAATAAAATAAAATAAGAAATTAACTCATACATTGGTTAACAAAGTTTACAAACTTTTCTTTACACAGACTTTTAGTCAATAAGTCTGCTAAATTATTATTAGAATTTACATACTCTATTGAGATGATGCTTCTTTCTACAAGGTCTTTAAGAAAATGGGCTCTTATATCTATATGTTTGGTTCGCTTAGAATTTTCATAACTTTTAGACATAGAGATGGCACCTATATTATCAACAAGTAATAAAGCATCACAGTTCTCATTAAGGTGTTTGCTCAAGCCCTTAAGGTTTACCAACTCTTGAGCGGTGGCAGCAGCGGCTATGTACTCAGATTCTGCTGTCGACAAAGCAACACATGACTGTTTCTTCGAGAACCAGGCTATGGGATTTACTCCATGTAGGATTATGCCTCCACTTACGCTCTTTCTGTCACTTCTATCACCAGCCCAATCCGAATCTGAGTATCCATATAAGTTTGAATCTTCCATTTTTCTAAAAACAAGCCCTTTGTCCTTAGTCTCCTTAAGATAGCGCAGAACTCTTTTTCCAGCCTTCCATAGACTCTCATTCGGCTTATACAGATATCTACTGAGATATGATACAACAAATGTCAAATCCGGTCGTGATGTCACTGTCAGGTATATTAAACATCCTATTAATTCACGGTAAGGCACATCCAGTATTTCATCGTCTTCATTAACTTGTATGTTATATTGTATTTCCATTGGTGTCTTTATTCCTTTACAGTCGGTCATATTAAATCTCTTAAGTATCTTTTCTGTCATGGTTTCTTGTTTTATTATCAAGGTGTTGTTATTTCGTTCAATTTCCATGCCAATAAATTTTCTTACTTCGCCTAAATATTTAGCATTAAATTCGGTCTTCAGAGCAGTTATGGTATCTTGTAACTGTTCTCCTGCCTCTCTAGGAGGTATACGAAGATCCGACATCCTATTGCAAATAAATGTAGACTGTTTTCCAGTGCTCTTGAAGTCTACTGTGCCATCTACCATCTTAGGTATGTGTTTTTGCAACTTGTTAAGATACGGACTCATTAACGCGATATCATCGCGGAGATTGTCCGTAGTATAGTTAGCAGGCATTATCTCGTCTGCATTCTGCAAAAGATGATTGTGCCAAATGACACCTGGTATCGGGTTGTTCTCTATAAAACGGCGTCGATACCGTTCTGGAGTAGCTGGATTAGCTAGTGCTTCGACTGTTCTTCGCAGTGAAGAATACAAAACATTTTGTGCCTGAGGGATAAATCTACCTCTGTCATCGTTTTCGGCTCTCGCAACGGCAGGAATGTATACTCCCTCATCATAACTGACGATGCCGACTGCGTTGATTAGCCGTTTTATTGGCTCCGGCGCAATTGTCACAGTTTGTGCGACATGTAGCAAATCTGCATTAACTTGGTAATTGTAAACCAAATCAGTATCTCGGGCTGGCAACGGGTATGCTGTTTTCAAACTCTGAAGCTTGGCTTCGAGGACAGCTAGGTACACACGGTACTGCGCGTATACGCTTGGTACCAGTATTTCGTGGTACGATACAGCGATGAAATTTAGATGACACAAACCAAAACCAATTCCTCGTGTTGATATGGATAGCGTGATGGTCTTTAGGTTATGGTTCTCTCCAATTCTTGCGAGTAAGTCATCTCCCGATTTCGCACCGGGATGTAACGTCGATTTTATCATGGCATCAATGCCAATGGTTGTTTTCGCACCTTCTACTCTTCTTTTGTTCTCGACTCTCGCTGCTTGAAACCCTTGCCTGGAGCGTGTTTGTCCGCGTCCTCTTCGTGGTGGACGTGATGCTCCTCTATTATTAGGCGGAAACAAGTTTCCGTAGCCTTCATATACATTGTAACGTTGGCGATTACCGCCGGTAAGATTAATATTATCAAAATCCATCTTAATGATGAAGTTTGATTTCTCGGGACTGGAATCAGCACCCGTGCCATATAAACTAGTGATGTACTTAATGTTTCCCAACAGCAACATGTCGTCAGTCGGCATAAATTCGATACAATTCTTAGATTTACTTTCTTTTACAGCATCGCAAGAAAGTATCAAGGAATCAATGGAGCGAGTTGCAAGTTTATTTCTTAGTTTTGTTTTTGCCAAGTTTACTTTGCTGAATACTCTTTCACAATCAGCGTTTGCGTGAGGTAAAACAAGGCAATCAAGAGCAAATTTGGCGATTTTTTTAAACGGATAGTTTTCAGTCATATCACACCAAGCGCTTAGTTTCGCCCAAAACACGTCTGGTCTTTTTTCCATCTTTATATTTTCATCAAACTCGATTAGTGGCAGTGTACGCCATTGGTCGTCAAGAATTTGCAATAAAATAATGTCTTCTATGTAAGGAGCAAATACGAGCACCTCTTGGTATAAAATATTGATATCTAACCAATACATCGATGCTTAAATTCAAAAGGGCCACAAGTCGAAAAGTCATTTTTTTACAGGAGAGCCGGTCAAAGTTTTGTTATCGGTTTTTGTTTATTATTTTTATTAATCTACGTTGTATACAGGGTTACTGGTAATTCGACGTATATCCGGTAGGGGCTGATAAGGGGGCCAAAATGCAACAAATTGAACCCCCCATATGTATGGCCGAAATTCAATAGTTTTCGAGATATTAGAATTTTAAGGGTTTTTCGATATTTACCCAAAATTTTACATTTCATTCCAAATTAAAAAAAAACTACATATTTGAATGGGTACCATTAAGAATGATGTTGTAGCTGGCACTTCAATTAAGCTATGGACATAATTAAAACTACTTAATTTAACAAAATAATGAAAATAATGAGCGATATAAGAATAATATCTTACCAATATTTTCATTTTACGCTTCAAAAATGTTGTCTCGTCACAAAAATTTCTATTACATTAATCGTACAAATAACTAAAACAACTTGCTTATCCTGTAAGCTTTCCAGAAAGCTATAAAAGTCAATTTTAAAATACATAATTCGTGCCAAGGCATGTGTTTGAATCGGCGCGGGGAGAGAAAGGGTCATTTGTATTTGTATGAAATAAAATGCATAAAAAAATGTACATCAAATTTTATTACAAATTTTACACATCTTGTTCAAAATGAGCCCCTCGATTACGAATGCAGGTTCGAATTCTCTTCCTAACTTCGGTTTTCGACACTCTTGATGTGAACGTTGTTCTCATCTGTTGCGCCGCGTTTATTATTCGCTGTCGAAGTTCTTCGACTGAATTTATTGGGGTCACATAAACTAATGCCTTCATATGACCCCAAACGTAAAAATCAAGTGGTGTGATATCAGGGCTTCGTGCTGGCCACGGAATTGGCCCTCCCCTCCCAATCCATCGGTTTGGATATCTCTCGTCTAGCCACTGTCGGACAGTAATCCGGTAATGTGCTGGGCAACCATCATGTTGAAACATGAGGTTGTTTTTTATTTCTTCGGGAACATCCGCCAACAAATCGTCTAGGTTGTTTCTCAAAAACTCCTCGTAATTTTCGCCGTTCAAATTTTGGGGCAAGAAATGAGGGCCCACCAAATAATTATCAACGACACCCATCCATACGTTCAGGGAAAATCTCATTTGCGACGCAGTTTCTTTTAGTTTTTTTGGATTCCTGCCTGCTTTAGGTGCCCAAAAATGTAAGTTATGGTAATTCGTTATTCCATCCCGGTCAAACTTTGACTCGTCAGTCCACAAAATATTTCTTAGGAAATGTTCCTGGTCAGCGTCAGCGTTTAACATAAACCGAGAAAATTCGAGTCGCCTGGCAGGATCTCCCTCGTGCAATGTTTGAACAGGTTGATAATGGTACGGGTGTCTACCTGATAGATGTACTACCGACCACACTTTCCACTGGGACATACCGAGCTGTCTTGCAACAATGTTCGTTGAGATGTTTGGGTCATCAATAAAACACTGAAGAATGGTGTCCTCTTCGTCAGCCGTGTACCGTCGAGGTCTGCCAGCGTTGAATTGTGCTCTTTGAACACTGCCAGTTTCAGACAATCGTCGATAGGTGCTCCCGAAAACAGTAACGTGGGGAAGTCGACGATCGGGAAAGCGGCGTTGGTATTCTCGCCGAGCCGCAGCCGCGTTTCCATCGGCAAAACCATAAGAAAACATTATGTCTGCGTATTCGTTATTAGGATACGAAGCCATGTTATCCGAAATAACAATGATAACAAAAAGAATAACAAGAGAAACAAGAATTAACAATAATGATCGATAACAAATTAACGGGATGAGAGATTGGTAGCAAGATAACAACACACGTGCTTGCGCAGCGGAGAGTCAAAACTTACTAAGGAAGGCGACGCGAGCGCAGCAGACGCCGTGTACTCCCCCGCCCGCACACCCCGCCCTCACACCCCGCCCCAAAAATCGGTTGTTTTAGCGAGGATCATAAACTAAAAACACAGATAATTTCTCTCCCCGCGCCGGTTCAAACACATGCCATGCCACGAATTATGTATTTTAAAATTGACTTTTATACCTTTCTGGAAAGCTTACAGGATAAGCAAGTTGTTTTAGTTATTTGTACGATTAATGTCATATAAATTTTTGTGACGAGACAAAATTTTTGAAGCGTAAAATGAAAATATTGGTAAGATATTATTCTTATATCGCTCATTATTTTCATTATTTTGTTAAATTAAGTAGTTTTAATTATGTCCATAGCTTAATTGAAGTGCCAGCTACAACATCATTCTTAATGGTACCCATTCAAATATGTAGTTTTTTTTTAATTTGGAATGAAATGTCAAATTTTGGGTAAATATCGAAAAACCCTTAAAATTCTAATATCTCGAAAACTATTGAATTTCGGCCATACATATGGGGGGTTCAATTTGTTGCATTTTGGCCCCCTTATCAGCCCCTGCCGGATATACGTCGAATTACCAGTAACCCTGTATATGTGTTAGATATACATCGATGTATATTTTAAGCCTCTATTTGTCTGTAACTTGATATTTCCTATAAGTTTTACCTAGTTAATAAAAACAATCACATAAGTCCATTTTGATTATAAAAAAACATATTTAATGTTTATGAATTTTATAAATAAAAAGCCACAACTCAAACAGAAAATAAGTTTTATTGTTTCTTTTCGTACAACGTTTTTTGTTTATAATGTTAGTTATTGTTTATAACTAAATGGTAGCTTATTAGCAAAAAAACAACCATAAAAAGATACATAGCAAATAAAAAACGTACATTTTTAAATGTACTTTAAGAGCTAATATCAAGATATCCAACATTTTGAGTGGATTGTGTAATATCGACACCTAACCATGTCACATACAAAACAAAACTTAAAATTACATCAGCTTCTAAAGAAAAAAATGTACATAAGTAAGTTAACAAAACACAAATTGCTTATAAATCTCTAGCACACCATGTTAACAAATTATTAAAATGTTTATTTTCGTATCTAAATTAAATCTTCTCTTAAAATAAATCACAAATTAAAAGCTTTTAAAATAAATAACAAATTAAATCTTCTCTTAAAATAAATCACAAATTAAATTAAAAACTTTTAACTAACATTTCAAATTATTACTCTACTGAAATCAGTCTATGGATTTCAATCAGTCTAAGCAAATCCTGGTGTTAGTAATTAAATCAACTTATTATTATTTGAGGAAACTTAAATTAAAGATTTGTATAAAAAGTTTTATAATACCTTGGGATCACATTCTTTTCAATTAGGTTTAAAATGCCTTGTTTTTTTGCTGCGGCAATTTGTAGCTTATTGGCATAGAGTTTTTTTACAGTTCGAAGTGGAGTTCTAGGTGAATTTTGCCTTCTATTCAATGTGGTAACTTGAGTAAACTCGGCGTCTTCGTAGGAAGTTTTATACAAAAACATGTTTTTAAGCTCTGTCAGTTTTAATAACTTTAAGATCTGCCCATTTCACCTTGTCTCCATTTTCATTGGTAGTGTAGTTGCCAATAGCCAGCGATTTTAAATTCATTAAACTCTCATGTGTAAGTTCCGTTACTATAAACGGTGCTCCTTTCTTCTTGGCTGTTTTAATCAAGGTGATGTACTGATCAGGTACATAAATTGGCGAAGATTTTAGTGCACTATTGATATTCCTCTTCATGATGGAGTGAAAAGCATCCCCCTCATTTTGAGTGTGTCCTTTAATTAAAAATTTATGGGTTATGCTTTTAATTTTTGGAAACTCGTTTACGGCGTACTGGTACATTGCCAACATAAATTAGTTTTTTTGCTGGCCGCAACAGTTATCGCTGTAAAAGACGATGTCAAAATCTTTGGTGGCTTTATCGTTTAAGCTTTTTAAATACATGAAAACGCACGAGCCTATTTCGTTTGCTCCACGGCCTCCTTCTCCTTCATGCCACACAAAACATGTAGTGTTTTTAGTGCCAAGCTCAGTAATGGTAAAATTTAACAAATTCAGCTTTGAGATGTAATAGAAGCTTGACACTTCACCTCGTGGACAAGGCATCACCGCTTGTAAGTCGTAGACTGCGGCCACAAAGTTTTTCCCTTAGATTTCTGTAAAAAGATTTTAAACATTATGCCGTTGTGATCCGAGCTCGTGAGTCCCTCGTCAACCCTCCAGTCGTCCAAGATATCATTGGAGCAAGCAGTAATAATGTCCACGTGACTGCTGTATCTTTTAGCTCCTCGGATGGTGTCGAAGGTCGGAATATTCCCCCGGTTTAGTATGTTCAGGTTTAGCTGGCCGAGAGTACCTGCTATCTCTTCCCCCCTAAGGTCAGCCTTCGAGCTGCCCCACCATATGCTCTTAGCATTGGCGTCCCCTCCAACGATTAGTTTTTTGGAACCAACTACGAGCTCTATTTCTTTAAGGTGTTCTAAATATCGCTCGATTGGCTGGTCTGGCTCAAAGTAAAAGGAGACAAGCGTGATTTCCCAGGCACTGGTCTGGATTTCCACCACTGCGATGTTATTTGTGGTGAGTTTTGGGTACTGTTTGACTGTGAAGTCGCTGTTAAAGACAGCTATTGCCGCTTTGACAGTCCCATCTTCTGTGCCAGTGTTCTGGAAGATCCTCACGCCCCTGTGACTTCTCATTACTTTCGCTCCGGCCACGTATGGTTCCTGAAGAAGCGCCACCGCTATCCCGCGCTTCGTAGCTTCTGTTAGAAGCTCGTTGGTAGCTAATTTTTTTTTCGTTGGAGGTTTGCCTGTGCTATACTATATTGGAAATTGTCTACAGGGGTTCCCTTAACAATACGCCACGGTTGACCTTTTTTTTTTTGAGGGTGGGAAATTATCAAATAACTTCTCCCGCTCTGGGTGGAGCGGGAGGGCGTGTCAGACTTTTACTGACTAAAACCCACCCGTGTTCCTTCCGTTGCCTCTGTGCCGGGGTCGCGATATCCCTTTCAGACAAACCCGCAACCCCGGCAGGCATTGGCCCTTCCGGACCCCGTCAGTTGGTGCTGACATCTCTTTGAGGCGCGCGTGGAACACAACGCGCCTGGTCCCTATCGGACGGCGAGCTACCCATTGCTCACCGTCCGCAAGCCCGCGCCTACGGTGGCCGGAAGTCGGCTCGCGACTCCCGACGCCCGGGGCGTCTCCTGCGGCGACTAGGGGCGCGAGGGCGCGACTCCTGCCTCTCCCTCGCGCGCTCCGCCTCCTCCTTCGCGAGCATTACTGCTTCGCTCCTTTTTTGAAAAAAAAATTTTCAAAATACATAAAAAATATATTAAAAATCTATTAAAAATCTATAAAAAATATATAAAATATATATCGTAAATATATTTTTAATAACAAACTTTTGGCCGATTTTCATAATATATAAATATATTTTTAATAACAAACTTTTGGCCGATTTTCATATATATTTTATACATTTTTAATAGATTTTTAATATATTTTTTATGTATTTTGAAAATTTTTTTTTCATGGGATTAACTAAATTTGTTTGTGCAAAATTAAGGAGATTATTATTTTTTTATCTCGTACTAAAATATCATTTAATTTCAATCTTTAGGTTATGTTACGTTAAGCATACTATTTTTTAAAGAAAATATTACGATTTTTATGTTTGAGTTGATTGATACAGATAAAAATAGAGATAGTATTTACCTTCCTATGCAGATTCGAAAAGTTTTTTTGTTTTTTTAAGTAAACTTGTCACAATTATCTTCAAGAAACTCAGCGTGCACGTGTATTTTTATAAACGATGTTGTATACTGTACTGTATTTCGAATACTGGTTAGGCTAACGGTTGTAACAGCTGCTACGAAATATATAGTATATGTATAATAGTAGGTATGTATGTAGTAAGACCCAGACCCGCCTAGCCCCTTCCCCACTTCTCCACGAAATACCTTTTGATGGGCTACAATTTTTCGTAGGTCACTCAGGTATATCTACTCAGGTATATATAATTTATCTTAAAATAGTTATAAATAGGAATCTACGCATATAATTTAAAGAAGATTCGACAACTTTCTCCAAATATTGTAGATGTCTTATTAAATATTAATTTTATTAACTTATTTGTTTGTTAATTATAGTAGTATATTTTTATTTGCAATTTTTTTGTTATCAATGTCACATGTAATCTAACGTTTTTCGAGTAATTAAAGTGTAAATTTTAATAAATAGCTCAAAATTATTTATAATAATTTAAAAAAAAAAATCGAATTCAAGTTTTTTTTGAATTTTTTCATTTTCTGAGAAGATTTACTGTAGTAACATATTTTTTTTTTTTCACTTTCGGAAAGTAGAGATTTCAACAAACAGAAACCATACCAACTTTTTGAAAAAAGCTGATATTTTGACGGGTGAATTTTCGATTGAAAATTAGGGTGTTTTTTCGATATTAATTCAAAATAAGGTGAAAAAATAAATATTTTTAATCAAATAAATTACAGCGTATTTGGGACATAAAAAGGTAAGTTTTCACCAAATTTCGTTAAAAAAAAAAAAAAATTGTAAAAGATAAAAATAAAAAACCAAAAACTTGGTTTTTTGAATTTTTCACATTAATTTTGAGGTTATGTGAAAAAAGTGTAAATACAAAAGTTTTAGATCTTTTTATTACCAACAACTTTGCCATTTGACTTTTTTCGATAGGACTTTTAGTTTTGCCGGAAATCGAGAAAAACCGTTTTTTACCCTTAAAAACTCACCCCCATCCCCTTCCCGACCTCAGATCGCCCGTAAATTATTTTTCCTTTCATTTTTATAATATTTCCCTCCTTTTCTAATGGGTTTCATCCTACTATTATTTTTTTTCACTTTTTATTATTTTTAAAGGCTTCTACCCTGGTCTATTATGGCAAGCTCACCAGAACCCGAAAACCCCCCTTCATCGGACACCCGCCGCCCTGTTTTTAAGAGAGACCGAACACTGAAATTGTTTTTAAAAAGGTTGGCGATATCTTTAGGTTCACTCAGACCCGCCACACTCGCAGGGAGACTCGGCTTGGCCTTTAATTTATTCGTTGTTTTCCAAAATTTAGAAAAATCTTTTTTAGTATGACTTTTTGCCAAAATATCTAATTTAATCTGTTGTTGATTGTTTTGAACAAAGAGAATTGCTCAGTTTGTTAGGGTGATCTGGCTAAGCGTGGACAAGATCTTTATTATTAAAAGACTTGCATTATAAAAACTACTTACCTATAGGAAAGTAAATATTATAATAAAGTTGTAGCAAGATGCAAGAATATGCTTCAACTGCCATGTGAAAAATTGAAATCTTGCCGGGTAAAATCTTTGCATTACCTATGCGTATTCTTTTCTATAATATATTATTTGCCAATAGTATTTTGATATAATCTGATTATTTACACATATAGGGTTGTATTAAGTGGTTATAAAATAAAACTATTAATTTTTATTTGTTATTTTGACTTTATTCAGAGTCATAAACTATTAAAATAGTGTCTAAAAACTGGGCTGGCGGTGTTACATTATTTTCGTGCCTAGCCCAGCTTAAATACCAAACAATGGTCATTACGTGAGCACAGCAACCCACCGTTCTTCGGCCAACAAGGCAATTGCAACAATATTCTTTTATAGCGTCTCTGCCCTGCAGATCATTATTATATAATATATATACGAAATATATTTTTCGGCTTATGTGCCTGCTTTGTATTTTTCCTCTTAAAAGAGTGCAATTGCCTGTCGTGGGTAGTCCTTCCAGTAGGTTGCTGTCTCTCTCCGTGCACACTTCAATTGTATAAGAACCGTCATTCCTTATATGTTCTCCATAGTATGATCTCGCTTGTTTTAATTGGTATGTACCACAACTAAATAATATTAATTCACTGTATGTCATTCTTGGGAATGATACATTATTTATGCTTACATTTATGTTTAAAAACTGTGCACGTCTTCTATTTAAATTATTTTCAATAACATAATCAGCAAGAGCATTGTTTAGGTACATTCTTTCATTCACAATTTCTAAGATTTGGCCTGCATCTTCTCTATTACTGTATCTTTGGTGAAACTTATTTATCAATGCGGCAGCCACCCTGAAATCTATTATTGCATGCTTAGATGCTAAGTTAAAAAATTCCTGTCTAAATATTTTAAAAGAATGTTTAAATATACCATTGACACATTCTACCACCCATCTACATATTGTCACAGACCTAGATTTATTTGCTGCCAACGTTGATAATTGAGTTTCACCTTCTTGTAAAGATGCAGGCATATGTGTGGAGTAATTGCATGATTGTAAAAGAGGCACACAGTCTCTAAAACCCCTATCCAGTATAAAGACATCTCCTGCGTGAAAGTATTGCCGCAATGTATTTGATTCATTGCTGAATTCATGTTGCATAATATTAGCATCAGATGTCGTTGCTGGATAGGGGCCTAATACATCTATAATGTATCCATCGGTACATACCATTAGGAATGGCTTCATGAGGTTCCTATACTTGTGCAACGAGTAAGTATTTTTTTGATACAAATAGTTTGAACTCTTTTGAACATATAAATATGTACCATCAATTATAATAATTGGATTCCTGCCATTTCCACCAAACAAACCATTAGGTAAGGTGCATTGGGGCAATTCCGATAGAAATTTCTGCGAGATGACTAGAGGTGAACATTTCATTTGATTATTTGGGAATGCTCTATTTTACGAGTCTTACTGTTTCAGATCTGCATAGATATTGAAAAGCCTTTGAAAAGCATAAATTATATTTTTAAATATATCGTTGGATTTGCTAAAGAAAGTGTTATAAATAAAGAACCATATTTTTGGGTCATAATGGATAATTGCGAACTATCGCGGGGTAATTCCGGAAGAATTCAAAAGTCGCCTTTATTGCATTTCAGCCAGAGTTTACATTTCATTTTCCATCGTAATTGCCCCATAGATTTTGATATTGTAAGTATTTTAAATAATAACCGTTAATTTGAATTCCTATAACTTTGTATTACGGAATTACCCCAGAAAAACCTTGATGTTCAGACATACGTGACAGTGGTTCTCAACATATCATTTGAGATTTTAGGAAATTTAAAACTGCACGATGAATAAACAAAGTTATTTTAAGTACTTACTTATTTTCTTAATGTCTTATAAAGAATGTCAATAATACAATAAAACAAAAATTCAGTGAGATCAACTTTTATTTTTATAAGTAAGTACGCAATTATGTAGATATTCTTCACATTGAGTAAAGTGGGTAACAATTAGAATCATTTAAGAATCAACAAATTATATTATATTATCATATATAAAAATTAAATTAAATTATTAAAATGTCTAAATGTATAAAAAAATATATACTTATATAAAAAATATTATTATATTTCAATTATGTTAACAATCCTTAAACATAATTATTAAATCACATAAGAATCACAGACTTTTTGATAATTTTTGGCTACTCTTCAGAATCTTGTGGTACTAAAATAAAAACTTAATTCTTACTAAAATAAAAAACATAAATGTTCTTGGAAGCTAACTACAGATAGGCATCACAACAAAATGCACATAATATTTTCCTTAGTTAGATACTTTTTGTAAAATAAAATTGTATTTATATAATGTATTTGTTTCTTTTTATAAAATCAGTCGAAATAAATAGTGTCTTCATCATGGGTCAAGTAATATTCTTTGTCTTGATCTCTTTTCTTTTGTAATTCTATTTTCTTTACTAGTAACGACTCGGGAATTTTGTCAGTATCTTTTTTTTTAGTTTCAATAAAAGTGAGATGCTGCTGTCGTCTCGTGGTTTTTAAAAAGTTAATAAGGTAGTAAAAATGTTCTTCATGTTTGGTTATTTTTCCTATGAACCCAACATAATATTTCCATTTGTTTCTTATGAAATACCTGACAAGCACCGTATCATTTAAATCATAACATTCCTTTACAACGGGACACTTTTCTAGAATTCCACATGCAAATTCTTTATTCTCAATTCCTGGTAGCTGTAATTTATAGATTGGTTTTTCATTAGAATATTCTGCAATCTGCTCATTTATGTCTTCCTCACCTGTTGCAAAATAACTCAACACTTCATTTTCGTTTTTCTTGTCTACTTGATTTTCTTTACCTTTGCTTTTTTTGCCAATACCTTTGCCTTTCTTAGAACATACATAATTTGTAGTTTTGTCAGCGAGTGCCTTTTCATTGGTTATATTTTTATCGTTTTTCATGTTTATAACACACTTCCTATCTTTTCTTGATTTCTGTGAACTTGTCTCCTCCTGGTATAAATTAAAATTATCTTCGCAGTCGTCCAAGTCTTCAAAATCGATACAATCAATAATATCAGAATCGCTATGATTACTGATGATATCGGATACACTTGTGGTATCAGAGGAAGGTTCCCGTTTACGTTTTCGTTTATCATTCGCTTTACTGGTTTTAGTTGCAATTTTCTTACTTTTCGTTTCTTTCACTTCTTCTAAAATTTTCTTTCCTAAGGCTGCAGTTATTACTTCCGCACCTTTTGTGACACGTTTTTTTTTTGTTGGAGCACAATTCTTTTTGTCCTGTTGAATTTTTCTCAGCAATAATTCTTCAAATGAGACTGATCGATCGAGTTGTGATGGGTTTTGAAGTGGTACTTGCGATGCTTTCTTTATGACTATGTTTGATATTATATTTATTTTGGATTTTGTTGGCTTCGAATTCTGCAAACATGCTGGTACTTGGCTCGGGTGTCTGGCTACAAAAGGCAACATTTGGGCATCATTTCTTGATTGTTCAGATAGCAGGGCAACGTAATTATTGTCTGTTATTTCTATCGTTTCATTAGCTGTTGCAAACTGATTGTTGAATGATTCAATGCATATTTCTTTGAGTGACTTTGGCTGTTTAAGTGTGTGGGCAAGTAAAGTTTTCTTATATCTTTGATAAGCGTCTGGATCATATTTATCAATAGGTATGACATGTGCATTGAAAGGATATATTCCTGCCTTTTTAAATCCACTCTTTATAACTTCGGGGTTCGTTTGTTGCCAAGTATCTGCCATAGTTTTTGCGAAAACGTTTTTTGGCATTTTCGTACCAACGTTTCTTCTCTGCCACTCTACCAGTTGTGCATCCCATATTGCTTTGAAAGATTTAAATACTGATATATCAAGCGGTTGCAACAAATGTGATGTATGTGGGGGTAATTTGAGGATAGTTACATTGTTTCGGACCGCAAGCTCCACAACCCTGGCATCGACGTGCGTTGAGTGCCCGTCATTAATTATAAGGGCTGGTCGCTCTTCGCCGAGACTTGGGACGAGTACTTTTTCGAAATAATTGTGAAAAATTTCTGTTTCCATCCAACCTTTAGTACTTGCAGCATATGTCAATTCGAAATCGTAATCATCTTTATTAAGATCAGCCATCCATTGGTCCCAAACAAATTTTCCTTTGAAAATAATCAAAGGCGGCAACTTTTTACCACTGGCACTCGCTCCTGCTAACACAGTGATGTTTTCCTTTCCACTTCCATAGGTGGTCCTTGCACATGGTTTATTTTTTTTTCCGACCACTTTTGTTTTGGTCGGATCCAGACACAATGATGTTTCGTCCAAGTTCCAAATCGATTGTGGATTTTCTAAAAGATTTAAATCTTGTAAGGTCTTATTCAGCAAATCAAAATATTCAGCAATGACGAATGGATCTGTCATTTTTCTTCGCACATATTCTACGGGTTGTGCTTTTTTGATGGACAAACCGTGACGTTTTCGGAAGTTGATAAACCAATCTGGTCCAGGCGTGTTATTCTTAAATGGTGTCTGAATATTGTTTACGCGCACATATTCAGCCACAATCTCCAATATTTCTGATCTTGAGAGCCCAAATCCCCATTTCTCCATGACTATGATGGTGCTTGCTAACTTTTTTTCGTCTTCTAAAGGTAGAACAATTGGTCTACCTGCATTCTGTCTAAGAGTATCTTTAGTTTTGACATGGTCATGAAGAGTGGTCATTGGAATCTTGTACTTCTGTGCAGCAGCATATGCGGTAAGCTCCCCATTTCTTACTTTCTGTATGGCAGTGGCTAAATCTTGAGACGTGTATGTTTTATTTTTCTTTTTTAAATAAGTACGAGGCATGATGACACTGCAAAAAGATATAACTTTTGTCAACACAAAAAATGCAATAATTAAGCAATAACTGAGGAATACCATAGACATACAACTGCAGAACCGTTATACACCATGCAGTGTATTAAGGGGTAAAAATGGTTACGGTTTGGAAACCGGTATCCATAATAGGGGATTGTGAGGCGGGGGTAAGGGTATTTTCTGAAAAGTGGGGGTGACTCTACACTACTCCCTCACCACTCCCCACCTCTCAAACCCCCATTATGGATACTGATTTCAAACCCAACCCAAAAAAATAACTAGCAAAGTCGACATGGTACAAAACAAAGTTAAGAATTTTAATTAACCCCCGACCTAACTTTCATCACACATATCTAAGAGCATTTCCATTAATTCACCTTTCAAAGAAAACAAAAAAAAATCAAAATCGGTTCATCCGTTGGGCAGCTACGATGCCACAGACACACCACACACACATACAGAAACGTCAATCTTAGAACATTCCGTCATTTTTACATCGCGGGTCAAAAAAACGATACACTTTGAGAACTATTGACAATTACAGTAGGAAAACGTAAGTGGGGTTATTGCGAAACAATCATATCGAAATAAACCCGGAGGGGTAAATCAGAAAAAAATAAAAAAACACAATTGGAACCTTATATTCCTATTATCAATAAGCACAAAACAAAAACCTATCATAAAAACAAACAAACATTGAAATAACTTACCAGGATTTCGAGAAAACTATCTTGGGGTTATTACGAATCACCAAAATTCGGCGCGAAATCACTTCTCTTGAATAATTTGACGACACTCGCGTGATGTTAGCGCGAGCGACTCGCAACGTCTGTCGCGACAAGTAAATCTAAGATGGCGCTTTGCCTAATGTTGCAAGCAGGAATATATTGCTGCGTTTCGTAGATTTTTTGCACTTTCGGAATATACCCATTTTCGAAATAGCCCCAATGCACCTTATAATCAGATTTCGCTCAGCTATTTCTTCCCTTGTAATATGACCTATACCCAAGTTACCAGGTACAAAATCTTGATTAAGTATATCCCGAGCTTTGCTCATTAATCTTGATAGAGTTGAGCGTGCAATGTTCAATAAAGTAGAAATCCTTTCATCGCTGTCCCCAGTTCTAAGTTTTATTAAATAAGCTGTGAGTGCCAATGAACCATTGCGCATCTCAGATAATCTAGGCAGCTGTGCCTTCAGATTTATAAATTGGTCTTTGGACAGCCCTATCCAGTAATGGACTAGGTCATCAGTCATCCCTTCAATATTTTGAAAATCAAATGTTTGATTTCTTTCTTTTACAAATGATGCAAAATCTTCAACATGTTCTGCAGTAAACGAGTGACAAGGATGTAAATAATTTGTTAGGAGTTCATCCCAGTTATTTTGCAGCAAATGAATTCTGCATATTCTGCAGTTTTTAGGGACATAGAAATTAAAATCTGTGAACAACTTCACCCTTAGCCATGTTGGGACTACAAGTCGCTGTGGTGATTCACAATTTGGACAAAAACAATTGACTTGTGTGTCAGGGGCTCTTGTGAAATTCGGCAAGTTAATTGTAGGTGGAACAACTGCGATAGCTGGAGCAGGAACTGGTACTCTATCCGCTCGTTGCCAACATGGATGGCAAATGCGATCTGAGCCATGAATCTAAAACAATTTAATTCTAAGTTAGTGCCATTTCAAAACACTAATCAATTGAGTATGTAACAATTGATTTTGAATTGTTTTTACTATCCAGAGATTATATTTAATATTTTATTCTGTTACGTAGTAAATAAAATATTGCTCTTTCACGGAGAGTTCAAGTAACTTTTCGGTAAACAAGTAAGTGAAGTGATAGGTAAACATATTTTTAGTAGGATAATTCTAATTCACTTTCTAACATAAACTAAATAAAAAGTTAATCTGTCCTTACTTGTTGTGGTGCTATCCACTGGCTGATAACATTTCTTATATGTGAGCAATTTCAAAATAAAGTGTACCCTGTTTTAAAATTCGATTTTAATTATTAAGTTATTTTTTCTTTTTAATTTTCCATAGTATAATGGGAAATATAGTTTATTATACAGGAAAATAAAAAAGAACGCGGAATACGTGGCATTTTCCCGATAATATCAAAACAAAATGGACTTTTTGACGGAACTAGTTCCGCTTTGTGACTACATTTAAAAGCAAAATTAAACAAAAGTATAAAATTAATAAGCCCTTTCTAAACGTATTTCAATTAATATTACGTGTCATCAATTGATAAGTCAAATATAATAGCCTTAGCTTCTGGTATTAATACAAAAATACTTTTTTTTATTCGGTTTGGTGACTCTATCGCTTTTTACTTGGTTATTTTTAAATTTTACTCAAAGAACATAATATTTTACTTCATATGTGTACCTTTTTAGAAAAGTAATACATTCACTGTAAATATATTTGTGCCTTGCACAGATTTAAAAGGCAAAAATTCATCTGATTTCATGGATTTCACGCCATCAATAAGAAGGGACAGTCACAAAATGGAAGTTTTAATATGATAAGGCTGGGTTCATAATGAATTATAAATTGCCTAAATAATAAGTAAGTACCTACATAGTAGGTCGACCTACCTACTATGTAGGTACTTACTGAAACTGAAACTAAGTCAACATATTATGACATCAATTAATAATTCAAAATTCTTAGCCGTTTCTCAAATTGGAACTAGTTTTATGTTCAAAAAAATTATAATTACGGAAAAATCGAAGAACATAGTAGGTAAGAAATAAAACAATCATTTTAAATATTCTTTTTATTTAAATGAATCTGACATTTATCGACTAAACGGTATATTCGATAAATGTCAGATTCTACAAATCTCAGATGTGTTAAAAATGCCAGATTCTATAAACGTCAGATTCTATAAATGCCAGATTCTACAAATGTCAGTTTCTATAAATGCCAGATTCTACAAATGTCAGATTCTATAAATGCCAGATTCTATTAATGTCAGATTTTTGTTACAATTCCAATATAATAATTTCCATGGTATAGTCGATAGAATCTGTCATTCATAGAATCTGGCATTTTTTACGCATCTGACATTTGTAGAATCTGACATTTATCGACTATACCAATTTCCATAAGTGCGTGTATCAACATTTCGTTAATTTCAAAAGTTGTTGTTGCTACTTGTTATTTTTGTTGGAAAATTGTGCGCGTACACTTTTTAAAACAAAAAAAAAAAACAACTAGCAACAACAACTTTTGAAATTAACGAAATCTTGATACACGCACTTATGGAAATTATTATATTGGAATTGTAACAAAAATCTGACGTTTGTAGAATCTGTCATTTATAGAATCTAACATTATAAGAATCTGGCATTTATAGAATCTGACATTTGTAAACCTGGCATTTATAGACCCTGGCATATATAGAATCTGACATTTTAACACATCTGACATTTGTAGAATCTGACATTTATCGACTATACCGACTAAACCGTTCATACCTACATCACCACAAACTAAAAATAAAACCTTAACAAATCAATGGATTTAATCAGTCTTACCGTTTTTCATAATGCTTAATTTAAGTGGCACCTTTGAACTATGATCGAGTCTATATCTTATAAATAAAAATGATTAGCTGTTCGTTAGTCTCGCTAAAACTCAGCAACGGCTGAACCGATTTGGCTAATTTTGGTCTTGAAATGTTCGTAATAGTTCAGGGAAGGTTTAAACGGTGAGAAAAATTGGAAAAAATCACGGAAAAAAGAATTCGACTACAACGCCATCTCTTATTAAAATGTCATTTTGAAATAAAGTATGTTGGTTTTGGTAATCCATAGATGGCGTTATCCTCATTAGGCGGTACGAAGTTTGCCGGGACAGCTAGTTGTAAATAATAATTATAAAAAACTTAACAACTTTACTAAACTAACTTTTTCAGTCGTATTAAATAAACAAATCTAAAAAATTACAATAAGTATCTGAGATGCATATTCTTTTAGAATATTTCAATGAAATGATATTAAATTAGTAGCCTCATCAAAAAAGGTACCCGACCTTAAAATATAAAAACTAGGTAATAATAATATTTCAGTAATCTACATAAACTCTAATTATTTGAATTTGACTTTGGTAAAATATTTGAAAATACTTTTAAGTATTGCACATTCTTCTTAACACGTGCTTAATAATTTGAACATAAAGTACACTCATCAGAAGTTAAATGATCATATACGGAGTAATTACAATAAAGACACCAAAAAAAAGAAGTTAGTAATAAACTTTTTATATCTTCACGAGTCATAATCAGAGAAAAGTGTCCAATTCTTGAAGATCGATTTACGTATTGACCGCATCCATAGCAATATTCATTGATAACAAAATGTGTCTCAGTCCAAGGCCATTTCAGGTCATAAATGTAGAAATCCATAAAATCATCGGAATTGAGCACCTTATCTATGTCTGCGTATATTACCATGTCGACAATTATCCTGGTAAATCAGAATTTTAATCTGAAAAAAAAAAAACCATTTTTAAATCAAGCACTTAACAAAATATAACCATAAAAATAATTACGAACTCTATAGAAGTTACATGAGTTACAATACCTCCTTCCAAGCATGTGTCACAAAGATAATCCCATTCTGTAGGACCATCGGTGCATTCTTCACAGTACAGTCTCTTGCACGACATACATTTTGCTTTTCGACCTACAATCGAAGTTTTACATTTCTGGCATAATAAATTGCAAGTCGACCACTTTTTTGTGTTTTTATTTTCTTTTTCAGGGTTTTGTCCGTCTGTGCTTTTGGGTTCCGGTGCAATAATAATTGGTATTACGTTAATATCCATAAGCTCTACAGGTTCTTCGGAATTGTTAATATTTACATCAAGATTTGTTAGATATTCCATATCTGAAATATCAAATGTCCCTGCTAATTCTGGCAAAGCAACGGCCAGCGAGCCGCCTTCTAATGATTTTATGGTTTCTTTGTGTTCAATTTGAATCTGATTCTGTTCCAATGAAATATCAACTAACACTGGGCGTCCGGGTTGTAATGGTTTAGGTGGTTTTGGCACAGATTGCACTCGGTGGATTCTTTCACCACCTCTGTTAGTTGTGGAAACTACTGAGTGGATTTGCGGCTGAAAGCAGGTGCAGCGTCCTCGAAAAGGTTCACAAAAGCAACTGACGTCTCTGAATTGTATAATATTTTCATCTTGGGTCATAATCTGATGTACCTGCAGGGTTCCTTTTAATGGTTGTATATTTTGTAGGCATTAAGATTTGCTTCAGAATTATAGTTGTAGCCTGATTAATGTCGAAATGCATCTGACAGGTTTAAAGCATTAAAGTACAAAAACTAATTTTTGCTTGGAAGTAAGGAATTGTATCTTTACGACTTTTATACCGGGGTATTCCTTATTCGGCACCAAACTATTCCTGTTTCGGTACCAACGGCGCGAAAGCGTCTAGTGATGGGATGTCTAATAAACTTATCGACAAAGTTTTTAACTTTATTTATCCCTAGCACATGTCCAGTGACTGCGTTCGTGAGAATGTTCTTATAAAAACTTAAGCACCCCTTAAATCGCAGATATGCACACAACCAAATGGTTTAACTTATTTGCCGCGTACTATACCTATACCTACAACTGATTTTTATCGATCAGAAGAGCTTGGTGAATTACACTTCCCATCACTAAAAACTACCGTTGGTGCCGAAACAGGAATAGTTTGGTGCCGAAAACCTTTGGTGCCGAAAAACTTGGTGCCGAATGAGGAATACCCCTTTATACCTACAATGACATGAAATAAGACATTCATTTAATGATAATAATTTGAATAGTAAACATTTTATCAAAGTAGTTTCTGACACCAGAGAGCGATGTTTAAATAAACAAAAGCTCATTAAATACAGTATAATAGCAATAGCTTACAACATTTGTTTTTTTAAGTAAAACTCAATTAAAGATGAAATAAGTTCATTTTATGAGCAAGTGTAAATTAAACAGTTGCCTAGTAGGTACCTACTCGTAATAATATCTACCTACTTAGTTCTACGCGGATCTCATGGGTAAGAATTAAAAACACTACCCAGGTAGGTACATGGAAAACAATAGTTATTTTAAATTCACAAAAGCTTACCTAACGTTTGAACGTCGTCAGCAAACTTCAATTTTACAGATTGAAGTTTTTTTGAAATTTGTAATTTGAAACTGAAATTAAATAAGAAAAAAGCTACATAAAATTAACTTTAGTACTTATGTGTTAATTCGGAGAGTAAACATTTGCATTATGAACTAAGCTTTATGCATTCCGACCTATAGTGACTTATCGTTCCGTTAAATGTGACCGTAGAAAAAGTCACATAACGGAGGTCACATAATGCTACCTTCTTGTAGTTTTAAATTGTTTAAAAATTACCCATCTTACTTAGCACTAATAAATTCTTGGTATCAAATACTATACAAAGTTTTCAATGTGTACACAATAACAATAATCAAAGAAAAGTGATTTATAACAGTAAAACTTGGTCACATACCTGAGCAAAGAAATCGACACACCTGCACTACAACAATACGTCCGCACTTATCACAAGTTAGTTTGCTAGTGAAAGCAAAATGGCGTCTGTCGATGAAGGATGATATTTTGTGTTGCCATTTCGTGTCGAATACTTTCCGCTATTAGAAGAATTTTTGCACAAACGAGCGGTCACAAGACGGAATCTTCCGGAAAGCTAAAATTTTCGTTTTAAATTCATATTTATTTTGAAAAGAAAATATGTAAAAAAATATATAATTGATACCTTTAACTGATAAATTCGACTTTTAAGAATTTAAATTATATATAGAAATCACTAAATTAGACTGGATTTTTTTTTAAATCAATCTTATCTTATCTTAGTTGGGAAGGGGACAGGTAAATTTGATGGTCTTCAATATTTTAAAATCTTCGTAAGTTTTATATTTAGTAAAGTAACAACAAAACGACAATTTCTATATGTATTTAAATATATTTTCTTGTCACTTAAATTAATGTATTCTGCTAAAAGTTATTCATCTCAAAAAAATAAATTAACGAAGTCGAGGGACAAGGCAAAATCCGGGGGTACATTTTTTTTTGAAAATGCTCATGTGCTTCTCTCTCTGAGTTTGTGTTGAGAATATGAGATCTGGTACGCCGTATAGAACATCCACAATTAACACATAATTCTCTTCGATGACCGCTTGATGTGCTTGGTTCATTTTGCTGTCTAGGTAAGTTATTTATTGCTAATGTCCAGCATGAGTGACAGACCAAGCTATGAATTGTAACCTGTAAATAAAATATTATTTTTATTTAGTTTACATAAACAAACGACGAGACAGAAACCAAACTAAACACTAGTTAGAAAAATGTACTTACGACTTGAGGAGCAGTCCATTGCCGGATTATTGATAATACTTCAATAAGCTGCAACGTGTGTCTTCTGCGATGCATTACATCAACGCCACAATTAACGCATCGCATTGATTCCTCATTCTCGCTCGAAGTACGTGTAGCAGAGGAGTCCAAGTTCGTGCCGTGGTTGTCATTTAAAGCCGGTTCGAGGTCCATCATAGCGCCAGGTTCAACGTCAGGTGCAGATTCAGTGTCCGAGGGTAAGGCCGGGTCATCGTGAGGAGCGGTATCGGAGTCCATGATAAGAAAAATAAAAGTTCGAAGCGGCGAGTAAGCAAAATATATCCACAGTGCACGAGAGCAAAGCGAATGTCAAAGCTCAGATGTCATTCCACTTGGCGAAGCGGTACAGTAGGACTAGCCAGGAAAAAAAATAATTTGACAAAAATCGATTTTTAGAATCGATAATCTAAACTAAAAAAATATGCATATGTTAAAAATCACTAACGGTTTTGTTTTGTTTTAAAACAATGTAAATAAGTATAATATTCTTTTATAGTATTGGTTGGTACTCGTTGTGCAGACAAACACTTTTTTTTTTGGTAACCATAATTGATAACACGATTCTAATCGATTACAGACTGAAATTGATATTTTATTTCCGAGCTGGCAACAATACGTCATACAAAATGGCTACGCTTGGTACCTGGTGGAAACAGTGTAAATACTCTTTATTTAGACTTTTTACACGTTTACCTGGCTACTATGCGATGCGCAAAAATATTTCTTTCAGAATTAATAATATTGTTTAGTAAAAATAATTTTAACCGGGCATCTTGTCCACGCTTAGCCGAAACTGGTGATTCCCTTTAATTTAGTCTTAAATATCCTTCTTGTATCACGCATTTTCTGATATATAGTCCCCTGAGTAGGTGAACCATGCAAAAGCCAAGTCTGATAATGTGTACGAGCCTCCCTATGAGCGCCGCTGACATGTTTGTTCCAACCTGTGACATATTTGTGTCGCCTGATGCAATCACTACCAACATATGTGTACACGGCACCATCTTGGAGGGTTGATACAATGTTAAAATACAAATTATCTATTAATTTAAAATGGTCTACATTGTTACATATTTTATGAGAACACTCTATACATTCACTGGGAAAATCTATTAATTTTAGTATTATCTCCATCTGTCAGTTTTAGTGGCACCAAGGAGGTCATGAAAATGCTTGCATCATCTTGCTCACCCTCCATTTTCTGCTTGTATCGGCTTTGGTTGGAAGCACCATCAAATCCCCACTTGGATATCAGCTTTAGCGGCTTATTTTGCACATCGGCATAGTCAGAAAGACTTTGAAGGATCCTCGTCACCGTGATGTCTAGTAAAGCTTGAAGTGTAATCCTAGCCGAGAAATCCGTAACTGACACTGATTGCTTCGGAGGGTAGCAATCAAGCTTAGTTTGTTGCACTTTATAGTAGGATGGATAAATATCCTTAGCACCTTCCCGAATGGCAGCCTCTCGCAAAGTAATATATTGCCACTTTGACAGTTTTAGTGAAAGAAGCAATCCAAGCGCTTTCTCTGGTGTAAATATGACTGTTTTCACTGGTTTCTTAAGCGTTTCTTTAATTTTTACGGCTGATTCAGGATTATTCATCATGTATTCGATCACAGATGCGATATCCTCATGCCCTTTTTCTTTTAAACGCGCTGCAGCTGCATATGCCAATTCACTGGAGTTTTCGCCTGTATGATCATCAGATCTTCTCTTTTTCTGTTTACTTCCCAAATCTTCGAATGGTTTTCGGCACCTTTTTTTCATTGATCCAACGGAAGATGATGACGACGGTTCTTGAGAGTCTGATCGTGCTCTTGGTATCTCATCAACAGTTGGTTCTTGATTAACTAAAGTTTGCACACAACTTGGCCAATCAATATTTGCCTGCAGCCAATTTCCGTACAGTCTTCTGAAGTGATCAAGGAATCGGTTGGATTTCTGCCACCTCTGTAAAGCAGCTCGCGTGAATTTCCGACAAAATTCTTTGAGAGTTACTCGATCTTCGGCAGAAAGGCAATCGCCTATGCGGGATACAACTGCACCAAACAATACTTCATGATTAAATCCGTGGCTGGCGTGAATATGTTGACATGTTCAAAATGTCATTTTTACAGGGTCGCAATTTTAAAGTTTGACTTATTATGTTAAATCGTGTTATCTTAAATACTTATGTATCTCACTTGACTTAGGGATAGTGTAATGCTATCTATCGAATTATGATAAGAAATACGCTTAAATTATTTTAATTTTTGTAATATTAGACTTATCAATTTGTTCACCAATGAGTTATCAATGTATTGACCACTTTAGTAGGAGAAAAATAGGTAGTCATATTTACGGAAAAGGTGTTATTTTTTATCATTTGTTTGTATACTAAAGAAAACACTTTTTTTAGGTATTTAAAATTATAATCACATTCAAAATAAACATTGTTTTAAGAAGAAAAAACGTTTAATTATAGAGAACCTATATTTTGAAAAAAAAGAAAAAAGCAACACAAAATACGCAAAAAAAAAGCTCCACTTTGGTCCACCACTACGTCTAATATGCAAATTAGCATAATAATAATAAATTAGCCATTAGCAATCTTCTTTATCTTCTAGATCTGGATCGTCCTCATCTATATCTGGATCAGTAGGGTTACAATCATTTGTTTTTAACTGTTTATAGAAATTATGGAAAACTTCATCGATTAACTCCAGAAGATCCATTAAATCTTTCTTCTTTTCGGCACTGATTGGTAATGGGTCTTTAGAAATTTGGTTCAATCTAAAAGTTTCACCAGTACACAATCTTCCTCTTTTCTTAAAATTTACAGTGTTAAAAACGGATTCTCGATCAAGATTATCTTTAAAATGAATTATGCCGAAACTCGTTTTATTGTATTGCAACCATTTAATTGGTTGCCATAAAAACTTTTGTCCCGAAGCATCATTCTTCTTTATAGAAAACGGTCCTTTCTTGGATTTTAACTCTGAGAAATCCAAGAAGTCTTTTAAAGTCATTACTACTACTTTAAAGGGATTTTTAAGTTTGCATGTTCTGACTAGCTGTACCCAATCATTTAAGTGATTAATCTTCATTTTTGTCCTTTTCTTTGTTTTTTCTATTATTGCGTGATCAGAGTCGCACTCCATATGGGTATGTCCACTTATAAGAAATTTGTGATGAATTGTTTGCAGCGTAGGGTGATTGTTTAGTAGGTACATAAACATCATGGCAACAATATTATTTTTATTTTGGCCGCCACAAGTATCTGAGTAGAAAATTATCTCCTTCACATTTGGTGGCAATCTATTGCAAAAGTGCCACAAACATGATCCAATTTGATTGGCTCCTCGAGCTCCTATGGTCTCATCCCACATATAGCATGTAGCCTCATTGCTTCCTAGGTCATGGATAGTTAAATTGAAGGACCAAAGCTGTCGTTTATAAAAGGATACCGAGGTTGTTAAATAAGGCGTTGGCAAGCATTGTTGAAGATCAAAAGTAAATGCCCTAATCGAAGAGTCGTTCTTTACTATATCTTTGTCAATCCTTTTTTCACTATAAGCTTGTTCAGCTCGAGATTGATGTTCGGCTAACTCAGCAATCAAATTTATTTTGTGATCAGCGTCTGCTACTTTAATTTTGGCATTGAAGACATCGCATGTATTGCAGGTGTCTTTTGAGGGTTGTTTAAATGAGAGATTTAGGTCATGGAAGCATTTAGCATATAGTTTCAAAGAAACAGGATTTAAAGTAGATTTTTTATATTCCCTATACATTTTTGCAATCGATAAATCGGTAGCAAGGTATTTCTTGCCAGTGGATTTCCTGCAATAGTGACTTTCGTAGCTCGGGAAACTGGAAATGTGTTCTCGGACAGACGTCATTTCCTCCATGGATTTTTTATTTTTTGGCGGCTTACAACCTCTCTGATCACTGTCTATGATGCCCGTGGGGGAATGTTTTTTCTTTTCGACTATCACATTTACATATCCCTTGGTCTCACCAAGTACTCTGCAAAAGCACTCTTTGCAAACCGTTCTCTCCTCATTAGAAATCAAGAGTTTATACACACAATAGCAATCCCTGTTTTTTTCTTTACAACCAGTTGTTTGAGATTTTTTGGGTAGTATCGTAACTGATTTAGATATAAATGCTGCTCTTCTGTCTCTCTGTCCTAATTGCCAATAATCTTCAAAACACTGTTTCCTTTCAGCCCCTGCGAATCTTTCAGCACATTTTAATCTACATACTCCTAAATCTTTAGTTTTTCTCTCAGCGACTACCTTACCCTTTTCTGTAATATAGCTCTTTCCTGTATTTCTTAATATTTTGCATTCTTTTCTTTCTTGTCTTGATCTGCCCTTATTTTTCTTTATTGTATTAGTAGCTTCTTCGTTGGTATGTGTACAAATTATTGTTTGCACAACTTCATTTCTGTTTTCTGTGGGAGAATCCAAATTCACAACTAAGCTTTGTGTGTGGTTTTCATTTAAAGGTAAGCTATCATTTTCTTTGTCTATAGTAATATTTTGAGATGTCATACTTTGTGTTTCAGTTGCAAATCTGTTGCACGTAGATATTGTAATCTCATTTACAGTACTAGTATCAGCTATATTAATTATTTGAGAAGTCATACTTCGTTTCTCCGAGTATGTTGTATCGAGTTCGATTTCGTTCGTCGAGTCACAGTCAGTTTCTGATTCATCCACTACGCGTTGCTTCATGTTATCCACTGTAAAGTCGGGGTCCTCGACGCTGTCGTCACTAGCCGCATCATAGTAACTTTTTCTTCCATTTACTGAAATATCACTAGTCTTAATCGTGTCTGATAAATTTTCACTTTCTAAGTCTACTTCAGTTAATACATTGAATAGTATTTGGGTTTCTGGTGACATTGCTGGAATAGGAGATGATGTCGGCTCAACATTATTAACACCATTCTTCAATGACGAAGATGAGGCCAATGGCGGCGAAACGGTACGAGGTGTGTCAGAAGTAGGTTCACCTAAAACAAAACGGCAAAAGTTCCAGTAAGCAATCACTATTTTATAGCAAACTAGCTTCCGCCCGCGACTCCGGCCGCGCAGCGTTTTTGTTGAAAGCTCACTGACGGCTTATTTTTTCCGACACCTCCAACAAATATCGTTATATTTTAGCCAATGTATACAAAAACTTAAGAAATTATATACTAAAATCTTCCTCGTAAACACTCTATCCATTGGTGAAAACAGCATGAAAATCGGTGCAGTAGTTTTGAGTTTATCGTGAACAGACAGGCAGCCAGACGCAGAGGAGGACTTGATTGTATAATATGTAGTGACAAATTAAATAAGTATTTAAAAATCAAATAAACCACTTACACTGTAATTTGTTTTGTTTTGGTTTAAGTGTTAAAGGAGTTAATGGTGAAAATGGTGGTGGAGAAATTGAAGGCTGCTCAATAGAGAATAAAGCATCAGGGCTGCATTCATCTAAAGCAAAAAAAAGTACATCTAAACAATTACAAACAACATGGAGGTAAATGTGTAGACAAACAATAGCAAGGGAATCGAAATTCAGACTTCTGGGCATAAGCTCACAAAATAGGTAACTTAATGAGCTATCGTAAAACATGCAATTGTATCAAGCAAAAATGCCTTAGAACAATTCGGTGATTGACATAACTACTAAATGATTTATAGAGAACCCCCAGCTTAAATGGTTAGAAGTACCTAAACTATTCAGTTTTGCATGCACGTGCAAAATCTTAGGTTTAAGGGGTGTAAGCAAGCACTAAGAAAGGACTTGCGGTAATTCCTTAACAGTGAAATACGTAAATAAAGCGGGCGTTCACTAGTTAAATAACAAAACAATGTTATAGGTATCTTACCCTCTTCATTTACTTTTATTGCCTTGAAAGATGATTTCACCTTTATTTCTTCTCGAAGTTCTATCAACTTGCGCTTCCTAAGCATTAACTTCTCCATCTCAAGCTGATTCTGAAACAAAATCGTAGATAGTGTAAGAAAACAATAAAATACCTCTTTCTTCGTATAATTTTAATACGTCCTATTTACTGAATAAAAAGGTACTCACATTATCCTTGTCTTCCATTGCATGTAAAGAACTATACAACTCACACAAATAAGTTTATTGATGAATAGAACCAACGTTCAACCAAATACTCAGAACAATATAAACTTTGTAAAATACACTTTCGGCGCGTTGACGCTATTTTCACGATGAAATGTCAATAACATGTCATTTTTCGCGCCGTTTGTATTTCTCTGCATCTCATCAAGCAGTACTTATAATCTATTACCAACGCATTGTACTATAAACCATAGTGTATGAAATCGTAAAGTATGGTCTCATAGCATCAACTAAAGATACTTTATTATTTTTTTATGAAGATTTCATGATATCTCAATATACTCTAATTTGGATTTGTGGATTTATTTTAATAACTAAATATATTCAAAAATGTTCAAATATGTAGACATTACCTATTATGATATCTATAGATATCATAATTAATTTAACTGTCTCCAGTCGGCCATAACTGGATAACTGAAAATGTTCAATTATGTTTGAACTTATGATACTATACCTATATTGATAACTGCTTGTCTGGCGATCATGGGTTTAATTTAGACACAAAAAATAAATTGTGCGAAGAACATAAGTAAAAATAAGACTAATGACCTTTTAAGCTTCGAGTGAAATTATAAATCACACATTTATTTGCAATTTTTTTTTTTACAGATACCTGTGCTTACCTAGATAGTAACTTACCTAGATAGATGCTTACTGGATATCTCTAAATGCTTTGTTATTATTGTATTATCTAGAAATGAGGTTTACCAGTTGAATGTTAATAAAGTAAAGCCAACAAGTATCTTGATACCTGCATACTAATTATTTATCATGTTTCAAGATTGGCAGGTTGATTGTACACAATATAATATCTAATGATATTAACATACAAATTATTAAAACAATAAAATGTTAAATGTACAAGTTGAGCTATCAAGTTTTGTATAACACTAATGTGTGTTTTGGTTAGCGGGCATAACTTGATAAAACGTTATATCAATTATAAATGATTAAAACAATAAAATGTTAAATGTACAAGTTGAGTTATCAAGTTTTGTATAGTAATAATGTTTGTTTTGGTTAGCGAGCATAACTTGATAAAACGTTATATCAATGTGTGAACAGAGTAAACCGGGATTCATTAGTTTGACATATCGTTTTGTTAAGTAGTGAACCCTCAAGACTGAGATATTCTGTTATTACCGAAAGTAAAATCTCAAAAAATTATGAATATTTCGGGTTGTCAATTTTTTTCCTATAAAAACACAGGCGTAGGAAGCGTCTAAACGAATAAAAAAAAAAACATGTATGTCGAGATATCAATGTATTCCCGCCAGCCACGGAAATGAAGTACTCTCACTTTTTAGAAGAACAAACAAGTCTAAATTGGAGATTAAACTTTCCATTTTAAGATGTTATAGTCGCAGAGCAAAAATTTGGTGTTAACAGTTACACAGTTGTGAACAATCTAAATTATAAAGCAAAATGTTAGCGCTTTTATTGCAAAACATCGATAATTAGTTAACTACCCTCATTAGAGTTTTAAAAGATGTGCTAATGAAAATTTATAATCGTCAAAAACATTTCTTAGAACTCAACACAACTAATCAACAAATTAGCTTACTTATCAGAAATCATTAACAATAATTTAATCACCTACTCAGACTTATTAGAAGACTAAATCATTGTCACTAGAAGACTAAACCATTTGTTATTTGGTATTTTGGTTGTATGTAAAGTTTTAAAACTCATTTTGTATTGATAAATATCTAGCTCAAACATAGTTGTCTAAGTGTGGATGTACTATAAACCTCTGACTACTCCTTCGGGAATATAGGGATGATGCTATTTCATGTTACGTGTTGTTAAAAGTCTGTGTTCCTCAACTTAAACACTAAAAGGAACCGTTGCATATGTAAAGATAAATAGAAATATTTTGACGATAAAAAAAAAAATCAGCAGCGATTACCGTTATATGACATATGTCAAAAAAACATAAATAATTAGTACTATAACCACCTGTGAGGATATTACGGTTTTCCTGACTGTTTACGAGATAATTGACTTTTTCATACTAGCTTCATACAAATTTTTCGTAAAAAAAATATAATTCCATCGTTTTTGTGCAGAATTAACTCGGGTGCCATTTTTGAATAAAGTAATAACTAATAGAAGCGATAACCGGCAAAAAATCCGGCACTTGCAAATTGAAATCCCTAAGTCTTCTAGAGGCGATTTTCGATCCACAGTGCGCCAGTCGCGTGCAGTCGGTCGTTCGCGCGGCTACTACTACTATTGGTTCGCTTTCCAGTTTTGTTTTTCACAATTCTAAATTTGCCATTTATGAATCCTTTTTTTTTTTTTTAATCTATTGTACTATCAGGACAAAATCAATTCGCTGCGGAAAATATATTTTACGGATTTATGTCGGTTAGTAAGAAGAAGTTTCAAGCGTCGATATGTAGGTAGTTTAAAAATATTTGTTTGTATCTCTAACACTACATGGTATCGAATCGAAACTTTCACTGTAGTGAAAGTTTCAATTCGATACCATGTAGTGTGTGTGTGTGTAGTGATACATTCTCTACATTGTTATATATCATGTATGATATATAACAATGTAGAGAATGTTATGTGGTACTTAATGTTTGTTCCCGCATTTATTACCGCTATACAGCGTGGCGATTAGGTTATCACATTAAATAGTACAGCGGTTATTACAAGTTGTTATCAGTCTGTTAAAATAATAAAAACAAAAATAGACCTAAAAATAGAAAACTGAATTTTTCTAACAAACTAAATAGCGTAAAAATTGGCAATAAATAATCCACCCTTGATACTATTAGTTTACTGACCTGTAAAAGCGGCAACGCCGCGGCGCGCGGCGCGGGCGGCTTGGCGGCGGGCTTCGCACACGCCAAACGACAGTGAGACTAGCGGAGGGTAGGTACTTGCGCTCACGCGCGGGGCGTTGGTAATAGTTGATATCAACAATGCAACACGAACTTTATGGTATTGTTACCAAGTAATCACAAATTAAGTTTTAAAACCTCCACTTAGTTCACTTTATGCAATTTAAATTTTAAAATTTTCGAAATGTCCGCCGCGCACCCAAATGCATAATCGACACCGTCGTATGATATTATTACGGACATTTCTTAATAGATCACCATTCGCGGCTAAATTATTTAAGTTGTGGAAAGCCTGAATTATTCTTATTTTTAAATCTTCCACTGTCGTCACTTCAGTAGCGTACACTTAATTTTTTACATGTCCCCATAAAAAAAAATCCAGTGGTGTTAGGTCCGGTGACCGTGCTGGCCACCGAGTAGGTCCGTATCGGCCAATCCACTGCTCTCCGAACATTTCAGGCGCTGCCTGGCAGCCACTACTGAATGAGCAGGTGCTCCGTCAAGCTGGTACCATACCTGGCCATTGCCACCCAACGGTAGTTCATCAATGTACTCCGACACTGTGCCGTCAAGTAGTTCCACAAACTTAGGCCCATTGAGGTTGCCATTGATAAACACCGGACCGATTATGTGGTCTCCGTGTATTGCAGCCCAAACATTCACGGCAAATCGGTATTGGTGTGCGGACTCTCGGATCAGGTGCGGATTTTCTCGACTCCAGTATCGTAGGTTCTGTCGATTCCATATCCCGTTGCGCGTGAATGTACTCTCGTCTGTCCACATTATGTTGTACAAAAAGTTAGAGTCATTTTCTATTTTGCTCAGTAGCCACTGGCAGTAGGCTTCCCGGACTAGCTTATCTCTTCCTAATAAAGCCTGCACCTTTTGGTATTTGAATGGCTGTTGCTTATCTCTTTTTAAAATGTTGTGTACAGTCCTGTGGTGTACTCGAAATAGGCGAGCTGCTCTACGAAGACTTGCAGTTGGATTACGAGCGAAATAATTAAGGATTTGCTCTTCCCGACCCACGGTTACTCGCAGAGGAATTTCAACCTGATGTGGAACCAAAGATTGGTTATCACGTAATCTTTGGACTGCCCGTGTAAAAATCCGTAAATCTGAAGGACATACACGTGTGGTATTATACCTCTCTCGGTATGTTCGTAACGCCAGCGCTGCGTTTTGATAACATTCTCCATAAATCAATATCATATCGGTGTACTCCGATGACGTGAAATTGACACGAGGCATCTTGAGAACACAACACAAAAAGGAACAATAAAAGCGTCTGAATTCGCATAAACTGTCACACCACTTTCAAAAAGTTACCTACAACTAATTTTCGCACGAACTGTCACAACACTTATCTAATCTACAACTAATAATAACGTACGAGTACCTATCCTATTTCTATTACAAATAAAACAAGAATCTTAAGGTGGATCTAAACGGGCAACATTTTTCTGCAATTTGTAGCTGCACTATTGGCAACTTATTGCCCGGCCATCACAAAAATATTTTATTGCCACGATGGCCGAGCAATCTATGGCCGAGCCATGTGTTGCAATATGTCTGCAATAGTATGGCGCATGATGCAGACTCCTAAACGAGCCACACAAACCGGCAACAATGGCTGACGAAATCACACTCGTCGCAGCAGCCTATATTGTTTTACGAGAAAAATCAAAAAGGAAAAAGCAGAGAATGTGGATTCGACCTTACTTCAATAGGCGTGAAACATTAGACAATTTAAGCCAAGAATTAATGCTTGATAAAAAATTATTTGACAACTTTTCTAGAATGTCAAAGAGTGACTTCGAGTATATTCTAAATAAAATTGGACCGAAAATAAAAAGAAATGATACAAACATGAGGAACGCAATACCGGTTACCACAAGATTAGCGATAACTCTACGTTATTTGGCAACTGGAGATTCATTTAAAAGCTTGATGTATCTATTCAGAGTGTCAGATGCTTCGATTTCTGTTATAGTTCCAGAGGTTTGTGCAGCTTTGATAGAAGGATTAAAAGAATACATCAAGGTAAGTTGACATTGGTTTATTATGTAGGTTAAGTATGTTATTTTAATCATAAGGTGTAATTATAAGTAGGTACCTACTTAACTTTTAATTAACGTGTAAGAACTAGATAGGTATTATAACAAGTTATGTTACCAAGGTACATAGTATTATTAGGTAGTAATAATTTTTACTTTTGTGATTCATCATATTGGACAGTATATGACACAAGTTCTTCATAAGCAGAATTCATAATCGACTGAGGAACTGACTGATTATCCAAAACATGCTGCGAAGTAGTTTGCTCTGACTGAGTTTGAATTGAAGTATCAGGAACAATAACATACTGGATATTATTTTGAAGTGGTAGTGTGGGAAAGTCAGAATATTGGCTTTGTGATGTGCTAGCTCCACCTCTACTACTGTTATGAGGACTTGGTGTAAACCGAGACGAAGATCGACTTCTGTGCAAAGACATATCACAGTCGAACAGAATTTGCATAATTTTTAATTCTGCTTGAGCACGGGTGTAATCATCATATTTGCTTAGCTTGTTTGCTATATGCTCTCCGAAACCAGCACATTCATTTCTTTTTGTTTCACCAGCACCACGTATAATGTTTTGAGCCTTTTCTAATAGTGGATCTGTAGTCTTAGATCTCTTAGCACGTGTTTTTGGACTAGTATCTAAGATTTCTACAGAGTCAGTTGTTTCTGAATCCACGACTTCTTCTGGGCCAGCACTGTTGTCAGTGTTTGCAGTTTCCACCTGAAAATACATAAAATTGTGAATATAATTTTAAACTTTTTTCAGATGCCGTCAGGAACAGAAGAGTGGAAGCAAGTTGCGAAAGATTTCGAGGATCGTTGGAATTTTCCTCACTGTTTGGGTGCAATGGATGGCAAACATATCCGAATTATCTGTCCACCGAACAGTGGGAGTCAATATTATAATTATAAGCAGTTTTTTAGTATAGTGCTATTTGCTGTAACAGATGCACGTTACAATTTTTTGTATGTACATGCTGGTGTTCAGGGAAGTATATCTGATGGGGGAGTTTTTAGACATACAGCTTTTGGGAAAGCACTCCTGAGTCAAACTCTTAACATACCACATCCTGAATCCCTCCCAGGCCGTGAAATGTTAACACCATATGTTTTCCTGGCAGATGATGCATTTCCACTAACAGAGAATATTTGCAAGCCCTATACGTTAGATTTGAACATAGGTTCTCCTAAACGTGTATGTAACTATAGAATATCTAGAGCACGCCGTATAGTTGAAAACTCTTTTGGTATCTTGGCTTCAGTTTTCCGGATTTTACATACAACTATTGATGTTGAGTTAAAATATGTACAAGATATAGTTATGGCCTGTGCATATTTACATAATTTTTTGCGACGAAATACAAGATCACGATCTGTATATTCACCACCTGGGACCTTTGATTGTGAAGATATTGATGTTGGTGGAGTAATACCAGGCTCGTGGAGAGATGATGAACAAAGATTAACAGATTTAAGAATATTGGGAAGGAATGCAACCACAAGGGCAAAAGCAGTGAGAGACGAATTTATGCACTATTTTATGACACGGCAGGGGCGAGTAGCATGGCAAGATAAATATTTAACTAGTAGAAGATCAAGATAAAAATATTTAGAAGGAACTAGTTCACGTTATCAAGTTACTATGATACGTACCTACTTACATATAGTAAAATATTTTCCTACATTATTAATGTCAAAAATACTTAATTAAATAGATACTTACATTAGGTGTTGCATTTTCACTGTCTAATCCTGTATTCGCGGTGTTTTGAGTATAAACAAACGATATTGCATCATAAGCAAACCATTTCACGGTTTTACCACCAGCGCTACCACTTTTATTTTTTTTCTGCTCATTAAGAGCGTATGTTCTCAGGCTTCTAAATTTTTTATAGGCTTCGTCGCTGGTTATGCCGAATTTTTCAGCGACTTCATTCCATCCATCTTTTTTTGCGATTCTATCTTTGTAAATTCCGCTTTTCGTATCCCATAACTCAGGATGTAAATGAATTTCATTGATAAAATCAACCACCGTCTCGTTAGTCCACGTATTAGTCATTTTTGTTTATTATTAATTCACTTAACCCGAAAACCAAAACAAAACAACGTGATAACTGCACAGAATATAGCAATTAGTCACGGCACGGCGTCACACTCACACAGCCGCACTCACAGCCAACTTCACGTCGTGTAGAAAAGGATGCACTATATCATAACAATAGAGAGCGACTGAAACAACAATAAAACTGGCTGGGCAACATTGCAGTTAAATGGATAGCTCAGCGATCGTCCGGCAACCTATCAAAACAATATCGGCCATTCGCTGCAATATCAAACATGTGTGGCTATATGTCCGGGACATTGCTGCAATATTGCGTAGTATGGCTGGAATTGCTCGCAATGTTTCCGGCCACTGTGTTGCAGCCACATATTGCAGGAAAATATAGCCCGTTTAGAAGCACCATTAACAAAACGTCCTCAATACAAACACCAAAAAAATGCAAATAGGCAACTGCTGTCTCGAACGAACTATCCTCAAGGACAACGGCGCGGGCACTGGAGTGAGTCACACACACACAAAACACAAACAATCGCACACGCCGCCCGCCGAAAAAATACGAAATTTGACGACACACTCCCCCTTCCCCGTCCATTTCGCGCGTAGAGATTTATGCCGTAGACCGTTAGCAGTAAGAACATTTATCGCGGATGCTTTTTATTCCCCGCTGAGGGCCTTTATTTTTTAATTTTGCGCATAGCGAACGCCTTAAACTATTAGCCGTAAGGACATTTTTCGCTTGATTTGTTTACGTCTTTTGTAATTGTTAGTAATTCCAAGTAATTCGGAATGGCATCGTCTTACATCGTTTGATTGAACTATCTACGCCGGCCACGGGTCTTTGACCTACTAGTATTGGTCAGGTGATTTTCTTTATGCAATACATGATGTTGTTAAATAGTAAAAGGGATAAAAAGGTCTCACGGGTAGAATTTTAACTTTTATTAATTATTTTATTTATGTATGCTTAAAATACGTAATGTAGAATACGTGGTTTGAATTAATGTGATAACCTAATCGCCACGCTGTATAAAACAATAAATACTAAGTATAATGTTAAGTATTATTCTCATCTAGCTTCATCTTTCTGACTAACCAATTACAGGCACTTTTGAATTGTCAAGGTGGTCGGTCAGACCACCTTGACAATTCAAAAGTGCCTGTAATTGGTTTATTTGAAATAAATGCTTTGAGTTTGAGTTTATTACTATGTAGAAATAATATTTACTAGTCATAACCGCAATAAAGTAACCTATTTATTACACTAATGGTTAGGAAACCAACATGATGCATTTTTGAGTAGCAATTAATATTTTTTTGAACTGTTACCTAAAAAAGGTGCATTAAGTTTCTTACTTTATTGCGGTTTTCATTAGGAAGAGACAAGTTTAAACGCCAAAGTTTTAACTTTTTACTATTATAAAAACAGAAATGTTAAATTTTTATGTCAAATATGAATAAATAGAAGTTTGCAAAACTTTCTTTTTCCTTCTCTCACCGATTTAGTAGAAACTGTTTTCAGTAAAGCCAAGTCTACTAATCATATCTGCGTTCAGATGTGTTTTTAAAATAATGTGAAATGAAAGAAGAAGAAAGAAAGAAAATACGTTTATTTGCGGTACACATGACGCAAGGAAAGAATAAAACACGAAAATAAACAATTGGTTATTGTTTTATGAAAAAAATAAAAATATATAATATTAAATCTTTTTTATTTCAAACTAAAAAGTACAATTTTAATAGGAATCACTTCGCTATCTTACATATTAATTCTGGTCTGGTGATAGGATACCCATCATTTAAAATTCAACGGTTACTACAATTAAATAACACACATATAATATAAAATAAATACAATAAACAAAAATCTTTTGTTAAAATATCTTAATAGTTAAAGTTAAAAGTACCTACTTAAAGTACACAATCGTAAATATTAAAAATAAACTTAAAAAATGTAATCTACTTTTTTATTTTAAGGCACAATTTGAGATCAATGTTTTCATCAGTCTGTTAAAACACTTAAAACTAATAAAATAATTTTAGTTTAGGTTCGAAGCTCGGGACGTTTCAGGTTAGTTTAAACAAAAGCCTCTCCTGGTTTCAGGCATCAAAGGTAGTACGTCTGCTATTATTCTTCGTTCTTTTGTTATTCCTCTCGATGAATTCTTGTTTGCAAAATTAGGAAAGCATTTGTTTTAAATATTTTTACTTGTAGAAAATCTAGTTATTTCCAATCAGACACGTGGGTAACTCTGTGCTTTATTGTTAATGCCCCTCTTTCGGCTCTGACTGCCATGATGTCTTTTAGATAGACTCTATGGTTAAAGAAATTTATTTCTCAATAAGAAATTACAAGGATTTCACTTACTTGAGAACATTTTGGAACTTAAAAATATAGTATCATATGTACTTTGACACACAAACCAAGCAGGTATTCATACAAATCACTAATTTGATAATAACATTTCTGACATTTTTGACTCTGGGTTCCATGTTTCGGATTCTATGCTGAGACGACATACTCATAACTGTAAAAATCGGATACTGTCATCAATTTTACTATGCTTCTTTTTGAATTGGCCATTTTTACGGAATCTACAAAGTCATCAAAATCATAAACAAAAAAAAATACAATAGACGACGTATAAATATACGTCGTCTATTGTATTTTTTTTGTTTAGTTACTTGGATTAAGTTACTAAATAGTAACTTAATCCGCGTAACTGTTCTTAATGAGTCATAAAGAACCCTGTAAGCAATCCATTCATCATTTGATTTCTTACAGGGTTCTTTATGACTCATTAAGAACAGTTACGGCGCGGTTTTTAGAAAGGTAAAATCACAAACAGCCGGCAGGAGCAGGCTTGCTCCTGATCTTGGTATCTAGATTTGCTTTTGTTGGATCTTGAAAATGTTCCAAACTACTCACAATCGTCTCAATGTTTTCTTTTACAACTTTTACTGACTCTTAATGAGCGCTCCAGCGAGTATCCGATAAACGTTTTAAATTTTTTTCAGTTTTCTCTTTCATCAATTGCCATCTCTGAGTAGATGACGAAAAAAACGAATATACGAGGGCGGGTCAATAAGTCCGTGACTTTTGGAATAAAACACAGATTTTTTGATAAAAAAATTATTTTATTTTTCAACGTAGTCTCCCTTGAGCTCTATACACTTTGTCCAACGCTTCTCCAATTTTTTTATCCCTTCCAAAAAAAATGATTTGTCGAGGTCCTCAAAATAGGCCTTTGTTTGCGAGATGACTTCATCATTGGAGTCAAATCTTTTTCCACCAAGCCATTTCTTCAGGTTTGGGAACAAGAAGTAGTCGCTCGGAGCCAAATCTAGAGAATAAATAGGGCGGATGAGGGAGCAATTCATAGCCCAATTCATGGATTTTTGCCATGGCAACTGCACATGTGTGCACCCTTGCATTGTCTTGGTGGAAAAGAACTTTTTTCTTGGCCAAATGAGGTCGGTTTTTTTTCAAATCGTCATTGAATCGGTCCAATAAGTTGGCATAATATTCCCCATTGATTGTTCCCTTTTGAAGGTAGTCAATGTGGATTATCCCGCGTGCATCCCAAAAAACAGTCGCCATAACTTTATTGGCTGACAAACCCACCTTGGCCTTCTTTGGCGCCGATTCACCCTTAGAAACCCACTGTTTTGACTGTTGTTTGGTCTCTGGTGTGTTGTGATGGATCCATGTTTCGTCCACGGTTACAAAACGGCGCAAAAACTCCTCCATATTGCGATTAAACAACGCCAAACCTTCCTGTGAAGTTGTTACACGATTGCGTTTGTGGTCGACTGTGAGCAAACGCGGCACCCATCTTGCGGAAAGCTTTCTCATGCCCAAGTGATCATTCAAAATTGAAACCACTGAGCCATGCGAGATCCCTACGGCTTCCACAATCTCTCGCACTTTCAATCTTCGGTCGGCCAACACCATATTTATTTATTTATTTATTTAATACTTCAAGCACAAAAATGTACAGAGGCGGACTTAATGCCATAGGCATTTTCTACCAGTCAACCTTTGGGTGATGGAGAGACAAACAGTGGTAGGTGCAATTACGTAAAATTGAGGAATAAAAATAAAAAAAACTTAAGTAATATATAAAGATACACATATACCTATTACAAACAATAAACATAATATATATGTCTGATTATATATAAATATAAGAACAAATAAATATACATAAATACACGAATATACTAAAACAAATAAGACAAACAATGGGAAAACATTAACGTTGTGATGATACTGCCAGCTTCTTACGAATGTGCTCGTGAACTTTAACTTTAAAGGATAACCGGTTGGTTGCCATCCTGATTTCCTGGGGGAGCGCATTCCACAGGGAGATGGATTGAATGAAGAAGGAGGAGCGAATGAAGTCTGTGCGGTGAGTGGGACATAGAAGAACGCGATTATTTGAAGACCGTAGATTTTTACTGTGGTTGTCACAAATGTATTGAAAGTGGGGGGCTAGATAACTAGGGGAAGTGGGAGAGACAAGAAATGAAAACAAGGTAGTCAGCGCCCTCTGCTCTCTGCGCTGGCGTATGGGCAACCACTTTAGAAGCGACCGGTGCGCAGAAACATGATCATATTTACGCAGATTGAAAACGAATCGAATGCAATTATTGAGAAGACGGTCAAGTACGGACGGCCATATCGTGAATTTTTTCGATTGTTTCGGGTGTAGAGACCTCAACTGGGCGTCCAGGACGTTCGGCATCTTCAGTGCTTGTACGGCCACAACGAAATTCAGTAAACCACTTTTTTACCATTGAAATCGATGGTGCAGAGTCCCCATAGTATTTATCAAGCTTAGCCTTGCTCTCGGTAATTTTTTTTTTTCGCAAGAAATAATGCTTAATGAGCACACGAAATTCACTTTTTTCCATTTTCTCCTCAAATTAGTGAGTAGTCTGATAAAAATAGCTGTCAAACACAAACTAACTGACGCAGCAAGTTTAAATTTTGACAGGAGTCAACTGACAGATGCCTGTTGACAGGAGCAGTGTTGCTGTTTCAGTAAAGAGGTCAGAAATTCAAAAAGTCACGGACGTATTGACCCGCCCTCGTAATCTCTCTACTGTTCCAAAACACGTGACGCTGGAAGCAACGCATGCAAATGCATGAACTCCACAAATATTCAAGGAATGATTAGAACAAGAACTGAACAGTGCCTTTGGATTTACTTCTCGGAATTTTCGTTGCACCCCTCCATGGACACCTGACATTGACGCGGCATTGTCATAACCTTGAGCCCTGCACAACGCAATATCCAGTCCATCTTTTTCCAGCTGTTGCTGAATGTCTTTTGACATATCCTCAGTAGTTTTTTCAGACATAAAAAAAAACCCAAGAAAGATTCTCGTACTCCATTTTTTCCCATTTTCTTGCTGAGCTGTGCGTTTTCGGGATTGATTGGACATGTACTCGGACATGCCTGACACTCCATATTTCAAGTTTTTATTGATGTTGACTCTCAAATAACACTTAACTCGACGAAAAACAATAAAAACACACACCGATCGGCAATTACAAACAGCGTGGCTGCCATACTAAATTCTGAGCTCTGATTCGTCGACATAGATGGTGCCAGTTTTGATTTGAATGACAAAGGACAATGCCATCTTCGTTTCAAACTTCATATTTATTAGGTTTTTTTTTTATGGGATATTGCCGTATCTGATGTCCAATGAATTTCTCGATACAAACTTCGTCCACAGATTAATAAAATTACATTTATGGTTTAATTTCGACCAAGAGTGGATATTGCTGCCTTTGATATTAGATGACTCAATTGTTACCTATGCTGCCATCTATTGAATTTTCTTCAAGACTAATTATAATTTGTTCGAGTTGAGACCCCATGATCAGGGGAACGCGGAGGCATTTGGGGGCCCCCAAGACCGGAGGCCCTAATAGCGTAAGTAAGTTATTCCGATCTATAGTTATTTCGGTCTTGATATGTAAATCATAAAGCACTGACCTAGATATTACAGTTAGGCTTAGTATTAAAACCTTATCTCAATTCAGCGCAAAACTTGAGTTATTGCACTTCGTAAGGACGGCAGATTGGCAGTCTAGCAATTGGTTTGACGTCGATTGCTAATGCAATTTCGGATGTAGCTAGGAAAATGCCAAATCCTTCACGAATTTGCCATTTTTTTGCTACATAATTATATATTTCAAAATGCATTAGCGATTAATATCAAAGCTTTATTTATTGCTACCTACTACTATTAATGTTTAGGATATTGATTAAATGCTTGCCTTGCGCTTCAAATTTTTTATTTTATTATTTTTTGTCATAATTTTATTAGTAAGTAAATAAAAGTACATTTAGGTTTTGAAAAAAAACTAATTTATTTCTTCAGTTCTCCATTTTTCAAGAAATGTGTAGATAGTAGGTCATTAATCCCTAATTTTATATTGTACTCTTACTTAGGAAACAATATAACATTTAGGAATTAATAATTTATAAACAATAAACTGTAGAAATACAATGTCACAAATCGCATGAAATACATTAAAAAAATCCTATCTAAATCTTACCATACCCTTTTTCCTACCTTCTACTCGCCTACAACTGCTGAACTAAAACATTTCGCTTTTCGATGCCTTGTCTTAGTTCAGCAGCTGTGTTGCTAGTTGATTCTTGAGAAGTGACAGCTGGGTAATCATTGGCATACTCTGCTGTGTTCTCCACATGGTCTATACCTACTCTATTGATACACATGTTGTGTAAGACACAACATGCATTAATTATTTTGGCTGCTACATCAGGATGATAATGTAGCACCCTATGCCCGAGTAAGCACCGCCATCTGTTTTTTAGTACACCGATGGCACGTTCCACTGTATTTCGTGCAGAGCAGTGCAACTTGGTGTAATACTGTTCTGGGGAGCCTTCAGGAGTATCAACTATAGATGTCATCATATAAACCCTCTGGGCATATCCAGAATCACCTGAAAGTAAAAATAATTAAAATATATTCATAGTCAGAAAAACTAACATTTTTGATCCAACTATGTACTTATTTAGATCATTTACTTGCCTAGTAAAACACATTTTCTCCATTATTGTTCAAATCAATTAAATGTTGTTTCTCAGGATGCTGATTCCAGACAAAACTGTCAAACTCAAACCATTTATTTCAAATAAACCAATTACAGGCACTTTTGAATTGTCAAGGGGGTCGGTCAGTCAGAAAGATGAAGCTAGACGCCCATTCCAAAGCGTAGTAGGTACCTATGGAGAAGAACGGGCAAGAAACTCCACGGACACTCTTTTAAAACATGATATGGTTACAAAATATTGGTTACATCATTCATGTTGAAAATATACATGTGAGAACGATGCAAAACATGAAAAGCGTCCGTAACAGAAAAAAAAAAAATACGTGTGGCACTCGAGGACTGCCGCGGTAAAGCTATTGCATAGCATATATTCAAAAATAAGAAGATAATATTGTTGATTTAAAATATTTTTTTTATTTTTTATTTATCTTACAATACATGTAGGTTATTCTGGAATATTTATCATTGAAACGATAGGTTTATGGTAACTAAAATAAGAAACATAAGTTTGAGACTTAATGTCTTCTAAATATCTGGAAAACACCGCGTCAATAGTGGTCCCATATTTTGTTGTGGATTCTTGTGGATCATTATTCATTTGTAAATTTAATTTTTCCGAAAGAAAATTTGTCAACCGCTCTGATTTTTTATCAGCGAAGTTGATGTTGAAATCGCCAGCCAAGATAAGTGGAAATTTATTACCATTTGTACCAAGTATTTTCGACCCTTCTTCAGTGTACTCCAGTAAAGTGCGATGAATAAAATGCTCTACCTCGTCCAATTTTGGATTCGGAGAAATGTAAATTGCTACCATGACTATGTGTAGGCCATTTTTAAGTTTGCATAAGCATGCACAAATATCTCCAACAAATGAGCGTCTAACATTAACATCGCTAACGTCTTCAATATTTATTTCAATATTCGGAGTCATAATATTCGTAACATTATTATTATTTTGGTAAATACCCCACCTTTTGGAACAGTATCTCGTTTGAATTGAACAATACAATTGAAATTAGGTATTTCAATCGGATTATCACGCGTCATGCATGTTTCGGTAAGAAGTAACACATTGGTTTGTCTAGTAACTGAATCTTGTAAATCGTATTTGTGACTATGTAGACTTTGGCAATTGAAAGTTATTATTGAAATGCCATTTCTATTACTAATGAAATCTAAGACACTTTGAGCTCTCGTCTGAACACTATTTAAAGACAGTCTTTTGAATTCTTGCAACAAAGATGCAGTTGATGCAGCTTGCCTTCGATTATGATAAAACTTAAATGCAGAATTATCATTTTTTGTCGTAATATACAATTTTTCAATACTAGTCACCCGAGAGAGTGCAACATAGACGAGTTCCTGAGAATGTGATTTACTATACTCATATACTATTTCGTTAAAAGTTCCACCTTGCGACTTATGTATAGTTAGAGCAAGAGCTGAAGTTAATGGAAAATGTTTGCGTTTGGCTATACATTTTCTATCCGATGTTAATGAAATATTTGCCGTTCGTAATTCAATGGGAACAGCGAGATTGCCGACTCCATTTTGCACTGCTAGAGTGGCTGCTTTTTGCCTTTTTTTTCTACCCACTTTATCTGAATCAGAAAATTCCAGCCAAACTCTAATTAATGTGTTACTTTCATCAAATTCTAAGTGTACCAATTTCCCAACAGCACCATTGCATAAACCATCAGTAACGTCGATGTTGGTTGTAATAACATAATGCTTTCCAACAACAAAAGTAATGTGATAAGGCAGTCCTCCAGTGTCAATAACAGATTTTTTATGTAATTTAAGTCTAAAATTAGCTTCCTGCTCAGTACTTTTAGCGCCAATAATGACGTCTACGGACGTTGAAAGAACTTTGTTTTCACATTGGCTCAAAATCAAATTGTTATAATTGGCAACATCTTCATTTTTGAAAAATAAACGAACTCCATCAGGACATAATGTAGCAACATCCTCTTTTTTGAAAAATCTCGATTCAATAAGTTGAAACTCATGCTCATCTAGTACATCTCCATTACCTATTTTTGTTAAAACTTGTGAAAATGCAACATTAGCTTGTCTCATTACTGTGGTAAGTTGGTAAAATTTTAATTTTCTCCATAAATTCGGTCCAATCATGCTCGTTCTGATTGTCTTGTAAATTGGTGTCGATCTTACTGGTGGCAATTGCCGTAAATCTCCGATCAAAATAACATCTATACTTCCGAAATCTGTGTTTTTTCCTGTTATTTGTTTTAGACGATTATCAATTTTATGTAGAAGTTCTGCACTAACCATGCTAATTTCATCAATGATCAGTACTCTGACATATCTGAAGAGAGATCTATATAATTGCAACGTTTCTGATGACAGAGGCAAAAGTTTTGAAAGAGAAATTTTGAGAGCTGTATGAACAGTTGTACCATCAATAGCCACGGCAGCTTTGCCAGTTGAAGCACATGTAATATAGGCATTGCAGTAACCATCAGTATCAGTGAATCTGTTGTAAATTTCCATAATCAGTTTGATAACGAATGATTTTCCCGTACCAGCTGGTCCCGTAAAAAAAATTTGAAATGGTTCTTGAATTGAAGTTTGTAAATGATGAATTATAGTCATAAGAATATCTCTTTGTTGATCATTGGCCATTCGAATTAAATCATAGAATTGTTGATAGTCCATTAAATTTTCTCTTTTTTTAGCTATAACGCCAAGTTTATGCAGAGATGCATTTTGTAAATCAGCGTTAACAGTTGAGTTTGGATCTCGTAACAATAAGTCATAAGGATCTCTTTCATGCAATATATCTACCGCTCTTAATAATTCTTCGTCTTCTTGTTCTTCTTCGTTTTCTCGGCACAACTGTCTACAAATTTCTAAAGTTTTCTCTATGTCCAAATTTGATTCAAATTCTTTCCTACGCTCTAATATCGTATCTTTGTTGTCCTCGTATATTTGAATAAACTTATTTTCAGCAATAATATCATTTTCTTCACTTCGAAAAGGAACATGCAACAGAACCATCTCACGCCTATAATCGTTGTAATTGTCAGCCATATCGTAATTCCTGTATCTTATTATTCTTGCAGTATTTCTTTTAGTGTAAGTCCCCTTTTTATTTAGGTAATATTTTGCAACAAATTGTGCTAACGTAACATCGCGGAGTTCTTCAGGTCTTTTCTCATATTTATCGAACCAATTCTCTTTCCAAACGTTCGTACAATCATCATCTAAAACTTCAAGTTCCTTCATAGATTTTCTAATTCTTGCGCGTTCAGTAGGAAATATCGTTGGAATGTAGACTGTCACCACCGATGACTTAGCCATAGGTTCTCTTAATAAATACCAAGCAGCTTCTTGTGCCGGCATTTCAACAGACTGAAGTATATCAATACTCATTTTTCTTGTGATATCGACAATGTCAAATTCTGGATGGTCGTCCATTATGTCTATTATTTGTCTCTGCAAATTACTAATCCCTCTATTATGCTTATTGACATATTCAACAACATATGTTGCACAAGCATATTCATCTAGTATGATCTGAAAATCCATGTTCGATTTCAAATGATGTAATACAAATGGATTGAAAGTGTTGTGCCATTTTTCTGCTGGTGTCCTTTTATAGAATAATTTCGGTCTATCGATACCAGCACGAATAATATTGTAGTAATGATCATCAGAAATAATATCATTATCCGAGTAAAATTCATCAAAATTCGTGTAGTCAGAATTTTCTAGATTATTTCTTATAAATTTAAATCGTTTTCTATATTCTTTGAAAAGTTCTTCTGAGTAATCGGGATCAGTGTTTTTCATAGGTATCAAATTAATAGTTTTTTTTGTTGGCATAAATGGTGCACCAAATCTACATTCTTGCTTTTTATTAGGGTTCATTTTTTTATAACACGTGAATGTGTGTTTGTGTGTTACTAGTTTTATATTTCCAGACGCCTCTGACGCTGACACAGAAACTAATTCGTCGATTAATTTAATTACTTCAGGATCATTGCTTAATAAATCTTCAGGAACATTTTCCAACCAAAGAAGAATATGAGCATGTGGGCTACCACGATGCTGAAATTCGATTCTTTTGAAATAATGTACTACTCTATATTTTCCGAATGGACTTCTTTTCTTTGATTGTAAAACTTTTAACAGACAATATACCATTTTATTAAAATAAATAGCACAAGTTACGGCATCTTCATTCACAAGTTGAGCTTTATGCACATAACTCATTTCTGCAAGACTCATCTGAAATTTCGGCTCCCTCGTTTTTTAATTTGTACAATAATTTCAACAAAATTTCCCAGCCAGTTTCATTAGCGCTAAGAGTCATAAAGGCAGTTGGTGACCCTAATTGCCTGATCATTGCAAAAAGATCTTTTTTGCGATTTGACCAAAACCAAGCAGAATTTGGTATGCAGCGAAGAAATGCGAGATTCGTTTCTACACAATTATTTATATATTCTTCAGATTGAATGGTCTGTTTCGTAATTGAAGTACCTTGTCCAACATGCTTAAACGCAACGTTGATACAGCTACTAACTCGCAACCTCATGATTTTAGCAGCGATGTATAAAAGGTGCTGTGGGTCAGTAGCACGCCTATCAGTACGCCGAAGTTCGCTGGTAGCTTGCATGAATGGAGTAACAATAACACCATCTCTGTATGTTCGAAACTGACCGCCGTAGATTGTCGGAAAAGATAGTTCTTCCGCATGTTCATCCATTAAAATACTGACTGGCCTGTTATATTCACCGGGTGCTATACTCAAAAAATAATCATCATTCCACAAAAGGGTTTGTTGTTGCGCAACTAAATTGTCTTCAATTGGCACGTGTTCACTTATTTCGTCCATATTTAATTGCGAAGTACGTTCATTGTCGGTAAAAAAAGATTCATCGATTTTAATGTCATGATAAATATAAAGAGGCGTAGATACTAAATACGATAACCACTCTTTAATATGGCTTTTATTAATAAGCCCATGGACATAACTAGTTTTGTGAATCAACTTCTTTTTCAAATGCACATAAAAGCAATGGTCATCTTGAATGTTTCTTGGCAATTGTTTCACCATTGTATTAACTTCGACAGGAACATTAATTATCTGGCCATAAATACCGTACTGACCATTAACGTGTCTCAGTCTACGAATCTGCATGAACGGTATTCTTGGTGAAATCAATCGTTGCTCGATAAGGTTTAACGTTGGTAAATGTGATGGAATTTTCGGATATGCAAAACCATTGTAGGTTGACATGAGAGGATTTTTTTTTTTTCCAAAGATGTATAACACGTAGAGCAGACTTGAACAATTTCACCAGGTGTGTAATTCTAAAAAAATCAAATTCGTATTATCAAGATATATAAAGAAAAATACAAAGTAAATAATTAAAATAATTAAGATTACCTGCAGTATTGTTTTCAAAATACTTTCATGTTTACTGGTCGACATTTTCAAGTCTCTTTTCCACCATAGTCTATCGCAAATAATACAAGAATGACCAAATGAATTACTCGTAAAGTCTTTATAAAAATCAATATGACTTGTACTGTGTTTACGATAATTTGTGTAAACTGGAATATTATCATCAATAATAAAATCCATAATATTATTATCAATTCGATCTTCTCTATCAATCTCAATTTCATTTTCATGATTACTATCGTTATCTTCGGTAGGATCTTCATCATAATTATCACGCAATAGTTGGAGATTGGCATCAACATGGGCTTCATTTTGGGTAGCGTCTTGTATTGTCTCAAATAAATCTGATACTTCATAAAAAGGTGTGAAATGTTGTTCATGAAGATGAAGATGAATCCAGTTTTGTGTACCATTTGCTTTAAAATGACAAAAGATATTGTCTTCATTCTTTGTGGTTATGTTGTAAAAACAATAATGTACACAAATATTTTGATTGTACATTTTTGAAAATAAGTACAAACAATCCAAATCTCCGTAATCATTAGTGCTTGATAGAATGTTATATGCACCTTGCGGATCGTGGCAGGAGTTTAAATAGGGTGAATCGCGTAACTGATTTCTCAAGTCACAAGTCTCATAATAGACAATTACCATCGCCAGGAATTCCTGTGTTCCTGTGTAGAATAACTTCGGGAGTAATGCATTCATTACGCTGTTCATAAATTTGAAGTTGTTGGCTGTGAAATTGATTTTCTTGTAGCGTTACATTTTCTATATTTTGAACAGTCCTACATTGTACATTCTCTTCATTACTGTCCAATTTTCGTCTTTTCCTGTGAAAAAAATGAGGAAATCGTAAAGTTATTAAATAATATTGAGGCATATATTACAATTTGTTTTTAAATATTATTATTAAATCAAATTACATATTCACGTAAGATTTTTCTGCATTACTTTGACGGAATTTCCTTTGACGTTCAGCATTTGATTTTGGTACTGTTTCTTTTTTTTCTTTTTTTTTTTTTTCCTTTTTTCTTTAAATCTTTCCGACGCTGATAATATGCCCTTTGACGTTCATTTTTTCTTTTTCTTTTTAGCTCTTTCAGTTCTTTTTCTCTATAAAACAAAAATAGCTTCGTATAAATAATAAATATAAATAATTAGGTATAAATAGTGTAATTACACAAATAACAATGGTACTTAATAGTACACGTGTTTAGTTCAATAGTTTCTATAATTAAAAAAAAAATGTATGTATACAGGAAAAGTTTTTAACCAGTGCGCAAATTTTTTTTGGTGGTTCAATATCAGTAATAGAACACATTTCCATTATTTATTCAATACTTTATTTTTATTTTTTATCCTACTTTAAATCAGCAAAATATGGACACAATCTATTCGTAATAATAACAATGGGCGCGCGCGGCGGCCGGCGTAAGCGGCGGTGTTGCACGGGGGTGGAACCCCCTCCCGGGCGGCAGGGCGGCGCCGGGTAGTGTTGTGAACCGATTACAATTTTTAACACCGGTATATACCGATTAATTATTTAAAAAAACCGGTTTTTTAAGGTTTTTTAGGTTTTTTCTAAAAAAGTATGTATTTATAGGCTTAGTATTTATTTTTCTTCACATAATCAGGTAGGTACAATTAGGTACAATACAAAAAATTCAGGTCATCAATCATAAAAGAAATAGTAAGAAATTTTATAGTTCGCCGGTTTCCAACAAATCGTAGTTTTGATTTATGAAGCAAATTTGGTCAACAGCATCTGGTTGTAGCCTGCTCCTTCTAGAGGACAATATGTATCCTGATTTTGAAAACATCCTCTCCGAAGGCACGGATGTTGCTGGTATGGCCAAATACTTAAGCGCTATTGCATCTAAAGGCGCCAAGTGTTTATTGCTGGACCAAAAAGCTCCTGCACTTTTAGCTGCTTTTGTGATCTCGGCTTCTCCGCTTCGTGGATCTGTGTCTATATACATGCGTAAAATATTAATTACAGACGCAGTTGAACCAGTATTGGGTCTTCTTTGTTTTAAGAAGTCCAGCAGTCCAGGTTTTTTCTGTCCTGGCTGCTCCGAAGTCTCTGGCTGCTCTGAATTCGATGGCACAGAGCTATCGGCGGAATCTTTTAAGTAATGGCATAATTCTTTTCTTATCAACTCTTTCGCCGACAGCATGTTTTCTGGGTGACGAAATCCTGTTCTTAGTGCTGGATGTAAATATGTAGACATTTGCGACACAGTTCTTGTCTCATATGTCAAGAGTCTGCTACTTATATTTCGCCTCACTGATGAGTGAAACATCTTGCCTACATCTGTTGTGAGGGAAATTTCAACAGTATTCAATTTTTCAAATAGTCCACATATTATTGGAATGACTAGTGAACTAGTCGGATATTGATCAGCGCTAACGAGTTTTGTAGCTTCCTCGAATATTTCCAAAATGTTGATAACTTCCCTTACTGCTTCTTCTTCGGAAGCAGTTAAGTAGTCTGGCGCCTGAACCAATTTCCTACACACCAATGCGAGAACGTCACTTAACTGTAGTATTCTCTTCATCATGTAGAATGTGCTGTTCCATCGTGTAGAAACTTCTTGTATCATCTTTAAAGGCGTAGAATCGGGTTTTCTTTCTTTCTGAGCTAATTTAAGCGCTCGCCAACCTACAGATGACTTTTTAAAAAACTTTACAATTGCTTTACATTTATTAGTTATGTCCTCCACCTGAGAAAGCTTCATAGAATCGTCCAAAGTTAAATTAAGCGTATGGGCAAAACACGGCATGTGCCTTATTCCCAGCAAATCACACATCTTTACCATGTTACTACCATTATCAGTGACAATAGCAGAAATTTTTCTTAATATTTTCCACTCTGTTAGTAAGTTAGTCATAATTTCAGCTAGATTTTCGGCTGTGTGCGAAGTGGGAACATCACACGTAGTTAATACGTAGCTTTTTAAAACGTTTTGGTTAAAAAAATGTATTGTGACAGTAAGGAAACTATCCATGTTTTGATTCGCCCACATATCAGCGGTAAGTGCAACATTCTTAATATTTTCAAGTATTCTAGCAAGCTGTGACTTTGCACTCTGGTAAAGCTCTGGCATTAGTTCATACCTTATCTTCTGTCGCGTTGGAAGTTTATAGCTTGGATTCAATACTTCAACCAGCTTTCTAAAACCCTTGTCTTCAACTATAGAGTACGGCTGATAGTCCGTAGCTATCATCATTGTTAAATATTTATCAATTTTCTTTTTGTTACTTGCTGCGGTCATTTTCAGAGTAGTCTGAAAAATGGGGCGCGGTGTCTCCGTTGGTTTTTCTTGTGCACGTGCAGTAGACGTTCTCTGTGTATCCCCTGGCTGATCACCCACTTCACCTCGATCCACCTCCACTGTAGCCTGAGGATGATTTCTTTTAATATGTGCTAACATATTCGAGGTTCCTCCTCCAACTTTGATCACTTTAGCGCATAGCTTACACTTTGCACTATCATTGTCAATCTTCTCAAAATAATTTCTAGTAATTGATTTACCTTTTACTTTAGGCATTGTTCGCAAACAAATCTGTCACCTCCAAAGAATTCACGAGCAAAACTAAAATATTTTCGTATAGTGAGTGAGGTTAGTTGCATACTAAAACGAGGTATCGGGGATTCCCCTAACATAGACAACGGAACAAGACTTATTTTCGGATACACATCAAAGACTCGGATTGTCTTGGATACATGTTTTGTAATTGTAATCGGTGTGAACCGGTAATTATCGGTTTTAACAAAAACCGGTTTTTTTTAGGTTTTTGTGAAACCGGTTCACATCACTAGCGCCGGGCGCTGTGGCCGACAGTTCGCTCATCGCACGCGCTGTCGTGTGACGTCGCGTCTAATCGCTTTCCCGCGCAAGCGCCGCGCCGCACGTGTGTCGTGTTTGTACCTGCCGGTCACGATGTCGGACTTCAGTAACCGTGAGTTTTACGTGATGGTGCGAGTGTATGTACTGAGTGTTGAAAGTTTGCGAGTAGCTCGCAGAATGTATGCGACGGAGAGCATACCTCGAATGCGAGCCCATGGAATCCTTAACCCCGCGGTCCCTAATGAAAGGACCATTTTAGCGGCCACTCAAAGGCTGCTTGATCACGGACAGTTCAGAACCCCGAATCATGCACGAGGGTCTGGCAGACCCCGACTGGCGATCGAAATCGAAGAAAGCATATTTTTTTCTTTGGGGAGAAGTCAAACGCCGAGTTTATGTAGAGGAGGCTCAAAACCTAGATGACTTAAAGTTTAAAATAATTAACGCTTTTGATGAAGTGAAAAGTGACATTAGTGTTCTCAACAAACTAAATGACAATTTAATCAAACGTGCACGTTTATGCCTAGAAAGAGGAGGACTTCATTTTGAACAATTATTAAAATACAGTGATTAGTGACATTTAGGGGTAAGCAATTTTTTGACATTAACAATTTTAGCGAATAGGTTATTTTTGATTGAACATTATTGTAATTACTTAGCTGATTCCAATTTTTTAAATACGCCTTAATGCAGAAGTAGTGCACAATTTATTAAGTAATGTAATTTTAATTGTTAATAATGCTTTATTTTCTGTATTTTGATGGTCCTAAGCCCATTAAAGTATGAAGGAAAAATTGGAATTACTCTTCAAATAACTTCAGGTCACGGCCTAAACCTAAAAAAGGCTAGTTCGAACCTGATAAAATTAGCGATCAGTACATTGTAACCCACGTAAATACCTACGCCGCCGCGCCGGCTAATCGAGCGAGCGCACAGCTGATAGGTAGGTACTACCCGTGCGCGATAAGTTGAGACCTGAGCGCGGTGACGTCACTGACAAGTACAGTTCAAACAAAAAATGTAACTAGCTTCCGCATGCGGCGGTATCTGCGAATTTTAGGTAGTCATCTTCCATAGTGAAATTATTTACAATATTAAGTTATTTTATAACAATAATTAATCGTAATTGTCAGACTATAGATTTATTATGTATCACTAAAAGTGAAAGCCGCTAGGTGTTATATTAAATAAAAGATGCTTTTATGTATAAGTATTTATTAGATTATTTTCAACAATAATTTAGTCGTCATCATCATCCTCCTACCCTTATCATTCATATCACATAACTTTTCAGTAATTATTTAGTCGTCTTCACTACTAATTATTGCTATTCCCTCTGGTAGTTGTTGAGGTTCGCTCTCACTTTCGCTATCTGAGCTGGTGGTGTCAGACTGCAAGTTAATAATTAATTGGGACTCAATGTCTTCTTGCAGGTGATCATCTTCCCAATACTTCTGTCTAAGCCTGTCAACATGGTTTATTTCCTTTTTCCAGTCACTCTCATTTATACTATTAATAGCATCACGTGTTAATTTTTCTATGTCTCTTTCTAGCTGGCTCACATTTTTATCGGCTACTCGTTGTTTGACCAAATTCCAAATGTACTCGATGGGATTGAGGTCACACATATAGGGAGGCAAACGAACAGCTTCGTGGCCATGCTCTTTTAAAAGATCATCAATAATATATTTTTTTGGAGGCTTATTTATGTACAATAGGTGATACATCTCGGATTTCGTCATTCGCTCGTCGAATTCAATGTTGTGGTCTAACAGCCATTGCTTTATTACCGCTTTCGTTGCTACACTTGTAGGTGGTTTTTCTACTTGTGTAGAGTGGTATGGTGCGTTATCTAGTACCACAATACTATTCGGCGGCAAGTTGGGGATCAGCTTCTCGATAAGCCATTTTTTAAAATTTGTTGTATCCATTTCGTGATGGTAGTCACCTGTGTTGCTTTTACATTTATAAAGTAACTCAGCCCCCTTCACGAAACCATTTTCTCCCCCTGCGTGAACAATCACCCATCTTTGCCCCGGACTGTGATTTTTTCTAATAGTAGCATCAGTACTATTTTGCCAGCATTTGCTAACAATAATGAATGAGAGTGAATCCATGTTTCGTCAATATAAATGACTGGCCTTTTTGCCGAGCCCAAATCATCATTTTCTTTTAATCTTCTTAGATATCTCGCTCTCCACGCTCGAATGTCTGGTTTTTGAACGAGAAAATGTCTCGCGTCTTTGCATTTTTTAAATTTGTATCCTAGTTTGTCCACTAGCACTCGTTTTAAATACGTTTTCTCCCCTTGAAAGTTAAGGTCTCTTTTAGCCAAACTGAGTATCTTATTCAAGGTAGGTATTTCCTTCCTGACCGTGTAGAAACTATCAACTATATTCCTCAAGGCACACATGTCAAAACTGTCTAATTGGATGCGGTTACTCTTAGGTCTACGTTTCTTGCCCGGTGTTGATAAATTCACATCACTTAGTGCCGAAGACGAACCTGGTGTTGGTGAAGCAGTTTGCAAGCGCTTAGCTTCAGTTTTGATCCTCATCAACGTCGCCTTGGAAACTCCCGTTGCCATGCAGGTTCTCTTGATTGCCTGGTCAACAGGTAAACAAAACTGCTGGTTTCGCTTTTCGTTTTCGAAAAACTCGAACACTTTCAGCACGAGATTTCTTTCTCCACTACGCAAAGCTTTACCCCTCATTACAATGCTTGTTATTAAAAAAATAATAACAATAAAACAGTCAAAAAACGTAACAGAAACTTTAACAATAAAAAAACGTAACAGGAGCAATAACAAATAAACTTAACACGGACTATTATAATAAAACTAACAACTTATTCGGAGCGCGTCGATACGTGACGTAAGCCAGTACGAAACTAATAGATAAAAAATGTGGCTTCAACTGTACACCGCGGGCGGCCGCGGGTAGGTGCGCGGGGATGGGGGAGGAGTGTCGCATTCCACGCGGGTCTCAACTTATCGCGCACGGGTAGTACTTACGCGCGTTCCGCTTCGCCGCGCGCCGCCCGGGTAGCCATACAACCACTTTTAAAGTAAACATCTTTCATTAACGATATTTTTATTTTTTTGTACTAAGACGTATCAAAATAAAAAATATATGTTTAATAAAACTCGTTTAAGTTTAATTTGTAAAAAATTGCGCAGTGGATAAAAACTTTTCCTGTATAGAGTACTCACTCATTTTCTTTCACTATTGTTTCATCACTTTTTTCATTAATAAATTTACTTTGTTTATTCATTTTTAAAACACTTTATTCTACACGCATCCGTCTAGTCGCACGCACCCAACACCGTGCCGAAGTCTGCCGAACTGAAACGACGATACACGGCTTTCAACGCAGCACCGCTGTGCCGGTTGGAGTGTGGTTGTGTGCTCGTTCTGCGCGCCCGCCGCGCGCCGTCGACTCATCGCAGGTCATTCTTATCGTTCTAACTTTTAAAATATTAGTCCAAATTACTTAGTGTAAAAGACAAATTTTATCTACATTAAATACCGAAGGCGATGAAGGTATTTATTTTGATACGAATTAACTAAATACTCTAAAATATGCAACTTAAAAAAAATATTCAATTTAAATGTATTTATAGCTCACTATTTTGGCTATAATGGCTTCCACATAAAAGGTAGATATATGCTGTCGCGGACTTTTATTTAGAACTCTTTAAGACAAACAACCCCACAATACATTCTTTTCATGTAACTCCAGCGGTTTAGGCAGCGCACGCAAAGATAGATCTCAGAGGGCAGGATTTTTTCCGACTTACTGGATACTTATCGTTATATTATGGCTAAATCACATAAAATCTTTATAAATTGTAGCCTATGTGTTATTCTGATATATAAGCCACATTACTGTAAAGTTTCATTAAAATCCGTTCGGTAGTTTTTGCGTGAAAGAGTAACAAACATCCATCCATCCATCCTCACAAACTGTCGGTGTCAGGTTTTTTTTTCGTTACGGAATTTCTACATTCGGTCGCCGCGCTCAGAGTCTCCGATAAAAGCTATGCAATAGCTTAAAAAAATAAACAATCCAAAAAATTAAATTAAATTAAAATAAGCCGTGGCAGTTAAGAGATGACCAGTCCCTACTGACGGCGCCCGTTCACGAACATGACGCATGGATTAGCACCATTCAGCTCAACCATCTTGAAGGGAGCTAAATGATCCAACACACGCGCCACCGTCAGCGAGACATTAGAGTGAGCATGACATACTCTCAGCCGCCATGACACATTCAAGTCAATGAAAGACATACCCTGCACCTAAATGGTAGCTTTATAGTCGGTACATAGCACTCACACATCGCACCTTTGGTAGAACAAGGGCATAATTGTCATAAATTGCCAAAATGACTTAAATATGCAGAAATGCTTTAAAAAGGCCCTTTGAACTGGAGGGACTAAGACATTCGTTTGGCAATTTATGACAATTATGCCCTTGTTCTACCAAAGGTGCGACATGTTCTATGCAATTATACAATGCTAAGAGATTGAATTTATACAATGCAAAGATAGTTTATTAAATCTTCAGCAGCTCCAATTGTATTTTCAAATGCTAATCAATTAGTTTATGCGCCCTTGTGGAGCAGGACCAGCGTTGGGCCAAGCATTTTTATCAGCAATATAATCTGCCAATTTATAATATGCTTGGCTGCATAGTGTGCGTTTAATATAAGATTTAAATTTCGTTTCATTCAGTTGAAGTATGTGGGGAGGAATTTTATTGTAACACTTTAAACAGTACCCCATGAAAGATGAGTCCACTTTAGCCAGCCTGAAACCCGGTTGAACTAATTGGTCCCTATTCCTAGTAATATAATTGTGTCTTGCACCTCTTTTACTAAAAAGATGTAGATTTTTCCTTACGTACATAATGTTTTCATAGATATATTGACAAGGTACCGTCATGATGTTAATATCTTTAAACAGTTCCCTTAAAGAGTCGCGCCTGCGGAGGCCATATATGGCTCTGATGGCTCTTTTCTGCAGAATAAAAATAGACTCAATGTCTGCAGCCCGTCCCCATAGTAGAATACCGTACGACATAATACTATGAAAGTAGCTAAAGTAGACTAGCCTCGCGGTACCTACATCTGTAAATTGACGGATTTTTCTCACAGCATATGCTGCTGAACTTAATCGTCCTGAAAGGGATGTTAAATGAGGACCCCATTGAAGCCTTGAGTCAAGCGTGATCCCTAGGAAAACAGTTTTATCGACAAATTCTAGTTTCTCTTGATTCAATACTATCTCACAATTACTACTTTTGACATTAGGCAACGAAAATCTTATGCACTTAGTTTTTTTCCCATTTAATACTAAATTATTAGCAGTGAACCAATTTTGGACCTGCTGTAGGGCGTTATTTACGTCGTCAAGATTTGATGCTCGTCTATTAATTTTAAAAATTAAGGAAGTATCGTCAGCAAATAACACCATTTGTGGTTGAGTTTTTAACAAATGGGGTAGATCATTAATATAAACTAAAAAGAGGAAAGGACCCAATATTGATCCTTGTGGTACACCCATTTTTACTTTTAAACCGATTGAATTGACACCATTTATTTGAACTTGCTGTTGTCTATCATTTAAATAAGATTTTACTAAACTGAGCGCAAGTTTTCCAAGTCCGTAATACTCAAGTTTTAAGATTAAGGTTTCGTGGTCGACGCAGTCAAATGCTTTGGAGAGGTCACAAAAAATTCCTATGGCGTCTTGGGCCTCTTCCCACGCCGTAAATATGTGTTTTAATAAGGTGACACCGGCGTCAGTCGTACAACGTCCCTTGGTGAAACCATACTGTTGATCATGTAAGATTTTATTGGTGTTAAAATGATTGAGCATTTGATTAAGCATTAACTTTTCAAACACCTTGCTTAAAACTGGCAACACGGATACGGGTCTATAATTATTGGTGTCTTTACTGTCCCCGGATTTGAAAAGTGGTATTACTTTACTATATTTCATTAGATCAGGGAAGACTCCTTGATCCACACACAAATTAAATATTAAGGCTAAGTACGGCGCTATAGTCTCAATAATGGAGGTACAAACTTTGATTGACATTCCCCATATATCTTCGGTTAATTTGATCTTGATTTGCTTGAAAGCTTTTATTAATGTTATGGGGTTTATATGCTTGAATTTAAATTCAATCGGGCAGGATGAAACGTTTGCTCTTAATAAATCAATAGAACGCGAGGGCGACTAATGTAAGGTTTCAGTAGTTTTAATTGGCATACTGGTAAAGAAATTTACAAATTCTTGAGCAACTTCTTTGTTAGTGCTTATAAGACCCCTTGAAGTTTCTAGTGTGAAATCATTATTATGTCTTTTATTCCTGTTTGTTTCGTCATTGATAATTTTCCAAACCGTCTTTATTTTATTATCGGCTGATTTGATCTTGTTGCTAATGTACAAGGCTTTAGCTACCTTGCAGGTATTTTTAAAAGTTTTAGAGTAAGTAGCAACGTATTTATTAAAAGTTTCAGAGTTAATATAAGGCTTAAGGCCATACAGCTCAAACAATTTTTCCCTACTTTTCCTAATACCCTTAGTCGCCCAGTCACTGAACAAAAAATTTGGGCAAATCGTTTTAGTTTTCTTCTTTAGAGTATTATTGAACTCGGTGCGCACTACCGAAAAGAATTCCTCATATAATTCATTTACATTTATTATAATATGACCCGGTATACTTAACTTGCCAATTAAGTTATTGTTAAATCTACTTAGATTGCTGGTTGTTATTTGTCTAGATTGTATCTGAATTCTTTGTAATGGTGTGTTGGACTTGAAAGCAACGGTTTGACCGCTGTGATCAGAAGGGAGATAATTTACAATGGCTTTGTCTAAGTAGTTGCAGCAACAAAAAACATTATCAATACATGTAGCTGTATTTGTAGTTATACGGGTTGGTTCTGAAAACACATTTGACAAATTGAATGATTGAAAGAGACTTAATAATCGGCTGCTATTTGAACTATTTTCTAAGATATTAATATTGAAGTCACCACAGATAATCAGTGATTTTTTACCCGTTGCAAGTTTTACTAGAACATCTTCCATTACTGACTCAAATGTGGAGTAGTTTTGATAATTTGGGGGTCTGTAAACGCACACTATAACATACTTATCTAGCTCAACACAGGACAATTCAACGTTATGTTCAACCGACAGATCAACTATATCTTTACGAGTCTTAGATTTAATAGAATTTTTAACTAAGATTAGTGAACCCCCACGTTGCATAGACTTTCGGTTAAAACAACTGCCCACACTATAATTTTTATAATTAATTAGCATCTCATAATCTTTTAACCAATGTTCAGTCAAACAAATAATTTCAAACATAGTTTTTTCTAAAAATAATTCAATCTCTAATTGTTTAGATGAAAAACCTTGAATATTTTGATGGAATAATGTCAAGGTATTCTGCTTAGACTTTTTTTTACAATTAACTATTTGAGAGCAAGAAGACACCTTGATCTTGGTAGGTATAACTATAGTGTTACCAGTATCTTCTGTTGTCTTACTATCTAGTTTAAATTAATATCCAGAGAGAGCCCCAACACTCCCATGACATCACCAGGCAATGAGATCCTACTACTTGTGGACCCCACATTATGACAGGAATTTGCCATAGTGACACATGGATCCTCCTTCGTACAATTATTGTAAACGTGTATAGCACTTGGGCTACAGTTACTGGTGGCCACCTGTACATTAGAATTATTACTAATAATTGAGGTGTTAATTATAGTACTACACTTCGACATACTACTTATGTCTGAGTTAATATAAGCTAATAGCCTCGCTATTTTAAGTCTAAACCTAATGGGCAGATACACTGTATTCCTTGTCGATTTCAATTTATCAACAAAATTGTTGGTGTCAAAAAATATAAGTTTGTCACTGTAGTGACTTAATAGGAACTGTATATGCTTATTAAGCATATGTATATAATTGTTTTTTCTATTTGATAACCTTTCAAAATAGGGAAAAGCACACAAAATTATTTTATTACATTTTATCTTTAATATCTCAGTAACACTGTCAGTGATATCTTCTTTATTGACTTGGGAACTATTTCCTACAAATACAGTTATATTGGTATTAGAATCATATTGATTTCTAGTAATTGATGTCATTATTTCTTTGAAGGAAATCCCAGGTAAACAATAGTTTTGAGTAGAAAAACTCAAGTTATTACTAAGTAATTTCCCTAACCCTCTTCCTATACTATCTGAAAACATAACTGACTGATAGCAAACTTGACTACTACAAGAGGAAATACTACAAGCTACTGACTGTACCACTTGAGAAAATTCTTGCACAATATCAGGTATATCTTGGTTGAGGATACAGTCTTGAGACAAACTCTCAGTCTGGGACGGGTCCTCCGTTGCCTCAGGCTGGACAGCATCAGGGTTTGAAACCTTCTGACAAGTACACTGACACATAACTAACTCATTAGCAGCAAGAATATGTTCTTTGATTTGATTCTGAGAGCCCACATATTTAATAAAAAGGGAACTAAGTCTGCCCTCAAGTACCTGTATGTCGGACTGTAAACGCTGTGTATCAATTTCATAGATGTTTTTGCTGTCCTCTAATTTGATTTGATAATTATTTAATTTGTTGATTAGATCAATACGTTCCTTTCTCCGTGGAATATTTTTGGAAAAGTATTTTTGTTGTATCCTAATTTGATTATATTTTTTAATTATTCTATTAAATTTTGCATATTTTTTCATTTTCTTATGACTCACTTTATAATTATAATTTTGTTTCAACAAGGAATCTTCAGTAAGGTCAATTGTTATTATGGAATGAGGGTTACAATTAGTATTTAACAGTTCATTATATAAGTGATTAGTTTCTTTAAACTGAGTACATTCTTTGTCTTTCTCTAACTGGACAATACGACTATTAGTATGAATTAATTCATCTTCTAAGTCCCTAACTTTGCATAAAGCCTCCTCATACAAATTACTACAGTTGCTGAAACCATCCGTGACTACCTTCAGTTGATCGCGTTCATCAACAACATTCAGATATTGCTGATGTAGGTCTACTAGCTCCCGTTTAAGGCTTGAGTTTTTGTTGACTATCTTCTTAAATTCCTCCTCACTTTCGTCATTATCTTGTAATAATTGTTTACAATGGAGTTTAGATGCTTCAAGGTTTTGGAGGGCCGTTCTCAATTTAAGCTCCATATCCTGAGCAGTAGCCTTACGGGTCATCACAGGCATGGTTTCAGGATTTGTAACTGAAATTAGAATAAAGAAACGGTGAGAAAAAAAAAGGATAGACAAATAAAGTTGGAAATGAAAGGCAAAATGGGAGAAGTGGATGGGAGAAGTTAGTGTTGTTTAGTGGAGAAATGATGTAGGCTACTGAATTAGCTTGAAGAGCCAAGCTATATTATCAAATTATATGTAAAATGTTGATGCTTATATTGCCTTAGGATTTACTTTTTCTTATGTGGGTAGGTTGCCTAGATTTCAAAGTTATTATTTGATATTACAGTATAAAGACAATGCAAAACTAACGATCATGGACGTTTTTATTCTTGTGTGTATATATTATATTAAAGATAAGACTGAGAGTAGCAGAATCTTCACTAAGTTTTGTGTTCTACGATGTAAACAATGCGATTTAGATCTAATGCAAAGTGCTAAATCAGCGAACTATTTATGTTAAGACTTAACGAGGGCGTGTAACAGAGTTAATATGATGATTGTGTGTTATTATAAAAGAAAAGTAAAGCAATACTCCCCGTTTAAAATCCGCAGTTCAAACGTCAGCTGTTGATTTTAGGTTACCGGTTCGTAACCAAACACTGTTTTACTTTATAAATTTACAGGAAAACATTAATCCTGCGTATTTATGCAATTATATTACGTTTACACATAAAATTACACCTTAATTTAACTTAATTACTAATTTAATTTAATTTTAAAGTACGGAACAAAAATTTGACATGTCACTCGGGCAGTGTTGCCACTTTTGTCATCTGATGCTCCTCCAAATGATGCATCTACTGACAGAATTTTTAAATCTGCATCACTTATCTGAAAATATATAAAACAAGGACTTTCACTAATTTGTAATGAAGTGAATTACAATTAAATATTAATCAAAAGTATTGCCTTACAATCAGAACATTTCTTGAATGGAAATGTTGCGATTAAAAAATCTCTCTTCATTTTCTATAGGCCGTATTATGGCTATATGAGTGCCATCAATACATCCTATGATGGTATGAGAAATTTTGCAAAAAACCTGGAACACAAGGCATAATTTATGGTTACTATAGGCACTATAAAAACAAGGCATTGTAGATAACTTAAATAAGTTTATACAAATTATCTTTGTTTAAAAAATTGGTATTTTTCATTGGCATTACCTCTGTATTGATTTATAAGTTTATTTTTCTATTAAGTATTTTTTAAGGTTGTAGATAGATTAGGTAGGTATTATATAAACTTATACCTAATGAATAATAATTAAAAAAAGTATAAGTAGGTACTTATAATTTTTTGTGAATAAGGTGGATTTAAAATCTGACTGACACGTAGATCATGAGTACGGGTACGATTCAAAAGTACGCGCCGCGCGCTATTCGACTTTCCATAAGGATGCGACATCTTCGTGCTACAGTATAAAAAATCAAGTACACTCGAGAGCAATGAATCCGGGTCACTTAAAGAATCCTAAAAATCTCGGAAACTAAAAATGCTAGGTTAATGCAATAAATTGTATTTAATAGACAATGTAATACTCCTTAAATGAAGGTATTAAAACTTCTTAGTTATTGTAAAGTTATATCATAAAAAAATCAAATTTGAAAAAGGGCCACTTTCGAAGATGGAACTACGAAATTACAGCATTTGGTTTTGCTTTTGTTTGTAATCTGTCATTTATGTGGGTACATAAACCATGTTGATAGTGCTCTATATTCATTATTCAAGCTGAAATTATGTCGCTTATGGAGTGGCCAGCGCGCAGCCCGGATATCAACCCGATCGAGCATGCTTGGGACGAGCTAGGCAGATGCGTAAAACAACGAAACCCTCCCCCAATCACGCTTCGTGAGCTCAAAATTGCTCTCACAGAGGAATGGGAGAATATTCCCCAAAATCGTATAAGGAACTTGGTGTACAGCATGCCAAACCGCGTAAACGCAGTAATGGAAGCACGAGGAGGCAATACGAAGTATTAAAATTCAAGAAAATCGTAATAAAGTTCAAAAATTTCATGTCTCCTATTTTTGTTTTAAGGAGAGATCAGCAGTTTTTTTCTTTATGTAATTTTGTGTTAATAAAATGTATGGTGACTCATATTTTTTTTACTTTCATTTAAGGAGTATTACATTGTCTATTAAATACAATTTATTGCATTAACCTATCATTTTTAGTTTCCGAGATTTTTAACATTCTTTAAGTGACCCGGATTCATTGCTCTCGAGTGTAGTATTTAGGCACATTTACTTTAGGAGAATTGTATTACAATTCTTGAATTACAATATCAATATTGTAATTCAAGAAGGGTTAGAGGTATAAATTTATTTTGTGTAGAACATAATGTGAAGGATGGGCACTCAATAAAAAAAAAAAAAAAAAAATATAAATATTTTTTAATCAAATAGTTATGCTAATAAAAGTAAACACTTTTTCCAATAAGTTAGAGGTATGAGGAACAGGGTGTAAAGTCCACTCATCCTCTATAGAAAAGGGAGGAATGTCCGACCAGATGGATGTCGTGTCTGGTGGGCAACTGCCCAACAATAGAAAAATCATTTATGTACAACAACTGGCTAAAATTCGTTGAAATTTAGCTGTCTCGGTTTACATGGACCTAACTGAGTAGATTGACTCGGAATTTGGTCCTTGGATTTACTTGGACCTGGTTGCATAGGCTTATCATTTACATTTTCTTTGTTACCTTGCAATATTATTTCTCGTATGGGCATACCGCGAATTTGTCGCGGATCCACATTCTCTGGCAATAAACATTTCATATAAAAATCTATAATTTGTTTCTCCATATTCACCCTCCAAAATTCGTCATCTCTTGAAATATATTCTATTACTAGTGGATGATTTTCACCGGACCATATTCCAAAAATGCATTGGTTTCTTTCGGTTACATGGAGTTGACCCTGCACTTGGTAATACCAATTACATTTTTTGTTTACGACTGTTGTTTTTTCTTTTTTATCGTATTTAAATATTTGGATTTTATTTTCCTTAATAGCAGCATCTATTCCTTTTTTAAATGCCGTTATTGGACATTTAATTTCTATTATCTTGTCGTTCCCAACTATACCGTCGGGCGTAGCCCCAATAAATGGGTATTTTTTGTCAACAAAAAGCCCACAGGGCTCGATCACCATATTTTCTTGTCGTTCTAGTTGTTGGAGCGCCTGTTTTTCATTTTCCACGCCATGAGCCACTGATAAAATGTGAGATATTTTTTTTTTATATAATATTTTTTTTACTGTTGGAGCAGTACTTCTGGACAGTTTTCTTTTACAAATTGTGCCAAAATTTGATGCCGTTATTATATTTTTCCTTAACTCTATCCAATCACTGCAATCCCTTTGTAGGACAGTACTTCTTTCAATATTGTGCCTATCATTTGTCAAGACTTTTAAATTGTTGAGATAGTCTTCCTTGGCTTTTTCTAATTGAGCTGGACTCATATCGGGAGCTGAACTTGTAGGCCCGTAGTTGTGCTGTTCAGAAGTTCCTTCAAATCTTCTTTTTTTTTTTGTGGGATGGTCTCTGTTCAGTTTTCTTTTTAATTACCTCTTCTTCTCAATTTCTTTAACCTTTCCTCTAGGACTGCTTCCAAGAATTGCTCTTTGGACAGACGAAACCGCAGATTCACTGTTTTAAGAAACCACGGCGGCCGAACATCGTCCTTGATAGCCTCGTCTCAGCGAAAAATTTATTCTTTTGCCACCTATAAATTTGGCAATAACGCTATTGAATCGTTCCACTACATTTGTGTCCACATCTTCTATGAGACTTCGAGCTTTACCTGCTACAGTAGCGATGATGGCATTGACCCGGAAGAAGAAAGTAGAGTTTTGAATTCCTCTCATTGTACTGTTATTTAGATTTTTATCTTTAGAGCAGTTATAATCATAACAAAGGCGATGATCACCATAAGCATGTGCCACCGAATTAGTGATGTCTTTATGCAGCAAATTTATAGCAACGCTTTTCGAATTATTTGCATGTTTGTGAAATTTTATTGATTTAACTATAACTTTTCGCATGCTCATTACTTTCTCGTTAGTAAGTGTTTTTCTGTGTTTGATGGGATATTTTGTCTCTTTTAAAATTGCTCATAATTTATTACAGAAGTTTCTTAAGATATGATTTCTGCATTCAATTTTTTCTACGGTATAGTTAAGGTGGTCATAGGGTTTTGCTTCCAACACTTTGTTATAAGTAGCCGAGTCTCCGTCTCCAATCATTCTTGCATATATTAATCCATACATATCAACTGACGCTTTAAAGCCTTCAGAAATTATGTCAGCTTCCATGCCACTAGAAGATCCGTTATAGTTTTTGTAACAAGCATGGTCTTTAGGTACGAGTCCTTGTTTTTGGGCTCTGGCACAAACCAGACAGTATTTGTTTTTCACTCTCATATAAAGTACTTCTCCGAATTGTTTTCCTATGATTGCTGCTGTCCCTGACATTAATCTATAGTTATTACCATAAGATCTTAAGCCCCAAGCACCATCAACATACACGTCTACGAGAGCCAATCCGTTTTTCATTCGACCTTCAGCCATGGCCGCTTCTTTTTCTCGTTTGGCAGCCCTTTCCATAGATTCTGCTGCGGTTTTCTCCCAATTTTCATAAACAAAATCTTGTAGATGTGAATAAAATTTTTGTGAAAAAACCGGCACATCCATAGCAGAAAGTATCTCCTCAAATTGCGCAAATCCAACACCAGCAGCTACAATTCCAGTGGTTGCAGCAACATTTATATTAACATTTTCTACATTGTCACACTTCTCTGAATCGATCACAATTACTTTCCGACAGACGTTACATTCAAACTTAAATTTTGATATCAACCCTATCCGTTTTTCTCCTATCAACTTGAAATATCCAACTCTGCAATCAAATAAATCGATATGATGCGTTTTTTCTTGAAGCTGTGATATAAGGTAATTCATGTCAACAATTCGTCGTCCACTGATGGGTTGATAGTCGTTTTCGATTTCGTTTTCAATGGTCAGAGTAAAGTTTTCAATTTCCTCCATTGTTCTAAAAACAGTTTTTTTTTTAATGTACCCTATTGTATATCACTTAATAATATTTGTAAAGCAAAAAGTATCAACTTACTCATTTATATTATTATTAGGTGATACATGACTTCGTTCACCTAAAGGCATTTCAAGTGTAACATGGGTATTGGCAGCATTAATAGTAGTTCTGTAACAATACAATAAATGACGTTTCGTTCCAATATTCATAGTTGTAAGTAAATGCTATAGACATAGAAATATACAAACTTTCGCAACTTATCGGGCATTTACCTATCATGCCGATGGCACAGCGTAGCGTATTATTGTCTGATTTAATTGAATCGGTTAATACAGTGATTGTTTATTAAGCACATTGCAGTTACTTACTCCACAATCGTAGGGTTATTCAAATAAACAGGCTCCAAAGTCATCAGTGGAGTCACGTTACGCCCTTCCGCATGCTCTATTGACCTGTCACGCAAATGTTGATTTTGACTTGTTGGTAATTAACTAGTAAAATTTTAAAAACTTCCTTACAAAATATCCCGATTAAACCCGCCTGTTTAATAAAGACAACCGCATGGAAATGAACCAGAGCTACAATGCCAAAAACAGATACACAGGTACATGTATTGGCTTGATTTTAGAACAGTAATAATAAATAATTATGTAAGTTAATTATAATAATTAAGTAGGTATTGTATGTATGTATTTGGGGCAATTAATTGATGTATTTTTTATGGTGTTACAATAACGAGTGAGATACTGTTTAATTCAAATAGTTCATAAAAATTAGAGATTGTCTATGATATTAAAAAAAACTTACTCATTATCCACAGAATCATTAATTGATACATACGCTCTGCCCTTGGCCTGCAACTGCATTGCTCTAAAACATTGAAAACCGACGTATACATTTCAAGCGAAGTTTCTTTTATTATTCAATTTTCAGTGGCGTAACATAAACATACAATAACAGAAATCTCGAGTAAATTTAGTAGTTCCATTGTCTATCTGTGAAGGTTTTTATCAAAATGTAAACACATTGAGATATTCCTCCTCGTTTTAAAGTCGATTAAAACAGTCAGGTGTAAGTAATTTACAATTTCTATACACTTTTCCTCTTGCCACTAAACACCGAATAAAGTTATGCATTGGATAACGTCTGCATAGCCAAACTTACAACAAACCATGGATACAGTACGTTGAAATTTTACGTCGGTTATTAAAAAAAAGGGCTAAGTTTTAGATTACCATCCCTCGAGTTGGGAGTTCATATTTTTTTTACAGAAAGATCACATTATTAGAAGCCTTCACGCAAAGTTTTAAGTTTCGGAGATAAATGGTTTACGAGAAAAAAAAAAACAAAATCGAAGAAATTTTGCATTATTTAGTCACTTTTAACATTTTGTTTCTACATTGAACGTTTCTTTTTACGAAAAGTCAACGCATAAAGTACAGTGCTTCCTCAAAAAAATCATCAATATAAGATCGCAAAATATTTATTTAAAAAAAACAATGCGTTAACTAAACTACCCCCATGACGGGGGGGATCTCCTACCCCCCCTCCACAAATATATGTACCCTTATACAAAAAGTCCTTCCGAAAATTCGAAAGTTAGGTTAGAATATTAAAAAAATCATATCTCAAAAAGGGGGGGGGCTTCGAATTTTTTCCTTCACAGGGGGGGTTCTACACCTCCCCCCCACTCCCACCTCTTAAATCGAGGGATAATAAACTAAAGTCGTACCAAAAAAAGAATTACTGTTTCATACATTTTGACCGCGTAGGTATTGCACTTTTCTAAAACAACAGATTTTTTTTTTCCCTGCCATCTGTTTATGTAGTTTTATTTTATTTATAAGCTTGTCTTAACTTGATACAGTGTTTTTAGTAAGAAGTGTACTGCGCATAAACGAGCATGTGCCTAAACGCTACCGAAAATAATAAATAATATTTTTGTAGGAAATGGTCATACTGTACATTTCTACACTATGGCACGAGTGTGTTGTACGCGTATTAGGTACATGGCATAGACGAGACCTACACAAACGTTGCAGACACCATCTGGTGGGGATTTGTTGGTGGGGATTTCTGGAATAAACCTAAAATATTATTATTTGTTGTGTTGTGGTGGTTGTGGGATATAAGTATAGCATACTTCTAAATATTATTGCACTGTTGAATATTCAACTCTCACGTAGACAATTCGCGCTTTTATTTAGATGATAAGATAATATAAGTGAAAACGGACATATCAGCAGTAAATAACAAATATTATAAGATTAGGCAAAGGCTCTTATTATACATATTGAGATTTTATTAGGGCTTTGTAGCCTTGTTGAAATATTACGCAGGCACTCGGTAATTTTTTATTACCTATCGGCTTCGTTTATGTAGTTTGTCCTGCGTGTCACGTGAACACGTACAGTAGGCCGCACGTCATTTCAGTGGAAACAAAAGCAGTGTCAAGCCCTGTCTCTTATTCTAATGAAACTGTACGTTGGGCCAGCTCAAGATCATGGTGTTATCACTTACCACTTTAAACTATACTTAATAATAAGTATAAGTGCCTAAATAGTTCATTACTAAATAATTATAATATTATACTTCGGTAAATACATATTTATTTCATCCGCCTTGAACTTTTTTATTACTATACAACTTGATACTGACCTGCAAATAGCAAAAAACGTAAGAAACCTGTATTTTGCTGTAAACATCGAGCATATGTGTGCGGCGCAGACGTGGCACTCGTCAGCCGGGTAATGAATATAAACACACGCGTGGCACACTTCACACCAATTGTCAACATTGTCCAAAAACTCCACCAAATTTAGCTGGACATTCATATCCAAAATAAAATGGTATGGACGTCCAGCCTCCGGAATTTCATCACATAAAAAACATGATTCAACTAGGATAAAATGAACCTCTTGCCAGGGCCAAGACAGCTGATTGGTTAATATATCAGCGTAATCACTGTATGTAAAAGAGTTGTCCACATCTAAAATGTTCGCCATGTTTGCTGTTGGGTGTTGCTGTGCATGTAGCGAAATAACGTCAGTGAAGTTCTAACAGTACGGAAGTCAAAAATGGCTACTTTACAGGAGAGTGAAAAAACTGTATGAAATGAATGTAACTTACGCATAAGGCCGTATTGTGTTTAATTATTAATACAAATTTTAGGAAATCCAGTTATTAACGAGGGGAAGGAATAAAATATCGTGTTGCTGTAATCTTCATTTATTTTTCTTGACTCCATAGACAAGATGACAGGCGCAGCCGCCTCTACCTATAGACATAATAGTAACCTAACCCTACACTAACAACTAAGATAACCCTACACCATTCCCCCTTTAATAAAAATTTTGCTCACTACTAAACTAATACTTATTCTAATTACTTAATCACTACCTTAATACTAACACAATTTTTATAATACATTTTATTTATTTTAAAACATCTTTTGACATAACAATGAATCTTAAGGGTATAAGGTGTCTCGTAAGTGATCTTAATTTGAAGTGGCAATGGATGATATGGTATGGTTTAAATGAAACGTAGCGGTGTTTTGATTACTCGGCCGCTTCGCGTTGTTTTCGAATGTAGAACTTTGCTAGAAGTGTCCTTGTTTTTATCTAAACTGAAGTCGTTTCTAACAGTAAAATCTGATTTAGAACTATCGTTACTGCTGTTATCATCCTCGATAACATAGGCAGGTTTGAGCCTGTCTATAGAAATAGTCGTTTCTTTGTCACCTATTCTTATAACAAAAGTCTTTCCTATTCTTTTAATGACATTATAGGGGCCATCATAGGGTGGTTGAAGTGATTTTCGCATTAAATCATTCCTAACGAACACACTTTGACAAGTACTAAGATCGTTTGATACGAACAATGCCCGTGAATTGTCATGACTTGATGACTGAGGCCACGTCCACCAGGACGTGGCCTTAATTTATTAATAGCATCCCTAAGCGACTGTAAATAATCCGAGTCCGAAGTATCTATTTTCGATTCGTCATAGAAATCACCCGGTAAGCGAATCGTTTTACCGTAGGTTAATTCTGCTGCACTTACTCCACTGTCACTCCTAATAGCTGCACGCAGACCTAAAAGCGCGACTGGAAGTTCCTCAACCCAGGAAGTGTTGCAATGTAAACGTGCCATGAGAGCCACTTTTAGTGCTCTATGCCAACGTTCGACCATGTCATTGCTTTGAAGGTGGTAAGGTGTCGTGCGCAATTTGTGTATGCCCAAATACTTCAAGAGATTAATAAATAAATTGCTCTCAAATTGTCTGCCTTGGTCGCTTGTAAGCTTGGAAGGGCATCCAAAACGAGATATCCAATAATCAAAAATTACTCTGGCTACGGTCTCCGCTGTGATATTTTGGACAGGCACGGCCTCGGGCCATCCTGTGGAACGGTCTATCAAGGTTACGCAATATCTATACCCATCAGCTGTAGTCGTTAAAGGTCCGACTATATTGATGTGCAAATGTTGAAAACGATCAACCCGTTCAAATTTTCCTACGCCTGAGATAGTGTGCCTTGTAATTTTGACTTTTTGACAGTGTGGGCATGCTCTAGCCCACTTAGTAATGTCCTTATCCATATTTGGCCAAAAAAACTTCTGTTTAATCATTTGCTTACTACATTTAATGCCGGGGTGACTAAGGTCGTGAACTGAATGGAAAGCAGTCAACCTAAAATCTTCCGTCAAATAAGGTCTAATTTTATTATGTGACACTTCACAATGGACTTGCTTTCCACAGTCCGGTAAATAAAATTTCTTAAACTGCAAGTTGCTATTCGATAATCGCAACGCTTGCTGTAGGTATTCGTCACTGGATTGTTTTTCTGCTAACTCCTCATAATTTAGCACCGTGGGACCGCTTACCGTTTCTATACGAGAAAGAGTGTCTGCTACCACTAATATAAGATATAGCGGTAGTAAATTCTGAAATAAAGGAAAGTTGACGAATTCGCCTGGGACTTTCGTTATCACTATTTAATTTTGTAAACGCATAAATAAGAGGTTTATGGTCCGTAAAAATCGTTAATTTTCGACCTTCCACTAAACTCCTAAAATGCTTAATAGCCATAAATATTGCTAACAACTCCCTGTCATAAGTAGAGTACTTAGCTTCTGTTTGCGTTAATTTTCTTGAGAAGTACCCCAGTGGTTGCCAAATGTTATTAATTTGCTGTTGTAAAACGGCACCAAGACTAACATTTGAAGCATCACATATTAGTGATAAAGGAGAAACCCAAACTTCATAGAAACTTGGGCCTGGTGTTACAGAGCTGGAATTTGGCCATAAATTAGAACATTTAGGAAGGTTTCACGAGCCCAATTTTCAAGTCTCTCAGCAATGGCCAAATTGGTAAAATCAGACAATGTTTACAGTTTAGGTTATTTTTATTGAGTTACATAAAAATGATATTTTTGAGGCTTTCTTTCCTCCGTAGATCTGAAACGCACATGCGCTGTGCTGCTGCGGTTGCACAATGAGGTTTTAGGCATAAAAAGCGCTTAGAAGTGACTTCAGATTTATCTACTTAATTGAATCTACTGAAAACCTCACCTGAAAACTATGTTATTAGACAAGGCTCACTTAAGTCACTACTGGCTAGCAGTTTGTTAATATTGTATCTACTAAGGACAATTGGAATATTTGATGCAATCTCAAATTACAGTAATCTGAGATTGCAATAATATAATACCTAAAATAAAAAACCCACAATTCTTTTAAATTGTTTTATTAATCACCTTCTCCATTAGGATTATCATAATATAATAATATACTATCCAAAAATTGTGCAGGAGGCAATTGATTACCCTGGTGCCGTGCCCAACCAAGATACCATATTATGCTCATGGTGTGAGCGCAGCAACCAACAGTTCTTTTGCCAACAATACAGGTGCAATAATATTGGATTATAGCATCCCTTCCACATAGAGAGCTGTCCACTAATATGTATACAAAATACATTCTATTACTTATGTGCCTGGATTTTATTCTTCCTCTTAACATCCAGGTTGAGTCCGATGTTGACAGCTCTTGCTGTAGGTAATTGTCCACCTCTCTACACACTTCTATGACATATGAGCCATTTTCTCTCACATGCTCCCCATAGTAAGAACGGGCCTGTTTTATTTGGTATGTGCCCAAGGAGACAAGAATAAGCTCGCTGTATGTTAATACTGGAAATTCGCCCACATTATCTCTTTCTACATCTATTGCTTGGAACTGCGCCCTACGTCGATTTATATTGTTGTTAATCACATAGTTACTTAATCTATTTTCCACATACATGTATTGATTAATTTTTTGCAAGATTTCCTGAGCATCACTACGGTTTGCGATTGGAGGGTGGAAAGCATTTATTAAAGCGGCAGCCACTTCAAAGTGTACCATAAAGTTTTTTGACGCTCTATTAAAAAAGTCTTGGCGGAAAAGCTTAAAATCTCGCTTAAACCTACCATTGACTACTTCTACAACCCATCTACATATTGTAATTGTTCTCGATTTATTGGCTTCGAGGGTTGAAAGTTGAGATTCACCCTGTTGCAAAGAAGATGGTACATATGTCCTATAGCCACATTCATTGAGTAAGGGCAAGGCATCCCGGAAGCCCCTATCCAATATAAATGCATCTCCAGATTCAAAATACTGTCTTAGAACAGGAAGGCAATTCTCGCGCATCTCACACTCGTTATTGTCGCTCGATTCGTACTTTTCCCTCGTGAAAACATGTTTTCGCTCGTGAAAATTGGGTAGAGCTATTCTCGCCATGTCGATTCGACGATTTCTCGCAGGAAAGCACGCGACATGCCTTAATTTACATGCGACATGCAAAGAGTGGTCGGGACCAGTCGGGACGTTCATGACGTCATGTCGACCTTCGTACCAACGTCAAACAGTTGTTGTGTCATTCATGATTAGTCAATGCGGAAGAAAATAATAAATGTTTTTTTTACAAAATGTGTTACACGAGTTCATAAACATCTCAGAAACGCTGCGATCGCCACACCAAGGAAAAACACACGAAGAAAACTTCCCGCCTTCGTCAAAGTTGTCAAGCAGTGGATCTTGTGCGGCGTCGATTAATAAGACACACATCTGAGATATAATAATAATAATAATAATAATTCTTTTTATTTCGCAAAAAAAGTGAACAATAACACTAGTAACTATGATACGCTAAGAGCTGTTACCAGTTTTTTTTTCAAAACTAGCGTAATTTGAACTCTGGTACTCAAAGTAAGATCTAACTTGTGTTATGAGTACCAGTGTTCCAACAAAAGTTATTACACAAAGGTACACAGGTTCCCACGAGAGACAGCAGGGGCATTAGTGCAGTTTCATTGTCACAGAGAAATGAAGTAAAAATATAAAATAGTAAAAATTATACAGAAAATAAAGTGGACAATGTAAGTGTGTGAGGGTGAGTGAATGTTTAGGGATGTGTAATGTATGTATATGTAATTTATGTATGTGTAGTGTATGTATGTGTAATGTCGTAAGTTTAAAATAAATAGACTTGAATGAGAAATTGTGTATAAGTTACAGTGAGTGACTAAGTAGATATCTTAAGCAGATGTTCGGTGTCTTCGTAATTAAGTTTTTGTAGCCATCCTTGAACACTTTTCTTACATTCGAACCTAGTCATTGGATAAATGTTGCAGTTTTTGTTTACGATATTGTACAGGTGGTTGCTTATAATATTGTAGTGACGTTGAGCAAGAGCTGTTCTGGAGTATTGGGTGGTACAGATTTGATATTTCCTACGGTTTAGTGTGTAGTTTGCAAGGAATGGAAGAGTAGAGTGTTTTCGTAGCACTATTTCTTGGATGAAAAGTTGGCGCACTGTAGGTACTTGACAATTTTCGTAGAGTTGTGTAGTAGAGTATCTGTAGGGCTTGAAGGTCATAACCTTTAAGACGGCTCTTTGTGCTCGTTCCAGCTGCAAAAGATGAGTTTTGGCCGCTCCACCCCAGGCGGTTATGCAATATTTTAGGATTGAGTGACCAAGTGCACAGTAAACATTTTGTAGTGTCTCAATGACAGCAGAATGTCTGAGTTTTTTCATTATAGAGACAAGTTTACGTACTCGCACAGTCAATGTCCTAAGGTGGACTTTCCAGGTCAGTTGATTGTCGATTTGTACCCCAAGATATTTAACATTATCCGTCCGGATAATGTGAGGACATGAGCAAGGGAGGCGAAGGGCAGTTACCGGACAGTTGTGGACTTTAAGATTAAAAGAATCCCGGTCTGGTTGGGAGGAGGCTTTTATAGAAAACGTCATGTACAAGGTCTTGTTAGGATTCAAGGTGAGAAGGTTGCTAGTTAGCCAGTTCATGACTGTCCTAAGACCCTGTTCAGCGCATTCAAATGCGTGTGTCCAGCTGTCCCCATGAACAAGCAATGCAGTGTCATCGGCGTAGGTAAAGACTGAGCAATTGGGAAGGGAGAGTCCGCAGAGCGCGTTAATGTATATCAGAAACAAAGTCGGCCCAATCACAGAGCCCTGAGGCACGCCGTAAACAACGGAATTGCTGTCACTGATAACACTATCAATTTTAACGCACTGGGTTCGATCAGATAGGTAGTCATGAAAATTTTTGAGGGCGTGACCACGGATTCCCAGACCCTCCAACTTCTGCAATAGGTGAGGAACAGACACGGTGTCGAAGGCCTTGGAGAGGTCTAGGAAAATACCTAGACATTTTTTCCCCGAGTCAAGGAGGCCGACAGCATTATCCACAAAGCATCCAACCGCATCATCGGCTGACCTTCCATATAGAAGCGGCAGGCTTCTAAAACCAGTCAAATGGACGAAGACGGCTTTACTCTGATTGACGGCAAGAGAAGGCAATCGCGGGGCAGCCACAATAAATACCGTACCACCACTCCTGCAAGCGAGGATTTTTGAGCTACAGTGCTCACCATCCTCATGTAGATTTCCCTGTGTTTCCCACAAACATTAACCCTAGATAGCTAACGTTCCTGGACTTCTATGATAAGCTAACCATTCGACTTTTTGACGACCATTTTTCAAACGTGTTTTTTATTTAAAAAAATATGTTATTTTAATTAGGTTTATTATATTTATAGGAAATATGGGATATAAATTAAAGATAATTATAACAAAAATGAATATTTATTTAATTTTTAAGTACTAAATCACAAATCTTAAATGGCACATGTTTCATTGAGATCAATAAGGCACAACTTCTTACAACGACTAAATTAGGAACTATTGTTTAGAAATTTCTACTTTTACTTATAGTATAATGAAGAAAAAAGATTAAAATTATCGGTGAGTATCAAATTACTTAGATTTTTTTGGCACAATTTGGGCAAAAGTCAACCGTATGTTCGCCACAAATGGGAACTCTGCAACTATTGCAGTGATTCTTGGTCATGCGCCTTTTCTTATAGGAACACAAACTGCAGCTTTTCCTTTTCCTTGTTGAGGCATTTTCAAGTATTGCACTACTTGCTGAACCAGATTGCTCAAGATTTTGACCTTGACCTTCAGCGGGATCCTCATGGTTCAAACCCAAGACGTCTCTTATCTTGTCTTTCATTCTACGAGGCATTGTTGGTATTTCCAGTCGACGTTTTAGCCAAGGTTCAACGAGTTTTTCATGCAGTTGTTTCATATAGCTCCTTCGTGCCAGTGGTTTACCTCCAGACACCAATACATTATGGCAGTAGATGACGTAGGAGTTGATACTCGTTATATTGAGCATGCCATAAAACATGCACATGGGCCACCGGTTAGTCTTACGGTTACAAGACATATTTGAACACATCTGGTCAAATTGAGAGGACGAGCATCGGAACGTGACCTTTCTTGTTCGTGTTCAATATCTAAAGGTGGACTTACTTGCGCATCTTCAGTGTCCGAGGGTTCGTCGTGAAAGTCACTTTCAACGTCATCAGGCAACAAACCATCCTCATTTTCACTATCAGAAGAAACATCATTTGTGTTGACATAATCTTCATCATCTAACGCCCGAACTATGTCGTCATCTGTGATCAATCTTGCAGCCATTCTTCACTATCAACGAAATAACTAAAAAAAAACAAAGCAAAAATCAACTCAAAGCACGTAAGCTAAAAGTTACGCATAAGCTAACCATTCGTCAAAATGACGAGTATGCAGTAGGTATCTCAAAAACAAAAGTACTTACCGGCTAAACGCAACCACCACGCGACGCAGTCTAGCGGACACTAAGTTGGCACGAAACCGCGAGTGTGTAGGTAAAACGATGAGAAAGGGAGACGGAGATATTTATTAGATGCTCGTCATTTTGACGAACGTTAGCTGTCTAGGGTTAAAAGAGGAGCCAAGGTCTTATCAGTGCAGCAGCAAGGGCTTTGCTGAAGCTGTCGTGGATGAAGTCGAGCTGTACTACAAATTTTAAGTCCTTCATCCTCGAGGTTCCCGCGCTGCAAAAGGCTATCGTCCATAGCCCATAATTTTGCCAGGCAGGTGTTGCATGAAGATGTTACAGGGAACTATGACCAAACCTAAGTATTGTGTGATAATAATTATGTTGTTGTGTTATAAACCCAAGTCTAATTAGTCTGTGATATATTTATGTAAAGGGTGACAAAAGCAACACTCGAATTATAATACAGCTATTATGATTTTATTACCACAGGTCCAAAAACATGATGTAGAATTTCAAAAGCATTTCAAACAATAAAGATTTCAAACATGTATAATTGTTTTTCAATATGAAACTCAAACTACACTTAAACAATATAAAATCACTAGTTTACACGATTAGTCGGCGTCATTATATATGTGGCGCGCTGTTTAGTAGCCAGTTTAGGAATCGCCGGATCATTACACCTCTTGCCCAAAGTCTTCATGAATCTCGACAGACGTTGTCCAGGAGTTTCACCCCAAAAATCTCTCTCGTCACAACACGAATTAAATTCTAATTCGTGTTGTGACGAGACTCTTCCGCTTGACCCTCAGGGAGGAAATTGGTTTTTGCAAGGATTAACAATATTTTCAGACTTTGTAGATTTGAATGTAGCCGTAACACGTTGATACAGCTGCGTCGTTGGAACGGTAGAACGCAGGAGCCATTATGAGAGCATTCTGAGAGCCCGTGATTCAGTCCGGTCTTTACGACAATCACGTTTCCTCTTCTCCATGTTGATAAACCTTGATGTTATTTCGGTATTCATCAGTTTACTCAGTTTAATCATTAGCAGAAATTCTGTTTTTATTTGATTACTTTATTATGACGTGACTAAAATCGTTGACATTGACAAATCAGCATCAGCCATGCATTCTGTTGTACCAAATACAAAGGAGAATTTATTTAAATATTCATCTATATCTTTCTATACTATTAATAAAGCTGAAGAGTTTGTTTCTTTTTTTGTTTGAAGGCGCTAATCTTGAAACTACCCGTCTGATTTGAGAATATGCTTTTTGCATTTGATAGTCTAATACTTGAGGAAAAACATCATTAACATCACGCTTCGACCCTTAGGAGCCAAGCAAAAAGAAAAAGTCAGAAAGAAGGCTAAGCGAAAACGAAGTAACGGTAGGCACAGCTAAAGGATATGCGAGTATTTTATGTTAACACAAGCAATTTTACGCGGACAAAGGCGGGGGCAGAAGCCAGTAATTAAATAAAAATTGAGTTACGCAATCAATAATGAATATTTTTTTGATAAATGTTTATGAGATACGTATATAATAGTGTTCGAAACATTTGTTTCACTTTGAAATAATTTTTCAAGATTGTCGACTCCTTAACCAGTCAAATGGACTCGGAGGGTTTTACTCTGGTTGAGGGCAAGTAGGTTTGATCGTGACGCAGCCACAACAAACGCGGTACTGCTCCTGGAAGCGAGGATTTTCGAGCCGCAGTGCCCCACCTTGCTCCTGTACATTTCCCGGTAGTGGTAGGTGCCACCGATAGAAAACGAGCTAAGGTCTAGGAAGGACGATGCAGTCGAACGAGATTTTAATTCTGACATCCTCTAGGTACACGCGCTGCCCAGAATTTTGGCCGGCTGGAGATGTGTATAGATGTTACAGAAAAGAATGACCAAAACTAAATTTCCATGTGTGGTGTGATAATAATATGCTTTTGTGGTATATAATTGGGTGTATACTGAATTTTCAGAGTCTGTAAGGTATTTATGTAAAGGTTTTTTTGTCACTAGAATTAAATGATATACCTACGCACCTATTATTATTGTACCACCAACATGATGCAGTATTTCAAAAGTATTTCAAACAATATAGATTTCTAATGTTTTTATATATTTTTTTTCAATGCAAACTTATATATCTAAAATAAATACTATACGTAAACAATACATTATAATTATCACAAGTTTACACGAATAGTCGGCGTCCTGTATCGCACGCTGTCCGTGAGCTTAGGAAACGCTGGACCATGTCCCTTCTCGACCAAATTATTCATCAATTTCGAAAGATGTTTGTGCGGTACTTTGACCACAAATAAATTTGAATTCGTGTTGTGACAACGTGAAATTTGTTTTCGCTAGGATTTCCCAACTATCTTTTGGGCCTTTATAAAGTATTATAATCGGGACACGTAGGTACAGCAGCGTTGATGGAGCAGCAGGACAGTCTAGTTGTTGCAGTACCACACTTGTTACGACAACCATACGTCCTCTTCTTCTTCTTTTTCTCCATCTTGATAAGTCTTGATCTTATTGTGGTAGTCATCAGTTCACTTATAATATCATTGGCAGGCATCCTGTTTTTATTTAATTACTTAATTTATGTAGAGATAATCAATGTAAATAAACAGAAATTATGACATTAATAATTTGACGTGACAAATGACATGACACATTAAGCATCAGCCATGCATTCCGTTGTAGGAGAACTTATTTTAATGTTAATAATAAAATAAAAATGGAGTACCGAAATCAATAATGATGATGGTATTCATAAATGTTTATGAAATACATACGGATAAAATGTTGCTCAAAACCTTATAGATATACGCTTAAAAGTCATTTTTAATAAACTATAAGAAGTACATCTACGGTATCATTTAAAAAGTAGCATCATTTTGTGGAATGGATCACTTCACGCGACGTATAATGACAACATTTTTAGGGTTCCGTACCTCAAAAGGTAAAAACGGAACTATTATAGCATCACTCGTGTGTCTGTCTGTCCGTCTGACACAGCCGATTTGCTCCGAATCTAATATACCAATTTAGTTGAAATTTGGTACACATATGAATTTTTGTGACCCAAACACGGACGTGTAACGTAAATAAATGAAATTTGAATATGGGGGTAACTTTTCGGGGGCATATTGGAAAAAAAAAAAGTTTTGTAAACTATACCTATATCTATATCTATACCTATATCGTGTGACAGACCAAATGAAAGGGCTTGTTGTGAAGATCTCATATTCTTTTATATAAACTTTAAAAAAATAAGAATATATCCCATAATATGCCCCCCCTTATCTCCGAAACTACAAGGCCTAAAATTATGAAAAATATACAGAGAATGGTTCTTTACTCATAGATTACAGGAAAACCTATAAGTCTATGGTCTTAAACAAACATGGTAAATCACTCAATATTGTGCATTCAAGCTTACATTTGCAGTTGGAATGTATTCCCATACTAAACATGTTTTTCAACTACAATGTTAAGTTTGTTCTTGGGATAAATTCATCCCAACTACGGAACCCTTCGTTGTGCGTGGCCTGACACGCACTTGGCCGGAATCTGGATAATGTCACCATTTTATAAGCGACATAGGAAGTCGAGCGGCAATACGAATGCGACTTGAACGAGTGAAAACGCGAGAATTGGCCTCCAGATTCGTTTCTAAACTCTTTATTAATTATTTCAGCATCTGAAGTTGTCGCTGGATAGGGGCCCCAAACATCAATTATGTATCCGTCTGTACAAACAATCAAAAATGGTTTTACAAGATTTTGATATTTATGCAAACTGTATGTCTTTTTTTGGTACTTATAATTTGAGCTTTTTTGCACGTAAATGTATGTGCCATCTAAAACAACTATAGGTTTTACTTCACCATTATGGTTACCAAACAGTTCATTTGGAATAAGAAGATTCCTTTCAATTATTTGCTGCTTATTAATATGATTAAGTCCCAAGTGATGGGGCACAAAATAATCATACAAGAGACTTCTAGCTTTACCCAGTAGAGTACCTAAAGTAGTTTTAGGTATTTGCAGAAGTGTTGACAATCGATCATCGGAGTCCCCGGTCCTAAGTTTAATTAAATAAGCAGCTAATATGGTAGATCCCCTTTTAAGATTCAAAAACTGAGGCACTTCATTCAATATCTGTCTGAATTGCTCTTTGTTAAAACCAACCCAGTGGTAAAAAATATGGTCTTCCATAGACTCAACATTTTCGAAATCCAAAAAATTACAATCAGACTCTTTTAACGAAAACATATCTTGAATTTGATTTACACTAAATGTGTTGGTAATATTATCACTAATATCATTGAGAAAGTCCCATGATGTGCATGTTAAATGGATATCACAAAGGCGATTATTTGGAGGTACATAATAGTTATACATTTTAAGTAACTGTTTTCGCATTGTAATTGTTATTCTGTTTCTTTCATGTCTCCGACATCCTTCCACAAAACATCTACTTTCAGTTTCAACAGCTCTATAATAATCAGGTAAAACAATAAGAGTTCCAACTGTAGGTGCGCTTGGTGCAGAATAAGTTTCTTGCCTTGTTGAAGGTTCTTCTAAATGAGGAATGTCCTGACTATTTGGCTCATTTACAGTTGATGAAGATGCACCAGATGTTGAGGGGCCTGAATGGAAATGCCGGGATGCTCTATTTGCTCGCACCCAACAAGAGTGACAGACAACACTTGAAGCACCCACCTGAAAATAATGTATCTACATTAAAGGGTGGTTACACTTTGAAAAAGACTGATCTAAAGAAATCCTGCAAATGAGAAATCCTGATGTAGGAGCTTGACATTATCACACCATTTTTCCCAAATCACTTAAATGCTTTAGCATACCAAATAACATTTTTAATGCCCGTGTTATCAAACTAAACTAAAAAATGTAATTAGTAAACCGTGAATAAAACTAATATACTAACTGTGCGTGGTAGGATCCATTCTCTTATAACTTCATTTATTCTGCGTTCTTGCACTGTACTGGTCCTAAGTTGATGGCAACGAACTCTTCTCAGAAGAGAACGTCCACAGTGAATACTCACACGTCGGTGTCCTATAGGTGTCGGTGTCTGTTCACTCTCTTCTGGTCTATTTCCATCAAGAGATACAGCATTGGCATGATTCCAGCAAACTTGGCAGATAAAGTCGTTTTCATTTACCTGAAGCAATCATTTCTAATTAGACTATTAGGTTGAGCACTAGCATTTAGGAACAGCCATCTGAGTGGCACATTTGGGTAAACATAAGCGGCTTTATTACATTCCCACTGCGGTGACACAGACCTCCTCTCTCAGAGAGGGAATTGGCCGTAAATAACCATGCCATCAGTAGGTCGACTTAGGGGCTATCAAACTGGACATAAGGGATAACTCTATTTAGTATGATTACATTAAATAATTACCTACATAGTACCAAAATGTTACGTTAGAGAAATATCGGATACTAACCATTTGAGGCGCGACCCATTCCTGTACAATTGAAAGAATCAGTTCATCTTCCAAACGTCGCCTTCCTATTGTATTGCAGCGGTCTGTTGCTATTCCGCAATTAATGCACAGGCTCATGATGTCGCTTAAAGTCGTCAGAGCAATAGCAAATTAGCAATACACAGATCCACTTTTCCAGCAAAGGTCGGCAGGGGTGGCAGGGTACGGTGTCCAATGTTCAAGCGAGGGTCAGTCAGAAGGCAATCAATTTCGGAGTCCAGTATTCGAGTAGAGGTCTTAAGAAATAATAAATCCCGAGGAAAACAGAAAAACACATTCACTTGCGCAAAAATACGAAAAGCGAATGACATGTCATTACAACCATGACATTGACAATTGATAGACGTTGACATTGACATTTGCCGTAGTGCAATCGATTTTTTTATCGACTATTTTTGCTTTTAATGATTTTTGATGCTGTTTGTTAAAAATAAATTAGATTCCAGAAGTTTTTTTATTTTATGTTGACTATAATACCATAAAAAGCAATAAAACTAAAACAATGGAGTATTATTTAATTATTTGTAACAGTATCGATTTTCACATAATCGATCATATTACCAGCGTTTGTGAAGTTAGTGACGTTTTATGAAATAAGTGTTGTAACAGTTTATAAAGGTTGTTTTAAAACAAAAAATAGAAATCTAAATATTTTCTACACTTGGCCATTGTTATTAGGGCTAAGATTTATATGGGTTAATTAAGAAAAATAGACGATTTTTTTTAGTATATATCTGATTCGTGTAACGGTTAGGCCCAGAAACGGGTTTCTCCTTTGCATCGGGCAACGGATAAGATAATGTAGCAGCGTTTTTTAAGCTTAACTTACATTTCTCAAATGCCTCGTTGGCCTTATCAGTCCACACTATAACTGTTTTATCACGCTTTTTACTGTTATGTAAATAACTATTTAATTCTTATTGGCAATCGACTGCCCTAGGGATGTGTGCGCGGTAAAAATTAACCATACCGAGAAAACGACGCAATTGCTCGACCGTTTCGGGTTTCGGGAAATTTACAATCAAATTCAAATTCAAATTCAAATTTATTTATTTGCTAATATGGGTAATAAAATAAAGTTGTTAAAAATAGAGCACAGTTCAACCATATTACACCTTATGGCATGCAAATTACATGTTTTGTCTACATCATATTTCATTATATCACATTACATTATCGTACACTTAGCCAAGCAACCATCATTCACAGTAAACAATAACAACAATGAACAATGTCAAATAATTAATAGTAGGTATAGGTAAATTAAGTTTATTTGTTAAATTAAATGTCACTAGTAATAATTAAAATGTCATCATTAATAAATAATTGTCAAAATATATTTCTAATAAATCGCACCTTTGGTAGAACAAGGGCATAATTGTCATAAATTGCCAAACGAATGTCTTTGTCCATACAGTTCAAAGGGCCTTTTTAAAGCATTTCTGCATATTTAAGTCATTTTGGCAATTTATGACAATTATGCCCTTGTTCTACCAAAGGTGCGAAATGTCAAAAATAAATAATAAATAAATAGTAATAATAACGTCAATAATTAAACTAGTGCATTATTCACATATATCATATTTCCATACAGTATGTCTTTACATCCTCAATTAAAAATTCCTGAATACTATAATAATATTTACACAGCAAAAATCTTTTTAATTTCTTTTTAAAATCATCGGTGGATGGACTTTCTAGTATAGACTTAGGTAAATGATTATAAACACGTGGTGCCATACTGAAAATGCTCTTGGCATATAAAGCCGTATTGTTGGATTTGCAACAAATTTTGTCACCATGCCGCTTACTTCTGTACTTTTCAAAAAGATACTTGTTAGTACTTGCAAAGCTAGCAATCTCATAAATGTAGATACACGGCAATGTTAATAAATTATGCTTGATAAAATACGGTCTGCAGCTATCAGTCTGTTTGATATTAAACATACCCCGAATACACCGCTTTTGCGCCTTAAATGCCATATCCTTATTGGTGGAATTACCCCAGAATATGATGCCATACTTTATTAAGGATGCCACGTAGCCATGGTAGGCTGCAAGTACAGCAGAGGTGTTCACGATTTTAGCTAGCATATGTAGGGCGTACGATTGCTTATTTAATTTTTGATTTAACGTATCTATATGTGACTTCCAATTTAAATTATAATCAATTGTCATACCTAAAAATTTTGTAGTCTCTATCTCATTAATTCTATTCCCTGTATAATCAATGTTAATATCAGTAAATTGAGCTTTACGATTGCGAAATATCATGATTTTAGTTTTGTCAAAGTTCATTCTTAAATTATTACTAATTAGCCATTTCATAATGTCACTTAAAGTTCTGTTAATTATTTGTTCTAAGGATAGCTTGTCTTTACCAGCAAAAACAACTGTACTATCATCAGCAAAAAGTATAGTGGGATGATTCGTTACTTTAGGAAAGTCATTAATATAAATGATAAACAGCAATGGGCCCAAAACACTTCCCTGTGGAACACCTTGTTTGACTTCTTTGTATTCCGAAGTGTAGTTAATTTGTTTTCTAGTTTTGATGCATACTCGACTAATTAATGTGGACTGTTTTCTGTTGGTAAGATAAGAAGCTATCAGATCCAATGAAGTACCCCGAATTCCATAACTATATAATTTATTTAATAATATTTGGTGATCCACGTAATCAAATGCTTTACTTAGATCCATATATAATGCGCACGCAGGAATTTTATTGTCTAAGTTAGTTATAACTGTGGTGAGAAAATCATAGACAGCCATATTAATGGTTTTATTTTTCCTAAAACCCATCTGCTCTTTAGCAAATAAATTAAACTTTTCAAAGTAGTCATTAATCCTATCATAAATAACTCTCTCATAGATTTTAGAGAATACCGGTACTAGTGCTATGGGCCTATAACAATTCATATCATAAGTATCACCTTTCTTGAAAAGAGGTTTGATGATTGTTAATTTAAGTTGATCAGGAAAGTAGCCATTTAGGATGGATAGGTTTATAATATGACTTAAAACATTAGATATTTTAATTGGTGTCTGTTTTATAACTTTAGTCGATATACTATCATAACCAGTGCTATTGGTGTTTTTTAAGTTTAAAATTATTTTGTTTATTTCTTGGGGTGTAGTTGGATACATAAATAATGTTTCCGAGTGATTAGGTAAGGTCTTTGTTTTATGAACACAACTTGTATTCCCTTTTATTTGTTCTATGAAAAAATCATTAAAACAGTCCGCTATGGTCTGCGGATCAGTACAATGTTTATCATCTTTATTGATTTGATTAATTTCATTTTTTGGCACATTACAGATTGTTTTATTAATTACTTTCCAAGTAGCCTTACACTTGTTTTGAGCAGTTTGGATAAAATAGTTATTCTGAGACTTTTTAGTCTGTTTTATAACACGTTGTAATATACTCGCAAAATTTTTAAACTTGGCTTTATTTGTGTCATTTCGATTCTTGCGATACTTCCATAATAATTGCTGTTTACGCATGCAATATTTTCTAATTCCTTGAGTCATCCATCGGGCTCGTATTTTAGAATGTATTTTAATTAGAATATAAGGAAAACATAAATTATAAAATAAAGTAAATAAATCATAAAAAATGTCAAAAGCTTCCCGCGGGTCATTATTTTCAAAAACATCACTAAACGAAATCGAATTTTAGCAATCATTAAACTTCTTAATATTTTCCTTACTGTAATCTCGCTTTTTTACATACCAATGTTTTAGAGAGCAGCTAAGTTTTACGGGGCAAGTTAGTAATTGTGCTGTGTGATCAGATAAGGCAAATTCCATAGTTTTACATTTACATCCACGAATGTTGTAAATGAAATTGTCAATGCATGATCCACTTATACTCCTTGTTGGTTCCTGTAATCCTAACTGTAGGTTGTGACAAGCTAGTGTTTCCATAAACATTGTAGTAATTTTGTTCTTATTTAATACATTTATGTTAAAGTCACCACACACTATTATTTTCTTTTTACTGTAGCAGTACTTCCCAAGCAGTCGGTTAAAAGTGTCGAAAAATGTGTTTATGTCATCTGGTTTTGATCTTGGTGGTCTGTATATACAAAATATTAAGATGTTGTGATTTAGTAGTTCGATACCTGAGCACTCCAGAACGCCTTCAACACAATATTGTTTTAGAGTAGTAATTAGTTTAAAGGCATGATTATTACGTACTAAAATACATGATCCCCCTCGACGGTTATTCCTTGAGAAGAAGGACCCTTGAATAAAATTAGGAATACTAATTAAATCCGTATCTGTATTCAGCATATTATGCTCTGTGAGACAAAGGACATCCACTGGATTTTTTTCGTCTTGGAGAGACGACAAAGATACAGATAATAAATCCATTTTCTTAGTAAGTCCATTAATATTCTGATGAAGAATAGTTATATTTTTATATACGAAAAAAATCTGATTTATTTGAGGAATTTTGAATTTCTGGATTTGTTTCAGTTTCATGAGTTATATTTTTATTTGAAATGTCAGAGTCCATAATATAATATTTTAAATTGTCAAATATAGTTCTCATTCCACAATTATTCAACCTACCACTGTTATTTGAGAACATGGTAAAATCATATAACAAATTTAAATTAGAGTCCAATATTACAGCATAATCATAAATTTGTAGGTCATGATATAATAAATAATTGAACATTTCAATTCTCCAGTTAAACATACTAGAGTAATCGTTACACCTATATGTAGGCAGACATAGAATTATATTAGTATGTGATATCATTAAAAGCTTTTCCCTAATGTTCGAAATAATTTCTGAATAATTATTAGTTTTATAAAAATCTTCACTACCTATAAGAATGACACAATAGTCTTGCATAGTATAATTAATTAGTTTTGAATCTAGATTGCTGACAAGTGTACTTATTCCACAGTTATTTGTGATGTAGTGGCATATCTGATGGTTAGGAAAGGTGTTGTTTGCTATGGATAATACTTTGTTTGACTTATGTAACTAACTATACATAATTTGTTCCTTTTCTTGTGTTGCAGTTGAGACTCGGAACAATAACTAAAGCATGGAAACCGGGCTAAAATAGCAATACAGTGCATATCTTTATCTTTTTTTACTTATGGTATCGATAGTGCGGAAGAAAGAGACATATATAATGTTCTGTTTCGTTATTATGCAGGTTGTCACTAGTTAAGATTTTGCTAGTGATGGGGTATATATCGATATGTTTTCGATAAAACTACATGATTTAGTAAAAATCTATCCTATTTTTAATTAATATTATAGTAAATGCGAGTTTGTGAGTATGGATGTATAGACGTTTGTTACTCTTTCACTTAAAAAGTATTGAATGGATTTTAATGAAACTTTACAGTAATATACCTATCTTATACATCAGAATAACACATAGGCTACTTTTTTTTTACCACGGGAAAAACTGAGCGGGTGAAGCCGCTGGGCCGACATCTAGTATACCATAATAAATCACGTCTTTATCGTTAAGGAGTGTCGAAGTCGACCTACTCGCACTGGCCAGCCTGGTCGACTGAGGATGTGTTTCCACTGTAGCGGAGCGGAGCTTAGCGGTGTATAAATTAACCATTTCACCAATCACAAATCTCGAAATCTCCGCTCTGCGTCAGTGGAAACAATGTGATCAGAGGTAAAATGAACTTCAATGAAAATATATGGGAAAGCGGAGGCGAGCGTACCTAGTAGGAGCGTGGTGGAGCGGAGCGGTGCGGATCAGGGTGGAACGAGATGGAGCGGAGCGGAGTGTGACGACGATAATTAATTTCTTTGTAAGTATTAAATAAAAGGCGAATAAAGTGGACAATATTTATTTTTTGCGATTTTTACTTCACCATAGGTACAGATTACATTTACAAAAAATAATCATTACAATTTTTACATATACATAAAAATACAATTACAATACAATAGTACAACAATTTCAATTTTTTACAATTTACAATTTTTATATATACAAAAAAATACAATTTACAATAATACAATAATTTACAATTACAATACAATCAAATTATTATTGTTTTTTTTATAATTATTTTAATTTTTTAAATTCGTTTTTACAATGATTTAATTAATGTCATTATTGCCCTTTAAATATAATTGTTTTAGTTAAATATGTGCGAATCTTTTCGGTAGGTATACTCAATTTTTTTGTTATATAATGAATTCTGATCTTAAAATATTTTTGTGCAATGGACTTTATGAGGAGATTTCTATGATCATCATATAAGGATTGTTCTAATGAATGGTCTTTTAATTTACAAAAAACCTGTGTTGGCAATACTTTTGCTGAGACTTTATTGATCATCTGTAACAAATTTCTTTGTTGCCCGAGATATTTTGAACCAATACGCGCTTGATATTCTCTTAGTATTTTTTCAGAGACTTGACAAATTCTATTTAAGTCTGATGTTGGCTTAAATAAGCCTCCTCTGTTTTTTATATCTATCAAGGACTTTCCAGAAATATGCTCAGTATCTTCAATAATTTCTATGCATTTTTCGCATTTTAATGTTTTCTTTAACCGGTAAAGCCCTGGGTGACCCTCAAGCACGTCAATTAGCACGTTAATTAGTTGTTTATCAGGCCTTTAACGGTTAATTTCCTTCCTATAAATCCCGCTATGTACTCTACGACATTTTTAGAATATTCCGTCAAAGATGACGGGTTGAAAATATAGTCGTGCTCTGTATCTGAATTATCTTCAAAGGTATCATGTACCTCTGGTTCAAAACGTCGCCTACAATCGGTGCTGTCGTCAATAGCTCTTTTATAATCGGAGGTACAGTTTAAAACTGTTATTTTATCCAGAGGAATGCAATTTCCGGTGGCACTGTCTTTGAACTGAGCATGGACAAGCAGTTTTTTATACGCAGCGCAAAATACCCGTGCCGAAGGATTGTTATTAAAGCCGCATTTTGACCTTATAGCACCAAAAAATAGCTCCAGGTGATCTTGGCTCAATTTGTAAGTACATATGTACTTTAAAGTATTATCTGGAACAACATGAGCATTAAACAGTTTAATAAGGGACGACATGCATGTGAGAAAACCACAGAACCCTGTGGATCTGTTTGAGTTGATTACAAATGTTTGACCATCTCCAAGCTTTAACCCTTTAATATAGATTTCAGCTGCTGCGAAAAATTCTATGGTTTCCTGTATGTTAAAAGATGTTAAGGCTCTTTTCCATCCCTTGGCTCTCATGTTGCGGCTGTTCATTATGTCAAACAGGTTATTAAACAACCTGATGAACATGACCGTCCCATCGCAGCCTGCAAATTCTGGAATTCCTAATTGCTTACAAAATTCCATAGCATCGGCCACAGACTCACTTAACAACTGAGTGGCCAAGCGCACTTTCATCTTTTGTTTGATGTAATTCACATGTTCATCTTTCAGCTTCGTTCCTAAATGAAGACCTTCCTCGTTTTGTATTTGGTTAAGTAGTTCTATATAAAACCACGTAACAGTGTTCCCTTGAAAATCAATGAAAGTTTTTTTGTCTCCAAAAGTGTTCCGGACTAGTTTAATATTGTGGCAGGGGTCTGGCCACAGGCATACTTCCTGCCCATCATACATGAAAGACGACTCCGATTTCATATCACAACCTAAATGTGTGCACATTGCTTTGTTAGTAGCAGCACCGTCAAATGTGAGACTTACGACTTTAACGCCACAATTATTTAAAAGCGTAAGACATTGTTCAACCAGTGCAGCTTTCTGCTGGGCGGTGATAGAATGGATTAAGAAATATCCAACAGGGACTTTAAATGTATCGTTTATTGATGTTACCATGAATGTCAGGGCTTCTTTTGCCAGTGGCACATCATCAGAATCAAGATAACAGCCCACGTTACTATAACCAAAATACTCCTTACCATCCCACTCCACCTGCTTCCTAATAGCCATTTCATCCATGGCTAGGGCACAAAATATAGTTTTGTTTGGATTTTCTTGTGCTCTTAGTTGCAATGTGTTCAAAGCCTCTGTTGTAAATCCAGGTCTACAGTCTAAACCTTTATACCACGCTGAAATACTTTTTGGGTGTGGTAACACATTTTCAAATTGTTCCCGGACGAACGAGTATGCTTTTGGGGATAAATAATGTAACGTTACTGCGAATTTTTTTATTTCCAGACTGTACTCTCTGGAAAGCACATCACCACATTGTTTCTGAAGAAATCTTTTGATTATATCATTCTTATTTATGCTATCTAACATATTAATATATTTAGTTTCGACATCTTCTTGTCTCAATTGTTGTAATAAGATTGCATACAGATCTGTATTTTTTTTAGAAAGTCGTGTTATTCGTTTCGTCAATGTGTTAATTTTTCGTAGACGGCGTTTTGAAACATTCCTTAGACTTTGCACTTGTTTTTCTAATAATTTGATCTTTTTTTCATTAGAGGTTTCTGCTTCATCTTTGTGAGTAGATGGGCCACAGTCTGTAGTTGAAATTTTTCTTTTTAAGTTTGTCGATAACGATCCTGTGTTAATTTCCGTCAGCGGTACCTAAAACAATTTTAAAAAGATTTAAAATCTCTGAAGTGTACAAAATATGATGGATAAAATAGATTATTAATTTATAAAATGAATTTGTTTGGGGGTCGCCAGCCAAATATTGTATACTAAAAAAGGTGAGGAAGTAATATCGAATTATATGGTGAACTAAAATAAATCAATCAACAAAACAGTGGACTAAATCCTAAAATAAAATAATATGAAATTATTAAGGCATACCAATTTTTTTTTATGATGACAATCTGTGCTCGGACCTGCCAGGCTATAATTTGTTTCCGCTGGTGGTAAAGTTTCCTGAAAATAATTGTTACATTATTGCGTAAGTAATTTTTTGATAATGATATAGTCATTATAATAGACAGTTATAAAAAAATATTAGAACAGTGGACTAAATCTTAAAATAAAATAATATGTAATTATTAAGGCATACCAATTTCTTTTTATGATGACAATCTGTGCTCGGTCCTGCCAGGCTATAATTTGTTTCCGCTGGTGGTAAAGTTTCCTGAAAATAATTGTTACATTATTGCGTAAGTAATTTTTTGATAATGATATAGTCATTATAATAGACAGTTATAAAAAATATTAGAAAAGTCCATAATGAAAGTGAGTTAGGTATGTTTTGTATGGTGTGTAACATAAATCTAATAAGTAGGTACTTTTACTACATACCATAATGAAGTTGGCTGTTTCCTTGGGTATTTTTAATGTAGGAATAGCATCTGATTTTAGCCGTCTCCATTTTTTATTTTCATTTGGCACAAATGAATCATTGGTAAAATGTTGTGAACAAATTCGGCTGTGCTTTTTTGGTGTCCAATTGGGCCTGTTAATGCATTGAATCCATTTAATCTTCATAGCCTCATCGTTAGGAAATCTGTAATAATATAGACGTGATTACTTGGTAAAATTATCGACATCCATTTTCACAACACTAATAACCTATACTTGCAACAATTTTATTTAATAGAAAATACACATAAAACACCGAATATGTGAATTATTTTGTATATTCAGATATACAGTAATACTTTTTCTTACATATTATCACTTTTATATTTCCATTAAGGTTATTAAAATGAAAAATATTTGGCTAAACTTACCGATGAAATGTGAACGATTCATTCTCATTTTCTTTTCTCGAACTATGGGCTTTACACCCGTCAACAACACAAGACATTTTATCCAGACACTGACACTGTCTTTTCACAACATATTGACAGTTCCAGACCACGTTTTCAAAGTAAAATTAATAAATTTCTCTCGACAATTCACGATCCGTATCAACAGATCATAAAACTACAAAATTATGTTGACGATACGACTCATGTATTTTGACACCTTGGATAGTACTTTTTAAATTGTTAGTATTATAAGATGACCAAAGGTAACCATTTGACGTTTGACGTTTTCATCTTATTGACACGTTCAAAAATAATAAGAACAAACAACATTGTTTTGTTTCATTCACACCTACGACATGCAAATTGACATTATTACATAAAATATAGGTGGCTCGGCTTTTATTCTACTCCGGCTTCCATGCTTTAGTTATTGTTCCGAGAGTTGAGACGAGTTACGATCATTTTTCTGATGACATTCAGAAGTTTATTTTACTAACTTTAATGTAGTTTTTACTTTATTAGACATAGCTCGTTGTTCACAGCCTCCTTGCACTGTATTATGGGTTAAATCCAAGTCAGTTTTGGGGTGTTGTTTTCTGCAGGGAGTAGACAATCTAACATTCCTTTTAGGAGTTCCAATTTCAGTGGATAATGTCAATGTTGCATTCTTCATTATTTGACATTTTTGATTTAAATTATTTATGGTCTGTTTTAACTCACTATTCTCCAATGATAGGTTATTTATCTCATCATGAGCCGCCAATAGTTGTGACTTTAGTTCTCCAATATCCCGTAGTAGGTCTTGTACTTTATCATTCTCCTCGTCATCCGATATGTTTGGCATGCTGTTAGTGGTGCCATCCAGTGTCATGTTGTTACAACTAACGTCATTAGTACTGACATCATTAACTGTTGCCTCCGAGAGTGATTTCGTTCGTGTTCGTCGCAGAGTAATATTCTCGAAGAAATTCATATTGAAGCTTTATATAATTTAAATAAGCAAAGCAAACCTTTAAAAAGACAATGTTCGAAGCGGGGTTCGAACGCAGTGTCTTCAGACGCATGCCACAAAGCGTAGGCCGTAGCCGCTACGCCATGCGAACATTAGTAACCTGCGTTGAATTTCGGAAGCATTTATTAGCTAGCTGGTATGTGCTTGTTGTGTCAAATGACGTAGGCGTAGTGTTAATTGGGTTCAAAGTCCAATTTCTTTGTTCGTATTGTGGTGTACGAGACGGTTTAAATTTGAATTGCCTTTGTTTTTGCACTCACAATTTTTCACTTTTTGTTTATTATTTATAACGCAATATAAAGTTTATCACTGATTTAAGTACGTACTTTCTTCATATGAAGATATACACCACGATTTCAATTGTTTTCAAGAAACTTTAGCACTGTTCCTGCACACAAATTGTTTTATGTTGATAACACAGCTGATTGCTTATAGATTCACCTGATAACAATGTCTCTGCTTTATCAAAGTGTCCTTTCACGAATTAACTTAGATTTAACATTAAACTATAACTTTAACTATTTTTTAATTACATAAAATACGGACTCGCTTGCACTTTATCGTCTAGAGGACGAACTCCGTCCGTCGATACGTCGAAACCTAAAAATTCCATTTTCGATACTCCGAATACACATTTAGATATATTAATTGTAATACCGAATTCATCAAATCTTCGGAAAACTGCATTCAAATGCTCTTTGTGCTGAGCTTCTGTCTCGCTTGCTATGCATACGTCATCGATATATAGTATTGAACTATTTAAGTAGGCACTTATACTTATTATTAAGTATAGCTTTGTCCGGAATATAAAAAAAAAACGAACTGATAGAAATAGATACCGATAGAAAGATTGGTAGGTGAAAAAAAACACTTACTAACATTCCAAATTTAATGAAAAAAATATAAAAAAACAATACTTAACACTAAATAAATATATTTACAGTGTGGCGTGCTTCACACGCACCACATTGGCACCCTGCGGGTGTTGTTGACGAAGCTGGTGAAGGCGGGGGCGCTGGCGGCGGCGTCATCATAGCCAAATGTGCCTCACACACACCACATTGGCACCCTGCGGTTGTTGTCGACGAAGCCGGTGAAGGCGGAGGCACTAGTGGCGGCGTCAGCACGGCCAACTGTGCCTCACACGCACCGCATTGGCAACCTGCGGATGATGATGACGGTGAGGGCGAGGTTGGTGGTGTAGGCGTCTGCGGCAGCATGGCCAACTTCGGCGATGGCGGCTCCCTTCCACCTGTGCTGGTTGCTGTGTCTTGTTCTTGTCTACTTTCGCAGCAAGAAAATACCCTGTAAAAAAATGTGAAATAATTTAGTAAAACTATTTGCATGCCACATGTGTTTAGCGTCGGTCTGTCCGTTGATATGTTAAATAGTCAATCGGATTTTCATTAAAAGCCTTTCATATTAAATTAAATTTAATCATCTCCATTTAACGTTGTTTCTATTATTAGTTTTAATTGGTGACTAAGGTCGTGAACTGAATGGAAAGCAGTCAACCTAAAATCTTCCGTCAAATAAGGTCTAATTTTATTATGTGACACTTCACAATGGACTTGCTTTCCACAGTCCGGTAAATAAAATTTCTTAAACTGCTACACTCGAGAGCAATGAATCCGGGTCACTTAAAGAATGTTAAAAATCTCGGAAACTAAAAATGATAGGTTAATGCAATAAATTGTATTTAATAGACAATGTAATACTCCTTAAATGAAAGTAAAAAAAATATGAGTCACCATACATTTTATTAACACAAAATTACATAAAGAAAAAAACTGCTGATCTCTCCTTAAAATAAAAATAGGAAACATGAAATTTTTGAACTTTATTACGATTTTCTTGAATTTTAATACTTCGTATTGCCTCCTCGTGCTTCCATTACTGCGTTTACGCGGTTTGGCATGCTGTACACCAAGTTCCTTATACGATTTTGGGGAATATTCTCCCATTCCTCTGTGAGAGCAATTTTGAGCTCACGAAGCGTGATTGGGGGAGGGTTTCGTTGTTTTACGCATCTGCCTAGCTCGTCCCAAGCATGCTCGATCGGGTTGATATCCGGGCTGCGCGCTGGCCACTCCATACGAGTAATGTTCATCTCTTGAAGGTAGTCATTCACAATCCTACCTGTATGAGGTCGGGCATTGTCATGCATAAATATAGCATCCTCACCTAAATTGACCATAAATGGACCAACGTGATCATTGAGGATTTCTTCCACATATCTTACGCTAGTTAAAGAGCCGTTTTCTATGATCACCAGCTCTGTGCGACTTTCAGAAGAAATTCCGGCCCACACAAGTACAGACCCACCACCGTAGGCTACTTTTTCTTCGATGCATGCTTGCTTGAATCTTTCCCCTGGTCTTCGATACACTCTGTGTCTTCCATCGTGCTTGTAGAGCATAAATTTTGATTCGTCGGAGAACATAACTTTTGACCAATCTTCAATACTCCAATTTACGTGGCTCTGGGCATATCTTAGTCTTGAAATACGATGCCCACGCTCCAGTTTAGGGCCGTTTGCAGGTCTAAGGGGTTTTAAGTTAGATTCAGCAAGCCGACGTCTTACTGTCCATGCACTTGGGTTACTTCCTCCGAGGCGTCGAAACTGATTTGTGAGTTCAGTTCCTGTGAGAAAGCGATTTCGAAGCATGGTGTTCACCAAGTATCGGTCTTCTCGTGCTGTGGTACACCTGGTTCTGCCCGTTCCTGGTCTGCGTAGGTTAGAACCAGTTTCTTCGTAACGTCGGAGAACTCTTTGTACTGTTGACAGCGACACACCGACAGTCCTGGCTGTATCGCGCTGACTCCGGCCGGTTTCCAGCATTGTAAGTATTCTGGTGCATTCTTCAGGCGTAAGCGACATAATTTCAGCTTGAATAATGAATATAGGGCACTATCAACATGGTTTATGTACCCACATAAATGACAGATTACAAACAAAAGCAAAACCAAATGCTGTAATTTCGTAGTTCCATCTTCGAAAGTGGCCCTTTTTCAAATTTGATTTTTTTATGATATAACTTTACAATAACTAAGAAGTTTTAATACCTTCATTTAAGGAGTATTACATTGTCTATTAAATACAATTTATTGCATTAACCTAGCATTTTTAGTTTCCGAGATTTTTAGGATTCTTTAAGTGACCCGGATTCATTGCTCTCGAGTGTAGTTGCTATTCGATAATCGCAACGCTTGCTGTAGGTATTCGTCACTGGATTGTTTTTCTGCTAACTCCTCATAATTTAGCACCGTGGGACCGCTTACCGTTTCTATAGGAGAAAGAGTGTCTGCTACCACGTTTTGGTTACCACTAATATAAGATATAGCGGTAGTAAATTCTGAAATAAAGGAAAGTTGACGAATTCGCCTGGGACTTTCGTTATCACTATTTAATTTTGTAAACGCATAAATAAGAGGTTTATGGTCCGTAAAAATCGTTAATTTTCGACCTTCCACTAAACTCCTAAAATGCTTAATAGCCATAAATATTGCTAACAACTCCCTGTCATAAGTAGAGTACTTAGCTTCTGTTTGCGTTAATTTTCTTGAGAAGTACCCCAGTGGTTGCCAAATGTTATTAATTTGCTGTTGTAAAACGGCACCAAGACTAACATTTGAAGCATCACATATTAGTGATAAATTTGCATCGGGCAACGGATAAGATAATGTAGCAGCGTTTTTTAAGCTTAACTTACATTTCTCAAATGCCTCGTTGGCCTTATCAGTCCACACTATAACTGTTTTATCACGCTTTTTACTGTTATGTAAATAACTATTTAATTCTTATTGGCAATCGACTGCCCTAGGGATGTGTGCGCGGTAAAAATTAACCATACCGAGAAAACGACGCAATTGCTCGACCGTTTCGGGTTTCGGGAAATTTACAATCGCTTGCACTTTATCGTCTAGAGGACGAACTCCGTCCGTCGATACGTCGAAACCTAAAAATTCCATTTTCGATACTCCGAATACACATTTAGATATATTAATTGTAATACCGAATTCATCAAATCTTCGGAAAACTGCATTCAAATGCTCTTTGTGCTGAGCTTCTGTCTCGCTTGCTATGCATACGTCATCGATATATAGTATTGAACTATATATCGATGACGTGCATGCATTTCTTTTGTAGTGTTTTTTTAAAACAGTCTATGATGCATGATATAAACACAGAAGCAGTCAAACCAGCGTTACTCTCGTCAAACCAATAGCAGGTAACTTCTTTGTTGGCAAGATCATCAAAAAAATCAATCAAGCATCGTAAAATTATGCACACATAGTTTAGTTTTAAAGTATAAAGCACTGGCTTGAAGTTGTGGACATAACTTTACGGCCTGTAAATCTTGTGTAAAAATATGTACGTCATCCAATTGACGAGCCCTCTCTTTATCTTTCACTTTCTCGCGTCTTGCCATGTCTTTTTTCTTAATATGTGATCTATATTCTTCCTCTGCTATGTTGCCTACCTTGTACGAACAGCAAGTATCGCACTGATCTTTTTTAGGCGAGAACAGGCTTAGATTCAACTCATCAAAAACTCTGCACATAGTTCAGCGACTAAGTGGACTTTTCGACTCTTTTTCGCACTCTTGGATGTACAACCTAAAAAGACAGTTCTTGTTTTCAACAATCGGCTCTAAATACTGTTTCGATGTAGACGCCCTGCAATAGTGTGAGGGCATTTTTGGTAACGAAGCGAAGAACTGTTAACTGTGAGGAATGTCATGTCTTCTTTCTTAATAACGCGTTCATCATTGTCGTCGTTTGGTCGTGGTGTTGTTTTAGCAATGCCATGTTCAGATCTATCGATCCAGCATCTTATAGTCGACTCTTTCAAACCCAGAGTGTTCAAAAAAGTCTTCAGACAAATTTGGGTACGTCCCTCTGATGTACTGAGAAAGTACTGTTTACTCTCACTTCTACGAGAATTAGATTTTACTTTTACTTGCTTTTTTTCACAAACGGAGACGTGAGATACAACGTACTGTTTCCGTTGCTCCCAAGTCACGCTTTTCCAGAACTTGCCAAAAATGTTTTCTCTTTCGATGTCAGACAAGCTAAAACAGCCACGTAACTTAGACTTCGAGCAAAACGTGGAAGTGCAACGTGAACCAATTGAACGTGCTGGACGTGGCACATCATGGAGTACTTTAAATTTATCTTGCCCTGAAACTTTCCTGTCCCTACGGTACCCCACATATTCTTCACCTTGCATACGCTTCAGTTTTGTTGTGTTTTTATTCCATTTTTTAGGTTGTGCGAATCCCTTCGATTTCCTTTTTCTATTAGAATTTATATCTTCGATCTCACTGTCAGACGGTAGCTGCTCCAATAGCGACGGTGAATTTCCAGCAGTCATGGAAAGGGGCTGTACTTCTTCATTTAAACAGATTGATGGAGCTGAAGGTAAGAATGTTTCTTCAATGTCATTTTCAGGTGGTTGTGTCGCTTTTAATGGCGGTGAAATATCAACAGACGAGGACAAAGGCTGCAATTCTTCTCTTGGCAAATATACTATGGGAACTTGTTCAGATGACGAAAGAGGTATGGTATCCTGATTTTGAGGGCTCAATAGATCCAGCAAAGGCGGAGATGGAGGCTCGGAAACTATTTCTATTGGTAAGTTATTAATATCGATATTTTCTAAGTCAGTCAAAGTTACCGGTAATATCTTCTGTTTTTTTGTTGGTACTTGTATCTTTAAGTCGCTGCAAAGAATGAACATGTCATCATCAAGTTCTTCGCTATCACTTAATAGAAAATCCATCTTATATTTCTATGCAATCACCTTGAAAAAAGAGAAAGAAAGTACGTAAATATAATGGAAACACAACGTAAGTCATAAAAAATATCACAGTAAACACTGCGTAAGTCACGGTTACTTTTCGATTAAAGTTTAGGCGACTAATAATCGTAATAATAAATAAACACACTTGTTTTAACAGTTAAACCGTGACCACATAAAACCCTTAACCAGGCAACAAGGGTTTCAATGAGTAATATTTGTGAAAATTATCAATTTGTTAATATATAGGCGAAAAAACAAAACCATGTTTTTTTTTTTAATTTTTATTTATTTATATTTAAAAAAAATCCTGTGGTCCATATTAGTACCTAGCCCAGTGAGGTAAAAATATTGTGGTCCCCATTAGTACTTTGCCCTGAACTAATAGCAAAATAACAATTCTTCTGATAATATTATAATTACAAATTATGAGGCACAAGGGGCAAATGAAACCGTTCAAAACATGGTGTCACACATAATGGGACTTTGCATGAAGTGCACTCTATTTTAGAACGCTTGGGATTGGTTTGAGTGCTGCAGAAACGGCACCGGCGTTTAGTTGCTGCACATGGCATGTGAACACCAACATTGGCCAGTCTCACCTCATCTGAGATTCTGTACACACCTCCTTTCTTATTTTTCAATATGGTTGAAGATGCCTTTCGGGAACTGAAGTTGTTGATAAGACCCCTGGCAACACGTATACGAAACTGGCGATGGCTATTGTTGCGCATGACATGTCCCTGGCTGTAGAGAATGTAGGCATTTATAAGAGAAGCATCAAACATAAACCAAAACAGGCGGAACCAGTTTTTTTTTTACTTGCGGCCTATAGAGTAGGAGCTCCTGAAGTGGTCAAAATGGTCAACTCCACCCATACTTTTTGTATATGCTGCAATGGTTAAAGGACAATACATGGGTTTTTTTTATCCATCTTTCTGTTTGCGTTCTATGATTTGTACCTTTCTTGGATCAAATGCAGTAGTGGCAACATATACATCTTTAGTGTCCATCCATTTGATCACTGATATTGGATTAGCATACTGAAACATAAATTCTCCTGGCTTTAGGTGCATAGGGTCTCTTATTCCTCTCTTTGCAGTTATTTAAGCTGGAAGACCTTTTCTGTTGACTCTGACTGTACCCACAGCATATATATTTTTGTGATAGAGCATCTCCAGAAGAGGCAAACTGGTAAAAAAATTATCAAATGCCATTAGTGTGTATGGTTGGACATTTCTACATAGATTCATTACCACTCTGTGTCCAAGACCTCCAGAATTTTCATCAGCTAAAGTGGCTTTACCTGTATAAATATCAAATGAGTACAGGTATCCAGACTCAGAGTCACAGCGTGCCCAAATTTTGTATCCCCTTTTGATGGGTTTGTTCGGCATGTATTGTTTCATACTACTTCTGCCTTTGAATCTCACCATGCTTTCGTCTATGCTTTGTGATGATGATTGAAAAATGCACACATGCTTGAAAAATTATCATTAAGAATTCCTATCAATGGTCTGACTTTAGCTAGTTTATCATAATTTGGATTACTGCGTTCCAATTCAGTATTTGGGTTGTTCACATGAAGGTTCTCTATTAGTTTTTTGTAACGTTTTAGCGTCATTACTCTGCTTATTACAGGGTTGTTATAAAAGTCATCAGTTGACCAGTAAAGCTCAACATCAGTCAGTGGATTTAAGCCCATCATTATAATTACTCCAAGCAAAGCACGCATTTCTTCATTGTTAGTTTCAAGCCAGTTTCTTGACTGATTTTTGATAGCATATAGATTAGAGTTTTCCACCAGAATATCAATTATGTTTGACGTAAACATATGTTCAAAATAATCTAAAGGCAAATGCCTGTTATTGTAAGCATTAGTAGGTTTAGCTTTGGTTTCAAAAACTGGAAATACTTGATTTTCAATATTTGTTGACCAAGATCTTTCTTTTTGGTTCAGTTGAGTATAAGTGAGAGTATAACTTACTGAAGGAGATGATGGTCGAATTGGAGATAATGGTTGAACTGCAGATGGTGGTCTAACTGGAGATGATGGTGCAACTAGAATATCGGAAACTATTCCAGTTGGTGAATTATGTGCTTCAATCCCCAGATCCTCAGGTTGTACTAGTTGACATTCTTTATCTGTTTCAATTACAGGCTCAGCAGAGGAAAGAGATGGTGCTACAGGATCTTCTAGTATATCTAGGAGCTTTTCAGTACTGATATTCTGTATCTGGTCTAGTCTTTTGTTGAAATTGTCAGAAAAACCTTCATTTCTTTCATCATCGTCGGTATCTTCTCCTTCTGATGACAGCAGACTTTGAAGATAAGCTTCAATATCTTTGTTTTTTATCGGCCGGGGCTAAAAAATAAGAAAATTTTTCAATATGTATAGTACAAATCAACATGCGTAACGGGCAATGATCTTATATGGACCACATAATTCAAGCAACCGTTACTACAACAAAAACAATGTTTATAACAAATAAAATATGTTCAGATTGTGTAAAAACTCTCAAATATACGTTTTTATACACACAACAATACTTACTGGATTTTTTTTAGACATATTCCAGGATTTACTGCAAACAACACACAAAAATGATCGTTTGTTATCAAAAAGTAAGAAACGTCAAAGTCATCGAAGATTTTTTTTGTTTGAGCGCGTTCCATTTTACTCTACTGGCTTTCACAGCATAAAAATATTAATTATCTATGACTGTTTGACATATTGTGGTCCTTATGTACGCCTTACCCTGTAAAATCATTCAAAACGAATGTGGTCCTATTTAGTACTTTGCCTGGTTAAGGGTTAAATCGATATTATTAGGAATAAAACATCAAGATAAATTGCAAATGATACCTTAAATCGAAATCACAACATCGGAGCACTCGATGCACGACGAGTTTGTACGTGAATAGCTGACATACGCAATGTTGGCACCACCAACTGAGATACGCAATGTAACTATTTTTCAAATAACGTGTAGAAGTTAGTCGTTTGACCAATTCTACCCGAGTCGGGAATCGAACCCGGTATCTAATTTATATTAGATCGGAATGAAGCGAAGCGGAAGGATGAGAGAATGAGTATACGAAGAGAAGAAATGAAGAATATTATTAATGATTGCGAAACTATATTATTTGAATTAATTAATTATTAGAAACAAAGCAAAAAGCGAATTTATACAAGCAAATAAAATACATAAAGCGCGGCGCGAACTGTTTGCTATGGTAGCTAGTCAAGACTGTACTGGCGCTCGTTCCTCGGCGCGCGCGTAGGTAGCTTCGTGTGCACGCCATCGGTCCGTAGCTCAAGGACGTTGTCACCTCGGCTGGTACAAATCTCACGCGCTCGGTGCGTGCGCGCGGCGCGTGTAACTGTGTGGTCGTCCCTCGGAGAACAATAGATCACCTGATTTTCGGATCTGGCGCAATTTCATAGGCGGTAGCAGATTTCTTGAAATTGTAAGGTGGTGGTCCAAGTGACAATTGTTTCCGCCACAAACGCGTTGGTATTGGTCAGGAATCGTGTTTTGATTGGTCGACACGATGCGCGCCACAATGCTTTATCCAATGACATTCAAATCTCAAAACACTCACAAAATGACTTACGCACTGTTAGAACTTCACTGACGATAAGACGTTTTCTGAGTCTACGCCGCAACAAAGAGACGCCGACAGTCGCTATTACTCTTGATATTTAATCCGTGCCCAATATATTATAAACAATACTTAAACAAAATTATTGAACGAATGAATCTCCTTTGTTCATAAAATGATGACAAAAGAGAAGCGCTGTTAGCATCGACCATACAGCTGGTCGTTGCTTGTCGGATCTTAAGTGCGTTTCAACACAACGGGGTTTTAACAAAAAAATCTGTTGTGATGGGCTAACTGTATTGCAGTTAGGTAAGTTCTATTTTAAACTTAAGTAAATCGCAATACACAGTCTTATTTAATAATTTGGATAGACGAAAACGCCAGTTGAAATAAAGAACATCGTTTATTGTTATATTGACCTAATAATAACATCATAAATCATCTAAGTAACTAGAAATATACTAGGAATATGACTACTTAGTAATACAATAAAAACATTTTAACTAAAAACCTTAGCCTAATGCTAACTATACCTATTAATTCTATATTACTATACAATAAAAAATACTATTTAGGACTAAAAATACTGGGAATAATACTACTAAGACACATATAATACTATACACTAAAAACTTAAGTCTATATACTTTGTGAGAGCCCCACCTTAATCTACGACTGCGTCACACCGCGCTCGCATCCACTTTATCAAGTTCTCGCAAAGGTCCGAACCGCGAAGTGATTCCCAAACCTGGTCAACATGAGTGACTAGTGCTGATTTGGTCCTTTCGCTCCTATTTTCCCATCTCTGGACAATAATACCCCATAGGTTTTCAATGGGGTCCGGAGAACGAGAAGGCCACGGTACCGATCGTATACTTGGCTGCTGCCGGATCCAATTTTGCACCAAGCGCGAGGTGTGTATAGGACAGTTGTCCTGAATAAAAACAATTTCAGGCACTTCGTCCTCTGGATACACCACTCGCACTGTAGGCAATAAGGTATCTTGCAGCAGACGCAAGTAGCTTTCACCGTTTGCCCTCCCGGGGATATAGACGAGTTCCCCAGGACCGGCCGCACATATCCAGGCCCACATGTTGACCACTACTCTTCCCAACTCTAAGTTTGGTAAAACATTTTGCGGCTCGTACCGAGTATTAGCCACACGCCATAAATGCCGACGACCTATCTGGCTGGATCTAAAACTTTTTTCGTCGGAAAATATGGCATGTGAGAAATCGAAGTCTCGATAATCTCGTGCGAACCGGACTCTAGCCTCCCGATAGGCTTGACTAAGAACTATTTTCCGGGCGGGCTTTCTGCTGTGTATTCCCGCCCGATGTAGTGCATTCCGGACTGTTCTAATGGTGCAGTCGAATTGTTCTGCAAACAGTCTGGAGGCCAATTCTCGCGTTTTCACTCGTTCCAGTCGAATTCGTATTGCCGCTCGACTTCCTATGTCGCTTATAAAATGGTGACATTATCCAGATTTCGGCCAAGTGCGTGTCGGGCCACGCACAACGAAGGGTTCCGTAGTTGGGATGAATTTATCCCAAAAACAAACTTAACATTGTAGTTGAAAAACATGTTTGGTATGGGAATACATTCCAACTGCAAATGTAAGCTTGTAGGCATAATATTGAGTGATTTACCATGTTTTTTTAAGACCATAGACTTATAGTTTTTCCTGTAATCTATGAGTAAAGAACCATTCTCTGTATATTTTTCATAATTTTAGGCCTTGTAGTTTCGGAGATAAGGGGGGGCACATTATGGGCAATTTTCATCTATAATCTTATTTTTTTAAAGTTTATATAAAAGAATATTGAGATCTTCACAACAAGCCCTTTCATTTGATCTGTCACACGATATAGTTTACAAAACTTTATTTTTTTTCCAATTTGCCCCCGAAAAGTTACCCCATATTCAAATTTCATTTATTTACGTTACACACGTCCGTGTTTGGGTCACAAAAATTCATATGTGTACCAAATTTCAACTAAATTGGTATATTAGATTCGGAGCAAATCGGCTGTGTCAGACGGACAGACAGACACACGAGTGATCCTATAATAGTTCCGTTTTTTCTTTTTGAAGTACGGAACCCTAAAAATGTTGTCATTATACGTCGCGTGAAGTGATCCATTCCACAAAATGATGCTACTTTTTAAACGATACCGTAGATGTACTTCTTATAGTTTATTAAAAATGACTTTTAAGCGTATATCTATAAGGTTTTGAGCAACATTTTATACGTATGTATTTCATAAACATTTATGAATACCATCACCATTATTGATTTCGGTACTCCATTTTTATTTTATTATTAACATTAAAATAAGTTCTCTTACAACGGAATGCATGCCTGATGCTTAATGTGTCATGTCATTTGTCACGTCAATTTGCTCCATCAACGCTGCTTTACCTACGTGTCCCGATTATAATACTTTATAAAGGCCCAAAAGATAGTTGGGAAATCCTAGCGAAAACAAATTTCACGTCGTCAAAACACGAATTCAAATTTATTTGTGGTCAAAGTACCGCACAAACATCTTTCGAAATTGATGAATAATTAGGTCGAGAAGGGACATGGTCCAGCGTTTCCTAAGCTCACGGACAGCGTGCGATGCCGACTATTCGTGTAAACTTGTGATAATTATAATGTATTGTTTACGTATAGTATTTATTTTAGATATATAAGTTTACATTGAAAAAAATAATATAAAAACATTAGAAATCTATATTGTTTGAAATACTGCATCATGTTGGTGGTACAATGATAATAGGTGCGTAGGTATATCATTTAATTCTAGTGACAAAATAACCTTTACATAAATACCTTACAGACTGAAAATTCAGTATACACCCAATTATAAACAACAAAAGCATATTATTATCACACCACACATGGAAATTTAATTTTGGTCATTCTTTTCTGTAACATCTCCAGCCGGCCAAAATTCTGGGCTGCGCGTAAACCTAGAATGTCAGAATTAAAATCTCGTTCGACTGCATCGTCCTCCCTTCGGCACTGATTAGACCTTAGCTCGTTTTCTATCGATGTCTGTGGATCCAACCGGGAAATGTACAGGAGCAAGGTGGGGCACTGCGGCTCGAAAATCCTCGCTTCCAGGAGCAGTACCGCGTTTGTTGTGGCTGCGTCACGATCAAACCTATTTGCCCTCAACCAGAGTAAAACCCTCCGAGTCCATTTGACTGGTTAAGGAGTCGACAATCTTGAAAAATTATTTCAAAGTGAAACAAATGATTCGAGCACCATTTTATAAGTATCTCATAAACATTTATCAAAAAAATATTCATTATTGATTGCGTAACTCAATTTTTATTTAATTACTGGCTTCTGCCCCCGCCTTTCTCCGCGTAAAATTGCTTGTGTTAACATAAAATACTCGCATATCCTAATATCCATTAGCTGTGCCTCCCCTTACTTCGTTTTCGCTTAGCCTTCTTTCTGACTTTTTCTTTTTGCTTGGCTCCTAAGGGTCGAAGCGTGATGTTAATGATGTTCTTCCTCAAGTATTAGACTATCAAATGCAAAAAGCATATTCTCAAATCAGACGGGTAGTTTCAGAGATCAAAAATAAAAATAAAAAAGCTCTTCAGCTTTATTAATAGTATAGAAAGATATATGTAGATGAATATTTAAATAAACTCTCCTTTGTATTTGGTACAACGGAATGCATGGCTGATGCTGATTTGTCAGAGAAGAAGTGATATATCACCAAAATATAAGGTACTTTATATTTTGGTGATATATCACTTCTTCTCTTATGATTGGGCATAAAGGGCTTTATGCTCTCATAAATTTCCTCAAACAAATCCTTGCTCACTCAAAAATTTGCTTTAAATTCGTCTTCATTCATAGAAAACGCTTTGACCGTATAACGCATCATCCGACGCTCATCTCGTCTTTGTTTCAATTGTTTTTTATGAGAATTATGTTAAATACTGTAATAAACTTAAATAGTGAACTACTTAAAACACAAAACAATTTTAAAAAAAATACACTTGCTATTGGAAAAATCACAATGAACAAACAATCCCAACGCAATACTGACGCAATACACAGCTGTCAAAATACAGTCAAGAGTGTATATGTCGCATTAATGCAGATAATGGGAAAAACCAAAAAACAACCAAAAACTAAAAAAATAAAAAATAAAATGTTAAGCTTAATTATAACAAGGCTTAGCACATGTGTATTGGTTACTTGATAATATACATGTTTAAAAAAATAAAATAGGTAAAAATAAAACAAGTATTGAAAAGTTTTTAAGTTTTATTCGACATGATCAATGTCTACAGGAATAATTGTATCATCTAAAAACCCCGCAGGCGCATCTATTTGCTCTTGATGTCGGGCCCAAGACAAAAAATATACTACGCTAGCTATACGCGCGCAGCATCCAATGGTACGGCGGCCGTGGATACAAGAGCAGTAGTAATCTTTGATACTATCTCTACCCTGTCTTGTTGGGTTCACCAATATGTAAGTATAGTATTTTTTGCTCCTGATATGTCGCGACTGCATTCTTCCTCGTATTAATATTTTGTTGTTAACCATTTCACGGTGCCGGTATAGTTCAACAATGTACAGACCATTTGGTCGCAAGTGTTCGTGAACGTATGATTTAGCGATCCTTAAATGATAGGTGCCCAACGTAAATAGTATCAAATCTTCGAAAGTTAGTTGTGGAAAGTTATCCAAAGCTGCATTACTTGCGTCAATTGAAATAAAGGCTACTCTTTGCCTATTAAGATTGTGCTCGCTCACATAATCTGCCAACTCATTTCTTCTATTTACATTTTCATTAATAATATGTATGAATTGCTCGGCGTATATGGTGTTCTCGTATGGACGCCGAGTAGCGTTGATGAGCGCTGCGGTAATTTTGAAATCTGCCATCATGTTTGGTAAGGAAATATTGAAATAGGTGTGCCGAAATATTTTAAAATCTTTTTTAAAACGACCATTCATAGTTTCGACCACCCACCGGGTCATTGTGATAAGTCTCGACTTATTTGCATCGTCTGTTGTTAGTTGTTCCCTTCTGAATCTGGATGGTGGCATATGGGGATTATAGCCATATTCTTGTATAGAGCGGATTGAGTCTCGGAAGCCACGGTCTAGTATAAAGACATCGTTAGACCGTAGAAACCAATGCCAAGTAGAGTTTTCTTCTTCCATTAGGCTACGCATAATTGTCGCATCCGATGTTGTTGCTGCATGTGGCCCTAAAACATCTAAAATGTAGCCATCTGAGCAAACTATCAAAAAAGGTTTTACTAAGTTCCTGAATTTATGAAGGCTATATGTTAGTCTTTGGAATAAAAAATTGGAACTCTTTTGCACATATAGATATGTGCCATCGAACACCAAAATGGCTGATTCGTGGTCGCTCCCGAAAATATGAGCCGGGATGGAAAGATTTCGAGCAACCACCTCTTCTCTGGTCATATGATCTAAGCCCAGAAAATGCGGAACGAAATCATCAGTTAAACATTCTCTTGCTAATCTTATCTTTCTCTCCAACGTTCTTCTGGACATTTGGAATTTCGTAGCCAACCGTTCATCTGGTCAACCAGTCCTTATTTTTGACAGATAAATACCTAAAGCCGTGGCAGGACGATCAGTTCTGTTATGAAGAGACGGTGTTAGTTGTAGGACAGTGTTAAATTGCTGTTTAGTTACTCCTGCCCAAAAATGCAGTTCATTATCGTCAACCGAATTAATATTTTCAAAATCCAATTGGTTCCTTCGTTCCCAGCCCCATTTGTACAAATCGATAATATCGAGTACATGAGTACTATTGAAATCATGCATAATCCTCTGAGTATTCAGTTCTTCCCAATCATTTCTTTGTAAATGTGAATGACAAACACGGGCAAGTGGAGGTATATAAAAATTATTTGTATGCAATAAATGGAACTTAACATACAATGGCACTACGTGCGTAGCCATATTCCTGCAGTTTTGGAACATGCATCGTCTAGCTGTATTTGGAGCACGAGAATATCCTTGTAGGGTAATAAAACCAGGATTCACTTGTTGACTCACATCTTGTTCTTCCTCACCAGTATCTTCTACTCGTTGGGGGAGTTGATCTTGTACTTGTTGAGGTGGATCGACTTGAACTAGTTGAGGTGGCTGATTTTCCCTAGGCTGATTTCTCAGAGTTGTATCCAATCTCACCCAACAAGCATGGCATATAGATCGTGAACCATCAAAAGGAATCTGAAGAAAAAAAGGAATAATATTAACTCACAATACTTTATCAATCCCATTGGGTCGTTTTATAAAAACTTACACCCGTATTCACAAACATTACTATGAGGTCTCACAAACGTCTCAGTGTCTACACTGGGTCTAAAAACGTATAATTACACAATACTTGAGTGGCGAACTGCACTATGAGACCCTTAAAATGAATGCATAGGATAGGCCAGCTACCTACATTAAGCAACGCATAGTTCCCAGCTTATTGTTTGAGAATACGGCAGTAAATCTTTTATACACTTGCTGTATAAGTCTATAGATGATAATTCGATAAATGATGCTTGAGAGTAAATGATTTATTATCAAAGCCAACAGCATTATTGTACAAATGGAACAATAATAAAACAAATCTGGTAAGGCACTCACCTCACGTGGTGTTATTTCCTGTAATAATAACTCGGCGTGATTTCGGAACCTTTCAAGAAAAAGTTCTGTGAGGCTGTGTTTTCTGCGCCGCAGCACAGATCGGCTACATGAAACACAACTATTTTGTCTTTCCATATTATCAACTTAATCCAATCCAAATGCAAACTATAATCCAATAAACACGCCAAAGTAATCGATAAAAACAATAGAAGCTCAAGAAACACACAGATCGCAACGACAAATGACGAAAGACTGCGTGCGTCGATGTTAGGTTGCGCGCGACGCGAGCGCAACGACGAAACCGGTTTCTACTTGTCTGAAGTGCGAGTGAGACGGCATATGCATGCCACTGACTGCACACTTTTAGCGCGCAAACGTTTCTTTTGTTTATTTAACAGAATGCTTCACTGAAATTGTTTTATGTACACATTTATAGTTCACTGAACACCTATTTTTTATTCATATTTTACATTTAATTCCCATGGTTTAAAAAAGAAATAACTACATAAAATTTCGTCAGGTAGTAATTTGGGACCCCTGTTATTTATTATTATGGTAAATGATTTACCAAAGGTAGTCAGATCAACATGCATGTTATTTGCGGACGACCTTAAGTTGTCTGCAGTCATAAAAGACACTGCGGATCGTGACATGCTGCAGCACGACTTGGATAGGGTCACTGAATGGAGTCACTGCAATAAGCTATACTTTAATGTATCAAAGTGTTCAGTGCTTTCATTTGCGCGCACATGAATCCCACAACACCACCAGTACAGCATGGACGGGGAGCTGCTGCAGCGTGTCACGGAGGTTAAGGATTTAGGCATTCATTTCGCCAGTGATCTGCAGTTTCGCAAACACGTGGTGCAAGTTTGTAAGAAGGCCTACAGGAATCTGGGATTTGTGCTGCGTCAGACTTCACAAACATCAAAGCATTAAGGGCTTTGTATGAGGCTCTTGTGAGGAGTCATCTGGAATACAATGCGGTCGTCTGGAGCCCGAGTGAAACAAAATACAAAAATATGCTCGAACGGATAAAGAACAAATTTGTCAGATTTATTTATTTAAAGCTGTATGGGAGATACCCGGGATACCCGTTACTGTATCCTACCTTATTCTGTCTTGGTATGGTGGGCTACTACAAATTGGAAATTAGGCGTGAAGTGACACTGGCAACGTATCTTTTCAAAGTTTTAAGAGGTAGTATACAAAACTCAGATATACTATCAGAAATAGGGTTTAATATACCGGATAGGCACGTGGCGCGGCGGCGCAAGCCGCAGCTGCTGGTGGTGCCGAGTGCGCGCACTAATCTGCTGGGGCGCGCACCGCTGACTCGTGCGCTGCGCACTCTGAACACGGTGGCGGATGCCATAGACATATTCACCTGTACACTGGGTGAGTTCACAAGGGCCACGTACTGTATAGCATGTAAGGTTAGTAGCATGTAGGTTAAGTATATTTTAAGTTACTTTGTCGCATTAGATTTAATCTGTAATGGCAAAGGAAACATGTCTTGTGAATTTACTGTTATTTCTATTTTTAAATAATTATTTATCATTTCGAGCCTCGTGATATTTTACAAACGGCAACTTCGAAAAACAAAACTGCGTTTAGTTTAAGATTATATTACGTTTAATTACTTGAATCTTTTAGTTGGTATAATTAATGAATCCAGAGTTATAAAAATACTAATGTTTCATGAAAATGAATGGTTTAGTTGCTTTAATAAGTGGTACAAATTCTATCACAAAACAACAAAAAAGTATGTTGTACGAGTCCTGCCGATTGCCTTTGATGCACATTTGCTTAATTGTTATTGTCAGTTATTAATAACTCGTAAAAAAATAAGATATGAAGTTAGCTGCTATTGCCTGCTCACGCAAACAATTATTTAAAGTCTATCTACGTAAAAAAAGTAAAATCGCAAAAATGTCAGTTAGGAGTTCTTGTCACTTCATCGTCGATATAACGGTTATCGCTGCTGATTTTTTTTTTGAAATCGTCAAAATATTTTTATTTATTTTTACATATGAAACGGTTCCTTTTAGTGACTAATTAAGATCATTGTTAATTATGAAGAATTTTACTGACCCAAATATTAAGAATATATAAAACGAGATAAATATTTAAAAAAATAGAAAAAAATAATCAAATATTATTTCATTTTCCTTATCTTTGTCGTTGTCGGACTCCAATTCTGTGTCAGAATCCAGATTGGATATATCTAAAAACTCGAACTCACTTTCCTGAAACTGAATTAAGTCTAGAGTTTCAGCAAAAAATCTCTGCTTTCTCTTGGCATCTAACTTAGGCCTTTGTGCACTTGGATCCGAAGAAACAACAAGCATATTTAAGATATCTTGATTAGAATCTTGCCTGCTTCTTTTCCGCGAATGATGTTCCCGGAACCTCCTAAAATCTCCGTTTCGAGACTCTGAGGCTTCTACCGAGAGAGTCCCAATCGGCACAATATCATTTTTCTCGATTATGTCAGCCCCGTGTATTAATAATTTATGTACGGTTGACGACATGTAGTACCAGTCGTACAATTCCACGTACTTTTCTGCTTTTTTGCGGGCAAAATCTTTAAAATTATAAATCTTATTACGTCGATCTTCTCGCCAGATGTTATCGCCTGCAAAATCACAGCAAATCATTTAACAAGATCTTCGTACAACCCGGTAATAGCTGCAGTTTTATTGGGAAACTCCAAAAACTTTCTTGCGGTATTCCCGTCATTGGTAGTTCCCGAGCCTTGTTTCACAATATCAATCAACAGATTGAGCTGGCTGATCTTTGAATTTATTTTGAATACATTGTTTTCTGTTCTGCAACATTTCTTAGTACTCATTACTTCTCGCTGCCCGCCGTTTGAAGTCGAGCCTGTACGCAATATGTAACAGACATTCCATACAATTTATGCGTGCGTGTAGGGATGACAAGCCAAATTTGTATATGTCAACACACACAGTCTTTGATGTCACAACATCTAAGCGGTTCATTTCCGTAGGTTTTGCTAAGCACAGGTAGCTCAGAAAGGTACGTGCAGAATTTGGCGTCGATCATTGTGTTATTATTACTACTGCACTCTGTGGGGATAAGGGCCTCAATTTCATCATCCATTTTTCTTTTGAGACCAATGACAACTGCTTCGCTCTCCTTTACAAAAGTAAACTGAACTGGACGACAATACAAAGTTGAGCATGGTTTTGGGTTCGTCCATACAGTATTATCTCCATCTGTCAGTTTTAGTGGCACCAAGGAGGTCATGAAAATGCTTGCATCATCTTGCTCACCCTCCATTTTCGGCTTTGGTTGGAAGCACCATCAAATCCCCACTTGGATATCAGCTTTAGCGGCTTATTTTGCACATCGGCATAGTCAGAAAGACTTTGAAGGATCCTCGTCACCGTGATATCAAGTAAAGCTTGAAGTGTAATCCTAGCCGAGAAATCCGTAACTGACACTGATTGCTTCGGAGGGTAGCAATCAAGCTTAGTTTGTTGCACTTTATAGTAGGATAGATAAATATCCTTAGCACCTTCCCGAATGGCAGCCTCTTGCAAAGTAATATATTGCCACTTTGACAGTTTTAGTGAAAGAAGCAATCCAAGCGCTTTCTCTGGTGTAAATATGACTGTTTTCACTGGTTTCTTAAGCGTTTCTTTAATTTTTACGGCTGATTCAGGATTATTCATCATGTATTCGATCACAGATGCGATATCCTCATGCCCTTCTTCTTTTAAACGCGCTGCAGCTGCATATGCCAATTCACTGGAGTTTTCGCCTGTATGATCATCAGATCTTCTCTTTTTCTGTTTACTTCCCAAATCTTCGAATGGTTTTCGGCACCTTTTTTTCATTGTTCCAACGGAAGATGATGACGACGGTTCTTGAGAGTCTGATCGTGCTCTTGGTATCTCATCAACAGTTGGTTCTTGATTAACTAAAGTTTGCACACAACTTGGCCAATCAATATTTGCCTGCAGCCAATTTCCGTACAGTCTTCTGAAGTGATCAAGGAATCGGTTGGATTTCTGCCACCTCTGTAAAGCAGCTCGCGTGAATTTCCGACAAAATTCTTTGAGAGTTTCTCGATCTTCGGCAGAAAGGCAATCGCCTATGCGGGATACAACTGCACCAAACAATACTTCATGATTAAATTAAGTACTCTTACTTTTTAGAAGAACAAACAAGTCTAAATTGGTGATTAAACTTTCCATTTTAAGATGTTATAGTCGCAGAGCAAAAATTTGGTGTTAGCAGTTACACAGTTGTAAACACTCTAAATTATAAAGCAAAATGTTAGCGCTTTTATTACAAAACATCGATAATTAGTTAACTACCCTCATTAGAGTTTTAAAAGATGTGCTAATGAAAATTTATAATCGTCAAAAACATTTCTTAGAACTCAACACAACTAATCAACAAATTAGCTTACTTATCAGAAATCATTAACAATAATTTAATCACCTACTCAGACTTATTAGAAGACTAAATCATTGTAATTACTTAATCACTTATTTTCAGACTCACTAGAAGAATAAACCATTTGTTATTTGGTATTTTGGTTGTATGTAAAGTTTTAAAACTCATTTTGTATTGATAAATATCTAGCTCAAACATAGTTGTCTAAGTGTGGATGTACTATAAACCTCTGATTACTCCTTCGGGAATATAGGGATGATGCTATTTTATGTTACGTGTTGTTAAAATTCTGTGTTCCTCAACTTAAACACTAAAAGGAACCGTTGCATATGTAAAGATAAATAGAAATATTTTGACGATAAAAAAAAAAAAATCAGCATCGATAACCGTTATATGACATATGTCAAAAAAAATTAGTACTATAACTACCTGTGAGGATATTACGGTTTTCCTGGCTGTTTACGAGATAATTAACTTTTTCATACTAGCTTCATACAAATTTTTCGTAAAAAAAATATAATTCCATCGTTTTTGTGCAGAATTAACTCGGGTGTCATTTTTGAATAAAGTAATAACTAATAGAAGCGATAACCGGCAAAAAATCCGGCACTTGCAAATTGAAATCCCTAAGTCTTCTAGAGGCGATTTTCGATCCACAGTGCGCCAGTCGCGTGCAGTCGGTCGTTCGCGCGGCTACTACTACTATTGGTTCGCTTTCCAGTTTTGTTTTTCACAATTCTAAATCTGCCCAGATTTATGTTTTTTTTTTTTTTTTTTTTAATCTATTGTACTATCAGGACAAAATCAATTCGCTGCGGAAAAATATATTTTACGGATTTATGTCGGTTAGTAAGAAGAAGTTTCAAGCGTCGATATGTAGGTAGTTTAAAAATATTTGTTTGTATCTCTAGGCCCGGATTCCTCTGTCGCTGATGTCGGTCGCGTACCGTCAGTGGCGTAGCGCGCTGACCATCAGCGCCAATGAAAACATCCGTAGTGCGATACTGACCGCTCCACGGTACAGGCGTCTCCAAGTGGATTTGTTGTGGATTTGTGAAGCGGAGTTTGAATTTGGGATATTATTATGAACCCGTTTATAAATTGTTTAGTTGCTGCAGCATACTTACGCAAGCGGAAACGGCGTCAATATAGAAAAAACAATCGCACCTCGGCAATCACACGTTAGGTATCAATGTTCATGGTGGCGGGCGACTGTACGCGCGCGTGCCGACGGTCGGGAACAGAGTGAGGACGCTCATAGCGTTCTATAGCGCGTCAGTCGACCGACGAACGCGGCGCTGACGAGCGAGACCGACGCGCGTCATCAGCGGCGCGTAGCAACTCGCGCGCCGTTGATGTCAGCTTTACAGTGTGGTGCTTCATACAACACAACGTATATTCGTACGCGCGACCGACATCAGCGACAGAGGAATTCGGGCCTAACACTATACATGGTATCGAATTGAAACTTTCACTACATGATATACAGGGTGATTGGAAGATGGGTGCAAAGCTTTAAGGTGAAGATAGTATAGACAATTTAGAACCATTTAAGCCATGGTTGTCTTAGACGAAGTCTTACCAATTTTTTTTTTTTTTAATAAGGTTTAAAAGACGTATTGTACAATTTTTTTATTTTTTCTGAGCTTTAACCCTTAAATGCCTAACAATGTATTTTCAATCGGAAAAAATATATGTGTTATAAAAAGTGGCCTGTGTATTTTGCCTGTCTTCTAGACAGGCAAAATAAAAAAATTGAATAACTTTTATTTAAAAAAAAAACCTACAAGTATCGTTTTCGATACAGGTAAGCCTCGTCTGGTATATTTGTCGCAACCTCAGTACCCCGCGCCACCCCGTACGCGACGCACGCACAAGTAATTTGGCGCCAAAACCGTGGGCCTACTAAAGTAGTCCGCGCGTGTATTGGCGTACCAAATTCAGGTATGTAACTTTTGATGTATTATCGATTTATAACGCTATTATAATATGCTTTACTTATTAATAATGCATTTATATGTATGTATATTCAATTGTTACTATTTATATATAGGTTACAAATTGTAAAATGTATTTTTCTTGCTTATTTCAGTTTTTTTTTACAGCTTTATATATCCGATTACATAATGGATAATTCACAAGTGGAAAGGTGGCTGCAAGAGCTAAATACTGACGATGAAGAAGTGATTGAGAGTGAAGATGATGAAGTTCAGTCAGAACCAGACTTGCAGACCCTAGTCCGCGAGTCAGAGCTCCGGGAATATGAAGAGGAAAGATTGAGCGAATCTGACGAAACATCAGGTTCAGATGACGTTCCACTCTCGCAACTAGCAACCGGTAGGCGCGGTCCAGTCTATAAATCGACGAACGGAACTATTTGGAACAAAGATGTTCCACCAGCAACGCGCACTCGACCCCAAAACATTAGGATAAGACCACCAGGCCCAAAAGGAGACGCAGCTAGGAATGCTAAGGATCCGTTATCCTGTTTTGAATTATTTTTCACGCAAGATATCTTGGACATCTTGGTAAGGTGCACAAATATATATTTGTGCACCTTATATATAGATAAAATAAAAATCGATTTTCAAAGAAACAGGGATGCGAAACTCACTGATGTAGTAGAAATGAGAGCATTTCTGGGCATATTATACGTTATGGGAGTGTCGCGAAATGGACGGCGTAACATAAAGGATTTTTGGGATAACTCTAAGGGTACTGGTTTGGAAATCGTATATGCCACAATGGCAATAAATAGATTCCGGTTTTTGATACGTACCCTGAGATTCGACGACGTTACCGACAGAGAACAGCGCCGAGAACTTGATAAAATGGCACCAATTCGACAAGTTGTAGAGTTGGTCACCAACAATTGTCGCAACAACTATGTGCCTAGTGATTATTTGACGCTAGATGAACAACTTGTCGGATTTCGAGGGCGTTGTGGCTTCATTATGTACATACCGAATAAGCCGGATAAATTCGGGATCAAGATTTTCATGGTGGTCGATACAAAATTTCCATATGTTTACAATTTTGAGATATATGTTGGTGCCCAACCAGAAGGTCCGTTTCAAAAGTCAAACAAGATAAACGACGTTGTCCATAGAGTACTAGATCCACTTTATGAATTGGGCTGCAATGTCTCAATGGACAATTATTTTACAAGTCTACCTCTGGCTAAGCAGCTTTTGCAGAAGAAAATCACGATTGTTGGTACTTTGAAAGCAAATAGACCCGAAATTCCTAAGGAGTTCAAAGCTTCGAAGTCTAGGACTATCAAAAGTTCTCTTTTTGGATTTCAAAAAGACGCTACCCTTGTGTCCTACGTTCCAAAAAGAAATAAATCAGTCAACTTACTGTCTACAATGCATTATGATGCAGCTATCGATTCCGATACAAACGAAGACCGCAAGCCGGAAATTATTACATTTTATAATCGTACTAAATGTGGTGTAGACATTCTAGACAAAATGTGCAAGCAGTATAGTGTTCAGCGTAACTGCCGTCGATGGCCGCTAGTAATATTTTTTGATTTGATGAACATTGTTGGAATCAACGCTCTGGTAATCAACCAAATGAACGCTCCTGCCGAAAAAATAGTGAGGCGTAACTTTTTGCACGAATTGGCTTTCAATTTGATAAAACCGCTTTAGATTCGCCGGGCATCCATTGAAACACTACCACGACAACTTAAATTAAGGATAGACGCTCTTTTGGGCAACACAGTTCAAGAACCCCAAGAGTCTCAACACGACTTATCTTCAAAGATAGGACGAGTTGGTCGATGTGCACTCTGCTCGAGAGCCCGAAATCGATCGACAAAAAAGTGGTGCAAGACTTGCAATAAATGGATTTGTCCCGATCACCAAGCAGTAGTGTGTCCTGAATGCTACGAAAACAAAGAAAATAGAAATACTGTTTAGTTTTAAGTTTAAAAAAAGTTACGTTGATCTCAGAAGTGCCATTTTTGTTAATTTTTCTTATATATTTACTAAATTGTTTATTATTAATACTATCTTAAAAAAATATCTAAAAAGTAAAGTTTTAAAAGTAAGTAAAATAAACACCTTTTAATATAATTTGTTGTTTTATTCAAATAATTAGGAATATACAAGTTATTGATATTTTAAAATGGCCTACCATAGTAGGCCACGCGTATACTCAAGTAAAAAAAAGGGGCGCGTGTACTGTAGTGTTAAGCCTTTTTAAATCGTTCAATTTGTCTAATGTTTTTACAGAACCGACTAGAGTAACTCCAACTTCTTCTACTTGTATCGATAATGTCTTCTATGATTGTGGTTATTTAGATAAAGCCATCGTAAATTATTTGCTGTCTGATCATAGTGGACAAAAGGTAACTTTTAAGTTTAAAACACTTAAGCAAAAACTGCAAATACAATTTAGACCAATTACAACTGGCAAATTAAATAGATTTAATAGTACCCTAAATAATAAGTTAAATGCTCTGGGCCAGAATATGGACGATGCAAATAAATTGTATGAGGGACCCTTCTTTTCAGTAGTGCACACAGAATTCAATAAAACTTTTGAAACGAAAACAAAAAATATTTGCACTAATTTTATTTTTAGTGGGTATCTATGGGGATTATCTATCAAAGTTTGTACATCCATAATCGAGACTATAGCACCAAACTTAGCTTTAATATTTAATTTGTGCGTGGATAAAGGAGTCTTCACGGTTTTAAAAAGAATCAGTAATGTTATACCCCTTTTTAAATCTGGGGACGGAAAAGATACCAACAATTATAGACTAGTATCCGTGCTGCCGGTATTCAGCAAGGTGTTCGAGAACGTTATGCTCAATCAAATGCTTAATCATTTTAACACCAACCAAATCTTACACGATCAGCAATATGGGTTCACCAACGGTAAAACTGACTCGTAGCACGTATAAAAAGCGTCCAGGAACATCAGGGATTCACGGACAGCTGTATGAAACAAAACTACTTAGCATAATCATTTGAAACGATATAAGATGATGTATGAAATTTATAATGAAATTTATGAAGTATTGAAGTTTATAATTAGCCACAAACGTAGATCAAATTGGAATGGACGACATTTGTTTTAGAGCAAAAGTGAAGGGGTTCGATAAACCTGTCGCCATATTCATACAAGCCGAACATAGAGAGAACAATAAATATATCACCCGAGTGTTATGATCCCACTAGTACCAGAGTGGTAGCTGCAGCCAGTGGAAAATCTGGTTAGTGATGCATCGGGATCATCAGCACCCGTATCATTTCACACCAGTTCAAGGTAATTTTTAGTTTATTTATGTACCTAATTAGGTATTAAATTCAGTATTGCCTATCATACTACATCTAAACGGTTTTTCAACAAGAACTTTGTTTTTCAATTGGGGCAACACCAACAGCATGACAATTTTGACATTAAAAATTTTGACGTATTCCTAGTAGATGCTTTGACAAAATCTAAATCGCGTTTTTCAACATGTCGGACGACTCTGACTTAGATCCTAACTTCATACCGGAGTCAGACGGTAGTCACCTGAGTACTGATAGCAATGAATCGTCGAGTGGTAGTGATTCAAGCTCTGACACCGATGTTTTACCGCCGCCGCGCTCGCGCCAGCGACCAAACCGTCCTGCGCAGTCAAGAGGCGCGAAAGATTGGTACCTACCAACCGGCGCCCATCAGAAGCAATTCCCGTTTACTGCCGCTCCTGGATTGAAAAATATTCCCGAATCGTGCCACCGTGAGTTGGATTATTATTTAATGTTTATTGACGAAGAAATTATGAACCTAATACCTCTTTTAATATTGGATTTGGGTCTCCGCGCCAAGACGTCTGTTCAGACTGTTTACGGTTGCTAGAAAAGTTAAAAATAACTCAAAACGAAAGTAGAAACCTAACATGCGAACAGCAGCCTAAGGTCCGTTTCCCGATTATACATGAGCAATAGTGGCCCAATATTGCATCCAGCCCTTGTGCATCTTGCCCTTCCAGTCTTTCTACGAGAATATACACGTAATATGTCCGTCTAGATGAATGTCTGGATTGGATCCTACCTCTAAGAAGCCACGGATCAATCCAGTTATAGGTTTCCGCCGAAAAATCATTCATATTGGGTTCTCTGCATACTTCAATCACATATGAACCGTCACTTTTTACATGTTCTCCGTAGTAGCTACGAGCTTGTTGTACTTGATACGTTCCAAGTACATAGAGAATTAAATCATCTTCACTTAAAATAGGAAAGTCATCCAGCCCAGGAACTTCAGCATTCATAGATTCAAAATCAGCCCTTCTTCTATTCATATTATTCGTAATGACATACTCGGCTAGTTGATTCCGTGGACTATGGTGAGGTATACGATTTACTATTTCCTGTGTTAGCCTATGATCAGTCAGTGGTACCCCAAATGCATTTAATAATGCTGCAGCTATTCTTATTTCTTCAAATAAATGACTTGCAGCTACATTAAAATTCTGAGACCGAAGCTGACGGAACTGATTTTTTAATGTGCCATTAATGGTTTCGACCACCCAACGGCACATGGTTACTTTTCTTGAATCGTTGGATTGTTGTGTAGTAAACTGGTATTCATTTTCATCTTTAGATGAGGGCATATATGCACGGTATCCACATGACTCCACATCTTCGATGCAGTTTCTGAATCCTCTGTCTAAGATTAGCACATCGTCCTCATGAAAGAACCAATGAAAGGGATCATATGGATTCTTAAAGATCTCTGAGAGAATCGTCGCATCGGATTTAGTAGCCTCATATAAACCATATATGTCTATGATGTGGCCATCAGGACAAACCAGTAAAAAAGGCTTTAATAAATGCCGGAACTTGTGTAAGCTATAAGATTTTCTCTGAAAGTAATAATTGCTACTTTTTTGCAAATAAATGTACGTGCCTTCTAGTATGATTATGGCCTTCCTTTCATTCAAAGAACCATCAAGATTGCCAAATAATGTATTTGGGATTGTTATACATCTCGATATAACATCTTGACGAGTCAAATGATTATAGCCAAGGTGCAGTGGGACAAACTCGCTTATTAAGTCTTGTCTTACGAGTCTCATAGTTTTTTCTAAAGTCTTTCTTGACATATTGAAAATCTGAGATAATCTCTGATTTGACTCACCCGTGTGAAGTTTGGTAATCACGGTGGCGAGAGCTCGACCTGCTTTATTTTTATAGCGCTGAGAAATACTAGGACAGCTTTGAAGGATTTCTTGGAATTGGGATTTTGAAAAACCTATATAGTAATGGAAAATAGAATTGTTTATTAAAGAACGTCTATCAAAGTCCAAAAAAACCTTCCGAGTTCTTAACATGTCCATCATATCTTTTAGATGAGACGGGGCAAATTCGCTTAGTATCCGACGAGTACTTGATTCAATATTTTGCCACACCGAATCTAACATAATTATGCTCTTCACATACGCGAGTGCCACGTGGTATATAAAAGCATTTTTCCTGTAGAACTGTGACTCTGATATCAATGTGAATTCTTTTTAAATCTATATTATTACATGCTGCGATAATACATAGGTATTAAAAGGCGCTCGCGTGTAACCTGGTAACGGTATCATTCGCAACATATTTACTTGCACTTCTCGATCTTGGACATTTACATTGGGTATATGTTGCTCTGGTACGGAGTGTTCTTCAGCAGGGTCCTCTTGCATAGATTTATCTGAAGGATCGGCAGCAGGATTATCAGCATTTACTTGAGCGCTGTCGTAACGTTGAGCACGTTGTAGACAAGGTCTACAGATTTTGTCCTGCTCACTAAACTGAAAAGAGGAATCATGTATTATTTTCAACTCACAATTCACATACGTGTCGATACATATCAAACGCACCTAAGTCACGCATAAACAACTTCTGGGAAAACGCATTTGTTTCTGTTTGCTTTATCCATGACACTTGAATAAAGAGCAATACTACCAACACTCTCATAATAATGTCTACTGGCAACATTGTCAAAAAAACGGGTGAAACAACCGTCAGATTTTAAATTAAACCGGTTTTTATTTTGGACTTAAGCACTTTTGATGGAAACGATGTGGATGCTTGCTTGAAAGCAACTGTTATTGGACTTAGCAAATTTAAAAAAATACAACGTGACTTAGGCCGGTTTGATGTAATTGAGTAGTAAAGGTATTTAGGTTTTGAATCTTAGGAATAAAAGAAACACGCAGATTTATTATTTATTTCGGTTCAAAGTCTTAAACCGATTTAAATAGGTATTGTCATTATGATTGTATGCTTATCGGCTATTGGTAAAGAAAGGTTCAACAATAAAAATGCCACAAGAATTCTTTACTTATAAGAGTACATTATATTCCTTCGTACGTAGTTAGGTACTAACATTGTAAAGTCTTACAATCATATCAATATCAAATTATATAATAGATAGATACATTTATTATAATCTGATCCAGTAAATGATAACGATTAATACGTTAAACAAAATCCAAAATTTCTTCTGGCAAGTACTCAGGATCATCATGTTGTTCCGGCAAGTTTGCATTATGAGCCAGTACAGTTTTGTAGTATTGTAAATCAGGCAAGTCACTCCAAGCTTCACCATAATGTTTTTCGAGTAGTTTTTTAACATCTTTTAGTTTTTCAGCTTTAACATTAATTATTATGTTTGGTTGGATTCCGGATATATGTTTCCCACGTTTAGTTATGCTTAGTGGATTGCACATATCATTTCTATATGACATTTCTCCTCGAACTAAGATTTTCCGACGATCTGTTCTATTTAAGATAATCCGCTTCGTTTTACTTATTTGAAAGTGTAACGTTTGAGTGTTTTTCAATACATCTTTGCATGCTGTTTTCCAATCAAAAATTGGCACCTCAATGACTAAACGACGGATAGTCGCATGAGACCCCATGATATCAATATATGTCTGAGGGTTAGATATAGTTTCTAGTCGTTTTATTTGTTTTTCCACAAAAGCAAATACCCGATCGGGTGGGATGAAACTATGTCCAGTGACAGGAAATACTATTTCTACTTCTACTATGTTTTGTGTTGTTTCATGCAGCCATTTAGCAACCATTCGCAGCAATATCGAATTCTTATTTTGGCCGCCGCAACCGTCAGCAACAAGCCTTATCTTCTTTTTGCCATCAAGGTTTACTCGGTTCAGGCAGTGGTATAAGCAAGACGATATTTCATTAGAACCCTTGGCTGCCACGTCTTCAGTCCATATATACGAAAAAACATTATCTTTAGTCAGGCTTGCGTGAGAATTTCCCTCGACAATTGTAAAATTATAAATATATAGTTGTCGCGAATAATACGCCGACTGGTCGGGTACTTTTGGCAGAGGTAAATTTTTTTGGCAGTCGAAGGACATAATGAGCAGTTCTGGATCATCTTCCTTTAATTTCTCAAAGAAGCATTTTGCTCTTATTTTGTGTATTCTATATTGGGTTCGCAAACTCTGTTTTTCACTTTAGTTTTGAGTTATTTTTATTTTTTCTAGCAACTGTAAACAGTCTGAACAGACGTCTTGGCGCGGAGACCCAAATACAATATTAAAAGAGGTATTGAATACCTTCCTGAAGAAACTTTTAGTCACTGAATATCCCGGCATCGATTCGTCTTCATACATCCTGTATAGTTTACTTATATTTAGACTGGGATCCAGATATATTCTTTGTTTAACTTTGCCACTGCAATAGTGACTATCTAATGACCGAAATTTCTTTATGAAATTCTGTACAGCTTCTCTCTTAGACCGAAAAGCATGATATTTACGGTCCCCTCCACGCTTTTCGAAAGCTGTTTCTCCTGTAGCTGCGTATCGATTGGAAACGCCTTTAACACGGCCTTGTTTGATTTTTAAAATGCCACAAAACGCAGCGAGGCAGACAGGAACTTTTTCTTTACTACTGTGCTTAGTAATGAAATACTGCTTTGAGAAAGCGCGTCCATTTCGACTGTTATTTCTAGGGCGTTTTCTTTTAACAGGAGCCAATAGCATATTTTGTAAAATATAATTATCTTGACTTATCTTGTTAGGATTACGGTAAAACTTTTTGTGGAAGTAAAAAACATCATTAGAAGTCAACGTTGCACATTTGTACACACTCTTTTTGTTGTGATTACACTTTGGTTTTTCTGGCAAGGTTTTTGCAGAGTACCTGGAAATAAATTGAAATGAAGGTATAAAATTAAATGTGTAACTTTCTACGTCGTAAACAAATTTACATTGTATCGCTATCTCTTAAAGAGGCGTACAACGTTCAACCTATTACGTGACATCTCGTGGTATACACTCATTCAAACACAAACCCAAAAAAAGTGATGTTGGTACAAACTTAAAATTTGCTAAAACATTGTCTACCTTATCTTAGAGAAAAACACCGATATAGGTACCAATCAATATAGGTACTAAATAAAAAGAGTGCAGAACCCGTACTATTAAGTTATTTAAGTATTAACCAGCCTACTTGCATTGTAATAAAAACATCACCCTTTTTTGGCAGTCAGGTAAAACACACAACAATGACATGGATGGCCGATCCTAATGCGAGTCCGACCCTGTTCATGGACATGCAAAATTTAATATCACATCGACCTACCGAAAACAAAGTGAAATTACAACGTATTACTTACAAATCTCGTTGTTTCTTCTTTTGTTTTTCATTTGTCTGGAGTTTTAACTTCTTTTTAGCTAATTCAGGCCTCACAACATTTATTTCTTCTTCCATAATTCGATAAAAACGCAAGCGCACGAAACAAACACCACGACACAAAGCCAACAACTGCGGCCATGACACTATGCAGGGCTGTCTGTCATTGGTCGAATCGGACTTATGCGAGTTTGATTTAAAATGACGTTGTGACTTAGGTTTGTATGAAAACAAAACGAATATTTTGAGCCTTATTTATACCAGTTACAGAGGACTTAAGCTGGTTTAATCCAAAATAATATTTAATTTTTTGTACAAAGAATCCGGCCAATCAAAAACATTCATTCGTTACTATAGTGGACTTAGGCACGTTTGATATGTATCGACACATACATGTTATAGTGCTAGTATTAGGTTTCACAAAACTTACCTGCACAACATTCGCAATTTCCACCAAATACGTCATTAAAGACGGATTATTTTGCACGAACTCGGCTGTCAAATTATATGATCTACGACGAGTGCCGCCAACATGATTTAAGATTCGTCGGCAACAGATACAAAATGCACTGTTAATTACATCCATGGCGTTATACCAAATCGTAAGAATATCAAAGTCCAAAGAGCTATGCTAGGTCAGTCACAATACACAAACAATCACAATGTCCAATGAAATGCCAAGTCGTTATAATTATCCACAAGTCCACGAGAGATTAGAAGCGTAAAAAGTAACACACAACAGTAAGGGACGTGCTTTTACTGTCGAGTGAGTAGCGGACGCGGGCTCAAGTAATACGCAGGTAAACGAAATGTGGATTGTGATTGGCTGATCCGAATCGCGCGTAACGGTTTCGACGGGCTGTGCGCCGCTCGCCGACCGGTGCGCGCCACACCATCGGCCCATAGATAACAGACATTGGGCGTCCTTTCCATTCATCTATGTCACATATGGCAGACACCTAAAAGAGTGCAATAACATATAATAACTTCTTCGATTTCAATTACCAATACAAAACCAAATATCTCAGTTCCGATATGGTTTAGAGAAATGTGTCCATAATAGCTTTTGATCGCTTTATTCTGTTCTTTCATAATATCTAAGTTTCATTACTGGCCGCTCAACTTCAAAACGACGCCAACTTTACCCAAACCCCTTTTAATGGTTGTTTTTCCTCAGCGAAATGATTTTGTCCTGATAGTAGAATAGATTTATAAAAAAAAAAAAACAAAAGTATAAATCAACTCAGATAATATATGTTTATGAACTGAGTTCATCATTGAGCATGAGCAAAGCCACATAATATTGTAGTAGTGAAACTTGTTTAACATTATTGGTCTCTTACATGACGAAGCAGCAGTTCGACGACGAATCACTGGGAATGGGGAGGCTACTTGGGTGGAACCGCGGCGTGGAGGAGAAGGTGTGGGTGTGTGTGAAAGTGTTATTAGTGGAGGGGACCGGCTAGGATGATATATATGAGGATTTGGAAGAGGAGTGTGTTCTAACTGGATATTCTGAAACAATAGAAACAATCCTAAAAACCACACTTACCGATGTTATAATTAAATATTGACAATTCCAAGGAAAAGTGCCGCAGTAACTAATATAAAAGCACGTAAAACTTCAAAAAAAAAAAAAATGTTATGTTGATGTTATTTAATAATAATCAACAAAAATAAGAAACTAAAGTAGGTAAGTTGCTACCTCCCAAAACAATAGCACGGGTCAGAGTGTAGCGGATCTGCAGTGCTATTCTGTAACCATCTCACCGTGAAAACTTAGGTGAAGTGAGCGTGGAGTGAGCTGTCATTCCACAGGGATTGACACTATTGACAGCTTACTTCACCCAAGTTTTCACGGTGAGATATTTACAGAATCGCATGGCTGTTCTCAAGATATGATTTGAGTCGTCACAGTATACACTTACTGTGACAACTCAAATTTGTCTCTACCCAGACACATACCCGCAAACTGCTTTGGCTTGTTCCAACAGTTGACCTGGATGAGAAAGCAAACAGTCTTCTCGGGTCAGGTCGTCTGTAATTACGAGTGTGTTCTTGACTATCCTCAATCAGTACGGAACCCTGAAAAGTAAATTGGATAAAATGTTACTCCATATCTTCCTTGTAATTAGACAAAAATATTTTGACTGAAAATAGTATCCTAAAGAAAATAGTATTTGAATTATATTAGTAGTGAATTTTAATACCGATAGGTACTACATTTAGATCTAATAGAATAGAATCTAGACACATCCGATTTATGGGTATGTACCTAGTACTTAGTAGAATAATATAACTTACATAAATCACAATAGCTGGTGGTTCCTCTGTAGGTGCCTGACTCTGTCCTTGTTGTGGTACATGAATCTATAATAAGTAAATATAATCAGATAAATGCTAGATATGAGTATATCATTAATTAATCACATACAATTATGAATTAAATTTAAATACCATTAGGCATGGGTAATATCGGTTTTACTCTGTATCAAATCGTACCTATGTATCGGTTTTGAATATCGGATATCGCATCTATATATTTCAATATCTATATATTGGATGAATCTGTGTGGAACTCTGAAACGAAACTGCTATGTAAGATACTGTGATTTTTAGGTTTCGGTTTTGTTCGATATGTATATAATTGTATTTTATTTGTAACTGTATCCTACTCGAAATCAGTGAATGTATTTTTTGTGTAGTGTTGATAATATGGCACTCTAAAATGAAACTACTACAATCGTTTCTGTTTTTCAGATATATTTTAATCATTTTTAAATATTAATCAGTGAAATGAACTTTCCTTCATACTTTTCTCAGGCTTAGGCACTGACTGCATTACTAATGCGAATCTTATGAAAACTGTCAATAAATGAAGGTATTATAGGCAGGCGTATTTAAAAGTTCATTCATAATATACAATTTTTTTTCAAATATTTACAAAGTATATTTTTTTTGGTTTTTTCTTTTTGTTTTTTCTGCTTTTTAATTAAAATTTATAAGAAACCTTTTTTCGTCCAAGTTAACGTTTAAAAAAGTCAGTTGCTTGACCTTTTGTGACGTAAGTCGCGTCCGACGGCCACTGATGATGAGGCCCGTTTTGCTAAAGATTCGTTCACAGGGAACAGATGAGGCCATGATATTTGCATATTTTTGGACAAATTTGGCAAGATGTGGGTATGTAAATTTGTGGACACGCCACCACTCGAGAGGACAGGTCCATTTATCTCCGTGGAAGGTTGGCAGGGGATCGTCATTAATGTACGTGTCGATCTCTTTGATGGCCTTCGACAAAGGAGTACCAACTGGGTGTTGCTTTTGGCCTATAATTTCATGCAGTATAGCTCGAAATCCATCAACAGTGTTGCTGCTACCGGCCGATGCTGACGGAAGAGACGACGACGGTTCTTGAGCACTTTCTTCAGCAATCATCGCAACTAGCATTTCCTGCACGTGGCTTTTGGTATTTTTAGCCTCATTCTGATCGCCAAATACAGATAATTTGTATCTGGGATCTAGGAACGTGCATGTAGCGAATGTTCTGCTTCTTTCAACAAGACCGAATCTTGTCACTAGCCCTGTTCTCAGGCGATATATAACATCTTTTGTCGCTTCGTAGAATGGCTCTATTAAAAATTTATCACAGGCCGTTAGAAGGCAGCGTGTCATTACAATTACTAAGCTCCCAGTCATGTATTTTTCACCACTGATTGTTTCTGTGGCTTGATCAAACGGCTGTAAAATTTTTGTTAGCTCGGACAGCAACAACCACTCCTCGTTGGTGATGATAGGTAAATCTTTTTTTTAAATCGCCATTGTGGCCCTCAAATACTGCTCAAGTTCTACGAAGCACCTAACCATATGAAAACTTGAGTTCCATCGCGTGGGTACTTCCTGTATCAGACGTTTTGGGATACAGTCCGCCTTGTCGTCCGTTTGGGCCTTCAAAAGTTTCTCCAACGCCGTGCTACTCGTTTTGTAATGCCTAACAATTTTTTTTACTTTTTCCAGTATAGGCTGCAACGTAGTAACGGCATCTTGCACTATTAAATTTAGGGAGTGGCCGTAACAGCCATAATGCTTCCATCCGATATTGTTGATGGCCTTTTGGACGTTAGCTGCGTTATCTGACACTGCGAAATTTATTTTATTGGTTAGTCCCCATTCGGTCACAATATTAACCAGCATTTCCTGTATATTTTCACTCGTATGGGAGTCTTGAAAATTACGACAATCTTATAAAATACATTTTAGCTCGAAATCGTCTGTCATATAGTGACCAGTAACGGCTATGTAGGACTCGTTGGATCTCGAGGTCCGTAAGTCGGTTGTGAGGCATACGGAATAATTGAATTGCGGACCTAATTTAATTTTTAATTCAGCTTTGGTTTGATCATATAAAGCAGCCAACATGGTAGTGGAAATTGTTTTCCTACTTGGCAGTTGGTAGCCAGGAATCCACCGTGCAAACTTTTTAAATGCTCGTTCTTCAACTAAAGAGAACGGTTGATAGCTGTCGATAAACAAATCCATTAAATCTCGATCAATTTGTTTTTTCATTTCATTCGATTTTTTTTTGGTATTTCCATATCTTCCTATTGTCTGTTGCCTTAGTGTCTGTGTTACAGGAAGACTAGCAGCGGATGCGGATGTTGACGTACTGGGAGAAGCATTCACAACTGACGATGACGTACCGGCAGAAGAATCGCTAACAGCTGTCTGTACAGAAAATTGCTGTCTTTGATTTTTCTGAATCGATCTAGAATCTTGCTGTGCCCTGGCCACTGTCGTAATAGCATCTAAGTGCTTTTTTTTTAAATGGGCCTTGAGGTTTCCTGTTGAACCCTTGTAGCTGTATATTTCGCAACAAATTAGACCTTTAGCTTTTTTGTCGACGATATTGTTTTTGTCGAAATAGTCCCATAATATGCTCGTACTTGGACGATTCATATTTGTTATTTTTATACACTAACTTAGTCACAAACAAGAGTTAAAAAAAAAAATCAAATACTATTTACACTATTTTAATACACAACATGAATATTATTCATTTAACTATTATGTACAAAAACCAAACAATTACGCACTTTAACTTTAGTAAGTAAAGAAAGCAAGCAGAGAAATTCGGTCACCTGCAACTAACGCGACGCGAAACTAAAAATAGAACAGGAATGCATCAATGCAACAGAGCACAATCACGGTCAAGGTCAAGGGTCATGTAAAATTAATTCAAAACTATTTTTTATTGAGAATGCCTTAGGATTTAAAATCCTTTGACGTTTAATGATGGTTTCCTGTTTACAAGTGTTTAGAAAATAATGTATTCGGTATTAAACTCTATGCTCCTGTAAATAGTGTTTAAAATTTGTATTACACATTAGCGTATTTCTCTCTCTCTCTTTCGCTCGTTCACCTATAGCTACATCACTCCCGCGCGCATCGAACAATCGTGCGTACCCGATTACCCGAATCACAATATCAGTTTGAACCGAATATCATAGTGCGATACCGATATTGTGTACTTGTGTAGTGTTACATCAACGCATGAGGTAGGCCGGGTACGCGGATACCTGATATATAGATTCAGTGCCGTCCGATATATAGGTATTGGATATTGTACCGATACATAGGTATTGTATCTATATACGATTTGTATCGCCCACTCCTAAATACCATACATTGTCAGTATCAGCATCTTGTATTTGTTGCGCGTCATGTGATGCAGATGGAGTATCATTTTCTTGAAACAGGTAATAATAATATTATTAAATTTGCCAAATAATTCAAATAAAAATACACTTTACATTATATGTATTTTTACCAGACAAATTGCACAATTCTTGGTCACTACCAGCCAGATTGATGCAAAAAAGCTAGCACCTATTGGATTTCTAAAGGACACGGCCGGATTTTCTAGAGAGCTATGCCCTGACAAAAAATATTCATGTACATTGACATACAGTAAGTCATTTTAAAACTTACAGGTATATCTTTACAATAGTTTAAGTTTAATGATCAGAGAAGAAGCTAGAGAAACTGTAAATAGGTTTTTTTTTAAGTGCCTAGATATTTTGAATAGCAATGATCGTTAATTCCGAGTTTTATAGGCGAAACAATACGAGAAATAAAATATTATCAATGGATATAAAGTGTGTTTCTTCACTAGCCGACACGACATTCATTCACATCGATATCAATGTGTTCCATATATTTTCATAGAATTACGCGACCCAAAAATCTAAATACCTACCAAAAATCAAAAACTTATTGGTAATCATATTGATGAATATATATATTGGTAATAAATAGTCTCTGGCTAGACCTTTCAATCGTCGTCATAGGCAGGCCACGTTAGCGAAGAGCTCGTCGTCTACAGATATTTCTGGATATTATGAATTCCTCATAGCGACTTGGCAAAAAATATACAATTGAATAGGCAATAAAACACTAAAACAGCACTTGAATTTTTATTTAAGTACCTAATTAAGTAGGTAGGATTATATCTTGTCTACTTGTTTTAAAGACATTTTAACCGGTTCAGGACCTGCGGCGATAAACATCTTTGCAGTTACTCAGACAAAACATTATAGTTTGTATTAATAATAACTAAGGTCAATGTGGGGAAGACCGGCATAGTTTTTAAATAGTTAACTTTCATTGGAACTATGCATTCTAGGATATCTCTTGATAGTTACAAATGATGAAAATATTATCTTGAATATTCTAAAAACACTTGTATTGCTTTAATGTCAAATATCACTTAAATAGAGCATTTTTTTTCGTAAATCGACGATTATACGGACTTGCCTTGCCCTTTAAGGTAAGTCCGTCTAGTAGTAATTTTACACCAGATTTGATAGATTACATGATGGAAACATTTTATTTCGATAAAGTAATGAATGGCATTGAAATATGTGCCTTACAGTCGTACTTATAAGGCTGCAATTAATTTAAATAGCTAAATTTCTCATACTTGAGGCAAGACATATGAAGGGCACAGGGAAAGAAGGGGCTCATCAACAATTAACACAAATTGAATTAAACGCTAATTTATACTAAAAATCTACATGGTGTGTAAGGATACTCATTTTTAATGATGTTATTTACATGTTTTGGACATTACGTAGTCCAACTACCTATTTTTGAGGATTCCGTTTTAATTGACCTATTCAATCAAAAGTTAAACAGACTTTTCTGGCCTAAGCCAGAAATGAACAGAGCAAAAAGGGGTTGATTGTAATAATGAGCTCCTTCTTTCCTTTTTGGAAAAGTAAATGTAGGCAAATGGTTTTGAAAGAATAATAAGCAATATTTCTGTTAAATTCAATGTATATTTCAGTATGTATTAGTTACGAGTATGTGGAACATTTGTAAAATATTCTTGAGCTTCAGGGGAACAGAACTTCTTCAATTCCTGTAGGTCTTTATATTTTTCATCTGAAATAGGCAGTTCTGCCTCATAGCGTAGACCACAGTCGTATCTTTTTCATAACTTCATTCATTCTCCCGTAACGCTTTCTTTTCTTAGTTCTTGGGTGACAATTTAACTGGTTTTCTTCATCGCTTTCGCAGTAATCGCGGTCCATTTTATATTATTCTAAACAAATTCACTCACGCACTAAAAATTACGCCTTGACGTTTAACTTTTATCTGTCACATTATGTGATTTATTTCAAGATGGCGGGGGTATGGGCGCGTTCTTGTTTTGTAAACGTAAAATGTGCTCCTTTTAACTCTGATTGGGATGCAATGAGCACCTTTTAAGCTAGTTCGATACGAAATGAGCTCTTTTTATTCCTTGACGTGTTTTTTAATATTGAGGATTACAAAGCAATGGGCCCTTTTTAGTTTGTTTTGAATATGTCATATCAAAGGCCTGTTCAAAATCTATCAAGTGGGATCATTTGTTTGATTTCGTATAAATTGTCGATGAGCCCCTTTTTTCCCTGTGCCCTTCATATATTTGTGTGATGGGGCTGTAAACATTTTCGATAAAATAAAATAAAAATATACATTCTGAACCATGATTTATTTTGTTACAAAGCAATTACTAACTGCTAATAATTAATGTATCCGACATGACGAGAAATCGAGATTTTATTTAGTACGGATTCAATTGTTTATTGCACATAGATAAGTCAAAAAGCAGTTGAATCCGTCCAAAATAAAATCATGATTCGTCATGCCGGATATACTTATGTGAGAATAAACCGATATATAATAATAAATAATAATAATAATTTTTATTTTCACCAAAAGCCATCACAATACAATATCTTAAAACCTAGAGCATATAAGGCTTATAAATAGGTCACAAAAATTATAATACTCTGACTCCTAAACTAGGTGTAGGTGCCTGTGTCTTAGGAGTCAGTGATTCTTCGTTTCAAACAAAGCCATATTATACTAAAATGGGACGTTTTAACAATAAGCAAATGGTGTGAAAGAAGACAGGATATAATTTATGCAAAGGAAACACAAATAAAAGATGTTTAACTGTGTGGTGTGGTGAATCAATATCAATATAGGGTCTATGAGTGTGTGTGTGTGTAGTGAGTAAGTGTAGTATGTGTGTGTGTGTGTATGTAGTGAGTAGGTGTATTTAGTGGTATTGGTGGAGAAAGAATGGGGTGTAGCCAGTACAGATCCGTTTATGGTTAGATTTAGATTTATACAGTTCATTATTATCATTGTAAATTACCCAGCAGAAGATCCTCAGTGTTATCATAACTTAGTGTTAGGAGATAGTCTCTAAGTAAGTTTTTGCATTGGTATTTAGGGCAGGAATAAATTTTTAACTTTTTATTTAGGAAGTTGTACATTTTGATGCTAATAACATAGAATTGGCGTTTGGCAAAAGCAGTTCTATGGCGTTGTTGAGGGAAAACATTATGTTTAAGTCTGCCAGTCGGTTCCTTTGGAGGGCGTACAGAGTGTTTGCGTAGGGTCGACAGGAGCACATAAAGTTGCCTGACTGTGAGTACCTTGCAGTCGGAATAGAGCTGCACAGTCGGGTACCTACGTGGACGAGAGAGCATTACCTTGAGGACAGCTCTCTGGGCTCTCTCAAGGCGGATAAATACATTTTGGGTGGCACCACCCCAAACGGGCAAGCAGTACGTTAGGACAGATCGGCATAGGGCAAAATATACTAATTTTAGCGTTTCATAGTCAGCTGAGTTTCGCAACTTCTTGAAAATATAAATTAGCTTACGTATGCGGGACGTAACTTTAACTATATGGGGGTGCCAGTTGAGATGCTGATCAATGAGCACACCTAGATACCTTACACAAGTGGATTTGGCGAGAAGGAGGCAGCTACATGGTGTTAAGGAACCGCAAGCGTGAGCTTTTAGGGTAAGGGAATTTGAGGGACACAGATTTGACCGAATCGCAAAGGGAACGTATACCGTTTTGTCAACATTTAAAGTGAGCAAGTTATTGGCCAACCATTTCATTACGGAGGACAGCGCAGCCTCGGCATTTTGGTATGTCTGGGGCCAGTCATAGCCATCTACAACAAGCGCAGTATCATCCGCGTACGTATATATCCTACAATTTTCGACAGGCAGTTTGCAGAGTTCATTTATATAAATGAGAAAGAGAGTAGGCCCCAGAATGCTGCCTTGCGGAACGCCGTATGTGATCGGCAGCTCGTCACTTTCGTGTAGGCCGATTTTCACTATTTGTGTACGATCGCTGAGATAGTCTGCAAAGATTTTCAATGGTAGTCCACGTATTCCAATACTTTCCAGTTTACTCATCAAGGCTGGGGCAGAGACGGTGTCAAACGCCTTAGACAGGTCAAGGAAAATTCCCAGGCACTTATGTTTTCTATCTAGCGTCCTAGCCACGTGATTAGACAAATCCATGACTGCGTCTTCGGTACTAAGTCCATTTCTGAAACCATATTGGTTATTGGCTAAGATGTTGTTTGCGCCAAGAAAACTGGTCAGGTTCTTAATCAGTATTCGTTCTAAGATCTTTGACATTGCTGTTAAAATGGAAATTGGACGGTAGTTGTTGACATCATCTCTGCACCCAGACTTGTGAATAGGGTGAACTACTGCTTTTTTAAACGCCTTTGGAAAGACACCTGCACATATAGACAAATTACAGATATGTGTGATAACCGGAACTAATGCGCATCTCGAGGCCTTTATTATTTTAGCGGGTATACAGTCTAAACCAGTAGCGCAATCAGTCCTAAGACCCAAAATAATGGAGTCAACATCGTCTTCGGTTACCTCAAAGAGGGCCATTGAGCTACATGAATTTGAATTCGATACAGTTTTGGGTGCCATAGAGGGTGATTTAAATTTCGATGCCAAGCTCCTACCTACATTAGCAAAAAAGTTATTAACGTGATTAAGGGAAGATTTTGGACTATCAAATAAATGTAACAGGTCAAAAGAGGGAGAAGACTGGGTTTGAAGATCCGAGACTTTCTTAATAACATTCCAGGTAGCCTTAACATTATTTTTTGCATTTCGAAACTGTTCCTTTTCATACATGCGTTTAAGTTTTCTCAGCAGGGAATTACAGAAATTGCGATAGCGAGTGTAGGTGATTTTTAATATTAGGTTATGATCCGATTTTTTGAGTTTGACATGCATGCGGTCACGGTGTCGTATACACCGGAGTAGCCCCGGCGTAATCCAGGGCTTCAAATTACGTTAAAAAATATATACTGTTTATCCTCGTACATAGTGCGTTAACACGTGTTGACACTTGACATTTTATTTTATTTAAATGAAATTAAATTTCTATTATCAACACGTGTGATCGCACTATGTACAGGGATAAACAGTCTTGTTTTTTTAAAATTTCGCGCGTGTTTTCAGGATCAACTTTCGTTTACCAGACACTAGTTATTATTTTCTTACAAAAAGATACAAAAATAAACAGTCTTCTTACTTATTTATGTAAAATTAAATTATTAAAAGATATTTGGTTGTAATTTACCAGTTATATAGCTTTAATTTCTTACAAAAAGTTAACGAATCACTAAAGTGTTAATTTTTTTTTAATAATAAGAATAATGTTATTATTTATCCGAATTATTCTCTATAAAATCCGTAAAGTACGTAAACAACAAAAACAATGCAATCTTTTCCCTTAATCATGCACACAGCCGTAAATTTAACAAATCACTAAAATCAGTCTTATTTGTTTTATTAAAAATAAGAAAATATAGTTACCAGAATGATTCTCTATGAAATCCGTAAAGTACTACAAGTAGTAGTCTTTAATCACACAAACCCGTAAATTTAGCCGAAATAGAAAGACAAACTGATAATAAAAAACAATATTACATAATTATTGACTACAAGGTATATTTTTATTTAAAAATATACCTTATCTTCAATATTACATAAGTAATATTGTTTTGCATTCACAGTCTCTATTTCAATTTTTTTAACTATCGACACTGTGGGTACATCATCACGATCTTTTCTCTTTGTCATACTAAAAACTAGTTGTGGTTTCTTAACAGTTTTTAAGAAATCTATGGAATAGTATGTTTCGTCATCCACTACTTTGATTTTCTCGATAAATCCAATGTAATAGTTCCACTTTTGTCTCATACGGTATCTCACAAGCACGGAATCATTGATACTGTAAGTTTGCTGTAAAATGTCATTGTCACTAGGATTATTAATTTTATCAGAAACAATAGTTATGGAGTCGGATGATGGCAGGCGGTTTCTTTTCAATGACTTTCCTGTTGAAGTAGTTGGACCAGAAAATGAAGTAAATCCTTTTGATGTTGTATCTGCATGAGATGCAGGAACGGAATATTCTTTGTCATTTTCAGGATCACTTAACGTGGTAGCAAATTCACCGTCAGGTGTTGTATCGTTGGAAGATGTTTTTCTTTGTGTTTTTTTTATTTTTTTCTTGCTTGGGTTAATTTTCCCTGGTTGGTTTTTGCTCATGGTCGTATTTTTCTTTCCTTGCAGTTCTTTTTTTATTCTTTCTGGAGGTATTGTTTGTCGTTCAATTGTTCCGTTATGCTGTAAGTTGTCATTGTTGCTAGTATTTTCTTGATGCACAACGCTAAATATATTAATTTTATCAGATGGGATAATGGAGTCAGTTGATGGCAAGCGGTTTCGTTTAGCATTTCTTTTCAATGACTTTCCTGTTGAAGTAGTTGGGCCAGAAAATGAAGTATCTCCGTTTGATGTCATATCTGCATGATATGCAGGAACAGAATTTTCTTTGTCGTTTTCAGGATCACTTAACGTTTTGGTAAAATCGTCGTCACTCGTTACGTCAGGTGTCGATTCGTTGGAAGTTGTTTTTCTTTGTATTTTATTTTTTCCTTTCTTGCTTAGGTTAGTCTTCTGTGGTTGATTTTTGCTCATGGTCGTATTTTTCTTTGCTTTCGGTTCTTTTTTTATTCTTTCTAGAGCTATTGTTTGTTGTTTACCTGTTACGTTAATCTGTAAGATGTCATTGTCACTAAGATTTTCTTGATTCACTATATAATTGTCTGCAAAACAACTGACTTCATTATCGAAGTCATAGTCGAACAGTGATCTATCGCTGATGTTCGTATCGCTATATAGACTCATTATATCAGATATACTAGTTATGGAGTCAATTGATGGCAATCGGTTTCGTTTCCTATTTCTTGTTATACCCGTCTTTCCTGTTGAAGTAGATGGACCATAAAATGAACTATCTCGCTTAGTTGTCACATCTGAATCATCGTCACTCGTAATGTCAGGTGTCGTTTTGTTGGATGGTGCTTTTCTTTGTGTTTTCTTTTGTTTAGGTTGTTAGTCTTTGGTTGTTTTTTTTTTTCATAGTCGTATTTTTCTCTGTCTGTGGTTCTTTTTTTATATTTTTAATTTTTTCTTCCATTTTACGCTTAACAACGTCATTATGTGTTATAACTTCGGCTCCTGCAGCTATTTTTTGTCGTTTACCTTTTACATTAACTCCAGCTTTAACTTGCATCAAAAGTAGTTCTTCAAAAGTTACTAGTCTGTTTTCTAATATTTGGATTCTATTACTACTATTGTCAACTCGTTTTAAATCCTTATTGGATACGAAAGATTCTTGTTCCAGTTCTTGATGAGATTCTTCTCCTATAAACTGGTTTTCTTTTAAACTTTTGGCACCCTTTTTCTCTAAATCATCATTCTGAATACGGTCGTCAGTTACAAAATGTGCAGAACAGTGCTGATTGCTAATGCTACGATAAGAATTAATGCCAATTACTTGTATGGTGCAATTTAAGGCTAACGAAAGCAAACTTTGTGGCTCGTATGTTGTAGCAACGTACAAAGATTCGTCATTGTAACAAACGAGTCTTTCTTGATTATTGTGGTCATATTCATGTCGTTCTTGGGACTTAAGAACTTTGAGTTCTTTCCAACGTCTTAACTGTAACGAATCAAACAGACTTTCTTTGATTTCTTCAGAATTGAACGGGTAAATTCCAGCCTTGCGGAAGCCATTTCTTAAAACTTGACTATCAATTTGAGCCCAAACCACTCCAATTAACCTCGCAAACTCTTTCTTTGGGAGCTTCACTCCGATATTTGAACGCTGCCATTTTACAAGCATTGGATCCCACCGATCTTTAAATGATTTCATGACCGCTACATCCAGCGGTTGTAATATGTGACTAGTATGCGGAGGTAGTTTAAGTATTGTTGTATATCTGCTTTACGCGCTTCCTCGATTATATTTAATCCTACATGAGTAGCGTGTCCATCATAAATAAGAAGAATCGGACGTTGATCTCCAACAGCTGGCAAAAAAACTTTTTTAAAATACATTTCAAAGACGTCGGTCTCCATCCATCCTTTTTTTGTAGCAGCGTAGGATGTGCCGGGATAAGCATACGGAGATGTCCATTCATCCCAAACGTTTTTGCCCTTAAAAATTATTAGTGGGGGTGTTTTTTGTCCTAATGCACTGGCGCCAAGCAAAACAGTAGTGTTTTCTCTACCAGGCGAGGAAATGACTCTTGTCGCGGCGTGTCCTTTCATGCCAACAATTTTTGATTTTTTGGGATCATTCGAAAAACTAGTTTCGTCTAAATTCCAAATGGCGGCTGGTTGATTCAATAAATTTAATTCTTTCAATGTATTATTAAGCAATTCAAAATATGGGTAAACTATAAATGGGTCTACGGCTTTCTTACGCGCGTATTCCACTGCCTGGGGTTTCTTCACGGAAAAATGATGTCGTTTTTTGAATGCAGTAAACCACGCCTGCCCTGGAGCTCCATTTTTGAAAGGCGTCGATATGATATTACGGTTTACATACTGGCCAACCATTTCTAGGACCTCTTTTTTGGTCAAACCGAAACCATATTTTTCCATTAAATGTAGTAACGAAGCTAATTTTGTTTCGACTTCCAAAGTCAGCGCAGTGCTTCTGCCAAGAGAATTGGATTTAAATCTCCTGTGTTTCACATGGTCCATAATAGTCATGCGAGGAATATTATAAATTTGCGCAGCTTTATAGCCACTCAGATGGCCATTTCTAACAGCTTCTGCTGCTTCTTGTAACTTTTGTTTCGAATATGATCCTTTGTTTGTTTTTCTTTTGTAATTGCTTACCATGATTGCAAGCAAAGATATCTGAAAAAAAAAAAGATTTATTTCTCCAATATAATGTGGATACCGTAGGGCAGTCTTATGTGCAATGTTTTGTATCGCGCTAAACCTTTTGTATCGGCCGACCCAAAGCAAAGAGGGAATAGGTACCATTTAGGCACAGGAATAAAAAAATACTTGAAAATGAATTAGAAGTTAATTATTTATACGTACCGTTTTTTGTGGAATGAAATAAGTAGGTTAAAAACAGTAAGTACATTCGTCTTCAGGGTAATGATCGTAAATTGCCATATGCAGACAGCTTTGACACCAGAAAAAATCAAAATGTAATAACAATTGTAAGTTCCATTTATGTATCATGAAGTGGGGTGGTAAGTTTAAGTCTGTGTAATAACCACAATGATAACATCTTCTAGACAGTATAAAATGTGTCACAAGCCATGGCCATATATGCTGATTTAAAAGTTCTAAATCATTTCTAGATAAAAAACGATCAACATCCAAAGGCATATCCATTATTTTTTAAGTATTTCTGAAAAAAAAAAACATTTGTTGGTTTCTCTCGCATAGTCACTATACCTATCTAACGTCAGCAACGTGCAAGCTAAACCGCTGCATTTGGGGTGTATATAAAACGACCCTTCAGGTATAAAAGGCATCAGGGCGTTAGGTAAGGCATTTTTACACTCACTATCAATAATTATCTAGAAACAAAACAAAATGCCTTGATGACCCTTTGAAACCTGAGAAATCGAAATATAATGATTTAAGAATACGCGCACGCTACAAAAAAGGTTGACGATCTGTGCTTCGAGGCAAGACCGGCTTATGACGGACTTACTTCGTGCGTCTTAGACGGTCTTTCCAACTATTGCATTTTAAGGATACATATTTATTACACTTGATATTTCAACCTTCTTAGAGTCATTGATCAATTCAATAAAAGAAATATATAGAAGGGCTATTTAACTACTTACGTAATATACACTCTACGCTTCACTTTGTTGGATTCGGTACTTTTTTTCTTTTTCACCGCAACACATGACACTCGTTGTTTGAGATCACAACACGACTAAAAAAGGAAGTCAATTTTCTTCCGCAGTACGACTTACAGCGACATCTATGATTCTGAATTCGAACTAGAACCACAATACTGTTTTACCGAACGAGATGGAGGCGGCATACATAATCATAAACCAGCGCTATGGCGTTCAGACGGAGATGCCTTGTGTACGGACTTCCCAGCATTGACCTTACTAATTATTATACTTATGTAGCGGGTACAATTGAAACGTAAGGTCAATATAAACAATGAGTATATTCCAGTTCACAATGTGTACTTATGTAGGTACGACGGTAAATAAAACTACACGGTACGTTCCCAACCAGTTCGTGACACGTGGTGCGTCGCGAAACAAGTAGGATGCGTCACCGCGGGGCGCGAGGGTAGGGGGGCTCGAGGGGAGGGTAGGGGGGTCTATACTAGGCGAGCTCTTCCAATGCGTGGAAACAGCGGCGCGCTAGCGGAGACTGACTGCTCGACTTTTTTTTTTTTTTTTTCTTTTAGGTAGGGCATCTCGTAGCTGACCTCTGAGGTCATGACTACATAACCGGTCAATCCTGTGGCTGCCTTAAGCTTCTACACTTAAAAGCCTCCGGCCAGGGGCAAAACTATGCTAATTAAAACTAGGCGAACGCTCGCTAAGGGCACCCCCTGTGGGGTACGAACCTCGGCTTAGGGCGTTCGCTGGGGGGAGGACAGCAAGAGGGACAGGCTGGATCAAAGATATTTCATGATTATTAATCGGGGAATTTAAAGCTACAGGCTCAGCTGCGACGCGGGCTGGCGCATCGTCGAGCAAGGGTCGGGGGGGACTGCTCGACATTTTTTTTTTTTTTTTTTTTAGGTAGGGCGTCTCATAGCTGACCTCTGAGGTCATGACTATTTAACCGGTCAATCCTGTGGCTGCCTTAAGCTTCTACACTTAAAAGCCTCCGGCCAGGGGCAAAACTATGCTAATTAAAACTAGGCGAACGCACGCTAAGGGCACCCCCTGTGGGGTACGAACCTCGGCTTAGGGCGTTCGCTGGGGGGAGGACAGCAAGAGGGACAGGCTGGATCAAAGATATTTCATGATTATTAGACGGGGAATTTAAAGCTACGCGCTCAGCTGCGACGCGGGCTGGCGCATCGTCGAGCAAGGGTCGGGGGGGAGTATCATTTACTCGGGCGGGTCGCGATCGCGGACCTCGGCGGCGAGGTCGGAAAGTGTGTCGGAGTGTGTGTATGCGAGCTGTGCTGGTTTCCCTATTGCTCTCCTGGAGGAGTGTTATGGGGTCATCGGGATCGAGAAGGATTTGCCTCGGACGGCGGGTTCTACTCATCTGACTTGGACCACTGCTCGACACCGCGTCGGCTTCTTATATACGCGAGGTGGCCTAACGTTGTGTGCGTGAGTGCCGTCCCGACACAGCACTGTTGTGTGGCGCGCTGCTGTAGACGTTCGGTGGTGCTACACTTATTATTATTATTTAAAGTTTTTATTAGGGCGCAGACTCAGTCGACTTATAGTTTGCGGCTGACTGTTTGTCTGAGTTAGCGCACACTACTATTTTCAATAGAATGGCCACACTATGCACGCAGGCAAATAGTTGGCGGCCTATATGCCAAGTAAGACTGCACCCGGGTCAGTCCACGCGCACGTGCCGCGAAGCGACGCTGCGCGCAGTTTTGAAGATACAAGATACAAAATATAACTTTATTTACTACACAAAAATATACACATTTAATTAAGATAATTCGAATTATCTATGTCTCGCGGCGTCGCACTACGCCGCGCTGCGCCTCGAGATGCCTTGCGGCGTAGCTCGACGCATCACGACGCAGTGCTGGTTCGACGGTAGACGCGGCGTGCAACAGCGGGGCGTGCGGCGTTAGTGTTGGTAGAGTATGCCTTCGCATTCGATTAGTGCCCACACTACTGCTTCGACGGTAGACGCGGCGTGCAACAGTGGGGCGTGCAGCGTTAGAGTTGGTATGCCTTCGCATTCGATTAGTGCCCACACTACAATTCAGGCACCTTGATATACACAAGCAAGTCCATTATCCACAGTAGAATATTAACATAAGAAGCGTAACCGAAAGTCCGATAAACGATAGCGTGGGGTCAAGTTAAAATATCCAACAGAGGAGCATAAACACAACACAGTAATACGTGATAAGATCAACGCAAGAATGTACAGAGCACAGGGCACAGAGTGACAGGTAACAGACAGGTAGGAGTGAGGCGTATTTAATCGTAACAGATAGAAAAACAGATATTTAAAAATAACAAATAACAATTGTTCCCAACAATATAACTTATCTGTTACTTAAAATAACAGACCCTCAAACACTGTTACCGCGGCTGTTACTGTTAATTCATTATAACAACTCCCACACAGACTGTTACATATGTACATACACACTCACACAAAGGAAGGAGTATTGCAAGCTTATCAATTTCTCTCACTTCTTCGTTAAGGAATGACCTTGTTAAAAAGAGAAACACCTAATATTTACTTCGAAATATGTTTACTTCTCACTCTTACTAAAGCGGTTAGAGAAGCATTTCGTATTTATTATCCCAGTTGGTGGTCTAACTATGCGTTTGCACTGGCGAAACATCATAACAAAACATGTTGAAATCTCTAGTTCCTGTCAAGCATTGTATGGAAAATTGACAGATTGATCATTGACAGAATATAAGAACTTTAAGAACAAACATTTACGAAAAAGTGACTCCTAAATTAAGTCATGTTACCAGTTACTGACCAGTGACCATAGTAAAAAAAAACTTAAAACGAAAAGAAATAATGAAGATATTCAACTGAGATTTAAAGATAATACGTATTTATCGTCTGTACAAAAATAAAAGGCTGTTATTTAATAACAGATATTTGGATCAGTTATTTTTGTGTAACAGGAACAGTGATAACAGATATCGTGTTTAACCTGTTACAACCCATCTCTAAAGAGCAGCTTTAGTGCGCGCAGTTTACACGTCAAAGTTACTAGGACGTTCGGATACACACTCTCGAATATATTGTCGATGCATAATGTGTAACGTGATTCGAATCATGGCTTCGACAGCTCGAAAAATGGTGTCTGCGATACTCTTGAAACCGTTGACTTTTATAGGTATTTCGACCTTAGCAATACGATTCTGGCACTCGTGGGTGTTTTTTATTTTAGTCTGATATTCAGGCGAGCTATAGACACAGTGTTTGTTTTATGCATGTATCCAAACGCAACTGCACTTGACGTTGCACAGTGTTTTAGAAACCCCGATTTTGTCTCATGCCCTTTTTATTGTTAAAATCGTTAGTATATATCATTCTAAGCATCACAGCGAAAATCCGGCATCGATACGACTTTTAGTTTTGCCAAAAAAAAATTCGAAAGTCTCCCTATATCCGGGTCCGGAAAATCACAAAAATATAAATATAAAATAAAATATACAATTATTTAAAAAAATACTAATAAAGTTAAGTTGGCACTCAAAACAAGAAACATTCTATCCATTGTTGGAATATGTAGTGTTAATAGATTATGAAATAATCATTGTTTTTTTGTATTTCTATTGTATTTTTTATTTCAAGTTTAACGCCATATTAGATTGAGATATTTATATAATATACTCTTCATACGTTAATCTATCAACATAAAAAAAATCACAATCTAATTCCGCGTTATTCAAAAGTTATTGGATTTTTCTTATTTAGGTTAGGGTTGTCACCTCCGAATATCCGGATTTATATTTCTTTTTATCGGTGGTTAAGACGCATGTCAGTAAAAGTATTATGGTTTTTCGCTTACATTCGGAACAACTAAATTTTCGTAATCTTCATAATATGGGGTATTGTCTACACTGACATTCACAGGTTTCAGTAAACTAATCGCTAATGCCGGCAGTGGATTTTTTTTTGCTTGTTGTTTTCGTTTATTTAATGTATAGTCAGAAATGACCGGGTCTGACGATTCTAATGCTCTGTGAAACAAATCGGACATTGTGGCTTCACGACTGATTTTCCTAGTATGATGCTCTCTATCAAATCGCCAGAATTTATTCCGTGATTCTGCTGCCTGTTCAGATAACATTCATTCATTAACAGAAATCAATTAATAGAAGGCAAATGTTATGCGGAACTTTAAATAATAATTTTACTTGTAATTTAGTTTTGTGACAACCCTAAGTCTAAAAAATCCGGATATTATCAGGATATAACAAAAACTATTAATAACTTTTGAATAACGCGGAATTAGATTGTGATTTTTTTATGTTGATAGATTAACGTATGAAGAGTATATTATATAAATATCTCAATCTAATATGGCGTTAAACTTGAAATAAAAAATACAATAGAAATACAAAAAAACAATGATTATTTCATAATCTATTAACACTACATATTCCAACAATGGATAGAATGTTTCTGGTTTTGAGTGCCAACTTAACTTTATTAGTATTTTTTTAAATAATTGTATATTTTATTTTATATTTATATTTTTGTGATTTTCCGGACCCGGCGATAGGGAGACTTTCGATTTTTTTTTTGGCAAAACTAAAAGTCGTATCGATGCCGGATTTTCGCTGTGATGCTTAGAATGATATATACTAACGATTTTAACAATAAAAAGGGCATGAGACAAAATCGGGGTTTCTAAAACACTGTGCGTTGCTATAATTATGTCCAAATTAAAAACCACACTCACAAAATCAATGAACACACATATTATTATGGCATTTTTTGTCGCCTGTTCTAAATGTAATTGTTGCGATTTATTTTATTATATTTAAGAAGTAATTTTCATATATTAATAATGACTGTACATTAATTATTCTGAATTGATTCTGAGGGCAGAATCCGGCCATGTCATTTCTTACCGCAAATGGCTGTATGCGTAAATGTGCATTTACTGTTGAAAAGCTTTCACAACCACACAAAAGCAACAGCTCTTTCTTCAAGCTCTGATAGCTCCACTTCATCCTCCACACCACCACCAGTCCTACTTCTGGCAGCAGGGCGCGCGGCTACTTCAGACCAATAGATCAATACTACAATCAGACATACGAGTGCGGGTCAATAAGTCCGTGACTTTTTTAATGAAACACGGGTTATTGGATAAAAAAATATTTTAATTTTCAATGTAGTCTCTTTTGATCTCTATACACTTTGTCCAACGTTTCTCAGATTTTTTTATCCCTTCTAAAAATGAGATTTGTCGAGGTCATCAAAATAGGTATTTGTTTTTGAGATGATTTCATCGTTGGAGTCAAATCTCTTTCCGCCAAGCCATTTCTTCAGGTTTGGGAACAAGAAATAGTCATTCGGGCTAAATCCGGAGAATAAGGCGGATGAGGGAGCAATTCGTAGCCCAATTCATGGATTTTTTCCATGGAAACTGCACATGTGTGCACCCTTACATATTGTCCTGGTGGAAAAGAAGTCGGGTTTTTTTCAAATCCTCATTAAATCGGCCCAATAAGTTGGCATAATATGCGCCATGGATTGTTTTACCATGCCAGGGTTTCTTGCCATAAACTCTACCAGTGTTTCAACCTGAGCCGACGATGGGTGAGAGGAACGTGTCTCATTTGGACTGGAATATTATTGTTGGATTAGAAAACAAAATAAATACTTATTTAATTAATATCATTTTTAAACTTCATAACCACAAATATAAACTTACTTCATGATTATTTCAAAATTATTTTCTTGTCTGAACGATCAAATCAAACATAAACAAAACAACGCAACGCACTAACAAAATATTGTCTGTCTGACATTTTTTTTTTTTTAGTAAGGTTAGCATTGATTATTCATGGCACGAATTTAGAGTTTTCTGTTTTTTTACGTATTAGCTGCCTCAAATTCCTTTTAAAATAAGAAATTTTAATTTAAACAATAAATTAGGTAAAATTATCTGCCGAAAACTCAACAATTGTGTCAAAAAACTGGAATCGATAAAACTTGACTAACATTGTGTTGAGTGTGGTAGTCACTAGTACAAAATTGGTCACTTCGGAGTTCACTTACAGAATGCAAAATCAAGGTCATTTTGAACCGTATACGAAGTGAGAGTGAATACCGATGTCAGATGCGAGTTGTTGTTTGAATTTTACAGAATCGACGTACAGAGCGGGAAACAAGCAGAGCAGGTGCGCCGTGCGTACAGAACCCAGCAAGCATTTGCCACATAAGTCCATGTTTCTCCAAATATTGACTTATTAAGTCGATAACATTGCACTTTTTTTTTTGGCGTGTCCGGCCTTTTCTGACTCAAACCCACCCGTGTTCCTTCCGTTACCTGTATGCCGGGGCCACGATATCTCTTTCGGACAACTCGCAACCCCGGCAGGCATTGGTCCTAACGGACCCCGTCAGTTGGTGCTGACATATCTTTGAAGCGCGCGTGGAACACAACGCGCCGACGACTCGGGCCAGCAGTGCTATTCTGTAACCTTGAAAACTTAGGTGAAGTGAACGTGGAGTGAGCTGTCATTCCACAGGGATTGATACTATTGACAGCTCACTTCACCCAAGTTTTCACGGTGAGATGTTTACAGAATAGCATGGCTGGTCCTTATCGGACGGCGAGCTACCCATCGTTTCAGTTCTTGAGAAAAAGTATCTGAGAGAAAGAAATAAAGAAAAATAAGTTTATTTGTCACAGAAACACGTGCTTCAAGAAAAAAAGATAATAAACTCGAGTAGAAAATAAGAAAATAAAACACAATAGATACAATAACGAGCACAAAACAGAAATAGTCAGAAGAAATAGGCAGCTGCTGGCACGTCATGACTGTGACAAGAAGGAAAGAAAGAAAGAAAAATAAGTTTATTTGTCACAGAAACACGTGCATAAAAAAAAAAGATGATAAACTCGAGTAAAAATAAGAAAAAGAAACGGAATAGATTTAAATACAATAACGAGCACAAAACAGAAATAGTCGGCAGCTGCTGGCACGTCATGACTGTGACAAGAAGGCTTCCACTCAGCATGATGCTGTGCTATGGAGACCCACAGCACAGCAGCGCTGATTTTCAGTGGTCACCCGAAAGAGACGTACGGAGACCAAGTCAGGTTTAATGAATTTTCAATAAATATACAATAAAACAAATAGAACATATAAATAATTATCCGCAGGCATCACCGTGCGTGCATAAAACATAATACACCTAAAACACCATTATACCAATACCTACAAAAATATTAAGTGTTTTGTCTCGTTCCCACCATCACCTTCGCGTCGCCTACGCACGCGCTCACAATAAAAAAGTACTAACTGTATAAAGTACAGTTAGTCGGCTTCGTTAGAAGGCTTCCACTCAGCATGATGCTGTGCTATGGAGACCCACAGCACAGCGCTGATTTTCAGTGATCACCCGAAAAAGACGTACGGAAACCAAGCCAGGTCTAAAAAATTAGACATAAATATGAAATAAATAGTATTTATAATATAATGCTACTATACAACCAATAGTATGAATAAAATGATTAAATAAGAAATAAATAATTATCCGCAGGCATCACCGTGCGTTCATAAAACATGTACCCACCTAAAACACCATTATCAATACCTACAAGAATATTCAGTGCTTTGTCTCGCTCTCACCATCACCTTTGCGTCGCCTGCGCACGCGCTCGCAATAATAAAGTACAAAGTACAGGTTGCATTGCCTGGTTGCGACTATGAGCGTGATCACGTACTTCACAGTACGTCATCACGCTCATAGACGTAGCTGGTCGTAGTCATAGCTGGGTACGCGGCTAGGCTCTTGCGCCGTCGCGGCGCGGCGGCAGCGGCGCGCGGTCCGACAGCGGCGGCGCATAAGTCCTGTTAAGATACTTGGGGCGTCATGCGTGACTATGTAACCACAGTGAGTTACTACCGCCAACGACATACCAACAGCGGGTAACTGGCTTGCGCTTGCGTCTTAGTCGACGCCTAATCAAACGTGACGTGTTTAGTGTATCTACATAATCTCCTCTTTAAACGTTTTATTGTCATTCAAAAATCGAATAAATACAAGTAATTGACGAGTTTCCTGCCCCAAAAGCTCTTCTGCAGCTTTAAGCATACAAGGCTTTATTAGAGATTCACCAATTGTGTGCGCTTTGTTGGATTTGGCAATCAATTTCGAGATTTCAAAAGATGCAGCTAATGTTTTTTCAGATATTGCATAACTTGTTCCATTGGGTCCGAGTTTCATTTTTTTTAGATTTATTTGTTTGTTTGCCTTCGAAGAATCTTCGGGTCACAAAAATTCGAATGTACAGTCTTTAAATGACGTTCTAACTTTGCCAGCTTTAAAGCATAATTCGCAAGAACAGTTGTGCATAATATGCACAACGCGTTATATGCTCAATGCGTTATATTATAACGCATTGAGGTTTAGACTCCCCCTTTATTTCTATTAAAGTAAAGGCCAGTTTAATATAATCGCCGTTGTACTTTCGTTTCGGTGGCATTTTTCAAAAAAACAAAATAATTTTATTATTCCGACCTACTTAGTAACCTATGTACTATCGGTTAAATCTATATCTGATCATCGTAAGGACTATTACTGCTTGCTGCGATCGGCAGCTATAGTAGGGCTTACCTACGCTCACCAACCAATAACATTGCAAAATCGGATTTTTGCTGAAAAACTTGTTTTTGTAATTTACTAAAGACTGCAAAAAACCAAACGCGGCGGTAAACAGTTGTGGTCATCAAACGTAAGCATAAAAACTTTCTATTGGTATTTTTTTACGCATGACTTGGTCGACGCATAAAGGGTGGTAAACAGCTGTGATCATCATGTGTACGGGATTTGGTTTACAAAATGATCAGATATAGGTTTGGCTGATAATACATTTAGTAAAATTGAAAGCGGTCACAGTCAAAATATAGATTTTATGACTTTATTATTATTACCTAATTTTAATGACGAACCCCCTGGAACTGGAGTACAAAGTAAATCGCAATTAAATGTGACGTAATAATGTAATATGTTAAATGCGACGAAGTAAACACTACCTTCTTAGAATTTAATGTGTGTCATAAACGAAACTAAGAAGGTTTATTTTACTTACGTATTAAAATTTAAAATCTGGAGCAGTTATTTACTATAAAGACCTTCGTAGACCAACGATATTTGCCTTTCGCTGTCGAACTTTAAAATAAGCTAGCAATCGGAATAAAACAACGTGTAACGGACAAGGTCGTTGGACGACGCGAACGAAACAAACCTAGTGAGACACTACTGGATGTTCGCTGCGCGTGATACGCACCTCCGCACCTGCGAACCTCGCCCCGTTGTAAAACCGGTTTGAGTGATCGCCAAGCGCCCTTGCAACTACATGTCTATTAGGTAGTAGGTATTAATATAATCAATTTGGTTATTAACTTTTATAAACGAACGATGTTGACCGACTTTCGTTTAATTTCCTGAAGGGACGGTGTTAAATACCGAACACCGGGAATGGTACTCAGTACTTAAATTTTGACCTTTTGCGTATACTAGTAGGGTTGAGGGTTTAAATGAAACAACCAAACTGTATACTGATCTATGGGTGGTTATATTTACTAAAATTTACAAGACCCTAGCCGAATCGTGGTAACGAAACCATAGCGACTGCTAATTCGACGCCAACGCCATCTAGTTACGTCATTTACAACTTTGGACAAAAAGTAATAATTTTGTTGACCTGATTGATCATGCATGATCATTAACATACCGCCCACCAAGGACATTACTGATGGAATGTCCTTTTTGAACTACATTATAGGTCCGAAATTGTAGCAAATAAATTGATCTTAAACATTTTCAAAAGATAAAAACTTACATAATATTTAAGGTAAACTAAAACTTTACTAACATTAAGTTACATTTGTCGAACAATAAATGACAAAGTGTAAAAGTACAACAATTGTAAAAAGAAAGTTAACAAACCCTGTTGGGGAAAATATACGGTTTCATTGTGTAAATGCGTCTTAAAATATCTTAACAATAACAGAGTATAATAATATGTAAAATGTAAACAATGTAAAATAAAGCTTAACATGTGTAAAACATCTTTGTATAAATTAAAGTTTGTAAAAGTTGATCTAAAATAAATTACAATAAATTCATTGATCTGTAACTGGTAAAATACAAAGTTTGGATGTTGGCCTCTTAATAATAGAGGTCTTAGTGCGCAATGTGACTACACGGGTGATATTATCATCACCGGGATGCTTATCTATTACGCGACCTAACAACCAACGACTTGGCGGCAAATCGTCTTCTTTAATTAAAACAATGTCTCCAATTTTTGGCTCAGGGACCTTTGAAGACCATTTGTACCGGTTCATGAGGTTGGACAAATACTCTTGGGACCAGCGCTTCCAAAATGACTGTAGCATCCTTTGTATGAATTGCCACCGCGACAAATAACTGACATTTGTGCTTGCATAGTTATCGTCTGGTACATTTACTATCGGCTCTCCGATCAGGAAATGTCCAGGAGTTAAAGGTAACAGCTCACCAGGATCAGTAACGTTAATGACGCTCATTGGACGCGAGTTCAAACAAGCTTCCACTTGATTGAGGAGTGTGCTCATTTCTTCGTACGTCAAGGTAGCATCACCAATGACCCGTTTAAGGTGAAACTTTGTAGACTTCACCCCTGCTTCCCAAAGTCCTCCGAAATTAGGACTATGTGGGGGAATGAAGTGCCACTCAGTACCGTTGGCCTCGACTTGCTCTGCTATTGATGCCTGAATGGCAGCCAACTGTTGTAATTCTTTGGAGGCACCTACAAACGTTGTACCGTTGTCGCTCCAAATCTTGGCACAATGACCTCGCCTAGACACGAAACGTCTGAAGGCAGCTAAAAAGGCTTGTGTGGTCATGTCACTGACAACTTCTAAATGAAGAGCACGGGTGGCCATACACACAAACAAACATATGTAGCCCTTGTACGAACGGTGCCCGCGACCCTTCGTTGTCCTAATACTTATAGGGCCAGCATAGTCAACACCACTATGCAAAAACGGTCGCGCTGGAGAACACCTTACAGATGGCAGAGAACCCATCATCTGGTTCTTGATGCTAGCGCGACTTTTAGCGCATGTTACACATTTGCGCACATGATGTTTGACCAAGTTCCTGACTCCTATGACCCAGTAGGCTGTCCTCAAATAATTTGCCATCAGCTGAGGACCCCCGTGCAGAGTTTTTAAGTGGGCATCTGCCACTATAAGGTTTGTTAGATGACAAGAGTTTGGTAGTACTATTGGGTGCTTTATCTGTTCACTTAATGGAGCCTTCTCAAGTCTACCTCGAACTCTGATTATGCCCTTGTCATCAACTGCGATCTGACGCAAAGTTTTGACTGCTTGATACGGTGCAGAAGCTGTTCCAAACGTCACGGTCACAAGTTGGTAATCTTGAATCTCTTTGTCAGGACTGTCACGCCAGAGTATCCTTTGGAACATGACATCTTCTTCCGCTACTCTAACCTGGCGGTACATTTTTATAATATCAGCTACAAGTCCTATCGGATGAATCCTCCATCTTAGAACCGTGTGACGTAAATCTGCCTGCAGTGAGGGACCAACCATAAGCGTATCATTAAGTGATACTCCTTTGCTGTTCTTTTCAGAAGCGTTGAAAACAACACGAACTTTAGTTGTGGTCTTGTCGTTTCTAATGACTGCGTGGTGTGGCAAATACACTGCTTCTTCTTTCTTACTATCATCTTCCTTCACGTGCCTCATATGTCCTAACTGTAAATATTCATTTATAACTTCTGTGTACTTTTCCTTTAAATCTTTGTTCTTTACTAATCTTTTTTCTAATGCTTTAAACCTTAATTTAGCTATGCCACGTGAATTTCCCGACTTGCAAGGAGGATCTTCGTCTCTGAAAGGTAACCTAACTATGTATCTGCCATTGCTATCTCTCCTAGTGGTCTCACTATAAAACTCTTCGCATCTCTTCTCCTCTGGTGTAAATATCTTTTTATTTGTGCTAACTTCTTCTATTTCCCAGAATTTTCTTAAAATATCCTCTACCTTGCAATGCATTACATTTATGGTTTTTATTTTATTATTTGCACTAGTGCCTTCAGGACCAACAGCACCCGACAGCACCCACCCTAATGTAGTGCTCTGTGCGATCAGTGTACCAGAAGGACTCTTTACTAAACCTTCCCTAATGATGCAGCTATAAATATCAGCACCCAACAGAATATCGATTTTGTTGGGTGTGGTGAACTCTGGGTCTGCTAAACATAGGTTATTAATACCTAACCAGTCGAAAGTGTCTGAGTTAAGACTTCGCTCAGGTAAGTAAGAGGTGATCTTATTTAAAACATAAGCACTTAATTGAAACTTAAAGCTAGGATCGACACGAGATTTAATCGTTAGTTGTACCATGTATTTTGTCATGGTTGACCTATTATCTCCTAATCCTGACACAAACCCTTGAATTGGGATCTTTCTCAGGCAAAGATACTGCACTGTGGCCTCTGTTATGAAACAAGCCTGCGAACCTTGATCGAGCAAGGCTCGGACCGTCTGGTATTCACCCGTCTTTGACGAGGCCTTTATTAGCGCAGTGGCTAATAAAACCTGTTTGGGCTTTGCTACCCTCCCTGTAGACAAGCAAGAGACTATCTGAGTAGCACTAGTTGATGGACTAGCACTATCAGTAGTAGGCTTTGCTTTAGGTTCTTGGCCTTTATTGTCCAAATGAAGCAAGGAATGGTGGCGCTTCTGACAAACTCTGCAACTGGTGTTATTTTTGCAGTTGTAAACAGTATGGTTACTGCCTAAACAGTTGAAACAAATCTTGTTCTTACCAACGAAATCCCGTCTAACTTCGAGAGATTGTTTGGCAAACTGTTTACAGAAACAGAGCTTGTGAACCTCTGAGCAGAATTCACATTTCATTGGCGATGATGATTCTGTGGCTAACAATGTTTTAGGCGTATGATTGTTATTGACCTGGTGACCTGAACCCCTTTTTGGTTCTATGCACTCAAACGCGCGGAAACGTTGCTCTAGAAATACTTTAAATTTCTCAAAGGTAGGAAAATCATTGCCGGAATCGCTACTACTGACACTTAATTCCCATTGCTTACGCGTTTCAGGATCTAATTTAAATGTCACTATATGTATGATAATAACATCCCATGTACTCACGTTTATACCTAAGTTTGATAATGCATTTAAACAGTCACTGGTGGTGTCTGAAAGCTCCTTTAATGATGTCGCCGACTCAACTTGCATACGTTTGATACCAAATAAACGTTTCAAAATACAGTTGGCAAGATATCTTTTATTACTGTACCGCTTGTCTAACAGATCCCAGCACTGATTGTAATTGGCATCAGTTATTGGAGTATTCCGTATCAATTGCTCAGCTTCACCAGTAAGATGACTTTTTAAATAATGCAGCTTTTGCACATTATCTAGCGAATTATTTTTATGAACTAATGACACAAAAAGATCATGAAATGTTGTCCATTCTTCATATTTGCCAGAAAACATTGGAATTGCAATTTTGGGCAATTTGACCAGTGAATGGGCAGACCTATATGCACTACTAGAAGAACCATCCCCATGTGGTATTGGTTCACTTACAACTCTAATTTTATTGAGCGTTGTTTTTATTAAACTTTTATAAGTTATGTAAGTGTCCTCGGTTGTATCATAAATATCAACGACCTTTTGATCAATATCATCTAATTTAAAGTTCTGATAAAGTTTAGTATTGGTATTTTTAAACGATTCCCAATCCTTCTCTAATAATTCTTGTCTAGTTTCAATATAGTCGACAGTTAATCTGTCTTTAGGACTCTTTTTGAAATTTGCTAATCCTTTAATAATAATACTTTGAGAGCCCCTCAATACGTTGATTAACCCCTCCATATTTCAAACAATTAAATTAAAAATAAGTTAAAAAGTGTAAAATTGCTAAGATAATTTCAGATCTTTGTGACACTAGATGGAAATATAATAAATAAATTAAAAGTTCATAAACAAAACGAATGTAAACAACTCAACAAGTGTATAAAAATAATGTTTGTTCTAAAATAAAGCTAACCAATTCGAAATAAAATACAAGTCCAATATGACCAAAATATTCTAAGTCCCAATTGTTGCTCAAAATTTTACATGTGTTTTGAAACAACTTATAATCTGGCGGAAATCGGGCATAGGTTCCACGTTCCGTCGTTTTTTAAGAAACTATTCTAAGTTCTAAACTAACATGCACAAAATAATACAAGTCTCTAATAACTACACGTCAAATTTTCTAAGTCTAATTAAATATAATTCTAAAAGTCCAAAATTCTTCTAAAACTTCTAAGTAAAAATCTCTGAATAAATAAAGTCCAAAATTGCTTGTCACTAACTGCCTTTGTTTAATAGTAAAATGTACTCACAATTTTCACTTCACTCACACAACTCGATGGTTTGGTGTATGTGGCGCACCCTGGTGGCGACGCGTTGAACTATGGATATGACGTCAGTTTTCTGATGTCACGATGAACTGGGTGTGACGTCCTTTATATGACGACACGTTGAACTACGAGGGTGACATACACAGTCACCTCACGTTTGAACTGGATGCAAGTGGCGCCCTCTATAACGTCACTTTTCTGCCGCTGCTGCTGACCCCGTCCACTATACTGGACCAAGCTGTCGCTGCCGATGCGGGGAACCGTGTACTCTAGCCACAGCGATCCACTGTGAGTACCGGGATGAACTCAAAAAATCCGAAACTATATCCGGGTCGTAGGACCAATGTTAAATACCGAACACCGGGAATGGTACTCAGTACTTAAATTTTGACCTTTTGCGTATACTAGTAGGGTTGAGGGTTTAAATGAAACAACCAAACTGTATACTGATCTATGGGTGGTTATATTTACTAAAATTTACAAGACCCTAGCCGAATCGTGGTAACGAAACCATAGCGACTGCTAATTCGACGCCAACGCCATCTAGTTACGTCATTTACAACTTTGGACAAAAAGTAATAATTTTGTTGACCTGATTGATCATGCATGATCATTAACAGACGGGAAAACTCGGGAGCGGTGACAGACGCGCAGGGGCGCGTGGGTGTGGCTTATTCCTAGTCAGACATGATAATGGGTTATCAGTAATTAGTATGTGCAACAATTGGGCAATTTTAGAAACGTTGAAAACTCCACAATCATACCAAGGATACTTGCTTTCTAACACTCCATGGCGCGCTGTAGTCTATACATACAAATGAATAAAATTGAAGTGTCTGTTTGTAATGTCAAAATAACACCTTTTTACTAAATGCATATGAAAGTATGTATATACAATACATACAACAAAAACACAATTTTAATATGTTTTTGTCTGTTTGTTCCGGCTGATCTCCGAAACGGCTGGACCGATTTTGACGGGACTTCCACTGGAAGATAGCTGGTGTTATAAGGAGTAACTAAGGCTACTTTTGTTTCAGAAAGACTTGGGGTTCCGCGCCAAAAAACTAAAACCCATGAAATCTGTATTTATAAAATATCTTCTATACATCTATACAAACAAATACAAATAAATAAAATTGAAGTGTCTGTTTTTAATGTCAAAATTACTTACCAATTTCGCTTTTCTCTTGTGTCTGATTTTTATTAAAATCTGTATTGTATTGTAATTGTATACAAATTTCTTCCAAGGATTATTTTTTTTCTATTTTATTACTATAATAACAACACTTTAAACGGTAATCCCATATTCCTATAATAAACCGCTCTGTGTAAAAACTCATGGCGAGAACTGGCCACAAACTCATGGCGAGACACAAGCGTCAAAACCAAACGATCTACCAATACAAAGAAACGCCCAGCGCAAGCGCGAGCGACCCCACCCGCACTCCCTTCACCTCTCTAGCATCGGAGCAGCCACTAACACGCGCGATTCCGATACCGCGTCCGAACGCAGAAAGTCGCGAAATCGCGATGCAGCATCGATAGAATCTCTAAAGGTTTGTGCAGACCAGCGCGACTTGTCGCGCGACACGTTTCTGCGATATTTTATCCGTAGAACAATTTATATGAAAATGCGCGCGACACTTCACACAGGAGCGACCTGTCGCACCGCGACACAGATATATCGCGTCACGTGATTCGACACCCTAATCGCAGCGCGGCACCAACAAAGGAATGTTCCTTTGTTATTGTCGCGCTGCAAATCGCCGCGTATTCGCGTAGCTGATGCGATTCGCAGCGCGACACCAAAAAAAGTAACATTTTGTATGGCGTCGCAGAGTGTTCGGAATAATTATATTACGAGCCACTTTGAATTTTTATATGAAATTTTTAATTTAAATGTTTTTAGGTACATGTTTGTAGACTTATACGATAAAAACACATATATTACTAAGTATATAGTGTGTACATATAGATGCATTTAACATACTTTTAAATAGGCGGCCCTGAAAAAGGCCTTTGGTCTTTGTCTACTCGCTGTTTGCCACTTCATCAGATGAGTGCGTCCTTTCAGGTGCTTTCAGGAGCTTTCAATAATTGTAATACTTCTGGCGCCAAAGTACCCAATTTTCTCTTAGGCAATGGTCTGATGCTGGATATTAATGGATCGGAGGAGATGAGCGGAGCATGTAGCAGGTCTTCAATAGTCTTCTTCGTTCCAATTTTTCTGGTGCTATGCTCTCTATAATAGCGGCAGTCTTTGTGTCTAGACTCTAGAGCTTCTTCGCTAAGCTGACCTATAGGAAGCACAAGGGATTCGATGACATCAGCTCCGTGAATTAATATTTTATATACACTAGAAGGTATTTTGCACCATTGGTACTTGGTGACGTAGAGTCTAGGCGTGTCAAGTGTGTACTCCTTGTAGGCCTCTGGCTTTACATCGTATGAGAACGAAAGGGCTTTGAGTATAACAGAGAATCTTATAATGAGATCTTTGTCAACCCTAGTGATCTCAGCTGCGAGAGAAGGGTCTTCAAAGAACGTTGGCGCAGTATTGCCATCATTGGTTGAGCCGCTACCTTACCTTGCTTTACTGTATCGACGAGGAGCCCAGTTCGACGACGATATTCTTCTATAATGGCGCGCTTTTTTTCTTCCACTGCTTCTTTTATGTTCTTAGTCACGCGCCATGTTTTGTTCCTTCCTATACGATATGTTGAGCACACACTCAAACAGTCGAATATGGGCGTGCAATGTTGACAATCCATATGCATCTTTGTTGCATGGCCTCTGAATGACCGCATCAATATCATTCATATGATTAGCCCACATTTGCAACATTGCCTTGCATATGTTGCAAATCTGGGAAGATTTATTGTCAGAGAGTGCATTGGCGGCTTTTTCATCTAGCATTGTCTCCATTAAGATATGCTCAATGTTGACCGTCTGATCCCCGATGTCTATTTGCGTAGGGTTCAGAGCAGCTATTTGTCTGTTGATGTAGTCGTCTTCATCTTTTAGAACCGTGTGACTTTCCTTCAACATCTGGTAACGTATCGGGCGGCAGAAGCTAGTGGAGGAAGATCTCGGGTTTTGCCAAAGAATTGTCTCATGTTCCTCTATCTTCATCACTAGCTGTAGTGAAACTAGCGATGTGAGTAAGATATCTGCTTCTGACGCGGCCGCATCTTCTGTAAACCGCTGCTTATATTCTGACTAGCTGCTGCTTCCGTCAAATCCCCACTTTGATTTAAGGTAGAATTTGCTGTTTCTATCTTCGATCACTACACCTGCTATTACAGCTTGCTGAACTTTAACTAGTCTTTGTGCTGTATGATCAAGCAAACTATACAGCTTAACTTCGCCTTTCGTCTCAGTTATTATTATGTCGTTAAGATAAGATAAGATAAGATAAGATAAGATTTATTTATTTGCATAGAATGTAGGTAACGAATACATTTAGGTGTTACAATATTTTGAGATCCTTATACATTCTGCCTCATGGCATGCAAAAATTTTTATTAGCTTTTAAATGTAAATTAATTATTAACTTATTACAGTTTCTTTATAAAAACTTATTTACTTATACAATATGTTATTTACTATTTTTATTATTTAATTTATTTAGAGGTACTTATTTGTTTAATATATGTACAATAGTTATTAAAAAGACTTGTCATTTAAGAAATCTGTTATAGAGTAGTAGCATTTTTTTACTAGTAATATTTTCAAGTACTTTTTAAATATTCTTAGGGGTTGCTCTTTAATATTTCTAGGTATATGGTTATAAATAAGAGGAGCCATACACATAACACTTTTCCTCAATAAAGCAGTTTTATATTTACCTAAGCATAACTTGTCTTCGTATTGGGTTCTTAAACTTGTAGTCCTATTTCTAGTATTTTTTAAAGTCGGGAATAAGTGAGTATTTGTTTTAACAAAAATAGCCATTTCTAATATATATAGACATGTAAATGTAAGCAGATTATTTTGTTTAAATACAGGTACACAGCTGTCGGTTACTTTAAGGTCAAAAATACATCTAATACAGCGTTTTTGCGCCTTAAAAATATTTTCTCTTTCACTGCAGTTGCCCCAGAATATTATACCAAACCTCAATACAGAAACAACTAGACTGTGATATGCTATCAATACTGTCTGTAAATTAACTTTTTTTGAACTAAAACTTAACTTTTTTCGTTCGGGTAACATTCTTTTGGTGTATATCACACTCTCTTTAGCTCCTCTGCGAATCTGTTTATACTGGTCCACGCTCAGTTTGGAATTTGTTATCAGAGCTAATGCTTCATCGGGAATATATGGACGTATATATCTCTGCGTGATTTTCCTTCTTTTAATCATCCAAACTGATTTAGGTGACGACACAGTTACTGCCTTTATAACAGTGGCCATATTCCGCTTACCAATTTTAATGAAACTTGTTTGAGTGGCATAGGCAAGCTCCTCCAGAGAATGGCCCGCCACCAACATCTGCGTCCGGTTTTTCTTTGCTGATGCACTTAAACCAATAAAATCCATCCTTTGAGCTACAGCAGATCGAGCAGGTGTACATTCAGTTTGTCCAGCATCTTGATTTTGTACTGACCAAAGCTTCAAACTTCTTTTTGTTCCTGATAGCACTCCATTTCTTGGTTAGCACAGCAGAAAACACCTTTATTTTATTTTTAATAACTTCTACTGAAACACCTGGAATCTCTGAAGATACGTAGTCCACCATCCGAGCAATAGAAGATCCCTTATTCGCTTGATTGACCAGTTTATGACGACATAAAAGATGAAGGCGAGTTATTCCTCGGGTAAACACCTGCTAAACAATAAAATTACATCACTCAAAAGTCGAGGCGAGTCTAATATTGAGACTAGATTCATTCGAAAGCTAGATAAATACTCGAGTTTCTCAAAAAAACATGGACGGCTGGAAGTGGCTGGGAAAAAGTTGGAATCTATTAAACGTTTAAACTTTTTGCAAAGGGAATTGTCCAATTTGTTCAGGACTTTGGCCATTCGTAAACAAACAGTTTAGCTAATAATATGTGATTGATTTTATAGCTCATATCAGTAAGAATGAAGATATAAATCTAGTTTTGTGTCAAGTTGCAGATTTAGATATTTTTTTTACATTTGTAAAATAAGGTTATGTATGAAATAAAACATGTTTTTTATAAAATTATTTTTATTATTCAGATTCATATGTTATGAGAACATCGTCAAGGAACTGCGCAGGTGGATTAATATGTTCCTGATACCTAGCCCAGCTTAAAAACCAAATAATGGTCATAACATGTGCACAGCAACCTACTGTCCTACGGCCCACCATACAGTTGCAGCAATATTGTTTTATTGCAGCTCTTCCTTCAGTGTTACATTCATATAAAATATAAACAAAATATGTTTTTCTGCTGATGTGTCTGCTCTGTATTTTCCCTCGTAATAAACTGCAGTTGACTGAAGGGAGCGGAAAGCCTTCCAGTAGGTTGCTGGCTGTATTTCTGCACAGCTCAATTGTATAGGAACCATCACCTCTTATGTGTTCTCCATAATATGAATGAGCTTGTTTCAATTGATAAGTTCCACAAGCTATTAAAATTAAATCACTATATTCCAGTCTCGGAAAGGATACATTATGTATGTTTACATTAATAGAGAGAAAATCTGTTCGCCGTCTATTTAAATTATTTTGCTTGACAAAATCAGCTAGATAATTATTTATGTGCATGTTTTGATTCATTATTTCTAGAATTTGTCCTGCATCCTCTCAGTCTCTGATTCTCTGGTGAAACCTATTTATCAGAGCTGCTGCTATGCGATAGTCTGTCATGGCATGTTTTGATGCACGATTAAAAAATTCGTGCCTAAGCAATTTGTAGCATTGTCTAAATATGCCATTTACGGCTTCGACCACCCACCTACAAACCGTGACAGCTCTCGACTTATTAGCAGCAAGGGTGGACAATTGATTTTCACCTTGTTGTAAGGATGCAGGCATATGAGTTCTATAATTACATTCTCTCAGCAATGGCACAGAATCTCTAAAGCCTCTATCCAGTATAAATACATCACCTGCTTGGAAGTACCTCCTAAGTGGTTTACTTTCTTCATTGAATTCTTTTATTATTATATTAGCGTCTGATGTTGTAGCTGGATAGGGGCCCAATACATCTATAATGTATCCATCACAACAAACCATGAGTAAAGGCTTCATCAAGTTCCTATACTTGTGCAAAGAATATGTATCTTTTTGGTACATATAATTCGATGATTTTTGTACATATAAATAAGTTCCATCACTTATAATAATTGGTTGGCTATTTTCACCTCCAAATAAACCATTAGGTATTAATAAATTCCTTTCAGAGATTTGTGTTCTGCTTATATGACCAATCCCTAAATTATTTGGGACAAATACTTGCTCTATTATGCCTCGAGCTTGACCCATTAATTTCATTAATGTAGTGCGAGGTACATTTAAAAGTGTTGAGATCCTTTGATCACTATCACCTGTTCTCAATTTAATTAAATAGGCAGCCAGTGCTAATTTATTTTGGCGAATGTTTTCAATTCCTGGCAATTCTAAATAGAGTTGTCCAAATTACTCTTTGCTCAACCCAACCCAATAATGACATAGTTCATCTGACATACTTTCTATATTAGAAAAATCCAGAATTAATTGTCGCTCATTTACAAATGTTGCAAAATCTTGGATGTGTTCTGCATTAAAACTATGAATGGGTGACTGGATATCAGCTAGAACTTCCCAATTATTACTATATAAATGCAATGAGCATATCCTACAGGTCTGTGGCACATAGAATTTGTGATCTATAAATAACTTTACCCTTAGCCATTTAGGGACAGCTAGCCTTTGGGTCGATTGACACTCAGGATAAAAACAGCACCTTTGAGTGCTTGATGCTCTGGTATACAAAGGCAAGTTTATAGTTGTCGTTACATCCAAATGTCTTTCAGCCTCAGTGGAACGGACAGCAGCGCGATCTACTCGTTGCCAGCAGGTATGGCAGAGTTGATCGGATCCGTGTAACTATAACAAAATATTAGAAGTACTCGTAATAAAAAAAAACTAAATAAAATGATATACTTCGATTTTATATTTATGTGCACAAAACCAAGTCACGCAAATACATTATAATTATTAAGCCGAACTATGTTCAAATATTCCTATGGGGACAGCAGCCCCGGAGTGCCAACATATATAATAAGCTGGTTTAGTTTATCCCAGTTTATTGTAAAAAACAATTTTAACAAAACAGTAATGAGAAACAATTTACATTTAATTGCATTTAATAAACACACTCAATAATTATTTAAAATACTTACTTGTCGAGGAGCAATCTGTTCCATCACCATATTCCTAATACGAGATTCCCTTTCCGTCTCAGTATGCAGCCTATGCGATCTTGTCCGTAACAAGGAACATCCACAGGAAACACAGATACTTCGACGATGACCACTGCTAGTTGTTGGTTCATTCATTATTTGCGTACTCGAATGATGGAGAGCCATAGTCCAGCAAGGATGACACACTAAACTATCATCTTCAATCTAAACAAACCAAAAAATAAATATTGTTAGTTTTATAGCGTTTGATTTTTATTACAAATCATTTAAGATTTAACGTTAATAAAAAACGTACCAAACGAGGAGCAATCCATTGTTGTACAATAAACCGTACATCCATTAAAACGAGACTGTGTCTCCTTCTTTGAAGTAAATCGCTTCCACAATTCACACATCGCTGCGTTGTCACTTCATTTGCCATCAGATCATCGTGAGGTAACACGGGATCCAAGTCCACATTCAAGCCAGGGTTATCGGTAGGGCGAGGTTCAGTGTCCGTAGGTGTGCCAGGTTCAACGTAAATACTAGGTTCGGGGTCCATAGAAGTGCCGGGGTCGTCAAGAAGGGAAGAATCGGAATCCATGTTAGAAAAACCAAAGAATTTTCGATAACAAACTCGCACAAAAAACATTCACGATGCAAACACAAAGCGAATACTGTCATTATGTCAAATTGACAACATTTAAAAGTACGGTGCTGCCATATAAATAAAACAATTATTATTTATATCGATCCATTAGAAATCGATCAAAATATTATAAGTTCTCCAAAAATAATGTATAATACGTCAATTTACCATTGTTTATGTCCTAAATCATTTATATCGTTTATTTACATTTTTAATTAAGTGATTTAAGGAAGGCGTATTATGTATTCAGTAGAGAGATGGCACTGTTTTTTAAATCGATTAGATTTTTTTGTTTTATGGATTTTTGGTTTGGCAACACTGAAACTAAATCCAAAACTGATTCACATAAAGCATCATGTCAGATACTAACAAAAAATTGATTTTTTATAGTGCAAATTGACACAAAGTTATATGCATCAGATATTTACTCAAATAATATTTAAAATATTGATATTTTTCATTTTTGTATGTCGATTGTGTTTAAAAATGGCCAATTCTTGACATTGCCCTTTAGTAATTTTTTTCAATTCATATTTTATTTATGTTCTCATAAATGAAAACTACTTCGAGAAATATGTATTTATTTATGAGTGACATACATGAGAACAAAATATAAAATCAAAATAAATTAACAAAAATGTAACTTCTACGTAAATATAATCTAGACATGTTAATTAAGTTTTGGTAAGAAAAATCAACTCTTGACATTGGCACCTAGTACCGGATGGGGTAATCTTCAAACCCCAAGCGCCGCGCCGGACGTTCTTAAAATATTGTGCATCTATAGGTATCTCCACATTCGGGAACGTCAGCACATGCTTCATGAGCCCATTCTTGGCAGCTGAAGCATTGTATCCAGTCGGCGTCGTGGTCCTCTAAACACTAACATTAATCTTGTCCATCGCAGTTTTTAAATTTTGCCGATTCCATTTTCCTTTCTTTTTTGTCTCTTCGATTTTGAAATATCTTCCTCCTTCTATCCTGTAAAGCAACAAACAATCATTATTATGATAAGTATAAATGCTTAGTAAACAAGCCAACCTATAAACTGTCCGGTGCGGTGGTAAGGGACACCTTTATGTCTGGAAGTAGGGGACAGGGAATGTCCAAAATTACGTATTTCATACTAAAACTCTTTGAGTAATTAATAAAAACTTTCACAATTTACGAATTATAATGGGACACTGTCTTTATTAACTAATAACAAAAACAATTAAATACAAAACCGTAACAGTAATACTCACTTAAAATTGACGTGACGCAACGCTTTCCCGCCTAAAACAGCAATCAACCTCTCCCACCGCGGGTGCGTGCCTCACTGGCAAACCGCGACGCATGATCCTGTATCACTACGTTCCCCCGCGCCCCTTTTACCGATATTTGAATAGATCGCGTTGTCGCTTGTTGAGATAGTACGAGTGTCCGCTAGGTGCCGTCCGGCGCTACGGGACTTCCCGCTATTTCATGGGTTGCGATTCGATTACTTTAATATGGTTGCCAAGCAATTTATGCTCGTCACAATGCATATGGTATGGAGAAGTGGAGTTGATGGTGATGTAGGTAATTACCAGAACTACTAAACGATTCCCCAATCCAATGTCCCTGATTTCTTGAACTTTGCGATTGCTCGAATGGGATCGAAATTTAGATATTTTTTCTGCTGGGATTCATATTCTACTATTCTTAGCACGTTGGCACTATATAAATGAGGAGGTTCCATCAAATCTTCTTCGTTCATAATTTTTGCCGCAGTTTTTGCTCGATACAACTCCGTCGATTCTCCTTCCAAAACTGCAAAGTCAAAGTCAAAGTCAAAGTCAAAGTATTTATTCGTGTGCTTTTTGGTGATACAACAGGTCTTACAGTAATTTTATGGAAACTCAAAAAGCTACCCATTAGGCATACACGTTTTAACAATATCAGAAATTAAAATTGATTTACATTGAAATACAAAACAAAAATGTCAAAATTGATTTACATTGAAATGCAAACAAAAGAGAATTGATATATTAAATAAAAATGTCAAAATTGAGATAACATCATATTAGAATACCTACAATTAATTATTATTACAAAAATTAAAATACAATCAGTTAGTCAAGCATAAATATATAATTGTCAGTTTTTACACTTTGTCAAGAAGGAATTCGCCAATGGTATAGTAGCATTTTTCAATTAAAAAATCATTCAGTTTTCGTTTAAATTGTATCAAATTCAAATCTTTGATAGCATTTGGTATTTTATTATATATTTTTGGTGCCATGCAGATAATGCTTTTATGCATAAGGGCCGTCTTTGAGGCTCTTAGACATAGTTCGTGTCGATATTCCGGTCTTGTTGATCTATAACGTTCCTCAGAAGCTTTTTTAAATAATTTACTGTTTTTCTTGACGAACAATGCAGTCTCGTATATATAAAGGCAAGGTAATGTCAATATCCTAAGGGATTTAAAATGAGGTTTACAACTATCTGTTTGTTTTAAATTACACATCGATCTAATGCACCTCTTCTGAGCTTTAAAAACGTTATTTTTCTCACATGAATTTGCCCAAAAAATTACTCCGTATCGTAATGTGGAATCTACATAGCCATAATATGCAGCTATAACAGCTGCCTGACTTACTACTTTCTTAAGCTTGAATAGAGCAAAGGCGAAGCGACTTAATTTTTTTATGAGGATTGATGCATGTTCTTTCCAAGTCAGTTTAGAGTCAATAGTCAAACCTAGAAATTTTATATGTTCTACTTCTTCAATTTTGTTATCGTCAATTAATATATTTATGTCAGGAGTAGTTACTCTCTGTCTAAACTGCATAATTTTTGTCTTACTTAAATTTAATTTCAAATTATTATGGTCAAGCCAATTAATTGATTGTTGCAATGAGTCTTTGATGTCACATTCATAGTCACTATTTTTATTTTGTCTAACAATGATCGTACTGTCATCAGCAAAAAGAACCATAGGAAAACTGACATGTTTTGGGAAGTCGTTTATGTAAACCAAAAATAATGGCGGTCCTAATACGCTGCCCTGTGGTACGCCAAAAATGATTTCACGTTTTTCGGATACATATTTAAATTCCTTTTTTTCTTTTATAGAAATTCGTTTAATTTCCGTACACTGTGTTCTACTGTCCAGGTAAGATTGTATAAGGGAAAGTGCTTTTCCCCTTATTCCATGCGCATTAAGTTTCCGTAGGAGAGTATTATGATCAACTAAATCGAAAGCCTTCGTCATGTCCATAAATATAGCACTAATAGGAATTCTTTTATCGATATCTGTCATTATAATATTAAGGAAATCATAGATAGCCAGATTTATGGATTTATTTTTTCTGAAACCCTTCTGTTCCTTTACTAAGAGATTGTGTTTCGTGAAAAAGGAATCTATACGGTGATAAATAGCTTTCTCGAATATTTTTGATATTACTGGTATCAGAGCAATGGGTCTGTAGTTATTGATATCAGTTTTATCATGTTTCTTAAATAAGGGCTTAATTATTGTTGGCTTGAGTTTATCAGGATATATTCCAGAAGAGATACTAACGTTAATAATGTGGCAAATGGGGCCAGCTATAACATCGGAAACAAATTTTAATACCTTTGTTGAAATATTGTCATATCCTACACTAACTTTGTTTTTTAAATTCTGTATTATTCGATAGACTTCATCAGGTGTAGTTGGGGCTAAAAACATTGATTCGCAACATGAATTTGGAGTCTCATAACTTGCAGATTTTGAGGTATTTGCAAGTAATTCTGCTTGATCCACAAAGTGATCGTTAAATGCGTTCGCTATATCGCAGGGGTTTGTTATTGTAACACCGTTCCTTCGTATTTCCGTTATGTGTTCATGGGGAGGACAGTATTTATTTTCATTTATGATCTTCCATGTATCCTTTGATTTGTTTGTTGATGTCATTATCCTATGATTATTTTTTGCGATTTTTTTTGCAGCGACCCTTTTCCGAAACTCACTGCGACATTGTCGTTTCCCGCAATCTCCGTTGCCAGGAGATCAGGCATTTGATTTTTACAAGTTGTTCGTCATCGGTGCGAGGTAAAAGTTCACATGTCAACTTGCTCCCACATGTAAAATGTCCTAAAACGATCGTATAGAAAAAAATTAGGATTCACTATAAAAGCTATAAATTTCACTATACATTTTATATTTTCTTCTCGATTGACGATCTATGCATTTATATGATGAGAAGTTTTAAATTTTACCCTTGAAAGCGCCTGAAGTTTCATTGGCATTATTAGATAGCCAATATAAATTTATATTCGCAGACATAGGGAGTCAAGGAAGAATAAGTGACGGTGGTGTTTTTTTTCTGGAACGGCAATCAGGTTTTGTGATATCGCATCTAACATTTTTATTGATTTATCTACGTGTTTATAAGGCACTAGAAAATAGTTGATCTTCGATGTGTTATTCATCACTAGTGCGTTGTAGGCTGCCTCAGCATCTGGAATATCATGGCCGTGTACGACATATCAGACTAAATTTCACTTCATTGCTCCTCCAACACCGTCAGCGGCTCCTTTGCCGCTAGGCTTTAAAGAACGCTTCGAAGTCGCTCTGTCAAAACCTAACTGAGAAATAGCTGTAATCATCATATAAAAATATTTTTTGGCGGTATTGGCTTGTGGGCCCATCTCCACAAACGTCAAAATTACATAAGACAGTCCCTCAAAACGCCCACCGTTCACCACTTCCTAGTGCTTTAGCTGGGAAGAAGTGGAGCAACAAACTCCTCAGCAGCACAGCTGCAGTTAAAAAAAAACTTGAATCTATACAATAGTATGCAAAATACATTTCCCCATTTAAAGTGTCTGGTAGGAAGTGGGGTCCAATAATGTTACGACCAAAATCACCGGCCCACACATTAACGGATTTCCGTTGGACCGATGTTACCCTTTTTTTTATGGGGGTTATCACGGGCCCAGTGGTGTAAATTGTGCAAATTGGTGATGCCTTCTCGGGTGAAATGTGACCCGTCGGTCCAAAGAATACGCTTCAGTTATGTTGGGTCATCGACATCGGTGTGAAGAATGAGGCAACATAAATTCATCCTCCTTTCATAGTCGTCAGTTTCAAGCCCTGCCAACAATCCGTTTAATAATTATTTTCGTAAATGTTTTTCTAAAGACAAAAGTACCTACTTAAAATTTTACCATTTATTGTTGAGAATTATGGTACATCTAAACTCGTCGTAATAATTACAATTTCTGAAATTCTGAAGATAACAGCGCACGCTTTATTAGTAAAATTAGGTAATACAACATGAAATGGCTAGGTAAGTAACGGGTTTTTCAACAAGAACTTTGTTTTCTAAAGCAAAATAAAACTTAAAATATGAAGATGATTCAAAATTTTATTGTATTACGAAGAATAAAAGTGTAGCAATTATGAATGAAAAATGATATCTGACAAATGTCCACCACGAGCACGCTGACAGTTGCCGATTCTTTCATCAAAGTTTTTAATCACTTTTTGGCAAATTGGCGGGTCAATCTCGTTAATCACATCACGGATTTTGAGTTTTAAGGCTGCAATCGATTCGATTGGCTCCGTATAGACTCTGTTCTTAACATAGCCCCACAAAAAATAATCCAGTGGTGTTAAATCACACGATTTGATTGGCCACTTAACCGCTGAATTTCGTGAAATTATGCGATCGGGAAATTTCGTTTGCAATAAATTGATCGTTTCATTGGCTGTGTGGCATGTGGCACCGTCCTGTTGAAACCACATGTCAGTGATATCCAGGTCACCAAAATTGAGTTGTTAACATCTCGCGATAACATGATTGACCGTTACCGCATTTCCAGCCTCATCTTCGAAAAAAACGGCCCTATCACGCCTCCAGACCACATAGAGCACCATACAGTGACACGTTGAGCATGCAAAGGGTTCTCAATAATTGCTCTTGGATTTTCAGAAGACCAAATGCGGCATTTTTGGTTGTTGACGTTCCCTGACCAGTGAAAATGGGCTTCGTCTGAAAAAATGTTTTTTTCAGAGAAACCAGCAGGTTGTTCCTGAATGAATTGAGCAAATCTACGGCGATGTGAATGGTCGGTCGGCTTCAATTCCTGCACCAGTTGAACCTTCTAAGGCTTCAAAGCCAAATCCTTACGCAAAATTCGCCATGTGGTGGTTTTGGATAACCCCAATTTTTGAGAACGACGAGGAATAGACAAATTTGGATCTTCTTCAACACTGTGGCTCACGGCTGTGATGTTTTCAGTTGAACGACCCGGTCGAACACGCGTTGGTGTTGGTACATTTTGTGCCGAGTCAAACACAACAACCTCTTAATAGCGGTCTCAGAAGGACGATTATCTTGTCCGAAAATATCACGAATTTTACGAAATGTAACTTAAACAGAACCACCATTTTCATAGTGGATTTTAATTATTTTAATGCGATTTTCGAGCGAAATTGAATTCATTGTAACAATTGCCAAAGCATCTACTAGGAATACGTCAAAAATTTAAATGTCAAAACTGTCATGCTGTTGGTGTTGCCCCAATTGAAAAACAAAGTTCTTGTTGAAAAACCGTTTAGATGTAGTATGATAGGCAATACTGAATCTAATACCTAATTAGGTACATAAATAAACTAAAAATTACCTTGAACTGGTGTGAAATGATACGGGTGCTGATGATCCCGATGCATCACTATCCAGATTTTCCACTGGCTGCAGCTACCACTCTGGTACTAGTGGGATCATAACACTCGGGTGATATATTTATTGTTCTCTCTATGTTCGGCTTGTATGAATATGGCGACAGGTTTATCGAACCCCTTCACTTTTGCTCTAAAACAAATGTCGTCCATTCCAATTTGATCTACGTTTGTGGCTAATAATAAACTTCAATACTTCATAAATTTCATACATCATCTTATATCGTTTCAAATGATTAAGCTAAGTAGTTTTGTTTCATACAGCTGTCCGTGAATCCCTGATGTTCCTGGACGCTTTTTATACGTGCTACGAGTCAGTTTTACCGTTGGTGAACCCATATTGCTGATCGTGTAAGACTTGGTTGGTGTTAAAATGATTAAGCATTTGATTGAGCATAACCTTCTCGAACACCTTGCTGAATACCGGCAGCACGGATACTAGTCTATAATTGTTGGTATCTTTTCCGTCCCCAGATTTAAAAAGGGGTATAACATTACTGATTCTTTTTAAAACCGTGAAGACTCCTTTATCCACGCACAAATTAAATATTAAAGCTAAGTTTGGTGCTATAGTCTCGATTATGGATGTACAAACTTTGATAGATAATCCCCATAGATACCCACTAAAAATTAAATTAGTGCAAATATTTTTTGTTTTCGTTTCGAAAGTTTTATTGAATTCTGTGTGCACTACTGAAAAGAAGCGTCCCTCATACAATTTATTTGCATCGTCCATATTCTGGCCCAGAGCATTTAACTTATTATTTAGGGTACTATTAAATCTATTTAATTTGCCAGTTGTAATTGGTCTAAATTGTATTTGCAGTTTTTGCTTAAGTGTTTTAAACTTAAAAGTTACTGTTTGTCCACTATGATCAGACGGCAAATAATTTACGATGGCTTTATCTAAATAATCACAATCATAGAAGACATTATCGATACAAGTAGAAGAAGTTGGAGTTACTCTAGTCGTTTCTGTAAAAACATTAGACAAATTGAACGATTTAAAAAGGCTTAATATTCTACTGGTATTTGAATTATTTTCCAGAATATTTATATTAAAATCTGTTACCGAACCCCAAATTAAACTCTCTATTAAAAATATGGCGAAAGTATGATTGTTTTACAGGAGACTGAGGATTTTCATCTTTAAACATTTTTACAGCTTGTTAATATTCAAGTCACTAGATAAATATTTGCGTTCTTGAGTAGCCGAGCGACAATAATGCGACTCTATACATTTTAGTTTCATAATATATTGACGAACGGATTCCTTCTGATCTTTATATTTATTTATCTTGCGGTTACCCCCCCGTCGTTCCTTGGCAATATCTCCTGTATAAAATAAATGTTTCAAAACATACTCTACACGATATTTCGTAATGCCAAGTATTTTCAAAAATGCTTTCTGGCGAACAGGAACAAACTCATGGCGACCTCTTATAATGTGATACTTGATGTTAAAGTCTCTACCCCATCTTTCGTTTTTGGTAGGACGCCTTCTTTTTACGTTTCCGGCTTTATGACAATTTCATATCTTTTTTAGCTGTCTTCTAATTTCATTTGATATTTGTTTAATTTATTGATTAGATCAACACGTTCTTTTCTCGTGGAATATTTTTGGAAAAGTGTTTTTGTTGTTTCCTAATTTGATTACATTTTTTAATTATTCTATTCAGTTTTGCATATTTTTTCATTTTCTTATGACTAACTTTATAACTATAATTCTGTTTCAGCAAGGAATCTTCAGTAAGGTCAATAGTTATTATGGAATGAGGGTTACAATTAGTATTTAATAATTCATTGTCTGCCTATTGGTTTGATCATCAAGAACCATATATATATTTTTTTTACTTCGTGATTACAATTTATTCTGAAAAAAAATAATGGTGTCATACATTATGTAAATATTGGATTAAGTTTGATTTCTCAATGAAAAGTTCAAAAGTAATAAAAAAATATAATCATAATAACCTTGTCTAAGTAATAATAATCGAACGCAAAAATTACAAAAAATAAATAAAAGATAAGCAATTTGGAATGACAAAGTCATAAATGTTATTATATCTACCTAAATAATACGACAAAGTCAGAATTGTACGTAAGCGCTTGTGCCATCTTGAATATCTCCAGGCGAAAATACTCGGTCAGGACTGCGGACTGCTCTAGCGTGCGATCAACACAGGCTTTCAGAGAAAGCCATCGGGTGTTAGCTGGGCTCAATATTTTATGCATTTCCACACCGTAAAACTCCTGGCACTCTTTTAGAGCAAGGCTGAAGTGTGCTCCTATGTTTCTTAAAAGGTCTTCGATGGAGCTTGGAAGTTTAGAGCACGCTTTTGATGCCACTAAAGGGATCATATGGCAGCTGTACTTTTCGCAAGTAATATCCGGTATGTTCTCTTTTAAGTGGCTGAAAACTGAGTTATGCTACCCAACCATGCTATTAGTCGTATCAGACGCAATTACTACGACGTTTTCTAAAGGAATTGAGTTATTCTTTAGACGGAGTAGCATGGCCTCACATAAATCTTCAGCTTTACCAGAGTCCGCTTCATACAAATCAAAAATCTTGTTTCTACAATTTCAGTATCGTAGTTGAAAAATATCATGGACAGCGCGCATTGTTTTTTTTGTAGATACATCAGTCGTTTCGTCCATTACCAAACTGAAGAAATTTCCAGGAGTTTTTAAGTGCGTTATCAGCTCGGATCTACAAGCGGGCCCTACAACTTTAGACAGAACGTTAGTGGCTTTAGTACGACCTAAACTCATTTCTCGTGCAATCGTCGAATCCGGGAATGTGTTACGTACGAATGGGATAAGAGAATCAGCCAAAAATAACGGCAGATTATGTTCAGCCAAGAATGTAGTGAATTTTACTTCTGTCTGTCTTGCTTGATCCCTGCTAATACCACTAGTTTTTTTTATTAGATGACCAATGCGTTTAGTGTGCTGTACAGCATTTGTTTGGTGTTTTGTGGTTGTCATATCGACGGTGTAGTATCAATATCTAATAACTACAAAACCATGATTTTACAGGAAGCGAAAAAAACGTTTAATTTCTATAGTTTTGAACATTTGAATCAAAAAGTAACTGATACCGTGAAACCGGCCATCATTGCCCGCATTTTTACTTATTTTTGAGATTATGCAAAAAATATCACCGGAAACGCACAATAAAGTCGACTATGGTAGCAATTACTATGAAAGGCTTTAAATCGCAAAATGTGGTGCTTCTAGCTTTAACATAGTCCTAGAAAAAGGCGCTTAAATAGCCGGGCAAAATTATACGCACAACCGTCCAACATTGCTCACCCTTATTTTCTCTAGAACTATCAGTTCTAAGGCTTTGGCAATAAGGTATGTTTTAGTGAATTATGCAAAGTTGCCATCCTTCATGATCAATATGTCAAACACACTTTTTTAAATAATTTTTCTGTGGTGGGCAATGTTTAATGATAGATCGTCCAAAAGATTTTTCTTCTAGAAGCTCTTCCAGAAGGACTTTGATCGTCCTGCTAGCAGAACGTTATTTTGTATGAAGTATGACGTACATCCTTCTGGAAGTACGATAGATACTGGCAGGACATCGTACGTTTATACCTAAATCAGTTGTTGTAAACATTTTTACTTTCCTCCTCATACGATACTCGTAGTTTATCAATAGGTACTCATGCCTGCCGGGGTCACGGGACTGTCTTAGCAGGATACCGTGGCCCTGGAACGCAAAGTGCATCCGAAGGAACAGGGTGGATTTTAGTCAGTAGGAGTTTGACAGTCCCTTCCGCTCCGCCCAGGGCGGGAGGACTCATTTCATGATTTTACCACCCCAAAAAAAAACAATAGGTACTTATAAGACTTATAATAATGGATATAAACATTATAAATTTTTTTGTTATCTGGGTAAAAATCAAACACTTATTTATTAGAGTAACAGAAAAATTTTAATCTAAAAAATGAAAACTAAGCAGGAATACCATTTGTAATGTGGTATGCAAAACAATTCCGTCCCGTTTGTGGAGCACATAAGACGCTTCGTTTTCCACATAATTTGGAGTAATAACTGGCTTTCTGCTGTCTTTTATGGATACGGGAACAAATTATGCATTTTCGTTGAACTCTCTGGCGCTGATCGTCTTTTGAGAGTGCTTCTAGCATATGATCTTCAACGACACGGTTTTGATCTACTTCTTGTAATATTTGCCTATCGTGGCCTCTATTTATCAGCTGAAGACTTAAGTTTGTTGTGAAGGTGTCGTGACTGAGCTTCTCACTTTCAGGCTGAATAAAAAAATTGAACGCCAAAAAAGCATTTGTTTCGATCACACCAAGAACCGATGCAAGTATCCTGTGAACCCATTTGTGTGTCTTCCAAACCTGTTCCAAGGCGAGACCACTCTGCCGAATGTGGTTGTGTATATCAATAGATGGTGCACCATCAAAATAAGTGTGCACGATTTGTGGTCTTGGTATTTCTTTAAAATACAGAGTTCCGTTTTCATCATATCGTCGTTTTCTTGCAGGAGCAGCACAAAGTGTGGTTCCACAACTTGATATGAAAGTATGTATCTTTCTATCCCTCCAGCTTAATGCGTATAAATCTACATTATCTTTTTTACCAACGGCCACTACACTACTTCCTTTGCTTAAAGGAGTCTTATCAGCAATTTTTTTAAGCGGGAAATTTTTATGGTCTGTTTTCAACATACCGATATAGAATAATCCACATTTTGAAAGTTCAGTTGCCGTTTTAACGGAAGAAAACCATGAATCACCGACAACAATACGCCCACTGCCGTGCCATGGCTCTGTCAACCGTAAAGTGGTAGCAGTGCCAGCACCAAATTGCCGCTGCCATTTCTTGTTACTCATAGTCTCTTTACCCTCGTTCAACTCTAAACCAATCATTATGTTGGTCTGGCTGTCAGCTATAGTTTTGGCTTCACATCCTACACCTTTAGGTTTTCGTTTTATTTTCATGACAGCTGGCATTCCATTAGCAAAATACGATCCACGGCCATACCATGCAAACATGGATTCATCTACGGTTATTTTGTACCCAGGTGAAATAACAGACCGCCATTTTTCATTTATCATTTGAATAAGCGGCCGAACTTCAAACCATTTGTCCTTATCATTTACTTTGTCTGGTGTAAAGGACAATGCCATAAGGATTTCTTCAAATCTTTGTCTACTCATACCATGTCTCTTCCCAAATTCGGGTGCGGGAAATAATCCATTGGACACAGTGTTCCAATAGTTTCTTCTTTCGGGAAGTGGGTTAGTGCACATAGCATACATAAGACCAAAAAACTTATACAACTCATTTTCAGAAACTGCGCTGGATACATTTTTTAGGCGTGAGTTTGTACAGGACAAAATATAGGAAATCTTCTCCTCAGGAAAAAATAACAACCAAGTTTCTAATTCACTTAGCTTTTTAGACGAGTTTAATAACTTGGGCTTATACACACCGTCTTTATACAGCGTGTAACAGAAACCCTATTGCTATCCTTAAGCACTAAAGATAACAGCTGGTATAGAGTCACTATACGTAGTTTCAACTCAAAATAAAATACTCTAAGAATTGATACCAAATTTTCGGTTTCATATGTTTCTTAAATTCAAATCATAACAAACGTGTCACCGCACTACGTAGGTCAATAACTTTCCACGTTACTTGCCAATATCATGATACATCTCCTCCGTAATTCAGCGCGCCTAGTACAGTAGTAGCCTACAGCAGGCGGTGTTCTTTGTCGGCGCGAACTGACGAAAGAAAAAACATGCTGCCGCCGCACAGTGGTCTGAAAATCAAGCTCCATACTCATAGAAACTTAACGTCAGAAATTAATAAATAAAAATATGTTTTGTGTTTAATATACCTCCCTTTGTTTTACTAATATAGTATGAAGGGTATGAGTAGCTCCATGCGTGAGAAAAATTTTTTAAGCTATTGCATAGCTTTTATCGGAGACTCTGAGCGCGGCGACCGAATGTAGAAATTCCGTAACGAAAAAAAAAACCTGACGCGAAAGTTTGTGAGGATGGATGGATGGATGTTTGTTACTCTTTCACGCAAAAACTACCGAACGGATTTTAATGAAACTTTACAGTAATGTGGCTTATATATCAGAATAACACATAGGCTACAATTTATAAAGATTTTATGTGATTTAGCCATAATATAACGATAAGTATCCAGTAAGTCGGAAAAAATCCTGCCCTCTGAGATCTATCTTTGCGTGCGCTGCCTAAACCGCTGGAGTTACATGAAAAGAATGTATTGTGGGGTTGTTTGTCTTAAAGAGTTCTAAATAAAAGTCCGCGACAGCATATATCTACCTTTTATGTGGAAGCCATTATAGCCAAAATAGTGAGCTATAAATACATTTAAATTGAATACTTTTTTTAAGTTGCATATTTTAGAGTATTTAGTTAATTCGTATCAAAATAAATACCTTCATCGCTTTCGGTATTTAATGTAGATAAAATTTGTCTTTTACACTAAGTAATTTGGACTAATATTTTAAAAGTTAGAACGATAAGAATGACCTGCGATGAGTCGACGGCGGGCGCGCAGAACGAGGGTGGAGGGGCGGGATAGGCAATGACGCGCGATCGCCGAGTGCGCGACCCGAACGCGGGCAGACGCGTGAGGGCAGACGTCATTGACGGTTGTGTAAATTCTGCGATTTAGGGGGGGGGGGTATAGGGGGATTTTTTTAAAAAAATATTTTAAATCAACAATATTATCTTCTTATTTTTGAATATATGCTATGCAATAGCTTTACCGCGGCAGTCCTCGAGTGCCACACGTATTTTTTTTTCTTTTTTTTTGTATGGAATAAAACACTTAAAGTGCTTTTTTTCAAAACTGAATAGAACTGATGGGCTAGTATTCACATGAGCTATTGCACCATACACGGCGATCAAGATGACATACAATTCTTGAGCCTTTCGGTGCCGCTTTGCATGTAGCAAGCTTTGGAAATTTTGAATTTACAGTCGGTGATCTTTCAAATCTTTGATGGTATTTTGTGAAGCTACATATTGCTTTGAATATGAAAATAGTATGTAAACTAATACTCATGCAAGAAGAGACAAACATACACACACACACACCCTCACACACTCACAAACTTTCGCCTTTATAATCTTAGTGTGATTATAAAGGCGAAACTTTGTGTGTGTGTGTGTATGTTTGTCTCTTCTTCACGCTCAAATAGCTGAACGGATTTGGATGAAATTTAGCACACATAATAGTTTATAACCGGGAATAACACATAGGTAATATATTTAACAACACACAGGTATATAATTAAATGAAGTAACCAACCACATAACTGATATTGCCGTTAGTTAATAACCTGCTAATGACTTTTATAATGAAAATATTAGAAAACGATGTAGATTATTTACATTTTACTACAAAATTAATTTCACGAAATAACTCATTTGTTAATCACCGTCATTATTGTTGAATTTTAATTTAATAAGCATTATGGGACAGCGAGTGTTAATGAGGGTAGTTATAATATAAATAGGACATTTAAACTAACTTCACTCAGTAGCTCTTTGCACTTGTGCTTTACTATACTTATTACGTTCGATTTGTTTTCGTGTTATGATGGAAGCTTTTAGTACCAATTTGGATATTTTTATGTTTGTGGCTAACAATAGCTGTTTCTCACAGCCCAGTGTATTATATGAAGTTTTTGTCAATGCCGTTGCTTTGTCAGAAATCGAAAATAAAGAATTGAAACAATTCTGTCAGACTCGTGTGTGTTCGTTGAGGAACAAATGGATCTCGTGTAATCGCACGAGACATACTTTCATAAAAAAGTATGAGACATGGCTGCAAGAAGACATAAAATGGCCTGAGTTCATGAAGGACAAGATGACACCTTGTTTAATGTTAGAAGAGCAGCAACCATGTTCCAGTTTTGACTTCGGTGTAAATGAGGGTGCATCAACATCATACAAACCGGAGACGTACAGTGTTGGAACATCAACTGTTGTGAGTCCAAGAAAAGTGTTCTCGGAGCTAAGCCCGCTACAGAAGAGAAGAAGAGTGAAAGAGCTCCTCACGCATAGCACTGAAAGCCTTGCTTATGCAACTGGTTTAAGTGCAGATAACAAAAATGTAGCAGATATAATAAAATTGATCACAGAGCATCCCGAAGAGGCTACAAAGATAAAGGAATTGTTGAAGTCCAAGAAAGCTATGCCCATATATTCCGCTGATAAAGCTTTAGGAATTCTGACTTCATTGAAGCTTTCAAAATGGCAGTATACAATATTAAGAGCTTGTGCAAAAGAAGAAGGAATACTACTATATCCTTCATATACTGCTATCTTAGAGGCGAAAAAGGACTGTTACCCACCAAAAGACACCATAGAAATTACCGAAAGAGGGGTAAAAGTAAAGCTTCAAGCGATTTTGGACAAAACTGTTGCTAGATTTGGGAAATTCCTACGTTTGGAATCTTCGCTAGATAGCTAACATTGATATGCAAGTGGGGCTTTGACGGTGCTTCAGGGCAAAGTTTGTACAAACAAACTATGGCGAGTGAAGATGATTCAAGCAATTTTATGTGTTCTTTTGTGCCTCTGCGCTTAGTTTGTGGTGAAGAAAAGTTATGGGAGAATCCAAAGCCATCTTCCACAATGTTCTGCAGACCGCTCTATTTTAAATTTGCAAATGAAAACAAATTAAATATTAAGGAAGAACAGGCTTTGATTGAAGCTGAGATTGCAGCACTGGAGCCGTCTATTATGGGAATTCATACTGTTAAGCACTCAATGCTTATGACCATGATAGATGGTAAAATCACTTCGCAACTGTCAAATACTTCAACGCAGACTTGTGACATCTGTAAAGCTACCCCTTCGGAAATGAATAAGTTAGAGAAGATCTCAGAGTAAGTTTTGAATAATTTGTTATATTTCAGATTACCGTAATGCTGTGTATCTTTTTATTAATTAATTCACTTTCTTTCCAGAAAACCTGTTTCAACAGATATATATCAGCATGGTTTGTCTACACTTCATGCTTGGATTAGATGTATGGAGTGCCTACTCCATATTTCGTATAGACTAGACTTCAAAACATGGCAAGCCAGAGATGCAGACAGCAAAGAGTCATTGAAGAGTAGAAAAAAAACTATACAGCAGAAGTTTCGTGATGAAATGGGCCTCCTAGTAGACATCGTTAAACAAGGTGAGTTATGATAACAGTCGTTGTTCTTAAATCTTATTTTTTCAAATAACGTTAGTTCTATTTATTCTTTACAAAGTTGTGGATTAGTTTTGATTCATTTATAATTTTCAGGTTCCGGAACCACAAACGATGGAAACACAGCGAGGAAATTTTTTGGTAATCCTGCCAATACTGCAGCTATTACAGGCTTGGATCCTAGTTTGATCCAAAGATTTGCAACACTTTTGCGTGTGATGGCCTGTGGGGAGCCCATAAATGTTGAGGCGTTTAAAAACTTTGCGCGCCAAACAGCAGAATTATATGTGGAGCTCTATGGCTGGTATTACATGCCTTCGAGTGTCCACAAACTTTTACTGCACGGTGCTGAAGTTATTAAACACTTCAATATTATGCCCATTGGCAAATTATCTGAAGAGGCATCGGAAGCCAGAAACAAAGACTTCAAGAAAATCCGAGAACAGCATTCGCGCAAATTTTGTCGAAAAGCGACAAACGAAGACATTTCAATGGTCTCCTTGTCTCGTCAGATCCCTACCTGTCCAGCATAAGACCTGTGCTGAGAAAATCAGTAAATACACCTATTACTGATGATATGAAATCTCTTCTTATTGGTGACGATGCAGATCTAGACAAAGAGAATGTTGAATTTATTGATATTAACGCGTCAATGCTGGACTCGGATTTAGAGGACTGACGACAGCAAAGATACTCTCTGCTAATCGTTTTTGTATAAGTAGTTATAGCAAATAATTATAATAAAATAATAATAAGAATATAATTAAATTAATTAATATAATTAATTAGTAATATAATTAAACAGTAATATTTAATATATCATAGTTATAGGAGCTCTAAATAGTTGTTGTAGTCTTAAATTGACAATTTTGACGTTACTTTTATTGTTATTGCCTTTCTTGCACATAATTTTTGTTGTAATGTATTAGTATTAACTATTTCATTAACAGCTCCCCCAAACGTATTATACATTAACTATTTAATACATGTTTTTATCTTTCTTCACTTTTAACCATATATTTAAAAATAAAAATATCCTTAGTACATATTTATTCCTTACTAGCTGCACCCCGCGGTTTCACCCGCATAAGTCTCGATTCCGTGGGAATATCGAGATAAATAGTAACCTATGTGTTATTCCCGGTTATAAACTATTATGTGTGCTAAATTTCATCCAAATCCGTTCAGCTGTTTGAGCGTGAAGAAGAGACAAACATACACACACACACACAAAGTTTCGCCTTTATAATCACACTAAGATTATAAAGGCGAAAGTTTGTGAGTGTGTGAGGGTGTGTGTGTGTGTATGTTTGTCTCTTCTTGCATGAGTATTAGTTTACATACAATTTTCATATTCAAAGCAATATGTAACTTCACAAAATACCATCAAAGATTTGAAAGATCACCAACTGTAAATTCAAAATTTCCAAAGCTTGCTACATGCAAAGCGGCACCGAAAGGCACAAGAATTGTATGTCATCTTGATCGCCGTGTATGGTGCAATAGCTCATGTGAATACCAGCCTATCAGTTCTATTCAGTTTTGAAAAAAAGCACTTTAAGTGTTTCATTCCATACAAAAAAAAAAAAAAAAAAAATTTTCTCACGCATGGAGCTACTCATACCCTTCATACTATATTAGTAAAACATAGGGAGGTATACTAAACACAAAACATATTTTTATTTATTAATTTCTGACATTAACTTTCTATGAGTATGGAGCTTGATTTTCAGACCACTGTGCGCCGCCGCGCCGCCCAATGCGATTGCGCGCGCGCGCACTAAACCGTACCTACTTTACCATGATGTCAAAATTAATGCGTAATTATTGATTTACAGGTTATTCGTTAATATCAAGCCAGAAATTGCACGTAAAAACTGAGATAACAGAACTTACGTAAAAAATTGAAACAAAGTTTAGGTAGGTTAACTAGTTTCATCTCTTATTATTACTTATTACCGAGTAAACAGTAAAATCTTAAAGCTTTGCTTATTTTAGTAAATTGACTTACATTTTTAAAGATGGGGTTCGATGTGGTTACCTTGGTATTGTATGCACAAAGCCGCTCGCTTGTTTATGGACACCTGAACATTGCGTAGCATGTCTGGTGTAATTGTCCTGAAAGCGGCCTCAATCCGCACTTTCATTAGGTCCATTGTATCACACTGCACTGCGTACACTAGGTACATTTTTACCGCACTGAACTGATGCGCGTATCTCAGGGATAGGAACGAGTGCACTAGACGGAGACGCGGAACGGTGTCGACTGACGAGCAAAGCAAGAACAAACAATAATGCTAAATAAAGCTTCTTTTCCTGCTATTCTGGTACTAAAATATTATTTCGTTAAATTTAGATACCTATAGGGTAGCTGTCCTATTAGTGTCCACTACTATTGAAAAATATTGTTCAAGAATTCAAGATTATTTTACATCCTTAATAATAATTTCAACTAAACTCCGTTAAACTTTTAAGTAAATCTCACACATCAGAGCTGACTAATTACGTTATTCAAATGCAAAATTGAAAAATCCTTTATTTTTTTGGGGTGGGAAAATCATCAATGACTCACTTTCCGCCCTAGGTGGGACGGCAGGAAGTGCTTAGACTCTTACTGACTAAAAACCACCCTGTTCCTTCAGTTGCCCTTGCATTCCGGGGCCCCGTTATCTTGTAAGGACATTCCCGCAACTCCGGAAAATCTTTCATTTCAATCCATTAATGATCATATGGAGCCGCCTTATCTCGTTAGAAATCTGAATTAGAAGTTTTATTTACCAGGAGTAATAGAAACTACAGGGACTGCAATTGGTTCACATACCCTAAGACCCTAACCCAATAGGTTACACACACTAAGATGCTCTCATTGTGTGTGTAACGACGTAATCAGGGATCTGTGAGCAAACGATTTTCAATTCGGCAATAACAATTCCTGTTACTCATACGGTCCTAGTACTTTTATTAATTTCTTTCTACATTTAGATGCAGTTTTGCGACATTTTTTATTATTTATTGACTTCATTTGAATTATAAAGACTAAACGTGCTCAAACCAATAGAACCAATGTACTTCTTCAAACAGCACCGACAGACCGTGAACTTCCGATAATTCTTTCGGTTAGTCCTACAGACAAAAATTATGCATTCGTGCTATTATTTTGTAATAAAACAAAACTATTACCTTGTTGATAATAGTTTATTGATAATTATTAAAAAATAAACATATTTTAACAATTATGAACGGAACCCACTGTGATTTTATTTGTACTAGGAGTAGCATAAGTTGCAAAGAAATGAATTGAAATGATGTTTTGGGTTCAGTTGGACATAAATCGTTACTAAATCCTTTTTCTATTCTAAGTTCTAATGGCAAATAATAATGTTTATTTAAGCAATTAATTCCTGGTAGGATGCACGTAAAGATTCGATTTTTATGATCAATGCAATGGTACGAGCTGACGATTTTTCGAAACAAATCGTTTTAAAGCGATCTTCAAGAAAATCGATTCAATAGTAAGGTGAATCGAATCTCCTGGATCGTATGTGTAAACATTATTATGATATTGCCCAAAGTATTGTGCTGACAATCATAAACAGCGAATAGGTAGGTTTATCTATTTAAAACAAGATCAATTACATACATATGCCGCCGACACTTTTTAACTTCTCTGCACACTTTTCTTTACAGGAATATTGTTTTTGAATTAGGTAGGTATTTACTGTGTTGTGGGTACGATGGTAAGGTGGGTGGTGGGTGGAAGATTACTATGTAGATAATAATTATCTACAAAGTAATCTTCTAAAGGACAACTACGTAAAAAACCAACAAGTGTGTAATGTTTCTAAATATTATTTCGTTACATTTTGATACCTAGACCAATTTTATTAATTGTATTGTAACTAGTTCACAGACATCATCAAAGTTTAGGAAAAGTCAGTAATAATATTTTGTAAACAAAAAATAAACATGCGGAACCTTTTATTTAGAAATACCAGGAGTAAGACGTTTATTTTTACTTACAAATAGTTCGCTGACACCGATCAGCTGACTTAGTGCTAGTGATGTGTTTATTTCAATTTTAAAACTTCGGTTTCTGGTATCAATGTATTAAAAAGTCTCATAACTTCCAAACATGTAGAGATAGGATTAAAAAACCCTTCCAATATCGTTTAATATCATCCAAAGAAGCCGTGCTCTTGGTATGTATATACCCTTTCCGTTACACGTTGTATACGTCTATCAGGATTTCTTTATTAAACTGCCACTCAACTTCTCCTACAAGCACACTGTTGTTGTTTGTTGTTTCTTCAATATCCTCTTCTAATTCTTCTTCAGATTCATCATCAGTGTTCGAAGAACTTGAAGACGTAGATCCTGGAGACTGTGTCTGTGGTTCGCGGTGTGTCTGTGATTCGCGTGAGGTTGTGGGTTCATCACTACATGAATTTGCGGGTTCTAAAAAACTTTTGTGAACACAACTTGTAGATCCGTCCAATTCCCACACTACTTTTAGTTTATTATTTTTCAAAACTGATGTTACACTCCCATAACAATACGCCGTTGCAAAAGAATCACCAAAATGTTGTCGACTCCAGGCGTTATCCGAACCCGGCGCGTCATAGTGGGACGCTAGCGAGCGCACGCGGTCGCCACGTCTAAACATTGCAGCCATCTCGCTCACACTAATCATACGATGATGCAACAAACACGCCTAGAAAAAGAAAGAGACAAACTATCTACTTGTAACAAACCAGGTCCTGCTGGCAGGTCCGTTTGGGTAAAATAAACCAATAAAGTTGCGTCCTACCGGCAAGACCGAAAGTCCTGCTAGCAGGACTCTAGACGATTTATCATTAACTACCCACTCAAACGTCCAACGTAAATGGGTCAATCAACTTTTTCTTGTAACAATCGACAAAAAATATTTAAAAAACTAACCTCAATATTTCCATTGATTTTGATAATATTTACAAAGATTTGTTATTGCACTTTAGGTTTTTTTATATGGCCACGAACTTAACATACATTTATTGCTAGTTTTTGGGTTCAATGTTTAGGTGGGTCCAAAAACGGGTCCCCTGGGTGACTGTCATATATTTAAATAAAATAAAACAAAATTAAAGATTAAATCAGTGTATTCGTAATAACTTGGAGAAAAGGTAAGTTTATTGAGATCACATGCACAAAAGTATCACAATGTCTTTAAATAAATTTATAAAATACGTCTCTTGAGTCACCAGTCGAAACTACAACAGGAAATTTTCCTGTTATTTTTATTCAAATTAATTAATAATGAAAACAAAACTAGGGCATAATTCTCCCATTAAACTTTAAATAATCACATAAAAAAGAATTGGAAATGGTCATTTATAACACCAAAAATACAAAAATAAACTAAACAATAATTGGGACAACTTGGTTAGCCCGGAGACAAAATCCGTGACTCAAGAGACAAGATGCTTATCAACTACAAAATAAAGAGTTACTTAAGTAAAATTTCTTTAGAAACAACAAATAATTGTTCAGCGCATACAATGTCCCGTCCAGCTGCTACTATGTTATCAGCTTTTCGTTTTAGGAAACCGCCAACACCGTCGGCAGGGCCTTTGCCGTGTCCAGCTTCAAAGAATGACCAGGACATAGCTGAAAATCCATAATCAAAAAGTTTTGTCGAACAGAAATAAAAATTTTGTTTCTGTCTGTATTGACTAAATGGTCCATCAGTGTAAAAATGAATAGTTGTTATTTCTGGATACTTGTTACGAATTTCAGTTAAAATCTGATGAAGGTGGGCCCATATGGCTGCCGGTTGATGATTTGTTGAAGCTGATATAGTGCAATAAGATTCTACTTTCTGCTTAGAGTCACTATCACGGACGTAAACTACCACGGTATGCAGGGTTACTTGTTTTCTCGAGCCACCAAAATGGTGTGCTTGTATCTCCTCATGGTGCTTACAATTATAATTTTCGCTAAAATCAGCAACGATCAGTACTTCATTCATCTGTAAATTATTCACTGCTAACCGGAAATTCTTGAACTGTGTTTTCATATTGTAGACATGTGTCTTAAAACCATTAAATTCTCTATTAAAACTTTCCATTAAATGTTTTATTAATCCTTCTTTACCTTGCTTAACATTCTTTACGGCTTTCATTTTCTTGCCATCCTTATGGTAAATTTCTTCTTGCCTACCCCATTCAAACCAATTAATATTATCTGTATCTTTAGTCGAATCATACTTTATTTTGCTGTCACCACATTTTGGGCAGGTTCCGTACATACACTCTTGGCAATTAGTATCGCAAACAGTGGCAACAATGAGCGTGTTCAAATCGTCACTTTGAATTACACGTCTTCTTTTAAGTGCGTGTGCTTTATAGGCAATGTTCACGTGCGACTTGCATAGACACATTTCTCGACCATCAACTGAAGGCTTGACAGTAAAAAAGGGCTTATTTTTCGTAAAATAATAATATGAACACTTTGTGCTTGGTTTCTCTTGCTTGAATACTTTATATAAATTTTTCATTGTGTCTAATAGAAATCTTTTTTGAACTTTTGTCTTATTTCTCGTTACTGTCTCTTTTTTCCCTGCAGTTGCTCTTGATATGTCGTCTCTAACAAAAAAGTCTCTAAGTGTTTTTTTGTAATTCTGTATTTCTACACTCGAGAGCAATGAATCCGGGTCACTTATAGAATCCTAAAAATCTCGGAAACTAAAAATGCTACGTTAATGCAATAAATTGTATTTAATAGACAATGTAATACTCCTTAAATGAAGGTATTAAAACTTCTTAGTTATTGTAAAGTTATATCATAAAAAAATCAAATTTGAAAAAGGGCCACTTTCGAAGATGGAACTACGAAATTACAGCATTTGGTTTTGCTTTTGTTTGTAATCTGTCATTTATGTGGGTACATAAACCATGTTGATAGTGCTCTATATTCATTATTTAAGCTGAAATTATGTCGCTTACGCCTGAAGAATGCACCAGAATACTTACAATGCTGGAAACCGGCCGGAGTCAGCGCGATACAGCCAGGACTGTCGGTGTGTCGCTGTCAACAGTACAAAGAGTTCTCCGACGTTACGAAGAAACTGGTTCTAACCTACGCAGACCAGGAACGGGCAGAACCAGGTGTACCACAGCACGAGAAGACCGATACTTGGTGAACACCATGCTTCGAAATCGCTTTCTCACAGGAACTGAACTCACAAATCAGTTTCGACGCCTCGGAGGAAGTAACCCAAGTGCATGGACAGTAAGACGTCGGCTTGCTGAATCTAACTAAAAACCCCTTAGACCTGCAAACGGCCCTAAACTGGAGCGTGGGCATCGTATTTCAAGACTAAGATATGCCCAGAGCCACGTAAATTGGAGTATTGAAGATTGGTCAAAAGTTATGTTCTCCGACGAATCAAAATTTATGCTCTACAAGCACGATGGAAGACACAGAGTGTATCGAAGACCAGGGGAAAGATTCAAGCAAGCATGCATCGAAGAAAAAGTAGCCTACGGTGGTGGGTCTGTACTTGTGTGGGCCGGAATTTCTTCTGAAAGTCGCACAGAGCTGGTGATCATAGAAAACGGCTCTTTAACTAGCGTAAGATATGTGGAAGAAATCCTCAATGATCACGTTGGTCCATTTATGGTCAATTTAGGTGAGGATGCTATATTTATGCATGACAATGCCCGACCTCATACAGGTAGGATTGTGAGTACCTTCAAGAGATGAACATTACTCGTATGGAGTGGCCAGCGCGCAGCCCGGATATCAACCCGATCGAGCATGCTTGGGACGAGCTAGGCAGATGCGTAAAACAACGAAACCCTCCCCCAATCACGCTTCGTGAGCTCAAAATTGCTCTCACAGAGGAATGGGAGAATATTCCCCAAAATCGTATAAGGAACTTGGTGTACAGCATGCCAAACCGCGTAAACGCAGTAATGGAAGCACGAGGAGGCAATACGAAGTATTAAAATTCAAGAAAATCGAAATAAAGTTCAAAAATTTCATGTTTCCTATTTTTGTTTTAAGGAGAGATCAGCAGTTTTTTTCTTTATGTAATTTTGTGTTAATAAAATGTATGGTGACTCATATTTTTTTTACTTTCATTTAAGGAGTATTACATTGTCTATTAAATACAATTTATTGCATTAACGTATCATTTTTAGTTTCCGAGATTTTTAACATTCTTTAAGTGACCCGGATTCATTGCTCTCGAGTGTATTTCTTATTTTTATATTCGTCCTTAACTTTCCACGCAGTCCTAAAGATTCTTTTACTATCTCTTCTTTTCTACATCCGTCCATTTTATCAAAAATACTTTTAATTAATTTCTTTTCTTGGGTGCTCTTAATTTTTGTGTATAGTATCTCTCTTTTATAGCGTTTGTAAGCTTTTTATATTTATTTTGTTCGCTGGGTTGTGATTTTTTGTTTGTTTTAAATTGTGCTTCAGTTCTTTGGCAACGTTTTCTGTATTTATTACACTTCTTTTTAAGTTTTTCGACTTCATCTTTTAATTTTAAATTTTCTAAATATACTTTTGACCGATTTCTTTTCACTTTATATCTTCCTCGTTGTGCTTTAGTTGAGATTGGGGATTGAGGTGGTTCAGGAACTATGGGTATAGGTCTGACTTGTTCTTGAACTACGAGAGGTGAACTTGGAGGTGTATAATCAAGGACACTTTCTAGATTTTTCTTATTTTTTCGTAGGTTTCTTTTTCTCAGTTTCCTTACTCTAGCGTTAAATTTTTCTTTAGGTGTTAAATCCTGCACTAGTATTTTCTTTGCATGATAATTTTCTCTTTTTTTCCGCTTATACTCTTCGTATTTTATAGGATTTTTTTTAAAGTTTTCTTTATACCGTCTTTGCTTTTCAGCAGGTGTTAGTGGTGGCATTTTAACTGAAACAATTAGCAGAAAAGCCATGAAAATTGAATAGATTTTATTCAATTGGTTTACATGAACACTTTAAATAGTCATATTTTTTAAATCTACTGTAGCTTCAAAGAGGTAAAATTACTGCCAAGAAGCCACAAGAAAAGTTTTATCAACTTTGGTTTGTTTTATATTATAACAATATTATATTCTGAAAGAACGCGCAAATCACTTACAAGCAGTCTTGTCATTAACAAAATCTTTAATACTTAGCCTATTTTTAATAAAAGTTTTCAATTTATATACTGAGAGGTCATGCAAATTACTTGGCAGTGTATTGTAGGTACAATTATATTCAGTGACTTGGAAGACTTACTTATTTAACATTTTAAACAACCCTAGTAATTTAAATTATTAAAATTCACTTTGAAAGTTACTTTTCTACAAAGGGAAAAAAACCATAAATTATTTATAAAATTTTCCTTATAATTTAAAACAGAGAAACAAAACATTGCATAATACTTCATTAAAAATTCCATATATTATTATTTTTAAATCAAAATAATACAAAAACAATGAATAGTCTTCTGAGTCACCATAGTTGTCTCTTGGGTCACCCTGAAAGTAATCCAGGGGACCAGTTACTCAGGAGACAATTAATATTAAAACTATTTTTACTCAAAAATTACTTGTTGAACAACACAAACGTATACCTACGATTGATATTAGACTACATTCCTATTTTAGAAAGCGTCAAAATACAATAATAAAATAAAATACTTACGAAAATTCAGACCAGCAATAAACCCAACCTGCCTCACTAAGACTCACAGACGAAATGACCGAGCCAAGGTAAAGTATTTCGATTCGTTGAATGGATCACGCGAGAACTAGAACGCTCTCTGATTGGTTAAACAAAATATGGTCCCATCTCACTCTAACTTATTATAACAGTTGCTCGGTTAGTCAGGAGACAACAATAAATCTATCATTCTAGGGACACAAAATTACGAGAGACAACCTTTAAAATAAAAAGTAATTTAGAAATGTTTTATTACGAAATACGAACAATAAGCACTTTATTTTACTAATGCAAACATAAAATTGAAACAGGCAATATATTTTTTTTTAGCTAGAGTACAAAATATACGTAGTAGTAGTCATTGGGACAGTCAATATTTGTATGAAAGCTTTAAATCGCCTCCTGGGTGACCAACTAAATAAAGAAAAATATATTAACAATTAACACACATAATGTTATTAATATACTCCTTCATGATCTAATTTGTAGATAGCATTGTTTATAATACTATGAATGCTTGAATTCATAAAGTACAGAAATATAAATAATGAGGACAGACGAAAACAAAAAAAAGTTGATTGACCCAAATACCTAATATATCGTTGTCCGTCCAACTACGCGCGGCCTTGATTCGGTTGCTACCGCGCTCGCATGTTGTAACAAAAACCTTCATATCTTCTTATCTATAACAGCTAGAGTAAAGAAAAAAACTACGAAAAACTGATAGAAAGCTATAGATTAAATCTATGTATGTTTTAAGGTTTAAAAATTTAATGTAAGACATTAAAAACAGGTGTGAACATTGATTTCGAAGGAAAATAAACATATTTTTTTTATTAATTTACGCCACAACGAAAACTCTTGTTTATTTTACCAATAAAACAATGTCACAACAAACTAGACGTATTTTCCTTTCATATGATGCATGGATGTTTATGTTTAATTAACCCTAAGTAGTTAAATAAATCGAAACAAAACTCCCCTCTTCGTAATTTTAGCGCGACATTCCGAGCGCTTTCGACTCGCTCGCGAAGGCCAAAATATAAGCAAGATGGCCGCCTAAGGTCTCGTTCAAACCTTGTAATTTACGCACCTAGAAAAAAGTTAGTTATATTTTTTTTAGTTTGAGTTTTAAATTAAACATCAATAATAAAATCAATGTACTGTTTATTAACAACATTTTTTTTGCATTAGGGAGCAGGTTCCTAGTTGTCTCAAAATTTAAATAAACATTTTTAATTGAGAGAAATAAAACAAAACTACCGATTTTTCTTCATTAATCATATATTTGGTATTTCAGCCTTCATTAATTGCTCTTACAGCAAAAATAACAAAATTTGTACGAAAAATTTGAGAATGAAATAATAAAGTCGAGTGGGACAAATTACCCCCGAAATGGGGTAGGTTGTCTCAGATGAACGTCCTCGTTGTCACAGATCACTGTTAACATCACTGTCATCGTCTGAGGCACAATTTGGGCAGCAATAAAATAAATGTTTGTTCCCACCACATTTTTCATGCACCCACATTTTGCATTTTGTGCACTGAACCCATCCTTCATTGGGCTTGCTGCTTGACCAGGTTTCATAACATATCAAACATGACGTATCATCCAAATCGTCATCTTCTTCGCTACTCACTTGCTTTTGTTTCTTATTTTTCTTCTTCATAGGTACCTTTGGTTTGGTTTTTCTCATTTTTTGTTGCTCTGCTAACGCATTCTTAACCGGGGTTTCTGTCAAAATTGCGGTAGTCCTTTTTCTTCGATTGGAAGTCGTTTTTCTGGGGAGTTATGGCTGGTGGTAAACTAATTTTGACGATAGCAGGAATATCATAAATCGTCATTGTTTTCCCAGGATGATTCTTGATCCAGTCATCACAAGCAACATTGACATACCTCTTCAAGGGTCCATAAACACTACGGTCTAACGGTTGCAGTTTATGAGAACAATGAGGCGGGAATGACAACACCACAACTCCGTGTTCCTTGCAATAATCCAATGTTTTAATAGATAGGTGAGAATCGTGGTTATCCAACAATAAGAGCAGTGGGCGGTCAGAAGTGCAGCGAGTGTATCGCACAAATTGTTGAATAAATACATAAAAACAGTCTTCGTTCATCCAGCATGGATTGGCGCTACCAGTTGATCCTGTTGGTCCACTGTTAACAAAATGGTCTTTGAAAGTTTTTCGGGGAAACACGAAAAAAGGCGGTATGCTATTCCCTGCAGCTGACACTGCAACAGCTAATGTTACCAAAGTACCTCGCTCGGCTGAAGTCAGGGCGCCTATCTGTTTCATGCCTCCTCGAGCAACAATTTTTTGGGGCTCTTGGACAGTAGTAATTCCTGTCTCATCCACATTCCATATATCTTGCCCTTCAAACTTGTACTTTTCTAAAACTTTTCCTAGGTTATCGAAGAATAAATTAACATTATGAGAATTGAAGCTAGTTGCTCGGGCAAGGCTAGTCGCCTCAGGTTTTCTAACGCTTAGCTCTTGATGTCGCCGCATGAAGCCTTTCAACCATTGTTCGCCAGCCATGGCATTATTTTCCCAAGTTTCAGGAAATTTACGGTCTAAAGCGACAGCATATTGATAGGCTAATTTACGAACTTCAAGAGGAGTCAGTCCAAAATATACATCTGCAGCTCTTTGTAAATATTTTGACAAGTTTTCTTCTTCATCATCTTTGAAAACTTGTCTTACTTTTACATACCCTACAGATAACGGATGAGAGTTCTCATTATCTTTATATTTTTTATAGGCTGGCTTGTGACTACCCCACTCTGGACTTGGCTTGACAACGTGGCATCGCGGGATTGGCAGGCAACTATGGCACGTGGAGTAGTGACGTGGCTATTGGCTGACTTATAGGCTCGTCGGGGCATCCCCGGCTGGTTAGCTGATGGCAGTGCGTTAAAGAAGCCTGAAATTTCGTCTCTTCTTTGATTGTAGTCAAAGTATTTTCTAAATGCGATTCCATAGGATCCTAATAGCGAAGTCATAATCTTAGTCAACATAATATAAAAAAATAATTATCAATACAACATCAAAGACAATTTAAAAATACCAATAGGCTATAGATGGTATGCTAAGGATATGATATGAAACTAATGTCCATAGTGCTTAACCTTTTTTTTTTTTTCACTCAAATTTATTTTCTTATTTATAGAGGATACGCTTGCACTTCACTTTTACACTTTCACTGTACTCACACGTTTTGAAGTCCGATGTCGGCTTCTGCGCCTCCTGTAAACATTTAGTTCCCCCGGCAGCAGCCCTCCTTGCAGAGAGTCTGGACACCATCCGCCTCAGAAATTCGACGTTAATCTGCCGTTGCATCCACTTTTGCTGGTTACTCTTGTTCCGGCGCTACATCAGGTACAGCACGCCCACAGCTACCGCAGCCAAAAGAATTCCCAAAAGTATGGTAGTAATTTAAATAATAATAATAATAAATAATAATAATAAATTTATTTCATAAAAAGGGAGATTGTAGTACATGAAGTTTACATAGTTAGGTATACATATAAGTTTGTACCATGTCAAACACAATCTGGTGGGTGAAGTTCTGCTTTCCTAGCTAGGTTATAGAATAACCTGTATTAAGGAATAGCAGTCCCTATCCCTTACAAAAAGATACAATAAACTAGTACAATTATGTATTTTTTAAGCTATTGCATAGCTTTTATCGGAGACTCTGAGCGCGGCGACCGAATGTAGAAATTCCGTAACGAAAAAAAAACCTGACGCGAAAGTTTGTGAGGATGGATGGATGGATGTTTGTTACTCTTTCACGCAAAAACTACCGAACGGATTTTAATGAAACTTTACAGTAATGTGGCTTATATATCAGAATAACACATAGGCTACAATTTATAAAGATTTTATGTGATTTAGCCATAATATAACGATAAGTATCCAGTAAGTCGGAAAAAATCCTGCCCTCTGAGATCTATCTTTGCGTGCGCTGCCTAAACCGCTGGAGTTACATGAAAAGAATGTATTGTGGGGTTGTTTGTCTTAAAGAGTTCTAAATAAAAGTCCGCGACAGCATATATCTACCTTTTATGTGGAAGCCATTATAGCCAAAATAGTGAGCTATAAATACATTTAAATTGAATACTTTTTTTAAGTTGCATATTTTAGAGTATTTAGTTAATTCGTATCAAAATAAATACCTTCATCGCTTTCGGTATTTAATGTAGATAAAATTTGTCTTTTACACTAAGTAATTTGGACTAATATTTTAAAAGTTAGAACGATAAGAATGACCTGCGATGAGTCGACGGCGGGCGCGCAGAACGAGGGTGGAGGGGCGGGATAGGCAATGACGCGCGATCGCCGAGTGCGCGACCCGAACGCGGGCAGACGCGTGAGGGCAGACGTCATTGACGGTTGTGTAAATTCTGCGATTTAGGGGTATAGGGGTATTTTTAAAAAAAAATATTTTAAATCAACAATATTATCTTCTTATTTTTGAATATATGCTATGCAATAGCTTTACCGCGGCAGTCCTCGAGTGCCACACGTATTTTTTTATTTTATAATACTACAACAAAGTTTAAATAATTGAATATGTGCGTGTGTGTGTGAGTGTTCGTGTGTGAGTGATTGTATTGTGTTGGTGGTGTGTATATGCCTGTGTGTGTGATAGAGTGAAAGAGAGTGTGTGTTTGTTTTCATTGAAGTCGTGTGAGGTAATATTTGATCTGTCACTGTCACTTACTGAGATAATTTTCTGTTTCATCATAGCTTTTATTCTGAAGAAATGAACGTAGAATCTTTTTACACTTAAAGTTAGATAATCCGTAGATCAAGCATATTTTGTTAAATTTATTATAAAGAGTCGGACCTAGGTAGTTACAAAATCTACTCGTAAATGATGTGCGTACTTGTGGAATAGTACAAACTATGTCTTTCCTACGCTTTGTTATTATTTTATAAGGGGTTTTACGGTGCTCTAAAAGAACTGTTTGCAGGAAGAAGTGTTGTCGAACGTTAAGAACATTACAACTACTATACAATAGATGAGTAGGGAACATGAAAGGTCTTGAAGTAGCCACTTTCAGTACCGCTCTGTGAGCGATCTCGAGTGGTTTTAGTATAGTTTTCCCAGCACCACCCCAGCATGTGATACAATAAGTAACAATAGATAAGCACAGGGAAAAATAGACTACACGTATAATATTAGGATTCGCGATACTTCGGAGGGTTTTAAATATATAAATTAACTTGCGGACTCTACTGGTAAGTTGGATAATTTGAGTTTTAAAATTAAGGTTTTTGTCTATATATACTCCTAAGTATTTGATATGATCGACTACATTTAGGGTTGGGCAGAGGCAAGAGGCATTTCCTTGTAGACACCTGTATTTGTGGGCTTTAATAGATACAGGAAATATTGGCTGGCTGGCGGGACTAATTGAATAGGTAATTAAATTAGTTTTGGAGGTGTTGAGTGTTAGTGAGTGAGAGTAGAGCCATTTTAGGATTTTGTTGAAACCAGACTGTGCAAGGCACTCAAGTTCTGACCAGGTATCAGCAACAAAGGTTATAGCAGTATCATCTGCAAAAGTTACTATCTTAGCATTTTTAATGTTAAGGTTACATAGGTCGTTTATAAAGACTAGAAAAAGCGTCGGACCCAAGATGCTTCCTTGGGGTACTCCGTAATAGATGGGAAGCTCTTCGCTTTTGTGGGTATCTATATTAACCATTTGAGCGCGATCTGAAAGATAGTTTCTGAAGAGATCCAATTGCAAGCCCCTGACACCAATCCTTTCCAGTTTTAGTAAGAGCATAGAAATTGGAACGGTGTCAAAGGCTTTCGCAAGATCTATAAACATAGTTAGCACCCTTTTATTTTTGTCTATATTATGTACTATATTGTTAAGCAAATCATGAACTGCGTCTGTGGTGGATTTACCTTTGCGAAAGCCAAATTGCTGCGAAGATATTAGGTGATAATGTTCAAGGTAATTAACTAGTCTTTTAGGAAGGTACTCGAACGTCTCATCAAGACGTTCGAGTACCTTTGAGATGGCACTCAGAACTGCTATTGGGCGATAATTACTGGGTCCCGTCTCCTCCCTTAAAAACTGGGTGAATTATAGCCCTTTTAAGGCATGTAGGAAAGATACCAGTATCGAAACACAGATTAAAAATATGGCTTAGGATAGGTGCCAGGGTGTTTGCGTATTTTTTTAGAAAGTAAGGCGAAATGCCATCCCAACCAGAAGCAGCATTAGACCGTAACGATTGAATGACAGTAATAATTTCCTCGGGATCTGTACGGTCAAGAACAAAAGAAGAAGCCGATGAGGTATTGTGTATATCTTGTGGCGGAGCCAAAGGTTGATTGCCTGTATCTTTTATAATGTCATTAGCAAGTTTTTCGCCGATATTAACAAAATATGAATTAACGTGATTACATGATTGTGTAGGTGAGGGTGACAATGAAAGTAATTGTGTAGCTGTGGTTTTAGTTTTTGTCGTATTGGTTACTCGTTTGATGGTATCCCATAAGGATTTTGGGTTATTACCTGCCTTAGCTAATTCTTGAGTATCATACAGTCTTTTTGCTTTTTTTAGGATCCTGATACAAAAATTTCTGTATCTCGTATAAGTAATTTTAATTATTTCGTTCTCTGGAGATTTTTTTACTTTTTTATGAAGCGCATCCCTATTCCTAATACACCGCAATAAGCCAGGTGTAATCCACGGTTTTAAAATCCTTTTTTTAGAAGGAACTTTTTTGATACTCGTATTATCCGAAATGGCACAACTAATAAGTTTTATGAATTTATCAGTAACAATATTAGCGTCTCTTTCGTCGTAAAGAGGCTTAAGATCTAATTGCCTTATACTTTCATCAAGCCCCTCATAGTCAATCTTCGTACTTGTAGAGCAAGCTGCTATTGGCAAGTCTTTGATTTGGATGCATAACAAAGTGGAGAAATGATCGGTAATTGTGGAACTATAGACGAATGTATGTGTGGGACACTTTGTTCTTAGTATCGTATGATCAAGACAATTTTCACCTCTGGTTGGAAGAACATGGGCTGGAAGATAACCATGAAAAGCAAGACAGTCCAAGTATTCGTGAGAACGCAAGTCAGATGTGTTTGATTTTATATCTAAGTTTAAATCACCAGTTATTATTACAGATTTGAATGCGTGTAGCAGAGAGAGAATATTATTGAGGGCGGCTATAAAACTGCGTATACTGTCAGCCGATGGTGAGCGATATATGCATAAAATTGCTACCTCAGAACCAATCTTTATAAGAAGACCAGAGGCTGACAGGTCGAAGTCTGGTTCTTCACAGGTAGCTAACAAGTTTGACTTGAGATATACCACAACACCATCACTTTGGTTTTTATGTTTAGAAGTCTTAAATATATTATAGTTTTGCATGATTGGAATATTATAGTTACTAGCACAAGGTAGCCAGCATTCGGTCAATACGATCAAATCGGAGTCAAAAGAAATGCGGTGTAAGAGCGTTTGAAGACTTAAAAAGTTACGAGTAATAGATCGAATATTTTGTGACAAAATTTTTATGTACTTGTGCGGATGCAATAGAATCGAATGAGTATCTTCGGGTATACATGTATGAGTGGTTGACACAGAGAGCTGGTCGATATTGTCAATTACTTGGTTAATGTCACCAGCCATTGAGATGTGTTAAATACGGGCAAAACTGTGGTGACATTGAGAGTAATTAGTATTCCATCAAGTGATAAGTTTAATTGTGACTGCATTAAAATATAATTCTGTATATTATTTCGGTAAGCCAAGCAAGTAAATAAATACCATGTATGGCCAATGAGTGGTTGATTGAACCAATTATAGAAATGATTTAGTGATTGTGTGAATTTAAGGTGTGTAAAGTATTGTGAATGACTTGTGAAGATGATGTAATGGTGTGTTCGTGTGTTAAATATTTGTATATAAGTTAAACATGCGATAGTAATATGTAATTTAAAAAACAAAGGTACAAAAACGGAATTTAAAAATAGAGAGACTGAACAATAATAATAGTAAATGATCTTATAGTTACGTAGTCATGCATTGTTGGTTAAGGGCAGCTGCTTCAGTTGTTCTTCATTTTTAACCACTATGGATTGGCTATCCGAATCCTTCTTGAGAAACACACGTCCGTTCGATGTCCAGCAATAGGTGTATTGATGTGACTTGGCGTAAATTCTAGTTAAGTAAAACAGCCGTTTAGATAGTGAGGTTAGCTGCTCGGCAATGTAGATAGGTATTTTTTGTCCGGCGTTGAAGTTAAGATGGGTGGAGTTTACTTTATTACTGGTATTCGCTTTGTTATAATTTTTGACGGCAGTAAGGAACTTAGTTTTTTCGAGTGTATTTGAAAACTCAACTGATATATTTGATGTCATGGCTTCCTTTTTAGACGGTTGTCTGGTTATATCACGAATACTGGTTAGCAGCATGTCAGCTTCTAAGTGTTTAGACAAGTGGATCATAGTCTCGGACAGCATTATCTTTGTCTCATGATTTCTTTTGGGAACATTGCGTATTTCTATGGACGTTTTAACGAGGTTACGATCTAGAGATTCTATCTTTTCCTCTAACGTAGATAGCTTGATCGCCGTATAGCTACGCTCTTTTTCAAGACTCGATATTTTAACCTCGACCGACTGCAATTGGTCTGAAATAAGTGTCATTGTTTTCTCGAGTTCATTATTGGTTGCCTTTATATCAGTGTAGTGATTTTTTATCTCAATGAAATGGTTCTCTAATTTATCTAGCCGGGAATTCTGGGCACTGATCATTTCTTCAAGCATCCTCTTGATCTCGGTTTTAAATGAAGCCAATTCTTCTCCAGTGTCCACATCTGATAGGCACCTGCGTTTGGCTCGCTGTGTTATATTTCCTTCTATGCTGGTGTCCGCATAATATAAATTTTGAATGTCAGATTCTGACCGGGACGGGTATTGATTTGGAGGAGTTTTTGGTGGTGATTTAAACATAGTCTGAGCAACACACAAAATTTGTTTACAGAATATTATTTTGTACCACACAAAATAGTTGCGCGCTAATCGCTGTGGCGCATAAATTATGGCAAGCGACGAGAATGACCCAGCGTCTGTTGGTTTGGCTGTGTGCGTCGCGTGGTCGCGTAGTTACGTGCGTGTGCGCTGCTTGACTCCGCCCGTTCTATTGCGTACTCCTGAGTTGCCCTCCTTGTCACTCGCGCTGCGCGCTCGTTGCGTTCGCTATTTCGTATTTATGCGCGCCTAGTACTTATATGGATATTATTTAGCGTTTATTATCAAGAATATACTATTTAAATTAAATAAATTAAAAATGAGTTGTACGGGAGGCACGTCTACTCGCTTTCGCGGTCCGAAGGGAAGGCGTTTGTTGTTCCGTTTCCTGGGTTCTGGCATTGTTTTGGCCACTTTGTGCGATTATAATTTCCTTCTCTTCCTGTTTTGAATAAGTTTTTCCCATTGCGATTTTTATAATATGAATTTGGATTTTTTTATAATTATCGCTAGTGCTCACTTGCACGCGTTATTGTTCTTCAACCGATGCAATTTTTAACTGCTCACCCACAGGGCCTCAGCGCCTACGTGTAGGAATGTGCTGACCACAAAAAATACCCGCGCCTGACACGACACGGTTGGCAGGGTCGCCATGAGGTGTGGGGGGTTCCGGAGGCGTCAAATAATAGACGTGTGTTCAGTGCAGCGTTCCCTTTATTACTCCCTCTAACAGTTATCCGTAATGCCTTATATTATATGCTACTACGTATAGGTACCACTCCACAGTGTAATATATTGTTGTTTTGACCTAGGTTACATTTTATCATAATATAACAATAATACGTCCTAGAACGTACATGACGCGACTGTATTCGTCCGCGTAATAGCCAGACGGCATCATTTATACCATAGTCTGATAAGTCATCAAGGTTATGTTGTTGATATATTTCTATTAGATACGAGTCCATTTGTTAAATGTTCGTTGCAATAAGAACGGGCGAATTTCAATTCATAAGTACCCAACGAAAGTAAAATAACTTCGTCTTCAGTTAATTCTGGGAAGTTTTGAATATCATCTTCTATTCTTTCAAAGTTAGCTCTACGCGCATTCAATCGTTTTCTTTCAACATAAGTATATAAAATATTTGGTGTATCTATTTTAGGCTCTACGCGCATTCAATCGTTTTCTTTCAACATAAGTATATAAAATATTTGGTGTATCTATTTTAGTCTCGATTATGTTGAGAAAGGATTCTACATGTACGAGTATGTTGTCGGTAATAGGAATATGAAAATGATTTAACATAGCTGCAGCAATTCTAAAGTCAACAAACATGTTTGGAAGGGTTTTATTAAAGTATTTTTGTCTTAAAAGTTTGAAATCGCGCTTAAAGCGCCCGTTAACAACCTCGACAACCCATCTGTAAATCGAAACTGAGCGCGACTCATTTGCTTGCTCAGTGGTTTAACTGTGTCTCGTTTCTATTTTTTGTTGGTGCCATGTGGGGTTCATAGCCATTGGCTTCAATGTCACCTACGCTGTCCCTAAAACCCCTGTGCAAAATAAATACGTCTTCCGGATGTAACAAAATACGTATGGGATTCTCCCCATCATTCATTACATTAGACATAATATTCGCGTCCGTTTTTGTTGCAGCATATGGGCCAAGTACTTCTACAATGTATCCATTTGAACATATGATTAAAAAAGGTTTTAGTAAGTTTTGGAACTTATGTAAACTGTAAGATTGTCTTTGAAATAAAAAAATCGAACTTTTATTAATATAAACATAAGTTCCATCAAATATTAAAATGACCTTATCGTTATTCTCATTACCGAACAAAGCTTTTGGAATTGAGAGATTCCTCTCTAATATATTATTTCTAGTTATGTGGTCAAAACCTAGGTGTCTTGGAACATATTCGAGACTAAGGCATTCTCGAATTATTTTCAAAATTCGCTCTAACTGTCTGCGGGACATATTAAATAATGTGGATAACCTGTTATTTGAATCCCCTGTTCTTAATTTTGTCAAATAGATACCTAGCGCACTTCTGGGTTCCTTGCATCTCACACTAAGAGAAGGTGTTTCGTCTAGTATAGCGTCAAACTGGTCTGGTTTCCGCCCTGTCCAAAAGTGCATCTCCTCTTCAGATAAGGCACCTCTTACATTGAAATCTAACTTTATTCCATTTTGTACAGCTGTTCGCAACTGTGAGAGACATTGCACAATTGAGGCAAATCATCCCAAGCATTGCCCTGAAGGTGTTCTGCACAGACTCGAGCACTATCAGGAATGTATAACCAACTAGCTGCTCGTCCCGGCTTCGCACGGGTAGCACTATGTACGGCGCACTTACCTACCTACCCTACCTCCACTACTTACCCTACGTACCTACCCTACCTACATACATACCCTACCTGCCTACCAACCTACCTACCTACATACCTACCAACCTACCCTACTCTACTAAATTCACATTCATCAAATGCGTTAACTGTCCAAAGCGCGAAGTTAAAATAGTCGTTCAGTTTTCAGAAATTTACGATTTTCTACGCAATATCCTTAATTTCTTTTTCGGTATTATTCTTCTCCTGACAACAACGAACACAACAAAAGAAAAAATTGTGAAATCGGTCCAGCCGTTCACGCATGATGGCGATACCAAGGGAAATAGGGATTCTTTTTTATATATATAGATAGGTACGCACAATAAATATATGTCTTGATAGATGCTGGTATTCGGCATCGGGTTGCATGAACACAGTTGTTGAAGATACAATGTCTTGGTGTATTTGGTGCTCGCATATAACCTGGGACCTGAATCTCCCCATCATTAGGTCTTCTTTCGGGTGCAGCAGGTCTTCTTAAATCGTTTTCGATTCTCTGCCAACAACGGTGACACATACGCTGCGTATTGTTAAATGCCACCTGAAACCAACATGTAATAATATTAATTAGTTTTATATAAACTTATAGGTCTGGGAAGCGATTCCACTATTTGGTCATTACGTTTACAATGTTCATTCATTCATTGTAGCCACCTACATAAAGGCGTAAGCTTATTAAATAATATCAATATTACGTGCCTACATATATATATGTAGGCACGTAATATTGATATTATGTGTGTGGTCATTGGTCAACTAATGATAACTCCAAAACCGTAAATGTTCAATATGAGCGTTTGAAACTTAAAAAAAATATTACAAATCGGTTTGATTTGTTAACTTTTTCTTGAATTATACTGTTATGCTGTAGCAAATTAATACTAGATTGATTTATTTATGAAAATAGCCCGTTTAGTAAATAAAAAGTGACTTATTCACAGTTGATCAAATGTTCATACTAAACAATGTCAGGAGTTATCACTTTCATATCAATGATTAACTTACTACCTACTAAGAATAACAACAAAATAAAACATAATTGAAGTTTTTTTCATAAGTTTAATCTGAAAGTTTTATTATCTATTTATTTATTAAAACTTTTCACACTCAAAAAAGTACAAAGGCCTAACAACCCCCCCCCCCCGATAGGTTCCAAATCCTCACACAAATCATGGATGAACCATAAACCTTTCATAACAGTTAGTATTAAAAAAATATCGTATTGTAGTGTGAATTTAGTTTACATTGTAGCAACCAACCTAGCGTAGCCAAATTAGGTAGGTGCAATGTAAACTAAATAATTGAGTCGTATAGAAACAAAAACAGCAATCTGACATTTCACTAATTAGTGGTAAATAAAAAAAAACGTGTCATTCTTTATTAAAATTGATAAAGGAGGATGGCGAAGTTGCATGTACAATGGGACCCACTATTAGGAGACACGTACAGTATGGAAACTTATAACTAGTTGTAGAACTATATAAAAGTAGCAAAAAAGCAAATGGGCAGTAAGTCGTAGAGGCTGGGAAAAAAAAGATACTCGTATGCAATGTAAAAGATTATAACCTAAAACGCATCTAAATAGTGCTTATTTAATAATAAAATATATTTTTTATGTATTATGTAGTTTGAAAAAGGTGATCAAACAGAATAGACATATTTACCAACAATACCATCGTGTTTCTGCATCTCTCTGTCCAAATATAAGTAATTACCTAGGTACTCAAAATAAAAAATGTCTGGGAGCTAGGAACTATAGTGACTTGGTCAAAACGAGATACCTATGAAATTAATATTGTAAGCATATACTAGTTTGATATAGGATGAAACTATAATTATTACTGGAAAAAAACTAGGCTGAAAGAAGCATAAATATCTAGCAGATTACCTATGTATTTTTAAGGCTCCCATTGGCGCGACGTGTCTAGTTGCTTCTGAGATTCCTTCTAAAGTCAGGTTGCACGTGCGAGTAGCGTCGCGTCAGCGCGTGCTTTACATTATACCCACTTTTTGCCAGTTACATGATTGAATTGATTGATTAATAAACGGGGGGTGAGCCAACTGGCAATAACCGGGCACATATTCAGACTTCGGGCTGATACTGAGAATTTCAAATTGCCCGACTTGGGAATCGAACCCAGGACCCCACGTTCAGCAGTCGTGCTTACGATCACTAGACCAAAGAAGCGGTCGAAAACGAAGTGTAGGTACGAGGAATACATATCTAGCCATCCTACATAAATCACAAACATACTCGTAGGTCTCCTGGAACTCCCTCCACGAAAAGCAATTTAGCAAAGACGCGATTTTATACATTATTAAGAACTTTTATTTTTAAACAAGAGGCTTGTTGAATAAAACTATACATATTTAGAAAATCTTTATTTCGTTTATTTTCTTTTTTTATACAGGTTGTGATGAAAAATAGGATAAGGGCAGGAGGATGGATGATTATAATAAATACTGATTTGATACAGTAATTGTATCTTCGTTCTATCTTGTTACTGGTCCTTCCTAGATAACCTCTAAAACCTATCTAATTAAAAGATTATCTAAGAACGAAGCTGGTGCAGCAACATAGCTTTGGTGTCTGGCATAACCCATGTATCACAATATACACATTATATGAGAGCAGCAGCCTACTGTCCGTGTCCCTACGGGACAGTGGCAATAATATCCTAATATGGCACTTCGCCCCTCCAGCCTTCTATCAACTGCAATGTATGTAAAATAGGACTTACTTGCTATATGCCTCGATTTAATTCTGGCACGTATAATATATGGTTGACTGTTATTAAATATCCCTTCTAGAGGTGTGTTATCCCGGCAAACTTCTAAAGCATACATTCCGTGGGCTCTAAGGTTCTCCCCGACATATGATTTTGCTTGCTTTATTTGGTATGTACCCAGAGCGATTAGTTCTAGGTCATCTGTTGTCAATTCAGGGAATTCTATATTTGAATGTGTAACATATTGGAACATAGTATGTCTCATATTTAAATGATTATTTTGAACAATTTGAGCGAGTTCATTGTTTTCAAATATTTTTTCATCTATTGTCTGAATGACCTCATGGACATTTGTTCGTTCCCTGAATTGAACAGCAAAATGGTTCAATAAGGCAGCAGCAATTGCAAAATCTTGCACAATGTGAGGGCACTTTTTATTTAAATAATCTGCACGGAATATTTAAAAATCCCTACTGAACCTTCCATTAACAGCTTCAACCACCCATCTATTCATCGTCACACATTTCGAGATATTGGCTTGGAGAGTCGAAAGTTGTCTTTCCCCTGTCGAAATTGTTTCGGGCATATGTACTAAGAAACCTTTGGCTGCCATGTTGTCTGCACAGTCTCTAAACCCACGGTCTAAAATAAAAACATCATCTTCCCTAAACAAATCCGTAAATACACCTCGCTCTGACATAAGGTCATTCATGATTGAAGCATCATTTTTGGTGGCTGGATATGGACCCACTGCCTCAATGATGTAACCATCGCAGCAAACTATAAAAGGGTTTAACCAAATTATAATATTTATGAAGGGAATAAGTTTCTTTTTGAAATAAGTAGTTACTACTCTTCTTTTGAGTGCTTAAACATGTGCCATCAGCAATGGCAATTAAACGTTTTTCTTCGGTGGGCGCTTCAGGATTACCAAAAAGATGATCAGCAAGCAAAGAATTCCTGGCAACAAATTCTTCCCTGGGCTTGTGTGCCCATCCCAAAGGTCTATGCACATAGTCCTGGCAAAGAATTTCTCGTGCCTGCTGCATATATTCTTCAAGAGTTCGTCTGGGTATTTGAAATAATGCTGAGATTCTTTCATCACTATCTCCAGTCCGCATTTTACACAGAAATGCACTAAAACCGCTTTTTATTTTATGGTTGTTTAATCGCGGTACTTCTATTAATATCTCATTATATTCATCTTTTGTCCGTCCAAACCAGTACTTAAAAAGATGGTCATCAATATTTTCAGGATTCAGAAAATCTAATTTTGAATCATCTGCTAGTAAATACACAATTTCTTCTATATGTGCAGCACTAAATATTGATATAGCATTTTCACTAGCGTATAATTAATGAAATAAGTTAGCGCCTAAGTGAAAATTGCAAATTCTGGCATTTCTGGGTATATTTCTATATACCCAGAAATGCCAGAATTTGCAATTTTGAAATCCTTAATAATGTGTTTTCTAAGTCCATCAGGCACACGTCGTTTTTCGCTGTCATTACACTCCAAAAACAAGCAGCGACGTGCTGTATCAGCTGCTCTTCTTAATGTAGGCAACATAATTTGTTCAGCAGATGTTACCTGCAATGGAGGTCTGGTGATTGACGGACCAACCTCTTCAATTTCTGTTGTGTCAGCTGTGTAAGTTGTGGGCAATATTTGTTCAGTAGATGCTTCATTCAATGGATGTCCAGATGTTGACGGAATGACCTCTACAACTTGCTCTATCTGTTGCGAAGATATAGGCTGTGCACTACCGCCTACACTAGATGTGGAAGGTGCAACTGGGGCAGAACTTCTGTGAGAGCTATCAAACACTCTCTGTGCACGTAAATAGCAAGGCACACATATTTCATCATTGCTGGTTAACTAAAACAATAAAAATGAAACGTTTTAAAAAACAATTACAAAAATAATAAAAATACAGATCTATTAACCTTTCGTACGGCGAACGCGGATCAACGTATGGCTTTTTAATTGTGTCGTATTATAATATACGAGAGGTTAAGTACGCACATCATTGTTACTTAATCATTGTTTTTTTTTATTACAAACCTGGCGGGGTTTTATCCATTCAGACACAACATTTTCTATTTGAACTTCTCTCTCAGACATCTCTGGTCTGAAGGACCAGTCTGCTCCTGATTCTCAAAATAGATCTTCCACACCCAACACACACATTACGATGGCCAAGTTGCTGTGGGGTGTTATGTTCAGGATCTTCATTTTGGTTATGATTTACTAACTCCCAACAGGAATGACAAATAAAGTCGTCTCCAGTCACCTAAAAATACTTATGACCATGGTTTTAGAGTTGTCAAATACACCAAGTTAATGTTATAATCAAACTCAAACTCAAAGCATTTATTTCAATTAAACCATTTACAGGCACTTTTGAATTGTCAAATAGTCGGTCAGTTAGTCAGAAAGTTGAAGCTAGTTGCCCAGTTCCAAAACGTAGATCTTCATGGAGAAGAACGGGCAAGAAACTCCAAGGACAAAGCCGTACGGGCAGTGTTCCCATCATTGGTTGTACCTGAATTTGGACGAACTACGTCAACCAATAAGCCCATTTTTTGTCTGATTTCGTCTTGTATTCGGTTTTTTCTTTCTTCTACAATTCTAGCTTCTGGTGAATTTTTTGAAACTCGCCACTTTTGCACAGCAGTGTCATTTTTATAACCCAAATGTAACAAGAACTCAAAAAATCTTATCCACGCATGCAATGGGCTAAGTCCATGACGCAAAGCTTCCTGATTTACAGGTTTTTTAGATATTACATCTAAATTTTTGAATTCGCTACAAGTAGCTCCACAACATGCACACCGTAATTGTGAAGTTGTGTTTGTAATGGCATTAAACACCTTTCCATCTATGATGGTCAAGTATAGTTTTGGGTCTCCAATAACTGTTTTTCCCGAAGAGTTTTCAGCAAAAATCGGCGAAAGATTCTTTATTTCTTCTTCAACTCGGGTTTTTTCGTTTATGATTAGTTGTGTTGTTTCTGGCTTATATTGGATTCGTATTGGGCGACAAAACCTGAAAGATTGGGGATTCGGATTGGTCCATAATACATAACCGTCGTCAATTTTTATTCGTAAAGGTATGTATGTGGTTGCAAACAGGCAATGTTCATCATCGTTTGCATCACTGAAGCTTTGTTTGTAGGCAGATTGTCCAGTAGTTCCGTCAAAACCCCATGAAGCCTCGAATACGCAATGGAGTGTATCTATTCTTTTTTGTTTGCAGTACTCTGAAACTTGTTGGTCGCACACGTCAATAATTCGACGAAAAGTGTGCATGACTAAATCTGATAACGGTATTATTGCTTCCCGTTCTGATATTTGTATATCCACATCGGGATAACATAACTTTTTGACCATTTGAATTTTGTAGTAGGGAGGGTAAATATTAGACCCACGAGATTTGGCTCCTTCACGAATACTAATATAGTCGTCAACAGATAGTTTTCTATCTATAATTAAGCATAGAGCTTCAGTAGGAGTATAAGGTTCATCAGTTTTTTGACATGCCCTTATTAGTTTGGCAATTTTGGTAGACTCGGTAGGAGATTTTAGGCACTCTTGAACAACAAATTCAAAGTCACTAGCTGCAGCTTTTTCTCATTTGTTACCTGTTTCATCTACCACAACTTTTGAAAACACCTTGATCAGAGAGTCCAAAGGGTAGTTTTCTAGTTGTAGTTCCAAAGACTTTCTTATACGTCGCTGACTACGATCGCTAACATTATCATATTGGTTGGATCTAGAAGTTGAAGGAACATCTAATGACTGTCTAACTTCTGAGGCCGAAGGTATTATTTCTATTAAACTTGTTTCAGGTTCTTCTTCAAGATTCTCGCGTCTATTGTAGTTTATTTGTTCTAAAGTTTGGTGAAGTTGAAGAGTGGCTGTAGAAGAAAGCCATTTTTTATTTTTAGCTATAAAAGTTTTGCGATTCCTACTACTGGCTTTGTAAAGCTGTTCGCATTTGCAAATAAACCTGGTAGTATTTTTTTTAAATTTATGTCAAATTCTGTTTGTGTGTAATTAGGAATACGCTTAGGGTAAATTGCACTCAAAACTATTTTTGTTCTTTCGTTTTCAGGAATATCCAGAGGTCGCGATTTGGGTCCTTGCAAATGAGCTCTATTTTCTAATAACTTAAATAAGTCAAGATGCGTAAGTTTCTGAGGCATTATTGATAATTTAGCCACTTCTCGCGGATCGTCTTGAGGGTCAATATTCTCTCGCTCCAAGTCACTCGGTTGAAACCCGAAATGACAAGCCCCAGGAGAACGGGTCAATTCCTCCTCAGGGACAATATATGACTGGTCCGATTCCATGGTTTCCTATGAATTCCGTTTTCCGAATTCAGTAAAATGTTTAGTGGCTGCTCCCCTGCGTTACCGGGTAGGCTACCGTGCCACTATTAGATGTACGGGTACGACAAAACAACTCAAACATAAGCCCGAAGGCATCTCTATATGAAGCTACGTTCCATATTGATGTAATTATGTACATATGAATGGGAGTTTTAGCCAGTAAAAACTGTTACCGCCTTCACCACGTGGAGGTACTCCCAGCTTATGTTGTTAAAATTTATGTCTTTCACATTTTAGGAAAGTATAACTTTACAGATTATAATATAGGTCATATAATATCAATAAAATAGAAAAAAAAATATTCTATCGAATTGAAATATCCTTCTTTTTCGAAATCGGTTCAAAATGCTAAGGCTTTTGCGCGTGTGAATATTCATTTAAATGATCTAGTATAATTTAAATCAATCAAATGACGATTTTATTAATGATCAGAAAAAATAATCATATGGTTAAGAAGGTTAGTGACAACCCTAAACAAAATTTAAAAAAATTATAACTCATCACCCCTTTATTCTTTTGAGCTGATATTTTTTATTCAAATGTATTATTATGTTGTACATATTTTCCATTAAGAAGAAAATGCGGTAATTTAAAAAGAAACCGGCAAAAAAATATTTATGTTTTTGCTAAAAACATTGAATAACGTCTTATTTGTCCACGTTTCGAATCTAGTTTTTAGCAATATTATAGTTTTGTATTTTCTTAATGAGAAGATACTTAATTCATTCGTTACTGATGTACCTGAAAAAAGATATTGCATTTCTATGGTTTCTATGGGGTTTTCTCGATAATTGCTATGTAGCCAAAACTACTCAAAAAAAAATTGTCATTGTCTTTGATAAGCCTCCAAAATAGTAAAAGCTATCAAATAAACACATAAACTGGACCTGGCCACAAGTAAGCCAAAATTACATACTGTGCGACGCACCGTACTGACGCGGACGGCGCGGCGAGGTGACTGACCTCTAATTTTATAATTTCGTTCTATGCGAACTTACGGTAGGTAGGTACCTACTATCAGACATAGTTTTAATTCTTTTCTGTAGGTACTAGGTACGGGTACCTATTGTGTCTAACGTGGCATTAATAGGTATTATTTATTTATTGCAATATTACAGGAACAAGACAAAAACAAAACTTACCACAAAACCGGGTTAGCTCCGCGTGCACCAAGACAACATTGACTCCAATTTTCCCTTCATACTTATCGGGCTTAGGACCGTCAGAAATTCTAGCTGAAGTTAATTATTAAATTTGGTGAGTAAAGTAGGTACCTGCTTAGTTACTTTCTTACATCACAGTTCAGAATTTAGGTACAAATTGACAGCGAGTAAGTCAGGCGTATTTAAAAAATTGGAATCAGATTATTTACAACGATTAATTAGAATCAACTAGGTATTTACACAATAAATAACAGTATTTACACAATAAATAACAGTATTTACACTTCCTACGTGTATTGAAGTAATTGCTCAAAATGTTGTCCATTGACTTCAATACACAGACGGGCACGTCTTTGCAAGTTGCCTTTTAGTTTTCGCAAAATGTTGGTATCACTCCTCACTGTTTCGAACGCACTTTCAATTTTTTGTTTAAGCTGGTCCCTACTTGTGGCTTCATCAGTGAAGACCAGCCTTTTTAACTCCGACCACAAATAAAAGTCCAGTGGAGTTAAATCGGGGCTTCTGGCTGGCCACGCCAGAGGGCCACCTCTCCCGATCCACCTTTGACCAAATTGACTATTCAAGTACGTGCGTACTTGAGCCGCATAGTGTGCGGGGCAACCATTATGTTGGTAGTACAATTCCCGACGGTTAGATAAGGGAACGTCTAGCAATAGGTTTGGTATCACACTTGTGAGCATGTCCAAGTAGGTGGCACCATTTAAATTTCCGTCGATAAACAGTGGCCCAATTAACACGTCATTAATAATCCCGGCCCACACATTGACACTGAACCTTATTTGGTGAGAGTGTTGTTTAATAGCGTGTGGATTGTTAAACGCCCAATAATGTTCATTATGAATGTTAAACATTCCTACGCGCGTGAAGGTGGACTCGTCCGTCCACAGAATGTTCGCTCCTGGATTATCCAGCAGCCACGTACACAGAGCTATGCGTGCTTGGGGGTCAGCGTCATAAAGACCTTGCGTGCGACGGAAATGGTATGGATGTTTGCCCAATCGGTTCAGCAGGCTCCATACGTAAAATTGACTGACATTAAATCGCCTTGCTGCATCTCTAGTACTATTCCGTGGGTTGCGTTCGAAGTACTCGAGTATTTCTTCTTCGAATGCGACTGAGTACTGAGGACCAATACCACGTCCTTGGGCATGATTCGGCACTGTGAATTGGCCGTGGTCTAGTAGCCGCTGTGTAGCTGCCAGTATTGTAGCAGGTGTGGGAATCTGAGGGTTCAAGATCCCTCGCCGACGCAGCACTGCCAAATGTTCTGGTTGAGAGTACATGCGCCTAGCTTCCGCCAGATTGTCACCAGCAATTGCGTAAAACCGCACCATATCCAACCACTCCACATTCGAATAAGAACTCATTTTCACTAAAAAACGCGCGATGCGTGCCTGTGACGTAAGTGCATCGGACGCATACGTCGCTCGCTCGAGAGATTTCGGAAGACTGGCCAGCGCTTTGGCGACGCGGGCGGCCGCCGGCAGTCAACAACAAAAGAAATGGGCGGAGCGGTACTTCGCGCGAGTGCATGTCATTGGCTAATGATTTATTTGCATTTCGGCCCGCATTGGCCGGACATCCTTCTAGTCCACGTGGACTCCTCTTTGAATGCCATATCGCTACCGCAATGAGTACTTTGATATTACGGTTAATGTTTGAACACGTTTGAGCAACATATGACTAATTTGAGAACGCCTAGTTCAGTTTGTTTTAATAAAATATTTGATGCCATAGAAAGGTAGTAGACCATGGTCTGAACAACGTTTGTTCTAGCAAAACTGTGATTCAAATGTCACGGTGTATATAATACTATATAAATAAATACAAGAACAGATAAATATACTAAAACAAATAAGACAAACAATGGGAAAACATTACCGTTGTGATGATACTGCCAGCTTCTTGCGAATGTGCTCGCGAACTTTAACTTTAAAGGATAATCGGTTGGTTGCCATCCTGATTTCCTGGGGGAGCGCATTCCACAGGGAGATAGATTGAACGAAGAAGGAAGAGTGAATGAAGTCAGTGCGGTGAGTGGGATATTGAAGAAGACGATTGTGTGATGAACGTAGAGTTCTATTGTGGTTTGCGCAAATGTACTGAAAGTGGGGGGCTAGATAACTAGGGGAAGAGGGAGAGTCAAGAAATGAAAACAAGGTGGTCAGTGCCCTTTGCTCTCTGCGCTGCCGTATGGGCAACCACTTTAGAAGGGATCGATGCGCAGAGACGTGATCATATTTACGAAGATTGAAAACGAATCGAATGCAGTTATTGAGAAGACGGTCAAGTTTGTCGAGGAGATCTGCATTCAGGTCATAGTAGTACACATCACCATAATCGATGATAGGGAAAATTAAGGACTGCACATTGTCATTGCCTTTGTCTTGGTACTTGATGGTAATAAATTTTTTAGTCGGTACAGAGCTCGCAGCGTTCCAGTAACCTTCTGGCTGACCCTAGCGACTTGAGTACGCCAGTTCAGGGTACTATCGATGTGCAAGCCTAGGTTCTTCACGTCAGTGCTAAATGGAACGATCGTACCGTTGAAGAGAACTGGTGGCAAGGTTGACTCATCCACCTTACTAATACTACGAGGACTCCCAATTATGATTGCCTGACACTTATTAGGGTTTACTGCAACACCAAATCTATCAGCCCAAGTTTTTATTGCAGCTAAGTCCCTATTTAACCTGTCGATAGCGTCAGGTATTTCATCAACCTTCCCTTGACAGTACAACTGCAAGTCATCCGCATACAGATGATACGCACACTGAAGCTCGGAAGTTATAAGATTAATAAAAATAGAGAACAGAAGAGGAGAAAGAATACCGCCTTGGGGAACGCCTGCTTCCAAATCACACCAGCATGATGAAGAATCTCCAATATGAATGGACTGCTGACGCTCCTGAAGATAAGAGGAGAACCATTCCAGTGCTTCGGGAGAGACCATAACATAGGACAGAATAGCTAACAGAATGTCGTGACTGACGGTATTAAAGGCATTCGAAAAATCAACCAATACTAGAGCAGTAACTTTGGTGTCTTCTAGTCCTGCCCTCATATCGCCAGTCACTTTAAGGAGGGCGGAAACAGTGCTGTGTCCGGGCCTGAACCCAGATTGAAGAGGGCTAATTAAAGAGTTACGATGAACAAAATTGGAGAATTGTTTGTGGACACAGGCCTCGAGCACTTTAGATAGGAAGGGAAGTATAGAAATTGGACGGAAGTCGGTAGGAAGAGAGGGATTAGATACCTTAGGAAGTGGACGAACATAGGCTTTGCGCCACAGGGAAGGGAATACTCCGGTGTACAGGGAAAAATTTACAATATGGGTTATCGCGGGTAGGAGATGATCCAGAATAGTTATGATCATACCACGGGTGATATTGTCACATCCCACCGCTTTGGATTTAATGGAGAGAATGATCTTTCTGATCTCTCCCGGCTCAACTGGAATGAAACTGAAAGGGTTAATACAAGGACGCGTTAGACCAGATATTAAAGACAAAGTTTGTTGTTTGGTTAGACGATCCATGGTGGAAACAGAGGAGAAGTGACGGTTGAGATCGTCTAAGTCAATTGAAATAGGAAGGTCTAAATGTCGCGGTTTGCCGATACCAAGAGTTCCAAGAAATTTCCAAATATCGGCAGAAGAGGAAGTATTGATAGTATCAAGAATGTGGCGGCGTTTAGCGTTTCGTATCATCTGATTGCATGTATTCCTTGCAGTCTTAAAATTAGTCAGTCCAATATTGTCCAGTTCTCATCAGTCCGATCCCTTTTAAATTTACGGAAAGCACGGTCCCTATGTCGCATTGCCATCTGTATTCCTCTTGACATCCATGGTGCAGGTGGGCGTTTTAACTTTACTTTTTTGACAGGAGCATGGATGTTATAAAGACTTACTATAATATCATTGAAGATGGCAACCTTGTCTTCAACTGACGTGGCTTCCATCATAGGCTTCCAATCGACCACAGATGCATCCTCCGTGAGCTTCTCGATATTCATCCGTGCAAAACAACGCCTGTACAGAACCTTGGGTTTAGGTTTGGGAGGTTTCAGGATATATGAAAGGAAAATCATGTCGTGGTGAGAAAAGCCAGGAGCATCATGTTGACCATGGGAGGAAACGAGGGAAGGATTGGAGATGAGAATCAGATCGAGCCAAGTGTCATCGCCGACAGTGTTATAATGAGTAGGTTGGAGCGGCAACAGGTGCAGACTAGCTGACTCGATAAGATGGAGGAGCTTACGAGATCGAGGGGAGTTGTGGGCAAGGAGGTTTGTGTTGAAATCACCCATGATGATGTGATGTGCATACTCCGAACCCAAAGATTCAAGTACTGATTCGAATTCATGCTTTGGCTTTGGCTTGGGATCTCCTGAAGGTAGGCGTGGGCTGCTTGGAACTCACTCTTCCGACAATGGGGCTGTATTAAAGTCAGTCTCTCGCTACTGCATTCGTCCCTTATACTCAGGAACGCCACCGTGTTTCTGTAAACTATGGTTAAACCTAGTTATTCAACTAGCACACTACGGCTTGTCAAGTAGGTAGGTATAGATCCTTTGATTACAAATTTATTCTATTTATATAACTCCAATCCAATTTCATCTATTTTCATTCCAATTTCATTTATTTTAATAGTGCCTAATAAAATTTAATACAATCTCGTTGATAAATACAATTATTCTGCACTTACCATTGATCTCATATATGTCACCGAGCTTGCCATTTTCACCATCTAACACTTTCACAAACACTATTTACAAGAACCATAGCTACACAATCACCGAATGCATCCTTTGTTTTTACATATTATGCATTGCATCATATCACTAATTACTTAATGCGCCATGTTATAATTATTACGTAACGTTCCACTACATAACCAATATGTCAAAACTTGACGTTTTGACATATTGGTTATGTCAACACATAGTTTTTATGACAGCTGCGCGCACAGACTGCATTAAGACCGCGGCGCGTGAGTCACCGACGGTATGAAATGTTACCATTTTAAATATTATATTTTATATAAACATTTATAACTAAGTATTGTATTTATTCATTTTATTTTTGTCTTATTTTGTTATTTCACTATATGCTGCACCGGTTGACGTCATCACGTCAACGCCGGCTGTCGCTGAAAACCAGCGTTGGGGCCCTGTCTCGCATAGGGTCGCAGCATTAAGCTGAGCGATGGCCGTTTTGCGTGGATGTGACGCATATTTTCCCCCAAATTGTTTATTTTTGTGTTTTGTTCTTTCTTTGCGTCATGTGTACCGCAAATAAACGTATTTTCTTTCTTTCTTTCTTTCTATTCAGTGAAGTAATCAACAGAAGGAGGACAATAGACAACACCAATAATGGTTTTGGCTTCTTTGACACACACTTCAAGGAAAATAAACTCGGCAGAAGCAGAATAAGGTGAAGAGGAAGTAGCAAGTATTTTGTAAGGAAAGTCACTGCGAAGGTATATGGCTACACCACCCCCTCCTTTACCAATCCGGTCATTCCGTATAAGAACGAAACCAGTAAGAGGGTAAGTGGTGGATAGGAGATGCGGTTTGAGCCAAGTTTAGTTTTTTTTACAGACCCATCTAGCGGCAACTAAGGAACTAGTTATCGGTTTCATAGTTAATGAATGATGTGTTGCGTATTCAGAAACGCAGTGACAGTTAACCGACGTTTATCTTTAGTTTAACTTTAATGAATCAATAGTTAGTGAGAGTTTAACTAGGGACTTCAGAAACCGGGCAAATGTCAGCCGCGCGCTATAAAAGTTACGATGCCTGCCGAGGTATTCTGAAAAAATCTCACCGTGAGAACTAAGGCGATGTGAGCTGTCAATAGAGTCAATCTATAGCATTACGTGAAATGACAACTCGCTTCACGAAAACTTCACCTAAGTTTTCACGGTGAGATTTTTACAGAATAGACTAGCAGGTTTGCGTACTTACTCAAAGAATAATATTTAACTTCCGCGCCGTTTTGCATCACCCACCGTTGCCATACCATCTCGAATGCCGCAGTCGCGATCTCGCTCTAACACTATAGCGATAAGCAGGACGCGAGATCGCATCGATGAATGAAGACGTCAATTCTGTGGCTCATTGCATAGCTTTCTCGCTCGCACAAGCTGGCTTCTTATGAGGCTTCTGGACCTCTCATGTTTCACATAGAAATTGTTGTTAGTATGTACTTATTTCGCAAAATGTTCTAATTTTTAAGCCCGGCTTTTGATTTTTTTATGAATGGAACGAATCGTGTGTTTGATAAAGAATAGTAGGAGTAAAGCAAGTATGTCGTTACAAGACGCTGCGCACTGCGTGAATTTCTATAGAATGATACAACTTCAATCAAATTTGTTTTGAGCGGCTACTGGCACTTTTTTTGTTTTGTCAATTTAAGTGTTGTGATTAGTTTTTGGGCGTTTTTCAAAACAGATGTACACGTGACGAACCGGAACAGATTTTTGTGTTATAGAAATTTTACAGTAAATTTTTATCGCATTTGATAAAATATATTCATAAATAAGTTGAAAATAAAAAAATACAGTAGTATTATGAAAAACAACGCGATGATCTAAGTTTTTATGGAAGAGTTAACAGGAACTTGCTCCGGTTCGTCACAAATGAAAAATGTAAATAAAATAAAAAATATGAGTTGCTCTGTCAATTTGTTTTTATTATATATTAAATTACCTCCATAACTTTGAATAAAAATATCAAAACATAAATAAATCACTATAATCATCGCTTAGCAATAATTTTTCTTTCGAGATCGTCACATTTGGAACTTTTGACCACTAAAACATTACATTTCTACCGTCTACTTAAAATTAAATTGAACGAGATTACTAATAATATAAATAGCAAACTCAGGGTTAACTACAATTACATAAATATTATCAAATAACTAATTATTTCTTAAATAGAATCAGTTTTTGTCTCGGTAAAAATATGAGACAGTGACTATCTGGAATTCTAAGTGACTACCTGGAAAAAATTAAGCAAAGTTTACACAGTAATATTTGGTCGAACATGTTAATTTTAATAGTTTTTTTTAAATTAATAATATAAAGTAAAAACAGGTTATTACCAAACCAGTTTTAACTTTATCTTGAGGTACACAGTTACATATTTTGAATACAAGTTTTATATATATATATATATTTTTTTTTTTAACTTATTTTTAAATAATACTTATATCCATTCGAAATAGTAATTGCTCTCACAACTAACCAATCAAAATTAAATTGATGCAAAGAAAATCATTCAGTTGTTAATAAAATTACTCAGTTATATTTATTATTATAAGAAGTAAATAAAGAAACATTATTCATTATTGAAATTAGGTTTTGTTAATTGCTATTTGGAACGTATTAAGTTACGTAGTATCGCTTAAGGTTCTAAAAAGTCTTCGAAACATCGGTCGCAAATATAGTCAATAGCTGGTTGGTCGCAGCATGATCTGCATACCCAGTTTTTACAAGCAATACAACGCGTCATGTCGGTAATCACATATAGTTTACGCAGTTTACACATATGGCATGTAAAGTTTCTATTTATTATAGTTTTTAGTGACCTTGACCTGTATTTTTCTGCTTTTATTGGTAAAAGTACTTTTAGCTTTTTCTTTGATGGACCTTGATCTGTCGCGAATGTATTATTCTTTCTTTTATTCTTATTTTCATTCTCTTTTTCTTCTGTCAAAATGCCTACGTCGTCTTTTGTCAAACAGTCTATGGTATCTAAAACTAAATAAAATCCCGGTTGAGGATATTCTATGATATTGTCAAAAACGTCTACATCCAGAATATCATCAACTTTCAAGTTCAGTTCCGTAACGGAATCAGTCTGATTAGCTTTCTGACTGGGCAAAACGGTGAGGTCAACAACATTAAGGTCACTCTGGTCAGTTTTACTGCAGGGCGCAATATCAGTAACGGTGGCGATTCCTCCACCATTTTCATCGCGAGGCACATTTTCGAGATCAATGATCGACACTGTTTGATCGTCGCGGTTACTCTGATCGTTTTCAGCAATAGAAGCAGTGTTTTGATTGATATCCAAAAATACTTGAGTATCATGATGGTCAGGTTTATTGCAAAGACCAAAGTCATTTACGAAGTCCATTGTAACGCCACGGTTTTTATTGCAAGGCGCCATATCGAGTCTAACAACAGAGACAGTTCGACTGCCACATTGACTTCGGTCAGAATCAAATGAATGAGTTTCAGGATTCAGACAAGTGCAAAGCCCGCGTTTATCGCCACAGAAGCAGCTTAATTGCCGATGCATAATTTGACCGGCATCGACAGATATGACCTGGTGGAGTTTCATGGTCTGCGGGACAACTTTAAGATTTGCTGGAATGATTTTATTCATATTCTCGATATCACTATCAGAGACTTTGAAACATTTAACAGATTTCATACTGGTTGATAAATGTTGATACGCATCATCTGCATCAATCACATCATGCCCATAAGTCACACGTCTATCTAACTGTCTTTTAACTGCACCCCCAATGCCATCTGCGACACCCTTACCATGCCCACTTTCCGAAAATGACCAGGTAATATATTTAAAGGGGGATGCCAGGCAGCCATAGTGATTTAGGCCTTGAGTGCCCACATGTAAGACCGAATGTTAATGTTAGTATGCACCACAAATCATCTTTTGATAAAAGAAAATAATTGAAAAATACTTGGAGATTCCAAATTATAAGGTTTTTTTAATGCGCCATACAAAAATATAGTATTTAAGATTTTAGATGGTTGAAAATAAAACGCAATATTAATAGAACACATTTTATTCATCCAACGTATCATCATATACCACTTAAACCTCATCCAAAAATTGAGCAGGAGGTCTATCTATCTACAGAGGATATCTTAATATTAGATTTATGCCGTGCCCACCCCAAATACCATATCACTGTCATGACATGGGCACAGCATCCAACAGTACGACGCCCAACAATACAGTTACAGCAATACTGCTTTATCGCCTCACGACCTGCTTCGGTATTATTAATTAATATATACACGACGTATATTTTGCGACTGATATTGCCGACTTGCAATTCTTGCTCTAATCAAATAGCAATTTGACCCAAATAGGAGTTCTTCCATTGTTCTATTCCTCGAGTCTCTAGATATTTCTATACAGTAAGATCCATTAAATCGTATGTGCTCTCCATAGTAAGAGCGGGCTTGTTTCAGCTGATATATTCCACAGGCAATCAATATTAGCTCACTGTAACTTAATCTTGGGAAGTCTCTTATATTTTCCCTGTCTACATTTATGTTGTGAAAATCTGCCCTAGTTCTTTTTTTGAGATTATGGTCCCTAACATATTCCGAGAGATCATTGTTTTTATTCATATTTCTATTAATGACTTGGATTATTTCAGGAGCATCATCCCTATCCCTTAATTTGGTGTGGTATTTATTTATAAGAGCAGCAGCCACAGAGAAATCTATCATAAGATGCTTGGAAGCCCTATTAAAAAAGTTTTTACTCAATATTTTAAACTTGGTTTTAAAAATACCGTTCACCACCTCCACAACCCAACGACATAATGTAACGGCTCTGGATTTGTTGGCTTGACTTGTAGTCAGTTGTGGCTCATTATCTTCTGGGGATAACGGTACATGTACATTATAGCCACAACTTCATAGTAGTGGTAATGAGTCCCTGAAACCTCTATCCAAAATAAACACATCTCCTGTTTGGAAAAATTTACGGCATGGACTGTTTTCATATCGAAACTCTTGTTTTATAATATCTGCATCTGTGGTTGTAGCAGGATAGGGCCCCAGTACATCAAGTTACATCAGTGCATACAAATAAAAATGGCTTAACAAGATTACGGTATTTATGTAACGAATATGTTTTTTTCTGGTACAAGTAATTAGAACTCTTTTCTATATATATGTATGTACCATCAGCAATTATAATTGGTGTTCTCTCAGGCCCTCCATATAAAGAATTAGGAATCAGCAGATTCCTTTGCGCAACTTCTGCTCTTGTTATATGATTCAAACCAAGATTACTTGGTACAAAATCTTGATGCAATACTTCTCTGGCCACGTTCATTAGACCTTCTAATGTACTCCTTGGGACTTGCAATAAAGATGAAATTCGCTCATTACTATCACCTGTCCGTAATTTCATTAAATATGCTGCTAGTGCAAAAGCTCCCCTATGTCTATTAGATAGTCTAGGAACTTCTAAAAGCATTTGCTTAAATTGTTCCTTTGAAAACCCCAAGTAATAATGAACAATATGCTCTGGCATAGTTAATATATTATCAAAATCTAAATGCATAAGCATATTATCTTTTAATAAAGAAATTAATTCCTCCATATGCTCACCACTGAATGTCCTGATAGGAGTGTTAATAGAATCTAGAAGTAAATCCCATGAATTGCTTCTCAAGTGATACAAACATATTCTACAATTTGGAGGCACATAATAATTGTAGTCACAAAGTAAACTTACTCGCAATGTCGATGGTACTAAAAGTCGGTCAGACTGGTTACATCCAGGAAAGAAACATTGGCGTTGTGTGTCAGGAGCTCTAATATAGTTAGGCAACTGCATGCTATGAGATGTATTTTGTACATCACTTTGTGTTTGAGAAGAGTCTGTGTCCAATGACGGGACGCTTGATGCTGCTGCTTCCCGTTCTGATGTTAAGCGTGAAACTGCTCTTTCCGTCCTTCGCCAACAGGTATGACACAGATAGGTGGATCTTGACAACTGTAAAAAAAAAAACTGATATAATATTAACAATTTCACATGTCACAGCAATTGGTGTACTGCTAATCTTACTGAATTAAATAGAATTCAACAATAGTATAGTTTGTTATCTAACCTGACGTGGTGCTATTTGACGTGCAATCACATTTCTCATTTGTTCACCCCGCGGTGTGTCAATTTTCAGCAAATGTGACCTTTGTCTTAATAGAGAGGTGACGGAGATTCCGGTACTGTCATATTCTAGGGACAACAATAAAATTGTATTATGAGCTATTTTAAGCACATATTCGAAATAAAGGACAAAGTTTTATTTATGAGTTCAAATTACGTCTACAGACCCTAAAGCAGTGACGCCATTTAATTTATATAATCTTACCTGAGACTTCAAAGTTGCAAACATACTGGTGGGACATGAATATTTTACACTTTTTTGTTTTTAGATTTATGATATTATAATATCAGTGATATTTGGGTTGCATATTATAGTCAATTTTAAAACTTAAATATGATACCTACAATTAAATAAATATGCAGTTTATTTGAGTGCGGTGCATACAAAAATTATAAAAAATTGCTAAAGTCTAGGACACCTCAAATTAGCAAATGTACATCTGTTTTGGTAAATATCAGAACGTTACTGACAGCTGCTTATCATGGACTAGTCGCTTCAGTGCTTCGGTACGGAATTATATTTTGGGGGCAGTCAACTGACAGGGAACTTATATTTAAGATGCAAAAACGCTGTATAAGATCTATGTGTGGATTAAAGACTACTGATAGCTGTGTACCACCCTTTAAATCACTGAAAATACTAACACTACCAGCATTGTATATTTTAGAATCTGCAATATTTATAAAAAGCAACCCCCACTTATTCGAAAAAATGTCTGATAATAAAAGAAAGCCAATACTTGCTCAATATTTGTCACTGTTATGTAATATAAAATGCAAGACATCTTTAATGCAAAAGAGTTTTTTTGGCATTGCGCCAAAGATCTATAATAAAATACCAGACAATATTAAAAATATGCCTCAAGTAAAGTTCAAAAAAGCTCTCACATTATTGCTAATTGACAAATGTTATTATAAAATTGAAGACTTTTTAAATGATAATGTTAATTAATATTGAAATTTAGTGTAAACCAACTATTTAATTAATTATGTAAATTGTTCTTTTTTTTCTTTTATAGTTGATAATTGACTACGCATGTTTCCTCTAAAAATATTTGTATGTCAAAATTGACAAGACATAGCGCACTATTTAGTTCTTAAGATCCATCTATCATAAAACCTATGTTTCACAAATAAATTGATTTGAAAAACGCCCTTATTCCTTGTTAAGGACTAAAGTGTGTGCAATCCTTACTCTGAAAGGTACTTTGAGTTTTACAAGACAATCTGTGGTATTATGATAGTAAAAATAACCTGCTTACTAATATTATATTTGTATGCCGATTATTGGCCGAACATACAGATCAGCTAATATGTATAAATAACACGTTTTTGTACTTATGTTCACAAATAAAGATTGATTAGATTTTTGATTTGGTAAAGAAGCGAAGAATGAAGAGTTACGGGCGTTCACATTGTGAGTAATTATAAATATTATCAACATCGTAAACAATGTGTAGTTGGAAATTACAAATTAATCAATTATTTGTGCGCCATCTAGTACCCGGATTAATTATAATATTTTGCTCATAGCGACTGTTACGACTTCGCGAGCGAGTGTAATATGAATTTACTCGAAGAGCTCTGTTGTGCCAATAATGATAAAATGGTTTTTTTTGTCTCGGCTTGCCCTAATTTTGACCCCTAGGCACGCCACCGCCTAGGATGTAGCGTTGTGAGGGTCCTCAGCTGCAAGTAGTCGAGTGATAAAATATCGAATTTAGTAATTTTCATGTCACAACACTAAAAACGGGGAACGTCACTGGCTTACCGGTGACGTTCTGTCATTTCGTTTCCGCTTGCAGAGCTGATGAGATATATCCTCTGACCCTCAGGATTCTATGTGCCCCGACCTAGGGTGAGTTCAATACTCAATACTCAATTCTTTATTGCATTCCACAATGTAGGCTTAGGTGGTAAACATTTATTTGGTAGGTAACAATCGTGGACCCTGTCGGGCACAGCAAAAGATATAATAAATAAATATGGAGAGGACTTATCATTATTACAATACAACTTAGCTTGGTGATTATACCAGATCCTTAGCGCTGGATGATCTATATTGATTAATAAACTATTTAACCCGTATCTCTCTTCTCTCTAACTGACTTATTAATGCGACAACTATCCGCTACACTCCACAAATGGCCGTACGCATGCACTCAGATCGCAGACTGACTGCAGACTGACTGGCTTGGCTTCAGTTTCACGCATGATGCGTTTTACGGTGAAGCGAGTGGGGAGGCGGGGGTTTGAGACACCAGCCGCGCGCTCGCATCGACCGAGGAGAATAAACAGCACAAGAGGTGTAGTTAGGTACTACTTATTTATTCGTATCGTACTACTCGTATTATGTATTCTGTGCTACAATAATTACGTTAGTTGTAATTGTTGGTGTTGTAATACTTTTTAACCGACTTCAAAAAAGAAGAAGGTCTAGGTTTTTATGTATGTTCCCCAATTACTCGAAGACGGCTGGACCGATTTGGAAACATTTTTAAAAGCTTTTTTTTAAATATATTTTAAAACTTTTTACTTTTTCCTTTAATCTGTTTAATCAAATCTTTTTGTCCTCAAGTTTTATTACATCCTCTTTGGTGTAGTGACTACTCGACTAGCTTTGTGAGGAGGTCAAGGGTTTGATTCCCAGCGGGGTCCAAATTAGGGTAACTAAACATGGTGAAAAAAAGCTTTTTGACAAAAAATAAGTATTTTTTGTCAAAAACCTTTTTTTCGACAAAAAATACCGACGTTAAAAAATAATAATAATAATAAACGTTACAAATAATGACTTTGGAGTCGGTACCACTTTGAGCAGTAGACTCTCATATTTGGTACCACCAGCACAAAGTGGTACCGACTCCAGAGTAATTATTTTTAACGTTTTAGTGTTGAAGTCGGTAAGTATTTTTGCTAAAAAGCTTTTTGTATATTGAATATTAAATAATTATCTGAATTTTATGAGAGCTAAAAATAACAAATAATATACTGTGGGTTTTCATTACTTATGACTGAATCCTAATTGTTTGATTTACAGTACGAATGTGTGTGATTATAGAACAGTTATCGAAAAAAATTTGAGTGCAGGCCACTTTAAACCAGAGAACAACTTAATAAGTGGACACATAAGGTCTGTTAAGCAGACATAAGACGATAAGCCGCTGTGCAATCAGATTTTATTCAGAATGAGCGTCGCCATATCGAATAACATAACCTATATGATAATGATGTGGAATTTTATACTCAAATACTCAATTTTAATAACGTAATCAGTATAATTTTCATATAACAAGGTTATTTTTTAACCCTTAAACTGCATAAAACAAAAATAATATTTCGCATGTAAAACAAACCAATAGACGAAATGTTATTTATTTCTTCAAAACCCGCCTTAACAGGTAGCGCGTGAAAATTTTATAAGAAATGTATGTAGAAATACACAGTAAAGTTGCATGCGCATCTACAATTTCCTTCTTTAAGCATAAATAAGGGTAAAATTTACTTACGTTAGGTAATATAATTTGGCCATATTATGTTTCAATGTCGGTCACCATGCATGATACAACGCGTAGTTGGATTTGTCAATTTCAATCTTCTTGATAAAATATACTTTACTTGAAATAAGCTAAACGCTGTGTTTCATCTGAATATCTGAGCTTTGAAGGACTTAACTATAGTTCACTCGATCATCATTCATTCATCATCTGGCTAACAGAGCTGTAATACTTGTATAAAAGAACAAAATGCTTTTATGCAGAAGATACTCAGCTTGTCGTACAATTATTCAAAACTTATTCATCTGTTACGTTGCTATTACACAGCTATTAGCAGTATAATTTTGTGCCCAAATTGCTTGAATAACGTCTGAGTAAGCGCCAAATCAGCTAACTACGGTAGTCTTATTCAGCAATTAGTTTCTATGACTGCTGTTAAACAAAACTTTCTCAGAAGGTTTGTGCTGCTTGGGTGACTCTGATGCAAATATTTTTCAAAGCTGCTTTGTACCTGTGCGTTTACGGCAAGGACAACAAAAAGGTGTTATGGGAAAATCCAACCCCTTCATCTCCCCGATTTTGTCGTCTAATACCGTATAAACTGATATAACCAATGAAGAGATCAGTTATGTCAAAAATTCTGTTGATAATTTGGTTGCGACTGAGGTGGATATTGACGGAAAAAAGTTTTTGATTCATTCTCAATTTGTAATGACAATGGTTGACGGAAAAGTTTGCAATGCAGCTACTGGAACAACATCCACGAGTCGCTGCTATATTTGTGGAAACCTTCTAAAGAGTTTAATCTATATAAATCTGGAAAAAGGTAAGCCGTACGATGAAATTTAAATCGATGAGTCTATACCAGCATCGAAGGATATTTAAACGGATGAAATTATCGGGGATTTTCTTTCTTTCTTTCTTTCTTATGGTTAACGATGAAGAACAGAAATATAAGATAGATTTTCTTAGAAAAAAAAAAACTGTATGAAATAAACACCTGATAACACTTAAAAAAGCCTATAATGATTATGTAAGAGTTTCAAGGGTATTCATAAAATAAAATAAAATACGTGTGGCACTCGAGGACTGCCGCGGTAAAGCTATTGCATAGCATATATTCAAAAATAAGAAGATAATATTGTTGATTTAAAATATTTTTTTTAAAAAATACCCCTATACCCCCCCCCTAAATCGCAGAATTTACACAACCGTCAATGACGTCTGCCCTCACGCGTCTGCCCGCGTTCGGGTCGCGCACTCGGCGATCGCGCGTCATTGCCTAACCCGCCCCTCCACCCTCGTTCTGCGCGCCCGCCGTCGACTCATCGCAGGTCATTCTTATCGTTCTAACTTTTAAAATATTAGTCCAAATTACTTAGTGTAAAAGACAAATTTTATCTACATTAAATACCGAAAGCGATGAAGGTATTTATTTTGATACGAATTAACTAAATACTCTAAAATATGCAACTTAAAAAAAGTATTCAATTTAAATGTATTTATAGCTCACTATTTTGGCTATAATGGCTTCCACATAAAAGGTAGATATATGCTGTCGCGGACTTTTATTTAGAACTCTTTAAGACAAACAACCCCACAATACATTATTTTCATGTAACTCCAGCGGTTTAGGCAGCGCACGCAAAGATAGATCTCAGAGGGCAGGATTTTTTCCGACTTACTGGATACTTATCGTTATATTATGGCTAAATCACATAAAATCTTTATAAATTGTAGCCTATGTGTTATTCTGATATATAAGCCACATTACTGTAAAGTTTCATTAAAATCCGTTCGGTAGTTTTTGCGTGAAAGAGTAACAAACATCCATCCATCCATCCTCACAAACTTTCGCGTCAGGTTTTTTTCGTTACGGAATTTCTACATTCGGTCGCCGCGCTCAGAGTCTCCGATAAAAGCTATGCAATAGCTTAAAATTGTTAATGTTTGTTACAGATTTTGAGGCAGAGTATTTATGTTTGTTTATTTATTCGATTGCTTGGACTTAATTATTCACAATAATAAGGATTTTTATGTATTATTAAATAAACAAAAATTGTGTTCATTTACTGATTTTATTTAGTTCATTTACTAGAAAATTTCGTTCATTCACTGAGGTTTTAGGGTATTTTTCAATTTATTGCTAAATATCTAAGGAATTATACAGGTTATGTCGTAAAACCAATTTATAAAATATTTTTGAATATAATCTTATTACCAAAATATAGCTTTGCACTGTATCCGTTAGAGGCACATACTGTAATAATTTTTTGAAGTTAGATGATCGCTTAAATGTTCATTCACTGGAGCACTTACCCTAGTCACAACTGCACGCGTAGCATGACAACCATAGAAACGGGTTTTGTCGACGGAAGAATCGACAAAATGACAGATTGTAGAAATATTTCTACCGCTCTAAGCATGGCGATCTTAAAACTGAAGAGAAGAAATGTTTCTATTCTTCAGTCGACAAAAGTCTACAATGTCAAGCATGACGATAAATTTTTCTCTACTTTTGACATTTGAGGGTAGAAACATTTCTTCTCAACAAGTGTCAAATAGTCTACATCACATTAGACCTAGACAAGACTAAGAAAGAAGAATATTCTTTGTTTAATTGATTTTAAATACATAAATATACGTGATATTGGCAAAATTGTGGTGACTCTTCCACAAAATTCTTTAATCAAGAGTTACATTTATTTTTATAACATGTCGGGGGGCTACCGTCGCCATCGTCTCAGTTTTTTTGCCGAGAAGAACGAAAGGAAGGCCGAAAGGAACGCTGTACGTGCATTGACCGGGGCTCTCGATCTTCCCGAAAACGAGTTTTTAGAAAACTTCAAAGTTAGCAAAGAGATGGTGCAGTATTTGTGCCAGGAGCTGACCGAGGATCTGTCTCCTAGTACATCTCAGGGTCTGCCTGTTCTTGTTAAAGTAAGTTCAATGTGTATAAAGGTTAGGTACGCCTTCCAACTGCTTCTAAAAATAATACACGAGACCTTATTACCTAACGTGGATCTAACAATGCCTAATCATTTGCAGGTTCTTTGTTCGCTGAAAGTTCTGTTGACAGGACACTACCAAAGAGGTGTTGGTCAAGAGCAAAATATATCAATTGGCCAAACTACTGTCAGCAAATTTCTGAAACAATTTGTTGTTGCAGTAAATACAAGGTCAGTTATCTGCCCTCTCAAATTACAAAAGTTAGAGCGGCCTATAAAAGGCTTGTGTTAGCTATTTAGTTGGATAGATGTCTTACTATTGTATTTAATTAATTTTTATTATTTCAGACTAAAACCGCAATGGATTCTGTTCCCAAACACCGAGGCAGGAAGGCAAACTGTAGCATCTACCACGACAGCTACCAACGAAAATTTGAACTTCCAGATATATTGGGAGCCATTGACTGCACTCACATACAGTTATTTCCTCCACCAAAATCACAACAAGCACAATACAGGAACAGACATGGCGTTACCTCCATCAATGTTCAGTTGGTAAGACAGTAGTAACCATAAAATGGGTCATGTACCTACCTATTTTGTAGTAAGAAATTAATACACAAAATTAACCTAATTAATACAAACTTGTATTTCAGATTGCAGATGCTGAGTGCAAAATTCTTAATGTTAATGCAAATTTTCGAGGCAGGGTCCATGACCAATTCATTTTTAATGGTTCTGTTGTTAAGACAGAACCATTAACTACGGAGGCTACACGAATCCAGAATTGGCCAATATTATTTACTAGGTAAGACATTCTATTACACAAGTAATCAAAAACTAACTATGTGGAAAATATCATCACATTTGATTGTGACATGGTAGTTTTTTTAGACCTATTCTTAAATGAAATATTTTAGTTAATATTGCTGTCCTATTCATCATTTGAAATAATAAACAGTAATTATGTAGGTACATAGTTTTATTAAATAAACAATCTTACAATGATAATTAACACGTTGGCGGACAGTACTATCTCACTGGTTGCAGCTACTGAGACACTACTTATTTTCATACATTGCCCACGGGCGTAGTGTCACAACGCATGATTAAAAAACCATATGATATGACAGAACGGATATAGGCGTAAACGTCGTAAGGCGTTCTGTCACATAGAGTATTTTTATTTGTAGGGATATGACAGTACGGTCTTAGGCGTATACGCTTATATCCGTAGTGTCATAAAATATGTCGCAAAATACTATGCGTTGTGCACTTACGTCTTCCGGCGTCAGTGTTGTGTGTGATAGAAAGGTAATAAAAAGTAGATTTAATTAGTCAAAACGTAGTTTTATTTAAGAAACAACATAATCACTTACAGTTACTTCTACGTAATTATTACAATGGCAAAAAACTTAAAGTAAACTAAACGCAGATGAAATCTTCTTAAAATTAACATTATTATAATTATAATCAGTCATAAACTTTGTACGGAAGGAACTGGATATCACAATCAGTTATATTCTAATCAGTTTTATTGTTATAATCTAATCAACTTATTAAACAATAAGATATAAAATTATAGTGATTAAAGATTTTGGCATCAGTACTATTTAAACAGTACTGATTCCGAAATCTTTATTCATCAGTCCTTATACTTTTATGGTAAATTTCGAAGCAAGATGGGCATAATGGAGGTTTATCTGGACACCCTTTACAGCGATAACTCGTTTCCCTTCGAATTTTGTTTTTGGTACAAACTTTGCACTTTAGGAAGGCAAACTTTTTCTTTATTCCAGGTCGAGACGGTACTTGCTCTGGCCAGTGACCACTCATTAAATTTTCAGTTACAGAAATGTTTTCCGGTTGAGGAGCAGATGAAGTACTGGGTCGGAAGCGCCTGTTATCATGAATGCTGTTTTTATTGATCATGTCTATTCCTTTTATTTTCAGGTTACTGATCCCAATCATTACCTTAATCAATTCCTCTCGGTAGTTTACGTAATGATATGAGTGGACATTGTTTTTCTTATATTTCTTGAATATGAAGTATGCATTCCACACCGCAATATCCAGAAAGTGAAAAAGTACCTTTTTATACCACCTTATCGTTTTCCGAGGGCATGAGTAGTAGGATACCATTTGATCGGACCTATCAATACCGGACATGTATCGGTTATAAAGTTCAACTTCTGCAGGTTTCAATCTGGTCTTGCCAAATCTATTTCTCACTTCCACAATCGAAGGATGTACCTTAGTGGTAATCATCAAGACTGGACGTTTGTCCTTCCACTTTGAAACATACACTTTGTCCTTGCGTGCCCACACGTGTTCACCTTTCTTCAGCTTTTTCTTTACAATGGTTTTAGGATTTTCTTTACGATTTGAACGCAAGGTACCAGTACAATGAGTTTTCAGGTCAACCAATTTCTGTGATAATTTCACAGAATTATAGAAATTGTCCATGAAAAGATGATGTCCGCGTAGCAAGTATGGACGCATTAACCTCATAACAAGTTTTTCTGTCTTAGACTCAGACTCACCCATGTTTGGTGTTGTCGCTTCCTTTCCCGAATACATCTTTACATTTAGCACATAGCCATCGTATGTAGTGAGCTCATAGAATTTGATGCCATAGCGAGCTTTTTTCGACTTGATGTATTGACGAAAGATCAATCGACCCCGAAACAGAAGAAGCGACTCATCCAGTGACAACTCTTCACCAGCATTGTAAATTTTACGAAAGTTTAGTGTCAACATATCAATGAATTTCACAATCTTATTTTCTCCCTTTGCATCTAATTCCGATGCACAGATGCAGCGCAAAATTTGCTCATATCGTCGTCCTGACATTATAAAGCTAAATATGGGATGATAATATAGTGCATCGGATAATGAAAAGAGACTTCTTTGTTTAGGACATTTTATGTGACCCTTGAGAAGAGTAATCCCAAGAAATTTCATCATTTCCTCACAGTTGGTTTCACGATATACTGTTTTGCGGCTATGTCTGGTATGAGGTCTATTTGTGTTGCATAGAGCGTTTCCATAATTGTTAGTACAGTTTACCAGATATTCTATGTAACTTTGTGGGAATACAAGATGGAAAAAGTCAATAACTTGGTTCATGCTATCAACATTCACGGTTACACCACATTGAGAGGTATCAAAATTAAAATCGGGTATATCAGTTACCGTTTCAGACCATAATTCCTCTATGACAGGTGTTTCTGATCTCTTAGGACTAACACTGACAGGGTTTAGCTGATTAGAGGGCTCTAGTGACGTGTTAGGGTATTCTTCGTCAATCGAAGGCAGACCAGTTATCAATGGAACAGGTTCTTGTATTAGGTCTACAGGGCAATCAGTATTTCGTGTGACCTCAATATTTTCACGATTTCCGTCGAGTTGAGTGGAGTCAGAACATGATGTTTTGTCAGCATCATCATCTGCATCACTAGACGAAGAGGATGTTGACTCACCAGATGATATAGCAGCTGTAATCTGTCGTGTGCGTCTTGTTTTTGAGGCCTGAGTTTCATCCTCTGAAGTCGTGGATTCGGCGCGGGATGGTTGATACTCATCGTCAGATCCATACTCGCCATCTTCAGCAAATGGGTCTTGACTCGATTCAGGGGTAGAAGCTGCATCAAATAGGTCCTGAAGTCGTTTTTGTTCTTTTTCGAACGAGTCTCGAGACGACATCTGCAAAAATATTCGTTACAAATTTAGTACAACAAAATCGTGTTCACAACAAACATTAGCAACGTAAATACGTTGTTTACATATGCAACTAGACTTGAATTACTATTTAGTATGCATAAAATAATAAAATTACATTGAAAACAAACAGTACTCACTTTCTAAATAACAATTGCGCGCGAAAACATGTAGCGACACGTAAGATCACCGAAGCGGCGCAGTACGCGACTGATCGTATGTAACTACGACGCCCACGAGCGTAGTGTGTGTAGGGAGGGGACTATAAAAATATGAATGTGTGCGTGGAAGTACTTTCTTTGACGAATTTTTGAAAACAGTGTAGTGACAGTACGAAAGTCGTAATTATACGTGTGGTGACAGTACAACATGCCGTTCTTTATGATATTATGGAAAATCGGTCGTCGTGTGGCGTACTGATTTGATGCAAGTAAAAACTCAGACGTCGACAGGCGTACTGTCGTATCACTTTTAGCTACCTAGACGCCTGTGGTCGTTACTGTCCGCCAACGTGTATAATGATTACAATGATATGAGATGAAAGATGATATGGATAGAAAAGAGATGACGGCAAATAGAGATTTATGGAAGAAGATCTGTTGCGCCGACCGCAAATAAGAAAATCAATTTTAACATATTAATATGGGCCCCAATTAATTTTTGGGGCCATATTAATATGTTTTGCCATTCGGGAACTATGTAATCTGAAACAAAATTAATTATTTATCATTGATTTTCAGGGGATTCAGGCTATGCTTTGGAGCCTTGGCTCATGACTCCAATGCGAAATGCTCAACATGGTACACCAGAGGAGAGGTACACCAAGTGGCATTGCCAAACACGCAATTTAATCGAACGTACCAATGGCTACCTCAAGGGGACCTTTCGGCCGGGGTTGCGGGTTTGTCTGAAAGGGATATCGCGACCCCGGCACACAGGCAACGGAAGGAACACGGGTGGGTTTTAGTCAGTAAAAGTCTGACACGCCCTCCCGCTCCGCCCAGAGCGGGAGAAGTTATTTGATAATTTCCCACCCTGAAAAAAAAAAAAGGGGACCTTTCGGTGTCTCGGCATTGACAGGAGCCTTCATTATGCTCCTGAGAAGGCATCGGCGCTGGTGTACGCTTGCTGCACATTATATAACATTATGCGACATTATCGGTATATATTTTTTCATTTTTATTGTACTGTGTAATAGTTTTAGGTACTTATACCAACTTAATCTAACCGTGGTGACTTTTTTTTAAGGGTGCCTATGCAAGAAACGGCTGTAACGGCAGACGAAATAATGCGAGACAACACCAACGAGCACCGAGGTAGCCTTCTACAAGTTGCAACTCATAGAAGAGCTAATATTTTACAAACTTATTTTATGTAAATATAAATTGTACCTCTGTAAATGGCTTTGTCTCATTTTCCTTTGTGATAATGTGTTTTTTTCTTTTAAACTATTGCCTATATCCTGAAACAAAAAATACCATATTTTAATTGTAACTAAAATGATAATATGAAGCAAAATATAATAGAGTTATACCTGTATCAACTGCACTATTGTGTTGTTTCAAGCATCACTACAACATTCACATACATATTTAATAATATGACAAAAAATACACTTACTTGTAGAACACATCTTGTCTCAGCATCTGAGACAAGAAAATCATTTCTCAAGCTCCGTGCACGCTGACCTCGTGCCGAAGCTTGTTGGGTTACAGTAGAAGGGACAGAGGGTGGCGCTATTGTAGGGACCGATGGTCCTGGGTTTGTTGAAGTGGAAGGTGTGGTTTCTAGAGGCATGGTAAAAGGGGAAGCTGGCGGTGATGTGGTTGTATAGTGGTGGTACAATCTGAAATAATAAATTACAAACATACATTAATTTAATGTCACTAATACTAATATAACATTTGATAGTCACTGCTTTTACCTCTCCTAGCTCTGTCTCCTGCTGACCTGCCATACCATAGGCACTCTCCGTGCCTATGACATTTAATATTTTAGTGCTGGTATTTGAGAGGCTGGGTATGCCTATGTTATGGCCTGTTTCAGCACGGGCTGAATTTACTCGTGCACCATCAGCCCGTGCCTTCTTTTTAAGATCCCTCCAAGTCTGAAATAATTAATAACATAAATATCATAGGTAGAGTAGGTTGTTTTATATTTTGTTGAAGTAGGGAGTAGATTACAAAATTATTAAGTAAATTAAATTACATACCGTCCGCCACTGTTCCACAGTCTTATTTGGCCCATATTCCTGCAGCATTTGCTGCAGACGGACCCATTCCTCATCTAGTCCTTCTCGCCCTAAAGGCCCCTTAAATACGCCATTGGCAAATTGGGTGTGGGTGGACATATAATCCACCAACATCTCTACTTGTCGGGTGGTACTTCGCACGCTGCAGAAAAATAATTTTTCGTAAGTGAATGAGGTAAAGGATACGATAGTAAAGGAAAAAAAAAGTATGACCAAGGTATCAAAGCAACGAGCTATCAGTGAAGGAAGCATTTCACTGTGTAGATATATCAAAAAAATCAGACGATGCCACAATCCTCCTAAAGTGTCCTCATATGCAATTTCGACTAATAGAGGACTACGTTCTCTTAATTTAATCACGCACAATGCTAATAATTGGTACTTAATATCATTTACTTACTTCTTTCTTGCTGCCATCGCCAAACTTTTCTAAAAACGAAACATTTAAAAATTGTAATTTAATTTTTTTTCCATATTGTGAAACATTTGCGTAACACAATGCGAAAATTAAGAAAACAAACTACATTTTTCCAATGTTTCATAATTTATTTACTTTGTTTGCATAGAATTCTCAAATTGTCAATCCGACAGCCGACACAATAAAAACAACGTTTCGTTATTGCTTTGAGTTACGTTCAAAAGGTTTTAAAATATGGCGTTGTGACACTTTTTTTTGATAAAGAAACGTAAATATTATCGTAGAGTTCATATCTCAACTACATCACTAGGTACCTCCCCGTTGCTATGGAAAGATTAAAAGTGTCTTTGTCTTCATAGAAACGCGAGTCTACGGGTCGCCCCGTGCTCGGGCAGAAGAGAAGTCGAGTTGGATAGAAAGAACTTTGTCTATTCTTGGTAGAATAGAGATAGAATTGGTCATGCTACGCGTGCTGGTCAGGAAGTTACTAGATTATGTCGACATATGTCGACGTGAAACCAGAAGTAGTTACAAAGTTACCGAATTCACAAAATGGTTTATTGCTTCCAGCGATTCTCAAACGTTTGGACAGGCCTGCATATTATCAAATTATGTTTAGTATAGTACTAACTAAAGAGGGCTCGTCTCACCTTATATCGGTTGTGCCTAGTACTGGGCAACAACAAAGACTCAGTCCTGTTTTGGCCAAGGATGAGAAAAAACTGCGACCTTGAACTATTAAGGAGAGATGAAAAAAGTGTGCCTTCGGAGAATTGGAGAAAATTAAAATGTGTCGTGAAACTACAAGGCATAGCTACTTTTGCTGAAGGAATTAGATTAGAGGAACTGTATTCATATTTTGAGGATACTGAAGATAAGGAGAGGTAAGTTTTAAAATAAAAACTACTTACAGACTAGTAAAGTGATAAATAATAATAATATAGCGTACGTAGAGATAGGTATTGCCAGTAATATAAAATGTAAATGTAATAGTAGTGTTACGAACAAAACAAAAATGAATGAATACGACTCAAATATATATTTCAATCACGCCAGTACCAGTTATAACACTATTGAGGATACCGAAGCGATTGAAACTGATGCTTCAAAAATAATAGCAACGAATGAGAATTTAACAACAATACCCGAAACTGAGAGTCAAACTAGTGAAACTTTAATCAGTTTGAGGTTGATTGAATTCAATCAAATCATAACAGAGAACAGTGGGTTACAAGCAGAAAACAAAATTCTCAAAGAATCTAATCTAAAGTTCCAAAATCGTAAGTGATTCCATTTGACGTACTACGCCGGTTTTTTTTGCTTGTACGTGCGTTTTGCAAATAATATGACTAGACTAGAAAAAATATATAAATATTAATATTTTTTCTAGTTAAAGAAGAAACCGACAGAGGCTTTAAAGCAATACAAGTACAACTGGACAAATTATATGATATTCTGAAACATAAACAATCTAATATTGAGACTGTTAGTGCTGCTGGTACTTTCGTATCAACAAAGTTTGATGAGGAACTAGCTCAGAGGAATATTGAATTTCCAATTAATTCTATAAAAAACTTAGAATTACTAGAAGATCAACTCATTGACACGGATTTCGAAAAAGTTTTGGTATGGATATTGTTATTTTAATACTATAAAATATTTATCACGGTTATAATGGGTATAATATTTGTTTTTATTAAAATTTCGGGTCAATTTTTTTTCTAGAATATGCGGTACGAGTGGAATGTTAAAAATATCAAAGATTGGATTACAGTTAACGAGATGTTTATTCACGGACGAACTCCTTAACCAGTTAACCTGGAAAGGAATTAAAGGCTGTACTAAAGTACCTTTTATGAACTACATCAAAACAAGAAATATGTTTTTTTAAATTATACATTTGGCTGACAACTGTTACGTAAGTGCGAACGAAATTCGTAAGTGCGAACAACTACTTATTTTCTTTTTATTTACATCTGCATTGAACATTGTTTGTGAAAGAGGTTCCACAATGTTTGTTAGGACTGTGTTTTGATATACGAGGGCACTGGTTTTCACTCCTTTTTCACAAAAAAACACCTCCGTTGGATCCAAATAGTATACGAGTACTTAACGCTAAAGCTCTTATAAATTCAGGCGTGCCCATTGTCCTTTTTTTTTTCAAAATTGCTGAAATAGCATTCTCTGCAACTCTTTGTTTTTTTTTTGGTGGTGTCTGAGGTAAATTACCCAAAATCTTCTCGATTTTTTGTTCCGTGACACTTTGCTCCTCGATAAGTTTTCGTATACATCCATAATACTAACTAATACTAACACATGTGCAATTGATTAATTTCTGAAAAATACCACTAATAATTAATACCACTTAGGTACCTAGACAATTTTTTATAAAGATCAGTCTTAGATTTTGTGTTCAGTACTCATAGAAAAAAATGTATAGTTGAGGTACTAATATTTTTGATTGTTACTTTGTTAATAATAATATTAAATGATGATGTTGACACCGAATTTGTTGATTTTATTTAATTACTGCTTAAATACTTTTCTGTACACTTTATGACTAAATAAATCGAAATCACAAGCATTCGAGCGTATGAGGCAGTGAAAATGTTTTTCGAAACAGCGTCTTTCGCGACTACTTCATTCGAGTCCATGAGCTTTCGAACCTGTGAGGCAGTGGAAAAATAATTCGCAACAGCGTGTGTCGCAACAGCGGCGTTCGAAACAACATAGGGGACCCGTTTCTTTCCCAGCCCTCGACTTAGGCATGGATATCTCCGTTTCCATCTACCAAATGTTCATTCAACCACATTTCGTGTTTTGACAAAACTCTATTACTTCTGCATTCCTTGTTGGTGTAATTATTGGAGTTAAAAGAAACCTAAGGCATGGATAGCCACAGTCTCCAAAAAGGTAGTCATTGTGTTGTTGCTGAATATACTGATTCCGTAAGGAACACATTTGAAAAATTCTGCTATCATGTGTACTGCCTGCCCAACGTGCCACAATGTCCATAAAATGGCCAAATGGACCAAAAACTGCCTGAAATAAATTAATGTTCTTTGTGTAGGTAGATATTTGAAAAGAATATTAATATGGGTAGGTAGGTACTCAGTATAAAGCTTACCTGGATATTTATAGAAAAATACGATTTGTTGTTTCTAAATGCTTCATGGTGTTCCACACCTTGAGTATTAACTTTTTTAATGTGTGTGCAGTCAATAGCACCATCTACACTTCTGAAACCAGGATATCCTTCGTACTGGCCCAGCTGCTGAAACTGCGCTCTTTGTGAGACCATATCTTGTGGATATATAATATATTGTCTGTGTTGAAGAGCTATAAGGCGAGAGATAGTTGCAACTATATCTGAAGCAGCAGGTTGGGAAACATTCAAAAGATAACCACACACTATCTGCATAAGATAAAAATAATTAAATGATTGATTCATATTGTTTGTACAACAATCCATTAACAGCATTTTAATGTAAGGGTGGAAAATACACTCACCTGAAATGAAGCCGTCGCATAAAATCGTAAACACACAAGAATTTGCAATTCTGGGGCTACGGGATGCCCACGGTTGTGTGGTTTTATTATCGTGGTAGATCATAGGTATAATTAAATGTTTCACCACATGTTGTGAAAATCTGTACCTCTTTTTAAAGATTTCACAATTATACGGGTCCTGTGTATCTCTTAAATATCTGAGAGGAACACTTTAGTGTTCCTCTCAGATATTTAAGCCTTCAGTTCAACCTTCTATTTAAATCATCGTTGAACAAATGATTGTAATGATCTACCTCTTCAAATATCGATACCTTTAGGCTCAAAGGGCGTATCCACCAAAACACGACTTTTCAGGAGAGCCATTAAACAGAAAAACAAAACAGTTTTCCGACATAACTTTTTTGTGCTTATAGCTATAAAAAAAAAAGCAAAAGACATAAGTTGTTAGAATTTGGAGATTAAGAACATCGTAGAATAATAATGTGAGTGGTTGACCAAAAAGGGACCTCAAGGGAAAATAATTGATTTCGAGTAAATCGCGTTTGAAATTTCGTGTAGAAACAAGTTTCGACTAGTGCGCGGGCGGGGGGCGCGGCATGTTTTATGTTAGTATGCGACTTCGTTAGTGAGTGTCGCGTGACACGTGTTTGCGGTTACTACGTTATTGGCGACTTATTTAGTGTCAGTTTCTTGTCTTTATGTGCGCAACTAATTGTGAGCTATGACTAAAGCCACGTCTGCTTTGTTAGAGGACGAATTACGTCAGTTGGACGATTATTATGGGATGACTAATAATAATAATAATAAAGTTTATTCAAAAAATAATGTAGTACAGTAAAAACATTTTTCGTAATTCTATGTAATAGTTCACAAGTGTTACATGCCTGAACTAGGACATCCTGTGTTTCAGGCGAGAAAAGGTAAAACATTATATCTAAATAATCACAGTAATCACATCATATACAAAAGGTAAATTAGTCAACTAATAGGTATGTAAAAGAGGTGTAAACAGTATAAAAATCTTACCTGCTAAAATCTTAGTATATTAATTTAAGCTAACTAATCATAATAAAAAGTGCAATTAATATTTATTTAAGTACAACTAATAACTTCTCTGTATCTTCATAGGACAAATTTTGTAATGTTTCCTTCAGAGTTTTCTTGCAATTTACAAAATTTTGGGAATAAATTTTTGCTTTTGCATTAAGTCTGGTCCCAGAAAAACAAAAAATTTGGCTGTAAAAGCATGTTTTGTGCTTTTTGTGGGACAAACTATATCTTTCCGTCTCTTTTTAATAAGTTCAGTGCTGAAGCGGAGGGCTGCGTGTTGTTTTAGTACAATGCTCATTATGAATAACTGCCTGACTGTTAGTACTTCACAATTTTTATAGAGCTGGTTAGTGGGAAAAAGGAAAGGGCGGCACGTAGACACCTTGAGAATCGCTCTTTGAGCTCTTTCGACTTGTATTAATAAAGTTTTACCTGCTCCACCCCATGAGGTAATGCAGTATGTCAAAATTGACTGACATAGAGCAAAGTAAACTTGCTTAATTATTTTTGGATCCGCATTATGTCGCAGCTGCTTAAATACAAATATGAGCTTACGAACTCTATTATTTAAGACTTCTATATGTTGTTTGAAAGTAAGGGTCTCGTCTAATATAACACCTAGGTATTTTATTTGGTTAGTCTTATTAATATTAGGACACTTTAACGGGCATTCTGCGGGGACTGTGCAACAATGAGCATATAGCGTCGAGGAGTAATCGGAAGTTGGTTTGCGCATGGAAAACTTTATATAGTTTGTTTTATCCGTATTTAGGGTTAATGTGTTATGTTGAAGCCATTTATTTACAATATTGAAGCCGTTTTGCGCAAGCTTGTGAACTTCATGTTCCGATTCAGCCGCAAAAAGAAGAGCAGTGTCATCAGCGTAAGATATTACTGTACCGTGCTGTAGTTTAAGATTACAAAGGTCGTTTATGTATATCAAAAACATAGTGGGTCCTAATACACTTCCTTGGGGAACACCAAAAGACGTGTTTTTTTGGTCTGCGCTGAGGACATTGCCAATCTTAACGCATTGAGTACGGTCTTCTAGGTAACTTTTGAAAAGTTTGAGCTGGATACCTCTTATACCTACTGTCTCAAGCTTGCGCAATAGAGTAGGGATACATACTGTGTCAAAAGCTTTGGCAAGGTCCAGGAAAATACCTACTGTATGGTTACCCTTGTCAAGTTTTTGTGCTAGAAAATCAGTTAGATGATGTACGGCATCGGCAGTTGAAATTTTAGGTCTAAAACCAAACTGTCGATCCGATAAAATTGATTTGTCCTCTAGGTATTTGAACAACCTTTTATTTATAATTTTTTCCAATATTTTGGACATACAAGGCAATAGAGAAATAGGTCTATAATTTGTTACTTGTTCTTTACTGCCTGATTTATGAACAGGGATGATAACTGCTTTTTTGAAACACTCAGGGAAAATGCCCAAGGATAAACACATACGAAAAATGTAAGTCAGTGGAGGTACTAAAATATTTCTGAAATGTTTAATAATTTTATTTGATATTTCATCCCAACCAACTGCGCATTCATCTCTCAATGACATGATTATATTTTCTACTTCTGTCTCATCAGTATCTAGTAAGGCAAAAGATGATAGAGTGGAGTTACCCGTGGTAGAAAAGTTCACTAAATAAGGAGATTGATCCCGGTTATTTTTTTCCGCCAGACACTTACCAACATTAACAAAGAAATTATTTGCTATGTTAGCAGACGTCAGCTGTGACGAGTGCGCTCGTAATAAACTTGAAGATGACTCATTTTGTTTTGAGGAAAAAGTTACATGTTTAATATATTTCCAGATCTTTTTACTATTTGTTCCAGCCTTATCCAGTGCAGTTTTATCGTAGTTGATTTTAACCTTTTTGAGAAGACTATTACAAAAATTACGATATCTTTTGTATGACAGTTGTAGGACTGTATTCTCTGGATGAGATTTACATTTCATGTGCAGTTTATCTCGGTGTTTCATACAGCGAATAAGACCTGGTGTGATCCAGGGTTTTATGTTGCAATTTTTGTTGCTCAACTGCGATACGACCGTATTTTTCTGAATTGCATGACGTACATTTTCTATAACATACATCATACAATACTGTGGGTCAGCAGAATTATAGACTGGATCGAAGTTGATGACGCGTAAATCTTCATCAAGTTTATTTATATTCAATTTCGAAACTACACGAGTGTTATGTTTAGGTAAATTACAATTTAGTGTTAGTAGGACAGCATTATGATCTGTTATTGTAGAGTTAATAACAAGTGCAAGTGAAGGGAAATTGGTTTTACGTATGATATGGTCCAAGCAAGAGCCACTATGATGTGTAGGAAAACAATGTGCTGGGAGCAAGCCATGATATGCGCATAAGTTGAGGTAGTCCTGAGCAGATGCGTCAGTACTTCCTGGAAGAATATTAATATTAATATCTCCAATTACTACCGTGTTTTTAAAAGGTGATAGGTTTTGCAAGACATCATTCAGAGTGTCAGTAAAATTTTTAGTATTTTTGAAAGAGGGGGGCCGATATAAAGGTACTATCGCAAAATCTGATCCAATTTTCACTACCAAACTGTTACAGTCTTGCATATTTGGTTCCTCAACAGAGACTTTCAGGTGATCTCTTACATAAACTATCACCCCATCATTTTGATTGTAATTCCTATCACTTTTGTACATCTTATACCCTGTGATCAGTGGTATATTATATTTCTTGGTAAGCCAGCATTCCGTTAAAACAATAATGTCACAGTTAATGTTTAGCCGTTGTTGAAAAACGCTGAAGTTGTCAAAATTCTTAAAAATACTGCGAATGTTTTGTGTTAGTATGGTTAATGGTGTTTTGTAGCCGGAAAGATATTGTTTGCAGCTTTCAACTTCACAAAGTCTAGACTCAGATACAGAAAAATTATCTAAATCATTAATTAAATTGTTTATCATAATAACAAAAAAAAAAAGAAAGAAATAAAACTTTACTATATAAACTAAGAAGATCTAAAATAAATAACTTATTGACGGCGCTCTTAGGCACCTTCATAATCTATTGAGTTTATGTACCTTTTTTCGGCCAACATTTTCGCCGGGCAGTCAGCTGCACCTGTGATGTGTTTGTCTGGCTTTTTGAAATGCAAGCAAGTAGCGCATTTTGGTTCATCTGACGTCTTTGGACATTCTTTGATTGAATGGCCTTGCTCACCACAGTGACCACAGGTGTAGGACGTCTGTCGACATGATTTGGCAGCGTGGCCATATTGCTGACACTTATAGCATCGTGTGACCAAAGTAAAATCTCTTACAGGGCATGATGACCAATTTATAAACACTCGTTCTTTTGATATTAGGGCTTTTCGTATGACTGGCGATACTTCTACAACATAGTTGCAATAGTCAGAGTCTCTCTTACCCGACTTATGACTTAACTTGATTGAGGCCAAAAACGTCTCAAGGCTGCAGTCCTGAAGCTTCTCGGCGAGATTTTGGTGGTACAAACATGTGAAAACCTCGTTTTCTGACATGGACGTCGGAACTCCTATTACTACAACCCTAGGCTTCCTTTTGTAAGGCTCGTCGACTGTTAGACCCGATTTTTTTAGCTGCTCCAATTGTCTCACCTTTTCGATGTCGTCTTTCGTCTCAGTGCTGATGATAACACCCCCGTTTTTGGTCTTGCGCAGGCCTCTTACATGCAGCTTCATCTGTCCGGGGCAAATGATTTTTTGGACGAGGGATTTCGTTTCGTCGCTGGATTTTAATTTATCTACTGGATAAATGGCCACAGAACTTACGTTTGTCTGCTGGATGTAATTGTTGGCTCCTTTTTTGACCATGTCAGCAAATGACGCGCCCAGGGCAGTTTTCGTTTTTTCTTCGACACTCAACTTGAGTTCCTTTAGTTGCTGTGAGAGGTCGAGTTGGGTTTCAAGAGCTTTGGCAATATTGTGGGATTCCAATCCTTTCGCTTTCATGTACTGGTACTGTACCGCCATTTGCGATGTGCTATGGCCGATCTTCCGGCATAGGGCATTGATGCGCATTTTGTGGTCCATATTCAGCTTGCCTTCCGCTGCGATAGTGCACACCTCCTGCAAGTTCTGGTCGATGGTCGTCATCCAGCTCTGAATTTCCGGTGTCGTCATAGCTTCAAGAGCTTCATTCGTTTGCTGCGGCGCTTGAGGGGGACGAGCGGGGCCGGTTACACCGCCAGGTGTAGGCGGCGGGGAACGGGCACACCTACTTCTAGGGCTGAAGGGACTATCCTCCATCGTAAAGTAGATTATTTACCTATGTATTAATCACTGATCATTTTTATAGGAAAACACATCAAATCTAATGTATGAGTCACTTTATTAACAGCAAATTTAATAAAAACTAGGTCACGATTTCGCAAGTAATTATTTGTTTATACTAATATTGTTCGATACGTCTGTTCACTACGACCGTTTCAATCAATTTATCTGACTGAAAATGATGAGTTGGAATAGCACGACCTTGAAGTGGAAATTTTAGATTTCGATGCAATAAGTTTGGAGGACATGTATACTGGTGCTAAAACTGTAAATGAAGGAGAAAATGACAACATTATACAGCGAAGCACTGAAGATATACGAGAGGTCGAAATTATTACTAAATTCATGGAAGATACATGTAATTGTAGTAAAGGCCCAAATGGTGGCCCATGCTCACTATACTTTCGTTTTATTGGAACATAACGGCAAAATCTGACTACCCAGTCACGTCTGCGCTGATTGTCCAAACTCCAAAAATGATTAAATAAAGAAGTTCGTTTTGCTTCCGTAATTTCATTACATTTTTTGATACATTTGCCTTCAATGCAAGGATTTTCCTTAATTTTTTTCTCTTCTTTTACAGTACCTTTTCTTGTTTCGTGCAACTTTCCTTTGTCTTTTAACATTTTACGTATTTGTCTTTTGTTGGGGCGTTTCGATATCTTTTTTACTAAAGTATCATCTTTTACATCATTATCGCGTCTTTTTACTTTCTTCTTTTTCTTTCCCTTTTTAAATACGCTAGAATCATCAGAGTTTTCACAGTCAGACCATAAATCAGAGCTTCCCGCTGAAAAATCTTCTAGTTCTTCATAAGACAAAAAGTCGATATATTTGCTGTTTTACAGAAACGTCTTTTACTTTGTTGCCTAGGGGTGCTTAAAGTATGACCATTATTTGGTTCAACGGTGTGTAGCGTGTCTCTGGAAGTTCTAGGAGAAACATTCATCTCTATATCGATGATGACAGACTCCTTCTTGAGAATTGCGTCAGGGCTGACAATTTCTGGTGTTTCTTGACTCTCATCTTCACTTGTTGAATCGAGCATCATGACTTAATCGTGTCTAAAACTTATCTGATCATCGCTTTAACTAATATAAATAAAAAATTACAACAGCTAACATGTAAGTGAACAAAAAGTGTTTAATCTTCCAATAATTTTTCTTCTATATCGAAATCAATAGAATAACCCAAGCCATCAGCATCATCGATTAAATCACCCGTTGCAACGTTCCTCAAGAAACTATAAAAGTATTTTGCATCTGTTGGAATGAGCTTTAACAATTCTTTTAGGTCTTTAATTCTTGCGGCGGCAGTTTTCCATCACAGAAATATAATCTTCTGGAGTATATAACCGAATCTGTGATTTTAAAGCACATTCAACATCCAAATGACTCGGAGTTCGGAGTCATTTGGAAGGTGAATGTGCTTTAAAATCCCGGCTGAAGAAATCTCATTGTTATTTTTTGTAGCGTTGCATGACTGTGTAAAATGTGTAGAAGCATAAGCATCATTTTGATACTTCTGTTTTGTCCGCCACATGAATCAGCCCAAAGTATCAGCTGAGTTACGTCAGGTTTTAAATGCGCGCTAATAAACTTTTTTAAACAAGATCCCACCTCTTGGATACCACGCCCAGCTTCATGCTCTAGCCAAATATAGAAATATCCTTTTCCATTAGTACCACAATGTACGCCTAAGTTGTGAAGGTTTAGTTGGCGCTTATAATAAACTATATTTGTCGGTAATCTCGGTAGACGTTTCTATTGAAGAATTGGTTTTAGCAGCAGCCAAGTCCTTTTTCATTTGATCTCTTAATTTGTAGGCATGATCCAAATGATCTTTGTGTTCTTTTTCTAATGAAGCTAATTGTTCACCAGTGGCGACAGTTTTGTTTGATTTGTACAAGTCGCAGCGCAAGCACGTATCTTTTTGTGGCTTTTTAAATCTCAGATTAAAGTCTTTGTAGAAAGAAAGCCTGAATCTAGAAAAACGTACATAATTTTCGTATTTTTCTTTATATAGATCATAAATTATGGTCAAGTTCAAATTTGGAGCCAAAAATATTGCTGATGTGCTATCTCTGCAATAATGAGAGGTATACTTAGGCATACTCTCTATGAATTGCTTTATTTGTAGCAATTTTTCACCATCTATCGCGTTTCTGCCCCCAGATTTAACACCCCTGCTTGCTCCCTGTTAAGTGCCACGTCGATTCTAGATTGACTAATGACAAGTGTAAACAAAAAAGCTTTTTTAGATACAGGACTATTACACAATATTTCCATAAATTGAATGACATTTTGGAATACAAACAAACGCTAATAATGCTGTTTATGAATATTATTTATTGAGACTTTACATATACATATAATAACAAGACCTTCTACAATGAGCCCTTTAAGTATTTGTACTAATTAAAAAGTGGAAGATTTATTTTAACTAGAAGTTATTATCTAATTATTTAGGAAGTGAAAACATTACAAAATTAACATTAAAAATTACAGGGAAAACAGGAAACAACATTAAATTATCGAACAACCGAACCCGAATAGGGTCCCTTCAAATAGGCTTTTTAAAAAATGAAATTGTTTAAAAAGATAATTATTATTTATTTAATTAATTAATACAATGAAGGGAAAGGGACCCATATGCAACCGATCACCGTAAAGGTTTAAAATAGACTGACTTTAGTACCAATGATTATTGCTGACTACGACTATTATCTTCTTAAAAAATCTTAAAAAATCTTAATTAGTTTTAAATGTATCTTTTGGCTCACACATTGTTGAATTACTGTAAACTGGAGGAGCGGAACCACCTAATACAAGCAAATCTATGCTTAAAAGGTGACTCCAAACCTAACATAGTTAAGTATTTACTTAAGTGAAGAAATGAACATTTTTATTTTATTTTTATACTGAGATGGCTGAAAGCCATGATGATTAAGCATTTTAGGGTTCAGTGTCTGCTTATAACACCTCCCCTATCAGAGTGAACTTTGGGGATGATTACCAAAGTTAACCCTAGAAAGAGGTTCTTAGGGCTGGAGCTGGAATTTCTTGAATGGTTTGCTCCAGTTCCACAGATTCCGATTTAGATTTATCGCATTTGCGGAAACTATATTTGCAAAGGTTGCAATTGGGTTTACAAAAAACTACAATTCTATAAACTAAGTAAAACAAAATAAAACATACAATTAAACAAAAAACTCAATTAAACTTATAATTATTGAATAATGTGTCCCATACTTAATTATGTGGGGTGTTTCCTGAATTTTATCAACGTCTGATAAGAGGTTGTTAATTGCTTTGCTAACATGATTCATATCATCTAAGTTAATTTGCTCTAAGTGGGTGGGGGACATATTATTCGTTATACTATTTGTTTTACAACAACTACTATTTATTAAATTGAAATCTGGCAGATTAATAGGTGAAGTTAAGTTTAGAACATTGCTATATCTAGGTAACAGCGTGGTACCTCTACAATAGGCGATACAACTGGTTGGTATAAATAAGATGCCAATACCGAATATATTTATTTCCTTTATCTGATTGTGACCTTGGCAATCTAGTGAAAGTTTCGTTAATTCAGATTGAACATATATAAATTTATTATTATTGAGTGATTTAAAAATATCTAGATTACCATGAATAAGTTTAACATTACATATCGCGGGAATTTCTTTGATAGTTTTAGATAACAGTTCGCTTTCACAACTTGGTCTTGAATCAGTTTTGTAAATAACAGGAATTTCACATAAATATTCTGCCAAATGTACTAGTTTACAATTTTCTAATGACTCTAATTTACAGTAATTTGATTTGTCTTTTGTTATAGCTATATACTTAGCGCTTGGTACAATTAAACCAAATGTGTTTAGTTGATTGGCGTCGTGAGGTGTTGGTAATGCAATATTATTAAACAAAGAATATTCTTGATTGGATATCAAAGGGACACGTAAAAGAAATACTAGTTTATCGTTAAAATAATAACACAATAAACTGGAAACTTTTATAATAGTATGAACTGAACTTATATCTAATTGTACAGGTAAGTTTAGATTATTCGGCAGGTGCCTCACGTTATCAGCTAATTCTCGGTACATAGCGGTAGGCGACATAACGGAAGGGTGCAGTATGTTTTGACTACAAAGCATTATCGCATTTGTTATGTCTTCAAGTTGGAATGTTAGGGTGACCATGGAAGTTTCCAATGTATTACGGACAAAATCTAGTTCTAAAATATGCGTAGTTTTAGAAATATTTTGAATACTGCTCGAGAGTTTGCTGATAGCGTCATTTAACTTTACTTCGTTTTGTTGAATCTTGTGAAACGTATTATTATATGTTGATATAACAGATTTAGTTATTAAAATATTATTTTTTATAAAAGATATTAAGTTTATCTTGATTGTTTTGCATTGATTCAATAGCTCGATCATATTGAATAGCGTCGTCTTCATCTAAAGTACCAAAAACTTGTTTTAGAATCATTCCAATTCCTCCAATCCATGCTCGTTTGTTTCTGTGGTCACCATTATCAATAAGGTAAGATATGGAACTAAATAGTTTTATTAAATTTCGTTGTTGAACTACTAATGGTTCCACTGTATTGTGGCATTCTGAGTGTTTGATGTAGCCGGTTTGTTCACATGTATAAATTACCGTTTCTAATGCTGAATTTATATTTTCTATATGCGGTTTAATATGTAAAATATCTAACGGCATAATGACGTTTAGGATGCCATTATTGATTTTTAATTTCCCTATGTAATCGAAGTATATTCCAGGACTCGCAGTTATCGCGTGGACATACTTGTTAGATGGTTGGAGTTCCGCTGAGGCACTGTAAGTACATAGGTATGCATGTATTATGAATACTAACTAAATATTTAATGTAATAACTATTAATCTAACTAGTCTATAAGGATTATATAAAGGTATATAGTCTATCTATACTAATAATATCGATTTAATTATGATTCTAATTTAAAAGTTTTCTTTCACAGGTTGTTGGCGACTTCTGCGAGTTTCACTTGGTCATAGTGGTGACGGACGTGTCGTCTGTTTATCAATAGTGATAAAGTGTTATTGCCGTGAACTTTTATGACTTTATATGGACCTTTCCATATGGGTGATAAGGCCTTTCGCATTCTAAGGTGGTTCTTTAAGTAAACGTAATCACCGATTTTATATTGTACTGGCCGACTATGGGAATCATAATATGTTTTAGACGTTATCTTAGATCTGTGGACGTATTCAAGAGCTTTATAGCGAGAATACTTTAAGCGGTTTTGTAGCATACGGACATATTCGGGGTATGTGGCGTCCAGGCTTTCGTTACATATAGAGTTTGGGATAAACGGTTTATTGCCGAACATTAATTCATACGGGCTGTAGTGCGTTACGGTATGAACAGTAGTATTATAAGTAAGCATGGCTGTATAAACATAACGGGGCCAATTTGTTTGTTCTTTATTGACGAAGGATTTTAAATATTCTTTCAAGGTTGAGTGGCTCCGTTCAAGGGCGCCCTGTGTTTGCGGGTGGTATGGAGTTGACCATAGCTGTTTAATTTTTAGAAATTCACACGTTTTCTTGAATAGGTCTGCTGTAAAGTTAGTGCCTTGGTCTGTCAAAATCATTTTTGGAAGCCCAAATATTGATATGAAATGTAATAAACATTCGCATGTTTCTTCGGCTGTCGTGCTGCGCACGGGGTACGCGGTGGAGAATTTACTGAAAAAGTAAAAGTAAAAAGTAAAAGTAAATCATTTATTTGCGTAAAACATGGTATACATTGATGTTAATATTATTACAGTAGCTCAACATGTTTCGCTAAGATATAACATAGCATGCAAAAAAATTCTATTTTGACAAAAGGAATCAACATCTCACATCCATAAAATCTTTTAAACTGTAAAAATTACATTCATTAAGCCACTTGTGTAATTCTATCTTAAATTTCCTAGAGTTCAATATTTTAAAGCGACTTGGTATTTTGTTATAAGTACGTACGCACATTGCTAGGCAGTTTTTGTTGTATTTGGCAAGTCTTGGCAAATCGCTTAATACCAGTTTATGAGGATCTCGTCTGTTTCTGGGATTTACATCATTTGCTGATTTAAATAAATGTTTGTTGTTAACTACAAATACACATACCTCATATATATACAGACACGGTAGAGGTAGCAGACCAAACCTCTTGAACATTGGTCTACATGAGTCATATCACTTTTTTTGTGCGATAAATGCTCTATCCATATTGGTACCGTTACCCCACATTACGAGACCATATCGCAGTATCGACTCAACATAGGCGTAATATGACATAATTGCAGTTTTTATGTTAGTTATGTTTTTAACTTGTTTCAGTGCGTATGCAAATTTATTGATTCGTGTGCTTACATTATAATAATAATATAATAATAATAATAATGTTTATTATCAAAAAGCCAAATACAATTTGTCCGTCTCAATCAAACAAAAAGAAAACAATGAAGCACTATGCATTATTTGAGACAGAGTGAACGTCTGTGTCTGTGCTAGTATAAACTGTGTTACAGACACAGGCGCCTTCCTCTTACAGTTCATTGATAATTTGCTTCACTTGATAGGAGTTTTGGTACGCATAAATCTTAAGTTTAACGTATGTAGGTACATAACACTTATTAAAATTTTATAAAAGCAAGGAATGGTTATGCGAGGTGTGGGTGTATGTGTGTGTATATGTGTGTGTGTGCGTGTGTGTGTGTGTGTGCGTGTGTGTGTGTGTGTGCGTGTGTGTGTGTGTGTGTGTGTGTGTAAGTGAGTGTGTGTGTGTGTGTTTAGTTGTGTGTTTCGTATATGTTACAGTTTAGAATAAATAATAAAGGAGCAGTTTAAATATTATATTTTTAGATGCGTTAGTAAGATTTCCTTGCAAAGAGTTGTTCAGTCTCATCGTAAGTTAACTTTTGAAGAAAACTACTAACTATAGTTTTACATTTAAATTTAGGTAAAGAATATACGTTGCAGGTTTCGTTTATAGTATTATAAAGGTGGCTGCTAAGACACGGGTAGCTTCGCCTCGCCAGAGCAGTTTTGGTGGTGACAGGTGGGCAGACAGGATCTTTACGTCGTTTATTTTGCTGTAGTAACCTTGGGTCATAGGTCAATGACGAGTGTACACGTAAAGTGATGTTAAGTGCACAGAGCTGTCGGACAGTGAGTACAGATATGTCTTTATAGAGCTGGGTAGTCGGGTACCGATAAGGTTTGTGAAGCATGACTTTCAAGACAGCTCTTTGTGCCCTCTCAAGGCGAAGCAAATACGTTTTAGGTGTACCACCCCAGACTGATATGCAATAGGTAAGAAGTGACTGAGCTAAGGCAAAATAAATAGTTTTTAACAAGGGGTCGGCAACTACTCTTCTTAGTTTCTTCATAGGGAACATTAATTTACGAACACGCGTAACTGTCACACTGATATGCTCTTGCCAACTCAATGTGTTATTAATGTGCACCCCCAAATATTTAACACAAGAGGTTCTATGTATAGTAGGGCAGCTGCAAGGGGGCAGTAAAGAGTGACAAGTATGGGCTTTAACGTCTGGCATACTTGGCTGTGTAGCAGAGTTCGCTGAGAAAGGGACATAGTGGGTTTTAGATATATTTAGCGTAAGTAAGTTCAATGAAAGCCAATCCATCACTATGCTAAGAGCATTTTCAGCTGCGTGGTGAGCAGATTCCCATGTCTCTCCACTTATGATAAGCGCAGTGTCATCTGCATATACTACTATCTTGCAGTTTGGGATTGACAGCTGACACAATCTGTTTACAAACACAAGAAAAAGGGTGGGACCAAGCACGCTGCCCTGTGGTACGCCAAAGGTCAGATTCACATCGTCACTGATGTAGTTGTCTACCTTAACTCGTTGATTACGGTTTGTGAGATAGTCACGGAAGAGGTTGAGAGTGATATCTCTTATCCCCAAACTTTCTAAACCATTTATAAGGATGGGAGTAGAGACCGTGTCGAAAGCTTTGGCTAAATCAAGAAATATACCTATAGTTTTAGTCCTAGAATCAAGGTTCTTAACAATTCGGCTTGTCAGTTCAAGAACAGCGTCCTCTGTTGATACGCCTCTCCTAAAACCGTATTGGTTTGGCGCAATTATGTTGTTGCATTCAAGATAGCTAAGCAATCTTTTGTTCAGAACCTTCTCCATAATTTTGGACAGTGTGGTGAGTACAGATATAGGCCTATAGTTCTCAACACGGTCACCATCCCCACCCTTAAACACTGGTGTGACTAATGCCTTCTTAAAAGTGTCGGGGAAAATACCCTTTAAGATACATAAATTACAGATATGGGTTATTGCTGGAACAAGTACATGTTTGGCAGACTTAATAACCGAGGCTGGTATTCCATCGTGACCTACTGCACAATTATGTTTTAAATCTATAATTATATTTTCTATTTCTGAGAAATTCGTTTCAAGTAATACGAATGAGTTACCTTGAGGATTTATCAAGCTGTCAAATTCAAAGTTTGGGCAAATTACACGCTGACCCCGCGCAACCTGCACTGCAAGATCAGCTCCAACGTTTGCAAAATACTTATTTATAGCATTGACAGAGGAGTTTGGATCGCTGCACATATTAAGGAGTTCTTTTGACTTACTTATGGGTGAGGTGTTCTTATAGCTGATAGTTTTTATAATGTCCCAAGTTGCTTTGGGGTTACCATTGGCCTTTAGGAGTTCTTTTTGGTCAAAGTTGCATTTAATAGTCTTCAGTAAATTGTTACAGTAATTGCGATATCTCGAATATATTAGATTAGCAGTAAGGTCTTTAGGATTTAACATTGCTTTTTTATGGAGTTGGTCTCGATTTCTCACACACCTCAGGAGGCCAGTGGTCATCCATGGTTTAATAGTCTGCTTTCTGTTAGGAACTTTTTTTTGCGTACTGTGTTGATTTATTGCGTCTGTTATAATGGAGATGAGTTGTTCCGCACTTTGATTGGGATCAGTGCTAGTTAAAACACTTGAAAAATCGGAGTTTTCTAAGCAACTAACAATACCTTGAAAGTTTAAATGCCGTATCATACTTTTAGGTTTTGTAGCAATAAGAGGGTTTCGTTCAGTGCAGAACAGGATAGGTGCATGATCAGTAAAATATGAGTCCAGAACCAAAGTTGTCGAGGGTTTATCCGTTTTTAAAAAGACATGATCCAGGCAGTTTTCAATGCGAGTGGGGAGTACGTGGGCAGGTAGGAGTCCATGAAAAGCCATAGTATTCAAATATTCTTCAGAGTTTGGGTCATTATTACCCAGTCGAATATTTATGTTTAAATCTCCAATCACCACTACAGTTGTTATTGACGCCAAGGATTCTAGAATATTGTTTAAAGAGTTAAGAAAATTTTCAATATTTCTCACTGAGGGTGAACGGTATATTGCAACGATAGCTGTATCTAGACCTAGCCTCAAAACAAGACAGTTAGCGTCCTGGAAAACCGGTTCAACTAACTTATGGGTCACATCAGAACTTACGTAAACTACCACCCCATCATTTTGGTTGTTAAATGAGGATTTAGCCGAAGTAAAACCAGTTAATACAGGAATATCTGTCACTTTACTCAACCAGCACTGTGTGCTTACATTATCTACATGTTCTTTCCAGTTAATATCTTTGTCTATTATTACGCCTAAAAACCTTGTATGGGTTACCTCTTCGATTTTATTTATATTAAGTTTTATATTGTTTTTATTGTTATTTGATTGATTGAATTGGATGTAAACAGATTTATCTAAATTTATTTTTAAATTATTCATGTCAAGCCAAAGCAGTAATTTGTCTATTGTATTATTTATGTCAAACTCATGGTCAGTCTTGTTTTTATTTTTATCTGATGTCACTATGATTGATATATCGTCGGCAAATAATATGCATTTATAATTGGTTATTTTTATGATATCATTAATATATAAAAGAAACAATATTGGACCAAGCACGCTTCCTTGCGGAACGCCATATTTATTTTGCTTATATTCTGATGAGTACGGTATCATATCTCTATTACTGTTTATTTTACTAAAAATGACACGTTGCTGTCTATTGCCTAAATAGGATGATATCCATTCGAGTGCAGGTCCTCTAATCCCAATAGTCTCTAGTTTATCCAACAATATGCTGTGTGACACAAAATTGAAGACTTTTGATAAGTCCAAAAAAAAAAAAAAAAATCTTGTAGAGTTAATATGTATTTAAGGTTTGCCGGACCGGATTCTGGAAGAGGTCTTACAATATCAAGCGATATGCGCTCACACGGTTTAGTTGACGAACTTGTAATTTGCATTGGTGCGCGACTTATTTTGCGTAAAGCTTTGTTTTCTTGGCACGATTTACAACTTTTAACATACGACTCTATGTCATTGCGCATACCTTTCCAATAATAAAACTGTTTCAATCTATCATGCATACGACTGACACCAAGGTGACCAGCTATGGGTAAGTCATGATTGTCATAGAGAATTTTCTTAACTTCAGACGGTGATGGGTAAGTAACGTTATTATGATAGATATCTATTTGTATGCCAGTATTATGAAATAGGTAGTTTATAATATTATAGATTTTAATATAACTGTGTTTTTCAAAAGGGTCACGGAAGTTGGATATACTAATTTCTTTAATTTGATCAGTTATTACAAGTTCATTACGAATATATTTGAGAGTTTTAAATATTTCGTCATATGACGTCTGGTCGAAGTGATGTACTTTTACGTATAGGAAATAGTAATCTTTATTTTCTGATTGGACTTTATAGAAGGTTTTGGTCTTGATTTTCTAAATTATTTAATATTTCTTCAATATACGGATTTGTTTCATCCAAATCAATCGATGTGGGCACTAAAATAACCTTAGAAGTGGCTTTTAGCAAACTGTCATTATGTTCGATAATGTGTGTATTGAATGATTTATTTTTATCCGCTATTTGTTTCAGGAAGTTGGAATAGTCGACGGTGGATAAGTCAGGGACGGAACTGAGGTGCGCGTCTTGAATTATAGTGTTTTCTGATGGGATTCTTATGGAGGTAGGATTTGGAGATTCTGTATTAATAAGGTCTGGGGTAGGAATTTCAAAGAGATGGTCGGGATTAAGTTCATCCGACTGAAGGGAAGTAGGTGATGTAATGAAGTCGAAGAAATCTCTGTCTGAATTACTGTCAACATTTTCAGGTGTAATATTAGATTCAGAATTTGGAAGATTAGGTGTTATTATTTCGTCAGCAGTAGGTTGAACGGGATTAACAGGGAATCTAGACAAAGCGTCTGCGTTGGCATTTATTTTACCCTTTTTATACTGAATATCATATTCAAATTCTTCAAGTTTCAACCTCCATCGAATGAGTCTGGATCCGGGATCTTTGCAATTGAACAACCATTGAAGCGGCTTATGATCTGTTACAATGGTAAATCGGCGACCATATAAATATGGTCGGAAAGTTTTAGTTCCAAATACTATCGCTAAACATTCCTTTTCCGTAACACTGTAATTACATTCGGCTTTATTTAAGGTGCGGGACGCATAAGCAATTGGAAGATCGCGCCCGACGGGACCTTGAGACAGGATAGCTGATATAGCGTAATTAGATGCATCGCAGGTTAACAAAAAGGTTTGATTAAAGTCAGGATATGCTAATATAGGTGCTTCGACTAGTTTATTTTTTAGGGTTTCGAAACTAAGTTGTTGTTCGTTTGTCCAATCAAACGGGGCATCCTTTTTCAGGAGCAAGGTAAGGGATTTGGCTAGTTTCGAAAAGTTAGGGATAAAACGCCTGTAGTATGACACGAGGCCCAAGAAAGATTTAATGTCTCTTGCAGATTTTGGAACGGGATATTGTGTTACAGCTTTCACTTTATCTGGATTTGGTTTTACACCATTTTGGGTGATAATATGACCTAGGTAAGTAACTTCTTTTCGGAGAAATTCGCATTTTTCTGGTTGAAGTTTTAAATTGAATTCTCGAAGTCTGTCGAAAATGGCCTTGAGATTTAGGATTGCTGAATTTAAATCGAATGCATACTGGACTATATCGTCTAAATAAACAAAACAACGAGAGCCTTGTAGCCCAGCAAGGCAAGTATTCATAAGTCTCTGAAACGTACTTGGGGCATTTTTTAAGCCAAACGGCATTCTATTGAATTGAAAGTGGCCTTGAGGTACAGAAAAGGCTGTTTTAGGTGCGTCTTCTGGTGATTACATTAATTGATGGAAACCTGATGAAAGGTCGAGGGTAGTGAAGTAGTGGCTTTTACCCAATTGGTCAAGAATTTCGGTAATTTGAGGGATAGGATAAATTTCACCTATTGTGACATCATTTAACTTTCTATAGTCAATTACGATGCGCCATTTCTTTTGGCCCGAAGCGTCTGCTTTTTTAGGAACAATCCATATAGGAGAAGACCATGGGGAATTTGAGGGTTTGATGATATCTTGGTCCAACATTTTACTAATTTGGGTGTCCACTTCCTCTTTATGGCACTCTGGAAAACGGTAAGATTTTGTATGTATCGGAGTGTTACTGGTGGTTTTGATTTCATGTTTAATGGTTGGCGTAAAAGATAGAGGCTCTTCAGGTAGGTGGAATATATCAGAATAATCTGAGCATAAAATAAAGAGCGCTTGAGTTTCTTCGTCATTCAGGTGGGAGGTTCTCAGGCAATTTAGAACTTTCCTAGTACGTTCAACTACGTTTTCACTAAGAGGAGTCGATTGAATAGGATAAGCGACAATTGGGTCTAATTTAAGATTAAGGTTGCGTTTAATCTTAACAGGTTTATTAGAGGTGTTAACAATGGTTATATTGACTCTATTATTGTCTTTAACTTTTGCTATACAATTGGCAACTAGAAGAGTACTAGAAAGATGTTGATCTAGGATCACGCCTTCTTTTAATTCTGGATTTGTGACGGTACATTCTATTACAGTCTCTGTGCGTGGTGGTATGATGTAGCAAGAGTCAAAGAAATGGATTTGAATTTCATTGTGAGTTATTTTAAGAACATCACGACTGTAGTCAATGTTGCAACTGTTAGCCGTCAGGAAATCATTACCTATAATGCCATCATAAGGTAGGTTAATTTCTTTGATCATATGAAATTTATGGCTAATTGACTTAGAATCAGAAACTTTTAATTTTAAATTAAAATAACCCATAGTTTGAGAGGTTTCAACGCCAGGATCGATGCCTTTAATGCTTATAGGTCTATTAATGATTTTTGGCTTGTTTAGGACACTTGATTCTTTTAACAAGCAGATTGCAGACCCTGAGTCTACAAGGAGTGTTAGTGGAATATCAGAGACTTGTGACTCCATCAACACATGAGGTAGTAGTTTTTTAGAGGTATCGATATTAACCTCATAAATTTTATTAGGAGAATTGAGGTTTCCGTTTTGGGGCTGGTTACCCTGCTGTATAACCTCGGGAGAGTTAAGGTTGCCGTTTTGGGGCTGGTTACCCTGATGTATAACCTTAAGAGGATTGAGGTTTCCGTTTTGGGGCTGGTTACCCTGCTGTATAACCTCGGAAGAGTTAAAGTTGCCGTTTTGGGGCTGGTTACCCTGATGTATAACCTTAAGAGGATTGAGGTTTCCGTTTTGGGGCTGGTTACCCTGCTGTATAACCTCGGAAGAGTTAAGGTTGCCGTTTTGGGGCTGGTTACCCTGATGTATAACCTTAAGAGGATTGAGGTTGCCGTTTTGGGGCTGGTTACCCTGATGTATAACCTCGGAAGTTTGAAAGGTTGAACTCATGTGGTTCGAATGTGTGCCGACTTTGACTTGACGTCCCGTTCGGCACGGTTGCAGGACGTTTATTCGTTTAAATCTTCCACTTCGACATTTTCACCTTCGTCATCGTGGGTAGATTCATCAGAGTCATCGCAATCATCGATGAAATTGATTTGAGGAGATTTAGGATTGGGTTGAGACCCAGAGGATTTACTTTGATCCTGTTGAGGTTGAAAACGCGGGTAACGTTTCTGTCGCTTTTGACAGTTATTTATATCATGACCAATCTCTTTGCAATATCTGCATGTAAGGTTTGGGTCGTATTTATGATCGCTACCCGACGTACTTGGTTGCGAAGATGATTTCTGCGAGTTTTTATTGTTCTGAGGAAAGGTTTTAGGTTTAGACCTATTTTGGCTAGCCTGTTTTTCATGTTGTGAGCTATGATTTCGCCTATAAAGAGTTTCTAAAATCCTTTCTTTGGAAATGGCTAAGTTAATGGCCTCATTGAAAGTTTTAGGTGCCCTACACCTTACCATGTTTGATACGCGAGGGTTTAAGCCCATAAGAAAGTGGTGGAGTGTTAGGTCCTCCATGGCCGCTGTACGACCTGGTATTTCTTTGGCTTTATAATTAGAGAGTGATATCTCTGTTAATAATTGAGAAAGGTAAGTCTCCATGCGAAGGGCGAATTGTCCTACATTTTCAGACGAAGTTTGTTTGCTCTCCTGGAGGTCATTAAGTAAATGTGTATAGTGTTTTCTTTCTGAAAATTGAGTTTTAAGGAACTCTTTTAACTGTTCCCAAGATGTGAATTCTTTAATCGAACACGCAATTTCGGCTTTGTCTGTAAGTTGACATAATATGTATTTAAATATAATTGGCTTTTGTGCCTCGGATGCTAGCTCGTAAGTATTATTGCAATTATTAATAAACGAATTTAGTTTCTCGCGACTGCCGTCATACGGTTTTACGAATTTCAATAAAATATTAAGCTCCATTTCCACTGTTTGCCTAGTGATTCTTGGTGATAAGATTGGAGATTTTAGGTCTGAAACCTCAGATGTAACTTCAATTTGCAATTTACTATCTTCGTTTTTTGGTACTTTAGGAGGCATAACATGCAAATTCTAGACGTCAAGAAATAAAATGTTAATTTTAAACTAGCAGAGATAAGGTTACAGTTAGCAATTGTTCGTTGACTTACAGGAATACGTAGGCGGCGATAAGAACTAGAGCTGAGAACGGCTGCATAGCGACACTCACACGCGGATAACACAACCGACACTCTTAGATTCACGGAACACCTTGTTAGACTAAACACAAAACACTTGCGGGTCATAGGACGACACTTATGACGTTTCGGGATCTGCAGGATCCCTGGAGGACTCGCAGGATGCTCGGAGGACTCGTAGGATGCTCGGAGAACTCGCAGGATGCTCGGAGGACTCGCAGGATGCTCTGAGGACTCGCAGGATGCCAGAAGTATGTGAAGCTGCTAGTCGATTGAAGGACGCGACTGGCGCTCACAGGATACTCGCAGGACGATTAAAGGCTGTCCACAGGACACTCACAGGATACATGTAGGCTGCACTTATTATTATGCACTCAGGACTCGCAGAATCGTAACGTGCTACTTATGAACACTTCACTGGTTTTATTACCATTAAATTTTATAGGATTGCAGGATACGGAGAGTCTATTTACTGATTTAACGCAAATGTAGTTTACGCGAATCGGCACTGGGGATTTCCGTATCCCACCGCTGCCACCAAATGTTATAGGGTCCCTTCAAATAGGCTTTTAAAAAAAAGAAATTGTTTAAAAAGATAATTATTATTTATTTAATTAATTAATACAATGAAGGGAAAGGGACCCATATGCAACCGATCACCGTAAAGGTTTAAAATAGACTGACTTTAGTACCAATGATTATTGCTGACCACGACTATTATACTGAGATGGCTGAAAGCCATGATGATTAAACATTTTAGGGTTCAGTGTCTGCTTATAACAGAACGCAAATAATCAAGTAATAATCACATAGTCCCAAATAATCAAATAGCATGTGGCCTTTTATATATTCGAAAGAATAAGAGGGTGCTTATCTATCGTGACCGTCCGTATACGCGAACATCATAGGAACTGCACCCCAATCTAGCTGGTCAAATCAAGTCGTGAGGCATTTTCTTTCATGTGGTATATTTTCTAGCTCTACATTCTGGACATCACGTTGCTATTCAACTGACTGGCGATTATTTTCTTGCAACACTTTTGCCTTTTTTGGTCTGTTCTTTTGAGCAGACGCCCTCAGCATTTTGGATTCATTTCTTTTAATAGCATGCCTCATAACGTTTTTTAAAAATAATTCGCACTCTGGTATTGTGAACTTATTGTCAGATTGGTGTATTATTTAAAAAAATAATGTTATACTTTTAGTATAAGACTTAAAACATATTTTTGGTTCTTCTCTGGTACCTCCAGCCCAAGAACACAAACCATCTCCTCATCTTTCAGGGTCATAAATTGCCGAGTGAACATGGCATCGGCATCGACCAATTCGTAAGCGCTATTATATGCGCGACCTTTGCCTTTCGTACAAGTTACAGAAAGCAACTTTATGATACTTTCTTCAGCTTTCGGATTATTTAACCCTTAATAGGGCATGGGCAAACTGTGGGTGTTTGAAACAAAAACGCAGTCAGTTTGGCATTATGGGTGTACAGTTTGTAGGATTGTAAATCATTTCATCCCAAGTGTTTTCAGTTTTTCAGGAAAACTTGTGGGAAAATAATTCCTCTTGTCCATTTCGATCATCACATTTAATTGATACGTGGGAAATTAGTTCCGTAGCATCCATCCATACTAATATTATAAATTCGAAAGTAACTCTGTCTGTCTGTATGTTACCTTTTCACGGCTAAACCACTGAACAGATTTCGATAAAATTTGGCAAGGAGATAGGTGATATCCTGGAGAAGGACATAGGGTACTTTTTGTCTCATACATAATCCTTTAAAGGGGTGGGATGGGAAATCCAGCATTTCTTAAGTTAGGGATATGAAAATTCAAAATTATGCTTTTGGTAAGAAAGAAAAGTTATATACCGGCTGAATTTTTTTACCGTCTCGAGAATAATATGGTGTGTTGTGTTAGTGAAACAGAAGCCATACCCGGGAATATTTGCTTATTACCATTGTGATACAAAAGTTCCAATATCCTTAAAAAATCATGAAAACTATCCATCCTACGACCCGTGCGTAAAACGGGTGGAGGCTATGATTGCGCATGAATGAAATTTGTACGTGCGAGCGAGACGCACGCACCTTTCTCTCGCTAGGTAGGTATTATGCGCTCGTATGGTACAGTCGTGTATAAAACGTTTTCAAAATCAACGCAATAACATTAATATCCCACTTAATAAGAAAAGCCAGATCCACAAATAAAATGCAACACAGTACCCAAACTTTACAATACAGATACCCAATTGACTTTTATTTTTGATTGGTTTGATTGACTCAGACCAAAAAAATAAGTAGGTAGGACCCTTTTTTTTTTTTTTTTGAGGGGAAATTATCAAATAACTTCTCCCGCTCCGGGTGGAGCGGGAGGGCGTGTCAGACTTTTACTGACTAAAACCCACCCGTGTTCCTTCCGTTGCCTGTGTGCCGAGGTCGCGATATCCAAGTAGGTAGGACCCGACACAATAATAAGAAAACCTAACCTACAATAATAAAACACAACAAACACTTACAAATAAAAACCTCACCAATTTACCTTTTAATAACACATTAGGAAAACCTATCCTTAATTAAAAATAAAACGAAAACAGTAACAAAGACACGAACGAACTTTTAAAACAATTTGATATTTTTTAATTAATCGAAACAATACTTGAATAGTAGACTGTACTTCAAGCAAAATGAATAGGACGTATATACACGCGGAAGCGAGAACGTTGAGAAACTCGATGTTTGCGTGAGAGTTCACCTACGGGTTCACATACGAAAGCCGAACAGCTGAGCGGTACTCGCGAGAGACGCGACTAACGAGACCTACCGACGCACAGACGGGTATTTAACCCTAAAACGTGGCCAAAACTATTTAATAATATTTTTGGCCTAATTTATTGAAAAACCATGATTCAAAACCTAGTTGATGGCAAAATATCAATTGGAAAGATAAAAAAATATGTCACATTCTTACATTTTTATTTTATTAGACATTAAAAACCAACTATAAAACGGTATGGTAAGTACTCCTAATCTTTATTTTCCTTGTCCGAGTCACCACTGTCGTGAAATGGCAGTAACATTTCTTTTGCGGAAGAGGTTTAGAACTTTTCTTAGGTCTAGGCCGAATTGAGCTAAGATGCGGGTCTGCTGTGAGCAGCAGCCTATACAGAATATCCCTAATGTTATCCTCATAGGCCTGCAAAATCTGTGTGAAGATGGAGAGTTGTTGCGCCAAATGACATTTGCATTTGTCATATCAGAACTAGGGTCATTGTTGCGCTTGCAAACTAATTGAACAGGGACCAAACTTGACTGAAATATATTAGCATCTGTATTGTTTGATTTTTCAAACTTTTGCTTATATTGACAACTCCTCAACTGATAAAGTAGAAATAACTTCCTCTAAATATAGTAACAATCGCTTAGCTGTGTGGTCCAGCAATGCTTGCAGTTTTATTTCAGCACAGGTCTCAGATATATTAATGCTTTCAGGATCTGGATAGCATTGCTGGTTTTCTTTTTGGAGGATGGTGTAGCAAGGATAGAACTTTGTATTTGTCTCACGCACTACATCGTACTGTCTCCTTGTTAAATTAGCTTCGACAAACATGGATAACGCTGCTGTAGGGGATTTGCAATGAAACACCACTTTGATAATTACTTATTGAGGTATATTGAATCGTGCACTAAAAACTAGAGTTTTACAATTTCGGTTTGGCTTAAGTACAAGTTGCGGGTGGTTCTACAAATTAAAATATAAGTTTTCCAGTGTTTAACCAATGGTAGGTTAGTGAGGCACGCCTCACTAACCTACCATTGGTTAGGTTATGCTTGACCGAAATAACCACGGTTATTTCGGTCAAGCATGATCTTGATTGTCGACAGGTTGTAACCGTGTGGCTGACTCTGGCTTGGCCACCATCAGGGATTTTAATTTTGATAACACAAATATTTAGTCGCTAATTAGTCGAAATTAGTCGCCAAATATCAGATTTAGTCGGTCACTGGTTCAAGAGTTAGAAGGGTTTATAGGTGGCCGATCTGGAGAGAGTCTCCCCAGCTTGGCCACATTTATATCTCAAAAACTAGGATACCTAACGAAGATCTGTTTTCTCCCAGATTTAGTCGCTAATTAGTCGAAATTAGTCGCCAAAAATCAGAATTAGTCGATCACTGGTTCAAAAGTTAGAAGGATATATAGGTGGCCGATCTGGAGAGACTCCCCGGCTTGGCCACATTTATATCTCAAAAACTGGGGCACCTAACGAAGATCTGTTTTCTCCCAGATTTAGTCGCTAATTGGTCGAAATTAGTCGCCGAGTCACAGATTTAGTCGGTGTGTAATTAAAAAGATATTAAAGTAATAAATTTCTCCGTACATTGGTACAAGCAAGTACAAAACACTTTAAGTAGTTTCTAGACAATACCTATTATGTCTTAAGACGCTACCCCGACCAAACGACCTTGAGTATTCGGTCCTTCTCTGTCCCGTTGATAAGTCTCGCTCTGTCCCGCTCACTCCGCCCGCGCATTTATCACAAAATCCACAAAAAAATTGGAATTCTTTTAATAAAAAAAGATAAGCGATCTTTTCAAATAAAATAAAATGTGGAATATTTAGATTTTTAAATTATCTATCCATTGGTGTAATTCTTAAATTAACAGAACGTCAACTTTAGCAAAAGAAGCATGCTATCAATAATTTTAGAACATTTTTTACAAGGAGATTTTAAATGTATTTATAACACATAAAAATAAATTAAAATGTGCAATGTGATGACAAGATATCGAACATTAATAATGTGCTTTTAGATATAGTTAATTACGCTTCATTACTGAGTTAATAGCCTCTGAAGAACAAAAAACGCGGTTTTGCCGGGGGGATCGCCTTAAGGTGGAATGTTTGTTTCTAAATAAACCTAAATATACAGTTATTCTTTGTTATTATATACCTACCAAAAAGGAAAGCAAGCATTACCTACCTAGAAACAGATCTACAATAAATATTATAATGTAATTATTTATAGAACAAAATTTGGAAGTCGCTGGCAGCAAGATCGCTGCGCTCCTGTGCGCTCCGTTTCATTTATGTATGGTAAGTAAGAAAGAGATAGATGCGCGTGTACAGATGAACTACATAGAGCGAGTTGCCCGTGACGTAAATTAAAGTCAGCCAGTTTATAGTGGAACTTGTTAAGAATAGTTATGAACTCAAATAATACCGGTTTATTTACCAATGTATGAGTGTAGATAAAGCAGTGTATGAAACTGCACATAACTAATTATATCTGTGTAAAGAATACATAAGGAGAAGTCTTTGGGTAAGTTTGAAATTATATATATTATTATTATGCTTAGTTTGGTAAACTGTAAATGCAAAAAATATAGTAGGTAAGCAAAATTATCTAGTAATTTAACATTCAGTTATTATGTAATTTGAAAAAATACCAGTGGATGAGATATTTGTATTAAAAAAAGCTATTTACCTAGATTAATCTCACATTCGTACATAGCCATGTTTACGTAGGGCTGCGGCTGATCTACGTAGGTAAACATGGCTAAGTATGAATAAATTCTATGACTATTTAAGTACAAAACTTAAAATTCCACGTAAATTAACTAGTAGCATTTCTTTATCTTTGTTTTTTTAGTACATAAGATACTTTTTATTGCGGGAATATGTTCACTAGGGATAATTTTCGACATTCACACGGGCGGAGCCGCTGGCAGAAGCTAGTATATTATAAGTTCAAACTGTCTGTGGTATATCAGGGACGATTCACACCGGAACAGCAGCAGTAGATACATCATATATTCTTATTTGGCAACGGAAGTTTTATTATTCTAACGTAATTTAGGCCTTAACATTATAATTTGGTAAAACAGTTGTATGCGACTGTACATCTTGACACCAAATAGGCCAAGAGCCAGGTGTAATGTTTTCAAAGAAAATTAACCTACTCTAACATAGCAATTTATAACATAAACAAAATTATTTAATTGAGAATTTATATCTCTCTGACATTTCTAATGACTTTAGACCGATAAAACGAGAAGTATATTACACATATTAACAGAAATATTTTTATCTTGGCAATTTTTCGTTATCTTTTCGATCTAGCTCTTGAACTATACCTTAAAAGTTGAACTCATTTTATCTTCTAAACTAAGACCCGACTAAATCTGTGAATCGGCGACTAATTTCGACTAATTAGCGACTAAATCTGGGAGAAAACAGATCTTCGTTAGGTATCCTAGTTTTTGAGATATAAATGTGGTCAAGCCGGGGAGAGTCTCTCCAGATCGGCCACCTATAAATCCTTCTAACTTTTGAAACAGTGATCGACTAATTCTGATTTTTGGTGACTAATTTCGACTAATTAGCGACTAAATCTGGGAGAAAACAGATCTTCGTTAGGTATCCTAGTTTTTGAGATATAAATGTGGCCAAGCTGGGGAGACTCTCTCCAGATCGGCCACCTATAAACCCTTCTAACTTTTGAACCAGTGACCGACTAAATCTGATATTTGGCGACTAATTTCGACTAATTAGCGACTAAATATTTGTGTTATTCAAATTAAAATCCCTGATGGTGGCCAAGCCAGAGTCAGCCACACGTTGTAACCTGTCGACAATCAAGATCATGCTTGACCGAAATAACCGTGGTTATTTCGGTCAAGCATAACCTAACCAATGGTAGGTTAGTGAGGCGTGCCTCACTAACCTACCATTGGTTAAACACTGGAAAACTTATATTTTAATTTGTAGAACCACCCGCAACTTGTACTTAAGCCAAACCGAAATTGTAAAACTCTAGTTTTTTTTTTTGACAAGTTGCAACTTGTTCTTGGGCGATGCCATCTGTCTTATATTTAGTCGACAAGTTGTGACTTGTTCGTGAGTGATGCTATTATTTTGTTTATGTGTGTGTAGGTGCCTGTTAGTGAGTTACCTATGTGTTATTGTCAAGTTAGGACCTGCTTGGTGGGCAATACCATTATTGCTTATGTTTACCTTTACCTTAGGGAAGTGTTGGGGTACTATCTACGTCTTTATTTGGGTATATCAATCGGAATTATAAGTATGGGAAAATCAAAACTATACCTATGCTATACAACTTATATCTAGGTAGACTACGTAAAATGGTTTTTATTGGTTTAATCAAATTCTTAATTACTAATCAGTTCGTCTTGTCGTCGCCAACAGCTGCAGTTGGTGTTATTTGTGTCACTTTTGCGCAAGGCGATGCGGTACTCATGTCCTCGGCCACGAGTCGGTGATTCTGTAATTTCCTTCACAACATTTGCTCCATCAGTATCTCCACGCTCTCGAAGTGCCATTTGACCGGCATATAATAAAAGCCACGAAGGCTTTCACGAAGATTCTCAGTTTTTCTGCGTTTGCTTCGTTCAGACAAATCGTCAAAGTTTTTTTCTGGGCGCCCTGCATTACCGCTAGAAAGTCTTTTCCGAGGTATTTCAAGAGTGCCTTGAAGCCATTGTAGTCCTGTTTGCTGCTTGCCATCTTGACTTAAAATCAAAAGTTTATGTTTAGTCCTGTTTGCTGCTTGTCGTCTTGACTTAAAATCATGCTTGAATGTCGCAAATTTACGACGAAAAACTTCTTCTTTTTCGTCATTGAAAGAAGAGTCATTAATTAACTCTCCTTCGATTCGCATCAAGTTTTTTAATCGTAAATCCATCAGAATGGTTATGGATCAAGTTGTAAATATCCATTCGCGTCAACACTCGAGCCCCTGACGTTCCTAGAACAATTAAAATCCAAAAATATAATCACAACCGCAAAACAAAGTTTGTTTTAAGGAGACCTTAAAACATAAAAATAAGGGAAATCCATATAAGAGGCAAAAAGTCACATATCACAAATATATGTCCTACCAAACCTTATACTAGATATAATCCGATAATGCCCGATTATCTTACTTTTAGCCTTTTCTAAGTTTGATTTCGAGAATGATTAGAGAAAAATAATGCAGTTATCCAAAAACACTAAAACTCTATATAAAACCAAATTATTTTAGAAATAACAATATATTTGAATAATACATACCTGCTATCTAATTACGCAACACATTATAGTAAACGATTACGACTAATCTGTTACATTTCAACAGTTCAACAACATTCATTGCGTCATTTACGTTGTTGAGCTGATTTTTGTTTCGAACTTATGAAGCAATGGATTAGCAATTTATTTCAAAACGATTCAGATTCTGATTGATCGTGTATTACGTAATTAGGGTTCTGGTTCTGCAATATCCGTGTCTAAAATCTTCGGTATAAACACATTTTATCAATTAATGAAAACTAGAAACTTTACAAACACTCACTACAAAAATAAACGTGCAACCAACAGCGCAGTCGAAACTCGTCTGACTAGGTGTGTTCTGACAAGAATCAGGTAAAAAAGATGGCCGCCCATTGTTCCTTAATCCCTTGGGTATAGGCAGGTAAGGCGGGAACTACTAGGAAATGGGACCTTTCTGAAATTGAATTTTGGCCGCTTTTTAGGGTCAAATACCCGTCTGTGCGACGCGTCTACAACGCTGACGCCGCCGCCGCCGCCGCACAGACTGGTATTTGGTCCTAAAAGTTGGCCAAAAATATTTTGTTCGCCTAATGGCTGCCTCACAATGTTTTATTTCAGTTTTAGCTTGGAAAAGGTAAAAAAAGTCACACGTAATATAATAATAATTGACGTCCGACAGTCGGTGGTAATAGCAACATACTTTACAGACTTAAGGTTTTCTTTTATTTCCTCACATTTAATATTGTAGTATTTCTGTAAAAGTGTTTTTCTCGACGGGATTGGATAGGCAGGATTTAATTTATTTATAAAATTTCTAAAAGATTCGTTTTCGACGACGCTGAACAGCAAATAGTTTTTGGAAACCATTTTAACTAAAGCTTCGTTTAGATCTTCGATGTGTTTGACGGACATTGATCTCTGTAGGTATTGTCTAACGGAAGTTGTATTTTTTTTTGGCTGACGTGAAATAGATGGCTGAAGTCTTAAAGGTTGAGGTAGATTGGCAGATGAGCTTGGGAGAGTTTCATGAAAAAAGCACCTCAACAGTTTCTTCAAGCCCGACCACTACCCGAGCCATCATGTAAATTCGAAGAATTGCTTTTAAGAAAAATACAACAGGACAAAAAAGATAACCAACCGACAAAGAAGAAACGTGTCACTATAGGCGCTGAAGTAATAACTGCAAAAACAGGGCAAAAAAAATTTAGAAGAAACGAAAGCGATCGCTAAGAAAATCAGTAAAATTTTCAAAAAAGGAACAACAAGCGGAAAAAAGAGAAGTATTCTGAAATAACAATACTTAGAACACAACAACAAGAACGCCAGCCTTCACTTGACAGCATAACTAGTGTATCCGACATCATGAGCGAACATAGTGATTCTGATATTGAATGTGATTTAGAAGAATTGACGGATGAATACTCTGAAAATGATTTTCAAATATGTAACGAAGACCTAAGGTCACGAAAAAAAACAGATGATAAATATGGTAAAAAAAAATAAAAATCTGAAAATTTTGCCGTCGAAAATATACTCTCTAACAAGAATTCAAACCCTCTCTGTAATAAGGGTAAGGGTATAGGCAAAAAAAGCAAAGGGAAAGAAAACAAAGTAGACGAAAAAGCCAAAGAAAATGTAGAGGTAAGACATGTTGAAAGAAATTTAGAATACGATATTGATGTTTTTAGTAAAGAAAAAAATATGACAACTAGACAAGACTATAAAGAAAAAGACAACGATGAACAACTGCTACTTAAACAGGAAAGTAAAGAAATAGTTTACGAAACTCAAGAAGAGAACCTTGCTATGAAGGAAAAATACCAATTATATGATTCAGTACTCGTCAGATATTTGGTAAGAAAAAAATGGAAGTATTATGTGGGGTTCATAGAAAAAATAATAAATAATTAAGAAAATATATACTTAGATATCAAATTTTAAGCCATAAGACCACAGCAGCGCCTTACCTTTATAACGACCAAAAGACAAGATATTGATGAAGTTCCAGAGTCGTTAAGCAATTTTGTAATACCGCACCCTTAGTAATGTAAGGGCACAATTTGAAATATTGAGTTTTTGTGTTAGATGAGCTCAATATCAACTGTTCTACCACTTGGCTTTCACAGAAAGAGAAAAAAGACAATATTAGAGCGAATACTGTAATTGTGTCTCTTTTACACCACCCTCCCCCGCGCCTGCGTCTTCCCGCTAGAGGGGCCGAACCAGTAAAGTGCCAATACTTGTCAAAGCCGGACTGCTGCCATCTATATTCTAAACACAGCGACATTCATAGCTTAAATACTAGAAACAAAGATTTATTTATTGTGCCGAGGACTAGGCTCCAAAAAAATTGTAATTCATTTAAGTGCCAACAACAAACTCCCAAGCCATGTCAAAGAACTGAGCCTCAATAAATTTAAATAATTTATTAAACAGAAACTATGTCAAAAAGGTTTCTATAAAGTTAAAGATTACTTAAGATGACAAAAAGGCTTGGGACTAATTAAGCTACTCCAATATAAACCCCCAAGCAACAAACAAGTGTTTTTGGAATCAAAGACTGCATGATGCTATATGAGCTCATATAGTTGTTTGGATTATTTTATTTGACTGTAAGTCAATTTATTTTAAATTTTGTTTTATTGTTGACATAATCTACTCATTAAAATGTTTTTATTTTATGAGTTGATTGCAATTTGTGCTAATGTAAATTATTTTTGCATTAAAGCATTATTATATAGAATCAAGGTTTTCCAACTGAAATGACAGCTGTGCTGCTGGGGAGTTTGTTGCGCCACTTCTTCATCCCAGCTTAAGCACTAGGAAGTGGTGAAGGGTGGGCCTTTTTGGGGGACTGTCTTATGTAATTTTGACGTTCGAAAAGTGCTGATTCTCAGCCTAGTTTGAATAAATGACTTTTGAATTTTGCCGCGCTGTCCAAATTGGAATTGTGCCTTTTTATTACAAATTATCGGGTGAGTATTGCAATATTTTTTAGTATTAAAAAGGACGACTTAGAGTTAGGCCCTTTTATCACAAATATATGCTGAAATATGTCATCTTAAATCAAATTAGTTCCTTATTTTACAAAAATATTTATGTTTTTTCAAAGTTTATCTCGAAATAATTCCATGTACCACAAAACTGTATGCACGAACTGGGTTTTCATTTAAGGTTAGTTCTTTATATGATGCAAAATATTAAATCAAATTATGAGTTGCATCTTGCGTCAATAGTCTCAAGTATGGTCAGTTAATACAAACAATAAGTAAGTGCTCTATTGATAGATTAAGTAGGTATTAGGTATGTTTAAGTACATAATTAAACAAAATAGGTACTATTATTACTTTTGTTTACAGAAGCATGACGTCGCGGTCGCAAAAAATTTTGAACCTACTCAATCGCCCAGAATCACCTGCAGATAAACAGCAAAGTGAATTGCCTAAGGAGCAAAAAGTAAGTTAGTTTTGCTACTTGTCTTTCTTGGTTAAACCTTACTAGGTACTTACATAATATAGCATCTAATCATTTAATTTTTATTTCAGAATATTACTGGAGGCATTTCGGAAAAGGAGAATAATATTCCCATGATAAGTGAACATTACACAGGTAACGAAATTATGTCTGACATTATGATTTCACACCCAGAAATTGCTGAAAATATTCAACCATCAGTCGCAACGCACGGGTCCTCGACTGAAACCAATGGTTATATCGCAACACCATCAAAACGGTCATCGAGATCGTCGTCAAGTAGTTCCAGCTCATCTTCAAGTTCCGATAGTAGTTCCACTTCCACGAGTACAACTTCTAGCAGCCGCCCATCGTCTCGTAAATGTTCCCCAGAAACTCGAACACTACCTATTTCTCAAAACGATCTTATACACTCTGATGAGCAACTACTAACGTCTCGGCCACAATCTACGTCGCCCTCGTTTCTGACACTTCAAAATGTTGAACCAATAATAACACAGCGAGTTTCTACCGTGGATTATCGCATTTCGCCGATTAATTTCGAGCACATCATCGAATACGTCATCTATTAATACCGCTGAAACAACTGCTGCTGATGTTACATCAACCAGAACTATAACAAGAAAAAGAAAAGCTGACCCGTCTCAGTGGAAGCAAAATAACCAAAAAACTAAGCGGAATTTAGGCGAACAATACATTTCTGCTTCTACCAAGAAACTGGTTCCTGCCCGAGAAATGAAACCACCATGCTCTCAAAAATTTAGGCTTAAATGCACCGAAAAAATTGAACACGGCAAAAGGATGGAACATTTCAATTCTTTCTGGGCGTTAGAAAATTTGTTGACTTCAGCGCATGTTTATTTCATCAAGCATGGTCACTGTTACACCGAAATATAAATATACCAACGCTGCAAGACTAAGAGGCTTACTACTTAAATGATGGTAATGAGAAAATCAAAGTTTGCAAAACTTTTTTTATTAATACGCTAGGAGTAACACAGAAAATGATTCGAACTGTAAGAATCAAAAGCAAAAATGGTAACCATATTGAAGACGACAAAAGAGGGAAGCATAAGAATCTCAAAAGTGTAAGTGATTCTTTGAAAAATTATATTCAAGAATTTATTCATTTAACTAGCTGCCCGTCCCGGCTTCGCACGGGTAGCATTATCTACGGCGCACTTACCTACCTACCCTACCCTACCTTACCTACTCTACCTACCCTACCCTACCCTACCTACCTACCCTACCTACCTACCCTACTCTGCTAAATTCACATTCATCAAATGCGTTAACTCTCAAACGCGCGAAGATAAAATAGTCGTTAAGTTTTGTGAAATTTTCCATTTTACTGCGCAATTTTCGTAATTTTTTCTTTCATAAGATTCTTCTCCTGACAATAACGAACACACCAAAAAAAAATAGTGAAATCGGTCGAGCCGTTCACGCGTGATGGCGTTACCAAGGGAAATAGGGATAGATACCTCGGATCGAGTCCCATTACCTGAGAGCATCGACATCCAGAGAATATATTAGTGGTGGAAAAAGTATTGCAGACCCATTTAGAGACTTTGAACAGCTGCAAAGAAGTAAGGGTCGAGATGCTGGCCGGTTCCACACCTTTTATGAGGTATTTACGACCCAATTCAATATATAGGGTTCTCCCAGCCAAAAAAAGACCAGTGCGATCTTTGTTTGCAGTATAATAATTCGACAGGTGATAAAAACGTGACCTCAAAGAAAAATATGATACTCACTTAGATGAAAAAAAAATAAGCAGAGAAGAGAAGAAGAAAGATAGGAAGAATGTTGACGATTGTAACCTATGCGTTTGCTTTGTCGTATGTCCAGGCAATAATGTAAAGCCCGAACGGGGACTCATCATCATTCTTCTACAAATCTAAATTGAACAGTTATAATTTTACAATTACAGAATTTAAAAAAATAAAAGAAGATAACGAATCTGGTGATGACTGCAAAAACTACGGAGATGTACATTGTTACTTTTTGGACGAGACGCAAAGTAAAAGAGGTGCTGTAGAAATTGGAAGTTGTATTTTAGAGGGTTTCGGAGAATGCTAATCGAGAAATAAATGTTACATTTATATCTGACAATTGTTGCGGGCAAAACAAAAATAAACATCTCGCTGCTTTATTTATGTTTGCCGTCACTGATATAAAAAAATTGAAAACAATAACGCACAAGTATCTCATAAAAGGTCATACGCAAAACGAAGCAGATAATGTCCACAGTTTAATTCAAAAACAAATTGCAAAAGATCTGAAAACTGGTCCAATCTACACACCAATTCAATATCTAATAGCAGCCATTCAGAAAGCCAGGAAGATGGAAAAGCCCTTTATAATTCATACTCTAACTTATGACTTCTTTTACGACGTGAAGGAATTGCAGGAAAACTGGGGCCACAATTTTAACACAGACGAACAAAAAAATACCGTTGTATGGAATGACATTAAAGTGATGAAATTTACCAAAGAAAAGCCTTTTGCTTTTTATTATAAAGCGTCGTATAAGGATGAAGATTTCAAAGAAATCAACGTCCGAAACAAGAGGAAGAAGATGTTAGAATTATCAGAAATATCAATGCAGCGAGCCTATAGTGCGCCAATTGAATTAAGTTCAAACAAAAAAAAAGGATCTCAAGGAATTCGTTTCGAAGAAATTAATTGATCCTTACTACGCGACCTATTTTAATAGTAGGTATGTTATTGTAAGTCTTTTAAGTAGTTATAATTTTCATTTTATTTTAATTTGAAATACGTCTACTAGAGTACATCGGAGGTAATTTAAAGCTATTTGTTATTTAAATGGTAGGCTATTTAAATAACAAATAGTATCAAATTACCATTTATCTTATAACCAAAAGTTGATACATATAATAAAGGATAATTATGACTGAAATGAAGAAAAGACTGAAAAGCCGTTAATTTTACTAAAGGTACTGATACTCATAACATGTTACAGTTACAACAGTTACAGTACAGTTAGTACAACAACAGTTATAAGTTTTGTTGTTAAATGAATATGAAAGGTTTTGCTCTAAGAAGTTTGTAATGAAAAGTTTTGTTGTCAAATTAATAATAAAGGATTTATTTTAAGTTTGTAATATTAAGTTAAAAATTTATGAAAATATAAAAAGTTCCTACTGATTTATTGAGTGCCATTTCGTTTTAAGTTTTAATTTTAGATTAAAGCTTAATTTTTGATAAAATTTGTTTGATTTTATTTTATTCGTATTTTCCATTAGGGCACTTTTACGTATTTATGATGGATTAAATTGTGTGATAAAGCATTATTTTGTAATAGTCCTTATTATGTTGAATATTTTTAGTGTTATAAAGGCACATTACAAATATTGCCTTCAAAAATAAAAATAGTGAAAAAGAGGTCTAACTCGGAAGACTTAAAAAATAAAAATATATTAGTACTTAAATAAATAAAAAATGTAATGTTTCAGCTATTAATACCATAGTACATTTAACGTAGATTACGTACAAAAATAATCAGAGCTATAGCACTTTAAATTATGATATAATTAATATTAATAATATAATAAGCAAAAAAATCGGGTTCTCTGAATTTTTAAACACGTTTTCTCAAAAGTTGATATTTTTTAAATATGCCTTTACTTTAGTAAGGGTGCGATACTTACTTTAAAAAAAGAATTTAAGGTGGAAGCACCAGGGTAGAACGCGAAATTTAAATTTCCTTACGTTTTTTGTAATTTGCAGGTAAGTATAAGGTTTTATGTTGAAAAAATTATTCGCGACCGAAAGAAATATGGCTTTACTGATTTATAATGATTACAATCATCAAGTCGACCCTCTAAGTTCATTTAACCCCATTGAATGAATTTTTCATCAAACAGTAATTCAATGGGATTAAATAAACTCAAAAGGGTTGTATTCATCATTTTAATTATTATAATTCTATGAAAATTTGAATTTCGCGGTTCAGCGCTGCTCGCATATCTGTATTCTTAGAAAACGACATTGCAGGAATAAGTTATAAGTTTATGCCAAAAAAATATGTTATCACTGTGATTTTTTATTTGATAAGGTTAAAACTTAAGTACTTACATTATACCAAAAAGAAAATGAAAATGGTTATGACCGTCAGTTCCTACTTTAATCTAACATTTTGAATGATGACTGATTTATGTGTAAGACAATAATATGATTATGAAGAAAGTTTATTTTATTTTGCAAATAAAATAAACTTTCTTCGTATCTTTATAAAAATCTCTATCTATGCTCTATTTATTTAAGTACCTACAGTTTTAGCTCATCTTTATTGACCGCTTAAGTTCATAAATGCATTAATCCCTGCTGGAAGCAAACACGTTGACAAGTTCTACTCTTCGGTAATGTACTTACACATTTTTAATAATCTGCAGTCATTTTATGTATTTTTAATGGCCTTAAAATAATAATATTAATTTAACACAGTTAAAAAGATTAAAACAACTACTTTGTTATACTATTCCGCGCAAAGAATCTGTCAGAACTGTCCAGCTCACATTATTACTGCAACTTTGATAACTTTTCTCACTTACTATAAAATTAAAATGACTGGGAATAAACTGCGTGACTGACAATTACTAGGAATAAATCGTAAAACCTAACTTATTTAGACTGAAATGTTGAGAACCACAATGTCTTCTTGGGGTAATTCGGAAATACAAAACTATGAGAAATGATACTAGCGATACTATTACGAAAACTCATGATATTTTGTGTAAGGGGTAAATACGATTGAAAAAGAAATTTAAACCTTCGGTCAAAGTGGAATAAAATCAAGTTTTGGATAATTTCGGAATAACCCCAAGATAGTGCGTAAATTCCCCTTTATCATAAAAATACAACTCAATAATTCAAAATGCTCTATTTAGCGAATCCAACTACATAAATAAGAATCTAATATATCCATAAGTTAAATTTTTTCGATAAGTTGTAGAAGTCGCATAGGGGAGACTGGGTACAGTTGAAACAATTTTGCTTTGAACGCTCGTAGCAAAGCCATTTTGAAACATAACAAACAACAAAACACATAAAATGAGAGAATAGCCTTTGTTTTCAAATACATCTTAGAATTAGAGGCTCAACTGCCATATTTACTAGCTAGGAAGAGTTTAATAAAATAATGTGCCACTGTTTCAACCGTACCCATACCAGGGGCGGTTGAAACTGCGATGGGGGTCAGTTGAAACATAAACAAATAAGTAATAAAAATCAGTTTCTTTATTCATAATCAACAAGAAATAGTTAAATTCTAGTATGGCACCATTTCTATCAGTCTTAATAATTGTTTCGAACATAAAAAGAGTTCTTCTGCGCCGGTTTAAACTAACACAAATAAACAAGAATAACTAAAAAATCAACAATCAATCTCAATAATTAAATGATAATATAAGATTTCCATATCTCAAATTATCTGTAGGAACAAAAACAAGCTGAACAGCAGCTGCTGTCTATAATTAAATAAAAAATACAAAAAAAAACATTTGTTAAACTTAACATTTTTAAAAAAAGTAAATTGTAGATCCTAATCAGATTCGTCGCAATTGTGGCAAACATAATGTCGCCCACCATCTGTACATTCTAAGTGAGACCACATTTTACAGCCTCCTTGACATTGTACCCATTTTTCTCCGGATCTACTGTCCGTGAACGCTCCCACGCATGCCGTAAGGCTGCAACTTGTGCGAGCAGTGGGGTGGAAATGAAAGTAAAACGATACCGTTTTCTTTGCAGAAATCCAGAGAATTTATGTGGACGTGGGAAGAATGATTGTCTAAAACAAGCAGTACTTTATGGGATGTCGAAGCATTTGAATTTTTCTTGAAATGTTTCAGAAACTCAACAAATAGTTCGTCTTGCATCCAGCCTGATGGGTTGGCAGTTTCAATAGAACCCACTGGACCATCTCTAATAAAATGATCTTGGTATCGAACCCTTGGAAACACGAACATTGGGGGAATCGCATTGCCCAACGCGTTTGCCGCAAAGGCTAGTTAGTGTGACTAACGTCCCACGTTCGGCATAGGTGACAGCTCCTACCTGTCGCGTTCCATGCTTTGCCACAACTCTGTCGGGCTTTTGTACAGTTGTTACACCCGTCTCGTCAACATTGTAGATGTCTTGTGGTTCAAAGTGGTCACGGTCAAGGACAACTTGCAAGTTATCGTAAAAAGCATCCACGTTGGTCTTGTTAAAACTTGTTGCCCTGGAGAGACTGGTTGCCTGAGCTGTGCGCACCGACAATTCCACATTTCTTCTCATAAAAGAGCGAAACCACTCTTCTCCGGCAACCTGATTTTCGTTCCACGTAGGAGGTGTGTTTAAATTATATTTGGCAGCGAGCTGGAATGCTAATTTTCTTACTTCCTTGACAGATAGACCAAAGTAAATTACAATTTTAACCATTACAATGTTGGCTTAGAAATGATGAGAAATATATTAGAACTCCCTTTGCTCTTCCAGTGTGTTTTTTTAGAGCAATTTCTTGGTCCTTACTTCTCAAGGGTATAAATGAAGAAAGGCTTTAAAGGAGAATGCCCATTTTCTTAGAAGCTTTGGGCCCCCAAAAAAGATTGTCGTGTCACGGTGGTTTTTATTTTATTTTGTAGATAAAGAAATATATTTTCATAATCTGCAAACGATTTCTAATTATTCACTCTGGTTAAAGAGTAATCTTTTTTTTTAGGTTGCTGAAATTGAGGTTATAAAAATTAAATTCTTCAAGATTTTACTTCTTCTGAATGGATAATTATGTACCATTCTAATTGATATATTGTGATTAATGTTAATGGGGTCGCCTTTCCTATGCAGTGGACATTATAAGGTTAAAATGAGGATGATGATACCTGACAGGCGACAGACAGAGAGCATCATTTTCATTCATTTTCAAATATCTTTATTTAAAACGGTACAATGAACAAAATGCACTTAGACAGAGAGCAGTGGTGGCCCAGTGGTAACGGCCGCGACTTACGAGTTGTAGGTCGTAGGTTCGAACCCTGACAGACGCTTTACTTTATGTAAATTAATTCATCACCACTGCTCTCAGAACAGTGAAGTAAAACATTGTGAGGAATCCGGCATGTCCTAGAACCAAGAATTCGAAGACAGTCTGGGCCTGAGTGGTGGATTACGGTCCACTCCCTCTCACAGGGAGGAGATCTGTGTCCCATCAGTAGGAAATATTATAGGTTGATTATGATTCCTGACAATAGGCCTCACTATCGCTTTCTCTCGCTAGAGAGTAGTGTGTTTTGCTCTCTCTAGTAAGTATCGAAAAAGACGACTAAAAGTTTTGGCAGTAGCCTCTTAACTACTACTCAGTGTTGTATGAAAATATAGTGTGACCACCAAACCGCTTCCAAGTGGATGGTGAAATCGAAATCCTATCCCACGTGTAAGAATACATTTAATTATAGGGCAGGTTATGAATTTTCAGTAATCATAATAATAAAACAGGTTTAACAAAACAAAAAAAAACATTTATTCTTCATAGAATATATTATCCAGAAATTGAGCTGGGGCGCTTACATCATTAAAACGGCCCCAGCTTAAATACCACAATACAGTCATGGTATGAGCGCAACACCCTACTGTACGATTTCCCACTAAGCAATTACAATAATAAGAAATGATTCTCTCTAAAGAATTTGCCATATTTTGTTCTCTACTTATCAGATTGCTGTCACCTGTTCTGAGTTTGACCAAAAATATACTGAGAGCAACAGAAGGGTTTGCAAAATGATCATATAACATTGGAATACAATTTAAAAGCTCATTAAATTGCTCTGCATTAAGTCCCAACCAATAATGGCATAAATGTGGATCCATTGAATTTATGTCACTGAAGTCTAACTGTCTTTCAGCAGCTTTTTCTAGTTTAGAAAATATGTCATCGACTTGAAATCCAGTAAAATCCGAATATGGGGTCTCTAGTTCCTCCCAATGATTACTGTACAAATGATATTCACAGATTCTAGCTGTAAAAGGAATGTATATTTTGTACTGAAATAATAACACTTCCTTTATAGTAACCGGTACTAAAAGACGATCAGTTCGCTCACATCCAACAAATAGGCAATGACGTGAACTAGCAGATACTCGTTTATACTTAAGAGAATTAATTTTAGATACTGGCCGGGGCAATATTTGTCCCTGTGGTGGTGAAACAGGCAGTGGCAGTGGAGGTGGTTCAGGAATTACAGCATCCGAGATATCCATTTCTATACTTTCAAAATCCACTGATTCCAGTGCAGGTCTGTTAATGTCACGAGCTGCCTGTCTTTGTATATCTCTTGTTGCAGCCTCCCAATAAGCACGACAAACTCTTTCCAAATGTATGACCTTAAAAAGAATAAATTATTGTTTATACTGACAAAAACTTTTGTTCAATAATACCAACAATTTAATGCAGTAGGTAATTCTGCCAAGTTAATAACACTTACGTGATGTGCTGGAGTCCATCTTAAAATAAAGGTCCTTTGAGGACAGTCTTGGGAAACTCTGTGAGTTCTGCGACTTGCTATAGAAATGCCGCATCCAAAACATATGTTTAGATGTCCAAGAGGCGGGGTTACCTCGATTTGAGATGGAGTTGTGCTTGATAGTATACGCTCTTGCAGTAACAAAAAACATTCAAGGCACAGGATATCATCGGATGAAACCTGAAAAGTAAAAAAATAATAATTTACCCTACCTTTGTAAGTTATAATATTTATGTTTACTATTACAATACATATTCACTTATTGGTTGTACCGATTCTTTGTACAAACTCACACAATGTTTACCTGCACAAGTATACCCTTTACATACACCCAATTATTTAGTAACAGTCATAATACAGATATATAAATACCTATAATGATAATTACACCATTCACTTTAGTACACATTTTTATACATTTTAAAATGTTACATAGTTAACAGTAATTTTTTGTAGTAACCACTGATATAGCATTTATGCACATTTATTATAATATCAGCTTTTAGGTAGACATTTACAGCTGAATATAGGCCTCCTCGGTCAGTGGGTCGTCTTAGGATAGGAAATATAAACTTACCGGTGTAGGTGATACCCAGGACCGTAGAAGGATGAGCATTTGTTCGTCTAAATCTTCAATAGGTCGTCTACGAAGATTAGGCGCCAAACGAAGATAACAATTAACACACCGCCGCACACACGGCAAAATGACTACTTTAGGCGGCCAAAAAGCTATTTATTAACATAAAGATAAAGTCTAAATTCGCCTGTATTTTTCAAGTCAGATAGTCGTTCCATCACAAAGCGCATAAGTCGCCTTTGTTATGTTCACAACAAAGGAGTGCGAGGGTCCGGCAGGTAAGCGAAGTGATTGTGTACGGTTAGTTGCTTTCTAAACCGTCAAGTAACATCACGTATTTTTCGTTCGTGTCGTGTTTAAATATCAACAGTGGTCAAGAATATGGAATCTACAGGTATGTACATTTTATTAATACAGTAAAATTAAAAATAATGTAATCTTATTGTATTAAAATCTTATATTGCGGTTCTAGATAAATTTCTCTTTAAAATGTATGTTTACTTGGACTTACAAAAAAAGTTCCGCTAGGTACCGCTTTCTGACTTTGATATTTGCATTTAGTAGTTAGTTGGCCGTAATTATTGTGAATTTTGAGAACTCAAACCAACTCATTGTGACACTATCCTCTTTTATTTACAGGTAGTCGGAGTGATCCAAGTCACTCGAAATTACATGTTAGAAAAATGGATCTGATTTTAGTGCTACAAAATGAAAACTTTTATAAATTATCATCGTCTAAGTGTGTGGAACGATTAACTAGTTATATATTGGATAATCATAGTATTTATAAACAATCAAAAGACAGTGCTTTACAAATAAAATGTGTTCTCAAAGTGTTTGTTTCGAAACTGTTGAAAAAGTGGAAGAACTCGAATTGGAAGATTGAGAGATTCACCAAGTACAATTCAGCATGGTTAAAAAACGACTTGGTGTTGCCAGCAGTGAAACCTGTGAGCAACGTTTCAAACTTACAAAGTGTTAAAGGCAGACCATCAAAATCTTTCGAAGAGGGCTCTGTACGAACAAAAAGAAGACGAGTTCAACCAATTGTTGCCAAAACAAGTCCAGAGGTATTGTGTGCTGCTGCTCAAGCTAGCCTAGCAAAGAGTGGGAAAAGGACAGCTGCACAAATGGTGAACCTGGCATTGACCACCAGCCCACGCAGATACAAACGCATAAAAAAAATTCATGATACACCAAAGACTTCTGGTATCACACCTTACTCCCCTGAGGAGGCTTTAGCCTTCATCATTGACTCTGACATGGGTAAAGAAGATTACATTCACATGCAAAGAGGGGCGAAATCTCGGGGTGCCAATATATATCCTGCATACAATGTTATAGCGCAGACAAAGAAACAGTGCTACCCAGACAATATAAAAATATCAGAAACGGAAGTCCAAATCCCCGTCCAAGATATTCTTGACCACACGATACACAGACTTGCAGATGTACAGCAGGATGTACTTCTTATACACCACGATCACGAAGAGAACTCACCCATTGAAGTGGTGTACAAATGGGGTCTTGACGGGAGTGGCGGTCATTCCATATATAAACAATGTTTTGCAACGAACTCATTGTATGGTGACACTAACATTATTTTGTGCACTATAGTGCCATTACAAATGTCAGAGAACACAACCAATGGAAAACAGATAATATGGCAAAACCCTAGTCCTTCCTCGTCAAGATATAGCCGCATTATTCGTCTGCAGATTGAGAAGGAGACAAAAGAATCTGTGAAGCTGCATTACGATGAAATTGAAGCGCAAATATCAAGGTTACAGGTCACGAAAGTAACTTTTGGCGACAAAACATACACCTTCAAACATCATGCTGTATGTACAATGATGGATGGCAAGACTTGCAACGTTTTAACTGACACATCGTCAACGCAAGCTTGCAACATATGTAAAGCAACACCCAAGGAGCTAAACAACATAGATTTGCTTTTGAGGAAACAATACTCTAAGGCTCCGTTCAAGTTTGGTATATCTGTGCTCCATTCGTACTTAAGATGTTACGAGTATCTACTTCACATCTCGTATAAAATAGAGTTGCAACAATGGCAAGCCAGGGGCACAGACGCCAAAGAGAAAATTAAAAAAAGAAAAAACGAGATAACAGAAAGGTTTTACAAAGAAATGGGGTTGGTGGTGGATCAACCAAAACAAGGAGGGGGGAATTCCAATGACGGAAATACGGCCAGGAAATTTTTTGCTGAGCCTACTAAATCTTCTGCTATCACAGGTATAGATACGGAAATAATCAAAAGATTCGCCAACATCCTGAGCGTATTATCATGCGGATTCAACGTAAATTACGAAAATTTCAAAAATTACACTATTGAAACTGCAAAAATTTGTATTAATAGTTATGGCTGGTACAAAATGAGTGCGTCTGTCCACAAACTCCTGATACACGGAGCAGATATTATTAAGGAGCTGCCACTACCTGTGGGTTTATTATCAGAAGATGTGCTGGAGACCAGCCAAAAGGAATTTAAAAGCGTACGGCTTTTCCATGCTAGAAAGACCTCCAGGATCCACACCAATACAGACATTGCGCACTGGATGCTTATAGCTTCCGATCCTATAATTGCATCGAAGAGGAGGAGCCACTATAAAAGAAGGAAACCATTTGCTAAGGAGGTTTTAGAAATGCTGGAAAATCCTTCAATAGAAAACATCATCAATAGAAATAATGATGACGAAGACGAAGATGATGACAATGAACATGAAGATGATGATGAAGCATCCTGATTATTAATTATTGTAAACTAGGTATACCTACATAAGTAGCTACCAATATAAGTATGTATTATTGTATTATGTATAGTGAAATATACTTACTTTTTTCATTTCCTAAATTCAATTTTTTTTATTTCTACGAGTATTAAGTTTTCTACTCCTATCAATTTCCCTTTTTAGGTAGGTAGGTACTTACATGTTTTTTTGGGTTCTAACACAAATAAAATAAAGCGTCGCTACTTAATGTAAATAAATAATACGACACACCGAACAACGGGCACAAACAACAAAATAAAAGTGCTGTGGGTAATAGAAACAGGCTTGCAGAGTGCCCATTCATTCTTATTATTGATAACGTATTGATCAGGAACCCTAAAAAGTACAAATAAAAACATTTTTTCATATCTATTATTTTTGGCCTCCTAAAGTAGTCCTTTTGCCGTGTGTGCGCCGAGAGAGTGGACGGTTTGTCCGATCTCGACCAGGTGTAGACATTTTGTTGTTAAAACTAGAGTCAATTCGCTCACTTATCAATGAAACAGGAGTCCGATATCTCATAAAAAAAACACTTGAGGAACGTAAACGCTCAACTCGATAGCATTGAATCGTAACGTAGAAGAAGTAAACACAGAAGTAAATACGTAGGAATATAATTCAACTCGACGCAAAACAAACAGCACTCACGAATCGAATAACCGGCTATTGATTTGACAGATAGATCTCTGACACCATGAGTGGTGTTGCCAGTTATAATTAATTGTTAATCGACTTTCGACATCGATTTTTCAAAGTAACAATACAGTAGTATGGATTTTTTAGGTCATTCAGTTATTTTAAAATAATTATTATGACAGATGTATATTGATGCTTAGAATAATCTTATTATTTTGGATAAAAAGGTTACCTATTTTTTAAATATACATAGTTATTTTTGTTATTTATTTTGATGTTACGTTATAATTATGTTTATGTGGGTCTAGCAATAGTAAAACGATACCAAATATACAGTTGAGACATTGTAAAATAGACGCCATTAAGTATCGATATCAATCAATCGATTCCGATGCTTTTACAAAATATTTTTTGACATCTGGCAGCATTTAATTTAGGTTTCGTTGGCGGATGTACTAAAGATTCAGTTAAATAAACATTTATTACGTTTTTCAATGATAGGGTAAACTAAATGTTCATAAAAAACGAATATACATAAAAAAATAAGATATAAATTTTGTATAGCGTGAAGTTACGACACGGCGGCGCCACAAAAAGGGGCCCGTTCGCGGTCAATCTCCTTTGTTGTTCAAAGTAAGTGCCAAATAAAATACATGCCTGGTTGTGCACAATCCATAGTGAAAACCAACACAAAATCGTTCAGTCACAAGATGGCAAATATTTTAAAACAGCGAAATTTGAGCGCATCGAACACTTTTGGCGAACAGTAACTTCCGACTGAGCCCACTGCGTGCTGGAAGGGGCTGGCACTTTGTGTTGTTTGGAGCGGTTATCCTAGTTTTTGAAAACAATGGCTTAGAGGGAGTAGAACTAATATAAAAAAAAACGATTTTGGCCAACTTTTAGGGCCAAATACCAGTCTGTGCGCCGACAGTAAAGTAGGCGTATTCGCGCGCACCCGCACGTAATGAATGTTAGGTACCTTTCAGAGACAATGATTATCCGTGGCGAGGTATTTTAGGGTATCCTTTGTAAAAATGGAAGTAAGTAAGTAAATATTTGTTTAAACATGGTGTACATGATACATTGCATGCAGAATAATAATGGGATACCTACAGAAAAGTTCTAACATGTTCAGCCGCATATTGTGGCGTACAAATTGGTAGGAAGACATGGTGCATAAACCGTGATAATATTCAACAAAATTACATTTCATCATTATTCATTAAAGATTAGGTATACAATTCAATAAGCATATTTTTTAGATACAATTCAATGTCAAAGTAGTCATTAAATAAATTGGTCGATAAAAATATGAATTACTTAGTCATAAAAAAAAAACAATTCCAATTAAAAAAAATACAATATATTACAATAACATGTCAAAAATACAACATTGTCATCTCAAAAGCGAAGAAAATTGTCCTCTTTCATAAACTCTGCTATACTGTAATATGCTCTTTCAGTTAGTAAACTCTTCAATTTACTTTTAAGAGCAGATATATTTAATGGGCTCAGGCGCAAAACGTCTCTTTCGCAAAATGTCCCCTGGTCGTAAAACGTCTCTTTCGCAGAATGTCTCTTTCGTAAAATGTCTCTTTCGCAGAATGTCTCTTTCGCAGAATGTCTCTTTCGCAAAATGTCGCGCCAGGGACTTAAGAATAAAATTTTGATTTTCAAAACAAAAAATAATTTATTAAAATTATAGTGCAATTATGATGTAAAAATTTTGGTACTTAAATTTACTTAAGTATGTATTCAAAATAAAAACAATATCAAAAGGTATCAAACATTTTACACACATTCAAAACTTAGATCAAAAGAATCAATACTGTTAGTAAACATATCCACACATAATATAATAAATAGGAGCTATTACTAATAGTAACTAAACATTAACTAAGTATTGCAAATGAAAATATTTTTTTTACCATTTTTAAAATGATTAAAAAATATATATTTAATATTAAAATGTCAAATAAATAAATTTTGGCATTATAATTTACTTGAGTTATTATCAAGTACTACATAAAAAAAAAAACATTTTCATAAATGATTAACATAACATTATTGATAAAAAGAAAATATAAATATATGACATATCAAATGAAATTATATCTTAATTGTGGCATTGAAATTAACTTTTGTTATCATTTTCATAAATGATAAAAAAATTAAATCTTCGCACTAAAATAAACCTTGGTTATTAATTAAAATTTGCTACATAAATTATTATTTTCGTAAATGATGATGAAAAAAAATCTTTCATTAAGAAGAAAAAAACATAAATGTACTTATTTTCATTCTGGAATGTACATTACTTGCTAATGAAGTATTGTAAATCAAAATAAACATTGATACCTACTCAGCAAAAAACCAAAATTTAGCTATTTGAAAATTTGTAAAAAAATAATCTTTTTTAAGAATTGTGGAAGCGTCAGTTCTTTACGCTCAAATTGTTTCAACAGTTTTTTGTATTTAATGTCAAAGTCCATATATTTCTTCTGTCTGTTTTTTGTTTCTGTAAATAAATTATCAGTTATTTTTCTGTTCCAATATTTACTTTCTTTTCGCAATTTATCTATGAATATGTATAAACTTGGCTTTTTTGGTATGCGGCCTGCATTTATACGCCGATGCCACCCTTCTAACGCGTTAGTTGTGCGGTGTCGTTGGTAGGCGCAACTTAGTAAGGATGGTGGCATTTTTGGGTACCATTGTTTTTCGTAATAACGTCTAAAATTCATCATGTATTGAGTATCTGGAGCTATACTTAAAATGTACCCCCAAGCTGCAGGGATTTGTTCAGCCGGTACCAGTGCTATTATTGCAGCCATTCTTGCAATATTTCGCCCTTCCCGTGTATGCAGAAATCCTTTTTTCTCTGCGTGTTTCCATATTGCTGCGTTGTAATGTCTATAACATCCTGTTATTTTTACTTCAGGAAATACTGATTTCACAGCGTTTATTTGCGCCATTTCATAATCACTCTTAAATGTTTTAATAATTATACCCAATTTTTCTTTTAATATGTTATATAGCCGCGTATATGTCTCTTGGGATTTATTGGGTAGCAATGTATAAATTACTGGGATTATATTTGTACACTTTTTTGTAGATCCAATGTCCAAATGTAAGACATAAAACTGATAAAAAGGTGGCGGAGCTGACATAAACGTGCCATCTGCAAAATAGGATCCGGGTTTCTTCACAATTTTCCTTCCCAAACGTGTTGCAAATACCAAAAATTTTTCACTTTGTCCATCTTCACAAATAAGGAAATTTTTACCTAAAACTTCTGGTACAATTGCAGTTTCGGTACTGGTATGTTGTAGTCGATCTACGTTCAAATAAGACTTTCGTGCCCTATATAAAGTGTCTTTAATTGATTGAAACGTAGGAATTCGATAGTGTTCACTATTGGGTATTTTGTTACGAATTTTTTTATCATTTTCTTCGTAAAGGACATGTCCAAAAATGTATGGACCTAAAACCCAGAATCGACAGGAATGAAATGTATACCAGTGGATTGACATTGAAATATAATATAATGTTACCAAGGGGGCAACCCTGAAATCGTTATAGTATAGGAGCTAGGAGCAAAATAAAATAAGAAAAAAAATTCGTTTAAAACAATAATAAAATAAGTTTACGTCATGTTGTGGCTTAATATGACGTTGTTTTAATGTTGTATCACTTGTGATAATTATCATCAACACATTTCACAAGCAACAGCAACATAATAACAACATCATATTAAATCACAACATAACAAACACTCTGTTTTTTGTATATTTTTTTTCTTTTGGCCCATAGATACTACAATCGTTACAGTACTGTGTGTATTTTTGGTAATTCTGTGGCGTCTTAAGCTATAGTCTATGCGCTGCCAGCACGGATGACAAATAGCTCTGGAGCCATCAAATGCAATCTGAAATAAGCAATAACATTCCCTCGTTAGTCTCACATTCATTTTAAAGTACCTATTGTTTATGGTATACTATCTGATATGTATACAACGTGAGTTTTACATCTATAGCGAACACATGAAAATACGCGAAACTAGACTCATTATTATACCATACCTAATAGGTTGTTGATGAATCGACGACGAATATTACTCGTAGTTATTGTGCGTTGTCAGTTGTGTTAGTTTAATTACTATTCTATACTAATCCAAATAAAACATGACGCAATATGATAACACGCCGTGTCGAGCGACGCCGCTGACATGGGGGTGTCGCCTTGATTATAAGTTAAGATGAAACTACAATGTATGATGTAACTATTGAATTTTTTCATTCACCCATGATAAATTTGAAGCAATCTTTATCTTTCTCCTTCAACTTCTTTTAAGTAAATAAGCATCTTTTTCTTGATCAGCTCGTATTTCTTCGTCTATGGCTCAGGAAACTCTCCAGCTGTTCTTTTATTTGGCTACTTATCGTATTGATTATGTGGCACAAAATGTACGATGAAACATTGTTTTTAGATGGCACGTAATTACGAAGATGTGAGACGTGACCTCAATGAAATCTTCGGAGAGGATGTAAACGAAGACATTGAGTCCGACGGTTCTGACAGCGAAAGCGTCACCTCCGGGGCGTCACACAGGTAGGGAACCCAAGAATTAATATATAATCTTATAATTGTATTCTTAAACGTAGTGTTTAACTCCAGCATTGAACGGTACTTTTTTCTCCTTTATAGCTCAAGAGTTTCCTCCGTTGTATTGTCTCCGGATGGAGAGTGGACTGAGGAGACAGCCATTATAAATAATTTCCCATTTACTGGGACCCCCGAGATCATGATCGCGGAAGCATCTATTAAAGGGCCAGTAGATTATTTTAAAGCTGTCTTCACTGAAAATTTTATGACCAACCTAGCGGCAATGACCAATATGCATGCCCAAATTTTGATGTCCAGGCCACTTAAGCCTAATAGCCGCCTAACAAAGTGGGAAAATACAAATATCACAGAATTGTGGACGTTTTTGGGCATCCTTTTTTTCACGGGCACCGCTAGGTTTAGTAAAATAGCAGATTATTGGAAGAAGAGTTCCTACGTAAAATTTAATATAAATAAATATATGTCTAGGGACAGATTTTTATTATTATTAAGATGCCTTTTTTTTTAACACAGTGTATGAGTCACGTATTAAATACTCGAAAATTGATTACCTATTAAATTATTTTAATGATATTATGAAAAACTTAATTTATCCTGAAAGGGAATTGAGTATTGACGAATCAATGGTTGGATTTAGAGGGCGAGTGATTTTCCGACATTATATTAAAAATAAAAAGCATAAATATGGAATTAAATTATATGTTTTGGCCGACCCTAAAGGACTAGTACTTAGAATCCATATGTACAAAGGGTCGTCCGATATTGAAGTTGGCGGTACAGGCCATGTAAATAAAGTGGTGATGCTTCTCCTGAAAGATTACCTTAATAGCGGCCATTCCATATACATATATGGACAATTTTTACAACAGTGTCCAGTTGGCAGAAACGCTATTAACAAAAAAAACCTACTGTTCCGGAACATTGCTTGCCAATAGAAAAAAAAATCCAAAAACTGTCGTCATCAAAAAACTGTTGAAAGGAGGAAATATTTTTAGATATAATGGTAATGGTGTTTGTGTCAATAAATGGAAAGACAAGAGAGATGTGCTCACTATTTCCACTGAGCATTCACCTCACTTGATGCCAGTGGAAAATAGGCGTGGTCGTGTGGTCAACAAACCGAACAAAGAATATACCTGGATATACGCTGCCCAGCAGACAAACTATATCAACTTCAATGATTTCAGCTTTATATACAGACACATTAAATAAAACGAAAGAAATTCTATCTCAAGACGCTTTGTCCGTTTGCTTGACTACCGATTGCTGGACAACATCGCAAACAGAAAGTTACATTGGTGTAACTGTTCATTATATTGACAGTAATTTTGAACCAAAACAAGTCTTATTGGAATGCAGAAGTCTTGACGAAAGTCATACTAGTTCAAATTTAGCCAGAGAATTAAAAAGAGTAACAGACGAATGGAATTTAACACAAAAAGTTAATTTTGCCATATCGGACAATGCTCGCAATATTGTAAAGGCGATAGAAACAGAATTAGAGTGGAAGCACTATGGCTGCTATGCACATACTTTAAATTTAATCGTCACGGCTGCTTTACGACCATTAGATGCATTAATGGACAAAATAAAAAACATCGTAGCGCATTTTAAAAGAAGTACGAGTGCTACAGATATGCTCCTCAGTTATCAGATAAAAAATATGTCAGACAGTGGTGAGCCTAAAGGGCTAGTGCAACAAGTGCCTACACGCTGGAATTCCACATATTATATGCTGCGCCGATTTACTTTACTAAAAGAAGCTGTAAAACATTGTATGGCACTAATTGAGAAAGATTGGCCTGAAATCAATGCATTAGATTGGGAGACAATGAGCGAGTTATGCACAGTTTTACAACCTTTTGAAGAGATCACTTCTTCAATAAGTGGTGATGAATATCTATCAGGAAGTTTGGTCATAGTGGTCACAAACTGTTTGAAAGAAGTTTGTGATGATTTTTTTAACAAAAAGGAATACAAACTTCTATCCGGTAGTTGTGGATGTGATCACATCTCTACAAAGAGGTTTGAGAGAACGATTTTCTGGCGTCGAACACAGCAAAACCTTTGGCCTTTGTACGCTGTTAGACCCTAGGTTTAAATTATTATGTTTTAAAAATGAACAAGCTGTCGCAGAAATAAAAAGACATGTACACATGCTAATAATTGGCATCATCAATAAAAACCAATTGACAGAAAATATCATAGGAGAAGAAAGACCGGTAACTGCTGGAAAGGTTAGCGCTTGGGACAAATTCGATGAACTACTTCAAAAAAACAAGTCCCAAGGTCATGCCCAAGCGAGAGCCATCCGAGAACTCCACATGTACCTGGATGACGAGATGTTACCTCGAAAGAACTGCGAGGGTAAACGGAATAGCCCATCGCAATGGTGGAGAGACCATAAAATAATTTACCCCCACCTATCGCATTTATTCAGAACTAAATGTAACATCGTAGCGACGTCAGTGCCCTGCGAGCGATTATTCTCAAAGACAGGGCTTATCATAAATGAGCGAAGATGTCGTCTAAAGCCAGAAAAAGTAGAGCAGCTTGCATTTCTAAACCAGGATACTATATTATTAATATTTGTTGGTAATAGGGGTAATGTGAACAAAGGAGAATTACTCCAATATTATAGATCATTGTGCCTTAGTTTAAGAAAAATTGTGATGTTCACATTCCCATACAGCCAAAGCTTGCCACAGGAAGAAAACAATTTTAGATCTGAAATGAATAAGACATTACATCATTTGACTTACAATAATAGTTTATTCCATTTAATTGATACTAACAATTATGTTGACAATCAGTTTTATTTGACAAAAGATAGATTTTTCATGGATAGGTACTATCTTTCAAAGTACTGTAAAAGACAGATAGCTGTGTCGCTATCATATTACTTTTCTATTACAGCCAAGAATTTGGCTAAACAAATTGCTTCTATTGAGCAATGCATGTTAAATAATTCAGCCAATAATTTCGTATCAAAAATTAGTGATGAAACGATTATTACTTAGCGATTACGATTACGATTTCGATTAGTGCGCTTACTAATCGACGATTGCGATTACGATTACGATTATTACTGATTTTTAATAAAACATATTATTGATAAAAAAGCATGATATTTATTAGCATAATCACAATTAAATAAGGAATTAATAGTCAAAATTAAGAAATTTTAAATTTTTGTTCAAGAAACATAACATTTCTAACTTTTCAGGCATCAATCTGTTCCTTTTTTCAGTTTGGATCAATCCAGCAGTGGAAAATAACCTCTCCGATGCGACGGACGATGGCTTCATTGAAATATATTTTTTGGCTATTTCTTTTAAGAGAGCATATTGCGTTGCTTCTTGCCAATACTGAAATACATTAGTATCTTGTGGCAAATTAATTGATCTAAGATAAGAATCAACTTCTTCGCTAGCTGCATTATCTGAGAAAGAATGAATAAGTATATTAAATTATTAATAAATAATACTAATTAAAAATTTAACTAGTCCGTTAGTTACCTATTTCAATTTAACCATTTCCTGCAATGTTGAATTGTAAAACATGGATTTTATAATCCATTTTAGATAAAGAAAAAATAAAAGAAAAACAGAATAATTACTAATTATTACCTTGGAATGCTACGAGAGGATCATTCATGTGTGTGTCCTCTATTATCTCTTTGCAAATATCCCAGATTCCTGATTTACTGGAGGATGACTGTGAAGCAGAAAGTACATTTACATCGATCGGTTCGTTTTCAGCTACCGGATGCCTACGCTCATTACAAAGAGCCTTCAATGCTGTTTTAACGTTCATTGAAGTTGAAGCTTGCCTAAATGTACGAGTCTTAAATCTTGGGTCCAAAGCTGTAGCTATCGCATACAAATACAAAATACAAATACAAAAATGTTTATTTCATAACCATAGTTGTTTACATTTTGTGGGTGATTGGCGCCTCCTTTTAAGCATATTAATGCCTGTGTTAGAAGACATAGGTCATGTTATTCTCAATTTCACCAAATCTGTTCTGTAATTGTGCATACAATGCTGACGCAGTTAATTTGACGCATTCGCTTGTTGCTGTTTCCTCATTTCGAGTGGATTCCAAAAGTCTGAACATGCTGGTGACAATAGGTATGACTTCAGACAATTTCGCCATATCTTTGCTAAGTACATTGGTGAGATCTTCAAAAACAGACAGCATTTTTGTCAGTTCATCAATGATTTTCCACTCCTGAGTACTGAATTCGTAGTCACAATTAGTTTTCAGCAAAACTGCTTGTATTGCGACTCGTTGTTCATACAATCGGCAAAGCATGTAATACGTCGAATTCCAACGTGTCGTCACGTCTTGTATTAACACATGTTTTGGCACATTGTGTTCTTCCTGACTAGCCCTAAGTAACTTCATCGCTTTGGTAGAGTGACTGAAGTGGCCGACGATTTTTCTTGATTTTTCTATTATATTTTTTATGATTTCATTTTCGAATAAGCTGTTCTTCAACATTAACTGTACTGTATGTATCGTGCATGGGATGTGTTCGATTTTGGAGTTAGAAATAAGTTGATCTAAGTTTTTTACTGCCTTAGAAATATTGCTCGCGTTATCAGTGACAATACTTTCTGTTTTATCCGTGATTTCCCATTTTTGTAATGCACAATAAATGTTTTCTGCTATAGTTTGAGCGGAATGAGTTTCACCTTCATATGGCATGACTTCAAGACATATTGACTTATATTGAAAGTCATTTGTGACTCCATGAGCAGTGAAACTTATAAAATCATTTACATTCGACGAAGAATCACTTGTCCAGAGGTCTGTGGTTAAGCAAAGATGGGAAAATTGTTGCAGTTCACGCAAAATACGCTTTTTGACCAGTTCATACATCTCTGGAATCACATTTTCAGAGAAGTGTGTCCTTGATGGCATCTTATATTTGGGGCAGACTTTAGCTATTAATCTGTTAAAGCCTAGATGATTCACCATGTTCAATGGCTGCATGTCTACGCATATCATTTCTGCTATCAATTTTGTGATGGCGATCGCTCTAGGGTCATTTGTAGCAAACGGAATATTTTTTTCAAAAAGTTCTGTCAAAGTTGTTTGTTTTTTCGTTGGAGGCTCGTCGGATCTACTGGAAGTAGGAATGAGAATGGATTCAGATGTTTTTTCCGAAATTTTATCTGAGTGAAATTTTTTCACATGGTTCCACATATTTGTTGTATTTTTCCCTATGCAAGAGATTTTAGCTTCACAGTACTTACATTTCGACTTTTGGGTCGTTTCAGGTAATTTTTCAAAGTGCAGCCATATATCACTGGTTAGTTTTCGTTTAGAAGATGACATTTTTGGCGTTTTTTGCAGATACACCTCAATAAACTAAACCAAACACTTTTCAGAATAAACTAAACTATAACAGTAATACAATAACAATTAACAAGTGAAATAAAAATATTCACGAGAGCATTACATTCCGTGCCTTGCAATCAAGTCAAATGCGCAGGGGATTCCCCGAACCTAGCCCGTAACTCTATGCCCAAACCTAAACACACTGTCAACGTCAAACCTGGCGAAGTAGCGTTCGGATACGCGCGTGAAACAAAGTGTTTACATTATAGCGCATTTACAAAGCATGTTAAATTAACAATATAAATAAATAATTAATCGCTGCATAATCGTTATGATAATCGACGATTACGATTAATCGTGAAATAGCGATAATCGTCGATTACGATTAATCGTAATCGTAATCGTTTCATCACTATCAAAAATTGACATTGATAATAATTTAAATTAGAAATTAAGACAATAGAGGCCACCTCTTGCAATAGTGTACAGAATGAGAATTGCAAAATAAAATCAAATAAAAGTTTAAAATCAGTAAATAGTATTAACCTGGTGCATCAAAATATTCAAGGATTTATGAACAAAGATTTAGAAGTCGAATTATTTATGAATTTAAACAGTATTGATATTCTTTGTATAACAGAGCATTGACTTAAAAGCCACCAGTTATTGTTCAATTTTAATAATCACCAGGTCGGTAGTTCGTTCAGCAGAGTTAATGCTATACATGGTGGCTCATTAATTTTAGTAAGTAAACATCTTAAATGTAAAGACCGTAAGGATATTGTGAGCCTATCTGTTGAGCGGACAGTTGAAATAGCCTGTATAGAATTGGAGCAGTTTATTGTATTAAGTATATACAGACCCCCTTCAGGATTGTATGACTGCTTTGAAAAGGTAATGGATGAGATGTTACACAAGATTTGTAACTCGAACAAGTCCATTATCACTTGCGGTGATTTTAATGTTAATTTACTAGAAAACACAGGTTCTTGTAGTAAAATAATAAGTCTGTTTCAGTCCTACAATCTTGTAAACCTATTTTTGGAGCCTACAAGAATAACCCCTACTAGTGCCACATGCCTAGATAATATTTATACAGATGTTATACCAAGCCACAAAGAAATTATAAATTTACTAGATTCTGATCATTGCGGGCAGAAGATTACTATCCCAAACCAAAACAACAAAGTGGCTAAAAAGGATATCACTGTTAACCCCAAAACTGCAAGTCGCTTGGAAGTTTTTAAAGTTAAACTAATTAATAAATTACCACTTTTATCAATTCATGCTGATCCTAATCATCTATATGGAGTTGCACTCGGTCTGTCGAGCTGGAAGCAGCAAAACTCCACGCGCTCCGCATTAAAAAAATACGAATTAATTGGTTTTTGTGCTCCGATTCTAATGAGTGAAGTGTCATTGGATGCGTAAACTTGTGCCGTGTTCAAATTGTGCCGTTACATAGTGCCTGGGAAGTTAATTGTGAAAAACCTTCTTTTTTGAGGTTAAGTAAAAAGCTCCAGAACTTCAAACGCAAACGCTGCCGAAACGAGAGCGGTGACCCCCTGCTTTTTTATTGACATCGTGTGGACATCGTGGTTCTCGATCATTTGGACCACCGAAAACCATCCTGACATCACGCAACACTGAGTTATTCACGATTTTGACAAAACCACGTGCCCTGAAAAAGTGGTTGACCCAGCGGCGTGAAATTTGGTGTCAACCTAGACCCTCATTAGACAAGGCGAGTGCAACTTATTTTGGATTTTTATGACAGCTGGTATATTTTATATAACAGTTGAAACTTCGCAATTTTTGACATTCATATCTCTGGACAGAAGACTTTTCAAAAATTTTCAACTGCAGCCTGGTGCGCGCTCATCAGTACATTAGAGACCCTAAGTTTTAGATTTTAATTTCCAGTAATTTTAAAATTATACCATATTTTATAAGAAAACCGTTTTTTCAAAAAAAATTGACTTGTTTTTCAGTTTAAAAAATTTTTGTCTTTCACATATTGTAGCTCCTTATTTTAAGTATTTTATGTAAAATTTTCAGATTTTTCCGACCAGTAACTCAAGAGTTATCGAATTTTAACTGTTTTTGGGCCAAAATTCAAAAATTAATTAAAATAATACATTTTTGACCTTAGGACAGTGTCCAATATATACACTGTGACCCATTTAAGTCCAAACTCGGGCCATATACCCTTTAAATTGGCCGTTTTGACAAAAACGCGTCATCTTGGTTTTCGGGTTTTATTTTTTACAATAGGATATCTCGGGATCCGCTGGCCCGATTTCATTAGTTTTTCCATCAAGGTCAGTAGTTTTTAGTAAATTTTAAGTGTATCTGGTTTTCAGCCTGTTTCAGGGCTTCCAAATTTTTGTCGCTGAAACTGAAAGTAAGAAAGAAAGAAAAAGTATTTATTGCCCTGAAACTGCTTTTAGCATAGTCCTGAAGTGACGCCGAGCTGTACACCCAAAACCCCGTCCTTCTGCGACGAAGGGTTCAGAAGCTACGGGCATTTCTAATCGACCTTTGACAGTTCGGCGGCCATTTTGTTTATCTTCAAACCGCAATAGCTCCTGAACCGTTGGTCGTAGGAGTTAGCGGTTTTTGATATTATATCTAGGGACCCATTGTCCTGAACATCCCACTTTTTCAGGCGGTTTGGAGGTGAACATTTTTGGGATCCTGAAAGCAGTTTTAGCGGACAGCGAAGTTCAGGCCGAGTTGGGAGAGCCCAAACTCGAGGGGTCTACGGCATTCCAGAGGGAAGTTATCTGCGGTCAAAGATCGTCTTTGACAGCACCGCGGCCATTTTATTTAATCTTTAAACGGCCATAGCTTCCCAACGGAGAGTCGTAGAGGGCTGGGGTTTTCGCTGGACATACCAGTAGGGCTTAGGGCATAGATTAAGACTGTTCAGGCGTTTTCAGGACGACAGGATTTTTCAGCCTGAAAACCGTTCCGGTGGATTGGTCTAGCCGGGCCAAGTTCGGAGAGCCCAAGCACTGTGATTTTTGGATTAGTGGCTCCGGAGTTGTCCTCTTGTAACCACTTTTGGTTTTTTATTTTGGCAAAAAACCAAATTATCAACTTGAGATATCTCCGGAACCCCTTGGTCTAACTGTGCCGAGTTTGGGTTCGTCTGGGAGGGCTCGGTGGGAGCTATCCACCGGACGTGACAAAACGACTCTACATAGAGTCGGTCCAAGAGTCGCTCTAATTTTGCTTGGGATCCTATCTGATCTATTTAGAGCTTATTGGAGACGGGCTGAGGCGGGCTCTATCCAGTGAATGCATCAGGTGGACTCTACATAGAGTTTTAAATAGAGACCGATTACAAATTTTGTTGGACCGGGTTTTGCGGGCGTATTGGACTTAGGGTCGCGGACCCAGTTTTAGTTTTAATGATAACTTTAGCTCTATTGAGCTAAAGTAACTAGAGTTAGTGAGTTAGTTTAGTTTGACTAAATTGTATTAGATTTTAAAATTTAGACTGTGTTAGGGTTAAACAAGAGCCTGATACTGGTAACCTATAAGGTCACTTATGAAATAACACAACACCAATTTATTATATCTTGGGCGTAGATATTGGAAGGCCCCCAATACATAAATATAAAAATACTTTCACTAACACATACATAATTAAAGCAGACACGGCTAAATAAATTGTGACAATGTTCCGATCACCGTCAAAGCCTAACGCGTCGCCAAATGGAGATAACGTGACGAGGGCGGGCCCCTCAATAATCACTCAGGAGCGGAAGAGTATTAGTGCCATCGAGGCAAAAGTGAGATCTTCTCCAACACAAAAGCCGAAACTCTATGCACCGGTTGCTGAGGCGCGTGCCCTCATGCTTAAAGCAAAGGCACAGCTAGACATATCAGGGAACATTAAGACCACCATAAAACCGACTGTGTTAGACTGTCTGAAGTCGCTCTATGAGATCGTAAAGAGAATTGATAGACCGGAGGCAATAGAAGGAATAGACAAAAGTGAGAGAGAAAATAAGCTGGTAGGAGAATCAGAAGACAGAAGTTCGAGAATACTAAATGAAATTTTAGAAGTTAAAGAAATCTTGAGGAAAAATGAAAAACAAGAACTCCCTGCCAAAATAGAAAGATCGAAAGTGGAGCTATGCAATAAAATAGATGCGCAGATGGTAGAAATTAAAGAACTGAAGGCGGAGTCAAAGATACAAGCTGAGAAAGTAGAGTCCCAAATCGGATGCCTTGGAACATACGCACAAGTCGCGGCGATGCCATCACAGCCAACGGCCAGGAAAAATATGCACTCGATCATAGTGTCGTCATCACACGAGGGTGACACTTCAGACACTGTAGTCGAAAAAATACGAGCGACCATCGATGCAAAAGGCACAGGGATACGGATAGACCATCTGCGCAGAGCAAAAAACCAGTCAGTGGTTATAAGCTGCTCTGAAAAAGAAGACATAGGAAAGGTATCGACAAAGCTCAGGAACTCCAGGGGGGATCTGAAAGTTGAGGAGACCATAAACAAAAACAAGCTAGTGGTCGTCAGAGACGTGATGAATTATGTTACGGACGACGACATGGTGATGGCAATCGGATCCCAAAACGGACACCTCCTGGAAGGAGCCGAAATCACTGAGGGGGACATCCGGGTCATGTATAGGCGAAGGGCGAGGAATCCGCTGACGAGCCATGTGGTGTTGCGCGTCAAACCAGTGATTTGGCAGCGGCTGACCTCGGCGGGCCGAATCCACGTGGACCTGCAGAGAGTGGTTGTAAGAGACCAGAGCCCGCTGATCCAATGCACAAAGTGCCTCGGATACGGACACAGTAAAAAATACTGCAAAGAACCAGCAGAACTTTGCAGCCACTGCGGCGAACCGCATACTAGAGCAGTGTCCAGGGTTCACCCTTAAGGAAGAACCTAAGTGCAGAAATTGCAGTCTTGCAAATAAAGACGCAGCACACAATGCTTTTGATAGCGAGTGTTCCACACGTAAAAAGTGGGATGCACTGGCTAGATCGTCTATAGCGTATTGCTAATGTGGTGGTTAGGATGGGAGCTAACAAGGACAATATAAAGTATCATGTCGTACAGGCAAACCTCCAAAAGAAAAAACTTGCAACTGAGGAACTCATACTCGAAGCCGGGCGCAGAAAAATCAGGTATGCTCTTGTACAGGAACCCTATGTCGGGGCGAAGGGGGAAATGAAGACCTTCCCCGGGACAAGAGTAATCCAAGGCACAAAAACGGGCGATAAAGTCATCAAAGCCGCAATAGTCATCTTTGACAGTGGAATAGACGCAGTCGCGTGCCCGACACTGACGACCGAAAACATGGCAGTTGCGAGGTTGACGGTGGAGGACACCACCGCCGTGGTAGCGTCCGTCTACTTCGAGGACTATCTTGACATGGAACCATACCTCGATCAGCTGAGGGAAATAGTGACAACAGCAAAAGGGGCGAAATTACTGGTAGGAGGAGATGTGAACGCATGGAGAACATGGTGGGGAAGTGAGAGAGAGGATGAAAGGGGAAGATTATTATCTGGAACCCTAGACGAACTTAACCTACATGTACTCAATAGCGGAAACATACCAACATTTGATACCATCCGAGGGGGAAAGCGGTACAAGAGCACAGTGGACATCACGGCCTGTTCAGACGACATGCTTCGACACGTGGAAGAATGGAGAGTAGAGACGGAAATGACGAGCTCGGACCACAATGCGGTAGTAATCAAAATGACAACAAAAAAAGGAATCGGGAATAAAATAAAGTACAGTAATACTAGGGTATATAATACTAAAAAAGCAGATTGGGAACGTTTTCAAAAAGAATTAACAAAATCGTTACTGGAAAATAAAATTGATAAAACATATATAGATAATATTAATAGTTTAGAAAAGTTAGAAAAATGTACAGAGGAACTACTCGTAACAAAACTTATTACAGAAACTTGCGACAAGACAGTACCTAGAATAAAGAAAGTAGACAAAACATACTTACCGTGGTGGAGTGAAGAACTCGATCAGCTCAAAAATTCCATGTGCACGAAGAAGCGAAGAATCCGTTGCGCAGCTCCGCGCCGTCGGGAATGGGTTGTAATGGAGTACCTAAGGGCGAAGGAAGAGTATGAGAATCAAGCAAGTAAGGCGCAAACTGACAGTTGGAAAAGCTTTTGCGGAAGGCAGGACAGGGAGAGCGTTTGGGATGGCATATACAGGGTAATTCTGAAGACAAAAAAGAGGCATGAAGATCTGCCAATAGTTCAAAATGGCAAGGCCTTAGACTCAGATGAATCCGCCAGGGTCTTGGCAGAAACCTTCTTCCCAGATGATGAAAAATTGGAAGACAACCTTGAACATGCCAAGATAAGAGAAGAAGCGGCACGATCAGAGGAAGGCACCCCAGAGGACAAAATGGACCCACCCTTCACTCTAGCCGAACTCAGATATGCATCAAGAAGTTTCAACCCGAAGAAGGCGCCGGGCCCTGACGGGATCACTGCAGACAAAGACGAGGCCGCCATTAGCAACAATGAACAAGTATTCTTGGCCATAACAAACAAGTGTCTCGCGCTGTCCTGCTTCCCGGGAGAGTGGAAAGAAGCGGCAGTTGTCGTGCTAAGGAAACCTGGGAAGGATGACTATACCCATCCAAAATCTTACCGACCGATCGGACTCCTGCCCGTCCTCGGAAAAATACTAGAGAAGATGCTGGTACGGAGATTAAGGTGGCACATGCTACCCCAGATGAACCCACGGCAATACGGATTTGTGCCGCAGCGAAGCACAGAGGACGCCCTGTACGACATGATGCAATACATAGATTTAAGGTTGAAGGAGAAGAATCTTGTGGTAGTTGTCTCGCTGGACATAGAGGGGGCGTTTGACAGTGCGTGGTGGCGAGCAATAAAAAGTCGTCTGGTGGAGAAACACTGTCCACTTAACCTCCGAAAACTGGTGGGAAACTACCTTGAGAACAGAAGAGTCGCGGTGAGATATGCTGGAGCCGAATATAAGAAAAGCACCTCAAAAGGATGCGTACAAGGATCGATCGCTGGGCCCACGTTCTGGAATCTACTCCTAAACCCGCTGCTGGATGAACTAGAGGGGAGGAGCACATACTGCCAGGCATTTGCAGATGACGTGGTTCTTATATTCTCGGCAAAAACGGCTCTGAATTTGGAGGTTGACGCCAATGCCTGCCTGGCACATGTGCAGCGGTGTTCGAAACAAATTAAAGTTTGCACCGCACAAAACTCATGCTATGCTGCTAACAAATAAGCTAAAATTCGACACACCACGGCTGCACATGGGCGGGGTTGACATTGCGCTCGTCGAGGAGATCAAGTTGCTAGGACTTATAATTGACCGGAAGATGACCTTCCGGAGCCACGTCACATACGTCCGCAAAAAAGCCATCAACATATTCAGGCAGCTGTCCAGTGCAGCAAGGGTAACCTGGGGGCTAAACCCGGAGGTGATAAGGATAATCTACACTGCGGTTGTGGAGCCGGTTATCCTATACGCAGCCAGCGTATGGGCCAATGCGGCTGATAAGATTTATATAAAAAACCAGCTAAATTCCGTTTTGAGGGGCTTCGCCCAGAAATTATGCAAGTCATACAGGACAGTCTCACTGAATTCGGCTCTTATTTTGACAGGATTGCTGCCGCTTGACCTGAGAGTCAAGGAAGCAGCATCCCTTTACGAGGCGAAGAGAGGAAAGCCTCAGCAAATTCTAAGAGGCCGATCTGTCGAGGAGAAAACGAGTTTCCTGGCGAGGCCTCATCCAGCGGATGAAGAATTCCTGGGCTTCAAATGCTTGGAGAGCGACGCGGAGGTGCAGCAGCGCATGAGAGACGGTGCAGTACAAATCTTTACAGACGGGAGCAAAATAGAGGGTAAAGTTGGGGCTGCCCTATCCTGGTGGAATGGGACAGTCGAAACCAAAACCAAGAAATATAAGCTCGAGGAATACTGTACCGTCTTTCAAGCGGAGCTGTACGCAGTACACAGAGCATTGAAAATGATTGCGCACAGTCTGGAGGAAGATTTCAGCATATTTAGTGACTCCAGGTCCACCCTGGAGCTACTGGGGGACGGAGACACCAGCAACCCACTCGCTCTAGAAATAAAAAAGGACGTCAAACAAATAAAGAACTTAGGCAAAAACGTTCAATTTTACTGGGTTAAAGCTCACGTCGGAATACAAGGAAACAAAAGAGCAGACGAACTGGCGAAAACAGCGGCGCTAAAAATCAAAACGAGACCAGATTTTGACAAGTGCCCTCTCTCATTTGTCAAGCGAACCATAAGAAGCGATTCGATTGAGAAATGGGAAAATAGATATCAGCAGGAGAGCAAAGCTGGTGTCACAAAAATATTTTTCCCCTCAGCCACAGACGCCTACAGACTAAGCAGGAACATTCATCTCACATACCTACATACACAACTCTCCACAGGGCACGGGGGCTTCTCCCAATACCTACACCGATTTAAGAAGAAGGACTCACCTGCATGTATTTGTGACCCCGCAGTCGCGGAAGAATCAGTCTTGCACCTGATAGTTGAGTGCCCAGTATTTGGGCTTGCCAGATACAACCTGGAAAACAAAATAAATTTAAATATAAGTGAAAGTAATATATGTAAAATAATGACGAACAAAGCGATTCGAAGTGAATTCTTAGATTTTTGTGTAAGTATAATTAGAACTGTTATAGATAGAAATAAAACGTAGAATAAGAAATTAACACCGTAAATATAGTAAGCTTACTATATTTATGGAGTGTTAAACTAAGTATTAGATTTAAAAAAAAAAAAAAAAAAAAAAATATATGAAAAGTCATGTAGATACTAAGGATCACTAGATGTAACATAGAATTAGCATAAATTGTATGAAAGCGCTCTGTAGTCCCAACGTGCAGCTCCCATAGTACTATGTACGTAAATATAAATATATCACCCAACAACAACAGCAAATAAAAGTAATGTATAGCTTTAGAAAATAAGAATTATAGAGAAATAAGCCGCTGATAACATAAACACTAGGAACAAACAAGTTTGTAGTACCTACAACAAGGCTCAAGAAAATAGGTAGCTCGTTCAGATGTCAATGTATACGCTTTTATAATAAGCTTCCAAGCCATGTACAAGATCTAAGCCTTAATAAATTCAAATCATTCATTAAACGTAAGTTGTGCCAGAAAGCGTTTTATACCATTCAAGATTACGTTGAGGACAAAAAGGCCTGGGATTAAGCTGCTCCAATTTATTTATTATTTATTTTTTACAGTCAGAACTAGAGATGAGACGTATATACTAGTGATGAAACGATTACGATTACGATTAATCGTAATCGACGATTATCGCTATTTCACGATTAATCGTAATCGTCGATTATCATAACGATTATGCAGCGATTAATTATTTATTTATATTGTTAATTTAACATGCTTTGTAAATGCGCTATAATGTAAACACTTTGTTTCACGCGCGTATCCGAACGCTACTTCGCCAGGTTTGACGTTGACAGTGTGTTTAGGTTTGGGCATAGAGTTACGGGCTAGGTTCGGGGAATCCCCTGCGCATTTGACTTGATTGCAAGGCACGGAATGTAATGCTCTCGTGAATATTTTTATTTCACTTGTTAATTGTTATTGTATTACTGTTATAGTTTAGTTTATTCTGAAAAGTGTTTGGTTTAGTTTATTGAGGTGTATCTGCAAAAAACGCCAAAAATGTCATCTTCTAAACGAAAACTAACCAGTGATATATGGCTGCACTTTGAAAAATTACCTGAAACGACCCAAAAGTCGAAATGTAAGTACTGTGAAGCTAAAATCTCTTGCATAGGGAAAAATACAACAAATATGTGGAACCATGTGAAAAAATTTCACTCAGATAAAATTTCGGAAAAAACATCTGAATCCATTCTCATTCCTACTTCCAGTAGATCCGACGAGCCTCCAACGAAAAAACAAACAACTTTGACAGAACTTTTTGAAAAAAATATTCCGTTTGCTACAAATGACCCTAGAGCGATCGCCATCACAAAATTGATAGCAGAAATGATATGCGTAGACATGCAGCCATTGAACATGGTGAATCATCTAGGCTTTAACAGATTAATAGCTAAAGTCTGCCCCAAATATAAGATGCCATCAAGGACACACTTCTCTGAAAATGTGATTCCAGAGATGTATGAACTGGTCAAAAAGCGTATTTTGCGTGAACTGCAACAATTTTCCCATCTTTGCTTAACCACAGACCTCTGGACAAGTGATTCTTCGTCGAATGTAAATGATTTTATAAGTTTCACTGCTCATGGAGTCACAAATGACTTTCAATATAAGTCAATATGTCTTGAAGTCATGCCATATGAAGGTGAAACTCATTCCGCTCAAACTATAGCAGAAAACATTTATTGTGCATTACAAAAATGGGAAATCACGGATAAAACAGAAAGTATTGTCACTGATAACGCGAGCAATATTTCTAAGGCAGTAAAAAACTTAGATCAACTTATTTCTAACTCCAAAATCGAACACATCCCATGCACGATACATACAGTACAGTTAATGTTGAAGAACAGCTTATTCGAAAATGAAATCATAAAAAATATAATAGAAAAATCAAGAAAAATCGTCGGCCACTTCAGTCACTCTACCAAAGCGATGAAGTTACTTAGGGCTAGTCAGGAAGAACACAATGTGCCAAAACATGTGTTAATACAAGACGTGACGACACGTTGGAATTCGACGTATTACATGCTTTGCCGATTGTATGAACAACGAGTCGCAATACAAGCAGTTTTGCTGAAAACTAATTGTGACTACGAATTCAGTACTCAGGAGTGGAAAATCATTGATGAACTGACAAAAATGCTGTCTGTTTTTGAAGATCTCACCAATGTACTTAGCAAAGATATGGCGAAATTGTCTGAAGTCATACCTATTGTCACCAGCATGTTCAGACTTTTGGAATCCACTCGAAATGAGGAAACAGCAACAAGCGAATGCGTCAAATTAACTGCGTCAGCATTGTATGCACAATTACAGAACAGATTTGGTGAAATTGAGAATAACATGACCTATGCGATAGCTACAGCTTTGGACCCAAGATTTAAGACTCGTACATTTAGGCAAGCTTCAACTTCAATGAACGTTAAAACAGCATTGAAGGCTCTTTGTAATGAGCGTAGGCATCCGGTAGCTGAAAACGAACCGATCGATGTAAATGTACTTTCTGCTTCACAGTCATCCTCCAGTAAATCAGGAATCTGGGATATTTGCAAAGAGATAATAGAGGACACACACATGAATGATCCTCTCGTAGCATTCCAAGGTAATAATTAGTAATTATTCTGTTTTTCTTTTATTTTTTCTTTATCTAAAATGGATTATAAAATCCATGTTTTACAATTCAACATTGCAGGAAATGGTTAAATTGAAATAGGTAACTAACGGACTAGTTAAATTTTTAATTAGTATTATTTATTAATAATTTAATATACTTATTCATTCTTTCTCAGATAATGCAGCTAGCGAAGAAGTTGATTCTTATCTTAGATCAATTAATTTGCCACAAGATACTAATGTATTTCAGTATTGGCAAGAAGCAACGCAATATGCTCTCTTAAAAGAAATAGCCAAAAAATATATTTCAATGAAGCCATCGTCCGTCGCATCGGAGAGGTTATTTTCCACTGCTGGATTGATCCAAACTGAAAAAAGGAACAGATTGATGCCTGAAAAGTTAGAAATGTTATGTTTCTTGAACAAAAATTTAAAATTTCTTAATTTTGACTATTAATTCCTTATTTAATTGTGATTATGCTAATAAATATCATGCTTTTTTATCAATAATATGTTTTATTAAAAATCAGTAATAATCGTAATCGTAATCGCAATCGTCGATTAGTAAGCGCACTAATCGAAATCGTAATCGTAATCGCTAAGTAATAATCGTTTCATCACTAGTATATACTGGTAGAGGTATTTATACCAAGTATGTGCTTCCCAGTACATAGACCGGGTACGGACCGAAATACTGGGTAAATACCTTGAAGGTATGACGTCAGACGCATAGTACGATACGAACCGCTACCACAAGGTAGCGCCCAGTTTTATCGGTAGTTCGGTACACCGAAGCAACCCGAAGCTACCCGACAGCTTACGAAGGGACCCGAAACGTCATTCGTGCTTTATGAACATTCGGTTGATTTAATTTAGTTAGACAAAATGGGTACTTATTTTTACATTATAGCATAATTACATTTTTTGTCACGACGTGAAAGAGTTCCTTAGTTTGTTTATGTTAGGGAATATTATTACGTGTTTGAATGTTTACGTTGTCTAGTGGTACTTAGGTGGACAATTTTTTGATTTTTTGCGTCAGTTGTGATTGCGATTTCGTTACACCTGTTTGTTTTTATCTAGACAAGTGTACATATAGTAGACACGTATAATTATTCAATAATAATAGCTTTTATTTATGTGTAACAACTTTGTGGTGTAAATATATTCAAGAAAGTGTAAATATTAGTTGGATAGTACTTAGGTTAGGTATTCTTCTTAGTAGGTATATTAGAGGACTTATAATTTATAAATGAGTAATAATGGCTCCTAAAAAAAGTGTGGCGTGGGATCACTTTACCGATAAAGGTGATTTTAAAGCAGAGTGTAAAATGCGTAAAGCTGTTTTCTCTTACAAATCCGGAGTCACAAATCTCACAAAACATATCCAGAGGAAACATCTTGCTGTAAATTTAGTTAGGAGGGATAATAATTTGAACCAACTAGAAAATCAACCTATTCAAGAAGCACAGATGAATGCCCCACCAATGTCACAAACTACTGCAACCGGTATTTCCTCTCAAACTGCGACGACGCACATACGAGTATTGGCATTAAAAACCTGGCCATAAGTCGAATATTCAAAGTGTGGCTTAACTCAATACAACCATAACTTTCTGACAGCTAAATAACCTGTTCATAACGTACCGCACCCCCCGCTCCCTTATCCCTTCACCGCGCGGCACACGGGTAGTCGGAACTCAGTCGTCGTCCAGTGCGGTCCATTGTTTTCTCGATAACCTTATTTTTGTGCTCCTAACATTTGCTGTTTTAGTCGTTATGTTAGTAGTTGGTGGGATAAACACGACGAATATGGAAGTTCAAGGTATGTAACAACATAAATAATATCATTTCATTTAAGTTATAGACTCATAAATGTTTTTTTTTTAATTTCGCAAAGGATACTAAAATAATCTCTTAGTCTATTAAAAAAAAAAAAAACAGAAGCGGTTTTGTATGTGTTCCGAGCATTTCCGAGTAATGACCTATTATTTTAAATCAAGTTTAGACTTTCATAAAGAGAATCGTGAAAGAAAATATTCCGCTTTGTTCCGCCATTTTGTTTAGCACACATTCAAACAAAATGGAAAATTAATTTAAAACAAGATTATTTACAGTAAATTCTCTTTTTATTTTTAGATTCCATTGGGAATTTCAAGAACATGTCAAATAAGCAATTATATGATATCGTGCAAGAATGCCCTGACAAGAAAATTGATGCAAAGATGCTCTTTTTGGAAAAAAAAATTATACAGATAACAAAATGTCCAGAAAGTGAGCTGGAGACATTAAAACATACGTTGAGCCATTTCAAATGTGAATTTAAACGAAAATGGGTAGCAGCAAACTACAAAGCACGACCGCTTTCTAAAAAAAAATGAACTTTGGCTTCAAAATACTCTCAAATTCGCCCTCTGGACTATAGGAAAACCGGGTCGTCCTTCAAAGGAATTCGGGGAATCCAGTGATAGATCCAAGCGAAGAAAAACAAAAGGTCTACGAGATACTGTATCGACAGATGAGTTGACTTATGCTGCTCAAATGAGTCAACGTGCCGGAGAAAATAAGGATGCATCTAAAATAATAAAAGACATCAGTTTGACTCCAACAAGAGCTACAAAGTTTCGAAAAGTAATTTCTTCAAAGAATCAAAGTAAAATAAAAAAGCATTCACCATCTGAAGCCTTAGCTATTTTCGTCGAAGGAGATTTTAGTAGAAGACAGTGGGAAATTTTACACAGCGCAAATAAAAATAAAAAAAATCTTTGATAAAAAAAGCAAAAACCGATTGCTATCCAGTAGAACAATCAATGAGAGTTACAGAGACTTGTGCGGAAGTTCTCATACAAGATCTACTTAACCATACATGTTTACGGTTGTGTAAATATTTGGAAAACGTAATATACAGCTGTAAATAAGCACTTCAGGCTCTACAGGCAAAACTTCTCGAGAAAATTTGACAGAATAAAATGATTGTAATAGGGACATTTTAAATCGACTGTTACTAACGTCAGACCCATTTTTAAGTAGCACTAGAAAAACACCACGGAAGAAAAGTAACCCATTCTGTTCGGAAACCATAAGTCTTTTGCTCCCTGACGCAGAAAATGCAACAATAGAAAGCAGTGACGAAGAACACAATACAACAGCAACAGATGAAAACGATGAATCTGATTTCGATGATTGATTTATTTTGTTTTATTATATTAACTACTAATATTATTAAATAAATGTTTGAAAACTATCTTACTTTTTTTATTTAATAGTTTCCACGTCACAAATGTCACGAAATAATATTGGCCAGGTTTTTAGTACAAATACTCCTATGTGCGACGTCGAGTATGGTACGAACTCATCCGTCCAGCATATCAGCATTTCTTAGACGCGATTGTAATAAAATAAAAAAGGAAATTGATGATCACTTAATGAATCTTTTTGTATGTGACATGCAGCCTTTTTCCATAATAGAAGATAAAGGATTTCGTGAATTGATCAAGTTTGCATTCCCGAATTATATAATACCATCGAGAAAATATTTTGCAAGCAATTTATTGCCAGGGCTGTATGAAGAAGTAAAAACTGCCACTAAAATTTCTGTAAGTGAAGATGCAAGCAGTATATGCTTAACCACCGATATTTGGACGTCGAGAAATAATGACTCCTATCTGGCGATCACGGGTCATTACATTGACAGGAATTTTATTCTACAATCTGTACTTCTCGAATGTAAAGTTTTAGAAAAAAGTCACACTGGTGTACATTTGGCCGAGGAGATAAAACACGTAACTCAGGATTGGTCTATTCCATCTGAAAAAGTGCTTCTTGTAGTTTCCGATAATGGTGCGAACATAACGAATGCTGTAAAGCAAATATTAGGGTGGAAACATTTTAGCTGTTATGCGCACACATTAAATCTAGCGGTACAAAAGATATTAGGAAACTCCTACATTAAAGACACTTTAAGTAAAGTAAAATCAATAGTGTCAATAGTGGCTATTTTAAGCGTAGTAATGTGGCTTGGAACAAATTGAAGACTTACCAAGAGCAAGCCAATAAGGTGGTGAAGAGGCCCCTTCAAGACGTCCCTACACGGTTGAATTCCACATTTTATATGTTGTCACGATTTGTCGAGTTAAAAGATGAAATTAATTGCGCAATGAGCAATTTAGATGTAGTGAATTGCACTCGTTTAACAAGTTACGATTGGGATATATGTCAATCATTAATTTGGGTGTTGCGTCCATGTGAGGAAGTTACCAGAGAAATGAGCGGTCAAAAATATGTTAGTGGTAGCTCGGTGATTCCCATAACGGTTGGCCTTACCAATGCTCTGCAGGAAATTGCTACTGAGACATACCGACAAGAAAACAATATAAGTATATTTCCAGACGAAGTTGAAATGTGCCGCCAGGATTTACTCTCCGAAATTAATAGTCGATTTCAAAATCTAGAAAGGAGCCGTACCTTTACTATCTCTACATTTTTAGATCCAAGATATAAATTATATTTCCAAAATGCAACCGTAGCAGAAAATACTAAACATCACGTTGTGGGTTTAGTAACATCTATGATCCAACAAACAGAAACTAATCAACCTACAACTACAGGCTCTGAAGCACCACAAGATGTCCAAGAAAAAAAATCAAATAGTTTAATTTGGCAACATTATATTAAAACCATGAAAAATGTACGGCCAACTGGTGCAGCCAACAGTAGGGCTATCATAGAAGTACAAAAATATATAGATGACAGTGTGTTACCACCAGACATGGACCCTTTGACATGGTGGCGAGCTAACCAAGGTATTTACCCTAACTTAGCCAAACTGGCCAAATTAAAATTAAACGCAATGGCCACCAGCGTTCCATGTGAACGGCTATTTTCCGTTGCCGGAAATATATTGCCAGAAAAAAGATCGCGGCTTGGTAGTCGAAAAGTCCAGCAATTAATATTCCTGCAGCAAAATAAAAAGCACTAAAAATACTGATATGACCGAACGAGAGAAGCGAAAGCAGAGAAAAGATTGGAAAAAGCATAAAAAAATACAGAGAAAAGAAAAAAGGTTTAGCAAATCTAATAAGTAATACGCCGCCACAATCAGATGATGACTTAGCCCCAGTATCTCCGGAGAGAAGACAAGTAGGGAGAAAAACTTTTCGAAAAGATAGGGCGAAAGCATACCGAAAGAAAAAAAAGCAGGAAGTAACTATAGTTCAAATGAAGGGGAAAATTCAATCTTTAAAAAAAAATAACTACAAGGAAGGGATGCAAAAATTAAAACTGTTCCAAGTCCCATAAGGACAGATGATGCTTTAATTAAAAATATTGACGTATATAATATATGACTGAAGTACGCAAACAACTTCTATATGGCGAAGTATTGACTAAGCAATTGCAAGAAAAGGCGGATGCTTTTCCAAAAAATTCAAAAGAGAGAGAGTCTTTCATAAATGTATCAATGGAAGCACTTTGCGGAAATACAAAATGCTACATAGGGCCACTAAAATTTTACCAGGTAGACCAAAGAAAAGAAACTATAAATCAATTTTAAAGTCTGATGCCAAAATCGTGAAATTGTTTAAAGCAAGAAGTTCGCAAAAAGAAAAGAAGATATAACTGTGATTATAGAAGTTTCAGTAGATTGTTTTATGAAAATGTTAAAACTTAAATATAAGAATTTATTAATAGTAAGAGTAATTTTTCTTAAGTGCAATTAATATGGCAATATAGATAAACAAATTTGTTATTAAAACCGTTGTTTATAATTTAAATATTTCTTTACTTATATAATTATGATATCAATATCATCATTTCGGGAACGGTTGATCATTTCCGGGAACACTACAATATTTCAATAAAATACGCATAAATTGAGCTATTTTTTAGAAAAAACATAGTTTATTACATTACAGAACTTTCATTCTATTCATGTAACGTTATTCGATTATAAGAGTTTAGAATATTTTGAGATTTCTTAAATTTTATGCACGATAATAGCAACTTTTTTAATTTTTTGACGTATTTTGCGTGTAGATGATTTTGTATGTATTTTTTTCATGATTGCTTATATACTATAATATATAATATACCCATGTTATAAAACAATGCTTAAGTTATGTATTTTGTTTAGTTTTTGTTCATTTTATCAAAATTAGAAAAACGTTCCCGAATTGATGGTTTTCTGTAAGTTATTGACTAAAAAGTAATATAACAAAAAAAGTATAGAGTTCTGTGCGCTGCCCTGTCAAAGTTTATTAATATACAAATGTTGCAGTAGTATAAACTGAGAGTCATCATTATAGCTTTAATTTTTTTTTGGCACTAAACCAATCTTGAAATTTGCAACCTTGGTGATTTTGAGCCACTTACAAGAAGCTAAACTGATAAATTTATTATTTTTAAACTTTAAAAAACGAAAGTACTTATATCAATGTATTAACGGTAAACGTGTGAGTTTGCGTTTCGTTCGTTTCAGTTACTTGTGCAAATCGTACTACTGATATCGATATCTGAAAACGGTTTTCGATATCGATATGAAAACTGAATATCGGTTACATATCCGTTAGCAACTAAATACGAAAACGCCCATGTCTAGTCTGAACAATAAATCAACACAAAATCATGATGATGCATCGTTTCCATGGAATCATTATTTTATCATCTAATTTTATATTACGAGAGCGGCACTGAAAATTTCGGGAATCAAGGAAGTGACACAACATTACTATTTAAAAATGTATTTATTGCTTTTTGAAGTATTCTCCGCGAAATTTGACACATTTTTCCATACGATGGAACCAATCATTGAAGCAACCATTCCATTCGGAAGTTGGGGTCTCCAAAATGGCCGTTTTGTAGGCGTCCACAGCTTCTTCAGGTGATGAAAATCTCTGTCCACGCAATTTATTCTTTATTTTAGGGAAAGTATAGAAATCATTAGGGCTTAGGTCGGGGCTGTACGGCGGATGGTCTAATAATTCTATGTTTTCTTGCTCTAAAAACTCTTTTGTTCTGTGCGCGGTGTGAGAACTCGCATTGTCGTGATGGAGGATGATGCGGCGGTTGCAGTTCTCTTTACGGAGTTCAGAAACGACCTGTGGCAAACAAATGCTAGCATACCATTCTGCATTAACCGTTCTTTGTCCCTCAAGAGGAATAGTCGTAACATGGCCGGTTTTGGAGACAAACGTGGCCACCATTTTTTTTGCAACACTCCGTGAACGAACAATTTTTGTTGGCTTTAACTCATTTTCGAACACCCAAACTCGTGACTGGTTTTTTGTTTCGGGTTCATACGCGTATATCCAGGATTCGTCACCTGATACAATGTTGTATACAGCATTTGAGGATCCTGCGTGGAATCTTTCGAGAGTTCTGACGCACCAAGTAACGCGAGCCGCTTTTTGCTCTTCACAGAGCGAATGCGGTATCCATCGGGAAAACAACTTTTTTACACCTAATTGTTCATGCAAGATTATTTGTATTTGACTCATGCCAATGTCTAAAGTTGCCTGAATTTCGCGGTATGTCACATGTCGATCTTCCTCAATCAGCTTACGCACAGCATCAACGTTTTCTTGGGTGACTGCAGTTTTTGGACGACCTTGACGGGGATCATCACTGAGCTTGACACGTCCACGTTGAAATTCAGCAAACCAGCGATAAATTGTGGTTTTGGCTGGGGCTTCATCACCAAATGCAGAAATCATCCGGTCAACACACTGTTTTTGTGTTAAACCACTTCGAAAGTCATAATAAATCATCGCTCTTGAATTTTCTCGAGTCAATTCCATTTTCTCAACGACTAAACAAGTTTGACAAAACCTTGTGACAAGACCGAGAATCTTTTTTTAAATAAATAAATGGTATTCGATTTTTAAAACCAAGGAGTTTTCAATTAAAAAGATTTTAATATGACAGGAACAGTGGAAATATTCCATTCCCGATACTTTTAGTGCAGCCCTCGTACATATCTAATAAAAAAAACATAATAACATAGTATAATATAAAAAAAAACAATAATATGGTAACATTATTTGTTTTGTCATTCATTCACTCGTTCAAAATTTTGAGCTAAGATTTAAATTTGACACCTGTGTTTGACACTTCACTTTTTACCGCGGGTAGCCGAAGATCACTAAAATTGTGTGTATTCTGAAATTATGGGATATTGGAACCGCGCCATGCGCAGTGTCTTTTGTTGTGGGTCTGGTGCTGATGCATCAGTAGCTTCCACCAATGAGTAAGTATCAACATCTGAATGAATATTTCATGCAAGCAATATTGTATTAATTATGTACTTATTGTTATTTTAAATGGTTTTTTCATTTCAGACCCGTGTATGAAACCGTGGAGCAGCTGCACCAGGCCCACGACACGGCTAGTGCACTGTAGTTGGTGGTGGAGTCGGTGGACGAGGTATATACCGTTATTGATTGTTTAGTGCCACTTTTGTTAAATAATTCAATAGCTTTAGGCTATTAGGTTAAACTTAATAACGGAATAATAATAATACACGCCTCATTTTTATGGTCACTCAAAACGCTACGCGTACGTACCTATACAGAAGAAATATGATTTAATTAGGTATTTGTTTTACTTCGACAGATAAGGCGACTGTTAGTTCCAATCGCCGACGTACCAGACCGAATGAGGCGATTGGAACTAAACCTCCACCCGCTGCTGGTGTACAGGCCGGAAGACGGCGAGTACATGGACATGATGTGAGTACATACACACAACACAACTGCACATATATGATCTACCAAGAACATTATAGACATCATAGAATATTTGTTACATTTTGGTTTTCAATGTAGGTTCATAATGGGAAGTTTTCTTTTTTTTACCTACAATTTTTTTTTTGCAGGAACGGACCCCGGCCTGCACCAGCAGCGCAAGCGCCAGAACCACCAACTTGCAGTGTGTGACTGGCGTGGCTCCAAGAGCGTTTTGATTATGGGGAGCCCTGGTGATCGTTCTTGTCCAAGCGACTCATCAGGGCTCCCTCATTAAACTATGAACTTTTCCTCAAGTTTTTTATTTTATTGTCATTACAATTCTTGTAAAACTAGGCAGAACGGTCCGATGACTATAGCTTGATATTGAATGGCCATAAACTAAAAAGATAGTATGTAGTCGTTTGCAATTTAGCCAGTAGTGCGAGGAAATTGAACGACAACTCCCTTACTCCCTTCTTTATTTTGAATGCTAGGCCTTGTCTTTCAGTCTATAATTTTCCTGTGTGTTATGGAATTGGAATTTCTGTAAGTATTCATAATTTTTATAATTACAAAGGTTTAGCTGTAATATGTTTATTATGTGTATTTAAGTAGTTTTCTTTGAAGTTATTATTCCATAGATAATAATCGAACCAATAGGTCCTATTACATATCTATACTATAACTTTTTGTTAGGCTAGACGAGGATACAAATCCCAGTGACTGGGTCCCGTCGGGATCATTGGTGGGCCCGTGGGAAGCGTCGCCGGGACCAGCGGCTCGCCCGGTGGAAGCGTCGCCGGGACCAGCTGCGGGCCCGGTGGAAGCGTCGCCGGGACCAGCTGCGGGCCAGGGGGAAGCGTCCCCGAGATCAACGACGGTGCCACTCGGGGAATTATGACGACTCTGCTGCAGGCGGCGAAGAGAGCCGTCATAATTGAAGACCGGCCCACTAAACGGCCGTGCCTTCGGCCGGATTTGCCCACGCCTAAAGGGAAAGGCGAGGGTAAAAAAACAAAAAAAAAAAAAAACTTTAAAGCTTAACTTTTTATTGCACGCTCATAAATCAATGTCAATAATTAGCTACGTATAAACACGACTCGGAAAGCGAGTTGTGGTGGGTATACCACGAACGAATTTATTCCACCCTGACACTGTAACACATTACTTATGTAACAACCGAATATCGTATGTAACTTGTGTGTGAGACATCCTTACCGACCTTTATTTAACGACGAACACTTCACAATAAAATTCACGGGAAAACGGCCCTCCAATGTAAAAAAGGGCCGGGAAAACTATTATTGGATGAAGAAGAAAATAAAATTGCTACCTGGATTTTAAATATGGCCAAAATTGGGTACCCTGTCAACACAAATGATGTCAGGGAAACTGTTGCACAGATTTTTGAAATTAAAGGTTCCGACCTGAAGCCGGGCAAAAAGTGGATGAAACTGTTTTTGCAAAGGCACCCTAAAATCACAAAAAGACATGCAGAAATAATTTCGAAAGCAAGAGCTTTAGTTACAGAGCCAATGATTAGGAAATGGTTTGAAGGTTTGCGACAACATCTTCAAGAGGTATGTGCTGATGATATATTAGACAATCCCGAGCGAATTTTTAATCTGGACGAGACTGGTGTACAGCTGTGCCCGAAAACTGGAGTTATTTTGGCACCTAAAAACTATCGTGGGATGTATGATGTGGCATCAGGACAGGAAAAACAAAGTATTACTGTGTTATGCAACTTTTCTGCTAGCGGTGGAATAGTTACACCATTTATTGTATACCCCTTGCAAAGAATTTCAAAAGAAGTAGCTCAATCAGTTCCAGATGACTGGGGAATTGAAAGATCAGATTCAGGTTGGATGACAGGTCAAACGTTCTTGCACTATATCAAAGAAATCTATCTGCCTTGGCTCCAGGAAAATAATATTCCACTTCCGGCACTTCTGCTTGTAGGCCACAAAAGTCACATAAATTTGGAGTTGCACGAATTTTGTGCTCAAAGCCAAATTATTCTCTATTGCCTGCATCCCAATACGACACATATCCTACAACCATGAAAGCAGCATGGAAAAATGCAGCAAGAAAACACAAAAATAAAGATTTCGAGGTCAAACTTTGCAAAAGTATTTGCAGTCTTTTGATGTGTCTATGAAGAAAACCGTGATAGTTAATGCATTCAAAGCATGTGGAATTTTCCCATTTAACCCTAATGCTGTGGATTATTCAAAATGCATGTCGAATAGACAAGAAGGAATCGAACATGATATACCTTTAAGTGATTATAAAACAACTGTTGACGTAATCGAAATTTTTTTATAACATGGGGTGCAAAATATTCATAAATAGGGCTCAGTGTTCAACTATTGGGGTAAAACCTTAAATTTTTTACAAATAGTAACATAAAAAAAAACATTGTAGATCTAGACGGTACTTTTTTTAATCCGTTAAATCCTGAAGGTTATGGATTAATGAAAAAAAAGAAGCATGCATCAATGTCATGAAATAACTAAGTTATAGCTACACTCGAGAGCAATGAATCCGGGTCACTTAAAGAATCCTAAAAATCTCGGAAACTAAAAATGCTAGGTTAATGCAATAAATTGTATTTAATAGACAATGTAATACTCCTTAAATGAAGGTATTAAAACTTCTTAGTTATTGTAAAGTTATATCATAAAAAAATCAAATTTGAAAAAGGGCCGCTTTCGAAGATGGAACTACGAAATTACAGCATTTGGTTTTGCTTTTGTTTGTAATCTGTCATTTATGTGGGTACATAAACCATGTTGATAGTGCTCTATATTCATTATTCAAGCTGAAATTATGTCGCTTACGCCTGAAGAATGCACCAGAATACTTACAATGCTGGAAACCGTCCGGAGTCAGCGCGATACAGCCAGGACTGTCGGTGTGTCGCTGTCAACAGTACAAAGAGTTCTCCGACGTTACGAAGAAACTGGTTCTAACCTACGCAGACCAGGAACGGGCAGAACCAGGTGTACCACAGCACGAGAAGACCGATACTTGGTGAACACCATGCTTCGAAATCGCTTTATCACAGGAACTGAACTCACAAATCAGTTTCGACGCCTCGGAGGAAGTAACCCAAGTGCATGGACAGTAAGACGTCGGCTTGCTGAATCTAACTTAAAACCCCTTAGACCTGCAAACGGCCCTAAACTGGAGCGTGGGCATCGTATTTCAAGACTAAGATATGCCCAGAGCCACGTAAATTGGAGTATTGAAGATTGGTCAAAAGTTATGTTCTCCGACGAATCAAAATTTATGCTCTACAAGCACGATGGAAGACACAGAGTGTATCGAAGACCAGGGGAAAGATTCAAGCAAGCATGCATCGAAGAAAAAGTAGCCTACGGTGGTGGGTCTGTACTTGTGTGGGCCGGAATTTCTTCTGAAAGTCGCACAGAGCTGGTGATCATAGAAAACGGCTCTTTAACTAGCGTAAGATATGTGGAAGAAATCCTCAATGATCACGTTGGTTCATTTATGGTCAATTTAGGTGAGGATGCTATATTTATGCATGACAATGCCCGACCTCATACAGGTAGGATTGTGAATGACTACCTTCAAGAGATGAACATTACTCGTATGGAGTGGCCAGCGCGCAGCCCGGATATCAACCCGATCGAGCATGCTTGGGACGAGCTAGGCAGATGCGTAAAACAACGAAACCCTCCCCCAATCACGCTTCGTGAGCTCAAAATTGCTCTCACAGAGGAATGGGAGAATATTCCCCAAAATCGTATAAGGAACTTGGTGTACAGCATGCCAAACCGCGTAAACGCAGTAATAGAAGCACGAGGAGGCAATACGAAGTATTAAAATTCAAGAAAATCGTAATAAAGTTCAAAAATTTCATGTTTCCTATTTTTGTTTTAAGGAGATCAGCAGTTTTTTTCTTTATGTAATTTTGTGTTAATAAAATGTATGGTGACTCATATTTTTTTTACTTTCATTTAAGGAGTATTACATTGTCTATTAAATACAATTTATTGCATTAACCTATCATTTTTAGTTTCCGAGATTTTTAACATTCTTTAAGTGACCCGGATTCATTGCTCTCGAGTGTATTTAAAGTTGTCAAAAACGCTTAATCGTTCATTTATTGTTGCCAGTACCCTATATACAAGTTCCTTGATAGCTCCAAACATTTTTTTGATCAAACTTATCAAGTTTTTTTTTTCATGGCTGGTATTATAACTATTATTGCTGGGGTCACGCAGCTAAATACTGTTGTGTCATCTAATGTCAGTACGATTGTACCAATCTAAACACGACATAATTAGTCGATGGTGGAAAAAAACTTCGCAGCACTCAAGGCCGGTAAGGAACAAAAGGATTATGTTTTATGTATTGGAAAGCTCAAATGATGATGAAATAGCGATTCAAAATTCAAAATTCAAAATTCAAAAGTCATTTATTCAAACTAGGCTGAGAATCAGCACTTTTCGAACGTCAAAATTACATAAGACAGTCCCCCAAAAACGCCCACCCTTCACCACTTCCTAGTGCTTAAGCTGGGAAGAAGAAGTGGCGCAACAAACTCCCCAGCAGCACAGCTGTAGAATCAGTTAGAAAAACTTGATTCTATATAATAATGCTTTAATGCAAAAATAATTTACATAAGCACAAATTGCAATCAACTCATAAAATAAAAACATTTAATGAGTAGATTATGTCAACAATAAATGAAAACAAAATTTAAAATAAATTGACTTACAGTCAAATAAAATAATCCAAACAATTATATGAGCTCATATAGTATCATGTAGTCTTTGATTCTAAAAACACTTGTTTGTTGCTTGGGGTACATTGGAGTAGCTTAATTAGTCCCAAGCCTTTTTGTCGTCTAAGTAATCTTTAACTTTATAGAAACCTTTTTGACATAGTTTCTGTTTAATAAATGATTTAAATTTATTGAGGCTCAGTTCTTTGACATGGCTTGGGAGTTTGTTGTAAAAACGTATACTTTGGCACTTAAATGAATTACTAATTTTTTGGAGCCTAGTCCTCGGCACACGAAATAAATCTTTGTTTCTAGTATTTAAGCTATGAATGTCGCTGTGTTTAGAATATAGATTTATATTCTTTTTTACATGAATCAGGTTCTCATATACATATTGAGACGCGACCGTCATTATGTTTATTTCCTTAAATTTATCCCTCAGTGAATGCCTACAACTTAGGTTATAAATTGCTCGAATGGCACGTTTCTGCAGCACAAATATAGCCTGAAAGTCGGCCGCATTTCCCCACAACAAAATGCCATACGACATTACACTATGGAAATAACTAAAGTATACTAATCGAGCTGTTTCTACATCAGTCAAATGACGGATTTTATACACCGCGTAGGCTGCAGAGCTTAGCCGCTTCGACAATTTGGTTATATGAGGTCCCCACTGAAGCTTCGAATCCAAAGTAATACCTAAGAACACAGTGGTGTCCACAAGATCCAATTCTGTCCCATTTACTAGTACATTAGTTTTCACCTGCTTAACGTTAGGTGTCAGAAATCTAATACATTTAGTCTTTTTCTCGTTCAAAAGTAAATTATTAACACTAAACCAATGCACAATTTTAGAGAGAGCATTATTTACATCGTCAATAACGGTCTGTTTTCGCTTAAGCTTAAATATAAGTGATGTGTCATCTGCAAATAACACTATTTCATGACTGTTCTTTATGAGGCAAGGTAGGTCATTAATATATACGAGAAATAAAAAAGGGCCAAGAATTGAGCCCTGCGGAACTCCCATAGTGACAAGCGAACCTGGGGATCGCTTGCCGTTAACGTCTACTCTTTGGATCCTATTATCCAAATAAGAAATAAGAAGATCCAAGGCAGTGTTTCTAACACCATAGTGATGCAATTTCCTGACCAATGTATCATGTGAAACACAATCGAAAGCCTTAGATAAGTCACAAAAAATACCTAGGGCATCATGTGACCTCTCCCAGGCCTCAAAAATATGTGAAAGAAGCTCAACACCAGCGTCGGTAGTCGAGCGACCCCTTGTGAAACCGAATTGCTTACTGTTTAATAACTTATGTTTATTAAAATGTCTTTGCAATTGATCTAGCATCAATTTTTCGAATATTTTACTAAAGGTGGGAAGCACAGAAATAGGTCTAAAGTTCGTGGGGTCTGATGTGCTGCCCGATTTAAACAAAGGTATTATTTTACTACTCTTCATTAAGTCAGGAATTACACCACAGTCAATGCATTTATTAAAAATAATTGCTAATTCAGGCGCTACAGTGTTGATTATGCATTTAGCAACCTCTACGGAATTTCCCCATAAATCAGCAGTTTTTTTAACATTGAGTGTATTGAAAGTTTTAATAATATCTCGAGCACTAACATAGTCGAAATTAAACTCATGGTCACAAATATCAACATTTTCTTTCAAAAGGAATTCAGCAACAGTGGGTGAAGAATTTAAAGATTTAGTGGTTGAGACTGGAATATCTGCAAAGAAATTTTCAAAAACTGTGGCTACTTCTAAATCTTTTTTAATAACTGTATTATTAATATTAAGGCTGTAGTCACTACTACGCTTTCTGTCTCTTCCAGTCTCATTGTTTATAATTTCCCAAGTAGTTTTTATTTTATTTTGACTGTTTTTAATTTTTGAGCTTAAATATCGACACTTAGCTTCGCTACAAACTTGTTTAAATAATTTGGAATAGTTCTTAACATACTGACAAAATTCTTTACTTTTATTATAATTTCTTTCGTCATACAGTTCAAAGAGTTTGATTCTACTCTTAAATATCCCTTTAGTTGCCCATTCACTGAAAGTTGCAGAACCACTAACTGAGATCTGCTTTGGTTTAAATGTTGAGTTAAATTCTGTACAGTACATGGCAAAAAAGGAATTGTACAGTTCATTAGGATCATCACAATAAGGCAAGTAGGGTAATTTACTATTAAGTTTGTTTTTAAAACTCTCCAAGCGACCTGCAGTTTTTGGCACTACAGTGATATATCTCTTAGCCACTTTTTTATCTTGTTTACTAAATGTAATCAGCTGTCCACAGTGGTCAGAATCTAGTTGACTTATAATTTTTTTATTGATAGGTAATATGTCAGTAAATATATTATCTAAACATGTACCTGATGTGGCGGTTATTCTAGTAGGCTCCAAAAATAAATGATTAAGGTTATATGACTGAAATAAATTTTTAATTTTTAAGCTCATCGATGAGTCCTCTAATAAATTAACATTAAAATCACCACAAACAATTATACTTTTCCCTAGTTTACCAAGCTTTTGTAACACATCATCCATGATACTCTCAAAGCAATCATAAATCGATGACGGAGGCCGGTACACGCTCAATACAACTAGCCGCTCCAACTCCACACAAGCTATTTCTATAGTCCGCTCAACAGATAGGCTTACAATATCCTTACGATCTTTGAATTTAAATTGTTTAGTTAACAGTATTAATGAGCCACCATGTATTGCATTTTCTCTGCTGAATGAACTACCAACCTGGTGATTACTGAAATTAAACATGAACTGATGGCTTTTTAACCAATGTTCTGTAATACATAAAATATCAATGTTGTTACAGTTCATGAATAATTCAATTTCAAGGTCTTTTCTCAACATACCTTGAATATTTTGGTGCACCAGGTTAACTGATTTAGAACTTATTCTGACATTTTGATGATTTGGACTAGTATTTAAATTTAAATTATTTCCATTAATTATGCAAGAGGTTTCCTCTTTTGTCTGAATTTCTAATTTAAAGTAATGTTAAGTTGTGTAGCCAAGTTATTGGCTGAATCATTGAAAATGTCAGGTAATTGCTCAATAGAAGCTACTGTTTTATTAGCCAATTTCTTGGCTGATAAATCAACAAAAAAAAAGTATAGCGATAAAGCTATTTGTCTTTTCAAGCATTTTGCTAAATACAATTTGTATTTTGTCACATATAAATATTTACTAACATACTTGTTAGTGTCAATGACATGAAAATTATTATTCTGTAATGTCAAATTATTGATCATTACATTTAATTTGTGCCTAAAATTTTTTTCTTTCTGTGGCAAACTTTTACTATAAGGAAATGTAAACATAACAATCTGTCTTAAGTCTAGCTCAAACAGTTTGTCAATGTAATGAAGCAGGCTGTCCTGATTCACATTTCCTCTATTACTAATTAATATTATCAACGTTGTATCCTGGTGGAAATTTAAACTAATAATCTTTGTCACTATATCAACATAACTTAAGCCAGGCATACAATAATTGGTAACTGACTGTCACTTGCAAGTATTTGATAATAACTGGCCCATGTCTTTCCCAATGTCATCACTAAATATCACAATATCACTATTTATTTGGGTTTTTACACAATAAGGAATTTTTACATTAACATTAGTTGTTTTAGGGGAACGATCAGAGCTATAACTTTGTTGCAATGAAGTATCACATGCTGGCATCAAACAAGCCGGTGAGGGCTGCCTATTGTACAAGCTGTTGTTGGTAATTGATTGTGATCGCTCACAGGAACATGAACTAGCACTCACTATTAACTCATTCATCGCCAGCATGTATTCCCTCATTTGCTTTTCTGAGATTTTGTATTTATTTGTCATAGATATTAATTTTTGGTTTAGATTATCTATTTCAAAATTTAAATTCTGTGTGTCATTTTCATACTGTAAGGTATTGGTTTTACATTTTTGAGAATAATAATCCAGTTTATCAAGTAATGAAAGGCGTTCCCTATTTAATTTAACATTTTTAATGAAGAATTTCTGTCTATGAACTAGTTTTTGAGTTTTCCTAATATATTTGTTAATTTTTATATATTTTTTCAATTTATTTCTGCTACATTTGACCACCCTTTTTGCGTTGATAGACTTAATGTTATCTTCGCAGGTCAGATCTATAGTGACTGTGGGTTGAATGTCAAATGTGTGATGATAACTAAAAGGGGGGTTGGTCCAAGCATTGGTAAGAAACTAATTATAGTGCCTCTTCTGAAGTTGGTGCAATTGTAGGAATCCATTCAAAAAAAGTTCTATACTACGGAGTGATAAATAATATCTGTTCACGAGCACAAACAAAAGGAGCACTCCCACCGAAACATACATGTTTCAAAATTTTCGAGGTCCTTCCTACTGCAATGGAAGCAGTTATAATAACATAGGGCTTAAAAAAATCTGTAGATATGTAATGCAGCAACGTTTTTTTTGCATGCTTACAGTTTTGTGTACAATGAAATGAATAATGCGGTAACTTTTAACGGTAACGTTTAACTTTTCCCAGCGGGGGTTCTATCTTGCCCGTCGTGCTGCTGCTGTCGTTTCATATAACATGTGTCCCACAGTCGGCTCTACACAAAATTTTTTTTGACACAGAAGCTAATTCTGAAATAGTTCACGAACAAATGCGGCAAAATCGTAATCAAACAAGACTAGAGAAAAAGAAAAAAGTAAAAATTAAACAAGATGCGAAATGTTAAAAATTGCCAAAAAGTTAACATGAATGAGGAGAAATATATACAGGGTGTAACAGAAACCCTATTGCTATCCTTAAGCACTAAAGATTACAGCTGGTATAGAGTCACTATACGTAGTTTCAACACAAAATAAAATACTCTAAGAATTGATACCAAATTTTCGGTTTCATATGTTTCTTAAATTCAAATCATAACAAACGTGTCACCGCACTACGTAGGTCAATAACTTTCCACGTTACTTACCAATATCATGATACATCTCCTCCGTAATTCAGCGCGCCTAGTACAGTAGTAGCCTACCGCAGGCGGTGTTCTTTGTCGGCGCGAACTGACGAAAGAAAAAACATGCCGCCGCCGCCGCGCCGCCGCGCCGCGCGCCGCCCAATGCGATTGCGCGCGCGCGCACTAAACCGTACCTACTTTACCATGATGTAAAAATTAATGCGTAATTATCTAATTATTGATTTACAGGTTATTCGTTAATATCAAGCCAGAAATTGCACGTAAAAACTGAGATAACAGAACTTACGTAAAAAATTGAAACAAAGTTTAGGTAGGTTAACTAGTTTCATCTCTTATTATTACTTATTACCGAGTAAACAGTAAAATCTTAAAGCTTTGCTTATTTTAGTAAATTGACTTACATTTTTAAAGATGGGGTTCGATGTGGTGACCTTGGTATTGTATGCACAAGGCCGCTCGCTTGTTCATGGACACCTGAACATTGCGTAGCATGTCTGGTGTAATTGTCCTGAAAACGGCCTCAATCCGCACTTTCATTAGGTCCATTGTATCACACTGCACTGCGTACACTACATTTTTACCGCACTGAACTGATGCGCGTATCACAGGGATAGGAACTAGTGCACTAGACGGAGACGCGGAACAGAGTCGACTGACGAGCAAAGCAATAACAAACAATAATCTAAACTAATATTATAAAGCTGAAGAGTTTGTTTGTTTGAACGCGCTAATCTCAGGAACTACTGGTCCGATTTGAAAAATTATTTTAGTGTTAGATAGCCCATTTATTGAGGAATCTAAACTAATATTATAAAGCTGAAGAGTTTGTTTGTTTGTTTGAACGCGCTAATCTCAGGAACTACTGGTCCGATTTGAAAAATTATTTTAGTGTTAGATAGCCCATTTATTGAGGAATCTAAACTAATATTATAAAGCTGAAGAGTTTGTTTGTTTGTTTGTTTGAACGCGCTAATCTCAGGAACTACTGGTCCGATTTGAAAAATTATTTTAGTGTTAGATAGCCCATTTATTGAGGAATCTAATCTAAACTTATAGCTTCCGCTGCGTGCGCTGCGTAAACGGTTAAAGTTTCTCAAAAATCATGTATGATAGAATTGTTCCCCTTTAAAAGTTCTAAAAAAAAGTCCACGACAGCATATGCACTATAACGTTTTTTATGCTAACCAAATTTCTTCTTAAATAATGCATTATTTGCGTGTGTTTTTTATAAACATTTAATAATGTTTCCTTATCCAAATAAATACGTTATTCATCACAAGTATTTAATTTAAAACAAAATTGCCCTTTACATCATAATAGATTTACGCCAAGAGTGTTTTTCGCACGGGCAACTTTAAGTTGCCCTATCGAGATCTGGTTCTGGTGAAAATCAATATCTACTTCTGGCGGAAGAAAACAAAACTAAAAATATAGTGTACGCAGAAGTACTTTAAAATAACATTAGTTTAGTTTTTTTGAGAATAACCTACAATCTACATGATATAAGATTATAAGACCCAGTACTTTAGTTACTTCACCTATATAAACGAAGTCGCGGGTTAAAGTTAGCGTTAGCTCAAAGTAACTATTCCACGCGGACGAAGTCGCGGGCGGAAGCTAGTTACATACATATGCCGAGACTTTTTAATTTCTCTGCACACTTTTCTTTACAGGAATATTGTTTTTGAATTAGGTAGGTATTTACTGTGATGTAGGTACGATGCAGATGGTAAGGTGGGTGGTGGGTGGAAGATTATACTATGTAGATAATAATTATCTACAAAGTAATCTTCTAAAGGACAACTACGTAAAAAACCAACAAGTGTGTAATGTATCTAAATATTATTTCGTTACATTTTGATACCTAGACCAATTTTATGAATTGTATTGTAACTACATAGTTCACAGACATAATCAAAGTTTAGGAAAAGTCAGTAATAATATTTTGTAAACAAAAAATAAACATGCGGAACCTTTTATTCAGAAATACCAGGAGTAAGAGGTTTATTTTTACTTACAAATAGTTCGCTGACACGGATCAGCTGACTTAGTGCTAGTGATGTGTTTATTTCAATTTTAAAACTTCGGTTTCTGGTATCAATGTGTTAAAAAGTCTCATAACTTCCAAACATGTAGAGATAGGATTAAAAAACCCTTCCAATATCGTTTAATATCATCCAAAGAAGCCGTGCCCTTGGTATGTATATACCCTTTCCGTTACACGTTGTAGAGGCCAGAATATTTTTTTTTAAAGCATTAGAACTTTCGCAGATCAACAAGAACAACTTAGAAAAATCTCCATATTACAGAGCGGAAGTCCGTTATGGTTAGAAACGCCGAGCAAGGTTGTCACAGCGTCTTGGTTCGCAACAGTCTGCAAACGTCGCCCAACAACTGAATGTGGTCTACTGATTCAACAAATATTATATGGAACAGATCTAAGCAAATTGACGTCCATAAAACATGGCAGAAGTAACGAAGAGACTGCAATTCGAGAACTAGAAAAGGCTTTGAATACCCGTACAGAACAGTCCGAGTTGTTTATAGACCAAGAATTTCCGTTTCTAGGAGCAACCTCAGACAGGAAATGTGAGCGTGGTAGAATTTGCCCCTAATTTCCTTTGGTAAGCTTAATTCTGGTCTTTTCATCGTAAAAAAAAACTTTTCAGTTCTAGATTTTTTTTTTAAGACAAATAAAATGTTTTAAAAAAAAATGGTATCTTATAACATTAGTAAGCTATTCAGAAATGTTTGACAAAAATCACACCTAAAAATTGTATCATTTGCAGCAACAGCATTAAAATCACTGAATGCTGGTAGAGAAAATGGTAAAAATAAAAATTAAAAATATCTTGGTTAAGAACCGTAACCAAGATATTTTTTTTTTTTTTTTTACCATTTTCTTAACTGTTCAAATGAGTTGTTGGAAATGAGGTAAGCTACCTACCCGTTCCGTTTGATCCATTATTTACGGGACACACTGTATATATCCCTTTTCAACCAACTCTTGGCCACCTTACGATTTTATGCAACCAACAACAATTAATTAACAACTGGCGATTTCGGTGGGCTTAGTGTATCGACAGCACACAGAATAATACACAAAGTTAGTGCAGCTGTCTTGAATCTGTATTACTTTTGCTAAATAAAGAATTATTATTATTATTTATTAGCTATAGCATCATTACACCACGAATATATCAAATTTCCTACTACGAGACAGGAAATACGGCAAGAACAAAATAGTTTTTATCGAATAGCCAGATTTCCAAGAGGAATAGGAGCTATGGACTGCACTCGTGTTCGGATTACATCACGAGCATTTTTACAATTACGACGAAAAGGACTTAATGATAAGATTTCGTTTATCTAAAGCAACAGCATACAATTTATTATTAAAAATTGAAAATCAATTGGAATTTGTATCTGAGAGGTTAGTACAAGATACTGTATATTAATATTATGAAGTAGGTAATGTAGACTTGACATTTTATTTAAATAAGTATGTTTTAGTGTAAATTTTAGTACATAAGTGCTTATAAGATGTTATTACTCTACCTATAATCAAGATATTATTTGACCTTTTATAGTAAGTACAAACAATGGATTGTACAGTTTACTTTTATCTCATCGTACGGTTTTATAATATGAGCCTGTTTGTTCTTTCAGAAACTAATTTATATCCCCTATCAACCAACTCTTGGCCAACTTAAGATTTTATGCAACCAACAACACACAATTAACCACTGGCGATTTCAGTGGGCTTAGTGTATCGACAGCACACAGAATAATACACAAAGTTAGTGCAGCTAGTTAGTATAGCATCATTACACCACGAATATATAAAATTTCCTACTATGAGACAGGAAATACGGCAAGAACAAAATAATTTATATCTAATAGCCAGATTTCCAAGAGTAATAGGAGCTATGGACTACACTCATGTTCGGGTAACATCACCAGATGGAGATCAGGCCGAAATTTTCAGAAATAGAAAGGGGTATTCTTTTTTTAATGTCCAGACTATTTGCATTGCAAATATGGAGAGTACCAATATTGTTGCAAGATGGCCGGGTTCGAGCCACGATAGCACCATTTTTAGTGGAGACTATGGTGATGCTTTATTACTTGTCAATGGTGGATATGCTTCCACATCTTATACAATGCCTCCACTAGAAAACCCAAGGACTCCATTAGAACAACTGTACAACGAGTCGCAAATCAGGTCAAGGAACCCTGTTGAAAGATCTTATGGGATTTGAAAACGGAGATTCCCAGCATTATCACTAGGGTTATGTGTTAAATTAGACAAGGCTTTAGTTGTAATTATATCGACTGCAGTGCTCCATAACATCTTACGGCAACAAGGAGAAGAAGTTCCACGTGATGATCTAGAACTGTTGCTTCCAGCACCTTGGAAAGTACTCTTCCAAGACGGGCAGATGGAGAATGGTCCACCTAGAACGTCTCAGCGTCATACAGCTAGAGACTTACTTATAAACAATTATTTTCGAAATTTATGTAAATAAAAAAACACTTACCTAATTAATTGTATATTTCAATAAAATATTTTTTTTTAATTTTCTTTCTTTGTGTTTATTATTTGTATTTTTAACAAACTAGTTTTCAGTTTCTCTTGTATGAGGATCTCTTTTTGTTTTTCATAATTTAATTCAAACATTATTTTGCCTCATCTCGTTCAGTTTCTGCAAATTGCATTTCCAATGCCTTGATTTTTTTCTTTTGCAATTCTTCCACTGCTGAAGAGCATGATGCTGGATGTGTTGGCCGACGTTTAGAAGTCCATGGTTTAGCCTTTAACTTTGGGGTTTTAGTAACAATATCTTCTTCATCGGGTAACGGACAGACACTGGTTCCCTTTTTATAAACCCTGAGAGATGAAGATACTGGCGTTTGTAGCATTTCGGTGGTGTAGTCTCCCCAATCCTGCAGTAAATAAGGTAATAAATACTTAATCAAATTAATTGATTTGGTGTTGGGGTATGTAAAACCTGGCAATGTATGTGGTTAAAAATTGCAGCCGTATGTGGGGTGTTAAGTGTAGTCCAGTATTACTACATACTGACTTGTCATTGGCATGGAGTCCATATTTTCCAATTCCATAGAAATACGAGGTAGGATGTGAAGAAATGGTTGGAAGTAACCTCGGTACATCGGGTACTGAAACTAAAATTCAAGAATTAGTAGTGTTGGTGTCACCCCTAAAATGTTTGTAAACTGTCTTTAAGTGTATAAACTGAATCCAAGCCACACTGACGCTGTCACTAACTGTTGAAAGAAGCTTCGGAGTTTGTACTGATTTTGGCCTTTGAAGCTATGTGTTTTTATAAAAATAACCGTTTTAAGCAGAACTCTCTCTCGTCTGCTACAGTTATTATGTAAATACACATCTTCGCTTCATTCCTTCTCTGTACAGCACCACCCCCTATTTTCTAAACTTAAAAAATATACAAATAGGGTCATTGACCTGTGGTTTGGCGGGTGCTCCACCTATAAAAAAACAAAATACATAATAACTGGTGTGAAAAATACATACTTAAGTACTAATAATTTATCAAATCAAAGATTTATGAGCTCAGACAACAACACGTGGTTAAAAATGTATAAACAGGTTACATATAGGTTCTATCTGTTACAAAACATGGTGAGATAATCTAGCTAGGTTGATAATACTCCTAAATCTTTCAGGTTTGTATGCAGTCAAGCTCTGTTGCATGTAGCATGTTATTCGAGACCAGAAACAAATATAAATACAATTCACTGACCTGTTTGCAAAAAACTTTGTCTAGCAGAAGACGCCGCTTTCTTGGTGCTTTTTTTTAAGCTTTCCCACTGCGCTTTTAGATTCTCAGCCGTTCTATGAACCCCTGTAGTCTGAGCATTTTTGTTTCACGGTCACTCCCGTCTGTTTTTTTGTTTTCAATTATGCGAGTAGTCTGTTACCAGATCCAGCAATAAAAAAATCCTGTAGTAGCCAGTTAGCAGTTCGTTTCCTTTAAGATTTAAAAAAAAATTGTAAACACAACACAAAGCAAACTGAACGAAATTTAAACACCACGCAGCGCGACTTTAGACAGTTTGTTTGAAAAATGACACTGACACAAGTTCAAAGAGACGACTAAATTAAAAAGGTCCTGATAAGCTATACTGTACTGAGAAAATGACAAGCCTATTTAATTTGTCTGCATTCACATTCATTCGTTCATCACTTCCCATTCAACGTGCCACAGATAACAAAAAACACTTAACGAAGAATAGTTATACTAGGTTTCACCCTTGTTTGGTATAACAACTTTTGATGTAATGTTACTAATTCGAACAACGTTTAAGAAAATAATCAATTTGTATAATATCGATTAACATCATTTTCATTTCATCGAATATTTATTTGCGATAACAACATTTGCGCTATTGATCAAAAGGTATAATGTTCATTTGATGTACTTCCCAAACTTTGAAGTACTGTGGTATTGTCGAACTTGGTAGGAAAGACAAAGCCATGAGACACTTAAGAGGGTTTATGCGAAAAGTTGGGAACGCCGCAAATAACTGTCAAATATTTACCTGTTTTGATTAATATAGCAATATTACTGTATGGAAATAAGAAATGTGGCTATCTAGCGAACTAGAATATTAATAATGAATAGAGAAATATTGCCAAATTAATCAAAACTGCGAAATATTTGACATCTATTTGCGACGTTGCCCACTTTCAGAATAAACGCTCTTAATTTCCAAGCTGAACCTGTAATCCGTTCCGTACAGTTTTGCAAGGCCACTTGATTGAATCTTCCTATAAATAATTTGTCCAAAATGGAATGAACAGCATTAATAATAATATTTTTAATAATAATAAAATCGTTTATTTATAAAAAGGGGCACATTTACAATAAGTAACTTAATCATTCAAATAGAGCACAGTTGCTTATTTGCCTGAACTAGGTTGAACCTGTGTTTCAGGCTACGAAGAGCATAAATACTTAATGTAATAAATTAACAATGAGTATAAAGGATAAACTAAATTAAAATTAGGTAAATAAAAGTAAAATATCATGTTAGCGGATCTATTTGCAGACAACAAGTAGATCTTCTGTCTGCGCATAATCTATGGTTAGTAAATATTCAACTATAATTTTTTTACAGCTAAAGTAATTTAAGTTATACATACTTAGTTTTCTATTTAATCTGTTGTACAAAAATGGGCCTAAGAATGTAAAAAATCTCTCTACAAAGACATGTTTTGAGGTTGCATTAGATGTGCATATTATATCATTCCGTCTCTTGTTATTATTGTCAGCAGTGTAGGAAAGCATGGTGTGCTGTTTTAATACTAAGTGCATAATGAAAAGTTGGCGAACAGTCAGCACGTTGCAGGATTTATATAGCAGATCTGTGGGAAAGAAAAAGGGATGGAAGTTTGCTACCTTTAAAATTGCTCTCTGAGCTCTTTCAAGAGGAAGTAGATAGGTTTTCGGTGCGCCACCCCATGAAGAGATGCAGTATTGAATAATAGATTGACATAGGGCCAAATAAACTTGAGTGATTAATTTTGAATCTGCAAACGTTCGCAATTTTTTTAAAACATATATTAATTTGCGCACTCTTTTAACTAGACTTTCAATATGTTTTTTGAAAGACAGTGTGTCGTCCATTATTACCCCGAGGTATTTTATGCTGCTCGTTTTGAGGATAAAAGGGCAATTACACATGTTGACTGAACGGTTTCCACATTTATGGGCATATAGATGAGCGTTAGTAATGTTAAGGTGAGGCTTGCGCATGGAGAAGTGAATATATTTTGTCTTGTCAGCATTTAAGGTTAGTAAATTGCTTTGAAGCCAATTAGTCACAGTATTAAAACCTAGTTGAGCAATTTCGTACACTTCGCTGCTGGTTTTTGCGGTAAATATTAATGCCGTGTCGTCAGCGTAAGATATAATTTTGCCGTTTTTAAGATTCAGATTACACAAATCGTTAATATAAATCAGGAATAACGTAGGGCCCAGAATACTTCCCTGGGGAACACCAAAACCAGTACTTTTCTGCTCATCGCTCGTGATATTATCTATTCTAACACATTGGTATCGGTCATCTAAGTAGTCCGCAAATAGTTTCAGCGGCGTTCCCCTTATTCCTATGGCCTCTAATTTGTTTAGAAGAACAGAAACAGACACCGTGTCGAAGGCCTTGGCTAAATCAAGGAAGATTCCTAAGGTCTGGTTACCTTTGCCGAGTTCTTCTGAAATATAATCGGTCAGGCTATGCACCGCATCGGCTGTGGATAATTTGGCTCTAAATCCAAATTGCGCAGGGGATAAGAAATTATTTTTTTCTACATAGTTAATTAATCTACTATTTATAATTTTCTCTAATATTTTTGATAATGAGGGGAGTATCGATATTGGCCTATAATTGTTTACTAAGTCTTTACAACCAGATTTAAAGACGGGTATTACAACTGCCTTTTTAAGACAGCTAGGGAAAATTCCTTTGGATAGACAGATTCGGTATATATGCGTTAAGGGAGGTACCAAAATATGCTTAAAGTGTTTAAGGATCTTATTGCTTATATTATCCCATCCAACTGCACAATCATCTTTTAGTCCAGAAATTATTCGGGCTATTTCGACTTCGTTAGTGTCCAGCATAGCAAAAGATTTCAGGTTACAGCTATTGCTAGATTTTTGGAAAGATGGTTGGTCACAATAATAATGTTTCGGAGTCTGTTCAGCAAGAGTTTTCCCAATATTGACAAAGAAGTTATTTACGTTGTTAGCTGACAAGTGTCGTGAAGGATTAGTAAGCAGTAAACTCGAATTTGATTCACGCTGTTTAGACATATTGGTGACGTTTTTAATATGTTTCCAAAGTTGCTTGCTATTGTTGCCTGCTCTATTTAATTCATTTTTATCGTAATTATTTTTTAAATTCTTTAGGAGATTGTTGCAGAAGTTCCTGTATCTTTTATAAGTGGTTTGAATTATTTGATTATCATCTCTTAGTTCTCTGATGAAGTTTATCTCTGTGTCTTATACACCGAATTAGTCCAGGTGTAATCCAAGGTTTAATATTATAGAGTTTCTTATTCACTGTAGAAACTATCGTGTTACGTAAAATTGCTTGCTGGACATGTTTTATAAAGTACGATAAAGCCAAATTAGCGTCAGCAGTATTGTAAACTAGGCTAAGATCAAGATTGCGTAAATCATATTCGAGTTTATTTGTGTTTAATTTGCTTTAGGTCTGGGGACGATTTTGCTTAGGTAGCGTTAAATTTAATTTAAGTAGGACAGCATGATGGTCAGTAATTGTTGCGTTAGTAACAAGCGTAATATGTGATAGGCTGGTTTTAATCATCATATGATCGAGACAGGAACCGCTCTGATGAGTAGGTAATATGTGAGCGGGTTGAAAACCATGGTATGAGCAGATATTAAGATAATCTTGGGTCCCTGCATCGCAATTTTCGGAGCCAATATTTATGTTTAAATCACCTGTTAGTATAACATTCTTAAACGAGCTTAGCCCTTGTAAAATTTGGTTTAAGGAATTGTGAAAAGAATCCAAGTTTCTAACGGAAGGGGACCTATACATAGCGATTATCGCTGTGGTTGTACCAATTTTGATAACTAAGCAATTAATCATACAGTCTTGTGGCGTAGGTTCCTGGACTGTTACCTTTAACGATTCCTTAGCAAAGACTACCACCCCATCATTTTGATTGTGGTTTCTTGTGGTATGCAATAAGTTGTAACCAGGTATAACTGGGAGGTTATCGATGCGGTTAGCTAGCCAGCACTCGGTTAGTACCATTATATCACAATCAAAATTAAGTCTATGAAGGAAAATTTTAAAGCTATCTATGTTCTTATAAATACTACGAATATTTTGGGTCAATACGGTTACTGACTTTTTACAATCGTAAAGATATTGTCTGCAATCCTCAACGTCACATGTCTTTGACACAGTTAAAAATGAATTATCTATGTCGGTAAATAAATTATTATCCATACTAAACTATGATATAGATAATACTATGAAAATAACAATAACAAATTACGTCTAAAATATACACAAGTATGTGGCGCTCTTAGGCGCCTTCATAGTCGATCGAGTTAATGTACCTGTATTCGGCAGCTTTTTTAGCCGGGCAATCCGCGTCTCCGGTCTTGTGGTTGGCTTGCTTTTTAAAGCGCAAACATGTAGCACATTTTGGCGCTCCGGCTTTCTTTGCGCAGTCTTGAATAGTGTGACCTTCTTCACCGCAATGTCCACATGTAGGGGCAGCAACTTTGCATGTTTTGGCTGCATGACCGTACTGCTGACATTTGTAACATCTTGTTACTAGAGTGAAGTCTCGCACCGGGCAGGACGACCAATTTATGAATAGCCTGTCTTGTGTGATGAGGGCTTTACGTATGACGGCTGGAACTTCTATAATAAAGTTGCAATTCTCGGCATCTTTTCTACCAGATTTGTGGCTTAGTTTTATAGAGGTCAAAAATGTATCTAGGGATATAGGAGGCAATTTGTCGGCCAAGTTTTGTTCATAAATACATTTATAAACCTCATTTTCAGTCATTGATGTAGGGACTCCTATTACTATAATGCGAGGTTTGCGCTTTTTAGGTTCGTCGACAGTAAGCCGTGACGAAGCGAGTTGGACTGTTTGCTTGAGCCTGTCTAGGTCATCTTTAGTCTCAGTGCTGATTATGAGTCCTCCTTTTCCAATTTTGCGTACGCCTCGTACTTTCAGCTTCATTTCTCCAGGGCATATAATTTTTTGGACCATGTTCTTGGTTTCGTCACTGGTCTTTGAGTTGTCACTGGGATAAATGGCCACGGAGCTAAGAGTATTAGGACGAACAAAGGTTTTGGACCCATTCTTCACCATAGCTGCAAAAGATGTAGAAGTTGTTTCCTGCTTCGTGCAGGACTCCTGAATCGTCCGGTTCATCTCCATTAGACAGTCTGATAGGTCTCGAGCTTCGGTCATGGTTTTAAGGGAGGTATGGGTTTGTATGGCTTTTTGTTTAAGTGACTGGTATTGAACAGCCATTTGCGAAACTCCATGTCCAACTTTCCGGCAAAGATTGTTTATTTTTAGCTTCTGATCAGCATTTAGCTTTCCCTCAGAAGTAATAGCGCAAACCTCATTCAGACACTGCTCAATAGACCCATCCAGTTCTGAATCTCCGGAGTGGACACAACTTCAACTTTCTCATCTTGGTCCTGTCTTGGTTGTCGGGGCGATGTAGGTGCTGGTGTCGGTACCGGGGTCAGTGTCGGAGGAGGGCTGCGTCGCATCATCGAGCTCCGATTAAAGGGGCTGCCATCCATGTTTTAGTTTATAAAAATAATTATTCAGTTCATTATTTTAACTTATCACTATAATGTTTATTTGTATAACAAGCTAATACACTGAAACTAGGTCACTATTTTTATGCAAGCGTTAATTTATTTAATTAATATTATGCATTGATGAGCACGTCTGTATGCGTTGAATGCAAAAATCGAATCATTTAACCATAATATTTTCAAAATTTTGTCGTACACATTGAATTGCAGTAATTTCGAAGTCCATCATGCAATATTTCACCTTTATAACAAAATCGTTTTCATAAAAATACTCATTTATTAGGTCGAATATTTTGTTGTGTGTTGTTTTGTCCTTATTAGTGCACAACACAAATACTAACGGCACGGTGGACCTATGTTCGTTCAAAATCCTAGAATGAATTGTATACAATTGTAAAAATAATTCTGGTACAGACTTAAAGGTACCATCTATATACCACATCATGCTTTGTCCTAGTTGAGTCATCAATTTCTTTGTTGATAAAAGAATAACTCTCTTATTGTCATTAAATATTTCATCTTTAATTACCAAGTTTCCTTTTTCTAATTTAATATAATCATTGTTAATATGAAAATATATATTTTTTGGTTCAACAAACTCAGGCTTATTTTTACGCCTTTCTCTGTAAATTATTTGCTTTAACGCACTGGTCGTTGGTAACCGTGACGCAATATCAGAATCTGTACTTTTTAAGACTGTTTGCAAAATCTGACATGGTTTTAAACGGTTTTTCTTAAGTGCTTCTTCTTTTAATTCACTTATTACACTTGAAGTTGGTAATTTACATGCACTGGGTTCGTGATTATGTTCGCCGTGGCTTAGTATGTTGATCATTGTCTGTGTCGCGTATAGTTATAGCACGCGAAGAACACTTATCCTTGTTTCGTTGTTCACAGGACCAATAGTATTTTTTCACCACTTCCTTATTTTTTTTTAAAGAAAACCCATCTATATTTAGCTTCATTCCACCTCTCTTGCTTAGGAATATGCTGCACATTTCGAAACAGTTTTATTTACCTCGACTATACAATTTAACACAAAAAATATACAATGTTTACTTACGAGTAGTTATGAGACACAAATCATTCTAGTGCACGACAATGACAACCAGTATGATGTATTTTTCTTAGTAATACCTTCATATTTACGATACAGTAAATCTCAATAATATTCCACTTACATCTACTAGATGGCGTTAGATATACTGCGCGCGGCGTGGCGTTAATAATAAATAATTATTAATGAATTCAGTAGGTGAAGGAACAATGTTAGTTTATAGACAATGAAAGGAAATGAATGATTAATGAACTGAATATTCGATACGATCTTTCGACTAAATCATTATTAGTCTAGTGAAACATTAGTTTAAATAAAATTAGTGCATTTGAAAATTCGGTCAAATGACATTATTTCAAAGAAATAAATATGCTAAATAAAAATCTACCAATTAATTATTCGGTCAAATGAATAATTAATAATAATAATTCAAGATGAAACGTACTATGAATTATTCTGAGAGTAAAATCAGCAAATAATTTTATCCCTGGCATAATTATTCTTAGATAACGACGCCATTGGTGAAATTGGACCTTAACCAACTACAATTCGGGGAATAGCGCGTCTATTAAGGAACAGTCACTATTCCACCGATAAGCATGGAATACGGAGCAATTCCAAGAATAACGAAATGGCGTTGTGTTGTTTTGTGCTGTCATTTCAACTCAACACAAGGAATATTGTTTAAAAAACATAAAAAGCAACGTTTAAATGATTTCATTCAAGATAGTGATGAGTATTTTTTACTTCTGATGACGAAAATTCTGTTAACTCTGTTAAGTTTGGAGCGTTAAAAATTCCCAAGTGTTTCAAATTATCGAACTTAAGCTGCATATGTTCATGTGTAACACATACATTTCAGCAACTTGACGAGAAACTATCCAAAAAGGGTGCATCCGGCAAAACGTTGCAAGACTCAGTTTTTCTTTGTTTTCGATCTGGAACTTGCTATGGAGATTAGTAAGTGTATCACACAAGTAACGTTTTTGTTTTTTGATTTTGTTCTTGGTGATAACATCTTTTTTTCCATGACACTGCTTACTGTTGTCATCACGCTCTAAGAAGGCAATAATTTTTTAATTTAATTTTTTCAGCTTTTTTGTTATAATCTGTTTAGTAGCAACTTTCTTCGGATGACTAGGAAGTTGCTGAATTTTATGATTGGCCCGTAGCAATTGTACCCGTAATGCATGAACCTTTTTTTCCAGCGATTTGATTACAGTAGCCTGAGTGTTTATTTTTAAATTGGACTCCTCACGTCGTTTCCGGGCAAGACGAATACCTGCAACTTTTTGCCTATTCAAATTAGAGCTAGAGCTAAAAGATGTGAGACATTCTTCTCTGGAGAACGACGATCCAAGATTAACAAGCGACTTTCTGGAAACCGAAGACGCAGGTGACGAAGCTGGAGAAAGGTAAGAAACATTTTGTTGAGAATCAGGGCCAGCTACGTTTTGGTCACCAGCAATGGACTCTGGAGTATTCTCTCTCAAACTTTGTAGTAGTCGCTCATTACGTTTTTTATTCTGTCTACTCCTAGCTTTACGTTCTCGCCATTCACGTTGATTAGCACGTCGTTCTCTGGAGTCATTTCGGATAATAGTTTTACCTGTTTTTTGCGTCGTTTTTCTGTATAACGCAGGTTATCTTTTCTCTTACTGGCTTCATACAAGTCGGGGTTAGCCTTAATACGAGCTCTTCGTTTTCGTTCGCATTCTCTCTTTTATTTACGAATTTATTTTCCTGTCTTTGGTATTTTATTTCTCGCCATCTAAAAAAAAGTAAAACATGATTTTTTTGTATGTAAAAGCGTTTTGTGTATGTATATGGCAGTAATTAAACAAATAAAATAATTGGAATGATCCAAGTTAACGTTCACATCCCTGGACCTGTGGTCACTTCCATGAAGGAAAAATATCCACGTAATCAATGGAAGTGACATCCATGGAAAGGACATTTTTTGGTTCAAATACGGAAAACTAACCTAAAAAATCTCATCTTTGCAACCTATTTCGGCAATCGTAATTTGACCATCAAACCTACAAAACAGCAAAACAAATGTAAATTTAACATTATATACTTACTTGGCAAAACAACCATAGTAGTGACCACGTATGCTTGACGACTTTTAATTAGGTATACGAGTACTTATAGTTTTTTCACGACAAACGAATTGCAGCCAGTAAAAAATTGATATCTCATTATGGTTATGACAGGTGACGGCCAGGCCTGTGACAGCTTTAGTTCCAAATGTTCCGTTTTGGCGCTGGCATCGAAATATTGCTGCCACCGCCGCCATCTTGAGACGCCATGTTGGCTTGTCAATTGAGCATGTAAATATGACATATCCATAGCGTCATTGTGTGCGTCACGGTCATTGTCAAAAACTTCCCAAGTCGATTATCTGTTTTTAGTGTATTTCCTCCAATTTCCTCGTATTTTGTTGAGTTGAGATCATTAGGACAGAAATTTTCCTCTTCAGTTTGAGACAATATTGATTGTGCATGTCATATGTGCAAGTGTTCGTCATGGGGACTCAAAAGTGTTGTGTTGGTGGTTGCAATGCAACAAGTGAGGCTCACCGGCTTTTTAGTTTTCCCAAGAACGATGATCTTAGAAATTTGTGGTTGTCCTTCCTAGTGCCCACAAATTCCCTCCTAATTGGACTCTCTAAAGAACAATTATTAAAAAAACGTGTCTGTATAAAACATTTTGATAGACATCAGTTTGATCACGAAGGTCGAAGACTGCGGTACTCATACCCGTGCCTATTTACTGACAAAGAAATAGCTCACGGTGTTCCGCTTAGTGTAGCCGGTGAGTTTTGTTAATCTTTGTTATGATTCTATGTTTCTATGAGACAGCAGGGTTTTACTTTAGTTTACAATAGAGTTGTTTCAATTTTATGTTTTTTTTACTTGTACGCCATCTAACTACTATGCCTATTATGTTTCCATAGAAAATAATATCATTACATTTACATTAAATCACTGCTTACATAGTCTGTAGCAGACTTTAAGGCCTTTGATGATCATGATGATGAGCATGGATTAGTGCCGTTAAAATCATATTAAGCTTCGTGCAGACTAGCTCGACGTGACACCGTGTTCTCGTGAATTTTTCTTATAAATTGTATTGTACGAGTCGCGCTGGTCTGTACGAGCCTTTAATCAGCAGAGCTGTGCTGTGTAGTGAATGTTATTTGCATTATTTGTTTATGTGTAGCTGTTAGCTACATTAGTTAGATAAAACTGTGTTCCAGTTTTATTGTGTACCTCCAGGAAGGGAGACAAGACTGTTTCAACTTTAAATTAAATACAATATAAATTATGTTTCCAGAATGGGATGTTACACATGAACATAATTATTTCAAAGAGCAGGATGAGGAGGATGCCACTGAACCATCACCTGTGACTACAACTACTGGTTTGTATCTAGCTAGCCTTTCATGCATCAATATTAAAATCTCAAACAATGAATAAGAAAAATGAAAAAAAAAAACTTAAATGTAAAAATGTAATAGTCTTCATTTAGAAATGAGTACAATTTTTGTATATTAAGTAAATGGATCTCGTTTTTTCAGGATGTGCTGTATCAATTGAACATAATTATTTCAAAGAGCAATATGACAACAATTTTACAAAATCAGGAATGTCAGGTATAAATTAATCTATATTTTTTAAATCAATTTTGTTATGAGACAAGGAAAAGAGTAAATATTAACTAAAATATAGTTTTTTGTGAGGGTTTTCCACAGTTTAAACAGGTTCATAGATGCACTATGAACCTGTTAGGCCATTCTGATATTCAAAATTAATACTATGTCATTTTAAATTTTTCAGATAGTGGAAGAATTCATGAACAACCTTCATGTTCCCATTTTCCGACAGTTGCATCAGTCAAAGAAAACAAAGGTATGTGGATACCTCCTTTAACCAATTATTACAAGAATAGTAGTATTGTCTATTATTTAATTCATCTGCTGGATGTGAATTTCCTTCATGGAAAGATCTGTGAGCTACTTTAATTAATGTAACATGTTATTATTTCTTTGTAGATGTAATCTTTGAACAGCCATCATGTTCTAGTATGGGTTATAATACTGAAGTAGTGATGGAAACTATACAAGCAGTTCAAACACCAAAACAAAAAAGTATGTATAATAATTTTGTCCTCAAACATGTATGTTTCACTATTATTGATAGTTGACCCTATTATTGGTATTTGACCTTTCATTTCTGCTTATGATGTAGAATAGAAGGCTTAGAAAATTATTCATTATAGATTGGATAATTTATTTTACTTCATTAAGGTTAATTTATGTCTTGCAAAAAAAGCAATTAAAGGGCTTTTCTTATGATAACACTGATGATTTAGATAGAAATAATTTTAACACTTTTGAGCGAAGCATACAAAAAACTTTAAAATAAAACATGCCTTTAAACGGTTTGTATATTTTTTAACATGTCTCATCTCATTCTTTCCAGGTACCACAGTTAGAAAGATTGGGCCTAAGACTAGGAAATGTATTAAATATGTGACACAAATAGCAGCAGAAAGCTCTGGTCACTCAGCCTCACACAGACTTTCACAAGCTCTTTCTACAGAAAAGGAACAACTGCTTCAAAAATTCAACTTATTAAATAAACAAGCCCAAACATTTTTACTTATGCAGTTGAAACAGGTGCAAAAGAGTAAAATGGCCAAAAGATTTACTTTAGATGAAAAGTTAATGGCATTGCTCTTAATGAAGCAAAGTCCCAAAGGGTACAGACTCCTGGAAAAAATATTTTCTTTACCACACAAGAGGACATTGATACGCCTTTCTGAAATGATATCAATAGAACCCGGACTGAATGCTCAAATTTTTGACTATATTGCTCAAAAGTGTAAAACTTGGGACAGTAAGCAAAAATTGTGTACCATTGTTTTTGATGAAGTTGCATTAACTCCCCACTTAACTTTTAATGAAAAGAAAGAAATGATTGTTGGGTTTGTGGACATCGCTGGAGAAAGAAAACTAAAGTTTGCTGACCATGCATTGGTATTTATGTTAAGAGGAATATGCTCTCCTTGGCGACAGAGCGTAGCATATTACTTCTGTGAAGGCACAGTTTCAGCAGCTGAGCTTCAAAACATTCTGAAGCAAATGGTGTCCCAAGTCGCTTTAACTGGGTTAATTCCATTGGGTCTTGTTTGTGACCAAGGGTCCACATTTCGTACAGCAATAAGAAAACTGAGGGAAGACACAATTAAAAATAAGAATCTTCAAGGTGCTCACGATGGTACATACAAATACAAATGATCACTAATGACTTAAGTTTGTCATAATTGTACAGGGTGGGCCAGAAAGGCGTACGATTTTAAAAACACTCTTGCGTTTGAAGCTTTAGAGAGGGGACTGCGCGGGTGGTGGGGTTAAGTAGCTCGGTTCCCGGAAATTTAGTCGCGATGGATCACTTCACCGGAGCGCAACGTGCATTCTGCGTTAAACATTATTACAAAAATCGCGATTCGTGCGTTATTGTTCGGCGTTTATTTCGGCGTGAGTTTGGATTACATGACCTAAATCAGTGTCCGAAAGAAAGTGTGATTCGATCGTGGGTCAGAAAGTTCGAAGATACTGGTTCGACTCTCAAACAGAAGCCTGCGGGACGCCCAAGGTCAACAAGAACGGAAGACACAATTGAACAAGTTAGAGCTTCAGTTCAACGTAATCCTGCTCTATAGACTCGAAAGCGTTCAGCCGAACTTGTGGTATCCAGAACATCTTTGCGTCGCATTTTGTTGAAAGATCTGAAATTGCACCCGTATAAAATTCAACTTGTGCAGGAATTACAGCCAAATGATCCAATTTTACGACGAGCTTTTGTTGAAACAATGTTGGAACGCTTTCGGAGTTTCAACAATATTTTGTTCTCCGACGAAGCTCATTTTCACATAAATGGGCATGTGAATAAACAGAATTGCCGTTACTGGGCTGCAGAGAACCCACGTGCAAAACATCAAAAGCCTCTGCATTCGCCGAAAGTAACCGTTTGGGCGGCCATGTCAAGCACGGAATTATCGGACCCTACTTCTTCGAAAATCGACAAGGCCAATCTGTCACTGTAAATTCTGACCGATACATAGCCATGTTAAAGGATTTTTTCTTTCCACAACTGCAACAATTTGAAGCCTATAATCGTGCGACATGGTTTCAACAAGATGGCGCGACATGCCATACAGCTAATGCCTCTTTGGCGGTCGTAAACGAGATGTTTGCTGGGAAACTGATATCGCGCCGAGGTGACATTGCATGGCCTCCTAGAAGTCCGGATCTAACGCCACTGGACTTTTTTTTATGGGGATACCTAAAAAGTAGAGTCTACTCCAATAACCCAGCCACGATTAACCAGTTGAAGACCAATATCCGGGAAGAAATGGCAGCTATTCCCCGTGCAATGTGCCAGCGAGTTTTTACCAATTTGAGGTTCAGATTCGTAGAATGTTTGCAGCGGGATGGTGCACACCTGGATGACGTTATTTTTAAGAAATGAATTTCCCAGATGTAAATTTTTATAAAAATAAAAATTTGTATGTGAATTGTACTAAGTTTTTTTTAAATCATTTTTTCAAATTCGCATTTCTTTCTGGCCCACCCTGTATTAGTAATATTTTTGTTTTTGCAGATGGGTTTGTGAACATTGGTGGACATGATTTGTGTATATTTCATGACCCACCCCACCTATTAAAAGGCATAAGAAATAATTTTATGGCCAAGGACATAATTTGGGAAGGCAAGACTGCTTCTTGGAAAGATATAGAATTTGTCTATGATATTGATAGTCAACTAGGACATACCAAATCATTGCCGAAATTAACAGTTTATCATGTTGATGCAAGCAAAATGAAAAAAATGAAAGTAAGCATAGCAGCTCAAGTGCTAAGTGCTAGGATGGCAGCTATGCTGAAATATACCAATGCAGTCAGTGAGTACAAAATCTTTTCAACAACATAATAAGTACTTTTTTGATGACAAGAGGGTAGACAGTTCTACTAGTATATAGTTACTATTATATTAATATTCTATAGATCCTAGTGGATTCAATGCAGCAATTCAAACATTAAACATGTTCTAGCTAACGTGTTCATATTCTTATTTTCAGATAAATTACATAGTACAGAAGCTGAAAGCACAATGGCAACAACAGCAGATGTTGTGGAATTTTTTGATCAACTGTTTGACAGTGTTAATGGCTACCCCGGTGGTGCAATAAGAGGAAAATTAAGACGCGCCATAAAAAAAGACTCACCTCATCATGCATTTTGGATCGACGCAATCAAAAAAATTAAATCTATAAAGGAGAATGCGCAGCTCCCATACAAATTTACCCCAGCTCCGGCGCAAAAGTTACCTATCTCAGATTATTGTACATTTTATGTGTATCAAGTATCAATATGTGTGATGTCTGCAGTGGCAGTCAAACATAGAAAAAAATTGCTTTGAATATCCTTCCAGGCGCGTATTTTTCATTCGACCATATTAACAAATATTGAGTAAAATATAAAATATTGGATATAGATTTACGAATGTTAGGCATTTGCCTTGATTTTTACTTTCAGGAATATCATATCGTATCATAAAGGGTATCCAATAATAATAAAATAATATTTTAAATCCGATTATTTTTTTAAGCCTTACAAAGGCAGACATAAAGCTAAAATAGCTTTATTTTTTAGTCGACCAGGACAGTTATAGAGCGAAACAAGTGCAGGTGGTGCAGTAAAAGATACCTATTCTAGGTATTTTAAAAGATCCTAATAGCAAGGCTTGTAGAAAAGATAGGTTCACAAGAGGCGGCCGTTGCCAAACCTACAAGCATACCTAGCTTAAACACTACTGTCAGTACATAATAGCAAAGGCTATGGCACGTGTGGGACAGGTAACAGATTTCGTGTTGGAAGTTGTGCCCATGTTATCACGATTTTATATTATTTAGGTTGGGCCAGACACAACGAATTTAGCCATCCTTCTGCTTTCTTGGACAATGTGTTAGTAGATTTAGAATTATGATTTTTTACTAAATAAACACATCTAAAATCAATCTTGTTATTATTATTTTACTACCTTATAAGATACGATATGATGCCCCTGAAAGTAAAATCAAATCAATCTTGTTATTATTATTTTACTACCTTATAAGATACGATATGATGCCCCTGAAAGTAAAATCAAATCAATCTTGTTATTATTATTTTACTACCTTATAAGATACGATATGATGCCCCTGAAAGTAAAATCAAATCAATCTTGTTATTATTATTTTACTACCTTATAAGATACGATATGATGCCCCTGAAAGTAAAATCAAATCAATCTTGTTATTATTATTTTACTACATTATAAGATACGATATGATGCCCCTGAAAGTAAAATCAAGGCAATATGCCTAACATATTCGTGAATCAATAGCCACTATTACATATTTTACTCGATATTTGTTAAAATGGTCGAATGAAAAATAAGCGCCTGGAAGGATATTCAAAGCATTTTTTCCTATGTTTGACTGCCACTGCAGACATCACACATATTGATACTTGATACACATAAAATGTACAATAATCTGAGATAGGTAACTTTTCCGCCGGAGCTGGGGCTTTTTTGCGCATTCTCCTTTCATTGACAAATCTAGCAAACGTGCTGTGCAGTCAGGAAGACCTCGAATTGTAAAAGTACCGTCTCTGAATAGTTGGATCACCACTCTTGAAAGTTTCATAAGGATATCTAAATTATTATTTGATAAATATGGCGTGGACTACTATTACCCAAGATACATAAACCAAGACCCACTAGATTTTTTTTTTGGACGTATAACGGCTATGAATTTCAGAAATGTTAACCCTGATGCAAATACGTTTATTTATTCATTTAAATCTTTATTAATTTCAAATGTTCTTAGCCCTCATTCTAAATTTTCTAACTGTGAAGAGGATGATGGAGAGACTTTATTGAATGTTAAATGTCTATTCATAAATGAGAAATCTAACAAAGAAAATACAACAACAAGGGAAGAAGATATAGAACTACCTTACTACTTACTTTAAATTCTTCACCCACTGTTGCTGAATTCCTTTTGAAAGAAAATGTTGATATTTGTGACCATGAGTTTAATTTCGACTATGTTAGTGCTCGAGATATTATTAAAACTTTCAATACACTCAATGTTAAAAAAACTGCTGATTTATGGGGAAATTCCGTAGAGGTTGCTAAATGCATAATCAACACTGTAGCGCCTGAATTAGCAATTATTTTTAATAAATGCATTGACTGTGGTGTAATTCCTGACTTAATGAAGAGTAGTAAAATAATACCTTTGTTTAAATCGGGCAGCACATCAGACCCCACGAACTTTAGACCTATTTCTGTGCTTCCCACCTTTAGTAAAATATTCGAAAAATTGATGCTAGATCAATTGCAAAGACATTTTAATAAACATAAGTTATTAAACAGTAAGCAATTCGGTTTCACAAGGGGTCGCTCGACTACCGACGCTGGTGTTGAGCTTCTTTCACATATTTTTGAGGCCTGGGAGAGGTCACATGATGCCCTAGGTATTTTTTGTGACTTATCTAAGGCTTTCGATTGTGTTTCACATGATACATTGGTCAGGAAATTGCATCACTATGGTGTTAGAAACACTGCCTTGGATCTTCTTATTTCTTATTTGGATAATAGGATCCAAAGAGTAGACGTTAACGGCAAGCGATCCCCAGGTTCGCTTGTCACTATGGGAGTTCCACAGGGCTCAATTCTTGGCCCTTTTTTATTTCTCGTATATATTAATGACCTACCTTGCCTCATAAAGAACAGTCATGAAATAGTGTTATTTGCAGATGACACATCACTTATATTTAAGCTTAAGCGAAAACAGACCGTTATTGACGATGTAAATAATGCTCTCTCTAAAATGGTGCATTGGTTTAGTGTTAATAATTTACTTTTGAACGAGAAAAAGACTAAATGTATTAGATTTCTGACACCTAACGTTAAGCAGGTGAAAACCAATGTACTAGTAAATGGGACAGAATTGGATCTTGTGGACACCACTGTGTTCTTAGGTATTACTTTGGATTCGAAGCTTCAGTGGGGACCTCATATAACCAAATTGTCGAAGCGGCTAAGCTCTGCAGCCTACGCGGTGTATAAAATCCGTCATTTGACTGATGTAGAAACAGCTCGATTAGTATACTTTAGTTATTTCCATAGTGTAATGTCGTATGGCATTTTGTTGTGGGGAAATGCGGCCGACTTTCAGGCTATATTTGTGCTGCAGAAACGTGCCATTCGAGCAATTTATAAACTAAGTAGTAGGTATTCACTGAGGGATAAATTTAAGGAAATAAACATAATGACGGTCGCGTCTCAATATGTATATGAGAACCTGATTCATGTAAAAAAGAATATAAATCTATATTCTAAACACAGCGACATTCATAGCTTAAATACTAGAAACAAAGATTTATTTCTTGTGCCGAGGACTAGGCTCCAAAAAATTAGTAATTCATTTAAGTGCCAAAGTATACGTTTTTACAACAAACTCCCAAGCCATGTCAAAGAACTGAGCCTCAATAAATTTAAATCATTTATTAAACAGAAACTATGTCAAAAAGGTTTCTATAAAGTTAAAGATTACTTAGACGACAAAAAGGCTTGGGACTAATTAAGCTACTCCAATGTACCCCAAGCAACAAACAAGTGTTTTTAGAATCAAAGACTACATGATACTATATGAGCTCATATAATTGTTTGGATTATTTTATTTGACTGTAAGTCAATTTATTTTAAATTTTGTTTTCATTTATTGTCTACATAATCTACTCATTAAAATGTTTTTATTTTATGAGTTGATTGCAATTTGTGCTTATGTAAATTATTTTTGCATTAAAGCATTATTATATAGAATCAAGTTTTTCTAACTGAACAGACAGCTGTGCTGCTGGGGAGTTTGTTGCGCCACTTCTTCTTCCCAGCTTAAGCACTAGGAAGTGGTGAAGGGTGGGCGTTTTTGGGGGACTGTCTTATGTAATTTTGACGTTCGAAAAGTGCTGATTCTCAGCCTAGTTTGAATAAATGACTTTTGAATTTTGAATTTTGAATTTTACCATCGCCTCCACAGGAAAAAAAACTCCCATCCTCTTCACAGCAATGCTTAATCGAAAATTTTTCAATGAAACAAGTGATATTTGAAAAAATTTAAGTTCACTGCTCAGCATACACAGCTGGTTTTGTATGTCGAAAAATATCAAAAGCTATAAAATGCAAGGACTGCTTACAAACATATACAAGCAGGCCAGACGAAAATGTCCACAAATATATACAATTTAGGGAATATAAATCTCTAAGAAATAATAATTTAGTTTATCCCAATGAAAGACTTTTAATTTTATACAGAGACGTGGCTTCGTTAATTCACAACTATCTAAATACTAGTTGTTATAAATATAATGTGAAAAGAAATTTAAAAAAACTACTACTAAGTACAATGAGGTACTCCTGGCTGGGGTGTGCAAAGCACCATAAACTAGTCGTGGACATATTTAACAATGTAATTCTAAGGTTACAGGTGCATAATTGGTGCAATATAATAAATAAAATTTTGAAGGGTGCCCTCGAAGAGAAATATGTTTTAAAAATGGGAGAGCCTCAAAAACGGGCACTAACAAAGTACAAAACCTTTAGGTTAAGAAAAAAATGTTTGAACAAATAAATAATTGAAAAATATTATATTTGTTTTATTATGTAAATCTGAGTGAAACTAGTATTAACAGGCAAGCACCCGAAAATCGACAAAATAGAACATCACTAGTTATCGATATCGATACCGATTACGTTCTAATTCGGACAGCGGCCTAATATTGTACTCATATGTCAAACCCGGTGACTGCAGCGCCAAAACGGATCACTGGGAAACTAGCAGAAAAGTCACTGTCGCATCTGTAGCTATTTAATCTGTGGTGACGGCTTGTCAATGCTCACATAAATTCGGATACACGCAGTTTTTTTTGTCAGTAAAAAGTTATTGTGACCTTCGTCCATGGAAGTGACCAAAATTTAAGTTACATATTTTAATTAGGTTTTTTGTTCTCTTTTTTATCAATTGGATAATAAGTTATAAGCTGATAAGGTTCAATATTTATTAGAGTTTAAGATAATAACCTTATATTTTAGAAATATCATGCTAAAGACTGGGAAAAAATTATTATATCTGTAAATTTGCTTCAGTCACATCCACGGAAAAGACATTTTCACGATTATATTTTAATATGTAGAATAATGTGATCAATAAATATAGTATATTTTCATGTAGTCTTCACCAGACATGGGGTAGCACTACCTTGATAAATATATCAAGTCCACGAGCCCGTTGTTATTAAAAGAAAAAAATCTCTGCCACGGATAATTTTACTGAAAATGAGAAATACCCTGATAGTGATGAAGAAGTTATACCTAGACGTCAAAGGTGGCTAAAAGAGAGAATATATTTATTTGAATACTATGATGATCGTGATTTCACTATAAGGTTTCGTTTGAGCAAAGAAAAAACTTTGTTTTTGCTGACAAGAATTGGAATACATTTCCGACCGGTAAGTGTGTATTAGTACCTCCTACAATATCTACCTAATTAGCCTGCGCGTTTAAGTTACTGTACGTGGTTATGAATGGTACCTACCTGCCTGTCTAGCACAGCAATAATTCTATATAGATGATAGGTTATGTTACTGTCTTTAGAGTATCTAATCTCTTATCTTATCTAATCTCTTATTTTATTATTTTTCAGCAACTTTTACATTTCACCGATAAACCAGTTAATTGTAAGGGTTAATAAACTAACCTATGTATTCTATCTGTGGTGTTTTTGGGAAATCTTTTGGTACTATAGCCATTGCCTCTTAGTCTTGCACCACACGTACACTGGAGTCCTTGTCGTATGCGTTAAATAACCCAATAGCACTGGTGGATATAAGGCTAAGGATCTTCCTTTTTAGGAGGTATCGGTGATCCACCACCTAAAACAAAAATATTTGTAAATAAGTAAACTAAATAGGAAGAGGTGATGATGATTATGAGAAAAGTTAAGTATATCCATTCAGCCACAAGAAGAACACTTGAACATAGGCCTCCGCCACAGATTTTCAGAGTAACCGGTTGGATTGGGCCTGCATCCAGCGACTTCCTTAACTTAAACAACCTTAGAGACCTTAAACGTAGGTTGGCGGTTAATTAATCATGGCCTGGCAGTTTGAGCAATTTATGCGACCTACCTCCCCTGTCCTTTCTTCAGTATTGTTCGTCGAATCGTTGAGCTCCTTAAGTTCTGAGTTGAACCCTCGATTACTGACAAATGCGTGCATTTACTGGACAGGTCCAATCAATCTGCGTGGTTCTTTCCTCAAAAGACCATCAGACAAGAGACTGTGACCTCTGAGTTGTTTCGGCCTTTCTTCTCAGAGTATTCGGCTAGGAAACGCCGACCTCATCTAGTTTTTAAAATATGATTGAAGTATAAAAGTGTTTGTACAAACCTACTTACAGAAATAAAATCAGAAAATTGCAACAGCACAAATACTTAGTCAGTGTGCAAGTTTCAACGATTATGTACAAAACTGTTATGATGCTACTCTAAATAAATCCAGTTGTTGCTACCAACATTCATGCGATTAGACGTAAATCTTGAAGACTTGTCATTCTATTTGGAATCAGTTCTCTTTGTCTCAGTAAATGTATCGGATCTGGACCCAATGTATGGAAACATAAACGTTTTAACATGCACGTATTTCCATACATAACTACATAAATTAGAGGATGAACCGCTAGTACGAGTATAGTGGTCGCAGATGAAATGACAGAGCAATGCCAGTCAACTAGTGTTGGTCTTGCAATTTAGTGATGTGCTTAACCACTAAGTAATATGTAGTTAATCGACTAAGTGAAACCACAACGTTACAGAACGATCACACTTTTTTTTAAATAAGATAAAAGGAGACCGTCTGACTAACGATTATGACAAAAATGGCGATGACGATGCTGAAAATATAAGCGATACGCAAGGTAGTCATAAGTTCGACGACGAATCTAACATCGGCGCGAAAGAACGAGAGACGAGCAAAGTCGGTTGGAAAGCGGTGTATCTTCGCACTTCACAATCAACGATTGGTACAGCTCAGATTTCGCAGAGGCTGAAAAGGTGCCTCCTTCCTTACGTGCCTTTGTGGACCTACTGCAAGTATGGTGCCAGTTTTTGTTAGAGGTTCCGTATCCGCTGCAGTCAAGGCAGAGTTTTCTGATTTGAAGCATCGTGCACTTCAGCGGTGAAATCGATCGTTTTCTGATGCAGCATCTGGAACGCATCGACGAAAAATAAAGGAGCGCTGTAACGCGTCTAATGCTCTACTACAAAAGCAGACATTGCAAAAATTACAGACATCGAACTTGTTAAATCTCCGAACAGTCTCTCAACTTCTGAAGGTGAAGAACTTAAAAACAGTAAGAAGCTCAACACAGAGAGGGTTGAGGACTCCAATGAAATTGAAAATAACGACTTTCCAATTGGTTAAAACGACCGGAAAATTCGAGAAAAATGGCCTAAACAAAGACTCCAAACGAGAAGTTCAGGAACCACCAATTAAAAAGCGACGATTCCCCACGTGTCTCAGTGCTTGTCCCGAATGGGATTTCAACAAAGATTTAAAGAATGCCCTTTACACCAATTTTACTAAATGGCACCATCTCAAGGTCTGTCCGATTTGAAGACCATGATTTAAACGTCACTTCAACGTGTGCATTTGACTAAAATTAGCATCGAGGGACCAGAGATTCAAAAAGAAGAATTTCTAGAAAAAGTTGTTGATTTGTACCCAAGAAAAAAGCCACGAAGAATAAGATAGATGTAAAGAATATTATTCTACGTGGCTTTTTACAATGTTACTTTGACAATTTTGGTTCAGCTTATAGCATCTTTTATTCATTAAAATATTAATAATAATTGGAATTGATTTTAATTATTACTTTGTTTCCTTTATTTACTCCGCCCCCCCCCAGATCTCTTAACCAGTGTTAAATTCTCCAGGAGCCCCCCCCCCTGAGCCCCTGGCCCCTGGCCCCTGGAGAATTTTGCCTGAAATTAACACTGGTACCAGAAACCGCCGTAAAAGGAAGCCTAAGTAATTAACGTAATTGCACGACTTTTATTACTTTGGTGCATGCTGCAACTTCACATTATGCCTTTTCTAGTTCGCTTCGTTTTGAAAGTGGAATCATATTCTCTTTGGCGCCAGGTACACCGGCAGTATTACCGGTTCCATTGCCTCAACCGTGGAGCGGGTCAGCGCCATCCATCATTGCAGGGCCAAGCAGGCAAGTGGAAATAGTAATAGTAGTAAAAAAACTGAATCTAGTTTCGACCACGCAAATAGAATTAGTTTTTTTTTTAAATAACGCCCAACAATCATCATCGTAGTTCTGACATTTGTTATATTTTCATTGCACAAGATTGATCATGTGGCAGAAATTAATGTCGACTTGCCCAACCACAATATTAAGGCAACACTAGGTCGATAAAGGTATTTTATTTTCTAAAAGTGATTTATTCTTTTTATTAGACATATAAGTTGCATGAATTTACGGATTTACTGTAACGAGAGGTTGATGGTGACTTACTAGATATGTGTAATGAGCGTTCTGAAGTGGCAGAGCATACTGGTGAGGAATATGGTGGATTGATTTTATAACTGCCAGCTTGACAACTTCTGGCGGGTACTATATAAATAAAGACTGATCGCTTGATAAATATCGAAGCGATCCAGGTCCTTCAACAAGTAAGAGACGCAAGATAACTTGCAAGCGGAAGAAGTCTAATTTTCCTGACCTTTCTTCACCAGAAACCAGTTTGTGGTGCACCACATCTTCCCAGCTAAAGCACTAGTAAGTGGTGAAGGGCAGGCGTTTTGGGAGTCTGTTTTATGTAATTTTGACGTTCAAAAAGTATTGATTCTTAGCCTAATATGAATAAATGACTTTCGATTTCGATCATTTTTGAAGAACGCCATAGTTCTACGAAGATGTATGTTTGTACCACCAGATTCAGGAGTGATTCCACCACCCCCGGATGAGGTATCTAAGTCTAAATCATTTTGTTTGGAAATATATAGGCATGATAATGAAAATCATTTTCCAAAATCAGAAGAAACAATAAATAAATGTGTTGGACCTGACTGTACAACTATTGTGAGACTTTTATGTATTGTAAATTGAGATTCTAAGTAATTATCGTAGTAGATATTTTTGATTAATTCAAGTATAATAAATAAAAATTCGTTAAAATTCGAAATAAATGCCTACACCAGCTTTTCGACTTAACAAAGAAACCTTGCATTTGAAAATAGAGCGATTTACGCGTGACTACTTTTCAATCATGTTGAAAAAGCTAACTAAGTAAGCTTAAGCTACCTAAAGAATAAAGTTAAGACTGTTTATTCGTCTGATAAGTGATTGTCAATTTATCAATACATATTTAACCTATGAATCACTATCTGACCGATTATCTCATCTGTGAAAACGGGAGCACGTCTCTGCTAACTTCAGATAGGTGAAACAAATATACAGAATAAACGAATGTTAGAACGGGACAGACAATTTTTCTTTGATTGTTGTCAAAGACAAACAAACAAGCGTCAGCGTCATGTCACTTTTATTACGTTACGAGGTTGTTAGTTTGGCTGTGTGGTGTTTTTCGTGATTTAGTGATTTTTAATTTTATTGAAATAATGGAAACCAAAAAAAGAGAGCGTTCAGCGAACTGTAATAATGCTAAGGTTCAATTACTTGTGAGTTTAGTCGAGAGGTAGAAGCAAATAATAGAAAATAAAAAGACTTACGCTGTTGTGCACAAACAAAGATAAAGAATCGCATGGAAGAAAATTGAAAGTGGAATCTCAATATTTGAACGCTCTTGGAAGACATTTTTAAAATATGAGGGAATAAAAAAAGCTACGAAAAAGAAATCCAAAGACAGATGTACTTATAGAACAGTAGGGGGTTCTTCAAATGTTCCTGAATTCACGTCGTCGAAGAAAAGGTTATAACCATTTGCTCTAACATAAAATGGCTCGAAGCTCGTCATGATGGTGATACAAATCAAAGTGGTAGGTACTAGTCAAATAAAAGTCTATGATATGTCTTAACGTTCAACATAAAACACATGTTTAAAAAAAACAAACAATACCAATATGTATCAGCGACAAGGTTTTGATGGACGCACAGTGTGTTAAGAACCCGATTTTTGTTTCACTATGTTTTTATTCAAGTAATCGATAGTTTCTATCATTTCTGGCGCGAGAGTACAACTCCGGCTTCGCTACGACAGGTAACTTTTTTTTTTTTAAATGTCAAAGTTTCGTAAAATCCGCATCCTAAAAAACGAATAAAATTTTATATAAAAAAAATTGAACTACGTATTCCAGTTTCTATTTATTCTATTAATTGTATGTACAGTAACCTACCGTTCCACCAATTTCTGTTGCTTTAGTATGAATAGGACGCGAGATATGATTTTTTTTCTCATTTTTCGTTTTTATTTTTTTATTCACCTATAACACTGTATTAGGTCGTGATTTTTACATCAAAATATTGCTTATACTTTCTATTATGTGTAGTAATAAAACCACAAGATAATTCCGTGTTATCCAAAAGTTATTACAAATTTTAGTAATATCCGAAATATCTGCAGTTAGGGCTGTCACTTCAATCAAAATATAGATACTTTTTTGATGTTATAATATTTTAGTTTATTTATCATGTCGATGACTAGATATCGTTATTTTGTCGCTTAGTTGGCTGAAACCTCGCGAGGGCATAAAATAAAAGTTGAATGCAAATTCTACTATTGATGGAAAAGTCCTGAATGCAATTCTTTCTACACCATCTTAGTTACGTTGTCCATATTGCAATTTGACCTCGTCGCAATTTAATGATTTAGAGATAGCATTCTCCAAACCTGTCATGGAAGAACGTCTGGTACATGGAATAAGTCCACTTCATTCATGGATTATTAGGGCCTTATTAGGGCCTTAGAGTTTGTATTAAATCTTGGATACAAAGTTGAGGTAAAGAAATGGAGGATCACTCAAAGATCAGAGGAGCACGGACTGGTCGAGGACCGTAAAAAAAGAATCCAAGTTCTAATCAGAGAAAAAATGAGCCTTTTGGTAGATGTGGTGCGTCCAACTTCAGGGACCACTAACGATGGAAACACTGCCCGCACTGCTTTTTCTGACAAAAACCGAGGAATTTTTGCAGAAATTCTGAACATCGAACAGTGGCTATTAGATGAGTTTACGTAATTTTAATGGTTTTGTCCAGTAACTTGCCAATTGATTCAGAAAAATTTGCGACTTTTTGCAAAGAACTGACATACAAATATGTTGCGAAGTATGAGTGGCATCCTATGACTGTCACGCTTCACAAAATTTTAGTCCATGGTGCGAAAATAATAGAATCATCAAGTTTAAGCAGCCGCATTGTCTTTGTTGAGACCTGTTAACGAAAAAAATCTAGAAATTGATGATTATTCTCATGTTGAATTTGTTGTTATTAGGAACGAGGATGAGTAACCATTTGATATAAATTCAAAACAAATTGTTTTTTGTCGGATAAAATATATTTTAGTTAATATTTTTTCGAATCCACAAAAGTGACAGCCCTGAACAAAAATTATAATGTGTAATAACTTTTGGATAACATGGAATTATGTTGTGGTTTTATTACTACACATAATAGAAAGTATAAGCAATATTTTGATGTAAAAATCACGACCTAATACGGTGTTATAGGTGAATAAAAAAATAAAAACGAAAAATGAGAAAAAAAATCATATCTCGCGTCCTATTCATACTAAAGCAACAGAAATTGGTGGAACGGTAGGTTACTGTACATACAATTAATGGCATAAATAGAAACTGGAATACGTAGTTCTATTTTTTTTATAAAAAAAATATTCGTTTTTTATGATGCGAATATTACGAAACTTTGATATTTAAAAAAAAAAAAGTTACCTATCGTAGCGAAGCCGGAGTTGAACTCTCGCACCAGAAATGATAGAAACTATCGATTACTTGAATAAAAACATAATGAAACAAAAATCGGGTTCTTAACACACTGTGGGACGTAGAGGAAATAAGACCTGTGGATACTGAAGAACATAATGGTGCAGAGGATACCACCTAAGGTATCAGTATCAATAAACCTGGTAGGTAATTGTCTTGTACAGTCTGTCTATAAAATCATAAAAATAATGTTTCAAAAGTAGGACAACACTAAATCATAGACATCGAATGTCATCGGCTGTCAACGACTTGTTTTGTAACTCCTTATCTATTGCAAAAGAGGCAATAAAAAACTATTCAATTGATTGAAAAGGACGATTCGTCAAGCAGCAAAAAATTTGGACTGCAAGTGTCTGAAGACGTCAATCTGGCAGACAACGCTGAACATCAGAGATGATAGTTTCACTGTGTCGGCATCTATACGCAATCGGTTCTCCAATGCTGTTGAAGTGCCACACCGGCTCCGAGCAATACGCAGAACTTTTGTAAGCGTCTCCACGGTTAGGAGAAGGTTATGGGAGAAGAAAATTGATGCCCACAGACCTGCTACAGGCCTAAAATTGATTGCACAGCATAAGAGATGCTGGTTGCAATTTGCCCGCGACCATGTTGATTGGACACTAGAGCAATGGATGGTTAGACACACCCTAGTCTTATCGGAGAAGACCACAAGCTCTTCTCGGATAAGACTAGGGTGTTTCTCTTTTGCAACGATAGGCGTAAAAGAGTGTACAGGAGGCCCGGGAACGATTCGCACAAGCCTGTATAGAAGAGACTGGAATATGGAGGTGGCTCGTGCATGTTCTGGGGCGGCATGTCAGCCGACGGCAAAACGAACCCACGAGGCCCATGGGCGGCATAAAAACTCTGACACCAGGTTAGTCAATAACCACACGAAACAGAAGACACCGCATTAACTGTAAGGGACTACTTGCAAGAGGTTGGGATCCCTATTATGCACTGGCCAGCTCGAAGTCCAGATCTGAACCCTATCGAACATCTTTGGGACGAGTTCAAGTGCGGGCACGAGATCCTGCCTCTACCACTCTTCAAGACCTTCAAGATGCCGTCATTGAGGAATGGGGCAACATTCCTTAAGAAACCGTCTTAAAATTAATAAGGTGCATGAGGGACCGCATGGAAGCTGTCGTAAGGGCAAGGGCAACACTAGGTTTTAAGTTATTTTTATTAAGAATTTTAGTGTATTATTTTTCTGTAGTCATTGTAATTGTTTGATGTTGCATCAAACTTATTTATTTTTTGTTATTATTTAATGTCTGTGTTTTATTACAAAAATTACATAATTACAGTATAAGAGGGAACATCCTACAGTTAATAGAATCGTACTTAAGTAATAGGCTTTAATGTACAGAAATTACTAGAATATGTCCAAAAACTAAATTGGAAACCATTTATGTATCTGGACCAAGGCACGTAAGATATGGCGTCCCAAATGGTAGCGTACTGGGGCCGCCACTTTTTTTTATATATATTAACGATATCCCGAAAGTAACATCAAACAAAATGGTTCTCTTTGCTGACAGTACAGCTGTTATAAAGTTTACAAATAGAAATAATTATGAGCATGACATCAATACTTGTTTAAGTGACATTATAAATTGGCTAGACAATAATAATTTAGTAATAAACCTAGGTAAGACAAAAGTTATGCACTTTCATCAACGCTGCGAAAACCCAAACGTTAGTATTACCTACCAAGGCTGTGATATTGCTGAAGCAAATAAAGTTAAGTTCTTAGGAATAGTGATCGACAACAAACTTACATGGAAACCTCATATTGAACAACTATGTAAAAAACTGAGTAAGTCCAGGCGGACTTACTCAGTTTTTTCTTGACTTTCTTTTATTTCTTGACTTTCTTTGAAAGTTGAAAGAGAGCATAGGCATGCTCTCTTTCAACTTTCAAAGAAAGTCAACACTCAGGCTCTTTTAACGGCATACCATGGACTAGTTGCCTCTGTTTTACTGTATGGTGTAATTTTTTGGGGGCAGTCTACTGATAAGGAACTTGTATTTAGGATGCAAAAGCGATGCATAAGGTCAATGTGCGGTCTTAAGACAACAGATATCTGTCTTCCTTATTTTAAATCTTTAAAAATATTAACTTTTTCCTTCTTTATATATATTCGAAACGGCCTTATTTGTAAAAAAAAAAACCACATCTCTATCAAAAATTGTCGGCTGTCAGAAAGAATCCAATACGGACTCATTACTACATAAATCTAAACATGCTAAATACAATTTTAAACTTAATATTGACAGACTGAAAGAAGTTACACAAACCAAATTCTTGGGTGTACTCATAGATCAAGACTTAAATTGGAAAGTACATCTAGATAATTTGTGCAATAGGATCAATAAATTTGCTTATGCTCTCAGACAAGTAAAGAACGTGACAAATAGAAAAACGGCAATTATTACATACCACGCATATATAGAATCCATTTTACGTTACGGGCTTATTATATGGGGGAACAGTACGGATAAGGATAGAGCATTTATTGCGCAAAAGAAATGCATCAGGGCCATTTGTGGACTCCGTCCTGATGAGTCCTGCAAACCGTTTTTTAAAAAGATAGGTTTATTACCACTTCCCACACTTTACATATTTGAAATCTGTAAATTTGTGTACAGTAATAAGGGATTGTTTAAAAAAGCGTCTGAATTCATCTCTCGACCAACAAGGGATCCACACAGACTTGTATTAAAGGATAATCCTAAGTCAGCCAAGTATGCAAAAAGCTGCCTTGTGATGTGTGTACGTATATACAATAAAATACCAAAAGAAATAAAATTATTAAATAATCATAACTCATTTAAAAATAAACTATACAAATGGCTGAATGGACATAATTTTTATGACATGAATGATTTATTTAACTTGAAAATATAAAATGTGTATCTACAGGTATTAATGAAAATTTTGTGATGTTATTATTGTATTTCCAATTAATTTCTGACATTCTATAGCTCACCTTTAACTAGTTATTAATTATTTTGCATGCAATTGATACAATATTCTGTATAGCTAAACATGTGGACATTATGTATATCAAAACCAGACTGTAACAACTTTATACCATGTTTAAAGCAAATAAAGACTTATCTTATCTTATCTTATCTTACGTAAATCAATTTTGTCAAGTAAAATGTAAAACCGCACTAATGCAAAAAAGTTTTTTTGGTATTGCCCCCCGCATTTATAATAAAGTACCTAATGCTATAAAAAATATGACTTTTTTCAAATTCAAAAGGGCACTAAACGAAACATTAATTGAAAAAAGTTATTACACAATTGACGACTTCCTTAATGATGAATCACTGACTGATTGAATTGACATGCTAATAGTCAATTTTTTATTATTGATTACTGCAACCTTGTTGACATTTTTGTATTAATTTGACATTTACTGTAACTCATTCGAACGATTTGACATTAATTTATATTATGTATTATTATAATTTCCTAATTGTTATTTAAAATTATAATGTCTTTAAAGGACATTGTTAATAATGGCCTATGAATCAACACGTATGAAACCTTTACAGTAATTACTAGTTTTTTTTATAATTTACACTCCAATCATTACAATAGAACGGACACTTCTTAATTTCGAAAACATTTAAAAAAGTAATTCACTTCGGTCTTATTCCCCGGCACCATTATTTTTGTTCCAATTTGACGTTTTGGTGTAGGCAAAGGGCAATAGCTCATACAGCCAAGTCTTTTTGCGCAGCGGTATAGTGTGCCCCGTAATTACAACGCTCAGCACTCTCAGCGCTTGATCTATGAATAAGGTAATTAGTTACAAACAGAATAAAGTGATAAAAAGCGCTGTGTGAAACGAGCAACAGCGACACTGACTGTCGATGAATTGACAGATGACAGTTTGACATTTCATAGTAATGACAGTGTTGTTACTTTATTTTGTCACATCCTAACTCAGAACAATAACTAAAGCATAGAAGGAAGGCTAAAATAAAAACCCATAATCAACCATTCACTCTATTCTACCTTATGAAATGAGAGATAAGTGAAAAAGAGATAAATAATTGGCTCTTTGTTTCACACCTTTTCACATGTCACTAAGTAAAATGTCATTTGGTTCTAATGGTTCTAATTTAACTCGGCCAAATTTGGTAGTACTTTTATTCCAAGCAATGACAGTTTGTTCACTGAACAATATAATTTAGTCGCGTGTACGGTGTTCTCAAGTGCGTCTTGTATTCGGACTATTTCGGACACTTACGTGTAATTTTTAACAATATAATTTAGTTATATTATTGGAAATTGTGATATATCTAAAATATATTAATGTTTTGACCCTGTGGGACAATGTCTTGTGTAGTTTGGGGCTGCAAGTCCCACTCATCAAGAAAAGAAAATAACCAAGAACTGTTGTCTTTCCATCGGTAAGTTTATGTTATTTTTTTATGAAGTGTGATCTGAAAAATCAATCAAAATACGCAATAGATTCTGTTGAATAGCTTATTAAACAAAAACATTTATAATATCCATTACATTAGTAGGTAAAGCGATTTATTCGGGATTTTTTAGGTTATAGTTATTGTGCATAGTGATGTGGTATAATAGTATCGATACTTTTATTTTTATAGATTTCCTACAAACGAGGTGCTAAAAAAGGATTGGATAAATCGAATTGGTATGCAAAACTGGAGTCCACGAAAACACAGCCACATATGTTCAAAGCATTTTACTCAGGATTCATTTATTTGCGCAAATGTGAAATGGAGACGACTTCGAGAAGATGCCGTACCTACATTATTCCTTAGAGATGAACCGGTATGATATTGTTCTTACACCTACTAAATATACAATGTTTTATTTTATAAATTGATCAAGCCATATTTTGAAAACAAACACTGACCGTGAGATGATGTGTGATATAAATTGAAAATATAAATTAAAAAGATAAATTGAAAAGCAATTTGAAAACCTTTCCCTTTTTTAATAAATATACCAAATTTATGTATATATTTAAAATCAATAGTCATATATTTTTAGGATCCCATACCCATGGAACCACCAGAAAAACCATCAAGATTGTATGTGCGGACCGTCTTACAAGAAACTCAGGTAAAATATTTAATTTTATGTTATTTGGATTAGTAGCAGTTTATTTTTTATTTCAATAAATAAAATGTATTACTTTTGATAGTAAACAGTTAAATCACTGAGTAAAAGTGGTGTTAACAACCTAACACTCCTCAAGGGAGATGGGCTGGTGTCCCTGCATAGGGGACATAAAAGGGCAGGAGGAAAGAGAGTCAATTACTTCTTTCGTGTGAGTTGTTTGATCTGTAATCGACCTCACAATCCCTAGTGTGAGAGTTACTGGGCCGCCAAAGTCTTCTGACATGGCTCAATCAATCAATTATTATTACATTAGTTTTAACTAGAATATTAAATCAAACAGACAGGCATGAGGATGGTGATGATGATGATGAGAATATTAAATAGAACATTTAAAAAATTAAGTAATTAGGTGCAAAAGAAGTAAATATTAAAAAAATGTTATTTAGAGATGAGCATAAAAATTTTGGTGCATAAATATACTTTATAAATTTAATTATTATTAAACCATGTATTCATATATATGTATGAGGATATATAATGTCATTAATAAATATGAATACAGTAAAAACTTTTTTCAGGAATCTGTGCCAATGGAACTTTTTATAACGGAGCCTAGTACTTCTTGCCAAACTTCCCACCAAATTCAGGTAAAAAAATATGGAAAAAGCATCTATGTCACTTTTATTACGAGAATATAATCCATTGCAATATTATTTAAGTACTTTACAAGTAAATGGCGGCAATAGCTTAACAATTATTCTATTAGTATTAAAAATAACTTTTCGTTTGTTATTTATTAATTATGCATCTATTTCATTAACCTATTTATTTATTTTTTGGTGTGTAATGTTTTAAAATTAATTTCATTATTAAAACCTTTATTTATGTATAGGTATGTAAAAGGATATATAAGGTCATAAATAAATATTTAAAGTAAAAATTTTATTTCAGGAATCCGTGCCAATAGAATCTTTCATAGCAGGGCCTAGTACTTCTTGTCAAACTTCCCACCAAAGTCAGGTAATAAATATATATGGAAAAGCTTCTATGTAGGTTTCTACTTTTCACTATAACGAGAAAATAAAATAATCCAATGCAATGTAAATTAAGAAGATTACAAATAAATGGCGGCAATAGCATAAATACAAGTTTTGAATACTTTTCATTTGTTATTAACTATACACATATTTATTTATTTTAAACATGGCGGCAAAAATGTGAATTAAGAATCTTTGTGTATCTTTTTTTCCAGAAAGTCCTGGAGCAGATAAAAAAAAAACTTCATATGTTAGAAAATGAGCTAGAACGGACAAAAAAGATTTCTAAACGCCGCCTTCGCAAAATCAACACTTTGAACAAACGAGTTTCTCGATTAGGCAAGAAAAATGAAGATTTGTACACAATATTAATGGAGAAATTAAATAACGAAAATATTGGAATGGAATATATTACTATGCTGGATAAAATTAATGAAAATGATGTTATTAAAAGGTTTTTGCAAAAGCAAGATGGTTCTGCGTCAAGAGAGTACAGTATGGAAATTAAAAAGTTTGCAGTAACATTGAATTACCTTTCCCCAAAAGCGTATTCATTTATCAGAGAACAATTTAAAGACTCCTTACCACACCCTAAAACCATTTCCAGCTGGTATAAATCCCTGGATTGCAGTCCCGGCTTTACCACTGAAGCATTGAATGCAATCCGTTTTAGAGTAGAGGAAAATCCAGAAAAAACATTATGGTGTGCCTTAGCCATGGATGAAATGGCTATTCGTAAAATGGTTGAATGGGACCACAATAATAACAAATACTACGGATATATAAACATTGGGTGTGATTTAGATTCAGAATCAGTGCCCCTTGCTACGCAAGCATTGACGTTTATGCTTACTTGCTTAAATGATACATGGAAAATCCCTGTTGGTTATTTTCTGATTAAATCTATTACAGCAGAGCAAAAAGCAAGGCTTGTGTTGCAGTGCATCCAGCTTTTACAAGAATGTGGTGTAAAAGTTCTGACCCTCACGTTTGATGGAGCGGCAACTAACATTGCGATGTGCAGCCATTTAGGATGTAACATGAAGGATTCTGTCTCATTTAAGTGCGCTGAATCAGATATTTATTTATGGCCAGACCCTTGCCATAACATCAAACTATTGAGAAACACAATAGGCGAAAAAAAAGAAATTAGAGATGGAGAAAATCAGATAATATCTTGGGACCTTATAGTTAAGCTTTTAGAGCTCCAAGAAAATGAGGGTTTACATCTTGGCAATAAACTTAAAAAGGATCACGTAAACTATGTCAAACAAAAAATGAAGGTCCGTCTTGCGACCCAGCTCTTTAGCACTTCAGTCGCAGATGCCTTGCAGTATTGCCAAGATAATCGTATTCCCGGGTTTGAAGATTGCAATGGAACAATAACTTTTTTAAGAGTTTTTAACAATCTTTTCGACATTTTTAATAGCAGAAATATGCGCGCTAAAGGTTGGAAGAAAGCACTAACTCAGTTTAATTTCGAAGAAACGAAAATCTTTTTCGAGGCTGCTTCAATATATATAAAAAGTTTGAAATTTATGGATGGAACTACTGTTGTAACATCAAACCGAAAAACGGGGTTTAACGGCTTTCTCGTCTGTATGACTTCTTTATTAAACATTTATCACAATGTCATAGAGACTAATTATTTACGATATATATGTACGTACAAGATGTCACAGGACCATTTAGAACTTTTTTTTGGTGCCATAAGATCTAAATGCGGATTCAACAATAATCCATCTTGCCGTATTTTCCAAGCTGCATATAAAAAACTTTTGGTGCACGCACAGTTTAAAGACGGATCCAATGGTAATTGCGTACCACTCGAAAATATTTCTGTTTTAAATTATTCGGCATCAAAATGTGTAGATGCAATAAATAAAAGCAGTGGAAAGGTACGCATTTTAATTGATGAAATTGTTGATCCAACAAATACTATTTTGAATGTCGTTGATGAGGACCATGATTATTTGCCAACATCTCGGCTCACTGAGTACTCAATTGATGTGGTACACTACATAGCAGGGTTTGTGGTCAGAAAACTTAAAAGAGTTTTGAAGTGCGAGGTCTGCGCAGAAAGCCTGAGTGATGACGATAGTACATTTGATTTAAGACAATCTCTAATAAAGGTTAAGGATAGAGGAGGTTTGGTCAAACCATCGAAATGCGTTACCAACGTATGTAAAACTACAGAAAAAGTTTTACGAGAGCAAATTTCAAAGGCTGGAAGTCAATTTCTGGGTAATAAAGAAATAGTGATAATGATGGTTAATAAAGTGTTGTCAACATACGTTGCAACGCAGACTAATATTTTCCACAGTATTTTAGATCATACTTTGGAGCAAGATTTTGAAGAAAATCATCGAAATCTTTTAATTAAATCTATTTGTCAGACTTATATAGTAATAAGAGTCTACTATGAAACAAAACGGGCAAATAATAAAGACGAAAAAGTGAGAAGTTTTCTCACAAAAACAATTTTATTTAAGGGGCAATAATTTTGATTAATTTTGACTGATCACTAATCATACTTTATTTCTTATCATTAAATCATTAATATTTTTTTATATAATAATATTTTCTTTAAGACCATCATGCTAGCAAATTTAAAATGTATATCTACGTACAGCGCAGTTTAGATCTGTTGGTGCTAGCTGAGCATACACCTAGGAATATTTTTGGGAGAGTAGTCTCGGCAGAGTTTTATCATCTCGAATCCATTTTGAATCTTTAACATGATGGTGTTTAATGAACGTTTAATTTTGAGCAGTTGTTATACTTAATTTGATTAAATTTCGTTCCTAATTTTTGTTTTTTAAATATTACTACTTATTAAAATTTTAAATGATCTTGGTTTTTTATTATCGGTACCAGCCGATCCTGCGAAATTCGTAATAATTTCATTTTAAGATATACGCTACCCTTACCCTACACCTACGTTTTTCTTTAATATTCTTCTCCTCACAGTAACAAACACAACAAAAAAAGAATATCAGTGAAATCGGTCCACCCGTTCACGCGTGACAAGGCAAATAGGGCTTCATTTTTACATATCATTACATAGTATAAAACAAAGTCGCTTTCTCTGTATGTCCTTATGTCTCTATGTCCTTATGTCCCTATGTATGCTTAAATCTTTTAAACTACGCAACGGATTTTGATGCGGTTTTTTTAATAGATAGAGTGATTCAAGAGGAAGGTTTAATAATAAAGGGGTTTTACTCCGAATTTAACGCGTGCGAAGCCGCGGGTAAAAGCTAGTATGTATATAAACAAACACTACAAAAAAGAATTAGCGAAATCGGTCCAGCCGTTCACGCGTGATGCCATGCCGTGACCAAGTAAAATAGGGATTAATTTTTATGTATATAGTTAACAGGTCCCATAGCTACATTTTACCTATATTAATTTAAATGTAAAGTATCTTTCAATAGAATCTGGCAATCCATGTTAATAAAATAATAATAGTTAGTCCAAATAACAGAGATAATCCATTCAAAATTTTATATTTTTGAGGTTATTTGTTTGTTTACATGATTGTCAGATTCTATTGAAAAAGACTGTCATGAAATTAAAAAAAATCCTTGATCTTAGGTCTTGAAGTATATGTGGTGAATGGAGTATATATGAAATTTATGGTAAACTATCATAGACATATAAATAAATGTAAACTATCGATACATTTTTTTGAAACAGTTGCAGCACTACGTGAAAAAAAACTAGTGACAACCTAGGAAATCACGAAACGTTTTTTGTATACGTGTCCTTTTCTAACAGCACAGTCGATCCATAAGATAAAAAGAAGCAAATATAGTGGTTTAGTTGCTTTTTTTTACCTTCCTTCTATGCTTTAGTTATTGTTCTGAGCATCCTAACTTCTGCGCTTGCATCTTGCGTTGCTTGTGTGTATTCGTTTGTGTTATTGCATTTTCTGTTTTTTTCGATTTTAACTAACAACTTGGCGTGAACAAAGGACTGTGATTTCCTCTTGAAATATCAACCTCTGGCTGTGTGATTGAGTGATACGGACCTACTAAGAACGCCGACTTGGCATTTAAAAAGCGGACTTTACAGAGTTAACATTGAATTTGAAAGTGTTTCTGTATTTTGTGTTAAATGCGGATCAGCTTCTGGTTCCATGGTATTGGAAGATGAGAACATTCTTCATTGTGTACAGCAATGGACTGCTCCTCGTTTGGTGAGTAAAACCTCTCTTTTTCTCGACTGATTTTTTTCCTTTTTTGAAACAAGATGCGGAATGTTTTAAAACATATTGAACCATTATGCACTGGGCAGCGGTTAAGGCCTAATCACTCTCTCAGAGAGTAAGCCTGTGTCCCAGCAGTGGAAGCATTAGTAGGTTGATGATAATAATTACTGGTGGTGGTGGTTAGTGTAACTAATATATTTTCTTCTTTTTTTTTCATTAACAGACCTATTCTGTGGCCTGTGGGTGCAGTTTCAGACAGATAATGATAATTGCGTATACACCTAGTGTGGTGCAAATATCTGCAGGTCATACAAATATTTATACCATGCAAGAATAAAACCTGCAACTAGTAAAGCAACAGCCAATCACTCAACCACTGCACCAATTGTGTTTAGTAATTATTTGTGTAAAATGATGTATTTTCAATTGTGTACTTTCAGGTTCGTGCATCACATTATATTTGCCATCCTTGCTGGCAAAGGGCTGATAACTGCTGCAAAGCATTTTTCAACACCATCAACTTCGTCATCGGTTACTACAACTACCAGCAATCCATTAAGATGTGCAAACTGCCACATTGATTTGACGAGGTTGAGGCAATACATTTTAAATAATGATACAATTTTATCACAAATACAGCTATGTGTCGCACCACAAGTGGTGAGTGTTTTCTTATAGTTTGTGTTGTTGTTCTCTTATTTATTTGTACATAATTATTATAAAATAAAGCAAAGTTTTTCATCACTCAAATAAGACTAAATAATTAATTTTAATACAGGTGAGCGCAACTGACTACATATGTGATGCATGCCACACAATATTTGATAATGATACACCAATGGCCTTAGAAGATTCTGCAGCGGTTGTAGGCCATCAAAATGTCTGCATAAAATGCGGTCACTCTGTGGCACAACAGAGATACTCCATTGTACTAGCCGGCCAAAACCAGCATATTTTAAATGTTGTGCAAAACTGGATTCACTCACGAGAGGTAAGAGACTCTTATCAGTACTTCCATATATATAAATGTAATTATGCAATCTGATTTCATTTCTGTGTAAAAACAGTTTTTTTTTTTTAGATTCAGCCGTCAATGTCATTTGTCACAGATGCTTCCACAGAGCCGAAGCAGCTGTTCGTGCAGATGCAGTTACGTCAAGGATTTTTGTGAGCTACTCAAAAATGATACAAACACTCTAGACTTTGAAAACATTGACCAAATGAATGGATGGAATTAGAAGCCGAATTGCCTGATTTAGATAAGCGTGCCATTGCACTTGCGAGCTTATTTAATGAAACTTCGCACGGGAGACTCCAATGAAAGGATTTCGATCAATTAACATGAAATTAATTAAATTATTCAATACACATTTTCTGCAGCAAAACATTTTTGTTTTATTTTATGAAGTATTTAGATTAATCCCATATTATATTATTTCTGAAGCCTTGCAAAGTCCGTTTACTTCCTCTTGGCTGCCGGTGTTAACGTCGAATGGTCGTAACCGGCTGCTAATCGTCCTAGGTTCGATCCCTGGGTCGAGTAGTGTTATTGGGATTTTCGAAATTCTCAGCTATAGCCTGGAGTCTAGATGTGCACCCGGAATATGGTGATAGACTCGCTCCTATTCGATGGAATAAAAAAATCTGTCAATCAGGGTGTATTAAAGTATAGGTAGGTACTTACCTCTGCTGCTCTGCATACCATTTTCGATAAACAAGCAAGATTTTATGTAAGTATGTAGTATTCGTCGTAAAATGAAATACTTCTAAATTACACAAAAACGAAACAGTTCATAGCCCTAAACTAGTAATAACTACAAATAAATTAGTAACTAAATTAGTAGTTAGTAATTTAATACTACTACCTAATAGTGCATTATGCATTTAATGAAACGTTTGAAGATAAAATCCAATGTATTTTCACGAATAAACGCTAAGTTAGTATGTTTCTATTGGCCTAACTATAACCTCAAAATCTGAAAGTGTTTTAGATTTTTTACAATTCTCAGAAGTGTCCGTGATTTTAATTTAGTTTCAGTCGAATATATGCATTATTTAGAATACAGAAAGTAAATTCCCGTCTCTGTTGGTTCTTAGGCGAACGATGTATGAAAGCCGAACAATGTCCTTTGTGTATATTAAATATATGATTTGCATGCCCATGTGACGGTAGAACATGGAGGACTTTCATAATGAAACATCTATGTAATAATAACCCATGTTTGCAAAGTAATAAATGATTTATGATTTATAATAAATGATTAATGATTTAATGTCTCGGTAAATAAAAACAAAAACCCTCTACTTTTTCTGAAAGCTGAATAGCCTTTCAAACGGTGTACCAAAGTGATTGATACTCTTACCACTGAATAAATACACAGACAAAAAAAACGCCTCGTAAAAAGTATTTAAAGCGTCCAGGGAAATCAGGGATACGTGGACAGCTATATGAAACAAAACTAGTTAGCTTAATCATCTGGGTACAGAGGTTCCGGGCAATTGCTTCGGCTATGAACACCCCACGTCCAGGGCTTCGTCGAACTGCAAGGACTCCCGAAAACATTGAACCCGTAAAAACCCCGTATGTGTGAAATACAACACAACAGTAGCTTGGGTTTGTTGATCTAAAAGATCAGAAACTATTAAGATTAAGTAGAACAGAGTGCTGTGTTAAGTCACACTAAGAAAGAATGGCCGATCTACAAAAAAATCTGACTCGTCGTCTGTCTTTTGTCGCAGTCGCATTTCTCGCTCGCGAACGAAGTCGCGACTCATTGGTTCATCTTCCAGTACAAAGTGCAGCGAATGAGCGGGACAGCGCGGTCGCACAAATGTGAGCGGGAGAATAGACCTTATTATGTGTAGTTGAGTACTACTCTCGGTCGTAGGTAGGACGATGGAATGAAATGAGCTGTAAGTGGAATTTGTCTGATAGTGTCGTGTCAGTTCGGTGAAACGGTCGGTCTATGAATGAATTAATTGTCAATACTGTCATTCTTTTCGTTCGTTGCGAATAAGATTTAATATTAACCGGTGATTGTTTTATGGTGTTTACGTTGTGTTAGTGAAAACCCGAATAAAAAGTAAAGTAAAACTGAATTGGGGCACCCCGAATTTACGTAGTCTTTTGGCAGTTACCCCTAGAGTGCATATAAAAATCCGGAGGCGCGAAGGGGGGGCAACCCCTGCCCGCTGTTCACCTCCGCAGCTTCGGCTTGCTACGGCCGCTACGGCTCCCACACTGCCCACCATACACTAAAGTGCAGTAACAGCAAAATCACGATTTCGAGTAAAACGCATTTAAAGTTAAGAATTGATTTTAAAAAATCAACAGAATGTATAAGCAAAAAAATTTGAATGCAGAAAGGTTGTAAAGGCATAGGTTCACACGTTAAAGCAATAAAAAAAAATATATCTTAATAACTGAATTTATTATGGCCATTTATTCTTTTTGGTGCCTATTACTGCATAGCCTTTTTTGTAAAAAATACCATTTTAAACTTAGTAAAATGCAGCAAAAAGCCCTATTACTGCGTTTGGATCAGTTATTTTGTCAAGAAACCCAACTAACATGCAGTAAGGTCAAAAAAATACTGCATTTTAGTTAGTTTTTTAAGAAAAAAGTGTTCAATTTACTAGTGCAGTAAGAAAAATAGCTAGTTCACATTTTAAAGACCGTTTATTTCTTATTATTTAATCACAATAATTCAACTCACTTATGTAAAATTTACATATCAAAAATAAAAATAAAACATCTAATTAATAAAGGACCCTGCGCAGAATGCACAACCTCCTTTGACAGTTTTCTCTTAATATTAACATATATAACATAATGTATCTTTATGTTTAACAATAAAATATAGATAGTAAATGTAGGTGAGTATTATAAAGGTGGACATAAACTTGAGATCAACATTACAGTAAAACAATCATCACACACAAAGCATTACAAGCCTTGGTAAGTCTTAGGTAGGTACATAATTAGTTTCTAAAAGTAATTTTTAACAGTATAACGCGCTTTAAAATAACATTGGTTTAGTTTAGCTTTTGAAGCCTCTTATTATTCTTACTACTAGACATAATCTTGAGATCAACATTAAAGTAAAACAATCATCACACACAAAGCATTACAAGCCTTGGTTATTAGGTAGGTACATAATTAGTTTCTAAAAGTAATTTTTAACAGTATATTAACGCGCTTTAAAAATAACATTGGTTTAGTTTAGCTTTTGAAGCCTCTTATTATTCTTACTACTAGATTTAAAATAATAAAAATGTATGTATCATACAATTATCAAAACAGATCAGAAAAATATTTACTTAGTTCTTTTGTTGTACTTATTAATAATCAGTCTTAAGTTAACTTTAAGGCACATTGTTTCTTAGAATTTGAAGATAAAAAATACAGACTATTAAAAATAAATTCAAAACACATTAACAGTTTAAGATTATTCATCAATATCAAAATTAAATTCTTCTGGTTCTTGTGACGTAGAACCAACAGAAAGATTTTTCCAGAAGATTAATCTATTTGGTGGAATAAGCGGCCCTAATACGTTTAAGATGTTTCGCTTCCTTTCCCTATCAATGCCTTTAGGAACAGTTTTTACAGTAAAATTAGGCAAGTTCTTTGATTTGAGACAATATAGTTCTTTGAATTCTATATCATCAAAGTTCTTTTTGTAAAAGAAACTATGACTTCCCCTTTTTACCATAAGATGTACAATATCTTTGATGTATACCCGGTTTCCATCTATATCTTTGTTTTTTTTATGTGAAATATGAGATTTAAAATTAACAAAATCTATTATTTCCATACTTTTGACTTCTACCTTCCCCGATTTCAATGATGTTTCAACAGCTTCTAAAAAGTCTTGATAATCGTACAGCTTACCCTTTTTGTCCATCGACTGCTCTACAAAATGGTGGAAGGAATCGGCGGACATAAAAGTATGGCCCGGTTCAAAAAACTTGAGTTCAATTGTTGTGGCAGAAATCTCTAAGTTGTTAATTATACTTATCAAGAAAGTAAAAAAACACCAGTTTTTATTTTGTGCCGAGCAATTATCAAGCCATAAAACGATGTGCTCTGCATCACGATTATTTAGTAAGAATGCTTTAAATGTACTAGTGATGTCTTCTTGCTTTCTCCCTGCCACTCCTTCATGCCAAACTGCTGCAAATACGTGACCTTTCTTGAAGTTTCCTAGAGGTACAAAGGTTTCATTGTACGCCACAAGCCTGGGGCAAAACAGAGCTGCTTTAAAGGTATCAATGCGAGGTAACATTATTACTTTTTGGAGGTCCACAGAAACAATTACAGTATTACGCTGACTATTAGCCTTTGTATCTGCATCGTACATCTCTCGGGCTAGTGTATACTTAATTTTATGATGAGCGTAGGTCTTACAAATTTGGCAATCAGTACACGGTTCTTTTACATGATCAAGGTTATGGAGGTTGAAGGTTTCACATGTCTCGCATTGTTCATGGCCGAGCTTAGCAAAAGAAATGTTCATTTTGTTTGTCAAGTGATCTCTGTAAGTTTCAAGACTGCATTTGAATTCGGGGTACTTCTCTTGGAAGTTTCCATACATATCAACAATTGTAAGGTCACTGGGCAAGTATCTCTTATTGGGTGCATGCACTCGTCTATAATGATGCACACATGGATTGAACGATTCAATATGAGCTGTGATCAAAGTACGATCTATAGCATGACAATTTGTCAAATTACGGCCATCCCTATTATCCTTTTGCTCTAAAATTGACTTTTTCAGGACAGAATTTACACGCCTGTCATTTTTTTTGTCATATCCTAAAGTGCCTAAAAAAAATACTTTGCATACCTCATGCGATAGTTCTTCTGTATCTCTTTTTGTTAAACTGTACTTGTAAGTTACGTTTCGTGGTCGTTTCAAATTCTTTGTACTTTTCTTGCAAGCCTCCTCCGTCACAAGATTTTTGATAAATATTCCTTGATGTTCCCAATTCAAAGACCAATAATATTTGTTAATTTTTTTTCTATCTTCTTCAGTAAAATGTATAGTACATAGTTTTTTACATAAATTTTGACAGGGTTCTCGCACCGGATATTTCTGTATGTTTTTGGCATATTGAAGTTCACTTTTACGTTTCCTACATGACTTATTCCGTATTTTCACAACAGGTAATTGTGCTGGCTGGGTATTGACATTGTTGACCTGAATTTCTGCTGGATCGTTTGTGATATCTAAATCTCTTAAACTCGACGATGTTGAAGATGGCTCAGGAACATAGTTTTTATCTTTTACAGAATCATCTGAATCTTCTATGAATGAATCACAGAATGATGTTGAAGGCAGCGTTTCATTACATAAAAGATCAAAGGTCGCTGTATCCACGAGATTACTAATTAAGCTGTCCTGGTGAGCTTCTGGCAGATTTATGGAGTGGTGTTGTGTTGCTTCAGAGATTTTGCTCAAATCAATATTTTGGACGACAGAGTCGTTGTTTTTATGCACATCCCTTAATATTGCTTTTGGAGGCGAGTCATTGTTATCGTGATGAGGTAGCTGCGATATCATTCTATCCGGTGGTAAGACGTCATTTTCCAAATTGCTTAGCAGTGACATAATTTGTTTTGATCTCACATTCATATTGATGAACCTGCACAGAAAGATAAACGAGAATTGGTAAGTACTTACTGACTAGTATAGGTACATTAAAACTAATTTTAATTTACATTTATACTAAAGTTTTAAATTATTTTGAAATCGAAAATGGACTGAAACTTGATTAAAATGCTAAAACGGCAAAACGGTATATCAACCAAACATAAATTTGACGCAAGTGTATGGCCGTTAAGTTTGCAATGAGATTGTAGACAGGTACCTAGAATAATTTGAATTTAGAATGAGATCATAGCGACACTGAACTGTATTAATGTATGGTTAGGTGAATACCTACCCTATCTATTTTTAGTCTATTCAAAATATAATCTCAATTCTAACTCAGTTCGTTAAAAGTCAAACCATAGGTTACCATTAGTTACGAGTTACGAGAATAATTGGCCTACTGATTGATATAGGTACATAGATACTACTTTTTAAAGTCAATAAATACTTATAATACATAAATAGAAAACCATCCAAACACAAACAAATGATAGTTATTCAACACACGAAACATTTTATGTAAGGATAGAAAATAACCTATTAGTTAAAGTATCTGTTTAAAGTACGTTAATACTATAAAAGTTTTATTAATCATAATAAACTTAAGTAATATAATTATGTAATCTTACCCGCCAAATCCTGTCGCCAAAAAAACGTAAGCAGTGCGAGCGACGCCGACGGGCACGTCCACACTGGCACGGTTCACTGGAGCGACTGATTAATTAAGTCAAATCGCATGCAGATTGCATGCGATTTCGAGCAGTAAATCCTTTGCACACTCTGTCTCACAAATAAAGTTTTATCTATTCAAACCGACTAAAATGCAGTATCAGCTTGATACTGCGTTTAAATTAGTTTAATTTACTATAATTTGTTAAACTTGATCCCAATTAAAATGCAGTATTTAAAACATTAACTGCACTTTAGCTAGGAATAATCATATCTGTGTCATTATGCTATCCAAACTAATCTGCAGTAATGCTGTATTTTACTGCGTGTTAGTCAGTTTATAATGATAAAAGAATGTTAAGTATTCACAACTAAAATGCGACAAGCTTTGATTTTACTGCATTTTAGTTGGGAGTTCGTGACAATAAATTGTATTTTCTTAATTTGCAGTAAAAATAGCTTGTATGGCGGTAAATTTTACTGCGTATTAATTTTTTTTTTAATTTTTTTCCAGAAATATAAAACTATCTAAAGAACTGTAAAATTATATTGCTTACTGCATTTTAGTTATGAAACTTTAAAATTTAATCTGCAGTATAATTTATACTGTATTTTAGTTGGGAAATCACGCCAAATTGTTAATTTTTTTCGTTTGCAGTAAGTGAAAACTGTTAAATAAAAACCATTCTAATAGTCTTAGAAATAAGTAAGTTAATTCAATAGAAAGCTTAAGAAACCCGCTTTCAGAATCACTAATAAAACGAAAAATCACAAAAGGGCTGTTACTGCTCTTTAGTCTCTGGTGGGCAGCACAGGTGCCTATGCTTTGTTACGCAAGGGCGAAGGGGTTGCACTTCCCGTAGCGCCGGAGACGTTGCAGAAGCAACCTTTTTCCTCTCATACTACTTATATCAAAATTTGTTCGATATTTTAACTTGTACGTATTTTTAGGGTGAATTAATGAATGTATTAAATGTTGAAAATTAACCCATTTTTACTCGTAGGTAGGTATATTAATTTTCGATGTTCAAATAATATATGTACCCATCGATATTTAGGACGTTCGATAAATCGATAGTTTGTACTTCGATATTTAGGACATTCGATAATCTGTATTTCGATATTTGGATCTTTCGATGTAACTTTTGTAGATATTTAGATATATTGGACGTAGGATATTTAACGATTATATTATCGAATGGTTAAATATATAACTTTCGTTATTTGAATTTTTGGTTTTATGGTCGTTCGATATTTCCATTTTCGATGTTTTGAACATCGATATTTTAACAGTAGGTATTTTAATCTTCGATATTTAAATACGTACCCGTTAGTAACTGTACCATATCTATGGGTTCACAAAAACGTTCTTTTTTAGCCGAAAAAAATCAGCAGAAAAATTAAGAAGACAAGAAAATTGCCAACCCGACCCTTCTTGGGAGACTATGGCATGTCTTGTAAAAAGAAAAAGTTTGAGAACGTTTCAAGAGGCAAACGATGAAATTGGTGCAATGAGTGATAGATCAGAAACCGAGGCAGATAAGAGTTATGTGCAGTCGAACCGATCGAATCGTAAAAAAAATTGCGTCTTGCCAGAGGAATCGTTTAAGGATATGGCAGAAGCCTTGATGCAGGTAAGAACGTAACTCTGACTAAACGAAGTTTCTTGTAAGTTTAGTTTCTCCTATTTATGATTTGATTGTTTCAAATATTCTACTTCACTTCTTGTGATTGACCTTGCTAACAATGTTTATTTTTTCACAGAATCGTGATCAAGACCAAATTAGCGTGATGATGCCAACAGTCTCTCAAGATGCAAAAGATACTCGTTCAAATAGTACAAGTTCACTTGTAATACAACAAAACTTGGCTACCATTCAATCAGATTCAGCAGATTTCCCTGTATCTTCTTTTGTCGCGCAAGACCTGAGGGTCTTGTTATAACAGAAGCAGAAGAAACATTGCCAGACGTCAGTTTCAATGCTCATCAATTCGTTCTATACAACACGGATAACCAAATACAGCCAGCCTGTCGAGGATGGTCAGATTCGACATGAAGTGAAATCAATCAAACAGGACATTAAAAAATCATATCGAACCAAAATATATTACACTTTATGAAATACAAGCTAACATGTGTTCTAAGTTGTCGGAGATTCAGAATGAATTAAGCTCGTACATCCAAATGACCGTTTCAAGAAAGCAGTAAGACGTAGAGGTAGCTCATGGTATAAGAAATCTAAGAGAACTTGAAGAATTTTAACGAAACTTAACAGATAGTACATTTACAGGAAAAATAATGAAATTTGCCGTAGTATGTACTAAAGGTTTAAGCAAAGGAGGCGCAAATGCCTATTATTTGATTGATTGAATATTTGATCAGAATTTTTTAAAACAATGCACGTGGACAGGTTCTTCTAAAGATGAATCAGTTAAAATATGCTTCAAAGCATTTAAGAGGACAATTAACCTTTTTTTTTAATATTGTACATGAGACAGACGCATCGTTCACAAAGAAAGACTGATAAATATTTTAAAGTAATATTGAAAAATGCTCGTAAACGCAGTGAAAGCAGTCAAAGGATGTCGACTCCGAAAGTGAGAATAGTAAAAAGGAAAACAACAAAAATAACTGTTGCCACTGTACAAGCTGTTGCTAATGTCCCAAAGGTGCAAAGAGAGGTTTTTATTCTAGAAATACACGCCAATATCCCAGCTGCTTCAAAAGAGATAGTTAATGAAGAGATACCCCATTAAGCTCCAAGTTGTTGTGGACGGGTTCAGCCAGTGTAGCAATGAGTATGAACAAGCTCTTAGTCACAAACATTTAATACAACAGCAGCTACATGAGGCTCAAAGTCAGATTGAACAACTTGAGACTACAAACCTTAACATCACTGCCTCGTTGAATCAAAGTCTGTTCAATGAATTGGTGCCTATTGCCCCTTCAATGGTTACTGCAATAAACCCCTCTTACATGATAGATTTAACAGGTCATGACGATTCAAAATCAAGTAAATCAGTGAGGGTAATTAGTAGTAAAAATAAAATTAAAAAATACATCAAAATTAACAAATACATAGTTAAAACTAAGAAAATGGTCAAGAAACGAAATTTCTTCATCAAAAATGTAAAACTTAATAGAGAAAGGTTGCATCTACTGAAACAATTAGATATGTATTCATTTAACTTAGAAAAAAGTACTAGGAAATACCAAATTGACTTGAGACTTGCAGTATGAACTTGACCAACTACAGGAGAAACTTACTTCTATGACCATCAAATATACAGCCTCTGAAAACCAAATGAGGGAGAGTATGTTTTGGCAATGAATGAGCTGGTAAGCTCACAAAGTATCAAATGTGAACATTGTCAACCACCATCTATTGAACCACACCGGCCCATTCATTGACAATATGTGATACCACCATACCGCAGTCTACTGTCAGGATGCCATTAAGAATTACTAACTGTTTGCCCAAACAGAGTGTAAACAAAGAAATAGTATTATTTTGTGATGAAATTGGAAAGGATCTAGGCCACTTGTTGACAAATAAATATCCAGGACACTCAATAATGAACTACTGTATGCCTGGTTGTTCTTTATTAGACACTAACTGCCCGCCCCGGCTTCGCACGGGTAGCACTAAGTACTTATCTACGGCGCACCTACCTACCTACCCTACCCACACCTACCTACCCTACCTACACCTACCTATGCAGTCAGTCTTGTCGCGCATACGACTGAGTGTAGACGCGACTAAGCTCGAACGAGCTGGCAGTGCCTATGTGTTCGGTGACTCACTGCTTAAACAATGTCGCGAATTACTGTGAAGTGCAATAGTTGCAATGTAGTTATTAATGAACTGTTGGCGTTCCTGCGAAATGTTTTGGACGTTATGGACGAAGTGAGTGTGCATCAGCTGTGTACTTCCTCTTTCACGGCGGATGAAATAGTGAAAGCTAAGACTCTGTTGTTTGAGTCAATACCTAGCGGGAAGAAGATGCCTGTTCGAAGAAAGGATGGCAAAAAGAAAATGTCACGCGACCTAGACGACATGATCTGCTTGCTGAAAGGATCAAATCCTGAACTCTTTCCGATATTTGTGGCGAAGGAGTTGTACAAACTCCCTCCAGTTACCTTCGATCATGTGGATGTCACCCGCTTGTTAAAGGACTTGGTACAATTAAAAAATAAGGTCAGTGTATTAGAAGAAAAAGTTGTCACAACGGAACAATTTGATTTGTTTAAGTCTGAAGTAGAAATGATGAAGCATTCATCGTTAAACAATTACACGGTGGAAACGAATGTAAACAGAAGAAGAGGAGCATGTCTACAAAGCAGTATTACTCTTGATAGTGGCCCAATAGGTTTACAATATGTGCCCATAAAATACTCGCAAATAACAGCTGATTCAAAAAACAACGGCCGAACGGAAAAAAATAACAAAATAACAACAATGACTAATCAGTGCGTGTATGACTGCATCTCTGTTTCGCCAAAACAACGGTGTGCGACAGAGGATTGTAGGCACATGGGCGAGCGAGACGACACGGCGGACCCAGCGAGCGGGAGCGAGACCGAGTGCATGACGGGCAAAACTGCGACGGTGAGCGACAAAGAACCGTTATCTAAGCCAGCTACAAAATCCCCTACGAGTGGTCAGCGTGCTAAGGTAGTAACGGAGCCGGGGCGGTGACACGTGAGTCATTATCGAGTGAAGTACGGGTTTCGCCAGTGGCGCGGGCGCACACTGGTCCCAAATGATAAAAAAGGGGACATTAAGAAATTTTTGACAAAAGGTTTCAGCTTATTTTTTTTTTTGTAGACAGCTGATGCAATTACAAATCACTTTTGTACATTGAGTTTTTGCCAAAAAAGCCGTATTTTCAGAGAAAAAAAATATTCAAATATTTTTTGTATGAAAGAAATCCTAATTTTGTCTTTATCTTCCAAGATTCAAACGTATTCAAAATAAAACTTAAAGCAGCTTGTAGAAATGCTAATTGCTCACTACTTTGTCATAGACACTCTTCTGCGATTTTGTGCTCCTTTTGAGTTACAGGCACTTTAAATATTTTTTTTATGAAAAAATCCTAATTTTCTCTTTATCTTCCAAGATTCAAACGTATTCAAAATAAAACTTAGCGCAGCTTGTAGAAGGGCTAATTGCTCACCACTTTGTCATAGACACTCTTCTGCGATTTTGTGCTCCTTTTGAGTTACATGCACTTTGAATATTTTATGTATGAAAAAATCCTAATTTTGTCTTTATCTTCCAAGATTCAAACGTATTCAAAATAAAACTTAAAGCAGCTTGTAGAGATGCTAATTGCTCACTACTTTGTCATAGACACTCTTCTGCGATTTTGTGCTCCTTTTGAGTTACATGCACTTTAAATATTTTTTGTATGAAAAAATCCTAATTTTGTCTTTATCTTCCAAGATTCAAACGTATTCAAAATAAAACTTAGCGCAGCTTGTAGAGATGCTAATTGCTCACTACTTTGTCATAGACACTCTTCTGCGATTTTGTGCTCCTTTTGAGTTACATGCACTTTAAATATTTTTTGTATGAAAAAATCCTAATTTTGTCTTTATCTTCCAAGATTCAAACGTATTCAAAATAAAACTTAGCGCAGCTTGTAGAGGGGCTAATTTCTCACTACTTTGTCATAGACACTCAACTGCGATTTTGTGCTCCTTTTGAGTTACATGCACTTTAAATATTTTTTGTATGAAAAAATCCTAATTTTGTCTTTATCTTCCAAGATTCAAACGTATTCAAAATAAAACTTAGCGCAGCTTGTAGAGGGGTTAATTGTTCATCACTTTGCCATAGACACTCAATTGCGATTTTGTGCTCCTTTTCAGTTACAGGCACTTTAAATTTTTCGTTGTCGGATGAGCTTTACTAGTTTTTTGTAGACAGCTGATACAATTACAAGTAACTTTTAAAGATGTATTTTTTGTTAAATAAGCCGTATTTTCAAGTTAAAAAATTAATTCAGGCGGATTAGAAATAATCTTGTTAAAGATAGACTAAGATGTAATAACATTTTCTTCATTAATAAGTAACTCTTATAAATGTCTTTCTATTAAAAAAAGTCTTATTTTAAATATATCAAATAAACAACTTGGATATCTCAAAACGTGTACAGACATGTTCAGGTACAGGTAATTTATTGTGTGACTCATATTCAGATTATAAGCATTTTTTGGTAATGAGTCATTGCTTAATTAGCCGATTACTTACAATTTGGGCTATATTTGGTCATCTAACGCTAGTGAATGCGTCGGAAACGCTGAATGATAAAAAGGTATAAATTGCAATTAAAACTTTTCCTTCGTACTTTAACGGGCTTAGGACCGTCAAAATACAAACCTATATAATAATATAGGTATTGTATTAAGGCGTACTTAAAAAATTTGAACTACCTGTAACCCTAACGCTTAATTTATCTTTACATGCATGTTTTGTTTATTTATTTATTTTATACTTTATCAGGCAGGGCAGGGATCTTGGCGTGCTTATCTGTTTTGGTCACTTTCTTCAATAATAAACGGCACTTGCACTATTAACAGTCTTTTAATTATAGTTCCACAACAAAACACACGCTTTTACAATTATTTTCACAGGTTAATTCACAGAGCAATGTTCGTGCGATCAAGATTCAATGTCAAGTCATTGTCACAATAAAATATCAGGGTATAATAAAAATAAACAATATTGTTCTACCCTACTTTGTCCTAATAAGTCATATGAAATGTAAAATACAACTTTTTATTTGACTACCCCAACAGTGGGTAGTCTTTGTTTACAAATGTAATACTTTGCTAGGGCTGTCGTTAACATAATATGAATAAATAAATAAATAAAACAAACACAAAAAATAAAACAAAGCGCATTTTTTTTCAGTACCTGTAAACTTAATAACTAAAGTAAACTATTATTTTACAAATTTAAATAAACTAGAACATAAATTAATTTTAAGCGCATTTTTTCTCAGTACCTATAAACTTAATAACTTAAATAAACTAGATTACAAACTTACAAACTTAAATAAACTAACATGAACGTGCGTATGTTACAATGTGAATTATGCTAGCGGATCTTGTGGGGGATTATTCTCAATGTCGACGTATACTTCTTCCTCATCAGCAACTTCTAAATCGAGTTCATTGGGTGAAACGTCATCCTTTAGAAGATTTTCGGCTTCTTCAAACCTCTGCTGCTTTTGAATTTTGGTGAACTTCGGTCTTATGTTCGTAATGTACGGATCGGAGCTGATAAGTAACTGGTGTAAAATATCTTCATTTGTTTGCATTCTGCCTATCTTTCTAGTATGCTTTTCTCTGATTGAACGAAAATCTTTGTTTCTTGCTTCTGAGGCTTCTTCGGACATCATACCAATTGGAATAAAAGAAAAATGCTGGCAAATATCTGCACCATGCACTAAAAGTTTATGTACACTCGAAGGCATGTAATACCACGAGTACTCGCTGACATAAAGTTCTGCTGTTTCTCTGCAATAAATTCTAAATTTTTCAATATCTACATTTCTCCCAGAAGATATTGCCTGCAAAATTACAGCAAATCTCTTAATCAAATTAGCATTAACTCCTGTTATCTCAGCTGACCTTTCGTAATCATTGAAAAACCGTCGAGCTGTATTGCCATCGTTTGTTGTCCCAAAGCCTTGTTTGACGATATCAATCATTAAGCCAGTTACAACAAAAAACTCATGCTGCGTTAACTCTTTTCTTGATTTTCGGAGCAGTTTGTCCTCACCCCGAGCCGCCCATTTTTTGAAATCTAAGTTGTAAGATATGTGCAAAATACATTCCATGCATCGCAACCACATGTGAAGTGAAGATAAACCATATTTGTACATATCATGGTTTTCTGGTTTGTTAAAAACGAGGTTCAAGTTGTTCATATCTTTCGGATTTGTTAAGCAAATGTTGCAATTGGCTGCAGACTGTGTCTGTGAAAGTGCCGTGCATACTTTGCCGTCGATCATCGTCATATGCAATTCATGAAATACTTCAAATTCGCCATCAAATAACTTTGTTGGTAGAAGGTTCTGAATTTCTTCTTGTAATGTTGCTTCTACTTGCTGAATATATTCTTTTGTTTCTTGTTTGAATTCGAACATAATTGGTCTGCAATAGTTTGTTGAAGAAGGGCGCGGATTTTCCCATACTATCACATCGTTGTCACTCATAAGGCGAAGTGGCACAAAACTAACCATAAATACAGAAGATTCTGAAAATATGTCACCAGTTGGTTTTTGTTTGAAACAACTTTGTGAAGAAGCTCCGTCACAGCCCCATTTACTAACTAGCTTCAAAACACCACCATTAATATTTGAACCAGTCACTTTCAAAATCTTCTCGGCAGTTAAATCTAGAACTGCCTGTAACTTAATTTTAGCTCCTGACTCCGATATCACAATATCTTCTTTTGCTGGATAGCATTCTTTCTTCTTCAACAGTAACTTCTGGTAAGATGGAAAAGCCGCTGTGCCATTTGTACTTAAAATGGACCTCAAAGTTAGATATTGCCATTTTGATAAACTCAATGCTGTGGCAAGAGCTAAGGTGTCTTCCTCGGAAATCGATTTATCAGAAGCTTTATATAAAAAGTCACTTACTTCTTGCACCTTTTCTGGCTTATTTGAGAGGCACTTAATAACTTTAGAACAAACAGTGCGCCCGTTTTCATTAAGTTTAGCAATAAGAGCATAGAACAGCTCTTCTTCGGAATGCTCCAAAAGAGACAAAGAACGTCTTTTCTTCTGCTTATTTGTTAAATCTTCAAATGGTCGTTTATTTCTAGTTCTGGGAGTATTTGTGGTAGCTTCTGATGTAGATGCACCCGCTTCCTCTTCGTACGATAAATTATGCTCTTCTACGTCTACTGAAATGTCCTCTATGGTATATTCTGGATCAAACAACATAGGAAAATTCACAGAAGTTAAAGTTGGCCACAAAATTTTAGACTCCAACCACTCCTTGTTTTTAACACCAAATCTTTCGTTTCTACCTGAATTGTCCCATCTTCTAGCTAGGTTTGACGTATAATTTTGGCAAAACTTTTTGATAATACTGAGCTCTTCGTTTGGAATTTCACTTGAAATACGATTTATAATGGTTTGACACAGTAAATCACTATTTTTAAGGCACCCACTATTACTCAAAAAAGAAAAAATGTCTAAATTAGTCACAAATGTAGTCATCAAAATAAAAAAAAGTTACAATGTGGTGATAGTTGATAAAAAATTGTGTTGTTTTTACGAGCACAAGACGCGTAATGAACAAAAACGGGTTCCGCTTGCCCTTATACTATTGATATATGACTCATTACCCAACTATCCCGTTACTTAATGGGGTAGTTAGATAATGGCTCATTACCTAACTACCTCATTACTTAATGGGGTAGTTAGATAATGAGCCAAATATTCTTGCAATTTGGATGAGTCACGAGAAAATAAAACATACTAAGATGTGCTCCTACATAAATACCGCAAAACTACAAAGGGAATTTTTAATTGCAATTTATATACCTATTCATCATTCAGCGTTTTCGACGCGTTCGACTAGATGACCAAATAGAGCCGAAATCGTCACTTATAGGGTAATTAAGCAATGACTCTATACAAAAAAAAATTTACATACGAGTCACACAATAACTTACCTGTACAATCGGCCAAAGTTCCGCATGCTCACCTTAAAGGCGATAATCGCATAGCACGACTCACGACTCGATCGCACAATGCACGAGTTTTGACCAATAGGATGCACAAAGCGTATTTTAGTGGTGTTCGTATTAGTATAATCATGTATAGAATGTGTGACACTCACACTAGGAGCGTACTATGCTCACTTGTTTCTGCTAAGAGACGAGTTTTTAATGGGCACGGCCAGCGCGGCGCGGCGGCGGCGTGAGCTCTTTGTTATTGAATTGAATTGTTATTTTATTATTGACAAGAATTAATTTTAGTACTCATATCTTCTGTTTGTTTGGTTTAGAAAATGTATTATTGATATTGCAGTATTTACAAAAATAATTTGTAATAACTAATAAACTACAATTTATATATGTATTAATCCACTTTAATATTTTCCTCTCTCTATCGGGTCTATAGATATAGGTTATTTATGAACACTTTCACTGCCTCTCCAATTTTCACCATATCCTATGTGATGCCGCATGCCGCAGCAACCGCACCATATTCCCTTCACAATAAGATGAGACATTGAAACGAACCGTTTTATTACAGTCCGTTCCACCGATTTTGACTTCTATTCCGTAGGCTTATGGATGGCATTAAAGGCAAAAAAGTGGTTACAATACCAACTGTTTACTGCAGCTGCCATTTGTCATGCCACCAACACAATAGCATTCAAAATCGATTGAACGGACATTTATGGTTTGTTTACCTTTTATCTCACGGCTCCCTGAATACGTTAGGTATAGGTGCGTTGACCGGCACTGCATGAAGGTATCGAATGTTTATATTGAAATTTTTTGTGTTTAATCGACTTTATTAAAAGTAAATAACTATCTAAATTTCTATGTGTTTGTTTATACTTGGGAAATTTGGGAATACTTGAAAATTACAGTAATATTTGAACCAATACTCTGCGCAGTTCATACAATGTTATCAGAGCTTTTTGTTTGTAGCTAACGCAACTCTTGCAACTGAAATAAAAATAAGTTCATTATCTAAGACCCATTGTTATTTAGTGGGAATGTCTGGAAATTCGGTTAAACAATAGAGGACGGCTTAATACAAGGGCCATACGTTTTTTTATTACCTTAGGATTATCTCAAATGTTTTGCAGTTGTTCCTTGTATTTGGTTTAATACTTTTAACAGTAGGTAATTGTAATATTACCTTTTATTCATTAAAATAATACAGGTTGAAATTGAATTCATGGGCATCCTTTTAAGGGGTCATTGTACTCATCATTATGAACAACTTCAACTATGAGACCATACCTGAAATCGCGAAAAAAAAATCAGCTGTTCCCTACATTTATGTTTGCATAACTCGACAAAATGTAGGGAACAGCAATTTTTTTTTCTCGATTTCATATTTGTTCCCATAGTCAAAGTTGTTCATAATGACGAGTACAATGACCCCTTAAGAGGATACCCATGAATTAAATTTCAGCCTGTATAACGAACAAGGTATCGTTGCAATTAAAATGCCCAGGCATGCCGTGCAGGATGAGCACTTTAAGACTGGATTATAATCAAACCAACACTTTACTCTTTTATAATTCATGCTCTAGTCAAAGTTTGACAATTCATGATTTTAAGCGAAATCAACGCTACAGGCGCGTTACCGGCATTGCATGTCAAGTTTTTTTTTTTTTAATCTAACAATGATTCAGTTCCTACGCCACTTTAAAATTCAGAAGCTTATCAAGTAATTAAACTAAACTATAATTTGTGCCTTGGCAGCAGTGAGAGTGAAAGGATTGAAATAAAATGTTGGGTACTAGTGAAATATATATTTTTAGTTTGTGTTCATTTAACATTATGCAGGATTAAAGATTTATTTAGGTTGATATTTAAATCTTATCTGTATAATAAAAGATGTATAGTAAGTGCTTTTTGTATGAAACTATCGGCTGTAATCTCAGTGTGAAAAAATAAACAGTTAGTTAAAATCTACTTGAGAACAATTTTAAGGATTTGCTGTTGTAGAAAAAAAAACAATATAAGTAACTTAATTTATTTTTAATAGACTTTTTCAAAACATTAAAGATTCATCCAGAAATTAACATATTATAACAAAAAATTACACAGAAATTATCATCAAAATGCAAAATATTATAAGTGAAAAGATTCTTACTCATAATATCATTTATAGACTGTATTTATCTACACTTATATCGTAAAGTTCAAAATATGAAATCAACACAACAATGACAAACAGACAACACAACAACAACAGGCAAAAAGCCTGTCAGTAAATAAGATTAGGAGAATATTGCTCGTGCAGTTCTAATGAAATTGAAAAGTTTTAAGATTAGTACAATTTAAGAATCTTAATAATTTTTATAATTTGCAATAATTACATTACACTACAGACTAGGTTTATCAAGCAAATGAGATCAATTATTTATGAGGTGGACGGATATGATGACACTACTGAATATGTAAAATAACAAACTAACGAGATCGGGGCTTACGACAACATTGATTGTAAATAAAACAACAAATCCACCAATAAAGGCAACATGACACTAAATTGACATCAATAATTTTACAAGAAGACTTCAAACTCGTTGGCAATATTTTAAACTATGATTACGGTCTACAGTCTACCCTGTGACATTAATCAACGAAGTAATATAATACAAATTGGAATAATAAAAATAAACCTAATAAAAATAGCTATACAGGGTTATTTGCAAGCCGCCGGAGTCGCGGGTTGTTCGAAAGAGATACCATGGCCCTGGCACAGGCAACTGAAGGAACACGGGTGGGTTTTAGTCAGTAAAAGTTTGACACGACCTTCCGCTCCGCCCAGAGCGGGAGAAGTCATTTGATGATAAAACACTAATAAGCTCGTAGGACTATAATACTAACATCATAAATAACAACTTGTGTTGTATGACTTTTAATAATTCATAAAAAAATAATTTCATAATACAATAAAAAATATTTATTTTGATCGCTCTAAATTTGAACAACTACGCGGTACCAAAATATGTAAGTAGTTAAATAAACAAACAGTGCGTTGCGAATGCAGGGTCGCAGCGGTACTTACTACAAAATACAGATCTAAAAAGTGTTATTACAAATATTACAACAAAAACTTGAAAGTTTACTTTTGGTATTCTAAAAAGTCATAGATCAAAAGTGGTTGAACTAATATAGTCCTACCAGGTGTTAGAAAAATAACCCTGTATAATGTAATTATACAGTATGTTAATTAACGAAAGGCGTTCCCGTTAACCCGCAATAGTATAGCGTCCACATGCTACCAAAATATGACAATTCGAAAATTCACGAAAAAAAATCTGCTGTTCATTACATTTATGTTCGCATACCTAGCTTAACAAAATGTAGGGAGCAGCTGATTTTTTTTCGCGAATTTTTAAATGGTAATATTAATTGTAGCATGTTTGGACTATTGCGGGTTAACGGGAACGCCTTTCGTTAATTAACATAGTGCATGTTAAAAATTATATTAACTCAATATTTCGTCGCTGCTCCTCCCGCATCTATCACAGCATCGCAACGGCTACGCATGGACCTAGCCAGGACTTCGCACAAATTCGAACCTCTGAATGTGTCCCAAACTTGTTCGCAATGTGTGACAAGTGCTTCCTTCGTTCTTTCTGCTCTACTATCCCATCTCTGGACCATTAAACCCCACAAATTTTCAATGGGGTTTAAGTCTGGCGATCGGGAGGGCCATGGCACTGTTTTAATTTGTGGTTGCCCTCGCAACCACTCTTGAACAACCCGCGCACGGTGTATCGGGCAATTGTCCTGGAAAAAATAAAATTCTGGCACGTCCAGTTGTGGATACACCGTGCGCACTGTGGGTACCATGATGGTTTGTAGCACCTCTAAATACGTTTGGCCGTTTGCCCTCCCTGGTATAAAAGCGAGCTCGCCTGGTCCAGCAGCACTCATCCAGCCCCACATGTTCACTACAATTCTTCCCGATTCTGCATTTGGGTTCACATTTCGAGGTTCGTATCTTGTGTTATCTACACGCCATAAATTCCGACGACCTTGTTGGCTAGACCTAAAGCACTTTTCATCAGAAAATATGGCGTAAGAGAAATCGAAGTCCCTGTAGTCACGAGCGAATCGCACGCGAGCAGCTTTCTGCTCCTGCGTCAAAATATTTTTTTTTGCGGGACGTCTGTGATGGACTCCAGCTCGATGCAACTCGTTTCTAATAGTTTGCATCGAAACTTCGTATTCTTGTGCGAAACTGCGAGTGGGTGTGAACGGGTTCTCTTCATACGTGGCTATCATATTATTTAACTCGTTTTCGTTTATAGCCCGGGGTCGAGGTGCACGAACGCGTTCTGTAATTTCTCCTTCTTCATATCTTCGCACCCAGCGGCGCACCGTTGTTCTCTAACGAAAAAAAAAAAAAATAAACAATCAGCATCGATTTTTTACATAATATAGGAACTAAGTATAATAATACGAGTACACTACAAAAGTCTTATTCAAAGGGCACAACTAGTACACTATAAATAAAAATTATAAGTATTGAAATACTTAAGGTGTGCATTTTGGTTGACTTCATGATAAATAAACTCTTAACTTTTCTATAACTAATTTAAGTAGTTATAACATTCATAACTATATTTTAAAATACAAGTTGTAAATGCAATAACTGAAAATCTCTTAAGGGGTCATTACTCATCATTATAAACAACTTTTACTATGAGAACCAAACCTGAAATCGCGATAAAAAAGCAGCTGGTCCATACATTTTGACGAGTTACGCGAACATAAATGTAGGGAACAGCTGTTTTTTTTTCGCGATTTCAGGTTAGGTCCCGTAGTAAAAGTTGTTCATAATGATTAGTACAATGACCCCTTAAGAGGTTTTCAGATATTGCAATTTACACCTCGTATACCTATGAGTAAGAAAAATGGCATAGCGTAAATTCCAACATTGTATGAAACTGTCCCAAGCAAATTTGTGCTTTATCTCTACTATTTAAAAGTGTTTATCCCGTGCGGGCTGGCAACGTGGCATTTCTAAAGGTTTTTCGTGGTTAAATACCAACGATCTAGTGCTTGGCCGAAAAAATAGTAAGTACTTGCTATTTTTCGGCCAGCCAAGCACTAAATCGTTAGTATTTAAAACTATGTGTGCTATTTTTTTAAAGTTTTTTTGGTAAGTATTTACGAGCACTACTAACAAAAATTTACATTATTGTCAATTACTTTCCATCTGCAGTATTATGATAAAATAAATGTTAAAAATAATTATAAAAAACAATTATCTTGTGCTTGGGCGAAAAAAAATTGTAGTTTGAAATATAATGATCAAGCCTCTAGAAATGCGACGAATGCGCTCTGGTTTTTCTAATTAAAATGCGGCAACGACGCTGTGAGATAAGGCACCATTGTTTAGGTTGTTTTGGTTTAGGATTTATTATCGGGTCATAAAAGGCTCCAACAACGTCTTTGAAAGCAAAAATAAATAAAAAGAACAATCTTATTTGAATGCATTACTATAAGTAGGTAATAATCTTATGAGACTTTTAAAAAGAATCCATCTGAAAGTTATAATAATTTTATTATTTTTATATATAAATCTGCCTAGCCTTTTCCCAACTATGTTGGGGTCGGCTTCCAGTCTAACCGGATGCAGCTGAATACCAATATTTTTTAAATTGCAATATAAGGAAAAATGCAAACTATGAAATAATAATATTACTATCACTTTATTTATTTCTATATCTCTCCCTCTATCTGAATATAAAAACATAACTTACTTGCATGTTCAACTCCACTGCTATTTGGGATATATTTAACCCTTGTCTATGCAAAACAATAATTTGATTCCTTTCTTCCTGAATCAGGTTTCGGGTCGTCATGGTTGCACCACGTTAGTCACAGCCCACACACAATACACACACAGTCCAGGATACAAGCTAGGGTCAAGAAGAGGCTTTCGATCACAGTCCGGTATACAAGCAGAGGTCACAGTTAGGCAGGCAATCAGTCCGATAGAAATAAACAGGTCGTAAAATGAAATGGCGATAGGAATTTAAGGGAAGCGTCAACAATTAGCGAGAGCAAATTGGCACTGCCGCGCTCTAGCTAATGTTTGTTATTTTATGTTACTCGCTCATTACTCACACAAATGCATATTGTCTCTAATTGGGGGAAACTAGGAAGGGGTGTGGTTTGTCACTAGCTGCGCTCTCGCAGGAATATTTTCTTAAGTGAGTATGCTTAACTTGGGCCGATAGTACATAAACATGTCTGAACACGTTTTGAGATTTCCTTGTTTATTTATTTGATACTGATAATTTCATATATTTGTGAGAGTTACTCTACAAGCTGCGCTAAGTTTTATTTTGAATACGTTTGAATCTTGGAAGATAAAGACAAAATTAGAATTTTTTTATACAAAAAATATTTAAAGTGCCTGTAACTCAAAAGGAGCACAAAATCGCAGAAGAGTGTCTATGACAAAGTAGTGAGCAATTAGCATCTCTACAAGCTGCTTTAAGTTTTATTTTGAATACGTTTGAATCTTGGAAGATAAAGACAAAATTAGGATTTTTTCATACAAAAAATATTTAAAGTGCATGTAACTCAAAAGGAGCACAAAATCGCAGAAGAGTGTCTATGACAAAGTGGTGAGCAATTAGCTCTTCTACAAGCTGCGCTAAGTTTTATTTTGAATACGTTTGAATCTTGGAAGATAAAGAGAAAATTAGGATTTTTTCATACAAAAAATATTTAAAGTGCCTGTAACTCAAAAGGAGCACAAAATCGCAGAAGAGTGTCTATGACAAAGTGGTGAGCAATTAGCACCTCTACAAGCTGCGCTAAGTTTTATTTTGAATACGTTTGAATCTTGGAAGATAAAGACAAAATTAGGATTTCTTTCATACAAAAAATATTTCAATATTTTTTTTCTCTGAAAATACGGCTTATTTGGCAAAAACTCAATCTATAAAAGTGATTTGTAATTGCATCAGCTGTCTACAAAAAAAAAATCAGCCGAATCCGTTGACCTTCTGTCAAAAATTTCTTAATGTCCACTTTTTTATCATTCGGGACCAGTGTGGGGCGGTACAGTGTGCGAGCTTGCGTGATGTAGAAGTGAGTAGTGAACGAATGATAGGTGATGTGAATTCTGAATGGCAACTAGTACAACATAAACGCTATAAACAAAATAAAATAACTAGTCAAAAGGGAAGGGCTTTAATTGCGCCCGAGGGTAAATTTCGGGCCGCGGATATTAAAGTGCCGTTACTAATTTCGAATGTTAGTACAGAAGCAAGTGAAGATGACATTATTAACTATATAAGAGACAAAACAAGTGAAATAGTATCATTAAAAAAGATAAAGTCGTTAAGAAGGTACAATGCGTTCAAACTGTACGTTTCCAAACACAAAGTTGCCTTGTTCTTAAACGATGAGTTATGGCCTGATGGAATTGTGTTTAGGCGTTTTGTACATTTTATGTAGAATAGAATAGAATAGAATAAAATTTATTTGCATAAAAACATGGTATAGAAGATGGTACAGTGGGCAGCACATCAAGTTACACTCTATACATAACTTTAGCTACCATACAGTATAGAGCGTTAGAAAGAAAGTATCCTTGTCGTGATTGGTGGAATTTTCATCGTTCTTATAAATGGCCAATGGTTACGCGCTCTAACAGTGAAAAGCCAATTGACACAAACGTCATTATGAATAAACCCCACTTCCCTGCCTTTGCGCCGGTTCCGGTATTCCCGAATATTACCGAATTTCACCGAAGCGAACAAAACGAACGAAAAGCCGCTCGGAAAGTGTCGGAAGGAAGTTAGTCACAAAAACAAAGCGTTGCCGTGAATACGTGCGTATTTTGTTTTTTAGTGCGGAATTGAGTGAAAATGGCGCCTCAGTTATCCCATATCGAAAGGGAAAGAATTATTGCGCTGCGACAGAGTGGTTGCAGAGTAATAGACATTTGCAGACAAACTGGCATAACGGTAAGTAATTTTATTATGATATTATGAAGATAATATTGAACAAAGGGATCAGTAATGTTCTTATAGAATTTTCACGTACTGGATATAATAATTATTATTATATTTCTTGTTGTTCTTTCTTATAAGTATTGTGTTTCCAATATTAAATATTTCAACGCTTTGCTCTGCTCCAAGTATTTCAAGTGCTACCTATATTATAAATAACTTTAAATTGAAAATTTAACGGTGCTCTACCTAACATAACAGAATTTGATGCAGTATTGGTTTCCTTAGATTCCATTAATTCATGAAACATTTTAACAAGATTTTGGTAAATATTTATTTACCTATTTAGAAAAGAATTAGTGTATCTTTATTACAAGAAGTATTTTCTTACAGAATTTTTAGTCGAATGTGTCTGTTAAAACATTTAAAACATAATTATGATAGGTATACGTTAGCGTTGAACTTTTTTTAATTTTGAGATCCATGGGCGTAGCCAGGGCTTGGGGGTTAAAACCCCCCCTGAAAAGTTGTGATGTTACCAGTCATAAAATGATCCTATTTAGGTATACAATACTGCCGAATGCAGTGCTATTCTCTAAAAAAAAACATAGTCGCTTAAAAAGCACAGCCTTGAGCACAGCGCTGCCACAGCGACGAATTACAGTTTTTCTTTAGTAGATTTTCAACTTAATAGTCTAGAACATAAAGTTGAAAATCTATTAAAGACAATCTGTTTCGCGTCATTGATACAGTTTAACATTTTATATTTTTAATTTCGTTCCAGAAAAGATCTGTTTATTTTTGGTTGCGACGATGGGAAGAGAGTGGCACCCTGGAAGCTCACCATCGTCAGCTCTACACGAGAGCAACTACCACGGCGGAAGACGCGGCCATAGTAGCTGCTCATTCTGCTGATCCATTTCTCAGCACGAGAGCGACATCCTCTACCTATAGTGTGAGTCCATGCCTTGTTTATTATCATTCACTTTACTCATAAAAAAGCATCTAGGTATTCTCTGTATCCATTCGTAGATCCATACAAGTATTTTTTTAACCAGTACGCAATTTCTTTTTCTGTAGTTCTATACCTATCGCAATTTAAAGTGAGAGCCAAGTTCAATATTACTATTTCTTTTATGCTACAACATTGTTTGCTATTTAAAAGTTAAAACTTCTCAAACTTGATACACCATACCACTTATTTACCTCGTCTTATTTATCTTGTCATAAGTATATATATATACAGGGTATTTGGGAGATGGGTGCAAAGCTTGAAGGCTATTAGCTTATTATGTTCTATATGGGCTAAGGTATCACCCCCTTCAAGCTTTGCACCCATCTCCCAAACACCCTGTGTGTATATATATAGTATAAATAGTGTATATAGTATATATATATGTGTATAGTATATGTATATATATATATACATATATATGTATACTTATATATTATATGTATATTTTATTTAAAAAAATGGCATGAAAATATATAACCGACTTTTTTTTTGTTTTAGATTTCGACGGATACCGTGCGGAGACGGCTAAAAGAAGCGGGGAAAAAATGTTGCCGTCCTGCAAAAAAAATTTTAATGTGCCAGCACCACAAGGAGGCGAGAGTAAGTTTTTGCCTCGAATACTATAATTTTGACTGGGTGAACAATATTGTTATATTTGTAGACGAAAAAAGTTTCCGATCCGACAAAGACGGGAAAAAAATATTATGGCGCAACCGCAACGAAAGGTATGTTGAGGTAAATACTTTGCCCAATCGAGCCAGTGGGAGAATTTCCCTAAATTTTTGGGGATGGATGAGCTCCATGGGGCCAGGTGAACTGGTCGAGGTTAGCGGGCGCATGAATGGGGAACAATACGTCGATATATTACGAGACGTAATGATCCCTACCGTGCGCCTGCACTATCCAGAGGGCATTATTTATTTGTGCCAGGACAACTGCCGTGTCCACACCTGCAACGTGGTGCAGGAGTGGCTCGCAACACGGGACGATGTTGTCTGTTTGCCATGGCCTGCAAAGAGCCCAGACATAAACCCGATCGAGAACCTATGGGGTCTCATGGCTCTCGATTAGGATGCTTCAGAAATCCGCAACAATGAAAACTTGCGGCGAGAAGCTCATGCTACATGGGAGCATTTCAGAGGCAGGGACACATGCTGGAACATGGTGGTCGGCATGAAGGACCGACTAGATGCTGTTCTCGATGCGCAAGGTGGTCCGACCAAATATTAAAGTATATATGTATGTGTGTGTATGTTTATTATTTTATATATAAAATACTTATTATATATATGAATCCTATCATTTTTAATTTTCAGTTACTCTTTTAAAACATAACTTTTGTTATTTTATAATATTATGGTGGATATTAATATATTTAACGTTTATTAAAAAGTGTAAGTAAGTTTTTAACATTTAATAATATAATATGTAAGTATAATTTTTGTAAATACGCAAACTCGCTCTGCTATGCTCCCATGTAGTCATTTTTTAACAACCAATAGGCCGATCTTGTTGCTGATTTCTGAGGTAGAGTTTGAGTTCTTTTAGGCCATGGCTGAAACTTATTACGCTAAAAACACCTGAGCGAAGTCAACTGACAAAATATATGGTCGAGATGAATAAAAACAACTAAGCACTTACTCTGGCTTACTATTGTTCCTGTCACTGTCGCGCATCAGGCAACTCTAATGCTAGATAGAGATAGGACATGGCTAAGCCGAAGTAAGTGCTTAGTAACGTTTATTTATTTGGACCCAGTTCAATGGCACAAGTAAATAATGCACTCCAGACATCTGAGTTCCCATAGGCACCTTTCCTATTAAATCTGTTCATCCAGGGCATGTTTTACACGCCAAGTATCACAAATATTAAGTATCAGCTGTTAGGAACAACCATCTATTCTTAAGGTGGCATTCAGATCGACGCGACAGCGACATGCGACCGCGACCTGGCTCGCGCGACCCGTCAAAATGTCACGTGTCACGTGACGCAGTCGCGCCGACACCGCGATTTCATTTGACGGTTCGCGGGACCCAAGTCGCGGTTGCGGTTGCGTCGATCCGAATGCCACCTTTACATACTTTTATATTTATATTTAATAGTAATAGTAGCCTTTATTTCAGGTATTTATAAAATTAAAGACTTTATCTTTCGATTAAAAATGTATTTAACTGAAGATACAACTTAAATCAGTTTTGACAGATTTGAGTATATTTCTAACCACCAATTCTCCCATTGCTCGATTTGGAAAAGTTGCCCATTATATCTTTCGTTGACGTATCATTGTAAAGAAATTTATGAAAAAAAATGCTTCAATCTGCGCGGTATCTCGATCAAAGTTCGCCTAAGAGCTCTCACACATGAGCGGCAGGTTGCCGACGACGCATGTCGACGGCTGCAGTTATCTGTGCCGTGGGCAACATGTCACTCGTGTGTAAGAGCTTTAAGTCATTTCCCAATTCTCATGCTTTTATTTCTCCATATGAAAATTGAGCCCAGCGGTTTGAAAGCGTAACATTCACAATATGGATAAAATTTGATATGAAGAGAGCTTAAAGCCTGGGAATGAACAAAGGTTACTTTGACCCGTGACATCGAAGATGTCATAATATTTTAAACCTGTAAATTGAAATTTCAAAATGTTTTCATGAATTTAAGTTTGGGTCGGAAATCTTTTCTCTCCTCCGTGCTCAGAACCTTGAGTTACGTAGCACGCAGGGATTTTTGTAAGCACAAATAGTTTAAGATCTTATTTCGTCATTTTTAGCGTTCACATTTCGGCGCTGATGCATTTGTGAGCCTGACGTATCAAGGCACGGCAAAACTGATAGGATATCGCGTGTCGCGATATGTCATAAGTTTGTGCGAACCTTCTACGAAATGCGTGTGTTTACTAATACAACATATATCGCTTACCCAGTCAAGTTATAGTAATCTAGGTAAAAGCTTACTTTGCAACTGTATAATTACCTTGCTAATGAAACGTTAACTGGTTTTTTATTGTATACAACTTTTTTATACAGTGTGCCCCTAGATAAAGTGCACAAACGAAAATGGGTACAGCTGGACCATTAGTCATCGATAAAAAATTTGAAAAAAAACCAAATGTTTAATTATTTAATAAAACTTGTGATAAAGATAGAAAGTCAATTTTTTTTTTTTATTAAAGTGTAAATGAGATGGGGTTTTAGAAAATTTAATAAAAAAAAATATTTGGAACTTTATTCTGTAAAAATCTAAATTAATCGAAAAAATCAGACAAAAATTTCAACATTTCTTCGATAAAACGTGTTTTTCACTCGATGACTGTTATTTAAGGGTTTTTTTTATTTATTTATTTTCCTTTTTTTTATCTGTGAATAATGTGTGTCTAGTTTTACCAATTTTCGTTTGTGCACTTTATCTAAGGACATCCTGTATAGTATATAGTTTAGTCTTATAAATTAAGCGTACTAGTTTAGTTTTTCACCGACTTCAAAAAAGGAGGAGGTTCTCAATTTATGTAACTAAGCTGATGATGGAAGCTTAACAGTACGGAGTTACTCGAATAGGCATCGAGTAATTTTGTAAATTCTTTTTATGTTTGAAAGGGCGTTTGGTCATGTGATGCTATGAATATCTACAACCAAAAATGTGATAAAATAAAAAATAAAAAATTGCAAAAAATAACTGACTTAAAAAAAAAACCACAAAATACCTAACTCAATTACAACAACAACAAAAACAAAAACGGTGTCGGTGGCAACAACCTATCAAAAATTCCAAAATAAGTCACCGACTTCAGTAATTAGGTTATTTTATGGTTTTTTGTGGTTTGTTTTTGAAGTAGGTTATTTTTTGCAAAAAAGTTTTTATATATTAAATAGGTTATTATAGGTAAGCATTGTTTATATTTTTAAATAGGTCATATTTTAGTGTTTAATTTTAAGTTTTCATTCGTATTGTTATTAATGTTTAAAAAATAAAAGGATTATTATTTATTTCCGCATTTTTATTGCAAACTTAATCTGGCAATCTACTAAACGCCTGACGCAACCGCGTAAACTTGGTAAATCACACAACACACACACAGACAAGTAAAAACACCATTGCAAGCACACAATCTCTAGTTCTATGCATGGTCTCCTGACACATCACATTTTAAGCGCAGCTACACACAAATTTAGAAGGAAATCCAAAAAAAAAAACCCGTCGTAACTTTGAACCATTAACTTCCTTATGGGATTTCATCACAAAATTTTACTTTAACCATAACTTAACGAACGTTAACTTTTCGAGCAACCAGGCCTAAAGATGAATCAATCATCAGCATGTAATCTGAGACTGACTTAAATGCAAAAAACGTAAAAGAAATTAAATTTCGCGGGCATGGTTGGCGCTTCCATTTTGAGGAAGTTTACTTTCAACGACCACCGAGCCGACAATAGCGAGCTGAGATTGCAAAATTACGTAAGTACTGAAAATACCTATTTGTAATTTACGATCATTTGTAGAGATGGAATATCTACAATACAAAATTATTTCCCTGATAAAAAAAAAACGAATTGAACCCTTAATACGTCAATAAAAAATCTATACTATATAATATAATACCTATATAATAATAATATAAAGCTGAAGAGTTGGTTTGTTTGAACGCGCTAATCTCTGGATCTACTGGTCCGAATTAAAAAAATCTTTTTGTGTTGGATAGTCCATTTATCTATAGGAAGCCTATAGGTATTTTCAAGAAGTGAGAAATTAGAAAAGAATTGTATAATACCTACCTACTTAGGCTACTTACTCATTCAAGGTTATTTTAACGCAGAATGCCCATTTATCGTTATCTGTTTCATCATTCATTTTATTTGACTACTAGCTGCTCCTGCGCGGTTTCACCCGCTGCTCGGTTCCTATTGGTCGTAGCGTGATTTTACATAGCCTATGCTACTCAGGAATCATGTAGCTTTCTACTGGTGAAAGAATTTTTAAATCGGTCTAATAGTTTCGGAGCCTATTAAATTCAAACAAATAAACAGTAAAATCTTACCTCTTTATAATATTAGTATAGATAATAGCGTCGCAATCTAGATTTTGAATTTGGCGCTCTGCATTGCGTTCGCATCCCAATATGCGCGACCATAGGGACGCAAACAATTTCTTTCACACTGATTACTTCTTTTTACTTATTCTACACTAAGACGCATAACGCACACACGCTCACGCACGCCGACCTTGAGCGATGCATCACGGAACGGTTTAAGTAGTATTAACAAAAAGCTATTTATCTCTTTCGCACGATTCTCGCTGTTGTTACTCAAACGCGCTCAAGGTCAAAGTGGTGTAGCTTGATGTGCTGCCCACTGTACAAAAATTAAATACAGAGCAGTGTATCGAACGAAGCCTCAAGAACTTAAAGTTAAAGTCACTTAATCTTGTAAGTTATGGGTACTAAAATTATTAATAATTATCTTAAGTTTACTAGTTTTAATTGTAAATCGGTAAGACGATCCATAGATAATATTAAAGATATACGAATATGTATATGGTCGGATTTGGTAGCCCTTCAAGAGACTTGGCTACTCCCTTATGATATTCCAAATTTCCAATACTGGGAACAATAAGTCTGGACTTCGAGTATACGGGTAAGTCGGCTGTAGACACTTCCGAGGGCCTACTGAGAGGAAGACCTCACGGGGGGGTAGCTATTCTCTGGAGGAAGGGTATCTTTGAGTCAGTTTCTGTTGTTAACTGTGTCAGTCCTCGATTGGTGGCCATCTCAGCCACATCAAGGGATCGTACTCTACTTGTATTCTCTGTTTACATGCCTACAAACTGTCCAGATAACTTACCAGTTTTTACTGACGTATTAAGTAAGATTAGTGCTATCATAGCAAGCTGTGAGGTAGAAAATGTATTTATATTGGGGGATTTTAATGCTCACCCTCATGAATTGTTTTATAAAGAATTAATTAACTTTTGTAGTGACCAATCCTGGATATGTGCTGATATTGAGAAACGAGGGGTGGATAGTGATACCTATACTTTTATTAGTGATGCTCACGGAAGTAGGAGATGGTTGGATCACTGTGTGGTATCAATGTCAGCTTGGCACACTATCACTAATGTTAATGTTTCTGAGGATGTTTATGTTTCTGATCACTTGCCTGTCTATCTAGAATGCAATCTAGAAATAGTGAGACCTAAGTTGATGAAACGAGGTGACTGCCGCAGCTCTGTTGTGTGGGGTGAAAGAACTAAGTCGGAATCGCAAAATTACCATAATATTATGTAATAGTAAGCTACGTGACGTTGACTTCCCTCATGAATTTGAGAGCTGTGGAAGTGGGTCATGCAGCTTGGCCGAACATAGAGTTATTCTGGATAGATTGTATGGACAGATTGTAGATATACTATGTGCGGCGGCTAGGCAATCTAAGTTTGCCTAGCCAACTAGGCAAACAAAGAATAGATGATTTAAAACAAAGTGTTTACAAGTTTTTGACAGAAAATCCACGACCTAATAAATTTATTAATAATTACCCAGGTGATGGATGGGTGAGAGGATTTTTAAGAAAACACCCAGCCATTGTACAGCGTACCAGTGAAGGAGTAACACAATCTAGTGCGTGTGTATCGGAATCTGATTTAAGGAAATGGTTCTCTGAAATACATGATTACTTATTGGAAAACAACCTGTTAGATATTTTTAATGAGCCACCTAGGATTTATAATGGAGATGAAAGTGGTTTCCAGTTATATCCCAAAACGGGTAAAGTATTAGCTGTTAAGGGAATCAAAAATGTATATAAAATTGATCAAGGTAATGCCAAAGAGTCAATAACAGTCATGTTTACATTTTCCGCTGATGGTAGCACAAGTCCCCCTATGGTTGTATACAACTACCAAAGAATACCACAAAAAATAGCGGATGGAGTTCCCAAAGAATGGGGAATTGGTAGGAGTGATAATGGATGGATGACATCCGAACTATTTTTTTAATACATCGCCAATATATTTCACCCTTATTTGGTTGCAAAAGGCGACAAATTTCCTATCGTATATTTTTTAGATGGACATAAAACCCATCTCACTTATGGTGTAAGTAAGCTGTGCAAAGAGTTGGGCATCGAAGTAATAGCATTATATCCTACTGCTACTAGAATCCTCCAGCCAGCAGACGTAGCAGTCTTCAGGCCAGTTAAAGCCGCTTGGAAAGATGCTGTAAAGTCTCACTTAGATAATAATGGAGAACCAATTACAAAAGTTAATTTTGCTTGTGTTTTGGATATAGCTTTAAAAAAATCCATAAAACCAGATACTTTGATTAATGGATTTCGTTGCTGTGATTTGGTACCATTTGATCCGAACGCAGTAGATTACAGCAAGTGTCTCGGTGGAATTAATAACAATTCAAGTGAAGATGGGCTATCTGTTCTGAACCAAACCAATATAAGTTCCTCAAATGTTATCACTTATGCGAAATTCAAGGACATAGTGGGTCAAGATACAATGTTAAAACTTGATACTTATGGAAGTAATCCAGATGATAATGAATATTTGAGTATTTTATACCGCCTCTACTCAGTATTTAATGTTAACTCCTCACAATCACTATCAGGACAGAATATAGGATTAGTCATTGACAAAGAAAATACTTCTTTGAAGTGTATTGATACACCAAGGACTGTTCAGTCTAATGAAGAATTAATGCAAACTAATGATGAAAATTTCTTTAATGATAATGTATTTAACGCACATGAGTTGGATGAGACAAATAATTTACATGCCTATTCTAATAATAGTAATTTAAATGATGATCCATTTATTGCCGACATTGTTCCAGAAAACCCAATACATATGACTCCTGCCAAACAAGTTATTAGTTCTAACAATATTTTTCTAAACACATCACAAATAAATGTTCAGCAACCTATACCTGAAACCAGCCCTGCCTTCAAAGTTATTTCAAATACTATCTTGGGAATTTTTTTGACGTTGCCTAAAACACCAGAAAGAAAAGGTAAAAGAAATACAATAAGAATGCCATTTGCCATAACATCTGCTAAATACAAGGCAATGTTTAAAAAAGAATTAGAAACGAAAGCTAAGGAGGACAAAAAGAAGAAAAGAGAAGAAACTAATCTACAAAAAGAAAAGGGAAAAATAGGAAAAGCAATCAAGATCAACATTAACAAAGTTTTTGCAACAAATGTTTGCAAAATATGCTGCAAGGCAACTAAAACAACAAATCGACTAGAATGTGATATGTGTAGGGCGATATTCCACGTAAAATGCATACCAGCTAAGCATCAAGAGCATGTGCCCGATGATATAGCAATTGATCTTTTCGTATGCCATGGTTGCTACAGGGAGGATAATAACGAAATTGAAGATCTCAGCTCTGAAAGGAATTGGTTGTCGTCCAATTTCAACCAAAAAATATATTCTAGGAACTGACAATTGTAGAAGGAAGGGCGGCAAAAATTTAATAGCCTACACTTGCGAAATGTGCAAATCCGCCACTGGCTAGGCAGATGACGTCTTAGCAACCAAGATACCAAGATCGCCAGATCTTACCGCCATGGATTTTTTTCTATGGGCCACTTTAAGGGTAAAGTTTATCAAATCCAGCAATAATTTCTGAATTGAATGAAATGCGCGGAAAACGGTCGAGAGATTTCAGTGTAAACGACGGACAACCTTAGACGGATCCTTTTTTTTCCAAGCATTTAATTTCACTACACATTTTTGGAATATAGGATTTCAATTATTCCAAAAACAAAATACCGAGAAATCAAAAAGAAACATTAAAAAAAACCACCATAAACATAAGAAAGAAAGAAAATATAATAAAATCTTGAATTTTTTTTTTGGGAATCTAATAACTAGAGAAGATTGATATTGCCACTAAAAACGTATGTTTTTAAACATTCTAAAAAGAAGTAGGAACAGAAAGAAATGCAAAGTAATAAGAGAAATACGACTACAATCTACAGACTTGCAAATCCAAATTATTTTTGTCAATCCTATTAGAATTTCTTTGACACACTTTTTACACAAACCTTGTATAATTAAGAAACTTTCTCCTTAGACTATGGTAAAACCCGTAACATTTGAAACAAATCGATTTCATATTTTTTACCTACATACTATATGAAACTCTTTATCTACCAGATTTTATATCGACTGTTACATAAATACGCAAAATTATTTTTAAGATTTCACGATTTGTTTTTATTTTATGAGAAAAGAACCCACGTGACAAATGAGCCATCAGACACCAACAACTCAATTCGTGAAAACACTGAAAAAAATAAAATTCTGCAAGCTTTTTCTTTGAGCACACGAATAAAGATCTATCATAATAAACCAAAACTACAAAACAACGGCCGAAAATTGCAACAAAATTGTTAAACATTTATCAATTGAATACGAGGCTTTCGGCTAATTTGTAAATGTCTATTTTAAGTAATTTTTTGTAATGTGCATTTAGTTTGGGCAGAATAAACAATGTTTATTTATTTTTCTTCTTTGCTTATTGCAAAAAAAATGTTGTGCCGTGTTTATACAGCGTGTAACAGAAACCCTATTGCTATCCTTAAGCACTAAAGATAACAGCTGGTATAGAGTCACTATACGTAGTTTCAACTCAAAATAAAATACTCTAAGAATTGATACCAAATTTTCGGTTTCATATGTTTCTTAAATTCAAATCATAACAAACGTGTCACCGCACTACGTAGGTCAATAACTTTCCACGTTACTTGCCAATATCATGATACATCTCCTCCGTAATTCAGCGCGCCTAGTACAGTAGTAGCCTACAGCAGGCGGTGTTCTTTGTCGGCGCGAACTGACGAAAGAAAAAACATGCCGACGACGCCGCCGCGCCGCCCAATGCGATTGCGCGCGCGCGCACTAAACCGTACCTACTTTACCATGATGTAAAAATTAATGCGTAATTATTGATTTACAGGTTATTCGTTAATATCAAGCCAGAAATTGCACGTAAAAACTGAGATAACAGAACTTACGTAAAAAATTGAAACAAAGTTTAGGTAGGTTAACTAGTTTCATCTCTTAGGGTGCGTTTCCACTGAAGCGGAGACGAGCGAAGCTGAGCGGAGACGTGCAATCACAATGGTTGAAATCTTCATCGCGTCTCTCGTCTCGTCTGTGATTGGACGATTCCTGCACGTCTGCGCTCAGCTCCGTACGTCTCCGCTTCAGTGGAAACGCACCCTTATTATTACTTATTACCGAGTAAACAGTAAAATCTTAAAGCTTTGCTTATTTTAGTAAATTGACTTACATTTTTAAAGATGGGGTTCGATGTGGTTACCTTGGTATTGTATGCACAAGGCCGCTCGCTTGTTTATGGACACCTGAACATTGCGTAGCATGTCTGGTGTAATTGTCCTGAAAGCGGCCTCAATCCGCACTTTCATTAGGTCCATTGTATCACACTGCACTGCGTACACTAGGTACATTTTTACCGCACTGAACTGATGCGCGTATCTCAGGGATAGGAACGAGTGCACTAGACGGAGACGCGGAACGGTGTCGACTGACGAGCAAAGCAAGAAGCAAGAACAAACAATAATGCTAAATAAAGCTTCTTTTCCTGCTATTCTGGTACAAAAATATTATTTCGTTAAATTTAGATACCTATAGGGTAGCTGTCCTATTAGTGTCCACTACTATTGAAAAATATTGTTCAAGAATTCAAGATTATTTTACATCCTTAATAATAATTTCAACTAAACTCCGTTAAACTTTTAAGTAAATCTCACACATCAGAGCTGACTAATTACGTTATTCAAATGCAAAATTGAAAAATCCTTTATTTTTTTGGGGGTGGGAAAATCATCAATGACTCACTTTCCGCCCTAGGTGGGACGGCAGGAAGTGCTTAGACTCTTACTGACTAAAAACCACCCTGTTCCTTCAGTTGCCCTTGCATTCCGGGGCCCCGTTATCTTGTAAGGACATTCCCGCAACTCCGGAAAATCTTTTATTTCAATCCATTAATGATCATATGGAGCCGCCTTATCTCGTTAGAAATCTGAATTAGAAGTTTTATTTACCAGGAGTAATAGAAACTACAGGGACTGCAATTGGTTCACATACCCTAAGACCCTAACCCAAAGGTTACACACACTAAGATGCTCTCATTGTGTGTGTAACGACGTAATCAGGGATCTGTGAGCAAACGATTTTCAATTCGGCAATAACAATTCCTGTTACTCATGCGGTCCTAGTACTTTTATTAATTTCTTTCTACATTTAGATGCAGTTTTGCGACATTTTTTATTATTTATTGACTTCATTTGAATTATAAAGACTAAACGTGCTCAAACCAATAGAACCCATGTACCTCTTCAAACAGCACCGACAGACCGTGAACTTCCGATAATTCTTTCGGTTAGTCCTACAGACAAAAATTATGCGTTCGTGCTATTATTTTGTAATAAAACAAAACTATTACCTTGTTGATAATAGTTTATTGATAATTATTAAAAAATAAACATATTTTAACAATTATGAACGGAACCCACTGTGATTTTATTTGTACTAGGAGTAGCATAAGTTGCAAAGAAATGAATTGAAATGATGTTTTGGGTTCAGTTGGACATAAATCGTTACTAAATCCTTTTTCTATTCTAAGTTCTAATGGCAAATAATAATGTTTATTTAAGCAATTAATTCCTGGTAGGATGCACGTAAAGATTCGATTTTTATGATCAATGCAATGGTACGAGCTGACGATTTTTCGAAACAAATCGTTTTAAAGCGATCTTCAAGAAAATCGATTCAATAGTAAGGTGAATCGAATCTCCTGGATCGTATGTGTAAACATTATTATGATATTGCCCAAAGTATTGTGCTGACAATCATAAACAGCGAATAGGTAGGTTTATCTATTTAAAACAAGATCAATTACATACATATGCTGCCGACACTTTTTAACTTCTCTGCACACTTTTCTTTACAGGAATATTGTTTTTGAATTAGGTAGGTATTTACTGTGTTGTGGGTACGATGGTAAGGTGGGTGGTGGGTGGAAGATTACTATGTAGATAATAATTATCTACAAAGTAATCTTCTAAAGGACAACTACGTAAAAAACCAACAAGTGTGTAATGTTTCTAAATATTATTTCGTTACATTTTGATACCTAGACCAATTTTATTAATTGTATTGTAACTAGTTCACAGACATCATCAAAGTTTAGGAAAAGTCAGTAATAATATTTTGTAAACAAAAAATAAACATGCGGAACCTTTTATTTAGAAATACCAGGAGTAAGAGGTTTATTTTTACTTACAAATAGTTCGCTGACACCGATCAGCTGACTTAGTGCTAGTGATGTGTTTATTTCAATTTTAAAACTTCGGTTTCTGGTATCAATGTATTAAAAAGTCTCATAACTTCCAAACATGTAGAGATAGGATTAAAAAACCCTTCCAATATCGTTTAATATCATCCAAAGAAGCCGTGCCCTTGGTATGTATATACCCTTTCCGTTACACGTTGTATATAGTACGGAACCATTGAAAAACGTGTACGAGAATAAAGACAACAATAAATACTTTGGAACATTTCACTTTCGTAATTTAAATCAGAGACCACAAACCACAAACATTTCACTTTAACGACTCCAAACTGTTTATGCCAGAAACATGAAACACAGTAAGGTACCAGAACCATTCAAAAACATAGTATAGACACTCATAACGAAACCTAGAAGGACGCTGTTGATAATCCTACTTATATATACATAAACACGAAAGTTTGTGAGGATCCATCCTCACAAACTTTCGTGTTTATATATATATGGATAGATGTTTGTTACTCTTTCACGCAAAAACGACTGAAATTTGGCACACAAATAGTTTATAACCTGAAGTAACACATAGGATTTACGCACTTTTTATCCTGATATTCCCACGGGATCGAGACTTATGCGGGCGAAACCGCGGGGCGCAGCTAGTAATTAATAACACTACTGGCTGGTCAGCGATTATAAATCATCAGGGCCCGTATAGAGAAGTGTTGTAAAATCATATTGTTCGAAGGAAAAAATAGAGTGGAATAGCGAACCTACTCTCTTTATCACACTGGAACAATAATGACTTGAACACTCTTTTCGGCCCCTGTCTGAATAAATACCTGAAAAGTAAAGACTTATTGTTAACGGGGCAAATAAAAGCCGGCGAATGTTTTAAAATCGTTTTATAAAACATAATAAATACAGGCTATAACGTAATGGACAACAAATAAGGTGGGTTTGCGATGAAATTGAAATTACACAGGACGGCAAGTGTCTTTGGAACCTTATGGTGACTTCACAATAATTTAAAACTACCTGACCGTTGACAGACGTTGCTGTAATTCACACAAAAAAAGCGTTCAGTTTTTACCGAATTTGAACATTTTCCGGGAAACTTTTCAAATTTTTCATTTCATAAAAACCTAATTTGATCTACTACGAACGTTTTAAAACAAATAATAGCCAAATCGGTCCAGCCGTCTTCAAATGATGCGCTTAACAACGAACAGCAATTCATTTTTATTTATATAGGTTAAAATTTGTATGAACCGAACCGACTTTAATCCGACTGAAATCAATTTAAAAAAAAAATCTGACTAATAACTTTTTATTTATTTTAAGACTTAACGGCTATGAACTCAAAATAGTCCTATTTACACGGCAAGATCATCCCGCCCGTTTTGTGGCGAAAATGTGCAGTCAATAATTTAGCTATGCTTTTAGACAATTCTCGCAGTCAACTCACATTTAAAACTTATTGACGGCGAGCGAATTTCTCGCCTTGCATCTTTTGAGCGAACTCTCTCCGTGTCAAATGACTCATGATGCAATTTAAGTTTACCGAAATTAGAAGTTATATTCAGGCCCAATTTGTGAAGTCACCAGAAGATCTTACATCGAGTTAATCTTATGTTTATACTGTTAACATTTCTGTTCACAATGTTGGTCACAAATTCTCGTAAAAAACACGTTTTACTGTACTTTGAAACTGAAGACAGATTTCAATATGTCTGTTCAGCGCATCAATGTTTCTGTACCGTTTTTAAATATAAAAGTTCATTATTTATACAAGACACTGAAACTGGAAACTTACTTTCTTCAATCAGTGTTCCAGAGTCTGTCAATGCCGAAACTTCTTTTCCTAACTTAAAACAGAGTGACAAAGTACAGAAAAACACATTTACACAATCTTTTACTTATCGAACTATATATTATGAGAAAACAAGGTATTATGAACACATTAATGTCATGTAAGGCGAAGCTAAAAATTAATTGCACTGACCACTAAGAATAAAATGACAATGCGTTGTTAAAAATGACTAGTACTTAGCATATAAGAACTCCATTATAAGTTGGGACTATTTGAATCTGAGTTTCTGATAGTTGCCAATAACTTTGCAGGTAAGTAATCAAGTGAATAAGCGAGCTTGTATAAAGACGCGAATTCCCGGTACAGACAAGTCGTACCGATCGGGCAGGTATATTGCCGTAATAACTTATGCGCTCACATATAAAACATTGTAATCGTTTCTTTCGGTAGATCAATGTGCAGCGATCTGCTTTATGCATGTACCCCGAGCTTCTCTGTATTCCACATTTCTGATGTCCAACATAATTTTACAATACAAGTCGTCGGCCTAGAACCCAGTCAAGAGACATTCAAAAGTTGACACTCACTTCGGGCAATCACATGTAAAAATCGGTTTTCAACCTATTATTCAAAATCTAAGGGTTTCGCCAAGTCCTCGGATTCAAATAGTCACAATTCTATTACAGATACAAAAAATATAAACTCATATCAAAAAAATATTCAAGCGTAGAGATTCGTTAACTAGTAGACACACCGATATAAATAGAAAATTAAAAAAATATCGCGAAAAATAAAGCTCAATACACAAGGCATCTCGTTTTTTACCTTTTTATAATAATTACCAATAAAACTAATTTAAACGTCTTAATAATACACTAGTTTTTCTAATTGCCGCTTTGGTTGCTACCAAACTTGTAACGTAAGTGTCATGAGGAATTATTAGTGTACTCTCAATAGGGAACCTTACTGCCAATTTCGCACTAGATAACGAAAAGGTTTAAGTTCCTAACAATTTTAAATTGTAAATAATTAATAATTTTAATATGTATACACATCGTAAGAGAACGTACTGTCGTATTAGGTAATGAAACCTGTAATATGGGGAATAAATAAATAACGTGAATAAAAAATCTTGAAGTTTAGGCCTCTTCTGTTATCAATGGTTTTAATAAATATCTATGGTCTGGCGACTGTTAATGTGAAATCCCGTATTTTTACAATCTACTATTATATTATTTTAGTGATAGCCGTTTGTCAGTAATAATCTGTAACGATGCAACAGTGTACCAGTGTTGTGTCTTTTGTTTACCTGGTGTATAAAGTCTATTTATAACCTTGTTTCCAATTGATCAAAACGAAACATCAACTTTATACAAGTGTAAATAAAGTTAATTTTAGACTGACTAGTACTGTTGAAAAAGTCATAAAAAATATGAAGTTTTAGCGCTAACTTAACCTTTTGTGTAGGCATTAGTTGTTATTCCTAAAACTGTGTTTGTTTACCTGTTTGGCAAATAAATTGCGAACTTAGATTAGGTGGCGCCACCTGCAGTCTCAGCTTTCCGTAAGATCCCCTATTCAATCAACTCGGTGCAACCAAGTGGAGAGTATGTACTTCCCGAATGAATATTTGCACCAAAATAAGTGTTCTGTCTAGTAGAGGAACGATGTCAGTTTTCTGACGCATTATAGATTTATTTAATAGGCCATCTTCCCGTCTTACCAGATGCAGCTGAATACCACATGTATTTTACATGGAGCGACTGCCTATTTGACCTCCACAACCCAGTTACTGGGTAATACGATACTCCTCCGAATCCGAATTCAAGTCTGGGAATCACAAAGTGTGATTCCCAGACTTGAATTCGAAAACCATAAAATACCAATCCCTATTGGTTGACTGGAGAAAAAAAACGCTATTTAGTCCGTCAGTCAGATAATAAAAAAATATTAGACACGTATTTTTTGCTTTATCGTACGAATAAAAATGGTTTAGATAATACGCATTAAAGTTGGGGAGTGGGGCTCGCTACGTCACAAGTCAGTATAAAGTCTACCGGCGAGTGACGTCATGCCACATTTTAACTCAATGTATTGCTGTAATCCATAATGCCATAAATGCCATATTTTGACGCAATTTTTTTTTGTTGTCATCCCTATTGTTTCACTTCCCAATGCATTATGTTAAAGCTGTATGTTCATGGTTTCTGCACTAAACAGAGAACTTATTTTGGCACAAAATTATTTTTCCTTTTCATTGTTTACTAAAGGTGGGTCTATATTAACTTCCATAGCAGTAAAACTGTCTCTATGATGTAAAAACTTGTTTAAATAGATCCAGGCGTAGAATTTGCAACAGTTTATGATTGAAAAAGCCTGTGGTAGGTAGTTTAAATATTGAAATCGGAATTTATTACCTTATTTTCTAGGTGACATTGTTTGACAGATCGTTTTAAAGCTCTAGAAATGTTCTAGAATTCTCCAGAACTCCTCATCTAATCTTTGTATAATTTTAATCTAAATAAATATTAACATTTATGTACCACACAACTAGAAATAAATATTTTTTTTAACAATTAATACTGCCTTATCAGCCGATTTGTGTACATTTATTGTGAATATACAACAGTAATGTCGTAAAAATGTATAAATTCAATGGTTTATTTGCAAAATGGCAGTGAAGTCAGTGCGTTAACTAAGTGACCCATACACTGTGTGATTAAGGAAATTGTTGCCCTATTTTTTGACATTATATTTCTTAATATACCGTTGTGTGCATATAGCACTACATTAAGTCGATCGAAGAACGTTGACACACAAATATCTGTCGCAATTGCTTTATAAGGGCTAGCGCGTAAGGGAGCCGCGCCGCAACGCAACGCTTTGCTAAAGTTCTCCTGAATTACTTTCGTACACTTTGTATGTAACATCGCACACAACACAACAGGCGGGCCGCACTGGATTTTTTTGCGTTGCAAGTTGATGCGCTGCATCGCAACGCGGCTGCAGTAGGCGCCAGCCTTTACTTTTCATTTATTCACAGTGTATAAGAACCAAACCGTTAGTAAAAATTTGATTATAATAGCATAATACTCGTAATTATTTCGTTTGAAAATCAACAACCACGTCTTTGTGAACGTTTAAACCTAGTATTTACTAAAGTGATAATTAAAACTAGAATAATAATATTATGCTTAATTTACAGATCGCCACCAGTCAACCAAAAGAAAAGAAAATTTTACGAAATGTAACATTGTTAAAACGATGGGTAATTATAAATGCCTATAGTTTAAGTTAACGTGGAATTTAATTTAATTAACATAATTATGTACCATCAAAGAAGTTCATATCTAACCAGTTTCAAAACAAAATCCCGTGAACACAATGACCACATCTGTTACCGGCCCGGTGCTATACCCGCCGAGCGCTGCAAGCAAGAATAGTCCTTACGGTGCACGGTGGTTAGATATGAAATTCTTCGATGGTACAGGCTGTTGATTTACTCACTTGTATCAACCGTTAAGGAGAATCCGCAGTGGTGGCACGCGATATTCAACAAATCTCTTAAGGAAAACTTGTTATGGAACTAATCTAACTTAGAGAGATGTATTAAGAGCGTTTATCCTAAAAGTTGGCAACGTCGCAAATGGCTGTCAAAAATTTACCTGATTTGATTAATTTGGCAATACCTAACTAGCGAACTAGAATATTAATAATACATTGCAGTTATAACAATGAATTTGATGTTGTACCCGTTTTAGGTGTAAAAAAGGCATTTGGAAAGATTCTAAATACTTTTTTTACATCTAAACCTAAATATTAAGTGTTACGATATTAATTATTGCATTTCATAAAATCAATACTCTAGTTCGCTAGTTAGCCACATTTCTTATTTCCATACAGTAATATTGTAAAATTAATCCAAACAGCGAAATATTCGACATCTATTTGCGACGTTGCCCACTTACAGAATACACGCTCTTAATGATCATAATTCTTTAAGTACAGAACCAGTACAGAATCGGTTCTGTCGGTTCTGTATTCTGTTCTGTGTGTATTTGTTATGGTCGCGAATTATATTTTGATCAAGATACAACCAGACACTGACCTGCAAATTGCAAAAATCGTAAGAAAATTTGGTTTCGCAGGGTACCACTGAGGATCAACCTTAAGGTACTTCCCAGTTCCCACCATACTGAACAGCTTCTGCTTAGAAACCCATTAAAAACTCGTGAAAAACAAAATGTAATAGTAATGTAGAACCGCCCTCAACTAATTGAGGTGACTAAATCAATAGCCTGTATGTACTATCAAAGAAACTCATATCTAACCAGTTTGAAAACCAAATCCCGTGAACACGATCACATCAACATCTGTTACCGCCCCGGTTCTGAAGCGGCCGAGCGCTGCATGCAAGAATGGTCCTTACGGTGGTCAGTTATCGACTTTCCGCGATAGTACATACGGAAATTTTGAAATTGGCAAGGATATCAGCGAACAACAAAACATTCGTCTTGTCCAGTCTTGTTTCAAATTGGTCTTGTATAAAACAAGAATAATGACCAAGCTTCGGCGATACAAAAAAAACTTATATTTACCAAGCGATAATAGTTGTACAATTGAAAAACTAAGTAATATTTTTGGAATTCGTCTTGTTTCAGTAATCGCTGTTTCAGATTATAATGAAACCCCACTTAATTCTCATATTCTAAAGTTTAACTTTTTTTTCAACCAGTCTAATTTTCTTGAGATAGTTTTCTAGAATAAAATAATTTTAGTGTCTTTGTATCAAAAACAACCTTTTTTTTTAACAAAATCGGTGCTTTTTTTGTCTTTCATAATGCTATCACATTCTTTGGTATCTAACAGAGAATCATCTTTAGGCCGCCATTACACTTGTAAGTTGCTTCCGTAAAATGTATGTAAGTAACTTATGACTGCGTAAGGTGTAAGAAGAAATTACGATAAGCTTCTTACAAGAGAGTCTACATTTGCAAATTATTTAAGTTAATTACGTAAGCGACTTACGGGAAGAAAACTTACAAGTGTAATGGCGGCCTTACAGCATTACTTTCAATCAAACCCTATCGATTTCATTGTAAATGTTTTTATTTTTCAGATATATTTATATAGTGTTGTTAGGACTGATAATAAATTAAATATTTATATATTTATAGTGGCAACATTTATACAGGCAGCTGCGGTAAGAAATAAAGTGCAAATATTAATGAAAGATACCTTTGAAGGCCTTTGAGATGGTTTCGTCATATAACTTAACCATGATTTAACTTTCTTACACAAATATCATATCATACCTTAATTCTTTAACAAGCCCACATTACAGACCAAGCTTTGCTTTAGCGTACCACGAATATGAACCTTACGACTATTATGAATAGTTTCAATTTGCTTTATCCCGAGACCTACGAATTCTCTTACACTTAGAGGTTAACTATGTAAAGAAAACCAATTTAATGTCACAAAATAATTAGTTTGTATTAAAGAGATAGTATACTGCGTGTTATGTTTTGAGTAACATTTAGAATACTGAAATTTTGTTTACGATACTTGTAAAAAACAACCACTGTTCAGGTTTTTACAAATTATGTAGCTGCTCGGAGTCTTAAAAGATTTTATATCTTTGTAATTTAGCTGTCCACCATATTTCTACGCTACTTACGTCATATTTTATACACTAACATAATTGTTTATGAGATATTTGAAATGTTGTCAATTTTACACCCAGTTTGTCGAAAGCCTGGGCCCCTCTAATAATAACAACAAATTAAAAAAAACTTGGGTCAAAACTCACATAGCTGATATTTTAAGATTGGTTGGCCGAAATAACTATTTGTATTTTTTCAAGCGTGCGTCTATCATTGCAATTTGAACCTTATGTCAATGTTCATAAGAAAAAAATTCGAATGACTATTAGATAATTCGATCTCATGATTTGCAAGGGCCATTCATATTAGCTGCCTTGAGTTTCTGCAACAGATTCAATTGGCTTTCATATCGACACCGACTGTAGTCACATCATAGCCACATAGACTAAGAGTAAACATATTTTTTAAAGCGTATTACTATCTCTTTAATCAAGAATAACAACGGTATTGGATGTCAACATCAACCCAGAGGTTTCTGATCAATACGTACTTGCTTGCGTTATCAGTCGACGATGACGTCACATGCCCTCGAGTCGACATCCACTTCGGTTGTTTCCGCCGATCTCTCTTGTATAACGGACTCGGTCCGCTCTATACCCAGAGCGGCCGTTTCGTTCGATTTTGCACTGCAAAGTTATTTTTGTTCATAGCGAGTATAGAAGAGACGTGGGAAATATAAGCTGGAGATAGATTTCCCATGTATCTTCATACTACAGATGATCTTTAAAGATGCCATGCTATTCTGTAAACATCTCACCGTGAAAACTTGGGTGAAGTGAGCTGTCAATAGTGTCAATCCCTGTGGAATGACAGCTCACTCCACGCTCACTTCACCTAAGTTTTCACGGTGAGATGGTTACAGAATAGCACTGGTGTTGTTACTATAATCAAGGACGGATCCAGTTTAGGGGGGGGGGGCACAGGGACACGTACCCCCCCCCCCAAACGGTTTAAGTTAAATAAAATCGAATGGACTGGCCTGAATGTGTATCTATCAAGAAATTGCTTCAATGGTGAACGCTGAGGAAGTAGGCTACTTTATCTTCATTGAAAAAGAAATAATCCCAAAAACGGCCTAACTCAATTAAGATATGGTAGACACGGAGACACATCTTAACTGTCTGGCCCATGTGCCCCTCCCAGAAATAAATCCTGGATCCGACCTTGACTATAATAACGTAAGAAATGTTCGGTCAGAATGCATTGACTGCACGATTGTTCTGAATAAATTATATGGTATATGGAACGTTCGTTCGAGAGAAAAGCTATTATAATTTGTTTTTCGTGTTTGGATTCACGTACTCAACAATGTGTTCGTTTCGCAAAACAAATTCGTATAACGAATGCTCGCGGTGAGTATCGTTCTTTATTGTAACAAGAGCATGACATGTGTAATGTCGAAACGTCACATGTGTTATGTGCTGTCACTTACGCGTGTTCCCGGTGCGACAGGGGCGGCAGGGGCGCGGGCGGCGCGGGCGCGGGCGCGGGCGGCGGGTCTGCGCGCGCGCCGCCCAGCGGTAATGTCTGCGGCCGCCGCAGCCACGTGCAGCGCTCCTCCTGAACCAAAAATACACATTATGTAATTGACTAACTACAAAATTTTCAAACGACGCTTTAAAAATGTTTTTTAAGCCCCACTTTTGTGCTCGACAAAAGTAACGTAACATAGTTGTTGGAATTTATCACACATACTTAATGCCAGCAACATTTGTTTATTTGAAATAAAGACGCACAACATAACAGATTTAAATATTGGGTACCCACCTATGAAATTAATAAACGTATTTTCTTTCTTTTTTCTTTTCTTTTAAATTGGCGTTTTTTATCTCACAAATAGAGAACCTCGTCGCTTCTATGATTTAAAATATTCATCAATTGCTTGGTATTATATCGAATAATGACCTTCATAGACAACTACCAATAGTAAAAACCTTTATTACTTATAGTTTTCGAAACATAAAAAATACCTTAATAATGACTCCTCATTTTGTTAGCAGAAATGACCACTATTTGTTTTAACTTAGCAAAAACTTATTTTTGTCGACTTATCTAAGTGGCATATTACGTTATCTTAGTTTTAAAACATTAGTTGCATAAAAGTTTTAAAACATTAGTGTTCCTGGTTGTTATATAAAATTAAGAAAATGTTAGTATGAAAAATGCAACTTCTTTAAAATTCTCCATACAAAACACTGATTTCAGAGGTACCTAATAAAAAACCAGAAAAAATTACAAAACCAGAAACAACTAAATATAAAAATGCAATCAAGAAAAAAGTATTTACAATAATTTACATATCTATCTTTCATTCATCATCTTACAGAATCTTTAAAATTCCCGACACAGCGACACAAAAACATGTTGCCACACAAGTCTTAAAAGTAACAGCATGGATATTAAAGGCTGTTTGTCGTGTGTATAACAATGTTATTTCACTTACTTGAGGTGTGATGATAGCCGTAATGTCTGTCTGTGTTGCGACCGGCTCCGCGTGGCTTTTAGTAGACACGGCTTTCAGAACTTCCTGCATACAGCCTTGCAGTTCCGCTACCTAGCAACGGACGAAATATGTATCAGACCCGGCAGCAGAAACTAGTATGGTGGTAGTACTTCCCCCAAAAAACATCCTCCCAAAGAGCTATAGTATACTTGAATTCAGAATCATAGACAATTTACACACATTGCCATTTACTCAACTATCTACCTGTAGAGCTATGTAATTTAAGTTGATTTTTGAGTAACCAATTGTATTGAAAGGGTACTAAAAATGTTGATTACAATTTGCAATGAAATTAGAACTTTGTCACATATGACTTTCGAGTCTATATTATGAAAATTAGATATTTATACAAGATTCCGGATAATTTTACATTACACTTAGTACACACCTGTGCTTGTAAACTGAAACACGTCTCTGACAGTTGTCGCAGTGCGTCTGTGCTATCATCTGATTCCGATAGCCTATGCTTCTGGTTATCTAAAAATTAAGGCAAAAACTTAATTTGTATTTACAATTATAGAAGGTTCGAAGTGGTTCTTATAGAACTGCATTCACTAAACCGGCAATGCCGGTCATCGGCGAAGAAAAACGAAATGCGAGTAAACGAGCGCCGACAAAGTGGGTTCGGAACTTACCAGCAGCCTGTAAAGTGGATACTTTCTTCCACAATGCGTTGATAGCCTGCATCTGTAGTTGCTGTATCTTTCGTTCAGACTCTAAAGCGGCCTTCGTCGCCTCCATGTCGCACGTTAACCTCCTACGAAAAAGAAAAATCAACAATATTTAAGTTTATACATAAATATGGTGCTTGACATCAGATCGATTAAAAAACAGGATAAAGTCTTAATAACAAAGGCCAATTTTTTTTCGTCAGTATTAACTTTTTCCTGTAGAATAATGCGCACTAAAGCCGCAGCAGATCGCAATTCAATAAAAAAAAGTGAGGTGCGGCCCATCTACAGGGTAATTGCGTAACACATATAAAATGAAAATCGATCGCAATTCCTTTCATTTTGACAGTTGTCATGTTCATTGCGTTATTTACGTTGTTGAGCAGACATTGATGTATAGGCACAGTTGAATAAAGATGGGGTCACTCCGCATTTTAGATATGAAGCTACAAGTAGGTATGCGGCGGGCTCGACTTGTCGAATTCAGTGGGCTAACGTAGTCAGAAGATATAACGACTTACGCGATAGAAAGAGAGGCAACTTCTAGGTGAATATAACTGTAGTTAATTAGCGCTGTGCGACCAGAATTGCACTTTATTGTGTCGCAGCAAGAGTTGCTTTTTATTTAAATGATTTTGGGAAGTGACCCATCTGTACTTATTTGTGGTATAGGAAGATTTATGTAATGCGGTCCGGCCCGCCAATGAACAACAAACAATAGTACATTAAGGGGGATGCGCTAAGGTAGCCCGCGAGATTCAAATTATCTTTAGTTTTTTGCAATTTGCAGGTCAGTGTCAGTGTCAGATCATGATTCGCGACCGTAACAAATATGGCTTTACATAGTTATAATCATTACAATCAGCAATACAACTCCATAAGTTAGCATAATTGTCAAATGTCATGATTTCATGAAATAGTGATTCAATGGGATTACATGAGCTTAGAGAGTTGTATTGATCATTTTTATGATTATAATTCTATAAATAAACATTTGATACGGCCGCGAATCATATTTAGATCAACATAGAACATGATATTGACTTGCTAATTGCAAAAATCGTAAAAAAAAATGAATTTCGCGGGCTACCTTGACGCTTTCGCCTTCAACTCACTGTATATGTTGTCTGGCCCTCGCCGCTTGTATGGCGTGCAGTATCCGAAGGGTGTCCTTATTGAGGTTCCTACTTCTGTAACCCCTCCACATCTTCTGTATAGTCACGGCAGCCATAGATTCCACACTGATTTTCTTCTGCCGTCTCTGATTCGACGCTAACTTCATAATATCGGCACCGAGATTCTCCGAGTCACTCGTGATGCCGTTTAGCTTTTTCTCGTCGTTTTTCACTTCTATTTTTGATAAGCTGCCTTTCCGTTGTTCCATCCTCGTTTTTAGTTTGGGTGATGAAGTAGCGCTCTTTGGTAGTTTCGGGGAGCCTTTCATGTTTTTGGGGTGTCGTGGCTTATCTTCGTGAACGCTACTGTTACTGGACTGCGATGAAGTGTTCGAGACGCTGTGTATAGAGTTATTGGTCGGCTTTGGTATTGATCTTTGGATGTCGTATATAGGGTCTTGGTAGTCAGGACTCATTAACGATTCGGGGACGGGAACCATTTTCGATGCGGCTTCTAGTGAATGATTTACTGGCTTTGGTTGCGGTATCTCTGTGAAGGTTGAAGAGTTAATTTAGGTTATTAATTGGAAAGAATTAAACAAGCAATAGCTTAATTCGTACAGTACGCACCCGTTGACTGTCACACTGGTATGAGTAACAGACACAACGCTCTACAAAGCCGGAATTCATCAAAAACTTGATGAGTCTTAGTAACGGCCTACACTACTTTTCGCTAACACATACCTTGTACTCTTTCCCTCTCCTTTTCTCTGGCGCTGTCTCGTTTCTCCGTGGCATACATGAGTCCGGGCGAGTCGAAGCTCTGGCTCATAGCCGTTGGTATACCGGGGAGGTCACCACACAGTGATGACGTCATTTGATGGGATGGCGACGAAGACTTGGTTAGTGCTGCGTGGTAGCTCGAAGTGAGGCGGTCGGGTGACCGGCCCATGTGGCGGGGCGTTGATATACGCGCTGCAAGTTATTATGGCGATAAAGTATATGTAGATAAGTGGCCATTGCTAAGTATTGATGGCCACCAAAACCTAATATCTTCTTATACTTAACTCCAAGCGTTGTTTATGGGTGTAAGAATTTCTTGTTTGTTTACCAAAGAAGTAAGGAAATCATTTCTTGTTTGGTAAACAAATAAGATACAAAAATCTCGAGTTATCGCATCAATTATGCAATATATGCGAGAACAGGGACGATAACAAAAAATTTTTTTTAGTCCGTCATGGAATTTATTAAAAAATATTGGATGCGTATTTTTTCTCTATCTAAAGATAACGGCGATACATTGAGTTGAAATGTGCCATGACCTCACGAGTGTGTAGATTTTATACATACTTGTGACGTAGCGACCCCCACTCCCCGACTTAAAATGCGTTAGATCTAAGTAATTTTTTATTAAGAGCGTTTATTCTGAAAGTTGGCAATGTCGTAAATAGCTGTCAAATATTTATCTGTTTTGATTAATTTGGAAATAATACTCTATGGAAATAAGAAATGTGGCTAACTAAGTAAAAAAAAGCATTTGGAAAGTTTCCAAATGCTTTTTTTACGCCTAAAACGGGTACAACATCAAATTCAATGTTACAGTTGCATAACATAATCAATATTCTAGTAACTTAGTTAGCCACATTTCTTATTTCCATACAGTATTATTTCCAAATTAATCAAAACAGGTAAATATTTGACAGCTATTTACGACGTTGCCAACTTTCAGAATAAACGCTCTTAATATGATAAAGGAAAAAATACGTGTCTTATTTTTATTTTTTTAAGAAATCTAATGACGGACTACCGTCAGTCAGATAGACTGACGGACTAATTACAATTTCTTTTTTTTTACCCAGCCATCATCCCTATTGATTTACAGACGATTCATGCATACAGAGCAAAAGAGAAGCTTTACTTCGGCGTTGATTTGACATTTGCAGAAATAATTAGAATACGACTATTGTAGAATAGGATAACTTAGGGCTCTCCCGCACTAGACGACCACGATTCCAGCCAGTCGTAGTTCGTGGCCTGCGGCTAGTTGGCCGTTGCGACCAAATGCGCGATCCGTATCAGTTTCTATAGTTTACCTGGTCGCTGCGACCACTGGTCGTGGCCGTCTAGTGCGCGAGATTCCATAACACCAAGCCTGTATTCTCCCAATGGTTATCTCAGGATTTACTGATCCGATTACAAAAGTTCTGTCGCTGTTAGAAAACTATACTGTTCCCGACTGACAACGGATATTTTTATGCCAGAAAAATGTATGTTTCCTGTAGCAAACTCTATGCGAGTGAAACCGCGGGGAGCAACTAGTACTGAATAAACTACATTACTTCCATGTTCAAAACACGGTCAAATGACAGTACTGTAGACACTTTGTTTGTCTATGGTACCAGGTATTAAGAAATAGTCTTATTTGCAGCAGAACTTTGATAATTATATTAGTTTAAGAAATTCATTCGTACATTTTATATTTTATACCGACCGCTTGACAGACCCGATCTGTCAAGCGGTCGGTATAAAATATAAAATGGCGACTGTCTCTCTTTTTTCTATTCTAATTATAAATTAAATGTCTGTCTCGCATTCATGCCATCTACTTGAACACACTGAGGTTTTATTCTAAACCACATAGAGTTGGCAGACAGGATTGGTCCACACTAGCTCAAGACAGAAAGAAGTGAAAGAAAGTGGCCTTTGCCGTGCAGTGGGACAAAATAGGCTAAAATAAAATAAAGAATAGAGTAAAGCCTAGTACATTATAAATAGTAGATACCCTATTCTTCATTACTAGCTACAAAGTACTTACATTGCATTCTCGGTGACTGCAACTTGGGCTTCAATGGACTGTGATTTTGGTCTTTCAGTTGCTGCTGATGATGTTGAGCCTGCATTATAATAATTTTGTGTGAGAACACGCCTTTGCCTGGTAACAGGTTGATTCAGAACTAATAATAATTAGTATCATGCCACACTTAGTTAAACTACTTTGATTAATTGTGTCTATGAAATACGGTCAGAACCTGCAAATTTTAAGATTCTTTGGTACACAAAACAACAAATTATCGACGTATCTCGTATCGTAACAAAGTATCACAAGTCGTAAAGGATATTAAAATGCAGCCTAACTATTGACTACATCCCTATTTTAAACTCGACCTTACCTTACTAAGTATAAGACGCAGTTTCCTCTGATCCTCGGTCTCCAGCGCATCAGCTGTTAGGGGGCAGGTAGACGCCAAGTACTCGCACAGCTCTTGATGCTGCCCCGCGTGATAATGCCGACCTTTACCTTGACTGTACAGCCACTCCGCTTTCAAACTGAAAGGGAGAATTTTGTTTATAGAGGCTAATAAACAAGAAAAAAAATTGAGAATTTATCTATTGACACTTCAGAAAGTGAATGGGGCAAGACTTGATTTATATTTGGATACTACGATGTCTATAGACCTTAGAGGCCATCTAAGGTCGCAAATCCAGAGCGGCGGTAGAGGGGCGTGCAGCGAAGTGTTTAATAGATTTCTTATTTTCACTTATATTTCAGACGAATACTATTTTTTGCAAGGATACCCTTGCAAAAAATCAGTATTCGTCTGAAATTTAGTTTAGTTATTTCCCTCCAGTACTTCTATGAACCAACTATACTTAACGATATGGTTCAAATAATCATACCTTGGAGGGACCACTTTAGTCTAATGAAATAATTTTGACAAATACAACCTTAGTTTTTGTTTACACTAAACCTCTTAAGGGGTCATCGTACTCATTATTATGAACAACTTTCACTATGGGAACAACGCTGAAAACGCGGGAAAAAAATCAGCTGTTCCCTACATTAATGTTCGGCTAACTCGTCGAAATGTAGGGAACAGCTGATTTTTTTTTCGCGATTTAGTCTCCGTCCTATAGTGAAAGTTATCATATATATCACATCATAATGATGAGTACAATGACCCCTTAAGAGGTTTAGGGTAAACAAAAACTAAGGTTGTATAATAACTGACACACTTTTTTCTCATAAATGGATTAGATCTTACCTTTCTATAGCACTGACGACAAAGCCGTCAATAGACTTGACGCTCATTATCCAGTTGAGTACGAACGGACGGTAATCAAATCCTCTGTTGTGATGGGTTAAGGAATAATTTTCAAATATTTATTTCATTAACACAACTCAATTTCACATTTTGGATATGATTTTAAAGCACTATGAACATAATATGTATGTGGAATGTCATATTTTATCATTGATAACATATTAAGTTGTGTAAAGTAGAACGACGCTGAACTAGCGTATAGAAATGAAAAACAACCAGGTCCTTTCGTTAAGTGCGTAAAATAAAACAATCAGGTAAGGTTCAACTTTTCGACACAACGACGTGAAGGGTGGGCGTTTTTGGGGACTGTCTTATGTAATTATGACGTTCGAAAAGTGCTGATTCTCAGCCTAGTTTGAATAAATGACTTTTGAATTTTGAGTTTCGTGGCTTGTGGGTCCATTTGTCGGCCGCAATCAAGTAATTGGCGCCGATCTAAGGGATCTACGACTCCGGCCTGTCGTGGCCGTCTTGTCGTATTGTATGGTGTGCGGCTAGTTGGCCGTTGCGACCAAGTGCGCGATTCGTATCGGTTTCTATAGTTGACCTGGTCACGGTCGTGACCGTTGCGTCTAGTGCGCGAGATCCCTATGCACGATCGACGTAAATAATTAGTAAGTCATTGCAATGTAACACATATTTTGGTAAGGTAAGGTTGTATACCCTGCCTATTAGAATGATTGGCAAGAGTTTGATCAAACTCACGGAAAACATTCTACTTTATAACAATGAAATAAGAGTTACATTGCAATGACTTACTAATTATTTTAAGTAATTTTTTGATCTCGAATGTTGTACCCAACGGCGCTAACCGGTAAGTAGGCCAGACCAATTCAAGCCGGAATTTGTCGGTACATGTACTGGTTCGGCTAAAGATACGAAGACTGGTTGTTGACCAGCAGACTACAGGTGAAAAAAGGATACAATTTGTCCTTCCCAGCCATCGCGACGCACGGGTTACCCTGTATAGAGAAGCTCTCCAGTTTGTTCAGGTGCACCAGGTGACAGATCTCATTCAGATCTTGGATACTGTTGTGAGCTAGCCCTACGTGTTCCATGTGTGTTGGAAGGTAGCGGTCACACTGCCTCAGATCTGATATTCTGTTCCTTTCTAGATTTAAGTGCTGAAACAGACAGATGTTTTGAAGATTTATTATGCCACTTTGGGCGATTCATTATCGTACTGTTTTTTTTTTTATGATTTTGATTTGACATAAACACAACAGCCACTTTCTAGGCTTTTTCATAAAAGCCAAATGACAATAGCTTTCTATTTATCAATTTCTCTTATGCCACACAGCTCCTTATTATGCATTTAATCGAATGAAACTTGTATATTTGAATCACTTTCATGCATCAGTTTTTAAAAGAGAACCAAGAAGGAAAAAAGAACAACTCACATCAATCATAATAGAATAATCAGAGTACAGTGCGTTCATGCTCACTGAATTTTGCAGTCTTTGTTTCAATACTAATAGAGTTCAAAATGGTGACTCACAGAACAGTACTACCAATCACATGACTGCAAAATTCAGTGCTACCAATCGCTTCACGGGTCAAGTTATAACTAATGTAATGTAAGTATGTTGCCACAAAATACTGACCTTCAAATTCTTCAAATAAGATATATCGGCTATGAAGGATATCTGGTTGTTGGACAAGTCTAGCTGTTCCAAGTGTATGTTGTGATTCAAATGTTCTATTGATTTTATGTTGTTACCTGCAAAAGAGATCACAGGCTTAGGGAGCGTTCAAGTATTACGTAACGAATTTGGGGGTCTTGTAAAACATTACGATGCGTTACAGGTTTTGAACTACGGGTTACCTAACATTTTTTTTTTTAACCCTTCAGAACGGTCGCGTAGCGAGATTCTCTCACTCATTTATAAAACGCTTTTTTTCTCAAAATTTCAAATGGAATGACCACTTGAATTTTTTTTTACCTTCACAAAATTGCTTAAAATCTACTTATTTTATTTTTGGCTGATTTTATTTCAAATGTTTTCGTTTTAGTTCGATCGTATTCTTAAATACGATTAGTAGTAAAGTAGGGAAACAAAAATACGGGTTTATTTTTGTTTCATTGGTCGACGCAAAAGAGGCGTTAACCAGATATGGTCATCGTGTTCACGGGATTTTGTTTTCAAACTGCTTAGATGTGAGTTTCGTTGATAGTACATTTCACCAGTTCTACTGTTCGACTGTTATCCCAGTCTTATGTAATAAGATAAGAAAAAATTTGAATGTCAATGTTTGGGATGGTTTCATAGGAAATATTATGATTTTTTCCTTGAGGATATTCTCGAATTCAGAATTTGAGCCTCGTTAATGGTAATGGGATCTGAGGACTGAGAATTTCCTGAAGGAAAAAAATCATAATATTCCTTATCAACCCTCCCAAATAAATTGACATTCAAGTCTTTCTCACTTATCTTATTACATAAGGGTTTGAATTCATTTATATCTAAATATTACAAATCACTTGTACAGAAATAAATAGGTACTAATAATTACTTGATTTATACATTTTTTACATAAGACTGGGATAACAGTCTAACAGAACTGGTGAAATGTATTCTCTATCAAACTCAAAGCATTTATTTGAATTAAACCATTTACAGGCACTTTTGAATTGTCAAGGAATTGGTCAGTCAAACCATCATAATATTCCCATATCAAACCGTCCCAAACATATTGACATTAAAAATCTTTAATCTAATTCAGCAAATCACAATTGATAACTAAGAATTTAATTACAACCAGTAATTTCTTAAAATGATTCTAAATACAGCTATAACGCATTCTATATTCACTTTCCATGTTAGTGAAACTAGTCATACTCAATTAATGTAGCATAGATATCTCAATGATGAGTTATTTTATGCCATTAACTTGAAAGATGGCAGCTACAATGCCATTTTATGTTCGATCATTCATTAGTAAACACTATTAACTAACTACTTTGTCGCTGGCAGAATAGTCAACATCAGAAGGCCAATTCTCGAATTTAAAAATGTTCACATTCAAGTCGCAATCTGTCAAACTTGTCAAAAATGTTGGTCAATTGATTGTATTTTTGACAGATTGCAAATGAGATTAGAATTCGAATGTTTTTAAAAATTACGGGAATTGCCCCTTTAGGTGCTTGGTTGGCCACACACAGAGGTGTGTGGCCGACAAGGTGATATTGTGGTAACTGATCAGAGGATCAGTTACCAAAATATCTCAGTGATGAGTTAATTTAAGATATAAAATTGATGGACAGTAACTACTAGTTATAATAAATGCCATTTTATACTCTATCATTGATTAGTAAACAGAATTAACTGACTACTTTGTTACTGGCGCTATAGTCAACATCAGCTCAGTTACCAAAAAGGAAAAAACTAACTGTGAACAAAAAAAGAACAAGTAAACATGTTGAAATCTCTATTATCTGTTAATGTTCCATACAATGTTTGACATGCAGCAGAGATTTCAACATGTTTTGTTGTGAATGGTTCACAAGTCCAAACGCACAGTAACTCCAACACAGCAAATTGGTTGGTAGTTGGTGAGACTTTAATTTTAAGCATGCTCAGTGCAATTGGAAATAATTGGAATTATTATTTAGAAAAAAATGTGTTAGAGCAAAATTATTGAATTATTTTTAATCTTTCTAATACCAATTTTTTTTGTATTATTTCAATTGACTGTTAGGACAATGTTTGGAATTGAGCCCATTAGTCCAAAACCTATTTAAAATACATAAGTTTAAAAGATCCGTTTCAAAACAAATATTCCACAACCTTCAAACTAATATGCTGCATAACAACCTATATTTGTAGTACTTAAATCAAAAAAGCATTTGCAGACTGCTACTTCTTTACCATACTGACTTACCTGCTAGTTTTAAAACTTTAAGATATATCAGTTCTTTTAGCCCTTCTATTTGTAGTATGCCATTGTTGCTCAACGCCAGTATTCGGAGGTTCGTCAATCTGGACACACCGTGCATGCGTAGCAGGAAGTTGTTGCATATCGACAACTATTCACAAACAGAATTTGTATGGTTATCTATGATGTTACCACTATAATTTGTGGACAAATACAGTCATGCACATTACTAATAGTAGTGATGTTTCATTTTTGTATGTTTTCTGTTGTATACATGCGTAAATTTAATGCTTCTAGTGAAATAAGATCTTTAATACAATTTAATTTATGGCTAGTATAATGTTATTTGAGATAAAGAGATGCAATGGAAAAAATATGAAAAATTACTAGTTGATTAAATATTCTAACAAAGTAGGTACGCATCTTCACGAAGTAAATAAGAGATCTTACATTTTCGACGCGGTTGTATGTGTCGATGTTATCGAGCCGTTGCAGTTCATTTTGGTCTAGAATTAAATTAATAATCGTTTTGGATTCCTCGGCGGGCGCTTTCTCTATTTTCTTCAACCCACGCCTCGAAAGGTCCACAGTTTCTTTTTTTGCCTCATCTGTAAACAAACACCACGATATCATTATGTTAGTCCACGTGGTTTTTATTCATCTTGAAATATCTAACTTACCCATTCTTGAATTAACACCACATCATATTTATTTATCAAAAGAATTCATAAGTAATTTTCCCAACAAAATCAACATTCGTAAATTGACGTTCAAAACCTATTTCAATTAAATATTTTATGATGCCGGACGTTATTCATTTTTTTTATTTGTCGCCTTACAAATTTTCTTTCTTGTAAAAAATCATTGTAAATTCAATTCTTAACTATTCTTAAGCAATAAACGACATTATTAAACACGCCACGCCCTAAATAATCTGCCATCTTTTTTATGAGAAAACGAAATTATTAGTTTTCGAACACGACTGAACAAACGATCATGGCGGACGGACATAGTTGACGTAATAGTGTAGGAGTGACTGAGTACGTTTGTTGATTTATTCTAGACGATTCATTTTAGTCGATTATTAATATGTACCGTTTGATCAATTTCAACCTGGTAAAAATAGTGACAAATTCGAATGGCTTTGCTTAGCTTGTGTGGGTGGTGTGGGTTATCAAACATTCGTTCTGCTGATAGGTGGATAGTTCATACGTTGTGGGTTTGTAGAGGTTTACAGCTTGCAGCAAGTGTCAAGTTTGAGAATCTGGCATTCATCATCATCATCATTGGCAGCCTTGTTGCCTTGTTCCACTCACTGCTGAGTATGGACCTCCTGCCTTTTGTACTATGCTTCCCTGGTCTGTGCGAGTGTCGAATCTCAACCAGGTCTTAATCGCGATCTTCTAAATATCAACCACTCATCGGTCTGCCAACACTCCTACCTTCTCTCGGCAACCGTTCAGTGGCTCTACTAATTCGGCATTATATTACACTAGCACCACGCCCGCGACTTCGTCCGCGTGGACTTTTCTCCTAAAGTTATACACCTTTAAAATTTTCGAAAATGTATGATAACGATCTTTCTAATAAAAATGTCACATTCGCGGTATTGGATACCGAGCGACGACATGATTATTTGCTTTGTAACTTTTAACAGTTTAAAAGTAAATTCCAAAAATGACGATAACTTTTTTAATTTATATAAAACAAAGCCTATATTCTCAAATATTCCATAAATTATCTGCTCCAAATTAATCTCTGTCTACCTGTAAAAATCAACATAAAAATCCGTAGAGTAGTTCCGGAGATGTGCGCGAACAAGCAAACAGACAGACAGAAAAGAATTCCTAAAATCAATGGTTTATATTCTATTACTCTTCTTTTGTGACTCCCTTTCTATTTTATTGTGTTCTTGAATGTATGCACTCACCGGATTCTACTGTTTAATAAAAGTATAGATTATTGTTGAGGCAGTTAAAAAATAATACAAAAATAAACTCAAAATTTTATTTATTTTGCCCTTATTTTCGTAATATTGATGTTTATTTTGTTCATAACAAATGTAAAAAGAAGTATCTAACAAGAGAGTAAACTACCGTTATTTTACTAACAAAACAATAATTAATTAATTAGCACAGCACTACTTCGCGGTGGCGGCGGGTTTTGTTGAGGTTAGTGAAATAATTCCGAAAAAAGTGTTTTTGTGTTTATTTTTAGATAAATCAATCGATTAAAATACTTTGATACAACCATGAACAAGTGTTACATAATTATATTGTGTTAAAAGCTTATTGTTCATTCAATTCTAGCGTTAATTATAAGGACGCGTTAGTTGACACTTTGTGGGTAAAGTTTGTTTCGTGTGATAAAGTTATCAACACAAATATTTCTAATTAGAACTAAGTTTTTATAACGTTAATTGTATGAAGTGTTAATATTGATCAACCCTTTTAGAATTTCAATGTTTATTGAGCACATTATAGCTTTCTATTTATAGACAATTCACATGTAACCTCTTTCGTTTTAGGCGGGAGAATGGTGTTGGCAAAGGGCCTGAGGCCTCTTCAGGTGGCTTCCGTGATATTGTTCGTGAGAATTCTGTCTGTATTCCTGGTGCAGACGTGGTATGTGCCTGATGAGTATTGGCAGACCTTGGAAGTGGCTCACAAGCAAGTGTTTGGGTATGGAGCCCTGACTTGGGAATGGCAGAAAGGCATCAGGAGCTATTTGTACCCAAGTGTAGTGGCTGCACTGTACACTCTGCTTAAGTTCACCGGTCTGGACTACCCTGAAGCTCTGGTAAGCATATAGTTGTAAATGAAGTATAATGAACTCCGCTAGACTGAAATCACTTACCATGACCGAGCAAAAGATTTAGATTGGTTGATATCTTGTTACTAAATACAAAAAAAAATCATTTACCAAAAGCTATAAGTACTAGTGAGTAGTGACTCAGCACAATATTTTTTTTTTTAAACTCATTGTCTTTTTTGTAGTGTTGGAATCACAATGATTTAAATGCTCCATAAAAGTACAATAAATATGTTCAAAGTAATAAAAAGTCATAGGTTTTTATCTCAAAGCACAGTTCAGACTTCATGATAGATAAGCAGTCATTATACAGAACATTCTAATTGTGTGTAGTGTTACAATACTAGTTTGTAACATGAGTAGCTGTTATTTAATATCTGTAATGGAGCTGTTTCTTTGTAAAACTTATATACCTAATTATCTCCTATGTAGCTATAAAATTATATTTATAAACAAAGTTGCAGAATGGCTTTTAGATGCCTGATATGCATCCATGACATAACTACACTACTATGATGCCTGGACTAATAAAATAATTTCGAGCACAGCTTCGTTACCTCCCATTCTCATCTAGTTTAAAAAAAATAGATTTATGTGTATAAGTGTTTGTACAAACCTACTTACATTGACACTATTCTTAGTTATAACATAATAATCTATCTTGTAAAATATTAAGTTGAATCAAATAACTTATTAGTATATTAGGCTAGATTGTTTTAGATTACTAAGAACGTCAGTTCTTATTATATATATCTCAAAAGACCATTTCAGACACTGATCCACATGGTCCTCATATGACTTGACCAAGATTATGTCTGGACTTTAAAAGAGACTACGACCTCTGAGTTTGTTTCGGCCTTTCTTCTCAGAGTAGTCACATAGGAAACACCGACCTCATCTAGCTTATTTTTAATAATTTTTTTTATATGACGTGTAAAAGTGTTTCCGATATCCTATTTACAGAATAAACAATTTCATTTCATTTCATTTCATTGATACAGAAACAAAAAAGAAAAAAAAACCTACTTTTGTCCCAGAGCTAATAAGTCCACAAATCACACCATTATGGCAAATAATATGACAATAGTGGGTAATAAAAATTTACTTTACAACTTCATCGTTAAATAAAAAAATATTTAATTTATTTCCAATGAATAATGGACATAAATATTGTAAAGCACAATTTATTTATTTATAGATTCTCCTGCCTCGCATCCTGCAAGCTATAGTCAGTACTGCAGCGGACTACAGTTTCTACAAATGGACAGGCAATCGTAAATGGGCCTTATTCCTGATCCTCACATCATGGTTCTGGTTCTACACGTCCGGTAGAACCTTGCTGCAGACCTTGGAGACTGCGCTGGTTGCAATTGCCTTGTCCTTATTCCCATTCAAGGGAGGAATTCTGGGATATTATGAAAAAGGTAATGTTGCTTGAGTTTGTTTCGGCATTTCTTCTTAGGGGATGGCTAGGAAATACCGACGCCATCTAGTTCTAAAATAATTATAAAAAAATTTACTTGTAAAAGTGTCATAAAAGATCTACTTACAGTCTAAATAACCATCATTTTATTTCAATGTTTGATTGTTTCCCTAATGAAAACAGATAAATGTAGAAAATCATTCCGTTAAAATTTTTTGAATCACTTTTTAGTCCCTTTTGTAATATTACGTATTAGCTACATTTTTATGTTGGAGCATAAATAAACATTATAATGGACACTGTCATTGTTCCATAGTGCCTAACAGGAAAAGAATCTTATGGTGGACATCAATAATTGGCCTCAGATTCATCCTAGATAGTTGTTATCCTGTTGCTGTACAAATACAATAATATTTATTATGTATCCTCCAATGACCTTAGCTAGTAAAGTCACATACACAACTTCACAGATTACTAAATCGAATTTAATAGGTCAATCATAATTTTTCCTTAAGGCATTAACAATGGCATGACAAACAAATCCCATAAATTTTTGGGGCATTTTATTAAAGCTGACATTTTTTTTTAAATATTCGTCGAATTATTTAAAGAACGTTACTGCTCACCTCAAATTATTTTAAAAAGTATTTGAGGTGTGCAGGTCCAAATAAATGCATGCCCAGAGTAGGAATAATAGGTAATACGGGCTGGTATCCGCAACTCCACGTCAAAGCGCGTATTTTTCGTACGGCAGAGAAGGAATACTAACAACCGAGTTCTGGAACAAAAATCACCTCACAAATTGCCAAACGCATGTGTCGGGACTACAGGTAGCAGTAATGCTAGTGGTGCAAAATGCATTGTTCCCCGCGCATAGAATTTAACGTTCAATCGTTTTCCCAGCGCCGCCGTGGCAATAACTTGTGTACCGTGTAACTAAAGTAAGAAGCGTCATTGTGCTTAAAAATATTCATGGTCATCTGAATAGACTTTATCTTGTGTACCCGAATTTCATTTACTCTCCTTCTCCAACCACGATACTCATAAGGTCCCAACAGCATGTTAATTCTGTGACATTTGGTCACAGAATCATCAGCATCTTATCAGATCACTTGACACAAATTTTGACACGGCGTTGATTTTCGTTCCAGAAACCGGGTGTAAGCATGTCTTCTCTGGGCACGCATCTTCATGGACCTCTCTGAACACATCAAATACTTTTTAAAAGAATTTGAAATGTGCTTGGTAAATGGATGCAAAAATGTAACTAAATTTTCTCCTTGTTACAGAAAGTCCGCAGTGGATATGGCTGGCAGTGCTCTGCGTGTTTCTGCGACCCTCGTCCGCACCGCTGTGGGTTGTGCTTGGGGCTTACAACTTGCTCACTACCAACCAAGGACGGCTGAAGCTTGTTGTACGCACATACGTGCCTATTGCGTAAGTTTCTGTATTTCTGGGTTCTGGTATGGGTGCTGATGTTCAGAGGCGGCGTAAGGCGTGGGCGACGTGGGACACCGCCTATGCCGTCGAAATGCACCTCGCCCACTTCAAATTTAGATCTTGCCCCGCCACTACTGATGTTACAGGCACAAGAGATGTCTGTTATCAGGTTATCACTGGGATGACCAAATAGGCGCTACGCTATAATAGTTAAACTGACACATTAGTTGTCACTAATAGCCACTATTCATGCTATTTAGCAGCTAGTAAGTTAACACCGCTGTCAAATGTATGAGAGGTGGCCAAAGCTGACCACTAGTGTAACCATATTTGCAAAGCATCGATTGGCCTACAGCCCACGTATTTGGCAGCTAATAAACATAAAACTCAATTCTGAAATCAATTCCCAATGCCCCTTGGTTCATCACCAATGCAGAAATTCACGAGTAATTAAAAGTAAACATAGTGAAGGACAATATACATCGAAATGAGTTGGCCACAGATCTGCTTCAACAAAATATCACAAACCACCTCAAAAGGCACCACATCTTCGAGCCAAAAAGCCTGATTGCAGATACATTTAAATAAACATAAAACATGTGTCTATATGTAAAACAAATGCGTGTTGTTTCAGTCTGATCGCCGGTGGCGCCCTCATAGCGTTAGACTCGTACCACTACGGCAGCCTCGTTGTCACGCCCTGGGAGTTCTTTAGGTTCAACGTCCTGCATGACATCGCCTCTTTCTATGGACAACACCCATGGTATGTATTGAATTGATACTTCTGCATTGTCACTGCATGCTTATTTAATTTCATCTATTGTCAAGTGATTTTATTGGCTATTGATAACTTTTACATAAACTCGCGCCTTCTTCCCACGGGGGTAGATAGAAACTACAGAACGCTACCTGCTACGATCCCTACATACTTTTATTTTTGTCAACAAATCACAACAGCAATCAACTAATATGTACAGTGGAATCCGTTTATATTGACATCGAAGGGAATGGACAAAAACACGTCATACTAAGCGGATGTCATACAAAGCATTTTTGTGAAAAAAACCTCTTTTATTTTTTTGGTAAATACTTATTTTAATAGGGAAACATAGCATATTAAATCAAAATATAAATTGCACATAATACATGTATGTATGTATGTATATTTTTCATTTTTTACTTAAGAAATCTGTCAAAAACTGACAAAATTGATTAAATATGTGTCATAATAAGCGAGATGTCACTGTAAGCGAAGTCATGAAGTCATTATAACTGACTTTATTACAAAGAATTTTATATGAAAACCAAACTTTGTTGTGTAAATTTGGCACAGTTAAAGTTTATTTGGAGAGGGAGTGCAGAAAGCTAATATTTTTATATAATATACATTAGAAATAAATTTAATTAATAAAAAAACATTACACACAATACGGCTACCTTAGAATCATGACATTTAAATGAATTATGATCGAATTTCGATCTCTGGGCGACTAAAAATAATTTCTTTGTGATATTAAATAATTATAAGTACTAGTGGTAGGTACTTATAATTATTTAATATCACAAAGAAATTATTTTTAGATTTGGATAATTATGTTGTGAACTGCCACATTACAAGCGTGTTCCATAAATGTTACATGAAACATACTTTTGACTTGAAATACATGAGCAATACAAGAAAATAAAATGGTTATCTTTTAGATGGGTATTTTTTTATTTTTTTACCGTTCATTGGTCCTGCACTTGACCTCGATCTCACCTGGTGGAAAGCGATGATTGATGATTTCAAGTTACAACTAAAAACTATTTTCACGCAGGTACTGGTACCTGACGCAAGGAATTCCAGCGGTATTAGGCATTAACCTGCTGCCCGTACTTTGGGCAATCTACAACATACTGCGACGACCGAAGGAGAACAAAATAGGAGGCCTGCTCCTTACTGCCGCTACTGTACACGTCGCTTTATACAGGTATGTGACTTAGATGTAAGGAAATAAGGTTCAGAATCGAGACTTACAAATCCGAAGCACGAGCCAGGGGTAGAACAGTGACGGGGTCCGGAAGGGCCAATGCCTGCCAGGGTTGCGAGTTTGTCCGAAAGGGATATCGCGACCCCGGCACACAGGCAACGGAAGGAACACGGGTGGGTTTTAGTCAGTAAAAGTCTGACACGCCCTCCCGCTCCGCCCAGAGCGGGAGAAGTTATTTGATAATATACCACACTTAAAAAAAAAAAAGGGGTAGAAGTCCAGCAGTCCCTTTTTTCAATGTTTCAAACACAGAATAATCTTATTGTTTAATCTATCTTCACTCCAAGACTTGTGTAATCAGATTTTTCAATTGTTAGATTACTTTTTTGTGTGGATTTAATATGGGTGTTTGACAATTTTCGTATCTACCAGTCTTACTAATGGGTATCGTATTACCCAATAAGGGCCTGCGTAAACTGGCAGACGGGACGGCAAAGTATTTTACATTTATCAATAGAATTTAATAATTATCTAATGGAAATAAGATATATATTGCAATGCTCGCTGCTCCAAAGAAAACTGCGCTGTGATGGTCCAAGCTCGATCACCGAGTGTTGAAATATATATCTTATTGCGATTCTATAAGTATCAAATTCAATTGATAAATTTAAAAATCTAACCCCTGCCGTCTGCCAGTGTGTGGCGCAGGCCATAACTGAGTTGTGGAGGTGAGACAGGCAGTCGCTCCAGATAAAACACTGGTATTCAGCTGCATCGGGTTAGACTGGAAGCCGACCCCAACTAATGTAGTTGGGTAAAGGCTAGGCAAATTATGATATAGAACCGCCAGATTTATTCTTCAGATGAAAGTTATCTGAACATGGAAAAATCGGCCCTAAATGTGTTTCGTACGAACGTTGTATGTTGAAGTAAAATAAAATATGATTGTTTCAGCTTCATTCCACACAAGGAGTTCCGTTTCGTGTTACCTCTGTTGCCGATCTTCATGTATTTGGCACAAGACGTCATAGTACCGTGGAGCAGGAAGGCTAAAAAGTAAGTTTTTTAAAACTTCAACTCATACTTGTAATTTCTCCTATATGTACTTAATATATCTGAGGGACAATTACTGTGTGGCGGCATCTACACCGCCACATGCGAACTACGCATCAAAGACTTGACGTCACACAGCATCCTGACGTCACTCAAATCCTGCATCGCGCAACTAGAGTTTACCGCGCGGTGGATATATACAGGGTGTAAAAAGACACATCACAAAGCCGTATACTACGCATACTGTACGTATAGCTAAGTAGCTTTGCGCAAAAATTATTGCTGGGAACCGTAATTTTTTTTTTTTTAATAAAAAAAAACAAGTTTTTATTGCGCGCAATGTAACGCGAACCTACGCTTGAATTAACGGATTCAGTGTTAGTTAAGCTCCGCCCCTACGCTACGTAGGTAGGTACTTGTTGTTCATTGCGTTTTTGTAACTTCAAATGCGTAATCTGTTAAGATAAATCTAAAATTCAGGTAATGTTTGTTTGGAAAAAAGTTTCGTATTATCGCATAGAATTCATATTCGTGAAAAAGTAAAAAAAAAAATGCGACTTTGACCTTCAATATCTCCAGAACCAGTGGATTCCCAGATATGGTCTAGTGGAAAAAAATGATGCAAATAATGGGTAGAATATGTGGCTTTCGGCTTCGGAAAGTGTCTTTTTACACCCGATATACAAGCTCACGACTTCAACCTCTGGGCAATTGCCCGCCAGACATGACACCCGTCTAGTCGGAGGATCCTCCCTTTTCTATGGGAGATGAGTGAACTTTACACCCTGTTCCTCATACCCCTAAACCTGTAATTTTTAAGAACGTTCGTATTCGCATCTCATTCGCAAACTGTCAAAAATACTATCAGTTTACCAACATTTTTGACAAGTTTGACAGATTGCGACTTGAATGTGAACGTTTTTTTTAATTACGAGAATTGGCTTTCTGGTCACACGACCAGATATAAATGAACGTAAACTAAACAAAAGGAGTATGTAAGGATTGTAGCAGGTCGTGTTCAAATATCCTTTCTTTGGTATTGTTCGTTGAGTTGAGCTCCTTCAGTTTTGAGTTGAGCTCCACGATTACTGACAAATGCTTGCACTGACTGGACAGGTCCACTCAAATCTGTGTGGTTCTTTCCTCAAAAGACCATTTCAGACACTAATCCACATGGTCCTCATATGACTTGACCAAGATTATGTCTGGACTTTAAAAGAGACTACGACCTCTGAGTTTGTTTCGGCCTTTCTTCTCAGAGTAGTCAGATAGGAAACACCGACCTCATCTAGCTTATATTTTCTATATGACGAGTAAAAGTGATTCCGATATCCTATTTACAGAATAAACAATTTCATTTCATTTCATTTTTGTTCTTTAGTTTCTACCTACCTCTATGGTAAAAAGGCGTTAGTTTATGTACGTATTAACTATTTTTTCTTCCACCAGAATGCACCTGTACTTGCTAGCCAGTGCGATCGTCCTGGGTAACGCGGTCCCGGCGGCGTACTTCGGCGTGCGGCACCAGGCGGGCGCGCTGCGCGTGATGCCGCTGCTCCGGGACGCCGCCAACAACAGGAGCGCTATCACTTTCCTTATGCCGTGCCACTCCACGCCGCTGTATAGGTAAGTTCAATAGTTCATAATTTACTATGCAGGTTATGAAACTCTCTTATCACATAGGTTATTAAAACTAGAGTGAGAGTTTAAGAAAAGGCGTGGGCGCGGTTTTTAAGTTTTAAACAAGTGTTTCATACACTATCTAAACTCGTGCAGGAAATAATAAAACCACTGAACTAATATAATATATAATGGCTCCCGAATTTAGCAGTTCACCGCGCATGACTTTGAGTGACAGTGTCGCCGTCATAGACAAGGATCCTTGCTCTAACATTTTTTTAAATTAAATCATCAGAGAGTAATAATATACACCTTTGCTTGCGCCAGGCCTTCAGCGAATACAGGCGATATTTTATGTAAAATAACCTTACATTTTACAGCCACCTCCACGTAAACGTAACAACTCGCTACCTGAACTGCGACCCGCCAATCAACACGACCGGCGTGACCACTGAAGCGGAGGCGTTTTTCAACAACCCTCAACGTTGGTGGCGCACCGAACACGCCAACAGACAGACGCCCGACCTTGTGGTACTGTTCGACAGGCTTAAAGGAAGAGTCGAGACTCTGCTTACAGGATACAAGCTGATCCATGAGATACCACACACGCAGGTAAATACTCTATGTACTAGGTCCACTAACTACACTCTACCCATATTATCGGTATGATCCGTATGACACATGACGACAAGAAACGTTAATTATGAATGTCGATGGCCATAAGAAAAGGGCAGACCAAATAAAAGATGGATGGTCTGAAAGATGATGTGGGTAGAATAGGAGTCTATCTCTCTGACGACGGCTAATATGGTATAGAATAAATTATGATCTATGGAAAAAAGCAGTCGTGTGTCATTTATTTCAATACGGACAGTGGCGGCTATTAGCTTACATCGAATATGAATTCGACACAATTACTTATTACCTTTTGTTCTCAGTTCCCGGAAGGCGAGGTGAGCGAAAATGTGTTGGTATACCAAAAGGCGCAGAGTCGACCCAAGCCTGTGACTGATGACGTCGTGTAACCTCCTACGAGTATCACCACCGCGTGTTCATGTTAGTGAACCCAATTCTATAGCGACGTAGTTACAGAAAACTGCACGCAATTGTGAATCTTATTGCTAAAAAAAAATAAGAACCATAATAGTGCGAGTCTGGTTATATGCATAGACAGTTCTCGATGTATTTGATAAACAAGACAATTTTTAAGTTGTAAAAACAGAATATTGTGCCAGAATCCTTTTGTATCAGTTTTTTGATGACTTGGAGATTATGTCCAATGTTAAGCTCTCGGGGCGATAATACACACTATATAACAAGATAACTCGTGTTCTTTAACACGAGATTTTCTGTTTCCGAATCGTGTATCATCCCCTAAGATAACAAAAACCCGGGTACAGTGTAACAAATTTCTTCCAGTTTTATGGACAAGTCTATGCTTATAAACATTAGTTGCTATGTAGAACCATTCTAAACGATGCTATCGCAAAACGTAAAGTTCGACCCTTTGACGACATTCACGATTTTCATTCTTATTTTTATGTCTCGAATTATTATTCGGCTAAAATTAATTGGCTTTTGGTAATAAATTAAATTTTAATTATTAATTAATTAATTATTGATTCTATGGGAATGATTCCCCATTAAAATGTGTTCGGAATAGAAAATTTACACTTTATTATGTATTTTATATGTACACTTGTAATATTTATATAATATTATGTTATATTAAACATGAATAGTTTATACAATAACTCATAAGACCACATAATGATATTCTTAAATACTGCAAGAAGTATGTGAATCCTTTTTTCTAAGTTAAATAAAACGCATTTTCTAGTGAAATACTAATGAATAAAATAAGCAAACTTTAAAATACTATGACTAATTTGACATATGATGTGTCTGCATAATAAATAACGTAAAAATTGAATGTCAACATTTTTTATGCTCGCGTGGGGGAACCTGATCAAGCCTTTGACATGCTGCGTTGTAGGTTGCCCGAAATAAAAACATCCAATCATATCAGTAGATTGCAGATAACATAGAAAATGGTCTTCAGCCAGGGGTTCTTATGAAAGAAAAATGAAAATGCCATTGACAGCAGCACGCCTGCATGCCTTTTTGTATGTGCTCAACCCAAACACTTTTGTGAATTAAATACTTGGGGTTCGCATTTAATATTACAGTATTTTTATCTCACAAAGCGACGCGCGCTTTACTTGTGGTAACTAAGTGTACAAATGCTATGAATATGTGCGTGAAGACGAGTTACTTCCTATATATTTACTCACAATAACAGCGTTTTTGTACACTTCGTAACTAAAGAACGTATGTGTTGTACGTCACTCAACTTAATTATTCCATCGAATTTTAGTAAAGTATAATTTTGTGGTCATATCGGAACAATGTTCAATTCTAATAGTATTTATTTAATACAATAATGTGACGTGTGTGTGAGTAAACATAATTATCGTCAGTCCGCCGCTATCCAATATATCCATGACTGATATTTGCAGGACGCAAGTACAAATTGTAAACATATACATTATGTAGTTTATATACTTGCCAAAGTTATTCATAAAGTGTAATGGTACTAACATATTTTATGCTATGCCCGGCTAGAAATATACTGGCTTTTATTATATAGATGGTGTCAGTTATCTAGTATACAAGGTTAAATTAAATTAACTGGCGAAACTTCATAGATGTGAAATGAAATTGTTTATGAAATCAAATGAAATGGTTCGTGATCTGCCTACCTTTTCCCAACTACGTTGGGGTTAGCTTCCAGTCTTACGAGCTGCACCTGAATACGAATACCAGTATTTTACATGGGGTGACTGACTATCTGACCTCCACAACTCAGTTACTGGGTAACACGACTTTCGGGTTGACGAAAGATTTTTTTTTCTTAACTTTTCGTTTCAAGTGATTTGCTACAGCTGATTATGGGGTCAACGGCCTCTGGTGGTAGTAAAGTTACTTGAAATTATTAGTTTATAAAATCATTTTTATTTTTTTTATGAAATCCGTTATGTTTCGCCAGTTTATTTCTTTTATCTGAGTAAAACTGATTTTAATCATTTTGTAATGTCAGTGTCTACTATAAATGTTTTTGGAACACTTTACGTGAGACCAAATTGAATATTATCCTGAACTTTGTCCAGTACCCTAATTACGTAATGCACGATCAATCAGAATCTGAATCGTTTTGAAACAGATTGCTAATCCATTGCTTCGCACGGTCGAAAAAAAAATCTGCTCAACAACGTAAATAACACAATGAATGTTGTTGATCCGTCAAATTTAAACAGATTAGTCGGAATTTTCAACGAAAATGTGTTGCGTAATTAGATAGCTCTTCCTAAATTAATTAATATATTCGTTCGAGCATCGGCGATACCTGCCTATTCTATTTACCTCATTAATTTAAGGCCAATAGTTTCTTATTATTTCACGTCGTATCTAACATTCTATGTACCGCTCATTAATGAATCAGTCATTTTATATTTTTAGTCGGGCCCATATTTATTTTCTTAGACAGTTCAGTTTTTTCATCTGGCATTTTTGAGGAATTCACTGCATCCACCGAGAAAGCATCATAATAGTTTTAAGAGCTGTGTGTCATCTTCAAGTAAAGGTTTTAATTTTTTAATCTGGGTCTTTAATTTCGGTTTAAGAAGAAGAAAAAAAACCCTTTTGTAATGTTCCATAATCCTATGGTTTCAATGTATTCTTTCCTTAATTAAGCAGAAAAAAATCTCATTATAATATAAACTAGCAGTAACATTATGTTTTGATCTATGCTTGAAGCTGACTAATAAAAAAATACAATTTTATTTTAATCATTGAACCTTTTTAAATTAATTATTATTTAATGTCTATGGATTTTAATTGCAATACATTATTAAGATTTCCTTTTTAACGTAATTATTAAATTAGATTTATATGTATTTTAGGGACGCTCAAAATGTAAAGACAGACAAGTATTTTAAGATCTCTGTGTCTTCATTAATTTTACTCTGTAATAGTTGTCGATACTTTTAGTGTTGTTTTATTTATTTATTAGCATCTTCGCGATTTGAGTCTATAAAAGAAATGTGACCAAACACAAAAATATTCTTAGTTACGGTGGACTCAAAACATTTATTTATTAATCATTAAATAAATAAATAAATTTTACTCGCGCGATTAGGGACGCTCAAAATATTTTGCTAGAAACAGAACAATGATTACATTTGTTGCAAGTACCACCTGCACCGCTCCAATTCAATCGATCTTTAGTTACGGAATCTAACCATTCGACGAACAAATATTCTACACTAATATTATAAAGGGAAAAGATTTGTATTTTTGTTTGTAATGAATCAACTCAAAAACGACTTGACCGATTTTGAAAATTCTTTCGCTAGTAGAGTGCTATATTATCACTGAGTAACATAGGCTATAATTTATAAAGATATCACGCGAGGAAAGCCGCTGACGGAAGCTAGTTTAAAATAAAGTCATCTCGCGAAGTAGCTAACCATAAAACAACGCCATAAGTACGGGAACGCAACGCATTTCAAATAATAAGTTTATACAATCTTAATATACAGTGCTATAGTCTTACTGAATTGAATACTGTTAACATGTCTTTTTAAGACGCCTGCCTTGTTAACTGATCGTGTTAATTACTGCCTCGTGTGGAAGTAGGTACCATCAAAGAAGTTCATATCTAACCAGTTTCAAAACAAAATCCCGTGAACACGATGACCACAGCTGTTACCGGCCCGGTGCTATAGCCGCCGAGCGCCGCAAGCAAGAATAGTCCTTACGGTGGTTAGATATGAACTTCTTCGATGGTACACTAGACTAGAAGTAAATCAATTTAATTTGTGGCCTTACCTCTTATCGATTGTGTTGTTACTTCTGCCAGCAAATCACAACAACTAACATGAGAGTTAACGTAATATTCAGACTTGGTCGCCTTTCGAAAACTGGCTGATAGTTAGCTGATAAGTATTTAATGCAAGTCTTATATAAATCGTAGAGCGCTTCTCTGCCTCCATTTGAGGGTCGGGAACTATGATTCATATCAGATTTTCAGACCTGTTAATAAAACAAAGCAAAAAAGCGATAACAATAAAGTGCCAAAATATTCTACTTTTTCAATAATACGAATATGCATCATTGTTTAGGTCTATTTTATTTACATTAAATCCTTCCACACAAAGCACTATGTGTACGTATGTGTAAGAAACAAATTTTGAGCAGTAGTCTAGGTGAATAGGTTGTTTTTCGTATTTAAGTCGACCAGAATGTCTTCTATACAGATGTCGAGTGTGAATTTTAAATAAAGATTTTATTTTTAATTTGTCGTTTTTATTATATTGTGAAAAGTATTGACATTGATATAAAGGTAAACTTTCGTAAGGTGAACTTTTGTACCTTCGGCCTTTTGGCGTTCAAAAAGCAAAGGCTTTTGTTTAAGACGACGCCAGTTGGACGGATGACCTAAGTAGGACCAGCAGTTGGATATAAATAAAAATAGTTTGACCTAGTATATTTATAATTAATTCGTAATTTCCACATTAGATATGATATGACTTGCTGATAAGGGAGCTTCTAACTTGTACTCAAGATTATGTGATTGAGTTATTTCCCTGTTTATAGTTAGTGTACCTACTTACTACACTTGCGAACCGTTTACACCATGTAAAGAAGAAATGCATTTAATAACATGCAGACACTTCATAATGTAACTATCTTGCTCTCCGTTGGTAACTGCGTCCTCTGTAGAAAACGATGAGGTCCTTCGAATTCTCTGATCCATGTGAGTTTTGGTCAGGATTTACGTCCTCTGTAGGAAACGATTGACTCCTACTAAGGAGTGTGACTGACACTGGCATGGCCATCATGAGGGATTTTAATTTTGATAACACAAAAAGTTATTCGCTTATTAGTCGAAATTTGTCGCCAAATATCAGAATTTGGCAGTCACTGGTTCAAAAGTTATAAGGGTTTATAGGTGGCCGATCTGGGAAGCATCTCCCCAGCTTGGACCAATTAAATTTCAAAAGCTAGGGAACCTAGCGAAGATCTGTGTTTTCCAAAATTTTGTCGCTAATTAATCGCAATTTTTCGCCAAGTCACAGATTTAGTCGGGTCTTAGTTTAGAAGATATAATGAGTTAAATTTTTAAGATATATCTTAAAAATTTAACTCATTATATCTTCTATTCTTCTTTTTTTTATTCTATTTGAAGATTTTTCGTAAACTCTTCGATCTAGCTCTTGGATTATAATCCAAGAGCTAGATCGAAGAGTTTACGAAAAATCTTCGATATAGCTCTTGGACTATACCGATGGTGAAGGAAAATATCGTGAGGAATCCGGCATGCCTGAGATATATATCTCGACGACATGTGAAGCCAAGTCAGAGGCCCATGGGCGGCTTAAAAACTCTGACACCAGGTTATCCACTAAATACACGAAAAGAAGAAGAAGGTAATGTCTTGAGCATGCGGTATCAAAGCGAGGAGTGACCGAAAAGTGCTGTGAATTTAGGCGAGACAGCGAAAGAGATGTGCATAATTGCGTATCAGCGATTATATTCGCTGGGATCGATGGGATTCGATCTTAACCCGGGCACTGAGCACATGCGCTGTATGTCATGAAATAAGTACGATTATCTTTTCTAAAACGACCTCTATATTTGTATACTCAATTTTTATTGGCGGGACATCCCGAAAATAATGTGCAATCATTCTTAACATAAATACACTCAAGTACATTATTTCCTTACTACAACCCACATTGATTACTCGGTCAGAGGTTACAGATAAGTCCATTTAAACAGACTACACTTCAAGTAAAAAAGCATTTACGAAAATTGCACCATGTGTTAGTTTTAAATATGTTTGGGATAGTGAAGTGTTTCATCTTGTTAACTTGTATACTTTTATTTGGGGTTGAGCGTAAGAAGTTTAACAGGAGATCGACGCAAGATAAAGATGAAGGAAAGAGTAGTTTGGCATTTGTTTTTGATACTACGGGGTCCATGTATAATGACTTGAGGCAGTTGCGCGAAGGGGCAGAAATGATCCTCAATACTGCGTTGAAGGAAAGTGATGTGATTGCTGATTTTGTGTTTGTGCCATTTCATGATCCCAGTAAGTACTTCTTTGCTACCTCTAAAAATGTTCCTTGATTACAAAAGTGGATTACTGACTTAAGTCAAAGTTCTGGTACTTATTTAATAAAGTAAATAAACAGCTTTGTATGATGAATTTGATGATTATTTTTTTATTCGTTTCCAGTATATTTAAAAAACGGTTGTTATTATTGTGTATTCAAAAAACGACCTTAAAAACTTATAATTCTAGTAGTGTTTCGGATGAACGCAGCTACAAGACAAGACAAGAATTTACATTTACTACCAACTTATAAGCTTTGACAATTACCTTTACCAATCAACGCTAAAGAAAACTTAAATTGATACCAAGAAACCCTACATTCACAGCCGTGGGCCCAGTGACAGTAACACGCAGGAAAGAAATATTCAAGAGAGCGCTAAGCAGGGTGCAAGTTAAGGGCGGGGGCGACTGTCCTGAAATGTCACTGACTGGCATACATCTAGCGCTGAACGTCAGTAGACCTCGCTCCTTTTTGTACGTGTTTACCGACGCCACGGCTGCCGACCATCGAATCGTCGGGAAAGTTCTCGACACGATACAGAGAAAACAGAGTCAGGTTAGATGGTGGTTCAGTATTATTTTTTGACAGTACCTAATAATAAAGCGCTTTTTTCTAAACCGATGTTAGTGATTCTGAGAGCGTCAAGTTGAGACGAATAAAGCGCTTTAGATAGTAGATTCCAAATACAAGTCACTGGCTGGCATAAATCTAGCGCTGAGCGGTAGTAGACCTCGCTCGGTTCTGTACGTGATAACCGCGTGACGGCTACAGAGTAAACAGAGTCTATTCTATTCTATTTTTAATCAATGGCAAGCAAAGCCGATGTCGACTATTCTGCCAATGTCTAAAGTGCGTTGGAAAAAGCAAGTGCTTGTTATAAAAAAAGTTAAAAACAAATAAAAATTCTTCGATTGATACAGTTGAACTCAATGTAGATCTTGTTGGGTTAGTACGGGACTGAAACAAACAAAAAATATATAAATAAATAAATATTTTATTTGTTAAAACATAAAATATATGCATACCACACAGACAGAATAGTTCATAACTTAATGGAGTCAGGTTAGACATTGAATATTATCAAAATTCAAAACATACCTGTATTCCCTAGACTGAGAGTTAGTAGTACACCCACATTTCGACAATAGGGATGATGACAAAAAAAAGTTTTTCGTCCGTCTGATTGATTATTAAAAAATATTGGACACGTATTTTTCATTTTTTACGTAATCAAAAGATAACGGCGATACATTGAGTTAAACTGTGCCATGACGTCACGAGTATGTAGATTTTATACTTACTTGTGACGTAGTGACCCCTACTCCCCAACTTAAAATGCGTTTTATCTAAGTCATTTTTTATTAATATGATAAAGCAAAAAATACGTGTCTAATATGTTTTTATTATGTAACTGACGGAGTAATATTTTTTTTTTTTTTTTTACCCAGGCATCATCCCTATTAGCGACCCTATTGCACTAATCCAGACTCCGGGCTGATACAAAATGGAAAACCCAATAATACTTTATATGAAAAGCAGTACCCCTGTCAGAAATCAGGCTTGCGACCACCAGATTATGCCGTCTTAATACGAGTCCGCGTATCACTGGTCACTTTCCCTCATTCGTCAGTTTATTGAATTCGCCAGTTTCGTTGTTGTTGCGTCAACTCGACAGTCTCTAGTGTTTGCCAGTTTACTTGATTCATCAGTTTGGTACACTCAAGAAAGAATATATATTAGGTCCCCACCTATGAAATCAGCGTTTTGTATGGAGAATTTTAAAGAAGTTACTTTTTTCATACTAACATTTTCTTAATTTATATAACAACCATGAACACTAATGTTTTAAAACTTTTATGCACTAATGTTTAAAAACTAAGATAACGTAATATGCCACTTAGATTAAGCGACAAAAATAAGTTTTGGCTAGGCTAAACAAATTGTGGTCATTTCTGCTAACAAAATGAGGAGTCATTTTTAAGGTATTTTTTATGTTTAGAAAACTATAAGTAATAAGGTTTTTTTACAATAGGTAGTTGTCTATGATGGTCATTATTCGATATAATACCAAGCAATTGATGAATATTTTAAATCATAGAAGTGACAAGGTACTCTATTTGTGAGAAAAAAACGCCAATTTCATAGGTGGGGACCCAATATTTACGTTTAAGCAAACAAAACTAAGTGGGCAATATAAGGAATACCTAACCCAAAACTGACCAATGCGGAACTAACTAATCAACGAAACTGGCGAATTAAATAAACTGTCGAGTGAGGAAAACTGACCAGTGATACGCGAACTCCTTAATACAAGTCGCATAATCAAAACAGTCAGCTTATAAGAAAGTGATTCATTACATAACATTAAAATGTTCTGCAGGTGGTGTTCATATTGACGGGTCACTGCAACGATTTGAAACGGCCTTCGTACAAGGTGTACCAGGAAGTCGCAGCTGCTAGCTCCGGACAAATATTCAACTTGAATAAAACCAATGTGCATATGGTGAGTAACGCGTATCTAATTATGATAACGTAACACCACGCCAATATACTACGAAGGGGACAGTAGAGGTGAGATGTATCTACACCCACATTAAGCCTTCTTATAAATGGCCGAAATACTCCGGACTGCTACTGAAATAGAATAGAATTTTCTTATGAAAAAATCCACTAGGTAACTTTTAATCGGGAATCGTACCCAGGATCTCAGGCTCAGCTGTAGCACTTGAGTGGGACCAACGAGGTTGTCCGTGGCAGTTCAAAATATACATATAAAACATAAACTTCGCTTAAAACCAAGGGGTAGGTATTAAATTGTTCAATCGACCATTTAACGTTACAGTGTGTTTATATCACAAAACAATGCGAGCTTTACTTGTGGTAACCAAGTGTGTAAGCGCAGGTGCTCTCGGCACTGTCCGGGACACTGGCGAAGTCTGAAGTGTGTGTGTTATGTGCTGACGCTAGTCGTCTCCACGCACACATTCACAGCGTGTTTGTACCCTTGGTTACCACAAGTAAAGCGCGCGTCGATTCGTGAGATAAAATTACTGTACTCTCCTAATGGGTGTGAGTGCCTAAACAATGACCTTTAAAACTACTTCTTAACCACAGGTCAACAATAGTGTACTTTATCTTTCAGATGCTGGATTTCGTGAAGAGTTCCATAAAAGGTCGAATGGTGAACCTCGCTTCTGTTTCAAACCCGGCGGGATACAACTACACGCAAGAGGTACTTATAAAATTGATTATATCTTAATTAAGTTATTAAATAGATAACCCTGGGTAAGACCAGTCTCACCAAAGGATATCGAATTACACAGTGGGTAACTGGATTGTCGAAGTTCGACAGGAAATCGCTCCATAAAGAAAAATGGTAATGGTATCCGGTTAGACCGGAGGCACAACCCCAACATACTTGGAAAAAGAAGAAGGCAGATAATGAAGTTATTACATGAATAAAAAATTATACTCATTTCAATCATAGTCATGTTCACGCCTCATACGAGTGTACCAGTGGCAGCGGGGGAGGGGTCACACAGCTGATCGAGCCAGCGGCCGCGCTCCCACTACACGTCCACAGATACGGTCATCGGCGGACGTACCGTGCGATCTATTTAAATTATATATTGTAACCGAAATCATTTCCAAGAGAGTCATTTAATTCATATCTTAAACAGTCATATTTCAAGACACCAGAATGACTCTGGTGCCCTGAAATACGGGCCTTCAGCTTAGGCACCAGTCTCCCACGGTATAATTAAAACTACCTATGTATAATGTATCGTGCTAGATCATGTGTAATGTAACGTATATATCAGTGGCGAAGGGTGAGTTTATGAGAAAGGTAAGCCGGCGCAAAAACAAAAAAAAAAAGCTTACCTAGCCCGGACGTGGCGCACGTTTGAATATCACTTGAGAGACCAGAGAAACGCGGGGTTCTGAACTGAAGAACATAGTTCCAAATGAGAGTCCATTACGGTGTCATACTTGCTCAGATATAACAAGGTTTCAATATAGTTACCGCGGTTATCAGAATTCGGACGTTCATCGTGGCCGCGAAAAGCTACTTCTTGTTTACCTAACAAAATAACGGTGTCAATAAACCGTTTCATTAAATTCATATTTCGAGCTACTTTCCTATTATGAGCTTCAAACGAATTGGTGAAAAAAGGTTCTATCCTACTATTCCCGAAGTCATGTAAATCTAAACAGCTACGAATATGCTTTTCAGTCTGCACATGTTTTTTTGATGAATTCGTCAGATTATTAATATCTGTAAAACCCCCTTTATTCCATAAACTACTAGAATCTGAGAAAAGTAAACATGGAAAACAAAACATCTTATTTAATTTACAACTACCAGTCAGCCATTGCTATTTATCGTAAAGGGATACATTAAAATGTTTGACAAACCCATCACGTCGTTTGTAGTTTATAGTCATATCTGGTCGAGCACGACCTAGCCTAATTATGTGTTTCTTATTTTCAAAACTTAACCTTGAAAAGTATGTTTCCTCTCGAAGCAAATAATCTGTCACACAACAATCTAAAACTATTAATGCCGCCATCCTACTAATAACTTTTCAAATCTACTTTAAAAAAGAAATTTCAACTTCCTAATCTATCGACTTACCACAAATTCCTAATTACAATGACAGCGAACGCACAATTTCACAACAAACTCACGATTATCCAATTCTAATTGTTACACTAATACTACACTAATAACTTGTATGAATACAACGAACAAAATGCTAATTAACTACAAGTATCAACAAAATTAAAGGATAAAAATTCTATTATCTATTTACGTCAATCGTCAACATACTATTGTAGTCTTTGATCGTCAACAAGCGTCGAGCGAAGTTTGTCCCTCCCCCCGCCCCGAACCAAACCGAACGCTTACGAAATTCAGCGAATGGATTCCTACACTGTACCTATCATAACTCGACTTTTTACGGCTTACTATTGCCTCAAAAAACAGCGTGTCACGTGACCTGAAGTGACGTCATGACGAGATTATTTTGTATAGAAATTTAAGTTTTCATAACCCGGGCGGACAACGAGTTATACTGGAGGCACAAGAGCAAAATTGGCGCGCACTTTAAATGTTTTGTTTTCGTTGGAATATAAAGACAATTTTTTTAATGTAGGTTAGGGTTTTGTAATACTTTAATTTTATGGTGTAAGTATTAAATAATACATTCAGTGTGATTATTAAACACTGCTGAGAACTACTGACTGTCATAATTTCCTAAGGGAAGCCGACAGGAATCGGGTTATTGGTTAGCTGCGCCCCTGGTATATATTACGGTGAGAAATAAATAATACTGTACTTATAAACCGTCTCTGAGCTAAGCCGCGGACAGACAGACAGACAGACGGACATGGCAAAACTATAAGGGTTCCTTGTTTACTAAGAAACCCTTACAATAGTCCCAAGAGTAAGCTTTTCAGTAGTCCCATATGATGTGTAACATCTGACATCTCACCTTGGTAATATGCAACATTAAAGGGGCCTCATCAAGGTCGTTTCTGATCTATGCTCTGGAGTAGAAATTATAGCCAGTCAATAAGTTGGTAGCGATGCTGTCCGGAGTGTGCTGGTTGTACGTACTTGAGGGTGCAAGTACAATAAAGTACAGTCGGGGAAATTAATTGTAAAGGAAATTAACGCCCTACGTCAATTTGCCGTGTTAAAGCCAGTTGTGACTTGGATATACGGACAATTTAAGTTTGTAGTCAATCTGCTTAATTGTTGCAATTGCAATTAATTAATAATAGGTATAATAAATTATAATCAGTAGATAAAAAATAAATAAAGAGTACCTATTCCATTATATTATATTCGTTTCTATCATTATTAAAAAAATACAATTAATTTCCCTGACTTTACATTATAATAATGTTGTATATGACCTACCAAAGAGGTATCTCTTTTCCCCAGATCCCAGTGGACAGTACTTTGGGGGAGGTGACGGTGTCTGTGTCGGGGGCCAAGCCGAAGATCACCGTTGTGGACCCCAAGGGCGAGCAGCTCACTGGACCCCCCAAATTGATCACCACGCTTGACCTCTCTGAAATTATGGTGAGTCCACGTTTGAATAAGAATACCTATTTTACATTAAAAACATACATTCATCAGCAAATTATACTGCATTCGCAATTTAGGTTCCAAACAGGTAAACAGTGCATAAACCCACACATAAAGTTCAGTTTACGGTATAATTTCAACAAAAAAAATGACTTTTTATTAGTAAGTACTACTAGTTCTGAAATCAACTTAATTTAGACTAACATAAAGTGTATATTCGTTTAAGTGGAAAACTAGGCATTTTCCTTTAATACTCATAGGATCGCAGCGCACTACATTGGGAAACAAATGAGCGTAGTACTGGCCGCCTGTTGTATGCGATAATTCATACAAAATGTACGAAAGTAATTATTAATTAAGAAGATTTTTTTAAATTCGTTGCTGCTCGGCCCATACAAGGTTGCTCAAGCCTTAAATTCTTTTTATGTCGCTACAATACAACTAAAAGTGAGACTTACATAAAGCGCGACAAGGTTCTTTGAGCGCGTGGCCAAAATCAGAACTAACGCCGCCATCTTGTTTTTTGAATACATTTCAAGTGACATTTCACAAAACAATTTAACAAATGTTTACCAACAGCTCGGGACCCCTCAACGTCATTCGAGCGCCAAAATATTATCCTACCCGCGATTCCGTAAGGAAAATTTTATAGTCTAATAGCTCATAAGTAAGAATTCAGAACAGGCACTTTAGACAGACTTACGTTTGCTATTGAACCTCTATATTATCTATAACTTACTCAAATATCATTTCAAACACCAGATAGTGAAGGTAATGCAACCGGAGCCAGGCAACTGGACGATCACAGTGGGTAGCGAAGAGGAACACTCCGTGAAGGTCGTCGGTGTATCAAATGTGACGTTTAATCACGGCTTCTCAGTTGAAAAGCCCCGCACTATGAAGGAGACCAGCTATAGGCCTTTGAAAGGTAAGTACATTCAGCAGGGACCACCGGGAATCTTTATAAACCACATTGCTCATACCAGCCGAAAGACGTCCATTGCTGGACCTAGTCATCCAACCACAACCACATTGCTAGTCCAGACAAATAAAAAAACTGTTTAAAAATAAATAAGAATAAAAAAACGTAAGCGGTTAGGGGACCTCCGTCAGGAACGGAGTTCCTTACGCGATACTATCGCGCACACATAAACACTCGTATATAATAGAGAGAGACAGAAAGTCGCATGGAGGCCATAATGCTTTTTCCTTACGTGACGATTTCTACCAGTCAACTCCTACCGCAAGCTGCGTTAAGGGACTTTGTTCCAATAAGATCTAACTGCTAGACAAAACCCTCACCCCTTCATCTACAAACTGCACGTCAATGCCAAAAATCCTTTTTCCTACATAAAATAATATCACAGCTAAAACTGTATTAAGGGGTGAGCGAAATTTTCAAATTCAATACCTCACTGTACGAATCCAAACCAACCACTAGTCCACCAACCAGTCTTATAATAATAATAATAATAACCCCACCGTCGTATCTCTACGTTGACGTCGTGGTGGGGCTTGCGCGCTCCAAACTCTAGGTCTGTGCCGGTAGAGTTTACTTTGCCGGAACGGGTCTAGGATGAGGAGTCAGACCAAGAGAGATACAGAAACCCGCAGGGCAGCATGTGGCGAGCTGTTGGGCAGTAGCGACCCCACGGACCCTATCTCCCGGGAGAAATCTTGTTCCTCATCTCTGGCTTGCCTTTATTGGCCGACTGGAGTGAACACTGACGAGGAACAGAGCTCCCACCTCATTCTTGCCTTAATTGGCCGGCTTGAGTGGAGATTCGCAAGAGCAAACGTGCTCGGAGGAAGGAAGTATTTCAGTAAGTGCTCGTAGGGATCTTGACCATCTTCCGGGCTCTGGGATTGTTCTGAAAGCCGTGGAATACCTCTCCACTCCTCAAGCACCTCAGGACATGTTGCCCCCTTGTCGTTATGTCACTATGTGCTAGCGACAGTTTTCGGGGGCCCATCATTGAGTGTGCAAGTCACCCCCTGCCATTTAATCCGTGTATATCTTAACATCGATCAGGCAGGGGACATAGGCCTTCCATAGTTTTAGGTAACCAACCCACTATAGCCACCCAAACACATAGCCCAATATTTTTTGTTTCCATGTTCTGCAATACTGTTGTTCTCTCTCATGTGACCCTCAAGAGTGTATAAAATACATAAATACATCTAAAAGTAGCATAAAACTACTGCATATGAATATACGTAGCGTAAATAAAAATTTTGATAGTCTACAAGCATTGTTGTGTCTAATTAATGTTAATTTTGACATTATTGTTCTGACTGAGTGCTGGCTGAGTGGAGTGAGTAATATCCCAGTATTATACGGTTACCAGTCGCACTCAACTAGAACCATAATGAATCAGAACGATGGAGTTATTATTTATACTAAAGTTGGCCTAAATGTAACTGTATGGGAGCCAACCTTAAACTACGCGAATAGTCTAATATGTCAAGTTGATAATAAGCTCACAGTAGTTGCGATATATCGTTCCCCTTCCAATACCACAAAAGATCATTACGATAGTTTTTTGACCAGTCTCAGCTGCATCTATGAGAAGATAGCAAGCTCGCCAAATATTGCAATGGTAGGTGACCTGAATATTGATATAAAATTAGGGAGTAGAAATGACCGGGCGTTAGACTACCTTATTTTAAACGCATCCCATGGACTATTACCAACCCACCTTCTACCCACTAGAAATGAAAATTGCCTTGATCACATACTACTAAAAACAAAGTCATCGGCCACAAGTTTGGTAGTAGAATCACATATCACAGATCATAAACCAATTATACTTGCAATCTCAAATACAAAATCTACGGGTAACAAATTTTTCACTAAATCTCGCATTAATACTGAAGCAATCAAAACAGAATTAGAACATATAGATTTTACACATATTTACAAAACTGAAGATGCGAATGTCGCTATGAATGAACTAGTTACACTACTGTCATTAACTATAACTAAACATACAGAACAAACCAACGTACCAAGGAAACTAAGAATTATAAAACCATGGATAACTACTGGCCTATTAAAATGTATTAAGCATAGAGATAGGCTACACACAAAATCTAAAAAAACACCTGACAATTTTATATTACATGTAACATATACACGCTATCGAAATTTTTGTAATGCGCTACTGCGTAAATTGAAGAGTGCATATGAGAAGAGCGAACTTGAAAAGTCACAAGGTAATCCAAAAATGCTATGGAAAACTATTAAGGAAATTACGAATACCGGTAAAATACACTCTAGTCTAGATGAGCTATTAAAAATAACCGATAACCCTAAATCTTCCCTAAACAATGTATGCTCCTTCTTTAGTAGTATAGGTAAAAATATGGCAGGGGCAATATTAAATGACCCTAATAAAACACCCCTAACTCGAGATAAACCTCCCGGTTGCACAAGTATGATACCGAATCCGCCCATCAATTCACTTGCTATACAAAAAGTCGACGACAGTGACGTAAATTCTATCATATTACAGCTTCGAAGCGATTGTGCCGTAGGCTGGGATGGAATCCCTTCATCGCTTCTTAAGACATGTCGCCACACTCTTGTACCAGTGATAACACACATATGCAATCTTTGCATAGACACCGGAGTCTTTCCGGATTCTCTTAAGAAGGCCATTGTACACCCAATCTATAAGGGAGGGAGCAGAAACTGTGTCAATAATTATAGGCCAATATCTCTTCTATCCTCGCTCTCGAAAATATTGGAAAAGATTTTAAACAATAATCTTAGAAGCTTTTTGGACGGGTACAAAATTATTGCTGACAACCAGTATGGCTTTAGGTCCGGTGTTTCCACTGAAGATGCTGTATTAGATCTCACTCAAACTATAGCAAAGACACTAGACAGCAAAACTAAGTTCCTTGGCATATTTTTGGACTTGTCGAAGGCTTTTGACGCAGTTTCTGTTCCCAAACTAATAGCTAAGTTAGAGTGTGTGGGCGTGCGTGGCATGGCTTTGAAACTTTTTACTAATTACTTGACAAATCGTACCCAGCAAGTTAAAATAGGCTCAAGTTACAGTGATGAAGAATCGGTATCATTCGGCGTGCCTCAAGGAAGCATATTAGGCCCCACGCTCTTTCAAATCTACATAAACGACCTGTGTAGAATGTCAGTACCTGATGGTAAGATCTATGCGTATGCCGATGACACCGCGATTTTAATCCACGGGCCTACGTGGGACGATGTGCAAACTAGGGCTGAATTTGCACTAACTTCCGTGATGACCTGGCTTAATCTGAACTTGCTGACGCTAAACCTGGATAAAACCTATTATATACCCTTTGCAATCCGACGTAACACCCTTCCCCCGAATACTTTTTCGATTACAGCTCACTCATGCCAAAATCGGCTGATGTCGTGCTCTTGTGCTGCCATTGTTAGAACTAATAACGTAAAGTATCTGGGGGTGCAAATAGATGAGGGATTAAGATGGGACAAACAGCTCGAAACTCTAACTACTCGTACTATTCGTCTGATACACATCTTTAAATCTCTGCGAGAATCGGCTGATTGTAACATTCTCAAGATGGTTTACCTCACTTTGTGCCAGTCAATCCTCGGATACTGCATAACCGTGTGGGGTGGAGCAGCAAAGACTTTTATTCTAAGAGCAGAGAGAGCTCAAAGAGCTGTACTTAAGGTGATGACCAGGAAACCGTTTAGATACCCCACAGCACAACTCTATTCTGACTGCAAAGTACTGACGGTACGTCAGCTGTTTGTTCTTCGATCTGCCCTCAGAGTACACGGCTGCCTACCCCTACCTGACCCAAGGAAGCGAACATATGTCCCCTCTGGTGTACAGCACAAAACCTCTTTTGCGAAACACCATTACTACGTGTTAAGTATTCACGTATATAAAATTATACAAAAGAAATTAAACATAATAAACTTAAATAAATTCAATATTAAATCTAAAATTACAGACTGGCTCATACAACAGGACTACAATAACACCGAATCTTTACTGGCATACATCGCTTAACAAATCACTATTAAATAGAAATACAAAACAAAACACAACACACAAACAAACACACCCATACATAACAACAAACATTACACTCACGAACATAAACACACACACACCTCTCTCCCATTTATAACCCCACTCTTTCTCCATCCATCCATGCTCAAATAAATCTTAATTACTTAGTCAGCTAACTCACATTTTTGTCTTGTGGTAGATTAACATCGACACTCAAAACAAGGTCCATAATTAATTTACAACTCAGCTCTGTCGAATCACTGTCTCCTAAGATACAGGCCATCCCTAGTTTAGGAGACAGGATTAATTTTTGTTGGTATAGACAATTAATTGATTTCAATTAATATTATATTCAATTTTCTCCCCTTGTGTCCATTGTTAGTTGAATAAGTCTTAGCATGTAACTAGTGTACAACCTGTGTCTATTTATATTTTTGGATCAATAAACTTTTATTATTATTATTTTTGGTTCTTTACGTTTCTTCTCATTTAAGAGAGTGTAAGAAACCTTACACACGGGTCGGGACCAAGTATGTAAGGCGAAATTTAGATAGAAAAGGTAGATGACAATGTTGAAGAAGTCAGGAACTTTCGGGTGATGCGGCAGGTGTTAAGAATGGTAGCTTTTTGGAGCATGTAAAGTGTGTGAAAAGGCATCTGTAGGGTGTTAAGGCTTTGTGTGAGAGATTTTGGTATTATACCAGTAGATGAAAGGACAATCGGGACAATATGGACGGTTTGCGCTTTCCATTGGGTTTTAATTTCTATGGCGAGATCTTGATACTTACTGAGTTTTTCGGATATGGTGGTTTGAATATTGTGTGAGTTAGGTATTGCTATATCTATCAGATAAACTGTTTTATTGGTTTTGTCGTGAACGGTAAGGTCAGGTCTATTGTAATGAATAGTTTTATCTGTTATTATTGTTCGGTCCCAGTAAATTTTCTGATCCTTACTTTCTAATATTATTTCTGGTTTATATTTATAATATGGTATCATTTCGCTAACGAGTTTATATTTATATGCTAACTGTTGGTGTATAATTGCAGCGACTTGATCATGGCGGTGTTTATAATCAGTTTGTGCTAGTGATTTACAAGCTCCTGTTATATGTTGTATGGTTTCAGAGGCAGTGTTGCAATGTCTGCACAAGTCAGTCGGCTGATGTTGGTCCTTTATGATGTACTTTCTGTAATTACGAGTGGCTACTATTTGATCCTGTATGGCCAGCATAAAACCCTCGGTCTCGGGAAACAATTCGCCTCGTTTGAGCCATTCGTTCGACTTAACTTTGTCGACGTGTGGCTGGCTCAGGTAGGCTCGGTGTCTTCCGTGTAGGGCCTTTGCAGACCATTCTGAAATTTTTTGTTGTGTACTTACAATCTGTTCATTTATTTGCGTATTCCTGTTTTGTAGGTTTAGTGGTGTAAGTTTCTTATCTGTTTCCGTTACCTGTTTGTGTAGTGATGAATGTTCTGATTGGTTATGGAAGTACGCTCTGAGTGAAAGTATCTGTTTGTTGTGTAAATTGTGTATGTCTATTAATCCTCTTCCTCCTTCTTTGCGTGGCAGTGTAAGCCGTTGTATGCATGATTTTGGATGGTGTTTTCTATGTTTGGTTAGGAGTATATTGACAGTGCGCTGTAGTTTTTTGATATCAGTCTTTGACCATCGTATAATTCCGAAAGAGTATGTGAGAATAGGTATTGCAAATGTGTTGATGGCTTTAATTGTGTTTCTAGAGTTAAGGTTGCTTTTTAAGATAAGGTTTAGGCGGTGTGAGAATTTTTTTTGAAGTTCTTGTTTTGCCATCTTTTGTTGTATCTGCCTGGACTGTTTAAAACCTAGATATTTATATGTACTCTGTTCATCCATTGGCTCGATCGATTCACCTGATGTGAGTGTGTAACTGTTATTTTGGATTTTTCCTTTTAAAATTGATAAAATTTTGCACTTATCTACTCCGAACGACATGCAAATATCGTCAGAAAATTGTTGTGTTGTGTCAGCTAGTTGGAAAAGCGCTTTTTTGTCAGCTGCGTATAATTTTATGTCATCCATGTACATAAGGTGTGTAAGGGTGTATTGTGTGTCATTGTTTGCCAGAATGAATCCTGCGTCTGTTTTATCAAGCAAGTGTGAGAGTGGGTTGAGTGCCATGCAAAACCACAGAGGACTTAGAGCGTCTCCTTGAAAAATTCCACGTTTTATATAAATTGGTTCTGTAGCTACAGTCGAGGAGGATGAATTAATTTTAAGAACAGTTTGCCAATTTTGCATGGAAGTTTCTAAGAATAGTTTCAGTGTTGGGTGAATTTTATACAGATTTAGGACGTGTAATAACCAGCTGTGCGGAACTGAATCGAAAGCCTTTTGATAATCAATAAACATTGTGTGAATATCCTTCCTGTTTTTAACAGCGCTGTTCATAGTAATCGCGTCAATGGTAAGTTGCTCTTTACATCCTTGGCTATTCTTACGACATCCCTTTTGTTGTTCTGCTAGAATATTATTTTTAGTTAAATGTTCGTATACTACTTCACTTACGCAGGCTGTTAAGATTTTGTACAAGGTTTGTAAACAAGTAATTGGCCGGTATTTCGCTGGGTTTATAGTGTCATTCATGTCTTTAGGTATCATGTAAGTTACTCCTTGTGTTATGTATGTAGGAAGTAAATTTGGTGATTGAATGAATGTATTTAAATGGTTATGTAAGAATGGATGTATGTAAGAGAGTTTCTTATACCAGTAGTTGTGGATGTGGTCTGTGCCAGGCGATTTCCAATTGTGTGTACGTTTGATGACGTCTATAAATGTATCTATAGGTATAAATTCAAATTCCATTTCTGGAATTTCCTGTGTTGTTTCATTGACCCAGTCTGCGCGATTATTATGGTATACTGGATTTTCCCAAATGTTGGCCCAGAATTCCCTTAGTGTTTCGGATGAAGGTGTCTCTAGGGTTTGGTTAGTGGTGTCTCTGTTATTAGATGTCAGGTTCCTATAAAATATTTTTTCATTGTTAGTAAATTTTATGTTCTGTACTTTGCGGTTCGAGCATGTTATGTATCTTTTAAGTCTACTGGATGCTGCGCTTAATTTTTGTTTTAAAGTGTCCAAAAAGTGTTCTATTTGTGTATTTGAGTTTTCGTGTTGTGAGTGTAGTTGGTATTTTTTCTTTATTTCTTCTACTGCTGCTATTAATTTTTGACTTCTACTACCGTTAATGAAATGTGTCAGCCTACCTATGTTTGCTCTTAGATTTTCAATTTTCTTTTCTAATCTGATTTGCCATTTTGGCTTTCGCTGTGTATATGTGTGACGTTCATTTTGTGTAGAGTCTGATAATATTTTAACTCCGTTACATGTAGCTGCCGTCCATGCTGCACAGTAAATTATGGTCTGCAATTTGATGAATTCGGTGTCGACGTTTACGTGTTTCGGGAGAATGACAGTATTTATATATGTAACTATGGCAGAAAACTTTCTAGATGTCTTCTGCTTGGGGATGTATGGCCTGTTAGTGGGGAGTGTGTCAAGAAAATTATGTTGAGCTTGTTGAAATATGTCTTCAATTTCTATGTTGATTTCTGGGGCAGCATCAAAGTTAGTTAGGGTAGGTCCAAATTGACCAATATGTATGTTGTTCAAGAAATTGCCGTCATCTGTATTTACGAAATTCTGAGATACGATGTCAGTATCTGTGCTATTGTTTAGGGATATATGAGTTGTGAGCGTATTTATAGGTGTGTCAGTGAAGTAAGGATTTGTATCCGGTTGTTCTAAGTCTTTCTGTGTTTGTATATTCAAGTGATCGATACTTATGTATTCAATATTTTGTGTATTGGTGTTACTTTCCCTTAATTCTGCAGCTATCTGGCTTTTAATTTCTTCTAATCTGATGGGGTTTATATATTTGTTATTTAAAATCGCTCTCACTTGATCGGATAGTCTTTGCTCTGTTATATGTGTTAATTCCGGATACTTATTTATGAATTCTTCATGTAAATATTTTCTATAGGCTGTTTTATTTGTTTCTAATTTTGTGGCAGTATAATATATTTTCATTATTGTTTCATTATATTCGTTCGTCCATTTCATGCGCTGGCCGGTTTGTGTATGAGATTGTGTAGAGTGTTGCTGTATTTGAGTGTGTACCATTTGTAATTCGGCTCTGACTTCCTCATAAATCTGATCTATTGTGTCCTGTGGTAGTAATTTCTTTTGAACTATGGCTCGACGCTGGTCGCCTATTCTTTGTCGGCTTACTTGCATAGCCGGGTATTTTTCAAGAAACTTAGTGTGGAGAGATGGAAGGTATGCATTTTTGTCTGTTTCCATACTAGTAAGATGAAGATAAGTGCGTAGGATGAATTTATTCATTTCAATGCTCCATTTCCTACGAGTTGTTGCACCCAAGGACAACCCCCGGTTGGTGCAGGACTATTGCAGAACATAGAAACAAAAAATATTGGGCTATTGGGGTTTGGGTGGCTATAGCGGGTTGGTTACTTAAAACTATGGAAGGCCTATGTCCCCTGCCTGATCAATGTTAAGATATACACGGATAAAATGGCAGGGGGTGACTTGCACACTCAATAATGGGCCCCCGAAAACTGTCACTAGCACATTGTGACGTAGCGACAAGGGGGCAACATGTCCTGAGGTGCTTGAGGAGTGGAGAGGTATTCCACGGCTTTCAGAACAATCCCAGAGCCCGGAAGATGGTCAAGATCCCTACGAGCACTTACTGGAATACTTCCTTCCTCCGAGCACGTTTGCTCTTGCGAATCTCCACTCAAGCCAGCCAATTAAGGCAAGAATGAGGTGGGAGCTCTGTTCCTCGTCAGTGTTCACTCCAGCCGGCCAATAAAGGCAAGCCAGAGATGAGGAACAGGATTTCTCCCGGGAGATAGGGTCCGTGGGGTCGCTACTGCCCAACAGCTCGCCACAAGCTGCCCTGCGGGTTTCTGTATCTCTCTTGGTCTGGCTCCTCATCCTAGACCTGTTCCGGCAAAGTAAACTCTACCGGCACAGACCTAAAGTTTGGAGCGCGCAAGCCCCACCACGACGTCAACGTAGAGATACGGCGGTGGGGTTATTATTATTATTATTATTATTATTTAAGTCTCTTGACATTTCTCGGGACCCTGGGGTCCCGGACCTTTAGAAGGCGTACGAGGGGCCAAAGCCAACTCGCAGAGGCCCGTCAGACGTTTTTAATGAAATGAGGCGCCAACCGACGATTATCCCTGTATGTACTATGCAAGTGCACCCAAGGACAACCCCCGGTTGGTGTAGGACTATTGCAGGATATGGAAACAAAAATATTGGACTATGGGTTTGGGTGGCTTAAGTTGGCTGGTGACCTGGAACTATGGGAGGACTATGGCCCCTGCCTGATCAATGTTTTATATGTACACGGATAAAATAGCAGGGGGTGACTTGCACACTCAATAATGGGCCCCCGGAAACTGTCGCTAGCACATAGTGACGTAGCGACAAGGGGGCAACACGTCCTGAGGCGCTTGAGGAGTGGAGAGGTATTCCACGGCTTTCAGAACAATCCCAGAGCCCGGAAGATGGTCAAGATCCCTACGAGCACTTACTGAAATACTTCCTTCCTCCGAGCACGTTTGCTCTTGCGAATCTCCACTCAAGCCGGCCAATTAAGGCAAGAATGAGGTGGGAGCTCTGTTCCTCGTCAGTGTTCACTCCAGCCGGCCAATAAAGGCAAGCCAGAGATGAGGAACAAGATTTCTCCCGGGAGATAGGGTCCGTGGGGTCGCTACTGCCCAACAGCTCGCCACATGCTGCCCTGCGGGTTTCTGTATCTCTCTTGGTCTGGCTCCTCATCCTAGATCTGTTCCGGCAAAGTAAACTAGCGGCACAGACCTAAAGTTTGGAGCGCGCAAGCCCCACCACGACGTCAACGTAGAGATACGGCGGTGGTTATTATTATTATTATTATAGTCCTGCACCAACCGGGGGTTGTCCTTGGGTGCACTTGCATAGTGCATACAGGGATAATCGTCGGTTGGTGCCTCATTCCATTAAAAATTGTCTAAGGGGCCTCTGCGAGTTGGCTTCGGCCCCTCGTACGCCTTCCAAAGGTCCGGGACCCCAGGGTCCCGAGATATGTCAAAGACATTTAAATAATAATAATATATTTATTTATTCAGACAACTACAAAGGTCCATTACAATTACATTTACATTTATATTGTTAGTATGAACTTATTAGTCTTACCAAGGGGCATCGTATTACTCATTTACTGGGTTGTGGAGGTCAGATAGGCAGTCGCTCCATGTTAAATACTGGTATTCAGCTGCATCCGGTTAGACTGGAAGCCGACCCCAACATAGTAGGGAAAAGGCTAAGGAGATTGATTTTTGACCTCTCTGTACGAATCAGGGGCCTATCACCACCTTTTAAGCAGTATTATTTTAATATTACGTCAGTGAGGGAAAGAGATAAAGCTATACGTCCTGTAGAGCTTAATTTCTTTCCTACACTAAAGTAATATTTTAGAGGTGGTGGTAGACCCCCTGGGATCGAATCTAGCGCTTTCGGACCTAGAGACCAATGAAATAGTGTTTCCTTTATTCGTAGGTATAAAAAACAAAAACTTAAATAGTATGTTATGCAATTAGTGAATAAAAGACGGATTTAAAGCGAGGGCCATAGATGAATCACGAGCAAGTGAAGGATTCTAACGACTGAATCACGACCGTTGGGAGTGATTCATAACGTTAACAAGTGTTAGAATCCTGAGCGACGCGAGTAATTCATGGCCCTCGATATAAATCCGTTTTATTCAAGAGTTGCATACTATACTTTATACCATGACTACGAGAAAAAGAAAGATTAAGGCGAAAATAGACATTTAATGAAGAAAAAAGGAAGATTGAATGAATTAAAATGCACATTAAAATTGGAACAATTACTAAAATTAAAAGTAATTTTCTTATTATTACTTTTATATTAATAATCAACTTGTGAAGCCATATTTATTTCCTGTGTATCGAGTATGTTTTTTTTTAACAGTAATTATATACTTTTAATCACTGTTTTGGTGTTTGAATTTAGAACACATCTATATAGGCGACCTACATTTCAATGCTATACAACCTTCTTGCGAAAACATACTTACGCTTTAAATCCGTCCTTTATTCACTAATTGCATAATATAATATTTGTTTGAAGGCACATACAACCACATGATGATATCGTTATCCCCGCCGAACGTGACCGCTAACATTCAGTACGCAGAGGTACTAACTCTGGCGGGACGCACGCTGTTCGAGCTGCCCCTTAGGCAGACAGATACCAACGTGTATGTCGCCGACCCGTTCATACCGCCAGACGAGTTCTTTTATATTGCTGTGAGTTATTTCAATATTGATCTTTAAGTCTATATATGTAAGTCGGATTTCAGATAGCCACTTTTGGTGGGAGACCGATTTTAGCCGTCGATGCCTTTCTTTAAGGTGCAATTGAATTACGGTCTTTTGACGTCGAGCAGTCGATTTATTTGTCTGGAAACATACCTATCGATCAAGCAACGACCGACCATCGATTGTTATTGTTATCATCTGCCCCGCCCGCGGTAGCTCGATCAACCGTAATCCGGATTACGGATCCGGAGATCAATCGACCTCAATATACTTGAGTACCTACAAAAAGCGGCCGACTAATAAAATGTCGGTTCTTTGAGTTACCGCGTAATATCCAACTCGTATTAATATTGTTACACAATTTTTCTTGTCAATTTCCAGATTAATGGTCAGGATCAGTATAAACAAGATCTTAAGAGGATCGGAGCAACTGCTATTCAATCACAGCTGCCAGGTAACGAGGCGATATTTCTTTCACGATTTTTTTTTTGTATTTAATTTTGCAGGTCCCAGAGATACCTATTTTATATTGTTGTAACACCTCCTAACCTATCGATAGATATTTTGGTTTGATTCTTTCGTACTGAATATTCAAATTATGTTTTGTGGATGAAACTTTAAGACTCTGTAGATCAAGACATGACAAGCATAAACTTAATCAATTAACTTTTCTTGCAGATGTTCCCTATCTAACAGCTCCCCGAAAGGTAAATTAACTTCTTTGATTACTTAAACTTGAGTTCAGAATCTTAGAGAGTTAATATGTTTCGGAAATACAAACTCAATGTCATACAAAACAAAGTTCAAATTCCACTGCCACCAAAATTTTTAAATGACCTTTTTGGTGACATAAAGTTCAAATAAACAGTTGAGTAAGTGGCAATAAAAAATCTGAATTCAAGTATAGTTTAGCTAACACTTTGATCCCTTATTTATCGTTGTGGTCATTTGAACAATGTTTCTTCTGACGCTTTTAATCTAATAGGGATGTTGACGAAAAATATTTTTTTGTCTGTAATGTAAGTAGATAGATTATTAAAAAATATTGGACAGGTTTTTTTTTTGTTTTTTAAGTAATCAAAAGATTACGGCAATACATTGAGTAGGCAATGCGTTAAAATGTGGCATGAAGTCACTCTACGGTACATTTTATACTGACTTGTGACGTAGCTAGCCCCCACTCACCAACTTTAATGCGTTTTATCAAATACTTGTCTAATATTTTTTTATTACCTGACTGACGGTCTAAATAGTTTTTTTTCCCTGGTCTATATCATTATCAGGGAGAGAAAGTCGCCAAGCATAGTCAACTTGTAGATTCTTAAAAAAACGCTCACTTATTTGAGTATATTTTCAGGTCGAAGCTCATTCTCATTCCCGTGTAGTATTAACATGTAATGTAGAAAGTTTGGTGCCGGTCACGGCCATGTGGACCAAGGACGCGTCGAAGATACAACAGCAGATATCCAGCTTGTAAGTTTTACACTCTTTTATTGTCATTATTTAAACGGCTTCATGCCCACTGCACTAAACGCGGTCGCAGTCATAAAACGTAAAACTAGGACGGTGAATATTTGTTACGGGATTTCTATAAACTCTATACTGAGAGTCGCGTCATCTCGCTCCCGCGTTTTATGACCACATTTGACACGAACGTTGGCGTTTATCAGTTACAAATAGTGTCATCCACGAAGATGCGCCCCACTCCACGATTATTGTAAGCTGTACTTTAGTACGGAGTGGAGCGGAGAGGGGCGCCTCTTCGTAGAAAGCATTATCTATAAAGACATTCAATCTGCCTAGCCTTTTCCCAACTATATTGGGGTCGGCTTCCAGTCTAACCGGATGCAGCTGAATACCAATATTTTGCATGGAGTGACTGCCTATCTAACCTCCACAACCCAGTAACTGGGTAATACGATACCCCTTGGTAAGACTGGTTGTCAGACTTTCGGGCTTCTGACGACCCGTAACGACTGCCAAAGATCTACGAATGACAACCGGGACCAACGGCTTAACGTGCTTTCCGAGGCGCGGAGGAGTCTCGGTATGTAAAGATGGTCACCCATCCACAGACCAACCCCGGCAAGCGTTGCTTAACCTGATGGATTGACATGTTTGGCTGTTATTACTTAGCCACGAGCTCCTCCATCACTACACTACACTTAAATTCTGAATTCCGGAATCTATTTTTTTGAAGGAAGAGTGTGATAACAGTTGGGACGGTTAGCATGTTTATAAGCAAGTCAGGATAACGTTTGCGTTCCTGATTCGCCTAGCTATAGCTTCCTCAATTTTAAATTCAGAGTTATAAGTGTAATATGCCTTTTACACTAATTAACACGTTAACTGTCCCCATACAACATTTTTCGATAACCACATACGTCCAAATTTTGACGCAAGGCTATCTGTTCAGCTTTTTGAAGTGAAAACTTCTTTAGGCGCGGTGAGCGATTTTTGGTAGCGGCTAAACTTATGGATTCGTAGTGCTGGGCTATAAAATATAGATGGCGCTTATACCAGTTTAAGTTTTTACTTCTGTCGGCAATCCCTATGACTTAAACGTTACATCGTGGCTACTTAGCCACGATGTAACGTTTAAGTCATGGGACATGGGACATAGGGACAAAAGGGGACGAGCCTATTACATTGTTTTATTTTTATTTTTACATAATTAATGAATGTATTTCATTAATGTTGATGCGCATGTAGATTGCTTTTACGCAACAATGCGTAAAAGGTGCGCTTCCCTGGTGCACAGGGTTGCGAGTCGCCTGGACTGTGTGTACGTGGGTCACTGTTGTGCCGTCTCTCATGGGATATCGCAACAGTGACCAACCATTATTTCTTGTTACTTTTTGTATTGTTTTCCTTGTTTTTGTTTAGTGTCTGTGCTTACTAACATAGTCGTAAGTGTTACTAACAATCTTTTTTTTTTTTTTTTTTTTTTTTTTTTCTTTATTTTAAGGGCTTTATCGCTGAGCGATAACGTCACCCTGTAGCACATCATCAAAATAACTAAACCTAAAAACTTTTTAATTCTAAATTTACTTAAGTATAGTACTACTACACTACTTACAAATTTACTTTAAAACAAAAAATGCTAATTTGTACATTATCCTAGCTTGTTCCGATAAAGGAAAAGCCAGGATAGCATTACAGTCCCCAGTGTCGTACTTGTTTGTTGGACCAAGTAAATTAAATCGCAAAGCTTCATTCCGCACACACTCCATCAAAACATGTTGCACATCTTCGACTACTCCACATTCTTCACAGTTGGGTGACGTAACCTTTTTCATTAGGAAACCAAACTTTCTTGAGGGAATGTGACCGGAACGAAGTCTTAGCGCCATAACTAATTCACTTCTGCTAAATACATTTTGATCGATCCAATTATACACTGGAAGCTGTGGTTGGATGGTTTTGTACCAAATTCCCTTTTCTGTTGACCTTTGGTTAAAGTATTCACTCCACACATCTGTACACTGCTGTTTTATTATTTTTATATAATCTGTATATAAAGGACGAACATTTACAGAAATTCCATCTGACACGGCTTGGTTGGCCAAAAGATCCACTCTTTCATTGTCCTGAATCTGTACATGAGATGGGATCCACTGTAAAACTATCGAGATTGATCTTTGACCTAGTTTGAATATAGACTCCAAAATCATGTAGGCTATCGGTACTCCTCGCACGGGCGAGGTGCACCGAGCCAAGTGTTGCAGCGAACTCTTCGAGTCTGTTAGAATGACAAATTTATCATGATTGATTGAGTTAATATAAGAAAGAGCCTCTGCTATTGCAATTAACTCGACATGCATAATGGAGATATCAGAGTCTATAGCAAGTTTGACATTTGTATTTAATAGTGGATCCCAAACCGCAGCGCCACTACCAGCACTACTCTTAGAACCATCTGTGTAAATCTTGTGAAAACCAACATATTCTTCTTCTATAAAATTTGTGCAGATTTGTCCCAGACGGTTGCCGTCATAATGTCGTTTAGGTTTAGTAATAGATGGTATATTATGTTTAATAGCCTTATGAACATTAATGTTGCTGACCCATGTCCCCAGAGAAAACATTTCAATTAACCTAGCCGAGTGAACAGCAGAAGATTTAAGTTCATTGTAAATTGAGACCAACAGAGGTTGTTTTCTACCTCTCCAATATTGGGAATTACTAATGTTTGCAGTTAACGACTCAATCAAATTAATTGCAATGCTCTCCCGAAATGACATACATTTTAAACAATACTTGGCTCCTAGAAATTTCCTACGAATATGTAATGGAGATAGATTTAATTCACTCTCCATCACGTGGATGGGAGTGCTTCGAATAAAGCCACCAATAACACGAAGCGATTTGTTTTGCGCTTTGTCCAATTTAGATAAATGGCACTTGTAACTCCAATCGTACAAAAAGCTACCATAGTCTAACCTACTGCGAATTATGGAGATATATAGTCGACGCAGATGTTTAGGGTGAACACCCCAGCCAGGACCCGCCAATACTTTGAAAATATTTATATAATTTAAAACCTTTTGAACCGACTCATTAATATGTTTTCCCCATCTGAGTGATTGATCCAACCACATTCCCAGGTATTTAATATTATTCACTACAGAAATATTAATATTATTAATTTCTAAGTTAACAGGTTGTCTGCACATACCTCTCTTAAAAATACAGACCTTAGTCTTATCAGGAGATATTTCTAAGCCTAGATTGATTACTATGGAATTAAATGCATTCAAAGCTGACTGCAGCTCTGAGAGAACAGCATTGACATTAGAACCTGATTTAAATAAAACAAAATCGTCAGCATACTGAGAAATATCAACGTTCGTGATAGCCTTGCAAATATTGTGAGTCGCAACGTTAAATAAAAGAGGGGAAAGTGGGTCTCCTTGGGCCAACCCCCGTCCCGTAGACCGCCTATATTCTTTATTATTAATTGAAATCTTAAGTATTCTCTCATTCAAGAATCTCCACAAATATGAACACAACTTACGACCTACCGAAAGTTTATCGAGAGTGTACAGTAAACTAGCGATATCGATATTATTATAGGCGTTATTGATGTCAATAAAACAACCAACTGTGACAAGATTTGAAGTAAAACCAATTTGAATCTTTGTCGTCAAAGCAACAAGACTGTCTAAACATGACTTAGACTTACGAAAGCCTACAGTATTATCAGAAAATGTGCATCTATTCTCAAGAAACCATTCCAACCGTTTGTTCAAAATTGAGTGAAAAATTTTGCAAAGACATGATATCAGAGAAATAGGTCGAAGGGAAGATGACAGTCCCGAAACTCGACCTGGTTTAGGAATAGGAATTATTTGAATATTGCGCCACTGTCTTGGAACACAACCAGTATCGTAAAATTTATTGTACAGAGAAAGTAATAATAGTTTACCAGTGGCTGGAAGATTCTTGACCATAGAAAACGAAATTTCATCACCACCAGGTGCCGTGTCTTTTGATTTTATGGAATTTTCTAATTCCTGAATAGAAATAACAGCTTCTAATTTATTATTGCAGGACTGAAAGCAGGGTTCAGGTGGGGAAACGTAATCTGGCGTTAGGTCATTAAGAAGCCTTTCTGCTAAAGTTGAGTCGACGTGTTGATATTTAGATCTACGGCCTTTTACCCATCTCATTTTGCGCCACATATCACTAGCAGAAGTTGTCTCATCGATACTTGAACAAAAACCTCTAAAGGATACACCTTTAGCCTTTCGTGTCTGCCTCTGCGATTCCTGAATGTTCTCCTGCAATAGTGCGTAATTTTGAGGTGAAGGGTTACCCCTAAACTTTGCTAACGCTAAACGTCGTGATGCCACCGATCTAGATAGCTCAGGGCTCCAATACGGTTTTGGTTCAAATTTCGAGTTGATATGTTGAGGAATAACAATTTGAGGGATGTGGGAATCTGCAGCTTTCTGTAAAGTGTTTTCAAAGAAGTCATAACACAACTGTGGGTCTACAGGGGCGGCTGAATCATGGAGAATGTTTTCTACGGACGAAGCATACTTCTCCCAGTTAGATTTTTTTAAATTTCTTTTACGAATATTTTGTTTAATAACATTAATATTGGTGGATAATTTAATAATTAGGTGATCACTGCCTAACGATTCATTTGTAACTTTCCAAATAAAATTTAAAGCCAAATCCACAGAGATAAAAGAAATGTCGGGAGAGGATTGTTGCACCAAATTATTCACCAATTTTATACGAGTCGGACTGCCATCATTAACCGATATAAAGTTATGATCTATCATAGAATCGAATATCTGCGATCCACGCTGGTCGGTTTTATATGACCAGTTGGAATGGTGACCGTTAAAGTCACCTAAAATTAAGGTTTTGTTATTTGCTATCGAAAATATATTATCCCAATCTCTTTGTAAAGTACGAACAGTTGAAGGGCAGTAAATAGCAACGATATTCTCAATATACTGACAATTTAACAATTGAATGCACAAGAGTTCAATACCTGGATTATAATTATGTACATTACGCAATTGCGCTCTAATCGATTTGTGAACAATAACAGCTACCCCCCCATAGCCGTCATAGCGGTCCAATCTGAAAACATTATACTCATTCAAATAAAAGTGGCTGTCTGGTTCCAACCACGTTTCACTGATAACGGCAATAAAAATCTTATCTTTGAATAAAAGCTGTTCGAATAATGCTGATTTTGGCCGCAGACTTTGTGCATTCCATTGTGCAATATTAAGTGCGAGAGAATTATTGTGACAATCCATTAAAAAGTTTACTTAAAAGTGAATTTTCTGGCAAATTATTAACCACGCTTATTACCAACCATTCTACAATTATCTTAACGACGCTGTTTATTTTATTCTTAATTGAACCTTTCTTCAGAAGTATATTAATAATGTTACTTATAAAATTACCAGACGACGTATCTTTTAGATTACGAACGCTTGATTTCTTTCTATGACAATCACTTGGCTTCTTTGGTATATTGGTTTGGGTCGATGTTTCTTGTTCACTCATAGAAGAGGTAGACGATACCTCCGAATCCCAATCCATAACGCCACTGCCCGCGGCCGCGGACGGACGAGACTGCCACCGTTTTTTATGTTGTGTAGTTTTCTGTTTCGATTCTCGATTCGGATGCGAACTAATATCCTGTTGTTGCCCAGGTATTATGACAGCTGTTTTAACTTTATCTGCATATCTTGTCTGCTCCACATATGATTGTACTGGGTTAATATTTTCTAATGTACTTGTTTGATTATTTTCTTCTGTCACAATAATATTTGTAACCTGGCAGATAGGAGGAGGAGATGCAGGTACATATAATAACAATGCTTTACGGTACGTACAATTAAATTCATTCATTAACTCTCGTAACCTTTTTTCCTTCAAGTAAGTAGGGCATTTCTTATCTAGGGCTAAATGATTACCCTTACAATTTACACATATAAATGTAGTTTTATCGCAATTGTCGTGACTACCTCCACATTTAGGACATTTAACTTGACTAGCCGTACACATCTTTGCAATATGTCCATATCTCCAACATTTGGAGCATTGAGTTACGGGTAATGTAAATCTCTCGACTTTGGCTCTCATACCGTATATATATACATAGGAGGGTATATGTGCACCTTGAAAACAAATGCGTATAGACTCGCTTGCAATCCATCCATTAGAGTTACTATCTCCATTATCATCAGTATCTTTACATCTACGGTTGAGACGTTTTGCCGATAGAATTTTCATATCACACGAGACATTACCAACAAATTCCTCAATTGAAAGATCCAGTTCTATATCTCTAATAATCCCGTACGACACTGCAACTTCCCATGATTTTTGTGAACGCCAACCCATTTCGTCAAATACCTTGCAATAAATCATTTTTTCTGCATGAGATTCATTGTCAAATGTGATTATCAATTTGTACGGATTAATATATTTCACGCGTGTTATACCGATTATCTCATTATTTTTAAATAGTCTAGCTAACGCAAATTGTTTCGGAAACTTCTCTTTATTGTATACGCATATCTCAACTGCTTCTTCTTCAATATTACAGCTTATCTCCTGAACTGGAGTTGGTCTTCTTGCGATTCTCTTCCCAAGTCCATTCACCGTAGTCCAACTTCCAGATGAGTCATCCTCCCTATCTCTTTTTCTCCCTAAATTATCGTCATCATCGCCTTCTAAACTTCCCTTCTCTAGTTGTGTAGGCATCTCCATATCCAAGTGTGTTATATCCTCTGAATCTTCCCTTTGTGTATCACTACATTCATCTATAAATACGTCATTGGGCGAGTTACTCATATGATATTAGATCGAACGGCCGGCCGGCCGAGCGTGGCGGCTCGGCTACGATCGAAAAGGATCTTATCGCAAAAACGGTAATTAGCGTATACTCGTACACACGACTAATTTGCCCGAGGCGCAAATCGACACTGACTAACAATCTTGTTGTTGAGTCTTGGTTACTCGAATAAAGAAAATTCTATTCTATTAATATTTTGTTTTGTTTTCAGACAAACCACGTCGATAGATTATGTGATTGAGAACATGAATGAGGAGCATGTTGGGACGTATATATGTGTAGCACACAACGTGGCGGGAGGGAGTAAGACTGCCACAGAACTAACCATTATAGGTAAGCTTTTACCCGCGGCTTGGTCCACGTGGAGGTCGAACAAGTAACCTAGTACGTACTACGGTGATAAAAAGTAACCTAGATCATGGTCTATCTGTGTGCCAAATATATACATCGGAATCCGTTCAGCCGTTAAGGCGTGAGAGGCATCAAATTTAACAGACAGACACGAGTTACTTTGGCATTTATAAAATTAGTATATTAGTATGGATTTTAACACTTATCATTGTGATGGTTTTTACAAAAATAAAAAGAATAATAAACATAACTATAGGTTTTCCAAAAGTAAGTAGTAAATGTATAAAGCTACAAAAAAAATGTTATGCTGTAAAATTTTTAATAATTGACATCAGTCTCTTCGTAGTCACCGTCTCTCTGTTTAGCTGATGTTAATTATTAAAAAAAATATAGCAAAACTTTTGGATACGTTTTTTCTTTGCAGCACGTAACATTTATTTATTTATTTAACGGTTTATGTACACACATATAAACAGACAAGAAAAAAAGGAACAGAAAAATACGTACAAAGGTGATGCTTATTAGCTTTTTTTTTTTTAGCTATTTTTTTGCTTATTTGTTTATTTACTAGGTACTTACTTAAAATTTTTATTCGGTCATGCTTATTTTTGTTACGGCGACATTTTGTCGCTCTGCACATATTCGCCTCACAAGAAGAAAGATTCAAAATTTTTAAAGACGTAAACTGATAATGCAGTCTATTTTTCTGAATTATTAATTTGTTAGGAGTATGTAAGGATCGTAGCAGGTGGTGTTCTGTAGTTTCTGCTTACCCCTTTGGGCAGAAGCCGTGAGATTATATATACAATGTGAAATTTAATTCGTTTGCATCCTCTTAAGGGGTCATTATACTCATTATTATGAACAACTGTCACTATGGGGCCAACCCTGTTATCCCAAAAAAAAATCAGCTGTTCCCTACATTATAACGAGCTATGCGAACATAAATGTATGGAACACCTGATTTTTTTTTCGCGATTTCTGGTTTGTCCCCATAGTGAAAGTTGTTCATAATGATGAGTACAATGACCCCTTAAGAGGATGCAAACGAATTAAATTTCACATTGTATAGTGTGCGTGAATTTAGCGGCTAACGGTTAGACGCTATTTTTTCGGCGAGCCCGCAGCTTTGACGGTCTATCTAGACATATTTATATCTTTGGTTAACCCCTGTAGTATCTATGGTACAATCACCCTAACTATATATTTCTACCGCCAAGCAACTTGTATTCTGATTAAAGAGGATGCAAACGAATAAAAATTTACATTGTATGTATTAATTTGTTGTTTCAGTGGAACCGCCACAAGTAACAATAGAGCCTGGCAACACTGTGGTAGAGACCGGCGACAATGTCACAATATGCTGCACCGTGTACAGTGAAGCGCTGCTGTTAGAGAATCGACTGCTCTACAACGGCACACAGACACATTATGGTATGTATGACTGTTTTCTGTCTGATTTGCCTCTTATAAATAATAAAAATTTATAGGCGCTCTAACGGCTATTTGATTTGTGTCGATACAAGAAAAGGCATTGAAGTCATAATTGTTTCGTTGCGATAAAGAGATGCCGTTATTTGTCCTGTATAGCTTCATCCCTCAATTGCTTTGGAAAAATGGTGCATCTAATAGCCTGCGCAGAATGACGGACGGGATTAATGATTAATGATTAATTTAATTTAATACTTATCCAATCGGTATAAGGTATATATTTCAATGCTCGGTGATCGACGGAAAACTGCGCTGCGATGCTTCAAGCTCGATCACCAAGCATTGAAATATATACCTTATTTCGATTGAATAAGTGTTAAATTCAAATGATAAATTTTAAACCCTCTGCCGTCCCGTCCGCCAGTCTGCGCAGGCCGTTACTCGCCATAATATTGCTATGTTTCTTGTATTGTAAGTACAATTATACAAAGACTATTGAACTTTGTTTTACTATTTGACTATACTTTGTTGTTTCCTCTGTTTACAGCTATTGATTTAAATAAGGAGCCGAACATGGAAGGAGTGTACTCGTTCAATAAAACTATACAAATCAGTGAAAAAGATGTCGGAGTTTATTCCTGTGTCGCTGCTAATAGGGGTATGTACGATAATTATGCAGGGTAAGTTTTAGGTCTGAAACAGAAGAGTAGATCAAAGGGTCCAACGGAGACATTTTAGAGGAATCTGAAACAGTATTTGTATGCGCCTGATTCAAACAAGAATCGAAAACCAAATTATTGCAAAAATTAAGCCATCCTGTATTATTACATGAAAAGATAGTGTTTCACACAAGAATAGAATCTTGTAAAGTATTTTCAAGTTATTTCTCTTGAGATATTACCTTACTGAAAGTCGAAAGCTCTTATTTTCACTCCTTTTATAGCCACCTCATATACCTTAACAGTTCCTAGAATCATCATCATCATCATCATTTCAGCCGAAAGACGTCCACTGCTGGGCATAGGCCTCTCCCAAGCATCGCCACTTCGACCGGTCCTGTGCTTCCTGCATCCAGCATCACCAGGCCATCGGTCTACCTTGTGGGAGGCTGAATAAATACTATAAAAATATTCATACTTCTTTCTTTCTTTGTTTCTAGGAGGAAAAACAAACCAATCCACACACATACAAGCAAAACCAAACCCAACGGCCCAAATATTAGGCCCCCACACACTATCGAAGCAGATAAACTCAGACTTCCAACTCGTGTGTACCGTGGAGAACGCGGCGTCAGTCGTGTGGACCGCGCCTAGCGGAGCCGTGGTGACGTCACGTGACGTCATCGAGACCTCTAACGAGGTGTTACATGTGAAGAATATTACTGAAGATGGTGATTGGACGTGTTCGGCGATTAGGGGGGGACGTAAAGGTATGAACAGTGCAGTTCGGCTGTCGAGAGAATGCGTTGACAGCTGTCAGTTTCATACTAACGAACATGTGTTTTGCGAATTTGATCCTTATTACTACTAGAAATTGTCCAACTGACAGGTGTCAGGAACGCATTCTCTCGACAGCTGGACTGTAAATATGACACATCGAGCGTTAGAAAGAAACTGTAACACAGGTATGAGTGATAGAGATGGGAATCTACAAGACAGTTCTAAAGTGATATCAACGGCCGGGTGCCAAATAACTTGATACAGCAACAGCTCATAATGGTGCACAGGGTGCGGGGCGGCTCAAACATTGTCTTAAGCATGGTTGCAAGTCGCCTGGACTGTTTGTACGTGGGTCACTGTTGCGCCGTCTCTCATGGGATATCGCAACGGTGACCAACCATTATTTCTTGTTACGTTTTGTATTGTTTTCCTTGTTTTTGTTTAGTGTCTGTGCTTACTAACATAGTCGTAAGTTTTACTAACAATCTTGTTGTTGAGTCTTAGTTACTCTAATAAAGAAAATTCTATTCTATTCTATAATCAGCCTATAATGTTCCTACTGCTGGGACACAGGCCTCCTCTGTGAGAGGGAGTGGCCGTAATCTACCACGCGGGCCCAGTGCGGGTTGGTGGTTGTCACTTGTCTTCGAATTTTTGGTTCTAGGACGTGATTCTGAACACGTCTGGGTTCAAAATCACGACCTACGACTCGTAAGTCGGTGCCTTTACCACAGGGCCAACCTGCTCCAAAATAATCAAAGCCCACAAAATTATATTTTTTTAAACTTAGCATTATAGAGCATATTGTATCCATCTTTCTATAATTTAATACATGCTATATGCTATGCATAAGCTTTGTCTCCAAAACCATTTTTTTTTTTTTGAGCGTTGTATGTTATCAAATAACTTCTCCCGCTCTGGGTGGAGCGGGAGGGGGTGTCAGATTCTTACTGACTAAAACCCACCCGTGTTCCTTCTCCTACCCCCAGGATTTACTTCGAGACATGTATCCAAAAATAATTTCACTTACAATGTAACGCTCTTATTGGAGACCTATGTCCAGCAGAGCATGCGTTCGACTGGATTATCATCATCCTGTGGGTGTCGCAACGTCACCAGCAGCGGCTGGCGGGTTACTGGCATGGCCCTTATAGCCCTGCGGTGTGATACGATGCAAGCGCGTTCGTTGGGTGGCCATGTAGGCCTGAATGATAATGATTACGATAGGCCAATTTATTTCAGGTTCAGATGCCGTTAAAGTGTCAGTACTAATAAAGCCAGTAGTGAGTATAGTCGGGTCTAGGAACATCAGCATATTAGAGGGGTCTGTAATCGAGGTGACGTGTCAGGTTCGCGCCAAGCCGCCGCCCAGGATACTGTGGCATCGAGAGACTGATGCCTTCTTGAATAATACTGTGAGTAGACACCATTGTTGAACCAGTATTGTATTAATAAATAGAAAATTAGACTTATTCTTAACCGACTTCAACGAACGAGGAGGTCGATAGACGTTTTTATCGCGATTCTTTTTTTCAAATTTTTTGTTTTTTTAATACAGAGTCATCTAGTATAAGATTTAAGCTTCTGAAAACTTATACTAGATGGGTGTCACACGACACAGCTCCCGACTTTTTTTATTTTATTTGAGGAAACCACATAAATATTAGTTTTGGTTTAGTACTTTTGGTATTACGACCAGCTTCACTAATAACGAATGGAAAATTAATTAAGTCTGTTGCTTTATTTTTCGCTCTGGGAAAAACCTGCAGGTGTAAACTACACCTGCAGGTTTTTCCCTTCCTTCGATCGTCTCTCTGCGGACTTAACCACGAGCCTTAAAATACTTGCAAAAACACAGCCCTTTCACGAAAACGGGTAAAAATTATTTAATACTTAACCAATTTTGTTTTTTTGCCACGTCCAGATAAGTGCATTCAAACCGAATGTGTACCGAAGCGTTTTAAGACTGAACTCGAGCGCGGAAGCCGTCAACGCGACGTACTTCTGTTTCGGGGAGAACTCGGAAGGAATTCATCAGGACAGTCTCGTTGTCAACGTTAGGAGGAAAATGACGCTGCGACAAGGGTTTACAGGTAACATCTTACGGGTCAATATCACGGTTAAATAAATATACCGGCTGGCGATTTACTCACCTGGAGCCTTATAGGGAAGTGTGAAAGTTATCATTGTCGCAGTGCGAAAAATAGTTAAAGCTATAGTTTGACCGGGACCGCTTCTTGCGACTTAGGTATGTGCGCGGCAAGACGGGTTGCTCCGCGCATTCCTAAGGCGCGGAACAGTGGTCTCGGTCAGGTCAAACTATTTTTTTCTTTTTTGCTAACCTGTACTTTCCCACTGCTGGGTAAAGGTCTCCCCATATTTTTCAAGTCTTTCTTGTGTTCTTCCTGACCGTTCGTTTCGGCCAGGAACGAGTCCAAATCGTCACGCTACCGCTTTTTAGGCCTGCCCCGGTGGCGACGCCCGTCATCAGGCACCCACCAGGTGACCCGTCCAGTCCCATTTCAAACTATATACGGAATATATAGCACCATTTCTTTTCCGCACCTGGACAGTTGGCATCTGCAATAGTTATAAATCTGCCTTTAAATACATATAAATGCACAACAATGACCCACACCTGTATTACCTGAAGAAGTACGTATATACAGGGTGGCAGGGACATCGACGCGAAGCCGGTTACCATGGATTCAGTACATAATTCTGAAACCACCTGCGTTGAAATTTTTCGTCGGTAATTTAAAAAAAAAACAGCTATTTCATAGAAAAGTGCAATACCTACGCGGTCAAAATGTATGGAATTGCTGTTTTTTTTTGGCTCAGAATCATGTACTGAATACAATACAGGAGTACGTAGTACGAGGATGTATATATAGTAAAGTAACGTTTCGCCCGTTATTGGGCCATTAGATCCAGACTTTGGGCCGACTGGGAATTTCCTAAAAGAATAACCCAGTAAACCCAACCTGCGGGTTGAACATAGGACCTTATGCACTTAATATACCAAACATTTTCCAGACCAATCCGTCCAACTGTACTATCAAGTGGAACTACATTGTGACGTCGACTCCCACCCCCCGCCGCGCACTATTTGGTACCACAACGGTACTGAACTAGCCACTGGTACCAACGTAGACATATCTGAAGACAACTCTACGGTGTACTTGAAGAGAATCGACTTTACTGACTTAGGAGCTTATGTGTGCAAAGCAGACAATGGATACGAGAATTTGACTGTGGAAGGGATTGTTAGCGTGACTGGATTGGGTAAGATTTTATTTTTACTCTTTACAAAAGTAAGAGAAGCGAGCCCAATTGTTAATGCGAACAAATCTTTAAATATTCGCAACTAAATATGTTTGAAATAAATACAACCTTAGTTTTTGTTTACCCTAAACCTCTTAAGGGGTCATTGTACTCATTATTATGAACAACTTATTTATTATTTATTTAACGGTTTATGTACACACATATAAACAGACAAGAAAAAAGGAACAGAAAAATACGTACAAAGGTGGTGCTTATTTCTAAAGAAATCTCTTCCAGCATACCTGCGATAGGAAAGTAGTTAAAGAGATGTAGACAACGTGTGTAAGAGTAGAAGAGAAAATAAAATACATAAAATAAAAACACCTAATTATTCACTAATTTAACTATAATATTAACTACGTACTACTAATACTTTATGTTCGTATATCTCGTCGAAATGTAGGGATTTTTTCGCATTAACAAACGGGCTCGCTTCTCTTACTTTTGAAAAGATTAGACATTTTATTTTCATCTAGCTTCTCCCCACGACTTCGTCCGCGAAATTTTGGCCCCCAACCCACCGCGTCGCATCGCATCGCATCGCCCGCCCGCGCTATTACTTTGTTTTCTCTTGAATTCTGTCAGTTTTTTTTTATTTTGTTCAGTTCCTAAGGGTCGTAGCGTGATGTTAATAGTCTATAACCTAGCTTACTTAAGACTTTTTTTTTTTTTTGATGGTGGGATATTATCAAATAGCTTGTCTGGTTTCGATGTTGTTTTATTTTCATTCGTCTAGTATAGTCAACCGCTCGAGGAGCTCGTGGCTAAGTAATAACAGCCGCATGGGTCGATCCATCAGGTTAAGCTACGCTTGCCGGGGTTGGTCCGTGGATGGGTGACCATCGTTACATACAGAGACTTCTCCGTGCCTCGGAAAGCACGTTAATTTTCTTTCTTCTTTTTAATTCGTGAATCTTTGACAGTCGTTAAGAGTCGTCAGAAGCCCGAAAGTCTGACACCAGTCTTACCAAGGGGTATCGTATTACCCAGTTACTCGATTGTGGAGGTCAGTTATGCAGTCGCTCCATGTCCAAATATTAGTATTCAGGTGCATCCGGTTAGACTGGAAGCCGACCCCAACATAGTTGGGAAAAGGCTAGGCAGATTGATTGGTTAGTCCACCAATCAAGTCTCTCTCCGGTCGTGTCGAATTGCCGTCCCTTCGGACTTTGAGAGTCAGGAGAGAAGGAAGGAGAGAAGGGAGGAGAGAGTGCACCTGTATCTGCGCACACGCTTGTGCACTATAATATCTCCCGCGCCGAAGACTGGTCTCCGCTGAGGTTGGTCGCCTTGGCCGAAACTCGGTCTGAAGGACTATACATGAGTGAGAACACTTACACTACGAAAATCACCTTTACTGCTACGACATTAAGGTGCTGTCAATGTCAAATAGTTACTACTCATGTGTGTTTGACTTTCCAATAATGCGTAAATAAGTATTTTAATTTGTTGCAGCGTCCCCAGTATTGTCTAAGGAGCCAGCTACATTAACTGCGCGCGCAGGTCGCCCTACTATAATCACATGTAGGTGAGACTATGTATCGTTGTCGCTTATTTCAGTATTATTATATTATTCGCCCCTTACACCCGAATACTGAAACGCCACTCAAAACTTAAGCGTTACTTATGACTCGTTTAAAGCCTTTTGATTGGTTGAAACTAGTTTTAAGTAACGCTTAAGTTTTGAGTGGCGTTTCAGTATTCGGGTGTTAGTACATGGGACTTAAAAATAACTGGGATAATGTGGGTGTACTATAGGTACACCTCTGGCTAACCTTCAGGGATTTCATGGCAGGCTCGATGTTATGTATACTAGCTGCGCCCCTAGGTTTCTCCCGCATAAGTTTCGATCCCGTGGGAATATCTGGATAAAAATTCTAGTCCTATGTGTTAATTCAGGTTATAAACTATCTGTGTGCCAAATTTCATCCAAATCCGTTCAGTCGTTTTTGCGTGAAAGAGTAACAAACATCGATCCATCCATCCTCATAAACTTTCGCGTTTATAATATTACTAGCAGCGCCCCACGGTTTCATCCGCTTAAGTCTCGATCCCGTGGGAATATCGGGATAATAAGTATCCTATGTGTTAATCCAGGTTATAAACTATCTGTGTGCCAAATTTCATCCAAATCCGTTCAGTAGTTTTTGCGTGAAAGAGTAACAAAGATCCATCCATCCATCCATCCTCACAAACTTTCGTGTTTATAATATCAAATTAGGATATACAGGGTGATTGGAAGATGCGTGCAAAGCTTTAAGGCGAAGATAGTACAGACAATTTAGAACCATTTAAGCCATGGTTGTCTTAGACGAAGTCTTACCAAATATTTTTAACCTAATTTTTAAGTTTTTTTTCGGAAATTCTCAAAATTTAATGTAAACTGCATAATTATGGCCAAATTGAATGATAAATGAATTCATTTTTTATTTATTTAATCAAAGTAATGTGTAAGCAATCAAGCAAAACATGTTTTAGGCTTCTGTGTCATTAGACATTTTTTTTACAGACATTTAAAGCTCAGAAAAAATAAAAAAATTGTATAATACGTCTTTTAAACCTTATTAAAAAAAAAAAAAATTGGTAAGACTTCGTCTAAGACAACCATGGCTTAAACGGTTCTAAATTGTCTATACTATCTTCACCTTAAAGCTTTGCACCCGTCTTCCAATCACCCTGTATATTAATAAGGATGTTGTATAGAATTTTAATAAATTCAGCTGTATTCACTGCTGGGAGCCTAGGACTATTAAATTAAAATATTATATATAGCCAACATGATGAGGAAATACATTGTTCATAAAGTATACATAGAAACTTTTTCATAAATTTAATCCTTATAGAGCTGGGGATGCGCTAAGGTACCCCGCGAAATTCAAATATTCTTACGTTTTTTGCTATTTGCAGGTCAAATTTGAATTTCGCGGTCTACCCTGACGCGTTCGCCTCAACTTTAATTACTACCATAGCTTCATGTAACGCGTACCATCAAAGAAGTTCATATCTAACCAGTTTCAAAACAAAATCCCGTGAACACGATGACCACATCTGTTACGGGCCCGGTTCTATAGTCGTCGAGCGCTGCAAGCAAGATTAGTCCTTACGGTGATTAGATATGAACTTCTTCGATGGTACAGCCCCAGTGAGTTGACAAAGCGCACTGTTGGATTCTCTAGTTAAGGGGACCACAGGACCTAAACGTGCCTAAACGCAAGTTTTATAATGCGTAAAAGTATATGATCCACTGCAGTAAACAAAATCAGAAAAATATATGATATTCTTCAGGATATATGTAGTAAGATACTGTGTTGAAAACATAAAACAGCTAATTTGATACGATAGAAAAAAATCATGAAGACACCTCTAAAAATTTATTTTACCGATTAAAAATCATATTAATTTACATGCAATCATTCTGATTTTTTGTCAGATTATTCTACAAGCTACATATTAGCATAATAGTGTTTTAATTTTCCAGTCCAATCAATAGATTTTTTGTAAATCGCTAACTGCTTCATATTTTGCAATAAATTACCTGCGTCGTGTCATCGCGCTTCTCTTTCATTGCTATGCAGTCCGACAGTGACCGCGCTTTAGCTGTTGTAAGCCTCTTAAAACATCGCGTTAAAAATGCGCCCGTGGCTTAATGGAACAAGGCGCTAAGATTCCTTATTATTAATACTTAAAATATTATTTCTTCCAGTGTCCTCCAAGGCAACCCAGAGCCGACAATATCATGGCAGTACAAACACGGCTCTGCTAAAGACTTCACTTCTCTCCCTAAAGATGTGATAACGAATGATAAGTTGCTGAGTATATCTGATACCACAGAAGACCATGTCGGTATCTACCGCTGTGTAGCGCTGAATGTGATCGGGAAAGACCAGTATGATGTCAGTTTGGTGGTTCAATGTAAGTACAAATGTTTTTATGTGGGACTCTTTCAAAATGTAAAAGCAAATCGTGTACGACTTGTCAGTTAAAAAGTTTGGTGTATTTGTAGAACAAACTATTTTAATTTTATTCCGTATTGTAAAAATAGAGGAGAGGAGATCGTGGCTGAGTTAACAGCCGCACGGGTGGATTCATCAGGGTAAGCTACGCTTGCCGGGGTTGGTCCGTGGATGGGTGACCATCTTTACATACCGAGACTCCTCCATGCCTCGGAAAGCACGTTAAGCCGTTGGTCCCGGCATGTAAAATACTGGTGTCCAGCTGCATCCGGTCAGACTGGAAGCCGATCTCATCATAATTGGGAAAAGACTAGGTAGATTGATCACTTTATTGTAAAAATAACAAATAATGAGATTGTTTGATCAAACGCCAGCTGCAGCATTAGGTATCCGACAAAACTAAGAGCCCAAATATGCTGTGATTCAATAAAAAGAAGAGCAATGACCCAAACTCTCTAACGCAAGTTAATCGTTAAGTCACCTTGATGTGTTGTATATTATATTTTATACTAGCGACCCGCCCCGGCTTCGCACGGGTGCAAGGCTGATACTACATACATCACACAAAACTGTAAAAGTTGTATTTTAAAACATCGACTCATCGACCAGAGTACCGTCGCAAGCGCTACGTCCCGCAATTTTAAATCTATAATATCTTCGAAAATATTAATTTAAATCGAGTGCTGTAAAGGACAATATAGATCTATATTAAATCAACAATATATTTAAGCTATTTAATTGGATAAGGATTAATGTTGTATTGGTTAAAATCGCTAAGAAAAGAAGCCATTATTTGTCGTAAAAAGTAAATGACAAAAAAATGTTATTGTGAGATATCCATAAGAGATAGACATATACCATCGCGGAGTTTTTTGTAGACCTTTTCAATATGTACAATTAATTAGTACATTGTTTTGATAAATCTCGTAAGGTTCAGCGTGCGTTTGCAATGTAAGCGAAAAAAAAAAGATTATTTAACGACATCACTTCAGAAACCTCAAAAATAACAGTATTTCTCCACTAATTAATAGATGTTATTATACATATAAACCTTCCTCTTGAATCACTCTATCTATTTAAAAAAACCGCATCAAAATCGGTTGCGTAGTTTTAAAGATTTAAGCGTACAAAGGGACATAGGGACATAGGGACATAGGGACATACAGACAAAAAACACGACTTTGCTTTATACTATGTAGTGATAAACATTTATAACTAAGTATTGTATTTATTCATTTTATTTTTGTCTTATCTTGTTATTTCACTATATGCTGCACCGGTTGACGTCATCAAGTCAACGCCGGCTGTCGCTGAAAACCAGCGTTGGGGCTCTGTCTCGCATAGGGTCGCAGCATTAAGCTGAGCGATGGCAGTTTTGCGTGGATGTGACGCATATTTTCCCCCAAATTGTTTATTTTTGTGTTTTGTTCTTTCTTTGCGTCATGTGTACCGCAAATAAACGTATTTTCTTTCTTTCTTTCTTTCTATGTGAATTGTAGAATGTTCGCCCGAACACGCAATCATTGCGTTCATATTATGCTATTTTGTTCGGAAAACCGGAACGCGCCCTCTGTCGGCGCGATCACGCGTTCGGGTCCGCCGAACAAAATAAACGCGACGGTCGCGTGACCCTCGTTTTGGTTAAAACGCGGCCGTAAACTAAAAGCCGCTTGAGAATTCTTAAAAAATAAATAACTACGTTACTTTCAGATCCACCACGCTTCGACAAATCGATTGGAGATGAGAAACCTCGACAAATAAAACTAGGAGAGACAGTAACGTTCTCCTGCGATGCTGTTGGTTTGCCGCCGCCCATAACAGTGTGGACTAAAGACACGTACCCACTCGTATTCACTGATAACTTGTAAGTACCTTGTTCGTAATTGGCATGGTTGGGTACAACAAACTGGAGACAAGAAGGGACCTGGCTTTTACCGCGTATATTTTTAAGCTGTTGCGCGGTAAAATGTTTAATGCTGGTGTTTTGAAGGAGATATGTCTGAATGTGCCTGATAAGTATGCATTGCGACGCCGACGGCCACGGTCGTTAGCTGTGCCACGCGCGCGAACCAACCTGCTCAGTAAAGCGCCCCTGACGCGAGCCTTGCATACACTGAATGACACTGCTGATAGGATAGATTTATTTAATTGCTCTCTGAATGAATTCACAAAGGTAACATTGTTTGTATTATGTTATGCTAATATATAACTAGTAGCTTTAATTGTAATTTAGAATGTAACTAAAGACCGCGCTACCGCATTAGGATTATTGCCTGTAATGATACTCGTAGTAGTGTTTGTGATAAATAAATAAATAAATTAACTGATGTTCTCTGTCTGAGATAACTGATAGTAGCAATAGCTTAACGATTCTGTATGGCTCAGAGGTAGCCAGTTACTTACAGTTGAGTTGTTGGATGTGAGTTGACGAAAACCACAGACTTCACGATAATTTGGTTTATTCGTAAAAGTTACACGAAAGTTCCGTTGGATGCTGAATAGCGCTACAGCAGCTATTGGTCAACTAAACTCTTATATGCAAAGATTTCAATCGTAGATTTGCCCTTCTGCGTCAAAAGATGGTCGCGTTTCTGTTTCGTTTTGACACCTCTCTCTGAGACAGACAGTGTCGCAAAGACTTGACTTGGTTGTCATGGAAACGCCATTGTTAATGTGTGAGCTCGCTCCCCTCATGATGGACGATTTTTCGTGCGACTTAGTACAGTGAGGGCAAATCTACGATTTAAATCTTTGCTTGCTTATATGTACGAGTAGTTATAAAAGTAAATAAAAGCGAAAATTAGGTCGCGGCGTTAGCAATTTGCCTGTACGTGTTCATATATGGAATGGAGAGCTAGATGTTGTTGGGCACGCAATTGTAGCGATAAGTCCCCTCTTTGAGGAGTGGCTAGAGAGGCGCCACAGAGGAAACTACTGGACCGATTTAACAAATTGTTTCACTAGTAGAATGCTAAATTATCACTGAGTAACATAGGCTATAATAGGGATGTTGACAAAAAAAAGTTTTTTTTGTCCGTCAGGTAGATTATTAAAAAATATTAGACAATTTAAAAAATTCAGGTAGATTATTAAAAAATATTGGACACGTATTTTTTCTTTTTTTACGTTATCAAAAGATTACGTCAATACATTGAGTAGGCAATGCATTACAATTTAGCATGACGGCACTGGCCGGTAGATTGTATACTGACTTGTGAAGTAGCGAGCCCCCCACTCCCCAAATTTAATACGTTTTATCTAAACTATCTACCTATTAACAAAGATATCACGCGGACGAAGCTGATGGCGGAAGCTAGTGGTCTATAAAAACCAAGTAATTTCTTAATCTATATTCTTTTTCTAAATCTACCCAATTTTATGGATCATTGGCTACATGCATTTATAGTTATTATTTTTTCCTTTTTCACAGAATTCTGACGAATATTGGCGAGTTAGTAATAAAGAAGGTGACGGCACACGACTCCGGGACTTACACATGCACCGCAACAAGCACGATGGGTTCCACACACAAAAACTTTACACTAATCGTATACGGTAAATACATTCTTAGAACTATATTATAATGGAACACCCTGACGGCGCGGGCGCAACAATGGACGCGCTGCCAAAAACAGTTACAGCTTTATGGGGGGTATATATCTCACCAGGCGTCCGAATGGTTGCGCCACCTACCATACATTTTTTTGGCAGCGTGACCATGGTCGCGCTCTGTACATGGTCAAATAGATTAGTTAGGCTTTGGTCTCCTATTTTATGCTCTATGCGAACGTTCCGATCGACGTCTGAACGCTACGCACAGCGTCGGCGGTCAATAGCTAACATATGGATAATAATTTAAATTAGGTTAATTATATTGAATACTATTATATAGAATCTTTTTTTTCTTTCTAACTGAACAGACAGCAGTGCTGCTGGGGAGTTTGTTGCGCCACTTCTTCTTCTTAGCTAACGCACTAGGAAGTGGTGAAGGGTGGGCGTTTAAGAGGACTGTAATGTTGACGTTCGAAAAGTGCTGATTCTCAGCCTAGTTTGAATATTTTTTTACTGAATAGATCGGCAGACCAAAATTCCTCTACAGTAGCAGATCCTTAAACCTACAGATCCCCACGACTGCATAAAGTATTCTAACTAATATTATGAATGCGAAAGTATTTGTTTATTTGTTTGTTGTTACGCTAAAACGGCTGAACGGATTTCGATGAAATTTGGTACATGGGTAGACCATGACCTGGAGAAGGACATAGGATACATTTTATTCTGATATTCCCACGATCGAGACTTATGCGGGTGAAACCGCGGGGCGCAGCTAGTAATTATATATTTTTTTATTCACACACAGCCTTATACAGGGAGTTCGACGCGAAGCCGGTTACCATGGGGTCAGTACATGATTCTGAACGCCCCTGCGTCCAAAAAAAAAAATCTGCTGTTTCATAGAAAAGTGCCATACCTACGCGGTCAAAATGTATGGAGCAGCAGATTTTTTTTTGATAACCGACTAAAAATTTCAACGCTGGGTGGCTCAGAATCATGTACTGAATCCATTGTAACCGGCTTCGCGTCGATGTCCCTGCCACCCAATTTCGCATGCGATTTTCGCAATTGTATAAGCTTACCTGCCGGTAAGATTATGGAAACTCACCAATAACTTTCAGACCCGCCCACGATATCACCCATCACCTCTGAGCTTATAGAAGTGTTAGAAGGAAAGAGAGTAGAACTGCCGTGTTCCGCCCAAGGAGTACCGTTGCCTATTGTGGAGTGGACACAGAATGGAGAACCTCTCACCGGCCACAGGAAGTATGTAGACGAGGATGGATTAAGGTAAGAACATAAAAATCGAGGCAGAAGTGAAAACTTAAAACTATGAAATAAAAGTGTTTTTTTTTTAATTTTCAAAAGTGTAGTATCATAATAAAAAAATCCATTCAAATTCAATATAATAATATGCTTTCACTGCTGGTCAAGCGCAACACTTCATTAGCTGGAGATGTACTATTAACATTAGCATGTCGGTGACGCAAACTCAAGAGGTTTATACCTACCAAAAATCGCTTAACGCGCCTAAATAAGTTTTCACTTCAATAACTAACTCCCATGCGCCCCGCGGTTTCACCCGCATTGGCATCGGAACTGTGCATTTTTCTGACACAAAAATAATCCTTTGTAACCTGTAACTCTGGTCAGGAATAGTACTTTAGGGGTATGAGGAACAGGGTGTAAAGTTCACTCATCCCCCATAGAAAAGGGAGGATCCTCCGACCAGACGGGTGTCATGTCTGGCGGGCAATTGCCCAGAGGTTGAAGTCGTGAGCTTGTATATATGTCCACCGCGCGGTAAACTCTAATTGCGCGATGCAGGATTTGAATGACGTCAGGATGTTGTGTGACGTCAAGTCTTTGATGCGTAGTTCGCATGTGGCGGTGTAGTATACTCAATACTCAATTCTTTATTGCATTCCATATGTATTACATAGATGGTTTAATAAGTAAGAGATCAATATGGACCCCTAGTGTAGCTTGCTTGCGTGTAGAAGAACTACCTGTTAAAGATTGTTTGTAATCGGAGCTGTGTTTCTAGATATTACCTATTACAAACATACGGACAACTTTATAGACGGAACTATCAAGATGGCGGAACTATCTAAATCGTCTTTAAATCAGTGGCAGAAAGTTTACATTTTATTTGAAGATAGCAATGTTCTGTTCTATTCTTTCATTTAAGAATGGAACATTATTATTATGTGTGTAATGAATGATGCATACAAATGTCAAATAAACAGTTATATATTTTTTCAGATTTGTTGCAAACCTGACTGATTTTGGAGAATACGTGTGCACGGCTAAAAATATATACGGGAACACATCGGTTACCTACGAGCTACATGTTTGGGGTAAATAATTTATTATACTCTGTTCATAAATTGTATTATATATAAAAGAGGTTATTTATTATTTATAAATGAAATAAATAAATATATATATATTATATAAAAAATAAAAAAATAAAAACTAATAAAAAATCTAATTAATTTTTATTATTTATTATATTATTATATTTTTTTTTTTCTAATAATTTGATAATTAAATAAAACTGGGAAGGAAGTTAATTCTGAGCTGGCGACTGATAGGTAGAGATGTAAAAAAGACTTGCTGGGCCGACCCCAAACAAATTAGGATGTGACCAGGAGGGTGATGCTCGTGCAATAAGGGACAAAAAGATGCGCAACATTGTTACTGCAACATGATTTTGTGTTGCGAGATAAATGTTTCTTGCAAAATGGAATGTTGCAGTGTTGCTGACAACATTCAAATTTTCCATACATACATGGCACAGAACAGTACAGAAGGCGCGCTCCGCATTTTAAGTATTGAGCTACAAGTACGCGGGGGGCTCGTCTTTTCGAGCCAATTCAGTGAGCGTAACGTAGTCAGAAGATTTAAGAGTTACGTGATAGAAAGAGAGGCAACTTCTGGGTGAATATAACTGTCAGTAATTAGCGCTGTGTGACCAGCCATGCTATTCTGTAAACATCTCACCGTGAAAACTTGAGTGAAGTGAGCTGTCAATAGTGTCAATCCCTGTGGAATGACAGCTCACTCCACGCTCACTTCACCTAAGTTTTCACGGTGAGATGGTTACAGAATAGCATGGCTGAATTGCACTTTATTGTGTCGCAGCAATAGTCGCTTTTTATTCAAATGATTTTGAGGAACCATCTGTATTAATCAGTGTACAAGTAACAAGTAGTAAACAAGAGACGCTCAACATTGTTGCTCATATGTTTCTCAACATTGTTTCCAATGAATACGAGACTTGATGATCATCTATTGTTCTAAGGCGATCAATATCGATTGTCTATCTCAATCAAGCATTAACTTTACTAAATACTCGTATTATTTTCAGTGCCACCATACATCGCACCTCCGTTACAAAACTTCAAGGAAGTTCTTCTCGGTTCTAACATATCATTACAATGTGACGTCATCGGGTTCCCGATACCAAGCATACAGTGGCAGTTCGAAGACGATCTACTGACGGAAAATACTACGGATTTGAGGTAAGGAAAATACTCGTAAAATCAATCTGTCCAACCTTTTGCCAACTATGTTGGGGTTGGCTTCCAGTGTAAAGGCCGCTGTGCGCATTGGGCCAAGGTACTAGCCCAGCATGTTGGGCCAAAAAATCAGATCCCAGCGGTGGCTGTTTACACATTGGCATATTGATCATTCTACATTGGCGCTTTGAAAAAGATGGATATGGAGACTTGCAACCGCGGAAATTTATTTAAATACAGTAAGTTTAATGATTGCCTAAATATGCAGCAAAGTAGGGTGGCTAAAAATAAATCATCACGTCTGTGGAGTTTCGCTAGCTAATTTAATTAGACTTTTTGGGGTTTATTTATTTATAAACGTTGCTTAAAGTTAAGTAATGATTAGCGATACATTTTTGAGGTTTGAACGTCACTTAACTTTAAAAATTCAAAAGTCATTTATTCAAACTAGTCTGAGAATCAGCACTTTTCGAACGTCAAAATTACATTCCCCAAAACGCCCACCCTTCACCACTTCCTAGTGCGTTAGATGGGAAGAAGAAGTGGCGCAACAAACTCCCCAGCAACGTTTATAAATAAACCCCTTGACCAGTCAGAATCCGTAAGTTTTCAATGATGTTAAATGCGTGTCCGATTGTTACAAGTTCTATAAAAAGTGCACATCCTGTTTTGCAGGATTTACTCGTACCATATATTATTTCTTTGCGCCCGATACAGTTATAGACTGGTTATTTTTGAGCTGTGCATTGTTTACTTTTTGCATAAAACATAAAATTTTAGTTCCTCTTCTCTACTTTTCTCTGAATTATAGTTTTCTTTGAATCGTAACTAATATTATAAATGCGAAAGTGAGTTTGATTGTTACGCTTTCACGCTTAAACGGCCGAAACGATTTGGATGAAATTTTGCACAGGAGTAGACCTGTAGAAGGACATAAGCTAATTTTCAGCCTGGACCGCGGGTAACAGCTAGTGTTGTAATAAATCTGGATTTTTTCCTTAACGAGCTCACTCTTATTCGTTCTAGTTTCAACGAGATCGGTAATATCTACATATCGAACGCGAGTTCAAAGCACGAAGGCTTGTATGTCTGTATCGCTGAGAACAATGGAGGAGTGGCCGAACAAACTACTTACATCAAAGTTTATGGTAATGTATTAATTATAACTGTATAACCCGAGGGGTTGAGTAGTGGTGCACCTATAGTACACCCCCATTTCGCCAGTTATGTTTAAGTCCCATGTAATAGGGGGCGAGCCTATTGCCATCAACCGGGCACAAATCCAGACTCCGGGCTGATACTGAGTAATTCTAGATGAAAAACCCCGAACCCAGAGTCGAAAATGACCAGGAGGTAATTTTTGATTACTATTTCTATGCCAGTACATATAGGCACTTTAAGGAGAAAGTGCCCATATTTATTGGCATAGAAATAGTAATAATAATTCGTTATGGAGAGAAACTCTAGCTCCAAACGCGATAAAAATTGCTTTATTAGCTTACAGTTTCGGTTCTTATTATAATTAGTCGGTTTAGCTCCTTTAAAAAGTTTATTTATTTTTCTATGTTACTTGGTTTCATACTAAAAAGTGATCTTATAAGGATTCCGTTTTACATTTTAAGGGCGGAACCCTAAAAATAATATTAATAGTTTAAAAAACACTAAAAAACACGCTTTTACGTGCACCTATAGGCGTATTCAGACCTTGAAACCTAATGGTGGTCAAAGTTCATTACAAGACCTTTCTAACAAGTCCAAACACGGCTATGATACGATCATCCATCATGAAGTTCCAGTTCATATCTTCCGGCTCCATCATCAGATCAGCTCGACAGTACCATGTTATTGTATTGTCATCAAAATCACATACAACTGCCAATTTTCATAACGCTACGATCTTTAGAAGATGGTTAAATTCGTTTTCTTAGATTTGATTACATAGTTACATACATACAGGTCGACCTAATAAAAGCGTGTTAATAACACAACAAGTTAAAGTAAATCGCACTGGGCCCGCGTGGTGGATTACGGCCCACTCCCTCTCACCGGGAGGAGGCTAGTGTCCCAGCAGTGGGGACATTTTAGGCCGATCATGCTAAGATTGATTCTCCCCATCCTCTGGCCCTTTATCTTGAGAAAAGAATAGAATACTCTTTATTATGTATTTAGGGGTATGAGGAACAGGATGTAAAGTTCACTCATCCACCATAGAAAAAGGAGGATTTTCCGACCAGACGGGTGTCGTGTCTGGCGGGCAACTAACCCGAGGTTGAAGTCGGGAGCTTGTATATATTTCCACCGCGCGGTAAACTCTAATTGCGCGATGCAGGATTTGAGTGACGTCAGGATGTTGTGTGACGTCCGGTCTTTGATGCGTAGTTCGGATGTGGCGATGTAGATGCCGCCACATGTACACCATATGGATTACAGAAATAAATATAGAAATTTTACATCCGAGTGAGACACAATGGGCGATTGTTTTTGTACGTTAGAAAGGCCTTTTTAAATGACAATCAAAAATCAATCACAGCACGTTTTTCATAAAATACTGCATTGTTGTAATAATTATGTTTTTCAGAGCCTCCAAAAATCTTGTTAGACAACTACATTGGGCCGTACTTGGCCACTAATATGGATACAGTGCTCACAATCGCCTGCCGAGCTACAGGCAAACCAAAACCTTACGTCGTATGGTCTAAAGACGAGTTTTATCTGAATAACGGTATGAACACTCACTTTTTAATACTGTATCTAAATTATGAAATAGTTAACTAATAATTTTATTGAAATGTAATTTTCTCAACATCACTTCGAAAATATGGTGCCAAGGTATGCATCTGCGATATTTTTCTTTACAAGCAAATGAGTTTACTTCTATGAGAACTTTACAGAATACAGGAAGTACTACGCTTCATATTATAATTCTCAAAACGTTTCTTTACTCCCATTTCCCTATATGAATAATGGCGTAATTTTACATTTTCTTCGTAAATCCAAATTCGAATGTATTGTATTGCCTGAATTTGGGTAAAGCCAAAGTAATTTGGATATAGTTTGACCGAAACCGCTGTACAGCGCCTCAGGTATGTGCGCGGCGATACGGTTCTCATTCGTCAAAGCGGACGCCGTTTCGCCGCTCATTCGTCAACGCCCACAGCGTCTCGGCCCCGCCTCGCCGCGCATTCCTAAGGCGCGGTACAGCGGTCTCGGTCAAACTATACCCGAATTGGGACAAACGAAGTGAGATAATTTTAAAGGCGATAAAGGCGGGAAGAGAAAAATTATAATAGATATAACATTTCAGATCCTCGCTACGCGATTGACATGGACGGTACGTTGAGTATAAAGTCTCCTTCTGAGGACATGAGCGGCAACTACACATGTTCTGTAAAGAACTCAGTGGGGGCAGTCAATAAGACGGTGCCTGTCGAAATATACTGTGAGTAAATATGTATTAAGTAATTGTTAGATGAAGGAAGTTATTCCGACACGTCAACTTGCTAACTGCAATTGTTTCAGTCATTTTATTCTGAAATTTTATCTTTTAAAATGATAAGAGTACCTTCTACTCAATCTGCCTAGCCTTTTCCCAACTATGTTGGGGTCGGCTTCCAGTCTAACCGGATGTAGCTGAATTTTACATGGAGCGACTGCCTATCTATCCACCACAACCCAGTAACTGGATAGTTCGATACCCCTTAGTAAGACTGGTTGTCAGATTTTCGGACTTCTGACGACCCGTAACGACTGTCAAAGATCCACGAATGATAGCCGGGACCAACGGCTTAACGTGCTTTCCGAGGCACGGAGGAATCTCGGTATGTTAAACCCCGGCAAGCGTAGTTTAACCGGATGGATCGAACCGTGCGGCTGTTATAACTTAGCCATGAGCTCCTCATTACCAATAAAACGATGGATGGATTGTGTGTACGAAGATATGGCTAGAAAGGAAGTGACTACCGCGATGACTTATAGGGCAGTATGGGAGAAGAAGACATGTTGACATGACATGACATATGTGACATGTGTCATGTCACTTGTAACAAATATCTTATTTCGTTTCCCAGCCATCCCAACTCATACGCAATCGGAAGAGAGTTTGACCTCAGTGACGCTGCTTGAAGGAACGGACACGAACGTCGAGTGTCCCGTACGCGGCGCGCAAACACTCAAATGGTATAAGGTTCGATGTTACACTATGAAATTACAAAGCATTTTGTTCATGTTACATTACTTACTGGGTAAAAAAAAGTATTTTTAACAACCTCATCTAATAGATACAAGCGCGACTTTTGAGCGTGGGCCCTGGGTTCGTCCCCTAAAAGAAAAAGACAGACTAAGTGTAGGAACAATTGGAATATTCGAGAAAACTAAAAGTGCATTTTCTATTTGAATTTTGTATCTATACAATAAAAATGAAATGCTGTTCGTTTGAAAGCGTATTACTAGAGAATGGCTGCACCGATTTGGCTATGTTTTAAAATGTTCGTAATAGTCCGAATTATATTTTTAGGGAAAGAAAATTTGGAAAAGTTTCCGGGAAAAATGGAAAATAATCAGATTAAAAACATAAAAGAACGGAAAATTGGCTAGCGAATGGGAATAGGCTCTCTTGTTCATGAAACTTCAAATATAAGTCGGCCCTTTTTGCCCTATACTGCGTGCGCAATTTATTTGCCAAACATGTAAACAAACACGAGTTTTCCACTTAGACAAACATCAACTTTATGCAAGTGTAAATAAAGTTGAATTTAGACCGACCAGTATTGTTGAAAAAGTCATAAAAATATGAAGTTGTAACGTAAACTGAACCTTATGACAAGAAATTACAGTTGCTTTTTCTAAAACTCGTGTTTGTGTACATGTTTGGCAAATGAACTGCGTACGCAGATTACATCAATATTGCAGTCGTAATGTTACTTATAAAATTAAGTCAAAAGAAGTTCACTGTAACGCACACCAAAATACTCCTAACGAACCTTTTTATAAAGTCTTATTTACTGTTTACAGAACGCCAAACTTATATCATCAGGACCTCTTCACCTATCAAACGTATCTCGAGCCAATGCATCTACATACGCCTGCGTAGTAACCAACGCAGTCGGCTCCGCGTACTCTAAAGTACAAGTTATAGTAGAATGGCCGCCAACTTTTGTAAAGAATCAGTCTACACTGGTAGAGGTCGTGAGGGGAGACGATTGGTACTTCGACTGTGCTGTGGACGCGAAACCTAGAGGAAAGGTTAGTAAACTATAACTCATTATCTGTTTAGCCGTTTCTCAGCTATGTTGGGATCGGCTTCCAGCCTAACCGGATGCAGCTGAATACCAGTATTTTATATGAAGCGACTGCCTATCTGACCTCCACAACCCTGTTACTAGGTAACCCCTTGGCTTAGTATCCTATACTATTAAATGAGCAATATTTGTATATATATTCGTAATAACGTTCTCCAAAACGACTCTAACGATTTCGTTGAAAGTTGCAATATAGGGGTTAACGGGGACGAAAAATCGATCTATCTAGGTCTGACATCGGTGAAAATTCGTTTTCTCCGTATTTTCACCCGAGAAGAGCTCAGTCACCCAAAGCTTAGAACAAGATGGCTGCCTTAGAATAATGACATGGCAGCATGGAATTAGTATGTACTATACATGGAATTAGTATGAATTTTCCTATACTATTAAATGAGCATTCTCTATTGTCACCAGAGCAGAGCTCGGTCGCCCAGGTACTACTCGTAACTAAAGTACAAACTATAGTAACTTTTGCCCGTTCCCGTGCCGGTTATTTCTCCAGGATAATAGCCTAAGTCACTCTCTGGCCTATAAACTGTATTTGTGCATAAATTACGTCGATGCTCCCTTGTTGCGTGAAAGAACGCACTTTCGTAAATATAGAATAGTAAGATGGCCGCCATCTTTTCTGAGAAATCAGTCTCCACTAGTAGAGGTCGTGAGCACAGACGGTCGGTTCTTCGACTGTACTGTGGACGCGAAACTTAGGGGGAAGGGAAATATTTAAGTAAGTTAGCATTCATTTAAAAGTATAGAAGTCCCAAGCAAGGCTTTCTCCTTCAGGAATTTTTCACTAGTAGCTTTGAGTCTCGATTTGTATCATGTAAATTTATATCACATGTAATAAGGGTATTTCAAGGAATTTAAAAATAACTTGCGGAGTGTGCAATACGCCTCCGTCTACCCATTCATACAGACTGTTATGTATTTAACAAAAATGATATCTATGATAAATACTTATCATCTAGGCTTTATCCAAAACATGATTCAGTTGGTATATTTATCCAATCAATATGTACCTACTTTTCAGACGAAATGGGTGTTCATCTCTAAGCCTTTAGTATTTGAAGACGCAGACCGTTTGAAGCTCATCAACATTCAGCCGCATAACGCGGGCTCATACAAATGTATCGTCAGCAACATTCACGGAACTGTCGTGAAGCAGTTTTCACTAAACGTCTTAGGTAAGTTCTTCTTTATCAGCACGAACTAAATGATGGTCAATATGGTCATGTTTAGCTTTTGCCCGCGTTGACGTCTACGGGGATATAAATATTATTTTATTTTATGTCCTAACCCAGGTCATGGTCTACTCATGTACCAAATTTCATTCAAATCCGTTCAGCCGTTTTAGCGTGAAAGCTTAACAAACAAATATCAAACAAATTCACTTTCGCATTTATAATATTAATTAAAGTTAGGATACCCCTCGCGGGGAAGTTGGAAAGGGTTACCGTGGCAACGCACAGGCAACTGAAGGAACACGGGTGGGTTTTAGTCAGTAAGAGTCTGACACGCCCTCCTCCTCCTCAAGTTATTTGATAATTACCCACCAAACAAAAAAAGTGGTAACAATTAAAGATCAGCAAGTTGGTAAGCCTATAAAACAAAGAAAGATTACTCTTTACCGAATCCTCATGTATCCCGAGTGGGTTAATTGCAATTTCGTTTTGAAGTAGCTAGGTAAACCCCCATATCTGGAAACTAGATCACGATGCTTGAATGAGTCCTTGTTGTAAATCCATTCTGAAAAAACTTTCCCGAAAACACACGCAACGGTCTCAGAAACTGGATGTTAAGTGCTCTTGGTGCAGTCAATAGGATATAGATAAAGGTGTAACTTCTATGAAATGATACTAATTTATTTGTATATTTTAAAAAGTAGTCATCTTACCTATATTTTTTTCAGTCCCGCCATTCATTTCCGAGTTCGATATGCTGGACGTTCAACTAAAGGAAGGTGTGAACGCAACATTAGAATGTAACGCCAAGGGAGCCCCTGCGCCGAATCTTACATGGACTTACAAGTACGGACCCTTTTACTTACTTATCTATTTTGTTATAGGCTTTAGAAGGCTGATGGATATCTCAATAAAAGCCGTAGTGTTATAGTAAAAGCCTGCTTTGTTAGTCTAGATAAAAACTGTTTTTCTCAACTCATACTTCAAGTAACTACTAACAACACTACCAGCAGTCCTTGACCCAGTAAAAATATCTTATAACTTGGTTAGATATCGATTCGCTAACAAATAATTTACCCTGTACAACAAGTATAAAAACCTTGTCCGATCCGTTGTAAGGTATCGTACTGAGAGTCTATTTATTTATGTGGTGATTTTCAGGAAAAAAGCAAAAAAAATATTCGTCATATGTTTTTTCAAAGAGGAATTATACCGGGCGATTATATGGGGCGCGGGCGGCCCTCTTTAAGCGGGTGTCTACAAGTCATAACTTATGACCCAAATCATTAAAAAAATATCAAAGTTTTATTTGCAAATTTTTCATGAATTTGAGGTCATATTGGTACAAAAATGAGATTTTTAAATAGCTTTTTTATTTTCAACAATAATAAGATTTTTTATTACTTTAGGTAATTCCAGTACCTATGTGGCCCTTTCAGTTCGGACAGGGTATTTTTACATATTTTATATTAAACATAGATCAAAAACTTTCTTTTTTCCAGTAACACAAACTGGCATCAACTAAACTCCAGTCTATCAAGTACCAACATAACCCGCCAATCAGAAGGCTTGTACCGCTGTGACGCCGTCAACAAAGCAGGAGCAACGCATATAGTGTATAGAGTGAACATAGTTGCGGGTCCCAAGGTCAAGGACATTGTGGCCTTTAGCAATGGAGAGGGGGTCACCGTCGATGGGAGTGTGGAAATTGTAGTGAGTGACACTTTAAGTTAGATAGTTTACTACAGTGTATAGAGTGAACATAGACGTAGGTCCCAAGGTCAAGGATATTGTTGCCTTTAGCAATGGACAGGGGTTCGACAGCGAACCCCTGTCCATTGTTGGGAGCGTGGAAATTGTAGTGAGTGACCCTTTCTGTTAGATAGTTACTAGAATGTATAGAGTGAATATAGTCGCAGGTCCCAAGGTCAAGGTGAAAGTTGACATATACAGCTCCTTTATTTTATAGTATAAAGGGCAGTTGGTAATGTCGTGATGGCCCTGTGGTTAAAGCCTCGCCTCTCATGCACGAGGTTGCGGGTTCCAATCTGGGCAAGTACCATTGAGACTTTTTCAATTCATATGTACTTTCAAAGTTTATCTTGGACATTACTGACATCGGTGAAGGAAAAAGATCGTGAAGAAACCTCGACTCATAGTTGATATATGTCTCAAATCGCCAACGCCAAAATACAATATTTTTACCCTTCTAGCAAGGATCCCACACCCGCATAGCTTGCAAAGCAACAGGGAACCCCATACCCGACATACAGTGGATAAAGCAAGGGCGGGTTGTCAGCGAGAATTCATACGATATTGACTATGCAGATCTAGTGTTGAACAATGTTCAGGTGGGACAGCGGGGTTTGTATACCTGCGTGGCGGCTAATGAAGGGGGGACGAACCAGAGGAACTTGAAGATTGATGTACTCGGTGAGTTCATAGTTGAATAACATTATTTATGTCTATGGATATCTAGAAGGCGGATTTTGCTCAGGACAGTGACATTTAGAGAGGACGTGTTTTCTCAGAAGTGGGACACTATTTAGGTTAAAAGAAAAAAATATCACAATATTATATCTATATTATCTATAGTCTTCATTTATTTTCGTTGCTTATATATTTAGTATGTATCTATTATTTAGGATATGTATTTATCTGTGTATCTATTCTAGTATATTGTATACTTATTATTTGCACCAACGACAGCCCCATTTTATGTCCAGGCAAATCACTGTCCATTCTAAGGTTGCCTGGAAGAGATCGCGGAAAGCGATAAGGTCGCCCATTGTATATTTTGTAGTGCATAATTATTATTTCTTGTTATGTATTTTTGTGGTGTACAATAAAGTATATATAAATATAATATTTCACTCAAACCGCAAATAAACGTATTTTCTTTCTTTTCTTTCTTTCAAACTTGACGTTTGACCCTGAGTTTGAAAGACAAAAACGTAGAACTGACAGAGTCTGTCCGACATCGGGTGTTAAATTGGAAATTGCCCGCCGGCAATTCATTTTCTGCAGTCCCGTGCTTTATAACAGAATAAATAAAGTGCATACTATTTATCCATGTACTCTCCGGGATTGCAAAAGAATTATTAATAAATGGCTTCATACTCTCACATACGAAGAATTGGAGAATTTAGTCAAACTCTAAGATCTTTCTTCCGTAGGCATGCACACCAAACACACGTAGCGTAAAGTGTGCTCGTGGAGAGGTTCCACGAGCATACTCGACGCTTACACCCCACAGACACGCTCTACACTCACATACAACACTCCCACATGCACAACACTAAGCACTTACCTATTTAAATTTTGTTACTTCTATTTAAATTTTTACTATTTGTCTTTGTAAATGTTCACGGCTAACCCTTACTTTACTTTATTTTAATGTATGTTATCTGGAACGCTGTTTTCTCCCTCTTGGAGGTGGGCGTTAATAGCTGCGACACAGTTTTTTAACTAATGTAGCTATTTACGTACGCAATCAATTTGTAAAATGTGTTTTTGTTCCAATAAAGATTATTATTATATTATTATTATTAATAAACAAATAAATGAATAATATCCACATAATTTTTAACAACAATACCTAAAAGTTTTATATTGGTAGTGAGTCGGGCATAAGTTTCTGGATTCAATTACTACTTTAGTCAGTGTTATTCGATTTTTCTATCAGATATTCAACAATGTCTGTTTCCCAAAAAATGGAAATAGAGTCGGTCCTTAATAACAAAATCACCATGTTTTTAATACTTTACCATACTCTGTCAAATCTCATGAATATTAACTTTCCCTTACAGAACCGCCAAAAATCTTCCAAACGCTATTCCAAAATTCAAACATAAGTACAAACGAGGATCACATAGAAGTGCTGTCAGGCCAAGCGTTCTACCTGCACTGCCATCCATACGGGAACCCGCTGCCCTCAGTCTACTGGTTTAAAGACGACGTGCCTTTAAAACTCTTTGATGAGTCTATGGTTTCTACGAACTTTGGAGAAGTCATTGTGGTGAAGAAAGCGTCGCAAGGACAGGCTGGCAACTATACTTGTGTTGCGAGGAATAAAGTTGGCAATACCAGCGTTGTTTATATGGTTGATGTGCTGGGTAAGTACTTTTTGGTTATTCAATTCAGTTCGTGAACAAGCGCCGTCAGTAGGGTCACCTCTAAGCTCCCTATTTTATTTTATTTTTTATTGTTTTCTTTTTAATCTTTTTATTAAGAACGCTTTTAACGTTCTGTATCGGTCTCACGTGTATAATTTCTACATGAATGATGTAACCAATATTTTGTAACAATTTATTTTATTTAAAAGAGTGTCCGTGGAGTTTCTTGCCCGTTCTTCTCCATAGGAAGCTATTACGCTTTGGAATGGGCAACTAGCTTCATCTTTCTGACAGGGCGCCCCTTGACAATTCAATTCAAAACTGCCTGTAAATGGTTTAACCTAAATAAACCGACCCTAGACCCTGTCGGGCACAGCAAACTAGTAGGAGAGGACTTATAAGTCTTAAATTAATCTTATTGTGTTGGGTATTAAAAAAACTTGGAAATATATACCTTAATTTTTTTGTGATATTTAGTGGTGGGCGGGCGGCCACCATAATATAAATTTCTTCCAAGATGCATCGCAGATGCGTTGCTATGCCAGCGACAAAGCTGTAATGGCTCATACCCCTGTAATTATATCGGCACCCATTCCCTTCAGGCGGGAACATAAAAAAGTAAGATGAAATAGGTTGGTGTTAATACTTCACTGAACCAACTTCTTCAAAAAGGGCTCTTCTATTTGATTAATGCCTGGCACAGACTTACACGAAACTCACGAGTTCGAATTTCAAATTTCAAGTTTTGTCGTAGGCTTTTTCCGCCATTTTTCCTCTTTCACCTTCCAAAAAGTTTGCAATATTATTATTACATTATTTTGCATTCGGGAGGATTTGGGATCGATCAATGGGATATTTTTTTCATCGACTTTAAAATGGACGGTTGGCGATTTTTATTTTTGCCACTCTTTGTTCTTTTAAGTATTTACACATGACTTGTTCCAGTACCTCCACCAACACCCAAGGAATCTTCTAAAATGGTGACAGTAGGTTTCGGAAAGACATTGGTGTTGACTTGTCCAGCGGTGGGCAGTCCGTTGCCCAGCGTCATGTGGATCAAGCACCCCTACACTGAAATAAATGGTGATAATAAACTGTTTCTTTCTGATGATAATTTTACCTTGGTAAGATTACGTCGCAATTTTATTTTTATTTTTATTAAAACATAAATGAGATTCCTACGAAATTTATAATAATAATCATTATTGCAAATTTCGTAGGGATCTCTAATTTTTTTGGAGAATTAATTTCATACTCTAGTATTTTTTGAGTTTACTTATGTTAGATTCACAAAAAAAAATGCAAAATATCAGTGGTATGCGAATTTGTGTGGGTAAAGAAACGGTAGAAAAAAGGGCAGAAAAACCACCGTCGTCCAAAAAAAATCTACTTAATGAAATATAACTTTAATTTCGGAAGTCAGTGGCAATAAACTAAAATGCAAGGACACTAATTGTCGAATTTAAAGTAATTTTTCGCTTTGTAGTGTTTTTAAAAACCATCTTATTTTTCAGATCATCAACAAAACAGAAGTAACTGACGGCGGTAAATACTCCTGCATTATGACGAACAAAGTGGGCACCACGGAGGTTATATTCGACGTGACTATACAAAAACCGCCATCCATTGCTGCAAATGTTGGTACTAATATGGTGGAAGGACACGTTGTCGCGTTAAAAAGAAGCATTGTATTGAAATGTGAGGCTGACGGACATCCGATGCCTAAGATTTCATGGTTGAAGGTACAACTTTTATTGAATTTTAATTTATTTAACAGTTTATGTACACACATATGAACAGACAATAAGAAAAGAACAAAAAAACATACAAAGGTAATACTGATTTTATTAATACAGAGGCAAATCAGAATCAGAACAAAGTAAATTAACTGTGGAAGTTCTATGAAGTTTCGCTAATTATTACCTTGTGGCGGCATCTACATCGCCACATGCGATCTACGCATCACACTGACTTCACGCGAAATCCTGCATTGCGCAAGCAGTGATTACTCCGCGATCAGCATGTATATAACTTCCCGACATCAATCGTTGGGCAGTTGATCACCAGACTCGACGCCCGGTCTGGTCGGAGTCTCCCTTTTCTATAGAGGATGTGTGAACTTTACACCCTGTTCCTCATACCCCTAAAATCTTATATTTTATTGACCAGTGCTATTCCCAACGGCGTTAATCTCAATCAATGATTAATCTATATGATGGTAGTCTCATTTTATAGCTTTTGAGCTTTTTTTTTAAGATACGGTAGCAATTTTTGACGCGAGCGATTTTTTTTTTATCATACAAATTTTGACCTTAAAAATATGTACGGCCGAATAAGTTCGAATAGGCAACCTTCACAAAAGCGCAAGGCTCTAAGTAATGTTATTCTTCAGTTTAAAAAAATATCTTTTGTTAACAGGACACACAAGCACTTAGTGAGAGTTTATCCAACATACAAAGAGTGCTCGGCAACAGTTTACTGGCAATATGGAGCGCTGACGTCTCAGACGCGGGACAGTACATCTGCGTAGTAGAGAACGAAGCCGGCACTGCGCATCGGAGGTACAACATCGCCATACAAGGTGAGATATCTGTTGCTAGGCAACGGCTTGTTAGCGATGACGTCGGGCAGTACTTACATCTGTGTAGTTGAGAACAGAGAATGAAGCTGATACCGCGATAAAATATTACCATTGTCTAAAATGTCTATGGTCATGTCATTTAATTATTTTCTTTATATGATTGTTTTAGTGCCTGCTAAATGGAGTCCATTTACACAATGGTCGTTATGTAACGTTACTTGTGGGTTGGGGTACCAGCAAAGATCCAGGTCCTGCTATTACATCGACGATAAAAACAATACTATTGGTAAGCATTATATATTTGAAAATAATCTTATTTCTCTGATTTATTTATATTTTTGACTTATTTCACCAGCAATTGGAGTATTGCAAGTTTATAAGCCTTTCGATAAAGGTAATCATATAAAATGTAAGACAAGTTCTTTTTTATATGCCAAAACGTATTTTCTTCTTTATATCGACGTAGTGCGACTGTTATTTAGCTAGTTTACCTAGTTTGTAAGCCTTAAAAGACAAAATGTTACCTATCAACCACCTTTTTTTGAGGTGTACCACAAGAGTCAATTCTCTGACCGTGGTGGTTTTAGTTTTTGGAATGAAGTTCCTTGACTGGTATAAATCGTCACTTAAACAAAAAGCGTTATGCGACTTTCTCTCTCTCTCTCCGTCTCTTTCTATTATATACAAGTATGTGTGTGCGTGCGAGTATCGCGTAAGGAACTGCAACCCTGATGGGGACCCCCGACCGCACACGTTTTTGTTCTTTATAACATTTATACTTTTATAAATACACTGTGTGTTTCAGATAGTTCTTCAAAGTCAGAGAAGATAATTTTAGACGAGTCTGCGTGTAAGGGCCTTGCGGTCGATAGAAGGAAATGCCACATGCCTCCTTGTGATGTAAGTATCTTACTTACACTTTTGACTTTTATTTTTATTTCACTCTTTAAATTTTTTTGCCAAAATGTTTCTAACTCTCTTCCTTAATGTCGCTAAACTCTCTGTTCCGATTCCTACTAGGAACAATTTATTTTTATGACCTAAAGCCTACACGTAGGTGTGCCCCAATGTTTTTCATTACTACAAAAGAACTCACAGTTTTCCCGAATTTCCACAATTTCACCGAATCTATATATTAAATAAATAAAAATGAAATGCTGTTCATTGGTAAGCGCATAATCACTTGAGAACGGCTGGACAGAATTGTCTTTTTATTTTATGTTCCTAATTATCGTCCGAATAAGGTTTTAAGAAAAGAAATATCGGAAAATTGGAAACTTCGGGAAAAACTGAAAGTGGTTTTTTCTTATAAGTATTTTGTATGAATTAAATAAAATGAAATGAAATTGTTTATTCAGTAAATAGGATATCGGAATCACTTTTACACGTCATATAAAATTAAAAGTAAGCTAGATGAGGTCGGTGCTTCCTATCTGACTACTCTGAGAAGAAAGGCCGAAACAAACTCAGAGCTCGTAGTCTCTTTTAAAGTCCAGACATAATCTTGGTCAAGTCATATGAGGACCATGTAGATTAGTGTCTGAAATGGTATTTTGAATGATTGAAATTTGGCAGGACAACGTCTGTCGGGTCAGCTAGTTTGTAATATTCAGTTCCAATTAACGCGATTGTTTATACAATAACGTTTTAGGTGGACGAGTCCAAGCCCCGTTGGTCGATGTGGTCGCGATGGTCGGAGTGTTCGGCGACGTGCGGCGTCGGCACACAGGCGCGGACCAGGCGCTGCAAGACTAAGGCCAAGTGCGATGGGGATAACGTACAGGTAAGTTACGATTCGTCGAATGATTGATCGCTACATGGTATTTGACTACTATCAAAAATATATATGAATAAATTCTTATTTTAAAAAATTCACAAAAAAGACGATTTGTGAAAAAATATATATAATCGGTGGAAAAATGGAGAAGTTATACGCGAATTATTCTTATATCCTTGTGACGCAAAACGGTCATTTATAGCGCCAAGTTACTATGGCATTCCTATGTTATTACGTATGTTGCTAGTAGTGAAAAGAAAAAGAAAGAAAAATAAATTTATTTGTCGCAGAAACACGTGCATAAAAAAAAGATAATAAACTCGAGTAGAAAATAAGAAAATGAAACAGAATAGATTTAAATACAATAACGAGCACAAAACAGAAATAGTCGGCAGCTGCTGGCATATCATGACTGTGACAAGAAGGCTTCCACTCAGCATGATGCTGACGCTTAGTGCTGTCTCTGTGTATAGACTTGAAAATGCATACAAATTCTCTTTTTTTTTTTACTGTGCCTTAATTAATATTCTTCTAGGTTTCGGCAAAACACATTAAAAAATCCAGTCAAATACTTTATTGAAATGCTTACTGAAGTAACTTTTTCATACAAATTTTTTTGGGCCTCTGATTATTTATTTTGTTTGCTTTATAAAAAGCTGGACTAGATTAGCTCATGTTAGGTTATGTTTCGTTTTTGTGAACATTTACAATTTTTTGTAAGTAAACTAGGTAGTCAAACTAGAATGATGTAAAAGACTTGAGTACCTACTTCACACAATCACAGCAATTTTTAAAAGTAGTTGCAAGTTAGTTCGCTTCATACGAATTTGCATTTCTGCCTTTCAGAACGTTGGACTCATATCAACCGATAAATCCATTTTCTTTTTAGATCAAGAAATGTGCAGATCTTCCCTTATGTAATACCACCTCAAGTACAACTGACAACGATATTTTTGACAGCAAAGAAGATAACGGCGATAATGTGAGTATATTTATTTTTATACACAATCACTAAGTTTTCAATAAACTATGAATACGGTATATATATAAATATGTGGTCAATGCCGCAGGGAAAGTTTTAGGTAATATAAAAACCGTTCTTGCTACTTGCTAGTTCTTCTCATCTCGATACTTTTATGAATGGTCAAAACAATTCTAGTACAGTCAGCGTAAAAGAAGAAATAAAAACAACGAATAATGTTTTCAGGATTCTTATTTACCAGACGCCACATTCGAGATGCAGCCAGAGATGATTGAGTCACATTACTCGCCAGATGTTGAAGAATTTTACGATACATCAGGTAAATATATCTGACTTCACAAATGTTTTTTCAGAGTAGCCTACTAGATGATTCACAAGATCCTTCCCCCAGATCGAACCCGGAGTTTTGATTTGTTATCGGTTAGTGGTAAAAGGTATCCTCCAACCCGCACTGGGCCCGCGTGGTGGATTATGGCCCACTCTCTCTCCTCTCGCAGAGAGGAGGCATGTGTCCCAGCAGTGGGGACGTTATAGGCTGATTATGTAATGATAAAAGTGGGAAGATAACCAGTTTTTGTGTGGTTGAGAATTCCGGGTGAAGCTGGCTTTCAACTTCGGCCTGATTATCACTTACCATCAAGTGGGATGCAGGCCAAGAGCCACGCCGTTGTGGAAAAAAAATATTTGCTAATAAAATTTAAGTACTTATGATCAGAATATACAATATTGTATCCCCCTTGAATTTGCAGGATGAGTGTGACTCTTACGCCACTGACATAAGGTTTTATTTTCAGGATCACAATCTACAACGGTGTTTTACGACGTGAGTGTGACGGAGAACCTCGACCACAGTGACAGAGGGCCGTGTGACCCTGGCTATAAACACAACAACACAGCCAAGACTTGCGATGGTAAGTTCTAAGAAAATATATGTTTTATTGGGTGATGTTTGGTTGCTATGTCCAAAGATCGCTTATTTATTTATATATACTTTATTGTCTCTCTCACTCCTTCACACACTTTCACATACTACTCACCGAGAGGTTAACACTCCACATACCTGTTTGGTTATTTTATTTTATTTTAAACTTGTTGTCTATGTAAAGATATACCAATATGTCTAGTTAAGCTAGTTTTGTAATGGTCATCATAAGGAAGAGCGCTGATGTCTGAGATACAGATATTTTTATCTAGTTCAGACACAGATGCCTTCACTATAAAACTAAGAAAATTTTTAAATTGTCCTGTATATCTGTGTAAATGTAACAAAAGTTCTTGTGACAAATAAATAAATTATTATTATTTTCGTCTTTGACATTTCTCGGGACCCTGGGGTCCCGGACCTTTGGAAGGCGTACGAGGGGCCGAAGCCAACTCGCAGAGGCCCGTTAGGCGTTTTAATGAAATGAGGCACCAACCGACGATTATCCCTGTGTGCACTATGCAAGAGCACCCAAGGACAACCCCGGTTGGCGTAGGACTATTGCAGGAAATGGAAACAAAGATATTGGACTATGGGTTTGGGTGGCTAAAGTTGACTGGTGACCTGGAACTATGGAAGGACTGGCCCCTGCCTGATCAATGTCTTATATGTACACGGATAAAATGGCAGGGGGTGACTTGCACACTCAATAATGGGCCCCCGGAAATTGTCGCTAGCACATAGTGACGTAGCGACAAGGGGGCAACACGTCCTGAGGTGCTTGAGGAGTGGAGAGGTATTCCACGGCTTTCAGAACAATCCCAGAGCCCGGAAGATGGTCAAGATCCCTACGAGCACTTACTGAAATACTTCCTTCCTCCGAGCACGTTTGCTCTTGCGAATCTCCACTCAAGCCGGCCAATTAAGGCAAGAATGAGGTGGGAGCTCTGTTCCTCGTCAGTGTTCACTCCAGCCGGCCAATAAAGGCAAGCCAGAGATGAGGAACAAGATTTCTCCCGGGAGATAGGGTCCGTGGGGTCGCTACTGCCCAACAGCTCGCCACATGCTGCCCTGCGGGTAAATTATTATTATTATTATTATTATTATTATTGTATACCAGCAAATACATAGTAAATAATAAATTTAACACTACAAAACATACAATGGGCTACATCTTTCTGACTGACCGACACCTCATCAGTTCCCTTCCACATTTAACTCGTCCGCCTTCAAAGCAATAGTGAAGAAGCATCTTCTGGGCACGCTGTTACCTCGGCATCGATTTCCATCAGGCGAGATCGAGGTCAAGAGCAGAGCCATACAGAAATAAAAAATTGGCTGTCTTGGGGTCTGCCGTCAGAAGTGAAAATTTAAAACTGTTATTAGCGCCATCTATATTCTAAAGCCCAGCACAACGCGAATCCATAAGTTTATCGTCTACCGAAAATCGCTCAACGCGCCTGAAGAAGATTTCACTTTTTTTTTAAATGGTGCCTGTAATTATGTACTTAGAATTAAATACCGCGTGATACATGGTGAGCTTATGACCTTATGAAAGTCTAAGGAATCCCCTCGAAACCTGGGGGAGGCCTATGTCCAGCAGTGGATGTCTTTCGGCCGAAATTATGATGATGATAACGATGAATGACTTTTAGAGAAGTGAAGACAGTCTTACTATATTTTACTTTAACGTTGCTTCGTAAACTTTTTACTTTGCATTAGCGAAAAGTCAAAAGATTCTGGTCATGTTTAGAAAACAGAGTCACTGTTTTCGATATCTTAAGGCGAAAGCGTCAAGGTATCCCGCGAAATTAAAATTTTCTTATGTTTTTTGCAATTTGCAGGTCAGTATCATGTTCTGTGTTGATCTAAATATGATTCGCGGCCGTATTAAATGTTTAATTATAGAATTATAATCATAAAAATTATCAATACAACTCTCTAAGTTCATGTAACCCCATTGAATTACTATTTCATGAAATCATGACATTTGACAATTATGCTAACTTATGGAGTTGTATTGCTAATTGTAATGATTATAACTATGTAAAGCCATATTTGTTACGGTCGCGAATCATATTTTAATCAACATACAACCTGACACTGACCTGCAAAATGGAAAAAACTCAAGAAAATTCGAATATCGCGGGTTACCTTAGCGCATCCCCCGCTTAATGATTTTTTTTCGTTTTGACAGATGTGGACGAGTGCTTAATAGAGACGAATCGGTGTCACTCGACGCAGCTGTGCGTGAACACTCAGGGCGCGTACCGCTGCCAGTGCTCACCCGGGTACCTGTCGCTAGCGGCCGGCCAGAGGTGTCTGGGTGAGTAGTAGCGACGAGTCTGAGTCACTCACATGGAACAGAGGTTTTCATAATCATTTAATGTCGTGTCGCAAACGCCACTTATTTATTTATTTATAGCCTTATTACAGAGTAACAGTGACTATCTTCAAAACATGATAATTTTTTCACTTTGGCACAGTTTTCAATGCCCGGATCTAGGGGGGCCATGTGCCCCGAGCGCCAGCTTCAGGGGGCGCCAAATGCAATGCGTGGCCGACAAGTGCACCACCCAGCACACCGCAACTTTGCAATAAATGAGACGCAGCACATATAATCTTTCTATTTCATTCTTTTTTACAACAGTTTTGGCGCCCCTGTTGGATTGCATTATCGATCGATTAATATGTTGCTGCCAAAATTTTCATTTCGAGAAATGAAAATTCACGGTCTACCTTAGCACATCCCCATAAAGGACTAGCGGGGGGGGCGGGGCGGTAGATGGCAGATTTTGCCCCGCTTCAAAAAACATCTAGATCCGGGGCTGGTTAATTCTCCGTGTACCCTTTTGCAAAGGCCTCCTCCATCCCTTTCTAATTTTCCCTTTCCCTTCAGACTAGTACAAGTTTTGCCAACCGTCTTCACTATGCCATCTTCCCATCTTTTAAACGCCACTTACTCCAACCACAGATTAATACAGATCGTTCACTCCACAAAATCATTTAAATAAAAAGCGACTCTTGCTACGACACAATAAAGTGCAATTCAGATCGCATAGCGCTAATTACCTACAGTTATATTCACCTACAAATTGCCTCTCTTTCTATCGCGTAAGTCTTATATCTTCTGACTACGATACGCTCACTGTATCGCTACTATCGCGATGCTGTTGGCTCCCCAGCACCCCTGCCTCCGTACTCCACCCATCTTTCCCCTGATGTCGTCAGAAACGATCGTGCGTCTGCATCGATACAGCCGCGCGTTTGCATCGTTTCTGACGCACGTTGCAAACGCGACTAACGCGCGATAGTAGCGATGCAGAAGCGCGTTTACAAAACGCGCGACAGCATCGCTACAAAAAGTGGGCGAGCGGCCTTAGACACCCGCTAAACGACGGCTGCTTAGACACCCGCCTTAGACACCCGCTAAACGACAACCTAAATTAGCCCGACAAGACGACAACGACGGGCGACGAGCCCGGCGCGTACCTGTCGCTTCATACCTAAAATACGGAGCGCGCCTTCTGTACTATTCTGTGTGCTATAACATAAAATAAATGATTGTTTACAGATATAAACGAGTGCGAGTTGGAGACGGACGGGTGTTCGCACTCGTGCGTCAACACGGCCGGCGGGTACGTGTGCGCGTGTCCGCGACATCTGAGACTGCACGTCGACAAACACCACTGTGTTACACGTAAGTACTAGGCGAACAGTCCCCCGCAATCGAATTTGATTCCAACCATAGTCAATTCGAGACTTATGCAGGTGAAACTGCGCGGGCGCAGCTAGTTTAGAAATACATATTTCTCATAATTGTTTCATATTATTGTCTCGTAATCAGAACCGCAAAATGAAACCAATTTCGAAGAATAATTTTAGCTTCTTTTTTTTCAGCTGCGTTATACCGGAGACCGCTCGGAGAGTTGGAAGCCGAATACTTGAGCACCACCATAGACTTCCCGACCAGATACAAGAAACCCGTCAGAAATACTTAGCAGTTCGTATCCTTACTTCAAAATAACGCTGTTGTAGATAAAATTTATTCTGCGGGTATAAAACGGCCACATTAAGCAATTCCTCTAAAAGCAATTAATTTTCTGAATCCCCAGCAATTTCTTTCAGGTGACATATGTTTTAGCTGAATCATAATCAATTCAATTCATAACAGAATCATATTTGGTGTAAATATTGCCGCATGAAAAAAATTAAAACCGTAATTTTACCGGATAATTTTTCTTTAGTTTTTATTAATCAAATGCGATTTTTTTATTTTTTTGTACAGTTTAAATGTTATTTCATTATAATATAGAACTGTCAAACAGATGAATTGCATAATGTGAATTGAACGCAGTTAATATTATGAGTTGTCAGTTTGTGACAGTTTGTGTGATTCATAATATTATCTTATGATTATGCCAAAGCGGCCGTTTTATGCCCCCAGACCATGCTTACCTCAACAAATGTGTTCAAAGTGCCATTGTGTTCCAATATACAATTTAGTGTCTAATGAATTAAATTATTTTGTGAAAATCTTCGCAAGGAAATAAAAGACTATTGTAATATTGTACTATTTATTTTTATTCTACGTGTCTCTTACACTTAATATGTGAATAAATTTCTCTTCATATTTTATAGACATTTGTAAACTAGGCATATAATTCATTAGTTTGCAGTCAATACTATACATTTTAATCTAAGTCACATGGTTTATTGGAATCCCTATATATCTACATTTATTTTCTTTCATGCATACAAAGCCAGAGTAGTGAGTAAATGGAGTGCTCATATAATAAAAATAAAACCGGTCTAGTGCGAATCGGACTTGCACACGAAGGCCTCCGAAAACCGCCGAAAACAACACGTTTTTTGTATGGGGGTCCCGATACAAAAAACGTGTTTTTTTTCGGCAGTTTTGACCCTTTAATTATTAACTTGATTACATTTTTATTATTTCAAATTCAGGATATTTTATTTCACATAAACCTACATGGGCACTTATGAAATATCAGAAGCTAGCCCGGTTTCAATTGGTCGTCTCCTATGGAGAAGAGCCGGCAAAAAACTCCACGATTACTCTTTTCAAAATAATTGGCCTTTACAATATTTTCAAATAACAGTATTAATAGGTATGGGTGCAGTGTAGGTCTTTCAACAAGTACCAGGTACTTAGCAAAATAGAAGATGGTCAATAAATCTACGAATTTGTTATTATAGCGACAATAGAAATACACAATCTGTGACAAGTTCAACTGTCTACCTATTACGGTTCATGAGATACAGCCCGCTGACAGACAGACGGACAGCGGAGGCTTAGTAATAGGGTTCCGTTTGGCATCCTTCGGTACCCGCGTAAATAAGAAAGAAAAAGAAAAATGTTGAAAGTTTTAAGAAAAGTTCGGATTTGTAGAGCATCGACTCTAGTCACTCATACTTGTGTGCCCAGGTACTATACTTATACGTTATAATTTTCTGGAGCATTTGAGGAGCTGGCAATTGCGACCAATATTGCTACGTAAATACAAAAATCTACATATACAAAATAACTGTGTTTGGCTCTATTTTTCGTATAGTCCCAGTCGCCCCCACATGGATTGCCACCAGGTGGCAATTGGGAGAAAAAAATCCCAGTTGCCACCGGGTGGCGACTGGGACCTTATTGCCCCCACTTCAAATCGCTGTACATTGCGGCGTGGATCGCCAAACCCCCTCATCGCTATATTTCTTACGGCCGCGTTGACGGGGTTGGCGGTCACATTTCCAATGTGGTTTTATTAGTAGATAAGTGATATTTTTAGGGACATACAAACAAGATTTAAAGAAAACCACAAAATATTATCAATAAAACCACACCAATACAAACAATGCACACAATAAACTACCCGACGGATTAAGTCATAAAACACGTGTTTCGTCAAAATGAAGGAGTTAGTTAAAACTTCATGAATGTGATTGTGGTAGGTATAACAATCCTTTTATTTTTGTCTAAACAATCGTAAAAGCTTGTAAAACGTTAGTTTACCTATTGCTATTTTTTGCCGCCTATAGTCGGTATTCATTTGTTTTGTTTGAAGCTCTCCAAAACCAACTCAGCGATAAGGAGTACACAAATCACAATAGATGTGTCATTCCCTTCCTCTACCCTTTACCGGCTTTTGCATCTATGACATTGAAATGCAATTTAGTCTATCTATAATCATGTCAGAGCAAAGTGCGTCTTGCAGCTCCGGACAAAGTATACTATATATAAAAAGACGACATGGGACAATTATTCTTCGTGCAGGACATCAGTATAATTTGAAAAGAAAAAACAAAAGTAACGTAGAAACGTGGGAGTGCACCCAAAGGAAAAAAAAATGCAAGGGATTTATAAAGATAAAAGTAAGTCACTAACGCCTATGATTTATCACTTAAGAGCGTGCAGCCGCATGATTCTTATTATTGAACTAAGATTTTCTGTGATACGAATTTACACCAGGTTTTTATGATTAATAATAATAAGTGATTAAAAGCAACTACAATAAAGAAAATCTTGTTTGTATGTCCCTAAAAATTATCACATATCTACTAATAATACCACATTGGAAATGTGACCGCCAACCCCGTCATCGCGGCCGTAAGAAATATAGCGATGAGGGGGTTTGGCGATCCACACCGCAATGTACAGCGATTTGAAGTGGGGGCAATAAGGTCCCAGTTGCCACCCGGTGGCAACTGGGATTTTTTTCTCCCAATTGCCACCTGGTGGCAATCCATGTGGGGGCGACTGGGACTATACGTTTTTTTCTCCCAATTGCCACCTGGTGGCAATCCACGTGGGGGCGACTGGGACTATACGCTATTTTTGATGCGTTTCTAAGACACCATGTTTTTTTTTTTGATGACAGTGGAAAAGTAAGCTAGGCCTAGTGTAAATGGTATAACTAGGTTTCTTTAACCGTCGATACTAATAATTATTTATGAAGATTTACAGTTCACTACCTACTCTAAAATGTACCTACAACATTGAGGTACTATGAGTATTAATACCCCAATTACCTAATATATGTTTTCTATTCGGGTCTGTGTAAGAAAATAAACTCTACGGGTGTATGCAGTAATGTTTGCTTTATGTAGCAATAGGTGCGAGCCGCTCGTTGCCTACAATCTTCTTTATATGTCCTCGCTTTGGGTCCAGCACTCGCTCGTCCTGCTTTCTGGCAACATTCCTGGAACGTAATACCAGTAGGAATAAGAACGAATCAAACCTGAACTGCAGTCCCATTTTATCAAAAAATAATAAAAATAATAAGAGGTTTACTTAATAATGAGTTCTGTAGAATTACGCAACAAATTTGTTGCTTGGTTAAGCTACGCTTGCCGGGGTTGGTCCGTAGATGGGTGACCATCTTTATATACCAAGACTCCTCCGTGCTTCGGAAAGCACGTTAAGCCGTTGGTACCGGCTGTCATTCGTGTATCTTTGACAGTTGTTACGGGTCGTCAGAAGCCCGAAAGTGACAACCAGTCTTACCAAGGGGTGTCGTATTACCCAGTTACTGGGTTGTGGAGGTCAGATAGGCAGTCGCTCCATGTAAAATACTGGAATTTTTTAGATTGGAAGCCGATCCTAACATAGTTGGGAAAAGGCTAGGCAGATTGTTTCGTGAAACGTAGGCATAAATTTGTTGAAGGGGCAACATTTAGTAATGTTTGGCAAGCAGGAGACTAAGAGATTATTGCTGCGAATATACCAATATCTTCCCCCAGGGAGAGATTGTATTCCCCATAATCAGAATACAAGTTGCTTGGCGGTAGAAATAGATAGGTATGGTGGTTATACCATAGATACCATAGGGGTTAACCAAAGATATAAATATGTCTAGATAGACCGTCAAAGCTGCGGGCTCGCCGAAAAAATAGCGTCCAACATGATGATGAAACAATGACGTGGCGAGCTGTCATGCAAACCAGCATAAAAACGTTGCCCTGTTTGTTTAGATGTTTTGCAGCGCGAGTAACTCTATCTATACATATAAATAATCAAAAGGGTTGTTATACTTCTCTAGAATAAAATTCCCTACTTTGGTTTGGTTATAATTTGCCTTAATACTTACTGCCAGTAGGTGCTATTCTTCTGTAGTCTCATGATATTGTTCTGGCATATCATCAGCTCGTTTTGCAAGTAGGTTCTTTGGTCGTTCACTCTCACGAACAACTGAAATTCGAGAAGTATAATCAGTTTAAAATTAAGTATACTTAGTACCTATAATCAAATTGACACCTACGAATATACATGCTCAAACTACTGCTGGTACAGCCGGTCGATTCTGTAAAAATATCACCGTGAAACTTAGGTGAAGTGAGCTGTCAATAGTGTTAATCCTGCCGGTCGATTTGTGAGAGTGACAGCTCACTTCACCTAAGTTTCACGTTGATCTTTTTACAGAATCGACTGACTTTTCTAGCAGCCAGTCGAGGTTTTTGACGCTAAGCAATGAGGTGTTCAGTTGGTCAGTGGGTCGTCTTAGGGGCGGATTTGTAGGAGTTGGAGCGCTTAGGGCACTAAGAGAAGGAATGAAAACAAAAAAGAATTGGTTTCTATGGTTAAGGTTAACCCGATACTGCAATAAAATTGCAAGATTTCCGAAAAAGTCCCTTATTTTTTTTCGCTCTATAGCGCCCCTAAGCCCCCTCCAACCGTTAAGATCTTGTAGCAATCAGCATCAGCAGCATCTCATCACATTAAGCACCTCCTGCGGATATTTCATACGTACCTTAGATTCCGAGTCCAAGCGCCACTCTTTGCTTCGCAGAGTGCTTATCAAGTCGGTTTTGAGACGCTCAAATCTCTTCACAGTTCGCAACAGTTCTGCCTGTGAATGAAATTAAAAATAAAAGTAAAACATTTCTTATCGAGATCTATTTGTAGCTATACTTTTGTATTGACCGATAACTTGTATGTGTGATAAAAACTGTGAACATAAGTTGTTTATTATTAAATAAGTAATTATGTGGGGATGATAGTACTGTGTGAGCGAGTTTTGCTGTATAAAGACGTAGGAATACTTGTATGACATTTTAAATTTAACCGCTAATTAATAAAAACAGTTGATATCCACCTTGGCGTTTGATTTCCCACATAAATAAATATGGTTCTATGCTTTCAAGAATCGACTACTTGGGCACCTAAGTGCCTACAATGATACTTCACTATACCCGGGGTCCCGGCCCGGGCTTCGACGCGGGCTGGCGCATCATCGAGCAAGGGTCGGGGGGTTTTATTTAGTGTGTGTATTCGATTTTATATATTCCTATCCTGGGTAGTATTTTAGTTGAGTTTATTTCTGTACAACATTGAAAGTTTTGTTTTTGTAGTGATAGCGTCTTTTTGGTTCTGCTATTTGACGGTAGATAGATGGATGATTCAGTATAGAAAATACTTTTATTTTTAAATTATTTTTTACTTTATTGATAAGTAAGTAAGTTGTATAAAAATTCCTTGCTGCTGGTGAGGCGACTTACCGGTGTAAGAATATCCAGATTTATATTGAGGTCATCATGTTTCAGTTTGCAATCTGGAATATGAAAAACATACGATTTAAAATAAACGCCTATCTGGGTTGGGCTTCGCAAATCACCTGGTTTCATAATTCATTAGGTATTCAGTCAAATTATAACTTACGTGAGTCATTAATTATTACGATTTTACTACATAAGTTACCTTTTTTTTTTCGATCTGCTCGCCCGGCTAGTAACGAACTCGAACGGAGGCATTGCCTGCCCACGCGGCGTAGTCGCAAATCGATGCCGAAACTAGTTGCTTAGACAAGCAGAAAGATCACGATTGGCGGAAAAGTCAATCTCACTTACCCAACCCGCAAATCTTAGCGTTTTTAATCTTGTCCTTCAAAGCTGGGAGTTGTTCCCTCAACGTTTCTATGGTGTCCTGGTACACCTTGTGTCTTGCGCTCTCCTTCATCAGGTCGTCGTCATGGTCCCAAGTGTAGTCAGTCTGGCGCAGTTCATCCTGGACCAACACTATCTGTTTCTCCAGTTCCCCGTTCTGCCAGGCTGCTGTTTCTCTGTATGGATAAAGGTTTGAACATATTTTACATAATACCTACTCCGATGTGATAACGAAAATGGGAGTATGAAGTAAGGTTAGGTTAGTAGGTAGTTAACTACTACTTCTACTTCCCCGGCCGAGATCGTTCACAACGGGGCTATATTAATCTGGATAGATAATCAGTCCATATCCGTCCCGCTGGGTTAAGGTTAAGTAGTCCACTGTCCACCCCGTTGAACTAACGCACTGCTTGGGACCATTCCGTCCACTAGCGACATCTATAATGATGGTACTGGATACTGTAAATAATATGATCGTTGTTCGAGAGATAACAGATAAAGAGGTGGGCGAAAATGTATTAATTTAAGAGTACAGAGTATTACTCAACGAGATTAACGTGAACGAAAGGGGGTCGAAGCTTTTTAAAGCACCTTATATATTTTGTTAAAATCAACAAAAAATAGTCACTCAAACATATTTTAGATCCCGTAATTTGAGCTTAGGAACAAGTTACTCGAGGCTGAGATAAAGCAAATCATTTTTAGATCACATGCAGCAAGTAAGTTGGTGAACTGGGTTTTCATAACCTTGACCCATTAGAATAAGGCCAAAATTAAGTAGGTTGGGTATGGGTCGCATAATCAACTAGGTAAGAGGTAGGTAGGTATAATTTCTATAGATAGTTCTGCAGCATTACCTACGATATAGGTAGGTAGCTATTCGACATAAATGATTTATTACTACAATATTTACAACGGAATCACAAAAATAAAGTTAAAATTACAAAATAGTTCTGTGTGAACTTTGTGCAAGCATATTTATAACTGAAGTACCACACTATAAGGGTCTACAATTTACTGACCTACAAGTTTTCTCATGTTCCAATTCATTTTTCAAACATTCAATTTCACATTCGTTCATTGTGGCAAATTTTTTGGCTACTTTTTAGATCACTTATTGTCGACTGCTGTGCTGTAGTGAACACAGTAATGCCCTTGAGCCTTGCATTGATTAAACAAGCGATGGCAACCAACCAGACGATAGAGTCCTCCAAGCAAACAGCACAGTCCTTAATGCAAAATTAAAGCTAATTAGCTAAATGAGCATCAATTTGCTAAATGCTATGTTAATTAAACTCTTAAAAACACTCGAATGAGGAGAATCGTTTAAAATTTTGAGAGAAAATACTCCCAAGTGAAATAATTTAATCTTAAGATTATGAATGACCATGCGCTATTTTTTATAAAAGTTTTTGTACCTATGCTCCATCATCACAAAAACACAATATAATAATAAGCATCATCATTTTTCCCTAACTAAAGTGTTAACGAAACGCAAAATTATCACCACTTAACTAGAGATGCGAAACGCAAGTGACATAGATGTCAAGACGTCTAAAGTCATTAATGTCAAACAAAGTTCTGATTTTGAATTTGAATCGCACGAAACTAACCGAAAAACAAAAGTTATTTTTAATTATCGCAGTAATTATACGAACTAAAATGAGTTTATTAAGTACTGTTCTGCAAGAGGCCGACAAAGTGAGTACCCAGGACTTGAAGAAAAGTCGTGATCAAGTATTGCCGATCATAAAAGACTTAACTGAACGGGTGCAACTACTAACATGGGCTTTACAACAAAGTGTTATAGATACTTACGTTAATTTTACTATAACAAAGAGCTTAGAACAACTAAACTATAACAATCGAAAGGCGAATATAATCTCTGATCATTCAAAATGCATTGAAGACATAAAATCTTTACATGAAAGATTCGAAGTGAGTGATGAAGAATTTAGAAGTCATGGTGCAAAATTAAACAAATCTTTTGATATTCTCAAGGATTTATGCATTGTTGTTGATGGTAAACGTATTTTAGAGAAAGCAAATCATGAATTCGGTAGATATAACTATAGCGATGCTATGCTAGCAGTAAAAAAATTGAAAAAAGAACTGAATAATTTGAGATTTGAAGGAAATATGGCGAAGGCTTTAACGACCATCAATGCACAGGCAGAGAACCAACTGGCTTTGTACATTGCCCAGTTGAGTGTTGAATGGGAGGACATCTTCACATGGTCAGAGAATAAAGGCCTCAAATTTTTAACCTACTCACTATCTGTTCAACAAAGTGACCCATTCCTCCTTCAGAAAATATTGAAAACTTTATACGCTACTGAGAGAATGCATGCAGAACTTGGTCTGTTCTCAAATTTCTTTATAAATAACCTTCTTCACAATGTTATTAGGCATAACTGTGATATATTCACAGAAGATCACACCGGAGCTATTGTTTTCAACATCAGAATTAACCTGAATGACCCCAAGAAACCTAATTACCAAACAATTTTTAATAATTTGACCGCTATCTTTGAATTTCTTCACTCAACATTGGGCTCGCAATTTGAAAGTGAGAACACTTTCATAGAAATCTTCGCAGAAACAATCCGCCAGAAATTCTTTAATAAAATTATTGAAGACTGCATTAGGATGAACTTACCGTCTTGTGACAGCAGCTACCAGAATTATAAGAACATAGTTATTGAATTAGATTCATTCAACAAGTTTCTAATTGACTTAAAATTCGTAAAAGCTGATGAATCACCTTTGAATAAATACATAGATGACACTGAATGCGTTTTATATAACAAGAAATGTGATAAGTTACTTTCTGATGTCCGAATTCTGCTTAAAGAAAGTCTATCTCAGGGTATTATTACTGTTGGCTCTGAAACAAATAACGATAATGATTCCATATTAGATGTTACGGACAACAATATTGTTTGGGATATAACTAAGCCTCTGTTTCTTCCAAAATGTGTGATATCACAAAATGTGAAAGCTATCATGTCATTGATTGTGGAACATTTGGAGGAGAGTGCGAAGTTACCGGAGAAGTACAGTAGGCAACTGGTTGGTTACATAAAAGATATAGCTGTTATGTATCAGAGTTTGGTTCCAAAGAAGTTTAAACTTAATTTGGAGTGCTGTCCTGCTGAAATTGGTAAGAATACTTATTTTTATCATTTATTCTTATTTCTCAGTACAGCCTGGAGTTTTGTTTTTTATGTGCCTTGATAACAATAGTCTCACCCATATTCAACTTAGCATCAGCCGTGCCTGCCTCTTTTGGCAATACAATGTTATGTAAGGTTCCAATATTATTCAGGATATTCTGTGGTTGGCAATGATAACCTTAAGTTTTCTAAAAGGTATCTCTATGCTAATCTGTTATACATCGTAACGGCAAATCAATTATCACACCTCCCCCTTAAGACCAAGTCCAAATATTTTTTGATATTCGGATAGCTCATGCCCAGCCCAGCATGTTCAGCCTAAGGAGGTGTCATAAAGAATATGAATTAAAAAACTAAAAAGAAAAACGCAAAGTTTCGTGGGTTTAAGCTAGTAACATACAAATGACAATTACTAATGTTGATAGTCACTTTTTATTGCTTGTTACATGTCTTGCAAGTTGTAAAACTGCCAATATTCTAAATTCCGTAACTTCCAAATTATAGCAGAAACAGAAGAAAACTTATTCATCTGTAAATAATTATATTTCCAGCTCTATTCTTCAACAACTGCTTCTACTTAGCCCATGGTTTACTCGGCCCTCCATGGTGCAACAGTTTACCCAGGACCCTGGCTGACCAGCTCAGTGTGGTGCTACTGGAGTGCGTCCAAGACCTGAGGGTGTTGGGACTTGAGAAGATATCCCTATATTTACAGAACAAGAAGAGTAGCATTATGCAGAGTATTGAGGCTAATGGTAAATATTATGCTGTACTTTCGACATTATCTGTAATATTTAACAGGTTGGGTTAATTCCTCATTGGAGATTACATTTAGAGTTTCAATCAATCTGCCTAGTTAGCTTTCCCAACTATGTTGGGGTCGGCTTCCAGTCTAACCGGATGCAGCTGAATACCTGTATTTTCCATGGAGCGACTGCCTATCTGACCTCCACAACCCAGCAACTGGGGAATACGATACCCCTTGGTAAGACTGGTTGTCAGACTTTCGGGCTCCTGACGAGTACTGACGACCCGTAACGACTGTCGAAGATCCGCGAACGACAGCCGGGACCAACGGCTTAATGTGCTTTCCGAGGCACGGAGGAGTCTCGGTATGTAAAGATGGTAACCCATCCGACATGGACCCATCCACAGACCAACCCCGGAAAGCGAAGCTTAACCTGATGGATTGACCCGTGCGGCTGTTATTACTTAACCACAAGCTCCTCCTCAAAATTACATTTAGAGTTTCATTGCTATGTATTCGAATTTAGTACTTAGTTGATTAGCTTGGATGCGTCAAAGTACTCGGGGATTACCCCGAGTACCTACTTTGACGCATCCAAGCCTCTCACAGCACGGTCTGCTTAAGTCTTGTGACGATATCAGCGAAATATGAGCGCTAATTGTATTAAAATAAGATTCAAAATAAAAAATTCATACTTTCCATTCCATCGTGTTGGTTAGCGCCGGTCGATCACCTTTAAGACACCTACGGGATAGTGTCCTAACAATAAAAACTACAATTGAAACTTAACAAGAGCAATTTCAAATTACAGGAACTGCATGGACCCACGATTCTTACGAGCAATTTGACTGCGCGATCAACAATGCTATCGCCCTAATGAAGGACTTAAGATCCTGCTGGCTCAATGTACTGCCCGCGCGCATGTATGAGATGTCAGTATGTACGCTAGTGCAGACGTTGTGCCAGTCAGTGCTGGAGCGAGTACTGGCGGACAGTAAGCCAGTCAGCGAAGAACTGGTGTACATGTTGGCGATGAGAGTGGAAAGTACTGTGGCTGATGTTTTTACTCTTTTTGATGTGAGTTTTTTCAAGTTATTTCGTGGGCTGATTAAAGCTCTGGCCACACTGAGATGGCATTGGCGTGGGATGCTCGATTTTTTTAATGATTAGAAAATAAACCGACTATTCGCGCCACCTTGAACACAACCGATACAAGTCAGTTGACGCAATCGGTGCGAGCTGTTTTCGTCCTGCATCCTGCGCGCGCGGTGCCTCCGTTTGTTAGATTACGCTCAATCGTTACATGGAAGCGGTGATCAATATCGACTGGTCGATGAATAACGACCGACATCTAGTTGCATCAGTTACCTACTAAACATCGATAATTGCCTGAGGGATTAAGTTTTGAATTCAATTCAAAATATTTTATTTCACATAAACCTACATGGGCACTTATGAACCGTCAGAAGCTAGGTGCACGGTTCCAATTGGTCGTTTCCTATGGAGAAGAGCCGGCAAGAAACTCCACGGTTACGCTTTTAAAAATAATTGGCTTTTACAATATTTTCAAATAGCAGTATTAATAGCTATGGGAGGACAGTGTAGGTCTTTCAACAAGTACCAGGTACTTAACAAAATAGAAGATGAACAATAAATCTACAGTCCACTAAGCCTACAGCATTCTCACATTCACAAAATAGAAAAGAATCTATATAAAATATAAATAAATTAATAAAAATAAAAACCTATTTTAAATTAATAAGACGCTACTAATTTAAAATAGTTTGATATATTATTATAAAAGAGTATGCTTTATTGTGCACCCTAATTACACTTACATACACAATTACATAATTATTGTTATTACGTGTTTATTATAAAATTAATTAATTATAATAGGCAACTTCGAGGGGACTGAGGCGAAACGCGAAAGCGAAACGGAATTTTATTCGTTTATTTCATTCAAGTTTGTAAGCACTTGTAAATGTTACGGTCATTGCTGTTGTATTTAATTAATTTGCGTGCCTCGTTCGTTGGTCTAGTGCGTGCCATTTTTTCCAAATACATATTGAATGTTGCCATGACGTGCCAACCAAGAAAAATCTTGACATAGTGACTCCCGAAAAAAAAATTTGTTTCACAATAATACCCTTATAATTATACAGATTCTCAGCCTAGTTAGAAATTAGAATAAATGACTTTTGAATTTTGAATTTTGACAGTAATATTAATATCAACAGTTTTATATTTATTTAAATTAAAGAACAATTTACTCTGACTTCTGCTGTTGCAAATTAAATGCCTTAGGTTTCTGAAATGATGCTGTGCCCAAAGTGTGTTGTTAGTTGTTACTCGTACGTGCCATTGGTTCACCACCCCACCCCACTTACAGATGTACCGTAAGTGAGAAGGAGAGCGAATCGTCCGTAACGGCGGCCGAAACTACGGATTTCGCTTAGGGAGTAGGCCCCCTGGTCTGGTCGTTGCAAGCGCAATTACTGGGTTTTTTTTTCAATTCCCCGTTCAGCCAAAGTAGTGTTGGGTTTTTCTATGATAAACTTCCCAGTAACAGATAACTGCCTCGTTGGTCTTGTGGTCGCAAGTGCTACTGCTGAACATGAGGTCCTAGGTCCCGGGTCGGGCAGTGTTGTTGGGTCTTCCATCTGGAATATCTCAGTAGCAGCTCAAGTCTGGATGTGTGCCCGGTTGATGGTAATAGGCTCGCCCCCTATTACATGAGACTCAAACATAACTGGCGAAATGTGGATGAAACTACAAAAACTCAAAAGACCATTTCAGATAATAATCTACAGGGTCCTCATATGGCTTGACCAAAATTATGTCTGGACTTTAAAAGAGACTACGACCTCTGAGTTTGTTTCGGCCTTTCTTCTCAGAGTAGTCAGATAGGAAACGGTGAACTTATTTTGATTTTAAAAAAAAATTGACATAAAAGTGATTCCAATATCCTATTTACAGAACAAACAATTTCATTTCATTTCACGAAGACGCGCCCCACTCCGCGATTACTGAACTGTAAGCCGTACTTCAGTACGGAGCGGAGTGGGGCGCGTCGTCGTGGATGGTACTATCTATTCCTACTTATTCTTAAACCTACCATTCTTTTCAGGAGCCCATACAATTTGAAACAAAGATCAATATTTGGTCGAAGTTCACGAAACTGCCGCAGTTACTAAAAGCTCAACTGCTAGAGATATCGGACTTATGGAATAAAGACCGGGATCAGTTTAAGAGCTACAGCTGCGAAGAAGTGAGACAGATTGTGAAAATGAGATTCCCTGATGATAAATATAGGCTTAAGATATTAAAGGAAATACAGTGATATATTTTTAGTTTTAAACAAAGTTTTTTATTTTGTATCAATAAAAACATACAATAAAACTCCGTGCAGAGCAAAAATATATTTGATGATATTGAATAATACACTTTATTGTAAGATACATAAAGTGCAAAGTTGTGCGAACGTCGACAAAGATATTAATTTATTAAAACCATGAATTAAACTTTTTCTATACAAAGGCGGATTTAATGCTTGAGGCATTTTATACCAGAGACAAACCATAGCAGGTGCAGCGTCAGGGATAGATTGCTCGAAAAATGTTTATACCATGTCTAAACAGATAACACAGAACAAACATATCAAACAGCTCCTTGGGCGTCACTCTAAGGCACTGATAATAAGGTTGACTTTTCTGTGTCTTAAAAAAGCCCTCTGCTTTGGGCTCTTCTGGTTGTAATAATTTATTTTGTTATTGAATGGCAAATAAGAAGGCGTTCCAACTAGGTTTCCCACGTCTCCCGGAATTCACCAATGGAAATTTGAATCTCCCGGCTCCCAAAGGAATTTCAAATAAACAGAATTCTCGCGGAATTTAAAATTCACGCGCCTTATCGGAATAATTGATTGATTTAAGAATTTTTACTAACAAGAGGTGGCAACAACCCTAGTTCCAACTGATGGTAACTGGCCAGCGCCGCCTACGGCCCTCGGCAATACCAAAGTCATCGCTAGTGTTATGTCATTAGTAGCCATTATCGAGACAAAGTTCAAATGTCTCTGGGTGTGGCCATACCCTTCTGTCCAGAACACGTCCGGAATATAGCAATCCTGCGGGGTGGCAGAAATACGTAAGTATGTATGTACCAAGGTATTTTTTTACATAATTTAGCGTGCCTGATTTATCTTGAGTACCTACATTTCCAGTATAAGCTGACCTCGCATCGTACGGAAATCTTATACAATGCGAGATCAGCATAATCTGGAAATGTATAGCTTGATGTGTAGCCAGCCGTGTATACAACATGCGCGTTGCTGATATACAGATGACCCCAAAGTCGTCTTGAGGGTTTCATTACGGCAAAAACTACATTTCATTCCTCTACTTTACCGCATACTATGAAACGCTGGGCACACCATACATAACTTTTTTTTTTTGGGTGGGAAATTATCAAATAACTTCTCCCGCTCTGGGCGGAGCGGGAGTGTCAGACTTTTACTGACTAAAACCCACTCGTGTTCCTTCCGTTGCCTGTGTGCCGGGGCCACGATATCCCTTTCGGACAACTCGCAACCCCGGCACGCCATACATACCTGCAATCAATTTTAGATGGCTATAGGCTCGCCGCCTATTACATGGGACTTATTTAAACATAACTGGCGAAATGTGGGTGTACCATCAAAGAAGTTCATGTCTAACCAGTTTCAAAACAAAATCCCGTGAACACGATGATCACATCTATTACCGCCCCGCGGCCCCGGTGCTATAGCCGCCTAGCGCTGCAAGCAAGAATAGCCCTTACGGTGGTTAGATATGAACTTCTTCGATGGTACCTACTACAGGTGCTCCTCTGCGTAACCCTTCGGGAAATACAGACATGATGTAACGTTATATGTATTTCATTTCATTTATTTTAATTATTAGTACAATTTAGCAATTATATAACAGTTATATTGTAGGTACGTAAAACAAAGTAGGAATTGTGTTAGATAACACTGTATTATATACTTTTTGTATTTATTACAGACGACGTGTGAACATAGATCATAAATTCATAAAGCATGATTAATACCGCTTATGTTCTAGCGATTACCTGGACTTTGTTTACGAAATGCGTCATTAATTCTGCTCGTAAACCACTGCTGAATAGCTGGTAGCGGTCACAAAATAACCATTAATCACCACGTTCGACAGACGGATTAGTGATCGTAGGATATAAGAACAGGAAGAACACGTGCTTCCTGTTCCTATGCCCAGGTCGTGCAGTGTTTTTGGATATTTTTATGAGGAATTTTTCAGTTGTTCCCAGGAGTCCGGATTGTTGACCGGTTGATGGAAAAAAGCTCGCCCCGACCCTATAACATGAGATTATATTGTTGCCGAAATTCGAATGAATATTATACACCTCCACACAGCCTCCACCTACCCTTTCGAGGCAAACCGGCCTGTTTTTTTTGGTAATTAGATATATTTACATTACACCTAGGCTAGGCTACTTACTGTTATTTTTTTTAATTTCAAGGTGTCCATGATGAACATCTTCGACCTCGCAAGGAAGCCAAAACTTGACCAAAGAAGAGGCATAAAACTCGATTTAAACGGAAGGGATGGTAGCCTATTCCACTGGAGGTATGAACGAAATGCGTGTCTGAAATAAATTAATAACCTCCGTGGAAAATACGAGAAACGGTAGAAACACCACCTGAAACAATAATTGCGTGTTTTATTTACATGGTTGCATAAAGTCTGAACACAGTTTTACTTTTGGTGCGTGAGGCAGAACGGAAGCAGGAAAGTGCATATAACAGATATTTCAGCGCGCAACTATTCACTGTTGGGTAACGGATTTGGCGCGAAAAAATCATAATTTTAAATCTTGGACACGCTACTACTAGATCGCAGCTAAAGGTGTAGGAACTCAGACGCATGCGCAATTAATAAAACGTAAATATGACAGTATAGTAATTTAGATAATTACTAAGAAATTCTTAACCGTTTTAGTAATAATTCTGCAATGTAAGATTTGATTTATTGGAGTATTACGTGAAAATTTAATTGTCTTATGGACGAATTGAAAACGTAGATAGTACTTAATTGATTTAATGACATTAAATTAATGAATGTTGACATATTGTGTAAAAACAATTGGGATGTCACTAGGCGGGACTTGCAGACTAGGAAAGCCCTACCTACCCTTGTCGGGATAAACTTCGATGTAAGTGGACGAACCGATACCTAGGCACTATAATTCAATTTCAGACTTCCAAAAAGGAGAACGGCGTTCTATGTTCGAGTATTTTTTTTTATTATTTCACTCCTGGAACAGATACAAAAAAAATAATGGTTGCCTGTAATGATAGAATTAAGGTGTTTAATTAAATACATTAAATAAATTGTTAAAGGTCTGAAACTCTGAACTTATCTTACATCTAAAGTACCTACATACGTTTAATACAGATGTGAACGACACACAGTAGAAGTTTTATTTTTATAACGCCCATGGGCGTTTAGTGTTCCTCAAAGTGTTAACAATCATCAACATTACTACTCAAATGGTACTTTTAAAATGCCTACCTATTCTATGACTATTAACCGGATTAACTACTTAACAAGAGTAGCAATTGCTACAGGCCCGTGCAAAAGAGGGCACCGCGTATCCTTCCTGTCCTTTGTAAAAACCTAAAAAATTATAAATAAGCAAATACTTAAATAAATATAAAATATATAAGTACATAATTTAAGACACCATTGATGAAATATAACATTAGCTATTCCTAAAAATATAATATACTTTGTAAGTAATAATTAAATATAGACTTAAAAATATGTAGGTACTAAAAAAGATTTACAATTATTTGTGTAGTATTCAGTCAGTTTTAAATTGTTAGGTAGTTTCTCGAAATTATTCTAAATTGCCAGGGCAATCTCATCTCTGGTCTTTTGTCCTTGTCAGAGCTCAACAGGGCCTATAGTAATCTACTGAACTATTAAACACCAACAAAATTGTAACATAAAGATGACAAATAAACGTATTGAGTATTGTTTTTTTTACCACTTAATACCTACTTAAGAACCCATAGCAGATCAAGGGCCCCTCGATAGAACTTGCTACTATTCTATCTATCAAGGATTACAATAAAAGCTTGTCAATAGAAAAATTAAAAGTGTGCCATTATCTGCGGAGATCATAATTAGTTATTTCACTTGTTTGAAATAAGCACTTATGCTGATACAAATCAGTGGCACATTCTAGATTATTTATATTTATGATTTTGCTCTTCTACCCCTAAGGGACACCAATGATATTGGCATTGGTAGAGAAAGTAATCGTCCTGGAGCTCAGCCACCCATTACGCGAATGCTATATAAGTGAGTGGCGCTTCCTCAGACCTATCATTACGTTCATGTCTGCATCGGCCGCAGGCAAAGCAATATGCAACACTTATCGGTAGGTGCAAATGAATTAAAAATAAACGTTCTTTATAGTAACGCGAGAATTTTAAACGTAAATAATAAACTAAACGTTTTCTGGAAAATAAACGTGGGGTTTTTACGTAAATTCGGCAGCAGTAACAAAACGTTTCAAATATGGCGCGACGCATTTTGGCGGGAAAACAGTCATGTGTCTTGTGAAGAAAAAAAAATAGTTTCGTTTCGCAAGTTCAGTGCAAGTGAAGTGTTGTTTGTGATTAGTGTGAATTGTGATTGTGTTTATTGTGATTGAATGTGTCTTGGAGTGTGGTAAAGTACTTGCTAACCTATAGTCAAATTATTTATAAAAATAGGTATGTACCTACTTGCTTAGTTTGAACAATAAACAAGATGTAAAAGAAATACATTCTTTGTTTGTTTATTTATTTGTAAATTAGCATTCTCGTAAAAAAAAGTTTTGCTCTAATGTCCGTGTAAAATTCTGAATCTGTGAATCTGTGTGGTGTCTGAATTTTTTGATATATAATTTATTGATTTAATCCTGAACTGTATACCTAATAGAATTGCTTTAAATATACAAGATTGAAAAATTAAATGTGTATTAAAGAACAAGAAGTATTTTATTTTAAGATGCGGCTAATTTCATCATTTATTCAATTTAGAACTCAATTTAGGTTTAGCAATTTATGCATTTGGCTTTGCTTTAATTTATAAATAACATTTCTAACTGAAAAAATATAGAAGACACAGTTTGTCAGCGTCGTATCACAATATTTTTGTCATCGCTTTATATATTTTGTAAGGAAATCTACGTTTATGTATGATGATCTAAGCACATTCCAATAACTTTAAACAAAAACCACTTTTCCGTTCCCAATCAGGAAGAGGATCTAGGCCATTAATTATCTACTTACAGACGCGTTCAATAGAACAACATAAGAAAACAGCTAATGAATGCGGCATGTGAATAGTGAAGCCAAGTCAGAGGCCCATGGGCGGCATAAAAACTCTGACACCAGCACGTGTTCGACGGAAGAATAGACAAAATTACAGATTGTGATTGTTTATCTGTCATTTTGTCACTGACCATACGAAAAAGAAAACCTAATGACTAATAAATGTGTTTTCTTATTTGTTTGTAAACATAATATAGATACCTATACATACCTATCGTCACCTAAAATGGAAGAATACGGAAAGATAGATCGCGTGTCAACTAAGCGCACGCACCGGCAACGTCGATAGTAAAAACTGATTAAAAAATATATAAAGCAGGGAGATATTTGCAGTAAACACGCCTTATTTAATTTTCTTTTTGCACATAACAATTTCTTATCATTGATATGAGCTGAATTTAAAAGACGTTGATGGATTAGCTTTGGTTGAACTGTAAACATGCAAGGAATAAGTAAGCGCCAAACTATTGTTTTAGTGTACCTACTTACCTAAGAAAAAAAATACATGGCACGCGGACGGAACATCATTTTTGGACACGGTGTCAATTTTCCAACCTTAGATTCCAATAACTGAGAAACGGGCCCATTACAAAAACAACTTGCCAAAAAACATTGGTGAAAATTTTAAATTTATGCTCCCCTCTCCCACCCGGCTTCCACCATTTGGACTGATAGTAATATTTTCTTTTCAGACGGCATTCCTGATCATTTCGTTAGTGATCGTCGTCAATCAAGGAAGTGGCGTGACGGCACAAGATGACAACCTAGACGAGCCACTCGCTATAGAGTCGAAGAACAGAGCTGTTACTATAATACATGACCCAAAGTACGTAGCGCAACCAAAACTTAACAACCAATCACTGACGAGACCCGACTTGCCTACTCACAAACCCGAACAAAGACCGCCAAGTAAACCGCCCAATATTCCTGATAAACTATTGAAACAAAATCACAAATTCGATGTTCCTCGACCTCACCACGGACTGATACAAAAACTACCGCCGCCACGTCTCTATCCTAAACAACCTGTGAAGCTGCATCATTCACCAAACTCTATTTACAAGTTTCCTAGAGTGATCCCGCTACCTCCGCACCATAGGGCATATTACTACAAGACTAGCCGACCGTTAGTGTATGCCGCGTCAACTGGCAGACCCCTAGTTGCAAAGAGCCCTAAGTTCAGCTTGCCCGTCCAAGTGATCAATGGCATCCGATCCGACTTTGTCAGACCGCCGAAAATTAATAAGACGAATAATAATACGACGTCAACAACGACCACGTCCAGTACTACCACCGAAGCAACCACCACGACTACCCAAAAAGTCCTGCGGACGAAAAGAATATGGCCCACACGTGAACTAAACAAAGCGAACCCGATTTTACTTATACACAACACGACATTGACAAAAGGCAACACGACATTGACAAAAGGCAACACGACATTGACTAAAGACAACTCGACTCTAACAAAAACTAACACCACTGACGAACATGATCGTGACACCTCAGAGAGCATCACCCACCGGACTAGATTCGGGTACAGAAACACAACGACTGTGATGACTACTACGCAACTCACGCCATCAACGCCGCGCGTCTACCGCCCGGTCACCAGAAAGCTTAAAGTCAAAACTACCACGCATCTACCACCGATCAATTTCACCCAAATCGAACCTAACGACTGGGTGCCGATATTGCCCTCACATTATCCTAAATTCAAGAAGCCCCCGCCGACACCAATCACTAAACGATCGGACTTATTCACTGCCGATCCCGCCGCGCCTCAAAGTAAGCAAATGATGTACTTACAATCTTTTGGGCTTGTCCCAGTGCCGAGTTCTCAAAATCCATTACATATTATGGGCAGAAAAAAAATGGTTTTCTTTAAAAGAAAACGAAAATTGAACCCGTATTATTCTGGTTACAGTGGGAAGCGGGGACGCTCGCCGATGCACTACATGTACGGGGACCTAGAGAGCGAGGGCAGCCACAGTCACCCACGAGTCGTCACCAAAATCAAACACCACCATCACCACCACCACCACAGATACATTAAAACTGTTGAGAAACCTGTCAAAGTACCATACAAAGTCGAGGTTCCTAAGCCATACCCGGTCCCAGTGGAGAAGAGAGTTCCAGTACCAGTGGAGAAGATCAAAGTGGTGGAGAAACCGGTGCCGTACCCGGTTACCGTTGAGAAAAAGGTTCCTTATCCAATAGGGATCAAAATACCACACCCTGTGCCTGTAAAAGTGGTCGAAAAGGAATACGTACCAAAACCGTATCCTGTAATTCACCAGGTTCCAGTAGTGAAACACGTGCAAGTGAAAGTGCCTTATCCAGTGGAGAAGAAGGTGCCGTATCCTGTGGAAGTGAAAGTGCCGGTACCAGTGGACAGACCCGTCCCAGTGCCCGTCCACGTGGAGAAGAGAGTACCTTACCCAGTGCCCGTAAAAGTGCTCGTTCCACAACCGTACCCAGTCGAAACGAAAGTGCCTTATCCAGTCCAAGTGAAAGTGAAAGAGCCAGTCGAAGTAATAAAACACGTTCCGATAAGGGTGCCGTATCCCCAACCGTATGCCGTGAAAGTACCGCATCCGGTTCCGGTACCCTACGAGAAAAGAGTGCCTTATCCAGTCGAAGTGGAGAAAAAAGTGCCGGTGCCAGTCGAAGTGCTTGTTCCACAGAGAGTAGAAGTGGAAAAACGAGTGCCCGTCTACGTGCCGAAACCGTACCCGGTTGAAAAGAAGGTTCCCTATCCGGTCAGGGTTCCGTACCCTGTTAAAGTCAAAGTTCCTGTTAGAGTGCCGGTAAAAGTACCTGTAGAAGTGCCAGTGTACTTTCATCACCCGTTCCAAGTTTATACTGATGATCAGTACAGCTCTCAGTACGGAGGAGATTCTGTGACTCAGGGCACGCCTGTAATTTCGAGTACACCGCATCACACGGTAACAGTACACGGGAACACGGGCTTCAATGGCTTCCAGTCTCGTTCTGACAAAGAGGAAACAACGACATCGACCATAGCAGCTAGTTAATGATCTTTTATACAATATTCAAAGTTAAGTTGTTAGGGATCTCGCGCACAGTGGAAAGTACTCGACCCACTAGAATACTGTACCTTGTTATTGATAAGTTATTGTGGTGTGTGTGGAATGATAATATAAGTTGGATATGAGTAAATGAATGGTGCTGTGATATTTAACGTGTTGTCATTTTATAGGACACTTTTATTTTGATTTACTGGGCAGTAGACTAGAGTGAACTCAAATTTCCTACGGGAATGAGTGTTACAATTACAATGGACTATTTTTTAGCAATTTTTTATTAATTATTTTAGCTAAATGGCCGCTGGGGATGCTAAAATCAGTGCAAAAGCAAAACAAAAGTCCTAGCGTTATTTAATTTTAACAAAGATAAACGTTACTGCCATGCTATCGATCAAGTTCAATGGTAACGCTGGGCGGTGCACTGCAGAGCTAGCGCAAAATTATATGCTGCTACCTATATGTCACTCACCTTCGCAACGAACCGTTTATGACTTCATTAATACACGCATGTGAATGTGATCGCGATTTCACGACAAATTGAAAAATGAACAAGAAATTCGTAGAAAATCATCGGATTTACTGACTCGATTTAATCGAGTAGGTATTTCACCTAAGCAGTTGTGGTCAGAAAAAATGACAAGATGATATACACTTGAAAACATCTGTCAATAACAGATCAAACGATCCGTTTTGGAAAAGAAAACCGGCCAATTAATACCTAATATCATTCATTTAAATGTACCCTTCCTACTAACGATTTCGACCACATATTTTGTCCTTCCAGCGTGTCCTGCTGATGGTCATCACTCCGAATTAACTCTTGGAGTTGCACAAAGATCAGACGTAGGTACCTATATGGCCATTACTAAAGCCCCAATGACCTAGGTGACTGGCTACGTCCACAACACGACGATCTCCCACCTAACGGTATGAACTCCCATACTAAAACAGCAAGTTCAATAGCAAACCCATACAAAACAAACAATTAAAACGCCGCTAATAGACAAAGATTAAGTGCGGAATAGGAAGTTTCGATCGAAAGTGAAGTCACAGTTGAGCTGGCGCGCGAAAACATAAGCGTCACACTCATATGGTTCATTCATTCCGACGCAATACGTTTTAACCACTTGAAGCAAAAAACCAACGTCAATCATAGTTACATAGACAGCTTACAACGAGTAATCCGCTTGAACTAGACTGGGGTTTATTAGATCATGGTTCATGTTTGATAGCTGATATCCAATTTCCTTGACGATCTAATGCAGTTGTTATGAGACTGCATTAGAGAGCTTTTTCACATCTTCACTTGTTTAGGCAAGGGATGGGTACTATAACACTAGCAGTACAGGCATACTATGACGAAATTATGGGTCAGCAAGGAAATAAGTAGCGGGACTGACTGCCCAGGTAGAGCCAAACTTAAGTTTCGGAAATCATAGGCGAAAAGAAATGTTAGTTGCTAATCTGACTTTTGCTCCAAATATTTCTGCTAGGTACCTACAGGGGCTAGTGTGTAGCTTACATACAGGGACGTTGCTACCGCCATTTCAGCCGTATCAATGATAGATACGGGGCTCCAACCTGTGTAAGCAAAAATTCGTAAAATATTATCCAAAACCTCAAATTCTTATTGATATAATATGTACTATCCTATTAGGTACAGGCGCGGTCCAATTCTGAAGCTCTTGCATTCATTTAGTAAAATCACACAGACCATCCTATCTCAGACTTCTCAGTCAGGGTATTACAATTTTCTAGCTCGCTTCGCTCGGTCTTGCATTATCCTAGTAAAGCCACAATAATTGCTTTATCCCGACTCAGGAGGCTTGGCTTTAGAGCTTCGCCGCAGTCGTGTAAAAAGGGCCCCCAACATATGTGATAAATACAGGGCCCCTTTAGGATTAGCTACCTACTCTACTGCTTACATAGATGCAAATGGTAGTTACGGGCAGCTAAGTCCAACCATGTTCATGTACCACGTGCAAAACAAAAACTCGACACCAATTACAAAGTAAATCCAATGGAAATACCGCCGTGACTTTGTCGCTTCCTGATACATATTGTATCTCTAATGTATGCCACGGCATACATCGCGTGTAGGTGAACGTCTTTCGGAAGTATCGAACTAAGTAAAATGGAACAACAGAAGTAGCAATTACATTTGCGTAGAATTAATCATTTTTAGTTAAAACATGCAAACGGCGTGTTTACATAAGGTTCGTGTTTGGCTGAGCGATTGGTTCTTCTATCGCGGGTAGATTCCCGCCCGGAACATATTATATTCGCGTGGCCTACAGATAGATGTTCCGGGTCTAGCTGTATAAGTATTGTAAGATTTTCAGGAATTCATAGAGGGATTTCAAATTCAAAGTAGGATACGTCGGTAACTGAGCATGATACCTACCTAGGGCCAGTTTCTCAAGAGCCGACAACAATCGCAGCAGTTTATGCGCGCTTGACAATTTATTTGCCACATGAAATTTATGAGAATTTTTAGCTATTGACGTTCCATTTAGTATAGTTCGAGAAACTGGCCCAAATTATCAAAACAAGCGAGGGCAGGTGAAAACTCCTAAATACTATAAAATACTTACTTCACGAAGATAACAAAGTTATATAAATAAACTAAGCTACTGCTTAGGATTTCATTTTGACTTCACTAGATGTCTGATAGCATCTACAACACTTAAAATGAAAACTTAAAAAAATATTATTAATTTTTTATTTAAAAACGCATAAATTAAATATATTACATAAACATATTGCATTGTAACTTATACATAGTTAAGGCAATAAATGCATTTTGCAATTTAGTATAGACATGTAAATAAGTCCTAGAACTTAGTCTGATCTGATTTTCTTATTCTATTATACAGGGTGTTTGGCAGAACGTTGAACATACGAAAATGGTGGATAGGTGGGGTCATCTGCTACTTACTCAGCCCTAATTTATTTGGCCCTAATTATTTTTTTATTAAAAATGGGTAAAACAAGCATTTTACCCATTTTTAATAAAAAATTACACTGTAAAGTTAAGGAAGTGGTGAAACTAAAAGAAAACAAAAAAAATTTTTTTACATATCCAGGGGGCCAGAGCCAAATAAATTAGGGCTGAGTAAGTAGCAGATGACCCCACCTATCCACCATTTTCGTATGTTCAACGTTCTGCCAAACACCCTGTATATAAAATGAGAAATTTTATTCGTTTGCATCCTCTTAAGGGGTCATTGTAGTCATCATTATGAACAACTTTCACTATGGGGCCAAACCTGAAATCGCGAAAAAAAATCTGATGTTCCCTTGAATAAAACGAACTATGCGAACATAAATGTATGGAACAGCTGATTTATTTTTCGCGATTTCAGGTTTGGCCCCATAGTGAACTTTCACTGTTTATAATGATGAGTACAATGACCCCTTAAGAGGATGCAAACGAATTAAATTTTACATTGTATATATAACTATTAAATTATTTGACTTTAATAAATTGCCATTCTAATTCATAAACACCAACTGAGGTTTGGTTTTTCTCATCATATTCCACCCATTCTTTTTCAGTCAAGTCTACATCTTCAAATGTTTTTCCTGTAACATAATAATTATTTACTTTAAATTATTTATTTTAATATTATGTTTCTTATGTTAACAGTAACAACTTCAGATTATCCTGATATTAACAAAGTAAATGGAACAGAATTTGTATGAAAGTATCTGCCAGATTAGTTATAGGACTCCTCCACAGGTGTCCAAACAGCCGGGGTTGCGGGTTTGTCCGAATGGGATATCGCGACCCCGGCACACAGGCAACGGAAGGAACACGGGTGGGTTTTAGTCAGTAAAAGTCTGACACGCCCTCCCGCTCCGCCCAGAGCGGGAGAAGTTATTTGATCATTTCACACCTTCAAAAAAAAAAAAAAAGGTTTCCAAACAGACATTTACACAGAAATATTTGTCTTTTTTAATTGATTTTTAAACTTCTGATGAGCCTAGTGGCCATACCTAGTTAAATCTTTTGTGATTTTTGAAGTGAAAACTTCTTTAGGCGGTTTGAGTGATTTTTGGTAGGGGTAAACTTATGGAGGCGCGTTACCGCGCGCCGTAGCTCTACTATAGGAAATATGTAGACGGGGCTAATATCAATTTTATATTTTTGAACTTCTATCGGCAGTCCCTATGACTACCAATTTGTTTTGTTTGACTCGTCATAATAGCTTACCATTGTCTTCAGCCACTGCTATCCATCCAGATTTAGGTTCAAAATCAACAGGCTCCACGCCCCGACAATCAAATATCACTAATGTTTTGAACTTGCCCTCATCACTGCTGGTAAACTGACCTGGAACATTGAGTAAAATAAACTGGAATTATTACAAATAATTATTTATATTCTTCTAATTATTCTACGTAAACTCTATTGTTAATTGGTGGGAACATAGACATAATTCTACTTAATTATAATCATTGGTCTTCACATGCAGATTATTGATATGTGTTGTGAACTAGCCTTTTATAAATAGAACGCCACTCATGCCGCAATTGGCGTGGCCATCTACTGGGCCAAACTCATTTAACATAAATAAAATAATTTTACTTTTGCCAATAAAAAAAGAAAAATAAATAGAACTAGTATGAAAATACTATATGTAATTATTTATCATGGTATCTAAGCTCTCACTGTAATAATTAATCAGCCAATTTATTACGGATTTTTTGACAAAATTTAAATATTTGAACATAATTTGGCAAAGAATGCAAATTTCAGAAGGGTTCGTCTAGATCTAGAACTACTGAGTAACGTCCTAACATAACACTGGGCAAGAGTAATAACTTGTACTGTGAAAGTGTGAATGCAGACAGAACAGTGCCTCCTGAAAAGGTTTTGCTAAATGGCAAATTACTTGAACCTACCATTGCTGCCTTCAATAATATCCATGCTGTTCTCTCTGGAACACAGTTTGCATTTTATCAGCAAGTTAGTTTCCGACCTATTGTGTTTCTGCGGTACTTTCTCTGCCTCAGTAAGGTCGTGAAACTTCTCAGTTACTTCGCCGCAACTTCCACACTTCAGTTTTAAGAACCATTGATAGTAAGGATGGTTTGTATATAATTGTTCGATGCATTCTAAGGTTGCTTTGATCTGGAGAGCGATTTTAACCATCTTGCAATGTTATTATTTGTATTTTTGTTAAGAAAATTAGGAATAACAACAATCGAACCGACAATAAAATAAAATCGAGTAATCGACGTCAAAGTCAAACGTCAATGTCAACGTCAAAATGTCATTCATCCCAAGTTGGCGATTTACGTGTAGGAATCTGAAATAGGTATGAGCATGGAATGAGCCTTTTTGCTAGAATTAAAATAACATTACAGACTCGTGACTGAACATCGTTGCAGTACGGGTGTGTTATCATTGGCGGATACGGGGGGGGGGGATTCCATACTTTCGACTCAACTTTACAATTTAATTCAAATGCTTTTACACAGCAAATTCATAGGTAGGTATATCAGACAACCGAAATATATTCTTTACAACAGATATATTTCTACTTCTCAGTTAATGTACTAAGATATAACAAGCATGCACATTCTTAGGATCACTAGCAAGCAACCCACCTCGTTACCACGTCCACTTGGGGACTGGGACCTTGAACTGAACATGAATCCTTAAAAATGCAATTTTTTATACTTTTGGGTTGAATTTCTAAAACCTCGTTGTATAATTAATAAAATTGTTAAAAATCAAGCACAAGTAAACAAAAAATTTAGTTTTTATTAACTAAATTTTTTGTTTCCTTGTGATTTTAACCATAGCTCCGCTCCGAAACTTGTCAGAATGAAAATCCTCCCAAATGAAATCCTGGAGTGTGTGTTATGCTGATGTTAGCGAGGCCGATGGCATCAGTGCTTTGACCCTTATTCCCAAACATTTTTCATATTCAGAGGGTCTAGTGTGAGTTTTGTTTAACCATCTCGATTTTACGCATCGACCGCGTTCGGCGCTCTGATTGGCCCTTCACTGGCCTTCACTGGTGATGGGCCAATCAGAGCGCCGAACGCGGTCGATGCGTAAAATCGAGATGGTTAAACGGAACTCACACTAGACCCTCTGGTCTCATGATTGCGGCACCTGTGACTCCAACCCATTTGCTTCTGCGAAGCACTAAGGATAGCTTGTCCACTCTGAAATGACGCGCCCCACTACCGCATTTACGCACACGGTACTCCGGATTTCTAGGGGTAATGCGGTAAAGGGGCGCGTCATTTCAGAGTGGATAAGCTTGGGAACCTTAAAGACATATTCAAAAATAAAAAAAACTGTATGTATTCATAATTTATTTCTCACGTAAGAATAGAATCTTGGATACTATTATAATATTGTAGAACTTGCAACAAGCAAAGGAAACTATTATAGTTCAATATATTTGCGTAATACAGCACGAATGGCTTTACATGCCAAGCTAAAGATTAGCTAAACGACCCTCAATCATTCTATACAAAATCTATAACAATCACACTCCAGCCAGAGCACTATTGCCACTTGATAATAAACTGGACCAAGATATGGCCAATGATATACAGTTTCTATCCTACCTCGGTAGCAGCCAAATCAAACATTTGATCCAACCACCAGATGCATTTTCACGAATCTTTGCTTCCGACAAACGCGCAATTACCAATATTGGCACATCGAACTTTAGAAAGAGATGTCACACACATATGAGATGAGTGACAGAGTTTTGTTTCAAAAACCCGATGTGCCATTAGGCCCTTTGTACACACACGTTTATCTTGACGTGAAAAGCTACGGTTTATTCGCCGTGTGTAGGTACGGTGCCGGTGGAGTGTTGTATTGATCACAATGGAAGCTTATTTACGGACGTGTTTTTTCTACGGCGCGGTTTATACGCCGTACCGTAAAGAAACCGTGCCTTATTCCGCCGGGAAGGTATGTATATATTTGCTGAACATATTCAGTCTATCAGCGGGGCATCGGTACGATTTTAATGCCGTTGCCTTGATTGTCGGTGTGAAGGGTCAAACCCATCTCTTGAAGAACCTCGTTGTCCACCGGCGCTTGGAGGGACATCTTTGATATTACCTCCTGCGGAAAAAGTTGAGGGTTAACCATTGAAATTGCTTCTAATTAGCTTGGGTTCTGGTAAGAGATCGTCCATTAATCACGTGAGGCTCAAAAAAGGGGGGGGGGGTCGGAAAAAATCACGACATTTCACAAGGGTGGAGGGGGATGTAGTGAGAAAGAAATATTCTGAAATATTTTTAAATACTTTGTACCAGTGGTTAGTCTAAAACCTCACCAGGGGGGAGTTAAAAAGTTGCTAAAAAACAACACGTGATTAATGGACGCCCCCTAAGTAGTTCCATCACTTGCTAATTTAATTTAACCCCGTATAACTGTAAAAGTAGCACGGTGTCAAAAAACGCTCTATAAATGGCCGTCATTTTGCAGTCTTTATATGACGGTACCGGTTTATTAGAAAACCCAAGTTTGAGGGCGTATTCTTGGCGGGCAGCGGGCAGCGGGGCGGCGCACAGTGGTCTGAAAATCAAGCTCCATACTCATAGAAACTTAATGTCAGAAATTAATAAATTAAAATATGTTTTGTGTTTAGTATACCTCCCTATGTTTTACTAATATAGTATGAAGGGTATGAGTAGCTCCATGCGTGAGAAAAAAAATTTTTTTTTTTTTTTGTATGGAATGAAACACTTAAAGTGCTTTTTTTCAAAACTGAATAGAACTGATAGGCTGGTATTCACATGAGCTATTGCACCATACACGGCGATCAAGATGACATACAATTCTTGTGCCTTTCGGTGCCGCTTTGCATGTAGCAAGCTTTGGAAATTTTGAATTTACAGTTGGTGATCTTTCAAATCTTTGATGGTATTTTGTGAAGTTACATATTGCTTTGAATATGAAAATTGTATGTAAACTAATACTCATGCAAGAAGAGACAAACATACACACACACACACCCTCACACACTCACAAACTTTCGCCTTTATAATCTTAGTGTGATTATAAAGGCGAAACTTTGTGTGTGTGTGTGTATGTTTGTCTCTTCTTCACGCTCAAACAGCTGAACGGATTTGGATGAAATTTAGCACACATAATAGTTTATAACCGGGAATAACACATAGGTTACTATTTATCTCGATATTCCCACGGAATCGAGACTTATGCGGGTGAAACCGCGGGGTGCAGCTAGTAAGGAATAAATATGTACTAAGGATATTTTTATTTTTAAATATATGGTTAAAAGTGAAGAAAGATAAAAACATGTATTAAATAGTTAATGTATAATACGTTTGGGGGAGCTGTTAATGAAATAGTTAATACTAATACATTACAACAAAAATTATGTGCAAGAAAAAGGCAATAACAATAAAAGTAACGTCAAAATTGTCAATTTAAGACTACAACAACTATTTACAGCTCCTATAACTATGATATATTAAATATTACTGTTTAATTATATTACTAATTAATTATATTAATTAATTTAATTATATTCTTATTATTATTTTATTATAATTATTTGCTATAACTACTTATACAAAAACGATTAGCAGAGAGTATCTTTGCTGTCGTCAGTCCTCTAAATCCGAGTCCAGCATTGACGCGTTAATATCAATAAATTCAACATTCTCTTTGTCTAGATCTGCATCGTCACCAATAAGAAGAGATTTCATATCATCAGTAATAGGTGTATTTACTGATTTTCTCAGCACAGGTCTTATGCTGGACAGGTAGGGATCTGACGAGACAAGGAGACCATTGAAAATGTCTTCGTTTGTCGCTTTTCGACAAAATTTGCGCGAATGCTGTTCTCGGATTTTCTTGAAGTCTTTGTTTCTGGCTTCCGATGCCTCTTCAGATAATTTGCCAATGGGCATAATATTGAAGTGTTTAATAACTTCAGCACCGTGCAGTAAAAGTTTGTGGACACTCGAAGGCATGTAATACCAGCCATAGAGCTCCACATATAATTCTGCTGTTTGGCGCGCAAAGTTTTTAAACGCCTCAACATTTATGGGCTCCCCACAGGCCATCACACGCAAGTGTTGCAAATCTTTGGATCAAACTAGGATCCAAGCCTGTAATAGCTGCAGTATTGGCAGGATTACCAAAAAATTTCCTCGCTGTGTTTCCATCGTTTGTGGTTCCGGAACCTGAAAATTATAAATGAATCAAAACTAATCCACAACTTTGTAAAGAATAAATAGAACTAACGTTATTTGAAAAAATAAGATTTAAGAACAACGACTGTTATCATAACTCACCTTGTTTAACGATGTCTACTAGGAGGCCCATTTCATCACGAAACTTCTGCTGTATAGTTTTTTTTCTACTCTTCAATGACTCTTTGCTGTCTGCATCTCTGGCTTGCCATGTTTTGAAGTCTAGTCTATACGAAATATGGAGTAGGCACTCCATACATCTAATCCAAGCATGAAGTGTAGACAAACCATACTGATATATATCTGTTGAAACAGGTTTTCTGGAAAGAAAGTGAATTAATTAATAAAAAGATACACAGCATTACGGTAATCTGAAATATAACAAATTATTCAAAACTTACTCTGAGATCTTCTCTAACTTATTCATTTCCGAAGGGGTAGCTTTACAGATGTCACAAGTCTGCGTTGAAGTATTTGACAGTTGCGAAGTGATTTTACCATCTATCATGGTCATAAGCATTGAGTGCTTAACAGTATGAATTCCCATAATAGACGGCTCCAGTGCTGCAATCTCAGCTTCAATCAAAGCCTGTTCTTCCTTAATATTTAATTTGTTTTCATTTGCAAATTTAAAATAGAGCGGTCTGCAGAACATTGTGGAAGATGGCTTTGGATTCTCCCATAACTTTTCTTCACCACAAACTAAGCGCAGAGGCACAAAAGAACACATAAAATTGCTTGAATCATCTTCACCCGCCATAGTTTGTTTGTACAAACTTTGCCCTGAAGCACCGTCAAAGCCCCACTTGCATATCAATGTTAGCTCTTTGCCATCTAGCGAAGATTCCAAACGTAGGAATTTCCCAAATCTAGCAACAGTTTTGTCCAAAATCGCTTGAAGCTTTACTTTTACCCCTCTTTCGGTAATTTCTATGGTGTCTTTTGGTGGGTAACAGTCCTTTTTCGCCTCTAAGATAGCAGTATATGAAGGATATAGTAGTATTCCTTCTTCTTTTGCACAAGCTCTTAATATTGTATACTGCCATTTTGAAAGCTTCAATGAAGTCAGAATTCCTAAAGCTTTATCAGCGGAATATATGGGCATAGCTTTCTTGGACTTCAACAATTCCTTTATCTTTGTAGCCTCTTCGGGATGCTCTGTGATCAATTTTATTATATCTGCTACATTTTTGTTATCTGCACTTAAACCAGTTGCATAAGCAAGGCTTTCAGTGCTATGCGTGAGGAGCTCTTTCACTCTTCTTCTCTTCTGTAGCGGGCTTAGCTCCGAGAACACTTTTCTTGGACTCACAACAGTTGATGTTCCAACACTGTACGTCTCCGGTTTGTATGATGTTGATGCACCCTCATTTACACCGAAGTCAAAACTGGAACATGGTTGCTGCTCTTCTAACATTAAACAAGGTGTCATCTTGTCCTTCATGAACTCAGGCCATTTTATGTCTTCTTGCAGCCATGTCTCATACTTTTTTATGAAAGTATGTCTCGTGCGATTACACGAGATCCATTTGTTCCTCAACGAACACACACGAGTCTGACAGAATTGTTTCAATTCTTTATTTTCGATTTCTGACAAATCAACGGCATTGACAAAAACTTCATATAATACACTGGGCTGTGAGAAACAGCTATTGTTAGCCACAAACATAAAAATATCCAAATTGGTACTAAAAGCTTCCATCATAACACGAAAACAAATCGAACGTAATAAGTATAGTAAAGCACAAGTGCAAAGAGCTACTGAGTGAAGTTAGTTTAAATGTCCTATTTATATTATAACTACCCTCATTAACACTCGCTGTCCCATAATGCTTATTAAATTAAAATTCAACAATAATGACGGTGATTAACAAATGAGTTATTTCGTGAAATTAATTTTGTAGTAAAATGTAAATAATCTACATCGTTTTCTAATATTTTCATTATAAAAGTCATTAGCAGGTTATTAACTAACGACAATATCAGTTATGTGGTTGGTTACTTCATTTAATTATATACCTGTGTGTTGCTAAATATATTACCTATGTGTTATTCCCGGTTATAAACTATTATGTGTGCTAAATTTCATCCAAATCCGTTCAGCTGTTTGAGCGTGAAGAAGAGACAAACATACACACACACACACAAAGTTTCGCCTTTATAATCACACTAAGATTATAAAGGCGAAAGTTTGTGAGTGTGTGAGGGTGTGTGTGTGTGTATGTTTGTCTCTTCTTGCATGAGTATTAGTTTACATACTATTTTCATATTCAAAGCAATATGTAGCTTCACAAAATACCATCAAAGATTTGAAAGATCACCGACTGTAAATTCAAAATTTCCAAAGCTTGCTACATGCAAAGCGGCACCGAAAGGCTCAAGAATTGTATGTCATCTTGATCGCCGTGTATGGTGCAATAGCTCATGTGAATACTAGCCCATCAGTTCTATTCAGTTTTGAAAAAAAGCACTTTAAGTGTTTTATTCCATACAAAAAAAAAGAAAAAAAAAAAATTCTCACGCATGGAGCTACTCATACCCTTCATACTATATTAGTAAAACAAAGGGAGGTATATTAAACACAAAACATATTTTTATTTATTAATTTCTGACGTTAAGTTTCTATGAGTATGGAGCTTGATTTTCAGACCACTGTGCGGCGGCGGCAGCGGCGCGAGAGTCGCGCGCCGCTGCCATCAAGAATAGTTCAATATAAAATTACGCATTTGAACGCGGCTGCCGCCGAGAATATAGCCTTACTGATCAGGTTTGCACTGTGGCGGCATCTACATCGCCACATGCGAACTACGCATCAAAGACCTGACGTCACTCAAATCCTGCATCGCGCAATTAGAGTTTACCACGCGGTGGACACATATACAAGCTCCCGACCTCAACCTCTGGGCAGTTGCCCGCCACACATGACACCCGTCTGGTCGGAGGATCCTCCCTTTTCTATGGTGGATGAGTGAACTTTACACCCTGTTCGTCATACTCCTAAAGCACTATTAATAAAAATACGAATCTACTACATCATGATGCTCTAATATCAAGATTTACCTGATTCTCCGGGCAGTTCTCGCACAAGTTGCGAACAGCGAATATAACCCACTGCATAATCACTGTTCACTACATAAGGAATATCATTGTGATGGTAGAATAAATAAATATTAGACTTGTTGTAAGCCAGGACTTTGTTCACTAGGTAAGAAAGAAATAAAGTCAGCTCGTCAGCCAGTCAGTCAGACCGGTGTCTGTTTTAATTAGATGAGCTCAAGTTTTACTGAAATCACTCAAACGAAGCTGCAAGAAATTATATTTGTAAAAGGATACAAGGATTGCGAGCATCGATGTTGCAGCAGTCTAGAAGTACTGGGATCACTTCTAGTTCACGGATCTGTAAAAAACATGGGTTTGAAATAAAATATATAATAGTTTTATTGTTGCAGACAGTGCCAATTTGGAAGTGTATACCTACTGACCGTTCACTATAACTTGTCCCTTGCCATCATGTTGGCACCATTGCTTGTCAAGCCATTTTGAACTCTATTAGTATTGAAACTAAGCAATGGTGCCAACATGACGGCAAGAGACAATTTAAAGTGAACGGTCTGTAGTTATTGTGCTTTTGTTTCTGATTTGACATCAATCTATGCTCAATCATTTCGGATCTGGATTTAACTGATGCCAGATTGATTGTAAAAAGTAAGACATCTCTTTAGGACAGTTAGCTGCGCAAATCAGTGGTAACACTCTCACTGCGAAAATTGCCCTTTGCTACGATATATGGGGTGCTGTCAATATCAATTGTTACCACTAATGTGTGGTTGACTGTACGACGTACGAGCAGAACTGCGACTTAATTAGAAAATAGAACATGTATATCGATTGAAAATCTTTATCGATAAATAACTCGAGCCGCTTATTATAAGGTTACGCTTGTCCCCCACACGTACAAATATAAACGTTGGTCCCGTTCCCCGCGGCGATTTTTTTTCCTGCACGAGATTTTCAACGTTCTGCTCAGCGCCAAGAGTTGAAAATCCAACAGTGTGTTTTTAAGAGACGAAAGTGCGTCCCGTCACGTTGGATTCTCAACGCTCGGCTCAACGCCAAGAGTTAAAATTTCATTGCTCGATAAAAATCCCACCGCGGTATTTTTACGTCCATGCGACTGTGGGTTAATGATCACAAGCGCTACTGTTGAGCTGAGATTCCCAGGTCGGGCAAAGTGTTGTAGGGTTTTTCCATAAGGATTTTTTCAGTAACATCCCGGAATCTAGATTTGTGCCCCGTTGATGGCAATAGGCTCGCTCCCTATTACATGGGACTTAAACATAACTGGCGACATGTGGATGTACTATGGGTGCACCGCTGCCTAACCCCTCTGGGAATACAGGCGTGATGCACTAACGTGCACGTCTTTCTACATTGTTCTCACATGTATAATTTCCACATAAATGATGTAACCAATACTTTGTAACAATTTATTTTATTTAAAAGAGTGTCCGTGGAGTTTCTTGCCCGTTCTTCTCCATAGGTACCTACTACGCTTTGGAATGGGCAACTAGCTTCATATTTTTGACTGACCGATTCCTTGACAATTCAAAAGTGCTTGTAATGGTTTAATTGAAATAAATGCTTTGAGTTTGAGTTTGATGTTATGTAAGAAACCTCACCATCTTCTTATTCTCCTGATTCTTCCAGCAGAGGTTTGCTAGTGTCCTTACAAGCGCGGCTTTGAAGCCGAACGCGACGTGTCGCTCCACTGTCTCAACACTCGTGATGGCCTTCTTTGGAGTCGTCATGTCGATCGCGCCTAACCTGCAAAGAATCAATAAAATATTTACGAATGTTTTAGTTACGGAATTTACTTCGTGAGGAAAGATTTAATCTGCGTTCGCAATGTATTTGCAAAACTTGTAAACAAACACGAGTTTTCCTCTTAGACAAACATCAACTTTATGCAAGTGTAAATAAAGTTGATTTTGGACTGACTAGTACTTTTGTAAAAGTCATAAAAAAAATATGAAGTTGTAGCGAAAAGTGAACAATTTTGTACCATTGCCGTCGCCTCGCTCGCCACAGATCCTCGCCACTTTTTTCGTGCCCGCAGCAAAAAAGAAACTATGAATGAATGTTGTGAAAGGTGATATACATAGAAAGGGGATGGGGCAATACTGTATGGGCAAAGAAGACATGCAGAATTGATCCCAAACAAATTAGGATCTAAGGGCAGGGAAATGATGATAAAATAGTAAAGAATACTATTTTTGATTACATTCAATTATAATAAAAAATCCGAAATGATCATAGATTTTTGTCGCTGACAGATAGATATTCTACTTTTAATCTTGTTTGTTTATGCTTCTTCTTTCTTCTTGTTTATTGTATAATTATCACTTGATCCAAAAACGGTGAAGGAACATCGTGAGGAAACCGGTATGCCTGAGAGATATTTCTCGATGGCATGTGAAGCCAAGTCAGAGGCCCATGGGCGGCATAAAAACTCTGCCACATGGGTAAGTAACCTGGTAAGTTTTTATGCCGCCCATGGGCCTCTGACTTGGCTTCACATGCGCCGAGATATATCATGAAGAGGTAACGGGTTTATGCTAGAAACCAGATTCAAATACAAATTTTAAAGAGAAAAAAAATGTTAATGGAGCTTACCTTGCCTTCGCCCCTTCAGGAGAGTCAATCTTTACCGACGGCACCTTAGTGGCATCATCAGCAATCTTGACTTCTTTAGCAGGTTCACTTTTCTTCTCCGCATTAGCCGTATCGCCGCGAGTTTTCTCCGATGAGATCCCAAGAATCTTCTGCAGTTGCTCACTGAGATCGAAATCCGTCGACAAATTCTGACTTTTCTTTACTTCCTTTGGAGTATCGGGCGAATGTTTTTGCGACTCTGTTTCTGGAACATTCTCAGCTAATGGTGGAGAAATTTCGCTTGGGGAAGCTTTAACTTCGCATTTTAATTCCTCTTTCGAAATGTGTATTTCTGTCGGGGGATCGTTTGGAGAACTGTCTTGGGACTCCGTTCTGCTAGTTGGCTGTAAGTCCAGTCTTGGCTGCAATGCTACAGGGATCATTTCAGCTATTGTGTTCATACTGCCGTTTGGCGACGCGGAATCAATGATCAAAGGAGGTTCATTGTCATCCCCTATATCAATTTTATGTTCTAGACTTATCCGCCTCGTAGGCAAAGGTACGCGGTCATCATTTTTGGGGACTGAACTACTTCTTTTGTACGCGACTTTCGACATATCTGTGTCGATTTTAACGTTGGAGTTCGAGTTGCTTCTACTGTTTTTCACGTCTGGATATGTATCGGTGAATTTGAGCGGTTGCATGTTATCTACGGCGTCGAATTTGTCCATGTACGAAGGGTTCTCGTTGCACTCGAAGTATTGTTCGCTGCTTTCGGATTCCGTGCATTCCGATGTCGTTTCGTTACACGATAGCATGTTGTCGGCTGAATCGTTTTTAGTTAGGGGATCTGTAATTGGTAACAGATTAGTTAGTAAATGGAGTGTTTATAATTGATAAATCATTTTGTTTCTATAATTAGGTTAGTACTAACACTTTTACACGTCAATTTAATTATAGTCTGTCAAAGTCATTGGTCCTCATTGGACGATGATAAATAATGTAATTATGTATTGCTATTATTCAATCGCGCTTCACGTTTGGGCTCCACTAAAATTGGCATTTTACAGGCGATCTTTAGAGGTTCTGAATTAAATCATACTCCTAAAAGTAACACGAAAGTCACTTAGAAATACGAAACATAGGCACTTGTTCAATAAAAAGAAAAAGAAATTAAAAGAAAATTGAAAGAATTTTACTTCTCGAATTCGTTGAATGGGAATTGATACAAAAATACTTACGCATATATTGTGAGCATTCCATTTCCTAACTACTCAATCTTTGTAACGCTCATCAATTAGTTTCAATACTTTGTTAAAGGCGGTGTTTGTAGAGCCATGATTTTCGATTACACGGTCTGTCGGTTACCCGTTTTATCATTAAAACCGTGAAGCTATACAATTTAATTGGTTATTTCACACATTTCAGTGTTAATACGATTAAAATGTCTGTATTCCTTTAGTTCACATAGCTAATGCGGAAAAAGAAGATACAGTACCCTTTCGGAAATATGACACATTCAGTTTTAGAAAAACTACGGCTTTAGAGCAGTGGCGGCCCAGTAGTTTCTACTGGGCCGCGACTTACGAGTTGTAGATCGTAGGCGCTTTACTTTGTGTAAATTATTTCATCACCACTGCTCGGTATGTCTTAGAACTAGAAATTCGAAGACATTGCGATATCTACCAACCCGCTCAAGCCCGTGGTGAATTACCGCCCACTCCCTCTCATAGAGAGGCGGCCTGTGTCCCAGTGTCCCAGCAGTGGGAACTTTATAGGCTGATTATGCTTATGCTACGGCTTTTTCGAGAGCAGTCTCGGTCACTTGTGTGACAGTCTCCCTGTAAAGGCCCCCGCAGACATGCGCGACACGACGGTGCGAAGTGATTCTGATAGAACAATTTCCATTAAGTTTTCATAGAAATTGTTCTAATAGAGTCGCGTTGCGCCTGTCTACTTGAGCCTTAAACGACGCCATACATAGACGCTGTCCAAATGCATATGCATTTGGACAGCGTCTATATTTTACTGGATACGGAAAACAGATTTTTGTCGTAAGTTCTTATAATGCACGCAAGTAACGCGACTACTGGATCGTTAGGTCGCAAATCGACGCCTGTTTGGAGCCTTATAGAGTGTACATTGGACTCAAAACATAACTGCATACCTTACTTTGCCTACCTATTTGGAATACAGACTCCACTGTATATTAAGAAAAAGCGCAGAACTATAACAGAATAGGCAACTCACTCTCACACGGACTGCTGACTGGTATTTCAGATATATTCTCATTCTCATCATCTATAAACGTCCTGCCGGTAGCCTCATACAGCTTGTTTAGCGAGGAAAAGAAGTTGCTGCTCTCTTTGCCTAACTTGTGAATCGCTTGCAGAAGAACTGAAATGAAATTATGCATTATGGTTTCTATAATTCATCATTTGTTGGAGGTAAGATGGGCAGTCGCTCCATGTAAAATACTATTCAACTGCATCCGGTTAGACTGGAAGCCGACCCCAACATAGCTGGGAAATGGCTTGGATGGTCATTGGTAATTCAAAGGGTCAGTATAATATAGAGATAATAATATTATGATGAAAAATAAATATTATTATACTATAAATGTTGATGGATGGAGAGACAGAGGAAGGCCAAAGAAAAGATGGTTGGATTGTGTGAGGAATCATATGAAAGAGAAGGCAGTAAATGAAAGCGTGACGGGTCACAGGGGAGAATGGAGGAAGATTTGTTGCACCGTCCCCAAGTAACATGGGACAAGGGCACGAAGATGATGAAATAATATTATACTCACATGCACAATTAATAAATAATGAGCTATCCGTCTGCAAACAATCCATATACGCATCCATACTAGACGCAGTGGCTATGATCTCCAATAGAAACACCACCTCCTGAGGCTCAATAGAATTTACATACTTATCAACAGTCTTCAATATACAATCTGATTTACTCTTGAACTCAAGAGCCATAAACTTAACAAAGTTTACAGACACATTAATATCTTGAGATTCCGTTGACATCAATATATTGTATGCTAAGTTCAATACAAGCATCCGACTTTCAGGTTCCAACTTTGAATATAACTTCTCTATATAAGTGTTCTCAACACCGATTAAATATTCTATAATTAAATGCGGATATTCAGTGTTGCCATTACTATACATGTATGCTAACGAGTTTAATAACATGACATCATCAGGCAACACATTTGGCTGGCCTAATAATATATTGTAAACGATCATAGCTGCTGCAGTAGCAATCTTATCATTTGATCCAACAAAGCTGTTGAGGATATTGGCATCAAATTTATTCCAAATCATTATTTGGTTGAACGGATTGTTTACGACTAAGTTTCCTAGGGTTTGCATGAGTACAGTCATGCATGACTCAAACTTTTTCTGCAGCTCTTCATTTACAAAGTCAACGCTTGGATGTTGGTATTCTGTTGCTAGGATGAGCATAGAATCTAGTATGGAAAGTTCTTTAGAGATGTATGTCTGCATCTTTGTGCCAGCTGCTGCACAGGAACGGACCAAGCGCAGACATTGTTCTGCAACTGCTAGAGTACTTCTGTTGTATGAGGCTTGTTCAACGTCAAGACGCATTATATGTAGAACTTCTGCTATAAGTCGTAATGTATATTCTGATGCTTTTTTCCTGAAATATAAATGTTAAATATTTAATTATATTTTTCTGATCTCTGAATCAACCCAAATCTAACCATTGTGGAAAAACGATGATAGAAAAAAATGCACATTACATGAAGTGTTGATTAGCTAAATGTTAAAAAATAGATTAACAAATAAAAAATATTGTAATATTACATTTTATTAACTATAGAATAATAGGAGCTTTAGAATCTAAAATTTTATTGTAGCAAAGATTTCAAAATAAATAGCCATACGAGATGAGTAGAGAGCAGAATTGAGCACATTTTAATAAAATGGCTTTCAAGATTCTTCAGTGAGAGACTTGGTCCGCATAATCACAGAACATATATACTCTACGAGCGTATAATGGAATTTATAACTTGAATAAATGCCTGCATGCATGCCTATGCAAACAGACGAATAAACATTATAACTCCACATGTTTGTATTACTTACGGGCGCAATCGTCCGGTCTCGGTATCTCTGGAAAGTTGAGCCTCGGCTCGCAACATTTCCTCCACAGCGTCCCATTCTCCCGTTTCCAATTGAAAATTAATTAATTTGGCATCCAGCAATATTTCTTCTGCAAACCACACGCTTTTATCGCGTGACATTTTTGAGAAATTCAAGAAAATAAAATCTACGCAAAAAAGGCTGACATATTTTGACAGCCCAGCATTTAAACTGACAGTGACATTTAACTGAACCGACGTTTATGCGCACGTTTTGAAATTTAAAAAATCAGAAACCTGTGCAATAATGGTTCCCTTTCCTTTCCCTTTTAGTATAGCTTTTAGTCAGGAAGTTTAGGAACTCAGCGAAATATTATGAAAAATATCATGATTCTCGACAGATTAAAATGACACCTCCGGTTCCTACATGTTGGTTAAAATGGTTATAAGTACAAAGTCCACCAAAAGCTTCAAGCAACTCGATTTTCAGAAAAAGCTTCAGTGGCCAAAACGAAAGGCCTAAATTATAAATTAATTGCGCTTGTAGTCAGCAAATCAGTTATTCTGATAATGTTTTTGTCGATTTCTATCTTATTTTCTATGTTATTATTTCAGGGTACCAAATGAAATGAGGCGCATTCATACTTAGTAAAAGGCCAATGAATGACATTTATTAATATTTTTAATGCATTCAATGTAATCACAGTTATCTTACCAATTGAATCATTAGGAAAATAAGACCGAAAAGCTTTCATTTTTAATAATTTACGAAAATATTATGAAACAGGATTATAATCGTCCTCAGTTTTTTTTAAAGAGAGTTGCCATCTAAAACCTTAATATTACTACTGTATTGTACTCATTGTAAGTAGTTTTTCCACAGACTTTTCATTTTAATAATCTATTTAATGTTACCTAAAATACTTTTGTGTCATCAAAAGTAATAATTTTGACGTCTTCTCCTCGAATATTATTAAGTAATGAAAGGTAATAATTATTTGCTATAATTGGTAGAACCCGTAATAATAGGATGTATACCCCAGGAGGTGATAGTCGCTTGCTCCCGCCCCCGCTTCACCGTCCGGTCGAACGAAGAAACGGCGAGAATGGCATTTGTGCGTGAAATTGTATCAGTTTTTATGTGAACAACTGCATATTTCTCACAATAGCAACTTCACCCTCCGACCTATAGTCCCCCGGTGTAATTATCCCTTCACAGTGTTGAACTATGTGCCGTTTTAGATAGTTTTGTGTAGAAGAATTTTTGTGTGACTGGTTCGGGGTGGTATCCCGTGGATTTCGCTTCATTGTGCTTTAGCAATAATGGTCAGACTTCCCGCTAACATCGTTGGAATTTAAAACATTCGGTGAGTCATCAAGATTTTGAGTTTTAACGTTAGATTGTAATCATGTAAATCTCACAAGAACGTGCATGTCGATCTAAAAATACCAAGAAAACTTGCATTGTAGCGATGTTCTATTCGGTATCGTGTTAGTCGGGCTATTTATACTCAAACATATTTGTTTTCCTGACACTTTCGTGTATTCTGAGGAATGCAAACATGAATTTCAAATTCTTACTCTTCTATTTATAAAAATCTTACCACTTAGCAACATGCTTTCATCGTAAATTTCGACCCACAATAGTCGTCTATCTTGACTCCTATTTACCTTCACATTCCTCAGTCCTTCAATATGTGGATAATACGTAAATCTGATAGCAATTACAGTAAAATATTAGTGGTTTATGTTTTATATGTTGACAATAAATAAAGTAACTGTAATTAGTTATGCACTTCCTGAGAAATAGTAATGAAAGCAAAACATGAACCTGTAACAGGCAAACAACCTGAACCATGTTTTTATAAACAAAAATATCAATGTATTGAAAAGTGTTCAAAGTTCTTATCACACTCTTATCATTTTATCACATAACACTCAAGATAATATTTCAATGCTAATTTGCATATCTAAAGAAAATTCAAATTATTTTTTTACTTCATCATTGTTTTGGCAACAGTATTCACAAAATAGTCCCTTGTCAATGTCAAGTTTAAGGAAATTGATGACCAAAAAGTTTGCTAACAGCTGAGAAATTAATTAAACAAATGTTGTCTAAAAATAGGTTTAACTAATCTATCAGCCGAGTGAGTAATTTATTACTCAGTACTCAGTAGCTTCTAGTAAAAATGTTTATGCTCATGACATAACATAATTTATCAAAAAAAAAGTTACTTTTGCTTAGTACAGCAACATATATAATTTAAAAAAAAAACAACAGAACCTCATTTGTACGAATTTTGGTTAAAAATTCATACCAAATATTTGTTTGCATATTTAGTAATTTTATTGTTCTTTAACCTGTTGTCAATCCTAATGTTGATACAAAGATAAAATATCACTTCCTGTGTAAATATAACAAAGTTTGTTTGTTTTAGCATTCCAGCATAAATCACACCCAGTAATGCTTGTTTCATTTTATTAATGTTTAGTCATTTGCACTATTTCAGTTGGTTGTTAGTAATACATAATTATTGTTTTATGTCTAGAGGATATACTAACCTCTTTGCTACTGCTTTTAGTCTTACTGACACTCATTGCATACTGTAACTGTTTATTGGTGAATAGCCCTATGTCTACTCGACCATATATGTAGCTACATGTACCATCGAAGAAGTTCATATCTAACCACCATAAGGACTATTCTTGCTTGCAGCACTCGGCGGCAGTAGCACCAGGCTGGTAACAGATGTGGTCATCATGTTCATGGGATTTTGTTTTGAAACTGGTTAGATATGAACTTCTTTGATGGTACTATACACCAGTGGATACTTACTAACAGATCTTGTCATCATAAGTAATTAGCACCATGGCTATTTACTGCTCCAATTTGTATATTTTTTTTTAATGATTTTTATATAAGAGAATAATCATTTAGCTGTAAATTTTAGTCAGTCTATTACAGGATGTAACAAAAACTATCCATATCTAATTATATTGTTTGTCTGTATTTATTGTTTAAATAATGCTTTATTTCCTGTCACCTTTGATACCGTTTCTGCTGAAATTTTTCCTGTCATATGGATTTGATCAGAGCAAATATATTATCTTGGACGCCAAATTGTGAATGAAAGGTCACCATAAAGTAACAACAGTAGCAAAACAACGTTCTCTCAAATCCATTCAGTGTTGCGAAATAATCAACAGGTGTAGATTTCCAAGGAAACACACCATTGTTATGAAAATTACAAAAGAAGTAATCAATCTGCTCTCTGCGTTCATACTGGTCTTCATTAAATATGTCTTAATAAGCCAATGAAAATGATTGCATACCTAATTAGCTCTTATCAACAGACTAGTTAGTGGGTACTTGGCAAAATTCTTACTTGCAATTTGCTGTCTGGCTGATTCTCTCAATGTTTGCCATTGTATTTAGAATTGTGTTTGGCTAAGAATATGTATGACTGCCTAGGTTTTTAGAGTACAGTATGCAATATGTAGGTACATTACGTATTTTAAGATAAGTTGTGAGGTTATTTGACTATGTACGAATGCTGTAGATAATAGGATGGAGCTGTAATTTAATAGAGCAGTAGTGAATGTTCTCAATAAAAGTGTAACCTGAATGAATTTTACTTTTCATAAGGGGTTGCTAATTAATTACGTGAGGCGTTTTGGGGGGTCGAGCCGAATCTCACTCAATCTCACGTGGGGTAGAGGGGGGTCTGGGCAAATTTCACGTACTTTTGTTTTCCGCAAGAAACTGTAATATTGCGAGACTGGGTTAAATTAATTAAATGAGTTAAAGTCTAACAATTAATAAAATTATGTTTGTTTAAGTAAATCGAGCCAAATCTCACGACATCTCACCAAGGGGGTACGGGGTGTCGGAAAATCGCCAAAAACGCCTCGCGTAATTAATGAAGGCCGCCTAACATAACTTCACACCTGTATTTCCCTGAAGGGTTAGGCAGAGGTGCACCCACATTTCGCCAGTTATGTTTTAAGTCCCATGTTATATTAGGCGAGCCTATTGCAAGAGAGCCATCAATCGGGCCCAAATCCAGACTCCGGGCTGCTACTGTGTTAATGTCAGATGAAAAACCCAATAACACTTTTCCCGATCCGGGAATCAAGTTCATGGTCAACAGCAGCACTTTTTTTTACACCGAACTCTGACAAAAAACGCTTTAAAATGTAAGATTCGATATGGTTACCCTAATTCTGATGTATGTTGTGTCCCTATAATGTTCTTCCCCTCAGAGTTCAATAAAAAGAAAATATCTATCTATCTATGATGACGACATCACGATAATGAATGACAGTATCGTGTTTTGTTTCCAGTGCCCCAACCGGCATGGATGAGGGTTTACTCAACGACCTTCTCGAGTGCTCCGTTTGTCTGGAGCGACTCGACACCTCGTCGCGTGTCCTGCCATGTCAGCATACATTCTGCCTGAAATGCTTGAAGGTGAGTTGTAATATTAAGATGCACGAGCGTACTTGCGATTTAGCTAGAGAGCGTCTAATAAGTACGCCCACAGTTCGTCTGAGTTAGTGTAAAAGTCATTATTATTCCAGTGCGAAAAAGAAATGGAACTATACAAGACGTTTAGCGCTATCCCTTTTCAACAAGGACAATAATGACTTTCACACGTACTTATCTATACGGCCCCACTGGGCAGGACATACTGCGGCTGCGGGCACCAAGCGGGCCCAGTACTGGTCGCATATCTTAGAATGTATGACGGTTTCCTCATGAAGCTTTCCTTCACCGTTTTGAGAGCCTTGATGATTAAAATAAATTGTACAAAGTGAAGTGAATGGTTGTCCGTGTTTGAAACGTCGAACCCGCAAACTACAACTGGGCTGGTACCAGTGTGCCAGCACTGCTCTTAACCATGCATGGGATAAAAATATAGTTCACCGTCTTTTATTTCTAGTACCTATCTTCATCAGAAATGATTTAACAAAGTTTAAATATAATCGCCCAATGATGATTCTGTTTGCTATTATCAACTGCCTGCACGCGTAGCATGACCACAATAGATACGGGTTTTGTCGGCGGAAGAATAGACAAAATGACAGATAAACAATCACAATCTGTCATTTTGTCTATTCTTCCGTCGACAAAATCCGTAGAAAACCCGTTTCTGTAGTTGGCATGCTACGCGTGCTGGGGTCCTGAATTGACCCTCTGTAAGTTATCAGGTTTGAAGCGGTTTTGTATAGACTGATGATGTCTTGTTCTAAATTTAAATAAAAGGAAAATCCTTAGATGTAAACGTGTTTATTAATCTATGCGTAAGCATGTTTAAAGCTTTTTTTATAAGACTGACTCGTGCGAGCCGCGATCTACATAAATAAAATATTCATAAGAAAACAAAATGTTACCAGAATCAAAACAAGTAATAAGTCTTAATAAGTATAATAAATAATTATATATCATAACTTCTTCTCTCCGGTCTCCAACATCCTACCTAGGAACACTTAGAATCCATTGTTGTTCATCATTGATAACCTTTTGACAGCGCCCTGTCGTAAGACCTTTTAGTCTACATTTCCGACTTTCCGATTTCTAAGTACAATAATTTGAACCTCCATGTTTCAGAGAACTATCGCTCATTTAGAATAGACAAAAAATAAAGTAGCACGGCAAGGGTGTGTATATGTATCTGCTGTCCTGTTTCTAAGGTCTAAATAAAGTCCACAACGGTGTTAAAAGACAAATGTTACTAACTCAAATCACTAATGAGGAGCTAGAATGTCACAGTCTCACAGCACTTCTATTTCAATGACGGTCCGTACAGCTATCTAATTGCGTAACACATTTTCGGTAATCTGTTCAGTTGACAGTTCAACAACATTCATTGCGTTATTTACGTTGTTAAACAGATTTCTTTACGAACTTATGAAGCAATGAATTAGCAATCTCTTTCAAAATGATTCAGATTGTGATTGATCGTGTATTACGCAATTTGGGTGCTGACCTTACAATAAAATAATTACCAACCCGTTTGCTTAGCTTGGTAATTATGGGAAAGTTCTGATTTTGATCACAATCGCAACAAATCACATCATCAGATTTTAATATACATGGAAATTGTAGGTAAAGGTATTAATAATTATAATAATTGCTCATCTATGATTCCCGGGTGTTTTATCCTCAAAGGAAAAAGTATGAAATAAATTTATGAACTTATCGGTCTGTAATTCATATTTCAGGAGTATATTCTGCAGGCACCTATTCTGCAAAATGTAAACGTTTACGGCGGCACGTAGTCGATTGGATTTTTAAAAAGAAATTTTAGTGTAAACTACGATTTTCAGCGTTAATTATACATAAGCGTAGGTATCCATATTTCTGTAATTGTGGTTAGAGTAACAGTAAAATTTAAACTATACTATAAACTTCATACGAGTAGAAGCCGGCAATCGTCCACCGCTAAACGTAAAACTCCACGTAGACCTCACCTCAACAATAAACATATTTAAGGGAATTTTGCCAAATTCATCACGAATGATATCAAAAGAGAACGTTGCTATAAATCCTCTTGTGACCGTTTCTCCTTCCTTCTTCTGCGAGAGTGTTATACTCCAAAAAATAGGGCGAAAAAAATAACGCGTAGCATGACAACCATAGAAATGGGTTTTGTCGACGGAAGAATAGACAAAATGACAGATTGTGATTGTTTAACTGTCATTTTGTCTATTCTTCCGTCGACAAAACCCGTTTCTATTGTAGTCATGCTAAGCGTGCTGGGGAGGACGGTAGGACGTAGAAGTCGCGTGCTACCGTACACCGCGAGGGTGTTGGGGAAATCTCGGTTTGCCCGAAGAATTGCCATAGGTATTAGCAGAGAATGCTCACAAAAGAGCCTGACCTGCCCTGCCTCCTGTCACCTCACTCATCACACACTGATCTGTCAGTCCACACTTCTTTCTGCCAAACACCCGTAGCTTATTTCCAATAAACATTGCGCCATTAAAACATCATAGTCAATGTAGTAACGTTTTTGTAACAACGTCATATGTTCGGGCTCTGGAATTGGGGCAGCGTAATATAAACAAGCACTACCGGTGAACAGGCGGATGAGAACAGTACAGGCGTTTTTTTTCTAAAAGTATATGGCCCAGAACTTTTTTCCGCAGACCTTGGATAAACGACTTTTAAGATTTATGAATGACGCAAATATTTCTGCTTCCGTGAAAAGGATTTTATTTTCCTTCATCTCGGCATGAGCTATAAGACGAGAATATAACATCATGGCGTAGAAAAAAGATTGCCAGTCAGGGGGATTGTAGCACAGGTGACTGCCCAGGGTGCGCCGGGCGTGCTCTTAGTACCGATCAGGGTCAAGCAGGATTATCACTTTTGGTATCCGGGGCAAAGCGTAGATGATGAAGGATGGATGCAATGAATGCGGCAAGAGGTTATTATCACAAGAAATCTTAACAAGCCTAGGCCTATTGATGACAACAGAAGGCTGTTGTTAACTGTTGTAAGCTGTTGTTGCTACTGACTGTCGCTTGTTTGCTTTATTGTTTGGTATTTGCATATTCGATGCTATGTCTAGTGCCGGCTTTATCCAAACAGACACAACTCTTCGTTGCCCGTCAAATCGTCATATTACCGCTCACCTATCACAAGTGCCCCTCACCGCATCCTGACTTATCCGTGGCATCATAAATAAGCAGTAGTTACTGTAGTTAGCTCGCCCTATCTAAACGATTTGACTCACGCCTGTATTATACAGCCATTTAACTTATATGCCATTCCAGTCTGTATTTAATTGATAGGTATATGTCACAATATTTTTGATGCACTTTACGTTACTGTGCGGTTTTGACTGTATAGTACCTATACTTATCTATGTAGAATTTGTTTTGTTTCTTGTGGTGTATTGCGTCAACTGGTTATTCTAGCCGTTTATGGTTTTTCTCGAAATATGGTATTTAGGTAAGTATCAAAATTAGCAATTGACCTTGGTAACGAAACAGATGAATTAATCTCAGTTCCATAGGGACCGCGTTTCCAAACAGCAAATAGTAGATTGATTGCATAGGGAGCAAAAAAAACAATTTTTAAGGCGAGTGTTTCTTTGAATCCTCGCTGCGCCCAGGTTTCAAAATACGTCACTGGAACTTAAAATAGTGTTGCTACCGAGGTGAACACTCTACTTTTTATCACCCTCTATGAGAAAAAAAAAGGTGAGCGCTCCGACCTCCGTCAGGAACGAAGTTCCTTCTCACGAATGATTTTAAACAAAATATTCGCAGCCGCCATCTTGGAGTGACCTCTCTATCGGCTTAAGCACCCTTGAAAGCCATGAAAACGATACCCATGATGATAAATTTGAAAATTTTCAGAGCCGCCATCTTGATTTACATTTTTATCTATCTCAAAATAAACGTAATTATAACTGCCAAATTGCTACTAAATGCAATGCGGCTGCTCGAACTGTCAACACGCAATTTTGTGATAGGCCTCTTAAGTACGTGCATTGTTTTTCTAAAACGTTTTTCGATGTTATTTCCATGAAGAGTCGACATGAAATAATAATTTAGTCGACTATTTATAAGCAATAAAAAAAAAAAAAAGTAACTAGTCAATCGCAGATCAAACAAACACAGAAGTAGACAGTACAATTTAAAATACTCCGTTACACACTTACACAATGGTCAAGGAGGGACATTATCCTATTTATAATGCCTTTTCACCTGACATTTAATACAGCCAGCCCCTTATGTCAGTAAACCTTCTTTAGATAATACCTACATCGTATTTATAGTTACGTTGGGACTTGGGACCAAGACTGGCTGACTAGAAAGTTGCTACCAGTTTTTGGCATCACACACGCACTCACGCAGCATTCCAATTACAAATAATTCATGGTTAGTATTTTAAAATGATTATTTTAATTAAACGTAAGTGTTGATGTTCACTTGTTACAGAAATTATTTTATTTTATAATAACGTTAACTGGTCCATCGGTACCTGTTTATAAAACAGATAATAAAATATATTGTGCTCTGTTTCGGTGGTTTCCTAAAACCCTATAGATCAGATAAATCAGCGGGCTTTTTAAATTAAATACTTTTAAAGTGAAAACTTTCAGAAAAAAATCATAAAAAATAAATAAAAGAGCATTATAATATATCACTGTGTGTTAATTTGGTGTGAAATTAAGATTGAAGAAACTTGTCAGTATATTTGGGTGAAAATCCATCAATCCAGCAGCCTAATTACGTAATGCACGATCAATAATAAATTGAAATGAATTGAAACAGATTGCTAGTCCACTGCTTCATAAGTTCGAAAAAAAAATTGAGCAGATTTTTTTTTCGAACTTATGAAGCAATGGACTAGCAATCTGTTTCATTCTGATCATTTACTTATTATCAACTAGCTTTTGCCCGCGGCTTCGCCCGCGTGGGTGTCGCAAAATATCCCACGGGAGGAACGTACTACCGGGATTACAAACCTATTAGTCGAGGAAAAGGTCATCGACTCCTACCGTTGCGCAAGCGTTGCCGTCAACCATAATTATTTTGTTAGGCGTAATTTTGGATCGGTGATATCTTTTAAACTATTCATTTTAATTATATGATGTCAAGGCATTTTTGAATCTAAATTAAATGCTCAATTAAAGTAACATATTTCATTCGATAAGGATTAATATAATACGGGTCAAAAGAGCTTTGGAAATAACAATTATATTTTTAACAAATTCTGTAAGATAATAATGGTTACTGTGGGTTACCCTTAGAAGATGACATACGCCATCGCGGACTTTTTTGTTCAACTTTTTACGATGGACAATCCTGTAGAATATAAATTTTATGTATCTTTTACGGTTTACGCGGCGCACGCCAGATAGCTCCCAGACGGCATGGTTTCATCCAACATCTTTAAAAATAATCGTCATGTTTCAGCCAATTTACACAAAACTTTAATGAATTATATTATATATACACCAAAACCTTCCTCATGAATCATTCCGTCCATTAGTGAACACCTTTTGAAAACCCATTCCGTACTTTTCTAGTTTGTCGCGTTCAGACAGACAGACCCGGCGGGGGGACTTTGTTTTTAAATATGTAAGGATTCACGCGTTACGCAATTTAGCGCAAATCTGCCCAATATGTCAGATCCCATTATTAACTCCAATCTGATTGTGTAACCACCGTCTAACACAAAATGCACCATCATATCCTTTTAACCCCCTCCAGCCTAAAAGTGCATGCTTGCATTCGAAGTACGTTTACCACGATAAGTAAGGACGGGTTCAACTCATGACCTTTCGATCGCCATTCTCCAGCCAACGCCTAAGGCAATGACTAAATTGTAACTAGGCTCTATTAATAATATGGGGAGCCATTGTATGCAAGCGGTTCAGAATAGTTGATAGAAATGCTTGGAGAGGCATCCATCTGGCTACCTGGGAAGAGTGGATACCCTTACCTCCTTATTATTATTATTAAGGGGGTAAAGCTCTAGTGAAATTAGTTACGAGGAGTAATACAATTAGTGTAACCTTCAACCGTAGATTTTTTGAGGATTAAGAGGGCTTATCGTAAAAGTTGGCAAAGTTATCAAATATTTACCTGTTTTGATTAATTAATAAGGGGGTTAAAGCTTCCCTTTATTCAAATCTAAATCACTTTTAAAGTCTTTCAGAACGGTAATCGCTTTTTACACCTCAAACGGTTATAACATCAAATTCAGTGCTATAATTGTAATTCATTAATAATATTCAAGTTCGCTAGTTAGCCAGATTTACTAGTTCCATACAGTAATATTGCCAAATTAATTAAAACAGTGAAATATTTGACATCAATATGCGACGTTGCCCACATTCAGAATAAACACTATTAAAGTTCGGCATAACTTTCTTCCTCGTTTATGAATAAGGAAGTTCAATTGCACTTTAAATTGCACACTTGTAATGACAATTACTTTCATTATGACAATAAAACATAATTTATTACGTCTCATAGGGTGTTTGTTCGAAAAAAAAAACGAAATTAATATTGTTAGCTTATCAACAGAAAAGGATTGCGATTTATGTACGCGATTACCGTGCTGGAAGTATGCAAAAGTGATTTGGATAACTATTAAGCAATTGATGCATGAGAAAATAATGTGACTATATCGACACGACATCTATAAATTTCGTCCTTATAACCAGTCGTTCTTCGGTTCGTTCAACGTTAAAATCCCGTTACTTCGTAGAAGCCTCACCCATTTATACATATTAGTCACAAAATTCAAGGAAAGCGATAAAAGAATAAATAATTTGATCAAAAAGCATCCAATAACAGTTGAGTCTTATTAAAAGAGTCTCTGTTATAAGATGAAATAAAACGACCCTGCTGTAATTGAGTGTGGCGCCTGGGAGTGGATTTTGTATGTCTTCTACTCTACTACATGATTATATTTTATTGGCGTGGTTACTCAGAAGGAGGCTTGATTGATATCATGTATATCTATGACATGGTCGCGGGTAGTCTGAAACCTGACTCAGAGTGGATTCTATACATATCCTCACCAGCACGCGTAGTATGACAACCATAGAAATGGGTTTAATACGGGTTTTGTCGACGGAAGAATAGACAAAATGACAGATTGTGATTGTTTATCTATCACTTTGTCTATTCTTCCGTCGACAAAACCCATTTCTATTGTGGTCATGCTAAGCGTGCTGTTAGGGTATACAAAAGAATGGAAATGGAATACTGAAATCAACCCGCATCTGAGTAATCCCCACAATCCAACGTTTTCAGAGGATCCAACTACTAATCAGCTATGATTGTTGTTGATATAATTGTTATGAAGATAGAAACTTCTTCTCGATATAGGCAGCCAACACTTAAAAAGAGCAGAAGAGTAGTTACATAGTGGTGTAACATTAGTGATCCATATACATCTGTTTGCTCCTACCAAACCTTCTTCTCATAATTACAACACTTAAACTAAAATGTAAGAATAGTTAATGTTATTAGTGTGGAGCTCGTGGCTAAGTAATAACAGCTGCACGGGCCTAGGTCAGCTACGCTTGTCGGAGTTGGTCCGTGTATGGGTGACCATCCCTACACACCGAGACTCCTCCGTGCCTCGGAAAGCACGTTAAGCAGTTGGTCCCGGCTGTCATTCGTGGATCTTTGATAGTCGTTACGGGTCGTTTGAAGCCCGAATTTCTGACAACCCGGTCTTACCAAGGGGTATCGTATTACCCAGTTACTGGATTGTGAAGGTCAGATAGGCAGTCGCTCCATGTAAAAGACTGGCATTCAGCTGCACCCGGTTAGATGGAAGCCGCAACATCGTTGGGAAAAGGCTAGGCAAATTGATTTGTTTAAGAATAGTTATTAGTTAAAATGATATCAAGGTGATGCACTAATTAATGCACCGGTGCGATCGTCAAACTTGCCAAATGTGACGGCTATGGCAAGTCTCCCAGGAATGTTTGTCGTGGCGACAAAGGGAAGGCTGATCTTCAGAAGTAGGCAGTTATCCTGTATTTCCGGAGTTTGTTCATACTGCTATGGATAGTAAAGTTCCAAACAAGGTTGAATGTGAGCCTTGTATGAAAGGTGCACCCCACTTTTTCTGTTTTGTGCTCGTTATTGTATTTAAACCTATTCTGTTTCATTTTCTTATTTTCTACTCGAGTTTATCATCTTTTTTTTTATGCACTTGTTTCTGTGACAAATAAACTTATTTTTCTTTCTTTTCTTTCACTCCTTTTGTTGTGTGGTAAAACAGTTTGATGTCAAGCCACTAATTTATTGAACGACTAAAATTGAGAGTTACATATAAAAATGCCGTTCTATTCAAAGCCATTCCTCAGATTCCGTGTCCGCGTAATAAAACCTATTTACAGAAATCCTCTGCATAAAACACTCGCGACTTGGTCTCTTTTATAAACTTATCGCCTGTTGCGTGTCTGTATCACTTTCACTGGCTGATTCTGTAATCTCGCTGCTTGTGACGTCATTGCGGCTAAGTGTACAATAAACGGTAAAATCATGAATACAATACTGAATGTTATCAATTTATCATTTGGCCCATTTTTTACATTCGTCCTTTATCCGGTATTATCTCGTCTAGCCAATACAGTGAGATTCTTTTTTGTAACGTGATTGTTCGGTGTCAACTTGCTGTGTAATATTCGAGTCTCTTTTTTCCATTATTTTGCTGTTTAATAATCGTATTCTTATAATCCGGCCGTCGAGAGAATGCGTTCTTGACACCTGTCAGTTTCATACTGACGAATATGTGTTTTGAGAATTTAAATTGTCCAATTGACAGGTGTTAGGAACGCATTCTCTCGATGGCCGGGCTGTAGGTTGGGTAAAGCTCTATTGCTCATCTCGAAACGCTGATTTCTGAAGTCTTAGTTTGTCTAGATACAGTCCGACATTGTCACACTTTTTTAGATTCGATAGCTACTGAAACGTCAATTCACCTATCAATATCATATCATTCTTCTTTCACAAAGCCGCTTAAGAAGAAGTCTAAAGATAATAAAACCATAAATCTTTAAAATAGGTTCGTTGGACACTAGTCTAGAAATGGTATTGATCACTAATTATTGTCCTAGTTACACTGAGTTGTCCATCCACGTACATTTGACGGGGCCGTCGTATAAATAGATGGCGGCCCTGTTTCTGGCGTGTATTAACGCCTAGGGCCGTAATTGTTTATTTATATTTACTGTCAAACCAAAAGCACCGTATTTATTTGTGGATCCTTACGTTTGAGGGTGATGGAGAGGCGACGAGATAAACTGTCAGTACCGGATCAAGCAATGTCTTCATTAACCGTTTGAAGATTCTTTTCGTGAAAAGAGATTTATTTTGAAGTAGGGAATTTGGGTCTAGTTGGTGATGAAGTAACAAAAGAGCACAGTACAGTCCTTTCACAGTTAATTTCTGGACCACGCCAATGTGAAAACACTGAAAACCATTCACTCATTGCTCGCAAAATCTAGCCGCTCGCTCTTTATAAACCTTTGTTCGGTACTGGACAGATTCTTGGATTGGACAGAAAGGTTTATTTTGAATATAAAACTATTATTTGTTACTAACAAAAGTTTTTTTGATCAAGAACCGGAAAAACGTAATCGCTAATTAACTGTACGGTGTATCAAACCCATTTGTTTTGCTAGAACTCGACGAAAATCGCAAAGATATAGCCATCTTAACTTTTTTTGCCATCAACAATATTACGACTTGTGGACTGTGCCAAAGAGGTCATATTCTCTGGCACATGGGACTTACTACTGCAATTAGGGAATGTATTGCACTGTAATTGTGGGTTTAGGTTCCAAGATCTTCAGCTAGAGAGCAGTTTAATTACAGATAGACTAGAGGCATATAGTTTTAATTGTAGGGACAAACTTCTTCTTCATCGTTTCGCTGGCACGACAGTTGTTAAAATTTTGTTGGCCTAGAACTTCGCCAATTCCACGGCGTTATCGGTGGCAGCGCAGAGGTCACTTTGGTTGCATTTTTTGGGGCTCATTGGCCAGGATAGGCGGTGAAGCATAGTTTGTGATACGGATCCACATTCACACACTGCTGTCGATCCGTCGAGGTAGCCCTCACTTTAGTTGGGACATACTGCCTAGCCGGATAATGTGGGTGTATCGCACAGTGGATTATCAAGTTAATCCCTTGAATTTGTCGAGCAAATCCTGATAAATAAAGTAGGTAAGTATAGGATGGAAGAAATTGGCGAAATGTAGTTTTTTTTTACGCCCCTTCTTATATATTATTGGTTGCATCTCTTCTATATATATAAAAGAAAGTCGTGTTAGTTACACCACTTATAACTCAAGAACGGCTGAACCGATTTAGCTGAAAATTGGTGGGGAGGTAGCTTAGAACCAGGAGACGGACATAGGACTTTTTAGTAGGGTAGGTAGGGTAGGTAGGGCAGGTAGGGTAGGTAGGGTAGGCAGGTAGGTGCGCCGTAGATACGTACTTAGTGCTACTCGAGCGAAGCCGGGGCGGGCAGCTAGTTTGTAAAACTTACTAACTTAAGCTTCGTGCAGACCAGCGCGACGCGACGCCGCGACGCGACTCGAACAATACAATTTCTAAGAAAACTTGACGGTATAACAATAACCGGTGTCGCGTCGCGCGACAAGTCGCGCAGGTCTGCACAAGGCTTAATACCCACCACTACCTATATTCTATGTTATGGGGTTTGGTTTCCGCACTTAGTCAGGTGGACCATTGTGCGTGGGCCATGGCGGCCGTTGGTGGTTACTCCAACCAGCCCACCTCCCCCCAGAAGTTAATTAAATCTCCTGGTCTGTTCAGAACATCTGTGAAAGATCTGGGTGACCCGAGGGTTTCTGTTCTAATCTGGGTGACAACCATGCATTCAAAGATCAAGTGCGCGACGGTTTCCTCAGCCTCCATGCACGCCCTGCACAGAGAACAGTCCGTTATGCTTATTGTGTGGAAGTGTTCGTTTAGCGAGCAGTGTGCCGTGATGGTCCCCGTCACCAGGCGCAGGCTGTTTCTGTCCAGGCGTAATAAATGCCTGGATAGCATCCAAGGATTGCAGAGCTTCCTTGGAATGCCTGCAGCCCGATGTCGAGGTCTACCAGTTCTCCGTTTGTGTTTGGGTGAACTCCTGTAGCCAGCTGCGTATTTGGTTGAAGGGGATGGGTACGATAGGCTCGGGTCCACAAACTGCCGTGCTGGATCCTCTTCCAACAAGTTCGTCAGCTGCGTCGTTACCTAGCGATCCGCTGTGTCCTTTTATCCATTGCAGTGTCACGTGTTGCGGCTAGAGATATATATATATATATATATATATACCCACCACTATTATTACTATCAAATAAATACGGATAACGGCAAGAGAATGATGAATTAGAATTGGTTTTTATTGCCTTTCAATAAGTTATAATTAGTGCGAAATTGCGAAGTTCGATTCAAGGCCGAAGCGGAACTAAACAAAGTTATGTTTAACTAAGCCGATAACAAATTGACGAAATTATATATTTTGTGTATAATACACAAATACATACATTCGTCAATTTGTTCCACCTTGACTTACTAAACTTCCAGATAATTGATGGATTAGATAAATTCGTAGATAGCCTTCTTGTTGTTATAAAATACACGTTTTGTTTTTATTGAAATGCTAATCTAAATAATAATAGGTTTACTGTGAGAAAATTAAGTCGTTCATGACAAAATTGTATGGTTTTCAAACACAGTTGTTTAGTTATGCCTCCAGCACGCGTAGCACGGGTTTTGTCGACGGAAGAATAGATAAAATGACAGATTGTGATTGTTTATCTGTCATTTTGTCTATTCTTCTGTCGACAAAACCCCTTTCTATTGAGGTCACGCTAAGCGTGCTGGCTAGCAAACGACATCCATCGAAATAAAAAGAGTTTTGATCTGAAGTACCTACTCAGAGATAAGACCTTCGATTTTGTCGATGTCATCTGGAAACATTATCCTGAAATAGCTCTACCTCTGTGTCATTAAAATTATTGCTGAATCAATTGTTGTACTTGTGACTTTACGACAAAGGCTCTCCTGACAGGCGCGATGCGACAGCGGTAGAACAATTTCCGTCAACTTTTCGTAGAAATCGTTCCTCCAGTATCGCGCCTCCCGGCTTAATGCGTGCTTTAATACTAGCCGACTCAAAACTGTGTTAGTAATTGCCACAAGCATAACTTTCTGTCTGCCTTAAACGGATGAAAAGAAGCTTAGCTTAAGGGGGATGCGCTAAGGTAGCCCCCGAGATTCAAAGTTTTTTCCATTTTGCAGGTCAGCGTCAGGTTGTATGTTGATTGAAATATAATTCGCGATCGTAACAAATATGGCTTTACATAATTATAATCATTACAATCAGCAATACAACTCCATAAGTTTGCATAGTTGTCAAATGTCATTATTTCATGAAATAGTCATTCAATAGGATTACATGAACTTAGAGAGCTTTGATCATTTTTATAATTATAATTCTATAATTAAACATTTGATACGGCCGCGAATCATATTTAGATCATCATAGAACATGATACTGACCTGCAAATTGCAAAAAACGTAAGAAAATTTGAATTTTCTCGGGCGGTTTCGCCTTACGGTTTCGCCTTAACAGGAATGATATAAACAAACATTTTCAAAAATAGACATGAGCATAAAGTTACTTGCACTATACAAGGACTAATTTCCGTCCGTCCATTCCAACACTTTGCTCTGGATTGTTAGTGCCTCTATGTCTTTAGGTTAAAACGATTTGTACAATTACATTGCTGCATTTTTATTAAAGCTACATTGATCTTGACCGTTTTGGCAGCAACACCTACGTTAATTGATGGACATGCGATCGGGTCGCAAACACGAGGCCATTAGCTAATTGTTTTGGTGACTCACTGGCGTCTGCGTAGAGTTTTATGAGTTTAATGTTTTAATTTTTTTAGGGGAGTGGGTTATTCTCAGTTGTAAATTTCAATGTGGGTCTTTTGCCTGTTCGTAACTTTATGTTCGGTCAAATTCATCTACCTAATTGACTTTGAAGTAATTTGGTAGAAATAGGGATTAGTTCTGTCTTTTGTCCAAAATGTGGCTTGTTATTGTAGCTTCCTTAATTTTCTCAGTCTAGTTTATATCAGCTCAGGTTAAGCTACGCTTGCCGCGGTCGGTCCGTGGATGGGTGGCCATCTTTACATAACGAGACCACTCCTTGCCTCGGAAAGCACGTTAAACTGTTGGTCCCGGCTGTCATTCGTAGATCTTTGACAGTCGTTACAGGTAGTCAGAAGCCCATAAGTCTGACAACCAGTCTTACCAAGGGGTGTCGTGTTACCCAGTAACTGGGTTGTGGAGGTCAGCTAGGCAGTCGCTCCATGTAAAATACTGGTATTCAGTAGCATCCGGTTAGACTGGAAGCTTACCCCAACATAGTTGGGTACAGCTTAGTTATACAGGCCAATCCAAAGTTGAGCCATTGTTTATTGGTTTTCGGCTTCAAGTCTTCACTGGTTGGCTTCTTTCATTGACGAACTCCTCTGTTACAGAGTTCTATCATATCCAATTATTTCGCTAGTTTCATTAATTTCGTCGTTCTTAACGTTTGTTTAAATTTACATGTTTCAGCTCATGTTTTAATAAGTTGTAAAATGAAGAAATATTATTTTCTTTGTCAGTGTCCGTACATTCTGAATAAAGTATTTGGAATTATTGTGTGCTTATATTGCAGCTGCTGGTTTATCTTTCCTTTTCAAAATTTTGCTGAGAAATTCCCATTACTTGGAAGAGTTCCTTATGATTGCGTTTTCTTTCTCAACACTTTCGGAGTTTTTTGAGAGTACTTGCCTGCCCTGAAGGCTTTCAATGCTCTAAAAATAGAAGAGAAAAACCAATTTCATATGTTGTGACAATTTTTGTTGTTGACTGGCTAAAGGCGCTCAAGTAAACTAGAATTAGCCCATCGCCTACGAGCATTAGGACAATTCGGTTCCCTCAATTTATTACTCCAACTAGCGTGGGATGATAAACGCCCTTCATTTCGGTCGAGTCAAAATCCGGTCGCTACCACTTGTTTTATTTGGTTTCTAAGCAATGAATCCAATTCAATCTTACAAATCCTTTAAAATGCGTGTGTTTCACCAACTTGTACTAGGACCTTGTGGTGGATAACCGCCCACTCCCTTTCATATAGAGGAGGGCTGAGTTCCATACTCCCAGCAGTCGGGATATTATCTAAAGATTAGATTTTTTGTATGTTTGTTTGTTACGCTTTCTCGCTAAAACGGCTGAACAGATATAGATGAAATTTGGTACATGGGTAGATCATGACCTGGGTTTTATTCCGTTATTCCCACGGGATCGAGACTTATACGGGTGAAACCGCGAGCTAGTAAAGTTATTTCGGTTTCCAAGTTTTTAACTTGTATTCATTCAATCGTGGAGTCATGCAGTCAAAAAAATAACCAATATTTATTGAAATAAAACCTTTTTCTTCATTTCAGGTGATAATAGAATCCCACAAGGAGCTACGATGTCCAGAATGCAGGGTCTTAGTGGAAGTGAAGGTGGAGGAGTTGCCTCCGAACGTCCTCCTCATGAGGATCCTCGAAGGTATGAAGAACTCGGCGCCAAGGAAGCTATTAGTCACTGGACAACGAACTTCAAGGAGCGGACATTCCCAGGTAAGAGTTATCAAGCATCTTCTGTTTAATAAAATCTTAAATTAATTCAATCACTGGCAGACAACGCACTGCCTAAACCGATGGGTCTAGGTAGCTTCAAATTTTGCACAAGACTATCTTGTTTAATGTAGGTGAAATCCTTCCTTAGTGGAAGGATTTTTATAATTTCATCCCCTAAAGGTGTTAAATAGGGGATGAAACTTTGTATGGAAGTTCGTTTTCATTTTTGCCGATGGGAAATCCCATAGTAGTCGTGCTTGAAGAGATTGTGGTTTTTACAACAATTTAGAACTATCGGCGGCCAATGGCCAATTCCAATCGGCTTTAGTAATTTATTTTAGATATGAGAGAAGCTCGTCGCTAAGTAATAGCAGCCCCACGGGTCGATCCATCAGGTAAAGCTATGCTTGCCAGGGTTGGTCCTTGGATGGGTGACCATCTTTACAATCGAGATTCCTCCGTGCCTGGGAAAGCACGTTAAGTCGTTGGTCCCGGCTGTCATTCGTGGATCTTTGACAGTCGTTACGGGTCCTCAGAAGCCCGAAAGTCTTACCAAGGGGTATCGTATTACCTAGTTACTGGAGCATGGAGGTCAGCTAGGCAGTCGCTCCATGTAAAATACTGGTATTCAGCTACATCCGGTTAGACTGGAAGCCGACCCCAACATAGTTGGGAAAAGGCTAGGCAGATCGATTTTTTAGTTATTTATTTTAGTATGACAACAACCTTGAAAGTTCAAGTGTCCAGATCTCAGGTTTCGGCCGTTTAACAGTACGAATGGCCTCCCGTGTCTAAGCCAAATAGTAATCACAAAAACCGGTGAACAAAATAATGATGGTCACCTTCACAAGACTGACTGACTTGACTTAGTTTAACTTTCCATCTGCCTTCAAAGTAGGGTCGGATAGCGAAAATTCAAATGTCTTTTATTCAAACTTGGCTGAGAATCAGCACTTTTCGAACGTCAAAATTTTATAAGACAGTACCCCAAAACGCCCACCGTTCACCACTTCCTAGTACTTTTGCTGGGAAGGATAGAAGGAACAGATGTGGTCATCGTGTTCACGGGATTTTGTTTTGAAACTGGTTAGATATGAACTTCTTTGATGGTATTTACTTATCCCTGGCCTTTATAGTACTCCTACGAGTTTCATTATAATGAAGAAAAAAAAATAGTAAGACCAAGAATTTCGTGCGTTAAAAAACATAAGTTGGTTTTAAGTAGTTGATATAATTTAACTAATAATGTTTTCGTAAATTGTTCAAGGCGTTACAAGGTGTTCAGGGAGGCGGTAAGCAGTTACCTCCGCACGCAAGGGCCCTACACGACTTTATATCCAAGGAACCGGGGTGAGTTGACCTCATTTTTTTTATTACACTTTTTTACATAACATCACGCCTGTAATCCTCGAAGGGTAGACAGCGGTGTACATATAGAACACCCACATTTCGTCAGTCTGCCCACGCCCACACGGACGGAAAAATGTCGTTGCCGGATTTTATCGCGCACTGGATTTTCAACTCTCGATGTTGAGCCGAGTGTTGAGAATCCAACGCACTGGGACTCCCCTCATCCTAGTTGAAAAAACATATTGTTGTATTTTCAATTCTTGGTAAAGCGTTGAAAATTCAGTGCACGAAAAAATCGTCCGTACCAACCTGAGCTTACGTTAAAGTTCTATGTAATGGGGAGTGAGCCTATTTGAGTAACCGGGCACAAATAGTTCACCAATCGTTACTACCTACAGCCAATGGCACGTCAGTGGTAACACCTGGGCCCTATACCACAAAACTTCACAATTACAAGTTCCAATTTACAAATTTGTAAATCTTACAACTGTCTGTAGGTCCCATAAATCTCTAAGCCACGTAATTGTACCGTAAAAAGAAATTACAAATATGTACATCGTAGAATTGTCACTCTAATTTACTTATTTGAAAAACAAATTATGTAAATTGTAGTAAAAATTCTACATTACATATTTGTAATTTCTGTTTTACGCAATTTTTTCTTGAATTTAACAATTTTGTAGAACTGTAGACTTGTAAAGTTCTGTGGGATAGGGCCCAAACTGGAAAACCATCCTAACTGCTACAACATAAAGGGGCTGTTGATGTCAAACTGTTACATACATACCATACGACCGACTAGCTACTATTACGTTCATAGTAGCCATAGAAATATATATCTATGATAGTAGCCAAAACTCTACTAATGATAACATGCCATTTGCCCTCAAAAATAAAGTACCGGTCCGTTGTTATCGCAATATAGTGCAACGAAGTGTCTTCTCATAAACAGAAGATACATACCATAGAGCACGGCTGGTGCTGACTGACAAACCAAGTGTGTCATCGGTTACTCGCATTACGACACAAATGACGTAAGGAAACTGACGGCTTTGTTTGGCGTCTGTGACAGTAGCTCAACGCATTTTCGGCACTACGAATTTCATTAGAACTCCTGCCTGTAGATGCTGCCGGCGCGTCGATTCCTTGCTCTGTGATACCCATAGCTATACTAATATTTCAGTATATTGTTACAAAATTGCTGGAAAAATCACCTGCATCTTAATCCTAACTATATCCTAACTAATATTATTAATGCGAAAGTGAGTTTGTTTGTTACGCTTTGACGCTAAAACAGCTGAATGGATTTGGATGAAATTTGGCACATGTGTAGACCATGACCTGGGTTAAGAGATAGGATTCTTTTTATTCCGATATTCCTATGGGATCGAGACTTATGCGGGTGAAACCGACGAGCGCAGCTAGTTCTTAATAAGCGTGACAGTATGCGTGTGAAAATACAATTATGCTAATAACTACCATTTTCCATTTCGTTTAGCTTGCATTTATTTATTGTTACTGTAGAAAATGAGTGTTAGTAGGTACTTACTGCACCGATCTGCCTAAGAGAATTTCCCATACTCGTAATTTGATGACGATAGCTCTTGTTACATAGAACAGTGGGAAAATATAGCTTGATAACTTAAGTAAGCGACAATTATTAATTATGTTGTTATTCATAATCTCATGACCTACATATAGAACTGCTCCGTGAGTGACTGACAGATAAATAATAGTAATATTTTCTTAAAAAACTATGTTAGTAAACTAGATAAAGCACAGTCTTGCTGTTTATCTTGGACATCACTATCATCGGTGAAGGGAAACATCTTGAGGAAACCTGAATTTATAATTAATTTAAGTCTGAAATCGCCAACCCGCCTTGAGCGAGCGTGGTGATCAATGCTCGTGCCTTCTCTGTATGAGAAGAGGCCTTTGCCCTGCATTGGGATAGTAATTAGTAATATGCTGGTTTATTAAATTATATATCGCAGGAAGATAGCTGAAGCCGTGATATAGTTATATCCCTAGGGATATAATATCGTAGTATAGTTATATGAAAACGGTTCATAGCTGTCGGAGTGTCCTAATTTTGTTATTGCGACTAATTTCGACGTAGCCAATTTCGGTCACAGTTCTAACCCAATCTGACCTATTTGGTCGGAGTGCCCTAATAGTTATATTACTAGATCGTGCTCGTATCATAGTTTTAATCCTAGTAAGACAGTTATGAACCGCTTTCAAATAACTATATTACGGTATATAGCTGTAGCCCTAGATATCCCAAGGGATATAACTATATCACGACTTTAAATATCTTACTACCACATATATACGTATACCTACCAAGAAGTTGGTAAATTGTATAGGCATTTCTTACGGCACCCAGGGGAAGAAAGACAGACGGTAAGAGGATTATTTGGGCTCGTTTATCCATGCCATATGGATCAGATCTAGACCTTAAAGAGGATTTCTGACCTCTAAATAAATTTTGTCATATCCAGCCCCTTTTCCACCCATTACATTTTTTTCTGCCTCTCTTCGTTGTATACGAAACATATCTTATTCAGGCAGCCGAAAATTTTGATAGTATGCCATCGACCTGCCTACCGCAACAATGCAAGTTATAAAAGTAATTCAAAGTGACTCGTAAACAAGTATTATAGCTAATTTATTCATTAGCACTAATGAGTCATTTTGTTTATTGTAGCAGTAAATATTTATTGATTTATTTGTTCAGATAATGAAGAGTTCAAGACATTTACCGGTGTTCATAGATCACGTATGACGTAATAAGGGGCTGTGATATACTTAAAGGTCATCGCCTTTTATCGATTACTTTTCACCCCCCTTTAATATGAAGGATACTGCGCGAACACATAAAATATTGTTTAATACCATGTCGCTAATGACAATGTCGAAAACGAATGGGTTTTCCAGATTATTCTTTGCAATAATTTATTCCTAAAACCCTTTTATATGTGGAGTTAAGTTACAACCAGTATAAACTTCAGATTTAAGTTTTTGTCTATTCCGGATTTATAATTTCATCAAAATCGCTGCTAATTACAAGCAATGGCAGCACAAAAATACAACTTTAATTCCCATTCAGACAATAAAAGATCCATATTGCTTATTTATAAGTAAAAGACAAAAGTAGAAGTACTTACTAATCTAATTTATCTTCTTGAGTGACATCAGTGGACTATTGAACGACTTTCGAGAAGACAAACGAGTAAACAACTGTCGAACGTCAAGTAGCTACTAGAATATTAAGTACCTACTCGCCAACTACCCGAATTGTATGAGTCAGTGGGAAAAAAATACTTTGATAACAATATAAACTTTAAAGTTGATGTGATCGGCGGTCTGTGAACCACTTATTTTCAATTAGTAATCATTGAACTTGGTGCATTATTGTTGGAGTGAGTCCGGGGCTATCCGTTCAGTAGTTATGCGTATGCGCTTAGTAATGTGCTAAGCGGCAAGTAAACATGTGCACTGTGTTATGAAATAGGTACATATTATGTTGTATATGTATACAGATGTTTGATATCGTGTATACTGAAGGGAATTGATGAGACTTAGGAACGGTTAAAGTGACGTAGATTGTATAACGTATAAAATGTTTATGGATGGTATGACCTGCCAAGCTGGAAGTGATAAATATAAAATGAACAGGCTTGTTAACACTTTCGACTCCACCCATTTTTCATAGAGCTTATACGCCATGCCGTCATACATATAGCAAGTTGACTCCAGGAGGGGTAACAGGCATTACGTTTGCGGTAAAGTTAACCCTCGAGGAGTGTTACCGGTATTAGATTTGAAATCTTGTTAATATATCGGGTGTAAAAAGACACTTTCCGAAGCCGAAAGCCACATATTCTACCCATTATTTGCATCATTTTTTTCCACTAGACCATACCTGGGAATCCACTGGTTCTGGAGATATTGAAGGTCAAAGTCGCATTTTTTTTTTTTACTTTTTCGCGAAAATGAATTCTATGCGATAATACGAAACTTTTTTCCAAACAAACATTACCTGAATTTTAGATTTATCTTAACAGATTACGCATTTGAAGTTACAAAAACGCAATGAACAACAAGTACCTACCTACGTAGCGTAGGGGCGGAGCTTAACTAACACTGAATCCGTTCATTCAAGCGTGGGTTCGCGTTACATTGCGCGCAATAAAAACTTGTTTTTTTATTTAAAAAAAAAAAAAAATACGTTTCCCAGCAATAATTTTTGCGCAAAGCTACTTAGCTATACGTACAGTATGCGTAGTTTACGGCTTTGTGATGTGTCTTTTTACACCCTGTATACAACTGATTTTATTTTACCGTTTATAATACCGAATTCGCTAAGAAAAACCTACATTTAAAATGAGCCCGCCGCGGTTCCCGGCATCACATATAAATAATCCCATCGCGAAAAAAAAAATCTGCTGTTCCATACAATTATGTTCGCATAGCTCGTTATAAAGAAGGGAACAGCTGATTTTTTTTGCACGATTTCAGCGTCTGTCCCATAGTGACAGTTATTCATAATGATGAGTACAGTGACCCCTTAAGAGGTTTAGGGTAAACAAAAACTAAGGTTGTATAAAGCTACAGCACCCTCCGCATTCAGTTTAACAACGCTTTCAGACCGACGTTCGTTGGGGCTGCCTCGCTACTGCAGCGCTTCGGGTATGTTCGCATGGGCGCGCACGGACTGTTGTTTTCATGAGGCCATGCGGAAGCGCTGCGCGTATCTTGTGCGCAGTGTGCGGGCCAGCTCCAATATCGTTCTGAATATGATAGCAAATAGGTTGGACTGTCCTTATGTGCGACACTGCTGTGACAGACAAGTTACATTAGTGACGCACGTAAGAGACTACTGTAATTAATGAATATGGGGTAATTATGATGATTGATTGATTATGAATTTGAATTATTTAATTTGTGTTGAGGTTATATTTATTTGTGTGTGATTTAAAGATTTCTAATATGGGTTATGTGGTACTTACCTGAAATATGTGTTTTTTTTTTGTTTTAATATACCACTTGAGTGAACCCTCCAGGTGGGCTCCCGGCACTGAACGTGTTAAGGTCAATAATTTTCTTACGTTTTTTTGGTATTTGCAGGTCAGTGTCAGGTTGTATCTTGATCAAAATATGATTCGCGACTATAACAGATAATATGTATTTACAGACCTGCAAATTACAAAAAAAACGGGCTACAACTGCGGATCCCCCTTAATATCATACAGTTAGTAATAATTACCAAAATACGAATTGTCTTATAATATTAATATCATGAGAACAGATGGGAGGGGAATAGGGATGATGATAAAAAATATTTTTAGACCGTTTTGGGGATTATAAAAACAAATTGGACACGTATTTTTTCTTTTTTTACGTAATCTAAAGATTACGGCGATACATTAAGTTAAAATGTGCCATGACGTCATTAGTATGTAAATTTTATACTTACTTGTGACGTAGCGACCCCCACGACCCAACTTAAAATGCGTTAGATCTAAGTATTTCGTTATTAATATGTTAAAGCAAAAAATACGTGTCTAATATTTTCTGATTGACGGATTAATTAGAAGTTTTTTTTTGCCCCAGGCATCACCCTTCTCGTATTTTTAAGACCATTCGAAATATAACCTCAGTCTCAATCTCTCAATGTGTCTAAAATTCCTCTAATTTACATTTACACATTTTTTTTTGACATTGATTGTCGTTGAGATAATTTTGCGACTACATTTTGAACGTTTATAACTACGAGAATTGGCCTTCAGAACGGAAACTTTCGAATCTCTGTATTCATATCTACTTTACTACGTTAATTTGCTCATCCTCTATTCAAATTGTTTACAGGGACCTGTCGTTCAAGAAAGGGGAGACGATATTAATACAAAAGAAATTGGACCCGTTTTGGTATCAAGGAGAATGTTCTGGAAGAACTGGCATGTTCCCTATCACATATGTTCAGGTTTGTTAATCTTTATAATACAAACACTATCCTCCTTCAGAGGCAGTCAGGTAAAAATAAAATGCTGTTCATTACTAAGCGTATCACTTGGCTGGACCGATATGTAATTTTTTTTGGTTTTAAAATGTTCGTTATAGCATAGATTAATACAAATGGGACACTCCGCATAATCATATAAATAAAAAGGGACTCTTGCTACGACACAATAAAGTGCAATTCAGGTCGCACAGCGTTAATCACCTTTGAAGTTGCCTCTCCTTCTATCGCGGGACTGTTACATCTTCAGACTACGTTACACTTACTGAATTGGCCCGGCAAGACGGGCCCGCCGCGTACTTGTAGCTTCATACCTAAACTGCGGAGTGTCCTCTCTGTATTAATCTGTGGGAATAGTCAGAATCAGGTCCTTACGCAAAGAAAAAATTAAAAATTACCGGGAAAATTTGAAAATTCGGGAAAAAATGAAAGTGCATTTTCTATGGGATTTTTAAATGAATTATTGAAATTTGGGCAGGACAAGTATGTCAGCTCAGCTAGTTATTATTTAATACTACGACCCGTCCCTGCTTCGGGTGTCATATACTGATATGGCATGAACATTGAGATTTCTGTACAACACATTTTTTGTTTTGTAAAGCTTTGTTTATCAGTGCTCTATTTAAGTTAAATATTAATGTATTATAAACATAAAATTTCCGGAATGAAGTCTACATGATAACGAAAACCGCATCAAAATCCATTGTGCAATTTAAAAGAACGCACGCGCAGATCGACACGGAAATCGACTATTTAATTTACATCCAAAGGATATATATAATACCGTGCCGTGCGTACCGGGTTTATATGATACCATTGGGTTTTTCAGTTACAATAAAATAGGTTTTCCCAATAAGTTATTCCTAGTTGTCTATTTTTAGTCTTTTGCTGCATTGCAAAGGAAGGCAATTAATTTATTAAAATGACAAGTGCAATAAAACCAATGACCCAAGTGCAATAAAACCAATGTCCCAAGTGCGCATGAATGTTGTCTTCGTCAGTATTTTATGAAAGTGCAAGACCACATGTTTGCAAACGAAAAAAAATAATACTCGTCACATGTTGTTGTTAATGTTATTTTTTTATTTTAGGTTAATTCTTTTATTAATTAGTATAATGATTCTTGATGTGCATGTTAATACGTGCCGTCCGTCTTAACGCTTGACTGTATAAAAATATATGGTTTATTTTCTAAATGGTCTAAAGAAAGAGTCACATTATTGTTATCTCTTAAAATAACATGAATTGTTTTCTCATATGTATGAAAGTACCACAAATCCAATCCAAAATTAAGTACAGCATTGGTGTTCATCATTGAGAAAATGTTTTTCCGTAATGCGGTATTTTTTTCTTTCTAATTTGCTTCAAATTTTGGTTACAAAATGCCAGACGCCCCGAATGATCATCTTTTATTTTATTAAATTAATCGGTAACATTGTTATTTGCAGGTGGTGGTACCACTCCCGGTCGCCACTGCGCTTTGCAAAGCATTGTACGACTTCCGGATGTCCGCACCTGACGAAGAAGGCTGTCTGGCGTTCGACAAAGGTAAACTTTAGATTTTGCTCTTAGCTCCTTGTTCTGTGGCCTTTGAGTCTAAATTGTCTATAGAGCTATCATGTAGCTATCATAGGAAGTGTGTGCTTACCATCAGCGCCCTAGGGTAGAGCGAGTGGAGCGGTCTCTCTAGGGGCCAGATGACAAGAGACGCCAAAAAGCCAAACGCGAAAAACAATTTCAGCGCAAAATAAAATTTTGGTGGCGCCTTTTGAGCTGCGCGGGAGCAGGATTGCCGGATTACATTTAAATAAATCCGTAGGGTATATCCGTAAGCTTTCTTAATGTTAAAGAAGCAGAATTAGAGCTATTTAATTTAATTTAAATTCAATAAGTATTGATATTTGTAACAAAAGTAGTTAGCGCTCTCACAGAGAGGAGGCCTGTGTCCCAGAAGTGGGAACATTATAGGCTGATTATGCTGTAGGTACTTATGCTTATTCAGAATAATAGATAAATTATACCTCTTTTTTTTAAAGAGGTTTTCACTGTGTGATGTTGTGTCTGTGGTTCCAGGTGCTATAATAACGGTGCATCGTCGCGTGGACGACAACTGGGCGGAGGGTCGGTTGGACCAGCGTGTGGGCATCTTCCCCATCGCCTTCGTGGAACTCAACCAGGCCGCGCGACAGCTTATGAACAGGTTAGAGATTATTTCTAGTTTTAAGTGTACAAGGGCACATCAAATTTGCGAAAGTCCGTACACGTTATGGGTATCGATAACTAAACAACATAAAACGAAAAAAGATTTTTTGTTTTAAAAGTGTTACCCTGTAATAACTTTAGACAACCTTAATTCTCGTTTTTCCCACTGCCGTCGTCCCACTGGTGTGACGAACGGGAATACACGTAATATACAGGGTCAAATTAAATTAGCTAGCGAAACTGCGCAGACGCGAAGGGCATGTTTAAACACAATTGAAAAAACAAAAAACATGCAATTTTTTTTAGGTTTGTATTAAATAAAACCGGCCAAGTGCGAGTCGGACTCGCACACTAAGGGTTCCGTACCACCGTACATTATTTAGCAAATAAATGAAAATACTAAACGAAGAATATTATTATTTTTCATCTTAAATTTTCAATATCGCAAAGATAAATTTGTATTTCATAATGATAATGATGACGCGCCCCACTCCGCGATGACTGTACTGTAAGCCGTATTTTAGTACGTAGCGGAGTGGAGCGCGTAGTCGTGGATGACACTATCTATACCTATTACTAGGACTTTCTAGTCGAAATTTCAAAAGCAAAATTCGTAGTAACAAAACTACTGCTAGTACTAAATAAGACTAATAGGAGTTTACTGTGTTTTACAGTGTGCCGCTGAACCGCCCCGTGCCGCCCATACCGGAACACTCGAGACCATCGCACTCTGACCACAGACATCATGCACAGGTAACAATATGATTATAATTTATTACGATAAAAAATGAGGGGCTCGTGGTATTTTACTAGATTATTTTATCGACCGTCTAGGATTCGAATAAGCGAGAAAATCCAAGTTAAACTCGTAGGCCAGATCCGTAATCATGACATGGGTTTACAATTTTACATGCATCGTTAACTAAAAACTTGAATACGACTATTTCATTATTTTTCATGTAATTTTCTCGAATGTGTTCACAACTTTTTTTTACAAGAGGTTTTTTATTTCCTTTCGATAGTCGCCTATATGAGGTGAGACAGTCTCTCCTGTATAACCATCATCTATTATCGAAAAGGAGGAGTAAATAATAATAGCCGCATGGGTCGATCGAAGGTTGAGCTACGTTTGCCGCGGTCGGTTCGTGGATGAGTGACCATCCATTTCATACCGAGACTCCTCCGTGCCTCGGAATGCACTTTAAGCCGTTGGTCCCGGCTGTATGTTCATAGATCTTTGATAGGCGTTACGGATTGTCAGAAGCAAAAAGTCTGACAACCAGTCTTACCAACAGGTATCGTGTTACACAGTAACTGAGTTGTAGAGGTCAGACAGACAGCAGCTCCATGTAAAATACTGGTATTTAGCGGCATCTGGTTAGACTGGAAGCCGACCCTAACATAGATAGAAAAAGGCTGGGCAGATTGATGATCAATTAATTCCGATGTCTTATGGCGCATTTTAATTAAATTTTATTAAATAGGAACAGCAATCAACTACATAATTCAAAATTTACGAACAGAAAAAGATAAATAAACTTATGAAATAATATAGCTCACAGCGCTGTTCATAGATAGCTATGAATAAATGTCGCTAGGAGGTACACTGATCAAGCATTTTAAAACAACTAGAATCTATTTCTATTATTTCTGCACAAAAAAAACCTTTATTTTAGTAAAATTAGGGTATATTTTGTATTGTGTCAAGAACATTTGAACAAATGCGCAGAGTAAAGTCAGGAAAGGGTGCAAAACCAACGATAATAAATGCTGCGTAGGTAAAATCGCGATCTCACTAAGTGAAAAAAAAAAAATCGAGTTTCTTTTTTTCCATTTGTAACAAAATTTTTTTGTTATTACAGCAGCACACTCACCGTTACCAACAGATGTCCATGTCCACCCCCTCCACAGTGCAGAGCAACTACCAAAACATGGCGACCATGAGCCAATCCCACCCCAACTACCACGCCGCGCAAACTATGTTGGCCCAACAAGCGCAAATATTGGTGCCACAGCCCATCAACCAACACGTCACCGCGATCTCTCACGGCGGCCTTGTCACTACCACAGCTGTACCGAGGAATATAATGGAGCCAACACAAACGAAACACTCTTTAGACCTCATCCAATTCACCAACATGCATAACAAGTCCCACCAAGGCACCATGGGCATACAAAGCGTATCCCGAATTGGAGAAAATTACGACAGACTACGAACAGTGAAATATGACAGCTATAATTCCACCCCAGTTCACAAGGTTGAAACTACCTACCAAAATGTAAGGACACACGAACATTTCCCCGTCTCCGTGGCTAATTTTAATACTAGCAATGTCAGTTCCGATTCTAGTTCGAGTATGAACACTCCGTCAGTCGGTGTTAGCTCCACGACTACTCCTAATACCAGTTCGAACACCAGTACTTGCGAAAGCGCTGAACCAAGCCTTCCAAGCTCACCCGATAACAATACCGAACGAAACGCGACCGTAATAGCTTGTAATACGACTCAAAATCAAAATCAGAACCTGATAAATCAGAATGTGCCAGAAGAAGAAACGAACAACGAAGAGTCTCTTAACACTTCAATGGGAGTGCTGAGTTTGAACGAAAGCTCTACCGCAACGAACACGTCTCTGAATGTCAGTTTGCCGCCGTCAGAGAGTCCAAAATTGAATGCATCTAGTGCGAGTAATGCGTCTCAAAATCAAGAAGAAAATTCGGAAGGTGCAACCAATAATGAGTCTTCGCGGCTGGACACGCCTTCGTCTAGTAAAAACGTGGTGCGTTCGAGTGGGCCGGATTCTTTGTTGAACTTCGGGTTGGGCCTTCAAGCCGCGCTGTCGCCCTCTCACGGCAAAGATGGGAACTATATGGTGACTAGAGCGCATAGAGACCATCACCATAGAGAAAGAGAGAAGAGACATAGCTTGACTCCTTCGTCGCATTTACAAGGGAATCATAATACGCAAAATAGGTGAGTTGGTATATTGTTTTATTTGATTTTAAAAGTTTTTTGATTTGATAGAATTCAGGCAGTGAACATTTTTACCTTCATATGCACGTCACTACTAGAGGTAAATAATATTTTCTTTCTTTTGATGAAAATAATCGTTTCCTCTTCAGACATTCGGCGGAGATCTTGGCAACGAGCCTACTAGACGCGGGCACAGAGGTTCGGTCGGAGCGCTCAGACCGCTCGGAGCGAACAGAGAGGTCCGAGCGGCGCCGGCGTCGTTCGCGTAGCAACGAGCGCCCCCTGCCGGCCGCCTACGTCGCCATCTATCCCTACAAGCCGCAGAAACCTGACGAGCTCGAGCTTAAGAAAGGAGGTCAGATTGTCTCCTTTTACACCATTTTCTTTTCAGGATTTTGGCACACTTGCACCACAAATCACTAAATTCATTTAACGCTAAACGTATTTAATAACCTAATTCTATTTCCAACTATTGACAGAGATAGAACGATGTTTTAAATTTCGTACGCATTAATACGCGCTTGGCCGTGGAGTTACGGACGACAGTCCGTTAAACTATACTTTTGTGAAGACTAATTAATGCTAGAATAGTTGTGTTTTGCATTCATACAAAAAATTGGCAACGTCGCAAATAGCTGTCAAATATTTATCTGTACTGATTAATTTGGCAATATTACTGTATGGAAATAAGAAATATGGCTAATTAGTAAACTAGAATATTAATAATTAATAGCGAATTTGATGTTGTAACCGTTAGGTTTAAAAAAGGCATTTGTAAAGTTTCTGAATACTTTTTTTACATCTAATATTCGGTGTTACGATATAAAATTTTCATAAGTTTTGTGTTGTTGTTTTACGCAGGTATCTACACGGTAACGGAGCGCTGTCGCGACGGCTGGTACAAAGGCTGTTCAGAGCGATCGCAGCGCTGTGGTGTCTTCCCCGGGAACTACGTCGCACCTGCCGCTAACATCCGGCCCAAACATGATAAGGTACACTTTACTTATTTATCTTCTACTTATAAAACATCCCCACTACACTACTCGCGAAGTTGCTTCGACGAAGTGCTCGTCGAATTTGACCGAAATCCGAAGTACGTGACTACACACTCGTGCGAAGTACTACAAGACTCTTCGAGTCCTTTGACTCGGGCGCAAAAACCGACAACGATTGGAAGTTGCCCGAGGCGAGCGGAAGTTGCACGAAGCGACACTCTCGTATTTGCTTAAGAGCGTTTATCCTAAAAGTTGGCAACGTCGCAAACATCTGTCAAAAATTTACCGGTTTTTGTTAATTTCGCAATATTACTGTATGGAAATAAGAAATGTGGCTAACTAGCGAACTAGATTATTAATAATGAATTGATCTATTATCGAAAAGGAGGAGTAAATAATAACAGCCGCACGCGTAGATCGAAGGTTAAGCTACGCTCGCCGCGTTCGGTTCGTGGATGGTTAACAATACATAATATCGAGACCCGTCCGCGTCCGTGCCTCGGAAAGCACGTTAAGTCGTTGGCACGGGCTGTCATTCGAAGAACTTTGACAGTCGTTACGGGTATTCAGAAGTCCAATAAGTCTGACAACCAGTTTTACCAAGGGGTATCGTGCTACCTAGTAACTGGGTTGTGGAGGTCAGATAGGCAGTCGCTCCATGTAAATACTGGTATTGAGCTGCATCTGGTTAGAGTGGAAGCCGATCCCATCATAGTTGGGAAAAGGCTAGGCCGATTGCTTTATCATTGGGTAATAAATAAAATCATGTTGCAGAGTTCAACGGCAGCCGTAGCGGCCGTGGCGGCCGTCGCCGCGGTGGCCGCCGCCACCAGCGCCGCGCACGCCGCGCCCGACGCGCCGCCGCGCGCGAGAGACGCCGCGCTCATCATGGGTCAGTATCTAACCGACTGCTACTTTACTAGCGATGGATGGATTGTGTGAAAGATGATATGACTATACCTATTGTATCGAACGTGAGATTATTAGGTATTATTTATTTATTGGGATATTTCAGGAACAAGACAAAAACAAAACTTATACCACAAAACCGGGTTAGCTCCTTGTGCACCAAGACAATATTGACTCCAATTTTCCACATTCGAATAGTAAGAACTCATTTTCACAAGAAACGCGCGGTGCGTGCCTGTGACGTAAGTATATCGGACGCATACGCGTCGCCCGAACGAGAGATTTCGGTAGACTGGCTACCGCCCGGGCGGCCCAAGGCCGTCAACACTGTCCACGTGGACTCCTCATAATGCCATATGCCATATTGTTACCGCGATGAGTACTTTGATGTTACGGTTAATGTTTGAACACGCATGAGCAACATAAGACTTATTTGAGAACGCTATAGAATGTTAGTAGACCATGGTCTAGACAACGTTTGTTCTAGCAAAACTGTGATTAAAAATGTCACCATATATAGGGTATGAAAATTTGTATAGGAGTTTGTTATTTTGACAAAAACCCCATCACTCGACTTGTATAAGAAATAAATAATAACCCTTATTTGGCAACCGATCATGGAACATGGTAGAACAAAATTTAAAAAAAAGTGAAGTGCTATGAATCATGAGACTATGTGCCTCAAGGTTGCGCCGAATAGGTCCGTTTCAGCAGTAATGCCAGACAGGCTGTCTGACGCTAAGTTTCTAATGAAATGAAAATTTATCTTTTGTAATTGTTTACAGCCCAACCACTAACTTATCCGTGGTGTTCGCCTGCGCAGACTCAGCAAAACACGCCTAGATCTGAAAAGGTATGTTAGAAAGACTAACTTATCCGTTTATATTTGAAACTAACTGATCGACAGACGTGGTCATCGTCTGTCGGTCAGTTAGTTTCAAATTTCAGAAACAAGGACGTTCAGTATTTTCCGAATTTGGAAACATTTCCAATTTATTTCCATAAAAACCTGATAAAAAAAAAGAATAGATATAGAAAAAATATTCGTAATAGTCCGACTATTACGAATATTTTTTTAACCAACAAAATAATTGCCAAATCGGTCCAGCACGCGTAGCATGACCACCGTAGAAACGGGGTTTGTCGACGGAAGAATAGACAAAATGACAGATAAACAATAACTATCTGTCATTTTGTCTATTCTTCCCTCGACAAAACCCGTTTCTATGGCGGTCATGCTACGCGTGTTGCAATACTCAAGTGATGCTCTCATCAACGAACAGTATTTCATTTTAATATAAATAGATTCAGAGCTTACCAAAACATAAGAAAAAAAAATGCGTCTTTGCGGTGGCAAAGTATCTCAAGTTTTTGCATCATACTTGTAAGAGAATTTAAAGAAAATCTTTTCATACGTAGTACTATAGTAATTTTAATGTTAAGAAATACTCCATTCCACCACCACAAATTTTGTATTTCTGCTCTACAGCCAAAAGAAAAAGCGAAAGCGGAAAAATCCTCGATTTCAACCGGCGTGAGTTTGATGAAACGGCTAGCGGCTATGAAGAAGTGCAAGTCTCCGCCGCCGGCCGGCTACAGTATGGACAACCCGGTGTTCGAGGACGGGCCCGGCACGTCCTTGATGCTCACCTTCAACACGCAGCAACACCATCCTGTACATGTCAGGTCAGTTACTACAACCTTCCTGCAAAGTAATAAGCAAAAAAAAAGGACAAAAAAATTACAATTGAAGTTACTAATCCAAAACCAGTGATTTTGAAGAAAAAAGAAAAATGGCGTTCACACACAATCTAGTATTATAAAAATCAATGTTTGTTTGTTCGTATTTTATGCGCTGCTATACCTTTAATCAGATTCCACTTATTGCTCAAAATCAGATTAACGTATCAGGTTAACTTATTGCTAGAAATTGCGCGAAGGAAAAAAAAACACGCAGTCAAGTCGCGGGCAGAAGTTACTAGTTAAAAATATAATTTACACTATTCCATATTCAAATCCTTGTTTCCAATTATACAAATATCAACTTTATAACTGTGTAAATTAAGTAGATTTCAGAATGACTAGTACTATTAAATAGTCGTAAAAGAATTTTGATATGTCGCGCAAATAGGACTTTTTGTGGAATTAAAGTTATTTTTCCAAAAACACACATTTGTTTGGAAACTAAATACCGAACGTAGGATAGGTGCATCACATTGACGTTTGTTTTATTATTTAATTTTCGTCCTGCAATGATGCTTAATGTGAAAGCTCAACACACACACAAAGCGGGAGCCTGCGCGCTTTTCGTGTGCTGACATCCAATTAACACAAGGAATTACAATATTTACAAGCCCGCCGTACGACACGCGAGCTTTAGGTCTACACATATTCTGAATTCGGACTTCATAGGTCGAATTTAGTAATTTATTGTCTAAAATCAGACTCATAAGCCATCTTTATGTTTGTGCATCGTTTTGTATATTATTGTGTGATCCTAACATGTCTATTTTTACCAACGTACAGTACTAGTCGTGCCATTAAAGTTGAGATTTCCCCGCGCCTCCTTTCCGATGCCCCCCCGGCGCAGACCTCATACCGCTAAAGAGACCCATAAATCGTCTACTGCGCAAGTCAAGCCACATGGTGCGTCAAGTTTCATCTTTAATGGCACGACATATACTTGGTTCTCAATATGACACATCAACTATCAGAATGACATATCGTCGTTGCGCGTGCAAAAGTCGCTATGTGTTATTTCGTGATTTTCGGTTTGTTATGCAGTTTGAATCGTTATTTCAATACACACATACTGTAAAAACAGCTAGGTGATAAATGCAATATTTCAAGAGTTACGGAATGTGACATTCATACATTGAAAGTTCCATATAAACACGCTAAATATGTATTAAAGTAAAAGTAAATTATTTGAATACTCTGGGTATTTTTTGAGAAAATCAGTTTTTTGCGTCTCCTGTAAAGTGTGTAAAAAACACATAGCGATTATGGAAAGCGCAGCGACGATATTTTGTTTTTTTTTTAAGTGAAATTTCTTAGGCGGCTATTCGATAATTGGAAGAGAATTAAGAGTGAAATGTCAAGGACGCGTCATGTTTAGGCACATTTCGTTACGTGACAGAGAAAAAAGATATAACTGTCTCTGTCTCTCACACTAAATCACTCTTATTCTTTATTTTTTAAGAAATTTCACTTCTATTGCGTGTACGGTGCTGCACGCGCAATTTCTTTTTAAGCAGGTAATTTATTTTTTGGATTTTTGTTTTTAAATAAAACAAGTTTCGAAAAAGTTCGGATTAGTAAAGCGTCATCTCTGACATACAGTATGTTATCTAATGAAGGGCGTTCCCGTTAACCGGCAATACTTTAGCATACATACATGCAAAAATAAATATTATCATTTTGTTTTTATATTCACAAAAAATATTAAATTTATATGTAAAAGAAACACTGTTCACGCGCGTGTCTTTCAACGTTGAAAGACAACTGCGCGTAATTTAATATTTTTTGTGAATATAAAAAAAAATGGTTCTATTTTTTATTTAGACGGCTACACATCAAGCTATACATTTCCAATTTATGCTGATCCACATTGTATAGGATTTTCGTACAATGCGAGGTCAGCTTATACTGGAAATGTGTAGCTTAATGTGTAGCCATGTGTACCTATAAACTTAATATTAATTGTTGAACATAATAATTATAAAAAAATAAAAATAAATGCATTTAAGTACGATAAATTATTCCGGGTTAACGGCAACGCCCATCGTTAGTTAATATACTGTATATATATACCTCTTGTGACCGTCTCATTCTCGAACCGCGATGTGTCATATTATCTGCCAGCTACTGTTTATTAGTGTGTGCTTGAATGTTATTTGTTCTAACAGCACTCATTGTCCCTGCATTTGTGTTTCACGTGTGTATCTTGCCACAAGCCAATATCGAGTATTTTGTTATTTATCCATCTTTATTTTTGTTTTTTAGAAATACAGTGAGTATACAACCTTAGTTTTTATTTACCCTAAACCTCTTAAGGTGTCATTGTACTCATTATTATGAACAACTTTCACTATGGGACCAAAGCTGAAATCACGAAAAAAAATATCAGCTGTTCCCTACATTTATGTTCGTATATCTCGTCGAAATGTAGGGAACAGCTGGTTAATTTTTCATAATGATGAATACAATGACCCCTTAAGAGGTTTAGGGTAAACAAAAACTAAGGTTGTATAGTAATGTAGGCCCCAAGTGGCATTTGCAAATTCTTTGTCGTTGTCATCTGTCGAAAATACACGTACAGTAAAACTTACAGAATAAAACACTACTTATCCGTCTTTTTACAATACTTCAGTCCAACCTTCGAGCTAGTTATTGTATTTTGAACTTTATTCAGAGCAAGCTAAAGTTCTTAATACAAAATTGACAACTTTGACTCGGATTTGACAACAGTTTTTGTAATTAGAACTTTAACTTTATCGAAATAGAGGTCGAAATTGAAAAATGATTGGTTAGTTTAAATCTATGTCGAAGATAAATCTTGTTGTGTAATAAATCTTACACTTTTATTCAAGTTCCTTGAATTTAATTCAATAAGTCACTCTGTCACTATATAAAATTATAAATGTCGATATTATATTTTCCTGTTGGCTCGTGGCATACTAACGGTGTGGGTACAGGTCGGGCTCATGTCCCTCGCAACTGCTGCGAGCACTGCCGCCGGCGACACGCACGAACACGCACAAGGAGAGACCCGCACCGGCAGCCCTGCACGAACACCATCATCTGCACAGGTTGTATGCACACATACACATTCATACACCCGCACAAACACGCACAAGGAGAGACGTGCACGAACACCATTATCTACAGAGGTTGTAAGCTCAGACTTGCATATCCCGAATGCACCAGAAGCAGTCAACCCTGGCCTTGTATGCACCCACATACTCACACACACTGGAGCTTCGATATTGGTTTTAACTCTTCACACATCATAATTATGTTCAACATTTAAGAGCGTTTATACTGAAAGTGGGCAACGTCGCAAATAGATGTCAAATATTTCGCTGTTTTTATTAATTTGGTAATGAGAAATGTGGTTAACTAGCGAACTAGAATATTGATTATGAAATGCAATAATTCATATCGTAACGCTGAATATTTAGATTTAGATGTAAAAAAAGTATTTGGAAACTTTCCAAATGCCTTTTTTAGACCTAAAACGAGTACAGCATCAAATTCAATGTTATAATTGCAATTCAATATTAATATTCTAGTTCCCTAGTTAGCCACATTTCTTATTTCATACAGTAATATTGCTAAAATAATCAAAATAATTAAATTTTTGACAGCTATTTGCGACGTTGCCAACTTTTAGGACAAAACGCTCTTAAGTTCAAAATAAAAACTAGAAAAATTCAATATTTTTTATATCAGAAAAATAGATAAATAGATATTTGAATAGATTTCGATAATGATAGCTCTATCATACAGTCATACACTTCTAAACAATACTGCACCCAGCACTCCTAAATGTGACAAATGAATAAGCTTTATGTATTCACGATCGTTTGAGCATGGTGTTTTACGTTTGCCGTGTCGCTTTATTTCACATTCACACTCATTACCGTCATTGACAAACTAATCTTATGAATGAATATATTAATTATCTGATTCGCGGCTTTGCAATTGTTCCGATAATAATTACACCAAACTAACTTCCTAGTTCGTTAAATGGTCGCAACAGTAATTGCAGTCGATTTCCTGGGTTATACCAAATACAGGTAAACCAGAAAAGGTATGCGCTTCGGTTATCTTCGTGTTTCCGAATTAGTACGAACGTCGCGCCACTGAGTAACCCCCTACAGAGGCAAAGCTTTTAATCTTTGTATTGCCGCGTTTTATGGAAAAGCACGTCATTGCGTTTGTTCATACAAAGCTTTCTCTCTGGTGGGTTACCAACTCCGGTCGTAGAACGTCAACTGTACCTCAAAAGTTTCTTGGAATTGCATAGAGTTGTTAATTTCAAATTTTGTATTGTAATACAAAATAAGTACAAACTTCAATGGTTGTAACAGCTTCATATTAAATTTAATCAACGCGCGTTCGTATTTCCGATGATTGCCGAAGTGCATACTTTTTCTGGAAAATCTGGGCGTAAATTGCATTCAACAATATAAACTTCGTAAACCATGATGCACCCTAGTCGAGCAAAACAAATTATGTAGAAGTATAATTTTATTTAGATTTTTCTGGAAAAATTATCTAAGTATAGCACTTCGGAAATATTGGGTTTTTACCGCACCTACTTTTCTGCCTCCTCTCTCAAATATTATCGACTTTTATATTGTATCCCCCAAACTGTTTACCAATAAGAACTATTTAGAATAACGTGTTGATAAATTTACAGAACGGGCACAGAAAACCCGTGGCAGTCTCAACATCGAAAATCACAGTCGCTAGACGTGACCGCTTCGAGGCGAGATCGGCACCACTTGCAACCAAATAAAGAAAGGTATGTTGGAACAGGAGGTCGGTCGGCTGGAGCTGGAATCTTCACCGTTGAACATTTTACTGGGCTTTGATGTGTTGCGGGCGAGAAAAAAACCCCGAAATTGATTTGGGTTAAATCACAGATGAATACTCCGCAAAATCATTAAAATAAAAAGCGACTCTTGCTACAACACAATAAAGTGCAATTCAGGTCGCACAGCGTTAATTACTTACAGTTATAATCACCTAGAAGTTAGTCTTTCTATCGCGTAACTCTTTTTTTGTCTTCTGACTACGTTACGCTCACTAAATTGACCCGACAAGACGAACCCGACGCGAACTTGTAGCCTCATACCTAAAATGTGGAGTGCGCCTTCTGTACTATTCTGTGGTTATATTTGAACTTGATAAAAACAAAACGAAACGTTAGACAGTTTGTAGGTGAACTTGTTTTTTATATAAATAAAAATATCAACTATAGCGAATGTTCGGCTTGACTAAAAGCAACCTTTACAGTACTAATGATTGTTTCCAGATTTCGCTGCATAGTCCCATATCCGCCTAACTCGGAATACGAGTTAGAACTAAAAGTGGATGACATAGTGATAGTGTCGAAAAAGAGAGGCGACGGCTGGTACAAGGGTACCCTACAGCGAACAGGCCGGACCGGCCTATTTCCGGCCTCTTTCGTTCAAAGCTGCCCGCCAGAATGACAGAGGCCTACCCCTTCGAGGTTTGGGACTTTATTCTAGTACATAAATTGTGATGGGAACAGGTGTTAAAATATATGGCCCAATATTTATAGCTCTTTTGTTTACTCCGAAGACAAAAACGGCAGTTTGCAAATAACTTAGCAAAATTAATGTTGTGTATCTCTATACAGGCAACTGATATTTATGTTGTGTTTTTATACTTGAATTAGCTTGACAATTAACAAGTAATTCTCTTGAAAAAAAATTTTTTTTCGACCGAACGTTTAGGCCCTTTGTACACGGCACGGTTTATTTACGGTTCGGTGTATAAACCGCGCCGTAAAAAAAACGTGTCCGCCAACAAGCTTCCATAGTGATCCATTCAACACTGACGACCGTGCCTACACACGGCGAATAAACCGTAGTTTTTCACGGCAAGAAAAACGTGTTTACAAAGGGTTTACAAAATTTCAAACATCAACCATAAAGTGGTTGATGTTTGAAATTAGAAAATATTACAGTAAGGAAGGCTACTGTTTTTTCTTTCAAGCTAATTAATCTTCTCCATACCTGAAGGCCAATTCTCGTACTTAAAAAACGTTTAAATTTTTGACAAGTTTGACAGATTGCGAATTGAATGTGTCAAGTCGCAATCTGTCAAACTTGTCAAAAATGTTGGTAAATTGATTGTATTTTTGTCAGATTGCGAATGGGATGCGAATTAGAACGTTCTTAAAAATTACGGGAATTGCCCCTCAGGTCGTTTACTCAATCTTTGGTCACAAATTATATTTTTATCAACAATAACTTGTGCGTCAGTAATAACAATTCTCTACAAACTAAGGTTGTTATATGCTTATTCAAAACATGAAAATTAATAAAATGCTTTGGTCTTAGTATATTTTTTTTACAAATGAAATATCCCTTTCTTATTTGAGAAGATTTTTTATTTGATGAGCGAATAACAACCCTAATCAATGTTATAATAGGGAATACAGTTACGAATTACACAGAAACGTAGCATTGAACTGATTGGCGCTTTAGATGTCACAATATAATATTTATAAGTGTGAATGCTCACAGGACGGCAGTTTTTAAATATTACGCCATTTTAAATATTTTTTGAAACAATAGTGAAATGTTGAATTATGTATTTATTATACCTATTTCTAAATTATTGTTAGATCAAATATTTGTCTTTTAAAATTAACGATTGTACGTTTCAATACTATTCAATACGAACTGTTTTTACAATTTGGATTATTTTTTCATTTTACAATATACTTTTTCTCTAGTTCTAGTTTTCTTAAATATTTATAGTGACTGAACCTTACTGCCGACTTCTGTAAATATTCTTCCTTTTTTATTTGGAAAAAGTTATTTTCGAATCAAACAATGTGGGCCAAAAATAAGAGTCCATGATAAAATGAAGTATTTTTGTAGTATTAAAATTAAATCGATGATAATGGCCGCTCAGTGTGGCGTGTATATTTTGATCTTAATTTAGTTGTACCTTTAGCTGTTATTAGTAAATAGGTGTTTGACAATTAGAGACATTTCGAATCAAATATATATAGAGTACGAATGGCGTTCCCGTTAACCCGCAATAGTATAGCGTCCATACAATATGCATAAAAAAATATTACCTTTTTTTTTTTTTTTTTTGTAGTACTAAAATATTCACAAAAAATATTAATTTGATTCGTAAAAGAAACACTGTATACGCGCACTTGACTTTCCACGTCGAAAGACAACTGCGCGTGTACAGAAAACCTCTTCCTCGTCAAAGTAATTGTGAATGTCGTGTCGGCCTAATGCGGGCTGTCTCGCCAAGGCATTATCTCCAATCAGATGAAAGAGACAAAATGCTAATAAATGTATTTGAATCTAGCTTGATTGAGCCCAAGAGCATGTTGGATGAATTCTGAAAATCTTCAATTTTATCCCAGTTTTTAAATATCCATTTTTTTTTACTTGAAAACTGACCACACTAGTTCCGACCATAGGAGCTCTTATAAGCCCATTCAGTTGTGTCCACTTTTATTCCGCAGAAATTATTCTCTGTCAGTGACATTTGGTTTCTTCTGTCTCTAATTATGAAACACTATTAGCTTTAAATACACTCGCGTGCATGTAAACTGCATCGAATAGTTTTACTAAAATATTTCAATTAGCCATAATAATTTTGAACGAAATGTTAAAATATTAGATACCAGTATAATTGCAAACAAATAGACGATTTATTTTTAATATTTTTGAGCTTAAAATCTAACTTACCCTTAAATGAACTAAATAATATTATTTTATATTATTTTAACTATTATTTTACAATTAAAAGTTAGGATTCAATATACGCTTACTATTTTTTAACAACATTATATTATTTTTGTTTTAGGACACTGCCATATTATCGTTTTCTATACCTTCGATTTTCTTTAAATGATATTAGTTATAAGTACACACTATACATGACTTCAAGGAATAGGGTAGTTATATATTTTAGCTAAGAAAAATGGTTGATTAAACTGTTTTTATAGTGAATAGTAATTTATATAAAAAAAAATAACATAAAATTTGGGTTTTTAATAAATTTTGATGAAATTAAGACTGTATGATACCTTAGTTTTTAGAATGTAATGTTAATAGGTATCATCTGGTAATATTGTAAGTGTATTTAACCATTTTCGTATGGATTACTTGTTTTTCGTAATAAGTTTTAAGATAAATATTTGAAAGCGTTCGTTGTTGTACCCATTTTTGTGGTCTGATGTGTGTTAACTTATTAATATGAATTTTTCACTGAATTTATATTTGTTTGAGATTTTGATGATATTTGGTGATAGCAAAGAAAACGATATATTTATCCTCGCTACAAGTTTTACTTCAATTTACTCGTAGGTAGAGAAATTTTGGAGCCAGTAAATTATCTCTATCTGACTTTGTGTAGACCGAAAATTCACAAAATTAAAAAAAAAAAAACAAATTCAAAATAGTGTTTTATTAATTCTAGAAGCACACTTCCAAGTTAAAATATACATTGTAGTAATTTTTTTAACGTTAAATTGTAACTTGAAAACATCGGTCCACGTCAGAAATGGTGTATACAAAAATGGTCTTATTTTTATCTATGGAACAACAGCTCAAGAGCCCCCTGGGTCTAGTTTTAGTATTAGTTAATATAGGAACAATTGTACATTCGATGTCTTCTATCTATTTGTATAAAGAGAAGTGCATGAAACAGGTATTTAGCCCTTTAGTTTAGACAAACCAGTTTGTTTGATATTTGAGTGTTACTAGGAAAATCGCACTTTGATTAAGTAGCGAGTTTCTTCCTGGATTTAGATGACGACACTAGTGATGACTATGCGGAGCCTACCCTCACCTTATAATAATCTTACTTCAGTGAGGGAAAGAGATGGAGCTTTACGTCCTGTAGAGCTTTATCTCTTTCCCACACTGAAGTAATATTAAAATAATACCGCTATAACAGCTGGTAGGCCCTGATGTATTGTTTATTTTACAATATTTTTGTAAACCCCTAGCGTGGAATCTATTTTTAACAATTTTTCAGTTATAAAATACTTGAACATGAATGTGATAAACTAAAATAAAAATAGAATTATCTCCCGATTTTAAGCGTGATACCGCAGATGAATACAGATAGTTCCCTCCGCGAATTTAAATAAAAAGCGACTCTAGACGATTTGATAAAGTGCAATTCAGGTCGCACAGCTCTAATTACCTACAGTTATATTCACCTGGAAGTTGCCTCTCTTTCTATCGCGTAACTGTTATATCTTCTGACTACTTTACACTCACTGACTTGGCCTGTAAAGACTTGTAGCTTCATACCTAAAATGTGGAGTGAACCATCTGTTTTCATCTGTGTTGATACTCATTGCCGTTTACAAGAACCGGTGTCTAGTGTCGTATAAATCCTACTTTAGCGGGACTGTGTAAATACACTCTTCCTTAAAAATAGTGAACATTGAGTGTTCACGAAACTTTGTTGTGAACTGATTTTTTAACGTATTTATTTTATTTGATAACTTGTACTTTTAGATGATAAATTTGATAAGTACCTTTGTAACAACGAAGTTTGTTCAATGCTCTTCTCTGGAAGTGGGACACAAATGTTGTTTACCTAAACAAAAATTTTAAAAAAACTTTTCGAAAATATTTTAGGAAAATGTCAGTTACATTTTCAATGTATTGATAATTTAATGCAATATTTTGTAATTTTGTAACGTGACAATTGGTTTGTATAATGCCGACGTCTTTCCTTGATATTTCTGTAATATCAACCTCAGTGAGCTAAAGGTCCTTGTACCGAACATAATTTGCTAGACCAGTTGAATAATATGTTAACAGAACTGTAGACTTTTAAGCCGACATGCCCCTAAAAATATGCGATGTACCCACCAAGTGACTATTTGACAAAAGCGGAGCAAGTTTGTGTCCAATTTGTTTTGTAATGTGCGCTTCTATTGTAAATTTTAAGTGAATCATATCGAAGTTATAATTAGGTGATTTCGAAAAGAATTAAAATTTCTTCGTAACAAGTTTTGTTTTATTTATTCACACAAACATACACAATGTTTAAAAATTAATAAGACATACATGCACAATTTTAAATGCTTATTAAGGCTAATGCAGACTGGGGCGAACAGCGCCGCGCCGCAACGCAACGAATTGCAAAAATCGTCCTTCATCACTTTCGTTAATTAAATTAACGAAAGTTAACAACAGGCGTGACGCACCGCCCTTTTTTGTATGAAAATCGTTGCGCTGCGGCCCGTTGCGACTGTAATGACTCGTTTTAATTAGTCGATAACTCGTTCGATATACAGCATGCGGGGACTCGCCACATGCGGGCTAATGAGTAATGAAAGTCGTAAGTCGTAAACGCGGTCAGTACACTGTATGCGGGGAATCTCTGTAGCGGGCGTAGCGACCAATGAAATTCATCGGTCGGTAAAAACCTTGCAGAAACTCACAGCCAATGAAAATGAGCCTTCAAAACAACTGCCAAACGGGCGGTGCAGCTTCTCCGTATATCGCAATCGTTCCCTATCGACTAATGCAAACTGTTCCCAGAATACGGACCATATGGCATTTACAGATATCTCCCGCACCCCGCATACGAGCCCAATCGACCAATGAAACTGAGCCTTAATGTGATTTATTTATTATTGCATAATGTACACTCAGTTACAGGCTAGGCTAAAACTTGTGAGTACATGACCCTGTTAGGGCGCAGCAAGTATTATTACATTTAACTTAAATGCGCTTTAATGTCTTTAATACTTATGTGCGTTTGGCTTTACTTAAAACACAAGACGAACACGGGCTGTAGGACTGTCTACAGTCTAAGGGTGAAATCACATTTTACACGCACAGTTTAGCATTTATAGACCATTCTGTTTTTAGAGCTATGAGGAACAGGGTGAAGAAGTTGGAAGGTGAGAAGTTTCTCCGACATGAGACGCACGAAAATGTTGCCGTGCGTGTAAGTGTTATAAGCTTATTAAAATTGTAAACAAGTCCGGTAGAAAAACATAAAAATCTTACAAACTAAAGTTCATCCTTCACCAACTTCATGATCTCATCTTCTGCATCGCCCCATTGGTCGGTATTCGTCGTGATCTGCCCTATCGCATCCATACGCCGCTCCATCATCACCTGATCTAAAATATGCTCCATTTTGATATGCATACAATCGTTGAAAACTGACGCGAACTCACAAACTTCAAAGATACCGTCGATTGCTTTCGTACATTCCCCTATGGCGGTCTTCAAACGAGCCATCACCTCACTATCGTCGCCGTAGACAGCTCTGTTAGCATCCAACAAATCATCCTTACTAATCTTATTATTCTTTATTATTGCGTTACGTTTCAGTATGCAGGCAACGAAACATTTTCCTTGCATATTAGCCTGCGGGATTCGTTTCAAAAAGTTTTCGACGTCCACCATTGATGCTTTTACTTGGCGCGCGCATTCTGTTAAGTTCTTTCTAAATGGTTCCACGTCCTCAGTCATTTTATTGTATCTCTGCATCTGCTCTTCTTTTGAAAGTGGCTCGAAGGAGATCGTTAGGTAGAACGCGAAGGCGAATAATAAAAAAAGGACGCTTGTAATGAGATTTTGCATTTTTGCGGGCGCCTGCTCTCGCGTGCGTTTCGTTTTAGTCTTCATTTTAAAGTAACTGGCTGGTTTTTAATTGGTCGTTAGCGCCAGTCAGGTAATTGTGTTATACGGACCTAACTGTAGATACTGACTGTTTGTAAGTTGAATAAAATAATACGCAGCAAAACAACAGCTCAATGTTATTATGCTTATGTTATTTACCAATAGGTAGGTACTGTACAATGGGACCTAGACCTCTAAGGCGATTGTCAGCACACGGCTTAAAAGCAAGTTATATGAGCCCCAGTACTGTGACAGTATAGTAAGTCAGTTCTGCGCTGACTTCTAACTCAGCTCGTGTAGATGTCGTAGGATGATTTGATAATTTGAATTTTCGCGGAAACCCTAGGGATGCTGCGAAAAGACGGATAATTAGAAAATGGTGAAAACATTTCTGCTAGCTTCTTGGTTGAAATGGGTTAGGTTAGGTTCCCCCGCCTGAATTACTGCGGATCTCATCTATTATGAACCAACCGACTGGGTCAGAAATTCCGAGTCGCTGGGTCCAGTCACTGCCATCGTATTAAGCAGGCATAATAACAGCATGTTTTACATAAGCAAAAGATGTAGGTATTGCATCTACTTTATTTACACAATCTCTTAGCTGCCTTTTACGACACCCCTAGCGTACCTGACTTCCCTTCTCTTCATCTTCTCAACACTTTTCAACAGACTGGATATCAAGAGATACTGAAATAGAAAGTGTTAACGGGGGGCGACTGCAACCTGACCTCCACAAAACATTTGAACATCATCATTCTAGTACTTACCCATAAGCTACCTACGAATATTCACAGGTTAGACCAGTCGAAGGCTTCAGAAACACCGACAGATATATCAGCATTACTGAAAGGACCTAGGTTGAACGTGCTTTGGTCCGAATTGGAGGGGTATTGGTGCAGTAGGTATGGATACCCATCTGGAAACTGACCGCGGCAAGCACCACTTCGTAAATGCGTCGATTTCATTACGAACCTCTATTCAATTCTACCTATATTCTATCTCTTCCTTTACCGACATTTCGTACTTAATTTGTAGGTACTTATTATTCAAAGTACTTACCTAAAACCGGGTGGCGAAACTAGATTAAAAGTAAGAATGACGTGTTCAGAGCTTTATTGCATAATTTTTTAAAGGCAGTTAGTAAATCTGATATGGATTGTAATCCACACGTATTCGCGATAACTTAGGAAGGTAGGTATAGCTAGTTATTATTAATAGTGTAGTGTAACTAACAAAGAAATAATTATTATTTCTTAATTGTTAGTTACACTATTACGTTATGAGATATGACTTTCCGACTGAATGAGGCTGGGCTATTTCTAGCAATTTGGATTAGGACCTACCTAATTTAAACCTCTCCAACAAAGCTACTTTAACATTGCGCAACAGATAAGATTCGAAATTAAATTTATTTGCAAGAATTGTAGTAGGTACATTACAGATGGTCGGGTTCTTTTTTTATTTTTTTTATCGTCTATATAGGTACCTACTGTTGACATTAGAATATTTATGGCCGCCAGTAACAGTCACAATACCCCCCGTACTTGTCTTTGTCTTTGTACTAGTTGATACTATATTATAATGTTTGTGAAATTGTTATGCTCCTACATCATTTCTAGATACATACCTAAGTAAGTAGGTACTTACCTATTTTTCCGTAGATGATTAATTTCATAATGTAGCTACCCGAATCAAATACCTACGATCACAAGAGCTTCAGGGAATTTGTGGCAGATGCCAATCCTATTAGCATTTAGATGGGTTCCATACAAATTGGTGATTCCTAGTCGTTCTGCCAAGTTGCGAAAACCGAGTAGTAATAGGGTAAGTGACCTATTCTTGCCGTTTTTAGCAATAAAGTCTGACTTCATATTCTACCCTGAACTCCTGTAATGAAAAATTGATAGGTACGTATTTATTGCTGTAATCATGCCATGGTGTTATGTTTTCGCCATTTTAGCCTAAAGTTCGTTTTTTAATCCCAGATAGTAATTTGAGATTTCAAATCTTTGTTGTTTGTTGACATTGCACCTGTCAAATGAATATCTGAGATTGAAAAACGAACGTTACGTTTGACGTGTACCTACACGTTACAATAAACTTTTCCATGGTTTAACCCTAATGACTGACGAAAAGGCGAGAGTGCAGTGTATTGTTACTTTCTACTACACGTACCTACTCGCCATTAGTAGTTGGGTAAAGCTGAAAGTATCAAAATCTTATGAAATAATGACGAATAGTTAGGTAGGTAGGTACATTCTATACGCTATTCTAGCTTTCAGTAATTTGACTCCACGCCAAAAGTAGGCAATCGGGCTTGCAAATATTTGTATGGGCACTGTACCAACGTACATATAGTGTGACAAGTCTACCTATACTGTAGGTAGGGATAACGTTACGAGTTACGACAAACTTGGGCTTTATTTACATTGCTGCGGACGCGAATTTTTGTACATATAGGGCCAGGGCTCGGATAACGGTCATATTTTTCAAAACGGTTTCGTCTTAAAAACCTAAGGAACGATTTGTTTTGGTTACGTTCGAACGGAACGTTACTAAAACGTTTTTAAAGAAGAACATTTAAATCGTTCGCGGTTAATAAAACGTTTTTAACCATTTTAAGATTGATCGATAGGAAAATCGCAACTCTACTAATCAATACGTAAGCGGCAAGCGCATTGGAATCAATGATGTTATGAAATGAAGATAAGGTACAATTTAACTAAACAAGTTCATGTTTGTCGGTGCACGCACCTTGTGCGGAGTTGCGTCGGAATAAACCGGTTTTTGTTCAACAAAATATTGTACAAAAAAGAACAAGAACTGTTAGAAACGTTTTATAAACGTTAATTTAAATAACGTTTGCGAGCCTTGGCACAAACTAGCGCATTGTCGGGAATTCCCGCGTATTGCCGTAGTAACAAGCTCGTATGTAGCTTGTACGTTAGACAAATGACATAAAGTAATTTTGCTATGTACCTACAATATCTTTACAAAAACTCGCTTCAACTCCGTTCCGCGGCAATGTAAATTGGGCCTTGTAAATCGCATTTACAATAACTAAGCCAATACATTATGACTCATACCTGTCTGCGCTCACATTAAAAGCAACATTTTTAAGTAGGCGGACACGAAAAAACGCGTTTTGTAGGGCCTGTCACCGGCATTAGGTTTGAAATCTTGTTAAAATATACAACTGATTTTATTTTCACAGTTTATAATGCCGAATTCGCTAAGAAAAATTTAAATGAGTCTTCCACGATCCCGGCTTCCTATATGCAACTTGAGTGAACCGTGCAGGAGGGCCCGGCAATGAACCTGTTTGTATACCTACCTACCTAAAACAGTAAGGTTTGGAGTAAGTAAGTGCGCGACCCACATGTCGCCCACACGTTAATTACATTGAGACATTACATAGGTAGGTACTACCTAAAACTAGCACTTCTGAGAACAGAAAAATAACATCGTTTTCTCTTGTTGACCAATTCGCAAAAAAAGTTGTATCTGGCTTGATCAAGTCTGACACGAGTCGCACACCGCGCACTTTGCAGTTAGTTTAGTTTAGCTCTTCAAAATAACTGACTTTCTTTAAGAAGGATTATATAGTTGGAATTGTACTGACCCAGACGTAACGGTTGAAACACCCCCGGCTAAATGGCCCGACGACCTTAAACATAAAATGGCGTCTGGGAGAGACGGGATGCGGAAGGCAGAGGAGAAGGGTGTTGTGCTGCAACCTGGGAGAAGTCTAGGTCCCGCAGTGGTATAAGATCTATTATGCTTAGATACCCCCTTATTTACCTACTTTTAAACGTTGTTTAAAGTTAAGACAATAAAAATATGCAATCCACGTGGACGAAGTCGCGGGCGAAAAACAATTTATAAAAGGATGTAGTTATCCTTTTTATGGTTGTATCGAATCTACCGCCCGCATCGAATTAAATGACGTGTATGCACGCAACAAGTTGTACAGGCTACGATGTACAGGTATTTTATACGCGAAAAAATTCTGTTTAAATCTGGGAAACTTTGAGATTTTTCTGTGCAGGTACCAAGCGCGGATCCACCGTTGTGGGCACGGTGACCATGCCCACAGCCCTAATTGAGGTCGATAGGCTGATCTACAGAGAAAACCCACACACACATTGTGTGCGAGTATACTCGTATAATCTTACCAAAGGAGCTGGACCAAAAGTGGTATTTGGACTTATAACAATGTATGGTTTTGATATTTAATTAATCGATCGTGAGCTACTCATAAACCTTCGTGCAGACCAGCGCGACGCGACTCGGACAATACAATTTCTAAGAAAACTTGACGGTATAACAATAACCGGTGTCGCGTCGCGCTGGTCTGCACGAAGCTTAATCCAACGTGACCACAATCTTGCTCCTGGCAGGTATCTACCTACCATGTAAATAGGTTACCTACAATGTGAAAAAATAACAATTTGTTTCGCGTGTAGCGGTCGGTAATTGTGGTCGCAAGTTCAACCAACTGCTAAGCTTAGGGCCCTGGTCGAGGTCGTAGGTTCGAACCCAAACAGGCGCCTTACTTTGAGTACCTGAATTATTTCATCACCACTGCTCTCAAAACGGTGAAGGAAAACATCCTGAATTGCATATCCTAGAACCAAAAATTCGAAGACATGTGACATCTACCAACCCGCACTGGGCTCGCGTGGTGGATTACAGCCCACTCCCTCTGGGAACATTATAAGCTCATTATGCTAAGTATCTATGATTATGTTATAAGTAATAAATCTGGCTAAATTGTGGGTGTTATATATACATTCAGTTCTACTACCTAACCAGTGGGAATACAGATAATGCCAAAGCTTAGTTCCAGTCCATAACTTAGGTACCTATATATTTTTTCAGCATTAGCAATAGCATTGTTCCGGCTCGACGGTATACGGGAACCGGCGCCGTATAAGTAACGGCTAAACTGCAGTTAATTATAAAATTCCTTTATGTGTTGCAAAAACGCCATACGAGTTCTAAAGAACATAATGAAGTGTAATAAAGCGTGCTTCATAAAAACCAGGACGTTCCGCATGACGCCCGCGTGCGCTTTGGAATTTTAAAACAAAATTACAATATAAAACATTGACTTCAGCGCCATCTAGCGGGAAAATAGCCTAGAACAGATCGTATGATCCGCCTTAAGTGTTTCGCGGTATTAACGTTATTGTATTAAGTACCGGTTAACTGCCCTAACTTCGCCTGGCATCCTATGTTTGCCTATAAGGAAAAAGATGTAATATCTTTTTCATTTTACGTGTATAGCAATCCAAACTTAAAGCTCTCTATGAAAACTCAGTTTCGATTTCCATACAAGTAAAATATAAAAGATATTACATATTTTTCACTATAGGCAAACATAGGACGCCAGGCGAAGTTAGGGCAGTTGACGATATTACAGTTTACGAACTACCGGAGTTTGGCTGAAATAATCGATGAGCATAAGCATAATGATCATAATCAGCCCAGATATAATGTTCCCACTGCAGGGACACAGGCCTTCTTTTGTAAGGAGTGGGACATAATCCACCACGCAGCCCCATAGTGCGGTTTGGTTGATCTCACATGCAGGGCTTGAAATACCGGTATTTTTGGGAACCGGTACCATAGGCCATGGTGTGATATCGGTACCAGAGGCCCTAGTGTGAGTTTCTTTTAACCATCTCGATTTTACGCATCGACCGCGTTTTGGTTGATGTCATATGCAGGGCTTGAAATACCGGTATTTTTGGGAACCGGTACCATAGGCCATGGTGTGATACCGGTACCAGAGGCTCTAGTGTGACCGCGTTCGGTGCTCTGATTGGCTCTTCACCTGTGAAGGGCCAATCAGAGCGCCGAACGCGGTCGATGCGTAAAGCTTCGTGCAGATCAGCGCGACGCAACAGCGCGACGCAACACCGGTTATTGTTATACCGTCAAGTTTTCTTAGAAATTGTATTGTTCGAGTCGCGGCGCGGCGTCGCGTCGCGCTGGTCTGTACGAGCTTTAAAATCGAAATGGTTAAAAGAAACTTACACTAGGCCCTCAGACGCCTACCTGTTGGCATTTATTTAAATATTTCCGTAAGTTACAGTCATAAATCAGACCGCCAACAAACTTAACTTTGTAGTTGAAAAACATGTTCTCCCAAACGGAATGTATGGGAGAACATGTTTTTCTAACTGTAAATTTAAGTTGGTCGATTATTACTCGTTATCCTGTAAAGCCTACTTAGCTGTGATAGTTTTCCATTTAACTTCGTTATATACATATACTACTGCTGTGATTTTTTTCACAAATCGAAGTATAAGCTGGCAGGGGGGGGTCACATGACTCCAACAAAAATTAGCACTTTAAAGCTTAATATTTCGCAAACGGATCCCTGAATTGAAAAATGGTTTTCACACACCCACAATATTTTTAAACGACCTTTCTAACAACACCCCATACCATGGGATAGACTTGTTATATTATACCTTGGATTTTTTGTTGTATTAGACCTTGTTTACTACGGAACCGTACAAAGGATGATAAGGATAGGCTAATAGGCATTATAAAAATAAATCCGAGGTTACTTGTACAAATATGATATTTGTGGTACGCGCCTGGAACCGGTACCCAAGTACCTATCGAAATACCCAGAACCGATACAGCACCTGTACTTTTGGTACCGGTTCCAAGCCCTGGTAACTTTATTAAAATTGCAAGATTCACACTGATCATTTCAATGTGGATGTTGTGACTTTTCGAAACCAACATCACTAAAGCTATCCATCTGTGAATAGTTAGCAAGTCTTTCTGGTAGTACCTAAGTACTTATAGTTATCTTCCTACCTCCTAGTTTATAGGAGCGGATCCAACCCTCCAAAAATGTTATAGTCGCGTTAGGAGTCGCTCACCAGGAGTCCATACACCACTTTTGCCCAGTCTCCTTTGGTAAGGTTATAATTAAGCTCGCACACAACGTGTGTGAACATCAGCCTATCGACCTCAATTATGGTTGTGGGCATGCCCACCGTGCCCACAATCGGTGGATCCGCGCTTGCTAATTTACCAGACTACAAATAAGGTTAAGCCAAGCTTTTTCTGTTTTTTGCTCCTACCAGATAGCTAGTAGGTAGGTGTCCGATCTAGAGAAATCGATGAACGTCAATAAATTTAAATGAATTAGGGGTTTGTCCCTCGCCGGTCATGGTTTTTAGTTTTATTGCTAAATGAATGTGTTGCTTTAGACTTTACAGAGCACAGACTAATGTTGGTACCTACCTACATAAATTAAATACGGCTACCTCTACCTAATAAAAAACAGTTTAAAGATCTCATAGTTATCTTAAGTTTAATAACAATGGTAATGGATCATCAATTGCACGGGCGCTTCACAAAGTCAAAAGCTTTTACAACTATGTATATGAAAATAAAAAATAAAAATCTTGAATTTTGTAATAGGGACGAATTCCGGAGCCGACCGCAGGCGGCATCTGCAGGCGACATGTCGCCGCGACACGACTTTAATGAAAAGTGTCCAAACAAATTGATGGTGAGAAACAAAAAAAAGAACAATTTCATAGTAAATGGTTTTATTTAATAAAATTAAAGTTCCGGAGACTATTAGAGATAAATTTTTCCTAGTAGCCTTTAAATGCCCGAGATGACGTTAAATTAAAGGCTACCGCGGAGAGGCGCGACGCGAATCTGGTGGAACAATTTCTATGAACACTTCATAGAAATTTTTCTATCGGTGTCGCGTCGCGACAGTCTGCGGAACCCTTCACGTGTTTGTCAAATTATTATTTATTTCATCGTCTATGTTTCTAAAACTCCAAGTTTGCATGATTTGTAACGAACTTTTATTTAATACAATACTTCACGCCCGGTTTCTGGAACGAAAATCGACACAAAAGTTGTCAAGTGGGTGTCAGTTGTCAACTGCTGAGATTCAATCAATCAGTATGCCTAGCCTTTTCCCAACTATTTTGGGGTCGTATTTTGCCAGCTGCCGAGATCGGTTGACCGAATTATCGACAACCAATTAGATCACTTGACATGCGTTTAATTTTGACACGACGACGTTGATTTTCGTTCCATAAACCGGGTGTTAGTTAAGTTCTCAAAATACTTACTTTACTAACAAGGTTATTTTCATATCAGTCATTAAATACCTACTAAATATTTAATTTGGCAATACAATACTGGTAGGTTTCCCGTGTCTAATAAACGACCAAATCAAATGAAAAAATAATAACAAAATAATCCAATAATACAGGGTGACAGGGATATCGACGCGATATTGAATCCATGGTAACAGGTACCATGGATTTAGTTCTTACATGATTCTGGCTGGAGGTTGAAATTTTCCGTCGGTTATAAAAAATAAAATTTGAAAAAAGTACTGCTGTTGCCTATGAAAATGCAATACCTACGCGGTCATAACGTATGGAAAAGCTTCTTTTGTTTTCGTCGGTTATAAAAAAAAAACAACGCATGGGGTTCCAGAATCATGAATACTGAATCCATGGTAACAGGTTGTGCATCGATATCCCCTGCCACCCTGTTTACAATATGTTTTGTACCTACAGTCAGGGAAATTAATTGTTTAACAGATTGACACCTACTACACCTATTTAAAGAAAGAAGAAAATACGTTTATTTGCGGTACACATGACGCAAAGATAGATCATAACACAAAAATAAACAATTTGGGGGAAAATATGCGTCACATCCACGCAAAACGGCCATCGCTCAGCTTAATGCTGCGACCCTATGCGATACAGGGCCCCAACGCTGGTTTTCAGCGACAGCCGCGCCATATTATACAACACACACAGCGCGGTATTTGCCATGTTATAGCCAAGGAACGATCACGATTCCAGTAAGTAGACATAAGGAGGAATAAAATTGTTACTTATCTGTTATTGAAGTTATTTTTAGATAGTCACTTTCATAAGCAATTATTTTTCCTGACGTCTTATGTACACACGGCTACATATCAAGCTTTAGATTGCCAGTGTAAGCTGATATCGCAGTGTATAGGATTTGCGTACAGTGGGAGGTCAGCTTATACCTACTGGAAATGTACAGCTTGTTATGTAGGCGTGTGTCATTAAAAAAATGTATCATTAACTCTCAAAACGGCTCAAACGATCCGTTATGAAAATAGTCTAAAGTGGCAAACCACTTTGGACTGTTTCCATTTCACACTTAATGTAGGTAGTGTATTTTTTTTATAGTACTAGACATATTGTTGTCGTTTACTCCATTAAAATGATAACATAGACACATAACAACTCACACAGTTGCTAAATATGTATTTTTTTTTCTGGAATTTGTGTGATAAATAGTTAGTCACAAATTGTCGCCTTCGCACATGCTACATTATCGATTACATAATCTATTATTGGTACCTTTATACAACAGCTATATTCTACCATTATCTACATATTAGGTAATTGTATATAGGTAGGTATATAATTTACAAATAGAGACATAATCAGTTCAACAACCTCCAATATTGGTTACACATAAGCTCATTTAATATAATTTCAAGATGTTCAGAATGCCTAGTGCGAGTTTTGATACTTCGCCATTTACATCAATTTGTATGGAATTCACCATAGTTTTGTCACCAGGCAGAGCTTAAGCAGCATCAGTTTACATAATATGTATACTGATGCTGCTTAAGCTCTGCAGTCGCGTCGCGCCTGTCTGAGGGAGCGTATATTATATGCTCCTGCAGACAGGCGCGACGCGACTCTGGGGGAACAAGCTCTATATAAACTTCTCAGAAATTGCTCTAACGTCGCGTCGCGTCGTCGCGTCGAGCCTTGAATTGACGATTGAATAGTTATAAAAACTCGCACTCAGGCCACAACTTAGTTGTTGTTATCCATCTTTCTTACTTTCGAGACACGGTAGGTAACTGAACATATTACCTACGTAGTTTTCGTTTCTAAATTCAACTCATGATTGATGTCTTCAAAATAAAAAGGAAGGCGACCTAACACCTTTGAGCACGAAACTCAACTACGAGTAACATCTTTGAGCGCGCAAGTCAACAAGACAGCTATGGTTTCCTAAGATTGCAGTGGCCGCCACATAACGTCCGCAATGTAAATTGTCGTCGAATGACGCGACTGAAACGTTATTTATGAAAGTAATAGTTGGTGTGTTTTCGAAGGGGAGACAGCAGCCTTGAAAAGCTGGTAATTTTATGTGATACTGAAGGAAAGAGAGCACGGGGCCGGTCGCCAACACGATGGTCCGACCAAGTAAAAGAATCTACGTCCTCAAGGAAATTTCAGCAGGTTGTGATGGCAACTTCGGAACGGAGTCGATGAAGGCAGATTGTCAGCTTAAAGAGGTCCAGTGATTACGATCGTCAGTAATGAGGGACCGATTGAAGAAAAGTTATCCTAGAGAGCGGTTTTTGTCAAACCCCGGTGCCATCATTTTTATGACAGCTGCCACTGCGAACGTTGTGTGGAGGCCACCGCTCTTCTAGGAAACCGTAACGTTACAGTAACACAGCTGACTATTTCGCTAAAATATGAAACAATGTGATTGTGACCTTAATTGAACATTAATAAGTTGAACAAACCCATTACAATTCAGCTATAACATTAGCCAATGATATACCAAGCAGTTATATATGCATAGTTGCTTACTGATGATATTGTTATATGTAAAAAATGCCTATGTTATGTCCTACATGATTAAGGCCTATATTCTAGAATTATAGGTTATCACACTCAGTCGTGATTCTCAACGACAAAATCAAAATTAGAACATCTCTCAAGAAAGAAGAAAGTGCATCTTTATTCAGGTATCTATATATAGTAGGAAGTATATTTACCTATGTAAGTAAATAAAAACCTACGCAAGTAGGCAACGTGACTGAACAAAAAATTGGTATTGACAATTCGGTTGTGCTTCGGTCGGAGAGTTCTTGAGAAAGTTAAATTGCTTTGCAATGACTATTAAGATAAGTGTGGGAGTGACGGCCCAACTTCCGTCCCGACAACGGAAGATATAAGTAAACAAGCTTCCATTGCAAAGGAAGCGGTTTACGGTAAAAATAATATTATCTAAGTACTCAAATGGTGTGAATAAAAAGCGAAGATCTCCAAACATTCAAGCGTAGATCAATTTGACCGTTTTATTAATATTTCTGGACACTCATTAAAAATATGCTTCTATTTGAAAATACCGATCAGCCTGTCGACATACGGCAGGCGAAACAATGCACAATATAATGATTGATGTTATGATTTTGACATTATTATTATTGATGATGATTTTGACATCCTTATTAATAATGATTTTGACATTATGGTTGTGATTTTGACATTATTATTGATGGTTTTGACATTGCTAGTAATTATGACCAAAATTTGCCGAATATTTTTATGTACTAACTCTAGTGTTTAAGATGTGTATGTAACTAACTAACAAATTGGATTGTATGATCTGTAAATAATTATATTTGATTTTTTTGATAATAATTATGGCATACCTACACATTAATGCCGACTACGTTCAATGAGACCCTGTTCAAGTTGCTATCTAAGCTGGGTGACGAAGTAGGTGATGTACCTAGACTGGGATTCTGGGAAGAGCATAATGATAAGCAACTTGGTAAGCATGTTTTACAAAGCACCATTGTAATTCCAGCACCAGAGTTGCTTGGAGGCAAAGACTAAGTACAGATATAATTTCTTCGTAAAAACATAAACACCTATACAGTACAAATTGGAGTTTGTAAGGTAAGGTGTTAAGTTCTACGTAATGGGCTACATGTTTTGCCATCGATGATGGCGTACAAAGCAAAAATTGGATAGACCTATCGATCACTAATATTAGTGATCGATGGATAGATAGTACTAATTATACACGGTTAGGTACTAATACACAATATTGACATTTAGCTCGTCGTCCACATCAGAGCAACCCCAGTCTTTCTACACGATTTGCTACTGTTTAGAAAGTAATGTACCTATTAGGCATATAAACAAAACCACAAATAACATTGGATTGCGGTTTAAAAAAGAAACTGATACAGATTTCAAGTCCATCAACTTGTATTTGACCCTGTTTGACTACCTACTACTTAAATAATTAAGTATATATTTGATCGTATATTTGATCGTATCTGATCTGCATAAGATTTAGTAAACTTCCGTAATTTTCGTCAGTCACAAACACGACTAAGCCAATGCACAACTTAAAAAACTTAGGAAAAACTTTAACTTAAATGTTTGCCAAAACCCTGAAACTATGTAAAATTATTTTGGAGATTTTCCGTCTTAATACAGCAGATCAGATTCATCAGATGCACCTTGCACGTTTGTTTTACTTGCGATACCAAAACTAAAACAAACGTGCAAGGTGAACAACCTCGCAAAATATTCTTTCCTTATCCAACGTAACTGTTCTAACACAATCGCATTTCTCATTTGCAAAGCAAAATACCGCGGCTTCTAAGACCCAGACAATAACATGGTGTAACCTAGATGAGTCACGACGAACACTGTAGGTAGCACTTGTTTTTATTAAGCTCCGCAGCCGAGACACTTTCGAGCGTTTGCAAAAAACTCGACTTTCACTTTCGCATCCCATTGCAAAACAAACATAACCTCGTTTTGACATGGCGCGTCAAAATTAGGAAGATAACCCAGACCATTTAGCGGCTAGATAATCTTATATTTGTTTAGCTCTCCTCAGTCTCTTCCAGAACCGGGAGACTGGTGTGCATGCAGTGCGGCGAAGATCTCGACGTGAACGCAGACATCCAAGATTCAACTTCGCGCTCGGAGCACACAAACTTCGCAGAGATTGTGGTGTCGTAGCCCTTCTGCCGCACAATGAAGCCGCTGTTTGATACGGCTGGTTCGACAACTGTGTTCCTCAAGTTCACCACGCCAATGGGCTTCGTAACCCTTTTCCTGGGATAGATCACCGCGAAATGCTCCAAAGAGGTCTTGTACACAACGACTCTCACGTCCTGCCGCATCCCGCCGGGTCCCAAAAGCACCAAGAAACCAGATTTTACTTCATTTTCAATACTTTTTTTACCGAAACTTTTGCCGAAATTTTCACCATGACATGTGCTCGACATTATGTCTGCAGGCATTTTACTGTTTAGATAACAATACGTTACTCACATAACAATGTGCACTAAGTGCAATGTTATTGTTGGCGGGCGAACCGATTGCGCGGAAACCGTCCTCCCTTACCGCACACACAATAATACTGAAGAGTCATTTTCCAAGCGGGGTCTATTTATAACCTCTGAGGCCCGAAGTAGTTCGGGGGATTTCGGTGGTGATCGTTACTTTGCATTCACTTTGGAGGCAGTGGAGGCTCGACAGACAGTTGTAAACCGACTAAACTTGGTAGGCTGTCTGGTCCAAATGAGGTTCTATTTCGACAGATGTTTTTGGTATGGTCGGGTTATTGGAGAGGTCGAATGTTATCGGTCTCGGACGAGATGTGAACGTGAACCTTTATGACTGCATTGTTCTATGCATTTATGCATAAGTACATTTCAATTCATTTCGCATTGGATATTTGTTATTTTAACGAAAGCAAGTATTTTTCTGGACTGTATGCTTTGTACGTATTATAATGAAATACTTACCTGATGCAGAACTATCCAGTTTTGACGGTTTTATTGTGATCATTGAAATCGTATAAATACATCTATGATTGAAATGCTCATACTGAAACAGAGCGGTATATTTTATTGTATTATATTTTAGTTACGTTTACCTGTGCAAAATTTGACAATGACCCTTATATTAAATTAAGTTTTGGCATTTTATTAATTGGCAGAGTTCTAAACTTCAAATGAAGAACTTTTGCTCTCTGAAGGTCCCTTGGAAGCCATACTAGCTTGTGTAACTTTTACTAAGGGACCAGTCTGAAATTTTCGCAATTTCAGGGTTGGTCCCATTATCCCAAAGTAAACGTAGTTTCCAGGTCGGACAAGTGTTATTTGGTTTTTCGGAGTTTTTAAGAGGGTAAAGAAGCGCATCTCTAAAAAATGGGGTAGGGTTTTTTTTTGAGATACGTTTGCACCCGCGCCCAATGTGACAAACCGGTAAAATGCCCCATTGAAAAAAAATTAAGGGGTTATTTTTCTCAAAATTTCCACGTAAGTATAGGTAAGTGTTGATTAAACCCTGCTGGTTTGTTTTTATCCCATTCTACATTCCTTCTTTTCCTCTTCTTGAATATTTTATGTAGAATAGCTTTCGACTTACTGGCACGTCGATCCAATAAACATTCGACAGATAGGACTATCGTTGCAATGGCTTTTCGGCGAAACGGACGCTCGATCTAATGACTATTCGAAATTGTGATAAATCGATGCTATGGAATTTCGGTAATTCGGACATTCGATCTGATGACTTCGGGGAATTAGCCATCGGGCATATGACATTCGAAATCAGGCAGTAATCCCGAAAATAATGATAATGATGATTGCAAAAAAAAAAAACGCCAATTCGTCCAGTGAAATATTTCATGACGAAGTTTTGAAAACCTTAAACATCCTAAATGTTTGCCCTCTAATAAATATCAGGAAAATACGTTAAACGCAAGATGTCACAGCGATAATTATTTAACCAGTTTGAACGAACTATTTGTGAGCGTTCCACCTTGAGAACAACGCGAGCCTAAGGCTAAGGGCAGGCGACCTTGCACAACTCACTGTCTAGTGGACTAACTTTATACACAAAGAGCCTTTTTCCCCCCACAAATACATATGTTATATGTGAAAGTTTGGATGTTGGTGAGTTTGGATGTATGATAGTCAATCACGCTTTTCTAGCTGACATTTGGGCACATAGTATCAACTTGAGTACCCGGTTTATCAGATGGGATACATTTTTGTACGATACCGCCCGGATGGGGTACATGTAAGGGATACGTAATTTTCGTTTTTACGAAATAGATGCGATAAATGCAAAATTTTGTGCGAAATGCTTTTCTATACTTTGCCGCGATGAAGAAAAACATTTTTGGAGAGCTTCTCCAAAATACCAGTCTTAAATGAGATACCACAGGATGAACTCTTCCATGGAAATGATGCTCATTTCGAAAGGCAGCTACTAAATGTAGTTCAGCAAGAAACTCCCGTCGACGTCATACAGATTTTAGTAGCAACAAAATGTAGCTACCCTAGTTTTGCAAATGCAGCTACATATACAAAGCCTCCACAGCCCAGTCAATAGTGTAGACGCCGAAAGATATTTTTTAAATTAATTTATTTAATTAAGGTTCACCAACAGTTGTTACAGATAATAAACAGATAGGAACATATAAGTAACAGTGTCTTAAATCTAACTGCACAATCAATTACAGACAAACACCGCATGCAAAATGCTCTTTGTGACTATAACTTTAATTTTAAATTTTAATTTTAAAGACTTAAGAGGGCGCCTAAAGGTCCACTAGCGCCACTCTTTAAAAAAAATATTATCTCGTGACTGAGAAGGAATTATGAATGACGGCTAGACAGGACCCTCGGTAAGTGTGTCTAGAATTTTCTAATACCTTTTATAAAGTTTCATATTGAGACACGAAGCAACAAAATACGATCTAAAGAAAAGCGGCCACATTCCTCTAGATCGTATTTTGTTGCTCCGTGTCTCAATATGAAACTTTATAAAAGGTATTAGAAAATTCTAGACACACTTACCGAGGGTCCTGTCTAGCCGTTATTCATAATTCCTTCTCAGTCACGAGATAATATTTTTTTTAAAGAGTGGCGCTAGTGGACCTTTAGGCGCCCTCTTAATGTACTTAAATTCTAGATAGTAATATTAAAAACTAAAACTAATTACGTCTGGCAAACGTCGATACTGAGTCTGCGTGGACGTCAACCAGGTCACTGCGTTCGTTTATAAGTTTACACATGCGAGGTATAGGCGAATTAGCACCAAAATTTAGTATCTAAATAATATTTTCGTAAATGACAGAAATGTTAGCTTTTAACATTTTTGTTTAATAGTTAGTTCTTGTAATGATTATGCAAATATCTACGTGATTTTAAATTTTGAGGTTTTTTTTTGACGAATAAAAGCGAGATGTTGCATTTTGAGTTTATATTTATGCGAAATTTCGATTTTATAATAAGAATTAGAATAAGAGAGAAACCGCGGGCATGGCTAGTAGAGAAAAAAAGGTAAAGTTCATACGTCACAATCAATGACATTCAATGTGAATTTTTGCTTGGAAATAAAAAGTTGTTTACTGTTCACAAAATAGTAGGTACAACCTAATGTATGAAACTAGTCGAGTCTAGCTACAGAAGATATCCAAGGCAAAAGGGAGGCGCCTGGCGTCCTATTTCGTCACAGTATTTAATTACATGTCAATAGTGTTTAGCTCTCTTCATTTAACCCCCGTAAATGAGATTTTACCCGACTACGGCAAAGCCAAAGAAGGGTCGTGATTTTAACAGGCTATGTATGTATGTTCATCTGTTCCCTCATAACTCCTAAACTACTCGTTGTATTTAGACAAACGAGGTATCGTTATCTAATGAAAAATCTTGAGGGGTAGTTACTGAAACTATATGTATAGGTTATCTATATACTTACGTAAATTGAACATAATTGTTGTTGTTGAAAAACAATTATTGTAATTTTCTTGTGGTTGTAACCGATGCATAGGTATCTGAAAAACTATTGACTTAAGAGGGCGCCTAAAGGTCCACTAGCGCCACTCTTTTAAAAAAATATTATCTCGTGACTGAGAAGGAATTATGAATAACGGCTAATAAGGACCCTCGGTAAGTGTGTCTAGAATTTTCTAATACCTTTTATAAAGCTTTATATTGAGACACGAAGCAACAAAATACGATCTAAAGAAAAGCTGCCACATTCCTCTAGATCGTATTTTGTTGCTCCGTGTCTCAATATGAAACTTTATAAAAGGTATTAGAAAATTCTAGACACACTTACCGAGGGTCCTTACTAGCCGTTATTCATAATTCCTTCTCAGTCACGAGATAATATTTTTTTTAAAGAGTGGCGCTAGTGGACCTTTAGGCGCCCTCTTAAATAGCAGTCACTTAGTAACATAATTATTTTATCTTTTTAATTATGGGCTCTAACAAAACCCCACACGCTTATAAAATATGAGCATTGAGTTTTTTTTTTTTTAATTAATGCATGTGGAGTTGGGGAGTGCCACTTGCCACCCCTAATGATTTTTTTTTCGTAATTTCACTAGGTAGGTACTCTATTGTTTGGTTGTGCACTGAACAAATCCTCTGTCCAGTTTTCATCGATATAGCTCAAGCAGTCAATATCCCTAGCCTTTTCTCTCTATGTTGGGGTCGGCTTCCAGTCTAACCGGATGCAGCTGAATACCAGAATTGTACATGAAGCGACTGCCTATCTGACCTCCACAACCACAACCCAATTACTGGGTAACACAATACCCCTTGGTAAGACCAGCTATCTAATTACGCAACACATTTTCGTAAACGATTACGTTGTATCTGTTTCATTTTGACAGTTCAACAACAATAATTGCGTTATTTACGTTGTTCAGTAGATTTTTTTCCGAGCTTACGAAGCAATGGATTTGCAATCTGTTTCAAAACGATTCAGATTCTGATTGATCTTGTATTACGTAATTATGGTACAGTTGTCACACTAAAGGGAGGTCACGAAAAGCTAAATATAAATTTTATAAACAAAGAACTTCTACTAAGTTACGTAGCGAAACAAATAAGCGCTGTCGTCTGTATGCTTTGTTGTATTGGAACTCAGAAGCGTTCAGTACCACAAAACATTAGACGACACCGCTTTATATCGCTAAAATATAACCCGACCAAGTGAAATTGCTCATTAGTTTGATATTACACGTATGTTACTTTGAGTTGATTGAATTTGGGATTATTTGTTCTGCTACGTAACTTAGTAGAAGTTCGTTGTTTACAAAATTTATAGCATCTCGTCGTGACGGCCACTTTAGTATAGTCGATATAGTGCAAGCAGTCTCCGAGAAAAATGGCTGTACGAAATAATAAGGGTTCCGTTTTTGCCATTTGGCAACGGAACTCTAATATAGTAAAACAAGACAGGTGCACCTAAGCTGTAGCACGCGAGTCCCCCACTTTCCTAACTTGGGAATTTATTACGTAAAACAAGTTATGTATGTTTGTCCGTTTAACCGACTTTCTGCCATAAATATAAATGTAGGTAATGTATAAAATTGACGTGTTTAGTATGAGTTATTAATAAGTAGTTAAAGGAAGGAACATAATGCATAATACTTACAACAGACCGGAATACAATGTGTTGCTCAGAATCTGGCATAGACAAGAAAGAAAGAAAGAATAATGTTTATTTGGACACAGTTCGTGAAACACAAAATAAAAAAAGTGAAAATAATATTTTAACAAAAATAGTGTATGCCTCACGGCTGCGCCAAAAAGGTTCATTTCAACATTAATGCCAGACAGGTGCTGTCTGACGCTGGTTTTCTAATGAACCTGTAAGTAGGGACAAGTGACGGTGTACATAATTTGTATACTTCTAAATAAATAAATAAACTAGGTAGTAATAAAATATAAATTACAAAAACAAAAATAAAACACAGACACAGTGGCGAGGTGCACATTTTTATTAGAGGTAAGCCAAAGAAGAAAATGTTCTGTTTTATAGATAACACCAATAACATTCTTCATCAATCAATTAACTAACTACATACCTAATTTACTGAATTATGTATATCTTACATATTTTTTGGCAATAGTACATAGACACTTGACTGAGCCATTTTTTCAAAATATAGTATGCTATATTTTAAAAAAATTGAAATTTGAATTGCTATTCCGGACCTCCGTAGGGAAGCCGGTAGGAATCGTGTTTATGGAGCTTTTGCCTCTGCAGACATATCTAAGCTAGGGACATTAATATTGTTCAGCAAATTGACTACTAACTTAAAATCTTCTGTAAATTGAGCACATTCTTTGTATGATATGGCTGTGTCAATTTGATGAAGAATTCCTCTCCCCAGTTATCTGACTACATTGTACTATGTATGTGTAATAATGTAACCTACGAAGTACCTAACTAATTACACTTCAATTCCGTCTATGTGAAATAGTTTCGTAACTGACAGGCAATGCATAGGTATTTGAAAAGTGCCTGTAATTAGTTTAATTGAAATAAATGCCTTGGAACCACTGAAGGAAGATACCTATAAAATACAAAGAAAATTCAGTTGTAAGGGTGAAGGTTATGCCACCACCGTAGGCGCGGACTTGCCGACGTTGAGTAATGGGTAGCTCGCCGTCCGATAAGGACCAGGCCCGGGTCGACGGCGCGTTGTGTTCCACGCGCGCCTCAAAGAGATGTCAGCTCAACAGAAGGGGTCTGCTAGTACCAATGCCTGCCGGGGTCGCGGGAAAGTCCGAAAGGGATACCGTGGCCCCTGGCAACGTACAGGCAACTGAAGGAACACGGGTGGCTTTTAGTCAGTAAGAGTTCTACACTCCCTCCCGCTCCGCCCAGAGCGGGAGAAGTTATTTGATAATTTCCCATCCAAAAAAAAGGGTGAAGGTTAAAAATAGGCGACACCTAATAAAAGCGATTTTCAATTTTCGACGTTGTGCCGGCCGTGGAAAGTTCAACAGCGCGCTTTTATTTAGGAATTCATTTTGACCTCGCCTAGTGTTTTTAAAAACCGCCATTTTTTTACTATAACATTTTGAACAATTGGAACAGAGTTACTTATCTAACATTAATAAACCGGCCAAGTGCGAGTCAGACTCGCACACGAACATTTCCATACCACCGTACAATATTTATCAAAAAACGCCTATTTAATTAATAATACAACATCACATCCAGATATTCGCCGAAGGTTAACCACACTCACTATCATGGGAACCTATAACCACATTTCGCCAGTTATTTTTTGTAGGATAGGTGGCTACCCCATTGCCACTAACCGGGTTGGTACAAATCCAGATTCCGGACTTTTACTGAGAATTTTGTGATAGAAAATATCACACTGAGAAGACCTGCGACTAACGCAGCAGGCATTAGTTATTACGTGGAATAATGACAGTATTAATTTAGATGAAACGGCTGCACTATCTTTCGTTGCTGACCGTACTAACAATGCACGCTACAAAACCATTCATATACTCGTAATTAATGTGGTCTACATTTTCATGGAACTTTCCTTAAAACTGGCAATGGGGTAGAGTACTGGCATGCCAAATTGTTTGGCATAATGTGAAATTTAATTCGATTGCATCCTCTTAAGGGGTCATTGTACTCATCATTATGAACAACTTTCACTATGGGGCCAACCTTGAATTCTCGATTTTTGACAATTCAACACGAGATAATCTACGATTAGTCATTTTGTCGTATTTATTCGTCACACACACACCATTTTTAAAGAATCGAGTAGTCAACTCACTCCAGCTATCTAATTACGCAACACATTTTCGTTGACAATTCCGACTAATCTGTTTCAATTTGACAGGTCAACTACATTCATTGTGTTTTTTACGTTGCTGAGCAGATTTTTTTGAGCAGAAACATCACAACAAAACATGTTGAAATCTCTGGTTGCTGTCAAAAATTATATGGAACATTGACAGAAAAAACAGATTTCAACATGATTTGTTGTGAATGTTTCGCCAGTGCAAACGCACAGTTACATTACATGACCGTAACCGACGGGTAAACTTCAAAAAAGGCACTTTGACACTTCTTTATCTCTCGACGAAAAACCGATGTTGCAAATTATTAAAAACAAATCATTTATATGATAGCAACATCGGCTTGAGATTACGTTTCATTCATTCAATGGTGCCGATTCTTGTATTAACAATGCCTATAAACACCAACATTTTGATTATTAAATCTGTTTATTTTTATTCGCGATTAAAAAGGTGTGGATTAAAATGAGTTGTTATGAACCAAAGTTCACACCAACACTTCGACGACGACGGTGCAAAAACAGTACTGTATCTTTTTTCTTTTGCTTAATTGTAATTTAAATTAGTATAAAAACAATTATATCACTGAGATGTATCATTCAACCCGAAAGGGCGGCGAGTTGATAATTTATGTAATCTTTTACTATTGTACTACTATACATAAGTTAACCTATTTTATGTTTACGACTGAAAGACTTGTATCTATGGTCATGAGAAAAATGATTAAAAAAAAAATGACATTCGTTCGATACATCAATCAAACTGTCAAACATCATTGAATGTAGAATGTAGTCTGTGCTGTGCATTGAATGCCGAATAGTCTCTATAGATCATCTCTGTTTAGTGTATTAATTTTAGACTCTTCCATTTCAATTGTTCTGCTATCTAATTTTTCCGTACATCATTAACACGGCGAGTGTCGAAACAAAGATTTCAATATCCAATTCCACCCACTTGTTCACGTGTGATTGGTAACATTACATTCGTTCATTGATTTTTGATTGTCCCTTCATGGCGTCGATTTTGCAAAATAATCTTTTTGTTCGTCAAACAATAACTAAAATGTTAACTTGGATAGGGACATGTTAATTATTATTTGGCGTTTGTTTGATTAAACTGTAGGTCAGTGGGCTTATAAATTCTGTGATTCTTCATTAAAGTCTTGTGTGTAGTGTTGCTTTTTAACGGCTAAAGGTGCCGGCAAGAAAATCTATAGTTCTTCTTGATACTTCATTGATATTTCTTTTGTGGCGAGACTTGCGTACTTTAGTGAAAGATAATGGTGATCAGGGAATCACCAAAATCTTTTACTTTACGAATTTGCCTACAAAAAATGTTGTCTTTTGTCGGAAATCAGTTTTCATTGCTCGTTGTTTCGTTGTACCATGGGTTAGAAGCTGATCCGGCTTTGTTACTAAGAGTTTATTCTGTGCCGTAATTATGATACTGACTGATGGATTCAAAAATGGTGTTTGTAAATTGTTACATGTTGTGGAACATAGTCGAAGGAAAGGTGTTGTGTGCTGTTAGTCTGAAAGCTAGTTCAAGTTTAGATTTCTTCAAATGTTGATTGTATTATACCAACCTGGTAATGCTATTGAAGTTACGCCCCTAAGACGACCCACTGACCAGGTTTCATGTGCACATGTTGACTATACAAAGTCCAATGATTTATTTCAAACAGGCACATAAAAGGCGCTTCTGAATGTCAAAATGTACAAAAAAAATATAGTATTGATTCTAGTCGCCCCTTCGAAAAGGTAGTTTTCGTATGGAGAAGAATGGGCAAGAAACTCCACCGTTACTCTTAAAATGTATTGAATACATTAATTACATATATAATTATATGTGAAGACAATGCACCCAGAATAAAATTACTATACCACTATAGGTAAAAATAATTAAAAGTGAAGCAATGACAGCAAAATTAATTATGTGACAGATACATGGTGCTCATACTAGGTATTACGATCAGTGGGTCGTCTTGTCGTGGGCAGTGGCTTTGGTGGTCATCTTACAACCTACATGTTATTAGTCTTGTGTTGTTTCTTTTCTGAAACTAAACTGCTGTTGCACAAGTCACAAGGGTAACAACAGTGGTTTACCTCTCGTCCCATACCTTCATTGATCTCCATAAGACGACCCACTGACCGATTTGCCTACCCTACACACATAGTTCTCAGGGGATCAAAAAAATGTTATTTCTTGAAGTGAAATCATTAAACTTTTTTGAACTTATAAGTATATTGGGGTAAAATATTTGATAAAAAGCAAAACAACTAACTCATTAGTCTGTTCCAAACAAAACTTGTGGCATTGTAGTCTAAAACAGTTTTATGGTCATTGAAATTCTTCTTTGTAGTCCTTATGTTTATCTTTGTCTCTGGAATGGCAATGCAGCTGTGATGCCTCTGTTTTTGCAGATGTCTATAAATGATAAATGATTTTTATTTCTGTAAATAGGTTGTACAAAACACTTTTACACGTCAAACATATTATTTTTAAACTAGATGAGGTCGGCGTTTCCTATCTGACTACTCCGAGAAGAAAGGCCGAAACAAACTCAGAGGTCACAGTCTCTTTTAAAGTCCAGACATAATCTTGGTCAGATCATGTGAAGATTATGTAGATTGGTGTCTAAAAATGGTCTTTTGAGGAAAGAACCACACAGATTGAGTGGACCTGTCCAGTCAGTGTACGCATTTGTCAGTGACCGTGCAGCTCAACTCAGAATTTAAGGAGCTCAACCGTAGTCTCAAGCCGTAGTCACTGCTTACCATCAGGTTGGACTGCTTACATGAATGGTACCCAATAACATTGAATACAATGTACAGTTCTAGCTACCAGTGTTGAACATTATCTTCAAGACCTCCGAGTTTGTAGCAAGTTTAGTGTCCATATCATTGGTTGTGATGAAAGCCAAAATATTGTGCGAGAGACTCAACTGTATAATAATTTTATTCGTAGTAAAAATAAAAGAGGTTGAAAAACCAAACTGGAATATAATTCACAGAAATAATACTAAATTAATAAATTTTAAACTGCACTTTTACTTTAAAAATATTTTTTTTGGTTAAATACACAATTTTGGTTTGTGGGAGCAGGGCAAGTAAATGTGAACATGTTTTGTTGTGAGGTTTGTAGGGTGACTATTTACTGGGTAGGTACATTGGAGTTCCTTGACACAAACCTAAAAAATAACTTCAAAGTTGCAGTAGTTGCAAGCAAAACTGGGGTTGTGGTGTTGATTTCCTGGTTTGTTGGTTTTCAGTAGCAGCCCAGAGTTGGGTTATGTGAATGATTTAATTTTTCATTTCTTACGTAAAGAGCATATTTCACTGGTGTATTTGCCAAAGAAGAAGAAGGCGGAGTTGTACACCATAAGTACGTCCTCACTTTCGTCTCTTATTCTCAATTTTTATTTTTATTCTAAATACTTATTTCGAATTAACTATTACTTACGGATTTGCTCGTCCAGAAAGAAATTGAGGCTTTCTAGAATAGAAAATATTTATTTGCATAGAATGAAGGTATACAGGCGAGTTGTTACAGGTCCAGGTACATGTACATTCAACCACGTGGCATGTGAATTTGTACTTTTATCTACTTACTCAATACAGAATCTAATTTTACAGGTACATATATGGTTTAAGTTTTACATTCTAATACATCTAAAGGTACCTATATCATTTAAAATATAATAACACGTCTTAAATATAAATTTACAATAAAAAAAATGAGACTATAGTTTATCTGCAATATAATCGGATAAAGAATCATAGCACTTCCGCATGAAATCGCAAACCATCAGCCCGCCCGCGCAATTTCTTCGTTTACGCTTATCGATCTTTTTGACTTTTTTCGTTGTTGCTCGGCTTCTAAGGGTTAGGCGTGACGTTTCATAGCCTTCCTCAAGAATTGGGCTATTCAATGCAAAAAGAATTTTACAAACTGGAATTTCCGGGGATTACCCCCTACATACAAACTTACGAACAAACAAATTTTACCTCTTTATAATATTATATTATAGTATAGATATTTTCGACGTGTCTTGATATTTGTTGAGTGAATCCAAGTTTGATGTTTGATGCCTTGTTTCCTATAGCGATCAAAGATAAGTATTTCAAGGTCTAACACTTATTTCCTACTCATTTCTTACTTGATACTTGGTGCCTCCTGCACAAGGTTAAAACTCTTCACACAGTCAATGACATCTTGCAGCACCTGCCTATTTTTAACATGACCTAAAACAAACGGCTGATCATGACTGACACTACAATAGATTTTCGACAACCAATTAATGTTCATGTTTGGGGCATCCATGGTCATCACTAATTTCGGCTCCACATTCTACCTCAACATAAGTAATTTTTTTGTCTTAGTTTGAAACAATAGACGACGTATATTTAGTAGCTTAATCCGCGTAACTGTTCTTAATGAGTCATAAATAACCCTGTAAGAAATCTGCCAAAGAAAATACCTCTGTCCATGTACAACATCCTCTGGTGATAACTATTGCCATTCTGTCAGACAGAGACCCAAACTTGAGATATAATATATTCAAGGTTGTTATACCGTAGAGGAACACAGATTGGAAACATAGTAAAATCATCTCCTTTCTTCGCATATGCTGTGGCTGTGCTGGATGATATCCTTACATGAGACGCAAAGTTGCTGGTTGAGTTACTCTGACCACCTCTACTCATGGTAGGACATGGAAGCCTGTGGGTTAATGATCCTGAGTACACATGAGATGTTCTTCTGTCTAACTCCTCTCTGCTGGCATTTGTGTTCTCTTGTATTATGGTGTCCAGAAGTGCCGTCAGACCCTCATCCCCCTTAACCCAGGATCTAAGTTGGAGGGCCTGAGAGAGTGTCAGGAATTCTTCCGTCAGAGATTGTCTCTACTATTTCCCTAACATTTACTTCTTCCCTTTCGATATATTGCATTATTACATTACTACTTTGACGAGGAGGTTTAGTAGGGAATCTTCCGTACAGGGTCCTATGCGCCTGACCATCATACTCGTAGGGCCAATTATCTCTGCCAGGAATGATGGCTTTGTCGGCATTTAGGTCTGCTGTGTAGATCTGATGGTTGAACTCAAGTGTTTTTGAGAAATGAATGTTAAGGAAGGCGACTGACTTCACTTGACTGACTTGACTTGGTTGGCTGATAACGATCCAAGCCGAGGTGGGCGGGGCAGTAATCCTATATAAGTGGGGTTACCGGACGAAGTGGCTCACACTACGCTCGACGCATATTTTCATTGGCAGAGATTTCTTACAGGGGTTGTTTTTATGACTCAATAAGAACAGTTACGCGGATTAAGTTACTAAATATACGTCATCTATTGTTTCATATAATGGATTTCCTCAAAGTCACGTCTGAATCAATTAGCTATCTTGTCTTAGTTTTTTTACTGTCTTATAAGAATAGAACATTCAGTTATTCTTACTCAAACTCAAAACTCAACTCAAAGCATTTATTTCAATTAAACCATTTACAGGCACTTTGAATTGTCAAGGAATCGGTCAGTCAAAAATATGAAGCTGGTCGTCCATTCCAAAGCGTAGTAGGTACCTATGGAGAAGAACGGGCAAGAAACTCCACGGACACTCTTTTAAATAAAATAAATTGTTACAAAGTATTCGTTACATCATTCATGTTGAAATTATACATGTGAGAACAATGTAGAAAGACGTGCACGTTAAAAGCGTCCGTTATGGTAGAAGTCCTGGTAGAAGTCATGTTATGATGAATAGTGTCGCATCGCGTGAAGTTTATTTGTAACATTACTTTTGTCATTCTAATGTCTACTTAACATGTTAAGTAGTGAAAAGTAATTTTATTTCGCCCTCTATCGCTTCTGCTTGAAAACTATACCACCACGTCCTTCACACGAACTCGTCACATATTAATACAATACTTAGGACGCTTTCCAAACAAAGATGACCAGTCGAGTATATGATATTTTTCAAAAAAAGAATTGTTCCAAAAATTTACGAATTAGGATTCCAGTGTTAAAAAGTAGGGGAGACCGGGGAGGGTTGTAACAATTTTCACCTCAACAGAAAATGGTCTTAGTTCTCGGTTCCCTAAAAAAAATTTCTTTAGATGATTGATTGATAGTATAGATGATAGAGTCGATTTCAAAGTTCACAAAGAAAAAAAGCCATGTCATATTACAGCTTTTTAGTACCAAGAGTCTCTGTTTTAAACCGCGGACAGACAGACAGACGGACTGACAGTCGTACTTGGCGAAACAATGTGATACAAATGTAGTGTTTGAAAAGGTTGTGGCTGTTTGGGGAGTGGATACAGCTCTCCTTTGCGACCTCCCTTGTATTTATAATATACGCAGTTTAGACAGTTCTCATTGTAATTTTTTTTTTACCGTACGGCGCATCTTAGGGGGAACCAATAGTGATGTGCTATCCTTAGGGTATGTTTTACTACGGAATCTTAAAAACGACGTAAACTGAAACGAATCTCTCCTTACTAGGAGAGTTTCAGTTGGCACTCCGAGGTAGGTATTTACACAGATGGTTTAAAAGTATGAAATTTTGGTTACAAGTAGGTATGAACTTTAATAAACTTTCAATAATAAGAAAAACCTGAAATTCGTAATCCATTGGTTCATATGTTTGGAAAAATTGTCTGCTCGATAACGTAAAAGGCGCAATAAATCTAATCTAGTCTAAAAGACAACTGTGGCAAATGTAATAAGACTCTGCTTCAGTGCAAGCTTCATGAGACCATCCATTGCAATCGACCAACACCTCGGTCGACTTGTCTAGGCATTCTTAAACAATAAACAACAACAAAAACACACCAAAACGCTAAATAGCTGACAAAATATTAAAGTAGCAAAGTTTTGACATCTTTTTTTATGGGAACGGAGCCGTCGTCGAATATTATGCTAGTGATGCTTTTCAAATTAAGCTTTGCAAATAAATCAAAACTGAATGAAACGACATAATTCGTCGAAAGTACATCAACTTTGTCAGCATCATAGCGGCATACACCTTTACTTTATTTACAAAAACTAAGTTTTTAGAGAAATCATAGGCTAGTTAAACCCAAGCAAACTAACAAAAATGACAAAAGTAGGTTGCTCTGGACCTTTGGTTTTGTTCACGATACGATGCTAGTGATTTTATGAAAAAGTAAAGGCTTCGCATCTGTACATCAGACCTTATCAGTTTTGAAATAAACGTAGTATATTATGGGCATTCTGGCGGTTAAACAATAAAAAAATCTGGAATATGAAGTAAGTACTAAAGTTATATTTCGTAATAACTTAAGAAGTTTGGATATAATTAAAATGGTTAAAAAAAATTGATATAATTAAAATGGTTAAACATTTTTGTCACAGTTATCAACAACGATCGTCATACCCATCTCAAGCCCAAATTGAGGCTCTGATGCACTTTTTAGAAGAAAATCCCCGCCTTGCAACGGGTGTTCCTACAGTGGCCAGTGCCCGAGATCGAACTAGGAAACTGTGGGAGAAACAGTCCCTCCATTTAAACAGTTTAGGAGGGAGTATAAAATCCTGGAGACAATGGAGAAAGGTTAGGTTTTCTTTATAAGTAATAAAAATATTCAACATCTAACCGAGCCGCCTGCCATAAAATTATAACAAATCAAAAACCCCTCAATGGTACATTGCAGTATTGGGCTGACAAGAAAAGTGCTGTAAAAAAGAAAGCAGCTCAGCGTTTCGCGGAGCGAGTCAAAAACGGCGACGAAACGGAGGAGATTATACAACTCACCGATACTGAGGAACGAATTCTGGGTGTGATGGGTGGTGACGGTTTTGACACAGATGATATGCATTTAGGATATAACGGACTGCAAGTACGTAATTGTTTCTATCTTTATTTGTAAAAGTATGGGTCGTGAATCTATCGACTTACCATGAATCGTTTTTATTTTCAGACTGTACCACCAAGTCCGCCAACGGACATGTCCCTGGCTAACCCCACTGTAGATATGCAAGAGGCAAATGAACAACTAGTAAATGCATTATACTTAAACAGCGCCTATTACAAATTGTTTTTTTTTAATTCAAATATTTTTCAGGAATCTTCCGCATTCGAAAACATGGAAGGGCAGGCTGCTAGTGTGCTGTCCATATCACTGGTAATATTGTTCAGAACTATGATATTGAGTGTCTCCTACAAAATATGAGTGTAACCGAAGAAGCAATTATTTCAGATCGAACAAGCCGACGCACCATCACCATTGGCTGCGACTGCGAGCTCGTTTTTGAACTCAAACCCACAGGCCTGTAATCATACGGCCTCACGCGAATCTTCGCCCGCTATCAACACACCACGCCTACTCCGCAATACAAGTACGTAATTAATTTGAAACGTATACATTATTTATTAATATCAATGAGTTCATATTTTGCGATCTTTTACAATAAAATAAAATTCTTTATTGAACACGGAAAATAAAAACTGAATTTTACAATTAGGCGGACTAATCGCTCAAGGCGATTTCTGCCAGACAACTTTTGGTCAGACAAAACTCAAGAGACAATTGGATGTAGTTAAACAGAAACGATCCAACCCACACAGAGTTAGTTTTGAGATATTCAAGTTTTAAGATCAGATCGTGTTATGTGATTGTATGACCTGCCATAAATACGGGTTGGTAACGTATGGTCATAATGACATGATGCGTTGGGATAGTTTGTGATATTAAAGTTTTGACTACAAAGAGTGTTTTGGTATACATAACTCATTTTCGCCCATAGTGTGGGTTGGATCCTTTCTGCTTAACTACGTCCAATTTTACTGTAAAAAAACCTTCTGATAATTATTATTGTTATAGATCCACGTCGCACACGTCGTATGGGGCGCACGGCTGCGATGTCACCGCCACGCCAGCGGCGGTCCCAATTCGTCAGTCTAGCGGAGCGCTTTTTGAGGGTGGAAGAAAACCGATTACAAATGGATCGTAGGTATGCGACCATAATAGAAAATCTCTTGGAGCGGGACAAGGAGAGGGATCGAACTGTTGCGCAGGCTTTGAATTCTCTTGGAGACAGCTTGAAATTAATAGCCGAAGCTTTAAAGAAATAGATGTTTTACATACAAATTAAAACCTTTTATTTCAAAGAGACCCCCTCACCCCTAAAGCTTTTGCGTATCTAACAAAACTTCATGCTGGAGCCATGTTTGTTAACGCTCAAATCGTTTTGTATCGAATGATTCCTGGCGGCAGTTCTGGTTTCTTTGTCGCTTTCAGACCTCGCTCCGAAGATACATTGACGGAGACTAAAGCCCGGGTGACACGAGGCTAGTATTTTGAAGCTAGGATAGTAAGCTAGTAAGGGGTCACTAGCTTGGTTTCTAGCTTACCTACTAGCCTGGATTGTAACCAAGCTAGTGCTGTCTACACGAAGCTAGGAAATTTCAAGCTAGTCAAGTCAGTAGTGAGTTGTGCTTAACCTGATAACACGTATACGTAAAAATGAACAGTGTGCGTAAGAGAAAAGCAATTCTACTAAGAAAGTTAATTCGGAAGTTGTGTCAACATGCGCTAGATGAAATATTAGCTCTGCTAGAAGAAAAGCGTACTTGGACAAGACCCTGGATCTTAAGAAGACATAGTCATGGAGCATCTGCATTACTTTTAAAAGAACTGCGATCTGAGGATTCCGGCGAATTCAAGAGTATTTTGCGAATGACACCTAATATTTTTGACAATTTACTGAATCTAGTGGGACCACAAATACAAAAATTAAATACTAATATGAGAGAAGCCATACCGGCTAAAATAAAATTGGAAATAACTCTAGATTTTCTATCATCTGGTGTCAATTACAGGAAGTTAAGTCACATGTATCGTGTTTCAAGATCTACTATATCTAGATTCATACCAGAAGTTTGCAGTGAAATTTATAAGGCATTAAAGAAAGATATACAGGTATGTAGAATTTTATTTATTTCAAATTAAAGTAGGTACTTTTACGCTTACATAAATGGCGAGATTAAATTCTAAATTACAAAATGAGAAATCATAAATGACGACAAAATGTACGTTTACGCTACATAAATGGCGAGAAATGTATCAAGCATTTTGAAATGCTTGATAGATGGGATCTTCATCTTGCTCCAACTCTTGCTGTGGTGGCGGATGGATGATGGGTTCATCACGTTGCTCAGTCTGTTGTAGTTGTGATGGTGGATTAGTGTAGAGTGGACTTGCTGCAGAACTATTGTAAGAAAATGTGGTTGACATATTGGAGTCTGAAGAATTGATAGGTGACTGGTACGAAAATGTAGTATTTCCGAAGTTTAAATCATACATCCGACAGCGGGATAGTGTTGCGTTGATCTGATCCCTAGCTAAAATGGCCTGTCCGGGTGAAAGCTTTTTCAACTGACTTGCTACATATTTTGCAAATATCTCATGTTCATCCAGCTCTGGTTCCTGAAATTCTCGTGAACTGTTTAAATCCTCCTTAATCACCTTAATTTCATTTATCAATGAACTCACTTGCGAAACCTTCCGTTTCTTAAATTGCGGAATGTTACTTCCGGGGGAAATAAATTTAGAAGTTTTATCTTGAATAGACGACATTTCGCTTGCAGGTTGAGACATTTCAACTGTCTTTTCTGACAGATTTTCTGCTACGGGTGGTTCTAATGACTGACTGTTGCTTGCACTGTTGTCATCTTTATTATTGTTTGGAGAATCTTGATTGTTCTGAAAATAAAAAATTTGTTAAAAATATTGTTACAGATTCCAACTACAACTGAAGAATGGGCAGCTATAGAAAATGGTTTCAGAGTGAAATGGAACTTTCCAGCGTGTTATGGCGCCGTCGACGGGAAGCATGTTCAAATCATAGCTCCTGGCAACAGTGGAAGTTTGTTTTTTAATTACAAAAAAACATTCAGTATTGTTCTTATGGCTATTGTTGATTACGATTATAATTTCATTTATATTGACGTCGGCGCCTGTGGAATGGCATCTGATGGAAGTGTTTTTAGGAATTGCTCCATATATAATCAACTAGAAAATAACCTTATACCACAAGGCGGAGTAATTTTGGCGGATGCTGCATTCCCATTAAAATCGTATATTATGAAACCGTACCCAGGTGACAATTTAACACATGAAGAAAAAGTATACAACTACCGGCTAAGTAGAGCCAGAAGAACTGTAGAAAATGCCTTTGGCATATTGGCAAGCCGATTTCGTGTTTATCAAAGACCAATCGCAGTTGACGTAAAAACAGTAGACAAAATTGTACTAGCATCATGTGCTCTGCATAATTGGTTACGAAAAGAGCAAAAAAGCACTTATTGCATTAGTAGTGATGTCGACCAAGAAGACATTGAAGCGGGAAACATTATTCCCGGTTCATGGAGAATGGAAAATTTATGTTTACCCAGTATCAGTCGACAGGGAAGTAACCATTCTTCTCTGTCAGCTATCGAAAAAAGGGAGAAATTTAAGAGATATTTCAACAATGATGGAGCAGTACCATGGCAAGCAAGAATGATTCGTTAATTCAGACAAAACTACAAGAAAAATTCAAAATGCCGACGATTATTAATATTTCAATAAGTACTTTTAAGGTAAATAATTGTAAAGAGTAAATAATATTAAAATAACTTACCGAAGTTTTTCTCTTCATTGGCACCTTTTTTATGAAATTATGCATTTCCTCAAACCAAATAATTTTTGGCTTATAGACTTCTGCAGTTCCTGCTCCAGACCTCTCAGATTTTTCTATCTTTGTTAATTCTTGACAATATGTAGCTCTTAGATTTTTAATTTTATTTTTAATCTCTTTTATCGACATTTCTATTCCATCTTTATTTAGTATGTCGCGTATTTTTTCTAGTGACGAGTCTCGCATTTGCTTGTCCTTGTAAGATGGAATACTTGCATTCCACAAACATTCCTCTTCTCTGTACAATTGAACGAATTTTAAATTAATTTCGTCCGCTAATTTCGGCATTTTAACAAATTGCACGCACTCTCACCACGCTCTCCGACTGCACACTAGCTTAGGTTCGCTAGCTTCGCGGTTGACACGAAGCTAGTAACGAAGCCAGGATAGTAAAACGGGTGGTGGGGGGCGCCTACTAGCTTGAAAAATAGAACCCCAAGCTATAAAACTATCCTGGCTTGAGGCACTAGCTTGCTAGCTTCCACACTAGCTTACTAGCTTGTAAACGAAGCTAGTTCCGTCTACACGAAGCTAGTGTCACTAGCTTACTAGCTTGGCAGCACTAGCTTGGCAGCACTAGCTTGGCTCACTAGCTTGATTTACTAGCCTCGTGTCACCCGGGCTTAACTGACGCAAGGTCCTCGGCTGGTCGCCACCGGCATTGAATTCTGCATGAATGGCAGCCCAAGTCCTATTTTTCTTAACGTTGCTTATATTGTCCGTTTTTTTGGAGAATAGTACATCTTTATATTTCTCAATCAAATACTGAAACCTGTCTTTCTCAAGTTTTGAGAAATTTACAGAGCGTTCTCTGTAAAAAAAAAATACCACATGAAATCCAAACACAAACAGTAATGAAAAACAAGAGTTCAGAAAGTTTAACAAATATTATCGTGCTTATCATATTAGGTACTTACTTTGGTGTAAAGGTATCCATTTTTCTTTAAAATTTATGTTATAATCTAATTATAATCAAAGATTCAAAATATTGTCGGCACCGGTTTGATACGCTTGTAAGTTGTCACTTGAAAATTTGACGTGAACGGCGAAGTGTTGCTATAATATAAAAATCTCCCAACCATTTTTATTGGGAAAAAGTATTGCTTTTTACTGGCAGCCCAAATAACTTTGACAATCGGTTTTTTATGCAGTGAAACAACGCTTTGTATTTAACGAACGTTAAACATCCTACGTAATCGTTATTATTTGACGTACGTATGTTACGTTAACCAACTGTTTGATACAACCGGCCCTAAGTGATTGAGAGTGTCAAAAATGTCCTATTTGAAAAAATTATGAAATAACTCTTAAAGTTTTTTTTTATAAAAGCAAATTACATACCATTAGAAAGCTCACACACTAGGGATGTTTTGCTAGAATTGGAACTCCTCAATCATTTTTTGTTTTTTTTAAAATGCAAGTTGAAATTAAGATTTAAGTATTTTTTACATCTTTCTGTAAGTTTGAGGACTCATAACTTTTTTTCTAGCTAACATCTGAATAAAGCAATAATTTTATAAGAATCTGTCAACATAAAAGATTTAAAAAAAATACTAAATATTGCCTGTTTTACCCATTTTTAATAAAAATTACACTTTAAAGTTAAGAAAGTGGTGAAACAAGAAGAAAGACAAAAAAAAAAATTAAAAATATCCCGTGGGCCAGGGCCAAATAAATTAGGGCTAAGTAAGTAGCAGATGACCCCACCTATCCACCATTTTCGTATGTTCAACGTTCTGCCAAACACCCTGACTTTTCTCTCTTTTTGCCTTCTCTTGGTTCACGAAGCACTCGATAGTTTTTCCAGCTCCATACCTCACCACGTAAGCAATGCAGTAACAAGCCACCACCAATGCCACCAAGCTCTCCGTGTCCAAACGATCGCGATCAGTTCTCACGTCCTGTCCGTTGATTGTCAATCTGGTGTTAAACGAGATCGCAGCAGATAACATTTCAGTCAGATTAAAACTACGTTCGGAGGCGCGAATACAATTCGCCATTATAAGTTCGTAAAGTTTTTTACTGACTTCAATATGTCTCCGAAGAAACCTCCCGCTGTCAGAATCCTCACCGAACTGAATGAACTTCGATTCCCTGTAATATCCTGTTTGAAATTGCCAAGTACTGACAACGAGTGTCTCATCCTTCAAGTTCAACCAGAAACTAAAGCGGAACGTCTCCCTCGGTATCTCTGGTTCAACTTCGCAATACACGTAACGCAGATATAGCGTCGGTCCGCGTATTCCCGCCCGTTCCACCACGTAACATTTTCCGGTTTTTGTGACCAAATGCGTCGAGGTCACGGTCTTCACATATTCATCAAAATTGTGCGAGTAACTGAATGAAGAGTCACCAGCGAAATCAAAATGAATAGTCTTGGTTTTAACGGACCTGTTCACCATCACTCGCACTTTGAGGTCCTCACTAATGAACTCGGTCTGGGTATTTACAGTGTGGCGTGCTTCACACGCACCACATTGGCACCCTGCGGGTGTTGTTGACGAAGCTGGTGAAGGCGGGGGCGCTGGCGGCGGCGTCATCATAGCCAAATGTGCTTCACACACACCACATTGGCACCCTGCGGTTGTTGTCGACGAAGCCGGTGAAGGCGGAGGCACTAGTGGCGGCGTCAGCACGGCCAACTGTGCCTCACACGCATCGCATTGGCAACCTGCGGATGATGATGACGGTGAGGGCGAGGTTGGTGGTGTAGGCGTCTGCGGCAGCATGGCCAACTTCGGCGATGGCGGCTCCCTTCCACCTGTGCTGGTTGCTGTGTCTTGTTCTTGTCTACTTTCGCAGCAAGAAAATACCCTGTAAAAAAATGTGAAATCATTTAGTAAAACTATTTGCATGCCACATGTGTTTAGCGTCGGTCTGTCCGTTGATATGTTAAATAGTCAGTCGGATTTTCATTAAAAGCCTTTCATATTAAATTTAATCATCTCCATTTAACGTTGTTTCTATTATTAGTTTAAATTGACATCATATCATTTTCTTCTTAAACTTGACAATTCCACAAAATGCTCGATAATAGGCACATGCATTGATATTTTAGTATGTCAATGGGCACATGGTAATTTTACATGCTGTCGACCATTACTGGACTATGGTCCGAAACATATTATTTAAATTGAATTTCGAAGATCATGTGTGGTGGGAAATTATACTTTTCGTAAATGCTGGTCAGCTTTTCAAAGAATATGCCAACATTCGTCTTATTAAAACTTGTCGCCCTGGATAAAGAAGTGCTCTCAGGTTTTCTGACTGACAAGTCTTTGTGTCTTGACATGAAGCCTCGGAGCCATTCCACAGATGCAATTTTGTCATTATTCCATTTTTCTGGACAGATAGCATTTGCCTCTGCATACTGGAAAGCTAATTCTCTTGTTTGTTTTTTCGTCAAACCGTGACACATTTTAGATGCAGTTTTAAGATATGAAACCAATAAGTCTTCTTGAACTTTAGAAAAAATGCGTTTGTTACCTATATTTGGGCGATGCACATACTCCACCTCAGAATTCTTAGCCTTCTTAATAATTTTCGCCAAATAGGCTCTTGATATACCAAATGTTAATGCTGTTTTATTTATGGATTGATTTTCCGCAATCACTTCTCGTACAGCCTCTTCTATTACTGCAGTTGTGGGTCTTTGCCGTTTTTTCGGTACTGAGGCTCGCAAAGACATGTTTTTCTAGTCTGAAAGATTAACAGTATTAAATAGGTATAAAAAAGAGGGCAATGTTAAACTAAAAGCTAGTAGTATATTGAAAGAGCCAGTTTTCGTGTCATGAAAGAGCCGGCTCTTTCAAAGACTCGACAATGGCTCTTTCAAAACATTTTGTATTAAAAAATATAACCTCAAATTACAGCCAATTTACCATAACATCATAACAATAATATTTGTGTAAAATAATGCCAACTATATGCATAACAATACAACATATTCGTTTTGTCAACCTATGCTTTACACTTCTTGTCAAAAAAACTTAAGTAAACCCAAAAATACTTACATTTTGCCTTCAAAATTTTCAATTCAGTCCTACGACGACATTTGATTTTGTAGAACTGTCAAATGTCTGTGGGTGGCAGCTGTCCAGTGTTGCCATACAAAGTGTACAATTGAATTATGGTAAGATTTTGTTAAGTGGAAGATAATCGCATCGGCTCTTTCAAAGCTTGGCTCTTTCATACACACTCTCCCCTATTTCCAGTGGCAGTCGTAGTTACAGTAAGTGGTGCTTGCTGGTCGTTGCTTGTATTAGCTAATACTTCCTGGTTGACGTATGGATGCGAAGATGTAGCAGAGCTACTGTCCTGAGAAACTGTGTCTTCATTAGTAGGACCAGGAATCTGTGAAATGAAATGAAAATAAATTATTGTTTCAGGTACCGCAGAACAATGAAGACTGGAAAGAAATAGAATTAGGCTTCAGATGAAGGTGGAATTTCCCTGGTTGCCACGGCGCTATAGACGGGAAGCATGTGATAATTCAAGCACCACCGAATTGAGGAAGTGAATATTTTAATTACAAGGGTTCCAACAGTGTTGTTTTGATGGCTGTGGTGGATCATGACTATTGTTTTCGATATGTAAATATTGGGGCTAATGGAAGAAATTCAGATGGGGGGAACAAAAACAGCAAATTACGTAGTGATCTTGAGAATAATTTGCTTCCAAAAGGAGGTTTTTTAGTTGGAGATGATGCGTTTCCACTAAAATCATATTTATTAAAACCATAGTGGCACAAATCTTTCAACGAAACAAAAAATATTCAATTACAGAGTCTCTAGAGCACGGAGAATCGTCGAAAATGCATTTGGTATTCTGGCAAGCAGGTTTAGAATTTTTCAAAAACCCATACCAACTAATGACGAAACCACCGATAAAATTATTCGCGCCTCATGTGCGCTGCACAATTGGTTACGTCTCACAAGTCCCGGCCATTACTTTCGAAGGGGTTGTGTTGATGAAGAAGATATACAGGTTGTAAAAAGACACATCACAAAGCCGTAAACTACGCATACTGTACGTATAGCTAAGTAGCTTTGCGCAAAAATTATTGCTGGGAACCGTAATTTTTTTTTTTTAATAAAAAAAAACAAGTTTTTATTGCGCGCAATGTAACGCGAACCCACGCTTGAATGAACGGATTCGCTGTTAGTTAAGCTCCGCCCCTACGCTACGCTACGTACGTAGGTACTTGTTGTTCATTGCGTTTTTGTAACTTCAAATGCGTAATCTGTTAAGATAAATCTAAAATTCAGGTAATGTTTGTTTGGAAAAAAGTTTCGTATTATCGCATAGAATTCATTTTCGTGAAAAAGTAAAAAAAAAAAATGCGACTTTGACCTTCAATATCTCCAGAACCAGTGGATTCCCAGGTATGGTCTAGTGGAAAAAAATGATGCAAATAATGGGTAGAATATGTGGCTTTCGGCTTCGGAAAGTGTCTTTTTACACCCGATAGATTCAGGATCCGTTTCTGAGGGGAGTTGGAGGCGAGAACTTATAGCTACTTTGCCAACTATCACTGATCATAGCACCAACAATGCAGCACGTACAGCAAGGGAGCTTCGAGATAAATATGCAGAGTTCTTCAGTGGGGTAGGTGCCGTATCGTGGCAAAACAGAATGATTTCATAATTTTATTTAAGAAATAGGGAAAACTAGGGACACTTCATCTCTAGGCGACACATTTTAACGATGTTATAGATATTTTAATCGGTAATAACAGTAGAAATCTACCAAATGTACGGTGAACTGGTATTTTTTCATGGTAATTCGGCCGAAAACTACTCTCCCTGATATTATATCAGGAAGAGTTGATTATTTATTAATTTATGACGGAAATATAAAATAACTTGGCCTCTTTCGAATGTTTGATAAATATTGAAATTATAAACCGGGAAGTATAATACATTCAAAGACGGTAAAAAATATAGTAAATTAGCGATAAAAATAGGGAATCAAGTGTCCCCAGTCTCCCCTATTTACATTATAACATAAAAAGTAACAATAAAAACTACTTACGTTCTCAAAAACATTTTTGTTTAAATCTTTTGAAAACACCTCTTCCATCTCTTTCAGCCATTTAATATTAGAAGTGTATACATTACTGAGACCCGCTCCGGATTTCTTCGATTCTTGAATTTTTTTATTTTCTTGTTGGTACGTCGACCGTAAATTTTTTATTTTGTTTTTAACTTCTAGTGTACCGAATCCCGTTATATTCATTCCATTAACTATGGAAGTATATGCTGCATCCCGTTTTTGCTTTATCTTGTATTCAGGTGATTTAAAGTTCCATAGGATTTAGTTTATATAACTGTATAAATTTAATAGTTGTTTCGACGTCCCATTTGATATTTGTAGACATTTTAACTTGTTTTAAACAACTGCACTCAAAAAAACCACGTGCGGCGACGCGACAATCATGTGGCCGAGTGGCGAGCGGCGAGACAGTGCCCGTTCAAACCTGCCGAGTGAGTGAGCGAGACAGTGCGGGGAACCGGGAGGGTGGTAACTCGGTCTAGTAGGTAGACCGGCAGGCGAGCTGTTGTCTCGCCACTTTGTTCGGCCGAAAGCTCGGCCGTGCACTCGGCGCTATGTTTATACGTACCGAGTACTCGACCGAGAGCACTGTCTCGCCGGTTTGCTCGGTACGTGTGATCAAGGCATTAGAATCCTGAGCGACGCGAGTAATTCATGGCCCTCGATATAAATCCGTTTTATTCAAGAGTTGCATACTATACTTTATACCATGACTACGAGAAAAATAAAGATTTAAGCGAAAATAGACATTTAATGAAGAAAACAGGAAGGTTGAATTAATTAAAATGCACATTAAAATTGAACAATTACTAAAATTAAAAATAATTTTCTTCTTATTACGAGTATTACTAATAAAAATCAACTTGTGAAGCGATATTTATTTCCTGTGTATCGAGTATGTTTTCGCAAGGAGGTTGTATAGCATTGAGATGGAGGTCGCATATATAGATGTGTTCTAAATTCAAACACCAAAACAGTGATTAAAAGTGCTTTTTATTCACTGAAAACAGTGAATAAAATAAGCTTTTTATTCACTGAAAACAGTGAATAAAATAAGCTTTTTAGAGGGGGAATGGTATAAAAGTCTTTATTGTATCACATTTTTTATTAAAAGTATTTAAACTAATATTGTTATGAGTTATCTATCGACAACCAAGGAACAAGTATAGCCTTTGTTAAGGAGGGGATGGATGAGTTTGAGGACGGTGCACAGTGTGGTATTAGGCCATAAAACTTGGTCAATAATATTTTATGACTCGAACGACGATTATTAAGTGTTTAAATAGGTAATAAAAGACTTATTATAGTTAGAAAAAAATATTTATTCGTCACTACTACATACATTTTCATTGGTCGGGTCAGTCTCACTAAGCAAATTTAATACGTCTCCAAACAATGTCTTTCTATTTTTCTTAAAATATAGATTTGTTCTCATGCTTGTTAATAGGAGGTCCGAAGTTAACAAAAGCCTATTTAAAACGTCCATATTGCACTCTACGCGCGAAAACTTCCTGGAATAGTTAAGTCTATATTGCCTTATGTTTTTGTTGCGAGCTTCCGCATCTTCTTCAGAAAGTTGTCCTATTGGAAGAATTGCGTGTTTTATCACTTCAGCTCCATGACGAAGTACTTTATGCAGTGTCGGAGACATGGGGTAAAACCCATATAAAGCCACATACATCTCGGCAGTTTCATCGCAGTATTTCTGGAAGGCTTCAACATTAATTTTATACCCGCAGCACATGTAATATAACCTTCAGTCGGTAGATAAGTTCTTTATCAATTTTGGTTATTTCCGCTGATATTTCGTAGTTTTCGAAAAATCGGCGACTGGTATTATCGTCATTGGTGTTCCCAAACTTAGCTTTCGGGATATCCACCAATAATTCAAGTTTTTGCTTAAATTGATCTTGGATCTCTTGTTTTCTGGCTTCCAGCGCTTGTTTTTCCTCAATCGAAAGTCGGACATTCCATTTTTTTACAGGTAGTCTATATGCTATGTGTAGGATTGATTCTAAAAATCGAATACGAGCATGTAGCAATGACAGCCCGAATCTTAAATTTTCCTCTTTAGGGGGGCCTTTTCTTTGATAAGTCATTAAACTCTGAAGTGGTTGCGTCGCAAATGTAGCATCTCATTGTAGATTTTGTATGTGTTGCCGCATTGCAAACTTTGCCATCCACCATAGTGAACAACATCTTATGCTTCACTGATAAGTTGTTCCCAATGTCAGTGCTGGCAAGCGCATCTATTTGTGTTGTGATCTAGTCTATTTCTTCTGTTGTTATATCTGTAGTCTCCTTGACGAATCTGATTCTAATAGGTCTGCAATAACGAGGAGATGAAGGTGTCGGATTTTGCCACAGAATTTTCTTTTCATGTCCATATACTAATTGAAGTGGAACAACAGAACTTTGAAAAATATTAGCATCTGTATCAGGTTCATTTTCAAATTTCATTTTATACTGCACCTGTTGTGACCCATCACAACCACATTTACTTATTAAGATTAATGATGATTTTTCTTCCTCACTTAACTGTTCTACAACTACTCCAAGATGTGAAATCAGTCGATTCGCCGTATGATCCATTAATTTTTGTACTTGAACTTAAGCACACGTTTCTGTAACGCGATGAATTTCAGGATAGCATTCTTTCTTGACTTTTTGCAGCACCGAATAACACGGAAAGAAGGACTTATTGGTTTCTCGTACTCGTTCGTATTGTGCTTTTGTTAATCCTGCTTCGGTGAACATAGACAAAGCATTTAAAGGTGGCAATTGGCGAGGTTGATCTTGTGTCTGAATACTTCTGCTCATTGCTTTTACATATTTTTTAGCTCTCCGGGGACTTTTCGTAAGATCTCTTATGACTTTCGAAGCATCAACTTTACCAACTTTTCTTAACTTCATTTGAGTAGCGTAGGTCAATTCCTCCACGTCTTTTGATCGAAGTTCTGTAGTTTTCCGTCTTTTAGTCCTTTCACTAGAATCCACAAAAGATTTATGAGGGCGACCAGGGCTGAATCATGTAACATTTCAGTTTATCCGTAGATATTAACGAGTTTCAATTAAACAATACAATGAGCTAGCTACCTGAGTGTCAACAAGTTTTTGGAAACCCGAAACTCTAATTAACAAAAAAAACTGTTCAGACACATACCTGTAGCTGGTAACGATATTGAGCCGGATAGCCAATCTACGTTATTTTCTTCGAATCTTGCTTTGGTTTTACGAGCTGCTAACCATTTTTGCTTGAAATTGTGTTGTATGTTAGCGATCTTTTGCTTTATATCATGAATTCTTATATCATCATCAGAGTAGGAACTTAGCAGTTGCTGCTTCAAAAACGTCAATTTTCTGTCAAATGTTGACTCATTGGAACCTTGCATAATAGCATACAATTCATTCCGAGTCATAAACCTCAATCCTGAAGTCCCTGTAACAAAATAAGACTAAATCTTAAGAACGAATATTTAAACAAGATTGAGAGGTACTAACGAAAAAAAATCTCAAAAAAAAACGGGGCGGTTATGGGCGGCTATGTTTTTTAAAAATATGTTCTGGACTGTCTACTCTACAAGAAACAATAGTATTTGTATTTAAAGAATGCTAAATAATGTAAAATAAAGTCTCTTAAACATAGAAAAGTAAGAATTTTTGTCAAAGTTTATGACAACTTACTTTTGCCCCTATAGATTAAAATTGATTGAGACTTTTGCAGAAAAAAAAACATGTTCCATATAGTTACATACCTGGCTGAGAGGAATCCATCACAAAAACCACCACAAAACTATTTGTTCCACGTTTTATAAACAAGTAAAATTTGAGCGTATCGAATAATCACACGACCACTGTAAGCGAACGGCAACTTCCGACTGAGCGCGCGGCACGTGTTGGCAAGCTGGCACGGAGTTCTTCGGCCATTTATTTGACCAACTACTTAACTTTTAAAGGATCGGTAATATGGAATAGTTTACCAATAAAATAAAAAATCATTTTTGGCCAACTTTTAGGGCCTAATACCACACCGTGCGGTGGTTGTGCTTTTCAGAACAGTGGATGGGAGACCGGGATCATAGGAAGTGCCAGCACCGAGGTAGATGAAGAACGACCATACTTTCGAGCTCGAAACTTTCGAAAGTCTTGACTCCTTACTGGGTAGCCAGTCTTGATGTACTCGTACTGGCGGAAGGATAGGTTTCCTTTCCACAAAGTCAAGGATTCGTCAATACAAATATCTTGGGATGGGATGAAGCCTGCCTGAATTTAGATGATCTACGATCGGACCTACAGAGTATAAAGGGTTAGTCTTGTCTGTCTGTATGCTACTGTTGTCAACCAAATGAAACGCGCGGCAAAGATTTATGTAGCGTGAACGGGGAAACATCTGCCTAAAGATGTTGGTCTGCAAAAGAGGATTGAGGGTAAAACAAGACTTGATAGACGGCATCGGAATGATTCCGAGCATCATCCAGAAGGAAAATAGGACCAAAATTTCGTGAATGTTCGTGTAATACCAATCGATCGCGGGCGAACGAAGCGGACGACCTTGTGATCGTTGAGGCATGGCGGTTCGTCTCAGTGACGATGTGCGCCACAGTACTGCCTAAACGCCTCATACGCATTTTCAGATGCGACAATCGCCCCAGTTTGTTGCGGAAGAAATTGCTCCCTCGCACCTTGATAGTCGCCCATTGGTGACCAGTCAAACTGGTTGGAAGTCCCTTCCGCAGCAAGCAGCTTCGCTTCAACATATTAGGAACAGAAAACTTATATGAAAACTCTTCAAAAAGAATAACTTTATGGTAGCCTTCACGAAACCCTTGCATAAAAAACTTACCAACACCCGGGTAAAAAACATACTTCATATTAACACGACCAATCAAACTTTCAATATATGATGATTTACCGACATTAGAAGGACCATACAAATACAACTGCTTACGCTTCAAACCAACAGTCCGCAAAAAATCATTCCACCAAATACACACTTCCATAGTCCAATTACCATAACAATCATTCATAGGTCGCAAAGAAACATTCACAACTGGTTCTTTTATATCAGCAAAAACTTTCTGTAAAAACCGATAACAAAATCGATGTTCCATAACAAATGGATCATCAAAACGGAACCTCGAAGTCCGCCTAGCCAAAAGCCGGACCCTCATATTAAAATGCAACTCAGACTCTTTACAATTACACAAACAATTATCATCTTCCTTACTACAATAACGAATGCAACTTTTCCTACTCTTACATGCTTGCAAATTAAAACGAGCACCATTTGCAAATACTTCAATATATTGCCGAAGAACGTCAATAAGAATTGGTTCATTAAATTCCAAAAAACAATGTAAATGATGACTTACTCGTTTAGATGTATGTGATTTTTCCAAACCAACAACAAAAGTCAATAAATTTTCAAAGTAGTCTAACAAACACTGTCGACAATCTTCAGTGAAATCAAGTAAATCAAAAGTCAAAAAAAATAAATTTCCAGGACGCAAATTCTTACGCTTACTAACAGTGCCAGACTGCAACTGAGCACTTACACCACAAGTATCAACTCCATCTACAGGACTTAGAATAAAACCGGGACCCCCTGCTGCGTTACGAGCGGCCGCGCCGGTAGGGTGTTTTAGACCGGCGCGATGTGCGGCTGACGTCATGATCTAAAAATAGAAACGGACCAACTCAAGTGTGCGTAAAGGTTAAAATATAACCTAACATAACCGAACAAGTTTTCTGCCAATGTGTCGGTTCTAAAGGTCAATAAAAAAATAACCATAACCTAACAAGTTTTCTGCCAATGTGTCGGTTCTAATGATCGTACCACCCATGCGTTGCGGTGGGCGACACCTATCCGGGGCAATTAATAAAACAAAAATTAAAGTTTAAAATTATCAGCATTTAATGTAGTAAAAGTAAAATACACTTGGTACTTAATATTATAACGCATAGAAAATTCATAATAATAATTAGCATCACTTTCAGTATGTAGGCAAATTAATACCATCAAAACCAATAAAAGCTTTACCAGCATGACTACCATTAACAATGTCTGCAGCGCTTGCTCTCCTTTCTCTATTTATCAGACGCGCTCTCGCTGCCTCTCTCGCATTCACTATGTTCATTATCTCATATCTCAACCTCTCAGGCACATCATCATCATCAACATTCACCTCGACCAATAGCTCTCCTCTTACCCACTGGGAGCCACCACTATCCGTGAGGCGACGTGCCCCCCCACGTCCCCTACCTCGACCGCCGCCGCCGCGCCGTGCTGCACCGCCGCGCCGTGCTGCACCGCCGCGCCGTGCTGCACCGCCGCGCCGTGCTGCACCGCCGCGCCGTGCTGCACCGCCGCGCCGCGCTGCACCGCCGCGCCGCCCTGCTACGCCGTGTCGCGGACGACTCTGCTGCTGCGGCTCCTCTGCCGCCACGTCCTCTACCACATCTTCCACCTGCTGGAACAGTCCGTGTTCATCAGCAAGGTGGAAGACGCGGCCCTCCTCCATGTCATCGTCGAGGCAGGCCGTGACGATGACATTCAACCTAAGATAAAAAATAATAAATATTATTACGTGTAATTTACGAAGAAAAGGTACAAGACTATCATAATTCAAGTTTTAACACTTACGGGTCCAGAACGGGCGGCGAGCTTGAGCCAACAGCAACAGAAGTTGAAGCCCGCGGCGATGACGAGGTTGTCCTATCAAATAAAATATATAGAAAACCATTTATAAAAACAGCTATTTATTTTATTACTCACGTCATGGGCAGCGGGTTGCCTTCGAAGTCGAAGACGGACGTGATAATCCCCAATGGGGGGGCCGTCAAATCTGACGGGTCTTCGTCCTGAAAAATAAGAGCTTAGATAAAATAACTACAATTGAGCGTGCGTAAAAACATTAAATTCTTGGTCACCATGCTTGTCTCGGCGTAATTACGTGTTTATTAAAATAAGGGTGGATTCCGAACACAGACCTAATAAAAAACCAAGACATAGCGTCGCGAACAATACGTTGCAGCATGCCAAAACTACACCTCCGCTCTGTGCATACTCGCTCACACGTACAACCATTTACAACCGAACTACACCTCACTAAGTGCAAACATGTTTACGAAACCGGCTTCACGTCACTGTTGCCAGCTTTCTGTCTTGGTTTTTAATTTGGTCTGAGATTTAGACTAAGTCTATTTGAAAGGTAGGGTAAGGGAGTAAAGTTGTGACTGAATGGTACTCTTTATTTTCACGGTTTATAATGCTGTATTCGCTAAGAAAAACCTATATTTAAAATGAGCCCGCCGCGAGGGCTCCCGGCATCCCATATGCGACTAGGTGAAGATGTAGGGGCAGGATTCAGTAGTTTGTTGTGGTACGGAGCATTATCTATAACCACCACCGAGTTAAGGCTCCACCGTATAGTGACTTCGTGGTCACGGAAGAGTAACTCATGTTGTACATATATTCAACATGGATGAATGTGTAAATGGTTTTAGCAGAGGTAGCTCTTCCCATTGAGCACTTGCTAACAGTCAGCGTTCTAAATCCAGTTGAGAGGTCAAAATGTTCTATTTTATGTAAAAGGTAATCGGCTTTTGAATGTTCGCTGAAAAAGACATCAGCTTTTAAACATCCTAGAATTGGACTAACGAAAACTTCTTCTAGCTTGAAGGATTTTCCTCTATTATCCCCCAAGAAAGGATGTGAGACTATGCCAGCCATTATGGCCGTATAGTGGCGTTCAGCGTTACATCTTCCTAGTGGAGATACAGCTAGTATGATATTGCGAGTCGATGTCTCTACCCAGTTTAGATGCCAAACGACAGCGCTATCGCGAGGTGCTATTTTTATACTAATTATAACATAATATTTGATCATCATTTTCCCATCTGGGTTTTTCCTTAGAGTACTTCTAAGAGTAAAGTTTCTAATAATTATGCTTGGCAAAGTCGGATCGCCGTGAACATCATTAATTTCAGTCTTCAATCTGAGGAAACTATTTACTATGTTATCAGAAGTAGAACGTAATGGTATGACACATAGCCATTCGTTCGTACTAGGTTCTATCTTTTTGCAAAGTGAAACATTCGATAACAAATCGGTAACGGAAGGGATTATTTCCTTCAATCATATCCCAAAGTTAATATACGACATGTCTAGTGTTCTTCCGATTGTCACTCCGTCACGAAACACGGATGTCTCGAGTTGAAATCTTGAGAAATCTTTTGGTGTTTCCTTTGTATTATATATCAAGCCCATCTTCATCCTCAACACCAGCTCTGGCACATAGAGTACATTTTGAAACAGAATTTTATTGTGCTGACCTTTATCATTGCACACATCTAAACTCAACTGTCCAGTACTATGAACTGATAATGACTTGTCATTTGCTACCTTGATTGTCTTAATAAGTGGCACTTTCTCATCTTGCAATAAACTCTTATGTTTAGTCATGTGCATCTTTTACGCCTTCTTCTTTTTCTTTTTTCATGTACTGCGTTACATCATAAATAATTTTTCTCGCCCGGCGATTAAACACACTATTATGCTTTGGTGGCATATTTGGCGAATAAGATACTCGTAAGTGTCAAGTGACACTTGCAAATAAAACAAACTTAACACAAAAAAATAACTTAACAATAATACTGCCGTGCTAAGGGTAAGAGCAGTAAGTCGGAAATTTCAAAGTTGAGAAAATGGCGGTCAAAGTTATCGATTAAATTTTTACTTACTTCTACTTTAACTTACAAGTTTTAGTAGGTCTGATTTTTTCAATATGTAGCTTGAATGGAGTTCTTTCATGATACCAAGTTAATAATTGCTATTTATTTATTATAATATATTTTATTGACGAAAACTCCTATTATGTCTAGTACGAGTTAACTCTATTTATACTGATTGCTTAGAATAACCGCAGTAAGTACCCTAGTTGCTGCTTTAATGCTAAGTATTCCATACATACGATATCTACATTTTGTATGAAATTACGTGTCACTTTGGGGTCAAAAAAAAATAAGATGTTAGCTAAATAGTATTATTGATTATAATATCATTTAAAAGATCATTTATTGAGAAATCTATGCATAATGTAGTGAATTACGTACAGGTTTTTTCGTACAAGGCTCTAAAAGTATGTAATTAAAGTTAATACCGTTTAATTTCTAAAGCATTTTTGTTTTGTTTTTTGTAAGTAACTGACTATATTTTATACCTAAATCTATTTTTTTTTTTTGTTTTTTTTTTTTGTTTTTTTTTTTTGTTTAATATGAAGTGAAACGGACTGAGTTAATGAGTGTTTGTACTTGTTGAAATGGTAGCAATGAGTAATAAATAAAAGAATATGTTTAATTACAACAATCAAAACTTTAATTGTTCAAAACTTCTCATCAAAATTACAGACACAATAAACTTAGACTATTTTAAACAATACTTAGAGCCAATAGGTACAGTACCTATTCCTGAAATATTATAATCAGTCTTGTAATAAAATCTGCAACTATAAATGCTCCTATGGAGTTTTATGTTAATAATTCAAGAAAAAAGTACCAAAACTAGCTAATATACTCGTATTAGTACTATTTTAAATGCAGAGAGTTAGCATTAATTATTTATTAAAAATACTTTAAAATTAAATCATGTGAACACAATTTGAGATCAAAGACACATTATTATAAAATCACAAAAGTGTTATACTTATTCTATGAGTTTTGAACAGTTGTACTTACAGTACAATAATTGCGTAGGTAACAGTAATAAAAACTTTTACAAAAAAAAAACTATTCGATGTTAGTGACGTGTTCTGACACCGGCAAGTTTAACCAAAACCCTTTTCTGTTATTTGGCATTAAGCTCAATAGTTTGCTTATAATCTCATCTTTGGTCGACTTTGGTATTCCTCTAGCAGATATTTTTTTTTTATATTCCGGGAACAGTTGATGTTTAAAAATTTTTGTTTGTAGAAAGTCCAAACATTGTTCTTCTTCCGCGTCATGATTGAGCTTATATTTGAGCTGATACTCGCCCCGATTTGCTATTATCACCATTATATTTTTAAGGTAAACTCTTGGTTCAATTCGACGTATCTTGTGTTGTGAAGATAAGTCTGTGTAATTGGAAAAATCACCGACTTCCATTGATTTTACAAAACACTTTTTAGAATTCGCTTGCTGTACAGAATCAACAAAATCTGAGAAATCATACAGTTTTTGTTTCCTTTGCATAGCTTGTTCAACCTGGTGGTGGAAGCTGTCGGTGACATGAAAGTGTGACCAGGCTCAAAGTATTTTAGTGTAATTTTTATTGCATTTATATGCTGGCTATTGATAATGTACCACAAGAAACTGAAAAGAGCCCAATTTTTGTTTTGGGCGCAACAATTATCCATCCATATTACTATTTGCTCAGCATCACGTTTATGTAACAGAAATGCATTAATTGTGGATATAATATACTGTACTTACTGCTGATATTATTAGTGAGATAGTGATAAAATAATAAAAAAATGCCTATCGTTACAGCAGTACGTGGGGCTACTGCTTATATACTTAGAGATAAGGTAAATCAGCTTACAAAGTATGCTTGACATAAAAGCAGTAAGTGTGATTACTGCTGATATTCTAAGTATCCAATACTTAAAAGTTTTTGATTACGCTCATTTACACAACAGTATGTTCACTTACTGTTTTTATTATTAGCAAAATAGAATAAAATGTCGGAGGTACACTAATTACCGTGAAGTAAGTATATTTCCTGCTTTTATGCTAAGTAAAGAAAATCATTTCATTGACTTACTGCTGTTATGCTTAATGATATTTTTAGGTTCCAGTGAATATAGAAAAACGGGAGTAAGACCAGTTTATAGAGCATTAGGTGGCGATCCAGGATAGGTACATACTTAACTCATTTTTGAAAAAAATCTGCTGCTCTTACTGTTAGCGCGGCAGAATAATAACAATTAACAACAATAACAACGAAAACTTTTGTAACCGACTGTGCTCCAGACAGCGATAGCGACACGAACACGACACCAATGCGAACGTGTGACTGAGTCAGATTACCGAGTACCGAGCATTGCCGAATAAGCACGAAGTTTTACAAAGTAACCAAAAAGGGATGTCCAATACGCGTGGCTGAGTGTGTTGTCTAATCGATTTTTATTCAAATCGATTGAAATTAAATCATAAAAATGTAGTTATTTTCAATTTTAAAGGAGGATTAAAATTTTCTCAAACAGTCGTTGCTCAAGTAGTCGTTAATAGATAACTGATATTTACGTAAATCATCTCTTTCAACTGAGAAAATAAAATTTTAGGTAGGTAAGGTCAAGTGGGGTAAGTGAAACATACTTTACTTTTAATTTTATGTAAACAGCTATAGTACAGTAATATGACTCAATACGACTGGACAGCATAGTTGCGTCAAGTCATCTGTCAACTGTCAACGGTCGACGACCTTTTTGGCACTCATCATCTGTATGATTGAAATTTATAAAATATAATATGTAGTATGAATTACACCTCGAATGACCAAACCATCCTACAGATACACTCAATTCAATATAAAACAGTCAAAATTCATCAATAATGAAGACTTTTAACGAAGGGTTTTTTCGAAACATTTCACATGTATTTATGATAATAGTTAGTGCAAAAGTTATCTACAACGATGTAATGTCGACTACACACAAAAACATAATATTTTCAAACATTTTACGACCTTTAGAAAGATTTTTGTCGTAACATTTCTTTGTTCAAAAATAAGATTTTAGTATGGTATTTCGTGATAATATTATATACAACGATGTTTTATCTACTTCTAAATGAATATTCATCTATTTACTGTCGACTACACACAAAAACAGTCAGCATTCAACATAAAATAATTACGCGTCCTAACGGTTTTTCCACTTTGTTCAAAATTATGATTATATGATGTTATTTCGTAAATATATTATCTACAACGGTGTAATAACTACTAATAAATGAAAATATAGCCTTCTTGCCTAGGCAAGAAGGCTATATTTTATCTAAAAAAGATTTTTTTTTTTTTTTATCTAAAAACTTCTAAATTTTAAATTATGCGATCCAGAGCACGTCCCACCGATAAGTCCCCTCTTTGAGGAGTGGCTAGAGAGGCGCCACGGCGTCCTCACCTTCCGCCTGACACAGGTCCTCACCGGACATGGTTGTTTCGGGAGGTTCCTGTTCAGGATAAAGCGGGAGGAAACGCCCGGGTGTCACCACTGTGTGGATCGCCCGGAGGACACGGTGGAGCATACGGTGGAGGTCTGCCCAGCTTGGGCGGAGCACCGCCGTGTCCTCACGGAGGCGATCGGCGGCGGCGATCTCTCGCGTCCGGCCCTGGTTCAGGCCATGGTCCGGAGCGAGAGTGCATGGGAGGCCGTCACCTCCTTCTGCGAAGCAGTAATGCTCGCGAAGGAGGAGGCGGAGCGCGCGAGGGAGAGGCAAAATGCGCCCCCTCGCGCCCCTAGTCGCCGCAGGAGACGCCCCGGGCGTCGGGAGTCGCGAGCCGACTTCCGGCCACCGTAGGCGCGGGCTTGCGGACGGTGAGCAATGGGTAGCTCGCCGTCCGATAGGGACCAGGCCCGGGTCGACGGCGCGTTGTGTTCCACGCGCGCCTCAAAGAGATGTCAGCACCAACTGACGGGGTCCGGAAGGGCCAATGCCTGCCGGGGTTGCGGGTTTGTCTGAAAGGGATATCGCGACCTCGGCACACAGGCAACGGAAGGAACACGGGTGGGTTTTAGTCAGTAAAAGTCTGACACGCCCTCCCGCTCCACCCAGAGCGGGAGAAGTTATTTGATAATTTCCCATCCAAAAAAAAAAAAAAAAAAAAAAAAGAGCACGTCCCACAGAAGAAGTTTTGAAGTATGAAAAATTACAGTTTGAACGATTTTTATTTTGCCTAGTGCATATTTTTTGTTTTGAATAATTTAGTAGATAAGAATATCTATCTGGCCATAGAGTGAAACCACCCACAGACGAGATTAGACCTTATTTTAGAGTAGAAAAAATGGTTTTTGCCGCGTTCTCAAGTGTCACTCATTCGGTGTCGCCGGTCTCGTAGCGGTCCCCATGAGAGACGGCAGAACAGTGACTTAAGACACTGGATGGGAGACAGGGATCATAGGAAGTGCCAGCACCGAGGTAGATGAAGAACGACCAAACTTTCGAGCTCGAAACTTTCGAAAGTCTTGACTCCATACTGAGCAGCCAGTCTTGATGTACTGGCGGAAGGATAGGTTTCCTTTCCACAAAGTCAAGGATTCGTCAATACAAATATTTTGGGATGGGATGTAGGCTGCCTGAAACCGTGAATTTAGATGATCTACGATCGGACCTAAAGAGTATAAAGGGTTAGTCTTGTCTGTCTGTATGCTACTGTTGTCAACCAAATGAAACGCGCGGCAAAGAATTATGTAGCGTGAACGGGAAACATCTGCCTAAAGATGTTGGTCTGCAAAAGAGGATTGAGGGTAAAACAAGACTTGATAGATAACATCCGAATGATTCCGAAGATCATCCAGAAGGAAAATAGGACCAAAATTTCGTGAATGTTCGTGTCATACCAATCGATCGCGGGCGAACGAAGCGGACGACCTTGCGATCGTTGAGGCATGGCGGTTCGTCTCAGTGACGATGTGCGCCACAGTACTGCCTAAACGCCTCATACGCATTTTCAGATGCGACAACCGCCCCAGTTTGTTGCGGAAGAAATTGCTCCCTCGCACCTTGATAGTCGCCCATGGGTGACCAATCAAACTGGTTGGAAGTCCCTTCCGCAGCAAAAAAGGACTCGACCTCGCCGTCATCCGCATCTAACCACTCTTCCTCATTCTCTTCTCTTGCTCTCCTTTCTCTATTTATCAGACGCGCTCTCGCTGCCTCTCTCGCATTCACTATGTTCATAATCTCATATCTCAACCTCTCAGGCACATCATCATCATTAACATTCACCTCGACCAATCGCTCTCCTCTTACCCACTGGAAGCCACCACTATCCCCAAGGCGACGTGCCCCCCACGTCCCCTACCTCGACCGAAGCGGCGCTGCACCGCCGCGCCGCTCTGCACCGCCGCACAGTTTACGATTTGACAAAAATCGGAAATGCAAGTAAACGATAATAAATGACTGTAACTTATTGGTGGAGAGGGTAATAATAAAATTAAAACCAAATGTGATTTTTATAACAATATTTATTTACTTTTTAGTAAAAAAATTAAATCTTTGTGTTTCTTGTGTGTTTTTTTGTGGCAGTTTCCTTAATAAAGTTATATATGGGTCAGATGACATCAACATATACTTGATTAAATCGTAATTCGTTCTGTGACGCGAAGTTTTTAATGTGTGGCCCAATCGCACTTTTCTGATCTCTTTATTCTTGGCTTCTGAAGCCTCCTCAGACATTGGGCCTAGAGGTATGATTGAATGTCTCATCATGTCTGCGCCATGTACTAAGATCTTGTGTACAGTCACTGGCATGTTATACCAATGGTAAAAATTTAAATATATGTCGCGAGTTTGTTTACAGTATGCTTGAAACTTGTCTGGATCAATTTCGTAGCCAGAAGCGATGACTGCAAGAATAGTCCCCAAACGTTCGATGAGGTTCTCATCTAGACCTGTGATACGCGCTGTTTCAGAACTATTGTAAAAGAAAGCCCGTGCAGTATTTCCATCGTTACTAGTACCGAATCCAGGTTTGACTTTGTCAATAATTAGACCTATTTCCTGAAACTTCTTCTGAATTTCTTCCTTTCGTTTCTTTTTCATTTCCTGCATTTGAGATCCTCTTGCTTGCCATGCTCTAAATTCCATGCGATAAGAAATATTTAAAAGGCACTCCATAGTGCGAATATATGCATGAAGACTTGATATTCCAAATTCATACATGTTTCGATCAGATTGTCTGTTTTGTATTTAAATTCATTTCAGCTGAGGTTGCTTTGCAAATAAAGCATCTTTGCGTAGAACTATTCTCAGACAAGACATTGCATACTTTGCCGTCTATCATAGAGAGGATCATATGATGACTAACAAATATATTAGAGTCATTTATCTTCAGATGTGTTGGCATTAAGTCTTTTATCTGTTTTTTTTATGTATTCACATTTCTTTTTAATTAATTGGTCCGTTTCTTTCTGGTAGATAAATCTTATTATTCTACAAAATCTTGGAGAAGATGGACGAGGATTTTCCCAGTGGATTTTATCATGGTCACTATCTGCCACAAGTCTCAAGGGGACCAACGATATAATAAACATGTATTCATCGGTGCTCTCTACATTTGCAAAACGTTGTTTATACAAACTATCTCCTGAAGAACCGTCACATCCCCACTTATAAAGGGTGATTTTTTAAGAGGTATAGGATTTGATTTTCAAAAAAAAACACAAAAAATTTGAAAAATTTGATGAAATCTTTATTGGAATCGATAGAACGATCAATATAATTTAATGTTTGAAGATGATTTCATGCAAATGCTGGCCGCGGCTCCGGTTTAGATGGCCCATTCGCAAGGCCCAATTTCGGCACACTCTCTCCAACATATCGGCCGGTATATCATGAATAAAAATGCTTCAATATTGGCTCCCAGTGCGTCAATCGTTGCTGGTTTATCCCTGTAGACATGAGCCTTAACATGGCCCCACAAGAAATAGTCCAAAGGCGTTAGATCACACGATCGAGGCGGCCAATTGACGGGCCCAAAACGTGAGATAAACTGTTCACCGAAGGCGGCTCTCAATTGGGCCATTGTTTCGCGTGCCGTGTGGCATGTGGCACCGTCTTGTTGAAACCACATGTCAGGCATGTCCAATTCTTCCATTTTGGGCAAAAAAAATCGCCAATCATCACACGGTAGCGCTCGCCATTCACAGTAACGTTTCGGCCATTGTCGTCTTTGAAAAAGTACGGCCCGATGATGCCACCGGCCCATAATCCACACCAAACAGTACATTTTTCGGGATGCAGTGGTAGCTCTTGCAATGCTTCTGGCTGGTCTTCACTCCAGATGCGGCAATTATGCTTATTGACATATCCATTCAACCAGAAATGAGCTTCGTCGCTGAACACAATTATTCGATAAAAAAGTGGATCTTCCTCCAACTTTGCCAATGCCCATTGACCAAATGCTAGACGTTGTGGGAGGTCGTGTGGCTTCAATTCTTGCACCAGCTGTATCTTGTAAGGTTTTACACCCAAATCCTTTCGCAAAATTTTCCACGTAGTGGAGTAACAGAGGCCCAATTGCTGCGAACGGCGGCGAATCGACATTTCACGGTCATCACTAACACTGGCGGATACAGCCGCAATATTTTCTTCGGTCCTCACTCTACGTATGCGTGTTCGTGGTTTAATGTCCAATAATGTAAACTGGGTTCGAAATTTAGTCACAAGCTTCCGAATAGCTGCCTCAGTAGGCCGACCAAACTGCCCATAAATTGGAAGAAGTGCGCGATGCACTCTTAACCGAGCATGCATTTTGATAGTAAAATTCAATAATTTGCAAGCGTTGTTCGTTCGTAATTCGATTCATGGTTAAATTATAGACCAAACTGAACAAGTTTGACAATGACACAAGACACGATTCGCGCGTGATCTGTCAAAAACAGTGTTGCCAAAAAGATACCAGCAAAAAAATCACCCGTTACATCATAGTATAATTTTGCTCCTTTGTCGAACTCAACAATACTTCCCCGAGAACATTCTTACATATTCTTGTAGACGTGTGATCTAAAAGAGCTTGAAGCTGAACCTCTGCCCATGTATCACTCAATGAAATGAGTTCCACGGGAGGATAGCAATCTTTTTTGGCTCGTGCTAATTGATCATAGCAAGGATATAACTGGTATCCCCTTTCCTTAGCTTCCTGTTGTAAACTCTTATACGTATGAACCGTTAAATTATTCGAAATGAACATAGCTAACGCTTCTTCAGCAGTATAAGGCTGTTGCTTTTTCTCAGAAAACACACTGCTTCCACTTACAGAATGAATACGTCTTCGAGCTTGCTTATACGTAGTTGCACGTCTTGGTGAAGCCATTGATACTTCTTGTATTAAATCAGCAGCGTCACGTTTGCCACTCGATCTAATGCTCAATTGTGTAGCATAAGACAACTGTTCTTTGCTATATTCTCGTAACAAATTTTGGACTTTACGCGTTTTTGTCTTTTTCGAACTGTCTTCAAAACTTTTTTGCGGTCTGCCACGAACGGAACTTAATTGTGAAGGCACTGTAATCATGTCTAAAACCAAATCTTCACTGAGCCAGCCCTCATAAGAATGTAAAAACAAATCCAGCTTTCTTTGTTTACGCTCCCATTTTTCACGAATTTTTTCACTTTCATTTTTCATTAAAGCACGCAACAGCCTTTCTGCTTCTTGACTTAGGACCGGATCACCAAATGTCGTCTTCACGAAGTTAATAATTTGCGTTAAACGCCCCTTAGCGGGTATTGAACGCCAAAAATCAAATAAAGACTTTCGCTTGATGCGGGCCCCTACAACAAAAAAAAAGAAAGTAGATTAGCGCAAAAAAACGTCAGAATTTAATGATTTACCCAAGAAAATAGGATAAATAAGGAATCTGTTAAGACTATAACCATGATCTTGCCGCATATTGCAACATACTTTATGCTTAAGAATACTTTTGAATACGGGAAAAGTATGTAATTAAAACTGTGATTTTTAAAAGCCTGACATTAATATCTAAATTAAGCAATACATGATAAAATTATAACTTAATAGAAAGATTATTACCTCCGATTGAAGATTCCATCACTAAAAAAAATTCGATACCACACAAAACACTCAGAAACATGCAAACACGATGACGTTACCGGTCGCACTGAGCGCGCACTCGACTACCTGCGATCGGAAGGGTAACTTTGGCTACTTTGTGTTATGTGTTGCCAGTGTTATTCAAGATTAAGAAACAAGTGATAAAATGTATTTATTTAGAAATTTTATTTTTACGTTTATTACATTTTTTTTCTCGATAAAAACTTTCTTCGTTTGTTCTACGTTGCGTAGGCAAGCTGATGATTTCTAACACTTCAAAAAAAAATGTTGTTCTACATAAACTATATTTTTTTATTTGTGTGAGGTAAGATGATGATGATGCTAATGATGAATATTCCAAAGGCTAGATAAAGCTCGGTCTTCCATCAAACATTTTAATGTTTTGAAACTCTCGAATTGAAACATCGAATATCGATGTTATTTTTTTTGAGTTTTTATTTTGGCAACCCTAACTCAATGCATCCCGCATGTTGCACAGCAAAGCAACTGTCACCATACACAACCAATAATCAATTAAAAATATTTTTTATTCGTTTTTAATATCTTTTAGTTTGACACTCCCAAAAGAAACCAATGTTTACTAAATAATTTATGAATTTCTTTTTTCCCGGTTTTTTTTTCACCGGTTAGCCCATTTTGGTTGAAGTCCTTTAAAATTATGCGATCCAGAGCACGCTCCCACAGAAGAAGTTTTGAAATATGAAAAATGACAGTTTGAACGTTTTTTTTTTATTTTGCCTAGTGCATATTTTTTGTTTTGAATAATTTAGTAGATGAGAATATCTATCTGGCCATAGAGCAAAACCACCCACAGACGAGATTAGACCTTATTTTAGAGTAGAAAAAATGGTTTTTGCCGCGTTCTCAAGTGTCACTCATTCGGTGTCGCTGGTCTCTTAGCGGTCCCCATGAGAGACGGCACAAAAGTGACCCATGTACACACAGTCCAGGCGACTCGCAACCATGCTTAAGACACTGGATGGGAGACCGGGATCATAGGAAGTGCCAGCACCGAGGTAGATGAAGAACGACCAAACTTTCGAGCTCGAAACTTTCGAAAGTCTTGACTCCGTACTGGGCAGCCAGTCTTGATGTACTGGCGGAAGGATAGGTTTCCTTTCCACAAAGTCAAGGATTCGTCAATACAAATATCTTGGGATGGGATGTAGGCTGCCTGAAACCGTGAATTTAGATGATCTACGATCGGACCTAAAGAGTATTAAGGGTTAGTCTTGTCTGTCTGTATGCTACTGTTGTCAACCAAATGAAACGCGCGGCAAAGATTTATATAGCGTGAACGGGAAACATCTGCCTAAAGATGTTGGTCTGCAAAAGAAGATTGAGGGTAAAACAAGACTTGATCTCTATCAATTGTCAATTTTCGTGTCATACCAATCGCGGGCGAACGAAGTGGACGACCTTGCGATCGTCAAGGCGTGGCGGTTCGTCTCAGTGACGATGTGCGCCACGATGGAGTCATCTCAGTACTGCCTAAACGCCTCATACGCATTTTCAGATGCGACAACCGCCCCAGTTTGTTGCGGAAGAAATTGCTCCCTCGCACCTTCATAGTCGCCCATGGGTGACCAATCAAACTGGTTGGAAGTCCATTCCGCAGCAAAAAAAGACTCGACCTCGCCGTCATCCGCATCTAACCACTCTTCCTCATTCTCTTCTCGTGCTCTCCTTTCTCTATTTATCAGACGCGCTCTCGCTGCCTATTTCGCATTCACTATGTTCATTATCTCATATCTCAACCTCTCAGGCATATCATCAACATTCACCTCGACCAATCGCTCTCCTCTTACCCACTGGGAGCCACCACTATCCGTGAGGCGACGTGCCCCCCCACGTCCCCTACCTCGACCGCCGCCGCCGCGCCGCGCGGCGAAACAAAATAATAAATATTATTACGTGTAATTTACGAAGAAAAGGTACAAGACTATCATAATTCAAGTTTTAACACTTACGGGTCCAGAACGGGCGGCGAGCTTGAGCCAACAGCAACAGAAGTTGAAGCCCGCGGCGATGACGAGGTTGTCCTATCAAATAAAATGTACAGAAAACCATTTATAAAAACAGCTATTTATTTTATTACTCACGTCATGGGCAGCGGGTTGCCTTCGAAGTCGAAGACGGACGTGATAATCCCCAATGGGGGGGCCGTCAAATCTGACGGGTCTTCGTCCTGAAAAATAAGAGCTTGGATAAAATAACTACAATTGAGCGTACGTGAAAACATTAGATACTTGGTCACTGAATGACACAGCTTGTCATTATTTTGTGTGTTACCATAGGTGTGTGATACCAAGAGAAACCAGGAGATTATAATAAAAATACTTCTTGAGTTTTACAGCTGCGGGAGTATGTGATGTGTTGCGTGGGCGGCGGCGGGCGAGCGAGTGAACGCTGAGCGCGCGAGCGCTGCTCTTTTATACTTTTGCCGCGTAGGTTCAGATCCACTACGTGGCGATATTTACCTTGTGAAGTTTTATGTGTATGTTCGTGTGTTTTAGCAGCATATTTATTTTCATATAAATCACAGTTTTACACATATTGCAAGACAAACATTGTTCATATTAGATCTTTACACATTTCTTATTAGAATTAAACATTGTTCATATTAGACCTTTACACATTTCTTATTAGAATTAGGATTATACATTGTTCTTATTAGAACTTTACACCTTTTCTTACAGGATTTAATCATCACGATTCTAAGGAAATTACGTCTACTTTAAGGATAAAAAACTTTTAAATATAAAACATGGAATACAAAGGGTTAAAACATGAGGAATTTAAATACAATAAAAGGATCAAAAACATAAGGAATTACATCTAAATAGCTCTGTTATTTACAATCTCCCCCTCGTGCGCAAGCACTTTACATAATAATCAGTCCGTTGTTGTGATCACGATGAGGCGAGAGGCCGGACGACGTATTAAGCCGACTGCTGTTCTTATTTCTGTTACGCGAACACGTCCATCTGGACCTGGATGCACCTGGGTTACTTCTCCACGGGGCCACACCCCTCTGGGCATTGTGTTGTCCACTATTAGAACAATGTCGCCGACTTTTATGTTTTTATGCTGTGGGTTGGAGCCGGGTCGGGGCATCAACAGAGGTTTGTATTCTGCCAGCCATCGTTCCCAGAATGTGTCAGCTAACGCCTGTGTGGCTTTCCAGGTATGTGAATCAGGTGTGACATCCTTGAATGAGCCCAACGGTGACATGCCACTAGAACGTCCCATAAGAAAATGGTTAGGGGTCAATGCTTCTTCGATCAAATCGGGGTTCACCGGGGTCAATGGCCTTGAGTTGATCACATGTTCTGCTTCTAACAATAGTGTATGTAGCACCTCGTCCGTGGGGAATTTTTCATGTAGTGTGACTTTCAACGCCGTTTTAACTGATCTCACGAGTCGTTCCCATGCGCCCCCCATGCTTGGGGCGCCAGGTGGTATCTTCTTCCACGTTATTAGCTTCTGGGATGCGAAATCGTCTAAGGCTTGTTCGTTGTTTTGTATTGCTTCGTGTATTTCTTTTTCAGCGCCTACAAAATTAGTTCCATTGTCGCTGTATAATACAGTCGGAGTGCCGCGGCGTGCTATCATGCGCCGGAGACTCATTATCATTGAGGAGGCTGTGAGAGAGGTGGCTAGTTCTAGATGTACTGCTCTTGTGGTAAGACAGGTGTATAGCGCACCCCATCTCTTTTCATGTCTTCTTCCTATGGTTACATGCATGGGCCCAAAATAATCAACAGCTGCTGCTGTGAAGGGCGGCTCATTTTGGGCCTGCCTTTCAGCTGGTAGATCGCCTTGGGGGATTTTAGTAGGTATCCCCTTGTAGGTCCGACACCATTGGCATTTATTGCAAATGAAGCGTATAACGCTGCGCAGTCCTATGATATGATATCTCTGCCTTAGCTCGTTCATGACTGTTTGATGGTTGCCATGATTGAATGTTGTGTGCGTGTGATGCACCAACAACTGTGTGAAGCCCTCTTTGGCGTGTAGGACTGGCAGGTTGTGCTCGTCTTTTGTTCTGCTATCTAAGCACAGGATCCCGTTACGGTCGACTTTCACGGAGAGCTTGTAGAACGGTGACTTCTTCGGTGGTCGTCGTCCAGCCTCTATGGTAGTGATGTCTTCGGAAAACGAGTTATACTGACTTCTTCTTACTAGCAGTAACTCTGCTAGTTTTATGTGACTCGGTGCGAGTTCATTTCTCGTGATTCTTTTGAGTAGTTTGGCTTTAAATACCTCAGCGGCGACAAGGACGGTTGCAGCAGCACGCACTAATCGAATGTATTTCGAGAAACGTTCTATTTTAGGTAAGTAATCGCTGATTTTGTGACTGATGGTCACGTGAACCTGTTTCAGTGTTCTTTCCTCCCCTGAAGGGGGTAACGGTGCCTCGACTAGCTTCTCTTTTGGCCAGGTCTCGGGGTTGTTTCTAATAAATTCTGGTCCCGTGAACCATCTGTGTTTCGAGTTAAAGTTGGCAGGTATGCCCTTGGTTGCGTCGTCCGCGACGTTATCAGCGCTAGGTACCCATCTCCAATTTACCGGAGTGGTCAGACTTTCGATTTCAGCTAATCGGTGTGCGACGAAAGATTTAAAGGTACGTGGGTCTGATTTAATCCAAGCTAGTACGGTTTTAGAGTCGGACCAATAATGACTTTTCGTTATCTTGTAGTCAGACTCGCGTCTGACCGATTCGGCTAATCTACTGCCCAACACTGCGGCTTGAAGTTCTAGCCGTGGTACTGATATGGGTTTCAACGGGGCTACCTTAGCTTTACCTACTATTAATCGTGACGTTTTAATGCCGTCTGACCCTGTACTGACGAAGTATATCGCGGCGGAATAAACCTTTTCACTCGCGTCACAGAAAACGTGTAGCTCTCCTTCGCCAGAGGGTGTTGCGGGTAGGTAGCGGTCTATTTCTAAGTGTACGGCCTGAGTGCACGCTCTATTCGAGCGTCGGGCGGGGAGGGGCGTGCAGCGTTCATGTTAAACACGTGCTACCCGTAGTGGCCGTCCTGAGTGCCGGCCGAGCGGAGCGTGGGCAGCAGCGGGCTTGTTTGCGTCGAGCGGGGCGTCGCGTGCAAGTTCAAACCAGTTTGTGTTTTGCAGCGGTGATACGTGCGTTCTTGAAGGATGTGTGAAAATTAGTACTACTCCATTTTAATCTTGATTCAATTCTCTGTAATATGTAATCAAAAGTTGCCACTGTCACCCTTGTATACTCATGAAATTTATCTTCATTCACCCTTAATGTTTCAAATAACATAGAAAACTCTCCAAATTGTTTTCTTTGCTTCACAATGTTACTAGGACCTTGTCTTGACTCATAATTAAATTTTAGCCACAAATTTTCTTCTAAATACATATCAATAATATCGTACAACGCAGACGCCATGATGAAAAATGTGACCGGCTCACACGAACGCTAAGCGTGCACTAAGGCCATTCGGCGAACGCTCTTTCGCCGCATGCACGCAACGCTGAACGCTCCGCTAGACGCTTCTTCACTCAGGCCGTACACTAACTCTTTTAATAGCTGTAAATTATTTATAAATGACAACCATGTCACGTGATGTTCTTTTGTGATGGGATCGTCCCAATCTATGCCGCTGCGCCATATTTCTTGTATGAGACATTTACCTATCATCGTGATTGGTGATACCAAGCCTAGTGGGTCGAACACTGACATGACCGCGCTGGTTACCTGTCGTTTTGTAGGTAACGTGTCGCCCTGTATTACGCTCGTAGGAGTATTTCTGAGATTGACGTTAAAGCCCAACGTGTCGCGCGCGTGATTCCAGATTAAACCTAAAGTTCGTTCCGTTTCACTTTTACCTAGTGTGGTCGTACCGGAGTTGCGCGTGTCTTTAACGTCACTAATTACCGCGGGTGCGTTCGACGCCCACCCGCGCAATTCAAAAGATGCTGCCATGTGTACTTTATGCATCGAATTGACTACATTTTTTGCTTCGTTTTCGTCGTTAAACGCGCCTAAATAATCGTCCATATAGAAATTACGAACTGTTGCTTTTGCGACCTCTGGGTGCTGCAGGCTGTGATTTTCTGCGTTTTTATTTTTAACATAAATAGCGGTGCAAGGGGATGACGCCGCCCCGAATATTAGCGATGTCATTCGGAATTCCTGTGGTGGCCCATCCCTGTCCTCGCCCCTCCATAAAAAACGTAGACTATCACGGTCCGACTCGATTATTTTGACTTGTAAAAACATTTCTTTTATATCGGCTACGACTGCGATTCGACCCTCTCTGAATCTAATTAATACTCCGAATAGCGACTGCAATAGATCTGGGCCCGCTAAGAGCGCGTCATTTAAGCTTTTTCCCCCGTACTTAGCTGCTGCGTCGAAGACTAATCGAATTTTTCCCTTTTGTGGGTGAATAACTGAAAAGTGGGGTAAGTACCAACTGCGTATCGGTGTGGCCGGAGTTTCTATTTTTTCAGCGTAACCCGCTTCTATAAGGTTATTTACCTGTTTATTATATTCAATTTTTAAAGTTTTATTTTTATCTAATTTTGACTCCAAACTGAATAGACGACTGAGAGCTTGTTTTTTGTTATCTGGCATTTCCTCAGTGTCTGTTCGCCACAGTAAGCCTGCTTCATACCTATTGCTATTCTCTATTTTTTTGCATGTTTTATCTAGAATAGCTAGGGCGCGCTGGTCTGGATCAGACGCCGGTATTCGTGGTTCAATACCTAGCGATTCGATGCTAAAGAATTCTCTAATCAGCTGTAGCGCGGGGTCATCGACCTGCGATGGTCGTACGTGATTTATTATCGCGACGGTATTACGCGGCCTAGAGTCTTGCCCGTGCAGTACCCAACCTAGCTTAGTTAACGATGCTACAGGTTGATTTTTATTACCGGTTTTCAGCTGTCTAGACGTAATTAAATGCCAATTGTCTTGGCCTATTAAAATAGTCGGTTTACCGGACTCATAACAGAGTTCATCTTCTAACTCAGCTAGATGGTTACACTGACGCACTAAGTCGCTACTTATTTCCTGAGGGGATAAGTTCAAACTGCCTATTGTGCGCGCGTCCATTGTCTCTATGTTTCTACTGCATAGTCCGCGAATTGACAACTTTACGTGGCACGATTCTGTCTCGTCTATTCTATTTCCTCCTATTCCTTCTAACGATAAGAGCTGGCCGCGTCCCCTAGGTATAACACCGTCCGCTACCTCTTGTTCGACTAGCGTCATTGTCGAACCTTCATCTAACAAGGCGTGGGTGGTTATCGTACCTATCGGACCGCTTAACTCGACCGGTACTATTTTTAGGTAGGTATTAGACTTATGCAAATGATTAATCGAGCTTACGTTGCCGCGGGTAGACTGAGGTTCGGACGCCCTCTTATTGTCGCTGCCGTGCAGCATTTTATGATGCGACGCTTCGCATCCGTTTACTCCGCAAGGTACGTACTTACATTTAACGAATTTTTTATGAGAATCGCACAGACATCGGAAACACAATTTATTATTTTTGGCCGCGTTCCATCTTTCACTTATGGCTAATTTCGCAAAGTCCGCGCATTCCTCGGCCTTGTGGTTGCCTGCACACATTACGCACTTTATTTTATCCGACTGCGTCGGCTCAGCTGATGACTGTGAAGATCGCGATTTTTGCGTTTTCGATGTCTGTTTTTTGTTAGACGATTTATTTACCGTGGCTACCGTTTTACGACGAGTTTGACGAGTTTCCGTGTCCGACTGACACGAGCTGTCGCTGTCTTCGTTGTACGACCGTGTATTATTGACTGCGCGCGGTTTTTGCCTTTCTTTTTTACGATCTTCGCGCGCGGTTTCGTATGCGAACATTGCGCCGCATCGGTCGGCCATTTCGTTAAGAAACATAGACAGTGATTCTAATTCCGGTGCTTCGGTACGCTGACATTTGAATTCGTACCATTTGTACTTTAAAATGATACTTAATTTGTCTACTATTCTGCTTACTAGCTCGGGCGAGTATAAGTATTGCGGTTGTTTGAGTGATTTTATTGCCGCTACTGTATTCGCTATTTTACTCGCGAAAGTACCTATGTTGCGTCCGTCATCTGACATACGTGGCATTCGCTTAATGGTCTCTAGCTCGGAGAGCACTAGTAATTCCGGTCTTCCGTACCGTCTTTCTAATGTGTCGATAATTTCGTACGGATCCGACACTGTAAACAATAATGCCCTAGACGTTTCGCGAGCCGCGCCTCGTAACGCTTTCCGTAGACGGGCCACATTTTGTACGTCTGTAAACATGGCTTCTGTGTCGTTATAGACTGATCTGAAAGCCATCCATTCCGCGATGGTTCCGTCGAAATGAGGGAGCTCATGAATGAACTTTGGTACCGCGGGACTAGATTTATTTGAATTTACCGCCTGCATTATTGCGTTGGCCAACATTGACATGTCGCTATTTTTGTTATTATTATTACTATTAGCGTGCATGTTCTCGCCTTCGCGTGGTTCGTTCCTAACTATGCTAGGTGGCCGTGTGGGCTGTTGCCCCTGGGCTTGAGCTCTGTCTGATACTTGTGGCCTATCGAGTGCGCGTTGATCCGAGATCCAACCTTCAACACGAGACCTTTCTACATTGGGCGACGGTTCCGCGTCGTTAGAACCTTCCAACTCTATTCTGGCTATTTCTAGACGATGCATTGCGGCTGCGGAGGCCGCCCTAGCCTGTGCTAACTCGGAATTGTACAACTCTAATTCGGCTTTTAATATCGACAATCTGCTATTTGCTCTGTCCCCGGGAACTACTGTGCCCGGCGCACTTCTAACTTCGTTATTTAAATCTACTTCCACGGTTCTAACCTTGGTCACTGCTCTATCCTGGCTATGCGTGCTGCTTTCACCGGACATGTCTTCGGTGCCGGTGCCCTTACTCCACGTGTTGGTCTCTGACGACCCTGTTTGGCCCGACGCCGGCGTGGCGTCTGTGGTAGTCGTAGACTTGCCTGAACGTAGCATTCGTACGTTATCCATTACGCACGAGGGGGGTCCCTAACTCTTAAAATTACACTTTTCACTTCACTTGACACTTGACGCCTAACAGTCTATCTGCCCTAGCTGCCTGGCCGGACTCCTACCGCGGTGATGCCGGACCAGGAATGGGAATGAAAAGGTACAGGAGGGTAAGGAACCTCCCGGCAGAGGATGCGGGCGCTTACGGGTGCATCAGGGTGCGGTGGGAATATCGCACACCCGTCGTTGCGTGCCAACTTGTGGTCCCAAAGCGTTCCACACCGTACCGGCGGGGCCTGACTGTGACGCCCTTGGGGGGGCGCGTGGAATCGTCAGATAAACCACTTGCTTCTGTACGACGAATGGCCTTTAACACCGCTAGGTGGCCGCGTACTTGGTTGAAGGATGCTTCCAAGTATCTTAGTGTGGTTAAGCAGACCAACACTAATAACTCGCGCGTACTTGTTTCTTTCTTGAATCGCTTCTTAATATTGACTGGAGTTTTCTTGCTTGAAAATAATCTTCTTATTGTTGACTGGAGTTTTCTTGCTTGAAAATAATCTTCTTATTGTTGATTGGAGTCTTCTTGCTTGAAAATAATCTTCTTATTTCACTGATGCACTGGTTTTGTTTTATCCGACGACGAAGGACCATTGAATGACACAGCTTGTCATTATTTTGTGTGTTACCATAGGTGTGTGATACCAGGAGAAACCAGGAGATTATAATAAAAATACTTCTTGAGTTTTACAGCTGCGGGAGTATGTGATGTGTTGCGTGGGCGGCGGCGGGCGAGCGAGTGAACGCTGAGCGCGCGAGCGCTGCTCTTTTATACTTTTGCCGCGTAGGTTCAGATCCACTACGTGGCGATATTTACCTTGTGAAGTTTTATGTGTATGTTCGTGTGTTTTAGCAGCATATTTATTTTCATATAAATCACAGTTTTACACATATTGCAAGACAAACATTGTTCATATTAGATCTTTACACATTTCTTATTAGAATTAAACATTGTTCATATTAGACCTTTACACATTTCTTATTAGAATTAGGATTATACATTGTTCTTATTAGAACTTTACACCTTTTCTTACAGGATTTAATCATCACGATTCTAAGGAAATTACGTCTACTTTAAGGATAAAAAACTTTTAAATATAAAACATGGAATACACAGGGTTAAAACATGAGGAATTTAAATACAATAAAAGGATCAAAAACATAAGGAATTACATCTAAATAGCTCTGTTATTTACAGTCACCATGCTTGTGGCTAACTATACTTATTATCTAAAACCCACACTAAAGTTGAACAGCAAAAAGACATTCAAACCAATCAAGATATCACACAAACAGGCATGAAACACAATTATCTCACAGGGAGGATGCCTGTGTCCCAGCAGTTGCCACATTATAGGTAGCATCAATTTTGCTGAAAGAAAAATCGTTAATTTATTACTGACATAGTAGTAATTCCAATATTACCATAAAAAGCGGTTCGGCCTCGGGGTCCACGTCGGCATCGGGAGCCATCTCGGAATTGGAAAGAAAACCCGTTAAATGAACCTGATAATTTAGAAAACAGAAGTATACGAATCAGAAAAGATTAATTAAACACTTGCATGTGATTTTGTTGTGCTGGAAAGTCTTTAAAATTCCGTATTATCTGGGGTAGACAGTGGTGAAATTAATCAGCATCAGAATCACTATAAATTCCATCACTCTCTTCACTGTCTACATCAAATTCATGAGAATGTCCAAGACTTTTTAATGAAGCACTATTTTCGGTATCTGAAATTCTCATTTCCAAAATTTCACATACTCCAGGAGGAATTTCTTTACGTTTTGTATTTGGTGCAGCTCGTAAACTAGCTAAATAAGGATCTGATGTTATCAATAGTCGATGCATCAAATCTTTGTTTGTATCTATTCTCGAAATTTTCCTCGTGACAGCTCCCTGAATTTTTTGTTGTGTTTATTTCTGGCCTCTTGGGGCCTCTTCAGAGAGCTGACCTGCAGGAAGTAAAGAATTTGAAATTAAATCTTTGCCATGATATAATATTTTGTGTAGACTAACAGGCATTGGATACCATGAATATTCTCCTATGTATAAATCTCTAGTTAGTTTGACGTACTCTTCAAACTTATCTACATTAATAGGAAACCCGCTATTAATGCACTGTAAAATCACATGCAAACGTTTAATTAAATTACAATTAACGCCTGTTATTTCTGACGACTTTTCAGCAATCCGAAAAAAAATACGGGCTGTATTTCCGTCGTTCGTATTTCCTGCTTGTTGTTTAGGCATGTCTACCAAAATATCTTATTCACGCCAAAACTTCTCTTATCACATCTTTCTTTTTTAAACTTAATTTATTTTTATTTTCAGTTCCCCGAACTTGCCACATTTTCATGTCTAACCGATAAGAAATATGCAACATACATTCGAATAGTCTAATCCACGAGTGTAATGGTGATAAACCAAATGAAAAAAACTTTTATTTTTTATTTTTGTAAAATGATGGTTTCATTGTTCATTTCTTTTGGTTTAGCACCACATATGTAACAGGTTTGAGTAGACGCACATGAAGCTACAGCATTACAAATTTTTCCATCTATCATACAAAATATCAAAGTTGATTTTACCAATATTTCCATATTATTTATAAGAATTTTAGTCGGCAAAAGTGTTTCCGATTGCTCTTTAACTTTGTCAACCTCGCACAGTATGTAATTTTGACTTAGATGTGGCCAGATATATTTTATGTATTAATTCGAAAGAACTTGTGATACTTAATAATTGGTAAAAATTCCCACGGTAAAATTGTCTATATTTTCAGAGTTTTTGTTTTTTTTATGAAAGTTCAACGACCTCAAAGAAAAGTTATTGTTTTTTTTTCTCCAAAAATATTAATGGTATCGTTTTTTCCAATACCACAAACGACGTAATATCAGAATATTTATCCATACAAAAAATTAAGAAGCTGTAGCTTTGATTGTTAATGAAATACATGAACATTATTGAATTTCACTTTTTATTGATTTTTTTTTTACCCCTATCATTACCGCATTTTTTTCTTTGCTATAAATATGTACATAACTGTTGTTTATCACGTCCTAAAAAATTACATACGTAACTCAAAGGGGTGGTGAGAAAAAGTGTTTCTAAATATTTTAGAAATTTCTATGGAAATAGGGTTGTCCAAACGACAAATAAAAAAGTTATATTTTGTCATTGTCGTCATTATCGCAATCGATTAATACTTCGTCTGACGATAACACGATGTTGATATCGTCGGATTCTGATTCAAATACATCGACAGTTTTTTGCAACAACTGGTCGCCGTGTAAGACTACGTTATCCTGAGTCGGCTTTAAAAGTTTTAGAACTTTTTCGGGAATTTTAGACCGCTTATTGTTTTTTTGTCTCTTGTCAATTGACATACTCGACAAAAGCGGGTCAGAAGACTCTAAAGCTCGGTGAATCAAGTCAAGGACGGTTGCTTTACGGTTGAACTTACGAGTGTGATGCTCACGATCGTAGCGCCAGAATTTGTTACGTGATTCACCGGCTTGTTCTGAGAGCATTCCTATAGGTATAGGAGATGAATCAATAATTTGTGCACCATGCATTAAAATTTTGTGCATGGTGACAGACATGTTGTACCAACTGTATTTTTTTACATATTTTGTTGCGACTTCATTGCAAAACTCCTGAAACTTCTTAGATTCTATTTCTAAGCCGCATGATATTGTCACCAGAATTGTATGTAGGTCATTGACGAGCCATTCTTCAATACCTAAAATATTGGAATCAGACAAAGCCGTACGGGCAGTGTTCCCATCATTGGTTGTACCTGAATTTGGACGAACTACGTCAACCAATAAGCCCATTTTTTGTCTGATTTCGTCTTGTATTCGTTTTTTTCTTTCTTCTACAATTCTAGCTTCTGGTGAATTTTTTGAAACTCGCCACTTTTGCACAGCAGTGTCATTTTTATAACCCAAATGTAACAAGAACTCAAAAAATCTTATCCACGCATGCAATGGGCTAAGTCCATGACGCAAAGCTTCCTGATTTACAGGTTTTTTAGATATTACATCTAAATTTTTGAATTCGCTACAAGTAGCTCCACAACATGCACACCGTAATTGTGAAGTTGTGTTTGTAATGGCATTAAACACCTTTCCATCTATGATGGTCAAGTATAGTTTTGGGTCTCCAATAACTGTTTTTCCCGAAGAGTTTTCAGCAAAAATCGGCGAAAGATTCTTTATTTCTTCTTCAACTCGGGTTTTTTCGTTTATGATTAGTTGTGTTGTTTCTGGCTTATATTGGATTCGTATTGGGCGACAAAACCTGAAAGATTGGGGATTCGGATTGGTCCATAATACCCCAACCAGCAAAGTAGTCCTGGAATGCGATTTTATAATGCTATGTGGACTTATATAGCTCCGATGATGGTTTTGGTATATGCTACTGCGCTTTTAACAGCATTAATGAATGCCGTTTTTACTTCAGTACGATTAATCCTATAATTTGAACTTATATCGGTATATAGGATCATATTTCGTGGCTCCTACTGGATTAAGAGTCCTATAAAAGCTAGGAACAAAACTAATTGCACTCAGGAGTAATTAATCCGGTAACTCAGACTTATATGCGCCTATAAGATAACATCTTAGGAGCATTTAAATCTTAAGACTCCTCGAGGAGCATCTACCAGGAATATATACACTGAGGCGCAATCACTCTTGTTATTTATACTTATAACCTCATATAAGCTAATATTTTATGGCCAATATAAGTAAATTCAAGTTAAACTACTGAAAAGCATTTATATTTCTGGTCTGGTTTTACATTACCTTAGAAGTGTATTTTATATCCGCGTTTCAGAGATAATAAAATCACTAAGATTATAACAGCACGCAGTAGGATAAAATGTTCCCTATATAGTTTTATCGTATGCCATTATAACCTTACATACACTTATATAGGCATTCCATAGTAGTTTTATAATCTAAGTAATCTCAAACAATCCTGGTTAAAACTCTTATAAGGTCACTTTTGCTTGAAACGACCAATATAGGCTAAAACACGCTTTATATAGTTTCGCAAATTCTATTATAGGATTTGACATCAGCCATTAAGATTGCAACTGTTTTGGTCTACGATATTGATAATGGATTTAAATAAGTGGAAGCGGTTAAAAAAAAGTGGTTCTTATAAAAGAAAAGTTAAAAAAAACTACCAAGATATGTTAACCGCAGTGAGCACTGATGTATTAAATTTAATTGGTGAAGAGCGCATCGCGAATTCTGGTGAGGGTTCCGGACAAGATAACTGTAGTACTACTTTAGATGGAAGAGGTTCGGACTACGAAAGTTATAATGAAAAATCATTGAGCGATTCTGAAAGCGATAATGAGACAGAACTTTCAGATTACAACAAAAATTTAGAACTGCGTTATTCTATTAAAAACTGGGCTTTAAACTTCAATATTTCTCATGCTGCATTAAACTCTTTACTTGAAGTTATAAATGTGAGAATAAACGATGTTTTGCCTAAAGATGCACGAACACTACTAGATACAAATAAAGAAAACCTACACATTACTATTTCGCCCCCAGGGCACTATTGGCACAATGGTCTGACCAAATGTTTGAAAAGAATTTTTGAAAATGTTTCCTGTCTACCAAAGGAGGTTTCTCTGAATATTAATATTGATGGATTACCAGTCTTCGGCAGTTCGCGATACCAGTTTTGGCCTATATTATGTACCATCTTCGAAATACCAAATTTGGCACCGTTTGTTGTGGGTAAGTAAAATAAATTAAACATTAATAATATACCTAAAGTTACCAGCTTCATGACCAAGTAGTATATACTAGGTATGTTTTTTTTACTGTTTACCTATTTGAATTTTGTGCCAGTTAAGTAAGTACACTGTCTTATAACTTTAACTTTTTATGACATAAAATATGAATTTTTCTTTTCAACAGGAATCTATGGTGGAGATGGAAAACCATCAGATCTTGATGCTTTTTTAGGGCCTTTAGTGACAGAAATGAAGCAACTTGAACAGGGATTAATACTAAATAATGCTACTGGTTTAAATGTTGAAAAAGTAGTGCATGTAAAACTAAGAGCTTTCATTTGTGATTCACCAGCCAGGGCAATGATAAAAGGTAGATGATTTATTTTTGAGTTCATGGGTACTTTTTATTGCTTGCCCCCCCCCTCACATCAGAATGGATTAAAAAGATTTTGCCTGTCTAACTAACAACAATTACTTCAGATTACGGAATGTTAACGACGCATAGGTAACATTGTGCACGTTATAAGTTGAAAAGGTAGGTTCGGTCGTTCCCAGGCAGGCATTCAGATTTTAAGCATTACATTACACATACATCAAAATAAGTTTATACCTAACTGATACTGTTATATTTCAGGCGTTTCCAATTTTAATAGCAAACATGGATGTCTAAAATGCACTGTCGTCGGTGAATATTCTCATAAATCGAATACAGTGACGTTTACTGGATCTCACTGTCTTAAAAGAAACAATGACGAGTTTCGTTCAAAGAAGTATGGACCACATCACAAAAAAGATTCACCGTTATTAAAGTTAAACATCGATATGATTGAAGATTTTCCTGTATCGGACTCATTGCATTTAATAGATCTTGGCTTAATGAAGAGGCTTCTAATTGGTTGGAGAGACGGAAATTTTGGAACATATATTACGAAATGGAATGCTCAGAATATAGAGAAGGTTAACAATTTTTTGAGAAATTGTATAATGCCTAAAGAGATACACAGATCAGTAAGATCGGTCGATGTTCTAGCTCATTGGAAAGGATCTGAGTATCGTTGTTTTTTTTACTATCTCAGTTTTATAATACTTAAAGAAGTCCAAAGGACTGAACCTTATAATCATTTCATGCACTTATATTGTGCTATCACAATTTGCTCCAATGAGAGTTATTTCCAGTTACTTCGTGTCGCTGAAGAAATGTTAACATATTTTGTTGAAAAATTTAAGTCTATTTATGGAAAAGACTATATTACTAGTAATATACATAACCTCTTACATTTGGTTGAAGAGGTAAGAAAATTTGGAATTCTCCAAAATTTTAATGCATATTGCTTTGAGAATAAACTCTGCTCCATCAAAAAAATGGTTAGGCAAGGAAACAAAGCACTTCAACAAGTAGCTAGAAGAATAAATGAAATGTCTTCAGTGGATATAGAGAGACTTAAAGAAAGCAAGAAATGTCCGATAATAAAGAAAGGAAAATGCGGCAAATCTGGTTTGGTTTTAGATTTGGGGACGTTTATATTGTCAGCAAAGAAACAAGATAAATGGTTTCTAACTAAATCAAATCACGTGGTGGAGTTTATATCGGCAAATTATGACAAACAAGAGCAAGAAATAGAAATACATGGCTATCATATCAGAAACACCCAAAATGCCTTTGAAGAACCAATAAGGTCATCATTTTTAAACATTTGTAAATGTGATTGCCAGGAACTTAATAAGTTCAAAAATGTGTATAAAGCTGCAGACATTAAGTGTAAACTTGTCAGTGTATTGTTAAATACAAATTTATATTTGGTGCCATTATTACATACTTTATAGTTTATAATAATGCCAACTTTAGTATAAATAAAAAAGACTAAGATTGAAATTTTACATTTATTTTTATTAATCATTCAATCAATAACAGAGTTCGGTACAATAACATTTTAAAAGTAGGCGGAAGTAATTTGTACTTTAGCTTACATGAATATTTTTATCAGTATCGGTTAATCTACCTAGGTATCTATTAGCTTACACTATAACTGACGTAACAAATCTGTAATACAACTATAATTTTATTATAGAAATTAACTCTTTAACTCCGTCTATATATTTGGTCTTTAAGATTGTCATTTTTTAAGTATACTACTGTCATTAGTGGTAACCATAATACCTAATAAAGATTTCAAAAATATATTAGGGTGCGTTTTCACATAACCGGAGTGGACCGGTGGATTTTCATACCAACATTTGACAGCCTGTTCGGTGCTCGCACAGCTCGAGTCACGTAACTGTGCGTTTGCACTGGCGAAACATCACGACAAAACATGTTGAAATCGCTACTTCCTGTCAAACATTTTATGGAAAATTGACAGAAAATATAGATTCTAACATGTTTTGTTGTGAATGTTTCGCCAGTGCAAACGCACAGTTACATCTATCAAACGTATGGAAACGGTGCGTTACTCCGCTTTTGTGGAAACGCGCTCTAAAAACCGGTAAACATTTAAAAAAATAGATAATAGCATATAAGTAACATAAATGGTAATCAAATTAACGACGACGTGACAATAACATAATAATTGCTTAAAACTAGTTATCATTTCAAAAGTATTTTAGCACTTTAGCACATGGTCAAATAAACCATAAACAAGGACCCAATCCCAAAGGAGGGTTATGGGTGAGATCAAAAACTAATAAAAAAACAAATTACAGAAAGGTAATTAATTATTCGGCTGCAGAGCAACTGAATCATGTGATTGGTTAATCACCTCCGCATTCGCAACCCCTCTCTGATGTTGTTCCGATGAGGATTCAGGTGCTGGAAGTACATAATTTGCTGGACCTGGTTGTTCAGCAGTTATGGTGGGTACAGAAGATGTTGCAATGGTATCTTTCTTTATTTTTTTGCCCTTAATCCTTTGTCTTGAAGCAGATGTCCTCTTATTGCTCTCACAGCGTTGGCGAGCATTTTTTAAAACAATTTTAAAAAATTTTTCGCAATCTGCTTTTGTAAATCTTTCGTCTGATTCCTTAACAACATCAAAGAAAAAATTAATAGTTTTTTGGAAAGCTTTGAAACAAATTTTCACGGTGTCACTGTCCTTTGACGATCCTGTCCATGAACAACCTTTCAAAAACTCTCTGTCAAATAAATGATCAATCAGGTAGTATGCATTCGAAGTGCCCTTTCCAGATCCTCTGTTACATAACCCACGCATTTTTTTTCGATATTCCTCTTTTAATATTGCATCTGAAAGGTTTTTTTCAAAAGTATCGAAATCTTTTAAACTTTTTATTATTTTTATTGCGTCGTCATCCTGTCTTTGAATCGGCGATTTTGAAGACAGTCTTATGAACTCTTCAAATTGCGTCTGAAACTCAGAATGTTTTAATATTAATTTGTTTTGAAGTTCAAACAGAGCACTTTGATTATTAAGAATTGTTTTAACATCCTGTTTAATAGTCTGCACATCCGCTTGTATTTGCTGTATTTGTATATCTTGATTCAAGATCAAAATGCTTTGATTATCTATGTTTTCAGTGCCTAGGTTGATTTCTTCTGGGAAAGAGTTTGGTTCCTGATTTTGAACTATATTTAGGGCTGCAACATAACTGTCGTCTAGGGTTACGGTTTCTTGTTGAGGCATAGTAGCAGCACTGGCTTCTTGGTCATTATTCTGAAAAATAATTATGTAAATTCTGCATTAACGACAAAGGAGCAATAACTCAAATTCAACGGAGGTCATCGAGGTTTAGTGCCGGCAAAGCCGCGGGGCGGAAAGCTAGTACTTTCCTGAATAAACTGTAAATAAAGTACTACTGTAAAACTTACCTCTAACGACTCCTGCGCCATCTGATTAAAAGACTCGATAGTTGGAGATAGCTGTTTTGTTCGAAAACGCTCATTATCCGTCTCGGTGTCGGACCTATCACACATGGCGTCTATTTCAGATTCTGCGTCTTTAAAAGTTCTTAAATTTCTCCGTTTTACTATACAATTGATAGCTGTCCAAGTTGGGTCTGGATTACAGTTTTCTTGCCTTCTCAGTTTTTCTTGTTTATTTTTGGGCCAGAACAAATTACCATTATTTTCCCATTGATCGGGTACAGACGTCAATCTCAGTCTACCTCTTTCCATTGTCTGCACTACTTTAAACGGCATTTTGATCGTAAAAATCTGAAAGTGAACATGGTATTAGATTAACGCGCTTGCATTTGACACCCCACACTATGACCTAAAAATAGTATATTATGAAATTCTTGAATAAAACGGATTTATATCGTGGGCCATTGATGAATCACGAGCAAGTGAAGGATTCTAACGAATGAATCACGACCAGCGAGTGATTCAAGTGTTAGAATCCTGAGCGACGCGAGTGATTCATGGCCCTCGATATAAATCCGTTTTATTCAAGAATTTCATACTATACTTTATACCATGACCACGAGAAAAAGAAAGATTTAATCGAAAATAGACATTTAATGAAGAAAAAAGGATGGTAAATACGTTCAGTTCCGGGAGCCCTCCTGGAGGTTTCACCTAGCGGAAGCCCTCGCGGAGAGCTCATTTTAAATGTAGATTTTTCTTAGCAAATACAGATTATAAACCGTGAAAAAAAATCTGATGTATATTTTAACAAGATTTATTAGTGTATGCGTTGGTTTTAAAATCCAAGTATTATTTTTCTTTTTAAATTTTTGTTCACGGTTACAAATACTCACAAAAAAATGTAGAGGTTGGAAACTACGTTTATCTACAAGACCCGAGAGTTTTACAGTGTTTTATAACACGGTTTACATCAGATTTTATATTCACGACGAAACACCTACATTTAAAATAAGCCCTCCGCAAGGGCTCCCTCTAGGTGAACCCTCCAGGAGGGCTCCCGGCACTGAACGTGTAAACCGTCCTTTTTTCTTCATTGAATGTCTATTTTTGATTAAATCTTTCTTTTTCTCGTAGTCATGGTATTAAGTATAGTATGCAACTCTTGAATAAAACGGATTTATATCGAGGGCTATGAATCACTCGCGACGCTCGGGATTCTAACACTTGAATCACTCCCCTACGGTCGTGATTCAGTCGTTAGAATCCTTCACTTGCTCGTGATTCATCTATGGACCTCGCTTTAAATCCGTCTTTTATTCACTAATTGCATAATATACTATTATTAGCTTCTCGACTTGACTTCCTGTAAGGCTTCTGCCTCGAATCTTGCCGGCAGCGGGGCGGCGGCGGTGGCGGCGCGGGAGCGGGGCGGCCAACGCAGACCCGTTCTTGAAACCAGCGGGCACATCACGCGGCACTATAGCGGCGTAGTGTTGTGTTCGTGGTTGTGTCGTCGAGATATTTCTTTTTATTCGCGAACGAAATATCTGAACAGCGGCGACAACATCTTTTTGATTCAAATTTATTCATTATACATATTACATAAATTACACAACACTGCAATGCAGACGCGCGGGCGGTCACCGCTTGACTTGAGTGCACCGCTCGTTGCCCGCCCCCGCGTTGCTGCGTCGCCGCTGTTTTCGAGGGCCGTTCCATTTGATTTTACACATTAGATCCTGCCGCTCCCGCGCCGCCGCCGCCGCCGCCCCGCTGCCCGCAAGATTCGAGGCAGAGGCCTAACAAGCTCCCAAAGAAAAAAAAATATTTTTAAAGTTCGATTCCGATTTTGGGTTACCATTTACTACAACTATTCCAAATTTCATTTGTCAACGCCAAATACCTATCCTCTGAGAAAAACGGCTGTGACAGACGGGACGGACAGACACCGAGGTGATCACATAAGTATTCCGTTTTTCCTTTTTGGTACTGAACACTAATAACAAAACTTGAATTGAAACTACTGAAATAAATAAAACTTAATACTGGTACCTACTTATAATAAAAAAATATTCACAAAAATTTCAACTAAGCACGAGACTACGTCCTCACTGTTCAACAGTTTCATTCATACTGCTCGCTCGCTCTAACCTAACATAACACCAAATTAAAAGCGTGCGCGCGGTAATTCCCCGTATTGTGTCGTAGATAGATCCTTAAGATTTTATTTATTATTGCTCATATATCAGATACTTGAAGTCTTTTCAACTTATACTGAATATTATGCTAGTTTCTAATAAATAACTAGGTAAAAATATAAGTAAGTATAGGTACTTTCATTTTTACTCACATAAAACTAGGTAATTATAAATATTGTGTTAGGTACGTAGTACATATTTAGTTAGGTACTAGTTACAAATTTCACACTCGTCTCTCGGGTAGTGATCATAAACTGCGTAGGTAGAACAATTATCACACCAAAACCAATCTTGATTCAGCAATGATTTGATGTCGTCTCGATTCTTGGTAAAATGAAAATCTCTAGTGTTAGTAGAAACCATGACTTGACAACCGGGACATGTCTCCGATAACAAGAAATGTGTAACACTCCAAGGCCATTTTAAGTTCTTTAGAGAACGGAAATCATTTTTTGTTAAAAATCGATCGATATCCAGGAATATCACCATACTTTTATTTCGATCGTTGGCAACCTGAATATAATAATTAGATATTAATTATAACATAACCATTAAATTAAATTAAAACAATGTTTAAACTAGCACGCACAACAAACCCTTACAATATTCCTATAACATGCTAATCTATGAATATCAATAGAGTTTTATCTGGGACATGTGGAACCCTAATTGGTAACAATATATAATAATATGGCGAATCTTCTTCGGTTTTAACACTCGCCAATATAGAACCAATGTTACTTATATTGGCGCTAAGTCACACTTGGCAATGCTCACCGAAAAACATGGTAACTGTTCATGATATTTTCATAATAAAATAAATAATATTAAAATGTAAATAAGTAAATTACAGGAAGCGCTTTAAATTTTTAATTAAAACCAAGATAGAATTTTCAGAAAATTCACATTCCCCTACGAATATACACCAGACTAACAACAATAAGCTTTTGATTTTCTACTATGGTTGACATTTATTATTATTAAATTAAACTTAAGTAATATTTACATAAATACTATACTTACCCTTATTCAAAAAGTTTAAACAATTCCTGGACCGACACAACACAATTCGACTGTTCACTAAATGTGAGCTTAAAGAAGCATTGCGAGGCGCGTATTCATCTCAAATTTTCCTATAATTTACTTATATTGGCATTTGCAGGACTACTTGCATTGCCGTAATTCTATTACAGGAGCAATATAGGCGTAAACGGCATTGAAGCGGTCTATTATAAACACGATATAAGTAAAAGTTTACTTATAAAGTGGGCCCTTTTCCGGACTTATATGCGGATATAAGTCTCATATAGTCCTAGGGAAATGATATCCTGGAGATAGTTTAAAAACTACTTTTTGTTGGTTGGGACATAACCGTCGTCAATTTTTATTCGTAAAGGTATGTATGTGGTTGCAAACAGGCAATGTTCATCATCGTTTGCATCACTGAAGCTTTGTTTGTAGGCAGATTGTCCAGTAGTTCCGTCAAAACCCCATGAAGCCTCGAATACGCAATGGAGTGTATCTATTCTTTTTTGTTTGCAGTACTCTGAAACTTGTTGGTCGCACACGTCAATAATTCGACGAAAAGTGTGCATGACTAAATCTGATAACGGTATTATTGCTTCCCGTTCTGATATTTGTATATCCACATCGGGATAACATAACTTTTTGACCATTTGAATTTTGTAGTAGGGAGGGTAAATATTAGACCCACGAGATTTGGCTCCTTCACGAATACTAATATAGTCGTCAACAGATAGTTTTCTATCTATAATTAAGCATAGAGCTTCAGTAGGAGTATAAGGTTCATCAGTTTTTTGACATGCCCTTATTAGTTTGGCAATTTTGGTAGACTCGGTAGGAGATTTTAGGCACTCTTGAACAACAAATTCAAAGTCACTAGCTGCAGCTTTTTCTAATTTGTTACCTGTTTCATCTACCACAACTTTTGAAAACACCTTGATCAGAGAGTCCAAAGGGTAGTTTTCTAGTTGTAGTTCCAAAGACTTTCTTATACGTCGCTGACTACGATCGCTAACATTATCATATTGGTTGGATCTAGAAGTTGAAGGAACATCTAATGACTGTCTAACTTCTGAGGCCGAAGGTATTATTTCTATTAAACTTGTTTCAGGTTCTTCTTCAAGATTCTCGCGTCTATTGTAGTTTATTTGTTCTAAAGTTTGGTGAAGTTGAAGAGTGGCTGTAGAAGAAAGCCATTTTTTATTTTTAGCTATAAAAGTTTTGCGATTCCTACTACTGGCTTTGTAAAGCTGTTCGCATTTGCAAATAAACCTGGTAGTATTTTTTTTAAATATGTCAAATTCTGTTTGTGTGTAATTAGGAATACGCTTAGGGTAAATTGCACTCAAAACTATTTTTGTTCTTTCGTTTTCAGGAATATCCAGAGGTCGCGATTTGGGTCCTTGCAAATGAGCTCTATTTTCTAATAACTTAAATAAGTCAAGATGCGTAAGTTTCTGAGGCATTATTGATAATTTAGCCACTTCTCGCGGATCGTCTTGAGGGTCAATATTCTCTCGCTCCAAGTCACTCGGTTGAAACCCGAAATGACAAGCCCCAGGAGAACGGGTCAATTCCTCCTCAGGGACAATATATGACTGGTCCGATTCCATGGTTTCCTATGAATTCCGTTTTCCGAATTCAGTAAAATGTTTAGTGGCTGCTCCCCTGCGTTACCGGGTAGGCTACCGTGCCACTATTAGATGTACGGGTACGACAAAACAACTCAAACATAAGCCCGAAGGCATCTCTATATGAAGCTACGTTCCATATTGATGTAATTATGTACATATGAATGGGAGTTTTAGCCAGTAAAAACTGTTACCGCCTTCACCACGTGGAGGTACTCCCAGCTAATGTTGTTAAAATTTATGTCTTTCACATTTTAGGAAAGTATAACTTTACAGATTATAATATAGGTCATATAATATCAATAAAATAGAAAAAAAAATATTCTATCGAATTGAAATATCCTTCTTTTTCGAAATCGGTTCAAAATGCTAAGGCTTTTGCGCGTGTGAATATTCATTTAAATGATCTAGTATAATTTAAATCAATCAAATGACGATTTTATTAATGATCAGAAAAAAATAATCATATGGTTAAGAAGGTTAGTGACAACCCTAAACAAAATTTAAAAAAATTATAACTCCCTTTATTCTTTTGAGCTGATATTTTTTATTCAAATGTATTATTATGTTGTACATATTTTCCATTAAGAAGAAAATGCGGTAATTTAAAAAGAAACCGGCAAAAAAATATTTATGTTTTTGCTAAAAACATTGAATAACGTCTTATTTGTCCACGTTTCGAATCTAGTTTTTAGCAATATTATAGTTTTGTATTTTCTTAATGAGAAGATACTTAATTCATTCGTTACTGATGTACCTGAAAAAAGATATTGCATTTCTATGGTTTCTATGGGGTTTTCTCGATAATTGCTATGTAGCCAAAACTACTCAAAAAAAAATTGTCATTGTCTTTGATAAGCCTCCTAAATAGTAAAAGCTATCAAATAAACACATAAACTGGACCTGGCCACAAGTAAGCCAAAATTACATACTGTGCCTCGGTAACAATTAGGCAGCGTTCCCACTACGCCGGACCGGCAGATCTGCAGGAAACCGGACACCGGACAGAGTGTTCACATTACATCGGATCCCGGAAGAAATTCAGACAGTCAAGTACTTACCTCAGTTGAATTTGGACCTGCGTGCACAATGGACGACGAAATTGTTGTGTTCTGGTGGTATCTTAATAGAAGGCAAAATAAAAGAAAACATTGGGTACACCCTATTTTACGGGAAAGATTTTCACTTGGAACATTTGAAACATTAATGGGTGAACTTAGAAAAGACGAATCAAAGTTCTTCAATTATTTTCGAATGACAGCAACCACTTTTGACGATTTACTGGGACGACTAGACATAAGAGTACGAGATACAAGTTTCAGAGAATGTATTTGCCCAGAACAAAGATTAGCCATATGTCGAAGGTAAGATTATTTTATGCACTAGATTGCGTAATAATAGTTTTGACGTAGGTACCTACTTAAGACTGAATGAATGTTTGCTATGTATGTTTGTTTGATGAATGTGAATATATATAATGTGTGTGTGTGTGGGAGGGTGTATGTATTTGATAATCATTATGAATTAAAAATGCAAATAACTTATTTAAGTATTTATTTGTACTCTAACTTGAATCCCTTCAAAATCTAAGTAATCTGAGTCTTGGGAATGTATGGAATGATTACTAGATGCTGATGGCGGAGCTGGAATCGGATTCGATGTCTCAGATGAAGTTGATGGTATAGATGTTGTTGCCTGTTGATTGCTACTATTATATTGCGTAGAGTATCCAGGGTGGTGTTGATCTTGCGTAGGTGTTGCCTGTTGATTGGCGCTATTATGTGTGTAGTATCCAGAATACTGATCTGGTCCGGTCATCTGATTATATGAATCACGCCAATGTCCGTAATTTGGTCTCTCATAATTCCTACTTTTAATTTTTTGCAACATTGTCATGACGCTAGCTTGAAATTCTAAAGTCTCTTCGATAGTTAAAGTGTTCAAGATTGGTATAATGCCTTTGAAGAAAGACAGATGATGGTTTTCCTTTTCTGGGTTTATTCTGGAGTCCAAAAACTTTACCATCCTGTCATTTACCTCTTTATTATCAATTTTTCTTTTATCTTTAATTAAAGGTGAACGAAAATCTGATTCCATGCCTACTTCAGTCTCGGTTCTTGCTTTTTTTTAAACTGACTCATGTGGTGGTCGAGGTTCGGAGACTTTTTTCAAAAACATTAATTGCTCGTGATATAAATAATTTCGTGTCTTTTTGGCCGAAGGTCCAGATTTAAACTCATCTTTTTGTTTCTTTACTGTTTTAAGCCACGAATCTCGTATATTATTCCATTTAGTTGAAACCTGTTTTCCTGAAATCAATAAAAAAATATCATAAAACAATACAATTTGTTTCTTGGTGACGTATAAAGTAATAATGTATTAACAAAAAATACTTTTTTTTCAGATATTTAGCTTCAGGATGTTCATTCAAAGAAATACATTACTCATACAGAGTAGGCGTTTCGACAATAAGTAAACTAATAAAAGAAATGACCCACGTCATTTGGGAAAACCTAAAGACAGATTTCCTTAAGCTGCCTGATACTGAGAGAGAATGGGAGGACATCGCTTCAGGATTCGAAAGAAAAGCCAACTTTCCTCACTGTCTTGGAGCAGTAGATGGCAAACATATCAGAATTTTGAAACCAGCCAAGAGTGGTTCTATGTTCTTTAATTACAAGGAGTATTATTCTTTTGTATTAATGGCAGTTGTCGATTCAGAGTACCGATTTATTTTTATTAGTGTGGGCTCATATGCCAAGGAATGCGATTCTACTATATTAAAGGATAGTACTTTTTGGCAAAAGATCAATGATGGTACTTTAAATGTACCAAAGCCTAGACCGCTTCATGAAAACTTGCACGAAGAATTACCGTTTATACTTGTTGGCGATGAAGGCTTTGCTTTAACTACTGATAAAAAGATTTTTAACTATAGACTAAGTCGAGCAAGAAGGTATGTTGAGTGCGCTTTTGGTATTCTGGCAAATAAGTGGCGAATAATCCATCGAGCGATAGATCTGAACGTAGACACAGCAATTCAAGTAATTAAAGCTTGTACAGTCTTACATAATTTTGTAAGAGAAAAAGATGGTATAAATTTTGAAAGTTACCAAAATATAGAACATAGACAAGAACAAGAAACGACACCCATGAATCGGAATGTGTCGAGTTGAGGTGGCCCTAATGCCAACGCTATACGGACATCATTCACTAATTATTTTGTTTCGGATATTGGTTCCGTTCCGTGGCAGGCAGCAGCTATAAAATAAAATTTTTCAGTGCATTTACATTTTATCAATAAAACATTAAAAACTCACCGTACTGTTTTCTTTCTTTTTCATCCAGTTCATCGAAGTTTGGTTTCAGTATTAAACAAACTTCACGCCATGCTGCTAACTTTAAGTTTTTGTCTTTATAGACGTCTTCGGTCTTATCCCACAGAACAGGTCTCTCTTGGACAAGCGTAATTAAAGTTTCTGCTTGAATATCCATGCTAAACGTCTACTTTTACCAGAAAATGCGAGCCGAATGACGTGAGTGGAACACGGGCGGGGCGAGGGGAGCACGAGCGGGGGACAGATACCGGCACAAACTCGTTCACATTACTCCGGGCCCGGTCGTTCTACCGGCAATTCGTAGTGACAAAACGCTCGGTAAAAATGCCGGGCTCGGCAAAAATACCGGACCCGGGATAATGTGAATAGCTTCATATAAATTGTACAGCCACTAGCCCTTCCGGCAGATTTACCGGCGCGGCAGATCTGCCGGTCCGGCGTAGTGGGAACCCTGCCTAAGGGCAGAGGTTTCTTTGGCTAAAAGAAATTTAATAGGACGACAATATTTTGTTGATGAAGTTGCCGGGTTTTGCCACAGAATTTGTTTAATTTCATTATTCAACGAATACAATTGTATAGGCACCATTGAAATACTAAATAAACTTTCATCACTACTATTTACATCACTGAATTTTTGTTTATATCGGACTTGTTCTGCTCCATCACAACCCCATTTCGCAACAATATTGAGGATTTTTAATTCACTAATTGTTTGTAATACTTCTTCTTGCGCTTTACATAACCTCTTAATCGTGTGGTCCATTAACGATTGTAGTTTTATTTCAGCAAGCGTTTCTGTGAAACTCATTTCTTCAGGGTAGCACAACTGTTTGGCTTGTTTAATCTTGTAATATGATGGGTACATATTTGTATTAATGTGCTGTGTTTGTTGTCGACACACCAATACCGTTTGATGCTTGGTCAACTGAAAGTCCATCTGTCCTTTGGGTTGCCACGATTTTCCGTGCTTTTTTGATGTTCGTACCTCTTCTGGGTGAAAAGAGACAAAGCTCTTTAACGATTGCTGCTGAATCTCTTTTTCCTGACTGGCGAAGATGTGCTTCAGTTGCCATCGATATCTCTTCTTTGCTAGTTGTATCCAGAAGATGCTGAACTCGCCGTTTTTTAGTTCTTTCGCTAGTACATGCGAAGTCTTTCAGAGGTCTTCCAGTTTGCCTACTAGTTCCAGGCAGTGACATGTCAATTGTAGACTCACTCAATATATCAGCAAACGAAATACTTTCTTCCAACCACGAACAATTTGCGTTCAAGAAACGTTCCCGATGTCTCCCCGATTTCGTCCATTTTTGTTGAATTTTCTGGTTAATATAACATATTCGTTTTTTCAATTTCTTTAAAACGTCTTCAGAAATAGGCGGGTCATCGTGTTGTTGCAACATATAATGCAATAATGCATCGCTTCTTGATGTTTTGGGGTTGGAAAACCATATATCGAAAAACGTTCGGTACGTCGACATTCTGAAAATGAACAAAAAATGTATGAGTGTCGCAAACTTTCGCAAACAAACATTTCATTCGTCTGAGTTCGCTCGATGAATACGCTCTTGTCCTGTGTGCTATTTGTGATTGTGTTTCGGTGTTGTGTTATTGAAGTATTTAGGTAAGTTTACAAACCTTTTTTATAAAGATATATTTTAAAACTGACTTATATCACTCATGGAAAGTCGAGAGAGATTTATGCTGAAAAAAAAAAAAAAGTTTTCAGTTTATACTAAACTTTTAGTAGTAGTTTTACTTTTCTAAGCTACAATTATAATTGTAGCTTAGAAACCAAACTTTAAAAATAATACGGCCAAAGGACTCGGAAACGGGCTGCAGTAAACTAAAAGTTTAATATAAACTGAAAACTTTTTTTTTTTCTTTCAGCATAAATCTCTCTCGACTTTCCATGAGTGATATAAGTCAGTTTAAAAATATATCTTTAGCGGCCTCGAAATAATGTAACAACGCACGAATCAACGACAGAAAAACAAAACAAAAAATTGGTATTACTAAAATTTTGAACATAATAGCTATTAAGTCCTATACAGTATGATAATTTGGAGTAGTTACTTACATTTTGCTAAAATAAGATATTCTAAGTAAGCTAACTACTAATGCTAACTAAGTAACTCGTGAGTAAGTAATAACAGCCGCACGGGTCGATTCATCAGGTTAAGCTACGCTTCCCGGGGTTGGTCAGTGGATGGGTGACTGGCGAATTAAGCCGTTGTTCCCGGCTGTCATTCGTGGATCTTTGATAGTCGTTACGGGTCTCGTCAGAAGCCCGAAAGTCTGAAAACCAGTCTTACCAAGGGGTGTCGTATTACCCAGTGACTGGGTTGTAGAGGTCAGATAGGCAGACTCTCCATGTATAATATTGGTATTCAGCTGCATCCGGTTAGACTGGAAGCCAACTCCAACATAGTTGGGAGAAGGCTAAGCAGATTGAAGATATGCTAACGTAATATTGTTTTTATTGATCTACTAGTATAATATTCCTGATTAAGTCGAAATAAATTGGTTAAGTCTGGTTATAAATCATTTTAATAACAAAGAAAACAAAATTAATACACAAATTGTTAACAATAAAATAATGTTTTAAGAGTTCCGTACCCAAAGGCGGCCAACCCCATCGCCCGTCTGTAACTGGGCTGTATCTATTTAAAAGAAATTATAATATTTACAGAATACCGGTTACAATGACCGTTTTGAATTATAAAATAACAAATAATAAAGAAATGGAATATAATAAAATATAAGTAAAAATCTTTTTAAAAACAAGAATTTTCAGAATTATAATCATTAGATTCAGGAATACAACTCCTTAAGTTAGAATAATCCTCAAATGTCATGATTTCATGAAATAGTCATTCAATAGGATTATGTGAACTTAGAGAGTTGGTTTGATTATTTTTATGATTACTATTCTATAAATAACTATTTTATACGGCCGAATCATACTGAGATAAACATACAACCTGATACTGATATGCAAATAGCAAAAAAAGTAAGAAAATTTGAATTTCGCGCGCTACTTGGACGTTTTCCCCGTAATGCGCGAGGCTCATTTATTTATCAACGTTTCTAATAGCAAAAATAAGCAAGGTCATTTAAAAACGTTGTAATGTCCAAATTGTCTTTTTTTTCAATTTTTTTTTTTAATGTTTTCTTCTCTATTATTTTTCTTTATTGCCCGTTGTGTTTCTTGGGACTATGAACAGAGTTTTTCTAACCCAAATTCTGTATTTTTTTGTTCTTTGCGGAATTCTTCAATGGTTTTATATAAATTCCATTTCTTTCTACCTAGCAGGCCATTCCAGCGATGATGCCATGACTCAACCTAATTTTGAGTAATAGGAACACAAGTCCCAATACAACTGTTCACTGACCATATTTCAGTACTAAAGATATATATTATATAATGTTTTTATAACTTCAAGCAATTTGGTGTAGTTATTTAAATTAGTTTCCGTCAAAAGCGGTATCTTTTACAAAATTAAATTTAGAAACTACACGATACTTTTTCATATTGAATGTACCAAAAATATAACCGAAAAGTATAGTTATCTTTAAACCGGGTTTGGGTACCTATACCTTTGTTTTATATTAAAGAATCATTGAAAAGTTTGCGAATCTTTATGTTACTTAAATGATCTTTTTCAGTCAGTTATCGATCGATTCTGCAAAATCTGTCTTCAGGTTTTGCGTTTATTTGCTATTGTTTATTACAAAAAAAAAAAATTTAACTGACCAATCCACTTACCTTATTTTTAGCAAGATATCTTTTCAAGCCTTCTAATAAAAAACTTTTACTTTTATAACAACAATATTCACTTCCCGTCAAACAAAATTCGCGAAAGAAATGAGCAATGACACAGGCGACAAGCAACGACTATTTCAGGGGAATCCCCAATCATAGTTAGTGTAGTAGGGCTAAATAAAACGACAACATTTTGAGGGGATCCCCGACCGATCGCGCCATAGAGCCATGAACATAAAAATAACAGTGTGTACACTGGAAAAAAATCATGGTCTAATGTGTGGTCAGAGTGAATAATTTCTTGTTAACATTTATTTCAAATAATACGTGCATTTATAAATAATCACAATTGATAAACTAAATTATTTTGTTGGGATGACTTGATTAAAATAGCTTCAAACCCAAATTATTTATCATTAAAAAACGTGATAGCTTGTGTATTTTTTATACAGTCGGGTGTCACCCCGGAACCGGTGACAACCGGTGCGGACCGCCCCCGACGCCCCCCTAGCTACGCCACTGAGTTTAGGCACTGGATGAATGTCATTCAAAACTTTGCTTCAGACTTAGTAGATCCTATTTGCTTTTCAGGAGTTCAACCACATCAACAAGATTAGACTTCGCAATAGTCAGACACGACTCGCTCTCGATACGACACTGTTTCGGATGTTTTCGTGGTGTTATTGGCAAAACGATATTCATTTGGTCAAACTCTTCTGCCACAGGTGCATCTTGCATAGGCAATGAATGTTCAATGACTACTGCCATCAAACTACCTTCTTAATTTGGATTAGTTAGATGAAGGACCTGGCTCAGGTTGGAATTCAGTCGTGACGACAGGTGGTGATCCTAATGTCCTGGGCTCTATATGCTGCGGTAATGAAGTGATAAGCCTTCTGATTTTCTTTGACTTAATTCTGAGTTGCGAGCCATGAATCCCGAAAACCATACATTTCCAGCTGATTTTGAACAATACAGAAATTCATCGAACATTCTCAGCAAATAATGGGTTTTTAATATTGAGTTTCATAGCTAGTTGAAATGCCATTTCTTTTACGTCTTTGCTGTCAGGGGCAAATCCAACTTTTTCCAATTTCTTTATATGGGCAACCAGTTTCTTTTCGTATTCACCTGAAAATACTGGTTTGCGTCCTAGAGGGCTCTTTGATTTTCCTGTTCAAATGTGTCTTCTTAGGGTTCGAGACGGTATGCCAAAGCTTCAGGATGCCTCATTAACACCTATTACTTTGCTTAGTACACTACGCATGGCTTTATCTAAGTCGTCTGCACTCCATGATGCTCGTAGTGTCGTTCTTTGGATACTTCCGAGACATTATCTGTAATAATAACACGCATCGAGTACTTCAACACAGTTAAAATACTGGGGCGATTTAAACAACTGGCTTAGGGGCATATTGTAAAATTCGATTTTTAATATGCCCCACCGAGGTCAAAGCACAAGATTTAAGGTTACGTTCGACGAAATAAAAAGCAAAAGGTAATTTTTCAATTTTACGATAGTGCGGGTTATTTTAATACAAAATCGAAATGTATCAATATACAACGTGCCGCTACAATGGCGACATTAATTTAACACACGGGTAGTGCTAGTACTCAGTAATCATAAAAAATATAACAAAATAAAATAATTCGTTAATTGAAAAATTAAAATTTTCAAACAAACTAAAGAATAAAATAATACCCAAAATGGGGATCAGTCTGTGTTAAAGATTCATTCATGAAGCTACTTACTCCTGCTGGCTTACGTTCTACTCGGAGCGGCAACGTCGCGCGCGCTGGCAACCACGCAAAGCGCCTTTTACGATCGGTCCGATCCTTTGACGGCGTAATTTCTAAGAAATCGCGCGGCACAAGTACCTACATCGGCACCGCTGGCGAAAGGGAGGCGAGCGCGAGCGCCGTTTGACTTCCAGCTTCCCTCTTGCCCTGAACGTCTATATTGTCTTCGTAAAAATGAATACCCAGTGCAACTTTCTGCAGTTATTTAACAATATTTATTAATGGATACTAGATATCTAGTATCCATTAATAAATATTGTTGTACAAAATAACAATAACTCAGTCTACTGCGGTCATATGACCGCAGTAGACTGAGTTATTGTTATTTTGTTTTGTCAATAAATTAATTAATTAATTAACTTCGCTAGTTATAAGTGTAGTTTCTGTACTTACTGCTGATATTATTAGTGAGATAGTGAAAAAATTGTAAAAAAATGCCTATCGTTACAGCAGTACGTGGGGCTACTGCTTATATACTTAGAGATAAGGTAAATCAGCTTACAAAGTATGCTTGACATAAAAGCAGTGTGATTACTGCTGATATTCTAAGTATCCAATACTTAAAAGTTTTTGATTACGCTCATTTACACAACAGTATGTTCACTTACTGTTTTTATTATTAGCAAAATAGAATAAAAATGTCGGAGGTACACTAATTACCGTGAAGTAAGTATATTTCCTGCTTTTATGCTAAGTAAAGAAAATCATTTCATTGACTTACTGCTGTTATGCTTAATGATATTTTTAGGTTCCAGTGAATATAGAAAAAACGGGAGTAAGACCAGTTTATAGAGCATTACGTGGCGATCCAGGATAGGTACTTAACTCATTTTTGAAAAAAATCGACTTGCTGCTCTTACTGTTAGCGCGGCAGTATTATCGTCCGTCACCCTTTGTTTGCGCAGGCGCAGGTAAAAAAGATCATCATGTCAAGGAATACGGGAATCAGTGTAGTTTTTTTAAATATGAATATACATTTATCAATTTATCATGCATGGCATACATGTATAATATTGGTCCGTGATATAATAAGTTACTATAAGTTTAGTTCAGTAGGTAGTTTATCATCAGTGTCTGGTATTTATATATTCAATTATTTTATTTTTGTACACAAAAAATACTTGGCAGGACAATATATTAACATAGAAGAGCACAAAGGTACTGCTTATTCATAATTAATTACATAATTATTTCTTAATATCTTCGTCTGATACCTTAAAATCCTTAAATCAAAGAAGGTACCTTAAACGTTGACGTTCGAATATCTTTTTTCTCCAAGTGAATTCAGCCATGCTGTCTTAGGATAAATTAAACTACTTACTCGACAAGGGCAACAAATACCGACATAGTTCATAATGCTACAACTAACTTTGAGTCTGGGTACGCTCTTATCCATTCTCCTTTGTAAATGAGCTGTAAATCACTAATAACACAAAGTATTAATACCTCATATACTATTATGGGATCATTGTACGACGGTGACTTAGTTCATGATAAAATAACTGAAATAATCTTGCATTTACGACGGCAATATACAGAATTGTTCAAATTTTAACTGTAAATGTTTTGAAAATTGCTGTATTTTTAAAACAAATAAGTAATATTTTTTTAAATTATTATGCTTTAATCAGTTTAAACAGCTTTATCGCGTTGGTAATTAAAATAGAAAAATATCAAAAGAATCAAGAATACCTAAAATTACACATCTTCCTCGCAAGACAGTACATTCTCCTCTTCAACATCTTCAGGAACACTATTCACTGTCTTCAAACTTTTATACCAAGGCTCCAATTCCTCCGATATTATATTTTTTTAAATCTAATACAATAAATCCTTTTTTTTGGCCTCCGTTATAGGTAATGATTCTTCATAAAAAAAATTCAACTCACTTGGAAATTCATCACGTTCCTTTCTTTTTGTTCGTGTAGCTCTAGCCTTTCCTTCTTTGCCAGTAACGTCTATGTAATTAAAATTCTCACTCATGTCGTAGTTCAAATAAATTCTTTTTTCCCCCTTTACGAATCTCAGTCGTTTAATTTTAAGCCACTGCACTCTATTTCCTCCATTGTCCTTTTCTTTGTTATGAATTATCTTAAGCTCCGTACTCACATACGGTTTTACTCGATCGAGCTATCATGTCGAGTAACTGGTTAAAGATTGGTTAGGTCGCCGCTCTGATTACAGCCACGTTAACTTGATTAAAGAGCTGTGTCCCGAAGATTATAACAATTATTTAAGGATGCCTGAAGTGCTATATGAAGAATTACTTTTTATGATTACCCCATTAATAAAAAAAAAAGATACTCATATGCGACAATCTATTTCTCCTCACGAAAGATTGACTGTAACATTACGATATTTAGCGACTGGAAGAAGTTACACTGATCTACAATATTCTTCAATAATATCAAAACAAGCCCTTAGTGTAATAATACCTGAAACTTGCGAGGCAATTTTCAAGGTGTTAAAAGAAGAATACATGAACACTTACTTTCATGTCATGAAAGTAAGTGTTTAAAATTATTTATTATAGAAAGTCATACATTATCATTATTGTAGGTGTTATAACCATGTTGCGGTGTATATATTACTGTGTCTGTAGTTAAGGTATTCATTTGTGCGGCAAACATTACATCGTTTAGCAATTTTTCAGTTATAATTCTGGTTGTCTGTGGCAATTTTTTTAGTTTTGCTGCTATATTTTTTCCCACAGCATCATATTCATCTTCTCTAACATTAAATATGTCAGAATTTAAATGGTTATTTAAAGTGTCTAATATGTCATCCACAGCCTGTGTATCCGCGCGTCGTTTAGATGGTTGATTAGAAGTAGTTGACGGTTCAGACAACATAATATTATCCGTGGAAGGAGATGGAACATCGGAGTAGTTGTTTTCTGTTGTCGACGAGTCTTGAGTACTGGAATCCTGTAAATAATGAAATATATTTTTTGTCTTTCAGTTTCCTAAATCAGAAGACCAATGGTTAGCTATAGCTCGAGATTTTGAAAATTATTGGAATTTCCCACACTGTACAGGCAGCATAGACGGAAAGCATGTCCGGGTTGTAGGGCGTAGTAACAGCGGTTCATTGTTGTATAATTACAAGGGTTATCACAGCATTGTGCTTATGGCTGCAGTTAACGCAAAGTACGAATTTATTATGGTAGACGTCAGTTGCAATGGACGCATATCAGATGGTGGAGTGATTGCGAACACAAAATTCTACTAGTTGTTAACAAAAGGAAAATTGCGATTACCACCTCCAGCAAAAGTTAGGAATGCAAACACAGATATGTTTTTATTGGTGATGAAGCGTTTGCTTTGAGGTCTGATTTTCTTAAACCATACAGCGCACTATCACTTGACCATTCGAGAAGGATCTATAACTATCGGCTCAGCAGAGCTAGGAGAGTAGTAGAGAACGCATTTGGAATCCTTTCTAATAGATTTCGTATTTTCCATACGCCTATTCAGGTTTGCAATACTGCAAATATAAACAGAATTGTATTGGCTACTTGTGTTTTGCATAATTATTTACTGCGAAGAGCTTTTCATACGGTCCGACAAAACGAGTATGACAGTGAAGTGATTGCGACAGGTGAAATAATTAGCGGCGCCAGACCCAATGAAAACATGATAAAGAACAATGGGTAATTTTGTATGGAACCTGTACCCACCTTTGTAGCATTTTAGACTAGGTGTCATTTAGAAGAGGCATAATTGACTAACTCAAAAATAAATGAACGAATGAATGAATGAATGGGAGATCAAAGTTATGATAGCTTCTTTATTACATTTTTAATTGCCAAGTGTTATAACAATCGCACCTTTTTCTGTTCTGTAGACCAAATAAATAACCAGTCGTTTTTTCTGTCTAAAGAGAGACCGAATTAGCTTCCTACCGTTCGTTTTTGATACGGAAAAAATATTAAATAAAAACCATCAATCTTAAAAAGCACAGTTTTATTACAAAAGACGGCAAAAACATCATTTTTAAATCGTGTTGTTACTTTCAATGATTATATCATCCCAGGCACTTGCCGGACCTACAAAGTTATCTAGGTGCCTGCCAACACCTAAGTACCATATTATACTAACAGTGTGGGCACAGGCACCTAGAGTTCTCATACCCGTCATGCAGGAGCAATAATAGGCTTCGATGGCTTCTCTGCCCTGGACATTCACCTTGATCAAAATATATGTGTAATATATTTTATTCGATACGTGCCTCGATAATATGCGGCCTCTAACTAACGAGCAGTTTTCGGTCACTAGCCCATGCTGCGACATATTAGGGCTACGGCTAGAAGATACCTCAATATTATACACTCGAGAGCAATGAATCCGGGTCACTTAAAGAATGTTAAAAATCTCGGAAACTAAAAATGATAGGTTAATGCAATAAATTGTATTTAATAGACAATGTAATACTCCTTAAATGAAAGTAAAAAAAATATGAGTCACCATACATTTTATTAACACAAAATTACATAAAGAAAAAAACTGCTGATCTCTCCTTAAAACAAAAATAGGAAACATGACATTTTTGAACTTTATTACGATTTTCTTGAATTTTAATACTTCGTATTGCCTCCTCGTGCTTCCATTACTGCGTTTACGCGGTTTGGCATGCTGTACACCAAGTTCCTTATACGATTTTGGGGAATATTCTCCCATTCCTCTGTGAGAGCAATTTTGAGCTCACGAAGCGTGATTGGGGGAGGGTTTCGTTGTTTTACGCATCTGCCTAGCTCGTCCCAAGCATGCTCGATCGGGTTGATATCCGGGCTGCGCGCTGGCCACTCCATACGAGTAATGTTCATCTCTTGAAGGTAGTCATTCACAATCCTACCTGTATGAGGTCGGGCATTGTCATGCATAAATATAGCATCCTCACCTAAATTGACCATAAATGGACCAACGTGATCATTGAGGATTTCTTCCACATATCTTACGCTAGTTAAAGAGCCGTTTTCTATGATCACCAGCTCTGTGCGACTTTCAGAAGAAATTCCGGCCCACACAAGTACAGACCCACCACCGTAGGCTACTTTTTCTTCGATGCATGCTTGCTTGAATCTTTCCCCTGGTCTTCGATACACTCTGTGTCTTCCATCGTGCTTGTAGAGCATAAATTTTGATTCGTCGGAGAACATAACTTTTGACCAATCTTCAATACTCCAATTTACGTGGCTCTGGGCATATCTTAGTCTTGAAATACGATGCCCACGCTCCAGTTTAGGGCCGTTTGCAGGTCTAAGGGGTTTTAAGTTAGATTCAGCAAGCCGACGTCTTACTGTCCATGCACTTGGGTTACTTCCGAGGCGTCGAAACTGATTTGTGAGTTCAGTTCCTGTGAGAAAGCGATTTCGAAGCATGGTGTTCACCAAGTATCGGTCTTCTCGTGCTGTGGTACACCTGGTTCTGCCCGTTCCTGGTCTGCGTAGGTTAGAACCAGTTTCTTCGTAACGTCGGAGAACTCTTTGTACTGTTGACAGCGACACACCGACAGTCCTGGCTGTATCGCGCTGACTCCGGCCGGTTTCCAGCATTGTAAGTATTCTGGTGCATTCTTCAGGCGTAAGCGACATAATTTCAGCTTGAATAATGAATATAGAGCACTATCAACATGGTTTATGTACCCACATAAATGACAGATTACAAACAAAAGCAAAACCAAATGCTGTAATTTCGTAGTTCCATCTTCGAAAGTGGCCATTTTTCAAATTTGATTTTTTTATGATATAACTTTACAATAACTAAGAAGTTTTAATACCTTCATTTAAGGAGTATTACATTGTCTATTAAATACAATTTATTGCATTAACCTAGCATTTTTAGTTTCCGAGATTTTTAGGATTCTTTATGTGACCCGGATTCATTGCTCTCGAGTGTATATACCATCCCCACCTCGCAAATGCTCGGCAACATATGATCTAGCGAGCTTTAAGTGGTATGTTCCCAAACTGAATAGAATGACGTCTTCTTCTGTCAATTGTGGAAAGGGTATTGATGTAGCCGTCATTGTAGTGAACACCGCCCGCTGCGACTACATAATTGCCCAGTCTATTACGTTCGGTAATTCTTTGAGCTATTGTATCGATAAAGGCGGGGCATGCTCATTGTCCGTCAGATGCTGCCTAAATGCATTTATAAGGGCTCCCGCAATGCGAAAGTCTTCAAATACGTGAGGGAGTGTTTTGTTAATAAGTGTATGCCTAAATATCTTGTAGTCCCTTTTGAACCATCCGTTTATGACTTCAATGACCCATCGCACTATTGTGATTTGTCGAGATTTATTTGCTTGAATATCTGTGAGCTGTGTGGCATGCCTATCTTTGCTTGGCGACATATGGGCAACATAACCAGCACTTTCTATATCTGGTATAGAGTCTCTAAAACCTCGATCTAATATAAAAAACGTCATTTGTTTGTAATATTGTATGCACTGGGGACGTTTGATCATTCATAATCTCACTCATGATTTGGGCATCTGTTTTTGTTGCAGCGTATGGTCCACATATATCTATAATATATCCGTCTGGGCAAGTAATTACAAAGGGTTTTAACAAGTTTTTATACCTGTGTAAGCTGTAAGTCCTTTTTTGAAATAAAAAGTTTTTGCTTTTCTGTACATATATGTACGAACCATCACAAATAGCTATAGCCACTGGGTTTGTAGGGTTGGAATATATTGATGATGGCACTGCAAGGCTGTGAGCTATAATTTCATCACGGCTTATATGATTGAATTCCAAATGGCGAACAACAAAGTCTTGGGTCAAGCAGTTTCTTGCAGTTTTAAGTAAAATACCGATCGTTGTTTGACACACACACACACAACACAGCAACACAACACACAACACAACACAGCAACAACACACGTAGCAACACTCTTTCCCTTAGTTGTAACGCTGCATAGTGTTTTAGTTAAGTGTTTTTTGTACAATTGAAGGTAATAAAAATCTTTTTTGGTCTTCTACATTGATCTAAAAGAGACGGTGTTTCATTCAAAACGATCTCGAATTGTTGGTGTGTTAATCCAGTTAGGTAATATAGATTTTCAGGTGAAATGTTGTTTACATTGTCAAAATCTATATTAGTCTTATGTTTATATGCATCTCGTAACGTATCAATCATATCTTTGAGATGGTCTGGTGTGAATATTGTCTCTCCATTATCATACAGGGAGCTCCAATCATGTGTGTTGATGTGATGTGTACAAACGCGTGCATTTTCAGGAACGTACACGCTATGATTAACCAACAAAAATACTTTTATAAGCCTGGACGCTCTATGAAGTTCTTGATTAATGCACCCGCGGAACAAACAGTGACGCGCCGTATTTGCAACCCTTCTATAAGTTGGAACTGACGTTGGCTGCAACTGCTCTGGATTTGCAAGTTCCTGGTTATGTTCTTGTTCGAACCTGGCTTGCTGTCGTCTTCCAGCTACCCAACATCGATGACACATATCGCACACCTAGATCTAAACTGAGACAACTCAAAAAAGGTAATTTTTCAAGAGACGATAAAAACGTATATCTGCGTTTTTTGTTAGGGAAGTTATACAATTTAATTTGATTCTAGATAATAAATAGCTTGTAAAAAGTCACTGTATATAAACTGGGGCTAAAATTCAATCCTTTCTATCGATAATTACTGTTTTTCGAGTTGTTACACTTTAGGGTGGTGACTATTAGGGTGTCCCAGGCTACAAGGGGGATTTATTTTTTTCGGAATTTCAATACGCATACCCTTTATTTTTTTTCCATTTGACTCTAAAAACTTAAAAATAAAATATTATTGAGATCGGATGACATTAACCCGTGCCGACTTGATGTCAAACTTTAAGTTTAAAAGTTAGTATGAAAGCTATAGGCTCACTATAGAGAAAAGTTTAATTGAATTTTTAAATCAATTAAATAAATAAAAATAAAACACATATTTCGTATTAATTTTCTTTTTATTATAAAAGGGACATCAATCATCGAATTTTCTTTTCAAAGTTTGCTTTTTACAGTCGGGATATACCTGTCTGTGCTCTTGTACGCAACGTAATAAAAATTGTTTTTGCTCCTCTTGAACAGTGATCAAACCATGGAAGTCTTGCATTAATTGAACCGCTCTTTCTGCCGTATCATTAACTGCTTTCAGTCCTAGCAGCTTCCTTTTAGCCTGTAGAAACGAATCATCATTTGACCACGAAGAGGGGCACTTGTACAGAAAACTGTCGTCAATCTGGAGTCGATTAAACAGGAACTTGCTTTTGACAGAGACGAATTCATCAATGTTTTTCTCTGAAATTAAAACATAGATCAGTTATCAATTATACCTATTAGCAAACTTAGTAAAAGAACAAAATCAAAGCTTAATTAACGTACCAAAAAGTGGGCCACAGAGTTCTTTTTTGGATGCAATGTAACGTTTATTGTGGGCTGTTGGGTTTTCTCTAGTTAAGTTAGCAATCATTTTTACTTTAGTCTCTAGATCGACATCATCATCAAATAAAGCCAGAATAGATACTTCATCTGTCAAATACCACAAATGCTGGCAAAAATTCTGCAAAGCTGCTTTTGAAATGCTTCGAAAAGTGACCGGGCCGACCTGGTTCTCTTTGGCGCTGCAAGAAGATTTTATCTTCATTTATTTTAATCAATTGAAGAGCATCGGCATGTGCGATTTGTTTAACAAATAGACAAATTGTTTAAGTTTGAAACAAACTCCTGTCGACGCTGTTCAAACACTTCTTGAGTTTTTTTCGCATTTTTTTGCAATTCTCTCCAAACTTGGTATAAGCTAACTAGTTTCTTAACACAGTTAGGTATTGATCTGGTCGGTATACGTGCCTTTTCCCAATAAATAATACACTCACGAATTGTGAGATTTGCACTTTCATTGACACTTAAGTTCACTTCACGAATATTATAGAACAAAACTGCCAGTACTTGCCCGTTAGAGGGAAGTTTAGAACCGGTGATTTGATGTTTTACGTCCCCTATTAAAAATATCTCCTTTTTGGAACTTCGTAACTCCACTGACATGTTGACTACACGAAAACAACGCGATTACTAATAAAACAAACAAGTAATTACACGCAATCAATGCGACAGTTCGCGCGCGCCGTACTATACAAGTACCGACAGGTTTCCGCGCAACTCGGCACGGGTTGCCGTGATTCTAAATAGACGAAACTTTATTTTTAGATGTTTTGAGACCATTTAAACAAAATAAGAGGGTATGCGTTAAAAAAAAAATACTTTAATTTTTTTGGGACAGCCTAGTGACTATGTATAAAAAATAAACACCATTTAGACTTGAAACAGTTTTAATGAATCATTTTGAGTTGTACTTATATTAGTACAAAAAAATATGTAAATAATTATTCAAACAAAAGTGTACTAGACGAGTGGTACAACATAAAATAATAATGATACATTAATAAAAACCATACACTAAAAGTTATACATTAATGTACAGTTACTACCAATGAAAAAAGGAATCTTCAAAGTTAAAAGGGAACAAAAAATTTAGATATTTTTCTCTCATAATCAAAAAAGGCTTCAATCTTAAACAGATAAATAAAAAATAAAACATTCATGTAAAGCGACGCAAAAAAAAAAAAAAATAAACAAAAAAAAATACGTGTGGCACTCGAGGACTGCCGCGGTAAAGCTATTGCATAGCATATATTCAAAAATAAGAAGATAATATTGTTGATTTAAAATATTTTTTAAAAAAAATACCCCTATACCCCCCCCCTAAATCGCAGAATTTACACAATCGTCAATGACGTCTGCCCTCACGCGTCTGCCCGCGTTCGGGTCGCGCACTCGGCGATCGCGCGTCATTGCCTATCCCGCCCCTCCACCCTCGTTCTGCGCGCCCGCCGTCGACTCATCGCAGGTCATTCTTATCGTTCTAACTTTTAAAATATTAGTCCAAATTACTTAGTGTAAAAGACAAATTTTATCTACATTAAATACCGAAAGCGATGAAGGTATTTATTTTGATACGAATTAACTAAATACTCTAAAATATGCAACTTAAAAAAAGTATTCAATTTAAATGTATTTATAGCTCACTATTTTGGCTATAATGGCTTCCACATAAAAGGTAGATATATGCTGTCGCGGACTTTTATTTAGAACTCTTTAAGACAAACAACCCCACAATACATTCTTTTCATGTAACTCCAGCGGTTTAGGCAGCGCACGCAAAGATAGATCTCAGAGGGCAGGATTTTTTCCGACTTACTGGATACTTATCGTTATATTATGGCTAAATCACATAAAATCTTTATAAATTGTAGCCTATGTGTTATTCTGATATATAAGCCACATTACTGTAAAGTTTCATTAAAATCCGTTCGGTAGTTTTTGCGTGAAAGAGTAACAAACATCCATCCATCCATCCTCACAAACTTTCGCGTCAGGTTTTTTTTTCGTTACGGAATTTCTACATTCGGTCGCCGCGCTCAGAGTCTCCGATAAAAGCTATGCAATAGCTTAAAAAAAAAAAACATCATCATTCATCATCGTCATTTTTTTCATAAATGACAAAAATCAGTCTCAAAATCTTAAAATGTAAATTTTAAGAATTTAGCCTAATATTAATTAAAAATAGAAACATCTTACAAATTATTAAACGGTAATAAGAATTAAATTCTTGTACAAACTTCTTACAATACTTCTTTCGTTTGGTATGGCACCTTACAGATCTTCAATTAAAACAGTAGATTATCAATTTTCCTATTCATGAAAAAACATCTGTCTCATATTACCTAACTAAATAACAAACAAAAATAAAAAAGTTATAAATTCTTAGATACAGGAAGGCTGTAACGTAAAAGGCACATTAGTTTTTTTATTTTATAATAAGCACTTAATTTTGAAAAGCAATCAGATATTATCACCAATTATGTTTTTAAAATAAGAATCTACATAACGCTGTGGGATAGCGTGTTTTGTGTCTTTTATCTTTGCTTCAGAGAGAGGTATTTTTTTATTGTAAGCTTTTTTAAGCCCGGTAAAAACAATCTGATCATCTTTCGTTCGGCGTTTGTGCACAGACACCTTTTTATAATTTTCATCTGAAAATGAGGTTTTGTAAAATAATGCTCCTGGATTCTCCTTTTCCACTCTTAGGACTTTTATATCGTGCCATTTAACTTGGCTACGATCTTCATCTAAATTGAAATTGGTTCCCCACTCTTCTTGCAACATTTTAGTGTCATAAAAATTTTCATGTGTCATTTCTTCTACTCGATAAGGACTGCCGGTTTTTTTTGCCGTTCGAATCAAAGTACAATACTGTTGCGGGGTAAATATTGGGCCAGATTTTACGTGCCTTTTGATTTGTTTCTCTATAACGCTGTGAACATTGTCACCCTCGTTTTGAGAATGACCGCGTATTAGGAATTTATGGGTCGTTTTCAAAATTTATGTACATTTATTTTGTGTTTGTTTTGTGTTATCGTGACACAAATGTTACACAAAAGAAGAGTAAAGGCAGAGTCACAATATAAATCAGTTTAATCTTAATTAAATTTGACAAAATCACGTGTAAGAAATTTAGAAAGTAAATAAAAAAAACGTGTTATTAATTTAAGTCTTAAACATAACAAGGTCTTAAAGTTCTTTTTTTCTGTTTTTTAATTAATAGGTATATTGATTGTTTAATATTCTAAAAATCATGTGAGACTGCTAAAACCGTTAAACTATGCATTATGCGTATTTAACTATTAATTTAACGATTTTAGCAGTCTCGCATTATTTTTAGAATATCAACAATCAATATATTAATTAAAAAACAGAAAAAAAACCTTTAATTTTCTAACAATTTGTTAATCAACAGTTTTACGTTTTAAACAATTGTTGCAAAAATCAATGAATAACTATGAATACTTACATAAAATAATGCCATATTGTCTTAAAAAATAATTTGGTCTTAGGATCACATTTAAATAATGCAGTCTTACAAAATATTGTCATTCTTTTTATTGAAAAAGACTATGCCTTAGTCAACATTTGTTTAAAAAATCGCTTCATCATCGCTATCATTATCATCGAACATCTCGCTAATAAAATCTTTTTTTAAATCGGATGATGATATATTATAAGATTGAGCTGATTTTGTAATTTTTTGCAATTCGGATAACGTATAGTTAACTTTTACATTTGAAAGGATTGTGACTTTGGACGTACTTGGTTGGTTAGAGTTAGTACTGTTTTTTTATAATCAGTTTTGACTATTGGCAAATCATTATCAGTGTCACTGGTCTAGGAATCAGAGGAATAAATAATTTTTCTTCTTTTTGTCGAACATGGCTGTCTTTTCAGCAAATTGTGTTTTTTTAAAGAAAAGCAATCACAAAATCCTTTTACAGAAGACCTTTCACTATGACAAAAGCAGCTCAAATTCCTATAACCAATTACATACGGTTTTTGCTTTATAAATAAATCAGTCATGCCAAAGGAACTTGTTATTTGATGTATTTGCAGTGTTTGTGGTACGGCTACTAAGTCACATGAGCTTATCTCTTTTTCAATATCATTAATATATTCCTCTTTTATTAGGTACATCTTTACTGTAGTTTCATCTCTTAGAGCGTCAAAAGAGCGAGCGTCAGAAGAATTTTAATTTATAAAGGGTAATACCAAGTATATTAAAATTCTTCTTTTTAAATTCTAGGTCCAGTCTTGCATTTTCTAGAAGAATTCTCTTTAATTCAATATCAACATCAAGTAATATTTTTGTTTTTTCCAATTTCATTAATTCATGTTGACGTTGAATCTCCAATATTTCTAACCTTTTAGTTGTTATGGCATCTTCGTTGATTTGCTTCTGATTTTTCCTTTTGATGATTGTTGCACTGAGATTATTTATATTTCGTTTTTTTGTTTCAGTTAAACAAATTTTCGTAGTTTTTGGTGTGCTTTCTAAATCCTTCATATGCGGTGAAATTGGTCTTTTAGCAGCAACTTGCTTAGAAGATTGGGTTTCAGACCCGAAATCCTTTGTATCCAATACAATGAGGATGTCTTCAGAAGCAACAGGATGTGCATTTTCACTTAGTACTTGTGTTTCAATATCTGTAATTAATAAATTGTAAAAAATGTAGTTATATTGATATGTGTAACATGATATAATATAATTTACCAATGCCGCTATTTATGTAAATTTGTAATTGCTTTTTATTATTATAAAAGTACAGCACTAGATTTTTAAGCATTCCCCATATTCAAACTTCTATAACAATAATAGCCCACATTAAATAAGTGATTATTTTATTTTATTTCATTATACCTCATTACATTTCAGTTGTTTCTTAGGAAAGTTTGATACAATTATGACCATTCTTAGTCTACAATGGTGCCTGCATACATTATTTTGATTGCTCAGGTAGATCCTATGCTAGAACATTCCAAATGAGAAGAATCTACCCAAACTGAAGTGAAGACAATATTAGTAATTAAATTATTACTTGCTCAAGAAATGCTCAATTCAGGTGTTCTATCATATTAGAAGAAACTCTTTGGACTTACCTAAGTTGTAATATGGTGCGGATGAGTCAAATTCATTAGCTAGTGGTTTGAATTGAGGAGTTAATAAGGCCACAACTTTCTCATCAACTATGGTTGTCTTAGGACAAAATGTTCCACCTCCTGTCTTGTACATCTCGGACTGAAATTAAAATTAAACATAAATAAATTACATTATTTTCGGGCACTATTGTGTAACATAATGATAGACAATTATTATGTTACTATGAGGCGTAGCTGCTTATGGAATCTGTAATTAGGTATGTATATTATTGGTATGCTTTTAAGGACTTGCACTTAAAATTATACATTATGGACTATAATCAAATAGGTAAACAGTACATTTACAGGGATACGACTTACCTTATCATCGCTCATATTTCTTCTCGCTTTTTTCTTTATGTTATCATATAAGGCACGTAACTGCTTTTCAGACCGAAATCCAGTTTCCGAGACAGCACTGTATTTATTCGTCAGCGCCATCCAAGCTTGTTTCTTGGCCTCTACAGAAGTCCCGTCCGTTCTTTTATTGTCAATTATGTGAACAAATTCTTTAGCCACTTCGATAAGAAGCATCTTCTGTCTTTCAGTGAAATTTTTACTGCGTTTTACAGATTCCATTATGTTATTTAAGAATGGATAATACAATGAAAGCACAAACGATTGGAAAGACAAATAGACCTTTAAACTTAAAATCAAACGGCAAAGCAAAAATAATACCACGCGAAACAAAAACAATGAAGTGGAACTATACTCCATAGGTTTAGGTAATTAAATAAAGGTAAACACAAAAAACCACGTGACGAGACAGCTGTCCGGTAACCGACTAAACGTAATACCTGTCACTTCAGTTGTCGTGCTACGTCACAGTTGTACTCTTCAATTTAGCAACGTTATAATTCGTTGACGTTTAGAGTTTGGGCTCTTTACAATAGACAGATTGCAAAATATTATATTATTATTATAAATCTTACTAAAAAATTGTGCTAAAGCAGTAACATCTACGAAGAGTAGAATAAATGATAATGTTTAACATAGATAAATAAAAGAGGAAACTATTGTAAAATTCTAAAATAAATTTAGTTTGGTTTATCGTATTTGAATCTGGAAAGTGTCAACTATAAAAACCCTTTTTGTGATTTGTTTACCTTTATTTAATTACCTAAACCTATGGAGTATAGAGATTATAAAGACGTTTCGTTTCAAAAAAATTGACAATGATGTCGTTCATACATCCGCCCATAAATAACAACTTATCATATTTTTTAAATAAAATAGTGGTAAGTCACGGATCTGCCCACAAAAAAATAATAACAATAAAATAAACGAGTATTAAAGACGAATTAAAATAATAAAATCAATTTTAGATGCGATCTCTTATACAGACCCATCTAGCGGCAACTAAGGAACTAGTTATCGGTTTCATAGTTAATGAATGATCTGTTGCGTATTCAGAAACGCAGTGACAGTTAACCGACGTTTATCTTTAGTTTAACTTTAATGAATCAATAGTTAGTGAGAGTTTAACTAGGGACTTCAGAAACCGGGCATGAACCAGTTATAAGTTTCACGTATTAGAAAATCTATATTTCTAGGTAGTGTCTGTTCGGAGGCATGTGACATTGCTAATTGCAAGGAATGACACACACAGCGTACTAATTATCTTTGCCAAGTTCTTCGCCATTAACCAAATTATCTTTGCCAGTTATAGTTTTCAGCAATTGATGGACACCGTTGGTGGTTCCTGTCATAACAGTTGCGTTATCCGTACCAATGCCGATGATATTTTTTATATTTAAATTCAAACCTGAAAGCAATAACTTTAAGCCATTTACTATACCGTTTGCTGTTCCATCTTCAAGTTTGACTAATCCCAAAAAAGTGGAAACAATTTTCTTCAATGTTAAGCTAAAATATCTAACTGTCACGCCTAATAGTTTGCTTACTGTTGATTCATCAATCAATATACTATATTCTTGATCTCCAATGTCGTCTACTAATTCTTGATAAAAATGTGGTGCCAATATGTTCTTAATTATATTTGTGCACTTTGTCCTGTGCAGTTGCAAGTCAGCACTTTGGCTATCGCTAAATCTGTTCTTACATACTTGAGACAAATTATCAGTGGTCAAAATGGAACAATGGTCACATATGAACACAGCAAGTGTGCTTTCAGCTTTTTGAGTGTTGAGATTTTTTATTACTTTCGGGAACTCAATTATTTTTTGACCTCTTAATGGTTCCAGTGCTTTTAGGTGTTTGGAAGATAAAGCATGCTGTTTTAAACAGTAATATTTTACCACAATTTGAGACTTGCAATACTTACAGTACGCTTTTGTGGTGCCGCTTTCGATCGGCTGAAGCCACTCTTTAAAATCGGACACCAATTCCCACTTTGCACGATAATGTTGGTTATATTTTGAAGGCATTGTCAATTTAACACATATAATGCCTCGTCAGCCACATATGGCTGACATTTTCCAAACCAATTGAGCCGTGTCAGCCATACGAGTATGTGGCTGACGGAATATGCATGTTTTGAAAGTGCGATTTTTCGTCGTCAGCCACGTTTTTAAGCTATTGCATAGCTTTTATCGGAGACTCTGAGCGCGGCGACCGAATGTAGAAATTCCGTAACGAAAAAAAAAACCTGACGCGAAAGTTTGTGAGGATGGATGGATGGATGTTTGTTACTCTTTCACGCAAAAACTACCGAACGGATTTTAATGAAACTTTACAGTAATGTGGCTTGTATATCAGAATAACACATAGGCTACAATTTATAAAGATTTTATGTGATTTAGCCATAATATAACGATAAGTATCCAGTAAGTCGGAAAAAATCCTGCCCTCTGAGATCTATCTTTGCGTGCGCTGCCTAAACCGCTGGAGTTACATGAAAAGAATGTATTGTGGGGTTGTTTGTCTTAAAGAGTTCTAAATAAAAGTCCGCGACAGCATATATCTACCTTTTATGTGGAAGCCATTATAGCCAAAATAGTGAGCTATAAATACATTTAAATTGAATACTTTTTTTAAGTTGCATATTTTAGAGTATTTAGTTAATTCGTATCAAAATAAATACCTTCATCGCTTTCGGTATTTAATGTAGATAAAATTTGTCTTTTACACTAAGTAATTTGGACTAATATTTTAAAAGTTAGAACGGTAAGAATGACCTGCGATGAGTCGACGGCGTAAACTTAAGGCGCTGTGAATAGTCAAAATAGGCTTCACTAAAACAGTTTTTTAGCCAAATGTATACATTTTAGAGCAACAAAAAAAAATTATGTTAATCTTGATCATATTTATGGGTGGACCATTGTGTTCAAAACATAATTTCGGTAAATTTTCTTGATAGAAAAAAATCATAAAATAATCATTCAAATTGAAATTCTAGCAATTGTAATTGTATTATTTATGAACAAATCTTGATAAAATTAATAACAGTGATGTAATAAATAATAAGAAGGGGAACTGTTGTTTTTATTTATCGATTGAAATAAGATATTTGTAAGGATTATTATAAATTAATGATAAATAACCCGAACGAGTCGAACGAATATATGCTATGCAATAGCTTTACCGCGGCAGTCCTCGAGTGTTTTTTTTCATGAAGGGGCACAAAGGCAACGGAAGGAACACGGGTGGGTTTTAGTCAGTAAAAGTCTGACACGCCCTCCCGCTCCGCCCAGAGCGGGAGAAGTTATTTGATAATTTACCACCCTCAAAAAAAAAAAAAAAAAACACGTTTTTCATGTTAAACTGTATATGTAGTATGGTAGACAAGGCCTGGTAAATTATAACTACAACGTGTAACGGAAAGGGTATATACATACCAAGGGCACGGCTTCTTTGGATGATATTAAACGATATTGGAAGGGTTTTTTAATCCTATCTCTACATGTTTGGAAGTTATGAGACTTTTTAACACATTGATACCAGAAACCGAAGTTTTAAAATTGAAATAAAAACATCACTAGCACTAAGTCAGCTGATCGGTGTCAGCGAACTATTTGTAAGTAAAAATAAACCTCTTACTCCTGGTATTTCTAAATAAAAGGTTCCGCATGTTTATTTTTTGTTTACAAAATATTATTACTGACTTTTCCTAAACTTTGATGATGTCTGTGAACTAGTTACAATACAATTAATAAAATTGGTCTAGGTATCAAAATGTAACGAAATAATATTTAGAAACATTACACACTTGTTGGTTTTTTACGTAGTTGTCCTTTAGAAGATTACTTTGTAGATAATTATTATCTACATAGTAATCTTCCACCCACCACCCACCTTACCATCGTACCCACAACACAGTAAATACCTACCTAATTCAAAAACAATATTCCTGTAAAGAAAAGTGTGCAGAAAAATTAAAAAGTCTCGGCATATGTATGTAATTGATCTTGTTTTAATAGATAAACCTACCTATTCGCTGTTTATGATTGTCAGCACAATACTTTGGGCAAATATGAACTTGAACTACACTCGAGAGCAATGAATCCGGGTCACTTAAAGAATGTTAAAAATCTCGGAAACTAAAAATGATAGGTTAATGCAATAAATTGTATTTAATAGACAATGTAATACTCCTTAAATGAAAGTAAAAAAAATATGAGTCACCATACATTTTATTAACACAAAATTACATAAAGAAAAAAACTGCTGATCTCTCCTTAAAACAAAAATAGGAAACATGAAATTTTTGAACTTTATTACGATTTTCTTGAATTTTAATACTTCGTATTGCCTCCTCGTGCTTCCATTACTGCGTTTACGCGGTTTGGCATGCTGTACACCAAGTTCCTTATACGATTTTGGGGAATATTCTCCTATTCCTCTGTGAGAGCAATTTTGAGCTCACGAAGCGTGATTGGGGGAGGGTTTCGTTGTTTTACGCATCTGCCTAGCTCGTCCCAAGCATGCTCGATCGGGTTGATATCCGGGCTGCGCGCTGGCCACTCCATACGAGTAATGTTCATCTCTTGAAGGTAGTCATTCACAATCCTACCTGTATGAGGTCGGGCATTGTCATGCATAAATATAGCATCCTCACCTAAATTGACCATAAATGGACCAACGTGATCATTGAGGATTTCTTCCACATATCTTACGCTAGTTAAAGAGCCGTTTTCTATGATCACCAGCTCTGTGCGACTTTCAGAAGAAATTCCGGCCCACACAAGTACAGACCCACCACCCCGTAGGCTACTTTTTCTTCGATGCATGCTTGCTTGAATCTTTCCCCTGGTCTTCGATACACTCTGTGTCTTCAATCGTGCTTGTAGAGCATAAATTTTGATTCGTCGGAGAACATAACTTTTGACCAATCTTCAATACTCCAATTTACGTGGCTCTGGGCATATCTTAGTCTTGAAATACGATGCCCACGCTCCAGTTTAGGGCCGTTTGCAGGTCTAAGGGGTTTTAAGTTAGATTCAGCAAGCCGACGTCTTACTGTCCATGCACTTGGGTTACTTCCTCCGAGGCGTCGAAACTGATTTGTGAGTTCAGTTCCTGTGAGAAAGCGATTTCGAAGCATGGTGTTCACCAAGTATCGGTCTTCTCGTGCTGTGGTACACCTGGTTCTGCCCGTTCCTGGTCTGCGTAGGTTAGAACCAGTTTCTTCGTAACGTCGGAGAACTCTTTGTACTGTTGACAGCGACACACCGACAGTCCTGGCTGTATCGCGCTGACTCCGGCCGGTTTCCAGCATTGTAAGTATTCTGGTGCATTCTTCAGGCGTAAGCGACATAATTTCAGCTTGAATAATGAATATAGAGCACTATCAACATGGTTTATGTACCCACATAAATGACAGATTACAAACAAAAGCAAAACCAAATGCTGTAATTTCGTAGTTCCATCTTCGAAAGTGGCCCTTTTTCAAATTTGATTTTTTTATGATATAACTTCACAATAACTAAGAAGTTTTAATACCTTCATTTAAGGAGTATTACATTGTCTATTAAATACAATTTATTGCATTAACCTAGCATTTTTAGTTTCCGAGATTTTTAGGATTCTTTAAGTGACCCGGATTCATTGCTCTCGAGTGTATTATGAGCCCATATCATAATAATGTTTACACATACGATCCAGGAGATTCGATTCACCTTACTATTGAATCGATATTCTTGAAGATCGCATTAAAACGAATTGTTTCGAAAAATCGTCAGCTCGTACCATTGCATTGACCATAAAAATCGAATCCTTACGTGCATCCTACCAGGAATTAATTGCTTAAATAAACATTATTATTTGCCATTAGAACTTACGTAGAATAGAAAAAGGATTTAGTAACGATTTATGTCCAACTGAACCCAAAACATAATTTCAATTCATTTCCTTGCAACTTATCCTACTCCTAGTACAAATAAAATCACAGTGGGTTCCGTTCATAATTGTTAAAATATGTTTTTTTTTTAATAATTGTCAATAAACTATTATCAACAAGTTAATAGTTTTGTTTTATTACAAAATAATAGCTCGAACGCATAATTTTTGTCTGTAGGACTAACCGAAAGAATTATCGGAAGTTCACGGTCTGTCGGTGCTGTTTGAAGTGGTACATGGGTTCTATTGGTTTGAGCACGTTTAGTCTTTATAATTCAAATGAAGTCATTAGATAATAAAAAATGTCGCAAAACTGCATCTAAATGTAGAAAGAAATTAATAAAAGTACTAGGACCGCATGAGTAACAGGAATTGTTATTGCCGAATTGAAAATCGTTTGCTCACAGATCCCTGATTACGTCGTTACACACACAATGAGAGCATCATAATGTGTGTAAACCTATTGGGTTAGGGTCTTAGAGGGTATGTGAACCAATTGCAGTCCCTGTAGTTTCTATTACTCCAGGTAAATAAAACTTCTAATTCAGATTTCTAACGAGATAAGGCGGCTCCATAATATGATCATTAATGGATTGAAATGAAAGATTTTCCGGAGTTGCGGGAATGTCCTAACAAGATAACGCGGCCCCGGAATGCAAGGGCAACTGAAGGAACAGGGTGGTTTTTAGTCAGTTAGAGTCTAAGCACTTCCTTCCGTCCCACCTAGGGCGGAAAGTGAGTCATTGATGATTTTCCCACACACAAAAAAATAAATGATTTTTCAATTTTGCATTTGAATAACGTAATTAGTCTGCTCTGATGTGTGAGACTTACTTAAAACTTTAACGGAGTTTAGTTGAAATTATTATTAAGTAAGGATGTAAAATAATCTTGAATTCTTGAACAATATTTTTCAATAGTAGTGCACACAATAGGACAGCTACCTTATAGGTATCTAAATTTAACGAAATAATATTTAAGTACCAGAATAGCAGGGATTAGAAGCTTTATTTAGCATTATTGTTTGTTATTGCTTTGCTCGTCAGTCGGCCCTGTTCCGCGTCTCCGTCTAGTGCACTAGTTCCTATCCCTGTGATACGCGCATCAGTTCAGCACGGTAAAAATGTAGTGTACGCAGTGCAGTGTGATACAATGGACCTAATGAAAGTGCGGATTGAGGCCGCTTTCAGGACAATTACACCAGACATGCTACGCAATGTTCAGGTGTCCATGAACAAGCGAGCGGCCTTGTGCATACAATACCAAGGTCACCACATCGAACCCCATCTTTAAAAATGTAAGTCAATTTACTAAAATAAGCAAAGCTTTAAGATTTTACTGTTTACTCGGTAATAAGTAATAATAAGAGATGAAACTAGTTAACCTACCTAAACTTTGTTTCAATTTTTTACGTAAGTTCTGTTATCTCAGTTTTTACGTGCAATTTCTGGCTTGATCTTAACGAAAAACCTGTAAATCAATAATTACGCATTAATTTTTACATCATGGTAAAGTAGGTACGGTTTAGTGCGCGCGCGCACAATCGCATTGGGCGGCGCGGCAGCGGCGGCGGCATGTTTTTTCTTTCGTCAGTTCGCGCCGACAAAGAACACCGCCTGCGGTAGGCTACTACTGTACTAGGCGCGCTGAATTACGGAGGAGATGTATCATGATATTGGCAAGTAACGTGGAAAGTTATTGACCTACGTAGTGCGGTGACACGTTTGTTATGATTTGAATTTAAGAAACAACGGCTTTGACGGTCAAACAGAGCAGACGTGTTACAAATTTACTCCCGAGAAATTAATTTCGTCGTACGCAATAAGAACCCATAAAGTAACAGTGTTAAATACCGAAATTTGCATACATTGAGTGATACGGTAACGGCTAATTGCTTCTACACTTCGACGCACCGGCGCCGGCGGCGGCGCGAGCACCCCCCGCGCGCACCTCGAGTAAAAGAGACATCTGCATTTTTCATCTCCTTCGCGCGCACGCGCTTACGCATAATACGCAGGTATACTACTAAACTTTTAACTATGAGTGATCAGAGCAAGCCACAATCCAGAAACGTACCAGTAGGCCAATCTTGTTCAAACTCACAACCGGACTTATCAAAAATTTGTGATGATGATGCGAAAAACAATGTTAGCTGCCGGAAAAGGAAAGAAAGGGAATGCTGCGACGTGCTTACTGCACTTAATGACTTTCGGGTGGAGATGATCTCAATACTTCAATCAAACTTGAAACCGATGCGTGATGACATATCTACAATGAAAGATCAGATAAATGATATTAAAAGCTCAACCAACACATTGTTAGCTGAACACAAAAACATGAAGGAAAAAATCTCACTACTTCAACAAAACTGTACCAACACGGAATCGAAAATATCTACGCTTGAAGTTGAAATTGAAAATATAAAATCTACCACTTCTAAACCAAGCACATCTGATATTTTTGCTAGTGAAAAAATTATTTCTGAACTCCAGGAAAGGAAAAACAGAAGTAAAAATGTCATAATTGTAGGCCTACCAGAGCAGACTCTGTCGGATAACTCTGCACGTCAAACTGCAGATGTGAACGCTGCTAAGACTATCCTGGAAAATGTAGTTTTGGAAAATCCTAAAGTGGTCAAAACTATGCGCCTTGGTAAATACGGCCTTGGAAAAAATCGTCCGCTGAAAATATGCTTTAAAAGCTCTCAGGAAGCAAAGGAAATACTGCAGAATAAAAATAAAGTACCAAGCAACATAAAACTATACTCAGATCAGACCCCTACTCAGAAGAATATAATGAAAGAACTGAGCCAAGAGTTGGCTCGACGTAAAGAAAACGGGGAAAAGGACCTGATTATCAAATATGTTAGTGGGACTCCTAAGATCGTAGAAATGCCTTCAAAAAACCTCAACCCCTAACCTCACCTATCTTGCAACACCGAATCAACGAAACTATTACCTATCAGCTATGTCACACCTACCAGGATATATCTACATCGAAATCTACCTTGAATTTATTTTACGCAAATGCGCGAAGTATACGCAGGCGAGGAAAATTTGACGAACTAAAATGTTCCTTACAATCGATTGAAAACACCACCCATGTTATCTTACTCACCGAAACATGGTTAAGATCTAAAGAGGATGCGGAATCATTTCAACTACCCAGCTACACACATTATTATAATCTCAGAACAGACTCCAGAGGCGGTGGGGTTTCCATTTATGTGCATAATAATATAAATCATAGCGTGATCGAAGAAACGTACACTGGAGGTATAAACTATCTTTGGGTAGGTCTAGAAAAATATGCACTGAGCATAGGTTTAGTCTACAACCCTGGAACTACCAACATAAAAGAGTTTCTTGAAGTGTACTCATCACAACTGATTGGCAAAAAGCGAGCTATTGTCTTTGGTGACTTTAACATCGACCTATTAACAAAAAATAGCAGGAACAAACGGTATAAAACTGCCGTACAAGAATCTGGCTATGAAATTATTAACCATATCAGCGAAGATCACTGCACACGTGAAACCAGTTCTACAAAGACTATTCTCGACCACGTATGCTCAAACTTGAAACATAAAGGTTTCCACATGGCAATTGTTAACTCACCTATGTCCGATCATAAACAGATCTACCTATCAATGAAAAAGTACAAATCACCACCTAGAAAACGAGTCAATTATGATGCAATGGACTACGAAAAACTCTTCGAATATATCAAAAGTACAAACTATCAGTTAAATGACAACTACTACAACAACCTCGAAAATTATATAAAGTGTGCAATATTTGAAAGTAAAGTTACTAAAACCAAAGTCCTAAATCCACCGCAACAAGACTGGATATGCAGAGATATAATAACAAAGATTCATGAAAGAAATGTATTTTGGCACAAATTGAAGCAGGATCCAGAAAATGAAGAATTAAACAAACAATTTATAATAGAAAGGAACAAAACTACAGAAATAATACAAAATACTAAAAAGAAATACTACTATGCAACATTCAAGAAATACTCAGGAAAGCCAAAGAAGATGTGGAAATTAATTAACTCCCTGTCCAACAACAAGATCAAAACACATTGTACTCCTCCAAATCTTCTAACCAAAGACGGGCCTGTAACCGATGGTGGTGAAATCTGTGAGACTTTTAACATCTTCTTCTCAACGATCGGTTCCACACTCGCTAACACTATCTTAACGACACAGCAAAGACACATCGTAGACACCACAATACAGACAAGAGATTACACTAATAAACTAACTACCTTTACACCATGTCAAACGGACGAAATCTCAAAAATTATCTTTAGTCTTGATTCAAACTGTAGCGTAGGGATTGATGGGATAACCACAAAAATAATTAAATGTTTAAAAACTCTAATATCAGACAAACTGACAATTTGCATTAATGAACACCTTGTTGAGGGATCGTTTCCAGATGCTCTGAAAATCGCCAAAGTTACCCCTATCCATAAATCTGGCACAAAAACTGACCCTAACAACTACCGGCCGATCTCCGTCCTACCTGTCGTATCGAAAATTTTTGAAAAAGTTATTTATTCGCGATTAGACCAATACCTCACCTCTATTAACTTTCTTTACAAAAGACAGTATGGGTTTCGTTCTCAGTCCAACACTTTATCAGCCACAGCAGACCTAATTACAGCAACGCAAACTAATATTGACCAAAAAAAGATAGCACTAGGCCTTTTTATCGACCTAAAAAAAGCTTTCGACACCGTTAGCCACGCAATATTACTACAAAAGCTCATCAACATAGGTGTTTCAGGGGTGGCACTCAAAATGATTGAGTCATACCTACAGAATAGGTATCAAATAGTAAAAATCGGGGAATACCAAAGTAAACCACATAGCACAGGCTCATTCGGTGTGCCCCAGGGATCGGTTCTTGGACCACTATTCTTTCTCATTTACATCAATTCCGTACACGAAATTTCATTACACGGACACGTTTCCCTTTATGCTGACGATACCTGTCTTTTTTACTATGGTACTTCGATTAATGACATGATCATCCAAGCGCAGCAAGATTTAAACACGTTATCTGTTTGGTTCCAACAAAACCTACTTACAATAAATGCAGCTAAGACTAGTTATGTCATTTTTAAACCCAAAAATAAAAAAATACCAGGTTACCCCCCCTTGACCATTGATAATGAAGTAATACAGCAAAAAGAGTACGAAAAATACCTTGGACTAAGAGTAGACTGTCAGTTAAACTGGAAAATACAAATTGATCACATCAGATCCAAGCTTTCCTCACTTTTGGGCTCATTGCGCAATGTTGTTCATTGCCTTCCTCAAAAAGTGCGCCAGACCATTTACAACTCATTAGTGAAGCCACATCTGATGTACCTCATTGAAATCTGGGGCAACGCGCCAAAAACTAATCTAAAGGACCTACAGATTGCTCAAAATAAAATTATTAAACTGCTATTCCACTATGATTACCTTACACCTACAATTAAAATTTACAGGGAAACCAAACTCATGAATATTAGACAACTCCATGCATACTGTACGAGCATACTTATACGAAAAATTCTTAACAAGTCCATTCACACACAAATACAATTCACTAAAATACATCAAGTACACAATCGTAGCAGTCGTAGGAAGGATCACATTTTACTACCACGAGTGCGAACGGTCAACGGTGAGAGAACAATTATTTTTGCGGGAGTGAAACAATATAATAAGCTGCCTAAAGAGGTAAAGAATGCGAACTCGTTTAATATTTTTAAAACCAAATTAAAAAATCATATCTTAAATGATCAAACATTAGTAACATAAACGGACTTGCCCTACTGCTGCGTTGCTTTAATGTGGCACCGGGTACGCATTCCTTATCTGTTATGATGAATATATGCGAAACGGTAATTATTGCTTTTGCGGGTGGCTTGAAAAGTTTTGTGTTTTTGTATCTTGTTAATGTTATTTGCGTACGAAATGAAATGAAATGTTATTATCAATTTAGTGATTTGTATGAATACCTGCTTAGTTTGTGTGTCAAAGTTCATATAATACTATATTTTTAAGTTCCAAAATGTTCTCAAGTAAGTGAAATCCTTGTAATTTCTTATTGAGAAATAAATTTCTTTAACCATAACATATGAAACCGAAAATTTGGTATCAATTCTTAGAGTATTTTATTTTGAGTTGAAACTACGTATAGTGACTCTATACCAGCTGTTATCTTTAGTGCTTAAGGATAGCAATAGGGTTTCTGTTGCACCCTGTATAGTGATGGCATCGATATTTTTACTTACATTTTGAGAAATATTAAGTTTGTAAGTAGAAGTTTTGAAAACAAAAGAGTGATAAGAAAAATAGTTAGTTTTTTGCAAATGAAACGTATGGGTAAATGTTTTAATTGCTTTTATTAATATTTAAATTAGCATTGGCAACATAATAAATCAAATGGCAACATAATAAATCAAATCTAGATCAATCATCATGTTCAAACACGTTTAACTCAAACATATCTATGGTCTAAATTGAAACAGTTGATACAATAGTGTGACTCATTCGGGCGATCTTCGCAGTATGTTACCACTCTTTTGGTTTTATTTCGAGCATGAACTCTTCCGAATTGGGCACAGTTTTCTTTATAACACCTAACACAATATTTACGACAGGCAGAGGCCAACTCTTGCCTTTTCTTCAATTCATGCTTTACTCGCCTAGGTCTAGCGGAGGCACTAGTTTCCGGGACTCCTGTATTCACGAGGCAAAAGTCAAAGTCAAATCATTTATTTCAAATAGGCCCTTGTAAGGCACTTTTGAACGTCAAAGTTTACAAAAAAATTGAATTGATTCTAGTCGCCCCTTCCAAAAGGTAGTTTTCGTATGGAGAAGAATGGGCAAGAAACTCCACCGTTACTCTTTTAAAATGTGTTACAATATTTTGTATATGTACCTACGTACATTAGTTACGACGACATATTTGAAGACGACGCAACTAAAAAAAAAAAAGAATACATTTCCACAATAGGTAAAAAGAAGAATTAATAAAAATGAAGCAACGAAAAATAAATTAATTACTTATGTGATAGATGCATGGTTCTCACATATTTACAAACATTGTAAAAGTAGACGATTTTCTTAAAATTTTACAGTTAATAAGTCAGTGTGTGAGGAAGTAATCACAGAATGTAAAATCAATGTCATATAATAAAAATAATAATTCATACAACTTAAATTAGCAACCAGTTTGATTTTGTCTAGATTCTAGATTATCCTATGGAGCAGGACCAGCATGTTTCCAAGCATTCTTATCTTGGATATAATCCTCTAATTTGTAATAATTATGCTTGTTTACAAAGTGTACTTTTAATATGAGTTTTAAATTTTCTTTCATTTAATTGTAATATATCACAAGGTATTTTATTGTAACATTTAACACAGTACCCCATAAAATATGAAGATACTTTAGATAATCTGAAAAATGGTTGATCTATTTTATCTTTATTTCTAGTATTAAAATGATGTCTATCGCTTATTTTATTAAAAATATGTAGATTTTTTCTTACATACATAATATTTTCATAAATGAATTGGCAAGGTACTGTCATAATATTAATCCTTTTAAATAGTTCCCTGAGAGATTCGCGACGATGTAGATTATAAATGGCTCTGACAGCTCTCTTTTGTAAAATAAATATAGATTCAATGTCAGCAGCCCGACCCCACAGTAAAATGCCATACGACATAATACTGTGGAAGTAGCTAAAATAGACCAAACGCGCGGTTTCTACGTCTGTTAACTGTCTTATCTTTCTAACAGCAAAAGCGGCAGAGCTTAGCCGCCCCGCAAGAGATGTTATAGGAGGTCCCCATTGTAATTTTTCGTCTAGCGTGATTCCTAGGAAAACTGTTTGATTAATATATTCTAGCTTTTCTCCATTCAATAAGATGTCACATTCGCTACTTCTAACATTAGGTAATTTAAATCTAATGCATTTGTTTTTTTTTTATTTAGTACCAAATTATTTACCGTAAACCAATCTTGGACCTGAAGAATAGAGGTATTCACGTCGTCAAGATTTTGTGACCGTCGGTTGATTTTAAAGATCAATGATGTGTCATCTGCAAATAACACCATCTTCGGTTGATTTTGGAGTAATTGGGGTAAATCATTAATGTAAACTAAAAAGAGGAATGGACCCAATATCGAACCTTGAGGAACGCCCATTGCCATTTCAGACCCTAATGAGTTTACGCCGTTTACTTGAAGTTTAATCTTTCTATCTTTCAGGTATGATTTTAGTAAATCAAGAGCTGTATTCCTAATCCCATAGTGCTCCAGTTTCAGCAGAAGTGTCTCATGGTCTAAGCAATCGAACGCCTTCGAGAGGTCGCAAAAGATTCCAATGGCATCTTGTGCTTCTTCCCAGGCATTAAAAATGTTCTTTATTAGGGTGACACCAGCGTCAGTGGTACAACGCCCTTTGGTGAAACCGTACTGTTTTTCATGAAAGATGGAATTTTTATTAAAGTGACGTAACATTTGATTGAGCATCAACTTTTCAAACACCTTACTGAGAACTGGTAGAATTGACACAGGCCTATAGTAAAACGGGGCTATTTGGGTTTTTTGGGGGTATTTGGGACGACCCAGGATTTCGTACAAAATATCAATAACTTTTGGTTGGTGTACGGTAGGATTTATTTTATAAACTATAGCAACACATTGACAGTTTACGTCATATTGTCACCTGTCAGTGTCAGTTTATTTCACAGTTAAATTCCAAATTTTGGTAAAAAAAGTCAGACTGTTTTTTACATAAAAATTTAGGTGTCAAAACTTCTCCCGCAGCGCAAAATCCTGGCTGGTAAGAGCGCAAATGTTTTTAAATTACGAGTATATACATTATCACGAAGTTTCCTTCCTAATAATTAATTCGCTTATGGTTATAGTTTTTGATTTATGATTGAAAATATGTCTGGGGCTTTTTGGGACAACGATGCGGGGCTTTTTGGGACAGTGTCCCAAATAGCCCCTTCACTTTCGTGCATTTGTGTACAATTTAGTTTTATTTAATATAATATTTATAATTATGTTAGAAGGCTTTTTGTGGTTTTCAGATAAAATACATTCGTATAATGGTTCGAAAATATACAAGAACATATAGAAATTTGAGAAAAGGTAAACGTTACATGCCGTACTTCTACTATAATAATGATGATTTGAACAAGGCAGTATCAGACGTTAAATCTAAAAAACTGTCTACCAGAGAAGCGGAACAGAAATATGGCATCCCCAAAAGTACAATTAACCGTCATTTAAAAGCGGAAAACTTATTCTACTCTAGACCTGGGCACCCTACTTTATTTTCAGAGGCGGAAGAGAAAACTTTCGTCAATTATATTAAGCATATGGGGGAATGGGGATTCCCCCTAGATCTAATGGATTTGAGAGTCTTCGCCCAAAAATATTTACAAAGAATAGGAAGGACGATCTATAATTTGAAAGAAAATTTACCGGGTCGGGATTGGGCGGCTTGTTTTGTACAAAGACATAAAGATGAGATTTCTAACAGATGTGCTGCAAATATATCGTCGGACAGAGCAACTCTAAGCTCAGAGGTGATTGATGCATTCTTTGACCATTATGAACAAAATTTGGTAGATGTTACACCTGACTGTGTAATAAATTACGACGAAACAAACCTGACGGATGACCCTGGATCCGAAAAGTACATTTTTAAGCGAGGAAAAAAGTACCCAGAGAGGGTCATTAACAATTCCAAATCGTCTGTGAGTCTGATGTTTTCTGGCACAGCATCGGGACTACTTTTGCCAGTCTATGTTGTGTATAAAGCAGAACACTTGTACGGCACGTGGCTCTTAGGAGGCCCAGAAGACACAAGATACAATAAATCCAAAAGCGGTTGGTTTGATTCGCTATGTTTTGAAAATTGGTTCCAGACGATCATCATTCCATATGCAAAAAAGAAAGAGGGAAAAAAGATTGTGCTTATAGGAGATAATCTATCTTCGCGTTTCTCGTCTAAAGTATTGGAAGATTGTGGAAAACACAACATTACGTTTGTGTGCTTACCACCAAAGGCCACACACATTCTGCAGCCTCTTGATGTTGCGTTTTTCGCGCCTTTGAAACATTATTGGCGAATTATTTTAACCGATTGGAAAAAAGGCGAAGGGAGAAAATGCAAAACGCTTGCTAAAAATAGCTTTCCTGCCCTATTAAGTGAATTATTAAAAATGCTGCATGCAGAGGACGCGACTTCACGAAATCTGAAGTCTGGTTTCGCCAAATGCGGCCTGCTGCCTGTCGACAGAAATAGACCGAAAGAAAGACTTCCTGGTCAAATATCAGATGTTGCTGTAGAAAGCTGTGCTTCTGGTGTTATGATAGAGATGTTAGAAGAAATGCGAGGTTGTACCGGTGAAACAAAAAGTACCAGGAAGAAGCGCTGCAATGTTCCTGCTGGCCAAAGCATAACATTAGCTGATTTAAGGACTGAAGAATGGAGCAACAAAGAGAAGGGTAAAGGAAAAGGGAAAAAAACACAACCTCTGAGAAAAAAATCCACAGTACCGATAATAGAAAATTTATCTCAGCCATCCTGTGAATTAGACGACCAAAAATTGAGCAACAAAGGAAAGGGCAAGGGTAAAATAAAAAAAACACCATCAGGAGCAGAAAAAGGACCTGAAGTTTTAACAAAGAATGAAATAAGCAATACTCAGCTCTGTGAAAATGTAACGGCGGAACAAACAACTCATAAAAAAATAACTGAAAGAAAAAAATGGAACCGTAGTGAAACCTCTTCTTCGGATAGTGACATTGAAATAAGCATTCACAGTGACTCAGACATCTTAAATGTTAGTGATGATATTGAATGTTTCGATAAGTTCCCATTTCAAGATAACAAAACCATGAATCTGGTGCAACACAGTCCAAGTCCAGTTCCAGGACCAAGTAGAGAAACGGAAGTGGTTGACTGTGATTATGCTGTAGATACCTTTGTCTTGGTGAGATATATTTTGAAAAAAAAGGTGCAATATTTTGTGGGACTTGTTTTGAGTAAATCTGACTCTAAATACAAGATATCTTTTCTAAAAAAAACTGGGAGGAATGATAGCACTAAATTCATTAAGACTAAAAAGGCAGATATAGACACAGATAATGTTGAAATGATTGTTAAACAGGTTGAGCTGTTGACTTTAAATGAGAAAGAAACAGAATTCACATTTTTGAATGATGAAGACATTTTTTTTTTTTGAATATTGAGGTTCTGAAATGTGATATCTAGGTTTAGCAAGGTAAACTTAAAGACTGATTTAAATACCTTAGTTAGATACCTAGGTAGATATTTAATTAAATGTTGATTAATGATTAAGTTAAAGAGTGATATGAATCCTAAATGAATACCTAAGACTGATTTTTTTAATGACTTGTTTATAATAATAATAATAAAACTTTTTTATTTCGGGCAACTATATGGTCCATAGATTGTTAGTAACAGTTATACACTTAAAATACTATTGTTAGTAACTTAACTAAAGACGAATTCATGCGAAGACCACCCAGACAACTACACCCCCAGAAACTATGGAATAAGTCTTCGCACAAATTGCCTTATTACGGCGGAGGAAATGTCTGTCGCCACAGTCATCAGAATACTATTGCGACTGCCTCTTATTCTGCTCAGGAGTGAGGCTGTTTTTTTGCGGATGATGGCATGGAATCCATCGGTATGATTTACCGCAAACATCTCTGAGGCACTGCAAAAACGAGGCAGTCGCAACAGCATCCTAAAAACATTATTATATTGGACGCGCAGGACATCCAGCGACCTTTTCGAGTAGTTGACCCAAAGATTACCGGTGTACAGATTATGACAATAAGCTTTAAAAAGCGTTATCTTAACTTGGTCTGTACACCGAGCAAATCTTCGTGCCAAAATATTACCCCTGACCGCTAGAGCCCTGCGCTCCCTCTCAATGTCACAATGGTCCCTGAGGTCTTCGGTAAGAAAATGCCCAAGATATTTAAACGTAGTGACTTTACGTAATAGCGTACCGTTTATGACAAGATCGAGGACATCTTCCCTGCGCTTACCCGCGACCCCAAAGACCATGTATTCACATTTTTTGGCATTATAGACCATTCCATGTGCAGCAGCGTAGGTCTCACATACTTTGAGCAACTCCACGATCGCTCCCGGCGACGGTCCCAGCAGCACCATGTCGTCCGCATAACTGATGTTGTTACAACTTACACCATTTACCCTGCATCCGACACGCATGCTGCTGAGCTCGGCAATGAGGTCGTTTACATATAGATTGAAGAGCCGGGGAGACGACAAACCACCCTGCCTCACCCCGCACTCCAACCCATATGATTCCGAGAGCGCATTAGACCACCTAACACGATTCGTCTGGCTACGATACCAAAACTGCAATACACTGAGCAGTTCCACCGGTATACCCCTACTCCTCAATTTACTCCAAAGCATATCATAAGAAACGAGCTCGAAAGCCTTGGAGAGATCAAGGAAGCAGGCGTACACCGGCGTCTTACGGTCAGTGTAGTATTTGACAGTATGCTTGACACCTAGGATAGCACTTTCGGTAGACAGCCCAGGACAAAACCCAAACTGTGCATCGTGTAGCTGTATATATTTTGCCAAATAAGAGTCAAGCATCTCTCTTGCAACTGTTGCGGCTAAGGTGTTGGACAGTAGTCCAACACCTTAGCCGCAACAGTTGCAAGAGAGATCGGGCGATAATTGCCTATGTCCGAGATGTCTCCTGTCCTATTCTTGACGATGGGTACAACAATGGTCTTGATTAAGTCTGCCGGTAAATACGAATGGCTGAGACACATCGTATAGAACAAGGACAGGACCCTCGGCATATGCATGCCCGCATATTTAAGATGTTCTATGCTCAGCCCATCATGTCCAGGGGATTTTCCCCTACTCATACTACTTATCACCGACCTTACTTGCTTCGTGGTGAAGCGTAGTAGCGGCTCCTCCCCTCGGTCATGAGACACAGAGCCGATTCCTGACACAGAGGGGCCAAGTGGAGACCTTACTGTGAAATGCTCCCTGAATAGATTAGCAATGTCCCCAAGCTCAGTAACCCCTCCCACGTCCGCCGCGAGACCAGGCTTAGCCTCCAACTTACCTGTGGACTTCCAAAAATCACAGAAATTATTATTTGCTCGTTGTTCTGCTAATATGTCCATCTTAATTTGATCTTGCCTATTTTGACAATACTTTAGGCGACTTTTGAAAATTTTACGTGCCTCATACATCTGATCATAAACAGTTCCAGAGGTTGGTCGATCAGCTAAAACCCAGTCCTGGAATCTAAGCCTGGCCTCTCGGTGAGCGTCTCGAACATGTTTGTTCCACCCACATAACGGATTACCCCGCTTAGGTCTCTGGTGTACTTCATTAGATCCCCTCGCTGCCTCACAAAGGACATCTACAATATTATTGTACATCTTATCAAGGACCAGTTTGTGATCATCCAAGTTGCATGACCCATGACTGCACACCGCAAACTCCTGTGGGAAGTCTTTCTCTCGCAATTTATCAGAACACAAACGATGATAATTCTCGATCTCTTTTTTATTTCTGACGCCCCAGACAACAGTACTGCGGGGTGCAGCCCCGGTCGTCAACTTTGGCCTAACTATATCTAAGTTACACACAATAAATATAGGTAAGTGATCAGACACATAAACATCTTCATCAATACCTACCTACACTAACAATTGTCTGCCAGGCTGACGAAGAGACCACACAATGGTCTAACCACCTCCTGCAACCATGAGCCTCGCTAATGAAGGTATAGTAGCTTAGATCGTATCCTAACTTCTTTGTATCCGCGCAGACCCAGGATTGATCGTTGCAAAAACTTAATAGCTCGACATAAAATAATTCTTGCGGATGAGCATTAAAATCGCCCATAATATATATGTTTTCAACATCATGTGTCGCAATTATTGCACTTACCTCACTTAAGACCTCGGTAAACAAAGGCAGGTTTTTCGGTGAGTTTGTAGGCATATAAACCGAAAATACAATAACCGAGCGACCACCAGAGACAGCTTTAATGGCCACTAACCGAGAGCTATTGCAGGATATTACCGAGACAGACTCAAAAACACCCTTTCTCCAGAGTATAGCCACCCCTCCGTACGGCCGCCCCCTTAGGAGCCCTTCTGATGTGTCTACCGCAGACCTCCCAGCGAATTCAAATTCCTGACTTATCGATCCTAACATTGAGATATCATGAGGCAGCAGCCAAGTCTCCTGCAGGCAAATCAAATCTGACCAATCACATATTTTTCTAATATTATCTACTGATCTTTTCGCAGATTTAAATTAAAACTAGTTATTTTTACATGACCGTTATTTTGACAATCCATACTGAATTTTAATCTAAGTAACTGTCTGGGCCTGTCTATTGGTCCGGTACATAAAATGTACAAAACTCCTAAAAGTAATACCATCGGGCCACAACTCATCATTCAAAAACATGTCCACCTTGTGTTTAGATACATATAACTTGTAAGCGTTATACTTTTTATACGACTTGATGTTTAGCTTTTTTAAAGATACACTTTCATTAGTCTTACTCTTTATATAGTTAATAATGTCATCAGCACAGGCCTCCGTATTCACGTTCGATATTAATAACGGTACTTTAATATCAGCCGCACGGAATTTACTGTCCGGTACAATAGAAGCACGACCTTTTTGGCTTGCAAATGTATAGAATTTCGAACGCGAACGATTATGTTGCACTAATTTCCACTCATTCGTTTTCGGTTGACTCACCACTATTTTAGAGACAACGTTATCACAATTACCTATCGACGGTATATTTGCACATTGCACTGTTGATTGCTGGAGTACATTCGACACCTTCGCATCCGTAGCGGCTGACGCACTGGCGATGGTCACCCGATTGCCAGCGGTGGGGGAATTGACGGGCGTACGCGCACAGGCCGAGCTGTATGAAACCGCGGTGCTTGCAGTGGCCTCCACGCGCTCCAATTGTCGCTCTGTCTCGCTCCCATCTAGACCGCTCTCATCAAATTTGCACATCATGCAGTCCGTCTCGCTCGTTTCCTTCGGAACCGCAGTTGCTGTTTGGGCCTCCACCTGCCCGCAATGCTCTGTCGCTGCGTTATGTCCTTGCAAGACAGAGAAGCAATCATTACCGCCGCTGACCAGTGTAGATGACGCACCTTTAGCCGAGAGGTTGTTCAACTTGCCATCAGCTGAGTATTTTATAGGTAAATATTGTAATCCTATAGGTCCACTGTCTAGTGTAAAGCTGTTTTGTAAACATGCTCCTCTTCTCGCATTAATATTACCGCTCTTAACAGTAGGATTATCGTGTATCAACGATGCCTGCTTAAGACTAGTCACCTCTAGTTGAAGCGATAGAAACTGCTCCTTTGACACGGTATTGTCTTCTAAAACGCTGATCTGGTTTTTCAGTTTTAAAATATCTTTTAGGAGACACGTTACATCTACATGGTCAAAAGTTACCGGAGGGAGTTTATTCAGCTCCTTCGCCACAAATATCGGGAATAATTCAGTACTGGTACCCTTCATGAGACAAATCATATCGTCTAGATCCCGTGACATTTTCTTCTTTCCTTCCTTTCGACGCACTGGCATCTTCTTTCCGCTGGGGATAGACTGAAATAGCAGAGACTTTGCCTGCACAATGTCCTCAGCAGAGAAAGAGGAACAACACACTTGATGAACACTCTCTTCATCCATAACATCCAATACATTCCGTAGAAATGCTAACAGTTCGTTGATGACAACATTGCAATTAGCGCACTTCACAGTATGAGACGACATTATTTTCGATTAGTCACCGCACCGGTTACAGCGGCATCGCAAACTCGTCCGCTACGTGTCGCGTACGATGCGAGACTGAGACTGTTTATGATTAAGAAGAAAATTTTGTTTTGTTTCGAAGATAATTAAATTTTGTAAGAATTTATGATTAGTATTTAGAAGTTTTTTTTTTGTTTGGTTTTAATTAATGTCTTTATTATGTAAGTATATGTAGATAAGCTTTAAGCTTCATTATTCTTACCATGTAAAGAAGTTTACCTACCCTTGCAATAAACCAGTTTCTGAAAAAAAAAAAAAAGATAAAATACTAGATACCAATCACAAAAAAAAAAATTATGTGGTTTTTGATATTCTTTGTCCCAAATATAGATAGACTTGTTTAAAGTGGCTGTTTTGGCTCAAAATATGCAATTAAACTCCGTTTTTCATAGCTGTCCATAATAGCCCCAAATAAGCGATATTTGGGACAGCCTCATTTTCTTTTTTTTTTGTTTTGTTCCTGTTGTAAGTAGCTGCTTCAAACATATATCTGCAGAAGTAAGGGGCTCTCCGAGATCCATAACAAAAATAACACTACCATTTTATACGATATAAACAAGATATTTGCTAAAGTATGTGTAGCCACAACAATCGTCATAGCGAATTACCACGAATCAGACAGCCGCCAGTTCCAAAAATTGCTGTCCGAGATGGAGCTCGGAGATCAGACATCAGCCGTTGGACTCGAACCTGTATACAGTGTCAGAAAAGCAAAATACAACGTCACACATCCTCGAACATCTCATGTTTCCCGCCAAGCGATCGCTTCCAACACGTACACGTCGACATTCTTGGCCCGCTACCTACAACAGCACTCGACGAACTCGGTCTACTCGCAGATAAACTTCCAGATATGTCAAAATGTGTCCCGAGTAGCCCCGTTTTAGGTTATTGTTGGGTTCTTTACTATCACCGGATTTGAACAATGGAACTAGCTTACTGTGTTTCATGAGATCCGGAAAGAGTCCTTGGTCTACACTGGTGTTAAATATGAAAGCTAAATAGGGCGCAATGGTTTCGATAATACATCTACAGACTTTTACAGACATTCCCCAGAGATCTTCTGTTGATTTAATTTTAAGATCTTTAAAAGCTTTTATAACAGCCTGGGGGTTTGTATGCTGAAACCTAAACTCCAAAGGGCATGCCTTCACATTCTGTCTAAGTAAGGAAGCAGAAAGCGCGGGTGAGGAATTTAAAACTTCAGTAGTTTTAATGGGAATGTTAGCAAAAAAGTTTTCAAATTCCTGAGCAATTTCTACATCTGATAGGGCCATGTGCAGTCTCTAAATTAAATTCAGTATTTCGCTGTTTTTTCCTACCTGTTTCATTATTTATTATTTGCTAGGTAGTTTTTATTTTATCATCAGCTGATTTTATTTTATTGCTAATACGAGTATAAAGAGCTTTGGCTATTTGCACACACTTTTAAAAGTTTTTGAATATTTTGCAACATACTTATGAAAGCTTGTATTATTCATAATATGTTCCTTTAGGCCATAAAGTTCAAATAGTTTTTCCCTGCTTTTACGAATACCTGGAGTCGCCCAATCACTAAATAAGAACTTGGTGTAAATACTTTTAGTCTTTAGTTGAAAAGTGTCATTAAATTGCTTGTTTAATAGTGAAAAGAACTGGGCGTAGAACTGATCTGTCAGCTACCGAATGAAACCACCGTTGCGATTGGATGCTAGTTTATTACTGCTAGTGACACAACATAATAGTAATGGTGCAGGCACGCACACACACATACACATACACCTCACTCCTCCGACACTATTTTCAAAAGTATTGAACTTAATTAAGAAAGCAGAAATAACAATTTGCCTTACATAACTAAAAAAAACACAACAAGAAACCGACACTCGGCTGGTCGCACACTACATCATTAGTTAACATCAATCTATATACAATTCAAACCTTATAATTAATCTTACGTCTACAACTACGGGTCGGTCTTGTAGGCTGTGGTTCTAGAGAACGATCGCCGCGATCCTTGGCTATTTCTTGATTAGTCTCAGCATTATTATGATCGTTAGCATCGACTTCACTTTGAGCCTCAGCCCACTCATCCTCCTCCCCTATATCATTTCTCTCGCCTTCTAGAAGCCTGCGTTTCAATTATTGAAGGTAATGTTTGTGGCGGCTGCGCCTCTGCCGCTGCCGGCGGGGAGCGCGCGCGCGGCGGCGCTGACTGCGTGGGGCTCACGACATCAGCACGTGCGCCGTTCGTCTCCCTAACGGTTGCACCTGTATATTTTCTTATCTGATCAATATGCCTTCTACAGTTTACATTAAAATCCTTTACTAATATTTCGAACATGCGATTACCAATTATTTTATTTATTTTACCTAAAACCCATATCTCTTTCCTTGCTACGTACGGGCGTGTCTTACCAATTTCGTCTTTTTGTACTCTAAAAGATAGGATAAGTGAAGCCAGAACTTGTCTAGCATCTATTTCAGATGAGGTAACTATCTGATTATTCCTAATCTCAGTGTAAAAGACGTTTGGTGACGACTCTTGCTCGGTGCTTTCTACCACGGTATAACATACAAGAGCCAAAGCTCCTTCCGTGCTCTTCTTCACCTGTGGGGAAAGCTTGATCTTTTCCTCTGTCTTAGTGAGTGCAAGGGAGACCTTCTCGAATAGGTCTACGTTATACTGGAAGCGTTTGAACTTCACGGGGAAAACATCCTCCATGATATTAGCGCTCTCGAGGAACGCGACTTGGTCGTTTGTTAAAGTGGCGGCTCTCGCCCAGCCCAAACAATTTCGGGTCGGTGTACCAGCGCCTGCCTCTGTAGGTCTTAGGGCTTCTGGGAGGTTCCACTCTCTCGTTCCTGTTGCTGCAGTGACTCGCAAATCCTCCTGGATTCGCTGTTTGCATACGACGGGGCATGGCATTGACATGTATTTCCAATGCGTATCCGGTCCCATCTTACCAAAATTGCCTTCTTCACTTGGCCAAACGGGCGTCGATAACTTGTATCTGATAGACGAACTGTCTACGATGTGCCCGAGTGCTTTAATGTAAGACTCAATTGGGGTTGGCAAACTATGGTTCCCTGAAAGAACCTGTCCTGCGAAAGAGTCCTCATCATATGTAGATGAGCCATCTTCCTGTTTCAATGTAATCAGACGAGCATATAAGCTCATCGTGCAATAGTAGACCCATGCGCTCTTTGCTACACTCTTTGCGAAGTAAGGCTGATTTGACGCTATAACGTCATACTCCTTTTCGCAAAGGGGGATAAAACCCTCCGTGGTAATCGCGAACTCATTTGTTCTACGATATGGGGCGACTCCGGGAAAACCCATCATATCGATGTCAGAAAACATCGGTTCGTTCTTGGGTTTGGTCGCGACTGTTGAGAGCCTAGTCGGCTTGGGCCCGGTACTATTCGGATCCCTTGGTGGAAGCGGAGGTGCAGCTGCGTTTTCGGATCCTTTGGACCTTTTACTGAAAACTCTGCCCTTTTGTTTCCTGGGACCGCTCGTACTAGGAGCCTTCTCTCCTGTCTGCGTCTCGGTTTGCATGTCTAGATTACTTGTGGTATTTGCCATCGTGGCGAGTCCTCAAATTCTTATCAAATCCTCGTCGCCAGTGATCTGTCAGCTACCGAATGAAACCACCGTTGCGATTGGATGCTAGTTTATTACTGCTAGTGATACAACATAATAGTAATGGTGCAGGCACGCACACACACATACACATACACCTCAAGAACTCATTTGGGTCACCTATATTATTAAAACTCTGAACACATAATTTACTGGCCAAAGAATTATTTAATTTCTCTAAACTTTTACATGTAATTGACCTAAACCTTATTTGAATTTTTTATAGAGGTATGTAGGAGCAAAATGTTATTTTTTGTCCAATGTGATCTGATGGCAACTTGTTTACAATTTGTTTGTGTAAGTAATCAAAATTACAAAAAATATTATCTATACAGGTGGCAGAGGAAGCTGTCACTCGGATTGGTTCAATAAAAACATTTGACAAATCAAATGACTTAAAAAGGCTTAATAATCTGACAGTATTCGAGTTATTTTCTAATAAGTTAATATTAAAATCGCCACATATGATTATTGACTTACTACTAGTACTTAGTTTCTTTAATACATCTTCCATTACAGAATCAAACACGGATAGATTCTGGTTCAAAAAAATTCAAAAATTCAAAATATTTTTATTTCACATAAACCTACAAGGGCACTTATGAAACGTCAGAAGCTAGGTGCACGGTTCCAATTGGTCTTTTCCTATGGAGAAGAGCCGGCAAGAAACTCCTCGGTTACTCTTTTAAAAGTAAATGGTTTTTACAAGTTACAGTGTTAAAAGGTATGAGAGGACCGTGTAGGCCCATCAACAAGTCCAAGGTACTTAGCAAAATATTAAATGGTCCACAGATCTACAGTCTGTTATGTCTACAACGTTCTCTCATTCACAAAATTTAAAAGAAAATAATCTATATAAAAACAAATGAAATACCTAATATAAATAAAAACCTATTTAAACCAAATGATAATGGTTGCCACTACAACAGCTGTAACATATCAAATTTATTAAAAAATATAGAATATTGTAAATATACAATGTCAAATAATAAAAAGATTATGTCATTTGTAAATTAAAATAATTATCGTAATTTGGGAGCAGTTAATAGACATTTACATAGTTATGCCGTTAATGAGGCACCAGGGACGCCACATGTGCAGAAGGAATTACTTCCTTGTCGTCAACGTAGTCTTTAATCTTATAATATGCTTTTTTGATAAGGACACGTTTGATGTGGGCTTTGAACTTTCCATCGCTAAGTTCTGTAACTGTATTTGTGGTAACTTGGAGGTCTGTATACGCATACTATAACAGGCTTATCAAGCTCAACACAGGACAATTCAATATTATGTTCAACAGATAGTCGGATGATGTCTTTTCTTTCTTTCGATTTAATAGAATTTTTAATTAATATTAATGACCCACCATGTATCATCCGTTTTCGGCTGAAATGGCTAACTACACAATAATTTTCATAATTAATTGAGATCACTTGATGATCTTTGAACCAATGCTCTGTTAAACAAATGACATCAAACTTGGTATTTTCCAAAAACAATTCTATTGCCAGTAATTTGGAAGAGCAACCTTGGATATTTTGATTAAATAATTTTAAAGTATGTTGCACTCCCTTTGATTTATTTTGAGTTATATTGCCAGAAGATACCTTTTTATTATTCTCTAATAATAATTGGTTAATTGAAGGGGTAACTTCTGTTGTCTTACTGCCTAGTTTAAAGAATTATCCGGAGCAACATCCACAACTACAAGAGAAGAGTCTAAAATGCCTGGGTCCCCTATGTTGTTTCGAACGCCGCTGTTGCGACACACGCTGTTGCGAATTATTTTTCCACTGCCTCACAGGTTCGAAAGCTCATGGACTCGAATGAAGTAGTCGCGAAAGACGCTGTTTCGAAAAACATTTTCACTGCCTCATACGCTCGAATGCTTGTGATTTCGATTTATTTAGTCATAAAGTGTACAGAAAAATATTTAAGCAGTAATTAAATCAAATCAACAAATTCGGTGTCAACATCAACATTTAATATTATTATTAACGTACTGTTTTACGTTTGTTGTTTACATCGTACATCAAACATTATTTACCTATTCGTGAGTCTCGCGTCCTATACCTATTTATAGGTTTTATAATTGCGCAGTTTTGCTTCCCATTCCTGCCAAGATAAAAATAATGCATAGAATAAACGCAACGCATTCAGTTTTATCGATTTCAATAAAAAACCAAACGCAATCATTTCAAAATGTGAGTGTAGGTGGCCAACACAAAGTATATGTATTTTCTAAATACGATTTTAGATGTACCCACGAATATGTTTTTTTTTGCAATATCTTATTCCAACGTAAAGTGTGATGTAGAAAACATTGAAAGATGAGCGTTAATAGTTTTATTCGTCCTGTGACTACTCGATATGGAAAAAGTAATCTAATTATAGATGGATATATTATGTCTCACAATAAAACTGTAAAAAACGTACATTATTGGTGTTGCGTGAATAAAAATGCCGCTGTAAACTGTCGAAGTACTGTTAGTAGCCGAATAGTTAGTGAAGAACATTTTATAATCAAGGAAATGTCCAGTCACAATCATGCTCCTGAACCAGGTATGTAGATTATTTTTTTCGTATATATATAAACGTATATAACCTCAACGAATTTATTTTATTATTTTTTTTTTATTTTGTAATTTGCAGATCGCGTTGACGAATTGAATTTAAGGGAAAATATAAAAAAAACTGCCGTTCAGAGCAATGACTCACCAGGTAAAATAATTCGTGAATACTTATCTTCGTTGCCTTCAAGTAGCACAACTTCGATACCTAACAAGAATGCTCTGCGGCAAATCATACAAAGAGCTAGAAAGAAGAATATGCCTAAAGAACCAACATGTGCTAGTGAAATAAACATACCGGATGATTTAAAGAAAATAAATGGAGTAAAATTTTTGGCTCGCAACCATGAATATGGGAATAACCAACGCCTGTTGTTATTTACCACCGAATCGAATCTGCGGAGGTTAAGTGAATCAGAAATGTGGTTTGTCGATGGTACCTTTCAAACCTGCCCTACAATATTCACTCAGCTTTTTTCTATTCACTGCATAGTAGGAACTCGTGATTGCAGACGCATAGTTCCATTAGTGTACGGGTTTCTAGATAAAAAATCAGAAGAATCATATCGACGGTTGAAAGGCTAATTGATCTAGGCGACATTTTTTGCGATATTGAGTTATATACATATTCGGAATCAGCAAATTTTTCCCCGTCGTTTGAGCCAGGTTTCAATTTTTTTTTACTACTTTTTTGGCGTTTAGCACCCACAGCAAAACAGGCCTCATTTCTAAGCTCATAGATCTATACGACACAAAATGAGACAAAAGTGATGGTCCAAAAATGTATGGACCAAAAACCCAGAGTCGATTTAGACAAATCTGGTATCAATAGCTTTATTAAAATGCACAATTTACCCCACCGAAAAAAAATTGCCCATATCCATGGGGTATATGAGTTATAGACGAACAAAGTATATATGGAAAAATCGTGAATAACTTGTTATTTTTACCAGTTTTTTCCACAGCCTTATATTAATAATGAATAAGTTGTTATTTTTATCAGTTTTTTCAACAGCAATATATTAATAATAATAATCATAGGACAATAATAAATATAAGTAGCGATTATATGAACCTATCAAGTTGAAATCTTATATTTCACAGCTTGTAAATCATATGTCAAGATACTTTTGTCGTGAAATCTTTTTACAGTTGAATGTGCCTATTTTGTCTCAGATTATTTATTTTTTTAAGTCGTTTATTAAAAAAAAAAAACAAATACTGTGGGAAAAATATGTATTTCAATTATTTTCAATGTCTATTAATATATCATCTAAGAACCCAGCAGGTTGCATAAGGTCGTCTTGGTACCTGGCCCAGGCCAGATAATATATAATGCTTATTATGTGGGCACAACTGCCCAATGTGCGGCGACCATGAATACAGCTGCAACAGTATTCCGAAATCCTATTCGTGTTATATAAAACATAACAGTAATATGTTCTTGTCCCGACGTGCCTGGAATGGATTCGACACCTAATTAATGTACTTTCTTCGTTATTAATATTTATCCTTTCGGGGTGTCTAAAAACTTCAATTGAAAAAACCCCAGTTCCTCTAATATGTTCGCAACAGTAGGACCTTGCAAGTTTTACGTGGTATGTGCCTATTGCGAACACAATTAATTGGTCATAATCCATTCTTGGAAAATCCGATAGATTGGGGTGTGTTGCATCCATTCGGGTAAACACAATTCTTTGTCGATCCCAATGATGTTCATCGACGTAATCGGCTAATAGGTTCGGCCTGTCCCTATTTCTCAATCATCTCTATAAACTCTTCAGTAAATCTGCTGTCTTCATATGTTGGATGAGTTGCATTGGTAAGCGCTGCAGCTATTCTATAATCTGTCATTGCGTTGCCTAGCGCTATATTAAAATATTTGTGTCTAAATATTTTAAAATCTCTTTTTATCGTGCCATTAATGGTTTCCACGACCCATCTAACCATGGTTATCAATCTGGATTTATTTGCCGCTATTGTACTTAATTGTCTTTCATTACGTCCTACAGACGGTGGCATGTAAGCGTTATAACCACATTCCTCTAGATCCGGCAAACAGTCTCGGAAACCCCGATCCAAAACAAATACATCATCTGGGTGTAAAAAGCATCGCATTGGAGCTTCTTCCATGGGACCATCATGGTTATCTAATATTAGTTTTACTATGTCGGAGTCTGAAGTTCTGGCGCCGTAGGGTCCAGTTACTTCTATGATGTAGCCATCAGCACACACAATCATGAAGGGCTTAATCAAGTTGCTATACTTGTGTAAGCTATAGCTTAATCTTTGAAAGAGAAAGTTGGAAGATTTTTGAATAAATAAATAAGTGCCGTCGATAATTAAAATGGCCTTTGTTCGCTCTTCATTACCAAAAATATAATTCGGAAGTGTCCTATTCCTTTCGATCACTTCATGTCGGCTGATGTGGTCAAACCCGAGATGCCGAGGAAGGTATTCATTTTTGAGACATCGTCTAGCCTGCTTTAACATGCGTTGTAAAGACGTTTTCGATGTGTTTATCAAAGATGCCAGTCTTACGTGAGGTTCACCTGATCTAAGTTTACATAGGTATACGCCCAATACAGTATTGCACTTATTAGTTTGTCGTAAAGACGGTGTTTCTTGTAAGATACTCTCAAACTGGTTATGGTTCATTCCAGTCCAAAAATGGAGATCTTCTTCACTTATTTCATGAAGCCTTTCAAAGTCAACATTACCTTTTCTTTCAAGCACTCGTGTATACAACATAACTATCTCGCGTAAGTTCTCGTTTCTGAAATTATCTTGGCGATTACTCACATTTACAGAGAAATCCTCAAATGATGAATTCATTATATGAAATCGACAGACTCGTGCTAGTTCTGGTATGTAAAAAGAATAATAGCTTAATAAGTGCGCTTTTATACTGTCGGGCACTTGTCGAAGTTGCGTTGAAGTACAATTGTCGAAGAGACATCTTCTTGAAGTATTCGCGGCACGTGTAAATCCAGTTAAAGAAAACGATTGCGGTGGTCTAGCTTCAGGTGTTGATGGTTGCCTCAATGCATATTCAATGCGTTGCCAGCAAGGATGACAAATAGATCTTGACCCATCAAAGACGATCTGAAATCAACGAGACATAATATTACACAATGAAACGATTGTCAAACGTTTATTTTATTATCAACCTAATATGACCATTTTTGTAAGTACATAGATAAATAAATATTTGTGGTCAATTGCACACTGCGCCATCTAGTCCCACAGTAAGCTTAATGCTTGTAGTATGGTAACTAGACAACTGAATAAACATACTTAAATACTTTTTTTTTAAAATACATACACATTATACATATTTAACACCCAAACCAAGACAAACAGATATTTTTGAAACTACAAACAAATGTTTGTCTTCTGCGGGAATTGAACCCGCGAATCGAGATGAATTGAGATGAATCATTACTTTACTCGGTGACCTATATTATCATTATTATTAGTAAAAAAGCTGGTAGGTAGGTACTATGGCCTGGTCCCCCTCTTCATGAGAGGAGGCGATGCCCCTACAGTGGAGCGTATACACATAGGTATATTGGCTGACAGTGCAACAAGTTTATGACTAGCTTAATTGCACCACTTGTAATCATAAAGCCTCTAAGTATTGTTATCATCCTATACATAAACTCACATACGGGTAATGTCAGACACTATGTGTTAAGTTTATACTACCACGAACGGGTAACTAGACTTAACTTAAGACTTACTTCTTGTGGTTGTCCATGATTCAGTAGGTGCTCCACGACGATTCGATGTGACTCCAAAAACTGAAGCGACAATACATGACGTTGTCTCCGTAACACAGAGCGACTACAGTTCACACAACGATTGTTCACCTCCATATTAGCAATGTCCAAAACAAAGAGTAAATCGGTGTCCGGTGTAGAAAAAGCAGGTCAAAAAAGCAGGTCCAATAATGAAAATCGGTGTCCGGTGTAGAAAAAGCAGGCCTTAAAAATCCAATAATGAAACGCACAGATCACAACGGTAGCAAAGCAAACGAAGGACTGCGTGCGTCGGCGCCGTTAGAACCTCGGTTCAAGTTAAAGAACAAAAGAATAGAAAATGGCGACTGGCGTCCGTCGGCGCGCTCGCGCTCCTATAGGTAAGCCTCTCGCTCACTCAATAGAGCGAGAGGTAAGATGAACGCATCATATTCTGAAGTATTTGTGTGTATTTGTTTAGCGAAAACAAAATAATGAATAACAAAGATAGGTAAATATGCTAGAGAACTTAAAAAAATAGACGTAATCTCATTAATAAAGGACTTTGAACTTGATAGTTGCATATGATCGCTAGTTATATTTATTATTGTCTTATGATTATTATTTCGTTTATTTTAATTTTGGACATATAAAATACATTTTTAAATATTTCTTAAAAAAAAAATATAAAAAACATTTAAAAATATAAAAAATAGTAGCCCACCGGTATCGGGAACAGGGTCCAAGCTACCGGTGGTCAGGGCTCCTGAGAGAGGAATCTCCTAACGATACGCGCCGTGTCCAGAAGTACCGCTTTCTGGATCAAGCCCTTGATCCAGCTGCCTAACGAGAGCCTCCTCAGATGTTGGTCGAGGCTCTTGGCTATTACACCATTGGCCGTCACGACTATCGGCACAATGACTGCTGTATCCACATCCCACATGTCGACAACCTCGCGAGCCAGGTCAAGATACTTTATCTGCTTATCTTTTTCAGCTTTCACGAGGTTCTCGTCATGCGGGACCGCAATATCAATAATCATTGTGCGACGCTCTAATCGATCTATCACCACTATGTCTGGCTTATTGGCAACAATAGTCCTATCAGTGATGATAGATCGATCCCAATACAACGTGATATTGCCATTTTCAAGAACTGGGTCGGGCACATACTTATAGTACGGTACTTCCGATTCCACAAGGTTGTATTTCAGAGCAAGTTGCTGGTGGATAATCCTGGCTACAAGATTGTGCCTATGCAAGTAGTCTCCGTTAGCCAGACGAGAACAGCCAGAGATAATGTGTCGGATAGATTCCCCCGGACGGTGGCATGCCCGACAGATGTCAACCGTGCCGTCCTTCACAATATATTTCCGGTAGTTGTTCGTCATCATAACTTCATCCATAATCGCAAAGACAAAACCTTCGGTTTCCCCAAAGAGATCACCGAATCGCAGCCAGGCTACGGACGCTAATAGGTCTTTATGATTATTATTATTAATATAATGCTGTGGAAAAAACTGGTAAAAATAACAAGTTATTCACGATTTTTCCATATATACTTTGTTCGTCTATAACTCATATACCCCATGGATATGGGCAATTTTTTTTCGGTGGGGTAAATTGTGCATTTTAATAAAGCTATTGATACCTAATTTGTCTGAATCGACTCTGGGTTTTTTTTGGACCATCGCTATTGAGAACTCGATGACTTAAGCTATTTTGATTTTTTGAACTTTTATAACGTGTGTCGTTTGGCCTATTTTGCAAGAAACCAAAACAATAAGCCATGTCGTTTGGTCCGTTTTGCATTCAACTACATTAAAAAACCATGTCGCTAAAACCATTTTGCATTAAGTTATATTAATTAACAATGTCTCTTGAGCCATTTAGCCTCTTTTAAGAATAATGAGTAATGTCACTTTGATTATTTTGACCTAAACATCTCATAGTTCTTATGGCGGGTGAAACATTTCGATTAAATCCAGTATTTGTAATATTGGCATTTCCATCATTTTATCAAATCGGTTTTAGCATGTATCCAATAACTTAATGAGGTTACCTACTCCTTAGTCGCTTGGAACTAAGTTCAATTTATTGCGCGCTCTGTGAAGTGTCCGTTACGGAGTACCTCAGCCGCCCCCGTGGGCGCGTCAGTCAACCGCGAACACTAAAGGAAGTGCGTTGTGTGCGAGCGAGCTGTGAAGATAGACGGTTGATTTTTCTGGTATGTCCAATTTATTTTGTTTTATCTAAGTGATAATCAATGTAAAGATCTGTAATTACGCTAAAAATATAGAATAAGGAAGACATTGTTTTGATTTACAATAGGTACCTACATTAAATTCAAGCGAGGTTAGTGTCGTGACTTGTTCACAAAATAACTTTTGTAGGTAGATTTGTTACTGTATAATAATAATAATTATTCTTAGTGTAGGTATGTGTCTAGATGTGTGAAAAAAATAATGATTTATCTACTCGTACCTATCTACTCGTAATTAGAAAATCTGTATGTGAAAATAGTGAATAGTGAAAATACTTTGCAGTACTAATAGCTACTTAGTTTTGTATTTAACCCAAAACTAAATAGGTACTGCAATGATTCTTGAATAGGTAAACTGATACGAGTAGGTAGGTAATTAATATTTTTTGGTTGGGTACCTACCTAACCAAGAAAATTAAATTACCTAACTACTTTCAAGTTCTAATTCAAGTATCGTTGCAGTACCTACTTGTGTAGTTTTGGGTTAAATACAAAACTAAGTAAGGCCCACACGCTCCCACAAATTCTTCGAATTTGAATTCAATTTGGTGCAAATTCGTTCGTGGGGTGTGCAGGAGTGTAACCATAATGGCCGGACCCATTATGGCTTCGTAAAATAAAGAGCGTGGCGAGGCGCGAATGCTAGCTAGGCGTGTTCTTAGGGTGCTTACTTATTATAAAAATTGAGTAAGTAGTCATACACAACAAGTTACGCTCTCGTCGACATCATGCCGAATTTTGTTTTAAAACGTTACGTTAAAAAATGTTACGCTGGCATCGCGCCTTGCATATTTTGTCAAACCCTTTTTAACTTTATGTACACAGAGTCCTGAGGTACCTATGCGTAGTGTCTTTGTATTCCTAATTCATTGTTATTAGCTTATAATTACTTGTTAGTCTTCTACATTAGAATTACTTATCAATATAAAATGTTTCTAAATCGGTTTTGATTTCATTTCAGCAACTATGGAATCAGAACGCCGGTTGTATTTTAAGAAACAGATAATGAAAGATTTGTCTCAACAGAAGACTGAAGTACCTACAAGTGCAGAAAATAAAAACGGCAAAAATAATGAAGCTGATGAAGATTGCGTTGTTACACTATTAGGAAGTCAATCCTACTATGACCAAAACCAAAGATTTCCATTCGTGAATACGATTGCTTCAAACCCAGATAACCGCAATATGGAAAAGCAGTCACAGGTAAATAAAGCATACCTATAAGAATTTTATTATTATAACATAAGTTCTTTTTTTTTTATTTAAGATGGGTTTGCTCTTGACTTTAGTTCTCGTTGATTTAAGTTTTTTTTTTCTTTTAGGATGATCATGATAGTACCACCAAAGCTCTATTAGAAGACATTACTAACAGAGATCTAACCAAAGAAAAGAGTTATACAGAAAATTTACGAATAGATTTTGAATTTGAGACGGTATGTAATTAATTGTAATACTACCTTTTAATTACGACTTCATCTACGTGGAAATAGCATTTCTTATTTTTTTTTTTTAATTTCAGACTGAGAATACTGAAGGAGTGTGGAATAAGGAAAACTTAAGTGACACATTTCCACAAAAAGAAAACGATGACGAACTGATATCTAAAAATGAAAAATATGACAAAGAAAAAGAACCTGAACTTATTTATACATTAACGGAGGTATTTGCTGAGGGTGAGATGGAGTTGCTGAGGAAGTCTCTTGAAGCGGATGAAGACGACATAGAAGTAGAGAACAATAATAATACAAACGATAATCAAGTGGAATCTCAAAAAAGGAACAAGAAAAACAAAACTACAAATGAAAAAAATGACAATGAAAATGAACCTGAACTTCTTTCTACATTAACGGAAGTAATTGCTGAGAGTGAGATGGAGTTGCTGAGGAAGTCCCTTGAAGCAGATGAAGATGACATAGAAGCAGAAAATAATAATAATACAAACGATGGTCAAGTCAAATCTAAAAAACGGAACAAGAGAAGCAAAATTAATAAAAGTTATGTCGATTTTCTATCTGAGGAAGAAGACTTCGTATGGGATTCCTCTTCTTGGAAAGAAACTGGGGATGAATCTTCATCAAACGAAAGCAATGAACCTCAAAAAAAGAAAACAAAAGTAAGATCAGAAAACGGTAAAGTGGGTGAAGCAGGATTAAAAAAGAAAAAAAAGAATAAACGCAAAGATGCAAAAAACTTGCGAGAAAAAGGAAAAGAGTATGTGAAAAAAGACGGAAGAATTGCAAGTGCAAGATCACTTCGGCCTAATCCATGCCTAGGCAAAAACTGTGGCAACGACTGCAGTAATGTTGCCGAAGAAAAAAGAAAAAATATCTTTGATTACTTTTGGGGACTACCATCCCAAAGAAAAAAAGATTGGCTAGTAGGCATGACTGCTAAAACTGACATAAAACGAAAGAGGTCAAAGGACTCTGATGTGAGGCACAATACATATTTCTACTATATTAATGATGGTGAAGGCCGACGTAAGGTTTGTAAAAAATTTCTAGTAGACACTTTGGGTGTTAGCCCAAAATATGTTAGTTATACCTTAGCCAATGCATCGTCTGGGTTGTCAAAAGAGGAGAGCAGAGGTAAAATTGTTCCTAAAAATAAAACGCCTCAGGCAGTAAAGGAGTCGGCCATTAACTTCATCAAAAGTTTACCAGCACTACCATCCCATTACTGTCGTAAAGACAGTACCAGATTATATCTCCCCACTGAATTTAAAAACATAAAAAACATTTATAGGATTTATAAACAGTCAAAAACATCAGAAGGTATAGATGTTGTTGGTGAAAAAATATTTCGTGACATTTTCAACAAAGATTTCAATATTGGTTTCCACATTCCAAAGAAGGATAAATGTGTCAAATGTTTACGTTTTGAAGGCCAGACTGAAAAAGAAAATCCTGAAATGTTAAGTCATTTAAAGGAAAAAGAGGCATCAAAAGATAGATTAGCTTTTCACCGTGAACTAAACAAGAAGAATAACACAATGCTTTGTACTTCTTTTGACCTACAAAAGGTACTGAACACCCCACATGGGGAGAGTATGCTGCTTTTTTATTCTAGAAAATATACAGTGTACAACCTTTGTTTTTACGAAAGTGGTACCAGAAATGGCTTTTGTTATACGTGGGGAGAAACAGAAGGAAAAAGAGGAGGCAATGAAATAGCTACAATCTTACAAAAGTATATTGTTGAAGTGGATTCACGTGGTTCTATAGCAAATTTAATTCTTTATTCAGACTCATGCCCAGGGCAAAATAAAAACAAAATAGTTTTAGCCGCCATACATAGCGCACTGCTTGAAACAAAACACATTGAAACCATACAAATGAATTACCTGCTTCCAGGGCATACGGAAATGACTGTCGATAGCATCCATGCCACAATAGAAAATTCTGTTAGAAATACTATAATATGGGCACCATCGCAGTGGCCAACTGTTTTTCAGTTGGCTCGTAAAGATCCCGGCCCGTATTACGTAGAAACTCTTACGCACAACGCTTTTATGAATTACGAAGAGTTTTCAGAAAAGTATTTCAAAGGGAATTTAACCGGAAAGATTAGTAAGGTTCGGGTGGCGACATTCAAAAAGTCGTCACCCAATGTCATGACTGTCAAATACAGTATGGATAAAGATGCTGAGACCGATTCTATAGCCATAATTTCAAGACCAAAGGTAGTGCAGCCGAAGTATAAAACATCTTTGCCTATAACTACGGCCAAATACAAAGATCTTAAAAAGCTGTGTGAGACAGGGGTTATTCCGAAAATTTTTCGCCTAGAATACACTAACTTTCCGCACCGCGTTGGTAAAGATGTTCTGATAGATACAGACATTGAAGATGAGATAGAAGCTTAAGGCTCGTTGTCATCATCAACACATAAAAAAATTGTTTTATAAAGAATGTTATTTTTCCTTTTTTTGCTTCTGGATGATAGATAATAATCTATAATTGTTTGTTTTTTTTTTATAAAGAATGTCGATTTCCTATTGTTTTTTAATAAAGAATGTTAACTTTTGTTTGTTTTCCTGTCAAGATTTTTATTTTTATCAACTTCTGATTTATCACAAGTTATTTTTTTAATATTAATGTTTGATTGTTACTTACTGATTTTAATTAGATACGTCCTTATTGAAGACTGATTTTGAATAAATTATAATTAATAACAATTAAATTGGTGTTTTATTTATAAAGTGATACTAAAGTACCTTGAATGATTCCTCTACACAATTAAAAAAATATATATATTATAAAAAAAATATACAAGACACTATCTAAAATTGTATAAAGTGGCATACCGACCTCAAAAATATCTTATGGATGTTGCTGAATAATGATGGCCTAAACATCAATATCTACTAAAATCTAGTAAGGGTTCATTTTGTTTCATCCTGCGGTCCCGCTACTGGGCATCTGCATCAAACTACTTCTCTCTGGTGCAACACCATCATGTTGCTTAAGCTCATTAGGCATATTCAACTGTCAGTTGACTTGGCATTCCATTCATTTTCTCTCGTATTATTTTATTCTAAGTCGATGCTTGAGTCAATTTCCTTTCAACTATTTTATTTACGGTAGGCATTTGAAGCATTTTGCCTTTCTCAGAAAATAACTAAATTTGATGCATTTTGGGCTAACCAACGTAAATTTTCTAAAATAATACACTATAATCAACAGTAATAGCTTAAAAAACTTCCTTACTTAATTAGGGATATACTCTATGAAATAAATAAAAGTCTATTGAATATTTGATTTTTTATGAATTTTTATTCCAAAACATAAACTTTAATCTGTCCTCCTGCAAGTTTTACAAAATGTCGCCTAGATCAATTAGCCTTTCAACCGTCGATATATTGTTTTTTTTTCTCAACTGAAAGAATATTCTGCTGAATTTAACATTGAGTTGAATCCAGGGCAAATCATGTCGGATTTTGAACAAGCTATAATAAACGCTATTCGAATCGAATTTCCAAACACAATTCAAAGTGCTTGTTTGTTTCACTTAGGTCAAAGTATATGGAGAAAAATTCAAGCTTGTGGTTTAAGTGCACGATATGGTGCAGATAGTAATTTTGCGGTACAAATGCGATGCTATATAGCGTTTGCCTATCTACCTGCGGAAGATATACCAAATATCTTCAGACAATTTAAACATACTCTCTTCCCAGAAGAAGCCGAAGAAGTTACTAATTATTTTGAAGAGTACTATGTTTTAGGACGACTGATAAGCCGCAACATAGATGACAAAATTCAAGTTTTACGCTTACAACCACTTTTTCCACCGAGCCTATGGTCTATAGAAAGAAATAACAACTTGTTCCTTCCACGTACTCAAAACAGTGTAGAAGCCTGGCATCGCCGCTGGAATTCATTGTTAGAAAATAAGAGACTTGGACTGTATGGATGTATACGAAAACTTATCGAGGAGCAAAGTGTCACGGAACAAAAAATCGAGAAGATTTTGGGTAATTTACCTCAGACACCACCAAAAAAAAAACAAAGAGTTGCAGAGAATGCTATTTCAGCAATTTTGAAAAAAAAAAGGACAATGGGCACGCCTGAATTTATAAGAGCTTTAGCGTTAAGGTGGATGTATAGACAGGCCTCGCCATACATTTTTCAGGCGTTCTAATCTTCGTAAATAAACGGTTTCTGCAGAATAAAAGCAAGTATAATGAGACTTTATAATGTATTATGTCCGCCTAACGACAATTTTTTTTTAAAAAAACTGTATTTCTAGGAGAATTAGACCCAATAAAAAACGAAAAATCTTTACATGTGTGAGTGACCTGAATCGCGCCATCTAACAGAAATTTAAAGAACCACCGAGAAAGAGTTATTTACATTGTGTTACGAGTTTACGTTCGGTAAACATTTATAATAGATGGCGCTGGTTCGAAAATTCGAACGTAACGAAGGTTACACGTCGAATGACGCGGCGATGCAACGGGCGACGTTGCCATTCAAGACGCACCCCGCGTTGTTGCCAAATTTCTCCAGTCAGTCTATGCGTGATTGTCTTGACAACTTGCGAATCGTTTCCAAAATTGTGTTTCTAGAAAGTTAGCGCCGGCGCGCGGGTTTGCCCGCGCGTTTTACATTTTATGATTGATAAAATGTTTTTTATTAGGGAATGAGAAAGAATGCTAGAAAGTGAAAAAAAATGTGAAACCATCAAGATAAGTGAATACACAGACAAACCACATTGATTTTTCATAACAATTGCACATTTTAGTATTATTAGCACACGTCAAAGTGCGTCGAGATAAATTGGTCTTGCCATCTAAGAAGTTTACCAAGAAAAAGGGGAAATAAAACATAGGGCAGTATTTTAGTAGTAAGTTGTAGGATGTTCTGATATTTAAAACGATGAATGATATAGGTACATACATCATTCATTTATGGTTTCGGGGTTTTTAACTGTCAGCGAAATGACGTTCTCAAAATGGTAGCTGTAGTTCCAATTTCGCTCGTCTGAACAGCTAAGTAAGGAGTTTTTATTTAAAAGTGAAGTGTTTTTGTGTTTTATTGACGGTAAGTGTTATTTTTATGTCCAAAGGATGCTTTTCTGCTTGAAGGTGATACAGAGTTATATTATAATAGTAATTACCCTTAAAACTTAAAAAAGTGAAGATTTAGAAGAGGAAATACAAAATCAAACGTTAGCAACACTCGTTGATTGTCATCACATCACATACCTACCTACTCTAAATTTCAAATATTTCACCCTAATAGGGACGTCAATTCTCTCTAAAAACTCACTTTGCCTGTCCCAGAGGAACGAAAGGAACCAAAAAAAAACTCTCTGAAAAAGATCCGTTACTGATTTGATTCGAAAGGAAATATGAAAAATCGATTCACAAATAAAGAAATGATTTTCCAAAAATCAATCATTCGTTTTCGATGAAATTCGCAATGTAGGGGTTTACGGGGTGTACGTTACCCTAGCAAGAAAGTGTCTCCTATAGTTATATGAGTGAGTGGAACGTATAGTTGGTGCCTAATCTGCTGTAAATGTGCCCCTACATAAAAAATTGGTGCCCCTTGTCGTTTTGAAAAAAAAACCGAAAAACGATTCCTGCTAGGGTAACGTACACGTTTACGAGGGCGAAAAAACGATCGATGAGCGAAAAGAATTTAACTAGTCTCATATCTGGAAAAAATCCGTATTTTTACGCAAAAGGATTTGCACTGGATATGCTTCGTAATTTTCCCGCCACCACAATTCTTAACAATTCAAACAAACAAAAAACTGATGTTCTAGGGTGAAATATCGATTCCCTGTATCGATTCAGTACTAGATATCGATTTGAAAAAACGTTTTTATTTGTTCCAAAAAATCGATTCTTTGCTCAATCGATCTCAGATTGACATCTCTATTTGGTCTGTTCTCATGTTCTGTCAGTTGTTTTGCAAATTTTCACACACACACACAGCTTGACAGCTTGATTGATGGTGACAAATGGTGGTGTTATTTCTGACTAATACAAATTTCTTGAAGCATTTCATAATTACGATACTTTTGCTGTTGTGTTTAATTATTCTTTTTGATTACAGATTGAATTGCAACTCTGCCTAAGATGAATCCGACTAATAAACTTGCCTATATACGACATATGTATTCAGGGCCGCGAAAATCGCGGAAAAAAGTGCAAGCAACATTGAAAAGACATCATGGAAATTCTTCTAATGATTTTTAGTGAGTAAAGGCTTGTGCAGACCAGCGCGACTTGTCGCGCTACGCGATATTGCGATATTTTATCCGTAGAACAATTTCTATGAAAACGCGCGCGACACTTCACACAGGGGCGACCTGTAGCGCCGCGACACAGATAATTCGCGTCACGTGATGCGAAACCCGAATAACAGAGCGGCATCAACAAAGGAGCATATTTCTTAGTATTCGTGGATCTTTGACAGTCGTTACGGGTCGTCAGAAGCCCGAAAGTGACCACCAGTCTTACCAAGGGGTACCTATCGTATTACCCAGTTACTGGGTTGTAGAGGTCAGATAGGCAGTCGCTTCATGTAAAATACTGGTATTCAGCTGCAGGACACCGACCCCAACACAATTGGGAAAGGGCTAGGCAGACTGACAGACTATTCCAAAGTGAAATAAAATCATAAGCAAAATAGTAAGTCATTGCAATGTGACTCTTTTCTCATTGTTTTAAGGTATAAATCAGGATGATTGACTTCCTTTACAAAAAAATAATCATATTTTCTCTATTTCCAACTAAAAAACTCCTCGCAAATGTCAATCATTCTAATTTATACCTTATCGCCATTACTTAAGAATTACATTGCACTGACTTACTAATGGTTTTGGCGGCACGCGGCGGCGTGGTCAAAGGACCTTTTGTAGCGGCCGCGCCGCACTCGAGTCGCCACTGCCACCTAGGTACCAGGTACCTATATTATTCGCGGATTTTGACATTATGTTTCTATCTAGCTGGCACACCTGAGTCAAACACATTATGTATGATGCACAGAGCGGCGGTGTAGTTTTGGCATGCTTCACTGTACTGTTCGCAGCGCGTTCCCTACATTCAAGACCTCACGCGCAGTTGTAGGTACCTACTTGTAACCACTAGACCAACGAGGCTGTTTGTTAGTAGTTACCTACTATCCTAACTAATATTATAAATATGATTTGAAAGTGAACTTGTTTGTTACGCCTTCACGATAAAACGGCTGAATGGATTTGGATGAAATTTGGCGCATGGGTAGACCATGAGCTAGACTAGGACATAGGATATATATACGGGATCGAGACTTATGCGGGTGAAACAGCGGGGCGCAGCTACTTACATATAATTGGATCACTCATTATCATTAGAAGTTATCATCGAGCATTTCTTAAACATCAGAGTATTTCTTAAACATCACGCCTGTCATCCCAAAGGATTAGGCAGAGGTGTAGGTACATACGGCTACACATGACATCAAGCTTTACATTTCCAGTTTATGCTGATCTCGCATTGTATAGGATTTCCGTACAATGCGAGGTCTGTATAAACTGGAAATGTATAGCTTGATGTGTACCTACCTATAGTACACCCGTATTTCACCAGTTATGCGTATTTATTCATCTGTGGTACCTACCTATTATACTTATTGAACACAATTTTATTAGAGAAGATTCTCGGAGATAGGTAGGTACTTACGGAATTAGTTTGGTAAGTAAATTAAAAGTAAGTAGGTACCTACCTAGGTTAGTTCTAATACTTCCAATATATCTACCCAAGCGTACCTATACTCCATTTGAAATAAGATTAGACATTTAACTAAACCTTTTTTACTGTTCGTTTAACCGATTTTGACTTCTATTGCGTTGATGGCATGACACGGCAGCTGCAGTAAGCAGTTGGTTTTGTAACCACTGTTTTGCTTTTGAGGCCATCCTTATTCCTACGGTACAGAAGTCAGAATCGGTTGAACGGACTGTAAAAAAGTTTTGTTTAAATGTCTAATCTTATTTCAAATGGTGTATTATGTTGTCAAATTTACGGGTTTGTAAATTAAGATGATTTCAAAATGATAACTACGTAAGCTCCTACCTACTCATAAAAAGGCCATAAAAACGTGTTGCAGCCGAAAGTACACCATGTAGAAATTGTAATTTTTCCGAAATCACATAAATTGGAAACTAAATTTAAAAAATCTTGACTTCTAATTACGTACGTAATAATTCTACGTACATAATTCATTCTAATACTAAATTCAGAATCATAATTATTGTAATATCAAAATATTGAAAAAAGTACTTATGTTATCTTTGTGTGGTGGTACCTACGAGTCGATGGTTCGAATCCAACCAGAAAATATTTATACTCCATAGGTTTAGGTAGTTAAATAAAGGTAAACAAATCATAAAAAGGGTTTTTATAGTTGACACTTTCCAGATTCAAATACGATAAACCAAACTAAATTTATTTTAGAATTTTACAATAGTTTCCTCTTTTTATTTATCTATGTTAAACTTTATCATTTATTCTTAAACTACTCTTCGTAGATGTTACTGCTTTAGCACAATTTTTTAGTAAGATTTATAATAATAATATAATATTTTGCAATCTGTCTATTGTAAAGAGCCCAAACTCTAAACGTCAACGAATTATAACGTTGCTAAATTGAAGAGTACAACTGTGACGTAGCACGACAACTGAAGTGACAGGTATTACGTTTAGTCGGTTACCGGACAGCTGTCTCGTCACGTGGTTTTTTGTGTTTACCTTTATTTAATTACCTAAACCTATGGAGTATAGGTAAATGCAGTGAGAGTAAATAAAACGATATTTGTATGAAAATATTAACCATAGATAAATATTATTAATTTATAGTAAGATACAATAAAACGCTTTACAATTGAATACATAATCTTTTATTTATTTAGTACAGGTCACAATTTATTTACACGTTAGGTACTATTTAGGTTCAGTCACATTACAACAACTTACCCAAAATAATTTATCTGAATAATTTGTTATGGTGAAAAGGTACCTATCTGATATCGAGCCTAGAAACAAAAGTATGCATATCCCAATAAGTAATTATATTATTAAGAAATAGATTGGAACATAACAATCCTCTAGTAATTTAAAGTATGCTTAATTAGTAAATTAATATTTGTTTTCAGTTTTTGCTATAATGTAAGGATATTCATCTTATAAATAATTTGGTCCTCTTTCTTTAAATTAACGCCATCTGGACATTTTAATTTCCAACCATGTTTTAATAAAACGACATCTAGTGGAGTCGGAAGTTACTACTATTTACTTTGCATGTGTGTGTAGAGTAAATTCATGCGGCTAAATCATTAAATTGTTCTAATCTTTGTATGATACCAGTTAACAAGCACAGTGATGATCTAAAAAAATCAAGTTAATGCCCTAGGTTCCGCTTATAATAAAGTTGTTTATTAAAAATTTCTATGTTAGGTGTAAAAATTGAAAATGTTCGAAATTGTGGATTTGTCGCCATCTAGCGACAAAATGGCAGTGAGATCATCTATGCATTCCCCTTAAGTACTCGTATATACTAACTAATACTAACACATGTGCAATTGATTAATTTCTGAAAAATACCACTAATAATTAAAACCACTTAGGTACCTAGACAATTTTTTATAAAGATCAGTCTTAGATTTTGTGTTCAGTACTCATAGAAAAAAATGTACAGTTGAGGTACTAATATTTTTGATTGTTACTTTGTTAATAATAATATTAAATGATGATGTTGACACCGAATTTGTTGATTTTATTTAATTACTGCTTAAATACTTTTCTGTACACTTTATGACTAAATAAATCGAAATCACAAGCATTCGAGCGTATGAGGCAGTGAAAATGTTTTTCGAAACAGCGTCTTTCGCGACTACTTCATTCGAGTCCATGAGCTTTCGAACCTGTGAGGCAGTGGAAAAATAATTCGCAACAGCGTGTGTCGCAACAGCGGCGTTCGAAACAACATAGGGGACCCAAAATGCCTGTATGAGCTCCAGCAGGAAGAGAATACCCTATCTGACTGGTAGTGGTCTCCAAGTATGTTGGTACTGTAGGTGGATCCTCCTTCATACAACATACATAATTACTCGCTATGTTGTTAATATAACTAGACAACATAGACTCGTCACTAATACTACACTTTGTTATATTAGCTATAACCTTATTAATATTATATGCTATTAGATGTCTACATTCCCAAGACAGAGATAAAGTTCTCTGAGTTAACTTAAAACCACTAACAAACTTGTTAGTGTCAAAATACAATAATTTGTCACTATGACAACATGTCAGCCTGTGAATAGTATTATTCAACTTATAAATATAGTTATTTTCATCATACGATAAAGTATCAGAATAAGGAAAAGCACACAACATCAGTTTTCCTATATTCAATTTTAATAAGGTGTCCACAACATCCACTATGTCCTTTTTGGTAATACCAGTACTATTACCTAATAATATAACCATTGTGGAAAAATTATTTAGGTTTGTATTTGCAATTCTTTTAATCATTTGTTTAAAACTTATGTTATGATAGCTATGATTGGTAAAACTATGGCTAAGGTAGTTGAGTAAAATTTTTCCAAAGCCTGAATGTAATTCGTCACAAAAAAATATTGATTTATTTTTCTGTCAATTAACACAAGTCTCTGCTGGAAGAGCCAACACTGGAAGGGGCAAGTTAGGCTGAGGCTGAGGAAGTAGTGGTTGGTTGGCACAGCTGCATGAGAGGTTATTTGTCAGAGACTCCTACATCTCAGCATTGCACTTCAGCAAGTCAAGTAGTTCCCCGGCCTCAAGCAAGCGGCCACTTAATTGCTGTTGTGAAGTCTCATATTTTTCAAAAATATCCTTCAGCAAGTGCTCCTTGTGTAGTATATCATTATATAGGAGCTGGATATCAGTGTCATATTTTTCCCTACATTTATCTAACTCAATATTACAAGTATTTAAACTTTTTGTTAAGACAACACATTCCTTTATAAGTGAAAGATTTAATTTTAAGAGATTTTGTTTTTTGATTGCTCTCTGTGACCATTTAATTAATTTCTTGATTTTAATGTATTTTTTTAATTTATACATAATGGTATGGGTTCAGCACCAGTCAAATCAGCTGGCTATAATTACAGCTGGCTCACACACTGATTTTAAATTACTACCTACCAACTCATTAAATAGATTACTGGTACTAGCTACCTGTTTGCTAACCTTGATACACTCTGAGAAAGATAGTGCATTTTGGGCTTCACACAATTTTTGTTCAAGTACTGTAATTATATTCAAAGCCAGTTCGTGGGTGTCACTGCACTCTTGAAACGTTGACACTAGATGTTGAAGTTGACTATGCTGGTCGGTTAAGTCCATGTGTTGTAGGTGTAACTGAGACAGTTCATTTTTGAGGGAGGTGTTCTTTAAATTAATGTTTTCCACTTCCACTTCACTGTCTTCCCTTTCCTGGAGCAGCTGTCGGCATATGGCATTAGAAGCCTCAAGCTCTGTCAAGGTAGCTCTTAGTTTTGCTTCCAGATCCCTGATTATAGCACTGCGGGTCATCATTTTCTTTGAAATGTCAGTCACCTGGAATGTGTAAAGTTATGCAGCTAAATCACAAAGTAAGAAAAAGATGTTCTAATATTTAGATTAGTAGGAGGTAGAAGAGAAAAATAAAATAATATTTTAAGTAGTAAAAATAGGTAATGAATTGTTAACAAATAGATATTAAAATATTAGATGAAGTTAATAATTAGATGGGAACTTCACTTTTGTTTACAAAAGTGAAGTTACATGGAATACACTGCTTTTATTCTAGGACACAAAAAACTTGATTAACAATAACAAGTTTATGACACATTACAGGATTAATAGTCTGAATAAATAATAATCAATAAGACCTAATGACCTTATTTTTGTGTAGTAAATTATTGTCTGAGCGAATGTTTTCGTCGTCGATTTTGCTTCCACTAATTATTGTCAAGCAAAAGGAGACTTAAACCGTGCTAGTGTGTGATGGACGTTGCTCAGAAACCTGAGCAGTATTTTGTGATGGTCTGCGGTCTTATTATGTAGAATAACATAAATAAAACAAAATACTCCCCGGGATTGATGATAATTTGAAATCCGTCACCGTTGGGTAGGTTGAGTTGACAGCCGGTTTAATATCCTTTTTGTGCGAAGTTCACGCAACAAAAACACTGTATAATCACTGAATAAACTAGGTACTTAATAACTAGGTACGACTATATTACTCTAATTTACATAAATAAACACTTATTTATTATTTTTCTAATTAATTAACCTACAGATCGTTTTTTTGACGACCGGCTACCAGTGTTGCCAGCCAAAAAAATGATATTCAACCAACGCGGTTCTAAACTAGACGACAGAGAGCTTCTTCTTGGTTGTTAATTTATATAAAATATATGATTGTCGCTGTATTCAGTAATAGCTCCATCGCCAATCTCTTGGGCCATTTCGTTGTCTTCCGAAGAGGGGTCGTGTAAGAGGACATTTGGTCTGACAGATCAACTGCTGATTTCGCATGATTATAATCTAGCACAATCTTCAGTTTTATTTTTTCTTTTCCTTTTTTAGTTATTCTTCTGAAACTTACGGAGTGCTTAGTAGACAGCAGCAGTACATCCCGCTTGTCTTTCCACTTCATAAAGCTGATTTCAGACTACGCTATACTATTGTGCTATAAAGTATAGCAAAGAAGGACCTAATGCTATACTATGTAGCATGACGTTCACATACGCGATATTATCGCAAGCTCAGTCGACCGCGATCTTTGAAGAGTGTGCACAGTTGCACAGCACACATCACGATCGGCACAATGGATTTAATACTGGATAGTCTTGAAAGCTCATCAAGCGATGATGACAATGCGGAATTTGACACTATCTTGTCTAGTGCTTCCAAAATAACGAATTTGCTAATTACGTAATTGTTTTGATTTTTAAAGCACGATCATTTCTGGGCTTATTAGGTATTTTAGAAGTAAAAAATCAAACAACTTCAAATGAAAAAAAAAAAATATATTAAGGAATTAAAAGTAAATTACAGATTAAAATGATAGGTAATTTTAAAATTAAACTCAAAATCAAAATCGTCAATCAAATCAAAATATTACGACTAAACTCAATCAACAATTCAAACAAAACATTTACTACGCACAAATGGTTTAAAAGTAAGAAACAATATAAAATACGGTTATTTTTCTAATCTTTGTTCTTGATAATATGATCTCATAAATGATAACGAATGCAATGTTCTGTCACCAAAGGAAGTTCTTAGTTTAGAACAAAGATAGCCGGCAGAAGAAAATGCCCGTTCTGCTTCAACACTAGTAGGCATTATAGATAGTAAATAATTATAAGCTGCTGTTAGGAAAACTTCACGACCGCCGCACATACGGGTATTTGACTTAAAAAGCTGGCCAAAATTATTTATTGGTATTTTAATAACTATCTAGTGTCTAAATGTAATTTCAACTGTTTAGAACATACTACAAATTACTTGGAAGTTTTTTAGGTGAAGATATTAGGAGTTGTAAATTACTTCAGCCAAACATTCTTAACCCTTAATTTGGCAACGAAAAAAAAGTAAGAAATACATAAATTTAATTATTGTAAGGCTTTAGGGGTGTGCTAAAGAGCTCCAAAAAAATGTTAAAATAAATCCAGAGATGCCCACAGTTGGGAAAATTCGTGTCCGTCACAGCGGACATTACCAATGACTTAACGATGAACGTGTAGATTTGCATGTCCGCTGCGGTGGACACTGCCAAATTATGGCAAAATAAAAAACGTTACATACTATTATTATGTTTATTTTATTAAAATAAGAAAATACAAAAATGAAAAATGCGGAAATTGACCTGAAAATGTTATTTTACTTGGTGTGAAAATTTAAAAAACAATTTCTCGGTGTTTTGCCTGTTACAAAGCATAATCTTGTATAGCATTTTATGCAATATACGACGGTCTTCTTTTGGCAGTATCTGCAACGACCTTCTTCCATTGTTGAGGGGAAATGGCCTATGTTGTCATATTTGACTGGACTCGATGGGCGGGCTACATGTGGTTTGCTTACTTTTGCTGTCTCAGTTTTATTTCTTCTGGCACATCTGTTTGCCTTCAACAATATTTCATAAACCTCGTATCTGAATCCTTTTAGAGGTATTTTAGCTTTCGCGTTACTTGAATGCTTACGGCGGTAGAGTAACCAAGCGTTATTCACACATATGTCGAGCATTTGTGAAAATATAGCTAAATACCATCTCCTGCTCTTAAATGGTGTTTTGTATAGTGAGATGAGCATGTCAGCAAGATCAACACCTACCATATGTTTATTGTATTGGCGCACAATCTGTGGACATTTGACGTCGATCTTGCATTTTTCGTCCTTACAATATCTGCGGATTTTTTCTACAGGCTCACTTGCCACAAAAGAACTAATGAATGTGACGACCTTATTGTCATTCCAGCGAACTATTGCTAAGCGATTTTGGTTACAAACGGCTTGTACAAAATGACCTCTGGGTTTCTTTTTCATAGCCTTATCAGTAAGCAGAACAGTTTCTGCTCCTCTAAGGCGATTGCCTCGGATAGTACCTAAAGCAAAGATGCCATAATGTTCCCGAAGAATGAAAAATAACTCCGGCGATGAAAAAAAGTTATCACAAAACACGAATGCCGGTTTATGGTGAATGCTTTGGCATAAAGCTATGACCACCTGAGCGCCAAAACCAAGGGACGATTCCTCTTCGGTAAACGTATGATAACGGAACGTATCGTCACCTCCATATAGCACAAAGTCATAAATTATCCCTGAAACGCCGGCCCGTACATAATTTTTAAATCCCCATTTATTTGGTTTATCCTTCACGTATTGTTTACGTTTACCTGCCTTTGATCCTTTATATGCTATCATCATTTCGTCTATGCTATATTTTGTCTCTTTTTTTTGTTGTTTTAAACAATTTTGCTTTATTTGCTCTACAACTGGACGTACTTTAAAGTATTTGTCTCCATCATCCATGTTATTGTCGACAAAATGTAAATATCGTCGTACTTGCTGGTATCTTTTCAACGACATTATATCACCAACTTTAGCATACCTAAATTTATCCGACCAATAATCGAGGTATGAGGGCATTACAACAATACCCATGATAATGTGAATAGCCAAAAAGTCTTTAAATTCTTCTTCTGACAGCTGAATTGACTTGCCAGTTTGTTGGACAGAGTATAAATTTGTCTGTTCTACAATATTAGTTATGACATTTTGAGAAAAAAAAAAAAAAAAGTAACTCAAAGGTGAGTCAACATCTTCTGGCAAATCAATATAATCTCCATCTTCATCCTCTTCTACTGTCGCTCTGTGACGGAATTGTGCTACTTTCCATTTATAAGCCAGCTGAAATTTTTTACCCTTCTTCGCTCTCTTTGCTGGTACTGTAGGTGGTTGTTCGCGCAAGATAGAATCTGATATAACATCAATATTATCAGTGTTCGATTCTTCGTCTTCAGATGTACTGATTGTTAGGTTTGCAAGGGAAGATGTTATTGATGGTGCAGAAGAAGAGAGCGGGGAAGAAGCATAAGCACGCGGGTCACCATGCATTTCTGTTTCAGAATCAGAATTTTCACTAGCATCGGAAGGTGCATGTTCATTTGGCACTAAGGCGAGAATTTTACTAGCACGGTTAGGCTGTTGACAAAGAAACAGAAACCAAACTAAACACCATAACCAAAAAAAAAAAGAAGCTTTTTGGCGTTGTCCGCCACAGCGGACATAGGAATAAAGTACCAAATCTCTATACAATTAGCAATGTTCGCTGTGACGGACAAAACAATTTAGCAACAAAAAACTCCATGAAAATGAAAAAGAGCGTATTTGTTTTTGGGTTATAATTATTTCTAGAATGATTTTCTAATAGCCGAGTCAAAATTTCAAGCATTCATAGGTAAAAATCATGAAAAAGAATTATAAATACCTTGAGCAAAACAGGTGGTCGTCTTTGCGCCGACATTTTGTGTCACGACTGACATAATGCAGTGTTGTCACGCTCAAAATATATTTTCTACTATTAGTTTATGTAATTAAGTAATATTTAGTCTATTTTAAATCGATGAGAATCGAATAAAAAACTAGTAGGATTTATTTTTTGTTGACGTCCGTCACACCGGACTTTATCAAATTAAGGGTTAAGTAACTAATATATGTTGTTAAAATAATACAAATAGTCAATTTATAAGAAAAATATATTGTTAAAAATCTGATTCGCTATCCTCGTCCTCATCTCCATCAACTTCATCATCATGTTCACGTGAAATCGTGGAAACTGCCTCGTTTGTTCGCCTGTTTTAAAAACTAAGGCTTCAGTCGCAAAAGGTTTTCGATTCTTGCCAATTTTCATTCGACTACAACTTAAGTAGACATCAGATGTCAAGAGCAATCGATTCATCACGTCTTCATTGCAGTTTCTTCGCGAAAATTTTCGCGCAAAATTTTGCCGGTATAGGCGAAAATGTTTGTTGCGCGCCTCTGCTGCTTCCTCTGATAACTGCCCAATTGGGAGTAGAGCATGTTTAATAACTAAAGCGCCATGTGTCAAAATTTTATGAAGAGTGGGCGTCATTGGGTACCAACTATACAAACTGACGTATAGTTCTGCTGTGGATTGCAGAAACGATGACAACTTTTCTGTGTCAATTTCAAACCCACTTGCCAGCACTTCCAAAATTATTTTAAGCCTCTTAATAAAGTCGAAGTCAATGCCTGTGATTTCGGCGGCAGTTTTAGGATCCGAAAAAAATCTTCTTGATGTGTTACCATCATTGGTATTTCCAAATCCTGCTTTTGGCACGTCAACGAGCAAGCCCACTCTATTCCGAAATGCCTCTTGAATGAGCTTTTTCTTCTCGTTGGCAATTTTTTTTTCCTCCTGGTTTAATCGCCATTTTTTTATTGGTAATTTATAGGAGAGATGCAAAACTGAATCGAAAAAACGTATTCTGGCGTGGAGAATCGACAATCCGAATCTTAATGAATCCGGATCTATTGCACTTTCATCTACTGATTTTAACGAGTTGAAGTCTTTAGAAGTCTGTTTGCATATGTAACACTTCATGGTTGACGATGTGTTGGTTGCAGCATTACACACTTTACCATCTACCATTGTGGGTACCACAGTATGCTTCACTTTCATCCTTTCATCAAACTTTTATTGGCTTCGACTTCAGTTTTGTTCAGTTTTTGAACCTGGTTTTCTATGTATTTTATTTCTGTTCGTGTCACGTCATTGTTTTCATGGATATATTGAATCCTTATTGGACGACAGAAACGTGAAGATGAAGGAACAGGATTCTGCCACCATACCCTTTTTGTTTCATTCACATTGCTTATTAATCTCAGTGGTACCAATGAGCTAATAAAAACATGGGCATCTGAATCTGCTTTGTTTTCAAACTTTTGTTTAAATTCTTGCGCTTTGGACCCGTCACAGCCCCACTTGCCGTCATTAAAACCTCTTCTAAATAGATGCAAAGGCGTTGTGCAGTGTGATCTAGGAGATCCTGAAGACTCACTTCGGCCATGGTTTCAGAGATGAAAATATCATTAGGATAGCATTTCTTTTTCTCTTTTTGGATTAGAGAATAACATGGGTAAATATGCTCTTGTCCAGTCCTGATTATGTTGTATTGCTTACGAGTGAGGTCCGCCTCCACGTATTTAGCAAAAGAAAGAAAGAAAGAAAGAAAAGAAAGAAAAATAGGTTTATTTGTCACATAAACACGTGCATAAAAAAAAAGATGATAAACTCGAGTAAAAATAAGCAAAAGAAACAGAATAGATTTAAATACAATAACGAGCACAAAACAGAAATAGTCGGCAGCTGCTGGCACGTCATGACTGTGACAGGAGACCCACAGCACAGCGCTGATTTTCAGTGGTCACCCGAAAGAGACGTACGGAGACCAAGTCAGGTTTAATGAATTTTCAATAAATATACAATAGAACATATAAATAATTATCCGCAGGCATCACCGTGCGTGCATAAAACATAATACACCTAAAACAACATTATACCAATACCTACAAAAATATTAAGTGTTTTGTCTCGCTCCTCGCTCACAATAAAAAAGTACTAACTGTATAAAGTACAGTTTTCATTGTCCGATTGCGTCTATGAGCGTGATGACGTACTACGAGTCATAGCTGTGTGCGCGGCTAGGCTCGTGCGCTGTCGCGGACCGGCGCGGCGGCAGCGGCGCGCGGCCCGACAGCGGCCGCGCACGAGTCCTGTTTAGATACTTGGCGCGTCATGCGTGACTTTGTAGTTTGTACCCACAGTTAGTTACTACCGCCAAACGACATACCAACAGTGGGTAACTGGCTTGCGCTTGCATCTTAGTTGACGCTTGAACAAAACGTGACGCGTTTAGTGTATACTACTGACATAACTACCTACGTATAAGTTCATATACATCGCTATCGTCATGAGGGAGGATGACGAGACGCACCCGACGCATCGATATCGCCGCCTCGAGCCGCTGAGTCGATGATACACCTTGCCCATAGATGATAAACCTTACGTGAGTGTTTATTTATAAAATATTTGCTGCTCATACTTTTGTTTTTCCAGTAAGTATTTTTTTAGATGTAACTTAAAATTTTGTTTTGTTTTCAGGGATCTTATGGGAGGTGGCAAATCATTCCAGCAGCGAGAAGCGGCATACTTGAAATATCCTCTGAAGGCTGTGGTCCTATGTCAAAGCGTCAGTTAAAGACAGCTTTTCACTTTTGGTACACTTTTCTGCCGAACTAATTATTTTACGATACTTCGTAGCTCTTGTTGGAGTCACGGATGCATCTTTGATGAGTTTAGACAAATCGTTGTTGCCTGCAGCTCGTTCGCTCATTAATGCAGCATAAGTCAGCTTATCATGAGGTACTTCTGACCTTACATGTTCCGTTTTACGCCTTTTGCTCCTTTCACTACATTCCTTGAATTCCTTTGACGGCCGACCAGTTTTCGGAACTCTCCAGGCAGGTAGCGCTATTGTGTCCTTTAGCCATTGTTCATTAGATTTCCGAAAGCGGCATTCTTTGTAGCTTGCTGAGGTCACACTAGACCTAACGCATAGAACCTCTGAATAGCTAATACGATTCTAACGGAACACGTTCCCTAAGCATTAAATAAATGTTTTACTCAATCCTAAGACAGAGTACTGCGAAGTCCAACTGTTATTGAGGGAAACAAGTTTAATATTGAATAGTTCTAATCGCGTACTTATATGAAAGACACCCTTACATACGGCAGCCTAGCCCATTTTTACTAAGTTAACACAAAACTAGCACAAGCGCACCGTAGACTCAGTCTCTAGCAGAATACATTACGATCGTACTTGGTGAACGCCGAAGCGGTAGCTCGTCACTTCATATTTCCTTAATCTGTCCCATTTAGAGGATGCTTTCAATGTAATCGGCAGCCGTGTGGATTGTCCTTATCGACAACGGGGCGTTTCGATCTAGGCATCCAAATTACGTGTCTCGCTAATATTTGTAATATATGAGAGGCCCGAAAGCCGGTTGTCGGTGGCTTAACGAGACACGATTTCTAGCGTTCCTTAGAACGAACTATCCATTCAGTTTGTGATACTTGGTGAAGCCTAACCCCACTCCCTGGAAATATGCGTCAACAAGCCTCACGCGAAGTATTCTGTGGCAAGACCTTTTCGGAATACAGAAATCATCACTAACGTTTGGTTGTTTTGTAATGCAATTACAGATTGGCTTTATAGCCAAGATTAATTCCAAATGACCTGTGAGTATTTATGGCTCTGCCTTCCAAATGTCGTGTGTCAACTCAAGGTCAACGGTCGTCAAAAGTCAGGAGCGTTACTGCTCAGAGTCAAATATAGTGGAAGGCCTTCGCCATTTCCCTATAGCCAAATGCAAGTGACAATAATCTGCCAAGGTACGGAATAGGATATGGGCACATAATACACGAGAAGGTAACATTAGTTATTAACCACGATTTAAGTAAATGACAATTATAACAGAGAAGTTCTTAGCTACAAGGGATATGCTACTACTAAAGATAATAGTTAATTAAAGTTGGCACTTACCAATTAATTCCTTAGAGAGAATTAGATTACAACTCACTTACAACATACTGCACACATTACCAGCCTTGCCTCTGAATAGCTCCCCTTTCACGACTGCTTTTCGACGCGCCTCCAAACTAACTGCCTCCCTTCTATCAAAATCCCAGTGTCCTCAACCCCTAAAAAAATCCCACGCCGGCCGCCTGGCACCGTTGCCAGATTACGTAGAATCGGCTTAGTGCTGTTTTTGTGTAAAACTTCTCAATTGTCTTAAAAGGGTCCTTTTTAATTGCCTGAGCCCGTCTAAATATTTACCAGATGCTTGATGCAATCTCAGGGCAGGTCAATCTTTTGAGATTGACGACGAGCTTTAATTTATATTCATTTTATTATAAAACATACAAATGTTTTAGCACAGGACATATTAAAGTATTTTAGCTAGGTGCTAGCTTAAAATAATAAAATAATTAATCCAATAATATAACTGCAGTTATTGGATAATAGATAGTTACATCAATGGGAACATCGGCTTTGCCTTTGTGACTGTTTAGTTAAATCCAACTTGTTGTTTAAGGTTTCAAGCATGAATATCGAGAGCTGTAAGTTTACATTGAAAGAACCGCAAGTTGACAACCCTTAAATTAATATTTGTAGAAAGTGGCGGTCGCTTCCCATAAAATATAAATGAAATGGGTTTGTAAGGGCCAATATCGTTTTACAATTTTAAAGAAATAGGATATTTTGTTATTAATTAGGGTAACGTGTCGACCTGTCAACCCATAAAATTGAGATTTAATGTGTCCCTAAGGAATTCGATCCGGCCCACGTGTGACGGTTTTAAAATTAATATAATACATGTAAAATGTCTACATTTATATCTGTAGCTTTTATGGTGTGCATAATAAAGAGAATTCTATCTATCTATAATATATTGTTATTAAATTAGCAAATGCTAATGACAGTCACATTCCCCCCTCTGAAAATCAGACGCGTGACGCAGAACAGCGGTTGAGCTTTCACAATAGGCCAAGGACTTTTTTTTTATTGCCTATTTATCTATTTATTGTAATATCTTTCCATATGCAGAGCATTATAAGTACCGACGACATCACCACTGGTCGGCTCTACTAATAAGTAAGCATTGGCATGAGGGATGCCCCCTACTCTAAAAGGACCATCATACAGTAGAGAAAATTTTTTGGATATCTTTTCAGCTGCATTGGATCTGTTATCTCTCCTTACTTTAACCAGGTCTCCTAATTGAAACGTTATTAACTTATGACACTTATCATACTGTTCGCTCCTTGTTGTGGCTGCCCTTTTTAGATTTTCCCTAGCTTTTTCTCTTATTTCGTCAACATTTAGAATTGGCCTATTCCTAACATTGCCGCTCAGGGCCCCATCAAATGACAAGGTAGGACTCTCGCCGGTAAGGATCTCGCATGGTGTGTATCCTGTGCTAGAATGTACAGTGTTATTATAACATTGCCCAATATTTGTTAGAATCCCAACCCAACTTTTGTGTGACTTGTGGCAATAAGCTCTAAATAACCGTCCTAATTCCTTATTAACCCGTTCCGTACTATTAGGCCTAGGGTTCCTCACCGTAGTATGTGAGACTTCTATTCCCAGTTGATGCAGTCCCTCGTACCACAGCCTAGACGTGAATTGCCTACCGTTATCTGTCACTAATCTCTTTACGGGAACTGCATTTAGGTATTTCTTTACACATGCTAAGGCCGCTTTAGTGGTAGCTCTCCTCAAAGCATATAAGTGTACAAATTTACTAAACACATCCTGCAGAACCAGGATATATTGCATACCGAATTTCCCCGTAGGTAGCGGCCCATACCAATCAGCCATAACTATTTCCCCAATCTCAGTCGTTAGAACTGGCTTACAGGCCCCCACAGTTGTCTTATTCGCATGTTTCGTCTTCTGACATAGATCGCACTGCCTCAAAATTACTTTAACTGAGTTAGATAAGCCAGGAAAATAAAACCAGTCGCTTACTAGCCTCCTAATCCTTGCTTCCCCAAAATGACCGGCTTCCTCATGTACCGCTTGTATCACTTCGGCCTGTAACGTCTTAGGTACAACAATGACTTCTTTCCCAGAATAGTCTAATTTATAAATTAGTTTATTATCGTCTAATTTTAACACACCCCCACGTCGTCTTACCTCGCTACAACTACCATTGCTAGTTTTTTATGATTTGATCTAAATTAGGATCTTCCCTCTGCAATTGCGCGATGCTTTTAAGTTTGGAAGAAACTATCTTCGCTTTACTTGAAGTAAACATTGCAATCTCTAAACATATTTTACGTAATTCTTGTACATTCTCTAAACCGTTAGCGTAGCGAGAAAGAATATCCGGAACAATGTTATCACTCCCTTTTATATGTTGTACTGTGTAATTGAATTGTTGTATGAATAAAATCCAGCGTGTCACTCTAGCACTATATAAGTTCCAATTATTTATAAAAGACAAACTTTTATGATCTGTTCTTATAATTACTTTAGACCCCCTTAGGTATGTCTCAAACTTCTTTAGACTATAGATTATCGCCCACAACTCTTGTTCAGATACTGTCCATTGTTGTTCTGGACGAGTTAAACCTTTACTACAGAACCCTATCACTCGTTCGTTATTTTCATCATCTATTTGATAGAGACATCCAGCTACTCCTACACCACTACTGTCCGTTTGGAGATAATAAAGTTTGCTAAGGTCCGGATGAACAAGAACTACTGACTCTATAAAAGCATCTTTAATGTTTTGAAATAGTCTGTCGTCTTCTGTCGTCCATTTCCAGGTTCTTTCCTTTTGAAGCATTTGACAAAATGATACTGTCAAGTGACTATACTTAGCGACGAATCGCCTATAATAATTCATTAACCCTAAAAAGGCTCTTAATTGTTTAATCGTACGCGGTACAGGGAATTCTTTGATTGCCGCTATTTTGCTCGGATCCATCCTTATTCCATTTGGAGAGACTATATGCCCTAAAAGCTTTACCTCACTTTTCATAAATTGACATTTGTTTAGACTACATGTCATGTTAGCTTGTTTCAATAAGCTTAACACGTGGTCTAGATGTTCTAGATGCGTGTGAAAATCGCCAAATTTTGTGAACACTACCAAGTCATCTAAATAATTTACACAAATTCCCTAACGTCTGGTCCTAAGATAATATCCATTGCACGAGAGAAACTGCCTACTGATGTCTTTAAGCCTTGGGGTAGTACAGTATAAGTATAACTTTTCCCCATAAAGGTAAACCCGGTATATTTGGTAGAATTCGGATGCAATGGAATTTGAAAGTAGGCGTTATTAAGATCTATTAACGACATAAATTTAACTCCATGAAATGACTGTAGTATATCTGAAACCAATGGCGGTGCCTCTACTTCTCCTACCATTCTTTTATTCAACTCTCGCGCGTCTAAAAGAATACGAATCGATCCATCCTTTTTTAAAGTGCATGTCTATGGGCTGCAATACGGTGTACCTTCTCTCTTAATTATACCTAAATCCTGCAGCTCTTTCAACTTTTCCCCAACCTTTGACCTATACGCGAATGGTATCGGATATGATCGCTTTACGAATGGTTCCTCATCGCACATTCTAATAGTGTGTTGGTATTTGTCCGTGCGCCCAGGATGTACTGAGAATACTCGTTTGTTTCTTACAAGAATTTTCTCAAGTCCTTCAAGCGGGAATTCTACCATTTTCTGTAACTCTGTTACGATATGACCTATGCTCTCTTCGGTTTCATAACAAATTTCGATTGCAGTAGAATTAATATTTATACTTTCTGTTTCCCTTTCTTTAATAGAGGCACTTTGGATACTTTCTTTTACAATCGCTCCCTTCCCATGTTCTTCGAAATCTAAACCCACACTTCTTTGTCCTAGTCCTAAAACCGGTTCCCCTAGGATAATTTTTACTTCATTTTTCAAATATTTAAATCGTAGTGTACGCCTAGGTCCACAAGTTACTGTCGCGTCCCACTGGTCTAACCAGTCTATTCCCAAAATTATTTCCCGAACTAAGTTTTTAATAATCAAGCATGGTGTCTCTATACAAATACCTTTTATTATTAATGGAACCAATGTTGCCTTATCTACTCTACTACTTTTCGCTCTCGTTGCTCCTTGTATTTGTACCGGAGAAACCGGCATAATGGGCATCATTATACCTCTACTCCTAATCCCCATATAAGTTGCTTCGGCTATGCAGGTTACTTGACTTCCTGTATCGATAAGGCATTTTAAAGGATAATCTTTGACCCTAGCTACTACTTCTATTAGCCGTGAGCCCGTACTCACCTCTTCATCTTCGGTTAAACCTATATCTTCAAAAACAGTTAATACGTAATCTCTCCGGTCTAAATCTTGGAGATTTACATCTTCTTTTATTTTAGGCGACTGATTAAGAACTTGAGTGAATAGAATTTTAATTTTCTCATAATTACCAATAGACGGTTTAACTATCTCTATGGGACGAAGCCGTCCATTGCCTAACCTACCTAACCCAGTTCCGGGAGTCCATTTACATTTAGTCATATACCTGTATGCGACATCTGTAGCTTTGCCATTATATGTCCCAGTTTCATTATTTATAACCGTTGGCCAATTGGGACTTTCTTGGTCAACAATGTTTAGTTTTCCGAATTATTGGGTCCTTCAGTAGGCTGCGCCTTCTGTTCATTATCAATACTATCCACGTTTCCCCGAACGAATTGTATCGTATTTGCTTGTCTTCTTTGATAATTTTGACCGAAAAACTGCCTATTATTCCTAATTGGGTAGGGTTTACCCGCAACATGTGGATTGTCCCTATTATTAACACCACCTAGTTGCATCGGCATTTTCTTCACATTCTTTTCAATATTTCTTAAGAATTCTATCCCACTTTTATAACTACTTGCCGTTCGGTTAGCAAACCAAGCTATTTGTACAACCTGAGGATAATGTCTCATTATGTATCCAACAATCTCAGATTCGTCTAATGGGAGTTTTAAATCTTTAACCAAATCTACTAGTTCTGCGAAATATTCTTCCATAGTGCTTCCACTATTCGGGTTCCATGTTGAATCTATTAATCGATTCTTTGCTATCTCTCTCTCTCTACTACCCCAAAATACATCAATGAGGTCTTTCCGAAAATCCTCAAACGTATGCCAATTGTCACTATACAGCTCCATAATCTTTTGTGCCGGTCCTGTTAGGCTACCTATAGCGATGTCTAAAGCCCTATCCTCCCCGTTTATGCTTTTAATGTAACGTTGAAGTTCTTTGAGAAACTTATTAGGATTAGTTTGGCCCCCACTAAACTTTGGCCTCTCAGGCGCCGTTCCTTAAAAGTATACTCCCATTGCGTTGCCTTTATTGTTTTCAGCCGGAAGGGCGGACCCTCCACTTGTACCTACTGTAGGTGGATTAACGTCTGGCATCGTCGTTTCAGTACTTATAACTTCCGCATTCGGTTTATTAGTAGGCACGAGTTTTTCTACATTTTGTAACCGACTATCGATACTATCTATTTTTGCTGCAATTTTTGATAGTAATTGTATTTCGTTGTTAGGCCCAATGTGACTGACATGTTGATCTTTATCATGACAAATGACTTCAACGTTGTCAGTGTTAGGCTTAACGCGTTTAGATTTATTACCCCGACGGTCCATGCTTCTAATAGAAATAACAACCTTACCTCGTTAGCTCGTGAGGAATACCTGAGCCTGCCAACACCGCGCCTGCGCCTGACGTGTCTGCTACCACGACCCTGGAAACAGCTCCTGGCGTCCGGAGCAGTTGCTACTGCGAAGGCGACGCCGGAAACAGCTTCTCCGGCCTTATTCACGTTCCACGTAGATCTGCCCTGTGCGTGCTCGAAGTCTCGTTATTTCTGTAGCGGATGCGTTCCTGGAATGTTCCGCACACATATGGTTAAATACATTACTTTATGGCATGAATAAGTAATTGTTTTCGGACCAAAATCTAGAAGTTGTTCTTTCTCGTTGCACTGAAGTGAATCAGTACATTTAATGACGAGAATCCTGGTCACGGCACCACATGTGACTGTACCTAAATTACTCTAGGCTGATAAAATTTTCGTTTTTCCTAATTATGTTAATATTAGTGTTTAAGTCGGTTCCCCCCTTGGGGGGAAGGGCCGCACTCCTCCGCCGTACGGCCCTGTAGAGCTCGTCTCCGGACTGGACACTCTCCCACCGACATAAGAAAGAGAAGCATTCCCATAAACTAAACTATTTTGTCCCATCTTCGAAAAGCTAGGGGACGGGAAAGTTACAAGATGAAGTTAATATTGGGAATTGACAGTTAGTAAACAAAAGTATTATATAATATGAAGCTAAGAAGACAAGAGGGTAAGCAAAAGTATATGTTTTAGTATTATATATGTTGGAACGCCAACGTCTCCTCCTCTCGCAGTTGAGCACCAATATCTGCAATACAGCCTAGATAAGGTGAAGGGGTAAAGGGACCGTTACGCTTGCGCTTTAAATAAGTCTACGTAATACTACGTTAATTTGTCTGTTTGAAAATGCCGATGCAACTAGGTGGTGTTAATAATAGGGACAATCCACATGTTGCGGGTAAACCCTACCCAATTAGGAATAATAGGCAGTTTTTCGGTCAAAATTATCAAAGAAGACAAGCAAATACGATACAATTCGTTCGGGGAAACGTGGATAGTATTGATAATGAACAGAAGGCGCAGCCTACTGAAGGACCCAATAATTCGGAAAACTAAACATTGTTGACCAAGAAAGTCCCAATTGGCCAACGGTTATAAATAATGAAACTGGGACATATAATGGCAAAGCTACAGATGTCGCATACAGGTATATGACTAAATGTAAATGGACTCCCGGAACTGGGTTAGGTAGGTTAGGCAATGGACGGCTTCGTCCCATAGAGATAGTTAAACCGTCTATTGGTAATTATGAGAAAATTAAAATTCTATTCACTCAAGTTCTTAATCAGTCGCCTAAAATAAAAGAAGATGTAAATCTCCAAGATTTAGACCGGAGAGATTACGTATTAACTGTTTTTGAAGATATAGGTTTAACCGAAGATGAAGAGGTGAGTACGGGCTGACGGCTAATAGAAGTAGTAGCTAGGGTCAAAGATTATCCTTTAAAATGCCTTATCGATACAGGAAGTCAAATAACCTGCATAGCCGAAGCAACTGTTCGCGTTCATTGTCATTCTTGTAATGATTTTTAAGCATTGATGATTTTGTCTTTGTCATTGCATGATGAAATGATTTTAAAATATCGATGATTTTTACATGTGACATGATATCGGACTCATCTCTAGTTGCTGATTCTCTCGATTTTTGTAGAGAAAAATTGAGGATTTCTGATTTTAAAGATTCATTAGCTACAGCGGAATTCGTACGTATTTTTAATGATTTATTCGATGATGATTTAAATCGGCTTTTTGCTGACCAGTTGCTCCATCTATTAAAAAATATACAACAGGAACCTGTAAATAAAAGCGAATTAATAAAATATCGTCATACATAAGAAAAAAACATTATTAATTCAAATTTCAAGATCACCTTCCAGTTAGCATTTATTCCGGTGACTAAAAATACCAGTGCTTCTTTAGCTTCAGGGACCTCTTCGGTATCTAATACGCCACCAAAATCTACATAACCATGGAATTTATTTCCTTCTAATTGCCATTTCATCGATCATAAGACAGCAATACAAAGGACGTTTTGTTTTATTCGCCATCAACTTCAACGCCTCTAAAGATTCAGTGGTAAACCCAGGACTACCATTTATAGATCTATACCACTTATGAATAGTGTGAGGATGTGGTAAGCTCAAATTAAAAACCTTTTTGACATAATTATAAGCTTTTGTTGAATAATAGTGCAACGTCAGAGCAAAAGTCCGTAGTGCTGGTGTATACTTCGACGTACTGACTACGTTTTTGTTCTTCGACTGTCTTAAATAAAGTTCTTGAGTTGTCACGTTGGTTGTTTTAAGCACATTAGCTTGCTCATCATTAATAAACGTTTTTTTTTTTTAAGCATTCTTTTAACGTTATCAAGGCGTGTATTTTTTGGACTTTGCGACGGTTTCGTTCCCTCAGTATTTTTATTTGTTTCTTTAGCTGTATAACTTTTTCGTTTGCTTGATTCAATTGTATAAATATCTTTTTTTTCTTTGGAGTATTTTCGTTTGATTTAAGTAATTCGTTGACATCCTGAAACATAAATCATTTTATAAACAAAACAATCACTATTACAATGTCAGTTGTTGAAAGACATGCTAAATACAGATCTCCCTCAAATGTTTACAAACCAGCAGCCTAATTACGTAATGCACGATCAATAATAAATTGAAATGAATTGAAACAGATTGCTAGTCCATTGCTTGATAAGTTCGAAAAAAAATCTGCTCAATTTTTTTTTTCGAACTCATTTCATTTTATTTTGATCGTGCATTACGTAATTAGGGTACAGGTAGCTTGTATTATAAGGTATATTAATAATTAATAATAACAAGATAAACAACACAAGAAAACATCCATTAGTAGATACTTGTACACTATGTATTTTTTATATTTTCTTTATTATTTTAATTACTATCCTGTATTGTATGTAATAAAATAAGGCCTATACCTATAAAAAAAAATAACAATAAAGTACTTACCTTTTCTAATTTCCTCTTTTTTGGCGATAACGAAGCTTTTTCTGGCGTAACTTTCGGATCTACATTCTGTAATACAAGTACAAGTAAAAATCAACATTTAAAACTTTACACACTTGTAATAAAAAGCTCGAAAGTACATAGACTTATCAATTAAATAACTTCATCAGTAATTGTGATCTTCAGTACCTACATCAATAGTCGGATAAGGTGCTTTTGTTAATATTCGTTGCTTTTTCCCTTCAACAAAGCATGCTTCCTCAAAATCTATTGAACAAATAGTGCTATGCTTTGTTGGGAACCAATCTTTATTTTCCGTCGCCTCAATCCATTTTTCTTTTAAATTGGGTTTATGTGGAAAACTAAAAAAAAAACACTAAACGTTACAATTATTTATTAAAATTGTCTACATAATTAGTACCTATAAAATACAAAATCATTCCTCTGTGTCCGAAATCGATTCTTGAGAATCGATTTATGTTGCATACGATGAACCACGGAGTAAATACAAAGAGGAGATGTTCTATTTAGATTTCCTTAAGAAACAACGCGGTGACACTTTACGGGGTGAGGGGGTGCTAGATCCCGCCCACTTCTCTATTTTCCATCTACCGGTCAATAGCAAAACTATTCGCTCGTTCTGTCGATTTTGTTCTGTAGTTACGTAACTATCTCACACTAGATGTCACTAAGTGCAGGATGCCACAGGGTCGTACTCAGAATTTTCGTACCGGGGAGTACTGTTTTATTTTAAATTAATTTAGCGAACCATCTTGATGCGTATTTTTTTAATTTAAATTGTGATTTTATTATGAAAAAAAAGGTTTCTGATGAATGACGAATGAAGCTTATTAGATTTTCTCTTATACAACATTATTTTTTGTTTACACTAAACCCGAAAAGGGGTCATTGTACTCATCATTTTGAACAACTTTTTCTATGGGACCAACCTTGAAATCGCGAAAAAAAATCAGCTGTTCCCTACATTTTGACGAGTATAAATGTAGGGAACAGCTGATTTGTTTTCTAAGATAATAATGTACCTATGCCTTTCTAAGATATACACTCGAGAGCAATGAATCCGGGTCACTTAAAGAATCCTAAAAATCTCGGAAACTAAAAATGCTAGGTTAATGCAATAAATTGTATTTAATAGACAATGTAATACTCCTTAAATGAAGGTATTAAAACTTCTTAGTTATTGTAAAGTTATATCATAAAAAAATCAAATTTGAAAAAGGGCCACTTTCGAAGATGGAACTACGAAATTACAGCATTTGGTTTTGCTTTTGTTTGTAATCTGTCATTTATGTGGGTACATAAACCATGTTGATAGTGCTCTATATTCATTATTCAAGCTGAAATTATGTCGCTTACGCCTGAAGAATGCACCAGAATACTTACAATGCTGGAAACCGGCCGGAGTCAGCGCGATACAGCCAGGACTGTCGGTGTGTCGCTGTCAACAGTACAAAGAGTTCTCCGACGTTACGAAGAAACTGGTTCTAATCTACGCAGACCAGGAACGGGCAGAACCAGGTGTACCACAGCACGAGAAGACCGATACTTGGTGAACACCATGCTTCGAAATCGCTTTCTCACAGGAACTGAACTCACAAATCAGTTTCGACGCCTCGGAGGAAGTAACCCAAGTGCATGGACAGTAAGACGTCGGCTTGCTGAATCTAACTTAAAACCCCTTAGACCTGCAAACGGCCCTAAACTGGAGCGTGGGCATCGTATTTCAAGACTAAGATATGCCCAGAGCCACGTAAATTGGAGTATTGAAGATTGGTCAAAAGTTATGTTCTCCGACGAATCAAAATTTATGCTCTACAAGCACGATGGAAGACACAGAGTGTATCGAAGACCAGGGGAAAGATTCAAGCAAGCATGCATCGAAGAAAAAGTAGCCTACGGTGGTGGGTCTGTAGTTGTGTGGGCCGGAATTTCTTCTGAAAGTCGCACAGAGCTGGTGATCATAGAAAACGGCTCTTTAACTAGCGTAAGATATGTGGAAGAAATCCTCAATGATCACGTTGGTCCATTTATGGTCAATTTAGGTGAGGATGCTATATTTATGCATGACAATGCCCGACCTCATACAGGTAGGATTGTGAATGACTACCTTCAAGAGATGAACATTACTCGTATGGAGTGGCCAGCGCGCAGCCCGGATATCAACCCGATCGAGCATGCTTGGGACGAGCTAGGCAGATGCGTAAAACAACGAAACCCTCCCCCAATCACGCTTCGTGAGCTCAAAATTGCTCTCACAGAGGAATGGGAGAATATTCCCCAAAATCGTATAAGGAACTTGGTGTACAGCATGCCAAACCGCGTAAACGCAGTAAAGGAAGCACGAGGAGGCAATACGAAGTATTAAAATTCAAGAAAATCGTAATAAAGTTCAAAAATTTCATGTTTCCTATTTTTGTTTTAAGGAGAGATCAGCAGTTTTTTTCTTTATGTAATTTTGTGTTAATAAAATGTATGGTGACTCATATTTTTTTTACTTTCATTTAAGGAGTATTACATTGTCTATTAAATACAATTTATTGCATTAACCTATCATTTTTAGTTTCCGAGATTTTTAACATTCTTTAAGTGACCCGGATTCATTGCTCTCGAGTGTATATATAATAATGTTGTATAAGAGAAAATCTAATAATATTCATTCGTCATTCATCAGAAACCTTTTTTGTTGGTTAAATGACTTATTTTGTTAAAAAGACTTATCAAGATGGTTTACAAAGCCAGTATGTTTTAAAGAAAAAAAAATACGTGTGGCACTCGAGGACTGCCGCGGTAAAGCTATTGCATAGCATATATTCAAAAATAAGAAGATAATATTGTTGATTTAAAATATTTTTTTAAAAAAATACCCCTATACCCCCCCCCTAAATCGCAGAATTTACACAACCGTCAATGACGTCTGCCCTCACGCGTCTGCCCGCGTTCGGGTCGCGCACTCGGCGATCGCGCGTCATTGCCTATCCCGCCCCTCCACCCTCGTTCTGCGCGCCCGCCGTCGACTCATCGCAGGTCATTCTTATCGTTCTAACTTTTAAAATATTAGTCCAAATTACTTAGTGTAAAAGACAAATTTTATCTACATTAAATACCGAAAGCGATGAAGGTATTTATTTTGATACGAATTAACTAAATACTCTAAAATATGCAACTTAAAAAAAGTATTCAATTTAAATGTATTTATAGCTCACTATTTTGGCTATAATGGCTTCCACATAAAAGGTAGATATATGCTGTCGCGGACTTTTATTTAGAACTCTTTAAGACAAACAACCCCACAATACATTCTTTTCATGTAACTCCAGCGGTTTAGGCAGCGCACGCAAAGATAGATCTCAGAGGGCAGGATTTTTTCCGACTTACTGGATACTTATCGTTATATTATGGCTAAATCACATAAAATCTTTATAAATTGTAGCCTATGTGTTATTCTGATATATAAGCCACATTACTGTAAAGTTTCATTAAAATCCGTTCGGTAGTTTTTGCGTGAAAGAGTAACAAACATCCATCCATCCATCCTCACAAACTTTCGCGTCAGGTTTTTTTTTCGTTACGGAATTTCTACATTCGGTCGCCGCGCTCAGAGTCTCAGATAAAAGCTATGCAATAGCTTAAAAACACCTCCCGTTTATTGATATGGTCAAGTAGGTAAAACAAATTTCAGCGGCAGAATAAATAATACACGAAAATTATAACGAAAAAAATTTATTTGCAAAATTCAATTTCCTGCAAAAATAACTGCTTTGGTTAGTTGTTGTCGATTCGTTGCTCTATCGTTTTCTAGGGTTGCAAAATGCTTAAAACGAATATCTATACAGGGTGTAAAAAGACACATCACAAAGCCGTAAACTACGCATACTGTACGTATAGCTAAGTAGCTTTGCGCAAAAATTATTGCTGGGAACCGTAATTTTTTTTTTTTTAAATAAAAAAAAACAAGTTTTTACTGCGCCCAATGTAACGCGAACCCACGCTTGAATGAACGGATTCAGTGTTAGTTAAGCTCCGCCCCTACGCTACGTAGGTAGGTACTTGTTGTTCATTGCGTTTTTGTAACTTCAAATGCGTAATCTGTTAAGATAAATCTAAAATTCAGGTAATGTTTGTTTGGAAAAAAGTTTCGTATTATCGCATAGAATTCATTTTCGTGAAAAAGTAAAAAAAAAAAATGCGACTTTGACCTTCAATATCTCCAGAACCAGTGGATTCCCAGGTATGGTCTAGTGGAAAAAAATGATGCAAATAATGGGTAGAATATGTGGCTTTCGGCTTCGGAAAGTGTCTTTTTACACCCGATATATTTTTCAGCTATAGCTTTAGTCACAAGAGTAATATGATTATCAGTCGGTGATTGATCGAACATTATGATTCACCGATTTTTCGAAATAATTTTGTCCAATAAGGGATTTTAGTGTATTCGTTATAATTTTATGTTTACGAAAATTAGGAGAATTCAAAGATTGCGATTTAACACAACGGATGCTGCATTCGGTTCGTATACATATATTTATGACATCTTTAGACGGGAAAGTAAGACCACCTTTATTTTTAGTTTTTATCAAATAAAGGTCATCATCATCGTACTCGTAATTATCAGCATATAATTCATGAAGGCAGCTCTCACATTTGATTTTAGAATGTAAATAATTGACAACAAACCCAGAAATATATGTAACTATTTGACGGCGCAAATAATCACCTATCGTTGTATTTAACTGCTCATCAAATTCTAACAACAAATCATCAGGCATGGGTTCGTCATCCAATGATGCCTCGATCAAGTCATTTTTGCAAAATTCGATAACGTTCTGTAGTAATATTTATTTTGTTTACAGAGGATTCTTTTAAAATGGAAATATCCTCTAAAGGAATACAATTTCCTCTGAAACCCTCTTTCAGTTCTGTATTTATCAGGGTTTTTTTGTAAGCTGATTTAAACTGACGTGATGTTGGATTATTATTGGCCCTTCCATGAGCTCTTAATACCCCAAAAAATAGTTCCAAATGATCCTGCGAAAATTTGTACATGGTTAAATATTTAAGGACCTTTTCTTTTTCAACTAGGCGGTTATACAAGAAAGTATTATTAATGCATGTTAAAAGGCCCAAAAAACCAGTTTTACGATTCGTGGTGATAACAAGCTTCTCTTCATCAGGAGCTACATTATGTAATGTTTAGCATATTCTAAATACTCCCTTGTTTTCAAAATATTATTTTCAAATAAGGGTTTTTTGTAAAGAAAGAAAGAATAATGTTTATTTGGACACAGTTCGTGAAACACAAATTACAAAATAAAAAAAGTGAAGAAAAAAAACAATGTTTTTAACAACAATAGTGTGTGCCTCACGGCTGCTCCAAAAAGGTTCATTTCAGCATTAATGCCAGACAGGTGCTGTCTGACGCTGGTTTTCTAATGAACCTACAAGTAGGGACAAGTGACGGTGAGTACAAAACAGTTTCAACATACCTAATAAATAATTTGTATACTTCTAAATAAATAAATAATAAATAAACTAGTAATAAAATATAAATTAGAAAAACAAAAATAAAAATTATATGAAAACAACAGGAACTGTCCACGCAAAACCTGTTCTTAGCGATTAGCTAGACTAGAGTGAATCGTGCACTCACAAAGCGCAACAGGCCGCCGACCGCGTCGGACAAATACACCGACTGCTATTTAGTTTTAAGACGTTTGTACTCAAACTGACGCATGTTTCGTGAGGTGAGAATGTCAAAGATGTTGTTTATTAAACGGATAAAAGTAATTGTAGCCGCCAAATTTTTGAATTCAACATTATATTTTTCACAAACTTGGAGTGCATCTGCTTCGCTATTACTGAAAAGTTGACTGGCTAATTTTACACTGAGCGCATTTAGTAGCAGCACGTTTATAAACTAATATTTACATTGTGATGCAGCGAGACAAGCTATTAATCAATGCGCCAAACGTGTCGTCGGAAATGTGACAAAATACTGGATCGCTTTGAAGATTGGGGAGATTTACGATGATCCTTGGATGCAACATGCCATACTTTTTCTAAATGTTTTTTAACAAGGGGTCGAAGCCAACTCGCGGAGGCGTTAAACATTTAAAATGAATGGGGCTTTTTTCTTTTTTTGGAATTTAGCGTTTAGGTATTTTTATTTGGTCCGCTAAATTACCCACATTAGCTCTCCATAGTAATGGAAGAGCTATTGGCCCATGCCTGACCACTGATAATAATTATTGTGTGTATACTGTGATACTTCCCGAGATTAGCGCGGTCAAACAAACTCCTCAGCTTTATTTTATTAGTATAGATAATGTCGTAAGAGTAAACTAAGTTGGAATTAATTTTAACGATAAATAATAAATTTTAACCGACTCCTTAAAAGGAGGAGCTGTTACTCGTATGCTCTACTGTTATTTTATTTTTTCATTAGTGTTTAATGTGATTTGGTTACAAGTATGGATAATTTTTGGTAAGTATCTATATTATTAAAACAGTTATAATAATGCTAATTTGTGCAAAAGTAGAAAAATAATCAATAGAATTATCTAGACTATTTTGTCTGCTGACTATTACTTTTAAAATTTCCAAAATATTCGGGTTTCAAAATTTTATTAATTTAGTTGTTGTAATACGAAAAACGATTTATAATGGACACTTAATTAATTAGTACTACAAAACTATTTTAAATTAAGCTGCTTCAAACATTTAGTGTTACTTGTTAAGTACATATCATTACCTTATAAAAATTTCGTCTCGAATTGTAGCGACAGAGCGTCGCCGAGATAGTATTGCCTCCAAATATGGCTGCTAAGACTATGTTTACATTGAAGTGTCTAATATTAACATGCGATAATTAAAACTAATCCCTGCACTAGATGGCTATAGAGCCTAATTTTAAATAAATAAATTTCATTGTCCTAGCTTGAAAATTAAAATCAATATAAGAAGTAATACTCTGATCGCTGCTTTATAATCTTAGGCTATAAAATATAGATGCTTGAAGTATTTTGCGACATATCATAGATACCATTTGTCATCCATAGATATTGCTCAGGTGCTAAGTATGTACGTAAAAACATTTGGTTCATACAATATAATATTTCTGTTTAAGTTTACTAACTTATTTTTCGTTACAGGTCTTCAATCAACCCATTTGAATCTGATGAAGAAGGGCCTTCTACATCAAAAAATAAGAAGGTCGAGCCCCGTACCTCGAAAAAACAGCCTCAACAAGCTGTAAAACCAAAGAAAAAAGCATCGTTACTAGAAAGTGACACAGAATCGGAGACTGACGCAGGACCAACCACTATTAAGAAAAGGAAATTAAATATCTTCCTTGATTCTGAGGTGAGTCGGGACTTAAATAATAATTACGCAGTGTTAATTACAATATTTTTATTGTCTTGCTTGTCTTGTTTTGTCTTCAGTGGCATAAGTTTGTGCTGATGACGCTGGCGTTTGGTTTCGATACCGTGCAGTGAGTAAAGTGTTATCAGAAAATCTCACTAATAACTCGAATCTGGAATTGGTGTATATACTCATCAGACATCAGCAGGCTCGTCCCTTATTGAGAGTCGCTGGTCTGTTACGCCCTGCCATACTATTTGAGAAATAGGCATAATGCTATGTATTTCATGTATGTGTGTGTGTATGTAGGCAGGAAAGCCAGTTAATAAAAACATACCTACTAATAATTTTCACTTTCTGTATGTTGGGTACAAATATGATAGATTTTTAAGTTACTCCTTAATTACTCTGATTTATGTAAACTACTTGGCTAACGATAAAGTTCATTCAACGGCACGGATGGCGCCGTGGTTAAGCGATTGACTGCTGTGCTGCGTGTTGCGGATTCGATCCCCCGCGCGGAACAAATATTTGTATGACCTACAAGTAGTTGTTCAGGGTCTGGATGTTTGTGTATGTGAGATTAAATGTTTGTTAACGCACCTACAATACAGGAGAAATTCCTAGTGCGGGGCAAAGTAAAAAAAAAAGTATGTCCTATAACTTATTTTTAATTATTACAGGATGACGAGGCTACACCCGTTCCAGCTGCAACATTAAAGAATTTTCTGTCCCATCGCGTTGCTTCCGGTAATACTTATCAGAGTGATCCTATCAAGCAAGGCGAGTATTACATAGAAGTACGCATCTCAAGCTGTCGCGAGCTAGAGTCGATTACAACCAAAAGGTGGAAGCATTCCCTTATTAGTTTTTCTAAGCCTGAACTCAACAAATTCGTGTCATATAGAAGACCAGATTGTTCAAAGAAGTTTACTAAATCAATTATCAAAAGCGTAAAAAACCTATATAAAATACTTTCACATTCAAATCCAATGGTTATAAGTGAAAATGAACGTAATTCTCTTAACAATGCAAAGAAGTGTTATTTATGTAAAAAAACATTTTCTGATACGGATATAGTTGTTGCAGATCATGATCATTTCACAGGAAAATATAGGGGGCCAGCACATAACAAATGTAATTTAAATGCTAAAACATGTTCATTTATACCTATAATATTTCCCAATCTTTCTGGTTATGATTGCCATTTGTTTATTAAAGAGCTTTCTACTATTTGCGGGCGAATAAATCTAATTCCCAAAAATAAAGAAAAATATATTTCCTTTACAAAATTTGTTCCAATCGATTGTAAAAACGTAGCCCAGTTAAATTTTATTGATTCTTTTAATTTCTTAAGCTCAAGTCTAGATAATTTAGTTAAATCAATGAAACCAGAAGATTTTCAAAATATGAGTAAAAATTTCGAAGATGAACATTTATTTAATTTAGTTCGGAAAAAGGGTAAGTATTTACTGTTATGATTATATTGATTCATGGAATTGTTATGAAGAAAGCAAATTACATGATCAAAAACATTTTTAGAATAATATTAATTTTTTTTTTTGTAACACAAAAGGTATCAAAAAGTGTTACAAAAAAAAATATTAAAAATTATAAAAGAACTTTACAATATACGTATGAACGTCTGAGAGAAAATATGTGTATTATTAGGTCAAAAAAACATAATATTTTTACTCAAAAAATAAATAAACTTTTACTTAGTAGAGATGATGACAAACGACAAATACTGCCAGATGGTTTTAAAACTTTACCTTGGGGGCATTATAAAATTGTATTTTAGAGAAAAGTTATGTTTTTATTAGATATTATTATTTCTAAATTTTTACAATCTCGGGATCCTCGGGTCCCGGTCAGTATTATTAAAAAAAAAAATGTTTACCTTTTGTATTTCTCGTATTTCTACTATTTTGCGTATGTAAACTAATTTTTACTGTATGAATGTAATAAAAGCTATTCATATAAAAATATGTTACTTTATGATAGGTATTGTAAGATAATATTTTATTAAACAAAAGCTAAGTGTGTAAGCTTATTGTATCAATTTTACGAGTATTGTACTAAAAAATAAAATAAAAATATAATGAAATAAATGAATTTTTTGTTTTGTTTAACTTTACCCTTACCCTTGACAAATAGACACTGACCCACATTGCATGTAGACAATTACACAGACTACCTAATAAAAATCGAATTACACTATGTCGCACTTTTTGGAACAAAGGGTCACTTCTACATTTTTCCAACTTTACAGGAAGCGCATAGTTAAAGTTTTTATGGATTTTTGAAATAATTCTACTGATTACAGTATTAGGGGAACAGAGGGTAATGAGAGCGGTGCGACTAGAGACAAAACTACAGCTCGTATTCACTCGGTTGCCACTCGGGCGCCTTCGGTACGCTGCGATCGTGTTTCCCTGCGGCACTAGACTCGCCAGTGCCACGTGTTGTGTGACCACGGACGCTTGATAATAACTACGAAATTTCATCGGCCAGGTATGTGTGAAGTTATACGTTTATTACAATCAAACCTGTTTTATTTTATAGCTAATGTTATAAAATTTGAGTATCTGTGCGTGTATAATTTCGCTACAAGCTAGATTCAGTATATCATTTTATTTTATTTCAAAATGGTGGTAGTCGGGTAATCAGAGCTTATTAGGCTCTGATTACCCTTTGTAGATCCAATTGCCCCATATGCTTTTTAATATAACGTGAATGCTGTGTTTTTCATCTCTTTTGTTGTGAATGCTGTGCACGTCTGTAATTGACGTAAACACTAGTCCATGTCTCTATTCTCTGTTATTTGTAAATGTTTGTGTTTGTGTTGTTGATGTGCATTAATAATAAATAAATAAATATGTTTTTTTTTCAGATGCCAAAATGCCAAGAAGAGGGGAACGCACCACTACGAAAGCGTCTTGGACCGTTGAAACCTTAGAAAATGCTGTCAAAAAACTTCGGCGTGGCGGTACATCAGTTTATAAGGTATCAAAAGAGACTGGAATACCCTACAGCACCTTGAAAAAGAGATTCAGATTAGCTAAATCCAACGATACAAGCTACAAATGTCCTCCAAAACTAGGAAGGCCCTGACGAGGGATCAGTTTTGTAAGTTATGTTACGCCATGGCTCAAAAATTTGGTGTCGCAGATCGATTTAATGAAGCCAAGAAGTCCGCGGCAGAGACTTTCTAACTGGCTTTTTCCGACGACATCCTGATCTAAGTATTAGAAAGCCAGAAGCGACAAGCATCAATAGGATACTTGGATTCAATAAAGCCGAAGTGGATCGAATCTTTGAAAATCTCGAAAATGTCATGACAAAATACAACACAAAATAGACGGTCCAGGAAACAGAAAAAATTATAGCGCCTAGGGGACAAAAACGTATAGGAACAGTCACATCATGGGAAAGAGGTAAAAACATCACGGCTATCTGTGCTATGAGTGCTTCAGGGTCCTTCATTCCGCCTCTTTTTATTTTCCCTCAACCGGGCGCACTCACCGCAGCTAGAAAAAGATGGTCCATCAGGAGCTGTTTACACATGTTCTCATAATGGTTGGACAAATGAAAGCATAATTAAATGGCTGCGACATTTCATTGAGTACTCAAAACCCACTGCTGAAGAACCTGTTCTACTGATTATGGACAACCACAACAGCCATTGTACTTTGGAAGCTTGGGAAGTGGCTAAAGCTAACCATGTTGTAATGCTTTCTATTCCACCACATTCAGCACATCGGTTACAGCCTCTGGATGTGACTTTTTTTGGGCCGTTCAATAGAGCCTACAACAAGGAATGCGATATGTATATGAAAACCAGAAATATGGTAAAAATTACACCCTACGATATTGCAGGATTGTTCAACAAAGCTTAGACAAAGGGATCTCTGGCTTCAAAGCCACGGGAATTTTTCCCATGAATCCTGCTGTATTTTCAGAAGACGATTTTGTTGCTGTGGATGAAGATCAGAGCCAAGTTAATGAGCAAGCAAGTTCAGCTGCTGTTGCTCAGTCTCAGAGACCCGTTTCTCAACGGCTAGCTACCGGCAACTCTGACCCACTTCCGTCTACATCTCGTGATATTGGCAACTTTGTACCACTTCCGTCTACATCTCGTGGTACTGGCAACTTTGAACCACTTCCATCTAGATCTCGTGGTATTCAACACGAGCTGGAAATGGATAGCTCTGTCCTGATCCAATACACGCCAAATGTTGAACAAGAGCAGTTACCTGATATTGACCATGCTGTAAGTCCATCTACACTTACGTGCAAAAAAAACGACCCACCCTGTAAGTTTCGATTCGGAACACAATATATAAAAAATAAGATCAAACAAACAAAAACTAATAATGTAATTTGAAGGTATGTTTCATAAACTTTATTTGTACATACCCTATATTTCAATAAACGGGATGTTGTTGATGATATTGACTCGTTTATTAGGACACCCTCATTTCTCATTTTTAATAACGCAATCTCAGTGACATTGCATTGTGTTAGAAGTTAATCAATTTATTGTTTATTCAATAATTGGTTATTTTACTGATTTAGTGACCATTTTTACCTTGAGTTTAATTGTTTTTACTCTCTGTGAAAATGGATACTACTCCGTCTGAGTGCGCTCAAGTTGTAGCACTGATCCAGGCTGGATTGAGTCAGCGCGTCGTGGCCAGACGTCTACACCTAAGTCGATCAGCAGTAAGACGAGTGTATCGAAGGTTCTTAGAGACTGGGAGCTTCAATAGACGATCAGGTTCGGGCAGAAATCGGGCTACTTCAGAACGAGATGATCGTTATATGGTGTCTACAAGTTTAAGAAATCGACATTTGACTGGTGTTCAGGTGCAACAGCAACTTCGTAATGTACGCGGTGTAGCTATAAGTGAATGGACTGTACGACGAAGACTTGCAGAAAGCGGATTGCATCCTCACAAACCCGCTAATGGTCCAAAATTAACCCCCGCGCATCGCCAAGCGCGGCTTCGATTTGCTCGTGCTCACGTCGATTGAACACTCGAACAATGGAAGGTCGTGCTGTTCTCGGACGAGTGTAAAATTAGTCTTCATGGAAATGATGGGCGCAGGAAAGTTTACCGAAGAGAGGGAGAACGATTTGCACAGGCATGTATTGAAGAACGAGTGGCTTTTGGAGGAGGTTCGTGGACTGTTTGGGGCGGAATTTCTTTGGAAGGAAAAACGAACCTTCAGTTCGTATCCGGACCTCGTATAGGCAATCTGAATGCACAGCGATACATCCAGGAGGTGCTAGAACAACATGTTATGCCATACGCCGGATTTGTAGGTGAGGGTTTCACGCTAATGCAGGACAACGCCCGACCACATACAGCCACGATAGTATTCCAGTACCTACGTGAGGTGGAAATTCCTGTTATGGAGTGGCCAGCAAGGAGCCCTGACCTTAATCCCATTGAACATCTATGGGATGAGCTGAAGAGAAGGGTCAGGGCCAGAAATCAGTCCCCAGAAACCCTCCAGGAACTAAAGGTGGCTATTCAAGAGGAGTGGGAAGGTATACCCCAAGAGTTCATAAAAACATTAATAAGGTCAATGAAAAACAGGATGGAAGCTGCAATAAGAGCACGTGGGGGGAATACAAGCTACTGAACAAAGTATTCTTTAGAAATTTAATGCTTTTTTTATTTTTACTGTCAAAATTATTCATTAAAAAATTGAGAAATTCTAACCGTCTTTGTTTTTCTGTCTGTAAAATGAATAAATCAAAATCGGTTACACTAAAAACTGGTGTATTGTAATCTTAGACTAACATTTAACAAACAGTGTGAAAAATATTCATTAATTAATTTTAGATTTTTATTTATCGTGTTCTGAACGAAAGCGTATGGGGTGGGTCGATTTTATTGCACGCAAGTGTATATTAAGTGAGCTACAAGACGAGGCATCTACAGTAAATAGTACACCAAACTTGTCGCCAAACACAATCCCTTTTATGTTGAATGATAAAACAGTCCCGGAGCCAGCTACTGCCAATCCTTCCACGACTTCGTCCACAACAAACGACGTTCAAGAACAGTCACTCTGTAAAGACCCAACCATATCAAATGATTTTGCAAAAGTTTTAGCAGTTGTGAGTCGACTACCTAACATATCTAACAAAAATAAGACTTCGCGACAAAAACAACATTCAGTAATTATATCTAGCACGCCAATGAAAGCAGTATTTGAAGAGAAGGAGAAGAAACGTTTAGAGAAAAAATGTAAAACTAAAACCGCAGGAAAAGGAAAAAAACGAAAGAAGGCAACCAACAAAAAAGAAAAAGTAAAAAATTAACTTTTTGGAGAAACTGACACGTCTGAAGAAGAAGACGTTGAGAATCTTTGCGACGATGAGTCAGAATATTCAGAAGAAGAGACATTGTGTGCTATTTGCTGTGACACGAAAAAATAACGAAATGTGGTCCCGTTGCAGAGGTGGCGGTAAATGGGCACATAAAGGTGACACCGATCTATAAATCGGGTCCTAAAACTGACCCCGGAAACTACCGCCCGATCTCTGTGCTACCAATAATGTCCAAAATTTTGGAGAAAATAATACATAGTCGTCTGTTAAATTACTTGGACTCTTTTAATTTTATATCGGAACGCCAATATGGATTTAGAGCTAAAAATAATACCACTGCAGCCACTATTGATCTGATGACAAAAATTAGAGATAATATAGATAAGAAAAATATTGTTTTGGGTGTGTTTATCGATTTAAAAAAAGCTTTTGATACCGTAAGTCACAAACTGCTATTAGAGAAACTAGAAAACATTGGTATCAAAGGCGATGCACTTAAAATGTTCAAATCTTATTTATCAAATAGATCCCAAGTAGTCAAGATAGATGGTGTCGAAAGTAATGCTTTACCTATCACATATGGAGTCCCGCAAGGATCCATATTGGGACCGTTATTATTCTTGATATACATAAATAATATAACCGGGCTGGGACTACATGGTCATTTAACTTTATACGCAGATGACACATGCTTGTTTTATTTCGGAACAAATGTTCACGACGCTATTTCACGAGCCCAAGACGATTTAAAAATTCTGTTTGAATGGTTCCAACAAAATTTGCTAACTGTAAACATCTCAAAAACGTGTTACATTATCTTTAAAGCTAAAAATAAAAAAAATCCGCTGCATGAACCGTTAACTATAGACAACATTCCATTAGAGCAAAAAACCTACGAAAAATACCTTGGCCTTAGAATCGAAAATTGTTTAACATGGAACAAGCAAATTGATTATATTAGAAATAAAATTTCCTCACTTATTGGCTCACTTCGCAATATAAGTCAATGTATACCCAAAAAGTTGCGTTTAAACATTTACAATTCACTTGTCAAATCACATTTATTATATCTCATAGAAATCTGGGGTAGCGCTGGTAAAACAAAGCAACAGGAACTGCAGAGAATGCAGAACAGGATTATAAAGACACTGTTTCGCTATCCGTACTTGACACCAACGAAAGAAATTTTTAAAGAAACAAAACTAATGAATATTAGACAACTTTATATGTATCATACTTGTATCTTGATAAGAAAAGTAATGGATGGAACCATTCACACAAACGTAACATTTACCAAAAAGTCTCAAATAAGTAAACGCAGTCTTCGTCGACCCAGCTTACTGGTCCTGCCAAGAACACGTACAAATTATGCTAAAAAAAATATCACCTATGAAGGAGCACAATTTTATAATAGTTTACCATCCTACATAAAAAATGTTAGCTCTTTCAGTGGTTTTAAATCAAAACTGTCAAATCACATAATGGAAACCACTCACTAATAATGTTACTAGCCTACTAGTTGAGAATAAAACCGATGAAGGTGTAATCCAACCAAAATAAACACAATTCTTTTTTTAAATATTATTATATTGTATCAGTGTCCGTTACCTAGAATAAGCTTAATACAATATGTTATCTTATGTTCTCATGTAAGTGGCTCTTTTTGTCTTTTTGAGAATAAAGTATTTAAACCTAAAGAATGTTCTGGTTCTGACAGCCCGGTTGATTATATTTGCGTTTTTTGCTTGGATCCTTAAAGTTAATTGTTATACACACTATCAAACAAAAGTTTCTCGAAAAAGGGCATACGCAAATGGAATGCGACAGTAGTATGCACTCGGTCATAGAAAGGGCATTAAAAAATAAGAAGATAAATGTCCAGCCGATTACGTTTATATAGCCAAAATTGCTTGCAAGAAAAATCCCTATGACGTGCAATATCTTTATCACTATTTCTTCAAAGATGTTGAGCATACTCTGAAATTCCATAAGTCAATCAGACCCGGTAAAAGAGCAGGCGACCCTACGGTCACAAACCTAAGGGCTCTTAAGTACACTCCTGATGGGAAAATTGTATACAAGTTGAGACACTCAGCTACGTATTGGCAAGAACTTCCTACAAGAATAAAAAATATTACATTCATTCCATGGGATACTGTACCACAGCTTTATCAGGCGAGACTTAAAATAAAAAAGGAGAAATACCTGGATCTCCAGGCCCTCAAGCACACTATGGAGAAAGATTACCACAATTTTATGATAATTTACCCCATTTTTAATAAGGGACATTCAAAATTAGGTAAATTGTGATTGTGGTATATCTGATTCAATGCATCATTATTGTTTAGTTTTATAACTGTTTTTGTCAATGAACAATGTTAGTTAGAAAGAGAAATGTTTCGTTAGTTATAATTTTGTGTAAGCTATTGGTTAATAAGATTTAAGACTGATACAAAAAGCTATGAGACTTACTATCGTGCCATAATTAATAATTAGTTATACTGTTACTAAATAATTAAGACATTTTCCTAATAATTGTCATTTTGATTCTCAGAAAGCGTTGTTTAATTTTAACAGACACCTTTGGATCTGAAAACTGCGTAAATCATCTGCGTAGTAGACGAAATGGCTTAAGTTAAATAGTAAAACTTCGTAAGTTATAGAAAAAGCCGTGAGTCCAACTAGAATGAAAATGAAAAACTCGTAAGTCCATTTTTTTATTAACTAAATTCAGAAAATTATTAGTAAAATATCAATCTACACCTATTCTTTACTGAAAATTATAACGCCATTTTAAAAATCTTTCGAATCTTACTAGAAAATCAGTTTTTTGTTGCTCCTGTAAAATTAGCTCAAATGGACTTACGAATTCTGATAATTAGACCGACGGCAAACTTACATTTGAGCATTTCTCAAATTTTTTGACCGTAGCCGCAATGTGGATGTCCCATGTTTTGGTCTTTGATTATTTTTTTAATACGATAACATAAATAATATACATGACTGTCGTAACTTCATTGATATTACTAAATTATCAGAAAAAATATCAAAACTATAAATAAACCACACTAACTACAATAAATAATTAATAATCTAAAATACCAAAATTTTCGTAGTATGGAAAATAAGTTGTCCCATTGTGACCGGAGTGATTTTGAACTCATTTATTTCATTACATTCTAAGAAACTGAATATATGTCTTAAAACACTACTTAGAGTATTTGAATACATGTTTTATTTAGTATATAGTGAAATACGTCGTTAGTTAATCAGTTTTCGGAAAATAATATTGTCCCATAAAAAATTCCAAAACGGAAATTCAGTTTTTGTTACCGATTTTTGTGTCGAAAGATTTTTTAAACTACTAATTTAGGTAGTGTTTTTTCTTTTGGCAATACTATTGACGACATTTCACATCGCCATTTTGATTGTGATGTCATTTCGGTGTCGACAACAGCCGCGACTTAACGTTGTGCCCTGCACTGCGACGAATTCGTTCCGGATTTTGTTATACTGTGTGAAGGTAAGTTCAACTATACTGAATATTCTTATTAAAATGGATAAATAGTTAATTTTATGGACTACAATTTGATGTAAAATACTGTTTTAACTATTGAGTTTTAAAGAATATGTATTTTTTTGAAAATCTATAACCATCCTTTCGTTACTTCTGATTTTGTTACTTTCGCGTGGTAACGTATAACCAGAACGAAGGGTAACAAAAAAGGAGTTTTTAAAGCTAAGTATAGACTATAGTATTGACTATATTCGTTTAACCTCAATTTTCATAATGTTATATTTTGTTATGTTTATATTGCTTTTGAAAATTTTATCACAGGAATACTCGTAATACCGCGAAAAAATCATTGCACATTCCTGTGACAAGAAAAATGGCTTGTTATAAGTGCAAAAATCCCACGCCATTGCATCATCTGGTCAAATGTATGTCTTGCAAAAATTATTACTGTGATAAGTGCACAGAAGGACAAGCATATTTTGATTACATATGTGATTTTTGTTTTGAAGATGATTAAATTAATGTTGTAGGAACTATACTAGGGCTAAGCAGTGGTTTTTATCCTGATTTCTGATTATTTTTTTTTATTTTTCAGGAAAATCACCTCAAGGTGTGTCTCAAAAATGGTGATTTACCTTGATATTGATAAGTTTCTGAAGAAGACAGACTTTCTTGCTTTTTTCGAAGATAATATTGTATGGCCCTGGTCAGTCACACATTTCGTACTATCAGAAAAATGTTTTGGATGTGGAAGTGCAACTAATAATATATTGCATAGTGTTTTTCCACATTTTGTAGTAGCAATGAATACTGAACAGATCAGACTGTTACTAGACAGTAATTTATTCTGGTGTAAGGCATGCAAAAGTTTCAGTGTCTACGACCACTACCCTGAGGATGAGTGTGTATTTTGTAATGTCTAATTTTTTACTTTATTTTAAATATTTATAAGTATTTAGCTCTGCAAGGGCGTTGTTTTTTACGTACTTATTTTATGTATTCGAATAATTATTAGTTTTCGTGACATAAAAAAAATATGTTGTTTTGTTTATAGGTATTATTAAAAATGTTGATTTTAACCAAAGAGAATTAAGACTGTATGAAGACTCAACTGATTAGTTTTTATTTGTTTCCTTACTGAAAGCTTTGCAATAAATTTTTAATTTTTGTTTTGATTTTAACTTATTTTGTTTTCATTTTATGATAAAGACTGTGTATGCTAAGCCTTACATTTCCAATTTTGTTACCCAAGCTTCTTGTTTTGATACTGTCCCAAAATTATGCTGATAAATAAGATAGATATTTCTTTTTCTTTCAAATGAAACGCAATAATCAATCATTTAAAACAATTTTATGATAAATATTATTATAATAAATAGAAAATATAGCATCCTTCCTTTCCTATCATAAAGGAAAACTAAACTTTTTGTTGGAAAGTATTCAAATGGTAACAAAAAATAATCAGTATTGCTAAAAACAATTTAATTTATTATATTTTTCGCAATTTTTACTTTTTCAAGATGTTGTTTAATTTATGATCTACATAGAAAAACATAAATTTATACTACAGTCTGCATGTTTTTTTATGGTTTTCACTCCTTTCCAAGTAACAAAATAAGAATTTTTATTTCGTCCTTAACTTATATTTTATAGGTTTTTTGTATAAAAACTCTAATAAAACAATTAGAAATTCAGAATCTGTCTAGATTTAGCTAGCTGTATTTAACATAATATGTCCTAAATATACATATTATTTTTTAAGACGATTTTTAAAATTATGGTCAAAAATTTTGAGAAATTCTCATTTGCACTTGGAATGTATGGGAGAACATGTTTTTCAAGTAAAATTAGTCACCTACCTTTTACACAATATTGCAACAAAGTAGTAATAAAAGTTATCACTATATTTAAATACAAATATGTAGTTATGAATACACCTCACCCATCTGCTTTAGATTAAGGTACCTATAAGTAGATATACGACTACATTCTAGAAAATACATTGATCATTTGCAAGCTCAGCGGTCTGTGCCCACCGGATGAGCCATGTATGTATTATGAGACAGAATAAAACTCGCCTTCAAATCGGCAGTACGTATTTTAATTTCTCATCAGTAAAAATCCTGAGTAGTTACTTAAGTTCAGTATTAAAGGTTTCTCACGCCCCGAAAACAAAAGTATGTACCTCATTGTTTTCATTACTGGTGATGATGCCAGAATGTTTTCTTTTTTGAATGTTTTCCATGTGTTATTTTAGATTGGTAGTATTCCTACACGTTTTTTAAAATTTTCGGGCAATATTTGGGTAAGGCCGTAGATTTTGCCACTTTTTCATAATCAAGAAAAGTTCTCTAATTTTATACGCTTAGTTTGTTATTTTTTTCAGGTGACATATTTTTATCTTGTAGCATTATGCCTTACAACACATTTTTGTTTATAATTTAACTACAGTGGGTGTAAATTTTATTATAAAATGAATTTAAATGTATAGATGACATAAAAGTTTCATATAAAAAGTTACTGTCCATAAACTGTGACACGAAAACAATGGACTACATTACAGACCTTGTAATCAGTTATACATAAATTCTTAAACGTATAGAAAGTACTTTAGTAGAGCTACTTAATTCAATGTAACATTAAGTTCAAGCGCCATTTGTTTATTCCTTATCCTAGTTTTAAAACATGTCTTCAATTTTAACACTTGTATGTTACTTTTTTATGTTACCAGTTTTGAGAGTAATCCAGTCTACCCTTTCCACCCGGGGTAGTGATTTTTGACGAATTTCCGCTTTTCAACTTTATTATCATAATAAGGTAGGTAAAAGGAAACGCTCAGATTATTTTAAGATTTTTATTGTACCTAGAAGTATTATTTCCAAGACCTAGACTTAAAAGTACCGTCAGGAACTTTGTGTTATTACAATGTTAGGAACTATGATAGAAACAGTCCGGAATCTCTTCTAATAGCAGGGCTTCAATTAGAGCAGTATTCTTAGTAATATCCATCTCAATGGCTAAAACAATAAAAAAATAGCTCAGAAAAAATAATAAAAAGAAAAAACAATAATGTTTGATAAACCAAAATACCTACTTCATCGAGTATGTGTATTATCAAAGTTCATGATTTTTTAGACTAAAATCACCTGACGGTACTTTTAAGTCCTCATCAGTTTTTATCAAATATTCTTATAAAATAAAGTGATAATATGTTATACCAGCTTTTATAAATGTACTCCGTGATATAAACAACGTAATTAGTAAAAAAAATTGTACTTACCTATGATATTCTATTTATAAACATTTTACAATTACACCGCACAGTAAAGTGAAAAAATGTCCGACCAGTTGTAACTCGCTGTTCAAATTTCTCGACAATGTCGCGCGGTAATACAAATAACGCGCTGTGATTGGCTTACGGAAACGGTACTCTAAAGGAACGTCAGTTGTTGTTAACATAAAGTTATTTCGTACTTAAGTTATTAGACGAAAAATGTGGAGGTACTTCTAAGTACCGTAAGGAGGGAAAGGGTTCATAAGAATGGGGTAATTGTGGTAATTTAGGTTGGCAACACCAAACAGCCACTTTAGAAAAAAAAAACAAGCGCCATTTTGTTGTCTTTGGATTGTGTCAAGAAGCGCACACGTGAATTTCGTCACCTAAAATAAAAAGTGTTTTCTGCTATTTTGGAAGGTAAGTAGACATTTGTTTATGTTCAAAATACTATTCACGTTTGCGCCAAAGCTAACATTGATCGAGAAAGCATGTTTTGGCATGAAAATCTGTTTTATTTTCATATTATAACCTAATCAATCCAATATTATGTTACTTTTACGTGGCTTTTATGATACTTTTATGTTGCCGGTAACATAAGTTTTTATGTGACGTAACGTAAGTAATTGTAAAGTCTAGTTTACATCGCTAATCTTATAAAAATGAGAAAAATCTGCACCATCGCCTAAAAGTGCTTGTAAAAATTGCTTGTGTACACATTACAATAATTTAGGATTTATCAAGATGTTTTCCCCGTTAAAGATTTCTTTCTTCTTTATTTTATCAAATCCATTCTATATTTAAAAGAAAGTGTACAAAGTGGGTGTGCGCTGGGGCTCATCAGACTAGCAAAACTTGACTTTCCCATCTATTTTGGACTTTAATGGTTGGAAGTTGATTGAAGAATTTGGCAGTTATTAACCTGCTGTTGACTGTAAATTGGTGATTAAGAGGGAAAAATACATAGTGTCAAATTATTAAGTATCATTTACATTACGTATGCAAAAATGCGTACGACCAATGCATTATTATTTCATTTCATTTAACTTATATGAATTTTGACTTTATTATGAAGTACGGTTGGCAAGTCTAGTGTGCGCCGCTAAAACTGAGAGACGAGTCCCGGTATTTTAGGGAGTACTAAGGCATCCATAATGAAAATTCCCGTTTTCGAGTTTATTAAAAGTATATTTTAATTGTTTATAGATGCCACTAACGCCGGCGGAAAAGCAAAAAAAGTACAGAGAAAAGCTTAAAGCTAATAATCCAGAAAAATATGAGGAGATGAAAAAGAAGGCTGCAGAAAATGCTTTGAAGTATTATAGAAATAAAAAAGATAATTACACAGAAGACCAAAAAGAAGAACAAAGACGAAAATGGAAAGAAGATAGAAAAAAAGCCAAAGAACAAATGCCATCAACGTCGCAGCAAAAGACTACCGACAAAGAATCCGTAGATTTACGGAACATTCAACGTCGTATTGAATACAAGTTTCAGCAAGAAAATATGAGGTTACGAAAAGATTTATTTAGTTTGTCAAGAAGGTTTAAAAATCTGCAAAAAAGTCTTTACAGACACAAAAAACAAATTGATGAAACGAATGAAAATTTAAAAAATGTAATGATTAGACTTAAACAACTAGAAAATAGTAAAACATCGACCGAGAGTGAAGAAGCCAGTGTGATGAGACAAAATACAGCTGAATACACTCCAAGGAAGAGAGTTGAAGAATTTATTAGTGAAAACATTCCTCATATTGAAACACCAAAGAAAGAAGTTATTAAACAAAAACTACTGGAACATAATGTTTTAACAGAAGCACTTAAGTTAGAAATGAAAAGTTCAAATCAAACTGAAAAAAGAGCATTCAAAAAAATTTTGAATAATAATTTGGTCGAGAAGTATAGACAAAAAACAAAATTAACGCTGTCCTTGGGTTTTAAAGGCAGTTTAAAAAAATACACCAGGGCTCAAATTCGTAAGGCTATTCAGTTACGAAATAAAATAGAGGATTTTTTTAACAGGGACGACGTAACTCGTGCGACAGCCGGTAAGAAGGAGTATAGAACATACAAAAAAGTGACTCGTCAAATAAGATATCAACTGGATAAACTGAAAATTCTCCACCAAAAGTACACGGCTGAGGTGGAAAAAATTAGTTTTAGTACTTTTAAAAAATACAGGCCTTTTTACGTCTTACCTCCCAAAATAAGGAACTGTGAAACATGTGCCTGTGTGAAGCACTCAAATATGCAATTTTTGGTTTTCCAGGAGAAAGAAAGTTTAAATGACATCACTTCAGACTTTGTTTGTGATTTCAAGTCTAAAGAATGCATGTTTGGAGAATGCCATATTTGCGCAGATAGAAAACTATTCGGTTGTGATGATCAGGAAGAAATAGAAGTTACATGGTTCGAGTGGGCTATGAAAGAGCATGCATATGGCCAGGGTGACAAAATGAAACAAATAAAAAGAATGATGAAAACTACTAAAGAGGGTACATTGAAAGATTTACTACACAAATTTAATACAGAAATGACGAAATTTAAAATACATGCATATAATTTTTATCACCAGTTTAATAAATACAAGGATTGCAAAGAAAACTTAAAAAACAATGAAGCAATAATACATATCGATTTTTCCGAAAATTTTACATGTAAATACCATAAGGAAGTCCAAGCCATGCATTTCATTAAAGACCAAATAACATTACACACGGGTGTTTTATACGTAACTAATGAAAGACCCATATCTTTCTGTTCGATATCTCCCAACAATGAACACTGTCCAGAAGCCATATGGGCACACCTAGACCCCGTACTTAAATATATTAAAGCGGGTTACCCAAACGTTAGCATCTTACATTTTTTTTCTGACGGGCCGACGACTCAGTACCGGCAAAAAAAGAACTTTTTTCTTTTTAGCAAAAATATTTACGAATATGGATTTGAAAGCGGAACTTGGTCCTTCTTTGAATCGGCCCATGGAAAAGGAGCAGCAGATGGCATTGGTGGGGCCATCAAACGTAAGCTTGATGCGAAAATAGCCCAAGGAATTGATATCCCCAATGCTGAAACTGCTTTTAATATACTGAACATGTCGGACACAGAAATTAAAATATTTTTCATTCCAATGGATAATATTAAACCCTTAGATATTAGCATACTTCCTATACCTGGAACGATGAAAATCCACCAATTAATGACAAACAGCGTTTTAAAAGTTAAATACAGAAATCTAAGTTGTTTTTGCAATGATTTAAACGGTATGTGTGAATGCTATTCTCCTATGATACATGAATTTAAGACAGCTACTGGACAAGACACAACCAAAACACAGACTAAAGGCAAAAAACGGAAGACAAGTGAAAAAGAAAATGTGGACTATCGTGAAAAAACAAAAAGGACAAGAAAATATCGGAAAGTAAGTTCATCGTCCGAAAATAGTACGGACATGGATATTGAGTATGCTGATAGTGACATAACATGTTATATGGAAGAAGATACTTTAGATAATGATGAAGATAATTTGGATAATGTTGATGTCGACCTCATTGAAAGAAAAGAAGATAATGAAGAACAAGCAAATACGTTCGAAAAAACTGGATTTTTAAAGCGAAGAATAGATCCCAATAAAAAAATCAATGTTTTGTCTACGAGAATAATCATGAAAGCTAAAAGTGAAAATAATGACCAAAGCAATAATGACGCAGATAAAATTAAAAAAGAGATAGAACCTAAAGGAAGTGAAAATAAAACCAAAGACGACAAAAATAAAGCCAAAGTAGACAGGAAAAGAGCCAGGGAAGAAAGAAATAAAGCAGAAGAAGATAAAAGTAAATTTGGATACAGAAACAAGAAAGAGACCCACGTAAATGTAGATGTGAACGTGAAACAACATATTCTAGAAAATAACTATGTGACAATTCTGTCTCAAATTAGGAACGCTCCGGAAAACTTTGCTAGTTATGACTTAAGAGAGAGCAACATTTTTGGAAAAAGAGGCACAATGACTGAATTAAAAAGTACATACAGTGATACAAATAAGACTGAAAATAGAGAAAAAAATGGAACTGATTTTACAAAAAACGACATGGAGAATATTTTGGAGGATAAAAGTGACAACAAAGAATTGAATATAGCTCAAAAAGAAGAAATAGAGAGAAAGAAACATGCAGAAGAAGATGAGGCTGGAGAAAATATTCAGATTGAAGAAAGAGAAGAAGATGAGATTAGAGAAATTATGCAGACTCAAGAAAGAGAAGAAGACGAAAGTGGAGAAAATATGCAGACTGATTTTATTTTTAACATAAATGACACAATTATAGTTAGATATTATATAAGAAAAACATGGAAGCATTATATAGGAGTTGTTGAGAGTATAGTATTCAAGGACGGATTAAATTATTATCAAGTAAAATTTTTGAAAGCTATCAAAGATTCCTTTAATTCTTTGAAGTTTACATTCCAAAGAAAATTAGATATCGATATCGTAACCGATAATAATATCGTCAAGAAAGTAAATTTGGTACAAAAGGAAGAAGCTTCTAAAGAATATTACCTGGAAGACGATCGCGATCTAGTTTTCTTCACATAAATTAACATTATATTTTTTTTTTCTTGAAAAGCGTGTGTTTTTTTTTTCTTCAAAATTGTTTTGTTAAAAATAATCACTTTCCTTTGGTCTGCCATTTATGTTATATAACTTCCCAGTTTACGTTCGAATGGTGTAATAATATATGGTGTGTTTTATTAAGTACTTTTATACCATTCCCCCTCTAAAAAGCTTATTTTATTCACTGAAAACAGTGAATAAAAAGCTCTTTTAATCACTGTTTTGGTGTTTGAATTTAGAACACATCTATATATGCGACCTCCATCTCAATGCTATACAACCTCCTTGCGAAAACATACTCTATACACAGGAAATAAATATCGTTTCACAAGTTGATTGTTATTAGTAATAATAAGAAAATTACTTTTGATTTTAGTAATTGTTCCAATTTTAATGTGCATTTTAATTAAAGCCCCTTGCAGAGTAGCGCGACGCGACAGCGCGACGACACCGGTCATTGTTATACCGTGAAGTTTTCTTTGAAATTGTTTTGTTAGAATCGCGTCGCGCTGTCGCGTCGCACCAGTCTGCACGAAGCTTAATTCAACCTTCCTTTTTTCTTCAATAAATGTCTATTTTCGCTTAAATCTTTCTTTTTCTCGTAGTCATGGTATAAAGTATAGTATGCAACTCTTGAATAAAACGGATTTATATCGAGGGCCATGAATTACTCGCGTCGCTCAGGATTCTAAAACTTGAATCACTCGCTACGCTCGTGATTCAATCGTCATGAATCACTCCCTACGGTCGTGATTCAGTCGTTAGAATCCTTCACTTGCTCGTGATTCATCTATGGCCCTCGCTTTAAATCCGTCTTTTATTCACTAATTGCATAATATACTATTATTATTAATTAAAAAACTCCAAACTTTTGATGTCTTAATTATTTTTCTGTTTTCTCCGAACATCGTAACAATTTTTTAGCTTTTTTTATCGTTGAACTGTTTACAAGTTAGCGTTTTTAAACAGTCCAGAAATTCGGGCATTTTTTATCCACATTCCTACTATGACATACAATGTCGCTTCAAAGAGTGCGATATGAAACCACCCTTACAAAATTATGTGTTACTTTTGAGTTACTTTTATGTTACCGTAACATAGAAGTGTCTATGTTACTCTATGTTACAAAGTGGCAAAATCTACGGCCTTACCCATTTACACTTGACATTGCCAGATTTATTGTCAACATGAAAATATTGGCGCCAACTACTCTTCGGCTTTTTGGTTATTGATATTGTAGCTATCAAAAAGTTATCAACACAAAACTAACAACAAATACTAGAAAATAATACTCTTTAGTCTTTACTTTTTTCACGAAAAACTTTAAATTTTTCGTTGTTGTTGACAAAGACACTGTTTTACCGACACCGATAAAATCTGTCATGGTTGTCATGTCGGCAAAACAGTTCTTCTAGTCGCGGTAAATCGGTAATAGTTCGTTGACGCCATCTATTGTCAGGTTTGATTACTTCAACGTAACATTGTTTTCTACGTACAGAATTGATGACATAGCGTTAAAATCCCAGATGGCGTTAGCATCATTTATTGACGAACTTGAATATGAACTTCGTAGTTAGTGGGTCGCGGCACTTTGCGGCTTCACGATCCTGACTAAAAAACTCAGTGTTGCGGCCGTTAAGGGTGAAAAAAAATGACAGTGAAAAAGAAATCGATTTTTTGTTATATGTAAATGAAAATCGTTTTTTTTTTTTTAATGATTTTTAATCGATTTTTTTCTGTAATCGATTATTTTTTCACATCCCTAGATAGAAGGTTACTCTTGTCACTTTTGCTAGGACTGGGACATGATTTTTAACTTGCAAGTGTTGTACGTCAAAAATCCGTCTGACTTTACATCTACGGATAACCACAACAAGGTGGGAATGACAAGATTGTCATTCCCACCTTGTTGTGGTTATCCGTTTAATTTGTTGCATTGGTGTTGTTAAATCTATCTTTCTTTAGTTTTCATAGTTAAAAATGGCAGACCAAGAGCGTAAAAAACCATTCTCATCATTAGAGAAAGATATTTTTTTGAGTGTAATTCAAAAATATGAACACGTGTTGTCTTGCAAGAAGACCAATGCTACCAGTGCTTTGAACAAGAGTGTTGGGAGCAGGTCAAAGACGAGTTCAATGCGTCAACAATTGTTACTCAGAAAGTAAGTATGTATACCATATTAGATATTCATTTATTAATAGTTGCCCAGGTGCCTAATCTTGGTGGAAGCCTGTACAGTCAACAGATGCTCATACGGTTCTTGCCGCATTACCCTGGTATCCTGTGGGGCATTTGGCGTGGCGACGCGTCGCCACGCTATATGATGGTATATATATACAGTCTCAGTAGTGAGTACGGTGTGGCGACGTATCATTATGACATATTTAGTTCCTATCACAACCTGTTCTTTTCTGCATATTACTTTTACAAAATAATATCGATGTTTCACATCTGCCAGGCGTCCCGTGACGGCTCACATTTTTTTTAACTAAATTTATAGCGGGATTGAGTCGAGTTTGCATATTAACAATTTTACCGTACCACAGAGTGACAACCATAAAGTAAGACAGCATTCACAGGTTAAAAAATGTAAAATATGGACAGAGTCGGTTTTGCTTTTACACCCCTCATCTGGCAGATTACTGATGTAATAAGGAGTAATTAAAGCTACTTTTATTATCTCAGTATTCCCATGGGAACGGATACCACGTGGTTGAAACCACAGGCGGTCGCTAGTATAACCATATAACCAGCAGATGACATTTGTGACTTATTAGAAATGATTTATATATCATTCAATATTGTGATAAATAAAGAAAAATAAAAATCATGAATATGAATTATCATTAATTTATATTATCCCATATTTTCTATACAAAGTCTCTTGATATTATGTTGGCACGGAGAACCATATCATCATTTGTAAAAGTTTCTGGTGTGTTGATATCTTGACTCTCCAGCAGACTAGGTTCTTCAGTCTTCCAGAGTATCATTAACTTGTAGAGCTATATTATGTAGAACTGCACAGGCTAATATTATATTTGCTGTAGTCCGTAATTTTGTACCAAGACCTTTCTGTAAGCAAGGAAATTGACGCTTACAAAGGCCAAACAATCTTTCCACGGAGTTTCTTGTTTTAATTTGGCATTTGTTATAGCGTTCTTCAGCAGGCGTACGTGGATTTGATAGTGGTGTAAGTGAATATCTAGTACATGGGTACTGCATCTTCTACCAATATTCCATTTAATTCATTTGTCTGCAATCTAATATTCAGTCTTGAATTTCTGAATATACGGCTGTCATGTGTGCTTCCAGCCCATCGGACTACTATATAAAAAATCTCTAAATTTGGACCACCAACAGCTTGAACGTTTAAAGAAAAGTAACCCTTACGATTTCTATACTGTTCAGTATGCTCGATCCCACGAGGCTTACTTATTTTTATATGGGTACAATCTTTTGCTCCAATTATGTTTTTAAGGCCACTTGATCTGCCAATGTGTCCAAGATTTTCAAAATCTTCTTTGACTTTCCTCAATTCATTTGGAAATTTAACAAAATCTGGCATACGAAAGGCTAATGCACGACTAACCTTTTTAACAATATCACAAACAGTAGATTGAGATATATTTATCAAATCTCCGCAAATAATTTGAAAATTTCAGTGGCATAAAACCGTAAAGCTGTCAATAACTGGCACACAGGGCTAATTGGGTGCCTGAACTTAATTCTGCACATATTAATGGTAAAATAACATTCACTACAACACTTTTATTAAACCGAAATCTCATCTTGAAAGTATATATACTTTAGTTTTTCTTGGTTCATTAATAGTAATACTCGTATTACTCACTACTTCCTCTAATGGGTCATTGTCAAAATTGTCCAAATATAAAAATAAATTCTCGATGTTTTCCATGTTTAGGTAAGGTTAGAAAACGACAAAGCAACGCGAAGAACAAAGAAACAGTAGATCCGAATTGAATGTGCGTTACTTAAGCCTAACAGCCGCCTAACAAAGTGGAAAAATACAAATATTACAGAATTGTGGAAGTTTTTGGGCATCCTTTTTTTCATGGGGACCGCTAGGTTGAGTAAAATAGCAGATTATTGGAAGAAGAGTTGCTACGTAAAATTTTATATAAATATATGTCTAGGGACAGATTTTTATTATTATTTAGATGCCTTTTTTTTAACACAGTTTATGAGTCACGTATTAAATACTCGAAAATTGATTACCTGTTAAATTATTTTAATGATATTATGAAAAACTTAATTTATCCTGAAAGGGAATTGAGTATTGACGAATCAATGGTTGGATTTAGAGGGCGAGTGATTTTCCTACAGTATATTAAAAATAAAAAGCATAAATATGGAATAAAATTATGTTTTGGCCGACCCTAAAGGACTAGTACATAGAATCCATATGTACAAAGGGTCGTCCGATATTGAAGTTGGCGGTACAGGCCATGTAAATAAACTGGTGATGCTTCTCTTGAAATATTACCTTAATAGCGGCCATTCCATATATATGGACAATTTTTACAAGTGTCCAGTTGGCAGAAACGCTATTAACAAAAAAAATCTACTGTTCCGGAACATTGCTTGCCAATAGAAAAAAAAAAACAAAAACTGTCGTCATCAAAAAACTGTTGAAAGGAGGAAATATTTTTAGATATAATGGTAATGGTGTTTGTGTCAATAAATGGAAAGACAAGAGAGATGTGCTCACTATTTCCACTGAGCATTCACCTCACTTGATGCCAGTGGAAAATAGGCGTGGTCGTGTGGTCAACAAACCGAACATTGTTATCACATTAAGTGCCAGAGTAATAATGACAAAAATCACAAAAAAAAAAATTGTGCCAATGGGGAGGAATACTAACTTTTTATCACGCAAGAGGGCGTATGATCGACTGTACCGTGTTTTGACATATCAACTGTCAAATCGTATGGATAAATGTTTTTATTAAAGTTTGTCGTTATTATTCTTAATAATTTGAGCAGAAATGCCTCAATGTAGTGCATTAAATTGTAAAAACAGGGGAGTCCATTTATTTCCGAAGGACAGTAAGCGCAGGAGGAAGTGGGAAGTGGCTTTACGCATCAAAAACTTTAATGCGAGTAGTACTGCACGACTATGTGCAGCGCATTTTACAGAAGAAGATTATTTTGGGAGAAGAAAATATACAGGTGAGCTATTAGTGTTTTTAGGTACGTTTGCCTAACTTCTTACATAAGAAGTAATCATGATTTCTCTATAATTTCAGGTTATGAACCACTTGCCAAATTTCTTAAAAAGACTGCAGTACCATCTGTTTTCTGCTTTACTAAACTTAAACCAGAAAATCCAGCCGCAATAGAGCGACAGCATCGTCTTGAAAGACGTTGTCAGAAGAAGCTCTTTCAAGAAACATGTGAATTTGATCCACAACCGTCAACTAGTTCTACTGTAATTAAAAGAAGACCTTACACAAGAAATAGGTTGTGAAGAAATTGTAATAGAAAATGCCAGTATTGCAGCATCTCCAAATAGTGCACTTAATATTTTTCTAAAAGTACTCAAGTTGATCATGAACACATGTATTGGTCTATCAATAGATATAAAGATAATGATGCAGCCATAAAGTTTTATACAGGGTTTGAGTCATACAAGAAATTCTTTTTAGTGTATTCAACTCTTAGTCTAATGGTACACAAATGTAGATATTACGGCAACAATGTGATTAATCTGAGCGCTGAAGATCAGTTCTTTTTGACACTGATGAAATTGAGGCAGAATAAATGTAATGATGAACTTAGCATGTTTTTTAATATTAGCCAAAGTACAGTTTCAAATATTTTCATTACTTGGGTCAACTTTATTTATCAGTTGTGGATAAAAATAGATATTTGGCCTAGGAAGGAATTAGTACAATATTATATGCCTAAACCTTTCCAGAATTTTGATGAAAATCTCAGAATAATATTAGATGGAACAGAAATAAAAGTCCAAAAACCAAAAAACCCTAAATCTCAACAAGCGTCATGGAGTAGTTATAAACATGCTAACACTTTAAAAATATTAGTAGGTGCAACACCCGGTGGGCTGCTATCATATTGTTCACAAGCTTATGCCGGATCAATAAGTGACCGGCAGGCTGTGGAACGAAGTGATCTGCTAAGTGCCAAAGTGGTGATAGCATACTGGCAGACAGAGGTTTCACAATACAGGACATGTTTGCTGATAGAAATGTGTCTGTAAAGATACCAGCATTTTTAAAAGGTAAATCTCAGTTGCCAGGTCTGACAGTAATAAAAGATAGAGAGCTTGCAAATAAGAGAGTTCATATTGAAAGGATAATAGGTCTGACAAAAACATACAAAATATTAAAGAATGATCTAGACCATAGCTACATTCCAATAGCAAGTAAAATCTTTTTCATATGTTTTATGTGTTGTAATTTTCGAGAAGGAATTATGAAGAATGTTAAATAAAAGATTTAAATACTTATGTCTGTTTTTTATTGATTGTAAATAATCCTTGTATATGTATTTATTTAGAACTGCAGGTTCTAAATAGTGTACATTAAAATTTATTAAATTAGTTAACATTACATTTATATAAGATTCATCTCTACTAATGAATATTACTTTCATGTCTTCAAATGTGTACACAATAAAATTACAAAATTGCCTTCCTGTACAAAATAGTTGCCCTTGAACTTGAGCATAATATGGATGTGTCTTTTTCAACAGAACTCTCCATTGTGCTTTTCTAAATATGGCACACTTATATCTGTTATTAAACAATTCCTAGCAGCATAAGGGCACTTGACCTCAATAACAGTATCTTGACCCAATAAACCATCCGAGAAGCTGCAAGAAAGGGATATTCACAAGAGATGAATAATCCACATTTTTCTACCTTTAATCCAAACTCTCCCTCATATTTGGAAATTGCAATTGGTTCATTGATTTTTCCATGGACTACTGCTCTAGTATGTACTGCTTTGGGTGCTAAAATTCTTTGTAATAAACTGTTATTAAAACTTTTACTGTGACACACTACATAAAACATGCTAGCAGTGATCCTGCATGATCTCATTTCATGCCACTCTGGACAGTCACTTTGAGCTGTTGTATTTTTTTCTACATCCTGTGTTTGTACAGAGGTTACATTTTTTTGTAATAATTTTTCTAATAAAATATCCTGTGGAGTTTTTTCTAAATAAGGGTAGTAATCCCATTCAATCCCATGTGGATTTGCAGGTTCCACTGTCTGCAACAGAGGCATTGAGCTTTCACCATATCCTATGACCAAATTGCGCACATAATCACCATAATTTTCAATTATATCATTTTCATATAATGGGTCGTAATTACAAGACTTTAACCTCTTGTTTGGCAAATTTTGTGCTGCTATGGGAGAGTTATAAAACACCTTGCTTGGTCTATTAAAAGTCATCAGCTTCTGAGTACATGACTGATGCAATTTGATTGATTTTTTATGAACCATTTCATGTATACCACACAACAATACAGACACATGTTTGCAACTTGCTTGAGTTCCACTTCCTGCAGCACAATCACAATGGCATTCTTCAATGAAACCATCTTGAGTTAACTTTATGTCAGTTACATATGAAACTTTCTTCATACTGGCTTTGCACTGTCCTTGCAGGCAGTCACAAGATGGCGAGATTCGTATAGAACCTGCCCTTTAGGGTGGGTACCGTATCTGTAAGGCAATAATAAAATTAATTATTGAGTATTGAATTAAAATATTCTTGAACTTATACTTTTACTTTACTAATCTCTGTATCTAAGAGTTTTTTACTTATAATTAATACTAATAATTTATTAAATGTTTATACTTATTCAAATAATCCTGTATAGCCTCTCTGCTGAGGAGAGGCAGAGGAGAATCAGCATTTACATCTTTGAATGAAGTAGAGGGTGGACACTGGTATGCAATGTCCTCTTGGATGTCACAGTCAGCACCAAAGTTCTGGTTCCGATCGTAAGATTCCAATCTACAAAAAGGAACAGAAAAGTTACCTAGGTACTTCAAGAAAACAAAAAAAAAAGCTCTGAATCCAATCATAACCTTAAATATTTTATGTGTTTACCTTTCAATCAATTGGGCCTTTTTGCCAGCAGTTGACGCGTTTCTTTTTCGAAGCTCAACTTTAAGTTGAGGAATCGTCATAAACGAGTACATTTTAATAGCAATAACACTTGTAAATCGCAAAAAACAGCAACCACACTCCTGTCACGGAAAGTAAACAAGGTACAGTCGATCAAAGCGCCATCTACGATTACCTTTGAGTGTGGCTCCTCATTGATGTTATGGGTCTAGATATACATAGTATTAAATTTTGGGGTCAATCGGAGGCAGGGTTCCGTAGAAAATTAAAAAAAATCCACGAGGTCACCGGTACCCTACATGGCGCACAGAAGTAATTATGTTGATTTCTGTTACCAAGGCGCCGCACAGTATAATATTTTGATAAACTAGATGGACAAAAGTCAATTTAGGACATGTCTTAAATTATCCTTTTAGCGGAATAAATTCAAAGCTAATAAGTTATACTACAATCTGGTACATTTCTTGGGAATCCACACGAAACAATAGCAGGTAAAAAAAGGTCGGGTAGGCCGGCTACCTGAGCCACACCGACCGACCGCTCGTTGCTACGTTTCATTCGTCTGAGTTCGCTCGATGAATACGCTGTGTTTCTGTGTGCTAGTGGTGATTTTGTGTTGTTATCGTTTTTGTGGGACTTTCAAGGTAAATTTCCATATATTTTATTGTTAGTATGTATATTAGTTTAATCATAAATATTAAATTAACAAAGTAAGGTTAATATTTGATCATAAACAGTACTTCCTTAGTTTCATCTAGGGTTTTAGTTAGTTTCCCTGCATTTCTCCGTGCAAAGAGTATATTTTTCTGAAAGCTATATTTATATACTACAAGAAAATTATTCATTTGCTTGCGAAAGTTTGCGACACTCATACAACAATTTCTTATTTTCAGAATGACTTCGCATATTTCTCGTTGTTCGTTTTTTGACGTTTGGTTTGCTAACGCCAAAGAATCAAGACAAGCTGCTTTTTTGCATTATACTTTACAAGAACTTGGTGTCCAGTCCATTACGGATGATATTCTGAAGAGTATAAAAGCAACAACAACAGCGCGAACAAAGATAAAAAATGGAAGGGAAATTCCAAAAGGTACCATTTACTTTCTTTTATGCCGCATATTATGTATTAATTATTGCTGCGAATTGTATTTTGTGGATTTGACAAAATAACATGTTATTACAAAATAGCTATTTGGAGAGAGGTTACATTTTTGCTTACCTTTTGTCTTAAGTTGGTGAATAGCTAATTCTATATATTTTTTTAATTCCTAAACTAGGTATAGATTAAGGAAAGAAGGAAAATTAGACAAGGAGCCAACATTTGTTGCAGTAGTTATAGAAGCAATAGAAGGGCCTCTTGACTCTTCAATCGGTCCTACGGAACAGGCAGATGATCCGATACATCAATATTCTTCAAAAGCGGCAATAAGAAAAGTAAGATATAGTGAAAATAAAAAGAAAAAGGTATTAATAAGTATAATTAACAAATATAAAAAGCAAATTGACAGTCAAAGAAAAACCATAGAAAGATTAAATAAGAAACTCAAAGAACAGCCGCAGCAAATTAAGAATAAGACGGAAGATCAAACTAGGAAAATCAAACTATCATCACTTTACATGCAAACAGGACAAAAATGGTAAATTTTTTTTTAAAAAAAATGGTAAAATGGTATGTAGAAAAAGTTTATCAATTTTACACAGACGATGCAAATATGTGCCGGGAAGAAAGAATTTGTTACAAAAAATAAAATTAAGATGCAGAAACGTTATTTTTTGATCAGTTATTCGATGTAAGTATTTAATTCAAGATCAAGGTGGTTTTAAAAAACCAATATCAAGTAAAAACTCACAGCAAATATTTGATTTTTTGGATGACGCCTCCTGCGGCGACTAGGGGCGCGAGGGCGCGCATTTTGCCTCTCCCTCGCGCGCTCCGCCTCCTCCTTCGCGAGCATTACTGCTTAGTCAGGACCGTCTGGAATAATTTTTTGGTAAAATTAGACAACATGGTGGACACAACAACAATCCATATACTCAGCAGTTTGTTGGAATATACACGCTGAAATTTTAGTGGTTGTTTTCCCGCGGCAGAACGATTTGCCCTAAGTAGTACTATTGAATCAAAGAGTTAAACTAAAAAAAAAAAAATGTTTTTGTTTAGAAATAATTAAAAAAATATGCATCAACTCGAAAGCGTGAGATACAATAGTTCACTAGACAATTGTACTAGGTACTCGAACCTCGTGCAGTACGGCTGCGCGCTGCTATGTTAGTACTATTATTCGTTCAGGTTCAAAATGTCCAATTCTCAAAATGTCCAAAGGTTTCAAAACGTCCAATTCCCAAAATGTCCAATTCCCAAAATGTCCAATTCTTAAAATGTCCAATTCTTAAAACGTCCAATTCCCAAAATGTCCAATATTTGAGAATGTGGTAAATTTTGTTCAATAACTCATCAAAGCGCTTTTTTAATACTTACGTCAAACAATAAATACAAAATACTGAAAGAATCAAAATATGTTTTATTTAGAAGTAGCAAATTAAATTAAAAATAAATATTTTATTATTATATACATAAATTATATTAAATATTATACACAGTAACGCATGTGTCGCGAATTTAAAAAATAATTCAATTAAAATAATTATGGGCTTAAAAAAATGAATTAAAAAGTGTACACACGGCTACACATCAAGTTATACATGTCCAGTATAAGCTGATCTCGCATTGTATAGAATTTCCATATAATGTCAGCTTAGACTGGAAATGTATAGCTTGATGCGTAGCCGTGTGTACAAACAAATAATTTATCCCCGACATCATTGTTATTGTAATTTTTCCATAGCAACCAAAACCACATCGCGATCTAACGCTAACAACGCCATCTATCGAGCTATTGTGTTCCCAAGTTTTCTGGTATTTAAATTACTTTGTTACTGTGTTTTAAAAACTTGTATTCAAATAGGTACTTGCTATATTAAAATATGGATATCGATTTTATTAGTTATTAATGCAAAAGGAAAAATGAAAATAATGTGCATAAACTGAACGCATCCTGAGATAAAACTTTAAGTTGCTTTAAAGTGGGTATTTTTGAAAAAATCATAACGCCGTACGTCATTACTTTATTAAATGTAAGGAAACGCGTTGATGTAGTACCTAAACTGAATTTGGTCGCGATTTGCAAAAAGCAATAACATTGAACTTGCCTGGGAATTGAACGCGATATCTGCGTGTCACTGATTAAATACGCACTAAATAGGATACACGTATTATCACACTCACTTTTACATCCTGTCCGTGTTTCTAAACTTTTAAATACACTATTATATCTATCAATAAAAGCGAAAACTGGGATGGATTTTGAAAATTTTCAAACTTCAAACGGCCTTCATCCTTTTTTACTTCATCTAAGTTTATCTTGTCATTGAAATGCTAGTAATTGACATAATATTATATATCGACTATTTAAACAAGGAGTATTTAATACTTTTCGGCTAGGATCTTCAAGATGCTGTTGGAACTAGCCCGCGGGCGGATCTCTTCAAAACAATATTCTTGACAAAAATAATTAAGATTTTCTAAACCTCGTGGCAGAGCTTCTATTTAAGGCCAGATGTACAGATATATCAAATATATAGTATGTTGTAATGAAGGCACCCCAAGCAGACCATTAATTTTGGATATTTTTCAAAATCATTAAAAAACGTTGTTGCTGATAATGTCACATTGTGAGAATAATGACGTTAATGTAAAAAATAATGACGCAATGTTGCCGACAATGATCTGAATACGTATTATTAATATGGAGATGAATTTACATGTGACTACTATACTATTTTAGGTATTAATTTGTTATGATATGAACAAGGAAAATAAAATACAGTATTATACATACAAATTTAATATACAAACAAATTTAAATCCTCTTAATAATATTGATTCTTTGGTGTCCTGATTGGATATTCTGACGATAAAATATTTTAATGAAATAAAAAACGCTTGACTTACGCTATACATAAACATTAAAAAAAAACAGACTTAGAGAGACCATAAATTATACTTAAATACGTTGATTGTATCTAAAAATGCTATTTAATCTCCTAAAAGACTTCAACGGTCTCTAAACTAATCAGACTTTTATCCTCTGATAAACCCTTATTAGAATCTTAACAATAATATTTTTTTTACAAAACATTTAAATTAACATTTGGCAAAAACAGCTTCTAAAGCAAAAGGTAACTAAAATAATTTTATATAATAAGCTCCTTATTTAACAACGATAACCACAAAACAATTGAATCTTAAAAACGATATTCTAATAACAGTTTTATAAGAAGGCAATGATTAACAAAAGAATTAAACCAATTTTGCTCAGAAATGTCCCTCTCCTACAATGCCCTGACAATTCAATCATCAAAACTTACACTATTATTGATTATGATAACAATTACAAGACTTAATTTTCCTTCATTGTTGTTTAATTTTTTTCGGGTTATTATTTGATTTTGTTATTTTATATGTTTTTTTTGTGGACGTCTTATCTGTCGGTGGAGATTTCTGCGTGTTAAGCACATTCAGTGAAATATCCGACAATATAACCACGTTTTTGTTCATAACCCTTGAGGTCGAAGGTTCTGATTGAAATAGAGTTTCAGCTTTTTCTACATTTTTTGGCGCAGCATTGAAATTGGCATGGTGCCCAAGATGATGTCCGTGAACACAGATTTGTGAAGCGGAGCATTCAAAGCAACTCATTGTTCTCATGGTTAACTTTTTTGTTGATTTCTCCCACAACACCTGGTGCACGGAAAATGTGCCCTTAAAGGGTTTGATGTTATTGGGAATCAAGTTACTTTTTTGTATTATATCTTGTTCTTCAATTTTTTTAACAATAATATTGAGCTGTTCGTTTTCGACGCGTCCCTTAATCAGATTATAGAATTGATCGAATGTACCCATATCTTCACCGTAGAGAACCATTTGATCCGCTGTTCTTTTTAATGTAGCTCCAACACCATCTGGGGGACCCTTGCCGTGGCCGGCCTCAGAGTAGTTCCACGTGATTTTATTTAACTCCGAGAAATCGTTATAAATTTGGGTGATTATGTAGAACATGGTCTTATTTCTATATTGCGATGATGGTGAGTCCGACAAAAAATGGATTGTGTCAATTAAGGGGTTCAATCTCATTACTTCTTCTATTAAAGGCACCAGATGAGCCCATATCGATGGAGCGTTGTGCGTTAAACAATCACTTATTGTACATATTGATGTAGGGGTTACAGTTCCAGTATCAAAATTATGGGCATATGCAACAGCAGTGTGTAACGAAACCTGTTGTCTGCTGCCACCGAAGTGAAAAGACTGTACTTCTTCGGCATATTTCAAAGCGTAATTTTCGGAGAAGTCTACATGAATCAGACATTCTTGAATGTTCAGGTTTTCTTTTAGATTTTTGATAGTTTTGTATTGGCCAACAATTTTGTAAATGTGCTGAAGAAATATTATTAAATCATGCTCCAGCTTTGCAACAGCTTCCGTAAAACGGCTTGTTTCAGTCTTTTTCTCCGAAATTACTTGCTTTTTCGTTGTGCCGTTTTTAAGAATTATATTTTTAGTTACCTTGACCCATTGAAAATAAGTTACGTTTTTATTTTTAAAAGCATTATTGTAATCTAGATGATTACTTCTGCAGGCGTCACACTTTCTTTGCAAGCAATTGGTGTTCCTAGAATCACAGCATAATTTAGAAAGCACCTGGTTGCTGTTTTTCTCATTTATTATTAAAGCTTTATTCAAACTGGTTATAAGTAATTCCATATTAACATGGACAGCACACTGACATGTTTCTCTATTATTATTTTTTGGAAAAAGCACCCAAAACGGTCGCAGTTTACAAAAAAATTAGTAACTTACTCTTAATTTTGTTTCTGAACAGAATTTTTTATAAAGATCTTTTAGAGGTAGGCATAAATATCTTTTTTGTTGGCGAACTTTATTCCGTGTGATAAATTCCTTTTTACCAGCGGTAATAACACTGTTTGCGTCATCTGTGTAAAACTTTATTATGCGTTCCATCATAGGAGTTTCCTTTTCTTCTGATTTATTGCTATTGTCACTCTCTGATTGCGACTCTTCATTCAAATCTTGACGGCTGGTCTCTGCCTGCATCTTTTTCAATTTTATCTTAAGTCTCTGGATATATTTACGTTGTGATTTGAGTTTTTTTTGGTATGCTGCTATGATTCGCAGTATTTTTTTTCGTTTTTTCAGCTCTGCGTAACGAACCTTTCTGACTTCTGCTCGAATGTGTGGGCAACGGTGCAAAGGATCATCAACTTTGTTAATGTTGGCTTCAGTATCTAGGATACTTGAGCCGTTGTCATCAGCAACAGCTTGGATATTAATCGTTTGAAATAATAGCTCCTTCCCTATGGTAGATTTTTCTGTTTTCTTTTGACGATATCTATAGAAAATTTAAACATATATTTAAATGCAACATCTACATAATTATGAAAACGCTTACTTTAATACAGGATCAAATTATAAACGTAAAGAAAATAAATAAAAACGTCAAAATAATTTTTACCTTTTAGAATTTTCTCTCCACTTTTTTCTTTGTTCTCTTTGTTCGCGAGACGATTTTTCTTTCTTTGTTTCTTTTTGTTTTAGGTATCGTTCTCTTCGCTTTCTTCTTTCTATTTCTAGTAATTCTGGGTCGTTTTTTATATCAATATACCGCCGTCTTTTGCACATTTTTTGAGCCAGCCTTCTTCTAGACAGAGCTTCTTCTTCTTTTTTTTTTTATTTAGGGGGCATTTTCGGTTGTAGGGCTTAATTTATTTTAACATAAGAATCTGTAAAGACAATAAAACTCATTAAACTAGTTTTGAGGTATATGTAAAAACGTTACGCAATTGTTGAAATTTTTGGAAATTTCTATTGATCAGCAATGTAGATACAGTCAATCGTGTGTATATCGATTTGAGCTCTTCGACTGTCTAGTCGAAGAGCTCAAATCGATATACACACGATTCTATTGTCAAGATTAGAACGGGTGTAGATAAGTTTGACCTCTACGACTGCTCGTCTACTTCTACTGCTGACTGTACCTACCTAATTATGTCATAATCATCATCATCTCAGCCGAAAGACGTCCACTGCCTAAACAAAGATCGCCATGAGGACATGGGAACATTTTGGAAAAGGAACATAGTGAAGGGATAACAGTTCTACTTGCAAACTACACTACTAAAACTACGATTAAACTAACTACTATTCGTACTTCTTTTCATATTTAAAACTTACTGAGTCAGCAGTACCTACTTATAAATTTCTGTCATTCCATTTATCAACTATTATCGTCCCACTATCCTTTACGTACTGGTACATATTTTGTATCTGCACCGGACTGTTACCCTCTAGTTCAATTTGAACACTTTCGTATCTAAACTCATTGTTTATATTGTAGCTACTATATAATTTCAAATTTTGCTGGTCTTCACAGAGTGCCTTACACACACCACCTTGATATGTTGCAATTATACATGCGAAATCTTCTAAAATATTAGTGAACCGATTAACGTTCACACTATATCTATTGGTGTCTATTACTAAGACATAATATGTCAGCTTCATTTTTCGGCTAAAATGACAATAAATTTCAAATAAACGTTATGCAAACAAAAACCTCGAAACAAACAATAGCCATGCAGACAGATAAAATAAATAAAATAACGCTTCAATATAAATTTGTTAAAAAATAAAAGAAAAAGTGTATTTTTCCGAAATTGCCAAAAAATATGTTATTGTACCAAGCTTTATGCCGAAATTAACGGAAACCAACAAAAACATGATATTTAACTATTAGGTCGAATACTAAAATCATTATCGGTAACAACCGTCATTGCTGACTCAAGACAATATCATTGTTAGCAACACGTGTCATTGTCGTCTCATGCGACGTTGCTGCAAATGATGTTGCCAATAATGACGAGTTCTAGAAAGTTCACCATTTTACAAAATAATTAGGTATATTCGTCGGAGAGAGTGCCACATGCAGTAAGAGTTTCACGCATACTTCAACTTTGTTACATAAAAACACTTCATTATGAAGAAATAATTGAGATACAGTCACAAATAAGAATGACGATTGTGATGACAAATTTTGGAGAATCAAAATGAAATACTTACTGCTCAAATCGCGCGACGTCCTTACACTCCAAAGCGTGTCGGCCGACTGAGGCGCGGGGTGAAGCGTCGCTTAAATGTCATTTGACTCTTCGTTCACGTTTCGTTATACGTAAAAAAATTACATTCAACATTGTTGCCGATAATGACGCTTAGTTTTTGAACATTGTTTGGCTATATTTTAGAGTAACTTCTAATAAAGTTTTCTAACATTATTGTAATGAAAAACGTTCTTTATTTATCTAAGTTTAATATTTATTCACACACTGTATCACATTCAATACACTGAATTGTTTATGTCACGAAATGTTGGAAACTATACCCAGGCGACACGCCAAATATTGTCGATTTTTAAAGTAATATTTGAATATCTTTTTTTTGTGTGATTTAAAGCTTAAAATGGCTGCGATAGCATCTTTATCATTTATTTAAGTAATGGAATAAAAATGTTTGACTTTGAATTTCTTTAGTATTGATGAGTATTATAGCGAGACATAAATTTTGGCTCTCTGAAATATTCACCCCCGCGTTCTACTTAATAAAGACGCTGCCTTTTTTTCCTTATTAAATAATGTCATAGGTTATTACAATATTACATTATTTTTCTTATATATTTTTCGCAACATGATCGAGTCACATAACACAGCATATAACCGGACCATTTAGGCTTGCGCTTGAGCTTCCGTTTTACCGACGGAGAAGACCAGTTTGGGGCTCACTGGCAATAATAGTTAGGTATTAATTCTTGCGAAAAGTGCAAAATATGATTGTATATTTATTATAACTTTGTTCGTTTTCACGGTTTAAATTATGGACATATTTCAATGGTATTACAATAAAAATTGTTTTTGATTTGAAAGTTACTCAATATAAAATATACTGATGGAAAAATCGTAACATCGATAGCACCAAAACTTAAAAGTTATACGACCGCATTTCTCTAATCATAGACAATTTCGAGCGGCCATTGTTGTTTACATCTTTTGCAAATTTTGAAAAGCCAGACCTTACGTGTTATTGCCTTAAATAGTAGTGAACTGTAGTCACAGTGTTGGTGTTTTTCAAATTCGTATATTTTCGAAATCTACAATGACTGAAGAATTTGAATTCATTTGTAACCAGAAAGATAAGCTTACTTTGATTCGTAATGGGTTCCAGTTTAACAAAAACGTGACTAATAAAAATGGAAGCACTTTATGGCGTTGTACTAATAGACGGATGTGTACTGCATCAGTCACAATAGATAAGTCAAGGAAAAACGTATTGAGAGAATCGACGCACACTTGCGAACAAAATCTTGTCCAATTGCATATTAATAAAGTAATATCATCTTTGAAGAGGACAGTATGTACAGATTTAGGCCCGATTCAGAAAATTTGTGAAAAACCTTTGAACAAATTAAGGGAAGAATACCGCAATGATAAAGATTTGATACCGTCATTTCATACCATTAAAAATACTTTATATAGATCCCGCAAAAAGTATTTGAATACAAATTTATTAATACACTGTGATACCAGATCAGTTAAGGTACCAGAAAACTTGGGAAAATCATTTCTGATTTGTGAAGATGGAGACACAGATAAAATTATAATATTTGCAACAAATACGGCGAAGAAATTCTTAAAATCACCAGGCTCATACTACGCAGATGGAACATTCAAAGCAGCACCAAAGCCATTCTATCAGTTTTTTGTTATACATTTAGATGTTAGTTCTGATGAAAAAACAACAAACATTATACCAGTGATCTACGCCCTTTTGCCAAATAAAATGGAACACACCTATGTGCGTTTATTCTCGCTCATAAAAATTAAGTTAGGTGTCCAAATCCGAAAGTTTAAATCAGATTACGAAGTCGCTATATTAAATGCCGTATCTAACGTTTATTCGCAAGCTGAAGTGACTGGGTGTTACCACCACTTCAATGATGCCATTTGGAAGTATTCGAAAAAAATTAAATTAAATGCAACAAGCACAGGACGAAATACTACCCGAATGAGTGCCATTATACCTTTAGTTCCGGCAAATGAAATTCCAGCTGCATGGCACTATATTTTAGAGACGAGCCCAAACTCGCGCGAAATGGATAAGTTTCGTAGGTACTTTGAGTCCACATGGTACCCAAAGAAGTCGCCAGCTTTATTGAGCTGTGCTGGACAACGTCATAGGACCACTAATGCATTAGAAGGATGGCACAGACGATTTAATAGCCGTATACAGAAGAATCCTAATTTATACTTCTTTTTATACATATTGAAAAACGAAAGCAAACATTGGGACTGTCGTTTAAAGGATTCGATGCTTAAGAAAATGAGAAATAAAAGAAGATTCAGAGACATCCAGTTTGATCGGAAATACAAAAGGTATTTAATAAAATTACAAAACAAAGATCTCACATTACAACAATTTTTGAAAAAAAATATTTTTTTGAGGCTTAGCTTGTATAAAAAGTAAAACGTAATTTATTAGTATAGTTCATTATTATATCACATCTATACTTATAATAAATCTGTAGAGAGGTCAATTCTGTACATGATATATATTTTCAAAATAACTATCAGGGGGTAATTAGTGATCGATACTGATGCCAAAAATGCAATCAGTAAAATTTTTGTCTGTCTGTCTGTCTGTCTGTCTGTATGTTCCTTATAGAAACAAAAACTACTCGACGGATTTTAACGAAACTTGGTACAATTATTCTTCATACTCCTGGGGAGGTTATAGTATACTTTTCATCAAGCTACAATCAATAGGAGCAGAGCAGTGAAGGGAAATGTTGGGAAAACGGGAGAAGTTGGTCCATTTTTTAAGCTTCCGTCGCGTGTGGAGCCTTAATGGTTAAAGCTACATAGAAATCATTTATGACAGAAATGTTCTACATAAAATTATCTAAAAAATATCCCACAACAGCATATGTCTATCTTTTATGGTTGACTCACAATAACACGTGTAACTCCCGATAGCTTAGCAGTTCGGAGCTTTCTGATTATATTTGTTTACTCTTACGTTTATAATACTCTCACTCATCCCTAATTAAAAGAAGTTATTATTATTACCTATTCAATAAAAAAAGAATCATAGTAATCGGTATAGAAACACCAAACTTATACATGAAATACGCTAATAAGCCATCGCGCCGTCGCGCGTGAATACTGAATCATGCCATAAGGATTATTTTTGTGTAACGGTTGCCGCGCTCGACGCGGGTCGTGGCGGTAGGGTATAAAAAGGCGGGAGGTCCGAGCCGAGCGCGAGCTTCATTCAATATTTGGCTGTTGATGCGTTCAGAGCGTTCGACCTTATTGACAGACAATAATTGATATTAACAAACCGTGCTTATCAGCGCGACTTTTAGTCTTTAAATAGTTTATTTGAATTTCTTTTGTTGTTATTTTATAAAATAGGTATTAGTTGTTTTGGTAGTGTTTAAATATTCGTTCAAATTACAAATTATTAATAGTTTGCATTTTATTTCTTTTTAAGTGAAGTAGTAGTAGAAGTAGAAGTAGCACGCATAGATTTTTAGATACCGATAGGTAAGTTTTGGCTAATTTATGTTCAACAAGGAGTTACACGCTGACGGAGTCGCGGGCACAGCTATTTAATAACAATATTCTGCGGTTCCTTATTGCGATATTTTTCAACAGTATTGTGGATTGACATTTTTCCTACTAAAATACGAAAGTTAATCTGTCTGTTACATCAAAACCACTGAACCGTGAGGAAGGACATATGGTACTTTTTTTACGAAAAACGACGGAATCGCGGACGAAGTCGCGGGCAAAAGCTAGTAAATCATAAAAATAATTATGTTGACTATTAACACATTAATAAAAAAAATGTTTGTTAATTATAAATAAAAATTATATTGATTTTTACTTGCATAGGTAAGCAAGGTAAGATATAAAGTATTTTTCGTTTTACCTAGGTTATTATATATAAAACTATGTTTAATGTTTGTTTCAATTTATAATTATAGTTATTATGATGTTGATTATATTGTACTGGTCTTAATTTGTTACTTCTAAATAAAACATATTTTGATTCTTTCAGTATTTTGTATTTATTGTTTGACGTAAGTATTAAAAAAGCGCTTTGATGAGTTATTGAACAAAATTTACCACATTCTCAAATATTGGATTACTGAAAAAGAGCTTCTTTGGTAGGGCACCCATTATCTATAATAAAATACCTGATGCTGTTAAATGTTTACCTTTAACCAAATTTAAAAAGTCCGTTCAGGGGTTTTTACTGGAAAAGTGCTATTACAGCGTAGATGACTTTTTAAATGATAATCTTCTGCAATAGAATTTGGAATGTGTACCTTTGTTATTATTTTTTTCTAATCTGTATTTTACTTATATTGAATTTAAATTGTTGACATTTTAATTTAATCCTATGTTTTTTTTTTGTTTTTCTTTGTATGTCATTGTTTTAATTTATTATTGACGATTTTATAATTATCATTTTGTAATAGTTGTCTTAGTGCGACTAATTTTGTACGCCATGATTGGCAAAACATGTAGCTACCTCCTATTATTTTTAAGACCTGTATAATTCTACACTCATGTTTTACAAAATAAATATCTTGTATCTTGTATCTTGTATCTGGACATTTTGGGAGTTGGACATTTTGGGAATTGGACGTTTTGAGAATTGGACATTTTAAGAATTGGACATTTTGGGAATTGGACGTTTTGTGAATTGGACATTTTGAAAATTGGACGTTTTGAAACCTTTGGACATTTTGAGAATTGGACATTTTGAACCTGAACGCTATTATTATTTATTTATTCTATGCCGCTGCCGACAAAGCGAAGACCGATTCGTAAATGTTCAGACCAAAATAAGCTGTCGCGCGTAGTAATATACGACATAATCTAGTCCGCACACACGCGGCGAGCTCCTCCATCTGAACGAATTCCCGGCCCGCGCCGCCGCCGCCGGCGCACAGTGGTTCGAAATCGACGCTCCGTGGACATTGAAATCAAAATTTCTTTAGACGAGAAATAAAAATCGGAATGGCTTTATTTCAGTATTATTTATAATATTTGGTAATATGACAGCTATAGACAGCACCATCTCCGAAAAAAAAATTATTTAATATTTTTTTGTATGAAGAAAAACACAAAAGTCGTTTTTTCTCATAACTTAATAAAACTTAAAGCCTGCGGCTTACATGGGGTGTTGTCCTACATGAGGCGATTCCGAAATGCTATAACACGCACACCCATGCGCGCCGCTTCACTCACAGCAGAGTGTTGAATTTCGAGAAATTCAGTTAGAGATTTTTACGTTGATTTATGTGTGATCTTGAAAATATACAAAGTAATTGACTTTAGTTTGCTAATTTGATTAGTTATAATGAGAAATAATGGAATATACAATATAAAAATACTAAAAAAAACACTCAAATTGAGACTCATTTAGTCATTTACAATATAAATAGATTTTGCAATCTTTCTTATAATAATTTAATTCGGTGTTAGTAGTACTAACACCGAATTAAATTATTGATATAACTGTGTATGTTTGACTTCTTAATTAACATTAAAAAAAAAAAGTACAAAAACTTATAGCTAATACAGAAAAATACTAAGAATAAGCAATTGTATAATTGAGAAATATATTATTTCACCACTTCACTCAGAGCAGAGTAATGAACTTCAAGAAATTCAGTGGATTTCTCGAAGGAATTTAATACTATATTATTTGATATCTTTGGGATAGGTGCACATACCGATGGGCAACGATAATTACATAGTAATGATTGTTTGATGTAAGCTGTTCGTAATCTCAAGTTTAGCAGGAAATCAATGCTTAATGCATGCTAATTAACTTATGATGGTAATTTAGTCTCATCTCATGCATGTGCATGTCGCTCTAGTGCATGTTGCAAATATTGTTAACGAGTTAAGATACATTAGTTAAGGGCTATTTTTACGAAGTGTTTAACTAACTACTATTAATTAAGATACGATTATGAGGGTACTTTTATATAAATAGGGACAACATCGTCAAAATCATTAGTTTTTGTCAGCAACTGTTCGCGCTATAACATTAACTTCTTGCTTACGTACTTACTTATTATCATGGAAGGATTTTATACAAATTTGGACATATTCATATTTGTGAAAACAAAAAGTTGCTTTTCGCAGCCTAGTATTTTGTTAGAAGCACTTCTAACCAAAGCGACAAATTTGTCTGAAGAAGAACAAAAAAAATTAAAACAGTTTTGTCAAGTGTATGTATATGTGTGTTTTGCATAGAAATTGGAAATCGTGTAATCGAACAATGCATACATTTGTCAAGAAGTATGAGACATGGCTAGAAAAATAGATCAAATGGCCCAACTTCATTAAAGACAGATTTGTACAAAGTGAAGAAATTGGATTGGTATCAATCGACTCTGTTACTGATACTGTTGAACCTTCAACCTCAAGTGCTAGTGGTATAAATGATGGTGCATCCACATCCAAAGTAACTACATGTACTGTTAGCACTACAACACTAAAAAGGAGCCCAAGAAAACCTTTCTCAGAATTATGCCAAAAACAGAAGAAGAGAAGAATAGAAGAACTTTTAACGCACGACTCTCAGGAACTTGCATATGCTACTGCAGTGAGATGTGGTGAGGAGAATGAGGACGTGAAAGATTTAATAAAATATATTACCGAGCATCCTGAAAAAGCAGCAGAGATCAAGAATTTTTTGAAAGGCAAGACAACTACTAACAAGTATTCAGCAGAGAAAGCGTTGGGTATATTTATTTCTTTGAAATTGTCGAAGTGGCAGTATATAACTTTAAGGGAAACTGCGAAAGAAAGTGGTGTAGATTTGTACCCATCATATTATTCGGTTTTAAATGCCAAGAAGGCATGCTATCCTCCTGAGAGCGATATTGAAGTGACCGAACGAGGAGTTAAAGTAAAACTTCAAGCTATTTTGGACATCACTGTCACTCGACTTGCCAAAACATTAAACTTGGACCATTTGCAAGATAAAGAACTGATCTTAATCTGCAAATGGGGCTTCGATGGTGCGTCAAATCAAAGCAACTACAAGCAATGCATGAATGCAGATGAAGACGACTCTAGTGTTTTTATGAGCTCTTTTGTACCCTTGCAATTGATGTGTGGTGAGGATTTGGTCTGGGAAAACCCAAAACCTTCTTCTACAATGCTTTGCAGACCAATTTATTTCAAGTTTGTCAGCGAAAATAAGTTGGACATGAAGGAGGAAATGGGTTTGATCCATGCTGAAATTAAAGCATTGAAGCCATCTATCATTGAAAATAATATACAAGTTAAACATTCAATGTTAATGACCATGATAGATGGCAAAATAACGTCTCACCTGTCACAAACCTCTATACAAACATGTGACATCTGTAAGTACCAAGTGAAATGAATGATTTGGAGAAGATTCACATGTAAGTTGAATATTGGAAATGTATGTTAATTTTTTTTATTTTTTTCTTATTGAAAAACACTTTTAACCTTTTTATTCATATTTTAGGAAATCTGTATCATCTGATATTTACAAGTACGGTTTGTCGACTTTGCATGCATGGATCAGATCCATGGAATGCCTGCTGCATATCGCTTACCGATTAGATTTAAAAAAATGGCAAGCCAGAGATGAAGCTAGTAAAGCAGCTTTGAAAAGTCGCAAACAGACGATACAGCGAAAATTTCGAGAGGAAATGGGACTCCTGGTGGATATCGTAAAACAAGGTTAGTTGATTTATTTATTTTGTATAATATCAAAGGGTTTTTTAGTTAGTGTAATACTATAAAACTTATCTTATAATGTTCTCATATCAGTATTTTTTATATAAAGGTGCTGGGACCACGAATGATGGCAACACGGCTAGAAAATTTTTCCAGTGTCCTGAGAAGACTGCAAATATCTCTGGATTGAGTCAGGAGCTCATCCAAAAATTCGCAACTATTCTCCGTGTTGTATCATCAGGACAGTCTATTAATATTGATTTGTTTGCCAATTATCTCGACGAAACTGCGCAGCTGTATGTGGAACTGTATGGCTGGTATTTCATGCCAGTATCCACAAACTTCTGCTGCATGGAGCTGAAATAATAAAACATTTCAACATTTTGCCTATAGGAAAGCTATCAGAAGAGGCATCTGAGGCCCGAAACAAAGATTTTAGAAAACTCAGGGAACATCATACGCGGAAATTTTGTCGCAGAGCGACAAACCATGACATCTTTAATGGTTTCATCGTATCCTCAGACCCATATTTGTCAAGCATTCGACCTAAACTGACAAATAAGAGTAGAAATGATTTAACTGAAGTCTCTTCTTTTAATTGACCCGGATACCATGGATAAGGAAAACATTGAATTTGTTGAGGTGCCAAGTATGATGGATTCTGATTTTGAATTCTTTGATAGCGATATTAATGTTTGATGTTTTTGTGTAAATTTTATATATTTCTCAATTATACAATTGCTTATTCTTAGTATTTTTCTGTATTAGTTATAAGTTTTTGTACTTTTTTTTTTAAATGTTAATTAAGAAGTCAAACTATGTATCTACTAACACCGAATTAAATTATTATAAGAAAGATTGCAAAATCTATTTATATTGTAAGTCTCAATTTGAGTGTTTTTTTTAGTATTTTTATATTGTATATTCCATTATTTCTCATTATAACTAATCAAATTAGCAAACTAAAGTCAATTACTTTGTATATTTTCAAGATCACACATAAATCAACGTAAAAATCTCTAACTGAATTTCTCGAAATTCAACACTCTGCTGTGAGTGAAGCGGCGCGCATGGGTGTGCGTGTTATAGCATTTCGGAATCGCCTCATGTAGGACAACACCCCATGTAAGCCGCAGGCTTTAAGTTTTATTAAGTTATGAGAAAAAACGACTTTTGTGTTTTTCTTCGGAGATGGTGCTGTCTATAGCTGTCATATTACCAAATATTATAAATAATACTGAAATAAAGACATTCCGATTTTTATTTCTCGTCTAAAGAAATTTTGATTTCAATGTCCACGGAGCGTCGATTTCGAACCACTGTGCGGCGCACCTCTTCTCTAGTTGACCCGCGACCGTCGTACGTGCGATCGATCGCACGTCGATATCGTGATTTGTAATTTTCGTGCAAAAATGGATCGACATTAGAATTAAGGCAGGCCCACCGCGGACCTATGTGAACCTGGCACCCTACTTGAAAAAAACGTTTTTTTTTTTGCGCATTCTTGTAGAGTTTCGTATGTAGTTGATTGTAGTGATAAAATTTTTGTTTGTAGTTTGACCAAAAAAAAATTATGGGTCACCGAAAAATAGCCATCCCCCGGAATTAAAGAAATTCAATTCTAACGGTTGATTTGTATGGGAAATCGTTAGTAGTTGTTTGTAGTGAACGAATTTCCGTTAAATTGTTAGTCGTCACTCCTAGGTTTGGATTCAGAAGATTTTTCTCATTTTAAGTTCTTTAACTATCAACAACAAACGGTTACTTCTGCAGGACCCGTTCAGAACACTTTGGAGTAACATTTTTTTCGTTTGTAGTTCCTCATAAATCACTTTGAACTGCTTGGCTAGCTCTAGACGTATTTGGAGTCGTTTGTAGTGCAATTTTTTTCGATTGTAGTTCCTCGAAAATTCACTACAAACGTCTTACTAGCTTGAAAACCATTTATAATCGTTTGTAGTTAATAAAAAATCGCTTTGAACCGGTTGACTAGCTCTAGAAGTATTTGGAGTCGTTTGTAGTGCAGTTTTTTCGATTGTAGTTCCTCGAAAATTCACTACAAACGTCTTACTAGCTTGAAAACCATTTATAATCGTTTGTAGTACATAAAAAATCGCTTAAAACCGGTTGACTAGCTAGAACCCAAGGCACGCACCTCTGACTTTTCAGATTCATGTGTGTATTGTATTGTATATTGTACAATTATCACTTGCTTCAAAAACGGTGAAGGAAAACATCGTGAGGAAACCGGCATGCCTGCGAGATATTTCTCGACGGCATGTGAAGCCAAGTCAGAGGCCCATGGGCGGCATTAAAACTCTGACACCAGATAAGACACTTGCCACATGAAAAGAAGAAGATTATACTGTTCCTCATCAAAGAGATATATTTCGTAGAGCATCTTTGTTAGGCCGCGTACTATTTAAAAAGCGATTGCCGCTCCAATACGCGATCGGTCGCGTGTATATGACACTTTTAGTTCGGAAAACCAGAAAGCGCCCTCTGTCGGCGCGACCACGCGTTCAGGTTCACCGAACACAAAAGTTCGACCGATCGTGTATTCGCGCGTCGTCGGTCGCTTATCAGACGCGGGGTTAGAGCAAGCTTCGTCGTGTACAAAAGCTATACGATCACTTCGGAGTTTATACCGGAGCAATCCAGAATAGTCCGCCACGGCGGGGCGCGGCGGCGCCTTTTCTATATCTATGACTTTTTAAATTCGTAATATCTATTGAATGGAATAGCCGATTTTAACAATTCAAAAAGTAATCTACAGGAATTGAAACAGTCTTGAAATCAATATGATTTATTTGGATAAGGATTTAAACAGAAGTATGAATAACATGGTCTAATTTTGTTCAGTGTCTCTATCAACTTTTAAAATGTAAAAAGTGGTTATTGTGACATAACGATAATAGTTGGACATATAGTATCCCGAAGTTTTTTGTAGTTATTGATATGTTCTTTAATATTGTAGAACATACTTTCGTACACCTTGGGTTACGTTACTAAAGTTTTAGTAAGGATCCCTAATCTTTTCTAGCAATAAATATAGCCAATGTTACTCAGGGTGAATGTAGCTTCCTAATGCTGAAAGAATTTTTGAAATCGGCGCAGTAGTTTTTGAGTTTATTCATTACAAACATACACACAAAAATACAAATCTTTCCTTTTTATAATATTAGTGTAGACTAATCATTTTAGTAAATATTTTTTTCTTAAAAGTTAGGATTTTTTTTAGATTAATAGATTATTTGTGAATTCTTTCTAGATAACTGAACAGAGGTTTTGATCATTTTACTTCGAGCGTCAAAATAGAAGCTTAAAATATCTTAAATCACCGATCAACCTAACTAACGATATTTTTTATCTAACTACAAAGATTCTTAGGAAACAACATAATCAAAAAAATTTTTTTTTGATCCACATGAGCGAATGTTTTTTTTGACCAATATATCTTCCATATTTTAAAATAATAATGGGTTACTGTAATAGAAGAACATCTTCTTATTAACTTGCAATTTAAAATTTTAACTAAATAAGTTCTATTATTTATCTAGAAATATTTTAAGACTACTCTAAAACGGCTATAAAACTCCACGCGCAAATCGTTTCAAATTAATCCGCCGTGAGGCCTTCCAGAGAGTGGACGTGTCGCCCAGCGCTCTGCCTGACCGCTGTTGTATGATCGCCAAATCTTAGTAATTAGTAAATAAAATATTTAAGCAAGTAAGTAAGACTTCTAGTTTCGAACTAAACTATCACTAAAATTCGACATACAGCACTCATCTCCAGCAAGCGAACAATAAACAAAAATGCCACGAGCGGCGGCGAATCCACCGCATATCATATATGAAGCCCTTAAAAATTTACGGTTTATCAATGATAAAGGCAATCTTTTGCCATGGAGCGATGATGTTTGACGAACTGCGGTCATTGCGATGAACGGAAAGATGACGTTGGATTACATCTATCTCTATATGTCTCAAAACAGGAACGATGTTTTCAACAGAATCCATGGGATTGAAACGTTAGAGTATAGGTATTAACAAAGACAGTAATATCGATGACACGGCTGACGATTCACGAGAATATCTGAATTGGTCTATGGGCGAAACAGAGTGCGTACTGCCTGCTTTACGCAAATCCATAGATCTTTCGGGAATTGAATGGGCTGCGCTCAAGTCGCGTATTGTAGAATATAAGGAACGTGAATATGAGATTCTCGTTATCGGCTGGACGGACGCGCTATACGATATTTTATGGACTCATTTGAAATTGCCTTGCCCTTCGTCGTACGCGAAAATCAATCGAAATCCAGGAGAGATTTATTTGACCGTTAAAGGCAGTTGCTCGGAATGTGGATCGAAAATCCACATTCATTGTCTGAGCGAACCGACCGACAACGGCACAACGTTGCACGTTTCCAGTTTCGATTCTCGTGGACACACACGCCCCCATGCCACTTCTACTGTTATTTATATTTCTATAGTTTGAAGTGTCTCGTTGTATTGCATAATTTGATTTACGGGAGAATCGTGTCTAATGGAGATTCAAGTACCTATTCACATTACCATTGAAAAAAATTGAATATCATATTCTTCGAAATGTATGTAACAAGTTCGCCGCACTCCAAACAGACACAAAATAATTGTTAAAATATCGAAAAGTTATTAAGCAGAACAAAATAATGATGCTGCAAAAGACTGTAACAAAAATTATAAAGGCTCATAAAGCTGATTCTGAATCCATGCGACGCGAACAATGAACTACTGTATAATGATATTCTTTTGGCACATTTGCACGCTTTTATTGAAATCAGCAGGTGTAAACCGTTTTTCTGTCATGTCGGTGCAGACACACCTCAGAAAGAAACCACAGAAAGAGAATTCTACACAAGTATACTTTGGTCTAGAATTTGTAGTCTGATGTGAAATATGGCATCACAAGCCCCCAGTTTGATTCACGACATTGACAGCAATACTGTTGAAAGCCATAACAGTATAATAACAAAGCTAGTCGGGGGAAAACGATTAAATAGCAAACGGAGGTTGTACCAAACAAGATGCCATGCTGCCGCGGTGTCATTCAACACGCACAAAATGATGACATCGTTGTATAAATCTATGGCAGGTCGCAGCCCTCGAGGAAGTCTAGTGAATTAGAAAATAGAGGAATTAATAAGAAAATAATGATGAAGAATATTAAAAAATAAAAACAGAAAATATTTTCTAAAGGGCAAGACTCAAATCATCACGGACGCATGCGAAAAACCAGATATGCCTCGTCAAATATTTGAAAAACAAAAGCAAACATTTCTTCAGAATGTGCAGATAACAAAAGAAGAAAAAGATGTTATCTAACGAGAAACCATCCTACAAAGCTCGTGTAGTGAATGACTCGAACTGGGGCGCAATATATTAACGGCGTCAAATTTTGGCAAAGTAATAAAGAGGCGCAACGATATAAGTTGCCAAAATCTGGTAAGAGACATTCTTTACAAAGAATTTATAGCGCACGTCACACTCATAAAACATGGTAAAGATAATAAAAATTTAGTTGATTGTTGGACTGTATTTTTTATAATAATAAGGATTTTTCTGTATTATTAAATAAACAAAAATTGTGTTCATTTACTGGTTTTATTTAGTTTTAGGGTATTTTTCAATTTATTGCTAAATATCTAAGAAATTATACAGGTTATGTCGTAAACCCAACTTAAAAAATATTTTTGAATATAATCTTATTACCAAAATATAGCTTTGCACCACCATACTCTTTAGAGGCACATACTGTAATAATTTTTTGAAGTTCGATGATCGCTTAAATGTTCATTCACTGGAGCACATACCCTACAACTTGGTTTATTTTATATTGCATGCGCAATTTTTGTATAGGTGGTAACTGTTCTATGTTAGGTAGTATACTCATTAAGAAATTATAGTCTTCAGACTTGCAAATAAAATAGCATCACAGCTCTTGCAAATTAGGGTTATTATTTCTAGAAAGTTCTACCTCCATAATTCGTAACTTTTTTTTTTCTATTTCTAAATATTCCGCTCTCATGTCGGAGTTTGACGTTTTCTAGCTGGTGCAGAATTATTGGTTGATTCGACGCAAGAATTTGAGTGGTTGATGTCGACGATGTTGGTGAAGGCATTGTCTGATCAATAATTTGAGTGTCATCTTGAAGACTTTGGTGTTTGCGTTGAAATAACAATATCATTTAAATTAATCATTAATCCTTAATCTAATTTAAATGCAAAACCGAATTTGTAGTTTGATCATCATAGCTTTCTTTACACACACATAAACATTGCTTTTTATTACATTTGAGCTAGTTGTGTTAAAAAAAATGTTAATTTAGACCTAATCCCAAAGTAATAAAGCTTTTTTAAATGCGATCGAATGTGTAGACCATATTTCACATTATTTTGTTGAGAAATGCCAAAATACTAGGAATTTTGTGGTTTGTTTTTTGCAAATGGAAGATTAATGTGAAAGATCGAGATGCATTAATTTACCGACTTACCCCTTTGACGTTTAATATACATATATATATATATACACAAACGCCGCCCGCTCCATAACAAGGGTTTAGTTATTCGCCCGCAGCGACATGTGTTCTCGAATTTCATTTGTTTACGCGCGCTATGTCATTCCATTACACTAATTGCAATTAGAAGATTATATCCAAGATAAGAATGTCTGGAAACATGCTGGTCCTGCTCCATAGGACAATTTAGAGTCTAGACAAAATCAAACTGGTTGCTAAGTTAATTATATAGTTTGTTATTTTATTTTATTTTTATAACACTGATTTTACATTCTTTGATTACTTGAACTCACACACTGACTTATTAGTATTACTTGTTAAAATGTTAGGAATATCGTATAATTTTGCAATGTTTGTTAGTATGTGCACATAATTAATTTATCTGTCATTGCTTCATTTTTCATTCTTTTTACCTATCGTGGTATAGTAATCTTATTCTAGATGCATCTTCACATATAATTAATGTATACAAAATATTGTAAAAACATTTTAAAAGAGTAACGGTGGAGTTTCTTGCCCATTCTTCTCCATACGAGAACTACCTTTTGGAAGGGGCGACTAAAATCAATTCCATTTTGTGTAAAATTGACGTTCAAAAGTGCCTCTTATGTGCCTTATTGAAATAAATTGTTTGACTTTGAACTCAGCGTCTGAAGGACTCTGGTACCCTTTGTCCTAACACGGCAATAGATAGAGGGGCGAAAGTGCGCACTACTCGCTTACAAGCAAAAATCCTCAATTATTTTGACGAACACCCAAAGAGCAGCACGAGAGAAGCAGCGCCATTGTTTGACTGCAGGCACATGTACGTGTGGCGAACGTTACGCGCTGATGGTGAACTCCCGTTTCACCTACAACGTTGTCAGGAGCTGACGCCGAACGACTACTTACCACGTCTGGAATTTAGTAGATGGTTGTTGGAGAACTGGCAAGGAAACATCATCTGGACGAACGAGAGCGCCTTCACGTCCAGTGGCCTCCCAGATCGGCTGATCTACCGCCGGCCGTTAGACTTTTATTTGTCGGGTCGAATAAAATCGCTCGTATACGTAAACGAAGCAACAAGTGTCGAAGACCTCAGACAAAAAATTGATCATGCATTTAGTGTTGTGCAAAGTGACACCGAAGTGCTAAATAAACTAAATGTAACTTAACAAAACGTGCAATAAAGTGCATCGAGCAAGGCGGTGGACATTTCGAAAGTCTATTAAAAAGGGGACGAAGAAATAGTTTAGTGTAAATAGTTCAGTTCTGTCAATATCTTTATCTTTACCGATTTTAATTACTGTAAATATTATGATTCAAATCTTTTAAACACGCAGACTTTGAATATGATATCGCGACAATTAGGTAGGTACGCATCAGAGATAATAAGTGAGGTGTGCGGCCGCCGAAAAGACCACCCTACCTACGTTTTCTGATAGATCGTAGAAGGGCGAAAAGTTGCTTGGTTTAAAAATGCTTCCGCTTTACTAAACCTAATATATTAGAATTAAGTAAACAAAATTATTCAAAGCCTACAGTCCAAAGGCTGTGAAAGTGTGATGGAAAGATGGAATCATAATTTTACTAGTAATGTTCGGTCATTGAACTAACGTACATACGGAAATATAATAGAGGGAGACATATTGAGGGCCACTGGGTGTTGGGCATGATTGAAGACGGCAGTGATGATTTACGGCTGGAAGTGTGTCCTAACAATGAAAGGTCCGCTGAAATATCACTACCACTCATACAGAAACATATTGCGGAAGGCACTGAAATCCATACAGATTATTTGAGAGCATGACTGTCTTCCTCAACATGGGTACATACACGAGAAAGTAAACCACCGTGACCCCATAAATAAATTTGTGGCGCCAGACGGGACACGCTCTCAGCGCATTGAAAGCCACTGACAAAATTTAAAAATATGATTTAGTAGGAGTATTCCTGGAGGAGAAAAATAAGAATAAATCCCTTTCGAGGAATTCTTAAAAGCTATAGAATATGTTTACAAAATTGAGTAAATATATGTTTTTTTTTTATGCGTTAGTATGTGTGTTACAATCTAATATTTAAAGTATTCTCTAATAACTATTGTCACTTAAGATTTTGGTTGCACTGGCTTTTTATGCAACTGGTTAGTACCAAACCTACAGGGTCCATAATGATCAAAATTATACAGTTACCACCTAAGTACACATTATGGCTAAAGCAATAAAGATATTGAGTATTGAGTATTGAAACACACTGGTACGCCAGTCGAAATGTCATGCCGTGTCACAACCCTCAGTTTCTCGAGCAATAAAACAAGTGACAGAGGTACTTAATATGCCACGTATTTTTAAGAAGTATGTCTAATTTCCAAGCTCCAGGGAAGATCAAATCGTGATGAAATCAAAAGAGGGTAAGTATTGCAATATTTCCATTTCTGTTTGTTTATAGATTTTAATATTAATTATTATAAATAATGTGTTATATTTTGCAATAATGTTTATAGAACGTTTGGCAAGTTCTTGGCTGCATTGATGGCACACAATATGTTGCTATGGTTCCCCCAATAATTCATGAAGAGCGCTACTATAACCGAAAGGGATATCATTCCTTGAATACTTTAATTGTAAGTTTTTTCTTCCTTACAACCTTTATAGAGAAGCAGTTTGAACTAGTTAATTATTAATATCTTAAACTTGTTTCAGATTTGCGATTCAGGTGCCCGAATAATGTCTGGTGATCCGAGTAAACCCTGGATCAACACATGATAGTGCTGCATGAAGTAATAATCCTCTCAAGTTAATCCTTAACAAAATGATTGCCACTACTGGTGAAGATTTTTATTTATTAGGTATAACTGGGTCATATTCAAAATAATTGTATTTTTACTACTGTATTAATGTCCAACCCAATTATTTTTATAATGAGTTACAACTGACTAGAATTTCCTAAGCAAACAGATTAGATGTTTATTTGAACTTTATAAAAAACAATGAAACATTTGATACAGCTAAACAATTTATAAAAAAATAATCAAATCAATGTCCACGTCGTAGACAGCAAACTAAAAAAATATATTTTACTATAACCAATCACACTAAAGAAGAAAAATAAATATTATTCAGAGAATATTGTTTAAACTTTATAACTACGTTAAAAACCGTACCAGCACTCGTGCGGTCTGGTTGTGTTTTTTGTCGCGCATCGGATAGCTATCCCCACTGCGCAAATTGTTGTTTACGCACTGTCACGCGCTATAGGTGTGCCCCGGACCCACAGAGTACTTTTACTATATCCCGGACCTCCCGGTTGCGCGGCCCTACCGTGTAGTTTACTTGATCGCGTCCTGATAACGAATACGCTTCACCGCGCTGTGATTCGCCCGTATTCAATAATGATGTACAGAGTTTGTTGAATGATTCGCCGGACATGGATGCTATAGATGATGATGGTAAAAATAAAGAGGAGCTGTTGAGAGCGGAAAAGCGAGAAAGAGAAGACAGTACTGAAGACGAAGAGGGTTGGACAGAAGTTAAGGGAAGTAAAAAAAAAGATTTGTCACGGTAGTAGAACCTCTGTAAAGGAAGAAAAATATGAGGTCTATGTTTCTTCCAAGGAGCGTCTTCCGAAACAGTTTACGATGGCACGTATTTTAAATAACCAAAATTTGCCAGGTTAAATATTTAAGTCTTTTTAAAATACGCTTCCAATTTGAATGTGAATCGGCTGCGCAGAATCTTATCATGTGCAAGAAACTTTTACAGAAAGGATGGAGGTTCCAGAAGGCTATGCAGCTGTCGGTCTGCTATGGCCTAATCAAGGATGTAAATCTGGATTTTACTGATGAGGAGATTCTCGAAAATATTTCATGTCCGGTCCCCGCCAAGCTATTATCATTCAAAAGGCTAGACCGTCGCAATAGGGATGAAGGTGGTTTGTGCCCCAGCGAAACCCTTCGACTTTGTTTTGACGGTGATTATCTACCAGCATCAGTTCGTGTATATGATATAAACAAAAAGGTTTTGCCTTACATACACCAGGTATCCCAATGTTTCCAATGTTGGAGGTTAGGTCATATCCGGAAAATGTGCCCCTCGAAAAAAGTGATTTGCCCGAAGTGTGGTGGGAATCATGAAAATTGCGACACTTTATTGTTTACCTGTGTGAACTGTAAAGGTAACCACATATCTCTTAGTAAGACTTGTCCAGTGTATACATAAGAAGGAGAGAAGGCTAAGGGAGATTATGGCTGAGTTTGGTTGCACCTACAGGAAAGCCCTAGAAAGTTATGTTCTCCCCGAAAATTCCGGTCCCCCCGAAATTACCGTTCTCCCTCAAGCTCCGGTAGCCCCAGAAAATCGTCTTTTCTACACCTCTTGCAGGCAACCCTTCACAAGTTAGCAAACCGAATTCGGGAGCCCCTTTTCATCACACTTTTGCGGAAATTATCCACACTAAGGCTACAGTACATAAGTGCAGATTCCTACGGTTAGTGATGATCCTGTAAAACCCAAACAGTACAGTCTCCAAAAAATAAAAATAACCCACAAAAAGAAGACTGGATGTTTTGGAATTCAGATCCAGATGATAAAGACTTTCATCAATCCCCTGATGATGGAGAGGGTAACGATGAACGTCCATCTTTCAACGAGTTGTGGTCCAGAATAAAGGAAGTTACCTTAAAAAGACTAGCTTAATTTTTAAGATAAGGAGTGTCTACCAATTGTGCCTAGAATGGTTAACCTTAGTGTCAGTGAGTTTTGTTTCAGAGTGGCCGTGGATAAAAACATTATTTAACTTTTTCATTCCTTGTGATGGCTAACAAACCAATTAAATTAAATATCTTACAGTGGAATGCCCAAAGTATCAGGCCTAAGTTAACATCGTTTCACGAAATTTTAGGCCAGGATAAAGTACATATTGCTGCCCTTAGTGAGACATGGCTCGAACCAGAGAGTAATTTTAAAGTTAGTGGATATGATGTTTATCGCACGGACAGGAATGACTCATACGGCGGTGTAGCTATCATAGTACAGAAATCTGATAAAGCGCAGCAGAGGCGCGTACACGTGAATAATAACGGTATCGAAGTAGAGTGTGTTCAATTATTTAATTGTGATCCGTTCGAAAATATTGTTGCTGTTTATTGTCCAACTAGAATCGTTACCAGCAGGATTGGGACAGTCTGTTGTCATTATGGTCAACCAAAACTTTAATTCTAGGTGATTTTAACGCCCATCACATCAGTTGGTCTTATAAGACTGACCACAAAGGCAGTCTTATTCACGACTCAATGACAGCAACTTTTTTATGATTAAAAATATCTGATGTGGGTAAATCTGTTTTATTAAAGTTATACAATACATTTTTTGATGTCAGTTTTGTTCCCTCTCAGTGGCGCGACATTTGTATCGTACCTATTCCAAAACCTGGTCGTGACCCTAGTAACGTTTCTTCACTCCGGCCCATATCCTTGCTGTCGTGCATATGCAAAATATTCCATTACGTTTTATTTCGAAGATTGGAATGGTTTCTAGAAAAACGTAACACATTTTCTGCGAACACTGTAGGCTTCCGAAGAGGTAGGTCGTGTTCAGATGGCTTAAGTTCTTGATCTCCGTAATTTAAACTGGTTTTTCTGAGGGTTTTTCGACTTTGGGTTGCTTTTTAGATATAAATAATGCGTATAATAATGTAAATAATACTATTTTAATAAATGTTTTGGATAGCTTTCATGTAGGGTCACGCTTCTGTAGATATTTATGGAATTTTATACATAGAAGAATATTCAAAATAAGATCTGGTGATGAATTTATTTGCAGATATTCGCAAGTTAGTACCTTCTTCAAATTCCCTATTTCATCAAAAGTTTCAATAATGCACTTGGAGTTGATCGCTATCGCTGAAGCTTTGACTTTTTTTTTGTTTTCATATTTATCTCTCAAAAGTGTCTCCTTATCAAAATTTATTTACGTAACACGTTTTTGTGAGTAATTCCACTTTGCCCCACCAAGCCCGCCACCCTGGTGTGGCAAAGTGGACTGCCTAAAATTTTGCAGTGGAATATGCCCCACTATTCTGATTTGATGGGGCAGATAACACTAGCATAAACACTTTGTGGATTCTGCCCCACTAGGGTTGGCACCTCAGGATTTGTGTATGAAGGTTAACATGTATTTTTACATTTGTTTGTAAAAAAAATAAATGTAACCACTGACGTTAGGATTTGACAAGTCTGAGACAAGCAAACGTAAATCTAAATACATCAAAATGGTTATTTAAACAGTGTATTAAGGTCCTACTTTTGTAAAAAACTGTCACATATTAAATCTTCCTGGATTTAAATCAATACATTATATAGTTTTGCTGTATTTATTCAATTTAGTCTGACATAGCTGTGACATTTGCTATTTGTATTCCATTTACGTTCCGATCCATCCGTTGCAAACATTAAATGATTTAAAAATATATTTAGATGTTTGCCCAGAAATTGATACATTATCACTGTTGATAACTATTAAATAACAAAAAACGAAGAGAATAATGTACGAGAACACTATTACTAAAGGGATAATTTAAATAATAATTATTAAAAGAAATCGTAAATACTATATTACTAGTATCGAAACGTAACGTAACCACAGATTGTGAAAGAATGCGTTCAGAAACGCTTTATGAGAGTTATAGTTTTATGTTAATTTATTAAGTCTAGTTATTAAGTCTTGTGATATGTACTTGTATTATTGTCATATTATTATTTTTTATCTTTAAATAAATCAAATACTTATTAAATAATAAAAAAATGCGTTGAAATGCATTCGAAAGTAATAAAAATATCGGAAGGATTTAAGTTTAAAAAAAAATCTATATCATTTTATCCCGGCTTCGAAAAAGTAAATAAATACTTGTAATTATAAGCTCATAAAATTAGCTACGAGTCGTATGGTTACATCACTAATTACGCCGCGAACACAAATGTCAAAATAGGTCTATTATTTTGAGGTCCTTTACGTACAAACATCATGGCTTCATTTGTTTGTTAGAATTTTTTTATTTAATCTGAGATTAAAACATGCTGTTGGAGTAAAAATGACTAAACCGGTTATGGTTCACCACTGCCTCGCCCACCGCGACTTATCGGTTGTCCTTGTCTGACATTTTTTGTTTCATTCTGTTTGTTTACAAAATAGACGGACATTTGCATTTGTGGAGTGGTGGTGAGTGGTATTGAGTTTATTGTAAGTATTTTCGTATTTATTTTACATGGATGCTGATGATTTGTGTAGATTTTTTTTAATAAGATATTTTTTGTGTTTTTCAGCTTTACAAAAATGGCAGAAGACTCTGTAGCAGGAAGTTCTAGTGGGCAAACTGGCCTTGAATTTATAAATGATGGAAAATGTATTATTAGAGCTGGGCATCAATACTATTTCAAAAGAAAGTACAAAAATGCATCTGAAATTTGGGAATGCAAAAACAGAAGGAGACAAAAGTGCAATGGGTCGATTGTAGTGAAAGTAAGTCCCTACTTATTAGTAATTATTTTTACTGACTCACTTTTAGTAATACGGGTCTAATACAATTTAAAATAATAATAATACATATACATATAATATTACTTGAAGTTGTGCTATGTTATAAATATTTTCTAATACCTACATTTTTTTTGTTTTCAGGGAAATATACTTTTAAACGAAAAACCTCACCAATGTCAACCTGATTTTGACCGAAACAAAGTGACAAAATTAATGCAGAAAATAAAGAGAGAAATCACTTCAGCAGACGTACCAAGCATTCCAGCAACATACGACAAAAATGTAGCTTCCTTATATTTAGAAAGTAGCAACAGCAATATTGTGAGTAAAATTCCTCCATTTTGTAAAGTAAAGTCTGCATTGTATAAATACAGAAACAAAAATGCTAATGTAAAAAAAATATATTACAATACATTATCAGAAATAGAAGTTCCTGAAAAATTTCATTCTTTTTTACTTGCCAAGTATATTGACGAAGATATTTCTATTTTAATATTTTGTTCAGAGCAAGCTAAGAATTTGATGAAAACCTGCAAACATTTTTTTGCCGATGGCACTTTTAAAAGTTGCCCACAACCGTTCATACAATTGTATTCGTTGCATGCTGATTTGGGTAGCTCCCAACAAACAACAAATATTGTGCCATTAGTATATGCTCTTATGAGTACTAAATCAACCAAAGCTTACACCGCTCTCTTTTCTGTAATAAAATCACAGATTCCGGATTGGCAACCACATAGTTTTCAGTCGGATTTTGAGGCAGCGGCTATGACTGGTTTTAAAAATGTCTTTAAATCAGCATCAATCAAAGGGTGCTTTTTTCATTTTTGTAAAGCAATTTGGAAAAAGGGGAAAGGGTTAGGGTTGACAAAATCTAAATATTTGCGAAAACAAGTAGCGCTTAGCGCAGTCTTACCCTTATTATCAGAAGAAAAGATTTTTGAAGGTTGGTTTTACATAGCCGCACAAAGCCCAGATGACGAAAAAAGTAAAGAATTTAGAAAATATATGCTGCGCAATTGGCTGAAAGATGACTTTTTAAAAGTGTGGTGCGTATTTGGGGCAAAACACCGCACAACTAATGCCCTCGAAAGTTGGCATAATAAACTTAACAAAAAAATTCTCAAAAAAAGCCCCAGTTTATTAAGACTTCTTAATGTCTTATACGAAGACATAACGCTTTCAATAGTTAAATCTATGCAGAACCAACCTTCCAAGCTACGCCTTGATAAATATATACAAAACGATCAGAATATACAAGATGCCCAAATGGAGCTCATAAACGGCGACATTACGGTTGGACATTTTTTGGAAAAACTAAGATAGTTTTTCCAAGAAATCTATTTTAGTTTTTCCAAAAAATGTGAACTAAACAAATACAAAATCTATGATTTTAGATGATTTTAATTCTTATAAATAGTCAGTACTCAAACTAATATAGTGGCTGTTTGTTATGATAATTATTTTGTCAACAGTCAGTATTTACCTACTTTCGTTAGGATGTTTCTTATTTGTATTAATAAGACTTTTTGCTATGTAAAATTTTATCATTCTATAATTTTAGTTTTTGTTTTTTAGCCGGAAGTAATTTCGTGGCTGTTTTTTTTGCATATAAATTGTTTTTATTCATAAGGTAATACATAAGACTGTTTTATACCATGTCGATCAATCTGTGATTCTATAATCTGTGACTCTATAATCTGTGATTCTATTTTTTGTAACAAGTAATTTAGTGGCTGTTTGTATGTATATAGTTTAAATTTATTTTTATTATTTATAACGTAATCAGTAAGAAAATACCTATATCTACACAAACCATACAAAATGATGACGAATCTGTGATTTTGAATAGTTATGTAGTAAATATGTTTCGTTTTAAGAACATATCATAAGAACAAATCATTGTTTAATTTCTGATTATCAAGATTTATCTTAGTAAGATTTTAATTGTAAATAGTATACCAAATGATGACGAAACTGTGATTTTGAATAGTTATGTAGTAAATATGTTTCGTTTTAAGAACATATCATAAGAACAAATCATTGTTTAATTTGTGATTATCAAGATTTATCTTAGTTAGTAAGATTTTATTTGTAAAAGGTATACCAAATGATGAAGAATCTGTGATTTTGAATAGTTATGTAGTAAATATGTTTCGTTTTAATAACATATCATAAGAACAAATTATTGTTTAATTTCTGATTTATAAGGTTTATCTTAGTAAAATTTTATTTGTAAAAGGTAATTAATCTGTGATTTATAAACCGATTCCTTCCAGAAATAAATAGTACATTAAAATTATTTATTTATTTTTTACTTTTATTTAAACCACTTCGCTACGTATTAAATCTAAGCTTCCAGCACTAATAACGTTTTACTTACAGATATAGGTATACATTTTTTTTTTTTTACAAACAAATGTAAAAATACATGTTAACCTTCATACACAAATCCTGAGGTGCCAACCCTAGTGGGGCAGAATCCACAAAGTGTTTATGCTAGTGTTATCTGCCCCATCAAATCAGAATAGTGGGGCATATTCCACTGCAAAATTTTAGGCAGTTCACTTTGCCACACCAGGGTGGCGGGCTTGGTGGGGCAAAGTGGAATTACTCGTTTTTGTTTGGGTCATAGAAATTGATACGTGTAGAGATAAACTACGATAACATGGCGCGCCCCTTCAAAATTCTACACGGTTGAAAGTATTTGTGAAATGTATGATGCATCATCAATTGCTAGCTTCAAGCTGAATCATGTTTGTTTTAGAAAATATGCCTTTTTTTTTCTGTGGTAACACTACAGCTAACAGCTGATTTGAATTTGTTCTTGTAATTTTATCTTGAATTTCTTTGTTTTTAAAGCCTATTTCCAATTACTCATCTAGTAAATAGGATAATAATGTGTTTTTTATATTAGGTTCACATACCAAGTGCGAAATAAGTGTAAATTTTTCAATTGAATCGGTGACAGTTACACAAGTGAATTTTGCATTGTCATCTTGATATCAGGTACAATTCTATATATTTTACTTGCTGTTTGTTTGTTTACGTACTATAATTTCACCAGCAATTACATAGTTTACTTTTAATAAGGCTATTTATTAAAAAAAACATTTTTTTTTTTTTTTTTTTTATTTTTTTTTTTTTTTTTTTTAGGAAAACGCCTATATACGGTTGTTTTTTGGACCTGTCGAAGGCATTTGACCTGGTGTCTTATAACGTGTTATGGGATAAGCTCCAGAGGGATACCAGCACACCCAGGGATATGATCAACATGCTAAGATATTGGTACGGCAACCAAACCAATAATGTTAAGTGGGCGGGCTCATATTCGTCAGAGTATAGGTTGGAGTGTGGAGTGAGACAGGGAGGCCTGACTTCGCCACGACTCTTCAACCTGTACGTTAATGGACTGATAGGTGAGCTCAGCGGGGCCGGTGTCGGTTGTTCAGTGGATGGTGTTTGTATGAACAACATTAGTTATGCCGACGACATGGTGCTGCTGAGCCCATCTGTCAGAGCCCTTAACATCCTCATAGGGATCTGTGAGAGGTATGCGGAGTCACATGGCCTCAGGTACAATTGTAAGAAGAGTGAACTACTTATATTCAAGGCGGGTAACAAAAGTCCGAAAACAGTTCCACCGGTTAGACTTGGAGGATTGCCTTTAAGTAGGGTCACCAAATTCAAGTACCTGGGGCACTGGGTCACCGAGGACCTGTCAGATGATCTAGATGTTGAGCGGGAACGTAGGGCATTGGCAGTGAGATGCAATATGCTGGCTCGCAGGTTTGCACGGTGTACAAAAGAAGTCAAAATTGCTCTTTTTAAGGCATACTGCCAGACATTTTATACCTGCAGCCTGTGGGTCCGTTATACGCGTAGATCTTTCAATGCCCTACGGGTCCTGTACAACAATGGTTTTAGGATGCTGTTGGGGCTGCCTCGCTTTTGCAGTGCATCAGGTATGTTTGCTAAGGCCAGTACGGACTGCTTCAGGGCAATAGTAAGGAAAAGAGTGGCCTCCCTGATGCGCCGCGTGCGGGACAGCTCCAACAGCCTTCTGGATACAATATTGGGAAGGGTTGATTGCCCGATTGTGAGGCACTGGAACACCGTTCACGGATCTAGAGGTGCCCTTTATAATACAAAGTAAGGGAATTGTAAATAATAAACATATGAATAATTAATTAATAATTACTAACTTAGTTATAAGTACTTTTTACCAACAATATATGGAATGTTTTTTATTCTGAAATAAATGATTAATAATAATTAATGCCAATAACCTTTCAACGTAAAAATAACCTTTGTTTCAATTTTTTTTCTTTTAAACTAATTATCTCTTAAACTACTGCCATAACTATATTCTCTCTTTCAATTTGTAGTCGCTTTCTTATTATACTTTAAAAGTTATAATCATGATTATGACTCGCAGCGCCCGTGCTCGCCTCGAAGATTCCAAACTCAATCAGGCTTTGAGCGAATTAAAGGCTTCAAAGGAGTCCTGTGACCAACTGAATAAGGAAATAGACGACAATGAAAAAGTGCTATTTGATGCAAATTGAAATGGCTCAGATATATACTCAAAACACTGATGCCATAGAAGAACGGGACAGACTTCAACTTGTTATGGACGGGTTCAGCCAGTGTAGCATAGAGTATGAACAGGCTCTTAGTCACAAATATTTATTACAACAGCAGCTACATGAGGCTCAAAGTCAAATAACAGAACTTCAGACTACAAACCATAACGTCACCACCTCACTGAATCAAAGTCTGTTCAATGAGTTGATGCCTATTGCGCCGTCAATGGTTTCTGCCATAAACCCTTCTTACACTATAGATTTAACAGGTGATGAGGATTCAAAGTCATGTCATTCAGTGAGGGTAGTCACCAGTAAAAACAAACTTAAAAAAATACATTGTTAAAACACAAAAGATGGTAAAAAGACAAAAGTTCTTTATTAAAAAGGTTAAACTTAATAGAGAAAGGCTAAATTTACTTAAACAATTAGATATGTATTCTTTTAATTTGGAAAAAAGTACTAGGAAATACAACATTGACACAGAGTACTTGCAATCTGAACTTAACCATTTACAGAAGAAACTTAGTTCAATGACTAACAAATATAATACCTCTGAACATCTAATGAGGGAATATGTGTTGGCAATGTATGAGCTGGTAAACACACAAACAAACAACTGTGAGCAGTGTCAAACAACATCCAATGTACTTACACCAGACCATTCATTGACAACATGCAATACCTTACCGCAGTCATGTGTTGATTTGATATTTTCTGCTATCAATAGTTTAAATAAAAGATCGAAATAAATTGTAAAAAAATATGTAGTATTATATTGATGTAATCCTACAAAGAGTGAGCTGTTGGTATTTCGTGGTAGGAATAAAAGTCCTACTTTTGTCCCTCCTGTGAAACTGAATGGTTCACTTTTGCAGAGAGTTACCCATTTTAAATATTTAGGCCATATTGTCACCGAAGATTTAAAAGACGATTTGGATATGGAAAGGGAGCGCAGGGCACTGGCTGTGAGGGGAAATATGATATGCAGAAGGTTTTATGGCTGTTCAGTTCCTGTAAAACTAACTCTTTTTAAGGCCTACTGCCAAACTTTTTACACCAGCAGCCTTTGGGATATCATACCCTAAAATCAGACAATGCCCTACATAATAAATTACTGTATGCCTGGTTGTACTTTATTTAACATTATGAAAAAAATTATTAAATGTAATTTTAACCAGAACACTACAGTATTAATTTTTATGGGTAATAGGGGAAATGTGAACAAAGGAGAATTGCTCCAATATTATAGAACCTTGTGTAATCTTACTTTCAAGAAAAATTGTGTTGTTTACATTCCCGTATAGTAACAGTTTGCCACAGGAAGAAAATAACTTAAGATTTGAAATAAATATGGCATTGCATAATTGGACATTCAATAATAATCTGTTCCATTTAGTTGATACTAACAATTATGTTGATAATAATTTGCATTTGACAAGAGATAGATATAATGTTGTTATGTACTATCTTTCTAACTATTACAAAAGACAGATAACTGTGTCGCTATCATAATTTTTCTATTTCAGCCAAAAATTTGGCTAAACAACTTGCTTGTTTTGAGCAATGCAATGACTTTTTAAATAGTTTTGCCAATAATTTGGCAACAAGTATTGACATTAATTAACATTTAAATTAGAAATTAGGACAATAGAGGAAACCTCTTGCTTAATCAATGAAGAAAATTTAAATACTGGTTTAAATCGCTTGTTCCCAACAAGTCACACCTCAACGGGTAACAGTGTGACTCGTTGGGAATGTTTTGGATAATAATTCCCAACGAGTCACAGTTACTGTTACACTGTTACTCGTTGGGATGATTTTTTCATTAGTTCCCAACGAGTCACACTTAACCTGTCACACTGTGACACGTTGGAAATAAATGTAAAAGATGTCCCAACGAGTAACAGTAGCTCCGACTCGTTATGCCGTCAACAGCGGCACAATGACTGGTTGACTTATTTTTATTCATCAGTTCTAAATAGTTATCCCTTGTTAGGGCTCTGTTTCTCGCCTGACATGACCAGTGCTAGTGTTCGTGGCCGCCTATATTTACTAGAATACGTAATCTCTCTACTTTCTTATTCACTTGTTTATGAAGATACTATTAATGGATAATGGTGTGAATACAGTGAAATGATAAGAGGATATTTGTGTTTTTTTTACCTCTTATTAATTTCAGCCACAATATAAAATATTATTTCTCTAAAATTAAATGTAAAGCACATATTTGCATGTTAAAGTTACACGTTTTTCGCCACGGGAACGACGCGGGGAGGGAGAGGGATGCTTGAATATTATCAGTTTGTGCTGTGCATTGAAGTGAAGTGCACGTCCCGCTGTTAACCATGACAGAATACATCGCGTCAACTTCGTCCAGCCTAGTGACATTTAGTTTTATACAAAGGAATGGTGGTACTATTTTGCTTCGTGGTGGATACGAATTTTATGCCAGGCGAAAGCATAATAGCGGATTAATAGTGTGGGCGTGCACGCAACGAAAAACTTGTAAAGGAGTCATACGAATAAAAGTAAGTATATCTACCTCTATACAAGATGTTGAAATAACCCAAAACTTAATTTGTTTAGAATCAGCAGCAAAATAGAAAGCAATATTTTTTAATACTTATATAGTTTAATTTTTTACCTAACATAATTATTTGTTTTGTCGTTTTTAATATTTTTTTAAACGCTACGTAAACAATCGAGCGGGCGAGTGTAAGTGAACTAGCGCGCGCGCTCAAGGTCAGCCGCTCCGCCGCCACCCCGCCGCCGCACGGTGGATCGAAAATCGGCTGTAGAAGACATAGGATCTCGATTTCTTAAATGTTATTTTTTTTGCTGGAAATGACTTCTGCTGATCATTACTGTTCTATAAAATGTCATATGAAGTAATTGTGTGAACAAATGGAAGAGTTATAATTTTTATAAGAAAAAAATGTATGGAGCTGACATGAAAAATGAGGATATCTCTGGAATCGCAAGGTTGGCCGTTATATCCTTGCACACTGTTATAGTACTATTTATTTGTGAATTTTTGACATACTTAATATCGCGGCATCACTTGCGATTTTTTTTTTTTTAATCTTCAAAATAAAAAAAATAAAAAAAAAGTATATGATACATTTTAATGCTTAAATATGGCTATACCAAGTGTAATTTACAATATTTTTTATGCTTAGACCAAAACATTCTAAGAAATCACAAAGTCGTATTACCTACTTTGTGATTTTCATTTGAAATGACATGGTAAGAATTACGTTATACGTAATCTTGTCTAATGCCTCAAGTCCACATTAGCTAATGATTAATAAAACTTAATACCTAGTTATAAGGATACGTACCAAAATAATTTGGGGTACTCGCAAATTTAGCAATTAGTGCAGGATTAACTTAATGAAAGTAATTAGATAAATGTGATACCATCATTAGTCAATAACAATAAATAGTCAAACATTGGATTCACGACTTCAGTTAATTTAGAGCATTTCTAATACTAACATCTATCCTACCGTGTCTTTTTACTCAGTGATCGTGAATAATGGAAAGCATTATTACAAATTTGGATTTGTTTGTTATTCTGAGCAATCAGGATGCTTCGTCTTTCGATCATGAAATATTGTTCAACACACTTGTTATTCGACTGGGCTCTAGCCTTTCAGATGAAGACAGTGTTACCGTGAAAGAATTTTGTCGAAGATTTACACGGGCAGTTCAAAAGAGATGGTTACGATCCCACAGGAAAAGTGAAGTTTTTAGACGTGATTACAGTAATTGGCTTGAGGAAAATATTGACTGGCCAAACTGCGTGCAAACCAATTTGCTCATTCAAGAATCAACAAGTGAAAATATTTCTACTGAACCTGTACCATCAACTTCAACAATGAAATCAACTTCAACGATGACAAAAAGATCTCGAAAGCCGTTTGAAGATCTAAGTAACAAGCAGAAGAAGAGACGATCTGATGAACATATAGGCGATGACCCTAATGAAGTAGCTTATTCAGCTGCAGCACTTTTGAAAGGAGATGGTCATGAGGATATTGCATCTGTTATTGAACATATGCTCCAAAATCCAGAAGCAGCAGCAAAAATCAAGGAAATGTTGAACAAACCAGCTCCTTCAACAATATTTTCACCAGAAAAAGCACTGGGTTTGCTACTTTCATTAAAACTATCGAAATGGCAATATATCACATTAAGGGAAACGACTATTCGAGAAGGTTCAAAGGAGATATATCCGTCTTACTATAAAGTGCAAAAAGCTAAGCTACAGTGCTACCCTCCGAAGACATTTGTGAATGTAACGGATTCATCTGCTAAGATTGAACTACAAGCGTTACTAGATTTAACAGTGAACAGAATTTTTGAAACTATTCGTAGTCCTGATGCGATACAAGATAAACAATTGATATTAATATCAAAGTGGGGATTTGACGGTGCATCTAACCAAAGTAGATATAAGCAAAACATAGAGAGTGGTCAAGATGATTCCAGCATATTTATGACCTCTTTGGTTCCATTAAAGTTGACAGCTGACGGTGATACCGTATGGGTGAATCCAAAACCCTGCTCACCTAGGTATTGCCGTCCAGTCCAGTTTAGTTTTGTGAAAGAAACCAAAGACGTTGTCATAAATGAAAAAACTGCAATGGATAACGAAATTGAAGCTCTCGTTCCCTCAAAATGTCAAGGACATGAAATTAGTCACAAATTAATGATGACGATGATTGACGGCAAAATTTGTACATATCTGTCTGAAGCTAAGTCAAATGCGGCCTGCTACCTGTGTTTGGCTAAGCCTACAGAAATGAATAAGTTAGATGTCATTGCGTCAAAAACCATTTCTTCTGGTGTGTATGAGTTCGGATTATCATCACTTCATGCCCGCATTAATGTGATGGAATGTCTTCTACACATAGCGTATCGTCTCGACTTCAAAAAGTGGTCTGCAAGAGGAGAAGGTCATCAAGAGTTATTGCATTCACGAAAAAAACTCATTCAAGATCGATTCAAAGATGATCTCAACCTTTTGATTGACATAGTTAAGCAAGGATCAGGCACAACTAACGACGGGAACACAGCAAGGCGGTTTTTTGAATTTCCTGATAAAACTGCAGCGATCACTGGATTAGATGAAGACCTAATACGCAGATTTGCTGTGATTCTGCAAGCTATCACATCTGGAGAGATTGTAGACGTGCCGAAATTTAAAGAATACGCTAGAACAACCGCTGAAAAATACGTGGAACTGTACGATTGGTACTACATGTCATCAACCGTCCACAAATTGTTGATTCACGGAGGGGACATAATTGCAGAAAATGCTATTGTACCAATTGGAAGTCTTTCGGAAGAAGCTTCAGAGGCCCGAAACAAAGACTTTAGGAGGTTCAGAGAACACCATTCGAGGAAAAAGAGTAGACAAGCATCAAACGAGGATATCCTCAATATGCTTATCGTCTCTTCTGATCCTCTAATTTCTTCCACAAGACCAAAATTAAATGCCCACAAGAGGCAGACATACTTTAAGGAAACAGTAGAACTACTGAAACTTAAGGATCAGGAAGCTCCGACAGAGTTCTTAGAAGTTATATCCATTGTAGAGCCTGATTCTGAAGTGGATTCTGATGGTGACGAAGTATAAAATAAGTTAACTTTTATTGTTTATGTTAGGTTAGGTTAAGTTAATATTTTTTTTAAATAATTTGCTTTTATTTTTAATCATCTAATAGTTTACCATTTATTGTTATTGACTAATGATCACGTTTATCTAATTACCCTCATTATGGTACGTATCCTTTTAACAGGTATATAGGTATTAAGTTTTATTAATCATTAGCTAATGTGGACTAGAGGCATTAGACAAGATTACATAATTATTATGTAATTCATAATTACCATGTCATTTCATATAAGTAGGTAATACGACTTTGTGATTTCTTAGAATGTTTTGGTCTAAGCATAAAAAATATTGTAAGTTACACTTGGTCTAGCCATATTTAAGCATTAAAATGTACATATCATAAACATTTTTTATTTTTAAATTTTGACGATTAAAAAAAAAAAAATCGCAAGTGATGTCGCAATATTAAGTATGTCAAAAATTCACAAATAAATAGTACTATAACAGTGTGCAAGGATATAACGGCCATCTTAGCGATTCCAGAGATATCCTCATTTTTCATGTCAGCTCCATACATTTTTTTCTTATAAAAATTATAACTCTTCCATTTGTGCACACAATTACTTCATATGACATTTTATAGAACAGTAATGATCGGCAGAAGTCATTTCCAGCAAAAAAAATAACATTTAAGACATCGAGATCCTATGTCTTCTACAGCCGATTTTCGATCCACCGTGCGCCGCCGGCTACCGCCGTCCCTGTAGTCAATCTAGCGCGCGCCGGCGCGTGCGTCGTTTCATCTGAGGTTTTGGGTTATTCCATAAATATGTTGTATAAGTGACAATTTACTGATAACTACAAAGTATTTATTTTCAGTTTTAACTGAATATGCTGAGCTTGCTTAATTTACTGTTAACCGCTTTAATTCTGTTTTAATCATTATTGAGATCGTAAATGTTTTTTCATAGGACCAAAATATTCTGCATGAGACTGCTCATAGCCACGCCCCTGACTTTGCAAAAAACGAAATTGAGGAATCTGTCCAGAAATTAAAGACTGAATTGTACAAACCAGGTTTTCCAAATATCCCACAAAAGTATAATTCAATGATAAGTCAACTTAAAGATAATGAAAAAAATGAGAATGAATATCGTATCTAAAATACCCAAATTCACAAGTGTTAAAAGTACACTGTACAGACAACGAAATTCAGCAGCCGGAGTTTCTAAGATAGTGTACAAACAGGCACTAGACGTTGAAGTACCACCAAGATATAATGATTTTCTACTAGCAGATTACCAAAGTAATACGAACAATACTAGAATAATATTATTTTCGTCCAAGGAAGCGAGATTAATGGTGCACAATTTAAAAGACTGTTATGGTGATGGCACATTTAGAAGTTGTCCTAATCCCTTCATACAACTGTATACAATCCATGGGGATACTGGAAGTACAGTAAACCACACAAATATAATTCCTGTGGTGTATGCATTAATGAGCAACAGAACAACAGAAAGCTACTATATCCTGTTTAGTATGATAAAATCACAGCTAAGGTGATTGGAATCCAGCTTAATTCAGATGTGATTACGAAAAGCCAGCAATAAATGCAATCGCCAAAGTTTTTCCTTCAGTGATAGTAAAAGGGTGTTACTATCACTATAACAACGCGATATTTAAAAAGGGGAAAAAACTGAAAATGACAATGCGGACGTCACAAGATCCAAAGGAGGTGCGATTAGTTCAGCTCAGTGCTGTGCTTCCTTTGCTGCCAGAGCATGAAATAATAAACGGATGGGTATATATAATTGCTCGATACGGAGATAGCGAAAGTTCAAGCTGCAAACAGTTTATAAAATATATGGAAAGACAATGGCTGTGTAGAGAGTTTTTTAAAGTGTGGTGTGTTTTCGGAGAGCGGCACCGAACCACAAATGCCTTAGAAGCATGGCATGGTAAGTTGAATAAGACCATCGGAACAAAAAAACCGAACCTGATGCACTTCCTGCATACATTAAAAGAGGACTCTTCTCTTAATGTTGTCAGAAACATACTCACACAAACAAATAAATCACTAAAAAGAAAAAGCTAAAAAATATATTTTAAAAGACGATTTCATTCAAGAAGTGCAACAGGAGCTATCGGAAGGTTTGATAACAGTAGGCCATGCTTTAGAAATTATACGAAATAAGATTAAATACTGTGAGTCAAATACATATTATGTAAAAGGCTGATTATATTAACATTAACTATTTCTTTATCATAACATTAACTTTATTTTAACTCAACGTTTTGTTTGGTCATACCAAACAAAACGTTGAGTTAAAATAAAGATACTACTTAAAAATGATTTGTTGAAAATTGTTGTACATTGATTTTATATTAATTAACGTGTAAGACTGATTATGGTTGTCATCATATCATTATTATGGATAATTATGAATCTACAATTATTAAAATCTACTTATTATCCATAATGATGTTATGATGATAACTCTATATTGAATTTATATTCAATTCCATAAGACTGATTATATTTAGAACAATTTTTTAATGTTAATACTTAATTAGTAAGTTTAATACTTACTAACATAAAAAAGAAACAACATACCACGTGTCCACGAGTTTGATTCACACGAAACAGCTTTAAGTGTTTCGTGCGAATCGAACTCGTGTTTTTTTTATTTCTCTTATATCGCCTGTATTAAGATACCAAAAGTTAAAGAAAAGTGGATGTTCTTACTTTAATCATTAAAATTAAAATATCTGTGATGATTCTGTGATTTATACCTAGATAAATATAGCTTTTTAAAAATATCTTATAATGTTTGAATTGTTATTTTGTTAATTTATAATTTCAGCTATTTGAAATTTGTTGTTTATTTTAAATGCCTTATTGCAAGTTTATTTCATAATATGAAACTAGTGATATCTGTAAAGATTTTTTAGTTTGATACAGATAGGTTGTTATAATGTGTAGATAATTTATAAATGTTTAAAATTGTAATTTTGTTGATTGATAATAAATCTGTTTGATATTTATTTACAGTGTCTTATTCCAATATATACCATATTCACTGATTTACAATTTCATAGGAATCTTTACGAGTAATCGTGTAACTGGCTGGGAATTGTTTAGTAAAAAAATCCCATAGAGTAACAGTGTGACCGGTTGGGAACGTCTCAAAAATAATTCCCAACGAGTAACATGCCCAACGAGTAACAGTATGACTGGTTGGGATTATTTTTAAAATTAATTCCCAACCGGTCACACTGTTACCCGTTGAGGTGTGACTCGTTGGGAACAAGCGGTTTAAATCATCAAAATGTTACAAAAAGTTCTTCTTTAATATCTCACCCATCAAATTGTTGTAATCTAAATAAATGTAATAATAATACTCTAAAAATTGTTCATCAAAATAACAGGGTGTGATAGGTAAGGAATTAGAATTGGAGCTGTTCATGAACTGTAGTTATATTGATATCCTATGTGTAACTGAACATTGGCTGAAAGTCCACCAGTTCATGTTCAGCTTTAACAACCATCAGGTTGCCAGCTCATTCAGCAGAGTTAATATTATACGTCCACCACATATAATTGTTCTCTAATAATTGTTCGTAACAATATGAAATTTAAAGAACGTAAGGATATTGTGACCCTCTCTGTTGAGCGAGTTATTGAAATAGCTTGCATTGAGCTTGAGCAGTTTATTGTAATGAGCGTGTACAGTGACCCTCTCTGTTGAGCGAGTTATTGAAATAGCTTGCATTGAGCTTGAGCAGTTTATTGTAATGAGCGTGTACAGTGACCCTCTCTGTTGAGCGAGTTATTGAAATAGCTTGCATTGAGCTTGAGCAGTTTATTGTAATGAGCGTGTACAGGCCCCCATGTGCTTCATATGATATTTTTGAGAAATATATGGAAGAAGTATTAATAAAGACTTCTAACAGTTGTAGTCTGTTGAGATTTCAACATAAATATATTGGAAAAATCTGCTGTAGTAAATAAATTTGTAACTTTATTAAAGTCATAATTTTTTTATAATACATTCTTTGAGCCGACTAGAATAACTGCCACTAGTGCTACCTATATTGTCAATATTTTAACAAACTTAAGGCGGATGCATAGATGATCTCACTGCCATTTTGTCGCTAGATGGCGACACATCCACAATTTCGAACATTTTCAATTTTTACACCTAACATAGAAATTTTTAATAAACAACTTTATTATAAGCGGAACCTAGGGCATTAACTTGATTTTTTTAGATCATCACTGTGCTTGTTAACTGGTATCATACAAAGATTAGAACAGTTTAATGATTTAGCCGCATGAATTTACTCTTTACACACACATGCAAAGTAAATAGTAGTAACTTCCGACTCCACTAGATGTCGTTTTATTAAAACATGGTTGGAAATTAAAATGTCCAGATGGCGTTAATTTAAAGAAAGAGGACCAAATTATTTATAAGATGAATATCCTTACATTATAGCAAAAACTGAAAACAAATATTAATTTACTAATTAAGCATACTTTAAATTACTAGAGGATTGTTATGTTCCAATCTATTTCTTAATAATATAATTACTTATTGGGATATGCATACTTTTGTTTCTAGGCTCGATATCAGATAGGTACCTTTTCACCATAACAAATTATTCAGATAAATTATTTTGGGTAATAAAGGTACGAGTATATTGTACCTATATAGGTTGTTGTAATGTGACTGAACCTAAATAGTACCTAACGTGTAAATAAATTGTGACCTGTACTAAATAAATAAAAGATTATGTATTCAATTGTAAAGCGTTTTATTGTATCTTACTATAAATTAATAATATTTATCTATGGTTAATATTTTCATACAAATATCGTTTTATTTACTCTCACTGCATTTACCTAAATATTTTTTGGTTGGATTCGAACCGTCGACTCGTAGGTACCACCACACAAAGATAACATAAGTACTTTTTTCAATATTTTGATATTACAATAATTATGATTCTGAATTTAGTATTAGAATGAATTATGTACGTAGAATTATTACGTACGTAATTACAAGTCAAGATTTTTTAAATTTAGTTTCCAATTTATGTGATTTCGGAAAAATTACAATTTCTACATGGTGTACTTTCGGCTGCAACACGTTTTTATGGCCTTTTTATGAGTAGGTAGGAGCTTACGTAGTTATCATTTTGAAATCATCTTAATTTACAAACCCGTAAATTTGACTACATAATACACCATTTGAAATAAGATTAGACATTTAAACAAAACTTTTTTACAGTCCGTTCAACCGATTCTGACTTCTGTACCGTAGGAATAAGGATGGCCTCAAAAGCAAAACAGTGGTGACAAAACCAACTGCTTACTGCAGCTGCCGTGTCATGCCATCAACGCAATAGAAGTCAAAATCGGTTAAACGAACAGTAAAAAAGGTTTAGTTAAATGTCTAATCTTATTTCAAATGGAGTATAGGTACGCTTGGGTAGATATATTGGAAGTATTGGAACTAACCTAGGTAGGTACCTACTTACTTTTAATTTACTTACCAAACTAATTCCGTAAGTACCTACCTATCTCCGAGAATCTTCTCTAATAAAATTGTGTTCAATAAGTATAATAGGTAGGTACCACAGATGAATAAATACGCATAACTGGTGAAATACGGGTGTACTATAGGTAGGTACACATCAAGCTATACATTTCCAGTTTATACAGACCTCGCATTGTACGGAAATCCTATACAATGCGAGATCAGCATAAACTGGAAATGTAAAGCTTGATGTCATGTGTAGCCGTATGTACCTACACCTCTGCCTAATCCTTTGGGATGACAGGCGTGATGTTTAAGAAATACTCTGATGTTTAAGAAATGCTCGATGATAACTTCTAATGATAATGAGTGATCCAATTATATGTAAGTAGGTGCGCCCCGCGGTTTCACCCGCATAAGTCTCGATCCCGTATATATATCCTATGTCCTAGTCTAGCTCATGGTCTACCCATGCGCCAAATTTCATCCAAATCCATTCAGCCGTTTTATCGTGAAGGCGTAACAAACAAGTTCACTTTCAAATCATATTTATAATATTAGTTAGGATAGTAGGTAACTACTAACAAACAGCCTCGTTGGTCTAGTGGTTACAAGTAGGTACCTACAACTGCGCGTGAGGTCTTGAATGTAGGGAACGCGCTGCGAACAGTACAGTGAAGCATGCCAAAACTACACCGCCGCTCTGTGCATCATACATAATGTGTTTGACTCAGGTGTGCCAGCTAGATAGAAACATAATGTCAAAATCCGCGAATAATATAGGTACCTGGTACCTAGGTGGCAGTGGCGACTCGAGTGCGGCGCGGCCGCTACAAAAGGTCCTTTGACCACGCCGCCGCGTGCCGCCAAAACCATTAGTAAGTCAGTGCAATGTAATTCTTAAGTAATGGCGATAAGGTATAAATTAGAATGATTGACATTTGCGAGGAGTTTTTTAGTTGGAAATAGAGAAATGATAATTTTTTTGTAAAGGAAGTCAATCATCCTGATTTATACCTTAAAACAATGAGAAAAGAGTCACATTGCAATGACTTACTATTTTGCTTATGATTTTATTTCACTTTGGAATAGTCTGTCAGTCTGCCTAGCCCTTTCCCAATTGTGTTGGGGTCGGTGTCCTGCAGCTGAATACCAGTATTATACATGAAGTGACTGCCTATCTGACCTCTACAACCCAGTAACTGGGTAATACGATAGGTACCCCTTGGTAAGACTGGTGGTCACTTTCGGGCTTCTGACGACCCGTAACGACTGTCAAAGATCCACGAATACTAAGAAATATGCTCCTTTGTTGATGCCGCTCTGTAAAGCTTCGTGCAGACCAGCGCGACGCGACAGCGCGACGCGACACCAGCTATTGTTATACCGTCAAGTTTTCTTAGAAATTGTATTGTTCGAGTCGCGTCGCGGCGTCGCGTCGCTCTGATCTGCACGAAGCTTTATTCGGGTTTCGCATCACGTGACGCGAATTATCTGTGTCGCGGCGCTACAGGTCGCCCCTGTGTGAAGTGTCGCGCGCGTTTTCATAGAAATTGTTCTACGGATAAAATATCGCAATATCGCGTAGCGCGACAAGTCGCGCTGGTCTGCACAAGCCTTTACTCACTAAAAATCATTAGAAGAATTGTCATGATGTCTTTTCAATGTTGCTTGCACTTTTTTCCGCGATTTTCGCGGCCCTGAATACATATGTCGTATATAGGCAAGTTTATTAGTCGGATTCATCTTAGGCAGAGTTGCAATTCAATCTGTAATCAAAAAGAATAATTAAACACAACAGCAAAAGTATCGTAATTATGAAATGCTTCAAGAAATTTGTATTAGTCAGAAATAACACCACCATTTGTCACCATCAATCAAGCTGTCAAGCTGTGTGTGTGTGTGAAAATTTGCAAAACAACTGACAGAACATGAGAAACAGACCAAATAGAGATGTCAATCTGAGATCGATTGAGCAAAGAATCGATTTTTTGGAACAAATAAAAACGTTTTTTCAAATCGATATCTAGTACTGAATCGATACAGGGAATCGATATTTCACCCTAGAACATCAGTTTTTTGTTTGTTTGAATTGTTAAGAATTGTGGTGGCGGGAAAATTACGAAGCATATCCAGTGCAAATCCTTTTGCGTAAAAATACGGATTTTTTCCAGATATGAGACTAGTTAAATTCTTTTCGCTCATCGATCGTTTTTTCGCCCTCGTAAACGTGTACGTTACCCTAGCAGGAATCGTTTTTCGGTTTTTTTTTCAAAACGACAAGGGGCACCAATTTTTTATGTAGGGGCACATTTACAGCAGATTAGGCACCAACTATACGTTCCACTCACTCATATAACTATAGGAGACACTTTCTTGCTAGGGTAACGTACACCCCGTAAACCCCTACATTGCGAATTTCATCGAAAACGAATGATTGATTTTTGGAAAATCATTTCTTTATTTGTGAATCGATTTTTCATATTTCCTTTCGAATCAAATCAGTAACGGATCTTTTTCAGAGAGTTTTTTTTTGGTTCCTTTCGTTCCTCTGGGACAGGCAAAGTGAGTTTTTAGAGAGAATAATAATTGACGTCCCTATTAGGGTGAAATATTTGAAATTTAGAGTAGGTAGGTATGTGATGTGATGACAATCAACGAGTGTTGCTAACGTTTGATTTTGTATTTCCTCTTCTAAATCTTACACTATTTTAAGTTTTAAGGGTAATTACTATTATAATATAACTCTGTATCACCTTCAAGCAGAAAAGCATCCTTTGGACATAAAAATAACACTTACCGTCAATAAAACACAAAAACACTTCACTTTTAAATAAAAACTCATTACTTAGCTGTTCAGACGAGCGAAATTGGAACTACAGCTACCATTTTGAGAACGTCATTTCGCTGACAGTTAAAAACCCCGAAACCATAAATGAATGATGTATGTACCTATATCATTCATCGTTTTAAATATCAGAACATCCTACAACTTACTACTAAAATACTGCCCTATGTTTTATTTCCCCTTTTTCTTGGTAAACTTCTTAGATGGCAAGACCAATTTATCTAGACGCACTTTGACGTGTGCTAATAATACTAAAATGTGCAATTGTTATGAAAAATCAATGTGGTTTGTCTGTGTATTCATTTATCTTGATGGTTTCACATAAATTAAATATGATTCAATCAATAGATGTAAGTAGTACCTACGTGTCACCATTGCGTAGGTAGGTAATTAGAAAAAAAATAGGTAAATTTGCCTACGCTGATCGCCTGATTTAGGTATACCCTAAGTTTACATGAACTTCTATTCTCTGGTTTTATTCAAACCAAACCAATGAATTAGTACCTAACCGTGTCAGAAAATGTATTATCAGTACCTACTTACATACAGTAGAAAGATTTTTAAATCTTTAGGTACTTTATATTTAAAGTAGATATTACAATAATTACATTAGTATTGTATCTGTGTGAACCAAATGCAGATCGCAGATATTTTTTTTCACTTTCTAGCATTCTTTCTCATTCCCTAATAAAAAACATTTTATCAATCATAAAATGTAAAACCCGCGGGCAAACCCGCGCGCCGGCGCTAACTTTCTAGAAACACAATTTTGGAAACGATTAGCAAGTTGTCAAGACAATCACGCATGTACTGACTGGAGAAATTTGGCAACAACGCGGGGTGCGTCTTGAATGGCAACGTCGCCCGTTGCATCGCCGCGTCATTCGACGTGTAACCTTCGTTACGTTCGAATTTTCGAACCAGCGCCATCTATTATAAATGTTTACCGAACGAAAACTCGTAACACAATGTAAATAACTCTTTCTCCGTGGTTCTTTAAATTTCTGTTAGATGGCGCGATTCAGGTCACTCACACATGTAAAGATTTTTCGTTTTTTATTGGGTCTAATTCTCCTAGAAATACAGTTTTTTTTATAAAATTTTGGCGTTAGGCGAACATAATACATTATAAAGTCTCATTATACTTGCTTTTATTCTGCAGAAACCGTTTATTTACGGAGATTAGAACGCCTGAAAAATGTATGGCGAGGCCTGTCTATACATCCACCTTAAGACCTTCTAGCCATTTAATTATAAATGAGTTGGACTCTGATCACTGTGGCCAGTTAGTCACTTTTCCTCAGAAAACAGTCAGAGCTCAAAGAAAACTTGTGAGTTTTGTTCCTGTAAATAAAAGTCGCTAAGTAGCTAAATTATTTTTAGATTGTCCTACAATTTAAATCAGTAATCCCATTACTGATTTGTATATAATCCTAAAACCAACATTACTGTATTTGTAGGTAATAGTTCTAATGTAAAAAAAGAAGAAATTACTGACTGTGTAACTGAGTTGTTAAAGTTAAAATGCAGTAAAATAATATTGTGTGCTTTCCCATATTTTGAAAGATTGACAAATAGACAAAACAATTATATTCATATGCTTAATAAGCACATGCACTTTTTAGTTAGATTTTTGTGGAAACGCTAAAATCGACTAGGGGTACTGTGTATCTGCCAGTTAGTTTTAGACACATAATAATAGCAAGGCTATTAGCTTTTTATATAAACTCAGACATAGGTAGTATGTTGAAGTCTTGTGTTATTAACACCATAATGATTAGTAATATATAGAGCGCATAAAAGCGAATAAGCCTGAAATATGGGAAGAAAGGCAGAAAACAGAAGCTAAAGAAACAAGTATTTTAAATTTCACAATTGTCAGAAACAGAAAAAGTAAAAAGACGAAAGCAATGGCGAGAATTAAAACAAAAAAGTCAATCCAGAAACAAATCAAGACTAAGAAAGAAAGTCTTCGAACTTATCAAACAAAGCACTATAGATAAACTAAAGAAAATAATAATCTAAAAAATAAAATAGAAACTTTGAGAAAACGTGTTTGTGCATTGAAAAATAAAGTTTATAGGTATAAATTATTATTGAATTGTCAACGCAACGATAATGAGCCCGAGAAAGAAAATGATCACCAAAATGTTGTTTCATTATGTACGTATATACATAGCGAACCGGCTTTGCACTAGTAGCACTGTTATTGCTAATCTAAGTAGATGAACTGTAATAGGTATGTATAGGTAGTGATAGTGATGACGGTATTTTACTATTGCAGATGTTCTAATTACCGCAACGTTAATTATTTATTTAAAAACGTGTGCTGTTTAAGCATGCCCTAATAATTCCTTTCTGATATTTTTTGTTACAATCAAATAATATTTATATTCGTTTCATATCTTTTACTAACAATTATTTTGAATATGGCCCAACTATAAATCATATTTATGTGTAGGAATATAGATCATCAGTCCTAGATAGTGACAAAGTAAAAATAAACTTTTTTCACAGGAGATTCGGGATTTCCTTTAAGGCGAGCTACGATGACTCATATTCTTCATGCTGCTCCAAACACTCCTGAGGCTTATACTACACTGAGAAGCACCAGTACTAGAAATGGTGTATAGGAATTTTAACAGCCTTATTTAGGTATGAATTTTATTGGATCTCTTGATTTGATTAAATAATATTCATATTGTATTTTAGTTAACACACCTGTACATTATTTTTGCAGGTGCTTATTAGTAGGCAGAAAACTGCACTATAAGCCAGAAATTGGAGCAAAGATAACAAATGCTTGTTGTGTACTGCACATCATGTCACTACAATTAAGACCGAAGCTGGACAGCGAGGACCTAGAAATCATAGAACAGGAGCGTGAGGAAAGTGATGATGCAGCCAGATTAATTTCTGAAAATCGTGGATCACGGCGTCAAGTCCGAATTACCTTCTAGAGCAAGGGCATAATTACCAAGCAGCTTTGGTGCAACGCTTGTGGACTTCAAGGCAATAAACAAATAGTATTTTTTTTTATTCTCTACACTGTTGACTTTTCGAGCTAATTAAATTTATATATTTAATCTTAGTCCACAAGAGGTGGTTCACGTTGACTTCAGCGAAAACTACTGCGTTAAATATAACGAAGAAATCTAAAGTTTTCACTTTGGTGGTAGTAGAATGCCAACTTGATTGACCTAGAAGTTGGAATTCAAAAACAATATAGCTGTTGCACTGTAAGTGAATACACGATTTGCAGTCACTGCAAACATTTTGGACATTATGATGTTCTTTCTTACGAAGACGTCAATACTAACCAATTCCAGAGTTTCCTCGATGAGAATACAACACCAGAACTTATTCAACAAATAAAAGACACAGGTTTTGCAATTACTCTTTCCGACTCATCAATCAGCTCCGAAGATAAATATACGAACAAGCCGTGCCCTCCGAAAGTCAAAATACTATCGGGTATTAAACAAAAAATAGAGTCGTAATTATCAGTACCGAGACGAAAACGAAGCACGCAGATAAACTGACGACGAACTGACGCTGATAAACTGAAGCACGCAGTCCAGCTCTACATCTGGACTTACCGCCGACGAGCCCAGCAAGCGCAAACCTCGGATCGTAGTTGTAGGAGTGCCGACTTCCTTGGCTAAAAATGAGGTATTCAGATGAATTTTCGAACAAAACGTAGCCGACAAGTTACCAGCACTGTCCTTGGAATCCTTCTTGACTTTGATCAAATTAAGCCACAAATCGGGGAAGAGAGATGCTACGACCTGTAACTACGTTGTTGAAGTTTCAGCCGATATACGTAAAGCCCTAATCCTTCAATCAAGGCTTTTTATAAATTGGACGTTCTGTTATTAATTTATTATGGTCGAAGGTGTAGAAGTTTTTTAGTCCCATTTATTTTTAATAACCTTCCAGTCGATATAAACAGTTGTATCACAAGTAAAAATAAAATACATAAGTACCTCTTTAATATTTTTTGTCAAAGCCTCACTGAAGAGAATATCTAAAATAAAAATTGTATGTCTGTTTTTAAATTTAAGAAACGAAGGAATAGTAGTTTACCTTTATGTGAAAAAGTGTTAAAAAATATAAAAAAAAAAAAACAATGTACAAAACAAAAAAGGATCTACGCCTGCCAACAAACTGCTTTGCAGTTTGGCAGAGGTAATATGTGTCTTGTAAAAGAATATTTCTGTGAATAAACACCTTTTTTTTTTTTGTAACAAGGTGTTATAAATGCCAACAATATAGCCATGCAGCAAAAACTTGCCGAGAGATCATTACTACGTGTGGTCACTGTGGTGATGCAAGCCATTCGATGTCCGAATGCGCGAAGAAAGCTGACATTCCGAAATTTGAAACTTGCTCACACTTTAATAAGCCCAGTGATCACAAAATGGGACACGCATGTGTCATATTGCTTGTTGCTGACTCAACAATATCCCTGGCCACTGCACTGTCCTACTTACCTTCGATTTGTCGCTGTCTAAGCACATTAGCCGACCGCTTCAAAATCTAACGTAACCTTGATGTTGATTTATGCAGTATAGTATGATTATTGTAAATACAATCAAATCGTGTAACTGAGTGCTAAAAACTATGTATTTTCCGTAAATAATATATTTATTATTAGTATTTAAGTAGATTAACATAATAAATTAACGGGTCCCCTATGTTGTTTCGAACGCCGCTGTTGCGACACACGCTGTTGCGAATTATTTTTCCACTGCCTCACAGGTTCGAAAGCTCATGGACTCGAATGAAGTAGTCGCGAAAGACGCTGTTTCGAAAAACATTTTCACTGCCTCATACGCTCGAATGCTTGTGATTTCGATTTATTTAGTCATAAAGTGTACAGAAAAATATTTAAGCAGTAATTAAATAAAATCAACAAATTCGGTGTCAACATCAACATTTAATATTATTATTAACGTACTGTTTTACGTTTGTTGTTTACATCGTACATCAAACATTATTTACCTATTCGTGAGTCTCGCGTCCTATACCTATTTATAGGTTTTATAATTGCGCAGTTTTGCTTCCCATTCCTGCCAAGATAAAAATAATGCATAGAATAAACGCAACGCATTCAGTTTCATCGATTTCAATAAAAAACCAAACGCAATCATTTCAAAATGTGAGTGTAGGTGGCCAACACAAAGTATATGTATTTTCTAAATACGATTTTAGATGTACCCACGAATATGTTTTTTTTTGCAATATCTTATTCCAACGTAAAGTGTGATGTAGAAAACATTGAAAGATGAGCGTTAATAGTTTTATTCGTCCTGTGACTACTCGATATGGAAAAAGTAATCTAATTATAGATGGATATATTATGTCTCACAATAAAACTGTAAAAAACGTACATTATTGGTGTTGCGTGAATAAAAATGCCGCTGTAAACTGTCGAAGTACTGTTAGTAGCCGAATAGTTAGTGAAGAACATTTTATAATCAAGGAAATGTCCAGTCACAATCATGCTCCTGAACCAGGTATGTAGATTATTTTTTTCGTATATATATGTCGTAGGATAATTTGATACTTCGAATCTTCGCGGAAATCCTAGGGGTTTTGCGAAAACGCGGATAATTAGACATAGGCGAAAAATTATCAAATCTTACTGGACAAAGTCAGGATTTTTGCGAAAATACTCGTTATTATAGCAATATTGCGAAACGAAACGCTGGCTGTTATGAAATAAGAACGCTGATTGGTCGGTCAGCGCGTTCAATAAGAGATCGTCTCTGATTGGTTGACGTCTTAAATGTCAATCATTTGTTGCCGCACGTTATTTATTTACGTTTGTGTCTGAGTTAAATTGCAGAAGTGTTTTGTTTTTTATCGTAAATAGTGTACCTACTTGGACTTAAATAAAGTGGTAAATAAAAGTGCTACACGGATGTACATAGTGTCATATATCATAAAAGTCTTAGTCAACCACTCAACAACAACAATGCTTTCGAGATTGGTTTAGCGGTGTTTTGTTTGTCATTGTGTTAAAAGTGGACTATAAAATTGGACTTGAACTAAGAAACGGTGTGAATAGGAGGTTTGGTTTTCATATAATTATGACAGATTCGACAGAGAATGATGTTCAACCTTCAGCAGAATCGGAGAATTTGGAGGTTATCTCCGATAAAGACAAATTTTACATAGAGTTAAGAAAGTTTTACGATAATAGAGTTGACGGTACAACTAAACCAGAATGGACTAAAGAACGCGTAAATGCTGTAATAAATTCAATTGAACAATTTAAAACTGCGAGTGTACTTAAGCAACCAAAAACACAACAACAGTATAGAAATGCAAAAAAATACGACGTGATGAGTGTAGGTGAAGAAAAACTTCTGATACTGAGAAGAAAGGATCTTAACTCTCCTGTTGTACAAGTACCTTCAACAGATACGTACTATGATATTCTTCTGCAGGCGCACATATCAACTGGGCATGGAGGACGCGACAAACTGATATATAACCTAAAGCAACAATATGTGATACCGGTACCGATTATGATATTGTTCCTCAACTTGTGTAAGATCTGTCTGAATAAAAAAAGTTGCCCAAAAACAGGAATTGTTGTACGCCCCATAATTTCTCAAGACTTTAACAAACGTGGGCAGGTAGATTTAATTGATCTCCAGTCAACTCCTAGCCACAATTACAAATGGATTTTAAACTATCAAGACCACCTCACTAAGTTCTGCTTTCTCAGACCTTTAACCAGTAAAAAAGCAACTGAAGTAGCCATGGCTCTTTTAAAAATATTCTTAGAAGTGGGTGCGCCAATGATTTTACAGAGTGATAATGGCAAGGAATTTACTGCCAGCATAATAAAAGAGCTAATCACATTGTGGCCTGCATGCAAGATAGTGAATGGACGCCCCCGACATCCTCAAAGTCAAGGTTTGTTTGCAAGTTTTGCACTATCCCGCTTACCGCTATGCATTTTTCTTTCACCCAAAGGTTGCCTGGTAGAGATTGCTACCTTAGCAATAAGGCCACCTATGTTGTACTGTCTTTTGTTGTTATCTGTTGTTTTGTATTTTTTTTTATGTGCAATAAAGTATTTTTCTCTTTTTTAGGTTCGGTAGAAAGGTGCAATCAGGATGTTGAGAACATGTTGCGTTCCTGGATGTCCGACAATAACTCAACTGAATGGTCACTGGGATGCTATTTCGTTCAGTTCCAGAAAAATTCTTCGCATCATCGCACAATAGGACGTTCACCATACAAAGCCTTGTTTGGTCACGATCCTGTAATTGGCCTGTCTTCAACTTATTTGCCTAGAGATACATTGTCAAAATTAGAAAATGAAGAAGACTTACAACAGGTTTTAATTAATGAAAATCCTCCTCGCACTGAAGATATTCAAGACGAGCGAAATGCAGGTTGTAGAAATGAATCCAAAGTTGAAAATGCAATCCTTTTCTATGAGCAGCTTTCTAACGAAACCACAAATCAGTATGTTTCCACTGATCAAAAAATGACTATCCGAACACAAACTTCAACACAATCTACCCCTCTTTCATCTATGACACAATATAAAAAAAAATCTGCAAATAACATTACAATTTTAGAAGATGTAATAATTGTCCCAGCAAGTACAACAAAAACGATCTGTCTTGATAACAATATCGCTATAAATGACACAAATTCCCACACAAATGTACAACAACAACATTCCAATAATATTGTTGCTACTGAAGTTAAATGTTGTATTTGCCAAATTACCACATCCGATTCACTCAAATGTTCAAAATGCCAACAAGTGATTCACGGCGCATGTGGAGTGTCTGAAGTTAGAGAAGGTAGTAGTTCTTCTAATGTTAAATGTAACTTATGCTGGCAAGAAGATTCTATTAAGAAAGAAAGAACAAGTTCGCATGAAAATTTAAAAAGAGCAGCTGCGACTATGTGTACTACATCCAACAAAAAATTTAAAGAAATAGATGTAGGTGCTACAATTTTGGTTGATGTTCCGAAGTACGATCGTGCACCCTTAGGCCCACTTGTACCAGACTGGGTTAACACACTTAACTCTCAGTTAAATTTTACTTCGGAGTTAAATTTTCATTATGTCTTGCACCACCAAGAGTTAGGAGTTAACCTCGAGTTAATTTTTAACCCACCGATGCGGGAGGGTTAACTGAACAAACTCTGGGTTAGTAATGTCAAAACTGAGATATTTTAGTTTATGTAGTGTTTGTTGTGTTCAGGTGTTCAGTGATATTGGTTTTATTTTCCGGTTGTATAATATTAATATAGTAGTCTTTGGTTTTATTTTGTCTTTAACCATGATAAACGAGTGGTTGTTATCTGATGATGATGAAGAAATTGTCGAATACATTAGTTCGGACTTTTATAACAGAAAGATTGCAGAACGGTCCGATCTTTTTTACTCGGAAAGAGACAAGGATTTTCATCGAAGATTTCGTCTAGAAAAAGAAACTGTTCTCTTTTTATTGAATAAAATTGAAAATAAATTGAAATATACAAATGAGAATAAAAAGTAAGTACCTACTAAAGTTTTAATTTCATACTGTGAAGGAAAACATCGTGAAGAAACGCAAGCACCTTTCAGTACCTACTTTGAATCATTTTCGAATTTCATAAGAAACCACAATCCTACAGTATTGTTTAATTTTATATTTCCAGTGACGCTGTATCACCTATGAACCAGCTCTTGTGCACATTAAGATTTTATGCGACTGGAAGTCAATTGCTGACTTGTGGAGATATCATTGGGGTACATGAGTCAACAGCATGCAGGATTATACATAAGGTCACTGATGCAATAGCCCGGTTATATCCTCAATTTATCTTTATGCCCACTACTGAAGAAGAGCAAAGGCAGGCAGCATTAGAATTTTACCAGATTGCACGGTTCCCACGTGTCATCGGGGCAATAGATTGTAGTCATGTGCGAATGAAGTCTGCAGGAGGAGAAACTGCAGAGATATTTAGAAATAGGAAGGGATATTTTTCGATAAACATGCAGGCAATATGTTCAGCTGATTTAATGTTTAACGATGTTGTTGCACGGTGGCATGGATCAGCCCACGATTCCAACATCTGGGACAATTGTAACCAGCGCCGACATTTTTTGCAGGGAACCTATAGAAATTACTGTTTACTTGGTGATAGTGGATATGGACAATCATCATTTATGATGACACCATTGTCAACAGTGACTTCCCCAAAACAGTCATTATATAATGAATCACAGATAAGGACTAGAAACACAATTGAGCGAACCTTTGGAGTATGGAAAAGGAGGTTCCCTATTTTGTCAAGAGGGATTCAAGTTCATTTAAGTAGAATACCTGGCATCATTATTGCCACTTGTGTGCTTCATAATATTGCGCGACTTCAAAAGGACGAAGAACCACCCATTGATCCAGAATATCCTCCAATAATTGATAGTTCGAATGACGAATTGGAATTACCAGAAAGCAATGGCTCAGTCAGAAGTACATCAGGGAACCGTGCTCGACATGTCCTAATAGAAGAACATTTTAGTAGATTATTGAACTAGATCTCCCTTTTTTTAAATAATTTGTTTGTGTAGTGTAAGGTAATATGTTAAGATAAATAATATAAGTTAATGACAAAAACTAATTTTATTTATTTACCTAGCTATAAACTGTCTTGCTACATATTACAAATCAAACTCAACCAAAATAATATTAATAAAAAAAAGAAATTGAGAACCCCCTCTTTATTTTGAAGTAATAATTAAAAATGAAGTAGACAGCTTCAACTATAATCTTTCTGATAGGTACATAAAGAAAGATCAATGTGTGTATTATTTATTGATTATTTATTGAAAGTTTGTAGTTGTAACTGTCTAATTAATTCATTATGTTCATATTGTTTTTTTGCATCTTCCAGTTCCATAGCCTGCAGTAATTGGTTATGTTGCAATTTTTCTTTCTGTTCAATTAGCTGACACTTGAGCAATTCTTTTTGCATAGCCACTAACTCCAACTTTTCAGTAGCTAGACTACAGAATTTCGTGGAAACAGATTGCTTCAGTGGCATTTCCAATTTAAGCTTCTGTTTACCTAAAATAAAAATCAATATTATTCATCTCAATTTAATTTACATACCTAGCATACTTTTATTTTATCATCATAATCACCATGTAATTACAGTCTGGAACCAAACCTGGGTTCTATACATATATCATAACACATCACATCATCAGCTTATTGCAGTCCACTGCTAGATGTAGGCCTCCCCCAAGATGGGAGGGTTTTGCCTATAGTCACAATGCTGGGCAGGTGGGTTAGTGACATCAGTATTTATATCAACTATGTATCCTTCACACGAGGCACTTGCTGTCCAGCTCTCGAATAAGTCTTAGTCGTCTCCTACGACACCCACGGCCAGGTATAGGGTGATGCTATTCTACTCTGCCGGCATCACATGGCACACATCATACTTTAAATAATAACAATACTAACGAGTTAATGAAACATGTGGCTTCCTTTTCAAATTTGCCCTGTCATTTGTAAAATAAGATGAAAGATCATCCTGGGATACATGTGTTTTAGGAGTCGCGACAATTTGACATGTCTCCTCTTGTGATGGCCGTTCATCTGAAAATAATAAATTAGATTAAAATTAAATGCTATACGGAGAAGCTAATATTCAAAAGAAGATACTTCACAAGTAATTAGTGACAGTTACTTGTCTCTATATTGTCTCCATTTATTTCTTTGTCATTCTTTATGCTGTCCTCACTATTTATGCTGTCCTCATTAATAATAAAGTTTTTCAATTCAATCGGTGGAATATGTTGCGATGCCATTAAACCACTGTCTCCATCATAAATGGTGTTAAGACCCTCAAAAGATGGCCCAACTAAAGCTTTAACCTTATCCAATATAGGGTCATCATCACTCCTTGGTGGTGGTCCCCCGCCTAGAAATAAAAGCACTTATTATGTATCAAACATAATCCAGCAGGAAGAGAATTAGGTAAAAATTACACAATTTACTGAAAATGAAATCAGTGACTAACCTGTACCCAAGATCTTCTTTTTAAAACAGATATCTTTTGTTACTGCCTTTTTTCTTAGAACTTCGAACTCATTTTGACAATGATCTTTCGAAGCTCCTGTACCTTCAGCAACTTTTTCCCAGCCTTCAGAAGAAGTGCCATACTCTTCAATATTTTCCAAAAGAACTTTCCTATCAACTGTAAGTTTTAAAATAGGTAAGTTATAAAATAACACTTCACTTCAGATGAAACCACAGCAATTGAATGTGCATACAGGTACCTACTCACCTGGGATATCCATTTTAGCATCAGAAGCATTTTTTTTCGCCTTCTTTTTTAAATTCTTGTAATTTTGTTGGAGGCTTTCGACCTTGCGGAAATGACCAGTGGTAATACAGTTAAATTCTTTTTCCACTGCCAACCAAGCTTTTTGTTTTTGTTGTAGGGTTACTCCGTCTGTTTTTTTATTTTCTATGACATTTTTATATTTGGCTACTATTTCGCACAGTAGCGAATTGTCACTATTTGTGAAATTTGGGCCGCGTAAACGTTTCTTTTCTATTTTTATCATCTTCCGCCAATTTATTTGTACAAAATAACACAATGCGCACGTACAACAACAAAATGACCACGTGAATAAAATGCCACAAAGAACCACGTCTCACTTCAAATCTGACAAAAAGAAATAGACTTATTCAAAGTACTGTGGAGCGAGAGAGAGCAGTACACTTAAATCATTCAGCATTTGTTGTATCATATTTGGCCGGATGGTCAATATAATGCGACAAAAAACCACGTCTAATTTTAAATCTGACGTAAAGAAATAGACTTATCTAAAGTACTGTGGAGCGAGAGAGAGAAGAACACTTAAATCATTCAGCATTCGCTCATTATTACTTGGCCGGATGTAAAAAGAATGAATGAACATGACATTAGCCCGGGTTAGTTGACTCTGGAATAATTTCTTCTGGTGCAATAAAAACGATGAGTTAAAAATTTAAAACGGTAACACTGAGTTAGCAAGCCTCGGGTTATTTATTTAACTCAAAGTTTTGGCACAAGTGGGCCTTAGATAACAAAAACATTACAGGACGAGTAATTGATAAGAAGAATGGTTTGTTTCAAGTTGGTACCTCCGTTGGTATAATTAAAGATTGGCTACCAAGAAACGCACTTCAAATATCTCCAGGAGCTCAATTTACCGGCCCCGTTCCCGAGGTAGTATTACCTATTCGTGGTATTTCCTCACAACTATCACCATTCGGCGGACAAGGGTTTAAGCAATGTCATTGCAAGAAATCAAGCAAACAATGTTCCTCAAATAAGTGTGCTTGTAAAAAGCACGGTTTGCTTTGTAATTCCAAATGTCATAAATCTTTGAATTGTTGTAACAAGTAAAGTCTTACTAATAATTTCATATTACTATTTACTAAACGCAGCTGTGCTTGCATTGCAACTCCAATGTTACAGGTCCATGCAACTCAGCGTAAGTTTCACATTAGTGACGTATTTAATTATCTTTTGTTCTGTGATTATTCGCTTTTCAAATTTTTTTCTAGTTATCTTTTAATTTCTTTGAATAAGTCTATTTTTTCCTATTTTTGCTAATTCAATAATAATTTGTTGTAGTTATTTTGTTCACTATAAGTGAACCAGAATGTGATAATAATTTTGCCTCAATATATCTTAAGTTTAGCTGTATAAGAGAAGAGAAGGCTGATGAATGAGTGATTTTATCTCAAGACTTTAATTCACAAGACTGATCAATTCCATTGTTGCACTATTAAACTAATTGTTTACCTAACCAGTTTCATCCAATTTATGGATTACACCCTAAAATTGGATCATTTTTTTTTACTACGACTGAGATCTCCTATTGTCTGTAGAAAACAACATACATACTAAAATTTTCAATAAAAAGTTTATAAAAATCAATTTAGTGATTTTCCTTTCTCACCTATTCTAAACCTTCATAACTCTATGATACAATACTTGAAGTTAATCATCGGCAAACTAGGAACCAATTAGAAGTCAGCCAGCAAAATTGTAGCCAATCAGTGTTGAGCACATCAAATCTTACTATAGTAACGAGTATTTTCGCAAAAATCCTGACTTTGTCCAGTAAGATTTGATAATTTTTCGCCTATGTCTAATTATCCGCGTTTTCGCAAAACCCCTAGGATTTCCGCGAAGATTCGAAGTATCAAATTATCCTACGACATATATAAACGTATATAACCTCAACGAATTTATTTTATTATTATTTTTTTATTTTGTAATTTGCAGATCGCGTTGACGAATTGAATTTAAGGGAAAATATAAAAAAATCTGCCGTTCAGAGCAATGACTCACCAGGTAAAATAATTCGTGAAAACTTATCTTCGTTGCCTTCAAGTAGCACAACTTCGATACCTAACAAGAATGCTCTGCGGCAAATCATACAAAGAGCTAGAAAGAAGAATATGCCTAAAGAACCAACATGTGCTAGTGAAATAAACATACCGGATGATTTAAAGAAAATAAATGGAGTAAAATTTTTGGCTCGCAACCATGAATATGGGAATAACCAACGCCTGTTGTTATTCACCACCGAATCGAATCTGCGGAGGTTAAGTGAATCAGAAATGTGGTTTGTCGATGGTACCTTTCAAACCTGCCCTACAATATTCACTCAGCTTTTTTCTATTCACTGCATAGTAGGAACTCGTGATTGCAGACGCATAGTTCCATTAGTGTACGGGTTTCTAGATAAAAAATCAGAAGAATCATATAATATATTGTTTTTTTTTCTCAACTGAAAGAATATTCTGCTGAATTTAACATTGATTTGAATCCAGGGCAAATCATGTCGGATTTTGAACAAGCTATAATAAACGCTATTCGAATCGAATTTCCAAACACAATTCAAAGTGCTTGTTTGTTTCACTTAGGTCAAAGTATATGGAGAAAAATTCAAGCTTGTGGTTTAAGTGCTCGATATGGTGCAGATAGTAATTTTGCGGTACAAATGCGATGCTATATAGCGTTTGCCTATCTACCTGCGGAAGATATACCAAATATCTTCAGACAATTTAAACATACTCTCTTCCCAGAAGAAGCCGAAGAAGTTACTTATTATTTTGAAGAGTACTATGTTTTAGGACGACTGATAAGCCGCAACATAGATGACAAAATTCAAGTTTTACGCTTACAACCACTTTTTCCACCGAGCCTATGGTCTATAGAAAGAAATAACAACTTGTTCCTTCCACGTACTCAAAACAGTGTAGAAGCCTGGCATCGCCGCTGGAATTCATTGTTAGAAAATAAGAGACTTGGACTGTATGGATGTATACGAAAACTTATCGAGGAGCAAAGTGTCACGGAACAAAAAATCGAGAAGATTTTGGGTAATTTACCTCAGACACCACCAAAAAAAAAACAAAGAGTTGCAGAGAATGCTATTTCAGCAATTTTGAAAAAAAAAAGGACAATGGGCACGCCTGAATTTATAAGAGCTTTAGCGTTAAGTACTCGTATATACTAACTAATACTAACACATGTGCAATTGATTAATTTCTGAAAAATACCACTAATAATTAATACCACTTAGGTACCTAGTCAATTTTTTATAAAGATCAGTCTTAGATTTTGTGTTCAGTACTCATAGAAAAAAATGTACAGTTGAGGTACTAATATTTTTGATTGTTACTTTGTTAATAATAATATTAAATGATGATGTTGACACCGAATTTGTTGATTTTATTTAATTACTGCTTAAATACTTTTCTGTACACTTTATGACTAAATAAATCGAAATCACAAGCATTCGAGCGTATGAGGCAGTGAAAATGTTTTTCGAAACAGCGTCTTTCGCGACTACTTCATTCGAGTCCATGAGCTTTCGAACCTGTGAGGCAGTGGAAAAATAATTCGCAACAGCGTGTGTCGCAACAGCGGCGTTCGAAACAACATAGGGGACCCTAAATTAACTGTCACTATTCTTAAAACTTATGTCAAATATTGTTTAAGAAATCAATTCTCCAAATAGAAATTGTAAGAACTCATGCCGACTGTGATACAGATGTATCCTAGTACAGGCATCGTACTATGTATTACCTACATTATTTCTAAGATTTATACTGTAAAATACAGTATAAATCTCAGAAATAATGTGGGTACCGATAAAATAAATATGTATTATATTATAATAGCTATGTAAAACTTAATACGTTTACAGTCAGATGACATGAATAAGTAAACCTATATTTTTGTTTTAGATACTGTCCGCACTCAGCTTTTAAGGCACAGGGAGTTACCAAACCATAATTGGTCAAGATTGGCCTCTTAGTCAACCAAGTAACAGCAGATGCCTAGAAGAAGTGGTGAATGCCCTACAACATGAATTGCCAACATTTGTGCATTTCCCTTCAACTCAAGAGGAAAGAAATAGGGTGAAGATTGGGTAAGATATTATCACAAAATAAACACCAAAAAAAACGTTATATATCATTTATTCCTTAAAATTATGGTTTTTCAATGCAGTTGCAATTCTGAAACAAAAATAAAGTCAAATTATTTTCATGCAGGAAATTTAATGAATAGTTGAAATAGGTATATAATGGATAATTCCTAAAATAAATTACTTGAATTAATACTTCTATTTACCCATCCGTTACTCAGAGTATTATAATACCGCCGAGATCGGCAAGAACGGTTCAGGTGTTCGAAGAAGAACCATTTACGCCTACCAGAAGTATTTGACTGCACCGCGAGAACAGTCCGGAATGCACTACATCGGGCGGGAATACACAGCAGAAAACCCATCGGAATATAGTTTAAGTCAAGCCCATCAGGAGGCTAGAGTCCGTTTCGCGCGAGACTACCGAGACTGGTTTTTTCACACGCATTATTTTCTGACGAAAAAAGTTTTAAGTCCAGCCAGATAGGTCGTCGGCATTTATGGCGTGTGACTAATACTCGGTACGAGCCGCAAAATGTTTTACCAAACTTAGTCAGGAAGAGTAGTGGTGGGTGGGGCTCTAAAAATATTACGCTAAGGTTTTTAGTTAAAATAGTGTATAGTGTTATGTGTGTGTGTCTTAGTAGCTTTATTCCCAGTATGTATAGTCCTATTTAAATTTAATTTTTTATCGTATTGTAATATAAAATTAATAGGTATAGTAAGCATTAGGCTAAGGTTTTTAGTTAAAATGTTTTTATTTTATTACCAAGTAGTAGTCCTAGTATATTCCTAGTTGCTTAGATGATATGATATTATTACTAGGTGAATATAACAATAAACGATGTTCTTTATTTCAACTGGCGTTTTCTTCTATCTATCACCAGCTCACTACAACACAGTTAGCATGACAAGATTATTGGTTGAATTCCCGTTGTGTTGAAACGCACTTACAAGCATCGACCAGCTGTATGGATGATGCCAACAACGCTTCTGTTTTGTCATCATATTATGAACAATGGAGATTCATGCGTTCAATAATTTTGTCGAAGTATTGTTTTTAATACGGGCACGGATTAAATATCAAGAGTATTACGTCTGCCGGCGTCTCTTTGTTGCGGCATAGACTCAGAAAACGTCTTAGTTTGTTACATGCACAGCAACAGCTAACATGGCTAATAGGTACTTTAGATGTTCGTTCACATAAGTGATTACGCTGATATTCTAATTAGTCAGTTGTCTTGGCCCTGGTTTATTATATTTTATTAGTCATGTTTTTATATGATGGTGAAATTCCGGAGGTTGGACGTCCATATCACTTTATTTTACTCAATTGGATATTGAAACTTTACCCACCCGTTACTCCGAGTATTATCATACCGCGGAGATCGGAAAGAATAGTTCAGGTGTTCGAAGAAGAACCATTGACTCCCACCAGACTGTTTGCAGAAGTATTTGACTGCACCGCGAGAACAGTCCGGAATGCAGTACATCGGAAGGGAATACACAGCAGAAAGCCCGCTCGGAAAATAGTTTAAGTCAATCCCATCTGGGCCCCAATTCTGTATGGTACTTGTGATTCCGCGCTTAAGTCGTACCACGTGCAAACTACGTTAATATCGTGTCTTGTAGAAACCCATGTTACGGCAAGGAATCGAAATGTCATATTCTATAAGCCCCAAGACAAATTGTCTATGGCACATTATGAAACCACGCGTGCGTATTGAAGTTTTGTTCGATATTATTTGATCCTAAAACCAGTAATTGCAAATACATCATTTTGAACATCAATAATTCCTACAGTATCGGTTTTGATTTTATTTTATTGTTAATTATGACATTAAAAACCTTAAGGCAAATTTTTGGTAAACAAAACAATACCTTAACAATATTTTGACAGCAGTGTTAAAATGTATTGAGATTAGTGCTTTTGAACGCACTTACGTCTGTTAGCAGTCTCTGTTTTCAAAACATTTCAATAGTTGTCGAGTGAATTTACATGTACATTTTTATTTTGTTTTGAGGGTTTTTGTAGATTTTCTAATGATAGGACCATTTCGCGAATGAAGGGAATCATTGTAAGTATTATCATTTGCTACCTACACACAATTTTTATACTAATTTTTACTAGTTGTAGTTTCACAACATATGTATTATAATGATTTATTTGTATTTACATTGTTTCAGTACGAAAAATGTATGTTGTCGTCCGATCTCGGGCTGTTAGGCGCGTCATCAACAAAAAAATGCGATGAGACGTGTGATGCGTGATGCCTCGGATCCATTGGCAATGGATGACAATTCGTTCCACAAGCAATACCGCGTGTCCAAACACCTCTTCTCATACTTGTGCTCGATTTTGGAAGAGAGAATGACAGCGGTACAAAGATGTACCAGTATACCCTCAGCCCTCAAGGTGAATTTTTAATGCATTATTTTGTGTGTTTTAAATCTTTCACACATAAAATAAATATGTATTATATTATAATAGCTAAGTAAAACTTAATACGTTTATACAGTCAGATGAAGAATGATATGAATAAGTAAACCTATATTTTTGTTTTAGGTACTGTCCGCACTCAGCTTTTAAGGCACAGGGAGTTACCAAACCATAATTGGTCAAGATTGGTTAATGCCTCTTAGTCAACCAAGTATCAGCAGATGCCTAGAAGAAGTGGTGAATGCTTATACAACATGAATTGGCAATTCATGTTGTAGGGCATTCACCACTTCTTCTTCACATTTGTGCATTTCCCTTCAACTCAAGAGGAAAGAAATAGGGTGAAGATTGGGTAAGATATTATCACAAAATAAACACCAAAAAAACGTTATATATATATCATTTATTCCTTAAAATTATGGTTTTCCAATGCAGTTGCAATTCTGAAACAAAAATAAAGTCAAATTTTTTTCATGCAGGTTCTATGAAAAATTTGGAATTCCCGGAATAATTGGCTGTATAGATGGTACCTTAGTTGCCATTGCAGCCCCTCGTTGTCACCCCAGTGAAGCTGCTTTTTTTGGGCGCAAAGGTTATCATGCCATCAATGCAAGCATAGTATGTTATTTTTTAATTATAGTTCTTTATAATAAATATCATTGTGATTGTTGATGTTATTTTTTTTTTTTTCTTTATACGTAATTACAGATTTGTGACAGTGATTTAAAAATTATTGGTGTGTGTGCCATATATGCTGGTTCAGCTCATGATAGTTTTGTGTGGAGCTCATGGCATCTCAGCGAGTACATTGAAAACTTATACCATAACGGTGAAGCTGGCTGGCTCTTAGGAGGTTCTGGATATCCACAAAACCCTACTAAATGCTGCGGATGGATCTCTAGAAGCATATTATACTGAAAGGCATGTAAAAACACGAGTGTGTGTTGAACGATGCAGAGGGCTTTTGAAGGCACGGTGGCGTTGTCTATTGCGTCATCGTGTCTTACACTATGAGCCTACAAAATGTGCTAACATGATAAATGCATGTGTGGTTTTACATAATTTATGCATTAATGACAATTTTATTAGTGACACGGACATTGTTGTTGATGCCGTGGTGGTAGAACGATTTAGCGGGGTTTTTGCCACAGCTGACATAACTGTACGCCAACAATTAGTTCATACTTTATGGGAAAGCAGGCTAACAATATAATGCTAGCCATAATTTAATGTAATGATAGTTTTTCAAATTAACTTTAGTTTTTGTAAATTTCAAGAGTACATACTCGTATTTCCTGGTATCACAGGAGAAACTTTCATCATTATGAGTAATTACCAACGACGCGGCACTAGCCGTCCACCTCCAACCAACCGCCGTGAATGGCGTGACCCTCCGGATGAGACCGAGGCTCCGCAAACTCACCGCAAAACTTTTCAACCAAAACCGCCTTCTACGCGTAAGCGTGACCAAAAATGAGGCAGGATAAATTCCGAGAGACTAACCCAAAATTCAAAGCACAGGAGAAAGAAATTAGAGATATTATTGACAAGAAACTGTATTTTGGATTTGGTGATGCTATCGCAGCTGAGAAAGCTGCTGAGTTCTCAGTTCAGACTGTTGCTACCGGTTACAACACGTTCAGTGGGGTTAATGACAAAAAAAAAAAAAAAAAAGTTGCTCTTACATATTTTGTTGTTATTTTATGATAAAAATAAACTAATTTTTTGGTAATTTTAATGAATAGTTGAAATAGGTATACAACGTGTAACGGAAAGGGTATATACCAAGGGCACGGCTTCTTTGGATTATCATCCAAAAACGATATTGGAAGGGTTTTTTAATCCTATCTCTACATGTTTGGAAGTTATGAGACTTTTTAATACATTGATACCAGAAACCGAAGTTTTAAAATTGAAATAAACACATCACTAGCACTAAGTCAGCTGGATCGGTGTCAGCGAACTATTTGTAAGTAAAAATAAACCTCTTACTCCTGGTATTTCTAAATAAAAGGTTCCGCATGTTTATTTTTTGTTTACAAAATATTATTACTGACTTTTCCTAAACTTTGATGATGTCTGTGAACTAGTTACAATACAATTAATAAAATTGGTCTAGGTATCAAAATGTAACGAAATAATATTTAGAAACATTACACACTTGTTGGTTTTTTACGTAGTTGTCCTTTAGAAGATTACTTTGTAGATAATTATTATCTACATAGTAATCTTCCACCCACCACCCACCTTACCATCGTACCCACAACACAGTAAATACCTACCTAATTCAAAAACAATATTCCTGTAAAGAAAAGTGTGCAGAGAAGTTAAAAAGTGTCGGCGGCATATGTATGTAATTGATCTTGTTTTAAATAGATAAACCTACCTATTCGCTGTTTATGATTGTCAGCACAATACTTTGGGCAATATCATAATAATGTTTACACATACGATCCAGGAGATTCGATTCACCTTACTATTGAATCGATTTTCTTGAAGATCGCTTTAAAACGATTTGTTTCGAAAAATCGTCAGCTCGTACCATTGCATTGATCATAAAAATCGAATCTTTACGTGCATCCTACCAGGAATTAATTGCTTAAATAAACATTATTATTTGCCATTAGAACTTAGAATAGAAAAAGGATTTAGTAACGATTTATGTCCAACTGAACCCAAAACATCATTTCAATTCATTTCTTTGCAACTTATGCTACTCCTAGTACAAATAAAATCACAGTGGGTTCCGTTCATAATTGTTAAAATATGTTTATTTTTTAATAATTATCAATAAACTATTATCAACAAGGTAATAGTTTTGTTTTATTACAAAATAATAGCACGAACGCATAATTTTTGTCTGTAGGACTAACCGAAAGAATCAAATCAAATCAATTATCGGAAGTTCACGGTCTGTCGGTGCTGTTTGAAGAGGTACATGGGTTCTATTGGTTTGAGCACGTTTAGTCTTTATAATTCAAATGAAGTCAATAAATAATAAAAAATGTCGCAAAACTGCATCTAAATGTAGAAAGAAATTAATAAAAGTACTAGGACCGCATGAGTAACAGGAATTGTTATTGCCGAATTGAAAATCGTTTGCTCACAGATCCCTGATTACGTCGTTACACACACAATGAGAGCATCTTAGTGTGTGTAACCTATTGGGTTAGGGTCTTAGGGTATGTGAACCAATTGCAGTCCCTGTAGTTTCTATTACTCCTGGTAAATAAAACTTCTAATTCAGATTTCTAACGAGATAAGGCGGCTCCATATGATCATTAATGGATTGAAATAAAAGATTTTCCGGAGTTGCGGGAATGTCCTTACAAGATAACGGGGCCCCGGAATGCAAGGGCAACTGAAGGAACAGGGTGGTTTTTAGTCAGTAAGACTCTAAGCACTTCCTGCCGTCCCACCTAGGGCGGAAAGTGAGTCATTGATGATTTTCCCACCCCCAAAAAAATAAAGGATTTTTCAATTTTGCATTTGTATAACGTAATTAGTCAGCTCTGCAGTGCTATTCTGTAACCATCTCACCGTGAAAACTTGGGTGAAGTGAGCTGTCAATAGTGTCAATCCCTGTGGAATGATAGCTCACTCCACGCTCACTCCATCTAAGTTTTCACGGTGAGATGGTTACAGAATAGCATGGCTTATGTGTGAGATTTACTTAAAAGTTTAACGGAGTTTAGTTGAAATTATTATTAAGGATGTAAAATAATCTTGAATTCTTGAACAATATTTTTCAATAGTAGTGGACACTAATAGGACAGCTACCCTATAGGTATCTAAATTTAACGAAATAATATTTTAGTACCAGAATAGCAGGAAAAGAAGCTTTATTTAGCATTATTGTTTGTTCTTGCTTTGCTCGTCAGTCGACACCGTTCCGCGTCTCCGTCTAGTGCACTCGTTCCTATCCCTGAGATACGCGCATCAGTTCAGTGCGGTAAAAATGTACCTAGTGTACGCAGTGCAGTGTGATACAATGGACCTAATGAAAGTGCGGATTGAGGCCGCTTTCAGGACAATTACACCAGACATGCTACGCAATGTTCAGGTGTCCATAAACAAGCGAGCGGCCTTGTGCATACAATACCAAGGTAACCACATCGAACCCCATCTTTAAAAATGTAAGACGATTTACTAAAATAAGCAAAGCTTTAAGATTTTTCTGTTTACTCGGTAATAAGTAATAATAAGAGATGAAACTAGTTAACCTACCTAAACTTTGTTTCAATTTTTTACGTAAGTTCTGTTATCTCAGTTTTTACGTGCAATTTCTGGCTTGATATTAACGAATAACCTGTAAATCAATAATTACGCATTAATTTTTACATCATGGTAAAGTAGGTACGGTTTAGTGCGCGCGCGCGCAAACGCATTGGGCGGCGCGGCGGCGTCGGCATGTTTTTTCTTTCGTCAGTTCGCGCCGACAAAGAACACCGCCTGCTGTAGGCTACTACTGTACTAGGCGCGCTGAATTACGGAGGAGATGTATCATGATATTGGCAAGTAACGTGGAAAGTTATTGACCTACGTAGTGCGGTGACACGTTTGTTATGATTTGAATTTAAGAAACATATGAAACCGAAAATTTGGTATCAATTCTTAGAGTATTTTATTTTGAGTTGAAACTACGTATAGTGACTCTATACCAGCTGTTATCTTTAGTGCTTAAGGATAGCAATAGGGTTTCTGTTACACGCTGTATAATGGATAATTCCTAAAATAAATTACTTGAATTAATACTTCTATTTACCCATCCGTTACTCTGAGTATTATCAAACCGCCGAGATCGGTGATTGGTGGAGCGACGCGCGTAACCGAGTACAGACCTGCTGTCAGTTCTCCTTACAATTTTAATTTGAAAAAGTGGTTTAAAATAACTTATCTGCTATTAAATACTGACAAATATAAAGTTCAATATACAAGTGACAATCTGTGAAAAAAATATAGTGATATACGTAGTGGAACTATCCCAAAACAACATGTGAATAAAATAACGAACTCGTATTAAGTTTAAAAGTGAAGACAAAAGTGAACTTCGGACTGAGTTTATAACGGTACCAACCCAACCCACAACTACATCTGCAATCCGTTCAAACTAGCTGCTAGGAAAGGACTGCTGGTCCGGCCGAACTGGGTTCAAATCTCACTAAGTGGTATTATTTTTGTATTTTCAAAAGTCCTGTGTGCCATACAAGAAGCCCAGAGAGCAAAATTCTGCATGGGCGTATATATCTTATGCTATTGTTACTTATACAGATTTATTCAGTGCTCGGAAAGCTCATAGATCGCATATTATTTTGCTGCTAGTTCTGCTTTGCTGTCTCTTATTAGTAATTGAGCACAAAGAGTATCTTTCAAAATTATTTAGAAATATGAATTTCTTAGAAAATGTAGTGGATAATATTACGTTCCGACGCAATCGCACCCGATCGGAACCTAATAATGATAGCAGTGATATTATCACCCGAACATTGGATTGTACTACAAACAGTATGCCAGAATTGTCAGACGACGAGGATGAAACGCAAATAAACATGTTTAAACATGAGATAGAAAAACTCAAAGCACAACTAAAAAGCGCACATCAAGAAATAGAAGTATTGTCTTTGGAAAATAGTAACTTGAAGCAAATTCAGACAGATTTATCAAAGAAAATTGATTTTTATAGAAAAATTGCTAATAGCTCAGTTAAGCAGAAAGTTCAAACTCCGAAGAAGACTGCAACTTATCACACGAAGTCAAAACAGACACAAACTACAGAAACTAAAAATGATCGTATTGAGCCAAGTCAACCTAGTATTAGTTTGAATCAGTCACTCATAATGAGTCAGTCAACTTCAAACCCCGTTCCTGCACAAAAAAACAAAATATGTCTAATAAGCACAAATAATCAGAATAAAGTCTTATCTACAGCTGAAGATTTATTTATTGACAAATATCACATTATGTCATTATATTACACCGAGCGGAACATTAGAGCATTTACTCAGCGGAATTCAGTCAAAACTGTGTGATTATACTATGAGCGACTTTTGTGTATTATTAATTGGAGAGGAGGACTTTAAAATTACTAGCAACTATTATAATACTATTGTATACATTAGAGATACTTTGAAACAAATTTCTCATACAAATGTAATAATCTGTACCCAGTGTACCCCCACTTACAAACTACGAAACTACACCAACATTTATAACTGGAGAATTGAGACGTTTAATAATTTACTGTACTTGGATATATTATCTCATGAACATGCATATTTCTTAGATTGTAATTGTAACTTAAATTATGACCGTACAATGTTTGACTTGTTAAAGGGCCGTATTAATAACTATGGTTTACGCAATATTTTTGAAAATTTGTTACATTTAATTAATGACATTACTATAAGTTACATGACTAAAGAGGAAATTGGAAATGCTGCAGAAGAAGCAAATTCATGATTTTTTCGATTCTAAATATATTAATGTTCTGCATCAAAATATTGCGGGACTGTTGAACAAAGCTGACTCACTATCAGTAAATATAGAAGAGCTAAAAGACAAAAATATTGACGGGGATGTGATATGTGTCACGGAACACTTTATGTTAGCGGGATATGAACAACACCTGATAATAAATAATTACGAACTCGCAGCATGTTATGGTCGTACTTGCAGTAAAAGAGGTGGTGCCTGTATTTTAGTTAATAAGGTGCATAAGTTTAAAGAAATTTCGCAAATTAGTCAATTGTCCATAATGTAATTGAATGTTGTGCAATTACGTGACTCCAAAATTATTATAGTTTGTGTATACTGAGTACCGGTACCAAGTAACCTCAATTTGTTTTTTGGTAGGCTTGACAAGATATTACAATGTATTTCTAGACTAATCATAATACCGTTATTGCTGGTGACTTCAACATAGATGTCATGAAATGTAACAATGTTACCTTTTTTTTTTTTTTTTTTTGAGAATGGGAAATTATCAAATAACTTCTCCCGCTCTGGGTGGAGCGGGAGGGCGTGTCAGACTTTTACTGACTAAAACCCACCCGTGTTCCTTCCGTTGCCTGTAACAATGTTACCTTGGATTTCGTGTTTATTATTAAAATATAATCTTACATTAGCACTTAAACAGCCCACAAGATTATCCAGTAATACCTGTCTGGATAACTTTGCCCATAACTTTAATAAAAAGTGTAAGACGGAAGTGTTGGAATTTGGCTTATCTGACCATGCTGCCCAATTAATTAAGCTACCAGTTAAGAAGATATTTAAATTGAAATATTGGCGTAAAATGAAACGGGGCTACAGTTTAGAAGACATTAAAAAAATTAAAAAACATATTAAAAGCCTTTCTTTTGATGAAATTTATAAAACCGATGATCCATCAGCAGCGTATCATCATTTTATTGAAACATTTAAATTAATTTACGACTTGTGCTTTCCCCTAACTCAAATCACTGTGCAAGTAAATACTAAGTCAAAATGGATATCGCGCGGGATTAAAGTGTGTAGTAAAAATAAAAGAGAATTACTCTGGAAGTTCAGACGGAAACCATCAAAAACGAATAAACAAAAATATACTAGCTATTCTCAACTGCTTAAACGAATTATAAATCTTACTAAGCGCGCACAAAACAACTACAAAATAAATACATCAACTAAAAAAAAGTAGAACGGCATGGCAAATTATAAATAATAAATTAAATATCCCTAAGGAGTCGACAATCGAATTAATAATTGACGATAAATTGACAACAAATCCTGAAGCAATTGCCAATGCATTCAATAACCATTTTATTGAAAAAGTAAAACCTCTTCCAGGTGCTGGTAAGAATGCTTCGGCTCTAATCAATCACCAACCCCATGCAGATGATTATAAGAAATCTAAAAAACACGAGTAGTGTAGGATATGACGGTATTTCAACGAATGTGATCAAAGCAGTGAATGACGATATTTCTCATCACTTAAGCCATATTATGAACCTTTGCATACTAAATGGGACATTTCCAAACGATCTCAAATTGACAATAATTAAACCTCTATTTAAAAAAGAAGATAAATATTTAATGGATGATTATAGACCCCTAGCATTAATCTCCGTGTTCTCAATTTTTTTTGAGAAATATGTTTATAACGAACTCAACAGATACTTAGAACAACATTCAATCCTATGTGATGAACAGAAAGGTTTCAGAAAAAATAGAAACATTATTATGGCGGTTTACGACTTTATATATATACACTGTCTCAAAACATGTTGATAAATCTTTACCTGTTTGTTCCATTTACTGTGACATGTCCCAAGCATTCGATTATGTAGACCACAATATTCTGCTAGATAAACTTGAAGCCCACGGTATAACAGGTAATGTCTTGGATTTGTTAAAATCATATCTAACTGACCGACAACAAATAACTCAAATATCGAAATTCAATATTAAAACTAAAAAGGCACAGATCTTCTCCTCTCAAAGGCGTCTTATTACGCATGGTGTGCCCCAAGGAAGTGTATTGGGCCCTCCCCTGTTCTTATTATACATTAATGACCAACCAAATGCAACTAAAGAACCTATGACATTATTCGCTGATGACAGTACTGTAACTATTGCATCCAAATTTTTTTCTGACTATAGTTTTGACGCAAATAATTCATTAAACTCTATAATTACTAAGTTGAGCAACAAAAAAAAAAAAAGAAAAAAAAAAAAAAAAAAAATTGAAAATTAATCTAAATAAAACTAACATAATGCATTTTAGACAACGTGAAAAATTACATAATTTATCAAAATTCTATTTATCTTACAATGACAATAATATACAAGAAACAGATACAGCCCGATTTTTGGAACGAATCATTGATCCGCAATTAAATTGGAAAAAACAGATTGCTGTCCTTAGTAAAAAAATCAGTAGCTCGTCGTTTGCCCTCTATAAACTTGCTCCTACTGTCAATACAAACACCTTACTCACGGCGTATTTCGGACTTGTTGAATCTTTATTGAGATTTGGGATAATTTTATGGGGCAATTCAACAAACAAAGACACAGTATTCAAAGCGCAAAAGCGTTGTGTACGGGCTATGTTTGTTGGGTTGCAAACTATGAACAGTTGCAGACCAATGTTCTTAAAACACAGAATTTTAACACTTCCGTGACTCTACATATTGGAAATATCGGTATTTGTTAAAACTAATCCGCAATGATTTCCTCTTTTGTCAAATACTCGGTCAAAACAGCACTTCTAAGAAAAAGTGTTGTATGCATGGCCCCATTAATATACAATAAAATTCCGAATGACATTAAGCAGTTAAATTTTAATTTATTTAAGAAAACACTTAAAAAGCTGCTTACTGATAAGTGCTACTATAACATTATTGACTTCTTAAATGATACATTTTGAATTTTATTGCTGATTTACTTTTATTACAACCTATTGACATATTTTGCCTGTAATTATTATTGACTACTTTTTGTACTGACTCTGATCGTGAAATGAATTATTGACTACTTTTTGTACTGACTCTGATTGTGAAATGAATTATTGACTATATCTTGCACTGACTCTAATTTCTATGTATAAGTCTGACATTCATAATTAATTTATAATTGCCAATCAAATCGCCAAAAATAGACGCGTTGAGCTACGAGCGCAAAAAAGTTACCAGTGGAATTGTGTAGTGTCAGTGCACCAGGAAAATTGTGGGCAAGTCCGTATCACATCAGGTCACCGAGCAGGGCCCCTAGAACTTCAGCGGCGAATAACTTTTTAAAGGTCAGTGGAGTCGTTTCACCAACAATAATCCCAAGAGTCGCGGCAGAGATCTGTTCACCAACACCAAGATCGGCCAAATCGGATCAGCAGGTTGGGAGATATTAAGGTGCGAAAACCGTCAAAATTCGTGAAAACACGTGGGTTTTGGTTAGAAAACAACCTCACTTTTCCCCCACGTGTTTCTGAGACACGAGGCGTGACGTACCGACAGCGATCCCAGCCACTACTGGAGACTCCGAAGCCGGCCCGAAGAATCTGCCTTCAGACCAGCGACCAGCGTGACGACTCCACGACCCTTCACCAGGTTAGCCCCCAGGGAACTCCTCAACCCTTAATCCTACCCCCCCCCGAGTTTGGACTCATCCGACTTGGACCGTCAGGACCTCGCCAGAGCCATAAAGGGTCCCCTCTTCCCCCCCCCCCAGGTTACCCCCCCTTATTTCACTTTTCCCCCACCCTATTCCCTTAACCCCCACCACTCAAGTCCCGAGTAAGGGTACCCCCCCTCCAACTTTTACCCCCCCCACCAAAAGTCACCCACACGGACCCCCCCCAACCCCCTCCTTCACCCCCCTCCAAAGTCTCCCCACGAGACCTCCCCCTCCTGGGTTACTTCACCCCCCCGCGGGCTAACTTCTCACCCGTTGGAGCTAGGAAGCCGAGATTGGGCTCAAATTGAAGGGCATAACAAGCTCTCAAATCTGGCCTCAAGGAAAACCTCAAATTGCACACCCCACACCAGCAGTGACACGCGGCGCCACAGAATTCCACTGAGGACCACCACCAGCGCCCACATAGAGCTCACTCCATCGAGCTCTAGCAATTGTCGGGCTCCTCATCGGACAGCAGACGCAGACCACCGGCGGAACATCCGTGAGTCCATCATTAGTCATAGAATAAGTAAATACACAGGCTAGTATAGTTTTATATTTAAGTCCCTAGTCATACCTACTTTATATCATATATTATAATTCCCCATACTAATATTCAACAAACAACATGTCGTCGTCAAAATCCACCGCCTCCCGCAAAATGAACACGGAGGCCGCGAAAGCCCCAAAATCTTTAAGGGAGAAAGTCCTAAAAAACACAGCAGTCGGTAGCTCAGGAGTCGGCGCGTTCATCGCAGACGCCGCAGGTGCCAAAGGCGGCGTCGGAACCGGACGTGACGAGTAGACCATCACCACTACCATCATTGCCTGCCCCAGAAATTATCATCAACTGGGAGCAGTGTGGCATCTCCCCCCCCTACTACACAGTGTCGGAGGACGACAGTTCGGTAGCGTCTTCGGTCAGCCAGGCGGACCGCCCCGCAGGTCGGAAGAGCCTATTGTACCGAACGTCGAGAGGCACAGGGGTGGAGATGGACCTAGCCACCAGGGAGGCAAATGAGCTCCTGCAAAAGGGTAAGGACGCCCTGGAAGCAGCAGGGAACATGAAGCGGGAGTGTAAGGCGACAGCGCACGAGTGCCTGCTGGGCCTGTACGAGACGGCCCTGTCATTGGCGGACTCCAGATCCCGTCACAAATTCAATCTCGAGAAGGAGCGCTCTCGACACGCACAAGAGCTTGTGCGGATCGAGAGAGCTCACACTCGGGAACTGATGGGTTTCAAAGTGGAGGTGTCCCTTATGCAGACAGACCTGTCTGAGACGAAGAAGGAGGCGAAGGGGATCCGGGAATGGCTCGGCCAAGAGACCCTGGATGCCTTCAAAGGCATCAAGGAGGTTAAAGAGGAGGTCGCAGCCGCGAGCCTCAGGAACCAGAAGGAGCACGAAACCACGAGGCAGGGAAATGCTCGAGCCCCGGGGGATCCAAAGTCGGATCCAACGGGGAGCGGCCTTTCACGCCTCGAACTGAACGTCACCAGCATATCCAACCAGCTGGACGTGCTTCGGCAGGTTCTGGAACGGCTCAAGGGGGACCTGGCCCAGCCAAAAATCCAGGAAACGGACCCCAGTAGCCGCGAGTCAGGTCTGTTAAAAACCGAGCAGTTTGAGGAAGAGATGCATAAACTCAAACTGCAACTACAGGCCATCGCCAACCGGCCTGCGGCATCTCCCCCCAAACCACAGCCCCAGTTAAACATGGCTCAACACCTCAAGCCCATCTTCGAAAGGCTGGAGATTGTCTCGGCGGACCTCCGCGTACTGCGAGATAAGGAATCGCAAATCCAGGCGCCCCCGGCGCTGAATCTGGAGGCGGAACTCGCAGTCGGGGAGGTAAAAAAGACCCTCCAGACCATCCAGAAGCGATGTAAAACATGTTGGTCCGGTAAAATTTCGCTTCTATCTATATGTGCATAGTCATGTATCATGTCATGTTACACATGTTTAAACAAATAAATTGATCTTTATCGGCAAGGACGGTTCAGGTGTTCGAAGAAGAACCATTAACGCCCACGGGAAGTATTTGACTGCACTGCGAGAACAGTGCGGAATGCACTACATCGAGCGGGAATACACAGCAGAAAGCCCGCTCGGAATATAGTCTAAGTCAAGCCCATCAGGAGGCTAGATTCCGTTTCGCGCGAGATTACCGAGACTTTGTTTTTTTCACTCGCATTATTTTTGACGAAAAAAGATTTAAGTCCAGCCAGATAGGTCGTCGGCATTTATGGCGTGTGATTAATACTCGGCACGAGCCGCAAAATGTTTTACCAAACTTAGTCAGGAAGAGTAGTGGTCAACATGTGGGTCTGGATATTGATTTGTTGAAATTTTGATTCTTTACGCGCTTTAGCTTCGAGCATTCACGTTTACGCAACAGGGACGTTGCGCAGCTTTCAAAGATGTGCGATACCGCCTTAGAAGTTTCTGAACTCGCAAAGGCTATATTTCCCATTCATACAGTCACAGATAGCTTTACACGATATGTAAATTGAGAACCAGTAATTCATCTGAATGGATGATCGCAATCCCACTCATATGCGGCATGCAAGCGATTGCAAAAGATTTCGCCTTCTTTAAAGAAAGACTAAACGCCATACACGGGTCTGAAAGTTATGGTGGGATAATAGTCAAATCCTTAAGGTTTAGATGCCTTATAAGACCCACCATAGGTAATTCAAGATAACTATGAGATGAGATATGTGCGGCAGGTGCTGGGGAACTATTTTATATCCCCGGGAGGGCAAACAGTGAAACTTGCGTCTGATGCAAGATACCTTTTTGACAACAGTGCGAGTGGTGTATCCAAAGGACGAAGTGCCTGAAATTGTTTTTAATCTGGACAACTGTCCTATACACACTTCACGCTTGGTGCATGATTGAATCCGGCAACAGCCAAGTATACGATCGGCACCGTGGCCTTCTCGTTACCGGACCTAAACCCCATTGAAAATCTATGGGGCATTATGGTCCAGAGATGGGATAGTAGTTGCGAAAGGACAAAACCAGCACTAGTCGCTCATGTTGACCAGGTTTGGGAATCAATTCGCGGCTCGCACCTTTGCGAGAACTTTATATCGATAGTAGTCGATGTGAGCGCGGTGTGACGCAGTCATAGATGCAGGTGGGGCTCACAAAATATTACGCTAATTTTTCGTTAAAATTGTGTACTTATAGTGTATATGTGTGTGTGTGTGTTTTAGAAGCCTTATTCCCAGTATGTATAGTCCTAGTTATATTTTATTTTTTATTGTATTGTAATATAAAATTAATAGGTATAGTTAGCATTAGGCTAAGGTTTTTAGTTAAAATGTTTTTATTTTATTACTAAGTAGTAGTCCTAGTATATTCCTAGTTGCTTAGATGATATGATATTATTATTAGGTGAATATAACAATAAACGATGTTCTTTATTTCAACTGGCGTTTTCTTCTATCTACTACCAACTCACTGCAACACAGTTAGCATGACAAGATTTTTGGTTGAATTTAGACATGGGTAGTTCGCGAACGATTGAAGGAAATGAACTACTTCATAGCACAAAATAAACTTATCATTCAATCAGTAGTCATTCAAATGTGTCTGTGCTTCACTTAGTTCAGTCTTTCTTTACGCTCCTACGCTCGCAAGAACTGTGCGCCGGGCGCACCATAGACTATACCCCCGCACTACTCCCACTCAGCCAGGGCCAGCACTCAGTCTCACTCGTACACGTTCGTGTCACTTCGCCGGCTGGTCGGCTAACGCAGGGGGGTGAAACTTCCATAGATTGGCTTCGTAGCAAAATATTCATTGATAGTGCTGCCATCTGAGTGTTTAGGTACATAAACTTGGGCGAAAGTTTTAGATTTTTGCCGATAGGTAGAGCTACTTGATAAAAGTAAAACTATTATACAAACTAAATAATAAGAAATAAGTATTATTTATTATTTTACTATTACATGAGAAATAAATTATTAAAATACATTAGCAAAATAAATAACACCTTTTTACTTCAAGTAGTATAGAATTGAAACGAAACGTAAATGATGATAGGTCAGAAACAAGAAACGGTACGTTAGCTTTGAAAACAAACAGATTTTCTTCTGCTTTCTGCTTCGTTCGTTGTTTGGTGGTGTTCTGGTGATCTGTTTTCTGCTCTTTTACGATTTAGGACTGTGCTTGATTTCTTGATATCTGCTATAAACGATTGACCCTGCTTCTCCCCTGGACCCTGTGATAAGATACGTAAACGATTTACCCAACGACGTGTATACTGGAACTCGATTTTGCCTTTTGATTTGGATTCGCCGAAACTTTCTAAATGCTGCGAAAGTCCGCCTTTATGTGCTATTTTGGATGTATTCCTTTTAAAGGTATGGTTCTCACAATTATTAACAACTTACAAAGTTCTTTTGACACACTATAATATTTTTTTATGAAAACTGTTTTTCAAATTGATATTGTCTTTCAGGAAAAGTTCACCACTTTCCTCCACACAAATACCCTTATACAGAAAAATTTGATCAATGGAAAAGGGTTTTGAGCGAAATAGATCGAGAAAAGGGTGATGATTACATATGTAACAACATACGTATATGCGATCACCATTTTGAACAGTTCTACCGAACAGCAAGTGGGCGTCTTACCAAAAATGCTGTTCCAACATTGAATATTGGTAAATACCTTCTATAATAATTTCTTTAGTGAAACACAATACACCAGCACCATACTAGCACAGACTAGTGATGTTAAGTTTTGTTTACGTTTAGTTTTTATTTCTGCCCGAGTATACTCGGGCAGAAATAAAAATCATCGAGAATATAGTTCTCGATGATTTTGTTTGGTATATTGGCGTGTGCTAGCTAACATATGGATAATAATTTAAATTAGGTTAATTATGTTGAATACTATTATATAGAATCATTTTTTTTCTTTCTAACTGAACAGACAGCTGTGCTGCTGGGGAGTTTGTTGCGCCACTTCTTCCCAGCTAATGCACTAGGAAGTGGTGAAGGGTGGGTGTTTTGGGGGACTGTCTTATGTAATTTTGACATTCGAAAAGTGCTGATTATCAGCGTAGTTTGAATAAATGACTTTTGAATTTTGAAGAAGTTGCTTGAATTCTGATAAATAATATGCATAAACATGCACTTATATCCGTTCTGTACAAACTCAAAGCATTTATTTCAATTAAACCATTAACAGGCACTTTTGAATTGTCAAGAATTCGGTCAGATAGAAATATGAAGCTCCAGCCCATTCCAAAGCGTAGTAGGTACATATGGAGAGAACGGGCAAGAATCTCCATGGACACTCTTTTAAATAACAGCCTACTACTTCTCTACATAAACATAGAAAAGGCCTATACTACAGTGGACGAAAAAGGGCTGTTATGATGATGATGTTAAAGAAGGAAGTGTATGACATGCCTAGTGATACTTTATTTTATAAAAAAATAATACATATTATATTTTTGCAGCATCTACGTCAACTACTGCTGAAATGGATTTGCCAAATAGAACATCTGATAATGCAGAAGCAAATTATGGCCAAGGTAGTAATTTATTTTATTTTATTTATTGTTTGACTTATACAACAATGTGGCCCTGGCACCTAAACTAGAGTCAGTATTTATATATTATATATTTTGCACTAATTGCATCAATTTCATTTTAAGGGTCAAATTCTGAAGCAGTTGTGCTTTTGCCAATATGTGAGGATCTACCTGAAACAATTCCCGCAATACATGCTTCTGACAAGAAAGGTACTTTATTTTCTTTTTAACCAACTTCCAAAAAGGAGGAGGTTATGTTTTTATTTGACCCGTATTATGTCCGCCGATTTCTCCGTAAATTGTGGACCGATTTTGAAGAATGAAAGGGTATGCTCCCAAATTGGTCCCATATAAATTTTATTAACTTTGCTTGGATAGTTTTTGAGTTAGCTTCAAGAATAAGTATTTTTCCCACTTATACTATGTGGATGATATGATAAGTTCCTGTCACTGTTATTTACATAGCAGGTAGTAGTATTCGAATTTGTGTGGGGTAGCTGTATCAAAACTAAAAAGTGAATAATAAAAACTTTTTACATATAATAAAACAACCAACCTCCAAAAAAAACACTACAAAGTGAAAAATAACGTTGGTTGCTTTTTTTTTACTTAAAATAAATTATAGGTGTGACGTAGCTTTATGTGATTACTTAGATGATTTTAATTAGTAATAAATATCAGGGTTGATTGTTTTTAGGATTCCGTATGTCTGAACCCTTATCACTTGTATGTGTGTCTGTCTGTCTGTCACAGCCAATTTGCTCCGAATCGAATGGACAGATTCAGTTGAAATCATATCAATTTCTGTGACCTAAAAATGGACGTGTGACGTATATAAATCCAAATAAGACAAAAAAAAAAACTGCACACTGTACTGTGTGACATATCAAACCAAAAAGCTTGCTGGGGTCTCAAGTAAATTTTAAATAATTGTTTCTCTGATTTCAGGCACTAAATCCATCAATGTTGTCAAAAACAAATATTTGAAGCAACATACGCAATTAAAGGTAAAACTTTTAAAATTGAGGGAAAAATGTAAAAACCTTAACCAAAAAGTGCGAAAAGCTGCTCAAATATAAAAAAAATTAAGCTTTTTTAAAAGCTGTTGAAAAACTGCCCGAGCCTGCTGCCATTTTTACGAGAATGCAGTTAAAAAAGGCATCTGTAAAACCAAGAGGAAGAAGATTCACAAATAAAGAAAAAATTTTGTGCCTAACAATATACAAACAGAGTCAAAAAGCTTACAAATTGTTACAAAGACTCTTTGCATTGCCTTCAAAAAGAACAGTCCAGAAAATATTAAGTGACGATTAAGCCTGGAATAAATGAGGCTATCATAGAACACCTGAAAAAGGCAGTGAGGAAGTTACCAAAAGAAAAAAAAATATGTACACTCATATTTGATGAAGTTGCATTAAGCCCTGGCTTATATTACCATAAAACTTGGGATCAAATTATTGGTTTTGAGGATTTTGGTTCAAATAACACCAATAAGATAGCCGACCATGCACTAGTTTTTATGGTCAAAGGTCTGAAAGCAAAATATAAGCAGCCCATCTCTTTCACATTCTGCCAGAGTGCAACGAAGAAAGCTGAATTAAAAAAACAAATTCATGACGTACTAAAAGCTGTACATAGCACCGGGTTGCAAGTTATTGCCACGGTTTGTGACCAGTCATCAACAAATATGAGTGTCATAAAAAGCCTAATTGATGACACAAAACGAGAGTATTTAGCAGAAGGCAGAGAATTTAAAAGCTTAGGGTTTGAATGGAATGGAACAAAAATATTTCCAATATTTGATCCTCCACACCTCCTTAAAGGTTTAAGGAATAATCTCCTTACAAAGGATTTAAGATATATTCAAAATGGAGAAGTCAAATTTGCAAAATGGAAACATTTGCAAATGTTACTTGATGCTGATCCAGGAGAAGATGATGTTAGATTAATTAATAAATTGACGGACAGTCATATCATTAAAGAAAAAATACCAAAAATGAAGGTAAAACATGCAGCCCAGGTGTTCAGTCAGAGGGTGTCTGCAACAATGAGATTTTTAGCGAGTAAGTATCATTGGCTTAGGTTAAGCAGTAATCATATTGATAGGCATCAGGTGGTTTACTGGTGTCTGTTTTCAAGATGCATCAATGATTTTAGACCAGTAAAATTATCACAAAACATTATCTTTGTATGAATTAAAGTAACAACCTAAAATCTACCTAGTGATAATACTCTCCAAATTTTGACGATAAACATTCTAAACTAATTTAAAAATATAAAACTGCCACTTTAATATAATTTTATAATATGTAAATAATTTAAATCTCCAAATTCATATTATAATCTTTTCAAAACCTTGTTTATTCAGTAATTATATCAGTTCAATCAATCTGCCTAGCCTTTCATCAGTTAACTAAAATAATATTATACATATTGCAGCAACAACCACAAGAACTAAGTATTAATATTTTTCAAACTTGTAATCATTGTATGTTTAATTTCAGATCACGACATTCTTCCAAAAGAGTGCCTAGGCACCGCAGATTGGTTGCTTATAATTGACAAATTATTTGATTCGTTTAATGGTCATAGTTACCAAATTTCTGACAAAATGTACAAGTGTGCACTAAAACGGAACTCGCCACATTTTAAATTATGGGACGATTTACTACCAGTATTAAGATCAATGAGATTTAAAGTGGAGAAAAAGTTAAGGGATGGGACAATTTCGACGAAATTTGAACAAGTGCCAAGTCTCAGGAACTGGATTTCAAATATTAACGTTTATAAGGAAATGTTTAAATATTTAAACGAAACACATGACGTAAGTAGTCTGTTGACAAGAAATATTAATCAGGATTCATTAGAATTTTTTTTCTGCAACATAAGGAGTAACGGTGTCAGAAACACGTCTCCAACTTGCTTGCAGTTCACTGGAGCGTTTAAAACGTTAATTATAAATAATTTAACCTCACCACACTCGGTTGGGGCGAACTGCGAGCAAGACAATAATAAGGCGTTAAAACCATTAAAATTTCTATTAAATTTTAAAGAAAAGGATACAAGAGAACTACCCTCAGAGTCTGTTAATGTGGATTCTGTAATTAACTGCTTCATGCAAACAGATTCAGAAAACTCTCGAAACACCACTAGCAAAGAGGCAAAAAGATATGTGGCTGGCTATATTGTAAAAAAAACTTTACAGCAAATATGTAAAAATTGCCATAGTTGTTGAATGCATTTGGTAAGCACAGTGCCTCCGAGTAATAAAGATTATATATTAGAAAGAGACTATACAAGAAGATCGCTTAATTATCCATCGGAGGCATTGTGCGAGTTTGTAGATGATGTTTGCATGATTATTCAAGCCCAATTAAACGAAGAACCACAGCAGAAATGTCTGAAGGGTACAATTAAGCAAGTAGTAAATATATTTTGCAATTTATCCCAGTTCTCGTGTGTAACTCATAAAATAAATGTAAAAAATTTCCTAATGGATACTATTTCAAATATTATAATAAATAGCTGGTGTACGAACGTCAACAGAATCCTTAAAGGTAAAACAAACATGTGTCATAATAATGCAACAAAATTACAAGCGTTAAATTATTATAATAAACATTTTAAAAGGAAATAAATTAATTAAAAAACTAAATATTGTTTCAATTCTTTCTACCATTTTATTCCATTTCATTTATTGTTAAGGCTCTTGATGATATCATTTCTAGTTTAAGATTTTGAAGAATGATATATATATTTAAGAATGATTGTTATTTATTTCGTGAAATAAGTAAATTTTTATGTGTATGTTTCGGATTCTAGATTTCTTTTAAGATAAGAACTAGAATACCTATGAATTTGTCATCATAGTTTTATTTTATACACATATGAATTAATTTATTCCACACAAATAAATAACATGATCATTCTTCAATGTAAGGATTTGATACTAGAAAAAAAAAACTCCTAAAAGCGCCATCTAGTGAGCGGTAGCGAAGGGGAGATGATATGCAGCGGCATCTCTGTGCGTGGGTACTCAGTTTTTACAAAACGAAAACGTCAGTGGCCCATCTATTCCTATTATATAGTGTATTATCTATGGGCTAACGTTCGGCTGACGAGTGACGATGGCGCCTCGCCGAGACGGAATTATTATGACAAAAATTTGTTAGTCTAAATACACTGATATGAACTTTATTTTTATGTATTTACAGTCTTATTTAACGTACAACAATGTACGTAAACTAAAACAAGTACGTCCAAGAAATATTATTTATTATTGTTTCAATTCCAATCAGATTTGAGCTTTTTGCAGTGCAATTAAAGCGCATAATGTTTATGTTTAGCCGTGAATTTTAAATTTGTATTTCTCGGTATGTAATAGTTCGTAGTTTTTAATTTCGTTTTGATGTCGAGGTCTGAACGAAATGCACTTGACTAGGTGATTCACTTGTGCGTTACGTTAATTGTATTTAAATTTGTAGCTAATAGTAAATTATTATGTTTAATTGTATAATATGTGTAGTCTTAAAATGTAAATAGAACGAAAAGTGCTGTGTGGTGGAACTATTTTACGGAAAACGAACGTTAAAAAAAGACTAATTCGTACTCTCACTGTTGTAGTACTTATCTATTTAGTGTTAACGTGTAAATTATCTATCTAAATAAAAAAATGGAGACTGTAAGTAGAAAGAGAAGTGCTGTGTGGAATCATTTCATGGAAAACGGACCTAAGAAGGCAAAATGTACATATTGTTCTAGTGAATTATCTGTGTCTGGTGGTAATGTAGGAAACCTTAACAGGCATTTAAAAACGAAGCACCCCACGATCAAGTTGGTTGAAGACAGGCAACCGCCTATTGGACCTGCAGACCCAGACCAGACCCACATACTTCCAGTTGCCAGTGTTGAAACTCAAGATCTACCTCGGGCGACTTCTTCTAGTCAGCCATCAATAAAAAATTATACACAAAGCAAGAGGCCGCTACCACTACGGCTTTCCGAACGTATCGACGAGCAGCTTTTAAAAATGATTGCTAAAGGGCACTACCCCTTCAGTATGGTTGAAGATGTCGAATTTAAAAAATTGATTTCGCTGCTTAACCCACAGTACGCACTCTCAACACGGAAAACCATATCGGAAAGTATTTTGCCAAAACTTTATAATATGAGCTTAGAAAAGGTAAAAAGTGAGGTCCTCCAAGAGGGACGAGCAGCTGTCTGCTTGACAACAGATGGGTGGACTTCTTGCAACAATGACAGTTTTATAGCCCTGACTATGCATTATATTAGCTCCACATCGGATGAAACTAAATTAAAATCCAATTTAATCGGATGTGTTGAATATAATGAACGACACACAAGCGACAATTTAACAGCTTTTCTACGCGATATAATGGGAGAATGGAATATAGAACAATATACAACAGCTATTGCGAGTGACAATGCGGCCAACATTACTGCTGCAATAAGAGGTACCGATAAATGGCATATACCATGTTTTGCGCATTCTATTAACTTGTGTGTGCAAGCCGCTCTGACGCCTCTATCAGAAACGTTGGTTAAAGTAAAGAGTGTCGTAGAGTTTTTTAAAAGAAGCTCTCACGCTCAACATAAGCTACAAGAAATGCAAAAACAGCTGAACCTTGCCCAACTAAAATTAAAGCAAGATGTCCCAACGCGGTGGAATTCCACCTATGACATGCTGCAGCGGCTGTTATCAGCCAGGGATGCCGTGATCGCCACGATCGCTATAATGCGACCTGAACTGGCGCTCAATAACGACGATTGGGGCGTTATAGAAAGCGCGGCGCCAAATTTAAAACGTTTTTACGACATCACCGTCGAAATTAGTGCCGAGAAAAATGTTTCATTGGCTAAAGTCATCCCCCTGTGTGGAATCATGAGGAATCATGTAAAAGCGCAATTAAACAATAACACGGTTCCGACGCAAGTGCAGTTAATGCTGAAAACACTCGCTATGCAGTTAGAAAAGCGTTTCCCTTACAACATGGAAAAACACATCCTGTATAGCGAGGCGACAATTTTGGATACTCGGTTCAAAAATAAAGGATTCAATGAAAAAAATCATTTTGATCAGGCTGTGGCTACATTAAAGAGGAAAGTCGGTAAAGTACAGCAAACTACAACGATGTTGCCTTCAACACCAGAGCCATCTACATCAGTGCCAACTACCGTGACGTCCATATGGGACCAATTTGATAAAGAAGTGGCAAAGTTGACACCCACAAATACCTTAGCCGCTGGCATTGTGGAGCTAGATAAGTATCTCCAGGAACCACTGTTACAACGCTCCAATGATCCACTGCGCTGGTGGCACGAGCGCCGGTCGTTCTACCCGATTCTTTTTAAATACGCCCTAAAAAGACTGCACCTAGTGGCGACTTCTGTCCCGTGCGAAAGAATTTTTTCAAAAGCCGGGCATATAATGAACGAAAGAAGGACTCGGTTAACAACCAAAAAACTATCCCAATTATTGTTTATTAGTAGTAATTGCAAATAATCGCATCGGATGTAAAATGTAAATAGGTATATACATCTTGAAGGGCATGTTGCGTCCTACATGGCGTTATTTACCGATGATGCTGCGTCCTACTCACTTTGTGCGTCCGGTATACGGACGCAAGATTGACCGACCCTCATTTTTAGCCCAAGGGTCCCTTATGATCATTAGAATGCAAGGGCGAAAAATTGGCATGGACGTAATTCCATCACTACAATGCCTTTTAGCGTATAATATAGTTCCGCCATCGTCCGACTGGAATTTGGAGGGCGCTAGTGTTCAGCGTATAATTTACCACGTATACTTTGAGTTCAGTTCACCCATCTTATCGTGTCCATTGAATATCGTACTTAATATGTAAAGTTTTTAGCATGTTTTCGTGACAACAATCTTGCGTCTCTTAAATATCCTTAAACGGGCACTAGGTACGGTGTCTGAGGGGCCTATTCGGGGTTCACGAGGGACGCATGGCGCGGGGCGCGGGGCGGCGGGCTTCCGCGCGCTCGCGTGCCGAAGTTTGTAAACAAACAGACATGTGCCGGCCGTGATGTAAGCTTGTCCCCAAAGTGAATTATTTGCAAGTGCGTTAAAAGTGGTTATTTATTTGGTCTATTATTATAGTTAGTGATTATAATAATATATGAATCACAATGAAAAGGAGTGCAAGGATTCTTAAATTGGCAAACCGTAAGTACTTACTTTTTACTACTTAAATGAAAATTATGACACGATTTATCTTATTATAATACCTATAACATCTAGCTAGTAAGTACCTACTTACATTTTAACATGTTGTCTGTTTATAATATTATGATGAGCTTAGTTTGCGTTAAATTGTCTGTGAGTGAACGTGTGTAGTCTGCAAAAATGGTTGTTGTGATTGATGTGGATACTTTTTTTTAAAGAAATGATTTTATACATTTTTATAAAGCTAAACTGCAATGGCCTTGGGATTCAACGCATTTCATTTTGCAAAATTGGTGCATACATTGTGATACGAGTATTAATATTACTAATTCAGTAGTTGAACACTTTGTACTACCCATGAATTTCGATGACTTTAAAAGACTTTATAACTCTTCTTTCATGTGGTGTAAATTTTGCGAATATGCCATTCATGATCATTTTCCAGAAGACGAATGTTTTTGTAATAACTAGTAATAATCAAAAGGTACATGCTTCTATATTACTTACCTACATACCTATTTGATTCTTATTAAATATCGTAATATCATCCTACTTCGTACTAATTAATACCTATTATAAACGTGAAAGTTTGTATGCACTCACGGCTGTTATCCCAAAAGGGGTAGCCAGAGGCTTTTTTGCGTATTCACACAGTTCTCAGGGCGAGTGCGTTAGCCACTGCGCCTCGGAAGTTTAGTATGGTGTTTGTGAGTATGGATGGATGGATGGATGCTTGTTACTCTTTCACGCAAAAACGGCTGAACGGATTTGGATGAAATTTGGTATGGAGTTACATTACATCAGACAACGTCATTACAGTTAGGTATATGAAATCTTTTTAACCCCTGACGCAAAAAGAGAGGTGTTATAAGTTTGACGTGTTTGTGTGTGTATGCGTGAGTGCGTGCGTGCGTGCGTGCGTACCTGAGTGTGTCTTACTTTTTATAGGTTTTCTTGTTTTTGTTTGCTTTTGGGTTGAGGGTATTTAAAAATTTTATTGTTTTATACTAATACATTTATATCTGTTTTGTTTTCAGAGAGACAGGAAGAAAAAGAAAACCAACCAGAAACCTTACATGAGGTACGTAACCTTTTTTTTTTTTTTTTTTTTTTTGTTCCGGGGTGGAAAATCCTCATGGATGTCCTCCACCCTGGGGCGGGCGGAGGGGTCTGTCAGACTCTTACTGACTAAAAACCACCCCGGTGTTCCGACTCACACCTACGCCGGGTGTCGCGGGAACGAAAGAATATTCCGCAACCCCCGGCCGGTGCCGGCCCGCCACCGCGGCGGGCCTCCTCTCGGGTCAGGGGGGGGAGTGAGGTGTTTGACTCCCCCCGCGACGTCGAACTTACCTGTTCTCACCAGCCTGTGCCTCTGAGCTTACCTGTTTATACCTACTTACCTGTCCAACTCCGGACTTACCTGTTCACACCAGCCTGTGCCTCTGAGCTTACCTGTTTATACATACTTACCTGTCCAACTCCGGACTTACCTGTTCACACCAGCCTGTGCCTCTGAGCTTACCTGTTTATACCTACTTACCGGTCCAACTCCGGACTTACCTGTTCACACCAGCCTGTGCCTCTGAGCTTACCTGTTTATACATACTTACCTGTCCAACTCCAGACTTACCTGTTCACACCAGCCTGTGCCTCTGAGCTTACCTGTTTATACATACTTACCTGTCCAACTCCGGACTTACCTGTTCACACCAGCCTGTGCCTCTGAGCTTACCTGTTTATACCTACTTACCTGTCCAACTCCGGACTTACCTGTTCACACCAGCCTGTGCCTCTGAGCTTACCTGTTTATACATACTTACCAATCCGTCTCTGATTTACCTAAGTAGACGTACTTACCTATCCAATTCTGAATTTACCTGTTCACATCAGCCTGTGTTGGTTCGAGTTTTTCCCAGCTGAATACCTAATAGCTACTGCTGTCTATTCATTAACTTTACATTAGTCGCTCTTAAAAAAAGAAAAAAGTACCTATGATGTCTCGTTCATCTTCAATTTCTTCTTTTAGTGTTGTTAATCATGTATTTTATTGTATGTATCTCTGTTTACAGGAATTATCTGATTCAAAATCTGGTTCAATAGCTGACTTTTCTGCGACGTGTTCTAATTACACTCCACCGAGACACGAAGTAAGTTTAAATAAAATACTTCATTAATTCATTAATAATAATATTCTAACGGCTGTTATCCCAAAAGCGGTAGCACTCTAAGCCGAAGCAGCTTTAAGCCATGTCAGAAACCTTCTAGGTGGCTTAAAAATATCTGCGAGCGCCAATTCAGGATTGAGATCGGGGATAGGTAATTTTGATGTTCAGCAAGGGATAGACAACACTTATATCACTAATCAAGTTGTTACCTTCATATTAACGAAGCAACAATAGTAAAGTGCAACAAAATATAATAAGCTTTTTTTTTGTTGCAGACCAGTTCTGATGATTCTTTTCTAAATGAATTTGGAACTTCGAATAATTTAACGCCATTAGAATGTGTTTCGAACTTCGATTCATCGGTCAAAGAGCCTATTAATCTTAATTATAGCGAAATTAGTCACATAAGCGGTTCTCCATGTAGTGTATTTGTAGAAAGGAAACTTCTTCAACCTTATAAAGCAGCTGAATTCGTACCAAATCAAGGAATACCTCTCGATGTTAATAATTCCTTGTCTAATGTATCTTTCAAGCCACCTAATAACATAAGTTTAAGTGAAGTTAGTTGTAAAAGCAGTTCTCCTTGCAATGTAATTGTAAGTAGGGAATTTCCACAGCCTTACAATGAATCAGAACCAAATGAAGAGATTATTTACGATATTAATAGTGAATCTCAAATAGAAGATAATTCTAATGATAATACAACAATTATTATCCAAAGGCAAAAACCCAAAAGTTCAAAGGTTCGAGATAAAGATTATTGCTTTTACTGTGAGTCATTTGTTTTAAATTTTGCTCGTCATTTACTCCGACACCATATTTATGAAACTGAAGTCCAAAAAATTGTGTCAAAACCAAAAAAAAGTCTTGATAGAAAACAATTAATTGCAGCTCTACGTAAAAAAGGAAACTACCTTGTAAATTCAAAAGAGGTCACTAAACCGATGCGAAAATTCAAATTTACTGATTATTTGCCGTGTACAGAGTGTCTGGGATTCTATTCTAAAAAACTATTATGGAAACATAAAAAGAAATGTAGTGGTAAATCAGGAAGTAAAAACATTCAATCTGAGGCTCAAAATCTACTGATACGTCATCTTAAAATCGACGAAAAACTTAAGGAAACTGTATTTCCCCGAATGCGGGCAGACAAAATATCACTTACTGCAAAAAAAGATAACCTCATATGTGCTTTCGGATCTCAATATTTAAAAACTCACCGAGAAAAACATTTCGTGAACGTAGTGTCTAGAAAAATGAGAGAGCTTGCAAAATTATTACTAGAATTAAAAAAGATTGATCCATCCATTAATGACTTCTTTTCTGCCTTAAGACCAATTCATTATGATATCATTGTACAAGCCACCAAAATACTGGGAAATTATGACATAGAAAAAGATAGGTATGAGACACCAACGTTCGCAATGAATCTGTCCACCACCTTGAAACAATGCTGCAATATTGCAATAATGTGTGCATTAAAAAAGCAAGGGCCTTACACGGAAGTAGATACTGGCAAAATAGAAGCCGACTTAAAAACTTTGATTCAACTTATTGAATCAAATTGGAAATATGATGTGTCTACACAAGCTGCAACAGATTTAAACAAGAAAAAGTGGAATAAGATAACTATTGTGCCTTTAGCAAATGATTTAAAAATTCTTAAAGAATACCTAAATAAAAAATCCTTGGATGCTGCTATAAAAATTAAAGAAGGCTTACAAACTACTGAAACATATACACAACTTTTAGAGACTGTGTATTGTAGGGTTTTATTATTAAATAGGCGCAGGCCTGGAGAACTTCAAAGAATTACAGTGCACGATTATTTAGAAAGCGACAATAATGATAATAATAAGTATGAAGAGTTCGATCGTGCGCTTACTGCCTCAGAAAGGATTCTGGTAAAGAAATTTAAACGTGTTGTCATTAGAGGTAAACGCGGCCGCGGAGTACCAGTTCTGTTTAATAAAGAAGTTCAAGATGATATTAAATTATTATTATCGATTAGGCATATTTTTTTTGCTTCGACACCAAATCAATTTTTGTTTGGTAATCCCGGTTATAACAATACAATTTATGGCTACAAAGTTTTGGAAAAGCATGCCAAATTATCAGGGGCGAAACAGCCTAAAGCAATATCCTCTACAAGGCTAAGAAAACATTTAGCCACCTTATCACAAAGGACAATGCAACTTTTACTTTGACCGCTGGCCCAAAAATATGAAACCCAATGTGCATAATTGAAACCTATGCCAAGCGTTAGTACTAATCATCCATGACAACTTTTACTATGGGGCCAAATAAATCTATCCCAGTAAAAAAAATATACAGTATAACAAACGTTTTTTCTCTTTGCTGGCAACACTGGTAGCCGGTCGTCAAAAAAAACGACCTCCTAGGTTAATTAATTTAGAAAATTAGTAAAAGTGTTATAATTATGTTAAATTAGTGTATTATAATCGTACCTAGTTATTAATTAGTATATTCAGTTATTATACAGTGTTTTTTGTCGCGTGAACTTCGCACTACAAGGATTTATGTAAACCGGCTGTCAACTCAACCAACCCAACGGTGACGGATTTCAAAAGTTCATCAATCCCGGGGAGTATTTTGTTTTATTAAACTTATTCTACATACTAACGCTGAACATCACAAAATACTGCTCAGGTGTCTGAGCTACGTCCATCACACACTGGCACGGTTTATGCCTCCTTTTGCTTGACAAATAGTGGAAGCAAAATCGAAGACGAAAACATTTGCCCAGACAATAAACACTACATAATTTACTACACAAAAAATAGGCTCATTAGGCCTTATTGTTTAATAGTTATTCATACTATTAAACCTGCAGCTTTGTGTCATAAACTTGTATTGTTGTTAATCTTGTTTCTTAATAAAAGCAGTGTAATTACCCCATGTAACTTCTCTTGTTTACAATTAGACATCACTGTAAATTATTACTAGACATACTTCTGTTATGTTAAATTAATGTATTAGTGCCAATTCATGAAATTAATGTTAAGAACTGGTGTTTCAATCACTTTAAAATAGTAGGTAGTACCTACCCCCAACCAATTTGTAAACTTAATTTTGTTGTTTTTCCCTTTTATTTGTTTTAGAATATTAAATTATCATTACATAATTGACATTACACACTCTTCTTAACTTCTATTCCTTTGTTTTCCGTCAATTCTAAATAATATATAATTTTATTCCCCCAATAGTCCCTTCATCTTAGTACTTACTCTCCACATCTTATCTCTCTCTCTCTCTCTCTTATTCTACTCAATTGGCTTTATCTTATCTCATTCCAGGGTGCCTTTAGGGTTGGCTTGTCAATATGTTGACCCGTAGAACCGCATCCTTGGAGGAAAAACTGAAGGCTACATTGAAAGAGTTGGAATGTAGTAAAAAGCAGTGCGATCAGCTTCTACAGGAAAGGGAAGACAGTGAGGTGGAAGTTCAATACATTAATAACAAGAACACTGAACTTAAGAACCAGTTGGCCGAACTACATCTTCAGCATATGGACATACTTGGCCAGCATCAACACCTCCGTCAACTTGTGTCAAATTTCCAGGAATGTAGTGACACCCACGAACTGGCTTTGAGACGGATATCTGATTTGGAACTGGAATTAAGCAGGGCCCATAACTCAATAACCCATTTGGAAACTCTCAAAGCCAGTAAAGAGTCTGCGATCACCTGCAGTCTTTATGATGAGTTGGTTGGTAGCGGGTCTGGATCCACATGTGTTGAGCCAATGGTAACAATAGATTTAACTGATGATACTATCACTAAAGCCCGGGTGACACGAGGCTAGTAAATCAAGCTAGTGAGCCAAGCTAGTGCTGCCAAGCTAGTAAGCTAGTGACACTAGCTTCGTGTAGACGGAACTAGCTTCGTTTACAAGCTAGTAAGCTAGTGTGGAAGCTAGCAAGCTAGTGCCTCAAGCCAGGATAGTTTTATAGCTTGGGGTTCTATTTTTCAAGCTAGTAGGCGCCCCCCACCACCCGTTTTACTATCCTGGCTTCGTTACTAGCTTCGTGTCAACCGCGAAGCTAGCGAACCTAAGCTAGTGTGCAGTCGGAGAGCGTGGTGAGAGTGCGTGCAATTTGTTAAAATGCCGAAATTAGCGGACGAAATTAATTTAAAATTCGTTCAATTGTACAGAGAAGAGGAATGTTTGTGGAATGCAAGTATTCCATCTTACAAGGACAAGCAAATGCGAGACTCGTCACTAGAAAAAATACGCGACATACTAAATAAAGATGGAATAGAAATGTCGATAAAAGAGATTAAAAATAAAATTAAAAATCTAAGAGCTACATATTGTCAAGAATTAACAAAGATAGAAAAATCTGAGAGGTCTGGAGCAGGAACTGCAGAAGTCTATAAGCCAAAAATTATTTGGTTTGAGGAAATGCATAATTTCATAAAAAAGGTGCCAATGAAGAGAAAAACTTCGGTAAGTTATTTTAATATTATTTACTCTTTACAATTATTTACCTTAAAAGTACTTATTGAAATATTAATAATCGTCGGCATTTTTAATTTTTCTTGTAGTTTTGTCTGAATTAATGAATCATTCTTGCTTGCCATGGTACTGCTCCATCATTGTTGAAATATCTCTTAAATTTCTCCCTTTTTTCGATAGCTGACAGAGAAGAATGGTTACTTCCCTGTCGACTGATACTGGGTAAACATAAATTTTCCATTCTCCATGAACCGGGAATAATGTTTCCCGCTTCAATGTCTTCTTGGTCGACATCACTACTAATGCAATAAGTGCTTTTTTGCTCTTTTCGTAACCAATTATGCAGAGCACATGATGCTAGTACAATTTTGTCTACTGTTTTTACGTCAACTGCGATTGGTCTTTGATAAACACGAAATCGGCTTGCCAATATGCCAAAGGCATTTTCTACAGTTCTTCTGGCTCTACTTAGCCGGTAGTTGTATACTTTTTCTTCATGTGTTAAATTGTCACCTGGGTACGGTTTCATAATATACGATTTTAATGGGAATGCAGCATCCGCCAAAATTACTCCGCCTTGTGGTATAAGGTTATTTTCTAGTTGATTATATATGGAGCAATTCCTAAAAACACTTCCATCAGATGCCATTCCACAGGCGCCGACGTCAATATAAATGAAATTATAATCGTAATCAACAATAGCCATAAGAACAATACTGAATGTTTTTTTGTAATTAAAAAACAAACTTCCACTGTTGCCAGGAGCTATGATTTGAACATGCTTCCCGTCGACGGCGCCATAACACGCTGGAAAGTTCCATTTCACTCTGAAACCATTTTCTATAGCTGCCCATTCTTCAGTTGTAGTTGGAATCTGTAACAATATTTTTAACAAATTTTTTATTTTCAGAACAATCAAGATTCTCCAAACAATAATAAAGATGACAACAGTGCAAGCAACAGTCAGTCATTAGAACCACCCGTAGCAGAAAATCTGTCAGAAAAGACAGTTGAAATGTCTCAACCTGCAAGCGAAATGTCGTCTATTCAAGATAAAACTTCTAAATTTATTTCCCCCGGAAGTAACATTCCGCAATTTAAGAAACGGAAGGTTTCGCAAGTGAGTTCATTGATAAATGAAATTAAGGTGATTAAGGAGGATTTAAACAGTTCACGAGAATTTCAGGAACCAGAGCTGGATGAACATGAGATATTTGCAAAATATGTAGCAAGTCAGTTGAAAAAGCTTTCACCCGGACAGGCCATTTTAGCTAGGGATCAGATCAACGCAACACTATCCCGCTGTCGGATGTATGATTTAAACTTCGGAAATACTACATTTTCGTACCAGTCACCTATCAATTCTTCAGACTCCAATATGTCAACCACATTTTCTTACAATAGTTCTGCAGCAAGTCCACTCTACACTAATCCACCATCACAACTACAACAGACTGAGCAACGTGATGAACCCATCATCCATCCGCCACCACAGCAAGAGTTGGAGCAAGATGAAGATCCCATCTATCAAGCATTTCAAAATGCTTGATACATTTCTCGCCATTTATGTAGCGTAAACGTACATTTTGTCGTCATTTATGATTTCTCATTTTGTAATTTAGAATTTAATCTCGCCATTTATGTAAGCGTAAAAGTACCTACTTTAATTTGAAATAAATAAAATTCTACATACCTGTATATCTTTCTTTAATGCCTTATAAATTTCACTGCAAACTTCTGGTATGAATCTAGATATAGTAGATCTTGAAACACGATACATGTGACTTAACTTCCTGTAATTGACACCAGATGATAGAAAATCTAGAGTTATTTCCAATTTTATTTTAGCCGGTATGGCTTCTCTCATATTAGTATTTAATTTTTGTATTTGTGGTCCCACTAGATTCAGTAAATTGTCAAAAATATTAGGTGTCATTCGCAAAATACTCTTGAATTCGCCGGAATCCTCAGATCGCAGTTCTTTTAAAAGTAATGCAGATGCTCCATGACTATGTCTTCTTAAGATCCAGGGTCTTGTCCAAGTACGCTTTTCTTCTAGCAGAGCTAATATTTCATCTAGCGCATGTTGACACAACTTCCGAATTAACTTTCTTAGTAGAATTGCTTTTCTCTTACGCACACTGTTCATTTTTACGTATACGTGTTATCAGGTTAAGCACAACTCACTACTGACTTGACTAGCTTGAAATTTCCTAGCTTCGTGTAGACAGCACTAGCTTGGTTACAATCCAGGCTAGTAGGTAAGCTAGAAACCAAGCTAGTGACCCCTTACTAGCTTACTATCCTAGCTTCAAAATACTAGCCTCGTGTCACCCGGGCTTAAGTGCAATTTGTTTACTAGCCATAATAAGTTAAAAAAATATATTAAAATTAATAGATTCATTAGAAAAATTCATAAATCTTTAAAACGCCAAAAAGTTAACAAATTAAATACAAAACTTAGGCAAAAAAATCTAAATTTAATTCAAGAATTAAACAAGTGTAATAGTGATTTACAATTATGTAATACTATGTATGATACTGACACTCAGCACCTACAGAATGAATTGTTTGTCAGGGAATATGCTCTAAAGGATATCTTTAGTAAATATGAGGCTTCTCAACAAGACCTGAGTAAGCGCTTGCAGGAGGCTAATGAGTTGGCAGACCTAGTCAAGTACAATGCAGAGAGGTATGAGTCTCTGACAAATAACCTCTCTTTTAGCTGTGCCTGCTCCCATGAGCCCCAACCTCAACTGGTTCCACCTACACCCTCAGTGGCTCAGCCTGTAGGTAGCTGTTTGGATGAGAATAGAATTAATAATTTGGCTAACACAACTTATGTATTCTCTGACAAATTTGGTCAAGGTTTTGGTAGTATATTTAATCAGTGTTCGCAACAATATGTAATTAATAATTGTTTACCCGGTGCCAGTATTAGCCAATTAATTCATAATATTAAATTGACAAAAATAAACCCCAGTTCCACTGTTATTTTATTATTCGGGGATAGTTTAACTGTCAAGAAAAAGGACATAATTGAATGTGTCCATTTGATGTTACATCTCAATGAGACCAATAGTTGCAAATTTATTTTCTGTGCCTTGCCTTATTCTAAGTATTTGTCTGATGAGCAAAATAGGCACATTTATAACTTAAATATGTTAATTTATAATAGGACATGTCGTCACAATGACGCTATTTTATATTTTGATTGTAATCAATTTATTACTGATTACAAACTGACAAATTATACAATGTATTTGCCACCTAGTTGTAGAAGACGAATTGCTAATCTCTTAGCATACAATATACACAGTGACACTGGTACCTGTAGTGTACCACCGATTATTGTTAGTAGTGGTACTAACACTACTACTTTTGATACGCCTTATAGTTTAAACTATTAGGAGCGACAACGGGTGAGCCGCATATTTTGAATGTTGTTCATCAAAATATGCAGGGTCTGTCCGGCAAAGAGCTAGAGTTAAGTTTGTTTATAGAGAACTATGATGTTCAGGTGTTATGTTTGACTAAACACTGGTTGAAAGAACATGAAGTAGTGTTTATCAATGATGATAATTTTACTGTACAAAGTGCGTTTGTAAGGAAAAGCGCCATTCGCGGTGGATCTTTAGTTCTTGTTTCAAACAAGTTGAAATGAAAACAACGTTTAGATTTAGTTAATCTTTCCATCGAGCGCACTATTGAGTTGTCTTGTGTTGAACTCGAGCGATACGTTATAATTTGCGTGTATCGGCCCCCCTCAGGTGATTTTATTAGTTTTGAATCGGTAATGGAGGATTCACTCAATAGGTTAAAATCAAGTAATAAAAGTATAATTTTATGTGGAGATTTTAATATTAATATTTTAGATGTTACTCCATTAAGCATTAGACTTCTTAATCTGTTTAGGTCTTATAATTTAATTAACTTGTTTTTTGAACCTACTAGGATCACGGCATCTTCTTCAACTTGTCTTGATAATATATTTAGTAATTGTGATGCCAAAAATAAAATAGTGTTAAGTGACTTAACGTCTGACCACTGTGGTTTATTAGCTAGCTTCCCCATGCCATTACATAAAAAGCCGCATAAAATAGAATGCAGGCCTTATACAGCTACTCGTTGCAATAAGTTTAAAAATAATATAGCTCATAGAATTACACCATCTATAGTAGAACACGAGAATCCCAATGAAATCTATGGAGCCCTTTTTGATGTTGTGCAAAAAGAGTACCAATCTACTTTCAAGACCAAAACTATTCAAATTAATGGCACCACCGTTGGCTTTAACCAATGGGCCACTCCGGGAATTTATAAAAGTAGAGCGAGACTATACGAGTTATATGGTTTGAAAAAATACAGGTTTGATACTCCTTTCCTAGAGTATGTCAAAAGTTATTCAAAATTATTTAAAAAGGTTAGTGTTTTTGCTAAATCTAAATTTTTAAGCGATTCAATTAAAAATTCCAATAATAAAGTTAAAACCACTTGGAAAATTATTAATAATGAAACGGGTAAGTCGGTTAAACAAGATAAACAACTTGAGATTATGGTCGACAATAAAATAATTGATAAAGCAGCTGACGTAGCTGAGGCGTTTAATGAGTTTTTTGCAAACATACCTGTAACTACGACTCGCTCCTTAAATTCATCCCCGTCTAAAGCTGAAAACCTTTTGCTTAGTAGTGTGTCTAAAAATAGTCGCATATTTAGCTTCGAACATGTAACGCCTCGTGATGTAGTTAATGTTTTTAACACACTCAAGTCTAAAAACACTGGTGATTACTGGGGCATCTCCATTAAACTTTTAAGTAATATAATAGACATCGTAGCCCCCTATCTAGCTGTTACTTTTAATAAATGTGTTGATTTAGGAACTTTTCCTGAACTCATGAAGAATAGTAAAGTCATACCATTATTTAAATCAGGTAATAAAAATGAAGTTGGCAATTTCAGGCCTATTTCTATCTTACCAGCATTTAGCAAAATATTTGAAAAGTTAATACTCAAGCAGCTGCTAAGACATTTTAATTTAAATAGCCTCCTTCATAATGAACAATATGGATTTACAAAAGGTCGTTCGACTACAGATGCGGGTGTTGCTCTGCTGAAACACATATTTAACGCATGGGAGAACTCGCAAAATGCTATTGGGGTTTTCTGTGATCTCTCCAAAGCCTTTGATTGCGTGCACCATGACACGCTTTTGCGTAAACTGCGTCATTACGGTGTGCAAAACGAAGCTCTCAACGTTATAAATTCGTATTTACATAATAGGTCCCAATGTGTAGATGTTAATGGTGTGAAATCTTCCGGGCTACCAGTTCAGTTAGGTGTACCTCAAGGCTCAATACTGGGTCCATTCTTGTTCTTAGTGTATATCAATGACCTACCATTCTATTTAAAGGGTATCTGTGAAGTTGTACTGTTTGCAGACGATACCTCTCTTATTTTTAAAGTAGACCGGAATAGACAAGATTTTGACGATGTAAACAGTGCACTCTCAATGGTTACGGATTGGTTTACGACAAATAACCTAGTTCTCAATGCCAAGAAAACGAAATGTGTTAAGTTCGCCCTACCAAATGTTAGAAATCTAGGACCCAACATCGTCTTAGATAAAGAGGTGCTTGAATCTGTAAATTCGGCAGTTTTTCTGGGCATAACAGTAGATGCCAAACTTCAGTGGGGCCCACATATATCGAGCCTAGCGGGAAGGCTCAGTTCTGCCGCCTACGCCGTCAGGAAAGTAAGACTATCACTGACGTCGATACAGCTCGATTAGTCTATTTTAGTTATTTTCATAGCGTTATGTCCTACGGTCTTCTGCTGTGGGGCAAAGCTGCTGATATTCAAAATATATTTGTCCTTCAAAAACGAGCTGTTCGAGCTGTTTACCAGCTAGGCCCCAGAGTTTCTCTGAGAGATTTTTTCAAAGATATTGGTATCCTCACAGTGGCATCTCAATTCATTTTCGCCAACATCTTATATATTAGGCAAAATATACATTTATACAGTAAGAACAGTGATTTTCACAATGTTAACACTAGAAATAAGGAAAAACTAAGAGTTCCTTTTCACCGGCTTCATAAGGTTCATAACTCATTTGTTGGGCTTGGTATAACCTTTTATAACAAGTTACCCTCTTCTTTGCTAGATTTGCCTTTTAATGCGTTTAAAACGAAAGTAAAATCCAACCTTTGTTCAAAGGCATACTATTCTATCAACGACTACTTAAATGATAAGAATAGTTGGTCGCTGTGATTAACTCAAGACAATTTTTATGTTCTTTCACCAGAATTAGCTTACCTACTGACAGGTTATATGAGTTCATATAATTGTTTATTTTAATTTAATTTTAATTTATTGTTGACATAATCTACTCATTACAATGTTTTTTTTTAATGAGTTGTATTGCAATATGTAACTAGTGACCTCGACAATAGATCATATTATTTATTGTTATTAGTAATTAACTGTTTATTTATTTTACCTCGATGGTCCTAGTTTATCATTTATAACTTCCAGTTACAGCTTTATGTAAGCGGGCACGCCCTTTATGCCTGGAGGCTTTTATTAAGACGTTAAGTTTTGTTTACGTTTAGTTTTTATTTCTGCCCGAGTATAGTTCTCGATGATTTTGTTGGTATATTGGCGTGTGCTAGCTAACATATGGATAATAATTTAAATTAGGTTAATTAAGTATGTTGAATACTATTATATAGAGTCATTTTTTTTTCTTTCTAACTGAACAGACAGCTGTGCTGCTGGGGAGTTTGTTGCGCCACTTCTTCTTCCCAGCTAACGCACTAGGAAGTGGTGAAGGGTGGGCGTTTTGGGGGACTGTCTTATGTAATTTTGACGTTCGAAAAGTGCTGATTATCAGCCTAGTTTGAATAAATGACTTTTGAATTTGAATTTTTGAATTTTTTGAAAAAGTGTCGATGTTTATTTCACTTACTTATAGGTTTTGTTTTAAACATTTAAAATATCGCCAATTGTAAACATATGGACAAATGGGATGTAGGATAGGGTATTCAGAATTGACAAACTACTATACAAACCTTATTACTTATAGTTTTATAAACATAAAAAATACCTTAAAAATTACTCCTCATTTTGTTAGCAGAAATGACCACTATTTGTTTTAACTTAGCCAAAACTTATTTTTGTCGCTTAATCTAAGTGGCATATTCTTTAGTTTGGTTTTTAAACATTAGTGCATAAAAGTTTTAAAACATTCGTGTTCATGGTTGTTATTATCCATACAAAACGCTGATTTCATAGGTGGGGGGGGGGGACCTATTATTTATTTAGGTTTAAAGATATTTATTTCCCATAAGAACTATATAACAGTTCATTTATAATGAGATACAGACTTATTTCTAAATAATAAGTATAATTTTAAGTCATATAAAAATCGACACTTTTTTAAACATTTCTTACCCTGTATATTTTTTTTACTGGGATAGATTTATTTGGCCCCATAGTAAAAGTTGTCATGGATGATTAGTACTAACGCTTGGCCTATGTTTCAATTATGCACATTGGGTTTCATATCTTTGGGCCAATCGGTTGCATTGTCCTTTTTAGCATGTCTGAAAATGATATGGAGCAGCTGGCTACATTCATGGGCCATACTAATGAAGTACATAAAAAGTCTTACAGGTTGCCAGATGACGTATACCAAACTGCTAAGATATCAAAGCTTCTCATTCTTATGGAAGATGGAAAAGCAGACGCTTACAAAGGAAAATCTCTCGATGAGATTGATTTAGATTTGAATGAGGAGCTAATTGAAGAGCCCGTGGACAACAACGAAATTATAGACTATGATCCTGAACCTGCACCTACTTTAGATGCTAATTCTGATTACGTACAAACATATTGTAATTTAAATGACTTATCTCAGGCTGGACCATCTGGTATGCAAAATGATTCTCAACAACTTATTAATGAACCCGTGTCTCAATTAGGTAACGAAAACAAAATACGAAAAGGAAAAAAAAGGACGTTGGTTCCTTGGACAAAGGAACAAAAGGATGTAGTTACAAAATACTTTAAATTTCACATAAAAAATCACCAACCGCCTAAAAGAAATGAATGTGAGAAACTAAAAGAACAGCATGTAGATTTACTTAAGAATAAAGACTGGCTAAAAATAAAGGTATTCGTCCAAAATATTTACTCTAAGGCTAAGAAATGAGAGAAGAAAATTTATGTTTTAAAATAGTATGTTTTGTTTCAAATATTTTTACTTTATTAATGCATACCAATGATTAAGATACTTATAATTATGTTTGAATTGATGATTAATACCCGGTTTCTGAGGTCCGTATCAGCTGTTTATTTATTCCATAACTTTACCTGATGTTTAGCTGTCATTAAACTTTGTTTAAAAACGATTTTACTGACATTACTGCAATTACATAAGCAACTGCCTTTAATAGCATTTTTAAACAAAGGACTTAATAAAGAATTAAAAAGGTTGTCTGTTTATCGAATTAATAATTAATGAAGAGATATCTAACAGCACCTCAGAAACCGGGCATGAGACTTTTAGTTGTAACCACTGATTTATTTTAATTATAATATAAAAATACATGTTCCATTGTAATGAAGACTGATTGATGTTCATAATTAAGTTTATTTTGTTATAAGGCAAAGGCAGAGCCCATTTATGTTTAATTATTTAGTGTAACTAAAATTGTTAAAATCTCAGTTAAAATGTTTTGATTTTTATGTTTAGATACCCATTTTTTTTTACAAAATTTTAAATTGAAAGAGAAGCTGCAGATGGAGTTTAGGTTATAGATGGAGTTTACATTTCTTTTAAGTAGATATCTAAAACAAGAATGACAACATTGCGTTGATAAAAACCCTACTGATTTCTTTTAATTATAATATTTAAAAAAATACATGTTTCATTGTAATGAAGACTGATTGATGTTCATAATTCAGTTTATTTCGTTACTAGGCAAGGCAGAGCAAATTTATGTTTATTATTATGTCAATGTTAAATAGCATTGATTTGTTGATTGAAAAGTTTTTATGTTTAGATACACATTTTTTGTAAAATTTAAAATAAAACATTAAATGTTTTATATTACGATATGCCTTTTATTCCGTATATTCACCTGCATAAATATGACTAGGTACTATTATATTATTCGTATCATGAAACTTCCTCTTTCTACCTTTGAACCTACATGTTCAAACCAGCCTGTGCATCTGAGCTTACCTGTTTATACATACTTACCTGTCCAACTCCGAACTTACCTGTTCACACCAGCCTGTGCCTCTGAGCTTACCTGTTTATACCTACTTACCTGTCCAACTCCGGACTTACCTGTTCACACCAGCCTGTGCCTCTGAGCTTACCTGTTTATATACCTACATACCTGTCCAACTCCGAACTTACCTGTTCACACCAGCCTGTGCCTCTGAGCTTACCTGTTTATACCTACTTACCTGTCCAACTCCGGACTTACCTGTTCACACCAGCCTGTGCCTCTGAGCTTTCCTGTTTATATACCTACTTACCTGTCCAACTCCGAACTTACCTGTTCTTACCAGCCTGTGCCTCTGAGCTTACCTGTTTATACCTACTTACCTGTCCAACTCCGGACTTACCTGTTCACACCAGCCTGTGCCTCTGAGCTTACCTGTTTATACCTACTTACCTGTCCAACTCCGGACTTACCTGTTCACACCAGCCTGTGCCTCTGAGCTTACCTGTTTATACATATTTACCTGTCCAACTCCGGACTTACCTGTTCACACCAGCCTGTGCCTCTGAGCTTACCTGTTTATACATACTTACCTGTCCAACTCCGGACTTACCTGTTCACACCAGCCTGTGCCTCTGAGCTTACCTGTTTATACATACTTACCTGTCCAACTCCGAACTTACCTGTTCACACCAGCCTGTGCCTCTGAGCTTACCTGTTTATAAACAAATATACATACAAACTTTCCTGTCACTCGTCAAAAATGATTATATTGCTTTTTAAGATTTTGTAGACCACCAAAGTGAAAATACCTACGCTATACATAGGTATTGTCACTTTTGTATGCTAACTATTAATTATTTATTATCTGTGCCTGGAGTCATTATAAGCCCTTATATAGGTGGAAGCCTCTTGGCTGATAAGCTGGATACAATAATTCAAAAACAGTATTCGGAACCAATCTGAATTCAATAGTAGATGGATGTCATTTAGTTATTATAATCATTATGATATATGCAGAGCATTATACGGAATTGATTTAAACATACAGTTGGATGGAGGCGGGAATGTGCATGCAGTGTTTTGAACGTATACGGAGATATTCAGTGTGCAAGAAAGATTTAAGAGTGAACGGACGCACTAATTCAGTTATTCGGAACCAATCTGAATTCAATAGTAGATGGATGTAATTTAGTTATTATAATCATTATGATATATGCAAAGCATTATACGGAATTGATTTAAACATACATTCGGATGGAGGCGGGAATGTGCATGCAGTGTTTAGTAGGTATACGCAGGTATTCAGTGTGCAAGAAAGATTTAAGAGTGAACGGACGCACAAATTCAGCTAGAAATATTTAATTTGAATATCACCATTTAACGTTTAAATGATATTTGACGTCGACTACTGATATGATACTGATTAAAACATCTTACATACGCATTGAAAACATTAAAAATCTCACTACATTCAGTGGACGCCGCAGGGTGGTAGTTTGTAAAGACGCAAGAAGTCCTTCGCGATTTATATATATATGTACATATCCTGTAAATAATTTTAAATCACTGTATATATTTCGATTTTTAAATACGCCAGCCTACGCGAAAATTTCAGACTATCAGTCAAAAAAAAACTTAACAAAAATAGTTTTGCTTAAATTCTTATTTCTAGGTTGACAGTCCTAAGCCTGTATAAAGTATGAAGGAAAATCGAAAATCGACAAATACGTAGGTACAAAACTGAACTAGTGAAGTGTATACCTACCTATTATTATTTGACTGTCGTAACTTGTCAAATCACTCTAGTTAGGTACCTACCTATCTTAAGGTTAAGGATTCGTTCTGATTTGCTGAACTAAATGAAGTACTGAACTAAATGAGTGGACTACTTCGTTAAGCGAAAAGATATACTTCATTCATTTCTTTTTACTGACACATTTTGCGCATCTCTAGTTGAATTCCCGTTGTATTGAAACGCACTTACAAGCATCGACCAGCTGTACGGATGATGCCAACAACCCTTCTGTTTTGTCATCATTTTATGAACAATGGAGATTCATTCGTTCAATAATTTTGTCGAAGTATTGTTTTTAATACGGGCACGGATTAAATATCAAGAGTATTACGACTGCCGGCGTCTCTTTGTTGCGGCGTAGACTCAGAAAACGTCTTATTTTGTTACATGCACAGCAACAGCTAATATGGCTAAGACCTGAAACTGCGTTATGCGGACGTCCGTGCGGTTCCATACAAAAGTGCTCCGTTGCGGGGACACGCGCGGGCGTCCGTCGCGGGGAGGCGGGCCCCGCGCCCGCGCCACTTGTTCCGCCTCCGTGCGACGGACGCCCGCGCGGGGGCACGGGCCGTGCTCGCCAGCGGTAACACGCACGGGCTTGTTCAGTCAATAAAGCTATGTGATACGGGTCGCACGCACGCTCGGAGAAAACCAAGAAACATGTATTTCGATACAGAAAGGGAAATTGTGGAAGTGCAGTGTCACAGGCCATATGGGACCAAGCGAATGAACTATATTAAGTTGTCCATCGACACGACTGTGCATGCACACCGTTAAAATCGAACTAGCGACACTGCGTAAATAAAATAATCCGGTTCCCGCGACGGGTACCTACGATGGGTACCCGGAACGGGGACCGTCGCGTTCCCACGGAGCCCATCCGCGTGTACACGCGCGTGGACACGCGACGGATGCCCGTCGCGGGTGCCCGCTTAACGCAGTTTCAGACCTAATACTTTAGATGTGGATAACTCGTTCACATGTGATTACGCTGATATTCTAATTAATCAGTTGTCTTGGCCCTGGTTTATTATATTTTATTAGTCATGTTTTTTATGTGATGGTGAAATTCCGGAGGTTGGACGTCCATATCATTTTATTTAATAGATATAGTTTGTCAGCACTACAGATGTAAACACTCGTACACCAAACGATTCCCTACTTCCAAGGGCCACAATTATATAATAAACCCAATTGGAAATTGAAACTTTACCCATCCGTTACTCCGAGTATTATCATACCGCCGAGATCGGCAAGAATGGTTCAGGTGGTCGAAGAAGAACCATTTACGCCCACCGGAAGGATTTGACTGCACCGCGAGAACAGTGCGGAATGCACAACATCGGGCGGGAATCCACAGCAGAAAGCCCGCTCGGAATATAATTTAAGTCAAGCCCATCAGGAGGCTAGAATCCGTTTCGCGCGAGATTATCGAGACTTCGATTTTTCACACGCAATATTTTCCGTCCAAAAAAGTTTCAAGTCCATCCAGATAGGTCGTCGGCATTTATGGTGTGTGGCTAATACTCGGTACGAGCCGCGAAATGTTTTACCAAACTTAGTCAGAAAGAGTAGTTGTCAACATGTGGGCCTGGATGTGTGCGGCAGGTCCTTGGGAACTAGTTTATATCCCCGGGAGGGTAAACAGTGAAAGTTACTTGCGTCTGCTGCAAGACACCTTTTTGTCAACAGTGCGAGTGGTGTATCCAAAGGACGAAGTGCCTGAAATTGTTTTTATTTTGGACAACTGTCCTATACACACTTCGCGCTTGGTGCATAGTTGGATCCGGCAGCAGCCAAGTATACGATCGGTACTGTGGCTTTACCGTCCTCCGGACCTAAACCCCATTGAAAATCTATGGGTATTATAAGTCCAGAGATAGATTTTGCAGTGATGTTTTTTTTTAAAATATATGTTATTGATATATATGAAGCTAGCGCGCGCGACACGGTCGCCGCGCGCATCCTCACTCAGTAATAAACTAGTGTTCAAGCAAGACGGTCGTTTCATTTCTCTTCCCGCTCTCCATACATATCATTGGCGACGAGGTATACGAACGAGGACCTACGCGTAGATAAAATGAACGCGTTTCTCGGAAATCTGTCTTCATTTGACCATAAAACCAGCGATTGGCAAATATTTAAGGATAAATTAACGCAGTTTTTGAAGATTAACGGCGTTAAGGACGATGTGAAAAGTGGGATATTACTGTGTCATCTTACGGAGGAGACGTATCGTCTAGTGCTTAACCTAGCATTTCCAAAGGAGTTGGAAACGCTGAGTTTTATAGACTTGGTTGGATCACTCGACAGCCATTTCAAGCCAAAAAAGTGCTCATTTGTGGACAAGGCGAAGTTTTTTGGTGCCAGCAGAACAACAGGCGAAACCGTTGGAGAATGGGCGGCGCGATTAAGAGGTTTGGCAACTTATTGCTACTTCGGCACCGCTCTAGAAACGAATTTGAGAGATCGTTTCGTCCTCGGCCTGAGTGCAGGTCCAGAACGCGACAAGTTGTTCGAGCAGAACCCGTCGACGCTCACGTTGTCGCGGGCTATTGAAATAGCGGAGCAGGCATAGGGTTGCCATTCGTCCCGATATATCGGGACTGTCACCGTCATTAGGCCCTCTGTCCCGAAGTCCCGACAAAGCACTATTACGTCCCGTTTTTTATCGCGCCGTCACAGCAATTCAAATACGCGCGCCAAATTTCTCGGCCGCGCGGTTGCGACTTCGGCGCTGGGGAAGGGAGATGTCGCCGCGTGCTATCGCGTTCGCAGCAACAGCGAGTCAGTCGGTAAACTACAGTGAGTCAGTGAGTGAGACGCTCGTACTTTCGCGCACGAGTTGTTGATTGTTTTAGTGTTTAGCCAGTACATTTTTGTCTTAGCCTGTTATCATCACGAAAATGTCTACAACAAGGAAGAGAAAGTGCCATTTTTCGGATGACTATACAAAAGAATGGAGTTTTATAAAGAAAGGACGTACAAATGAAGAAGCGTTGTGTGATATTTGTAACTGTTTTATATCAGTAAGTCACGGAGGTAAGGCAGACATTAAACATCACATTTCTACGGCTAGTCACAAAAAGAAAATTGCCATCGTATCGACATCAAAGTCTATATCTAGATTTATGATTAGAGAAGATACCAAAGAAGATTTACTAATAAGTGCAGCTGAACTAACGACAGCTTATAAAGTGGTAAAACATCATCAATCCTTTAGTTCTCTTGACTGTATTGTAAAATTGAATGCAACAATGTATCCCGACTCGAAAATCGCCGCAAAGCAATCTACTGCTAGGACAAAGGCTACAGCTATTGTTAAAAATATTCTTGCTCCGCACTCTGTTACCGAAACAGTAAAAAAATTGCAATAAGTGTCATTTTACGGCATAGGCACCGACGCGTCGAACCATAAAGCTGAAAAAATGTTTCCTTTACTCGTTCAATACTTTACTGAATCTGATGGAATCCAACAAAAGCTGTTAAAATTTGAGTCTCTAAAAAATGAAACATCAGAAACAATTTCAAAGTATTGTATCCATACTTTAAGACAACTGCAGGTTCCATTAGATAAACTAATCGCTTTTTGTGGAGACAATACTACTCGTAATACCAACTTTGGAGGGCTTGAACGACGTGGTCAATGCAATGTTTTTCATAAAATAAACGAAGAACTCGGAAAAAATTTAGAAGGAATTGGTTGCCCAGCCCATATTCTGCACAATACTGTATCGAGAGAAAGGCCATTAAAAAAAAGTATGTGGTAATTCATAAATCACGCGTGTTTATGATGTTGACTCAAATGACGGAAGCAGTGGTAGAAGAACTCGGAAAAAATTTAGAAGGAATTGGTTGCCCAGCCCATATTCTGCACAATACTGTATCGAGAGAAAGGCCATTAAAAAAAAGTATGTGGTAATTCATAAATCACGCGTGTTTATGATGTTGACTCAAATGACGGAAGCAGTGGTAACCAGCCCCAGGACAAGGGTTGTGAGGAGTGCCAGAATTTTAACATAAGGTACGCGGCTGATAAGCCTATTGAAATCGAATTAGTTTTAGGTGACCAACTTATTAAAATGGAACTAGATTCAGGATCGGGCAGTACGGTTATTTCAGATAATTTTTATTTCAAAAAGTTTTCGCAATATCAGCTACAAAATTGCAATGTAAAAATGTGCTTGTATAATGGACATAAAATCTATTAGAGCAAAATTTAATAATTTACAAAGAAATATTAAAGTTTTCGTAGTTAAGAATGGAGGTCCCCCATTGTTAGGTAGAGATTTCATGTCCGCTTTTAATTTAATAATAACAACATACATATATGTTTAAAATGGATAAGAATTCAGAGGCATATCGTCGCCTAGCCGCGTTGGATAGTCAGGGGTTTGCTCAGAGACTTCAAACCAACTCCGAAGAATATCTGAGACAATCTGAAGTATACAGGAAGTAATCAGCCCACAGAGATAACAGATATTAAGGTGCCACATCAACAACAGTCACCCGACATTCCCGGTACCACTAGTACAAGTCAAAATACAGCATCACCAACAGTATATAGCGAGCAATTGGCTACGAGTTCACCCATGGCGACTGAAACTAATGTCGAACTTGTAGTGCCAAATGCGGAATGTGTCGCAAATGATGGTGATGGGGAGGAATGGGGCGACTGTAAAGCGATTGAGAGTGACGGAGGGGCCGCTGATAATGTAGCATCGCCGCCGTCACCGGCAGTGCAACTCGAGGTACTAGTGTCCGAGGGCAATCAATTTCAAAGTACAGGGGAGTGCAATGTGAACGTACCGCGCGTACCATCACCCACACTCTCGCGACAAAAGCGCAGTAGGAAGGTGGTATATTATAAGAAATAAGCGCCCTGCACACGTACAGTTCGGACCGCGGGAAACACCACGCGCCGTTCCATCCCTCGCTCCGAACTGTACGTGTAGATGTGCGGATCTAACAGTCCGATCTGGCACCTCGACGCGAGTGCATGTCTCACAGTTTTACGCGCGCATCACGTATAAACGTAAATTACAAAAATGGCGGTTTGGAGCGTCGAAGCTATCACAGAGTTCATTCGTTTGTACCGTGAACATCCGTGTCTCTGGAAGATAAAAAGTAAGGGGTATAGTAACAGGAATATGAGAAACAAAGCATATGACGAGCTCGTTGATTTTTGCAAGTCAGTAGGTTTTGTTTCAGCTGATCGCGATTTCGTCAGCAAAAAAATACAGAATTTAAGAGGTGCATTTCGCAAAGAATTGAAGAAAGTAACGGAGACACGGAACAAAAGTGGAAGCTCCCAAGAAGATGTTTATAAACCGACTCTTTGGTACTTTGACTTACTTTTATTCACAAAAGACCAAGAACTACCAACCCCAACCGTGTCTAACATGCCGACGGACGAGTCTACAGCTGAAACTTTAAACTATTTTGCAAACCACACACCATCCCCAAAACATTATACCAACGACGACATACCAACATCTCAGCAGCCTACGAATATAACGTCACTGCATGTATCACTATCATGTATATAGACTAAGTGGAAAAATACGTATTATTGTAGCTAACTCAAAAACTATCCAAGCAAAGTTAATACAATTTATACGGGGCCTCGGGAGCATGATTGGCTGGCAACACTGGTAGCCGGTCGTCAAAAAAAACGATCTGTAGGTTAATTAATTAGAGTAATATAGTCGTACCTAGTTATTAAGTAGTTTATTCAGTGATTATACAGTGTTTTTGTTGCGTGAACTTCGCACAAAAAGGATATTAAACCGGCTGACAACTTAACCAACCCAACGGTGACGGATTTCAAATTATCATCAATCCCGGGGAGTATTTTGTTTTATTTATTTTGTTTTATTTATGTTATTCTACATAATAAGACCGCAGACCATCACAAAATACTGCTCAGGTTTCTGAGCAACGTCCATCACACACTAGCACGGTTTAAGTCTCCTTTTGCTTGACAATAATTAGTGGAAGCAAAATCGACGACGAAAACATTCGCTCAGACAATAAACACTACATAATTTACTACACAAAAATAAGGTCATTAGGTCTTATTGATTATTATTTATTCAGACTATTAATCCTGTAATGTGTCATAAACTTGTTATTGTTAATCTAGTTTTTTGTGTCCTAGAATAAAAGCAGTGTATTCCATGTAACTTCACTTTTGTTTAACATTCCCATCTAATTATTAACTTCATCTAATATTTTAATATCTATTTGTTAACAATTCATTACCTATTTTTACTACTTAAAATTTTATTTATTTTTCTCTTCTACCTCCTACTAATCTAAATATTAGAACATCTTTTTCTTACTTTGTTATTTAGCTGCATAACTTTACACATTCCAGGTGACTGACATTTCAAAGAAAATGATGACCCGCAGTGCTACAATCAGGGATCTGGAAGCAAAACTAAGAGCTACCTTGACAGAGCTCGAGGCTTCTAATGCCACATGCCAACAGCTGCTCCAGGAAAGGGAAGACAGTGAAGTGGAAGTGGAAAACATTAATATAAAGAACACCTCCCTCAAAAATGAACTGTCTCAGTTACACCTACAACACATGGACTTAACCGACCAGCATAGTCAACTTCAACATCTAGTGTCGACGTTTCAAGAGTGCAGTGACACCCACGAACTGGCTTTGAATAGAATTACAGAACTTGAACAAAAATTTAGTGAAGCCCAAAATGCACTATCTTTCTCAGAGTGTATCAAGGTTAGCAAACAGGTAGCTAGTACCAGTAATCTATTTAGTGAGTTGGTAGGTAGTAATTTAAAATCAGTGTGTGAGCCATCTGTAACAATAGATTTGACTGGTGATGACACCATACCATTATGTCCTATTGTTGTGAGTCACAATAAATTAAAAAAATACATTAAAATCAAGAAATTAATTAAACGGTCACAGAGCGCAATCAAAAAACAAAATCTCTTAAAATTAAATCTTTCACTTAGAAAGGAACGTGTTGTCTTAACAAAAAGCTTAAATACTTGTACTATTGAGTTAGATAAATGTAGGGAAAAATATGACACTGATATCCAGCTCCTATACAAGGTGGAGACGACAATACAACAATAAATTAAACTTCGTATACCTAATGCCGTTCCCAGTCTGCATACAAAAATTCAATCAAATATATCCAATAGTTTAGTCACAGGACATTATTTTACATTTTTAAGATTTTCTACATGATGTATCTAACAATAAGCCAGCGCCGACAGGTTAACGACATCGGCAATAATCTGCAACGGTAATATTGGTATAAACAAAACATGTTGCCAGCTCGCTACTTCAATAACCTTCGCCAAAATTGTTCTTAAATTTTACTTCCCGATGAGAATTAATGCATATTATACCTTATCTCTGAGGCATAAGAGTCATAAAGCGTGTGAAGAAAATTAGATATGAAAATAATGCATGCGGAAGTTATTACTACTTGTTACGCACTCATGTCAATCGTAAATTAAGTATGTGCGAAAGGGATAGATTAGATAGTTTGTTTATTTCTACTTCGCTTTCTTGCCGAAACCTGCAAAAATTGGTGTAGGTCAGTGTGTCGCCGTGATCCTATGACGTCGTACGCGTCATTGTTTCGTATCGCAAGCGCAGGTGTTCCGGTTTCGCTGCCTTTGAAGCGCCCGCCCGCCCGCCGCTCGTTTGTTTATGAAATTGTGATTATCTTAAGACGATTTAGTGTGAAATGTGCGAAATTAGACGCTTTATTTAATTAGTGACAGGACACAACGTAGTAATAGGTACCTAGTTAAATTGTTAAGTGAATTTTGCGAAATTAGACGCTTTATTTAGTGACAGGACACATACAACGTAGTAATAGGTACCTAGTTAGTTAAATTGTTAAGTGAATTGTGCGAAATTAGACGCTTGTCATTGTGTGTTATCTAATCGTTTGTTTTTTGTAATAACAATGCCTCGTTTTGGTTACACAGCCATGGAGTACACCGACATGATTTTAATTTATGGGGAATGTCACGGAAACGCCGCTTTAGCAATAAGAACATACCGAGAGAGGTATGGGAACACCCGTGTATGTCCTACGGACGGCCGCATTATCGTTAACGCTGTCCAGAGGATACGGGAAAATGTACCCTTAATCCCGCATTTGGATAGTGCTACTCCAATAGTAACAGTGACCCGAGACGAACGAGTTTTAAATTATTTTGAACGCAATCCTACGTCTAGTCTACGTAGGGCAGCTCGAAATTTTGGTGTAAATCATAAAACCATACACAAAGTTTTAAAACGCGACAAACGGAAGCCTTTTAAATACAAAAAAGTACAGGCGTTGCTACAAAGGGACAAGCCAGTAAGAGAAACCTTCTGTCGTTGGATAGAAATAAAACATTTAGGTAACCCCGACTTCCTGTACAATGTGATGTGGACTGATGAAAGTACATTCACAAGGAACGGCTTATGGAACCGACAGAATCTTCGGTACTGGAGCCGCGAGAATCCGCATCTAGTACGGGAGACTTCGCACCAATACAGATTTGCTATCAATGTGTGGGCTGGCATACACAGGAATACCATAATTGGTCCGGTTTTTATTGAGGGCAATTTAAATGGTGCAAAGTTTTTAGAACTTCTCAACGGACCCGTTTCAGATTACACGGATGATCTTCCGCTAAACGTGCACAGCCAGATGTGGTACCAGTTAGACGGAGCACCAGCTCATTCAGTGACGTCTGCCAGAGAGCGTTTGTCTCAATTGTTTGGACAGCAGTGGATTGGCCGTTATGGACCAACACGGTGGCCAGCGAGGTCACCGGACCTCACGCCATTAGATTTCTTCTTGTGGGGTCATGTCAAAAATGAAGTTTATTCAACAGACGTTGATACCGTTGATGATTTAAGGAGCCGAATAATAATATCTTTTAATAAATTAAAACAAATGGCCGCTAATGGCGACCTCTTATCAAGAGTAAGAAATAATCTTTTAAGACGGTGTAATTTGTGTGTTCGGGTTCATGGCGGACATATTGAAAATAAAAAAATTTAATGGATACTAAGTCTGAATATGTACGATAAGTGATTAACTGATTAAACAGTGATTGTAATTAATAATTACTCGTGGGTGACTGTGACTATTCAGTTAATAATTTGTGATTCTGTGTAATTGTTTTTGCATTCATAAAAAAAAATATGGCGCAAAAAATCACGTCGTCGGCGCTGGTCGCACGACCCGACGCACCACCGATACACTACCCCGCGCTGTTGCCGCTCTTCTCACAGGTTAGTGAACCAATATTTAAAAATGGTGTTCTGTTTTGTTTACATTTTTATGCTATTTAGTTTGTTTGAAAAGATTTTTTTTAAAATTTCGGTTCTAGGATTTATTTGATAGTTTCAAAATATTCCTATGAACTAGTATTACCAGTGTTTTCATTTATTGTTGTATCGTCATCTCCACATTGTATAATGATATACTACACAAGGAGCACTTGCTGAAGGATATTTTTGAAAAATATGAGACTTCACAACAGCAATTAAGTGACCGCTTGCTTGAGGCCGGCGAACTACTTGACTTGGTGAAGTGCAATGCTGAGATGTATGAGTCTCTGACAAAGAACCTCTCATGCAGCTGTGCCAACCAACCACTACTCCCTCAGCCTCAGCCTAACTTGCCCCCTCCAGTGTTGGCTCTTCCAACAGAGACTTGTGTTAATTCACAGAAAAATAAATCAATATTTTTTTGTGACGAATTAGGTTCAGGCTTTGGAAAAATTTTACTCAACTACCTTAGCCATAGTTTTACCAATCATAGCTATCATAACATAAGTTTTAAACAAATGATTAAAAGAATTGCAAATACAAACCTAAATAATTATTCCACAATGGTTTTATTATTAAGTAATAGTACTGGTATTACCAAAAAGGACATAGTGGATGGTGTGGACACCTTATTAAAATTGAATATAGGAAAACTGATGTTGTGTGCTTTTCCTTATTCTGATACTTTATCGTATGATGAAAATAACTACATTTATAAGTTGAATAATACTATTCACAGGCTGACATGTTGTCATAGTGACAAATTATTGTATTTTGACACTAACAAGTTTGTTAGTGGTTTTAAGTTAACTCAGAGAACTTTATCTCTGTCTTGGGAATGTAGACATCTGATTGCTATGTTAATAGCATATAATATTAATGAGGTTATAGCTAATATAACAAAGTGTAGTATTAGTGACGAGTCTATGTTGTCTAGTTATACTAACAACATAGTGAGTAATTATGTATTAACATGTTGTACGAAGGAGGATCCACCTACAGTACCAACTTACTTGGAGGCCACTACCAGTCAGATAGGGTATTCTCTTCCTGCTGGAACTCATACAGGCATTTTAGACTCTTCTCTTGTAGTTGTGGATGTTGCTCCGAATAATTCTTTAAACTAGGCAGTAAGACAACAGAAGTTACCCCTTCAATTAACCAATTATTATTAGAGAATAATAAAAAGGTATCTTCCTGCAATATAACTCAACATAAATCAAAGGGAGTGCAACATACTTTAAAATTATTTAATCAAAATATCCAAGGTTGCTCTTCCAAATTACTGGAAATAGAATTGTTTTTGGAAAATACCAAGTTTGATGTCATTTGTTTAACAGAGCATTGGTTAAAAGATCATCAAGTGATCTCAATTAATTATGAAAATTATTGTGTAGTTAGCCATTTCAGCCGAAAACGGATGACACATGGTGGGTCGTTAATATTAATTAAAAATTCTATTAAATCGAAAGAAAGAAAAGACATCATCGGACTATCTGTTGAACATAATATTGAATTGTCCTGTGTTGAGCTTGATAAGCATGTTATAGTATGCGTATACAGACCTCCAAGTTACCAGAATCTATCCGTGTTTGATTCTGTAATGGAAGATGTATTAAAGAAACTTAGTACTAGTAGTAAGTCAATAATCATATGTGGTGATTTTAATATTAACTTATTAGAAAATAACTCGAATACTGTCAGATTATTAAGCCTTTTTAAGTCATTTGATTTGTCAAATGTTTTTATTGAACCAACCCGAGTGACAGCTTCCTCTGCCACCTGTATGGATAATATTTTTTGTAATTGTGATTACTTACACAAACAAATTGTAAACAAGTTGCCATCAGATCACAGTGGACAAACAATAACATTTTGCTCCTACATACCTTTACAAAAAATTCAAATAAGGTTTAGGTCAATTACATGTAAAAGTTTAGAGAAATTAAATAATTCTTTGGCCAGTAAATTATGTGTTCAGAGTTTTAATAATATAGGTGACCCAAATGAGTTCTACGCTCAGTTCTTTTCACTATTAAACAAGCAATTTAATGACACTTTTCCACTAAAGACTAAAAGTATTTACACCAAGTTCTTATTTAGTGATTGGGCGACTCCAGGTATTCGTAAAAGCAGGGAAAAACTATTTGAACTTTATGGCCTAAAGCAACATATGAATAATACAAGCTTTCATAAGTATGTTGCAAAATATTCAAAAACTTTTAAAAGTGTGTGCAAAATAGCCAAAGCTCTTTATATTAGCAATAAAATAAAATCAGCTGATGATAAAATAAAAACTACCTGGCAAATAATAAATAATGAAACAGGTAGGAAAAAACAGCGAAATACTGAATTCAATTTAGAAACTGCTCATGGCCCTATCAACACAGATGTAGAAATAGCTCAGGAATTTGAAAACTTTTTTGCTAACATTCCCATTGAAACTACTGAAGCTTTAAATTCCTCACCCGCGCTTTCTGCTTCCTTACTTAGACAGAATGTGAAGGCATGCCCTTTGGAGTTTAGGTTTCAGCATACAAACCCCCAAGCTGTTATAAAAGCTTTTAAAGATCTTAAAATTAAATCAACAGAAGATCTCTGGGGAATGTCTGTAAAAGTCTGTAGATGTATTATCGAAACCATTGCGTCCTATTTAGCTTTCATATTTAACACCAGTGTAGACCAAGGAGTCTTTCCGGATCTCATGAAACACAGTAAGCTAGTTCCATTGTTCAAATCCGGTGATAGTAAAGAACCCAACAATTATAGGCCTGTGTCAATTCTACCAGTTCTCAGTAAGGTGTTTGAAAAGTTGATGCTCAATCAAATGTTACGTCACTTTAATAAAAATTCCATCTTTCATGAACAACAGTACGGTTTCACCAAAGGGCGTTGTACCACTGACGCTGGTGTCACCCTAATAAAGAACATTTTTAATGCCTGGGAAGAAGCACAAGATGCCATTGGAATCTTTTGCGACCTCTCGAAGGCGTTCGATTGCGTAGACCATGAGACACTTCTGCTGAAACTGGAGCACTATGGGATTAGGAATACAGCTCTTGATTTACTAAGATCATACCTGAAAGATAGAAAGGTTAAAGTTCAAGTAAACGGCGTAAACTCATTAGGGTCTGAAATGGCAATGGGCGTTCCTCAAGGTTCGATATTGGGTCCATTCCTCTTTTTAGTTTACATTAATGATTTACCCCAATTACTCCAAAATCAACCGAAGATGGTGTTATTTGCAGATGACACATCATTGATCTTTAAAATCAACCGACGGTCACAAAATCTTGACGACGTGAATACCTCTATTCTTCAGGTCCAAGATTGGTTTACGGTAAATAATTTGGTACTAAATAAAAAAAAACCAAATGCATTAGATTTAAATTACCTAATGTTAGAAGTAGCGAATGTGACATCTTATTGAATGGAGAAAAGCTAGAATATATTAATCAAACAGTTTTCCTAGAAATCACGCTAGACGATAAATTACAATGGGGACCTCATATAACATCTCTTGCGGGGCGGCTAAGCTCTGCCGCTTTTGCTGTTAGAAAGATAAGACAGTTAACAGATGTAGAAACCGCGCGTTTGGTCTATTTTAGCTACTTCCACAGTATCATGTCGTATGGCATTTTATTGTGGGGTCGGGCTGCTGACATTGAATCTATATTTATTTTACAAAAGAGAGCTGTCAGAGCCATTTATAATCTACATCGTCGCGAATCTCTCAGGGAACTATTTAAAAGGATTAATATTATGACAGTACCTTGCCAATTCATTTATGAAAATATTATGTATGTAAGAAAAAATCTACATATTTTTAATAACATAAGCGATAGACATAATTTTAATACTAGAAATAAAGATAAAATAGATCAACCATTTTTCAGATTATCTAAAGTATCTTCATCTTTTATGGGGTACTGTGTTAAATGTTACAATAAAATACCTTGTGATATATTACAATTAAATGAAAGAAAATTTAAAACTCATATTAAAAGTACACTTTGTAAACAAGCATATTACAAATTAGAGGATTATATCCAAGATAAGAATGCTTGGAAACATGCTGGTCCTGCTCCATAGGATAATCTAGAATCTAGACAAAATCAAACTGGTTGCTAATTTAAGTTGTATGAATTATTATTTTTAGTATATGACATTGATTTTAGTACATTCTGTGATTACTTCCTCACACACTGACTTATTAATTGTAAAATTTTAAGAAAACCGTCTACTTTTACAATGTTTGTTAATATGTGAGAACCATGCATCTATCACATAAGTAATTAATTTATCTTTCGTTGCTTCATTTTTATTAATTCTTCTTTTTACCTATTGTGGTAACGTATTTTTTTTTTTTTTTTTAGTTGCATCGTCTTCACATATAATTATGTAACTAATGTACGTGCATATGCAAAATATTGTAACACATTTTAAAAGAGTAACGGTGGAGTTTCTTGCCCATTCTTCTCCATACGAAAACTACCTTTTGGAAGGGGCGACTAGAATCAATTCAATTTTTTTGTAAACTTTGACGTTCAAAAGTGCCTTACAGGGGCCTATTTGAAATAAATGATTTGACTTTGACTTTGACTTTGACTGCCAAACTCTAACCACACAATTGTAGAGGTAAGTGGTAAATAAAAACACAATATATTGTAAATTTTTTACTGTACAGATAAAAAAAATGATGTATAGGTAGCGGCAACTTTATTGGTCACTGCGCGCAATTGTTTCTGCCTCTTTAATCAGCGCTCAACTTACGTCCATAAACCTATAGGTACACTGAATAAAGTTATGCTCTACCAGCGTTAATCATAATTTCTTGCCAAGGCACACGACCTATTGAATTAAAATATGTTTTGTATTCATCTCTGCTCTGTTTAGCCAAAGTTGAGACATTCCTGACTGAAGGTCTGTCCAATCTAGTTAGGTCGAAGTTGTCTCTTCGCCAGTCTCCTTCACTAACGCGTCCAGATTCAATACTTTCTCTGTCTACTGTCGTTGCCGACAGGTACATATATTACTTCTCTTTCTTAGAAAATTGTGGATGCTACATATTGCTAGTACTATGTAACATATGTTTTCGGGTTTCATGTTAATGGGTGTACGTAATATCTGGAATCTAGAGGCTATTATACCGAATGCATTTTCGACAACATTGCGAGCGCGCGAGAGTCTATAATTATAAATCCGTCTGTCAAGATCAAGTTCTCTTTGTGCATAGGGCGTTAAGAGATTTTCTTTGAGAGCAAAACCTTCATTGAAAACATAGTTTAAATTGTTAACGTTCTCACTTTTGTCGGGTAGTTTTAATTGATTTCTTATCATTTTTTTGTAAAATTCCGTGTGTTCGAGGACACCTCCATCTGACATTCTGCCGTTTTTACCAATATCTACAAAAATGAACTCATAGTTTGAATTGACCAAAGCTAATAAAACCATGCTGTAAAAGTTTTTGTAATTATAATATTTTGCACCAGAATTTGCAGGTGGTACAATTCGAATATGCTTTCCGTCGAGAGCTCCACCACAATTAATGAAATTCCACTGATTTTGAAAGCCTTTAGCAATTGCCAACCATTCTTCTTTGGGCACGCCACAATTGTGGCGATAAGTCCCCTCTTTGAGGAGTGGCTAGAGAGGCGCCACGGCGTCCTCACCTTCCGCCTGACACAGGTCCTCACCGGACATGGTTGTTTCGGGAGGTTCCTGTTCAGAATAAAGCGGGAGGAAACGCCCGGGTGTCACCACTGTGTGGATCGCCCGGAGGACACGGTGGAGCATACGGTGGAGGTCTGCCCAGCTTGGGCGGAGCACCGCCGTGTCCTCACGGAGGCGATCGGCGGCGGCGGTCTCTCGCGTCCGGCCCTGGTTCAGGCCATGGTCCGGAGCGAGAGTGCATGGGAGGCCGTCACCTCCTTCTGCGAAGCAGTAATGCTCGCGAAGGAGGAGGCGGAGCGCGCGCGGGAGAGGCAAAATGCGCCCCCTCGCGCCCTTAGTCGCCGCAGGAGACGCCCCGGGCGTTGGGAGTCGAGAGCCGACTTCCGGCCACCGTAGGCGCGGGCTTGCGGACGGTGAGCAATGGGTAGCTCGCCGTCCGATAGGGACCAGGCCCGGGTCGACGGCGCGTTGTGTTCCACGCGCGCCTCAAAGAGATGTCAGCACCAACTGACGGGGTCCGGAAGGGCCAATGCCTGCCGGGGTCGCGGGTTTGTCTGAAAGGGATATCGCGACCTCGGCACACAGGCAACGGAAGGAACACGGGTGGGTTTTAGTCAGTAAAAGTCTGACACGCCCTCCCGCTCCACCCAGAGCGGGAGAAGTTATTTGATAATTTCCCATCCTCAAAAAAAAAAAAAAAAACCATTCTTCTTTGCTCGTAGGAAACTGAAAAAAAAAACCAATAAAATTATGTTTCGTCAACTTTTATTATAAATTGTATTGTTTCAGGAATCATCTTCATCTTTAGGATCAGCCTCAAGAGGTATGAAGAGGAAAACGAAACCAAGTGTGACAGATACTCAGATTAAATTCATGACTGTATGTACAGAAGCATTAAAAAAAAAGGAAGTGACAGAATATGATGCTTTGGCCATAACCATTTCCAAAAAATTGGAGAAAATGAATAGTATTCAAGCCTTACATGCTGAAACAATTATACATTCAGTTTTACGCAGGGGTATACTAAATCAATTAACTAATTCAACTGATATTTGTGATAAGCAGTGCAATAAAACTGTTATTTTATCTTCACCATCATGATCTACTTCTGTACACACGGACGCTGCTCAATATTCGTCTCTTCAACCTACATTGGAAACCCTAAACATTGATGTAACTCTTCTAGATGAATCTCAGTGTGTATTAAGAGATTACTATAAGAATTTTAACTAATTATAATAACTAATTATTCATTTTAACTGATTGTACTGTGATTGTTGTGACTGATAAAAATTATATAAGTATATAACTGATTTACAAAATGTTTTACTTACCCTCATAATCTTCCCGAAGCGTTTCATAAATTACTCTACACGTTTCCGGTATTAATTTACTTAACGCCGATGTAGACACGCCTGTACTAAATTTACCCTTTCAGACCGAGTGTGCACATTTAAGGACATAAAGTTTTTTGCCAACTAAATTACTAAAATAACTTTTTATGTAGCAAAAGACGGTTGTCATCGTTTGAGCACATTATTCTTTAATAAAAACGGTATTAGTAGCGACATCTATTGCCACCTGTGAGGTTTAATTCGCCGAGTTTGACCAGTGGTCGGTAAACTTTTGAAGTGAGAAGGTAAGTGACTTATTTTATTTCAAAATCTCAAGTTTTTGGTGTAAATACTGATAGCAAAAATGTTTTTGAGTTATTAAACGGTATATACATGAATGATAATGTGTTTTGTATACAAATATCAAATGTTTTATACAATAAATATCGTTAATTCGTTATGTCCACAAATCTGGACATGCGGTTTTAACTATAACTTTTTACGAAATATTCAATAGGGTGCAGTAGTTGTAAAAAATGCATTTTTTTTTAAAACCCACATGTTATTTTACGATCATTTATTTTACAAAAGATTCTCAGAAGTGTATTTTACGTTTTCAGGTAATTGTATTTCCAAAAATGTTCGATCCAGACGCCTTGGATGTTCTACGTAATGGAAATCTGTCGGACTTGGACTTATCTTCGGATGATGAGGATACGACTGCTTATAATTCTGCCCAAAATACAAGACCTGTTCGATTAGGTGCCGATGTAGTGAACCAAAACCAAAGACTACCCGCCTGACTCTGAAGACGAGGAAACGTCTGTCGATGACGAAGCAGAGCCAGACGTGGAGACAACACAGCCTTCGATTAGTGGAGAGGTTTTTGACTATCTGACACCTAAACAGAATATAAAATGGAGACACAGACAGCTAGAAAATACAATACCCATAGATTGGTTTCCACCAATAGCTGTTGATCCCGTTGTGCAAGCTCCAATTGATTACTACAACAAATATATTCCAGAAGAATTATTTCGGTTGATGGCTGATATGACAAATTTATATGCAGTACAGTCAGGAAAACTCAGGTTTCGACCTACAACTGCTAATGAGTTAGAAATATTGTTTGGACTGCACATGGCCACAGGAGTATTCAACTATCCTGCTATAAAAATGTATTGGGAAACCAACTAAGGAATTCGCCTTTTTACAGAAAACATGCCAAGAGATAGATTTTTTGAACTTCGGAGCAATTTACATCTGGTAGATAACACTCAAATGCCTCAAAATTGCAATGATTTGTTTTACAAAGTGCGACCAATCTATGACGCTGTCAGGAGCCGCTGCCTGGAACTACCTTTAGAAAGAGAATTATGCGTCGATGAACAAATAATTCCTTTTACAGGAAAGCATGCTGCCAAACAATATGTAAAAGGTAAACCTTGTCCATGCGGTATCAAACTTTTCTTTTTGTGTGGAAAAAATGGTCGCGCGTTTGATTTTATAATTTATCAAAGTTCAACTCGAGAATTAGATCAAAATTTGATAAAGAAAGTGGGGTTCGGCGCATCTGTTGTGTTACATCTAACTAAAAGAATTGGAGAGAACAGTGGCCATGAACTATACTGCGATAATTACTTCTCATCATACCACATGCTGCAAATTCTCAAACACAAAGGGATAATGGCCACTTGTACAGCTCGTGTGAATAGATTTGCGAAACCTCCGTTGCTGAGTGATGCACAAATCAACAAAAAACCAAGAGGTTTTTCTGAAGAAATTTGTAGCACTGATGGTGATGTTACTATGGTCAAATGGTTAGATAACAAGCCAGCTCATTTAGCATCAAACTTTATAGGTATAGGAGAAAAGGATGTGGTAAAGAGATGGTCTAAAAAAGATAAAAGGTTTGTTGATATAGAGAGACCTGAAATTGTGAAGAAGTATAACCATGCAATGGGAGGGGTGGATTTGCTTGATCAACTTATGAGTTATTATAGAACCTTTATAAAATCGAAGAAGTGGACGTTGCGAATGATCTTTCACGCTTCGGATCTGGCGGTTGTTCAAGCCTTTCGAGAATACGACATCGACAATGATTTGCTCGCAATCCCCAAGAATAAACGGCTGACTCTTCTTCAGTTTCGTCGACGATTGTCTGAAAGTCTGGTTTTGCGCAAGAAAATGACGGTTGCAAAAAGAGGTCGTCCAAGTAGCAATAGCCCTTTGCCAGAGATAATTCCGAGAAAACCAGGAGAAGTGCGTCCCGCTGCTGAAATAGCTCGCGATGGTGTGGGTCATTTCCCTGCCCATGAGGGGGCTGGAACGCGATGTAAGCTGCCAGGATGCACGGGAAAGTCACGCATAATGTGCATAAAATGTAAAGTGCATCTATGCCTAACCAAAGATAAAAATTGCTTTCTCTCTTTTCATACATAAATGTTCCTATTATGTACTAGTGAAAGATTTCATATTTCGTTGAATTGGAAACATAGTCTGATTTGTTATTTTGTTCTAATTTCATACTTTTTTAAATAAATATTTCACTTTAAATACTGCTTTTTATTGATTCGATCAATACCCCATATATTGCTATTTACAATCATATAAGCCGGATGTCCAGTTTTGTGCACATAAACAAAAACTTGATTTTCGCGAAAAGTTTTCCACTAAATGCCATTTTTTCAGGATTTTTGTATTATCGTTAAGCCCAAATAAACTATAATTAAATCATCAATTACAAATGACCAAAAAAAAAAATCAGGTCTGAAAGGGTTAAGATCTTCATAGGACCGTCCGGTCGATAAAAACCTTAACGTGGCAACCAATCGTTCTTCTGCTGTTATACATTTTCTCATAACTGTATCTTGCTTAGTTAATTTGGGACGTATCAGTGCTAATGTGAAACACACGTCTAACACATTTTTCTAAATATGTACATAAATATGAGACTGAAGAGGAAAGAAAGCTTAGAGAGAGTACGAGAAGAAAGGAGTTTAAATCCACTAATATTCCTAAACTTAATATAGTAGAACACGGTACCTACCACATGTCAGTTAAAATGTTCAATAAACTTCCCGTTGATATTGTCCGATCGTTTTACATGTTAGTTGCCTCAATACAGAGCTAGCAAACAGTCGCGTAATTTTATTTATCAAAATATCCCAAAAGTATCTACAACGCACAATCAACCTAACGTCCTCAACATATGGTCGCAAATCGAGCCGCATAATTACTACTGGCACACCTGTGGGTCATTAGTGAATCGAAGTCCGAGCGAGCTGAGAACAAAAGGCAGCCGCATTCCAGAGATAAGACGACTTGTTTACGCAAAATTGTGCAGTTTTTTATGAAGTTGGATATTTTAATAAAGTGTGGACAGTGTGGTTAGCAATTCATAGCACAAGTGATACATAATAACATATTAGAAAGTTACAATGCCTACGTTAACTTCGGAACAACAACAATATTTAAATACGCTAGAAGACGTAGCAAAATTGATACAAAAAACACAAACGAACTTAAAAAAATGCCCTAAAGCAAGACTTACAGACGGTTACATAAGGGCTAGAGTGAAGTGCATTGAAGAGTATTGGAGTTCCTTTAAGCAAGCTCATGAGATGATGACACAGTGTACTCCGAGAGACAAGCGTGGAGAAGTTTCTTACTTTCTTAATGAAGACTATTTTGTCATTGAAGACCTGTACCTTTGTCTACAAGCGGACTTGACAGATATGTTGAGCAAACAGCAACAAACAGCAATGGAAACCTCAAACTCTTCAGTATTTAGTGGTCAAGGGCAATGTTCGGCGGTAAAACTGCCTCGGATACAATTACCAACGTTTTCGGGACAATACGAGGAGTGGCCCACATACCAGGACATGTTTACATCACTTGTGCATAAAAATACATCAATCAGTGACGTTCAAAAACTGCATTACCTAAAGTCTAGCGTTACTGGTGAAGCAGAAATAATATTAAGGCACATTCAAGTTACGGACAGCAATTACGATCAAGCATGGCAATTGTTAAAAGACAGATACGGCAACAAGCGTGTTATTGTGTTCTCTGTTTTGAAAAGACTTTTTAATCAAAAGAAAATCACAACACAGACAGCTAATAGTGTGAAGACTTTATTAGATACTACGACAGAGTGCATAAATAACCTAAAAAACTTGAAAATTAACACCGATTCCTGGGATCCTCTAATTATATTTCTGGTGATTCAGAAGTTGGACCAGGAGTCACATAAAGAGTGGGAAACCTTTGCTTATAAGGAAAAGTCAGACGAAGTGCCATCTTGGGAAGAGTTAAAAAGATTTTTGGAATCTAAATTTAGAACACTGGAAATGATACAACCCGTAACAAATAAAGATCGTACAATCAAAGAGCGATCCTACCATGCCGTGAATGTTGTTAAAGATAAAAACTGTGCACTTTGCAGTGAAAAACATACCTTATGTCATTGCAAAGAATTTATTAAAATGGATCTTACACAACGTAACAATTATGTGAAAGAAAAACAGCTTTGTTTCAACTGCCTGCTTCCGGGTCATTCCGTTTACAAATGCAAGGTACCAATTACTTGCCGTGTATGTAGAAGACGTCACCATTCCTTACTTCACAAATCAGAGAAGTCGAAGGAAACCACAGAGACAGAACCAATACAACCATCGACATCTCAAGAAGAAACCAACAGGGAGGCCATAACAACTCTTCATGTTGGTATCGGAGTATCTGGAAGAGCATTATTAGCAACTGCACTAGTCAAAGCAAAGGGAAAGGATGGACATGCGACACTGTTAAGAGTTCTTGTAGATCAAGGCTCACAAGCGAGCTTCATAAGTGAAAAGGCAACTCAATTATTGAAGCTTCAAAGAAAATCAGTTGAAGGAACTGTAACAGGTGTGGGTTCTATGCAAGCACCAATTAAACACGTGGTTCAGCTAAACATATTATCAAGAAATAAAGAATTCAACATGTACGTCGAAGCTTACGTCATGTCCAAGCAACTGACCACGAGAATACCACACCACACATTGACTGTTCATAACTGGCAGCACCTGGAGGGTCTCGATCTTGCTGATCCAGAGTACAACAACCCAGGCCCGATAGATTTGCTGCTTGGTGTTAAGGAGTATGCACGAATAGTCGAACAAGAGTTAATAAAGGGTCCACCAGGGTCACCATGTGCACAGAAAACAACCCTAGGATGGATATTATTTGGAGAAATAAATACATCACAAAAAGAACATTCATTTCTTGTCATGCATCACCAAGTAGACGTTGATAGCATTTTAAAAACACTTTGGGAAATAGACACAACTACAAGACGAAAGAATACAAAGGAAGAACAAATGTGTGAAGACATTTATCACAAAACATACTCAAGGAATGAACAAGGAAGATTTATAGTGAAACTACCGTTTAAAACAAATTGTATTCAATCAACTGAAGGAAATACACGAGACATAGCTAAAACAAGATTGATACAATTAGAGAGAAGGTTTAAAAAGCAGCCTAAGTTGAAAGAGGAATATGAAAAGGTTATAAAAGACTACAAAAACTTAGGTCACCTAGAAGAAGTACCTGAAAAAGAAATATATACACGAAAATCAGTATACTTACCCCATCATCCAGTCCTGCGTGAAGAAAAAGAAACCACGAAAACCCGCATAGTTTTCGATGCATCATGTAAGGGAACTAATGGCATATCATTAAATGATGAACTCTTACCTGGTCCAGTACTTCAAGAAGAATTACGTTCTATAATCATGCGCTGGCGAATGCACGCCATCTGCTTTGCTGCAGACATACAAAAGATGTACAGAATGGTCATGATATACAAGAAAGATGCGGATTTTCAAAGAATTCTGTGGAGAAATGATAGCAATGAAGAAATAAAAGATTATAGATTACTTACCGTGACCTTTGGGACTACTTCAGCACCTTATCTGGCAGTGAAGACCTTGATCCAACTCGCACATGAAGAACGAGATAGCTATCCAGTAGCCGCTGACATTACTTTGTCAGACTTCTATGTCGATGACGTAATGTCGGGTTGTGACACTGTTGAAGAAGCGATAGAAGCTAGTAATCAACTCAAGGCAATGTTAAGCAAAGGGGGTTTTGAGTTGAAGAAGTGGTCATCAAACAACATTGAGTTGATAAATTCAATGGATCCAAGCAACATTTCTTCAAGCATCCAACTTGATATAAACTTAGATGGTACTGTGAAAGCGTTGGGAATCGCATGGAATCTTGGTACTGATCAATTTCTTTACAAAATCAGTCTCTCTTCGCCTCCATCTACTATTACAAAGAGAACAGTTTTATCAGATGTACAAAAACTTTACGATCCATTAGGATGGATATCGCCAAGCATTGTGCTCGCTAAGATGCTTATTCAAAAACTATGGTTAGTTGGCACACAATGGGATCAGCCATTATCCGAAGAATTAACCTCTGATTGGTTGAAGATAAGAAAGGATTTCGAGAATATCAACCAGATTTCCCTAGACCGATGGTTACACTCGTACAGCAACAATATAAAAGCAATACAGCTGCACGGATTTAGCGATGCCTCAACTCGGGCCTATGCAGCCGTTGTATACTGCAGAGTGGAACAACAGGATGGTACTGTATCCACAGATTTAATTGCATCAAGAACCAAAGTTGCTCCATTAAAAACAATATCGCTTCCTCGTCTTGAGCTGTGTGGAGCTTTATTGTTGTCAAGGCTTCTAAAACAAGTCACATTAGCCATGAGAATTCCTCATTATCAAACTTACTGCTGGACAGACTCAACGATTGTAATGGCGTGGCTTCATGGAGAACCTCAAAAATGGAAGACCTTTGTAGCAAACCGAGTGGTGGAAATTAAAGACAATACAAACAACACACAGTGGCATCATGTTATATCACAAGAAAATCCTGCTGACATAGCATCCAGAGGAATGTTCCTAAAAGATCTGAAGAAAAACAAGATGTGGTGGAAGGGGCCAGAATGGCTATCAAAAAGGGAAATTCATTTGAGAAAATCAGAAAATACAGAGACAGATTTAGAGTTAAAATTAACATGCTGTATTTTTACAACTAAAAACAAAGAAAATGAAGAAAAACCAATTTGGGAAAGATTTTCTAATCTGACTAGAATGAAAAGAGTACTCGCTTATTGCCGAAGGTTGTTAAACAATAAAAACAAAAAGAGGTATTTAACTACTGGTGAAATGAACACAATTTTGCAAAATTGCATAAATTACTATCAGCAGACAGTGTATGAAAGAGATATAGAATACATAAAGAAAAATGGCAAGGTGAGAAAATCAAGTTCACTAATTAGCTTGACACCATTTTTAGATAAAAACAATCTGCTGAGAGTAGGAGGTCGTTTACAAAACGCTAATTTGCCAGTCACAACTAAACATCCATTAATAATACCGAGTAATCAACATATCACTACATTGTTGATCAACGAAGCACACAAACAAACGTTACACGGTGGTATTCAAGTTATGATGACTTACCTAAGAAGTAATTATTGGATAATTAACTTAAAATCAGCAGTTAGAAAATGCATAAGAACTTGTAAAGTTTGCATTATCAATAAAGGCAAGATAAACAACCAGTTAATGGGTGAATTACCAGCTGTAAGGGTGAGTCTACAGCGGGCCTTTTTGAACAGTGGAGTCGACTATGCAGGTCCAGTATTATTGAGAACATCAAAGGGGCGAGGCCATCATGCTACTAAAGGGTACATCTGTCTTTTTGTGTGTATGGCTACCCGTGCCATACATCTAGAAGCCGTGACAGACTTAACTTCTCAAGCATTCCTGGCTGCATTTCTGAGATTTGTCGCCCGTCGAGGTCGATGTATTCATCTATTCAGCGATAACGGCACCAATTTCGTTGGTGCTGCAAAAGAACTTAAAGACCTTTTCAAAGTAGGTGAACGAAGCATTTCTAATGAAATTTCCGAAAACTTAGCAACCAATGGAACTACGTGGCATTTTATCCCGCCGCGAATGCCAAACTGTGGGGGCCTCTGGGAAGCTGGAGTGCAATCTGCAAAGAAACATCTAGCAAGGGTTAGCAAAGACACAAAACTTACTTATGAAGAGATGGTGACATTGCTAACACAAATAGAAGCCTGTCTTAACTCCCGTCCATTATGCCAACTGGACAACACTGTCGAAACGATGTCACCACTCACACCTGGGCACTTTTTGATAGGTGAGCCATTACTTAGTGTTCCTGATGGTGACTATGAGAAATCCAACATCAACATATTAACTAGATGGCAATTAGTACAGCGAATGACACAAGACTTCTGGCGAAGATGGCATTCAGAATACCTGAACACTCTGCAACAACGGACGAAGTGGCAATCAGCTGTCCAGTCACCTACCGTGGGAGATATTGTGATCATCAAAGAGGAAAACCTGCCACCCACGAGATGGCTCATGGGAAAAATAAAAACGCTGCATCCTGGAAAAGATAATTTAATTAGAGTGGTTACAGTGCAGTGTAAAGGACAGAGTGAATTAAAAAGACCTTTATCTAAGCTAATATTCCTACCTAAAGATGTTTAATTACGCACGCTATTTGAAACGAAGTTTGTTAATATACTAATGCTACTACTATGTATACCTACTTCCTAGTATGTCTAAGTTTTATAATGTTAAGATTGTTCTTCATACAATTGTCAAAGTAAGTTTATTATTCTAACTACATAAACTACTTAATTACTACTGAGATATATGTGTCTACACATACATACTTACCATTCAATGATTCAAGTTCCTAAACTAGTTTTACGATACTTCCCACCTGCATGCTATTGCTTATAACTATAATTATGTACAACTAATAACTAATGATGTTGTCAACAAATGGATAGGTACTTACCTTAATGAGTCATGCTGTTTACTTTGCCTACATAAAATAAACTGACATGTAGGTAGGTGACTTCTTACCTATTTACTATCTATTGGATAATCTGTTATTCAATTTTTTGTTACTACAGTCCACTTCTCTGATATGTTATATTGTTTTGATCAGTTTTAAAATGTAGAAAACAATAAGTTAATTATTAAGCCAATATATTGTTAGGATAAGTAGCAGTAATAGTATTTGTAAAAGGACACAGGGTCCTTTTGGTGGGCGGTATGTCCGATCGTTTTACATGTTAGTTGCCTCAATACAGAGCTAGCAAACAGTCGCGTAATTTTATTTATCAAAATATCCCAAAAGTATCTACAACGCACAATCAACCTAACGTCCTCAACAGATATAAAATTATCACTATACAAAAGGGACTTCAAAACTACATTGAAGCTTTACCTACTGGAAGGCTGCTATTATTCTCTTGATGATATTTAAATTGTAAACATACATATATTATACTAGTTTATCATGATTGTTGGTTCTGCTACTAGTAGTCTAAAAATCTTATAAGTATTTGTTCTTTAATTAAGTGGCATGTATTTTTTTTTTTTTTTTTTTTTGTATAAAATCATTTTTAATAGGTATTCGACACAATGTAAAAATTGTTATGAATAAATAAAAAAATAAATAAATAATAAACAATCAAAATCGTCACTGTCCATTCTTAGGTAATTTTTAAAATGACACTGTCGTAATTCCCTTAACATCGGTAAGTGTCCATATCTTTGTCTGTATTCCTTTACCCACACTCGTCGTTTTTTTCGGCTGTTTAAGCTAACTACAAATCCAGCTAACGCGATGACCAACCGATCGTCCATTTTTCTTACTACTGTGTAAAAAACTTTTAAAAGCTCCTGTTCCACGCGCCAGTCCAAACTGCAGTTCAAACTCTTGAAAATCAATTTACACGCACAGTTCGGAACGTTTGCAGTGTGACCAGATTAAATTTTACGAAAATACAGGGGCACCTCAAAAAAATACTGAAATATACCGACTTACCTAAGACAGATATACCAATAAAAATACTGATTTTCTTAACACGTTTTATTTATTCATACCCACAATAAATGTTAGAGTTATATTTTAACATCCTTTTCGAAGGATTAAAATTTACACAACCTCCTTCATCCTTAACACCTTGCTTTGTTTTTAAAATAGCTGACACATTTTTGTTTATAAATCTGTTTCTTTGGTCCGTTTTTATTAAATTTATCTGTGAAAATATGCGCTCGCATGCACCATTTCGACACCGGTATACATAGAAGAGATTTACTAAAACTAGTTATATTTTTGTATTTTAACATGCCATCACTGTTAGAAATTTTCCCAACTTCCATCCAAAATTGTTCACACTAGATGGGTGAGCCAGTGCTGGAAGATTGTAACAAATCACTTACTTCGCGATCAAACTTTAGGGTTCTATATTCTTCGTCAATTAACTGCATTTGTTTTGGCTGTACTTCGCATGGGAAAGTTTCTATCACATTCCGTAAACTGCGAAATTCTTTATGCACGGCAGTGTGTGGGTCAAGAAATTTCAGTTCTCGAAAAACTGGATTTTCAAAAGGCAAACGTGATTTCAATTGCGTGCTCAACTCAATTAAAAATGATTGGCACCTTCTTAGACCAGGGTCGATAATTTTTAAAACCAAAAAAAATAATAGTAGGATGAAACCCATTAGAAAAGGAGGGGAATATTATAAAAATGAAAGGAAAAATAATTTACGGGCGATCTGAGGTCGGGAAGGGGATGGGGGTGAGTTTTTAAGGGTAAAAAACGGTTTTTCTCGATTTCCGGCAAAACTAAAAGTCCTATCGAAAAAAGTCAAATGGCAAAGTTGTATGTAATAAAAAGATCTAAAACTTTTGTATTTACACTTTTTTCACATAACCTCAAAATGTATGTGAAAAATTCAAAAAACCAAGTTTTTGGTTTTTTATTTTTATCTTTTACAATTTTTTTTTTTTTTAACGAAATTTGGTGAAAACTTACCTTTTTATGTCCCAAATACGCTGTAATTTATTTGATTAAAAATATTTATTTTTTCACCTTATTTTGAATTAATATCGAAAAAACACCCTAATTTTCAATCGAAAATTCACCCGTCAAAATATCAGGTTTTTTCAAAAAGTTGGTATGGTTTCTATTCGTTGAAATCTCTACTTTCCGACGGTGAAAAAAAAATATATGTTACTACAGTAAATCTTCTCAGAAAATGCAAAAATTCAAAAAAAACTTGAATTCGATTTTTTTTTAAATTATTATAAATAATTTTGAGCTATTTATTAAAATTTACACTTTAATTACTCGAAAAACGTTAGATTACATGTGACATTGATAACAAACGAAATTGCAAATAAAAATATACTACTATAATTAACAAACAAATAAGTTAATAAAATTAATATTTAATAAGACATCTACAATATTTGGAGAAAGTTGTCGAATCTTCTTTAAATTATATGCGTAGATGCCTATTTATAACTATTTTAAGATAAATTATATATACCTGAGTAGATATACCTGAGTGACCTACGAAAAATTGTAGCCCATCAAAAGGTATTTCGTGGAGAAGTGGGGAAGGGGCTAGGCGGGTCTGGGTCTTACTACATACATACCTACTATTATATACTATATATTTCGTAGCAGCTGTTACAACCGTTAGCCTAACCAGTATTCGAAATACAGTACAGTATACAACATCGTTTATAAAAATACACGTGCACGCTGAGTTTCATGAAGATAATTGAGACAAGTTTACTTAAAAAAACAAAAAAACTTTTCGAATCTGCATAGGAAGGTAAATACTATCTCTATTTTTATCTGTATCAATCAACTCAAACATAAAAATCGTAATATTTTCTTTAAAAAATAGTATGCTTAAAGATTGAAATTAAATGATATTTTAGTACAAGATAAAAAAAAAAATCTCCTTAATTTTGCACAAACAAATTTAGTTAATCCCATGAAAAAAATATATATTTCAAAATACATAAAAAATATATTAAAAATCTATAAAGGTGCTTCTAAACGGGCTATATTTTCCTGCAATATGTGGCTGCAACACAGTGGCCGGAAACATTGCGAGCAATTCCAGCCATACTACGCAATATTGCAGCAATGTCCCGGACATATAGCCACACATGTTTGATATTGCAGCGAATGGCCGATATTGTTTTGATAGGTTGCCGGACGATCGCTGAGCTATCCATTTAACTGCAATGTTGCCCAGCCAGTTTTATTGTTGTTTCAGTCGCTCTCTATTGTTATGATATAGTGCATCCTTTTCTACACGACGTGAAGTTGGCTGTGAGTGCGGCTGTGTGAGTGTGACGCCGTGCCGTGACTAATTGCTATATTCTGTGCAGTTATCACGTTGTTTTGTTTTGGTTTTCGGGTTAAGTGAATTAATAATAAACAAAAATGACTAATACGTGGACTAACGAGACGGTGGTTGATTTTATCAATGAAATTCATTTACATCCTGAGTTATGGGATACGAAAAGCGGAATTTACAAAGATAGAATCGCAAAAAAAGATGGATGGAATGAAGTCGCTGAAAAATTCGGCATAACCAGCGACGAAGCCTATAAAAAATTTAGAAGCCTGAGAACATACGCTCTTAATGAGCAGAAAAAAAATAAAAGTGGTAGCGCTGGTGGTAAAACCGTGAAATGGTTTGCTTATGATGCAATATCGTTTGTTTATACTCAAAACACCGCGAATACAGGATTAGACAGTGAAAATGCAACACCTAATGTAAGTATCTATTTAATTAAGTATTTTTGACATTAATAATGTAGGAAAATATTTTACTATATGTAAGTAGGTACGTATCATAGTAACTTGATAACGTGAACTAGTTCCTTCTAAATATTTTTATCTTGATCTTCTACTAGTTAAATATTTATCTTGCCATGCTACTCGCCCCTGCCGTGTCATAAAATAGTGCATAAATTCGTCTCTCACTGCTTTTGCCCTTGTGGTTGCATTCCTTCCCAATATTCTTAAATCTGTTAATCTTTGTTCATCATCTCTCCACGAGCCTGGTATTACTCCACCAACATCAATATCTTCACAATCAAAGGTCCCAGGTGGTGAATATACAGATCGTGATCTTGTATTTCGTCGCAAAAAATTATGTAAATATGCACAGGCCATAACTATATCTTGTACATATTTTAACTCAACATCAATAGTTGTATGTAAAATCCGGAAAACTGAAGCCAAGATACCAAAAGAGTTTTCAACTATACGGCGTGCTCTAGATATTCTATAGTTACATACACGTTTAGGAGAACCTATGTTCAAATCTAACGTATAGGGCTTGCAAATATTCTCTGTTAGTGGAAATGCATCATCTGCCAGGAAAACATATGGTGTTAACATTTCACGGCCTGGGAGGGATTCAGGATGTGGTATGTTAAGAGTTTGACTCAGGAGTGCTTTCCCAAAAGCTGTATGTCTAAAAACTCCCCCATCAGATATACTTCCCTGAACACCAGCATGTACATACAAAAAATTGTAACGTGCATCTGTTACAGCAAATAGCACTATACTAAAAAACTGCTTATAATTATAATATTGACTCCCACTGTTCGGTGGACAGATAATTCGGATATGTTTGCCATCCATTGCACCCAAACAGTGAGGAAAATTCCAACGATCCTCGAAATCTTTCGCAACTTGCTTCCACTCTTCTGTTCCTGACGGCATCTGAAAAAAGTTTAAAATTATATTCACAATTTTATGTATTTTCAGGTGGAAACTGCAAACACTGACAACAGTGCTGGCCCAGAAGAAGTCGTGGATTCAGAAACAACTGACTCTGTAGAAATCTTAGATACTAGTCCAAAAACACGTGCTAAGAGATCTAAGACTACAGATCCACTATTAGAAAAGGCTCAAAACATTATACGTGGTGCTGGTGAAACAAAAAGAAATGAATGTGCTGGTTTCGGAGAGCATATAGCAAACAAGCTAAGCAAATATGATGATTACACCCGTGCTCAAGCAGAATTAAAAATTATGCAAATTCTGTTCGACTGTGATATGTCTTTGCACAGAAGTCGATCTTCGTCTCGGTTTACACCAAGTCCTCATAACAGTAGTAGAGGTGGAGCTAGCACATCACAAAGCCAATATTCTGACTTTCCCACACTACCACTTCAAAATAATATCCAGTATGTTATTGTTCCTGATACTTCAATTCAAACTCAGTCAGAGCAAACTACTTCGCAGCATGTTTTGGATAATCAGTCAGTTCCTCAGTCGATTATGAATTCTGCTTATGAAGAACTTGTGTCATATACTGTCCAATATGATGAATCACAAAAGTAAAAATTATTACTACCTAATAATACTATGTACCTTGGTAACATAACTTGTTATAATACCTATCTAGTTCTTACACGTTAATTAAAAGTTAAGTAGGTACCTACTTATAATTACACCTTATGATTAAAATAACATACTTAACCTACATAATAAACCAATGTCAACTTACCTTGATGTATTCTTTTAATCCTTCTATCAAAGCTGCACAAACCTCTGGAACTATAACAGAAATCGAAGCATCTGACACTCTGAATAGATACATCAAGCTTTTAAATGAATCTCCAGTTGCCAAATAACGTAGAGTTATCGCTAATCTTGTGGTAACCGGTATTGCGTTCCTCATGTTTGTATCATTTCTTTTTATTTTCGGTCCAATTTTATTTAGAATATACTCGAAGTCACTCTTTGACATTCTAGAAAAGTTGTCAAATAATTTTTTATCAAGCATTAATTCTTGGCTTAAATTGTCTAATGTTTCACGCCTATTGAAGTAAGGTCGAATCCACATTCTCTGCTTTTTCCTTTTTGATTTTTCTCGTAAAACAATATAGGCTGCTGCGACGAGTGTGATTTCGTCAGCCATTGTTGCCGGTTTGTGTGGCTCGTTTAGGAGTCTGCATCATGCGCCATACTATTGCAGACATATTGCAACACATGGCTCGGCCATAGATTGCTCGGCCATCGTGGCAATAAAATATTTTTGTGATGGCCGGGCAATAAGTTGCCAATAGTGCAGCTACAAATTGCAGAAAAATGTTGCCCGTTTAGATCCACCTTAAAAAATATATAAAAGTTTTTTTGTTTTTTTAAGTAAACTTGTCACAATTATCTTCAAGAAACTCAGCGTGCACGTGTATTTTTATAAACGATGTTGTATACTGTACTGTATTTCGAATACTGGTTAGGCTAACGGTTGTAACAGCTGCTACGAAATATATAGTATATAATAGTAGGTATGTATGTAGTAAGACCCAGACCCGCCTAGCCCCTTCCCCACTTCTCCACGAAATACCTTTTGATGGGCTACAATTTTTCGTAGGTCACTCAGGTATATCTACTCAGGTATATATAATTTATCTTAAAATGGTTATAAATAGGCATCTACGCATATAATTTAAAGAAGATTCGACAACTTTCTCCAAATATTGTAGATGTCTTATTAAATATTAATTTTATTAACTTATTTGTTTGTTAATTATAGTAGTATATTTGTATTTGCAATTTTTTTGTTATCAATGTCACATGTAATCTAACGTTTTTCGAGTAATTAAAGTGTAAATTTTAATAAATAGCTCAAAATTATTTATAATAATTTAAAAAAAAAAATCGAATTCAAGTTTTTTTTGAATTTTTGCATTTTCTGAGAAGATTTACTGTAGTAACATATATATTTTTTTTTCACCGTCGGAAAGTAGAGATTTCAACAAATAGAAACCATACCAACTTTTTGAAAAAAGCTGATATTTTGACGGGTGAATTTTCGATTGAAAATTAGGGTGTTTTTTCGATATTAATTCAAAATAAGGTGAAAAAATAAATATTTTTAATCAAATAAATTACAGCGTATTTGGGACATAAAAAGGTAAGTTTTCACCAAATTTCGTTAAAAAAAAAAAAAAATTGTAAAAGATAAAAAAAAAAACCAAAAACTTGGTTTTTTGAATTTTTCACATACATCTTGAGGTTATGTGAAAAAAGTGTAAATACAAAAGTTTTAGATCTTTTTATTACATACAACTTTGCCATTTGACTTTTTTCGATAGGACTTTTAGTTTTGCCGGAAATCGAGAAAAACCGTTTTTTACCCTTAAAAACTCACCCCCATCCCCTTCCCGACCTCAGATCGCCCGTAAATTATTTTTCCTATCATTTTTATAATATTCCCCTCCTTTTCTAATGGGTTTCATCCTACTATTATTTTTTTTCACTTTTTATTATTTTTAAAGGCTTCTACCCTGGTCTATCTGAAAAACTCAGCAATATGTTCTTTCATGTTTACATTTTCCCTGTGTTTGATTAATTCTTGGTCTACTTGAATACCTAAGTACATATCTTTCAATGGCAAATAATTTACATTAGACTTTGGGTCTAACGTAAATACATTGTCCGTACGTTTGATGTAATTAGCTTTCATGAAGCAACCCAAAATCGACAAGTACATACTAGATTCTTCATCATACAGTCCATCAATGCCTAAGCACTTATACATGTTATCTATGAGCAAAGATGAGTCATCTTTGCTCATAGATAACATGTATAAGTATAAACTAAATCCGGGAAAGTCCCCAATGTTTGCGTTCCGGGGAATTCTCACTCACTACGGTGTTGCTATAACTTCTACCAAAATATACCCAAAAATACTGAATGCCAGCAATATACCTCAAAATATACTAATGTTCGGAAAAATCGATGAAATATACTGAAAAAGTATTAAAATACTGAATCTGGTCACACTGAACGTTTGTCTAGATTATGTAAGTTTCGTCGGCAATCCAAACCGTGAATGCATTTTTAATCGTAATTAGCACAACAGTTTGATCCGCAGTCCAAATCGTACAGATCTAACTGCTGTTTGGAACGCAGTCCAAGATGCGCGGTCCGAACTGTACGTGTTCTGGCGCTATACTTTTAACGGTTTTGTTATGTCTTCTGATCAGTTTTAGTATTATAATTAGTATTAATAGGTACCTATTGTCACCAGGGTTAAAAATTTAAGTGTGAAGGAGTGATATATATGAAGCTAGCGCGCGCGACGCGCTCGCCGCGCGCATCCCCACTCAGTATTAAACTAGTGTTCAAGCAAGACGGTCGTTTCATTTCTCTTCCCGCTCTCCATACATATCAGTTAGTTTATTATTATCTATGATTAATTTGTGTATTTTGTCTATGGGCCTTAGTTGCCTGAAAAAAAAGCAATTATTATTATTAAACCAGCACTAGTCGCTCATGTTGAGGTTTGGGAATCACTTCGCGGCTCGCAACTTTGCGAGAACATTATATCGATAGTAGTCGATGCGAGCGCGGTGTGACGCAGTCATAGATGCAGATGGGGCTCTCACAAAATATTACGCTTAGGTTTTTGGTTAAAATAGTGAATGTTATGTGTGTGTGTGTCTTAGTAGCTTTTTTCCTAGTATATATAGCCCTAGTTAAATCGTATTTTTTATTGTATTGTAACATAAAATTAATAGGTATAGTTAGCATTAGGCTAAGGTTTTTAGTTAAAATGTTTTTATTTTATTACTAAGTAGTAATCCTAGTATATTTCTAGTTGCATAAATGATATGGTATAATTATTTGGTAAATTTTACAGAAAACGATGTTCTTGATTTCAACTGTCGTTTTCTTCTACCTACTACCAACTTACTGAAATACAGTTAGCATGACAACAGATTGTTTTTTAAATTCCCGTTGTTTTGTAATGCACTTAAAGTTCGACAAGCGGAGATTCGGACACATCGGAGATTTTTGCATCAATGTCTGCAAGTTGTTGCGCCGAACAAATTATTTTGGAAATATATTTCACCATGGTTTTGCAAATTTCTAGTCGGCATTGCATAACTCTCGTTGCAATCTTATTCGTCTGCCCCAGCCCTTGTCTTCGTAAGCCTCACTGAGCCTCACCCAAACTTCAAGTGCTGTCTTTGCACTATACACATATGCGAAACATGCAGGCTCAATCAAGCAGCAGACATAACGACTTTCGTTCCTTTCAATTCAGCCGTTATCTCTGTAGCTTTTATTACCTTGAACTAATTTGTGGACTCCTAAGTAATTCCTCACCACAAAGGAGAATGACAAAAAGTGGTACCAAATTTTCTCACGCCTCAAGATAAACTTAATATAGTAAATATTTTTATATTTTTTAAATAGGGAATTTAATTTTAAGTTAAAAAGTTATTGTATTCCAATGCACGTTCCCGTTTTCTTCTTCCTTCTAATGACGTTCCGTTTTACATGATTTGTACATTTTGATTCTGATTTTTTTGCACAAAATCATATAAAAATAATAATAATAATTAACCGACTTCACATGTAACTGTATGTAATAACTAAATGATTAATTATTGTAATATTACAATTAATCATTTAGTTATTATTATAATTAATCCTTTGTGTCTTTCTCTGGTGTTATTTTTTATCTATGGTTATTTGCCCGATCGCACCGGTCTAAGAGATGTCGAACGCAATTGAATCTATTTTCGATAACATCGGGCTCAGACATATCTATTTTCGATGAATCTACTCACTAGTCGATTTTTATTTATAGAATAGACAAATAAGTTTAACTGGATAAACATTTTACAAATTATGGCTATTTGGCTTTGTGTTCTGCAACCACAATATTGCCGTCAAACGCAAGAGTTTTGATTATAATTAATAACATAATATTATGTCTGGTTTATTGTAGAATTCAATGACACGGTGTATATTTTATTGATTTAAGGGGTTTTAGAAACGATTTAATATTTATGATCGATTAAAAAAATGGTTTCTTTTACTCGTAAAGATTTATTTTAGATCGATATCGCATCCCTAGCCGGCCTGGCTGACATTTTGAGTTTGACATTTGTAGTTGTACAGTGTTTATTGATTTAATTGATGCAACATTCATCTTTTATTTTTATATGCGCTAGCGCCTCTAATACATCTGTGTTTTTCGTTTAGTGTAGATTTAGTGAAGCCTTGTTAGTTTATTGAGAAGTAGAACTTTTTGTATTTTATTGTGAAAATGTTGAGACGTGGGGCCGACCGGTGTATCAATTGTTCTCTGTTGATACCTAGAAACCTGCGTACGCATTCATTAGAACAAGCGTCTACTTCAATGATTAACTTATTGTAATAAGTTAATCTCTTATGTCTTGGATAACTCTTTCTCAGGTAAGCTTATTTTACTCTTTGAATATCAATCAGTAGGCCGTCTTAGGGGCGGACTTCATAGTTTTCTGTGCATGTTTTAGACTTTATACATTTAAAATACATTAGCTACAGCAGATACTTAGGAATTTAGTTTAGAATTACTGTCAAACTAGAAAACAATACGTGTAATAATAAAAGTTAAAAACACTATGTTCTCTATCGCAGTTCTTCAGAAAGCGTGCTTTGTACAGAGTGTTTAACACTACTTCAAGATCGAGCAAACACTATCAATGAAGAAAGTGCTCTATTCTTGCCTGCTTTTGTTCATAGAAGAGTATGTCTTTCTTGTGGCAATTATATATAGCGGCAGTGACCCGAGACGAACGAGTTTTAAATTATTTTGAACGCAATCCTACGTCTAGTCTACGTAGGGCAGCTCGAAATTTTTGTGTAAATCATAAAACCATACACAAAGTTTTAAAACGCGACAAACGGAAGCCTTTTAAATACAAAAAAGTACAGGCGTTGCTACAAAGGGACAAGCCAGTAAGAGAAACCTTCTGTCGTTGGATAGAAATAAAACATTTAGATAACCCCGACTTCCTGTACAATGTGATGTGGACTGATGAAAGTACATTCACAAGGAACGGCTTATGGAACCGACAAAATATTCGGTACTGGAGCCGCGAGAATTCGCATCTAGTACGGGAGACTTCGCACCAGTACAGATTTGCTATCAATGTGTGGGCTGGCATACACAGGAATACCATAATTGGTCCGGTTTTTATTGAGGGCAATTTAAATGGACTATGTAATTTGTGTGTTCGGGTTCATGGCGGACATATCGAAAATTTAAAAATTTATTGGATACTAAGTCTGAATATGTACGATAAGTGATTAACTGATTAAACAGTGATTGTAATTAATAATTACTCGTGGGTGACTGTGACTATTCAGTTAATAACTTGTGATTCTGTGTAATTGTTTTTGCATTTATAAAAATATTTATTTTTATAAATGCAAAAACAATTACACACAATGGCGCAAAAAATCACGTCGTCGGCGCGGGTCGCACGACCCGACGCACCACCGATACATTACCCCGCGCTGCACATTGTATTTTGCTAATCTACGCGGCCAAAAGTGGAATTTACAAACTGTAGATAATCTTAAATAGGATGACTACCTGAGCTAGGGGACAGTCTCGGGAACAATAACCCGCCCTCCCCGCTCCGCTACCTGCGCTAGTCACGTCATACATTTAGTCGGAATTCGATCGTTCAACTTGTTGTTTGTATCTGTTCTCGGCGCTCGTGAAATAACATTAACTTTGAAGTTAATTATTAATTTAATTGCGTAAATTTAAGAAATGTTTGTGATGGATCCTGATGTAACATGTAATTATGCTGTATTTTATTAAGTTTTTTTGTTATTTTCATCATTACAAAGGTAAGATATAATAATTTGAAAATACCTACATGTTAGGGCGATTTTTCATTGTAAATATTTTATTTCGTCGTCTATTTGTTATACTATCCCGTTAGATCCTGCCATAGTTCCTTATACAAATGGAAGTTTGAAGCTTTGAGTAGTAAAAAATAAAAAAAACTGCCGCGGATAAGCGCGGATACGTTATGATTTGATGATTTGAAGATTTTCTTAGTAATATACAAAAAAAATACTGTAATTCTTATAATTCAAAAAAAAATGTCTCTTTGTTTTAGGTTCACGAGGTACCTCGTGAGTAAGAGTAGTGACTCGTAAATACATGTTTAATCGTGTGCAGAGCTATGATTTGCCTAACTTGCAAGAAAAACTCGATTCCTTCGGAAGCCATCTATTGTCTAGTGAAGATTACACAGGAGAACAAATTGAGACCCTGAAACGTAACTTTTCACATTTCAAATCACAAATTAAGCATAGATGGCTAAAAGGACATAAGGAGGACGTATTTCTGAAAAATAACCACTCATGGCTTGAAGGAACGTTTGAGATACCCGCCATTTCACAAAATCGACCAGGACGGCCATCTAAGTTATTTAACGAATCGAGTGAAAGGACCAAGAGGAGGAAAACTGAAGAGATTCGGTCTGTTGTGGCACAATATGTTATCATTCATGCAGCTCAGGTTGAGTTGCGGAAATCCGGAAAAAGAGATGCTTCCGAAATACTTAAAGAGATCACCAGTACTCCAACTCGAGCATCAAAATATAAAAAGGCTTTTTCTAAGTCAACAAGAGAAAAAACATGCTCACTTACTCCAATACAGGCGTTGTCAATGTTTGTCGAAGCCGATCTAACTCGTCGACAATACGAAATAGTAAGAAGTACTAATAAGAAGTTCTTTCCTTGTTATACAGTCTTACAGAAAGCGAAACGAGAATGTTATCCGCCCCTAGAATCATGCAGGGTGACGAGTACCTATGCTGAAACCGATTTACAACCTTTGGTTGACCATACAGTTAGGCGTTTATCTATTTTCCTTGAAGAGGTTCTAACAACATTAAAAGAACAAGAACGAGAGAGCTTAAAATTAATTTCTAAATGGGGATGTGACGGCTCACAGCAATCACAGTTCAAACAAAAGTTTGCAAATGATGCAGACTCTGATGCCAACATATTTCAGAGTAGTTTCGTGCCTCTACGATTAGTTTCTGGCTGTGAAGGCGAAAAACTTGTATGGGAAAACCCAACACCTTCTTCTCCGCGATTTTGCCGCCCTATAAGATTCCGTTTTGCTAAAGAAAATACAGATGTAACGGAAGAAGAAATCAACTTCGTGAAAACATCTGCTAATTCGCTAAGAGCTACAGAGGTTAACATGAATGGGAACAAGTACTCGGTCATTCATGTCTTTGTCATGACAATGGTGGATGGGAAGGTCTGCAACGCGGCCACTGGCACGAAATCTACAAGTCGATGCTACATATGTGGTGCAACTTCTAAGGACTTCAACAAGATTGATAATCAAAGAGAAATAAGTCACGAGGCTATCGAGTTTGGACTATCAATTTTACACGCTCGGATTCGTCTATTCGAAAGCTTTCTCCATTTGGCTTATAAATTACCAGTAAAGAAGTATAGAGAGAGGAAGACAGAAAACGAAACAAAATTGCAGCATGAAAAAAAACTCGAAATCCAGAAAAGATTTCGCGAAGAAACTGGATTATTGGTGGACATACCAAAGGCAAATTTTGGCAATACCAATGATGGTAACACAAGTAGGAGATTTTTAGAAGATCCAAAATTTGCATCTGACATAACAGGCATAAATTATGATCTAATATACAGACTTAAGGTCATACTAGAAACTATTTCGAGCGGCCATATAATTGATTCGGAAAAATACGACAAATATGCTTTGGATACTGCTCGCTTATATCTCGATTTATACCCTTGGCACCCATTGACTCCAACAATGCACAAAATTCTTATTCATGGTGCAGTGATCATAAAAAACGCGCTGTTATCTATTGGGCAGCTATCAGAAGAGGCCGCAGAAGCGCGTAATAAACATTTTAGATCATATCGCCAGGATTTTGCCCGGAAATTTTCAAGAGAAAACTGCAACAGAGATATTTTGAATAGGTTGCTTTTGACGTCAGACCGTCAGACCAGTTATAAGTTCTATGAGAAGCTTAACAAGAAGAAAACTGAAGTGTTTTCTGCAAGAAATTATCGAGCTTCTCATGCCTGGGGAACCCAATGTTGATTCTTCAGAGAGCGAGGAAGAAAACTAATAATAATGAAAAGTAAACTCTACAGATAAACCTTTTTTTACATTTACTTCTATAAAATATTATATATTAAAATTTAATAATAAAACCTCTTTATAAATCACATTAAGTATTTTTTCTAATTATGTTATATCCTTTAGAAAAGAATAAGAACATAAAATAATTTTGGCCGCGTAGATTGTCAAAATACCCGTCTGTGCGCTGTTGCCGCTCTTCTCACAGGTTAGTGAACCAATATTTAAAAATGTTTTGTTTACATTTCTACGCTATTTAGTTTGTTTGAAAAGATTTTTTTTTTTTTCGGTTCTAGGATTTATTTGATAGTTTCAAAATATTCCTTTGAACTACGAGTAGTATTACCAGTTTCGTGCCTGCATTGACTAGCTTTGATGAGTTTGTTCGCTTTTGAACTGGATCGAGTGCCAGAAGAAAAACGTTCAGTAACTTATGTAAATATATTGAACGTTATTAGAAAAGTACGACAGCAAAAGGACTTGGATGACATGTTTGCCAAGTTACGAAGATTCGGAGTAATAATTATAAGTAAATTGATTAAATTGTTTTAAATACTATATTAACTATGACGAGACCAACCTTACAGATGATCCAGGTTGTAAAAACTATATTTATAAAAGAGGCACAAAGTACCCAGAAAGAGTGGTAAACCACTCAAAAACAGCTGTTTCACTCATGTTTACGGGAACAGCAGATGGTGAGTTGTTACCAATTTATGTCGTTTATAAATCGGATCATTTATGGGATATGTGGCTGGAGGGTGGAGGTACAATCGGTCAAAGAGTGGGTGGTTTGATTCAGTCTGTTTTCAAGACTGGTTTGATACCATTATAGTACCTTACGCACGAAAGAAAGCAGGGCGGAAAGTTCTAATGGGAGATAATCTGTCGTCTCATTTTTCGGAAAACGTACTGAAGACTTGTGAAGAATTAAATATTACATTTGTGTGCTTACCACCGAAAACAACACATCTGCTTCAGCCATTAGATGTCGCATTTTTCGGCCCACTAAAGACCTACTGGCGAGATGTCTTAACTCATTGGAAGTTAAAAGAAGGGAGGAAACATAAAACTTTGGTCAAAATTTCATTTCCAAAATTATTAGGTCAACTAAAAAACAAATTGTTTGAAAGAGGTGCTCTATGTCGTAACCTCCAAGCAGGTTTTAGTAAATCAGGTTTATACCCAATCAACCCCGAACTTCCTAAATCACGGCTGCCACAAAAGACAAATATTACAGATGAACAAATAAATAACGCGACGTTATTTACTAATAACGTCGCATTATTTATTTGTTTTATTGTTACAGATTTATTGCAAGAAAAAGGAATCCTCCAGCCTCTGCCGAAATAAGACGAAAAAAAAAGTGTAATGTACAACCTGGGAAAAGCATAACCGCAGCAGACTTGGTTCAAAGTGAAGTTCACACAACAACAAAATCAAAGCAAAAAAACACCAAGGGGAAGAAGATATCAAGTCAAAAAAAAAGAAGGCATCTTTGAACTCTGGAATAATTGCTTCTGGTGTAGACGAAAATAGCTTTGATTTGAGCGCTACCAGAGTAATGATAGATGAAGATACAGATATTACTCAAGACTGTTCCGTAATGTCAAATGAGCCCATGCCAAATAATGATATTTCTGATGAAAAAGAAAACGAACCCAACAATAACAGTAAAAAACAAAAACTTAAGTTCAACAATACTAAGACTGATCAAACTATACACAAGACTGAAGAATGCGAAGATAATATTTTACTACATGAACAAATTGAAATTTCGCAAAAACAAGATAAAAACCTATTAAACATAGCAAAAGGCAACGAAATTTGTGATCAAAATGTATTCGAACACAGGTCACAAACGTCCATTTTTTCAGGAGACGCAAAAAACCTTCAATATCATCAATATGAATGAATCGTTGTTTTTTTTTCCTGTACGTTAAATTAGTATAAAATACGTAATTTACAATACTTTTCTTCTTGTTTTGACATTTAATAGTTTACTAAACAATGATTCAAAAGTAGTTGACTTGTTCCTTTTCTTACTCAACTGGATAAAAGTAAAGAAAAACTCACTGCTAATCTGTATAACTTTATTCATTATCATAGTTTGCGCTAGTATTAGGCCAGTTTTCAACAATGTTGACAAAATAGTCCTTATGAGTATGTGGAATGTACTGCAGAGTGCGTCTCAGGTCTTCGATCTTTTTGATGTTGATGGGTACAGGACCACTGTACGCCTTTTCTTCTGGTAAAGCTGGAGCAACCGATCGGTTCCTTCGTAACTCGAATGTATTAACTCGCCCCATGTTTTGTATGAATGGGCGACATATCACACACCCTTTCTGATCTGCAATATACTCAAACTCCATGAAGTGGGACACTAAGAAATGCTGCTTTTGATTCTGTGGAATCTGACGAGATTGTGTTTCAATAGATATGGCATCTCTTTTATAAAAGAAGAACAGGCAAAAAAAACCCAGACCCGACAGAAAAGTAACATACCTCAGTTTTTTTGTTATTATTTATATAATCATATTATATAGTTTTTATATTCGAAATCAATGGCTAACACCAAAATATTGCCTTATGTTTTTGTTCAGGCCTTACACTAAAAAAGTACAAAATGCCTACGTATCTACACAATTCGTAAATATATGTAACTAAATGACGTAGAAAAGTAAGTAGTTATGGGATGTATTAAAAAAAAAAGAATAATGTTCGCATAGAAAGTTATTTGTGTATATGTATAAAAACGGTCACGTACTGTGTGCATACCTACTACGGCTCAGCTGGTTTTTGGTGACGGAAACCAATCATGCTATCTCACTCTTTCATGGAAACAACAATGGCGCGGAGCGGGGATTGGTGGACGTGCGCCGACGCAACGTAGCGGCGGCTGGCGCAAGCGCAGTCCTTCGCATTGTGTGTTGAGATCTGTGCGTTTTTGTAACAAGAGTACATTTTTTCGACGATTTCTGGCTTTCTCTTTACGGACATCGATTTTTGCATTTTGAGTGGTACGTTGATATGGCTGACAATATCAATAATTGTACTGTGTGTGAACGTACACTACGTCGTCGTCGTCCATACGTTCTCAATGAACGACTACTGGAAAATCGAAGAGATTTCGTAGAACAACTATTACGCATCGTTGGTGGTGAGGTATGTATTTCATTTATGATACATATTGTTTGTGATTAACCGCTGATAATGTAGTTTCATGTAGGTATAAAAATTATAATAAGCTCAGATGTGTTTAAGTTCACTAATTATTCCGCCAGCCGGCTCCACCAGTGTTGACTACATATACCAATTAACCCGCGTATTATTGTACCGCGCAAGATACATATTCAGTAGTGCAATGAATCGTTGTTAATCCCTGATAATGTAGCTTTATAACGATAAAAGGACTTTTCAAATCAGTTCAGTCGTTTTTAAGTTTATCCATTATACAAAGTGAGTGAGGGTGGTGGTGTGATCAATCGTTATTATACAGTGTGTTGTTTTTGTACAGCAACGCCCGACTCAGAGGTGATAGTACACATAAAGTAATTCCAAGAAAAATAAATAAAAAAATGTTATAACATTCATACGCGTGGCGCGTGCGCCCCGCCCCACACCCCGTTACTCCCCGCAATCCTTGCCGAGTACTTGCACCCGCGCATACAACTGTGGTAACAAATTGATTTCTTGGATTTTTCTATGAAAAAATGGCATCAGTATCGTGTTTACTACCACCCCTGAGCAGGGCGTTGTTGTACAAAACCACACCCTGTATTAAACAAGGGAGAACCATTATCAAGTCATATTTTTTATTTCGTTTTAATGTTTTGTTACAGATAGCTTTTGATGGGACTCGGTCGATTTGCCACTCATGTCGGCATAGAATCGATGCTGCAATTAATCAAGAGCGACAAGCTTCACCTGCTCCTGCCCCACCAGCTGCTGTTGTAAATGTGCAAGGAGTAAGACGCGCTTCTAATACGTCCCGGCGATGTTTAATTGATAACTGTCACAACGGTTCTCTGCGTCACGTGCCTAATTCGGTGAAGGTACAACTGCTTAGCTATTACCACTTTTATATACCAAATCTTGCCCGCATTTGCCAATTGCATTTACTACACATGGCGATAGAAGAGATTCCTGAAAATGTAACAAATCAAATGTCTGACTTGAACGCGGAGAGTGTTGGCGACATCATCAACATGTATACACAATATTTAGAACAAAGGTTACAATTCAATGTAGATGACGTTTCTGACGAGGAGTTAAGCTTTTGGACTGGAAGAAACAGAGCCGCATTCAACGATTTGCTGAGTCAACTACAAAGTCTTAATCAGTCCTCAAATACTCCACGAATCGACTTGGCTATCTACTTGTGTAAAATTCGATCAGGTGAACCGAATAATAGAATCGCTTCTCTTTTTAATATATCCGAGCGAACAGTTGGGAGAAAAATAAATAAAGTAAGACAGTGTCTCACTACTGACTTTGTTCCTTTGCATCTTGGCTTAGACCATATAACCAGAGACGAAGTGATAGCCCGCAACCGGGTTATACCAAATGTTTTGTTCGGTAACGAAGATTCACCAAAATCAATAATTATATTCGATGGAACATACATCTATATAGAAAAAAGTTCAAACTTTTTATTTCAACGCCGCACTTATAGCCTCCATAAGTATAAAAACCTTATTAAACCATTTATGATTGTGTGTGCGGATGGATATATTTTAAATGTAAACGGTCCGTACTCAGCACGGACAACAGATGCTGATATAATGAAGATGATATTAGAAAACCACGATGAACCCATTGAAGATGGACCGTTCCATTATTTTTTTCATCAAGGAGACGTATTTATTTTGGACCGAGGCTTTCGAGACTCAATTCCCTTAATTGAAACATATGGCTATGATGCTCATATGCCGCCAAGCAAAAGAAGGCAAGACTCGCAATTAAGCACCGATCAAGCTAATAAATCAAGACTCATCACAATGGTGCGCTGGGTCGTAGAAACTATAAACGGAAGATTCAAGCGAGACTTCAAGATCTTCAGAAACAGAGTATTCAACAAACATGTGCCGCATATATTTGAGGATTTTAGAATTGCTGCAGCTTTGATCAATTATTTTCAAGATCCGTACGGAGACAGTCCGTACACAGAAGATTTCATTGAAATAATTAATCGGAACATACAACGCCCTAATCTACTGGCCGAGTATGTGGAGGAGAACAATCTGAATAGACATAGAGTGACGTTTCGCAGAATGACTGCAAATGATCCCGAATTTGAACATTTTCCCCAACTAACAATTGAAGACATAATTAAATTCTCAATTGGTACATATCATGTGCGGTTAGCACGGTCGTACTGTAGTGAGCATTTGAAAGCCACGGGAGTATATAATATGGAAATATATAGACATCCGGCGGCAATAGAAGGCAGAAATAATAATATCGACAGTGGAAAAGCAAAGTCGCTTAACCACCACCTAGGCCAAAATTGAGTTATATATATCACTAGAATCAGCGAATTTTTCTGCGTCGATCTGTCTAGGTTTCATGACGATTGGAGCACTTTTTTGGCGCTTAAGCGTTCCAATTTTCTAGTTTTTTTTCTTGCTAGATATCGCTTAACCGACGCAAAATAACGAATGTAAAATCAAATTCTTTGTTAGCGATATTTGCTTACTCATCATAGAGATTACAAAACTTATTAGCGTTTTTTGATTTTTCGTTTTCTTTTTGGTAATGGATATAAGTGATTTTAAATTATTTCATAACGAAGCTTTATGGGATATAAGTGATTTTTGCCTGAATGTTATAACAAAGAAATTGGCGTTTAAGTGAAAACATCCGCTTCGTACTCATTTTAATTTCATTAGTAAGTGATGTTTGCGAATATGTTATTATCGTTCAACGTAATGAAAGCTAAAACATTCGCATCGTGTCTTTATTAATTTCACCAGTAAGTGATATTCGCATATGTGTTTATGTCATCCAAAGCAATGAAAGCAAAATTTCAAAAATGTTTTTTCTTATCTATGAATATTCAGCGAAAATAAAAGCTTTTTGGTATTGTTTTGTACACCAATTAGCCCTATTAAAGATACAATTACAAACAACAATCGTTATACATTTTGATTTGGTAGTCATAACAATAAAAATAATTAGAATAATACTTTCGCGCGCTTTTTGTATTGCGTACGTGTATGCGTTAAATCACGTGATCGCGTCGTGCAAGTTGAAACATGCCGCTCGCTCACTCTCTCAGTTTGCAACTGGCAGCGCCAGAGTGAGGAAGTAAAGTGATTGTTGTCCACGTTTTTGTTGTATTTGTGCGAATTTTTTAACCTATTTTACTTGGATATGCAAAGGTGAGTTAAATAGTTGGTTTGTTATTGAATTATTTGTTCAAAACTAAACAATAAATACAATTTTCTTGTCAATACGTGACTTCGTTTTATACCTACCACTTTTCGGCGTAAACAAACACAAAGAAGATAGGTAACTGTTAATTTTTATTTATTTATTAATTAGTCATTATTGTTATGGAGTAGATAGTCTAGTTCTTAGCGGATTTTAACTGTATACAAATGATGAAACAAAAAACCTACTCTTTAGATGACTAAAAAGAGTAAGTACCTACGTGGTTGTGTGTATACACTTTTAATGTTTAGGTGATGATGTTATTTACTTAATTTTCGTTGTTTGTATTTTTATTATTTAATTTTCAATACCTAAGTATATTTAATAAAAAAGAAGTACGTAAAGTTGATAGTTTTAAAGGTAATAGGGTGGTTGGTACATACCATTTTCGTTGCTGACTTTGTCGCCAAATTGTAATGTTTAGTACTACCTACTGCACTTTGATTTGAAGGGCAAGATAGCCAGAAAGTTACAGGTACATAACACAATATGTCACTTTAGTCTTAAAGATAGTAGAATGAGAGAAATAAGTTATCATCATACAAGCGACCATTGATTCATTCGCATGTGAACGCGCCGTATATAGGCCACGGTGACTACTTACCAACAGCTGGTGTACAGGGTTGTATTTTTTCATGGATTTAAAATAGTGTAGGTTTAAATTAGTCTTGATGAGTTTTTTGTTTATTTGTTAATTATTATTTATTATACTTTCAGATCGACATGGAGAGTCGAAGACAAAAGTACTACAAAAACTTCACAAATGTAGATTCAGAGCGAGAGCCAGCCAAAAAACGAATGTCATCGTGTCGAAGAAATAGAAAACGTAAAGAAAATAGTTCAGTACAGGATGACACCCACAACGTAACAAAACTGCGGCGAGCCAATACTGCTGAATATAAATCTTTGGGATTATCGCAGTCTGGTCACTTAGGTATTGATTACCGATCAATATACTTATTTACAACTTTAACTCATATTTTTTTTTAATATTGTCTCTTTTCTTTATATTTATTTCTATTCTTGTTCTGTTTTTGTAGATGGTGCTTCAATACAGGTGAATCTAGAACATACCGAAGTACATCTCTGCTCGAACTCTAAAGACGTTGCAAATTCAACACCAATAGAGGTGGGACACATAGTCAATCAAAGTTTTTCGCCAATAGAGACGAATGTTCTTATCGACATTAGCCACCGTTCCGAAAACCTTGGTAATTCATCATCCTTACAGCTTGATTCGGTTTATGATGATAGCCTTCGATCAAAATACGTCGAGAAAACTCCACTAAAAAATTTAATTCCACCTCTTGATATCACTCTCCAAACCAAAGACCATGACATTCCACAATCAACTGCTCCAGACGTATCTGTCAATAAAAGTCTTACCTCAAAGGCCCTCGACGAAACTTTGGAAATGTACTCAGGTCCACCTAATAAGAAGTTTCCTACTCCATCCCACGACGAGTCTGCGCCAGGGAAATCAGGCCTAGCTCCTGATCATTGCTTCCCTATATTAGACCATAAGGTATCTCCGCCAAAGAATCCCGACTCGCATGTAGATGACAGCTTCCCCGCCGAAACCCACGAGAAATCTTTACCTGAAAATGCAGACACACCTGTTGATGACAGCCTCTCTACTGAAACCTACAATAAATCTTTACCTGTAAACGCAGAATCATCTGTAGATCAGAGCCTCCTCACTGCAGCTGATGAAGATTTTCTACCTGAGAACCAAGACCCACCTGTCGATGAAGAAATCCCCACTATAGCTCAAGAAGACCGTCCAATAGATGACACAGATCCACCCGTTGAAGACAGCTCTGCTATTGCAGATTTAGAGAACACATTGACAACGCAATCATCGTTTCAAATAGTTACAACTCACGCTGATATTCACGACGCGCCATGCAGACGTAACCCAGAAAACATCAATAATTATAGTAAGAAAAACAAAATGTCTCGTGAAGAAGAAATTCAAATTTGTCTAAAAGAAATAAAAGAATATGATGATAATATTAAACCAGAAATATCTGAATGTTGTGAGATGAATGAAATAGTGATTGAACTAGAACTAGAAAAAAATGACACTACAATAAATGAAAAAGATATAGAAAGAAATCGAAGAAGAAAAGAAAAAAAGGAATTGAAATATAGGTATATTGATTTCCTATCTGATGATGAGTGTTTTGTTTGGAGTTCTAGTTCCTGGGATGAGACAAATAAAGATACAGGGTCATCAGATGATCTTTCAAGTCAAAAGTCGCGTAAGAAGAAGCAACAAAAAAAAAAGAAAAACAAGAAAAGTACAAACAAATCGGATAGAAACACTAATTCCACTGAGCAAAATGTAGATGGACAGACAACGCCAGAAAGTAATGAAAAAGAAGAGCGAAAACGAAAAAAAAGGATTAATAAAGCTAAAGAAAGGTCTCGTCTAAGAAATTCTGGGCAAGAATACGTAACCAAAACTGGAAATACTGTTGAGGCAAAAAATATGAAAGAAAATCCATGTCAGCCAGGGAAATGCCCCAATAGATGCTATGATGTTACGGAGGAAAAACGTCGCAATATTTTTGACTACTTTTGGAATCTTAGTAAAGAAAAGCGCAACGATTGGATAGTTAGTCACTCAAAAAGAGAAACAATCAAGCGCAAAAGGACAAAAGAGACTGAAAGCCGACGACAGTGGAGTCATAGCTATTTCATCAATGACGGAGAAGGACAAAAGCAAGTCTGTTTAAAATTTTTATTAAACACTCTCGATATTCGCCAAAAATTTGTCCATTTTACCTTGGAATCATCAATTCAGGGCTGTTCGAAAGATGATCGAAGAGGAAAACATGTACCTTATAACAAAACGTCTGAAGTGCTTATGCAGTCAGTCCGAAGCTATATTGAACATTTACCTGCCGTTCCTAGTCATTATTGCAGAAAGAACACAAAAAAATGTTATCTCCCTCAAGATTTCAAAAATTTGTCAAATTTGTACAAATTATACAAACAAAAAAAAGAAAGTGAAGAATCTGCTTTTGTAGGTGAAAAAGTTTTCAAAAGAATTTTCAATACGGAATATAATATATCTTTTCACGTTCCACGCAAGGACAAATGCCAGAAATGCATCAAGTATGAGAACGATCAGAGTGAAGAACTTAAAACTGAAAAAGAAGTTCACATGAAGGACAAAAACGACACATATGCTCGATTTAAAGTACATCAAGAAGCAAATGCACAAGATTCATCGGTACTGTGTGTGACTTTTGATCTTCAAAAAGTATTAAATACGCCATACGGTCAAAGTATGCTTCTTTATTACAGTAGAAAGTTAGCTGTTTATAACTTAACCTTTTATGAGTCCAAAACAAGGGAAGGTTCGTGTTATACTTGGAACGAGACGGAAGGAAAACGAGGTGCAAATGAAGTTTGTACGATTCTTTCAAAATACATAGAAAAAGTGGATTCCCGAGGCACAGTCAAACATCTACTTTTGTACTGCGATTCATGTCCAGGGCAAAATAAAAACCGAGTGGTAATGGCATGTTTGCATCAGATCTTACAAAAATGCAGTTCCATCATTAGCATTCAAATAAACTATCTTTTACCTGGACACACGTATATGCCTGTAGATTCGATGCATGCAGTCATAGAAAAAAGTGTTGAGAACACAATAATTTGGGCACCATCACAATGGCCAACAGTATTTGCTCTTGCAAGAAAATCTCATAAACCCTATGAAGTGACGCCTTTAACTCATAAAGACTTCGAAGCCTGGGGTGCGGCAACTGATAAATATTTTAAAGGTAATTTGGTGGGAAAAGTCAGTAAAATACGCACAGCTACTGTAAAAAAATCTAATTTAGATCAAATGTATGTCAAGTACAGCATGGCAGTAGATGCGCAGACCGAAATAATAGAAATTAATCCAAGAAAAGAAATAATTCCGAAAAAAATTTACAAGTCGCCATTGCCGATTTCGAAACAGAAATATTGTGATTTATTAAAACTGTGCACTAATAAAACTATACCTGAAATGTATCGTACTGAATACATAGATTTGCCAAATGCTGGCAATGTGCAAGATGTTTTAGCAGAAAGTGACGTTGAAGATGAAGAAGATTAAGGATTTATGTTTTTTATAATCTTTTAAATCTTTTAAAATATTTTTTTTAAGATTTAAAGTTTATTTACTTTTGCAATTTTAGAATTAAGTACACAAGTTAAAAGAGCTTTAGAAAATGTGAGTTTTTGTTAAGTAAGAAATAAAAAAGATACATAGTAATAACATTGCTTACGTTAGGCTACCAAAAATATAAAAATTAGTGGGACAAATAAATGTTATGTTCATGACAATACATAAAAATAAGAAAAGTTAGTATTTTGTTTTGTTTAACTAGAAATAATATAAATAATTGTTAATTTTGTAGCTAAACTATCTTTTTGTTTAGTTTATGAAGAAAGATTAACTAGCTAAGATTTTTTGATTATTGATTAAGATTATAACAATGCACGAGAAAAGGTACCTTATGACAGGTTTATGCGGATAAGCAATTTAATCGAGTACCTAGACTAAATGTTTTTTTAACTTTCAGTCATTCGGCACCTTTACCTGTGGAAAAACATGTTTATTCCTATTCGATTCCTCTTCATTTGTGATAATGTGTGAACTGAAATTACTAAGTTATATTTGAAATTATCAAAAATATTATCGTACTTATTTGTAGAACCAAGCATGGTGAGACTGATAATTACCTTTAAACCTAAAATTTTCTGATTAAATGTATGATTGACATACTTATTTAATGTGTTTTATTTACAGAGTACCTAGATCAGCAATAATTCTGGAAGTAACTTTAAAAGCATTTCATTTGTAAGCATTATTTTTACTATTTTTAGTATAACATTTACATTTTGAGTATTTTTTTACTTAATATTAGGATGCCATTTTTGTACGAAAAGCTGTTTTAGTTTAAAAATATTGCTATAATTTGTCATTTTAGTCGTTTTTCTTTCTGTAATAGGGAATAAATAACTTTCTTAAGAGCTTTTCACTGATTTTGATTACAACAAATAATACTTGTGAGTGAAACGATAAATACGTTTCTTTTGTATGCTTAGCTTGATAGTCATTTTAAATTTTAATAAATTTCGGCAATAATGCATATTAGTTATTATCGTTTTTGTGTGATTGCAATTTATGGGCCGTTTAGCGATTTTTGCTTGACCGAATATTTTAAACCATCCGAGCGATTATCGCTTAAGCGACACCTAACTCGTAAAATAAGGACATTTATTATAATTTGAACAATAGGGATTATAGAACATTCATTTTCAGAAATACGTATTTGGATTTATTGTTATATTCCACATAGAAAACGAGATATGATTTTTTTTCTTAAAAAAAAAACTTTAATCGTCGTTTTTGTAAAATTACCATAATGGCGGTTAAGCGACTTTGCTTTTCCACTGTCGATATTTTAATCAGGTGCAGAATTCATTCACGACATGTTACAACAAAAATATATTATACTTATATTATGTTTGATGAAAATGTAAATGGAATAAACGCAATTACAGAATATTACTGCTCATGCTACCATGGCAAAAGGACATTGGGAAGTTGCGCACACATCATTAGTGTTGTATATTACCTACCTAGGGTGGGCTAGACATCGAGATCACTTTGACCACCCCGCACTGGGTATGGATTATGTTTTAAGGGACATAGAAATAAAATAAAACTTTATTTCGACATATTGGTTTTATTTTTGGTAGAACCCCGTTGATAGCTACCTAAATCACTGATCTACGATCAGATCATTCTTTTCGATTATTCCACTAATACCGGCTGCGTTAAAAATAAAAATACGAATACCTGTTATCGTAACGGTGATTAATGAACTTTTTAGTTCTCTAATCACCGATATAAGCTCGAACTGGCGTCAACGAATTAGTGGAATAATCCGATCTGAATCATCGAATATGACGATTTTAATTAATCCTAAGTTGAGGGCGAATCCAGAAGGGCATGCTCTGACCCCAGTACCACAGGCAAAAAGGAACGGGGTGGAATTTTTTAGTCAGTAAGAGTCTGACACGCCCTCTCGCTCCACCCAAGGGCGAGAGATGTCATTAGATGATTTTCAACCACCTTAAAAAAAAAAAATCCTAAGTTGAATGTTGTACTCGGAGTTCAAAAATTATATAATACAGCTGTGTCTCCAGGTCTCCTGGATACATCCCATAACTATTTATCGTCATTTAGTTACATACATTACGAATTGTTATCGTCATTTAGTTACATACATTACGAATTGTGTAGATAAGTAGGCATTTTGTATTTTTTTAGTGTAAACTCTGAACAAAAACATAAGGCAATATTTTGGTGTTAGCCATTGATTTCGAATATAAAAACTATATAATATGATTATATAAATAATAACAAAAAAACTGAGATATGTCACTTTTCTGTCGGGTCTGGGTTTTTTTTATATGGGACGTGACCGTTCTTCTTTCGTCCACCAACCCTTAAAGTCCAATATGTCTTCAGTTTTCACCATTGAAACAGTGAACTTTCATGTGCGCTGCATATTAGTTGGCAAATTTCCATGGGTTCATAATATCTGTCTCTTCTTTTTAGAACTTTCTTGACTGTACCAAAAGATCGATCATTGGGCAAAAACGAATGACCACGGATGGGCAATCGATGGTAGATCTTATCAAATCGGCCTGTATCTACAAGAGCTTGACATAAGCTTATTATTACATGGTTACGATTTTGTCCACCACATGCATCTGTAAAGATGTAAAGTTCTCTTATTGTTAGAGGTACCTGAATATATTGCCATAAAAATGAGCATGTTTCATTGGGGCCCTTTAGTCCAATCCCCTCGTGATAAAGATAGAAACGAGTTTCATCAGTTTTCAGATTTTTTATGCAGAAAGGGTACAAAGAAAGCTGTCGATAATAGAACATTTCCTGCACTGGGATACATGGAAGTGAAATGTTTTGCATGTAATCAAAACATAATCCAAGAACATCATCTCTTGTTTTACTCAGCTCTTGAACTTCTTTAATACTGGCGTAATTTTTTTTCGCTCTTTTGTGTACTGCCAATTTTGTGTAAACTTAATGTCAAAAACATTGAGAAACATTCAGATGACTTACTATTAATTAATTTACCTAATACAAAGACAAAAAGAGACCGCAACTTCGTCATTCGCAAGGAATACGTAACGATTGTTGAGAAATATCAAGCCTTACGCCCGCCTAACACTCCAATCAATCGATTTTTTCTACAGTATCGCAATGGAAAGTGTGTTAGACAGCCTATGGGTACTAATAAAATTGGCAGTATCCCACGAGAAATAGCAACATTTCTTGAACTTCCAGAACCCCTGTTGTACACGGGTCATTGTTTCCGACGAACTTCAGCCACACTTTTGGCTGATTCCGGAGCTGATCTCCTGTCCCTTAAGCGCCACGGAGGCTGGAAGTCCAATGCAGTTGTAGAGGGACACATAGAGGATTCCATCCAAAATAAGTCTAAAATATGTGAGGGCATCGTAGGAGCCATTACACTGAAAGAGCCTCAATCGGATCCTTGGACTGGCCCTTCTACATCAAAAATAAGCCGTTATGAAACACCTAACCATCTCCCTCTCTCTCCAACATTCACGCCAAGGGAATCCGATGAATCGGTACAACTATTAAGTATGACAGATAGTTTACCGAAAAACAGTACACAAGTGACTAACACCAATATTACAGTACCAAACAAAAATATTACACTCAATTTAAATAACTGTAGCAACGTTACTTTAAAATTTTCTTAATTATACCTTAGTACCTATTATTTTGTTATATTTTAAAGATTATTCTGTAATACTTACCTGTCATAATGTAGTAATTAATACCTAAACTGAAATAAAAGTGTACCTATCTTGTGATTGTAAACTTTTTTTTTTGCATTTAGTCATTTCCTCGTTGAGGTGGAATGAAAAGTTACGTGTTGCACTCGAGTGCAAAGATTTTTCACCTCGTGTTCTTTTGATTCCCTCGCTAACGCTCAGGATTCTAATTTTGAATCACTCGCTGCGCTCGTGATTCAATTTTAGAATCCTTCGCTTGCTCGGTCATCAAAATTGAACACGCGGTTAAAAAGCAACTTTGCACTCTTGTATAACAAATAACTATTAATTTTCACCAAATTTTATTATGATGTGTGGATATTCACCTTAATAATGGATAGTTGTTCAACCTTAACCGTTCCAAATGTCGCCGTGACTGATCTATTTGGTATTTGCTTTTAAATTCAGCTAATTCCTATGCAGAATCTTCAGATTCTAAATAACCCCATCACAGGCTTATTTGAGACACCCCACAAAAAAATATCGTCGCCGTGCAGTGAAAACCTCGTGATTGCAATAAACGTTATTTTACAGGGAAGATAATAACTGTCTGAAGAATAGCCGTCATTGACGTTCTCTCATGTTCTCGTTATCAACGATAGAAGGCATTAGAAGCATCTTACATCTCACTGTCTGTATTTTGTTCTAAGCATGCATTACGAGGTTTTCTACACAACAAATAAATAAAAAGAAAAGCAATTAATTTTCCTTCACTAGGTTTTCACTGCACGGCGACGATATATAAATCAGACTGTATTGAACCTACATGTCTACTACTCTCTTATAATAAAATAAAATAAATTGCAGTTTGATAAGGTAAACAGTTAAAAAACTGTAAGCCACTTTTCAACAAAAATCATATCAAATAGCCCCGTTCTACGGTATGAAGATTTTCTTTATTGCAAAAGACAATATAGACAGCAACAAGGAGAAGCTTGATAACAGATGGAAGATAATCCAGCCAATTCCGTATGTTCAAAAGCAACACTATGTATGTATGTCTATGTGGTATGTATTGTTATATCTATTTTAGTTATAATGCATTAGAATATATTTTTAATTTTTTTTTCTTTGTTCCTCTCAAATAGAGCACCTGCCATCTAATCTCTTCACCACCCTTGGTTGACTGGTAGAAAATGCCTTAGGCATTAAGTCCGCCTTTGTACTTTTTTAAGTGTGAAACCTTTAAATAAATAAACACCACTTCCGAGCAAACACGTTGAACGCCATGTGGCCCACCGGTGGGCGATTAAAGCAATCCCGTTCAGGCTTAGTGGAAATCATCAATTCCATCATTTTTCGCTAAAGTTAATATGGACACAAAACTATAAAAAATGACTAAATTTGCATATTTAATTTGATTTAAACAATTTTTCATGATATTTTCTTAAGGAAACTTGTAATCGGTCACCGGTGACCCCCGCGGCCTGGTGAAATAAAATCTCGATTTTACGTCTGCGGGGGCCGCGGGGTCACGGCGCGGCCCACCCCGCGCGCCCGCGCATCGTTCCCGCGTGGTGTAAGTTATTCCCACTAGCCGCATTTAGTGTGTATAGTGATGATAGAACACGTGCACGTGTTATTATTTACTGTTGTTGTTCCGATGTTTTACTATTCTTTTTTTGGCGAATTTACGTAAAATTGCTGTGGTTATAATGGATTATTACTTTGAAGACTTGGATTTAACCCAAGAAGACTTAACGGAACTTGAAAATGTAGAAATAAATTTTCTAAACAATAGCTTCCAGCTCAGTTCTGATGACGAACTGATAACCCGACCATCACTGCATAGGCGACGTCGTTGTGTTATACTGTCAGATAGTGAAGAAAGCGATGCCGAAAATACCACTATTAGGGTTACCCCTGACATTTCAGGTAAGCAATTTATTTTAAACTATTTAACTAACCTATATTTGAGTTGTTTATTTCAATAGTTTATACATTATAATACCCTTGTTTTAGAGCAAATTTAACATTAACTATTATTTTACTACATTTTTTTTCCCGACGTACCTACCTACTCGTAATAATTGATTCACAAGTCCTGGGTACAATACCTATATTCAACTCTTTAGGTAAATAGAAGTGTCATGCTATACTTGTGTTTTAAAAGATGAATTAAAATACCTATCCATTTCATTACAAACTTTTAAAATGAACCCTCAAATTATTGACTTTGTATTCATAACAAATAAACATTTCATTATGCAGGTAATACACCGTCTTCAGGAGTATGGACAGCACCCAAAGGTAACCAAAGAAGTACAGGGTGGGCCAGAAAGGCGTACGATTTTAAAAACACTCTTGCGTTTGAAGCTTTAGAGAGGGGACTGCGCGGGTGGTGGGGTTAAGTAGCTCGGTTCCCGGAAATTTAGTCGCGATGGATCACTTCACCGGGAGCGCAACGTGCATTCTGCGTTAAACATTATTACAAAAATCGCGATTCGTGCGTTATTGTTCGGCGTTTATTTCGGCGTGAGTTTGGATTACATGACCTAAATCAGTGTCCGAAAGAAAGTGTGATTCGATCGTGGGTCAGAAAGTTCGAAGATACTGGTTCGACTCTCAAACAGAAGCCTGCGGGACGCCCAAGGTCAACAAGAACGGAAGACACAATTGAACAAGTTAGAGCTTCAGTTCAACGTAATCCTGCTCTATCGACTCGAAAGCGTTCAGCCGAACTTGTGGTATCCAGAACATCTTTGCGTCGCATTTTGTTGAAAGATCTGAAATTGCACCCGTATAAAATTCAACTTGTGCAGGAATTACAGCCAAATGATCCAATTTTACGACGAGCTTTTGTTGAAACAATGTTGGAACGCTTTCGGAGTTTCAACAATATTTTGTTCTCCGACGAAGCTCATTTTCACATAAATGGGCATGTGAATAAACAGAATTGCCGTTACTGGGCTGCAGAGAACCCACGTGCAAAACATTAAAAGCCTCTGCATTCGCCGAAAGTAACCGTTTGGGCGGCCATGTCAGCGCACGGAATTATCGGACCCTACTTCTTCGAAAATCGACAAGGCCAATCTGTCACTGTAAATTCTGACCGATACATAGCCATGTTAAAGGATTTTTTCTTTCCACAACTGCAACAATTTGAAGCCTATAATCGTGCGACATGGTTTCAACAAGATGGCGCGACATGCCATACAGCTAATGCCTCTTTGGCGGTCGTAAACGAGATGTTTGCTGGGAAACTGATATCGCGCCGAGGTGACATTGCATGGCCTCCTAGAAGTCCGGATCTAACGCCACTGGACTTTTTTTTGTGGGGATACCTAAAAAGTAGAGTCTACTCCAATAACCCAGCCACGATTAACCAGTTGAAGACCAATATCCGGGAAGAAATGGCAGCTATTCCCCGTGCAATGTGCCAGCGAGTTTTTACCAATTTGAGGTTCAGATTCGAAGAATGTTTGCAGCGGGATGGTGCACACCTGGATGACGTTATTTTTAAGAAATGAATTTCCCAGATGTAAATTTTTATAAAAATAAAAATTTGTATGTGAATTGTACTAAGTTTTTTTTTAATCATTTTTTCAAATTCGCATTTCTTTCTGGCCCACCCTGTATTATACCTTTTACTGAAAATCCTGGCCTTACACCTCATCTTCGCATTAGCATGTGTCACGAATCCCCTGCAGCTTTTTATAAACTAATGGTGTCGGATGAAATATTTGAACTCATAGCTGACTGCACTAACAAATTTGCTTTAGAAAAAATTGCACACAGCATTGAAGCTTCTAAGTTTGCAAGGCTTCGTAAGTGGATTCCCACAGATTCTGCTGAAATTAAAAAGTTTTTTGGGTTACTATTGTTCATGGGTATTGTAATGATCCCGGGATCATTTTACCCCGTGCCAATTGTGTTCAGTGAACTTTCAATAAATGGGTGTATACATATTTTTAAATAGGGACACAATCATAACGGATATCTTTCTGGGCCGATTTTAGTTTTGAAATGTTTGCCGTAGTTCAAGGAAGGTTTGAATGGTGAGAATAAAAAGTAGGTATGTAGGTAGTAAGTAGTGTAGTTTAGATTTGTATGTTGCAGTGTAGGTTAGGGTAGTGTAGTGTAAAGTAATATAATGGTAGTGTGTAGGGTAGGTTAGTGAAGGGTAGCGCGTACGGTAGTGTAGAATAGATTAGTGTAGGGCAGTGTAGTAGTTTATATTCTGAAGTGGTACGGAGTTTCAATTTCAATTTCAATTTATTTATTGCAAATCACATGTGTTTTTAAGGTCTTCAGTATAGTTCCCCGAGGGGGCAGCTAGTATATGAATATAAACCATGCATTTAATAATCTGATAAGTTTTTAAGACCCCTTATTTTCTTGCTAAAAAAAGCCGGACTAATTCAAAATTATTTGCTTTTAGAAATCATGCCACGAAATTATATTCGAAAAACCGAACGTCAAAACTGGAATGAAAACGCCATGTTTAACGCCATAAATGCCGTAAAAGAGGGCATGCCATATAAAACCGCCTCCAAACAATTCGCAGTTCCACTTATGGCAATTAAAAGAAGAGTTAAAGGAAAAAACGTTCACGCTGTGGGTGCTTCTAAAGTGTTAGGGAGCTTAAAAAAAGTATTTACAGATGAACAAGAGTTGGAACTTGTACAACATATTCAAGATAATGAAGAGACTATGTACGGATTTACAGTTGATGATGTCCTTAAGTTTGCTTTTGAGTTAGCTGAAAGAAATAACATAAAACACCCGTTTTCTACTACATCTCGAAAAGCTGGCAAAGATTGGCTAAGGGGATTTCGACAAAGACATCCGAATATCACTCTACGTGCACCGGAATCAACTTCAGCGGCACGAGCGCGAGCTTTTAATAAGCCGATTGTTGATAAATTTTATGACAATTTACGGAAAGTTCATGAGAAGCATCCCTTTCCACCTCATCGCATTTTTAATGTCGATGAGACCAGTTTGAACACTGTCCCGACCAAAAATACCAAAATTTTTGCTAAGAAAGGGCGCAAGCAAGTAGCTCGCATAACGTCTGCTGAAAGAGGCGAATCGACTACAACAGTAATTTGTGGATCAGCTGGAGGAAACTTCATTCCACCAATGTTAATTTTTCGTCGCTTGAGAATGAAAATAGAATTGATGGATGGGACTCCGCCAGGTTCAGTTTATGCGTGCAATCCAACCGGTTGGATGAATATTGAGGTGTTTTCACAATGGTTTGAACATTTTTTGTCGCATACTAAACCATCTTCAGAAGACCCCATACTTCTGATACTAGACGGCCATCTTTCACACACCAGAAATTTAGACGTCATACTAAAAGCGAGAGAAAACAACGTCACAATTTTGTGCTTGCCTCCACACTGCACGCACAAACTTCAGCCACTCGATGTTGCCGTAATGTTTCCACTGAGCGTGTACCATAAATCAGGCTTTAGAAAAATGGATGAATAATAATGCGGGTCGTGTAGTTACAGTATTTCAAATAGGTAAAATTTTTGGAGAAGCATATTTAAAAGCTGCAGTACCCTTAAACATTATAAAAGGATTTGAAAAATGTGGAATATGGCCACTCAATCCAGACGTTTTTAGTGATGTAGACTTCGTTGCTGCCAACACTACTGATCAAGAATTGAGAAGCGAAATCGTGGAGCCCCATCCGACAATAACTGCAATGCCTTATAGAACCCAAGTTACCGATGAAAGCATCCATACTAACTTACCAGGTCCAACCTTCAGGACTCTCGATCTTCATGCGGATCCATCGACAAGTGTACCAGTTGAAGATATAACAATCCAAGGCTCTGTGTCGCCTTCTATTCTTTTGTCCTGTGTAGCGTACGATCAAACAGAGAACAGCGAATCTCTTGAACCACCACCTTTCATAAGTGTTCTACCTGATACCGATGAACGTATGGATCGCAACCTGACAGCAGCCGTTATGGATCTCGGCTTACCTACCATTTCATTGCCGTGTACACCAGTTAAAATACCTTCCATCTATGACAATATTTCACCTTCAACATCTATTGAAGCAAAACGATCGCTTACATCACCAAGACCATCTCATACAGCTTTCGAAAATGTTGTAACACCATCTGTTGCAGAAGCCGCCCAAACGTCTTGTAACATTTTCTGTAGAAACAATAGCTGCCCTTTGACATCTCCAATTGCGTCCACGTCTTTTAGCATTCCTCCAAGCCAGATTCGACCTTTACCAAAAATGACAGGAGTACGTCAAAAAACCAACAAAGCTCGGGTCTCCACAGCGATTCTTACAAGCACGCCTTATAAAAGTTTCTTAGAAGAAGAAATGAATAAAAAAAATGAGAAGATATGCAAGAAAAACAAACGCAACGACAACAAGAAAACAACTAAATTAAATTCTAAAATAACAAATGCAAAAGTTTCTTTAAAAGGAAAAGGAAAGGAAAATGTGACAAAAAAAAATATTAAGGGACCAAAACCTAAAAAGAGGAGGAGTGCAATAAATGAATCGTCTTCAGAAGATGAAGATGATGCAGAATGTTTGTTCTGTAATGAGCTGTTTTCAAATAATAATAGAGGTGAAGGATGGATCCAATGCTGTGTTTGCTTAAGATGGGGCCACGATGCTTGCGCTGGAGTTGATCCCGATGATGCTGACGAATTCACTTGTGATTTTTGTGCCGATAATCCCTTTGCTAGAGCTCGGAAACAATTAAGACTGTAAAACCTGAGACTATAGTCATGACAGCGTAAATTGAACTATTATTATAATGATCAAGACGGTAAACTATACTGGTAACTAAGAGAAATTTGTTAAAAAAATACTTTACATTTTGAAATAATTTAAGACTGTACCAATTAAGACTGTACACTAGTTAATAAGAGAGCATAAAGCTTTGTTGATTGAGATTATATTAAAACTGTTAAGACGATGTTAATAGTTATAAGAGCGTTGATTGTTTAAAATTCTATTTTGGAAACACTATTAAGGCCGTAACGGCAGTTGATATTATTTGCTAAAAAACATAATTTTTTGTTATTTTTTTTTATTTGAATGTTATTTTTAAGGTGGTTATGCCAATGATACTTGTTCTATCGAGTTGTTCTTCAGAATGGTTATGCTATAGTAAAAATAATAATATAAATACGATAAAACAGGAGTTACTTTTATAAAGGTTTACGAAAATTAAACAATATTATTTGTTTTTGATACTAAAACTGATTTTACAATAAAACTGTTCGAAACTTATATTTATTTTAGTTTTATTTAACTTATGTTTCATTTCTTGCTTGAATTTTAAATGATGGGGGTAAAATGATCCCGGGGATCATTTTACCCGCACACTGGGGATCGTTTTGGACACAGAGGTGTACAAAATGATCCTTACTTAGACCTTTACGAAAATATTAATAAGAATTATTTCTTATAGCTTAAGCGACTCGACGCATACTCAATTTGTAGTTCGATTAAATAGCTACTCATTTAATGTTTTAAGTTTATCTTAAAGTTGTAAACACTAGTTATAGAGCTGTTTTCTCTTAAGGGGATCATTTTGTACCACCTTCCTATATTGACCAATGAAGTGTTAGATCTTATGCTCACTGAAACAAATCTGTACGCTTCTCAACTGAAACAGAACGTCAACATCTCAGTTCATAGCCGCATGACTCGGTGGACAGACGTTACACGCGAAGAAATGATGAAATTTATTGCCTTGTACATGTTGATGGGTATTGTGAAATTTCCGACGTTTGAATCATATTGGAAACTAGACGCGATTTACTACCATCCAATATTTCACAACGTAAACATATCGTATAATCGCTTCTCATCAATATTACGTTGCTGGCACTTTACTGATAATGAAGCTCCGAGGGATCGAAACGAACGTCTGTACAAAATAAAACCACTTTTGGACCTTGTTATCAACAACTGGAAGAGCTTACTAACACCTGATGAATGTATAGTCATTGACGAGTCGATGATGCCGTTTAGAGGGAGGATATCTTTCCGTCAATACAACCCATCAAAAGCTCACAAATACGGCTTGAAAATCTATAAACTCTGCACAGAAGAGGGTTTTGTCTGGAACTATGATATTTACGTAGGTCGCGACCCCGAGATTGGTGATTTGGATAAGCCAGGGAGTGTCGTAGTTCAGTTATGTGATGGTCTTCTAGAAGCTGGACGGATAATTGTGTGTGACAACTATTACAATACCGTAGGATTAGCAAAATATTTACAGCAGCGTAAGACAGACTTATGCGGCACTCTACGGGTAAATAGAAAAGAACTTCCATGGGCAATAAGATCGAAAAAAATGGGCCCTAAAAAAGGTGAAGTAGTTGCTCGTCAGAAGGACAATATAACAGTGATGAAATGGAGAGACAAACGCGACGTTGCAATGATTTCAACATGCCATGACGCTAGTATGCAAATGTCTTCGGGATATCAACCAAAATTGAAGCCGAAAGCCGTGCTCTATTACAACGAGCGAAAGAAGGGCATAGATGTATCTGATCAGCTTTCAAGTTATTATGACCCTAAAAGAAAGTCTCTGGCATGGTACAAAAAGATCGCTTTAGATGTTTTGATTTGTGCATCAGTAACAAACGCTACGCTTTTGTATCAGAAACTACATTCAACTACTAACAGAAAATTACGTAAAACCGTACTACAGACGCAGCAAGAAATTATTAGACAGTTCTTGCAATTGAACAATGCATCCGATGCGAGTGCAAATACATTGACTAATAGTCCAAGACCGTCTACTAGCTCGATCGCAAGTCAGCACTTTCTAACTAAAATTCCGCGGAAAGAGGACAATAAAATTGTCCGAAAACGATGCCATGGATGCTACGAAGACTTGCGAAAAGAAGGTACAAACTGGCAAATTGCTGCAAAACGAGTAAAACGAGTGGATACTGAGTGTTTGCAATGCAAAAAATCGTTTTGTTTATGCTGTTTCCAAAACAAACACAATAAGACATAGTTCAGAAATAATTTGTAATTTCTTAGAAAAATAAACATATTTTTTCGTACGTCCCGGTGTTTTTCTTAACTTTATGATCGTACCAGTACGTCCAATGCAGAAACAGTAAAGTTCCAGCACGTCCAGTGGAATTATTCGCTTTAGAAGTTGTATATGTCTCCTGACGCACATATGGCTCAGGAACGTATTAGTGCTTTTCAAGTGCACGTTTCCTGAACCATATGTGGCTCAGTGGACAGTGAACGTGTTAATGCTTTGACCTTGTATAAAAATGTAACAAAAAAAAGCATTCAAATCGTAGATTTCAGAAAACAGTTATTGGAGCATCTATGTCAGAAACTACAAGAACCTGAAGTCCTAGTAAGACCGAGAAGAATAAAACATGTTTTATTAAAAAGAGATGGTATGGTAAGAGCAGCTAGAAGAACTTGTCGTCAGTGCTATAAAGAGATAGCTTCAACCATGGGTAGCAAGATTGCTAAAAATAAGTCACAAAAAGTGATCACTTATTGCGAACAATGTCCCTCCAAACCATCACTTTGCTTGCCCTGTTTTAATAAACTTCACTAATAATATGTAATTTTAAGCTATTGCATAGCTTTTATCGGAGACTCTGAGCGCGGCGACCGAATGTAGAAATTCCGTAACGAAAAACGGGAACCTGACACCCCCCACTCCAACCAATATTATAAATGCGAAAGTTTGTGAGGATGGATGGATGGATGTTTGTTACTCTTTCACGCAAAAACTACCGAACGGATTTTAATGAAACTTTACAGTAATGTGGCTTATATATCAGAATAACACATAGGCTACAATTTATAAAGATTTTATGTGATTTAGCCATAATATAACGATAAGTATCCAGTAAGTCGGAAAAAATCCTGCCCTCTGAGATCTATCTTTGCGTGCGCTGCCTAAACCGCTGGAGTTACATGAAAAGAATGTATTGTGGGGTTGTTTGTCTTAAAGAGTTCTAAATAAAAGTCCGCGACAGCATATATCTACCTTTTATGTGGAAGCCATTATAGCCAAAATAGTGAGCTATAAATACATTTAAATTGAATACTTTTTTTAAGTTGCATATTTTAGAGTATTTAGTTAATTCGTATCAAAATAAATACCTTCATCGCTTTCGGTATTTAATGTAGATAAAATTTGTCTTTTACACTAAGTAATTTGGACTAATATTTTAAAAGTTAGAACGATAAGAATGACCTGCGATGAGTCGACGGCGGGCGCGCAGAACGAACACACAACCACACTCCAACCGGCACAGCGGTGCTGCGTTGAAAGCCGTGTATCGTCGTTTCAGTTCGGCAGACTTCGGCACGGTGTTGGGTGCGTGCGACTAGACGGATGCGTGTAGAATAAAGTGTTTTAAAAATGAATAAACAAAGTAAATTTATTAATGAAAAAAGTGATGAAACAATAGTGAAAGAAAATGAGTGAGTACTCTATACTTTTATAGATAAAATTTGTCTTTTACACTAAGTAATTTGGACTAATATTTTAAAAGTTAGAACGATAAGAATGACCTGCGATGAGTCGACGGCGGGCGCGCAGAACGAGGGTGGAGGGGCGGGATAGGCAATGACGCGCGATCGCCGAGTGCGCGACCCGAACGCGGGCAGACGAGTGAGGGCAGACGTCATTGACGGTTGTGTAAATTCTGCGATTTAGGGGGGGGGGGGGTATAGGGGTATTTTTTTAAAAAAATATTTTAAATCAACAATATTATCTTCTTATTTTTGAATATATGCTATGCAATAGCTTTACCGCGGCAGTCCTCGAGTGCCACACGTATTTTTTTTTTTTTCTATTTTAATATTTTTAGGTCATTTAATTTATTGTAAGCCATTTTTATACATAAATAAACACAAGAAAAATTATACATTTTTTATTCTGTTTTAGAGCACCCCTAACATCTCCTAAGAAATTCGCTGTAATTTTTAATCTTTTCTAAATATTTAACAACCAAGTTGTTTTGGTCGTTGCACAGGGTCACATCTTTACATACCGTTTTCATTCAATATTAATGCCCCGTGGTTTGTAATCAACGTTTGATGTGAACACCTCGCTCTGGTCACGGGTGTCCTCCGTGGCCCGAACAGTTCAATACAGGACGGCCCACCGGTGCCCCCCTTGGCCCAAATGACTAACTGCCATTTTTTTCTCGGCGTTTAACGTGTTAAGTGAAAAGTGCCTTGCTTATGTTCTCACAGCTATTTCTTTAGAAAAGAAGGCATTATTGGTGCAAGAATAGCTCAAATATCCCGATGTTTATAGCAAGAGTGAAAATGAAGAAACTAACTCGACGACAAAGGATGCAGATGAAATAGACCCAGCACCAGGACCAAGCCCTTCCACTATTTTTAATGACAATTCCGGCACTGATGGAGACACTGTCATGATTGGCACTTACCTGTGGGTCAAATCAGAGATTACTGCGACAAAAAACTTAAAATAATATAAATACCTCACTGTTTCCCAAAGTACAGTTGACAACGACAATGAAATAAAGTTCATGTTTCTAGAATGTGTAAATAAAACTGGTAAAACCTTTCAAATTAATGAGGATGACGTTTCATACCCTAATACAAGTAAAATTTAGAAAATTCTTCCTGAACTGATCATGAAAACCTGTGGTGATAAAGCAGACTAACTATTTGCACAAGCTGTCAATCAATCAACAAAATTGTTTTGATATTGTGGAGAAAAAAAAAGGATTTTTCTTAAAAAAAAACTGATTTTAATACTTGTTTTTGTTAAATAATGCATTAAATATCTCATTGAAAGTAAATAAAAGTGAAGTGTATTAATTTAAATTCAAATCTGTGTAACGCTTTATTTTACTTGTCCCACCCGTTACAAGCTATGAGATGAATTTTTATATTTTTTTTACAAATTCTTTGCATAAATTATACAAGTACCTAATTCATACAATCTCAGAAACAATATATAAAAAAGTGGTTTAAGGAAAGCTGCATAGTTTGTTACAAATTGAAGTGTGTCAGTCAACTAGGAGAGGAGGGGCAATTTGATGTCCCACCAGTCACACTTCTAATACCATCAATTTTTAAATAAAAATGGCATTTTATTACTTCTACTTCCAATGCTGAAGTATAAAATAAATGTTTAGCTTATGATAATATTATATTTAATACAAAGAACACAGCTGTTAGGTAGAAATAAAGTGTAAGTAAAAAGGAGTCAAAATGTCCCACTGTCACAATGGAATGACCCCTAGGTTTTAGAAATTGTATTTCTCGGCATAGTAAAATTCTAATGAAAAACTGTCTTTTTCACCTAAGGCTACACCTACCTTATTATTATAATATAGATAAATTGACAAAAAATCATAAAAAAGGACGGTCCGGTAGGAAAGGGCTAAAGTAGAGTAGGTACCAGTTATAGTCAACCAAATTGAACTTACAAAAAAATATGACAGATTTGCCCACATCAACCTTACTACCTTAAAAAGATTAACAACGAAATATAGTTTGAGCTAAAGCATTCAGGTTATATTCAACAACAACTGCTAGAAAAACAATAGACTCGGAATTAGACCACGATCAACTCAACTTAGATAAATTGGACAGGAATCAATGAACTTAACACACAAAATAAAATACAATAAGGCAATAGCAATAGCTAATACTCGTATTTTAATTTATAGCAGCTTTTCAAACAAGTTTTTACTCAATTCAGGCAATAATATTACAACATGCAACGTAAATTCTGCAACTTTGCAGTACCGAACTGACAATACTGTATTTATTTTCCGATTTTCGACAGGAAAAAGACCACGAGTACGACTGGTGTATATTCATCACGCAAAGTACAAATCTATGATTGATACGCAACCTAAGCCGTATTCAAAACCACCTTGACAAAGATGATTTTGCTAAACCAACTTATTACCCGACAATAGCAATAAATTCTCTTCAAAGGCACCAACTATTCAACACACTAACACACTACAACCAAGCTCCTTAGAAAATTACGGCGTCCCTCGCGACTTCGCGAGGGCGCCGACACTCATCGAATTTAACAAAACCAAGATGCACACAGACTAAATGATGCACAATTGCAGATTATAAACTCTTTTGGATTTTGGTGCTCGTCGTCGGTCGTCCTCGTCGATGGATACGGCCACAGAACATAATTATACATTGTACTCTACGAAGAAACGGCCATGGTAGATACTGCTATGGTATAAAGTACTCTGGAATTGTGGATACGGCTCTCGAATCATCGAGAATTCGGGTCGAGATGAATGAATCAAATGAATGACGTTGACAGACAATTAATATACAGACAATTACAGGCCAGCGCGTTTTGTGAAATCTATGATCGGAAAGGATCGGAACATACCACCGCCATCTTTTGTTTTCACAAGACTAACTGTGCGTTTGCACTGGCGGAATATTGACAGAAAATTGAGATTCCAACATGTTTTGTTGTGAATGTTTCGCCAGTGCAAACGCACTAGTCTGTGAAACGCACAGTAAAATGGACTGAGCGTTCCGTATCCAATTGTGCAGTGAAACATTAATTGTTACTACGGAAATAGTAAGTACTACCTTGCATGCTACAGCCCAAAAAAAAATGAGGGCGCCACTATCGCACTTTGGTCACTTCGAATGGGAAATAAACGTAATAAATGTGCTACAACAAAAATCGTAGTTACATCGCAAACGCGCATGTAACTACGATTCTTTTATGTTTTCAGGTCCCCTGAGAGTAGTTTATACCCAAGTTTGCAACCCTGAATACCTTGTGCTACTCCCATGGTGCTCGAAAAACTGCGAAATTCTGGCACGTTTCCGTTTTTTTTTTAAAGAGACCTTAAGTTCGCGTTTTTGGGTAATTTGTTATATATTTTTGTGAAGCAAGCTAAATTTGATACGATCTGAGCCCAAGCCTAGCACTCTAGGTCGAATGGTTGCGAAGATGCAGTCAAAGATGAGCATTTTTTACCAAAACGTGAAAAATTATCGATTTAGGGTAATTTGTCAAGACACGTACTGGTTGTACTAATGGTCCTAGAAAAAAGTGTTCTAGTTCTTGCAGTGCTTTAGTTGAGTAGAAGGAAGATTTCGTGCCCTGGCCACCAATATTAAAACTTAGCTTGCTTCACAAAAATACAGGGTGTCATCGACGCGAAAACTGGCTGTTACCATTCAGTACATGATTCTTACGTTTTTTGCAATTTGCAGGTCAGTACCATGTTCTATGTCGATCTAAATATGATTCGCGGCCGTATCAAATGTTTAATTATAGAATTATAATCATAAAAATGATCAATACAAGTTTCATTGAATGACTATTTCATAAATTACATTTGACAATTATGCTAACTTATGGAGTTTATTGCTGATTGTAATGATTATAATTAAGTAAAGGCATATTTGTTACGGTCGCGAATCATATTTTAATCAACATACAACCTGACACTGACCAGCAAAATGGAAAAAACTCAAAAAAAATTGAATCTCGCGGGCTACCTTAGCGCATCCCCCTTAATGTTACATTGCAACGACTTACTTACTGATCGTTTGACGTCAATCGTGAATGTCCCACTTTAGGCGTCGAACACATTTGAGTAGAACTTCCATTTTTCTATTTTCGATAGGTCTGATAATAATAAAACAATCAAATCTGGTTGTAAAACATTTGCTTTTTTTATTCAGCAAAATATTTCTACAGAATAATAACTAAATATCAGATCATTAACATAATGGGATATTTTGGACGGAATTGTATAATACCGTATAATTAAAAGTATAAAGCAAAATCTGTACCATGTAAAAAAGAAAAATATAAATACATTTGTTTTAATTTTGAAGTTGTGCTAATATTAATTTAGGATATTTAATTAATTAAAAAGAAATTTAACGACTGTCCCTACACGGGCAGAATACAGATAAAATATTACATTTACCTCAACAATACAAAAGTAACAATAATAAAGTTGATTTTATCCTCTTTGCATCTACTTGAAAGTTACTACATTTTTAATTACGTCGAAACTAAAGTTAAGACCAGAATTTGGACGGACAGAGTAAAAAATAATATATTTTTATTTAACTAAGAAATTACCTTAAGTAACTGAAATCAATACAGATCAATATTCCGGACATTCAACTTTATGCGCAAAATATAAATAAATTTTCAATTTCATGAAACTCACAAAATTAAAATTAAATTCGACATTTGGACGGTGTAACTAAATTTAGGATCATACGTAATACATAATTTTCAATAGGTAATGTCTCTGAGTCGGTAATGGCTTTTACGACATAAGGCACGAATTTGGATTCTAAAGGTAAGGCACGATTCTCACGATCGAATTTTTATACAAAGCAGTTTATAAAAGACAAATTAATAGGATGTTAAATGTGATGATTCGCAAAAAGGCTGGTGGGTTTGTATGTATATTTACACTTACTTACCTACATTTAACTTAAACCTTATAAATAAATCGGAATTTAATTCTAAAATATTAATGTTAACATATTAAAATTGCATGTCAATATACAACAAAGCTGTATAATATAACAAATTCAAAAAGTTTCTTAATTTACAACACTTTGTGTTGATTTATGTACACATATGCACTTTATACACAATAAAATATTCAATTAAGAACTTTGTTCAAACGAAATATACAGATGATTGCAGTGTCTTATAAATTGTAAATAATAAAAATATTCTTATAATGTAAAACAAAATACGTAGGTATATCAGCTTGTGATATGTGGATTCATTTTGCGACAGTGCATCGACTTCTATCTATTACATACCAAGACCTCTCCGTGTCTCGTAAAGCACGTTAAGCCGTTGGTCCCGGCTGTCATTTGCAGATCAGAAGCCCGAAGTCTGACAACCAGTCTTACCAAGCGGTATCGTGTTACCCAGTAACTGGGTTGTGGAGATCCGATAAGCAGTCGCTCCATGTAACATACTGGTATTCAGCTGCATCCGGTTAGACTGGAAGCCGATCCCAACATAGTTGGGAAAAGGCTAGGCAGATCATGATCGACTTCTATTCTAGATTAAAATTCAGAATCCAAAACAATTTACATTCATTTCGATTTACTCAAATATCAACTTTATTGCAATATTATCTAAATAAATATTTTAGTGACCAGCAAGCGTAGCATGGCCACCGTAGAAACGGGTTTTGTCGACGGAAGAATAGACTTAATGACAGATAAACAATCACAATCTGTCATTTTGTCTATTCTTCCGTCGACAAAACCCGTTACGAAAACGGTGGTCATGCTACGTGTGTCGTTGTAATTTTGGTTGGTTTGCTGTTCCAAAACTTGATAATTATCTGAGATTCTGAATTGAAGTTTAACTTAGTGAACTATTTTTGTATGCACACTTCGTAGAAATGTACATGATATTATAAAACAGTAAAAAGGTACCTATATTTTGATTTGACGTACTTACATATATATTAAATATAAAATTCCTAGTATGTTAACACTACTTAAAGTGTCAAAATCTATCAGTGTCTTGTTACTATTTAAAATTTAGTCTACATCTACACCCATCTCCGTTTAAATAAATAAACCACTTGCACCTTTGGCCAAAATTGTTTGATATTCATGCGGAACTATGGATTGCGAAAACCGAACTTACGAAAACAAAAGATGCTATCAATGTCAGACTGTTATCATTGATGTGCGGTTGACTGTACTACAGACCTTTTCAAATTTGGACCATAAATTCAGATCTTCCCATATTTAAAAAAATGTTATTAGTTTGTAATATCAGCTTTAGGTGGTAAGTGCCCTTTTGTCTTTTTCTTCGGTCTACTTTTTAAATAAAACCTTTCCAAATCGTAGTACCACAGTAATCTGGAAATCCTATACAAAAATTATTTAAATATATTACGAAATGTTAGTAACAAATGCATGAAATTTTCCTAAATTGTTACAATTTTGACAGAAGGAGCAAGTTTTTTCAATCTCTGCAATTCTTCTTTATACCATTCTGATATGCAAGTAGATACGACAACACACCTGCGAATAGGCCGTGACTTATGTGGTAGCAACTTGCATCCTTCAATCATGTTCAGACAAGGACAAAAATATGAACACACTAGCTCAAGCGTTACTTAAAACTCGTTCAAAGCCTATTGATTGGATGAACTAGTTCTTAGTAATGCTCGAGTCTTGAGTAAGGTTCTGTAAGACGGGCCTAAGTATTGATTGATATTAAGGAGTGCGCATATTTTCACACATTCTTCTGTGAATTGTAAGAACTCTTCAGAAAACTTGCATTTTTCTAAGTGCATACATATTTTTGCCGTCGACTCTACATGCAACATGTATCTTGCTTACCAAAAATCGTGTGAAGATGCATTTCAGCATAACCACAGATTAGTACAGATGGTTCACTCCGCAAAATCATTTAAATAAAAAGCGACTCTTGCTACGACACAATAAAGTGCAATTCAGGTCGCACAGCGCTAATTACCTACAGTTATATTCCCCTAGAAGTTGCGTCTCTTTCTATCGCGTAACTATTATATCTTCTGACTACGTTACGCTCACTGAGTTGGTCCGACAAGACAACCCGCCGCGTACTTGTAGCTTCATACCTAAAATGCCGAGTGCGCCTTCTGTACTATTCTGTGGCCTAACTAGAATTTAACTAGCATAAGGACAAATTCACACCTCAGTACTGTGTGTTTGTATGCGCACTTTCTTTTGGCTCCCGTTCCTGTTTAGTGGGGGTGAATGGCCGGAATAGCCCGGGTTCTGTATGCCTAAGCCGCCGGGCTCCCCTTCCCTGGGCCGCGGCTTCTTGAGTGAAGACCTCAGGGGTGATCGGGTGATAGTACTGGCATCTGATAAGCCAGTGAGCGTGGTTGCCGTTGTGTTCATTGAAGCCACGCTTCCGTGACCGTTTGTGCTGTACGGCTTGCCTGACGCGTCCGTCATTGAGATCCCTGAAAACATATTTCATTGTTTACCTACTGTTACGTACACATTTTTGTTATGACAAAGTTTTTAGCTTTCACCTAATTTGCATGCATTACAGACACAGACAGTTTGCATTAACCCATGCATGCCGCACCAAAATGTGAAAGTTTATCCTAAACTTTATGAGTACAAATATTGCTTGTTTAATAACAAGCAATATTTGTACTCATAAAGTTTAGAACAAGATGGCTACCTTCGAATAATGAATGACACGGCAGCATGGAATTAGTAAGTACACTACTATCATGGCAGCATGGAATTAGTAAGTACCCTATTATCATGGCAGCATGGAATTAGTAAGTAATGAATTATCCTATACTATTAAATGAGGATTCTCTATTTTCACCTGAGCAGAGCTCGGTCGACCAGCAGTGCTATTCTGTAACCATCTCACCGTGAAAACTAAGGTGAAGTGAGCGTGGAGTGAGCTGTCATTCCACAGGGATTGGCACTATTGACAGCTCACTTCACATGAATTATCCTATAAGTACTATTAAATGAGGATTCTCTATTTTCACCTGAGCAGAGCTCGGTCGACCAGCAGTGCTATTCTGTAACCATCTCACCATGAAAACTTAGGTGAAGTGAGCGTGGAGTGAGCTGTCATTCCACAGGGATTGGCACTATTGACAGCTCACTTCAAATGAATTATCCTATACTATTAAATGAGGATTCTCTACTTTCACCTGAGCAGAGCTCGGTCAACCAGCAGTGCTATTCTGTAACCATCTCACCGTGAAAACTTAGGTGAAGTGAGTGTGGAGTGAGCTGTCATTCCACAGGGATTGGCACTATTGACAGCTCACTTCACCCAAGCTGGTGAGATGTTTACAGAATAGCATGGCAGGTACTGAACAAGATTACTTAACTTAAAAGGATAAATGGCTGAACAGATTAAAATTAAACTACACAGATAGTGTATGACTTCTGTTTTGAATACACATAGGATAATTTTTATTTAGGTAAAAGAAACAGCTAGTTTTAATAAACACTAGCTGCTGCACACGGTTTTTCCCGCCATGGACCATAATTCTTTATCAAAAATAAAAGTCACAGTACACCTTATAACACCAGTTAAAGTCCCGTCAAAATCGGTCCAGCCGTTTCGGAGATTAGCCGGAACAAACAAACAGACAGACAACATGTTTTTTAATTGTTTTTTTTTTTATGTACGAGTACGTATTTAGTAAAAAGCTAGAGGCAAGCTGAGAGGGAGTGGGCCGTAATCCACCACGCGGGCCCAGTGCGGGTAGAAGTCTGCGAATTTTTGGTTCTAGGATGCCGGTTTCCTCACGATGTTCTCCTTCACCATTTAGAGAGCAGTGGTGATGAAAATAATTTACACAAAGTACAACGCCTACGGACCCACAACTTGTTAGTCGCGGATATTACTACTGGGCACTGACAAATAAATAAATTCTCATTTACCTCTTCCTTCTTTGAAGCCAGGGTTGTTGATGGTAGTACCTTCAGGCTCCCCCAGCGGATTGGTCGGGTCGCCGCCTTCTCGTCGCGCGAACAGCGCGTCGTACAGTGACATTATGAACAGAATCGAGTTTATTACTATACTCACTATCTGTAAACGAAAAGTATTATTTTAATCTTCATCTATACAGGGTGATTGGAATTTGGAAGATGGGTGCAAAGCTTTAAGGCGAAGATAGTACAGACAATTTAGAACCATTTAAGCCATGGTTGTCTTAGACGAAGTCTTACCAAATTTTTTTAACCAAATTTTTTATTTTTTTTTCGGAAATTCTCAAAATTTAATGTAAACTGCATAATTATGGAAATTGAATGATAAATGAATTCATTTTTTATTTATTTAATTAAAGTAATGTGTAAGCAATCAAGCAAAACATGTTTTAGGCTTCTGTGTGATTAGAAATTTTTTTTAACGGACATTTAAGTCTCTGAAAAAATAAAAAAATTGTACAATACGTCTTTTAAACCTTATTTAAAAAAAAAAATTTGGTAAGACTTCGTCTAAGACAACCATGGCTTAAATGGTTCTAAATTGTCTATACTATACTATATCTTCACCTTAAAGCTTTGCACCCATCTTCCAATCACCCTGTATAATAAAAATGAAATGCTGTTCGTTGGTAAGCGTATGACTTGAGAACGGCTGGACCGATTTGCCGGAAACGTGTTTTTTTGGCGTTTTTTGCTCGATCTTAATACGGTACGGAACCCTTGGTTCGGATTTTTATTATTGAAAAAACCGGCCAAGTGCAGTCCCGTATTAAGATCGAGCAAAAACAGCCGAAAAAAAACACGTTTCTTGTATGGGGTCTCCCTTTAATTATTAACTTTATTTAATTTTTAATATTATTGTTGTTATAGCGTCAACAGAAATACACAATCTATGAACATTTTAACTGTCTTCTTATTACGGTTCATGAGAGACCGCCGCCAGACAGACGGACGGACGGACAGCGGAGGCTTAGTAATAGGGTTCCGTTTGGCACCCTTCGGGTACGCAACTCTAAAAAGTAATAGCAATCAAGATCTAATTACGCAACACATTTTCGTAAACGTTTCCGACTAACCTGTTTCATTTTGACAGTTCAACAACATTCATTGCGTTATTTACGTTGTTGAGCCGGTTTTTGTTTTCGAACTTATGAACCAATGGATTAGCAATCTGTTTCAAAACGATTCAGATTCTGATTGATCGTGTATTACGTAATTAGGGTACAAGGTGTGTTTGAGGAGCACGGAAACAAAAAAAGTATAATGCAAAATAGTTATGAAAGCGAAAACCACATTTTTGATATTATGCAGTGCCCTATGCCAGGCATCACATCACATCAAAACGGTGTTATTTCTTGTTTTGCAAAACTAAACCAGCCTGTATACTAGCGTGTTATGACTTTATGAGGCAAAATAAAGCACAGTATTTTATCGCAATAGGTAACTTATCGGTAATATGTTACATAGTAAGTTAGATACCTGAACATAGAACGCTTCTCCCCTCGTCACGAAGAAACCCCTGTCATCGCCTTGCACGGCGAACAAACTTGCTGCGACAATGGACAGCAATGCTGGAAACAATCATTTGATACATTCATCAATTCTTCCTTGGTGCAGGTGTAAGGGTGTAGGACAAGATGTGAGATAGGCCAGGCCACCACATTGAGCAGACGCCTACGACATTACGAAGAATGCGTGACCGATTTGCTATACATGTCTCAGGCACCTACCATCAACCATACATTCAGTCATCTGGGCCCTATCAGAATACCAGCGCTACGGTTTTTTTTTTTTAAGTATCGCCGCCTTATGCTGAGATAGGAGCCTTCTTGGCCTCGCTAAGGTCGTTATTATTCTGTTAATTTTTAAATACACCTTATTTGTTTTTTATTTTTACAATTTTTTATTATTACTTACTGTTTGTATTTCCTGTGCGTGTCCCAAATAAAACATTTTTCTTTCTTTCATCGCGTTTGATGTAGTACAAATATAATCGATAAAGGTATCATTTCTTATGTTTTGAGGGCCCTCGCCATCTGCCTAACCTTTTCCCTACTATGTTGGGGTCGGCTTCCAGACTAACCGGATGCAGCGGAGTACAAGTATTTTACATGGAGCGACTGCCTATCTGACCTCCATAACCCAGTTACTGAGTATACAATACCCCTTGCTAAGACTGGTTGTCAGACTCGGGTTTCTGACGACCCGTAACGACTGTCAAAGATCCACGACAGCTAGGACGGCTTAACGTGCTTTCCAAGGCACTGAGGGGTCTTGGTATGAAAATATGGTCACCCATCCACGGACCAACCGCGGCAAGCGTAGCTAAACCTGATCGATCGACTCGTGCGGCTGTTATTACTTAGCCACTCATGTTTCAAGGGCCGGATAATTAGTTCATTTTCATAGTAGTTTTAGTTTTCATGGATTTGGACCACAATTTCGGCATTTTTTTTTGACAAATTTTGAAACTCAAACAGCACAAATAGTGCATGGTATAACCTTCTAAATGGGCTAGTTAGGCATCCAAATAACATCGTGCCGGGGTTGAGAGTTGTCCGAAAGGGACACCGTGGCCCCTGGCAACGTACAGGCAACACTGAAGGAACACGGGTGGGTTTTAGTCAGTAAAAGTCTGAAACGCCCTCCCGCTCCGTCCAGTGCGGGTGAAGTTATTTGATAATTTCCCACCCTCCAAAAAAGTATGGCAAGTAAGTTGTACTTACTGGCTAGTAGCGCCAGCGCCAACTTCATCATGACGAGGTGTGTGTACTTGAAGGCGACGCGCTCCTTGGACGATATCATGGCTAGCTGCAGTACGGAGAGCACGCAGAACAGGCCGAGAACAGAGACGCCGACGGAGGCAACCACGCCTGCTATGTAAACTGCCGCTGGAAAATGAAAACAGATCATTAGTAATAAGGATTTAAAAAACCTGAGATTCTCACACCGTGTTTGTTTACCAATAGAAACATAGACAAGAATACACTGTACTAAGCCAATGAATTTCATTATAATTTCTTAGTAGCAGGAAAACCGCACGAATATTTTTATTTGTAACCAATTTGGCCAGGTACGGGCCTAGCCTTTTTTTTTTTTTTTTTGAGTGTGGGAAATTATCAAATAACTTCTCCCGCTCTGGGTGGAGCGGGAGGGCGTGTCAGACTTTCACTGACTAAAGCCCACCCGTGTTCCTTCCGTTGCCTGTGTGCCGGGGTCGCGATATCCCTTTCAGACAAACCCGCAACCCCGGCAGGCATTGGCCCTTCCGGACCCCGTCAGTTGGTGCTGACATCTCTTTGAGGCGCGCGTGGAACACAACGCGCCGTCGACCCGGGCCTGGTCCCTATCGGACGGCGAGCTACCCATTGCTCACCGTCCGCAAGCCCGCGCCTACGGTGGCCGGAAGTCGGCTCGCGACTCCCGACGCTCGGGGCGTCTCCTGCGGCGACTAGGGGCGCGAGGGCGCGCATTTTGCCTCTCCCTCGCGCGCTCCGCCTCCTCCTTCGCGAGCATTACTGCTTCGCAGAAGGAAGTGACGGCCTCCCATGGCCTGGCCTGGTTTTGTCTATGAGTTTATTTGTAAACATAGGTTACAAACACAGGTGTGTGAGATGTTACATTTTTGTAAGTTCTCTATGCTTATGCGTACAAATGTTAGTATCAATTTAAATTATTTAATTATTCATTTCACAATATCAGATAAAAAATTATAGAGAGAACTAGAGTGTTGAGTAAATCAATATAATATTCCCCTGACAATTAATTAAATTTCATATAAAAACTACAATGTCAAAACAAGTACCAAATAGTAGTTTATCATAATCTGAGGTTTCGAACCTTCTTAAGGATATTGAACGTACCTTTACTAAAAGCTATACTAGATCTACACGAATATCTTTATCATTTTTGTATCATCCTTATTCAAAATATATTTTACATCGCACCGCAGTTTAATGAAACATTCCTTAATCTACACCAATATACTAAAGATATTTTTTTAATATTTTTGTTTGGAATGAATAAACTCATAAACTACTGAACCGATTATAAAAAAAAAAACACCAGTAGAATGCTATATTATCACTGAGTAACATAGGCTATAGTTTATAAAGATATCACCCGGGTGAAGCTGATGGAAGTTAGTTTGAGAAAAGTTTAGGCGGTCACTATCAATACCTTTAAAGTAAAAAAATGCGCACGAAGCAGACTGGGAACATTAATGCCGTAGAACTAATTAATGGAATCGACCAATAAATTATCACATTGCAAATAAAACTTTTCACACACGTTAGCACTAAGGGACGGGACCAAACTAGACAAGTGACTGACATAAAAGCCAGCTGACTCACGCAACCACTTTCCTCTTACTCATTATATTTCACAAAACTGACGACGCCTAAAACTTTGAACGTCGGATGTCGATTTCAGCTGAATTTCAACAGATTTATGGTGTATTGGGAATAAGGCCCACAGTAGGTACTTTAGTTGTTGTTGCTCGGTGTGGATGGGCTCTTTCAAAGTCGTATTATCACCATACTCAATTCTATAAGCAGCATTGCTATTGCAGAGTCCCACTTTAAAACGTTAAATATTTTGTATACCGGAGAAATTACAGGCATTTGAATTTGTCTCCAAGTTAAATGCAAACCCCCTTTGCTTTTATTATTGTAGCTTACTAGCTTATCAGATTTAATAGATTTCTCATTTTTAACTAACTTCAAAATGGAGGAGGTTCTCAATTCCACTGTATGTTTTATTTTTTGTATTTGTTACATGAATTTATTTTGATAATTCTTTTATTGTTTGGTGGGTCATAGAGGAGGTCTTCAGAGGTGGTCCCATATAAGTTTTATTAACTTTGCTTGGGTAGTTTTTGAGCTAGCTTCAATAATACGTATTTTTCCCACTTAGCATATGTGGATGATATGATGATAAGTTCCTGTCACTGTTATTTACATAGCAGGTAGTGGTATTCGAATTTGTGTGGAGTAGGAACCACAACTACAAAGTGAAAAATAACTTTAATTTCGGAAGTCGGTGGCAAAAAACGAAAATTCAAAACCAAAGACAACGACTTCCGAAATTAAAGTATTTTTTACTATGTTTTTTATTTGGAAAAGTTTTCATCACGGTATCTGAAGCTCAAGCCGTTCAAGCAACAAAGCCAGATTTAGTTGTGAAAAATTACCCGAAGTCCACAGTTTAGGTTTTCATGTAATTAGTACGATAATGTGCTGTCTATGTGTTTTGCATATTTGGGTCGAGCTTCAAGGCTGACCACAGTGACATGTTTCAGGTCAGTTTTAAAAGCTAATGGGCTCCTCTTTAACCATGTTTTGTAATTCACAGATTAGTGTGTATGTCATGTAATACGCTTACGGTGTTTTGTTGAATAAATAATGGGATGTGTTTCAAGGAGTGTCTTCATAATATGCTAAAACTATTTTTATTTTAAACTAGCTTTTACCCGCGGCTTCGCTCGCGTGGATGTCGGAAAATATCTCACGGGATACGTTCCCGTGAGAGGTTTTCACGGGAACGTACTACCGGGATTTAAAGTACCCTATGTGTTAATCCAGTAGGTACCCTAATTGCGTAATACACGATCAATCAGAATCTGAATGTTTTTTTACAGATTGCTAAACCATTGCTTCAAAAGTTCGAAAAACCTTGACGCTTTCGCCTTAAAGCACTATTCATTTTGTAAGTACAGTCAGGGTATGTTCTACTTTTTATTACAATCTTCTTCTCTTCGTGTGGTTAGTGACTCACCCGTACCCTAATTGCGTAATACACGATCAATCAGAATCTGAATCGTTTTGAAACAGATTGCTCATCCATTGCTTCATAAGTTCGAAATAAATCTGCTCAACAACGTAATTAACGCAATGAATTTTGTTGAACTGTCAAAATGAAACAGATGACTCGTAATCGTTTACGAAAACATGTCACGTAATTAAATAGCAAAATCTGAATTGTTTTGAAACAGATTGAAAATCTGCTCAACAACGTAAATAACGCAATGAATGTTGTTGAACTGTCAAATGAAACTAATGAACTATCTGTGTTTTCATATAACTCTATTAGTATACGCGGCGCACACCAGTAAAGCTCCCAGTCGGCATGATTTTTTCCTTCATCTTCAACAATCATCGTCGTATTTCAGCCAATTTATACAAAACCTTAATGAAACCTTAACCCCTAAACCTTCCTCATGAATCACTCCTTCCATTGGTGAAAACCGTATGAAAATCCGTTCAGTAGTTTTTGAGTTTATCGCGTTCAGACAGGCAGACGCGGCGGGGGACTTTGTTTTATAACTGAGGGGTTACCAAAAAAACAATATTTGACAAGTGTCTAGCAATTTTGTACCATGTGTGGTGTACCATAAGATGCAACTACTAACAGACTGACACCTTGCATCAAACCTGCACACGCACAACTGCCTGCAAATGATTATGGTACTGTCTAAGCATTGCATATCTATCACTTTTACCTTTGTAGAACAACACCCCTAATGATTACTCAAGATTCACGTTATTCATTAGAGCTGTCCATTTGGAGATGTCCAGGGGGCCCACCACCTCTAAAGCAGTATTATTTTAATCTTACTTCAGTGAGGGAAAGAGATGGAGCTATACGTCCTGTAGAGCTTCATCTCTTTTCCACACTAAATTAAAATAATACTGCTTTAGAGGTGGTGGTAGGCCTCCGCCTCCCCTATAGTGCATACAGAGCAGCTCCGGAGAAAATTAATGACATTTAAAATCGCAATAATCACGACCCAATATAAGGCCCGATTTATCACAAACTCCAGTCAAGTTTGATGAACTTATAGCATCAACATTTTCCGGATACAACACGAGTTGAAAACAGAACTCAAAGGAAACACTAAATGAATCGCAAACAACGGGCGACATCCGGACGTCCAAATTAGTATCAACAAATGCAATCGAACCGCAGTGCATCCAAAACAATTCGTTCCACATCGTTTGTTCCTGACATTGTATTAAATAACTATTTAACGGTCATCTAAGCAGAGAGAGAGGGACCGGTGTGATTTATGAATAGCGCAGCGGTACACTAGACAAGTGGCTGGGTCGTAGAAGCAAAAGTAGAAATAGAGTATTCTCTGACACTTTTGCGTCGTTAACAAAGCCCACTGTAATGGCAGCACCAGTACCTACGGTGTTATTAGAAGGCTAGACAACGCTGCCTAAAAATCTCGTGACCTACTACCTCTACCTTAGGCCTTAGTGGAAAACACACGTCATCATTAGCATCATTTCGACTAAAGGTGTCCACTGCTAGATATGTCTCAAAGCATCGCCATTGCCACATCGAACGGTCCTGTCCTGTGCTTCGCATCACACGGTACAATATAAACGCTAAATTAGGTAGGAAACTCGATTTATCATAAAGATTGAATACTCTTTTGACAAGGTTCCGATCAAAACATAGATTGCATTACTCTGATTAACAAAGGCTCAGCATAAACGTTTCGTGTTACATAGAAAACGTCAATGTCCGTACTGCAAATACGAGTATGTATTTTAAATGAGCAGTATCAAAGTATGTACGTATAATGAGATGGGCTTCTATATGATTGGCGCCAGCTATCGAGAAAGGCCGCTTGCTATTGATGATGACGTAATCTATGGAATTTACTTATAGATAGATTGCAGTCAACATTCTAGGTTGTGAAATATGCATGAACTTTGCTGGTAGCTAGAAGCAAAAAGATTTTTATAAAGTATGTAGTAGAGACGGTATCTAGTCACTGAGTTAAAATCAAAACATGTTCAAAATATTTGTGTGTTACGAGTATTCGATCACGTAAAATCAAAATTAAAAGCGCATTTATTCAAACTAGGGACGTCAAAATTACATGAGACGGTCCCCCAAAACGCCCGCCCTTCACCACTTCCTAGTGTTTTAGATAGGGGAGAAGTAGCGCAACAAACTCCCCAGTAGCATAGCTGTCTGTTCAGTTAGAAAAACTTAAACCTTTTTTAAAGGTTTTAGTCCTGTATCAGTACACAACATTTGAGTCATAGGCTCATGGCTAGTAATATCAGGTAAGTACGTAACTATGGTGACATAAAAAGTAGTAATCATCCACGAGACAATGGCGTGACATTGAAAATGCAACGCTCGTGAATTTTGTCTTCTAGAAACTGCAAGATGCAATGACGGAAAATGATGTCAACAATGTCATTGGGAACATCGTTTTACCTAGTTTATTACTAGATAAGCATCCACATAGAATTCTCATGATAAAATGATATGTGAAAAAAGTTAAAGGAGCCCGAGGACTTTGGACAATCATAAACCAGAAAGATCAAAAAGAACCCTTTAACTCATCATGATCTCATTCTACCTGCCAGGGTTGTGAGTTTGTCCGAAAGGGATATCGTGGCCCTGGCACACAGGCAACGGCAACGGAAGGAACACGCGTGGGTTTTAGTCAGTAAAAGTCTGACACGAAAGAGCGGGAGAAGTTATTTGATAGATTACCACACTCAAAAAAAAAAAAAACTCATTCTAAGGCGCTGTATCACCGATACAGCCTCTATGAATTTCGGAACGTTTTTCCACTAAGTCATGATAAATATTAATAGTTGTCGAAAACTACGATGGAAAATAGTTTGCGAAGATATTCCCTTCAGTCCATTTAACGAGGACCGTTTTTAGTCTAAAAAGAATCATGAACAATATGATAACAGGTGTGGTAATAAACGCATTCCTGTTCAAGTGTTGCTCTTTAGCGATGACGTAATAAGTATGTTTTTGGAGAGCGTTGAAGCCAGGACCGGTTGTATCAACTCCCGGACCATAAGCCTTCGGGGTCGCAAGTTTAAGGATGACGTCATTATAATGGTTCCTCGTATCATATACAATCACGTATTATAGTCATGTCTGGAGAAATATTGTTAATAGAAAAGAGTGTAGGTACTGTAGTTTGCTTCCAGAATTTTGATTACGAAGCAATCGTAATATTTTATGAGCATATAAAACCATGAATTCTTTTTCATAATGGCACAAACAGCACTGTAATAACAGTTCACACCTATTGTCAAAGGACAATGGGCAAAATGGGCCCACCTCCAATAAGAATGACGTGTATATTAAATTAAAGGTCTGTTTACATACAACTATTATCAAAAAGGCGCATGCCAGAATTCGCTGTGTGGTTGGAGTTATTCGATTTAGAAAAGTTGATATTTTTAGGTTAATTTTTTCTCAAGATAAGCTTAGTAATTATAATTCACATACTTATGTGTTATATTTCAACAGGTAACTCGTTAACATTTGCATTAGGTATCCGTAGATCGTCCCTGATTGTGTGATTTAGGTTTTTTAAATGTCAGTCTTTATTTGTTAATACATAATGATAATTAAAATAATACTACATCATTGATTTCAAGCTGATTTATTAACAAGCCAATTATTATTATAAAAAATACATTTATTACTCATTTCTCTTAATCAACAATCACCTCATTCAAAAACATAGCAGGACCATCAAACTGACTATATCTGCCGTATCCCAGATACCATACAATAGATACAACGTGTGCACAAGTACCTATTGTGCGTCTCCCTGTCAGACAAGTGCAGTAATGCTCGACGATGGTATCTTTTCCTTGCCGACGTGGATTTATTAATACGTACGTATAATAAGTCCTGGCCCGGACGTGTCGTGACTGTATCCGACCCTTTAATAACCACATGGTATGGTTCTCTGGTAGGTTAGGAAAATCGGCGATCTGATTTTCTCTATACACTTCTAAAGTATAGATGCCATTTTGAAGATGTTCGGCACAATATGACCTGGCCAGCTTAAGATGATAGGTCCCTAAAGATAAAAGTTTTAAATCATGTTCCGATAAGACAGGGAAGTTTTCTAGTTGCGGCAGGTTTGCATCGATGCGTTCAAAAGCAGTTCTTCTTCTGTTAAGGTTATTTTGATCCACGTATTGAAACAAAATATTCGGCCTGTTTATTGAAATATTAATTAACTCCAATATGGTTTCTGCATCATCATTATTCACAATTGGCTCGTGGAAATGATTTGTTATTGCTGCTGCGATCTTAAAATCTGCCATCATATGAGGGAGCGCGCGGTTGTTATAATCTTGTCGAAGAAGTTTAAAATCGCGTTTAAAACGCCCGTTTACCACCTCAACTACCCAACGGCAGATCGTTACCAAACGAGATTTGTTTGCTTGGGTGGTGGTGAGCTGAGTCTCGTGTCTATCCTTTGTAGGCGGCATATGTGCTTCAAAACCGCACGATTCGATGTGTGGCAGACTGTCACGGAAGCCTCGGTCAAGTATAAATACATCATTTTCTTCTAAAAACCACAACAGGGGATGTTCTTCATTGGCAAGAATGTCGCTCATGATGTTTGCATCTGATTTTGTAGCTGAGTACGGTCCAAGGACGTCTACAATGTAGCCATCGGTGCAAACAATAAGAAACGGTTTCAGCAGGTTCAAATACTTGTGAAGGCTATACGACTGCCTTTGAAATAAATAATTCGTGCTTTTTTGGATGTAAATATACGTGCCATCAAATATTAAAATAGCTTTGGTGTTACTATCATTTCCAAAAATTCCTTTTGGAATAAGTAAATTCCTGTTAAGCACGTTCTCTCGGGTTAAATGGTCAAAGCCCAAGTGTTGTGGAACATAATCATCAGCCAAACAAGATCTGACCGAATGTAACAGCCTCTCCTGCGTGCGCCGAGATATGTTAAACAAGGTCGCCATTCGTTCATCAGGCTCTCCTGTGCGAAGTTTACTTAGGTACACTCCTAGGGCTGTCCTCGGCTGTCTTAATCTGTTTAACGAAGTGCATTCTTGCAGAATAGTATTGAATTCGTCTATGTTGCGACCCGTCCAAAAAAACATTTCGGCATTTGATATGCTTTGAATACCTTCAAAGTCTAGTCTGGCATCTTTTAGAGCAGCTGTTCTCAACGCTTCGCAAATGGAATTACACTGTTCAGTATTAAAATCATACGACACATTGCAGTTTCCTGGTAAATCTTCCCATTCATTACTATTTAAGTGTTCTCGACAGACTCTACTGTTCTCGGGAATAAAAAGCCTGTGTGTAAGTAATATATATGTTTTCACTGATTCTGGTATTCGGAGGCGGCTTGTATTTCGGCAATTGTTATATATGCAGTGTCTACTTGTGTTGGGTGCTCGCGAATGTCGTGGATTATTTTGTGGTAGCGGTTCGTCAGGTACTTGAACTTGATGATCTCCCTGTGCACCTGCTTGAATCCTGTTCGACTCATTGGTAGCTCTTTGCCAGCACCGATGGCATACTCTTCTTGTGTTGTCAAATACAACCTGAAATATGAAATTATTTCAAATAGAATCAAAGCATGATTAAACACTATCTTGTTTAAGTTAAATAAAAATACTACTAAATATCAAGGCGGTAACGGGTTCAGTCAACGACATGACAACCTGTACTTTGGTGCGGTTGCGTAGTGCTTACGTGAAGATTATTTTTGATTGCTAGAATTATAGCTTGACCTGCTAGAAGTACAAACTGATTTGTATACAGGGCCACCAAACTGTTTGTCTTGTCTATGCCACCAAGCGAACTACAAGAGTAGGAGCGGGGTGAGGAAGTGTTGATTGGCGGGGGGCGAGGAGTGGCCATTTTATATGCAATATTATTATCTATTCTAAGCCTTCGTGTAACACCGTCAATTCGCGTCATCAGAATCTCGATTATAACAATAAATAGTAACTGATAGATCATGATATTATTATACTAATGTCAAACAGTCGCGGGGCAATAAAATGTGGAAACAAGACGCCGTCTGTTGCTTTCTCTGTCGCACATAAGTAAGCCAGCGCACACTATTCTTCTTCTTTCTAGGAATTGATAAGCATTTATCGATAAGAGACGCGCCGCACGCATCTTTCCTTGGAGCACCAATGATTTATGGCACTGCAGGCAGCGACATTAGTATAATGTATTTAGTTTTTAACTCTACTGTCAAAAGAGGGTCATGTTTTTATCCAAAAAAGGTAACATTTTTGACAAAAACTAGTGTTCTCGGCAAACTAATAATAGTTTGATGACGAATAAAGCACTTAGCTCTTGTTCTGTGACGCGTCCGATAATTGTATGAGAAAACCGGTTTCTGAGAGCTGCTCACATCAGAGAGGCTAAATGTTTGATCAATTACGTGCGTAACCTAACCAAAAATAACTTACGAGATATCACTCACACACATAAGCCTCACTTCACTCAATATAGTAATAAACTATAATATCTAACTGCTTACCTCCAACTGAGCATGCTCTTGTATAAACATTGCAAGCGGCGGTTCGTCTTGGGGTAAATTCGCCGCGAGTACATGTTGTTGGTATCTTCTATTGTGTAAACCACGACGGCACATAACACAACTTCGATAGTCCATTTTCCGAAAATTGAGTTACACAAGAATCAATAGTCCAAAATCAAAGCCAAGTTATCGTTTACACAAGAATCAATAGTCCAAAATGAAAGCCAAGTTATCGTTTACAGAAGAATCAATAGTCCAAAATAAAAACCAAGTTATCGTTCACACAAGAATCAATAGTCCAAAATGAAAGCCAAGTTGTCGTTTTTAATTAGATAGGATGTGGTTCAATGGGATACAATATGCAACGTCTTCACACACACAAAGGTAGCGGATGACTGATTGAGTACGCGATAGCTCTTGTTCTGTGAAGCGTTATTGTATGCGAAAACCGGTTTCTGAGAGCTGCTCACATCAGAGAGGAAAGGCGGTCGGTAGTAGCCGCAAGCGAGACAGGCGAAGAGCTTTCCTTTGTTTGTTGTCACCGGTCGGTCAGCCGCCATTTTATAGCAACGTCTGACTCACGCGCACACATCTAGCACGGTCAGTCTACGAGAACTGAACAGTTTGGAGACGATCTGCAAGTACCTAATGCAAATATTAGTCTTTCATCTGATTTTTTTCTCGTACGTTTTTTTTTTTTTTTTTTTTCATTGAACTTATACTCAATAATAATGTAATACATGATGCAGTAATAATTGGTTTAAACATTCGCAAAAAAAATGGTTTTCTAAATCAAAAACTTCTATTTTTAACCTAAAAATATCAACTTTTTTATATCGAATAACTCCAACCACACAGCGAATTCTGGCATGCGCCTTTCTGATAATAGCTGTATGTAAACAGACCTTTAATTTAATATACACGTTATTTTTATTGGAGGTGGGCCCACGGTTCATACATTTTTGCCCATCATCCTTTCGAAAGTGAAACTCTTCAACGAATTCAGGCTTTTGGAGCAAATGTTTATTTTCACCAGCCTTTGAGCGGATTAGGTGCGGCGAATATGCGGAACATTGTCTACGAAACGGAATCATCCGTGCTGATTGGTTTCATTCAGACGTTTTGCAAAAGCGTACGCGTCGAATTGAGAATTTCTCGTTTTTAAAGACGGTTGTCTTGAAGTCAGTCAATGCAATGTCTACGCTATGGAGACAGGCGACATTTTTGCACGTTTGACAAAGTTATGAGTCACGCCCGTTCAAACACGATAATATGTCGTCGTTGATGCACGTATTTGTCTTTAGATTATAGTATGAGAGGAAATTAATTCAGATTCAAGATTTAACATAGAGGTAGTAGAAAATAAAGTATGAATTAATTTGAGCCGGATGACGTCTCCTGGGAAACAAGAGGTCAATCACAGCTTTTGAATATAATTAAAATTAATTCTTTCTTTTTCGTGTGGTTAGTCACTAACCACCATTTAAATGAATAAAACAAAGCATTAAAAAGAAGTTTCTTAGAATTTTTTGATCGGTAAAACCTGAAATTATATGAAACAAGTTGGTTGAAGTTGGTCAAATTATTTTCTGGTTGCCGATAGAAAAAAAACTGTGATTTAATAATGAAAATAGTAGAACTGTAGGGACATAATCATAATAATGACAAGACTCACGACACTGCAAGGTTATCTATTTATATTACTTAAATAAAAGTAAGTAAAGCTATAGGTTACATGAGCTGCAATCGTTGCATACACCTACAAAACTACGATATACATATAAACTAAACGTAAGAATTACGTAGCACGTAGTACCTAGCCCTAACTAATCCATATACAGTAAAACTTGGTTAATTGGGACTTGGATAAGTGGGAAACCTCTATAGCTGGAACTCATGCCGAGGTCCCGACACTAGCACTGAATTACCCCTGTTAGTGGGACAAAACAATATAAACAAGTCAGTCAACGTAGCACAAGGCGAGCTAGCTTGTTAGTTTTACCCAAAACTAGAACTGTGGCAAAAAAATGCTTACTTTTGAAGGAGCTCAACTTTATAATAGAATACCAATACACTCGTTCAATGCATTTAAAACTCAACTTGCATTGGATGGGTATCTAGTTTGTAACTGATGACGACGAACTTTGTGTAATTTATGTATGTTTTAGTATTGTTGTCAAGTAAGTGATATGTATGTCTTTATTGAGAATAAAGTTTCTTTAAACCGCAACAAACCTCAATATCTGTGCTTAGTTCTTTCGATTTTATCGTCATAATTACCTCTATAACAGCGAGTGTATTTTACCTCTTTTACTGATACTATATTTTAAAGAATACTTTTGCTAAATTGATTTCTTTGAATTTTATACCTCAGTAACTAAGATAACGTCAATTTATTACCTCTCTAACTCGGGCTTTAATGCAGTTTGCAAATTTCCGTTTTGTTTACTAATTCTTAGTGTACCCGCAACTTCCGCACTTGGCTAATTGTGCCTAAATGACCTCCAGTTTTAGATTGGTTTTGCTATAGTCCGGATGAATATAATAAAGCTGAAGGGTTTGTTTATTTAAACGCGCTAGACCCAGGTAATCTCTAGATCTACCAATCGGATTTTTTTTTGCTTTTGATAGCCTAATTCTTTAGGAAGGTCATAGATAAGCCATTTAACATCACACAGCAAAAAGTCTGAAAGAATGCTAAACGAAACCAAAGTAATAGCACGGACGGGCGATGCGATGCGACGCGGTGGGGCAGAAGCTAGTAAACAATAAGAATATGAATTGAAATGATTTGAGAGATAATTTTGACTTCTTTGTGATCAGAAAATTCCATCATCTAACCTCAGACCAATTAAAAAACTAAGACAGAGCGCTGTCAACAGTGAAGTGAGGCCGGTTTCGTAAACATGAGTGCTCATAATGAGATGTAGTTTGATCGTAAATATGTGCGTGGGAGCGTTTATGCACAGAGCGGAGGTGTAGTTTTGGCATGCTTTACTGTATTGTTCGCAGCGCTATGTCTTCATTTTTTATTTGGTCTGAGCATCAAACAGGCAAAATTTTCGAAGTTTCAAGGAAAAGTCGACATTGTGCCCTGTTAAAATTATAAATCCGGTTCTAATAATCTCATAAGATAATAATATAAATATGCTGCACATCGTAATCATAGTAGATGACTTGCCGCCTACGGCAGGATTGAAAATTTATTCCGATACCTATTCTCTTTGGTATAGTTCACGCGAATATGAACGTTTACGTCTCTTAGTTAAGGTTTGTTTTATCATGTCTATGTCACAGAAGTTTAATTAGCAGCCTAGTTGATTATGCCACTCGTTACTAAAGGAGGTCTTTGTTTATACCTATATAAGAATGATAATTTTATAAGTGTTTTTCACTGTATCAAAACCTGGTTATTTTTTAAAGGGTTTTACGCAAATCGTTGGGAGATTCGATAGGTAAAGCTAGGTTCTCCAGCACGTGTAGCATGATATGATAACTATATAAACGGGTTTTGTCGACGGAAGAATAGACAAAATGACAGATAAACAATCACAATCTGTGTGTTCTATTGTAGTCATGCTAAGCGTGCTGGCAGAAGTGAAGTTTTTCGCAACATCTAATTGAACTGATCCCAAGATACTGTGTGTATTCTGTAGCCAGAGTCAGAGAACCCGAAGAGTAATCAAAGTAGTACAAGCTGTAGAGAGCCTACACTTCAATTTAATACACCGAAGTGTATATTGAATATTGAAATGCCCTAGCTTGTGATCTCGTTACTTCGTACACAAGGAAGATTGCTCTACAAAACCCGCTACTATGATCTAATACTATAGGTACCTAGTCAATTGTATAGGCAAACTTACCACGATTTTTTTCCGCAAAGATTTTTTTTCGTGCTCTGGATTTTCAAATCTCTGCTTAGTAAATTATACAGGGTAGCAGGGATATCGGCGCGAAAACTGATACCATGGATTCAGTTCATGATTCTGAACACCCCTGCGTTCAGTCCCATGGTATCAGTTTTCGCGTCGATGTCCCTGACACCCTGTGTAATATATAAAAGCTATATCTCCCTAGATTTTCCCAAATATGATGTGGGGTCGGCTTCCATTTTAACCGGATGCAACTGAATACCAGTTTTTCGCATGGAGCGACTGCCTATTTGACCTCCACAACCCAGTTACTGGATACCTCTTGGAAGACTGGTTGTGCTTCTGACTACCCGTTATTATGATGTAGTAAACTATTGATCGATGAATCGATTATGATCCTGCATTTACTTTAAGTAAGACCTTCGTTGCCTTACGAAAGGAAAATATAAGGCCTTTGCAGAACAATACGGCCGATAAATCACGGGCGGTCTGAAGTTTGCGCAGAAGGCTGCGCACTAACATTTTTTAGGAACCAAATGGTGACATGAGGCGAGTGTGAGTGAGAGAACATGCGCGAAAGTTCTAAGACCCTATGTTCAGACTAGCCATGATCCAGCAGCTGTATTGTAATATGTGCTTTGGGTCTGATTGATCTAAAACGTTGCTAGCATTTACGAGACTCCCAACTCCATGCAAGAGTAAAAGCCATTTGGTCCAATAAGACCTCGACCAGGACGGTGACTAAAAATTAACAAATAATAGTATCATTATTGTTTTTTAGATTATTTTACGATAAAGGACGCTGTTGAATACAGATTAAGTACACACGCAATCGTGAACTGCATCTGATTACTATGACTCACTGTAGGTTTTATATTGCAATCTAAGTATTATGACCAGACCTTCCTCCTATGACTCGGTCGGTCCTTGTCTTGTCTGTAAGGAAAACATACGGTTGAGGTCGGATTTCCCGAATTTAATTACGAGTATGTCAACCACAAACAATATATTAGGTCAATAAATTAATGATTATCAATTTAAATAATTATGTCACCGCTACGTAGGTATTTCCTTCGCAGTCAATGATCCTTTATTGGGGCATTACCTCGTCTGAAAGATGCATTGGTAAAACTAAAATTATATATAAATTATTTTATTATTTTTTATTAAACCAGAAAGTTTAATAATGTCTTGCGCACACTTACAGTGGGCCACTTTGAAATTGTATAAAACAACTCGAAGATCTTTTTGAGGTTGAAAACAAGATACTGATAAGCAGAATTCCTGTTTCTTGCGAAATAAAACCTTCAAGGTTATTTGACATGTCGTTACTTTTGCATTTCTGTAAAATATAACTAGGTAGACAGAGACATACATGCAACTGAATTTCATGCTATTGATTCGTAATTTATATACAAGTTAGGTATTGTAGAAAGAAGCCTATTATTACATGATAGCAAATCATAAAACACCAAAGAAATCATATTTTAAGTTTTTGTGGGACGATTGATGAAAGATAATTACTTAGATAAGTTTTTTTTTTCAATTGATTGCATAATTACTTACAAGTGTTATTTTGTTAGCTAATTTTGTTATTTTCTCGTGTTTGTTTATATATTATTTATGTACACACAGTTAAATACATACAAAGACACAACATAGGTACTCGTATAATTTTGAGTAAATAGGTACTGCTTATTTCTTAAGAATTTTTTTACATATATTTTTTAAATAGTATTTAACCTAACCTAAACAATTGACGTGGGAATGAATGTCACTGTTTAGTTTGTAAATTGCTCTGTACAACGCCTTGGGATTCTATTATGTAATGTCAGCCCAAAATAAGTCACACTTTTGGTCAGAAATCACTTTGGTCAGCTTTGGTGTCTTTTCTACAAAGATTTGCTCGAACGTTTACTTGAACTGCTATTTCTAGATTTTTTCTATAGTAATGTAGTATTAGTATTCAATTTAAATAGTATGCTAGCTAGTACCGTAGTTTTGCGTAACAAGTATGCATACCTAACTACCTAGGTAACACAGTTATTGTTCAGTACATCCACGACCAAGATCTCGATTCACGAATATGGTTAACGGCCCGCAGTGAATCCTAACGCGATGCGTTGAACACCTGTGTAAACTGTCCTTACAATAGGATTGGTATTCACTAGCCGTTCATTCAAGTCCCCTATTTGTGTCAAACAGTTCTTGAATTACTCGTGAAAACAAAAGAACTAGTTATGAAAGGTTTTCGAGTTTATTAGCCCCGCTATCTTCAATTGCGTAACACATTTTCGTAAATGATTATGTCTAATCTGTTTAATTTTGACAGTTCAACAACATTCATTGCGTTATTTACATTGTTGAGCCGATTTTTTTTCGAACTTATGAAGCAATGGATTAGCAATTTCTTTCAAAATGATTCAGATTGTGATTGATCGTGTATTACGCAATTAGGGTGTAGATTGGATTTATTTGATGATGAGGATGCTTGTATCTGATAGGATACACCAGGAATCACAAAATAGTCAAAATAGTAAAAAAAAATACTGTCGTTGTCCATTTGGTAGATTACTAGCAACCAAAATTAAGAATATCCATTAAAACTAAGTAATAAAACAAAAAGTAAGTCTGAAGTAAAGTTGGTGCAAGTGTCATTGAATCTTGTTTTTTTTCTCTCGTATATTAACCTTTATTTAAACACGTATTTACACGATTTAAAAACAGACATAAAATAATAAGTTTTATTTTAATATTTTTAAATTAAGTTTTAGTTACTGTTTATTTAAGGTACGCATAAGATAGGTACTCGTACGCCATTTGGTGTCTCCTAGGGTGGCACCACCTCCTTTGGTGACACCATTTGACACATTTTTGGCTAATTGTGGACATTATAGACCCAGAAGTTATTAAAGAGTTCTTCGCAATATTGGCCAATTATGGATGGTAAAAAAATCCGTATTGCATCTTCGCAATTTATTTTTTAAAGTAATCGAATCAGACTCATTTGTTTTCGACGTCGATCAGTTTCATCATCGTTTGAGGTCAGCTTCCAAATATTTTTAATCTCAGCAGAAACAACTGGATATCGATATTCTAATATCGTTTTGTTTAGTTACGTCTTTTATTTTTATCTTTTTAACGTCAGCAATATGTCAAGGTAAAAACTGCATTGATATTCATAATACAAATTTTCCGCGGCATTTGCCTCGAGCGTTAAAAATGAAGGATGCTTTGAAACAATGAAAGCATTACACAAGCACTTGTCAACTGCACAATGACATTGTTTTAGCATTGCGGAGTAAACAGTGACTGAAGAGTGGGAATATGTTATTGCCATATTCATGCTTTAAAAGGACCAGAGGCTTGTATTTTGTATTAAATTCGATGGACTACTCGATGATACTGATTAAGACGCCACTAAATGCCAATGGCTTGGATAGCGGTTAACTTGCGTGTTCTGTGCTGAGCAACGCGTCGTACGTCCAGCCAGTACTAGAACTCTACCATCAAGGAGCGCTGTCCCAAATTAGACGCGTTATTAATTTATTATACATTAATACAAAAGGTATTTTAATAAACACGTTTACTAAAAGATAAATAATTAAATTACCTTTAAAATGGAGAAGGTTTCAGAAAAATAAGTTTGATAGTTTTTACGTCATTCTCAGTTTGATATCGTTAGCGTTAGACATAACTTTACAAATTAATTCCACTATGTATAATATAAATATAATCTAAAGTACTCACAGTTATTTAAAAAAATCTCTTATTTAACATATATTTTTTCCAATTCATTAACAATACTCGTTTAGACGTGATCTTCAGTATATAGATTCAGTAGATTAGATAATTGCTTTTATGATATTGGCGACTATATGGAATATTGTAAAAATCCAAGATAACATGGACTTAAATTTGGCATTTTCTAGTTAATATTAATTTATTGGACTTATTGTAAATCACAAATCTTAAAATTAATATGGTACTTAGTTAAGAATGACATAATATGAATTCTTACAAATACATAAATTCTGATTCTGATTCAGTATAAAATCATTAAGTCGGTTATTGTCGCCTTAATAAGTGACACCGACTAAACCAAAATTAGTGAAGTCATCTTTTGTATGAAATAAGTGTTTTTTTTTTATAGAAATGAGAAAACAGACCTAGAGAAGAAAAATGTTGCGCCTACCCCGAATAAATTGTAACAAGCACAGGAAAAAGATGAATTAGAACTAGAAGGGTGTGTATGATAACGACATTATTAAATCCAGTAAAAAAGTATTTACCAGTAACAGAACCGTGAGTGTAAAGTTCATAAATAAACATACCTACAGCGTTTGCAATTCCCAAGGGTCCAATCCCAGAGGTTTATTTATACCATCGTATATTCACAGTTAGGCGATTACGGTATTCTCACTAGATCCAATAGCAATTTATCAGCAACTATTCTAACCCTGCAACTGCTTAGAATTTCCAAGATTAATCCCTAGGCGATTTTTGTCTGAGCAGTGTTTTTAACCCGACCCTTTGCAGTACAATTATCCGTGTGAAATGACGCTTATATTTTTAAGAAGAGATTTTATCTTACACGAATCTGATTAAGTAAACCGATACTTACAGTCAGCCTTAAAAAATATGCATACATCGACAAGAATTCACTTGACTGTCTACGATTTGTGTTCCACAAAACTGACTACCTAGAACTGTTTTAATTTACAGACAGCCATTAATTTTGGACTAGCTGACCCAACAGACGTTGTCCTTTCTAAATTAAAAAATCACAAAAAAAAGCCTTTCAGTTTTTCCAGAATTTGAAAATCTTTAAGTAAATTTTTCAAATTTTTATTTCCTTAAAAACCTTATTTAGACTATTACAAACATTAAAAAAAATAGCAAAATCAGTCGAGCCGTTCTCAAGTGATGCGCTTACCAACGAACAGCATTTAATTTTTATCCTTTATTACATTTTCATACATATAAATAATTTTTTTAAATAATAATATAAAAAAAAAAACAACAAGTGGCCCACCGGTATCAGGAACAGGGTCCAAGCCGCCGGTGGTCAGGGCTCTAAAGAGAGGAACCTCCTCACGATACGTGCCTTGTTTAAGAGTACTGCTTTCTGAATCAAGCCCTTGACACAGCCGCGAAATAAGAGCCTCTTGAGGTGTCGGTCGAGGCTCTCCGCTATTAGGCCATTAACCGTTACGATTATCGGTACAATGATTGCAGAGTACACGTCCCACATGTCGACCACCTCGTGTGCTAAGTTTATGTAAATAGGTGGAGGGCGGTGTGAGACAGACCAAATAAAAGGTAGATAAGGGGATGAATAAATATGACAACTGCACGCGTAGCATGACCACCGTAGACAGGGGTTTTGTCGACGGAAGAATAGACAAAATGACAGATTGTGATTGTTTATAAATGTCATTTTGTCTATTCTTCCGTCGACAAAACCCGTTTCTACGGTGGTCATGCTACGCGAACTGTAGGGAGAATGGAAGAGGACAAAATCTTGCGCCGGCACCAAGAAGCATGGGACAACGGCAGACAGAAGTAATAATTTCCATGTTCTTAACGTCTAAAACTACTGCGAATTGCTCTAATGGTTTGAATACCAACATAAAAGCGGTTTAATAACTTCCTGGAGATGTAAGAAAACAATTTCAAGAAAACTAAGCTGCTTATCACAACTTGTAAGCAGGAACTAGGCAAATAGGTTGCTATGAATACGATAACTTAGCCACTTGTAATTACTTCATGTAGGTTCTAGGTTATATCGCGGGGCGTGGCGAGAGTATTGCTAATCCATTGCGTCGTATGTTGGAAAAATTTGTCTACAACGTAAATAACGCAATGAATGTTGTTGAACTGTCAAAATGAAAGCCATTGCTATTGTAAGTGTGTTACGCAATTACTTACCCCGCAAGTTACTTCACGAATAACCTACGGATGTAGGTACAGTCAGTCAGTATTTTTTTTTTTCTATTGGCATTTGAGCCCGTTTCGACTATTCGGCCAGTGTCACGTTGAGACGGCAGCAGCGTATTTGAATTTGGCACACTACGTCAATTTGACATAATTAAAAAAAAATCTTTTGACTGTCAAAGACTGACGGTGTGTCTTGAATTACGGACAATATTAAAGTTGAACCTGATGGTCAATTTTCTAAGCAATCATTTTCCCTGACATTATTTAAAAACTTTAGAAAGGATTGTGGATATTAATCTTCTACTTATACCATTAGAATGATCAATGCTTTTATCTTACCATTCTAACATTCAAACAAAAGGGTCGGATACTTGAAAATCGTGAGCTAAGCTCAGTGAAAGTAAAATGATGAAAATAGAGCACATTTTCTCTCTGCTATTCACGGAAACACGGCTAAGACTAATACATATAAAGATAAACGAATAGTTGTTTAGTTCTTAGCATAAGTGGCGCGTGTGATATACGCACAACTTGGTAGTCTCGCAGTCACACACATTGTGTTGTTACTACTTTCATGTCCCACGTGGGACAATACTTCATAAATCAATTCATAAGGAAAGTGTCTGGGTTAATTAGGTGACAGTTCCACTTCCATGTAGCTGAGGAGCTCGTGGCTAAGTAATGACTGCCGCACAGGTCGATCCATCAGGTTAAGCTACGCTTACCGGGGTTGGTCTGTGGATGGGTGACCATCTTAAGGTACATACCGAGACTCCTCTGCGCCTCGGAAAGCACGTAAAGCCGTTAGTCCCGGCTGTAATTCGTGGATCTTTGACAGTCGTTACGGGTCGTCAGAAGCCCGAAAGTCTAACAACCAGTCTTACCAAGTAACTGGGTTGTGGAGCTCAGATAGGCAGTCGCACCATGTAAACTACTGGTATTCAGCTGCATCCGGTTAGACTGGAAGCCGGCCAACATGGTTGGGAATAAGCTGACTAGCAACAAATATCTGTCCACGAAACAAATATAAATCGTTACACACCTAACACAACTACAAGGAAAACAATACTAAAGTGAGCAAAACATTAACTAACATCACCTTCCGTCAAAATCCGGTAATCTTCCACAGTTGCTAATGACTAGTTATAACGATTGCATACCGACGGAACAGATATAGTCAAAGTTAAGTAGCAGTTAATTACTTAACACGTTTAGTTCAACTATCGTTCGTGTTCGTTGAACTGCGAGAACTGACGGATGGGTCTATCGAACGAACTGACCTGTTAGTTAAGGGGATGTTTTTTTTGTCATCGGTATGAAATTCTGTATAAAAGAAAAAGGACCAATACCTTAGTTATGGTATCCATTCAAAATCAAAGAATGACGTAAAAACATAGTGAGTCATTGCAATGTAACTTTTAATCCCGGTAAGGTACTAAAAATGATTGCCAACAGACTTATAAAACTCACGGCAATCAATCTAATTTATACTTTATTAAAATGAGGTAAGTGTTACATTGCAATGGCTTACTAACAGTTTTACGTCATTGATGGTAAATGTGCTACTTTACAGTATTAGCTTAGGTTAAACAGTCGTTGACAAGCATCAAATCGCGCCTAGCGTTATAATTTTGGTTATTATTTGACTGCACAGATAAAATTTAATTAACTGAAATGCAGATTCAGGCACGGTTGCGATTTTTAAAAGTTTTCTTAGAAAACCTGAAGCCAGAAATGTAAAAAAAAAAAATACACAAAAAAAAAAGAAATAAATACACTTCTCCCTGTCGCCACAAGAAACTATCTAAAATACAAAATATTTTATTTCACTTCAACAAGGGCACTTATATAACGTCAGAAGGTGCACGGTTCCAATTGGTCGTTTCCTGGCATTCCTGTGACATTCCCGAATGCCCACGTCTATTTCTACACCGCTATCGCTTGTTAGTTTAGGACGGTATTATTTGTTGGAACGGTAGGTGCTAATAGAGCTTTCCCTTAACACGACATTTCATTATTTAGTGACATGCGAATAACACCCCAATGTCATTAATTTTAAGTGGTAGTGAAGAAGTAGGTCACTTTACTATAATATTTCTGACTTATTAGGTACTAGCGACCCGCCCCTGCTTCGCAGGGATGCAATGGTGATATAATATTAAGGCTACCCCAAAGACGCGCGACGCGACTCCAATAAAACAATTTCTAAGAAAACTTCACGGTAGAACAATTACCGGCGTCGCTAGTGACATCGAGCTACGAGCCTTTAATGTTATACCCATAAACCTGTCAGAATAAATTCTCTAAATGATGACGAAAACCGTATCAAAATTTGTTGCGGAATTTAGAAGAACAACGTGATCACACAGACAGACAAGAAAAGCGACTTTAATTTATAATATATCGCTGGCCCCGGGCAATAAAGCGGTAATATCAAAAATCGAAATTTACAGGAGAAGTAAAAGAAGCTAATTTGTTTATAGTGCAGTGATCCAAAACAAACAAAAATAAGTGATCCAACACAAATATTATTAAAAAAAACTGAATTAAATAAGAGTGATAGATTGGTACTCAGAGAAGCCAACAATCAAATAACATTAAATAATAATAATCTTTTATTTCGACCAACAGTGGATCTGTCCAAATTGTGATAAAAAGGGCGTAACCGCTGTTTACCGCTATATTGCCCGGGGCCAGCGATATGTATAGATCTTACATATTATTCTGTTGTTATGGTGAAAAAACGTAATAATAATTCAATTACTTAGTAAAGTCACGTAAAAATGGCGAGTTCTTAATTAAACGCACATTAACATTAGCATACGAAATATTTAGAGTATGTGAAACTGTTTATTGTGTGATTGAATTGGAGGTAATTGGAGCATGTATAACAGAAATAACGTGTAATGAAAGACCATTATTTTGAAGGAAACATTAAGTTGCTTTTGACGAAAATTAATTGAGTGAAAGCACGAGAATTTGTAGATGATCGTACATTGTTTTTCTTTCCCGGTGAAAAAAATGCAAGCTATAAAGAAGACATGACAATGTAAAATTGTGAAGGGGGGTGCGGTAAAGTAGCCGGCGAGAGTCAAATTTTCTTGAGTTTTTTCCATTTTGCAGGTCAGTGTCAGGTTGTATGTTGATTAAAATATGATTCGCGACCGTAACAAATATGGCTTTACATAATTATAATCATTACAATCCAACACAACTCCATAAGTTAGCATAATTGTCAAATGTCATGATTTCAAGAAATAGTCATTCAATGGGATTACATGAACTTAGAGAGTTGTATTGATAATTTTTATGATTATAATTCTATAATTAAACATTTGATACGGCCGCGAATCATATTTAGATCAACATAGAACATGATACTGACCTGAAAATTGCAAAAAAACGTAAGAAAATTTGAATTTCGGGGGCTACCTTGACGCTTTCGCCTTAAAGCACTATTCATTTTGTAAGTACAGTCAGGGTATGTTCTACTTTTTATTACAATCTTCTTCTCTTCGTGTGGTTAGTGACTCACCCGTACCCTAATTGCGTAATACACGATCAATCAGAATCTGAATCGTTTTGAAACAGATTGCTAATCCATTGCTTCATAAGTTCGAAATAAATCTGCTAAACAACGTAAATAATGCAATGAATGTTGTTGAACTGTCAAAATGAAACAGATTAGTCGTAATTGTTTATGAAAATGTGTTGCGTAATTAGATAGCTGGTGTCAGAGTTTTAAAGCCGCTCATGGGCCTCTAACTTGGCGGCTTCATATGCCGTCGAGAAATATCTCTCAGGCATGCCGACTTCGTCAAGATATTTTCCTTCACCGTTTTTAAAGCAAGTGATAACTATACCATACGCACATAAATCCGAAAAATTATAGAGCCTTGGGACCGGCTTGGCTATCACTGCTCCAATTCAATTATTTCAATTTGCAAGATAATATTTACAAATTTTAAAAAGCTAACATTCTTAAAATAATAATATGCAAGGATATAAAATAGGAGGGGACATAATCATAGGGCATCAAAAAATTCGTCCGCATCGCTGTCAGGGTAATAATAATTAGATATGCAGATTGAAACGGCACAGGAATTGGCCTTGTTATAGCTAATTCGTACGAATGATTACTATATTACTAGTACTTAAGTAGGTACTGATTTTAATATTTTTCATAGAACAATTTAATATATTAGTTGGGTGTTGATAAACAATCTTTTTCCTTGAATGTGTCATTGAATATGACAATATAGCAAATTCGTAGTTTTAAATTAATCAAGACAGGTACACTGGTAGGTTCGACTTTAGTCGGATTCAAGCATACCATGCACGTATCAGAATTCTTATAACGCGCTCCGTAACGGTATCATGTTATTCTATTGTATCTCACAAACTCACAAGTCACCACACGTGACGAGCTCATGCCAGTAAACACTAAGCAATTAAAATGTTAGCAAAATAAACTAAACAGAGGAGCGGTTAAGTTACAAAGATCAATTCAATTAGAGAACTAGGTAACCAATTTCCTAAGTGGTCTGAAAACATAAAGAATACTCCTATCTGTTTTCGATCTTACTCCGTGGCCACGAGCTACACGCTCAAGCGACACGCGTCTTGCGACAGCGATTGCGGAGAAAACTAATCAAAGAAGTTGTTTCGAAGAGCATGCAACGAGTCACCGCGACGCGACTTGCGGAGGGAAGTATAAAAACAGGGAGCCTTAGAAGTCTGTCAACGAAGATACGTCCAAAACTAGTTCGAATCTTCGCAGTGAACCCTATAGATAGTGCCATCCACGAAGACGCGCCTCCACTATTCCTAATCGCCTACAGTACAGAAATCGCGTTTATGAAGAATACTGGAGCGCGACTTCGTGGATACACCCGATTAAGTAACTTTTTCGGACGGGTTAAATCATCTGGACTAGCGAACAACTGTCAATTCGTGGTGTCATTCATTCTTAGGTCGAACCCTAACCTAATCTTATGTCCGTTCCGTAGGTGATACGGAAATAGAATCGTCCGTAACTTCGGGCGATACTAAGAATATCGTGCGGTATCGTGTGTAGTAGACCTCCAGCACGCGTAGCATGACATCCATAGAAACGGGTTTTCTACGGGTTTTGTCGACGGAAGAATAGACAAAATGACAGATTACGGTTGTTTATCTGTCATTTTGTCTATTCTTCCGTCGACAAAACCCGTTTCCATTGTGGTCACGCTAAGCGTACTGAAGACCCCCGCGCGTGTCGCTTGATGAAAGTCGCGTCACAAGTCGCATTGCTCGAGGCCGTGAACGGGGCCTTAGCTCGCGGACTGTCTGTTGTCGAAGTAAGTTGTCTGTTGCGACTATTTTATCCAGACTTTCACGTGTTATCTACGTCTAGTCTATATTGGCTATGTCAACTTTAGATGTAGTTGGTACTTTCCCAGCTTTATATTAAGCTTCTTTTACAACTTTTCTTTTTTATCGCCATGCTTTATTTTATGGCTGTGCCTGACAATTATAATTAAAACTGTTACAAAAAAAAGAACCTATATTCTAGTGGGTTGAGAAGTAAATCGTAATCAGAGCCTGAGAATTTTCTACTGCTTAGCATGTAGCAACAAGCATGCATCGTGTTAGAAAAACAACTCGATTTCCTGTGCGTAGATAGACACTACTAGAAGCAAAATAATAATTCACGTGATTTTTTTAACAAGTGATCGTCTCTGATAAAAACCAATCTGCCTAGCCTCTTCCCAACTATGTTGGTTTCGGCTTCCAATCTAAGCGGATGCAGCTGAATACCAGGATTTTACATGCAGCGATCCACAACCCAATTAAGGGGACTACAGGACCTAAACGTGCCTAAACGCAAGTTTTATAATGCCTAAAAGAATATGATCCACTGCAGTAAACCAAAATCAGAAAAATATATGATATTCTTCAGGATATATGCTAGTATGATAGTGTGTTGAAAACATAATACAACTAATTTGATACGATAGAAAAAAATCATGAAGATACCTCTAAAAATTTCTTTTAACGATTAAAAATCATATTAATTTACATGCAATCATTCTGATTTTTTGTCAGATTATTCTACAAGCTACATATTAGCATAATAGTGTTTTAATTTTCCAGTCCAATCAATAGATTTTTTGTAAATCGCTAACTGCTTCATATTTTGCAATAAATTACCTGCGTCGTGTCATCGCGCTTCTCTTTCATTTCTATGCAGTCCGACAGTGACCGCGCTTTAGCTGTTGTAAGCCTCTTAAATACTGGGTAACACAATACCCCGTGGTAAAACTGTTTGTCAGTTTTCGGGTTTCTGACTACCCGTAACGACTGTCAAAGATCTACAAATGACAGCCAGGACCAACGTGCTTCGCGAGGCACGGTGGGGTCTCGATATACATATAATGTATGGTCACCATCCACAAATTGACCGCGGCAAGCTTAGCTTAACCTTCGATCGACCCGTGTGACTGTCATTAAATCCACGAGCTCCTCGTTAAAAGTCACTAACAAATCAACATAAAAATTCACGCTAAGTATCAAATTCCAACTTTAGTAGGTTACCTATAAAAAAAACTATGGAACAAAGCCATCAAAGCGTGTCCTGTTTTCGAAAATAATCAATAAAGGCAAAAGCATTATGGCAACGCAGCCGTTTCCCTGACTTTCCGTTCCAACGACGCCTGTATCCTTTTTAACATTCCCCCTTTGAGCAAAATATTATGTTACCTTTAGAGCTTCTTGTTCATAGAACATTAAACATTTTAAAAGTTAAATAAAGGTCAAATTCGCGTTGTACGATTCCTAAAAGAAAAAACCCTTATCAAAAAAACGAAAAATCTAAGTGACTCTTAATTAATGATAGCGTAAATCGTAATTTTGATTATAATTTTATCCATGTTTTGCTGTATCGAAACAAAACATATCATGACTAAAATTAATACAATTAGTAAATAAGCATTAAAACGACACAGAAAACGAAGGGCATTGGCTACAAAAATAGGTCAATCTATTCCGTACATTAACTGCACAGCTGAAAATGAATGTCCCTGGAACATGAGACACGAAACAGCGTTAAATAAAAGCTGTCTGTGAATTCAGGGGTCAAGGAACTTATGAAATACTACTTAGATAAACTAATTCTGAAATAGAAAAGAAATCATTCGTTTTATTGGTCCAAATCCAATGCATTGAAACAGCAAATATGATTGTTTTGTATATATGACTTCGTCCCATAGATTATAATCAGCCTATAATTTTTCCACTGCTGGGACACAGGCCTCCTCTTTCCGAGAGGGCTGTAATTAACCACGCGGGCCCAATGCGGGTTGGAAGATGTCACATGTCTTCGATTTTTTGGTCCCAAAGTAAATGTATCATATTCATAAATACTTTCATCGCCTGAAAGATTGCCAATAAATTCTAAGTCAGCCTGTACATTTGATTCTCCGGTCATAACGCAATCACATCTGTGTAGGTACCTACTCGTAATATTGGATAAGAAACAGAAGTCTAATGCACGGCTCAAGGGTGAGCTGGATAAATCCACTTATATCATACATGTAAAAGTTTGTATTGATGTTGGTTGCTCAATCATGATCACCACAATGAAACTATAAAAACAATTTAATTTCATTAGTATTTTTACCTCACAAAGCGACGCGAGCTTTACTTTTGGTAACTAAGTGTACAAAGTACAAACACGATGTGAATGTGTGCGTGGACACGAGTAGCGTCAGGAAATAACACACACGCGCGCACATACACTCACTTCCAACTTCGCCATTGTCTCGGACGGTACCGAGAGCTCCTGCGCTTACACACACATCCACAGCATTTTTGTGAACTAGGTTACCACAAGTTAAGCGCGCGTAGCTTCAAGAGATAAAAATACTATAGTAGAATGTCCGGCATTATTATACAATACCATGAAAATACTCTACGACCTGCAAGGTTAGCGCGCCGCGTCTGGCTGTTTGAAAGAGCTAATCTCAAAAAACGCTGAACGAATTTTATTCAGAACCCCGAAAGACAAAGTAGGTTGGTATATCTTGGATAGGAAGGATTTTGTATATAATTTAATACACAAGTGGTATATTAACTGATCCAAGGCCACCTGTATGGAGCCCAGCACGCGTAGCATGACCACCACAGAAACGGGGTTTGTCGACGGAAGAATAGACAAAATGACAGATTTTTATTGTTTATCTGTTATTTTGTCTATTCTTCCGACGACAAAACCCGTTACGGGTAATTGCGTAACACCCAATGACAATTCATTGATCGTAATGTCTTTCATTTTGACAGTTCAACCACGTTCATTGCGTTATTGACGTTGCTAGGCACACGAATGTTTAAAATCTATGAAAATTGCTTCATAGATTTAAAGGATGGATTAAAAACATCCTCCAAAACCCTCGGACTGTGATTTAAAGCGTGTCACGTAATTAGGTTACAGGCTTGTCAGCTGCAGAGAAATAAAATAGATCCCTAGCAAAAGCTTGAATGAATCTATTAATAGAAACACTTAATCAATGAGCATGCTATCTTCGGCTTTCAAACAACATGTGAGAATCTGTCCTTAAATATATGCAAATAAGTAACTTACTCGACGGATGAAACTTGGATACGTCCGTGCCGCATTTCTCCCTGTTGTAAAGCAGTTTCTTGCAAACCCGCCATGGTCCGAAATAGCCCTGGTCGAAGTTCGGATTGTCTACTGTAAACAAAGAAAAAATAACATTACTATCATCTTTGATGTTAAAAATATGCTATATTCCTAAGAGACGTTCTTAGTTCTAACATGCGTTATGTTAATCTTCATTCATTAGCGAACTTGAGTTTGAATCCAGATTCGATTATTACATAACATAACATCACGCCTGTAACGCCCGAAGGGTTCGGCAGACGTGTACACGGACGTCACATTTCTCCAGGTATTAATAGTGGTCCAGCCTATTGCCATCAACCGGGCACAAATCCAGACTAGGGGCTGCTACTGAGTATAATTTCTAATAGAAAACCGCAATAACACTTGCCTGACCTGGGAATCGAACCCAGGACCCGATAGACTCGATTATTAATAATGTGAAAAGAGAAAACAATAAAATAGTTCGATAGAGTATTCTATAGTAGCATTGCTGATCCATAATATGCAAGATACATCATCGTGTTAGTTACAAAAAGCATTATCAGATATGTTCTACAAACCACCACCGTGCATTGTTAATTGACATGCTCCACAATCCATTAAGGATGATAAGTAGGTAAGTATTAAAATAAATTATGAACTGTCACCCAAGGCTACTCAATTACGTCAGAGCAAAATATCTACGCTCTGAGATTTAATCACAAGTTTAACTAACAGTGGCAAGGCTTGATAAATATAGGAAAGTAGCCACCGGCACTCGGGCACTATTGCTGGAAATCCGCGAAATTACGCTGATAAACAACATTTTGCTATCATTTACAGGCTTTTCCAATTTCCTTTCAATATAAATCTTAATCACCGCGTTAGTTGTTAGTATGCAACTATTTAATGAGACTATCTCTAATGATGAGAGTGAAAGTTGATACTAAAATGCATGCATATCTTGGCGGATTACCAGTGACTGAATCCCAGAATACAAAACAAGTTAGGTACTTAGGGCTAAGTAATTGTCTACTCATGAAGGAGGTCAAGGGGATATTGAAAAATACTTACAGACATATGTGACGTAACGTAAAAAATATTGACTTGGCATCCAAACGCAAATCATTGACGACCTCAAAACCACCTACGCATACATAACTTAAATAGATTTTGACGTACCTAACAATACCTTAATAAAGCAAACATGTTTGCTATGAGACCTCAATGTAGGCAATGAGCTATATAATGTACAAGTTATGGCTATTGATAAAACTCAACATAATTTATTAGTAAATGTAGAACTAAAGGTAGAACTCCAAAGTATGAAAGAAGTAATTGAAACTAATATAAAGGAACCTTGTAGTATTGCATGGTGTTTCAATATGAATGGACATAATACAATTAGTGAACGCATCACAGAGTTTGAAACAAGGTCAGGTTTCGCGGAGGGAAATAGCCATGTTTAGGAATACTATGACAATCAGCCTATTAGTTGAGCAGAACCCATTGAAGGCCTGCAAATCTGAAGGTCACCGATACGCTAAGAGGAGTACAGAGGGCCTCGTCACGATTTCCTGGCTGCATACTAATTTAATTCATAGTGTGTTGCGAATGAGACCTTGCTAATTGTCTAACGAGACTTGGCTAGCTCTCCTCATTCTTTTATCCTTTTCAAGTAGGAAAAACTGAGTCTCCATTAGTGGAGGTTGGAATGGAAAAGGTTTTATCGATTTCACTATTATTTCTTTGAATTTTTAATACGAACGTAGTTTCACAATAGACAAACAGCTTTACGAATGACGCATTACAACGTAATTAATTATTGAGTTTATAATACCAGGTATTGCCGGACCTGCATTAAAGATCATTAGGTACTTAATAGCTTCTAGAAAACTCAATAATTGCAACTTCGTTAATAAATATTCTTATTATTGCCACTTATACTAGTTGTCAAACCATTTAGAAATTAGTTCACAAGTATCAATTTTAGTTGTTGAATCTTAGGTACTAGAGCTAGCCCGAAGTTTTTTAAACACATTTTTGAGGGCAAAAAGCGAATAGCGCAAAAATATGTGACTATTGAGGAATTCACCGTTATAATGAAGAGGCACGTTTCGCATTCAAAGTGCTGAGAGCATTATCTAAAAGGCATTATTAAAGCCAAGCTTAAAGATAGAAATATTATGACGAAATCAGATCATTAAGATGGCTTGATTAATGATGGCATGAGTCACAAGCCACATGTCAATTGATTACACGATGACCGACATTCACCTAGTGTTCGGGTCAACAATGCACTTGAGAGAACATTGTATATTAAAACGTTACGTAATTGGACGTAACGTAGAAGAATAATGGGAAATAAACAAAAAGGAACCTAAAAAAGATGCACACGAAGCTCCAATGGAGCAGAGTTCAGCATAGCAACAAGACATTTCGCAAAACTTTGAGTATGTATTGCTAAATCCCATACGCAAGATTTCTGTCATTTCAGATTTTTCACGGGTCGTTTACGAGGGTTGAAGAAATTCAAACTGCGTATCCAAATCAATGATAGTCTATGGAAGCTTCAATTTAATATTCATACACTTGCAGAAGCTAATCGATAACGAACGGTTCTTAGTAAAGAAGTACTGACCGGAACGAATTGCAATAAAAAATATAAACAGGTATGTGGATATTCTTCTAAAAATATACCATTGTGATTGTGAAAGTTTTTGAAGCCTAAAAGTCTGGTTGTATACTGATGAAGCGATGATTTGGAATTTCCTGTTACAGAAATATTTATATAATTGTATCTAATTATCTGTCTGTTAGCTTGTCCATCCGAAGACATGGATCAACATAGTAGTGTTTAAAGGTATTCGTGACTGCGATTGTAATTTACAGCGGCGAGGCAGAATATAACTGTGAACGCTAAAGAACTCCGCGGAACAATAAGTCATAAAGTACAACGATAAATTTTACGATCCAGGCCAGTCCCGGTAAACCGATAGCCTAGATTAAGGAGCAATAGTGTGTTACTATGCACCTAGAAACATGATCAAAAAGACCATTGAAATCAAAAGTAGCTATAAAACAAAATCGTTTATAGATAAAACTCCATCCAATATTGCCCCGACGAAGCACGAAAAGTGGAACAAAATATCAATTTCTTGAACATCACGACTTCAAAGAGGGTCTTTTGTACTAGTCTGAAAGACTGCACGTCTAAATGACGAAAGATTTATTTTTAATACAGCTGTCGTTATATGGCATCAACATCTTAATTAATCAACAGCCACATAAAGGCTTGTGCAGACCAGCGCGACGCGACGCGCGACGGCGCGACGCGACTTGAACAATACAACTTCTAAGAAAACTTCACGGTATAACAAAAACCGGTGTCGCGTCGCGTTGTCGCGTCGCGCTGGTCTGCACGAGCCTTAATAACGCATCTAAAAAGAAATGCATAATAGTCGGTTACAGAATTAACTGTTATAAATACCAGACTTGACACTTCATTTAGCAACAATGCCACGGACAATGAAGACGGAGAAGATTTATCGTTAAACAAAAACATTTGGAGGAAAAAAATATTCTTTCTTAGGACATTCGCGTATCGTGCTTGCGTTTTAGACGAGGTCGTTGCCTGTCAGATAAAAAAATGGCGCTGTCATGCTGACCATTGATGGCTCGGTACTGGCAGAATTAAAACAGTTACAATATTGTAACTTACACAACATAACATCAATCTTAAGAGTTTTGGAGCATCTAGCTTGAAGTTATGTTTTATGTTTGGAGTTATTGTTTCTGTATTTTAATCTGCGGTCGGGTATTACAACCAAAATCTGATGGTAGGTCTTGCACACATCATTAGGTGATTCCCCAATAAAAATCATCCCACATGTATCCGGTTCAGGTCTACTCTCTAAGCACGAAATCTGTAGTTTAGGCCGAAGTTACGGGTTAATGAATGACACCACGGTTCAACGTTTTTACCCGTCAGAAAGATTTAATTATTCGGGTGTAGGGATTAATCCAAAATTTCGAATTACCTTCGGACGGGCTTTCTATCGGGCGTATCTTCATCTTATAGAGAGTAGGCCCCCTGATTCTCTGTCCGAGTTGTTAAAGTACATATATAGATACTTTACTTGCCATCTCTTGAGGAATTTGATGTTCGCAGTTCTCTGAATAATTTTGTAAGCTGGGGAAACACCCGGTTTCTAAAACTCGTCTCAAGTGTTTTGATTGGCTCTTATTTCAGTCAGCCAATGTGCACTTTTATCATTTCTAACGTCACGACATTATCGTGGACGTACCCGTTCACGTCCATAAAATGGTAACGTATGGAAATACGTGCACGTTATAACGTTATCGTAGACGGAAATTTAGAAGCGTCTTCATATATTTCCATACATTTTACTGCCCTGTGTATCGTGTATCGTGACGCCGTGGACGTCCACGATAATATTGTCACGTCAGAAATTATAAAAACGCATAACCACAGCAGTGAGCATCAGTTTGACGGTCTGTTACTTAGTGGTAGATATTTTTTGTTGATGCCTTCCAGAACGCTTAGTATGACAACAATAGAAACGGGTTTTGTCGACGGAAGAATAGATAAAATGACAGAAAACCAATCACATTCTGTCATTTTGTCTATTCTTCCGTCGACAAAACCCGTTTCTATGGTTGTCATGCTACGCGTGCAGCAACCGCAAACTTTTATACATTACAATTTCGTCAGGTAAATTATATATTACATAGTCTGGGAAATCTAACACATGTCATGTTGACATACGATCCAGCGGTTAGCAGTTAGAATTTAGACCTTGAGGTGTAATTGCTATTCACATTAGCATTTTTTTTTTATTGAATTTGAAATATACTCGTACCTACCTAGTGAAATAATATTATACAATATTTTACTGGGTTGTTATCAACAGCTGCAACGGCTTCCTACAGTTTGTTAGACATGCATTGATTTTAAATTAAAAGCTACATTTTTCCATTTTAGATGTTACCGTTATTACGATGGGCGTGAATTATAGCCTGTCATCTGGGAAGCAATGTAATGGCGCTATTATACAGAAGGCTGTTGTTATCGTTAATTTTACGCTCGTATTACAACTGATAGTTATATTGTGTAGGTACATTTATTTGTAAAGATAGTGTTTTTTTTTATTATAATATTCGCAGTAAATTATTTCAAAACTTTGGTTGTCAATGTACGCCGTCCGGCGTCGTGGACCCAAACTTATGTGACCGTGAAAGGTCGAATTTCTCGGGGATGGGAACGTGAGACCAGTTTTGTTTGAAGAACTCAAAAAGGATGTTGCGGTAATACATTGAAAGTAAGATGGACGTAACCTCTACTTTTTTGCATAGTACCGAAACCTTTAAATTTCACCGTTTATTTAAGTCAGCTTTATTCATACGGCACAGTATTAAAACATTTTTTCAATCCAGTTCTCAAAACCCCGAATCGAAGAATAAAGAACTTTTTTTTAATTTTAGTGATTTGAATTTTGATCGAAATTCAAAATTAAATCCGCCTTACAACGTATTTACGTGACGAATACAAAGTGATTTAGCATTCAGCATTCACGATATACCTATACAAATTTTAATATTCTAGAAAGAGGTTGAATGCACGATGGCTGTATAAATTAAAAAAAACAGAATCAACTCCATAACAGCGACCGCTGGCACATCTCCCACAAGTTTTGTCACAAAGGTCTCGGGGGTCAATAACCCGTTTGGCGGGCGTGCCACATTTTTTAATGCACTGAATATACCGGCCCAAGTAAACATCGTGAACAGCCTACGAGTTAATTACAATAATAATAGTGCTGTTTACTGTGAAGTTTAAAATAAAGCTTTATCTAGCGTGATAAAGTTAGTTACTTGCGGAGATTAAACGAAGTTGACAAAAAAACCTCATCTAACTAACAATTAAATAACTGACTCCTAATCGTTTCGTAATTCGAATTTTCTGTTTCCAATTATATTGTGTTGAAGTAAAAATGAAAAGCAATTTTGACACCTATTTCAATTTATTTTTCAAAGTGTAGTTACATACTGTTACGAGTGTACGGCAGACATTCGAAATGGATTTATAGATGGCTAGCTACAACAATTCTCCGTAAATAACAAACGTTTAAAGAACTTATAATATTCCCGCGAACAAGAGGAGAGCTTTAGATTTGACAGGCAATCATTGATGTAAGGTAGGTACGTTAGAAAGGCGAAGGTATCAAAGGTAACAGTAGACGTAGGTAGGAGCGCGGTTTGGCCCACTTTAGTGCGCTTGAGCTTGGGCTTGCGACTTCCGTTGTGTGCCCCAAGATAAAAGAGACATACCCATATATATAACGCACACATCGTTTTTGTGTTTACATAGCAATGCATGAAGGTTGTATAAACAAAAAAAAAGTAAAGAAAAGATTTGATGTTTTAGGTTTTTTTGGAGCAAGAAGTTGCGCCCTGGATGCCAATATTTTTTCTAAGACTGAATTATTTAAAAATTCCAGGTTTAAATTCAAGATGAGAATAGTCTGAGAGCTCTTATGACTGGTTTTGAGTGCTGACAAATGTCCAGCTAGATCTTATCGTGAAACCCGTGGGACGGCACTAATTACACCTGTTTAAAATACTAACTTCCAGATTCTAAAGATTACTAAAGTCTTGATATACACGACCGCAGTTTTTGTGTAAGTGCAACTTGTATAAGAACGGCTGTGTCTGTGAGTTTCGTATTCTGCATCTAACACAGTAGACGAACGCCTTTTATTATCTTTCAATCCGGTTTTTATACGAGCACAGTTATTTATTTATTTACTGATTAAACTATTACGCGATAAGACACGTTTCTGATTATTGCTTTCCAACCAGTTATTTTAAGAGGCTTACAACAGCTAAAGCGCAGTCACTGTCGGACTGCATAGAAATGAAAGAGAAGCGCGATGACACGACGCAGGTAATTTATTGCAAAATATGAAGCAGTTAGCGATTTACAGAAAATCTATTGATTGGACTGGAAAATTAAAACACTATTATGCTAATATGTAGCTTGTAGAATAATCTGACAAAAAATCTGAATGATTGCATGTAAATTAATATGATTTTTAATCGTTAAAAGAAATTTTTAGAGGTATCTTCATGATTTTTTTCTATCGTATCAAATTACTTGTATTATGTTTTCAACACACTATCATACTAGCATATATCCTGAAGAATATCATATATTTTTCTGATTTTGTTTACTGCAGTGGATCATATTCTTTTAGCCATTATAAAACTTGCGTTTAGGCACGTTTAGGTCCTGTAGTCCCCTTAAGAGCGTTTATTCTGAAAGTGGACAACGTCGCTAATAGATGTCAAATATTTCGCTGTTTTGATTAATTTGACAATAATACTGTATGGAAATATGAAATGTGGCTAACTAGCGAACTAGAATAATAATAATGAATTGCAATTATAACACTGAATTTGATGTTGTAACCGTTTTAGGTGTAAAAAAGGCATTTAGAAAGTTTCCAAATATTTTCTTTACATCTAAAATTAAATATTTGGTGTTACGATATTAATTATTGCATTTCATAATCAGTATTTTAGTTCGCTAGTTACCCACATGTCATATTTCCATACAGTTTGTACGAGCTCTATCGCAACAACTAAACAAGTTAGGAATTTGAAACTTCTGTATATCATGTATACTGTTTACATTCAACAAATATTAAAAACGCCGATTCACAAGATATTTTATTTAAATATGGGCGTTTTTATGCAACCGCAAAAAATAACTTTGTAAATAACAGTATCATTATGAAATACAAATTTATCTTTGCGATTTTTTAAATTTTAGATGAAAAATATACTTCGACTAACTATTTCAGTTAAATGAACAAAAAACAGGCCAAGTGCGAGTCGGAATCGCACACGTAGGCTTCCAAAATAAAGTTAAAAATTAAAGGGAACTAAAAAAGGGAGTTATTTATTTATTTATTAAAACTTTTCACACTCAAAAAAGTACAAAGGCGGACTTAATGCCTTAGGCATTCTCTACCAGTCAACCAAGCGTGGTAAAGAGATTAGATGGCAGGTGCTCTATTTGAGAGGAACAAAGAAAAAAAATTAAAAAATATATTCTAATGACTTATAACTAAAATAGATACAACAATACATAAATAGATTACAAACTACATACCCATACCATAGTTATGAATTAAAAACTCCGAAAAAAACATGTTTCTTGTATTCGGACTCATAAAAGAAAATGTTTTTTCGAGTTTTTTTGCTAAATACTGGCGAGTCCGACTCGCACTTGGCCGGTTTTTACAATCACTAGCTTATTCGTAGTTTTATAAAACCTTCACATTATTATTATTATTTGCAGATTTAAATACATTTCAATTTCAGAAAGCCTAAACTTGTAACTTTTGTCAAAAGATTTGATTGGCTGTGATTATTTTGGTCAACCAATCAAAACATTAAGGCTGGTTTCACAGCTGCCCGGTAGACCCGTACGGGCTCACACCACACGTGAGGTGCTAGAACATTGTTTCACAGCGATACCGATTGAACCGTACGCGACCCGCTCCGGGTAGAGCCCGTACAACGTATCGTACTAACCCTCGTTTCAGGGAGCCTATTCCCTAAGCGAAATCCGTAGTTACGGGCGCTTCGCTCTCCTTCTGACTTACGGTATGTCTGTAAGTGAGACGGAGAACGAAGCGCCCGTAACGACGGAAGAAAACTACGGATTTTTGCTTAGCGAGTAGGCCCCCCGAAGACTGCGGGCGCTACCCGTACGGGTCTCCTGGACAGCTGTGAAACCAGCCTTAACATTAAGATTTGAAAGTGATACCCGTCTTCACTAACGGTTCGTGAAAACAGGCATTTGTTTGTGTAGATCAGTCTTTCTGAAGTCTGGGTAATTACGTAACACACTTACAATGGCAATGCCTTTCATTTTGAAAATTCAACAACATTCATAGCGTCATTTACGTTGTCGATGAGACGAATTTATCAAACATATGAAGCAATGGGTTAGGCCAGGGCTTCCCAAACTTATTTTTACTGTGACACCCTTGGAAGTTTACCATTTTTTTACGACCCCCCCCCTCCCCCCTATTCTAGCCAAAAAGCACCTACCAGTGTGTAGTTCTAGCCTAGTAACAAGTTACTTAACTTCCAAATAACATATTTACAACCTGTACTTGTTCTTTATTGCTGCAACAGCAGAAAAGCCTGTTTCGCACAAGTACGATGTCGCAAATGTTAATAGAGCCGTCATTGCTGCAGTAATAATGGCACGATCTTCACTGATCGAAACTGAGCTCAAAAATTAAAGCAGTTTGTCTTTGTAGTATTGGAGCGGCTGGAGTCACAGGACAATCGCCTCGCAATCGGCGTCGAGACGCACAGTTAGGGAAGACCTGGGTTAGGCAATTGGGGTGCAGGGTTATATAAGCCTTTGTGGTTGTTGATAAAACTTTGTATGACAATAAAAATTTTCATCATCAGCCCATCACCTAGAAACTGTTTTTATACTTACAATAGTACCCAGGAACTGAGAGTTGGAAGTCAGAGTCATCTGAAAGAATTAGTTTATTTATACAAATCTAGGTGCAAAGCAATTATCTATAGTGACATTAAAGTGCATAGGCCGACCGAAAAAGTGAATGCCACAGACATTATATAATGCTGCTGGCCAACAACACACGATCAATCATAATCTGAATCATTTTGAAGGATATTGCTAATCCGTTACTTCGTATGTTCGAAAAAATTGTCTCCTCAAGAACATAAATAACGCAATGAATGTTGCTAAACTGTCAAAATGAAACAGATTGTGATTGATCGTGTTACGCAATTAGGTATTATAATAAGATAATTAGAGATTTGCTTTTTTGGTTTGCCTACAATTATGATAGAATACTACATATACTTATTTACAAAACAATTGTGCTTTTTATTTTTACAATATAAAACTATGCATACTGAAGATCATTGTGTGTAGATCGGGTGGCATTTATTGCATCAAAAAATATTGTTTTTTAGTCAAATATTCTAGTCTGATGAGTCTTATTTATCATTTGAATTGCAATGTTGGATACTTCAGCACCTTATAACGAGGAAATTGAAGACAAAGCAATTCTGACATATAATCTTTTTCCCTATACACACGATGAGAAGGAAAATATCTACAGTTAATATGAATATCTCATTAAAATACAGGAAAATTAGTACATCATATTTGTAAATTAACCAACAGGTTAATCCATTAATTCTCTATTATTAGCTTTGCTTTGTGAGTTGTCTCCTTTACCAAAATGCCTAACAGGAAACCATAAAGATTTATTCTTTTATAGATTAATTAATTTCCTCATTATTGTATTTTATTACACTGTAGAAAACAGTAGCCCAGAGTCTGGCTTTGTGCCCGGTTGCTGGCAATAGGCTTGTGCCTATACACGGGACCTAAACAGAACTGGCAAAATGTGGGTGTACATAGAATAGGGCCACACCTCTCCCCAACCCCTTTGGGGATTGCAGGCGTGAGTTCGTCTAGACAAAATCAAACTGGTTGCTAATTTAATTATATAATTTGTTATTTTTTATAACATTGATTTTACATTCTGTGATTTCTTGAACTCACACACTGACTTATTAGTATTATTTGTTAAAATGTTAGGAATATCATATAATTTTACAATGTTTGTAAATATCGTCGGTCGGAGTCATTACTGGAACATCTCAAAAATTTTGTGTTTTGGACTAAGTATGCAGAATGATAAAAAATCAAATGCTTTATCATTCTGCATACTTTGTCCAAAACACAACATTTTAGAGATGTTCCAGTAATGACTCCGACTGACGATATGTGAACACCATGTATCTAATCTAATTAATTTCTCCATCATTGCTTCAGTTTTCATTCTTTTTTACCTATCGTGGTATAGTCATCTTATTTCTAGATGCATAGTCTTCACATATAATTATATAATGAATGCATACAAAATATTGTAAAAACATTTTAAAAGAGTAACGGTGGAGTTTTTTTGCCCATTCTTCTCCATACGAAAACTACCTTTTGGAAGGGGCGACTAGAATCAATTTTTTTTTTTTTTAATTGACGTTCATAAGTGCCTTTTATGTGCCTAATTGAAATAAATTGTTTGACTTTGACTGACTTTGATGTTATATGTGTACACCGTACAAATGAATTAATTCACAAGAACAAAAGGTTTATTCTTTTAAATTGATCTGCCTTGATTTTTTTATCATTAGTAGTGGCGGGATTTTATGGCGCACTGGATTTTCAACTCTCAGTGTTTAATTGAGAATCCAACAGAAAGCATCTCCGCGCGTCAAAAGAACACTGTTGGATTGTCAATTCTCGGCGCTAAGAAAAATCGCCGCGAAAAAAGCGCTGGTTCGCACACTAGCACTTAAAATACTTGATGCAATGACGACAGAAAGTGTTACTGTTAAAAATTTAGTGCCACTGACATGCTATCAACATCTAACCCTGAGAGTGATACATTACCCTACATTTAAACAAAGCTCACCTGATTCATTTAATTCTATTGTTTTTTTTCTGTTTTGTTTGTTAATGCAAGTAATATAATATGCCAGACAGTTCTCTTTTTCTTTTCATATTGTTTTGGCTGTGTGCAAGCATATGACGTGTAATTAGACTGTGAAATGATCAGTATTAATTGACCAATTAGGTAAAGAGCTGGGCTGTAATATTAAATCAGCCGTGCATAACTTTGTTATAGTTTTTGCAGTAATTTAGTAAATGTTCTATATATTTTCTAGCTTCTAATGATATCTCTCTAAATACCACGGAGTAGGTGATTATTACTAAAAAACCAAATAAAAAAGTTTTGACTAATGTCACTAATCTATAATGCTTAAACGTAAGCCTGTTGCAGACGAGTAAAGCCTCTTGCGCAAGTACTAAACTGTAATATGTAACCATGTAAAGAAATTAACATTCTTGGTTTGTAAAATTGCAATGAATCACCTGTTTGGTTGCTGGGCGATGGCACAAGCACTATTGACTAGGTACTTGTGCAAGCTACTGGCATCATCTCCCACAGGCTTCACATAAGCTTTATTATTTAATAATACTTACAGCTAGCGAAATTGCCCCAAGTAGGTAGGCCCACAGCGATAGCGCCAACTACGAAGCAAATGAAGCCCAATGCGACCACCGCTATTGAATACAGAGCCTTGCCACTGGCCATGGCTGCATGTCAGCCAACTTCATGGAATGTTCCGGACAACATCAGGGCTGATGAGCGCTTGTTCGGTGGGTGCGGAGTCTTGATCCGCACATCTGTGGGAAAATAACAGGGTTAAAGCAAAACGAAGATTATGAAGACTAGGTTTGGAACTTTTAAATATAAGTCCTTTTTACTTCTCTGTTTGAGAATTGATAATTTCTCACAATCTTAAATAAGACTGTTTCAAGTTGTAAAATGATAACGACTTCAGAATTAATCTTGTTTGAAAACAAACGAAAAGAATAACAAAACACCTTTTTCAACTTTTTGATGTTCTTGATAGTGTTTTGTTATCAGTATAATTCCCAGTTTTTCTTTCAGAAGTGCAATTAAAGACAAGAAGTTTATAGTGATTTTGGTGTGTTAATTAGGAATTATTTATTTCACTGTAACTACGTTGATGCTTGGTAAAGGTCAAATGAGGTCACTCTACAGGTTTTTTCTTTCATTACATACCAAGTTTTAATCATTTTATAGGTCTGTTAAACAGTTTGCAATACGGAAAAGAATCAGAATAGTATGCAATGCCCACAGTCAGTTTTTCATGACTGAAGCCGCTAAAAGTTTGTTGCATAAACTCAAATATTAGCGAAATCGACATTTGACTGCATTCATAAACATTATTGTGTAATTAAAGTACGCAAACCGGTTTTCGTTCGATAGTAACGTTACGGCACAAAGGAATGCCAAATCAAAACATTTCGGCCCAGTCTATTATTATTATCATTCCTATTGGAATGCACAACAACGATTTCCAATTAAAATCCTACTGGAATCACCCGGTGGGAACTATTCATCGTGTTAATTGAACCATACAGTGAACAGCTAGTATCTAAGGCTAGAAACAGTTATTTTAGCGTAACTTTTACTCACGTTTACCTTGCGAACTCGTCTCGTTGAAGAAATCACACGAAGATCACTCAACTGTGCAACTAACAATCAATTTATGACCTAAACCTTTTCGGTATCAACATCTCTTTTGCACTCACAAACTCATCGAAACAAAACACCTGTATTTTTCATGTGAATGCACAAAAGTTTATTCACGATTCAAAATTCGAACCACGACACACCTTTTTAGCACTCTCAATAGGTACTTTATTGACGACTTTCGAAAATAGTTATTATCACTCTAGAATCTAGTTATTATGATAAAATGACCCACGAAAAATAATTGCACTTAACTGCACAGACAGATTTTGTGATTTTTATCTCTGTGAGAAAACACGGACTCTTTTTTAGGCACGAAACCTTTGACGCGCGCGTTGTGGCTGTGGTCGGTAAATAAACTGGTTTTTTGATTTCAATTTGTTGAGCGAGCTACGTTGCAAGCACCCACCGAACTCAAACAATGTGTAGATAGCAACCTTTCTAGGTTGCTATCTCACTCTTATGCGAAAAAATAAGCCAATGTCTTTCTAGTTAAACAGAGATCGCAATAGTTCCAGTTTGTAAGTCTTTAATCTGTATATTGCATGCAACTTGCACCCATCGCTGTCGTTGGATTTGGATAAACTTGGATGGACTTAGTGAATTAAATAAGTACCTATGTTCTTATTTAAAAATAATTACTTTTTATCACGTATGATTTTTACCTTGCGACTCCTATAGTTTTTTTTTCAATCCGAAAGATATTATCAAAAACCATGCGAGCGTTTCTGAACGAAAATTAACGATTCTCTACGCGCAATTAGTATATGATGAAGCGGGAAATCAAGTGACAGAACCAATAGGTACCGAGAAAATTCAAAATTATTTAAATATAATAACTTTCATTTAACAATACTTTATTATAATAATAATTTAAAACATCATTTTTTTTTGCTGCTGTCGGGGAAATTTGCTGAACTTTTTTTTTTACTTTTTGGGATGGATTAAAAATTCACTACACTGGCCAGGGAATTTAATTGGCCAGGGGGTTTTGTCTCACTAGCTTGTTTATGATTTAAAGATTATCTGAAAAGTCATTACGACCACTAAGATCACGGGCAGTTCTCAATGTCGATTACGATTAGGCAGATGGAAATTATGGTCCATAATTTTCGACTTGGTGAAACAAATGACTTGGTCAGTGATTATTGTGACAGTGACTGACCCTTGCTTGACCAGCAGGCTGGTTATGATTTGGGAACAAAACTATCTTCAGTAAACTTTCAATCTTATACTGAATGAAGGGATCATGTTTTAGATGCAGTTCTCGTGAGTTCAGTCTCTTGCGCAACCTGCGCAAGAGACTGAAGACGCCATAAGACTGAAAATGAAAAAAAGATCGAGCATCTCGCGATTTAAGCTGGTTTTACTTTTCCTATTTCGCCAATGCTTATTTTGCGCTAAAACATCAATCTAGAATCAGTAATAGCATTATGCCATCGATTAATCGCCGTTTTTTCCACCTGGATAAAAACCACGAAATTATTCGAGACAATAACAAAATAATGCTTTACTCAGATTTAAGATTACATAGTGGAGATTGAATAAATAACTCCATTAGCCGAATGGCTGCAACTGCGAGGTCATGAATCTATTTCGGTACCCACGCTGCTAAAACGAACTGACGAATATTGGTCGCCTGAAAATCGCAAGCAGTTCGTAACTTCTGTTTGTGATATTTCGTAGTAGTCTATCAATACTTCAATAGATTTAAATTAACACAGTGTAACTTCTAGTGGTTTATTTATAGAAACAGTTCGTAAGATTTACAGTGTGTGCCGTCAATAATCGGGACTCGTAAAATAGCTACTTCGATAAGTGTTAGTTATGATGAAAGTACGGACAGATGTGCCAGAGAAGATGTTAAATATGATGTTACTGTTTGTTGTTTTTATTTTGTTTCCGATTGTCTGTAAGTTGCTTTCTTCTTATATGATAACCTCATAAGTGAACAAAAATAAAGTAAGTGGCAATTTGCTTTATTTTTGTTTACTTCCTAAGTAGATTACCTAATAACTAACCTCGTAAGTTTGCAGAACATAAAATAATAACAAAAAATATTTGTTTTTCTGATATGATAATAAAATTCTAAAGAATAAATAAACTATATTTTATGTTATATCAGTTGCAGAAGAGGTGGTTGATGCTTCTACAAACGATACAGTAAGTAAATGAATACGCATTGTGCCTACCTAGGTAATTATTTGAAATACGGAGTAACAAGACGTCATAGCAGACGCCTACCTTTTTTTTTTTTTTTTGAGTGTGGTTAATTATCAAATAACTTCTCCCGCTCTGGGCGGAGCAGGTGTCAGACTTTTACTGACTAAAACCCACCCGTGTTCCTTCCGTTGCCTGTGTGCTGGGGTCTCGATATCCCTTTCGGACAAACTCGCAACCCCAGCAGGCATTGGCCCTTCCGGACCCCGTTAGTTGGTGCTGACATCTCTTTGAGGCGCGCGTGGAACACAACGCGCCGTCGACCCGGGCCTGGTTCCTATCGGACGGCGAGCTACCCATTGCTCACCGTCCGCAAGCCCGCGCCTACGGTGGCCGGAAGTCAGCTCGCGACTCCCGACGCCCGGGGTGTCTCCTGCGGCGACGATGGGCGCGAGGGCGCGACTCTTGCCTCTCCCTCGCGCGCTCCGCCTCCTCCTTCGCGAGCATTACTGCTTCGCAGAAGGAGGTGACGGCCTCCCATGCACTCTCGCTCCGGACCATGGCCTGAACCAGGGCCGGACGTGAGAGATCGCCGCCGCCGATCGCCTCCGTGAGGACACGGCGGTGCTCCGCCCAAGCTGGGCAGACCTCCACCGTATGCTCCACAGTGTCCTCCGGGCGATCCACACAGTGGTGACACCCGGGCGTTTCCTCCCGCTTTATCCTGAACAGGAACCTCCCGAAACAACCATGTCCGGTGAGGACCTGCGTCAGGCGGCAGGCGAGGACGCCGTGGCGCCTCTCTAGCCACCCCTCAAAGAGGGGACTTATCGCCACAATTGTGACGTGCCCAGCAGACGCATACCTGAGAATCCCTTCCAAAAATTTAAACAGTCCCCTTTAAAATTACACCACGCTGGTAGGTACCTAGTCACCGAAGGGTTGCGCTGGATTGCTCTCCTAGCTATGTGAATGCCATATGTTTTTTTTTGTCCCTTTTCCTCCATCTTCTCATAATCGGCATAGAGTGCTAAGAGTAGATGTTTGTTCGGACATAAAATCAAACTTCTCCATCTGTTTTAGTCCCCTCATTTATGATTCTTCTTTTCCCACAGATTCTGGAACCCTGCGAAACTAAATGCGGCTGCGAAGAGTACGTATCTAACGTTATCCTTTAAATACTTAAAACGGAAATATATTGGCCAGGAAAAATTAAAGGATTGTGTTTTCAGAATATATATCTACGACGCCGTTAACGATACGTGTATGATTAATTTCAAAAAAGTAATGAAGAGAATTGTTGTAATTTACGGAAAAAATAGTAAGTGTTAACTACATAAGTTACATTACACCTAAACCTAATCTAGACTGAATTCTATAATCTGTCATAATTTGAAGCATTTTCGGGAAGTTCCGCAGCAAGCATCTTGAAATACCAGCAACATTTGCTCAATGCCTACCCAATACTAGTTCCTACTCATATTCTAAGATAACCCAGTACCTACAGCCTTTTCACGTATAAAGGATGTCAAAGGCGCTTGTATGATTACCAACTCTGATACGGTCTTCTTTGATACACACAATGGTCCCCATACGGTGCGCTTGCACTGGCGAAACATTCACATAAAGACATGTAGAAATCTCTACTTTCTGTCAATGTTCGATAAAATGTTTGACAGAAAATAGAGATTTCAACTGATTTTTATGTAAATGTTTCGCCAGTACAAACGCACAGTTAGACACACAAATAAACCAGAATCTAATTAAGAAATTGATTTTTCAGATGCTGAGAATTTAGCTGATGACGAAATGGCGAGTAAGTTAGACAGAACACGAACTGAACAGCTTTTTGTGACTTATATTACCCACAAATTTGCAGTTTTGCGCTAAACTACATTTGAAATTCCACCTAGCTACTGCCAGATAAAGTTGGGAAGAACTAAACCACTTTGCAAGGCGTTAATCCTATTTGCGATTTCTTAAATTGCCTTTGGTGTTGTGTGCCGTTTCCTACACTTGTATTAATAAACAATTTGTATATAATAGGTATTCTTATTGAACCTATAAATTCTTTAAGACTAAAAACTCTTATCTCTGCTTTCAGAATCAATTTACATTGAAGGGGAGAAACTATTTAAAGGCATAATGATTTCGGTTATCCTCTTCATAACATGCGCAAGCGTTTGTGTTGTATCTGCCTGCTTATACTGTTGCCGTATTAATTTCACGTAAGTGCCATTAATGAAGTAATTACATCGAATCATTCCACTTAGCTCCTCCAAGCCTCCGGCTTGCCAGTGGGGCCACTGGTGGGGCAAAGTGGAACGCCTAACATTTTGCAGTAGAATCTGCCCCACTAGTTCGATTTGGTGGGGCAGATTTTTGTCTTTTATTTAAAAAGACTACCTAGGTACCATCGAAGAAGTTCATATCTCACCACCGTATGGAATGTTCTTGCTTGTAGCGCTCGGCTGCTATAGAACCGGACCGGTAACAGATGTGGTCATCGTGTTCACGGGATTTTGTTTTGAAACTGGTTAGATATGAACTTCTTTGATGGTACCTATGTACTAAGTCTGAGGTTACCAGTCCTAGTTACATTTTATTTAGATACTTATTCATTTCTTTGTTTTCCAAACAAATATAAAAACGAGCATACCTACCTACACAAATTTTCAGGTGCCAACCCTAGTGGGGCTTCTGATCTTGATGGATTCTTCCATCAAGATTTTAGACTAGTTGAATCTGCCCCACCAAATCGAAATAGTGGGGCAGATTCCTTTGCAAATTTTAGGCTTTCCACTTTGCCCCAACAGTGGGGCGGCTCGGTGGGGCAAAGTGGAATGATTGATCTCATTATAACTATACTCCATAGGTTTAGGTAGATAAATAAAAGTAAACAAAAAAAAAATGGGACGAGACAGCTGTCAAGTAACCGACTAAACGTAATACCTGTCACTTCAGTTGTCATGCTACATCACAGTTGTACTCTTCAATTTAGCAACGTAATAATTCGTTGACGTTTAGAGTTAGGGCTCTTCACATCTACGAAGAGTAGTTTAAGAATAAATGATAAAGTTTAAACATACATTATTTAAAAGAGGAAACTATTGTAAAAATCTAAAATAAGTTTAATTTGGTTTTATAGTACACTCGAGAGCAATGAATCCGGCTCACTTAAAGAATCCTAAAAATCTCGGAAACTAAAAATGCTAGGTTAATGCAATAAATTGTATTTAATAGACAATGTAATACTCCTTAAATGAAGGTATTAAAACTTCTTAGTTATTGTAAAGTTATATCATAAAAAAATCAAATTTGAAAAAGGGCCACTTTCGAAGATGGAACTACGAAATTACAGCATTTGGTTTTGCTTTTGTTTGTAATCTGTCATTTATGTGGGTACATAAACCATGTTGATAGTGCTCTATATTCATTATTCAAGCTGAAATTATGTCGCTTACGCCTGAAGAATGCACCAGAATACTTACAATGCTGGAAACCGGCCGGAGTCAGCGCGATACAGCCAGGACTGTCGGTGTGTCGCTGTCAACAGTACAAAGAGTTCTCCGACGTTACGAAGAAACTGGTTCTAACCTACGCAGACCAGGAACGGGCAGAACCAGGTGTACCACAGCACGAGAAGACCGATACTTGGTGAACATCATGCTTCGAAATCGCTTTCTCACAGGAACTGAACTCACAAATCAGTTTCGACGCCTCGGAGGAAGTAACCCAAGTGCATGGACAGTAAGACGTCGGCTTGCTGAATCTAACTTAAAACCCCTTAGACCTGCAAACGGCCCTAAACTGGAGCGTGGGCATCGTATTTCAAGACTACGATATGCCCAGAGCCACGTAAATTGGAGTATTGAAGATTGGTCAAAAGTTATGTTCTCCGACGAATCAAAATGTATGCTCTACAAGCACGATGGAAGACACAGAGTGTATCGAAGACCAGGGGAAAGATTCAAGCAAGCATGCATCGAAGAAAAAGTAGCCTACGGTGGTGGGTCTGTACTTGTGTGGGCCGGAATTTCTTCTGAAAGTCGCACAGAGCTGGTGATCATAGAAAACGGCTCTTTAACTAGCGTAAGATATGTGGAAGAAATCCTCAATGATCACGTTGGTCCATTTATGGTCAATTTAGGTGAGGATGCTATATTTATGCATGACAATGCCCGACCTCATACAGGTAGGATTGTGAATGACTACCTTCAAGAGATGAACATTACTCGTATGGAGTGGCCAGCGCGCAGCCCGGATATCAACCCGATCGAGCATGCTTGGGACGAGCTAGGCAGATGCGTAAAACAACGAAACCCTCCCCCAATCACGCTTCGTGAGCTCAAAATTGCTCTCACAGAGGAATGGGAGAATATTCCCCAAAATCGTATAAGGAACTTGGTGTACAGCATGCCAAACCGCGTAAACGCAGTAATGGAAGCACGAGGAGGCAATACGAAGTATTAAAATTCAAGAAAATCGTAATAAAGTTCAAAAATTTCATGTTTCCTATTTTTGTTTTAAGGAGAGATCAGCAGTTTTTTTCTTTATGTAATTTTGTGTTAATAAAATGTATGGTGACTCATATTTTTTTTACTTTCATTTAAGGAGTATTACATTGTCTATTAAATACAATTTATTGCATTAACCTATCATTTTTAGTTTCCGAGATTTTTAACATTCTTTAAGTGACCCGGATTCATTGCTCTCGAGTGTATTTGTAAACAAAAAAGTGTCATTTATAAAAAACATTTTTACGATTGGATTACCTTTATTTAACTATCTAAACCTATGGAGCCTAATGATGAACAAAATTATGGAACACGTGAACCATGCAGTGTATGTAGGTAGTACAGTTAACCACATAGCATTGGTAACACTTGCCCTACGAAAACCGCATTCACATCTACGTCCATGTCAATTTGTTTTTACTGAAAGAAAGAAAGAAGAAGAAAGAAAGAAAATACGTTTATTTGCGGTACTCATGACGCAAGGAAAGAACAAAACACGAAGATTAATAATTTGGGGGAAAATATGCGTCACATCCACGCAAAACGGCCATCGCTCAGCATAATGCTGCGACCCTATGCGAGACAGAGCCCCAGCGCTGGTTTTCAGCGACAGCCGGCGAGATGTACTGGTGTGTGATTGACCCCTTGTTTGGCCGCAGGAGTACCTATCCACTACTTCACAGCCTATACTCTCTAGCGTAGCTGCTGTTTCCGTTCTCTGCGCTGAGGGCAAATCCGATGGTCTATCCACTTTTAAAATTTTGTTTGCCGTGTTAAATAATTTTTAGGTACAGATTCCGCCAAAACTGGAAGGAGAAAAGATGGTAGGAGTGGAAGGACGGTGAAGGAGTGGGACAGCACATGGCAGGCTAACAAAAAATAAAAGCAGAAACAAAGTCTAGTCTATACAAATACCTCTGATTGGTAAAATTAATAGATCTTTTTTTTTCCAGAGACCGGTCTTTGAAAAAAAATGTGAAGGGTCTGGCAAAGAAACTGAAAAGAGATTATAACTCTAAGAATATGACTGCAAAGCGCGCGCCGTTGCCGGCGATATCGGAAAGTTGTAATGTTCTTGTAGAACCAGCGGGCGTTATGGTTGCTTAATTAACTTTATTATTTTTTTATTTAAAATGCTGATTGACTATTAGCAGAATAAATAATATAAAAAATATATCTTTAATTCTTACGTAAAATCCAAACACCAGGCATGACCAAGTGCCAGATAGTTTAATGCAACCACAACCAAGTAATGTCAATGTCACTGTATGATTATGAACACCGTTAGTTTAAAATCTATCTAGCGAAATTATAAGCTATCGAAAATTAATGTAACAGGGGCTGTACTATGACTTTCGTTCCAGTGTGAGAGAGAGATGAAGCTGTACAGGACGAATAGCACTATCCTTATTTCACAACGGAAAGGTGATGGTTTTAACACGTCATAGTAAGGCCCCTGACCCTTTACAATTTAACGCATTATTTTTTGATAGTTTATAATCTATCCATGGCAAACCGACAAATAATTATAGTTTAGTGGTATAAAACTTGCATGCGACGAACGCACCTTACGCTAATACTGAATACACAAGTAACTGCGACTAACTTGGAAGAAGCGCTCGCTCGGCTCGCGCGCAGTTGGTCACAGTTCTAACTTTACTTAACCCATTTGGTCGGGGTGCTACTATGTAGTCTGTGGGGTGCTCTGACTTATTAACTGCGACCAATAAAATTCGGCTACCGCCAAGATCGGCAAAGATTTGACATTGATAGATTATAAACTACCGAAAATGAATGCGAAAAGCTGTAACTAGCGTGATAGAAATCAAGTTTCACAGATAGAAATCAAATTCCAGCTTAGCACCCGCACCCGCGTTAGTTTTTGAACGAAACAAAAGAAAACGTAGAAGTGCGCATACTATTGGTCAATCAGCCACTTAGCCCATGGTGGATTTGTGATTGACGTATTAGTTGACATTTAGAAATTTGACACTTGACATTGACAGATGCCAGACAGACAAGCTTGCCTTGCTGCTTGTTGATTGTGTTGTTTTTAAAGTGAGTGTTAGTGTTTTCATTTTTCATTTTCATAATTGGCCAAAGCCCAGTTTTAATGAGTGATTTCTTTTTGTTCTGACCAATAACTTTAAATTTAATGACAGAACACAACTAAATAAATATTTTAATCAAGAACTAGAAATCTGTGCATTGTAAGTATTAGTGCATATCCAGTACCATTTTAAAAGCTTGCGACAATTCAGCTCGTTTTTATTGATTTTGGGCTTATTTCTCCGAGTTCTGAGTTATTCATGGCAAATTAAACGTGTATTTCCAACACTTTTGCGTAATAATGATGTAAATCTTTTTTCAGGCATGGGATAAAACTGTTTGGTAAACATGCTCGATGGTAGCTTGATGGATATGGTGTTTACTACATTGGGCGTACTATTGAGCATGGCAATGCTGAGCTGTTTATGCTGTATGTGTATGAAATTCAGGTTAGTATAGTTCTGATTTAAATAATACACAACATTAATAAATATGTTTGTATACATTGATATACTTAGTTGTATGATCTTGAATTTGACTACTCAATTGAAGACTTCCTTGAGCCAGTCATTGAAAGACTTGTCAAGCATGTCCTGTGATCAATCACTATTGTGTTCCATATTCAAAAGAAGCAGCACTCTTTGCTGTCATTCTATATTTAAAGGTAATCTTTTAATATACATGATGGCCCAGTATTCAGGGTTCAAATCTGGGCAAGTATCAAGGTCTTTTTTTCAATCATATGTACTTTCTGAGTTTATTTAGGACATTACTGACATTGGTAAAGGAAAAAATTGTAAGGAAACCTTGACTTCTAGTTATTATAAGACTGAAATTGCCAACCCGTCTTGAGCAAGCGTGGTGTTTAATGCTCGTGCCTTCTCTGTATGAAAAGGCCTTTGCCCTGCAGTGGGACAATAATAGGCTGGCATTATATAATATATATTTTAACACAGAACTGATTCTTAATATTCATTTCAATGATCTTAGCATTTACTTTCTGAAATAAATCATGATTTTGTAACTGAGAGTCAATTGGTTTCATTTTATTCCAAATTCTTATCTACTCTATGTTATCATATGCCAAAAAACTTACATATTACTATACAAACTGATTTATCCATTTCAGTGATCTGAAGCTGAAGAGTTACGTAGTAGAAATGGCCAAAAAGAGAGGCATCAAAGTGGATTTAGAAACGCTGGAGCCGAAATACAAGCAGTGCCAGTCACCGCAACTAAATGAAAACTGTACTATAATGATACCAGATGTGGCTATTGTTCTTTAGTCTTTGTTACGATCATTTATAACTTCTGGGTTATGCAGCATACGACTTTGACATTTATACCGTCATGCAAACACTCAATTTTACTATACATGTTGATTGAAAAAATACTAGCAAGCTCTTGTAATTGATCAACACTAAATCTAGACCTCATCATCCCTTACAAACCATATGTATAGTTAATCTTAATATGGGAAAAATAAATACCTAGTTCTTTTCATAATGTGCAAGAAATGTAAAAGAAAAAGTTGTTAGATTTCTTATAACAATTTTATTCATATCTAACCTATGAGTTTGCTTGTATTTTTCAAAACCTATACTAAGCTGTCATAGCTAAATTATGGGGCAGGGATAAGAATATTGTTTTCATTAGATCTATTATTTTCGATCTAGCTTTACTAACTTCAAAGATTCAATAGCTTTTTGTAATAATAACAAATTTCATGTCAAAAAGGACAGGACATGTACCATCAAAGAAGTTCATATCTAACCAGTTTCAAATCAAAATCCCGTGAACACGATGACCACATCTGTTACCAGCCCGGTTCTATAGCCGCCGCGCGCTGCAAGCAAGAATAGGTAGTCCTTACGGTGGTTAGTTATGAACTTCTTCGATGGTACACCAATGTTAATATTGATTCAGGGTTCAAGTGACAGAAATGGGCTTAGGATGCTGTATGTGTAGATTAGGGAAAGAATATAAATCCATATAGAAGCATAGCTTAGTTAATAATAACTCTGTGTACTTTGTGGGTAATTTATAGACAGGAATTGCCAAATATATCTCAATATTTTTATGTACTTATATGTACACATGTTTTTCCACTATTTAAACATTGAATGAAGCTCATTATGAATTAAAAAAAAAAAACTAAAAGCCAATTTTGGAACTAACTGTGTCTTAAGATATTTATTGTATTTCAAATTTAACATTCTATTACGGGGTGTTGTGGTCTTAAGAAAACTGCAGCTGTTGAATTATACAAAAATTGTTGCAGTTGAATTATAGAAAATATACAAAAATATTTTGCTATTGATTTTGTTACTGACAATATGTTTTTTAGGTTTTAGCACAGATGAAAACAGATGGTTCTCTCCGTAAAATAATTTAAATAAAAAGCGACTCTTGCTACGACACCATAAAGTGCAATTCAGGTCGCACAGAGCTAATAACCTACAGTTATATTCACCTAGATGTTCTCTGTTTCTATCGCGTAACTCTTAGATCTTCTGACTACGTTACACTCACTGAATTGGCCAAATAAGTCGAGTCCGCCGTATACTTGTTCTTCATACCTAAAATGCGGAGTGAACCATCTGAGGTTTTAGTTGATTTTATATTAAGGCTCACTTGCATCAGAAATCACTGAATATATTTTGCTCTAAACGTGTTTATATCTATTCTATTTCTGCGAATAGTTTGAAGTTGACAGAGATAGGTTGATGATTACTATGTTTAACACTAATGTGTTGTCTATGTTTAGTGATCCATGGTGAAAGTGGGTTTTTAAACCTCGTAGCTTTTTCGTGAAAACTGTGATTTCAATACTTTTACTACTCCAAACTTCTAATTTAATTTATTCTGTGATAATCTTTTGTTTATTTTTATTTTGAGTAAGGTTCATATTTCTGTAGCTGCTCCCAAAGTTCCTAACCTATGATTAGATTTAGCGTAGCCTACTAGATGCCTCATAACTAGACTATTGCGTGATAAATTTGCCTGACATTTGTAAAGATAACATACTAAGACATAACATATTAAGATGGCAGGAGTTGTTTCTTCTGTATTTTTTTAACTACAGTTATGCATTTTACAATGCGCGGACAGCCTCTTATTTTCTCTTTAATGCAATAGTTTTAGTAATGTAAAGGTTTCTTGATATAACAAGCAGTCTTTAGTAATTTTTATACTAAATATTAGCTTTCAAGTGTTCAATCATAAAAGTGAGATGTATGTTTAAAAGTCGTATTTTTGTGTAGTATAATAATATCGGCATTCGGAATTTGCTAATATATTATAAGGTAATTTAAATAAAAATTGTATAAGTACCTAAATGTAGATTAATTAATTATAGAGAATCATGATTATCTTTCTAGGAAAAAAAAAACATAATATATAATACGTTAAACCATATTGTTTTTACACGGTTGGTATTTTATTAAATTGCCACTTGCGTCTTTTAATCCTTTGATGGTACATACTTATACAATATAAAAAAGGAAATCATTTAGGGATTTCGCGCACTAGACGGTCACGACTCCGGCCAGTCGTGGCCGTCTAGTGGTATTGTATGGTCTGCGGCTAGTTGGCCGTTGCGACCAAGTGCGTGATTCGTATGAGTTCCTATAGTTTACCTGGTCGCTGCGACCACTGGTCGTGGTCGTGGCCGTCTAGTGCGCGAGAACCCCTAAATGATTTCCTTTTTTATATTGTATAAGTATGTACCATCAAAGAAGTTCATATCTACCCAGTTTCAAAACAAAATGCCGTGAACATGATGAACACATCTTATCGGCCTGGTTCTATAGCCGCCGAGTGCTGCAAGCAAGAATAGTCCTTACGGTGGTTAGATATGAATTTCTTCGATGGTACCTATTGTGTATCGTTTTTTGCTACTCACGATGACATAGGAATAATAATATTGTATAGTTTGGGCACAGACGAGCGTAAATGAGTTCACGCAAAATGAGTCCATAATATTTTATGAAGCCTCGTCGCAAATTGCGTTCGTCTGTCCTCATCTTTAGTAAGAATATTTGCCAACCAATGTGTCACAACAGTAGACCGTAACAGAATTAATAATCGAAGTCAGTTAAAAAAAAAAATACTTTACAGCTTACTCTTTACTTTACATACCGTAGTAAATAAGTTAATTATTGTAGTGCCTACTATTTATTAGGTAAAAATGTAGAATTACAACGAGGAGAACATAGCGGAACGTCTTAGATGTTTTCCTCAAAAATTGAGAGAATTGAAACAAAAAAAGGTCTTAGCCAAAGAGTAGGGCTTATAAAATAATGTAACTTAGAATTTACAAAATATAATAAGTTGGAAGTAGAGCTCAAAACTCACTGTATTTATTAGTATACTAACTCTATTTATAGGAAATATGCATTTATTTCGTTGTTTGTTTTCAAACTATTTAGTATAATTGTAACTTTGTAAGCTTTTTAGCCTACAATTATTATCGTATTCGATGATGTTACAAGTCCGTTACGCCTGTGCTGCCATCTATCGGTTCTGCAAGGTTAACTAGCACCTCAAAGAATAGATTGGCATGGAGCTCTTTGTAATGACATGCAGTACAGTTCGCGTCAAATAACTTTGCCGCTCTGAACCTAGGCTGCGCATACGCGCTACTGTTTTATAAGTAAGATTGACTATTGTGCAGTCATTTGTATAGCCTACTTTAGAGCGGCAAATTTATTTGACGCGTATTATAAAACAATGTGTTCTTATTTTGATTGTTTTTTTTTTATGATGATAAAAAGCTTTCTTGCTTCGAGCTCATTTTCTGTGTTAGTAAACATTTATTTGATTTTATTTTTACTATCTCAAAATTTTCATTTTTTCAGCGTTTACAAAAATAGTGATTTGTCTCTTATTGTATTGCACTTATTATACAAACTTGGTGAGAGTAATTATATCTTCAAGTGCGAATATTATACATATTCAAGTCATGTAAAATAAAATTATTATATAAAAAAATATTATATTGTACCTACCTATATATTATTCACCTACCTACTACTGAACTAGCGCACAATGAGACTATGTATTTGAATTTAGAGTCGAATTGTTTACTCACAAACGACTTACCTCGACAAGTATTAACCTAAATAATATTATGAAAACTGGGTATTTCTTAGTACAATAGGCTCGCCCCCTATTACATGGGACTTAAACATAACTGGCGATATGTGGGTGTATTAAGGTCTGCCTTACCCTCCGGGGAAAACAGGCGTCATGTTATCTTATGTCTGTGATGTCATTCGCATAATCTACTTTGAGGATGCAATTTCGATCTACTTTTAAATTACATTGTAAAAACCCTCGTGAAATTTAAGTTTATTACTAGTCGTGCGTTTGTCGTTTGTGTGTTGTAACATTTCATACTGCCATTGGCTACGCGTGACTGAAGGAAAAAAAACAATTTATATGTTGAAAATATTTGTTGTTATAATCAACTTGTAATTTAGTAAAATTAAAGTAACTTTTGAAACTCAAACTTTAATTTAATTAACTAGGTAATACCCGGTCTCTTGAATGAAAACTAACGACGCGGCGACATTGATTTACGCGGCGACGTGTCAAAATTAAAGTCATGTCAAGTGAGGATTGGCTGTTGATAATAATTCCGTCAACCAATCACAGCAGTTGACCATTTGACATGCATTTGATAATTTATTAGCTTACTTTTCTATTGATTTTCGTTCCAGAAACCGTATAGATAAGTCCTAGATCTATATCTAGTAACCTGTAACACTTTATAGTAACAACATGCTACGACCCTAAGGAGCCGAGCAAAAAGAAAAAACTGAGCTAGAACGCTAAGCGGAAACGAAGCAATAGCGCGGGTGGGGGATAATTTCACGCGGACGAAGTCACGGGCAGAAACTATGTAGGTAGTACAAATCTACTCTAGTACTCTTGAATGAAAACTAACGACGCGGCGACATTGATTTGCGCGGCGACGTGTCAAAATTAAAGTCATGTCAATCAGCGTTGCCAGATTTTTTTTTTGCCATGTCGGGATTTTAGAACTTTTTGAGTGACAAAAGCGGGATTCTAGTAAAAAAAACGTATATAATCAGAAGTTTTTAAATATTTATCTTTTTATTGGAGTTCACATTACGTTTACGTGACAATAGATAGCAAAAGTAGCCATAGAAAAAGTATATTAATAAAAATAAAATGTTTTAAATCGGATTTAACCTATCGTTAAATAATTGAGTCTTAAGCTTCGTGCAGACCAGCGCGACGCCACATCGGTTATTGTTATACCGTCAAGTTTTCTTAGAAATTGTATTGTTCGAGTCGCGTCGCGCTGGTCTGCACGAAGCTTTATTCGTCGTCAGATTTTCTAGGAAAGCTTCATGTTTTATAGGCTTCCTAGAAAATCTCGCGGCAAGTCAGCTTTTCCAATGAAAGACGCGACGTGACGACTCCTGAAGGTGGTCATAAATGAAGGTGATAAGGTGACTTTTACATCTTCTAAGCTATGTAGCCAGACAAAAGTGGTTTTCTGCTAAGAACAACTGGATTCAATATCTAACTAAACATCATTTCTAAAGATGAATCCTTAGTATTAAATAAAGCTCTAAACACAAACCAATTTCTATTTAACTTAATTTCTTAACGAGTGGCTGGGATAAAATAATATAGGTAGGTACCTTACGGGAAAAGGGAGGCTGCGTCAACATGATAACTGTGATAAAGCTATCCGAAAGCGTGATGCGAATAATCCTGTGAGCTGTAAGGACGTGATACTAATAACAACTCGACGGCTTCTATTTTGTGTGGAAATTGGGCACTGTAAACAACTACGGTTGCTTTAAAAATGTATTGCTTTGCCGTGGGGGACTGATTTTTACTATCAAAATTTTGGCGCGGGAAACGACTACCTACTGACGTTTCGTGGCGTAAAATGCCGCTACTATCTTCCAATTTCAAAACTAAACGAAGAAAAAAGGAAAAAAATATACTGGCACTAAACAGAAAGATACCTCAACGGAAGATTTTTATTTTTATCGTGTGGGCTACACATAAAATTCTTCTGCTAGTGTTGCCAGTCTAGTGTGGTGGTCGACTGTGAGTTTTGCGAGCATGGGTTTGATTCCCAGATGGGCCACAGAGCCAGTATTTTTACCTACGTTATTAAAGCTAGGTATATACTAACACCCAAACAAAAAGACATTGTAACCAAAAGTTATGGAAAGTATCTACCTAAGCAGTCCGCTACTGAACTAGGCTGAGGTACTTAGGCCTCATTCTCTTAGTCCGGTGAGACGGCAATCCGACACGACTGGAGAGAGATCAGGCGCAGGGCCAACGGCTTAACGTAAACAATCAATTAATGTAAAACAATAACCCCGTGGTTGCTTTGCTAAACCCGCTAAGTTTGTTGTGATATTATAATAATCACAGAGTTGCATGTGCGTGCAAAATATCTAAGTATATACAATATTCAGGATTCTTTCGAAAGTTTTTTTTACATAACAAGACCCCTCCATGCCTCGGAAAGCACCATAGATATAAGAAAGAAGTTATCTATATTATCTGTTATTTATATTTCTATGGTCCCGGCTGTCATTCGTGGATCTTTGACAGTCGGTACGGGTCGACAGAAGCCCAAAAGTCTGACAACCAGTCTTACTTGGGGGTATCGTATTACCCAGTAACTGTGATGTGGAGGTCAGATAGGCAGTCGCTCCGTGTAAAATACTGGTATTCAGCTGCATTCGGTTAGACTGAAAGCCAACCGCAACATAATTGGGAAAAGGCTAGGCAGATGATGAGATGATGACTGTGTTATTATTCTGAAAACCAAAATACCTAGGTAGCTACCGTAATAACTAGGTAGGTAATGCGATTCCTTCCGCTTTCGTTCTCAATTATAAATCTAATAAAGATAAAATGAACGGCCTATTATGAAAATAAACAGACTATTATCAGAGTTCCCTGGAGACTACAATGTTTAGATAATATTTGTATAACAAACAGCAAGTTAAATATTTGTCATAACTATAACGAGTTTTCTTCCCTAGGGAGGTTCGCGAGTTTTATTATTACAAGGGCTTTATGTAGTAGGTACCTATAAGATTGTTATTTCTAAGTACCGGGATAACATGACTGTTGGAGATTAATTTTAATTCGGTTAAAAAATAAATGGTTATTTTGCAGCAATTAAATTAAGAAATGGCAGTACCTACCTATCTTTACCTAATGAGTTACTAAGACCTATGTTGATAGATATAATTTCTAGTTTTTGTGTTTTTGGCGAGCAACATATTTTATGGTATTTTGATTGGCACCTTCCAGGTACCATCTTAACATCTTTTGTTAATAGGACCCTTTTTTACTTGCTCGAATGCAGTAGATACCTACCCTACCTGTTTCAACTGAAATGAAATTGTTTATTCTGTAAATAGGATATCGGAATCACTTTTACACGTCATATTAAAAATAAGCTAGATGAGGTCGGCGTTTCCTAACAGACTACTCTGAGAAGAAAGGCCGAAACAAACTCAGAGGTTGCAGTGTCTTTTAAAGTCCAGACATAGGTAATCTTGGCCAAGCCTTATGAGAACCATGTACATTAGTGTCTGAAATTGTCTTTTGAGGAAAGAACTACACAGATGTGAGTGGACCAGAGGGCCTAGTGTGAGTTTCTTTTAACCATCTCGATTTTACGCATCAATCACGTTCGGCGCTCTAATTGGCCCTTCGCCAGTGAAGGCCAGTGAAGGGCCAATCAGAGCGCAGAACGCGGTCGATGCGTAAAATCGAGATGGTTAAAAGAAACTCACACTAGGCCCTCTGTTCAGTCGGTGCAAGCATGTGTCAGTAACTAAGTATATTCTACTAGCTCAACCCACACAATTCCCGCAATATTACTGTTGACAGATGGGATCTTAGCAGACAATTCGACTCTCCCGCACCAATGTTGCGTAATCTCAGGTACAGCCAACTGCCCGCAAGATGTATGGAAAGACCCGTTTCTAAGCCCCTACACATTAATCTAGGGATAGACAAGGTTGTGATGGAAATCTTAAAGGGGTTCTACATACTAGCAAGGTAATATAACAATTTTATTGGGGTACATGACAGGGTAGGTACCGACCCAATTAAGTCCGCCTTGTCATAAAAGTTTGAATGTTTTATATTTAGGTACAGGAGTTATGGAAAGGAATTGTGAAAAGATTTTGAGACCTCCTATTGGTTTACCTACAATAGTAGGCAAACGCTAATTCGTTTTTGTTTCGAACAACATGTACCATCGAAGAAGTTCATATCTAACCACCGTAAGGATTATTCTTGCTTGCAGTGCTCGGTGACTATAGCACCGGGCCGGTAACAGATGTGGTCATCGTGTTCACGTGGTTTTGTTTTGAAACTGGTTAGATACGAACTTCTTTGATGGTACATATGTAGCTTTTTGAACCGAAATCGTATATATAAATCTATTGCCGTGCGTTAGTCTCGCAAAAATTCGAAAATAGCTCGACCGATTTGAATAAATTTCTTTTTGATTGCCTCGAAGGTCGTCATTTTTGCCGATGGGAAAGCCCATGGCACGCGGCTGGTATTTTAATAAATTTTATGGAGACCCAAAAGGGGGGTCAATCGCTCAGCCAATTATGCAAGATTTCACTTAACAAACACCCAAAAATGTTCATTATCTTTCACGTTTAGTAAAAACTATGGTTAGGGATTAGTGGAAATGAAATTTATTTGCGTTACATATGGTCTGGTTTTTAACAGTTTCTAAAATAATTCACTTAAACTAGCATGAAAAATAATGAGCAATATTTGTATCCAGGGTGGCAGGGTCATCGACGCGAAAACTGTTACCATGGATTCAGTACATGATTCTGAACCCTCATGCGTTGAAATTTTACGACGCTTAAAAATATCTCAGTAGCAGCCCGGACTCTGGATTTGTGCCCGGTTGCTGACAATCGGCTCACCCCCTATTATATGGGACTTCAAAATAACCGGTGAAATGTCGGTGTATTATAGGAACACCTCTGCCTAACCTTTCGGGGTATAGAAAGAAAGAAAGAGAAAGAAAGAAAGAAAGAAAATCAATTGATTTGACTCAGGTTAAGGCACACAATAGTCACACAAAAAAAAACAAAAAAACACTCGTATACAGGCGAGATGTTATGTGTTCCCATCATCACTTTCTTCGCAACTATGAGCACCAAGCCACCGTTAAGCTACTCATTAACTAATAAAGATACTCGATATACATACATATTTTATGTACCTACATATTTATTTATTTAACGGTTTATGTACACACTTAAAAACAGACAAGAAAAAAAAAGGAACAGAAAAATACGTACAAAGGTGATGCATATATATGCCGTTAACATCATTTATCAAAGTAATGATAATAAGATGGGGCAACGTTATTTTCCTCGTGTTTTCTTCATCTTTTCATATCTTCCTTCCTTAAAATTTATTCTTATCATGAAAAATGATGAAGGCTCAGCTATCTTTTACGAATCGGTATTGATGTTCATATTTAGCTATTTATTACTGTGTTTTTTACAACGTTTTATAAAATACGATCGAAAATGTACCGTGTGTCTTTAAAGCTAAGGTAATTTTTTTTTGTTTAGCTGTCTAATGAAAGATCTCTAAATTTCAATTTAATAGCGAAGCGGTCGATCTAACTAAATTAACCAACCTTTCTCTATACCGACATCCATTCACCAAGAAATAATGGGCGATTGTATCTGGCAATCCGAATAGATATATAATATTCTATGAATAGTCTATGCCGAAATAGATTAATCCATTGGAATCAAGCTGGAACACGTAGGCTACATTAGTATTTATTTGGTTCTGAGGTTGATTCCGTGTTTTAAATTGTAGATGTATTCAGTTCTTATAACACTCTCTTCAATTTGGTACTATGTTAATGTGAGAATGAGAGAGATCCCCAAGCGCTAATGTGTTTTGTTTGATTTTAAGATATTGATTAATTAACATTAAAATCGTTTATTGGAAAAAAAAAACAAATACATACAAGACAAAAATGTTAAACGATGATAGCTGCAAAAGTTAAAACTGTGGCGCAGCTACCAACGCCCGACTCCTAGTGAGGGGGTAGGTTGTTCCAAGACGAATACATAACAAAGGTATTTTAACAAATATTTGAAGAAAATAAATAATAAAATAATTTTTAATTGATGTCCCCTTCTTATACGTCTGCTTCTCAAAACGTTGACAAGATCCTTTTTTTTTAATAATTTCTTCAGAAGTAATTAATATGCACAATCCAAACTCACCAACAACGCTTTAATTTTTCATCATTATTCAGAATATTAATTATTATCTTGTAAACACAACAATAAAACACAATTCTGATATAGCATGTGCATGAAACGGCATAAATATGTAACTAACCCGCTGTCTGCTGCATATTCATCACTCATAACTTCCTTTTTTCCCCTTTCGCACAATACTGACGGACTCGTTAAAACAAAGGCCGCCTCGCATCCAAAGGGTATTTAGTTAGGTTGCCCGCTCTAAAATTTTGTTTACCCTTGCCATTTTAGCACGTTGCCGTAACACGCTTCGGTCAATGACTGACGACACAGTTTTGAATTCGTTTTTTTTTTGTTTTGTTTGCTGGACTGTGTAGCTTTGACACGTTTAGTCGTAAATTTTTATGTACAGTGGTTTTAGGCTTTAAAACTGCAAATTCCTGAATTGTAGCTTTCCATAAACTGCGTGTAAGCTTGGTCAGGAATTGTAGCAATAGGGGCCGTATTGATGATAACAAATAGCGATGAATGGTGTTTGTGGCATACTGACAGGTTAATATTCAAATGAGTAAGGCCAACTAAATACTACCGAATTGTCTGTATCTGATAAAAACGCAATTTGATACTTATCAGCAAGAATTTACATGATAATCTGTGGCAACGTATGTTATTTTCATCATGAAAATATCAAGCCAAAATAAATTACTCAGCGTTCTACCGCACATGTTATAAAAGTCGATCAAGAAAAAAGCAATTTTCAAACTACTTTCAGAGCGCTGGAAAACTGTCACCACTTATGCACTTTCAATCTTTTAGAGCAGCAACATATTACAAAACGTGACGTTGAACAGTGCCATCACACTCTATGTAAAGTGTATCGATAGTCTTTCAAAGCATATGGGAAAAGAAAGCGGCTTTACTGACATTATTTTTGATGCAAGCTGAGCTTGCACTCAACGTTTTCAATCTGCGCAAAATTGATGCATAAATCGTTACGTAAACTTGTTTACTGCATCGCCGGTGCTGGAGGGTTAATCCCCAGTGGCATCCAACATTTTTAGGTAAATAAAACTCTATCAGGGCTCAGGGCACATATTGTGATGGCCCAATGGCAAAGGCCTCGCCTCTCATGCACTATGATAGATACATAGAATATTTTTTATTATGTACACCATACAAATTACAGAAATAAATTTAGAAATTTCTAAGTTGAATTTTTTTCTAAATTGTGGGTTTAAATACGTGCAAGTACACCAATGTATCTTATTTAATCCATATTTACTTTCTGAGTTTATCTTGGACATTACTGGCATAGGTGAACGAAAACACCATGAGGAAACTATTTTTTTTTTTTTTTGTGGTTGCGAAATTATCAAATAACTTCGCCCGCTCTGGGCGGCGTGTGTCAGACTTTTACTGACTAAAACCCACCCGTGTTCCTTCCGTTGCCTGTGTGCCGGGGTCGCGATATCCCTTTCGGACAAACTCGCAAGCCATGAGGAAACCTTTTTTTTTTTTTTTTTTTTTTGAGGGTGGGAAATTATCAAATAACTTCTCCCGCTCTGGGTGGAGCGGGAGGGCGTGTCAGACTTTTACTGACTAAAACCCACCCGTGTTCCTTCCGTTGCCTGTGTGCCGAGGTCGCGATATCCCTTTCAGACAAACCCGCGACCCTGGCAGGCATTGGCCCTTCCGGACCCCGTCAGTTGGTGCTGACATCTCTTTGAGGCGCGCGTGGAACACAACGCGCCGTCGACCCGGGCCTGGTCCCTATCGGACGGCGAGCTACCCATTGCTCACCGTCCGCAAGCCCGCGCCTACGGTGGCCGGAAGTCGGCTCGCGACTCCCGACGCACGGGGCGTCTCCTGCGGCGACTAGGGGCGCGAGGGGGCGCATTTTGCCTCTCCCTCACGCGCTCCGCCTCCTCCTTCGCGAGCATTACTGCTTCGCAGAAGGAGGTGACGGCCTCCCATGCACTCTCGCTCCGGACCATGGCCTGAACCAGGGCCGGACGCGAGAGATCGCCGCCGCCGATCGCCTCCGTGAGGACACGGCGGTGCTCCGCCCAAGCTGGGCAGACCTCCACCGTATGCTCCACCGTGTCCTCCGGGCGATCCACACAGTGGTGACACCCGGGCGTTTCCTCCCGCTTTATCCTGAACAGGAACCTCCCGAAACAACCATGTCCGGTGAGGACCTGTGTCAGGCGGAAGGTGAGGACGCCGTGGCGCCTCTCTAGCCACTCCTCAAAGAGGGGACTTATCGCCACAATTGTGGCGTGCCCAGCGCTGGGTTGCGACAATCGCACTCTCCATGCCGCCATGAGATCCCGCCGGAGCTCTGTCCGCTGTGCCATGAGGAAACCTGGACTTATATTTAATATAAGTCGGAAATCGCCAACCCGTCTTGAGCAAGCGTGGTGATCAATGCTCGTGACTTCTCTGTATGAGCAGAGGCCTTTGCCCTGCAGTGGGGCAGTAACAGGCTGGTATTACTATTGTATTATTATTTACTAGCTGGTGCCCGCGACTTTGTCTGCGATCCAGGATAAAAGTAGCCTATGTCCATCTCCAGGTCATGGTATATGTGCCGTTCAGCCGTTTTACCGTGAAAGCGTAACAAAGAAATAAACAGCCAAACAAACAAACAAACTCACTTTCGCATTTATAATATTATTATTATAATATAATATTATATTATATTATATTATATTATATTATATTATATTATATTATATAGTTAGGATATCAGGACTTGTATCGATTGATTAATGAAACCTTAACTTTCTTGCTAGTCAGTAAAAATAACTTTTTCACCACTGCATGTGTGATTCCAGTGCCAACATAAGATAAGAAAAAATAAAATACACCTACAAGACTGATGATGTGTTGAAGGACCGTTTTTCCACCCGAAGCATTAGTATGCAGTCAGGATGATCAAATTATGCCGTCCAAACTACCCTACACTTGCGGTAAATTGGGACATGTGTAACAGGCTTTAGGTAGGCTCGTTCCGAACTGACTCGGGATTGTATTAAACGTAGGTATGCCCTTGGGGCCTTAATCTACAGAGCGGGAAGGTCGGTTGCGACTCGGAACGATTTATGGCTATCTATTTATCTGTTAACCCCTCAATAAGCGACGGATTTTTATTGCGATTTGGGTCAGCGTGACCGCGGAAGATAAGGGCTATATTTTTGCTTGTTAGTAGTGTTGCTGAAAGATTCTTATGTATGTCTTACTGGACTCTAACTATTTTCAAATGGTGGATGGTGAATTTCTTTTTGATATTGTACATATTTACTTCTTTATGGATTTATACTTAAAGTTTGTTTTTAACTAGAAACGACCATTAGCGTTACCGTCCAAGTTTCCAGGTGAAATAATAATCTTTTTCCATTTCAAAACCACTGCTTCTAGAACGGTGATTCGATTATTCGGTTACTACGTGAAATAAACAAAACATCGATAGATACAATAAACCTGTTTTCCTTAGCATATATCTGTGCCAAGGCTTTTCCAAACTATGTTGGGGTCGGCTTCGAGTCTAACCGGATGCAGCTGAATACCAGTATTTTACATGGAGCGATTGCCTATCTGACCTCCACAACCCAGTAAATGGGTAATATGATACCCCTTTAGTGGTATGAGGAACAGGGTGTAAAGTTCACTCATCCACCATAGAAAAGGAAGGATCCTCCGACCAGACGGGTGTCATGTCTGGCGGGCAACTGCCCAGAGGTTGAAGTCGTGAGCTTGTATATATGTCTACCGCGCGGCAAACTCTAATTGCGCGATGCAGGATTTGAGTGACGTCAGGATGTTGTGTGACGTCAAGTCTTTGATGAGTAGTTCGCATGTGGCGGTGTAGATGCCGACACATCACTCCCCTCCGGAGACCGGAGGTCGATAGTGGGCTGAGTCTTGTATCTTGCGATGCTTCACAGTACCAGCTGTGGTTCCAGTGAGTCGGAACCGGGTGCCGCATAGTTCGCGGTGAGTCGGAACTGTCTGCCGCATAGTTCGCGGTGAGTCGGAACTGTCTGCGGTGCTTGCGGTGATTCCCCAATGAGTCGGGGTGGCGCTGCGTCTTGATCCAGTGGGTCGGATGTGGTACAGCGCTGGGTTGTAGCTGGCTGCTGGCGTCGACCAGGAGAGGGTAGAATGGGCTCTGCTTGTGAGACCGGCCGAAAGTGCAGGTGCTGTGCCAAGGTTGCTGATTAGACTGAGGGTGGTGACCAGGAATGCGCGTTCGCTGCATGCTGGTGGTCAGGATACCCGTTGAAGCCGTGGGTGCTGGCTGGCTGTGTGACTCGCCTCACGAAAGCTTGCGGGAGTGATGATGATGATGACGTCACGCTGAAGTAGTTGCACGAAGGCTGCGTTGACGTTCATACTCAGGGTCACCAATTTAGGGGCATGAGGAACAGGGTGTAAAGTTCACTCATCCCCCATAAAAAAGGGAGGATCCTCCGACCAGACGGGTGTCATGTCTGGCGGGCAATTGCCCAGAGGTTGAAGTCGTGAGCTTGTATATATGGCCACCGCGCGGCAAACTCTAATTGCGCGATGCAGGATTTGAGTGACGTCAGGATGTTGTGTGACGTCAAGTCTTTGATGCGTAGTTCGCATGTGGCGGTGTAGATGCCGCCACACCCCTTAGTAAGACTGGTTGTCAGACTTTTGGGCTTCTGAAGAACCACGAATGACAGCCGGGACCAACGGCTTAACGTGCTTTCCAAGGCATGGAGGAGTCTCGATATGTAAAGATGATCACCCATCCACGGACCAACCCCGGCAAGCGTAGCTTAACCTGATGGATCGACCCGTGCGGCTGTTTCCCATAACGTATATTCTCAAACTTGACGTTCCCCAGGCACAAATCTTTCACCTTGACACTTTTTCCCACATAAGCACCGATTCAGCCTATCGACGGACATAAATAACGGGAGAACAGTCGGAAAGCTCAGCGGATTACCTACACGACAACACTTTGGCACGGTTTGCCACAAAATAGATAGATACAGAAGGCACAGTATAAATAAATAACAGTATTATATCTTTATAGAAAACAGCCGAAACGACACGCTTCGAAATCTCAGTGTATATCAGTACGCAACCGTATCGCGCGCGGCAGTTACGCACGGACGCGGAAGGTTTGTCTACCAAGCGGCCGTAGGTAATTATTGCAAGGTGAAATGAAATGAAGTGAAATGATGTTATTTTTTAATATGACGTTAAAAGTGATTCCGATATTCTATTTACAGAAGGGACCGTCAAAATAAACAAAGAAACAAAACAAAAATTAAATAAAATTAGGTCAGTACGCTGCCATGAATCTTTGCCACATCTACTAACACATCTGACTTTTACTTAAGATCTGTGGTTGCTATGTTGGTGGTTAACTGAAGGCCAATCTCGTCAAAAATGTTGGTAAATAGATTGTATTTTTGACAGAATGAGAATGAGATGCGAATGCAAACGTTCTTAAAAATTACGGGAATTGCCCCTCAGATATTTAATGTGATCGCCTACATACCTATTTGTTATTATACTTTTAACGTAGTTTCTGTACACTAATGAGATGTAGTTACTCTGTAAAATAATCACTGTTAATTCTTAGAGCGCTAACACACTGGAATCGCTATAAAGAAAGAAAGAAAGAAAAATGCGTTTATTGGCATTACAGCAGAAAAATACAACATATTGTGGCGGCATCTACATCGCCATATGCGAACTATGCATCAAAGACCTGACGTCACACAACATCCTGATGTCACACAAATCCAGCACGGCGCAATTAGAGTTTACCCGCCAGAAACGACACCCGTCTGGTCGGAGTATCCTCCCTTTTCTATGGTGGATGAGTGAACTTTACACCCTGTTCCTCATACCCCTAAATTGATGATTCCTCATACTCCTAAAATATAACTAAAAAAAAACAGAAAACAATGCCAAAAGGGCCTAAGCTCAGCATAATGTCAGATGGCAACACAAAGTGTACCACTTGACGCTGCCTGTCGCTGGTGTTCGCATGTCATCGTGCGCCTGTTTTCACTCGTTGTATAGAGCCGACCTTCTGCATCTGTCTACAATGTGGCTCCACGCTCGACGGCTCACGAAATTGAGTCGACAGTCCGTCGACGCTACTTGGGGACTTTAAACTAAACTTTCCGGTTTACTGAAGCATATTTTGATGGGGAAATGGAAGGAGTAGAAATATTGTTTTTGTGATGTTTTTAGAGTTTTGTAGGTACTGAAAGGGTGCCAATAGGATCCTAATACTAAGCCTACGCCGTCTATCTGTCTGCCACAGGTAAAATGAGGTTCTGACGATCGTAGCAGCTGGCGTTCTGTAGTTTCTGCCTACCCTTAAAAAGAAGGCGAGGGTTTATGTATGTATGTGTAGGTATGTTAATCACATAACTTCTACTTTACTATGACTTCTATCTGGGTAAATAATTAAAAAGGTAAAGGCCTCTTCCTTTATTTTTTTCCTCTTTATACGAGTACTTGTTTATAATTTATATATTTTAGTGTTAGTTGTATATTAGATCTAAGATTGTGGATATATTTTGAATTGCCCTGTAAATAAATAATAATATTTAAAAAAAAAACAAATAGTTTTGGTGGTAAAAATAAATACTGGCCAAGTGTAAGTTCAACTCGTGCTCCATACGAGTTAAACTTACACTTGGCCAGTATTTTTAAGCATCTCAGGTGATAGTTCAAACGCCCAAAGGTTGTAGTACTCTCGTTTTAAAGGTCAAGAAACTGTGTGGCCCTGAACTATCGAAGTAAGCAATGTATTTATAGGTGCTTATTGGGTTATGTCGTTGGCCTAAATCGAAAGGTTATTGGACGAACTTTATTCGATCGTATGTGCTTTTTCTATGTGTAGGTCACATTTATTAAGTACTCACAGACATCTCACACACACTTATAAATGTATAATACTAATATTTTGCTGCATCCGGTTAGACTGGAAGCCGACCCCAACATAGTTGGGATAAGGCTAGGCAGATGATGAGGTCACATTTATAAATATGAGAATGTGAAAAATGCATTTTTAACCATACCCCGGTTAAAAATCCTGATTCCGGCTACTTTAATAGTTATTAAATCTTCTTGATTAAATTATGAAGTTATTTCATTCCAAAATATTTTATCAAAGTCTTTTTAAGACAATTTTCTTCGTCCTAATTTCTCGTAGCACAAATCACTGATCTGTATCGACTAGCGAACTGCGAACTTGCCCGGGTTTGTTAACAAAATGGATATTAATGGAGAGTAATAAACTCACCTAGTGCCTTTTAGCTTAATTTCATTTGAGTAGGTTACTAAAGATTAATTTTAAGCTCCGAAATGTTTCGGCGAAAATATCTTAATAATCGTAACGTAAAATTTTAATACCGCTTAATGTATTAAATGGATATTAAAGTAACTAGTTGTTCACAACAGTAAATCAGAAGATTTTGGCCTTAAACATTTATACATATTATAAATTAAAGTCGCTTTTCGTGTTTGTCTGTATGACCGCGTTGTTCTTCTAAACCACGCCACAGATTTTGATGCGGTTTTCACCATCGTTTAGAGAATTTATTCCCAAAGGTATATGTGTATAATACGTTCATATTAAAGTTACATATAACTAAGAAACCTCAATGTTTTGTCAAGTCGTAAAAACCGTGCGAAGCAGGAGCGGGTCGCTAGTAATAAATAAACTTCTAAACTGACTAAATTCTTCAACACTTACAATTTATAGACGTATGAGGAAAAGGGTGTAAAACTCACTCATCCTCTATAGAAAAGGGAGGATCCTCCGAGACAGACGGGTATCGTGTCTGGTGGGCAACTGCTCGTTTGTATGTGGTCGTCTCTGCGCCTCCGCAGGGGGAGTGAGGAATCGCTTTTGGGGCTTTTTGACCCCTTGCTCGAGGAGTTGTTCTCTCGGAATCGAAAGCCGGTCACCGGATTCCTCTCCCCCTCCTAAGTGCGAAAGCCCGACGATTGTTGCCGGGACGTTGTATATATACTCTTCGCGCGTTAAACCCTGTTTGCGCGAAGCAAGATTATGCGTGACGTCTGTGTGATGCGTAGTTCGCATGTGGCGTTGTAGATGTCGCCACAAACGCTTAAGAATACGACCGAACACACCTTTAGTGTTATTTACTTGTGGTCTTTGAAATAAAGAATACTAAGTATGAATAAAGAACGAACATTGTCTTTGAAATAAAGCACACTATGACTGCTACCTACTCTACTGATAACATGTATCAGGAGAGTGAGCGACTGGGATATCCCAGTCGCCTTTAATGTTCCTATGATATCTGTTTTCCAGCATATAAAGATACTTTACTAACTTAACTTTTTTGTTTTGTATTGTTGGTCTTGTGGTTTCGATCCGCAGGTCGGGAAAAGTGTTAATGAATTATTCCATCTGGAGTTTCTCAGTAGCAGCCCGGTGTCTGGATTTGTACCCGGTTGATGGCAATAGGCTCGCTCCTATTACATGGGACTTAAACATACCTGGCGATATGTGGGTGAACTATAGGTATACCTCTGCCTAACCCATTGGGAAATTCAGGCGTGATGTTATGTTATGTTAAAGATAATTTACATATCTAAAACTATAAAATCGCAACTCAGAATTCACATTAGGAAAGTTCTAATATAATCTTAGCAAGTGTAGGAAACAAAACCTCTTCACACTTTAAATAGTGTTGCTAGCTGTGAAAAAATTGCTGTCACACCAACTTCTCAAAGAGATTATCTTTCTCTTGGCGCCGCGCCAACGGATCTACATTTTCTTTCTGAATAAACTTTCTTCATTGGACAATATGTTACTTGTTTGTTTAACTTTCGAACAAAAGACTAACGGTATGAAAAAAGATTTTATTTATTTATTTTTGATAGGTAGTCTGCTCTTTTGAAGAAATCAAGCTTTGGCAAAGGAACGTGTACTAATGATTCTATTTTCTGGCATCTGGCTTAGTGAGGTCATTGATTTCGGTCAAGAAATCATTCGGTACCGTCGAGGGGTTATCTGTAGTCTCCACTGAATCTAAGAGCTACGTAACAGATATCACCCCTGATTGTGGAACCCGGTCGAAACCAAAATATTTATGGACCAGCATTACATGGGGCTACCGCGACACTGTAGTGCTTCGGGCATGTTTGCCGAAGCTAGCGTCGACTACTTCTATGTAACGATGCGTAAGCGAACCGCGTGCTGATGATGATAGCGGACAGGCTCAACTATCCATACATTAGACGCTGCAGTAACTTGCACGTCACCTACAGTCGTCGGTTATAATGTAAGTGTTGATAGTACGGTTGTTTTAGTTTTGTATTGTATTGTAATGTTAATGTTAATTGTCTGTTGTGTCTATATTTGTGTAAAAGTCAAGTAACTTGAGTGAATAAATAAATAATAATTACGTTTTAGAGAACGTTTAGTTTTGTAGAGTTTCTATCACCGTTGTGATCTCTCTTTCTAAAGCTCTTCGGTGTCATATCCAATCCTCGGTTTTTGCAGGTAGTAAAAAAAAAAATAACACACCAAAAAATTGCATAATAAATATAAAATTAATTCGCTCAATTGGTCGTGGCGAGCGGTCATTCAACACCCTTAATGATATAAGTATAATGAAGGTAGTTCCCGCAGGCAGGCCCGACGCGACAGCGCGACGCGCAAAACTTTATAGAAATTGTTCTACCAGACCGTCGCCTGCGCCTCCTTTTAAAATTGTTCGTCGCGCGAATACGCGTGCATAATGTTACTTACAACACACTTACGAACAAAGTTCGGAAAACCGGAAAGCGCCCTCTGTCGGCGCGACCACGCGTTTAGTTTCACCGAACAAAACGTTCGAACGATCGTGTATTCGCGCGACGATCGCTTTTAAATAGCACGCAGGGTAAAGCTTCGTGCAGACCAGCGCGACGCGACTCGAACAATACTATTTCTAAGAAAACTTGACGGTATAACAATAGCCGGTGTCGCGTCGCGCTGGTCTGCACGGAGCTTAATACTGTTATTATGTTGCATTATAACTTCCGTGTGTCTCCCGTTAATTATAGTAGTATGTAATTGATATTTTATCACCGACGTGGATGTATATCCAGTTTCCGAGTGCGGAATTGCTGGTCGGACCGGTGTGACATAATCCTAAAAGTGGGAACGTTATTAGTTTTGCAATTATGTCGCAATGCTCTTGGTATTTATTATCTTTTAGACTATGAAAATTAAAATTCTGAAAATACAATCTTTATTATTTTAAAGTGTTCTCAAAGTATAAGGTTTCTAATTCTTATCAAAGTGTTCCTTTACCGTTATTGTTGTATAAACTAAGGAAGTACATATTCTTAGCAAAATGAAAAACTGTAGCCTTGTGTACAGAATCGGTTCATTAGAGCTAAAAGTCAACACGACAGTATACTCCATCTCCAATATTGAAAACTTTTCACTACATTTTTTTTTTCATCCGTCTAAGCTATAAAATTGCCTTGATCACGAGAGCTTAGGTACACATTATTGACTCGGATTACACTGCTCGTATAATCCCTGCATAAAAATGTCAATAGTTTCTCTTCATTATTAAGTTACCCGAGAGTTGCGAGTTAAGGAAAAAAACACTGTTTTTATTTTTCAAATAACTGGCTACAAGAAGATTATAATCTATTTAGAACTTGAAACTACCCACAACTAAGTTATCTTTGGAAAAATTGCGACTTTTTATAGCCCTTGTTAGTGATTGAAAATAAAAACCATGACGCAAGCCTGGGTTGCAAGCAATAAGACATAAGCGAGTGGTTTATTTGAGAAATACTCGAAGGAGCTCGTGGCTAAGTACTAACAGTTGAAGGTTAAGCTACGCTTGCTGAAGTCAGTCCGTGGATGGGTGACCATCCATTTCATACCGAGACTCCTCCGTGCCTCAGAAAGCACGTTAAGCCATTGGTCCCGGCTGTCATTCATAGATCTTTGACAGTCGTAGTCAGACGCCCGAAAGTCTGACAATCAGTCTTACCAAGGGGTAACATTATTACCAAGGGGTATTGTTACCCAGTTACTGGGTTGTGGGGGTCAGATAGGCAGTAGCTCCATGTAAAATACTGGTATTCAGCTGCATCCGGTTAGACTGGAAGTCGTCCCAACATAGTTGGGAAAAGGCTAGGCAAATTGATTTTTATTACATGGGACTAGGATAACAATATGGGATGGATAAGGTATATCCGGATGTGGTGTGCCATCAACCGGGCACACCACACCCGGATGTACCTAATATTTTAAATTAACTAAAACTATAATCAAACTAATTAAGGCGTCGAAAAAATCCTCTTAAAAAATATCATTTGTCTTATGGCTTAAACAAAAACAGATAGGTAAGTAAGTACTCTTCTTTAACGTTATCGTAACAAAAGCTACCTAACCAAAAATTATTTTCACCGATTCCTAAATGTTCCAAGAAGACACGTAGCAACAAACTCCGCGTCAACACGTTTCAGACATAATAGTACATTAGAGTCACTTTTTCCGGAACCAGAACAAGTCCTTACGACCATAGTAACTCCTTTTTACACCTTAAAAGACTTCCCACAAAAACAGAAACGAAACAACTCAATGTTCAGAACAACTCCAAGGCTTTTACGAGAAAATATAAACATACACACAGAAGGACGTTCAAACTATTGAGATAAATAAGTTAGTCGTAAGTTTACGAGGGTAGGAACAGGGAATAGACTAACAGAGTAAACAAGATGGCGCGCAAACGGCATTACAGAGTCCCGCAACTAAACGGATAAGTGCAATTCTATGCTTGCCCGCGCGGCGGCCATGCTAAGCACCGCTAGTGAGGAGCCCGTGAGTAATTAGGTGCTGTTTAATTGCGTTTCTTGTTGTCGATAAACGATACAAGAGAAAAATAATATATTATTTAGTTTTTTATGAAGGTTATAACCTAATGTTTAAATGATTCAATTGCGGTAAGTGCTTGTGAAGTGAGTCGGTGATTCAGGACATACTTTGAATATCAAGGATTTTCCTATAAGAATACGAAAAAGTAAATTAAAAAGTATAAGCTTGCCATATTTTGTCTCTGCATCACCCTAAGGTTGACTGGTAGAAAATGCCTCAGGCCTTAAGTCCGCCTTTGTACAGTATTTTTTATTTGTGCATAAAGTTTTAATAAAAATAAACTAGGTATGTACCTACTCATAGCGCAGTTATAAGACTAAAACTAACGTTCTTAAAATTTCATTTCATATTTATACAACAGCTCAAAATAATTTCAGTGACTAGCAAATATCAATAGATTAAGTACCTACACTAATATTGAATGATCTACATCACTAGCCCGACCGTCCTCGGGGATTTGCTTGAGCAAACTAAAAACGAGGCCACTCGGAACTTCCATCGTGTTCCGAAATGCGTTTGAAATTGGAATAAGAATGTTCTAAAATTGAATTCCTAACGCTCACTCGGGCAATACTCGATATCTCTTGTACGAATATTGCGAGTAGACTCGAATTGGGCTCGATCTTTATTGCTTTTGAAGGACAAGCCTACAGATACGGATATACAGATAAAAAGTTCCGATACTCAGACTCGGATCATAGTACTCTACGCAGTACAATATGAAAAGTCTGGGCCGTAGGCCTTAACATGAATAACTGAAAAATGTAGTAGCCATTGGATTGTAGGTGAGTGAAACGAGATTCCAGTTCATTTAGCAAAAGAGGTGTTTTAACAACGTTTTAAAATTATAAAACAAATGGACACTAAGGTAAGTGTGAAGTTCTAAAGTGGCCCTAGTATACAACGTAGAAAACCACATTCAAATGTAGATACCTACTAACGACTCAATGTTTTTATAGACCTTTAAAGTGCCTTAGAAATACCAACCAGCCAACAGAAGAATTTGAGAGCGAAAGTATAGGTACTGAATGAATGAGTGAATGAAAGGACGAACGGAATAAACTGAAAGGCGTCTGTTCCGTTCAGAGAGCGTTTTTGAGGCTTCTGTGATATGTTTTGCTTTAAAAGAGAAAACAGTTGGCTTTCAGTGTAAGTGCTGAGGTGAAATATTTTTCTTTTAAAAGGTATCGTGGGACGAAAAAGCCCACAAAATTAGAATAGTTTTTTGGGTTCCGTACCTAAAAAAGAAATCACTGAACCTTTTAAGGATCACTTCGTTGTCCGTCCGTCCGTCTGACTGTCTGTCAACACCATTTTTCTCAAGAACGCGTGGAGGTATCAAGTGGATATTAATATCAAATACGTCTACGGTCCCTTGGAGCTCTAAAAATCAAGCTTCTAAGTCAACGCAATAAAAAAATACGGCCATTTATGCGACATTATTTGATACTTACAGATAAATCAAAAGGGTACTTCTTGACTACCCGTTGACCTAGAATCATGAAAGTCAAGAAGCAAGGTCTCGCAGCACAAGTAAAGGAAAAAGTCCGAAAATCGTTAATTTGTAGTTTTATGACATAAAAAAAATCTCTTTTAAAACTGAAGGAACACGTACAGGCAACTGAAGGAACACGGGTGGGTTTTAGTCAGTAAGAGTCTGACACGCCCTCCCACTCCGCTCAGAGCGAGATAAGTTATTTGATAATTTCCCCCCCAAAAAAAACAAAGGCATGTAGCCGAATATCTAGTTTAGAGTCAAACTGTAAACAACACTGTTATTTTGCATTAACTACTTAGAGATTTATTTGTGTTAGTAATACGTTAATGATTGTAACTGCATAGGTAGCTACAAAAACCGAGTGGCCCAGAGCGGGAGAAGTTATTTGATAACGACCTACGCGAAAACAAAAGGTAGACTTAATCAGAATATAATTTCCCACCGCTGCGCTGGGACTCAAGCCTCCTTTTCTATAAAAGTAGGTACTTAGAATATCTTACTCAGTGGTATCATCATCATTGGCAGCCTTGTTCCACCTACTGCTGAGTATAGGACTCTTGCCTTTTGTGCCATGCTTCCCTAGACTGTGAGAGTCTCATCCAGGTCTTCATCAGCCTATAATGTTCCCACTGCTGGGGCACAGGCCTCTCTCGGTGAGATCAGTCTTAGATTTTTGGTTCCAGGACATGCCGGTTTTCTCACGATGTTTTCTTTCACCTTTATCACATTCATCCAGGTCTTCCCCGTGCTATATATTATGCACATTTTCGGTCTCCCGATCTGCAGCTCAAAGGTTAAGTCCATAAATAAACTCAAGCGCACATACTTAACTTAAACAATAATACGTAACTTAATCGTTTTAATCACGATAATAACACCCTTATATAACGTTAACACGTACTCTTTCCAAGTCGTAAAACTAAAAGCCTACTTCTTCCCTATTTGGAAAGGGGAGGGGACGTAAAAAGTAAATAAAATGTGCCACTAGTCCCAAAGTGGTTACGTGTATCATAAAAATCTTAGATATAGCCATGGATATGTTTTTTGAGAACTATTTGTTATTGTAATAGATTTGGAATAAAATTTGAGTTTAAAGCCTCGTGCAAACAGGCGCGACGCGACTCTGATTAAATAAAATCTAAGAAAACTTTACGGTAGAACAATGAAAGGTGTCGCGTCGCGCGACATGTCGCGTTAGTCTGCACGAGGCTTTAGGCCGAAAAAGTTCATAGCTGGCGAAATGTGTGTGTACTATACTTAGGTACACTTCTGCTTTACCCAGCGTGTGATGTTATGTTCAGTTATAAAATTATAAGATTTTTTGTAGACTGTGAAAACTCTTTACACACTAAATTAAAAAAAGCAGGAGCCCTTTCTTCGTAACCATTATATTCCAATCAAGTCGAAACGAGTGACATAATTGTAAACTAAATAAAAATACACCTCAAATTCTGCCTAGCCAATTATGTCGGGGTCGGCTTGCTTAACTAGTTCCGGGACCAATGCTTAACTAGTTCTAAAAAAATAAAACTTATTTTCCTAGAACAACAACAGTGATCCTTAGAAATTAAAAACTGTCAAACTTAAAAGAATATTAAATAAAAAGTTGGTAAGCCGATATTAAAATTAAATTACGCTGCCCCTAAAACTTTGACTGTCAAACTTCCAGACATTTAAAAAAGTTTATTTTATTAGTTAAAAACGTGTCGTACGTACTTTTGAATTAGGCAAAGTAATGTTTTTAGATTTATTACTTTGTGCTTGTTGAATGTCAAGTAGTCGAAGTTTCGGTGACTTTTTTGGTTAATTTTCTTTTTTCCTTGTACTTGTATTTGTAAGTTACTAGACGGAAGGTTTAAGTGGTTTGTGTCGAACGAGGGCCGAATTAATTGTACACATTTTGATGTAAAACATCGTGAGGAAACCGGCTATATGCCTGAGAGATTTTCTCGACGGCATGTGAAGCCAAGTGCCTGAATTTTAACTGGCACCAATTTAGTCACTAACCACACAAACAGAAGAAGGTGTAAAATAAAATATATAACACGTCAGGAGTGACCTTGATTTCGCGAAATACAGACTTGTCTAATTTTGTCAAAGACGATTAGTGCGTTCGTTTCGACATACTCGGAGAACGGATTAGCTGAGGTATATTTTGTATGAAGTGTACTGAAATTCACGCAGTCATAAATTGATAATCTTTTTTGGCTCGCACTTGGCCGGTTTTTTATATTATAATAAAAAACCGGCCAAGTGCGAGCCAAAAAAGATTGAGCAAAAAAACGCCGAAAAAAACACGTTTCTTGTATGGGGACCTTTAATAATTAACTTTATTTAATTTTTATTATTTATTGTTACGTGTATATCGGCAATAGAAATGCATCATCATCGTCATCATTTCAGCCGAAAGACGTCTATTGCTGGACATAGGCCTCCCCCAATCACCGCCATTTCGACTAATTCTGCTTCCCGCATCCAGCAGTTTCCTGAATTTTTTCGGGCTTTGTCGGTTACCTTGGTTCTGCTGCGGATATCTTTATTTCTGATTGGGTCTCGTAGGGAAACTTCATAAAGCATAGCCCTCTCCATTGCCCTTTGGGTAACTTTTACCCTTCTGATAAGGCCCATTGTGAGCGACCACGTTTCTGTGCCATAACTAATCACTGGCAACACGCACTGGTCAAAGACTTTCGTCTTGAGACACTGCTGTATGTGGGAGAAGATATTGCGTAGCTTCCCGAACGCTGCCCAGCCGAGTCGGATTTGACGATTGACCTCTTTCTCGAAGTTGGACTTACCCTAGCTAGCTAGGTATTCTCCATATCAACATATAACAAAGGCCGATTTCGGCCCTATCTGGGAGGCTACGGCTGCGTCGGCGAAGCGGGCGGTTCTGCGGACGATCCCGAGGCGGCGACAACAGTGAGCGCCTCCCAGCGTCTACCAGGCAGCGGCGCGTCGCCTCGTTCTGTGCAGGCGACTCACAAGCGGTTCCATAACTTATCGTTTTTCCTTTAATTTTGTATCATGCACCTTTTGTATTACCACTAGCTAAATTGTTTTTCGTCGTAATTACTAGTCAAGTTTTGGTTTCTTTGCCTTGTAAGGTCGTGGGTTCATCGGGTCGTATTTCAATTACGGCGTTAAGCACGGATAAAGACGGCAGCTATAAGGAGTGGTGGCCATCGCACGTTCGTCCGAGGCATGCTAAAAGAACCGAGTTAATTCACGTGTGCCGATGGGGTTAACGTTCTTTTCCGAGAAAGATACGAAGAGGCCAATATTCGTCGTTTCAGTCATAAGTTTTTTAAACATACCCTGACGGCTACATTTTTTATAATCCCGGCATCCATTTCTACTTGTTTCTTTTTGTGTAGTAATAAAAGCTCCGAAAAAAAATTCAAATATGGGCAATGGGCATACTCAAAATATGAAATTTACTACTTTAAATACTAATTTTCCGACAACTTATATGCGAATGCAAATAAAGAAACAAACGAATAAAATACAGAAAATTCCGAAAACCAATACAGCATTTGATGACGTAATATTTTTCCATCAGCTTAAATTGCGTTTTAACGAAAACTACAGTTACTAATTTTCATCACAAAACCCTGATTAGAAAATGGTGAAAAGAAATCTGCGGGCAACTTGGAAGTAGCGCTCACCGGCCGCTACCGCGGCACCGCTCGCTCCGCTCGCTCGGCTTGCGCGCGATTGGTCACAGTTCTAACCTAACCTAAAACCCACTGACCCACTTTTTCACCTCTGCACACGAACGCAACTACCGGTAGGTTGTTATTTTCATTTAAATTGAGAGTTAAAAACTTATTCTTTATCCAATAATATAAATTAAGCTGGTTTCTATAGAGCTTAAGAAAACGATTATTTTAGCAGAACATTTATGTTTTCAAAAACTTTGTATTTTTTACGGAAGTTTGGTAATTTTTTCGCTAATTCATTTTAACACAGCTTAGATAGTATTACAGACAACCACTGATCGCTGGAAGTTAATTTGTTTTGCGGAAGCTTTATTATTTCTCTTTCTTTTTTACGTAATTAATACTTTGTGTTTTTACCTGGATACTTCGTTTTTTTATTTGACCTATGTCGTCCACGGTACGATTCCGGGACGACATTTGAATTGGATGTAGCAGAAATAAATTTTTTTGCTACAGTACATATAGACGAAGAACTCTCTCTATCTATCTATATATAACGAAATAATGTTCTGTCTACAATGACTATAGAAAAGAAATTACAAACAAGGGTCGAATGAGCGGTCGTATAGAAATCAGCAAGTAAGTTCAACCAGAAACCCTTAGAATGGTCGAAAATTGCACGAATCATCATCTCGTATATTCTATATATTATAATACCTACTACTTTCATTCATACATCCGCTCATGTCGCGTTCATGATAAGTAGGTATATTGATAGCCAAAAAGCTTATATAAGAACTAGATCTCGGGAAATCATACTCTAACTTTCACTTTATTCACTCTATTCACTTTATTGTTGTAGCAATACACAGCCGAAATGTTTACAATAAAACACAACAAAACAATAAACAAAACAATATTTGTAAACAATATTTTGCCGGTGTCGGCGTCTGCGTCTCTTTACTTGTCACAATGATACCATAGAGTATCACAGACACTAAAGGCATAGACTAGTAACTGATGTTCTATTCTATTTTTCTTTATGGCAATGGTGCCGATGTCGACAATTCTGCCAATGTCAGATGTGTGGAGAAAACGTGCGAAGGAGAGAAACAAACAAAAAAAACAAAAAAAAGATTGTTGATAAAGCCAAAAATAAAATACTACTAATTGAATTTATTGTGAAACTTGTTGACGGGTATTAGTAGTACACTGAAACAAACAGATAAAAAAATATTGTTATTTATATGATTAAATATGTACAAAATCACAAACCACACAAAAATTATCATAATTTGATGTCATTGACACGAATAAAAAACATCAAAGCCGCAAAGAGCTTTGGGGAAGAATGTGTTAGTAGGGATGGAAAGTTAGTTGGGACAGGGATTTTTAATTTAGGAAGATGACTATATAAGTCATGGGCTGGGTTATTATTAGAGCAGTTAAAAAAGATGTGCTCCAAAGTACCTTCATCCAACCCACATTCGACGAGCGATGAGTCTCTGACCCGGATTTTATGAAGGAAAACCGGAGAACAGCAGTGGCCTATACGGAGACGACAAATAATTGAAATCACTTTTTGTGAATTTTTTTTGTAGGGATAAAACCAAGGCTTGGGTGAAACATTAGGCTGTATTGCGTGATAAAAAGAACCTTTCTGTTTACTTGAGTAACTGATGTTACGTCGCGGACTACATATTTTTTATTTTATTTTTTTATGTATTTTATACATCTATTTTATTTTGTATTTATTTCTGTATATACCTATCCGTGACATCACTGCGGGTCCTATCAGAATACCAGCGCTGCGACATTTATTATTAAATTTCGCAGCATCATGCTGAGATAGGAGAGCCTTTGGGCCTCGCACAGGACTTTTTGCTTTTATTTTAATTTTTACTATTATTTTATTTTTATTGTTTTTTTTTCTATTAAAGTTTCAATTAGTGTTTTTAGTTTAATTTGATCTCCTGTGCTTGTGTCAATAAATACTTTTTCTTTCTTTCTAACTCAAAGCGTTCATTTCAATAAAACACAGGCATTTTGAATTGTCAAGGAGTCGGTCAGTCAGAACCATGAAACTATTGACCCGTTCCAAAGCGTAGTCCCAGTGCGTCTCTTATAGAGAAGAACGGGCAAGAAAAGCCTTTGACATACTTTTCAAAGAAACAAAACGCAGATAAAGCCAGAAAATACTCTAATCTACCATCTAAAATAGGTTTACACATTTAACTACAACTTACCAGCTAAAAATTAAGATGCATTTGAAACTTAATAGAGTTACCTAATAACTCGTCGTGTGTCATAATGAGCCACCGCTCCAAAACTCTTTAGGAATTTACTGCGGGAAAATGTCTTTAAACTTATAAACACTTAAAGGTAGGTAAGTTTATTGAGCGTCAAGCACTTTTAGTTATAAAGTAACTCAAAACGTGCTCTACTTAGCTGCAAAACACCTTTGCGTTGCACTCAGCAGCACGTTAGTTTGTACTTACTTAAAGGTGCACTCACACTGACAACTTTAATTGCTCAATTCTGGGTAATATTGATCAAGTAAGACGTCATACCTTATCTTAATATTTAGAATGAAGTATTGTATATTTATTAAACTTATATCTCATTATATGCTGCACTGGTCAACGTCATCACGTTAACTGAAAACCAGTGCTGGGCTCTGTCTCGCGTAGGGTCGCAGCATTATGCTGAGCGATGGCCGTTTTGCGCAAATGTGACACACATTTTCACCCGACTTATTCTTTTTTGTGTTCGTGTTCTTTCTTTGCGTCATGTTTTCTTTCTTTGTCATGACAATGTGGCGGCATCTACATTGGCACATGCGAACCACGCATCAAAGACTTGACGTTGTGACTGTACCTAAATTACCCTAGGCTGATAAAATTTTCGTTTTTCCTAATTATGTTAATATTAGTGTTTAAGTCGGTTCCCCCCTTAGGGGGAAGGGCCGCACTCCTCCGCCGTACGGCCCTGTAGAGCTCGTCTCCGGACTGGACACTCTCCCACCGACATAAGAAAGAGAAGCATTCCCATAAACTAAACTATTTTGTCCCATCTTCGAAAAGCTAGGGGACGGGAAAGGTACAAGATGAAGTTAATATTGGGAATTGACAGTTAGTAAACAAAAGTATTATATAATATGAAGCTAAGAAGACAAGAGGGTAAGCAAAAGTATATGTTTTAGTATTATATATGTTGGAACGCCAACGTCTCCTCCTCTCGCAGCAGAGCACCAATATCTGCAATACAGCCTAGATAAGGTGAAGGGGTAACGGGACCGTTACGCTTGCGCTTTAAATACGTCTACGTAATACTACGTTAATTTGTCTGTTTACAATGTACCCACTTCAGTGAGACCGGGAACCGTTGTACAACGTTTGCCTCATAGTACGTGTCCTGTTAGACCTAACGCATAGAACCTCTGAATAGCTAATACGATTCTAACGGAACACGTTCCCTAAGCATTAAATAAATGTTTTACTCAATCCTAAGACAGAGTACTGCGAAGTCCAACTGTTATTGAGGGAAACAAGTTTAATATTGAATAGTTCTAATCGCGTACTTATATGAAAGACACCCTTACGGCAGCCTAGCCCATTTCTACTAAGTTAACACAAAACTAGCACAAGCGCACCGTAGACTCAGTCTCTAGCAGAATACATTACGATCGTACTTGGTGAACGCCGAAGCGGTAGCTCGTCACTTCATATTTCCTTAATCTGTCCCATTTAGAGGATGCTTTCAATGTAATCGGCAGCCGTGTGGATCGTCCTTATCGACAACGGGGCGTTTCGATCTAGGCATCCAAATTACGTGTCTCGCTAATATTTGTAATATATGAGAGGCCCGAAAGCCGGTTGTCGGTGGCTTAACGAGACACGATTTCTAGCGTTCCTTAGAACGAACTATCCATTCAGTTTGTGATACTTGGTGAAGCCTAACCCCACTCCCTGGAAATATGCGTCAACAAGCCTCACGTGAAGTATTCTGTGGCAAGACCTTTTCGGAATACAGAAGTCATCACTAACGTTTGGTTGTTTTGTAATGCAATTACAGATTGGCTTTATAGCCTAGATCAATTCCAAATGACCTGTGAGTATTTATGGCTCTGCCTTCCAAATGTCGTGTGTCAACTCAAGGTCAACGGTCGTCAAAAGTCAGGAGCGTTACTGCTCTGTGTCAAGTATGGTGGAAGGCCTTCGCCAATTCCCTATAGCCAAATGCCAGTGACAATAATCTGCCAAGGTACGGATTAGGATATGGACACGTAATACACGAGCATGTAACATTAGTTATAAACACGATACTAAATAAGTGTTGAGTTACAAGAACTTTGATTATATTACCAGCCTAGGATAATTATTATAATGGAAAACTCACCGTGTCACACCAACACTCACACACACACATTTTACATTAAGTACTAAATTATTCTAATCTGGGCTTGAACCCAACTATGTATAACTTAATAAATAATAGTCGCTATCTTGCGACAGCCCATTTGGACATGGCCTCTTAAATGCACCAAGCCTTTTAACTTAACTGGCCTAGACTCGGACGTCCGTAGTCTTTCGTGATTCAGAACCTCCTCTAACTTAACTAGCCTGGCTACGGACTCTGATGTCTGTCACCTTTCGCGACTCAAAACCAACTGCCTTGCTTCTCTTACAATATTCCATGCTGAACATCGAATTCTCAGCCCCTTTACAAGTTTTTTCAACAAAGACTTAAAATCTCTTAATTATTTCTAATGGCCCGAATAGGTCGGGTATCGGAACATTTATGATAGCCAGATGTGGCTGTATTACTGTCCATTGCTTTGGGTCCACGGAATGTCAACCTTTTGCAATGGATAAGTCAAAGTTATAGTTTATATTGTATTATATAAAACATACAATTATGTTTTTAGTACAAAACCTATTCAAGTGTTTTAGCTAGCTGCTAGAATAATAAAACAATTAATCCAATATCATAAATACAGTTATAGGATAATAGATAGATCCATCAATGGGAACATCGGCTTTGCATGCCTATTGAATGGTTCATAAGTTATTCTTTTAAGTTTCAAGCATGATTCTAGATTTCTATTTGTTTGTTGGTTTCTTTACCTTACATAATATTCATGTAAGCGCACGCTTGTTCGCCCTAACTTTGAGAGCTGCATGTTAACTGTTTTTACAATTTCTCAATTGTTTTAAAAGGGTCCGTCTTAATTGCCTGAGCCCGTCTAAATATTTACCAGATGCTGACACTAGTATTGTGAGTTGAGATAAGAAATTGGATATTTTCTAGTTTCTTTAGAATCCGTAAAGTTATTGCATCCGACCTTTTTGCGGTACGTGTCAATAGTTTGTTTCCCATAAAATAGAGAGTTTATGTCCTTCTAAGTTGTCCGAACCATTTGTCGGTTTTAAAATCAATATAATATTTTGTTATTAAATTAGAGTAAATGACACATAGTCACAACGTCACACAAATCCTGCACGCGCAATTAGAGTTAAACGCGCGAACGACATTTAAAAGATTATCCTACATCAACCATTGGGCAGTTGCCCGCCAGACTCAACATCCGTCTGGTCTCAGGATCCTCCCTTTTCTGATGAGGATAAGTGATCTTTACACCCTGCTCCTCATACCTCTAAAACAATATCAATCAAATTACTGCGTTGGCAAAATGTAGCAATTATAACGATAACGTGCTCGGAAAAAGCGTTTAAAAGCGTCTTCATATGTTTCCATAGATTTCACTTCCCTGTATTATAGTGATGCCGTGACGTGGACGTGGAATATCGTCACGTTAGATATTATAAAAGCACACATTAGATACCTTTAACAACAAACATATTGACGTATATCTATGTAGAAACTTTATAAACTTAACAATACAATAATATTTAGACAGTTATTAGGAATTAAACAAGATTTCTTCGTTAATTGCGCCTTCCTTCGGCAACTGTTGATGGGCAACAAAAATTGCCCGTGTAAACGCAACTTAAGATGTCACTTTCACGTTCAGCTTAAAGTAGTTTGTGTAGGGGACGTAGTTGATGGGAGTTTTCAAAGAAGTATTAGCAAGTATCGGTGTGCAAACTTTTGGGGGTTGACGTTAGAAATTGATGTAGAAAGATTCCTTTTATGTTTTTTATCGATGTGTAAGTGATTTTTAGGGTTCCGTATCCGAAGAGACAGAAACGACGAACGCAAATGGCGGACGGACGGACAGCGGCGGCTTAGTAATAGGGTTTCTATTACTAAGCCTCCGCTGTCCATCCGTCTGTGTGTCTGTCAGCGGGCTGTATCTCATAATTAAAATTTTCACAGATTGTGTATGTCTATTGCTGCTATTACAACAAATAAAGTCGATAATAAAAGGGGGCCCCCATACAAGAAACGTGTTTTTTCTGCGTTTTCTGCTCGATCTTAATACGGTACGGAAGCCTTCGTGTGCAAGTTCCACTCGCACTTTCAAACCGTCCACGATAACGTTATTTCGTGCACGTATTTCCATATATTTTGTGGACGTGGACTTGGTCGTCCACGATAATATCGTCACATTAGATATTCGACTTTTGTGAAGTCCTAACGATGGTCGCGTTAAGGCGAAAGCGTCATGTTCGCCCATGAAATTCAAAGTTTCTTACGTTTTTTTGCAATTTGCAAGCAGTATCAGGTTGTATGTTGATCTAAATATGATTCGCGGCCGTATCAAATGTTTATTTATAGAATTATAATCATAAAAATCATCAATACAATTCTCTAAGTTCATATAATCCTATTGAATGGCTATTTCATGAAATCATGAGATTTTAGGATTATTCTAACATAAGGAGTTGTGTTCCTAATTCTAATGATTATAATTCTGTAAAGCCTTATTTATTACAGTCGCGAATCATATTTTAATCAAGATACAACTTTAAACTGACTTGCAAATTGCAAAAAACGTAAGAAAATATGCATTTCGCGGGTACCTTATCCCCCCTTAAGAAGATAGAAATCAACACAGTAACTAAACAACTTCATCTGCCTTGCCTTTGGCCATACATAATATACCGGTAATAATTGCAAAATCATATTGCAAGTGCCTTGATACACGTATGTAGATACCTAGGTAGCTAGGTACGTAACTTTGGTTACGGTTTTGCAGTCAGTATATAGTTGAACCCTTAATTATGATAGGTCGACGGCAATCGAACATATACTTCTAAACAAAGCTTTCAATCTGCCTTTTCTCAACTGTTGTAGTCGGCTTCCCATCTAACCGGATGCAGCTGAATACCAGTATTTTACATGGAGCGACTGCCTATCTGACCTCCACAACCCAGTAACTGGGTAATATGATATTCCTTGGTAAGACTGGTCATCAGACTTTCGGGCTAAACATAACATTAATAATCACATGATAGCCTAGTGATGTGACCGTCGGACTGCCAAGTCATAGGGCTCGAGTTCGTACCCAAGGCAGGCACCTCTGACTTTTCAGATTCATGTGCATATTGTATAGTTATCACTTGTTTAAAAAACGGTGAAGGAAAACATCGTGAGGGAACCGGCTGCCTGAGAGATATTTCTCAACAGCATGTGAAGCCAAATCAGAGGCCCATAAGCTGCTTCAAAACTCTGACACCAGGTTAGTCACAAACCACACGAAAAAGAAGAAAGAGGAAGATTAATAGTATCAGCCCCCACACGAAAGCATCATACATTTTTCCGGAACGCAATAAAGAAAAATAAAGGTCAATCAACATTATCATAATTTGGGCATTTAAACAACCCACACATTATAATAAATGTACGATAATTACGTTCCATAATATTATCAATTAAACTATGGCCGTATTTGCCGCTCAAGTGATCAAAATTAATGCCCGAATTGCAGCCATTTAACTCGCAGGGTACACAAAACGTCGACTGTGGAAACACTTTAGTGTTATTATTTAGTTCCACTGAAAACCAAATTTAAATTTAATTAATTTCGCTACATAATATTGATAATGTCCTGTTTGTGTGAATGAAAGAACAACATTATACAGCGTGTATAAGAAATGTGTGGTCATATTCAAGGGACCGGCAAACGTAAGGTAGGACGCTCTCAGGCTAGGTGGTGCGACGATCTGCATAGAATCAAGTTATTTTTTTGTATAGAATCTATTGTCTAGAATCAAGTTTTTTTTCTAACTGAACAGACTGCACTGCTGCTGGGGTGTTTGTTGCGCCACTTTTTCTTCCCAGCTAAAGTACTAGAAAGTGGTGAAAGGTGGGCGTTTTGGGGGACTGTCTTATGCAATTTTGATGTTCAAAAAGTGGTGATTCTCAGCCTAGTTTGAATAAATTACTTTTGAGTGTGAATTTGAATTTGATCTTCGGGAATTGCAGGCCGATTCCCGGCCACCGTAGGCGCGGGCTTGCGGACGGTGAGCAATGGGTAGTTCGCCGTCCGATAAGGACCAGGCCCGGCTTGACGGCGCGTTGTATTCCACGCGCGCCTCTAAGAGATGACAGCACAACAGAAGGGGTCGGCTAGAACCGATGCCTGCCGGGGTCGCGGGAAAGTCCGAAAGGGATACCGTGGCCCCTGGCAACAGGCAACACTGAAGGGTTTTAGTCAGTAAGAGTCAGACACGCCTGCTCCGCCCAGAGCGGGAGAAGTTATTTGATAATTTCCCACCCTAAAAAAATAAATAAACCGAGAATCGAGCTGAATGTCGTGAAATTGGAGAGGCCTATGTCCAGCAGTGGACTACTAAGCTGATGATGATGTTGGTTTAAGGGACAAATCACGTAAAAATAATACAAAACCTCAATTATTACTCGACTCTAATGTATGGGACATCTGATAATTTTTTCGCGATCACGATGTTGATTCCATGGAGAAAGTTGTTCCGTTTGATGGTCTGTACCACACCCTCAAATATGACCACACATTTCTGATACATGCTGAATACAGACAGTTTATTTATATTCGGACATCAGGCAGGCATTCATCATTATCATTAAATGACGGTGCAATTAAGACCGTTATAACTAATGGATTGAATTATTATTGATGAATTATTGATTCAATCAGCTCTGTTAATAGATTAATTATGCTAATATTAAATTACCCTTGGGCATCATTAACGATACTGGCTTCTACTTACCGCGAGCCATAATGCTTACCAACGAAACCTTTACGATTTTTTAAACACAACTACATTCTAGGATTTTTATTTTATTTTTGAAGCCTTTGTTTTATGTACCTTAGTAATAAAACATATGAAAAAGAACAACATTTGCTACGAAAATTATTCTAAAAATAATCTCTCTTCTTAATCGGTCCCTCATTACTGAGGATCGCGGTCACAGGACCCCAAAAAATTAATTAATTTATTTTATTTTTTATTTATTTATTTTATTTCTCTTCACACTGACAAGCTTATTCTAGTTCACATATTATATACTTAGTATTTGTTTTTGTTTTTTTTAGCAATGTGAGGAGCTGGTGTCTGAGTTAGGCGTAAAATGCCTGTATTACAGATCACCAGGTCCCCACCCCACGGAAGAACAGAAAGTTTTACTTTAAAAAAAAAAGAATAAGATAAAAAAAAATATTAAGAATTTCCTTTTTTCGTCCTATATTATCAACTTAACATAGCTTTAATGTTTAGTTTCTCTCTTGAAACCCAGTCTGTTTAATAAGCAGCTACTTTTCATTGGAGTCTTGTAGTCCTTATGTGTGAATTAAGCGCTGCATCGCTACAGGTAACAAGTTGTGAACAGCTCTTCGGTGGAGGTTAACACTACCTATTGTCATAATGTTCTGCTACTACAAGTTATTGACGTTTTTCGCGTTCAAGTAACTTGGAACGTTGACTTTTATTTCAACCCACAGTTTTAACCTCCTACCTCTATCTATGGTAAAAGGGTGAAATACAGCTTGGTAGTGTTGCACTTTTGGAAAACTGTAGACGATAATAAAAAAACACAAGAAGATTTTCAGAATAGTTCTTAATTACCTTATTCCCTAGCTAGATAAACATTCTCATTAACACAATATTAATCTCACAATTATCTGGATATATTATTCTACCCTGGTCTTCATTTAGTGGCAACAATCTAAAATATCAACATAAAGTTTAAGCGCTGAAAATATTCCGAGAATTTGTTGAACAAAAACCTTCAAGCAATCAAGTATGTACTACAGCTTTGAAAATACATTTCCACTCATTAAAATCGTGTAAACAGAAATCGTCAATTGTTTTGAGGAAGCGAGAGTGTTTTGTCTAAGAGGGAGTCAAACAACAATCAGAAGAGAGTAACGTCGAGGGGCGTTCATTAGTTTATTTTCCCATTTGCGAACGCTATCAGAGAATTTTATTGTTCCATATATAGATTTCTACGGGAGCATAGAATAGCACAGAAGGTCGGTTCCATACTACAAGCGAAAACAGGCGCACGCACACATGGACTCGTACGTACGGGCGGCGATTTCAAACAAATATCGCGATTGGCATTTGTTTGAGATCGCCGTGCGTACGAGTCTATATGTGCATGCGTCCTTGCATATGTGAAGCGAGTATATGTGTGCGTGCATTTTCGCTCGTTGTATGGAGCCGACCTTCTGTACTGTCTTCTTACATTTCTTCTTCACTGGTGAAGGCCGACCGGCTGCCAATCGGAACGCCGAACGCGGTCGATGCGTAAAGTCGAGATAGCTAAAAGAAACTCTCACTTGTTTCGGGAGGTTCCTGTTCCGCATAAGGCGGGAGGAAACGCCCGGGTGTCACCACTGTGGATCGCCCGGAGGACACGGTGGAGTATACGGTGGAGGTCTGCCCGGCTTGGGCGGGCACCGTCGTGTCCTTGTGGAGGCAATTGGCGGCAGTGATCTCTCGCGTCCGGCCCTGGTCCAGGCCAGGGCACGGAGCGAGAGGGCGTGGGAAGCCGTCACCTCCTTCTGCGAAGCAGTAAAGCTCGCGAAGGAGAAGGCGGAACGCGTGAGGGAGAGGCAAATTTCGCGCCCTCACGCCCCTAGCCGCCGCAGGAGACGCCCTGGGCGTCGGGAATCGCAGGCCGATTCCCGGCCACCGTAGGCGCAGGCTTGCGGATGGTGAGCAATGGGTAGCTCGCCGTCCGATATGGACCAGGCCCGGGTCGACGGCGCGTTGTGTTCCAAGCGCGCCTCAAAGAGATGTCAGTGCAATTGACCCCCGATGCCTGCCGGAGTCGCGGAAAAGTCCGAAAGGGATACCGTGGCCCTTAGCAATGTACAGGCAACTGAAGGAACACGGGTGGGTTTTAGTCAGTAAGAGTCTGTCCCGCTCCGCCCAGAGCGGGAGAAGTTAGGTGATAATTTCCCACCCAAAAAAAGGGCCTCGGGACTTTTCTTCAATACCTTATTTTGTGATTAATTTCTACGGCGCATGACCTGTTTTTGTTCGGATATTGGTTGAGATCAATGCTCGTATCGGTATAATGCCGTCTTGATGAAGTTGGACGTATTAATTCGTTTTCTCGGTAAGCGGTAAGCCGACTACGGTTCGTAATTAGCGTTGCTTGTTAATAATGCTAAATATTTACCTGACGTAATTACATGTGTGTATCCTATAATTATCAAGCATCTACTAATGAAACAAAATTAATAATAATCTCTTGTTGTGACTTGTGAGACTGCCGGGAGTGTTGCGTCGCTTTGTGAAATAGGCATTAGGATCTTCGAAAAGTGAGTTTTTCAGCCCCATTTTTTGCCATAATTTGCACCATTTTATTATTTTTATTGCACGACTCATAATACGAAGCATTAGAGAGTGCTTTACAATCGAAAAGTTTGTTTTGCCTCCTTTCTGCAACTATTATTATTGTTACACTCCTGGTAGTACACAGAACCTACTTAATTTATATCGGGTGTAAAAAGACACTTTCCGAAGCCGAAAGCCACATATTCTACCCATTATTTGCATCATTTTTTTCCACTAGACCATACCTGGGAATCCACTGGTTCTGGAGATATTGAAGGTCAAAGTCGCATTTTTTTTTTTTACTTTTTCACGAAAATGAATTCTATGCGATAATACGAAACTTTTTTCCAAACAAACATTACCTGAATTTTAGATTTATCTTAACAGATTACGCATTTGAAGTTACAAAAACGCAATGAACAACAAGTACCTACCTACGTAGCGTAGGGGCGGAGCTTAACTAACACTGAATCCGTTCATTCAAGCGTGGGTTCGCGTTACATTGCGCGCAATTAAAACTTGTTTTTTTTTTATAAAAAAAAAAAAAAATACGGTTCCCAGCAATAATTTTTGCGCAAAGCTACTTAGCTATACGTACAGTATGCGTAGTTTACGGCTTTGTGATGTGTCTTTTTACATCCTGTATACTATTTTATAGATAATTTAATGGAGATTCATTCTGTATTAAAAAAAAATGATTTAATGCAACACAAACGAAAAAACATCAAAATAGTTTTAAACATTTTCCCGTCAATCAAGTGTGAATCCTAAAAACATTGTAGCTAGCGAAAAAAAAAAATTATTGATTATTTTTTTTTTTATAGATTCGTTTCAGCCCTTGGAGGAACCCTATTGAAAATGGCTTTTATTCACACATACAAATGGCACTTTACACACACAAACACACACACAAATGGCACTTTTATTCTTTTATACAGAGTGGAATTTTTGTATCTCATCTGGAGGGAAAGTACTCTAAATACTGGAGATAGCATTTTACAAAAAGGTACCATTCCTTTATTTTTAAAGAAACAATACTGCATTCAAATATTTTCGAAAATTCGCTTAGATTTTATGGTTTCCCTTTCATTTCATTTATCATGTTTGTGATCCTTATGTTTGACTTTACGATTGATCCCATACAGATACAGGCTGTTATTTTTTTGCGGATTTTAGGCGGTTCGGTTCCCGAGTGTGGAAAGCGAATTTTCGAAAATATTTGAATGCAGATTTATTTCTCTTCTTCAGTATTTAGAGTATTTTCCCCCCAGGTGAGGTTCAAGAATTCCATCCTGTACATTTTTCCGACTTCGACCCTCTTCCGTTGCCTAGCAACCATCAAGGCAAAAGTAAATAGTCTTTGATAGTACGTAAAAATTACGAGGTGAGAAATTTAACTCATATTGATGGGTAAAATGAGCGTTATAAGGCGTGCACTTTTGGAAATTCCAAATATTTCTCTCAAAAAAACTCAAAACTCAAAGCATTTATTTCAAATAAACCAATTACAGGCACTTTTGAATTGTCAACGGGTCGGCCAGTCAGAAAGATGAAGCTAGTTGCCCATTCCAAAGCGTAGTAGGTACCTATGGAGAAGAACGGGCAAGAAACTCCACGGACACTCTTTTAAATCAAAATATTCTTACAAAATAATGGTTACATCATTCATGTTTAAATTATACATGTGAGAACAATGTAGAAAGACGTGCACGTTAAAAGCGTCCGCAATGAAAAGACTCTCTTTTGCACCTTAAAGTTTATTATGAAGCACTGAATGCAGATAAAATATCAGCGTACTTTCTACAAAGCCACCACTCTTGTTCATGTTGTCTTTCATTGTAACAGCAAGGTAAATAAACTTCGCCACTTCAATAGTAAAAAGACAAAAAAAAACAGTTTCCTGCTTCAGTTATATACCAAAGAATTGTTTTAATCGTACAGATTTTAAACAACAATGTCTGAAACCAACGGACTAAATAAACTCGCGTCACAAAGGATCTAGCGCTGTCGGCGACATTTAAAAGCGATGTGTAGCGCACTCGACATAATAGCTCATTTTGGCGCGAAATGTTGACGAAATTGGCGCGAACAGGGTTGACACGGCTTTTATAATAATAATAATAATATATTCTTTATTTCGGACTACCCATACAAGTACATACAATCCATATAGTATTAGTAACAATGACTTAAAAACTATGTTAGTAAACTTTTACAAACTAAAAACTATTAAAATTGACGTGGCCCAACACACGTTGGCACGTGCCTCCGTACCCAGTGCCTCATAAAGGGACTGTCCACTTTGTCTAATAATGTGTTCAGGATGCTGTTGGAGCTTCCGCGCAACCTACCCAATATTGACGCTGTTCTTCTCCTCATAATGGCATGAAAATCGTCAACACGGGCTTCCGCGAACATTTGCGAAGCGCTGCAGAAGCGCGGAAGCCCCATCAACATCCTGAACCCATTATTATACTGTACGCACAGGACGTTGTAGGCTCTCTGCGTATATTTCACCCACAAGCTGCACGTGTAGAAGGTTTGGCAGTACGCCTTGAAAAGCGATACTTTAACATCCCCACTACAACGTGCAAACCTGCGGGCTACCATATTACATCGAACCGCCAACGCCCTCCGCTCCCTCTCTATATCAGCATCGTCAGATAAGTCCTCCGTGACTACATGCCCTAAGTATTTAAACTGCGACCCCCCCCCCCCTGGGTATTTTTATAGACTTGTTTTAGAATATTCTAAAATTTGATTGTCTTTATGGGTGAGATGTTTTGAATCGCCCCTCTAGTATTTTTTTGAAGACCGTGTACTATTGAGTTTGTCGTACCAAATAGTTTTTAGGATTCTATAAAACGTCCTTAGTTACTCAGCATATTATTCTGAATTTTTTACGCATTGAATATTTTGTTCATCGGCACAACAAAAATAGTAACATAATAAAACCAGCTATATTCTCATAATTTGCATATTTCAAAGCTAGTGTTCATCTTGACTATTCTTTGGATCCAAATCTCTGGTTTTACCAGCACATACAATTGCCATCCACTTAAAATTCCAGATCCGCTTACCATCTTAGACTTCTACGACGTGGAATCACGTTCGGTATTCAATCAACAAGGGAAATATGGCCGCTTTGTGAGCCTTTTATTTTATAAAACCTTTGATATTTTTCACGTAAATATAAAACATTCCGGTCTAAATACGTATATTGCTTTTTTTATTTAAAAAAACCGACTTATGCTTAGATGAACGAGTGCCTACCTTGTGACTTTCTAATTTCATAATATGATGGAAAACATTGTAAGGAAACCTCAGACCAAATAAAAGTTCAAGACATAGAGCAGTGAAGCATTCAAAAATTACTCCTCGCTCTGTGTATACACGCTCACGCCCACACATTTACAACCAAATCAAGTACACCTCACCGCACAGTAAAGTAAGTGCACACATGTTTACGAAACCGGCCTCACGTCACTGTTGACAGCGCTGTCTTGGTTTTTTTTTTGGTCTGAGAAGGAAACATGAACTTATAAATGTCTGATATTGTAAAAACTCCATGTAAAATCTTGGTAATCAATGTATTCTGGGAACAAGCCTATTCTTTACTGAGTAAAATGATAAAACAATAATGTTAACATATTATTTTGAATGTGTAAATAAATCTGTAAGTATATCTTTTGTAAGTCTCGACAATGAGGCACATGGGACAATAACACGTTGAAATAATGCAACGCTATACAAATATCAAGCTTTTCAACTGTCGAAAACAGTTACGGCCATACATGATTATTATTCATTCAGAGGAACAAGAGAAAGTCTGAAAGTGGCGCCGGTGACTGAAAAGTTGTAAAGAAATCGGTTGTCATGGTGGACATGTGATGCGGAGGAATGATGAAAATGTCGTGAGGAAAGTTTTGAGTATGGATATGGATGGCAATAAAAGGGGACCAAAGAAACGATGGATGGACTCTATAAGATGATATGGATAGAAAGGGGTTGAGTACCGAGATGACGACTAATACAGAAGTATGGAAGAAAAAGACACGTTGCTCTGACCCCAAATAAATTGGATAAGGACGGGAGAATGAGGACAATCACAATAGAATGTTCTATACAGTTTCAATTGTATACAAGCTCAAACTCAACTCAAAGCATTTATTTCAATTAAACCATTACAGGCACTTTTGAATTGTCAAGGAATCGGTCAGTCAAAAATATGAAGCTAGTTGCCCATTCCAAAGCGTAGTAAGGTACCTATGGAGAAGAACGGGCAAGAAACTCCACGGACACTCTTTTAAATAAAATAAATTGTTACAAAGTATTGGTTACATCATTCATGTTGAAATTATACATGTGAGAACAATGTAGAAAGACGTGCACGTTAGAAGCCTCCGTAATACAAAGATAAAACAAAGAACAATTCAAAAATTAAAATCAGCCATGGCCGCTAAGAGTTGACCAGTCCCAACTGACGGCGCCCGTTCATGAACATGACGCATGGATCAGCACCATTCAGCTCAACCATTTTGAAGGGAGCTAAATGATTCAACACACGCGCCACCATCAGCGAGACATCAAGTTCAATACTGCGGAAATATTCGGGATACGGGATACGGTACAAGAATTTGTCTGTTTTTTCTTCACGGTAGTTTCGTATCCGCGCCACGAAATGGCGCATCTCATTGAGGGCCCTTGTAACAACGGTTCGTTGGAGTTGCTTGAGTTTGTCAATAGCTTCCTATTTTTGCAAATGCCGCGTATATTCTATGCAAAATTCGTCTAGCTTATTTGCATTCGTTTCGAAGACGTATTTTACCATTTATTTTGACTACCAACATTGGTCTGGAGAGGTCCCAAGAAAGACTAGTGCGGGGTTCGATCTTCAGGGTAAAGAAAAAGAATCCAAGCTAGCTCAGTAGAAGCCCGGAGTCTGTTTTTGTGCTCGGTTGATAGAAATAGCCTCGCTACTACTTAGAAGCTTAAATCTAACTAAATTAATTACCATACCTATACCTCTACCAACCGCTACGGCTATACAGGTGTAGGGTTATGTAGATTGTATGGTTTCTGTACCCTATGTGACGTCAGAGAGGTTGTAACTAACATTGTTTTCAGTTTCCAAGTATATTTTGTGCTCCATCAGAATACATAATAACGCACCTTTAAAACGACAATGACGTAAGTGCAAAAATTTCAAAAACTGACCTTTTAATGGGAAACGATTTAAATACTATTAAAGTTTTGTGTGCGACGTCGACTTTTAAGTAATAGCAATATTTGCCGCTAGAGGGAAGTTACGTCGTTGTGTAATTGGAGAAGGAATTTAAATCGAAAACGACCCATTGGTCAGTTGCCCGCGGGGAGCATATTGAAGAGTTGATTGATGTAAGTAATGATTTAGCACCAAACTAAAAATATTTTTTTATATTAAGGCGGTTCTGCATTTACGTCATTGTTCTTTGAGGATTCTTGAAGTTAATAAACATTTTATTTGGAACAACGACGCAACTGTAGGCACCCCCCGAAAATAATAAAAATAGCAACTAAAATATCAGAGTTAGAATAATCAAAAATATTTTACAAATAAGCCTATATCCTTATTTATGTCTTTTTGTAAAAAATACTATAATAAATATCATTAAAAAAAATATTTCTGATTAAGTAAAAAAAAAATTCAAAAGCGTTTTTCTCTAAAATTATGTTTTCGCACTTACGTCATTGTCGTTTTAAAGGTGCGATATATTATCTATTCATTCCATTCCCATGTAATATAATGGGCAATTTATTCCTACTCCGTCTTTCGTAACATAGCTCCAATTACCGGGTTGTTGCCTCAAGCTAATTACAGCTGACGACGCACAATAATTATGTGAATATTCGATCTCACTATCCTAGCAGCTGCACTGAGATTCAACCTGTAATTCAGATGTGGAAAGCATAGATGTTTTCAGTTTCGAGTTTCTGATTGCCATGTCGCAACATTCAGTCGATATAATGGCAATCAACGAAACGTGGCTGAGACCAGGGGAGGAGGGACGCGCGCCTAAGGTTCCGGGATATAGGTTGAAGCACGTGCCGCGCCCTGTGACTACACGCGGGGGACGAAGCGGAGGTGTAGCGTTTTACATTAAAACGGGAGTTAGGGCGCGAGTACGGCCACACTCAGAGCAGACTGATGTGGAACAGATGTGGTTAAATCTAACTGTTAATGGTAGAAAGTTGTTGATTGGCACTGCATACAGGCCACCCTGGTTTGAGTCGTCAAAATTTCTGGATGGAATAACTGACAGTATTAGCGCATTAGCACCTTACGATCATTTGGTACTACTGGGGGATTTCAATGTAAATTTATTGGATACAAACAATACAAAAACTAAAGATATGGCGGAATTCCTAAATTATACCAATCTAAATCAGGTAGTGCAGTCACCAACTCATTTTGTAGGGGATAGTAGTACTCTCATAGACGTGATCTGTACCGATGTGGGGGTTCGTAATGTGCTGGTCAGTCATGTCAGTGAACTTGGTCATCATTCGTTCATTGTATGTGATACTGTCATAAAAAAGGTAAAAAGTAAATCTAGGCTAGTTGTATATCGGCCTCTAAGGGATATATTGGTGGATTACTTTGCAGTGGATTTGAAATTAATGCCATGGTTTGAAATTGGTTCACTGCCTGATGTTAATAGCATGATTGAAAATTTTAATATTCTAATCACTCAATTATATGACTTACATGCCCCCATAAAGAGTAAGATATTTAGGGACCGACCCACGCCGTGGATAACAGATAATATTAAATTGATGTTTAAGCTGCGAGACGAGGCAAAAAATAATTATCATAAGGACAAGTTAGACACTACAAAGACATATTATTTAGATTTAAAAAAACAATCTGTGACAGCACTAATGCAGGAAAGGAAGGTATACTTTGACAGGCACATAAATAGTCAGATAAAAAACCCCAAAAAGCTTTGGCAAAATCTTAAATCAGATGTTTTCTCGGAACATAGTGAAGGTACGCTTCCCGGACAATTTAATGACCCAGACAACATAAACAAGGCATTCCTAAATGTACCCGGACAGTGCATGATTCCCACATCGCAGCTATCTTATTTTGAGACTAATAAATTTGGTGAAACTCAATTTGAGCTGCGATTTGTTAATGAAGAGGAAGTTTCGAAAATTATTAAGAGCTTGGAGACAAACGCAAAAGGGATTGACGGAGTGAGTCTGGATATGATAATGCTGACGCTACCAACCACCCTTCAGGCTATTACTACAATCGTAAATAAGTCGATAGATACCCACACTTTCCCGGACTTGTGGAAGTGCGCTATTGTGCATCCCTTACCCAAAATCAGCAACCCTATTACTTTTAAAGATCTACGTCCTGTTAGCATTTTGCCTTGTTTATCGAAAGTCTTAGAGAGGGTGGTTTATAACCAAATGGTGAAATATTTAGAGGTAAACAATATGCTACCCGATCTTCAGTCTGGTTTTAGGAAAGGCCGTGGGACAGCCACAGCTCTTTCTGACGTAGTGGGGAATATCCTAGAGGCACGGGACAGGGGAGAGGGAACAATCCTTGCACTTCTGGATTTTTCACGGGCCTTCGATGCAATAAACACCACACTGTTAATTTCCAAGTTGGCCTATTACGGGTTTTCAACAGAAACAATACAGTGGTTCGCTAGCTACTTGAAAAATAGGTCACAGCTCGTTGAAATCCAGATGGAGGATGGATCAAAGATGTCATCCCCTCCTCGCCAGGTGCCACGTGGTGTGCCTCAGGGATCAATTTTAGGGCCCCTTTTGTATATCCTTTATAGCGCAGACATAATTAAGTCATTTCAGCACTGCAGATATCACATGTACGCGGATGATATACAATTATATATAACTTTTAAACCAGCTGATACATTAGAGGCAGTGAATAAAATTAACGACGATCTAGAGAGAGTGATGGTATGGTCAGAAAATAACTCACTGGTATTAAACCCACTGAAATCCAAATTTATGGTTTTAGGAAGTAGGAAAATGATCAGCGCAATACTGTCAGCCAAGCCAGAAGTTGCTATCAGGGGGGAAAAAGTTGATAGGGCAGAGATAGCATGTAACCTTGGGTTAACCATGGATCCGGAACTACGATTTGAGAAACACATCAGTAACTCCATGAGGAATTGTTTTTATAGATTGAAACTTCTATATTCAATTAGAGACTACCTGAGTGTTGATCTACGTAAACAATTAGTGGATAGCCTTATTTTATCAAGACTTAACTACTGTGATACCGTGTATGGCCCGTGCCTGTTAGCAAGAACAGAGAAGCTAATACAACGTATACAAAATGCATGTACACGGTTCTGTGTAAAGATACCTCGTAGAAGTCATGTCACTCCTTTTATAAACGAAAATAATATTTTGAAAATGGCTGCTAGGAGAAAGTTACATATGGCTAGTTTACTTTTTGGAGTAGTCAAAACACAAAAACCACACTATCTGTTTGAAAAGTTGAGTTGGAGACGGAGCAAATACGAACCACGTTTTTCTACCAGACCCCTTTGTACATCAACACATAGGACCGCAGCATTCAGGGGGAGTTTCAGATATGCTGCCACGCACTGTTGGAATAACCTTCCTCCACCAGTAAGAGTCCTGAGAACAAAAAAACATTTTTTGAGTATTTTGAAGAAATATTTCATGCAGATACAGCAATCCAAATGATTGGAACTACATAGTAACAATAGCTGCTCATATTGGTCTTACCTTGAGGGTCATGGCCTACGGGCAATGGATATGGTTTTCCAGCAGTGTGAGTGGCCTGTCTGATTCCTCCCAGTTTGGATCCGGTATGTGTCATTGTCACAGGAGGAGTGGTAGTACTGAGTCATTGGGGCGTGTTTGCTGTCTTTCTGACGCAGTTACGACCCACTGACCGCATAATCTATGTGGGACAATAGGTAGGTATAAGTCGATTGAGTGGGAAGATTTATCAATTTTATTTAATGTAAGGAAGTTTTGGTTACTGTTTGATTTTGTTTAATCAAAGCAATACAAATAACTAAGTATAAATTGTAATACTTACCAGTAGGATCAGTTTCGTTTTGTACTTATATGTCGGTGGATTTTACTCCGTCCATCGATTTACATTGAGCATAAAGAGATCGAACACCCATTCGGCCCACTAAAAATAATAAAAGAATATATAGAACCATTATTGGGCTGTACTGGTTATTTTAGCAAATTTACGGCTCTGTACAAAAGCATGGTTGTCGCTTGCGAACGCCATGGGTTTTGCAAATGGCCGCCATGCCATCGCAATTCCCATGGTGGGGTATATGAAATTATAGGTAAGTATGTACTACTAATATAGTACTAGAAACACACCGCAGTAATTTACTGTCTATTTTATTTATTTTCATTGTCATTATTATAACTCTCAGTATAAGTATCTTTTATTTTTTATATGTTACGCATAAATACAGATATATACATATATATTTTTATTTTATTTTAATTATTATGCATATGTACTATAATTTCAGAATTTTTGCTTACCTTGTTTAATTATTCTCGCACGGGGGGACGTCATTACGTCATTCGCGAGGTCTTTGCTGAAAATCAGCGCTGTTGACAATAGGTTCGTCCGAAGTCACTGCATTCAGCTGAGCAATGACCTATTCTTGCACAGATACGACGCACAGCTTAATTGTTCTTGTTATTGTTGTTACTTGTTACACAAACTGTTATTTTTTCCACTTTGCAATCGGTATTTTGTAGGTTTGATTGTTTGTTTTCGTTTTGTAAATGTCGCAACAGATTATGTAATTGTCTTTGGCCTCTGACCCTGACAGCGGGGAATAGATCAAATTTGTCAAACTTTTCTGTTGTGAATGATGGATACGAGGCTTTTGGCTCATCTGTAAAGTGGTATTGTTTTGTTTTTTTTTTTTGTAATGTGCGTTTGGTTTGTGCAGAATAAACACTTTTTCTTTCTTTTTCTTTCTTTCTTTCTTCAGATGTAGTATTTAGAACTATGGTTGACAGGCTTAACGTAAGCTACTGTAAAAGCCAATAATATGCTGGAGCAAATTTTACTGTCCTTGAAGATATTATTAGAAGCTGGAGTACACTGATAACTGAAAAAAGGAAAAACTTGTAGGTATTTGGTAGAAAAATTACGAAGTATTTCTTATTCTGTCTAAAGGTCTGATATAATTTGAGGTGACTGACAGCGTTCTTTAACTGTGTGTGAGTGTGTTCATTATAGCTTGTCCCGTGACGCGATTGGTAGCACTGTTCAGTCAGTCGTCATTTTGAACTCTATTAGTATGGAAACTAAGTTTGACAAGCAATGGTGCCAACATGTCAGCAAGGGACAAGTTATAGTGAACAGTCTGTATACTTATCAAAAAAACCTACCTATAGACTTAATTTCTTTTTTTTTACGTGACGCCTCTGAGTATCTAGTCACCTGGTTAATAGATGACCTTTTATTTATCCTTACCTATAGCAAAATCGTTCACAAATAAAACAATCCCGTTCCGATTGCATAAGATCCTTTCAAAGATATGAATATGTCTATAAAGACAGTAAAAGCTGTGATCTCACAATGACGTGGCGCGAGTGTCAGACGTAGCTGTCACGGACACCAGCGTGACAAAGTTGAATTGTTTTTAAGCTATTGCATAGCTTTTATCGGAGACTCTGAGCGCGGCGACCGAATGTAGAAATTCCGTAACGAAAAAAAAACCTGACGCGAAAGTTTGTGAGGATGGATGGATGGATGTTTGTTACTCTTTCACGCAAAAACTACCGAACGGATTTTAATGAAACTTTACAGTAATGTGGCTTATATATCAGAATAACACATAGGCTACAATTTATAAAGATTTTATGTGATTTAGCCATAATATAACGATAAGTATCCAGTAAGTCGGAAAAAATCCTGCCCTCTGAGATCTATCTTTGCGTGCGCTGCCTAAACCGCTGGAGTTACATGAAAAGAATGTATTGTGGGGTTGTTTGTCTTAAAGAGTTCTAAATAAAAGTCCGCAACAGCATATATCTACCTTTTATGTGGAAGCCATTATAGCCAAAATAGTGAGCTATAAATACATTTAAATTGAATACTTTTTTTAAGTTGCATATTTTAGAGTATTTAGTTAATTCGTATCAAAATAAATACCTTCATCGCTTTCGGTATTTAATGTAGATAAAATTTGTCTTTTACACTAAGTAATTTGGACTAATATTTTAAAAGTTAGAACGATAAGAATGACCTGCGATGAGTCGACGGCGGGCGCGCAGAACGAGGGTGGAGGGGCGGGATAGGCAATGACGCGCGATCGCCGAGTGCGCGACCCGAACGCGGGCAGACGCGTGAGGGCAGACGTCATTGACGGTTGTGTAAATTCTGCGATTTAGGGGGGGGGTATAGGGGTATTTTTTAAAAAAAATATTTTAAATCAACAATATTATCTTCTTATTTTTGAATATATGCTATGCAATAGCTTTACCGCGGCAGTCCTCGAGTGCCACACGTATTTTTTTAGTTCTTTTGCAGCACAACACTGTATAGACATATAGGTAAATAATCAAAGGATCTTTTGTAGCGTGTTGTTCATTTTAAATAGCGAATGAAATATCTAAGCCCAAGGTCGCACGAGCGATTTTTTGGATTTTCTCGGCTCAACCGAGAGTTGAAAATCCAGCGCACGATAAAATCCCGCCGCGATATAAGTCCGTGCTAACGTGGGCTTATAATGAATTTGAATTTTAAATCGGTCGCGACCACGACCTCATTGCGTGATAATCCCTTTGCAAAGAAAATAAGTAATAATTAATGTTTAATTTTTTTGTTGTTGGAAGTGAAATTGTGAATTGAATTTTATTAATATTATTTTTGATTAATTATTTGAAAGGTTAAGTAGCGTTGCTTTTATTAACAAAAACATATATTTATTATAAAGGCGAGCGCACAACGGCGGACGGCGGGGGACAGCATCGAGGAGGATTTGCCGCCTGCCAGCGCACACGTACACTGATGTTTTGGGATGCCGCCAGCGGACGCCGGCCAGCGCACTACTGGATACTGCGGTATGCCAACGGCATCCCGCGGTGTACCACGGGGCGTGCCTGGAGGCCCTCGAGCTTGCTTAGAGAATCCGTTTTTTTATTTGGGTTTTGAGTCCAATCGTTGGTTCTGAACAAGTTAGTTGTGTTGAAGTTTTTAAAATGGGGGATTGGGATTTGGTATTACTATCGATTTCCGCAATGCACTGTCCCGCTTGCACTGCCTCTCCCCCGCGATCGTATGCTAGTGGCCTCCGGCGCATACCGTCGCATACCTTCACATCCCGCCACATGCCGTCGCAACTTGCCGTTATCTCCCGCCGCATGCTGTCGCATCCTGCCGCATGTCGTCGCATCCCGCAGCGGTATCGTCCAGCGCACTCTTCAATACCGTAGTGAGAAATGCCCTTTGATGTTTCGTGGTCGGTCTCAGAGCGTTGGAATTTATATCTAGTTACCATTATCTAATGACCACTGGGCGTGTTAGCATCTGCTAACACGCCCAGTGGTGTGACCGTCAGACTGCCAAGTCACAGGTCTCGAGTTCAAACCTAAGCCACGCACCTCTGACTTTTCAGATTCATGTGCGTATTGCATAATCACTTGCTTAAAAAACGGTGAAGAAAAACATCAAGAGGAAACCAGCATGCCTGAGAGATATTTCTCGACGGCATGTGAAGCCAAGTCAGAGACCCATGGGCGGATTTAAAACTCTGACTCCAGGTTAGTCATTAACCACACGACAAGAAGAAGATTAGATACGTACGAATTTACGTTGGTAAATTTAAAATACCCTAACTAATGACTTTTCCAAAAATCAGGTTACGCGTACAACACATCATCTTCTACACTATTTTAAGTAACTGTGTGCGTTATCTATGCACAGTTCGAAACTGTAAAGCACTTTATGGTTACAAACCTCTTTTTTATTTCCCTGCGGACTCTCACAGTACAGATCCCGAAATCCCGAACAAAACCTAGACCAGACTAATGAAAAACGTTAGTACATACAGGCCAGTAAAACTAAAAAGGTTGTGTGCCCCAAACCGGGACCGCAGTGCGGCGGCTACTGACATAACGACCTTCCCTAGGCTGTGTGGATTCCTGTAGCGGCTTATGCAGATGTCTATTGTTACAACATGTCGATCTGGGCCTTTTATATTTTTCACGGCCTGTTTTTTGTTTTAAACATCAAACGACAAATCAGTATCATAATTAATATGGAAGTAGGACCTACGAGTTTTTAAGTTTAAAATATTATATGTGTATATTTATTTTTATGACATAATTATGTTGGTTCAATGGTCTTTAAACGCTACCTCTGAGAATAAAGTCCTGGGTTCAATTCCACGGTTGGGCAAAGTGTTTTTGGGTTTTTCCGTCAGAAACTTTTTCCGTAGCAGCTCGGGGTCTGGATTTGTGCCTGGTTGATGGCAATAGGCTCGCCCCCTATTATATGAGACTTAAACATAACTGGCGAAATATGGGTGTACTTAGGTACCCCTCTGCTTAACCCTTTAGGATTATAGGTGTGATGTTATCTTATGTTAAAATAATATTACTTAATTCTGTAAAAGAATGGTAGTATAAGTGACTCTAGATTAATGATAAGTATGCCATGGATTTTAAGAACACCTGTACCTATACAATGAAACTCCAAGTTAAAACTTTAAATACTCCAAGATTTTCTGTTTTTTTTACACTATAATGAAACACGCCTAGTGGTGTGACCGTTAGACTGCCAAGTAGGTCTTGAGTTCGAACCTAAGGCACGCACATCTGACTTTTCGGATTCATATGCGTATATGTACGTAGTCTTACAATGTTTTAGTTGTTAGTAAGAAATACTGTCACTTTGACCAGTAATCTTTACCCGAAAAGATTGCTAGATGTTCTACACGTCCAATATAATGACTTTAGGATGCTGTTGCGACTGCCTCGTTTTTGCAGTACCTCAGAAATGTCTCCTGTAATCCATACCGATGGGTTTCATACCATCATCTGTAAAAAAACAGCCTCACTCCTGAGCAGAATAAGAGGCAGTCACAATAGCATCGTGAAGGCTGTCATGGCGGCTGATACTTCCTCCGCCATAATAAGGCAATTTGTGCGTAGACTTATACCCTAGTTTCCTTTTCTTGTTGTATCTAGTTGTTGTGTGGTCTTCTCATAATTCGTGTTTAGTTTAAGTTATTAACAATAGTATTTTAAGTGCAAATATGTTACTAACAATTTATGGATCTTTTAGCTGTCCGAAATAAAATGAGTTTATTTATTTATTTTACAAATAACAGCATACGACCACCACTAGTTAGATATTGGTCTTATCAAAATGTATTCTCAATGTTCCCATCGCTTAAATCTGCTGCAACTTTTAAATTAATGATTACCAGCATAAAGTAAAAAACAAAATGGCGCAGTACAACAAAACATATTCTGCAATACAAAGTAAGTATGTAACTACATAATAATGACGTTAAAAGCGAATTAATCAGCTGATTGTTTCCGTTAATCTTGTGCCGGCACTCTCAGTCCAAGATCTTAACTTATAAACGTTGTAAGGTAATTGCTTTTATTAATTAACCAATCGGCAACCGCGAACGGAAAAGGGTATATTGTACTTCTGGAAATTAGAACAATAAACTCGAAACAACGAGTGGATTGATTTCGGTTTCAAAGGTATGTTTTTCTCAATAGATAAGGGAAATAGCTATAGGTAGGTACTTTTTTTTTCTTGTTATGCATTTTTTTTATTAATCATCCTTTGTTATATTGACATTACAATTTATTAGGTATAAACAGGCAAAGACTCTTTATTAAAAACTGGCCAAGTCCGAGCCCGACCGTATTAAAATCGAGCAAAAAACGCTGAAAAAAAGCACATTTCTTGTATGGGGACCACCTGTTATCAACTTTATTTAATTTTTATAATTTAGAAATACGCAATCTGTGAAAATTTCAATTGTCTACCTATTATGGTTTATGAGATACAGCTCGCTGACAGACAGATGGCCGGTCGGACGGACAGCGGAGGCTTAGTAACAGGGTTCCGTTTGGTATCCTTCGGGTACGGACCTTAAAAAGTACATACTTTTTGATGAATTCATTCTTCTTTGTACATCGTTTATCGGAAAACGCCACAGTAGAATAGCTTTCAAAGGATGGGTTTACATCCTCACTATCGGCGATCAATTTTTCTCATGTCATACCTTTAAACACACACATCTGAGAAGAGGCTGGTTCAATTTGTGCCAGAAATCAAGATTCTTAAAATTCTTCTAAAACTAATGAGCGCTCTTTCGCTGTATAACTTTCCACTCTATTAGTAGCTAAAGTAAGGTCATTATGTTCAAAATCAAAATATTTCAAATGAACCTACATGGACACTTATGAGACTCAGAAGCTAGGTGCAAGGTTCCAATTGGTTGTTTCCTACGGGGAAAAGCCGGCAAGAAACTCCACGGTTACTCTTTTAAAAATAAATGGCTTTTACAAATTGCAGTGTTAATACATAGATATGAGAGGACAGTGTAGGCCTGTCAACAAGTACTTAAAAAAACAGAAAATGGTCTACAAATCTACAGTCTGTTGTTCGCAACAAACACAAAAATAACCAACATATTTTTAATAAATCCGTTCGTTATCGCTTACGTAGCACCAATTTCCAGGCATTTTTCTAAAAATAAATGTATGTACGAATGCGCGTGCATCACATAACCACAAACGTAAGCCGCTTACAGTAGCCTGTTTTTGAATACGCATTGTAAAGGGATTGTAAAGCGCTTTCAGTATATAGCCGACGAATGTTACGCAATATTGTGTCGCCTGCAGTGCTCGATACTGCTAGTTTTAGAAGCAGCCATTAAATAACTAGCAGACGGACAGTAAATAGGTACAGCGAACCTCTTAAAAATAACAGGTATAAAAATACCCTGAACGAAGCCGAAAGTCAATTATTTTCCCCGTTATTATGATAATTCGTTATGTTCCGGAGATATTGAAAGTTTCAACTTTTTTTTGACGTATACAACGAATTTTTTACACCAAAAATAAATGTCTTTGCCCAGTTATTATTTTTGCACAAGATTACTTAATTTGTCGTACAGAATGCGTAGATGACGGGTTCCTGATGGGTTTTTCTACATCCTGTATTTACATCCACATTTAATTGTGTACAATCTTTGTTCTGTAATATTGTACCAATGAGTAGCCACAAAACATATTGCATATTAAGAGCGTTTATTCTAAAAGTTGGCAACGTCGCAAATAGCTGTCAAATATTTACCTGTTTTGATTAATTTGGCAATATTACTGTATAGTGAACTAGAATATTAATAACTAGCTGCCCGCCCCGGCTTCGCACGGGTAGCACTAAGTACTTATCTACGGCGCACCTTCCTACCTACCATACCCACACCTACCTACCCTACCTACACCTACCTAACCTACCTACACCTACCTACCCTACCTACACCTACCTATCCTACCTACACCTACCTACCCTACGTAGGTAGGGTAAGGTAGGGTGTAGGTAGGTAGGTAGGTGTAGACCTACCTACCTACACCTACCTACCTACCCTACCTACATCTACCTACCCTACCTACATCTACCTACCTACCCACATACCTACCTATCTACCTACATACCTGCCTACCCACCCTAACTACATACCTACCTACCTATATACCTGCCTACCCACCCTAACTACATACCTACCTACTTACATAACTACCTACCTACCTATATACACCTACCTAGCTGACCCGACAGACGTCTTTTCTTTGATTTGGTTTTAGAACAGTTTGTGTTGGAAAAATAATAGTGGTGTTTTTACGTTTTTCCGGGCAATTATTCCAAATTTTCACTTATAAGAACCTTTCTCAACAATAAAGGAATATTTAAAAAAAAAATGCTAAATTGGTCCAGCCGTTCTCGAGTATTGCGCTTAGCAACACGTTTATTGATAATGTTTTATTTATATAGATTATTTATTATATGATTAACCCTCTCGATCCGTGTACGTACATATTATTATACTGTTACTGTTGTTTAGCAGTGATAGCCTAGTGGTGACCGTCAGACTGCCAAGTCATAGTTCTCAAGTTCGAAGCCAAGGCACGCACCTCTGACTTTTCAGAATCATGTGCGTATTGTATAATTATCACTTGCTTCAAAAACGGTGAAGGAAAACATCGTGAAGAAACCGGCATGCCTGAGAGATATTTTTCGACGGCATGTGAAGCCAAGTCAGAGGCCCATGGGCGGCATTAAAACTCTGACACCAGTCAAGACACTTACCACATGAAAAGAAGAAGATTATACTGTTCCTCATCAAAGAGACATATTTCGTAGAGCATCTGTGTTAGGCCGCGTACTATTTAAAAGCGATTGCCGCTCGAATACGCGATCGGTCGCGTGTATATGACACTTTTTGTTCGGAAAACCGGAAAGCGCCCTCTGTCGGCGCGACCACGCGTTCAGGTTCACCGAACACAAAAGTTCGACCGACCGTGTATTCGCGCGTCGGTCGCTTTTAAATAAGACGCGGGGTTAAGCAAGCTTCGTCATGTACAAAAGCTATACGATCACGTACAGAGTTTATACTGGATTCCGTCCGCCAAGGCGCGGCGCGGCGCGGCGGCGCCTTTTCTATATCTATAACTTTTAAAATTCGTAATATCTATTGAATGGAATAGCCGATTTGAAAAATTCAAAAAGTAATATACATGAATTGAAACAGTCTTGAAATCAATATGATTTATTTGGATAAGGATTTAAACAGAAGTACATATGAATAACATGGTCTAATTTTGTTCGGTATTTCTATCAGCTTTTAAAATGTAAAAAGTGGTTATTGTGACATAACGATAATAGTTGGACATATAGTATCGCGAAGTTTTTTGTAGTTATTGATATGTTCTTTAATATTGTAGAACATAATTTTGTTCTCTCATCAATACTTTCCGCAGCACATGCGACGAAAGGAAAAAAAATTACACCTTGGGTTACGTTACTAAAGTAATCTAATAAGTAAAGTAAGTAATAGTAATAAAAGGATCCCTAATCTTTTCTAGCAATAAATATAGCCTATGTTACTCAAGATGAATGTAGCTTTCTAATGGTGAAAGAATTTTTGAAATCGGCGCAGTAGTTTTTGAGTTTATTCATTACAAACATACACACAAATCTTTCCTCTTTATAATATTAGTGTAGATGAATTGCAATTATAACACTGAATTTCATGTTGTAACTGTTTTTGGAACGTTTCCAAATACTTTATTTACATCTAAAACTAAATATTCGGTGTTACGACATTAATTATTGCATTTCATAATCAATATTTTATTAGTTCACTAGTTAGCCATGTTTCATATTTCCATACAGTAATATTGCAAAATTAATCAAAACAAAGTGGGCAACGTCGCAAATATTTGACATATATTTGCGACGTTGCCCACTTTCAGAATGCACGCTCTTTATACAGTATTATGGAACATAAATTCTAGACAATCAAATGAATTCTTGTCTATATTTAGATCTTTCTGAGACATGATTTTTATCTTTTTTATTTTTTACTTCCTGATCTCCATAGTAACAATTGAAGTGTTTTTGTATATAATTTTATTATAACATATTTTTTTGCATGCTGAAATAGTAAGTAAGCAGAATATGTGGAACTTCTTATATTTAAGTTAAGACCTATTATTCTGTACCATATTTTATGCAAAATAAAGAAATTCTAATTCTAATTCTGATGATCGATCTCTCGCTCGCCTTTTCAACTGCTATGAGCCTTTCATCAACCATGTTTGTTAAAAAAAATTTACACCTGTTTAATAGATTACATAGCCAAAGATATAAACACAATATATGTTTAAAACAATGTTATTAAATAAAAGTATTTTATGTATGGCTCCTCGAATATATAACCATTTGCCTAACTCACTGTTGCAGATAAACGACATTAATTTATTTAAAGTGAATATCAAAACATTGTTACTTGGTAAAGCGTATTATTCTGTTGGTGAATATTTACAGGATAAACTGATATAATATTGCGATGTAATTATGTGGTTATTTTCTTGTTATCATATTTTATTGTTTTAATAGTATTAATTTTTTTTTTTCAAATTTATGTGTTTTGTAAATTTGCATGCCATAATATGGTAGGATATAGATAATGGACACTATTGTTTTTATAAGACCTTTTTGTACCTATATTCGCAAATTAATAAATGATTATGATTATGATTATGATTTAAAACCGTATCACCTTTTCAACTTCATTTTAAACAAAATCTTCTAGAAGAATGAGTAGCGTATAGCTAAATTCGATGATAGGGGGGCCCCTAGTATGTGCCGTTATCTTTTTCCTCGCTCCAATAATTTGACGCAAGCCGAGCTGATGCACTCTCAACCTGTCAAAATTACTACTGGAATTTGATAGGTACTAGAATTAAGATTATTTACAAAATAGATAGATTACGTAAAATAAAGATAAATCGTTTATTGACATACCTCAATACAACGAAAGCACCTTAAAAGTATCAGGGGTTGTATGACACCTGGAGAATATTTTGTTAGATTATTGGTCGGCTTTCCATTTTGTTTCATTAAAGTTAACGGGTTTCCAATTATTTGGTTTCGTTTTTTCATTACTTTGATTGTTCTTCAAAAGGAATGTTTTTGGAAAAATAATCCACAAGAAAGATACTTTAGTGTGTGCAGAGTATTCTAGGCTGTCAATATCGATACCAATTAGGCTACCAGGTTTCAAGAAAGAGCTGATTGGTTATGCATATCTCATGTTCCACGAATCTTTTAAGAATCAAGTCACATACATAACCATAATCAGCGTATAATGTTACCACTACTGGGACACAGGCCTCCTCTCTGTGAGAGGGAGTGGGCCATAATCCACCACGCAGGCCCAGTGCGGGTTGGTGGATTAAATATATACGTAAACTCACGCGTTCTTCCCATGATAGCAGGACGCTTCCTGTTACGAACCTTACATATTCCTTTAGCCTCGTCTACGTTCATACATCTGTTACCTAAAACACACAAGCCGGATGCGAGCACTTGACCATTCTGAACAACATCACCAATAAGGTCACTGTAATATGTCTACCTTTTTTTTTTTTTTTTGGGTTGGTAATTATCAAATAACTTCTCCCGCTCTGGGTGGAGCGGGAGGGCGTGATACTGACTAAAACCCACCCGTGTTCCTTCCGTTGCCTGTGTGCCGAGGTCGCGATATCCCTTTCAGACAAACCCGCAACCCCGGCAGGCATTGGCCCTTCCGGACCCCGTCAGTTGGTGCTGACATCTCTTTGAGGCGCGTGTGGAACACAACGCGCCGTCGACCCGGGCCTGGTCCCTATCGGACGGCGAGCTACCCATTGCTCACCGTCCGCAAGCCCGCGCCTACGGTGGCCGGAAGTCGGCTCGCGACTCCCGACGCCCGGGGCGTCTCCTGCGGCGACTAGGGCGAATATGTCTACCTAGGGCGTGCACTCCCGGCGTTTCCACTGTCTTGTAAATACCTTTTGTTAGTCGCCTTTAATTGAATTTTTCTTAAAAAAAATTGTCACTACATCTTCTTTTAGACCGCACCGTTGCCTTATCACATCATTCCTCGGCCTATCATTCATAGCCACACCACACATGCTTCATAAGGTTCGGATTCACATGGCATTTTTTCTAATTTCATGTTTCTTTTACCACACCCAACATACATAAGCGTGGGCACCAGCACACCATTGTGAACAGCCAGTCGAGCATTTTTGGACATCAACTATTTTTTTGGTCACAATCGCAAGTATGGCACCATTCACTTAACAAATACATTATGTAGGGCATAATTCCGAATTCTGGACCCCGACATAGAATTCTCTAAAAGAAAACACTAACCAGCCTTCAGTCTCCCATAAAAGATAATAACATGAAAAAAGAGGCCATTAAATCGAGTTCCCTTAGTATCGTTTATCGCATGGTGTTTGTTTTCTTTTGCCCAAGCCACGAGAGGCTTTGTTTCCGATTACACAGTTCGATAATCGGCACCCTACCAGCTCGCCGGTAACGTACGAAAACAAACTTTTGAGAGATACGCATTCCTATAGCTTTTTGCTTGATTGGATTCGATTCATACGATGTTAATGAATGTTTCCAAAGTGGTTTCTTTATTTTTGCGATGGAACGCAGGCATTTTTAATAACAGGCTGCGGGATTCCCTTTTAGCTATCACATCATGTCTGAATTCGGTTCTACTTCGCCGTTTCGATGAAACAGTGACGTTAAAAGTGTTTTTTTTAAACCAATTTACAGAAATTAATATAATTTATCAGTAGACAAAAGTTCAGGTATAAAGTAATTTAAATAAAAACGCCTGTACTAGCGTTCAGTTTTATTGATGCAATCTGCCCATAAATAGCAAAATAAAAGGTTAAAAATAGGTGTACCTATTAATCCATTGTCAACCTCACTGAATAGTTTTACTCAAGGGTGGCTTGGCGGTTCCTTTTGTCATGCGGCAATTATAAAAAGAACTACTTCGCCAACAGACTTTGCCGATTACCTTTACCATAGTGAGGGTATAGAGGTATATCTGATAGGTCAATTTAATTGGTCGGTTAAGTAATTGTTAAGCACACATATTCTATATCAATGAGACGTGAGATGAGTGTGTAAATGAGATGTTTTTATGGAATTTATTTTGGAATGTAATTCTAATGATTTATTATTATTGTGTATCATTTCGCATCATCTACGGCTTTTACGAAGTGAGCGTTCACGAATAATCGGCCTGCACTGCCCCCCGTCTCGCCACGCACATATCTAAGGCGCGGAACAGCGGTCTCGGTCAAACTATAGCACGGAATATGTGATAGTAGGTGTTCGGTGAATAATAACAATCTTTGCTTAAACCCGTATGGTACAAATAATGTACCATGAGGTTTTCAGCAAAGATTTCTCGAATGTTCTGACTGCTTTTGCGAAGAAGTTGTGTTCACACCACAGTAGTATCTCCTGCAACCATCCATTACTTTGATAACTGGAAAACCAAAACGCAGGTACAGATCTGAAAACTCACTGAATGATGGTAGTAACAATGACTTCATTAACATTTTTCAGTTATTGAGGTGGTAACAATAGTTTTATATGACGATTTAGTTTACGAGTTGTGTTTGTTTGCCATTTAAAAACTGCATGACATCCTAACTAATATTATAAATGTGAAAGTGAGTTTGTAACAAACAATGTTACGCTTTCACGCTAAAACGGCCGAATGGATTTTGACGAAATTTGGCACCTGGGTTAGGACATAGGATACTTTTTATCCCGATATTCCCACGAGATCGAGACTTATGCGGGTGAAACCGCGGGGCACAGCTAGTATTTATATATTTTTACATTGAAATATTGACTTTTTGTACGCCTTCTTGAATGAAATAACGCACTCTTCGTTATTTTCCTGTACGTATGTTAAACAAATCAATTAAATCCCGTATGACTTAACAGTATACCTACTGTTCAACTCGCCGTCCCAAAATATCCGGACCACATCGTCATTTAAAGAAACATATTTCTAGGCTTACAAATTACCATAATTTTAGTTCTTGTGGTGTTCACCTTTAAGTAATCGTTACACTGTTCAAAGTTTTTAAGACGTTGTTTTTATCAAGATGTTAGTGTAAACAATTGTTGGTGAACCAAATAAATAAATATTAAAAGGCCCTTAAAAATAAATTGGTCCCCAAATTTCTCTTCAGACATTATCAACCTCCGACTTCACATTTATTCACAATATTTAATTACATTAGCATGTTTAGTTAAAGAAAGAACTTGATCTAAATGTTACATTCCAGGTCAATTAATGTAATCTTGTTACAACTTCAGCTGAGCAGGCGCTAGTTTCAAATTAATTAATTAAAATTGAAACTTAAGAATTAGCTGGTTCTTAATTACGAAGTTTTAATATGAAATTGTAGGACTAATGGAGTATATAACTATTTCTGAAATTTTACTTTTAAACACCTGGAGGTAGCCGAAACTAAGGCTCTCCCGTGTTATTCAATCATGGGGATCAGTAGTGACCCGTCACACAACAGTAGTGACGCGACAGCACTGCCGCGTGCAGCGTTGTTCGGAATCATACCTTTATTCGAGATTATTATGATCAAGAGCATCACAGCTAGAAAAAGATCATCAATTTTTTGTAGATATCTACTACCATAGAGCGCTGAACACCTAGTATACATTGGTATGCTATTGAGCATCCTCCGTTCTTCCCGTTAGGCTAATTTGCCCAACAGTGGGCCATTTCACGGCAAACGCCTGTCCGTCGAAGTCGAGTTAGCATCCCCAAACCTAGTAAATAATTCAGTGTAGATGACCTGACGAGAGATCCCCCAAAAAATATCTCATCCAAGTTTTAGCCGAATATCTCGATATTCTATCAAACTTCAAAAAGTGTCGTTGGCCAAATGGCTTCTCAATACATTGGATAATAGAAAAGTTTACAATGGGATTGGTATACTAACAAATTCTTTACAAGTATAGGTAGAAATAATGTGCCAGAAACAATGTTCTGAAACTTATGAACAGGATCACGTAAAATACGTTCAGAAATTATTAAGAGTTCAAACTACGCCTTGTTTTAATGGAATAATGATAAATTTTTTAATTCTTTTGAAATCTCTAAGTTTGGATTAATGTTTCGTACTTTGTTTTTTAGGTCGACCATTATTCTTTTGCTGCTGATTTATGTTTGAAATTAATTTAGTCTAGACTGTTAAGATAAAAACTTATGGTGATTGAGAATTGTGATTAAATCGTATAATATAATATAGTATACTATTATAAATGCAAATGTGAGCTTGTTTGTTTGTTTCGCTAAAACGGCTGATTCGTTTTTATGAAATTCGGTATGGACATACTTTGAACCTAGGCAAGGTAATTTTTATCGACGTATATACCGCGCGGGCGAAGCTTTTTTTTTTTTTTTTGAGGTTGGGAAATTATCAAATAACTTCTCCCGCTCTGGGCGGAGCGGGAGGGCGTGTCAGACTTTTACTGACTAAAACCCACCCGTGTTCCTTGTTGCCTGTGTGCTGGGGTCGCGATATCCTTTTCAGACAAACCCGCAACCCCGGCAGGCATTGGCCCTTCCGGACCCCGTCAGTTGGTGCTGACATCTCTTTGAGGCGCGCGTGGAACACAACGCGCCGTCGACCCGGGCCTGGTCCCTATCGGACGTTGGCGAAGCTGCGGGTGGAATCTAGTAAACTATATTTTATTTAAAGAGAATAACAACCTGAGACAGCATCTTACGTTCATAAGAAAATTCTTCTTCTTTCTGTCTAGTCTTTTTAAAGCACTATACAGGGAGAATTTTTTGCATGTAAAAAAAGGGAAAAAGAACATTGAAATACTTTTTTAGTTTTCATTAAAATCAGTCCGGTCTTCTTTGAGTACTTTTCGCTATTTCTCGTAGATTCTGATTTGGCCATCTTTGAAAAATTCACTCTATATATTTTGCACTACAAACTATAAGTAACATATTCATTTCGCAAAAATAAACTCCTATTTCAGTCAATTACGAAATTAAAATGACAAGGGGAAACCAATAACATCGCTGCAACACTTCAGTGGTTAAAACAATACTGTTGAAATTTATATCACGTAATATATTAACATTTTGTGATGGCAAACCGCGGCGTGAAATTACAAACGTGAGCTTTAATTATTGTTCATGATAAAGTCAATAAATACAAGCCTCTTTGATTCTTTATCTAAACAAATACCTTTTGTTGCTTATTGAATTAAATGTATTTTGCACGGAGCAACTGGGTGACCAACTCGGTCGATTAATTAATATTACAAAACAAAATGCGAACTTTTTCAGGACATAAAAACAAATAAGCATTTCATATTTATACCCTCGGGCATGAAGAATCGTCATTTTTAACCGACTTCATTAAAAGGAGGAGGTTTTCAGTTTGTCGATTTTTCTTATTTTTTTTATTATCCCTGATTACTCGAAGACGGCTGGACCGATTTGGAAAATTCTTATTTGTTTGAAAGGGCTACTTCCTAGGTGGTCCCATTGTCATCAGGTCAGGATCTGATGATGGGGTCCTGGAGAAATAGAGGGAACTCTTCAAATAATATACACACATAATATTATGCACACTTACAGCTATTTAGGTATTTTTTATTGTAACTCGTGCATTTGATCTAGGAAAGCACCATTTGGTGCAACTGATGACGAAGACTACAAATGGCCACCGGAACGACTCAATAATAAGTATTTCACGGGTTGCGATTTGATTACTTTAGTATGAGCAAATAGTGGTATACCTATTGGTGTGGGGTAAGTACTATAACTAAAAGTGAAATATAAAAACCTTTTTTACAAAAAAAAATTACCGACTTCCAAAAAAAACTACCGACTTCCAAAAAAACTACTGACTTCCAATAAAAACTATAGCACTGCAAACTAGCAACTAGCAAAACTACTGCAGATCCAAAGACATAGTTGTTTGTTTTTTTATTTATTTAGTAAATTAAAGTTATTTTTGACTTTGTAGTGTTTTTGTTGAACAAGTTTGTAAGTTAGTTATAAAAGCTAGGTAGAAAAGCAGCAAAAATACCCCAGAACCAACCCTAGCTACTTATTCATACATAAAATAAAAACGAAAATGCCACCACCTCTATTGGCGTGAAAAAACATCAAAATTATCATATCCTTTCCACACGTGTCAACGGAATGTAATTTTGTATCATGATAAAGAAAATTCCGTGTCTTTATGAATTTTTGATTGCCTTTTCTCTATGGGTTACATACTGCTTTGAAAATTGGAATTTTGTTATAAAAGTGATATATTTATTTTCCGTTTTGAAATCAAAGGTATTTTGGTATTCTGCTCAATAAAGATAAAATATGGGAAGCCAATGTATCGTGTTATTGCCTGTTAAAATTAAATATTTTACAAATGACTTCTTAAAATTCAATATTTTATAAATCTTTGAAAAATGTGGAAGAATGTAACTTGTTTTTTTATTTAAGAGTCCATAATAACCCAGCTCAAATTCACTCTTTATTGCGCTCGCACACAGTGGGGAGAAGGCTCCAGTACGGTGAAAATAATGGTAATATTTTTTAGTTATTCAAGAGTTGTACTAAACTCATACTAATTGTAACTCCCAAAACCGGGTGTTTAGTTTCGTTGCAATTCGGGGATGTAATACTAAACTTAGGGGGAGAACGTTATTCCCCACTCGACACAAGTTTATAAATAGGGGTAGCTTGCTCTGTAATATAACGCCAGTTATAATAACAGCGTCGGCAGCCACGAACTGTACAGCCATAGAAATTATTGCGAGGGGAAAGTTCGCTAGTCTCATTAAAATGATATTGGACTAGCTTGGTAATGACTTTGCCTTCGAGGTTGAGAGCAGCAAATTACTGTTTTTGAAAATTACCCATAAGAGTAACACAAGCACTAATGACAAACACGAGGAGGCTATGATCATATCTGATAAAAAGCGCATATTCTGTGCGTCACATCTACAAAGCTTCTCGCTCACATACCTGAACATTGGCTATCCAAAGTACATAATCAGCCTATAATATTCCCACTACTGGGACACAGGCTTTCTCTTTTCGAGAGGGAGTGTGCTGAAATCCACTAGGCCGGTTGGTAGATGTCACAACGTCTTCGAATTTTTGGTTCTAGGACATTCCCGGTTTCCTGACGATGTTTTCCTTCACCGTTTTGAGAGCACGGGTCAACCCCATCACCAATGCTCAAAATATATAAAAATAAACAAAACCCAGTTACTGGGTAATACGTACCCCTTGGTAAGACCAGCAGTGCTATTCTGTAACCATCTCACCGTGAAAACTTAGGTGAAGTGAGCGTGGAGTGAGCTGTCACTGTCACAAATCGACCGGCAGGATGCAATGGATTAACACTATTGACAGCTCACTCCACGCTCACTTCACCTAAGTTTCAAGGTGATATTTTTACAGAATCGATCGGCGGTTGTCAGACTTTCGGGCTTCTGACGACCCGTAACGACTGTCAGCAATTACTGCTAGTGACCTTAAAAAATTATACAACGAAGCCGAAGCGAAGTGTTGGCTAGAGTCTTCAATCAATCAAATTATTTATTTACAGATCATACAATCCAATTTGTAACTAACTAACAAATTGGATTGTATGATCTGTAAATAAATAATTTGATTGATTGAAGCCTCTAGCCAACACTTCATGAATTAAAATGAGTGTCCAAGACCACATGGCCACCGAAATTGTATAATAAATTCAGAGAAAAGGTTCAAAATAAGCACCCAAATTACTAATTGTAGATTTGGCCGACTTTTTTAATGCCATCCTCTTCTCATTAGTAGCGTTGCTTTGTTTTGAATTCAAATAATTTTTTTGGTCCTACTCGCCCATTTTTGATACTTATATTATTTACCTAATTTTGGGTATAAAAAAAAGATGCCTGTAGTTACCTTTTTTAAAGTCTGCTTTTAGCTAAATTGGGACGTTTCCTTTTACAAATAGTGGCTTTAACATGTTAAGCGTTTCTTGAATCTTTGAAAGCTCTTTACTAAAAGAATTCCGAAAGTTATGAAAGATGGTCTCCTAATATTGTACCTAGTTACCTTAATGCTTGGTTCGGTTTAAAAACAACTTTGTCTCGTCAATCAACTCAGCCTGTCGCAGTTCCCTGCTCGACATAGGCCTCTCCCTGGCTGCGCCACAACACCGTGTCTTCCGCCTTCCGTATCAAGCCTGTTCTAGCCACATTTTCACGTTATCACGTAAAATGAATTAATATTTAAGTTACCTAGATTACACAGTACACATTTTGGAATGCAATAATTTATTAAGTATTGAAATAAACATCACCTGCCTAGCCTTTTCCCAACTATGTTGGGGTCGGCTTCCAGTCTAACCGGATGCAGGTAAATACCAGTATTTTACATGGAGCGACTACCTATCGGACCTCCACAACCCAAACCCAACTCCTGGCTTCTGGCTTCAAGGCTTCTGACGACCGGTAACGACTGTCAAAGATCCACGCCAGGACCAATGCCTTAGCTTCCTTTCCGTGGCATGGAAGGGTGTCGGTTTGTAAAGATGTTCACCCATCTACAAACCGATGCGGACGAATTTTTTGATGCCCAATGAGCTCTTCCCTTTATTTGTATTTTTTGGTTTACATACCTGTACTTTGTATATATATTTTTGTGTTAGAAACAGTAAATTGAATTCAATCTAACATTAAATAAAAAATAAATACAATTGGATATACATTCGGAATATATGTCGAATCTCTCTAAGTCTAAAAAATCCGTAAAAAATGTCTTTCGTAATATACACAGATGTCTCACTGATTGTATTCTTCAGAGTTTGACATTCTGTCATCGGCATACTGTTCACATTTCCAATACATAATCTGTCATGAGTGGAATATGCTTCTAGAATCTGTATGTTCTGACGTATGTATTGTATTGAATATACATAAATCGGATTCAAAATTGAAATGGCCACTGATTGCAAACGGAATTACATTTAACGTTATGCTGTTACAAGATAATGTATTGGTATACTGTGTTCATAAATTTATGACTAGCTGCGCCCCGCGGATTCACCCGCATAAGTCTGGATCCCGTGGAAATATCGGGATAAAAAATCCTATGTCCTAATCCAGGCCATGGTCTACTCATGTGCCAAATTTCTTCTAAATCTGTTCAGCCGTTTTATAATATTAGTTAGGATGATCGATTTGAAACGTGCCTAAAATTTCGACAAATGTGTTTTGGTTTATCTTGTAAATTTTGCTAAAGATAATATTAATACCAGCCTATTATTGTCCCACTGCAGGGCAACGGCCTCTTCTCATACAGAGAAAGGATGAGCATTGATTACCACGCTTGCTCACGGCGGGTTGGCGATTTCAGACTTATATTAACTATAAGTCGTGCCGATCTATTCTGTAAATAACGTAAAAACTTCGCTGAAGTGAACTGTCAATAGTGTCAAGCCAATAGCATCAAGTAAAATGACAGCTCATTTCAAGATCACTTCACCTGAGTTTTCGCGATGTGATTTTTACGAAAGACTTCTGTAGGTTGTTTCCTCATGATGTCTTTCTCCACCGATGTCGGTGATGTCCAAGGTAAACTTAGAAAGTACATATGTATTGAAAACATCACATTGATACAGTTTTGAACCCACTCGTGCATGAGAGGCAAGGCCTTAACCCTAGGTCATCACGCTATAGATAGTTTCATACAAAGAGTAATCTTACAAATCCCACGCTTACAGATTTTTGTGGGCAATAAACTTGACGCTATAACTTACTTAGGCCTATTTCCTCGAAGGACGCTAATAATAACTATGCATTTATTCATGATCAATCGTAAAAATTCGGAGAAAGTCATAACTTGTGTTAGAAAATATATATATCCGGGACCACAAATAGGAAGAAGGCTATTTTAATATTCCGCCCAATTCTTTCTTATGGCCTACTTAGTCGAAAAACGGATGGATTAACGGATTTCAGGGTCGACACGCTAAGAAGAAGGGACGATAAAATGTAACTTGAACATGTTAATATTAACTTTGCCTTTAGTATGGGACGCAACGTATGTCGATACTCTATCACCATCCTATCTTCGTGGCTTGGCGAGCTGTGCTGGCGGAAAACCTCAAGCGGCAAACCTAAGCATTGCCATACAACGTGGCTATGCCGCAGCAGCGTGCAGCTGTCAACTGTGTAGTCAGCAGCTCGTACTGTGTAAACTAGCCATTAGTTACTTACACATATAAAATAACTAACATCACGCCTCTTTTCCTCGGAGGGTTGGACCGAGGTTTTGTTTTTATTAATATTAAGAGCTTAACTGTCACTAACGATAAGTAATATAATTTTTATTGTTATCGACTTCTGAAGGCAAATCGACAGTTGAGCTTAAATATGTTAGTAAAAAAACAAATATGTGGGCTTGATTAATATTAGACTATGAGTCTAATATTAATCAAGCCAAGACTTATGATTAAAAATTACCACACAGATTATAAATAATTAATTAACTAAAGGTAAACGGCATGCTTCCTGTTTCCCCAAATATTTAGAAACTTTCGATATCCTTAATTCATCCAGAAGCTTTATTTTAAAATAACTATGATTCAACTTTTGAATTATCAATACTTGTCACTGACTACATTGCTAGAACGTCGCTAGTATTGACAGCACCTAAAGGCGGATTGTTGACCAGTGATCCCTCACCGGAGCATTTGCTAGTAATGTAACAATCCTAGATTCGATAAGATTCGCAGTCATGTTATAAATTGTATCACGAGTGCTCCCACTCACCACTGCTACATTACAGGCGAATGGTCCCGATTAATCATATATTATAAATTGTATCATTACAGGTTGCGCACTGTAATGCTCGGTTCCCCTCACTCACTTATGTAATGCTCGAATCTCAACTGTTACATTACAGGCGAATGCCTTTAGGTTTCTGACGCATTAGTACTATGTCTAGGACTCGGTGGAAATTTTGCCAACATGGCGTCGTCCACGTTCTCACGTACATCGTCTATCAGCATCTTATGGGAAACATTGTATGCATCCAAGAATTTCGCAAATTCTTCGGTCTCTTGTTTGAATAGTAAAAAATCTATTGTTCTGTTATCTCTTTTCCAAATATCTTCGGTGAAATGGGCTGTGAAGGGTAAAAAACAAATTATTAGGTACATTTTTATTAAACAAAATTCTTATGGTACCTATCTATGTACTTGTAAACATCAATGACATGCAGGTAGGTCTGCGGGGTAGACACCTACAGTGTCAATTTCTTTGATTTCGACAGGTCAACAACATCCATTGCGTTATTTATGTTGTTGAGCAAACGAATTTTTAAACAAATGAAACAATGGATTAGGAATTTCCTTCAAAATCCTTCGGGTTGTAATTGAAACTGTGATACACAATTAGGGTGCTGGTCATGCTCAGTATAAACATGTGGATGATAATCTCTGCGTATTACGTATGTATGTACATTGCAACTTTTAACGTTTAACCGTCTGTTTAACTTTTTTGACATAATAACCATCCTGAGTAAAATTATAATCAAGATGTGGTCGCAAGGAGCTGTCTCTCATCATTAAGATAGATACAAAACCAGACGACCAATCCTGATCCACATGAATCAATCTTGAATTGTAGATACTTCTCAACATTAGTAACAAAACCGTTAGTTACGGATATAGGAACCGGCTCCACAATTCGTCTTACCATACCCCATTGACTTCTTTGTGAGACAGTTCTATTGTGACCGAGGCCTTTACGGGGTCACATTAGTGAGATTATAGTGTACTTTGTTGGCTAAAACGTTTACAGTGAAATGGGCCGGAAGACGATTCCATACTTTTGCCACAGAATATAGTACAGAAGGTTCCATAAAATGAACGAAAACAAACGCACACATACATAGACGCGTACGTACGGGCGGCGATCTCAAACAAATGCCAGTCGCGAGTGCGCTTGCACTCGCTGTACGCGAAGCGTGTATGTGTGCGTGCGTTCTCGCTCGTTGTATGGAGTCGACCTTCTGTACTAATCTATTTAGTGCTTTTGCTATAAAGGGAGACAAACGTCTTGTTTATTTTATCTTTCTTTCACTGAGTTTAACGGACTGAAACGTATGGATACTTTCTCGTCTATATGAAGGGGCTTATGGCTAAATAACAACCACCCAATCGATCTATCTGCTTGCCGGTGGCGGGTGGGTGACCATTCTTTACACATTTAATCCACTCAATGACCAGGAACACATGATTAACTTTCATTGGTCTCGGTTGTCATGCGAATATGTACATATATCAGTCGCTACTGCAATTTCATTTAAATATTCGTTTTCTTTATTTCATATCAAAATGAAATCTTAAAGAGACACTTAGTATTCTCTGCGAGATCACAGACTGCAAAGACCAATACTTATCCGTTTGTAAATGGTGGTGGTTATAGCAAACTTTCTTTGGTTATTATTTTAATTTCGTACTGAGAAAGTTGCGGCACTTCTTCCCATCTCAAACACTAACAAGTTAAGCTTAGTGAAAGGTGAGCCTAATTCGAATAAATCGGTCGGGAGTAGAAGAATTCGAATAAATGATTTTTTTTATCAACGATATGATATCTTTCATGTGAAAACACATGTAATGCTCAAGATTACCTCTTTCCTCGAATTCACTTAACACATCCTTATCCAAATCACCCTGGACTCTCCACATTTGAACTCCACTATGCTCTGTTTCATTTAATTCCTTTTTATTTGTTTCCGATTCGTCAGCCAAGATGCCTGAAATAATAACGATTGGCTATAAATTTAAAAAAATTGACGGGAACAAAAACGAAAAATGCAAACTGATATAAAAACCTTTTATAATTAAAAATAGAAAAAGTTTCAACAAAATCATCCTACATTGAAAAATTTAATAACTCTAAGAGAATAAGTACCTACACAGTGCACGATAAGAAATTTTATTGACGTACCTATAAACAGAAGTACATTTACTCACAAAATTAATTGGCTGAGTATTATTTTTTTACACCGAAAACAATGAAATGTTCCCATAGACATTAAAGGCCTAAAAGAAGACGAAAAGATAATGTTTAAACAAAAGATACGCTTCGCTAAAAGGTATGATAGAATTTTTTAAATTAAAATATTTTATTACATATATTCTTAAAAATAAGCGGACGTGGCCCAGTGGTATAGTGGTGGCCACGACTTACAACTTGTAGCTCGTGAGTTCGAAGCCAGGCAGGCACTTTACTTTGTGTATTTAATTCCATCACCACTGCTCTTAAAACGGTGAAGGAAAACATCGTGAGGAAACCGGCATGTCCTAGAACCAAAAATTCGAAAACAAGTGACATCCACCAACCCGCACTGGGTCCGCGTGGTGGAATATGGCCCACTCACTCTCACAAAGAGGTGGCCTGTGTCCCAGCAGTGGAAACATTATAGACTGATTATGCTTATGCTTAAAAATATCTATTTTTATTTTGAAATTGTAGTACCTAGTAAAAAAAATGAACGAACCTCAACAATAAAAAGTATTAGAATTCGTATATCAAGATAGGTATAAAAATTAACATGAAAACTTTTTTATATGAAAGAGCGCAATATACGATAAAAACAAGAGCATTTGCATAGTAAACTACAACTCATGAATAAAATATTACAAAATGCTAGCTCAAATAAGCTGGACGTCCATACATTTATTGTCCACGAACCTTCAATAAAATAAAGAACAGGCAAATGATACACGTCTTCCTAGTCTTTCTCATAGAAACACCTTTGAGCGTCCGACGCATATTTTGCGTCCGCACATTACAACAGAATAGTACAGAAGGTCGATTCTATACAACGAGGCAACGAGCGAAAACGCACGTGCACATTATAGACACGCTTCACGTACAGCGAGGACTACCGTTCGGCCACAGATGAATATAGACGGGACACTCCGCAGTTTAGGTATAAAGCTATAAGTACGCGGTGAGCCCATCCGGGCTCATTCAGTGAGTGTAATGTAGTCAGAAGATTTAAGAGTCAGGCGATAGAAAGAGGATATCGCGACCTCGGCACACAGGCAACGGAAGGAACACGGGTGGGTTTTAGTCAGTAAAAGTCTGACACGCCCTCCTGCTCCACCCAGAGCGGGAGAAGTTATTTGATAATTTCCCATCCTCAAAAAAAAAAAAAAAGGCGATAGAAAGAAAGAGGCAATTTCTAGGTGATTAGCGCTGTGCGACCTGAATTGCACTTTATTGTGTCGTTGCAAGAGTCGCTTTTTATTTAAAAGATTTTACGGGATATCCTGTCTGTATTAATCTGTGGTTCGGCTGAGATGGACTAAGGCCGCGTTTTATTTAAAAGCGATCGTCGCACGAATAAACGGTCGCGTGCATAATGTCACTTTTTGTTCGGAAAACCGGAAAGCGACCTCTGTCGGCGTGACCACGCATTCAGGTTCACTGATCAGTAGTTTCTGCTGCGGCATTAATTCGGTCGATGTGTGCGTGCGCCTGTTTTCTGTACTCGTCGTATGGATCGCCGACCTTCTGTACTATTTTATGACATAACGGTCCCTTGATTCAGTACCTATACGCTTCGGTTCAATACGTTGCACAAGCGAGCTTAAGAGAAATGTATCATAAATCTATAGCAGACTAGGGAAAACGTCATGTGATTTATTTCCGCGTTGGATATTGAAAAATAAACATGTGTACCGCGAAACCGTTTATGTGTGGCCTGATTTACTGTGGTCCTTTTTTAAGGGGACTACAGGACCTAAACGTGCCTAAACGCAAGTTTTATAATGCCTAAAAGAATATGATCCACTGCAGTAAACAAAATCAGAAAAATATATGATATTCTTCAGGATATATGCTAGTATGATAGTGTGTTGAAAACATAATACAACTAATTTGATACGATAGAAAAAAATCATGAAGATACCTCTAAAAATTTTTTTTAACGATTAAAAATCATATTAATTTACATGCAATCATTCTGATTTTTTGTCAGATTATTCTACAAGCTACATATTAGCATAATAGTGTTTTAATTTTCCAGTCCAATCAATAGATTTTTTGTAAATCGCTAACTGCTTCATATTTTGCAATAAATTACCTGCGTCGTGTCATCGCGCTTCTCTTTCATTTCTATGCAGTCCGACAGTGACCGCGCTTTAGCTGTTGTAAGCCTCTTAAAGAGGGCCCCAAATAAATAATGGGCCGGGCTTATCAAGAGACTTTAAAAATCTAAATCTTTAGGGTTGCTAAAAAAAGTAGACGCCGCGTCAAAATACGGACCATTTTTTTATTATCTGTTCGTAGCACGATAGAATCTGCTTTACCGACTCAGCATTATGCATTGCGTCGTAAAGTCGATACCGCAGAATGACATTCAGCCATCTTTTATGTTAGACCGAATCAAAAATATGACACTGACAGACTTGACTATTATTTTGCACTGATTTATTATTTTATAAAATGGCCTGGCCATTAAAAAGGTTTAAAGTTGATGTCGACTCGACATTGATCAAAGTTGTATGCTATTTTTAACCGACTTCAAAAAGACGTTTTTATTTTTGTGTATGTTTGTTACACGATTACTCCGCAAATTATAAAACGATTTTGATGATTCTTTTTTTGTTTGGTAGGTCATAATTCAGAGGTATAAATGTTTTTAAATTCGCTTGGGTAGTTTTTGAGTTAGCTTCAATAATACGTATTTTTCCACTTGGTCTTTATGCATGATGTTATAAGTTCCTGTCACAGTTGTTTACATAGCAGGTAGTGTTATTCGAATTTGTGTGGGGTAGGTACTACTTTTAAAAAGTGAAAAATATAAACTTATTACAAAAAAATTGGACGGACTTAAAAAAAACACAAAAAGTGCAAAATGTTAGTATTAAAGTTATTAATTTCGGAAGTCGGTGGCAAAAAACGAAAATACGGAACCAAAGACACCGACTTCAGAAATTAGAGTTATTTTGCACTTTTTAGTGCGGATTTCACCAACGAAATTGAATGCATTCAGCACATCTAAACGCATTCAAAAGCTGTCAGTGTACAATATTCCATAACAATTTTGACACTGACAGCTCTTGAACGCGTTTTAGAAATGCTGATCGCGTTCAGTTTAATTGGTAAAGCCCTTTAGTGTTTTTTTATGAAGTCGGTTAAATTGTTTTGTAAAAAGTTTTTTGTACATTTTCTATGCAATAGTCTTGCTCAATTCTTCTAAAGGTATTGAGTCTCCCGACTTGATAAAAGACAGAATTTGAAAACTGACGAAGTTATAAAAAACTTGATTGTACCAGCAGTGCTATTCTGTAACCATCTCACCGTGAAAACTTAGGTGAAGTGAGCGTGGAGTGAGCTGTCATTCCACAGGGATTGACACTATTGACAGGTCACTTCACCCAAATTTTCACGGTGAGATGTTTACGGAATAGCATGGCAGTTATTACAGTTTTAAAATAAGATTATTTTTGTATATCAATATAGGTCATCGCACACATATCAGCTCGTCACTGGACCATCATCACCTCGCCTCATCGACTCGTCGTCAACCCAATGTAAGAACTTAACCGGAGTGGACTTAAACATATTTGGTGAAATGTGGATACACTATGCACTTCGTCGACCCCCTTTGAAGGAAAGAAGGCGTGATGGTAAGTTACGAAAGCGCTTGTGCCACCGTATAATAAAGTAGCAGTATTACGTCTCGGCAGTGACTTCGAAATAATTACCTACGGCCACTCGGTAAATAAACCTTCCGCGTCCGTGCGTTACTGCCGCGCACTCGAGACTGTTGCGTACTGGTATACACTGAGATTTCGAAGCGCGTCATTTCGGCTGTTTTCTATGAAGACGTGATTTACTGTTACTTATTTATACTGTGCTTGTGTCTATTCTAATGACGTAACCCCTTAGCCCCTTTCCCACCCACGTGAAGAGTGTTTTATTTACTGTAAACCACTGTGCAAAGGTTACACGTGCAACTAATGCAAAACAAACGATCACGAACCCTCAGGAAAACATATAGAGTATAATATTTACTTTATAAAGGTGAGCTTTATATGTGGACGGTATTATGAAACTCGTATATCTGTGAAAATGGCTAGTTTTCCGGTCGTTTCCTTGTTAGACTGCGGTAAAAGAGACGGTATTTGAAAACTCGATGGCTTACAACACTAGCGATCCATGCGGCTTCACCCGCCTTTAAAGGAGTCTGCCCACTATACCGTACATACCATGACCGTGCTTTGTGCCGTGTGCCGTCTTCCTAGCACGGTCATGTGGTATAATACGGTGTAGTGGGCAAGTGTCTTGCCCGTTTTTGAACCTACTACGCTTTGGAATGGGCAACTAGCTTCCTCTTTCTGACTGACCGACTCCTTGACAATTCAATAGTGCCTGTAATTGGTTTAACTGAAATAAATGCTTTGAGTTTGAGTTTTTAAGTTTTTGGGGAATAAAAGTTACAAGTGCTTCTCTGCTTTCTCTTTCTCTCAAGACCTTTCGTAAGAATACATTTATTTTTTATAAATGGTTGTCAATTTTACCTTCATTCTTTTATGAATATCTATCGAATAGTTTAGGCGTAAACTTATTAAACTGACTCATTTTTACATATTTACAATAGGTATATAGTAGATTTAATGCAGAACTTTTGTTCCTAGACGAATAATCGAATAATTTATGTATGTTAAGCTACATAACCTGTCGTGGACGTATGCGAAGTATACCCATGAGGATAGCTAGTACAGAATTCAGTAACCTAATGAATGAACTTAAAATAAACAATAATATAAATATTAATATTAATGAAACAACTTGTATTATTGTTTACTTCAAGTTAAAACACAAACTATCAAGCTCAATGAATTTTGTATGGGCGGCCAAACGAAAACAAATTTGTAAATAGAATTTCAGCTGAGTGAAAGAAAAACATTTGAAATTAATGTGTTTGTTTTATTAACTAATTATTAAAATAATTATTTGCCTACTCGCAGGAGCACGTTCTACAGGTACAAATTAAATTAGCTAGCAAAACTGTGTGATGGGTAATCTATATTTAAACATGACAAAACAAAAAAATATAAGATTTCATGTATTTTTTTTGGTTCGACGTCCTTTTATGTATTTATTTATTTAATGCTTTTAGCACAAAAATGTACAGAGGCGGACGCGGCATCTTCTGCCAGTCAACCTTTGGGAGATGCAGTGACAAACAGTGGTAGGTGCAATAACAAAAATTGTGGAATAAATATTTATTTAAATATGCACCATTACCAATATACCTTTTGCATGCCCGGAAGATGCCTGTTCAGTCTCTTTGAAGGCAGACGGGCTCTATGTGGAACCCACACAGACGCTGGCAGAGAGCTTCACACGTTGGCCGTCCGCATAATAAATGTGGAGGAGAAGCGCTGGGTACGACTGGACTTTATTTATTACTTTAATTGCTGTTGTAAAAACTACTAATATTTTTTACGGTCCAATTCGTTCATCTTTAAATTAAATATTAATGACAAATAAATTCTTAACTTTACGAAAAACTCACCCTATTTAAAAAATTATCAGCCAAGTTATCAAACTTAGTTATCAAAGTTTATTTTGCTGAGCGAAGACTTTATTCAATCAACAAAATATTTCAAACAATTTTTAACAACTACTCATCTAGTTAAAATATTTATATTATAGATATATCTCATTCAACATACGTACCTAATTTTCCAACAACATAGAAACATTATGCTCTCACAAAAATGAACTAACGCAAGATCTTTTCTACGTCTATTCACGTCAAATGATTTACGACAAAACGATATAAAGACGTCGCGAAACATACTGATATAAAAGATACCATTGAGACTACATCAAAAGGTAAGTTTTCGAACTAAATCTCGCAGCAAAAAGATATCACAAAACTGTTTTTATACGACTTCAAGAGTCTTATTTTTCATGGTTTTTATGGCATAGTTGTCTGCGAATGGGTATCGTACATACTTACGTTTCTTTTAGGCACAACAGTATCAGTATCTGAAAAAACTATTCGTCCTAAGTATATTGTTCAATGCTTGCAAAACTGCAAAACTGAATCGTGTGTCGAGTCATATTTTCGTGATTTAAAGCTATGTATTGCTGCGCCATTTCAGTTTTACGCCGAAAATAAATTATTTGAGTTGCACTGTTGCTACGGCGTAACCGACGCGACGTGGTGAAGAGCTGCTACACCGTAGCAGATAGCTGATCTGCTACGCCGTAGCAGATGGCCAATTTGCTACGCATCAAACGCGAATTTTGCGCGGAGCTGAGTTTGAAGAACGCAACGTGGAGAGGGATTTGAGCTGGTACTTTCGATTTAACTGGTCTTAATTAAATTCCTATCATTTATATTTAAGGCCTGAAAACATCGTTCTATTAATCGTTTGAAGATGACAGAGACAGAATGATGGTTTATAATATGTTTAACGCTTTACGTGTTTGTGTTTTTTGTTTGGTGTTTTAATGAGTTTGAAATGTATTAAGTGCAAGTGAAAGTGGGCCTCAGTATACTAAAAATCTATTGTGTGAATGTAAATCTATCTCAAATCAATTAATATTATTCCCAAAATTTGTGGTTTTTCAAATATTTACTCAGAATTTTCTTTTTTTACCATATTTAATATTATATAGTATTGCTGGCTGCCACAATTCCCGGAGCCTCATAAAACTAGCTGCAACCTTGCCGCAGAAATTACTTATTTTACACTCGGCTTGTGTTTCCGTTTTTCTTAAAAAAAACTTGTTGTTTTCGCTCTCAAAGGTAAATTTTGAATACACTTTCTAGAACTTCTAGAAAAAAGACAGCGAAGATATCTTTGGGTATTTATGTCTAAGAGTTTGTTCTTGGAACTGGTAAAGACTATTAGTATTTTCTGGAAAATGTTTACCTTCGGGTGTCAATTTAGAAGCTTAAAGGTAAGCTTTCAGAAACCTATTAATGTTAAGTAATCCTAACTAATATTATTAATTCGAAAGTGAGTTTGTTTGTTTGTTACGCTTTCCACTAAAACGGTTGAACGGATTTGAATGAAATTTGGCACAAGGGTAGACCATGACCTGGAGAAGGTCATAGGTTACTTTTCATCCTGAATTGCAGTTGAAGTCGCAGGCAACAGCTAGTTTCTTATAAAATGAAGGGTCAACCTTAGAATATAGTTTAAAAAAAAACCCCGTCAGGAACAAAGCGCCTTACGCCATACTTGCACGCACACACACTCGTACCTACATAATAGAAAGACAGAGAGAGAAAGTCGCATGGAGGCCATAACGCGTTTTCCTTACGTGACGATTTCTACCAGACAACTCCTACCGCAAGCCGTGTTAAGGGACTTCGTTCCAAAAAACTGAATGTAGGTACACTGCATTCAAATACCTTTACTGAAGACCTTAGCCCTGCTGGAAGATGATAACAGGCTGACAGACAAATTATCGACATGATACCAAATCAAGTCATAACTGCATTAATCAAAACTATCTAAACTAATAATAGGTCTTTACCTATGAAATTGCCGTTTTGAATGAAAAAATTTAAACGATTTTTTTTCATGTATTTTTTATTTGTATTAATCGAAGTAATCACCCATGCAATCAATGCATCTTTGCCAACGCAGTGGCAGTTTATTGATGCCCTTCTTAAAGAAATCAGCTGGACTGAGGCAACAAATTCTTCAAAGGCATTTTGTACTGCCTCTCGGGTATTGATTTTTTTTTCCGCCAAGAAGTTATCCAAATTCTGGAAAAAGTAGTAGTCTGTAGGCGCAAGGTCTGGTGAGTAGGGCGGATGACGGAGAGCTTCCAACCCCAGTTCTTGCAACTTGGAGACCGTCTGCTGTGCAGTATGAGGTCGCGCGTTGTCGTGCAGTAGCAGCGGAGACGAGCGATTGACCAATGCTGGTTGGAGATGTGCCAGCTTCTCCATCATTGTGTTCAGTTCTTCACAGTAAACATCTGCAGTAATGCTCACCCCGTTTGTTAAGAAGCTGTGATGAATCACACCGGCGCTAGACCACCAAACAGTGACCATCACTTTTCTAGGGGTAAGTTTTTGTTTAGGGCATTGTTTAGGTGCTGAACCAGGATCCAACCAACTTGCTGAGCGCTTGCGGTTATCAAACAGAATCCATTTTTCATCGCAGGTAACAATGCGGTTCAAAATTCCTTCATTTGTGTGTCTGTTGAGCAGTGCAAGGCACGTCTCGACGCGTACTTTGCGCTGGAGATCATTGAGTTCGTGGGGCACCCATTTGTCAAGCTTTTGTACCTTGCCAATTTGACGCAAATGGACCAATATTGTTTTGAAGCTAACGTCGAAAGCTGCTGCTAATTCAGTCGTAGATTGTGTATCAGCTTCTACAATCGCCTTTAATTCGTCATTGTCGACCACAGTCTTCGGACGACCGCGAGGTTCATTTTTCAGGTCGAAATTTCCAGAACGGAAGCGAGCAAACCAATAACAGGTGGTGCGTTGGTTTGTAGTGTTAGCTCCGTAAACGTCATTGATGTTGCGTGCCGCTTGTGCCGCGTTGCTGCCACGACGGTACTCATATTCCATAATTACTCGAATTTTTAACGTATCCATGATGACGAAAAAGATTGAAATGCGATGAAAATGTTAGTGTTACATTTTCATCGCATTTCAATCTTTTTCAATCAATAAACAATGACTACTTTTGGAAAAAAAAAACATGTTTTTAAAATAAAATTAATTTGAAATTAGAATTCTTAGCCAAACAAAAAATATTTTGATTTGAAATGGCCAGTACTGCAGAACGGCAATTTCATAGGTAAATACCTAATATAATAAAGAGGAAAGAATTGTTTTTTTGTGTATTTGTATGTTTGTTTGTTTGTTTGTAATGGACAAACTCAAAAAATACACAACCGATTTAAAAAATTCTTTCACCTCTAGAAAGCTACATTATCACAGCGAGTAACATGGGGCGTATTTTATCTTAACTAATAATATAAAAAGGAAAGATATGATTTTGTTGTATGTTTGTATATTTGTTTGCTCGTTTGTTTGTTTGTAATGGATAAACTCAAAAGATACTCAACCGATTTAAAAAAAATCTTTCACTTCCAGAAAGCTACATTATCATCAAGTAACATGGGCGTATTTAATTTTTCAAAAAATTAGAGATCCCTGCGATAATTGGAATAATGTAACCCAAGGTATCAAAAATTTGCCTATGAAAGTCATTATATGGAAAACTATTGATGATACTTAAAATAATGTACTAATTTTTTTTAGTACTCATCATTACCCACAAAAGTCCGCCAGGCTACATATCTAACTATTACGAGTATAGTTAAGTCACAATAACTGTTTTTGGTCAAATTAGTAAATCAAAACACGGGTGAAATCGAAAAATGATGATATTCGTATCATGATACTAATACTTATTCAACTAAATAGTTTCATGATCAAGGTTGATTATCATCATGCTATGACCCTTACGTCCGTATGGTGCCGGATTTAAAGAATAGCACTACCCTATTTCTTCCCGTGGGTGTCGTAAAAGGCGACTAAGGGACTTACTAGAGAATGGCCAGCAGCGTTCTCTATGCATTTTTAATATCATACTGAGATCGTCAACCCGCCTGCCAAGCGTGGCAATTATGGAAAACCCCCCCAAAAATGACAAGCACCAACGACAAATGGCCCCTAGTGCCCGGCGGGCCACCTGCCCTTGGCTACGGTAGCGGTCAAGGCCCTGGTGAGGCAAGGGGTGCGAAGAATCCCCGAAAGCATAGATTCGGTCAAAGTGGCGGTGCTTGGGGGAGGCCTATGTTTAGCAGTGGACGTCTTTTGGCTGAAATGATGAAAGAATGAAAAATGAATGAAGGCCCTTAGGAGCCGAGCAATAGTAAAAAACTAAGGAAACGCTAAGCGAAAACGAAGGAACAGCGCAGGCGGGCGATGCGAAGAAACAAGAAATTTCACGCGGACAAAGTAGCGGGCAGAAGCTAGTGTATCAATATACCCGCCTCTGTGTTCTAGTGGTTAGACGACCTGTCGCAGACCCAGAAGTCCCCGTTCGATTCTCAGTGGCGGCAAACATTTCCTGCTCAGTTTGGTTGGTGGTAGGGCTTGTTCTAAGTCCGCCTAGCTACCATCTTATCTAAGTCTGTCGTCTTAACGAAACACAATAATGCAATTGAAAATTTTCGCAGCCGCTTTCTTGGATTTACATTTTGACCTCTGCTTTAGCATCCTCGAAAACAATGAAAACGACACCCATGCTGAAAAAGAGAGAGAGAATCCAAGATGGCGGCTGTGAACACAGCCGCCATCTTGGATTCTCTCTCTCTCTCTCTATCGAATTATAGAAGTCAGACGCAAGTTTGAAGCCGCGTTAAAGAACTTTGTGCGTAAAACCTACTATGTCACACTTTGAAGTCGCAACAAGAAAGAAATGTTGTGCTTTAGATTATGTCACATGGCTGACCCGTGCTAGCATTTAAAACACACATTTTATCACAGTTTAGGAGGTTTTATCGCCCAAACTGTGATAAATTGTGTGATTCAAGCGATGTCACAGTAGGCCGTGATCGCCCCGCAGGTGAGATGCAGGCCAAAAGGTTCCCCGGTATGGTTAAAATATACGGCGTACGGTCGTAGGTACGACGTTTTCTAACTTTTCACCACCCACGTACGAATATAACAACAAATATTTATCCTACTTTATGACCACCGTACGTTATCACGCAAGGGACCTCCGCTCATCACGGACAAAATTGAAGACAGTTCGGGTCCCCATGGTCCAATGTCCAGCGTTTTGTAGGAACAACACACGCGATAAGAATTTATTGTAAGGAAAACAACAATGGTAGGGATACGAAGACAAAACAACAGATATTTTCCTTAAATTAAGCTTTATAGGTACATGTTTTATGATTGTTGACGTTTCACTCACGTAGGTCGTTTGACTTGCGACCTCGTTTTGTAATCAGCTCATGAATAGTCCGTTAGAGACCCCAAAGAAAAACATGCAACCACAAAAAACGCTGAAAAAAAACCCTTATGTTTGTTTCGGCTGCTTAATATTTGTCTCAGGCTAATTGTTTAAGGCTCGTTCAGACCAGCGCGACGCGACGGCGCGACGCGACTCGAACAATACAGTTTCTAAGAAAATTTCACGGTATAACAATAACCGTTGTCGCGTCGCGCTGTCGCGTTGCGCTAGTCTGCACAAAGCTTTACTCAGGCTGGACGTGTCTTACGATGGTTATATTCAGAGAACATTTTGCAGCATTGTTCCTAAATAATAAACACTATTACCTAAAATGTAATTTGTTTGAACCCAGGTCCATGAAAGCTTGCCACTTCGCCATCGACTTCCCAAACGTAGTTATTCTATTTGACATCAATGTAAAGGCAGCTATAGATGTTTCTAAAATAAAATCAAATAACGGATCTGCATCATAGCTACATTTTCCCTTCCCATATTCCTAGTACCCACAATAGTTCAAAGGGCTAACCAATTAAAGCAGCTATTTTCCGATATCAGGCCAATCCAAATGCCACAGACACGTTTTCGGTCTGCCCGGCTGGCTAGCTAAAATATCTGTCTGGAACCGAAATAGTTCAGATGGAAATATTATAGCTAATTGCTCGTTTAGAGGTTCTATTTCCGTTAGTTTTCACTGGCGGATATTTTAGTGACTGTATGTGTCATCGTCTGACGTTAGACTGGAACGACCCCAACATAGTTGGGCAAAGGCTAGGCAGGTCCATTGCGTCATCGTCATATTCCAAGTTATATCCGTAATTGATTTGTTGTGGGAAGAACGAAAATAAACAATGTTAATAATGTATACGTAATTGAATTCTCAGTAGCAGCCCGTAGTCGTAGATATTATGTCAACATAACATGTCGCCTGTAGGCTGTATTCTCAGGACGGGTAGGCAGAGATTTGTAGTTGGCCACATTGAGCCAGTTTCATTATTTTTACCCAACTGCCCCATGTTTGTCCCATGTTTTTCGAGTGTATGTTTGTATCATAAATGTATGTCTATTTCTTTGGCACGCTCTGTAACCTAAACGGCTTGATTGATTTTAATATATGAGGTGTCGTTAAATTCGTCTTAATTTTGGGAGTAACATAGGCCATATAATATTTATATATTGCAGCATATGCAAACATAAAAAAAGGGATGGGATGGTTTTATTTAAAATAAATTACAAATATATTGGTATCAAATAAAAGCTAGTAAAGATTCAAATCCAAATATATATAAGTAAAACTAAGGAGCTTGAAATAAAGCAATTTGTGTTTTAGCAGTCGAGTTTTTTGTTAATAATTTGCTTTATAAATATAAACTTCGTGTAATAGGAAACGAGCCGAGCCATAAACACATGTTGGTTTCTAACTATAAGTGTAAAAAGTAGTTCAAATACATAAACCCAGCTCAAATCCAAGCTCCGAATGGGACTGACGGCAAATTTCACCAATAAAATTGAACGCGATCAGCACATTTAAACCGCGTACAAAAGTACAGTTTTATTATTTTTGTGGAATATTGACACGACAGCTTATGAATGCGGTTTATAGAGGTGATTATGGCATTCAGCTTCATAGCTAAAATTCGGCCTTAGAGTGAACTCAAAACCTAATTATATTTTGCTGGATCCACGTTCAACCGTCGCGCTCGGACCATTAGGCCAACGAAAAAGATATTTTAGCACTATGGATAATCCATTGTTACTGTTACGGTGCCTGCCTGCGTTTAGCCATGCTGCAGCGCCAAAGCTTTCTCTTCGCGCCGCCAGGGGCGCTAGGAGTCGTTTTACAGATGTGGCGGTATCTACACCGCCACATGCGAACTACGCATCAAAGACTTGACGTCACACAACATCCTGACGTCACTCAAATCCTGCATCGCGCAATTAGAGTTTACCGCGCGGTGGACATATATACAAGCTCACGACTTCAACCTCTGGGCAATTGCCCGCCAGACATGACACCCGTCTGGTCGGAGGATCCTCCCTTTTCTATGGGGGATGAGTGAACTTTACACCCTGTTCCTCGTACCCCTAAACAGACACCACCAGATTCGCATGGCGGACAACGCTGTTATAATATTCAGAACGTTGTATTGTATCAGAAATTCAGAATACTCGAACTCAAACTCAAAGCATTTATTTCAAATAAACCAATTACAGGCACTTTTGAATTGTCAATACAGATATGTAACAATACTTACGACCATTGTTCGAAGTCTTACAACACAGCGGCAACAGCCGGAACAGTTACTATTACCCCATCAAAGCAGTCGGCTTACTTTATGTTTATTATCTTTTTGCCCTTCGGCTATGGACCCGAGTTATCTTAATCTTTGTCCCAACTTCAGACCACCCCTACTTTGTCTTTTTGATAATAAAGATAAATAAACATAATTATGTTAAAACATTGTATTTGGAATACTATTACTTGTCAAGTTTCTTACAAACTATCTCTCAAAATTCATTACATTCGCTATACCTATCATAAGTGTGAATAAAGCATTCAAGAATATAAGACAATATTACACGAGGAGCTCGTGGCTAAGTAATAACAGCCGCATAGATCCATTCATCAGGTTAAGCTACGCTTGCCGGGGTTAGTCCGTGGATGGGTGGCCAACTTTTCATACCGAGAGTCCTCCACGCCTCGGAAGGCACGTTGCCGTTAGTCTGTTATCTGTGGATTTTTGACAGTCATTACGGGTCGTCAGAAGCCCGAAAGTCTGACAACCAGACTTACGTACCAAGGGGTATCGTATTACCCAGTTACTGTGTTATGGAGGTCAGATATGTAATCGCTCCATGTAAAATACTGGTATTCAGCTGCATCCGGTTAGACTGGAAGCCGACCCCAACATAGTTGGGAAAAGGCTAGGCAGATTGGTTATTGATTACACGCTTCACTTACACCTTGGATTAGGATGAACCAATCAAATTCATTGTTGCTAACGCGGGCAGAACTTGAATGAGTTATAGGAGCTTGGAGATTGACACAAGCAAAGACACTAATGGCCAACAGTGGGTTAAGGCGGGCTGTGGATGATGATGATGCATAATAAGCCTATAACGTTCCTACTGCTGGGACACAAGCCTCCTCTTTCTGTGAGAGGGAATGGTCCGTAATCTACCACACCACAGTGCGGGTTGGTGGATGTCATATGTCTGCGAATGATTACTTCTAGGACATGCCGGTTTCCACACGATGTTTTCCTTCACCGTTTTGAGAGCAGTGGTGATGAAATAATTTACACAAAGTAAAGTGCCTGCTTGGGTTCGGATCCACGACCTACTACTAATAAGTCGCGGCCATTACCACTAGGCCACCACTGCTCTCTCTGTTGATGAGCTAAATTCAGCTTTTAATTTCTGCGCCTTTTAATCAATTTTGTTGAACCGAATAACATTGCCATACAATTTTGATGCGATAACCATTACAACCGAACCAATTTAGAAACTCATAATTGATATCTGCATATTTCACAAACTCAGTCAGTTTCTGTAAATGGCAGACCTTTGTGCTGATGTTCATGTTCCATTCTCTCATTGAACATTATAAACAGGATGGACTTGGCCCCCGACTAGTTGAATCTCTTAGTGTTTATGTTGCTCGCTGATGGTAGATATAAACTTAGAATTGCTTTGAATGCAGTGCGTTTGAGTGAATATTGCAATTTGCAGTACAAAGAAGATAAATTGAATGAATACATGGAATTAATTGTTTTGGTTTCAAATAGATAGAAATCATCTTGCCTATGCATATCGGAATTTCGCTAGTAATTATATAGAGAAATTCCAGTATTCCTGCGTTCGTTTACGGACACAAATCTCACATGGATGCACAGCCAGGCGTATTTACTGCATTTCATTTTACCTTTTAGCAATCGAAGCTGATATTTCATCCGCTGTCACCCAAATGAACGATTGAGCACAAAAACAGTTCAATTTTAACGTGGCAATTACTCTCTCAGGAATAAAATTGGCCCTGTATCCTGCATGCGTTTACGAACACAATTCGTACGTACATGATTTATTTGCACACAAGTTTTTAAAGACAAAAACAGCAAAAAGAGCCTTTTTCCAAGATGGGTACGCTGATAAAACAGAACGCTACATGGTATGATCTTTACATACGCCTTTTGATTCCTCCAGTGTTATAAGTATACACCTTTTTCTCCTACACGCGCGCCTATTGAATAGGTATGATACCTATCTACTAAGCATCTAACCATTTCAGAGGACCAAAATACAATTAATCTAGTTCAAATAAATTAGTTCTCTACCTACTGTTTTTTAAGGCGAGCAGGGGTGGCCCATAGGTAACGGTCCCGACTTATGAGTTGTAGGTCGTGGGTCCGAACCCAGACAGGCGCTTTGCTTTATGTAAATAATTTCATCACCACTGCTCTCAAAATGGTGAGGAAACCAAATCCTAGAACCAAATAAATCGAAGACATGTGTCATCTACCAACCCGTACTGGGCCCACCTGGTAGATTACAGCCCAGGCCCTCTCGAAGCGAGGCCTGTGTCCCAGCAGTGGGAACATTATAGGCTGATTATGCTACTGGTTTATGATTGGCTGTTCATCATCGTGCATTATTTTGCTTACATGAAAATAATAATACGCTGGTTAAGTTAATCCGAGTATGATTCAAAACAATGGACCCTGGGAAGATAAAAATTTAAATTCACATAAGGTCAGACAATATTTGCTTAATATGTTAATATCCACGGCATTGTGTCGTTTAAAAAACAGCGTGGTTCCTTTATTGTCTGTTTGCGAACATACGTCAGAATAATGTCGGGTTAATGACTTCATTTTAATTTTCATACAGTTGGATTTGAATAGGATGTCCTCCTAGATGTAAGTCGCACGGTTAAAAGTTGGTTATAGTAACAAGAGTTTGAGTTCAAATTGAGTTAAAATAGCAAACTCTGAACATTGGGTATTCAGGTATTTTTAAGGTTCCGTAAGGTAACTTTACAAAAACTGAAAACTTTCTTTGTCCGTATGTCAGTGAGATTTTTTTACTAACATAGTGTACAGCGCAAAAACTAGCCTTTTTTACGATGCTTACCTTTCCAAAGTTCAAGTACAAGCTAAATACATACGGAAATATACTGAGATATAAAACTGCTCACAACAGGATAATATGCATAAAGGAATCCGACAAAAATAGCGTCATGAACAAAGATTAACAATCGTTAAGCGACTTTCTGAACCCCGACAAAGGAAGATATTGAGATATGACGGAATTCAATATGCGATACTGGCTTTCCTTTACTAAAGGCAGATAAGTTACAAAACTTACCTTTAAAATCACGAGGACAATGTGGCAAACGTAAATCTTTTTTATTTTTTTCAAATAATTTTTGAATAAAACAATATCATTATAAACAAATGCATAACTTTTTAGCCATCGATTCCCGAAAAATCTTTGTTTTTGGAATAAATTCATCCCAACTACGGAACTCTTCATTGTGCGTGGTCCGACATGTACTTGGCCGGGTTTTCTAACCTTCGTGTATACTATGCTACAGCGTAGGACTTACAAGTGCACAGAAATTTGATCTATGACCCCCATGCTAGGTGAAACCTGAGTTACAGGGGTCATCCATCCGTTATAGAGCAATTAAATGGATTAGCAATATCGTTCAAAATCATTCAGATTGTGATTGAAAGCGTGTTTCGCCATTAGGGAAAAGTACGGCTGTTATTATTTAGCTACGAGCCTCTCTCTTACTTTTAGTTTCACTAGCCTTAATTGCCTTTGAAGAAAAGCAGAAACCAAAAAAGGTACAATATGGTAGAATGAAAGTATATTTATAAGCCACAGAACACACAGCTAGAAAATAAGCGAGAAAGTACTTAAAAAGCAATAGAAACCCGATAGGGCGAGGCATCTTGCATAAATAAAAGACACCTTCATATTCTCGCTCTCAAAATTTCATCTAAAAACGTATTCCAGCAGAAAATCAGCTTTTGTGTCGGTGAAAGCGCGTTTTAGCTACGAACACGAAATGAATGGGCTCCAATTTGTATGCATTAGGTGCACGGTTGCCGCTGCAACTTCCCACCTATTCGATAGGTTACGTTCAAACTCATTTAACACTTTTCACATTTCTTCCTTCTGTTTGACATACTTTCTACCCGGGGTTCTCGTCTATTTTCTTTGAAGTGTCCATTACGAGGACTATGTAATACCAATATTACAACTTAATATAACTGAAGTAAGCACTAGTAACCGACATAGCCCAAAGAATTGCCAAACTTAAGTGGCAATGGGCAGGGCACATTGCTCGCAGAACAGATGTCAGATGGGGTCAAAAGGTTCAGGACCGCGTACTGGAAGACGTAGCGTTGGAAGGCCTCTCACAAGGTGGACCGATGACCTTGTGAAGACCACAGGAATCGTCTGGATGCGGGAAGCACAGAACCGGTCGAAGTGGCGGTGCTTGGGGGAGGCCTTTGTCCAGAAGTGGACGTCTTCCGGCTGAAACGATGAACTACTAGTACCTGCAAAGTGCACATGCATAGCAATCAACTGGATACGTTTCCAGTTGATTGAAACTTCAATCACAGTGGAAACTAGTCCTATTCATCTCAGTATCACTGACCAACACGAGGGGACGCACCGTATAATAGGTCACCCTCCGATCTCGTTTGCATCACTCCTGTCAACCGAATAAATTGAATTCAAAAGTCGACTGAAGGGAACGGGTGAGCAGCTGTCACTTATGCAACTGTGCTCTATTTTAATGATTAAGTTACTTATTGTAAATGTGCCCCTTTTTATAAATAAACGATTTTATATTATATTATATAATTAACTAAAACGTCTAACTAGGTAGCAGGCAGTCCAAACATACACTTCTCCGCCTGTCCCAGCCGTCTTTCAAGTTCGTTGATCCCATAATGCCACAAAAATCTTTCATATTTTCTAATAACCAATATTCTTCTTCAGCTCAGTGCTCATAAAACAGTATCTAGGTGTTATCCAAACATAATGACCATCTAAGGAGTAGTAAATAACGTTATCACAACAACGATATACCGTATCTAGCCACTTTTATGGCTCGTAAAGACTATTCTAAGAGAAAGATAGTACCTAATATTTTATATTAACTGAGAAGATCTAGACATGGGCTTAACAGCTAAAAGTTTTGAGTGATATTGTAAAAAAAGAATAGAACAACATTTTCAGAATTATATATAATATATAAGGTGTTAAAAAATAACTTTACAAACTTTTAGAGGTGCTTTAGACCATCTAATTGAATGACTTTTGTTATGGTAACAACTTTGAAATCGTGAAATAAAACTGCTGTTCCTTAGTAAAGCACCTAAGAGGTGCTTTACTAAGGAACTTACTAAGTTTTTTAAGTTAATTTTTGAACACCTCATATATATTATTCTTTTGTATGTCACTGAACTCTTCCTAAACGGCTGAAACGATTTTCATGATATTTTTTGTGTGTTTTTGAGTACCTTGGATGGTTTAGATTCATAATTATTTAAATATAAGGACTCGATAGGTGGTGCTGTTCGGGCAAGACAACGTCTGTTGGGTCCGCTGGTATACAATAAATAAATAAAAATGTGTATTTACTCTAGATTTTTTGTAGCGATCGTCATTACGTTTAATTTTTTTCAGACCAATAACGTTTCTGCAGCGCATCATAAATTCCATAAGTACTAATAAAATATTCCACCAGACGGAAATATCTATTTTATTGATTTGGAACTTCCAGATGTTGGAAGCTAAAAATATTGATTAAGATAATCAAATAGCAGTATTTGCCATCGGTAAAAAACCGTAACACAGAATTCAATTAGCACACACATTTATCATAAGGCAAACTGTACTCGCTACAGAATATCGGAGAAATAAAAGAACAAACTGTTATATTTAGAGCCTCCGAATTATATGTTACCGGTTAAAACTGTGGCTTCTCAAATAACGCCCTCCAGTTGACTATGTTGAGCCTACACAAAAGCTCCCAGCGGGCAGACAACTGCCATGCCCACCTAAAAATCTCTTAACCGACTAAAAAGCGAGCTAGGCCGCTGCAGCACGCGTAGCATGACAACCATAGAAACGGGTTTTCTACTGGTTTTGTAGACGGAAGAATAGACAAAATGACAGATTGTGATTGTTCATCTGTCATTTTGTCTATTCTTCCGTCGACAAAACACGTTTCTATTGTGGTCATGCTACGAGTGCTGGTACAGCTTAGTCAGGTACTCCGATAAGCTACAGTCCCACATCACAAACGATTCCTCACCTCTTGTCGTGCTCGCTGTGCCTATAAACACCTGCACTATGGAAGACCTTTGCGAGGCTAACGCTAACGCTGTTGAAGTGGCCGAATTCTACTCGAAGCTTATTTAGGTTATATAAATTGGATCATCAATACGACAAAGGAGAAGAAGATAGCTATCTACGTATATGTATATACGAATTAAATTGTCGGATCGGTAATGCAAGACTTTATTTTCTCTTAATGATCCTTTATAGAAATCTAAATACAGGCCCTCGCTTGACCCGAAAAATGCTCATCTTCACATGTAAATCATCTTAGGACTAAATAATTAAGTAAACAAAGGGTTCTCCGGAATTTCTTTTTCGACATGTCAAACCTTTTTAGATTAAAAAGGTTTTTTCCCATACTGATTGATGAACTTCAGCACTCTCTCTCCTCCCTCCAAATGATCGTACCACGACTTGATCGATTAGTCTTTGATTTTATATTTTTTTATTAATGTAAGGTAGGATGTTGTTTTTGTTTCGTTTCTGAGTATTTTTATTATCAGATGATATCTTTTTTTGTTTTCTTATTTCCTTAGTGTACTTTGTGAGCGTTTTCTAACAGCCTCTGTTTATGTTTTCAACATAAGCGGGATGTGTATAAAACGACGTTTGTATAGCGAAGCAGTGACCCGGAGCGCGGAGTAGGAACAGCAGGCCGTAGAGAAGCAGCGGCCTTTTTTTTTTTTTTTTTAGCGCTGGAAATTATCGAATAACTTCTCGGGGCGTGTCAGATTTTTACCCGTCTTCCTTCCGTTGCCTGTGTGCCGGGGTCGCGATATCCCTTTCAGACAAACTCGGAACCCCGGCAGGCATTGGCCCTTCCGGACCCCGTCAGTTGGTGCTGACATCTCTTTGAGGCGCGCGTGGAACACAACGCGCCTCAACGACCCGGGCCTCGTCGACCCGGGCCTGGTCCTTATCGGAGAAGCAGCGGCCTGGAGTCACGAATACGAAGCGAAGCAGCACGAAGCAGGAACATAGCGGAGGAGCTTGAAATCCTCTCTTATTAGTTAGGATAGTTTAATAATAGTTTTTTGCAAAAATATATGTCTAGTCTAAGTAGCCTATTATGAGACGCTGTTGAGCATACTTGGAACTCGGTTTTTATAACCTAAGTTGATATTAGGAACAAACGTCATAGTCCCACAACTAAGACTGTGCGCAAACCTGAGTCAAAACAGTACTCGTAACAGCTGTCCTTCTTCGTCTTAGTATCGATGGCAATCTAAAAAGAGTCGGCCCAGAAATTGGCTACAAGTTTGGCACCAGTTCCTGTAACTATGCTAATGAGTTGTATTGCAATATGTAACTAGTGACCTCGACAATAGATCATATTATTTATTGTTATTAGTAATTAACTATTTTTTTATTTTACCTCGATGGTCCTAGTTTATCATTTATAACTTCCAGTTACAGCTTTATGTAAGCGGGCACGCCCTTTATGCCTGGAGGCTTTTATTAAGACGTTAAGTTTTTGTTTACGTTTAGTTTTTATTTCTGCCCGAGTATAGTTCTCGATGATTTTGTTTGGTATATTGGCGTGTGCTAGCTAACATATGGATAATAATTTAAATTAGGTTAAATTACGTTGAATACTATTATATAGAGTCATTTTTTTTTCTTTCTAACTGAACAGACAGCTGTGCTGCTGGGGAGTTTGTTGCGCCACTTCTTCTTCCCAGCTAACGCACTAGGAAGTGGTGAAGGGTGGGCGTTTTGGGGGACTGTCTTATGTAATTTTGACGTTCGAAAAGTGCTGATTATCAGCCTAGTTTGAATAAATGACTTTTGAATTTTGAATTTTGAATAGATTATCGGTCTACGAAAACACTGTCATGGCACACTTACAGCGAAACAGTCTTAAAGCCAATGTTTTAACAACTTTGACTTTAAGGGCCTTCGCCCACTGGCGGCACGGTATGTCAGGGGATCCTTCGGCACTACTTCGACACTACATGCAAGCGCATACTGACAGCAACGATGTGCTGCCATTAGGCAGGCTGTGACGTTCTTAGGCACGCCGAAGCGTATACTGACGCGCTCGCGCGGTTTTTTTCACAACAGTTGTAAATTTTCTGAACGTTCATTCCGAACGATGGCAACACGACATGCTTAAGCATAGTAAGCATATCGCAGCTTTGTTTTTGTACATACCTACGATTGAAATTTCAATTATATTGTCTTACTATTAAGTTATATTCCTATTTGTCGCATAAAAATCCTTGCCGCGCCATGCCGCCAGTGGGCGCAGGACCTAAGGCTGTATTGTTATGGGTGCGTATTACTCTGCTGAAAACACCATTCTGACACCAGACAAAACTGATCTGCCTAAGGCAGACAAAAAATTGTCTCTGGTCTGCGCACAGCCTAAGCAACCTCTATACCAATTCCAACAAAAATAACTCAAACTGACCTTTACAATCTCAGCCTTAACAAATATTCGCCCACAACCACTTTATGCAAGAGGTTTTAGTATTGTTTGTGCAAAAATAGATCGGAAATAACGACAACAATAGCTTTGGGGATCTTTATTTACTTTCTGGAAATACGGGTTCATGACTTGGAGAAGGCTTTAGAATGGGTAATTGCTTCCTAATGTAAGGGACTGAGGAGGAAGCTTTTGTTCGGGGCATAATTTTTTTATTAAAATTTCGGCATCATTATCGTAATAAGCCCTCGAAAACCAAGGAAAAGATACCCATGACGAAAACTTTGTATATTTTCATAGCCGCCATTTTGAATTTAGAGATACGAAATTATAATAATAATAATTTAATAATAAATTTATTTGAACAAAATATTTACAAAAAAGTGTACATTTAGTCAACAGTAAGATTTCTCAAACAATTATAATGCCTAAAAGTAGACTAAAACTAAAATATGTTTATTACAGGTGCAAGTCGGTAATGATGGTTCGAGATTACAATGTTAGATAGCGACCCGCCCGATCTAGGTTAATTCAAACCTGTGTTTCAGGCCATCACTTTACATTTAATTTAAAGAAAGCACTAAAATTTAAAGTTAAACTTATATAAAATAATCTATAGAAAAAACTATGAGAAAAAAACCTAATTATTAGTACATTAATATCTAAAACTAAACCTATGTAAATTTACAAAAGTAAAATACTTACGAGGGAATAATATATCATCATGACAAAATTTCTAGAAGTTTTTCTGTGTCTGTGTAATTGAGTATCGCTAAAATTCAAAAAAATTCAAAATTCAAAAGTCATTTATTCAAACTAGGCTGAGAATCAGCACTTTTCGAACGTCAAAATTACATAAGACAGTCCCCCAAAAACGCCCACCCTTCACCACTTCCTAGTGCTTAAGCTGGGAAGAAGAAGTGGCGCAACAAACTCCCCAGCAGAAAAAAAAAATCTGATAACAATATACTACATTTCTTATAGCTTACACTATAGAAGCCTAGTAACTTGTTGAGCCTATTATACAGAAAAGGTCCTAAAAACATAAAAAATCGATTAGCAAACGCATGACTAGTTTGAGGATTTATGCAAACCAAGTCCTTCCTTCTCTTGTCGGTAGGTACTGGGTCAAAAGGAAGTGCCGTGTGCTGGTGTAGTACTGTACTTAGTGTAAATAATTGCCGTACTGTTAGTACATTACATGATTGGTAGAGCTCGTGCGTAGGAAATCTAAAAGGGCGAAAGGTAGCAACCTTTAGAATTGCTCTTTGAGCACGCTCTAGAGGGAGTAGAATTGTTTTTGCAGCCCCACCCCAAGAAGTTATGCAATATGTAAGAATGGATTGACACAAAGCTAAATAAACCTGTTTAATGAGTTTATAGTCTGCTATGTTCCGTAAATTCTTAAAGACATATATTAATTTGCGCACTCTAGTACATAGTAACTCGATATGTTCACGGAAATTTAGATTAGTATCAATAGTGACACCTAGGTATTTTAAGTGGTCAGCTTTTGCTAAAGTGGAGCAGGAACATGCGGTGTCAGCGTACGTGCCGCAATCGTAAATTTTTAGATTAGTAAGCGGTATGTTAGTATTTCTCATTGTAAATAAAATGTATTTTTAATTGTTAATTGTTACTAAAATTGAAATAAAAAAATACTTGTTATGTATTTTTTCATGATTTTTCAACATTAATGTAGGTTGCGTATTAAGTATTTGGAAAGAAAAGGTTTTATATTAAGTATGGTTATAGATCAATAATAACCACAACAATGACTTTGGGGATATCGAAAATCTGACAGCCAGTCTTACCAAGGGGTATCGTAATACGATACCCCTTGGTAAGACTGGCGTCAGAAGCCCGAAAGTCTGGCAACCAGATTTACCAAGGGGTATCGTATTACGCAGTTTCTGGTTGTGGAGGTCAGATAGGCAGTCGCTCTATGTAAAATACTGGTGTTCAGATGCATCCGGTTAGACTGGAAGCCGACCCCAATATAGTTGGGAAAAGGCTAGGCAGATTGATTGAATAACTTTTGGGATCTTTATTGATTTTCTAGAGTCATGACTTGAGTCGCATTTAGACTGGGTAATTTCTAATAAATGCAAGGACTAAGCAGGACTTTTGTTCGAGGCATCCTTTGAAACTTTGTTTATTGTAAAACAAAAAAAACATATTTCATATTTTGCGTAGTTAATGAAATTACATTCGTTTGTGTTTGAGAATTTAATAATAAAAAAACAGGATAAACAAAAAATAAATAATAAAAGGTTTTCCTCTTTCCTCAAGGCCCCAAATTGATTAGATTCTATTCCCAATGCGAATTTATTGTACACTATTTTATGCTTAATAGTAAGTATCCGTAAGTAGCCTGAATTTCGGACCACCAAGAAATGACTATTCTTCGTTTTAAAAATAGGTATGGCTGCCCCATTACTGATTGCATTATGTTAATCATTTGCCGGCCCAGTGTCACGAGCTGATAAGTATTATGATACCTACACAACATGCATGCACCTGTTATCACCCACTACACCCTAACATTCGATTTCTGAATAGAGAGTTTGAAGTTGAGAACTTGTTAACTCTACTTTAGCATTACTTAAGGAGAAAGCCGGCGAAATTCAAAATATCTATATAATGTAACGTAATTTGTATGATCAATTTCAGTCACCTAATATACGAGTATATGACTTAAAATAATAATAATAATATATACATGTTTATAAAAAAAAGGAGGGAAAAGAATCATAGCTAGGGAGGGCATTAAAAATTCGTCCACATCGCTGTCAACAGGAAAAGTGCCAAAAAGGCTGGTAGCATTGCCACGTTATATGGCGATGCTAATTATTACGGCAAAAAATAGGCCAGGCCGCTGGTCACGTGAAGAGTCGAACAACCACTTGGCGATGTCATGAAAAACCAAGTGTGCACTCGGACCCCATGGCCCTAGTGTTTCAACCCTAAGCGGTTCGAATAAGATAGGTATATTTTCACCGTTTTAGTCACCTTAACGTAGAGTTTGACAAGTTTCCAAATTCAAATTCTCAATTCAGAAAACGGGTGTTTGTCACTGATTTTGTTCTGCAATAGATACCTACTTGCTAGTTAGTTATTTGCTTCTAAAACCTCCCTAGCACATGAGAATATGTATTTACTGTAGCGAATATACGTAAGATGAATTGCTTAGAAGTTACGCCTTAACTAACCTCCGCAGACGACCTCTTCAGTATACAATGTTGCACCCTCACTTTGCAACGTAAACAACGTATTTTACAGTACGCTAGAAGTACAGTAATAAGCAAAGATGTCAGGTCGTGAAGTGCATAAAACTGTTGAATTTAAGTATCAAACTTGAGTTGCAAAATGGTATCCATTTTGCAATTAAAGGGCACATGTATGTATAATTTTGCGACATTTTTTAAAGGGATCAAACCCGCTTTTTGATTAAAATCCTGCCAATTTTGTTATAAAGAAGAAAAATGGGGTGCAAAATAATAATTTTTTAGTCGATTCTGGAAAGATGATTAAATTACCAAAAATAGGTAAGTAGTCGATATTTAAGTAGAATAGTAGTTACTGTAGGTACTTAGTAGAATATCATCAGTTCAGTTACGAACTTAAAAACCTAATTAAATCTCAGCTCATAAGCATAGCATGAACATAATGTGTTTGCAGCCGACTGTACCTACTGACGGAACCTATTAAAGTTGGTACAAAGTTGTGGATTAGGTAACAAGTGACCCGGAACGGTTCACGGATAAACAGCGTCTGCATGAAGTTATGAAAACTGTCAACTTTTGAAAGATGGCGGAATGAAAATGGATTGTACATAACATCAAGCCTTCGTTCCCCGAAGGGTTGGACAGAGGTGAAGGTACCTATAGAACACCCATATTTCGCCAGTTATGTTTAAGTCCCAAGTAGGGGGCGAGCCTAATGCAAACAATCAGGCACAAATCGAGATTCCGTGCTGCTACTGAGAAATTCTAGATAGAAAAACTCAGTAACATGACTGCCCGACCTGGGAATTGAACCCAGTACCTCATGCTCAGCAGTAGCACTTGCGACTACCAGACCAACGAGGCGGTAAATTAGCCAGAAAATAGATTTTCTTCATGGCTGACTGTGCAAGGTGCAATATAGCAACGTTTTTCCTGCAATTAAACCGTTTGTGAGCTTACAAAAGCCGATGAGATATCCCATCGGTTAAAATGACAAACTTTCATCTCCATTTTACCCCTTTAATAAAGCAAGGTAAGCAGTAGTATAGTAGTAGTAGTTGCGAGTAATTACGCAATATTGTCTATGATTCGTGGCCTTGAAATCAACCAATGATCAACTTTGTTTGTTTTTTTTTGTCTATTGTTTGAATACGAGGCCTTTGGCTGCTTGTACGTGTGTATTTTATGTCTTTTGTCTTTATATGTCAATTCAATTCTTTATTGCGTACCATAATGTATAAAGTTGGTAGGTAAATAATTATATTAGTCACAATTATGGACCCTGTCGGGCACAGCATAGATCAAGTAGGAGAGAGGAGGAAGAGTGGGTGCTTAATGTGATACATTTTATTATTAGTTAAATAGTAAGTTATACTCTTTTAGTAAAACAGAATTTCATTTAAGAATTATAATTATTGTTTTATAAATTACTACGTGCGTGCGTGCGTGTATTATTACTGCGTGTTATGTGCGTTATGTTTGTGCAGAATAAGCATTTTTTCTTTTCTTTCTTTAGAGGATGAATTTTCGTAAATCTTACCTTAGTGCTCACCTTCGTTACAAAAAAAAAACTCTTGTGCAAGAAGCCAATGACCGAAAAATGATGCAATATTAAATTATTTCTTGACCAACAATCTCATTAGATGCAGAATAATAAGACGAACAAACGTTCATATGCGGTAACATAACCTAACATCTGTCTGAACCACAGATAGAAGAAAGAACTAAACAATGCCGCCCAGGGGTATGTGACCGCCCGTATTTTTCTGAATATTTATAAAAAATTATCGAAAATTAACTTTAAAAGGTCTATCTTTAATATTTTTCATGTTATTCAATTTTCATTTTTTGCGTGCCGTTTGTGACCTTGCTTTAAATTTTTTGCCATATCTCCGATGTTATTGGCTCGATTTGTTTTCTGTTTATTATTTCTAAAAGCTTACGAGTTACGCTTTTAAAGTTAATTTTCGATTATTTTTCATGAATATTCAGAAAAATATGGGCGGTCACATGCCCGTGGGCGGCATTGTATAGAAGAGCTAACGAGTTACATAAAACTTTTAGTTCAAATATATCATCTCGGACTGCATTTGTAGAAAAACCGTTTATAAATTCATTTTCTTAATAGATTTTTCCAATACCGACTAAGGTATCAACGAACGGCCGCGGTATAGAACCAAACTTGCCACTTCCCATAGTGTTATGGTAATTGTCCTTTCATGCTTTTAGTCAGTAGTTGTCTGTCAGTGAATTAATGTTAAAGTAAAAGTAAAAAGTTTATTGTCACAAATGAGAGCATTCTCAAGAATTTGATACATGTATAATACCAGCCTGTTACTGTCCCACTACAGGGCAAAGGCCTCTTCTCATACAGAGAAGGAATAAGCATTGATCACCACGCGTCCTCAAGAGGGGTTGGTGATTTGAGACTTACATTAACTATTAGTGCAGGTTTCCTCACGATGTTTTCCTTCACTGATGTCAGTAATGTCCAAGATAAACTCAAAAATACATATGAATTGAAAAAGTCACATTGGTACTTGCCCGGATCTGAACCCACAACCTCGTGCATGAGAAGCGAGGCCTTTACCACTGGGCCATCACGACATTCATATCAATAAGCTACGTAGATACAGATTTATTTATTTTTGATTTACGTACTGGAGCTTAGTTTGGGTATCACCCAAACTACAACCGTTCGAAGCAGGGGCAGGTCGCTTGTTATAATAATATTCTAAAAAGTTCAATCGACATAGTTTAAATTTCTAAGGTTTATTTGCAAACCGGCTTTTTTTCCGGCTGCTACAGGCTGTACGATAAAAACTTGACATATACTCTCGCTAGTACCGCAGACATTTATGTCATCACGACATCGCTTTTAGTAAACTAAAAGCGATGTCGTGATGTCATAAATGTCGTGATGTCGGTACATCAATTCAACACTCGATTAAGCTTACAAGAGAAACCCATCATAAAGACACTAGCTTTAATTATTGGGAGAATTAATCACTTTCAAAACTGTGGTAGCAGCTCTATTCGCAGACGATGTTAGTTTAGGCTAGAGGGTGTTCTATAACTGGGATGCTGATGTAATATTTGGACGCAGGGATAACGGGTGAATTTATGCTGGTTGGATGACTCGTCCACTACTACGAGCATGAGGTCCTGGGTCTGATTTCCGGGTCGGGCAAATTGTTATTGAGGTTTTCCACCTGGAAACTTCTCAGTAGCAGCCCGGAGTCTGGATTTGTGCCCGGTTGATGGCAATAGGCTCGCCCTCTAATACATGGGACTACACTTGGTTTGGTGTGGCATTATCATTTGGTTTAAATAGGTTTTTATTTTTATTATTTCATTTATCTTTTATATTTTCTTTTAAATTTTGTGAATGAGAGAACGTTGTAGACATAACAGACTGTAGATCTGTGGACCATTTAATATTTTGCTAAGTACCTGGTACTCGTTGATGGGCCTACACTGTCCTCTCATACCTTTTAACACTGTAATTTGGAAACATTGTAAAAACCATTTACTTTTAAAAGAGTAACCGTGGAGTTTCTTACCGGCTCTTCTCCATAGGAAACGACCAATTGGAACCGTGCACCTAGCTCCTAAGTGCCCTTGTAGGTTTATGTGAAATAAAATATTTTGAATTTGAATTGAATTTGATACATAACTGGCGAAATGTCGGTGGACTTTAGATAGACCTCTGCCTTACCTATCGGGGAATGTAGGAGTTATGTTTTGTTATGTTGTATTTATGCGCTCACTTTGATAACTACATCGAAAAAAAAAAAAAAAACAATATGTTTTTGATGATATTTTTGCCTCTAGGGGGGAGTCCCTGGTGACCTGAAATACAAGTCACGGCTTAGTTTAGGCACCAGTCTCCCACAAATGAACATTGTCCTACATCATAATTATTTTTTTCCGTTTTAAAGTTATAGTTAATAAGTGTTATTTGTGGAAGAAAAATAAACATATATTTTTTTTAATAACGAGAAAAACACATGAATATAAAAGCATCCAGTTTTTTTTTAATAATCACTGTACGCAATATAACTGCGGTTTTCGAAACCAGAAATGAAACTTTTTCCTTATTTGATCCCTCTTTAAAGGTGTACCGACGGCAAAACAGGTATGTAAGTACCTACGCAAACAAACTTTTACTTTACCTAAGGTATGGTACCTATGTGGTTTGTAGATGACTTTTATGTTGTTCGACTTTGTCATTCGTTTACACGGGATAGTATTAGAGTACGGACGGAGAGATTCATTCGGAGTTTCATTTCTTTCTCTATTTATTGCTTGTGTAACAATAGCAATCAAATTTCGTTTTCCAAGAATTATAAAAAATAAATGTGCATTTTGTTTGTCCAGAATAAACAATATTTATTTCTTTCTTCTTAATTTTTTCTTATCGGAACAGTTAAAAGCCACAGTATAAACATGCGTAACTACCGCGCACTTTGTACTTTTACGTCATTCGTCGTCAGTATAAAGTGCGCGTATATACACTGACATATCGAAGCGCGTCGTTTCGGCCGTTTATTTATTTATTTATTTATATATACTTTATTGTACACCACAAAAATATATAACAAAAAAAAAAATAAGCACTACAAAATATACAATGGGCGACCTTATCGCTTTCCGGGATCTCTTCCAGGCAACCTTAGAATGGACAGTGATTTGCCTGGACATAAAATGGGGCTGTCGTTGGTGCAAATAATAACTATACAATATACTAGAATAGATACACGGATAAATACATATCCTAAATAATAGATGCATAAATACTAAATATATAAGCAACGAAAATAAATGAAGACTATGGATAATTACAGCCGTTTCCTATGAAGATAGAATCCTGAACTTATTTATACTGTGGTTAAGTGAAGATCCACCCAATGCTCGCGCTGATTAGATTGTATTACGCTGCTAAGATATCTGCGTACCTAATGACTTCGCCATGTGTACTTCCTATCTATATACTTTATTGCTTTCCAAAGTGTGTGTCGTGATTTATAATGAGGGTTGTTTGCTCATCCCGACAGCTAGGTCTATGAGATAGAAGAATTAATCGATAAAATTAATTATTGATGGGAGCGTATGTTCAGAAAGGCAGCTGAAAAAAAATGGGGATACAAAATAACATGTCATAACATTTCGCTCTGAAAGAGTAGCCAGAGTTGTGTTATATACCCACATTTCGATTTGACCTCCCCTCCCCTTTCGCTCTCCCTTTTTTTGTTTTCGACTGTCGTTGGTCTAGTGATCGCAAGCACTACTGCTGAGCATGAGATCCTGGGTTCGATTCCTGGGTCGTGCAAAGTATTATTGGGATTTTCGATCTGGAATTTCTCAGTAGCAGCCTGGAGTTTGGATTTGTGCCCGGTTGATGGCAATAGGCTCGCCCCCTATTACATGGGACTTAAACGTAACAGGCGAAATATGGGTGTACTAGGAACACCACTGCCCAACCCTTCGGGAAATATAAATACTAGCGTGATGTTATGTATGTGTATGTATTTTTATTTTATTTTTAAGTTCCATGCAAAAGGGACCGACCCTTTTGCCTCAAATCCAGATACCGGGCTGCTATTGAGAAACTTTTGGCCATTGAATCCAAGACTCAGCAGTCGCGCAATCATTTAACTAAGAGGCAGTCAAATTTATTGCAGATTGCTTTTTTTTAAAGATGGTTACATCAAACAATTTCCAAGAAATAAAAAGAACCACCAACACAGACGAACGTAAAGTGTTTGACTCGCTCTCTATTTGACATTAGGTCAATCTGCCTAGCCTTTTCTCAACTATGTTGTGGTCGGCTTCTAGTCTAACCGGATGCAGCTGAATACCAGTATTTTACATGGAGCTACTGCCTATCTGAGCTCCACAATCCAGGTAACACGATACCCCTTGATAAGACTGGTTGTCAGATTTATGGGCTTCTCACTACCCGTCACTGACAAAGATCTTCGAAAGACAGCCGAGACCAACGGCTTAACGTGCTTTCCGAGGCACGGAGGGGTCTCGATAATGTAATGGATGGTCGATCATCCACGAACTGCCTGCGGGAAGTGTAACTTAACCTTTGATTTGACCTTTGTTATTTAACGTAGGTATTACGGAATATGGAACAGCAGTGCTATTCTGTAACCATCTCACCGTGAAAACTTAGGTGAAGTGAGCGTGGAGTGAGCTGTCATTCCACAGGGATTGACACTATTGACAGCTCACTTCATCCAAGTTTTCACGCTGAGATGTTTACAGAATAGCATGATTTTCCACAGGACGTATTCTTTTGTTTCCCCTTCGAATAATATTTAAGGTTTAAGGTTTAAAGCTTATAACATCGTGAAATCGCTTTCTCCGGTCAATGAATTTCATGCCGAACTGATTTTAGGCTTCACAGATCAAGCGAATATATTTTGTTCATCCACACGTTTGCGTTTGTTTTGTTGTTAATACGATATATTAAATTCAGTGAATATGTTTTACACATTGAGAACATTTCCAATGTATGTACAAAAAAAAAAAAAAAAAAAAATTAACATAAACCTACAAGGGCACTTATGAAACGTCAGTACCTAGGTGCACGGTTCCAATTGGTCGTTTCCTATGGAGAAGAGCCGGCAAGAAACTCCACGGTTACTCTTTTAAAAGTAAATGGTTTTTACAATGTTTCCAAGTTACAGTGTTAAAAGGTATGAGAGGACAGTGTAGGCCCATCAAGTACCAGGTACTTAGCAAAATATTAAATGGTCCACCGATCTACAGTCTGTTATGTTTACAACGTCCTCTCATTCACAAAATTTAAAATTTAAAATGTCTTGTTTCATATTTCTTTTGTTTTACATTGTACTTGCGCATAGTGTGTGTTCGTGATTTCCAAAATTTAGGTATCACGTGTGATAATACCAATATTTCAACAAGTAATGACGTCATCATTCAAGAGCAATCACTAGTATATTTCGTTGTAAATTCTTGTAATATTAAGATAATTTCACCAATTCAGTAGCTTGTTTGAATTTAAATTTCTTCTCTTTATTTTTTTTTATTTTTTTTCTTTGTTTATATGTGTGTACATAAACCGTTAAATAAATAAATAAATAAATTTTATCAGATGTGAAACTGTTTATAAATCTTTGTGCCTTATTCATGTACTTAATTACGTCATCATTGAAGAGCAATCACTAGTATTTGTCGTGATTCATTATAAATCCTTACGATGTTATGATCATTATTCTAATTCAGTAGCTGGTTTGAAATTTTAATGAGCGTGAAACAGTTTATAAATCTTTATTTTTCATAAAGGTGCCTTATTCAAGAAACAAACAACAACACAAACTAACAAACCAAACACAACAACAACATTTGTAACAAATCTCTTAAAGAAAAGTTCTTATGCAACAAATCTAACTTAGAGAGATATTATTATTAATTATTCTAATAATTATAATTTTGTAAATACATATTTGTCTACCTTTTACGGTTCATGAGTTACAGCCCGCTGACAGACAGACGGACGGACAGCGGAGGCTTAGTAATAGGGTTCCGTTTGGCACCCTTCGAGTACAGAACCTTAAGAAAATAAAATAAGTTCTGCGTCGTATTAATTTAACAAAACAAATACCTATCGATATTGAGGCAAAGTAAACTTGTCATGGGGAATGGCAACGAGAACGTTTTTGGCGAGTAGGTAATTAACTACGAGTATCGCGAAAAACATGTTACTTTTACGTAAAATTATTATAGGTCGATAAGATTCTAGTGTCTCAGATATATAAAGATAGAATATACCTACTTTATTGTAGACCAAAATAATAAATAAAATAAATCAAAAATAAAAATATTTTATTTTCAGACAACCGAGGCCCATAGTCAATCAATCTGCCTAGCCTTTTCCCAATTATATTGGGGTCGGCTTCCAGTCTAACCGGATGCAGCTGAATACCAGCATTTCACATGGAGCGACTGCCTATCTGACCTCCAAAACCCACTAACTGGGTAATACGATACCCCTTGGTAAGACTGGTTGTCAGACTTTCGGGCTTCTGACAACCCGTAACGACTGTCAAAATCCACGAATGACAGCTGAGACCAACGGCTTAACGTGCTTTCCGAGGCACGGAGGAGTCTTTGTATGTAAAGATGGTCACCCATCCACAGACCAACCCCGGCAAGCGTAGCTTAACCTGATGGATCGACCTGTGCGGCAGTGATTACTTAGCCACGAGCTCCTCAAGGCCCATAGTGTTAGCTACAAAAAAAAAAACAAAAAAGTATGTTAGTAAAACAGAAATGAAAGTTGAAAATAATGTCGATTCCTCAACCCGCATCTCTCACATCCAGATTGATGAATCGATTGAACACAGCTGCGTGTAACCTATCTGCTATCCTTTTCAGGATGCTGTCTCTACTCCCCCGCAGTTTTCAAGACTGACGCGGTTTTCTACCGCATAATTAATATATAAATCATCTATAAGCGCGTTAGCAAACATGCTTGAAGCACTACATAATAACACAGCTCAACCAGTGAAATACTCGTACTCATATACTGCATAAGAGAGAGTAAAGCCAGCGAAAATACCTAAAATAAAAACAAAGTCTCATAATTTTGTATAAAATCTGAAGATTTCACTATCCAAGTCCGCTCCGATTTGTAACAAAACGGGGTAACAAGTTAGACAGCACATGTATTCCGATAGCAATCAGGGACAATCATATCGACGATCAGTGGTAACTGCGACACGAGACACAGAAAAGATATGTTCTAAGTCAGTACAGAAGGTTCACTTATACTGGGTGGAAACGGGCTCAATACCAAGCCGAAATATAGGCATCTTGTTCTAAGTAAGTAATATTGACTAGCCCAGAAATAATTTCTGGGAAAAGTATTTTATTTTTCGTTAGATGTAGGATTATTATACCCCCACCACGTTGAAATGAGTGAACGATATAGCTATTTTCGTAACTGGGATCTAATATTTATGGAAAACTAGCTGCGCCACGCGGTTTCACCCGCATAAGTGTCGATCCCGTGAGAATATCGGGATAACTATCCTATGTCCTAATCCAGGTCATAGTCTACCCACGTGCCAAATTTTATCCAAATCTGTTCAGCCGTTTTAGCGTGAAAGCGTAACAAACGAACAAACTCACTTTCACATTTATAATATTAGTTTGGATAGTAACGCCCATACATCTTTACATATTTATGACGTCATTTTTTTATGTCTGTTCCTAAAGTATCTGATGACAGTGTAAACAAAGTCTGTTCAGGTTAAACTATTACGGAACCAATCGCAAAAGGGAATTAGTAACACATTCTTCTGTATTTAGAGGTTTCAATTTTGTATCTCACCACTTTTTCCGACAATTATTGTTTGAATAACATTAGTAAGTTGTAATTGAAAAATCATAGACGAAAATTGGAGTTATAAAATTAACCTTAATTGTCAAACGAAAAACATCTTGAAGATGATTTAAAATTAGAATTTCATGTTTAAGAATTTAAAATATGATCAAACCAAAGAACTAAATTTGTAAATTGCACTATAAGGTAGGTACGTTATAAACAGATACGTTTTCTAATCCATTTGTGGGCATTTTCATCAAATACTTTTGAAACAGACCAAAGGGGCCTGTGGCTAAGTAATAAAACCCGCACGCATCGATCGATCAGCTACGCTTGCCGCGATCGGTCCTCGGATGGGTGACCTTTACGTACCGAGACCCGTCCCCGTCCGCGCCTCGGAAAGCACGTTAATCCGTTGGTCCCGGCTGATATTATTGAATCTTTGAGTCGTCAGAAGCCCGAAAGGTTAGCAACCAGTCTTACTAAGAGATATCGTATTACCCAGTAATTAGGTTGTGGAGGTCAGATAGGCAGTCGCAGTCGCAGTCGCTTCATGTAAAATGCTGGTAGTCAGCTGCATCCAGTTAGACTGGATGCCGACCCCAACATAGTTGGGTTGGCTAGGGGTTGTCCAGGCTGCTCGTTTGTGGAACGCATTACCAGTTCCAATAAAGCGCGCGCAATCGTTGCCTGTGTTTAAAAGACTCGTGAAAGAACATTACTTGTCGTCATAATTTTGTTCTTATCGTATCTATTAAAGTATATTGTACTTATATACCTTTTATTTGCACCGAAGACAACCCCATTTTATGTCCAGAAAATCACTGTCCATTCTAAGGTTGCCTGGAAGAGATCGCAGTAAGCGATAAGGCCACCCGTTGTATATTTTATAGTGTATTAATTTTTCTTTATGTAATGTATAATGTGGTGTACAATAAAGTATATATAAATAAATAAATAAGGCTAGGCAGATTGACTTTTGGAACAGACTATAAAATAATGTATTCTCTCGCATCGGTGACGTTGTGGGTGGCATGAACTACGTAATGGAAGCCGACCTCCAATAGTTGGGAAAAGGCTAGGCAGCTTAATTTTGAAGCGTCTTATAAGGAGTGGGCCTTCTATGACCCTTTTTTTCATATCGTTTGACATGGCGCAATCGTAGTGAGCATGAACTTTGATTGGGGACAGTTTACTTCGCTTGTTTGACGCAAACGTTCTGAGGGGAGGTTTTTGAAATTGTTCGTTGAAAATAAAATATCTGTTGAACGCTACGTGCATCCTAAGCATCGTAAAGCAGCCCATTCGAGCAAACTTGTCTTTTTTTATATGAAAAATATAAACATTTCTTCTGTCTTCTTTCTACATATCTATTAAAATATTCTCATCACAAACACACTGAAAATCTCGTTGATTAACTGGCAGACATATTTTCTGCTGCACTACCTTAGTTGGTGAGACCAATTACTAAGACTCGTACGAGTTAGCGTAGCAAAAGAATACCCTCAAATTATAAACAGTTATTGCTTACCACATAAAGGTTTGTATGAAGAGTTAATCACACCCTTTCTTCTGACGAGAAAGGATCCTAACAACGAAAACGAAACGCCACAGGGAACAAAAGAACAAAAAACAAATAAACCTGTAACAATTCTCGTGTTTACTGACCCACAAAATTATGCTTATTTAGTAAACAAGCCCACATTGTTTAAGCTCTTAACCTTATAGAAGGAAAGCACATAAATTCAACGACACTGTCATGGGTCATACAAAATTTACGCCGAATCATATAGTTAAGGGATCACTACCTTTATGAGGTTTTTATGAGATTTTCCGGGTCGCAAGCATGGAGTGGACAGAGGGAGTGTTTGTTTAAGATAAGGAAGTTTCGATCAAGGCCAGGTTTTCATGGTAGGTATTTGAAACTCAATTCATCCATTTCTGATAATTTTGAAAATGGTTTGATGTTATCGCTGTTGCAACAGTTTAATCTGTCGGCAGTCGTTCAGTAGACAGTTATATGTCTATATAGACTGACGAAGGTTTTGTCGTACGTGCGTGTCTGACCATCGGTCAGGCCTTTTTTACGCGTTGTATAGCCGTACGGCTATACAACGCGTAAAAAAGGCCTGACCGATCCGCGAGGGTGTTGTTAAGTATCGTATTGAGAGTCTTTATAAGTAGTACTTTTCAGGAAGAAAGATTAAAAAATCACCTAAGTTTTGATCAATCAATAGGGAATTTTACCTGGTTTACATGGGGCGCGGGCGGCCTTCGTTAAGCGGGTGTCTATAAGTCCTGACCTGTTGAAAATTTGCAAATTTTTAATGAATTTTGGGTAATGGTACAAAAAAATGAGAATTTTAAATGGCCATAACTTTTTATTTTCAAGAGATAAGATTTTTTATATTTTTTTGGTAATGTTATTGCAGTACCTAAGTGCCCCTTTCGGATTGGACGGGTTTTTTTACAAATTGTATTTATTCTAATAAATACAATTTGTATAAAAACCCGTGACAATGTAGATTACGACTGGCATGATGCCCAACATTGAAAAATTGCAAGTCTCAACAGAACTACAGTAATTTTGTGTACCTACGCTTTCGTCTACTGCTTTATTTAGCTTATAAACTATCCACAAGTCCTACTGAAAATAGTTTCTTCTAAGGCCCGTTGTCCACGACCCTACCAAAAAGTAAACAGTTATATACTCAAATCACCAATAATCTGCCTATAACGACACAGGCCTCGTCCCTGTGCGAGGGAGTGGGCTATATGTAATTCACACTGTGCTGCGGCGCCGCATTGCTTCGCTGATGTTCCGCACGCGTAGGAGTGCCAACACCATTCTGAGCGTGCTCAGCCACATGCTGGACAGCCCCCTTCTGGGGCATTGGGTTCAAGCACAAATGCGTGCCCGAGGCCCCAGTGGGCGGCAAATACTTAAATTATTAATTAAAAAAAATAGTGTCTAACAATATTATGGGCCAAATGTGTCTGAAATAAAAACATTTTCTTTTTTTTTATAATCCTACGCGGCCTCAGTGCGGGTTGGTGGATGTCATATGTATCTAATTTTTGGTTTTAGGACATTCCGGTTTCCTCATGATGTTTTCCTTCGCCGTTGTAAGAGCAGTGGTGAAGAAATAATTTATCAAAATCACCAGTGGGTAGCCATAATGTATCTGCAGTATTTCAATGGCAGTTCGTACACGACTTACTAACGCGTTATTAGGTAACTAGTTCGTGATTAGTTGTAAAACATAACTTTTGATTAGCGTCATGGACGTCGGCCGTATTCTTACGTATTTGTCCTCCATATCGCTTTCTCCTGCACCTCATATTGTAATCAGTGGAAGTCGTGAGACCCGTCAGTGTTTCACAAGTTTACGACCACTATCAGACGCATTGCATTTCCGCCTGCACTAGTTCCGAAATATCGGTCATAGAATGTAGACATAAACACGCCATAGCATAAGTAACTACCGCACTATGTACATAGAAGTATTGGCATATAAAGGTTACTGTTATTGGAAGGCTTTGGTTCGTAGTCCAGCACAATTTTGTGCTGAAAGACAATCTTTATTAGAAACTAGAAACCCAAAGTTTAAAAGGAGGTTTAAAAAGCTACTCCATTTTTAGTTGTACGTATTTATTACGCTTAGCAACGTTGCCGAGTTCAGTATTGGATTCCAGAGTCTATGAACCGTTAGATTATTAAACAATTACAAATAATAAGAAAACATGTTTTGGCATTCATATTAAAATCAAACTATTAATCGAGTACACACGGCTACATACCAAGCTATAAATTGCCAGTATAAGCTGATCTCGAATTGTATAGGATTTCCGTACAATGAGAGGTCAGCTTATACTGAAAAAGTATAGCTTAATATAATATATACAAAACGCCACCGAAATTTACATGTCGGTCACAAAATGGCAGCCAAAAATACCCCTTATTATTTATTGTGTTTGACTAGGCTCCCTCGCTCAATAAGATTTATTGGGCAAAACCAATAAATTTATTTGAATGAAACTTTGTTTTTCCTAGCTGATAAAGCTATGAACAGACGGTAGTATAATGGAGCATGCTCCTGCATAAGACCTTACTAATTTTACAGATAATGGTATTTAAAAGCTCTTTCGTAGTATGAATCTATAAAAAGATAGAAGAGGAAATCTGAATAAAAGATGGTTTCATTCTTTTTAAGGTTAACTGTGGTCTAATCCGAGGTTCGTTCTCAGATATTCGTGTTTTTTCCGTGTTCCAACGGATTAAGTAACCGATTTTCGTTCATAATTATGCGAGATTATTTTTTCATTGTGTAGACGGAGTTAACCATATTTGTAGAAAATATTTCCGGCATCTAAGAAAATTCGTATTTCAGGGTTCGTTCAAAACAGAATTTTCATCTTTGATCTTTTTAAAAATATGAAAGATAGATTTGTGAGACGTACACTTTTCTTTGAGACCATGACTTTGAAATTAAAACATGAAGTTTCTTTCAAAGTTTTTTGGTCTCACTTACAATTTTTATTAGAAAAGAAAATATTAAAACGAAAAATTTTAAATTTGTTTGTAAAAATAATCTTTTGATGTTGTTATTTTCTTATTTCAGTTCTTTAATAAATATTTCATTCACATTCTCCGAAATGGTGGATAAAGGCCCTTTTGCTTTCTTTTGTATATAATAAATTAACAGACTTGGTTTTACATTAGATCTGACATCTTTTTGCAGTAGAAGAACTGCGTTGCGAGACTAGCATCTTTTTACATGTTTTTTATGGGATTGTCATTTACTACAGGTATAACTTTAAATCTGGGCTGCCTTAGATAATTCCTTGGTGGTAAAGTCCTGGAAAATGATAAAATTAACCAATCAATTTATTTGATGGGAGTAGCGCGATCACCGCAGTGACGATCATTAAATTAATAAGACTGGAGAATTGACTGCTCGTCAATTTATGATGATGGCAGAGAAATCAATAAAATACATATACTTGCTCGGAAAGCACCTTATTACTTTTTTTTAATTAAGGCTGAATGTACGTCCTTACTGTTGTACAAATGTGCGGGTCGAAAAAGTGTAAGAAAATTCATTGATAGCATTCTGAGCGGGCAGAAAAAGTATATGAAAATCTATAGTTAAAGCACTGTTTTTTTTTTTAATTTTGAGCAATTCAGTAGCTAAATTATAGTATAATGCCAAAAGACAAAAAGTTTTTATCATAAAGTCCGCAAAATGATACTGGCCACTGAGTGTTTCGGAACATTGTTTTTTTTTTTTTTATAAGAATTAAGTGAAAATCGAGCGCGCTCCAAATGCCAAGATTTGATGACGCCACCAGAATAAAAAACCGTCTTTTATTTTCCTAGTAGATAAAGAGCACTATGTATTACCTACTTGGATGAAAGTACGAGTCCCAACTCGTGTGTGGACAAACTACTCCCTCTCTAGTAATCGGTCAAATTCTCCCCTCGATGAACAATGTACCATATCATCATCAACTCAGGTAGGGGCACGTGGCGGAATGATAACGGTCACACGTATCGATCAGGTTAAGCTACGCTTGCCGCGGTCGGTTCCTGGATGGGTGACCATCCATCACATATCAAGACCCTGCCATGCCTCGGAAAGCACTTTAAGCCGTCCCGGCTGTCATTTATATCTTTCACAGTCGTTACGGGTAATCAGAAGCCCGAAAATATGACCACAAGTCTTACCAAGGGGTATTGTATTAGCCAGTAACTGGGTTGTGGAGTTTAGATAGGCAGGCGCTCCATGTAAACTATTAGTATTCAGCTGCATCCGGTCAGACTGGAAGCCGAACCCGACATAGTTGGGAAAAGGCTAGGCAGACGATGATCATCATCAACATATCATAGCCCACAACTGCCTTCAAAGTTCGGCAATAAATCCTAAGTAACATCGTAAGTCCATCTCACCCGGATCCCGCTACATTTGCCATCTGTAATTGTACCATTTGTACCCCAACCCTTCCTCCATCACTACAAAGTTACCGGGGTCGTTCCGACGCCGCCGTAAATCGTTCGCCATAAAACGCTAAAGGATTGATGATTGTGTCGCCAATCCTTACGTTTTATTGTTATTTACACTATAAACTAGGAATAAAACTTAGTAACGCCTGAAATTGCCTCTAAAACTAGCGTACTGTTAGCAACAGGTGCTATTCAATAAAACTTTTAATGGGGTAAATAAATAAATAAACTTCGATATGTATGTTGTAAGCTTAGGCCAAATAAAAAACCATGACATAGCGCGTCGAACAATACAGTGAAGCATGCAAAACTACATCTCGCTCTGTGCATACTCGCTCACACGCACACATTTACAACCAAACTATACCTCACCGGGTGCACATACGTTTACGAAACTGGCCTCACATCACTGTTGACAGCGCTATGTCTTGGTTTTTTTATTTGGTCTGAGGTTGTAAGGCGATTGTTAAAAGAGAAGACGCGAATTACTGCTTTATTTCTCGAAGACTTATTGGGTATTTTATGGATTTTCTGCCTGTTCGCGACACTCATTAGGCGGGGTGAGCTTCTAATTAGTCAAGATCTGGTCGCAGTAAATCAAGTTAAGTGCCTCACGCTTCATTTCATACTATACGACCAATTTGACAGTGTCAATTTGCATTCAGTTAAATTCATTGAAAGAGATATTATTTGATTCAGTCGAGTTATAATTACGTACCTACGTATCGATTACAGTTTAATTGCAAACTTAAACTAAATTGAAAAGTAAAAGTATCTGACAAGTTACTGCGTAATAAGATACCCCTGAGTAAGACTGGTTGTCTGACTTGCGGGCTTCTGACTACCTGTAACGACTGTCAAAGATCTACAAATGACAACCGGCACCATCGGTTTAACATGCTTTTCGAAGTTCGAAGAGGTCTAGATATTTAATGGATGGTCACCCACGGACCGGCCCCGGCAACCTTCGAACAACTCGTCCGGGTGTTATTATTTAGTCACGAGCTCCTACCATCATCAGTACCAATATCTTCTATACTTATAATAAATCTGTAGAGAGGTCAATTCTGTACATGATATATATTTTCAAAATAACTATCAGGGGGTAATTAGTGATCGATACTGATGCCAAAAATGCAATCAGTAAAATTTTTGTCTGTCTGTCTGTCTGTCTGTCTGTCTGTCTGTCTGTCTGTCTGTCTGTCTGTCTGTCTGTCTGTCTGTATGTTCCTTATAGAAACAAAAACTACTCAACGGATTTTAACGAAACTTGGTACAATTATTCTTCATACTCCTGGGGAGGTTATAGTATACTTTTCATCACGCTACAATCAATAGGAGCAGAGCAGTGAAGGGAAATGTTGGGAAAACGGGAGAAGTTGCTCCATTTTTTATGCTTCCGTCGCGTGTGAAGCCTTAATGGTTAAAGCTACATAGAAATCATTTATGACGGAAATGTTCTACATAAAATTATCTAAAAAATATCCCACTACAGCATATGTCTATCTTTTATGGTTGACTCACAATAACACGTGTAACTCCCGATAGCTTAGCAGTTCGGAGCTTTCTGATTATATTTGTTTACTCTTACGTTTATAATACTCTCACTCATCCCTAATTAAAAGAAGTTAATATTATTACCTATTCAATAAAAAAAGAAACATAGTAATCGGTATAGAAACACCAAACTTATACATGAAATACGCTAATAAGCCATCGCGCCGTCGCGCGTGAATACTGAATCATGCCATAAGGATTATTTTTGTGTAACGGTTGCCGCGCTCGACGCGGGTCGTGGCGGTAGGGTATAAAAAGGCGGGAGGTCCGAGCGCGAGCTTCATCATTCAATATTTGGCTGTTGATGCGTTCAGAGCGTTCGACCTTATTGACAGACAAAAATTGATATTAACAAACCGTGCTTATCAGCGCGACTTTTAGTCTTTAAATAGTTTATTTGAATTTCTTTTGTTGTTATTTTATAAAATAGGTATTAGTTGTTTTGGTAGTGTTCAAATATTCGTTCAAATTACAAATTATTAATAGTTTGCATTTTATTTCTTTTTAGGTGAAGTAGTAGTAGAAGTAGAAGATAGCATAGATAGATAGATAGCGCATAGATTTTTAGATAACGTAAGGTAAGTTTTGGCTAATTTATGTTCAATTTTATTTTTGAATTAAGTAGGTAAAAGCGTAGATACTTTTATTAATTATAGTAGTTATAGGTATTTATTTTTATAAGTGAAGTAGGTATAGGTAGGGAACTCGGCTAAAAGTAACCCAGTTGCAACAAAATGTAATCGAGGCTCAAATTTTAACAGGCTGCGGTGCAGGGGAGACCCTCTTTATTCCCAGAATTCCCATAATACCAAATAATTTTCCATTCCAATTTAAAAGAACGCAATTCCCAGTATCGGTGTGTTATGCAATGACAATTAATAAGGCTCAAGGGCAGACTTTTCGTGTTGCTGGAGTAGATCTCGGTGTCAGTTGTTTCTCGCATGGTCAGTTATATGTCGCTCTTTCCCGGGTTAGCAGTTCTAGAAATCTTTATGTTCACGTGCCGGACAGGTCAACTTTCAACATAGTTTACCCGGAAGCTTTGCGCTGAAGTATTTTCGTTCTATAGGTACTTAAGCCTCATGTAAAAGCGATCTAAACAATATTACCAATACATTAACTTAATAACATACTAGGAGTTACAAGCTGACGGAGTCGCGGGCACAGCTATTAATAATAATATTCTGCGGTTCCTTATTGCGATATTTTTCAACAGTATTGTGGATTGACAGTATTCTTCATTGTTCTCACATGTATAATTTCAACATGAATGATGTAACCAATACTTTGTAACAATTTATTTTATTTAAAAGAGTGTCCGTGGAGTTTCTTGCCCGTTCTTCTCCATAGGTACCTACTACGCTTTGGAATGGGCAACTAGCTTCATATTTTTGACTGACCGATTCCTTGACAATTCAAAAGTGCCTGTAATGGTTTAATTGAAATAAATGATTTGAGTTGAGTTTGAGTTTGACATATTATATTTCCCTACTAAAATACGAAAGTTAATCTGTCTGTTACATCAAAACCGTGACGAAGGACATATGGTACTTTTTTACGAAAAACGACGGAAACGCGGACGAAGTCGCGGGCAAAAGCTAGTACCTAAATAAAGGACTACTACAGAACTATCCTGATCACAACACAGTCAACGGTCAAGCGTGAGCGACCAATCTGCATTCATTACAGGTTTGCTAATCAACAGCTTGGCTAACGGTTGTAGCTTAGCAAACGGTTCCGTCGGTTACCGGTATAAATTCCCATTAAGATTCACGGTCCATCCGGTATATTTAGACAGATGGCTATTAGATTGACTTAGTAACCTATTAGAGAGAATAGCGGTCGTTTCTCTTGATTCTGAGATTTAGGTGCCCTAAGTGATTCCTAAGAAAACGGTGTAGTTACCATAGCTCTTTGTTGACATCGGTGAAAAAACGGATTTTCATGCCGGCCGTCATAATTCGCCGTGATTGTGACGGCACCGCTCTTAATCTAAAGGAAGAACAGAATATTTTGGGGTTTCAAGAGTGCAGTTCCTTTTGCTGCGTGTAGCGTTATCCTGCCTTCCTACTCAAGGCAATAAGGAATTAACAATCTAAAACCTTTCCTGTCTTCCAAAAAATTGTGCACACTGTTGGAGTTTTTTTTGAGCATATTATTTTCACTGAAGACCTCGGGCAGACAGATGCGACGCGACGGTGCGATGCAATTCTGGTAGATCAATTTCCGTGAAGTTTTCCTAGGAATTGTTCAATTAGAGTCGCCTTGCGCTGTCGCGGGAGCCTTCAGCCGGCTCGTGCGACAAAAAAGAAGTCTCTTTAAATTATGGCCTCTCAGCATAACTCAATTTGCACCGTCCTTGTTTTGAGCCTCCGAGTATGAATTTATTGATTACGTTAGAGTTCCTTCACTTTACGATGGACTCATAAATATTTATGGAGAAACTCTGACATACCTTAAGAGGTTTACTTCTCCGTCGACATCATATTTAAGGAAAAAATAATTGAATTATGCAAATGTAAAGTATGAAAGGTATCGAAGTGGTACAGTGGCTAATCATGAGACAAAAACACAGTAGTTCAACTCTGTACAAACACTACATAATATCACGCCTGTATTCCTCGAAGGGATAGGCAGAGGTGTACCTATAGTCCAGCCACATTTCGTCAGTTATGTTTAAGGGCAGTAGCGAACTAGCGGCCAGGTCGATTTCGTTGTCGATCGCACCTGCGGCCTGATGCGCGTGCTCCATGGCAATTTCATACTAATGTGTCCCAGCAGTGCGAACATTATAGGCTGATTATGATTATGGATATTGTTATAAATATTGGTAGATGCGGATGTCAACTCGATAGAATAATAGGGATGATGACGGTTGATTGAGGTTTAAAAAAATATTGGACACGTATTTCTCTTTTTTTACGTAATCTAAAGATTACGGCGATATATTGAGGTAAAATGTGCCATGACGTCACGAGTATGTAGATTTCATACATAGGTATCAGTGACGTAGCGACCCCCACTCCCCAATTTAAAATGTGTTTTATCTATGTTATGTTTTATTAATATGATAAAGCAAAAAATACGTGTCTAATATTTTTTTATTATCTGACTGACGGACTAATTAGATTTTTTTTTTTTACCCAGGCGTCATCCCTATTATTTAAAGGATAGCAAGGACATGGTACGTGTGAATGAAATAATCATTTCGTCTTTCTTTTGGAAAATATTTATTTTCATGACTTTAGTCGACCTCTAATAAGTATGAACACTTTCACCCTTCACCACAGTTTACAACAGAACACAAGCCAAGTTTATATCCATAATATAATTCCACAAAATTCATTGATCCACATTTACAACGCTAATTGGCTTCCATAGGTAACAGGATACTTGTTCCAACCAACCCTATTAATTCAAAATACATTAACATTTTGTTTATAACTTTTAATTAGAACCTAGTAGGGTTTGTTTATTATCTTTAAGTTGCTTCAGTGTTGAATAAAACATGGTTCGTGGCAACAAGTTTACTCAACAAGTTTGTGAATAAACAGTTTTGCCGTTGGTAATTGATTTAATCAATTTCTGAGAAGAGAGTAACACACTAGATGGTGCCCGTGACTTTGTGTAGAACAGGCTAATATTTTACTCTCAACAACAATCAGTCTCACACAAGACACATCATAGGAAAGAGAGCAAGAATGTAGTATATACCTCTTTATTTCCTGGTCGGTTAAAAATCACTGAAACGGTCTGTCTACGGTCAAATGAGACTATTTTATGTCCAACCTTGTGGGGTCATAAATAAACTAAATATTATTTATGTCGTAATGGGAGATGGTTTGAGCTGTTTTCTACGGGTTTTCATTGTAGAGGATCAGGTTGTCAGGGAAGACACTTGTGTAGGAGAAAGTAACACGCACCACTAAGATGGAAAACTGTAATTTACAGGCTTGAAGTCTTACATGAATTAACACACTAAGTTTTAGTCACGTCTAAATGTGAGAAGAGGCGTTTACGAGTTCATGGGGCTCGGAAAATCGGGAAACACATTCATCCGTGTATGATAACAGCGAACTTTTTACTATGGGGTTATAATTTTATGATAAAATATTTGCAGAGCAGCTTACTTTTTTTGTTTGTTTAGGTTTTATTGTTTAATAGGTATTAATTTTACAGCCGCGCCGTACGAGGCACAGTCTCACTTTTGCTTGTTTTTAACAATTTAAACATATTTATTTATTTAGACAATATGATATATATACATATTTGTAATGTGCTCGTCAATCCCTTTCATTTGATACCCAATATGATATATATATATTGATTAAAATTTGTTACTTTAAGTCCTCTAGATGGCGCTATATTGAATTAAATGTGACGTCACATCGCCTATAACCAGTCGGACGATCAAGACACTTCCAACGATACCTCAGTTGTCAAATTATGATCAGTAGTTTGGAAGTTATGAGGTAGCAGATGAACATACATACATACCGCTCAAAGTCATAACCCTCCTTTTTGCTTCGGCGTAGTCGGGTAAAAAATGCATCCCCGCCTGATGTTACAAAAACAACATGAGAGGAAATAAAGATGTCAGAATTATGGCTAGTTTATGAAGTGCTGTGGGAAATGAACAAATTATCGTTTCACCATTTTAACTAATTGACAAAACTTAAACAAGATAACGTTATAAGATTTAATTTGACATGTTTATTTTAAATCTAATATTAGGGAATCAGCTTTTTCCCGCGGCTTTGCTCGCGTGCTTATATGACTTGACAAAACATCGAGATTTATTTATTAAACATGTATATACACGTATGTAAGTTTAATATGAATGTATAATACAAATAAATATTCCAGAAATAATTCTCTAAATACTGTTGAAAACTGCAATAAAATCCGTTGCGTAGTTTAGAAGAACAACGCAGTCACACAGACAGACACGAAAAGCGACTTGAATTCAAACTCAAAGCATTTATTTCAAATAAACCAATTACAGGCCCGTTTTATTATTTATTTATTTATTTATTTATTCATTCATTCAGTACTTACATATACATAATAAGTTGATGCAAACATAAACTCATTAGAGTTTTACCGTGCACCAAAATCATCGACCACATAATTTAAACAATCATAACAAACTTAAGTTCATAATCATAAAATGATACAGTTACAAAAACAACATCGAGGGTAATAAGCGAAATATTTATCTATTACTTACGAGCGAACATCGATGACCAATCTGACCGTCCTTAAGACAAAAAGTGGTGGAGGAATGTGATTTAGATTGATACAGGTTGTTCCTAAAAGTATATTATTATTAGTAATAGTTAATTTTCCAATGGTATCGTTGGCTATTATGTTTATTTATTTACTATTTAACTATATTCTCTTATGTTTGAATTGTCAAAGGGTCAGTCAGTCGGAAAGATGAAGCTGGTCCAAAGCGTCGTAGGTTCCTATAGAGAAGAACGGCCAAGAATCTCCACGAACAGTCTTTTATAATATGTACAGATGATTCGGGTGACATACAGACCACACCGACGACGATCATTATTTTATTCCCTTACAGACATTTACATTGAAATGATTACATTATCATAAATAAAGTTTTACTACAGATATAGGCAGAGTCCGCCATGAAATCGGTTTTACGAGGGAGATAATGTGTTTGCTTTCGATGAAATTTTTTCTTTCTTTTTCCTTATTTTTTCTGACATTTCCAATAAATTGGATTCGACCCAGCGACATAGAATAAAGATTATTTATCGTAAAAGTTTGAAATCTATACTATATAATATACGTCATTATTATAATGTGGCGGCATCTACATCGCCACATGCGAACTACGCATCAAAGACCTGACGTCACACAAATCCTGCATCGCGCAATTAGAGTTTACCGCGCGATGGAGAATATATACAAGCTCCCGACATCAACCTCTCGGCAGTTGCCCGCCAGACAGGACACCCATCTGGTCGGAGGATCCTCCCTTTTCTACGGGGGATCAGTGAACTTTACAACCTGTTCCTCATGCCATAAAACAAAATCCCCCGCTGCGTCTGTCTGTCTGAACGCGACTCAAAAACTACTGAACGGATTTTCATACAGTTTTTACCAATGGAGGAAGTGATTCATGAGGATGGTTTTATAATTGGTGCACCTACAATTCGGTTTTGTGTAAATTTGCTGAAATATGAAAATGATTGTTGAAAATGTCGGAAAAAGTCATGCCAACTGGGAGTTATACTGCCGCCTCCGCGTAAACCAATAGTGTTGGAATCCCAACACTAAATGTTACTAAATAGCAAATACTTTATGAATACGAACATCACTAGCATGCGCTCTCGGTGGACATCTCTCTATGGAATGCTCGTTCACTTCCTCACGGATCGGGTTCGCGATAGGTTGACTTTACGACTGTCTACAACAACGTGCTGTTTTTTATATGATTGGTTTGGTGATAATTGGAATATATCTCCGTTTAAGCAACTGGTTTGGTTTTTACTGGAAGTACCTCCACTACCACAAACACACTCCCACATATAGAGTTAGGTATATAAAAACATTGTATTATGGAATTATTCCTCTTAAAAAGTACGGTCCCGTGGGATAATACCGACATGGTATATAAAATGAGAACCATAGGTTCTATAAAAACGGCCATATCATACTAAGTCGCCATACCATTAAGCTTCGTGCAGACCAGCGCGACGCGACAGCGCGACGCGACACCGGTTATTGTTATACCGTCAAGTTTTCTTAGAAATTGTATTGTTCGTGTCACGGCGATGACTAGATGTGACCGTTGGCTAGCTGAAATATATGGTAATATGAATCTGTACTGGCTTAGACTACGATGCAAAGCTACAAGAAATCGCCTGGTATTCCGAGGACATCCTCGTTTGATATACATGGTATACTACTATATGTAGGTAGTGTTGTTCAAATGTTTGGGATAGATTCGACCTTGATTTGGGAGTAATAATATGTATATTATTACTTCAAGAGTATATGCAATAATTTTATTCGCTTATCTGATGATCTGCCTAGACTTTTCCTAACTATGTTGGGTTCAGCGTCCAATATAACCGGATGCAGCTGAATACCAGTATTTCAAAACCACGCGTAACGCGCTGTCCTAATAGAACACCACTCCAGACTCCAGATCATCACACGAATTTATCACGAATATGTCAATTATGAATTAGGCCTCATATTTGACACTTTGTACATTTGATCGCGGGTTCATGCGCAAAGAGAATTCGCACGAAACTACTTACTTGTACGCGTAATTCCAGTCTATTAGCACACCGCCTTACAGTCGCGCTTGTGACCACCAGACCATCGAGGCAGCCAGATAAAAAATGTAAAAAGACATTAATAAAATTATATTTTTTATAGGTATAATATTTACAGAAATCGAATAAAATAAACCCTTCACCAATGAAATGTTGGATAATATATTGAAACCGCATCGTCAACAACATCGATTGGTTTCCTATTATCACTCGATTCAATGCGACAATTATCATAATCACCATCATAATGGCAGTGGCCACATTTACATATGAATGCGGTACAATACTGTAACTGCATTATGCAAATATAGTCGCGAGGTTAACTGTGTTATCATAAGAATGGGCGAACAGTGTTGTAATGTGGTTTGTTGCTACATCTCTTGGAGGGGTAAATGGTACCAGGGGTGGTAGATACCTTTGCGAGTAAAAACAGTTTACAGGGGCTAACCTATTAATTCAGGCTTCTAATCACAGTGAAAGATTAATCGTGTAAAACTAATAATATAAATAAATCACTATTTGCATTTTCTATATGATGGAAATGAAATTGCATATACAGTATCAGAAATAAAGGCCATTTGAATTTGAAAGAAATTACCAACAACAGTCACTGGGCTAGTTAGTTTCGGCCAGCAAACTGACCTATTGAAAACTGAAAAGGAATGCTGAAATAAACTCTGAAGAACTGCCGAATCTCATCTCTAACCTAAACAAATTAAGTATATTTTCAATACATACATTTAATTTGTTAACGTTTCTTATTAAGTGATGGACAATGAACATCTAATAATTTCCTAAAAAAAATTGTCGCATGTTCCCTGTTCACACTACACGAAAAGTGCAGTTTTGTTTAAGCAAATAATCTATAAAATCAAGCGAGCCTTACAGTAGTTGCTTATGATGTGTTCATCTGACATCTCACCTTGGTATAAGCAACATAAAAGTAATAAGTAACATTAAAGGGGTGGCGCCTCGTCAAGGTCGTTTCTGACAGCCAACTCTAGAACCGCGCGCGCTCATTGGCCAAATCAAATAGTGCGCGCTTCCCCGGCTTCCTGTTACACGCTTCCGGCCCTTTTCACGAAATCACTCCCACAGATTGAGCTATCTAATCTGTGCACACAGGCTACAATTATATAAAGGGTCTGTGCAGATTGTAGGAATGCGAGAGGAAAGATGTTATACACATCAAAAGTTTTAGTTAAGCTACATGATATCTACAGGAGACGTGGAACAAGATATAAAGCACATTTCACGCATAGAGGACTCCACGCGGACGTGACGGAGACGTGACAAGAACATGAAAGCTCGTCAGTAACATTCCAGTCCGTCTGCAGTACTATTTGCATGAATTATAACGCAACGCACAACTATCCGCGCTACGTCTGTTGTCCACGTGTCGTTATTTTGAATAAAATCAGTTATACAGGTACTGCAGATAGGTCTGTATATCCCTAAAGCTAAGCTAAGATATGCTTACGAAATTCGTTGAAAGTCACGTCTTGCAAGTCAGAGAATGGTCTTCCAATTAGTGTAAGGTATTCATTAGGATGAACTTTTTGGGTCCAATTGCACCCACTGGCGACCCGGAGGAGGTTTGTGTCCAATCGGGGGCGCTTACTAACGATACGGTTAACTTGGCGGACGTGGACACTCATCCCCTTCTCTTGTACTCTTATGCCTCTGTCTAATACACAAATGCCTTGCAGCAACATAATCATCACAAACTAAACCATCTGACCTCCGGAACACCAAAATTACATTTCCGTTACACAAAGTTCTAACACACTTCAAACAACCGCCACCACGCCACATATTCTCATTGGCCGGTAGGCAAAACGTGACCACGCAAGCTGACATACCACCAATGAGAGGGCACCCTCAATGCCGCGTAGGATAGTGTTTCAAGTCTATTCCCGGCTTACAGTCTAACACAGACTTACCTATACGTTTCAACGGCTAGACTTCCAAGTATAAACTTGGTGTCTGTAAGTTATCGTCACCGTCCGACACGTTGGCACTAACACATAGAGTACCCAGACAGTTTACAACTGGTGGCAAGTGATGGCTTAGGTCGAGAACTTGCCTGTTTACTAACGCCAGCTCGAGTTGCTGTGTACTGTCGGAAAAGTTTAATAATGTGGTGCGACACATGTTACTTTGGAATTTGCCTGTTGCTGCGTCTTAATTTCGAGTTTACTTGAGTCTTGTATTTATTGCATTGTTTTTTTAAGTTATTTTGAGACAACTGAATGCTCATTATTACCTTGAGCAATGTTCTCATCTGATACCGAAATGACCTCGACACTGTCCCTTTCTTTGTCCCATGAACCATACAATTATGATTCAGGTTGATTATGTAACTATAAACTTTGAGGACAGTGAAAGTGTTAAACACTAGGAAAGCCCTGGAGGTTTTGTGCACGATTTTATGCTTCAATTGATATCAATTTAAGCATAAATCGTACACAAAAGCTCAAAAGTTTACAGTTACTTATTCAACCTGAACCTGACTTTGTAAGTTAACTCACTAAACTATACAGGATGTTAGGGACATCGACGCGAAAACTGATACCATGGATTCAGTGCCTACGTGATTCTGAACCCCGCTGCGTTGAAATTTTTCGTCGATGTCCCTGCGACTGTATAATTTAGTGAATTATCTTACAAAGTCATGCTTAGCTAAAACTTCAATAAATTCATAACAAAGAACTTATGAAAATCACGCAGTTAGGCAAAAATGTTGACGTAAGTATGCTTTTTTATTATACCTACTCTATCAACGAATTAATTTGTAGGCATTTTTCAAATTCAAATAGTTTATTTGCAAGAAAATACATGGTTTCCAATGGAAGATCTTGCAGCCATAAAGTCGTTGTATTCTGCCTGCAAGCAAGCGTGCAAATTATTAATATTTAGAAGACATAAGTTGTCGTTACTTTATGGGTTCCGTACGTCCGAATGAAAAAACGGAACCCTTATAAGATCACTCGTGTTTGTCTGTCTGCCCGTCTGTCACAGCCAATTTGCTCCGAATGAAGTTGAAATTTCATACACAAATGAATTTCTGTAACCCAAACACGGACGTGTAACATATAAATGAATTTTTAATATGTAGTTACTTTTGGGAGGTTAATCAGAAAATTAAAAAATAGCTTTTGCAAACTGTACCAGGTATATATCAAATAAAAGGGCTGGCTGTGAGGGTCCCAAATATATATATTTTTTATAAGTAATTTTAAAATATATTTATTTAAGAAAACTGAACATTATCTCTAAAGCTACTGATATAAAATAAAATTAAAAAAACAGACTTCTATACTTATAAATTACAGGAAAACCTAAAGGAAGTCTATGGTCTTAAAATAACATGGTAAATCTCTCAATATGGTGCGTACAAACTTACATGTGCAGCTGGAATGTATGTTTGAACAAGTTTCAACTACAATGCTAAGTTTGTTCTCGGGAAAAATTAATCCCAACTACGGAACCCTAAATAGTGCGTGGTCCGACAGGCATTTGGCCAGTTTTCTGAGCATAAAAGCCCTTTTACTTAGCTAATAAATATTATTGATCAAAATTGATAGAAATAAATTTTCTCCAAATCAAATCAAATCATTTATTATTGCAAACATAGATAATTGGTACAAAGATGTGTTAGCGCGTTGAGCAATAAATGAGTGGACTGTATTTTTTGGCAATGGTTTATTACCGTGCTTATAACAAGTTATAAACTGTCCCGGATAAACAATAAAATAAGTGAGGAATATCGTCCGGCGCGGTGGAGTCCGTGGAAGCGAGTGGTCATCGGGCCGAGCCGTGTCGCCGTCGCGCCGCACCTCAGCTATACCGATGACGCGCTGATCACGATGCCTGCGCGTGCAGACCGCGTACAAGGTGTTGTGCTGGATTCCCAACAGATGTTTTCTTAGAAAAGTAGTCTTCCATATTCTACCATCTCCATATTCTTCAAATAAATTAGACGTGAAAAACTGCTTGCGTAGAAAAAATATTTACGAAGGTATTTTTGTTCAGTAACCCTCTGTGTATAGGGTTGACAAAGTTTTCATTCATGAGTTTAGATAGTATAGCATACATTTGTATACAAATCCTTTTTTTGATGACTCGTTAAGAACAGACTCTCTGATGACTATTATTTTCTCCTTACACCCCAGCACGCGTAGCATGACCACCGTAGAAACGGGTTTTGTCGACGGCAGAATAGATAAAATTACAGATTGTGATTGTTTAACTGTCACTTTGTCTATTCTTCCGTCGACAAAACTCGTTTCTATGGTGGTCATGCTACGCGTGCTGAGCTGTATCTGCATAAATAAAGACTTCCCAAAAATTCAATTAATCACTTTATTGACAGGACTGTCGGCGTGGGACGAACAAGGGTCGAACAGTGCCTATTAGCGGCATCTAGTGCGTGGGTGACGCAACTAAGTTAACCAATTACCGGCCCTGAAACTACAGTTTTCATCCAATCTGTGTATTGAACACTTTAACATTAGTTTTAGTAACAAGGGAAGGGATTTGATTAGAATTTAGAAGCAGTCAAAGAACATTATACTAAAACACAATTAATAAAGTTAATCTCTGGAACTACCAGTTGCATTTGAAAAACTATTTTTGCACTTGATAGCCCAATTCTCAAGGAAGGCTACAGGCTAACTTTAACATCACGCTAGGCCCCGCAGGAGCTGAACAAAAAGAACAAAGTCAGAAGGAACGTTAAGCGAAAACGAAGTAAAAGCGCGGGCGGGCGATGCGATGCGACGCGATGGCAAAGTCACGAGTAAAACCTAGTTGTTTATTTTATGGCAACTATTAGCCAATCTGAGTTACGTATCCTCATTGCATCGTAAAAGGTAAGCTGTTTTAGACTATATAGGTACTAGATGCTTTTCTAAATATTTATCTAGCATCTTTGATCAGGCTCCGTTGCTCCTGTCCCAATCTATCCGAGGATGGGTGAGTGGTCAAGATTTCCGGACATGCAATATAAGAAAGCCACGACTTCAACACCAAAATAAAACTAAACTTATTTATTGCTAGAGATTTACACAATAATCGAGCCAATGAAAATTGACAATCGTACACGTGTGCCGATAGCTGCGGCGGCCATTTTCTACCATAGATAACACAGATAAATATGAAAATAAAACAGTCATATTTGCGACGGTTTCAGTGGTATTAAAATAGAAATACTAAGTAATAGTACTCACGAAAAAGCTTACCAAACCGCTCTACGCGATTGTTACAAATATTTTATCAAATTCAATCGGATGCCAGAACCAATTTTACAAATGGAATATTTATTCGGATTTCCAATTCAATAAAATATGTAAGTGGATGTATAACAAATAAATAAATATACAATCTAGATTTTTATTCCAGCACTTCAATAGTATTATTGGTATAGATTGGAGCGCCATTTTCCATTAAGTACTCTTGTTTATGGGACATTTTGAATAAAGATTTTGCTTCAAAAATAACACGAACATTTAACAAATAATACAAAGAACAAACAAAGAATACATAAAACAGCAAAATCTATTGCAATCAGAGAAATAGAAGGAATTCCATTAAGAATTGATAGCATACAATGAGAATAATACAAGAAAACTTAAAAGGAAAACTGTTGCATTTTCTATCTAGATTTTACTTTATTATTCAGAGAATCGCTTCTGTCAGTTCACTGCATTCTTGCAAATAATGAGATTCCATTGAAGAAAACATTATATGCATGTCGTAAGCGAGCTGGCAACTACGTGATACAATATCCATTTTTTTTTTAAATAAACACTGTATTCACTTCCACATTTTAAAAGAACTAATAGGTAGGTACAATACATTCTAGCAGTGCATCAAACAACTGTTAAGACGCGAACTACGCAGCCCAGCTTTTGTTATTCGAGTCTCTATGTTCATTTTACGATTTTGCCAGCATTTAAAAAACGAAATACAAATTAAAAATCTTAGATATGCTACAGAGCAAAGGCCACCCACTCCATTTCCAGTCTTTTATTCTCTGCTAATACTGGCCAGTGTTTTTTGTAAGAAACATCTAATTCTGGTTATTTTAACGTAAATCGAAACCTAATCAGGATCTTTCGTATGACCTCGGTTTATTCATACTGGCCTTAGAAAGCTTCATATGAAATCCGTAAACAATAGAACTCCATTTTCAAATCGCATTCGATCTCGCAATTGCATTAAAATGCAACGTGCCAGTCACACACGTGCCAATCAGCGGCGCTAATAACAATGATGAGTATTCACTCGCCACAACACAAATTGGACGGCCTGATGACACCGTCATGGCGTCGCTAGGGTAAAATGATTGGAAACTAGCCGTTCGTGCCTGGCGTCGGTTCCGACTTTTCCTGTCGATTAACCAAAAAATCTTTAAACAAACCTTGTCCTGACACTTACGAAAACAAAAAAAAAAAAGAAGCCAAATCTGTCACGCCGTTCTTAAGTGAAGATCTTTCATACATGCAGCAATTGATTTTTATTTATATAGATATAGTGCATATTACAGGCAAAATCTATGACTAAGTACTGATTACTCGAGTATTTGCCAGTGAATGGATTTTGTACATAGCTATAGCATCCTTTGCAACAAATAACGTGCATGAAAAGAATTCAGAAAGTGAAAATACTTAGTGGTCTTTCCGATCTAATTGACAAGACAATGTGTATCGAATTAGAAGTATATAATTGGAAGTATTTATTTGCTAACACTTCCAACTAAGCTTGATGCTTCTACAATAGTCACTACTTACGTGAAAAAAGTTCAGCTTTGTTGAGCGTTGTCTCTTTTATTTAACCCTATGTGACAGTTTCTTTCCAAAACTAGACGTGGAATTGTGACAAAACCATTCCTACTACCGTACCCAGGTCTTCGGATGATATCGCGACCTCGGCACACAGGCAACGGAAGGAACACGGGTGGGTTTTAGTCAGTAAAAGTCTGACACGCCCTCCCGCTCCACCCAGAGCGGGAGAAGTTATTTGATAATTTCCCACCCTCAAAAAAAAAAAAAAGGTCTTCGGTAATAGTAATTGGTCCGTAACCGCACTGATTTCTCTTTACTTTTTCCAACTAGAAATGTAAAAGTGAGGCAGACATATTTTAAGAGCGTTTTAAATCCCAAAAGTTAGCAACGTCGCAAATAGCTGTCAAATATATACCTGTTTTGATTAATTTGTCAAGGTTACTATAAGGAAATATGAAATGTGGCTAACTAGTGACCTAAAATATTGATTATCAAATGCAATAATTAATATCGTAACACCGAATATTTAGTTATAGATGTAAAAACAGCATTTGGATTTTTTACACCTAAAACGGTTACAACATCAAATTCAATGTTATAATTGTAATTCATTATTAAATTCTAGTTCGCCAGTTAGCCACGTTTTTTATTTCCATACAGTAATATTGCAAAATTAATCAAAACAGCGAAATATTTGACATCTATTTGCGACGTTGCCCACTTTCAGAAATAACGCTCTTAAGTTGACGTGACGTTTAAAACCTGAACCTACTCTTCTCAGGTATAGACTACTACAGACGAGCAAAATCTACTTATGTAGATAGAAGATTTACATCAGAATCAGATATTCACATTCAAAGTAGTCCACAAAGGCAGGTCCACGGGGGCGAAACGTTCCTTTAATAGGTATACCATTGTTGGAAGACATTTAGATGTAGGTCCTTCATAGGTAGGTACAAAGGTGATACCTATCTTCAGAATATGGAAAATAATATATTATATAAGGAAAGTTTGCATGATATTGTTATAGAAAAACGTTTCTTTGAAGGGGTATCAAGGTAATGCAAAAGCACCTCAGGCAATGATCTGATAGGCAGATAGATAACTACTAAAACTTTAGCTTTCTCATCTCGGAGAAAACTGCTTGGCTTTCTTGTCAAAGAGAATTTGACGGAATGATTTGTCTCCCGACTCTGCAAGTATCACCAGATTGAAAGATATAATGTGACTTCTAATATGGACCGTAGCGTTGGAAGGCTCCCACAAGGTGGACCGATGAACTTGTGAAGGCCGCAGGAATCCGCTGGATCTGGGAAGCACAGAACTGGTCGAAGTGGCGGTGCTTGGGGGAGGCCTATGTTCAGCAGTGGACGTCTTTCGGCTGAAATTATGAATGATGATGAATATGGAGCGCGCACACGTCTGTAGTAACAAATTCAGTATAAGCGGGCTTATTGAAACTCCGCACTACTCTAGGCCTGCTCATTGTCAATGTACCTGTGATAGCTACTTCCATATGGGGGTCTACTATGCAAATCTATGAGGTCTTTGCTTCATTATTGGTAAAGATAAAAGAGTCTTAACTTTAACCAGTAACGGTCCGTAAAATGGTTCAAAATGGACGACCATTTTTTGTTGAATTTATCAACATCCAACTATAACTATTACCTACTTCTTGAATATCACATAAAATGGAAACATTCTAATGACTCAACAACAGCCGTTACACCGTAGTATAATGTGTACATTTCTTAGGAATTATAAAAAGGATAAAAGGTTAGAAACCTCTTCCGCAAATCGAAACTTAATGTCTTCAAAGAAAGTGAAAGAAAAATATATATTGAGGAAATATCACTCTGTTCGACGCAGCTTCTTGTGGCTACAGACTGAATACATTATAATGGCAGAGTAGCAATTATATACGATCCGATAACTCAGTTTGGTTTAATGCGATCCTACCATCAGATTGTCTTGCACAAATTTTATGCTGTTATTGGAATATTTTTTTATTTTTATTTATTTATTTATATAGTTAATTAAAACGGCACAGGTCCAATTACATTAATTAACATAGAATTATAAAAATTAAAATAAAATAAGCATTCAAATAACATACAATACAAAAAATTAAATTCAAAGATATACAATTCGTGGATAAAATTATTAATAATTATTTGAGTAAATGGTTCAATAAATTAATAATATAATGCATACCTATTTGACTTATAGAACTATCTTCTACTCCTGAAGCTCGTTATCATCGGTCGCCAGTGAGACTACAGAAGGTAAGTTACAGGGGTCAATTCACAGGTCAGGTTAAGTGTTCTGGATATTTTTTGTCAGTAGCAGACCAGATTCTGGTCTTGAGTCCGATTAATGACAAGGTCGCGTCCCTGTAACATGGAACTTGTAAAATATCTGATAGGGTGTATTATACCCACATTACCGTCTACCTCTTCGGGCACTCAAGCCGTTAAGAGGTGTCTATATAATAACTAGCGAAACGTAATCCTTCATAGTCTTCAAAATGTGTAAGAAATTTCAAAAGGATTTCCATACCAGAATTGTTTTACTCGACATAGTATTGTGTCGAAATTAAAACTAATTTCTCATCTCCGGTGATGACGGTTTATGTAGATGAACGTTGTCTTTGGTGTGTTTATTTTTTATCTCTCAAAAGATTAAGGTGAAATTGTCCGCTATGTAACAGAACCTCATCGATGTTACTTGATGAAAAGGGTGGGCAGTACTTACGATTGTTAATTCTTATTACCAAACATGAGGTCGACAAAGTAATGAAAATTAAAAGAGCATTAATAAGCTAAATCATTCACTAAACAAAATTAATTAACTACTATAACACGACGCCTTACGCCATCTACCATATTGTGTGCACAACATTGAGCCACCTGAGTAGATCACATCACAAACAAGATCAACCATCGATAAGACGATAACAGCAACAGTACCTACAGACTACTAGCGACATCTAACATTCCGTGACGTCAACGAAGGTTACAACCACATACAAGCATGAGATGGTGAAGACACACACTAAGCCGTCAAACCGACTATATAAACGGTCCACCATGGAGGAACGAGCACTCGCTACTTAGAAGGCACAGTGGTCGATAGCCCCGCAGTCACCACTGTTGTCATAAGCTTGACCTGAGCGGAGGCCCCGTCGCCCTCAGGAATAGCCTAGCTAGGAGGTAAAGGGATAGGATAGCCCCGCAGTCCATCCCTAGGACCACTCATAGGTTTAACCTCAGTCTAACTTTGTTTGCTAAAGTCTGTCAAATGTTTGAAGTAAAGTGAATAAACACCTATCTGTCATCCAACGTTGGTTTTATTCCACCGCCACCATTATACTACATAATTATATATCTATGTAGGTATTCTACTGTATGTTCGAGCATTTCAAACATTTAGTTCGGAATCAGATATACGTTAAAGTTTACATGATATTCAGCAGTACCATAAATTAGACCTAACATACTCGTATGTACAGTTTCCAATTTGTATTTGATTCTACACAAACCGAACTAGTCTAGCCTGATTACAGTTTGCTCTGTAATTGGAAATAATTTCGAAGCGAACGTTCAACACGATTGTTATATACTGACATAATATTATTACAATCCCAGCCTTCGAATTGCTTGTTGTAGTTATTAACTAATAACCTTTTATACCACTACGTTTTGCTATAGTTACTTTTTTTTTTTTCTGTGGTTTTATGTCAGCTAAGAATAAATGGAAGACCCATCATGCGAAGAAATGGTTCACTAAAATAAAATATTGAGAAATATACAAGAAACATGAAACCAGAAAAAATACTGGTCCTTCATTAAATAAAACGAACGACAAGAAATACATGCTGAGACGGCAAAACACCGAGAAACCGAATATACGATTACTCAAAAGATGTCACTAGGAAACAAGCTCAATTTAACCAATCTCAACAAATACAAGAACATTTTGATCGTAGAGATATTGAAAATGTTATATGCAGTTATGAGGGTCACGGATTTGAATCACAAAGTGGCCAGATTCCCAGCGACAAGGAGGCTTCATATCACAGTAAATCTCGGATCACTACGTCACGACATTCTACTGACCTTTATAAATTATTCGAGAAGATTTACGATATTTTTTGCGATTTTTCCGTGTGAACTGAGATAAATAAATATCGTAGATGAACATGGCGGAAGAAATTAGCTATCTAATGGAGGTACCTATAGTATAATCAGCCTATAATGTTCCCATTGAGACACAGACCTTCTCTGGTGAGAGGGAGTGGACCGATCCACCACGCGCTAAATGATGACCTTTGAAAAGATTATCTTAAATATTTAGAATCCGTTTGAGGTTCCTGCATTGATGGTTGACCTGCCATGACTAACCCTACATTATTATGGCCGGGCTCAAGACATTTCTTATTATTTCGACCTGTGTTGTCCTAAAGTGGGTCGATTCTTTCTCTAGGCATCAAGCTCGTTCCACCAGCTTCGCCTGGGTCTACCGGGATACCGTTAGACGTTTTCTGGGACCCACATGTAGTAGTTTAAGCCCAAAAATGGATTAAATTAAATATAAAACAATAGTTTAATTGTACAATATTCATTCATTTATTGATAGAGCTTATAAACAATTAATTAATATTTATATTACTGTATAAAAAGGTCATCCCATTTTGTGAGCCGGATGTAATTAGGGGACTATTTTGTCGTTTGAACACCTAATTGCCAAAGTTTGAATCCCTTGATACTTTTGTTGATACATACTTATTTCGGATTGTTAATACTTTAATCTCACGTTGTGTTCCACGTGCACCTCAAAGAGATGTCAGCACAACTGACGGGCTCCGCTAGGACCGATGCCTGCCGGGGTCGCGGGAAAGTCCGAAAGGGATACCGTGGCCCCTGGCAACGTACAGGCAACACTGAAGGAACACGGCTGGGTTTTAGTCAGTAAGAGTCTGACCCGCCCTGCCGCTCCACCCAGAGCGGGAGAAGTTATGTGAGGAAACCGGCATGCCCTAGAATCTAGAAAGTTAGTTCAAGCAGAAGAAGTGTAAGTTGATATAAGTTCAAAACCATGTAAAAATTTGAACGATATTTAATCATTATACTGGTTCATGCATTCTCTCGTTAACACGGTTCGCCCATCGCTCATTCATTTTAACTCATTAGTTTACCACGCCACTAGTCAAAGACGAGAATGAGTGCGTTGCAGTCATACATCAATATCTGTCATTTGCGAAATACCTAGTTCTGTTATGACAAACGAGCTTCGATCAAGAATACTTGAAACGAGGTTTTATTAGGACACCTTAATAATGTTTTTTTTTTTTTTGTTTCACTTCATTATCTGTTCTGTAACACATACGCTACTTGCAATAGAAAACCTTGTATGTTCGTAGTTATTTAACTGATAAAATTTTCTCTACAAATCAATGGCACGAAAATCGCCCTTACAGCTACGACATAAAGGCGCCGTCAATGTCATATTGATACCATTGATGTGCTGTGCGTAACAAGCAGTTTCGTGACTGACTGACTGACAGGCAATGCACGGGCTACCACTGAATATAGAAAAGGTACACAAGGAGAGCATTGTTTTCGCAGCCCTACCCCATAAAGCTTTAATACAAAACCAAATAATAATTAAATCAATAACTAGTTAACTAAATCTCCGCGTGCCTCGTGGAGACCGCATATCTGCAAGACGGGACGCCCCTCCAGCTAGATGGACCGAAGACCTTAAAAAGGTGGCTGGGATAGACCGTATGCGTAAGGCGGAGGGTGTTGTGGCGCAGACTGGGAGAGGCCTATGTCTCACCCAGCAGTGTACTGCGATGATAGTCAAAAGCCAGAAAACATCGTTGTTAACAAAAAAGTAATGGAATGGGGTATTAAACTTAATACCCCAGCACCTAAAAATATCCGCAACGTGTATGATATTTTTCCTCTCACGTTAGGGTCGGGCCACACTCATTACGGCACGGCCGGCTTTTGATCACCGCTCCACATGTAGGGCACAGTAATTAAAATTGTCGATGTCGGTGAAAAATGGAAGCTGAAGGAAAATTTTATATAATGCCCTTAATACAAGTTATTTCATAACTTAGTAAGGGTGCTGATGTTCTATGTTCTATGTTGTGGGGTTTGGTTTCCGCACTTAGTCCTACAGTGGACCATTGTGCGTGGGCCATAGCGGCCGTTGGTGGTTACTCCAACCAGCCCACCTCCCTCCAGAAGTTTATTAGGTCTCCTGGTCTGTTCAGAACATCTGTGAAAGATCTGGGTGTCCCGAGGGTTTGTGTTCTAATCTGGGTGACGCCTGTGCATTCAAAAAGCACGTGCGTGACGGTTTCCTCAGCCTCCATGCACGCCCTGCACAGAGGACTGTCCGTTATGCCTATTGTGTGAAAGTGTTTGTTCAGCGAGCAGTGGCCCGTGATGGTACCCGTCACCAGGCGCAGGCCGTTCCTATCCAGGCGTAGTAAACGCCGGGTTAGCCTGGTATCCAAGGATGGCATGGCTTCCTTGGACTGCCTGCAGCCCGGTGCCGAGGTCCACCAGTGCTCGGCTTGAGTGTGGGTGAACTCCTGTAGCCACCTGCGTATCTGGTTGAAGGTACATAGAACATAGAAGGGTGCTGATTGCAATACCTTCTTCTTCTTCAATAGGTCCCTCGATCGTGGTCACTAGAACCCATTAAGCTGATAATCTGCGTTCATAGACTCCGGTCCGAAGTAGCCAGCCTGAAATGTGCTTGACGACGTAGCTACTTTTACGTAGTGGGACCATCGTATTGGCGACCGGCCTCGTGCTCTCTTTCCTTCGTTATTACCAACAATGACCAGCTTTTCAAGGCTGCCATCTCCCCTTTGCAACACCTACCTATTCTGTTAACTAGCTTAAGTCAAGTGTACATCCTGCCGGGGTTGCGAGTTTGTCTGAAAGGGATATCGCGGCACACAGGCAACAGAAGGAACACGGTGGGTTTAAGTCAGTAAAAGTCTGACACGCCCGGGCCCGCTCCGCCCAGAGCGGGAGAAGTTATTTGATAATTCCCCACCCTCTTATACTATTTAATGGTAACATTGTTATTTGAACAAGTTAAATAAATACATTTTAAAAAGGTGGGTACTGTACATCTAATGAACTTTAGGTCTTTTCATTAAAACAAAAATTACGAAGAAACAGAACACCGAGTTACTTTAATGTAGATTGAATTCATGTACTTGAAGGTAAATCTTCAATTTCTTTATCAATTTTGTTCGAAACCTGAATTAATCTATGCTAATGTATTCTGAAACACTTAAAGAAGAATGTATTCCGAAAACGTGATGAAATCACCGAATATGACATGCGGTCTGGTGAAGGAAAACATCGTACGTGAGGTAACCGGCATGTCCTAGAACAAAAAATTCGAAGACATGTGATCGCCCAACTCGCACTGGGCCCGCGTGGTGGATTACAACCCACTCCCTCTCTCAGAGAGGAGGCCTGTGTCCCGGCAGTGGGAACATTATAGGCTGATTATGCTGTACTCATTCACAGAAAACAAAACAAAAGAACACTAAACACAATACTTTTTAAACAACACAACTCCTTCGTCCATTTACATTCCTTGGCATAAGGCCGTCGCCCACGTGGTGCGCGAGACGTTACCGCCTTCTCTTCACGCTGTCACTCCGGCTAATTGAAAGTCTGTGAAAAGGGGCGCATGACTGACGTCATTACAGAATGAAAGTTCAGCGTTGGCGTGACGAAGGGCGACTGGCGACTTGATGCGACTTGATGCTTTCATTGTACAGCTGAACTGACATTGTGATAAACGTCGGCTTTGATGGCAGGTGGCAAAGAATTTTTGTACTCGTAGATAAGATTTTGTGAGGGTGAGGATTTTGTAAGGGGGAGGTTTTGAAGGAGGATCTGCGATATTGTGAACAGTTGTGAAGTTTTGTTTAGGAAAATTAATTCTATTTTGTATGTTTTAAAGAAGCTTTGATCAGAACTCAATAACAAAACCGCTTTAAAAAGAAAACTGAATGGCCACATAATATACTTACAATACCGTTAGAACTCACACGACTTTATGCTCCTCGTAGTAATTTGGATATCCGCTACGAAAGCGTAGCAGGTGTAGCCGTGGCGCCATTTCTACAGCTACGCCGCCGTAGCAACTCGTGAAAAGTTTTTTTTATTTAGTTTACTTACACAGAACGGGTATAAAACATTTCATCACTCTAAATTGTGTAGGTGCCGTCTACATAGGCAGGTTTCACATTATCAAAAAAGACGTACCTACACGACGCGCGACGGTGATATTCTGAAAAAAATGTGACCGTCATAAATTCGGGAAAAGTAGCAACGTTCATGTAGGTACTCTTTTCATTGTCCTCTAAGCTTTTGTGTACCTATTTATGTCTAGATTACAAGACCCTGACCTCTTAGTCCGTTTTGATGTTTTTATCTTATATATAAATCCTATGAGACTCTTTGGGGTCGTCTATATCTATATGTTTAAATATTATAAATAAAAGGTTTTTTTCGTGTCTGGCTGTGTGACCGCTTTGATCTTCTAAAACATACCTATTAAACTGACATATGACGATATGTCAGTTCAATATGTCACGAAAAAATTTATAAAATAAAAAGTGTAAGTTGCATTCCCGAGCTTTTCACTCTAAGTCGACGGACTTAGAGTGAAAAGCTCAGGTATATAATGTGAAATTTAATTCGTTTGCATCTTCTTAAGCGGTGATTGTACTCATCATCATTATGGACAACTTTCACTATGGGGCCAATAATAAAATCGCGTAAAAAAAATTCTAGCTGTTCCATACATTTATGTTCGCATATCTCGTTATAATGTACGAAACAGCTGATTTTTTTTTGTACTTCACTGCTTAACTTGCTGTTTTTAATTTTTTCGATACTAAATCAGCCTTATTATTAAAAAAAAAAACAATGAAACACATATCACAGTCGTACACGTGCATCGTTTGAAATATTTCAATCTTTTCGTTCGATATTTTCAATTTCCCTATAGAAGTGAGACAGGAAAGTCCGTTCGGTGAGCATATCAAACGTTGAGGCGACAGGCTATTTCGCTTTGATTTTAAAATGTTTTTTTTGTTATTTTCTATCATGAATAAAGGAAACAGTTATTAATAGTTCCTACTCTAAAAGATATGAAATGACTGGCTAAACTTCTACATATATTTTCAAGAAGTTATATTTTAAGGTGAGTATACACTAGAGCAGGGGCTCCCAACCTTTTAACATACGCGCCCCCCTAATTTTCTTTTTAAATCCATACGTCCCTGAGTGACTTTGTCGACATAAGAAGAAAAGCATAACATCGAAAATGTTTGTAACCCTCTTGGATAGGATAGATTTTCTTTTGATAATTCAAACAGAAATAGAAGTTACTTTGTCGAATTTTGCAGAAAAAATCAAGAATTGTGAGAATGCATTATATTAGAGCGAGCGTAATGAGCTCGAAAATGTTGTATAATCTCGGATTCGTTACATTTTTCTTTTGACCATTCATACAGAAAAAGGAATTATTTCGACTTATACCGAAAAATTTAAGAATCAAGAGAATAAAGAATGGAAGAGCGAAACAAGTGACCTCAAAAATTGTAACAAGCCGCCTCGGATAGGTTCTGTTTCCTTTAGTCCATTCATACAGATATAGAAAAAGTGATTTTGTCGACTTACGCAGAAAAGCTAAACCTCATTTTACAGCACCGATGTAAGTATTATGATAAGTTTGGGTTTTGGAAACTAGTCTTAACCTTTTCTATTACCATTTTAATATTGGAGCCGCCGCGCCCCCCCCGTTGGTCACACTACGCCCCCCGAGGGGGGCGCGCCCCGCATGTTGGGAATCCCTGCAGTAGCGCATTTTGTCGAACATTTCCATGTAAAGTAACGTTCTTACGAATGGCACAATACAAGCAAAAGCTCAATAAAAAAAGCATTTTCATGTAATGTACCGTCCTGCGAATCCTCGAGACTGCGTTCGACGTAAGCATTTACCAGTAACATTTCATTTCTCCCTTGCGTTCATTGCAACACCCTGCCCTCGGCCCGCGCACCTCACTCGGCGTCGCCTGCGCTCATGCCTTTGCTCGATAATATGTTACACCAATGCGCTCGTTTGTTTTTAAGATCAGCACCCTAATTGCGTAACACACGATCACAATCTGCTTCATTTTGACAGTTCAACAAAATTCATTGTGTTATTTACGTTGTTGAGTAGACAAACTTTTCGAACTTATGAAGCAATGGATTAGCAATATCCTTCAAAATGATTCAGATTGTGATTGATCGCGTATTACGCAATTAGGGTGCAGGTTGAAACAAAACATCGAGCGTCGTGTTCGAACTGGGTTAGATAAAAAAATTAAAATGCTGGATGTTCTGTTACAAGTAAATGCTCTAGTCTACTCACCTTACAAGTGTCGCGATTTCTTTGATTTTTTTTTATAAAGGTATTATATTAATATCGATTTATAATATCCACTGTGGCAACACTTTCAAAGTACAAATGATTAATACTGTAAGAAACTTTTAAATGTAATTTCATTATGTAAACTGAATGTATAATTATATTTTGGCAACACTTAGAAATAACGGTTATGATATTTCTGGTTGGGGCAAAAGTCGTTTAAAATGGTAAAATGTAATAAATGGTCAGTCGTCGTTTTATTGTGAAATAGTATATATAATAGTAGTTGTGTGGATTAAAAGTATTATTACCAAGAAAAGAGTGTTTTCCTTATACTAGGGTAGGTATACAAGTTACTTTTGCCGAGTGGCCAAAATCGGAACTAACGCCGCCATCCTGTTAATACATAATATCCTGTGACAATTTCAAAAGTATTTACCAACAACGTCCTCGTGTGAATATCACTGACGCGCCAAAAGTTCTCGTTATAAGTTCTTCTGCCATTTCATCAGCCTAGGAATCGAACTCTCATCACCACTGTTGCACACTGTGACGGCGATTTCAAATACATATCGGCTATGGATTACCTCGTAAATAATTTTTTAATTGGCTATCCGTAAACAATCGGTTCCACCAAGTCCTCTATGCATACAAATAACGTAAATTCCAAGTATTAAGCTAAAAGGTTCTATTCATACATTATAACCACCCACATTTGACACGGCACAGTTGCAATAATTCCACCACCCGACACACGAAGACCTAAATATGAGGCAATCTATCACGAAAACTAATCACACGATCTCGAATACCCACTGCAACAGGAATAGATCATGTTTTAACAAATAGTCGAAGATTAAAGGCACAGAACTAATCATTCTTGGCAAGGTGATAATGTCAATGCGTAGGCTCAGATGTATAATTTGAGAGGCGAATTCGGAAGATGAATTTCACGTCATCTGGCCAGATGTATCTGTGTATTATCGGTATACCCAAACCGATAATACACAATATGATTATTTCCACAAAGTATGATTTCACAAGGCTAGAGCTCTTTACTGCACAACGCTTGACATGCTTATTTTTATAAATAGGATCAAAAATATGAAAATTTTAACCTCAAACATGTAATCGATGAGGTATAACAATAGTGTGTGTGTCTGGATTGAGGAGCCATGTCTCATATCGGAACGAGGTTACTATAACACCGACGCCTTACGCCGACGCCTATAACACCGACGCCTTACGCCGACGCCTTACGCCGACGCCTATAACACCGACGCCTTACGCCGACGCCCATAACACCGACGCCAATAACACCGACACCTATAACACCGGCGCCTATAACACCGACGCTTTACGCCGACGCCAAACGCCGACGCCTATAACACCGACGCCTTACGCCGACGCCTATAACACCGACGCCTTACGCCGACGCCTAACGCCGACGCCTATAACACCGACGCCTTACGCCGACGCCTATAACACCGACGCCTGACGCCGACGCCTATAACACCGACGCCTATAACACCGACGCCTATAACACTGACGCCTATAACACGGACGCCTATAACACCGACGCCTATAACACCGACGCCTATAACACCGGCGCCTATAACACCGACGCCTATAACACCGACGCCTTACGCCGACGTTTATAACACCGACGCCTTTAACACCGACGCCTATAACACCGGCGCCTATAACACCGACGCCTATAACACCGACGCCTTACGCCGACGCCTATTACACCGACGCCTATAACACCGACGCCTATAATACCAACGCCTATAACACCGATGCCTATAACACCAACGCCTATAACACCGATGCCTATAAAACCGACACCTAACGCCGACGCCTAACGCCGACGCCTAACGCCGACGCCTAACGCCGACGCCTAACGCCGACGCCTAACGCCGACGCCTAACGCCGACGCCTAACGCCGACGCCTATAACACCGACGCCTATAACACCGACGCCTAACGCCGACGCCTAACGCCGACGCCTAACGCCGACGCCTAACGCCGACGCCTAACGCCGACGCCTAACGCCGACGCCTAACGCCGACGCCTAACGCCGACGCCTAACGCCGACGCCTAACGCCGACGCCTAACGCCGACGCCTAACGCCGACGCCTAACGCCGACGCCTAACGCCGACGCCTAACGCCGACGCCTAATGCCGACGCCTATAACACCGACGCCTATAACACCGACGCCTATAACACCGACGCCTATAACACCGACGCCTATAACACCGACGCCTATAACACCGACGCCTATAACACCGACGCCTATAACACCGACGCCTATAACACCGACGCCTATAACACCGACGCCTAACGCCGACGCCTAACGTCGACGCCTAACGCCGACGCCTAACGCCGACGCCTAACGCCGACGCCTAACGCCGACGCCTAACGCCGACGCCTATAACACCGACGCCTATAACACCGACGCCTATAACACCGACGCCCTACGCCGACGCCCTACGCCGACGCCTATAACACCGACGCCTTACGCCGACGCCTATAACACCGACGCCTTACGCCGGCGCCTAACGCCGACGCCTATAACACCGACGCCTTACGCCGACGCCTATAACACCGACGCCTGACGCCGATGCCTATAACACCGACGCCTGACGCCTAACGCCGACGCCTAACGCCGACGCCTAACGTCGACGCCTAACGCCGACGCCTAACGCCGACGCCTAACGCCGACGCCTATAACACCGACGCCTATAACACCGACGCCCTATGCCGACGCCTATAACACCGACGCCTATAACACCGACGCCCTACGCCGACGCCTATAACACCGACGCCTATAACACCGACGCCTATAACACCGACGCCTATAACACCAACGCCTATAACACCGACGCCTATAACACCGACGCCTATAACACCGACGCCTGACGCCGACGCCTAACGCCGACGCCTATAACACCGACGCCTATAACACCGACGCCTGTAACACCGACGCCTTACGCCGACGCCTAACGCCGACGCCTATAACACCGACGCCTTACGCCGACGCCTAACGCCGACGCCTATAACACCGACGCCTTACGCCGACGCCTATAACACCGACGCCTTACGCCGACGCCCATAACACCGACGCCAATAACACCGACACCTATAAGACCGGCGCCTATAACACCGACGCCTTACGCCGACGCCAAACGCCGACGCCTATAACACCGACGCCTTACGCCGACGCCAATAACACCGACGCCTTACGCCGACGCCTATAACACCGACGCCTTACGCCGACGCCTATAACACCGACACCTATAACACCGACGCCTTACGCCGACGCCTATAACACCGACACCTATAACACCGACGCCCTACGCCGACGCCTATAACACCGACGCCTATAACACCGACGCCTATAACACCGACGCCTATAACACCAACGCCTATAACACCGGCGCCTATAACACTAACGCCTATAATACCGACGCCTATAACACTGACGCCTATAACACCGACGCCTTACGCCGACGCCTAACGCCGACGCCTATAACGCCGACGCCTTTAACACCGACGCCTTACGCCGACGCCTATAACACCGACCGGCCTTAACCTAACTAAAATTACAACAAACTAAAATAAATGGCATGATTTCGTTGAAGTATTCGGACAATTTAAACTGAGTCGTAGGAATGATTGTAATGAGTTTATTTTTTTGTATAACCTGTATAAACTGTGGCGAAGCCAAAAAAGGAGTGTTATGTGTTTGACCTGAATGTTTATCTGTGTATGTCCGTCCCTATGTTCCCTCGTAACTACTAAACGGCTGAACCGATTTACATGAATGTCGTTAGATTCTTCTTTATTGCGTGAGTAACACTGAATGTTTGTAAATGTAAAAAAAAAATGTGAGCCGTCACGGGACGCCTGGCAGATGTGAAACATCGACATAATTTTGTAAAAGTAATATGCAGAAAAGAACAGATTGTGATAGGAACTAAATATGTCATAATGATAAAATAAAATATTACGATTTTTTGTCGCCACACCGTACACACTACTGCATATAGGCTGTATATATATACCATCACTAACTGCCCGCCCCGGCTTCGCACGGGTAGCACTAAGTACTTATCTACGGCGCTCCTACCTACCTACCCTACCTACACCTACCTACCTACCCTACCTACACCTACCTCCCTTACCTACACCTACCTCCCCTACCTACACCTACCTACCCAACCTACACCTACCTACACCTACTTTACTACCTACACCTACCTACCTACTTACACCTACCTACCTACACCTAGCTATACCTACCTACACCTACCTACCTACCTACACCTACCTACCTACACCTACCTACCTACACCTACCTACCTACACCTACCTACCTACACCTACCTACCTACACCTAGCTATACCTACCTACACCTACCTACCTACACCTACCTACCTACACCTACCTACCTACACCTACCTACCTACACCTAGCTATACCTACCTACACCTACCTAGCTACCTACACCTACCTACACCTACCTACACCTACCTACACCTACCTACACCTACCTACACCTACCTACCTACCCACCCTACCTACACCTACCTATCTTACCTACTCCTGCCTACCCTACCTACACCTACCAACCCTACCTATACAAATTTACGTACATCTACCTACCCTACCACTTACCTACCCTACCTACACCTACTTACCTACCCTACCTACACCTACTTACATCAACAAATCTCGGGCGAAGGCGTATGAGGGGCCGAAGCCAACTCGCAGAGGCCCCTTAGTCAATTTTAAATGGAATGAGGAATGAGGCACCAACCGACGATTATCCCTGTATGCACTATGCAAGTGCACCCAAGGACAACCCCCGGTTGGTGCAGGACTATTGCAGAACATGGAAACAAAAAATATTAGGCTATGGGTTTGGGCGGTTATAGTGGGTTGGTTACCTAAAACTATGGAAGGCCTATGTCCCCTGCCTGATCAATATTAAGATATACACGGATAAAATGGCAGGGGGTGACTTGCACACTCAATAATGGGCCCCCGAAAACTGTCGCTGTCACATAGTGACGTAGCGACAAGGGGGCAACATGAACTGAGGTGCTTGAGGAGTGGAGAGGTATTCCACGGCTTTCAGAACAATCCCAGAGCCCGGAAGATGGTCAAGATCCCTACGAGCACTTACTGGAATACTTCCTTCCTCCGAGCACGTTTGCTCTTGCGAATCTCCACTCAAGCCGGCCAATTAAGGCAAGAATGAGGTGGGAGATCTGTTCCTCGTCAGTGTCCACTCCAGCCGGCCAATAAAGGCGAGCCAGAGAAGAGGAACAAGACTTCTCCCGGGAGTTAGGGTCCGTGGGGTCGCTACTGCCCAACAGCTCGCCACAAGCTCTGCCCTGCGGGTTTCTGTATCTCTCTTGGTCTGGCTCCACATCCTAGACCTGTTCCGGTAAAGTAAACTCTACCGTCACAGACCTAGAGTTTGGAGCGCGCAAGCCCCACCACGACGTCAACGTAGAGATACGGCGGTGGGGTATATTTATTATTATTTATTGCTATACATTTTTGTATCTCGACATTGTGCCGGTATTTTAAGGTAACACGGGCCAAAGCCAAATGCTACCCTTGAGAGTTCTACTGAAATTAAGTGATAATTGGTGATAATATATGGCGTGGTGATATTATGTTTTGATTTTGTGTTGCATTGGTGAGTGATGTCTGTGCGTGTGATATTTGTGCGTCATTGTCGTTCTGCATGAATTTTCGAACAATTCTGTAAGTGTTCAGGATAGCAGCTTTCTGGAGGGTTTGGTAGGTGGAGGGATCTACGTCTAGTGTTTTTAAAGATTGCAGAGTATCCTAGAAATAGAAATAACATGGTGGTTCCGCCGGGAAGGATACTCTGCAGCGCAACCACTTTAATTATAAGTTTACGTCGAAACTAGAGATATAGACTTTTTTTTAATAGGACTAGAATTTTATAGACATTCCATAGAATTTTTAATGTAACTTATACTTGTAACAGTTGTAACAGCAAAGGTGGTTCCGCCAGGAAGCATGACGTGTTTCAATCTGGAGGTACATCTTTTTTTATTGCGTGGGCGCTTGCTTATCAATCAGAACGTGTTAATGAAAACGTTGATAAGAACACGAGAACAACAAGTAACGTACTAATTCCGTTTTATAAGATGATGAAAAACTGCATCAAAATCATACCGACCGCAACAATTACCTATATTAGTTTGCAGCAAAAATCAAAGGCACATTCAAAAACATACCCCAGTTCCATCGGATTGACACACGCTATTCAAGCAGTGATAGAACGAAACGGATTGCAGTTTATTGGCAGTGTTAATGAAATTCTCGACTGTACCGGATCTGTTATTTTTTATCAAAACTTGAAAACAGATTTCTGCTGGAGCATTATTTGAAAGTAGATTTATTAAGTTTAAAACTAAGCTAAAGGTCGGACTTTTAATAATCGCATCAAAAACTTTCTTCTCGACCTGCTTCTATATTTATGCTTTGCTTTTATATTTATTTGCGTTTGGTCTTGTCATGAATGAGAATGAAATACATAAAATAAACGTACTTTACTGTACTGCACGGTCACTGACAAATGCGTGCACTAACTGGACAGGTCCACTCAATCTGTGTGATTCTTTCCTCAAAAGACCATTTTTGGAAACCAATCTACATGATCTTCACATGATCTGACCAAGATTATGTCTGGACTTTAAAAGAGACTGTGACCTCTGAGTTTGTTTCGGCCTTTCTTCACGGAGTAGTCAGATAGGAAACGCCGACCTCATCTAGTTTAAAAAAATATGATTGACGTGTAAAAGTGTTTTGTACAAACCTACTTACAGAAATAAAAATCATTTATCATTACTAAACTCATAAAATACAATAAAAATAGTAGCCAAATGAACACGTAGTAAATTTAAATCGCCAAAAAAATATTGCTATTATTTAACAACAAAAACAATGATTACCAAGCTTATACGGAAAAATTAATTTCAATCCCTCTTTTCCCTCGCTTACGACATTTGCCATATTATTTCCCGAGAAGATACATTCCCATTTGCATTATTTTAATGAGAACGAGACATTTACATTTTTCTTATATCTTCGTAAACATAACAGGAAACTTATAAAGTGGGACATCCATCGTACTAATGGCCAATTTATGTAAACGCCACTCTCGAGTCTGTCAACCGAAAATAAAGGGATGCCTAAAAGATAAATTGAATATTACTGGGAAATCGAGGTCTAAAAGTTAAAGCATTTTTTGTATTTGAAAGCGCAACACTTTAAAATGGCCGTTTAACATAAAGACTGTCCACGTTGAATTCGAACGCGTGGTATTAACACATTTATGTCCATTTGTTTGTAATCTGCATCCTAATTGCATAACACACTTTCTATCAGAAATTTCTAAAGCATTGCTTCAAGTGTTTGCAAAATGCGTCTCCTTAACAAAGTAAATAACGCAATGCATGTTGTTGAGTTGTCAAAATCAAAGGCATGCCATTGTAAGTTTGTTACCTAATTACCCCACCGTTCTCTGTCGCTGATTGCGTGTTCATTTTGTCCGATGCAATCTTTTCTACATCTCCGAAAATTAGCGAGAGCAGTGATAGTCTAATGGTGTGACCGTCAGAGACCAAGTCATAGGTCTCGAGTTCGAATCTAAGGCACGCACGGACTTTTCAGATTTATGTGCGTATTGTATTATTATCACTTGCTTCAAAAACGGTGAAGGAAAACATCGTGAGGAAACCGGCATGCCTGATAGATATTTCTCGACGGCATGTGAAGTCAAGTCAGAGGCCCATGGGCGGCTTTAAAACTCTGACACCAGGTTAGTCACCAACCACACGAAAAGAAGAAGAAGCGAAGGGTATCATCTTCATGAACAACACATTTTTTAAAGGTGCATCAATTGTATCCAGGGTCTGACAAAGCGGTATCTTCTTTCAGCTGTTTTTCACAATGTTTTGCGCATTTCCAACTTTTTACATTCACAAACATCAAACGAAAATTCATGATAAAAGTAAGTTTGCCCATCGACAACACATGAAGTAACAGTATACAATCATATTTTACAACGCCATGTCAAAAACTTTACTAGCGTAAAACATCTGCAAAATATGGGTAAAATAGAATTCCTTTTCATCCCTCAAACTATTTCAGAAATCAAGGCTTTATTGCACGCTTGCCTAGAAGTAACCTTTTCTCTCGAAACTTCAATACCCCCGGGTTATGGTAATGTGTATATGTAATCCTGGCAAATTTTGCAGCTCACTGAATGATAACAAAAATCCGTAACAAATTAATTATTCTGAACTGGAATATTAAATCCTCCATGTTAACCTAAAATGACAATTTGACGGAGCCCTCGGAAGGGCTCCTTATTTCGTGTTATCTTGTCACTCGAACACAAGGGCAACAAAGACTCTTAGCAGCACCTAAGTAAGAGGGAGCGGTCTCTTGATTAAATAATGTCAAGACTTTACTTTGGGGTTTACGTCATTATATTTTGGCGAAAGGAAAAATATTTTGCCACTAATCGAGCTACCTTGTTTTACTATAAAAACCAGGCTACCAGGCATGTTTAGCCCTGACACAGGCAGAATTCGTCGTCGCAGACCGCGTTGAGGATGGCGAGACAAACTGGTGGCTGGGCAAAACTAACTAGGCAGGTAATTTATTAAATTATGAAAAACAAAACCGACTTCCAAACACACACTACAAAGTGAAAAATAACAAACTTCTGAAGTCGGTGATAATTAACAAATATACAAAACCAAAGACACCAACTTCCGAAATTCTTCAGTTTGTATTGTATTTTTGGAAGTCGGTTGCTTTTTTTTGTACAACATTTTATTTTTCCTATGTGACGACTAAAATCTTATTGCTAAGTTTTATAACATCACATTATTCTTTTTTAAGTAGAATTTTATGTCTGGTATTTTGATTTTATTGCACGGGACACGACGTGTATATAAATCATTTGGTTTAAATAGGTTTTTATTTTTATTAATTTATTAATCTTTTACATAGATTATTTTCTTTTAAATTTTGTGAAAGTGAGAACGTATTGTAGACATAACAGACTGTTATGTGAAATAAAATATTTACAATTTTGAAATTTTTGAAAGAAATGCTACCGAATGCATTTATTTGCATCGAAGAGACTTTTGGTCAGATTAGTTTCTGTGCAACATTAATCATTTTCAGACAGAAACCAATCTGACCTAAAATCGTAAACCAAAAATATTTCCCTACAACGCCATATTTTAAAAGATATTTTTACTGCGCTTCAGACAGTCGAGCCTAGGTATGTTCACCGACAGTTGATTGGAAGACCAATGAAAACGGACGGATGCACGGAAATTGGAAATCTCATGGCGTAATAGAAATTTCACTGTTTTACTGCACTGTACAGCTTTTTGATGTTCTACTGTTCCGTACTTTGACATGTATCTTTCTTGTGGTAGCTACGGATTCTCGATATTTGCTATTCCTAACGAATTGCGGAATATCAAGTTGTTCAAAACTTTCCTATTTTCTAGTTGTTTTGTTTTTGCTTCGTGTACAGTACACGGGATCTCGGAAATGTGTGTGTGAATTCATAACCGATAAATAAATGTGGCTATATGAATTAATCCACCTGTAGGTAATTATAATTTACAGAAGGATATCTAGAGTGGAGGAGAGTTCTCTGAGTTCTTTGACTTCAAAACTGCATTCCTGCATTCTCGTCAACTGTAATGCACCAACTTTAAAATCTTCGAAGATGAATCTAATACAGCGTGTTGTGCCAAATATAGTATATCTATTCAAAGGTTTACGTTCAGTAGCTCAGGCTTACGAGCGGATACAGGGAATGATCGATGTGTGCAAGAGCAATGGCAAGCGCAATCTATTTTCAGGAAATTACGACCTTCCCCCAATTTTCTCGCATTCATTGAATATAGCAGGATAATAGGTATATCATTTTTAAGATAAATAAACTACATTACACATATAACAAACTGATGAGTTCCAAGGTTCTTTTCACATAAGTCCACGTGCAAATATACTAACTATAAAATATACTCATTCACCGACCTTTCTTGACAATTTAATACCCAACAAATTGTGACAACCGTAATTCCGGTCACAATTCAATGTAGATTAGAATCCCGGATCCAGGTTTAAGCGCAAATATACCTTATCCCTCGAGATTAGACTCGGGGAACCGCAACCGGGATGTTGTATAGAACGGATCCGGACATCCGATATTGGTAAAATGAAAGGATTCGTAAAAGTATTATATTGATTCTTTATGAGTTACGTATACGAATACAGCCTGATTGGTGAGTTAGAGAGGATTATGAAACCAAGGGGATTCAGAACAACAAATAATGATGGTACTGTGTAAGTGAAAATAACTTTTGCCAGCGCGTGTTAGACAGCATACTCTTTATTATGTTAATATACATGTCGAAATTTTACTTAGGGTGACACTATAGAAAAGTACACACTTTTTCCTCGACCATTTTCATAATATAAAAAGGTATTTTTAAGCCTCGTAGCACGTGGCGTTCTGTAGTTATGGTTCTGTTATTTCCTTATGAAAAATGGTGTAAGTTTATGTGTGTTCCTACTTGTAAATTATTCTATTCTGTGAATGACTACCTAAACTTTAAAGATTCTCACTGACATTTTACTATTATAATTTGACAAATGATTGACATTATTCTTATTAGAATAGCTATGAGATATGTTCCAATTTTATTAGCTTCATTCATTTATTCAATTATTGTAATTTTTAATGCTAGTTTTAGCGAATTGTTTTAGAAACTGTTAAAAAACCCGACTATCTGTAATATACTGCAATTCTTGTAAATAAATTTAAATTTATTTCATTTTCACTAATCCTTATGTGACCCACCGTGCGCGAGCCGAACGAGCGAAGCGAGCGATGCCGCGGGAACGGCCGGCGAGCGCTACTTCCAAGTTGCTCGCAGAAATGTTTTCATTATTGTCTAATTATCCGTGTTTTCGCAATATCCTTAGGGTTTTCGCGAAAATTCGAACTGTTAAATCGTACGTATGTACAGACAGAGAAATTAAATTTTAAGAACCTTGACATCATCATCACGGTCGTATTGACTGCCCTGAACTCCACGGACTTTTCTGCCGCCTATTTGTGCCCGACAAATACCTTGGGCACCGTCAAAGCCGCCGTCATAACCTGTTCGCACTACCGCTATCTAGATCTGTTGCTAGAGCCGAATCCCCAGTTTGTCGAACCCTAAGGATGCTAAACGCCCTCCTGACTGCCGACCCTGAATGTGATGTGTTTGCCGATGAATGGAAGAAAATAATGCGTGCTTGTCTGTTGTTTTGTGAGGGACAATATGCGAGGGTGTCCACTGTTGCATGTTAGTTTATTGATGTATCTATTTTATTGAACCATTTACTCAAATAATTATTAATAATTTTATCCACGAATTGTGTATCTTTGAATTGAATTTTTTGTATTGTATGTTATTTGTATGCTTATCTTATCTTAATTTTTATAATTCTATGTTAATTAATGTAATTGGACCTGTGCCGTTTTAATTAACTATAAATAAATAAATAAAAAGTATCATATGTCAATTTCATAAAACGATCAAAGAATTAAAGTAATGATTTGGATATACGGACAATTTAAGTTGATAGTCAATTTTCTTCTCAATTAATTTCCCTGCCTGAGGTACCTACTGCGTTTTCATTTCTCATTTCTAATTAGAACTTAGAACAGACGATCAATATTTCATTTAACGATGGTATAATTGGAAGATGCTGACAGGACAAGCATTCTCTTATAATAAATCTGTAACATGATATTCTAACCGACTGACATTTGAAAATAAAATCTTTAAAAAAGTAACGAGATTCCGACTAAATTGGTCTCCGACCTAAGAAAAATGGTTCGTCAAATTGCCATGAATCAATTGTCACTTACTTTTTAGAAAAAAAAAAAAAAAAATATACTGGTTCAGAAAATCATGTTACCCTACCAATATTTTTGCGACGCGAAAATGTATTTAAATATTTTGAAACCCAGTCTGTTAGAAATCGGCTTAAAAACTCGAATTTTCAAATATGTAGCTTTGAAAATTCGAGTTTTTAAGCCGATTTCTCTGACCAATGAAACATTTCGTAAGGCCAACTTGCACGTTCATGGGTTATCCTAAATAACTCGAAGTTAATAGCTAACTCTGGGTTAATTAAATAAATAATCTTGCGCCACCAAGAGTAAACCTAGCGTTTAACTTTGAAATATAAAACACTTAAAACATATTTTTCCTTATCTGACGTTTTCGTCAATCAATAAACTAAATCTTCATGAAAACCACATACAATATGATTAAAATGAAACGTCACGTTATAAAATTTAAAGACAAGAATTTATTACGTAAAATAATGTAGTCCAAAAGAGATGGGTATATAATTTCCGTACATTCATTTTTGGTCGAATATCAGGGCACAGACATTAAAATTCTGTTTTATGTTTCGTCTACTGACATGCAATGTTCCCAACTAAAAAAAAACGAATGTCAGGTTAACTAACCCACACTAACCCACGGTGTTACTTTTAGTGGCGCAACGAGTAATAGGAGTAGGAGTTAAAATTTTAATTACATAACTCCGAGTTTACAAACTCTATATTTATTTATTTAACCTGACTAAAGGTGCAAGTGGGCCTTACGGCTTACATTCAGAATGTTGGGGTAACATCTAATGTGTGTCTAAGTTTATGAAAATTCGGCGCAAAAGGCACCCTTTTACAAACTACTGAAATTCATTGAGTCGGTTATAATCTGGTAGTATTCACTACCTACCGAGCTACTCGTCACGCTTCAAAGGCCTTCCATAAATAGGTGTAGTGTGAGATTTTCCGCAGTGGTACTATTTATTATATAAATAGGATTATTGTGATCATACATAGCATCACGCCTGTGTTCGAGGTAAGGGTTAGACAGAGATGTAGGTACAACCACATTTTGCCTTTGGTTATGTTGAATACCATGTAATAAGCGTAATATAAGTCTGAAATCGCAAACCCGTCTTGAGCAAGCGTAGTGATCAATGATTGTGCGTTCTGTGTATGAGAAGAGGCCTTTGCCCTGCAGCTGGACAAAAACCGGCTGGCATTGTTATATCGGCGGTTAGTATGAAAACATTCCTAAAAAATGAATCACATTTTCATTTATTAATTTACCATTCAATTTAACTCTTAATTGCGACGCCGCTCAAAGGTACAAATGAGCAATTAAGACCTTGTAAGGAAGACATAAAGTTCGTGCGACTTGTTGCTCTGGGAGCCGCGAAAATCTTTCTGAAAACCTGTCTTTTATGTCGTCACCGAAGCTTTATTACTAATGAAGTAGGCCTTCGACACAAAATAGATAGGTACAGAAGGTCGGCTCCATACAATGAGCGAGAACGCACGCAAACATAAACACTATTCACTTACAGCGAGTGCGAGCGCACTCGCGACTAGCATTTGTTTTGCGTTATTCGCCGTACGCTACGTACGCGTCTGTGTGCGTGCGCTCGATGTATGAAGCCGATCGTCTGTTCCAATTTATTCCGTGGCTTTGATATCGAGCCTTATACCCACACTGTATTAAAACAAGTAATTAGATTTTCAAATTACAGCTTTGCTATATTAAAAGCGAATGTTTTATATGATATTAATTAAAATGGTATAATAAAAGGGTTTTATATCTTCGTGTATTAAATTAATGACTGTGTAAACATTGACATTAAAAAGGTATAGTGATGGGCTCATTAAAAAATAACAACGTGTTATCGATTATGTTTTTATCGCTCGTGGCTAGTAATAATAGCTGCTTGAGCCAATGGGTGCGTCTCATATCATATAAAGTTATTTGGTATATTTTCATTTCAATAACGTTCACAACATGTATAAACGTGAGATATACCAACTGTTGATATAATTTCTTTACATATAACATTTATACAATGTGAAATTTAATTCGTTTGTATCCTCTTACGGGGTCATTGTACTCATCATTATGAACAACTTTCACTATGGGGCCAATACGGAAATCGTGAAAAAAAAATCAGCTGTTCCATACATTTGTGTTCGCATAGCTCGTTATAATGAAGGGAAAAGCTGATTTTTTTTTCGCGATTTCTAGCTTGGCCCCATAGTGAAAGGATGCAAACGAATTAAATTTTACATTTTTTACTCTAAAACTTATTGCGTATAACGTTATTGGATATAACGTTTATTTAATCGAAAACCATTAGGTCTATCGTTGAAAATATATATTGATACCATCATTATGGTTAATATCCCGATTCAGAGCAATCTGACTCGCATAGGTTAGGTTAGAAGGCTGAGGCGGGAGCGGCCGTCGAGCGCCAGATCCCCTCTTTTGTTGGTGAATCATTTAGGTTAAGTTAGGTCAGAACAGTGACCATTACCGCGCGAAGGCGAGCGAGCGATGCAAGCGTGATAGATTCAGTTGTTATATCTTGTAAATATTAGAGATTTTGTAATTATATCATATTATTACTTACCTTGAGTCTATCATAAAGGTTAAGCAACGACAAAAATGTAATAGTAACAATTAAATAGTAAAAAATAAAAAGTAGATTATGAAATTATGATTCGTTGTTAATAGTTATAAGTTTTTTGCGACATTGGGAAAATGTGTCTGTAAATATATCAATATTGTTGTAGATATCTATTTTATTATAATTAGCCAGGTTAGATAAGTATTCGTTCCATGTAAAACACTGGTATTCAGCTGCATGGTAGACTGGAAGCCAACCCCAACATAGTTTGGAAAAGGCTCGGCATATGATGATACATCTCGTACCAGTCCAATTTCTACCGGGATGAGTTTGGTCGCTCCCTGGTAGCGCATCTTAATCGCGCATATCAATCTAGTTAAAGAATATTTTGGACGGCGTGTTCGATTTATGCATAAATACGATCTATGGCAATCGGCTTTGTTAACTTCCAAGTTACATTTAAGTTACTTACTGAAAACTAACTTGCGTTTTACATACATAAAATACAGTAGATGGATATTGTTACATTATACGGTACATCAAACTGTCTACGAAGCGCCATGAAGTTTCTACATCCTACCAGATACCCTGGCAGTAGCTTTCGAACCGCATCAAGAAGTTATTTGAATCTAATACATGTTCTATGTTTGGTTTCCGCACTTAGTCCTTCAGTCGACCATTGTACGTGGGCCAAAGCGGCCGATGGTGGTTATTCCAACCAGCCCACCTCCTCCAAGATAATTAAATCTCCTGGTCTGTTGAGAACATCTGTGAAAGATCTGAATCTAATACATTTAAGGCGAGGTGACCCCCGAAAAACGTCATTTTATATTGTATTTTATTCGTAGATAACACGGATTAAAATTTTGAAAAAAACATATGATATATTTCACACTTCGATCTAGGTATTTCGGCCGATACACGATTACGTGCACTTTACTGCATCCAATTAAATCGCAAAGACACGTCTAAATTATGGTCTAATTATCATTTTATTTGAGTTTTAATTAGGCTTTGAATAATAAAACTTATACCATAATAAAGGTCGTAAAAAATGTGATAGAAAACGGCTGTCATAATGTGAAATATGAAAATACTTATACCACTAATTCCAAAATTAAGCGTTTTCATCTTTTCATGCGCTCGCCCCGTGTCATTTAGTCCCGAGCGGAACGTCTTGGAGGTCGGACGTATGCCAATTTTTGCGAACCCGCCACCCCCGCTAAGTTCTGTTACCGGCTGAGCCAAAAATGTATTGTAAATTTGTAAATAATAATAGGTACCTGTATAATTATAGTTTAATTTTTAAATAGTGATTTTTTTTAGTTAGGTACTTCTTAGTTATTTTATTTAAAAAAATGGGCAAAATTAAAAAAAAAAAATGTCGTCGCTGGGTCTACGAAGGCTGAATAAATAAAAAAAGTAAGGATGCTTTGACAATATTACCATAGGTACCTAAATTATATAAATGTATAATATTTTACTTTATTAACTAGGTAAGTACCTACGCGGAATAGATTTACATACCGCAAATATGTGTGTAAAACAGTTGAATTTAAACCCTATGCCAATGTAAATAAAGACGCCACGCGCGCAAAAGTTATAATGGTTTATTTTTCTCCCGGAATAGATTTACCAACCGTATCAAGTGTGTAAAATAGTTGAATTTGAATCCTATATCACAGAGCATAAAGCCGCCACGCGTACAAATGTTATAATGTTTTACTATTTTCAAATATCAAATAGTTCATCCCGCTGAGTTGGTCCGGGTGGTTTTTATAATGTTTATTAGCCTAGGTAAGTAGGTATTGTATTGTCTACCACACGTCACGCGTCTGTGGTAAGTGATAACACTATGACCTTGAGGTGGCCCAACGTACGGAGTTTCATTAGAATAAGAGACCAGCTTGACACTGCTTTTGCCACCACAACACAAAAAATAATAATATTTTATGGTGTCTGCAACGTTTGTGTAGGTCTCGTCTATGCCATGTACCTAATACGCGCAACACACTCGTGCCATAGGGTAGAAATGTACAGTATGACCATTTCCTACAAAAATATGATTTATTATTTTCGGTAACGTTTAGGCACAAATTCGTTTATGCGAAGTACACTCCTTACTAAAAACACTGTATCAAGTTATGAAAAGCTTATAAATAAAATAAAAGTACATATACAGGGTGGCAGGGACATCGACGCGAAAACTGTGGCTAAGTTTTAGATTAACATCCCTCGAGTTGGGAGTCCATATTTTTTTTACAGAAAGATTAATTTATTAGAAGCCTCCACGCAAAGTTTTAACTTGCGGAGATAAATGGTTTACGAGAAAAAAAAAACAAAATCGAAGAAATTTAGCATTATTTAGTCACTTTTGACATTTTGTCTCGACATTGAACGTTTCGTTTTACGAAAAATCTACACACTAAAATGTTGTACTTTATAATAATGATGAAATAAATACGTATATTTATGATTTAGATACTTTTTAAGCATATTTCATTATATTACCTATATTTTGCTGATTTAAATGAGTGCTATTAAATTAACACTTAAAATAATTTACCGACTATTGCCGTATTTGAAACCAAACGTAAAACGACGCCAGTTTGTGTTGTTACTAATACTTCACTTAATCTGTTACTCTGCTGTCAAGCTCAAGCTTGGCCGGGATGCTCCAAGTCCCGACACATCTCGACTTAGTCAAAAAGCAATGGGAAGGTAGGCTGCAAGAGCGAGCGGAGCGAGCTCGGGACTTGGGGCACACCGACACGGACAGGTTAGGTTAGAAGGGTTATTTTTTTTTTTAATCCTCTTCGTGGTTATTTTTTTTTAAACCACCCAGAAATAGGAGCACGGCGAAGGGGGGCTCTGTCGACTACGCCTGACAAAAAAAAAAAAAACCTATCAGATAGCCATAAAGTACAGTGCTTCCTCAAACAAATCATCAAAATAAGATCGCAAAATATTTAATTAAAAAAAACAATGCGTTAACTATACTTCCCCCATGACGGGGGTATCTCCTACTCCCCTCCACAAATATATGTACCCTTATACAAAAAGTCCTTCCAAAAATTCGAAAGTTAGGTTAGAATATTAAAAAATCATATCTCAAAAAGGAGGGGGCTCCGAAATTTTTCCTTCACCGGGGGGGTTGTACACATGGAATAATAAAATAAACTTCGCTTGAAATGTTTACGTCGGTTTTCAATATTTTAGAGCAATGCAGTTGCAGGCTAAGGGCAGAGCGTATGTATCAACTAATGATTCGGTGGATAACGAGTAAGTTTTAGGGTTCCGAAGTAAACAAGGAACCCTTATAGTTTCACCATGTCCGTCTGTCTGTCCGTCCGTCTGTCTGTCCGCGGCTCAGCTCGGAGACGGTTCGTACTAGAAAGCTGTAATTTGGCATATGTATACATATTAAACACGAAGACAAAGAGGTAAAATAAAATCAAGAAAAATATTATTTTTTAGGGAGCCTCCCCTACACGTAAAGTGGGGATATTTTTTTTTTCTCATCTACCCCTTGGTATGGGGTATCTTTAGAAAGGTCGTTCAAAAATATTGTGAGTTTGTGAAAACCATTTTTGGATTATGGGATCCGTTTGCGAAATATTAAGCTTTTAACTGAAATGTTTTGTTAGAGTCAACTGTCGTCGTCCAGGGGCCAGCTAAATGATTGTACTTGGATTTGTGAAAAAAATTACAGCAGTAGTACATATAACGAGTAATAACCGACCAACTTAAATTTGCAGTTTGATAAACATGATCTCCCCATACATTCCGTATGGGAGAAAATGTTTTTCAACTACAATGTTAAGTTTGTTCTTGGGATAAATTAATCCCAACTACGGAACCCTTCATTGAGCGTGGTCCGACATGCACCTGGCCGGTTTTTTAAATATCATCTCACTCGTTATTGTAACACCATAAAAAATACATAAATTAATTAAATACACGCCCCACCTACCCCAATACAATCTTGATATTGTTATTCAAAAATTGTAATACAATTCTCCTAAATTAAATGTGCCTAAATACAACTTGATTTTATAGACTGTAGCACGAAGATGTCGCATCAAAGTCGAAGTTCGAAAGTCGAATAGCGCGCTGCGCGCACTTTTGAATCGTACCCGTATTCATGATCTTCGTGTCAGTCAGATTTTAAATCCACCTTATTCACAAAAATTATAAGTACCTACTTATACCTATTTTTAATTATTATTCATTAAGTTTAAGTTTATATAATACCTACCTAATCTATCTACAACCTTAAAAAATACTTAATAAAAAAATAAACTTATAATAATCAATACAAGTTGATCTACTGCATTGCTCTATTCTGTGACCTACTCGAGTTCATGAACTTAGTTGTTTCGTATCGCTACTCGTTGCGGGGGCTGGGGTAAGCGTTGAATGCCTACTGCGTTCGGGTTAACCCGGCCTTAAGTAAGGTAGTTCCGAGATATTCAATACCCCTCCATTCCTCTAGGGATACCTACACGTCACGTTTACCAATTCATTTACACCATATTGACACAAAACTAAAAATAACTTCACAACTTTCAGTTTCAGTCTATTAATACATGATTTATAACTCGTTCGTGTATTTCAATACGACCCTACGGATCCTCTGGGAATCTTAGGTCGAGTGCGTCTCATTATACCGAGGAAAACCGCCGGGAATTTATTCACAAACAAAAATACATAAGTACTTAATTGGTATGTATTTAGATTGGAACTTATTTGCGTGTCAAGCCAATTAAAAATCGTGTGCGGTTGGGGAACCCCGTCAGGAACGAAATTCCTTCTCACATATGATTTAAAATAAAAAAAACTTGTGACCTTGAAACTGCCTTTTTTTTCGAAGTTTCTTTGGGTAGAGGTGTACCTATAGTGCACCCACATCTCGCTAGTTATGTTTAAGTCCCATGTAACAGGGGGCGAGCTTATATGCGATCAACCGGGTTATAATAATCTTGAATTTTAATACTTAGCCCTCTTCCTCTCCCCTTATTTTGCTGTGCCCGACAAGGTCCAAATTGATCTTTAACTTTGTTATACCATGTATGTGAAACATATGGAATGCAATAAAGAATAGACTCCGGGCTACTGAGAAATTCCAGAAGGAAAAACTTGATAACACTGCCCGACCCAGGAATAAAACCCGGGACCTTATTCTCAGCGGTAGCGGTTGCGACCACAAGACATCGACCATCGAACATCGATCGCTAGTTATGAAATCTTTCTTGGAAACTCCATTTTATTCCATAGGTAATACAATGTGAAATTTAATTCGTTTGCATCCTCTTAAGGGGTCATTGTACTCATCATTATGAACAACTTTCACTATGGGGCGAACCCTGAAATCGCGAAATAATCAGCTGTTCCCACATTATAACGAGCTACGCGAATATAAATTTATGGAACAGATGATTTTTTTTTCGCGATTTCAGGGTTGTGGCCCCCATGTTATTGTGACGACATATCAGTTTCTGTGATAACCCTTATCAATGGAAACTATTTATATCTTTTTTTATAACTTCGAGGCAGTTAAGGCTTATCTCGTTGTTTATTTTCCTCCGAAATGGACAACTAAAACCGAATGATCTTGTTCTTCATTGTTAGACAATGGCCAAACTAAACTCATAATAAAAATAATGTAGGTATGTGTTTATTATTTGCTGCTGGGGAGTTTGTTGCGCCACTTCTTCTTCTCAGCTCAAACACTAGGAAGTGATGAAGGGCGGGTGGGTGTTCGGTTTTTGGGGACTGTCTTATGTAATTTTGACGTTCGAAATGTGCTGATTCTCAGCCTAGTTTGAATAAATGACTTTCGCTTTTTTTTTTCTTTCGGGATTGCAACCAGTTTACCAGGAAACACCTTGTTAATTTTACAGGAAGTTCTAGAATCGAATGTCTTCTTCTAGATTCTTCTTCTTTCTCTGTTAACAAAGAGGCTTTTGATCTGCACCGGGGCAATTAAAGGCTGTTACCCCCTTTTGAGTAAAATTTTGACGAGGATCATAAAGGGATTACGTATTTATTAAATTTCATATCCAAACAAATGCTTAAACGATAAATTATGATGTTTACTGTAAATTGGTTTTAACAAACACTTTTATACGTCAAAAGATAAATATTAAAACTACATAGATGAGAAATGAAAAAAATCTCAGAGGTCACAGTCTCTTTTAAAGTCCAGACATTCTCTTGGCCAGTGGACCATGCAGATTAGTATCGGAGATGGTTTTTTGAGGAAAAAACGACACAGATTTCAGTGGACATATCCACAGTGCACCCATTAGTCAGTAATCGTGTAGCTCAGCGACTCGAGAAATAATGGCAAATAAAGATTTCACGCAAATACTGCCTTTTCTCCACGTTAACACTGCAATTCTCATTTCAATCGCATTTCCTCTGAAGTAAACTATTTTGCTGACAAGTTGAACGTGCCAACTCAAAACAGTGCACTGCGGCAGTGTATTGAGGGCCTAGCATGAACGCGCGGAGTAACCGTAACGTGAATTCGACCGAATTTAAAATAGAAAATACTTGTGTTGCACATACAATTTAGGTACTAAGGTTAGTAGGTTAGTATTAGTTATTTAGGGACCAGGCACTCTAAAGACAATTTTCTCGCAAGCTCCGCCCCCATGTACCCCGCCACTCAACTAATGTGCTAAACGCTAACACATCAGTAATAAAGTTGAATATCGCGTGCGCTCTGTGATCGTGTTCGAGCACGGAATTAAATGGCGTAAGTCTCAATTTTTATTTCGTTTTAACCTAAAGTCAAAAGAAAAAAATATCTTATGGCTGGATAATAAACTATATTTTCTTACTGTGAATACTTATTTTAGACATAAAAGTCGAGTAATCTTCATTTTATTTAAATAATCTTTAAAAAAAGACATGATTGTCGAATAAAAAATGAATCGAGCGAAAATATTACAATTACGTAACTGTCTTATACATGGAAAGGAAAAGATCCAATAAATCTATATACTAAAGTTCCATTTTGATTGTATGCGTGACTGTTTCAGAATATTAATTCAAATTAACATACAATTTAGGGTCCTCTTAAGACTTTATTCATTTATATCACGTATGGTGCTTGTCAAAAAATTTAAACAAAATGCTATAGGGAATCCAATTTACGAGTACGTGACGTGTACGTCGTGCGTTCGTGCTAGGGTCTCGGCAGTGCACTAAGTATATTGAGTTGTCATCTTCAAAATCAACACGCGTGGGGCTTAAGAGGCTCTTTACATGAACTAAGCTGACGTAGAGGATAAAAATGTCTACAAAAGAAGGAAAATTATTTCTTTAGAAACTTATATATTTATAGAAAACTGCCGAAACGACGCGCTTCGAAATCTCAGTGTATATCAGTACGCAACCGTATTGACTGCGCGGCAGTTACGCACGAACGCGGAAGGTTTATCTACCGAGCGGCCATAGGTATGAATTTCAAGGTCACTGCCAAGACATAATACTGTTACTTTATAATACTGTGCCTTTATTAATCATCTAGGGATAAAAATCTTGATAAAATTTATAAAGAAGTTATAAAGTCGATAAGTAATCACAAAGAAGGGCTCGTGGCTAAGTTAGAAGTTACAGCCAAAAAGCTTTGTTCGATCTCCGAGATAAGCTGCACTTGTTACTGTCAGTTCGGAGATGGGTGACCATTTATTACATTTTGAGATTGAGAGCGTTCCTGTGACTTCAGGTTTTCATACAAAAAACTGAGACCAAGTCAAACTTAAGTCAAAATGGAAACAACGTCAACAGGCTCGCCCTCTGTACATGAGACTTAAAACAGGTGGCGAAATGTTTGTGTACTTACCTTGGCCTAATTGTAGATGAGAATACAAAGAAGTCTTTATGCAATACAAGCGTGATGTCTGCCTGTTCCTTTTAGATACCCAGGGGTGTTGATATTTATAAAGAAACAAGTTCTTTTAAAATTTTACATCTTTTAAGATTTTCGTAATCATGTATTTAAACGAACTTCAAATAATTCCCATTTTGCTTTCCTATAAATATTTTCGAACGCTTTTATAATAATGATTTCGTTTCTCGTATTTTTGGGGTTCTAAAAATACTTAATGGCCAAGTACAGCTTGAATATAGCGCTCGCCGGCCGCTGCCACGGCACCGCTCGCGTCGCTGGCTCTACTCGCGCGCGGTTAGTCACAGTTCTAACCTTTTGTTTTTTTGTCCGGGGTGGAAAATCCTCATGGATGTCCTCCGCTCTGGGGCGGGCGAAGGGGTTTGTCAGACTCCTACTGACTAAAAACCACTCCGGAGTTCCCTTCCCAGACTTGGACCGTGGATCATGAGATCGTATGCGCCTTCTATGATCCCCGACTGGTGCCGGCCCGCCTTTGTGGGCCACCTCATGCCCGCGGGGGGAAGTGAGTTGCGAAATTTCCCCCGTGACGTCATATAGGGGCCCGCGTGGAACACTAAGCACCGCCGCCTCGGGCACAGTTCTAACCTAACCCATTTGGTCATCGTGCGCTTGTTTAGTTACTACGACCAATTCGGCTCGCGCGTGGTTGGTCACAGAACCTAACCAGTTTGGTCGGAGTACCCTAGCTAAGTTACTGCGACCAACTGAAAAAGGCCACAAAGTTTAAACGATACTCAATTATTTATTTTCACAAAAAGTTTTAAGAGGTTCATTAATTTAAAAAAGTGTCCAACATTAGCTGGTGAATAAGTTTTTATAGGATCAGTTAAGTATTTCCCTTTACAAACCTTACTATACTTTTTACTGTATCCAGACTGAAAGTTGCATCACATTTCCACATCATACTACTTTATCGCCGTTTCCATTCCTTTAAGTAATGTAAATCGTATTATTCAAAGTTCGGCCGACTCGGGGCCGTTCGGACCGAGAAAAAAAGTACTCTCCCAGCAACATGTGCTTTGATTTTCTAAAGAGACCCGTGATATGAATTCGTATAGCCTTTTTGATAACTGCCGTAGAGATATATTAGACGTTTTATATTTTGTATTTACGCCTGTTTTGGGACACATCGTGATTAGACTATAGATCTACCATTTACCGGGTAATATCTCTTTCATTGACTTGAATGTGCCCTAGCGGCTGAGAGTATGTCATGCTCACTCAGATGTCTCGCTGATGGTGACGCGTGTGTTGGACCATTTAGGTCCCTTTCAAAATGGTTCAGCTGAATGTTGCTAATCCATGCGTCATGTTCGTGAACGGGCGCCGTCAGTTGGGACTGGTCATCTGTTAGCTTCAAAGATTAAAATAAATTATGATAAGCCATGGCAGCTTATTATAACTTATTTTAATCCTTGAATTGTTTTTTGTTTTTATCTTTTTATTACGGACGCTTTTAACGCGCACATCTTTTTACATTGTTCTCACATGTATACATAATTTCAACATGAATGATGTAACCAATATTTTGTAACCATATTTTGATTTAAAAGAGTATGTCCGTCGAGTTTCTTCCCCGTTCTTCTCCATAGGAACCTACTACGCTTTAGAATGGGCAACTAACTTCATATTTCTGACTGACCGACCCCTTGACAATTCGAAAGTGCCTGTAATTGGTTTATTTGAAATAAATGCTTTGAGTTTGAGTTTATGGAGATGCAACTGGGGGGTCAATCGGTCAGCCTAATATGCAAGATTTCACTTAACAGACATCTAAAAATGTTCATTACCTTTCACGTTTATTAAAAACTATGATTAGGGATTAGTGGAACGGGTTTCGTTCGGAATTCATACCGATATGTTCACCTATACCTAAATTACATACTTATAATATGAACATTCTGGTTCTAAAACATTCAATCCAAATTCAAAGTCAAACAATTTATTTCAATTAGGCACATAAGAGGCACTTATGAACGTCAATTTTACACAAAATAGAATTGATTCTATATAGTCGCCCCTTCCAAAAGGTAGTTCTCGTATGGAAAAAATGGGCAAGAAACTCCACCATTACTCTTACTCTTACTCTTAAAATGTTTTTACAATATTTTGTATACATTAATTTTATAATTATATGTGAAGACGATGCATCTAGAATAAGATTACTATACCACGATAGGTAAAACGAATGAAAAATGAATCAATTAATGAAAAATGAATTATGTGATAGATACATGGTGCTCACATACTTACAAACATTGCAAAATTATACGATATTCCTAACATTTTAACAAGTAATACTAATAAGTCAGTGTGTGAGTTCAAGTAATCACATTGAACTAGATACCTACGATCCCAGATGCAGGTCACTAGTTTTAAAGTCACGTCGGATTTAAAACAGAAGTTTGTTCAAATTCGACGAGACATTATCTTATACATATAACTTAACTTAACAAAGTTTAGTTATAACATAGAGACAACTTCAGTGATATATGTACCTATTTATTGCATCGATTTAGAACGAACTTAGTAAACTTAACTGCAAGAGAGAGACTGTTCTACATAACTATAGGTAGGGAATGAAGCAAATTGCTCCAGTATAGGTTTAAAGTATTCACCAACCCGCACGCTAAGCTCCCTCCTACAGAGAGGAAGCCCAGCAGTGGGACCATTATGGGCTGATTATGCTTATGGGTATAAAGAGCAGTAGTGGCCGCGACTTACAAGCTGTAGGTCGTGAATTCGGACCCAGACAGTCGTTTTACTTTGTGTAAATTATTTCATCACCACTGCTCTCAAAATGGTGAAGGAAAACATCGTGATGAAACCGGTATGTCCTAGAACCAAAAGTTCTAAGACATGTTTCTGACATGTACCAAACCGCACTGGGCCTGCGTGGTGGGTTACTGCCCACTCTCTCTCACCGAGAGGAGGCCTGTGTCCCAGCAGTGAGAAAATTATAGGCTGATTATGTATGATGTTCAATGTCATCATATTGTGTTGTTTGCAAAGAGACAGGAACCTTCTCCATGAAGGTTGGAGGAGGCCTTTGCCGACTGGCAAACGGACATACAAAATATAAACAAACGCCAAATACGAGACTGAAGGCTACACTTTATGTTTGTCCGACTTAAAAGGCTAATAATAATATTTAAAAAAATATATGATGTTATGTATAGGTTTAAGAAGTGTTCGATTTCGGTGCTTTTTATAAAAAAAGTGGGTATAGGCGGTCGTTTAATTCAAACTCAAAACTCAACTCAAACTCAAAGCATTTATTTCCATTAAACCATTTACAGGCACTTATGAATTGTCGGTCAGTTAGTCAGAAAGTTGAAGCTAGTTGCCCATTCCAAAACGTAGATCTTTATGGAGAAGAACGGGCAAGAAACTCCAATAATAAAGCATTATCTACAAATAAATTGGTTTGTGTTGTTTTTGTTTCTTTTTAGCGTGTCGATGCAATCTATATATAGCCAGCCCAGAATTTAGCTACGAGTTTGGCACCTTCACCACGTGGTTTATATGCGTTAGAGAATAGAATCTTGAATGAACTCAATTCGTGCCAAAATCTTAACAGTTCAACCAGAAACAGAAAATCAGAAGCGGTACATTAAACTTACTTAAGAGTTGATGCGACCCACTGTCTCTCTTAAGCCCACTTCACACGGTGCGACAAATCGTAACGATAATGCAAATAACGATCCAACTCAACAATCAACCAAATTACAACCAATCAACTATCTCTAGTATTTCTGTAGGTACTTAAGGCCAATGTGATACGAAGGCGCGAGGAAAATATCGTGAGGAAAGTGAGTATGAATGTGAATGGCTGTATGAGTAGGGGATGACATAAAAAACGATGGATGAACTGTGTGAAAAAAGATTTGGCTTGAAAGGGGGGACTACCGAGATGACGACTAATAGAGAAGTATGGAAGAAAACACATGTTGCCCCGACCATAAATAAATTGGGATAAGCGCAAGACAATGATGACATAAGTATTTAGTAGGTACATACCTACATATCGACGGTGAAGTATCAATATCTAATAACTATCATCTTGGCGGTTTTCACTTTATTGCAATATGAAAGAGCCCGTATTCGTAAAAACATAAGGTCTTGAATTGTTCAAATTTCTTAGTTTAATTATCTAAGAAATTTGAACAATTCAAGACCTTATGTTTTTACCTTCTATTCTAGTATGCGGATCGGATGGTATCTTTTGGCAATGACGCTTGATATAACGTGGTATCTCTATGACTGTTACAATACTGATGTAGGTCGACTCTGGTCACCAGTTAAAGTGCATGCTGACCATTCAATTGATTCAATACTCAAATAGGAGAAATATCGTGTACCTAAGGTCTTTTTATAACCTTGTTTCCAATTGATCAAAATGAAACAAACATCAACAAGACTGACCGACAGTACTGTTGAATAAGTCATAAAAAATATGAAGTTAGCGCAAACTGAACCTTATTTATAGGCATTACGGTTGTTTTCCTAAAACACGTGTCTGTTTACATGTTTGGCAAATAAATTGGAAACGCAGATTAGTCATATTTTGTCTTCAAGAGATAGCTACGACTAGTCGTATGATGTAAAGTGGTCTAAAACAAGGTTTCTACTGGAAAGCTGTCGATGAGGTTGTGTTTCCACAAAGTTTTGCTTCAATTGAGGTAAAACACGATGTGTAAACATGAAATCAAGGTAAGTTTATACTTAAGTATACAGAAACTCGGTATTGTTCGTTTCTGTTGAGTTTTGACTTACAAACTAGAATAATAGATAATTTGATCAAGTTCCTACGCAGATAAAGTCAAAGTCAAATCATTTATTTCAAATAGGCCCTTGTGTGGCACTTTTGAACGTCAAAATTTACAAAAAATTGAATTGATTCTAGTCGCATAGTTATTGTACCTAATGAAAATGAATTCAACATCACTTATTTGAGGCTAATAACTAAAGGCCCTTACGTGTAAGGGCTCCTTTTAAGAGCCTTTTGGGAGGACATATTGGTGTAGTTTACATGAGTCAACTTATTTTCTTTTTTGTCTTTTGTCGTCGCATCTTCGAGGTGAGAAACTCTCGCTCCGCTATTAATTGAAATCATGTCTCTATATCGCTTGGAGGATTTGAGGACCTACAAATCTAAAAATAATGTGTTTTATAAATATATACGTTTGCTATGGTATGCTGGTGCCTACGCTTATGTATGCAAGTAAATGTTGGGTGTGGCAAAAGAACCATGAAATTAGAATAAATGCTGTGGAAATGCGTTTCTTAGGAACCACGTGTAGTGTACTGTTGTGACTATAAATAATTGGCTGAGGAATGATGTGGTTCAAAAGAAGATGGAGTGACGAAAATTTAAAAGAGTATGCTTAGATGGTTTAGACATGTTGAGAGGATGAATAAAAGGCGACTAACAAAAGGTACAAGGCATATGTGAATGGAAACGCCGGGAGGCGCCTTAGAAGAGCATACAGTGACCTTATTGGTGATGGTCTTCAGAAAGGTCAGATGAGTACTACTCGCAACCGGCGTGCGTGTTAGCAAGAAGAACGTAAATGGCTTGTTGTCAATTACCTCACTGTTACTTTTGTATTGATAGCAGTAAGCCACTCAAACACAATAAAACAATTAAATAAACGGAGTACTCGTATGTAAGTATCGTAGCAGATGGCGTTCTGTAGTTTCTGCCACCCGTTTCTGCTATGCGTATGTGGACATTTGCAACTTATGCACATTTTCATTTTCAGCGCTAAAACTCTATTAAAAAGCCTAATAACCCAAATCAAATATTTTCTAATGTAAGTTTTGAATCGAGACCACCTAAGCTAGATGGACCGACGACTTTAAGAAAGTGGCTGGGTCAGACTGGATCCGGAAGGCGGAGGACAGGGTCTTGTGGTGCAGCCTGGGAGCCTATGTCCAGCAGTGGACTGCGACAGGCTGAGTTGATTGATTGATTGATTGAAACTAAGCTCTAAATTAAAACAAATCATTGGCCTTAATTATATGCTATGTATGAAATTGTATTTGACCAGAAACCTACCTACATATACTCCATTTGAAATAAGATTACACATTTAACAAAACTTTTTTTACAGTCCGTTCAACCGATTTTGACTTCTATTGCGGTAGTGGCATGACGAATAGCAGCTGCAGTAAACAGTTGGTATTGTAACCACTTTTTTACCTTTTAATGCCATCCTTATGCCTACGGTATAAAAGTCAGAATAGGTTGAACAGACTGTAAAAAAGGTTTGTTTAAATGTCTAATCTTATTTCAACTGGAGTATACCTATCTTGCCCTGTCTGATCGAGTACAAATCCTGTTTTCTGGAAAGCCGTCCTGTAAATATCTCGTGAAGCACTATACTTGGAAGTAGGAATGTAACGAAGTTAGTTCCACTGTGCAGCGCAAGGGAGATGACAGCAGATATCCGATCCGACTGTCGGTGAAGTCGGTGGCCAACTTTGTTCAGCGGAAATAGACAACGTGAATTCGACAGTCCTTGAGCGCAAAATAACTATACAGGTCATGACTAAATGTTGAAATTTTTGTTGGTCGGAGAATAAATTATGAGATGAAGGAAATTCGTCTTCAGGAAAATTAGAACTACAAAAGTGGTAAACAAAAGCAGTAGGTACGTAAGGATTGTGGCTGGTGGCGTTCTGTAATTTTCGCCTACCCCCAAAAACAGTGGGTTGGTGCGCCCATTATTTACTATAATTTGAACATGATTCTGAAACAGCCATTAAAAAAAAATCTGCTAATTCATAGAAAAGTGCAATACCTACGCACCTTCGGTGTCCCTGCCACCCTATATATCGATCTGCCCAGTTCCTAGACAACATAATTTTTATTCATTTATGAGTCAGAATAATAACAAAATGTATAAATAAAAATTGTGTTTTATTAAAAAACAAACAAGTACGCAAAACAAGTCTTAGAAGCATCACGATACAATCTTCTTACAATATTCTCTTTCCTACAGGTATAAGCTATTAAACCTGAATTTTATTTATACTTAAAGTCCCCGTTCATACCGAGCCAACTTCCCATACAAAGTGGACAACGTCCTTTGAACTACAAAAGTTGTATTTTAAAACATGTAAACCATAACAAAAAAATATTCCAAATCGTTTCATAAATGACAGAGATATGAGGTAACAAACATAAAAAAAAAAAATAACAACCTAATTGAGAACCTCCTCCTTTTTGGGAAGTCGGTTAAAAAGTATCAAGTACCAAGTAAAAAGAGTATATAACGATCGTGGTGATGGTGATCTGTAGTTTTCACCTACCCCAATGGAAAGACCGTGTGATTATATATATGTATGTAAAAGTAGTATTTTTTTTCAGTTGAAACACTCTATGTTAGGTATATATCTGAACCCGGCGACTTTTTAAGGGTTCCGTATTTTACAGTGTATTCCTAAAAATGTGTCGTCTGTGGTCTTCCTAAGTATACACTAGAAATGTATTTCTCCTGAGCATTGCTTTGAAATCACTTCCAACCTTAACGTTTGTAAAGTCACGTTCAATTTGAACGTTTTATTAACTCCGGTTCGAAAATAGGAAAGCCAAATGTATTGATGTGTCCTGAAATACAAAAATATAGAAGTAGGAACACACATAAATACTGACGCCATTTTTCATAAGGAAATAACAGAGCCATAACTACAGAACGCAACGTGCTACGAGGCTAATAAATACACTTTTTCTTCGTCCATTTTCATATTACCGTCTATTGTGTCACCCTATGTAAAATTTCTACATGTATATCTGTAATTTTTATGCTGTACATAATAAAGAGTATGCTATGCTATCTATCTATATAAAATACATGCGCTGGCAAAAGTTATTTTCACTTACATTTACACAGTGCCATAATTATTTGTGATTTTGAATCCCATTAGTTCCATAATCCTCTCTAACTTACCAATCAGGCGATCTTTGTATTGATGGGCAGGCCTCAATGCGTTATGCAATGTCTGCTGTGAAACCGATCTGTTTATGGTTTCGAAGAGACACCATACTAATAATGAAATAAAAAGGATTCTTAATATAATACTTTTACGTATCCTTTCATTTCAACACTATCGGTTCTTCGGCTCCGCGGACGCAAGCATTGAGCTCGCGTAACATTTCACTTCTACGTTCTATACAACATCCCGGATGCGGTTCCCCGAGTCTTATCTCGAGGGATAAAGTATATTTGCGCTTAAACCTGGATCCGGGATTCTAATCTACATTGAATTGTGACCGGAATTACGGTTGTCACAATTTGTTGAATATTAAATTATTAAGAAAGGTCAGTGATTGAGTACAGTATCTCGTGTGTTTATTTAGTAGTTATTTGCAAGTGGACTTATGTGAAGAGAACCTTGGAACTCATCAGTTTGTTATATGTGTAATGTAGTTTATTTAACTTAAAAATGTTATACCTATTATGTTCCTACATTCAATAGCCCTTGCAGTCTAGTAGGCGAGACGCTAAGAATGCGAGAAAATTGCGGGAACGTCATAATTTCCTGAAAATAGATTGCGCTTTCCATTGCTCGTGCTCCCATCAATCATTCCCTGTATCCGCTCGTAAGCCTGAGCTACTGAACATAAACCTTTTAATAGACATACAACACTATATTTGGTACAACACGCTGTATTAGATTCATCTGCGAAGACTTTTGGAGAAAATGTTGGCGTAGGTATTACAGTTCACCAGAATTCAGGAATGCGGTTTTGAAGTCAGAGAACTCAGAGAAGTCTCCTCCTCTCTAGATGTCCTTCTGCAAATTATAATTACCTACAGGTGTTTCATTCATATAGCCACATTTATTTATCGGTTATGAATACCACATTTCCGAGATTCTGTGCACAAACAAAACACAAAGCACAAACAAAACAACTATGGAATAGGAAAGTTTTGAACAACATGATTTTCCGCAATTCGTTAGGAATAGCAAATATCGAGAATCCGTAGCTACCACAAGAAAGATACATGTCAAAGTACGGAACAGTAGAAAATCAAAAAGCTGTATACTGCCGTAGAACAGTGAAATTTCTATTACGTCATGAGATTTCCAATTTCCGTGCATCCGTCCGTTTTCATTGGTCTTCCAATCAACTGTCGGTGAACATACCTAGGTTCGACTGTCTGAAGCGCAGTAAAAATATCTTTTAAAATATGGCGTTGTAGGGAAATATTTTTTGTTTACGATTTTTTGGTCAGAGTAGTGTTTTTCTGAAAACGATTATGTTGTACAGAAACGAATCTGACCAAAAGTCTCTTCGATGCAAATAAATGCATTAGGTAGCATTTCTTTTATATAAGTAGGTACACATCGTGTCTTGTGCAATAAAATTAAAGTAGCAGACTTAAAATGTAACTTAAACAAGAGGAATGTGATGTTATAAAACTTAGCAATAAGATTTTAGTCGTCACATAGGTAAATAAAAGACATTGCTCCGGAATTAACGATAAAAACCGGCCAAGTGCATGTCGGACCACGCACATTGAAGGGTTCAGTAGTTGGGATGAATTTATCCCAAGAACAAACTTAAGATTGTAGTTGAAAAACATTTTCTCCCATACGGAATGTATGGGGAGATCATGTTTATCAAACTGCACATTTAAGTTGGTCGATTATTACTCGTTAACCTATAAAGCCTACTTAGCTGTGATAGTTTTCTTTTTAATTTCGTTATATATTGTGATTTTTTTCACAAATCCAAGTACAACCATTTAGCTGGCAGGGGCGGGGGACACTTGACTCTAACAAAAATTTTCAGTTAAAAGCTTAATATTTCGCAAACGGATCCCTTAGTCCAAAAATGATTTTCACAAACTCAATATTTTTGAACGACCTTTCCAACAATACCCCATACAATGGGGTAGATGAGAAAAAAAAAGATCCCCACTTTACGTGTAGGGGAGGTACATAAAAAAAAAAAAAAAATCTTAATTTTATTTTACAACTTTGTCGGCGTTATTAATATGTATACATATGCCAAATTACAGCTTTCTAATACGAACCGTCTCCGAGCTAAGCCGCGGACAGACAGACGGACATGGCGAAACTATAAGGGTTCCTTGTTTACTACGGAACCCTAAAAAATCGGTTCTTTACTTGAACATTACAACAAACCTGAATAATATGTACAGAAGATGGAGCCATTTCCGGAGATTAAAAGGAAGCCGATCAACCGTTCGCCCGGGACAACATAAAGGCCTGTTTGGAAAATAGGTTTTTTTTTTCGTTTCTACATTATTCATCGGTCGTCAACATGATTGACTAATACTAAGTTATGAAGAAACGTCTTCAATTAAACCGTCTTCTGGTTAGTTACATCTCACTGTCAGCTTGCACCATCCCACTGCTGGGCAAAGTTCTCCCCCATGATTTCCAGGTATTTTGGTCCAATGTGAACCATTAATTATTACAATAAATGATTACTCCAAAATCAGTTACTGTAAGTATCAGCGAATAAATCGTTAAAGAGCCATAATTTAATAAATAACTTCTACTGTCTACTTAGTTTTTCCAGCCACCAGTTTGTCTCGTCATCTTCCACACGGTCTGCGACGACGTCTTCTGCCTGTGCCAGGGCTAAATATGCTTTGTAGACTGGTGTTTATAGTAAAAAAAAGGTAACTCGATTATTGGTAAAATATTTTTTACTTTCGCCAAAATATAATGACGTAAACCACAAAGTCTTGACATTATTTAATCAAGAGACCGCTCCCTCTTACTTAGGTGCTGCTAAGAGTCTTTGTTGCCCTTGTGTTCGAGTGACAAGATAACAAGAAATAAGGAGCCCTTCCGAGGGCTCCGTCATATTGTCATTTTAGGTTAACATTGAGGATTTAATATCCCAGTTCAGAATATCCAGTAGGTTTGTAACGGATTTTTGTTTTTATTCAGTGAGCTGCAAAATGTGTCAAGATAATATATATATAGATAGATTACTATAACCCGGGTGTATTGAAGTTTCGAGAGAATAGGTTACTTCTAGACAAGCATGCAATATCCTTGTCTTGTGAAATAGTTTGAGGGATGAAAAGGAATTCTATTTTTCCCATATTTTTGCAGAATTTTTATGCTAGTTAAGATGTTGACATGACGTTGTAAAATATGATTGTATACTGTTACTTCCTGTGTTGTCGACAGACAAGTATACTTTTATCATGAATTTTAGTTTTATGTTTGTGAGCGTAGAAAGAGGGAAATGCGCAAAACATTGTGAAAAACAGCTGAAAGAAGATACAGCTTTGTCAGACCCTGGAAGGCAATTCTCGCGCATCTCACATTCGTTATTGTCGCTCGATTCGAACTTTTCCCTCGTGAAAATCATGTTTTCGCTCGTGAAAATGGAGTAGAGCTATTCTCGCCATGTCGATTCGACGATTTCTCGCAGGAAAGCACGCGACATGCCATAATTTACATGCGACATGCAAAGAGTGGTCGGGACCAGTCGATACGTTCATGACGTCATGTCAACCTTCGTACCAACGTCAAACAGTTGTTGTGTCATTCATGATTAGTCAATGCGGAAGAAAATAATAAATGTTTTTTTTACAAAATGTGTTACACGAGTTCATAAACATCTCAGAAACGCTGCGATCGCCACAAGAAGGAAAAACACACGAAGAAAACTTCACGCCTTCGTCAAAGTTGTCAAGCAGTGGATCTTGTGCGGCGTCGATTAATAAGACACACATCTGAGATATAGAAGCGGAAGGCTTCTAAAACCAGTCAAATGGACGAAGACGGCTTTACTCTGTTTGACGGCAAGAGAAGGCGATCGCGGGGCAGCCACAATAAATACCGTACCACCACTCCTGCAACCGAGGATTTTTGAGTTACAGTGCTCACCATCCTCATGCATATTTCCCGGTGTTACCCACAAACATTGAGAGAGAAGGAGCCAAGGTCTTATCAGTGCAGCAGCAAGGGATTTGCTGAAACTGTCGTGGAGGAAGTCGAGCTGTACTACAAATTTTAAGTCCTTCATCCTCGAGGTTTCCGCGCTGCAAAAGGCTATCGTCCATAGCCCATAATTTTGCCAGACAGGTGTTGCATGAAGATGTTACAGGGAACTATGACCAAACCTAAGTATTGTGTGATAATAATTATGTTGTTGTGGTATAAACCCAAGTCTAATGAGTCTGTGATATATTTATGTAAAGGGTGACAAAAGTGACACTCGAATTATAATATAGCTATTATGATTTTATTACCACAGGTCTAAAAACATGATGTAGAATTTCAAAAGCATTTCAAACAATAAAGATTTCAAACATGTATAATTGTTTTTCAATATGAAACTCAAACTATCAAAAATACTACACTTAAATAATATAAAATCACTAGTTTACACGATTAGTCGGCGTCATAATATATGTGGCGCGCTGTTTAGTAGCCAGCTTAGGAATCGCCGGATCATTACACCTCTTGCTCAAATTCTTCATGAATCTCGACAGACGTTGTCCAGGACTTTCACCCCAAAAAGAATTAAATTCGTGTTGTGACGAGACTCTTCCGCTTGACCCTCAGGGAGGAAATTGGTTTTTGCAAGGATTAACAATATATTCAGACTTTGTAGATTAATGTAGCTGAAACACGTAGATACAGCTGCGTCGTTGGAACGGTAGGACGCAGGAGCCATTATGAGAGCATTCTGAGAGCCCGTGATTCAGTCCGGTCTTTACGAGAATCACGTTTCCTCTTCTCCATCTTGATAAACCTTGATGTTATTTCGGTATTCATCAGTTTACTCAGTTTAATCATTAGCAGAAATTCTGTTTTATTTGATTACTTTATTATGACGTGACTAAAATCGTTGACATTGACAAATCAGCATCAGCCATGCATTCCGTTGTACCAAATACAAAGGAGAGTTTATTTAAATATTCATCTATATCTTTCTATACTATTAATAAAGCTGAAGAGTTTGTTTCTTTTTTTGTTTGAAGGCGCTAATCTCTGAAACTACCCGTCTGATTTGAGAATATGCTTTTTGCATATGATAGTCTAATACTTGAGGAAGAACATCATTAACATCACGCTTCGACCCTTAGGAGCCAAGCAAAAAGAAAAAGTCAGAAAGAATGCTAAGCGAAAACGAAGTAAGGGGAGGCACAGCTTGTGCCAATTTTCAATTTTCAAGGCGGGGGCAGAAGCCAGTAATTAAATAAAAATTGAGTTACGCAATCAATAATGAATAATGTTTTGATAAATGTTTATGAGATACGTATAAAATGGTGCTCGAAACATTTGTTTCACTTTGAAATAATTTTTCAAGATTGTCGACTCCTTAACCAGTCAAATGGACTCGGAGGGTTTTATTCTGGTTGAGGGCAAGTAGGTTTGATCGTGACGCAGCCACAACAAACGCGGTACTGCTCCTGGAAGCGAGGATTTTCGAGCCGCAGTGCCCCACCTTGCTCCTGTACATTTCCCGGTTGGATCTACAGACATCGATAGAAAACGAGCTAAGGTCTAATCAGTGCCGAAGGAAGGACGATGCAGTCGAACGAGATTTTAATTCTGACATCCTCTAGGTTCACGCGCTGCCCAGAATTTTGGCCGGCTGGAGATGTTACAGAAAAGAATGACCAAAACTAAATTTCCATGTTGTGATAATAATATGCATTTGTTGTTTATAATTGGGTGTATACTGAATTTTCAGAGTCTGTAAGGTATTTATGTAAGGGTTATGTTGTCACTAGAATTAAATGATATACCTACGCACCTATTATCATTGTACCACCAACATGATGCAGTATTTCAAAAGTATTTCAAACAATATAGATTTCTAATGTTTTTATATTATTTTTTTCAATACAAACTTATATATCTAAAATAAATACTATACGTAAACAATACATTAATCACAAGTTTACACGAATAGTCGGCGTCCTGTATCGCACGCTGTCCGTGAGCTTAGGAAACGCTGGACCATGTCCCTTCTCGACCAAATTATTCATCAATTTCGAAAGATGTTTGTGCGGTACTTTGACCACAAATAAATTTGAATTCGTGTTGTGACGACGTGAAATTTGTTTTCGCTAGGATTTCCCAACTATCTTTTGGGCCTTTATAAAGTATTATAATCGGGACACGTAGGTACAGCAGCGTTGATGGAGCAGCAGGACAGTCTAGTTGTTGCAGTACCACCACTTGTTACGACAACCATACGTCCTCTTCTTCTTCTTTTTCTCCATCTTGATAAGTCTTGATCTTATTGTGGTAGTCATCAGTTCACTTATAATATCATTGGCAGGCATCCTGTTTTTATTTAATTACTTAATTTATGTAGAGATAAAGAGATAATCAATGTAAATAAACAGAAATTATGACCTTAATAATTTGACGTGACAAATGACATGACACATTAAGCATCAGCCATGCATTCCGTTGTAGGAGGACTTATTTTATTGTTAATAATAAAATAAAAATGGAGTACCAAAATCAATAATGATGATGGTATTCATAAATGTTTATGAAATACATACGTATAAAATGTTGCTCAAAACCTTATAGATATACGCTTAAAAGTATTTTTTAATAAACTATAAGAAGTACATCTACGGTATCGTTTAAAACGTAGCATCATTTTGTGGAACGGATCACTTCACGCGACGTATAATGACAACATTTTTAGGGTTCCGTACCTCAAAAGGAAAAAACGGAACTATTATAGGATCACTCGTGTGTCTGTCTGTCCGTCTGACACAGCCGATTTGCTCCGAATCTAATATACCAATTTAATTGAAATTTGGTACACATATGAATTTTTGTGACCCAAACACGGACGTAACGTAAATAAATGAAATTTGAATATGGGGGTAACTTTTCGGGGGCAAATTGGAAAAAAAATAAAGTTTTGTAAACTATATCGTGTGACAGATCAAATGAAAGGGCTTGTTGTGAAGATCTCATTTATATAAACTTTAAAAAAATAAGAATATAGATGAATATTGCCCATAATATCCCCTTATCTCCGAAACTACAAGGCCTAAAATTATGAAAAATATACAGAGAATGGTTCTTAACTCATAGATTACAGGAAAACCTATAAGTCTATGGTCTTAAAAAAACATGGTAAATCACTCAATATTGTGCATACAAGCTTACATTTGCAGTTGGAATGTATTCCCATACCAAACATGTTTTTCAACTACAATGTTAAGTTTGTTCTTGGGATAAATTCATCCCAACTACGGAACCCTTCGTTGTGCGTGGCCCGACACGCACTTGGCCGGAATCCGGATAATGTCACCATTTTATAAGCGACATAGGAAGTCGAGCGGCAATACGAATGCGACTTGAACGAGTGAAAACGCGAGAATTGGCCTCCTGGATACAATTGATGCACCTTTTAAAAGTGTGTTGTTTGTTACGAAGCTGTTTTTTGTGTTCATGAAGATGATGCCCTTCGCTTATTATTCTTTTCGTGTGGTTAGTGACTAACCTGGTGTCAGAGTTTTAAAGCCGCCCATGGGAATCTGACTTCACTTCACATGCCGTCGAGAAATATCACTCAGGCATGCCGTATCCTCACGATGTTTTCCTTCACCGTTTTTGAAGCAAATGATAATTATACAATACGCACATGAATCCGAAAAGTCAGAGGTGCGTGCCTTGGATTCGAACTCGAGACTTATGACTTGGCAGTCTGACGGTCACACCATTAGGCTATCACTGCTCTCGCTAATTTGGGGAGATGTAGAAAAGATCGCATCGGACAAAATGAACACGCAATCAGCGACAGAGAACGATGGGGTAATTAAATAGGTAACAATTTAACAACATGCATTGCGTTATTTACTTTGTTAAGGAGACGCATTTTGCAAACACTTGAAGCAATGCTTTAGAAATTTCTGATAGAAAGTGTTTTATGCAATTAGGATGCAGATTACAAACAAATGGACATAAATGTGTTAATACCACGCGTTCGAATTCAACGTGGACAGTCTTTATGTTAAACGGCCATTTTAAAGTGTTGCGCTTTCAAATACAAAAAATGCTTTAACTTTTAGACCTCGATTTCCCAGTAATATTCAATTTATCTTTTAGGCATCCCTTTATGTTCGGTTGACAGACTCGAGAGTGGCGTTTACATAAATTGGCCATTAGTACGATGGATGTCCCACTTTATAAGTTTCCTGTTATGTTTACGTAGATATATAAGAAAAATATAAATGTCTCGTTCTCATTATAATAATGCAAATGGGAATCTATCTTCTCGGGAAATAATATGGCAAGTGTCGTAAGCGAGGGAGATGAGGCACTGAAATAAATGTTTCCTTATAAGTTTAGTAATCATTGTTTTTGTTGATAAATAATCCTGTTGGAATTTGTATGTTTTTTTTGGCGATTTATGTAAAGTCCATTTGGCTACTATTTGTAGTGTATTTTATGAGTTTATTAGGTTTATTTTATCTACTTAATTCTCTGACAAGGCCAAACGTAAATAAATATAGGGGCAGGTCGAGAAGAATAAAAAGAAAAGTTTTTGATGCGATTATTAAAAGTTGGACTTTTAGCTTAGTTTTAAACTTAATAAAGAAACCTACTTTCAAATATTGTTCCAGCAGAAATCTGTTTTCAAATTTTGATAAAAAATAACAAATCCGGTACAGTACAGAATTCCGTTAACACTGCCAATAAACCGAAATCCGTTTCGTTCTATCACCGCTTGAGTGAATGCCGTGTGTCAATCTGATGGAACTGGGAATATGTTTCTGAAAAATATTCCTTTGATTTTTGCTGCACACTATATGTAAGTAATTGTTGCGGTCGGTATGATTTTGATGCAGTTTTTCATCATCTTATATAAGGGAATTAGTAGGTTCCTACTTGTTGTTCTCGTGTTCGTATCTACTTTTTCATTAACACGTTCTGATTGATAAACAAGCGCCCACGCAATACAAAAAGATGTGCCTCCAACGGAAACAGCCGCATTATTGGAACATAAAAATACTTTGAAAAGTGGTAAAGAAGAGAGAATAATCAATAATGGAGAGATAGAATATCATCATCTAACTAAACAATATGAACAAATAATAACAATTTGAAATATTAAAAAAACCCACGTAAAACGATATTCACTACCAAAAGTTGAGCCCTCTTGCAAGCTTGGTCAAATTCAGCATGAAGTACGAATAGCTTTTTTAATATTACCATAAAGGAAGATGCTGGTTTGTAAGTCCAAATTCCTTTCATATACCTACCTTTTCCGACATTCCAGGTTGCCCACATTAACCATTAACATTATAATTAGTACTGATAAGGATCAGACGTGTTAGCAATTGAACGCAAAATGTAAAGTAGCCAGGACCATGCGCTTATCTCGATCTGGGAAGGGTTGTGGGCTTAACGATCGAGTACTAATACCTACTAAAGACCGTGTCGAATCAACTGCCTTGTAATTAACGGTAATTTGTATCTGCTGACTTATTGTTAGTCTGGGCCTGGGTTTTGGCCGATTCTGTGTAAGTTTACCTATATGCAAATATTTTGTGACGAGCAAATATTTGTATTTATTATTTCTGATATGTTTGTTATTTACGCAATGATGCGTATATTTATAGAGTGTTGGATGACAATATAGTAGTTTAGGAAACTGTTTACAGGGTTTATTAAAACACGAGAGTGAGATTTTGCATTAGACAAGTGTTTTAATACCTAGTTATGTATATGCATACTCTACTTTAATCTAAACTTATGAAATTGTATCAAAAACACAGTAAATAATATCTTAAATATTGCGCCTCGCAACAACATTCCTCCACTGCAGTATTTTCGATATAACGGAGGATCATGCTAAGCAATTTGAGGTATAGACTCTTAAGGTAGATACTATTTTTGATTTCATAATTAGAACTTTACGATAAGAGAGTAGATACAAATAATAATCGTATACTACTATTATTATCTCTCTTCGATTACATGTTTGAGGTTTAAATTTACATAATTTAATCCTATTCATAAAAAAAATAGGACGTGTTAAAACCATCACCTTTCCGTTGTGAAATAAGGATAGTGCTATTCGTCCTCTATAGCTTCATCTCACTCTCACACTGGAACGATGATTGCTTTAACAAGTGATCCTACAGCCCCTTTTCGTCTTTACTCCACAACGCTTGACATGCAGCCTAAGCCTTGTGAAATTATACTTTGTGGAAATAATGATACGGTGTATTATCGGTATGCGTATACCGATAATACACAGATACATTGACTGGACAGATGACGTGAAATTCATATTCCGAATCGCCTCTCAAATTACACATCTGAGCCTACGCCATGACGTAACATCGTCACCTTATCAAGAATGGTTAGTTCTGTGCCTTTAATCTTCGACTATTTGTTAAAACATGATCTATTCCTGTTGCAGTGGGTATTCGAGATCGTGTGATTAGTTTTCGTGATAGATTGCCTCATATTTAGGTCTTCGTGTGTCGGGTGGTGGAATTATTGCAACTGTGCCGTGTCAAATGTGGGTGGTTATAATGTATGAATAGAACCTTTTAGCTTAATACTTGGGATTTATGTTATTTGTATGCATAGAGGACTTGGTGGAATCGATTGTTTACGGATAGCCAATAAAAAAAAAATTACGATGTAATCCATCCGTGCCAAATGTGGGTGTTTGTAGTAAAATAATACAATCAGTTTCCATAACGAAAATACATTTAGAAGTTTTCGTACAATATTAATAATTTTTACTTTGATAGTGTTGCCACAGTGGATATTATAAATCGATAATAAAATATAATTCCTAAAAAAAAAAAAAAACACGACAATTGTAAGGTGAGTGGACTAGACTAGAGCATTTACTTGTAACAGAACATCGATTTTTTTTTATTTTATTAAACTGCACTCCGAATATGTGTCTCGGGATTTTCGGGGTCAAAAAACGGCCGGGATCCCGGGATTGTATTCTCTAGTTCCATACTTTGGCTTGCGCTGATTACGACTGGACGGGTAAGTATCTATTTGTTTGTGTTCTTTTAGCTCCCAGCTTCTGCAGTCTCTACATAATGCCAATATATGTTTTTTTTTTACATTTATAGACTAATCCTATAAAAGTATTTATTTATTTATTTAATACTTCAAGCACAAAAATGTACAGAGGCGGACTTAATGCCATAGGCATTTTCTACCAGTCAACCTTTGGGTGATGGAGAGACAAACAGTGGTAGGTGCAATTACGAAAAATTGAGGAAAAAAATAAAAAACTTAAGTAATATATAAAGATACACATATACCTATTACAAACAATAAACATAATATATATGTCTGATTATATATAAATATAAGCACAAATAAATATACATAAATACACGAATATACTAAAACAAATAAGACAAACAATGGGAAAACATTAACGTTGTGTTGATACTGCCAGCTTCTTACGAATGTGCTCGCGAACTTTAACTTTAAAGGATAACCGGTTGGTTGCCATCCTGATTTCCTGGGGGAGCGCATTCCACAGGGAGATAGATTGAATGAAGAAGGAGGAGTGAATGAAGTCTGTGCGGTGAGTGGGACATAGAAGAACGCGGTTATTTGAAGACCGTAGATTTTTACTGTGGTTGTCACAAATGTATTGAAAGTGGGGGGCTAGATAACTAGGGGAAGTGGGAGAGACAAGAAATGAAAACAAGGTAGTCAGCGCCCTTTGCTCTCTGCGCTGGCGTATGGGCTTTAGAAGCGACCGGTGCGCAGAAACATGATCATATTTACGCAGATTGAAAACGAGTCGAATGCAATTATTGAGAAGACGGTCAAGTTTGTCGAGAAGATCTGCATTCAGGTCATAGTAGCACACATCACCATAATCGATTGATATTGATAGGGAAAATTAAGGACTGAATTGAAGTATTGGTGGTACTAAACCGTTCGCTCAAGAACGGTATTTTTTATTCTTGACTAGCGTCCCGCCCCCGTTTCAAATTCTAATTCAAAAGGCATTTATTCAAACTAGGCTGAGAATCAGCACTTTGCGAACGTCAAAATTACATAAGACAGTCCCCCAAAAATGCCGTTTGGCACGGTTTTTACGACTTGACAAAACACCGAGATTTCTATTAATATTTACGTTTTATGCACATAAATACGGAATAAATTTTCTATAATATATGATGGTGAAAATGGCATTAAAATCTGTTACGCAGCTTAGAAGATCAACGCGGTCACACAGCCAGACCCGAAAATTGACTTTAATTTAAAAAAAATATAGATATAGACGACCCCAAAGAGCCACATAGGATTAATATATAAGATAAAAACATCAAAATGGACTAACAGGTCAGGGTCTTGTAATCTAGACATAAATAGGTACACAGAAGCTTAGAGGACAATGAAAAGAGTACCGTCATGAACGTTGCTACTTTTCCCGAATTTATGACGATCACATATTTTTCCGAATATCACCGTCGTGTAGACGTCTTTTTTGATAATGTGAAACCTGCCTATGTAGACGGTAACTACACAATTTAGACTCAAAAATGTTTTACACCCGTTCTGTATAAGTCTGTAGAACTAAACTAAATAGAAAAAACTTTTCACGAGTTGCTACGGCGGCGTAGCTGTAGAAATGGCGCCACAGCTACACCTGCTACGTTTTCGTAGCAGATATCCAAATTACTACGCGGAGCATACATTTGTCGTGTGAGTTCTAACGATGTGGCTATTCAGTTTTTTTTAAGCGGTTATGTTATTGAGTAGCTGCGCACTTTTTGAATATATTTAGGAGAAGGCTATATTTTAGATTATATCACGATTACATAGATTATATATAAGATGTGTCCTCACCCTTACAAAATCTTATCTACGAGTACAACAATTCTTTGCCACCTGCCATCAAAGCCGACGTTTATCATAATGTCAGTTCAGCTGTACAATGAAAGCATCAAGTCGCATCAAGTCGTCAGTCGCCCTTCGTCACGCCAACGCTGAACTTTCATTCTGTAATGACGTCAGTCATGCGCCCCTTTTCACAGACTTTCAATTAGCCGGAGTGACAGCGTGAAGAGAAGGCGGTAACGACTCGCGCGCCACGTGGGCGACGGCCTTATGCCAAGGAATGTAAATGGACGAAGGAGTTGTGTTGTTTAAAAAGTATTGTGTTTAGTGTTCTTTTGTTTTGTTTTCTGTGAATGAGAATTGCATAATCAGCCTATAATGTTCCCACTGCTGGGATACAAGCCTCCTCTCTGAGCGAGGGAGTGGGCTGTAATCCACCACGCGGGCCCAGTGCGGGTTGGTAGATGTCACATGTCTTCGAATTTTTTGTTCAAGGACATGCCGGTTACCTCACGCACGACGTCTTCCTTCACCAGACCGCATGTAATATTCGGAATGTTCTCGGAATACATTCTTCTTTAAGTGTCTCAGAATACATAAGAATAGATTAATTCAGGTTTCGAATAAAATGTATTAAGATGAAATAACTTACTTACTAAATTATGAAATAACTTGAATAACTGTACTAAGGCATTAAGGGCATTATTTAAAACTTTCCTTCAACTTCCATTTCTAAGGTATAAACCAAAGAAATCACCGAGTTACTCCATTAAAATGTTGTCGACAATTTTAATTACTGCGCCCTACATGTGGAGCGGTGATCAAAAGCCGACCGTGCCGTAATGAGGGTGGACCGACACTAACATGAGAGGAAAAATTGTTTCATACACGTTACGGATATTTTTAGGGTATTAAGTTAAATATCCCATTCCATTTTTTTTTTTAACAACGGTGTTTTCTTGGTTTCGACTTGAGATTTAGTCTATCGCAGTCCACTGCTGGACCAGACATAGGCCTGTCCTAGGCTGCGCCACAACACCCTCCGCCTTCCGCATACGGACTGTGCCAGCCACCTTTTTAAGGACGTCGGTCCATCTAGCTGGGGGGCATCCCACAATACGCTTGCCGATACGTGGTCTCATGACGACGTACGCGGAGATATCTTGTATTAAAGCTTTATGGGGTAGGACTGCGAAAACAATGCTCTCTTTGGGCACCTTTTCTATATACAGTGGTAGGCCGTGCATTGCCTGTCAGTCAGTCACAAAACTGCTTGCTGTACAGTCAACCACACATCATCGTCATCATTATCTCCCTGCCCTTGTCCCATGCTACGTGGTGTTGGCGCAACACGTTTTCTTATTCCATTCTCCCCTATCAACCGTCATGCAACACACCACACACCATCACACCACACACACCACACACACACACACACTCCATAACACACACACGCATCTTCTCCTTCTTCTTCTTCTTTTCTTTCTTCTTCTTTCTTGCATTCACTCCTTTAATTATCATTTCATATAATTCCTCACACAATCCATCCATCTCCTCTTTGGCCTTCCCCTCCCGCTCCATCCATCAAAAATTTATATTCATCACTGCCCGCAGTCACATGCCTTTTCTGCCTCCTCATCACATGCCGCACATCAACGGCATCAATTTGTCATTTACAGCGCCTTTATGTCGTAGCAGTAAAGGCGGTTTTTGTACTGCACGAGAAACCACTGATTTGCGGGAGAATATACAGGGTGTAAAAAGACACATCACAAAGCCGTAAACTACGCATACTGTACGTATAGCTAAGTAGCTTTGCGCAAAAATTATTGCTGAGAACCGTAATTTTTTTTTTTAAATAAAATAAAACAAGTTTTTATTGGGCGCAATGTAACGCGAACCCACGCTTGAATGAACGGATTCAGTGTTAGTTAAGCTCCGCCCCTACGCTACGTAGGTAGGTACTTGTTGTTCATTGCGTTTTTGTAACTTCAAATGCGTAATCTGTTAAGATAAATCTAAAATTCAGGTAATGTTTGTTTGGAAAAAAGTTTCGTTAGAATTCATTTTCGTGAAAAAGTAAAAAAAAAAATGCGACTTTGACCTTCAATATCTCCAGAACCAGTGGATTCCCAGGTATGGTCTAGTGGAAAAAAATGATGCAAATAATGGGTAGAATATGTGGCTTTCGGCTTCGGAAAGTGTCTTTTTACACCCGATATAGCTATAATGGGTAAAATCATAGAGAAGATGTTATAATTTAAATAACTGCGAACAAACAAAGGTTTTTATTGCAAGTAGCGTATGTGTTATAGAATAGATAATGGCGAGAAAAAACAAAAATACACTTGTTCAGCTCTGAAATATTTCACTAACATACAAAACATTATTAAAGCATCCTAATAAATCCTTGTTCCTCATAACAACTGAACTAGTGAATTTCGTAAATGACAGATATTGATGTATGACTGCAACGCACTAATTCTCGGCTTTGACTAGTGGCGTGGTAAACTAATGAGTTAAAATGAATGAGCGATGGGCGAACCGTGTTAACGAGAGAATGCATGAACCAGTTTAATGATTAAATATGGTTTTGAACTTATTTCGACTTACACTTCTTCTGCACGTACTAACAACAGGTGTAAAAATACTCTTAACGAAGCCGACAGTCACTTGTTCTTCCCGTTATTATGATATTTTTTAGTTAATTGATTCAGGCGTGACTTTGCGGAAATCCATTATAAAATACAATAGACGACGTATATTTAGTAACTTAATCCGCGTAACTGTGGACAAGTCAAGCGTCGAGCGCGGTGTGCGGTATTTCACACCGCGCTCGACGCTTGACGTGTCCACACGTCGGGTCCGAGTTCGCAACAAGTCAATCGCCTTCCTGAGGATGCCTTGTTGTGAAACACGTGTCGATTTTGTACAGGGTTCTTTATGACTCATTAAGAACAGTTACGCAGATTAAGTTACTAAATATACGTCGTCTATTGTATTTTATGGTATTTTTTTTCTACTGGACCATAACTAGAAACCTTCTGGTTACAGAGATGAAGTTTTAAATGTTATATAAGTTATAACATTTAAAACTTCATCTGTTTAACTCCCAATATACTTCTACCGCATGCACCCATTATTGCGAGCTACCGATAACAATGAATTTTCACACCAACAATTTATCTCATAGCATAGCATAATCCGCCTATAATGTTCCCACTGCTGGATCATTGGCCTTCTCTCTGGAAGAGGGGTGGGCCCTAATCCACCACGCGGGCCCGTGCGGGTTGGTAGAAGTCACATGTATTCGATTTTTTTGCTTCAAGGACATGCCGCTTTCCACACGATGTTTTCATTCACAGTGGTGATGAACTTAAACACACAAAGTAAAATTCTCGGTTCACAAAATTCGGGTTGGGATCGTAAGTCGGGGCTGATACCACTAGACCATCACAGCTCCAAAAAGTTCATCTTTTTTCCCAGCAGTAGTTTTGCATAAGGTTACTGTATAGTTTAGATGTACAGAGTGCGTAGATGACGGGTTCGGTATGGGTCTTTTGATACCCTGTATCTGTCTTTTTTTTTCTGTGGCAACACTAAAGCTGACAGCTGATTTAAATTTGGTCCCGTAATTTTTATTTTAAATAATTAGATTATTAGTATATTTAAGCCCTAATTTCAATTAATCACTAAATAGAAAGGGTAACTAAAGTGTATTACTTACAAAAACAACGTTTTATGTGGTATTAAAGTGTAAATTCTATTGTGGTTCGGTGACAGTTACCGGCGTAGGTGAAACTTGCATTGTCATCTCGTAAACAGGTACAAAACTATTCCAATTGATTATTATAGAACGTTTTCGTACAATTATCCCACTTGGTATTGATTTAATTATATTTGAACAAGTACAAGTCATCATTAAGTTCACTTTTAAAAACATAAACATAACCTAATTCAAAGGTGACACGACTTCTTCTCTTCTTATTTGACAAATTTTTCAACTGTACAACTGTATCGCTGTAATTCGTTCATCCTATATTCTAGCTTTAATTTTTCTCTTTCCATCTCTGTTTCCTCTCCTTTTCTAATCATGATTATGACCCGTAAAGCCTATGCTCGCCAGGAAGAGGCTAAACTCAGCCAGGCTTTGAACGAACTCAAGGCTTCTAAGGAGTTGTGTGACCGATTGATGAGGGAAGCTGATGACAATGAAAGGGAAGTAATGAACTTGTTAAAAAGGAACCAGAACATAAAATCAGAAATGGCTCAGTTACATATTCAACACACTGAAGCCATTGATGCCCGGGACAGGCTCCAGCTCATTGTAGACGGGTTCGACCAGTGCAGTTCTGAGTATGAGCTTGCTCTTAACCGCATACAGACTTTAGAAAAACAGCTTTATGAGGCAAACAATAAAATTTCACAATTAGAATGCACTCAACATAACATCACTGCCTCGTTGAACCAAAGTCTGTTTGATGAGCTGGTGGTCATTGCCCCAAGTATGGTTTCTGCTGCAATTGACATTCAACCCACAGTCACTATAGATCTGACCTGCGAAGATAACATTAAGTCTATCAACGCAAAAAGGGTGGTCAAATGTAGCAGAAATAAATTGAAAAAATATATAAAAATTAACAAATATATTAGGAAAACTCAAAAACTAGTTCATAGACAGAAATTCTTCATTAAAAATGTTAAATTAAATAGGGAACGCCTTTCATTACTTGATAAACTGGATTATTATTCTCAAAAATGTAAAACCAATACCTTACAGTATGAAAATGACACACAAAATTTAAATTTTGAAATAGATAATCTAAACCAAAAATTAATATCTATGACAAATAAATACAAAATCTCAGAAAAGCAAATGAGGGAATACATGCTGGCGATGAATGAGTTAATAGTGAGTGCTAGTTCATGTTCCTGTGAGCGATCACAATCAATTACCAACAACAGCTTGTACAATAGGCAGCCCTCACCGGCTTGTTTGATGCCAGCATGTGATACTTCATTGCAACAAAGTTATAGCTCTGATCGTTCCCCTAAAACAACTAATGTTAATGTAAAAATTCCTTATTGTGTAAAAACCCAAATAAATAGTGATATTGTGATATTTAGTGATGACATTGGGAAAGACATGGGCCAGTTATTATCAAATATTTGCAAGGGACAGTCAGTTACCAATTATTGTATGCCTGGCTTAAGTTATGTTGATATAGTGACAAAGATTATTAGTTTAAATTTCCACCAGGATACAACGTTGATAATATTAATTAGTAATAGAGGAAATGTGAATCAGGACAGCCTGCTTCATTACATTGACAAACTGTTTGAGCTAGACTTAAGACAGATTGTTATGTTTACATTTCCTTATAGTAAAAGTTTGCCACAGAAAGAAAATAATTTTAGGCACAAATTAAATGTAATGATCAATAATTTGACATTACAGAATAATAATTTTCATGTCATTGACACTAACAAGTATGTTAGTAAATATTTATATGTGACAAAATACAAATTGTATTTAGCAAAATGCTTGAAAAGACAAATAGCTTTATCGCTATACTTTTTTTTTGTTGATTTATCAGCCAAGAAATTGGCTAATAAAACAGTAGCTTCTATTGAGCAATTACCTGACATTTTCAATGATTCAGCCAATAACTTGGCTACACAACTTAACATTACTTTAAATTAGAAATTGAGACAAAAGAGGAAACCTCTTGCATAATTAATGGAAATAATTTAAATTTAAATACTAGTCCAAATCATCAAAATGTCAGAATAAGTTCTAAATCAGTTAACCTGGTGCACCAAAATATTCAAGGTATGTTGAGAAAAGACCTTGAAATTGAATTATTCATGAACTGTAACAACATTGATATTTTATGTATTACAGAACATTGGTTAAAAAGCCATCAGTTCATGTTTAATTTCAGTAATCACCAGGTTGGTAGTTCATTCAGCAGAGAAAATGCAATACATGGTGGCTCATTAATACTGTTAACTAAACAATTTAAATTCAAAGATCGTAAGGATATTGTAAGCCTATCTGTTGAGCGGACTATAGAAATAGCTTGTGTGGAGTTGGAGCGGCTAGTTGTATTGAGCGTGTACCGGCCTCCGTCATCGATTTATGATTGCTTTGAGAGTATCATGGATGATGTGTTACAAAAGCTTGGTAAACTAGGGAAAAGTATAATTGTTTGTGGTGATTTTAATGTTAATTTATTAGAGGACTCATCGATGAGCTTAAAAATTAAAAATTTATTTCTGTCATATAACCTTAATCATTTATTTTTGGAGCCTACTAGAATAACCGCCACATCAGGTACATGTTTAGATAATATATTTACTGACATATTACCTATCAATAAAAAAATTATAAGTCAACTAGATTCTGACCACTGTGGACAGATGATTACATTTAGTAAACAAGATAAAAAAGTGGCTAAGAGATATATCACTGTAGTGCCAAAAACTGCAGGTCGCTTGGAGAGTTTTAAAAACAAACTTAATAGTAAATTACCCTACTTGCCTTATTGTGATGATCCTAATGAACTGTACAATTCCTTTTTTGCCATGTACTGTACAGAATTTAGCTCAACATTTAAACCAAAGCAGATCTCAGTTAGTGGTTCTGCAACTTTCAGTGAATGGGCAACTAAAGGGATATTTAAGAGTAGAATCAAACTCTTTGAACTGTATGACGAAAGAAATTATAATAAAAGTAAAGAATTTGGTCAGTATGTTAAGAACTATTCCAAATTATTTAAACAAGTTTGTAGCGAAGCTAAGTGTCGATATTTAAGCTCAAAAATTAAAAACAGTCAAAATAAAATAAAAACTACTTGGGAAATTATAAACAATGAGACTGGAAGAGACAGAAAGCGTAGTAGTGACTACAGCCTTAATATTAATAATACAGTTATTAAAAAAGATTTAGAAGTAGCCACAGTTTTTGAAAATTTCTTTGCAGATATTCCAGTCTCAACCACTAAATCTTTAAATTCTTCACCCACTGTTGCTGAATTCCTTTTGAAAGAAAATGTTGATATTTGTGACCATGAGTTTAATTTCGACTATGTTAGTGCTCGAGATATTATTAAAACTTTCAATACACTCAATGTTAAGAAAACTGCTGATTTATGGGGAAATTCCGTAGAGGTTGCTAAATGCATAATCAACACTGTAGCGCCTGAATTAGCAATTATTTTTAATAAATGCATTGACTGTGGTGTAATTCCTGACTTAATGAAGAGTAGTAAAATAATACCTTTGTTTAAATCGGGCAGCACATCAGACCCCACGAACTTTAGACCTATTTCTGTGCTTCCCACCTTTAGTAAAATATTCGAAAAATTGATGCTAGATCAATTGCAAAGACATTTTAATAAACATAAGTTATTAAACAGTAAGCAATTCGGTTTCACAAGGGGTCGCTCGACTACCGACGCTGGTGTTGAGCTTCTTTCACATATTTTTGAGGCCTGGGAGAGGTCACATGATGCCCTAGGTATTTTTTGTGACTTATCTAAGGCTTTCGATTGTGTTTCACATGATACATTGGTCAGGAAATTGCATCACTATGGTGTTAGAAACACTGCCTTGGATCTTCTTATTTCTTATTTGGATAATAGGATCCAAAGAGTAGACGTTAACGGCAAGCGATCCCCAGGTTCGCTTGTCACTATGGGAGTTCCGCAGGGCTCAATTCTTGGCCCTTTTTTATTTCTCGTATATATTAATGACCTACCTTGCCTCATAAAGAACAGTCATGAAATAGTGTTATTTGCAGATGACACATCACTTATATTTAAGCTTAAGCGAAAACAGACCGTTATTGACGATGTAAATAATGCTCTCTCTAAAATTGTGCATTGGTTTAGTGTTAATAATTTACTTTTGAACGAGAAAAAGACTAAATGTATTAGATTTCTGACACCTAACGTTAAGCAGGTGAAAACCAATGTACTAGTAAATGGGACAGAATTGGATCTTGTGGACACCACTGTGTTCTTAGGTATTACTTTGGATTCGAAGCTTCAGTGGGGACCTCATATAACCAAATTGTCGAAGCGGCTAAGCTCTGCAGCCTACGCGGTGTATAAAATCCGTCATTTGACTGATGTAGAAACAGCTCGATTAGTATACTTTAGTTATTTCCATAGTGTAATGTCGTATGGCATTTTGTTGTGGGGAAATGCGGCCGACTTTCAGGCTATATTTGTGCTGCAGAAACGTGCCATTCGAGCAATTTATAAACTAAGTAGTAGGCATTCACTGAGGGATAAATTTAAGGAAATAAACATAATGACGGTCGCGTCTCAATATGTATATGAGAACCTGATTCATGTAAAAAAGAATATAAATCTATATTCTAAACACAGCGACATTCATAGCTTAAATACTAGAAACAAAGATTTATTTCTTGTGCCGAGGACTAGGCTCCAAAAAATTAGTAATTCATTTAAGTGCCAAAGTATACGTTTTTACAACAAACTCCCAAGCCATGTCAAAGAACTGAGCCTCAATAAATTTAAATCATTTATTAAACAGAAACTATGTCAAAAAGGTTTCTATAAAGTTAAAGATTACTTAGACGACAAAAAGGCTTGGGACTAATTAAGCTACTCCAATGTACCCCAAGCAACAAACAAGTGTTTTTAGAATCAAAGACTACATGATACTATATGAGCTCATATAATTGTTTGGATTATTTTATTTGACTGTAAGTCAATTTATTTTAAATTTTGTTTTCATTTATTGTTGACATAATCTACTCATTAAAATGTTTTTATTTTATGAGTTGATTGCAATTTGTGCTTATGTAAATTATTTTTGCATTAAAGCATTATTATATAGAATCAAGTTTTTCTAACTGAACAGACAGCTGTGCTGCTGGGGAGTTTGTTGCGCCACTTCTTCTTCCCAGCTTAAGCACTAGGAAGTGGTGAAGGGTGGGCGTTTTTGGGGGACTGTCTTATGTAATTTTGACGTTCGAAAAGTGCTGATTCTCAGCCTAGTTTGAATAAATGACTTTTGAATTTTGAATTTGAATTTTGTCACCCTAACAGCCTGTGTCAAAAATGAGGTAATGGTTACAACCACATCGATTGAAGGCCTCGTTGGTCTAGTGGTCGCCAGGGAGATGGTTGAGAGTGACGGTCCTTGGTGTCGGGCAGTGTTTTTGAATAATTTTTATATTTATTTTTTAATTAGGGACTTTTATAACCGCAATGCGCATGACTGTCCCATCATACCCTAATTATATAATAAAAAAATAAACGCTGCTTTGGGCCATGAGCCTGAACAGACTTTTCTCATCCTCACCATTTGGTTGAGACAGAATTGTTTCTAAGTGTTACTGGGTTATTCTGTCTGAAATTTTTCAGGAGCAGCCCAGACTCTGGATATATGCCCCATTAATGACAATGAACTCCAGTCCAACACAAGTGTCGCAAAATTTCTTATTTTAATACTTTTTGTTACTAAATATTTCATGCTTCAATATAACCCAAACTTTCATCCAATAAAGCTAATATTTCTCCTCTAATGTCTTTGTTATTCAAACTATTCAGTCAATTGATAACATTTCTAATCTTCGCTGTATTCTCCGAGATTTAATTATTCCAACTTTGTTGGTATTAAACTCATTCTAAATGAGTTTCAAGTTTTCGTCGAGTTCCAATTATGTTAAATTAACGTTTGAAACACTAGCTCAAAATAACCTTCTACTGAGAATGTTTATCTTCTTGTATTGGTATAGTCGACGTCGGAATTGCTTTATTTTGACAACTATTTCCAGAAAATTGAAACACTAAGGCCCTTCGTACACAAGGCTATGCAAATCTTCGATACTAATGTTGTAAACTTATGTCGCGAATATCTGGTAGGGCATGGTCCGTATACATGACATTGAATCGCAAGATACAAGTTGTCTGTTCTGCCACTGTAGGCGTAGCGGCTACACGGCTCACACGAATTTAATTAACAAAATGGTCCGCCATCTTGAAAATCGAAGTGACGTTTGTAGAGACGATCTCGGCCGACTGGTAGCGCGCGACTGGTATCAGCAACGAATGAAGAAAATGTTGACGACACGTGCCTGTGTACGAGCCTCTATGAATTTGTAGTGTGGTAGTCGCTTAGGTACCAAAATCGACGAGTATCGAATATTAGCGTAGCCTTATGTACGGAGGGCCTAAGGTTGAAATTAACTCAGTGTCACATAGGCACATATACCTTGTCGTTTTATGACGTGCTAGTGACCTTAGTGACAGACCTTATGGTGCAATTACGTGCTCGACTCTACTTCGTTTTAGTTCTTTTCTGTTTTATACATTTTCAACGTGCCTCCGAAAGCACGTTAAGCCGTTGGTCCCGGCTCCCATTCGTAGATCTTTGACAGTTGTTACGGGTCGTCAGAAGCCCGAAAGTCTGACAACCAGTCTTACCAAGGGGTATCGTGTTACCCAGTAACTACATTAAGCCGACCCCAACATAGTTGGAGATAGGCTAGACAGATGATGATATTTCTCCTATTTTATACCTATGAACCTCTTACCACGGTCAAGTAAAGTACTTAGTTGATACCATGCAAAATCCTTTTCCTAGAATAGTTACAAAGTATTCATAAAACGCTAAGTTTAAAATGGCTACGAAATGGCCACATTCAAAAACGTCTGCAAGTAATGCCCCTTTCAATTCAACGACGAACATTGTGTCATATTTAATTTACTTTTATAGCACATGAGTTCTAGTAATTGTTTGAATATATAGCAAATAGTTTTTTATATTTTGGAATACTAAACATTTACGATAGGAGTTTTATCATACGAAAAAAAAGCAAAATAATGCTTTAATAATGCTTTTGTGAAATTTTGTCGAAAGGTCAAAGCCATTACAAAACTTGGATGTCCGGCATTTTTATTTGTTCATTCTTATGACGCAGTTGTCGTTAAAAATTCATTCATTTATTTGCAATACACAGAAGGATATTACAAAATATTCGATTAAGAATTGACTGTGTTTAGAGCTAACTGGTAACGATACCTCTCGTAACCCAGTAACTGGGATGTGCAGGTCAGACAGGCAGGCGCTCCATATATGTAGTTCCAAAACTAAAAAAAGTTTTTAAGAACGGGCAAAAACACCATGGACACTCTTTTTCAAATCAAGATATTACAAAATCTTGGGTAGATTATTCTTGTTGCTTGTATGTGAGAACAATGTAAAAAAAAACAACATTAACCGTTAAAGGCCTGATAAACAACTAATTAACGTGCTAATTGACGTGCTTGAGGGTCACCCAGGGCTTTACCGGTTAAACCGGTAAGGCTAGGCAGGTGATGATGATATCTCATAAGGTACCATTTCGTAGCCGACCGCAGGAAGTAGCAGCAGGTGACGTGTCGCCGCGACACGCCTGGTTTCTATGTATTTTTATGAAACCGACGTGTCGCTAGCTACGGAGTTAATTTCATAGAAACCAGTTGTGTCAGAGCGACAAGTCGCTTGCTGCTACCGCCTGCGGTCGGCTACGGAATGGTACCTTTAAGAACTTTTGGACACACTTGTTAAAACTCGTTGATCCAAGGTAAAATGTTGGTGTAAGTTATATATTTTGATCAAGGTGTTAACAATGTATCACTCTGAAGTGAGAAACGCGTGGAACACGCGCTAACGTCACGTAGTGCATGTGGCCGGCGCGGCGCCCGCGCCCTCTAACGTGAAGGGTGCGAACGAAGACACCGCTCCGTCAATACACGCGTACTTTGTCCGTCCAGTGAAAAACTAACTATTGTAACTTGATTAATAAACAAGTAATTATTCCTACATCGCATTTTAATGTGCATGCATCCCATATCCTGCACATAATTTGGTGACCCCGACGTGATTACTGAGGCGAGAAGCGTAATAACAATACCGACGAGACTACAAATCGTCATAGTCGACGAATTCTGCACGCGCCGCCTGCAAAAGAACAACGTGACCTGTTGAATAACGAGTCGCGACAAGCTGTGTCTTCTGGACCTGGACGAATTTCCACGACAACTCTGGGATCGCTGATCTAAATTGCCAAAATTCAGGAAAGACCTGATCAATGCTGTGGTGAAGTGATCTTCCATATTGTCGTTCGTAAAGGAAGTAGCCATCTTGGAGGTAAAATAATTATTATTTTTTATCGCTGCGAACTTCAATCTGCTTCTTGTGTGACGGTGTTTCGTTTTCGTTTGCATTCCTCTCCGTTACTAAAAGTAACGACGAATTTCGTACCTAATACATAAACATAGGTACTTATGCTTAATGTCGAAATATTGACCATCAAATTCATACTTTGCTCACACAATTACTGTGCTGTTTTCGTGCCTAGCTTGGTACAGTTACATTACGGAAAAATAAGCAATTATTGCGAGATATTGCTTCGTAATTAATTTACCCACACGCTTACAATTTGCGCTTATTTTGTTTGAGTGGACGCACGATTTATTGGGCATGACATTGCTACCTACTTTACGTTTCAGTACATCACTGAGTAAATTGATACATTTTCATTAATCTAATTATAAAACTATCTGCGCTATGATTGCTTATTTTTGTCTAGCGTCTTGCTTGAGACAATAACAACCTACCTACTTTTTATTACTTACGTTGAAAGTAATCTAATTCCTTTGTTAGCTAATTTATAAAAAAGACGATCTTTCTCCTTTGCTTACAAATTTTATATTACAAATCCTACTTAGAGTGTTCACACTATCTACTTAATACTCTAACGTAAACATTACAATCTTCTACCTGCAACATATTGAAATATAAATAAACAAACTTCCCGGTATTTCAAACTGTGATAGGCATTTATCCACACAGTAAACTCATTTGTATTCGCCGACTATTCCAGATTTGGAGATTCCACCAGAACGTGAATTTTGCGCTGCGCGCGATTGTTACGGCGCATGAGCGACAGTGGGTGATAAGCAGAGTAAGCTGAACTGAAGGTGACGCTGACGCTACCAGCCTGCACTCGCTGCGCTCCGGGTTCGTCTGGTTGGATTGTCGGTACCATTTTATTGTACCTATATTGTTTATTGGCTATATTTTGTTTGAACGTTATTTGCCTCTTCGTATCTTACCTAGGTACTTACCTCACTAAATAATAATGTCAGATGATATTAAAAAGCTTAGGCAGTTTCGTAGTAGTATAAAGGGTCGAATGACTATATTCAAAAAACATATCGAGTTGTTAAAGTCAATTGATCCAAATCAAATTACAAAATTACAGCTTACCGAATTACAATTAAAGTTAGAAAGATTCCAGGCATTGTTTTCTCAATTTGATGAAGTTCAATCTAAAATTGAAGCACTGGATCTTGAAACTGAAGGTGAGCTTGACGAAAGAGAATCATTCGAGGAAATATTTTGTAATTTAATTTCATGTGCACAACTAATAATTGAAAATGCATCACAGGCTCAAAGCGCTTCTGTTCATGGTAACAATAATGTTGATGTGCAGTCTGACTGCAGCGGTTCATCCTGTAAAAATAATTTTAATATTAAACTACCAACTATAAATCTTCCAAAATTTGATGGCAACTACTTGAAGTGGCTTGAATTCCGTGACACCTTTGACTCGTTGGTAAATAAAAATAAATCTATTCCAGAAATAAATAAATTCCATTACCTTCGGTCTTCACTCGACAGTGGTGCTGCACTCGTTATAAAATCGGTTGAATTTACTGCTGAAAACTATATACTGGCATGGAAACTCATGTGTGATAGATATGATAACAAGAGATTATTGATAAATAATCATTTAAAATCATTATTTAATTTTGAGCCCATCACAAAGGAATCACATAAATCTTTGCGTTATATGATTGACTATTTCACAAAAAATATACGTGCCTTAAATTTATTGAAGGAACCTACAGACTACTGGGACACAGTTATTATTCACATGATGGCCTCTAAACTAGATGGCGCCACAAGTCGCAAATGGGAAGAACATCGAAATAATTTATCGGTTTGTCCATCTCTTGATGAATTTTACCTATTTTTGCGAAACCGAGCTGATGTTTTAGAAACGGTACATTTCAGATCGGATGTTAAACCTCAGCGTTCATATCCACAGACTAAATCTTTCGTATCTTCTAATAATACAGAAAGGTCGACCAGTAAACAGTGTGCCATCTGCAAGCAAGAGCATTTTGTTCATGAGTGTGAAAAATTTAAAACTTTAAGTGTAGACTTGCGCCTGAAAGAGGTTGCTAAGCATAAGCTTTGTCCCAATTGTCTTCGCGGTGGTCATAATGTCAACCGTTGTTTCCGAGGTCCTTGCAGATTCTGTCAGAAAAAACATAGTACGTTGCTACATGAAAATAAAGAATTAAGGCAAACTAATAATACTGAAAATTCTAACTTACCCTCAACTTCTGGGTCGAATTCCAGCGTCGCTCCTGCAGTGTCGCTATCCGTCGTGATGGCGAGCCAGGTGTTGTTATGCACGGCCCTAGTCGAGATAATCGATCAACAAAATAATACTTACCTTGCGAAGGCGCTACTTGACAACGGCAGTCAGTCTTCCTTCATTACGAAAAACCTACAAAATAAATTAAAATTAGATTTCACTAAAAGAAATGCAGTAACTGTTAGTGGCATCAATAATGCTGTTGTAAATACGGTTCAATATTGTGATTTACAATTAAAATCTCGATTAAACGAATTTTGTGTCAATGTGTCATGTCTAGTCATACCACAAATTACAAGCAAACTACCAAGCGTGAGCATTGATCCATCGCAACTTAACTTACCTCACAATCTTCAGTTGGCTGACCCTGAGTTCTTCAGTCCTTCTGAAATTGACATTTTGTTGGGTGCAGATATCTTTTGGGATATTGTAAACCCAAGACTAATTAAACTTGGTCGAAACAAACCTACGTTGCAACATTCTAAATTAGGCTGGTTAATATCTGGGCCTACTGGTGTTGGTATCAGTAACAAACTAGAACAAAATAATACTGTATGCAACTTTTCTCAAAGTATTCAACAAACATTAACGAAATTTTGGGAAATAGAAGAATTAATTCCTGATAAAAAACATTTATTTTCTAAATCTGAGGAGTTGTGTGAAGGTATCTTTACAAAGGATACTAAACGATTAAATGACGGTCGTTTTTTAGTTAAAATTCCACTAAGTGATTCTCCTGAACAAGCTCTCGGTGACTCATACAATGTAGCACGTCGTAGATTTATTAATTTAGAGCGAAAATTAAACAAGTCACCTATTCTAAAGGAGGAGTACAAATCATTTATTCGTGAGTATGAACGCTTGGGTCATCTTTCACTAATTGAGCGTCCTTCTTTTGGTTATTTTTTACCCCACCACGCTGTTTTACGGCCCAATAGTGAAACTACTCGATTACGAGTCGTATTCGATGCTTCGTGCAAATCTACTTCCGGAAGGTCCTTTAACGATATCCAACTGGTGGGGCCAGTTATACAAGACGATCTTCTGTCAATTTTGTTGAGGTTTCGTCGAAATGCCTTTGTTGTTACTGCCGATATAGAAAAAATGTACCGGCAAATATTAGTTGACGAGTCTCAGCGGAACCTACAATTGATTCTGTGGAGAGACGAAGAAACGAAGCCGTTGCAAGTACTACAGTTAAACACTGTAACTTATGGCACGGCCTCGGCTCCATTTTTGAGCACAAGATGTTTGTTAGAGTTGTCGCGTGAATGCGCTGATAAACCCGACGTACAGCATGTTATTGAGCATGATTTTTACGTCGACGACTTGAATACGGGTTCTCACTCAAAACAAGATTTGAGAAATGTTGTTCTTGAAGTCATTAATAAACTTTCAGAAGCCTGTTTTCCTTTACGTAAATTCCGGACTAATGCTCCAGACATTTTAAAAGATCTTCCTATAACAAACATCTGTCAAGATTTCAGCAAGGAATCCACTGTTTTGGGTCTAAAGTGGTATCCACAAACAGATACTTTAAAATTTTCTACAGAATTTAAAATTGAATCGACAATTACTAAGCGCAATATTTTATCTATGTCCTCTAAAATTTTTGACCCACTAGGTTTATTATCAGCAACTACAATAAAATTATTCCAAAGATAATATTACAACAATTGTGGTTATTAAAAAACGATTGGGATGAAGAAGTCCCAAATAACATTAAACATCAATGGGAAGAATTCATTAAACATTTACACTATATTTTTATTGTTGAGGTGCCCAGGCATGTAGTCTGCTCGGCACCAATTAATGTAGAATTTCATTGTTTTACTGATGCATCGCAGATTGCGTACGGTGCTTGTTTGTACGTAAAATCTAAGGATGCATTAGGCGTCATACATGTTCATCTTTTTTGTGCCAAGGCAAAGGTAGCTCCTTTGAAACCGGAATTAACTATACCGCGTCTTGAATTGATGGGTGCTCTATTAGGTGCTAGATTGCTTACAAAGGTTCTAAATTCATCAAGTAATAAAAATATTGAAATTTCACGTGCTGTTTTATGGACAGATTCAACTATAGTTTTGGGATGGATTAATACCCAACCAAAAACCTTAAAAACCTTTGTATGCAATCGTATACAAGAAATTCGTGAACTTACCTCTCAACATGAATGGCGCTATGTGCCAACTCAAGATAATCCGGCAGATCTAGCTTCACGTGGAGTCAAGCCGCAGGACCTTAAAAGTAACTATCTTTGGTGGCACGGTGCTTCTTTTTTAACTAAACCTGAGGATGAATGGCCTCAGCCTAATATTAACTTACCAAGCAACACATTGCCTGAAATGAAGGTTAGTTTAGCTATACAATGTAAACAGACTTTTATTTCATTTGACAAATTTTCGAAACTATCAAAACTACAGAGAGTTCTAAGCTATGTACAACGTTTTATCTACAACTGTAAAAATAAAAATAATAAATTAAAGGGTAAACTGACACTACAAGAATTACAAACTTCATTAAAAACACTAGCAAAAATATCACAAACTTATTCCTTTGAAAAGGATATTCATTCTTTAAAAACTACAGGAGTTGTAAATTGTAAATCTAATATTCTATCTTTGAATCCATTTTTGGATAATGAAAATATCCTGAGAGTCGGGGGACGCATTCAAGGTGCATTGCAACCCTATAACAAAATACATCCTATTTTAATTGATTCCAAACATGCATTTACCAAACTTTTATTTGCAGAGGAGCATCTGCGTCTACTACATTGCGGTCCTCAGCAATTACTTAGTCTGATACGTGAGAACTTCTGGCCTGTTGGTGGCAGAGTTCTTGCTACACAAACTGTAAACAAATGTGTGAAATGTGTACGGATAAAGGGTAAATCCGTTCAAACTTTGATGGGTAACCTACCTCAACCAAGAGTAAATCCTTCATCTCCGTTTGAGATCTGTGGCACCGATTTTGCAGGTCCGTTCCATATTTCCAATCGGAAAGGACGTGGCGCTAGAACTAGTAAATGCTATCTGTGTCTCTTTGTCTGTTTCTCCTCCAAGGCTTTGCACCTTGAAGTTGTTAGTGAGCTAAGTACCAATGCATTTATTTCGTGCTTACGTAGGTTCATTTCAAGGCGAGGAAAGCCTCGCTTAATTTATTGCGATAATGGTAGGAACTACGTGGGGGCAAATAACGAGTTAGGCAGAATGCTTAAGGCCGCCAATGAGTCCGCCACTGAGTTCGGAGCGAGCGAGGGCATTGAATTTAAATTCAGTCCAGCTTATGCACCCAATTTTGGTGGAATCTGGGAAGCTGGTGTTAAAGCGGCTAAGTTCCATTTAAAACGAATCGCAGGTAATTCTAATCTTACATTTGAAGAGCTTTCCACTCTGTTTACACAAATTGAGGCAATATTGAATTCGCGTCCGTTGACACCTATGTCATCAGATCCGTCAGATTTTAATCCATTAACACCCGGCCACTTCCTTATCGGGCGTCCGTTGACGTCACTGGCATCTCCTATCATGGAAAAATTGTCCATCAATCGATATCAGCATTTAGAAAGACTGAGGCAACATTTTTGGAAGAGCGATGGTCGCAAGAATTTCTCTCCGAGCTACAACAGCGAGTAAAATGGCGACGATCCAGTGGCCAACCTATCAAAGTTGGAGATGTAGTGGTAATCAAAGACGATCATCTGCCGCCAATGAAATGGATTTTGGGAAGAGTGGAGAAGCTCTTTGTTGGACCAGACGGTTTATGCAGAGTTGCAGATATAACCACAAATAAAGGAATCTTCCGAAGAGCTCTAAACAAAGTCTGCATCCTGCCAGTTGACGATCCAGAGCTTCTTGAAAGCACGGCTTCCAAGGGGGCGGAGGATGTTAACAATGTATCACTCTGAAGTGAGAAACGCGTGGAACACGCGCTAACGTCACGTAGTGCATGTGGCCGGCGCGGCGCCCGCGCCCTCTAACGTGAAGGGTGCGAACGAAGACACCGCTCCGTCAATACACGCGTACTTTGTCCGTCCAGTGAAAAACTAACTATTGTAACTTGATTAATAAACAAGTAATTATTCCTACATCGCATTTTAATGTGCATGCATCCCATATCCTGCACACAAGGTGAATGTCCAGGGCAGAGAAGCCCTGCCGGGGTTGCGGGTTTGTCTGAAAGGGATATCGCGACCTCGGCACACAGGCAACGGAAGGAACACGGGTGGATTTTAGTCAGTAAAAGTCTGACACGCCCTCCCGCTCCACCCAGAGCGGGAGAAGTTATTTGATAATTTCCCACCCACAAAAAAAAAAAAAGGTAAAATGTTCAAATAGGGTTCAAGTAAATTAAAAACTTATTTACACATAATTAACAATTATTATTATTGGAAAAATATAATACCGATTGCAGCAACATTTAATCGGAACTTTGGTCCACTAGAAAATAGTACAGGTGACAGTTGGCACGATTTCAACGATAAAACTTAACTCACAGTTGCTCTTTTTTATGCATGTCCATATTCCTTATCCTGAGTCGTGTACAAATACTTTGTGTGCAAATAAATTGAGAATATAAATATATAAATAAATTGATATAGAAACTAGGGTTGCCAAGTTTTTGTACAAGAATTATTTATGGTCAAAATAGGAAAACAACAGTATTTCGGAAAAATAAACAGCATCTCGAAAATAATAATTCTATACAAAAAAACAATCGACTTTTAAAAGGCACTACAAAATTAAAAATTGGTAACTTTCATTTCGGAAGTTGGTGTATTTTCGTTTTTTACCACCAGTAGATTCATATACTTTATTTTTGAAACAGTAAACAGTATTTTAGAGTGAAAAACAGTATAATACTGTTTTTAACCGTATGGTTGGCAACCCTAGTCCAAACACAGAATATGACCCGTTTTTTTTATTTCATGTTTGAGAGCAAAATTTCAGTTTGTCTGTATATTCTAAAATATTCCTTTGTAAAACAAAGCAATCTTCTACAATATATTTCAAAACGCTATTTTATGTGGTACTAGCTTTTGCCTGCGGTTTCGTTCGCGTGGATGTCGGAAAATATCTCACGGGAACCTTCTACCCGGAATAAAAGGAAGCGAAGCGATGACAGCATACCTAATAGCCGAGGAAAAGGTCATTGACTCTTGTCCTAGCGTTGCACCGCCGTCAACCATAATTATTTTGTTACGCGTAATTTTTGAATCTGTGATATTTTTTTAAGTGTGTTTTAAAAGATAATGATGTTAAGGCATATTTTAATCTAAATTAAATGCCCAATTAAAATAACATATTCCGATCCGGTATCCAATGACCGGTCAAAATAGCTTCGGAAATAACAAAGTATTTTTTTTTATCTTTCATCTTTAGAAGATATAGATGTATATGCTATCGCGCACTTTTTTGGTGAACTTTTTACAACAACAACGATGTACAATCAAATAACACATTAATTTTACGTATCTGTTGCACGCCAGAAAAGCTCCCAGTCAGCATGATTAATTCCGACATCTTCTGTACTAGCCGAATACATGCGAGTGCCCGGCCGGCAATGTTTGTATGAAAATCCATATTTGTCGTGTTTAGCGGCCAAATAAATTACAATGACAACTTATATCTGTTGTGTTATTTAAAAATGGAACGCACTTTTTACTTCAACACATGGCAACCAAGGAGATAACTTATTAATGATTTTATTTAAACGATTTGGTTTGCAAATCGAAATTCAATCGAATCAAATTGTTTCTACTTTTCAAAGTAAATACGAAACAAATGAACATAATGGCACGTGAAAAAATATCGTCGTTCGTCATTGATTCAGGGATTAATAATTAATTAATTTACTTAGTTTGAATTACCGCGCAATATTTGAGAAAAGTATTATACAAGCCTTGGCCGTAACCAAGCATTGATGAACTCACGTATGAGTGCCCCGGCTTCACATCAGCCCACATTTTCAGGATCGTCCATCAATGCCCTTGTTGGTGGCCGCGACAGTAATGTACTATATCCGGAAATAAACAAAATAATCTCTCATATAACCCACCCACACTGGCCCCGTGTGGTGGATTACGACCCACTACCTCTCACAGGGAGGAGACCTGTATATAGAGGCTGATGGTGCTATACTTATGCTATTCATTTAGGAAATAAAGCCTTAAGCATTAGCAAAACTGTGAAAAGGACGTGGACTTAAAGAGAATATTTTTCCATTTTTACAAAAGAAGAATGTAGTATTCGTAGTGCACGGAATCAAGACGTAATCAAAGCTTGTATAGAAAAAATAATGACATAACACGAATGAAATATCATTCATTCATTCATACCAATCAAGCACGCACCTACTAATACATCTTTGCCTTCAATCTGGAACTCCTAGATACAAATCTAGACTTAATTACAATCAAAAGAAAGGCGTAATTTGACTGGCGGGTAACCTAAAGAGTAATGGTAGCCATACACGTTATGATATACTTGCGCAAGTTTAGACTTGCACTAGTATGCATATCGCCGGTTTTGACCACACACGTTCCTTGTACCGATATTATTTTTGTAAGTGACCGTCCAGTCCACGTGTGTTGTGTTGCGCGGTAATGACATCCATTGATGAAGCTTTGGCAATATTTGCCTTTTTTTAATAGTTCAATTAATTTATTATAAGAAAAGTTTATTATAATTAAAAATTTGCACAAGTTCGAAATTCGAAAACCATATAAGACTTGTACTTAGTCTAGAAATTTGCGTAAAAATCTTCCAACACACGTTACTGTATGCTTGCGCAAGTTTATCGTAACGTGTGTGGCTACCATAACCTAAAGGGTGACAGATAAGTGTTTTATTTTAGGCCGCACTGAGTGCCGCGTGATTGCAAGCACAAAGACCAGTATATATACATAGTCTTTGGTTCCGCAAAGAATACCAGCTACCAGCTACGAAGTAATGTAGGTGACTCAGAAGTAATACTCCTTTTATAACTGAAGTAAACCATGAATTCTGGAGTATAACAGTGTAAAAAAACGTTTAAGGCGACGATAACCGACTTTTAATGATTTTAAACTGAAGATCACGTTTAAACGAGTAGTGTTAACGATTTGGAAAAAATATATGTTAAATTGGAGCATTATCTTAATAACCTAATATAGGAATATTTTAGATTCTGTTTATATTACATAGTGACATTAATTTGTAAAGTTATGTCTAACGCGGATAAAAAACTGAGAATCACGCAAAAACTATTAAGCGTATTTTTTCTGAAACCTTCACCATTTTAAAGATACTTAATTTAATTATTGATCTTTTAGTATACGTGTTTTATTAAAATACCTTTTGTTTTATGTATAATAAATTAATAATGCGTTTTTCTCAATTCTAGCCGAGGAGGGGGGCCTGGTGACCTGTTACACAGGTTTTTCCCAAAAAACTATACCAGGCACCAGTCTCTCATAAAGGTGGAATACAGCTGAGACATTTTTTGTACACAATAACTTTAAGTCAGCTTTATGAAGAGAGAATAAATGATTGATTGAATTTGGGACAGCGCTCCTTGATGGGCGAGTCCTATTACTGGCTGGACATACGACGCGTTGCGTGAGCTCAGTACAGAACACGCAAGCTCAAGGTCACTGGTATCTGCGTCTTAACGAAGCCGAGAGTCACTTGTTCTTCCCGACATTGTGTTTTTTTTAATTTGACTATAACTGGGAACTATTTGGTTATCTTTTTTAAATAGCCTTACAAATATAGGGTTCTTATTAATTTGTTAAGACGCAAGGGGAAAGCTTTCTTTATTTTATTTTTTTTATGTGTGATGCGTAGATTTGTTTTTAATATCTTAACTTCTCGATAACAGTCAACCTTCCGTGTTTTATTGTAAAGTGTACCTATTGTTCAAGCGGCTCTAGCCTTGTCATTAGTTCTGGCCTATTTTACGAATTACTGCACTCTAATAGAGCTCAGTGAGGTTCAAAGTCGGTTGAAGGGATTCACACAAGACTGTATTTAATAAAAAGTATAGTCCCTGTAAAGACCAAGATATGGCGTCTTAAGAATAATACCAACTTAAGTTATAAAATGCTTTTGTCTATTTGAAATTGTAAAGTTATTGAATAAAAATAAACACCTTTTTACCCGACTGCGGCGGAACCCAAAAGGAGGGTAATGTTTTTGGTTGGGATGTATTTTTGGCTAAACAATTAATACTAATGAATGAGGTATTTCGATTTCGAGGGATTCGAATTGATGTCGCGAGTGGTACGGCTATTTGGGTGAATACAATCAACATAGCGGAGTTTTAGCTGCTATTTATAGAAAATGTCAACACAAAGAACTTGAAGAGACAATTCCGAAAATATAATATACTAGAAGGTTAAATAAAAACAAAAAAAAAACGAAAAACCTCGACTGCACTTAAAAGGTAAAAAACAAGATCACTTTTATTTCAATCTCAGATTTGATGCCATCAACCGCATCAAATCGTTTGAAAATTGATCTTATTTATTGAACACTTCAAGCACACAAATGTGCAGAGATGGACGTAAAGCCATAGGCATTTACTACCAGTCAATCTTTTGGTGATGTAGAGATCTTGTTTTAAACTTTTTAGTTGCACTCAGGTTTTTTGATATATTTTTTTAAGCTTTATGTTTCGCTAAGCCTCTCTAAACGACAGTTTCGAAGTACATCTGGCACACCCTGGGCAGTTATCGTCGTTACCATCCTGCTGACTGTCTAATCAACATTAAAGCATGAGCTATTTTCATGTTACAAAATGACTCACGATGAAACGAGATCAAGAACAAGACGACGAGGGGATCTTTTTACGAATAATGCATTTTTCGATTTATTATTCGTAAAAGGTTCGCGCTCCGTTTCTTTTACACAACCATTACTACACCATGAGGTATATAGTTCGTAAATGCGACCATTATCATAGTTTTACGTACAATAAAATGTAAGAACCAAATGAAAAGTAGAGTTGGTTGAGGGTAGATGTAAGCTGTTTCAGCTTCTGCAGACGTTTCAATTGCACAATGAATTTGATAGATGATTCTGGACGTTTCTGAAAATAGTTAGAATACTGTTAATTATGAACACCATATAAATATTGGTATTGGTAAGACGGGCTGGTATCCGCAACTCCACGTCAATGCACGTATTTTGCGTACACCACCATATAAAGCATAATCAGTCTAAATGTTGCCACTGCTGGGACACAGGCCTCTATGTGAGAGGGAGTGGGCTGTAATCCACCACGCGGGCCCAGTGCGGGTTGGTAGATGTCACATGTATTCGATTTTTTTGCTTCATCATTTTTGGTTCTAGGGCATGCCGGTTTCCTCACGATGTTTTCTTTCACCGTTTTGAGAGCAGCGGTGATGAAATAAATTATTCAAATGAACGCGCCTGGGTCCGAACCCACGACCTACAACTCTGCTTATAAATCTAGGAACCGTCGCCATTTTATCGTCATTCAGCCATTTTGAAACTCTGTATGTACCTAGTTACCTACAGTGACCTACAGTCCTGCTTGGGTTCGAACCCACGACTTACAACTCGTCGTTACCACTGGGTTTCATATAAATAACAAATAAGTATATTAAATGTGAGAATGCAAATGTTGGCATAGAATCTTCTATTTGACAGTTAATTCCAGCTAATTCTGTTCCTTTAAGGTGTATTGTAGCAACAAAAATACTTTTAAGAATGTTTTCGAGGTATTTTATTTGAGTGGTGAGAATACCGAAGTATGTAATAGTGTTTCAAAATATTTATCATATCGGACCGCCATTAAGGGGTGTAGGCAACTCACTCGCCTCATGAAAATAAAAATGTTAGATTTAAGTTTTATGACGAATTACGCGCGAACAGAAATGCAATCCCCGCGCCAAAGAAGCATCGTTGTTCATGCTTGCCTTGTACGCATGCGCGGGGCCGCCTTTTCGTTCGCGCGCTCGCGAGCCGACCGGTGGGGACGCCGCTCACGCCGCGCCGCGCTCGGGAGTAGGAGTCGAGGAAGCGCCGTCGAAAGTCCAGTGCGCGCGGACGTACCTATCTCGCTCGGGCGTTCCCGCCAAAATCGGTTTAGTCCTTTAGCTAGTCGTTAGTTCTTTATAGTTTCTGTGAACTGTCTCTATGTGCGAGTTTTTAAGTAATATACGTGTACTCAATACCGGTAACTTTGTGTTTTGTTTTGTGTCGTAATCCCGCCCTATCAAGAACATTGGTCCTGTATTCAATACCGGTAACTTTGTGTTTTGTTTTGTGTCGTAATCCCGCCCTATCAAGAACATTGGTCCTTCGAGCCGGATCAAAATGGATAGCAAAGTTACTGGCGTCGTCACACGGAGCAAAGCTCACGCTGGAGCTGAGCAACGACCTGAAGCGGATACGATGTGTGTCACTACGATCCCGCGTAGTGAAGTTGTTGCCACGTCGACCGGGTCGCGATCAAGCCGCGAAGCCCTACGCCTCCGTGCCGAGTACAAAGCTGAAGAAGAACTCGTCAAGTTGAAAGAACAGCTTATAAAAAAGAAACTTGCGTTAGACATAGCGGAGATCGAGGACGAAGTATTAGAAAACCGCGCTCACAGTGTTTGTTGTAGCGGTAATAACGTGGATGAGTGGCTAAGCTCAAGTCAAGCCCAATGCAAACACGCGGATATACCGCCAGCGCCCCGTGCGCCGGCCGGCGCGTGCCCGCCCGAAGGCCTATCCCGAGAGAGCGCGCGCGATCCCGCGCATGCGCCGTATGCTACCGGCGTTCGCGCGCTTTTCGAGCCCGCGGCGGCGTCCTCCCCGTCCAATCCGAAATATGCGCCTGGGGCTCCGCCCGAAGTCACCAACACCGGCACCGTCGCAACTGCCGACATCATGCACCTAGCCGACGTTATTATATCGAACATGACGACACGGCCAAAACAAAACTATGATCTCCCAGTGTTTGATGGCAGCCCGGTAGACTGGTTGGCGTATCGACGTACCTACGAAGCTACTGCGTCTAGGTATAGCTTGTTCGAAAACACCGTCCGACTACAAGCATCGCTCCGTGGCGCGGCAAAGTGTGCTGTTGAAGGCCTGCTGCGTACCGGGGCCGACCCGACAGACGTAATAAAGGCCCTAGAAGAGGAGTTCGGACACCCAAATTTACTACTGGAAACTGCACTTCATAAAATACGAAATCTACCACGTGTATCCGACAGTGGCGTCGAGTTGAGAAATATGACGTGCGTTATACGAAATTGCGTGTACATTCTCAAAAACATAAAAGCGGAAGGTTATATAAATAACCCGCAAATAACGCACGAAATACTAAGTAAATTGACCCACGTTCAAAGAGCGCAGTACGGCGAGTTTGTTATGAAAATGAACATCAATAGTAAAGAAGATCTTCGTGTATCACCGAACATAAATATTGTCCTCGAGTTCCTGAGTCACTTGTCACGGGCATCAGCTTATTACCTACCCCTGAACATAAGCACCCAGGATAATAATAGTCATCGTAACCGGCCCACCGCTGCTGCCAACCCCGCTACCGCAGCCGCTGTGAACACACGGCGCGTGGAGCCTGCGCGTCGTCACCAGCGGGAACATACTCAACGTGTACACATTACCAGCGAGGAATCTGCGTCATCGAGTACATCACCGTGTACGTCGTCGTCATCCAGTGTGTGTGTGTTGTGTAATAGTGCGGTTCACCGATTACCCGAGTGCGACAAATTTGTAAATAAAACTGAACAAGAAAAGTGGGACTTCGTAAAGGTAAATAAGCTATGTTTTAAATGTTTAGTGCAAAGTCACTCTCGTTATCGTTGTCGCGCAAAACGGTGTGAAAAGTGTCGTTCTCCGCATCACACACTTCTCCACTACGAGAGGTCGAGCGCCCCGGACGCCGCCGGCGCCGGCGCCCCACCTGTGGGTGGCACGGCGCAGGCGGCCGCACAACCGCCGTCGGACGCCGAGTCAGTGACGAGTATGGGTGAGCGATGTCGGAACACAAAAACATTATTAAAAATTGTGCCTGTTACTATAATTGTAAATAATGTCGAATATAATTGTTATGCATTGCTTGATGATGGTGCCACTGTGTCGTTAATTGATTCTAGTGTTTGTAATTTTAGTGGACCATTATCCCCGTTGAAAATTGTTAGTGCACGCGGTCATGTTGTTACTGATAAGAATTCTTGTAGGGTGACTGCACTAATACGCGGACCCAATGGTTTGTGTCATGATATCGCATTACGTACTATCGATAATTTAGACTTACCCACCCAAAGTGTGCCCGCCAGAGTTTTAGTTATGAATAAACATCTACGAGACTTAGATTGTTGTGAGATGTCGTGCGCAAAACCAATGTTATTAATCGGGCAAGATAATTGGAAGTTAATAGTTAACCAGGAAATACGACAGGGTAAATCCGGACAACCCGTAGCGTCGCTTACGAAGTTAGGGTGGGTTGTTCATGGGCCTGTAGGTATTTGTGACGAGTCTGTTCGTGAATCGGTTAATTTAGCATTTGAAAATTTAGACGATTTAAACGAACTTGTGAAGCAGCAGTTTTTGCTCGAGTCAATCGGTATCACAGAAGTGTCACGCAAAAATGTTGAGACTGAACGCGCTTGTAAGATCCTAGATAACACTAGTCGCCGTATTGACGGAGGCTGGGAGGTAGGTTTACTATGGTCACGTGACACTGTACACTTACCCGATAATTATGATTATGCTGTGAAACGTTTACGCGGTATTGAAAGTAAGATGGATAAAAACCCCGATTATGCTGAATTGTATTCTCGTCAAATTGAAAGGTTAATTTCTGAGAAATATGCTAGGCGGTTGGATACGCCGCTGAGTGTTAACCCGGTATGGCATATGCCGCATTTTGGGGTCATTAACCCGAATAAACCAAATAAACTTAGATTAGTTTATGATGCCGCGGCCAAAAGTAAGGGTGCATGTTTAAATGATTATTTGCTAGCAGGGCCGGACTTGTTGAATTCTTTATTAGGCGTATTGTTTAAGTTTCGATCTGGTCCAATAGCCTATACAGCGGATATAGCTGATATGTTCCTCCGTATTAAAATTAGGAAAGAAGATCAGGGCGCGCAGCTCTTTCTTTGGAGAGGCCGGAACCGAGAGCGCGACCCTGACACATACGTCATGGACTCTATGATTTTCGGTGCCAAGTCATCGCCTGCATCAGCCATACATGTCTTGAATAAAAATGCTAGTGAGTTCCGAAATTCGTATCCTGAGGCCGTCAAGGCAATTCACGAAAACCATTATATGGATGATTACCTAGATAGTGTTAATTCAATAGATAGTGCTCGTCAGCTGATCAAAGATGTTTCCATGATACACTCCGATGGTGGATTCTCTATCAGGGGGTGGGTGACTAATTCACCCGAACTTCGAAAAGAGTTACCAGCTGTCGTGCCCGGTACTGTAAATTTTGATAAGTCTCCATATAATGGCGAACGAACTTTAGGTATGATATGGATGCCGGAGTCAGACGAGTTAGCGTTCGACTTATCGTTTAAAAAAGTGCCGCCTGAAGTAGTAGACGGTAGAGTAATTCCTACTAAACGGCAGTTTCTGAAATTTATTATGAGTATCTTTGACCCTTTAGGCTTACTTTATCCTTACACGATAAAGACTAAAATCTTGTTACAGAAAATATGGAAACCTGGTATAAGATGGGGCGTTATTTTTACTTGCCTTGTCACTCGCGGTGTTCATATTGAGCTCGCATCTTCACTATCAGCTGACTCAGCCATAATGGCAATCCGACGCTTGATAGCTCGCCGTGGACAACCGTCTATCATGTTCAGTGATAGAGGCACAAACTTTGTAGGTGCTGACGCAGAGCTGAAAGCTGCCATTCAGGCAATGGAGAGCGATAAAATTCACGATTTCGTTGTTACCAAGGGCATTTCTTGGCAATTTAACCCTCCTGGGGCCCCGCACATGGGTGGGTGCTGGGAGCGGCTCGTCCGCTCAGTAAAGACCGCACTTAGAGTTACTTTGTCGTCGCGGGCGCCTAAAGAGGAGTTGCTAATGACATTGCTGGCTGAGGTAGAGATGACACTGAACAGTAGGCCATTAACTTTTGTGGGTACGGACCCCGATGGGCCCATCGCTCTTACCCCTAATCATTTGTTGTTAGGTACAACTACCGGTGCATCTACGTTAGGTAGCTTTGATGCATCGGACTTAACCAGTAGAAAGGCTTGGGTAAAGGCTCAGACTCTGGCGGACATGTTTTGGCGACGCTGGCTGAAAGAATATGTCCCCACTCTTCAAAAGCGTCAAAAGTGGCTGCACGAAGTGCCACCCGTGAAGGTGGGAGACATGGTTCTTATTTTAGAAGAGAATCAGCCGCGTAATATGTGGCCTAGGGGCGTGATTAGCGCGGTCCACCCAGGCCGCGATGGCCATATTAGAGTAGTGACTGTTAGAACCTGTAGAGGCTTTATGAAGCGACCGGTTGTAAAGGTCATTGTGTTGCCTACTGACGATTATGTTCAGGAACAAGGGGGTGGAATGTAGGCAACTCACTCGCCTCATGAAAATAAAAATGTTAGATTTAAGTTTTATGACGAATTACGCGCGAACAGAAATGCAATCCCCGCGCCAAAGAAGCATCGTTGTTCATGCTTGCCTTGTACGCATGCGCGGGGCCGCCTTTTCGTTCGCGCGCTCGCGAGCCGACCGGTGGGGACGCCGCTCACGCCGCGCCGCGCTCGGTAGTAGGAGTCGAGGAAGCGCCGTCGAAAGTCCAGTGCGCGCGGACGTACCTATCTCGCTCGGGCGTTCCCGCCAAAATCGGTTTAGTCCTTTAGCTAGTCGCTAGTTCTTTATTTATAGTTTCTGTGAACTGTCTCTATTTGCGAGTTAAGTATTAAACGTGTATTCAATACCGGTAACTTTGTGTTTTGTTTTGTGTCGTAATCCCGCCCTATCAAGAACAAGGGGTGTTACAAAATCAACTACCTACTAACAAAATACTGTGAGTATGTCATGCGCACTCAGATGTCTCGCTGATGGTGGCGCGTGTGTTGGATCATTTAGCTCCCTTCAAAATGGTTGAGCTGAATGGTGTTGATCCAAGCGTCATGTTCATGAACGGGCGCCGTCAGTTGGGACTGGTCAACTCTTAGCGGCCATGGCTGATTTTAATTTTTGAATTGTTCTATGTTTTATCTTTGTATTACGGACGCTTCTAACGTGCACATCTTTCTACATTGTTCTCACATGTATAATTTCAACATGAATGATGTAACCAATACTTTGTAACAATTTATTTTATTTAAAAGAGTGTCCGTGGATTTCTTGCCCGTTCTTCTCCATAGATCCGTACCTACTACGCTTTGGAATGGGCAACTAGCTTCATATTTTTGACTGACCGATTCCTTGACAATTCAAAAGTGCCTGTAATGGTCTAACCGGTAAAGCCCTGGGTGACCCTCAAGCACGTCAATTAGCACGTTAATTAGTTGTTTATCAGGCCTTTAACGGTTAATTGAAATAAATGCTTTGAGTTTGAGAACAATTTAACATAAGTGTAAATAGGCACCTTCCCTTAATGGACTCGGAAGTCTTTTATAAAAGCTATTTTAAGTGGACAAAGACTTCACTGCGCTCCTCCGTGAAATAAGGACGAGCGTCATTTCATTTTTCAGCACTAAAATAATTTTGTTACTGGAATCTGGATAGGAAAAATATATGAATACATTTTATTACTATTAACAAATCAAGTAGAGTATATTAGTTTTTACAACTTAGTTTACAGAGTTTTCAAATAAAATGTTGTTTTTAGTGCCTACGCGAATTGTCAGTGTAGCAAATGCTCTAATGTATAAATACTACGCATTCTCTTAGACAAGAATCGCCGGAAATATAGATGTTTTTTTTTCTGTTTTGACATTAATACATCATTAATTCTATCATTCATACTGTATCTACGCAATTTAAAGAATGACTTACCTATCCTCATCGGCAGCCTCTATTTGTTTTCAAGACAGTTCAAATTTTGCTCGTAATATTTGCGAGTCTTATAAAAAATGAGTCACACCCCTACAGACCAGACGGCACATTACCTCTTGTGATAATTTACACCCTCCACAAAGAAGGTTAATATAAAACTATGCTAGAATTTATCTCTGCGCTTTCAGGGAAGTCAAACATTTTTTTGGTGTTCCGAGTTATGTTAGCATGTAGATACTCGCACAATACGCCATTGTTTGTCCTACGTTTCATCTATAGAACATGATTTGGATATTTCCATAAACCAAAATTATGAATTGATTTCTTCGGTAGCAACTAACTTATATGTATATTTTTACCGCATTACGAGCTTCTATTCATTAAAATAGTTCTCACCGATACGAGAGCAATCAATGAATAGGTACGTAAACAAAAAAAATCTGCGTAGCTTTTTCCCATCTATGTTGGGGTCGGCTTCCAGTCTAACCGGGTGCAGCTGAATACCAGTATTTTCCATGGAGTGACTGCCTACCTGACCTCCGCAACCTAGTAACTGGGTAACACGATAGCCCTTGGTAAGACTGGTTGTCAGTTTAGGCTTCTGACTACTCTTAACGACTGTCGAAAGATCTACGTATGACCAACGGCTTAACATGCTTTCAGAGGCACGGAGGGGTCTCGATATGGAATAGATCACCGTACCTAAACTGACCGTGGCAAGCGTAGCTTAACCTTGGATGGACTGCGGTTATTATTAATGCGGCGTCCTGTGCGGTTATTATTTAGTCACGAACCCCTAGGTACGAAAACAATAGACTATCAATCTAGTTATTAACAAGGCAGTTTTTAAATGTAGGAGCCGTCGTCAATTTATCGTCATTCAGCCATTTTGTAAACTATGTACCATCGAAGAAGTTCATATCTAACCACCGTAGTACATAGTTACTTACAGTGAAATGAAAGTATTAACAATCGGAAACAAGTTTGTATCAACAAAAGTATCAAGGGATTCAAACTTTGGCAATTAGGTGTTCAAACGACAAAATACCCCCCTAATTACTTCCGGCTCGCAAAGTGGGATGACCTTTTTATAGTCTAACATAAATATTAATTAATGGTTTATAAGATCCATCAATACATGAATTAATGAATATTATACTATTAAACTATTGTTTTAGATTCATCTTAATCCATTTGTAGGCTTAAACTACTACAAGTGGGTCTCAGAAAACGTCGGTAGACCCAAGCGAAGCTGGTGGAACGAGCTTGATGCCCAGAGAAAGAACGCCTTATAAATAATAAATGTCTTGAGCCCGGCCATAATAATGTAGGTTAGTCATGGCAGGTCAACCATCAATGCAGGAACCTCAAACGGTTTCTAAATATTTAAGATAATCTTTTCAAAGATCATCATTTAGCGCGTAGTGGATTACGGTCCACTGCCTCTCACCAGGAGAGGAGGCCTGTGTCCCAGTGGGAACATTATAGGCTGATTATACTATATGTACCTCCATTAGATAGCTAATTTCTAACACCATGTTCATCTACGATATTTATTTATCTCAGTTCACACGGAAACATCGCAAAAAATATCGTACATTTTCTCGAATAATTTATAAAGGTCAGTAGAATATCGTGACGTAGTGATCCGAGATAGACTGTGATATGAAGCCTCCTTGTCGCTGGGAATCTGGCCACTTTGTGATTCAAATTCGTGACCCTCATAACTGCATATAACATTTTCAATATCTCGAGGATCAAAATGTTCTTGTATTTGTTGAGATAGGTTAGATTGAGCTTGTTTCCTAGTGACACCTTTTGAGTAATCGTATATTCGGTTTCTCGGTGTTTTGCCGTCTCAGCATGTATTTCTTGTCGTTCGTTTTATTTAATGAACGACCAGTAATTTTTCTGGTCTCATGTTTCTTGTATATTTTTCATTATTTTATTTTATTGAACTATTTCTTCGCATGATGGGTCTCTCAGTTATTCTTAGCTGACATAAAACCACAGAAATAATAAATGTAACTAGAAAAAAACTGTTGGTATAATAGGTTATTAGTTAATAACTATAAAAAGCAATTCAAAGGCTGGGATTGTAATAATATTGTGGCAGTATTTATCAATAAAATTGTACGTTTGCTTCGAAATTATTTTTAATTACAGTGTAAAGTGTAATGAGGCTAGTTTTGTTCAGTTTGTGTAGACTCAAATACAAATTGGAAGCTCTGCATATGTTAGGTCTAATTTATGGTACTGCTGAATATCATGTACACTTTAACGTTAATTTGATTCCGAACTAAATGTTTGCAATGCTCGAACATACATTAGGATACCTACATAGATATATAATTATGTAGTTAAAAAATGTTGTTTAATGAGTGATTTAGCTCATTAATTGTTCTTTTAATATTCATTACTTTATCGGCCTCATGTTTGGTAATAAGAATTAACAATCGTAAGTACTGCCCACCCTTTTCATCAAGTAACATCGACGAGGTACTTTTACATAGCGGACAATTTCACCTTAATCTTTTGAGAGATAAAAAATAAACACACCAAAGACAACGTTCATCTACGTAAACCGTCATCACCGGAGATGAGAAATTAGTTTTAATTTCGACACAATACTTTGTCGAGTAAAACAATTCTGGGGTGAAAATCCTTTTGAATTTTCTTACACATTTTGAAGACTATGAAGGATTACGTTTCGCTAGTTATTATACAGACACCTCTTCACGGCTTGAGTGCCCGAAGAGGTAGACGGTAATGTGGGTATATTACACGCTAACAGATATTTTACAAGTTCCATGTTACAGGGAAGTGACTCAAGACCAGAATCTGGTCTGCTACTGACAAAAAATATCCGGGACACTTAACCTGACCCGTGAATTGACCCCTGTAACTTACTTTCTGTAGTCTCACTTGCGACCGATGATAACGAGCTTCAGGAGTAGAAGATAGTTCTATAAGTCAAATAGGTATGCATTATTCCAATAACAGCATACAATTTCTGCAAGACAATCTGATGGTAGGATGGCATTAAACCAAACTGAGTTATCGGATCGTATATAATTGCTACTCTGCCATTATAATGTATTCAGTCTGTAGCCACAAGAAGCTGCGGCGAACAGAGTGATATTTCCTCAATATATATTTTTCTTTCACTTTCTTTGAAGACATTATGATTCGATTTGCGGAAGAGGTTTCTTTCCTTTTATCCTTTTTGTTATTCCAAATAAATGTGCACATTATACTAAGGGGTAACAGCTGTTGTTGAGCCATTAGAATGTTTTCATTTTATGAGATATTCAAGAAGTAGGTAATAGTTATAGTTGGGTGATTCAAAATGTCAATAAATTCAACAAATAATTAGCGTCGATTTTGAACCATTCATGGCCGATTCCTATAATTTACGGACCGTTGTTGGTTAAAGTTAAGACTCTTGTATCTTCACCAAAAATGAAGCAAAGACCTCATAGATTTGTATAGTAGACCCTCCCATATGGAAGTAGCTATCACAGATAAAATTAGTTTACGAATCTATTTATGTGTCTAGTTTGGCAATTTTTTTTTAACCATTGGTACGCTAAACAATTACTTTTTTTATAGAAACCGAACATCAGTCAGACAGTCGGCCGCGTAGTCGACGTCACCAGCGTAAGTTAGTTGGAGTCCCTCTAAGTTTAAAGTAGGTACAACTGACGGCATGTGAGTAATACTTTGGCAGTGACTTTGGCCTAGAGTAGTACGAAGTTTCAATAGATTATGAGGGCAGCTAATACTGGATATGTTACCACTGACGCGCGGTCCATATTCATCATTTCAGCCGAAAGACGTCCACTGCTGGATAGGCCTCCTCCAATCACCGCCACTTCGACCGGTTCTGTGCTTCCGGCATCCAGCGGATTCCTGCGGCCTTCACAAGGTCATCGGTCCACCTTGTGTGAGCCTTCCAACGCTACGGTCTATATTAGAAGTCACATTATAACTTTCAATCTGGTGATACAAATAATTCCGTCAAATTCTCTTTGACAATATACTCCAAGATGAGAAAGCTAAAGTTTTAGTAGTTATTTATCTGCCTATCAGATAATTGTCTGAGGTGCTTTTGCATTACTTTGATACCCCATCAAAGAAACGTTTTTCTATAACAATATGACGCAAACTTTCCTTATATAATATATTATTTTCCATATTCTAAAGATAGGTACCACCTTTGTACCTACCTATGAAGGACCTACATCTAAATGTCTTCCAACAATGGTATACCCATTAAAGGAACGTTTCGCCCCCGTGGACCTGCCTTTGTGGACTACTTTGAATGTGAATATCTGATTCTGATGTAAATCTTCTATCTACATAAGTAGATTTTGCTCGTCTGTAGTAGTCTGTACCAAGAGTAGGTTCAGGTTTCAAACGTCACGTCAACTGAAACGTCTTCCTTACTTTTACATTATAGAAGAAAGCAAAAGTGTCATCAGTGAGCTTACGGTGTGGTAGGAATTGTGACGAATTCCCATTCATTTTCCCATAGCCCTGGGTACTGTACGGTATATACCGTTTTAGAAAGAAACTGTCACACAGTTATAATTAACAGAGACAACGCTCTACAAAGCTGAACTTTTTTCACGTAAATATTATTATTATTATACAAACATTTAGCTTAGTCGGAAGGGTTAGCAAATTAATAGCATAGCATAGCATAATCAGCCTTTAATGTTCCCATTACTGGGACAGGCCTCCTCTCTTCGCGAGGGAGTGGACTGTAGGCTGTAGGCTTTGCGTGCCCAGTGCGGGTTGCTAGATGTCACATGTCTTCGAATTTTTTATTCTAGGACATGCCGGTTTCCGCACGATGTTTTCTTTCACCGTTTTGTGAGCAGTGATGATGAAATTATTAACACAAAGTAAAGCGCCTGTTTGGGTTCGAACCCACGATCTACAACTCGTAAGTCGGGGCCGTTACCACCGGGCCAACTGCTCCTAGCATATTAATACATCCACTAACGTACTTCTAATTCGATACATGGTGTTTTAAATTTAATTCGAAAGATCACTTAGTATTTTAATTATTTCACTTCTTTTCATGCATGTTATTTGTTGCAAAGGACGGTATAGCCATGCGCAAAATCCATTCAGTGGAAAATGCTCGCGTAATCAGTATTTAGTAATTTGCATGCCTGTAATATGGACTATATCTATATAAATATAAATCAATTGCTGCATGTATGAAAGATCTTCTCTTGAGAACGGCTCGACCGATATGGGTTCTTTTTTTTGTTGTGTCAGGTGTCAGGACAAGGTTTGTATTGGGTCCACCTCTGAAATTGGCGTTTTTTTTCTCACAAATAGAGAACCTTGTCACTTCTATGATTTAAAATATTCATCAATTGCTTGGTATTATATGGAATAATTACCATCATAGACAACTACCAATAATAAAAAAAAAACTTGTTACTAATAGTTTTATAAACATAAAAAAAATCCTTAAAAATGACTCCTCATTTTGTTAGCAGAAATGACCACTATTTGTTTAACATTAGCCAAAACTTATTTTTGTCGCTTAATCTAAGTGGCATATTACGTTATCTTAGTTTTTAAACATTACTGTTCATGGTTGTTATATAAATTAAGAAAATGTTAGTATGAAAAATGCAACTTCTTTAAAATTCTCCATACAAAATGCCGATTTCATGGGTGGGGACCTAATATTAAGGTAGATCCGCAGTTGTTGCCCGCGAAATTCTAATTTTCTTACGTTTTTTGCGATTTGCAGGTCAGTGTCAGGTTGTATCTTGATCAAAATATGAGTCTCGCGACTATAACCGATACTCGTATGTATTTAAAGAATTTTAATCATAAGAATTATGAATTAATACATCTCTCTAAGTTAGATTTATTCCATAAGACCTTTTCCATAAGATATTTGTTTTTATGAGATAAATCTGTCTTAGAGAGATATATTAATGATTCTAATGAATATAACTCTGTAAATACATGTCTGTTATAATCGCGAATCCACCAACAGTCGGAGCTGACGCGCGATGCTGGGTACGGACAGCTAGTTCTAAACGCCATGATGGTGTCATCAGGCTGTCCAATTTGTGTTGTGGCGACTGAATACTCATCGCTGTTATTAGCACCGCTGATTGGCACGTGTATGACTGGCACGTTGCATTTTAGTGTAATTACGAGTCCGTATGCGATTTGAAAATGGAGTTCTATTGTTTACGGATTTCATATGAAGCTTTCTATGGCCAGTATGAATAAACCGAGGTCATACGAAAGATTCCGATTAGGTTTCGATTTAAATTATAAGTAAATCGAATTAGATGTCTCTTAGAAAAAACAGGCCAGTATTAGCAGAGAATAAAATACTCTACTCTGTAGCATATCTAAGATTTTTATATTTCCTTTTTTTAAATGCAGGCAAAATCGTAAAATGAACATAGAGACTCGAATAACAAACCTGGGCTTTGTAGTTCGCGTCTTAAAAGTTGTTTGATGCACATACTAGAATGTACTGTACCTATCATTTCGTTTAAAATGTGGAAGTGAATACAGGGTTTATTTTAAAAAATCTTGGATATTGTATCACGTAGTTGCCAGCTCGCTGACGACATGCATAGAATGTTTTCTTCAATGGAATCTCATTATTTGCAAGAATGCAGCGAACTGACAGAAGCGATTCTCTGAATAATAAAGTAAAATCGAATAGAAAATGCAACATTTTTCCTTTTAAGTTTTCTTGTATTATTCTCATTGTATGCTATCAATTCTTAATGGAATTCCTTCTATTTCGCTGATTGCAATAGATTTTGCTGTTTTATGTATTCTTTTTTTGTTCTTTGTATTATTTGTTAAATATTGGTTTAATTTTTGACAGCAACATTTTTATTCAAAATGTCCCATAAACAAGAGTACTTAATGGAAAATGGCGCCCCAATCTACAATACATATAATACTATTGAAGTGCTGGAATAAAAAACTAGATAGCATATTTATTTATTTGATATACATCCACTTACATTATTTTATTGAACTGGAAATCCGAATAAATATTCCATTTGTAAAATTGGTTCTGGCATCCGATTGAATTTGATAAAATATTTGTAACAATCGCGTAGAGCGGTTTGGTAAGCTTTTTCGTGAGTACTATTACTTAGTATTTCTATTTTAATACCTCTGAAACCGTCGCAAACATGAATGTTATATTTTCATATTTATCTGTGTTATCTATGGTAGGAAATGGCCGCCGCAGCAATCGGCACCCGTGTACGATTGTCATTTGTTTTTGTCTCGATTATTGTGTAAATTTCTAGCAATAAATAAGTTTAGGCGGATTCATGTGCGTATAATATAATTATTACTTTCTTCAAAAACGGTCAAGAAAAACTTCGTGAGGAAACCGGCAAGCCTTTTTTTTTTTATGATGGGAAATTATCAATTCATTAACTTCTGGAGGGCGTGCCAGAGTTTTATTGACTAGTTGCCTGTGTGCCGGGGTCGCGATATCCCTTTCAGACAAACTCGCAACCCCGGCAGAAACCGGCATGCCTCAGAGATATTTCACGACGGCATGTGAAGCCAACTCAGAGGCCCATGGGCGGCTTTAAAACTCTGACCAGGTTAGTCACCGACCACACGAAAACAAGAAGTTTAGTTTTTTTAGGGTTGAAGTCGTGGCTTATATTGCATGTCCGGAAATCCTAACCACTCGCCCATCCTCGGATTAACCGGGACAAGAGCAACGGAGCCTGATCAAAAGATCCTAGATAATTATTTAGAAAAGTACCTACTGTCAGTACGTACAGTCTAAAACAGCTTATCTTTTACGATGCAATGAGGATACGTAACTCAGATTGGCCAAAAGTTGTCATAATATAAACAACTAGGTTGGCCCGCGACTTCGCCATCGCGTCGCATCGCATCGCCCTCCCGTGCTAATACATCGTTTTCGCTTAACGTTCTTTCTGACTTTCTTTCTTTTCGCTAAGCTTCTGCGGGTCCTAGCGTGATGTTTATTTATTTATTTATTTAAGGACTACCAACAAAGCATACACCAAAAATACATGTTAAAATACACATATTATTTTTACATTTTGTAGTGTAGCCTTAATTAAAGGCTGCCACGGCATGCATTGAATATAGGAGTAGGAAATGCAGTTACAAAACAGTTACAAAAAAAGAAAAAAGTTACAAAACAAAACATTAAAAAAAAAACGAATTTCGATTGATTTAAGTAAATGAAAAAGACAATATAAAATGTTAAAGTTAGCCTGTAGCCTTCCTTGAGAATTGGGCTATCAAGTGCAAAAATATTATTTCAAATGCAACTGGTAGTTCCACAGATGAATGCGTTCAGACAAACATAAAAACTTTATAATTAGTATTTAGTTTTATTATTAGTGTATTAGTATAGAAGTTCAGTGACTGACAGTTCTAAATTCTAACCAAATCCCTTCCCTTGTTACTAAAGTATGTCGCTAAGACTAATGTTAAAGTGCTCAATACACAGATTGGACGAAAACTGTCGTTTCACGGCCGGTAATTGGTTAACTTAGTTGCGTCACCCACGCACTAGATGGCGCTGTTCGGCCCTCGTTCGTCCCACGCCGACAGTCCTGTCAATAAAGTGATTAATTGAATTTTTACGAAGTCATTATTTTAGGAGAAAAGAATAGTCGCCAGAGAGTAGGTAGGTACCATCGAAGAAGTTCATATCTAACCACCGTAAGGACAATTTTTTCTTGTAGCGCTCGGCGGCTATTGAACCGGACCGGTAACAGATGTGATCATCGTGTTCATAGGATTTTGTTTTGAAACTGGTTAGATATGAACTTCTTTGATGGTACTCAACAAGTCATCAGAAAAAGGAATTGTATACAAATGCATGATATACCTACAATCTAAACTCATGAATGAAAGCTTTACCAACCACACAGAGGGTTACTGAACAAAAGTACCTTAGTAAATATTTTTTATACGCAAGCAGTTTTTCACGTTTCATTTATCTAAAGAATATTTATTGCTATAAATTTTCGTTAATATTCTAAAACTCTTTGAGCTAACTAAAAGAGCTTTTATGCTCAAAAAACCGGCTAAGTGCGTGTTGGAACACGCAAGGGTTCCGTAGTTAGGATATTTTTTTTCCAAGAACAAACTTAACATTCGTAGTTGAAAAACATGTTCTCCTATACATTCCAACTGCATATGTAACTTTGTACGCACCATATTGAGAGATTTACCATGTTATTTTAAGACCAAAAACTACTTATCCTGTAATCAAAAATCTAAAGTATGGAACTAGTGGTAAATTTTCACCTATTTTCTTAAATAACTCTAAAACGATTTGTTAAAAAATAATAACTAAAAAAAAATGACACCTCTCACAGTTCACCCTTTTATTTGATACTAGCTGCGCCCCGCGGTTTCACCAGCATAAGTCTCGATCCCGTGGGAATACCGGGATCCTATGTCCTTCTCTAGGACATGGTTTACCCAAGTGCCAGATTTAATCCAAAACCATGCATCCGTTTTTGCGTAAAAACGTAACAAACATACCAAAAAACAAACTCAATTTCGTATTTATAATTAGTTAGGATGTCATACGGTATAGTTTGGAAAACTTTTCTTTTTAATTTTCCTATTTACCTCCTAAAAGTGACCCACATAAATCATTTATTTACGTTATACATCCGTGTTTGGGTTTTCATTAATTTTCAGAAATTCATTAATTGTGTATCAAAATTTCAGCTGCATCGGTTCATTAGATTCGGATCAAACTGGCTGTGACAGACGGACAGACAGATAGACAGACCAGTGATCCTATAGGGGTCCCCTTTTTTTTCAACTTCATTTGTCCATTACATTCGGCAATTCGCTGTGACAAACCGACAGACACCAGTGATCCTATAAGGGTTTCGCTTTTTCATTTGGACCTACGGAACCCTTAAAATGCCTACAAATGATTTCGCTGATCGTACGATACTTACGTCAACATTTTTACCTAAGTACGAGATTTTCACAAGTTTTTTGTCACGAATTTATAGAAATTTTAGCTAAGAATTACTTTGTAAGTTAACTCGCTTTTAACTACAATTTAAGCATAAAATCGTACAAAATGTCTCTATTGTTTTCATAGTTTTTAACACTTTCACTGTCCACAAAGTAGACAGAATAGTTAAATAATCAACCTGAACCATATGTGGTTCATGGGACAGGGAAAGGGACATTGTCTAGGTCATTATGGTATCAGATGAGAACATTGCTTAAGGTACTCGTAATATGTTAATGGAGTTTTCTCAAAATAACTTGAAAAACAGTGCAATAAATACAAGACTCAAGTACAATCGAAATTAAGACGCAGCAACAGGCAAATTCCAAAGTAACATGTGTCGCACCACATTATTAAACTTTTCCGACAGTACACAGCAACTCGAGCTGGCGTTAGTAAACGGGCAAGTTCTCGACCTAAGCCATCACTTGCCACCAGTTGTAAACTGTCTGGGTACTCTATGTGTTAGTGCCAACGTGTCGGACGGTGACGATAACTTACAGACACCAAGTTTATACTTGGAAGTCTAGCTGTCGAAACGTATAGGTAAGTCTGTGTTAGACCGTAAGCCGGGAATAGACTTGAAACACTATCCTACGCGGCATTGAGGGTCCCTCTCATTGGTGGTATGTCAACTTGCGTGGTCACATTTTGCTTACCGGCCAATGAGAATATGTGGCGTGGTGGCGATTGTTTGAAGTGTGTTAGAACTTTGTGTAACAGAAATGTAATTTTGGTGTTCCGGAGGTCAGATGGTTTAGTTTGTGATGATTATGTTGCTTCAAGGTATTTTTGTATTAGACAGGGGCATAAGAGAACAAGACAAGGGGATGAGTGTCCACGTGCACCTATTTAACCGTATCGTTCCGAAGCGCCCCCGATTGGACACAAACCTTCTCCGGCTCGCCAGTGTGTGTAATTGGACCCAAAAACGTCATCCTAACTTTATACTACTTGGAAGACCATTCTCTGACTTGCAAGACGTGAGTTTCAACGAATTTCACAAGCAAATCTTAGATTAGATTTAGGGTTTTTTTTTTTTTGAGGTTGGGAAATTATCATATAACTTCTCCCGCTCTGGGCGGAGCTGGCGTGTCAGACTTTTACTGACTAAAACCCACCCGTGTTCCTTCCGTTGCCTGTGTGCCGGGATCGCGATATCCCTTTCGGACAAACTCGCAACCCCGGCAGGCATTGGCCCTTCCGGACCCCGTCAGTTGGTGCTGACATCTCTTTGAGGCGCGCGTGGAACACAACGCGCCGTCGACCCGGGCCTGGTCCCTATCGGACGGCGAGCTACCCCTTGCTCACCGTCCGCAAGCTCGCGCCTACGGTGGCCGGAAGTCGGCTCGCGACTCCCGATGCCCGGGGCGTCTCCTGCAGATTTAGGGATATACAGACCTATCTGCAGTACCTACTTAACAGATTTTATTCAAAATAACGAGACGTGGACAACAGACGTAGCGCGGACAGTTATGCGTTGCGTATAATTCATGCAAATAGTACTGCAGACGGACTGGAATGTTACTGACGAGCTTTCATGTTCTTGTCACGTCTCCGTCACGGGCGCGTAGTCCTCTATGCGTGAAATTATGTTCCATACCTCATGTAGATATCATGTAGCTTTGTAGTTACCAATCAATATACATACTTAACTAAAACTTTTGATGTGTAACATATGTCCTCTCTCATTCCTACAATCTGCACAGACCCTTTATATAATTGTAATTAGATAGCTCAATCTGTGGGAGTGATTTCGTGAAAAGGGACGGAAGTGTGTAACAGGAATCCTGGGAAGCGCGCACTATTTGATTTAATCAATGAGCGCGCGCGGTGCTAGAGTTGGCTGTCAGAAACGACCTTGAAGAAGCCCCACCCCTTTAATGTTACTTATTACTTTTATGTTGGTTATACCAAGGTGAGATGTCAGATGTACACATCATAAGCAACTACTGTAAGGCTCGCTTGATTTTATAGATTATTTGCTTAAACAAACCAGCACTTTTCGTGTAGTGTGAACAGGGAACCTGCGACAATTTTTTTTTTGGAAATTATAAGATGTCCATTATCCATCACTGAATAAGAAATGTTAACAAATTAAAAGTGTTTATTGAAAATAAACTTAATTCGTTTAGGTTAGAGATTATATTTAACAGTTCTTCAGAGTTTATTTTAGCATTCCTTTTCAAAAGGTCAGTTTGCTGGCCGAAACCAACGCACAGTGACAGTTACAGTATTGAGCCGCATTTGTATGTAAATATGGCCACTGCCATTATGATGGTGATTATGATAATTGTCGCATTGAATCGAGTGATAATAGAAAACCAATCGATGTTGTTGACGCTACGGTTTGAATATATTATCCAACATTTCATTGGTGAAGGGTTTATTTTATTCGATTTCTGTTAATATTATACAAAAAAAAAACATTAATGTCTTTTTACATTTTATCTGACTGCCTCGATGATTTGGTGGTCACAAGCGCAACTGTAAGGCAGTGTGCTAATAGAACGGGATTACGCGTCCAAGGAAATAGTTTCGTGCAAATTCGCTTTGCGCATGAACCCGCGATCAAATGTACAGTGTCGAATATGAGGCCTAATCCATAATTGACATATCCGCAAAGTTTAAATCGTAGATTTGCCCTCACTGTACTAAGTCACACGAAAAATCGTCCATAATGAGAGGAGCGAGCTCACATATTAACAATGGCGTTTCCATGACAACCAAGTCAAGTCTCTGCGACACTGTCAGTCTCAGAGGTGTTAAAACGAAACAGAAACGCGACCATCTTTTGACGCGGAAGGGCAAATCTACGATTTAAATCTTTGCATATCCGTGATAAATTCGTGCGATGGTCGCGTAGTGGCGTTCTATTAGGAAAGCGCATTACGCGTTGGTTTAAAATACTGTTATTTAGCTGCATCCGGTTATATTGGACGCCGACCTCAACATAATTGGGAAACGGCTAGGCAGATTATAAAATCACCGAATAAAATTATTGCATATCCTCTTGAAATAATAATATACATATTATTACCCCCAAATCAAGGTCGAATCCATCCCAAACATTTGATCAACACTACCTACATACTACCGTGTATATCAAACGAGGATGTTCTCGGAATACCATTCGATTTCTTGCAGCTTTGCATCGTGGTCTAAGCCAGTACAGATTTATATTTCCACATATTTCATCTAGCGAACGGCCACACCTAGTCTATAGAACGGGTGGATTTGTGGAACTGTCTTATGTAATTTTCACGTTCGAAAACTGCTGATTCGCAGCCTAGTTTGAATAAATTACTTTTGACTTTTGAATTTTCCCAGATATGAGTCATAGCTAGATCGATTTTTTTTTCGCTCCCGTAACCCCCCCTATATTGCAACTTTCATGGAAGTCGTTAGAGCCATTTTCGAGAACGTAATAGAATGAATATAAGAAATATTGTTTGAGGGTAATATTTGTAGTTTTTAAATTTATGAACCACTAAACTAAACCGCCTAGAAAAAAAAATTACGTGTCCACACGTCGGGTCCAAGTTCGCAACAAGTCAATCGTCTTCCTGAGGATGCCTCGTTGAGAAGTGAAACACGTGTCGATTTCTTACAGGGTTCTTTATGACCCTTTAAGAACTCTAGACCTTTTAGAGTCTATTGTATTTTATAATGGATTTCCGAAAAGACACGCCTGAATCAATTAATTATCTTAAACCGCCTGCCTAATGAGTACTGATAAGTTTTTTGTTTTGATTCTAATACAACGTATTATCGATTACCTTCCATTTTAACTTCCTCGAGGTGCTCAACTGTCTCGTTGGTCTGTTTGTCCGCATTTGTGTCCTGTTAGAGGCCATAGGCTTGCCCCTTATACATGGGTAAATATCGGCGTGGTGTTATATTAATTAGGTATTATAATATTACTAGCCCGTGACTTCATTCGCGTGGAAGTTGTCAATCAATCAATCTGCCTAGCCTTTTCCCAACTATATTGGGGTCGGCTTCCAGTCTAACCGGATGCAGCTGAATACCAGTAGTTTACATGGAGCGACTGCCTATCTGACCTCCATAACCCAGTAACTGGGTAATACGATACCCCTTGGTAAGACTGGTTGTCAGAGTTTGGGGCTCCTGACGACCCGTAACGACTGCCAAAGATCCACGAAAGACGCGAAATTGTCGCGCGGAAGTTGTAAGATACACAATTATACTAAAATACGGCGGCGGTAGTACCTAAAGCTCCCAGATAGCATGGTTTTTTCCGACATATTCAACAATCATCGTCATATTTCAGCCAATTTACACAAAACCTTTATGAATTATACACTTAAACCTTCCTTATGAATCACTCCGTCCATTAGTGAAAACCGTATGAAAATCGATTTGGTTGTTTTTAAGTTTCTCGCGTTCAGACAGACGCGGCGGGGAACTTTGTTTTTACAATATGTATACAATAAACATAAAGGCTCGTGTAGACCAGCGCAACGCGACGGTGCGATGCGACTCGAACAATACAATTTCTAAGAAAACTTCACGGTATAAAAATAACCGGTGACGCGTCGCGTCGTCGCGTCGCGCTAGTCTGCACGAAGCTTAAAGTATAGATTTCCAAAAATTCCGCAGTGCTCTTGGTATCACAGGTGCTCCGTATCATTCGATAAATAATCTTTATACTATGTCCCGAAGTCGAATACAATTCATTGGAAATGTCAGAAAAAATAAGGAACAGAGAAAAAAAATCGTACGTAAGCAAACACATTATCTCTCTCGTAAAACCGATTTCATGGCGGACTCTGCCTATATCTGTAGTAAAACTTTATTTATGATAATGTAATCATTGCAATGTAAATGTCTGTAAAATAAAATAATGATCATCGTCGGTGTGGTCTGACACCCGAATCATCTGTAGGTACCTTTTATAAAAGATGTTCGTGAAGTTTTTTGCCCGTTCTTCTCTGTAGGAACCTACTACTCTTTGGAATGGGCAACTAGCTTCATCTTTCTGATTGACAGACCTTTTGACAATTCAAAAGTGACTGTAATTGGTTTATTTTAAATAAATGCTTTGAGTTTGAGTTTGAATTAAAGTCGCTTTTCTTGTCTGTTTGTGTGACTGCGTTGTTCTTTTAAACTACGCAACGATTTCGCCATCATTTAGCGAATTCATTCCGGTCGATTTAAGTATACACATTAAACTTATATACATGTTGAATGAAGAAATCTCGATGTTTTGTCAAGTAGTGTTTAAACCGTGGAAAAGAGGGGCGGGCCGTTAGTTGAGATAAAAATCTTCATGATCCCCAGAAGACAGATAGAAATAATAGTTAGTTTTATTTGTGACAAGCAAGGTTGGACTTAAAATAATAGTCTCATTTGACCGTAGAGATACCGTTTCAGTGATTTTTAACCGACCAAGAAATAAAGAGGTATTTATACTATATTTTTGTTCTCTTTCTTGTGATGTGTCTTGTGTGGGGCTGATTATTACGAGCAACACCCGTTGTTGAGAATAAAATATTTATCTGTTCTACACAAAGTCACGGGCGTATAACTCTCTTCTCAGAAATTGATAAAATCAATTATCAACGGCAAAATTGTTTATTCACAAACTTGCTGTGTACACTTGTGGCCATGAACCATGTTTTATTCAACACTGAAGCAACTTAAAGATAATAAACAAACCCTGCTAGGTTCTCATTAAAAGTTATAAACAAAATGTTAATGTATTTTGAATTAATAGGGTTGGTTGGAACAAGTATCCTGTTACCTATGGAAGCCAATTAGCGTTGTAAATGTGGATCAATGAATTTGTGGAATTATATTATGGATATAAACTTGGCTTGTGTTCTGTTGTAAACTGTGGTGAAGGGTGAAAGTGTTCATACTCATTAGAGGTCGACTAAAGTCATGAAAATTAATATTTTATAAAAAAAAGACGAAATGATTATTTCATTCACACGTACCCTGTCCTTGCTATCCTTTAAATAATTATTCTATCGAGTTGACATCTGCATCCATCAATATCTATAAAATTCAAAAGTCATTTATTCAACCTAGGCTGAGAATCAGGACGTATAACAATATCCATAATCATAATCAGCCTATAATGTTCCCACTGCTGCGACACAGGCCTCCTCTTTCTGTCTTGTTACAGCTTTATGCCTGGAGGCTTTTATTAAAGTTTCGTGCAGACCAGCGCGACGCGACACCGGTTATTGTTATACCGTCAAGTTTTCTTAGAAATTGTATTGTTCGTGTTGCGGCGCGGCGTCGCGTCGCGCTGGTCTGTACGAGCTTTAAGATGTTAAGTTTTGTTTCCGTTTAGTTTTTATTTCTGCCCGAGTATAGTTCTCGATGATTTTGTTTGGTATATTGGCGTGTGCTAGCTAACATATGGATAATAATTTAAATTAGGTAAATTATGTTGAATACTATTATATAGAATCATTTTTTTTCTTTCTAACTGAACAGACAGCTGTGCTGCTGGGGAGTTTGTTGCGCCACTTCTTCTTCCCAGCTAACGCACTAGGAAGTGGTGAAGGGAGGGCGTTTTGGGGGACTGTCTTATGTAATTTTGACGTTCGAAAAGTGGTGATTATCAGCCTAGTTTGAATAAATGACTTTTGAATTTTGTGAGAGGGAGTGGGCCGTAATCCACCACGCGGGCCCAGTGCGGGTTGGTGGATGTCACATGTCTTCGAATTGTCTTAATCTTTACATATTATAAATTAAAGCCAATTTTCGTATGTGTCCGTGTTGTTCTTCTTCTAAACTCAACGGATTTTGATGCAGTTTTCACCATCATTTAGACAATTTATTCCGGAAGGTTTGAAATCTATAAAACTTTGATATTAAATTTATATATAATAAGGAATTTCAGTGTTGTGTCAAGTCGTAAAAACCACTATTTAAATAATGTTTTTTTTTGACTTCGTCTTCAGCAGCAAGATTTACTGGCAGAAGGTCCACTTAATGAGTGACAGTATAAAACCATAATTAAGCGGACAAAAACATAGTAGAGTTTTGTGTTCGAAGGCCGGAGTTTCTCAACACCTCACACGAAAATACGATTTTAATTTAACTCGTCGAAGAGAATCTTGTTTTACTTGAAGAAGTTTTAAAATCTAGAAACCTCATAAACTTGATTCTTGATTGATTGGTTACAATTTTTTTAAATCGTCATTAGGTTTATGTGTTATTGCTCAAGCTTTTGACTTAGACTTGATACAGAGTCAAAAGTAAATTTTGTGAATGTGAGAACATTGTAGACATAACAGACTGTAGATCTGTGGACCATTTTATATTTTGCTAAGTACCTGGTACACGTTGATGGGCCTACACTGTCCTCACATACCTGTATAGTTGATCGAAGCTTTTAACACTGTAATTTGGCAGAATTGTAAAAACCATTTACTTTTAAAAGAGTAACCGTGAAGTTTCTTGCCGGCTCTTCTCCATAGGAAACGACCAATTGGAACCGTGCACCTAGCTTCTGACGTTTCATAAGTGCCCTTGTAGGTTTATGTGAAATAAAATATTTTGAATTTGAGTCTAGACGGCCTTGTTGGTCTTGTGGTCGCCAGCGCTACTGCTGAGCATGAGGTCCTGGGTTCGATCCCCAGCCCGCGATAAGTGTTATCGGGTTTTTCCATCAAATTTTTTTCAGTAGTAGTTCGGAGTCTAGATCGGCACGGGCCTATTGCCATCAAGCGGGCACACTTCCACACTATTATGTTTAAGTCTCATAAAAGGGACGCTATTGTATGAGAATGGGACTAAAACATAACTGACGAAATGTGGGTGTACTATAGGTACAACTCTGCCTAACCCTTCAGGTAATACAGGCGTGATGTTATGTAATGTTTGTACAGAGTTGAACTACTGTGTTTTGTCTCATGATTAGCCACTGTACCGCTACGTTACCTTTGCGTTTGCATAACTCAATGAATTTTTACCTTAAATATGATGTCGACGGAGAAGCAAACCTTTTAAGGTATGTCAGAGTTTCTCCATAAATATTTATGAGTCCATCGTAAAGTGAAGGAACTCTAACGTAATCAATAAATTCATACTCGGAGGCTCAAAACAAGGACGGTGCAAATTGAGTTATGCTGAGAGGCCGTAATTTAAGGAGACTTTTTTGCACTTTGTTTTTTTGCGCACGAGCCGACTGAAGACTCCCTCGAGTTTTGCAATTCCTATGAAAGCTTTACGGAAAATGTTCTACCAAAATCGCGTCGCATCGTCCGGTCGTGACTGTCTGTGAAAAAAACATGCACAAAAAGCACTCTGAATGACTGTACCAGTGTGCGTCAGATGTGGTACAGTACCGGGTTGTGGCTGACTGCTGGCGTCGACCAGGAAGGCAATTCTCGCGCATCTCACATTCGTTATTGTCGCTCGATTCGTACTTTTCCCTCGTAAAAATCGAGTCGAGCCATTCTCGCCATGTCGATTCGAGCATTCCTCGCAGGAGAGGGCAGAAAGGGATCTGCTTGTGAGACCGGCCGAAAGTGCAGGTGCTGTGCCAAGTTTGCTGATGAGGCTGAGGGTGATGATCAGGAATGCGCGCTCGCTACATGCTGGTGGTCAGGATACCCGTTGAAGCCGTGGGTGCTGGCTGACTGTGTGACTCGCCTCACGAAAGCTACCTAAACCTCAGAACCAATAGAACAGACCGCTATTCCCTCTAATAGGTTACTTAGTCAATCTAAAAGCCATCTGTCTAAATATACCGGATGGATCGTGAATCTTAATGGGAATTTATACCGGTAACCGACGGAACCGTTTGCTAAGCTACAACCGTTAGCCAAGCTGTTGATTAGCAAACCTGTAATGAATGCAGATTGGTCGCTCACGCTTGACCGTTGACTGTGTTGTGATCAGGGTAGTTCTGTAGTAGTCCTTTGTTTAGGTATATTGGTACTGATGATGGTAGGAGCTCGTGACTAAATAATAAGACCCGCACAAGTTGATTGAAAGTTAAGTTACACTTGCCAAGGCCGGTCCGTGGATGGATCCATTACATATCGAGACCTCTTCGAACTTCGGAAAGCATGTTAAACCGATGGTGCCGGTTGCCATTTGTAGATCTTTGACAGTCGTTACGGGTAGTCAAAAGCCCGAAAGTCAAACAACCAGTCTTACTCAGGGATATCGTATTACCCAGTAACTGGGTTGTGGAGGTCTGATAGGCAGTCGCTCATATAAAATACTGCTATGTAGGATGATGATAAAGATTTCATAGAGATAGAATCGTGAGATTGCAATATCCCACTTTTTTTTACCACAACAGGGAAGCTCTTAGCCTTCATCCCACTTGATGGTAAGTGATGTTCAGGCCAAAGGTGGAAGCGAGCTTCACCCGGAATCCTCAACTACAAAGGTACTGGCTATCTTACCTCTAACTGCCGAAACACAACAATGCTGTTAATATTGTTGTTATGGCGACAAACTTAGATAGGAAGGTGGTAGTTAGCCAGGTGGACTTAGAACAAGCCCTACCACCCAGTCACACCGAGAAAATTCTCACCCCGCTGGGAATCGAACCTGGGACCTCTGAGTCTGAGACAGGATGTCTTACCACAAGACCACAGAGCGATTAACTTCAGTCAACAGCGTCGTGTCATGGTAATCTACTTTTACATTTAGTGCGAGTTTGAAACCTAATTATAACTCGACTGATACAAATAGTATCCTATTTTAATGAATTTAACTGAATGCAAATTGACACTGTCAAATTGGTCGTATAGTATGAAATGAAGCGTGAGGCACTTAACTTGATATACTGCGACCAGATCTTGACTAATTAGAAGCTCACCCCGCCTAATGAGTGTCGCCAACAGGCAGAAAATCCATAAAATACTCAATAAGTCTTCGAGAAATAAAGCAGTAATTCGCCTCTAGTCTTTTAACAATCGCCTTACAACCTCAGACCAAATAAAAAAACCAAGACATAGCGCTGTCAACAGTGATGTGAGGCCAGTTTCGTAAACGTATGTGCACCCGGTGAGGTATAGTTTGGTTGTAAATGTGTGCGTGTGAGCGTGTATGCACAGAGTGAGGTGTAGTTTTGCATGCTTCACAGTATTGTTCGCAGCGCTATGTCATGGTATTCGATTTAGTCTGAGCTTACAGTATACATATCGAAGTTTATTTATTTATTTACCCCATTAAAAGTTTTATTGAATAGCACTTGTTGCTAACAGTACGCTAGTTTTAGAGGCAATTTCAGGCGTTACTAAGTTTTATTCGTAGTTTATAGTGTAAATAACAATAAAACGTAAGGATTGGCGACACAATCATCAATCCTTTAGCGTTTTATGGCGAACGATTTATGGCGGGGTCGGAACCCCGGTATTGTTAACTTTGTAGTGATGGGGGAAGGGTTGGGGTACAAATGGTACAATTAGAGATGGCAAATGTAGCGGGACTGTCACTGAGATTGTCTTACGATGTTATTTAGTATCTATTGCTGAACTTAGATGGTATAGTTGTGGACTATGATACGCTAAGTTGCTGATAATCATCGTCTTCCTAGCAGACTGTGGGGTCGGCGTCCAGTCTAACCGGATACAGCTACAAAACAATATTTTACATAGAGCGACTGCCTATCTGACCTCCACGACCCAGTTACTGGGTAATACGATACCCCTTGTTAAGACTTGTCAGATTTTCGGGCTTCGGACAACCCGTAACCGTAACGACTGTCAAAGATCTATAAATGACAGCCGAGACCAACAGCTTAACGTGCTTTCTGAGGCACGGAGGGGTCTCGATATGTGATGGATGGTCACCCATCCACGAACAGACCGCGGCAAGTGTTACTTAACCTTTGATCGATACGTGTGACTGTTATCATTTAGCCACGAGCCCCTACCTGAGTTGATGATGATATAGTACCATCGAAAAAGTTCATATTGCGGCATCTACACCGCCACATGCGAACTACGCATCAAAGACTTGACGTCACACAACATCCTGCCTGCATCGCGCAATTAGAGTTTACCGCGCGGTGGACATGTATACAAGCTCACGACTTCAACCTCTGGGCAATTGCCCGCCAGACATGACACCCGTCTGGTCGGAGGATCATCCCTTTTCTATGGTGGATGAGTGAACTTTACACCCTGTTCCTCATCCCCCTAAATTAACCCTAACCACCGTAAGGACTATTCTTGCTTGCAGCGCTCGACGGCTACAGCACCGGGCCGGTAACAGATGTGGTCATCGCGTTCACGGGATTTTGTTTTGAAACTGGTTAGATATGAACTTCTTTGATGGTACATTGTTCATTGAGAGGTGAATGTGACCGATTACTAACGAGGGTGCAGTTTGGCCGTAACACACACGAGTTGGGAATCGCACTTTCTTCCAAGTGATACATAGTACATAGTGCTCTATATCTACGAGGAAAATAAAAGACAATTTTTTTATTCTGGTGACGTCATCAAATCTTGGCATTTCGAACGCACTCGATTTTCAATTGTTATTTCCTATTCTATTTTTTTTAATCAATATTCAGAAAAAGTAAATGGCCAGTATCATTTTGCGGACTTTGTGATAAAATCTGTTATGCCTTTTGGCAGTATGCTATACCTATTTAGCTACTGAATTGACAAAAAAAAAAAAAAAGCACGTTAACAATGGATTTTTATATACTTTTTCTGCCCGCTCAGTATGTTAACAATGAATTACAATATACACTTTTTCGACCTGCATATTTGTACAACAGTAATAACATACATTCTACCTCAACTTAAAAAAAAGTAATCAGGTGCTTTCCGAGCAGGTATAGCAATGATGTTATTCGTTGATTTCTCTGCCATCATCATAAATTGAAGAGCAGTCAATTCTCCAGTCTTATTAATTTAATGATCGTCACTGCGGTGATCGCGCTACTCCCATAAAATAAATTGATTGGTTAATTTTATCATTTTGCAGGACTTTACCACCAAGGAATTATCTAAAGCAGCCCAGATTTAAAGTTTTACCTGTAGTAAATGACAATCCCATCAAAAACATTTAAAAAGATGCAAGTCTCGTAACGCAGTTCTTCTACCGCAAAAAGATGTGACATCTAATGTATAACCAAGTCTGTTAATTTATTATATACCTATCTCTACTGGTGATTTGTAATCAGGCATTTTACGCCTAACTCAGACACCAGCTACATTGCTAAAAAAAAAAACAAATACTACATAATATGTGAACTAGAACAAGCTTGTCAGTGTGAGAAGAAAAAAAAAAAAAAAAAAAAAAAACATCTGAAACAATAATAAAAAAAACATAAAAAAACTATGGGAGCATCTATTCAACAACTTTGTCATAAATTGTTACCTAATTAGTAAACTAACAACATTTTAAAGAGACCGTGTCAATATTAGACATTTTTATTTCTTTAATAAATAGAATGACCGATCGATTCTGTAAAAAGATCAACGTGAAACTTAGGTGAAGTGAGCTGTCAATAGTGTTAATCCCTAGCATCCTGCCGGTCGTGTCACAGTGACAGCTCACTTCACGCTCACTTCACCTAAGTTTCACGTTGATCTTTTTACAGAATCGACCGACAGCTTTGTTCGCAACTAAGTTACAGGGGTCGGAAATGTCCTAAATGGCTTCAAGAAAAGATGATACGTCTGTGCATTTGTTTGTTTTGCTCGACTTGGCGGGGGCACTGCCGTGTCCCCAGATAGTATGGATCCCTGATACTTAAAACTGTAATTAATATGCCAAACTATGGTTGCAAAAGGGTTTACCTTTGTCCACCATTTCGGATAATGTGAATGAAATATTTATTACAGAACTGAAATAAGATAATAGAAACATCAAAACATTATTTTTACTGTAACAAACAATTTTTCAATTTTTCGTTTTTTATTTTCTTTATTAATAAAAAATTTAGAAAGTAAAAACAAGAAACTTTGAAACAAACTTCACGTCTTAATCTCAAAGAAAAGTGTACGTCTCACAATCTACTTTCATATTTTTTGAAAGATCAAAGATAAAAATTCTGTCGTAAACTAAATAATTGATTACAAGCTGTACGAGTGTCTTGAAATATAAATTTTCGAATGAGATTAAATGCCTGAAATATTTTCGATAAATATGATTAACTCCGTCTAATTCTACAAAATGAAAAAATAATCTTGCATAATTATGAACGTAAAGCTTATACTTAATCCGTTGGAACAAGGAAAAAACAAGAATATCTGAGAACGAACCTCGGATTAGACCGTAGTTAACCTTAAAATAAAAAACATTTTTTATTCAGATTTCCTTTTCTATCATTTGTAGATTCATACTACAAAAGTGCTTTTAAGTACCATTATCTGTAAAATTAGTGAGGTCTTATGCAGGAGCATGCTCCATTATACTACCGTTTGTTCATAGCTATATCAGTTAGGAAAACCAAAGTTTCGTTCAAATAAATTTATTGGTTTTGCCCAATAAATCTTATTGAGCGAGGGAGCCTAGTCAAACACAATAAATAATAAGGGGTATTTTTGGCTGCCATTCTGTGACCGAGACGTGAATTTCGGAGGAGTTTTTTATGTACACACGGCTAAATATTAAGCTATACATTTCCAGTATAAGCTGACCTCTCATTGTACGGAAATCCTATTTAATGTGAGATCAGCTTATACTGGAAATATATAGCTTGATATCTAGCCGTGTGTACTCGTATGATATTTTGGCTTTATTATGCCTTTATAATGCCAAAAGATGTAATTGTTTAACAATCTAACGGTTCATAGACTCCGGAATCCATCACTGAACTCGGCAACGTTGCTAAGCGAAATAAATACGTACCTACATCTAAATAGGGAATAGATTTTTAATTAATTAATTTATTTAATATTTCAAGCACATAACTGTACAGAGGCGGACTTAACGCTATACCTACCTACCTTTATACCTACTTTTAAACTTTGGGTATCTAGTTTCAACTGAAGATTGTCTTTCAGAAAAAAATTGTGGTCGACTAGGAACCAAAGACACCCAATAACAAAAAAAAATCAGTGTAATAGCATCATGCCAGTTGCAATCTATATTGTCGTCTAATAAATATGTACGGCTATATTTATTAGACGACAATATAGATTGCAACTGACAAAACCTTCGTGAGGCGTACACATGACAAAACCTTCGTCAGAATATAAGATATATAGCCTACAGAACGACTGCCAACAGAAAAACTGTTGCAACAGCGATAACATAAAACCGTTTTCAAAATTATAATGAATTGAGCTTCAAATACCATGATAACCTGACCTTCGATACTCCTAAAAATGTTACCCTTATGATCGAAACTTCCTTATCTTAAAAATACACTCCCTATGTCCACCCATGCTTGCGACCCGGAACAACCCATAAAAACCTCATAAAGGTAGTGATCCCTTAACTATATGATTCGGCGTAAATTTTGAATGACCCATAACAGGGTCGTTTGTTGAATTTATGTGCTTTCCTTCTATAAGGTTAAGAGCTTAAACAATGTGGGCTTGTTTACTAAATAAGCATAATTTTGTGGGTCAGTAAACACGAGAATTGTTACAGGTTTATTTGTTTTTTGTTTTTATGTTCCGTGTGGCGTTTCATTTTCGTTGTTAGGATCATTTCTAGTTAGAAGAAAGGGTGTGATTAACTCTTCATACAAACCTTTATGTGGCAAGCAATAACTGTTTATAATTTGAGAGTAATCTTTTGCTACGCTAACTCGTACGAGTTTTAGTAATTGGTCTCATCAAATAAGGTAGTGCAGCAGAAAATAAGTCCGCTAGTTCATCAACGATATTTTCAGTGTGTTTGTGATGAGAATATTTTAATAGTTATGTAAAAAGAAGGAAGATTTTATTGAATTTCATCACAGAAACTCTCTTTCTTGAAACTTCTCTGACTTTTTTGTATGCACAATATAAAAAAGACAAGTTTGCTCGAATGGGATGCTGCTTTACGATGCTTAGTATGCACGTAGCGTTCAACTGATATTTTATTTTCAACAAACTATTTCTAAAACCTCCTCTCAGAACGTTTGCGTCAAACAAGCGAAGTAAACTGTCCCCAATCAAACTTCATGCTCGCTACGATTGCGCTATGTCAAACAATATGAAAAGAAGGCCCACTCCTTATAAGACGCTTCAAATCAATCAGCCTAGCCTTTTCCCAACTTTGCGAGGGTCGGCTTCCATTACGTAGTTCATGCCACCCACAACGTCACCGATGCGAGAGAAAACATTGATTGTTCCAAAAGTTCTAATTTTAAATCCCCTTTAAGATTTTGTTTTCATTTGACAGCTATGGTTAATTTTATAACAATTTTCGTCTATGATTTTTCAATTACAACTTAATAATAGTATTCAAACAATAATATATACTAATATGCAGAAGAAAGTGTTACGCATTCCCTTTAGTGATTGCTTGCGTAAGAGTTTAACCTGAACAGACATTGTTTACACTTTCATCAGATACTTTTGAAACAGACATTAGAAAATGTCGTCATAAGTGAGTTAACAACGTATGGGCGTTAATATCCTAAATAATATTAAAATGCGAAAGTGAGTTTATTTGTTTGTTACGCTTTCACGCTAAAACGGCTGAACAGATTTGGATGAATTTGGCACCTGGGTAGACCATGGCCTGGATAGGATACTTTTTATTCCGATATTCCCACGGGATCGAGACTTATGCGGATGAAACCGCAGGGCGCAGCTAGTTTTCCATAAATATTAGATCCCAGTCCCAATCCTACATCTTACGAATATTTAAATTCGTTTTCTGGCAATTATTTCTGGGCTTGTCAATGTTACTTACTAATTAAGAGCAGGATGCGTATATTTCCGCTTGGTATTGAGCCCTTTCCACCCAGTATAAGTGAACCTTCTGTACTGAGTTAGAACATATCTTTTCTGTCTCGTGTCGCAGTTACCACTGATCGTCGATATGATTGTTCTTGATTGCGATCGGAATACATGTGCTGTCCAACTTGTTACCTCGTTCCTGTTACAAATCGGAGCGGACTTTGAAAGTGAAATCTTCAGATTTTATACAAAATATTATGAGACTTTGTTTTAATTTTAGGTATTGTTTCTCGCTTTTACACTCCGTTATGCAGTTTATCGAGTACGAGTATTTCAGTGGGTGAGCTGTGTTATTATTTTGGTCCACAATAAAGTAGGTATATTCTATCTAACTTCATATCTATTTGGTATTAAAATATTACCTATCTATTATAGTTTTACGTAACCGTAAAAGTACAATTCCGTAGCCGACCGCAGGTGGCAACTGCAGGCGACGACGTGTCGCCGCGACACGACTGGTTTCTATATATGTATATCTATGAAGACGACGTGTCGCCAGCTGATAGTTGTAAATGGTTGAAATTTTTACAGATTGTATATTTCAATTGCCGCTGTAACAACAAATTATAAACATTAAATAAAGTTAATAATTAAAGGGTCTTATACAAGAAACGTGTTTTTTTCGGCGTTTTTTACTCGATCTAGATATTATTCTCATTCCGAGTCCGACTTGCACTTACCCGGTTTTTTTCTAGAATTTTGTCTTTGACCAATTGGTCAAAGACAAAATTCTAGAAAAAAACCGGGTTACCATGCATGCAGCATAACTCATCATTGCTACAACGGGGAGATATATCCATTCTGAAACTTGACGGTCTGTGAGACGTTCAGGCTTATGAATGCCATCCGTACAGGCATTCAGAGTCAAAGGGGGTCGGTAGAGATACTAGAAAACCAAACTCAATGGCTTAAAGTGTTCTAAGGCATGGCAAGGCATTGCATTCAATGACGGAGTTTATTAACTCCCTTGTCTTAGGTCCATTTAGAAAATGAACTCTGTTCCCTTTGATATGGTCATATTGTAATCTGTCGTGTCGGCATGACATGCAAGTATACCTCATGTCGTGTTGAACAGATTACAATATCAACATATCAAAGGGGACAGAGCTAGCCGTGCAGGGTCCACGTGTCTAGGGGACGTACTTACGAGTAAGTAGATACTATTTATATAAAATGAAATTACAATTTTTCACACATATAAATACTTTATTTCTATAAACGTAATTATCGTCACAAGAAGTACTTTGCGGTTACCGAGTCTTCGAAGAACATATACTGCCCTGCTAAGCCGAAAGGCGGTATCTCAATCGGAGTAAGTTTTGAGAAAATTTACTTTTTGTAAATTGTAATTTAAGGAAACATAAGGATATAAAGAACTTCTGAGTGGTTTTTTTAAATGTTTTAAGTTAGATAGCGGTATGTGGCTTAATACTATTAGATGCGAAATTATTATAGCTATTGAATGGTATAAAATAAACTAAAAGGGTGTATCTCAGAGATACCGCCTTTCGGCATAGCAGGGCAGTATATGTTTGCGCGAGGCGCGAGGCGCGAGACGATGGTGTCAACTCACACCTCGTCCAGTTCTCATCAGCGTGAGACGAAGGTGTCAGTCACACCTCGTCTTTTTTCGTTCCGGCGCTTAGAGCTTATTGATATTAAATAATTAATAATGGTTTCTGATATAAAAGGCGACGACGTAAATGTAATTGCGTCGAACGTGCCCGGGGGTCGGTTTGTATTTCCCGTGGGAACGTTTTAAGACGATAAGAGTTCAGCATCAGAGGTGCCTAGATCAGGCAGTCAGTTCAATTCGGACAACGAGATCGACTGAGCGCGACCCGCGGACTCGTTACGCCCTTCTAAATTCATTTATGAAAAGCGGAGATTATAAGTTTAAGTAACTAGTGTAAATATTTACCTCGCGCGTTTCCTTTGCCCACGAAGTAGACAGACATTTCAATATTGAACGATTTAATCGATAATTAAGGGTAATTATCGATAAAATCGTTCAATATTTAAATGTCTGTCGGGCTCACAGTCGTCGTCAGAAGGGTCTGACAACGACTGTGAGCCCGGCGCTCCGACATATATAACAGTAGTCTGTGCCGAAGAACTAAGTACAAACTTCCGTGCCATCGCAATGACCCGACCACCGCCATTGCGAGCCATGCAGGGGATGTCTCCTTCTAAATCAACATAGATCAATACAACAACTAACTAAACATGATTTTTAAGGAGGATCCGCAGTGGAAGCCCGCTAAATAGTCGGTTTCAGGTTGTAGCTTGATTAAAATGTGATTTGCGATCATAACAAATGTGTTCTTACAGAATTATAATCATTAGAATCATTAATGCATCTTTCTAAGTTAGATTTGTTCCATAAAAACTTTTACGTAAGATATTTATAACAAATGTTGTGTTTTTGTTGTGTTGTTGATTTGTTTGTTGAATTAGACACGTTTAAGAAAAAAAAAGATTATGAACTGTTTCAAACCCGTTAAAAATTAAAGCCAAACCAGCCACTGAATTAGAATAATGATCATAACATTGCAGAATTTACAACAAATCACGACATATACTTGTGATTGCTCTTGAATGATGACGTCATTACTTGTAATGAAATTGATAATATCACACGTGATAACCAAATCTTCTAAATCACGAACACACATTATACTTAAGTACTTTACAGAACAGGGTGTAAAGTTTACTTATCCTCTATAGAAAAGGGACGATAGATCCTCCGACAGGACGGGTGTCGTGTCTCTTGGGCAACTGCCCAACGATCGATCTTGAGGAAGTTGTATATATATGGTGCTCGCGCGGTAAACTCTAATTGCGCGATGCAGGATTTGTGGTACGTTAGATCTTTAATGCGTAGTTTGCATGTGGTGATGTAAGTGCCGCCATAGTACAAAGTAAAACAAAAGAAATCCGAAACAAGACAAACATTGGAAAGGAGAAACCCGTTTCTGGGCCTAACCGTTACACGAATCAGATATATACTAAAAAAATCGTCTATTTTTCTTAATTAACCCATATAAATCTTAGCCCTAATAACAATGGCCAAGTGTAGAAAATATTTAGATTTCTATTTTTTGTTTTAAAACAACCTTTATAAACTGTTACAACACTTATTTCATAAAACGTCACTAACTTCACAAACGCTGGTATTATAATATGATCGATTATGTGAAAATCGATACTGTTACAAATAATTAAATAATACTCCATTGTTTTAGTTTTATTGCTTTTTATGGTATTATAGTCAACATAAAATAAAAAAACTTCTGGAATCTAATTTATTTTTAACAAACAGCATCAAAAATCATTAAAAGCAAAAATAGTCGATAAAAAAATCGATTGCACTACGGCAAATGTCAATGTCAACGTCTATCAATTGTCAATGTCATGGTTGTAATGACATGTCATTCGCTTTTCGTATTTTTGCGCAAGTGAATGTGTTTTTCTGTTTTCCTCGGGATTTATTATTTCTTAAGACCTCTACTCGAATACTGGACTCCGAAATTGATTGCCTTCTGACTGACCCTCGCTTGAACATTGGACACCGTACCCTGCCACCCCTGCCGACCTTTGCTGGAAAAGTGGATCTGTGTATTGCTAATTTGCTATTGCTCTTTTGACGACTTTAAGCGACATCATGAGCCTGTGCATTAATTGCGGAATAGCAACAGACCGCTGCAATACAATAGGAAGGCGACGTTTGGAAGATGAACTGATTCTTTCAATTGTACAGGAATGGGTCGCGCCTCAAATGGTTAGTATCCGATATTTCTCTAACGTAACATTTTGGTACTATGTAGGTAATTATTTAATGTAATCATACTAAATAGTGTTATCCCTTATGTCCAGTTTGATAGCCCCTAAGTCGACCTACTGATGGCATGGTTATTTACGGCCAATTCCCTCTCTGAGAGAGGAGGTCTGTGTCACCGCAGTGGGAATGTAATAAAGCCGCTTATGTTTAACCAAATGTGCCACTCAGATGGCTGTTCCTAAATGCTAGTGCTCAACCTAATAGTCTAATTAGAAATGATTGCTTCAGGTAAATGAAAACGACTTTATCTGCCAAGTTTGCTGGAATCATGCCAATGCTGTATCTCTTGATGGAAATAGACCAGAAGAGAGTGAACAGACACCGACACCTATAGGACACCGACGTGTGTGTATTCACTGTGGACGTTCTCTTCTGAGAAGAGTTCGTTGCTATCAACTTAGGACCAGTACAGTGCAAGAACGCAGAATAAATGAAGTTATAAGAGAATGGATCCTACCACGCACAGTTAGTATATTCGTTTTATTCACGGTTTACTAATTACATTTTTTAGTTTAGTTTGATAACACGGGCATTAAAAATGTTATTTGGTATGCTAAAGCATTTAAGTGATTTGGGAAAAATGGTGTGATAATGTCAAGCTCCTACATCAGGATTTCTCATTTGCAGGATTTCTTTAGATCAGTCTTTTTCAAAGTGTAACCACCCTTTAATGTAGATACATTATTTTCAGGTGGGTGCTTCAAGTGTTGTCTGTCACTCTTGTTGGGTGCGAGCAAATAGAGCATCCCGGCATTTCCATTCAGGCCCCTCAACATCTGGTGCATCTTCATCAACTGTAAATGAGCCAAATAGTCAGGACATTCCTCATTTAGAAGAACCTTCAACAAGGCAAGAAACTTATTCTGCACCAAGCGCACCTACAGTTGGAACTCTTATTGTTTTACCTGATTATTATAGAGCTGTTGAAACTGAAAGTAGATGTTTTGTGGAAGGATGTCGGAGACATGAAAGAAACAGAATAACAATTACAATGCGAAAACAGTTACTTAAAATGTATAACTATTATGTACCTCCAAATAATCGCCTTTGTGATATCCATTTAACATGCACATCATGGGACTTTCTCAATGATATTAGTGATAATATTACCAACACATTTAGTGCAAATCAAATTCAAGATATGTTTTCGTTAAAAGAGTCTGATTGTAATTTTTTGGATTTCGAAAATGTTGAGTCTATGGAAGACCATATTTTTTACCACTGGGTTGGTTTTAACAAAGAGCAATTCAGACAGATATTGAATGAAGTGCCTCAGTTTTTGAATCTTAAAAGGGGATCTACCATATTAGCTGCTTATTTAATTAAACTTAGGACCGGGGACTCCGATGATCGATTGTCAACACTTCTGCAAATACCTAAAACTACTTTAGGTACTCTACTGGGTAAAGCTAGAAGTCTCTTGTATGATTATTTTGTGCCCCATCACTTGGGACTTAATCATATTAATAAGCAGCAAATAATTGAAAGGAATCTTCTTATTCCAAATGAACTGTTTGGTAACCATAATGGTGAAGTAAAACCTATAGTTGTTTTAGATGGCACATACATTTACGTGCAAAAAAGCTCAAATTATAAGTACCAAAAAAAGACATACAGTTTGCATAAATATCAAAATCTTGTAAAACCATTTTTGATTGTTTGTACAGACGGATACATAATTGATGTTTGGGGCCCCTATCCTGCGACAACTTCAGATGCTGAAATAATTAATAAAGAGTTTAGAAACGAATCTGTTCTAAGACAGTATTTTGAATCTGGAGATGCATTTATATTGGATAGGGGCTTCCGGGATGCCTTGCCCTTACTCAATGAATGTGGCTATAGGACATATGTACCATCTTCTTTGCAACAGGGTGAATCTCAACTTTCAACCCTCGAAGCCAATAAATCGAGAACAATTACAATATGTAGATGGGTTGTAGAAGTAGTCAATGGTAGGTTTAAGCGAGATTTTAAGCTTTTCCGCCAAGACTTTTTTAATAGAGCGTCAAAAAACTTTATGGTACACTTTGAAGTGGCTGCCGCTTTAATAAATGCTTTCCACCCTCCAATCGCAAACCGTAGTGATGCTCAGGAAATCTTGCAAAAAATTAATCAATACATGTATGTGGAAAATAGATTAAGTAACTATGTGATTAACAACAATATAAATCGACGTAGGGCGCAGTTCCAAGCAATAGATGTAGAAAGAGATAATGTGGGCGAATTTCCAGTATTAACATACAGCGAGCTTATTCTTGTCTCCTTGGGCACATACCAAATAAAACAGGCCCGTTCTTACTATGGGGAGCATGTGAGAGAAAATGGCTCATATGTCATAGAAGTGTGTAGAGAGGTGGACAATTACCTACAGCAAGAGCTGTCAACATCGGACTCAACCTGGATGTTAAGAGGAAGAATAAAATCCAGGCACATAAGTAATAGAATGTATTTTGTATACATATTAGTGGACAGCTCTCTATGTGGAAGGGATGCTATAATCCAATATTATTGCACCTGTATTGTTGGCAAAAGAACTGTTGGTTGCTGCACTCACACCATGAGCATAATATGGTATCTTGGTTGGGCACGGCACCAGGGTAATCAATTGCCTCCTGCACAATTTTTGGATAGTATATTATTATATTATGATAATCCTAATGGAGAAGGTGATTAATAAAACAATTTAAAAGAATTGTGGGTTTTTTATTTTAGGTATTATATTATTGCAATCTCAGATTACTGTAATTTGAGATTGCATCAAATATTCCAATTGTCCTTAGTAGATACAATATTAACAAACTGCTAGCCAGTAGTGACTTAAGTGAGCCTTGTCTAATAACATAGTTTTCAGGTGAGGTTTTCAGTAGATTCAATTAAGTAGATAAATCTGAAGTCACTTCTAAGCGCTTTTTATGCCTAAAACCTCATTGTGCAACCGCAGCAGCACAGCGCATGTGCGTTTCAGATCTACGGAGGAAAGAAAGCCTCAAAAATATCATTTTTATGTAACTCAATAAAAATAACCTAAACTGTAAACATTGTCTGATTTTACCAATTTGGCCATTGCTGAGAGACTTGAAAATTGGGCTCGTGAAACCTTCCTAAATGTTCTAATTTATGGCCAAATTCCAGCTCTGTAACACCAGGCCCAAGTTTCTATGAAGTTTGGGTTTCTCCTTTTCTCATATTCACTGAGTTTAATATATCGTATTAACAACAAAACAAACGCAAACGTGTGGATGAACAAAATATATTCGCATGATTTGTGAAGCCTAAAATCAGTTTGGCATGAAATTCATTGACCGGAGAAAGCGATTTCACGATGTTATAAGCTTTAAACCTATAATATTATTCGAAAGGGAAACAAAAGAATACGTCCTGTGGAAAATCGGCGTTCTGTTCCATATTACGTAATACCTAAATACCTATGTCAAATAACAAAGGTCGAATCAAAGGTTAAGTTACATTTCCGGCAGGCAGTTCGTAGATGGTCGACCATCCATTACATTACCGCATTAGGATTATTGCCTGTAATGATAGTTGTGTTTGTGATAAATAAATAAATAAATAATAAATAATTATCGAGACCCCTCCGTGCCTCGGAAAGCACGTTAAGCCGTTGGTCTCGGCTGTCTTTCGAAGATCTTTGACAGTCGTTACGGGTAGTCAGAAGCCCAAAAGTCTGTCAACCAGTCTTACCAAGGGGTATTGTATTACCTGGGTTGTGGAGGTCAGATAGGCAGTCGCTCCATGTAAAATACTACTATTCAACTGCATCCGGTTAGACTAGAAGCCGACCCCAACATAAATAGTTGGGAAAAGGCTAGGCAGATTTATCTAATGTCAAACAGAGAGCGAGTCAAACACTATACCCTCGCCTTAGAGTGAATAGCTCGGGAATGCAACATTGACTTTTTGTTTTATTACAGTTTTATCACACGCAGTTTTGTGGCGGCATCTATATCGCCACATGCGACCTACGCATCATACTGACGTCACACAAAATCCTGCATCGCGTAAGCAGATATTAACGCGCCATCAGCATATAATATAACTTCCCAGTTGCACACCAGTTTTTCGCATATAAGAAGTTTTCACTCTAAAACGACGATACTTTCGTTTGTGTTGGTGGTTCTTTTTATTTATTGGAGTTGTTTGATGTAACCATCTTTAAAAAAAAGCAATCGGCAATAAATCTGACTGCCTTTTAGTTAAATGATCCCAAGCTCGACTGCTGTGTCCTGGATTCCATCATTGATTGAGATCGAAAGTTTCTCAGTAGTAGCCCGGACTCTGGATTTGAGGCTTGCCCTCTTTTACAAGGGCTTTAAAAATTAGAGTCTTAATGAGGGTGTACAATACATCTCTTCGTACAACAGTAATGTTATGCCATGTTATTTTGTATCCTCATATTTTTTCATCTGCATTTACGAACATACGCTCTCATCAATAATTTATTTTATCGATTAATTCTTCTATCACACATACCTAGCTGTCAGGATGAGCAAACAACCCTTATTATAAATCACGACACACACTTTGGAAAGCAATAAAGTATATAGATAGAAAGTACAGATGGCCAAATGTTTAGGTATGTAAACTATTTCAACCGTAAGACGTCTACTATTGAACATAGGCCTCCCCCAAGCACCGCCACTTCGACCGGTTCTGTGTTTCTCGTATCCAACGGATTCCTGCGGTCTTCACCAGGTCATCGGTCCACCTTGTGCGGGTATTCCAACGCTACGTCTTCCGGTACGTGGCCGCCACTCCCTCCAGTATAATATAATCTAATCTGCGCAAGCATTGGGTGGATCTTCGATCAACTGTTCCGGTAAGGTGTGCGCTAAACGCATATTTTTTTATAATTCTAGGAAAATTAAACTTGATTTCTATTGTTACACAAGCAATAAAGAAACGACTCTCTGAATGAATCTCTCTGTCTGTACTCCAATGACTATTCCCGTGTAAACGAATGACAAAGACGAGCAACAGAAAAGTCATCTACAAACCACCCTTAGCTAAAATAATACAAGTTTGTTTGCTTGCTTACCTACCTGTTTTGCTGTCGGTACACCTTTAAAGAGGGACCAAATAAGGAAAAGGTTTCAATTCTGGTTTCGATAACCGACAAACAGTTATATTGCGTACCGTGATTATTTAAAAAAACCTGGATACTTTTTTATTCATGTGTTTTTCTCGATGATACCTACTATCAAAGTGAGCGCATAAAGACAACATAATATCACGCCTGCATTCCCCGATGGGTACGGCAGAGGTGCATCTATAGAACACCGATATTTCGCCAGTTATGTATAAGTCCCATGTATTAAGGGGCGAGCCTATTGCCATCAACCGGGCACAAATCCACATTCCGGGCTGCTACAGAGAAGTTCCAGATGTAAAACCTCAATAACAATTTTCCCGACCCGGGAATTGAACCTAGATCCTCATGCTCGCAGTAGCGGACCAGTGGACTAGCGAGTCCGTCAGTTAGCATAAATTCACCCGTTATCCCTGCATCCAAATATTACATCAGCATCCCAGTTATAGAACACCCTCTAGCCTAAACTAACATCGTCTGCGAATAGAGTTGCTACAACAGTTTTGAAAGGGATTAATTCAGGCTCCACAATAATTAAAGCTGGATGATGGGTTTCACTAAGCTTAATTGAGTGTTGATTATTGATTCATAAATCGATATACTGACATCGCTTTTAGTTTATGTCTGGGGTGCTAGCGAGAGTATATGTCAAGTTTTTATCAGTCATAATATAATATATAGTAAAGTACCTGGGCGACCGACCTCTGCTCGGGTGAAAATACGGAGAAAACTATTTTTCCCAGATATGAGACCTAGCTAGATCGATTTTTCGTCCCAGCAAATCCCTATATTGCAACTTTCATCAAAATCGTTAGAGCCGTTTTCGAGATCGTAATTACAAATATATATATACAAATGGTGCTCGTTTAATAGTATGGGATAGATAATGTATTACTAAATTATAAAACAAACAAAAATATACACTTCCAAAAAAACGCTACATAGTGAAAAATTACTTTAATTTCGAAAGTCGGTGTCTTTCGTTTTGTATTTTGACTTCCGAAATTAAAGTTATTTTTCACTTTGTAGCGTTTTTTTTTAAGGAAGTCAGTTGTTTTTTTTTTGTAAAAAGTTTAAATTGTTCACTTTTTAGTTGTGGTACCTACCCCACACAAATTCGAATATGCCTGCTATGTTAATAACAGTGACAGGAAGTTATCATCATATCATCCACATTAAGTGGGAAAAATACGTATCATTGAAGCTTACTCAAAAACTATCCAGACTTCCAAAATTAAATGTATACCCTTTCAAACAAGTTCCCAAATCGGTTCAGCCGTCTTCGAGTACTCGGGGACCATACATAAAAAAACCTACTTACTCCTCCTTTTATTGAATTTGGTAAAACAATATTTTGAAATAATCATTCAACTGTCGAATTGACACGAGCCCTTCTTTTTTTATATCATTTTAAAATTTCTTTATCTTGATATAATTTAACATTTTCTAAAAGTTAAGGCTTTATCCGCCAGCTTTCATACTTATGTTATAAATCAGTGTTGAGATACTGACTAGCAATTAATTTGCAGTTGGTTAGCATCGGGTAAGTTATCTGTTCGTTTAGTTTGTAAACTGAGCGCGAATGTACGACAAACTAGTTGCAGTTAATCAGTTATTTATGATTTATGGTTAAGTTAGACTTATTGTAGTAAGTCTTCTACTTAAATGACACCCCAGTTGATCTAACGATGTTCATGAATACCCGTCATTAATACAATTTTTACTGTTTTTTGTGTTTTTATTATTAGTAAGAACCAAAACAGTAACATTAGGGTCCACGTTTGAGGACTGACTCCCAAAATACAAGCCCTGGTTTAGTTTGGGTGATACCCAAACTAAGCTCCAGTACGTAAAGCAAAAATAAATAAATCTGTATCTACGTAACATATTGATATGAATGTCGTGATGGCCCAGTGGTAAAGGCCTCGCCTCTCATGCACGAGGTTGTGCGTTCAAATACGGGGAAGTACCAATGTGACTACTTCAATTCATATGTACTTTCTAAGTTAATCTTGGACATTACTGACATCGGTGAAGGAAAACATCGTGAGGAAACCTGCACTTATAGTTAATGTAAGTCTCAAATCACCAACCTGTCTTGAGGACGCCTGGTGATCAATGCTCATTCCTTCTCTGTATGAGAAGAGGCCTTTGCCCTGTAGTGGGACAGTAACAGGCTGGTATTATATATGTATCAAATTCTTAAGAATGCTCTCATTTGTGACAATAAACTTTTTATATTTACATTAATATTAATTCACAGACACACAACGCAACGCCTAAACCGCTGGGTCTAAAAGCATTAAAGGACAATGACCGAATCACTGTGGGAAGTGGCGCATTTGGTTAAAAACCGCGGCCATCGTTGAAACTTAGTCGGTATTGGAAAAACATTTCACGAAAATGAATTGATAAAAGATTTGCAACGAATGCAGTCCGAGATGTAAAACCATCTTGAAGTCATCAGCGCACTCACTAATTACGGTAGAAAGACTATATTATTTGAAGGAGCACAGCTGTTCAATGGATTGCCGGACGATATAAAAGAGTGCGATAACGGGAATACTTTTAAAAATAAGCTTAAGAAATATGTATGTACATTGTAACTTCTAATACTCTGGAGGAAATTGTATTGTATTGTCATACATATTACTTTGTATCTCATTATAAGCGGACTGTAAGTTCTTATGAGAATAAATTTCTTTAAACCGAGATGATATATTTGAACTTGAATTTTTATGGACCTCGATAACTCTTCTATAAAACTCGGTTTAGAACGCATATTAACTTTTGTTCGTTATATTATTCTGCATCTAATTAATAATGTTAATCGCGAAATAAATTAAAATTCCACCATTTTTCAGTCATTTTAATATAATATTTTCTTTAATTACACTTCAAAAGTCATTGGCTTTCTGCACAAGTTTTTTTTGTAACTTAGGTAAGATCTACGAAAATCCATACCCTAAAGGGGTGAAATGGGGATGAAAGTTTCTAATTTTAGTCGATAAGATATTCCATCGGCTTTTGTAAGCTCACAAACGGTTTAATTATAGCAAAAACGTTGCTATATTGCACCTTGCGCAGTCAGCCCAGCTAGTTCCAAAAAGTTCATTTCAACACGAGACAACATGAAGAAAATCAATTTTCTGCCTCATTCACTGCCTCGTTGGTCTAGTAGTCGCAAGCACTACTGCTAAGCATGAGGCACTGGGTTCAATTCCCATGTCAGGCAAAGTGCTACTGGGTTTTTCTATGTAGAATTTCTCAGTAGCAGCCCGGAATCTAGATTTGAGCCTCTATAACATGTGACTGAAACGTAACTGGCGAAATATGGGTGTTCTATAGGTACCTTCACCTCTGTCCAACCCTTCGGGGAATGAAGGCTTGATGTTATGTACAATCAATTTTCATTCCGCCATCTTTCAAAAGTTGACAGTTTTCATAACTTCATGAAGACGCTGTTTATCCGTGAACCGTTCCGGGTCACTTGACACCTAATCCACAACTTTGTACCAACTTAACGTAAGTTTAATAGGTTCCGTCAGTAGGTACTGTAGGCTGCAAACACATTATGTTTATGCTGTGCTTATGAGCTGAGATTTAGCTTGATTTTTAGATGATATTTTACTTAGTCCCTACAGTAACCACTATTCTACTAAAATATCTACTACCGCCTATTTTTGGTAATTAAATCATCATAACAAAACAATCGGCACTTTGTTTTTGTTGTTTTTGTTATTATTTGCCAACGTCGCAAGAGTAATTACTCAATAATGGTCTTTGGTCCGTGGCCTTGACATCAACGAATGATGAATTGAACTAATGAATGAATGAATGAACAACATTATCATTATTTTAAATTTTTATTTATTGGCTTTTGGCTACTTTTGTATGTGTGTCTTTTATGTCTTTAAATGTGCGTTATTTTTGCGCAGAATTATCAAATCTTTTCAGAATCGACTGCGAAATGATTATTTTGCAACCCATTTTGTTTCTTCATATCTCAATTGGTAGGATTTTAACCTAAAATTATTTTAACCAAAAACCGGGTTTATTCCTATATGAAATGTCGCTAAATTATACATGTCCTATGCTCTTTGCCCTTGCCATGCCCTATGCCCTTTGCTTGAAAAATGAAAACTTGAGTTTGATGATACCATTTCACTCTAGTGTTTGATAAAAACACACACATGTTCAACAGTTTTATGCACTTCACGACCAGACATCTTTGCTCATAACTGTACTTGTAGCGTACTGTAAAATACGTTGTTTACGTTGCAAAGTGAGAGTGCAACATTGTATACTGAAGAGGTCGTCTGCGGAGGTTAGATAAGGCGTAATTTCTAGGCAATTCATCTTACGTATATGCATTATATTACAGTAAATACATATTCTCATGTCTAGGGAGGTTTTATTTGCTAACTAACTAGCTAGTAGGTTTTTATTGCAGACCAGTACCTGGTTTCTGTATTGAGAATTTGAATTTGGAAACTTGTCAAACTCTACATTAGCACTACTTATGGTGACTAAAATGGCGAAAATATTCCTATCTTATTCGAGCCGTTTAAGGTTGAAACCTTAGGGCCATGGGGTCCGAGTACATACTTGGTTTTTCAAGACATCGCCAAGCGGTTTGTCGACTCTTCACGTGACCTATTTTTGGAGGGCTAGCCTATTTTTGGCCAAATAATAAGCATCGCCATGCAACTTTGCAATGCTGCTAGCCTTTTGGGCACTTTTCCTGTTGACAGCGATGGGGACGAATTTGTTGATGTCCTAGCTAGAAATCCTAGTTTCTTTCCCTTTTTTTTATAAACATAGTCAGTCCTCTGCATAAGTGCATAACCTGACCCCTCTTCCCCTCTTCTTCTTTGTAAGACGGGTCAGGTAATGCAGGGCACCGACCGTACATATTATTATTATTATTTTAAGTCTGTTATATATTACGTGACTAAAATTGATTATTTTGTCAACTCCTTCAATGTAGCCTGCGAAATTCAAAATACCTTACGTTAGATAGATATTTCGAATTTCGCCGGCTTTCTCCTTAAGTAATGCTAGAGTTAACAAGTTCTCAATTTCAAACTCTCTATTCAGAAATCGGATGTTAGGGTAGTAGGAGTCGCCGCAGGAGACGCCCCGGGCGTCGGGAGCCGCGAGCCGACTTCCGGCCACCGTAGGCGCGGGCTTGCGGACGGTGAGCAATGGGTAACTCGCCGTCCTATAGGGACCAGGCCCGGGTCGACGGCGCGTTGTGTTCCACGAGCGCCTCAAAGAGATGTCAGCACCAACTGACGGGGTCCGGAAGGGCCAATGTCTGCCGGCAATGTCTGGTTGCGAGTTTGCCCGAAAGGGATATCGCGACCCCGGCACATAGGCAACGGAAGGAATACGGGTAGGTTTTAGTCAGTAAAAGTCTGACACACCCGGGCTCCGCCCAGAGCGGGAGAAGTAATTTGATAAATTCCCACCCTCAAAAAAAAAAGAAAGGTTGTAGTAGGTGATAACAGGTGCATGCATGTTGTGTAGGTATCATAATACTTATCAGCTCGTGACACTGGGCCGTCAAATGATTGACATAATGAAATCAGTAATGGGGCAGCCAAACATCTTTTGTGGTTTATTCTAAACCAAAAATATTTTATTTTGTACGCCAGAAATGGCAAAACATGTAGATCTACCTGCTATTTTAAGACCTTGCACATATTATTTGATGTATACTCATGTTTTACAATAAATAAATTCTATTCTATTCTATTCTATACCTATTTTTAAAACGAAGAATAAGCTTTTCTTGGTGGTCCGAAATTCAGGCTACTTACGGATACTTACTATTAAGAATAACATAGTGTACAATAAATTCGCATCGGGATAGAATCTAATCAATTTGGGGGCTTGAGGAAAGAGGAAAACCTTTTATTATTTATTTTTTGTATATTCTGTTTTTTTTATTATTAAATTCTCAAACACAAACGAATGTAATTTCATTAACTACGCAAAATATGAAAAGTATTTTATTGTTTTCCAATAAAAAAAGTTTCAAAGGATGCCCCGAACAAAAGAGTCTTACTCAGTCACTTGCATTTAAAAGAAATTACGCATTCTAAATGCGGCTCAGATCATGAAAACATTTCTAGAAAATCAATGAATAATCCCAAAGTTATTTTGTTGTGGTTATTTCCGTTCCACCACCATACTTAATACTAAAAACCTTCTCTTAATAAATACTTAATATTCTTCTCTTCTTATCGTATGGTTAGTGACAAACCTGGTGTCAGAGTTTTAAAGCCGCCCATGGGCCTCTGAGTTCACATGCCGTCGAGAAATATCTCTCAGGCATGCCGATTTCCTCACGATGTTTTCCTTCACCGTTTTTGGAGCAAGTGATAATTTTATACAATACACACATAAATCCGAAAAGTCAGAGGTGCGGTTCGAATTCGAGACCTATGACTTGGCAGTCCGACGGTCACACCACTAGGCTATCACTGCTTACACTGCTTGCAGTTAATAATGAAACCTTAATTAATGTTGTACGATTGCGAAAAAATACATGTCAAATACAACAAGTATTTTTTATTTCAATTTTAGTAAGGTGGGTCAAAATGCAAAGTGGCTATGAAAATATACAAACTTCTCGTCATGGGTATCATTTCCTTGGTTTTCGAGAGCTTGTTACGATAATGATGCCAAAAGTTTAATAAAAAAATGTTACCCAAAACAAAAGCGCCCTCCTCAGTCCCTTGCATTTAAAAGCAATTATATATTCTAAAGGCGTCTCCAAGTCATGGAACCGTATTTCCAGAAAATCAATAAAAATCCCCAGAGCTATTGTTGTGGTTATTTCCGATCTATTTTTGCACAAACAATACTAAGACTTCTTGCATAAAGTGTTTGTGGGCGTATATTTGTTAAGGCTGAGATTGTAAAGGTCAATTTGAGTATATTTGTTGGAATAATAGAGGTTGCTTAGGCTGTGCGCAGACCAGAGGCAAATTTTTGTCTGACGTAGGCAGAACAGTTTTGTCTGGTGTCAGAACGGCGTTTTCAGCAGAGTAATACTCACCCATAACAAAACAGCCTTAGGTCCTGCGCCCACTGGCGGCACGGCGCGGCAAGGATTTTTATGCGACGAATAGGAATATTTCTTAATAGTATGACAATATAATTGAAATTTCTATCGTAGCTATGTACAAAAACAACGCTGCGGTATGCTTACTATGCTTAGGCATGCCATGTTGCCAGCGTTCGGAATGAACGTTCAGAAGATTTACGACTGTTGTGAAAAAAACCGCGGGGGCGGGGAAACGCGTCAGTATACGCTGCAGCGTGCCTATGGTCGTCGTGGCCTGCCTAAGGGTACCGCAGTATCGTTGCTGTCAGTATGCGCTTGCATGTAGTGATGCCGAAGGATGCCGTGCCGCCAGTGGGCGCAGGCCCTTAAAGTCAAAGTTGTCAATAGATTGTCTTTAAGACTGTTTCGTTGTAAGTTACATGATAGTGTTTTCATAGTGATAATCTATTAACACAGTTAAAGGAACTGGTGGACGCTACTTAAGGTGCCAAACTTATAAGCAAATTCTGGCCCGACTCTTTTTAGATTGCCATCGGCACGCTAAAAAGAGTCGGCGGTCGAAGGACAGTTACTGTTTTGCCTCAGGTCTGCGCACAGTCTTAGGGCCTATAACGTTTGTACCTAAATATCAACGTAGGTTTTAAAAACCGAGTTCCAGGTATGCTCAACAGTCTTATTATAGGGTAGGACTAGACATATATTTTTGCTAAAAACTATTATTAAACTATGATCATATAATCTATTTTGTTAAGTATCTGGTTCTTGTTGAAAGGCCTACACTTTCCTCTCATGCCTATTAACACTGTTATTTGAAAATAATAGACTTTCTTGCTGGCTCTTTTCCATAGGAAACGACTAATTGAAACCGTGCACCTAACTTCTGAACCACCATGTTATGACCCATGTTTATGTGACATAAAATGTTTTGATTTTGATTTTGACTACTGTAAGTGGTAAGTGGAAACCTGAAAAAAATATTTCAACTTAGTATATAATTAGGTTCAAAAGCAATACTCACATGACATAAGACGACCAACATCGCCAATATTTGATTCTTAATTGGCCAAGTTTAGAAGATTTTGGAAGTAAAGAATTAAATGTAATGGACTGAAAACACGAACCTTTATATGCATTTGGAATGAGACAAAGAGTTAAAAAAATCAACTTAACATTCATTTTTATTTCCGATGCAGTACTCTAAAGGAAAATATTAATCGGATCTAGTCGTCTACAAGACTGATAAGTCGTGAACGTCAGGCGAAGTGCTCTTATTTCCTGGCATCCTATTTGCTGCTACCGTATTTCATTCGATTTTATTCACGATTAGTTCCAACCATTACGAATATTGCAATGACGGCATAAAACGTACCTATGGCAGTTTTTTCTTGGATATTTTGAAAAAGAAAAATCCAATTATGGTTATAAAATACGTGTTTACCTATAGTAAAATCTGACTATTTTGTGTGTGTTGCGATAATCTTTGAGGGAAACCTATAAGTTGTGCAGTTGAAGAGAGAGTGGTAGAGAAGTACATATGTTTATCGTTAAACTAAATCCATGTCTATGTGTTTTTAACGCCGGGAGGGGGCGCCCTAGGAGGACATATCCATTTTATACCTTATTGGTGACGTTCTTAGAATCGAGTTTCGTTCGAAGAATCAGTCAGGTCAGGTGCGTAATACTCGCAACCGGCGTGCGTGTATGACCAGATGTATGAACGTAAACGAGGCGAAAGGAGTATGTAAGGATCGTAGTAGGTGGTGCTCTGCCTACCTCCATGGGATGTATGTATGTATGTAAATCTATGCTAACCTAGATTTAGTATTTTATTTGATCAACATCATTCAAATTGACACTGGTATCACTTAATAAATAAATAGACTTAAAAAAAACGAGATGTGTGGACATCCGGTTGGAAAGAAGTTCATTATTTTCGCTTTTGCACACTTTTGTTACATAACAACAAAAGAGGCGTGACGTCAAAATGTTACAGTTTATACGGTCTAGCTCTCAATCGACAAGTGTACAGAAAATGACGTGCGATAAGAGCTTCGACCCAGAAATCTCAGGATTTCATATCTGGTAGGTAATCCATATTCAATAAAATATTGTCAATAAGAATTAAAGCCGCGTTTACATGGTTTTATACACATCCCGCTTATTTTGAAAACATAAACAGAGGCTGTTAGAAACGCTTAAAAAGTACTAAGAAAATGAGATAACACAAAAACAAGATCAGCTCATAATAAAAATACTCAGAAACGAAATAAAAACAACATCCTACCTTACATTAGTAAAAAAATATATAAAATCAAAGACTAATCGATCAAGTCGTGTTACAATAATTTGGAGGTAGGAGAGAGAGTGCTGAAGTTCATTAATCAGTATGGGGAAAAAATACTATTTAATCTTAAAAGGTTTGACTTGTCGAAGAAGAAATTCCGTGGAAACCTTTGTTTACTTAATTATTAAGTCCTAAGGTGATTTGCATGTGCAGATGAGCGTTTTCCGGTTAAGTGAGGCTATTTAGACTTCTATAAAGGATCATTAAGAGAAATTTTTGTCTTGCCTACCTGATCCGTTAGTTAGATTCGCATATACATATTTGTACCCATCTTCATAAATATTAGGTACCTATCGTCTTTTTCGTCGTATTTATGATTTCATTTATATATCCTAAATAAGCTTCGGGTAGAATTTGGCCCCGTCGACAGCGTTAGCGTTGGCCTCGCAAAGGTCTTCCATAGTGCAGGTATTATTTATATGCACAGCGAGGACCTAGAGGTGAGGCATCGTTTGTGATGTGGGACTGTGGCTTATCAAAAACACTGTGGCTTACTGGTGGTTTACTGTGGCTTTGGTGGTGTGTTAGCCAATAGTCATCACAATGTCTTTATTTTCTTCTTTATTTTATTTTTTTGTATATTGGCACCTTATATTCATGTATTTAGTTATTATTTAATCGTGTTTTGTATTTTATGCTGTCTTTTGTGTGCACCAAATAAACGATTTATCTATCTATCTATCTATCTTATCGGAGTACCTGAATAAGCTGTACCTGCAGCGGCCTAGCTCGCTTTTTAGTCGGTTAAGAGATTTTTAGGTGGGCATGGCAGTTGTCTGCCCGCTGGGAGCTTTTGTGTAGGCTCAACATAGTCAACTGGAGGGCGTTATTTGAGAAACCACAGTTTTAACCGGTAACGTATAATTCGGAGGCTCTAAATATAACAGTTGGTTCTTTTATCTCTCCGAAATTCTGTAGCGAGTTCAGTTTGCCTTATGATAAATGTGTGTGCTAATTAAAGTCGGTGTTACGGGTTCTTAAAGAAGGCAAATACTGCTATTTGATTATCTTAATCAATATTTTTAGCTTCCAACATCTGGAAGTTCCAAATCAATAAAATAGATATTTCCGTATGGTGGAATATTTTATTAGTACTTACGGAATTTATGATGCGCTGCAGAAACGTTATTGGTCTGAAAAGAAAGAACAGTAATGACGATCGCTTCAAAAAATCTAGAGTAAATACACATTTTTTTTTAATTGTATAAGTAACAATACAATATCATTGTCAATATATGTCTAGATCTTCTCAGTTAATATAAAAAAATAGGTACCATCTATCTCCTAGAATAGTCTTTAAAAGCGGCTAGATACGGTACATCGTTGTGTGATAACCTTATTTACTACTCCTTAGCTGGTCATTATGTTTGGATAACACCTAGATACTGTTTTATGAGCACTGAGCTGAAGAAGAATATTGGTTATTAGAAAATATGAAAGATTTTTGTGGCATTATGGGATCAACGAACTTGAAAGGCGGCTGGGACAGGCGGTTTCTTGCTTGATTTTTCTTTATTTCAGTAAACAGTTACAGTTCACGACAAAAACCTTTGTGTTTAAAAAATGTGACGAGAATACAGTCAATAACTCAGGAACGCAGGTTTTCGAGTCGTTTGAACAGAATACACCTGCGCCCTTACCTTGCGCCTTGCAGGTCCTAAACAGACGTCGAAAAGATGAAAAACTTACGTCACGCTTCAAAGTTTACTTTTTTGTGCCAATATTTCTTGAAGTAGACAGCACTTTCACTTTTACTAGATAGACAAAAAATACCGTGTTGTTACAGAAAATAAAGTAAAACCGGTTTTAACGCTTACCTATACTCCATGGTTTAGGTAGTTAAATAAAGGTAAACAAAAAGAAAACACGTGACGAGACAGCTGTCAAGTAACCGACTAAAGGCAATACCTGTCACTTCAGTTGTCATGCTACGTCTCAGTTGTACTCTTCAATTTAGCAACGTTATAATTCGTTGACGTTTAGAGTTTTAGACAGATTACAAAATATTATAATATTAATTTAAATCTTACAAAAAAAAAATCCCTCCAGCAGTTACATCTACGACAAGTAATTTAAGAATAAATGATAAAGTTTAGCATATAATAAAAGAGGAAACTATTGCAAAAATCTAAAATAAATTTAAATTGGTTTTATCGTATTGAAAAAAAAAAAGTGCCACCTATAAAAACCTTTTTTACAATTTTTACATTTACCTATGGAGTATAGAGCTTTCCCGCGAAGGAAAAAAATCTCGCGATTTTTTTTTGCAAAATATGAAACACGTACGCTGTATCAGTATACGCAGATTATAAAAAGATAGTATTTTTGCACAAATCGGCAGTGGTATGCCTTAAGCCATTAAGGCTATAATAGTTGAGTTTACTTTTCTTTACTAATTCGATATAAAAAAAATCGGAACATACGTACCTATACAGAGTTAAACTGGACGACTTTCTCCATAGGAGCAACAGCGTCATCGCGAAAAAATAATCTGCCATCCCATACATTTGGGTCGAGTAGGTATTGAAGTTTTGTATCAGACAGTTGATAATTTCTTCGCGATTAAGTTGTTCGTTCTATGGAAAAAGTTGTTCAGTTGGATGGTCTGTACCACACCTACATGATGTATATATTATTACATTTGTCGCCAAAACATTTTGAATTTTTATTAAACATTGCCCTCTCTAATCAATAAAACATTTTATTCCAAGCTTGTGCCACGAAGCGGTAAACCGTCTAATTGAATCACTCAACACGCTTCACTTTAATTTACAACGAAATGTTAGACATCTCGAATCCTGAACCAGAAATATAACGTTGAAGAGCAGCTTTCAGATCGTGTTAAACATTTTTTTCTTTGGGAGAATATTACATAATATACTTAAACTCACGCCTCCTTCCCGAGAGGATAGGCAGAACGTCAACTACTACTGCTTCGATCCGTACATGGAGTATGTAAGGATCGTTGCGGAGATTTTTTATTGATTGCACACTCACACTATACACCGCGTCCTAACCAAAACTCAAACTATAAGCATTTATTTCAAATAAACCAATTACAGGCACTTTTGAATTGTCAAGGGGGTCGGTCAGTCAGAAAGATGAAGCTAGATGCCCATTCCAAAGCGTAGTAGGTACCTATGGAGAAGAACGGGCAAGAAACTCCACGGACACTCTTTTAAACCATGATATGGTTACAAAATATTGGTTACATCATTCATGTTGAAGTTATACATGTGAGAACGATGCAAAACGTGAAAAGCGTCCGTAACAGAAATAAAAAAAAAACAATCCAAAATTAAATTAAATTAAAATAAGCCGTGGTAGCTAAGAGATGATCAGTCCCTACTGACGGCGCCCGTTCACGAATATGACGCATGGATTAGCACCATTCAGCTCAACCATTTTGAAGGGAGCTAAAAAGCGATGGATAAATAAAAGAGTGCGATAATCGCGTATTTGCACGGCCTTACTCCGTACAAATGAACATTATGGCAACACTGATGTTAAGCGCCATCTGATTATTCAGGTATCGAACTTAAAAGTAATTGAGGACAGGCTGCACTGACGTAAAATACATTTTTGCTAACGAAGACCGACAAAAAAAAATACAGCTGACAGAGTGGTCTATCCTTATATGTATAATTCACTGCTGTCAGTTACATGTGTCATCGTATTGTGTTATTTACCAACACGTTATTTTAAGGACAATGTAGCTAACCCTTTATGAAGCCCTCAAATTCAAAGAAGAAAAAATCTCTTCGCTCGAATTTGAATTTAAAAGAAATTATTTAAAACTTCTTGGGAAAGCACAAACTTTGCTCCGTCACTAACGGACAGTAACGAATAAAAGTATCTTAAAGACCCTTTGCCTCTACAGGACAGTAAAAGAGTTGATGTCAGGAAAATAAAAATAAAATGAGTTGAAAGTAAGAAGCGACTCACTTCTAAAGACGGGTTAAAGTTCTTAAAAGTGTTACGATCGAATGAATCTTGTGACGTCATAAAATGGTGCATGTCCCATTACGTGTTGGTGAAGCGGAGAATATAAAACATTATTTGCAAATAAAGCCGTCATACATTAATATTTCGCTAATTATATTTTTTTTAATCAACGTAGACTTTTCCCGACAATGTTGGGGTCGCCTTCCAGTCTAACCTAATGCAGCTGAATACCAGTATTTTACATGGAGCGATTGCCTATCTGACCTCCACAACCCAGGGAATGGGTAACACGATACTCTTTGGTAAGAATGGTTGTCAGACTTTCGGGATTCTGACTACCCGTAACGACTGTCAAATCAAATCAAATCATTTTTATTCATTTTTTATTTTTTTTCTAAGAGCAACAAATAACAGCCGGGTCCAACGGCTTACCGTGCTTTCATCCACGAACCGACCGCGGTAAGCGTAGCTTAACGTTCAATCGACCCGTGCGGCTGTTATTATTTTTAATGCATACATAATACCGTATTGATTGATAAACAAAGATAGTCAATGTTATGAGCACAGTAGCTCGTTTACACTCCTTAGCAGAGTTTATTTTTTACATGAACGCTAAATAAAATAACTAGGATAGGAGTAGCAATTTTGATTAGTAAAATAAGATAAATCTAATCGGTTATTTAAAAAAAACCTGCTTTTTAGGGTTCCGTAGTCAACAAGGAACCCTTATAGTTTCGCCATCTCTAACTGTCTGTCTGTCTGTCCGCGGTTTAGCTCAGAGACGGTGAGTACTAGAAAGCTGTAATTTGGCATGGTTATAGATATTAATCACGCCAACTAAGTGGGAAAATAAAAACAAGTTTTTTTTTTAGTTTTTTCTATTATCGTGCAAATTTTAGTTAGAGTCAAGTGTCCCCCCCCTCTACCAGCTAAATGGTTGGTTTTGTATATGTGAAAAAATTCACGGCAGTTGTATATATAACGAAATTAATAGGAAAACTATCACAGCTAAGTAGGCTTTACAAATTAACTAGTAATAATCGACCAACTTAAATTTGCGGTTGCAAAAACATGTTCTCCCATACGGAATGTATCGGAGAACATGTTTTTTGTGCTTGCGATAAATTCATCCGAACTACGGAACCCTTCGTTGTGCGTGGTCCGACACGCACTTCGCCGGTTTTTTATAGAAAAGTGCAGTACCTACGCGGTCAAAATGTATGGAACAGCAGATATTTTTGAAGGTAGAAATGTGTTAAATGAGTTTGAACGTAACCTATCGAATAGGTGGGAAGTTGCAGCGGCAACCGTGCACCTAATGCATACAAATTGGAGCCCATTCATTTCGTGTTCGTAGCTAAAACGCGGTTCCACCGACACAAAAGCTGATTTTCTGCTGGAATACGTTTTTAGATGAAATTTTGAGAGCTTGAATATGAAGGTGTCTTTTATTTATGCAAGTTGCCTCGCTCTATCGATTGTTAAGTACTTTTAAGCCCTGTCTCACTTATTTTATAACTGTGTGTTCTGTGGCTTATAAATATAATTTCTTTCTACCATTATTGTACGTTTATTTGGTTTCTGCTTTTCTTCAGAGGCAATTAAGGGTGGTGAGTAAACTAAAACTTTTTACAAAGAAAACTATCCGACTTAAAAAAAAAGACTATAAAGTGAAAAATAACTTTATTTTCGGAAGTCGGTGGCAAAAAACGAATCCAAAACAAAAGACACCGACTTCCGATTGTAGTTTTTTTTTTAAGTCGGTTGTTTAGTTGTGGTACCTATCTACATATTGGAATACCACTACCTGCTATGTAAATAACAGTGACAGGAAGTTATCTTCACATACTCGTACTACATCGGAAAAAATCGTATTATTGAAGCTTACTAAACTATCCAAGCAAAGTTCATAAAATTTATATGGGACTAACTTGAGAGCGTACCCTTTTTCATACACAAACAGAATTTTCAAAATCGGTCTACAATTGACGGAGAAATCGATGGACATACATAAAAAACAATACATGCGCTACGAACATAGAACCTCCTCCTTTTTGGAAGTCGGTTAAAAAGTAAGAGAGAGGCTCGTAGCTAAATAATAACAGCCGTACATCACCCTTATTGCGTAACACACTTACAATCACAATCTGAATGATTTTGAAGGATATTACTAATCCATTTAATTGCTTCATAATGGATGGATGATCCCTGTACTGGACTATCCCATATCACAGGTTCCACCTAGCATGGGGTTCATAGATCAAATTTCTGTGCACTTGTAAGTCCTACGCTGTAAATGCTGCGCATACCTATATTGTACTGTGGTGGCATCTACATCGCAACATGCGACCTACGCATCTAAGACCTGACGTCACACAAATTCTGCATCACGCAATTAGAGTTTACCGCGCGAACACCATATAAGGAACTTCCCCGACATCAATCATCAGATAGATGCCTGCCAGCCACGACACCCGTCTGGTCGGAGGATCCTCACTTTTCTATAGAGGATGAGTGAACTTTACATCCTGTTCCTCATGCCTCTAAAGTACATTATTTATGGAAAATAAATTATTTATTTATTATAATATATTCGAAAAATTTGTCTGCTCGACAACGTAAATAACGCAATAAATTTTGTTGAACTTTCAAAATGAAAGCCATTGCTACTGATAGTGCTACGCAATTTACGTAGGTCGATTTTCAAAGTTAATCAAGGCATGTCGAGGTTGGTCCGTGGATGGGTGACTATCCATTACATACCGAGAATCAGTTTCTCCGTCCATCGGAAAGCACGTTAAGCAGTTGGTCCCGGCTGTCATACGTAGATCTTTGACAGTCGTTACGGGTAGTCAGAATCTCGAAAGTCTGAACCACGCTTGCAAAAGGGGATCGTGTTTGCCCACTAACTGGGTTGTGGAGGTGAGATAAGCAGTTGCTCCACATAAAGTGCTGGTATTCAGCTGTATCCGGTTGCTGGAAGCTGACCAGAACATACTTGGGAAAAGGCTAGGTAGATGAGTAAATTAAAAGTACTTACCATCTGTAGCTTTCTATTATAAAACTACAGGCGCTAGAACTTTCTTCTTAATTTATGTAGTTTCTTGAGATGAACTTATCCCAAGGAAAAACTTAACAACGTAGTTGAAAAACATGTTCTCCCATACATTCCAACTGCAAATGTAAGCTTCAACGCACAATATTGGGAGATTCACTATGTTATTTTATGTAAGACCATAGACTTCTTATAGGTTTTCCTGTAATCTATAAGTACGTGTATCTCCTGTATTAAAAAAAAAATCGGCTTAGTAGTTTCGGTGATAACCCCCTTATCTCCGAAACGACTACCTACTAAGCCGAAAGTTTAGAAAAAAAATCCTCTATTTTCTTAATTATATCTTAAAGTATTAATTTTAGAATGATAAAAAAAATGTTTGCTATTCTCACAACAAGCCTTTCATTTGATATGTCAGATAGTACAGTTTGCAAGAAAAAAATCTTTAATTTTCCAATTTATCCCGAACGGAATACGGAACCCTAAAAATCATACTACAAATCACGAGTAGAAAAATAGATGATTCTTTCAAGAACTCTTTTGAGAGTCAACGCATAAAGAACATGTATTTCTATAAGATTTCTCCGTTTTCTTATTACTCGTACAAGGAAGTGAATAAACATGTCATTTCTGTGCGTATTCGCCGGGCTCGTGGATACGGAAATGATTTGCCATAAACGTAAACCGAAGGAGAGGGAAGGTACGATCATATTTTTTAAGCCATACACATCGCTTATTTTATGACTATCTGGAAATGAAGAAAGATAAATATAAAATGTTTTATCTTTTCTGTGTTTTTATTCAGGAGTAACTTTGCTCGCGTTTCCTCAATTTTGTCATTTTTGGGGATAAAAATTGCGGTTTAAAAGAAGATGACAAAAATTGAAAAGTACTTATGTATGCTTAGGTGGTTTAGTTATGTTGAGAGTTTGATTGAAAAGCGAATAACAAAAGGTATTAATAAGGCATGTAGTGACCCTATTGGTGGTGTTCTTCAGAAAGGTCAGGTGCGTAGTACTCGCAACCGGCGTGCGAGTATGACCAGATGTATGAACGTAAACGAGGCAAAAGGAGTATGTAAGGATCGTAGCAGATGGCGTTCTGTAATTCAAGCCTACCCCCATGGGACAGTTGTGAAGTTACGTATGTATGTTAAAAGTACCCTAAGTCCACGTAACTAATATTTTTGTGGATCGTCAGATTTTCCTGCTCGAGGTTAAAGATAAGGTCAGCCTATCACAGACCTCTGCTGGACGTAGGCTTCCCCGATTGCATCACTCAAAATCCGGTTCCCCGCATTCCGCATCTAGTCGGCTACCTTTTTCTGGTGACCCTAGTCCATCTAATATATTCTAAGATATACTTTTAATGTAATAATAATAATAATAACCCCACCGCCGTATCTCTACGTTGACGTCGTGTTGGGGCTTGTGCGCTCCAAACTCTGGGTCTGTGCCGGTAGAGTTTATTTTGCCGGAACAGGTCTAGGATGAGGAGCCAGACCAAGAGAGATACAGAAACCCGCAGGGCAGCATGTGGCGAGCTGTTGGGCAGTAGCGACCCCACGGACCCTATCTCCCGGGAGAAATCTTGTTCCTCATCTCTGGCTTGCCTTTATTGGCCGGCTGGAGTGAACACTGACGAGGAACAGAGCTCCCACCTCATTTTTGCCTTAATTGGCCGGCTTGAGTGGAGATTCGCAAGAGCAAACGTGCTCGGAGGAAGGAAGTATTTCAGTAAGTGCTCGTAGGGATCTTAACCATCTTCCGGGCTCTGCGATTGTTCTGAAAGCCGTGGAATACCTCTCCACTCCTCAAGCACCTCAGGACGTGTTGCCCCCTTGTCGCTACGTCACTATGTGCTAGCGACAATTTCCGGGGGCCCATTATTGAGTGTGCAAGTCACCCCCTGCCATTTTATCCGTTTGCATATGAAACATTGATCAGGCAGGGGCCATAGTTCTTCCATAGTTCCAAGTCACCAGTCAACTTAAGCCACCCAAACCTATAGTCCAATATCTTTGTTTCCATATCCTGCAATAGTCCTACACCGACCGGGGGTTGTCCTTGGGTGCACTTACATAGTGCTTACAGTGATGGTCGTCGGTTGGTGCCTCATTTCATTGAAGCGCCTAACGGGCCTCTGCGAGTTGGCTTCGGCCCCTCGTACGCCTTCCAAAGGTCCGGGACCCCGGGGTCCCGAGAAATGTCAAAGACAAAAAAAATAATAATAATAATAAGTTTTATTGATTCATAAACAAGTGTTACAATATTTAGGTGTGACACTGGATCCCGCACTAGGATACCCTGTGTCGCAGGATCCAGTCTCTTTCGACAGATAATGAATTATTTAAGATGTTTTAACAAATGCAACGCTTTCAGTAGGTACTTAGATATAATTAATTTATTTATTTAAACTTAGAACTAAAAGGTAACCAAATGTCTGTGTGTGTGATGAGTGTATGTTTGTGATGAGTGTGAGTGTTTACGTGATGAGTGTATGTTTGTGATGAGTGTGAGTGTGTACGTGATGAGTGTAAGTATGCAGTGATGAGTGTTAGTGTGTATATGATGATGAATACTTTATTAGTTGAATGATAACAGATTTTCCGTTTCAGCATAATTAAACCCAAGCAGCCAATCCTGAACCTGTTTTTTGCACCCAAACTTTGTCAAGGGGTAGATATCAAGCTTTTTGTTAATTTTCTCATACAGGTATGGTCCAATACGAGAGAAAGCCTTATTGCCAAATTTTAGTTTGCAGAAAGCTCTGTTCCACTTAGGTTTTCTACGTGTGCGCTGGTCCGTTACCTCTGTGGCAGCTGCTGTTTTATGAAACTTAAGTAGCACTGATAAAATATACAGTTGGCGCACCGTAAGCACTCTCGTTTCTCGATATAACATATCAGTGGGGTATCGGATTCCTAATCTATGAGAGACCTTAAGTATAGCCCTTTGTGCACGCTCAGCAGTAATTAGATAACATTTACCAGCGAAACCCCAAGATATTATGCAGTAACCAAGCACAGACTGACATAAAGCCAGGTAAGTCATCTTGAGAGTATCTTTGTCAGCTATAGATCGAAGTCTTTTAAAAATGTACAAAAGTTTCCTTACGCGCGAAGTAACCGATTGGATTTGATTGCCCCATGTCAGGTGTTGGTCTATTGAAATACCAAGATACTTGATATTGTTAACATTTTCAAAAACAGGGCAGCTGCAGCTGCCCCCTAGACTATAGTTGCATTGGTGGGATTTGAGTGTAAATTGTTTAGGGGCAGCCGTTTTTATGCTTACAGAAAAGTTAACTACCTTTGTTTTTTGAACATTAAGGGTAAGCAGATTGTGTTGCAGCCAACTGGTAACCTTCTGCATTCCAGCCTCTGCGGCATTGTAGGTTTCCTTCCAAGAGTCGCCGTGGAAAACAATAGCTGTATCATCAGCGTACGCAGATATTTGCGCGTTGTCCAAATTGAGTGAGCAGAGACCATTAACGTACAGGAGGAACAAGGTGGGACCAAGGACACTACCCTGGGGCACTCCATATTCCACTCTCGCATAGGTACTTTGAAAATCACCCAAGCAAACCTTCTGTTCCCGTTCGGAAAGATAGGAGGTAAACCAATCCAATGCAATGCCCCTGATACATAAGGTCTGCGTCTGGATTGAGGAGCCATGTCTCAGATTTGAACGAGGGTACTACCAATATTTAGTAGAAAATTAGCCGATTTTGTAGACCGGATCCTGGAATTTGTAGTAAAACCCTTAAAAAGTTATACGACGTTAAAGGTGGCTCCTCAATCCTGACGTCTGGATTGAGGAGCCACCTTAGAACTCGAAAACTAGCCAACAGATATTTTTGAAAATTTTGTAGGATTTAGTAGTACTTTTGCGTAGCCTGTACAGAAAAAATGGGTTTTGTAGGGCTGAATTTGAGATAGCTACAATGCTTTGATTTTTCATAAAAAAACATAAATTTCACCGCGCTGTTTCTCGGAAACTAATCAACCAATTACAACAGATTTTTTGTATAATTTAGTAGCAAATGTAACTTAATTTGTACAGTAAAAATAAAATGGAAAAACTATATAATTTCGCTGATTTTATGTGGCTCATGAAATATGTACGTAGCTACTAAACTAGTTGATCAAATCGGATAACCAGTATTTAGTAGAAATTTCTACTAAATATTGGCATAATCCAACATCCTACACATTCAGTACTTCAAAAGAAATTAATAAAATAAACATTCCTTAACAATTTAGTGTGGTACGAGAGCCCACGACCAAAACCATATCACATCGTTTTACGGCCAAAACCATATAAAATCGTTAGTTTAGATGATTCTCAACCCGAATCGGTGGGAACTACCGGTCAGAAACGTACCAGTTTTACGGGAGCCCATTTCTGCTATGTCAAAAAAAATTGGCAGACGGTTTCATCACAATATGTCACACATTTTGCGTGTCACCATGTGGACTGAGCGCATTTACAATTTTTTTTATATGTATATTTAACCGATTTGTCTCATAGCAACTTGGTTCAATTTTTATAATCTTTTGTATAGTTACCGGAGTTACTGAAAACCTGAAAAAAAAAACGTTATTTTTTTAATGTCCCCTTTCACTCCAAAAACTAAACGAACATTTCGGAGTCGCCCCGCAAACGCGCGGTGCTTCGCATCGCAACGCATCAAGTGACAAATGTTCACCTGAAAACAAGATTTTCAGACGGGTTGCTATGGGTTTTATTTTCTGCCTCATTTAAAAATTTCTCAAATTGTCTCCTGGGTGTGACCCTACTGGGTTCTGAAAATTGTGTTTTCGGTATCTAAAATCTATCGTTCAACTACATTCTGAAAATCATACAGATTGCTATGAAACAGTTTGGCATGTGCCCGCCCGTATTTTTCTGAATATTCGTGACAAATTATCGAAATAGTTAATTTTCAATAATTTTTCATGAATATTCAGAAAAATACGGGCGGGCACATGCCCATGGGCGACATTGTATAAAAATGCGCTCAGGTCAAACGTGACGCGGAAAATTTCCGACTTGACAAGACATAAAGATTTCTGAAGTATTTAATAAAAAAATCCTTCCGGAATAAATTCTACATAGTTACTCGTATGATGGTGAAAACCTCATCAAAATCGGTCGGAATTTTAGAAGAATAACACACAGACAAAAACAAGAAGCGACTTTTTTTTATAATATTTAGAGATTATAGAAGAGAAGAGATTAGATAATATATTGATGGAGATAATATTTAGAGATTAGAGATTTAAAAAAATGGCATTATTTTGGGAAAATGCACTTTTTTTTCTTTTTTTCTTTTTTATTATTTGTGTATAATATACGGGCTGTTAAATAAATATTGCGTGCCATAGCTTCAGGGTGAGTTCAGAGTCGATAAAGGAACCCGTAAAACTTAAAAGAAGACCTTTAAAAAAAGTTTAAAAAAAAACGAAAATTATCATAAGATGAACCTAATGTAGTACCTACTAAACAATCTAAAACATCAATCGTTTAGAATTGATTAAAAATTTACTTAAAACAAGTTTTTATTTTGTTAAAATGCTAATAAGTAATTTTCTAAAATTACCTACCTACTATCGAACGCAATGAAAGTAAATAATTAGAGCATTTAAACAAATAAAATAATTTTAATTCTAAACGATTGCTATTTGAAGTTAGTAGCTACGAAATTAGTTTGATCTTGCAATAATTTCTTAACCGAGTTGGGTTGAGAATCATCTAAACTAACGATTTTATATGGTTTTGGCCGTAAAACGATGTGATATGGTTTTGGTCGTGGGCTCTCGTACCACACTCAATTGTTAAGGAATGTTTATTTTATTAATTTCTTTTGAAGTACTGAATGTGTAGGATGTTGGATTATGCCAATATTTAGTAGAAATTTCTACTAAATACTGGTGCTATTGTTATCCGATTTGATCAACTAGTTTAGTAGCTACGTACATATTTCATGAGCCACATAAAATGGGTTGTATCAGCGAAATTATATAGTTTTTCCATTTTATTTTTACTGTACAAATTAAGTTACATTTGCTACTAAATTATACAAAAAATCTGTTGTAATTGGTTGATTAGTTTCCGAGAAACAGCGCGGTGAAATTTATGTTTTTTTATGAAATATCAAAGCATTGGAGCTATCTCAAATTCAGCCCTACAAAACCCATTTTTTCTGTACAGGCTACGCAAAAGTACTACTAAATCCTACAAAATTTTCAAAAATATCTGTTGGCTAGTTTTCGAGTTCTAAGGTGGCTCCTCAATCCAGACGTCAGGATTGAGGAGCCACCTTTAACGTCGTATAACTTTTTAAGGGATTTACTACAAATTCCAGGATCCGGTCTACAAAATCGGCTAATTTTCTACTAAATATTGGTAGTACCCTCGTTCAAATCTGAGACATGGCTCCTCAATCCAGACGCAGACTACATAAGCGCTCCATCTTCTTGATCAGAATGGGCCTTGACACGACGGTAAATAAGCCTTTTACGATATCCAGGTGCACAAAAAAAGCTCTTTTCTGTACGTAAATACATATTACAAGTTTACTCACAGGAAAATGTGACGTCAATATCGTCGGTCGGAGACATCTCTATATATGTTTTGGACTAACTGTACAGAATGATATTACATTTGATTTTTTATCATTCTGCATACTTAGTCCAAAACACAAAATTTTTGAGATGTTCCAGTAATGACTCCGACCGACGATATGTCAACAACAACCTGTGACTCCGATTTTTTTTCCACCTTAATTCCCATATAGGAAAAACCTTTCAGATATTTTCATCATTATCATTTCAGCCGAAAGACGTCCACTGCTGGACATAGGACGTTTGCCATAATCGCCACGCTTGGCAGGCGGGTTGGTGATCGCAGTATGGCGTTAAAATGCATAGAGAACGCTGCTGCGCATTCTCTAGTGAGTCCCTTAGTCGCCTTTTACGACACCCACGGGAAGAAATGGGATGGTACTATTCTTTACGTCCGGCAACACACGGAACACAGATATTTTACTCTGTTCTAAAGAAAATACTTAAGTATCGTTTGGTTGATTCTGTGTCGAATACCACCCTACTTCAGACGGTGTGCTCATTATAAACAAAACATTTTTGTGTATCATTTTGACAGAAGGTTTTATTGTGCATTTTTAAAACTTTGACCTTGAGAATGTTTTTTTGCAAATGCGGACGTCGTAATTTTTTTAAACTGATTGATTCTAAAGGTATCCACGATTCAGGTACGCATATTTTTAAAGAAATATAATTATTGTTTTCGGAAATCGATGGCAAATAAAGTTATGCATTTGTTATTAACATTATTGATTTTTATGCAATAAAAATTAGAAAAAAATTACGTTCGAAACGTCACGTTCCCCACTTTGTCCTCGTCATTTCAAAGTTAAGTTTTGTATAGCAAAGACAGTATCGCTTATTGCATTCCGTTTGATCTCAATATCTTCCTTTGTCGGGGTTCAGAAAGTCGCTTAACGATTGTTAATCTTTGTTCATGACGCTATTTTCTCTGATTCCTTTATGCATTTATCTTGTTGTGAACATTTTCATATTTCAGTATATTTCCGTATGTATTTAGCTTGTACTTGAACTTTGGAAACGTAAGCATCATAAAAAGAGGCTAGTTTTGTGCCGATCACTATGTTAGTAAAAAAACCTCAGTGCCTACGAACAAAGAAAAGGTTCGGTTTTTTTAACTTCGGAACCTTAAAAATAGGTACCTGGATACCCAATGTTCAGTGTTTGCTATTCTGACTCAATTTGAACTGAGGCTCCAGTTATTACAATGGACTTTTAACCGTACGACTTTCATCTAGGTGGATATCCTATTCAAATCCAGAGTCCAACTGTATGAAGATTAAAATGAAGTCATTATTAAGTCCGGCATTATTCTGACGTATGTTCTCAAACAGAGAAAAAAGGAACCACGCTGTTGTTATTACCACTTACACAATGCCGTGGAGATTAACATATTAAGCAAATATTGTCGGACCTTATGTGAATTTAAATTTTTATCTTTCCAAGGTTCATTGTTTTGAATCATACTCAGATTTAATTAACCAGCGTATTATTATTTTCATGTAAGCAGAACAATGCATGATGATGAACAGCCAATCATAAACCTGCAGTGCTATTCTGTAACCATCTCACCGTGAAAACTTAGGTGAAGTGAGCGTGGAGTGAGCTGTCATTCCACAGGGATTGACACTATTGACAGCTCACTTCACCCAAGTTTTCACGGTGAGATGTTTACAGAATAGCATGGCAGGAGCATAATCAGCCTATAATGTTCCCACTGCTGGGACACAGGCCTCCTCTTTTCGAGAGGGAGTGAGATATAATATACCACGCGGGCCCAGTGCGGGTTGGTAGATGTCACATGTCTTAAATTTTTTTGATTCTAGAACATGCCGGTTTCCTCACCATTTTGAGAGCAGTTGTGATGAAATTATTTACGTAAAGCAAAGCGCCTGCCTGAGTTCGAACTCACGACCTTACAACTCGTAAGTCAGGTTATCACCACTGGGCCAGCTCTGCTCGCAATATAAACCAGTAGGCAGAGGACTAATTTATTTGAACTAGATTAATTGTATTTCGGTCCTCTGAAAAGGTTAGGTGCTTAGTAGATAGGTATCTACCTATTCAATTAGCGCGCGTGTAGGACAAAAAGGTGTATACAAACAACACTGGAGGAATCAAAAGGCGTATGTATTACGTTATGGAGTAATTTTCTGGGCAAATTCCTGTAAAAAACTTGACTTTTTAAAGCACAAAAGAGGTGCATTAGATCCATATGCAATATTAAATCAACAGAAAGTTGCAAACCGCATTTTATCATCTTTAAAATACTAACGTTACCTTGTCTTTACATAGGTATACGAGACTGCTTAGTTCGTAAAGAAAAACGGTGATTTATTTAAAAAAACTTCAGAACAAAGCTATCGATCCATAAGACCAACACCTTCAAAAACCGTTCTTATGCACAAGAGCATACTTTGCATGGCTCCAAATTTTTTTAATAAGCTACCAAATGACATAAAAGATTTAAACTTGACACAATTTAAACGTAAACTAAATATTTTTTAATAGACAAGTGCTACTATACCATTGACGAATTCCTAGTTGACAAAATTTCATGTGACTGAACATTTTTTGTATTTATGTTTTAATGTAATAATCCTATACATATGTCCATTAATTTATTACAATTGATTAAATCTTGAATTGTAATTTCTATAGATATTAATTAGTTCTTTATGTTGCTTGTAATGTATAACTTAATCTCTAATATTGTAGTTTAACAATGCATGCCTTATAAGGTAGATTTATGAGCTACTATAAAATATTTTTAAGACCCTGTTGTATCACTAAAAATCGCATTAATAAAAACTTTGAACTTTGAACTTTGAAAAGATACGCCACGTAGCGTTCTGTTTTATCAGCCTACCCACCTTGGAAGGCGCGAATTGCTGTTTTTATCGTTAAATATTTGTGTGCAAATAAATCATGTACGTACGAATTATTGTGTTCGTAATGTTGCGTTGTGAGCGGTGTCAACTGTAAATAGTCGAGTGATGCTAAAATATCACAACTAGTAAGTTCCTAACCGCATCACTAATAACATGGCTACAATACTGGTTTGCTATGGATACTCTAGCATTTGATCTGCAACCAGTTATACTAGCGGACAATCCTCTAATTACAACTATGTGCCCCGAATGTAGGGGCTCTTCGTACGGGCTGAGGGCAGGACCCGTTGCCTAGATTTGCACGCTACTTACGCACGCTACCGTGGTCTAACAAAGGCCTGCCCGACCTGCAGCCTAACGCCGCAAGCTACCTGCGGAGCCTGAGCTGACATGCCCTCCACGTGCTACGGACGCTCACTACCAACGGTTTTACGAAGGCCGTCCGGCCTACTGCTGAGCCTGTCCTGAACAGGTCCTCACGTCTGCCAAGGACGGTACTTTCTATTCTGAGTGTGCTCAGGAACCAGTGACTTTATCCACGCCCTAGCCAAGGTGTTCTACTACTATCTAAAATACATATATGTATTAACCTATCCGGCTGTTTCAATTACTATTTAACTAACTACCTACCTATCAGTTAAAGGCCTGCGCAGCCCTAGCCGTTACAGTAAACGCATGCAGGATGCCAATTTTATCCCTGAGAGAGTAATTGCAATGTTAAAATTGAACTATTTTTGTGCTCAATTCTTCATTTGGGTGCAAGCGGATGAAATATCAGCGTCGATTGCCTAAAGGTAAAATGAAATGCAGTAGATACGTCTGGCTGTGCGTCCATGTGAGATTTGTGTCCGTAAACGAAAGCAGGAACACTAGAATTTCTCTTGTACCAATAATTACTAGCGAAATTCAGGTATTCATACCCAAGGCGATGTCTCTATATATTTGAAACAAAAACAATTCATTCACTTGTAAACATACAATCTTACTTCTTTGTACTGCAAATTGCAATATTCACTCAAAGACACTGCATTCAAAGCAATTCTAAGTTTATATCTACCATCAGCGAACAACATAAACACTAAGAGATTCAACTAGCCGGGGGCCAAGTCCATCCTGTTTATAATGTTAAATGGGAGAATGGAACATAAACATCAGCACAAAGTGACATTTACAGAAACTAACCGAGTTTGTGAGATATTGCGGATATTAATTTTTAGTTTCTAAATTGGTTGGGTTGTAATGGTTATCGCAATGTATGGCTATGTTATTCGGTTCAACAAAATTGATTAAAAGGCGTAGAAATTAAAAGCTGAATTTAGTTCATCATCAGAGAGAGCAGTGGTGGCCTAGTGGCAACGGCCGCGACTTACTAGTATTAGGTCGTGGATCCGAACCCAAGCAGGAACTTTACTTTGTGTAAATTATTTTATCACCACTGCTCTCAAAACGGTGCAGGAAAATATCGTGTGGAAATAAAACTAATTAAATTATCTAAGTTTAAAATTTGTCATTCAAAAACCCTGTAACATTATAATATCCTTAATAATTAGCAATTTTTTAAACTGTCTCTTGAATGAATTAATATTCATTTTCTTAAGGGAATTAGGAATTTTATTGTATATTAATTTGGCCATGCCTTTTCCTAACTGTGTTGGGGTCGGCTTCCAGTCTAAGTGGATGCAGCTGAATACCAGTATTTTACATGGACCAGCTGCCTATCTGACTTCCACAACCCAGTAACTGGGTAATACGATACCCCTTGGTAAGACTGGTTGTCAGACTTCCGGGCTTCTGACGACCCGTAGCGACTGTCAAAGATCCACAGATAACAGCCACGACCAACGGCTACGTGCCTTCCGAAGCACGGAGGAATCTCGGTATGTACAGTTGGTCAACTATCCACGGACCAACTCCGGCAAGCGTAGCTTAACCTGATGGATCGACTCGTGCGGCTGTTATTACTTAGCCACGAGCTGCTCCGTGTAATATTGTCTTGTATTCATGAATGTTCTACTCATACTTATGATAGGTATACCAAATGTTATGTATTTGAGAGATAGTTTATAAGAAACTTGACAAGTACGAGTAATAGTAAAAAAAAAAAAAAAAAAAATGCAAATGTTATATAATGTTTTGACGTTTGTTTATTGTCATAAAAACAAAGTAGGGGTGGTCTGAAGTTGGGTCAAAGATTAAGATAACTCGGGTCCATGGCCGAAGGGAAAAAGATAATAAACATAAAGTAAACCGACTGCTTTGTTGGGATAATAGTAACAGTGGATTATCCATACTCCTTGAGTTTCTTTTTCGTTGACCTAGTGGTCCTAAGCGTGACGGCTGAACGTAGGTTCAATTCTTGAATCCAGGAAAGTATGATTGGGTTTTAAACCAATCTAAGGGCGGATTTCAGCAAAGAGACTGAATGCGATAATCACCTCTAAACCGCTTTTAAGAGCTGTCGTGTCAATATTCCACAAAAATTATTTTGACACTGACAGTTCTTGAACGCGGTTTAGATGTGCTGATCGCGTTCAATTTAATTGGTGAAATTTGCCGTCAGTCCCATTCGGACCTTGGATTTCAGCTGGGTTTATGCATTCCAACTGTTTACACTTATAGTTAGAAATCAACGCGTGTTTATGGCTTGGCTCGTTCCGTATTACACGGGGTTTGTAAATAAAGCAAATTATTAAAAAAAAACTCAAAACCCGACTGCAATAAACAACAATTTGCTGTATTTCAAGTTTCTTAGTTTTACTTATATTTGATACGAATGCTTCTAAATTTATTTTTAATAAAACCTTCCCCTCCCTTTTCGTGTTTGCAGATGCAATATATAAATATTATATAGCCTATGTTACACTCCCAAAATTAAGACGAATTTAACGACACCTCATATGTTAAAATCTATCAAGTCGTTTAGGCTACAGAGCATGCCAATGAAATAGACGTACATACATACATACTCTCGTAAAACATTACCCTCCTTCTGGGGCAGTCGGGTAAAAATAATAAAACTGGCTCAATGTGTTTACAAATCTCTGCCTACCCGTCCTGAGAATACAGCCTACAGGCGACATGTTATGTTGACATCTACGACTACGGGCTGCTACTGAGAATTCAATTACTTATACATTTTTAACATTGTTTATTTTCGTTCTTCCCACAACAAATAAATTACCGATATAACTTGGAATATGACGATGACGCAATGGACCTGCCTAGCCTTTGCCCAACTATGTTGGGGTCGTTCCAGTCTAACGTCAGACGATGACACATACAGTCACTAAAATATCCGCCCGTGAAAACTAACGGAAACGGAACCTCTAAACGAACAATTAGCTAATATTTCTGTCTGAACTATTTCGGTTCCAGACAAATATTTTAGCTAGCCAGCCGGGCAGACCGAAAGCGTGTCTGTGACATTTAGATTGACCTGATATCGGAAAATAGCTGCTTTAATTGTCTAGCCCTTTGAACTATTGTAGGTACTACGAATATAGAAACGGAAAATGTAGCTGTGATGCAGATCCGTTGTTTGATTTAATTTTAGAAACATCTATGTGTTCCGAATTGCTTTACATTGATTTCAAATAGAATACCTACGAGTGGAAAGTTTGGCAAATTGGTGGCGAAGTGGCAAGACAATTTAGTTTTTATGGACCTGGGTTCGATCAACTTACATTTTAGGTACTTGTGTGTTATTCAGGAACAATGCTGCAAAATGTTCTCAAATATAACCATCGTGACACATCCAGCCTGAGTCAACAATTAGCCTGAGACATATATTAAACTACCAAAACAAACATTAGGGTTTTCAACTTTTTTGTGCTTGCATGTTTCTCTTTCAGGTCTCGAACGGACGATTCATGAGCTGATTACAAAACGAGGCCGCAAGTCAAACGACCTACGTGAGTGAAACATCAACAATCATAAAATATGTACTTATAAAGCTTAATTTGAGGAAAATATCTGTTGTTTTGTCTTCGTATCCCTACCATTGATGTTTTCCTTGCAATTAATTCTTATCGCGTGTGTTGATCCCACAAAACGCTGGACATTATCCCATGGGGACCCGAAATGTCTTCAATTTTGTCCTTCATGAGAGGAGGTCCCTTGCGTGTCAACGTACGGTGGTCATAAAGTGGGATAAATATTTGTTGTTATATTCGTATATGTGTGTGGTGAAAGGTTAGAAAGGTCGTACTTATAGGCTTACCGCTTAACTGAGACGTTTTCTGAGGTAGCTGCGTGGTGCGGGAGGGGGTGACAGTTGTCACAAAATGACGAATCACTGAGCACTCACATCACGTCATCACACCGCCCTGCGCAGCTACCTCAGGAAACGTCTCAGTTAAGCGGACTTAAATCAATCAACCGAATGTTTCAGACTATTTTATCATAAGCAAAGCTATTGATCTAGATAAAAAAACATATTATAGATATTCAACAAACATGTACCTAAATATCCAAAAATATGGAAAATATTGCTCTCACAAAAATGAACAACCGATAGATCTTTTCTACGTTTATTCAAAATTTATTTTATTTCTAATGTATATTATATAAAAATATTAGCTTTCTGCACTCCTTCTCCATATAAACTTTAACTGTGCCAAATTTCATACTCCTCCGTCCGCGTAATTTTCGTAAAAAGGGGTACAAAGTTTTTGCCTTACGTAATAATAATATAATTGGTTATAAAGACTTAACATTAATAGGTTTCTGAAAGCTTACCTTTAAGCTTCTAAATTATGCCACCTGAAGGGAAACATTTTCCAGAAAATACTAATAGTCTTTACCAGTTCTAAGAAAACTCTTAGACATAAATACCCAAAGATAACTGCGGTATCTTTTTTTTCTAGAAGCTTTAGAAAATGTATTTAAAATGTACCTTTGAGAGTGAAAAAAACAGGTTTTTTCGTAAGAAAAATGGAAACACGAGCCGACAGTAAAATAAGTTTTTGCGGCAAGGTTGACAGTTTGCAGCTAGTTTTATGAGGCTCCGGGAATTATGGCAGCCAGCAATAATATGTAATATTAAATACGATGAGAAAAGAAAATTATGAGAAAATATTTGAAAAACCACAATACATTTTGATTTGCGATAGATTTACAATATTGACTGATTTATATACAATAGGTTTTTTTGACGATACCGTCACACTGACGCCTACTTGCACCACAAACCACTAAATACATTTCAAACACATTAAAACACCAAACAAAAAACACAATTAGCGCTACACATACTCGTATAAACCATTATTCTGTCTCTGTCATCTTCAAACGATTTAAAGAAACAGAACAATGTTTTTGGGCCTAAAATATAAATGACAGGAATTTAAGGCTAGTTAAATGCAAAGAAATCTCTCTCTCTCAGCTCGATTTGAAGAACGCAGCGAGTACGTTCTTCAAATTCAGCTACGCGTAAAATTCGTGCTTAATGCAGGGCCTACGGAGTAGCAGATCGGCTATCTGCTACGGTGTAGCAGCTCATCACCACGTCGGTTACGCCGTAGGAACAGTGCAACTCAAATAATAGATGTTCGGCGTAAAAGTAAAATGATGATTTAGTTTTACAGTTATGCAAGCATTGAACAATATACATACTTAGAACAAATAGTTTTTTTTCCAGATACTTATACTGTTGTGCCTTACCGAAACTTAAGTATGTGCGATGCCCATTCGTAGACATAAAAAAGAGGAAAAATAAGACTCTTGAAGTTGTATATAAACAGTTCTGTGATATTTTTTTGCTGCAAGATTTAGTTCGAAAACTTACCTTTTGATATAGTCTCAATGGTATCTTCTATATCAGTATGTTTCGCGACGACTTTATATCGTTTTGTTGTAAATCATTTGACGTGAATAAACGTAGAAAAGATCTTTCGGTTGTTCATTTTTGTGAGAGCAATATTTTCCATATTTTTGGATATTTAGGTACGTTTGTTGAATGAGATATACATGTACTCGTAGCTATAATATAAATATTTTATCTAGATCAATAGGTTTGCTTGTGATAAATAGTTTGAAACATTTGGTTGATTGATTTAAGTCTACCGTCAACAAAATACTGGGTAGTGGGTTCGACTCTGAATTCTAAAGCTATTTAGGGCTGATTTTACCAAATCAGATCCTATCTTAAATTTATCCAATAAAATTGACGAGGTACGAGTATAAAATTTTGGTCGAATCCGCCATCTTAAGTTAACCGCCAAAAAGAAAAACGGGATGTAAATCGACGGAATGCTTCTGACGAACAATAAATATATAAATATTTAAACATTGGGATGCATTAGAATAGTCACAACGAGTGGTGATATTTCAAAATGTACATCAATTGCATCCGGGGTATTCAGACCCACTACCACTTTGCTAACCGTCTAATAATGTTACATAAGCTATTCTTAAATACAGGGTCAAATTAAAATAGCTAAAAAATAAATAAAAATGTTTATTTGTCACAAGAAAATTCAAATACGATAGACACTAAAAGTCACAATCTTACGATTTATGTATCTACTTATTACAAAGATCTGATCCTAACACCCAAACTAGGCCTAGGCCTGTGTTTTAGGGGTCAGTGTTCAGCCATGGGATATGTTAAAACAAGTATTTTTTTTGGGTGGGACATTATCAAATAAGTACTCCCGCTCTTCGTGTCAAACTCTTACTGACTAAAACCTACCTGTGTTCCTTAAGTTGCCTGTACGTTGCCAGGGGCAACGGTATCCTTTCCGGACATTCCCGCGACCCCGGCAGTTGTGCTGACATCTCTTTCAGGCACGCGTGGAGCAACGCGCCGTCCGCGTCGTCTCGCCGTTTGTCTCTGCATCACCCAAAGGTTGACTGGTAGAAAATGCCTATGGCATTAAGTCTGCCTCCACACATTTCTGTGGTTAAAGTATTAAATAAATAAATACATACAATCTCATTGTACCAAAGAAAAAAATTAAATCATATTTTTTTTGTTTATTCATGTTTAAATAGCAATACCCATCACAGTTTCGCTAGCTAATTTAATTTGAACCTGTAGAACGGGCTACTGCAAGTAGGGAAATAATTATTTAAATAATTAGTTAATGAAACAAACACATTAATTTCAAATGTGTTTCTTTCACTCGGCTGAAATTCTATTTACAAATTCATCATTTGTTTTCGTTTGGCCGCCCGTTACATGCAGACAACATTCGTAGAACTTGATAGTTTGTGTTTTAACTTGAAGTAAACAATAAAAGAGATTGTTTCATTAATATTTATATTATTGTTTCTTTTTATGTTCATTCATTAGATTACTGAATTCAGTCACATGGGGATGCTATCCGCGACTGGTTATGTAGCTAACATACATAAATTATTCGTATAGTCGTGTAGGAACTAAATTAGTGGTATTATCTACTAGTAGTAAATATGTATAAATGACTGCTTCGTTGGTCTAGTGGTCGCAAGTGTTACTGCTGAGCATGGGGTTTCTCAGTGGCAGCCCGGAGTCGATATTTATGCCCGATTGATGGCACTAGGCTCGCCCTTACATGGGACTTAAACATAACTGACGACTTGTGGGTGTACTATAGGTACACCTCTGCCTAACCCAAGGAACACAGGCGTGATATTATGTTATGTAGAAATGAGTCAGTTTAGATTACGCCTAAACTATAAAATCAATATTCATCAAATAATGTGGGTAAAATTGACAACCTTATTTATAAAAAAAATAAGTATACTTACGAAAGGTCTTGAGAGAAAGAGAAAGCAGAGAATCATTTGTAATATTTTTGTCCCCCAAAAGACTAAAACGCAAAATCAAAAATCAAAGCATTTATTTCAATTAAACCAATTACAGGCACTATTGAATTGTCAAGGGGTCAGTCAGAATTATGAAGCTAGTTGCCCATTCAAAAGCGTAGTAGGATCCTATGGAGAAGAAGGGGCCAGAAACTTCACGGACACTCTTTTAAATTAAAACATTTTTACAAAATATAAAAAGACCGTTATCCATTTCAGATCGGACCTCCAAAGAATAGAAAAAAATGCTTAAAGGAGTGTGCCCACTACACCGTATCATAGCATGACCATGCTTGGCACACGGCACAAAGCACGGTCATGGTATATTACGGTATAGTGGACAGACTCCTTTAAAGGCGGGTAAAGCTTTATGGATCGCTAGTGTAGTATGCCATCGAGTTTTCAACTAGCGTCTCGGTTACCGTCTAACAAGGAAACGACCGGAAAACTAGCCATTTTCACAGATATACGAGTTTCATAATACCGTCCACATATAAAGCTCACCTTTATAAAGTAAATATTATACTCTATATGTTTTCCTGAGGGTTCGTGATTGTTTGTTTTGCATTAGTTGCACGTGTGACCTTTATACAGTGGTTTACAGTAAATAAAACATGTTTCACGTGGGTGGGAAAGGGGCTAAGGGGTTACGTCCTTAGAATAGGCACAAGCACAGTATAAATAAGTAACAGTAAATTACGTCTTCATAGAAAACAGCCGAAACGACGCGCTTCGAAATCACGCAACAGTCTCAAGTGCGCGACAATTACGCATGGAAGCGGAAGGTTTATTCACCGAACGGCCGTAGGTAATTGTGACTGTTTCAAAGTCACTGCCGGGACGTAATACTGTTACTTTATTATACTGTGGCACAAGCGTTCTCATAACATAGCATCACGCCTTGTATCCCTCAAAGGGCGTTGACGGAAGTGCATTCACATTTCACCAACTATTTTTAACTCCACTCCGGTTAAGTGCTTACGTTGGGTTGACGACGAGTCGATGAGGCGAGGTGATGATGATCCAGTGCCGAGCTAGTATGTCTGCGATGACCTATATTGATATACAAAAATTATCTTATTTTAAAACGGTTATAACTGGTAGGTACAGAAAAGTTTCTTATGTCTTCGTCAGTTTGGAAATTTTCTCTTTTATCAAATTCGGGACACGATACCTTTAGAAGCATTGAGCAGAGTATTACATAGAAAACTATACTTATTTAATATTTTGATAATAAAAGTCAAAATAGCATACACATTTGACCAATGTCGAGTTGATATCAACTTTAAACCTTTTTAATGGCCAGGCCATTTTATAAAATCTTAAATGAGTGAAAAATAATAGTCAGTCTGTTAGTGTCATATTTTTGATTCGGGCTGACATGTAAAGAACATGTCAAGAAGATGGCTTCTGCGGTATCGACATTACGACGCAATACATAATGCTGAGTCGGTAAAGCAGATTCTATCGTGCAATTAACAGATAAAAATGGCCCGTAGCGTGACGTGGCGTCTACTTTTTTAGCAACCCTAAAGATTCAGATTTAATTAAAGTCTCTTGATAAGACCGGCCCATTATTTATTTGGGGCTCTATTAAAAAAGGACGATACGATAGAACCAAGGCACACACATAAACCGTTTCCCGGTACACATGTTTATTTTTCAATATCCAGCGCCAAAATAAATCACAGGACATTTTCCCTGGTCTGCTATAGATTTATGATCCATATCTTTTATGCTCGCTTGGGCAACGTATCGAACCGAAGCGTATAGGTACTGAATCAAAGGACCGTAATGTCATAAATTAATACAGAAGGTCGGCGATCCATTCGACGAGTACTGAAAACAGGCGCACGCACACATCGACCGAATTACTGCCGCGGCAGAAAGCACAGACTGTTTGCTGTGCCTCCACGTTGCACCGTTGCCCGTTGCAAAAGTACTCAGTACCTCGTACTTTTGCCGCACTCAATGATCTCAAGGATTCTAATCCAACAAACATTATGCGTCATGTTCGTAAACGGGCGCCGACAGTGGGGACTAGTCATCTCTTAGCTGCCACGGCTTATTTAATTTTTTATTTATTTATTGATAGGAGAACCAACAAATGGATAACAGTTGTAAATGAAACATACAGCCAATTACAGGTTCTCACGGGTAAAGACAGAATAAGTATTAGAAATCTTAGGATCACTACCAAGCACGATAAAAAATAATATGTATAAGGTACAATAAGCACTATGCACTTTTAAAGAAGTCAGCGTTCAGCTGAGCGCGTGCAGAATAGGTATTAATGGTAAATGGGTCAAATGAGAACTCTTTACAAAGAATATTAAAGTCTTTACTCGCTCGCACCATGTATTGACCAATGAAATTCTTATCGTGCATTGTGTACTTTTTCTCTGAGAGTTATTGAAATTATTCAATGTAGGATGATTTTGTTGAAACTTTTTCTATTTTTAATTATAGTAGGTTTTTATTTCAGCTTGCGTTTTCATTTTTCGTTCCCGTCAAAAATGTTTATTTATTGCTAAAAGTTATTATTTCAGGCATCTTGGCTGACAAATTGGAAACAAATAAAAAGGAATTAAATGAAACGGAGCATAGTGAGTTCAAATGTGGAGAGTCCAGGGTGATTTGGATAAGGAATGTGTTAAATGAATTCGAGGAAAGAGGTACTCTTGAGCATTGCCACATATCTTTTCACATGAAATATATCAACTCATTGATAAAAAAAAAAAACGAATTCTTTTTCTTCTTTTTATTAGGGTCGACTGTACTTTTGGTTGACTATTATTATACAATGTGTAAAAAAAAACTGGTTCGATCCGAAAATGACATATACGTACTACAATAAAATTACCAAAAAGTAATAAAAAATCTTATTTTTATTGAAAATAAAATTTTAAATTCACGTTTTTAGTACTAAAATTAACTCAATTCCATGAATAATTTGCAAATTTTCAACAGGGGAATAAGTTATGACTTGTAGACACCCGCTAAACGACAGCCACCCGCGCCCCATGTATTATCTCGGGAAAAACCCCCCTTGAAAAAAATGCGGGGTATTAATTTTTTATTTGTTCCTGAAAATTACCGCATGAATAGACACTCAGTACGATACTAAACAACATCCTCACGGATCGGGCAGGGTTACTTTACACAGTGTATAGTTTGATGGCATTCTTTAGGTCTTCAAAGGTGCAAGTGAATGGGCACATAGGACACTCCAGCAAGTGGGACATGGTCTGTTCAGGAACGCCGCATTCGCACTGGGTGTTGGATGGGTCAGTAAGTCCCCACTTTGTCAAAAGTATTGGTCTTCGCAGTCTATAATCTCGCAGAGAATACCAAGTGTCTCTTTAGGATTACATTTTGATAAGAAATAAAGAAGACGAATATTCAAATGAAACTGAACTTAGCGACTGATATATTTAGATATTCGCATGACAACCGAGACCAATGAAAGTTAATCATGTGTTCCTGATCATTGAGTGGATTAAATGTGTAAAGAATGGTCACTCATCCGCCACCGGCAAGCAGATAGCCTTCATATAGACGAGAATGTATCCATACGTTTCACTCCGTTAAACTCAATGATAAAAAGATAACATAAACAAGACGTTTGTCTCCCTTTATAGCAAAAGCACTAAATAGATAGGTACAGAAGGTCGACTCCATACAACGAGCGAGAACGCACGCACACATACACGCTTCATGTACAGCGAGTGCGACTGGCATTTGTTTGAGATCGCAGCCCGTACGGACCTACGCGTCTATGTATGTGTGCGTTTGTTTTCGCTCATTTTATGGAACCCTCTGTACTATTCTGTGGCATAAGTATAGAATCGTCTTCCGGCCCATTTCACTGTAAACGTTTTAGTCGCCAAAGTATACTATAATCTCACTAATGTGACCCCGTAAAGGCCTCGGTCACAATAGAACTGTCCCACAAAGAAGTCAATGGGGCATGGAAAGACGAATTGTGGAGCCGGTTCCTATATCCGTAAACAAACGGTTTTGTTACTAATGTTGAGAAGTACCTACAATTTAAGATTGATTTATGTGTATATTATCAGGATTGTTCGTCTGGTTCTGTATCTATCTATATGATGAGAGCCAGTACCTTGCGGCCTCACCTTGTTTATAATTTTACTCAGGATGGTTATTATGTCAAAGCAGTTAAACAGATCGATAAACTTTAAAAGTTGGAATGTACATACATACGTAATATGCAGAGATTATCATCCACATGTTTATAGTGAGCATGACCAGCACCCTAATTGTGTATCACACTTTCAGTGACAACCCGAAGGATTTTGAAGAATATTCCTAATCCATTGTTTTATTTGTTTCAAAATTCGTCTGCTCAACAACGTAAATAACGCAATGGATTTTGTTGAACTGTCGAAATAAAAGAAATTGACACTGTTGGTGTATACCCCACAGACCTACCTGCATGTGATTGATGTTTACAAGTACATAGTATAGGTACAATTAGAATTCAGTTCAATAAAAATTTACGTAATAATTTGTTTTTAACCCTTCACAGCCCATTTCACCGAAGATATTTGGAAAAGAGATAACAGAACAATAGATTTTTTACTATTCAAACAAGAGACCGAAGTATTTGCGGAATTCTTGGATGTATACAATGTTTCCCATAAGGTGCTGATGGACGATGTACGTGAGAACGTGGACAAAGCCATGTTGGCAAAATTTCAACCGAGCCCTAGACATAGTACTAATGCGTCACAAACCTAAAACCTGTAATATAACAGTTGAGATTCAACCATTACATAAGTGAGTGAGGCGAACCGAGCATTACAGTGCGCAACCTGTAATGATACAATTAATATCATTACATTCATCGGGACCATTCGCTTGTAATGTGACAGTGGTGAGTGGGAGCATCCGTGATACTATTTGTAACATAAATGCGAATCTTATCGAATCTTGGATTAGTTACATTTCAAGCAAATATGCCGCGATATGTGAGGAACCGCCTTTAGGTGCTGTCAACACTAGCGACGTTCAAGCAATGTAGTCGGTGACAAGTATTGATAATTCAAAACTTGAATAATTTATTTTCGAATGAAGATTCTGGATGAATTAAGAATATCGAAAGGTTATAAATGTTTGGGAAAACAGGTTGATAAATTATTTATAGTCTGTGTGGCAATTTTTAATTAAAGTCAAGACCACATTCATTTGTATTTAATAGAAACCAAACCTCGGTCCAACTCTTCGCAGAATAGAGGCGTGATATTATGTTATTTTATGTGTCTAAGTAACTAACAGTTGAAATAAAAATATGATATCCATACTTAACTAAAACTATTAACAAACTCAAATATGGCGTCGAAAAGTTCCTCCGCATCGTTGTCGGGGATTTCGTTGAACATACCATGAGCACTCGGACCCCACGGACCGAGAATTTCAACCTCAAACTGCTTTAAAATATAATTGCCGATAAGGATACTTTCGCCACTTGAGGTTTTCCGCAGCTGCACCAGCAGCGCCAGCACAGCACACCGAGCCAGTAAGATGGGATGGCGCAAGAGTATCAACACACTGCGCATCCCACACTAAAGTTAATATTAACATGTTCAAGTTACGAAGAAGAAGTTTGATTACGTTAAGAAGAAGGGACGATATTTTATCGTCCCTTCTTCTTAGCGTGTCGACCCCGAAATCCGTTAATCCATCCGTTTTTCGACTAAGTAGGCCATAAGAAAGAATTGGGCGGAATATTAAAATAGCCTTCTTCCTATTTGTGGTCCCGGATATATATATTTTCTAACACAAGTTACGACTCTGTCCGAATTTTTACGATTGATCATGAATAAATGCATAGTTATTATTAGCGTCCTTCGAGGAAATAGGCCTAAGTTATAGCGTCAAGTTTATTGCCCACAAAAATCTGTAAGCGTAGTATTTGTAAGATTACTCTTTGCATGAAACTATCTAGAACGTGACCTTGCGTCGCATGCACGAGTGGGTTCAAAACCGGATAATTACCAAAGTGACTCTTTCAATTCATATGTACTTTCTAAGTTTATTTTGGGCATCACCGACATCGGTGAACAAAAATATCGTGAGGAAACCTGCTGAATTCTTCCGTAAAAACCACATAGCAAAAACTTAGGTGAAGTGATCTTGAAATGAGCTGTCATTTTACTTGATGCTATTGGCTTGACACTATTGACAGTTCACTTCAACGAAGATTTTACATTCTTTACAGACTTGATCGGCATAACTTATACTTAATATAGGTCTGAAATCGCCAACCCGCCTTGATCAAGCGTGGTGATCAATGCTCATGTCTTCTCTGTTTGAGAAGAGGCCTTTGCCCTGACAATAGACTAGTATTAATATTATCCATAGCAAAATTTTCGTGACAAACCTAAATACAGTACAACTATTTTCTTAATGTCCCTCGGGAATGCAATAATCGCATTTCCGGATACATAAAAAAGTTAATTTCCATGTCTATTCATTATTAGATTTATCGTGTATAATAATTTGAATTCAGAACTAAGTACTATATTGTTGTTTTGTTTTGATTTCCGTGTGAACTATATAGAGCTAAAGTATTTTGTGAGACATATGTCGAAATTTCGGGCACGTTTCAGATTGATCATCATAAATATATGAACACAGTATACCAATACATTACCTCGTAACAGAAAATGTTAAACGTTAAATGTAATTCCGTTTGCAATCAGTGGTCATTTCAATCTTGAATCCAATTTATGTTCAATACAATACATACGTCAGAACATACAGAGATTCTAGAAACATATTATGCCACTTGTGACAAGTTATGTATTGGAAATGTGAACAGTATGCCGATAACAGAATGTCGAACTCTGTAGAATATAATCAGTGTGTTATCTGTGTATATTGCGAAAGATATTTTTTTATGGTTTTTTTTTGAGTTAGAAAGATTCGAAATATATTACGAATTTATATCAAAAATGTATTTATCTTTTATTTCATATTATTACATTGAATTCAATTTACTGTTTCTTACTCTAATATATATATAAAGTACACGTACAGGTATGTCAAGGAAAAAATAAAAAGAAACGGAAGAGCTCATTGGGCATTTAAAAATTTGTCCGTATCGCTGTCAGCGGGAAAAGTACCCAAAAGGCTGGTAACGTTGCCACGTTAGATGGTTATGCTGATTCTTGACCTAAAATTTGACCAGCCCTCTGGTCACGTGAATAGTCGACCAACCGTTTGGTTATGTCCCGAAATACTAGATGAACACTCGGGCCCCCCGATCAAAAATAGTTGAATGCCAGTTTTAGAGAGCTGCAAAAACAGACTCTTGCGTAATAAGCACGATTGCTGAGCGCTGGTTTTGGGGTTGATCCCTAGGTCGGCCAAAGTGCTGTGAATTACTTGAGAGCTAGCCGGAGTCTGGTTAAAGGCAATAGGTTCGTCCCCTATTACATGGAACTAAAAAATAACTAGGTAGCCTCTGCTTACCCGTTCGGGAAATAAAAGCGTGATGTTATATAATGAAACAATAGACGACGTATATTTAGTAACTAAATCCGCGTAACTGTTCTTAATGAGTCATAAAGAACCCTGTAAGAAATCGACACGTGTTTCACCTCTCAACGAGGCATCCTCAGGAATGCCATTGAATTGTTGCGAACTCGGACCCGACGTGTGGACACGTCAAGCGTCGAGCGCAGTGTGTGTTTTTTTTAAATGACTCATTAAGAACAGTTACGCGGATTAAGTTACTAAATATACGTTGTCTATTGTTTCATATAAAGGATTTCTGCAAAGTCACGCCTGAATCAATTAACTATGCCCTATTTAGCTTTCATATTTAACACCAGTGTAGACCAAGGAGTATTTCCGGATCTCATGAAACACAGTAAGCTAGTTCCATTGTTCAAATCCGGTGATAGTAAAGAACCCAACAATTATAGGCCTGTGTCAATTCTACCAGTTCTCAGTAAGGTGTTTGAAAAGTTGATGCTCAATCAAATGTTACGTCACTTTAATAAAAATTCCATCTTTCATGAACAACAGTACGGTTTCACCAAAGGGCGTTGTACCACTGACGCTGGTGTCACCCTAATAAAGAACATTTTTAATGCCTGGGAAGGAGCACAAGATGCCATTGGAATCTTTTGCGACCTCTCGAAGGCGTTCGATTGCGTAGACCATGAGACACTTCTGCTGAAACTGGAGCACTATGGGATTAGAAATACAGCTCTTGATTTACTAAGATCATACCTGAAAGATAGAAAGGTTAAAGTTCAAGTAAACGGCGTAAACTCATTAGGGTCTGAAATGGCAATGGGCGTTCCTCAGGGTTCGATATTGGGTCCATTCCTCTTTTTAGTTTACATTAATGATTTACCCCAATTACTCCAAAATCAACCGAAGATGGTTTTATTTGCAGATGACACATCATTGATCTTTAAAATCAACCGACGGTCACAAAATCTTGACGACGTGAATAACTCTATTCTTCAGGTCCAAGATTGGTTTACGGTAAATAATTTGGTACTAAATAAAAAAAAAACCAAATGCATTAGATTTAAATTACCTAATGTTAGAAGTAGCGAATGTGACATCTTATTGAATGGAGAAAAGCTGGAATATATTAATCAAACAGTTTTCCTAGGAATCACGCTAGACGAGAAATTACAATGGGGACCTCATATAACATCTCTTGCGGGGCGGCTGAGCTCTGCCGCTTTTGCTGTTAGAAAGATAAGACAGTTAACAGATGTAGAAACCGCGCGTTTGGTCTATTTTAGCTACTTCCACAGTATTATGTCGTATGGCATTTTACTGTGGGGTGCGGGCTGCTGACATTGAATCCATATTTATTTTACAAAAGAGAGCTGTCAGAGCCATTTATAATCTACATCGTCGCGAATCTCTCAGGGAACTATTTAAAGGGATTAATATTATGACAGTACCTTGCCAATTCATTTATGAAAATATTATGTATGTTAGAAAAAATCTACATATTTTTAACAAAATAAGTGATAGACATAATTTTAATACTAGAAATAAAGATAAAATAGATCAACCATTTTTCAGATTATCTAAAGTATCTTCATCTTTTATGGGGTACTGTGTTAAATGCTACAACAAAATACCTTGTGATATATTACAATTAAATGAAAGAAAATTTAAAACTCATATTAAAAGTACACTTTGTAAACAAGCCTATTACAAATTAGAGGAATATATCCAAGATAAGAATGCTTGGAAACATGCTGGTCCTGCTCCATAGGACAATCTAGAATCTAGACAAAATCAAACTGGTTGCTAATTTAAGTTGTATAAATTATTATTTTTACGAGTATTACATGACATTGATTTTGCATTCTGTGATTACTTCCTCACACACTGACTTATTAATTGTAAAATTTTTAAGAAAATCATCTACTTTTACAATGTTTGTAAATATGTGAAAACCGTACATCTATCACATCATTAATTAATTTATCTTTCGTGGCTTCATTTTTATTAATTCTTCTTTTTACCTATTGTGGTAACCTATTTTTATTTTATTTTTTTAGATGCATCGTCTTCACATATAATTATGTAACGAATGTAACACATACAAATATTGTAACAATTTTTAAAAGAGTAACGGTGGAGTTTCTTGCCCATTCTTCTCCATACGAAAACTACCTTTTGGAAAGGGCGACTAGAATCAATTCAATTTTTTGTAAACTTTGACGTTCAAAAGTGCCTTACAAGGGCCTATTTGAAATAAATGATTTGACTTTGACTTTGACTTTATGTCTTATAATGTAAAGTGCAGCTATATTTTCCAACTCTTTAACATGCCTCTAAATTTGTAGATGTTGGATTAGCACTAAAATTCTCTGTGACATGGCTTCCAGTACTTACACAAATTAACATGCACAAACATTCGAAGTTTAGCACAAACCATTCCTGCATATAGAGCGAAAAATTTCCTGATAAGTCGAATTCCGACCACTTGCAGGGAAAGGAGTCATCAAGTACAATTTATTGCAGTTAACAGTTCTTTTGTGGATCGAGCCGACTTTCGGCCACCGTAGGCGCTGGCTTGCGGACGGTGAGCAATGGGTAGCTCGCCGTGTGATAGGGACCAGGCCCGACGGCGCGATGTGTTCCACGCGCGCCTCAAAGAGACGTCAGCACCAACTGACGGGTTCCGGAAGGGCCAATGCCTGCCGGGATTGCGAGTTTGTCCGAAAGGGATATCGCGACCCTGGCACACAGGCAACGGAAGGAACACGGGTGGGTTTTAGTCAGTAAAAGTCTGACACGCCCTCCCGCTCCGCCCAGAGCGGGAGAAGTTATTTGATAATTTCCCACCCTCAATAAAAAAAGAAAAGTTATGTAAATTATTTGAATACAGGAAATCTAAATTAAATTGGAATTGAAAACTGCTTATGTTAACATCTCAGAACAGTAGTACCTACCTTGTAAAAGAAGCTAAGATTTTTTTCGTTACTTATACATTTCCAAAACTTTCATTTGTAAAATGATTTCTATTAAATTAGAGTTACATACAACCCTTAAATGAATAGCAATCAATACCAGGATAGTTTACCAAGCTTCCTTCATTATTAAAAGGTGTTCCTTGTACAATTATTATTTCTGATTGTCAGAGATGCTAAAACTACATTTCAACATGAAAGTTCAGGCTCTAGTCCCCTTTGACTCGTTCAGCTTTCAACTTTAAGCTTAGTCGGTGTGTCAATGTGTCAAAGTAAGTCCAGCTTGTTTGAATGCTCAAATTGGCTGCCATTGGTAATAGACTTGGTGACGTCGAAGTTCCTCTTAGTGCTGCAACTTTGCCTTCGGGTTATTCGTCTTTCTTTGTATGAATTTTTTGCTTTTGAATGAATGGTTATTGTTGAAATTAATAGGAAATCTTTGTTAAAGTTTTTTTTTTAAAGAAATACGGTGTATTTATTTAATAAACTTACTGACTGCAAGACATGACATTATTTTTTGTGGATAATTGTGCCCTTTTTCACCGTAGTTAAATTATGCATTGCATATACAGGGTGAAAGCTTTGCACCCATCTTCCAATGGGTGCAAAGCTTTAAGGTGAAGATAGTATAGACAATTTAAAACCATTTAAGCCATGGTTGTCTTAGACGAAGTCTTACCATTTTTTTTTTTTTAATAAGGTTTAAATGACGTATTGTACAAATTTTTTCTGAGCTTTAAATGTCTGTAAAAAAAATGTCTAATGACACAGAAGCCTAAAACATGTTTTGCTTGATTGCTTACACATTACTTTAATTAAATAAATAAAAAATGAATTCATTTATCATTCAATTTGGCCATAATTATGCAGTTTACATTAAATTTTGAGAATTTCCGAAAAAAAACTTAAAAATTTGGTTAAAAATATTTGGTAAGACTTCGTCTAAGACAACCATGGCTTAAATGGTTCTAAATTGTCTGTACTATCTTCGCCTTAAAGCTTTGCACCCATCTTCCAATCACCCTGTATATATGTATTATGTTTTACCTTTATTTAGTTATGCATAAGAACTTTACAAACATTAAACATAAATAAAAGATATTTTTAATGAAATTGTACAAAGGGCGGCCCAAAGAGGTAAGGGCAGAATACTGAATATTATTGAGTTTTTAGTTTTCACAGACAGACACGTAAAGCGATTAATTTATGTATTTGTCGCAGTACGATGGTTGAAGCTGTGATATAGTTATATCCCTAGGGATATCTAGGGATATAGCTATAAACCGTAATATAGTTAGATGAAAGCGGTTCATAACTCTCTTATTAGGAATATAACTATGATACGAGCACGATCTAGTAATATAACTATTAGGGTACTCCGACTACGACTACTACCGACACTCCGAGCGCTACGTCGAAATTGGTCGTAGTAATAAAATTAGGTGACTCTGACAGTTATGAATTGCTTTCATGTAACTATATTATAATATATAGCTATATTCCTAGGGATATAACTATATCTCGGCTTCAACCATCTTACTGTGACATATATAAATAGATATAGACATATCTAATTTAAAAACAAAAATACTTTTATTTCGTCCTGTAAATCTTTTTTTGAGTGTATTTGAACAACTTAGCTTCAAGTAATCCAAAACTTCGTTTTTTTATCTTTTAAGTACGTAATATTTTTCTTTGTAATTTCGTCATTTTATTTAATTTCACAATATTCTGTTGAACCTAATAACGGAGCGTTCTTTTATTTAAACAGAGATTCTATTAAGCATTTTATGTCTTGAATATTTAATAGTTCTGTTTTTTTTAATCCACAGTCAATTAATTTTGTAAGCGAACGTAGGTACTTAAAGTTTTATACGTCTATAAAATTTCTTATCGTTTGCCTTCTGAGAATTGATTCAATTTTTCAATGTAGACATGATTTTGTTGAAACTTATTCTTTTTTTTATTCTAAAAGGTTATATTTGCGTACTTATTTTGAGTTCTTGGGATATCTTTAGGGATTAGAGGAAAAGTGTCTAGAGTCTTTAGCAAATTTATTTGTTTATTTATAGTTTAAGTTTATTATTTCAGGTGTTCTAGCTGAAACTGAGCTGAGAGGTGTACAATTATGGAGAGCACAAGGCGATTTCGATGACGATGTGTTAAATAAATTCTACGATAGAGGTTATCTTGATTATTATCACATTTCTTTAAACTGTTGATTATCACTGTGACTTTTTGAATGGATTTTAATCAACCGAAGTTTTTGTCAATCGGAAAATTATTACGATTTGCAAACAGATTCATGAGTAAACTTTACACCCTGTTTTTCATACCTGTCTCTCACCCTCTATCACAGTATAATAAAGTAACAGTATTATGTCACGGCAGTCACCTTAAAATAATCACCAACGGCTCTCGGTAGATAAACCTTCCGCGTCCGTGGGTAACTGTTCCAACCTCGATAGTGTTGCGTACTGATACATATTTGGTATACACTGAGATTCCGCGCGTCCTTTTCTATGAAGATATAATACTGTTACTTATTTATACTGTGCCTCTATAATTGCCAAATTGCGTAAAATAATCGTAATAAGAACCGGTTTCATTGTGACCATACGGGAAAATTCATTGCTTCTTTGATTGCTCCATTCGAGGAATTGACCAAGCGAAGTCATCACATTATACTTCTCAATTATGTAGAACTTCAAGCAAAAAGTTACCAATGTTAGTTTTATTATGGCAATACAAAATTAAATAATAATAGAACTCAAACTTAAAGCATTTATTTCAATTAAACCATTTACAGGCACTTTTGAACTGTCAAAGATGGGTAACTAGCTTCAACTTCGTGACTAACTGACCGACGTCAGTTAGTCAGAAAGTTGAAGCTAGTTACCCATTCCAAAACGTAGATATCTTTGAAGAAGAACGGGCAAGAAACTCTAAGGACACTCTTTTAAATATAGATGTTACAAAACCGTTAAATCATTCGTCGTGTAATCATTTTATCTTACTAAAAATAAAAACAATACAATACTAAAATTCTATCTTTAATCACACACAGCAACCAAAGGTGAAGAAATTTGGATAAGAGATAACAGAACAATAGATTTTTTGGTGTTCAATGAGGAGCAGGAAAAAATAATTGGTTTCGTGAAAGAACATGAAATGAACTATACGGTCCTGATCGCCGATGTGCGTGAAAAAGTGGATGAGGCTTTAGTACAAACATTTCCCGCCAGACGGAGTGGTAAGGCGACAGTATTTATAAACTATTTACATAGTAAGAAAAATTAATTGATAAGCCAATTGACTACCAACTTAAATTGTCCGTATAATCAAACAGTTATTCAACACGGCAAAATGACGTAGAGGGTCAAATTCTTTAAGGTCGCGAAAAAAATATTATTTATATGTGCGCAAAACTTTTTTTTTTTCGTTTTTTTTTTCAAAACTGACCATTTATTAACTAGTACTCAAAATGCATTCATTTACGTAACACGTCCGTGTTTAGGTCACAGAGACTTATATGTGTACCAAATTTCAACTTAATCGGTTCATTCGATTCGGAGCAAACAGGCTGTGACAGACGGACAGACAGACACACACGAGTGATCCTATAAGGGTTCCGTTATTTTAAAAAATACATTTAAATAAATTTACAGCGCCCTTACGTCGTAGCAGTGGTGATTTTCGTATTGCAAGTGTTACTACTAAAACGCGACTGACTGTATCTACGAGTATCGTTTGTTTTTCTGACCTATTGTCGATTCAGAGTAATTTAATAATGGAATAATTTGAAGCCATAGTTGAATATTATAATTTTATATTTTAAACTCAAAAATGGAACGGAGTATTCTTTGTATTTTAAACTTGTGAACCGGGTTAAGAATACAACAATCTGTTCCATCACTAAAATCAGTTATTTTAGTGATGGAACAGATTGTTGTATTCTATAGTATATATGTCACTCGGAAGCTGCCACGCTTAAATGGAATTGAGCTGGACACGTCTGTCGCATGTTAGACGATCAATGGGCCAAACTTACGACCCAGTGGGTCCTGTATAATGGCAGACGACATCGCGGCAGGCCCAGACGGAGATGTCGGGTTCAGCTGGATTCCTTTAATAAAAATTGTTCCTTGGCAGCTCTGGACAGACAGAGGTGGAAAAAGAGTAGCGAGGCATTTGCCCAGCAGCGGGACAATAACGGCTAACAAAAAAAAAAACTCTACAAAATATTTGTCTGCAAATAGTGCAAACAATATTATAAAATTTGTAAAAGTACAAAGAACTGCTAGACAAAGACGGCACTATCACTGAAGTGACGTCACGACTATGTAACTTCATACTAGCGCCATTCATTGTCTGTAACGCGCAACAAGGACGGAAATAATCCCTTCCAAGAACTTTTTTAAGCATGTGGCTTCTCCATACTTCCAAATATTCGATATATTTGTAATAATATTAGTAATCAACCCTATCATTGAAACTTTGCATGGATGGTGCATCTTAAGATATGTTCCACTAGTCGATGGCTCGAACTCGTCAGTGGGCTTGGCTAATATGCATGCTATTTAGTTTATTTACAGAACTATTTAGTTTTATTTATTAAGTATTTATTTATTTTGTGAAATAGAAGTCGATTTATAACGAAAAAGAGCGCGTTCAGTTTCATGAACAGACCTTTGGGCGTATAGATATTATTAAAAAACTACTGGGATATATTTTTTCAATATAAAGTCATTTGAACTCATGAGTAAATTAGCTATCCCTGCACGGCAACAATTTTGCTAACTATTTTCATATTTCGGGAGTTATTTATTTACGCCCAAAGATGCATTAAAATTAGTGTAGAAATATAGAAGTTTCGACGCTCATAACTTTTAAACGATTTTTTTTTTAAATTCTACTGAGCTTGATATTGACGAGACAAGTAGATATATTATTAATTTTGTTATGTACACTTTAGTGGAGTAAACTCTATACGACATTAGTATGGAAGAATGACTGAGTAGCCACCAGGCTATTATCACATTTAAGTCTTTACCATAGAGCATAATTCTGTAATTTTACTTTTCTTTACTATTCAACAAATAAAGCTGTTTCTGGAGATTCATTTACATGGAAAAGCTATCCGTCACTACACGAGATCAACAATTATTTAAACAAGATGGCCGCCACCTATCCAACGCATTGCAAGATTATTACTCTGGGGAAGACATTACACATGAAACCTATTTATGTAAGTACTAGCGACCCGCCTCTGCTTCTCACATGGAGATTTTTTTATAATAAGTATTTAAATGTATTTAAGTTTAATATTGATTTTCAGTGAACCATAAAGCTTCGTGCAGACGCGCTGTTCCGTCGCGCTTGTCTGAACGAAGCTTTAAGCTTCGTGCAGACCAGCGCGACCCGACAGCGGTTATTGTTATACCGTCATGTTTTCTTAGAAATTGTATTGTTCGAGTCGCGTAGCGGCGTCGCGTCGCGCTGGTCTGTACGTGCCTCAAAACTTCCGGAATCAATTCTTTAAATGATAGTGAAAACCGCATCAAAGTCCTTTGCGTAGGTAGTTTAAAAGAATGCGGTCACACAGCCAGACAAAAACTGCAACTTTAATTAATAATATGTATAGAATAGATGTGACTTTGTGTAAATAATTTCATCACCACTGCTCTCAAAACGGTGTAGGAAAACATCGTGAGGAAACCGGCATGTCCTAGAACCAAATATTCGAAGATATGTGACATCAACCAACCCGCACTGGGCTCGCATGGTAAAGTACAGCCCACTCCCTCTCGAAGAGAGGAGGCCTGTGTCCCAGCAGTGGGAACATTATAGGCTGATAATGATGATGTAAAATCCCTCTTGTTCGTATACACTAGTTTCAGGGTCTGATTTAAAAACAGTCACTGGGTTTTAGAAATATGAAAATATGTAACAAACTTAATAAATTGTTTACGTTTTTTTTAATAGGACTAGAATTTTATAGACATTCCGTAGAATTTTTCATGTAACTTATACTTGTTACAGCAAAGGTGGTTCCGCCAGGAAGCATGACGTAAAAGATGGCCTTTATGGCATAAAATACACTCGAGAGCAATGAATCCGGGTCACTTAAAGAATGTTAAAAATCTCGGAAACTAAAAATGATAGGTTAATGCAATAAATTGTATTTAATAGACAATGTAATACTCCTTAAATGAAAGTAAAAAAAATATGAGTCACCATACATTTTATTAACACAAAATTACATAAAGAAAAAAACTGCTGATCTCTCCTTAAAACAAAAATAGGAAACATGAAATTTTTGAACTTTATGACGATTTTCTTGAATTTTAATACTTCGTATTGCCTCCTCGTGCTTCCATTACTGCGTTTACGCGGTTTGGCATGCTGTACACCAAGTTCCTTATACGATTTTGGGGAATATTCTCCCATTCCTCTGTGAGAGCAATTTTGAGCTCACGAAGCGTGATTGGGGGAGGGTTTCGATGTTTTACGCATCTGCCTAGCTCGTCCCAAGCATGCTCGATCGGGTTGATATCCGGGCTGCGCGCTTTCCACTCCATACGAGTAATGTTCATCTCTTGAAGGTAGTCATTCACAATCCTACCTGTATGAGGTCGGGCATTGTCATGCATAAATATAGCATCCTCACCTAAATTGACCATAAATGGACCAACGTGATCATTGAGGATTTCTTCCACATATCTTACGCTAGTTAAAGAGCCGTTTTCTATGATCACCAGCTCTGTGCGACTTTCAGAAGAAATTCCGGCCCACACAAGTACAGACCCACCACCGTAGGCTACTTTTTCTTCGATGCATGCTTGCTTGAATCTTTCCCCTGGTCTTCGATACACTCTGTGTCTTCCATCATGCTTGTAGAGCATAAATTTTGATTCGTCGGAGAACATAACTTTTGACCAATCTTCAATACTCCAATTTACGTGGCTCTGGGCATATCTTAGTCTTGAAATACGATGCCCACGCTCCAGTTTAGGGCCGTTTGCAGGTCTAAGGGGTTTTAAGTTAGATTCAGCAAGCCGACGTCTTACTGTCCATGCACTTGGGTTACTTCCTCCGAGGCGTCGAAACTGATTTGTGAGTTCAGTTCCTGTGAGAAAGCGATTTCGAAGCATGGTGTTCACCAAGTATCGGTCTTCTCGTGCTGTGGTACACCTGGTTCTGCCCGTTCCTGGTCTGCGTAGGTTAGAACCAGTTTCTTCGTAACGTCGGAGAACTCTTTGTACTGTTGACAGCGACACACCGACAGTCCTGGCTGTATCGCGCTGACTCCGGCCGGTTTCCAGCATTGTAAGTATTCTGGTGCATTCTTCAGGCGTAAGCGACATAATTTCAGCTTGAATAATGAATATAGAGCACTATCAACATGGTTTATGTACCCACATAAATGACAGATTACAAACAAAAGCAAAACCAAATGCTGTAATTTCGTAGTTCCATCTTCGATTGTGGCCCTTTTTCAAATTTGATTTTTTTATGATATAACTTTACAATAACTAAGAAGTTTTAATACCTTCATTTAAGGAGTATTACATTGTCTATTAAATACAATTTATTGCATTAACCTAGCATTTTTAGTTTCCGAGATTTTTAGGATTCTTTAAGTGACCCGGATTCATTGCTCTCGAGTGTATAAGTATCGAAATGATTACATGCTAACAAACTCAGAAAAAATACTATTCAGCCCTTTTTCTGTTCCACGATCCAAATGATTCAGGACCATTGTTTAACTATTGAGTCTGCTTTGCGGACCGTGAGTGATAATTATTTTTATCATTACCTATTAATATTTACTGGTATTTTATATTTCATAATTTTTATGCAAATATTGAGGATGATAAGAGGAGAGGCTCATGATGAGGGGCTCGTGGCTAAATAATAACAGCCGCTCGGGGCGATCGAAGGTTAAGCTACGCTTGCTGCGGTCGGTTCGTGGATGGGCGACCATCCATTTCATATCGAGACCCCTCCGTGCCTAGAAAAGCATGTTAAACTGTTGGTCCTGGCTGTCATTTGTAGAACTTTGACAGCCGTTACGGGTAGTCAAAAGCCCGAAGTTCTGACAGTCTTTCCAAGGGATATCGTCATACCCAGTACCCCCTAGGTTTCTTGCACCGATGACGGCTTGAGCATTGCGGGGCATTTTTTAAGACCTTTCCATATTTAATAGGAAATGTCGTACGCTTTGTAAACAGTTTCGACCAGCCTTTCTTTCAACATACATTCTTACAATACTTATAATGATATCTTGCATTCGCCTCTAAACTACAGGGACATAATTTGGTATAGCTATATGAAAACACCAGGGGTATAGTGTTACCCAGTACCTGATTTGTGGAGGTCAGATACGTAGTCGTTCCATGTAAAATACTGGTATTCAACTGCATCTGGTTACATTGGAAGCCAACCCCAACAAAGTTGGAAAAAGGCTTGGCAGATTGATTGGATTTACATGTACCTTTATAATTATTTTAGATGTTAAAAATATCAAACGGCAACCAGCACAATAAAGCAATACTCGTGGACAGTGGGATGCATGGTCGGGAGTGGACGTCTGTGATGTCAACACTCTACTTCATCGACTCTATCGTTCGGAAGTTTTACCAACAGCCTGAGTATATCACCAAAAGAGACTGGTATGATGTCATAATATTATACAGCAGTAGCTATATAACTCTTTGTACGGGCAACTGTCCCGTACTGCCGCTAAAAAAAAAAAAAAATTGCCCAAATAAAATAATTTATCATTCAATCATATCTGGAGAGAGTGCTGGCCCAGTGGTAACGGCCGTGACTTACGTGTTGTAGGTCGTAGGTCCGAGCCCGTACAGGCGCTCTACTTTGTGTAAAATATTTAATCACCATTGCTCTCAATACGGTGAAGGAAAACATCGTAAAGACACCGGCGTGTCCTAGAACCAAAAATTCAAAGACATTTGACATTTGCATGGTAGTTTACGGCCCACTCCCACTCGTCTAGAGATGGCCTATATCCCAGCAGTAGGAACATTATAAGCTGATTATGCTTATGCAATCATATCTCACGTTTATTATTTATTGTCAAGTGTATATTTTAATACGCTGTATTTTTCTTTTCAGGCACATAATACCAGTGCTGAATCCAGATGGGTATGATTACAGTCTGACTACGGACCGCTTGTGGAGGAAAAACAGACGGAGGATGAGCGGGATGTGCTACGGCGTTGACCTGAACAGGAATTTTGAGTAAACAGAACCTTTTTTTTTTCATTTTTGGATAGTTGTCGCGACCAAAGGAACAAAGTTCTTTTAATTACCTGATACTACATAAACACAAGTCCATGTGTACTACCCTAGTTATTTGTAACTAGCTTCCAGCACAGTTGCGCCACTTCTTCTTCCCAGCTAAAGCACTAGGAAGTGGTGAAGGGCGGGCGTTTTGAGGGACTGTCTTAAGGCCCGTGCAGATCAGCGCGACGCGACGGCGCGACGCGACAAGAACAATACAATTTCTAAGAAAACTTCACGGTATAACAATAACCGGTGTCGCGTCGCGCTGGTCTGCACAAAGCTTTATGTAATTTTGACGTTCAAAAAGTGCTGATTCTCAGCCTAGTTTGAATAAATGACGTTTGAATTTGAATTTGAGTCCGCGAATTCGACCGAGTGAAATCTTGGCGACCCACCGCGTCGCATCGCATTGCCCACCCGCGCTATTACTTCGTTTTCGCTTAGCGTTCTTTTTGTTTTTTTTTCGTGTAGCTCGGCTCCTAAGGGTCGTAGCGTGATGGTAAATAACCTTCCTCAAGAATTGGGCTATCGAATGAAAAAATATTTTTTTAATTCTGACTGGTAGTTCCAGAGATTAGCTCGTTCAAACAAACAAACCATTCAGCTTTATTATTTATTAGGTCCCCACCTATGAAATCAGCGTTTTGTATGGAGTATTTTAAAGAAGTTGCATTTTTCATACTAACATTTTCTTAATTTATATAACCACCATGAACACTAATTTTTAAAAACTAAGATAACTTATTATGCCACTTAGATTAAGCGACAAAAATAAGTTTTGGCTAAGTTAAAACAAATAATGGTCATTTCTGCTAACAAAATGAGGAGATATTTTTAAGGTATTTTTATGTTTAGAAACCTATAAGTGATAAGGTTTTTTTTACTATTGGTAGTTGTCTATGATGGTCATTATTCGATATAATAAATGCAATTGATGAATATTTTAAATCATAGAAGTGACGAGGTTCTCTATTTGTGAGAAAAAAACGCCACATAGGTGGGAACCCAATATTAATATATGTATTATTATAATAAAACTGAAGAAATTGTTTGTGTCGATTTGTAGATTTCTTTTGCGGTTCCTAAGTAAATTCTTCTTTCATTATTGATATACGTATTAGTAAATAGGTTTGCAGGAGCGTATACATTACACGGACGATAGCCGCTATTAACGCTCTCCTAAAGTCAAACACAGTTGTTGATATGTTTGCGAATGAATGGAAGATGATGCAGTCAGAAAGTTTGAATTTTTGTGAGAAGAATGCATGACTGTGTTAAATAAATTATATGTTTAAATAGTGTAAGTGGCTTCGGCCGTTCATACATTTGAAGTCTGTTTAGTGAGAAAGTCAATGAAAAATCTTCGACTGAAACTGAACTGACTAGCAAACACGCCTCGTGTCCGGAGACCATAATACATTCGCTAAAACAGAATAATGATAACGTGCGCTCCACGGCTAAACAATCTCAGTGTCAAAATGTACAGATTTTTTTATTTTTGAGTACGATGTGTACGATTTCGTACTCAAAAATAAATTTTTCAGTACATTGGTGGAGCCGACAATACGATGATAAATAAAACTTCGTATATCTAATCACGTCCCGAGTTTGCATACAAAGATTCATCCAAATATATCCTATTGTTTAGTCACTATAATAGCTAGTCAAATATTGGCACAAGTAACAGTCGGCCATCACTACTGTTTTATGTTTGATAAAATCACGTTTGCAATTTCAATGTTGGATTTATATAATACTTTCAAAATTCTCGTATGCGTTAGTATTGCCTTTGTTTTCATTTATTCTCGTATTGTTTTCTCCATATTGAATAAAACTGTTTTGTCTAAGTCTGCGTACGGTTTTTCCCACAACTGTTTGGTCTAGTTCTTTCCCACAAGCCTCACATAAACAACACTACGAGATGGGGATATCTTCATTCTTTGTCTAAAACCCGAATCAGCTTTATTCTTTCTCACTTTGTTATTAGTAGCTGGGGAAACATTAATTTAAGAGTTGTTTTCATGGCGTTTGAGTAGGTAGAAACTTTGTTGATCGGATAGAGTTAGGGGGATTTGTTTGTATAAATAAAAAAATAAAAAATATATTATAATATTAATAATTAAATATTAGGACATTGTTTATTTCAATACTCATGCTCGTCGCTAAGTAATAACAGCCGCACGGGTCGATCGATCAGGTTAAGCTACGCTTGCCGTAGTCGTTCCGTAGATGGGTGACCGTCTTTACAAACCGACAGCCCTCCGTGCCTCGGAAAACACATTGAGCCGTTGGTCCTGGCTGTCATACGTGGATCTTTGACAGTCGTTATGGGTCGTCAGATGCCAGAAACGCTTACAATGTAAAAGCTACTAGTTGTTAAAGCAAACTTTCTAAAAACAAAAGATAACTACAGGCATCTTTTTATACACAAAATTAGGTTATGTACATAATATAAGTATGAAAAATGGGCAAGTAGGACCAAAAAATATTAAAATTCACAACAAAGGAACGCTACTCCGTATTTAATGAGAAAAGGACAGCGTGAATTCGGCCAAATCTACAATTAGTACTTTGGGTGCTTATTTTGAACCTTTTCTCTGAATTTATAATACAATTTCGGTGGCCATGTGGTCTTGGCCACTCATTTTTATTCATGAAGTGTTGGCTAGAGGCTTTTTTGTATAATTTTTTAAGGTGACTAGCGGTATTTTCTGACAGTCGTTACGGGTCCCAGCAGTGGGAAGATTATAGGCTGATTATGTACTTTGGATAGCCAATGTTCAGCTATGTGAGCGAGAAGCTTTGTATTTGTGACGCACAGAAAATGCGTTTTTCATTAGATATGATCATAGCACGGTATTTGTCATTAGTGATTGTGTTACTGTTTTGGATCATTTTCAAAGACAGTAATTCGCTGCTCTCAACCTCGAAGGCAAAGTTACGTCCAAAAGCTAGTCCAATATAATTTTAATGAGACTAGCGAACTTTCCCCTCGCAATTATTTCTATGGCTGTACATTTCGCGGCTGCCGACGCTGTTATTATAACTGGCGTTATATTACAGAGCAAGCTACCCCTATTTATAAACTTGTGTCGAGTGGGGAATAGGTAACGTTCTCCCCCTAAGTTTAACGTTACGTCCCCAAATTGCAACGAAACTAAACACCCGATGTTGGGATGAGTTACATTAGTTTGAGTTACCACTCTTGAATAACTATTTTGGACAAACGTAGTTTGTGAATTATTGCGATTTGTAAAACTTTACTTTGGGGTTTCATTAAACATTTTTTTTTTTCAATAACCAGTTCCTCTATCATGTTAGGCTTAGCGCATAGTTTGTTTTGACATACAATCTATTTATGAACAAAGAAGGTTATGGACCTATTTTTATAATCTGCATTATCGTGACCATCATCAGCATATTGCTATAGCTTTTCGCCAACGATAATAGCTATAGGTATATGCTGCCTTTTTGGTTGGTGAGAGTTCCATGGTTCATAAGGGGATACGTGCGTAATGTGTGTTTTGTGATGCGTAACCGTATCTGAGAGCATGGGTTGTCGCCAAAAACGACGGTGTGCGACTGACGATGTCGCTAGGCGGTCCTGCTTCTCGCACGCTTCTATCTACCCCCGTCGCTAGCGTGAACCAAGGAAAAAAAAAAGACAACACAAGGGACAAGGGATAAAAAAGTCAGCCTGTAAAGACTTTCATTTAAGAGGCTATAATACCTCAAGTTGCTTAGCATGTTCCTCCGCTTTATCGAAAATACTGCAGCATTAATTTTGAAATAAATATATTGTAAAGTTAAGGATTATTTTTAAGTACTATATTTGACGAAAACACGATTCCATAAAATTTTCACGACAGAATAAAATTACAAAGTTATGTACCTCCAAACCGAACAATAAACCGCTAGTATTAAAAAAATACTTCAAATTAGATCATGAAACTTTGCATAATAACTGAACTAAATATAAAGTAGATCTCTCAAAGATGTATTTTTTTTTAATTACCATTATTTTCACCGTAAAAATAAATTACCTAAACTATCGATACTTTGGAGCCTTCTCCCCACTGTGTGTGAGACACAACACCTCTCTCACTCTCTCTCTCTCTCTCTGTGTGTTAGCGAGATAAAGAGTGAATTTGAGCTAGGGTATTATGGAATAAAAAACAAGTTACATTCTTCCACATTATTCAAAGAAAACAAAGTCATTTGTCAAATATTTACTTTTTAACAGGCAATAAACGATACATTGGCTTCCATATTTTTATCTTTATTGAGCAGAATACCAAAATACCTTTGATCACAAAACGGAAAATAAATCTATCACTTTTATAACAAAATTCCAATTTTCAAAGCAGTATGTAACCCATAGAGAAAATGCAATCAAAAAAATCAAAAAAGACAAGGAATTTTCTTTGACATGATACGAAATTACATTCGAAGTTGATACGTGTGGAAAGGATATGATAATTTATTTTGATGTTTTCTCACGCCAATAGAGGTGGTGGCATTTACGTTTTTATTTTTTGCGGTGTTATGTCAATAAGTAGCTAGGGTTGGTTTTGGGGGTATTTTTGTGGGGTATTTTTGCTGCGTTTTTTATTAACTGGCTTACTAGCTAGCTTGCTTTCTTGTTCAACAAAAACACTACTAAGTAAATATTACTTTAATTTCGGAAATCGAGTCTTTGGATCTGTATTTTATGTTTTTGCCACTGACTTCCGAACTTAAACTTATTTTTCATTTTGTAGTTTTTTTTTGGAAATCGGTAGTTTCTTTTTGTAAAAAAGTTCTTTATTTTACACTTTTTAGTTATGGTTCTCCAATTTATTCGTATACCACTACTTGCTCATATAAAAGTAATCGAATCGCAACCCGTGAAATACTTATTATTGAGTCGTTCCGGTGGCCATCTGTGGTCTTCAACATCAGTTCCACTAAATAGTGACGATACGTGAAATAGCACGAGTTACGAATAAGAAATACCTAAATCACTATAAGTGTGCTTATAATATTTGAAGAATTCCCTCGATTTCTTCAAGATCCCATTATCAGATCCTGACCTGATGACAATGGGACCACCAATAAAATATGACCCATCAAACAAAAATAGAATTTTACAAATCGGTCCAGACGTCTTCGAGTAATCGGGGATAATACATTTAAAAAAAAAAGATTCCGACGAATTGAGAACCTCCTCCTTTTTTTGAAGTCGGTTAAATATGACGATTCGTCATGCCCAAGGATTTTTGTTGTCATATCATTTTAATGTATTTTTTATGTGTTTCTCTCAAGTTACAACTGGGGCAAGCCGAGTAGTACGACAAACACATGCAGTGAAAACTTTTGTGGACTAGTACCTTTCTCTGAGGAAGAAAGTAAAGCGTTGAAGGTAAGGAAAAACGAGACCAACCAATAGCAATAGAGGATGACGTATGTCATTAAAATTTTCGCAATGACCTAATCAATATTGACTCAATTGAAAGTTTATGAGAAGCATGTGGTGTGAAAAAGGCTGTGAATAATGATGATGAATTTTTAAGATGATGAATATCAGAATGGGAAGAAATGCTCAAAAAAAAGGCTGCGTATATTGCTGAAACTATATCCAATAAACCTAGTGAATTCAAAGAAATCCACAAAAAAGAGGTTTTCACATCAGCCTTGAATTCCTGAGTCCAATTGTTTCAGAGATTAGCAGACGGCAACCATTTCCACGGATACCTATCGGTTCACTCGGCTGGTACTAAAGTTTTGTACCCATTGGGAGCAGATCACTTTAACCACCATCTTCAGCTTCTAATGACCAAGGAAATTGCTCTGGTTAGTTTATCTTGGCATGTATTTAATCGAACCTCTAAAAATTCCCATTTTGCGCTCCTAACATAATGATGGCGCTTCTTTTTGTAAACCTCAAATAATACCTATTTAGGGGTCCTAAAAATACTAAGTAACTGCGACTTTGCAACCAACTTGGATGTAGCGCTCGCCTACCGCTGCAGCGTTTGTTTTTTAAGGTTTTAAAGGTTCATTAATTTAAAAAAGTGTCTATCATTATAAAGTCAATTAGTTTTTAGATGCTCAATCAGTTGAGTATTTTCTATTTATTTTTCCCGTATTTTGGCCATCGATCAGACATCACATAGTATGGTATGACATCGTAGGCCAAAGCCCATGCTAATGGGCTATGAGGTTGCACCATTCACTATGTCAGGTCTACTAATTAATTCATCCTACCTGCTGTTTTTAGGTCTTTCTAGCCATGGAAATAGCTTGGTTCAAGCGTACAAGCGTAACAATCCACAAAGTCAAGTCAAGTCAAGTCAAGTCAAGTCTGTGAGGTTCGAATCCACAGGGTTGCACAGCGTTCCCATTGGGAATTTCTCAGTAGTAGATACTACTGAGAAATTCAACCCAAACCCAAATCCAGACTACTAAGTTAAGTTCTGAGTTGAACTACACGATTACTGACAAATGCGTGCACTGACTGGATAGGTCCACTCAACACTGTGGTTTTTTTCCATAAAAGACCATTTAAAACACAAATCTAAATGGTCCTCAAACGATCTGACCAAGATTATTTCCGGGTTTTTACATACACAATGACGTCATTGAATTTTATGTATACATTAATCATTATTTTCTTTTTGAAGTATTATATTATTTTAATTATTGTGAATGTGAAGACTATACGGGCATTCTTTTATTAAATTCTATTATTTTATTTTTTTCTCAGTTAGTTTTTAATCATGGTCTGGCAGTTTGAGTAATTTATGCGGCTTAGTCCAATGTCCTTTCTTTGGTATTGTTCGTCCATCCGTCGTTCTGAGTTGAGCTACACGGTTACTGACAAATGCGTGCACTGACTGGACAGGTCTACTCAATCTGTGTGGTTCTTTTCTTAAAAGACCATTTCAGACACTGACCAAGATTATGTCTTGCCTTTAAAAGAGGCTGTGACCTCTGAGTATGTTTCGGCCTTTCTTCTCAGAGTAGTCAGATAGGAAACATCATGTATTAAAGTATTAAAATATATGACAGACGTGTAAAAGTGTTTGCTCAATCCTACTTACAGAAATAAAATCATTGATACCTAGTTGTCTCTAGACTTCTACTTAGTAGTCTGAATTTGAGCCGGATCTGGCTAAAGGTTCGCCCCCTATGAAATGGGACATAAAACATAACTAACTCTTCGAGGAGTACGTACAATGATGTCTTGGTTTTTCTATTGTTTAATTACAGGCAATGCGTAAAGTTGATAACCTTCAGTTCCTTAATCGGGACATCACGAAAATGGGGAAAAATAGTTTTGGAATGGCCATGGATTGGATGCATTTTGTCAAGCAGATAACACATTCGTACATTATAGAAACTAGGGGCCAAAATGGCTTGGACCTCATTCCCCCTCAACTGATATTGCCAGCTGCAAAGGAAGTCAGTGCTGGGCTGATGAGATTTGCTGAGGTACTTAAATAGTACTGAAGTAGATTATTATAGATATTTTATTAAAAATTATGCTTATTTTTTATATCCTGAGTAAACAGTTCGAATTTGATTTTGTTCGAGTAATAGAATTTAATGGTGGTTCAATTGGGTAATAGTCGACCATGTTGGTCACCCAATTGCAAAATACATTATATTCAAGAAGCAATAAAAGGTATTTGTTTGGATAAAGAAAATCCCAATATAGCAATAAGGCTGGGACATATTTAATTATAACTATCCTAACTATAATATGTAGGTATTAGAAATGCGAAAGTGAGTTTGTTTGTTACGCTTTCACGCCAAAACGGTTGAACGGATTTGGATGAAATTAGGCACATGGGTAGACCATGACCTTGACCTTTATCTCGATACTCCCACGGGATCGAGACTTATGCGGGTGAAACCGCAGGGCGCAGCTAGTTTAAATATATTTTGGAATTGAAACTCCTAATTGACTTTATCATGAACAATAATTAAAGCTCACGTTTGTAATTTCACGCCGCGGTTTGCCATCACAAAATGTTAATTTATTACGTGATATAAATTTTAATAGTATTGTTGAACCACTGAAGTGTTGAAGCGATGTTATTGGTTTCTCCTTGTCATTTTAATTTCGTCGTTGACTGAAATAGGACTTCTATTTTTGCGAAATGAGTTTGTAATTCGTAGTGCAAAATATACAGAATGAATTTTTCAAAGATGTCTAAATCCAAAACTACAAGAAATAGGTAGCGAAAAATACTCAACGAAGAGGGGACTGATTTTGATGATAAAAAAAAGTATCATTAGATTTGACCACACATGCAACAACATTATAGTGCTTTAAAAGACTTGACAGAAAGAAGATTTTTTTTCTTATTATTTTTTTATTTTTTTTTCTGCCCGCGGCTTAGCCCGCGTGGTATGTCCAAAAAAAATAGCTTCTCTGGGGTACAAAGTATCTCCATACTAAATTTCATCAAAATCGGTTCAGCCGTTTAACCGTGAAAGCGAAAAAACAAACAAGCTCACATTCACATTTATAATATTAGTTACGATTTCCAAAACTTAAAGGATATTACACGATTTAATCACTATTCGCAATCATCACCTTAAGTTTTGTATTAACAGTCTACACTTAATTAACTTCAAACATAAATCAACAGCAAAAGAATGATGATCGACCCAAAAAACAAAGTACGAACATTAATCCAAACTAAGAGATGTCAAAAGAATTAAAAAACGAATATTAATTCCAATAAAACAAGACGTAGTTTGAACTCTTAATCATTCTGAACGCATTTCACGTGATCCTTTTCATAAGTATCAAATTGTTCCTGGCAGATTATACCTACCTACACAATAAAGAATTTGTTACTATACAGGCTTAGTATAATTTTCTATTATCCAATGTATTGAAAAGCCATTTGGCCAACGATACTTTTGGAAGTTGGATAGAATATCGAGATATTCGGTTAAAACTTGGATTAGATATTTTTTGGGGGATCTCTCGTCAGGTCATCTACACTGAATTATTTACTAGGTTTGGGGATGCTAATTCGACTTCGACGGAGAGGCGTTTGCCGTGAAATAGCCCATTGCCCATTGTTGGGCAAGTTAACCTAATGGGAAGAACGGAAAATGCTCAATAGCATACCAATGTATACTAGGTATTCAGGCTCTGTGGTAGTAGATATCTACTGAAAATTGATGATCTTTTTCTAGTTGTGATGATGTTGATCATAATAATCTCGAATAAAGGTATGTTTCCGAACAACGCTGCACGCGGCAGTGCTGCCGCGTCAGTACTGGTCCCCATACATTATATCTATACGTTTGTATGAGATTGCATTCCGAGGACTGTCGCGCACTAATGTCGCGGAAGCACTGCTGCGGCAGAACTGCCTCGTGCAGCGTTGTTCGGAATCATACCTTAAATCATATAAGGTAAATAGATATTTCTTCAATAAAAGCGATGTTCCTAGTCTTATCGGGTAAATAAATTAGAATAACACGGGAGAACCGTAGTTTCGGCTGCCTCCAGGTGGCTAAAGAAATATTTCAGAAATAGTTAAATACTCCATTACTCCTACAATTTCATATTAAAACTTCGTAATTAAGAACCAGCTAATTCTTAAGTTTCAATTTTAATTAATTAATTTAAAACTACCGCCTGCTCAGCTGAAGTTGTAACAAGATTACATTAATTGAAGTGGAATGTAACATTTAGATCAAGTTCTTTCTTTAACTAAACATGCTAATGTAATTAAATATTGTGAATAAATGTGAAGTCAGAGGTTGATAATGTTTGAAGAGCTTAGGGACTATTTTTTTGTGCGGGTCTTTTAAGATGTCTGTTTAAACAATGATGTGGTCTGGATATTTTGGGATGGCGAGTTGAACAATAAGTATACTGTTAACTCATAAGTGATTTTATCAGGGATTTAAACATTACTCAAAATAACGTTACGCGTAGTTCTAGTTCCAGTAACGATAATTTGTACCGTTCGACCGAGATCGTAACAAAATTAATTCCTTGGCTAAAACGAACGGAACGACATTTTAAACTGTTTAATAACAATATTAACATTAAATCATTATTCATATATCGGTATAACGAAATAATAACGTTATTCATGTCGATATGCAAAATTGTCAAAAAAAAAAAAATTACACAATCACATAAATATAAAAGTAGGCAGATAATCACAACTATTCATTAACAGCACACTGTCTGGTCAAGATGCGCACTTTCGAATGAACTTAATGTTTGAATACGGCGGTGGCTTACCAATTCGTAAACTGTTTAAATCTTCATCTAAAAATATTGCTATCACCTCAACAAGTGAAAAATGTAAATGAAGTCATTGTTTCTATCATCATTCTGTGAGTTTTGAAATAACTTCATATTATAGTAGGTAAAATACAATAGACGACGTATATTTAGTAACCTAATCCTCTTAACTGTTCCTAAAGAGTAATAAAGAACTCTGTAAGAAATCGCCACGTATTTCTCCTCTCAACGAGGCATCCTCAGGATGACGATTGACTTATTGCGAACCCGGACACGACGTGTTGCTACGTCAAGTGCCAAACGCAGTGTGAGCCACACCGCCCGACAACCCCACGTATAAAAGATTACTGCTCGGTCCACTTCGGTGAGGATCGTTATCAGCGCGATAAGGGGCTGCGAACAACCGCAGCAAAGGTGACCTTGGAATACTCGTATTTAATTCGTTCAACGTTTCCTGTATAATTTTTTGCAATTTCTAAACTCTCTAGTACTTACATTCTGAAACCTTTATCACATGTATGTAAAATTTTATAATTATTTAACGAATGACCTGATTATAGTAGGTACTACGGTTTTCCAATTATCACCGTAATGGATTGTCGCAGGAGATACTTCTGTGGTGTGAGCAGAACTTCATCGCAAAAGCAGTCAGAACATTCGAGAAATCATTGCTGAAAACCTCATCATCTAACACCTACTATCACATATTCCGTGCTATAGTTTGACCGAGACAGCTGTTCCGCGCCTTAGGTATGTGCGCGGAACTGCTGAAAAAAAAAAAAATAAAAAAAAAAAAAGGTATGTGGGCGGCGAGACGGGGGGCAGTGCAGGCTGCTTATTCGTCAACGCTCCCTGCGTGCGGCGTCCCGCCCGCCGCTCATTATTAACTTATACGATATAGTTTACCGTATAAGTCGTAGATGATGCGAATGACACACAATAATAAAAATCTTAAGAATTGTATTCCAAAATAAATTCCATAAAAACATCCTTTTAGCACACTGATCTCACGTCTCATTGATATAGAGGCAAAAGCTGGTGGGGAAGTAGTTCTTATTATAATTGCCTCATGACAAAACGAACCGCCAAGCCACCCAAGCCACTCAAGAGTAAGAAACTATTCAGTGGGGCTGACAATGGATGGAAGCAAAATAAAAGGTTAAAAATAGGTGTACCTATCAACACCTATTTTTAACCTTTTATTTTGCTTCTATTTTTCCGTTTAAGGGCGGATTTCAGCAATAAAACTGAATGCGATTACAGGCGTTTGTATATTGATAATTCAAAACCTGAACTTTTGACTACTGATAAATGGTATTATTTCTGTAAAACTTTTACACGTCATTGTTTCATCGAAACAACGAAGAAGAACTGAATTCAGACATGATGCGATGGCTGAAAGGGGATCCTGCAGCCTGTTATTAAAAATGTCTGCGTTCCATCGCAAAAATAAAGAAACTACTTTACAAACATTAATTAACATCGTATGAATGGAATCCAATCAAGCAATAAGCTATAGGAATGCATATCTCTGAACAGTGTTTTCGTACGTCGTCGGCGAGCTGGTAGGGTGCAGATTATCGAACTGTGTAATCGGAAACAAAGCCTCTCGTGGCTTGGGCAAAAGAAAACAAACGCCATGCGATGAACAATACTAAGGGAACTCGATTTAATGGCCTCTTTTTTCATGTTATAAGGGAGACTGAAGTGTTTTCTTTCAGAGAATTCTATGTCGGGGTCCAGAATTAGAAATTCTGCTACATAATATACAGGGTTACTGGTAACTCGACGTATTCCTTGCACCACGACGTCATAGTAGGGTTAAAATGTAACAAATTAAGCCACCAAATGTTCTACCGAAGTTCAGTAGTTTTTGAGCTAGTTACATTTTCAGTTTTTTTATGAAAAATCCCAGATTAAATCATTTGGTGCCAATTTTAAAATGATTTACAGCGCGACTGTACTGGAATTTAAGTTAATATCATAGTTGATGCCGTAGCAGATCTTTGTTTATAATTAAAAGTTCAAAAATGCCAGAAACCTTGGCAAATATCACTAAACAAACATTTATTTTTTTGTGATTTTTGCTGTTACTTCATACAAAATGTTGTCTAGTGAAAAAAAAAATACTACGCCTTATGCCACGCTTATGTATGGAAGTGAATGTTGGGTGTGGCAAAAGAAGCATTAAAGTAGAATAAATGCCGTGGAAATGTGTTCCTTATGAAGCATGTGTGGTGTGGCTATGAATGATAGGCCGAGGAATGATGTGATAAGGCAACGGTGCGGTCTAAAAGAAGATGTAGTGACAATTTAAAAAAAAAAAATGCTTAGATGGTTTGGTCATGTTGAGGGGATGAATGAAAGGTGACTAACAAAAGGCAGATGTGAATGGAAACCCTAGGAGAAAATGTTGTGACCTTATTGGTGATGTTCTTCAGAAAGGTCAGATGCGTAGTACTCGCAACCGGCGTGCGTGTATGACCAGATGTATGAACGTAGACGAGCCAAAAGGAATTTGTCAGGATTGTAGCAGTTGGCGTTCTGAACGCCACCTGCTTCCCGTATGGGAAGAACGCGTGAGTTTATGTATGTATTTAATCCACCACCAGTACTGGGCCTGCGTGGTGGATTATGGCCCACTCCCTCTCACAGAGAGGATGCCTGTGTCCCAGCAGTGGGAACATTATACGCTGATTATGCTTATACTTAATGTATTTGAATTGATTCTTAAAAGATTCGTGGAACATGAGGTATGCAGAACCAATCATCTCTTTCTTGAAACCAGGTAGCCGAATTGGTATCGATATTGATAGCTCAGAATACTCTGCACACACTAAAGTATCTTTCTTGTGGAGTCTTTTTCCAAAAACATACCTTTTGAAGAACAATCAAAGTAATGAAAAAACGAAAGTTAACAAATTAAATAATTGAAAACCCGTTAACTTAAATAAAACGAAATGGAAAGCCGACCAATAATCTACCAAAATATTCTCCAGGTGTCCTACACCCTATGATACTTTTAAGGTGCTTTCATTGTATTTAAGTATATCAATAAACGATTTATCATTATTTTACGTAATCTATCTATTTTATAAATTATCTTAATTCTAGTACCTATCAAATTCCAGTAGTAATTTTGTTAACGACGAAACACATAGAGTGCATCAGCTCGGCTTGCGTCAAACTATTGGAGCGAGGAAAAAGATAACGGCACATACCTACTAGGGTGGCCCTAGTAGGTATGTGCCGTTATCATATAGCTAAATTGCTATCATGCAATTTAGCTATATGATACTCATTGTCCTAGACGATTTTGTAAAAAATGAAGTTGAAAAGGTGATGCGGTTATAATGGTTGATGAATAGCGGGCGAGAGATAGATCATCAGAATTATCCCTTTTCTCGTGAACTATGCTATGCTATTACAGTCAGCCTCACAAAGATCTAAACATAGACAAGAATTCATTTGATTTTCCACAATGTATGTTCCATAATACTATATTAATGTGTCATATTTTTTGTGTATACACATTGATACAATATTACAGTAGTGCTGTAAAAATCTCACCGTGAAAACTTAGGTGAAGTGAGCTGTCAATAGTGTCAATCACTAGCAACAGTATTTACATCGACATTTAACTGTCCAAAACCTTTGTTCTGCCGGTCGATTCTGTAAACATCTCACCGTGAAGAGAGAGGTGAAGTGAGCTGTCCATAGTGTCAATGCCTAGCTTTAGGTGCAATGACAGCTCACATTAAGCTCACTTCACCCAAGTTATCACGGTGAGATGTTTACAGAATAGAATGGCTAGTGAAATGACAGCTCACTTTAAGCTCACTTCACCTAAGTTTTCACGGTGAGATTTTTACAGAATCGACCGGCAGAACAAAGGTTTTGGACAGTTACAATGTCGATGTAAATACAGGGTGTAAAAAAAACCCATCACGAACCGTCATCTACGCATTCTGTACGACAAACTAAGTTACCTTGTGCAACAATAATTACTGGGCAACGACATTTATTTTTGGTGTAAAAATTCGTTGTTTACGTCAAAAACAAGTTGAAACTTTAACCTTCAATATCTCCGTAACCAGGAGGTTCCCAGGTACGGTCCGGAACATAATAAAGTATCATAATAACAGGGAAAGTAAGTGACTTTCGGCTTCGTTCAGGGTATTTTTATACCCGTTATCTTTAAGAGACTTGCTGTACCTATTTACTGTCCGTCTGCTAATTATTTAATGGCTGCTTCTAAAGCCAGCAGTATCGAGCACTGCAGGCGACACAATATTGCGTTACATTCGTCGCCTATATACTGAAAGCGCTTTACAATCCCTTTACAATAGCGTATTCAAAATCAAGCTACTGTAAGCGGCTTACGTTTGAGGTTATGTGACATGTGACGCGCGCGCATTGTTTGCATGCATTTATTTTTAGTACAATGCCGTGTTTGCCCACAGCATTATACGCCCACGCAAAATACCTGGAAATTGGTGCTACGTGAGCGATAACGAACGGATTTATTAAAAATATGTTGGTTATTTTTGTGTGTGGCTGTTTGTTGCGAACAACAGACTGTAGATTTGTAGACCATTCTCTAATTTGTTAAGTACCTGGTACTTGGTGACAGGCCTACACTGTCCTCTCATATCTATTAACAGTGTAATTTGTAAAAGCCATTTATTTTTAAAAGAGTAACTGTGGAGTTTCCTGCCGGCTTTTCTCCGTAGGAAACGACCAATGGCAACCGTGCACCTAGCTTCTAACGTTTCATAAATGCTCATGGAGGTTCATTTGAAATAAAATATTTTGATTTTGAATACCTATAATGACCTTACTGTGGCTACTAATAGAGAGAGTTTGAAGGTATATCATATAGAATACAGCGACAGAGTACAGCCGACGTATTCTGTAAATAAAAAACTCACCGTGAAGACTTAGGTGAAGTGAGCTGTCAATAGTGTCAATCTCTAGCATTAGGTGGAATGACACCTCACTTCACGCTCACTTCACCTTAGTTTTCACGGTGAGATGGTTACAGAATAGCACTGCAGCTCATTAATCTGACAATCTAAGAAGCCCGATTTGACGTTTCTCATTATACATGCCGCGATAACTTTGTATGAACGTCTACGCAAGAAATCGAAGAATCAAATTCACAATCCTAATGAATTACTATGTTATCCATACAGTTCATCAATGAGTATCATTCGTAAGCACCAAGTTTCACTTTTTATTGGAAAATTGCACTCAATAACACGAATTAATCGTTGAATAATATTCCGACAGGACGTTATTACAATGTCATGTGATTGGGTTCGTTGCCGTAGTGTTGTGACCGTTTTAACCGTTTTTTGATCGAATAAAATCGATGTTCTGAAAAATCGATACTTTATGATACCCTCCGTGATTAAATTACTTCTGTCCCTTAAATCTGGAAACTTATATGATGGCAGTGCAACATCTTTAAAACCAATTCTAAAAATATTGGGTTTAGATTTAAAAAAAAAACGACATTCGGAAAATTATGATGGAAAGTTAAGACATAATACCACAAAGAATATCATTCTTAGAGAAATTAATAAAATAACCAACTGGGACAAAAATTGTCGATTACAAACTCTATGTATGACAAATCGATATGTCTTGAGAATCGGTTTTTAAAGCAACCGATTTTTTTTCCCATCACTACACAAATTATAATGATGTGTCAAATGGGACTTCTTAGATTGTCGCGAGATTCGTTGTAGATGAATTTTAATAATCTTGATTTCTGGCAATTGAACCCAATTCTTTCCACATGTGAGTGTTGTTAAACGTATGACTTGAGAAAAACTTAATAAAATTTTTCTTGTGATCCGATACTCGGGATAAAAACCTGTACAGTACGACACAACTTAGATGTAGCATCGGCAAAATTCGTAAAACCGATCACCATCTGAACGGAATGCGCCATTAAAATCACCAATATTTATTACTGCTTTAGGTGAAAATGATCTTTACGCAAACGCAATAAATTGTGAAGTCATATAACCATATACCTACATTCGTAATATTGAAATGAATGAATGGAAATTTTCTAATTTATGCTACATCTAAGTCGTACTGTACCCATCCTTTGAAAGCTATTAATATCACCGTCGCATTTTACGATAAATGATGTTCAAAGAAAATTAATTAATTAGTTCCAAGAAAATTTGCAATAACTACATACTTTTTAGGGTTCCGTACCCAAAGGGTACCAAACGGGACCATATTACTAAGCCTCCGCTGTCCGTCCGGTCAGACTGTCTGTCAGCGGGCTGTATCTCATGAACCGTAATAGGTAGACAGTTGATATTTTCACAGATTGTGTATTTCTATTGCCGCTGTAACAACAAGTAATATTTTTTTTATAAAGTTGATATTAGGTGGTCCCTATTCAAGAAACGTGTTTTTTCGGCGTTTTGTGCTCGATCTTAGACCGCGCGCCCACGGCGACTTTTTGCACCGATGCAGTAGCGATGCTGTCGTTGGCTGTGTACCTTCGCCCAGATTCTTTAGCGCTACTATCGTGATGCAGAAGCGCGTTTACAAAACGCGCGACAGCATCGCTTCAAAAAGTCGCCGTGGGCGAGCGGTCTTAATACGGTACAGAACCTTTCGTGTCTGAGTCGCACTTGGCCGGTTTTTAATAAAGAGTCTTTGTCCGTTTATTCCCAATAAATTTTAATGTAAAGGCAATATAACAAACGATGATTAATAAAATAAAAACAGTGCATAACAAGAAAAACTAAGTTCCCTTATCTATGGAGAAAAACATACCTATATAACCGAAGTCTATCCACTCATTGTTTCGAGTTTATTGTTTTAATCTTCCGAAGTACTATATACCCTTTTCCGTTCGCGGTTGCCGATTGGTTAATTAATAAAAGCAATTACCTTAAAACGTTTATAAGTTAAGATCTTGGACTGAGAGATACATTTTGAAAATTCCAATATCTAACTAGTGGTGGTTGTATGCTGTTATTTGTAAAATTAATAAATAAACTCATTTTATTTCGTACAGCTAAAATACGCATAAATTGTTAGTAACATGTTTGCACTTAAAATACTATTGTTAGGAACTTAGCACTAAAGACGAATTAATGAGAAGACCACACAACAACTAGATACAACAAGAAAAGGAAACTAGGGTATAAGTCTACGCACAAATTGCCTTATTATGACGGAGGAAGTATCAGCCGCCATGACAGCCTTCAGGATGATATTGTGACTGCCTCTTATTCTGCTCAGGAGTGAGGCCGTATTTTTACGGATGATGGCATGATTCCCATCGGTATGGGTTACCGCGAACATTTCTGAGGTACTGCAAAAACGAGGTAGTCGCAACAGCATCCTAAAGACATTATTTTTTTGGACGTGTAGAACATCTAGCGACCTTTTTGAGTAAAGATTACGTATTTCTTACTAACAACTAAAACATTGTAAGACTAGGTACATTTGAGCTATATTTCATAAAAATGTAAAAAAAACAGAAAATCTTAGAGTATTTAAAGGAGTTTAATTGTATCGGTACCGGTTTTTTTTTTAATCCATGGCATACTTATCATTAATCTAGAGTCACTTATACTTCGATTTTTTTACAGAATTAAGGAATATTATTTTAACATAAGATAACATCACACCAATAATCTTGAAGGGTTAGGCAGAGGGGTACCTAAGTACACCCATATTTCGCCAGTTATGTTTAAGTCTCATGTAATAGGGGGCGAGTCTATTGCCATCAACCAGGCACACATCCAGACCCCGAGCTGCTACGGAAAAATTCCTGACGGAAAAACCCGTCAACACTTTGCCCGACCGGGAAATTGGAACCAGGACCTTATCCTCAGCAGTAGCGTTTGAAGACCATTAAACCAACATTATGTCAGTCATAAAAATAAATATACACACTTATAAAGATATTGGTGCGAATTCTCTTGTACACCGAACTAAACTTACTAAACTTAGACTACTCGTAAAACTCCTTACTTTTGGCTATGAGAATCTTAGAGCTATTCTGCAAATACAACTAAAATCGTTGACAATTCAAAAAATTCAAAATTCAAAATATTTTTATTTCACATAAACCTACAAGGGCACTTATGAAACGTCAGAAGCTACGTGCACGGTTCCAATTGGTCGTTTCCTATGGAGAAGAGCCGGCAAGAAACTCCACGGTTACTCTTTTAAAAGTAAATGGTTTTTACAATGTTTCCAAGTTACAGGTATGAGAGGACAGTGTAGGCCCATCAACAAGTACCAGGTACTTAGCAAAATATTAAATGATCCACAGATCTACAGTCTGTTATGTCTACAACGTTCTCTCATAAACAAAATTTAAAAGAAAATAAGCTATATAAAAGACAAATGAAATTCCTAATAAAAATAAAAACCTATTTAAACCAAATGATAATGGTTGCCACTACTGCTGTAACAATCGCGTATTCACGTGGTACCCGTGGTTTGCCCTAACCCGTGATTTTTTTTAGAGCCAGGGGTCGCGCAGTCGGTGCAGCCTCGACGTGTTTTATATGGAATTTTTCACTTTTTGTACGGAAAAAAAGAAAAAATATTACCAACACGTTGAGTTTTAGGGGTTTAAGTGTTTTATGAAGGGGGTCGAAATTTTCATTATAATTGCGATAGGACGCGCCATTTTCGAGATATAAGCAAAAGAAAAAAAAAATACAGTACTGTTTTTGCACATGAAGTCGAGTTGTTGGTGTGAATTTTAGTTCATGACAACTTATTTTACCCCACACCTTTTTAATCGCGATTAAAAATTGTCAGATTTAGTCTGTTTTGGTTTTTACAATCAAAATTTTAAGTGAAAAACGTCAAATTCAGAATAGCAAAATTTCCATTTTCACTAAACTAAAAATTCAGTACTATCTTAGTGCTGTCAAACTAAAATATAGTTAAGTTGTGTCACTTTAGTCTATTTCAGAATGGGAAATCGCCGTTTGACAGGAATAAACTAAATTTTAGTGATTTTTAGTCTAGTTTAGAGGCATTTGTGACAAGAGAATCGGCACCAATATGATGCTGATTGGTCGTTCGGTGTTTAAAACAAAATAACTGACCGTGGGAAAAATAAAAGGCCCAGATCGTCATGTTGTAACAATAGAAATCTGCTTACCCCGCTACAGGAATCATAGCCTAGGGAAGGTCGTTATGTCAGTAGCCGCCGCACTACGGTCCCGGTTTGGGGCACACAACCTTTTTAGTTTTACTGGCCTGTATGTACTAACGTTTCTCATTAGTCTGGTCTAGGTTTTGTTCGGGATTTCTGGATGAGTACTGTAGAAGTCCGCAGGGAAATAAAAAAAGAGTTTTGTAACCATGAAGTGCTTTATAGTTTCGAACTGTGCATAGATAACGCACACTGTTACTTAAAATTGTGTAAAAGATGATGTGTTGCGTGTGTGACCTGACTTTTTATGGAAAAATATTTACGTGCCGCTGGCATTTATATTAAATTTACCAGCGTAAATTCGGACGTATCTAATGGTAACAAGATATAGATTCCAACGCTCAGAGACCGACCACGAAGCATCCAAGAGCATTGTTTTTGTTATTGTGCATTTTGTCTTTTTGCAGTATTGAAGAGCGCGATCGAGGATAGCGCGGCGGGATGCAACGCGGCAGGATGGACGGGACAGCATGCGGCTGGAGGTAACGGCCCGTTGCGACGGCATGCGGCGGGATGCGAGCCATGCGACGGAATGCGGAGGCCGCTTGCATACGATCGCGGGGGAGAGGCAGTGCAGTGCGAAAATCGATAGTAATACCAAATCGCAATCCATCATTTTAAAAACATCAACACAACTATCTCGATCAGAAGCAACTTTTCGAATCAAAACACAAAAACTCGAAAATAAAACAGAGTCGCTAAGCAAGCTCGTGAGGCCGCCAGGCGTGCCCCGTGGCATACCGCGGGATGCCGCAGCATGTAGTAGTACGCCGGCCGGCGGCCGCTGGCGGCATCGCAAAACATCAGTGTTCGCGGTCGGCGGCAAATCCTCCTCGATGCCGTCCCCCGCCCTCCGCCGGTGTGCGCGGTCATTTATAATAGGTACATGTTTTTGTTAATAAAGGCAACGCTACATAACTTTTCAAATAATCATTCTTAAATAATAATCATTTCTTTTAATAAAAAAAATCAATTCACAATTTCACTTCCTACAACAAAGTTAATTAAACATTAATTATTACTTTTTTCTTTGCAAAGTAATTATCACGCATTGAGGTCGTGGTCGCGACCACTTTGAAATTCAAATTTACTATAAGCCCACGTTCGCACGGACTTAAACATATCGCGCCAGGATCTTATCTTATTACCACACTGGATGTTCAACTCTGGGTTTAAGTCGAGAAAAACCAGTGAGTGAAAAAAAAATCACCGCGGGAAATAATCGCCAGTGCAAACCTGTACCCTTATTACGTAATACACGATCAATCAGAATCTGGATCGTTTTGAAACAGATTGCTAATCCATTGCTTCGTACGTTCGAAAAAAAATCTGCTCAACAACGTAAATAACACAATGAATGTTGTTGACCTGTCAAATTGAAACAGATTAGTCGGAACTGTCAACGAAAATGTGTTGCGTAATTGACTACATTAGATATTTCAATCACTTTTAAAAATTAACAACGCTACAAAGGATCCTTTGATTATTTATATCTCTAGATAGAGTGTAACGCTGCATAAGAACTAAAACAAACAAGCCAACTTTGTTATGCTGGTGTGCGTGACAGCTACCTCTTACACTCGCGCCATCATTTCTGGTTTAATGGTACAAAAAAAACATGAACCTGTATTAAGATTGTATGCATAAAAAAAAAAAAAACCTTGTGCTGTCATTGTGCTGTCATTGTGCTGTCATTGTGCTGTCATTGTGCTGTCATTGTGCTGTCATTGTGCTGTCATTGTGCTGTCATTGTGCTGTCATTGTGCTGTCATTGTGCTGTCATTGTGCTGTCATTGTGCTGTCATTGTGCTGTCATTGTGCTGTCATTGTGCTGTCATTGTGCTGTCATTGTGCTGTCATTGTGCTGTCATTGTGCTGTCATTGTGCTGTCATTGTGCTGTCATTGTGCTGTCATTGTGCTGTCATTGTGCTGTCATTGTGCTGTCATTGTGCTGTCATTGTGCTGTCATTGTGCTGTCATTGTGCTGTCATTGTGCTGTCATTGTGCTGTCATTGTGCTGTCATTGTGCTGTCATTGTGCTGTCATTGTGCTGTCATTGTGCTGTCATTGTGCTGTCATTGTATGCATGAATTTAGCGGCCAACAGTGGGACGCTATGTTTTTCGATAAGATCATAGGTTTGACTGTCTTTATAAAAATATTCATATCTTTGAAAGGATTTTATGCATCGGGTCGAGACTATTTTATTTGTAAATGATTGTGCTATAGGTAAGGATGATAAGAAGGTCATCTACTAACCTTGCTAGGTACTCAGAGGAGTCACGTAAAAATAATATATTATTGTGGGTAAGGGTAACTAATTGACAAGTATACAGACCGTTCACTATAACTTGTCCTTTGCCGTCATGTTGGCACCATTGCTTGTCAAGCTTAATTTCAATACTAATAGAGTTCAAAATGGCGACTGACTGAACAGTGCTACCAATCGCGTCACAGGATAAGCTATAATGAACACACACACAGTTAAGGAACGCTGTCAGTCACCTCAAAATATGTCAGACCGTCAGTCAGAAGAAGAAATACTACGTAATTTTTCTACCAAATACCTATAGGTATTTTAACAACATTAACAATATCTGCAACTACCTACGTTAAGCCTGTTAACCATAAATATACGCTAGTTTTAAATACTACATCTATGCTTTCCACATCTCAATTACAGGTTGAATTGCAGTGCAGCTGTTCCAATGCGCAAAATACGCGCTTTGACGTGGAATTGCGGATACCAGCCCGTATTACCTACAGTGCAGCTGCCAAGATACTGAGATCGAATATTCACATAATTATTGTTCGTCATATAGTACGTCGACAGCTGAAATTAGCTTGAGGCAACAACCCGGTAACTAGAGCAGCTATGTTACGACTGACGGAGTAGGAATAAATTGGCCATTATATTACATGGGAATGGAATAGATGGATAATATATTATGTATTCGGACGCAGCACAAAATATACTCGGAACTGATAACAATGTTATTTACAAGCTCTCTGACGTCACTGAGGGTACAGAAAACATACAATCTACATAACTCTACATGTCTATACATCTGTGTTAATAGCGGCTAATTCAAAATCCAATGTTATCTTTTTTGGTATCCAAGAGGGAATGCGAGACTGGTTTAACTGTTATAAAATTTTATAAGTATTTTTTTTATTCGGAAGTAGAGCGAAAAATATGGGAGTTATAATGTGGTTCCTTTCATCATAACCATGAATCGTATATAATTGTTTAAACCTTTTCGGGCTACTTCTGAAAGTGCCATCAGCAAAGAGGTGATAAAAGTTACCAATTTGCGTTTTCGTATCATTAATACAGAATACAATGATCCATGTATCATCGACGTAGTCACAAAGAAGAAAATCATGATACTTTGTGGGAATGCTTACGTCATGGGCATGTGTGAAACGCAACTTTTTGGCACCGATTACTTTATTCCTTGCATTATATAGAGCCGTTCTTACACTGCTGAATTTTGGTATTCCAATGACGAAATTAAATCCATCATTTTTTAGTTTATATATATAAACCAATACGATGGCATATAATGCCATCGTTTGCTTTGTAATGGATTCAACATTGCCACTACTTCTTTTTTTCAAATTATCTATTTCTTTTAAAATGGTATTTCTCCCAGTGATGTTTTTACAATAATATTCATGGGCCCTTTGGTTTACAATCTCGTTACGAACATTTAAAGTAATGTTGCCTTTACATCCTTTCGATGTAAAGCATTTCCAGAATGAATTCTCATTAACGTGATTTTGTTTTCGATGATAGCGTCGGCCATCATGTAACATTGTTACTCCACCTCTTTTATTGCTTATAAATTCAATCAGCGATGAAGTAGACAAGATTGGTGAAAAAATCACCGCTGCCACAGCACACACACGGAAATTACACAAGTATTCTACTATTACAAGCGAAAACTTACATAGATTACACTTAATTCCACTCGAGCAAATTCATTCAGCAGATCAATTTTTGATATATTTTTATATATATTTTATAAAAAAATCTCTAAATCCTTCCAAAATGTTTTTTAATTGTGTTGAAACATAAAAGTTTGTATGACTTTTTTTTTGATTGGGAAAATTTTGTCTATTTTGGTAACTGGTTGTGAATCTTCTGCGATAGTGTACTACTTGTAAGAAATAAAGTTCTTTTTTGGCAACCGGTTGCATAGGACGAAAGTTATTTCTGTGTTGACAACTAGTTGCGAAATTCTGTTGTCATAGCGGCCGAAAGGACCAGTAGTGGTTGGTAGAGGTGGAGGTATAGTAATTAATTTAGTAAGGTTTAAGCTCCCAAGTAGTAGGGGGCGAGGCTATTTCTATCAACCTAGTACGAACTCAGACTCCGGGCTTCTAGTGAGCTAGTTTGCACTTCTTTACCCTGAGGAACGAACCCCGCACTAGTCTTTCTTGCGACCTCTCCAAACCAATGTTGGCAGTCAAAATAAACAAATGGTAAAATACTTCTTCGAAACGAATGCAAAAAAGTTAGACGAGTTTTACATAAAATGTAAGCGACATTTGCAAAAATAGGAAGCTATTGACAACCCCAAGCAATTTCAACGAATCGTGTCCGTGGCCTTCGATGAAATGCGCCATTCCGGGGCGCAGATACGAATCTACCGTGAAAAAAAAAACAACAAATATTTGTTCCGTATCCCGAATATTTTCGCAGTATTGAAATTGTATACAATTGAAACTGTATAGAACACAGGTTCCCAAACTTTTACAGTTCGCGGCGCACTTGCAAGTTTAGTATTTTGTCTCGGCGCCCTTTCTAGTCAAAATAGGGTAGATAGGCACAAACATTAAAGCTTCGTGCAGACCAGCGCGACGCGATAGCGCGACACGACACCGGTTATTGTTATACCGTCAAGTTTTCTTAGAAATTGTATTGTTCGTGTCGCGGCGCGGCGTCGCGTCGCGCTGGTCTGTACGAGCTTTAAAACATTCACGATATGAAGCCAGAGAAGAGTTTTTTATATATTTTTTACACAAGAATATATTTATTATTTAAGCAAAAGAGGAAATAAAATACAATGGCAACTTAGTCAATGTGAGGCGTGAACTGGGTCCACACATTTTTTCAAGGCGTGGGTTAAGGCTTGACACCACTGGTCTCATTTCTTGCACCACATTAATCTTTGAGCGATATTTGCTTTTTATTACAGCTACAGCTGAAAATCCGGCTTCACATAAATAAAATGTTGAAGAAGAGAAGAAGAATGACAATTCTTACCGCTGTTATTTTGTACCCGCGAATACCTAAGTTTTGTTTCCCGAGAACGGTAAACAGGATTGCCTTCCGGCGCCTCTCTTTACTCTCTACGGCGCACCAGGGCGCCGCGGCGCACACTTTGGGAACCCCTGGCATAGAACATTCTATTGTGATTATCCTCATTCTCCGGTCCTTATCCAATTTATTTGGGGTCAGAGCAACGTGTCTTTTTCTTCCATACTTCTGTATTAATCGTCATCTCGGTACTCAACCCCTTTCTATCCATATCATCTTATAGAGTCCATCCATCGTTTGTTGGGTCCCCTTTTATTGCCATCCATATCCATACTCAAAACTTTCCTCACGACATTTTCATCATTCCTCCGCATCACATGTACATACCATGACAACCGATTTCTATACAACTTTTCAGTTACCGGCGCCACTTTCAGACTTTCTCTTGTTTCTCTGAATTAATAATAATCATGTATGGCAGTAACTGTTTTCGACAGTTGAAAAGCTTGATATTTGTATAGCGTTGCATTATTTCAACGTGTTATTGTCCCATGTGCCTCATTGTCGAGACTTACAAAAGATATCCAGATTTATTTACACATTCAAAATAGTATTTTAACATTTTCGTTAAATGAATCATTTCAGTATGCAATTTTTATTTACTCAGTATAGAATAGGCTTGTTCCCAGAATACATTGATTACCAAGGCTTTTCATTGAGTTTTTACAATATCAGACAGTTATAAGTTCATGTTTCATTCTCAAACCAAATAAATAAATTAATAGTTTCAAAACACTAAAAAACACGCTTTCCAGTTCATATCTTCCGGCTCCATCATCAGATCAGCTCGACAGTACCATATTATTGTATTCAGACCTTGAAACCTAATCGTGGTCAAAGTTCATTACAAGACCTTTCTAACAAGTCCAAACACGGCTATGATACGATATTTCATCATGGAATGCTAGTGCCTATCTTCCGGCTTCATCATCAGACCTTGAAACCTAATCATGGTCAACGTTCATTACAAGACCTTTCTAACAAGTCCAAACTCGGCTATGATACGATCATCCATCATGAAGTTCCAGTTCATATCTTCCGGCTCCATCATCAGATCAGCTCGACAGTACCATGTTATTGTATTGTCATCAAAATCACATACAACTGCCAATTTTCATAACGCTACGATCTTTAGAAGATGGTTAAATTAGTTTTCTTAGATTTGATTACATAGTTACATACATACAGGTCGACCTAATAAAAGCGTGTTAAAAACCAAGACATAGGGCTGTCATCAGTGACGTGAGGCCGGTTTCGTAAACATGTGGTCACTTACTTTACTGTGCGGTAAGGTGTATTTGGTTTGGTTGTAAATGTGTGCGCGTGAGCGTGTATACACAGAGCGAGGTGTAATTTTTCTTCACCGCGCTAAGTCTTGAACTTTCATTCGGTTTGAGGTTTCCTTACGATCTTTTCCATCATATGAACTTAAAAAGTCACAACTCGTTCATCTATGCATAACTATGTTTTTTTTATATACAAAACACATAAAAACAACATAAATATTTACACCGGAATGTGTTTCATATTTACGTGTAAAATATCAAAGGTTTTACAAAATAAAATGTGCACAAGGCGGCCATATTTCCCTTGTTGACGGAATACTGGACGTGATTCCACGTCGTAGAAGTCAAAGACGGTAAGCGGATCTGGAATTTTAAGTGGATGGCTATTGTACATCTGGTAAAACTAGAGATTTGGATCCAAAGAATAGTCAAGATGAACACTAGCTTTGAAACATGCAAAGTATGAGAATACAGCTGGTTTTATTATATTGCTGTTTTTGTTGGTTCTAATGCCGAGGAACAAAATATCCAATGCGTAATAAATTCAGAATATAATGCCAAGGAACTAAGTAGGTTTTACGGAAACCTATAAAGTATTCCTTACCGACAAAATATCATTGGGTACCGCAAACTCAATAGAACACGGTCTTCTTTTACAAGATCTTACTACTGTTTTTTAGGCTTTCAATGGCATATTTCAAAAATAAAATAATAGAGTGGCGATTCAAAACATTTCACCCAAAAAGACAGTACAATTTAAGAATATTCTAAAATAAGTCTATAAAAGCCGTGTCAACCCTGCTCGCGCCAATTTCGTCAACATTTCGCGCCAAAATGAGCTATTATGGCACCCAGTTAGCTTCACATCGCTTTAAAATGTCGCCGACAGCGCTAGGTCCTTCGTGACGCGACTTTGTTTATTTAGTCTGTGGCTTTTCAGGCATTGTTGTTTAAAATGTGTACGATTTAAACAATTCTTTGGGATATAACTGAAGCGCGGACTGCAAAATGTTTGTCTTTTTACGATTGCAGTAGCGAAGTTTATTTACCTTGCTGATACAATGAAAGACAACATGAACAGGAGTGGTGGCTTTGTAGAAAGTGCGCTGATATTTTATCTGCATTCGGTTTTTCATAATAAACTTTATCTACTCTCATATCGTAATATTGGAATTATTAACTTCAAAACGAGTTTATAATGACATATTTTATTAACACAATACCGAAATTTAAAAATAGAATCGTATTATAACACTTTTTCTCTATCAAAATAATGCTATAAAACAATTTTTGTTTCTGTTACGATACAAGGCAAATCCAAGAAGTTAATATCACTAAAGAGTTCCTTTGTTCGGTACTGGACAGATTCTGCAGGCGCCATACATACGTTTTGTTGTACTGAATTTCGTGGGAATTTTTATTTTTGATTTTTAACTTCGATCTTTTATTTAGTAGGTTCAATCCGTATGACAGTAGATAAAGTAGTATATGAAACAGCACATAACTAGGTATTAAAACATTCGTGTGATACTATTCACATCACACACTTGTATTTTAATACCCCTCATTATGCATCAGTTTCATAAACTACTATTAAGATGCAAAAGAGGAAAATATTTGGAAAATCCAAAAGTCCACGCCTCATAACGCTCAGTCAAAAATGTTACCCATCAATATGGGTAAAATTTCTCACCTCGCGATCCTTACGTACTGTCAAAGACTATTTAGATTTGCTTTCTTGGTTGTTAAGCAACGAAAGAGGGTGGAAGTTGGAAAAATATATATAGATATTATATTAGTTCGTTTTTTATGAATCATAATTAAACTAGGTACGTTGAATAAAAGAGCCATTTTCAATAAGGTTCCTCGTATGGCTGAAAGTAATTAATTAATTGATTGATATTTTCCCAAACTACAATGTTTTCAGGTTTCACACTTGATAGACGGGATTTTTTAAATACTTTTTTGTTGTTTTTTTTTGTTTCTGCTGCGATAAATAATTTTTTGAAAAGTACATAATTAATCTACATTAAATTAACTATACAATGGTATATAAATTTCTTGGATGATTCTGTGTACTAGCAGGAGTTAAACAGTAAAAACAATTGCAGAAAGGAGGCAAAACAATTTTTTCTATCGCAAAGCACTCTCTAATGCTTCGCATTATGCGTCGTGAAATAAAAATTATGTAATAAGGTAAACAATCAGGCTGAAAAACGCACTTTTCGAAGATCCTAATGCTTATTTCACAAGGCGACGCAAGACTCCCGGCAGTCTCACAAGTCACAGCAAGAGATTATTAATTGTGTTTCATTTGTAAATGCTTGCTAATTATAGGATACACACATGTAATTACGTGAGGTAAATAATTAACGTTACTATGATAATAAGATCATTAACAATCAACGCTAATTACGAATCGTAGTCGGCTTACCACTTACCGAGAAAACGAATTAATACATCCAACTTCATCACGATGGCATTATCCGCATTATACCCATACGAGAATTGATCTCAACCAATATCCGAACAAAAATAGGTCATGCTCCGTAGAAATAAATCGCAAAATAAGGTATAGAAGAATAGTGCAGAAGGTCCATACAACGAGTGAAAATGCACGCACACATAGACTCGTTTCACCTACTCAAGGACGCGCGCACGCACGCATAGATTCGTACGTACGGCGATCTCAAACAAATGTCAGTCACGAGTGCGTTTGCACTCGAAGCGCACTCGCGATCGGCATTTGTTTGAGATCGTCGTCCGTACGTACGCGTCTATGTGTGCGTGCGTCTGTTTTCGCTCGTAGTAAGGAACCGACCTTCTGTGCTATTCTATACTCCCGTAGAAAAGTGACCATCCATTACACGAGAGCACGGAGAAGGTGCCTCAGAAAGCATGTTAAGCCGTTGGTCTCGGCTGTCATTCGAAGATCTCGGGTAGTCAGAAGCTTAAAAAGCCTGAAAAACAGTCTTACAAAGGGGTATCGTGTTACCCAGTTAGTGGGTTGTGGAGCTCATAGGCAGTTGCTCCATGTAAAATACTAATATGAAGCCGGTTAGACTAGAAGCTAATCACAACATAGTTGAGAAAAGCCTAGGCAGATTGATTGACATAGACACGCTTCACGTACAGTGAGTGCAAGCGCACTCGCGTCTGGCATTTGTTTGAGACCGCCATACGTACGAATCTATGTGTGCGTGCGCCTGTTTAAGCTCCTTGTATGGAGTCGACGTGCTATTTTATGCTCCCGTAGAAATTTTTCGTAAAATAAGATATGGAACAATAAAATTCTCTGTTAGCGTTCGCAAATGGGAAAATAAATAAACTAATGAACGCCCCTCGACGTCACTGCCTTCTGATTGTTGTCTGATTCCCTCTTAAACAAAACACTCTCGCTTCCTTAAAACAACTGTCGATTGCTGTCTACACGATTTTAATGAGTGGAAATGTTGTATTTTCAAAGCTGTAGTACATACTTGATTGCTTGAAGGTTTTTGTTCTACAAATTCTCGGAATATTTTCAGCACTTAAACTTTATGTTGATATTTTGGATTGTTACAATATAGCCAGATCATTGTGAGATTAATATCGCGTAGATGAGAATGTTTATCTAGCTATAAGGTAATAAAAAATTATTCTGAAATTCTTCTTGTGTATTTTTATCTTCTATTGTTTTCCAAAAGTGCAACACTACCAAGCTGTATTTCACCCTTTTACCATAGATAGAGGTAGGGTTAAAACTGTGGGTTGAAATAAAAGTCAACGTTCCAAGTTACTTGAACGCGAAATACGTCAATAACTTGTAGTAGCAGAACATTATGACAATAGGTAGTGTTAACCTCCACAGAAGAGCTGTTCACACCTTGTTACCTGTGTGCAGCGATGCAGCGCTTAATTCACACATAAGGACTACAAGACTCCATTGAAAAGTAGCTGCTTATTAAACAGGCTGACATTGAAGAGAAAAACTAAACATTAAAGCGATGTAAAGTTGATCATACAAGACGAAAAAATTAAATTCTCAATCATTATTATTTTTTGGGATCCAGTGACCGCGATCCTCAGTAGTCAAAATCCAAAAGAAAAAAAAAGAAAATTCAAAAGTCATTTATTCAAACTAGGCCGAGAACCGATTGAAAAAGAGATCATTTTTACAGTAATTTTCGTAGCAAATGTTGTACTTTTTTCATGTTTTATTGCTAAGGAACATAAAGCAAAGATTTCGAGAGAGAAAATAAAAATCTTAGAATGTAGTTTGTGTCTAAAGAATCGTAGAGGTTTAGTTGGTAATCATTATGGTTCCCGGTATGTAAACCCCGGTATCATTAATGATGTCCAAGGGATTAATCAGTGTTAGCATAATTAATCTATTAATAGAGCTGATTAAATCAATCATTCATCAAAAATAATTCAATCCATTCGTTATAAAGGTCTTAATTGCACCGTCATTTACTGATAATGATGAACGCATTACGGCCTGATGTCCGAATATAAATAAATTGTCTGTATTCAGCGTGTATCAGAAATGTGTGTTCATATTTGAGGGTGTGGTACAGACCATCAAACGGAACAACTTTCTCCATGGAATCAACATCGTGATCGCAAAAAAGTTATCAGCTGTCCCATAAATTAGGGTCGAGTAAGAATTGAAGTTTTGTATTATTTTTTCGGGATTTGTCCCTTAAACCATAATCATTATCATCATCACCAGCTTAGCAGTCCATTGCTGAACATAAGCCTCTCTAAGCGCACACCATTTAGCTCGATTCTCGGCAACTCTGATCCGGCTGCTACAAGCTACCCTGCGAAGATCGTCTCTCCGACCTTACGTTTGCCGGTCCCTTAAATATGACAACAAATTTCTTATACACGCTTTAAATTTAAATTTGGTTTTCAGTGGAACTAAATAATAACACTGAAGTGTTTCCACACACGACGTTTTGTGTACCCTCTGAGTTAAATGGCTGCAATTCGGCCATTAATTTTGATCACTTGAGCGGCAAATACGTCCATCATATTTTCAATTAAATTATAGTTTAATTGAAAATATGATGGAACTTAATTATCTTACATTTATTATAATGTGTGGGTTGCTTAAGTACTCAAATTATGATGATGTTGATTGAATTTTATTGCGTGTCGGGAAAATGTATGTTGATTTCGTGTGGGAGGTGATATTATTAATGTTCTTCTATCTCCTTTTTCGTGTGGTTAGTGACTAACCTGGTGTCACAGTTTTAAAGCCTCCTATGGGCCTCTGACTTGGCTTCACATGCTGTCGAGAAATATCTCTCAGGCATGCCGGATTCCTCACAATGTTTTTCTTCACCGTGTTTGAAGCAAGTGATAATTATACAATATGCACATTATTCTCAGTCAAAGGTGTGCCTTGTGTTCGAACTCGACACCTATGACTTTGCAGTCCGACGGTCAAACCACTAGGCTATCACTGCTGTGATGATGATCTGTGATTATTCATGTTTTTGTAAAGCTTTATTCAGAAATATTCTGCAATTATCTAGCGAATGCAGTTGAGTTTATATAAGTCAAGTTTCGACTATACAAAGTCGCCCATGGGTATGCGCCCGCCCGTATTTTTCTGAATATTCATGAAAAATTATCGAAAATTAACTTTAAAAAAGGGGTCTATCTTTATATTTTTCATATTATCCAACTTTGGGACGTGGACGACTACGATAATATCGCCCCGTTAGAAATGATAAAAATTGGCCAAGTGCGAGTCAAACTCGAACGAAGGATTAAGATCGAGCAAAAAACTCAGAAAAAACATATTTAGTGTATGACCCCTTTTACTATCGACTTTATTTGTTGTTATAATGGCAACAGAAATACGCAATCTGTGAAAATTTCAATTACGGTTCATGAGATACAGCCTCCTGACAGATAGATGGACGGACGGACGGTCAGCGGAGGCTTAGTAATAGGGTTCCGTTTATCATTCTTCGGGTATGGAACTCTAAAAAGCACACAATCGCTGAAAAACATAAAAAGGAATCTTTCTACATCAATTTCTATCGTCAACCCCCAAAAGTTTGCACTGCGATACTTCTTTGAAAACTTCCATTAACTACGTATCCTACACAAACTACTTTAAGCTGAACGTGAAAGCAACATCTTAAGTTGCGTTTACACGGGCAATTTTTGTTGCCCATCAACAGTTGCCGAAGGTAGGCGCAATTAACAGAACAATCTTGTTTACTTCCAAATAATTGTTTCAATATTATTTTATTGTTAAGTTTATAAAGTTTCTACATAGATATACGTCAATATGTGTGGCGTTAAAGGTATCTTATGTGTGCTTTAATAATTTCTAACGTGACGATATTATCGTTGAAGGCCACGTCCACGTCACGGCATCACTATAACACAGGGAAGTGAAATGTATGGAAACGTATGAAGGCGCTTTTTCCGACCATGTTATCGTTATAATTGCTACATATTGCCAAGTGGTGTGAGGAGCAGGGTGTAAAGTTCACTCATCCTCATTAAAAAAGGGAGGATCCTCCGACCAGACGGGTGTTGTGTCTGGCGGGCAACTGCCCAATGATTGATGTCGGATTGTCTTATATATATCGCGATGCAGGATTTTGTGCCGTCAGGATTTTGTGTGACGTCAGGGCTTTGATGCGTAGTTCGCCTGTGCCAATGTAGATGCCGCTACATTGTCATGACAAAGAAAAATAAATAAAGAAAATCATTTATTTGCGGTAAACATGACGCAAAGAGAGAACACAAACTCAAAAAAGAACAAGTCGGGGGAAAATATGCGTCATATCCACGCAAAACCCCCATCGCTCAGCATGATGCTGCGACCTTACGCGAGAAAGAGCCCCAGCGCTGGTTTTCAATTAACGTGATGACGTCAACCAGTGCAGCTTACAATGAGATATAAATAAGATATAAAAAAAAAAATATATATATTATATACAATACTTTTTTTTTTTTTTTGAGGGTGGGAAATTATCAAATAACTTCTCCCGCTCTGGGTGGAGCGGGAGGGCGTGTCAGACTTTTACTGACTAAAACCCACCCGTGTTCCTTCCGTTGCCTGTGTGCCGAGGTCGCGATATCCCTTTCAGACAAACCCGCAACCCCGGCAGGCATTGGCCCTTCCGGACCCCGTCAGTTGGTGCTGACATCTCTTTGAGGCGCGCGTGGATCACAACGCGCCGTCGACCCGGGCCTGGTCCCTATCGGACGACGAGCTACCCGTTGCTCACCGTCCGCAAGCCCGCGCCTACGGTGGCCGGAAGTCGGCTCGCGACTCCCGACGCCCGGGGCGTCTCCTGCGGCGACTAGGGGCGCGAGGGCGCGCATTTTGTCTCTCCCCCGCGCGCTCCGCCTCCTCCTTAATTGCTCAAGTCTAGGTAATATTGATCGAGTAAGACGTCATACCTTACCTTAATATTTAGAATTATATACAATACTTAATTCTAAATATTAAGGTAAGGTATGACGTCTTACTCGATCAATATTACCTAGACTTGAGCAATTAAAGTTGTCAGTGTGAGTGCACCTTTAAGTAAGTCCAAACTAACGTGCTGCTGAGTGCAACGCAAAGATGTTTTGCAGCTAAGTAGAGCACGTTTTGAGTTACTTTATAACTAAATAAACTTACCTACCTTTAAGTGTTTATAAGTTTAAAGACATTTTCCCGCAGTAAATTCCTGAAGAGTTTTGGAGTGGTGGCTCATTAAGACACACGAGAAGCTATTAGGTAAGTCTTTTAAGTTTCAAATGCATCTTAATTTTTAGCTGGGAAGTTATAGTTAAATGTGTTGAAACCTATTTTGAATGGTAGATTTGTTTTCTTGCCCGTTCTTCTCTACAGGAGACGCACTGGGACTACGCTTTGGAATTGGTAAATAGTTTCATGTTTCTAACTGACTGACTCAATGACAATTCAAAAGTGCCTATAAATGGTTTCATTGAAATAAATACTTTGATTTAGAGTTTGATTACCCGAGATGTAGTTCTTATATAAGCTTCATAGCTACCAATATACCTTTTTATCTAATCACGAACCCGACATGAGCAGATATAAGAATTAAAGTAGTAGGTAATGAATATACCTACGAGATGATGATTCGTGCAATTTCCGAGCATTCTAAGGGGGTCTGGTTGTACTTGTCATTGTAGACAGAAAAATATTTCGATATTTAAATAGATAGAGAGAGCTCTCTATCTATTCGAATATACACAAACTCACGCCTTTCTTCCCATGGGGGTACGCAGCACGCCACCTGTCTATATTTAATTAAGTTAATTTATGTTTTGCTATTAAGGTGGCGATAACTAACTTGATTGATGATTTTATATTGAAGATCACGTCTAAACGAGTAGTGTTAATGATTTGGAAAAAATATATGTTAAATACGAGCATTTTATTAATAACGTAATCTGTGAATATTTAGTATTATGTTTATATTACATACTGTAATTAATTTTAAAAGTTATGTGTAACGCGGATTAAAAACTGAAAATCGCGCAAAAACAATCAAGCGTATTTTTCTGAAAATTTCACAATTTTAAAGATAATTTAATTATTTATCCTTAAGTATACGTGTTTTATTGAAATACTTTTTGATTTATGTATTATAATTAATAATGCTTCTAATTTGGGACAGTGCTCCTTGATGGGCGAGTCCTATTACTACGACGTACGACGCGTTGCTTGAGCTCAGCACAGAACACGCAAGCTAACCACTCAAGGCCACCGGCATATATCGGCGTCTTAAAATTCAAGGTAAAAAGGTGGGAGGATGATCTGCCAAAAGTTTGGAGAACAACAGCTCTGGACTGGATCAAGTGGACGGAAATTGAGGATGCTTAAGTCGCAAGACAGCCTGACCTGGTAGTGGATAATAGCATATTTGCTAATAAATGGTTAACAAGTAGAATTTATAATTATTAAATGATATTAGTTTATACCAGATACCCAGCGAACTAAGTAGTGTCAGTTTATTCATATGTACATAGCCATACACACACCTCCACACACATTTACAAGACCTCCATTACACCCTCCACAACACCACCCTTTACCCACTACACCGCATAGATACTCGCCCGCACACACTACAAATATTAATAATTATGTCACTCTCCGTTTTCATACTTTTCTGTGTACTTCGTAATTGGCGTAATATTTAGAATAATTTTAATGTTATACGTACTGTCAGCTATGAAGCTACCTTATAATAAATAAATAAATAAATAAATAAATAAATAAATAAATAAGAACTTGTTTATTTTTAAAGGGTCAGAGAAAATAAAGAAATGAAAAAAATAATATATATTATATTCAAATTGCGATCTTGATCCAAGTCTATATGGAGCTGAAAACTTAAACACACATCTTCGTTGCCGCACTGCAGTCAAACTAACAGTAACTACATTTCAATAAAGTGGTATTTCCTACCTTGACACACTTTTCTCAAGTAGATCCAGGTTGAAAAGCTTTTACAAGGTTGTATTCGACGTTGGAAGGCCGATGCCGTTATGCTTCGACACATGACATACAGAATGTGCATGCGACGGGAACAACTCCTGAACTAGTTTTTAAATATTTTACTTCAATACTTGCCAAGTTTGTTTTTAAAAATATTTGAGTACGTAATTAAATATAATCATGATTTCATTTGTAGATTCGAAAACGCTATTGGCAACCAAGATTAGAGCAGATACAGCCGTGCTATCCTGTAAACATCTCACCGTGATAACTTGGGTGAAGTGAGCTTGATGTGAGCTGTCATTGCACCTAAAGCTAGGGATTGACACTATGGACACCAGCTCACTTTATGCTCACTTCACCTCACTCTTTACGGTGAGATGTTTACAGAATGGATTGACTGATGTTATTTTGTTCTCACTCTGGTAGCGGCTACACACAAAATATGATATTATTTAATGTTTCCAGAAAAACCATATACAACCATAGTTTTCGTTTACCCTAAACCTCTTAAGGGGTCATTGTACTCATCGTTATGAATAACTTTCACTATGGGACCAAGGCTGCACTCGCGAAAACAAAATTAGCTGTTCCCTACATTTATATTCGTATATCTCGTCGAAATGTAGGGAACAGCAATTTTTTTTCGTGATTTCGTCGCATTCAAAGCTTCGATGTTTGAAAGAAAGACAGAAAGAAAAATATTTTATTTGGGACACGCACAGGAAATACAAACAGTAAGTAATAATAAAAAATAAAAATAAAATAAAATAAATAACAAAAAAAGGAGAATTTAAAAACAGAATAATAACGACCTGTGCGAGGCCAAAAAAGGCTCCTACCTCAGCATAAATGCGGCGATATTTAAAAAATAAATAAATACCGCAGCGCTGGTATTCTGGCCCAGGTAGATTATTTCTTTAAAGAATTAATCAGTTATCCTTACAATTTCTGCAACTACCCTCTAAATCTCACAAACTAATAGCCACTTGTTATTGCAGCGGCGAACTTCAACCAAGTGGCCCTCATCTATAACACAATCAGTCACTGAAGCGAATGTGGAGTAAACTTTTCCTTCTTTTCCTATCCCGAATGTTGCCAGTACAGTTTCCTACGTGCTGCTACCGACTTCCAAATTAACTTGTATATTCTTAGGAAGCCAGCGGCTTCGACTTTCCTTAAGTCTTCACCTTAATAACGTGAATTGGTAATTTCTTTTCGCACGAATCAAAAACTTGGATCTTTTAAAGCACTCGAATGGAATATATTATAAAACTTTCTGCTTTTTGATTTCTTTTGTTGGTTGTGATCAAATTTTTGTTCATTTTTACCGTCAGATAGATCTAAGCGTTTGAGTTGACGTTATTGGAGAGAGCGTAAAATTTTAAGTTTTAATAAGAACTCGTAAAAGTTATATTATCCTTCACTGCTTAATATTGCTGATTTGAAATGCGATATTTTAATATTGGCTTTTCTATTCTAATCTAAAAATGGATGCTATGTTTAATGTTCGATACTTTTATGGTGTATTTTTCTTGTTATCGAAGTAACACACAGCACACACTTACTAACATTCTTACAACCCGGCTTTAGACACGGCATCTGGTAAAATGTATCGGTAATCCTACTAATCCTATGCTACCCTACTACAATAATAATTATAAACGCGAAAGTTTGCTAGGGTGGATGGATGGGTCGATGTTTTTTACTCTTTCACGCAAAAACTACTGAACGGATTTGGATGAAATTTGGCACACAGATAGTTTATAACCTGGATTGACACGCAGAATACTCTTTATCCCGTTATTCTCACGTGATCGAGACTTATGCGGATGAAGGTCTTATGCGGGGGCTGCAGGGAGTATTATTATAAATATTGCATCTTTTCTGTATACCTACATTACAAGCAAATAAATTAATAATATTTCGCTATTTTCAATTATGATAATATGATTGCGAGTATTTGAAAGAAGACAACATACAGAATACATCTAAGCTAATACGTTCTCTGCGGTATGTCGGAACGAATGCACTAATCGTCTTTGACAAAATGAGACAAGTCTGTATTTCGCGAAATCAAGGTCACCCCTGATATATACTACATTTTATTTTACACCTTATTTTTGTGTGGTTAGTGACTTAATCGGTGCCTGAATTTTAACGCCGCCCATGGACCTCTGACTTGGCTTCACATGCCGTCGAGAAAATCTCTCAGGCAGGTTTCCTCACGATGTTTTACATCAAAATGTGTACAATTAATTTGGCCCTCGTTCGATACAAACCACTTACACCTTCCGTCTATGAACGTACAAATATAAGTACAAGGAAAAAGGGACATAACAAAAAAGTCCTACCGAAACTTTGACTACTTAACATTCAACAAGCACAAAGTAATAAATCTAAAAATATTAGTTTGCCTAATTCAAAAGTACGTACTTTTTAATATGTCTGAAAGTTTGACAGTCAAAGTATTAGGGGCAGTGTGCGTAATTTAATTCTAATATCAGCTTACCAACTGTTTTAAGTGATATTCTTTAAAGTTTGACAGTTTTTATTTTAAGACTGTTGTTGTTCTAGGAAAAGAAGTAATTTTTTTCTAAAACTAGTAAAGCATTGGTCTCAGAACGAATACAGAATCTGAACTAGCCAAGAGTCTAATGAGATCCTGTTTACATCTTAGATCGAACTTTCGCATTTGAATGACTAATCGAAAATAAAAAAATATTTTTAGTGTCTCAAACTCAAACACAAACTCAAAGCATTTATTTCAATTAAACCATTTACAGGCACTTTTGAATTGTCAAATAGTCGGTCAGTTAGTCAGAAAGTTGAAGCTAGTTGCTAATAATTTTGTCATAAAAATATTATAGAGCGCCCGATTTTATTGTTATGCGGTTTTAGTCATTTAATACTAACGCTACAATAATATTCATTTTGAAAATGAAATACATTTTGGCTTTTATTACAAAGGCTCATGACTTTTTATTTGTATAGGAATATTTATAATTGGAACACGCAAGAAGGGGAGACACTGCGCTAGATAGGTAGATGATACTAAAAATATGAATGGAATAAACTGGATTGAAACAGCCCAGTCTAAAGAAAACTGGAAGAGGCGGCCTTAATCTGTAGAGTCATGCAGAATAAATTATAATATATTTAGAAAAAAAAGAAGTAAACAGCCTTTAACATAAAGCTTGGTAGATAATGAGGCAAGTACATACTCGTACTCGTACTAACATTCAGTTTAAGTTTTTTTAAATTCTTTCTATATTTTTTTTGTGTAAACTTGTTAAAAGGTTGGCAAGAAATATAAGGCTTTTTATTTTCATTTTATTTTATTTATTATTTATAGTTGAGCGATATCGAGACTCCTCCGTGCCTCGGAAAGCACGTCAAGCCGTTGGACCCGGCTCTCATTCGTAGATCTTTGACTGCCATTACGGGTAGTCAGAAGCCCAAGACTCTGACAACCAGTCTTACTTAGAAATATCGTGTTACCCAGCTGGTACTTACTTTCTAGATTGGTCCAGTCGTTCTCGGGTTTTGCGTTTAGCCACACATTTACTGATTCATTTTTATTTGTATAGATTTGATGAAACTACATTTTAACGATTTTCGGCCTTTTTCATTTACTTGTGTTGTGAGACCTTGCTTCTTGCTAAATTTCAAGATTCGAGGTCATGGTGGTGATTATTTTAGGACTCCAACGGATCGTAGGCCCTCGTCTTTGATATTAATTTCAACATAATACCTCCATGCGCTTCTCAGAAAAAGAGTCTTGACAGACAGACAAGCGGACGGACGGACGGAGTTACGAAACCCTAAAAAACTATTCTATTGATGTCGAGTTTTTCACGCCCACGATACCTTTTAAAAGTTAAAGTATTTCACCTCAGCACTTACACTGAAAGCCAACTGTTTTCTCTTGACAAAACATATCACAGAAGCCTCAAAAACGCTCTCTGAACGGAACAAACACCTTTAAGTTCATTCCGTTCGTTCTTGCATTCATTCATTCAATACCTATATTTTCGCTATTGTGTTCCTTTGTTAGCTAGTTGGTATTTTTTGTAATTCCCAGGCACTGTAAAGGTCAATATAAACACTGAGTCAGATTCAGTAGAGTACATTTAAATGTGGTTTTTTATACTTTGTATACTAGGACTACTTTAGAACTTCACACTTACCTAAGTGTCCATTTGTTTTACCGTTTTAAAAGGCTGTTAAAACACCTCTTTTGCTAAACTGGAATCTCGTTTGACTCACCTACAATCCAATGGCTACTACATTTTTCAGTTATTCATGTTACGGACTACGGCCCAGACTTTTCATATTGTACTGCGTAGAGTAGGTACTATGACCCGAGTCTGAGTATCGGAACTTTTTTAATCCGTATATCAATATCTGTAGGCTTATCCTTCAAAAGCAATAAAGATCGAGTACTATTCGAGTCTACTCGCAATATTCGTACAAGAGATATCGAGTATTGCCCGAGTGAGAGTTAGAAATTCAATTTTAGAACATTCTTATTCCAATTTCAAACGCATTTCGGAACATGATGGAAGTTCCGAGTGGCCTCGTTTTTAGTTTGCTCAAGCAAATTCCCGAGGACGGTCGGACTAGTGATGTACATCATTCAATATTAGTGTAGGTACTTAATCGATTGATCACTGTAATTATTTTGTGCTGTTTTATAAATTGAAAATAAAATGTAAGAACTGTTAGTTTTAGTCTTATAACTGCGCTATGATTAGGTACCTACATACCTAATTTATACTTTTTAATTTACTTTTTCGTACTCTTCTTAAAGGTTTTGGTTTTATGATTGACTATCCAGTGCGTACTTCACTTACCATTGTGAAAACGCTTGATATTCAAAGTATGTACTGAATCACCTACTCACTTCACAAGCAATTAAGCTTCGTGCAGATCAGCGGGACGCGACGCCGCAACGCGACTCGAACAATACAATTTATAAGAAAACTTGGCGGTATAACAATAACCGTTGTCATGTCGCGCTATCGCGTCGCGCTGGTCTGCACGAAGCTTTACAGTAGGTACGACACAACTTAGATGTAGCATAAATTTGACCAAGTCTTATAACAAAATACATTCATTTCAATTTTACGAATGTATTTTGTTATAAGACTTAACAAGTTATTGCGTTTGCGTAAAGATCATTTTCACCTAAAGTAGTAATAAAAATTGGTGACTTTGAGGGCGCACTCAGTTCAGATGTTGATCGGTTTTACGTTTTTTGCCGATGCTACATCTATGTCGTGTCGTAATGTACCGCAATTTAATCATTTAAACATTAGATACCTACGTATGTAAAAAACTAAATAATATTATTATTTCTCTTTTATCGTTTATCGACACCAAGAAACGCAATTATGTAAATGCACCTAATTATTCACGGGCTCATCACTAGCGGTGCTTAGCATGGCCGCCGCGTGGGCAAGCATAGAATTGCACTTATCCGTTTAGTTGCGGACTCTGTAATGGCGTTTGCGCGCCATCTTGTTTACTCTGTTAGTCTATTCCCTGTTTCTACCCTCGTAAACTTACGACTAACTTATTTATCTCAATAGTTTGAACGTTGTTCTGCGTGTATATTTATATTTTCTCGTAAAAGCCTTGGAGTTGTTCTGAACATTGAGTTGTTTCGTTCCTGTTTGTGTGGGAAGTCTTTTAAGGTGTAAAGAAAGTTACTATGGTTGTAAGGACTTGTTCTGGTTCCGGAAAAGGTGATTCTAATTTACTATGTATTATGTCTGAGACTTGTTGAAGCGGATTTTGTAGCGCGGTTCAGCTTGGAGATTTTAGGAATCGGTGGAAATAATTTTTGGTTAGGTAACTTTTGTTACCATGACGTTCAAATTTTCGTAGCCCGCGAAATTCAAATTTTCTTTGGTGTTTTTCAATTTGCAGGTCAGTGTCAGGTTGAATATTGATTAAAATATGATTCGCGACCGTAACAAATATGGTTTTACAAAATTATAATCATTAGAATCTGCAATACAACTCCTTATGTTAGCATAAGCCCCAAATGTCATGATTTCATGAAAAAGTAATTAAATACGATTACATGAATTTATGGACTTGTATTGATGATTTTTATGAATATAATTCTATAAATAAACATTTGATACGGCCGCAAATCATATTTAGATCAACATACAACCTGATACTGACCTGCAAATTGCAGAAAACGTAAGAAAATTTGAATGTCGCGGGTTACCCTGACGCTTTCGCCTTAAAGAAGAGTACTTATGTATCTACCTGTTTTTGTTTAAAAAATAAGACAAATGATTTTTTTAGGAGGAATATTTCGAGTCCATATTTTAGTTTGATAATAGTTTTAGTCAAGTTAGAATATTATATTGGTATTTTATTTATTAATTTGACATAAGTTAATTATTACTGATCTCAATATAAATGAATGTTATAATTTACTTAATTTTTATTTTTGAGAAAATCAATTAGGTAATATCGTTTGGATTAAAATCGATTATGTCATTTTTTTTTTAGTATTTATTACATCCATAAATATTTGTACGGCTTCTGGTATAACATAGCGCGCTTGTAATTTTTTTTATAACAACAATTTTAACCAATGTTTAAATGATTATGATTATGAAGCTTAATAACAATAAAATTAATATATTTTTAAACGTTTTAATATTTTTTAATATTTAAAAATGTAATTTATAAGTGTTTTAAATTAAATAAAGGAAATTAATATCAACAAGTTGTTAAGTACTTGTGTCCAACTTTATTTTAATTATAAAAAAAAACCTTTTGCTGTGTGTCCTACAATGCAGTCCTAACATTCTGGAATTTATGAAACAAAAATATGAATAGGACAATAATTATGATCACTCTTCACTTGACGACTCACAGGTAATTCTTTCAGGAAACAAGGAATTTCAGTCCTTACTATGCATGCTCATATTGATCGTTCAAGTAGGTACCGAACAAAATGTCCAAAAGAACTAATAAAACTCATATTTTAATACAAAAAATATAGAATGTTCTAATCTTCGTTTTACTCGTAAATTAGCAGCATAGGCTCCAGTTACGTTTGCTCGCTGATTTATAGACTCCGGGGGCCGTTGCGTCCTGAACGTGGTCCAAGTTGAAATATTATTAGTAATGAACCCGTGATATACGTATGTGTATACTATACTGCCCCCGATAGAAAAAAAGACGCATCTAACATTTTTTCCAGATTGATGTAAAAATACAGGCAGATGCGCCTGTTTGTTCTGATTCCGGCAATATTATATCGGGTGTAAAAAGACACTTTCCGAAGCCGAAAGCCACATATTCTACCCATTATTTGCATCATTTTTTTCCACTAGACCATACCTGGGAATCCACTGGTTCTGGAGATATTGAAGGTCAAAGTCGCAATTTTTTTTTTTTACTTTTTCACGAAAATGAATTCTATGCGATAATACGAAACTTTTTTCCAAACAAACATTACCTGAATTTTAGATTTATCTTAACAGATTACGCATTTGAAGTTACAAAAACGCAATGAACAACAAGTACCTACCTACGTAGCGTAGGGGCGGAGCTTAACTAACACTGAATCCGTTCATTCAAGCGTGGGTCTGCGTTACATTGCGCGCAATAAAAACTTTTTTTTTTCTTATAAAAAAAAAAAAAAAAACGGTTCCCAGCAATAATTTTTACGCAAAGCTACTTAGCTATACGTACAGTATGCGTAGTTTACGGCTTTGTGATGTGTCTTTTTACACCCTTTATAACTCAAATCTGGAAAAAATGTTGGATGCGTCTTTTTTTCTATCGGGGGCAGTATAATTAGACTGGTGTAATCTTCTTCTTTTCGAGTCGATGGTAAAACATGTACCATGTTAAACGAGTAGGGCCCAGTAGGTGCCCAATCGCGGCATCAGTGGCATTTTTTAGGTCCTCAGAAGGTGTGTGGACACTTTGGACACTCCAGCATATGGGACATGTTTTGGTCAGGAGCACCGCATTCGCACTGGATATCGGTGTGATCTATTATCCTCCATTTTGCTAGATTGTGCTTGCAGCGGCCTACTTGGGTCCGCAGTCAATTGATTGCGTTCCATATAGGCCACGCTAGGTCATCTCCGGGTGGCAGATGCTCCTGGGGCTGAACGAAGTCGGGTGGTGGCGGGTGCTGTCTTTCCCATAGGTCCCTCCTCACCTTAGGCGGTGTAATGATACATGAATGTTACTACCTACCATACTTATTTGAAGTTACTTAGTCCAAAAGAGGTCACTTTATTTTTTATTTTTTTGTATTTGGCTTTGTTTGACGTTTGTCTTATAATTTTAACCCAAAGTCAAAGTCAGTTCAAAGTCTATTGCCATTAATCGGACAAAATTCAGACTCTAGGTTACTCCTAATAAATTATTATCATCATCATCATCATTTCAGCCGAAAGATGTCCACTGCTGGACATAGGCCTGCCCAAGCACTGCCACTTCGACCGGTCCTGTGCTTCCCGCATCTAGCTGATTCCTGCAGCCTTCACAAGGCAATCGGCCTACCTTGTGTGAGGCCTTCTAACGCTGTCTTCTGGTACACGGGCGCCACTCCAGAACCTTTCGGCCCCATCGGCCGTCTGTTCTGCGAGCAATCTGCCCTGCCTATTACCACTTAAGTTTGGTAATTCCTTGGTTCTCCTGCGGATCTCTTCAGTATTGATTTCTGATTCGATCAGGTAGGGAAACTACAAGCATAGCCTTCTCCATTGCCCTTTGGTTGATTTGTAGCCTTCTAATAAGGCCCATAGCCGACTGATAAATCGTACTTGAACATATTCAAAGTCCTAAGGTACATATTGCGGTAATTTTAGAGCAGATAGGTTTGTGTGTTGTGGACAGGTACGAGTGGCGACGACGACAGCCACGGTTGCTGGCGGAGCCGCGCGCTTCGACCAATATTTTGAGTGCGGCGTCACTGACGCGTGCACTCCGCCATCTCAACCTAGACACGAACCTATTCTGTTGTTCTCTGAGTGAATTCACAATGAATGCATTGTTTGTTATCAGTTACAAAACTGATTTATTGTCAAAATAATAAGTTAGGATAAGAGTTTAATAAGTGCACTATCGCATTAGGAAAAGTCCTATAAGGTTAGGTCTAAGTAATCTATACTTATAATAAATCTGTAGAGAGGTCAATTCTGTACATGATATATATTTTCAAAATAACTATCAGGGGGTAATTAGTGATCGATACTGATGCCAAAAATGCAATCAGTAAAATTTTTGTCTGTCTGTCTGTCTGTCTGTCTGTCTGTCTGTCTGTCTGTCTGTCTGTCTGTATGTTCCTTATAGAAACAAAAACTACTCGACGGATTTTAACGAAACTTGGTACAATTATTCTTCATACTCCTGGGGAGGTTATAGTATACTTTTCGTCACGCTACAATCAATAGGAGCAGAGCAGTGAAGGGAAATGTTGGGAAAACGGGAGAAGTTGCTCCATTTTTTAAGCTTCCGTCGCGTGTGAAGCCTTAATGGTTAAAGCTACATAGAAATCATTTATGACGGAAATGTTCTACATAAAATTATCTAAAAAATATCCCACAACAGCATAATAATATGTCTATCTTTTATGGTTGACTCACAATAACACGTGTAACTCCCGATAGCTTAGCAGTTCGGATCTTTCTGATTATATTTGTTTACTCTTACGTTTATAATACTCTCACTCATCCCTAATTAAAAGAAGTTAATATTATTACCTATTCAATAAAAAAATAATCATAGTAATCGGTATAGAAACAGCAAACTTATACATGAAATGAAATACGCTAATAAGCCATCGCGCCGTCGCGCGTGAATACTGAATCATGCCATAAGGATTATTTTTGTGTAACAGTTGCCGCGCTCGACGCGGGTCGTGGCGGTAGGGTATAAAAAGGCGGGAGGTCCGAGCGAGCGCGAGCTTCATTCAATATTTTGGCTGTTGATGCGTACTACTTAGTCTGTGGTTGATGCGTTCAGAGCGTTCGACCTTATTGACAGACAATAATTGATATTAACAAACCGTGCTTATCAGCGCGACTTTTAGTCTTTTAAATAGTTTATTTGAATTTCAATTGTTGTTATTTTATAAAATAGGTATTAGTTGTTTTGGTAGTGTTTAAATATTCGTTCAAATTACAAATTATTAATAGTTTGCATTTTATTTCTTTTTAGGTGAAGTAGTAGTAGAAGTAGAAGTAGTACGCATAGATTTTTAGATACCGATAGGTAAGTTTTGGCTAATTTATGTTCAATTTTATTTTTGTATTAAGTAGGTAAAAGCGTAGATACTTTTATTAATTATAGTAGTTATAGGTATTTATTTTTAAGTGAAGTAGGTATAGGTAGATAGTATTGCACAGGCGTTTCAGCTTTATTTCATTTCTTTTTTGTTGTAAGTTGTACATATTTCTGGGTATAATTCTATTAGAATATTTTAGTTTAAATAGGCACTTAGATTTTAAGTGTAAGGTAGCTATAGTTAGGACCTCTAACGTAGGTTATTTTGTTAGGTAACTGACAGCCTTTCCGTTATCGTCGATTAAAAATAAAATACACAATGCCACATATGGTACTATTTTACGAAAAACGACGGAAACGCGGACGAAGTCGCGGGCAAAAGCTAGTAAATAAATAAATTTCTAATGAAATACTTGACAATCATTGGGAATCAAATCTCTCAGCAGTTGCTCATGTGGCTACTCTAGTAACGACGCAGGCGCCTTCGAGTCATCATCTGCCTAGCCTTTTCTCATCTACATTGGGGTCGGCTTCCAGTCTAACCGGATGCAGCTGAATATCAGTATTTTACATGGAGCGACTGCCTATCTGACTTCCACAATCCAGTAACTGGGTAACAATACCCCTTGGTAAGACTGATTGTCAGACTTTCGGGCGTCTGACGATCCGTAACGACTGTCAAAGATCCACGAATGACAGCGGAGACCAACGCTTAACGTGCTTTCCGAGGCACGGAGGAGTCTCAGTATGTAATGAATGGTCACCCATCCACGGACTGACTTCGGCAACCGTAGCTTAACCTTCGATCGACCCGTGCAACTGTTAGTACTTAGCCACGAGCTCCTTCGAGTATTTCTCAAATAAATCACACGCTTATGTCTTATTGCTTGCAACCCAGGCTTGCGTCATGGTTTTTATTTTCAATCACTAACAAGGGCTATAAAAAGTTGCCATTTTTCCAAAGATAACTAAGTTGTGGGTAGTTTCAAGTTCTAAATAGATTATATCTTCTTTTAGCCAGTTTATTTTATTTGAAAAATAAAAACAGTGTTTTTTCCTTAACTCGCAACTCTCGGGTAACTTAATAATGAAGAGAAACAGGGGTTCTAAACTATTGACATTTTTATGCAGGGATTATACGAGCAGTGTAATCCGAGTCAATAATATGTACCTAAGCTCTCGTGATCAAGGCAATTTTATAACTTAGACGGATTTATAAAATGTATGGAGTGAAAAGTTTTCAATATTGAAGGTTGTTTCATAATACTGTCGTGGAGACCCGTAGCTTTAATGAACCGTTTCTGTACACAAGGCTACAGTTTATCATTTTGCTTAAAAATTATGTACTTCCTTAGTTTATACAACAATAACGGTAAAGGAGCTCTTTGATAAGAATTAGAAACCTTATACTTTGAAAAAACTTTAAAATAATAAAGATTATAGTTTCAGCTTTTTAATTTTCATAGATAATAAATTTCTAGAGCATTGCGACGTAATTGCAAAACTAATAACGTTCCCACTTTCAGGATTATGTCACACTGGTCCGACCAGCAATTCCGCACTCGGAAACCGGATATCCATCCACGTCAGTGATAAAATATCAATTACATACTACTATAATTAACGGGCGACACGCGGAATGTAATATAATAACAGTATTACCCCGCGTGCTATTTAAAAGCGATCGTCGAATACACGATCGTTGGGAGTTTTTGTTCGGTGAACCTGAACGCGTGGTCGCGCCGACAGAGGACGCTTTCCGGTTTCCTGAACTTTGTTCGTAAGTGTGTTGTAAGCAACATTATGCACGCGACCGATCGAATAACCGCGCGACAAACACTTTGTAATAGGAAGCGGCCTTAATGCTCCGGCAGGCAGGCGCAGGCGACGGCGACGGTGTGACGCGATTCTGGTAGAACAATTTCTATAAAGTTTTGCGCGTCGCGCTGTCGCGTCGGGAACTACCTTCTTTATACTTATATCATTAAGGGTGTTGAATGACCGCTCGCCACGACCAATTGGGCTAATTAATTTTATAATTATTAAGCTTTTGACCTTAAGTTTGGTGTAATTTTATTTTTTAAATTACCCGCAAAAACTGAGGATTAATATGACACACATAGTGCTTTAGAAAGAGAATGTCACAACGGTGATAGAGACACTACAAAGCTGAGCTTTCTGTAAAACATAATTATTATTAGATATTATATATTTATTTACTCAAGTTACTTGACTATTACACAATTACAAACAGAACAGACAATACATCAACATTACAATACAATACAAAACAAAACAAAAACCACCGTACTATCAACACTTACATTATAACCGACGACTGTAGGTGACGTGCAAGTTACTGCAGCGTCTAATGTATGGACAGTCGATCAGCACGCTGTTGGAGTAGCCGCGCACCCTGCGCACCAGAGACGCGCTTCGCTTACGCATCGTTGCATAGAAGTAGTCGACGCTAGCTTCGGCAAACATGATCGAAGCACTACAGTGTCGCGGCAGCCCCACGCAATGCTGGTCCATAGTTATTTTGGTTTTGGCCAGGTTCCAAAATTAGGGGTGGTAGCTGCAACGTAGATCTTAGATTCCGTGGAGACTACAGATAATGCCCTCGACGGTACCGAGTGATTTCTTCACCGAAGTCAATGACCTCGCTAAGCCAGATGCCAGAAAATAGAATCATTAGTACACGTTCCTTTGCGAAAGCTTGATTTCTTCAAAAGAGCAGACTACCTATCGAAACAAAAAATAAAATCTTCCTTTTCATACCGCCAGTCTTTTGTTCGAAAGTTAAACCAACAAGTAACACATTGTCCAATGAAGAAAGTTTATTCAGAAAGAAAATGTAGATCCGTTGGCGCGGCGCCAAGGGAAAGATAATCTCTTTGAGAAGTTGGTGTGACAGCAATTTTTTCACAGCTAGCAACACTATCTAAAGTGTGAAGAGGTTTTGTTTCCTACACTTGCTAAGATTATATTAGAACTTTCCTAATGTGAAGTCTGAGTTGTGATTTTATATTTATAGATGTGTAAAGTATCTTTAACATAACATATCAGATCAGTTAGGCAGAGGTGTACTATAGTACACCCACATATCACCAGTTATGTTCCCATGTTTTTAAGTCCCATGTAATAGGGGCGAGCCTATTGCCATCAACCGGGCACAAATCTAGACACTGGGATGCGAAACTCCAGATGGAAAAATCCATTAAGACCTTTCCCGACCTGCGAATTGAATCCAGGACCTCATGTTCAGCAGTAGCGCTTGCGACCACAAGACCAACAATACAACACAAAAAAGTTAAGTTAGTAAAGTATCTTTATATGCTGGAAAACAGATATCATAGGATCATTAAAGGCGACTGGGATATCCCAGTCGCCCACTCTCCTGATAAATGTTATCAGTAGAGTAGGTAGCAGTCATAGTTTGTTTTATTTCAAAGACAATGTTCGTTCTTTATTCGTACTTAGTATTCTTTAGTTCAAAGACCACACGTAAATAACACTAAAGGTGTGTTCGGTAGTATTCTTAAGAATTTGTGGCGACATCTACAACGCCACATGCGAACTACGCATCACACTGACGTCACGCAAAATCTTGCCTCGCGCAAGCAGGGTTTAACGCGCGAAGAGTATATATACAACGTCCCGGCAACAATCGTCGGGCTTTCGCTCTTAGGAGGGGGAAGGGAACCCAGTGACCAACCTTCGGTTCCGAGGGCTGAGAGAACAACTCCTCTAGCAAGGGGTCAAAAAGCCCCAAAACCGATTCCTCACTCCCCCTGCGGGGGCGCAGAGACGACCACATACAAACGAGCAGTTGCCCACCAGACACGACACCCGTCTGTCTCGGAGGATCCTCCCGTTTCTATAAAGGATGAGTGAATTTTACACCCTATTCCTCATAATTCTATAAATTGTAAGTGTCGAAGAATTTAGTCAGTTTAGAAGTTTATTTATTACGAGCGAACCGCTCCTGCTTCGCACGGTTTTTACGACTTGAAAAAACATCGACATTTCTTAGAACATGTAACATTAATACCAACGTATTATACGCAGAAATCTTCGAGAATAAATTATCTAAACGATAGTGAAAACCTCAACAAAATCTGTTGCGTGGTTTAGAAGACAACGCGGTCATACAGACAAACACGAAAAGCTACTTTAATTTATAACATGAATAGATGTTTAAGGCCAAAATCTTCTGATTTACTGTTGTGAGCACGTAGTTACTTTAATATCCATTTTTTTCAAATAACTTCTCCCGCTCTGGGCGGAGCAGGAGGGCGTGTCAGACTTTTACTGACTACAATCCACCCGTGTTCCTTCCGTTGCCTGTATTGTGCCGGGGTCGCGATATCCCTTTCGGACAAACTCGCAACCCTGGCAGATAATAACCATTTAATACATTAAGTGGTATTAAAATTTTACGTTACGATTATTAAGATATTTTCGCCGAAACATTTTGGAGCTTAAAATAATTAATCTTTAGTAACCGACTTAAATGAAATTCAGCTAAAAGGCACTAGGTAAGTTTATTAATCTCCATTAATATCAATTTTGTTAAACCGGGAAAGTTCGCCGTCGATACAGGTTAGTGATTTGTGCTACGAGAAATTAAGGAATAAATTAATTAAAATTATCTTATAAAGACTTTGATACTTTGGAATTAAATAACTTCATAATTTAAAAACTAGTAAAGTAGCTGGAATCAGGATTTTTAACCATACCCCTCTTGCATTATTTACCTTCTCGTCTTCTGTTCCCAACTATCTTGAGGTTGGCTTCCAGTCTAACCGGATGCAGCTGAATATTAGTATTATACATTTATGAGTGTGTGTGAGATGTCTGTGAGTACTTAATAAATGTGACCTATACATAGGAAAAGCACATACGATCGTATAAAGTTCATCCAATATCCTTTCGATTTAGGCCAACGACATAAGCCAATAAGCACCTATAAAAACATTGCTTACTTACTCCGATAGTTCAGGGACCCACACAGTTTCTTGACCTTCAAAACGAGTACTACAAGCTTTGTGCTTGAACCATCACCTGAATTGCTTAAAAAAAACTGGCCAAGTGCAAGTCGGACTCACGCTCCGTGACACCAGAACTAATTTACCTTTTTTTATTATTTACCCAGATAGAAGTCATATTATAGGTAGTAGTTTATGAAACTGTTGCATAGTGAGTTGCATATTAAAATACGAGTGTGTGTTTAAAAAACGAGTACAAAAAATTTACATCTATTCATAGTTTTCTATATAATCACATAAATACGTTCATCCAGGACCCTAAAACAATACCATCCTACGTAACTTCTGGTACAACTTTTATGATACCTAAAAACCGTAATGATCTCTCTAATCCAGCAAAATATCGACCTATAACATGCTTGCAGACCTTGTACAAGATTATCACATCTTGTATATCTGAACTTATATATCAACACATCGACACTAATAACATCTTAGCTGAACAACAGAAAGGATGCCGGAAATTCAGTCAAGGCTGCAAGGAACAATTAATTATAGACTCAGTAATTCTTAAAAAAGTTCAAAAAACCAAAACCGATCTATTTAGCATGTATATTGACTACAAAAAAGCCTACGACTCTGTTCCCCATTCGTGGCTTATTAAAATTTTAGAGATATACAAAATACACCCAACAATAGTAACATTCCTGAAGGCCATGATGACAACCTGGACCACTGTACTTAGACTAACTTCCTCTACTAAAACAGTAGATACCAGCCCAATAAAAATTCAAAGAGGTATCTTTCAGGGAGATGCTTTAAGCCCACTGTGGTTCTGTCTTGCTCTAAATCCTCTATATAATATATTAAACGCAACTACTTTAGGAATCCCATTAAAAAATATAACTACCCAAGGACATACTGAGGTTCAAAAAATAGAATTAAATCATCTGTTGTACATGGATGATATTAAATTATACGCCAAAAGTGAGACTCAACTCTATGAATTAGCAAACTTGACAGAACAATTCTCAAACGATATTAAAATGGAATTCGACATAGATAAATGTAAAATAAATTCAATCAGAGCAGGACAAAATTACCAACACTTTAGGAACAGGAGAACATATAGAACCATTAGAGGAACAGGACAGTTATAAATACCTAGGCTACACACAATCACGACAGATACACTATAAAGAAACGAAACAAAGATTAACACTACAATTTCAACACAGATTAAATACAATTCTGAAAACGCAACTATATTCTCGAAATACCATAAAAGCGATTAACACCTTCGCTATACCGGTTCTCACATATTCTTTTGGGATAATTAATTGGACCAAAACCGATCTGAAAAACCTTCAACGTAAAATTAATACCACAATGACCAAATTCCGCAAACACCACCCACGATCATGTCTGCAGAGATTGACACTGCCGCGGAAAGAAGGAGGTAGAGGACTAATTGACATTCTAAACCTACACAATAGACAGATAAAAGCACTTAGACAATTCTTTTTCTCAAAAACGGAAACTTCTATTCTTCACAAAATTATAACACACAACGACCAACAGTTAACACCCCTAAATTTAAAAGATACATCTGAACAGAGAAATGAGAAATTAATCGACGACAAAATTAAGCTTTTAGATTGGACCCAGAAATCTCTACACGGAAGACATCGCCAAGACTTATGCCACATAAATGTCGACAAAGAAGCGTCGAACGCGTGGTTAAATCGAGGTGAACTCTTCCCGGAGACTGAAGGGTTCATGCTTGCTATACAGGACCAGGTAATTGAAACCAAAAATTACAGAAAGTTTATCATAAAGAATTTAAATAATGACACATGTAGGAAATGCAATAGTTCTCCAGAAACGATTCAGCATATCACAGGTGCGTGTAAGTCAATAGCCCAAACAGATTACAAACACAGACACGATCAAGTAGCTAACATCATACACCAAAAATTAGCACAACAATACAAACTTATAGATTCCGTTACACCATACTACAAATACAATCCAGAAACTGTATTAGAGAACCCCTCAACAAAACTTTATTTTGATCGTGCCATTCTTACCGATCGAACAATCCATTTCAATAGACCAGATATTACACTTATAAACAAGATTAACAACACAGGATATTTAATAGATATTGCTATACCAAACACACATAACTTGCAGACAACAATAGCAGAGAAACTGAGCAAATACACTGAATTAAAAGATGAAGTAGCCCGACTTTGGCATCTGCAAAAAGTTACAATAGTACCAATAGTATTGTCTACCACAGGAGTAATACCGAAACAACTTCACCAGTCACTTATTTCTCTTAATTTACCTCCAAATACCTTCCATCTGCTACAGAAGGCAGCGATATTAAACACATGCAGACTCGTGAGAAAGTTTCTGCAATGTGAATCAGAAAACCCACATCAAAACATAAATACGCTACCATCTTCTGTGCAATTCCCTGCACGTGACCGCACTTAATCCAACTGATAATCACTTGGCTTAGGCCCGTGTTATCAGCTCTTGCCGGCTAGCCGAGAACATAAAATAAATTTCAAAATAATAATAATAATTTTTTATTTAAAAAAACATTTGTAGTACATTTTTAACTATATTTTCTTGTACATAATGTGTTACATTAAAATTAACTCTATACTACATATTATATGGATGTCAAACTGTTTACCTAGCTAAGCTAATAGATAGCCTGTGTTAAGGTAAAACAGTTGCCACCCCACCAAAACAAGCTCATTAAGTAACAAAAACAGTAAGTACATTATTACATAATTATTGGTTCGGTAAGTACTACAGTGATTTATGACAGGTAACTGATTTTAGTGTGTGTATGTTCTTGTGTGTGTACGTGTGTGAGTGCGTGTGATGTGTGCTGAGTACGTGAGAGGGTGTGTTTGTGTGAGAGAGAGAATGACAGTGATAAGACCACCTTGTTTATATGTAATGTTCGGTTTCCTCGTATGTTTTCTCAAGTAAGAAATTTCGTATAAGTGTTTTACATTTATGATATGGTTGGTCATAGATGTAAATACTTTTGTTTATTTTGTTATAAAGAGAGGGGCCTAAATAATCAAAAAATCTTTTCGCAAATTTATATTTTACAGAGGGAAGCGAACAAATTAAGTCTTTACGGCGTTTGGTGAGTTGGGTGTAAGGAGTTTTGCGATGTTGTAATAGAACCGCGTGAAAGATAAACAGTTGTCGAACGTTAAGTACTCCACAGTTTTTATATAGTTCTGTTGTTGGGTATAATATTGGACGAAACGTGGCAACCTTAAGTATAGCTCTATGTGCGATTTCGAGAGGTTTTAGGGTAGTTTGATGTGTACCTCCCCAGCAACAGATGCAGTACGATATTATTGAGCGACATAAGGCGAAGTACACACTGCGTATTATGGTAGGATTTGCAACACTACGGAGTGATTTAAAAATATAAATAAGTTTTCGGACTCTGCCGGTCAGGACTTCAACTTGAGGTTTGAAGCTAAGTGTTTTGTCCAGAATTACGCCAAGATATTTGATCTTATCAACAGTTTCAATCTGGGGACATAGACAAATTGAGTCGAGATCGGGGGAACAAGAGTGAGCTCTGAGTTTCATTGAAATTTTAGGCTGCGAGGCAGAGCTAATAGAAAAGGTAATGCATTTCGTTTTCGCAATATTTAATGTAAGTGTATGTGAGGTTAGCCATTTGAAGGCAGAATTAAAGCCTACCTGGGCATTTTTGAGGAGTTCTGACCAAGATTCTGCGACAAAAGTGATTGCAGTGTCATCTGCGTAAGAAGTTATTTTAGAGTTTGGGATATTTAAGTTGCATAGGCCATTAATAAATATTAAGAATAAGGTTGGCCCCAATATGCTACCCTGTGGTACGCCGTAATTTATAGTCAATTCATGACTGAAGTGGTCACCTATTTTTACTGATTGGGTACGGTTTGTAAGGTAGCTTTTAAAGAAATCCAGTTGCAGTCCCCGGACACCTATTTCTTCAAGCTTCTGCAAGAGTGTGGTTGTTGGAACGGTATCAAAAGCCTTTGTGAGGTCCAAAAATATCGAGATCACTTTCTTTTTGTTATTAAGGCTGGTGACTATGAAAGAAGTTAGCTCGTGGACTGCGTCGGAGGTCGATTTCTTTTTTTGGAAGCCAAACTGTTGTGTAGAGATAATTTTAAATTTCTCAAGATATTTAACTAATCTGTTATTTACCAAACGTTCAAGAACTTTTGACAGTGCACTAAGTACTGCGATTGGGCGGTAGTTGTTCACCAATTTTCCATCACCACCCTTAAAAATTGGGTGAATAATAGCACGTTTCAGAGAACTTGGAAAGACAGAGGTTTGAAGGCAGAGATTGAAAATGTGGCTCAGAACAGGTGCGAGTGTCACGGCGTATCTTTTAAGAACTATGGGCGAGATATTATCCCATCCGGTTGCTGCACTAGATTTCAATGAGTGAATCAGAGAGGTAATTTCACTTTGATCTGTACTGTCCAAGGCGAAGGAATTTGAGGTAGATGTGTTTGTTTGTGTCCTCTTTTGACCATTTGTAATTTTACTGGCGAGGTTACTGCCTATATCAGTGAAAAACTTATTAACAGTATTACATGATTGAGCTGGTGATTCTGCAAGTTATAGTAACTGTGTAGAAGTTTGTCTGATTTTAATGGTGTTAGTTATGTTTCTGATTGTGTCCCATAATGCTTTAGAATTTTGTCCAGCTTTTTTTAATTGTTCAGAATCATACAATCGTTTTGTTTTTTTTAAGATTTTAGCGCAAAAGTTCCTGTATCTTTTGTAAGTGATACCAAGAGTTGTGTTGTTGGGAGACCGGTTGAACTGCCTATGTAAGTTGTCCCTGTTTCGTATACACCTAAGAAGTCCCGGAGTAATCCAGGGTTTAAGAGTACGTTTCCTCGCTGAAGATCTAGAGACCACCGTATTCAGCATTATTGCACTGGAAACCAGTGCTATGAAAGTATCGATCGCTGTATTTGGGTCTTCGATAGAATATATTGATGAGAAATCCAGTGAGTTTATTGTTTCATCTAGAGCATCGAAATTAATTTTTGAGTAGTTTTTGGCAGGAGTGTATGGTTCTACTTTGGTTTTTATGCACAGCAAAGTAGAAAAATGGTCAGAAACGGTGGTGTCCAAAACAAAGGTCAACGCCGCACATCTAGTCCGTAGAAATATGTGATCGAGACAGTTGTTCCCTCTGGTAGGTAACGAGTACGTGGGTAAAAGTCCATGATAAGCAAGACAGCTTAAATAGTTATGTGCCCGATCATCAGGGTGTTTGATGTCAATATTTATATCTCCAGTGATAAGTACAGTTTTAAATTTTGAAAGGGGAGGTAAAATATAATTGAGTGCAGCTAGAAAATTATCAATGTGGTGATTAGATGGAGAGCGATAAATACACAAAATAGCTATATCATTGCCAATTTTAAGCAAAAGACCGGATGCGGAGCTGTTAAATTCCGGTTCTTCAACTGCAACTGCAATATCGGATCTTGTAAAAACAACGACGCCATCGTTTTTATTTATGTGTTTGGATGAAGTATACCTATTGTAATTTGATAAGCTTGGAAGGCATTGGTTCCCAGAGCAGTTTAGCCAGCATTCTGTCAAGACGAGAAAATCACAGTCAAAAGAAAATCTTGCGCAAAGTGTTTCAAAATTTTGGAAATTGTGATTTATAGAACGTAGATTTTGTGTTAACATTTTTATATGTTGATTGGGACTGCCTATATGTTGGCAAGTCTCTTCCGGGGTCTAATTCGGATATTGACAGTTTGTCAACATCTTCTAGTAGGGAGATGTTATCCGTCATTGGTATATGATGTAAGTTGGAGCAAAAGGGGAGACTTGAGCAAGGTTTTAATGTGGTGTGATTTGACCTTTAGGTTCCGGAGGAGGGTACTGTACAATCCAAGTACAGAACGCCAGCTGATATGATCCTTACATACTGCTTTTGCCTGTGTCGGGCAGATACACGGCGTAGGCTTAGTATGAGGATCCCATTGGCACCCTTTGAATAAGTATCTACAAAACTCTAAAAACATTACAAAAACAATATTTCAACTCCTTTCCATTTCCCCATCAAAACATGCTTAAGTAAACCGGAAAGTTTAGTTTAAAGTCCCCAAGTAGCGTCGACGGACTGTCGACTCAATTTCGTCGAGCCGTCGAGCGTGGAGCCACATGGTAGACAGGTGCAGAAGGTCGGCTGCAAACAACGTGCGAAAACAGGCGCACGATCACATAGACGCGAACACCGTATTGCGATCTATGGTTTAAGAATTTTATTATTCCTCATTAAGAGCGCTAACACACTGGGACGCTATGGCGACATCGTCGGCTACGTATCCAAACAATTCATATTGAAATGTAAGACAGTTAACTCACTTGGCTACGGTCTGGCGACGTCGCCAATTTGGAAGTGTAACCACGACCGACCGGCCCCTACGTGGAGACTGGACCAGGACGGACGCCTACGTGTTACTGGCTACTTATTTGGCAACCTCATTTGGCTACGGTAGGTAGCCAGAAGTAGACATGTCTACGTAGCCAGCAACGTCGCCATGGCGTCTCAGTGTATTAGCGCTCTAAGAATTAACAATGATTTATTTACGGAGAAACGAAATTTACAAAAAAATGTCATGAGCGTACAGAAACTACGTTAAAAGTATAATAAGAAATAGGAAGGTAGGTGATCACCATAAATATCAGTAAATCACCCACCTAGCAACCACGGATCTTAAGTAAAAGTCAGATGTGCGTAGAAATGGCAAAGATTCATGGCAGCTTATTGACCTATAAAGATTTTAATAGACTTTTGTTTTGTTTCTTTATTTATTTTGACAGTCCGTTGCGTAAACTAGGTCTCACAAAAGATATGACAGTCGCAAGTGCGCTTGCACTCGCTGTAGACGCGTATATATGTATCGTATATGTGTGCGTGCATTTTCACTTGTTATATGGAGCTGGCCTTCTGCGCAGTATAATAAAGTAGCAGCATTCTCGGCAGTAACACACCGAACTCATCTTATTTTTATTATATGACGTGTAAAAGTGATCCCGATATCCTATACACAGAATAAACAATTTCATTTGACCCTGAAATAATTGCCGACGGCCGCTTGGTAGATAAACCTACCGCGTTCGTGCGTAACTGCACCGCACTCAATACTGTTGCGTTTTGATAAACACAGATTTCGAAGCGCGTCGTGTACTGTGCCTTCTGTATCTATCTATTTTGTAACAAATCGTGCCAAAGTGTTGTCGTGTAGGTAATCCGCTGAGCTCCGACCGTTCTCCCGTTATTTATGTCTGTCGATAGGCTGAATCGGTGCTTATGTGGGAAAACGTGTCGAAACCAGTCGAGGTTAAGTTTTTGCAGGAACAGTCAAGGTGAAAGGTGAAAGATTTGTGCCTGGGGAACGATCATAATTTGAGAATATACGTTATGGGAAACAGCCGCACGGGTCGATCCGTCAGGTAAAGCTACGCTTGCCGGGTTTGTCCGTGGATGGGTGGGATCTTTACATATCGAGACTCCTCCTTGGTCCCAGCTATCATTCGCGGATCTTTGACAGTCGTTACGGTTCGTCAGAAGCCCGAAAGTCTGTTATCCAGTCTTACCAAGGGGTATCGTAATATCCAGGTACTGGGTTGTGGAGGTCAGATAGGCAGTCACTCCATGTAAAATACTGGTATTCAGCTGCATCTGGTTAGACTGGAAGCCCAACAAAGTTGGAAAAGGCTATGCAAATATATAATTATACGCTAAGGAAAACAGGTTTAATGCAACTATCGATGTTTTGTTTATTTCACGTAGTAACCGAATAACCGAATCACCATTTTAGAAGCAGGACCTAGTTTTGAAATGGAAAAAGATGAGATTATGCGCCTGGAAACTTGGACGGTAACGCTAATGGTAGTTTCCAGTTTGAAAAAACTTTTTACAAAAAAAAATCAACCGACTTTTAAAAAAAACACTACAAAATGAAAAATTACTTTAATTTCGGAATTTGGTGTCTTTGGTTTTGAATTTTCGTTTTTTGCCACCGACGTTTTATTTTTCACTTTTTAGTTGTGGTATCTACCCTTCACAAATTCGAATACCACTGCCTGCTATGTAAATAACAGTGACAGAAAGTTATTATCATATCATCCACATATACTAAATGTGAAAAATACGTATTATTGAATCTTACTCAAAAACTATCGAAGCAAAGTTAATATAATTTATATGGGACCAATTTGGGAGCATACCCTTTTATACAAAAACGGTTCACAATTGACGGAGAAATCGGTGGACATATATAAAAAAAAACGTACATACGCGACGAACATATAACCTCCTCCTTTTTGGAAGTCGGTTAAAAATACTTTAAATAGAAGTAAGTATGTAGAATATCAAAAACACTTTCACTATCTCAACTTTTGAAAATACTCGTACTTAGTTAGAATCGAGGACAACACACATTAGAATCTTTGAGTAACACTGCTAACAAGCAAAAATATAGCCCTTATCTTCCGCGGTCACGCTGACCCAAATTGCAATAAAAATCCGCCGCTTATTGAGGGGTTAACAGATAAATAGATAGCCATAAATCGTTCCGAGTCGCAATCGTCCTTCCCGCTCTGTAGATTAAGGCCCCAAGGGCATACCTACGTTTAATACAATCCCGAGTCAGTTCGGAACGAGCCTACCTAAAGCCTGTTACACATGTCCCAATCTACTGCAAGTTTAGGGTAGTTTGGATGGCATAATTTGATTATCCTGACTGCATACTTCGTAGTAATGCTTCGGATAGAAAAATCGTTCCTTCAACACATGATCAGTCCTGTAGGTACTGTAGTTTTATTTTTTCTTATCTAATGCATCAGAGGCGAGGCCTTAACCACTGGGCCATCACGACATGTGCCCTGAGCCCTGATTTAGTTTTATTTAAAAAGGTTGGATACCACTGGGGATTAACCCTCTAGCACCAGCGATGCAGTAAACAAGTTTACGTAACGATTTATGCATCAATTTTGCGCAGATTGAAAACGTTGAGTGCAAGCTCAGCTTGCATCAAAAATAATGTCAGTAAAGCTGCTTTCTTTTCCCATATGCTTTGAAAGACAATCGATACACTTTACATAGAGTGTGATGGCACTGTTCAACGTCACGTTTTGTAATACGTTGCTGCTCTAAAAGATTGAAAGTGCATAAGTGGTGACAGTTTTCAAGCGCTCTGAAAGTGGTTTGAAAATTGCCTTTTTCTTGGTCGACTTTTATAACATGTGCGGTGGAACGCTGAGTTATTACTTTGGCTTGATATTTTCGTGTTGAAAATGACATACGTTACCACAGATTATCATGTAAATTCTTGCTGATAAGTATCAAATTGCGTTTTTATCAGATATAAACAATTCGGTAGTATTCAGTTGGACTAGAATCATTGGCACTTACTCATTTTAATATTAACCTGTCAATATGCCACAAACATCATTCATCGCTATTTGATATCATCAACACGGCCGCCTCATAAACGCGAGTTACATAATGGATAGCTACAATTCCTGACCAAGCTTACACACAGTTTATGGAAAGCTAAAATTCAGGAATTTGCAGTTATAAAGCTTAAAAGCCACGATACATAACAATTTACGACTAAACGTGTCAAAGCTACATAGTCCAACAAACAAAACAAAAAAATAACGAAATCAAAACTGTGTCGTCAGCCATTGACCGAAGCGTGTTACGGCAACGTGCTAAAATGGCAAGGGTAAACAAAATTTTAGACCGGGCAACACAATTAACTACCCTTTGGATGCGAGGTGGCCTTTGTGGGTCTTGTCTGTTCCATGCTTCGGCTTTTGACGAGTCCATCAGTGTTGCGCGAAAGGGAAAAAAATGGTCGTTATGTGTGATGAATATGCAGCAGACAGAGGGTTAGTTTCAGATTTTTGCTGTTTCATGCACATGCAATGAGAATGGTGTTTTTTTGTTGTGGTTACAAGGTAGGTTATTAATATTCTGAATATTGATGAAAAATTAAGGCGTCGTTGGTAAGTTTAGCTTGTGCATACTAATTACTTCTGAAGTGCTTATTAAAAAGACATTTTTTTTTTTTGTGGTTCTCGTCAAAGTTTAGAAAAACAGACGTATTAAGCTCCGTGCAGACCAGCGCGACGCGACAGCGCGACGCGACACCGGCTATTGTTATACCGTCAAGTTTTCTTAGAAATTGTATTGTTCGAGTCGCATCGCGGCGTCGCGTCGCGCTGGTCTGCACGAAGCTTTAGACATAGACAATAGAAGGGGATATCAATATCTTAAAATCAAAATACAATAGCTCTTATAATCAAAGCAAAATACAGAACTATCTCAGTTTCACATTATTATCAACTTCTTATTATATTATTTTAATTATTGTGAATGTGACGTCAATGTGGGTCATTTTTTTAGTTTTTTTTTCTCAGTTAATTTTAATCGTGGTCTGGCAGTTTAAGTAATTTATGCGTCCAACCCAAATGTATTGTTCGTCGAATCGTTGAGCTTCTTAAGTTCTGAGTTGAGCTGCACGATTACTGACAAATGCGTGCACTGACTGGATAGGTCCACTCAATCTGTGTGGTTCTTTCCTCAAAATATCATTTCAGACACCAATCTACATGGTCTTCACAAGATCTGAAGAAGATTATGTTTGGAATATAAAAGAGACAGTGATGTCTCAGTTTGTTTCAGCCTTTCTTCTCAGAGTAGCCAGATAGAAAACGCCGACCTCATCTAGTTTTTTTTTTTTAATATGATTGACGTGTAAAAGTGTTTGTGCAAACCTACTTACAGAAAAAAAAATTATCATTAACTTAGTAATTGCACAGAGACAGTAGGTACATGCTCGTAGGTACTAAATACTCTCTACGATTTAAAACACGGAATCGACCTCAAAACTAACTAAATACGAATGTAGCCTACGTGTTCTAGCTTGATTCCAATGGATTAATCTATTTCGGCATAAACTATTCATAGAATAATATACATCTTTTCGGATTGCCAGATACAATCGCCCATTATTTCGTGGTGAAGGGATGTCGGTAAGTATAGAAAAAGGTTGGCCATATTTTTTAGCTTATTCTATTAGCGTTATGAAATTGTTTTTTTTTTTTTGTTTGTACATTTTGATCATTTGAATTGTACGTACAACAATATTAATTGGTTACTGACCGTCTATTTATTAGCTACAAATAAATGATTGGTTGGTTACTGTGAACCAGACAAACTTCACTCATCATCTTCGATAGCGTTCACTCTAAAAGTTGGCAACGTCGCAAATAGCTGTCAAATATGTACCTGTTAATTGTCGGCTTCGCAAAAATGTTTTTTCCTTTAATAGCCTATGTCTTGAGGAAGGTTATTTAACATTGCGCTATGACCCTTAGGAGCCGAGAAAAATAAAAAAGTTAGGAACGCTAAGCAAAACCGAAATAATAGCGCGGGGGGGCGATGCGATGCGACGGGGTGGGATAAGGAACAAGAAATTTCACACGGACGATGCTAGTACCTGGCAAGCCCTATTGTAACTTATTTATTTATAATAAGTTACAATAGGGCTTGTCAGGTTTTGACCCCAGAAACCTATGTTTTAGTAAAAGATAGGCCACATAAACCTAGCATGTGAAAAATCCAAATAAAACAAACAAAATAAATACCTTTGAAAATCCCTTCAAACTCAAACTCAAAGCATTTATTTCAAATAAACCAATAACAGGCACTTTTGAATTGTCAAGGGGGTCGGTCAGTCAATCCAAAGCGTAGTAGGTCCCTATGGAGAAGAACGGGCAAGAAACTCCACGGACACTCTTTTAAATCATGATATGGTTACAAAATATTGGTTACATCATTCATGTTGAAGTTATATGTATATGTGAGAACGATACAAAACGTGAAAAGCGTCCGTAACAGAAATAAAAAATAAACAATCCAAAATTAAATTAAATTAAAATAAGATGTGGTAGCCAAGAGATGACCATGCAGTCCTTACTGACGGCGCCCGTTCACGAACATGACGCATGGATTAGCACCATTCAGCTCAACCATTTTGAAGGGAGCTAAATGGTCCAACACACGCGCCACCGTCAGCGAGACATTAGAGTGAGCATGACATACTCTCAGCCGCCAGGACACATTCAACTCAATGAAAGACATACCCTGTACCTAAATGGCAGCTTTATAGTCGGTACATAGTACTCACAAATGTGCTATGCAATTATACCCCTTTTTATGCCCTTGTCTCACAAGCTCGTTTTTTGGGAACACTCCAACTAAATTGACAAACATGATAGAACAACATCAACAGACACAGATGTTGAATGCATCCATGCTTTTATTTCCTCCAGCTTACAATTTTGTGCACGTTCCGGGTGCATTACAAAAAATGCTAACAGAAGCAGCGTCGGATGCTGGAGAGTGGAGCAAAAACCAACACCAACAGAGGATTTAAATTGTGTTTATCCAAGACGATTTGTTTTTCTTTGATTTGTGTATATTTTTCTTTGCGAGCGCTCAGAATAAGAACTGTCGTGGGTACATTTTTTTTACCGGGTCGTTTTAGAGATATTTTTGTTACATAACAAATTTCCTCTTGCTTTTCTGCAATTAAAATCAAAATCTACATAATAATACCAGCCTGTTACTATCCCACTGCAGGGCAAAGGCCTCTTCTCATACAGAGAAGGCACGAGCATTGATCACCACGCTTGCTCAAGACGGGTTGGCGATTTCAGACTTATATTAACTATAAGTCCAAGTTTCCTCACGGTGTTTTCCTTCACCGATGTCAGTAATGTCCAAGATAAACTCAGAAAGTACATATGAATTGAAAAAGTCACATTGGTACTTGCCCGGATTTGAACCCACAACCTCGTACATGAGAGGTTAGGCCTTGACCAATGGGCCATCTCGACAAAATCTACAATAATCAAATCTGTGGGAGTGTTTACGTGAAAAGCGACGGAAGTGTGTAACAGGAAGCCGAGGAAGCGCGCAAATTATCATAGTTTTCTCATGTATTGCCAGGCAGAAATTCAAACCACATAATATTAGTTGCAACCCTGATTGGAAACCTGGAATCGAAATGTATCGGTTTTTATCAGATATCACAGTTGAATTGGTTGGTTAGTGTAAGCGAATATATGGAAGAGTATCAATCTGCCTAGCCTTTTCCCATCTATGTCGGGGTCGGGTGTCAACCAGTCTAACCGCATGCAATTGAATATCAGAATTTTACATGAAGCGACTGCCTATCTGACCTCCACAACCCAGTTTCTGGATATCACGATACCCCTTGGTAAGAATGATTGTAATTTTATGCTTCTGACTATCCGTAACGACTGTCAAAGATCTACGAATGACAGCCGGGAATTTCCGAGGCACGAATTTGTTTAATTTTATTTTATTCGAAAGAACAAGGTTCTTAATAATCAATTACAATCTAGCCTTTAAGACTAGCGCTAAAGGACCAGCGGCACCGAATCGGTGCCAGTTTAGGGATATGAGGAACAGTGGTGTCATGTCTGGCGGGCAATTGCCCTTTTCTATGGGGGAGGAGTGAACTTTACACCCTGTTCCTCATATCCCTAAATTGGTGACCCCGACGTGATCTCGGTCGGTACTTCAAGACAGGAATCGACGTACTTTAACTCGCGAACATATGGAAGCGCATCCAGGCTTCACTAATTATGTTTTGGAGCGGATCAACATAGAAGAGGTCAGTAAAACAGGTTCATTAAATAAATAATTGTCATAATAATTATAGGTACCCCTGTTCCTCATACTCCTAAACCAGCGCGCCACGCGCCCCAACCATCAAGGTCCGCTGGCACGGATAAGGTCCCACCATTCGTGTCAATTTTGGTGCCAGCGGGGCTTGACGGTTGTGGGCGCTGGCACCGATTCGGCCGTTGGTCCTTTGGCGGTTGATGTAACTTAATTTTATACGAGATAATTATTTTAAAACTTAGAATAGTGTTTACTGCACTTTACACAAGTCCGTTTCACTTTAGAGTCTGATATAATAATAAAAAGACTTTGTTCGTGTGTTATATGTGTGTCATTGCCGAGGCACGGATGAGTCTCCATATTTAATAGTAACCCATCCACGAAATCGATCGCGTCAAGCGTAGCATAACCATCGATCGACCTGTGTGGCTGTTATTATTTAGCCATGAGCTATATAGAACACAAAGATACACAATATATGGAAGATTATAAACTAAAAACATTTGTATAGATTAAACAATAGTGTCAATATTGATTTATAGTTTTTGGTAGAGTGGTGATTTGTAATTTTATTTGAATACTAGCTTCTGCTCGTGACTTCGTCCGCGAGCCTATAACCTTCCTCAAGAATTGGGCTATCCAATGCAAAATGTTTTTTCAAATCTGACTGGTAGTTCCGGAGATTACCCCTTACATACAAACTTACAAACAAACAGATTTGACCTGTACAAAATATTAACAATTAATAATAATATTGATGTAAAGAGCAACTTGTTATAGATTCAATAATCCACAAACATGCCGCCACAAAAAATTGAAACCTACATTGCACATATATAGATTATAAAAAAGCATTCGATAGTATTCCACACTCCTGGCTCATTCAAATATTACAGATCTATAAAATAAACTCAAAAATAATAGCCTTCTTACAGAACATCATGTCCCGTTGGAAAACCACACTCCAGTTAAATTATCGACACAACACTATCACTACTCAACAAATATCCATAAAAAAGGGTATTTATCAGGGAGATTCCCTAAGTCCTTTATGGTTTTGTCTCGCTCTAAATCCTCTGTCCCACCTACTTCATCGCTGCCAAGCCGGATATTCCTTGAAACATACCACAGAAGAAACAGTAATCTCACATCTTATTTATATGGACGACATAAAACTATACGCAAAGTCTGAAAAAGAGATGAAAAAATTAATAGACATCACGACAGAATTCAGTAAAGACATAAACATGCAATTTGGATTAGATAAATGCAAAACAATTCATATAATAAGAGGCAAAATAAAACCGGGTGACTATCCTGTTAATAATACAGACACAATCACAGCTATGGAACAAACGGATTTATATAAATATCTAGGGTACAATCAACTCAAAGGAATAGACCACACAGCAATAAAACACACCTTAAACACCGAATACAAAAGAAGAGTGATCGCAGTATGTAAAACTCAACTCTCCGGAAAACATTTAATTAAGGCATTGAACACCTATGCGATCCCTATTTTAACATACTCGTTTGGAGTGATTAAATGGTCAAAGACTGACATCCAGCAAATAGAGAGATCAACACGCACCACACTCACTAAACACAATAACCTACACCCTAAATCTGCAATAGAAAGACTGACCATCAAACGATAATACGGAGGAACAGGCCTTATAGACGTCCATAATCTTTGGCAGAAACAGATAGCCAAACTAAGAACATTCTTTCATTCTAAATCACATACAAGCAACATTCATAAAGCCGTAATTATGAACGATATCCGCTACACCCCACTTAACCTACACGAACAGATAGATACACAAGACACTAGCAATAACGACCCACATAAACAAAAGATAGAAGACTGGAAAAAAAAGTGTTGCACGGACGGCACCCCCATGATCTAGAACAATCTCATATAGATACAATAGCGTCAAATAAATGGCTTAAAATCGGTAACTTATTTCCGGAAACCGAGGGATTTATTATTGCAATACAGGATCAGATCATAAATACTAAAAACTACAGGAAATTCATTATAAAAGACCCCACAATAACAAACGATAAATGCCGCAAATGTCACAGCCAACCAGAGACCATACAACACATAACAGGGGCATGCACAACACTTACACAAACAGACTATACACACAGACATAATCAGGTAGCAAACGTCATCCATCAAAAACTAGCACTTAAATATAAACTCATACAAGATACAAACACTCCTTATTACAAGTACTTACCACAAATAATCCTAGAAAATACCACACACAAACTCTATTACGATCGCCCATACTAACCGACCGGACCGTTCACTATAATAGACCAGATATAACCCTTCAAGATAAAGTCAATAAAGTCACATACCTCATCGATATTGCAGTCCCTAATACACATAATTTACAAAAAACAATAGGTGAGAAAATTAGTAAATATGCTGAACTGAAAGAGGAAGTGACCAGAATTTGGAGGCAAGAAAAAGTTTTCGTAGTACCCATTGTTGTCTCCACAACGGGTGTTATACCCAATCACCTGCACCACAGCCTTAAATTAATAGACCTAAAAGACTCAATTTACATAACACTCCAAAAAGCCGCAATTTTAAACACCTGTAGAATAGTCAGAAAGTTCATGCAAATTGAGGAAAATGAAATCACTCCTCATAACATTAATTCCACATAAAAATTCATCACCACCACACCCACACACGCTACATTGACTTGGCTTGGCCCGTTAATGTAGCTTAAACTAGCCAAAGAGCTAAGAAACAAAATTTGTTTACCAAAATATTAATATTTGAATACAAATATCAATCGGCTATTAGTATATTTACGGGTTGTAGTTAACTCCGTACACCGATTTGTCGTGAAATTTGTAAGTTCAGTTAGTACAGAGAAACACCTTCCAGTAAGATGCACTAAGTAGACAAACATGAGTTTTCCACTTAGACAAACATAAATTTTATGCAAGTGTAAATAAAGTTGATTTTAAACTAACTAGTATTGTTGAAGAAGTCATAAAAAATATAAAGTTATAGCGCAAACTGAACCTTATGTGTAGGAATTACCGTTTCTTTTTCCTAAAACTCATGTTTGTTTACATGTTTGGCAAATGAATTTCGAACGCAGATTAGACAGCTACACGGTTATAAGATCACTATATTTAAAATCGTTAGTCATGTTATTTTATTTTGAAGCACATTGTTGCCCTAAAGTAGGTTACAGAATAAGCAGAAAAATGTACGGCGATGAGACCGTACATTATATTTTTTGTACCGTGTTGATATTCTCATGGGCGATTCTCCTGTTCGAAGAGATACGTTCATAGATTAGTAAGTGACATTTTGGGAAAATGGCGGGTGAAGATGTTCTGATAATGCCGTATAATGCGCTTGAAGATTACAATACGATTTTTTTCCATGTAGGTACATTTATACTCTTCTTTATCTACTTTACGCTGAGATTATGTATGCTCCCTTAATTGTAATAAATGGTTTGTCTTACAGATTTAATAAATGAATAATAATAATAAATGTGTTTATTTCAATTTCCAAGATCATATTAACACAATAAATAAGTTAATAAAATAAAAATGAAATGGTGTTCGTTGGTAAGCACATCACTTGGGAATCGCTGGATCCATTAGGCAATTGTTTGTTATAAATTGTCGTTAAAGTCTGAATCTGGTTTTTATTGAAAGACAAATTGAAAAGTTTCTCTGGAAAATCTTCAAATTCGGGCAAAAAATAAAGCTCTCCTTTTTGGTGTGACAGAACAAGACAGTGTCTGTCGGGTCAGCTAGTAAATAATAATAATGTGTTACATATTTTAGTTTTAAAATGTATGAAATGACTTGTAACAACTTGCAACGTGTTTAAGCAACGGACTTTTAAGATCAAAAGTTTTACTTTTCATTTCTTTTATTTCGAGATAAACCTTTAAGTAGTAGAGATCTTCCATTAGGTAGCTAAACAAAAATTAAACCCTAGTATTAAAGACACACGGTATGATTTCGATCGTGTCGAAAAAGGTTGTAAAAAGCACGGTAATAAATAGCTAAATATACCGATTCGTAAAAGACAGCTGAGCCTTCATCATTTTTCATGACAAGAGTTAATTTTATACGAGGGAAGATATGAAAAGATGAAGAAAACACAAGGAAAATAACGTTGCCCCATCTTATTATCATTACTTTGATAAATGATGTTAGGGGCATATATATGTACATAAAATATGAATGTATACCAAGGATCTTTATTAGTTAATGAGGAGCCTAACGGTGGCTTGCTTCTCATAGTTGCGAAGAAAGTTAGAATGGGAACACATAACATCACACCTGCACTAACCGAAAGGTTAAGCAGAGGTGTACCCACATTTCGCCAGTTATGTTTAAGTCTCATGTAATAGGGGGCGAGCCTATTGCCATCAACCGGGCACAAATCCAGAGTCCGGGCTGCTACTGAGAAATTCCAGATGGAAAAACCCAATAACACTTTGCCCGACCCGGGAATCGAACCCAGAACCTCATGATCAGTCAAGGTTTTAAGCAAATAATAAATTGGTAATTTTATATTAAGTATGTTTTTATTTATATAAACTGTCCATTACCAAAAAACACGTACCTAATGATGTGGCAGTTTTATATCACACCTAGCGCCACACAAGTAAGCGGATAAAACTTAAACTACAGAGTGCGTTCCATTTCTATCAATTCGACAACTAAACCAAAAAGGCAGCCAATCTGTATATGTAATATATCTATATTTATCAAAGAGGTAGGTAGGAGTGTAAAAGTAGACCCATATGTTTTGTCCCGTGAGAGTCGAATATGTGATGATGGGAACAATTACCGTAATTAAATTATTTCAGCAGTGTTCGAGATTATTTTATTTTATTTCTATTTATTACAAGGCAACTACAACAGGTAACAATCACAGTATATCAGTAGATTCATATTATAGGTTTCGACCTGATTATCACCCAAAGCGTAATCGCACAACATGACTAGCAACAATAATAATAAAGGTGACAACTGCAGTAAAAAACTTAGTTCACAAAACTACAGCTGCAAGGTCCGTGCGTCTGCCCTCCAACACCCTTCCACGGAATGTGAAGCACAAACACAATTGACAAAAAGGTACATTATATAAAGAAAACAGTATTTAAAGTGTTACAAGATCAAAAAGAAAGAGTACATACATGTATTTTGAAAGCAGCGGGACGAGAATCGAAGATGTCAATACTGTTATTGTCTTTTGAAATTTCATTGTAAAGTCGACACATTCTAACGATAGGGTTGTAATATTATTTTGATTATTATATTTGAGTATACAAAAATGCGCAGTGGCGGCCCAGTGGTGGCAAGCAGGCACTTTACTTTGTGTAAATAATTCCATCACCACTGCTCTCAAAAACGAAAACATCGTGAGCAAACCGGTATGTCCTAGAACCAAAAATTCGAAGAAATGTGACATCTACCAACCCGCACTGGGCCAACGTAGTGGATTACGGCCCATTGCACTCCCTCTCACTGGGAGGAGGCCTGTATCCCAAATTCAAATATTATAGGCGTCTATTGCGATTTGGGTATTTCTTATATATAGTTACTCGTGCAGTTGCTCTCGGAAAGCACCATTTGATGAAGTGGAACTGATGATGAAGATCACAGATGGCCACCGGAACTACTCAGTAATAAGTATTTCTCGGGTTGCGATTCGATTACTTTACTATGGTTGCCAAGCAATTTATTATGCTCGTCACAATGCAGTAAAAGAGCATTACCTTTCCTCTCTACTGTGAGTATTTATATGTATGTTTTATATTTAAGCTTTATGAATTTAATTTATTGCGTTAATTTATTGCGTTATACGTGTACCTTATATTTTGATATTTTTTAGTATAAGACTTTGCAAATTTATGTTTTTCTCTTTTTGTTCTCATACACTATTGTCTACATTTCTTTCTCATTTCTCCTTTCGCAGGTCTGCTGGAAGAAATTTCTTAAGAAATAAGCAGTACCTTTGTACTCAAATTATAATTATGTCGTATCTCTATGTATTTTACTGTGTGTACATAAATAATAAAATAAATAAAATGCATTTATTGAGAAGTGGAGCTGGTGGTGAAGTACTAGGAGAACTCTTTAATAATTAACGTCCCTGCATAGGGAAAAGCAATATTTTGTAAAAGGTGATGATCAGTTGACATTAGGCTATTGTAACATAGATAAATTACAAACCGACCCACTAAAACATGAGAATTAATCTTGAAAGAAACTTGGACGGTAACGCTAATGGTTGTTTCGAGTTTGAAAAAAGTTTTTACAAAAAAAAAACACCCTACTTCCAAAAATACACTACAAAGTGAAAAATAACTTAAACTTCGGAAGTCGGTGGCAAATGACGAAAATACAAAACCAAAGGCTTCGACTTCCGAAATTTAAATTATTATTTACTTTGTAGTGTTTTTGTGGAAGTCAATTGTTTTTTGTTAAAATTTGTTCTTCCATACTTCTTTATTAGTCGTCATCTCAGTAGTCACACTCTTTCCAGCCATAACATCTTTCACACAGTGCATCCATCGTTTCTTTGGTATATATAAAACTGGTTTATTGAGTTAAACTTTTAATAGTCAAAACATCGGAAACCTTAAAATTCTAACCACGATTTGTCCCAAAACAGGCGTAAAGACAAAATAAAACGTCTAATATATCTCTCCGGCAGTTATCAAAAAGGCTATACGAATTCATATCACGGGTCCCTTTAGAAAATCAAAGCACACAGCACAGAGCAGCTGGGAGAGTACTTTTTGTCTCGACCCGAACGGCCCCGAGTCAGCCGACCTTTCAATAATACGATTTACATTACCCCGAGGAATGGAAACGGCGATAAAGTAGTATGATGTGGAAATGTGATGCAATTTTCAGTCTGGGTGGAGTATAAAGTATAGTAACGTTTATAGAGGAAAATATTTAACTGATCCTCTAAAAACTTATTGACCTCCTAATGATGGACACTTTTTAAAATTAATGACCCTCTTAAAACTTTTTGTGCTTCTAATGCTGCACACTTTTTTAAATAATCGAGGCTCATTTAATCTTTTTGGCTTATTTTCACAGTTGGTCGCAGTAACTAAGCTATACACAGGGACATCGATGCGAAAACTGTTACCATGGATTCAGTACATGATTCTGAACACCCCCTTACGTTGAAATTTTATGTCGGTTATTAAAAAAAAAACAGCTGTTCCATACATTTTGAACGCGTCGATGTCCTTGACACCCTGTATAGGGTACTCCAACTAAACCGGTTAGGTTAGGTTGGAACTGTGACCAACTACGCGCTAGTCAAATTGGTCGCAGTAACTAATCTGGGCACCCTGACCAAATGTGTTAGGTTTGAAATCATGAAAGGTTGAGGATCATAGAAGGCGCACAAGACCTCATGATCCTCGGTCCAAGTGTGGGAAGGGAACACCGGGGTGGTATTTAATCAGTAGGAGTCTGACAGACCCCTTCGCCCGCCCCAGGGCGGAGGATAATCCACGCCGAAACAAAAAAAGGTTAGACGAACGACCGCGCGCGAGCGCTACATTCAAGTTGTACTTGGCTATTAAGTATTTTTAGAACCTAAAAAACACGAGATATCTAATGTTCAAAAAAAGAAAAGCAATCACTATATTAAAGTTTTATAAAATATTTATAGGAAAGCAAAATGCGAATTATTCGAAGTTCGATTAAGTACATAATTATAAAATCTTAAAAGATGTATTCAATAAAATTTGTAATATTCTAGTTGAATATGAACACCCCTGTGTTTCCAGAAGGAGCAGGCAGACATCACGCTTGTATTACAAAGACTTCTTTGTATTCACATCTCTGCATACTTGGGCAGAGGTGTAATAGCAGACAAATATTTCGGCAGCTATATTTTAAGTCTCATGTATATAGGGCGACCCTGTTGACATTGTTTCCATTTTCACTTTAGTTTGACTTGTTCTCAGATTTTCGTATGAAGATCTAAAGCTACAGATCATCTCAGTCTCAATCTCAATGTGTAATAAATGGTCACGCATCCCAGAACTGACCGTAACTAGTGCAACTTATCCCGGAGATCGAACAAAGCTTCTTGGCTGTAAGTTGCAAGTCAGCCACAAGCCCTACTTTGTGATTACTGAACCGCTTTATAACTTGTAAAGTAAAGTACGATGCAATTCTCTCAAGATGATCTTTATCCCTAGATGATTAAAAAAGGCCTGAACAGTATTCAGTTTCCGAAGATTTTTTTAACACTTTTGGTAGACATTTTTATCCTTTACGTCAGCGTAGTTCATGTCAAGAGCCTCTTGAAGACACAGGTGTTGAGTTTGAAGATGCCAAATCAAAACAGTGCAGTGCACGAATGCACGACGTACGAGGAACGTAAATCCGAACGATTTTTTATCGAAAATAGAACTACGCTATAGCGTCTTGGTTTTTTTTTGTTGCAAAAAGCCTATTTAGTTTCATCCATTTATATGAATACAGGCTTAAAACTAAGAAAATAGTATGTGCAAAACGAGTATTTCCTATTTTAAAATCACTCGAATTCACGTAACGTTTAGGTACTCCGCGCATTCGTGGTAGGCCCACAGAGCACTGTTTTGAGTTGGCACGTTCAACTTGTCAGCAAAATAGTCTGCTTCAGAGGAAATGCGACTTACATGATTATCGCAGTGTTAACGTGGTGAGAAGGCAGTATTTGTGTGAAATCTTCTTTCTTTGCCATTATTTGTGGAGTCACACGATTACTGACTAATGGGTGCACTGACTGGACATGCTCACTGAAATCTGTGTCGTTTTTCCTCAAAAAACCCTCTCCGACACTAATCTGAATGGGCCACTGGCCAAAATAATGTCTGGACTATAAAAAAAACTGTGGCCTCTGACATTTTTTTCGGTGATTCTTCTCAGAGAAACACCGACCACATCCGTCTAGTTAAAAATTTTCTTTTTTGATGAATAAAAGTGTTTGTCAAAACCAATTTCCAGTAAACATCATAATTTATCGTTTAAGCGTTTGTTTGGATATGAAATTCAATAAATACGTAATCCCTTTATTAATTGAAATTTTACTAAATAGGGGGCAAAAGCCTTTAATTGCCCCAGTGCAGATCAAAACCCTCTTTGTTAACAGAGAAAAAATAAGAATCTAGAAGCAGATATTGGATTCTAGAAGTTCCTATAAAAGCACGGTGTTTTCTGGTAAACTGGTTGAAATCCCGAAAAAATCTGAAGGTTTAATTCAAAATAGGCTGAGAATCAGCACTTTACGAACGTCTAATTTAAATAAGACAGTCCCCTAAAACGCCCACCCTTCACCACTTCCTAGTGCCTTAGCTGGGAAGAAGAAGTGTCGAAACAAACTCCGCAGCAGCAAATATTAAGTCTAAGTAATAAATACTTACCTACATTATTTTTATTATGAGTTTAGTTTGGCCATTGTCTAACAATGAAGAACAAGATCATTCGGTTTTAGTTGTCCATTTCGGAGGAAAATAAACAACGAGATAAGCCTTAACTGCCTCGAAGTTATAAAAAAGATATAAACAGTTTCTATTGGTAAGGCTTATCTCAGAAACTGATATGTCGTCATAATAGTATGTTTATGAATATGTATATGTTGGAAATACGTTACTCAGTTGACTAATCGGGACGCCAGCGCCGCCTAGCGGCGCTCGACAGAGTCATACATGACGTTCGGACCAGCTGGAGCTAAGTAGAGTTCATCGGTGGCGGTCAAGCAGTGAACACGTTTAGAAACAGTCACGCATTCCGAACAGTTGTTTCATGTACCTACAGTGTGTGAATAGCTAGTGTGAATAATTTGATAGTAAATTATAATTTGATCTGAAAAAGACGCATACTCTTCTCCGTTATATAGATATAAACCTATAAAACAAAGTGGAGTATCCAAGAAAGAGTGTTATCAGGTTTTTCCTGCTGGTTTTCTCAGTAGCAGCCCGGGGTCTAGATTTGTGGCCGGTTCATGGCATATAAGCTCGCCCCCTGTTACATTGGACTTAAACATAACTAGCGAGATGTGGATGTACAATACGTACACCTCTGCCTATCCTTTTGAGGAATATATGTGTGATATTATGCTATGTTGTTTTTATACTTTACAAGAAAATGTCTCTTTCTATTATATATAGGAAGATTAGGAGAGAGAGAGAGAGAATGTGTGTGGTAGATTTATGAGAGCTTCTTAAAACTTATACTAGATGGCTCTGCATTAAAAACGGGTCTGTGGATGGGTAAAACAATCTATACGAGCTAAAAGAAACTTAGAAAAAAAGGCAATTTCATGGTCAAGAGTTCTTTTGTTTTAAATCATATGTGAGAAAGAACTTCGTTCCTGATGGGGTCCCCCGGCCGCACACGATTTTTTAATTGAGTTGGCACGCAAATTAGTTTCCTTCAAAATACATACCAAGTAAGTACTTATGTATCTTTGTATGTAAATAAATTCCCGGCGGTTTTCCTGGGTATAATGAGACGCACTCGACGTTAGATTCCCAGAGGATCCGTAGGGTCGTATTGAAATACACGAACGAGTTATAAATCATGTATTAATAGACTGAAACTGAAAGTAGTGAAGCTATTTTTAGTTTTGTGTCAATATGGTGTAAATGAATTGGTAAACGTGACGTGTAGGTATCCCTAGAGGAATGGAGAGTTATTGAATGTCTCGGAACTACCTTACTTAAATGTATTAGATTCAAATTACTTCTTGATGCGGTTCGAAAGCTACTGCCGGGGAATCAGGGAGGGTGTAAAAATATTATGGCGTTTCGTAGACAGTTTAGAGTATGTATAATGTTTATGACAATACGTATTGTATTTTATGTATATAAAACATAAGTTAGTTGTAAGTAAGTGACATAAATGTAACTTGGATATTACCAGAGGCGGTTGCCATAGATCGTATTTCTGAATAGATTGAACACGCCGTCCAAAATATTTAAAAACTAGATTGATATGCTGCGCTACCAGGGAGCGACCAAACTCATCCTGGTAGACATTGAACTGGTAGATGTATCATCATCTAATGAGCCTATTCCCAACTATGTTGGGGTTGGCTTCCAGTCTAACCATATGCTGCTGAATACCAGTGTTTTACTTGGAGCGACTGCTTATCTCACCTCCACAACCCAGTTACTGGGTAATACGATACCCTTGGTACGACTGATTGTCATACTGTCGGGCTTCTGACTAACCGTAACGACTGTCAAAGATCTACGAATGGAAACCGGGACCAACGGCTTAACGTGCTTTCCGCAGCGTGGAGGGGTCTCGGTATGTAATGGATGGTCACCCATCCACGGACCGACCTCGGCAAGCGTTGCTTAACCGTGATGATAGACTCATGCAGCTATTATTACTTAGCCACGAGAGAAAAAGCTGTTATCGATATTACGTTGTTCCTTTTTTAATGGGCCCTTCACTATACCATTTTAATGTCAATGTTTCGCTCATCCCACGTTAAAAATATTACTTTCCTATATTAATTAATTTTTCATACACGACGATATAGACCCTTTTATTACACCATTTTAATTAATATCATATAATCATTCGCATATAATGTAGCAAAGCTGCAATTTGAAAATCTAATTACTTGTTTTAATACAGTGTGGGAAGGCTCGATGTCAAAGACACGGAATAAATTGATACAGAAGATCGGCTTCATACAACGAGCGCACGCACACAGACGCATACGTAGCGTACGGCGAATATCGCAAAAGAAATGCCAGTCGCGAGTGCGCTCGCACTCGCTGTACGTGAATCGAGTCCATGTGTGCGTGCGTTCACACTCCTTGTATGAAGCCGACCTTCTGTACCTATCTATTTTGTGTCGAAGGCCTACAATGAAGTGACAAAGCCTCGGTGACGTCATAAAAGACAGGCTTTCGAAAAGATTTTCGCGGCTCCCAGAGCAATAAGTCGTACGAACTTTATGTCTGCGTACGTCTTATGAGGTCTTAATTGCTCATTTGTACCTTTGAATGGCGTCGCAATTAAGGGTTAATTTGTTTGGGTTTTGATGGCAAATTAATAAATGAAAATGTGATTCGTTTTCTAGGAATGATTTCATACTAACCGCCGATACGCCCTTTATAATAACAATGCTAGCCTATTTTTATCCAGCTGCAGGGCAAAGGCCTCTTTTCATACAGAGAACACACAATCATTGATCAACACGTTTGCTCAAGATGGGTTCATGGTATCCTTAACACAAACTCACTTTTGCATTTATAACTAATATTATAAAATGCGAAAGTGAGTTTGTTTGTTTCACGCTAAAACTGCTGAACGGATTTAGATGAAATTTGGCATTTGGGTAGACCATGACCTGGGTTAGGACATTTGATACTTTTTATCCCGATATTCCAACGGGATCGAAACCTACGTGGCTGAAACCGTGGGGCGTAGTTATTTCAACATAACTGGCAAAATGTGGTTGTATCTACTATACCTACATCTCTGTCTAACCCTTACCTCGAACACAGGCGTGATGCTATGTATGATTACAATAATCCTATTTATATAATAAATAGTAACACGGCCGAAAAACTCACACTAAACCTATTTATGGACGGCCTTTGAAGCGTAACACGGAGATTAGTAGTAAATACTACCAAATTATAACCGACTCAATGAATTTCAGTAGTTTGTAAAAGGGTGCCTTTTGCGCCACATTTTCATAACATTTGTTACCCTAACATTTTGAATGTAAACCTTAGGCCCACTTGCACTGACGGGGTCCGGAAGGGCCAATGCCTGCCGGGGTTGCGAGTTTGTCCGAAAGGGATATCGCGACCCTGGCACACAGGCAACGGAAGGAACACGGGTGGGTTTTAGTCAGTAAAAGTCTGACACGCCCTCCCGCTCCGCCCAGAGCGGGAGAAGTTATTTGATAATTAACCACCCTCAAAAAAAAAAAAAAGGCCCACTTGTACCTTTAGTCAGTTTAAATTAATAAATGTAGGGTTTGTAAACTCGGAGTTATGTAATTAACATTTTAATTCATAGTACTAGTCCACTAAAAGTAACACCGGGTTAGTTAACCTGACAATCGTTTTTTTATAGTTGGATACATTGCAGTTCAATCGACGAAACATAAAACAGAATTTTAATGTCTGTGCCCTGATATGTAATCCGATCAAAAATGAATGAGCGAACAATGAACGGAAATTGTATACTCATCTCTTTTTCACCTTTTCATTGGATAGCTTTGGAAATTCGATTTTTTTAAGCCGATTACTAACTGAGTGGACAAAATATTTAAGTACATTTTCGTGTCGCAAAAATATAGAAAGAAAGACATAAAAAATAAATACATAAAATACACACATACAAAGTAGCGAAAAGCTTCGTATTCAAGTAATAAAAGTTTGTCAATTTTGTTAATTGCTTGAGCTCAGGGACCCAAGACAATATTGCGGAGTTACTGTTGCGACGTTGGCAAATAACAACAAACAAACAAAACAAAATGCCGATTGTAGAGTTAACTACTCTTGTAACAAATAACATGATAAATTAAGCTGTGCGTCGCATCTGTGCAAGAACATTGCTCAGCAAAATGCTGTGACTACAGACGAACCTATCGTCAACAGCGCTGATTTTCACCAATTACCTCTTGAATGACGTAATAGGTATTATAAAGGTACTTTTATCATGATTTTCTGAACCTGTATAGCTTTTTTTTCTACAAAAAAGCGACACAATGATGTATGGCAATTTGACGAATTTAAAGTCAATTCTTTAAATACAAAAAAGGTTTGATGGTCTTTCAATTTATTGCTCAGTAGGCACGAAGAACACAACATATAACATTTTGCAAGAAAAGGGAAAACAATAATTATCATCGCGACTGAGAGTCGCGGAGGATCGCCGTTACACGCGTCCGTCTCCGCTCGCGATCGGGGTTCTCTCTCTTCTCCTGCCCGCGTCGCTCTTGCTGCGGTAGCAGCGAGGCGCGCGGGCGGCGGAGGAGGGGCGCCCGCGGTATGGCACGGCGTAGCAACAACATATGGATCGTACTTACTACCACCGTAGAAAACCCGCGCTATATCCTCCCCCTCTAGCCTAAGTAAGTGCCCTCGCGGTTAGGCTAGTCTAGGTACCGACGCGGCCTACCACGTCTACGTTTCTCTCGAATGGGCGGTTCTATCTGACCAGCGAAAGGCGTGAGGTGCGAAACGTGATATTTCCCCACGTTCCTACCGGTCTGTACGTTCTCCAGACCGTAAGTTGTCGGGCTGATAACCTTCCCGATTTTGTATGGGCCGTCACGACGTGGGATAAACTTCGCGGTCTGTCCGCGGCCAGCGTCGTTAGGTCCCTGCGTTTTCAATAAAACTAGGTCGCCTACCTTGTACCCTGGTGACGGCCTTCTCTTTTGGTCAGCATTTTCCTTCTGGACGGCCTGCACTTTCTCGTGAGTATCCCTGGCCTCGTCTAGGGTTGCAGCCATCTTCTTCAGATAAGGCGTAATGCTGGGCACGAAGTTGTCGTGTTCTACGATAGCCCTCATGTCTATCGCAGAGTCGGAAGGAGCTCGTAACTCTCTGCCGAAGGTGAGGAACGCCGGCGAATACCCTGTACTGCTGGTAGTCGCAGAGTTCATAGCAAACCTGATTGCTGCAAGATGCACGTCCCAAGTGGTATGGTCATGGCCAACGAGCATAGCCAGTTGAGGTTTGAGGTCCCGGTTCTTTCTTTCTATGGGGTTGGCCTCGGGATGATAAAAGGGCGTGAGCGACTGGGTTATTCCAAGAACGTGGCAAACCTGCTGCATAACCTCGCTCACGAACTGCACGCCGTTGTCACTGATAAGGCGACGTGGCACTCCATACCTGAGGAACACCTCATTCGCGAGAGTCTGAGCACATTCTACGCTGGTGGCATTCTCTAACGGAAACAATTCCACCCAGCGCGAGCAGACATCTTCAACGATCAGTACCCACCTGTTCTTCCTAGGCGTCTCTACGAGCGGACCAAACAGGTCCACGGAAACTACCTCGAATCGTCGTGACACAGCGGGCGTCTGCAGCAGTCCTGCTGGTTTGCGGTTGGCGGCTTTATACCTCTGGCAAGGCACGCACTCTTTTATATAGTTTGCGATGAACGTGCGCATACCAGGCCAATAATATCTTGCGCGAACGCGGCTCAACGTGCGCTCTACGCCGAAATGGCCAGCTGTTGGCGCATCGTGGAAGTCGGCCATGACCTGCCTGCGTTCATGCTCGGGCACGACTAAGCAGCAGTCCTCTCCATCATCCGACTCCAAGCTGTACCTGTATAGAATACCGTCGGAAATGGTGTACCCGCGGTCAGACCACGGTCTCCCCCTAGAGGGTTCGTCGGACTCCATGTCCTCAATAATTTTCCGGACTTCTGGGTCCAATACCTGGTTGCTGCGGATATCGCCGCCGTTCCTCTTAGGCATATCTATGACCGTCATGCATAGGCCACACTCGTTCTGGCCCTCAGAACAAACGGGTCGCGACAGCGTATCTGCAACCACGTTCACGCGACCGGGCGTGTAAACAAAATCATAACGATGTCCCGGGCTGTCCGAGAATGACCAATTGCGTCGGGCGGCGTCTATTACCATGCCAGCCCGCGCCAAAATATCTATACCTAAAAGCGTCCTAATATTATTACCAGGCAATACTAAGAACTGACATAGTACCTTACGACCTTGAATAATAATATCTACCTCGGCTGACAACAGGTCTCTCCACCCTTGTGTACCATCAGCCAGGCGTACGAAACGTTTAGTTTCGCTAAACTGAACTCCTGAATCGAACAAAAGTCGGTGTAATAGAGGGCTCGCAATACTATGTGTAGCGCCGGTATCTACAATCGCCACGCCGTTACGGCCCATAACACTAATATTTACCATCGGGTGATGTTCGCGCGCACTCATATTCGTAATTTGGACGCACGAAGCGGTATCACTCGTACTAATGTTATTATCGGTACTACTATCATTACGACAACAAAAATCTACATCAACAGCGTTGAAAGATGTTTTCTCGTCTGGTTTCGACAATGTTTTCACGCAAACATCACATTTCGATCTCACGACGCCCTGTTTACCACAACCATAACAACGTAACTCCTTAGGCGTAGAGTCGTTGTTATTCTTATTATTAGTCGCTTTATCGCGATTACGACACTCATCACTAACATGCCCGAATAATTTGCAATGATTACAGCGGGGTCTTTTGTTGTTGCTACGTGGTGCAGACGACTGCGAATTCGTGGAAGTCGAACTCGAATTCGATGCCGATGTTTTGGTTTGCGGGGTCGTATTACTGTTACTTATGACAGAATTTGTTACCTTAAGCGCCTTGTATGTATCCTCCGCGATCCTCACCTTATACAATAGATCATCTAAATTACGTATACAATCACGCGACACTCGTTTTATTACGCGACGGTGCAGTAATCCGTAACAAAAGTCCACCTGCACCACTTCGTCGAGTTCGTACGGTAATTTAGCAATTAATGCTCGCACTTTACACAGAAACACTTCCGCACGTTCTTCCTCTTGTTGTTCCGTAGCGAAAATCTGCCGTAGGGTTTGATACGCGGGCTGCGCCACGCCGTAGGACGCGCGGAGGCGTGCGATCGCTTCCGACCACGTGGTCGCAGACGCTTTGACGCCGCGCCACCATATTGCCGCTTCACCTTCCAGCAGCATCGGCAGTCCTCGGAGGGCATGCTCGTCACTTACGGCAGCGCACTCCTTGTATACTTCGACGGCGTCCAGGAATGCTTCCAGGACCTCAGCGTCCTGGGAGGTCCCGTCGAATCTCGCCGTGCATCGTGTGAAGTTGGCGTCGGCGCGCGACGTAGCAACAGCAGCGGCATTTCCGCTGCTCGCGTTGGTCGTTGGAGCGACCCCGACTGGGGTGGAGGCCCTGAATTCGCCGTTGGGATTCATCAGCGAGTTAATGAGGCTTCTGTTGGCTTCCACTTGCGCACGCGTGATTGTCTCGATCAGCGTGGATAGAAAGTCTGAAGGGAACTGGGGAGCTGGTTGCTGTGTCGACCTTGAGCCGGCGTTCGCGGTTTCATCCGCGCGGCCGCGCTCCACGACGCTCTCCTCCTCTTCAGTGAGCGTAACGTTATCCTCATCCTCTCCTCGTTGTTGACGGAGCGCTTCTCCTCTCCTCGTTGTCGGCATCTTCACGCTTAGTGATGACAACGGTAAGGTCGAACGTCCGTGCTTGTTCCTAACAAGGTGAGTTGTTATAGGTACTACACGTTCGGTCACGTAGGCACTGGATCACAGTTCGTAATGTAACGGTTCGAGCCGCTAGTTAGGGCGCCAGTTTAAAGTCAATTCTTTAAATACAAAAAAGGTTTGATGGTCTTTCAATTTATTGCTCAGTAGGCACGAAGAACACAACATATAACATTTTGCAAGAAAAGGGAAAACAATAATTATCATCGCGACTGAGAGTCGCGGAGGATCGCCGTTACACGCGTCCGTCTCCGCTCGCGATCGGGGTTCTCTCTCTTCTCCTGCCCGCGTCGCTCTTGCTGCGGTAGCAGCGAGGCGCGCGGGCGGCGGAGGAGGGGCGCCCGCGGTATGGCACGGCGTAGCAACAACATATGGATCGTACTTACTACCACCGTAGAAAACCCGCGCTATACGAAGCAATTTTCTTAAGTCTGAGACCATTTTGTCGGAAATTCGTTACCTTTTTAAAGATTTTCTTTTCAAATGTTAGTCGGATAGAGTACAATGTTACAGATTTGTTATAGGAGACTTGTCCTGTCTGCTTTCTTCAATTATACCATCGTTAATTGAAATATTCATCGCCTGTTTTAAGTTTTAATTAGAAATGAGAAACGAAAATGCAGTAGGTACCTAAATAAATTAATTGGGAAGCTAATTTATAATCAAATTTAGCACTCTGATAATAAGCCTCATAACTTTTAAGACTTTTTTTCATGCGGTTAAATGATAACAGCCGCACTGGTCGATCGAAAGTTAAGCTACGCTTGCACGTTATCCGTTATCCGTTGGCCCGGCTGTCTGATCTGTCTGTCAGATCTTTGGCATCCGCTACGGGTAGGCTAGGCAGAAGCTCAAAACTCTGAGAACCAATCTTCCCAAGGGACATCGTGTTACCCAGTAACTGGGTTGTGGAGGTCAGATAGGCAGTCGCTCCATATAAAATAATGCTATTCAGCTGCATCCGGTTAAACGGGAAGCTGAGCCCAACATAGTTAGGAAAAGGCTAGACAGATTGTTTGATTAAGACAAATAAGTCAAATCATTTATGAATTGCTAATTAGAGCATTCAGTTATATGATCCCGATCTGAACATACGTAACAGTTTATACTGATGTATTAGTACAACAACTTATGGTGCCTACGTGACCAAACCATTTATAACCCCCAGTAACCTATATTCCCCTAATCGATAACATGGATTTACAGTTACACAGAAAAAACGACAGCAAACAACATTGTAACTGTTTACTTTCTATTCGGCATATAAACGGTTGGACCTATAAACTTTTACCGACGATAACATACATAGGTACAGCCATTATAGTATCAGTAGCAAAACGAGATGAAGTCAATGTACTACGTCCTTACTAACTATCGGAATTCAAGCTATGTTTTCATACACCTCAATCAATCTGCCTTGCCTTTTCCCAACTATATTTGGAGTCGGCTACCATTCTAACCGGATGCAGCTGAATACCAGCATTTTCCATGGCGCGACTGCCTATCTCACCTCCACAACCCAGGTACTGGATAACACTATACCCCTGGTGTATTCATATAGCTATACCAAATTATGTCCCTTTAGTCTAGAGGCGAATGCAAGATATCATTATATGTATTGTAAGAATGTTTGTTGAAAGAAAGGCTGGACATTTCATATTAAATATGGAAAGGTTTTGAAAAATGGTCGCAATGCTCAAGCCGTCGTCGGTGCAAGAAACCTAGGCCACGTAGGTCTTGTCCAGCTGCAGTGAGTTGGGAGCTCCCCTCCCACGATAATTCCTGGGCGATCCTGTTTGAGTCGCGACCGCAAATCTCAAGCTTGAACGTCTACTGAACTATTAAAATACGAATATAATTATGAGATAGGACTGGTAGTACCTACGAAATGGGTTTTCGAACTAGATAAAATATCTAGTTAGTACCTACGTTAAGCGAAATCAGCTTTCGACGTCCCTAACCCTCGCAATGGCCTATCGCTATCGAATATCGAAGCTCGTACACATAATAAATATTATCGCGCGCCTCAACCCGACCCCCGAATCTTTTGAAACATTAATAAGACCCCTTGCAAAAGATTTACCTTATCGAGAGCCAGTTGGCTGAGCATTAGGACTTACGATTACCAACTTTTACCAACACATGCGGTCCAAACCGAATTAATAAGTCCCTTACGTGACAATAAGAATATTCTCCTACATTTTCGTATGGACTTTTTACATTAGGACGCACAATAGATGAGGGATTTTCCTTTTGTTGGCCATACTTATACTTGTTCATATAGTTATGTCTCCTTGTCCCTTTCGGGAGGGTTTAGGGTGAAAACAAGGACGATAAGTGCACTTTTATATTGATGCTCTCTTTCTTCGATTATATGCCGAGATGTTTCGGTCTTTCTCGGGTTATTATTCTTTGTTCTCGGGTCAGCTTTAAGATTTTATCTTGTTTACTCTTGACAGAAGGGATTATTATTGTTAAAAAGGCCTCGTATATTATTTTTCGTGAGTAAAATCTCCTCTATAGAGAATGAAAAGGCTTAATATACCCGTCAGAGTTTGTAGGAAATACACTTGAAATCTTTTAAAATACCATTTTCAGATGGACTCTTGAAACTTTGAATGAACTTGTTGACTGAACCTAAAACAGAAATTACGAACCTTTGTATGTTTTCGTTTACAAGGGGAATTAAATATACAATGTGGAAAGGACAATACGACATTATATGAAAACACAGGCGATACTAATGCAGAGAAAATTTTGGTACTTCAATAACAGCAGTGATTTTTTCAAACAAATAAATACATAGTAGTGACTAGCTTCTGCCAACGGCTTCGCCCGCGTGATATCTTTATAAATTTTAGCCTTTTTTAAGCAATCAACTGGTGAAAGATTTTTTTAAATCGTCCTGTAGTTTTTGAGTTTATTCATTTCAAAAAAACAAACAAACATACATACAAAAATCAAATGTTTTCTAATTATAATATTAGTTTAGATAATACAACAATCTACTGGTGAAATAATTGATTAAATCGGTCCAGTAGTTTTTTAGTTTATTCATTACATAAAACATACAAATCAAATGTTTTCTTTTTATAATATAAGTTTAAATGAGCCGACTGTGACGGTTCATGAGATACAGCCGCTGACAGACAGACGGACGGACAGCGGAGGCTTAGCAATAGGGTTCCGTTTGGAATCCTTCGGGTACGGAATCCTAAAAATATCCTATGGCACTCAGCAATAGCGTAACTGTCTATAATTTAAATATGTTTTGTTATCAGATTAATAGGCATTTCCTGAGATTAGCTCTTTCAAACATTTAGCTAATTTCCGGATGACAGCGATGCGGACGAATACTTCGACGTCTATGTTTCATATTGTTTTATTTATTTATTAGCATAGTTAGTTGGTTAGTCATTTAATTTAGTACCTAGTGTAAATAGTAGTTAGTGTAAATATTAAAACACAACAAATAAATACAGACTTCGAAACTTTAAAATATTTGTAATATTACAGTACGCTACGAAAGGATAATGAAATGGGAAGGGAATATTAATTCAAAAAGGTTTTACATTTTTTCCTCTTTCTTATTTTTACCTCCTATTATCAGATAATCTGTTCATCATTAAACTGATCCCAACTTTTGAGCATTCATAGCTCCGATGTTATAATGAAACGTCATGGCATAATCTGTAGTCACACTCCCCTTTGTGACTAAAATGGGACAAGCTGTGTTGTGAGTGCTGCCAATCGCGTCGCGGGTCAAGTTATAATGAAGACACTGTAGCTTGTTCCATTTCAGTCACAAAGCAGAGCGTGAATAATATAATGGAAAATCCGAAAACGTCCATTTTTGCTTACACAGTAAAACAATTTGAAAAGTGAAATAATTAATTTTGTCTCAAAAAGGGGATGGTTCGTTCGAAACGATGAGTTAAAGGAGTGATTGATGAAATGAATAAAAAAAAGTTGTCAAACTTTACTAATAATAAAGTTGTTGACGTCGTATTTTGTGTACTTCGTTTGAGTTTTGTTTTGTTTATAATTAGGTTTGTTTTGTTTACTTTTGACTACCGATTGTGGTGTTCAGACAGGTATTTAGGATATTTGGAGTAGGCTTTAATAGCTCCACGATTGCTTGCACTGACTGGACCGGTTCACTCAAATCTGTGTGTTTCTTTCCTCAAAAGATCATTTCAGACACTAATCTACACGTTCCTCATAAGGCCTGACCAAGATTTTGTCTGGAATTTAAGACTGCGACCTCTGAGTTTGTTGCGGCCTTTCTTCTCAGTAGTGAGATAGGTAACGCCGAACTCATCAAGCCTATTTTTTTTTTGTTTTTTTTTTATGACGTGTAAAAGTGATTCCGATATACTTAAAAATAAATGCCAAAATTTGCGTGTACTATATATAGGTGCAGCTCTGCCTATCCCATCCGGGTATGCAGGCGTGATATTATGTTATGAATATATACCAGTATTTTAGATATTATTGCCTGAATCACTAATCACTAAGCCATTTACCAAGCGTGGTGATTAATGGAAATTCCCTTATGGCTCTTGAATTAATAATTATAATAACTAGTGGTCACCCAGAGGTCGAAATTCGACCATAATTCATTTAAATGTCATGTTTGTAAGGAAGCCATCTTGTGTCAAACGCATGGTAGTGTGTGTAATGTTTTTTTTTAAATTAATATAATTTATTTCTAATGTACCTATATTATATAAAAATATTAGCTTTGTGCACTCCTTCTCCATATAAACTTTAACTGTGCCAAATTACATACTCCTCCGCCCGCGTAATTTTCTAAAAAGGGGTACAAAGTTTTTGCTTCACGTATTAATATACAAATAATAACATAATCAGCATAATTATGCATAATGTTCCCACTGCTGGCACACAGACCTCCTCTATGTGAGAGGGAGTGGGCTATAATCCACTACGCGGGCCCAGTGCCGTTTGGCGGATTAAGCCAACCGGCACTGGGCCCGCGTAATGTAGTTGTCTTCAATGTTTTGGTTCTAGGACATGCCAGTTTGACCACAATGTGATCCTTCACCGTTTTAAGAGCAGTGGTGATGAAATAATGAACACAAAGTAAAGTGCCTGCTTAGGTTCGAACCCACGACTTACAACGCGTAAGTCAAAGCTGTTGCCTCCGGGCCACCACTGCCCTAATAACGAACGAAATACCGAATAATTTCTAAAATGAATAGGAATGTTCAGTACTTTGGAGCATTTCGATAAAACCCTTTGCCCAATCTTGTGCTTAAGTTGTATTTGGTGTGTTAACTTTATTTTCAGTGTACCACACATACATATACTCACTCCTTCCCGAGGGGGTAGGTAGAAACTACAGAACGCCACCTGCTACGAGTACGATCCTTACATACTGTTTCGCCTCGTTTACGTTCATACATACATCTGGTCATACACGCACGCCGGCTGCGAGTACTACGCATCTGACCTTTTTGAAGAACATCACCAATAAGGTCACTTATGCCTTTCTATGTCGTGATGGCCCTGTGGTTTTAAAGCCTCGCCTCTCATGTACGAGATTGTGGGTCCAATCCGGGCAAGTACCAATGTGACTTTTTCAATTCTCAGTTTATCTTGGACATTACTGACATCGGTGAAGGAAAAACATCGTGAGGAAACCTGGACTTATTGTTAATATATTATGTCTGAAATCGCCAACCCGTCTTGAGCAAGCGTGGTGATCAATGCTCGTGCCTTCTCTGTATGAGAAGAGGCCTCTGCCCTGCAGTGGGACAATAATATGCTGGTATTATTATTTACATAAGTCTTTCTAGGGCATTTGTACTCACATCTGTTAGTCGCCTTTTACTCATCCTCTCAACATGACAACACCATCTGAGCATATTCTTTTCAATTTTTGTCACTACATCTTCCGCACCGCACCGGTCCACCGCACCGTTGCGTTGTAAAGGGGTATACGTACATACTTACGTTTCTTTGTTTTCAAGCTTACTACATCTGCGTCTGCTTCTCGTTGACACACGTTTGCTGGCTTTATAACTCTGTAAGGAAGCTTTCTAGGGTTTAATGTCCCACCACACATTCTCTTTACGGTTGGGCAAAAGTGTTATTGGATTTTTCTATCAGAAATTCGTGCCCTTTGTTGATGGCAATAGGCTCGCTCACTACTACATGGGACTTAAACATAACTGGTGAAATGTAGGTGTAGGTGCTATAGGTACATCTCTGTCTAATCCTTGGGGAAAAACTGGCGTGAATTTTATGTCATTACATTCTCTTCATAATTTTCACAGAGAAATTGTGTCGAGATCCTGCAATGGATGCCTCGATCAACAAACTGTTTTCAATGGGGGTGGTGGTTGTGTCATCATTTTAGTCTGAATGTATGCTGTTGTTCGCTTCCAAGACAGATTGTGTCTTCTAAGATTTTATCCATCGTCAAGTGTTGGTTTGTTTGAATTGTGAACATTACACTAAAGTAGCTCGAAGCTGTAAAGGCTCATTTTTATTGGTCGATAGGGCTCGTATGGGGGGTGCTGAGGATTTCTGTAAATCATGATATACAGCCCGTATTCGGGGAACCGTTTTCATTAGTGGATAGGGAATGATTGCGTTATATGGTGAACCTACACCGCACGTTTAGCACGCAGTTGCTTTGAAGGCTCAATTTCATTGGCTGTCAGTCCCCGTACGCTTTTTATCGACCGATGAATTTCATTGGTCGGTTCACCGTCTGCGAGGAATCCCCGAAGCGGGCGTCTTCGGGGATTCCCCGCAGACGGTGAACCGACCGCGATATTGACTTAAGGCTTTCACTAGTCAGCTCCCCGTCTGCGGGGAGACCCCGCATGCTGTATATCGACCGAGTTATTTACTAATGAAAATGCGCCGTTAGGATATTTTATTGCGGAGGTAAATAACAACACTAATATCGTCCATAAACATTTATTAATATATTTTATCATTTTCCATATTCCAATATTAATACAATTACCATATTCCACAATCAGGAACATACATAAGAAGCTACATACATACAGAGAATCTACTTGGCTGCAATACCATATATACTCCTGTCCAAGAGTCGCATACAATACATTAAGATTCGTTTTATTAATATTATATGAATGTATTGACACATTAATTATATATATTTTAAAAATCTAAGGTGCCAATCGCAAATACAAATGGCGTTGTTATAAATAAAGGCTTATAATAGCGTCTTTCACCAAGTTTTCCATTACCGATACTCTCTTAAATGACTATAACATTTAGTTTAAAAGTACATTTATATATTTTTTTTCTATTTTGTAGTGATCGCTACATCCTATTGACATAAGTTTACCATCAATTTAGCAGCTACTGCTTTATTCATCTACGATTAGCTTACTTAACTCTACATACATACATTTTAATAGAATAGGTGAACTGCCTTCGAGGCGACGGGTCGATTCGTCCAAACGAAAACTCCAAACGAAACGGAACGCATGAGGACGCGTCGCCAGAGGCAGTTGCCGGGGTCTGATTGGCCGAGCTTGACGTCGGGGCGTACTGATTGGGCAATAAGGCTGGGTGATTGCCCAACCACGTAAGCGGACACTCGGAGAATCAGATAACGAAAACCTACGAGAACTAAACCAAGGGACTGAAGTCTACCACGAAAAACAATACCATTTATAAATTTTGTATATCTTAAAAGGTCCAAAAATATTTCCGAACTAAAATCTAGGTCCCTGTTTTCAATTCGAATCTCTCTAAGCGATAAGTGAAGGTGGTACTAGAGAGGGGAACGTAGAGAAATGAAATATGGTAAAGAAACGCAAAGGGTCCGTTTGAAAATGCAGATGTTGTCGTCCGATGGAGCGGCGGTCAAGTCGGCTGGTGGGAGTTGGTCGCCGCTTCAGGGGAGTCGGAGCGTGGGGCGAAGGCCTACCCCCACTTTTGGAAGAGCCCCATGCGCTGGCAGCGGCAGTTGGAGCCCCAGAGGTTGCACCTGCAGGAGGAGGAGTGGCAGCAGTCACCAGGCCGGTGGTCGCAGTTGCCTCCTCGCTTCACACAGGCGCGCCTGAAAACGTAGATCAGCGACGATCGTCTGAAACCACATCATTGAACGCTAGCCTAAGTTTATGTCCAAGATAATGCTATGCGGTGGCGCATGCATTCACTTCTTATTTGCTTTCGAAGGACTACTGGAAGAATATTGGATATGCAATAATGTTCAGTTAGTATATTTGGGGGGGGGATAAAAAATTGCTGAGAAGCTTATTTCCGTTTTTTATCACTCGCAAGTCATGAAATATTATGTTCAGAAACTTTTTTATTATCTGTTCCATGTAGTTCAAATCCCAATTGATTGGAACATTGTCAACCTATAGTTAAGATTAAGTTCATAACTCAAACTCCATTATGGAGAAGTCTTGCTTCGTTAACGCTTCCCAAGATTCACCTTGTTTGACTTGAAGCTTCTACCTATGCAATTTTGATCTCTATATGTAGGGTGTAAGAACTCACTTTCCAACATCCTGGAGCAGCTGCAGATCAGCGGGATCTTCTCCGTAATCAGACAGGTTTACTTCAACGTCGTCGTCTCCTGTTGACAAAATGCTTTGTTATAGTTTTTGTTTTGTGAAACCTTTTACTTAAACTTAAACACTGGAGTTTTAAGAACCCACTTAAGTACTTAGTACGACAACCTCGGCCTGCAGTTTCTAAGAAAACTTCAAAACTACAAGACGTCTAGCTTAGCATTTTGAAATCATAAATGTCTGGCTAATCTATACATGTATAACTATACAAATAAATAAAAGTGTTTGCTGTCAAAATAACAGCTTTTAACTAAATGCATAATAATATGAAATTATATATGTTACTAATAATATTATTATATTATAATATAATTAATAAAAGTATATAAGCATATAAGAGTTTATAATAATATTATATTATAATATATAATAATAAATATAAAAAAGTCTGTCTGTTTGTCAGTTTGTTCCGGTTTATCTCTGGAACTGCTGCACCGATTTTGACGGGGCTTGGAGATAGCTGATGTTATAAGGAGTAACCTAGGCTAGGCTATTTTTTAGATTTAGATTAAGATTTAGGGTCCACGCGAGACAAGCCGCGGTTAGCAGCTAGTCTTAACTACAACCCTTACTAGTAGTATCCTAACTAATAATATAAATGCGAAAGTGAGTTTGTGTGTTACTTACGCTTTCACGCTAAAACGGCTGAACAGATTTGGATGAAATATGGCACATGGGTAGACCATAACTTGGGTTATAGGATACGTTTTATCTCAGTAGTACGTTGCCGTGGTATATTCTTCGACATATATACGGGAGAAGCCACGGGCAAAAGCTAGTATTTTTTTTTTCTATTTCAACTTGCTTTGTCACTCGTTTCTTGATTAACTACTTAAAAAAAATATGTTGACAATGATGGACAAAATGTACGACTTCATTTCGGAATACTTCGTCAAACAATATTCATTGCGACGAAAAATTGTCTTCATTGAGGGCTGCTTTAATAATGTTTGCCTTTCAACAAGATAATTAAGTTTTTTTTTCCATCTCAATGATATTTTTCTGTACTTAAATTCTTTTCATACTTCCTCCCAAGTGTTTTCGAAACGTCGTTGTCCAAAATATAAAAGTGGGTGATTCTCAAGTTCGTAATTTACTTAAAGAAAATTGTACTTCTAAAAACAAATATTTTCATTCATTTTTTGTTTTTCACGGATGGTCAATTACGGAAAAGATTGTTTTTTATGAACAGAAGATTTTATTGTTCCTCGGAAATGGATTAAAACAAAAAAGGTGTTGGATTTTTAGCTCTTTTTATGTCGAATGTTTGAAATAGAAATAAAACAAGTGCAAGTTAGTATTAAAAATTGCAATCAACTTTAGTACATGGTACGACATGAAATCCAACATACCTACATAACTTTTGGTCACAGGTCTATTAGAAAAATTGGATGACATGTGACATCTACCAACCCGCACTCGGCCTGCGTGGTAGATTTGTTTGGTTCTAAGACATGCCGGTTTCCTCACGATGTTCCATCACCGTTTTGAGAGCAGTGGTGATGAAACTATTTACACAAACTAAAGCGCATGCCTGGGTTCGACTAGACCAGTACTGCTCTACATTCAAGTGTACATATCTAAAAGTTCAGGTTTTTAGAGCGCCTTCATGGTAACTGTTCTTTTTTTTCTTCTTTATTTATATTTCTTTTATTATGCTTATACCTACGTGTATCAGAAATGTGTCGTCATAATTAAGGGTCTCTAGTCTATGGGACCAACTTCGTAACCGCGAAAAACTAAGCAGCTGTCCCATACAAAACTTGAAGTTTTGTGTGGGACAGCTGATAATTTTCAGATACACGCTGTATAGTTTTGTATATTTTACCAGGATCGATGTATGAGGCGTGGACCCACTCAGCGGCGAGTAGGACAGCCGCTATCGCCAGCAAGAGTGCGCCGGCGCGCGGCATTCTGCCTACGCGACTACCGCTGTTTGTCTGCAAGATGACGTCATGTTAGTGTGATCATACCTTTATGGAGGATGGGCTTTTGACCGCCAGTAATCGGAAATGTAATTGATTAGGATGGGTTTTCAAAAACATCATGATACAAATTAAATCAAGTCGAATAAAAATGTGCTTGGACAAAACATTTTTTTTGTCATATTTTGAATTCGTGATACTCAATCTATTACATGTTTCATTTAAATATCTATGACACATAAAATAAAATAAAATTTGGAGTAATTCCCTTTGAAATCTGGCGGTCAAAAATTGAAATAAAACTTAAAATTAAGAAGAAATATCGGAAAGTCCTGGAAAGTTCCGTGTTGTGTGTGGCGTTTCCTTTATAAACAGACGATGTTTTTGAGAACCTAACGAGGTTCCTAGAAGAGTAGGCCAATCAAAGACTCACAACTCACTCCCACTCTCAAGCTATGGAGCCAGCAATGAGTGACGAATACTATATCCATATTAATAGGCAAAAAAGACAAACATAAAACTAGCAAAACCGAAAACTATTGTTGAAAATTCTCACTGGTTTATATATATTATAATGCCTAGCGATGAGACCGACGACCACTTTCAAGAACCGAAACCTTTGAATTTACCCATATTATGTGTCGATAGAGTGTCGCGCTGCATAAGAACTAAAATAACCAACTTACCAAACCAAACCAAACCTACAAAACCAAAACAGCCAACTTTGTTATAGTGGTGTGCGTGACAGCTATACACTCGCGCCACATCATTGTGCTGTCATTGTGCTTTACTAGTGTGCGCGCATTTAGCGGCCAACAGTTGGACGCTATTTTTTTCTACGAGTTCACAGATTTGACTGTTTCAATCAGTCTTCAATCTCTCTAGCCTTTTCTCAACTATGTTGGGGTCGGCTTCCAGTCTAACCGGATACAGCTGAATATCAAGTATTTTACATAGAGCGACTGCCTATCTGATCTCCACAACCCAGTAACTGGGTAATACGATACTCCTTGGTAAGACTGGTTGACGACCCGTAACGACGGCTAAAGATCCACGAATGACAGCCGGGACCAACGGCTTAACGGAGGAGTCTCGGTATGTAAAGATGGTCACCCATCCACGGACCAACTCCGGCAAGCATAGCTTAACCTGATGGATCGACCCGTGCGGCTGTTATTAATTAGCCACGAGCAATTTTACTATCTATCTAGACTATCAACTAGCTTCATCTTTCTGACTGACCGACCCCTTGACAATTCAAAAGTGCCTGTAATTGGTTTAATTGAAATAAATGCTTTGAGTTTGAGTTTGAGACATATTTACTGATCTTTGACCGAAACATAGTAATTATTTGGTTTTGGGTAACATCAGGCCTGTATCCTCCACGGGTCGACGGCGCGTTGTGTTCCACGCGCGCCTCAAAGAGATGTCAGCACAACTGACGGGGTCCGCTAGGACCGATGCCTGCCGGGGTCGCGGGAAATCCGAGGGATACCGTGGCTCCTGGCAATGTACTGGCAACTGAAGGAACACGGGTGGGTTTTAGTCAGTAAGAGTCTGACACGTCCTCCCGCTCCGCCCAGAGCGGGAGAAGTTATTACCGTGTCAGACTTTTACTGACTAAAACCCACCCGTGTTCCTTCCGTTGCCTGTGTGCCGGGGCTACGATATCCCTTTCGGACAACTCGCAATCCCGGCAGGCATTGGACCTAACTGACCCCGTCAGTTGGTACTGACATCTCTTTAAGGCGCGCGTGGAACACAACGCGAGCTACCCATCGCTCACCGTCCGCAAGCCCGAGCCTACGGTGGCCATTTTTTTTAAACCTACAGAACATTAATTGTATTAATATTACCGGTTCTGAACTAAATTAGTACTATTTTAAATATTATAATAATAAACCAGCCAATTATTATCCCACTGCAGAGCAAAGGAAACGCTCTTCTCGTATAAAGAAGGCACAAGCATTGATCACCATGCTTACTCAAGATGGGATAGCGATTTCAGACTTATATTAGGTAACTTAAGTGCAGTTTTCCTTCACCGATGTAAGTAATATCCAAGATAAATAATATGGAAGAAATTTTCATATATCCAACTTCGTAGATCCTCTACGAAGGATCACGTAGCAACTTGCTACATCGCTACGCTTTTAAACTGCTAACGCTACGAAGCGATTAGAGCCGTTTCGCGCCATTGCTGGTCGGATTTCGGCCCCCTAGTCTGTTAACCCGTTACCATAGCAACGAAACACAAGCAGTCCGGAACAGACTTCTAAATTGATAGGTTCCAATTTAGGTGATTTCAAGTGGAAACTTGGCTTTTTCCTTTGACCCAAGGTGGCCGTTTCGGTTTTTTGGGTTATTAATTACAGATGTTTGAGATTGTGGGTCATGTGTGTTTCTAAACAACATATTATTGAGTATGTCACTAGTTTTTTATTATTAGAGAGCAGTGTCTGTACAAGTTTATAATTACTTTAATTAATGGCGAATTATATATTGCTTTGTTGAATACTGTTTTGATGATTACTGATAACAACTACGTCTATAATTATCGTGGCTAATGTGAGATATTTCGTAATAATTATAAACGGTGTATCTACAAATCTACATTTTTACCCACACTATTAGGCATTGATATCCTAATAACTAACCATAAAATAAATACAGATCATAATAATAGGATCAAAATAATAATAAAGGCAACTAACCACTCAACATCGCCATGCTTGACAGACGGATTATTATTAGAGTGCGTTTCAACAAATAGTTCCTATGCCGTAATGTTGGCACCGTTGTTAAATTAAAAAAAACCGGCCAAGTGCGTGTCGGACCACCCACAATGAAGGGTTCCGTAGTTAGGATGAATAAAACTTATCCCAAGAACAAACTTAACATTGTAGTTGAAAAACATGTTCCCCCATACATTCCAACTGCAAATGTAAGTTTGTACGCACAATATTGAGTGACTTACCATGTTATTTTATGACCATAGACTTCTTATAGGTTTTCCTGTAATCTATAAGCATAGAACTACTCTCTGTATTTTTTTTCAAAAATTTAGGATTGGTTGTTTCAGAGATAAGGGGGAATGGTAAATTTTCATCTATTTTCTTAAATATCTTTAAAAGTATTTATTTTAATATGATTCAAAAAATGTATTTAAGATCCTCGCAATAAGCCCTTTCATTTGATAAGTCACACGGTACACATCGCAAAACTTTTTTTTTAATTTTCTTATTTGCCTACGAAAAAAGAGACCCCAATATTCAAAATTCATTTATTTATGTAACACGTCCGTGTTTGGGTCACAGAAATACATATGTGTACCAAATTTCAACTTAATCGGTCAATTAGATTCGGAGCAAATTGGCTGTGACAGACGGACAGACAGACAGACACACGAGTGATCCTATAAGGGTTCCGTTTTTTCCTTTTGAGGTACGGAACCCTATAAACGAACCTATTAGGTAGTGACGTAACGGCGTAGCGTAATTCGTATTGGTCCTACAACAGTGGAGCCAACATTACGGCATAGGAACTATTTGTTGAAACGCACTCTAGCAGATTATGGTTATTATCACAAAGAAGGTTACTGCTTACCGGCCTTTTCACGTCAATCATTAATCGAATAGATATGAATGAAAGAGGATGACTCACAATTCCAACAAAAAAATAGGACACCGAACTGTCAGTCCTAAATCTAAACTAATATTAAATAGAGAAATGATTTGATTTTTTGTTTGTAATGAATAAACTCAAAATGATCGATTTAAAAAATTCTTTCACCTTTACAAAGCTACGTTATCTGCGATTAACATGAGCTGTATTTTATTTTTCAAATAATTAGTGTTCTCTACAAAACTTGCAATCATATAACCCAAGATATAAAAAATTGCCTAAAATAGTCATTATTTGACGTGCGCTGCCAATACTATTGATTATACATAAAATAATATTAGATCCCCACCCACCTATGAAATCAGCGTTTTGTATGAAGAATTTTAAAGAAGTTGCATTTTTCATACTAACATTTTCTTAATTTATATAACAACCATGAACACTAATGTTTTAAAACTTTTATGCACTAATGTTTAAAAACTAAGATAACGTATTATGCCACTTAGATTGAGCGACAAAAATAAGTTTTGGATAAGTTAAAACAAATAGTGGTCATTTCTGCTAACAAAATGAGGAGTCATTTTTAAGGTATTTTTTTAATGTTTAGAAAACTATAAGTGATAAGGTTTTTTTTACTATTGGTCTATGATGGTCATTATTCGATATAATACCAAGCAATTGATGAATATTTTAAATCATAGAAGTGACAAGGTTCTCTATTTGTGAGGAAAAAAACGACAATTTAAAACATGTTTAAAGTACTCATCATTACCCACAAAAGATTCCAAGAGCGAGGCTATATGTCAAACTATAATTATTTATTCACAACAACCGTTTTTTGTTCAAATTAGTCAATCAAAAAACGGATAGAATCGAAAGATGATGACGTTCTTGTCATGATTTTAATCCTTATTCAACTAAATAGTTTTTATAATGAAGGTTGACCATGTACATATAGATTCCTCTTTATATTATTCAAATCGGACATTTCGTTTAGAAGTTACGACTGGTATACTAAAATAAGAAAAATGGCGCGGTCCTACGCTTAGTTTATTAGTTACCGTGTAGGTATTTTTATTTTTTGAATATTAGTTTTGAATTCAATAGTAATGTGAATGTAATTTTTTAATTTTTTTTTACGAAGCCCTATAAAATACTAATTCATAGTTTATAACCTGGATTAACACATAGGATCATTTTTAATCGCAGTAGTACGTTCCCATGGTGTATTTTCCGGCATACAGACGGGCGAAGCCGTGAGCAAAAGCTAGTAAAGTATAAATTGCTTACAAGCATCAACGTTCTACAAACAATTTAAAAATAAGTATCTGCCAAGAACATAACAAAACAAATATCAATAAACCAAAAACAATTGAACTTTGCAACTTCCAGTACCGGTACCATTTCAATAAAATATTTAATACAATTTTGTCAGTTTGACAGGCCGACATTTCCACCGAGATGTGTTCAAGTATTCATAACAATAATGTAACATGTCATGTGACACGAAACACGATACGCCTCGGAAACAATACTGAATAAAAATGGCGTCGGATCAATGTGAGTGAGCGTTTGGATCGGAGAAATTCGAACTTGGATCGGAGATATTCGAATTGGAATGGTGATAACGATATGGGTGTTTTGATATGCGGAGAAGATATTAGAATACTATATATTTTATAAGCATTTTTATACCTTCCTAGGTTAAATACTTTTGCAATTGGACGTAGTTAAACGGAAAGGATCCAACCCACACAGAGTTAGTTTTGAGATATTCAAGTTTTAAGATCAGATCGTTTTATGTGATCGTATGACCTGCCATACATACGGATTGGTAACGTATGGTCATAATGACATGATGCGTTGGGATTGTTTTTGTGATATTAAAGTTTTAACTACAAATAGTGTTTTGGTATACATAACTCATTTTCGCCCATAGTGTGGGTTGGATCCTTTCCGCTTAACTACATCCAATTATCAAATGTTAACGCCCCTGATACAGTAATTATTTTGGGGCGTTAAGATTTTAATGTTCTTAACTATTTTGAGCCGTTTACTGGCTGTTTTTTAAGCAGATAAAAACCTTTTAAGGATCATTGTTCTTATAAAGTATTATAATAATAATAATCGTTTATTTATAAAATGGACCCGTTTACAATAAATTCCATAACAATTTAAAATAGAGCACAGTTGCTTATTTGCCTGAACTAGGTTGAACCTGTGCTTCAGGCCAGGATTATATACCCAATGAGAACATATGGGATGATGAAAATAAAGCATTATCCATATAGGTAAAGTTGTTTATTACGAGTTTAACAGTCTTTCACTGAAAACTAGGCACTTTAAAATGGATCAACATTTTATATTTATATATTTTATATTACCTTCGTCTGAAATTAGCATGTAGCAAACATTTGCTTACCAACACCCAGTATCGATATGTCACCAACAACAAACGAACTAGTATCTTCAAACCGCCTTCAAAGTGGATAGTTGGGCCAACTTTGATTACTTCTGAGCCCTTCGGTTGGGTATATTGGCGCGTGAAATCGTGGATCACTACCATTTCCTAATTGCTAAACTATTTGCGGCTAAAGATAAATTTTGTCGTGGTTTTTAGCTTAGAACTTTGGCTGCGTCACATGGTTTTAATCTCGACTGGATTGTTTGAATATTATTTTGCCCTAGGGAATTATGGAGAACTTTACAAGTCGGTTATCATTGTTATTAACGAATGGTGATATATAGTTGCTCAACATTATTAATATTAACTCTAAATGTTGTTGGAATCAACAACAGATCATTTGAATGGGAACAGATGCAAACAATTTCTCCTTTTGTATTAATGTAGTTCAGTACAGACAAGAACCACGGATTCAGTAAAAGGTTCAATTTTCATCGTCCTATAAGCGGATACAGAAAAACTTTTTTATAATACTTATTCTCTAATACATTGACTGCTAATGAAACATGAAAGCATTTCCCACACGTATAATGTGTAATTAGGATAGTTTATAATCCACACACATTATTAATGTAAAATACGCAGCGACCCGGAAGGGATTAGTATGTATATTGGCGTGTGCTAGCTGACATATAGCAAATAATTTAACTTTAATGTTTTGTGTTGCGTAATGTAAATTATTTTACATAAGTAGAAAATTTGCATTGTGTATAGAATCAAGTTTTTCTAACTGAACAGACCGCTGTGCTGCTGGGGAGTTTGTTGCGCCACTTCTTCTTCCCAGCTTAAGCACTAGGAAGTGGTGAAGAGCGGGTGTTTCTGGAGGACTGTCTTATGTAATTTTGACGTTCGAAAAGTACTGATTCTCAGCCTAGTTTGAATAAATTACTTTTGAATTTTGTTTTTTTTTAATATGTATAATTTCTTTTATTTTCTATTTTCTTATGTAATTTTTACACTAACTTTAAATTATTAGCTTAGTAACGTAGCCGTAGAGCCTGCTAAAAATCAATAAAATAATTGTTTATTTTTATTACGAGTAGGTACCTACATGCTTATTTGATTTTTGTGAGGACATACATATTATAAATTGAAGTTGCTTTTCGTGTCTGTCTGTGCGATCGCGTTGTTCTTCTAAACTACGCAACGGACTTTGATGCGGTTTTCTCAATCATTTAGAAAATTTATAGTTTATTTGTATAATACATGATTAAAGAAATCTCTATGATTTGTCAAGTCGTAAAAACCGTGCCAAGCATGGGCGGGTCGCCAGTTATAAATAAAAGCATTTAGGAAGTCGTTTTGCCTATCCCAGTACCATGTTATTTTTTTTCTAACAATATTTTACATTAATAAGCATTCCATTCCTTCCAAAACATAAGTTGCATTTTAAAATATTCCACGCAAAACTTAATGGGCCTACGTTTTTTCTGTACTTAGAATCTTGCGCAGAAAAATACAGTTTGAACTATTTGTTTTCATGTAACAATACTATATGAAATATATACTAAAATATGGTTGCAAAAAAGTTAAACTTTTGTAAATTTTAAACTTTAAAAGATCTAGCACTCAACGTAATTTTCCGGACTAAAAATTAATCTTTTGAGAATAAAGGTACTTATGACAGCTTTGTCTAGTCAAAAGGAAAGTCATTATAAAAAAAAGTTGTCTCACATCTGAAAATTGCCATCTTTCGTTAGTATGGTAACAAACACAAGTCTCACACGCACATAACTACAATCTACGTGCAGACTTAAAACATGTATCAGTCTAGCTCATTAAAACATTTGAACGTGCGAACCTGCTTTACTTTAAGCTGCTATTTGCTATTTGCAAACCAAATCGAAAGTTTAAATAAAATCTTTGATAAGTTACCTCCTTGGTTGCCATGTGTTGAAGTAAAAAGTTCGTTCCATTTTTGAATAACACGACAGATATGGATTTTCATACAAATACTGCCGGCCGGGCACTCGCATGTTTCGACCAGTACCGAATTTTCGATTTATCTCGAAGAAGGAATATCGATTTATTAAAATTTACCTCGAATTTCCAAGCATGTTTGAGAAAAAGCCATTATGCTAGCAGCGACTGTGCCACCTCGTCCAAGTTATCAATCTATACATACAAAAATATTAACGAACTCAAAACTGTACATTGAATATTTTTGAAAAAAAGTAATTGCTACGAGGTCGAAAATATAGCTTTTAGAATTTTTGTCCACTTGTCTGGATGTATGTTCCGGATTGGCGCAAAAACGGCTGAACCAATTTGGATGAAATTTGGAACACAGATAGTTTATAGCCTGGATTAACCCATAGGGTAGGATAGCGTTTATCTTTTTTTTACATTCCTCCTTGACATAATCCTTTCATTATTTGAGATTATATACCTACAATTCTAATTTCAACTATTTATTTGTGGCTTTTGTGCACAGGCTATTAATACAGATCTGTTACGGTTGTAGTGGCAACCATTTCATTTGGTTTAAATAGGTTTATGTTTGATTTGTCCTTTATATAGATTCTTTTTTATTTTGTGAATGTGAGAACGTTGTAGGCTTAACAGACTGTAGATTTGTAGACCATTTTCTATTTTGTTAAGTACCTGGTACTTGTTGGCAGGCCTACACTGTCCTCTCGTAACTATTAACACTGTAATGTGAAAACATTGTAAAAGCCATTTATTTTTAAAAGAGTTATCGTGGAATTTATTGCCGGCTCTTTTCCATAGAAAAACGACCAATTGGAGGAACAGGGTGTAAAGTTCACTCATCCACCATAGAAAAGGGAGGATCCTCCGACCAGACGGGTGTCATGTCTGGCGGGCAATTGCCCAGAGGTTGAAGTCGGGAGCTTGTATATATGTCCAACACGCGGTAAACTCTAATTGCGCGATGCAGGATTTGAGTGACGTCAGGATGTTGTGTGACGTCAGGTCTTTGATGCGTAGTTCGCATGTGGCGATGTAGATGCCGCCACACCGTGCACCTAGCTTCTGACGTTCCATAAGTGCCCATGTAGGTTTATGTGATATAAAATATTTTGATTTGATTTGATTTGGTACTTTTAATCCCGGTAGTACTTTCCCGTGGGATATTTACAGAGATCAAATTAAAAAAAAATATCCTCAAATATTTTTCCAACTCGACTACAACGTCCGTTCACAAAGTGACAAATTGTTACTATCTTCGATACAACGAAAACAACCCTTTTCTTATCAACAGAGATTTATAGCTTCAGTAGAATAATAAACAGCCCGGGATGATAGAGTCTATTCTCCATAGCTATCCTCCTATTCACAAAAACTTGACGTTTACAAACGGCCAATAAATCTCAGTGTATCTCGTTCCATCATATCCTTCATCCATCGCTTTCGAAAAGGCGAGATCGAGGTCAAGAGCATTCAGAAAAAAAAAAAAAAAAAATATCTTTGTTATTTTCTTCTTAAAGTAAAACGGCCAATAAATGATGTTCGGGCAAGATGAAGAAGAATATAGAGTTACAATTTTTGGAGAATTTATTCGAAATATGAAGCTCCAATAAGTCTTTTTGCCTACAAATGCTGAGGTCTGCAAAAACATAGCCGTGCCACTAGAAGGTAATTAATACAATTGTCGCATTAATAGTAAAACCGCGGTGGTAAGACTTGGTAGGCACGAAATCGTACAAAATGACATAGTGATTCCGACCTAAAATGGTGATGATAAAATGCTGGTATACCAACTGTTTAATTCTGACTTTTATTTTACTAATAACAGAATACCCACTTCTTCAGTAACGCCAAACAGTAACGGAATGACGCTCACGAAATTCAAATTTTCTTACGTTTTTTTGCAATTAGCAGGTCAGTGTCAGGTTGCATGTTGATTAAAATATGATTCGCGACCGTAATAAATATGTCTTTACAGATTTACAATCATTAGAATCAGCAATACAACTGTTTAAGTTAGAATTGGCCTCAAATGTCATGATTTCATGAAATAGTCATTCAGTAGGGTTATATGAACTTAGGGAGTATAATTCTTTTTAAATAAATATTTGATACGGCCGCGAATCATATTTAGATCAACATATAACCTGAAACTGACCTGCAAATTGCAAAAAACGTAAGAAAATTTGAATTTCGCGAGCTATCCTGACGCTTTCTCCTTAAGACAGAATAGCCACTTCTTCTAGTAAAGAAAGAAAGAAAGAAAATACGTTTATTTGCGGTACACATGACGCAAAGAAAAAAATAAACACAAAAATAAACAATTTGGGGGAAAATATGCGTCACATCCACGCAAAACGGCCATCGCTCAGCTTAATGCTGCGACCCTATGCGAGACAGAGCCCCAACGCTGGTTTTCAGCGACAGCCGGAAACTAGCTAACTTTCTAGTGTTACGAACTAGTTATTTGGAAAGTACGCTTGACAGATGGATCGATGATAGCGTTTTATAAAAACACATTTATAGTTGCCCCGTTAACAATACCAACAAGGGACCATTTTTAATTCAATTTACGAGTACTACATCAAAAACCTTTTACATTAATTGAATATTTCGTTCCTTTCACCTTAATTCAGTATTAAATAAAATTTCTGTTTATTCGACCTCCCTGTAAATTTTATTTCAAGCTATATCTCAATATTATAACGTAATAAATCAAATTGCGTTGAAACAATGCCGGGGTAGAAATGTACCCCAAAATATCTGTCTGGCAATGCAGATGACAGATTTACGATAAGCATAGTTAAGCGTGATTAATTGCAAATGCTGGTTATGGTATCTAATTTAGAAGCGGTGGTAATTAATTTGTACTCTCAATAAAAAAAAAAAGAGTGTTTCTAGTTTATCATATTGTTTGATCGCCAACGGTTTGTTTTTAAATGTTTCTTTGAATTAATCATAACACAGAACAACACATCACAGACACGCAGAAAAGATGGCCGATGGGGCCGAAAGATTCTGGAGTGGCGACCGCGTACCGGAAGACGTAGCGTTGGAAGGCCTCCCGCAAGATCGACCGATGACTTTGTGAAAGCCGCAAGAATCCCCTGGATGCGGGAAGCACATAATTGGTCGAAGTGACTGTGCTTGGGGGAGGCCTATGTCCCGCAGTGGACATCTTTCGGCTGAAGAGATGATGATGATACACCATAATACGCACGCCTATTTCCCGGAAGAGTTAAGAGCGTTTATTCTGAAAGTTGGCAACGTCGTAAATAGCTGTCAAATATTTACCTGTTTTGATTAATTTGGAAATAAGAAATGTGGCTAACTAAGTTACTAGAATATTGATTATGTTATGCAATTGTAACATTGAATTTGATGTTGTACCCGTTTTAGGCGTAAAAAAAGCATTTGGAAACTTTCCAAATGCTTTTTTACGCCTAAAACTAAATATTCGGTGTTACAATATTAATAATTGCATATCATAATCAATATTCTAGTAACTTAGTTAGCCACATTTCTTATTTCCATACTTTTTCTTATTTGCTCACTACCTATATAAAAAATATATGGGTATTATCCCTATTTGTATCCGTCTCTGTTTGTTGTGGGAATGGTAGGTATTAACACTTTAGAACTGAGACGCAAGTGTGCACTTTTGATGCACTACTACTTTTTGCTCAATAATAAGATCGATGACGCGACTACTCTAGCTCGCTGTTGATTGTTTGCTCCGGACCGGCTGCGGCGGTCGCGCGCCTGTGCCTCGCGGTGCCTGTTCGCGGCTCCGCCTGTGCGTACCCATACTGCTCGATATGCCCCTACAACCCAGGCGATCAATCTGCTGAACGCCCTGATTGCTCAGGAGCCCGATGTTGACATATTTATGTATAGTGGTAAATTGATGTTAGATGTTTGTATTAAGTTTTTTACCTAAATGTTATGCCCTGCCCTAGGCCAAACAAGCAATTCTATTTTAAAGTCAACTCATTCTCACAGCATTTATTTCAATTAAAACCAATTATTATACACTTTTGAATTTTCAAGGAGTTGGTCCATCAGAAAGATGAAGGTCCTCTAGCCTAGCCACTAGGTTCATCTTTTTAACTGACCTACATAGTAGGTTCCTATGGAGAAGAACGGGCAAGAAACTCCACGGGCACTTCCTCTCCGACCCCGGAACCGTTTTCTAAAACAGGAACTCATCATCAATAAACTTTTATCAAAATGTATCTATGGAACCAAATGGTTTCGCTCCCTAAGATATATCGCCGTCCCTCACACTTCATCAACATCAAGCTATATAAAGCCACTTCCGCGTGAAACACAACGGAAAACCCCTTACCCGAGGCCCTTCCCTTTAATCCATACAAGGGAAAATGCGGCGCAGTAACCTTAGTTTAAAGGGTCCTACAGTTAACTGCGGTTAAAGTATTAAGTATAATTAGTAGGGGGTAATTTAGTTTCATCATGATGAATGTTGTAGCTGTCAATATATTATGTATAATTTCAACATGAATGACGTCACCAATATTTTGGTTTAAACGTAATTTTACCCTTCCAACGATTTTAACTGACAAATGTTCATACTTCTATATTCTATATTAAATGACCAATATTTGTATATGTATTTGTAATTACGTTCACGAAACCGCCTCTAACGATTTCGATGCAATAAAGGGGTTTACGGGGGTAAAAAATCGATCTAGCTAGGTCTCATATCTGTGAAAATTCGTTTTCTCCTTATTTTCACCCGAGCAAAGCTCCGTCGCCCAAAGTTTAGAACAAGATGGATACCTTAGAATAATAACATGGCAGCATGGGATTAATAAGTACCTACTATCATAGAGTAGAATTAGTATGAGCTATCCTATACTATTAAATGAGCATTCTTTATATTCACCCGAGCAGAGCTCGGTCGACCAGGTACTACTATTATAAATGTGAACGTAACTTTGTCTATCTCTGTGTCTGTAACCTTGGATTTCTATGATATTTGGCACATAGTTAGCCTATGATTTGGGTCTTCTTCTTCTTTTCGTGTGGTTAGTGACTAACCTGGTGTCAGAGCTAAAGCCACCCATGGGCCTCTGACTTGACTTCACATGCCATCGAGAAATATCTCTCAGGCATGCCGGTTTCTTCACGATGTTTTCCTTCACCGTTTTTGAAGCAAGTTATAATTATACAATACGCACATGAATCCGAAAAGTCAGAGGTGGGTGGCTTGGGTTCGAACTCGAGACCTATGACTTGGCAGTCCGACGGTCATACCACTAGGCTATCACTGATTAAACAACTTGACTTGGGTTAAGACAAAGGATACTTTTATCTCGGTACCTAGTACCTAAGTTTCCGTGGGATAATTTCCGACTACCGCGCGGGCGGAGTCACGGGGAATAACTAATAATAGCCTACTAACTATGCCCTGCGGTTTCACTCGAGTAAGTCTCGATCCGGTGGGAATATCAAGATAAAAGTATCATATGTCTTAACCCAGGTCATAAGTCTATCCATGTGCTAAATTTCATCCAAATCCATTCAGCCGTTTTAGCGTGAAAGCGTAACAAACAAACTCACTTTCGAATTTATAATATAAGTTTGGATTATCGAGTATGAATCCAACATTGTGTTAGATATATTTCGTTAACCAATATTCAGCTTAACACTTTGGTTCGAGTTAACCCATTAGGAATGGTTTGACCCTTTTAGCTGGCAACCCGAAAAAGGTGTTTTTGGGTCCCACAGTAAGTGGTTTTAGCCAAAAAACAGAGCAGGTAAACAAATCAATCTGCCTAACCTTTTCCCAACTATGATGGGGTCGGCTTCCAGTCTAACCGGATGCAGCTGAATACCAGTATTTTCCATGGAGCGACTGCCTATCTGACCTCCACCAGCCAGTTAATAGGTTACCACAATATTTACCCGTAACGACTGTCAAAGATCTACGAATGATCTATTTATGTATTGTTGTATCTATTTTAGTTATAATACATTAGAATATATATATTTTTTTTTTCTTTGTTCCTCTCAAATAGAGCACCTGCCATCTAATCTCTTCACCACCCTTGGTTGACTGGTAGAGAATGCCTAAGGCATTAAGTCCGCCTTTGTACCTTTTTGAGTGTGAAAAGGACCAACAGCTTCACGTGCTTTTTCAGGTACGAAGGGGTCTCGATATGTAATGAAGGGTCACCCATCCACGGACCGACCGCGGCAAGCGTAGCTTAACTTTCGATCGACCCGTGCGGCTAATATACCAAAGCCAAATATTTATTCTAAAGGAGCACAATATAACATAACATCACGCCTGCAATCCCCTTTGGGTTATGCAGAGGTGTACCTATAGTTCACCCACATTCCGACATTTATGTGTAAGTCCCATGTAATAGGGGGTGAGCCGATTGCCATCAACCGGGCACAAATCCAGACTGCGGGCTGCTACTGAAAAATTCCAGATGGACACCCAATAACACTTGGGAATCTGAACCCACGACCTCATGCTCAGCAGTAGCGCTTGTAACCACTAAACCAACGAGACAGTATCACAATATCGTTACTAATAATAACACCTACCATTTTCTATAGGAAAGGAATAGATATCAGAGGCTGTTATAACTAATAAATTATTTATGATTCTGTTATATGACGGTAAATGAGACCCTGTTTATTTTAGACGCCATTTATTAATAACGTTATATTAACAGCAGATAATAATATTAGGTGCGTATTAAGAAGCGTTAAGTCGTCGTGCTATTACTTTTTATTATTAAAATTGCGTTTGCAGTTATTTTTGTCGATGTTTACATTTAATATAAAAGTAAGGGTCAATTTATATTGCCACGGAACGGAAATTTTTAAAAGCATATTGAACTTTATGTCAATTGTGTAAAGTACAAAGTAACTAGATACGAGCCAAAAAATAGGTCGCGTATCTTCCGAAGAAGCTCGCACGTTTTCAGGAATTCCCGCAGCTCGTATCGAGTTTGTACGTTAAACAATTGACATAAAGTTCATTATACTTTGTACAATTTCGTTCCAAAAAATATCTTCCATTACGTTCCGGGGCAATGTAAATTCAGCCTAAGGGTTAAAATTATGTTGGTGTAGGACTTATTAAACAACAAGGAGAAAATAAACATAACTTTACATACTTTAATCATTATTCGCAAAACATCGGCTGGTGTAACTAACAAAACAGAATGGCGTGCTTACGCAAGACTAGCTGTTCGTCCAGTGTCACTCGACAATTTCCGACTATTCTGGTGGACTTTCCACACATTTTGTTTCGTACATACGAACGAAACAGGTAAATACGTTGGGCTGTTCTCAAGTGATGATCTTACATACATGAGGCAATTGGTTTTTATTTATATAGATATATTAAGTTGAACCTAATCACTGATAAATCTTGCAGTTTTATGAGTAATGTAAAACACTTTTCAACCCCAATTTTTAATCGCCAATTTTTCTTCATCTTTACACCCGTATGAAAGAAGCTCTTGCCTATCCTATACGGGACAGAGTTAGCGATAACCGAGTTTTCCACACTCGCTGATTGGCTAATCCTTTCGCCGCCATGGCAACTTCAAATGGATCTAAGATTCAGATTTATTAATATATGAATTAGAATTTAGACTTTATGTAAATTGGGCACGCCACAATTGTGGCGATAAGTCCCCTCTTTGAGGAGTGGCTAGAGAGGCGCCACGGCGTCCTCACCTTCCGCCTGACACAGGTCCTCACCGGACAGGGTTGTTTCGGGAGGTTCCTGTTCAGAATAAAGCGGGAGGAAACGCCCGGGTGTCACCACTGTGTGGATCGCCCGGAGGACACGGTGGAGCATACGGTGGAGGTCTGCCCAGCTTGGGCGGAGCACCGCCGTGTCCTCACGGAGGCGATCGGCGGCGGCGATCTCTCGCGTCCGGCCCATGGTTCAGGCCATGGTCCGGAGCGAGAGTGCATGGGAGGCCGTCACCTCCTTCTGCGAAGCAGTAATGCTCGCGAAGGAGGAGGCGGAGCGCGCGAGGGAGAGGCAAAATGCGCCCCCTCGCGCCCCTAGTCGCCGCAGGAGACGCCCCGGGCGTCGGGAGTCGAGAGCCGACTTCCGGCCACCGTAGGCGCGGGCTTGCGGACGGTGAGCAATGGGTAGCTCGCCGTCCGATAGGGACCAGGCCCGGGTCGACGGCGCGTTGTGTTCCACGCGCGCCTCAAAGAGATGTCAGCACCAACTGACGGGGTCCGGAAGGGCCAATGCCTGCCGGGGTTGCGGGTTTGTCTGAAAGGGATATCGCGACCTCGGCACACAGGCAACGGAAGGAACACGGGTGGGTTTTAGTCAGTAAAAGTCTGACACGCCCTCCCGCTCCACCCAGAGCGGGAGAAGTTATTTGATAATTTCCCATCCTCAAAAAAAAAAAAAAAAAGACTTTATGTAAATGCTTCAATGTCTATTTAGATTCTAAATAGACATCGAAGGATTTACATAAAGTATTCATTTATTTATTACTAGCGACCCGCTCCTGCTTCGCACGGTTTTTTCGACTTGACAAAACATCGAGATTGCTTAGGTAATGTTACATTAATATTAACGTATTATACACGAAACCTTCCGGAATAAATTGTCTAAAAGATATAGTGAAAACCTCATCAAAATCTGTTGCGTGGTTTAAAAGAACAACGCGAACATACAGACAAACGCTAAAAGCGACTTTGTTTCATAATGTGTATAGATATAGAAGAGGTACTTCAAGCACGGCGCAAATGTACAAAGGCAGACTTGATGGTACACACCTTGTTGGCAGAAACTTTTTTTCTACGCACGATCGTCACTGTTGTATGGATCACTATGGAAGCTTGTTGCCGGACACGTTTATTCTACGGCACGGTTTATACGCCGTACCGTACAGAAACCGTGCCGTGTACAAAGGACCTTAGGCAAGCACCTACTAATAGTTACTATATAAAAATTAAATCAAAAATGTGTTGAGATGTAATAAAAAAGCATTACTTGATTCATTCCTTTTACTTCTTTAACAAAATTGTATCGATAATTTCATCAAACCTAGATCCCTTTTAAAAACAAAATTAATGTAATCGAGTTAAATCCAACCTGATCACGGATTTTAAACTACCTTCCGACTCAAAGTAATCCAAGATTCTAACCTTATCTTAAAAGGAAAATCGTTTCTAACTTCCGAAGATTTCGAAGCAGTTCTACTGCGCACTTGAATGAAAACAAAAAGTTTTACTGGTACCATTATGCAATTAGAATAACTGAACTAACTCTGACACCAAGCTAATTTTATGAACAAGAAGACCTTGTTAGATAATGTTTTGTAAGCGTTTCTTAGTTTAGAATATAAAATTTTTAGGGTTCCGTAACTCACAAGGAAGTATATGACCAATTCATTGTCAGTCTGAATGTCAAGACTCAAGACCCTCTTTCGCAGGAACGCGTGGACGTATCAAGTTGACATTAATATCAAATGTAATTTCTGTGAGCTCTAATTTGTAGTTTTATCACATAAAAAAATATTCTGTTGCTATAAAAAAGTTACATTTGCAGTTGGAGAATTGACCGTGACGTATATCGAAGTGTGTGTTTTTCAACTACAATGATAAGTTGTTTTTGGGATAAATTTATTCCAACTACGGAACCCTTCATTGTGCGTGCTTCGACATGGACTTGACAGGTTTTAATTTTTTTTTTTGTCACCGTCATTGATTACAACCCTCACTATATCACAGCTAAATAATAATTTCTCTTGAATTAATGTTTTGGCCCCGTCCTAGTGCCACTCATATTTCCAGATTTGACAATTGATTTTAACGACATCATCGGCCCATTTTTTGTGTTTGTTTAATCAGCCAGGTGGCAGCACTGGTTTTCTCCCAGACTTTTGCTGTCATTATAACCGATGTGAGGTGTGTTTTTGGTACAGTCAATAAAAGTGATTCTTCAATTAAAAGAATTGAGTGTTAATTCATTACATTTTAAGAACTGATGATGCAAGCAAGCCATCAACATGTTTAATGAAATAATTGAAGATTATTTCATTAGAAATTATAGGTTTCTCATACAAACTTTCATCCCCTATATTTCAACCCCCCTTAGGGTTATTTTTGAGACAAAAAGTAGCCTATGTCCTTTCTCGGGATGCCATCTATCTCCTTTCCAAATTTTATCGAAATCTGTTCAGTGGTTTAGGCGTGAAAATGTAACATAACGACAAACAGACAGACGGAGTTACTTTCGAATTTATAATATTAGTATGGATTATTAATTCTGAACAAAATCACCGCTAATAAATCGCAACCATAATATTATTTGCACATCTCCCTATAAAAACCAGAACCCTCTCAACAAGTACCTACCCAAGATTCTCAGTGACGTCATAACCAGGGCTCCGAAGCGCGAACTGCAATACATAGGGCACCGAGTTTCTTTGAAATCAACGTAATGTCAACTACAGCCGTTAGCAACTACGCTCTTTGCCGTGAAGCCATTAAAATGCTCCCTGTTATAGGAAAAACTTGTGCAGCAATTTATAAACACAAATATAGAACAATTTGTAAGGAAACTTGTTTATTCTTGAACAATATTTTATTTCAAAGTTCTTGTAAGTATTCCAATTGTTATGAATGAATGTAGGTCGTTGTGATTTGGTTTCACTGGCGAAAAAATCTGACAATAGGAACACACATTTGCAAAGGCTTTGTTATACCCAAATTTTTGGCTTTTATAACATCAGAACAGCGCGCTTGAAACTAAACGAATTAATTGGTTTTTAGACTTATTTAGGCTGCGTTTTCACTTAGGTGAAGCTGGACGGTGCGGAGCGGAGAAGAGTAGTTAAAAGTGGTGAGTGTTTCCACTGAAGCGGAGCGAAGTTGAGTGAAGCGACGTTGAGCGAAGATGCGCCGATCAGTTACACTCAATCTCTCAAAGATCATACGTTATGTTGTCGTTAAAATAGAAAGCAGCGCGTGCTCATATATTATAGGTGAAGTCCGCTTAGTAGTTTTGAGCATTGTGATTGGTTAATCCACACACCGCTAAGCTCCGCTCCGCCCAGCTCCGCCTCAACGCAGCCCTAGAGTTAATCAGATTTTGTTTTATAATTTTTTTCTGAATAAATCCAAATAAATGTCTATTACATGCCATTCTTATGTGACGCAATATTGTTTTTGTTCTTCCCCACCTGCAAAAGTGAGATGATTTAACCAGTTAATTTAAAAAAACACCCAAAAATAAACGTGTCCATTAATCAACTATACAAAAACCTTTTACCGCCCGATACTCCACTGAACTGTCGATCGTCACGTCAAACCCTCCAATATGGCCGAACAAAAGGCCTTCATAACGTGAACAAGGCCTGCCTATGTACAGCCACTTAATTAAACACTTAGGCTAACGAAAGGACTGTAGGTATACGTAATACTTTTGCCACAACCCGATACTGGCATAAACCTTTTACAGGCTTCAAGTAATAGCCTCTTGAGTCTTTTATATGGATGGTGAAAAGGTTTTTTTTGTGAAAGGAGGTTGTTTTTAGGGTTCCGTACAGTATAAGGAAAAAACGGAACCCTTATAGGATCACTTCGTTGTTGGTCTGTCTGTCAAGACCATTTTTCTCAGGAACGCGTGGAGGTATCAAGTTGAAATTAATATCAAATACGTAATTCTACGGTAGCTGTAAAAAAATAAAGTTTCTAAGTCAACGCAATAAAAAAATACGACCATTTATGCGTCATATGCCAGTGCCTGTAATATGATGTTGAGATAAATAAAGATTTATGATTATGATTATTATATTTCCGTTGACAAGGTCTCACAGCACAAGTAAAGGAAAATCATTAATTTGTAGTTCAATCACATTTTTTTTTTTTTTTTCGATTACAAACTTTCATTTGCAGTTGGAAAATTGACCGTTACTTATATCGATGTATGGGAGAACATGTTTTTCAACTACAACATTTAAGTTTGTTTTTGTGATAAATTGATCCCAACTACGGAACCCTTCGTTGTGCGTGGTCCGATACGCACTTGGCCGGTTTTTAGGACTCTTCTTTAATCAGTTATATCTGTTGGCAAAAAACTGCCTATGTGTGAGATTCGGGTTCTCTATCATAGAGCTAAAACTATTATTGGTTATTCTGTGAAGAAATGTACACATCCTGAAGTAATTTTTTGAATAAACTAGCGACCTGCGCCTGCGTCACACGGCTTTAAAAATGATCGAGGTTTTATATATATTTTAATAATAGTACCTGGGCGACGGAGCTCTGCTCGGGAGAAAATAGAGAAAACGAATTGTCCCAGATATGAGACTTAGCTAGATCGATTTTCCGCCCCCGTATATATTGCAACTTTCATCAAAATCAAAGAACCGTTTCGAGAATGTGATTACAAATATATTGCTCAGTTAATAGTATAGGATAGGATGACATGTATACTCAGAATATAGATAAGATATTTTGATATTTCATAAATTGTATTGTCTTCTTGTATGCTCAATAATGCGGTGGATGGCGGGCCCACAAACCACAAACTCAATAAAATAAATGCGAGAACATTATCAACCCAAATGTGGAACTGAGCTACTTCGTAGGAAATCGAAAAGAGAGCTTGAAAATATTTACATAAACATAAAGTCACGTTTTCTCCCCACGGGGATCAGAAACTTCAGAACGCCACCTGCTACTGTGGCGGCATCTACACCGCCACATGCGAACTACGCATCAAAGACTTGACGTCACACAACATCCTGACGTCACTCAAATCCTGCATCGCGCAATTAGAGTTTACCGCGCGGTGGACATATATACAAGCTCACGACTTCAACCTCTGGGCAATTGCCCGCCAGACATGACACCCGTCTGGTCGGAGGATCCTCCCTTTTCTATGGGGGATGAGTGAACTTTACACCCTGTTCCTCATACCCCTAAACTACGATAATTACATACGCCTTTGTTCATTCATACATCGGTCATCTGATCAAGATCTTTATAATGTCACTAAACTATCATAAATAATTATTATAGTTAATTCAATATCATGTAGTACCGTTATCACACTATAAATAAGTAACAGTATTATATCTCGGCAGTGACCAAGAAATAATTATCTACGGCCGCTCTGTAGATAAACCTTCCGCGTCCAAGCGTACCTAACTGCCGCGTACTCGATACTATTGCGTACTGATATACACTGAGATTTCAAAGCACGCCGTTTTAGCCGTTTTCTATGAAGATATAATACTGTTACTTATTTATACTGTGCCGTAATAATGATATATCAAGATCACTTTTTTTTAAATCTTCAGTTAATTACGTCATTGTAACAACAGTCACATATAATACATAACACAATACATACTCGTATTTGTAACAAAAGTCATCAGTTTCTATAGAACGGGCTCTACAGAACATGATCATCATCATCTGGGGTCAGCTTCTAGCCTAACTGGATGAATCTGAGTACCAGTATGATTTTACATGCAGCGACAGCCTATCTTACCATGACAACCCAGTTATTGGGTAGCACGATACCCCTTGGTAAGACTGATTGTCTGACTTTTATTTATTTATTTTTAATTTATTTATTAACTATGGATGACTTACAGCTAAAACAAACAGAATAAAAAATTGTATGTGAGACTGACAGCCAATTAAAAGTCTTCACTTCTAAAAACAGATTGGCAAGAAAGAACCTGGCTTGGCTTTTGTTTGACTTTTAGGTTTCTGAACGACTGTCAAAGATCTACGAATGACCAACGGCGGCTTAACGTGCTTTCCGAGCCACGGAAGGGTTTCAATTTATAATGTAAGTATATTCACCCATCCACGAAACGTCCGCGGCAACCGTAGATCGACCCTTGCGGCTGTTATTTAGCCACAACTCCATTAAACATGCCATTGAATTAATTCTGTGTGTGGCGTACATTTAAGTACATTTACAGAGAATAACGATCTCGTATAAAACCGTCTCGCATACAAATATTTTGTGAATGTGAGGGCTACTATAAACTCATGTAAGTACACACATAGAATTTAATACGTTCTGTAAATATCTCCTGGCATCAAGACATGTGACATCTACCAACCCGCACTGGGCCCGCGTGGTGGATTACGGCCCACTCCCTATCACAGAGGGGCCTGTGTCCTAGCAGTATATAGGCTGATTATGCTGTAAATATCAATGTTATTTGTATCATTTGTAGCTAGACTGACATCGAAATTACATAATATGTAAAGTCAGGTAAATGATCATAAGATAACATCAGGCCTAGGTGTAACTATTGTACCTACACACGTATTTCGCCAGTTATGTTTAAGTCCCATGTAATGGGTGGCGAGCCTCTTGCGCGACGGCACTATCTTGCCCAAAGCGCAGTAATGTACTCGTATAATAAAATAAAAAAAATAACTTTCAATTTATAAACTAACCCTACATAAAGAAGCAGACTCTTAAGCCATGGCTACTGTCGCTGAACAGAGAAAATCATCATATCTATTTCGTAACATTAAAACCCCTCCTGATCAATCATTGACACACACACACATATACACTCAAAAACACACATTTACACACGCACTCACACACGCACGCACACACACACACGCACACACACACACACACTCACACACACATGCGTATACACACACACACATTTACCCTCACACTGAGACACAAACATACACAAACACTCGCAAACTCAATACAGGCTTCTTTTTTTGTTGTTACCATATTCTTTTTATTATTGTTAATCTTTTTGCATAATATTCTGTAATATCTCCTACTGGGAGAGGGCACTCGCTCTTGTAACACAGGTATATCACCTAGCACAGGAGTCAGGGACTTCACACTATTTTGTAACCACTTTTTTTGTGTAATAAAGACTATTATTATCAACCGGGCCCAAATCCAGACTCCATGCTGGTACTGAGAAATTCCAGATGGAAAAACCCAATAACACTTTGCCCGACTCGGAAACCCAAAACCTCAGGCTTGGCTAATGCGCTAAACTAAAACAAGGCGGATATAATATTTCATTCAAAGTCAGATAAACCCCGTTACAAACTGAAACATATTTAGACAACATTTGCCAAGCAATCCATTATACTAAATGTACAAAGCATAAGTTTTGTAATGCCGGCTTCAACATCAAAACTACGGAACTCAAGTTACACGGCCCAATAAATCTGTTTATTGATTTTATCTGAAGATTAAATTAAGTTTTCCTTTAGAATGTTCGATCTCCTGTATTGAGGCCAAACTATATTTGGAAGCTGTGAAGTGTTCTGTGTATAATCAGTTATGAAATTCAGATGGAAATGGCACTCCGTTTGCGGGAAGCCGATTTGCTTGTAAGCTTTCCTATCTATTGTCGTTTCGATTCCAAAATCTTGGTGCAGTCCCCCAATCTGAGCGAAAGTTGGTTCAAATGTTTGCCGGATTTACTCAAACTTCACATTTATATACCCTGGCCCATATGTTGGTTCAAATGGTTGTAGCCAGTTGTGGCCAAAATGTGGCTATGTGCATGTTGCTTCCGATACTTCGGACTATTTGCTTGCAAATGGAATGCCAAGTACGATATTTCTGAATCGCTTTTCAAATCGAGGTCCACGGATTTGTGGGCGCGCTTTCGATTGGTTTTCTAGGCAAATATTGGTGGTATTTGCTTTGAATATACTTGATTCTATTTTGCAGCTGTGTGTATTTTCTTCATATTTTTGCTTGGGCTCAAGTAACCATAAAATGAAAATATAATAATTTTGTATAATAAATTAAAGTTACTTTTCTTGTCTGTCTGTGGGACCAGTACCCTAATTACGTAATACACGATCAATCAGAATCTGAATCGTTTTGAAACAGATAGCTAAACCATTGCTTCGTACGTTCGAAAAAAAAATCTGCTCAACAACGTAAATAACACAATGAATGTTGTTGACCTGTCAAATTGAAACAGATTAGTCGGAATTGTCAACGAAAATGTGTTGCGTAATTAGATAGCTGGTTGTTCTTCAAAACTGCACAACGGTTTTATACGGTTTTAACAATTATTTAGAGAATTTATTTCAGAAGCATTATTCAATTCAATTCAATTCAATTAATTTATTATATTAGACAACTTTGATCCATAATGGTTAGTAACAACAGAAACTTATAACTATGTTAGTATGCACAATATCAAAATACAAGAATAACAACACAATATTATAATAACTATAAAATAATAATAATTGAATCATTTCATTTTACCGTGCCAACAACAATGCTCACCCAAAGCGAGTGTATCGGACACTGATAATATTTATTAGCAATTATCTTCAGAATTTCATTGCTACCGCCGCGTACTCTGCCCAGCAGCGACGCCACTCGTTTGCGTCTTAATGCATAAAAGTCAATTAAGTGCAGTGCAGTTAATTATGTGTATTAATATTAAACTTGTTTTTTTTTTAAACGAGCGAGGGAGCCTTAGAGTAGTCGCATAACATCTGACATCTCTCCTGTCGGCCGCGCGCGATCATTGCTCAAATCACATAGCTCGCGTTTCTCCGGCTTCCTGTTACACTCTTCCATCCCTTTTCACGAAATTACTCAATTACAGACTGCACGAAAGCGAGAGGAAAAATGTTACACATCAAAAATAAATCTTGATGTTTTGACAAGTTGCTAAAACTCTGCGAAGCAGGGGCGCTATTTAAACAAAAACCATTAACAAGGCACAGTGAAATTTAATTTAATATCCTTAAGTGCTCTCGACAATAATATTTTACAAGTGGAAATAAACCGCGAACACAAATGACTACCATCCTGCCAAATATGGCGCCTAATATTAACAAAATTATAATATTGGCACCTTCACCATCTAGTAAATATGTACTAAGTATGAATAAGGCAAAGTATAGACTGTAACAAAGCAAGTATGATTTAGCCTGTTTTTTTTACTTTTAGAATTACAATAAACTAAACCGAAAGCAGGACATTATATGACCTATTGTACCTATACCTTTTTTTTTTTTTTGCTTATTGTGGTATAGTCATTTTATTCTAGGTGCATCGTCTTCACATGTAATTATATAATGTATACAAAATATTGTAGAACATTTTAAAAGAGTAACGGTGGATTTTCTTGCCCATTCTTCTCCATACGAAAACTACCTTTTGGAAGGGGCGACTAGAATCAATTCTATTTTTTTGTAAATATTGACGATCAAGAGTGCATTTTATGTGCCTAATTGAAGTAAATTATTTGACTTGGACTTAGACTTGGGTCTACATCCCTATTTCTTCTCTATTGTAGCAGAATCAAATTCTTGTGTCGTTTGAGAAGTCAATCAAAAAAAGTTTTATTACAGGCTATAAACTGGGCGGTTGACGTTTATTATTATCGCTTCGAAATTAATTTGCGTGTTATTGCTTGGGGCGATATAAACAGCGAATGATTGGAGACTTTCCTTCAAGAATAACAATAAAAAGAGAGAAATGAGTTGGGAACCAGAAAGTTTTTATGTTTTATAAGAACTTATTTTTTTAAACCGGCCAAGTGCGAGTCGGACTCGCGCAAGAAGGATTCTGTAACACCGTGCAATATTTAACACTACATTTTCTTTTGTTTATGGAAAACAAATAAAATGGTTTAACCTGTTTCTTTTATGGTACCCCTTTTATTTTTTTTAATCTGTTGTTATAGCGGTAATAGAAATACAAAAACTGAAAATTTGAACTGTCTACCTATTACGGTGCATACGATACAGCCCGCTGACAGACAGACGGACAGACAGACAGCGGAGGCTTAGTAATAAGTTTCCGTTTGGCACTCTTCGTGTACGGGATCCTCAAAAACTCGTAATCGTCCATTCCAGAAATCATTTTATACTCAATACTCTTTACTGCTTTACCATAATGTGTGCTTAGGTGATAACTATGTAATTTAGATCATTATGGACCCTGTAGGGCACAGAAAAATGGTAGGAGAGAGGAAGCCCTGTTTTAGGAGATCATTAAGTTGTTATTGTAGGAGCAAGTTTTAACTAACATATTATCAAAATCAGGAGATTGCGAATAAGATACTAACATTTCGCTTATCTATTATTTTATCTGCAAAAATGTACTTAAATATTTGAGATTATTTTTATATACATATTAGTACGTATTATAATTCTGTTTATTCATCTATATAAATTATTTTTCTTCGAATAATTATTATTGTTATGTTGTTTATTATATTTGTTATATATTATATTATTCTGTAATACTAAAGCAGACTTTGACAACTTTCAACTTCAAATTATCTATTCAGAAACCGGCTATTAGGGTTTTAAATGCAAATACCCGCGGCTGACATTTTCGGAAAATAAAAGGCGTGAAAGAATGAAAGACGGACAAAATACAGGGGTTTCCTCATCATTGAATATAAGTAGTAGGTTGACGTCATACTGTACTTTAGCTACTGAACGTTACGAGTCAGGGATTAGCCATAAAGCGATTACCAGTAATCCTTGGTCATTGGGTAGATTATCAGGCCTGTATTTGATGTAACCAATCTTCAAAGATTGTTTACGGGTACTACCACTATACAGCCAATGATACGCATGCGCAGGACACGAGGCACCGGCTTGGTGACCAGTGTGTTGTGTTATGGGGAACCGCATCCCGGTCTCCCGCGTGGCAGTAACCCCAACGGATACTAACCACTATACAGCCAATGATACGAATGCGCAGGACACAAGGCACCGGCTTGGTGACTAGTGTGTTGTGTTATGGGGAACCGCATCCCGGTCTCCCGCGTGGCAGTAACCCCAACGGATACTAACCACTATACAGCCAATGATACGAATGCGCAGGACACAAGGCACCGGCTTGGTGACTAGTGTGTTGTGTTATGGGGAACCGCATCCCGGTCTCCCGCGTGGCAGTAACCCCAACGGATACTAACCACTATACAGCCAATGATACGCATGCGCAGGACACAAGGCACCGGCTTGGTGTCCAGTGTGTTGTGTTATAGGGAACCGCATCCCGGTCTCCCGCGTGGCAGTAACCCCAACGGATACCTACCACTATACAGCCAATGATACGAATGCGCAGGACACAAGGCACCGGCTTGGCATCAAAGGATTGTCGTCAAGAATAAAGGGCCTTATTTCGTGCAATGCAATAAATACCATTCTTCCGTACTAACCCTATAGTGCTCTTTCATAACCCGTTCTTCTTAAGATGTTGGTAAAAATTCCAGTAAAATAAAATAATCCAGTTTAACCTGTGCCTTTTGATAAAATTCAATTTATTATTAGAAATTCTATCAAGCATTTCAACTTAACCTTAATCTTATTTTTCGTATCTTTTGCTCGTATAAAATTTATTCGGTTAATATTATATTTTTTGTGTTTTGCAAACTTATGTAGTCGTTGAAGGAACCGTGAAATCGTCGTATTGTCTCGCTTCAATGAATAATAAAACAAAACGATTCATACTTGTAAAGGTCAGTAAACAATTTTTTGATTTAAAAGAGTGCCCGTGGAGTTTCTTGCCCATTCTTCTCCATAGGTACCTACTATGCTTTGGAATGGACAACTACCTTCATATTTCTGATTGACCGACTTCTTGACAATTCAAAAATGCCTGTAAATGGTTTAATTGAAATAAATGATTTGAGTTTGAGTTTTGAGGTCGACATATCATTTGTTGGTCTTTGGCTGGCAATGCTAAGTTTATACATTTTGTGTTCTAAACCATATTTTGAGATACTGAATGAATATAGTAACAATGCTGTGCTATACATTTTATACATGAAACAGATGTTTTTTATCAATTATCAGACCCTAAGAAAGTGCTACGGAATTGTGTAAAAGTGAAAATATACATAAATATATAATCGTAAAATAATGAGTTAGAGTTAAATTGCTTATTAGGCTAGATTGTTATCAAATATTAAGAACATTCATTCTTATGAGCTTAGCTGTCACTAACAAAACACAATAGATGTTTGATTGTTATTGACTTCTAAAGGCAAATCGACAGTTGAATGGTGAACTGCGTTGATGTCTCCGAATTATATTTATTTATTAATTAATTTAACGGTTTATGTACACACATATAAACAGACAAGAAAAAAAGGAACAGAAAAATACGTACAAAGGTGATGCTTATTTCTAAAGAAATCTCTTCCAGCATACCTGCGATAGGAAAGTAGTTAAAGAGATGTAGACAACGTCTGTAAGAGTAGAAGAGAAAATAAAATACATAAAACAAAAACACCTAATTATTCACTAATTTAACTATAATATTAACTACTAGCTTTTGCCCGCGACTTCGTCCGCGTTGCCGTCGTTTTTCGTAAAAAAGTACCATATGTCCTTCCTCACGGTTCAGTGGTTTTGATGTAACAGACAGATTAACTTTCGTATTTTAGTAGGGAAATATAATATGTCAATCCACAATACTGTTGAAAAATATCGCAATAAGGAACAGCAGAATATTATTATTAATAGCTGTGTCCGCGACTCCGTCAGCGTGTAACTCCTTGTATGTTATTAAGTTAATGTATTGGTAATATTGTTTAGATCACTTTCACATGAGGCTTAAGTACCTATAGAACGAAACTACTTCAGCGCAAAGCTTCGGAGGTAAACTATGTTGAAAGTTGACCCGTCCGGCACGTGAACATAAAGATTTCTAGAACTGCTAACCCGGGAAAGAGCGACATATTACTGACCATGCGAGAAACAACTGACACCGAGAGCTACTCCAGCAACACGAAAAGTCTGCCCTTGAGCCTTATTAATTGTCATTGCATAACACACGGATACTGGTAATTGCGTTCTTTTAAATTGGAATGGAAAATTATTTGGTATTATGGGAATTCTGGGAATAAAGACGGCCTCTCCTGCACCGCAGCCTGTTAAAATTTGAGCCTCGATTACATTTTGTTGCAACTGGGTTACTTTTAGCCGAGTTCCCTACCTATACCTACTTCACTTAAAAATAAATACCTATAAAAACTACTATAATTAATAAAAGTATCTACGCTTTTACCTACTTAATACAAAAATAAAATTGAACATAAATTAGCCAAAACTTACCTATCGGTATCTAAAAATCTATGCGTACTACTTCTACTACTACTTCACCTAAAAAGAAATAAAATGCAAACTATTACTAATTTGTAATTTGAACAAATATTTAAACACTACCAAAACAACTAATACCTATTTTATTAAATAACATCAAAAGAAATTCTAATAAACTATTTAATGACTAAAAGTCGCGCTGATAAGCACGGTTTGTTAATATCAATTATTGTCTGTCAATAAGGTCGAACGCTCTGAACGCATCAACAGCCAAAAATATTGAATGATGAAGCTCGCGCTCGGACCTCCCGCCTTTTTATACCCTGCCGCCACGACCCGCGTCGAGCGCGGCAACCGTTACACAAAAATAATCCTTATGGCATGATTCAGTATTCACGCGCGACGGCGCGATGGCTTATTAGCGTATTTCATGTATAAGTTTGGTGTTTCTATACCGATTACTATGATTCTTTTTTTATTGAATAGGTAATAATATTAACTTCTTTTAATTAGGGATGAGTGAGAGTATTATAAACTTAAGAGTAAACAAATATAATCAGAAAGCTCCGAACTGCTAAGCTATCGGGAGTTATACGTGTTATTGTGAGTCAACCATAAAAGATAGACATAATGCTGTTGTGGGATATTTTTTAGATAATTTTATGTAGAACATTTCCGTCATAAATTATTTCTATGTAGCTTTAACCATTAAAGCTTCACACGCGACGGAAGCTTAAAAAATGGAGCAACTTCTCCCGTTTTCCCAACATTTCTCTTCACTGCTCTGCTCCTATTGATTGTAGCGTGATGAAAAGTATACTATAACCTCCCCAGGAGTATGAAGAATAATTGTACCAAGTTTCGTTAACATCCGTCGAGTAGTTTTTGTTTCTATAAGGAACATACAGACAGACAGACAGACAGACAGACAGACAGACAGACAAAAATTTTACTGATTGCACTTTTGGCATCAGTATCGATCACTAATTACCCCCTGATAGTTATTTTGAAAATATATATCATGTACAGAATTGACCTCTCTACAGATTTATTATAAGTATAGATAAACATAGATTATGAGAATAAACTTACATACATACTACTAAAATAAATATCACTAAAATATATATACTTAATTATAATGTACTTAGTATAAAATAATAAATACAAAAAAAAAAAAAATGCAACTATGACGAAGTGGAAAGATAGTGTTCTTTCACTCTTCTTTTAAAAACTGCAACAGTTTGGCAGTCCCTAATGTCAGGCGGAAGTGAATTCCACAATCGAACCGCGTGCACGCTAAAGGAGTAGGAGTAGAAGTCGGTTGAGTGGGGAGGGGATTTAAGGAGATTTTTTTTATATGTATGTAGATAAGTTATTAGGAGGCGCGAACCGTAATAATACCTATTTATGCATGCTCAATTAATCGTACAGATATTTATCTATGTATGTATGAATGTATCTGACATTCATACATACATAGATAAATAATATAATATGATTACAGTACGACACAGATGTGAGACCATCCTTAACCCTGTGAAGTCTGTGACTAATTTTCATGATATAAACAGACTAATCAGCCCGCTGTAGTTGTAGCTTTGAAATTGAGGAGAAACTCTCTAAACAGACCAATTAACGTAACAAAGATATTTGAATAGATTACATTTTCAAAGTTTGTGTTCATTACACATAGCTTTAACTAAATAACTTTAATTATTATTATATGTTCGTGAAATGTTTATTAATAAAGTTGGTATTGATATTGGTGTATCTACCTATGAATTTATGCTATACAGAATTTAATAAAAGAACGCGTCTATTTTCCAAGAGAAAAAGCAGCATTGTCTTCGAAGTTTGATAAATAAATATATTTTTTAACAATATAATATAAATAATAAAAATAATGTTTTTATAAATATTTGACATTACTGACTATTTTTGTGCCCAAAAACCCGTTACTATATTTTGTATACCTTATATCTACTTTCTTGGATAAATAATTAATTGTAAATTAACATTTACAGGCTAAAGACATCTGATAACATTATCATAAATAATTTCCTCACGAATTTTCTTTCGTAATTAAATAAACGTCGTCATTTTAATAGAACGCCAACACCTAAATAAAGATCGACGTTAATAATTTCTTCTTAATTTTTATTTGACAGTTTTTGCGCCATGCCTAACGACCAAGAGTGTTTTTTCCTTTACTTTCAAAATAAGCTAGTAGAACGTTGTCAAAAACGAAGCAAAAAAAACTCGGTTGTAGCCACGTGCTGTTCTACAAAGTATAACAAAATAAATAACAAAAAAAAAGAACTCAGACGCCCCAGTTAGAATATTAAATTATACGACTAAAATGACAATATTTTAATTTAGTTAAACCAAACCATGAAATATTTTATAAAATAGTTACCCTGACTAAACGTAAAACGGTAAAAAAAACGTAAATTCGGTCGTGCATTTAAGTAAGTAAGCTTTATAGCTCTGATTTAGAGATTTTATGAACTTGTTTTGACGCGGTGGTTCTAATTTAAGTTATATAAAAGATTTATCGGGAAAATTTTACAAATTTATATAAATAAACTAGTGGTCGCCCAGAGGTCGAAATTCGACCATAATTCATTTAAATGTCATGATTCTAAGGTAGCCATCTTGTGTTAAACTCATGGTAGTGTGTGTAATGTTTTTTTATTAATTTAATTTATTTCTAATGTATACGAGTATATTAGCTTTTTGCACTCCAAATTTCATACTCCTCCGTCCGCGTAATTTTCGTAAAAAGGGGTACAAAGTTTTTGCTTCACGTATTAACACAAATAGAATCAGAAGCCGATTCAAAACAAACTGCTTTCAGGTCTTGCATTTATTTTGTTACACGTTGTATAGTTCGTTTGAGCTTGCCCTCTTGGACTAAGACTAGCGTACTGTAACTTCATTGTGTAGGTATGCTTAAAAGCTTTTACGTTGCTCGACTTATTTTTGGTCCTCGGTAACTCAAGAAAAAGAAAAAACATTTTATTTTGTGAGACGATAAGATACGAAACACTAAAACCAATGTTTTTTTTATCTAAAAAAGATCTTTGTTTGTAAAAACAATCCTTACGGAGAAATAAATAAAATAAGACCTACTTTCGTAGGACTTATTACATAGGTCTTATTTTAACGATAATGATAAGTCTTTTCTTTTGTATGTTTTTCTTCACCGGTTGTCAATCATGTTACAGCTGTTCACCAGAGGATTTTAAGTGTGATAGTATAAACATATTTAAAACAATTTTCTTTTTGATTAAGAAAGAAAGAAAGAAAAAGTATTTATTGAGACTCGCACAGGAAATCACACATTAAACTAAAACACACTAAACATAAATAAAAACCAAAGTAACAAAATTAGAATGAAGTCCCGTACGAGGCCAAAAGGCTCCTATCTCAGCATGATGCCGCGACATAGATGCCGCGATTAGCGTCTCGCATGTCAACCTTAGACGTTGTCGGCTGCTTAACTGGACTTTCCTGTGGCTGCCTCAATAAATTAAGGCCTCCAGGCCAGGGCATAAAACTTAGAAACTAAGCGACTACACTCTAAGGGCACCCTCTGTGAAGTACGGACCTCGGCTTAGGACGTCGCTGGGGGAGGACAGCGAGGGACAGGCTTTTTTTTTTTTTTTTTTTTTTTTGAGGATGGGAAATTATCAAATAACTTCTCCCGCTCTGGGTGGAGCGGGAGGGCGTGTCAGACTTTTACTGACTAAAACCCACCCGTGTTCCTTCTGTTGCCTGTGTGCCGAGGTCGCGATATCCCTTTCAGACAAACCCGCGACCCCGGATTCAATTAAAACAAAACTTAATAAATATTTATTTATCACAAATGTAGTGGGGCGCGTCATTTCAGACTATACTCTCTAACGTCACCAACCAGAGGTAAATATAATAAGTATCATTACTTAGATGTAAACATTTTAAGTGAACATTTAAGCTCATAAGCGATATAAATTCTTTAAACGTAATGTTTAAGATTTTAGTATTGTAAGGTATGAATTTTAATAAGTCACTGTACTTCAGTAGGTATGTTTGCTCAGAGAGGAAGTTCTATATAACATTTATTGAGCAATAAAGTTACAAGTCTCGCTACAATAAGAGAAATGAACGCGTTTATCTGTTGATACCATAAATGTGTACGAGAACTTGAGAACAATTGAGGTTTGATATGATCTGAGAGCAGCGGATCTAGGTTGACGGTCCCTGTAAATGATAATAGTGTGACAAGAAATTTGAAAATGTTGCCGAAAATATTTGTGTTTATATTTAAATAAAGGAAAGATAAATATTTCATGAATAATAACACAATGAAATAAATTAACAATCATTCATTCATTCATTTATTCATCCATTCATTCATTCATTCAACGTATGAGTTATGCGGTGTGAGGTGACAGTGACAGTCAAAAGGACACCGACTTCAAAAAAGGAGGACGTTATATGTTCATGTATGTTCAGCGATATTTTTGTTTGAGGAAGCTTGTGCGGTGGCCCCATAAAAATGTTATCAACTTTGTTTGGGTCGTTTTTGAGTTAGCTTCAAAAATACGTCTTTAATCCACTTTGTGTATCTTGATAATGTTATATTACTTCCAGTCACTGTTGTTTACATAGCAAGTAGTGGGGTTGGTATGATAACTAAAAAGGTAAAAATAAAAAGCTTTTTAAAATAAAATAAAACTTTTGTATAGAGTGCGATAAGGAACTTCGTTTCAAAGTACGTTTCAAAGGCCTTTGTTTCTACTTCGGGTCGATCGTTACCCCACCAACACGTCCCTCATCTTTAAGGTTATTTACGATAAGAGATAAGATGGCCTATTCTCTGATCGGAAAGCCGTACCTAAATCAAACCGAAAATGTGCGTACGATGTTTGGACTAGCATAGTTATGACGTCAGGGAGCCAAAAATTCGGAGACATGTCCCATCTACCTACCCGCAGTGGGCCTGCGTGATAGATTATAGGAACCGACTCCCTCTTGAAGTCATTATAGGCTGATTATCATTATGATGAAACTAGGTATTAAAGTTCCGGTGAGCAATGGGTAGCTCGTCGTCCGATAAGGACCAGGCCCGGGTCGACGATGCGTTGTGTTCCATGCGCGCCTCAAAGAGATGTCAGCACAACTGACGGGGTCCACTAGGACCGATGCCTGCCGGGGTCGCGGGAAAGTCCGAAAGGGATACCGTGGCTCCTTGCAACGTACAGGCAACTGAAGGAACACGGGTGGGTTTTAGTCAGTTAGAGTCTGACACGTCCTCCCGCTCCGCCCAGAGCGGGAGAAGTTAATAGAAAATTTAAAAAAAAAGCGTCATAATAAAATACCAACTGACATTGTCATCTGCCTAGCCTTTTCCCAACAATGTTGGGGTCAGCTTCCAGTCTAACCGGATGCAGCTGCATACCAGTATTTTACATGAAGTGACTGCTTATCGGACCTCCACAATCCAGTTACTGGGTATTACGATACCTACCCCTTGGTAAGACTGGTTGTCAGGTTTTCGGCGCTTCTGACTGCCCGTAACGACTGTCAAAGATCTACAATGACAGCCGGGACCAACGGTTTAACGTGCTTTCCGAGGCACGGAGGGATCTCGATATGTAATAGATGGTCACGCCATCCACGGACCGACCTCAGCAAGCGTAGCCTAACCTTCAATCGACCCGTGCGGCTGTAATTATTTAGCCCCTCAAAAAGACCAAGTAACAGTTTAAAATAAATTAAAAAGCGATTATGAAAGAGAAGCAAAATTATTAATGGAATATTCAGCTAATTTTCCTAAAGTGTCTATAGAAATTAGTTAGCCCGAGGTCTCTAAACTCATTTAGGAAAAAGGTCTTTGTAATTAACGCAGTTTACCCACCAATATTAATAACAGCCTTATCTTTCAACGCAGTCGTCCGGTAATAGGCCTTTCTTAATAGCAAAATCCCAACGAATTAGGGGACACCGACAATAATTTGTTCAAAAGTCGCTTTGAAAATTGCATCGTGAAAACCAGTGTGGCCATTTTTTTGTATTTTCTCCTCATAGTGGTATGGAAAGGAATGTATGGATGGAACGGTTCCTATCCGATGAAATCGGATTATTATGGGGCTCTTACGTGATAGGATTTTGAGGACGAGCAAAAAAGTGCCAATAGGGATGACGACAAAAAATTTTTTTAGTCGTTTGAGATCAAAAAAAATAATGGACACGTATTTTTTCTTTTTTTACATAATCTAAAGATTACGGCGACACATTGAGGTAAAAAGTGCCATGACGTCACGAGTATGTAGATTTTATACATACTAGTGACGTAGCGACCCCACTCCCAACTTAAAATTCGTTTTATCTAAGTAGTCTTTTATTAATATGATTAAGCAAAAAATACGTGTCTAATATTTTTTTATTATCTGACTGACGGACTAAATAGCATTTCTTTTTTTTTACCCAGGCATCATCCCTATTGTATATTTCCTGAAGTAGGACGAGTAAATGTAAATGCTTTATCCTCCAAAATTGTTTAAGGCGAAAGCGTCAGGGTAGTCCGCGAAATTAAAATTTTCGTACGTTTTTTGCAATTTGCAGGTCAGTATCAGGTTGTATGTTGATCTAAATATAATTCACGGCCGTATTAAATATTTATTTATAGAATTATAATCATAAAAATCATCAATACAACTCTCTAAGTTCATATAATAATCCTATTGAATCACTATTTCATGATGAGGACACATGAAGTAGTGATTCAATAATGTGTAAAATTTTTGGATTATTCTTACATAAGGAGTTGTATTGTTGATTCTAATGAACATAATTCTTTTTACCCATATTTAAAAAATACAATAGACTGCGCAGTATAAACTGTGCTTGGCGTGGCAACACGTCATATCCGGGTTCGCAACAAGTCAATCGTCATCCTGAGGATGCCTCGTTGAAAAGTGAAACACGTATCGATTTCTTACAGGGTTCTTTATGACTCTAAGAACAGTTACGCGGATTAGGTTACTAAATATACGTCGTCTATTGTATTTTATAATAGATTACCGCAAAGTCGCGCCTGAATCAATTAACTAATAACTACTCATATTTATTACGGTCGTGAATCATATTTTATCAAGATACAATGACACTGACCTGCAAATTGCAAAAAACGTAAGAAAATTTTAATTACGCGGGTTACCTTAGCGCGTCCGCCTTAAGAATTTTTAATAGATTTTGGAAGGAGCGGATAATTTTGGTAATTTACATTTGCATGTTAACAATATTGTGGATGAATCTGCTATTAATTGAATGTGCGCGTTATTTCTCACCACCACAACATTTTATGCACATGCAAATGCTCTTTGTAAGTTGCATAACGCTTTGCGTCTGAATGAAATAGATTTAGAATTGCCCATAACCGTTGTATACGACGTAAACTTGTTTAGGTGGGTACTTGCTTCTAATAGAGTTTGGGGGCTATCAAGATGGCGTTTGCGAACGTAAATGTGCTTCGTGTAAAATCGAGTAACGTTCGTAAATATAGTTATCTTCATTGCATCTTATTTATTTTTCGGCTAAACGAGGATATAGCGCGTATTGTAAACCTTAGGTCAACGTTTAAAAAAACTGGGATTTTCTTGAGAACATTTTCTTACCCGTCGCCGTAAGCTCTATATCTGTATATTTTTTGGATAAATAAAAAGAGTCGTTACCCACCCTAAAAAGGCAGTGTAGGTGTAATAAATGTCAATGTGATGGATGTAATCACATCAAGCCTCCACTATAGCTTTACTTTGTAACCTTTAATTTTACATGCGTAGCCAACATGGGGATCGTTTTTCATGTGTTTTTCTGTATAGTTAAACGAAACGATCATGTGATTAATAAAGGGTTTTGTATCCTTATTCAATAGTTTTAAAGCTGCAGTAGTAAAACTACAATTAAAGTAGTATTAGAGAAAAGGAAAAATTCACAAAAAAATACAAACTAAGTCGGTACTTCATTTGGTAGGAAATTACTATGGCATTAAATACGCCTCTGTATATTTCTTGAAGTACTAATATTATAAATGTGAAAGTGAGTTTGTTTGTTACGCTTTCACGCCAAAACGGCTGAACGGATTTGAATGAAATTTTGTACATTGGTAGACCATGACCTGGGTATTTTTACATAGGATAATTTTTATCCCGATTTTTCTACGGGTTCGAGACTTAAGGCTCGTTCAGACCAGCGCGACGCGACGGCACGACGTGACTCCAACAATACAATTTCTAAGAAAACTTCACGGTATAACAATAACCGTTGTCGCGTCGCGCTAGTCTGCACAAAGCTTTAGGCGAGCGAAACCACGGGCGCAGCTAGTAAATACATGAACAATAGACGTTTTTTCTCGCAAAATGTCGTTCAAAAAGGTAATGAATGACATTTCCATTTTCCATGTTATATGGTTATCATTCATCAAATCATACCGCCTTTCACAAAACTCGCGTATGTTGACGAATAAATACTTACCAATGTCAAATCAACAGTAATAACCGACAATCAGCGTGTAACCTTAAATAGGGCGTGTAGATTAAATCAATTTCATACGTTATTGTAATTTATGAATGTAAAATCTTATTTTAATCACCTATTCTTTCGCAAAAACTACATACTTGTCGGATAGTACGAACAAGCAATGACCTACGTTCTCGCTTGGACAGGGAGCCAATAAATAACATTGTTTTATTTTTCTCGTAATTAAAACTACAAAACACAGTACTAAAAAAACGGTAGTTCAGCACGGAATTTCAAGGGTTATGTCGCACCTTTAAAGTAAAACCGTTACTAGACGAAAATTTTCATGAATTGAGTTATCAGATTTTATTGACAAAAAACAGTGAATTTTTTAATAATATAATTTCGTTTCTAAATTTTATAATTTCGTTTTGTAATGGTCTTACTTTAAAGGTGCGATGTCTTAGCATAATTATTAAGGTTGTGGCGTAGATTAATAACTGTAATGTAATGTTGTCATAATAATTGTTTGAAATATATGTATGTAAAAATAAATAATTATGTATATGCGGACGGACAAGCAAACCATGTATGTTATTAGTGATCGCTCCATTGTTTACCGCGCGAGGTGGGGGCTAGCATTCCAAAGCCGCGCTCGCGCACCTTTGCACACCGGCGGCCCGCCAGTCAGCTTATCGCTATCCGACTGACCACCGTGTCGTTCGGTCCGCTATCGCGCTTTCGCTAACGAACCATTATTTAATATTGTACTGTCCTTTCTATCTGAATTCTCCTTACTATCTTTCGCTACTCTTCATTCTTGCTGTGCTGTGAACTTTAACCTGTATTTCATCAACCTAAGTTCTTCCAATAAACGTTACTGTGTCAGTGTGCCACTATTATTCATCTCCACACACACGCATACCTACCTCAAGAAGTTAATCGCTAAATTGGTGACCCCGAGTAAGAACGCTACAATGCCAGATAGAAGCGAGCGCGACGTGACCGCGGCAGGCCAAGATGGCGGTGAGAAACACCTAGAAACATTCCGCGTGGGCGTGAGGGTACCACCGTTTTATCCGGAGAAGCCCTCACTGTGGTTTTCGCAAATGGAAGCGCAATTTGCGCTATCCAACATAAAGGCAGATGACACGAAATTTTATTACGTCACAGGCCACTTGGACCCGCAATACGCTTCCGAGGTTCAAGAAATAATTGAAAACCCTCCAGCTACCAACAAATACGAGAAGCTCAAGGCTGAATTAATTAAAAGAATGTCAGCCTCGCGCGAGAAAAAGGTTAAACAATTGCTCATGCACGAAGAACTCGGTGATCGTAAACCATCGCAATTCTACCGCCACTTGCTAAACCTTGCTGGACCAGGCGTTCCTGAGGAATTTCTCCGCACCATTTGGACGAGCCGTCTACCAAACGGGACGCAGGCCATCATTGCCTCGCAGTCCAAGGCCGAGATGGAGGAATTGACGGAGCTCGCAGACCGAATCAACGACGTCGTCGGGCCCCAGGTAGCATCTACATCCGCCATCACCAAGGCAACTTCCTCGAGCAGTGCGAATCCCGAGATAGCCGCACTGGCCAGGCAAGTTGAAAAGTTGACCGCAAAAATCGAACGCATGTCACGACCGCGGCAACGATCAAGCAGCCGTTCAAGTCATCGTTCGGGTTCGTCAAGGTCGCAGTCGAGTTACAGCAAGTTTCCACAATGCTGGTACCACCAAAAGTTTGGAGAACGTGCGAAGAAATGTCGGAAGCCATGCGACTACAAAGCGGCGGAAAACTCGAAGGGCAATCAGTAATGGCGGCCGACGATTGTCCGAGCACCGGTCGCTTATTTGTCACCGATCGACGATCAAAGACACAATTTTTAGTCGACACCGGCAGCGACCTTTGTGTTTACCCACGATCAGTATTACCAGGGCGACGTGAAACTACGGATTATCAACTGTGCGCGGCTAACGGTACACCGATCAAAACGTACGGTAATATTAGTTTAAATTTAAACTTGGGGTTGCGCCGTGACTTCACTTGGTCATTTATTGTAGCCGACGTTACGAAAGCGATAATAGGAGTGGATTTATTGTCATTTTACAATTTAATTGTTGATTGCAGAAACCAGCGTCTACTAGACAACTATACAATGCTTGCGACCCCGGCTTCACCTACCCGTTCGTCAGACATTATTTCCTCGGTTAAGGTAATTATTGGTGACACCACATACCATAACATACTACGGAAATTTCCAGACATTACCCGGCCACACGGCATACATCGTACATCAAAACACAATACAGCCCATTATATACAGACTACACCTGGACCACCAGTTTCATGTACACCGCGACGCCTTGCCCCCGACAAATTAAAAATTGCAAAAGACGAGTTTGAAGCGATGCTGAAAGACGGCACCGCCAGACCCTCAAGTTCACCATGGTCATCACCATTACACCTGGCTCCTAAGAAGAACAGCGGATGGCGACCCTGTGGGGACTACCGCATGCTGAATTCCAGGACAGTACCTGACAATTATCCAATCCGTCATATTCATGATTTCGCACATAGTCTGTCAGGATGTTCAGTTTTCAGTACTATCGATCTTGTCAAAGCGTATAACCAGATTCCTGTAAATCCAGAGGATATTCCCAAGACCGCTATCACTACGCCCTTTGGGCTGTATGAATTTCCTTTCATGACTTTTGGTCTTCGCAATGCTGGACAGACTTTTCAGCGGTTCGTCGATGAGATGCTGCGCGAAATGGACTTCTGCTATGCTTATCTCGACGATTTCTTGGTCTTTTCGAAAGACCAGAAGACCCACGAAGACCACCTACTGCAACTTTTCACCCGCCTACAGGAATATGGTATGGTGATCAATACTGCTAAGTGCGTATTCGGAGTAAAGGAAGTGACTTTCTTAGGTTATAGGATCTCGGCCGACGGCACCAGCCCGCTACCCGAGAAGGTGGAAGCAATCACAAAATACCCGGCGCCCAAAACTGTTCGGGAACTTCGCAGATTTTTGGGAATGTTAAATTTCTACAGACGATTTATACCAGACGCAGCTCAACACCAGGCCCCCTTAAATGCACTGTTAGTAGGGTCCGTAAAAGGCTCTCACCCAGTGCATTTCACTACTCAAGAAACGGATGCCTTCAATACCTGCAAGGAAGGCCTTTGCAAAGCTGCGATGCTCGCCCATCCCGACTGCGAAGCCAAACTAGCAGTAGTGACGGATGCTTCAGACATAGCATTAGGTGCAGTACTACAGCAACGCAAGGACGAGGAACCATGGCAACCGCTAGCATTCTACTCCCGCAAGTTAAGTCCAGCACAAAAGAAATACTCACCTTACGACAGGGAACTGCTAGCGATCTACGAAGCGATAAAGTACTTCAGGCATATGGTCGAAGCACGAAACTTTGTTATCTACACCGATCACAAGCCCATATGTTTCGCGTTCCACTCGCGAAAGGAAAATTGCTCACCAAGACAGTTCCGGCACTTGGATTACATCTCACAGTTCACGACAGATATAAGGCATATATCAGGAAAGAACAATGTCGTCGCTGACAGTCTCTCAAGGATCGAGGAGATAACTCAGCCGGTAGACCTATACAAGCTAGCTGAATCACAGAAGAACGACACTGAACTGGAACAGCTGCTCGAAAGCAACACGACCTTATGCCTCACAAAAATAAAACTGCCAGGATCAGGGACCGAACTATACTGCGATGAGAAAAGCAAGATCGTGCGACCATATGTCACAAAAGAGCACCGTCGCAGAGTTTTCGATAGCGTACACTCGTGGAGTCATCCTGGCGCAAACGCAACAACCAAAATGGTTACTGAACGGTACGTTTGGCCAGCAGTAAAAAAAGACTGCAGAGAATGGAGCCGTTCTTGCTTAGCATGCCAGCGATCTAAAGTGACCCGTCACGTCTCATCACCATTGGGAACCTTCAAGCTGCCGAGGACTAGGTTCAACCACATCCACATCGACCTCATAGGCCCACTGCCGCTAGCACAAGGATATCGTTATTGCCTCACAGCCATCGATCGGTTCACACGTTGGCCTGAGGTGATACCTACAACCGACATAACAGCTGAGACAGTAGCAAAGGCCCTAGTAACTGGCTGGATTTCTCGATTTGGCTGCCCCGTTGATATCGTTACGGACCGCGGTCGACAGTTTGAGTCAGCACTCTTCAGGCACTTATCGGAGATGGTTGGGTTTCACCACAAGCGTACCACGGCTTATCACCCCGCCTGTAACGGCCTTATAGAGAGATTTCACAGGCAATTGAAAGCTGCTATTACCTGTCACTCCGCAGAAAACTGGGTTGAGTCTTTGCCACTAGTTCTACTAGGTATTAGGAACGCGTACAAAGAAGACCTAGGTTCTACGTCAGCTGAACTTTTGTATGGCGAAACACTCAGGCTGCCAGGGGAACTATTTCAGCCTCAGGTCGATGACACAATTGATATGTCAGACTATGTGGCACGGTTAAGGGCATTCGCAAGAAAATTGCAACCGTCACCAGCATCGCGACATGGTAGCAGATCAACATTTGTGTTCAAAGATTTAGGAACATCGAGTCACGTTTTTCTCAGAGATGAGACATCAGGCTCCCTAAAACCACCATACACGGGACCGCACAAAGTCCTGCAACACGGGGACAAGATCTACAAACTCCTCGTCAATGGCAAAACAGTCACAGTTACTATTGACAGGCTTAAACCTGCCTACATATTACACGATCCAAACATTCTCACAAACACAAAAATACACAAAAACACGCCATCACCCACACTACATAAATCAGCACCCAACACCAAATTACCAGGAAACCCAGGAACTAACGTCAGAACGACAAAATCTGGTCGTCAAGTACATTTTCCAGACTATTATCGCCCGTAGCGACGGTCTCTGGAGGGGGGTGATGTGGCGTAGATTAATAACTGTAATGTAATGTTGTCATAATAATTGTTTGAAATATATGTATGTAAAAATAAATAATTATGTATATGCGGACGGACAAGCAAACCATGTATGTTATTAGTGATCGCTCCATTGTTTACCGCGCGAGGTGGGGGCTAGCATTCCAAAGCCGCGCTCGCGCACCTTTGCACACCGGCGGCCCGCCAGTCAGCTTATCGCTATCCGACTGACCACCGTGTCGTTCGGTCCGCTATCGCGCTTTCGCTAACGAACCATTATTTAATATTGTACTGTCCTTTCTATCTGAATTCTCCTTACTATCTTTCGCTACTCTTCATTCTTGCTGTGCTGTGAACTTTAACCTGTATTTCATCAACCTAAGTTCTTCCAATAAACGTTACTGTGTCAGTGTGCCACTATTATTCATCTCCACACACACGCATACCTACCTCAAGAAGTTAATCGCTAAAAGGTATTTTAATAACTTTTTTACACAAAATCGCGACTACACCATCCTCAACGAGCCTGTCAGATCCACACACGAATAGAGAAGTTACATCAAATCAATATAAGGTATTCACAGACAGTCTGTGTGAAACCAGGGCGTTTCAATTAAGCCGTGTTTACACGCGGTGAGCCAAATGAGAGTGTAGACTGTATGATAGCTTCATTTGAACAGCACCCCAATTGCGTTAGATTGGCAATGAGATTCGTGCCCCATGTGGATAGATCCTAATTTTGCTTGCGTGAATGAGATTTGCTCTCAGCATTTCGCAAATACTATTTTGATGCTTTGTTTGTATGTGTTATAAGTTGGCAAGCAGGCCAGCGGCTACCCATCAGATAGTTAATACTTCCAATATTTAGATGATTGCTGCAGAACGTAAAGAACAAATTGAAAAGAACTCTTTGACAAATAAATCTATCAATTATTACTGCAGTGCATAGTACCAAATGAAATGCATATACATGGGAATGAAAAGGCATAGTTAATTCTTCGATAGTATCTAGCACAAAAGTATGCCAATTACGAGCAAAACCTACTTGGTAGCATACAATTTGAATGTTTTTGTGAAAAGGGAATAAGTAGATTTACAAAATGGGCTCTCCGTTTTGTAAATCTTCTTATTTTCTTTTCACAAATGCTGTTAATGGAAATACGCAAATAAGCAGGTGTGCTTTTAATAGCATGACTGTGTATTCGAAGCTTCAATTTATTGAAATGATAGATTTACATAAATATAATTTACAAAAATATGATTTATAAATAGGGCCTTAAACTAGAGGTATATTGTTATCATAATTTAATTCTACATGAAGGAGGAATAAACCTGTATCTCTGTTATCATTAATTGTTTCAACAAAAGTCATATTTCGGTCACATTCAAACCGATCCGATTTTGACAGCGTTTCGTAAATACGATACAGGATTATTTTACTAAGTCACTGTTGCGGGCTCCTGCTGTTAATTGAAAATATTCGTTCCGTGCACCGAATGTCAAACGATATCGTGATTGATTATCAGCCGAGTGGTTTGGGCAGAGGCTGATGATACGCCTTTGTTTGAAAATGACATTGTATTTTGATTGTCTACCCTTAATAACGTACCTATCATCTGTATCAGAAATATTTTGAAATTGATGCGGGATGCTCATTCTTTAGCGTAAATTGAAAAATTGTTAATGATTTTTATATTGTATGTTGATAGGAATAGTCGAAATATGTAAAAAAAACTAGCCAAGTGCGTGTCGAACTACGCACAATGAAGGATTCCGTAGTTGGGATGAATTTATCCCAAGAACAAACATAATATAGTAGTTGAAAAACATGTTCTCCCATACATTCTAAATGCAAATGTAAGTTTGTACGCACAATTTTGAGAGATTTACCATATTATTTTAAGACCATAGACTTCTTGTAGGTTTTCTTGTAATCTATGAGTAAAGAACCATTCTCTGTTTTTTTTTCAAAATTTTTGGCTCAGTATTTCGGAGATAAGGGGGGAATTGTTAATTTTCACCAATTTTCTTAAATATCTGTAAAAGTATTCATATTTAAAAAAAATCAGACTCTCTTAACAAGCCCAAATGAAATTTTGATATGTCACACGGTACAGTTAGCAAATCTTTATTTTTTCCATTTGCCCGCGAAATGTGACCCTCATATTCAAAATTCATTTATTTACTTTAAACGTCCGTGTTTGGGTCACAGAAATACATATGTGTATCGTCAAATTTCAACTTAATCGGTCCTATATGTCCTTAATCGGTGGACTTAAACCCCGTCCGATACGAAAGGGGCATACAGGTACGGCAATAACATTACCAATAAGTTTTTTTTTATGATTATTAAAAATAAAAAAATTACTGCTATTTAAAATCGGAGCACAAGTCGGAGCTCTGCACAATTTAGTTCGATGCGTTCCACAAGGATTGCGACACACTATCTATAATTCCCTAGTAAAGCCACATCTGCTATACTTGGTCGAAGTATGGGGTAGTGCTCCAAAAACAAAATTGTCACAACTACAAATTTCTCAAAATAAACTGGTAAAAATGCTTTTCAATTACCCGTACCTAACAGCAACAAAGAAAATATACAGCGATACAAAAATAATGACCATAAAACAACTATATATATATAACACATGCATCTTTATCAGAAAAGTTCTAAACAAAACCATCCACTCAAATATCACACTTACCCAACACAAACAAGTTAGTCAACGAAGCACTCGGCGAGCAAGTTTATTGGTTTTACCAAAAACTAGGACCAACTATGGTAAAAAAATGCTTACATTTGAGGGAGCACAGCTATACAACAAAATACCATCACGCATAAGGAACCTGCACTCATTTAATGCATTCAAAACCCAGCTGAGCCATTGCCTGATTGCAAATCAAATATTATTTGAAAAATGAATGCTTTGGATGGGACAGGTTTTAGTTTTAATTTAAAGTTTAATTAGTATTTCTGTTCATGGATGTTGTCGAGCCTAAATTTGTTTTTTTTTTGTGTGTTAGTTATTGTTCTCAAGTAAGTGACATGTAATTGTTTTTATTGAGAATAAAGTTTCTTTAAACCTAAAATTCACAGTTTTTGTGCCAAAATTACCACAACTCCATTAAAAATTAGCAATTTTTTTTTATGGGTCATAAGTTATGATTTTTAGACACCCGCTGAACGACAGCCGCCCGCGCCCAATGTAGGTAAAATTCCCCATTGAAATAAAATATGGCATTTTTTTTTCCTTTTTTCATGAACCTCATTAATATACTTTCAGTAAGATACCTAACAACACCCTCACGGATCGTACACGGTTTTTTGTACATGTTGTATAGGTAACCTATGTCGATCGGGAATAAGGTACCTTTCACATTGTGTACGAATTTTTCTAATAAGAGCTGTAGTTCCGGAGATTACCCTCCACATAATTACACACATTCACAAAATTCGCTCTCTCTCTCTATAATATTAGTATAGAATATAGATAGTATAGAGATAATAGGTAAAGAATTTTAAGTATTATTTATTAAAACAGATAACAGTTGATGTAATTTAAAGTTTATGTCCACTAAGCGGGTACACGATATAATTAATGTTACTTATTTAGAAAATATTTCAAGCTTCAAACACAATGATAATGAAATAACAGTCGCAAAATTAAAACAAAGTAATTATTGTGGAACCTATTAAAGTGAGCCCACAGTATTTAAAACTTTAAATATTCCTAGAAAATAAATTAAATCCTTTGTTTTCGTTCACCACAACCTGTTTTGTAAAGGTGAAACCTTGAATAAATGATAAAGTTGGAAATATAATTGTTTTTAATAACTACTAGGTACCTATTATCTATAATTACGAATATTTTTAACTATAAAACTGTTTATTCAAGAGTTCATGTCTGTAATTCGAACACATTTAGTTTAAATGTTACATCGAAATTGGATTTACGTAATTACAGCCATCGTTTTGTAGACATGTTACATCTACCAACCCGCACTGGGCCCGCGTGGGGGATTACGGCCACCTTCATAGAGAGGAGGCCTGTGTCCCAGCAGTGGGTACATTTATAGGCTGATTAGCCATCGTTTTAAAGGTGAATAAAAGTTGAGAGCCAACGATGATACTTATTTTTGAGCTTAAATGAACTATATTAAAATTAATATTAATAACCAACACAAGGTTAAACCCGCCATAACATCACTACATATTATAAAACAAAACCACACCATACACCATATAAAAAACAAAAATGTTCAATTTAATGTGACGTCACATAGAGCGGACGGACAATCAAGACGATTCCAACATTACCTTATTTGCTAAATTATGATGAGTAGTTTAGAAGTTATGAGTGAACATACATACGTACATATGATACCGGTCAAAATCATAAAACTCCTACTTGCTTCGCCGTAGTTGGGTACAAAACTACCGAACGGATTTTCATACGATTTTCACCGTAATAGTACAAAACAACACTGTAATTTGAGAGTTAAACCAAAAATAAAAACACCAATTGCAGATTAAATCGTAATAATAGATGAGTAGGTATAATATATTACATTTTTGTTTTTGTTATGAAATATGGTTCAAAAAGTTTTGCACTTACCTAAATGCATTATACTTGTCACTTCTATTTACTGGACGAAGTGATTGATAAGGAAAGTTTAATTGTGAAATAATTGCGTTAGTAAATATATCTAAGGATTCACTATAAATCGTACACTTTAGAAACACGATTACTTGTAGTTTCCTGGCAAGAAAAAAAATCCAACATAAACTCTAAGTACGGCGTAAATACTTCACGGAAGGTCACCGGTTTTTTAATAATAACAAAAATACACGTATACATTTTACATTTTCAAAATGTGTATTTGTTTGAATAACTCGAAGGAAATAAATTAGCGCGCGAACCGCCCATTCTTTATTCCGGCCAGCCCATTCATTAGCACCAGAAGCTCGGTGCGCTCTTAAGGTTTTATGTAAATTGGCTGAAATATGACGACGATTGTTGAAGATGTCGGAAAAAATCATGCCGTCTGGGAGCTTTACTGGTGTGCTCCGCGTAAACTAATAGAGTTATATGAAAACAATGTATTACGAAATTAATACATAGTTTATTTGGATTAACACTTAGGGTACTTTAAATCCCGGTAGTACGTACGCTGATAATCAGCGCTTGTGCTCTGGCTCGCATAGGGACGCAGCATTATGCTGAGCGACGGCTGTTTTGCGTGGATATGACGCATATTTTCCCCCAACTTGTTCTAACTTTCTTCACGTTCCCGTGGGATATTTTCCGATATCTACGCGGCCAAAGCTGCGAGAAAAAGCTAGATAACAATAAAATCTTAAGGCCCTGGTGAATAAATAAAGACTTACTACGTACGTACGCAGCAAGTAAGTTCTTCAAGTTCACATAATCTTTCACCAACTTCAGAATGAAATTACCGTTTCGCTACAGAATTCTTTGACCAACAACACCGAAGTTTTGCTAGCAAGTTTTTCGATTTTTCTTGTGTTGCTTAGGTTGTGACTTGAAATATACAAACAACTACTTAAGGAGTAGTTTCGAGTTGTTTGTGATGAGTTAGCGCCTGTTTGTAAGAACATCTCAAATCAAGTGTTTGAATAGATTTTGTAGGAGAGGGAATAACAAGAGTCATCAAAATGGATTGTTAAAAACATAATATCACGCCTTGTTTTCCCGAAGAGTTGATCAGAGGTTCGCCAGTTATGTTTGAATCCAATGTTATTGCCTTCAACCGCGCATAAATCCAGACTCCGGGCTGTTACTGAGAAATTCCGGATAGAAAAACCCAAAAGCACTTGCCCGACCCGGGAATTGAACCCAGGACCTCATGCTCAGCAGTAGCGCTTACGACCACTAGAACAACGAGGCACCTAATCTAAAGCAGTTATTGTTAAAAACAAATGCGAAATCACAAATATTAGGGAAATTCGTTCGTGATGGCAAAAATTCTATCATAAGATCGTCTTTTAAACCCCTAAAGGGCAGAAATTAAATTTATATTTGACTAGTCTTACTTCGAGGTCGATTGTATCAATAAAAATTCAACCTTGAAGTTGGAAGACCAGTCGGTTGGTTACAGACACTACAAAGGGGAACGCCCGAAAAATGCCTGAAATGAACAAAAACTACTAATAGTCCTTAATTGTATTTAGAATAAAATATTTATAATGAAATAATTCTCAAGTTTGTTTAGGTAGGGTAAAAATATAAAGATCTTTAAAATATTCAACTTGATATCCGTATAATTCATTCTTATTTTTATAATGGAGGTCAATGTTTATTTGACATGAGTAAGTTACATTCAGCCAAACAGGAATCGTCAAATAATCCCTAACGAACTATTTTATAGAATTTGTGCACAGTTATCATTAATTTAATATAATTCGGCCAATATGTACTGTAAAACGAATTAAAATAATTTATGCATATCAAAATTAATTAAATCAAAGCATTTTCAAAATAGAAAACATATCGCAGGCTGTATGAATTACATGTCCTTTGCCTTACTGACAGTTTGACATTTACTGCATTTCATTTTTCTCTATGTAGTCTGTGGTTTGTTTACTTGATTCATGGTTTTGCGTTTGCGACTTGAGTTACACAATTACAGATTGCTTTTTAAGATATTTAACGATGACTGTGACCATTTTTAAGGATTTTGATTTTACTTCTGCACACGACACCCATTTTTGAACACGGATTTAGATTGGACCCGCCTAAACGACGACTCGGCTTTTTGACGACGGATTTGAACCTACTTTATATACGACGCTGCTGTTTTTTTGGACATTTTCCCCGTTTATATTTAAAAATGGATAGAAGACTACACTGCGTTAATTGCTATCTCGATATTGCAAAGATGAGACGTAACGTCTTATCAGTGCAAAATGATGAACTACGTTGTTTAATACAGGCATGGATAACACCTCAAGCTGTAAGTATTGAGATTCCCTAGTTTTCTTACCTATTTATATTGAATGCACTGACATACAACAATTAATACATATTATATTCCTTAACTTACCTATATTACAGAAAAAATGTTTGAAACTGGCTCCTACCTAGTTTTTTTTATATTATTAAAATTGTAATGGGTTTCCTACGACTTGTAGTACAATTTGGCGTATATTGGCGTATATTCATTGTTGTCCATTTCAGGCATTTTTTTGTATAGTCGATGGGCATTCCCCTTTGTTACTGCCTATAAAGTGTTAACGAGGTCTATCGGAGTTCGGAAAAAAGAAAATAATCAGTAGAGTCTTCATACTATTTACCTTAGTAAGGTTTATTACAAATGAGTTGATCCTTTTAAGGCGAAAGCGTCAAGGCATCCCGCGAAATTCAAATTTTCTTACGTTTTTTTGCAATTTGCAGGTCCGTATCATGTTCTATGTTGATCTAAATATGATTCGCGGCCGTATCAAATGTTTATTTATAGAATTATAATCATAAAAATTATTATCAATACAACTCTCTAAGTTCATGTAATTAGTTCATGTCATTGAATGACTATTTCATGAAATCATGACATTTGACAATTATGATAACTTATGGAGTTGTATTGCTGATTGTAATGATTAGAATTATGTAAAGCCATGTTACGGACGCGAATCATATTTTAATCAACATACAACCTGACACTGACCTGCAAAATGGAAAAAAACTCAAGAAAATTTGAATATCGCGGGCTACCTTAGCGCATCCACCTTAATAAAATACCAGACGGATTGAAATGTAACACTTACCGTTAAAGTACGTATAATACGAAATAAGACACCCTTGATAGAAATACCGAGTTAATAGTTTTACTAAAACGTGACTCGTGAAACCTTTAAAAACACGTGCAAGCAGTTATAAGCTTTGCTCTCCCTCATTCCGCGACCAACTTCAGTTTTGCAAACAGAAAAAAAACTGTTACTCCTTCACACTTTTATTGCTTCAGAAAATACTTCCCAACCCCAATTGGGGACACTGAAATAGGGGCAGAAATCTTGAAAGACATTACGCTTACAATCGGGGCGCAATAAAAGGTAGAATCGTTAAATAAGACAAGCAATTTAACGCGTGGGAGGGCCACGTGCTGTGTACTGATTGGTCTTCGTTTGTATGGCCTTTTTGATTGAGGCCTCCGAAGTTCGCCGTCAGCGAAAAGTGGAGGCCTTTTTGGTTAAAGAATAATGTGTTACATGAGGGACGCGCTTCAGTGTCGGTGATGTTTATCGATGCGGGCGAAGGGTGTTTGAGTAGGGCTAATGAGTAAGGTGTTATTAAGTTCATGAATGTGTGTGTTGTGCCATTTTACTGTTTTCTTATTTTGGTTTTGTGTTTTTTATGGATCATGTGAATTCATGTAGTCTGTAATAAAGATATTTATTACTTTTTTTGATAAAGATAGTGTAGAAATAGCGGTAGTATAAAACGACACTGTAATTTGAGAGTTATACCAAAAATAAAAACACCAATTTCAGATTAAATTGTAATAATAGACGAGTAGGTATATATTTATATATTTTTTTTTGTTTTTGTTAAGAAATATGGTTCAAAAAGTTTTTGCACTTACCTACCTGCATTATACTTGTCACTTCTATTCACTGTACCTACATAGCAAAAATAGAAATCGATTGGACTCTCCTGTAAGCATATATAGACTGTATGACGTCTGTTCGTTCAAGGCGAAACGTTAAGCAACTTTATGGTAACTTGATCCGTGGCTAAGTGTTTGCGATGTCGAACGAATCATTCGCTTCGTTTGCTCGCCTATTTTTGGATGTATTGTTAAAACAGGTAGGTATTGTATGTAAGTAAGTTACTACGTGGAATCGTTTAGAAATGAATGTATTTCGCATGAACGAAGGACTAAGACTAAGATCTATAGAACGAAATTAGAATACACTTAACCTAAGTACAGTAAGCGTTTCATCCGAAAATAAACCTTACTCATATAATATTAATATTCATATTCGTATCAAAGGCGCATTGCTTAGGTTCAAATTCATATTAAACTTTTACTGTACTTAGTTTGCGTAAAGTCTAGTGAGAATAGTCGAAATATTTGTGCACATTTTTATCTTAACATGACCTCTGTTATGCCAGTGTAAACTAATGACATGCTGTCAAAAAAGATAGATAATTTAATAGCCAAAGTTTAGTACAATCGTGGTATTCCCTTATGACCTTTGTAAAGGTCAACATTTTTTATATGAGGGTGATTATTTTTAGAGCACTTTCATAATTAAACAGGAAGTCTACACACATGTTTCACATTAACTTGTGGCTTTATCGGGAACGTCAGTTAGTTTTTCTCTATAGGTAGGTACCAATATTTACGTAATTAATTAATTGATATTTTTTTTTATTCTGTTAAGGCATGTCAAAAAAAGGACAAGAAACAATTTTTAAAGCAACTCGGTGTCTGAAAAAATACTAAAAATATAATTCTCTATCATAAAGCCATACTTCAACTTGTAATAGTTAAATAATGAAAGTATGGACAAGTCCATAATAAATTTCAGCGTAATGTCCCGAATTTAATGACTCGGAGGCCGTAATTATGAAATATGAGCGAAACGTGGAGGACTGAATGTGACAATATTTCTTCTTTGCGGCGGAAAAATTACGTTTATGAAGTTACTTTCATTGTAATATAAGTTTTATATTGTTTCAATTATTAGAGTAGTACGGGTCTCTGTGCCTCGGAAAGCACGTTAAGCCGTTGATTTCGGCTGTCACTCGTAGATCTTTGACAGTCGTTACAGGTAGTCAGAAGCCCAAAAGTCTGACAACCTTTCTTGTCAAGAGGTAAGAAAGGTTGTCAGACTTCGATATCGTGTTATACTGGGTATCACGATATCGAAGTCTGACAACCTGGTTGTAGAAGTCAAATAGTCAATCAGTCCATGTATTCAGCTGCATCAAGTTAAACTGGAAGCCGATCCCGACATAGTTGAGAAAAGGCTAGGCAGATTGATTGATTGATTAGTAGGGGTAGTTACTATTAAAGATATGTATATGAAGTGAATTAAAAACATGCTGCATCCACTTTTAAAAAAAGTTCGACTTCCTCATTCTGAAACTAGATATGTTATATTTTCGTCTGTGTACTATCAAACCCAAAATCAAAGTATTTATTTCATTTTAAACCGTTTACAGGCAGTTTCAAATTGCCAAGGGGTCGGTCGGATGAAGCTTGTTGCCCATTCCAAAGAATAGTAGTACCTATCCAATGGAGAAGAATGGGTAAGAAATACCAGCACAGACAATCTTTTAAATCAAAATATTGTACTGAACATATATATAGTCTTCCATACCGTATTTCGGCCATGGCGACTAACCTCAGCGGAGACCAGCCCATATAGTGCACAAGTTTGTGCGCAGACACCGGTGCACTCTCTTCCCTCACTCTCATAATCAGATGGGACGGCAATCCGCCACGACCGGAGAGAGATCAGGCGCAGGACCAACGGCTTAACGTGCTTTCCGAGGCACGGGGGTATCACACCGCCAACTTCCAAATTCCGGGCTGTTACTATGAAAGTAAGATCATAAAGGTCAAAGTACATTGAGGAAAGTTTCGCCCTCAAACTCAGAAATGTTCAGAGCTCTTTTCACTAATGAGGTGACAATAATTATTATAATGATTCAGTAATTGCCCGAAAATTACTACTTACGCAGATCGTTTAGCAGGCCGCTTCTTTTAATTGACTTTTACAGCTCGCATGGGAAGTTGGGAAACAATTGGTTTTCTTGCTGTTCTGGCTTGATACAAACATTTACTTGAGCCTACTTACAAAGTAGGCACACGTAAAGGTAGGTAAACAAATTCGCCCAACAAATAAAAAACTACGAGTAGTAGGTACCAGCCACAAAAAAAATTACTACACCGAACAAATTAATTCTCGTAGTGTAACGATGGTACGATTTTTTTTAAATCGCTTTCAATTGTTAATTTCAGTTCCCATTGTAAGTCATTACAGTACCTGGGCGACTGAGCTCTGCTCTGGTGAAAATAGAGAAAGCTCATTTAATAGTATAAGATAGTTCATACTAATTCCATGTATAGTACACACTAATTCCATGCTGCCATGTCATTATTCTAAGGTAGCCATCTTGTTATTAACTTTGGGCAACCGACCTCTGCTCGGGTGAAAATAGAGAAAACGATTTTTTCCAGATATGAGACCTCACTAGATACATTTTTCGCCCCCGTAAACCGTAATATTGCAACATCATCATCATTAGAGCCGTTTTCGAGAACGTGATTACAAATATATATAAAAGAAAAGTATTATAAAATTTAATAGTACTTATAGGATAATTGAATTCAATACAAACTCGAAAATAGTTGAAGTGACTGTTTTGTTCACAAATACAATTCAATTTATTCCTACAAAGCACAAGTAGGTACGGAGCAAACTATCTCAACAGGGTTCAAAAAACCCCACGAAATTTCGAGTAGAACACAATATTAACTGAAGAGCGCTGCTTCAAAAGCCCGAAACGTCGAGTGAATAAGAGCCCAAAAATCTAATAATATATTTAATGAAACCCAATACGGTTGAATTTCGGAAAAACTCTCTCATAAAGAATCACACGCAACCCGCAGTTAATGAAAACGGGCCGACAAATTAACGGCCGGTAAAAATAGCCGACCGTGGCCGTGTGGATCTGTGAATGGGAAAAAAATAAACATTTACCTTAAGGGGAAATGGGTAAAGAGGAAAGTTTCAAATGACTTTATGTTTTGGGATAAAAATTGGGTGAATATTCAAATTGTTTTTTTTATTGTAAAACGATTGTAGAAAGATCTTGAAAACGTTTGAATAAAATTGATAATTAGCTAGAAGAAAAACTATAAGTATAGTGACAGGAAAAATAACAAGAATTGAATGTTGCTACAGCGTAGCTAACGCAATCATGTTGCTGCTACGGAGCTACGCTTCGTAGCCGGTAAGTGCTACGAAACTGCGCTATCTTAGCCGATATTGCTACGCATCTATCCTACGTATGCAATGTGTTTTTGGAAAAAATACTTTAAATCCCACTCATAAAGTCCAGTTTGCCGTACAACTTCAAAGAAATTAAAGACTCTTAGTCTGAAATTAACTTAATTAACATTGGCATAAAGTTAATATTTGTTTAAGTAGAAATTACATAATTAGGAAAAGGATTTAGAAGTATATGACATTTATTTGATTATATTGTTAAGTTGTTTTAGGCATCGATTTTTAGTCATCCTATCTTTCTAACAAAAAGTAAAGTTCTAACATGACCATCCAAACCAAATATACTTAAAGACATAGAAAACGAAAAAACTAATTCATCTCATGATAGAATCATCAATTACAAAGGTTGTCCCAAAATCGTTCTCACAACTTAATTGAAAACAAACGACGGACGAAAAACAAGTTTCTTGAACTTTGCCAATGATCGATGGCCTCTGTTGATTTAGTTATAGACCTTTTTAGGATTCCGTAGTAAACAAGGAACCCTTATTTATAGTTTCGTCATGTCCGTCTGTCTGTCCTCAGCTTAGCTCAGATACTCTACTACTAGTACAAAACTAGAAAGCTGTAATTTGGCATGGGTATACATCCGTTTGCGAAATATTAAGCTTTTAACTGATTTTTTTTTGTTAGAGTCAAGTAAACCCCCCCCCCTCTGCCAGCTAAATGGCTGTCCTTGGATTTGTAAAAAAATTCACAGCAGTAGTATATATAACGAATTTAAAAGGAATACTATCAGAGCTAAATAGGCTGTACAGGTTAACGAGTAATAATCAACCAACTTAAATTTGCAGTTTGAAAAACATGATCTCCCATACATTCCGTATGGGAAAACATGTTTTTCAACTACAATGTTAAGTTTGTTCCTGGGATAAATTCATCCCAACTACGGCACCCTTCATTGTGCGTGGTTCGACACGCACTTGGCCGGTTTTTTATTAGCTAAGAACTTCATTGACCGATCGCCAATCGTTCGATCAGCGAATTCCTACCGCCCTTTTATTTTTCCCTTATCTTTAGGAGGCCTTCACACTCACATTGACGGTAAAGCTGTATAAGCCTCAGAATACGAAAGATCACGTAAGATATTTTTCGTGAATGAAGTGGCGAAGTGCTGGAGGTTTTGCGTATTTTTAATGTTTCTGGTAGTCAAAGTTCAAAGATTCAAAAGTCATTTATTCAAAATAGGCTGAGAAACAGCACTTTTCGAACGTCAAAATTACATAATACAGTCCCCCAAAAACGCCCACCCTTCACCACTGCCTAGTGCTTAGCTGGGAAGAAGTGGCGCAACAAACTCCCCAGCAGCACAGCTGTCTGTTCAGTTAGAAAAATGTCGGTACAGTCGACATGTTAAGTGGTGAATAATGAAGATTATCGGTGTGTCCGTTGATGCAGTTCATATTGGTTGGTCTATGCTTGGGCACAAATACTTCACATTATAGTATTTTAACTAAGCGCTGGGACTGTGTGCTTGAAGGCGAGTAGCGTCAGCACATATTACACACACTTCCGACTTCGCCATTGTCTCCGACGGTACCGAGAGCTCCTGCGCCCACACACACATTCACAGCGTGTTTGTACAGTTGGTAACCACAAAGCGCGCGTTGCTTCGTCAGATAAAACTACTGTACCTACCAATTTACCGCCCTTACGTGCTAGATACATCTCAATGATCTTCAATTTAAACAGCTTGACGAATACTGGCATTGCTTCATTTATAATTCTTTTCACCTCTTGTGGTATAGTAATTTATTCTAGGTGCATCGTCTTCACATATAATTATATAATTAATGTTTACAAAATATTGTAAAGTATTTTAAAAGAGTAACGTTGGAGTTTCTTGCCCATTTTTCTCCATACGAAAACTACCTTTTGGAAGGTGCGGCTAGTTTTTTTTTTTTTTGTAAATGTTGACGTTCGTAAGTGCCTTTTATGTGCCTAATTGAAATAAATAATTCTTTGACATTGACTTTGACTTTGGCTTCCCTCAAGGCGAAACCCCAGTGAATAATAGTTTGGTTTGAATTCAATATTTTTATTTTCTTTATTTCAATTCTTTTTCCACTCGGTCCAAATATTTGTGTAGCATACAGATTTTTCGTATCTGTATAAGTCAATGTGTAATTTGTGTACACACCCAAGATCAGTAGTAAAGGGCAGAACCTATCCATTTGTGGATTCTTTTGTCATTTTCTTTTATTCTCAGGCCTAGACTATGCTCAGACAGACCTAAAATTAAAATAAATGACAATCAGCCTTAAGCTAGCAGTCGTTTTATTTTTAAATTGCCTACTTTTCTCAAAGGCCTTTGTTTTATGTAAACACAAAATCGGTTTAAAGTTATATAACTTTGCTTGACGAACCATGCATGAATGAAATAGCATTTTTATAGAGCTGGCAAACTGTCTTTTAGAAGTCGTGTGTAAAACTAGAAATTAGTGACGACATCTTGTATGCGAATAAGCTAACCTTTTTCTAAAATAAGCATTAAAGCTGGCTGAAAATCGGCAATTTAAGTCTAAGTTTAAATCTAATAAACTCTTCGTTATTTCTCAGAAAGAATTTCGGAATAATTAAGTTAAAACCCTCGTCTATCTCAGTAAATACGGTCTTAAAAGTGACGTGAGTATAGCGAAGAGGCTTCAGTAGCTTTTTTGTAAAAGAATTGATTCGATTTAAAGTGTCGGTACAGTAACTTACTTACCTACATGGTACTTATAGGTTTAAAGAAACTTTATTCTCAATAAAGACATACATATCACTTACTTGACAACAATACTAAAACATACATAAATTACACAAAGTTCGTCGTCATCAGTTACAAACTAGATACCAATCCAATGCTTTTATTTCTCCAAAAGTGATCGATCCGCAATTATATACTGACCAAGTTGAGTTTTAAATGCATTGAACGAGTGTAGATTTCTGCTGAGGGTATTCTATTATAAAGTTGTGCTCCTTCAAAAGTAAGCATTTTTTTGCCATAGTTATTTCTAGTTTTGGGTAAAACTAACAAGCTAGCTCGCCTTGTGCTACGTTGACTGACTTGTTTATATTGGGTTACTTATAAAAATAACTGTCTGTTGCCCGCGACTTCCTATGTCCTTACCCAGGTCATGGTCTATCTGTGTGCCAAATTTCATCCAAATTCGTTCAGCCGCTTTAGCGTGAAAGGGTAACAAACAAATAAACTCACTTTCACACTTATAATATTATAGTTATAACTAGTTTTTTTTTTAGTTTAAAATACATCTGCTTTCCTCTTCAGAGAATATAACACTTATGACCGGCCCCTGCTTTCTTTATCAAATTGTTTTTCTTTTCTTTCGTGTGGTTAATGACTAACCTGGTGTCAGAGTTTTAAAGCCGCCCATGGGCCTCTGACTTGCCTTCGCATGCCGTCGAGAAATATCTCTCAAGCATGCCATCAAAATCTGCATGTTTCTTCACGATGTTTTCCTTCACCGTTTTTGAAGCAAGTGATAATTATACAATACGCACATGAATCCGAAGTCAGAAATGCGTGGCTTGGGTTCGAAGTCGAGACCTATGACTTGGCAGTCTGACGGTAACACCTCATGCTTATCTTTATCAAATGTATTATACACATAAACCTTTCGGAATAAATTCTCTAAATAATGATTCAAAAGAATTCGAAAGACATTTATTCAAACTAGGCTGAGAATCAGCACTTTTCGAACGTCAAAATTACATAAGACAGTCCCCCAAAACGCCCACCCTTCACGATAAAATCGAATCAAAGTACTTACGTGACGTAGTTTAGAAGAACAGCGCAGTCTCACAGTCAGACACAAAAAGAGACTTCAACGTATAACATCTATGATAAGATATGGACATAGATGAAAATAAAAGAGCTGTTTTAAATGTGGATGGTAAGGCAGTTATTCCTGTATACAACGTGTAACGGAAAGTTTTTATACATATTAAGTGCACGGTTTTTTTAGATGATAACAAACTGTACGCCAAGGGTTTTTACATCCCATATCTACATGTTAGGAAAATATGATAAATTTCAGTACATCAAACCAACCGCTCGCGCTTTTCCGCATTATCGGCTCGTTTGATCCCGTCGATTTAACTTAATATTAGCGAGTGACGTCAAAGGGTAATTGACCCCTTAGTGCGGTGACACGTTTGTTTTGATTTGAATTCAATAAACTTACAAAACCAAACATTTCCTATGAATTCTTTAAGTAATTTATTTTGAGCTAAAACATTGCATACCTTCTATACCTGATATAATCTTCACCCCTTTTGAATATACCTACCCTTTCCGTTACACGTTGTGTAGTTAAAGGTTGTTATATTTGTATATGTATGTAAAGGTTTACTTTACATTCGAGTAATACAGATTGAATAAAACAGTTCCCTCCTTCCTCTTAAGTGTGGAGTGGCGGAAAATCCTCGTTTCACGGAATCATGATTACGTAATAGAATTGAACAAGTTGATAAATAAATTCGGGTTGAAATAAGGGGTAAAACAAACGTATATTTAAAACCAGTTACTTTCTAAACTCAGGGTTCTAATATACTTTATTTAGTAGGTGACAATCCTCCATTATCTGATCGCTATTAAAATTATATCGTTCTTTATTTTTGTATGATAAATATAGATATGTCGGAAATACATTAGGTACTGAGTTGATTAATCGGGACGCCAGCGCCGTCTAGCGGTTCTCGACAGAGTCTACAACATAACGCTCGGACCGGCTGGTGCTAAATAGACTTCATCAGTGGCGGTCAAGCAGTGAACACTTTTAGAAATTGTCGTGCGTTACGAATAGTTGTGTCGTGTACCTACAGTGTGTGAAATGCTAGTGCGATCAAATTATAATTCACGATCAATGTGATCGTGAATTATAATTTGATCTGAACTGCAAACCGTTTTCGCAACAACCAACACTACCCACAGTATGTCCACAGTAGTTAAAATATGGCTGATAATAACGAGAGACACATACCCTCCCCCGTCAGATACAAAATAATAAGAAGGTCTAACATTAATTTATCTTCTAGGATCGGAATGAGCTGTATGATAAATAGTTCATACTGTGGGGAAATATTAGCAATTCAGGGAGGTTTGTAGCGAAGCGTACCGGACTCACTTAAGTATCACTCGACACTACTCGACGGTGTTCTTCATTTTAACAGAAGTATATTGAACTAGCGGCCCGACCCTACCTCGCGCGGTTTTCACAACTTGACAAAACATGAAGATTTCTTTTGTGTAAGTTTAAACAATAAACAATAAATAAATAAAATAAACACAATAAACCTTCTGGAATAAATTATCTAAATTATGTTGAAAACACACATACAGACACGAAAAATGATATTAATTTATAATATGTATAGAGCTCGTGGGTGCCGCGCGGGTCTAGATCCATCAGGTTAAGCTACGCTTGCCGTGGTTGGTCCGTGGACGGGTGAGCATCTTTACATACCGAGATTCCTCCATGCCTCGGAAAGCACGTTAAGCGGTTGTCATTCGTGGATCTTTGACAGTCGCTACGGGTCGTCAGAAGCCCGAAAGTCTGAAAACCAGTCTTACTAACGGGTATTGTGTTTCCCAGTTACTGAGTTGTGGAGGTCAGATAGGCAGTCGCTCCATGTAAAATACTGGTACTCAGCTGCATCCGGTTAGTCTGGAAGCCGAACCCAACATAGTTGGGAAAAGGCTAGGCAGATTGAATATTTATAGAAAACTAAATTCAGTGTACCAGAACTATTAAAAGTATTATGTTTATTTTTGGTCTCGTAACTATTTTTCTATGATATAAAAACTTTTTATAACAGTTTCAAGGGTTATTATAGAACTTAACAGTTTCTCTTAAAATTTATATTTAATTCGCGAACTTTATTCTATTTAGGCCAGCCTCAAATAGATGGCACGAAGCCAAACCCATTCGGTGCTGCCAGTGCTAAAAATAGCCACCAACTTGACGGAATTAAGGTGGGTTATGTTGGCAACTTTGATTCAATTTAAGGTTATGTTCTTACGTTTCTGATAATTTTGGCGACAACTGAAATTGGAGCAGGAGCACATTGTAAGAATGTTAAAGCAGAAGGAATATAATTATAGAGGTGTGAGAGAGCAAAAATATGAGTGCGGAAATATTCACACAAGAGAGATAGTATAAAATGATGTTTTATTGTCTACGTTCCACTTTTGAGACATAAAATTTAGTTTTCGTTACAGTGCTTTCCCTCACTTAGAATCAGTGGTATTTTATCGTCTAAACTACACAATTTTATAAAGAGACTAGCTTCTGCCCGCGACTTTGTCCGCGTTAAATTTCGGTCCTCGACCCACCGCGTCGTATTACATCGCCCGCCTGCGCTATAACTTCTTTTTCGCTGAGCGTTCTTTCCGATTTTTTTCTTTTCCTGGGCTTCTAAGGGTCCGAATCCCGAATCACGAGCCTTCCTCAAGAAATGGCTATCCAATGCAAAAAATATTTTTCAAATCCGTCCAGTAGTTCCGGAGATTACCCCCTACATACAAACTTACAAACAACCAAACAAATAAATTTTACTTCATCATAATATTATTAGTATATGAAAGATTTGTATTTTTGTTTGTAATGAATAAACTCAAAAACGACTAGACTTATTTAAAAAATGTTTCACCAGTAGAATACTATATTATAACTGAGTAAAATAAGCTATAATTTATAAGATATCACGCGGGCGGAGCTGATGGCGGACGCTAGTAAAAAATATTACTAAAAAGTATCTAATACTAGATTTATTAGAGAGTATAGGTACCTATAACGTAGATCAAGCCATTACGGTTGCCAGGTTTTTAAGTTGCAAACGGGTTCCTAAACATTAATTCTACAACGAGCATGAATAATAAGATCTTTATTTAATTTCTCTGTTCTAAATAATCTTGTAACACAAATTCAAGATGGCGACCTTGACATCCATTTATTTTCCATTCGAATGTTTCAGGAGAGCGATAACAAGTTGATAAAATTGTACTAATTAACTTATACGCTACGTAGTCTTTGATTCCCACCGAGGCTTTATTATTGGGTTTGTGTTAGGAACGGGGCCCTATTAAAAGCATTACCTCTATATATTTCATAGGAATTGTCTTTTGGAATATGTAAGTATATTACAGCTCTGCCTCTCCTATTTAAAGATACACATAATTTTAAGTTTAGTAAGTAATACTCTCCAATTTGGCTATAAAACAAATGATTGTAGCTCAACTTTGAAGCAAACGCGAAGAATGCTGACGGTTAGCCTCTGGTAAAATACGAAGCCAACCTGTGGTGGAGAAAGGGCCAGAAGGCCAGAATTCCCGTAATTATAAACGTTTAAAATCTAGTCTTAATCCCATTTCAGAAAAACTTGTTAAAAATGTAGGTAAATTCGAGGTTTGTTTGACGTATGCGAACGTTCTTAAAAATACGCCTCGGATATCTATACTAAAAACCTTAACCGTCGTATCGTCGTATAAGTCAACCGATCAGTCAATGTTGCTTTACAAAGTTAACAAATTAAAACGGCACAGTCATCAATAACGGCAAAAGCAACAAAACAACTGTTCGGTCCTCAAATAAAACCTTAGCTCGAGTATCCAGTAACCAATACAGAAGAAAAGAAAAAAAACTAAATCCAATTCCCTCAAGGAACATTGCACCGCCAAGGTCTGCAAACGTGCACGGATAGGAACTGCAATCGGACGGAAAGTAATTAAGTAGTGACAACTTGGAGTAATAAAGAATGCCGCGTGACTTTGAATTGAGAGTTATTTTAAAGTGTAAGAAAAAGTAAGAACTCAGTATAAGAGAAAAAAATAAAAAATAAGTTTATTTGTCACAGAAACACGTGCATAAAAAAAAAGATAATAAACTCGAGTAGAATAATAACAATAAAACATAATAGATTTAAATACAATAACGAGCACAAAACAGAAATAGTCGGCAGCTGCGATAATGAAATTTTCTCAATAGGTTTTAAGTTCGTCTGCACTTATATATATATTTTGTTTTTTAAGTATTTTCGTAAATTGTGAACCGATTTTGAAAATTATTTTTTCCTTTGATAGAGGAAGCTTGCGCGGTGGTCCCATTTAAATGTTATTAACTTGGCTTGGGTGGTTTTTGAGTTAGCTTCGATGATACGTATTTAAAGCTCTTTGTGTATCTTGATAATGTTATAAGAAAGAAAGAAAATACGTTTATTTGCGGTACTCATGACGCAAAGAAGAACAAAATTTCTATAAATACTTCCTGTCACTGTTGTTTACATAGCAAGTAGTGGTATACGAATGGGTGTGTGGGGACCATAACAAAAAAGTGACCAATAAAAACCTTTTTACAAAAAAAAATAACCAACTTCCAAAACAAACACTACAAAATGAAAAACGACTTTAATTTCGGAAGTTGGTGGCATAAAACTAAAATACAGATCCAAAACACCGAGTAGAGAATTTTTGGATATTAATATACCTATTTTAAACCTTCCGGAATATTCTCTAAATGATCGTGAAAACCGCAACCATCCCTTGTGTAGTTAAGAAAAACATAGCGGTCGCACAGATGGACTTCGAAAAGCGACTTTGTTTTATACTTTAGAATAATAGAATAGAATAGAATAATTTATTTGTTCAAAATATAGTCATAAATGATATGGTGATACACTATAATACACTTAATTCTATGATCAGATATTGAAACACCTGTGTCTGAACTATATATAAGATATCTGTATTTCAGTTATCAGCGCTCTTCCCCTGTTGTAGGCGACAGTCAAAATTAAATTTGTTTGGCCTCTATACACATCTATAACACATTCGATGAGAGATAAAATAAAATAAAAGGAAGTGACAAATGTAGGAGAACAACTTTGTATTATAGAAGAAGCTCACTCCTAAATGCACAAATATTTACGAGTACACACACAGACAATGTGGAATCTTGACATTATTACATATACTGGAAAACAATGCGATCTATCTCGAGCGATTCAATTCACTATAATAGACTAACAATTTACATAATTAATTAATCTTAAGACTTACGTGACGAATTTGAAGGTACGTGATACTTTTAGATGTCACCGGATCTTGATAAAGAGGGTGTCGTTATAAACGAAATGGGACAAGATGATTTGATAAATTAGGTATAACGTCTCATTGGTTTAGTGGTTACAAGCGCTACTGCTGAGTATGAGGTCCTGGGTTGGATCCCCAGGTCGGGCAAAGTGTTATTGGGTTTTTCTGTCAGGGATTTCTTAGTAACAGCACGGAGTCTGGGTTTGTTTGTTTGTAATAGGCTCGCCCCCTATTACATGGGACTTAAACATAACTGGCGAAATAAGAGTGTACTATTGCAACACCTCTGCATAACCCTTTGGTGATAACAGGCGTGGTTTTTTGTTATATTATGTATATCAGTGCTCCCGCGCATTAGGCAGTCAAGTAGCAACAGCGAAGCGGCAGCAACCAGAATATTGAGCAAATTCTTGTATTCTCCGAGACCTGGTACTGTACAAAATGCCATTGTTTTAAGATATCGAACCAATAGTACCGTCGAATAGATAAAACTTAGTTAAGAATATCTCAGAAGCCGGATAGAAGTATAGTAAAAATATAGTATATATCTACTTTTATTTGGCTGTAGAGGTAGAAAGCTTTGATATCTTATAAATCTGTATAAGCTTATGGATTACCCGGAAAAGTTTATACTGATGGAGCTGCATCTGAATGACTGGAAGCCGACCCCAACATAGTTGACTAAATGCTAGGTAGAAAAAGAGACGAGCAGGAGACGCCCCGGGCGTCGGGAGTCGCGAGCCGACTTCCGGCCACCGTAGGCGCGGGCTTGCGGATGGTGAGCAGTGGGTAGCTCGCCGTCCGATAGGGTCCAGGCCCGGGTCGACGGCGCTTTGTGTTCCACGCGCGCCTCAAAGAGATATCAGCACCAACTGACGGGGTCCGGAAGGGCCAATCCGGGGCTGCGAGTTTGTCCGAAAGGGATATCGCGACCCGGGCACACAGGCAACGGAAGGAACACGGGTGGGTTTTAGTCAGTAAAAGTCTGACACGCCCTCCCGCTCCGCCCAGAGCGGGAGAAGTTATTTGATATTTCCCAATATAAAAAAAATATATAAAAAAAGGTAGAAAAAGAGGCAAACTGCCAAAGAAATATTTATGTTACGCTACAAAGAAGATACCGAATAGCAACATAATTTATAGAAGTCTATGGTACCTACATATATAGGTTTTCAGTTAAAACCTGTTCACTGAACTTCAATGTTAAAATAATTAAAGTGAATATTTCCACACCCCAACATTATGAACATATAGCTAAGGCTTTACTTTATTACCATAGTTAAAATGGACTTCACCTTACTAACGATATAAAAGGGAAACAATTTCGCTAAGAATCTGTAGCTGAAAGTACAATACTTAATAAAACATTCACGTCGAAGTCTATTGTTAGAACTAAACTTTGTACGTTATACCAGACCAATATTAACTTAACTTACGCTTAGTCTGTATATAAGTTAAACATATTTTTCTGAACGAACAAAGTTTCTCTTGCATAAAGCCAGGTAAGCTCTAAGGAACAACTTTGTGTTCTAACTTTGGTATTTCTGTGAAGCCAGTGTTGAAGTTATAAAATATAATTTACTGTTTTTTTTTAAATAGGTGTACAGAACCTACAATATATTTAAATATGTACTAAACAGTGTGCGTAAATGCGTTCTTTCATCACGTTTTTATTAACAGCGAAATTGCTAGTACATACCTTTCACATTGCTTCTTAAAGCATTTTTTTTTTTCATTTATTGTACATGCTGGGCACACAAAAAAGACAAAAGACCATCCTACATCTCAACCAACTCCTGAACTTGATAAAAAATACTTAAGAGTATCATGCAACGAATCTTAAGTTCTAAAGAATTGCAAATGGCAGAATTGTATATGTATTTGGACTGGGTATTTCACAAAAATATCCGAATCCAAACTTTCCAGTTACAAATATTTCTATCAGATCACACGCTGTCCCATAAATTCCAAAAACGCGAGTGATTTCTGCAAGAATCCTGCCTTTGTGTGTGATTTAAACCAAACTATTCTAAACCTAGGTTCAGCGTAACGAGTAAAATTCTCACGTTCCATGTAACGCAGTTTTAGTGTGTTCATAATTATGCAGTGTGAGCAAGTTTCTGGCTCTGCAATTTCTCGAGAAATTTGATTCATAGGTGGCAGAGCATTAAGCATAAATGTTACCTTTCTCTACTCGAATTTGTGCTTCAAAGGGAATGGAGAATCAATCTGCGAAGTTACTATTGCAGGTGTTAGCTCTGTAATGTTGAGTTGCGTTGCTATACCTAATCAATTAATCATGTATGATTAATCGTTCAAGCTTCGGATTTCTAATAAAACAGTAAAAAGATGTATGGGCTGCTGAATGGATCGCACACACCTTGATGTTAGCTTGAATAAGTCACGGATAGCCAAAGATGATGATTTATAGAATAAATTTAACTACAACGTAACTAATGGTATATGAGTGTTATGTGAACGTAAACATCTGACTATGAATTCTGATTGTGTACATCTTTTTGCTGTCAAATGCATAATAATATGACACACTTTTAAGTTACAATAAAATCTCCAATCTTAATAATTTAAAAAACAAATCTCTTAGAATTTACATTGAGTATATCAGAAATGTAGTTTTCTGTAAAACAATGGTAGTCACTAGAGAGTAATTTGACATTGAATATTTTAAAATGGATGAAATTAAAATATAGCTTGTCAAATTACTCGAAAATGGTTGTCGTTGGCATAGGGGTCATCAGGGGCTATTTGGTTGCAAATGACCTCTCCTACAGCCCCTTAACGGATTGCTGACATATAACATATAACCCTGTAGGTATATAATTATAGCCTACTATAGCCTACTAACTTTTGCCCGTGCTAATACGGGTCGTGCTCTACATGTGTGCCAAATTTCATTATTATCGAAATCCATCAGCTGTTAAGGCGTGAAAAGGCAACTAAGAGATAAACAGACTTCCGCATCTATTTATTTAGTATATTTTTAATCTATATCTATACATGTCATAAAATTGTAGCGAAGTCAAAACTGTACATTGAACGATTCGATTGCACAACTCTGATGCCGAAAATATAGTTAATTTTTTTTTTATCCGTTTGTCTGTTTGCCTGGATGTATGTTCCGGATTGACGCAAAAACTATTGAATAGATTCTGTTGTGATATGTACAAATATTCCTTAAAAGTCTGGTCTTTGAGTAGGCTATATAATATCACCTAATTTATAAATAATAGAGCAATATTGAATTATGTTCGTATTCTTCTATAGCTTAAAGTTTTCGCAAATTGTAGCGCGAAATATATAGCCTTCTATATAATCGTGCTATTTGGTATAGGGCATGGTCTAATAAAACAAGGTCTGGCATTCCGGAACTAACACATGCTTACGTCACTATCCAGTTGCCACTTTATTGCAACAAAACACGATTAAGGAAAGATTTTCAGCCACCATTCTGTTAAAAAATATGTATAAACCATTTAAATTACGTTTCGTGTGTATAATCAAACGAAACAATTCAATTTAAACATAAACAAACGTAATTGTTAATTAAAACTTCATTGTTTTATCGGATTCGCACAGGTAATAAAGGTGGTTGGGGAGTTATTATTACAAACTTCTGGTAACACAGATGTGGTGACGTAGACTTGTGTTACCCACGTGACCACTGTGTCTCGGAATGCTATGCGTCCGTATGTCACTGCAGGGATCCAGCAGAATATCAGCGTCAGGTATATTTGCCTGACACATGCTGAGTTGGACTCTCATTTGGTGTAGCCTTGAGACGCACACCGCACTTTGTATGTTTCACTATTTTAAAGTGTCTTAGCCAGTAGTCATCACAATGTCTTTATTTTCTTCTTTATTTTAACTTTTTGTATATTGACACCTTATAGCTATATTCATGTATTTAGTTATTATTTAATCGTGTTTTTGTATTTTGTGCTGTCTTTTGTGTGCACCAAATAAACGATTTATCTATCTATCTATCTATACCTGGCGAAGTATATTATTATACCATGGTATGGGGGATATGTATAAAATATTGCTAATATTACATTATGTCCGTATTCCTCAATAATTTACCGCGAGATTTAATTAGACGAGAGAAAATGTAATAATCAGATAGATACGGATTTTAATCTTTGAAATTAACATAATCATGCTCCACAAGAAGTTAGGTCGGCTTTAGTTTAAAATTAACGTTTCAAGTTCCGATTAACTTGTAATGCCAATAGAATCCACAGTCACGTGAACGAACCTGCGGGCACAGCCAGTTTATAACATTAATTCCCATTACCACTATGAATAGCTCTCTTCGGAAATACCAAACTAAGTAATCAACAGTCAACTTCTAAACCAATTTAAGTTGCCGAGCAATTAGCAGTTCTAGACAAGCAAAGGAAGTAACATGAGTACCAAGTCATGACGTCACTCCGTGTAAGGCTAACATCGTCCAATAAGTTAGATTATGTTGACGTAGCTCTAGACTCAATTAGATTTTGATCCGAAGTTTAATTGCCCTTCGCCTTGACATTTCGTTTCTCTTAATTGGCAGACTTTGCAAGGTACTTTAATGAGGAAAATGTCTAAGGGATTATGTTGGGAATCCAACACCTTGCGCGCGGTGTGCATGGGTAGGCTGCGTGATCAACGCGTCATCGGCAAGGTGAGGTGCGGCGCAGCGGCGACAAGGCTCGCCCCGATGATTTGTAATGACGATTATAATCAATACGTTTAAGCAGCAAGTGCAAAGGGCAACTAATAGAAATCCGACGACTGACGAAACACGAAGTTTGTCGAGGGACATTAAGAAAATAGTTGTACTGTATTAGGGATGTAAGTTTTTTTAACCTGCTCTTCAACGGTGGGTAAAGGTAATTCTGTGCAATTTTTTTGGCTAAATTTTTAGCTGCGCTACACTGTGTTGCTGTAGAAATTATTATGCCAAAAATTGATATGATTATTTAGTGCTAGCGGGGCTCAAACACCAACAACAGTAGATAGTTACAAACTAAGCTTCACCAAATATGTAGCAAAACCCAAAACATTCTGATTTCACATCACAATCCCGAATGATTTCGAATCCTATAGGTACTGAATGGACATCATGATTCGTGCCTACCATACGAACGCGTTGCCAAAACGCTGTGATTGCATGGTTCTGATTTGTACGTTGTCACCTAGATTACCCGGTACTGTGGCCTTTGTTGATGCTGCCCGGCTGTTTGGGATATTCTGACTGTATGCCGTGTTTTGAATGCGTTTTGAACTGGATATAAGAGAACGACGTGTTTTGTGTTTAGTTATGTCTAAATAAACATTTTGATCTACCTACTTAATTAAGTTTTCACCTTTATCAGACACAAATCTTAATCTAGCTCCGAAACAACTGACTGGTTGAAAAATCTCTAAGGTTTGCCTATTACAAATATTCATTCCATGCTAGAATCAGAACAACACCGTAGCCAATCACCTAGCCCTGAGTTGACAGTACAAATTTCTGTTGATTTACTAATACATTCCCGATCGTTCTTTTTGTCAGCTCTGCGTAAATGAACCGCGAAGTTTCGCGAAGATGTGCGAACACACTTTGCCGTGCTCTTCTATTTACTCTCGACCACGCATCGCCGCACTCCATCGGGTGTTAATCGCACGAGATGGGAAGAGCACACGAATAAAACGATTATGTGTATAGCAGGGGACCTATAAACAGTGATGGTATATTAATGTTGCCTCTTTTCTGGCCGCGGGTTTGGAGTCTCGATTTGTGCCCGTTTATGGCAATAGCCCCCTTATTACATGGTCCTTAAGAGCGTTTATACAGAAAGTGGGCAACGACGCAAATAGCTGTCAAATATTTCGCTGTTTTGATTCATTTGGAAATAATACTGTATGGAAATAAGAAATATGGCTAACTAAAATATTGATTATGAAATGCAATAATTCGTTACACCGAATATTTAGTTTTAGATGTATAAAAAGTATTAGGAAACTTTCCAAATGCCTTTTTTTACACCTAAAACGGTTACAACATCAAATTCAGTGTTAATAGTTCACTAATTAGTTAGCCATATTTCTTATTTCCATACAGTAATATTGCCAAATTAATCAAAACAGGTAAATATTTGACAACTATTTGCGACGTTGCCAACTTTTTGGATGAACGCTCTTAAACATACCGGTGAGGAGCTTGTGGCTAAGTAATAACAGCCGCATGGGTCGATCCAGGTTAAGCTACGCTTGCCGGGGTTGGTCCGTGGATGGATTACCATCTGTAAATACCGAGACTCCTCCGTGCCTCGGAAAGCACGTTAAGCCGTTGGTCCCGGCTGTCATTCGTGGATCTTTGACCGTCGTTAAGAGTCGTCAGAAGCCCGAAAGTCTGACACCAGTCTTACCAAGGGGTATCGTATTACCCAGTTACTGGGTTGTGGAGGTCAGATAGGCAGTCGCTCCATGTAAAATACTGGTATTCAGCTGCGTCCGGTTAGACTGGAAGCCGACCCCAACATAGTTGGGAAAAGGCTAGGCAGATTGCTCTTAAACATACCGGTGAAATGTGGTTGTAAACTACCTACGGCACTGCCTAAAGGTCCATACCCCCCGAGAAAAACGCGTGTGATGTTATGTATCAGGCGGGAAACCTTTAGTTTCCTAAGGCTATGGTTTCCTATAAACGCCGTCGGCCGCTTACAGCGTCACGCCGCCAGACGTCGCGTCACTATGCTTACTATAGAAATGTACTGTTGTGGTCTCTTTCACACGTTGAGCGTCTTGTTACGTTCAGAAGTCGATCGGAACGTCAGAAGTCGCATATAGCATAAAATAGGAGACCAAAGCCTTACAAAGCGGGGAACGGCTGTCAAAATACAGAGCGTTTGTGACACCTAATTGTCAAATACTGGTGAAAATGACAGATTTTCATGAAGGCTGTTATAATATAACGGAACCAAAAGAAACAAGAAAGGCGAAAATCGTCACGAAAGCGAGTTAGAATTTTTATGAATCTAATTCTAGAGATGGATCTTTTCCAGAGACAAGGCTCACAAAATTAGGTTACCTACAGCCTACAATACAGAACCTTTTTTCTCAAAACAAGAACGAACCAATTTGTTCAAGTCTAGTCACTGACTTGACATCCAGACGCCTTTTTATGAAATTCATTTCTTTTTATAAAAGTTTTTCACAAACCGTCCACATCGATCGTAGGAATCTTTAGAATACATAGCACCTATTTGTATGTTGATTTTATTCTCACCACTGAAGAAACACATTTTTCGCAATTGTATACCGTTCTCTTGTAAGACACTGGAAGGAATACTAATTTTGATTTAGGTGGTAAGTACTGGCGACTTATTTCAAGGATATTGTATAAACTTTTAGTATCTACAAAAAACGGAATAGCTACAAGATAAAAAAGTATTAAGGTCTGGTTGATGATCAGTTTATTTATACCACGTTTTAGATGGATGTTTTAAATCAATCTACATTTTTTTCTTGTAGATATTGTTTGAACGCTTAAAGTAGGTACTTTTGCAGCTGTAACAAAGAAGGCAGCAGGAGCTTTGAATGCATTTTAGTTTGTTGGAGTCGAACATGTGATGCAAAGCGCAGAAAGCACAACAGCATTAAGAGTGTTTATGCAGAAAGTTGGCAACGTCGCAAATAGCTGTCAAATATTTCGCTGTTTTGATTAATTTGGCAATATTACCACTGTATGGAAATAATAAATATAGCGAACTAGTGAACTAAAATATTGATTATGGACTGCAATAATTAATATCGTAACACCGAATATTTAGTTTTAGATCTAGATAAGTATTTGAAAACTTTCCAAATGCCTTTTTTACACCTAAAACGGTTACAACATCAAATTCAGTGTTATAATTGCAATTCATTATTAATTCTTATTCACTAGGTAGCCATATTTCTTATTTCCATACAGTAATATTGCCAAATTAATCAAAACTGGTAAATATTTGACAGCTATTTGCGACGTTGCCAACTTTTTGGAGGAACGCTTTTAATCGTGTTTTTAATTTTTCATGGTCATGTTTCTAGTGCTATATATCTCTTGACTAGGAACACCAATAATGGAACTACACATATATATAACATAACGCCTGTAATCTCCGAAAGGTTAGGCAGAGGTGTACCTATACTGCCCTCCTAAGCCGAAAGGCGCTATCTCAATCGGAGTAAGTTTTGAGAAAATTGAGTTTTTGTTCATTGTAATTTAAGGAATTATTTGGATATAAAAAACTTCAGAGTGGTTTTTTTAAATGTTTTAAGTTAGATAGCGATATTTGGCTTATACCAGTAGATGTGAAATTGTTATAGCTATTGAATGGTATAAAAAATACTAAAAGGGCGTATCTCTGAGATAGCGCCTTTTGGCTTAGCAGGGCAGTATAGCACACCCCCATTTCGCCAGTTATGTTTAAGTCCCATGTAATAATGAGCGAGCTTATTGAAATATAGAACTACATAATGTAGTTTAACACATAGATTTATACAAAAGTCCCTTCAGAACAACAAACAATATCAGATAAAACTGTTTTATGTCTGTTTTGTGTATCTACATAAGTTTATTTGTACTTTGTATCTTTCTACTTTTCTCTCTCGTGATTAAATTCGATACGGGTTCAGAGCTCGTTTTTCTTTCAAGGACACGTTCAAGTACTTTTCCCAGAATTTTCTGGTGTGTCTGTACGAAGGAGTCTGGCACATAAAATAAATTAACCGCTAAAATGTTGTGGGTACATTACGATATTAGTATTTTCAGGGATATTTAATTGAATTTATGTTGTTCATATTTTTCGACTAACACAGTAATTACTTCATATTGTTAGTTTAAGGGTCGTTCACACGTACGACAACCACACCACATCCACAACGATAACACGTGGATGGGTGCTAATTTGTATGAAAATGAATAGTTTATTCGCAAGGACCACATTTGGCCGTCAAAATCAACCGTTTCGGCGACCCTTACCACGTCGCAGCTATGTCGCAGCCACAACGCGACCACCAGTGGGACAGCGCAGTATCGGTCGGACACATCACAAACACAACGTTGCGTCGACTTTTTCCTCTACGAAAGTTACTTTTTGAAAGACCTACACTGTCCTCCCAAACCTATTAACACTAAACTTATTTAAAAATATTGTAAAAGCCAATTATTTTTAAAAGAGTAACCGTGTAGTTTCACCTAGCTTCTGACGCGTCATAAGTGCCCATGTAGGTTTATGTCAAAATAAAATATTTTGGATTTAAATTTGAAAAAAGCAGGAGTCGCTCTGTCTATCTGCAAACACTAGTCATTACGCTTTTTTTTTATAGTCACTACAACACAACTGCAAGAAACTGCAGCGACACTATTCACAGGTGACCATTGCTCGCCCACATTATGCCGCTAAGATGTGGAGTGGGACGTGAGAACGGGCCCTAATGGGGTATTCAAGTTTTTGTTTACTACATAACATAATTACACGTTTCTCGTCGAACTTTATTTGATGGGATATTAAAATATACCCAAATAAAAATGGTTGAGGTAATTAATTATATCATATCATATCTTGGTGAACGACCTCATCAGATCAATATGGATGACAAAAGCAAAAAAAATATACTCTACAGCGGGTGAAAGTAGGTCCTTATATAAAGAACAGGACCAATAAAACACACTGCATTTTATCGATACAGCCAAGAAATATTAAATGTCCATCCATTATTAGATTAAAGCCAAGCCAATTACCAAAATTACCCTCTAGTTCTGTCAAAATAGACCAGAATTAACTCATAGACTTTACAGTCGCTATTAAGACAATCGCGAAACATCACTTGAGGCCTCTAAGGACCAAGTGGGCGTCGACCAAAGGAGTCCCACGGGAACTTGTAACTGAATTTATACAGACAGTGAAGGATAAGCGTTGGGAGGTTAGCTGTACTTACGTGTTTTGAGTTACCCTTTTGTTTTTATGACGTAATTGTGAGGTTGCCGACGGTGCAAAAGTTTGTTGAAAGTTCTAAAGGTTGAAAGTTGTATGTTGTTGGTGATTTATTATACCGTGTGGTTTAAAAGTTATTTTACACTTTGTAATGTTTTTTTTTTTGGAAGTCGGTTGTTATTTTTGGAAAAAAGTTTCTATCATACCAACTATTTTTAATACGAATTAACACAACATAAATGTAACATTAAATAAAATCATGCGAACAAAATGCTCGAGTCCTCATAAAGATCAAAAATATTGTGCGATTTCCCATACTCCCCGTTTACTGTGTAAACTTGTTGAAATGGGTTCAAATCAATAGTTCGCGGCCCTAAAATTTTACGACCAGTCGATTGCCAGCAAATTTCGACAATTTATTACTACTGCTAAAATAACAGAACAACAAATAAAAGCATTGATAAATAACAGGTACCTATATGACGCAGTTCGGTTCTTAGGACCAAATTCAGCGAAGACAAAAAATAAAGTCCGAACAAATGAAGAAAGGATACAAAAGCATTTTAACAAAGTAGACAGTCTTAAAGTCTTGGCAGAATGTCAAGGCCTCGTTCAGGAGTCCTAACCCTATTACTTTAATGTAATCCAAATCGATTTTATTTGACATTTCAGAAGTCGAGTCATACTGATTAAACTGCGTAATTGGATTTGTTTTTCGTCGCCCTTATTTTATTTCAAATTAGGTTTTGCCCGCGGCTTTGCCCTCGTCGATCTGAGGTCCGGAAATTATCTCACAGGAACATACTACTGGGATAAAAAGTATCCTAATCCAGATCATGGTCTACATTTGTGCAAAATTTCATTGAAATCCGTTCAGCAGTTTACGCGTGAAAGCGTAACAAACAAATAAAACTCAAACTCATTATAGGTTTTATAATATTAGTTAATATATAAAATTTTGGATGGATCCAAGATAAATATTCCTAATTGAGGGTCTTAAGGGATGGCAAGAGATACATACATTTATAGATGGTATTTCAGGCTTAATCTCTAAAAAGTTTACATTTATTTTGAGTTATAAATGACCACGAATTGCAATTGGAATTAAGTAATTTCGTACAAAAACTATTATGAAATAACAGAACTTAAAACCTAAATCACAAACATCCTGCATAGAACCTCCACAAAAGCCTTTGCTTTTAAAAGACTAATAGAGAAGATTTTTTATTTTTTTAAATATTTTTTCGAGTTGTCACTTCCTTCAAGAACGGTGAAAGAAAACATCGTGAGGAAACCGGCATACCTGAGATATATTTTTCGACGGCATGTGAAGCCAAGTCAGAGGCCCGAGGGCGTCATAAAGACTCTTACACCAGGTCAGTCACAAATCACACGAAAAGGAACAAGAAGATCACAAAAAATAATATCGAACAAAATCCGTAACGAAACTCAAACGACGCGAGAAAAATGTTCACATTTCCATTTCAAATTGGAGATCAAACTTGGCCCTTCCATACCGTCAAATCACATGATCTGGACTCTTGAACTTTAGACGCCTTGTTAGTACTGTTTTGTATAAAGTTGCTGAACTGAATTTCATTACAAAACCTGTCTCGATGCATTAGTTGTTATGCCAAGGATGCCAAATCATGTTGCCAACTTTCCGTTTGGTGCACGGTTGACTGAAACTGTCTTTACCTAGCTTAAGCAGCTTGAAAATCTTAATACGAAAAAGAAAATAGTTTTTTTAACTTAACTTTTGTTAGCTTTACTTGAACTTTCGTTTAACTCTGTCCAACTCTGTCAAACAATAATTTGATGAATATGATTATGAGAATTAATTTGTAATGTCGTAGAAATCTTAAATAAGAATGCATTTGTAACTCCCTGGAGTAATGTAACAATGGATGATTCATTGTGATGAGCCTAGTTTGCCTCGCACAAATCTATATTATTGTTTTCGTTTATTTGAAAAAATATTTTTGCATTTTTATGTTTTAAATGCTCCTTTTTTTGTGTCCCAAATAAAATATTTATCTTTCTTTCTTTCATTATGTCTCATAAGTACACAGAAAAGTTAAAGATTTAAGTTAATAATAATTTAAGTAACTAAATCCTTTGCCACAGTGATCGTAGTAATAACTAGCCAGTAATTTAATGAGCACATAAGCGTATTTTCCTATTTTGAATTTACATTTTCATTAAAGTGAGTTACCCGAAAATGTCGCGTCTGACGCGTCTGTGAGACCGGACCCCGACAAATTACTTTAAGGTCCGGTCGGAAATTGTGCCGTTGACAAGCCTCTGTCACCAAATAGATAGGCACAAAAGGCCAGCTGCCTATGACGAACGTAAACAGCCACATCTTCAGATGAAATTCTGGTCAAACGCGTGCTTATCCTACTTTATGATATTATAAATATGTAAATGTTTGGATTTTGAATATTTAGATATTTGGATGGTTGTTACTCAATCGTGCAAAACCGGCTGAACGAATTTAGATTAAATTTGGTACACAGATAGTTTATAACCTGCATTAATACTGCATAGAATACTTTTTATCCCGGTAATACGTTCCCGTGGAAATTTGTATGAAAAGTAACGAAGTTTCTCATTCACCGACAGCGTTGCCGTCGTCGGAGCAGAACGGCTTGTGGTTGAACTGTATGTCAAACAAACGCCAATCGCGAACACTCTTGCACTCACTGTACGTACACGTGTACTCTATGTTTCACTCGTTGTATGGAGCCGATCTTCTGTGGCTATCTATTCTGTGCCTCAGTCCTCCATAACCGCAAAAATAAATGAATTCCATTTGAATTAACGTATAGTATATTAGGGATTAGTGTACGGATTCTTCACCATATACATCTCTTTGAGATGACTACATGAGTCTGTGTTTATATTAAGAGTAATTAATATGCTTCCTGCTTTATTATATAATGAATAATGGCTGGAGGCTTTTCTTTGTTTTATTTCCTATTAATTATCCATTGCAAGGAACGGAGCGGTCGTTTATTTTTAGAATGGGAAATTTTCTTTAATTAAATGTGGATTCGCACGTGTTTGTAATATAACATGGAATAAAAATCGGAAATAATTATAGGAGTGAAATGTGTATATTATTAAAAAGATCAATTACTATTAACACAAAAATTTCATTTTAAATTATTGTTAGGTAAAGAATTATCGGCAAATAAACCAGTCTTTTCCAAGATGTCGTTTGATTCAGACTAATACTTTACAAAGTATACACAGTACAGTCCTTCAGACCGTATTTCTGTCATGGCGGCTAATCTCAACGGAGACTAGCCTTCTTCGTGGGAGATATTATAGTGCACAAGTGTGTGCGAGACACAGGTGTACTCTCTCTTCCCTCACCCACATAGTCCGATGGGACGGCAATCCGACACGACCGGAGAGAGCTCAGGCGCAGGATCAACGGTAAGTCAAGTATATTTCCCGAAGCGTTAGGCTCAGGTGAACCTAGTACACAATACAGCCACATTTCGCCAGTTGTGTTTAAGACTCATGGGCCTGTTCCTATCAACCGGGCACAGATCTAGACTCCGGGCTGCTACTGAGAAATTTGAGATGGAAAACCCAATAACACTTTGCCCGACTCGGGAGTCGAACCCAAGACCTCATGGTCAGCAGTAGCACTTGCGCCCACTATCCCAACGAGGCAGTCACTAGTATTACAATATCATTTTACAAATCTCGAAATAAACAAAATTCAAAATCGCTTTTACCGTTTTAACCAAAACCGGGTACCCTAGAATCGGATTTAAAAAATAATTCGGGTCCGCGCAGGTAGCGGCGGTAATCAGAAATGTAGTTAAAACCTAATTAAAGCCCGGACAGGCCAAATTACAAGCCTAAAGCCGTAATTTTCAGACTTCATTTATCAACATACCACCGACCAAATATCCGTATGAATTGGACCTTTTTATTAAGTGATATTAATTAACTGAAATCTGAAAATCTGTGTGTACCTGTGTGCTATATTTTGATCGGATTCGGATTAATTCACCACAAATTGTTTATTAAATTAATTGTTTAGAAGTTTATTTTATTTTACATACTTCCTTGTGATAATCTTTAAATACCTATAATTCTAATTTCACCTATTTAGTAGTGGCTTTTGTGGTCAGAATATTAATTCAGATTTGTTACAGTTGTAGTGGCAACCATATTATTTGGTTTAAATGGGTTTTTATTTTAATCTTTTTATTTATACTTTAAATAGATTAGGTATCTTATACACTCGAGAGCAATGAATCCGGGTCACTTAAAGAATCCTAAAAATCTCGGAAACTAAAAATGCTAGGTTAATGCAATAAATTGTATTTAATAGACAATGTAATACTCCTTAAATGAAGGTATTAAAACTTCTTAGTTATTGTAAAGTTATATCATAAAAAAATCAAATTTGAAAAAGGGCCACTTTCGAAGATGGAACTACGAAATTACAGCATTTGGTTTTGCTTTTGTTTGTAATCTGTCATTTATGTGGGTACATAAACCATGTTGATAGTGCTCTATATTCATTATTCAAGCTGAAATTATGTCGCTTACGCCTGAAGAATGCACCAGAATACTTACAATGCTGGAAACCGGCCGGAGTCAGCGCGATACAGCCAGGACTGTCGGTGTGTCGCTGTCAACAGTACAAAGAGTTCTCCGACGTTACGAAGAAACTGGTTCTAACCTACGCAAACCAGGAACGGGCAGAACCAGGTGTACCACAGCACGAGAAGACCGATACTTGGTGAACACCATGCTTCGAAATCGCTTTCTCACAGGAACTGAACTCACAAATCAGTTTCGACGCCTCGGAGGAAGTAACCCAAGTGCATGGACAGTAAGACGTCGGCTTGCTGAATCTAACTTAAAACCCCTTAGACCTGCAAACGGCCCTAAACTGGAGCGTGGGCATCGTATTTCAAGACTAAGATATGCCCAGAGCCACGTAAATTGGAGTATTGAAGACTGGTCAAAAGTTATGTTCTCCGACGAATCAAAATTTATGCTCTACAAGCACGATGGAAGACACAGAGTGTATCGAAGACCAGGGGAAAGATTCAAGCAAGCATGCATCGAAGAAAAAGTAGCCTACGGTGGTGGGTCTGTACTTGTGTGGGCCGGAATTTCTTCTGAAAGTCGCACAGAGCTGGTGATCATAGAAAACGGCTCTTTAACTAGCGTAAGATATGTGGAAGAAATCCTCAATGATCACGTTGGTCCATTTATGGTCAATTTAGGTGAGGATGCTATATTTATGCATGACAATGCCCGACCTCATACAGGTAGGATTGTGAATGACTACCTTCAAGAGATGAACATTACTCGTATGGAGTGGCCAGCGCGCAGCCCGGATATCAACCCGATCGAGCATGCTTGGGACGAGCTAGGCAGATGCGTAAAACAACGAAACCCTCCCCTAATCACGCTTCGTGAGCTCAAAATTGCTCTCACAGAGGAATGGGAGAATATTCCCCAAAATCGTATAAGGAACTTGGTGTACAGCATGCCAAACCGCGTAAACGCAGTAATGGAAGCACGAGGAGGCAATACGAAGTATTAAAATTCAAGAAAATCGTAATAAAGTTCAAAAATTTCATGTTTCCTATTTTTGTTTTAAGGAGAGATCAGCAGTTTTTTTCTTTATGTAATTTTGTGTTAATAAAATGTATGGTGACTCATATTTTTTTAAGCTATTGCATAGCTTTTATCGGAGACTCTGAGCGCGGCGACCGAATGTAGAAATTCCGTAACGAAAAACGGGAACCTGACACCCCCCACTCCAACCAATATTATAAATGCGAAAGTTTGTGAGGATGGATGGATGGATGTTTGTTACTCTTTCACGCAAAAACTACCGAACGGATTTTAATGAAACTTTACAGTAATGTGGCTTATATATCAGAATAACACATAGGCTACAATTTATAAAGATTTTATGTGATTTAGCCATAATATAACGATAAGTATCCAGTAAGTCGGAAAAAATCCTGCCCTCTGAGATCTATCTTTGCGTGCGCTGCCTAAACCGCTGGAGTTACATGAAAAGAATGTATTGTGGGGTTGTTTGTCTTAAAGAGTTCTAAATAAAAGTCCGCGACAGCATATATCTACCTTTTATGTGGAAGCCATTATAGCCAAAATAGTGAGCTATAAATACATTTAAATTGAATACTTTTTTTAAGTTGCATATTTTAGAGTATTTAGTTAATTCGTATCAAAATAAATACCTTCATCGCTTTCGGTATTTAATGTAGATAAAATTTGTATTTTACACTAAGTAATTTGGACTAATATTTTAAAAGTTAGAACGATAAGAATGACCTGCGATGAGTCGACGGCGGGCGCGCAGAACGAGGGTGGAGGGGCGGGATAGGCAATGACGCGCGATCGCCGAGTGCGCGACCCGAACGCGGGCAGACGCGTGAGGGCAGACGTCATTGACGGTTGTGTAAATTCTGCGATTTAGGGGGGGGTATAGGGGTATTTTTAAAAAAAAATATTTTAAATCAACAATATTATCTTCTTATTTTTGAATATATGCTATGCAATAGCTTTACCGCGGCAGTCCTCGAGTGCCACACGTATTTTTTTACTTTCATTTAAGGAGTATTACATTGTCTATTAAATACAATTTATTGCATTAACCTATCATTTTTAGTTTCCGAGATTTTTAACATTCTTTAAGTGACCCGGATTCATTGCTCTCGAGTGTATTTTGTGAATGTGAGAACGTTGTAAGCTTAACAGACCGTAGACTTGTGACCATTTTCTATTTTGTTAGTACCTGGTACTTGTTGACAGACCAACATTGTCCTATAATGCCTATTAACACTGTACTTTGAAAACATTGTAAAAGCCATTTGTTTTTAAAAGAGTAACCGTGGAGTTTCTTGCCGGCTCTTCTTCGTAGGAAACGACCAATTGGAACCGTGCACCTAGCTTCTGCCGTTTCATAAGTGCCCATGTGGGTTTATGTGAAATAAATTAGTGTGATTTTAAATTAATGTAAACTTCGTACCGTTTGACTTAATTTAAAAGTGGACAAAAACTGCTCGAATTTTTGCTTTGAATGTCAAAACACGGATACACTACTAAAGCTAAAGCGATGCACTTAAATTGATTTAGCAGCTCCAGAGAAAAATGGCAACAATGTACTGGGAGCTGGCACGGTTTACTTCGTTCGTAAAAGGTTTACGTTTGACCTGTTCTTTGATCTATTGTAACGAACACTTATAGCCTATTATTTGCATGGAAGTTTGTAAAAATAATCTCGGATTTATCGTTGTTCAAACAAACACGTTTGGCGCCATGACGCCGCATCGAGTAGTTAAGTTTCTTCAAGTTTTGCACCATAATTCATGTTAGTGACAAATTGAGATCTCATTTTGAATACGGACCTTAATAACTGACTTTTCTGAAGTGTATAACATAAAATCACGACTGTATTCCCTGAAGGGTTGGGCAGAACTGTACCTATAGTAGGTACACCCACATTTGGCCAGTTATGTTTGAGTCCGTTATTAGGCGAGTCATGTATTAGGTAAGTATGTTGAAACTGTATGAACTCCCCGTCACTTGTCCTTAAGGGGTTCATTAGAAAACCAGCGTCAGACAGCATTGTCTGGCATTAATGCTGAAATGCTGAACCTTTTTGGCGCAGCCCTGAGGCACGCACGTTAAAGTAGCTATTATTTTTACCTACTTGTTTTATTTTTACTTTTTTATTTTTTTTGTTTGTATTTTGTGTTTCACGAACTGTAGTTCCAAATAAACAATATTCTTTCTTTCTTTCCCACGTTATATGGGGCGAGCCAATAACCATCAACCGGGCACAAATCTACACTCCGGGCGGGTACTAAGAAATTCTAGATTGTAAACCCGATAACACTTTACCTAACCCGGGAATCGAACCCAGGGCCTCATGCTCAACAGTAGCTTTCGACCACTAGACCAACGAGGGAGACAGAATTTGGCTACGATGATTATTTCTGTTTTTGACGGCTATGGGTTACGAACGTGTGTTCTTATGTGGCTAATGTAGCCTATCTTGGCTGGAGTGTAGGTAACTCTTGTTAAAAGAGCTATGATGATAGTTTTCGTTGAGCTATGAACCTGGAACATCCAAAAAGAGTAGGTGGGTTAGGATCGTGGAAGATACTGGGAATCTGTAATTAATGCCTGTCCTTATGGTTAAAGTCATGAGTTTATACAGGGTGGCAGGGTTTTTAGTCGGTTATTAAAACCGACTAAAAATTTCAACGTAGGATTGTTAAGAATCATGTACTGTAATCCATGGTAACCGTTTTCACGTCGATGTCGGGATGCCACCCCGTAAATGTATGTATCGTGGCTGTCCAAAGTAGCTTTGAACCGAGTTCTAACGACCGAAGTTGTGTTCTTTTGGGAAAAGATTTGACCAAAACCGTATTATATTTTGATGTTATTTCAAGTGATGATAAACTTATTAATGGCTCTTGACTTGTTTCAATTCATCCCAAGGGTATCGTGGAAGGCAATTAAGGGACTATATTAGTTGTCTGTGCAATGAAGATGGTTGCAGAGTATCTGTGTAAAACCAGAAATGAATTAGTTTATGTATCATGAAACATGTTTTGAGTACTAATAAAAATAGTGTAGTAATAAAAAGGATGGAGGCTAGGTTAAACGATACTGTATCTATTTAGGATAAAGATAATTTATCCAGGATTCCACAGAATAGCTTTATATGGCCACAAAGAGCTCTGGGTGGCTTTAATGAGATTTAAAATTGTTTTGCTGCTTCAGAATTGCAAGACCAAATGGAGGAAATAAAGATTTTATAAATTCAAATCTTCAAGAATACTTTGTTTTTTATTTACTAGTTGTACGTAACCATTGTCTTAACAAACAACATAAACATATCAAGTTTGAATATCTATCAGATTATTTGCCGACATAATGTCTCTCTGATTTTCATTGATATCATCCCATCGCTATCAATAAATCAAAAAGTCACTAATCCGGCTAATACAGTTTGAAGCAGAAATAGTTATATCAATTTGAATCACATAGAAGACCGAGCAGCCGTTTGCAATAATAAACTGAATGACGCAGCAATACTCGAGAAAAGTGGCGCTTCGTGGCGTTTCGCGAATCGTGACGCGGCTGTGTGGCGCCAAACAAATCGGTTTGGTAGTCGACGGTAACGGTATACATCTTAATCGTACCTCGTAGTGGTAGGGATTCATTTAATATTGCTCTGCTAAGGAAAATGAGGGGATAAAGAAAAACTGACGACGCATACTTTTAAAAATACCATCTGTTGGTACTAAACATATCGGTCTTTTCTATGATCGTTAAAGTTTAGAGGCTTTGAAATCGGTAAATGAACGTTCACTATCACACACGTCCAAAAGATAAATAGAAACTAAGACTTCAAAAGAAAGAACCAACCCTCATTTAAACACACATACAACAAGCAATTCCAACAGTAAGTACTCATTTAAACCACGCTTAATCGTCTAGAGAACAACAGACTGTCTCCCGACTCCGCCATAACACGTGGAAACTGGAGCATCCGTCTCATCCGTCCCATCCTCCCATCCTATCCTCCGCTGACAAAGGCATCCCCACTTATTTCAAACGTCAACTCAAGAATAGCTTGAAAAACTGTGTCAATGTAAATTAGAGTGGCGTTGTTGACGTTGAATGGGATTTGTAATGGCATTCGCGTTGAGCCTATCATTTTGAAAGTGTACAGTAACTCGAGAAATTAACCTTGAATGTATTCCTAATGTTTGGACTGAAAAACAATAGAACTTGGGAATGGAAAACAATTCAAACCTCAGGAAAGGATGGTATTGTATTTATGACAATGAAACTAACAAAAAAATATTGGACACTGACGAAAAAAGTTGTGGCCAAAATGACCAGGTTTTTCGTAGAGGAACGGTACCAAGTAGAAGATAACCAAAATTGGAAGCGTGCCAGAAAAACAATGAATCATAAATTCTGCTTCTTGAAGCGTTAATGTGTAAAATTATGATACAGACATATTGCGTTATACGAAGTGAGCATGAACCACGTGCAACAATAAGACTTTTCTGCTTGGGTTTTCAAATAGGACCACATAAAAGAGCAAATATTGTAAAAAAAAAAAAAAACGTTTACTAGGAACCAACCTTCGACCCCGATAACAAGGAACCGAATACCATTATTCAACTCAGAGGAAAACAACAGCGTTTTATCCTTTAGGGAAAAAGAACGAAGACATAAAATAACAATAAGTGTCAGCTGCATGTGTTGCAAAGTCAACAACTTAAGATGGATTGTTGTAGAAATCGTGAACGATACTTTCAGCTTGTTGATCTGTGACCTGATATCAAGTGAGAATATCCTGAATATCCTTCAAAATAGAGGTGTACTGGTAGTACGATATTCAAACACGGTGTGCTTGAGAATTCATTTGCATTTTAGATCATTTCACTGGCTCCTTTAACACAGGTTGTTACCTAGCTCAGGAGCCAGGGTTTCAAATAAGTATTGTTACACCTGTATTTTGTGTCAGAATTTATTATTATTATTATTTCATTTAAAATACTTATAAATTATTTATTATTATTATTATTTTAGATCGAAATTTCAAGGCGTGAAACTATCTTTAGCGTAGTCAGCTATACCTGCAGGTTAGCATGAATTGATGATGTTAAGTTTCAGTAATAGTTTTCTCTTTTTTTTCTACAAGGACCAAACAGATCTTTAATAATATAAAAGTATATATACTTAATGTGTTATTACTAATGGAGAACATTATGTGACACATCCTTCTCCACCTATCGTAAGTGACTGAATAAAGCTTCGTGCAGACTAGCGCGACGCGACGGCGCGACGCTACACCGGTTATTGTTATACCTTGATGCTTTCTTAGAAAATGTATTGATCGAGTCGCGTCGCGCCACGCGTCGTACTAGTCTGCACGAGGCTTAAGAAAATATTTCCAAAATATATAAAAAATTGTTTAAACTATTATCACTGATTGAATAAACAAATTAAACAAATTTTATCTTGAGTTAACAAAATCATAAGTTATGGCTTATTTGCTATCTTATTCATTTTAATCACGATCCAAAAATAATTAAATTTTTCCACTCAAAACGCCCTGAATTAAATCATTGAAACCCTAATTTATTTTAAACAAATCAAATCAACGCTACCCGGTTTCGATGTCAGGGGTCATAAAGACCCGCTTTAGAATACGCCTCTCTGGTTCCGTATAAAACTTTCATACATAATTTCACTGAGGGTCCAAAGTTTGGGCGTTGAGGCGTCGAAGTTACGGGCCTCTGAACGAATCATCCGTCGTCCTTGGAATTTCGCTTATCGTGCAATTTGTACCCGAAGGGTAAGTATTAGCTTCTTCGTAATTTATTCCGATCTTTATAAGTTATCAGTGACCAGGAAATGCTCTGGTATTTGTACAAGGTTCAGTGTGACACCTTTAGCCCTTGGGTAGGAAAAAGGACAAATGCGAAAGTATTTAGAAAAGGGATATTATTTCCACTTTTTCTTGTATTAAAAAAAACCTTTGTTTTTTCAGGTTTTGTCTAAAACAGATCTTAGATTTGCATAGACCTCTTTTAATAATTCTTTGTAAAGTTTTATATCAAAACGTCTTCATTTCCTACCATTTTTATGGCACTGTCGCCAAAATACCTTTAAGAAGTGGTAGGATCTCGGAATAACAATATTTTGATTCGAAGATAATTATTATTTTCAGGTTTTAACACGATTCTATTAAGCTTCGTGCAGACTAGCGCGACACGACACCGGTTATTGTTATACCGTGAATCTTTCTTAGAAATTGTATTGTTCAAGTCGCGTCGTGCCGTCGCGTCGCGCTAGTCTGCACGAGCCTTCATGTGTCTGGAATCAGGACGTTTAATATAAATGTTCGCAGACCATTTCTGCGCAATATATTTGTACGCTTTTTTACGATTTCTAACACTCGTTTTATAAGGGTACAGTAATAAAACAAACTAGTAACCTTTATTTTATTTTTATACGTTTTGTGCGAATCCTTTTAAATAAAAGCCTTGGTCGGGTAAAAACTTTATAACGTATGCAAAGTTTAGCGTTGTATTAAATAAAATTCGGTATTCCAATTATTTAGGTACCAATAGAATATGTTGAAATGGGGCGCGATGATTTATTGAAACGTTTTCGGTGAATACTATTGTTCGATTTACACAAATCGTTTGCATTTTAAATTATTGTAATTTATGTCATTACAAAAGGTTATGATTTTAAAGTAGATTTTCACTTTTCAGAGGCTTCGGGAACAGGGACAAGCGACGGGTTGTAAGAATTTCGGAGGTTTTTTTTTTATCAAATCCTGAGCAAATATTTCCCATTACAACAAGACAATAAAGAACTACGTCACACAAAACACAAATATGCATAAAAATGAGAAATTGCACCTAAAACAGTCCATTTTGCATATTTAAGTATAATTTCTACGAAATGGTTCCGTACAATTCTTAAAGCTGTAAAACTTAAGTGTTCCTACTCTGAAATGTATTACATTCATCATAAAACACCTCAGCAGCATCGTCAGTAAAAAAAGATAAATGTAAAAAAGAAAGAAAGATTTTATCTTTAAAAGATAATATCGCGTTGTTGGTTATATGACAGATTCGCTAGTTCACACGAGCTTCCTAAGTGTTTTTTGACGATGAAATGTGTCAAATATCGTGTGTATTTTCTTTGTGAGAAGCAAAATGGTGTTTACAGTTTCAAGTTGCTTTTGTTACGTAGTCATATCAAGTTTAGTGCAAATGGAGTGGTTACGGGTGTACTTTGTCTTAACATTGAATATCATTTTAGTAAACATTAGTTGATTGCGGGGCTCGTGGCTAAGTAATAACAGCCGCACGATTCGATCCATCAGGTTAAGCTACGGTTGCTATTCTGTGGATGGGTGACCATCTTAACATACCGAGACTTCTCCGTGCCTCGGAAAGTACGATAAGCCGTTGGTCCCGGCTGTCATTCGTTGATCTTTGACAGTCGTTACGGGTCGTCAGAAGCCCGAAAGTCTGACAGCCAGTCTTACCAAGGGGTATCGTAAAAATTCAAAAAATTCAAAATTCAAAAGTCATTTATTCAAACTAGGCTGAGAATCAGCACTTTTCGAACGTCAAAATTACATAAGACAGTCCCCCAAAAACGCCCACCCTTCACCACTTCCTAGTGCTTAAGCTGGGAAGAAGAAGTGGCGCAACAAACTCCCCAGCAGCACAGCTGTCTGTTCAGTTAGAAAAACTTGATTCTATATAATAATGCTTTAATGCAAAAATAATTTACATAAGCACAAATTGCAATCAACTCATAAAATAAAAACATTTTAATGAGTAGATTATGTCAACAATAAATGAAAACAAAATTTAAAATAAATTGACTTACAGTCAAATAAAATAATCCAAACAATTATATGAGCTCATATAGTATCATGTAGTCTTTGATTCTAAAAACACTTGTTTGTTGCTTGGGGTACATTGGAGTAGCTTAATTAGTCCCAAGCCTTTTTGTCGTCTAAGTAATCTTTAACTTTATAGAAACCTTTTTGACATAGTTTCTGTTTAATAAATGATTTAAATTTATTGAGGCTCAGTTCTTTGACATGGCTTGGGAGTTTGTTGTAAAAACGTATACTTTGGCACTTAAATGAATTACTAATTTTTTGGAGCCTAGTCCTCGGCACAAGAAATAAATCTTTGTTTCTAGTATTTAAGCTATGAATGTCGCTGTGTTTAGAATATAGATTTATATTCTTTTTTACATGAATCAGGTTCTCATATACATATTGAGACGCGACCGTCATTATGTTTATTTCCTTAAATTTATCCCTCAGTGAATGCGTACAACTTAGGTTATAAATTGCTCGAATGGCACGTTTCTGCAGCACAAATATAGCCTGAAAGTCGGCCGCATTTCCCCACAACAAAATGCCATACGACATTACACTATGGAAATAACTAAAGTATACTAATCGAGCTGTTTCTACATCAGTCAAATGACGGATTTTATACACCGCGTAGGCTGCAGAGCTTAGCCGCTTCGACAATTTGGTTATATGAGGTCCCCACTGAAGCTTCGAATCCAAAGTAATACCTAAGAACACAGTGGTGTCCACAAGATCCAATTCTGTCCCATTTACTAGTACATTGGTTTTCACCTGCTTAACGTTAGGTGTCAGAAATCTAATACATTTAGTCTTTTTCTCGTTCAAAAGTAAATTATTAACACTAAACCAATGCACAATTTTAGAGAGAGCATTATTTACATCGTCAATAACGGTCTGTTTTCGCTTAAGCTTAAATATAAGTGATGTGTCATCTGCAAATAACACTATTTCATGACTGTTCTTTATGAGGCAAGGTAGGTCATTAATATATACGAGAAATAAAAAAGGGCCAAGAATTGAGCCCTGCGGAACTCCCATAGTGACAAGCGAACCTGGGGATCGCTTGCCGTTAACGTCTACTCTTTGGATCCTATTATCCAAATAAGAAATAAGAAGATCCAAGGCAGTGTTTCTAACACCATAGTGATGCAATTTCCTGACCAATGTATCATGTGAAACACAATCGAAAGCCTTAGATAAGTCACAAAAAATACCTAGGGCATCATGTGACCTCTCCCAGGCCTCAAAAATATGTGAAAGAAGCTCAACACCAGCGTCGGTAGTCGAGCGACCCCTTGTGAAACCGAATTGCTTACTGTTTAATAACTTATGTTTATTAAAATGTCTTTGCAATTGATCTAGCATCAATTTTTCGAATATTTTACTAAAGGTGGGAAGCACAGAAATAGGTCTAAAGTTCGTGGGGTCTGATGTGCTGCCCGATTTAAACAATGGTATTATTTTACTACTCTTCATTAAGTCAGGAATTACACCACAGTCAATGCATTTATTAAAAATAATTGCTAATTCAGGCGCTACAGTGTTGATTATGCATTTAGCAACCTCTACGGAATTTCCCCATAAATCAGCAGTTTTTTTAACATTGAGTGTATTGAAAGTTTTAATAATATCTCGAGCACTAACATAGTCGAAATTAAACTCATGGTCACAAATATCAACATTTTCTTTCAAAAGGAATTCAGCAACAGTGGGTGAAGAATTTAAAGATTTAGTGGTTGAGACTGGAATATCTGCAAAGAAATTTTCAAAAACTGTGGTATTACCCAGTAACTGGTTTGTGGAGGGCAGATAGGCAGTTGCTTCATGTAAAATACGGTATTCAGCTGCATCCGATTAGACTGGAAGCAGACCCCAACATAGTTGGGAAAAGGCTAGGCAGATTGATTGACACATTAGTTGATTAGTTACATGCTTTTATTTAGATTGTTGCATAACATTTTATACAAATAATATAACTCTAATCTTGACATTTTATTAATGGTATGATAGTAGTCCAGTCTAAAGTAAATAAATGTAAAACGATTTGAAGCCTAGAAAATAATTAAATTACTTGCTGGAATTTCAGTATAAGTAAAAGAAATGTCGGTCTTACGTGATCTTTTATCTGTGTTTAGTTTTTTTTTTTTTTTGTGATACCTAAGTGGTAGGTACCTACCTACATAAAATGTTTTAGTCTAACTGTCTCCATTATTGTTGTTCACTGAGATAGTATAAAAGAACTTTATTGGCAACAAAAGCCTTACACAGTTTTTTCAGGCTCACTTTTATTTGCTCGTTTGTTTTAAGACATGTGTACTCTAAATAAAATGTCGAGTAAGTAACCCAGAAACTTTCTGTTACTAGGTACCAAAGATTTCAATCGTAGATTTGCCCTTTCGCGTCAAAAGATGGTCGCGTTTCTGTTTCGTTTGGACACCTCTGAGACAGACAGTGTCGCAGAGACTTGACTTGGTTGTCATGGAAACGCCATTGTTAATGTGTGTGCTCGCTCCTCTCATTATGTACGATTTTTCGTGCGACTTAGTACAGTGAGGGCAAATCTACGATTTAAATCTTTGCTAGGTACTCTCTACTCTCTAGTAACTTTATTTTGCAAAAAGCAAAAAATTGGTGTTTCCTTAGAAAAATTCAACAACGACTTTATCCTAAATTATCAGAAGAAATTCAAGCTTTTCTGCTTAAACATAGTATTTTAGAGGTATGGGGAACAGGGTGTAAAGTTCACTCATTCTCTATAGAAAAGGGAAGATAGTCCGACCAGACGGGTGTCGTGTCTGGCGTGCAACTGCCCAACGATTGAAGTCGGAGAGTCTTATATATATCGTTTGCGCGGTAAACTCTAATTGCGCGATGCAGGATTTGTGTGACGTCAGGATTTTTGTATGACGTCAGGTCTTTGATGCGTAGTTCGCATGTAGCGATGTAGATGCCGCCACAGTATCTTTGTACACAAACTTACAGAAAGTACCTTATTTAAATAGTTGGAACGCTACTCCACCAGAAAATCGCTTTAAGAATGTCGCAAATCTTCCTATGTATATACAACACGTCTTGCCACTCGTGAATATACCTACGAGAGAGAATATTTGCTTAGATACACAAATCCTAAGTCTACGCATACCAAATGCACAGCTGGAAGAAATCCCTTCTAGCTCTACACTGTAGTGGTACTCGAAAACTGCTATTCTAACACTAGCCTAGTTTATTGAGGTTCTTTGATTGCAAGGCAGATTCCCTCGCCTTTAGTACTGTAAAACGAGTGAGTTCGTGGTTGGTTTAGAAATGTAAAGAACATATTAACATCAGTTCTGTAATCCCAATACTTAATGTACACCCACATTTCGCCAGTTATGTTTAAGTTCCATGTTATGAGGGGAGAGCTTATTGCCATCAACCGGACACGAATCCAGACTTCGGGTTGCTACTGAGAAATTCCAAATGGAATCCAATAACACTGCCCGACTTGGGAATCGAACCCAGGACTTAATGCTGCTGGACATGAAGTCCTGGGTTCGATTCCCAAATCGCGGTTGCGACCACTATACCAATGGCAGTCAAAAGTAAAGAACTTGTGTGAAATAGTAGAATTTCAGGTCAGGTAGGTCGGTTATTTGAAGATATAATAATAATATGTCTGGAGATATAAACAGAGATACCGTTATATGATATCCAAGTGATAGAAAGGGAGCCAAAGTCACGCGCGTGTAGGTAAGTGGGATCGTTTGAAATGCTCCTTAGATGCACAATTTATTTCCAAAAATAGTAGAAGAAATAAAATGATAAACTCTTTTGTTTGTGTTAGATTAAAAAGAAACTTTATTAAATTAATTCACCTACTAACTAACTTTTCATAATCCTCAAAAGTCCTTAAACTGCCGTAAAAACGTCTCAGTATACAAAAACGCTCATCTCAAACAATGAGTTTTAGACCCTTACTTTATTTCAAAACAATGTACCAAATTGTCCATTTAGTCCTCTACGTTTTGCCCCAAATAAGGTATTCTGCAATAAAAGCTACTCCAGAAATTACGCGTACATAATGAACTCCCGAAACTTATATCGTTTATGGTTGAGCAAATCTTTTGTTCTTCGGACCCCAAGCGTTTGCGACGTATATATACTTTGTTCTTTGATGTTGATCTCACGATTCCTGTTTTGTTTACCTCGCCCGAAGCTATCGGTTGATATAATTTGTAAAACAGACAGAGTCGAAAAATAAACCCCTAAAGATCTACCGGGATTTGTTTTAAGGAACCCGCCAGAAATGGGAGTGTATCAGGGGTTTACAAAATTGGTTCAGTTGGTCCTTGAATGTTTGGTCGGGATAAAAAATTCAAAATGAGTTGCTAGTTATCTTAATGTAGCCTTGCAATAGGACAACAGGACAATGGCCTCCTCTGATACAGAGAAGGATCACTGATAGCGTCCAGCAGTGATAGCCTAGTGGTGTGACCGCCAGACGCAATTTAAAAACTTAGTTGATTAAAAACTATGTTTTTAAATTACTTAAATATTTCTCATGTAAGTGAAATTTCTTATGGGAAATAAAGATATCTCAAACCTGACCTGATATTATTGCTATTATTAAGTATATAGTTTATAAGTATAGATAATAACAATGTAATTTTTTTTTATAAACGCCCAATGTTTGCCATCATCCGCGCTATGTGTTTGCTGTCAAATTGATTGAATTCCTCGCATAGTTTGCATTGTTAGGGTTGATGTAATTGCATCATATGTCTGTCACGTGTCAGTAGATGCTATCGTATGTGCAATTGTGCATGCCATTAAAATTATCCGCATACTTAGTAAGCAAACGTTCACCGCTTGAATTTCGGTTATTTTATTACGGCGAAACGTAGGGATGATACCTAGGTACATACCAAGCGGTTAAAAATATAAACGTTACTAAACGGTTTTGCATTACTAATCACAGTGAAAGTACCATCAAAGAAGTTCACATCTAACCAGTTCCAAAACAAACTCCCGTGAACACGATGACCACATCTGTTACCGGTCCGGTTCTATAGCCGCCGAGCGCTGCAAGTAAGAATAGTCCTTACGGTGGTTAGATATGAAATTCTTCGATGGTACACAGAAAGCCAAGATAGGTACTTTCAACATATAAATATTAGCAACCCGGCTCAAGTCACAAAAATTCACCATCCTTGAGATTCTTTGGTTTCAAAACGGGTGACATTTTGTCATCTTTCAGTTTACGTTTATATTGGCAAGTCAGTAAGTGCAATTAGTATATTTGCTGAAAAAAACAGCAGTTCCATACATTTATGTTCGCATAGCTCGTTATAATGTAGGGAACAGCAGATTTTTTTTTCGCGATTTCTGGGTTGGCCCCATCGTACTCATCAATATGAACAACTTTCATTGTTCATATTGATGAGTACGATGACCCCTTAAGAAGATGACGACCTGTTCTCACTAAGTACTATCGAGACCACTGGCGCCTGACCACTTTTCAACCTTATTGCCTTAACAATAAAGTCCAAAAGTGGTCAGGCGCCAGTGTCCTCGATAGTACCTACTACTACCTTAAAATTCAAAATACAGGTAAAGTTACTTAAGCAATTACTTAGCTTCTGAAGTTAGTGTTGGTCGTTTAACTTGCTGTAAATTGTAAGTTGTAACTTGTAAGTGAAATATATTGTCGTGCAGTTTGTAACCGTTTTGTCAGCGACATTATACTTTTACGCCATTACGAACTTCAAACGACACTTCTTTATTTTATGGCGCTTTTAGGAATATTGTTTATGAAACTTATATTTTATAACTTACAATGTAATATATATTTATAGTGAGTCTTTGAAACGGCATTAATTGTTAATAATATTGTTGTGGGTGCGTGTTATGTTCATAGGAATGTGTACAGAGAGGATTAAAACGTGGAAAGTTATTGTAGTGTTTTTTTTACTTAAATCCATTGTATAAGGTATCGCCTTATAATTATGATGTATGTATTTTTATATTGTTTTTTTATTTGTATTGTTTTTTTTTGGATGGATGTATTTTAAAAAGATTGAAAAAGTACGTGTCAGCATTGTAGGGTACGGGCCATCTGAGGTTCGTGACGTATGTAACTTTAGAGGCATAAGGAACAGGGTCTAAAGTACACTCATCCTCTATAGAAAAGGGAGGGTCCTCCAACCAGATGGGTGTCCGATTGTTTTTTATTTTTATAAATGGCATCTCGCAGTTGACCTCTGAGGACATAGCTGCTTAACCGGACTTTCCTGTGGCTGCCTTAAAAAGGACACCCTCGGCTTAGGGCGTCGCTGGGGGGAGGACAGCAAGATGGGACAGGCTGGATCAAACATATATAATTTTTATTAATCGGGGAATTCAAAACTACAGTCTCAGCTTCGACGCGGGCTGGTGCATCGTCGAGCAAGGGTCGGGGGGAGAACGATTGATGCCGGGGAAGTTATATCTATATGCTGTTCGCGCGGGAAACTCGAATTGTGCGATGCGAGATTTGTGTGACATCAGGATTTTGTGTGACGTCAGGTCTTTGATGCGTAGTTCGCATGTGGCGATGTAGATGGCGCCACATAACTTTAATCAACTGCACAATAGCTTCAGCGTTTTTCTAGAGTCTAGACTATTAATGTAACGTATTGCTTTTTGGAGCTAATAATGTCACTATTATCTTCGTTTTTTGCATTGGACATCTTAAGTATCCATAACCCATCAAATAACTTATATCCATAAACATTAATTTACCGAAATAGAACCAAGGATCACTAAGGAAATAAATCTTATATCAGGGTCGAGTGTATAAAAGCAGTGAGTATACCCGGAAAACCGGATGAAGGCAGTATCAGTCCCATAATTACGAAAGGGAGGCATAAAGGCGCCGAGTTACGGTTAATATTGCTTAGATGAATTCCCCGTAAAGGTGTGCTTACACGGACAACTTAAATTGCTCAATTTATCATCTGCCTAGTATTTTCCTGACTTAATGGTGTCGGCTTCCAGTCGAACTGGTTTCAGCTGAATACCAGTAATTTACATGAAGCGACTGCCTATCTGAACTTAAATTGCTTAATTCTAAGATCACTTCACGACAACATCTAGTAATTTACAATGGGAGCAGCTTGTTTAATTGTTCTTGTTATTGTTGTTGATTGTTACACAAATTGCTATTTTTCCACTTTGCAATCGGCATTTTGCAGATTTGATTGTTTGTTTTGATTTGATAATGTCGCAACACATTACGCAATGATTGTAAATTGTCTTTGGCCTCTGACCCTGACAGCAAGCAATAGACACAATTTGTCAAAGTTTTCTGTTGAATAATGAATACGAGGCTTTTGGATAATTTGTAAAGTGGTTTTGTATTTTGTAATGTGCGTTTAGTTTGTGCAGAATAAATAGTTTTTCTTTCTTTGTTCTTTTCTTTCTTGTAGACATTGTTACTAGAGACATGGCAGTATACCATATTGATAGTAAAGGAGCAATTTGATATACTAGGAAAAACTTTAATTCCCTATACAGAATATATGGAGTAATAAGAGATATAATATCGTTGATTATTTTGTTGGAATTAATTACTCTGCTGAAACTGTTGCCGGGAAATAATTGCTGGAAAAATTGCGCGTGTAAGCGAAGCTTTGGGTAGCTGTCGGTACTTAATAAAGGGACATCGTAAAAATGTGGCGGCTTTAAATGAAAGCACAGTAGAAGAATTTTTATAAGAGAGATTTCTCGCATTCTTTTGTTACTGTTTATAAAAGGGAATTCTTTTGCGGTATTTTGAAATGAGTGTATTTTTTTATATGAATCTTGTTGTTAAGAGAAAAATGTTTAAAGCATAACAAGTGAGATCTTGGAAATTATAACCGTTACATTTTTACAGTTATCGGTCCATGGATGGGTGACCATCTTTACATGGCCGCGCCTCGGAAAGCACGTCAAACCATTGGTTACGGATCGTCAGAAGCCCGAAAAACAGACAACCAGTCTTACCAAGGGATTTATTATTACCCAGTAACTGGGTTATGGAGGTCAGATAGGCAGTCGCTCCATGTAGAATGGAAGCTGACCCCAACATAGTTGGAGAAAGGCTAGGCAGCTGATAATATTTTTACAGTTAATGTAGGTACATAGTAAAAGTAAAAGTTATATTATATAAGCATTTTGTACTCATACTTCTTTAGCCACCCACTCGAGTGAACGTAATTTATGTGCAAACTGAAAGTAATAAAGTTTGAATTTAAGTAAAAGGGAAAACAAAAAGAGAAGACATTGATACATCTACTTATTTAAAAAGTTTTCATGTATACTGTGTACAGGGTGGATTTTTGAGATGAGGCTGTCTATCCATCATTTAAAAGTAAGTTTGTAGTCTCATTTCCTACGAAACGAATGGCAAAAGTTTTTTACAATATCTATTCTAGTACTCAAACCTCAATTGAACCGATAGAGTTTTTTTGATCCCTATAAGAAACAGGATCGATTGGCGTTGGGGCTCTGTCTCGCATCGGGTCGCAGCTGAGCGATGGCCGTTTTGCGTGGATGTGACGCATATTTTCCCCCAAATAGTTTATTTTTGTGTTTTGTTCTTTCTTTGCGTCATGTGTACCGCAAATAAACGTATTTTCTTTCTTTCTTCTTTATCAAAAAAAGTTTTTATGCAATTTCCCCTTTTTCTTCCTGACCCTATTCTTTTTTTTGTTCAAAATCTTTGAAGGCGCATCAAAATTTCTCAAAAAAAAAAAATAAGGACCGTCTCCTAAGACCGTTTTTCTCGAATCCACCCTTAGTAATGTTTTCCTGAATGTAAAGATTTAGTTTCAAATAATTTCGACAATGATTTCCTATTACAAGTACAAAATGGGTACTGTTATTTCAAATGTTTTTACTAAATCAACATGTAACTAAAACCTACTGGTACTCTGTAAAACTACAAAGTTTAGATTACAGCTTTATTACTATAGATTATACAAAATCCGAAGCTGAGGCTGGTTTTAATGAAATTGCCACCAACAAAACATTATCTCAGAGACGTTATTACACCCCCATAAAATGAAATTTAACGACAAACTTCTTATAACTCATAAGGGAACGCACGACGGAGTTAAATCCCTACAATTTTGAGGCACTTCCAAAGTAATAACTAATAAAATATGGTGTTTAATGCTTCAAGTTAAACCCTCTGTCACCAATTAAGCCGAAAATCCGGAAGGGGCAAAAGATAGGAGATGTTTGGTATCGATTAAACCAAAGATAAATTAATTCAAAGAAATAAACAGAATGAAGACTCTTTTGTAAGTAAATGAAATGAATGATATTTTAATATTAAATGCGGAGCCTCAACTCTAATACGGCGAGCGTCTTTAAAATGTCCTCGTTAAGGCCCGGACTCCACCAAAGCATAGATGAGATGAGAGGAGATGTGTTTTAAACAACCAATAAAATTTCATTATTCACACATCACTTTTCCACTCCGATTCATTGCCACTGAGCGGAGATGTATCAAGTTGTATGGCGCGATCGAAGCGGAGCGGTGCCTCGCCGAGATTGACCTGGGCGGCGGTACAAAGCGGAGATGTGAGCTGTGCCTCGCAAGCAGGCGACAACACGCAGCAGAGACGAGAAAAGATGTGAGCGGCGTGCAGTGAGCGGTCAATACCCACCGATCGCCGCACGCAGCTCAGTTCCGCTTTAGCTAGCGTACATGCCCGCTCTAGCCAGCACACATCTCCGCTCCAGAATCAGAATCAGAATCAGAATGCTTTATTTGTAAACATAGGTCATAATACAATAGTTTGCGATGTTACAGATAGGTAGATCCTCTATGTTTTGCCCAGAGCCGCACAAATATATTTAATTAAAATTGTCAAATTTATATAAAATCAATATAGGAAGGTACATGCATATCAATAAAAAATTAAGAAAATAAAAGTTACAGATAGGTAGATCCTCTAGCCAGCCTCTCCAGTCTAGCCAGTACGCATCACCGCACAGCTTCGGTGGATACACCCTAGCTGAAAAAAACATCTCTTCTCTTTTCCGCTTCTGACATCTCCGTTTTGGTGGATTCCAGGCCTAAGAGAATATGACCATTTATTATAAGGATGCAAAATTGGAATAGATCAGATGTACACCTCAGTAAAGTGCACAAAACGCCATTTATCAAGTCCGGGCTGTGATGTAAAATGGGGACAGACACCCTGAATAGTATCAGCATAGACGAGCTAGGTCAACTGTGATGATCACGAGTGTGGTTCATGCTTGAATTAATTGACCAATCGAGACTGCACAAAAACATTTTCGTTGCGAGAATATGTGCAGTTCGATTTGTCTATGCGGCCTAGAATTTGAAGTTTGATGAATTCATAAATTCTATTTGCCGACGTTTGATTGACTTTTGTATTTCGAATGCTATTCGTTTTTTTTATGAAAAAAAAATTCTAATAACGTTTTGCATTCGTGGTTCAATCAATTTGATGCGAGCGCGTAATACTTGAACGCGTTTACTGTGGAGAAAAAATCCGTAGTGGTATTTACATCAAGCAATTAGTCCTCAACAGTTTGTGGTATATATACCAGCCTATTATTGTCCCACAGCAGGGCAAAGGCCTCTACTCAAACAGAGAAGGCACGAGCATTGATCACCACGCTTGCTCAAGACGGGTTGGCGAGGTAGTAGATAAATTGTTACGTTAATTTTTTTTATTAATAAAACAAAAATCATTCAGATATTTCTAAGCAATTTTGTTTTACTCATAACCAAATTATATTTACATCTGTATTTCATTGAGCAAAAGAAACAAATACGAATATATGTATAATTCAAGACTTTCGCTAGCTCCTCGGCTGTGAGTAGTTTAAGATAGAACTTAGGAAGCTGCGGTTTCTCAGTAATTCCATGCACTCCATATTATGTTCGTGTACTTAACTTGCCTTAAATAATTTATTGCCTCTTATACTTGAATACTGTCTTAATTTGTTACAGAGTTGTAAAGTTTTATGGGTGGGTTTAATCTGCATTTAAATGGTAGGTATTTTGATATTAGTAGGATTACTTGACGAATTTTATAGCAGAAAAAATGGCAAGCTTGTCATTAACTAAAAACCACTCTAGTGACGGTTCTGATTTATCAAAAAACCGGCCAAGTGCGAGTCGGACTGGTACACGAAGGGTTCGGTACAACCGTATAATATTTATTAAACGGCGTTTCCCCCTTTAATTTTTACTTCATATTATTTGTTATTATAGCGGCAATAATTTCTATTGCCCCTATAATAACTATATTAACGCTACCTAATCTCTGAAAATGTTAACTGTCTACCTATTACGGTCCGTGAGATACAGACCGTTGTCAGACAGACGGATAGACGGACAGCGGAGGCTTACGTTATTGGGTTTTTGATCCGTTTAATAAAACCGGGTACCGAGAAAAGTCCCTAGTTAGTAGCAATAGGCTCGCTCCTAATGGGACTTGTTTACTTGTGTACTATATATCCCTGCCTACCCCTTCCAGGAATACAGACATAGTTATGTAATCAAACTGATACCTAAAATCTAAGAACCCAAAACTTGGTCTTCACTAAAAGCCAACCGAAATAAAACAGTGTCAGACCAGATCCTTCTCTATACATGTTGACGTCACGTCTGACGTCAGCACCGAACTCTCTACCAACCCTCGTCTGGGTTATCAAAGCGACGAGTTTCCCCCACTGACATACGATGATATTAACATAATGTGTGATGTCCAAGTAATGTTCTCCGTATAAATAGAACTACATGGGCAAAAACAAAGGTTCCATTTGTATGGTTATTGAATTTGTGTGATGTTTGTGGGTGCGTCTTTGTACTGTCTGCTAAAAATAACTGCTGATTGGCGGGGTTATGTCGTCACGTTCGGGGGGTTAAGGGAACTGCTTTTTAAGCACAATGATAAGAGATCAGAAATGAATATGAGTTTTCTTCTGGCATTTCTAAGTTTACCTTGGAAACTACCGACTTAAGTTAAAGAAGCAGTGATAGCGTAGTGGTGTGACCGTCGGACTGCCAAGCCATATGGCTCGAGTTCGTACCCAAGGCACACACCTCTGACTTTCCGGATTCATGTGCGTATTGTATAATTATCACTTGCTTCAAAAACGGTGAAGGAAAATATCGTGAGGAAATTATTATTTCGTTATTTCTCAACGGCATGTGAAGCTAAGTCAGACACCCATTGGCGGCATAAAAACTCTGACTCCAGGTTATTCGCTAACCATACGAAAAAGGGGAAAGAAGTTAAAGAAAGCATCGTGAAGAAACCTGAATATTAACTGTCTTGAACTACATATATTCTCCAGCAAAACTATGTACGGGCTAGTATGAAAATTATCTATCTTCTATTTACCTTTTGAATTCAATAGCGGTGTCTCATACATAATGCATTGTCCCTAAAATCGAAGTCAAATACCCATTGCTTGGCAATTACAAACTGTTAGAGATAAAGTTGGTCTTTATGAAAACAGCACTGAGAGCCTTCTGTTATTCTAACGAGGTACAGACAAAGCCGGCTCATTTTCATGTTAATTAGCTGGCCCCGATGTTTCTCGCAAAAGTTGCTACAAAACTTTGTCCAACATGTTGGCTGGATATTGGTTTTATGTTTGTATTGGGAATTGTTAACGATAGTTGCGTTTTCTAAAAAGTTGTTTAAGCTTACGCTCATACCATTTAGAGCCCATATAATAATATTATTATTAACCTTTCCTACATAAAACCGTAGATACGTTTATGTATTTTGGCGTATCTCCGGATACAACTGGCAATATAATCTAATGTAGGAGTATATCTAAACTTAATTATGATCGCATAAATATTGACTAACATTGGATTTGGGGTAGTTTTACTTTGGTTATTGCCTCATAGGAGTTAGGCATGATGTAATTACATAAAAATAGCTTATTTGCCCCCCAGCTTCGGTTGATCCGCTAAGATATCAATCCAAGAATATAAATATCGAGCATTGCCTTTCCACTCAACTGTGAATATTTATATACCTATAGTATGTATGTTTATATATTTAAGCTTAATGTATTTATTTAAGTATATGTTACGTTATTTAAGTATATGTTACGTATTACGTTATACGTGTAGTTTTATTTCAATATTTTAGTTAAAAACTTAATTTTATATTTTTCTCTTCTTGTTCTATCACACTATTGTCTACATTTCTTACTCATTTCTCCATTCGCAGGTCTGCTGGCAGAAATTTCTTAAGATATAAGCAGTACCTTTGTAATAATCATTATTTTTATCTCGTATCTGTATATATTGTACTGTGTGTACATAAATAACAAAATTAACAAATAGAATAGAAACACAAACTTTTTTAGTTTTATTTTAAACTGATTATTTGTTTCGTTTTACTTTTAAGGCTAGTTCCACTGCTATTATCCTGGCAACTCTCTAAAACGGAAATACAAATGGAAAAATCCTTTAAATGGCGATTTTATCAAGAAAAGCTGGAGTAACTCTTCCAACATTTAAACTCTGCGTTATCGCGCCTCACGATTGAAGAGGCACAAAAATCTCGCAATGAAACCATTCGAATCTAAACCCTTCGATCTAAATGTTTGCAGACATGATGCGATAAAAGGCTCCGTGATAAAAGTTTCGATTGCCACCGTATTTCCATGTTGGGAAAAAAAAAAATTGCTGCCTGTCATTGGGGGAATCTATTGGCTTTACATACCTACCATATGGGAAGCCCGGCTTACTCCGTCCGCTTAGCAACGGTCAAGCCAGGCTTGGAGTTTTGCCATTATGTGCTTTGGGCAGACATTGACTGGTTTTGTGGTAAATTCTGGTTGCGAAGTGGTTTAGTAATGAACAAATTGATAATTTGGAAGGGCAACAACACAATATAGACTGGGTAAAATAGAAGAGATTGAGAGTCTCGTTGGCCTAGCGGTCGCAAACGTCATTGCTGGGCATGAGGTCCAGTCGATCCATTCTGTAAACATCTCACCGAGTGAGGTGAAGTGAGCTGTCCATAGTGTCAATCCCTAGCTTTAGGTGCAATGACAGCTCACATGGAGCTCACTTCACCCAAGTTATCACTGTGAGATGTTTGCAGAATAGCACAGCAGGGATCGATTACGGAGCAGATCAAGTGTTATGGGGTTTTTCAAACAGGAATTTCTCAGTAGCAGCCCATAGTCCCATACTGTACCTATTACATGGACCTTAAACATTATCGGCGAGCTGTGGGTGTACTACAAGTACATCGCTGCCGGGGAAACAATGTTTATGTTATTATCGAGGATTTCAAAGTAAGTCGAAACCAAAGTTCAGGCAGGCATATCACGATTCAAGGCTCAAGATCGTGCATAGCAACACGTCTCAAAAACCGCTGGCGTAAGACACCGGCTAATGCCACCAGCGGCGGCGGCCGTCCGTTCCCGTTTGTAAACCTCGTAAAAGTCAACATAGGAAAATGGATTACTCTTATTGTTATTCTCGAGGCTTCCGCGATGAGATAGCAAGTGGTGATGCTTTCCCACGAATTTGAACTTTAACACAAGTGAATTAAGTTACATAATTTCTCACGCACTTGTGGTTTTGCTAGTTGAAATTCTCCTCACTCTCAAAGACCGCTTTGATAAACAAATATCGATTTCAGCTGATAAGATTGCTTACAGTTACCTTTGCGCTTGGATATACGTACCTACTTGTGAACGTTAAGCTACATTCAATGTTTACTCAGAAAAGATGAAAAGGAATAATCATTCCTTTTCAACACAATCGTGTTACACTCGAAATAAAAGTAAAAGTGTACTTTCTCCGCGGCTCTAAGCCTTAACGTACATTTTATTTGGGATGTCAAGGTTTCGCTTTCCTACCTCTTTTTGGAGTCGAAACCGTCGACAGTTTGGACGCGTTAGTGAATAAAATATGCCAAGTGGAAATTTATTTTACTCTAAAACCAGCAGGCATTTGCCTCCGTTAATCAAATTGAATAAAGTTAGGTCAGGTTTTTTCTGAGCGTGGAAACTTTTCAAGATAACTAAGTTTTTTAAACTTCTATGGACTAAAAGCCGACCTCAGTTATAACTCATTTGCCATCTAGCTATCTACTTTCCAGCCTAAGAAATCAGAAGAGTTATTTTTGTGAAAGAAAGTTGGTCTTGTCTTAGTCTAGTATTTCAAAGACTTGTTTAACTTTCAGGAGAAGGTTCTATAGTCAACGTGTATTTTTTTACTAACCTGTTGCTTTTGATATTTTGTATCAACTGAATTTCCCTTCATAATTATGTTTTACTTATAAATACGAAAGTGAGTTTGTTTGTTTGTTACGCTTTCACGCTAAAACGGCTAAACGGATTTGAATGATTTTTTGCACACGGATAGACCATGACCTAGAATAGGATATAGGATACTTTTTAACTCGGTAGTAAATTCCCGTGGGATAATTTCCGTTATGGACGTGGGCGAAGCCGCTAGCAAAAGCTAGTGTTCTATATTTAGTTCTTACTGTGTACCTACGACGGTACCACCTCGTCCAAACTTGTTAACAGCTAAGAGAAGTATGGAAGGTAAATTAAAGTCCGTAGCTTGACCAGAGGGATCGTTCGGGCGAATAAACCCGACAAGGGTACTAAATGGATTAACTGGTATATAGCGACACGATGTATTTGAACAGTATTGGGTGGACATTGGACCGCCTCGTTGGTCCAGAAGCAAGCGCTACTGCTGAGCATGAGGTCCTGGGTTCGATTCTTGGGTCGTTCAAAGTGTTATTGTATTTTTCTATCTGGAATTTCTCAGTAGCAGCCTGGTCTGGATTTGTGCCCGGTTGATGGCAATAGACCTGCTACAGGTACACCTCTGCCCAACCCATCGGGGAACCGAGGCGTGATGTTATGTATATATTTGAAGTGCTGGAGAAAACATAACTTTACAACGTTTTCAAAAGTTGTGAAAAGAGTCAAACATGAAAGTGTCACCTAGTTTTTTAAAACCTATCGTCTTGGGTTGTGTCTTAAGATATATCTGTCGACAGCGATGCGGAAGAATTTTTCGACGCCATATTTTAGTTTGTTAATAGTTCTAGTTAGGTTAGGATATTATATTTTTAGTTTTGGAAGAAGACTTAGAATACCTATTATACAATAAAAAGCTTGATTTGAGAAAGTTATTTAAGTTAAGTTATCAGTAGTCAGCTAACATTTATGCGAATAATACTTTTGGTGGTTTGACATATTTTTACGAAAGCTGTAAAATCACCCTTTTTATTCCTTAGATAAAATTTAACTGTCTTTTGTAAACTCGGCCCTAAAAAGTTATTGATATTTTCGTTCATCACTTAACTTTCAGAAATTAAATAAATAAATAATATTTCAAAAGTTTCTGAAAACCTTTTAACACACTGTCAACTCTGCAGTATGCTTAAAGGTTTTCAGAAACTGCATGCTCAACAGACACAGACAGTGTCTGTTGAGCATGCAGTTTCTGAAAACCTCTAACAAATAATTCGCAAAAACGACCAATAATATTAATACACATACAAAAGTCATCAAAAGTCATTTAATCGGAATATTTACTCTTCCTGACGTGATTAATTGTGTGCAAATTAAGTGTGTCTATTCCTCGGAATACATAAATTACGTTACCGCCGTACTTAGCTCAAATGTAACGTCTACGATAAATCTTGTATTGAGCCTGAATTCCAATGTTCCAGGTTAATCCTGAAATCCTGGAAGCCATTCTTGTATTTCAAGTATACGTAGATTAAGATTTTACAAAAGGTATACAGAATAATACATTTAAAATGTATTTGTCTTGATTTGTAATTTATATTGCAAGTTCGAACGTAAAACGAGGTTACAAAATTTATTTTATTGTCGTATGTATTTAAGATAACGATAATCCGTTTTTATTTGTATACTCCCGATTTAAAAGCAGTTACTAAAAGTTATCAAAACCCCAAATAACCTGTACCCTTGCTGGTCACTAACCAATTAAATGCAAGTCATTATCGGACATTGATAGAAGAATTCATTCATATTTTATTTGCTGAAGTTTATGCAAATACACCAACAGTGCTTTCAACTATTTCCACTGCGATATCGCGTTTTAAAGCCTAGTAATAGGATTCCATCGTCACCCTTTAGGCACGTAGGTAACCCTATAGACCATTTCGTTCTCCCATCACTTACAATCATGGAAAATCCATGGAGTATATGGGATTAACTCAACATAATAATTATGGATGACAGAAGCCTGTACTCAACAGCGAATGGGTTTAGATCCTTAAATTCAATACTCGTAGATAGTTGTGTCGAAATGGGTGACGGCCTATGCCCTGTGTGTATAATAGGATTAGTCTGTATCTGTACCTACTGGTTGACAGGAATCAATGGGATTATATGGGGTTTATCGAGAATAGGCTGCGTATTTCATTTGTTTTTGCGATGGTGTTTTGTTTTTTTTTTGTCTACTAATACTGTACTGTACTAAATAGTTCTGTCAATTTAGAAGCAATGAGGTCGTTAATCCATAAATTTTTGTTTTAATGCATAGAAGTTACACAATAGGCTCGCCCCCTGTTACATGGGAGTTAAACATAACTGGCGAAATGTGGGAGTAATATCATAACACACCTCTAACAGCTCTGCCTAACTCTTTGAGAAATACAGGCGTGATGCTATGTCATGTGTACGTTATACAATTTTAATTATAAAAGAATTATAAGACTGACTCATACAAATAATTACCAATAAACTTGTGTTAATTCGAAAAAAATCTTAAAAAAATCTTGTGTTACTTGTTAATTTTTATATCTCTGATGAAATAAACAACTGTATTTGTCTTCAAGCCCCGTATAAACATTGTAATTATAGACGTTACGAAGTACTCAGTTCACCAAGAGTCGTAACAAACAACTGGTCTCATTTAACAAGTAATTAAATTGCTGATTTATTTCGTACTTAATGTTACCAACAGTCCCCATAATTTACTGTGGCTTAACTGCCCATTTAGATTTGTTTTCTGATCAAAACATTTTCTAATCAATTTAAAAATAAAATCGAGACACACTGAACAAACTCATATAATGTTGGCAAAACAAAACTGCTGCCAAAAACGTTAAATTACCTACTTCTTCAATGCCAAAAAGGTGATACAGACATAGTCGTGCCAAGATATAGTCGTTTCAAGTCTCCTTTTTACTTTATTTTTGAGCCGACAACGTGTAAATACGATGTCCGCCGTAAAATTTTACAAACAGAGCACAGGAATCGATTTATTCCGACGAAGGACGAACAGAAATAAAAACGTCCAGGCTATAAAACCTTAGTCCATTCCCTTAATTAGGTCACAAAATAATTAACTTACATACGTTTTATCGAAATAGCTTACACAACCAATATAAATAACCCTAAAAAACAATTAACGACCCAATTGAAGCCCAAAAAACGACCAAACTCATTCAAATGCATGAATTCGTATCTGAATGCTCAATTTGATTTTTTTGGCTATTTGCATATCACGCCAGGCAATGCAAATTAAAAGAAATTCTGCCAAAAATTGCCTGAAATTCGATTATGGAAGGACAATATTGAAGTAACGGTTATTTGGCTAATTTTGTTTGACAATGTCGTTACCATATCAATATCAGCTCAACCCAATAATCGTGAAAATAAACACTTTAATTTTACGAATTGACATGAAAATTAAAAAAAAACTCACATTTCAAAACAAGAAATAACAATTGAGCGTCAAGTAAAAGCCGAAATTGAAACAAACCTAGCTTCCACCAATAGCCGATGTTCACCAATTCGAAACTCAAACTTCGACTCACCGAATTCGCCACACACAACACACGAACACTTACGCACCTCCGCGGGGATAAAAAAAATGCAATTTGAACTTGGCACGTCCGGTGAATAAATTCGTTTAAAATAAAAAATGTAGTAAAACTTTTGCAATTAAACTTGGAAGATGGGATATTGATGATGATTTTGAAATAAGGAACTTTGAAGATACATACGCGCGCGGTCGCAGTATTGGTCGTAGATCGGACAGCGCCCGTCTGGTTGGGTCGCGGTTTGGGACGCGAATGAGTGTTGGGGCGCCGCGCGAGCCCTTATACCGACGCTCTCAACCCCAAACATGATGGCGGTGGGCGGCACTATACAGAGCTGTTATTGCACATCATTCATTTTCTTTTTTATAAGCGAATGAAAAGAAAGTGATACAGTACTTTCTCGGATATCCTGGCAGCTGAAACTAAAAATAGGTTCGTTGGTACTTATTTTTTGGATAGGTTTCATTAACGGGATAAGATTGCAAAAATATCTGAATTCGGCATTATAATTATGTTGTTTTAGTCTTTTTATAACCCTAGTTAACAGGACTTTTGACTGAGTTCATTCGGGCAACAAGCCACATCGACTCAAATATCTACGACTATGTTAAGAGGCGTTTGAGCCCAACTTGATGGAAAGACCAGAGGGGCAGTTCCCGTAATTTTAAGAACGTTGCATTATAGTCTCATTTGCAATCTATCAAAAATACAATCAATTTACCAATATTTTTGACAATTTTGACAGATTGCCACTTGAAGGTGAACGTTTTTTAAGTACGAGAATTGGCCTTCAGATCGACACTGCTAATTATATTATAATCGTAAACAAAAGACATGGCCATCAAACGGTTGCAAATCGCAGATGGCTACTATCTTCCTAACACCAAAAACAAGAATAGATGATAAAAATTAATCACTCACACTCTAATAACCACACCACCCCATCAACGTATCGCTGCAAAAGAAAAAAAAAGAAAATTCATTCCGGTATTATCCTCTCTATACATACACTGCAGAGTGCCATCCTTGTCGCACGGTGGCGGGTTGTCAACAAAATGTTATTAGTCGTCATCTGCGGAGCTCGCGTAACTGGAAAAATTCTTGAGTGGCTGAGTGGAAAACTATAGGTTAACTTGAAAGCAAAGAACAAGATTGAACTGAGTGTAAACAACGTTTAAGTGAATTATTGTTGGTAAACAAGAAAATTTGACGTTACTCTGGGCTATTTAAATAACTCTTTTTAGCGACTTTAATTTACAATATACAAAGATTATGATAGGTGAAGAGTATGTCATGCTCACTTAAATATCTCGCTAATGGAGGCGCGTGTGTTGGATCATTCGTTTCCTTTCAATATGGTTGAGCTGAATTGTGCTGATCGCGTCATGTTCCAGACTGGTCGAGTTTTCATGGATTTTCTTGTCCGTTCTTCTCCATAGAGATCTACGCTTTGGAACGCTCAACTAGCTTCAGCTTTTTGACTAACTGACCGACTTCTCGACAGTTCAAAAGTGCCTGTATGGTTTAATTGAAACAAATGTTTTGAACTTGAGTTATTTTCGCATTTAATATTTCGATAGCAGTTGAGTGAGTCAGATGTTCATATATATTCGTATTTTCAGATAGGTTCACTGGTGGATGATTGATTGTTTTGATTTTTAAGATCTTTATTAACAGAAAGGAAGATCTTTCTTAACAGGAAATACAAGTTAACAAAAATATCTTATTCTAAATGTAAACTAACATAATCCGAGCAATGTTAAATAGGCTACATCACCTCTTTTAAAATACATGTACGACTACTAATTAAATAGATACACATATGATTGTGCTGTTATACAGGGTTCGCAGACCCACACTTTTAAATTTAAGTTACCCAGGCCCCCCATTTTTAATTATTTTGAAATGATTAAATTCTTACTTTATTAAGTATTACAGATTATTGTAAAAAAAGACAAAATAAAAGCATTTGTTTAGGAATTTATATATAATCTACGAGTACGTATTAGGTTACTGCAATCATGCGCGACAAGTGGCAAAAACTCACTGGTTGAAGGGTTTTTTTATTACAGAGGATTAGGTATTCTGAATTTCTTCATCGTGTCGATGGCTTGACAGTTTTATTAAATTTTGTTAGCCCAAAACTTGGCCACTTCCACGGTGTCGACGTATTCTATAACTTAATATTATAAACGCGAAAGTTTGTGAGGTTGGAAGGATAGACTTTTTATACCGATATTCCCACGGGATCGAGACTGATGCAGGTAAAACCGCGGGGCGCGGCTAGTTCTGACTAAAGATTTAGAACCTTTTCGCTAAATTATAATTAATAATACAACCTCGGATACAGTGAGACGCATAATTATAATATAATTTGTCGTTTATTTAAAACTTTATACACACATACACATTTAAAAAAATATAACAAATAGGTTACATATTGTATCGAAAACAATCGATATCCAAATGAAGATAGAACGACAGTTTTACTTTGTGTAGGTGTAAGTTTTATTAAACTTAATTGATAAGGAAATAACTTCTTTATGATCATAATAATTCTTTATAATCATCATCATCAATATTATGGAGTAATTTCCTTTATAATCATATGGCTGGAAAGAAATAAAAATGAGTATTTAAATATGAGTATTTAAAAATGAGTATTTAAAAATGAGTATTTAAAAATGAGTATTTAAAAATGAATATTTAAAAATGAGTATTTAAAAATGAGTATTTACAAATAAGTATTTAAAAATGAGTATTTAAAAATGAGTATAAAGTTTATATATATTTTTAATAGACTATCTCGATTGTCTAGGACTACTGCTGCGGATGAGGTTCTGGGTTCGATTCCCGGGTAGGGCAAAGCGTTAATGGGTTTTTCCATATGAAATTTCTCAGTACCCAACTGCTGTTTGGATTTGTGCCCGGTAGATGGCAAAAGGCTCGCCCCCTATTACATGGGACTTAAACATAACTGGCGAAATGTGAGTGTAGTATAGGTACACCTTTGCCCAACCCTTCCGGGAAAAGCGTGATGCTTTTATATAATTTCAAAGTTTAAAATTAAAGTTGGATTATAGACGCTACATTATGGAATGTGGGTTTATTGCAACCCTCTGCGGTTTACGTTAAATTGAGCCGAGTTATAACATAGTTTAAGTATCTCATAAACGTAATATGAGGCTTTTATGTATTTTTAGTAACATGGGTGGATTATAAGACTGAAATGGTTATCGTTGATGATTTGAAAACCTTGTAAATTGTAAACTAGGCGTCTTTACAATTTACAAGGTTTTAAAATACAAATAAAACACAGTGACAGTGTATATTGGGTCCCCACCTATGAAATTGGCGTTTTTTTCTCACAAATAGAGAACCTTATCACTTCTATGAATAAAAATATTCATCAATTGCTTGGTATTATATCGAATAATGACCATCATAGACAACCAATAGTAAAAACAACCTTATTACTTATAGTTTATAAACATAAAAAATACCTTAAATGACTCCTCATTTTGTTAGCAGAAATGACCACTATTTGTTTTAATTTAGCCAAAACTTATTTTTGTCGCTTAATCTAGTGGCATATTACGTTATCTTAGTTTTTAAACATTAGCGCATAAAAGTTTTAAAACATCAGTGTTCATGGTTGTTCTATAAATTAAGAAAATGTTAGTATGAAAAAAGCAACTTCTTTAAAATTCTCCATACAAAACGCTGATTTCATAGGTGGGGACCTAATATTATGCTTTTTTACTTCATCGGTACAAGTTCTGTTTTATTTTATGCAATTACAAGGCTTTGGCAACTACAATTATCATTTTCTTTTAAAATAAATAATATAAAATATTAATTAAATCATTTTTATTTTAGGCATACAGTCATATAAAAATTGATACCTGCAGTACTATTCTGTAACCATCTCACCGTGACAACTTAGGTGAAGTGAGCGTGGAGTGAGCTGTCATTCCACAGGGATTGACACTATTGACAGCTCACTTCACCCATGTTTTCACGGTGAGATATTTTTACAGAATAGCATGGCTGATTACAAATTATTAATTAAACATAAATGATTAAAAAAATATTATAACTCAAAATAATATCAACATTACAATACATTACAACAAAACAATAGATTGGCATTATTATAGCTGGATATTAATTGCCTTTTACGAGTAAATAGTTTACCTCGTATATGGCCCTCAATATCCCATTGTCAGATTTATGTATTCGGTTCATAAATAAAAGAGGCCTGCGACTTTCTCATAATTGCGTAAAAGTTATCTACTATTGCTTTCGGCAAAACATGTATCTAACAAACAAAAAAGTAAAAACAGACCACGTTAACATCATAAGTATTAATTCTGCCAAACAATCGATAAGTACCTAATCGAATAATGCATTTACAATTTATATTATGTCACAGTTCTATAATAAGAACTCGGCCTGTCTCACCAAACACTTAAAGAATAAGAAATAAACATATAATTTTTATCTTCAGTAGAACCTTGTGGGCTTTTTGACGTGTTGAGAAAATGTTTGAACTTTCCGTCATATCGTTTGAATGACCTTTTCACTTCTGAACTCGTTGACTTTGTGTGGGCGTACTATGCCCGAAATGCCACTCTCTGCGATGTAACGAGACATTCAATTTTATCAACAATACGGTTTTTAATAGGAAACGTTATTTTGAATATGATGTCGGTCGAAGTAGATTGAAAAAATATTGGCTCTTCAACGAACTTCGCGATTGCTACGCCGTAGCTAAGATGCTCGTAGCACTTTCTAAGACAGCTACGGCGTAGTCGTCGTAGCACTTATTACGACAGCTACGGCGTAGTCGCAAACAAGTCATTCACTTATTTGTCGAATGATATTTTTTGGTGTTTTGAAACATATAAACAATTATTATGTATCGTAAAGCTTATAAACAAGAAATGCTTTATTTCAAAAGTCAAAACCACTGACATAAATTTAAAACATTTCAAAACGATTGAAGTAAAACTTAAACATAACATAAGGGGTAACACACAGCATAACACAGGTCAAATAAGGTGGATATCTCATGGTAAATATTATGCTATCCTTTCAATTAAAAGAGCTAATATTTCTCATTGCTTTTCATTTATGCCCCAATGTTAACAATATAAAATACGAACCGTAATAACTTTTAACAATAACACTAAACAAATAAATGCTGAGTTTCAGCAAAGTTAGGATTGCGGGCACGTTCTAGTTTTCAATTCAACTTCAGTACGAACAGCTCAACTTCGAACTCCGTTATGGCTATTGAAACAATTGTTTATGAAAGACTAAATACAAACAATTTGCCATTTTTTATTTTCGTTTTAAGGATATACTGTTCTAATAATCGTTTTCAAGAATATTCGTGGAGAAAATTATCATCAAAATTGGTAAAGTTGATGCTACTCATCATAACCTGCTGAGCGTTTTCTCAACTATGTTGGGGTGAAGAGACTGTGATCTGTTTGTCTCGGCCTGTCGTCTCAGAGTAGTCAGATAGGAAATGCCGACCTCATCTAGTTTTTTAAATATGACTGACGTGTAAAAGTGTTTGTAAATACCAACTTGCAGAAAATATAATAATTTTATCATAATTTCATTAAATCATCAACCGGATGCAGCTGAATACCAATATCTTACATGGATTCACTGCTTATCTGATCCAACACAGTTACAATACGACACAGCTAAGATGTAGCATCGACAAAATTCGTAAAACCGATCACCATCTGAACTGAGTGCGACTAAAATCACCAATATTTATTACTGCTTTAGGTAAAAATGATCTTTACGCAAACGCAATAACTTGTGAAGTCATATAACCAAATACATTCGTAAAATTGAAATGAATGAATGGAAATGCTACATCTAAGCTGAGTCGTACTGTACCGCGTAACGCGATCCCCTTGGCAAGATTGATGACAAATGCTACTAGTAATTTTATTCGAGGCAAAAAATAGATTACATAACATAACACCACGCCTGGAATTCCCAAAGCGTTAGGCAGAGGTGTACCTATATACTGCCCTGCTAAGCCGAAAGGCGGTATCTCTGAAATACACCCTTTTAATTTTTTTATACCATTCAATAGCTATAATAATTTCGCATCTAATGGTATAAGCCACATACCGCTATCTAACTTAAAACATTAAAAAAACCACTCACAAGTTCTTTATATCCTTATGTTTCCTTAAATTACAATTTACAAAAAGTCAATTTTCTCAAAACTTACTCCGATTGAGATACCGCCTTTCGGCTTAGCAGGGCAGTATAGTACACCAAAATTTTGCCAGTTATGTTAATAGATTATGTAGACAATATATCAAAAGGGAGGGGAAAAAAGGGAAACCTTTGAAAAGATGGCAGGATAACCTGGTGAGGATGGCGGGAAAGACGTGGACTAGACAGGCAAGGAACAGGGAGAAGTGGAAGGGAATGGAGGTGGCTTTTGCCAGAGAGCACACAGAGAATCAGAACTGAGATAAACGTTTTTGTAATAAAACTGTAACTCTGAATAAAGGCTATAAATAAAACAAATAATGTGAAAAGGTTGTAACTAGAATCCTCATTGTACATTATATGTGTAACGACATTGCAATCAGCATTGGAAGACAAGGTGTTCATTGCAACTGCCTTTTTTATTATTTTGAACAAAATCATAGATTGATGGGATCCCTTAATAGTATATTCTAAACGCTTCGGTTACTATCCGGACGGGATAAAAGCGAATCCTTGCCTACATTTTGTTCAAAATCGCAAAGCAGAATTCAAAGAGTAACTTAATCCAAGAAAAACCTTTTTACCGAGCCGTTTCCAGCTCAATCCTTAAAGCCTTACACAAAAGCCGCTAGGTTAAAAATACCCAGAAAATACCCGCAGGTATTTGGAAAAACCGATTAACTATCCGTCTCTCGACCGTAGTTGTAAGAAACTTACTTACACGAGGAGAGTTACTCGACAATCAATAGGCGCGGATCGCCTGTCGTTCGTCCATCGTATTCATATTTACTCAGTTTTTTACACTCAAGCGAGGAACTAAAGCTCGCCTAATATTGTGTCATACGGTATACGTCAGGCAATTTTCTCGAACTGTAATTTGGCTGCTGTGCCAGCTTATCTGGCCCGGTTGCATTAGTTGGAACAAAGTCACTATGAAAATTGAAAAGATCTGTAATTTTTTGTTCGCCGTCAGCGCTGCCTTGCACTATACACGGAATTGAATAGAATATTATTTATTGTTGTTGCAGGTGGTCAATAAATGAAGTTAATCAAAATTAAAAGAATTGTCTCTAGAATATACCTCTAGGGTGTGCAACAATAAGAAAATAAATAAAAATAGTATTCTAACTTCTCCAATTATATTGTGACAGACGAGGCAATTCTTCGTCTTTTAACACGCGTGTATCGATCGCACTGTTGTCATTTCGAGGCAAGAAACTCTATTCGTGTAAATGATCCGTCAAAGTAGAAAGTGTTTCGATATTTCAACTGGAGAGGTTTTAACACGTCGAGATCGTTTGACTTTCGTAATGACTACTCACCTAGGGATTGAAGTGAAGATGTGTGGACAAGTGGTGCTGGAATTTACTTTCAAAATGTTAGCAATAGACTAGAATTAGAGTCGGATGCTAACTATCCTTACTAATATTATAAATGCGAAAGTGAGTTTGTTTGTTTGTTACGCTTTCACGCTAAAACGGCTGAAAGGATTTGAATGAAATTTTGCACATGGGTAAACCATGACCCGGGTTATAGAACATAGGATACTTTTTAACTCGATATTTTCACGGGGTCGAGATTAATGCAGGTGAAACAGCGGGCGCAGCATCTTATAAAAATTTACGTTTTAAAAAATCAAGAAATGTTGTGGTTTCTTGACATAAGCCCTTCGTAAATCACACAGAATGATCTGAGTATTTATAAAAATGAATAGGTACTTTAAGATTATTTTTAGTTACAAGTACTTAGTACTATATAAAGTGACTTATAATTTTGTTTTGTTAGAACATAGTTATATTTCTAAGGACATTATAAAATTATAGAGGTTTGAGGAACGGGATGTAAAGTTCACTCGTCCTCCATATAAAAGCGAGGATCTTCCGACCAGACGGATATTGTGTCCGGTGGGCTACTGCCCAACGGTTGATGTCGGGATGTTGTATATATGCTTGTCGCGCGGTAAACCCAGCTTGAGCAATGCAGGATTTTGTGTGACGTCAGTGTGATGCATGGTTCGCATGTGGTGATGTAGATGCCGCCACAAAATCATTGCCAAGATTCTAGTGTAAAGTAAACAGTTTTTCAATTCAAAAGAATGCTGCAATGATAATGACATCTCACAAATAGTGACGAAGCATCTATTTGCTGGGCTTAGAGAGAAGCGGATTGAATTTCCATCACTGAAACAAACATTTGTAATCCACTAAGGTAAACTGCAATTATATGGGCGACTTCAATAAATATAGCCTAATGTATCTATGATAGCTATACCACACTTAATAAAGGTAATAGAGTTATGAGAAATAGCAAAGTAAAAGCAAAGCAAAGGGTGTAAAGTTCACTTATCTTCTATAGAAAAGGGAGTATGCTCCCAGACGCTTGTGCTGCGACCATACGGTTGTTGTGTCTGATGGGCTACTGCCCGACGCTTGATATAGGAACGTTGTATATATGCTGGTCGCGCGGTAAACTCAGCTTGCGCGACGCCGGATTTTGCGTGACGTCAGTGAGTTGCGTAGTTCGCAAGTCGCAATATAGCCGCCACAAGTTATTTAAAAGGCCTATGATATAGAAGCATCTACGATAACAATAAACCAATGATCAAAACAAAAGCCGACAGTCAAAAACTATAAAAATAATTTTCTGTTAGAGTACGTAGTAATGGTTACTCGTTCAAAGTTTGTGTTGTATTCAAAGCATATTTTTAGTCAGACCAATACACGATCTGATGCTCTGCTGTCGTTTCTTAAAAGACAAGATCAAACAATAAGTATGATTTAAGTAATCAGCATTGCAACGCTGCCAGCTTTTTGTACAGTTTTCCCACTGACAGCGATGCGGACGAATTTTTTGATTCCCAATGAGCTCTTCGCTTTTTTTTACTTTATGTACTAGTACAATATACCTATATATATTTGTGTTCGATTGTATATTGTATTTAAGATATGTCGAAATAAAATAAATAAATAATGATGATAAATATAAAGTAATGCTAACTTAATATCACATCATCACTACTGATTTTTTCTTCCCAAATTGCGTACAAAAATATGACTTTGGTTTACAACTTCCGCCATTAGACACCTCAAGGTAATATCAATTTGTCGTTACAGATTTATTGACGGCTTACCCTCACAGTACAAAGTTCAGGAGCTCATACAAATGATAAAAGGCGTTATAAGTTCCCTTCGATGCTATCTTTTACCAAATATAATGTAAGAAACGATATATTTCGTAAAAGAAGAGATGTAATCTTTTATGGATTTTTATAAAATGACTAACTTTAAAAGTAAAGATATATTGGAATTATATATATTTCATTGGAATCAGGATTACATACCTTACTATTGACAAATTATTTTAAAAGTAATGGTGTATTGTGGAATCTGTTTGATTAAAATTGTATAAAAAAATCAATTCAGTGAGTAGCACTAGACTGCATTTAAAAATAACCCTTTTCACATATAAAATTATTCGAAACTCATGTTTTTTAATAACAATGCTTTCAATACGAATCATTTGGAGACAATGCACGAAACAAATGAAAATTGTTCATATTTTATTTCAATTTCATTTTATAATTCCCTTTGACATCGAGTGAAACGCTTAAAGGCAGTATGCACTATTCATATTAATATGTTTTATCTCTCTGACACACATGATCAAAGGTAATGTCCATGCCGTATAGAATTATAATGCGAAAGTGAGCTCTGTCCGTCTGTCACCTTTTTACACCTTAACGGCGGAACAGATTTTGATGAAAGGACATCATCATTCAGGTTTCGAACATTTTGTAGCCAAAAATTAAAGAGGTGGCCAGAAAAAAAGAATTGGGTACGAAATGAATGATGTCCTTGGTCACACAGGTAGACTATGACCTGGGTACCTTAGATAGGCTACCTTTTTTCCCGTCAGTACGTTCCCGTGGAATAATTTCCGACCTCAACGCGGGTGAAGCTGCGGACAATAGCAAGTTTTGATGATATATATAAACCTACGGATTTATAATACAGTGCAATGTACCCACCTTCTTATTACCATAAGTATTTACGACTTAATCCATTTATTCCTAACTAATATAAAAAATGCGAAAGCGAGTTTTTGTTTGTTTATTTGTTTGTTACGCTTTCACGCTAAAACCGCTGATCGGATTTGGATTAAATTTGGCATATGGGTAGACCATGACCTGGGTTATGATATAGAATACTTTTTATCCCGATATTCCTACGGGATCGAGACTTCTGCACGTGAAACCGCGGAGCGCAGCTAGTGTTCATATAAAAGTTGAACTGTAGATATGTGAACATAAAATTAATACATGTATGTATTTATTCCGCTTCACTATCGACACTTAAATAGCGAATTGCAAAATGGCTGCCATGCATAGGTTATTAGCCTATGTAAACATAAGTATAAGCGCTATTCATATTACAAAATACTTCCCAATTGCACGCCCTTACTGTGATTCCTTATTCTGCAAAGTATTAGAGCTGGTCAAGATAAAGATAGTAATATTATGTTATTCTTACGGAAGGAAGGAAACAAATTCACAAATTCCAGCACTTTATTGTATCAGTCTGTACCTAACTATCCCACTGCAGGTGAAAGTTAAAGGCTTCAGAACAGGAACGAGCATTTACCACCAGCGCCTAGGCGATATCAGAATATAAAGTCCTGGTTTCCTTACGATAATTTTCTTTTGCTTTGGTTCAAATCTCCACAAAAAAATATATACCCCGTATCCTAAATGAAAGCCAAGTCTTACCAAGGGGTATCGTGTTACCCAGTAACTGGGTTGTGGAAATAAGCAGTTACTCCATGTAAAATACTGGTATTCCAGCTGCATCGGGATATACTGGAATTCGACCCCAACATAGTTGGGAAAAGGCTATTAGGAAAGCGACCATCGCCGCCGGTACGCGATAGACGCAATCTTTTGTATAATGACGTACTAGCGCCATTTAATTGAAAATTCTAAATTCTAAAGACTTTTATTCAAACTAGGCTGGTATCAGCAATTTTCGAACCTAAAAATTACATAAGACAGTCCCTCAAAACGCCCTCCCCTTCACCAATTGATCGCGCGAGTAGTTCTTATTCATATTAAAGATCACAACGATCGCGTACTCCCGCCACAATAGCTTTCGGTTAGGACGCGGTCGAAAAAACATATATTTTAGAAGCATTGTTACGAATCGTCAGAAATAAAACTAAGACCACAATATAAATATGAACAGTATGGAAATAAGACCTTTTTTTATGAAAAAAGAACCTACGCTCCATTTTTAAAAAGATCGCGACGAGCACTCGTCTCGACACGACACCCGCAACTGACAGCACCGTGAAAATCGCTTGGGGTTTCGTAAATGAGCACGTCTCTGTGAGTGTTCCGTTTCGAACGTAGTTTCTGTACTGTCCATATTTATACTGTGCCTGAAACAACCTACGCATTCCCACAGACGGCTAATGAAACCAGACGTCCTGGTAAACATTGCTTCAACCTTTCCAATGACATTACAATTTATTTTTATTGACGTGGACACGACGGCATTCTATTTATATTCACACATCGTTCTTAAAAAATCTGTTGCGGCATTTTACCATCGACAATATATTTAAGACACACTCTTATTGTTCACTCCTCTTAACCCTACCTTGTCTGTTATATTTAAATGGAAATAGTAAACAACTACGTTTGTGTCATAAACAGAACCTTACCGTTCGTTCTAACTGTTGGTCAAACTGCACCGACAAAGAGGTTAGTTAAGCAACTTTGTTTAGCTTATACTTGCTTGTACATAGGAAAGTTTCTGTTTTTATTTACAAAACCGGCCAAGTGCGACCACGCACAAAGAAGGGTTCCGTAGTTGCGGTAAATTTATTCCAAAAACAAACTTAACTTTGCACCTAGTTGAGAAACATGTTCTCCCATGCATCGATATACGTCACAGTCAATTCTCCAACTGCAAATCTGTGTAACCATAAAAAAAATGTGATAAAACTACACACACATTTTTTGGACTTTTCCCTTCACTTGTGCTGCCAGGTCTTGCTAGTTAGTAATAATAGTTTTACTTAGGTACAGCTAAAACAGTTCTGCATCCAGGAAAAAAAATTGCACTTAAAAGGCTACATTTATTGTGAACTTAATATCTTTTAAAAATAGACACACTCAGAAAAATAATATCAAAGACTTGGCTGCACAAACACACACATGGCTTAAAAAGTTCTTGTCGTTGTCTGAATACTCATCTAATTTTGTTACCGAACAAACATTGTCACTACACAAAACTAGGATGCTCATTTTATACAATTTTTCGTTCGCGAACCGGCGCGCAAACTAACTTTCATTCTTTTTCCAAACATTCGCCCATCGTTGACGTTCCATTGTTATTGCACCAGAATATTGAAAGTCTACATTACTGAAGATTTCATTTGCTTTCATTGTGATTATATTCCTGTCTCAGTAAATAAAAAAAAAAATTCTTTTAGTTCGTTTTTATGCGGTAAACAAATCTAAGAAAAAAATATCGGTAAATTTTTATTTCTTAAACATGCTTGGAAATTCGAAAATTATTTTGACAACCTTTTTCAAGATAAATCGAAATTGCTGTACTGGTCAAAAACAAGCAAGAAAAAATCCATATTTGTCGTTTTCTGTGGCCAATTAAATTACTATGAAAACTCCTGTCCTTTTATTTAAAAATGGAACTAACCTTTTACTTCAACACATGGCAACCAAGGAGGTAGCTTATCAAAGATTTTATTTAAATTTCGAACCAGCTTAGCAAATACAGCTGTTGTAAATGTAAAGAATAAACAAATGAACATATTATGTATTGGCGCGTGAAAATGTTGTTTGTTCGTCATTGATTCTGACAATAATTAATTTACTTAGTATGAATTTCCGTGCGTTTTTTGAGAAAAGTATTATACAAGCCTTGGCCGCAACCAGGCATTGATGGACTCACGTATGTGTGCCTCGGCTTCACCTCGGCCCACATTTTCACGATCGTTCATATCAATGCCCTAATTGCTGGCCGCGACAGTAATGTACTATATATATGTAAAATTAAACATAGTCAAACAAATGAATAATTAAAACACATTTGACAGAGATAAAAAGATTTCTTTTTTTTTTGTAATTCTGTAATCAGCGATTGTAAAGAAAAACCTGTTCATATTTCAAATCTTTTTAAATACAATAGTAATACAATTATATATTTTGTTATATAATTGGTATGGTAAAATATTTACCCTTTTGCTTAAAACACATTAAAATAAATATTAATAATACCAGTCTATTGTTGTTTCACTGCAAGGCAAAGACTCAGACAGAGAAGGCATGAGCATTGATCACATGCCGTCAAGAAATTTCTTGACGGCATGCTGGTTTCCTCACGATGTTTTCCTTCACCGTTATTGAAGCAAGTGATAAATATACAATACGCACATGAATCCGAAAAGTCAGAGGTGTGTACCTTGGGTTCGAACTCAAGACCTAAGACTTGGGAGTCCGAGGGTCACACGATTAGGCTATCACTGCTGCGTTCATAATAATAATAAGTATCTTTTAAAAAAATGCAGGAATGTAGCTTAAAATATTATTACCTACCTAAACAAGTTTACTTCGTATACAAAAATTATGGGGAACTCTAAATCTATTTCTTTCAAACTTACAAAGAGCATTTAGCAGTGCATAAAATGTTGTGGTTCTATATATTTTGCGAAATAACGCATACAATCAATAGCAGATTCACCCACGTGACGTTCACGTTTGACGTTCAAAAGTGCCGTACAAGGGCCTATTTGAAATAAATGATTTGACTTTGACTTTGACCACAATAATATTGTTAACATGCAAATTAAAACTACCAAATCATCCGCTCCTCCCAAAATCTATTTTCTTACGTTTTTTGTAATTTGCAGGTCAGTGTCAGGTTGTGTTTTGATTAAAACCCAATGTAAATGAAATACCAGCCATTGCCAGTCAGTAAGAATGCACTCTGCAACAGAAAAGCTAATATCTACATACCGTCACAAGAAGGCGCCACCGTTTATGCATACAAATGCACACCTCACTTGACTACTAAATAAATACAGACGAGTTCTGTGGAATCGAGACTCTTTATATTTACTAAGTTAAACTGTTTTTACTGTAAATGTAAGGGTTTAGTTCTTAGAATGCAAGGCCTATTTAAAGACTTGAAGAAAAATGATTTACAATTTTTCACTTTGAATTTATATCCCGGATAATCTGTGTTACATTTGAGTATCTAATTTATTTCGAAAGCATACTAGTGAAGAGCGTATTGCCCAGTGTTTTATTTCAATGCTTACACAACAACTAACTGAGAGTGTTTTTTTTTTCTTCCTTAACGCCAGCAGCTTTGGCAGCTCAGAGTTTCTTTAAAGGATAAAATCAGAAATCAAATTATCTGGAATAGAACGGAGTTACCGATATAGCTTGCAGAGTAAGCAAGCTGAAGTGGCAGTGGGCTGGCCATGTTTGTAGAATTACCGATGGCTGGTAGAGCAGACGAATCCTGGAGTGGAGACCGTATATCGGCAAGCGTAGTGTGGAACGCCCCCCAGCTAGATGGACCGACGACCTTAAAAAGGTGGCTGTGACAGACTAGATACTGGAGGCTGAGGACAGGGTGCTATAGCACAGCCTGGGAGAGGCCTATGTCCGGCAGTGAACTGCGATAGGCTAAGTAGATTGAGTAGATAACACCAGCAGATCACAATAAGACAATATTAGTTTTGTCTTTATCGATATATCAAAGGTATTTCTCATATACTTATTATTCACTCCCTGACGAAACTTTACAAGCCATACGAAACCAAATACCTATATACTGCTATACCATACAACAAACGAAATTACACCATAAGTTCTCCGGTACAAAGTTTACTTTACAATGTCATCAAGGAGGTTCTGTAGTTCCTTAAACCAAAGAGAATGGTTTGCTGACACATTATCAGAGTTTTGACAAGGGGTTTCGCCAGAACTCCTTGTTCAACTCATACATTATTATCGTATATGTAAAGAGGGTTATTTGCGCGTCGCGCGTCGCTTTGAATAGTCATCAGGTTTATGTCTTGGGAATATCAGATTTAATATACAGGGGGACTTGTAATTTCACGCATTCCTTCCAGGATATGATTGGTCAGGTCTACGACTCGTTTGCAACAATTAAGCACCCCATGTAGCCTAGGCGTGGATTTGTGGAGAAAATCCAAGTTTTGTGTTTTCGAAAATTCAATTCAATCACTATACCATAAAACCCCAAAATGAATGGCTTTCATTGCTTTTTTATTTGGTAGTCAATACTTTGGTTAGAAGTAATAGTAGACCTTCTAGTAAGTAGTTAGTAGTTTTTTCATACCAACTTTTTCAGTCAGGCAGAATATTTTTATTCTGCCTTGAAGAATTTGGATGATCGTAAAATTACATGAGACACTTGAACTTCGTTTTTGACCGTCTTGTCATTTTAAAAAAAATTACCTGTGCGAGAGCAAAAAGGCTATGCACAAAACTCTGTGCGTATAGAAGCATGCAACGGAACAGGGATCGTGGGAGTGTTTGAAGTTAAATGGTAACATTTAAAACCTATTTTCGTAAGAAAACATTTAAAAAAATCTTCAACGTCTCCGTAACCAAAAGGTTCCAAGGTATGGTCCAGTACAAAAAAAAATCAAATTAATGGGATACATAAGGGTCTCCCGGATTCGATAAGGGAATTTTTACACCCTTTATAATTTAAATAATATGTATATTTGTGTGTAATACTATAACACGTTTATTTATACCGCTACAATACAAATCGAATTGTTCTGCGTTCTTTGCTTCATAAAGTACAATAGAAAAAAAAAAATAACTTGATATCGCGAAAAAAAAATCGGTTGTTCCCTACATTATAACGAGCTAAGCGAACATAAATGTATGGAACAGCTGATTTTTTTTCGCGATATCTGGGTTGGCCCCATAGTGAAAGTTGTTCGTAATGATGAGTACAATGACCCCTTAACAGGATGCAAACGAATTAAATTTCACATAGTATAAGTTAGATTAAGGACGCTTCTAACGTGCACCTTTTTTTAAATTGTTCTCACATGTATAATTTCAACGTGAATGATGTAACCAATATTTTGTAACATTTTTTTTATTTAAAAGTGGAGTTTCCTTGAAGTTTCTTGCCCATACTTCCCCATAGGCACCTACTACGCTTTGGAATGGGCAAATAACTACATATTTCTGACTGACCGACTCCTTGACAATACAAAAGTGCCTGTAAATTGTTTAATTGAAATAAATACTTTGAGTTGATATTAAATCTACTAATTATATATAAATCTCGATGATTTAACAAGTCGTAATATCAATGGGAAGCAGGGGCGAGTCACTAGTCAGGTATATAAATGAAATACATATTTCAGGTCAGTTCTTAAGTCCCTCAGAAAACAAAACATCCACATCTACACTAGTACATTCAAAACATGTAAATAGATCGGACGCGACAACACAAGGAACGCTGCACGGAATCTAATAAAGGAATTTAAAAGACGTGCTCGTCCCTCTTGCATGGAGATATTCGCGCTGTTTAGACACCCGAAACAAATAAGTACAATTGGTAGTTGACTGGTATTCTTCTGTTTAATTGTAAGAAAGTGGAATAATGTTTAAAGTTCCTGAAAGATGAGATGAATCGTGATAGAAACACTAACGATGGTTCATAATTCACAACGGTTTGGTACGGGTCGATGGGAAGAGACCAGATGGCATGACGTTGTTGCCTTGGAAGGTGGGTAGGCCACTGGTGTGGGACCCAACCTGTGTCGACACGCGCCATCTCATGTTCCTAGCACGGTGGGCTGTGCTGGCGCCGCTGCTGCAGCTGCTGAGACCCTCAAGCGGCGCAAATACTGTAACCTTATGGGTAACTACTGTTTTGAGCCGTTTGGGGTCGAAACGCTCGGGTCGTGGGGCTCAAGAGTGCGTCTCCTTTTTAAGGAAATTTCTCGCCGACTGGTCGACACTTCACATAACCGGCTGGCTCGTTCTTTGACCAAAGAACACCATTGTCATTCAACGCGGCACGTTTCCGGATGGCAGCAATGTGGACGTGTACTTCGACGCCTAAGTGTCCTTTTATTTTTGTACTTATTTGTATAGTTAGTTAGTCATTTAATTTAGGCTTAGATTGCATATTGCATGAAGGATTTGTCATCAATTGTTATAATAAAAATAACGCATCCATTGCATGAAATAGTTCTGAAGTTCCTAAGGCCGCTTGTATATGTCCGTTTTTTTCTGAATGTGTGTACATGCATCGGACGCCGGACCGGTGGCCAACTCATACAAATATGAAAAACTCGGTCCGTGGTCCGATGGAAAAAACGTGCATCTACAAGCGGCCTAAGGCCGCCACACATTCATTATAAACCATACACCTCCGCAAATCCGGCAAAAAAAAACGTTCCGTAGTCCGGTGAAAGGGACATATACACGCGGCGTAAAGATAGCGATGAAGCTACAAACATAAGTTTATATATTAAAGTATTTCAGATGGATTATATGTAAAAAAATACAGAACCCTAAAAAGTCCTTCATAAATGCGATAAAACAAGATTTACTTTAATAAATTACGTAATAAATAACGTTAATAAATTATATCACAATACACACAGGTTTACAATACTATGCGCAAACCTAATTTTATCTTCACATTTTTCAGAAAAATCATTGAGTAAACGAAGTCTAATATAATTTCTCTCAGACGAGAATACCTATACGAAAAAACGTAACCAATTTTTATTAAAAATACAAAATATAATTTTTCGCGAGAATATTCGGCACTAGAACAATATTCAGAATATTATTACTTTGCATGATAAACAGACACGTGCGTCCAAAGGAACTCATTTGTGCGTCACATTTAAGAATTTCGCCTTAACGATACGCCCTGGAAAGAATAATGCTGTCCACGTGACTTGACTTCCCAAAGTGTGTGTATTCTTTAGGTGGTTTCAGTATTTGTTGCACGTTTGGTGCGCAACAGAGTGGTTCCAACACGTTTTATGGCACGACATTCAAACACTACTTGGCAACTTTTGTCGGTGTGTCATTTTTTTTTTTCATAACTTCTTTATCTACAACTGAGAATGCATTCATTTAGTATATCTATGTATTTATACATATAATAAAACAATAGAATCCGATGCGTCTGTATAGAAGAAAAGTAATTAAAATAGAAAGGGTGACTATAGAAGAATAATATAGAACATAAACCAGCGATTTTTTAAATTCTTTTCTGTCTGTCTGTTTGTTTGTTCGTGCACATCTCGGAAACTACTAAACGGATTTTCATGTAGTTTTCACAGATAGACTGGAGCAGAGAGCACTCTGACGTAAGACGTTAAATATCCTTATAACACTCTGACGTAAGACGTAAAATATCCTTATAACACTCTGACGTAAGACGTGAAATATCCCTATAGCACTCTGACGTAAGACGTGAAATATCCTTGTAGCACTCTGACGTAAGAAGTGAAATGTCCTTATAGCACTCTGACGTAAGACGTGAAATATCCTTGTAGCACTCTGACGTAAGACGTGAAATATCCTTATAACACTCTGACGTAAGACGTGAAATATCCTTGTAGCACTCTGATGTAAGACGTGAAATATCCTTACAGCACTGACGTAAGACGTGAAATATCCTTACAGCACTCTGACGTAAGACGTGAAATCACACTACTATTATCATAATTCTCCTGCCCTTATCCCAATTTATTTGTGGTTGGCGCAACATGTCTTTTCCTTCCATATTTCTGTACTAGCTTTTTCCCGCGGCTTAGCTCGCATCAAATTCGAAAAGTATCCCATGGAAACGTACTACCGGGATAAAAAGTATCCTATGTGTTAATCCAGGTTATAAACTATCTGTCTGCCTCATCCAAATCCTATTAGTAGCATAACATAATGATTGAATACTATCTCGATTTCAAAATTCAAAAGTCATTTATTCAAACTAGGCTGAGAATCAGCACTTTTCAAAATTACATAAGACAGTCCCCCAAAAACGCCCACCTTTCACCACTTCCTAGTGCGTTAGCTGGGAAAACGAAGTGGCGCAACAAACTCCCCAGCAATTCATGCAAGCCTAGTACTTTTTGTGCAAAGCTTCAAGTTTCTTAACTAGCTGTGTGCAAAACTCCACGTTCCTAGTCCCAGTAGTTTCGGCTTTGCGTTGATATGTCATAAAAGGAGAAACTGTGTGTTTCTCCTTTTATATATAAAGAAGATTAGTCGTCATCTCGGTAGTCACTCCCTTTCTAGCCATATCATCTTTCACACAATCCATCCATCGTTTCTTTGGTCTTCCCTAACCCGCATAGGAATTCAAATTCATACTCAAAACTTTCCTGCCGACATGTCCCTCTTTCCTCCTCATCGCATGCCCATACCACGACAAACTATTTCCACACTACTTTTCAGTCACCGGTGTTACTTTCAGACATTCTCCTATATGCCGCATGACTTTTTTTACCGTCTCGAAAAAAATAGAGTATAATAGGTGAACGGAGTAGAAGCCTATGGCATAGAAATTTTAATGTTTTAATTTTTTTCAATAACCTAGAATGAAATTGATTTATCGATAAATACCAAGCATATAAAGTGAACTTTTCATTCCAGAACATTAAAAATAGAAAATAAAAAAGAACCCTACCCTCATACGCACCCTACTAGATGCGCGGAATTTATCATGATATATGATGGATAGTTTTCATGTTTTTTTAAGGATATTTGGAACTTTTTTTTTTATTGTTTTTTTATTGAAAAAAATTAAAACATTAAAATTTCTATGCCATAGGCTTCTACTCCGTTCACCTATCATACCCAATTTTTTTCGAGACGGTAAAAAAAGTCATGCGGTATATACATATATTTATACATATTATAAAACAAAGTCGTTTTTCGCGTTTGTCTGTATGTCCGCGTTGTTCTTCTAAACCACGCAATAGATTTTGATGAGGTTTTCACCATCGTTTAGAGAATTTATTCCGGAAAGTTTATGAGTATAATACGTTAATATTAAAGTTACGTTTACCTAAGAAATCTCGATGTTTTGTCAAGTCGTAAAAACCGTGCCAAGCAGGAGCGGGTCGCAGCTATAACTGAAATCACACTACTGTCACATTCAATTAAGACCTTAATACAGAGCTTGTAATTTGCAAACTACATTATGGATTCATTTCAGCACAACCAATTGTGGTTTTAGGTTCGAGTTTTGCTTGTTATTTGACCCTCTACCGAAACGCTTGCTGCCCGGAACCCTGCGGTTACGGGCAATTGCCCACTCAAGACCCAAGTTTGGTCACTTGCGGGTCTCTGTGTGAAATGTCTATAAGTGATCAAGGGGCTGCTGGTTTTTTTTTACTTTGGCTGTAGTTCGAGAATATTATGGTAAAATTAGACTCTTAATCCAATACTGCTTTAGAGGGAACAGAACAGGGTGTAAAGTACACTCATCCTTTATAGAAAAGGCAAGACCCTCCGACCAGACGGCTGCCGTTTCTGGCGGTTGAAGTCGTGGAAGCTATATAGATGCGATGCAGGATTTTGTGTGTCGTCATGATTTTTGTGTGACTTTAGGTCTTTGATGCGTAGTTTGCATGTGGCGATGTAGATGCGAACACACTGCTATTTAAGACAGGTTCTACTGTGATTGTTGGTTTTATCGCTGAGGTTTTTGGATGTATCATTTAGTATGTACGCAGATTTTTTTCATATTTGTGATTCATACAAATTGTGTAAGTTACATTTGAAAATTTATTTATTTAAGTATAAAATCTTTGCTGATGCAATAAGTGTGAAATCTTGTCTCTTGCTTTCCTGCAACTTGTGAGAGTGATTTCTCTTTCCTCTCGCTCCTGCAATCTGTGGGAGTGATTTCGTGAAAAGGGACGGAAGTGTGTAACAGGAAGCCGGGTAAGTGCGCGCTATTTAATTTGACCAATGAGCCTGCGCGGTGCTAGAGTTGGCTATCAGAAATGACCTTGACGAGGCGCCACCCATTTTTTTGTCACACTTCAATACCTTATCGATGAAAGTTCTGTCAATCATAATCAGAGAAACATACATAACATTCACACCTGTACTCCCAGAAGGGTTAGCCAGAGGTGTACCTACAGTACACCCTCATTTCGCCAGTTATTTTTAAGTCCCATGTAATAGAGGGCGAACATATTGCCATCAACCGGGCACAAATCCAGACTCCGGCCTGTCACTGAGAAATTCTAGATGGAAAAACCCAATAAAACTTTGCCGGACCCGGGAATCGAACCAAGGACCTCATGCTCAGCAGTAGTGCTTGCGACCACTAGACCAACGACTTGTTTTTTAAATATCTCCCATTAGTTCCAACCCCAATTAAGATCGTTTATCCTAAAAGTTGGCAACGTCGCAAATAGCTCTCAAATATGTACATGTTTTGATTAATTTGGCAATATTACTGTATGGAAATATGAAATATGGCTAACTAGCGAACTAGAATATTGATTGTGAAATGCAATAATTAATATTACAAAACCAAATATTTAGTTAATGTAAAAAAAAGTATTTGGAAACTTTCCAAATGCCTTTTATACACCTAAAACGGTTACAACATCAAATTCAGTGTTTTAATTGCAATTCATTATTACCATTCTAGTTCGCTAGTTAGCCACATTTCATATTTCCATACAGTATTATAGCCAAATTAATCAAAACAGCGAAATATTTCACATCTATTTGCGACGTTGCCCACTTTCAGAATAAACGCCCTTAGCTCAGCCTATCAAAATTCCTTACTGGACCTGTCCTTAGACACGTAACCGGTTTTATCCGTTCAGTTTCAAGCCTATTTCACCAAAATTTCCTTAACAAGACTTGTCATGCCCGTAACATTATAATACTCATTAATTTACCGCCTAACCAACAACCTGTGACGTTTACGTTGCTACAGACATGTATTTATTGCTTGCCTTCTACTATCAAGGATGCTACAACACTGTTTTAGCTTACATTTAGTCGGTAACAAATATTTTGTATGTTTGTGTAGAGAATGCAATTTATGTTGGTTCTCCTGATGACTAAATCAAGTAGGTGACCAGACCACACTAATGGCCTTATAGTAGTAGAGCTTCTTTTAAAGTAGATCTACTTACCACATAATTTCTGCTGCTGCTGGTTTTAAAAGTGAAGATGCCGTGTAATTTCAGGCAAATGAGATTTTAAACTTTAGCATAAAGGTTGGTATCTCAAAGGCAAACTCCAAGTTGCTGGTCTCTAGAATATTTCAACATTAATTGGACGTGGTCGCAAGACGATAATATCCCCGAAACGGACCTATCGTAAGTTAAATTATCTGTCTAGGTCTAGGCAAAGAATATAACAAGAAAGACTACTTATCATAATATTAAAATTCTAAGAAAAATGTATACTTAAATCCGGATCTCAGATCAAAGAATGAGGAAGAATTATATAACTGGTAAAACCTCGTGAACGCAACTTCGACTCTATACAAATTTAATGCTTACATTTCTTCAAGTTTCTTTATGGAAATTCGGCACGGTATCTAATACTAAGTTCATAACATCTCGCCTGTATTTTTTTAAGGCGTAGGCAGAGGGGTTTAGATAGTACAAGTAAAAAGGGACGAGTTTGATTTCTTTCATGTGTAGTAATAAATCTACCACAAAAAATTGGATCAAAGTAGAATTTTATTAATAGCTATTATAAAGTATGTCACCGTTGTGTTTTATACATATAAAACTTCTGGAATAAATGCTCGTGAAAACTGCATTCAAATCTTTTGTTTATGTAGTTTAGAATATTTAAGCAGTCACCAATAAAGACACGGAAAGCGACTTTGTTTTATACTACATATAGATTATATTAGCAGCGCCCGCGGTTTCACACGCATAAGTCTCGATTCCGTGGGAATATTGGGATAAAAAGTATCCTATGTGTAATCCAGATTATCAACTATCTGTGTGCCAAATTTCATCGAAATCTGTTCGGTTAGTTTTTGCGCGTAGGAGTAACAAACATCCATCAGTCCATCCTCACAAACCTTCGCGTTTATAATATAAATAGGATTAAACGGAAATCATGTGTTATTAATATTTAAGACAAGTTCGCGTTTGACTATCTAGCCTGATGTAAGCAATGATGCTAGCTTAGAAGTAACTTTTCACTCGAAACACAAAGATTTCAAGTTTAAAGAAGAGAAATAAAATGTTTATTATTATTATTATACAAACCGTGTGTCATGGGATTTCCCATCAGCAAAAATAACGAGTTTCCATACAAACGTTCATCCCCTATGGGAATGAATGAATACCCTTAGAGAATGAATTTTCAGAAATCCGTCCTCACTTTCAATAAATATGAACATTTGCGCAAAATTTCATGCTTTTAAACCCAGAGGCAGGAGGTGGAGGTGTGCGTTGTTCTGTCATCGAATTTAAGATATTTTATTCAGTAACTAAAGCCCACATCAAACGTGTCCTTATCAAAAAAGCGTATTATAAGATTAAAGACTACGTTGAAGACAAGGAAGTTTGGCAATAATTCCTTCTGCACATGTGGCTTCCCTGGTGCCTCATTAACTGCATAACTATGTAAATGTCTATTAACTGCTCCCAAATTACGATAATTATTTTATTTTACTTTTTTATTTTATTTTAATTTACAAATGACATAATCTTTTTATTATTTGACATTGTATATTTACAATATATTAAATTTGATTTGTTACAGCAGTAGTGGCAGCCATTATCATTTGGTTTAAATAGGTTTTTATTTTTATTAGGAATTTCATTTGTCTTTTATATAGCTTATTTTCTTTTAAATTTTGTGAATGAGAGAACGTTGTAGACATAACAGACTGTAGATCGGTGGACCATTTAATATTTTGCTAAGTACCTGGTACTTGTTGATGGGCTGTCCTCTCATACCTTTTAAACACTGTAACTTGGAAACATTGTAAAAACCATTTACTTTTAAAAGAGCAACCGTGGAGTTTCTTGCCGGCTCTTCTCCATAGGAAACGACCAATTGGAACCGTGCACCTAGCTTCTGACGTTTCATAAGTGCCCTTGTAAAATTCAATTCAATTCAAAATATTTTTATTTCACATAAACCTTTATGTGAAATAAAAATATTTTGAATTGAATTGAATTGAGTAGATTATAGTTATCGAGAAACACAGACCTTGATAAAGAGTTCCATTCCCTAGATGCTTCATCAAAATCAACATCAACTAAGCCTATCGCAGTCCCCTGCTGGACATAGGTCTCTCCTAGGCTGCGCCATAACACCCTGTCCTCTACCTTTCGTATCCAGTCTGTCACAGCAACCTTTTCAAGGTCGTCGGCGCGTCTCGCTGGGGGGCGTCCCACACTACGCTCCGAAAATATCGTAAGCATCTAGCCTACGGTATTTTATTAATCTCTAACCAAAACTGCCAACCCTGTTTTAACTGAAGGTGGAAGTGCCTAGTACTTGACACTGAGGGTTATTTACGTGTTTCGAGACGTTAGTCACGTTACTAGAAGGTACTCATATTGTTAATCATCTCATAGATTAAAACTGACAGGTCTTTGGCACATCAATCCTACTCAGTAATCGGATCGAAAATTTTATGATTTTATTTCGAAGTAAAAATGTTGAATTCATAAAACGTGGGCGTGATTTATGTGTATCTTCGATCCCTTGAAATGGCATAGTGACAGTGTATCGTAATTTGATAATTGGGACTTTACAAACAAAAAAATATGGTACTATTTTGCTCGTTTTACTAAAGCATTGGTTTCCTGCGACAGCGGTGGCCGCCATATAACGGCCGCAGTGACGAATGTCACGAAAATTATGCTTCGTATTTACGGTGTCAAAAAACGCTCTCTAGAGAAACGCACCAACGCTCATTCATAAATAAAGTTTCAGTGACGTCATTCGACGGTAATTTGCGAAAGCTATGTGCCGTTCACCGCAATCTTAGGAAACCCTACTTTAAGACTTTGCCAAAATTAATTAACTAGCCACTTAAAGATCCACTTGACATTATTATGTCAAATGGATCTTTAAGTGGCTAATTGTAGAATAGAAGATTGATCAATCGAAAGTAATATATTCAAATAGCTGATTTTCGCTGATTGTCAGCCTGAGAACCAGCACTTTTTGAACTTCAAAATTACATGAGACAGCCCCCCAAAACTCCGTTACACCGTTTCGTCATTCCATATTCCAAAAATAGTATAATTGCAATACAATGTGTAACTGATTTGCACATAATGAAAATAGTTTGTTCAGAATCGTTAACTGAATCAATTTCCGTCATTTTTAATATAGGTTTTTTCCCAAAAATTATTAAAACTACGAAAATTACAGTCGCATTTCCGCTGCACAGTCAAAACAAACCGAAAAGGACGAAGAACCTACTACGCTAGACCCTTATACGTGTGAGACCGTATGCGTGCGTAGATTTGTAATGCGACCACAATTTTCTCCCACAATCAATACAACGATAAATAAACACCGTTGTTTGGTATATTGGCGTGTGCTAGCTAACATATGGATAATAATTTCAATTATGTTAACTATGTTGAATACTATTATATAGAATCTTTTTTTTTTTTTTTCTAACTGAACAGACAGCTGTGCTGCTGGGGAGTTTGTTGCGCCACTTCTTATTCCCAGCTAAAGCACTAGGAAGGGGTGAAGGGTGGGCGTTTTGGGGGACTGTCTTATGTAATTTTGACGATCGAAAAGTGCTGATGCTCAGCCTAGTTTGAATAAATAAATGACTTGAATTTGAAATTTGAATACATAAAAGTAAAAATTCTGTGTATGTATTATAATTACAACATTATATACAAATTTGCGTGTGGTGATGGTCTCATGCACGATGTTATCGGTTCAAATCCGGGCAAGTACCAATGTCACTTTTTCAATTCATATGTACTTTCTGAGTTTATCTTGGACATTACTGACATCGGTGAAGGAAAACATCGTGAGGAAACCTGGACTTTATAGTAAATATAAGTCTGAAATCACCATCCCATCTTGGTGATCAATGCTCGTGCCTTCTCTGTATGAGAAGAGGCCTTTGCCTGCGGTGGGACAGTAACAGGCTGGTATTATTATTCTAATTGGAGTATTTGGTTGTGTACGTTAATTCCAGGACATGTTGCATATGATTACAATTCGAAGACGCTCATTACACAGTATTGCCGTTTCTCTCTACCTACCTTCTAAGAAGGTTTAAATAACTTAGACTTTCCATTTATATATTATTACAAAACCTTCAAACAATTACGTCGATTTCCTTTCATAAATGAGTACGATTTGTTAAAATTCTTGCCTCAATACCTTCAAGTGTTTTGAAAAGAAATTAGAGGAATTTCCTTTTCATCTCCTTAGACTTTTCTCAATGAAAAGGAATGCCCGCAATTCCCCGGAATCGTAATATGAAAAATAATGATGTACATTTTTGAAGGTTTTTCTTCTGTCTAAAAAATATGTTCTCAATATGAAACGAGCTTCTGGAAAACATGTCTTATTAAATCGCGAGCGAACCAGCTCAGCTTTATACATATTGATTTCGTAAATTCTACGAAAAAATATTGTTATATTTTTTTTTCTTGAAATGTTATATTTATCAAATACAAGTTTTTAAGGTATGTACACTGTGTATTGACACTTGTAGGTAAATATTATTGTACTATAGCACTATTTACATACTAAAGTTGACTCAAACAACTGAAGACCTAAACAATCTCAAAGCTTGTACAAGAAAATAGTAACGTAGCAAATTTGCTACGGCGTAGCCCCAAGATGCTACGTAACGGCTACGTCGTAGCTTTGTCGTGGCTTGCCAAGGCGAGTCGTGTTGGCCGCATTGTAAATTAGTGCGAGTCTGTGTTCAATATAAATTGTTCCAACACTACATTCAAGAGAATAGTCTATTGGATATTTCGTAGTTTATACATTTTCATTATTCTTTTACGTAATGTTTTTTTTACTAAGACTATCGATTTTCTGCCTGTATTCGACATACTACGCAGTTTACAACTGTGCAAAAACAAAAATGTCGTTTTCTGTAGGAAAGCCACAAACAAGCCACTGTTCCTTAATAGTTTTAATTTTTTTAATGTCGATATTACTATTTTTTATTTTTCTATGTTACGAGTAATTAATGTAATTTGGTGTTTCATTTTAATTAACTATAATAAAAATAAATAAATATTTCTCATCAGGCCCAATTTATTAAACTTTTACATTGCACACCAATTATTGATTAGTTAGTTGCATCTAATAATTATTCTAATTAGAATTAAAATTGTGAGCTAATAATTTAAATGTCAAAGCCAGACCGCATCAAATCACCACTCTGGTCTTAATACTCATCTGAAAGTGCTGTTAATAAGTACCAAAAAGCGCCGAAAATTAGCAATAACTTTGGTATAAAATATGAACTATTAAGACCAGAGAACGAAGGAACAATGATCATTCAGACAGCCTCATACATGCTGGTGATTTCATACTATTAAATACAGATTTCCTTACGATGTTTTCCTTCACAGTAAGCTATTTAAGGCGATGATATCAAAACTACTGCAAATAGAATTTGGTCCTTATAACCACGAGCGTGTGTTTTAGTTTGCTACTTTCTTTTCTATATAAAAAGGTCCACAGTTACCTGAATTTTTACTGATTAATGTCGTAAAAAGTGACTTAAAGATAATACCTATATCAAGTCAGGGGTTTATGTTATTCCAATCGGCAAAAATTATGAACTTTAATACAAACTTTCATCCCCTATTTTAGGCGATGAATTGACCAAAATGCTTTTTAGTCCTTAACTTCATTAAACTCTTATGCATAATTTTTATGCTGCCTAGACCCAACGGTTTAGGTTCTACGTTGTCTGTCAGTGAGAGAGACAGAGAGATATAAGATTTTTATTAAGTAGATAGTGAGAAGGCAACAATGGCAAACAAACAAATAAACTGGTCAAGTGTGAGTCGGACTCGGGCTCGAAGGGTTTCGTCCACTGTACAATATTACGTAAACAAAAGCCAAAAAAAAACGTTTCATGTATACTATGGGGAGTATGGGGACCTTCTAATTTTTAACTTTATTTTATTTTTATTATTAGTTGTTATAGCGGCAATAGAAATACACAATCTTTGAAAATTTCAACTGTCTACAATTATGGTTCATGAGATACAGCCCGCTGACAGACAGACTTAGTAATAAAGTTCCATTTGATACCCTTCGAATATAGAACCCTATAGTTTGGCACGAAATCAAACAAAACAAAAATGGTATAACACAGAGATTTCTCCATAGCAACAAATTACTATTTTTATTCTTAGAACAAGGAATCTCAAAACAAAAACCATAATGAATAGAATGCGTAAAAATAAAAACGAAGCCATATTTTGGAGAACCTGTTTAACAAAGTAAATATTTATATTCCTAAAAAGGTATTCGCAGAACAAAAGATTTGAGTTATTTAAGTACCAAGTATGTACGCTTTTAACCTTTAAATGTGTTGTCACATCAAATGGAAACCTTTATGTCAATTACTGACGTCAAGTGGCTACTTAATATTTAAGTGATTTTAAGCAAATGTTATGTTGATTTCAATTTAACCACTTTGAATAAGTAATTCCGTTCGTTGTTTTGTTTTCTGGTTTACGTACAAAGTGTGATTACTTAGAACGGGATGGTAAAGTCGATATTTGAAAGTTACGTTCGTTGTCTTACATTTAAATGAAAAAAAAAATCGTCAAGTGAAACATTAATAGCTTCTGTAGAAGAATTATTATTATAGTTCGATACAATCAATCTACCTAGCCTTGTCCCAACTATGTTGGGGTCAGCTTCCAGTCTAACCGGATGCAGCTGAATACCATTATTTTACATGAAGCGACTGCCTATCTGACCTCCACAGCCCAGTAACTGGGTATTACGATACCCCTTGGTAAGACTGGTTGTTAGAATTTCGGGCTTCTGACGACCCGTAACGACTGTCAAAGATGAATGACAGCCGTGACCAACGGCTTAACGTGGTTTTCAAGGCACAGAGAAGTCTTGGTATGATGGTCACCCATCCATGGACCAACCGCGGCAAGCGTAGCTTAACCTGATGGATCGACCCGTGCTGAGATATTATAAAACAAAAAGTTCTTTACTAGGATACCCGTTATCCTTCTTTTCAGGCTAACATTCCTGTAAGTGTATGATTATACCAAAAACCCGTTTCAAAACTATCAGAATTTAAACCACTCTACTCAAATCTATATTTAATCCGCATGCTCAAACCGCGTTCTAGAATACCTAAACCTCAAGATATCATTACCACTCGAGACCATATATTACGTCAAAGCTGTTAATAAATATTCCGTCCAGTTCCAACATCGATCGATGCTATTTCCGTCGTGTTCCAGACCAGGCTAGCTAGTTGGAACTATAAATAGTTAAACAGCAAGCTTCTTTGAAGCAGGCTTTAATTAGACGCTAATAAAACTGCTGGAACATTCTTAATATAACTTTGATGTAGGACTTTTATAGACCTGTTATAAAACCTTCGGCGAGGGAGCACGGCGTTGAAAAGTAGTGATTTTAATTAGCTTTATTGATAAATGATGGGATCATTATGCAATGAGGAACTAATTAGCGGGGAAATAAAAGTGGTGTATTTATGGTACTTCAGTTTATAGATTTACCCGATTTACCAGTTTATAGTTTTTAGTTGTTAGTCAACCTGTCTCAGAAACATAGGTCCCGGGTTCGATTCCCAGTGGGGGCAAAACTTTCTGCGTGGTTTGGTTGGTGGTAGGGTTTGTTCTAAGTCTGTCTGTCTAGCTACCACCATCTTATCTAAGTCTGTCGCCGTAACAACAATGTTAACAGCATTGTTGTGTTTCGGCAGTTAGAGGTAAGATAGGTAGTTCGTCTGTGGTTAAGGATTTCGGGTGAAGCTCGGTTCCACCTTCGGCCTGATCATCACTTACCATCAGGTGAGATGCAGGCCAAGAGCTTCTCAGTTGTGGATAAAAAAGATTGGTACAAATGCGGCGGTACTGTAGAGGATTTGTCCGGTTGACTTTGGCATTCGACTTCCGCGAATATTTTACAAATTGTCAGCATGTATAATGAGCTAGACACTATTTTGTAATTAGAAGAATAATAGAAGGTCATCATGGAGAGACTACAGCGCACGTCATTATGTAAAATTATAATTTTGTTTGATAGGAATAACTATTGTTCTATGATATGATACTAAATATGCCTTTCATTCGATCATTCCGAGCTCGTGGTTAAGTAATAACAGCCGCACGGTTCCATTCATCAGGTTAATAAGGATGGGTGACCATCTTAACATACCGAGACTCCTCCGTGCCTCGGAAAGCACGCTAAGCCGTTGGTCCCGGCTGTCGTTCCAAGATCTATAACAGTCGTTACGGGTCGTCAGAAGCCCGAGAGTCTGACAGCCCGTCTTACCAAGGGGTATCGTAATACCCAGTTACTGGGTTGTGGAGGTCAGATAAGCAGTTGCTCCATGTAAAATACGGTATTCAGCTGCATCCGTTAGACTGGAAGCCGACCCCAACATAGTTGGGAAAAGGCTAGACCTATTGATTGATTCAATCATCCCGATAATGTAAGGGTGCTCGTAGTACCATCTACATAATTTATCCAGTAATTACCAAAATTCTAAAAAGAAAATTCTTTGAGTTAAACGAACCATTCATCCTTTAAGAACTTCTATTATTTTTATTCTACTAAGCCTCATGAGATCCTATCACAATACATGCCCTTGGTATCGCAGATAATTTCCACCTTTGTACAGCGAACTCATGAATAATTCACATTCCAATTTCAAACCTGAAATTAGAGCATTCGTTAGAGATCGTACGCAGGAATGTCTAGAAAATGTCAGTGCCTGGCTTTTGATATAAACTCGATGGTACTAAGGGTACAAGTAATTCACCGAGTTTCGGAATTTGAAATGAAATGCTGGCATCCTTTGCGTCTAGCGCTCAATTTAGGACAAACAAGCAATAGGGTTGTTGAATTATGTATTCGGATGTTGGATGTTCAAGAGCTGACGCTTCCGGTTGTCGGTTGCACGACAATTTGCGGTAATGACGGGGTTAGCGTTTGAAAACGTTGACGCTGTTTGGGGTTGAGAATTGCTAATTGCAACACCGCTGTCGAACAAAATTCACCTGTATAGGCTGTTGTGATTTTTGAGCAAACGACGTATTTTCTTCACCTTTAACCTCATTGTGTTTGGTAAAAGAATAAAGTAAGTGTTTTTGTCCCAATCGTATTGAATTATGGAGCTTTTGAAAACAAATACAGATCAAATTAATGTACAATATATGCCTACATGAACAGAGTTCAATAGACTCTTCATTGTGTTGAAAATTATTAACCTGTAACGAGTCTTGTAACTGATACTGAATATAAAGTTTTGTAATTAGTGTTTGTCAGGAAACAGACATCTACAACAGTATTGTTTCCTTCAAAGTCGCCGAAGTTTCTGAATGTGTGAACAAGGTATGCTCTACAAGTTCTGAACGCAGGGAAATATCTAGGTACTGTGGGATATCCGTGCTCTAAGCTTTTAGAATCAAACTGTGACATGTTGTTTTAAGATTATTATTTTGTATTGAGCTCTTTTATATTAAACTTGTACTGTGATACACCGCTGAGTCTCAGATCTTTTCTAGAGATCTGAGTCTGATCTAAAAAATGAAATAGTGTTTATAATCCAGATTAAAACCTCTACAGTACTTCACAAAATAAATTATTGTTGGTAAAAAGATAACATCAATAAAATTCTACTGCTTATAGTTGATAAATGCATTCTGCAGTCCAGTGCTTAGAACAAATACGTCCCCATTACCAAGTGTAAGGACTAAGTGATTTACTTCACCAGCAAGAGTTCCTTAGACTAAAACTAATGTCTAGTTTTAGTGCTAAGACGACTGGTAGCCCTGAGCTCCGTTCATTTTAATCTCCATCAATTTGTCGTGTTAGGGCTGTTTCTATTTACGCTTAGTTTGCTGTCTTTTTATGGACATCTGTGTGGAGTAACGTTTCTTGAGGTAAATTCTCAAGAAACCAATAAAAGTTAAAGTAAAAGTTAACATTTATTTGCATAGATTGCAGGTACAGTAAATAAGATGTGATTGTGGTGTAGTGTGTGTGTGTGATGTGATGTGTGGTGTGTGTGTGTGTGTGTGTGTGTGTGTGTGTGATGTGTGTGGGTGTGGGTGTGTGTGTGTGTGGTGTGTGTGTGTGAAAATAGTAGTAATTCCATTATCTTTGAAGGTAGCCGAAAAGGTACTATCTAGATTCCTGAGGGAGTAAAAGTCGTAGAAGTTAAATCTCCCTTGGTTTTTACTTCGTCCACTATTTGGGTAGCAGCGATACTTTTATTATTGACCTGTTGGCTAGGTCATCGTCATTGGCAGCCTTGTTCTACCCACTGCTGAGTACTTAAGATTGAGCTTCTGCAGACTTATGAGAGTCTAAGTTAACAATTGACACATGAATATCTATACGGAGTTTTGTAAAAAGCTTGGCTTCGTAGAGCGTCGTGTCTGAAACTTCTAAGAGTACATGATTGTGTTACCCCGCGTCTTAACCAAAAAGATCGTTCACACGAATACGGAATCGTCGCGTTCATATGTGACTCATTTGTTCGGAAAAAAAGAACACACCCTCTGTTGACGCGATCACACATTCTCTTCCACGAAAAAAAATTACGCGACGATCGCATACTCGCGCGATAATCGCGACAGTTACGACATTGCCTTACAGTCAATCAACCAATGTGTCTAGCCTTTTCCCAACTATGTTGGGGTCAGCTTCCAGTCTAACCGGATGCATCTGAATACCTACCACATTTGTTTGACATGAAATTGACATACAGTATGTATCAAACACTCCTTCTGCATTTTGCTACTAAAGACCAAAGCAGATATAAGTCACTTTGGTATTTTAAATAAATCAGGGTAGTTACGTCTTCTATAAACAGTGTTATAAGATTTTATCGAGTATCGTTTAGTTTAACCGTACCTACCCGTAAAGCCACAAACACACCGTCTGAAATAACTATGTAAATAGGCTGTTAAAGTAAACGTTTACTGATAACACCCGTTTGTAGAACATTTACCTTGTTAAACGCTGATTCTAGATAGGTACTGTGTTATATCTTAGTGGGTTGGGTTGATCAACAGAGTATACTGCCCTGCTAAGCCGAAAGGCGCTATCTCAAACTGAGTAAGTTTTGAGAAAATTTACTTTTTGTAAATCGTAATTAAAGGAACCATAAGGATAAAAAAATCTTCTTAGTGGTTTTTTAATGATTTAAGTTAAATAGTGCTATTTGGCTGATACCATTAGATGCGAGATTGTTATAGCTATTGAATGGTATAAAAAAAAAATAAAGGCCGTATCTCTGAGATAGCGCCTTTCGGCTTAGCAAAGCAGTATATTAGTTTACCACATTTTGAATTTTCATACTAACGTTTTACAAATACAAACAGTCAGATCTGTAACAATTATCTGGAGGTTATAGATATTTTGTTTCGTACGGAAATAAAAACGTAGCATCAAATCGCTCAGCTATTGCGCTAACATATGTATATTTGAACTCTTATAATTTTTACCAGCTTACTTAATTGAAGTGACTCAGTTCCGCTAAACTATCTCCCCGACCCTCTATTGTGGCCTACCGGGCATCTCCGTTATCGACATAACAGAAGGAAAAAGAATACAGTGGCTGAAACGATACTACCGTAGCCAGCCCAAATCGTATTAGACCCGGTTTCGAAGCTTCATCGGGCATTGTTCCAAGTTTCCAATCACAAGTCGCGATTGGTTTTTCTCACGGAAACACCAATCGCACTTTTGTTTCTAACTCGGAAATCCAAGTGCTGAAGCTTTGACAGTGTAGTGTCTTTTACTACTGGGCTATTGTTAACTGTGTTACTGATAACTGAACCTCCAGGCTACAAAAATCTGATGTTAAAAATGGAAAGTATTTATAGAGTTATGAGGAACAGGGTGTTAAGTTCACTCATACTCTATAGAAAAGAGAGGATCCTCTGACCAGTTCGTGTCGGGCGGGCAACTGCCCAACGATTGATATCGGGACGTTGTAGGTACCATCAAAGAAGTTCATATCTAACCAATTTCAAAAATAAAATCCCGTGAACAGGATGACCACATTTGTTACCGGCCCGGTTCTATAGCCACCGAGCGCTGCAAGCAAGAATAGTCCTTACGGTGGGTAGATATGAACTTCTTCTATGGTACTAGGACTCATCGCGCGGTAAACTGCTGCTTGCGCGATGCAGGATTTTGCGTGACGTCAGTGTGATGCGTAGATCGTATGTTGTCATTGTAGATGTCGCCTCATATTAATAATTATTATGTGACAGGTATTACGTTTGTCGTTATCCAGACGCCTTTGACAGCTCTCTCGTTATGTGTTTTTTTTTACCTACGACCTAAACCATATTTTTTCAGTCATCTTTCACCAAAATGGGAGTTCAAGATTCAGACTAAAATCTAGGTTTCTTTTACGATATTTTTCTTTACCGAAGACTAATCTTAAGTGTAATACAAAATTGAAACTAAACAAAAGGCACTAAGGCATCAAAGTAAGCCCCCAAAGAAAAAAAAGGCAAAAGTAATAATCTTGTACTTACGAAATTTCAAAAGGCGCAATATGATACACCACCCGAGAGCCACCGGAAAGAGGAATGTTTATTAAACTTAATATATTTACGAATAATCTGTTCATCAATTTTTTTATATATTACCGAAATAGGATCATAGCTCTCACAAATCCAATATTTTGCCGGTATTTACGCCGTTCCGATTATATTATACGTAGAGGCCTCCAGATTACATGTGCTCGGCGGATTTTCACTTTATATGATAATTTTCTTTCCTTACCTATTCAAGTTTAGCTGGAAACCTCGCGATGATAATTGTGCGTTCCTATTGGGATTTCATTGTAATTTTCTAAATAAATCTGATGAGAAAATGGTTGGTTCATTTCATAGTGAAGTTCGCATCGAATGTTACAATACAAGGTTTTGCCTTAAGTGATTTCGGGATAATCATGAGGCCATACGTGTTACAAGTCCTTACGTCAAATGTCAGGTCCATTGCTTGAGATGTTGAAATCTAATATCAAAACAGACTCGCAACTTTATGACCAGATAAGGGCCAACGATGCAGGAAGATATTAATATATTACTCTTTTACACAGCCGAACAGATAAGGACCACAATTCACCCACATAATATATTTAATTAGTCTTCAACACAGCCCTATCTAAGAAAAATCTCGGTTTAAATTAAGCACAAATCCTGTTTTAGTAGCAATTGAATGATTATACTCTAGCCTCGTCCTCGAGATTAGTGTTGTACACTTGTAGGTTTACATATGAGGTCGGAACTCATGCACTTCGTTTTTATTTTTTCGCTGTCAGTTTGCTGTCAATACTTCATTTACATTTTAGTGCTCCGAGATTAATGCGCACAAATTATTTATTTATTTTTGTATAGGTACTCCAACGTCTTATTCACTGATAACATATTACATAAAAGAACTCTTATATCTATTAGTACGGTGAATTTGTCACATAAAGAAGTACACGGCTTAGACATGATAGAAAATACATACTAATTAAGAAGATTAATTGTAAGTGTTAAAAATGAACTCAGTTATTTTTGTTATAATTAAAGATAAATAAGAGTTACTTTACCATAGGAAGACAATATAAAAGAGAATACAAAATCATACATCAAATACTTAATTAATTAATAATAATATATTAAAAATCATAAATAATAATTATAATTAATTAGGTCGTTTTTTCGTACAGTTAAAAATTATAATTATTTTTATTGCTGAAAATGATTCCATCGACCGCACCAAGAAGAAACTATAAGGAAGTTGGATAAGAATTTGGCGAGGAGGCGTCGCAGGTCATCGTTTTGTTCTGACAGCTCTGCAGGGTCACAGTATCCTTTTATGAATGTTCACGTTTCAACAATACGTGAGATATCTATCAATCGAGATATACGTCACAACAACTCGAGGTGTGACTTCTCTTAAAACTCGGGTTCGCCGTACAACGCTTACAAGTGTACCTTACCCGTAGTTAATAGACCATCCATTAACATTATTCTAATGTTAATAGACCATCCATTAACATTATTCTAATGCATGATGACCGTATAATTTAGAAGCATTTTTTCAATATTTGTAAATGTGAGTACCATGGAGCCGTATTTTATGTTATTAAGATGTATGTTGACTTGAAAGAGCACGGCAGTTGAGAGTTTGTCATGCTCACTTAAATGTCTCGCTGATGGTGGCGAGTGTGTTGGATCATTCGGTTCCCTACAAAATAGTTGAGCTGGATGGTGAACGGGCGCCGTCAGTTGTGACTGGTCATCTCTTATCTGCCAGGGCATATTTTTAATCTTATATTTTGAATTGTTTGAATTTTTTTTTTTGTACACTGGTCTCACATATAGAAGCAATAAGAATAATGTACCCAGGATTGTGTAATTTTCTATATTTAAAAGAGTGTCCTTGGAGTTTCTTGCCCGTTCTTCTCCATGAAGATCTACGTTTTGGAACTGGACAACTAGCTTCAACTTTCTGACTAACTGACCGACTATTTGACAATTCAAAAGTGCCTGTAAATGGTTTAATTGAAATAAATGCTTTGAGTTTGAGTTTGAGTTTATCAACTGTATGTAACCCTCTTAATATAACATGAGAAAAGACACAACGGTTCGAGGTGTGACTTGTGTTGGACATAAACTTGGATTCACGGTACAACTCTTCAAGGTGTATTTTACCCATTGCTAACTCAAAAACATTATTTTAAAGCACGATTACTTTCCCGTCTGTAAATATTTCTTAAAATATAATTAATTATGAGGCTCACGTCACAACAACTCGAGGTGTGACATATAATGCTTCGAGATGTACCTTATGCATAGCGGTTAACTCATTGTGATAATATTATTCCCACTATTGAGCAAATTGCTCAAATTTTGTTTTTGCCACAAATCCTCACAGCACGAGTAGTGACAATATCAGCGTCCTTATATATATATCTCTACTCCATACATAGGTTGGTACATACACTTACAAATGAGTCATTATCCGCAACTCATTTCTCCCCAGAGCTTCCTTCAGCTCGCAAGCTAGTTGAAGTAGTTAAATCGAGGCATCAACTTCCAGAGAACCCGTAATCAAAGTTCTGCAGCCAATAACTACTGTCGATCAGCTATACCCGGTGTCATGAATACATTGGAAACACCTACTGAGCACAGAATAATAGGTACAGAAGGTCGGCTCCATGCAACGAGGAAAATCAGGCTCACGCACACATAGACTCGTACGTACTGTGATCTCAAACAAATGCCGGTCGCGAGTGCATTTGTACTCGGTGTATATTTAAGAGGCTTACAACAGCTAAAGCGCGGTCACTGTCGGACTGCATAGAAATGAAAGAGAAGCGCGATGACACGACACAGGTAATTTATTGCAAAATATGAAGCAGTTAGCGATTTACAGAAAATCTATTACTTGGACTGGAAAATTAAAACACTATTATGCTAATATTTAGCTTGTAGAATAATCTGACAAAAAATCAGAATGATTGCATGTAAATTAATATGATGTTTAATCGTTAAAAGAAATTTTTAGAGGTTTATGTTTTATTTTTATTATATTTTCAACACACTATCATACTAGCATATATCCTGAAGAATATCATATATTTTTCTGATTTTGTTTACTGCAGTGGATCATATTCTTTTAGGCATTATAAAACTTGCGTTTAGGCACGTTTAGGTCCTGTAGTCCCCTTAACGTGTCTGTGTATGCGTATGTTTTCGCACATTGTATAGAACGTTCGACCTGTGCTGATGGGGAGTTTAGTGCGCCACTTTTTCTTCCAAACTAAAGCACTAGGAAGTGGTGAAGGGTGCGCGTTTTGGGGGAGTTTTGTGTGCACTGTTGGATTTTCAACTCTCACCGCTAAGCCTAGCATTGAAAATCCAATATTGCACTTTAATTAAGGAATTCATTTAAGTGTCACTTAGTGAACGTGAAAACGGGCATTACTTATGTAATTTTGATTAATTTGCCTAATTTGTATAAATGACTTTAGATTTTTTGAACTTACCTTCTGTACTTATCAATTCTGTGTCAGCGGTGTCTGGTAAACTTTTCCCATCTACCTTCAACAGGTTCCTTTACCTAAACTACTATATATTCATACTGGAACGCGGTATAATATTTTTATACGCATATTTGTGAAGTTAGTAGATTTTTGCTGAATATAATTTATACGGGAGATGTAAACAGGGGTTAGGGTCAGAGAGCAAACTCTTTTTGATGCATATTTTCCACGTAAGTATGTTATATTTATGTCGATTGGTAAAATAAATAAAATAATATTTTCTCCTGATTGGAAAATTCATGCTTTTATTTATTTAATTAACCATTTATGTACACACATCTTCTTCTTCTTCTAATATAAAAAGAAAGTATTAGATTTTTTATAAGTTTGAATGTTTTTTTGATACGCTTTCACGCTAAAACGACTGAACGGATTTTGATGAAATTTGGCACATGAGTAGTCCATGACCTGGGCTAGGATGTAAAATACTTTATTAATTTGATTTATTCCCGATGTCTCCACGACATCGGGACTTATGCGGGTGAAACCGCGGAGCGCAGCCAGTATTATATAAGCAGACAAGGAGAAAAGAGTTCAAAAATATGTACAAAGGTGATGCTTATAGAGGAGACTAATAGTAGAATTGATAGGTATCAACTAGTCTCCTTCCTTAGCTATTATCCACATTTTTTCAAAAACGGGAACACTTTAACGGTTATCTTTCAGACGTCAACCTGGCCACTAGAGGTCATACCATTCGAGTCGAGGTCATCAACCTTGCGTCACATGTAAAATTTATTTTTGCTAGAGTTGCCCGTTAAATTCACTTTAGTACCTATCTCAAATGACTACTTATAATTTTCATAGCTATTTATGTTAAGGGGGATGCGCTAATGTAGCCCGCGAGATTCAAATTTTCTTGAGTTTTTTCCAATTTGCAGGTCAGTGTCAGCTTTTATGTTTATTAAAATATGATTCGCGACCGTAACAAATATGGCTTTACATAATTATAATCATTACAATCAGCAATACAACTCCATAAGTTAGTATTATTGTCAAATATCATGATTTCATGAAATAGTCATTCAATGGGATTACATGAACTTAGAGAGTTGTATTGATATTTTTTATGATTATAATTCTATAAATAAACATTTGATACGGCCGCGAATCATATTTAGATCAACATAGAACATGATGCTGACCTGCAAAATGCAAAAATCGTAAGAAAATTTGAATTTCGCGGGCTGCCTTGACGCTTTTGCCTTAATATTTAATATTTTTTCTGAATTACATCTGCCCTAAGTGCCTTAACACCCCATAAATTATGAGCGTTTATCCTAAAAGTTGGCAAAGTCGCAAATAGCTGTAAAAATGTACCTGATTTGATTAATTTTACATCTAAAACTATATATTCGATGTTACGAATCAATATTTTAGTTCGCTAGTTAGCCACGTTTCTTATTTCTATACAGTAATATTGCCAAATTAATAAAAACAGCGAAATATTTGACATCTATTTGCGACGTTGCCCACTTTCAGAATAAACGCTCATAATTTACTAAATGGACCCTGCATGGTGGTTATAAGCCATAACTTACGTAATTTTGTTAAAAGTTTAGGGAATACGGGGCCTGTGAACTAGGTCCTCTTAATGTAAAATGTTAGTTTGGGAAAGTTAACAAAGGCAAAATGAGTTCCTTTGGTGTTTATTAATAATTTCTACAAATTATATTCTTCGTATCTATTTACATAAACATCGCATAATCATGATTTGCCTAATTCTGTTTTAGTTATTTTTAATTCAAAACGAACCTTTGTCATAACTTCTCGTGGCTAAACGCTGGATGGGTCTATTGAAGGTTAAGCTACGCTTGCCGCGGTCGATTTGTGGATAAGTGATCATCCAATACATATCGAGACCCCTCCGTGCCCCGGAAAGCACGTTAAGTCTTTGGTCCCGGCTGTCATTCAGTCGGTTAGAGTCGTCAAAAGCCCGAAAGTCTGACAACCATGGGGGGAGGGGGTATGTTACCCCGATTCTCTTCGAGAAAAATTCAGAGAAATAAATATTCTGACTGTAGCCTCACAATATATTTTTGAAAACCTATTGTATGTACACAAAAATATATCAAATTTTAAGAAAATGTCCGGTATTCATAGTTTAAATAAACATGGGAACATGGGAACACCAGAAATAAACACAACCTTGCTGTACATCGCACACGTCTCCACAGAGTAGGCAACTCGTTCATGAGTCAATGTATACGCTTTTACAACAAACTTCCCATTGGCATTCGAAACTTACCCGTTAAACGATTTAAAAGCTGTATTAAAACCAAACTTACGAAATTATATGTTTACAGTAAGAAGTTCTTCAAACAACTATTAATCCCGGTTTTCAGATTGAATTTGGTCAACAACACTGATCCAAGATCATCTCTAATGCGCAGTGACCTTTTAAATGGGTTTATAGCCAAAATTACGTGTCATCTCATATACTTTTCAGCCGAAAGACGCACGCAAAGTACGTGTATCCCGCACTAATCTAACCTTTAGCCTCCACTAATTAACTCTTAATTTAACGAAAAGCTATGGTTTTATATACAATAGAATAGAATAATTTTATTTCGGACAGAGTCCATAGGGTTAGTAACAATTTTACTTAACATCTAGTGTCACAACACAATACAATTCACTTACAGGTTAACTCATGTAAATCATTTCTGCTAGATATAATTTACATGATTTAACATAGGTATATAATCACATTTTCGACAGCGATAATTGATAAAATGTAATCCACATTTTATCAAATAACGCTGTCCAAAAATGTATTAGGCCTCTTAAGTTGTTTTTTGTTGTTGTTTTTGGTGAACGAAAACATCGCGAACCGGGAGATATTTCTCGATGCCATGTGAAACCGGCATGTTCTAGAAGCAAAAATTCAAAGACATGTAACATCTACCAACCCGCACTGGGCCCGCGTGGTGGATTACGGCCCACTCCCTATCATAGAGAGGAGGCCTGTGTCCCAGCAGTGGGTGACATTATAGGCTGATAATGCTATGTGAAGCCAAGTCAGAGGCCCATAAGCGGCATAGTACCAGATTAGTCACTAACTACACGACAAATAAGAAAGAAGTTGTTTCGATCTTCGAGGTACCATGGTTGTACAAGAAACTCACTTCCAGAAAATCTCATAAAAATACAAAATGTATTTAGTCGTGCTTCAGCTCCGCTATAGCCCTGATATGCATGCAGATTAAGCAGTATTGAGGCTCGTTAACAGGACCAAACATACACAGCTTGTGGCGCGATTTCAGCGCGCGATTTTACGCGACGCCACGACCCGTTAGTGACGACGACGGCGCAGGCGGCGGCGACTTGTTAGACCGCACTCGCCGGTCACACCCGCTCTGTACCCGCCTCGCTGTTAGCTAATAAATTTGATTCACTCACGCGCAAAATCGACATTGTTAACTGTTTTCACCGCGCGAGTATACGCACTAAACAGTCGCTCCATAAGTCGCGTCGCGGTGATTCGTGGTACATTCTAAAAAATATCTGTCATTTGTTTTCTCCGCAGTCGCTGTCACAAGACGCGTATCGTTTGCGCGTCCTATTTAAAAGCCATCATCGCGCTCGTGGCCAAGGGGATACCCTATATTTAAGCTTAACAGCATCTAACACAGTTTTGTGGTACCTAAGGCAGCAATCCTTTAACAACATACCTTTTTAAATCCAAATGTTAGATTTTACATTTGGCAAAAGACTTTAATTAAACTAATTAAAAACCGATTGTGGCTCTATTGAGAAGTTTCACACTCCATTTTAATTGAACTCTCAACACACAGCAAAGAGTCGAGCATACCAAAGGGAGCAAAGCAAATTTAAAACATAATATATTAGTTCTTCAGAAACACGAACGCGCGGAGTAAACGTAACGTGAATTCGAACGATTTTACATTTGAAAATACTCGTCTCACACACGATATTTATTTAGTTTTAGGACAGTAATGATACTAATTATGTTTGTCGCAGAATATAATAATCAGCCTGTATTGTACTGCAGAGCTAAAGCCTTTTTTTTTGGTGGGAAATTATCAAATAATTTCTCCCGCTCTGGGAGGAGCGCGTGCTCACACGCTCACGTGCACGTGCGTGTCAGACTCTTACTGACTAAAACCCACCCGTGTTCCTTCAGTCGCCTGTTGCCAGGGGCCACGGTATCCCATGCAGACTTTCTCGCGACCCCGGCAGCTAAAAATATGGAACGCTTCACGATTTTGCGTGCCATCCTTGCGCAGGGACCATGCTAATCTTCTCTGTATCGTTCCAATTTTAGTATATGTACTGCCAAAGGAAGTACAGAGCAAAGACCTCACTTTCCTTTTTCCACTCAACTCAGTCCTGAGTCAATATGTACCAATACCTCCTATAAGCGACAAGTTCGTTCCGCCATTTACGCCTGGGTCTTCCGCGATGCCGTTGAACGTTTTCAAGAACCCATGCTGTGGTGGTGTTAGACCAAAATGGATCCAACGGCAAAAGTATCTGGCCCAGTCCCATTTGAGCTCGGCGGCTTTTTGGGTGACGTCTGTGCTTTATATCTTAGAGCGCAGTACCGTGTTCCGTATCCGATCAGGACGTCGACCTCCAAGGATATACTGCGCTCAATCGCTCGCTGCCAAAGCAAGAGAATTTAAACCGAAGTGCTATAGAATTGTTGTATTTTTTATTCAAAAGTTGTTCGGATTTACGTTACGTCTACATCGCGCATTTGTGCAAGGGCCTCAGAGCATAAACAATCTCAGGTTTCCAGTAAATCTCTAAGCATTCTTATTGGACGCAAAGGCATTCGGGTAACTGCCAAAGGTTCAAGGTATGTACTCTTGTAAGGCTGCAAAGGGTTTGTGGAGATAGAAATTTAAACTATGGGTAAGTTCAGAGGACTGTAGCGTTGTGTGTGCGAGTTTTGGAAATGCGCGTTTATAGAGAACACGTTGCTGAGAATGTGTTATTCATGAACTACTTATACCATTGTACTAAACTGTTTTAATATATGTGCAAATGTAACTATTTATAGTTATTAGACCGTAAAAAAACTGGCCAAGTGTGAGTAGGTCTCGCACACAAAGGGTTCCGTACCGAATTAAGATCTAGCAAAAAACGCCAAGAGCGCCAAACAGGCTTCTTGTATGGCCCCTTTAATTCTTAACTTTATTTAATTTTATTATTTGTTGTTATAGCGGCAATAAAAATACACATTCTGTGAAAATTTCAACGGTCTATTTATTACGGTTCATGAGATACAGCCCGCTGACAGACAGGTGGACGGACGGATGGACAGCGGAGTCTTAGTAATAAAAAGGCTAAAAAGCAATACAACCCCGAAACCGCGAGAAAAAAATCAGCTGTTCCATACATTTATGTTCGCATAGCTCGTTATAATGTAGGGAACAGCTGATTTTTTTTTCGCGATTTCTGGGTCTGGTCCCATAGTGAAAGTTGTTCATAATGATGAGTACAATGACCCCTTAAGGGGATGCAAACGAATTAAATTTCACATTGTATACAGAACGAGCATTAAGAATGCATGTTCGATGACTATGTATAGGCAATAGTTGAGACAACTTGGACGTTATATATTGTCATCAAAAGAAGTACCTACAGTTTGTAAAAACAGGAACAAAATTCAACTAAGGGATTATATTGTCAAAAGACATTATAGCATAGTTCTAGGAACTATGCTATAATGTCTTTTATGACAGCTGCGCCCACAGATTGCGTTATGCGGCGCTTGAGTCGCAGACGGAACGGAATGTAGCCATTTTTACATTTATATAAACATTTAGGACTAAGGATGGTATTTTTTATCATCCAAATATATTGAACTTACTGTGATTTATTACATGAAAATTAATCTTTTTAAGCAAAATATTTACTTAATATATCCTTGTTAAATAAATATAAACAGCAAAGAAAAACATGAACACGTTTACTGTAAATAAACAACCTTTACCGGACGCGAATTATGTTTATATTGCTTTCACAAACTGAAAGGTAGAAGCGTATTTACGTAACTGTTATTATAGTATTTTAATGTTGCTGATACGGTTTTGGTACTCGATTTAATAGTGCCTACCTTATTTAATGTAGAAAAAAAGATAACTGCAGTGCTATTCTGTAACCATCTCACCGTGAACACTTAGGTGAAGTGAGCGTAGAGTGAGCTGTCATTCCACTGGGATTGACACTACTGACAGCTCACTTCACCCAAGTTTTCACGGTGAGATGTTTACAGAATAGCATGGCAGGTATATGAACGTAATCGTCGCTGCGCTGTCCATAATCGCTGTGTTTTTTACACACTTTACAGGAGACACAAAAAAATGATTTTCTCAAAAAATACCCGGAGTATTCTAATAATTTACTTTTACTTTAATACATATTTAGCGTGTTTATATAGAACTTTCGATGTATGAATTTCACATAGCTACATTCCGTAACTCTAAATATTGCATTTATCACATAGCTATTTTTACACTATGTGTGTATTGAAATAACGATTCAAACTGCATAAAAAACCGAAACATAAACATAGCGACTTTTGCACGCGCAACGACGTAGCAGGTGGCGTAGTTTCTGCCTTCCCCCATGGGGAGGAGGCCTGAGTTTATGGATAGTATGTCTGTAGAAAGCACTGGTGTAGCAGCGAACAATGATTTTTTGCGAGGGTTCGATTCCTTCGAAACAATATTTTGTTAGGTGTATTGACTGTGGTTCCACTTGTAATGTGCTTGTCTGTACTCAAAATAAAAGATTACAAAGACATTAGAAGAAAATAAAATATTGAAATCCCGTTGTATCTACTTTTACTACGTATGTTTAGCTCACCGATCAAACAACACAATGGTGCCGATTCTCTTGTACACCGAACTAAACTAACTAAACTAAGACTAAAATTCCTTACTTTTAGCTATGAGAATCTTAGAGCTATTCTGCAAATAAAATTCTCTAAATTATTAATTATTTATTATTTGGGATTCTTCTCTGGGGAACCTGTGCGGACATTAATGCAATCTTTGTTCTACAGAAAAGGGCTGTTCGAGCTATTTACAACCTCGGTCCAAGAGATTCCCTTCGGGAGAAATTCAGAGAAATAAATATTCTTACTGTAGCTTCACAATATATTTTCGAAAACCTATTGTATGTACACAAAAATATATCAAATTTTAAGAAAATGTCCAATATTCATAGTTTAAATACCAGGAACAAACACAACCTTGCTGTACATCGCACACGTCTCCACAGAGTAGGCAACTCGTTCATGGGTCAATGTATACGCTTTTACAACAAACTTCCTATTGACATTCGAAACTTACCCATTAATCGATTTAAAAACTGTATTAAAACCAAACTTTGTAAAAAAGGGTACTATAAAATTTCAGATTATTTAGAAGATAAAAAAGCTTGGGATTGAGCTGCTCGCTCTGCTAAGCCTTGTGAAAACCATAAAACTTGACATTTTGCTTATTCATCACAATAAACCAGTTTTATATAAATATTGACATTGTTGAAAATTATATTCAAACTGCACACGATTACTTTGTAAAGTATCATATTATTTTAATTATTGTGAATGTGAGGACTATGTGGATATTTTATTTTTATGTTTTCTCTTTCATTTATTTTTCTTTCTCATTTAGTTTTAATGATGGTCTGGCAGTTTGAGTAGTTGATGCGGCCTAGACAAATATCCTTTCTTTGGTATTGTTCGTCGAGTTGAGCTCCTTCAGTTTTGAGTTGAGCTCCACGATTACTGACAAATGCTTGCACTGACTGGACAGGTCCACTCAAATCTGTGTGGTTCTTTCCTCAAAAGACCATTTCAGACACTGATCCACATGGTCCTCATATGACTTGACCAAGATTATGTCTGGACTTTAAAAGAGACTACGACCTCTGAGTTTGTTTCGGCCTTTCTTCTCAGAGTAGTCAGATAGGGAACACCGACCTCATCTAGCTTATTTTTAATATTTTTTTTATATGACGTGTAAAACTGATTCCGATATACTATTTACTGAATAAACAATTTCATTTCATTTCATTTCATTTCATTTCATTTCATTTCATTTCATTTCATTTCATTTCATTAAAAAATAATTTTGACAGAACTAAAATCGAATTTGACAATCGCGAATCCACGTGGTACCCGTGGTTTGCCCTAACCCGTGATTTTTTTTAGAGCCGGGGCGCGCAGGGATTTTTCACATTTTGTACGGAAAAAAAGAAAAAATATTACCTACATGTTGAGTGTTAGATGTTTAACGGTTTTATAAAGGGGGTCGAAATTTTCATTATTTTTACGATAGGACGCACCATTTCCGAGATATGAGCAAAAGAAAAAATAAATACAGTACTGTTTTTGCACGTGAAGTCGAGATGTTGGTGTGAATTTTAGTTCATGACAACTTATTTCATCCCACACCTTTTTAATCGTGATAAAAAATTGTCAGTTTTAGTCTGGTTTGGTTTTTGCAATCAAAATTTTAGGTGAAAAATGTCAAATTCAGAATAGCAAAATTGCCATTTTCACTAAACTAAAAACTCAGTACTATTTTAGTGCTGTCAAACTAAAATATAGTTAAGTTGTGTCACTTTAGTCTATTTCACAATGGGAAATCGTCGTTTGACAGGAATAAACTAAATTTTAGTGATTTTTAGTCTAGTTTAGAGGTTTTTGTGACAAGAGAATTGGCACCATTGCCACACAAGTTAGTAGTTAAATGACACCTCCTAATATGACGACAAATAATAAATAGAATAGAATAGAATAGAATAAATACAGAGAATAATATATATGAATAGAGTAGTAATGGATATAAGGTCAAAATCAGCATTTCAAGTTGTAACAACACATTTTTGTTCTATAATATTACTCTTGTAAAGCCTAACCATTCAGTACAATGTCCTCGTTTGCTCCGTTTTAGAGTTCATCTGCAAAAGTCAGACCGCATGCCTGCCCCAAGAGATACCAGTATTCACGTGTTGAATAAAATAAAATATCACAAACGCGTCAGGCGCTTGAGCAAAGCATCACAAATTGCTAGAATATATTCAAAAAGCATAACACATTGCTATGTTATTTGGCCCTTAATAATGTTCTACTTCACGTTACTAGGAACTGTCTTTACATTACATACTTTGCAAGCACCTTATCTCATATGAAATAACTGACGTCAAACAAAGCTATTGCTTTTTAATCGACGGATCGTTTAACAAGAATGAGATGGAACAAATTTTGAGAATTGAGACTAACTTCCAAACTTGGTTATACGACATCTGAGGATATGCTGCCAAAAACACACGGCAACAACTTAATCTCCGGTCTCTTTCTTAAGAGGCCCTGCACGAAATCGACTGATTTTGATCAATCTTGTTCATTAGTTGTGAAAAAATAATTTAAACAAAACTATTTGTGATTTGAAAAGTCGAGTTTCTTTGTTTTGCATGTGGCTAAAAAGGATTTTTCGAATAACTTAAGTATTCATGGAAAATCACAAATATTTGCAACAAGTTTTCCAAAAAATTACGCGAGACTGACGTTTGATCACTTTTTTACAAGAAACTACTTTTGATTTTGAACATTTTAAAATATCATCAACATCGTTATATGGTCTACTTGCATGTGGCTGAACGACTTTTTTCAACTTCGATACAAAATATAGCAGAAAGATAATGTTGAAAAATACATTTTTTTTTTAAACCCTGTCAGTAATGTATTTTTCCTATTATTTAGCAAACCATATCAAAATAAATAAAAACAAAAAAGGCATTTGGAAAGTTTCCAAATACTTTTTTACATCTAAAACGAAATATTCGGTGTTACGATACTTATTATTGCATTTAAACACTCTTAATAAATGAATACAATACTAAGTTTATCTTACACTCTGCAGCACAGTATCGGTGGCCATTTATAATCTTTCTCCAAACAACAGTATCCAGCGAATTGCCAGCCAATTCCATGTAATCCTAACTAATCCGTGTTGGACAAGCGATTATTTGCACCCACTGGTGCAATCGAACGATGCAGCGTACTATAATATTATTAAACACTTCAAAATTTTCTCAATAAACAAGATGTTGATTCACGATATTGATTCCTTTCGACGTGCACTCAGCTGAGAACATGGCTAAAAGCTTAGCAAGTAATAAGATAGATTTCGTTGAGCGAGGAATGATAAAAGCGGTTGCAGTAGGAGGTAGGAAAAGGATGGAAAAAATCTATATTATATACATAAATTTCGACATACATACAAATAAATAAAATTGAAGTTTGTAATGTCAAAATAACAGCTTTTTAGGGTTCCGTAGTCAACAACGAACCCGTATAGTTTCGCCATGTCCGTCTGTCTGTGCGTCTGTCTGTCCGCGGCTTAGCTCAGAGACTCCTAGTACTATAAAGCTGTAATTTGGCATGGGCATACTCCCATGGTGTGGGGTATTTTTGAACGACCGTTTGCGAAATATTAAGCTTTAAAGTGCAAACTTTTTTTAGAGTTAAGTCCCCCCCCCTGCCAGCTAAATGGTTGGTTTTGGATATGTGAAAAGATTTATAGCATATACAACGAAATTAAAACAAAAACTATCACAGCTAAGTAGGCTTTACAGATTAACGAGTAATAATCGACCAACTTAAATTTGCAGTTTGTTCTTAGGATAAATTCATCCCAACTACGGAACCCTTCATTGTGCACGGTCCAACATGCACTTGGCTAGTTTTTACTACATGCATATGAAAGTATGCGTATACGGTTTTTACTTATAACAAAAAATCTGTCTGTCTGTCTGTTTGTTCCGGCTAATCACCGAAACAGCTGGACCGATTTTAACGGGACTTTCACTGGCAGATAGCTGATGCTATAGGGAGTAACTGAGGCTCTATTTTAGAAAAAGATTTGGGGTTTACGCGGGCGAAGTCTCGGGCAGCAGCTAGTGTCAAATATGGCTGTAAACTATTTGGTAAGATATAGCAAATAAAGCGTACTTTGTGATGCTGAAAAAGGGCGACGGCTAATCGTACAGGAAGCTAAAGGTACAGCTATGTTTTCACTGAAATACGTCAACTGGTCTAAATGTAGAACTTCAAATAAAACAAAGTTCACTACACTTACCTGTCGCAAAGTTGGTGACAGCAACACATTCGTTCAGCATGGAGGAAAAATAAATCGTAATGTGCGACATTCTTACTTGTAGTGTACATACATAGGCAGGCACCCGTACCTGGAACACCTTATGAGACAAGTAAGTATTTTCCTCTATCTTTCTCAGCTCGCAATGTGACATGAAAAATTATTAAAGTGCATGCACTTCACACTTTTCAGGGAAAAGAGAGTGAGAAAAGATATGTAATTGTATGTCTTTCATAGTAAATGTATGAAGCTCGTTGAAATGTTATGTTGCATCTGCAATTGTTAGGAAACTTCTCACGGTATAGTGTTTTTTTCTCACGAAGCGACGCGCACTTTACTCGTGGTTACCAAGTGTACGAACATGCTGTGAATGTGTGTGTAAGCTTTGGAGCTCTCGGTTCCGTCAGAGACAAAGGTGAAGTCGGAAGTGTGCGTGTGTGCGTGCGTGTATGTGTTATGTGCTGATGGTACTCGTCTCCACGCAAACATCTATGTTCTATGTTCTATGTTGTGGGGTTTGGTTTCCGCACTTAGTCCTACAGTGGACCATTGTGCGTGGGCCATAGCGGCCGTTGGTGGTTACTCCAACCAGCCCACCTCCCTCCAGAAGTTTATTAGGTCTCCTGGTCTGTTCAGAACATCTGTGAAAGATCTGGGTGTCCCGAGGGTTTGTGTTCTAATCTGGGTGACGCCTGTGCATTCAAAAAGCACGTGCGTGACGGTTTCCTCAGCCTCCATGCACGCCCTGCACAGAGGACTGTCCGTTATGCCTATTGTGTGAAAGTGTTTGTTCAGCGAGCAGTGGCCCGTGATGGTACCCGTCACCAGGCGCAGGCCGTTCCTATCCAGGCGTAGTAAACGCCGGGTTAGCCTGGTATCCAAGGATGGCATGGCTTCCTTGGACTGCCTGCAGCCCGGTGCCGAGGTCCACCAGTGCTCGGCTTGAGTGTGGGTGAACTCCTGTAGCCACCTGCGTATCTGGTTGAAGGGGATGGGTACGATGGGCTCGGGTCCACAGACTGCCGTGCTGGATCCTCGTCTGGCAAGCTCGTCAGCTGCATCGTTACCCAGCGAACCGCTGTGTCCTTTTATCCATTGCAGTGTCACCGTGTTGCGGCTAGATACCGTTATTTGTTCTAGTGCATTGTGACATTCTAGTGTCAGCTTTGAGGTAATATGTTCTTTCCGTAAGGATTGAAGAACTGAGGCGCTGTCGGAGAGTATGCGTATGTGTGTGTCCGTAACTCTCCTAGCTTTTAGGGCGTGAACCGCTTGTATGATGCCCACACACTCCGCCTGATAGACGGTGTTGAACATTCCCAGCGGGCTGGATATCTTTATGTTAAAGTCGTGTGAGAAGACTCCAACTCCAGTTCCGGAGTCGGTCTTCGATCCGTCTGTGTATATTCTCATCTCTTTCGAGCCTGAGTAGTCACACTGTTCTTCTGTAAGTATTATGTTGTAGTGCCTATGAAAGTGGTGTGTTTTCGGGGCTTTATCGCAGGGTGATGCCATCATTGGTCGTCGTTTGATCGCATCTTCCTTTATACGTGTGTGCTTAACTCTAGAGTCTTTGTTTAGGGTTCCTGATACGTGGAGCCTAAAGGCAGCTAGAGTCGCCTCCTCCCGCACGATGAGGTGCAGAGGAGGCAGTCCAAGCATTACCTGTAGGGCGGCAGTGGGTGTAGTTCTCATACTGCCAGTGATTGCAACACATGCAAACCGCTGTAGTTTTTCGAGGTTCCTTTGTGCTGTGCTCAGGTCTGTCCTGGGCCACCAGACCAGTGAGCCGTATGTGATGATTGGTCGGATGATTGTGGTATATAGCCAGTAGGTGACCCTGGGGCTAATTCCCCAGTTCCTGCCAAGCAGTCGCTTGCACTGCCACAGGGATATGCTGGCTTTTGTAATAATATGGTTGGTGTGTTTTGCCCAGTTCAGCTGTTTGTCTAAAAAGATGCCCAGGTATTTAGTTTCAGTTGATAGGCTTAGGGTTGTCCCGAAGAATCGTGGTAGCTGTAGTGTTGTCAGTTTCCTCTTTTTTGTGAAGAGAATCAGTTCGGTTTTTGTAGGGTTCACTGAGAGTTGGTGCCTGTTGCACCATTCCTCTACTATTTTTAGGGCTTGACGCATGAGATTGCATAGGGTGTTTTCGTGGGTGCCGTTTATTATGATGGTTATGTCATCGGCGTAGCCTACAGTGAAGTAACCTTTGTCGTTGAGTGTTTTGATGAGGCTGTCTACTACAAGGTTCCACAGGAGCGGCGAGAGGACGCCCCCTTGCGGGCAGCCCTTCGCAACGATGGCCCTCGTAGTATCATTTACTGTGACTTGTACAGCTCTCAGTTTGAGCATGTTGGTGATCCAGCCACTCAGGGTCGGGTCTATGTTGTGACTGTTGAGTGCCATGTTAATGCTGTTGAACATGGTTCTGTCAAAGGCGCCCTCGATGTCAATGAAGGCGGCCAGTGCTGAGCATTTGTAGTCCACTGCGCATTCGATTTTGGAAACCACGCTATGTAGCGCGGATTCTGTTGATTTGCCCGTGGAGTACGCATGCTGGTGTTTGTGGAGTGGTTTCATCCGAAGAGGTCCATCTCGGATGTGCCTATCACAGAGTCTCTCGAGGGTTTTCAGTAGAAAGGATGTGAGGCTTATAGGTCTATAAGCCTTGGGTTGCGTGTAATCGGTTTTTCCTGGTTTGGGTATGAAAATGACTTTTACCTCACGCCATGCGAGAGGTATCTGTCTAAGTGCTATGCAGGCTCGATAGATCTCCACCAGCCACGGTGTCAGATAATCTACCCCCCACTGCAGCAGGGCTGGGAAGATGCCATCCAGCCCTGCCGACTTGTATGGCTGAAAGGTGTTGATAGCCCACTTTGTTCGGTCTTCTGTTACTATGTTGCGGGCTCTTGACCAGTCTTGATCCGTTGGGGTCCATTCTGGTTCAGCCTCCCATGTCCTGTCCTCCAGGATTTTACAGTCTGGGAAGTGAGTCTCGAGAAGGACCTTACTGGTTTCAAAGTCAGTTAGTGTGTATGAGTTATCGGGTTTTTTCAGCGCGCCAAGAGTTCGGTCCTGATCAGCTGATAGGATCTTCCTTACCCTAGCGGCTTCATTATTAGTCTCGATGGATTCACAGAATTTACGCCAGGCGGTTCTCCTGGCGGTTCTGATCTGCTTTTTGTATGTGTATTGTGTTTCTTTGTATATCTCCCAGTCGTCTGGGAGCCTCGTGTTTTTTGCTCTGTTAAATTGCTTACGTAGCGCATCTCTGAGTTTACTAAGTTCAGCATTCCACCAGGGGCTTCTCTCGTTCTTGCCTTGTGGCGCTCTTAGTTTACAGCATGCGTGGTATGCTTCAGTTAGGTATTCGGATAGTTTTGTCACGGTGTATTCTAATTGTGCATGGTCCCTTATAGTTACTTGTGCCAGATGTCTAGCTAGAAGTGAAGCCAGAAGGCTTTTGTACTCCGGAACATTGGTGCGCCTCGGGTTTCGCCTCGGCGCGGGTTTTTTAGTGTTTGTGGTTAGTGAAAAGCGGATCCTTCTGTGGTCTGAGCAAGAAGGCTCGTCCGATACGTGCCAGTTTGTGATAAGGTTTGTCGCGTTTTCCGTAGCAAGTGTCAGATCTATGATCGTTTGTCCGCGGGCTGTGACCCAAGTGGGTTCTGAGCCGCGGTTAACAATGTTAAGGTTAGTAGAGAATAAATAGGTGGATAGTACCTCTCCTCTGGAGTTCGCCACAGCGCTGCCCCAGAGCGGGTGGTGGGCGTTCGAGTCGGTGCAGATGATCAGGTCCAAACTGGCGCGCTCGCAGTGCTGCACCAGGTCGGCCATCTCTTTTGGCGGGCAGTCTGCGGCCTCGCCTGGCATGTATGCCGAGGCCAGTACAACATCTGGAACGCTACCTTCAGTTTGGAGCCTGACAGCTGTCAGGTCTCTGGAACAGAATTGAGTGAGTGGCGTAAAGGGAATTTCTTTGGGTATGTAGACGCAGGTTCTTGGTTTGTCTGGGCTGTGTGTGTCGAGGATTAGCTTACCTCCGGTGTTACCGAGGCCGCATATTCTGTTGTTTCTGATCCACGGCTCTTGGATCAGTGCGATGGTTCGGGGCTTTACCTCCAGCGCCCTGCGTAAGCTAGCCGTAGCAGTCTGGCTATGCTGGAGGTTGGTCTGTATGATGTTGAGGGTCGATGACGGCGGTGGAGAGGGGCTAGTCGGAGATGGATCCATCGGATAGCCTCTCCCCTGCCTCCTCTCTGTAGCGGTCTCTGTCGTCAGGGTGTTCGCCCGGCGATGAAGCGAGTAATCGCTCGCTCCAGCCAGGCGATTCGGGTGGTATGGTCACGACGTCGTCAGCCATTGCTGCTCGGGCCATGACCTCCTCCAGTCGGTCGATGTCTGCGTCGTCCGTCTGTGTCTGTGTCAGTGTCGGTTGTGTCGTCTCCGTGCAGTCGGTCTGGACGTCAGAGGGTTGGGTCGCGGGCCAGAAGCGTACGTATATCGACCCGAGTAGGTACGATATACGTCGCTCCCGAGCCCGGACTTTTACGGCTTCCTCCGGTGGCACTCCCAGGGTCAAATAAGTCCCGTAGTTGTCGCCACCGACGGTAGTCGCCCTGTACAGAGTCCACCTGGCAATGTCATACCAGGTATTCTGACGGATCAGAATACCGTGGAGTTTGGCTATGTCACCTCTGTAATGAGGGACGAATAGCGAAACTCGGACACGGGTGGGCACGTCAGATTGTCGCAGTACCGTTAGTGTTTGGTCGGTCGTCGGAAGTTTGATCAGTGGTACGTTCTGGGTCAACCAGGTCAGGGCGTAGTCGTCTTCGCACCACATCTGCACGGTACCTTCCGCTACCCGAGGGTATCCGCGGAAGGCAGGCAGTGGTGCTGTCGAGTCAGTGCCCATGACCAGGTTTTCGAGGTCCGTCTTTATGTGCTCGGCCTCTTCCTTAGTCAGGTCTCTGGAGGGGGGGGGGAGGCAGATTGCTACGGCCAGCCGCGCCGGAATATCCTTCGTGGCTCGCGCGTAGGTCCTCTGCTCCCCTTGTGCGGAGTGGATCCTCACCCGCTTGGCGTCACCCTGGATCGTGCTCGGTGAAGCAGTGTCATCAGGGCGTCCCCTCTTCGCCGGCCCTGTACCGCTCGGTCCAGGCTGCGGCTTGGAGGTGCCTGGCTGGGTGTTTTTTGCCGGCAACGCCGGGTGTAGGGTACCACCTCGCCTGCCCCTGGTGTGCTTGGGTCGAGGCCGGCCGTGGGGTCCGTCAGTGTTTTGGGGTTGGGTGTCGGTCCTCGCAGAGTCTGTCGCGTGCAGAGGCTTTCCGCGCTGGGTTGCCCCTTCGCGAGCTTGCCCCCGCACGCGTGGTTCCGCGTCCAGCCGCTTTGCGCGCTGAGTTTCCCCTTCGCGCTCTTGCGGCCGGTCGCGTGCGTCCGGCCCCTTTTCGCGCTGGGTTACCCCTTCGCGGACTTGGGGCCGGTCGCGCACCTCCCCTTCGGCGTCCGATCGCGCTTCGCGCTGGCTAGTGCCTTCGCGGATTTTGCGCTTTCGGTCGCTTACTCTCTTCCTCCGGGCCAGGATTTTTTCGCGCTTTGTCAGCGGGCGTACTTCATCGCCGGCAACCGGAGGAGTGTTGGGGCTGCTAGGTCCGTCATCTTTCCCCGTCTCTGTCTGTCTGTGCTGGTCTTGGTCTACGTCTGGGTTGGTTTTGCTGTTCCGCACGGTACCCTGTTGCCAGATGCTCGTGGGAGGCATAACTGTTGTAGTGGGAGCTGGCGCGTTGGTCGCAGCCGAATTGGGGTTTATGGGCGCGTTAATCGCAGCCGGTGTTGTGGGCGCTAAATCAGCAGCCGGCCGCGCTGTAAAGCGCGGCATCAATGTTGCCATTGAGCAGTTAGATGCCCCCCCCATATTACGTTGGGGGCTAACCGCCGGAGCGGTGTGGGATTCCCCGGCTTGGCCGGGACCCACCTGGGTAGGTATTTTATCCTTCTGCATTTCCATGGTTTTGGGGGGTGGGCTTTTTTGGAAGCGAGGTTACCCTTCCTCTGGGACCGACGGGATACGGGATGGGAGGGAAGGCGTTTGGTGAATGGAGGGTTTCTTTGGGGTCACCCTAGGCCTGGGAGTTGGCTTAGGGGTTTTGGGATCGAAGGGATATGTATGGATTGGGAGGGATGGGTTGCTCTGGTGGTGGGCACATAGGAAGGGGTATGTGGGTTACCCTAAGTCTGGGATTTGGCTTTTGGGAACTTCTCTTGTCCGGGATCTTTTGGAAGATGCTCCGATTGCGGGATCGCCCACCAACGGTCAAAGTAACCGTTAGTGGTCGGTCCCGCAGCCGGAGTTGGGCTATCCGCAACCTGCCCACCCGCTCGGTTGCATGAGAAGAAGTGCCTGACAGTCTGGGTCGCTCCACCACGGATGTACGTATACATTCGCGTTGGAGCGGTCCAGCCTCCCCCGAGCACGACCACGCAAACATTCACAGCGTCTTTGTACGCTTAGTTACCACAAGTAAAGCGCGCGTCACTTCGTGAGTAAAAAATACTTTAGCATAAGTCGTTCTTTCCTGTAAGAACAGAAAATATGTTACTTGTTCCTTATTCTTGTACTAATTCTACAAAATAAATACTAGTGCTTAGTGTTGGGTCAATGATATTATAAGTTAAAAATATAGGTTAAACGCGCTCCGTAAATGGTACGTCAAAACCTAGCTAATTAGCCAAGTTACATATCGACTTGTGTCTTTTTCGCTCCCGATCATTACGACATGCCGTCCTGCTTCGTCATGTCATATTGTGACATTGTGCCGTTTTTGAACATCGAATGTTGGGACAGGTAGCCTGTCTACCTCTTTTCACTTATAAGTATCTGTGCGACCGAGCTCTGCTCTGGTTAAAATAGAGAATGCTCATTTAATAGTATAGGAAAGTTCAAACTCATGATAGTACATTCTAATTCCATGCTGTTATGATAGTAGGTACTTACTAATTCCATGCTGCCTGTCATTATTGTAAGGTGTCATTATTCTTGTTCTAAACTTTGGGCAAACGATCTCTGCTCGGGTAAAAATACTGAAAAAAACGAATTTTCCCAGACATAAGACCTAGCCAAATCGATTTTTCAACCCGTAAACCCCGATATTGCTACTTTCATCGAAATCGTTACAGCCGTTTTCGAGAACATGATTACTAATATATATATATATGTATATACAAATATTGCTCGTTTAAAAGTATAGTATATCATTGGTATATAGTCATGCGCAATTAATGGGGTTCGAATTCATGACTTTTGCCGTTCAGTTTATATTTTAGTCCCTTGCTTTAGTGGTTATCTCAAGGCGCCTCTAAATCTGACAAGGATACATGGCTATGACACATTGATATATAATTAATTATATGGATTGCCTCGCTGGTCTAGTGGTCGTAAGTGCTACTGCTGAGCATGAGGTCCTGGGTTCAATTCCCGGATTGGGCAAAGTTTTATTGGGTTTTTACATTGTACTATAGGTATGTGGCGGCATCTACATCGCCACACGCGAACTACGCATCAAAGACCTGACGTCACATAACATCCTGACGTCACTCAAATCCTGCATCGCGCAATTAGAGTTTACCGCGCGGTGGACATATATACAAGCTCCCGACTTCAACCTCTGGGCAGTTGCCCGCCAGACACGACACCCGTCTGGTCGGAGGATCCTCCCTTTTCTATGGTGGATGAGTGAACTTTACACCCTGTTCCTCATACCCCTAAAGGTATACCTCTGCCTAGCCCTTCGGGGTGTACAGGCGTGAATATATGTTTTAAAGTTTGTCATTTTTTACACTTCTGCTATAACCGGCATTGATGTATGGAAAGCAATCTACTCTACTACATTTCATGTCCTCTTTAATGACGTACAAACTACAAGGCTCTTTGTACACACACGTATTTGTTGCCGTGAAAGACTACGGTTTATTCGCCGTGTGTAGGCACGGTCGCCAATGTTATATGGATCACTATGGAAACTTGTTGAAAGACACGTTTTTTCTACGGCGCGGTTTATACAGAAACCGTGCCGTGTACAAAGGGCCTTAATGTACTTAGGAGTAAAACAAAGAGGCCTTATGTTTATTCAGATAACGTCAACGCAAATTAAGATAGATGGAGGGTATGCTACTAAAATCTCGGGAAAGTAACGGATTGTCAATATGTGATATGGGTTCTCCGATAAATGAACGTTCGACAAACAAATACTTAGTTAGTTTAGGAAACAAAAGAAGGGTGGCAATACGAAATATAAAAACAAACGGGTTATTCCGTTTATCCACTCTTAAACAGCCACCCTAGGCTGGACCCTAGGGTGGCTGTTTTAGGGTCTCGTAATGTTTCATTGGGAAGACGCATAATCTTTTCCGAGTATCCATACTCGGAAAGGAGTATGGGTTGGGTCTTCCCAATTAAACATTATGAGAGAAGTAGCAAATACCCATGCTTACCAGCGAGGTAATTCAAATAATACATAACATACTTAAAATGGCAATTGATCGCCATGACTTTCATTTTGACATCCATTGCTTCATACGTTTGCAGACGCAAACGTTCAACATCATAATAAAATGCAATGAACGTTGCTGAACTGTCATTTTATGTATGTACTACAGATGGTTCACTCCGCAAAATAATTCAAATAAAAGGCGACTCTTGATACGAGATAATAAAGTGAAATTCAGGTCGCACAGCGCTAATTACCTACAGTTACATGTATTCACCTTGCTGCCTCTCTATCTATCGCGTAACTCTCATAACTTCTGACTACGTTACACTCACTGAATCGACCCGACAAGACTGGCCCGCCGCGTACTTGTAGCTTCGTACCTACAATGCGGGATGAACTATCTGTATTAATCTGTGGTGCTACGCTATAAATGTACTATCGAAGAACTTCATATCTAAGCAGTTTGAAAACAAAATCCCGTGAACACGATGACCGTATCTGTTACCGCCCCGGTGCTATAGCCGCCGAATAGTCCTTACGGTAGTTAGATATGAACTTCTTCGATGGTACCTGGAATAGAATAAAATATAATCTATTGTTGTAACGGGTAAAATATGTGGTGGACCGATGACCTTGTGGAGGCCGCAGGAATCCGCTGGATGCGGGAAGCACAGAACTGGTTGAAGTGGCAGTGCTTGGGGGAGGCCTATGTCCAGCAGTGGTCGTCTTCCGGCTGAAAAAATGACGGTTTAAATTACAAAACCTACCTATTAATGTCTAAAGATGGCTTGGTGGTTTGTGTCGGTAACGAACACATCACTGTGTCAATGTTACTGGGGATTCTACTCATCAAATAATGAGTAGAATCCCCAGTAACATTGACAGCCCTCAATATCTCAATTGAAAAGCAAAAAATAATAGGTACTTAACATCAAAAGGAGGTGAAAGAATTTTAACTTTCTTTCTTTCATTTTTCCCAATACCTTTTTGTTCCACTTAATTCCACTCAAGCGGCAATACCTCGCGACCTTATTCACCTTTGTCGAGGTCAAATTATGAGAGTTTTTTTCCTCGATTATCGAGTTACCTATAAAATCAAACATCATTATCATGTCTCATTACTTCCGTCAGTGTTGCCAGCGTTTTCCAAACCTTCCTCGTTTATTTTGTTAAGAGCTCATTGCTGCTATATTTTTCAGATTTTTTGTAAGAACTGACAAATATTTTAGTATAGGTAGATACTCAATAGTCTGGAACAAACATTCAATTTTAATTTTATTTTTTTCGGTGTAAGTAAATAAAAAAATAAGTTATAAAAACTAAAACCCACCTACGACAAAAAGCGAACTAAAAAGTTATAAACAAGAAATCACAGAAAGAAACTAAAAATGCCACATATCCCGTTAGGGCATAAATCGAACAGATTACGTGTGACTCCGGATTTTTAATTTGTCTGTGATGTTTTGTTTACACCTTTTTAGTTGGCTTTTTTGTCGTAATTGGGTTTATAACTTTTACTTTTATTCAAATTATTTTGGGGTTATAATATATATGTATATTTTTGAAATGTGCAAATTAAACGTTTTCATTTGATACCCAATATAGCATCATAATTTATTTAAATTTTTTATTTTATGACTTTATGTCATATAGAGGGCGCCATATTTAATGTGACGTCACATAGCCTTTAACTGGGCAGCGGACGATCAAGACGCTTCCAACAATACCTCATTTGTCAAATTATGATGAGCAGTTTAGAAGATATGATGGATTCGATGAACATATATACCCACATAAATACATACCGGTCAAAATCATAACCCTCCGCCGTAGTCGGGTAAAAAGATGCTTCTTTTTGTCAATTAAATTACTTAATTTATAATTTAATCCCAATCGAGGGGAGTTTTTCAATGCCTCCAATGAATTCCAGATTTAGTTAATTCAATTGAATTGGTAACTCTCTTTAGGACAAACCCTTTGATTATTGGAGCAATCCTATTTAGGGACAGTTGACTCAAGAATTATCTATCTCATGTCCCGTGTAGAAATAAAATTAGGCAGTTAAAAACCTACTAATTTCTATTTACATAATAGAAATTAGTAGGTCTTGTACTGCCTAATTTTTATTTGTTGCGTTTTATTGCTACATTTTTTTAAACGATCTATTTTTGTGAGATTATGGGTGTTTGAATTGCAATAAAATGCCCTTTTTTTTACAAATGTATATAATTATACCATCACCTATGTGTAACGTGATATAGTTTTGAATTCATCCCGTTGGATTTAAAGCAACATTTTTATGCATTACGATTTTGGAGAATTAAAAAATACTACTGAGTACCGGTAGTTCGATTTTATCAAGGCAATTTCATATATTTCTAAATATTTTAAAATATGTATACACAGAAGCTCGACAATTTCGGGATAAACAATTCGGTTAATTATTCCAATAATTGGTAAGCTCACAATTACCGGGAATTGCGTGGGATTATAATTGAAATAGCACCGAGCTCTTCACTGGAATGTTATAATGATCAAATAAATGGTGCTATAAAATTGCACATTTCTCATTCATAATGCTGCAAACTAACAGCTATCGGTATTTCGTTTCAAAATCAACGCAATAATTTATTCATTATTGTGGTTTCACCTTTTCAAAGAGGAAAAATATATGAAATTATATTTAATTAAAATAAATATATCAGACTGTAGTTTGGTTTGACATAAATAATAAATAGTCATTATGAAAACGACATTGAAATTTGTTAAAACGCCTGCAGATAAATTGATTCCATTTTGGTATTGTACGGGCGGTTTAATATTATCATTGCAATGAGTAATAGGTATTCGAAATATTTATTTTAATAAAAACGTTTCTAGTGAAAATACTAGTTGACTGGTCTCATCATCTGTTGCTCACAACACCCGCTTTATAGTAGAATAAAGTAGCCTCATTACGTCACTAAAAATAAACAACGCCAGAAGTCGTTTAGCTAGCTAAAACGGAGCAAATATTCTCCAACATATCGCTTTACATTAACCCTTATGAAGAAGAATGTTCATTGCCCTCGTCTTTCTATTTTTCCTCATACTAAACGTTGACAAGTTCCTTCAGTTTGGGCCACTAAACAAGCCAATCATTCCGCTCACTGAATCCCGAAATGACGAGATCAATGAAACCAATCTCGGTACTCACGGACGCCCTCTATTTGCTTAGCAATTGTTAATTGAATTGTTAGATTTGCGTTGTATTAATTACCCCTTTCTCTCTATTACAATGAACTTAATTGTCCTCGAATCGAGTCTCTTTAATGCCATACTGTTTAACTATTGTAACGTCTTCAGGGATTGAGGTCGCCACTCATTTATTATTCATTTGAGTGTTGTCTTTTGTTTTATTGGTATTTTATTTGTTAAGAGCTTGTGCTTCAATTGTTTTCTGCGATGTCGGACTCATTATTTGAATGGAAATGTTCGTGTTTTCTGTTTAAATTTCCTAGAAAACGTCTTGTGATAAAAAGGTCACTGTTTAATAGTTATTGTTAGATTTGAAAGGTGAAGGTGGTTTTATTTGAGGAAAGATAATATTATAACTCTGTGTCGTTTCAAAAACTGTGGTGATTACTTGGAATAACAATTTGTATTACAACTAGCTAACCCGCTCGCAGCTTCGTACGGGTTTTACTACTTGACAAAACATCAAGATTTCTTAGTTATATGTACCTTTAATAACATCGTATAAAACTTCTGGAATAAATTGAAAACCTCATCAAAATCTGTTGCGTGATTTAGAAGAACAACATGGACATACAGACAAACACGAAAAGCGACTTTAATTTATAATTTGTATAGATATAGAAGATGAAAGCAGTCATAGAAGAGCACGATAATATAGTGCCTTAAAAAATAATACTACTTTTTGTCAAGCGCTGGTTTCCTGCCCCCATAATGAGGCACCCACTAAGTCTCATGGGTTTACTAAATGCCTCATGTGGAAAGTAACAAAATGGCCTTCTGAGAATGTAACACATAAGAGTAATACCATCAAATTGAGCATGATTTTTGTAGGCATTTGTCGTCAATTGTCTTTATTGTATGCGATTATTTCTTAACTAATCTCGCTAACGAGACTCAGATAGATATTCTCGTCTCAAGAAAGCCCTAAAGGCTCGCTTATTGTGTATCAAATGTTATTGAACATAAAACTTTGGGTGCGATAAACAGAGATTTACATTTTACGTCCGAATAATAAAACCGTTGGGAGATAACAATTGAAGGCTTTTTCGACGGCTTTTAGATATTTTTGGATTCTGTAACTTTAAAAGAATAATAAATTAGTTAAGTGCTCAATAGTTAGGAAGTCTGCGAACGCTGGCCTTTTAAATATAGATGAAGCTAAACATTTTAGGCAACTTGATTGAAAGCTTGAGGTTCGTAATTTTTGACATAAAATACGTTTTTAGGGTTCCGTACCCGAAGGGTGCCAAATAAAACCCTATTACTAAGCCCTCCGCTGTCCGTCAGTCTGTATGTCTGTCAGCGAGATGTATCTCATGAACCGTAATAGGTGGACGGTTGAAAATTTTACAGATTATGCATTTCTTTTGCCGCTATAATAACAAATAATAAAAATTAAATTAAATTAATTTACCTAATACAATAAACAACTTATATTGAAAAAATAAACTATCCCCATGTAGGGGGTCATTGTCTAGAGCTCATCGAGTAGAGAAGATTTTGTTTTTTTTATTCTTCAGAAATGATGAAATAGGGGGCCGTATAAGTTGTCAGGTTTAGACCATTTTTGGACGAGCTCTATCTCAACAACTAAACAAGTTACGAATTTGCAACTTTTGTATATCATGCACCATATACTATATATAAACAACAAAATACAAAAAACGCCGATTCATAAGGTATTTATTTAAATATGGGTGACTTTCCGCATCTGCAAAAATAACTTTGTAATTCATAGTATCATTATGAAATACAAATTTATCTATACGATTTTCATTAAGATGAAAAATAATAATATTGTTCGATTAGTATTTTTATTTATTTTCTAAACAATGTACGGTGGAAGTAAACTCTTCGTGTTCGAGTCCGACACGCACTTGGCTGGTTTTATTTGTCTTCATTAATTTTACATTTTCTCATTATCGTCACAGTATAAATATGGACAGTACAGAAACTACATAGTAAATGTTCGAAACGGCACACTCAGACTGACGCGCTCAATGACGGGACCCTAAGCTATTGTCGCGGTGCTGTCAGTTGCGGGTGCCGTGTTGAGACGAAGGGCCCCCGCGATCTTTTTAAAAATGGAGCGTAGGTAATTATTTCAACAAATAAGGCTAGTTTCCATACTGTCAATATTTATGTATATTGTGTTATCGTCATCATCTGAACACGGTCGGACATTTTTATCAACAGCTGTCACTGTAAATTGGCTGGGAACTGGGTACTTGAGTAACTTAATATTACTGCAGAACACCAAGTATTGTAGGTAGGTATCTAGAACGCGGGGGTAAAATATCGCACAGTAATTATCTAAAGTACCTACGAGAAAATACTCCAACTGAAGACCTTCATTAAAATTCCAGATTACGATTAAAAGGGAAAGGACGGCACCTCCTTTATCGTAGATTAAATCCAAACTACGAACATAATAAAATTACTAAACTTAATTACGACACAATTCCCCATAATGGCTCTTAATTAAAATACTTTATTTACTCGAAACACAAGCGTGGTAATGTTACTTGCAAAAATATGTTCACACCAAAAAGAAATTCAACCAAGATTTTCTCCTTCACGATGACTTCAACATCACCATACCCCCCCCCCCCTTATTCCAATTTAACCGATTTTTTCCCTAAGTTTGATTGAAATTATTCTGTGTTGTGTATTATAACGCATCTTGGCACACATGCTTTTGTAAATTGTACTACATTTCAGCATTTTCTCAATTCTCTATTCTATAATACATTCCATATTGTTGGTAAAACAGTTGGTAGGCTTAAAATTAATGAAACAATTATTTATTTATTGATAGGAGAACCAACAGCTATAACAAATGGATAACAGTTGAAAATGAAACATACAGCCAATTACAGGTTCTCACGGATAAAAACAGAATAAGTATTAGAAATCTTAGGATCACTAACAAGCACGATAAATAAGATAAAGTATATATATTTATATATATATATATATGTATAAGGTACAATAAGCACTATGCACTTTTAAAGAAGTCAGCGTTCAGCTGAGCGCGTGCAGAATAGGTATTGATGGTAAATGGGTCAAATGAGAACTCTTTACAAAGAATATTAAAGTCCTTACTCGCTCGCACCATGTATGAGTTTTGTCTGTAGTTAGAAGAGGAAAAAGGAATGGAGGTAGGCGGATTCAATCTACATAACTGACCACTGAGGAACATTGAAACGTAGTTTATGTAGGAGATCAGGACAGTCAATCTTGTTCGACATAATTTTTAAAAGGAAAGTGAAATCCGCTAGTCGACGACGATTTATGAGTGGCTGTAAATGAAATTTCTTGCAAAGATTTATGTAACTATCAGAATGGTATGGTATACGTAGCCGGAAACATAGAAAACGAATAAATCTTTTTTGTATATTCTCAATACTATCAATATACTTGCCATAACACGGGTTCCAGATTTGTGACGCATATTCAAGATGACTTCTCACAAAAGAGCAATAAAGAATCTTAAGGGGACTACAGGACCTAAACGTGCCTAAACGCAAGTTTTATAATGCCTAAAAGAATATGATCCTCTGCAGTAAAAAAAATCAGAAAAATATATGATATTCTTCAGGATATATGCTAGTATGATAGTGTGTTGAAAACATAATACAACTAATTTGATACGATAGAAAAAAATCATGAAGATACCTCTAAAAATTTCTTTTAACGATTAAAAATAATATTAATTTACATGCAATCATTCTGATTTTTTGTCAGATTATTCTACAAGCTACATATTAGCATAATAGCGTTTTAATTTTCCAGTCCAATCAATAGATTTTTTGTAAATCGCTAACTGCTTCATATTGTAGGTTCTAGTCCACCAAATAAAAGTCCAAAGTTCACAAGACGGTTATATTTTAAATATGAAGTATAGAACGGTTACATAAGGGTAGAAAGCACGTTAACACAATAGAAAGTAGATAGGAAGATGAAAGAACACTAAACAAGATATATGGAAATTAAGCGGATAGAATTAGCAGGAAAACAGATAGATTATTATTACGAGTGCGCGACGTTTAACAAGTGTAGGGGCAAGCGAGCGCGTGAGTGCCTTGCGCAGCGGCGGACAAAGGACTAGACGGTGAGCGTCTAACAAACCGAACGGAGCGCGCGGCGCGGCGGAGACGGCCGAGTATGCACGATTCTACTCGGGTCGCTTCGTAGTGTGGCGGCGATGCCGCTACAGTAGCCCCCTGGCGAGACCGTGACTACGGTCGATAGAAGTCCGGGAAACGTACCCTTCTTCCGCTGCGTGTGTGGGTCACTGGCTCATGAGTTGGAGATGGTGCTGACGAGTCACTTGGTAGTGCGCTGTTTGGATTCGTAGTTGAGTCGCCGCTGTGACTGTCTTGAGCGATGTATGCTGGTTTCAGGCGATCTAGCGATATGTTGGTGCTTTTGCCTCGTACCTCTACTTCGAAGTATTTATCCTTCTTCTTTAGTACCTTGTAGGGACCAGCATACGGTGGCTCCAATGACTTCCGCACGTAATCTAGCCTCAAAAAGACGTGGGTACAGTGCTGCATGTCTTTGGGTATGTAGAACGTGTTGTTTCTGTGCCACTTAGTTGGCCTCGGTGACAAGTTAGACATGTGTTTTGCCAGACGCGTTGCGAAGTTGGTGATGTCTTCAACGATATGGTTGTGTGACGGCGACAGGAATTGGCCTGGCAAGCGGAGAGGCTCGCCGTAAACCAGTTCAGCTGAGGATGCTTGGACGTCGTCTTTCCAGGAACTGCGTATGCCGAGCAGAACGATAGGCAAGACTTCTGTCCATTGAGTGTTGTTGTGACACATGATGCCTGCTTTGAGTTGTCGATGCAGCCTCTCAACCATCCCATTTGATGCTGGATGATAGGCTGTGGTGCGGAAGTGACGCGCACCGAGCAGGGATGTTAGGGCCTTAAACAGGCCGGACTCGAACTGCCGACCGCGATCAGTGGTGATCTGCGAGGGGCAACCAAACCTCGATATCCACCCGGATACCAAGGCGGCCGCGCAGGTTTCGGCAGTGATGTCTTTGAGTGGGATCGCCTCAGGCCATCGTGTGAACCGGTCAACGATGGTGAGGCAATATCTGTAATCAGAAGACGGTATTAGAGGCCCTACGATGTCGAGATGGATGTGGTGGAATCTCGACGAGGTAGTAGGGAAATGGGAAAGAGGAGCGGATGTGTGTCGAGTAACTTTACAGCGCTGGCAGTGAAGACAGCATCTGCACCACTCTCTACAGTCCTTACGAATCCCTGGCCACACAAAACTTTGCGTGACCAGTCGCACGGTAGCTGTACGTCCAGGGTGGCTCAGACTGTGTAGTGCGTCAAACACTTGCTTACGCAGCTGAGGTGTGACGTAGGGTCTTGATGGTTGAGTAGTAATGTCGCAATAGAGATTGGTGTCTGAGCCAACCAGAGTTATCTTTTTCAGTTTTAGCGACGACCCTTTTTCAATTAGCGACTGAAGCTCGGGGTCTGAGTCTTGAGATTGGGCTAAAGCCTTGTAATCAATCGTCGTTGCGACTTCTTCAATACGTGACAAGGTGTCAGCTACGACGTTTTCTGCACCAGGTATGTAGCGGATGTCTGTAGTAAACTGAGCGATGTAATCAAAGTACCTGTATTGTCGTGGCGAGCAATTTTCTCTTGAATTTTTGTAGGCGTATGTAAGTGGGCGGTGATCGGTGAACACGACAAATTGCCGGGCCTCCACCATATGCCGGAAATATTTGATTGCCTCGTAGACGGCAAGTAGCTCGCGTTCGTAGGGACTGTATTTGCGTTGAGCTTGGTTCAATTTCTTGGAGAAGAACGCAAGGGGCTCCCACTGTGTACCAACGCGTTGTTGAAGAACTGCTCCTATGGAAACGTCAGACGCGTCAGTTAGTAAAGAAAGCTGTGCCTGTGCCTGTGGATGCGCAAGAAGCGTAGCATTTGATAGCGTTGTTTTGCATTCTTCAAAAGCTTCTAGCTGTAGCTGCGACATCTGCACCGGATCTGAGCCCTTGACCTTCTCTCCACCTAACATCGAGTTAAGTGGAGCTTGACTTTTTGCAGCGTTAGGTACGAACCTTCTATAAAAATTTAGCATGCCTAAGAATCTCCGCAACTCCTTCACCGTGCGCGGAACTGGAAAGTCCTGTATTGCCTGGACTTTCGTGTTGAGAGGTTGGGTACCAGCAGCAGATACCTGGTATCCAAGGAAGGTCACCTCGGGCTGGCCCCACACACATTTTGCTGCGTTGATGAGAACGCCGTATTCCTGAAGGCGTGACAGCAGCTGACGTAGGTGAAGGATATGCTGGTCTGGTGAAGAAGAATAAATTAAAATATCGTCGAGAAATCCGAAGCAGAAGTCATCGAAACCAGTAAGCACTTCATCTATAAAGCGTTGAAAGGTTTGAGCTGCATTTCTTAGGCCAAAGGTCATGAAAGGGAACTCAAATAATCCGAATGGTGTTGTTATGGCCGTCTTTGGTATGTCCGCTTCATTTACCGGTATTTGGTTATAAGCTTTTATTAAATCAATTTTTGTAAATATAGTGGAGCCAGCGAGTCGCTGTGAGAAATCCTGGATGTGTCGTATGGGGTAGCGGTCAGGTATAGTACGGGCGTTTAATGCACGGTAATCACCACACGGGCGCCACCCGTCATCCTTTTTCCTCACCAGGTGCAGAGCTGAAGACCACGGGCTTTCAGAACGCCTTGCAGTTCCATTGGCTATCATGTCATCGAACTCTTTCTTTCCGATCTTTAATCGTTCTGGATCTAAGCGCCTAGGTCTGTTTGTAACGGGCGGTCCAGAAGATGTCTTAATAAAGTGCACCGTATTATGTTTAGGTTTGTTTTGATTCACAGTACCTGCAGGGCGGGTAACCTCTGGGAACTCACGCAGCATCTGGTGAAACTCAGTCTCTCCGGTGACAGTTTTAACGGATGCCACATTATCAGGAACCCGCTGTGGAGATGCTGCTACGAAGAGTGAGGTGGTGCCATCTATGAGCCTGTGGTTGCGGCAATCTATAAGCAGATTAAAATAACTTAGAAAATCTACACCTATAATTGGCTTTGATACGTCGGCTATGGTAAATTTCCAAGTAAATGAACGGCGAAGACCCAGGTTGAGGTTAAGTTGCACTGGACCATAGGTATTAATAATACTTCCATTGGCTGCCGTTAAACTAAACTTTGTTATATTGCAGGGCGTCTTGATTGCTGACCGAGGGTAGACGCACAAATCCGAGCCTGTATCGACTAGAAATAACATTTTAGAATAACGGTCAGTAACAAAAAGACGGCCTGATGCTAGTGGGCAGTCGTAGGCCGCTAATTCGGGCTGCCTTTCGAGTTTTCCGACCTCCATGTACAAGGCTGTATGCATTTCTTTGCACGGACGCCGTATGTGAAATGGTACCAACAATGCGGATGGTTTTCTGGTGGCTGACGTGGCCAGGATCGGGATCTGCTTCGCCAGTTATCACTTTTAGACCGTGAATGAGAACGACCACGTACCTGCCTTCGATTATCCACTCTAGTAGACAACGAACTCACTTGTTTGGTTAATTCCGCTATTTGACACGCCATCTCTTTCATAAGGATAGATGTACCTGTATCCGCTATACTTGCTACTTGCAAGGGCCCCGCCGGCGCGATTTCATTAACCGTGTCCGCTAAATCCGCTAATTTGTCCAACGGTAGGTCAGGTTGCGACGCTATAACCGTCTGTAGATTGGTCGGTAACCGATTCGACCACAATGTCCTCAAAAAGTCTTCTGGTACTGATGGTCCTGCTAGATGCCGTAAATGACGTAAGAACTGTGATGGTTTTCGGTCACCTAGCTCCTCATGCATCAGCAATTGTTTAACCTTCCTTTCCCGCGAGGCTGACAACCGCTTGATAAGCTCCGTCTTCAATTTTTCGTATTTATTCACAGTTGGCGGGTGATAATATCTTTGACCTCGGTGGCGTAGCGGTGCTCGAGCGCGGACACGACCTGGTAATACTTGGTAAGGTCCACTGTAACGTTCGCCAACGCGAACTGGCACTCCATCTGAGCGAACCACATCTCCGGGTCATCCGGCCAAAATGGTGGTGGACGAACGCCTACACGCGAAGTTTCCGCAGTCGCACGATCCTCCTTAGGCATTTCCGTGTCGGGCATTGTCGGGGTCACCAATATGTAGGTTCTAGTCCACCAAATAAAAGTCCAAAGTTCACAAGACGGTTATATTTTAAATATGAAGTATAGAACGGTTACATAAGGGTAGAAAGCACGTTAACACAATAGAAAGTAGATAGGAAGATGAAAGAACACTAAACAAGATATATGGAAATTAAGCGGATAGAATTAGCAGGAAAACAGATAGATTATTATTACGAGTGCGCGACGTTTAACAAGTGTAGGGGCAAGCGAGCGCGTGAGTGCCTTGCGCAGCGGCGGACAAAGGACTAGACGGTGAGCGTCTAACAAACCGAACGGAGCACGCGGCGCGGCGGAGACGGCCGAGTATGCACGATTCTACTCGGGTCGCTTCGTAGTGTGGCGGCGATGCCGCTACAATATTTTGCAATAAATTACCTGCGTCGTGTCATCGCGCTTGTCTTTCATTTCTATGCAGTCCGACAGTGACCGCGCTTTAGCTGTTGTAAGCCTCTTAAGGGTCTTGGCCTTTTTGAAACACCCTGCGAGTCTCATAACAAAACCCAGTAACTTCGAAGCTTTGGCAACTATTTGCTCAATGTGCACGTTAAATAAGAGTTTAGAGTCATGAAAAACGCCCAGGTCGCGTACACCGTCGCAGCTGTTTAATAGCTGCCCTTTAAGTTTATAAGTTGTAGGGAGATGGACGCGTTTTCTGCTAAAGGAGATTAATGAACATTTAACAGGGTTCAAGTCTAGTTTATTAGTTAGACAATAATCATCCAATCGCGCCAGGTCAGATTGGAGAGCATCCATGTCATCATCTGATGATATTGAAGAAAATATCTTCATATTATGGACCCTGTCGGGCACAGCACAGTGGGAGAGAGATGGAAGAGCGCTTATTTGTGTTTATATTATTATGTATTCTGGTAATTGTATTTTTATTTAATAACTACTTTTTCTTTTCTTCTAATATTTAATTTAGTTATTTTACTAATAATAAAATGATGTATTTTTTTATAAATAATACCTGCTTGAGTAAGGGCTTCTTTCACCACCTTCGATTAAGTTCCTATTAACTTACTTGGCAGATAATTTCATACAAATTCTGTTTCATTTTTGAATTTATTCGGTAAGTAGCGGCTATTCGGATATCGTGAAATAGGCCTCAAGTCTTTTTAAGCGATACTCTTCTACCTCTATTCATTAGGAGTCAAACTGTATTCACAGAAACATATTTTTGCACATAACTGTACTATCGCCGTTAAAATTCAATTTTAATGTACCATCGCGCACAGCTTACACAGTAAAGATGTCAAAACCTCAACGAAGGATTAAATAGGGTGCCCTGATGGTATAGGCGCGCACACCAAGCATTAGCTACGTGATTATATCGACATTCGAGGGCTTTACTTAAGCCCATATCTACCGATATTTCCAAGATGTTTACGCTCAATAAGTACTTATTGAGCTTTGTAGTAAACCCTTTTACGTAATATTAGGGGTTATTATTTACTTACATCTCGGGTTTGGCCTTGAGGGTCTCTAATTTGAGGATCCGAAAAGCGGGTAGTAATCTTTTTATTCCTATTATATTTTGGTAGAGCATATTGCTTTTCCGTGTTACGGAACTTAATAGCACTTAACACACATTTTCAGGATTTTATATTAAGAGAAGCCGAAGATAAAAACATGAAGATAAAATTTTTACAGTTCTAATTTTAGAATTGCGTAAAATATTCCGTTGAAAGTGACGAAAAATCTTGAATTATTACGACATTTTACCTCACAATTTTAAAGCACTCTTCTTGTCGTAATGAACAAACGCCTCTTATTTCAAGACTTCGTCACGTCTCTCTCAGGCTCATAAATTCTCTTATCAATTGGAGTGTCGGCGACTGTACCAGACCTATTGTTCATCAGCCATTGTGTGCCAAACAAAAACTTGGCCTTTGCTCCCAGACGTTCGCAATAAATGTTCGATAAAACAATAAAAACCTACTTGGAAGGTTGAAATTGTCAAAAGAACTGTAGATGACGATTTTCAGTCATTAGCACTAAGCTTTGACTTTCTAAGAGCCATATTAGACTATCATAGAAATATGATCAGAGATGCATGAGTCATTTTTATATGAAGAACCTAAAACGGTATAATAACTATGTACATATGATTCATATTGTCTATGATCATAGTTAGTTAAGATAGCAAGCGTACAAATATGATCATATCCGTCTAACCGCAAGAATGGCTAAATCAAACACTACTAAATCGTTATCCTTCTTGATTAAGTATGACGTTTATATGATCATAAGACTAATATATCAAAATGAAGAACAGCAACATGTAACTATGATCATAGAATTTGACAGATATGAAATCATGTTTGTATTATAAATATATGATAGTGTGAGGCCTCGCGAAACGCGACACCGTTCTACCGTGAAGTTTTCATAGAAATTGTTTTATTAGAGTCGCGTCGCTTTGTCGTGTCGCGTTTGTTTGCACGAGGCTTAATTGGGGCCTAAGAAAGCGGTGAAAGGTCACAGAATAACAGTTGTTCAAATTCAGAGCGTTTTTTGACGTCTTTATGTCAAATATTGGTGAAACGACAGGTTTTCACGTTAGCCATTATAATAAGATGGCATCGCTCTTCTAGGAAACCAAACCTTTACAGAATATAAAAAAATCAAGATGAGCCTATTTTAGGGTTCCGTACCTCGAAAGGAAAAACGGAACCCTTATAGGATCACTTGTCCGTCCTTGATCGTTGTCCGTCCGTCTGTCAAGACCCTTTTTCTCTAGAACGTGTGGAGGTATCAAGTTGAAGTTAATATCAAATACTTAGGTCTACGTTCCCTTGGAGCTCTATAAAAATCCAGCTTCTAAGTCAACGCAATAAAAAATGCGGCCGTTTATGCGACATATTTTGATACTCGCAAATAAATCAAAACCTACAGGGTAGGTACTTACCGTTGACCTAGAATCATGAAATTTGGCAGGAACTAAGTTCTAACAGCACATGTAATGGAAAAAGTCCGAAAATTGATAATTTGTAATTATATCACACAATAAAAATGTTTTCGATTACAAACTTACATTTGCAGTTGGAGAATTGGCTGTGACGTATATCGATGTATGGGAGAACATGTTTTTCAACAAACAACAAAACGTGAAGTTTGTTTTTAGGATAAATTCATCTCAACTACGGAACCCTTCATCATGCGTAGTCCGACACGCACTTTGCCGGTTTTTTTAAAAAATAATGTATTTATTTCAAAATACATACTGATATTGATATTTCAAATTGTTATTGTATTTGTTTGTAACTCAACAATGCCTAAAGGACTGAATTGAATGAAACTCGCACATGGAAAATACTTTAAATTCGTGTAAAAGCATTTGAATTGATTAATTCTGAGTTTACAATTTAATTAAATCTGAAAATGTTACTGCAGTTTTATTCCTCCATTTTACCGAATTCATGAGTTATCGTATTTCTGTACCTCCTTATTTTTGATATTCTTCAGAAAGGTCAGATGCGTGGTAGGTGCTTGTAACCGACGTGCGTGTATGACCAGATGTATGAACGTAAACGAAGCAAAAATAGTATGTTGGGATCATAGCACGGCGTTCTCTAGTTTCAGCCCTCTCGCCATAAACACACGAGTTTCTCGGTCCTCGAGTTACTCACTTCACGAGGTTCTTCAACTGCAGCAATATCTTTTGGCTGCACACCATATTCGTCAATTTCGACATACTTACATAGGCAATCGAAATCGAATTGATTTCGATTTTCCAAAAGATACTGCTGCAGTTGAAGACTCATTTATTCCCAACGGTAATTACGATGGGTCATTTAATGCTTTTTACCCACTTAATGACCCTGCACATTTTCCCCTTAAACAAGTTAAGGATGTAGATAGCTTGATTACCATAAGGTTTACATAAATAAGGCTTCTTCGAGCAGTGAACTGCGATAGGCTAAGTTGATTACATAAATTATCCGACGTTGGATACATTGGTAACAGCAGTTGGTATAACTAAGTTAGTTTCAAATTAAGGAAAGGAATAAGACTTTGTATGTGAGAATTAAATAATGTACTGTTTTTGATAAATTATACAATTTAGCTAACTAGGTAGGTAAATTTAAACTTCAATACAGGACTGTATTGCTTTATGTTATAAGGTTGTATGTCACTTGCACGTCAAAAATCGACAATTTCTATTTTAGCTTTCAAAACAGTTGACAATGTGATAGTTTGAACCTTACAGTCTTTTCACAGTTAAGGTACAATTCCGTACCCGACGACGAACTGCAGGCGACGTGTCGCCGCGACACGACTGGTTTCTACGATTTTCTATGAAAACCTTCCGTAGCTAGCGACACGTCGTTGGCAGCTACGGGCGAGCGACAGCCGACACGTGCAGTCCGACCGCAGACCAGTAGTGCCGCCAACGCTCGAGCGATAACACATTTTTCTATCTGCTATCTACCGACTGGAATACGGGCTGCTTCCGCCTGCGGTCGAGTTCGAAATCATGTCTGCAGGGATATGATGCCGCTACGTGTCGCCGCGGCACGTCGCGTGCTATTGCTACCTGCGGTCGGGGACGGAATGGTATCATAATTATGGTGGTATTTCGGAATGGTACCATACTGTCATTGAGTAACATAGGCTATTGGGATATTTATAAATATATCACGCAGGCAAAGCCGCTGTCGGAAGCTAGTAACTAATAAAATGTCAAATGTTGATTCAGTAAAATTAGAACATTATTTAATTATAATAAGACCAATGTTATAGATTTCAGTTTCCGTCTCAGCGATCTGACATGTATTCATTGAGATCGTAATATCCTTTTATTTTTAAACATTGCGTTACCTATCTTTTTTTGAAACATGGTCAAGGATAAAGCTTCGTGCAGACCAGCGCGACACGACGGAGCGACGCGACACCGGTTATTGTTATACCGTCAAGTTTTCTTAGAAATTGTATTGTTCGTGTCGCGGCGCGGCGTCGCGTCGCGCTGGTCTGTCGTCAGGATATTGTGTGACGTCAGGTCTTTGATGCGTAGTTCGCATGTGGCGATGTAGATGCCGCCACACAGCATTTATATACGAGTTCATTTTATAAAATTCGAGCCTGTATTGCGGTAAACAGAGCTCATGTTAAGTATATATATAGTATTAGTTATATAGTTACCTAGTTACAGTACGACACAACTTAGATGAAGTATAAATTTGAAAATTTGCATTCATTCATTTCAATTTTACGAATGTATTTGTATAAATGACTTCACAAGTTATTGCGTTTGCGTAAAGATCATTTTCAGCTAAAGTAGTAATAATAATTGGTGATTTTGAAGGCACACTCAGTTCGGATGATGATCGGTTTTACGAATTTTGACGATGCTACATCTAAGTTGTGTCGTACTGTACCTCTATTTCATTTGTTTTTAATTAAACTGTGATTGCGAGTTCTGTGCTAATTGCCAATTACTTAGGATACCTTTCAACTTGTACTTGCACGTGACTACAGAACATTTTAATTTAATCACAAACATCGATACTTTTTAACCTACTTCCCAAAAAGTAGGAAAGTAGTGGCGGGTTGCTAATAATTTTATAAAAAAATACAACCGAATTGATAACCTCCCCCGGTTATCAATTCGGTTGTATTTTTTTATAAAATTATTAGCAACCCGCCACTACTTTCCACGGCTGCAATGTATAATAAATGTTAGTTTTGTTACATTTAAATGCTGTTTGTATTTCCTGTGCGTGTTACAAATAAAATAATTTTCTATCTATAATTTTTCTTCTTTCTAATTGGTGTGAGATTTCTTTATCATACGAAAGTTTAATATTAATATAATGGTTCCGGAATAAATTCTCTAAGTGATGGTCAAAACCGCATCAAAATCTGTTGCGTAGTTTAGCAGTCACGCAGACAGACATGGAGAGGAACTTGGCTTTGTACTGTTTACCGATAAATTAACATCCTTAATACGATAAAAACTTTGTCGTCTCCCTAACTTTAAACCGCCAAACAATAATGTATCAAAATACACACATTCTGTCCACTTTCAACTTAGTTAAACATGCATAGTTGCAAATGGGTTCGCCGCAAGTTCATCGGAATTCCGAGAGCCTTTCAAGCTGAAGTACATACTCCAGCCCCGCTGCAGGATCGAGTTTGCGGACAAGATTTTCAATTTTAACATTATCGTACAAGTATTTGCTTGGAAAATAAACCAGCCGGTCGATTCTGTAAATATATCACCGTGAAACTTAGGTGAAGTGAGCGTGAAGTGAGCTGTCAATAGTTTTAATCCCGTCCTGCCCTTCGATTTGTGACAGTGACAGCTTACTTCACGCTCACTTCACCTAAGTTTCACGTTGATATTTTTACAGAATCGACCGACTGATGTCTCTCTAGTCGCGTTGGATTAATTTCATTCATATCTAAGAAAGTGAGGGAAGAGAGACAGTGCTCCTGTGCTATCTCCCGCGCCAAAGGCTGGTCTCCGCTGAGACTGGTCGTCATGGCCGAATTTCGTTCTGGAGAACTAATTATTATAGTATTTGAGCTACATTATTGTTTAAGTATTCAATTTGCAAAACAAGATAAACCAATAAAATGAACAGCTAACGAAATGAGGACAGACATCGAATACCAAATTTAAAATGGAGCCAACTAGAACAGTAATTAAAATATAAACTTTAGTCAAAGAATAAGAACACCTAGAAGCATCACAAACTGTGTCACCGATAAATATTATCTGCGGGCGCGCTTTTTTAAACGACTTAAAAAAAAAGTAGGACGTTCTATGTTCCTCCTTGTATTTTTTTTAATGCATGTTCATCGATATTTTCATCAATAGGGATGTTGACTGGGAAAAAAAAAGCTATTTAGTCCGTCAGTCAGATAAAAAAATATTAGACACGTATTTTCTGCTTTATCATATTAATAAAAAATGGTTTAGATAAAACGCATTAAAGTTGGGGAGAGCGAGCCCCCACTCGCTACGTCACTAGTCAGTATAAAATCTACCGGCTAGTGACGTCATGTCACATTTTAACGCATTGCCTACTCAATGTATTGCCGTCATCTTTTGAATACGTAAGAAAAGAAAAAATAGGTGTCCAATATTTTTTTATAATCTACTCGACGGACAAAGAATATATTTAGTCAACATCCCTATTGTGGACTGATGTTGAAAATGTATATGGTAGAAGCGCGCGCTGGTTCCATAAATGAATTTTTATTAAGTTTGCTTTGGTATTTTTTGATTTAGCTTCAATAACACGTATTTAATCCTCGCTTTTATTATGTTGATGATAATAGAAAACTTCCTGTCACTGTTGTTTACATAGAAAGTAGTTGTATACGAATTTGTGTGGGGTAAGAACGACATCAAAAAATTATTGTTTTTGTTGTTGTGTGATTTGTTTTTTGTTTGGAAAACATGTTTTTTTACGAGGAAATTTATATAGTCTAAAAATTAAGGACTCGTTCCGTGTTATCAGACGATGAGGCAAATGTCAAGTAAATTAAAAAGTTAAAGTTAATTATTCAACAAAGAAAGAATTACCACCACTCGCTTAGACACACACAAGAGTGAGCTCAGAAGACTCATATGCTAACTGTACCGAAGTTACTTAAGAGGCTTACAACAGCTAAAGCGCGGTCACTGTCGGACTGCATAGAAATGAAAGAGAAGCGCGATGACACGACGCAGGTAATTTATTGCAAAATATGAAGCAGTTAGCGATTTACAGAAAATCTATTGATTGGACTGGAAAATTTAAACACTATTATGCTAATATGTAGCTTGTAGAATAATCTGACAAAAAATCAGAATGATTGCATGTAAATTAATATGATTTTTAATCGTTAAAATAATTTTTTAGAGGTATCTTCATGATTTTTTTCTATCGTATCAAATTAGTTGTATTATGTTTTCAACACACTATCATACTAGCATATATCCTGAATAATATCATATATTTTTTGATTTTGTTTACTGCAGTGGATCATATTCTTTTAGGCATTATAAAACTTGCGTTTAGGCACGTTTAGTTCCTGTAGTCCCCTTAAGTGGTTCACCGTGCGCGTTCTGAAGCTCCTTCTAGATATTATGTCTCTAAGATTTCAAACCCATTTTCTCAGAAAACGGAAAATCGTTAGGTAGCTTTGCATAATCAAGTTGTCCTCCTCCAACTAAACTATAAAACAGGCTAAATTAAATACCTGGGCTTAAGTAGCCTTTACTTCCACTTCAGGTAATCCTGAACGAGTTCTTTAGGTAACTCCACTACGTTTTAATTTTATTTTCTTTGTTAGATTATTTTATTTTATTTTACTGCTAAATATTTTAGAACAAGATTTCTAATTTTCTAAATAAAAGATAATCTTTGGAAATTCGGAAAAGTGTTAGAAAATTTAAAACATTTTTTTCGTTAGTAAATTGTGTTCACTTAACTTCAAAAAAACATCATGAAACTAATTAGTAAGTAAAGGTATATACTAACTAACGTACTACTAATTCTACTAATAAACTCTACTTACTAATTACATAGTTTCACGATGTTTTTTGTAACGATAGGAATTTGTTAGACTAAATTCTTGCACAACTTACACAAAGCAACAAGACTCACATCGAGTCTTACAGCAAACAAACGCATAACTTTTTTTTCTTGTACCCTGTCAGTATCCTCCACCCTTGTAAGGCGAAAAGTTATGTTGGACTTTCAACCCATATAATCCCGACGGTCTTCCGCTAACTTACTTTCGGACTTTACTAGGTCCTTCGTGGAAGGGAAAGGAAGCTCACGCATTCATTCTTCGGCAAAAATATTTAAGAGCGGTCGGTCGATTCTGTAAAAATATCTACGTGAAACTTAGGTGAAATGAGCGTGAAGTGAGCTGTCACTGTCACAAATCGACCGGCAGGATAGGGATTAACACTATTGACAGCTCACTTCACGCTCACTTCACCTAAGTTTCACGGTGATATTTTTACAGAATCGACCGGCGGGTACCCACATATAAAGAAAGCAAAATTTCTCACTCGGGCAAACTTGCCTACCCCCGATTCGTGAAATAAAAATAGCATATAGTTCCCGTAACTTTATGCGACTAAAAATGACTTTCTCCTCGAAATAAGAACGTAGTAGCCGTGGTGTAGTTTCATAAAATGCCTCACAAATTTCCATATCGTATATAAATTATCAATTTTTTTATCATATTGTCATCAGCATATTAAATGTATGTAATGTATCGCGTGGTGGATTACGGCCCACTCTCTCTCACCGAGAGGAGGCCTGTGTCCCAGCAGTGGGAACATAAAAGGCTGATTATGCTATGCTTATGCTATACTAAATGTAAATAATTTTTTATCAAGATTGTTGTTTTATATTGTTGGCCCACAATTGGTAATAGCAAATTATTTTATACCCAAGTCTTGCCAATTTCATGAAAAAACTACCATTGGCAACGTTGGGAAGTCTTACTTAAGAGCGTTTATTCTGAAACTGGGCAATGTCGCAAATAGATGTCAAATATTTCCCGTATCGGTCATCGTGTAGTCCCGTTCTTATGCTTTGAAAAAATAAATTAATATCTTAAAAAACACTAAAAAACACGCTTTTACGTGCACCTATAAGTTCCATTTCATATCTTCCGGCTCCATCATCAGATCAGCTCGACAGTACCATATTATTGTATTCAGACCTTGAAACCTAATCGTGGTCAAAGTTCATTACAAGACCTTTCTAACAAGTCCAAACACGGCTATGATACGATATTTCATCATGGAATGCTAGTGCCTATCTTCCGGCTTCATCACCAGACCTTGAAACCTAATCATGGTCAACGTTCATTACAAGACCTTTCTAACAAGTCCAAACACAGCTATGATACGATCATCCATCATGAAGTTCCAGTTCATATCTTCCGGCTCCATCATCAGATCAGCTCGACAGTACCATGTTATTGTATTGTCATCAAAATCACATACAACTGCCAATTTTCATAACGCTACGATCTTTAGAAGATGGTTAAATTAGTTTTCTTAGATTTGATTACATAGTTACATACATACAGGTCGACCTAATAAAAGCGTGTTAAAAATGATTTGACAGATGTCAAACGAGCGCGCGAACGACCGGACCACAGATAACATTTTTTTTATGATGAAGGCTCTCATTTTTATATAATGTGATAGCGAGTTGTGCACGAGTGTAAACTACAAAGTACACAATGAGGACGACGATTACTTCGCATAAGTAACGATCGGAGATCACTAAGTAATATGTAGCTGTATTCACGAAGATTTTGTTAATTGAAATATGCATGTTTAATACGACCTGTGGGCGTAGGCGTTTACCGGGATCGCAGGATTAACAAAGATCGCATGACAGGCGTCACGTAGGTAGAAATAGTAAAGCCTCGGCGTCGTGGCCCAGACATAGTTATTCGCTAAAGCCGATTTTATGTCAGTAATAGCAAAATCTGTCTCAGCGTTAGTTATAACCTTTAAACTAATGCATAAATAATAACTTTAGTAAGTTGTTCAAGTTTAATGAAAGCGGTTTGGAATTGAGAAGACCAAGTTTCTCAGCAAAATTGTCTTTTTAGATAATTTTGTGAGTGAAAACTTAAATTGAGAGACAACGTACAATTTGTCTCAAATGGCACATGTCGTAATATACTAGGAGAAGTTCTCGTAAAATACATTATTTAACATAAAAACGTAATTTTTTCACAAAAATATTACCTTGTATTTTTTTGTTCCAGGAATATTCAACAGTAACTAAACTTTCATAACTAACTTTCCTTGTTATATTCTTTTCAAATTTAGTTTTACTTATTTCGGTAAAGGGTTTCATAACCAAAAAGTTTTATGATATTTTAATAAAAAAACTCGAAGCAAGCCTGTCAATGTCTTGAATAAAACAATGCTGTAACTTGGTTTCAAAACTAAAAGATCGTGTTTCTTGAATCTCTAAGTAACACGTAACATCATGCCTGGAATCCCATAAAGGTCCAGCAGGGGTGTACCTATAGTAAAACCTACATTTCGCAAGTTATGTTTAAGTTCCATGTAATAGGGGGCGAGCCTATTGCCATTTTGACACTTTTGACAGGTGCCCGGACCTGACAACTCAATGCTGTCACCTGGCGAACGTCATTTTAGAAAACCCTCATATTAACCTAAGATTTAACAACAGGGCTAGGCAAGGCTTTCAGAATCTGGGAGTGAGTAAGGAGCACAACTGTGCACAAATCCAAACTTTTCCGGGCTGCTAGTCCGGGGGGTTACTGCTGGATAAACCCAATAACACTTTGCTCGATCTGGGAATCAAACTCAAGACCTCATGCTCAGCAGTAGCGTTACAACGCGAAACTATACCAACAAGGCAGTCAATCTCTAAGTACTTACATACTTAACTGTAAATACTAGTGACTCACTCATTTATCACGAAACTAGCTAGGTCCCGCAGTTTCACCCCTATAAGTATGGATCCCGTGGGAATATCGGGATAAAAAGTATCCTATGTCTTAACCCAGGTCATGGTACCTTGGTATACCTATGTACTAAATTTAATTGAAATCCGTTCAGCTGTTTAAAGGACATCGCTCATTATAGCAGCACGGCTCCGACACGGCAAATAACTTGTCATTCAAGTTAGGATTTTAAGTTAAATGCATTAAAGTCTATTTTATGATGGATATACAGAATACTGGATGGTTTGCGGGTAGTGAGAGGCCCGTGAGCCGTCACACGTCGCGTAGACAGCACGCTTCAAGCGAGGAGCCGGCTTCCCGGCGAAGAAACGCCTGTAGGCGGAACGCCTCGCCGTCCGCGCGGTGGTGGTCACCAATCTCCGAAAGAACTGGGCCTATAATTTTGTAAAAAATAAAGTAAATACTTCTATTCTTATGGATGGAAAACCTATAAGAAGTCTATGGTCTTAAAATAACACGGTAAATCATTCAATATTGTGCGTACAAATCTACATTTGCAGTTGGAATGTATGGGAGAACTACTACTACAATGTTGAGTTCGTTCTTGGGATAAATTCATCCCAACTACGGAACCCTTCATTGTGCGTGGTCCGACAAGCACTTGGCCGCTTTTTTTGCAATGAGAGTTGATTAGCCGAACCAAGATACGAGTAATCACTAGTAAGTACCTACCTATATTATTTTTAATTCCCACGAACAGTATCGTAGCTTCATCTTAACAGCTATTTTATTCATATAAACTAAACATTTACAATACAACGGAATAGATAAGCCTAAACAAAATTTAATCTAGCACATTTTCAGACACGTATTGTGTCTGAAAATGTGCTAGATTAAATTGCAATTTGAGTTATTTAAATAACGATTTACGAGTCCCTAGCAAATAGTCACTCAAGTAGTCCAAGTACCTACATGTTAGGCTTTTGCCCTTGAAACTAAACTTAGGTATAGATATGCAGACAGGCCAGACGGGTCTGTCCACACGATACGTTGCGGGGGCGGTGCCGCTGCGGAGTTCTAAATCCCAAAATAATGACCCAAAAAAAAATCATTACGTCATATTATTTTTCATTTTATCATGTTTAAATGTAGATTCCCACCCCTATACGTAGTTTCACTAGCTAAATTAATTTGACCCTGTACAAATAACATGACATCACGCCTGTATACCCCGAAGGGTAAGGCAGAGGTGTAGCTGAAGTACGCCCAGATTTCAACAGTTATATTTAAGTCCCATGTAATAGGGGGTGTGCCTTTTGCCATCAACTGGGCCCAAATCCAGACTCTGGGCTGCTACTAAGAAGTTTCAGATGGAAAAACCCAATAACAGCCGGTCGATTCTGTAAAAATATCACCGTGAAACTTAGTTGAAGTGAGCTGTCACTGTCACAATTCGACCGGCAGGATGCTAGGGATTAACACTATTGACAGCTGAATCGAATTCGGTAGTTTATTTTTGTTTCTATCGTTTTTTTTTATTTTTTTTATTAAAGATTACGTCTGAATGATTTTCCTTGTGTGTGTTATGGAAATGGATACTTTTATATTTTTTATCTTACCACAGTCAGTATTTGGATTGTTGTTGTTTTAATTTCTTCATATATGGTCAATGTAAGTACTTAATTTAATTTATTTTATTTTAGTCTAATTTATAATGTAATTTTAAAATCAATTATCATTCAATCAGTATCTTGTCTACTCGTTTATGATCTAATTTATTAATTTAATTTTCACACTTTTTTTTGAATCTGTCGTAATTTTGTAAATAATGGTTTTACCACTATTTTCTGTGCTAGCGGTGTTAACCTATAATTAATTGTTGCACCCGAAACTGTATCCTATTATAAATAATACACTGCTAATGTACTGGTGTAAACAATTGTTGGTTAACCTTAATAAATAAATAAATAACACTTTGTCCGACCTGGGAATCGAACCCGGGACCTCATGCTCAGCAGTAGCGCTTGCGACCACTAGACCAACGAGGCAAGGCTGGCGAAATATCTACAACCCGGGCGCAATAACTTGACACCTGGCTCGAAACTCGACTCCCCTAACCCGCGCGAGGCCCCGCTCTCGTCCTGAAGGACGAGAACGGGGCCTCGCGCGGGTTAGCGGGAGGGGAGTCGAGTTTCGAGCCAGGTGTCAAGTTATTGCGCCCGGGATATATGATATACCGCCGTCCGTCACACGCACACTGGACTTGCAACCCGTGAGACAGCGGGAAGGGGTGTACGACTGTACGCGCTGTGGCGTCATAGCAACGAGGTTGCGACCAACGCATCGTGTGGACAAACCCTTAGACATGCCTTTCATCAAATGAACTAAGATATGTCTCCACACACGTCTAACCCTAAACTTCTCTGAACTGAATTACTTTGAGAATTAGATTTGATAACCCTAAGTTTACTTGGCCTGATTGTTAGTCAAATGTGATTGAAGCAATTTCATTCATTAAAGCAAGTCTGTACTAAGGGTTACCTTGGGATTTCTACAGAAGATTGTGCCTAGTTACTAATGAGTTTACTATACCTACGCATAACATAGCATAATCAGCCTATAATGTTCCCACTGCTGGGACATAGGCCTCCTCTTGGTGGGCCGTAATCATTCAATCATTGGTGGATGTCACATATCTCCGAATTTTTGGTTCTAGGACATGCCGGTTTCCTCTCGATGTTTTCCTTCACCGTTTTGAGACCAGCGGTGATGAAATAATGTACACAAAATAAAGCGCTTGTCAGGGCTTGAACCTATGACCGTAAATCGTGGCCGTTACCACTGGGCCAACAATGCTCACCTACCTACGTACCAAACATTAAATGGACTTGAAGAAACTTATTACAAAAAAAATTACAACAGCCTTCCAAAAAAATACACTACAAAGTGGAAAAAAACTTTAATTTCGGAAGTCGGTGGCAAAAAACGATAATTCAAAACCAAAGACACCGACTTCCGAAATTAAAGTTATTTATAGAAGTCGGTTGTTTTTTTTTTTCACTTTTTAGTTGTGGTACCTACCCCACACAAGTTCGAATACCACTACCTGCTATGTAAATAACAGTGACAGGAAGTTATCATCATATCTATTCTAATAAATAAAATGTTTGACTTTAAGAACATTGAATTACCTAAGGATTTATGCACTGAAAAAATATTTGAATGTTGTGGATTAGAGATACCTTCTTTAAAATGTATTGTTATTTGTATTTATAGAATTCCAAATTCAAACACATATATATTTTTTGAAAAATTAGACCTACTATTGCACAAATTGCTTAAACGAAAAAAGCGTATTATCGTTACAGGAGACCTAAATATTGATACCTTAAAAGAAAGCAATGATACAATTAAACTTAAAGATCTTATATCTAATTATGGCTTAAGTCTACATATTAATAAACCAACACGTCAGCTTTCTTGCTTAGACCAGATTATAAGTAACATAGAAAATTCAACTGGAAACACTCACGAAGTTTTTCTGTCTGATCACAACACTTGCCAAACATTAACATTCCCAGTTGAAGAGAGGAAACCTGCCCTAAAATATTGGTATAATGTAAACAGGGATTACTCAGACGATAACGTCAAAAAATTTGTGGACGCTATTGGGAATTTGTCATGGATTGATGTTCTTGAGAACACGGATGCAAACGATAGCTTTAATATATTTCATGAAAACTTCTCACTATTTTATAAGTTATGTTTTCCCTTAAGGAAAACTAAAATTTACGTAAATAATACATCACCCAAGTGGATTACCAAAGGTATAAGGAAATCTTGCACTTTTAAAAGACAGCTTAAAAAAATGTGCCACTTAAAAAATAAAAATTATGAAATACGGTCTAGATATTTAAAATATAATAAAATACTAAAATCCTGCGTGCTGCGCTCAAAAAAATGTTCAAACCTTAACTACATACTAAAATCTAAAAATAAAAACAAAGCTACTTGGGATATCATCAAAAATAGAAATGACACTCATAAAACATTTAATCAAATAAATGCAATAGATCACGATGGTTGTATTTTAAACGATCCGAGTCAAATAGCTAACTCTTTTAATAATTTTTTCATTGATACTGCTAATATAAAACCTCAACCTGCACGGAATACTAGCTGCTCATCTCAACCCTCCAGAAACAGTTCCAGCATATTTTTGAACCCATGTTCTGATACCGAAGTGTTTCGTATAATAGTATCTCTAAATAATAAAAAGTCGGTAGGGTATGATGAGATCTCTACGCAGATACTCAAATTATGTGCAGAAATCATAACACCAATACTGTGCCACACAATCAATTTATCTCTATTTAATGGAATCTTCCCGGAAAAATTAAAAGTTTCAATAGTTAAGCCACTTCATAAAAGTAAGAGTACACTAGACAAAACAAATTATAGACCTATCACTCTTATTCCAATATTCTCAAAAATTTACGAGAAAATAATGCATAGTCGTTTAATTCAATTTATAAATAAACATAAAATTATTAATGAAGAACAAAATGGGTTTCAAAAAGGTAAGTCAACAACTTTGGCAGCATTCTCTCTAGTCAGGTCCATAACAGATAATATAGACAAAAAACGCTCTGTTTCAGTAATCTTTCTAGATATGAGCAAGGCTTTTGATCTCGTTAATCACTACACACTACTAGATAAATGTGAGCGGTACGGCATCAGGGGTCCAGCGTTAGAATGGCTAAAAAGTTATCTACGCAATAGACAACAGTGTGTGGAAATATCCCATATGAATGATAAACTCGTTGCGATAACATACAAATCGTTATTTAAACACAATGGGTCTGGAGTACCCCAAGGAAGCATCCTTGGGCCTCTTCTCTTCCTTCTATACATAAATGACTTACCAAATATAACAAGCCATAAATGCGTACTATTTGCAGATGACGTGTCAGTAATAATACCGGAAAATAATAAAACATTACATCAACAAGAAGTAAATCAAACTATCAACAATATAATAAATTGGCTAAATGAAAACAACTTAAAAGTAAATTTATCTAAAACAAAATTCATTCAATTTGCAAACTATAAACAAAACCCCCCAAATATTAATTTAAACCATAATAACGAAATAATTAACAAAGAAAATAGTATAAAATTTTTAGGTCTAACATTAGATGAAAATTGTAATTGGGGAATACATATTGAAAACCTATGTAAAAAAATTAACAGATTTGTATACGCACTAAGAGAACTACGTAAAACAGCGAATGAAGAAGCTGCACTCAACGCCTATCACGGCTACGTAGCGTCGGTATTGAGGTACGGCTTACTCCTATGGGGTAACTCGTCACATATCCAAAGAGCATTCATAGCGCAAAAAAAATGTTTGAGAGCAATAACTGGGGCGCCTCTATATGAGAGTTGTAGGCCAATTTTTCAAAAGTTGAAAGTTTTAACACTAGCTTCTATTTATATTTTAGAAATAGCCATATTTGTTAGGAAAAATTCACACTTCTTCTCCACAGTAACCGAAAACAATAGATTTACAAAAAGGGACCCCACCAAGCTAAAAAACCTATTTTGTAACAGCGCTCTCCACTACAGAAACAGCTACCTTATGTCCATAAAAATTTACAACCATATTCCAAAAGTAATAAGAGAACTACCATTTAATTACTATAAAAGAAATCTAAAAACATGGCTTCTCCAAAATAATTTTTATACATTAAAAGAATTTTTTGAATATAAGGGTAATACACTATAGATTTATTTAGTTTTATAATACTTACAAAATATTGTTGTTGTTGTGTTTTATCTTAATTTTATATTATAATAGAGTCTAAATGTTATGTCTACCTATAGTATAAGTTTTTTGTATTGTTATTAGAGTTTATGTAGTAATAAGTTAGGTTTTATAACCATGTAAATGTTAATATTCGTATGCCGTTTTTAGCGGCGGATGTGTCCTGAACATAACTATACCTAACCATCTTGTACGTACCATATCCGACGAATAAATGTCTTTGTCTTTGTCTTTGTCTTTGTCTTTATCATCCACATACACTAAGTGGGAAAAATACGTATTCGTAAAGCTTACTCAAAAACTATCCAAGCAAAGTTAATAAAATTTATATGGACCCAACTTGGGAGCATACCCTTTCATACAAAAAATTATTTTCAGAATCGGTCCACAATTGACGGAGAAATCGGTGGACATACTTAAAAAAAAACAAAACATACATAAGCGACGTACATATAAACAGTGGCATGACGGTTTGAAGGGCACAGTGGCTGAGCGATAGACTTCTAAACAGTTCTCACTAAAGATTTTAAGCGGGTCATGTAGCTACATATAATTGACATTATTTATAATATGATGAAATATGACATTACTAGCTCTTTAATATAATTTACCATTGACATGCATGTAAAAATAAAATTATAACTGATTAATTGACATTATTTACTCGATCGTTCGTGACTTTGTATTGTATAGATTCAGACTTATTACTAAAAACCTAATATATTTGTACACCAATTTCATTGGTAGGACATAGAGCTCGACTAAAATGTATACATAAGACCTTTATTGTAATACCTGTGTTCACGAATAAATATTGATTGATTGATTGATTGTTTGATTAACATTTAGCTACACGACACCGGTAATTATTCTACCTTGAAGTTTTCTTTATAGATTTTTTTTTATAGTCGCGTCGCGCCAGTCTGCACGAGGCTTAACATCCAATACTAAATTATTATTCAAGCATGCTTAAAGCAATAAGTCTAAGCTGCTAACTGTGCTAATTTGTATGGAAAGCCTGTAACTGGGACGCCTTCGACGGGCTTAATTAACTAAATGAAACAAGTTTTTAATTGTTTCTTCAGCTCGAGGCTATTTATCTTCAAACCGTGGCCTCGAACGCGGTGACAGTCTATAGATTAGAAGATCGTAAACTCGGAATTATGAACTTTCTGATGAAAAAGATTACCTAATTATATTTGTTTGGGGACGTAAATAGTTCATACTAATTCCATGTATAGTACATACTAATACCACGCTGCCATGATAGTACATACTAATTCCGTGCTGCCATGACAGCAGGTACTTTCTAATTCCGTGCTGCCATGACAGTAGGTACTTACTAATTCCATGCTGCCATGATAGTAGGTACTTACTAATTCCATGCTGCCATGTCATTATTCTAAGGTAACCATATTGTTCTCTGCTCGGATGAAAATACGGAGAAAACGAATTTTCCCAGATATGAGTCCTAGCTAGGTCGAATTTTCGCTCCCATTAAACCCTATACAACCTTACCTTACCTTTTGTTTTTCTCGGTGACTGAATCTTTTTCTTCCGATTTACACTACACAACAGTCAGTTATAACACAACGATACTATACATTATTCATTTGCACCACTTCCTTGCCTTATTTTATATTATTTACCCATTGTTTTATTTGTATTAATACCTCTCGTTAAAGGGAAATATTCTTTGAACCAAAATATATAATTTCTATAAAATTCCAATAATTACTTCTTTGTTAGATAAATTGACAATTACATAGTTGACAGTCGAATGCATCGCAGATTCGAAGTGCGCCAGCGTCCCTTCGCTTGTCACCACAGGTAATAGTCTATACTATGGACAAGTGACAATTCCACTTCTATTTCATAACACCTATCCTAATTCATGTAAAATTAAGGTTACATACACCTATTATTATCAAATCAATAAGTACCATACTACAACAATAGCCGATTACAAAACAAGATCATAATCCGCCACCATATTCAAATAGAACACAATACTGCGCATGCGCAAACTAGGTCGGACATGAACAATTTAACCAGAGTATCATCATTTTAAACTTGCAGTTCGAAACTAAAGCATAGACAAAGTGCTAGTATAGTCTGGACAAAGTAGAGTTTCTAAAGGAGTAAACACAGTTGGAAAGAAATTTAATAAAAACACGAGGTAAGCAAAGTGTCCTCCATAGACATTTTATTGAATAACCTGATAGCTTTTCACTTTTATTGTGGATATTACTTTGTAAGTACGTCTTCAAGTGCCACGTGAGAAATTGCGTTACGGCTTCTATTGGATTTAAAAATGTGATTGAATATTGTTTGCCGTTTGTCGATTGTGTGCTATCAAATCTCGTTTTGTTCTGTGATTGGTCGACTGAAATACCAACTACCAAATTATTGGTAGTTGGTATTTCAGTCGCACTTTATCCGATAGGGACTTTTGCCGCTATTAAGCGGCAAAAGTCCCTATTTCCCTATTTGCGGCATGTTAGTGGCGCTGCCTCGGCCCGGCTAAAGTGCCGTAAGCACGGAGTCACTGTCACTTGTTATTTAGTTTGATTGTTGATGTTAGTTTGCTGCCCTTTTTATTGATTGATCGTATTTGTTTTAGATAATCATATCAAAGTCGCTCACAATGACTGAATTTACGAAAAATGAAATAGCAAGTGAAAATAGCTGAAAGGTAGGTTAGGTTAGGTTAGAACTGACCACACAATGACCGGCCAGGGTCCGTTTAGGCTCAAGCGAATTTAATGTTTTGGGAATGTGGTGTTTTACAGCGAACTAACCTCAACATTCAAACAAAATAACAAGTAACAGTGACTCAGTGACAGTGACAATGACAATGCAATACTTACGGCACTTTAGTCGGGCCGAAGCAGCGCCACTATTATGCCACTTTATCCGATAAGGATAAAGTGCCGCTAGCGGTACTCTATACACTGCCATAAAACTTTATGACAGTTGACGTATCGTTTTAATTAGTATGGTGTCAGATGGGGTTAACGCACTATCTCTTATTTAGAGGAGTGAAAGAGCATAAAAAGGAGGAGTTCGACCCCCATTCGTAACTTTTATGAAAGTTACGAATCCTTTTACCGTAAATGAACACCCAAATAATGCTCGCCTATATTAAATTGGTAGAAAATCTTTATCGTAATGCACAATTAATATTAACTTTTCAGCCCAACACAGCTGTACCCGTTACGAAGTAAACAATACTTTAGAAATGATCAAAAACTAAATGTTTAAATTTATGGCAAGATTCCACACTGCAGCCCTGTAATAAGTCCACATAAAAATGATGAAAATTGACTAGAAATTGATATCATACGTCACGAAAAAAACAGATGAGAATCGAAATTAGAAGCTCTCACAAATTTATAGAAAGAACAAGATAAGACCAAGAAATTCCATACACAGAACTAAAAAAATATGAACAAAACCAATATTCTTACATCATTCCTACTACTCTTCCTAATCTACCCAACGTGGGCTTGTTATTACTATTACCCACCACAATTCATGGGCTACTACTGCTACAATCCCAGTTATTACCCAAATTACTACGATTTTGAAGACATACCAGATTACTACTCGTATAATGGTACTATGATGAACATCTCTACAACTAAAGCCCCGGTTGAGGATACAACTTCCAGGAGAACATGTAATATATGGTGCTGGATTCGAAGAGTGGGGCTTTTTATAGTGCAGCAGTTGCTAGCTGATAATACTTAGTGTAGCATAGTCAGCCTATAATGTTCCTACTGCTGGGACACAGGCCTCCTCTCTGTGAGAGCAAGTGTGCCATAATCCACCATGCAAACTGGCCCAGTGTGGGTTTGTGAATGTCACATGTCTTCGATTTTTTTGTTTTAGGACATGTGGATGTTGGTTTCATAACGATGTTTTCCTTCACCGTTTTGAGAGCATTGGTGATAAAATAATGTACAAAAACTAAAGTGCTTTCTTGGGGTTCGAACCCACGCCCTACAACTCATAAGTCGTGGCCGTTACCACTGGACCACAACGGCTCATACTCATGGAATATTTTTTTTTATGAATTTAGTTTGTTTTTTTTATAAGAACATAGTAAAGTATATACAATGTGAAATTTAATTCGTTTGCATCCTCTTAAGGGGTCATTGTACTCATCATTATGAACAACTGTCACTATGGGGCCAACCCTGAAATCGCGAAAAAAACAGCTGTTCCCTACATTATAACGAGCTATGCGAATATAAATGTATGGAACAGCTGATTTTTTACTACTACTAGGTATTAACAATTTTATTTTTTATATGTGTGTACTACTAACAACCCTACTAACAGCTTCTTTTTTGATAAAAAAAATTTATGGACTGTGTGTCTGAATTAAAGATTTAAAAAAATTAAAATAATATAGTCGACCATTTGTCAACGATTCCAAGTCAATTGAAAATTTACTGAGGTTGAAACTATCTAACTGTCTCTTATACAAATATATACCTTGTGGTTTTACGAACTGCACGTGACATTCAACTTTAGGGTGATAAAGTAATTACAAGGTCGACTATACATATCAGAGGCGGAAACATGTGGTCATGCTGGCCTCTTTTATATCTATGTATACATATAATAAAATAATAACGAAGTCAAAACTGTACACTGAATATTATTGAAAATAAGTAAACTTGGTACGAAAGGCTACGAGGTACGGAGCGAGTCTAATGCCAAAAATAAATATTTAGAATTTTTGTCCGTTTGTCTCTTTATCTGTTTGTCTGGATGTAAGTTCCGAATTGGCGTAAAAACGGACGGATTTAGATGAAATTTCAACATGCGACATGCGAGTAGCCCTTTTTCACGACATTTCGTAGTAAAGGTCGAAGTTACCTTTTTCCTTTCCATTTTGGATTTCTCACTAAGATTGCCAGCAGCTAGGGAACAAATCAGTATTTAATAATAATAAATAATTTATTTTCCAAAAGTAATCTACTTACAATTGCACAGAAATTTGATCTATGACCCCCGTGCTAGGTAAAACCTGTGTTACAGGGGTCATAATCATATTCCGTGCCATTTGTTTGATTATTTTGCATGTTTCGATATAATCCTATACTATTATATGAGCAATATTTGTATAAATATATAACGAAGTAATCTCAGTCTCCTCGTTATCAGACTAGGTCCCATATATGGGAAAATTCGTTTTCTCCGTTTATTCACCCGAGCCGAGCTCGGTCGCCCAAAGTTTAGAACAAGATGGCTACCTTAAAATAATGACATGGCAGCACGGCATTAGTATGTACTATACATGGAACTAGTATGAACTATCCTGTACTATTAAATGAGAATTCTCTATTTTCACCAGAGCAAAGCTCGGTCGCCCAGGTACAACTTAATATGGAGAGAATAGACAGAGTTTGTGTTACTATGCTGAACCACAGAGCACGCAGATGTCTCGGCGGCCGCTGCTAGAGGTGGTGTTATCGACACTTTCCATACAAACCAAGCGTGTCACCGTTTACACGCTAGTTTAAAAAAATACATCTTCGGTTTACTTGCACTATGGCATAAATGTCGTATAGAACAGACGGCTTTGAAGACGTTGCATAACACACCGTAAGCACACGGTCCACACCGTAAGCGTAATCCGTAGAGCACGTAACTTCGGCCAAAACTACGGATTTCGCTTAGGGAGTAGACCTCCTGATGTTGTTCGCTCAACGATTGGTCGACGCCGCGAATTTTATGATTTCTGCCATTCTTAGACGCTGCCGTGGCAACTTCGTGATCTGTGAGCTGAACGCTCATCAGGAAGGTTCTAAGATTTCTTTGCACCCAATATTTACGTCTAACTCAACAGGAAAGTCTTAATTCCTAAAGTTGAAACCGTTTCCTAATCTAAGTTAACCCATGTTTAAGTTGGGGCAAGTGTTCCAAACTTGTGAGGCCACCAAGTGTTGATTTAAGATTATTCCCTTTTGGCCTGAGTTAGTAAATATTTAGCGATTAAGTTTAAATTTTACTGTTAATGTTCCCGTTTGTTGTTGGTCTAAGAAACTCTATAAATAGAAGAAGACTTAATTACCCTTATTTTAAATAAAGAGTTTCTTAAATATAGCCGTCGGGCGTCGAGCAACAACTTACCAAAGTTTCATCACAAGCGGTCGATCCATTTTCGAGTTTTTGCGAAACTAACGCACGGCAATTAATTTTTATACTTATGAAGAAGAAGAAGAACAAGAAGGTAATTTGCTGAATAAATAAAATTTAAAAAAAATATTATTAATCGACTTTTGTTCTTGACAAAGGCAAACTGAAAGTCGGTATACAGATTTAATTAAATATCGAATTTACTTGCAAGAATTAAATGTGTATTTAAATTAGGTTTCTCAATTAAATCTAAAACAGGTTGCCCAAAATCATATCCAATACATAGAAACACTGAAACTGACGAATAATTTCAACGCAGGAGGGTTCAGAATCATGTACTGAATCCATGGTATCAGTTTTCGCGTCGATGTCCCTGCCACCCTGTATATTCAAGTAAAGAGGGTAAATAAGTTCCACACAACACGGTAAATACCTTCTAATATTGGTGTCAAGCAATCACCCGATATGTGAAGAGCGTCGACATATGATCGAGTAGAGATTGGATTTTACATGATTCTACTCTTAACCTAAAATTAGTTCCAATAATAATTTGCTTTGGAAGTAGATCGAGGAGTGCTGATACTTACCTACATAGCACAGTGTTTTATGAAACCCATTTTTCGGACATCACATTTTTATTAAAAAAGCTGATAGAAATAATCATTTAAATATAAGATTTTGTATCCCCATTTACCTTACATGTCTAGTTTATGAGTAATATTTTTTTGAAAATCGACCAATTTTCATCTGGATATTTAGAAAAAAATTAATTACTGTTAAACTAAGCATATGAAATAATGATGTTAGGTACATAGATGTCGTCTCTTATGTTGAGTGAAAAATGGGCTTCATAAAACACTCCGAATTATTTTAATAAATACTTGTAAAGATATTAAGAAAATTGATGAAAATTGATTCATTGATTCATTCCATACCCCCTTATCTCCAAAACTACTGAGAATATGGTTCTTTTCTATGGTCTTAAAATAACATGGTAAATCTATCAATATTGTGCGAGTTGGAATGTATGGGAAAAAACGTTTTTAACTACAATGTTAAATTTGTTCTTGGGATAAGTTCATCCCAACTACGGAACGCTTCATTGTGCGTGGTCCCAGACGTACATGGTCGGTTTTTGACGTGACAACGTCTTAAATTAGGTTGCGGCTCGGAGTCACTCATGAAAAAGTGTAACGCCCGCTCACGTCTGTTACGATGAGTCACCGCCGAGAAAAAGACGTTGTCACGTAAAATCTTCGCCCGTAAAACCGACTTTACAGGCAACCATTTTTTAGTCTTTCACTTACAACAAAACATGTCCACATTAATATAGAACAAAGTGGTCAGAGGTCTTTGAATCTCCTTTTTTTTATTTTTTATTGCGACATGTGATTTCCTCGTTGAAAAAGGAACTCAAAGATACATGCAACAGTAACGAAGTCAAAACTGTACATTAAATATTTTTGAAAAAAAGTAATTGCTATGAAGTGTGTACGAGTCGGATACTGAAAATATAGTTTTTAGAATTTTTGTCCGTTTGTCTGGATGTATATTCCGGATTGGCATAAAAACGGCTGAATGGATTTGTATGAATTTTGGCACACAGATACATTATAACCTGGATTAACACGTAGGATACTTCAATCCTGGCAGTTCGTTATTGTGGGATATTTTCTGCGGGTGAAGCCACGGGCGAAAGCTAGTTCCTAATAAACCAACACGCAGGCGTTTCACCCAATGGTAGGCCCACCCAATATCAGGGGCGTTGACATCCCAGAAAAAAAGGCGAAATGTCTAATTATATTTCTGTTAGCATACTCTTCAAACCGCAATACAGGAATACCAACATAATCTGCGTTCGTATTTGTAAACAAACACGAGTTTTAGCAAAAACAACTGTAATGCCTACACATAAGGTTCAGTTTGTTCTAGAACTTACATTTTTTTAAATGATTTTTCAACAGTACTAGTCAGTTTAAAATCAACTTTATTAACACTTGGATAAAGTTGATGTTTGTTTAAGTGGAAATAACATAAATTGGAAATGGATGAAATAAACCTTAAATACATTCTCTTATTATGTGTATCAAAATTCGTAACACCGTCTTTTGTTCCTTATCAAACAAAGCAATTACACAGCCCTCATTACAGAGAATCTTAGTACGCAGCAAAAATAATTTTAATCAAAACGTTAACGTCTCTAGAAGATATTTTCAAGTAATACAACCACGGCGCCGCAATCCTCAAGATAAATCAGTGTTAATTGTTGTTCCGGGAACGCCAGGCAAACGAGTTGCCAGCCGAAAACATTAAATGTATTTGTTTTATCTTTACGTAGTAAATTAAGAGGTATCTTGCAACAAAGAGGATCCCTTTAAATATATTCAGCTAGAGTTACTCGGCAACACCGCAAATATATTTTTCGTGCGGCAACACTGATTGCGCAAAATTAATGAAGTTTTTTTTAATTGGATGATGTTTTTTGTAAATCCGACGTTCGATTTTAATATAAAATAAGCAATTTATTTTAACGCCCAGCAATTAAAAAAATTACCATGCACAATTGATTGGTAATGTGACGGCATCTACATCGCCACATGCGAACTACGCATCAAAGACCTGAGGTCACACAACATCCTGACGTCACTCAAAATCCTGCATCGCGCAATTAGAGGTTACGGCGCGGTGGACATATAGGTATACAAGCTCCTGACTTCAACCTCTGGGCAGTTTCCCGCCAGACATGACACCCGCCTGGTCGGAGGATCTTCCCTTTTCTATGGTGGATGAGTGAAGTTGACACCCTATTCCTGATACTCCTTAAGTAATAATTTAATAAGACGGATGGCGGAAAACATTGCTCATCAGCTCTAGTAACATATTTAAAAAAACCCTTTATTTGAAATACATATAACATATATAAACTCACGCTTCCTAGCTGTGGGTAGGCAGAAACTACAGTACGCCACCTGCTACGATCCTCGCAAACTCTATTTGCTTCGTTTACGTTCATACATCTGGTCATACACGCACGCTGGCTGTGAGTACTACGCACGTCTTTCTGAGTAGAACATCACCAATAAGGTCACTATGAGTGAAGGGCGGCAGCTACCGCCGTTTCACCAATAAGGTCACATATATGTTTTTCTAGGGCATCCCCGGCCGTTTATTTGAAATCTACATTCAAAACTACCAGCACGCGTAGCATGACCAAGGTCACTATATATGTATTTCTAGGGCATCCCCGGCCGTTTATTTGAAATCTGCATTCAAAACTTCCAGCACGCGTAGCATGACTACCATAGAAACAATTTTTCAACGAGTTTTGTCGACGGAAGAATAGACAAAATGACAGATAAACCATCACAATCTGTCATTTTGTCTATTTTTCCGTCGACAAAACTCGTTTCTATTGTGGTCATGCTGAGCGTACAGGGATATTTAAATATAAATATTTTACATCGTAAGCTCGACCAAAATGGGTGCAAAAATAATCTGTAAAATAGAAAACACAAAGTGGCTGAGCATTGCAAAACGAATTCACTTCAGTTGGTTGATTCTGTAAAAATATCAACGTGAAACTTAGATGAAGTGAGCTGTCACTGTCACAAATCGACCGGCAGGATGCTAGGGATTAACACTATTGACAGCTCACTTCACCTAAGTTTCACGGTGATATTTTTACAGAATCGACCGGCTGTTTTTAAAGCATCGATGAGGATTCCCACCTCGACATTCTCAAATTCCCGTCATATATTTATACGACAAGAACAGAATCTGGAAAGAAGAAAATTAAATATACGATAAAACTACTGTAACAAAAAAAGTACCAACAAACAAAGTTAAGCAAATAAATCAGTCACGTATCGAATGAAGAAAATGATAGAACTTATTACAAGTTTCATACAGAAATATTCACATAAACATAACTTTGTGTTTCCATGAGCGCAGATAGTTTATCTTATACCACTAAATTATACGCAATAAACAGCAAAATATTTAGGTAGAGATAATCTTTATTCTATTTTTCGTTTAATTTTTGTACAGTCTCAACTTCACAGTTATACATCATTTCAGCCGAAACTTGTCCACGGTTTTATATTATGAAAAAAAACCTAGGACCCGCTTCAATGGCGCGGCCATGGTTTTAGTCGGTAGCGGTTTTAGTCTTACAGCTCCTGAAATATAAACCTTTTGTTGTTGTATGTTTTTCTATGTTTTTACAAATTCAGTCTGTTATACCTTTTTTTAAATTTCAGGTCTCTGCAACGCTTAGTATTAAAGATCTCCGTGGCCGCGCGGTTCTCCGCGTTTCAATGGCAAACGTTCAAACCGTTATAACTTTTTAACCATAACTTTGACAAATTTATGGTTTTGGGAATCAACTTTTACATTTTTTTTACAAAATCTTGGTATTGTTTTTTTTTTAAATATCGTGTTGGTCGCGCCTTAGAAACGCACATCCACTGCTGGACAAAGGCATCCCACAACCACACTTATTACAAAGCCGGAAAACGGTTGGTGATAAAAAATATAGTATAGATTCAAGTTGACCTTAAAATTATAAAAATGTTTTTGTAATGTCATTGACATTTACCGTTTACATCTTCAACCAATTTACTTGCCAACAATAATGAAACCTGTAAATAAATGGAATTCTTATTAAGTGCCAAAGACGGAGCAATAAATAAACCAATCATGAAATTACAATGATTTTATATTCAAAGCCTTGTTCACAGAATTTCAGTTCTATGCTAGTAAACAAGCTAGTCCAGTTGCCTTCATCTTACTTCGAGCAAGCCATTCTGTCCAGTGGAACAGTGTTAAATCCTGCTTTCCATACCTCAAGGCTTTTTTTTTTTTGAACGTGGGAAATTATCAAATAACTTCTCCCGCTCTGGGCGGAGCGGGAGGGCGTGTCAGACTTTTATCGACTAAAACCCACCCGTGTACCTTCCGTTGCCTGTGTGCCGGGGTCGCGATATCCCTTTCGGACAAACTCGCAACCCTGGCAGGCATTGGCCCTTCCGGACCCCGTCAGTTGGTGCTGACATCTCTTTGAGGCGCGCGTGGAACACAACCCGCCGTCGACCCGGGCCTGGTCCCTATCGGACGGCGAGCTACCCATTGCTCACCGTCCGCAAGCCCACGCCTACGGTGGCCGGAAGTCGCCTGATACCTCAAGGCTGAGACACAGGTCTGGTTTGGCAACAAAAGCTTTTAGAATTAGTTAGACTGGTAGAACAGAGCCTAGGGGCCATATTACTTTAGTGTGAGAAAGAGATGGAGCTACACAGGACGTATAGCTCCATCTCTTTCTGCTATAAGAGATGGTGGTTGGCTCCACTTATTTATTAGGTACTTTAAGCTTTGGTAACCGCGTAATACAGACCTGTATTTAGCTTTGACGGTTAACTACTTCGCTAATTTGAGTTAAAGGTGCGTAGTGTAAGTGCATTGCTAAACTCATTATCTTAGAACTGAGAAAATTTCTAACCTATTATAACCCAATAACACACATGGCATAGTATAATATGCACTACTTTACATCTTTGATAATATCGCATACATGTCAAATACAATCAAAACACGTAACTAAAAGAGCAAACCTTCGTTTCAAAATTACATTTTTAATGCCAATTAATTTACAATAAATGTCCAATCAAATGGCAGACTATAAATAAATAATGAGCGAAGAACGCAATTACAAAACCAAGCCGTAATACCAGAAAAGTACATTCGAACACAGACGAGTTGAAGGAACAGGAAGAATCAAATTTAAATCTTCCGGAACATAGGAAACGCTAGCTTAAATTTTTAATTGTCCCCCAAAGGCACTAGATCATTAACCAATCGTAATGGAGCAGTAAAAAGAACGTTCAGAATCGTTGGAAATTCCCCTTTTGTTACAATTCAACGAAGTAGACAATTCCTTAATTAAAGAACGTACTGAAAAGAAAATTCAAGGAAGAGAAACCTAAATAACCAGATGAAAATATATTATATCACAATCACCCGAAGACGAGAAGTTTGAGGAATTTCAAAAGAAATAAAAACGTATTGTTTCCACATAAAATATAATCAAATTCGGAAGACTGTTGCCAATTGTGAAGCCTTAAAATATAATGCGTGCGCCTGTCACTCCAATTTCAATGAAAGCTTTAACATTCACAATTTTATTCGGTACTTAACGAAGTATAAAATAAAAAACGTTTTTTATGAATCACACACCTGGCGCCCATGGTCATTTTTTACGTTACATCGCCTCGCGAGCATTTTTCGCTCTTATCGAAGGTTTCAGAACAATGGCCGATTGTTTTGCAGAAATTCATCTAGTATATAAAACATTAGCCAGTGAATTTTTGAAACAATACATTTCCTGGCGTTAAGAAAGAAAAATATCCGATTTCTTCTGTTTCAGCTTTCAGTAATTTTCTTGGACTTGAGTAATGATGTCGAATCATTACGCGTGACGTAAACGTGATATTTCCTACAAAGAAACCTAGCAACAATGGAAAGTAAGTCATTTTAAATCTATTGATACCGACCAACTTCATTTTGAATCTATTGATACCGAACAACTTCATTTTGAATCTATTGATACCGAACAACTTCATTTTTCAATCCCAGGAGGCCAATTCTCGCGTTTTCACTCGTTCAAGTCGCATTCGTATTGCCGCTCGACTTCCTATGTCGCATATAAAATGGTGACATTATCCAGATTCCGGCCAAGTGCGTGTCGGGCCACGCACAACGAAGGGTTCCGTAGTTGGGATGAATTTATCCCAAGAACAAACTTAACATTGTAGGTAGTTGAAAAACATGTTTGGTATAGGGATACATTCCAACTGCAAATGTAAGCTTGTATGCACAATATTGAGTGATTTACCATGTTTTTTTAAGACTTATAGGTTTTCCTGTAATCTATGAGTACAGAACCATTCTCTGTATATTTTTCATAATTTTAGGCCTTGTAGTTTCGGAGATAAGGGGGGGGGGCATATTATGGGCAATTTTCATCTATATTCTTAATTTTTTAAAGTTTATATAAAGACTATTGAGATCTTCACAACAAGCCCTTTCATTTGATCTGTCACACGATATAGTTTTCAAAACTTTATTTTTTTTCCAATTTGCCCCCGAAAAGTGACCCCCATATTCAAATTTCATTTATTTACGTTACACGTCCGGGTCACAAAAATTCATATATGTGTACCAAATTTCAACTAAATTGGTCTATTAGATTCGGAACAAATTGGCTGTGACGGACAGACAGACATCCTATATTGGTTCCGTTTTTTCCTTTTGAGGTACGGAACCCTAAAAATTTTGGCATTATACGTCGCTTGAAGCGATCCATTCCACAAAACGATGCTACTTTTTAAACGCACCCATAGATGTATTTCTTGAAGTATATTAAAATTGATAAGCGTGTAAAAGATTTGAGTAACATTTTATATGTATTTCATAAATAATTATCAAAATATAATACATCATGAATTTCGTAACTCCATTTTATGTAAAATAAATAAGTTTTTTCATACAATATCAACAACGGAATGCACTTGACTGATTTTGAATGTCATTATTTCCGTTGGTATATTATTTAAGTTCCTTGGTATTTGCGTTTACGTTTGCGCTTGAGCCGATTAAATTAATAATAAAATAGAAAATGGAGAATGCCAAAAAAAGTTATCCCTCGCCGCAGCAGAAGTTGCTGCTCATTCAGTTGGTAGAGGCAGACGCACAATTGTTAAGTGGCAAATTCTCAGCCTCTTTCACCAAGAGGGAAGGAGAAAGGAGGTGGCGAGAAATCGCCGACACCCTCAATGCCCTCAACGGCGCCAATAAGTCGTGGGAATCTTGGCGTAAAGTAAGTAAATAAAAGACTTATTAATGGGTATTTAGAGTTCTACACCCAAAGGGTGTTAACATCGTCTTTCTGCCGGTCTGGCGCATGAAACCCAAGAGGATTCCCCCATAAGAAGCGCATGCATCAAACCCAAGAGGTTTTCCCCGAATGAAGCGGATGCAATGCCGGAGTGGCATCGCAGCGCAATGTTGTTTGTCTGACACATCCAACACCGTGGCCCTGCGACGTCGTAGCAAGTTACGTTGCGTTTGTGACACCGCTTTGGCCGTGTAGCATACATTGTGTCGAAATCGTAGCGGTGCGACGAAGCAATGAAGCGGCAACGCCCATGTGGCCTCACTAGAGGGTCGGTTTACTAGAAAGGCTGAACAACGTAAATCTTTATTTTGCGAACTATAATCTCATTATTTTCATATATATTTACAAATGGACATTGATTCGTGTAAGTGTTTTGCTATCATGCATTTGCTAACTACGTTATTAATTTTTAGACATGGCAGGATCGTAAATCCCTGGCCAAAAGAAAATTTATGTTGTCCAAGAGGCAAACTAATCAGACAGGAGGCGGGCCGCCGCCGAGACTTCCTACAGATGAGGATCTCATGATACTCAATACAATGGCGCCAACATCCCTCGTTGGACACACAGACAGCTATGAGTCTGTTGTCGAGTTCGGTAAGCAAGAGTTTGAGGTTAATCGCCGCATTTTCTTACTTTTTTCATGCCCTACAGGGAAGCCTTATTATGTTATAATCTCTGTCAATAGTATGGTGAATGTTATTATTGTTTCAGATCTCCTACATAGTAGCAGTAGCAGTAGACTAGCCACACGCGGAGCAGCAAGTTTAGATATAACTTCTCTTGCTTCAGTGTCAACAGAAGCTGTAACTGAAGGTTCTCCACCTTCAGTTACAGCTTCTGTTTCTTCAGCTCCAGTAGTTGTGGCTGAAGCAAGAGAAGCCGAGCCAGAAGTGCTTATTGCTCAAGGTATGTACTCATGACAGAGTTTTAAATATTAAAATGAGAGAGAATAATCATAATTAAAATGAAAAAATATAATTTATCTTTTTATTACAGGCACCTCACAAAATAGGAATACACCGACGACTACGTCAAGAGGGACTAGGCAGACAAGACTTGACCTGTCTCTGCAAATAGCTCGCGAATTAAATGAAACCCTTAAAGAAAAAAATAAAATAAAAAAAGAATTTTATGAGCAGTACATAGGGCTCATGAAAAAACAATGCGACGCATTGACGAGCATAGCAACTGCATTAAACGCTAGAAATTCACCATAGTATAAGCTGGTTATAATGCTATGGAGAATTTCTTGCGTTATATGCATTTGCGATGCTCGTCAATGAGTCTCATAATTTTTTTCTTTTAATTAATTTTTAACATTTTTATCTATCTATTACGAGTATAAGCTGTAAGCTGGTTATTATAAGGAGGTAAAATTTGTTTGCTTGTTTGTAAGTTTGTATGTAGGGGGTAATCTCCGGAACTACCAGTCGGATTTGAAAAATTATTTTTGCATTCGATAGCCCAATTCTTGAGGAAGGTTATAGGCTCGCGGACGAAGCCTAGCTTCTGCCCAGCAGAAGCTAGTCTATTATAAGCTGGTTATTACTATGGAAAATTTCTTACGTGGGCTGATGAACTGTATAATAATTTGCTCATAAAATGCGTTAATTAAGGGGGAACCGCTAAGGTAGCCCGTGAAATTGAAATTTTCTTATGTTTTTTGCAATTTGCAGATCAGTGTCAGGTTGTATGTTGATCTAAATATGATTTGCGACCTTAACCTTGTTATTAAGATGTATGTTGATTTGAAAGAGCATGGCAGCTGAGAGTATGTCATGCTCACTTAAATGTCTCGCTGATGGTGGCGAGTGTGTTGGATCATTCGGTTCCCTACAAAATGGTTGAGCTGGATGGTGCTGATCCACGCGTCATGTTCGTGAAAGGGCGCCGTCAGTTGTGACTGATCGTCTCTTATCTGCCAGGGCTTATTTTTAATCTTATATTTTGAATTGTTTTGATTATTTTTTGTACATTGTTCTCACACATGGATGCAACAAGAATAATGTACCCAGGATTTTGTTATTTTCTATATTTAAAAGAGTGTCCTTGGTGTTTGAAGAATTGAATAATTTTGTGTCAATTTAGATGTAAAAGTACGAAATCTACTTTGCCTCTGTTCACGAGAGTCCAACTTTCTCAGGAAGCAAACTTTTATAACATCCATACACAAGTCTTCGCATGAGACCAAATTTATTTTTTTATGTACTTTTATTAGCAATATTCCAACAGACCAGTTGGACAGAAACTCATTGTGGTTTTTAAAGATTAAAATTAAACAAGAATTTTAATTTTTATAATTAAAATTCTTTTCTATTCACATTCCAACTATACTCCTGAGAAAGTTGGACTCTTGCGAACAGAAGTTACTTTCGTCATTGACCGTACTTACCTACGTACTAATTTGTTATAAGGAGAGACCTTGTGTTTAATAAAACTCTTAATAGAGCTTTTAAGGAATTGGGTTTTTATTGTTCTGTATATCTACTTAAATGTCGTGATGGCTTAGTGGTTAAGGCCTCGCCTTTCATGCACGTGGTTGTGGGTTCAAATCCGGGCAAGTACCAATGCGACTTTTTCTATTCATATGTACTTTCTGAGTTTATCTTGGACATTACTGACATCGATGAAGGAAAAACATCGGGAGGAAACCTAGACTTATAGTTAATACATCTGAAATCGCCAACCCGTATTAAATAAGCGTGGTAATCAATTCTCATGCCATCTCTGTATGTCTTTGCCCTGCAGTAAGACAATAATAGGCTGGTATTATTATTTTATATATCTACTAGCGCCCGCCCGACTTTGCATGGTTTTTACATTTTGACGAAACATCAACATTATAAATATGTATAGATAACTGCTTCTTGAATGCTTCCGTGACTGCTGAGTGGTTTGAGTTCAATTCCCAGGTTGGGTTGTGTTATTAGGTTTTAAATTTCTTTGTAACAGCCCATAGTAAAGATTTGTGTCCGGTAAATGGCTATAAGCTCTCCCCCTATCACATTAAACTTGAGCACAGCTGGAAACATAACATGTAGGTTTAAAAAAGATTTTTTTCGAAAAAAATGATGACACTATAAATGATGCAAAGAGAAGTTAAAACTATATTGAAATTCTTTTTTTTTTTTAATCTGTTTGTGCTTACACTCATAGAATAGTAATTATAATATACAGTCTTCTTCTAATTCAAAGAGAAAGAAAGAGAGAGAACGCCGGTAGAAAAAAAAAGAAAAGAAAAGAGTAAAGTGATTACAGTGCCGTGGGATAAAATTGTACAAAACGGCCCGAGTACCTACACTGCATGCCACTGCAGAGAGAGACTGAAAGTGTGAATTTGATCAAAATAAAAAGCAGCGAAAGTTTTTAAATTTTTCGTCATAGGTATCGTTTCCAAGATTTTCGAGGGTGCTGAAGCCGATAGTGAAGTCAAAATGAAAATCCAAGATGGTGGCTGCCAAAATTTTATTTTTGTTTTAAATCTTACGTGAGAAGGAACTTCGTTCCTGACGGGGGTCTCCTGACCGCACACGCTTTTTAATTAAAATAATTGTTTATTAATCTGTTTTGTTTTTGTCGCCCTTGAATCAAATATATGTTTGGTCTTCTTGCCTCTTGATCGAATTGCAGGCTAGGCTCGTTCGCAATGCCTAACTGTTCATCGTCTGCCACTGGTTCAATTGCATCATCGTGGTTGTTAGCCATACATATATTGTGTAGCACACAACACGCGTTTATTATTTGCGTTGCTTTGTTGGGTTTATAATGAAGAACTCTGTCTTTCAATAAACACCGAAACCTTCCTTTCAGGACGCCATTGCAACGCTCTATTGTTGCTCGTGCTTTTTTTAAGGCCTCACTATACTGAAATGCAGCTGTTCCCTCCTCTGCCTGGAGAATCGGTGTAAGGCACCAAGGTCTGAGTGCATAACCACTATCACCTGAAATAAAATTGGAAAATTATAGGATGCGAGTGAAAACGCGGGCAACTGCAATTTTTTGCATAAAGGAGAATGCCATTGTTTCGTGGCATTTTGCGGGGGAGCTTGTCACAACCAAATGTAGTTTATAAAATTACTCCTATTTTTTTAAACAGATTTAAGTTATATTGTGAAAATGTCTTCCGAGTTTCCGAAATCATGAAAAAAAGTAATTTTTGGATCATTATTTCGTTAATTACCTAATTTTTTAAATACAATTCACGCATTTTTACGAAAATGAGTTTGGTACCAACAATAATTCATTTTCTAGAATATTGTCGATGACACTGTTTCCTTTTTCTGTGGTGATGTGACAGACTAGTGACAGAACGACGGTAGTCTTTCTACTCGTATAAATGTACAATTACTTGGTATATTGCTTAATTTGGTAATCATAATAACCCGTTTACAACTGCATACAAACATTTATTCTTTTATTAAGAACGTATATTTTATGCGAAGAATGTTACATGTTGTTTTGATAAATAACTGTGAAGTAATATTTGTGTATTCCTGAACATGCAATTGGTCATAATATTTTATGATGTGTTCTGCATTGGGACAGACGATTCTACGTGTTAACGTGTGGCATGAATTAGTGCGTCTGGACTGTCCAGCGATTACTTTTTAACAAACGACCGCATTTTGTTTAAAATAATAGTCATTAAAGAAGTTCACTGCTGCTTGGGTATACATAAGTAGGCCCCTCACATGGTGGACCTGGTGCAAGTCGCGGGAATTCACTGTATGCGAGAAGCACAGGACCGGTTTATATGATACTACCTATAGAATAATGTATACACGTAATTCAATATAATTAAAAGTAATTTTTAGCTAATAATATCCACGTTTTTCATTCTTAAAACACCTTTAGCCATGTACTCACGAGGGAACAGTCGCGCTACAAGTCGCGGGGCAACGCGTTACTTATTTTCGAACCTTACTAACTAAATACTAAGTCTCAGATACTATGTAAAAATAGTTCGCAATATAGGAAGAGCATTGAATTCTCCACCAAATACACTAGGTTTGGTTTGCGATTGGTACAGGGCGCTCTTTATTGGAGTTGGGGGGCATTCTACTTTTCTTGTGCGACCACTTTTCAGTGCCGTAGTTTTTTTTAAATGAGCAAGTCCAAATCAAATGTTTACTTAAATTTTACGATGCCTTTGGGAATAACCTCTAGTTGAACCTTTGTGAAATGAAATGAAAGGTAAAATTTTCGCTCGCAGAATAATGCGCTACAGTCTAAAGTCATTTATTTACATCTCATTGTTCGTTATATGAATGACAAAATACCTAGTAGGTGGTAGTTGCTATAGCCTGCTCTGTGCAGGTTCTCTAGCAAAGGAAGGACTCTGGAATTATTCCAGATATAGCTGTCGTGTGTGCTTCCCGGAAACAAAGCGTTAACATTCAAAATTTTCAATTTTGAATCACATATCTAGAAATTCGATAAAACAAAATATTATGTCACAGACAAAACAATGATTAGGTTATACATTATTCAATTAAGTCCTAGATTTCAGAGCTATGCTGAAAAAGCTTGTATAATATTAAGCTATATTTATAATATTCTGGCTAGTATAAATACAAGTAAGTGTACATACCAACTGTGTGTTAATCGAATGATAATTTTTCCGGTTGACGTAGCTACGCTCATCAAAAGGTAGAAATGGGGTCACGATTGAAACATGGGTACAATCAATGCACCCTATAACACCTGGAAACCTGTATGTGCAGTAGAAGCTGTAAATAGCAACATTATTTTAAGAGATAGGTAATAGGTAAAATACACATAGTGGAAGTAAATTGATAAATGGTCTTACTCTCGAGCAATAGAATTTAACTCTTGTACTGAGCTAGGAAATTTAACCCACTGCTGGAAGATGTTTGGGTGGTTCAAGGCATCGACCACCTCACTTATGCAGCGAGAAGTCGATGGCTGGGAAACTTTAAGGTAGCGCAGGTTTCCGATGGGCGTTTGGTAGCTTCCCGTACCAAAAAAATGTAAGGCACATAATACCTGAAATAACATAATTATTCATTAACCTACTTGTACAGTAGTCTGACAACCAGTCTTACCAAAAGGTATCGTGGTACGTTCAACTGGTTTGTGGAGGATAGATGGGCAGTCGCTCCATGTAAAATACTGGTATTCGGCTGCATCTGGTTAGACTCCAACTTAGTTAGGAAAAGACTAGGTTAATAATGAACTATTTATGTGCACACAACAGGCGAGGGAAACAAGACTACAAGAAAGGTCTAGTACAATATATAATGTCAGGAAAAACATATAATGTTAGTAGGGTTACCGTACGTACAACCATATTTTATACTAACCTTCGTTGTAACGTCTAGATGTGTTCTGCATTCTAGCACCGGTTCTACCATTGTTACAAGCATTTCTGCTAGATTTTTGTTTAATCTGAAATGTTTTTTGAATACTGCCTCGCTCAGCTCAAATGGGTCCACATTATCCAGAATTTCACTACGTAGTCGACGTGGTGGCTCAGCTGCGGCAATCGCAGCGTCTTCTACTATACCTTGCATGAATCCCACTAAAAATTCGTCGCTCATTTTTGGTTTTAAATTTAAAATAAAATATTTTCATGTTATTACACTTCAATTGACACAATTATCAATAACGTTTGACGTTGGTACGACGGTCGAAATGACGTCATGGACGTTTCGACTGGTCCCGACCACTCTTTACATGTCGCATGTAAATTAAGACATGTCGCGTGCTTTCCTGCGAGAAATCGTCGAATAGACATGGCGAGAATAGCTCTAAGCGATTTTCACGAGCGAAAACATGATTTTCACGAGGGAAAAGTACGAATCGAGCGACAATAACGAGTGTGAGATGCGCGAGAATTGCCTTCCAGGCCATGCCCGTAATGTTCACGAAGGCATAAAAATAAGACGTTATGAAGAGACGGGAAAAGAGAGATATCTGCAGTCAAACAAACGAGTTAAACTTAAGATTAATTCTTTTGAAATAGAACAAGAAATTCTTTTAATGGCTGCAGAAATTTCATTTATGTAACGTTCGCGTCTTGCAAAAGTTTCTTCACAACTTTGTTTGAGTGAGTGAAATCATATTAAATTTTCAATTCTGTTCTGTGAACCGCTGACATTGTTGAAAGTTTACCTCGACGTCTACAGATTACATCAGCGCCATTTTCCAATGTCTATTGTTACAGCTTTAGTACGTAACTATGTTGAAATACTTTCAGAGATACTCATCTTCACGACTTTCCTATCAATAGCTGTAACAGTGAACAGCTACAAAACAAAGTTTTTTTCACAAAGCTTGGATTCGGAGCCTCCAATCTCAATCCTGTACGCGCGTGACCAGAAAAGTGATAAAATAACAAATGATTGCCTAATAGAAATGTATCCACGGAACTTGTATAAATACCCTTTGCGTATCGATAGGAACGATATTCCTTGTATAATACACTGTGTGCTCAAAAAATTCGGTATAATGACAAACGATGGTTATATAAATATAAAGAATTACTACAGGAGAGTGCAGACGATCCATAGGTACGATCCGAGAATATTAATTTCGGACGTCGGAGAGACTTGTGCCCAGAACATTAATGGAATGAATCTGGACCACGATGTGTGCAAAAAAGCGAAAGTGTTTAACGACTGTACGCAACTGTACGCAGTGTCATACAGAGATCCCGACGACTAGTTGAACTTATAGATGTACTCTTTTTTAAATTTATAAACTTGTTAATAAAACCTATAACCTCTACCGCTACTTTTATTACTGGGGTGCCCCCTTTAAGATCAAATCTTATTTGCATTTGTATATCAAGTCGATGTAAATGAAACCATATTTCTTTCTTTACGTTTTGAGGACCTGTTTTCATTGAAGGGCTTTGATTACAACATTCCTGCATAATTTAGAAGTACTCTCTCTGCATATCAAAGCCTTCAAGGTTTTCATTAGACCGATCACGAGCTGCCCAGATTTTTTATAAGTTTTAGGTTTTTGCTTTGTTTAGTACTTGCAAAGGCTACAGAGAAATGAGTTCGGAAAAAAGATTCATCTCTGCTACTGAATCTGTTATAAGCAAAAGTGGCTCTGTCTGTTAGATGGATACGTTTACAATCACCGTGAAAACTTGGGTGAAGTGAGCGTGTTAAAGTTTCAAAGTTATTTTGATGTCTTTTTTGGAGGAGTAAGAATTCTGGAATCCGTAAAAAGCTATCTAGTACTATAAACTCGGGTGGAGCCAAGCCCAGCTAGTTATATATAAGCGTATAAACAAACCATTATTATGCAAACTTTGTGATGTTTACGAACATGTGCACCTTCGGTCACGTAAATTTTATCAGAATTTCACGACTGGTTTACAAAACACATTACGTTGTTAAAATTGCTTTTGCATTTGATTAGCGTACTGTGATTTGCAGTCAAAAAATTAAAGTAAAAATAGTACCTAATGTGATTACGGTACTGACCAGAACATGACGCACTTGCTGGAATTTCTCAAGTATCCATACACCTGTCCTTTTGAAGATCCAATGAAATCAAATCAAATCAAATCAAATAATTTATTTGCATAATACATGTTAAAAAGGTGTTACAGGTATAAAAGGTACATTGTATTATAACCTAATGAGGTGTGCAAATTAATATCTTATTAATATCTGATGCAAATACTTTAGAATCGCAACATTAAACATTCATAATGGGGACATATTCTTTTAGGACATATTTATAATGCTTGGGAAGATAAATGCGATGCCTTGGGCATCTTTTGTGATTTGTCCAAGGCATTTGATTGCGTTCTTCACGAAACGTTAATCAGGAAACTCCGCCACTACGGGATCCGGAACACCGCTCTGGATCTTCTTACTTCATACTTGAGTAATAGGATTCAGAGCGTTGACGTTAATGGACAAAGATCTCCCGGATCTATAGTAACAATGGGAGTCCCACAGGGCTCGATTCTTGGTCCTTTCTTGTTTCTTATTTATATTAATGACTTGCCTTACCTCATAAAGGATAACCATGATATTGTGTTGTTTGCGGATGATACTTCACTTTTGTTTAAACTTAAACGTCAGCAGCTGGTTACTGACGACGTAAATAGCGCGATCTCACAAGTAGTTCACTGGTTCAATGTTAACAATTTACTTCTTAATGAAAAAAAAACCAAATGCATTAAGTTTACCCTACCACACGTTAGGCAGGTGAAAACTAAGGTGTTGATAAAGGGCGAAGAATTGAATCCTGAAGATAGCACAGTATTCTTAGGCTTAACTTTGGATGCTAAGCTTCAGTGGGGCCCACAAATAGATAAATTGTCAAAAAAGCTAAGCTCCGCAGCATATGCTGTTAGAAAAATACGTAATTTAACTGACATAGAGACAGCCCGTTTAGTGTACTTTAGCTATTTTCATAGTGTAATGTCATACGGTATTCTGTTGTGGGGAAATGCCGCCGACATTCAAACTATCTTTGTTTTGCAGAAAAGAGCCGTTCGATCAATTTATAAATTAAGCCCGAGACACTCTCTCAGAGAGAAATTTAAGGAAATTAATGTAATGACTGTGCCTTCTCAGTATATTTTTGAAAATCTTTTATATGCCCATAAAAATATAAAATTGTTTAAAAAATACAGTGATATCCATAACATAAACACTAGGAACAAACACAAGTTTGTAGTACCTACAACAAGGCTCAAGAAAATAGGTAGCTCGTTCAGATGTCAATGTATACGCTTTTATAATAAGCTTCCAAGCCATGTACAAGATCTAAGCCTTAATAAATTCAAATCATTCATTAAACGTAAGTTGTGCCAGAAAGCGTTTTATACCATTAAAGATTACGTTGAGGACAAAAAGGCCTGGGATTAAGCTGCTTCAATTTATTTATTATTTATTTTTTACAGTCAGAACTTTGAATTTTGTAATTTTTTTATTATTTTTTTAATCTTATGCACAACGATATGAATATTTACTTTGTGAAGTATAATATCATTATTATTTTTTATTATTGTGAACGTGAGGACTATGTGGGTCAGTTACTTTTAATGATAATCTGGCAGTTTGAGTACTTTATGCGGCCTACCCAAATGTCCTTTCTTTGGTATTGTTCGTCGAGTCGTTGAGCTCCTTAAGTTATGAGTTGAGCTACACGATTACTGACAAATGCGTGCACTGACTGGACAGGTCATCTCAAATCTGTATGGTTCTTTCCTCAAAAGACTATTTCAGACACAAATCTACATGGTCCTCAAATGATCAAATGATCTGACCAAGATTATTTCTGGGTTTTATACACATTGACATTAATGAATTTTTTATATACTATGACATGAATATTTACTTTTTAAAGTATTTTATATTTTTAATAATTTGTGAATGTGAAGACTATGTGGATCATTCCTTTTTATTTTATTTTCTCATTTAGTTTTATCATGGTCGGGCAGCTTGAGTAATTTATGCGGCCTACCCAAATGTCCTTTCTTTGGTATTGTTCGTCGAATCGTTGAGCTCCTTAAATTCTGACTGGACAGGTCCACTCAATCTGTGTGGTTCTTTCCTCAAAAGACCATTTTTAGACACCAATCTACATAATCTTCACATGATCTGACCTAGATTATGTCTGGACTTTAAAAGAGACTGTGACCTCTGAGTTTGTTTCGGCCTTTCTTCTCGGAGTAGTCAGATAGGAAACGCCGACCTCATCTAGTTTAAAAATAATATGTTTGACGTGTAAAAGTGTTTTGTACAACCTATTTACAGAAATAAAAATCATTTATCATTTATCATCATAATAAATTGAAAAAAACATAATATATAGAAACGCAAAAATAAAAAAGTCAAATCAAAATTTCAATAATCATTATACTTGTTGTGGTGCCATTTCAGATAAAATCAGTCATCTTTCATTTAAATAGCCACTGACACTGCTATTGACATGGCCACCTACTGGGCATAACTTATTTAAAAAACACCATTGACTCGAAAAGAAGAAGGACGAAGAATAGTAATAGAGTTATTTGTGAAGGAGCTCTTTACTGGACGTAGGTACTACTTATCACTTTACCTCAATTCAATTTATTCAGTAACAATCTACATTGCATTCGACCTATCTCTGGCAATAAGCAGTGTTGCTGGGATCCGGCTCGAAGGACATGGGCATCGGTGTGGTGAAAAGCACATAAGACGATTTCCTTGAATTTGGTGTATAATATAAACGAAATATGATGACATGCATCGTACATGTTGAAGACTTATTCATAGGTCATTATCACCCGGATTGAACAAGTTGCTTAATTCTGATAAAAAAACAGATTTCTGAATCATAAAAACCGTTGAGTACAAGTTGACAGTCCTTTTTTTTTTTTTTTTTTTGAGGGTGGGAAATTATCAAATAACTTCTCCCGCTCTGGGCGGAGCGGGAGGGCGTGTCAGACTTTTACTGACTAAAACCCACCCGTGTTCCTTCCGTTGCCTGTGTGCCGAGGTCGCGATATCCCTTTCAGACAAACCCGCAACCCCGGCAGGCATTGGCCCTTCCGGACCCCGTCAGTTGGTGCTGACATCTCTTTGAGGCGCGCGTGGAACACAACGCGCCGTCGACCCGGGCCTGGTCCCTATCGGACGGCGAGCTACCCATTGCTCACCGTCCGCAAACCCGCGCCTACGGTGGCCGGAAGTCGGCTCGCGACTCCCGACGCCCGGGGCGTCTCCTGCGGCGACTAGGGGCGCGAGGGGGCGCATTTTGCCTCTCCCTCGCGCGCTCCGCCTCCTCCTTCGCGAGCATTACTGCTTCGCAGAAGGAGGTGACGGCCTCCCATGCACTCTCGCTCCGGACCATGGCCTGAACCAGGGCCGGACGCGAGAGATCGCCGCCGCCGATCGCCTCCGTGAGGACACGGCGGTGCTCCGCCCAAGCTGGGCAGACCTCCACCGTATGCTCCACCGTGTCCTCCGGGCGATCCACACAGTGGTGACACCCGGGCGTTTCCTCCCGCTTTATCCTGAACAGGAACCTCCCGAAACAACCATGTCCGGTGAGGACCTGTGTCAGGCGGAAGGTGAGGACGCCGTGGCGCCTCTCTAGCCACTCCTCAAAGAGGGGACTTATCGCCACGATTGTGGCGTGCCCAGCGCTGGGTTGCGACAATCGCACTCTCCATGCCGCCATGAGATCCCGCCGGAGCTCTGTCCGCTGTGCCGCGATTTCTCGCGGCAGCGGAGTTACGCCCCGGCGTTTCGCCTCCTCGCGCAACTCCCACATGTGCGCGAGAAGTTGACAGTCCTAGTTCCCGAAAAGATGGCCTCGAAGAAATACGACAAATTGTTCCTAATATTCAGCCTTCGACAAACAAAATAATAGGTCGTCATGAAACCAGGTACAACGCCAAAATAAGACTACATAATGAAAACAGACATTGACGTTCATTAATTTAAACCTGAGTTTTAGTACCAAAACAATTGGTTTTCACTAAAATGAAAACATAATAATGATAAATTGTTTTGATAAGATCTGACATTGTTGGAGGTCGCTACAAAAAACCATCAGTACCTACGTCTGGCTCATATATTACGTGTCGATTTAGACTGTGTAGAGCCTAGGAGCCTAGGCTTTTGAATTATATACTGGAATATTCTTAGAAAAGGTAATTCTGTGAACACCTCTTGGAATTATAATATATTCAAAGCCGTGTTCAGTTCGCTCATATGTAAATGATCTGCTTAAAAATATTACTGTCTCGAATCTATACCTACATCTATATACATATTATAAATTAAAGTCGCTTTTCGTGCCTGCCAGTGTTGCCACGTCGTTCTAAATTACGCAACGGATAAAAAAAAATGGGTGGCACAATTTAGGAATGTCATTCCAGAATATATACGTATTGGGTGTTCATACGTATTGGGTGTGGGTTGGGTGACCTATGAAATTGGCGTTTTTTTCTCACAAATAGAGAACCTTGTCACTTCAATGATTTAAAATATTCATCAATTGCTTGGTATTATATCGAATAATGACCATCATAGACAACTACCAATTGTAAAAAAAACCTTCTTACTTATAGTTTTTTAAACATAAAAAATACCTTAAAAATGACTCCTCATTTTGTTAGCAGAAATGACCACAATTTGTTTAGCCTAGCCAAAACTTATTTTTGTCGCTTAATCTAAGTGGCATATTACGTTATCTTAGTTTTTAAACATTAGTGCATAAAAGTTTTTAAACATTAGTGTTCGTGGTTGTTGTATAACTTAAGAAAAAGTTAGTATGAAAAAAGTAACTTCTTTAAAATTCTCCATACAAAACGCTGATTTCATAGGTGGGGACCTAACACGTATACCGTGTCGATCCCTCAGGTTAACGCTTGCCGGGGTTGGTCCGTGGATGGGTGACCATCTTTGGATACCGAGACTAATCCGTGGATTCGTATTACCCAGTAACTGGGTTGTGGAGGTCAGATAGGCAGTCGCTCCATGTAAAATACTGGTATTCAGCTGCATCCGGTAAGACTGGAAGCCGACCCCAACATAGTTGGGCTAGGGAGATTGCTTGACACGTATACCGTGTATATATTAATATATTGTGACGGCATCTACATCGCCACATGCGAACTACGCATCAAAGACCTGCCGTCACACAACATCCTGACGTCACACAAATCCTGCATCGCGCAATTAGAGTTTACCGCGCGATGGACATATTCCGCTTTGGATTTATTGCTTATTTACTGCTTAGGGATTTATTGCCAGCCAGACATGACACCCGTCTGGTTTGAGCATCCTCCCTTTTCTATAGTGCATGAGTGAACTTTACACCCTGTTCCTCATACCCCTAAATTATAGTATAACATATAACATACATATGATAAAGTAATCTCGATGTTTTGTCACGTCGTAAAACCGTGCGAAGTAGGGGCGGGCCGCTAGTATTAATAGTCCTCCAGACCGAACTTCGGCCATGACGACCAACCTCAGCGGAGACCAGCTTTTGGCGCGGGAGATATTATAGTGCACAAGTGTGTGCGCAGACACAGGTGCACTCTCTCTTCCCTCACTCACACATAGTCCGATGGGACGGCAATTTAACACGACCGGAAAGAGACCAGGCACAGGGCCAACGGTTTTACGCCAACTTCCAAATATCGAGCTGTTACTAGGGAATTTAAGCAGTTTTCAAACTGATTATATTTAAAATCCAATTCCTGGTCATTCTCGGTTCTTAAGTCCAAAAGTTAAACATTCTACTAACCAACCGTATCAAATGGCAATTTATAATTTATCCTTTGCAAACTCCGGAAGCGAATCAAATTCACCAAGTTTCAAGATTACGCTTTGATATCATTGACGAAGTTATTGGTACGATTTACGGTAGCGATTGAGCGTAAGATTGAAATAGAAGCAATAATTTTCAACGTTATATTGTAAATAAAAAAATAAAAAAATAGTAGTAAAAAAAAAGAAATAGTACTGAAATCGAAAGTTTTGGAAGAACTTAATTTGTAAACATATGTAACACGACATGTGGTGTTTGGTTTGAGGACTTCAAAATGTAACATACCTATAACCCGGTATTTATACCAAGGTATAAAACATACCTACCTAAAGAAAGAAAGAAAAAGTATTTATTGAGACCATTACATTGACATGTCATCATGTTCATTGATTGTCTTGTGATTCATGATGATTGTATGTATGTTGTTTTGTTGAGTTTTTTTTTTGTGTTTTACCTACATGTTTTGTCTTCTGTTTTCGTTTATACTTAAAATAATTTAAAAATTAGTTATATACAAAACTTGGAACAAATTATATGAATAAATTCAAAAAGTTGAACAAAATAATTAACAAGTCATGTCTGAAACAACGTCAATACATATATGATAGGTACATGTTTTTGACAAGTCTCTTACAAGTCTTGTTGAAAACCAATACCATAACTTGTGTATGAATCTAAACGCTGGGTAACACATATTAATAATGACGGTACGTACATAATTACGTACATAAGATTTGATCAAAGACCGCGTGTGGTTTCCGGGATTGAAACTTTACTAATTTTCGAAGCAACACCCGGATTGAGGCCTTCCGTATCCTTACCATTATGTACCCTATTTACCACGATAACCGATGCTGTTACCAATAACTAAATGATCTAAATCTAGCAATATTTGTTCCTACCTTATATGAACGGCTTAAGGAGAAATAAGTTTAATTCACCATGCTTGGCAGACGGATTTCTGATCACAGTTTCTTATAATCAGCCAAGAGGACGATATAGCCTGTCCCCCATATCCCCCTTTTAACCAGTACGACACAAGCAGGAAGAGAACGATGTACCGTGAAACGTGCCAACTTTGCCCACTTTTTTCGAATAATTACAATTTTAATACGATTTTTCTATGGAGACGTAAGTATTTTCCTTCATCAGCTACAACTGTAAGATCATGTGCATGTGTTAGTACCGCTAAATTTACTATTATTCAACATTGAATTCAATATTTGATCGATTTTGTTGGCGGGCAAAGTTATGTGGACTTTTAGCCCACTTTGCCCACATTGATTTTTTGACGCAAATTTGGAGATGACATAATTTTGGTAAAGATGGCGTTTACTATAGGAATGTAAGCGACACTATGAAAAAAGTGTTACTGCTAAAAGTGTTACTGAAATGACTGGGCAATGTTACCATAAACTTTGCAGAAAAATTTGCCCGCAAAAACACGCACCTCATTCGACGAGTCCCAAGCTACTAAGCGAAGTTAACAGCAAACACGATAGTTAGTATTGCCATTCTATCATCACCGTTGCCTTCTCCTAGAATGTTGTTAAGACCCTCTTTAACTCCAATCCATGATATATTTTATGTATCATAAGCATAATCAGCCTATAATGGACTGCTGGGACACAGGCCTCTTCGTCGAGAGGGAGTGGGCTTTGATCTACCACGTGGGCCCAGTGCGGGTTGGTAGATGTCACTTGTTTTCAAATTTTTGGTTCATGGGCATGCCGGTTTCCTCAAGATGTTTTCCTTCACCGTTTTTAGAACACTGGTGATTAAATTATTCACACAAAGTAAAACGCCTGCTTGGGTTCTAACCTACGACCTACAAGTCGTAAGTCGGGGCCGTTACCACCACTGCTCATCTTATACAGAGACACTGCCAGCGTACCTGCGGTGGTCATATTTTTAATGCTCACCATTTCTTCAATTCCAGATCTCCTGCTCTTCACATTTCTAATGCTCACGGGGTTCGCGTACGCTCGCATATCGGTGATGTATGCTCACGACAGGCTAAGCGACATAGTTGCCGAGCACTGCTTGAGTGAGATGTACCCTAAGAACAAGCGCATTGAGGTACAGGAGTCTGATGAGCCCTGCATCATATTTTGTGTGCTCAAGAAGTTTGGTATCATGAGTGCCACTGGTGTTATTAATTTGGAAATTTATAAGTAAGTGCTGCTTTTAGAGTCACAATGAAACTTATATAAAAAAACGAGTAGATGGACTGTGTTCTGCGAGCCATACCGATATGAAGCAAATGTATTATGAGACAGTCTGTTGACTACCGAAAGTTGTCATCTTATTCCATAAAAAAGTGAAACATATGTGGAAGGGGTTTTTCATAATTATTACTTATAAAATAATTACGAATCACTCGTGGTTTGCGAACTAGACAAAGATGACAAAAGATAGATGATCCTTTAGATTAGTTTAGTTTTATTTTATTTTATTACATTTCAATTGTTAATTTTGTTTTAAATAAATAAATAAACGTTCTGGCAAAGATAGAAACAATTAAAAATAAAAACTAGTTAAGTAAGTATAGCCTTTTCTAAATTGTGTTAAAATACTCATTCTCCGCTAGTAACTTATATTCTGTCTCAATCCTAAGAATATATGAAGCTACTTTACTCCAACACTCCTATAGGTATAAATCTTTACCGTCCAACAATTACTGTCAGATAGTTGCCCAAGAAATATGTTGAGCCGAAATCTAGATAAATGATAAAAATAACACTTGGTCCGAAGATGTAGGCAACTAAATAGAGATTCTCAAGAAAATACACGTCAAGTCGTGCTTTTATTTTAGACGGATTCAACTGTTTTTGACGTCGTCTTAAGATCATCTATTCTGAAAGTGGGCAACGTCGCAAATAGATGTAAAATATTTTGCTGTTTTGATTAATTTCGCAATATTACTGTATGGAAATAAGAAATGTGGCTAACTAGCGAACTAATATTAATAATGAATTGCAATTATAATATTGAATTTGATGTTGTAACCGTTTTAGGTGTAAAATAGGCATTTGGAAAGTTTTCAAATACTTTTTTTAATATCTAAAACTAAATATTCGGTGTTACGAATTTATTATTGCATTTCATAATCAATATTTTAGTTCACTAGTTAGCCAGATTTCATATTTCCATACAGTAATATTGCCAAAATAATCAAACCAGACAAATATTTGACAGCTATTTACAACGTTGCCAACTTTTAGGATAAACGCTCTTAATTTCATTTCAATTCTCGATTACGTAAATACTGATTAATTTCGATCCGGAAAAAACTATGGTGTAGAACCATAGTTTTTTGTAAATACACTGCAAGTTATAAATTCTTACTAAATATATCGACGGTGAAGTGTCAGTACCTTCTCTGACATTTTTCGAGAAATTCACTTTTTACTGGTTTTGAACTTAAAGGTGAAATTCGCATAGTTTTAGTAAAATCTCTTAACTACATTTTTAATTTGCAAGTTTTGCAACAACATAAATCAAAATGTAGAAAATCTTATAACTACATCGACGTGCCTTTGGCATCAACAGCCATGCTATTCTGTAAACAACTCACCGTGAAAACTTAGGTGAAGTGAGCGTGGAGTGAGCTGTCATTCCACAGGGATTGACACTATTGACAGCTCACTTCACCCAAGTTTTCACGGTGAGATGTTTACAGAATAGCATGGCAGTTCTTGTTACTTCGAGTAGTTAATTTCTTTGTTTATGAAATAAAACATTTTTTTTTCACTTAGTGTAAATTGTTGACTTCAACAGTTCAAAGTTATTGACACTTTGCCGTCTATATTACAATTTCTATTTATGTGTTTCATATTACAGAAAACGAGTCAAAATCGCTCACCAATTAGATCAAAGGAGCGGGATTTCTGACTACGGGGGCAACTGCATGGAAAGCGCAGAGGCCACTCAGCACAAGCAAGATGTTTGTAAAAAAGCCAAAGTATTCAACGACTGCACACATTTATATAGAATCTTACTAAAGTAACTTTATCATTGTCTTACAACTCCGTTCTGTCTTCAGAAAAAACGAACCATTTACTGTTTCTGTTCGAGATTTTGTGCCCATTAATTAATTAAGTTGTGGGTCCTCGGGTCATTTCTTTGATTACCTAAAAAGTGTGGTAAATTAAGCTTCACCCTAATTTACTTGATACAAAGTTTCATTGACTAATGCAAATAGGCGCATCGGCTCATTTCCTGTGAAATCTTTGCACTAATAAATATGTTTGTATGAAAAGGCGTAGATACTTGTTTATTTTTTCTTTTTCCTCATGAATTGGTAGATTCGCTGAACAAACAAAAAAAAAGTTAAAGCAACCTTTAAGAACATGTCACAGCAATTCAATTGGAATTTCTACACGAACGATTTCACATTGGCTTGTCAAAAGAGTAATCCGGATCTGCAACTAATTCGCACGAAACAAATTAAATAGAATCCCTTGAGTTTCCATGGCCATACGCTTCACTTATTAAATGTCTTAATGCTTAATTTTGATCTAAGAAGATGGAAATTCAGTGTGCTATTTATTTTATTTTATTCATTTTGGCTAGCATTGACTAGGCAACTACGAGTATGTTTGCCGCGTAAATGGATTATCATATAAAGTCTACTTCAATATCAATATTATTTTGCCACTAAATGTTTTCTTTGCTTATGTGTAAAAAGTGTTGAAAGTCACCCAAAGGGCAATGGAGAGGGCTATGCTAGGAGTTTCCCTCGTGGAGCGGCTCGTGGCTAAGTAGTAACAGCCGCACGGGTCGATCGATCAGGTCAGGTCGCACGGGTCGATCCGTGGATGGGTGACCATCTTAACATACCGCGACCCCTCCGTGCCTCGGAAAGCACGTTAAGACGTTTGTGCCGACTGACACTTGGATCGCTTACAGTCGTTACGGGTAGTCAGCCAGAAAGTCTGACAACCAGTCTTACCAAGGGGTATCACGTTTCACAGTAACTGGGTTGTGAAGGTCAGATAGGCAGTCGCTCCATGTAAAATATTGGTTTTCAGCTGCATCCGGTTAGACTGGAAGCCGACCCCAACATAGTTGGGAAAAGGCTAGGCAGATTGATGGTAGGAGTTTCCCTACGTGATCGAATCAGAAATGAAGAGAACCAAGGGCGGTTACCTTGGGTCTCTTCATTTACTACATAGCCCGAAGAACTGCCAACCTTCTTAAGTGGCAGTGGGCAGGGAACACTGCTCGCAGAACAGATGGCCGATGGGGACGAAAGGTTCTGGAGTGGCGCCCGCGTACCGGTAGACGTAGCGTTGGAAGGCCTCCCACAAGATGGACCGATGACATTGTGAAGGCCGCAGGAATCCGCTGGATACGAGAAGCACAGAACCGGTCGAAGTGGCGGTGCTTGGGAGAGGTCTTTGTCCAGCAGTGGACATCTTTCGGCTGAAATGATGATGATGATGTGTAGATTTTGACCATAAATAATAATTAAAGTACAAGCCAAGCTAAGTTTTTAAACCTGTGTCAAACATTTCCAATCGATTTATTTTCATCAGCCAGTATACTTGACCACGTTTCAACAGACTAAAATATATTGAATTATAGCGGATTTTATTTCCAAAAGCACACCCACGGAATTAATACAAATTCCTTTAACACGAATAAAGCCTATTCAGTAACGTGATTCTAAATAGATAGGGGATTTCATTCAACAGTCGACATAGGGGTGGCTCCTAATTAATTTGTATTTATAGACCAATATACCTTTTGTTAAGTGGCTTGTACCAATTTGTTAGGCTAGTTTTTTCTTTATCCTGTTATTTGGTTGAGTGAATGTCCAGAGGATTGAGAATGGAGATAGGAATCACATTAATTCAAACATTTTCCAGATTTTCTGCAGTTAAAAAAGTATGAATCTGATAATATTTTGTATAATAATATGAAAACAGAAAATACAAAGTCCAAAACAAGTAATAAAGCAATTGGCTCCGGAATAAATCCGGCTTGCTGAAATTTTGAATTTTGCTGGGATTTATTTCGCCTTTAATTAGCATTCCAATGCTTTTATTTCTCCACTTCGCAAGCGAAAAAAATTACAGCACTTCAAAGTATAGTGGACATCCTGCAAGCATTCATTTTTATTTTACTGGTACTCATTTTTAACTGCGTTCCAATTAAATTGTGTACAACTTTTCCAATAAATAATTCAACATGAATGAACGCTGCTATTTCATCACTTTCTTTTCACAAATGTAAAAATTCCACACGAAGAACACTTAATTAAAATGCTTCTAGAAAATAACTTAACAAAATCTGGAAAGCCATTTGAAATTCAAATTGGAAATCCTTTGAAGGCAATCTAGAACGATTTTTAAATAACAATGCTTTTACCTTAAAAATACTGTTTTTTTTTTCTTATTAAAGCAATGTATTATGAAGCTGTGAGAATTCCCATACCTTAATGGTTTTATTGTGTTTTCGTAGACCGTACTTATTACCTTTTTACATTTATATTTACTTACTTAAATTCGAAATACACTTACATCTTGGTAGCTTTTAGATTTAACCCATACCTCTGTTGGTTTTTCTTTTATTTATTGATTAATCTTTTTCCCTTTTTTTTTAAATCATGCACACTTGTTTTTCCATTGAACTTTAGACATTGGCAGAATAGTCGACATCGGCTTTGCTTGCCATTTAATAAAAATAGAATAGAACCCATGCCTCTATTTGTGGGTTTAAAAAAACTGGTCAGATGTTTTTTGTAACTTCTTGTTATATAACATTTTAGTCGCGAGGCTGGCACTATTTTGTTCGATAGATTGGAAACTGGAGAACTAACAGGCAAAAAAAAATATTTTGAAAAATGTAGGCAGGATTTGACAAAATACTTTTTCCCTTTGAAGTCTTTTGCAAAAATGGAACTCTTGATGTAACAATTTACTAACGTCGCGTACATGCAGTAATTAACACACAAAATAAAAAGCACACGTTTCCTTTCAATAATTTAATCAATAAATCAATACAAATGTTCAGTTACCGCTCAGCAGTTGAGAGATGACAAACATAGCTATCTTCTGTATCCAGCACCAGATGGAACAGCCCTTCTTCGCAGGTTCCTCCTCTTCTTCGTCGTCACCCTTCGTGGTTGCAGCCATCGTAGTTTCCTCCTGACATGCCACGAAGGTTATCAGAACCGTCAAGTAGACCACAACCAGCAAGATCTTTTTCGACATCATTTTCGACACTTTCTTTATTTTGTTCTAAATTATAAACATGTATGTTGAGTACAGATTTTGGAACAAAATGGAGGATGCTCAGTTGTTTTGTCAACATGCTGTAATTTAGATTGCCATCTATTTCGATTGTCATCTGTTTCGCTTTGTATAAACTCAAATCAAATGAGTTATGAACTGTAATTTCGTTTGCAATCGGAAAACTAATGTTCATTATGGATGATGGGGCCATTAGGCGAATCGGATACATTTCGAAGCGATTATTATGAGAGGAAGTAATTACATTGAATAATGAGCTGCATTTATAATGCGCAAGGTGGTGAAAAGTTATTTCGGATAAACAAAGGTAAATAGCAAAACAATTAGGTAGACCTAAAACTAAAAATAGTCATTTTGTGTTTATACTGGTAACCTCTGGTGTTTTTATCATTCTTTGAATACTGAGATACCTTCAAATGTAAAAATAGTATATTATGCAATTAGTGAATAAAAGACGGATTTAAAGCGAGGGCCGTAGATGAATCACGAGCAAGTGAAGGATTCTAACGACTGAATCGCGACCGTAGGGAGTGATTCATGACGATTGAATCACGAGCGTAGCGAGTGATTCAAGTGTTAGAATCCTGAACGACGCAAGTAATTCATGGCCCTCGATATAAATCCGTTTTATTCAAGAGTTGCATACTATACTTTATACCATGACTACGAGAAAAAGAAAGATTTAAGCGGAAAATAAAAATTTAATGAAGAAAACAGGAAGGTTGAATTAATTAAAATGCTCGTTAAAATTGGAACAATTACTAAAATTAAGAGTAATTTTCTTATTATTACTAATAATAATCAACTTGTAAAGCGATATTTATTTCCTGTGTATCGAATATGTTTTCGCAAGGAGGTTGTATAGCATTGAGATGGGGGTCGCATACCTCCATCTCAATGCTATGCTATGTTATACGAGTACAACCTCCAAAAATATTGATGTGTTCTGAATTCAAACACCAAAACAGTGATTAAAAGTGCTTTTTATTCACTGAAAACAGTGAATAAAATAAGCTTTTTAGAGGGGAAATGGTATAATAGTATATTATGCAATTAGTGAATAAAAGACGGATTTAAAGCGAGGGCCATAGGTGAATCACGAGCAAGTGAAGGATTCTAACGACTGAATCACGACCGTAGGGAGTGATTCATGACGATTGAATCACGAGCGTAGCGAGTGATTCAAGTTTTAGAATCCTGAGCGACGCGAGTAATTCATGGCCCTCGATATAAATCCGTTTTATTCAAGAGTTGCATACTATACTTTATACCATGACTACGAGAAAAAGAAAGATTTAAGCGAAAATAGACATTTATTGAAGAAAAAAGGAAGGTTGAATTAAGCTTCGTGCAGACTGGTGCGACGCGACAGCGCGACGCGATTCTAACAAAACAATTTCAAAGAAAACTTCACGGTATAACAATGACCGGTGTCGTCGCGCTGTCGCGTCGCGCTACTCTGCAAGGGGCTTTAATTAAAATGCACATTAAAATTGGAACAATTACTAAAATCAAAAGTAATTTTCTTATTATTACTAATAACAATCAACTTGTGAAACGATATTTATTTCCTGTGTATAGAGTATGTTTTCGCAAGGAGGTTGTATAGAGGAGGAGGGAGAGGGTTGGAGGTCGCATATATAGATGTGTTCTAAATTCAAACACCAAAACAGTGATTAAAAGAGCTTTTTATTCACTGTTTTCAGTGAATAAAATAAGCTTTTTAGAGGGGGAATGGTATAAAGATATTTCTAGATTGTCTGTACCGTTTCTTGATATTCGAACCACGTAATTCCATCTTAAATTGCCAGGTTGATTGTTGTATGTTGAATTAAAATAAAAATGCTTCATTCGTCGCCATTACTGAATAATTAAATATAAATAAGTAGGTACATTAATAAAACACAGTGTTAGTTTTTATCAAAACTAAAAATGGTTGAAGAACTTGTGGCGGCATCTACACCGCCACATGCGAACTACGCATCAAAGACCTGACGTCACACAACATCCTGACGTCACTCAAATCCTGCATCGCGCAATTAGAGTTTACCGCGCGGTGGACATATATACAAGCTCCCGACTTCAACCTCTGGGCGATTGCCCGCCAGACATGACACCCCTCTGGCCGGAGGATCCTCCCTTTTCTATGGTGGATGAGTGAACATTACACCCTGTTTCTCATACCCCTAAAAACTCATTATAAGATACTGAGCTGAAAGACGTCCACTGCTGGACCAGTTCTGTGCTTTTCGCATCCAGCGAATTCCTGCGGTGTTCACAAGGTCTTCGGTCCACTTTGCGGAAGGCCATTAAACGCTACGTCTCCCAGTGCGCTATTTGAATATTTAATAGGTAATGATAACAAACTATTGAATACCCTCTTCTTTAATAAATTGTTTTTCATCCCTCAGAGGCGTTCACCGACCGCCAATTAGTCCGACAATGCAAAAACAAATAGTACCTTGTTACGAATACAAAGGGATAATTCCGGTGTCTTTAATAAAAATTTGTTCCCGTCATATTCAAGCATCCGACCACGGAATAATAAATAGATTGGTACAGAAGGTCGGCTCAAAATACCGAGCTAAAACGCACGCAGCACGCTTCAAGTACAGCCAGTGCACGCGCACTTGTAACTCGCATTCGTTTGAGTTTAAGTATAAGTGCGCTGTGCGTGTGTTTTCGCTCGTTGCTTGGACCCGACCTTCTGTACCTATCTATTTTGTGGCGGAATATTATAAACTCCCATTCCAAATCCCGACCAGCGTAACCAGACCTCGATATTCCCCCTTCTTTGCCTTAAAACAAGTAAACATCATGAGTAATGGACAGGTACACAAGTCTTTCTCAATTGGAGAATTAACAGCTCCGAGAATTTGCGATGTTATGGTGTTTATACACCAAAGCCGGGCTGCAGGCGGGTTAGCCGGCAAGTCGGATAAATTTTGTTTAAAATGAGCCCAGCGGCTAAAGCAGCTTTGGCTCAAAATAAATAAGTAGGTAGCAGTATTATATCTTGGCAGTGACCTTGAAATAATTACCTGCGGCGGCTCGGTAGATAAACCTTCCGCGTCCGTGCGTAATTACCGCGCACTCGATAATGTTGTGTACTGTCATGCTATTCTGTAAACATCTCACCGTGAAAACTTGGGTGAAGTGAGCTGTCAATAGTGTCAATCCCTGTGGAATGACAGCTCACTCCACGCTCACTTCACCTACATAAGTTTTCACAGTGAGATGTTTACAGAATAGCACTGCTGATATCTACTGAGATTTCGAAGGGCGTCGTTTCAGCCGTTTACTATGAAGATAGAATACTGTACTTATTTATACTGTGGTTTTGGTGAATAGGCACCCTTGCAGGGATACAGAATTTGTTTAAACTATAAATGATTAACGTAGAATAAATATTAAGTTTAAACTTGGCTTATACCAATACGATTTAAAAGAGAACAAAAGAAACTATTTACCCAAAGGACCAATGTTCGTGAAATTGTTCGCAAATACTTAATTTGAAAGGACGTGGATAAATTCTGGCGTAGCAGCGCTAGCACAGACAAAGAGAATAAAAAAAATAAAATAAAAAATTAATATTATAAATAAACTATATATAATACTAAACACACACACACACACACTATATTATTATTATTATTGTTTATTATTTTTATTTTTTTTTGAATTTTTCCTTTGTTCCTCTCAAATAGAGCACCTGCCATGTAATCTCTTCACCACACTTGGTTGACTGGTAGAGAATGCCTAAGGCATTAAGTCCGCCTTTGTACTTTTTTGTGAAAAGTTTAAATAAATAAATGAGCTCCATAAAGAGATAATTATATTTTTTAAATAACTGATAATATTTGAAATCGCACCACAGCTTTCGTTACTTAGCAAAATATGGGAGGAATTATTTCAATTCAAAAGATTATTAATTTGATTCAAGTATTCGTGGAGATATTTATGTTGCCAGTTTTGGAAATATGATGGTAATTGGGAAATGCTTATTGTAAAAATTGATATGATTCCATTAGTATTTTTAGAATATACAATATTAAAACTGAAGTTAAAGTGTATTGAATAATAACTAGACTGTAATGAACATGATGTTTAATACTTGATTTATTATATATTTTTTTAATTTTCTTTTAAGACTGACTTATCATTTTTAAATCAATAGATAAGTCCCGCCTTAAAAGTATGTAATAGCAGCACCTTCTTTATCTTTCATAATCATTGTCACTTCCCGTCATTGTCATGCATTTGTCATATCGCCAAGATACGCCAAGATGATAGTTATTAGATATTGATACTTCACCGTCGATATGTCATATGCTTTGCACTGAACTATAACTATTATAGAGAGAGGCATTAAAAGACAATGCAACGCAATATTTTATTTTTCTTTTTCTATACGAAACATCCTGTGTGTTAGAAAGAGTACGCTTTAGTACTTATATAATAATAAGTAAGGACTTTAATATTCTTTGTAAAGAGTTCTCATTTGACCCATTTACCATCAATACCTATTCTGCACGCGCTCAGCTGAACGCTGACTTCTTTAAAAGTGCATAGTGCTTATTGTACCTTATACATATCTTTTTTATCGTGCTTGTTAGTGATCCTAAGATTTCTAATACTTATTCTGTTTTTACCCGTGAGAACCTGTAATTGGCTGTATGTTTCATTTTCAACTGTTATCCATTTGTTATAGCTGTTGGTTCTCCTATCAATAAATAAATAAATAAATAATTATGCCATTCGTTATTTTTTGACGTGTCTACGTCAAAAAATTACGAATGGCACAAATATCAACATGACGGACTTTAGAACTCAATAAGTAAAGTCGTGAAAAAAGTTTTTAGTACGTCAAAAGGCTTTAGAAGACGGTTCCTAAAATAGGACGTATGACTTAAAGTGATTGTTGCACTGTTGCCACACAGTTTAGCACCTTGATTTACATCAATGTAGATTTGCCCTTCCGCGTTAAAAGATGGTCGCGTTTCTGTTTCGTTTTGTCACCTCTGAGACAGACAGTGTCACAGAGACTTCACTTGGTTGTCATGGAAACGCCATTGTTAATGTGTGAGCTCGCTCTTCGCATTATGGACGATTTTTCGTGCGACCGGTGAGGGCAAATGTACGATTTAAATCTTTGGTTTAGCATGCTACCTTTAGCATGAGATGTAATATTGAACTTTGAAGAGTCTGTAAATTCAAATATCTGGGGCATATAGTCACGAACTATTTGATCGATGAATGTGTTAAAGAAAGGGAACGCAGAACGTCGACGTTCTCTCTTTTTCACCAAAAACATTTCAAACGCGGTTCAGCCACAAATTGCGATCTTTCATTCACTTTTAACGATCCAAATGCCGCTGAGCGTATTGGACGTCATGGTATGACTTTGAAGCGATGCAGTTTAAGAACCTAAACTGAAATGCCTTGCTTTTGAATCGTTTTTAATTAGATCATGGTAGGCATCCTGATCTGTACTAACAAGTTTTGTAACCCAGAATCGAATCCGGGAACATTACCAAGAGTTTGTAACTAACTGAGCCATCGAGATCATCAGATATACTGAAGATTATGAATACAAATGTTAATTCTTCATGTCGCACTAGAGTAATGTCGAGCTTCAGTGTGTCGCACAAGCGTGCATTCGAACTATGTTGAGTCGCAGTGCAGTTTTGTCGCACAAGCGTTAATCGCACATCCATTTGTCGAGCTCACGTAGTACACTCAGATTTTGTTATTTAAATCTTTTTGTCAGACGTTTTACTCCAGCGGCCTCAGGACAGCATATACGCAGAGGGCTGCCAATGCTCTGCGGGTCCAATACAACAACGCATTCAGGATGCTGCTGAGACTCCCTCCGTTTTGCAGCACGTCTACCATGTTCATGGAGGCACGCACAGTTGGTTTCGCGGCAGAAAGCAGCGTCACTGTTACACAGAGTGCGTGTGAGTAGCAACAGCATCCTGAGTGTGATAGCGGACATAGCCAACTAATAGACAACAAGCAAGAAGAATTATAAATAAAAGTATGTAAAATGAAATGTCATTACTAGAAGCGGCATAACTTAAATTATACGGAGCTCAAAAGGAATTTCTGCAAAGCGATCCCTCTGTAGGACGTCAAAGTTCTAATATGATGAAACTGCACTTTGATTAGGTGCTCCCTGGTTTCCTTTGGATTATTACTTTAGCATATATTATCATGTTGTATGTTGCGTTTTACAAGGTAATTTAAGAGTTTCTCTGATATATACTTTATGATAAATTTTCAGTAATAGAAGGATGAAAGAAAAAACGAAACTACGTTTATTTGCGGTAAACATGACGCAAAAAAAGAACACAAAATAAAAATAAAACAAGTTGAGGGAAAATAAGCGTCACATCCACGCACAACGGCCATAGCTCAGCATAATGCTGCGGCCCTATGCGAGACAGAGCCCCAGCGCTGGTATACCTACTTTTACATACATAAACTCACGCCTTTTGTCCCAGTGGGGCAGGCAGAACCTACAGAACCCCACCTGCTACGATCCCTACATACATCTATGATCCCTAAATACGCCTTTTGCTTCGTTTACATTCATTCATCTGGTCATACACGCACGCCGGTTAGTGATATATAACCTATTTTTAATGTGTCTTGTGTCAAAAATGTGTTTTTGATAGGATTGGGTATATCAGAGTCCATAGTGCTATGGGCGGATTTCAAACTGACCTCTAAAAATTACCCATCCCCGTTAATTCTGCAAACTACTGGTAAATAGCTATCACCAACGCTAAAGGGTTAATTCTACCATCACCACCTAACACCACGAAAACAGAAACGAACGAATATCGTGGTGACTACATAACAGTACTTATGTACCTACACATTTATTGCATGCCACAAGTAAGCGGCGAGTTGCGATACATAACTTGGACCTATTTACGGAAATATTTTGCCAATTTACTTGAATAAGTTCTATTTTTGCGTAGAACCTCTCATTGGAAATAATTTCCCACCTCTATTTAATCTTTAAACGTGTCTCGGATTAATTCGCAAACTGCTGCATAAAATGTTTTGATATTTTCGCAGGAAGGTTATAAAAAAAGTACCAATAGAAGGAAGATACGGCCACGTGGAGGTACATTTTTTTTTTTTTTTTGTAGGTCTTGTTACCTGCTTACACTATTGAGTTTCAGTTTTTATCTTTACATATAAATCTTAAGGCGTATACGCACGGACGAAGAAGGACATGGTGAACAGGAACATCGGACACTTTTTTCGCATGTGCGTACCACTAACGAACATCAAACACTGTGTTCGTCAAAAATGTTCGTGGCGATCCAATTTCAAATCCATGGCTACTAAAGAGAACGGGGCGGTTGAGCACAAACACAAGTCTAACTATGTTCGTATGGTGTTCGTGTTCGCTATGCTAATTTACGTCCACACGTACGAACCAAAAGTGCTGTGTTCGATGTTCGTGTTCACCATGTTTTTTTTGTTCGTGCGTAGACGCCTTTATATACAATATATAATCTAAAACTTATATTTCTTAAACCTTAATAATCATAAACCGATGATCTTTTCGCGGAAATAAACGTGGTCCTGGAATTATTTTCTACGTAGTTGCAGATGTTTTAATCTAACTTAAGTTTCGTGATTGATTTAGTGGAACTTGGGTTGTTCGGTTGGATTCGCTGAGCGGGGAAAACTGGGCTTTCATTATTTCGTGGAAAATCCTGAACTGTCGCGTTGCGGAGTTATGTTTTAACATAGAGATGGCGGATGGTTAAAACATAAAGATGGTGGCTATTCGTGATGGTGGGCAAATCGGGCGCCCTAATACCACAATGTCCGGACAAAACTTGGTGTCAGGAATTTGATGAAACTCGTACTAGGAATTTCATTACGTGTAAAGTCGTTACGGGTCGACAGAAGCCCGAAAGTCTGACAACCAGTCTTACCAAGGGGTATCGTATTATCCAGTTACTGGGTTGTGGAGGTCAGGTAGGCAGTCACTCCATGTAAAATACTGGTATTGAGCTGCATCCGGTTAGATTCGAAGCCGACCCCAACATAGCTAGGAAAAGAGTAGGCATATTGATTGACTAAGAATTACATTATTATGTCTTATATATAAAAAAATCAATCCCTATTTTTCTGGTCACGCCATAACTTGAGAACGGCTGCACCAAATTGGATAATTCTTTTTTTGTTGTGTTCGTTATTCTCAGGACAAGGTTCTTACATGTATATGGGTAGTTAAGTATCCAAGTAGGTAGGTAGGTAAGCATGTAGGCTGGTAGGTGATAGGTATGTAGGTAGGGTAGGTAATCTGCGTGCGCAATTTATTTGCCAAACATGTAAACAAACACGAGTTTTCAACTCAGACAAACATCAACTTTATGCAAGTGTAAATAAAGTTGATTTTAGATCGACTAGTATTGTTGAAAAAGTCATAAAAAATATAAGTTGTACCTCAACCTGAACGCAGCTTAGGTAGGGTAGGTAGAGTAGGGTAGGTAGGTAGTGTAGGAAGGTAGAGTAGGGACGGTAGATAGGTAGGTGCGCCGTAGATAAGCACTTAGTGCTAACCGTGCGAAGCCGGGGCGAGCAGCTACTGTCTTATAAATAGATCGTAATGTGGGTGTAAGTAGGACTATGAGTGGGTTTTAACATCCATTGTGAGTAGGTCACAATACTTCACATAAAAGAGTCCTTCCAAGAAAATGTTGCTTTATATTATTCTTTGAATATATTTCTAAGAAATAGGACCTACCTACAGTACAAATCACAAAGCGCTTACTTCTCATAATATAAGTCGTTGATAAGAATATATTTATGTGTACAGCAAACTTGTCGGTTTATTGACAGAATATATAAATGATAAAAATGTAGGTAAGTAGGTAAAAACCGTGTGGAGACGACAATCCTAACTAATACAACCACGAATATTGAACCTTTGGTCGGGGGCTCTAACGTGCAAATATAATAATACCTACATGTTAGAAGGGTTAGTTTATGACTTTAAATTGTAATAACTTTTGACAGAGTGGGCTCATTTTAATGAAATAAAGACTAAATGTGTTATTCAAGATACGGACTATGACTATATTTCCAATACCTTAATGCACTTGAAAAGAATACACAAAAAAATCAATATTACATGTGAATTTTAAAATCATCCCCTTTTTTACCCCTGGTGATTTTACAAAAACGCTGAAAGGTGTAATTCTTTATTTCTTACCAAACGCATACATTTGAATTTTCATATCTCTAACTTAAGAAATGCTGGATTTCCCATACAAATTTTCATCCCCTATATCACCCCCCCTAAGATTATTTTCGAGACAAAAAGAACCCTATGTCCTTCTCCAGGATACCATCTATTTTCTTGCCAAATTTTATCGAAATCTGTTCAGTGGTTTAGCCGTGAAAAGGTAACATACAGACTGACAGACAGACAGAGTTACTTTCGAATTTATAACATTAAGTGTGGATTAGGATTATAATATAACAGCACGCCTGCTCTCTTCGAAGGGCTAGGCAGAGGTGACCTATTAGTAGGTACACCCGCATTTCGCCAGTTATAAATAAAAGTTTTATATAAAAGGTATATATATAAACCCGGGTCAAATTAAATTAGCTAGCAAAACGAAATGGGTATCACTATATGTTTAAGTCTGTCCTCTGTGTTTAAGGATTCCGAGTTAAGCTCGCTTCAACCTTCGACCTGATCATCACTTATGATCAGGTGAGATACAGGCCAACAGCTTACCCCTTGAGAATAGAAAAAAAGCGTGTGTGGTAGGGGAACCCCCGTCAGGCACGAAGTTCCTTCTCACATTTATGATTTAAAACAAAACAATATTTTCGCAGCCGCCATCTTGGATTTACATTTTGACCTCACTATCGGCTTTAGCAACCTCGAAAACTATAAAAACGACACCCATAACGAAAAAAATTATTTGGATCTTGGATTTTCATTTTATCCAAATTCATACCTTCTCTCTCTCTTTATGTCTCTTTCTTATGCAGTGTACTCGGGCCTATGTGTACAATTTTATCCCATGACATTGTAATCATTTTACTCTTTTCTTTTGTTTTTTCTGCCAGCGTTCTCTCTCTTTCTCTTTGAATTAGAAGAAGACAGTCGCAAGTATTAACACTTAGATAAGATGAACGATTTCTGAAAGTTTACAAGCCGCGTTATTCTTTAACGCGGCTTGTAAACTTTCAGAATTCGTAAAAAAAAAAATGCTATGACATCAATAAATTGCTCAGATTTAAAATAAATATGTATATTGATATTTCATGAGTAATGCCTGAAGATATCCATAAGAAGACTTAGCCCACTAATGAATATGAATGAATATGCTACCTATCTGATTTCAGAGGCACGTTCTCAGGACCAATATAGATATGAGGCATTCCATTCAGGTCACATTAATATGTAGTTATGCGAGCAGACGTGAATTTATGGCTTTCATGTGCGTTGAATACATTTCAGATACACCGAAGCCATAGATGCTATAGGAGTGCTAAAATTACCTCTCATAATAAAAATGGGATCAAGCTGAATAGACAAGAATTCCAAAACTTATAAACAATCTAATCACTGTTCCATTATTTTATTAATTCAAACCACAGACAAAAAATAACCTCCGCAGGAGACGCTGCGGGCGTCGGGAGTCGAGAGCCGACTTCCAGCCACCGTAGGCGCGGGCTTGCGGACCGTGAGCAATGGGTAGCTCGCCGTCCGATAGGGACCAGGCCCGGGTCGACGGCTCGTTGTGTTGCACGCGCGCCTCAAAGAGATGTCAGCACCAACTGACGGGTTCCGGAAGGGCCAATGCCTGCCGGGGTTGCGAGTTTGTCCGAAAGGGATATCGCGACCCCAGCACACAGGCAACGGAAGGAACACGGGTGGGTTTTAGTCAGTAAAAGTCTGAGACGCCCTTCCGCTCCGCCCAGAGCAGGAGAAGTTATTTGATCATTTCCCAACATCAAAAAAAAAAAAAAAGACAAAGTAACCTGTTTACTAAAAGAATGGTCTAACTGAACATCATGCCAGTATTCCTCAAAAGGGTGGGTATTAGTACAAGCTAGAAGAACTCAGGGATCAACCACAAGACCCTATATGCTCAGCAGTCACACTCGAGACCGCGCGCACTTTGAATGCGTATTCGTACGAATTTCACTCCACGTACAACCATGGTCGTACGAATTGAGTACGACACTGGATACATTTTTCTCAGTCAAATAGAACATATCCCAACAAGTTCTGATTGTTTTCGGACGTCGGAACTATACGTACGACAAAGTCGCACCCAGTCGCGTGCTCCCTTTGTACTTGGAAGGTCGGGATCGTTCGTGCGTGTTCGTACGTGTACGCACGAGTGAAATTCATACGAAAACGCATCCAAAGTGCGCGTGGTCTTAGAAAAACGAGGCTGTCAAACAACCACTAAAGATTAACTTAACTACCAATTTACCTACAGTCACGAACATAATACCTTACATTTCCGCAAGATTTAAAAGCAGTTTTCACCAGTATTGATAGAGCAGTGGTGGCCCTGTGGTAACGACCACGACTTTAGAGTTGTCGTGGGCTCAATCCCAAGCAGGCTATTTACTTTGTGTAAATTATTTCATCACCACTGCTCTCAAAACGGTGAAGGAAAACATCGTGAGGAAAACGACATGTCCTAGAACCAAAAATTCGAAGACATGTGACATCTACCAACCCGCACTGGGCCCGCGTGGTTAATTACGGCCCACTCCCTCTCACAGAGAGGAGGCCTATGTCCCAGCAGTGAGAACATTATAGGCTGATAATGTTAGTGATATAAAATTTATGGTATTACGAACAAAGTATTTTCGAAACCACACTATTACCATTTTTAACCACGCATGGAGGATGGATCTGGATCTGGATTGGCCAATAATGCGGTACTGGACCAGGCTGCATGTTGAGCATTCCGGATCCGAACCTAAATTTAGACTAAGATTAAACATAATAGTCTATTTTAATCTTTTTGTTATTGTACAATTGTAATTTATAATGATTTTATTGATGACTTTTGTAATATTTATATAATTGTAGTTTTTTAATTAATTCTTAATGTATCTTCAATTTTTATTTCACATGTGGACTTGTTCTGAAATAAAATTAATTTTATTTTATTATGAAATAAGTGTAAATGCGTAAATTTAATGACCGTGACTGAACTGAAAGAATGGCCGATTTCCTAAATATAAAAAAACAGATCATTTCATATGAAATGACATGTTTTTTTTTTTTTTTTTACATTCATTTCGGCCAGCTGTCGAGTGCCAAAAACGAAAACAAAGTTAATCGTTTCGCAACAATGTAGATTGTTCCTACTTCAATCATTTTTTTTTACTCAAACGTTTTATAAGCTCGGCATGTCACCTGCTTCAAAATTCATTAGACTTGCAGCCGGCGTACTGAACTACTGAATACTTGGTGAGTTAGATCTTATTAATCTTATTGTATATAAAAATGCTTCGAATAATAAGCAGCACTTCGTAATTTACTTTTCATTGCAGTGTGAAAATAAAATAGACATTCTAAGCTAGCTTTTATTGGTTTAAAAATTTGGTTTAATTTTTATGGACATAAATCTCAAAACTTTGTTTTCTTTATCTTATTGTTAGTCTTGTAGTATTCAATGCATGTCATCCCAAACTTAAACATTTTAAAGAGGTAGGTATGGGTGGAGTGCTTCAAAAATCTTTTGGCTTTTGAAATCGCAGTAACGGCGTTGTTGGTAAACATTTGTGAAACGTTGTGGGAAGTTGTAGACATTGTGTTAGAAAAACAAGATGGCGGCGTTAGTTCCGAGCTTGGCCACGCGCCAATAGGCCCTTGTATAACTATAGTTATGTTTTTGAAATGGAGAATGGTTAAGGCCCTTTCCCAAGCAAGCGACCTTGAGCGTTCGGTCCTTCTCTGACCCGCCGCTTTGTCACAGTGTGTCCCGCTCTTTTCACTCGAACAAAAAATTTTTTTTTATTTTTTTTTTAAAAACCGATTTTTTGTAATAAAATAAAACGTGAACTATTAAGATTGTTTAACTATCTATACAAAAGTGTAATCCTCAAATAAATAGAAAGTCACCTTTAGCAAAAGAATGCATGCAATCAATAATTTTAGTCATTTATTTTACAAGGAGATTTTATAACAAAAAAACAAACAAGAACATGCAATTTAATGATGAGATATCGAACATTAATAATGTGCTTTAAGATGTAGTTTATTTCTCTTTATTAATGAGTTAGGCCTCTGAATAACGAAGAAAAACGAGGTTCTGCTCGGGGCAGCGCCTTAAGTAGAAACAGCACGTATCTAGTAAGTAGTGCGTAAAAGTAATCAAGAAGCCACTGTGGTCATCCACCCTTCGATAATAACAATAAGCCCAAGTAATAACTCTTACAACAAATACAGTATTTATTTAGAATTAAGTTCTTTTATTTGACAGCCATTACGGTATTGTAGTTTTGAAATCCATTATTGTCAGCACGTAATGTTTAATGATGGAGTCTTTCTCGTTGCCTTTGGATAGTCTATTTAAGAGCGTTCATTCTATAAGTTGACAACGTCGCAAATAGCTGTCAAATATTTACGTTTTGATTAATTCGGCAATATTACAAAAAAAAAAAAATGGATTAAAAAATAAACAAAGTCAAGCCCTGACTCCTGCACTAGTTAAAACACCAAGGTTACAGGGGCCAAAAATATACCTAAAATATTAATAACGAATTGCAATTATAACACTGATTTTGATGTTGTAACCGTTTTAGGTGTAAAAAGGGCATTTGGAAAGTTTCCAAATACTTTATTTACATGTAAAACTAAATATTCGGTGTTACGATATTGATTATTGCATTTCCAAATCAATACTCTAGGTAGTTTACCAGTTAGCGATATTTCATATTTACATACAGCAATATTGCCAAATTAATCAAAACAGCGAAATAATTGACTGTTATTTGCGACGTTGCCCACTTTTAGAATGCACGCTCTTAAATAACGAAGGTGAGCCATTTGGAAGGATTTTTTCAAATTCATCCCCGAATGGAGATGAAAGTTTGTATTAAAGATCGTCAGTTTTGCCGATGAGAACACGGCACACGGCTTGTTGCTACCCAAAATTCATTCGATACATCAGTTCCTGATTCCGATCCAATGCTTCTTGATATAACATTATTGGTTATCTTTCCACTTCTCAAATCCTGTCATAATTCAAATACACATTTATAAGCATAATTTCGGGATAACTCATTCGTCCTTAAGTTGTATTTATTTATTTCTCATATTTGTACTGTTAAATTAAATTTCGTTTCTCAGTAGGATCAACGGAAGAATGTTGTTTTTTTTTTTTTTTGTGTCTTGTTGTGGTGTGTTCTTTTCTGTGATTGCATGTGCTAACTGCTACCACAGTCCAGCCGTCGAGAGAATGCGTTCCTGACACCTGTCAGCTGGATAATTTCTAGTAGTAATAAGGATCAAATTCAAAAAACACATATTCGTTTTGTTACACAATTACCGGATTTTGATGATACCTGGTAAATCTACGGCATATCCTGGATTAAAGAAAGAAAAGAAAGAAAAACTATTTATTGAGACTCACACAGGAAATCACACATTAAACTAAAAACACACTAAATATAAATAAAAGACAAAGTATCATTAAAATTTAACCGGTAAAAGTCCTGTACGAGGCCAAAAGGCTCCTATCTCAGCATGATGCCGCGAAGTATAAAAAAAATAAAAATGTCGCAGCGCTGGTATTCTGATAGGGCCCGCAGTAATGTCACGGATAGATACAGAATCAAATAAATATAATAAAAAATAAAAATAAATATACAATGAAGTGTAAAATATTATGTAATCCGCGTGTCAGCATCCGACGTAACATCAGTTACTTGTCTATACCTTTAGTAACACATAGGATACTTTTTATCTTGCTTCAGGTAGTAAATCCCTTAGGATGTGACTAAAATGCGGTTAACTGTTAGAGTTGTGTGGGTTAAATGAAAACAAAACTAACATAATACACACTCAGACGAACAATGTTAGAGATTTAACTACAGCCGGACTATTTTGTGAAAATCTCACCGTTTAAACATAAGTGAAGTGAGCTTGAAGTGAGCTGTCATTCCATCTGATGCTTGGGATTGTGGCGGCATTTACATCGCCACATACGAACTACGCATCACACTGATGTCACGCAAAGTCCTGCATCGCCCAAGCAGGGTTTACTGCGCGGCTAGCATATATACAACGTCGCGACATCAATTGTCGAGCAGTTGCCCACCAGACACAACACATTCGGAGGATCCTTCCTTTTCTATGGAGGATGATTGCACTTTATACGTTACCCATACCTATATCGAATTGACACTATTTATCAATAGTGTCAATTCGATATAGGTATGGGGCCCATTTCGAGCTCACTTCACCTAAGCTTTTACAGAATAGATCGGCTGGAATACAGACATGGTTGTTAAATGTAGTTGTAGTAAGCTGCGTGGTTACTAACTTCTATTGTTGACTGTACAAGTTATATGAAATTAACTTCTTTTGTTTTGTACTACATTAGGAACTAGTTATAACAAGCGCCCGAGGCGCGCGTACCGTACGCTGCGTTTACACGCAAACGCAACAAGAGTCACATTTTGTTGTAACTTTGAACTCTCAACATATTCAGTATAACTGTGTTTCTTTTAAGTTTATTACTGATGCAGATAAAAAGACAAGGAAAAATCATAAAAAAAGGACTTGCATCCACGCGTCGAGGGCGCGTTAAGGGCGCCCGGGGGGGCGCGTCATACGCGAACCGAACGCGCGTCATACGCGAACCGAACGCGTGTATGACGCGTCCTCCCGAGCGCCCTTAGCGCGCCTTTGACGCAGCTCTTGTTATAATTCGCTACACAAAAATTCATACAATTTTATTAAGCGCCCAGAACGCAGCGTACAAGACGCGCACCTCGGGCGCTTGTGTGACCTAGGGCCTTACTTTCTTACTTATTTTTTACAAACTTGGAAAGAAACAAAATAGGTATCTCATCGAGGTAAAAGCTTCTAAATAGTATTAACACCGCCTCTCTGGTAATACCATTTGAAGTATATTTTAGGTCAGTCTGTAGTCTTCTCTTATTATATTAGTCTTGTAAAAGTGTGCCACATTTAGATTCTTGACCTAGATATATAACGAAACATTTAATACGTTCTAGTTTGCTTCTGTAAAACTATTATTAAAATTTTAAGGCAAGTTTGTTGCTGTTATGATTTTTTTTTAAATTGTATAGCTATTACGACCTTATCTCGCAGAACTTAAAAAAAAACATGATCTTGAAATGAATAAATGAATGAAATGCAAAAGAAAATTTCAATTTTCCCAGAACAATGCAGCTATTGAAAATTATAGGCTGTCTGTTGCCATTCGTTATGGGACTAAGAACACAACGGTCGGCAGGAACACTAGTCGATTTCGCAGACCCTAAGGTAAGATGTTTTCATTTACCTCTATGTCAAGCATAAATGTATTACTATGTACAGCTCGGCAATAATATCTGATTTCATGATTCATCCATTAATATCTATCGTCAAGATGACGGAAAATATATGAGATCAGGAAGCCAACAAGTGGCAGCACAAATATGTGACATCGAAGGAACACCAAAACCATCTGACGAGCCAAAATATAGGATGCTCACATATATTTGCCGTCATCTTGATGACAGATATTAATGGATGAATTATGAACTCAGATATTATTGCCGAGCTGTTCATAGTAACCGTGATTGTACGTTAGGATAAGTGTACTTTGGCTAATGACAGTCACAGGGTGACCACTTAAAGAAAGATTTTATTGATTCTTTGACATAATAAAATTATAAAAGAAGACACTCTTTTATAATTTGATTGAGGATGGAGGATTATGGAGTTTCCTGCCCTTTCTTCAACAAGCAAAACTAAGTTTTAGAACCTACAACTAGTACAGGTTCCAAGGAATAGGCTCGTTGATTGACAATTAAAAGTGCTTGTAAATAGCTTAATTGAAAAAAACCTTGGAGATTTTTTTTTTTTTGCAAAGATAGAAAAAACATAGATTTAGTCTCATGTACATATCTGGTTTGGTCCAGCCATCCAGACGGTCACGATTTTAGGTTATGCGTCATGAGCGTTTCCAAAATTGTTTTGCAACTCTTTAGCATTATTCTCTTTATTGAATCAAGTCCCTTGTTCCAAATATTTATAAAAGTTTTGAGATGAAGAAGTTGTCTTATCTAGTGGAAGTGGACTTATCATTATTTTACAGCAACTATAGTGCATTTCCGTAACGTTTTAGGTACAAGGGCACTTAGACGCTCTAGTCCGAATGGCACAGTCCTGCGTCATCAAAGTTCGAGCAACGCCTAAAGATGTCAGGGCATACTTTACCAACTCTTCACCAGTATCCAGGTCTGGGCAGTGCTTCGCCGCCTGCATGTTGGAGCAAAGTGACGTCATTAATCATGGCAAGGTAAATATATCTGTTCTTATTGATAATTGAAAAAACAAACTACCTACGAAATATATATATGATAACGTACCTACAGTGAAACCATGGATGAATAATAATTAAATGAATTATGATGTATGGATTATGACTGATGAAATAACTGAAATTGATACTAACATTTGTACGCCTAATGGCAAAGCATAGAGAATTTACAAAAGTGTAACATCTCACACACTGTATGTATCTGTAACCTATGTTTACCAATAAATACTCTGAACTCTGAATACGAAAGAAAGAGATAGGTATACAAGCACAAGGGAAAAAAAAAATCTTTTCACTACACTGACAACATTCGTCTTGGTTGTGTGCTTTATTTTTTTTAAACTTAAGACACACTTAAATAGTTTTATAGAAGTAGGAGGAACAGGGTGTCAAATTCACTCATTCTCCATAGAAAAGGGATAGTCCTCCGACCGGGATGTCGTGTGTAGTGGGTAACTGCCCGACGATTGATGTCGGGAAGTTGTATATATACTCGTTGTACTGTAAACACTGCTTGCGCGATGCAAGATTTGCGTAATGTCAGGTCTTTGATGCGTAGTTCACATGTGGCGTTGTAGATGCCGCCACAGTTTTATGTAAAAGACTTGACTACAACATACTTACTTCATATGCACTTATCTCTATGACCATACGTCTTCATCGAGTTTGACAATGATACGGTTCGAGATCGTGAACTAGCAGAGACAATATACGACAGCGAGACGCCAACGAATAGATGGAGCGACAATCTTCGTATTTACTTGACTAAATCCTTTTTTTTCACAGGTCAACAGGGAACTCCTAGTCCACCTAGCTAGTTTAGTAAACGGCAAGAACTCCAGAGTAGTTCGCAAGCTGAACGCCGTCTCCCGGCTCTGCCTAGACAGCATCGAAGGCATGTCAGACAGATGCCAGCTCGCCTCCACTTACAACGACTGTCTGAACGAGAACATGATTGAATTCGCCTTTCCTCTCGAAATCGCTGAAGAAGCTGTCAGGAAGATGCCTTTTCATTTAATACAACCGAAGTAAGTTATACTTTGTTTTTTTTTTTCTTTGACCTGTTTCACCATCTCTGGATGGGATCTAACAAATTATGGCAAATAAATTCTGTTGCATTTTTATCTAAATCTGATGGCTCAAGGCCTGTGGAACAGGTATTTAGTGTAATTTCCTAAGACTGATTTTAAATCGGGCTACATCTACCTAATACCTGTCTCGAGGTTTAGTGGTTACACCACCGCAGAGGTCGGGTTCAATTCCCAGTGGGGGGAACATTTTCTGCTCGGTTTGATTGGTTGTAGGGCTTGTTCTAAATACGCCTGTTGCTACCACCATCTTATCTAAGTCTGTCGCCATAACAACAATGTTGACAGCATTGTTGTGTTTCGGCAGTTAGAGGTAGGATAGCCAGTTCCTCTGTGGTTGAGGATTCCGGGTGAAGCTCGCTTCCACCTTTGGCTTGATCATCTCTTACCATCACGTGGGATGTAAGCCAAAAGATTTCCCGTTGTGGAATTAAAAAAAATACACTGGCAACTAAGTAGGTATACCGATAAACCCATCGACCGATAAAAGTCACAAATGACCGCTGTTAATCTATAACTAGTATAAAACATTTTTTTTTTAATACTCTGGGGTATGCATTTAGAAATTAGGACATACGCAATACGTAATCTTTTATGACAAACTAGGCATTCAACCTTTCAACCGATATTTTCATCTGCTAAACTGGCATGGACATTAGCATCACAAATTATGTCCAAAAAAAATATTGGTTTCAACAAACTTTAAACTAGTCTCCTAGAATCCTGAAAATGATTCACGAAGATTAATATTCTTCTTGTTTTATTTTCAGGTTGCCATTTAGTTATTTACTTTCTACAAGAACAACTTTGACGTACTGAAATCCATTGCCAGGTGAGCAGATGAACAGCATCGTCCTACCCGTATCCCCACGGCCCATTTGGTGTCGGCACAGCAAGTCTTGCCAACCCGCACTGGGCCCGCGTGGTAGATTACAGCCCACTCCCTCTCACAGAGAGGAGGCCTGTGTCCCAGCAGTGGGAACATTATAGGCTGATTATATACAGCAGACTGCCTTGTTGATCTAGTGGTCGCATGCGCTACTGCTGAGTATGAGGTTCTGGGTTCAATTCCCAGGTTGGACAAAGTGTTAGTTGTTTTTTCTATATGGAATTTCTCGATAGCAGCCCGGAGTCTGGATTTGTGCCCGGTTGATCAATAGGCTCGTCCCCTGTTACATGGGACTTGAACATAACTAGCGAAATGTGGGAGTACGGTACACAATTTTCTACTACAGATTAAACGCGACATAAACCGACGTTTGATCTGTAGTAGAAAATTGTTGGAGTTACATATTTTTTTTTTGCAACAAGCAGTAATTGAATTTATCTTTTAATACTTTTCTTGGCTTTATATTACTGTCTATTAATGTTTATTAATATAATAATAAAAAAAAGACATGCGTATTCCATAATCGGTAATTTTCGCTCTTTATCCAAATTCACTAAGACTCCCTGTGATAAGGTTGTATTTTCCTTAACATAACCTAACCAAGACTCATGCATGAAATACCTTAAGTACTAACAGACATCATCATCATTCTCCAAATTTATCATGCCAATTTATTTGCGGTCGGTTTTTTACGTACAAATTATTGAAATTATTATATACAACACAAGGTGTTCCTTATGATCGTAATAAATATCCCATAACTCTAGGATATTAATAAGACCATGTCAAAGAATCAACTGGCATATGAATTATTTTTCAAGTAATCTTTTTTTTCGTTTAAATTTTTCATAAAAAATAATTCGACAAAGTCACGATTATTTATGTAAAACACCCTTATGTATGCAAAATAAAATAAAAAAATCAGCCTATACCTATTTGTCCATAAAAAATTACATCGCATTTTCTTAGATTTAAAAATGAATGATTGGTTTGAATGTAAATGATTTATCCGATCAATGAAACTTAAATAGTCTATTGGTATGTTTAACTAACGAAACTATGTATTTTTGAAAAACTAGTTCCCGAAATTTTTGTGTTATTTTTACTTATAGCATAATATAACCTTAGAGTGCACATCAAGAGGAACACGTTGTATATAATCATTGTCGGGATTCATGAAATTATACGCATTCACCCAAATACGTGTAGGACTGTTTCAAAACTTCCAACATTTTATTACACACACATTTTAATACATAAGGAATTCTTGTTTGTACAATCCCCGAGTTTTAGCGTCTTTTACTGTCAGAAGCAGAGATTGTACAAGTTCCCAAATTAGATTAAACAACCCTCGACAAGTTCAAGCGTCGAGAAGATTTGATTAGGGACTTTCTGAATCTATAATCAGTATGCAGATTGATTTCAGAATATTTTATCTACCTGACTTAGTTAGGGATGACTATTATTATATTATGGAGATTTTTAAATGAGAATTTGGCCTGATTGAAAAATAGAACCTGACTGAAATGCTGACAAATTTGCAGGCTTAAGTTATTCCAGGCTAACTAGATTTTTAACTACTTTACTTTGCTTAGAGAGTATGTTACTTTCCATATCGTAAACGTAGCTAAGTTAAAACATTTAAGCTAGGGCAGGGCTGCGGGGGGGGTCATCAAACACCTCACTCCCCCGGCTTGACCAGATGGACCCCGCAGACGCAGGCTGGCACCAGTCGGGGGCTGCGTTGAAGAGTGCTTAAGGCGCGGTAATAAGCAAATCTTTAGGTATGGAAGGAGGTGAAGCGACAGTAGTGCATCGCGATATGCAAATACGGTTGTAAATGGCAGTGCGTTTGATTTTGGTTGAATCTCGTGTCCAACAATAAAATGAAATATATTTCTCAGTTATAAGTTAATTTCAAAAAAAAATATACACCAATAAGTTAAAACATTTTTATATATTTCTTTAGTTGACTAATAATCCTATTTTATAATTACAAAAAAAATTATAGTTGTCGCTCAAAATATTGAGCATTTCGAGACGAAAAAGGTTTTTCGGGGTCTTTTAAGCGATTTCTTTTTCAAGATGCTAGATCATTTCTATTAAATATCTTTGTATAAGTCTTTTTTTATACCCTAGACTATAGACTGTATTGTTTTTGGGTTGTATTAAGTAGCATTACGGCTAACAGTGCGACGAATAAGTGGGCGTGTTACGGTGTCTCTGCTTGGGTAGCGCCTAAGTGCCCCCGTAGCCCCCGGTGCAAGTGTGCGAGGGAACACGGTGTGGTTTTAGTCAGTAGAAGTATGACAGACCCCTCCATCCGCCCCAGGACGGAGGACATCCATGAGGATCTCCACCTGGAACCACAAAAAAAATGGCTCTTATCTATGCACCGCAAATCATTGACAGCAGATTGGGTGGCTGTGTAACATATACACTCGACTGCATATTCTTAAGACCCAAAGCCCGCCATACAAACTTATCAAAATACTTTATTGTTCCTTATCTGTCACACCAAAGAAATATCTTCGCTTACATAATACCAGCCTATTATTGTATTATTGTCCCACTGCAAGGCATAGGCCTCTTCTCATATAGAGAGAACGCATGAGAATTGATCACCAATTCACCACGCTTGCTCAAGTCGGCTTGGCAATGACTTACTAACTAAAAGTCCAGGTTTCCTCACGCTGGTTTTCCTTCCCTGATGACAGTTATGTCCAAGATAAACTCACAAAGCACATATGAATTGAAAAAGTCACATTGGTCCTCTCTCGGGTCGAAAAACGTAATAAGAATTTAATAATATTTTCCTTCAAATTTTATGTACTAAGTAATAGTTTGTGTCTCTTGTTCCAGCTTGCCTCAAGAAATAAGGTCCAATCCCTACTAATTTATTCTAGAATTTAAGTATTAATAAATATTAGAATTTTCAATTTTTTTATGTTTACTTTTGCAATAAACGCTTTAAAAATTACCTATGTATTTTTATTTTAGCTACCTAGGGTTTAACGGTAATTAAATACCGTTTTTACATAGTATAGAACAGCGATAGAAGACCCATACGAACAAATTTCTCATAAAAAATCGAAAGGCAAAGGGTGGCAAACAATAAAATAAAATCAAATTTTCTTAAATAAAAAAATATTTATTTGGGGAGGAGCTCGTGACTGAGTAATAACAGCCGCACGGGTCGATCCATCAGGTTAAGGTACGCTGGCCGGGGTTGGTCCGTGGATGAGTGACCATCTTTACATACCGAGACTCCTCCGTGCCTCGGAAAGCACGTAAAGCCGTTGGTCCCGGCTGTCATTCGTGGATCTTTGACAGTCGTTACGTCAGTCGTCAAAAGCCCGAAACTCTGACAACCAGTCTTACCAAGGGGTATCGTATTACCCAGTTACTAGGTTGTGAAGGTGAGATAGGCAGTCGCTCCATGTAAAATACTAATATTCAGCTGCATCCGGTTCGACTGGAAGCCGACCCCAACATAGAAAAAGGTTAGGCAGATTGATTGACCAAAATATTAATTATTTCAACTTAAACATTATTTCAAACATAAATTGAGGCAGTCCCAATAAATTACAATAGAACTTATGTCGGAGAAATATTTTTATCCTTTTCCCCCAAAACGAGGAAAACAAACCGTTTGTGACACTAAAAGTGTCATTATAAGGTACGGTTTACGACTCCGTACAAATCCCTATTATTAGGTGCCATATAAGGAACTTTCTTGTATAGTTGGTGCATTTCACTATCGCACGTCGGTCGTTGTAATTTAAACCTTGTATCAACACATAAAGGAGACAATGCGCTCGCAATTTGCAACGACGTTACTTTGATATCGTCTTTGGAATAGATTTCTAAACTAGTATTAAAAAGAGGTAAAGTGTGTAAGTTTGGATGTAGGTGATAATCTCAGAAACTACTCATCCGATTTCAAAACTTCTTTCACTGATCGAAACTACGCTATTGCTGAGTGCCATAGGCTGTTTTATGTTCGAACGATGAAGTCGCGGGCAAAATTTAGTCTAAACTTATTATTATTATATTATAAAGAAAAAAGATTCGATTTTTTGTATGTTTGTTTGTAATGAATAAACTAAAAAAAACTGGACCGATTTTAAAAATTCTTTCGCCAGTAGAATGCTATATTATCACAGAGTAACATAGGCTATAATTTATAAAGATATCACGCAGGCAATCGATTCCAACTTTTCAACTTTTGTTGTTCTACTAAAACCGAACCGTGCGTACCGTGTGAGAGACAGAGAGAGTCATATCTTTTTTCTCTCATGTAATAAAATGCGCTTAAACGTGAAGTATCCTCGAAATTTCACTCGAAATTTTCGTCCAATTATCGAATCCGCCTGAGAAGGTAAATAACATATTGAGAGATGTCGTAGGACACCCGGTTGGAAAGAAGTTCCTTATCGCTTTTGCACACTTGACGAACGAGAACTAGACTGAAAAATGTGTAACATTTTGAACGTCACGAAACTTTGCTTACATAACAAAAGTGTCGTGACGTTTGTTATAGTTCGTGCGCGACTGTTAGTCACCGGCCGACCTATGTGAGCGGTGAGATGGAGAGGGCACCATTGACAAAATTGACAGACTGAGTTAGCTTTGCGTTTGTTTACCCCTCCCCCGTCTCCCCACTCACATACCTCAGGCGGTGACTAGCAGTCGCGCGACTATAGCTATCATTCGCCAAGCGTGCAGAGCGAACGTGGGATAATGAGCTTCATTCCAAAAAACCTACTCACCCTGTGCATGACACGGCCTCCTCATGCGGAGATTAAATAATCCACGGCTGATTGGATGCCTCCTGTATCTCCGTGACAGGCCTGCTAATCCGTCCCCGAAGAGGGCAAATAATACTGTTTATCTGGGACAAACGGGGCGAAATATAATGGCCTCAAATGAGGCAGATGGCTATTTGCGCAGTTGTGTTGTTTTGCGGCTAGGCTTACGTATTAAGTTGGGTGATTACTGTTAACTGTGTTTGTTTAGTTCAGTAGGTATAATAGTGAACTTTTGTGGGTGCGTAACGCATAACGCAGTTTTACAAAAAAATACTTCTAAGGTTAGTTAAGTCAAATATTTGTTGCCTCGTTGGTTTAATGGTGGTGACTGCTTAGCATTGCAGTCCTGGGTTGAATCCCCAAGTCGAGCCATGTGTTATTGAGTTTTTCATTTTAAGAATTTTTCAGTAGCAGCACGGTGTCTGGATTGTTTGATGGCAATAGGATTCGCGCCTCGTTACACAGAACTTACATGACTGGGAAAAAAAAATGGATTTGCCATACACTTTTGCCTACCGGAGAATAAAAGGTTTGGTGTTATATAGAATGATCCAATTCGAAGTTCCTATTCTGGCAACACTGTAATTTCTACAGCTGTTAGTATTGGCGCGTGTTACAAACGTCAAATGTTAGTTTGTAACAATACATTTACAAAATGAATCGCATTACCGTTGCAAAACCGCGTAACATGCCACACCGCGCGTGAAACGTTCAGAGGTCGCATTATTTCACGTTACGGTGACGTCAACGGGCCGTTAAGATCGTGCGATTTAAAGCCGTTGGTTTTTTTTTTTTTTGGGGGGTTGGAGGGTTCTTAAGGGTCGCCTCTATACCAATACACCTGTAATGTTGGAGCACCCACGAAATTTGCGGAAAAGTCATCGAAAATTACCTAGAAACAGCTGCAGTAGGTCCAGAGGCGGCCATTTGCCTGACATCATGTTCCATAATTAATAAATACCTAACACTAAATATTCGAAAATAATTAAGGCATTGTAATAATTTTTTTGTATTTTTTTTTTATTATTGTCTAGGAACCTCGAATTGGAGCACCCTTTATTTGTTTTATGGGTGCCATTCAAAAAACAATTTCAATTTAAAGTCGAAATTGAATTAAAGTCGGCAAACAGTCATCAATTCGCTTCTGTCATGCCAATGCGGTGGAGGCACCGCGTGGGAGGCCGCCCACGCCCTCACGTTGGTAATATTTACAGTACCAACGTTGCAACACAAATCAAATTTACACATCCACGTAGGCACGTAGTTAACATACGATACTATTAATAATTCCCTAAATACGTGTGTTTAATTTTAGTACCCCATGCAGCCTGTGGCTGTACTTCCCTTGTACAAGCATTGTTAGACATAATTCCCTTACGTTAGTCATATTACAAAGGTGAAGCTGTCCGACCAACAGTAGGCCAAAGGTGACCCACAATATTTGACTCCATGTTTTTACGTTTAAGTCTCCTGTACTATCGCGAACACACATATCTGAACACCGTAAGGACTAATCTTGCTTTAAGCGCTCGGCCGCTATAGTAACGCTTACCTATAAAAAAGGGGCGATAAACAGATATAGGTAGTTATCGTGTGCACAGGATTTTGTTTTCAAAGTGGTTAGATATGCGTGACCGCGATGGTACCTAATAGAGGACAAACCATTGACAAATACTCCGGACTACCATTGAGAATTTCTTAACTTAAAAACCCAATAACACTTTGAAGAACCCGGGGATCGAACCCACAAACACGGTTCTCAGCAGTCATGCTTGTGATCACATATAACATTTCGACCTGATAACAACTTCGACTGGTATCGAAAATTTAAAACAAGTGGGTACAACTCGCAGAAAACTGTTCGAAAAACAAGTCACGACAAACAGAAAACTCTTTGCAGCAGAAATAGAGAGAAACCAGCACTTTTCAATTCCCAATTTCATACCGAAACCGATACGAAACGAAAGCTCACACAAATCCGAAGAATAACTTTACTAACAGAATAAATCAAACAATCGTGAAAATACAATAAAGGGATCGCGCCTTTAAACAACTTCAAGAAAGTTTTGATGTATAACAAAAAGTTCAGAAATAGGTCAAGATTTCGCTTTCATAAAGAAGTTGGATTTCCTCGGTATTACATAATCCTATCTGCCATACACCAACAGTACAGGGATAAAAAAAAGAATAGTAGATTGTTCGCCTAGGGAGCAAACAACAATTTTAAAGGCGAGAGTATTTCTTTGAATCCAGAGCGGAGCGAGGTATTCAAAGTACGTCACTTACGTCTCGTAGTAGTAAATAGTGTTGCTAGGAGGTGGACACTCTACTTTTTATCACTGTCAATGAGAAAATAAGTGCAACTGATGAATAAGAATAGTGCCTACGTTTATTATTTCATTCTCACTACTTGAGGGTGTCTTCCTCCTCTCGGAAGGAAAGTGATTGCAACTTTTACTAACAATATCCAAATTCAGATCACTTTTGGTCCCTAGGGATTAAAGAGCTATTTTGGTCCCTATTTACGAATAATAAACTAGTTCGTTTTGAATAGATGTGATAAAATACATTTATTTAGCATAGACTAAACGGCACACCATTCAATCAAAAGAAGTGTAAACTACGATGTAAGAGTTTAGCAGGAAAGTGTTCCTCACGGCTGCGCCAAATAGACCCAGTTCAGCAAAAATGCCAGACAACTCGGAACTAACGCCGCCATCTTTTTTTTTTAATACTTTTCACAAAATACTACTATGGCATAACGGAATCCCATCTACGCTATGGTGTCGTCTTTTGGGGCAATTCAACAGAAAGAGAAACGGTGTTCAAGGCTCAAAAGAGATGCGTCCGTTCAATGTTTAAAATTAAACCTACCGATAGTTGCGTGCCGTACTTTAAAAAATATAAAATACTTACGTTGCCATGTCTTTACATTTTAGAGGTAGCTGTATTTGTAAAAACGAATCCATACCGATTTAAACAATTAAATGAAGTTGTACCACGTAACAGGCGTGACAACAGTAGGATATGCTCTCATGCTGCGAGAACATCACTCATGCGCAAAAGTATTTTCTGTATGGCTCCGATGATATTTAATAAATTGCCTAAAAGTTGGAGGGAACTGCCCTTGTCACTTTTCAAAAATAAGCTGAGAAATTTTTTAATTAATAAAGCATATTACACTATTTTACATTTTTTGGATGAAAAGGACTTTTCTATTCCGGCCTCTAATGTAGATGGTTAAAAATACAATTTTATAATGTGAACACAGTTAATTATAGTGGACATAGTTAATTTAATTTATTTTGGACTTTAAAATCGTGACATCAATTTTTATTGTTTATTTCTTACGTATTTTCTAATGAATTTAAAATGACGTGACATGAAATGATTATAATGATACTATTTGATAATTATGTATATATACTGGACATAATTTAATTTATTTTTGACCATAATATACTTTAAATCTTGACATAAATTATTAATGAAATGATTATGAATGTTAATCCAATTAAATGAAATTGTTAACTAATAACTTACAACTTATACCATTTGTACGCCGCTATTGGCAAAACATGGACGCTCACAACAAAATATTAACTCAATACCTTGCATGTCTGCCTTGTCAGTTTATGTATACGCATGTTTGACAAATAAATTATCTTTCTTTCTTTCTTTCTTTCAAAACAAATTGACAAATGTTTACCAACAGCACCTCCCTATCAACGTCATTCGAGCGCCAAAAGATCCTTGAAGGACTCTACAGGCGAATTCACGAGTTCTACTCCACTTTAAGTCGTCATGCTGTCACTGTCACTTGAAAGTGTATTGGGGCGACGGAAATAATTTTCCAAAAGTCTTAGTGCCTTTTCATACGTCCCGGTTGCCGGGTAGCCGGTGCCGGGTACCCGGTGGCTTAAAGTGTATGGGCATGTAAGTTATCTTTTACACGTACCAGCGAAGGATAACCAACATACCTATACGCTTAGTGCGTGTCGAACTTGGAAAAGAATAGTTTTTTTTTTTTTAAGGATTATCATTTAATTCTTCTTCGAAGAGCAGCCGATAATAATATTCAGTCGGTATAAATCTATCTGGAAAAAAGAAGCCTAAACATGCAGCGAACGTGCCAGGTTAATAATATGTCAAATAACCATTTCTATTATAATACGAATTCAATTTTGCATTCTTACAATATTTTCAAACACGTAGTATAGTGAAATGACGTAAATGTCTCTGTGGATAATACAATAGCATGTCTTGCGTTTGCGGCATTGGCCGTTTTCACACAGCGAGGATCACGACACCGACATATCGTCAGCTCGGAAGACAACGATATCGGCCGACAATATCGTGAAGATATCGGTATATGACAAGATGTAACCAACAGCTTATTGTCATGCAGTATGACTCAGCAGCCTCGAATAGTCGACGACGATATTTCTGTTTCCTTATCGTCGCAGTGTGAAAACGGCTTATATCGACACGATATCAATGCGGCGATGATACCGTTGACTACACCGTATGAAAGCGTTTAGTAGGAATTGTATGAAACTAGCAGTCTGAAGATATCGTCTCGTTATCGTTCTCGTTCAATGAGAAAACGGCAATTGTTGTCTCTCTACGAATCTAAAGGTAACTACAGTCAGCGTCAAAAGTCGATTGACACTGCTAATTTTACACATCATCTCGTTGCTCGACAAGATTTTGACATATGACATTCCAGATGACTGGATGTTGCGAAGTACGTCTTGAAATTCAGGAATTTACATTAACTTTCAGCATTCGAATTTATTAAGGGTCGGCTATAGGAAAATCGTGTTATGGGTTTCTATAGAAAACTAAAAGTACTTACCTAGTAGTAAAAAAAGAAAACGTCTGGTTAGCTGAAGAGTTTCACTAATCTGAAAAAATCGGATTGAGGATAAACTTTCTAGACGATAGCCGACCCTTAAGAAAATATTTTACCGAAGTTATTATACAATAAGTTTGTGGCAAAAATATTTAATTATATGTTGAGGACGGTCAAATCACGACAGTCTACAAGATACGTCCCCGGATAGGTAAGGCCCGTAATTTTTTTACCCGTACCGAATAGATTTTTTCTTTTTGGTAACGAGTCAAAACTTTACAAAGAAATCGAAATCGAATCTTAATGGAAAAAGGGCACAAAATTCCTAGCTCATATTGCCCTCATAACATTTTCAAAATTAATATAACCGCGGTGGTGGTTTTTCCTAAGCAATTGCCTATTTATTGCGATTTCTTCCACTTATCCTCACGCCGCCGTGCCGCCGCCATGCTTCTAAATTTTTTGCCACTCGACGCTACCCCCGTTTTCCAAGATATTCCTGCCTCTAGGGAAATTTCTGCTACACGTAATGAAAACCAATATAGAATATATTTATACATATACCTATTGTGATACAGGAGAAAAGGTTTTTACAAAAATAGTTTTCCTTAAACATGCGTTTACTTCAGATAGGCAATCTAGTTAGCAACTTTGTTTACAGAGAAAATGTTAAAACGAAATAGGAGCACAAGCTTTTATTTTAACTTGATTTTGCAACACAGTTACTTACACTTTATTCCTCTTTGTAAGTTACATAAAGCTTTCTAAGTGCACTAACGATGTCAATAAAGGGGGAGAGGGGGACAAGAATGTCGGTAAAATCATGTAAGAAGATATGTGTCTTTTATTTTTGAACCATGGTTTGGAAACTTTTTAAAATAAGTTATGACAAATAAACGAGTAATTATTATGTACTCTAAAAATAAAGATTTTCTTGTTGCCAAAATGAAGTCGTCCTTTCTCTCCTTGAGTAAAAATTTTGTTCAAGACTATCCTCCATTATTGAGCACTATTTGCACAACCAATCTCACTACTGAATGTTAATTGTAAGATTACTCTATTTAAATGAAATGACAAGATTTTTATTATTTTCTTTATTTCATTTTTATACATATAATTTACATTTTTAAATATTTTTATAAGAACAAAAGAGAAAACAAAAACATTTTATTTATTAATAGTTACCTATAATATTTTTTAGTTACTGTCAAAATTAATGATGTAGAATGAAATTTCTGTTAATATTCTTACACATGAACTACCAGCTATTATTAAATAATTTTAATAATAAAATTCCTTTTTGGCTTCAATAGGTATACAAAATCATAAATGCCTATAAGTAACCGTTGCCCTTATAAATTTAAGGATTTATTATGGAATTTATTTATAAATATTTTGTTTTAACAATTGTTGACTAATCTAAATAAATAAAACCCCCTCTGTTCTTTTTGTTCAAGAGAATAGTAGCTGAATAGAACACTGAATGGAACTGTATAGTTTTAATATTAGTATTTCAGTTGTCTGCTGCATATAATAGGTACAGTCACTATACCAACTCAAATTGTCCGTAGGTATTCAATTCAAATCAAAACTTCTTTTTTTGGCAAATTCACGTAGGGTTTCAAATGACTTAACAGTGAACTTACCTGACTGTAAGTACCATCATGGACACTGGCGGTGGACCACTTTTCAATCTTATAACTAAGAGCATAAGGGTGGAAAGTGGTCGACCGCCACTGTCTGCGGTTGAACACACTGACTACACAGACTTATTAATTGTAAAATTTTAGGAAAATCGTCTACCGTTACAATGTTTGTAAATATGTGTGAACCATGTATCTATCACATAAGTAATTAATTTATCTTTCGTTGCTTAATTTTTATTAATTCTTCTTTTTACCTATTGTAGTAACGTATTTTTTTTTAGGTGCATCGTCTTCACATATAATTATGTAACTAATGTACCTACATATACAAAATATTGTAACACTTTTTAAAAGAGTAACGGTGGAGTTTCTTTCCCATTCTTCTCCATACGAAAACTACCTTTTGGAAGGGGTGACTAGAATCAATTAAATTTTTTGTAAACTTTGACGTTTAAAAGTGCTTTACAAGGGCCTATTTGAAATAAATGATTTGACTTTGTTTGACTTTGAACATTAAAGTATTTTTTTTTTTGTAGGCCGAAAATTTACGAACATGTTATAACGAAAGGAGTTGGTAGATGAAATAACGCAACCGATACGTACCATTGTGACTGTACCTAAATTACCCTAGGCTGATAAAATTTTCGTTTTTCCTAATTATGTTAATATTAGTGTTTAAGTCGGTTCCCCCCTTAGGGGGAAGGGCCGCACTCCTCCGCCGTACGGCCCTGTAGAGCTCGTCTCCGGACTGTACACTCTCCCACCGACATAAGAAAGAGAAGCATTCCCATAAACTAAACTATTTTGTCCCATCTTCGAAAAGCTAGGGGACGGGAAAGGTACAAGATGAAGTTAATATTGGGAATTGACAGTTAGTAAACAAAAGTATTATATAATATGAAGCTAAGAAGACAAGAGGGTATGCAAAAGTATATGTTTTAGTATTATATATGTTGGAACGCCAACGTCTCCTCCTCTCGCAGTTGAGCACCAATATCTGCAATACAGCCTAGATAATTGTGAAGGGGTAACGGGACCGTTACGCTTGCGCTTTAAATACGTCTACGTAATACTACGTTAATTTGTCTGTTTACAATGTACCCACTTCAGTGAGACCGGGAACCGTTTTACAACGTTTGCCTCATAGTACGTGTCCTGCTAGACCTAACGCATAGAACTTCTGAGGAACTAATACGATTCTAACGGAACACGTTCCCTAAGCATTAAATAAATGGCCCAACATATTACAACCCAACTATATTTAACTTAATAAATAATACTCGCTATCTTGCGACAGCCCACTTGGACATGGCCTCTGGCTTTCACCAATTCTCCTAATATCACTAGCCAAGCTCATCACGTCTGCACCCTACCGTGGTCTCAAACCAACCGCCTTGCTTCTCTTACAATATTCCATGCTGAACATCGAATTCTCAGCCCCTTTACAAGTTTTTTCAACAAAGACTTAAAATCTCTTAATTATTTCTAATGGCCCGAATAGGCCGGGTATCGGAACATTTATCATAGCCAGATGTGGCTGTATTACTGTCCATTGCTTTGGGTCCACGGAATGTCAACCTTTTGCAATGGATAAGTCAAAGTTATAGTTTATATTGTATTATATAAAACATACAATTATGTTTTTAGTACAAAACCTATTCAAGTGTTTTAGCTAGCTGCTACAATAATAAAACAATTAATCCAATATCATAAATACAGTTATAGGATAATAGATAGATCCATCAATGGGAACATCGGCTTTGCATGCCTATTGAATGGTTCATAAGTTATTCTTTTAAGTTTCAAGCATGATTCTAGATTTCTATTTGTTTGTTGGTTTCTTTACCTTACATAATATTCATGTAAGCGCACGCTTGTTCGCCCTAACTTTGAGAGCCGCATGTTAACTGTTTTTTACAATTTCTCAATTGTTTTAAAAGGGTCCGTCTTAATTGCCTGAGCCCGTCTAAATATTTACCAGATGCTGACACTAGTATTGTGAGTTGAGATAAGAAATTGGATATTTTCTAGTTTCTTTAGAATCCGTAAAGTTATTGCATCCGACCTTTTTGCGGTACGTGTCAATAGTTTGTTTCCCATAAAATAGAGAGTTTATGTCCTTCTAAGTTGTCCGAACCATTTGTCGGTTTTAAAATCAATATAATATTTTGTTATTAAATTAGAGTAAATGACACATAGTCACACCATCAAAGAAGTTCATATCTAACCAGTTTCAAAACAAAATCCCGTGAACACGATGACCACATCTGTTACCAGCTCGGTGCTACAGCTGCCGAGCGCTGCAAGCAAGAATAGTCCTTATAGTGGTTAGATATGAACTTCTTCGATGGTACATATACAAGCTCATATATTGAACTGACGCAGCACACGTTAACTTAAAACTAAGTAGCTAGTCTACCTACTTGTTTATTTATCATTTATCTTATTTTTATAATTATTTATTTATCATAAATAAGTAAATACAGAACATAATTAAGGTATAGTGCGCGCAAGATAAGTCTGTGCGCGACTGGCGGCGCTGGCGTGCGCGCGTGGCGTGGCGTTCTGTACTGATTTATTTAAAATATTAAATCTACATTAAAAATTAATCTTAATATTATTAATATTAAATCTATATTAATAATTAATCTTTTATTAATATTAATCTATAATTGATTAATTTTTTGATTTTTTTAACTTAATAGGCTGTATAGCTAATCATTTCTAAACTATAATAAAATATGTTTCTGAACGAGTGAACGGAACGAGTGAAAGAGGAAGGAAGGAAGGAAGATAGCGAGAGAAAATTCATTATAGACGTGTTAAAGGTGTTTTAATTAAAATAAACGTTGTTTGAACAATTTGGGCGTTTTCCTGGAGATCCCAACACTATAATAATAATTATTCTTAATATTATTCATCTTTTATCACTTTAATTAATTAAATAATTCTATACTTAATTTGACCGTGCATAAAGACGGCGGTATTAGTTCCGGTTTCAGCCGCGTGCAGAATTATTTATTTATTTATATATACTTTATTGTACACCAGATTATACATTACATAAAGAAAAAGTAATACACTATAAAATATACAATGGGCCTTATCGCTTACTTCGATCTCTTCCAGGCAACCTTGGAATGGACAGTAATTTTCTGGACATAAAATGGGGTTGTCTTCGGTGCAAATAAAAGGCATCGGGCCTTCGGGGATTAACCTGCGAACACTCTTGTAAAAATGTCCGAAGTAAAAATTTTCTATCAATTCAGTCCCAAAAACTTTCGTACGACGAAGTTCAAATATGCTTAAAGTCTAGTTTAATATACTAAGTACACACAAAGTTCCTAGAAGTAAATGTTTACCGGAAACCACGCTCTTGTTATCTTAGTGCTTACACCCCCACATGTCCCACCTAACGCAGTTGTATTCAGGAGCAGAGCCGTTCTTTGTCTACGTGAGACGTTCAACCACAGAGTAGATAGATACAGAGGTCCACTTCATACGACGAACGAAAACGCACGCACACATAGTCACGTCACAGTGCAAGTGCACTCGCGACTAACATTTGTTTTATATCGCCCGCCGTATTACGCGTCTGTGTGCGTGCGTTTCCGCTCGTTGTAAGAGTTAGCTTTCTGTAGTTATATATTCTGTGGTTTAACAGAGTAATGTGCCCATTTGTTATGAAGCTACCCCAAACGCAAACAAAAACAGTGTTGTGTGCCACCAAAGTGTACTCAAAATATTAATTGAAGTGAAACTACTCTGGTTAATTAGGTATCATTTTCGGATGATATCATATACGGATGAAACAGTCGCACGTATCGATTGAAGGTTAAGCTACACTAGCCGCGGTCAGTTCGTGGATGGGTGACCATTCATCACATAAAGAGATCCCTCCGTGTCTTGCCGTTGGTCCCGGCTATCATTCATAGATCTTTGACAGTTGATACAGCTTCTCAGAAGCCCAAAGTCTGACAACCAGTCTTACCAAGGATTATCGGGTTATCCAGTAACTGGGTTGTGGAGGTCAGATTGGCAGTCGCTCTATGTAAAATACTGTATTCAGCTGCATCCGGTTAGACTGGAAGCCGACCCCAACATAGTTGGGAAAGGGTTAGGCAGATTGAACTGTGGTACAAACGAATGGCCGTTTTCAGACTGCGACGATAACGACACCGACATATCGTCAGCTCGGACGACAACGATATCGGCCGATATTATCGGGACGATATCGGTATGTGACAAGATGTTACCAACAGCTTATTGTCATGCGGTATGGCACAGCAGCCTCGAATGGTCGCGTTGCGCCAGCAAAAGCTAATATCGCTAATGTCGCCCGCCGATATCGGCACGACACAATATCGGTGACGATACCGTTGTACACCGACACAGTGTGAAAGCGTTTAGTAATAATTGTGTGGCGGCATCTACATCGCCACATGCGAACACCGCATCAAAGACCTCTGACGTCACACAACATCCTGACGTCACTCAAAATCCTGCATCGCGCAATTAGAGTTTACCGCGCGGTGGACATATATGCAAGCTCCCGACTTAAACCTCTGGGCAGTTGCCCGCCAGACACGACACCCGTCTGGTCGGAGGATCCTCCCTCTTCTATGGTGAATGAGTGAACTTTACACCCTGTTCCTCATACCCCTAAAATTGTATAAAAGTACCAGTCCGACGATATCGTTATCATCCAATGTGAAAACGGCCATTTTGATGTTATAATATTTTTGTCAATTTCTCTTTTTTTAAGTACCAATAAAAATGCAACATGTCTGTCTGTCTATTATTGCGCGTATAACCCGAAAACCACTTATCCAATTTACCTGATAGCATTTATTCTTTTATTTTAGATTTAAATGTGGCTCGACATAAGTACTATCTATGTTTATATTGTACGTTAGGTTATACATAAAAAAGTCCAGTGACAATCGGATTTTTTTGCCACGGGCTAGTTCGGCTAAAGCGAAAATCAAATACGACCAGTAGGTTGTGAAAAACGATTGTCTGTAAACAATATCTTATAAGTTGCCGTCCAAAGTAAATATCTATAAAAAGGCTATAAGGACGCGAAGTCAAACAGTGGCAAGTTATTGGACGTGCTGAGTAAACACCAGATGAAACAAAATAAACAAAAAACAGAAGATTCCTTTGGTTCTATGTAATTATGTTTGCACAGACTGCGTGGGCGTTTTTCTTTCATCCATTTTATATTACATTAGCTGTGAAAAGCTTGTTAGTTCTTACTCAGCAACATGAAAGCGGAGATCCATCGATCATTTAGTGTCTATTATATCTTTAGACACGTCTTGATGGCTCAGCAAGAACGTTTGAAGACAGATGTTTTAAGAAAATGTCGAATTCGTGTAGGGTTTATTCTGATGCTTGTAATACGTCTTCATATTATATTTTTCTTATCATAAAACACCATTTATCTTTTAAAATACTCTGAAAACAAAAGGAACATTTTTACCTTATAATGGTCGAATTCTCTGCCTTCAAATGCAAGGTAGTCGGGAACAGGGATGTTGCGGATGCAGATTTAACATCCACGGACGCGGATGCGGATGTTTTGTGGCTCACATTCTCGGATGCGTATGTGGACGCAGATGTAATTTTTTTTTAGGGACTCGTTTTGTCGGCGAGGCGAAAAACAAAATTTCTTACGATTAGCAAATTGCAGCGCTGTTTCGTTGTATGTTCATAATAATTCAATTCGCAACAATTATAATAAAATAATTACTAAATTATAATCATATTTAATATCTCTAATTTTATGTGTTTGATGGATATAGAAAGAAAGAAAGAAAAATAACTTTATTTGTCACAGAAACACATGCATAAAAAAAAAGATAATAAACTCGAGTAGAAAATAAGATAATAAAACACAATAGATTTAAATACAATAACGAGTACTAAACAGAAATAGTCGGCAGCTTCCACTCAGCATGATGCTGTGCTATGGAGACCCACAGCACAGCGCTGATTTTCAGTGGTCACCTGAAAAGACATACGGAAACCAAATCAGGTATAAAGAATTATACATAAATATAAATAAAATTAATAGTACTTCTAATATACTGCTACTATGCAACTAATAATATGAATAAAATGATTAAATAACATATAAATAATTATCCGCAGGCACCACCATGCATAAGACAATTTCGTGAAAATGTGACGATTTAGAGCTATATTGATGATTTAAATGATTATAACTTTTATGCAGCCTTTTTGACCCACATTTGCATCCGCAATTATTAATGCGGATGCGGAGGCTGGTTTCACAGCTGTCCGGGAGACCCGTAGGGGTCTCCCGAGACCACGACACACGTGAGGCGCTAGAACATTGTAACACAGCGACGTGGATTGGTCCGTACGCGACCCGCCCCGGGTATAGCATTGTGTAGTTGATTTTTTCTCATAGTTAAGACGCTTCCAATGATACCTGATTTGTCAAATTATGATAAGTAGTTTAGAACTTATGAAGGTACAGATGAACAGACATACCAGTCAAAATCATAACCCTCCGCCGTAGTTGGGTACCTAGTAAAGGTTACAACCTATGCTTATATTTTATCTTTCACTTTAAAATTCCAAGGAAAGAAGGAAGAATACACACGAATAAAATCGTAAAGCAATACCTTTGCTTTACAATTTTATTCGTGTATTTATTTGAATAGCTTCTGCCCGCAATTATGCCCACGTGAATTTTATTACCTATGTTTTACACCCGGCAATACGCGCTTCCTATTATGAATTAATGAATTAATGAAATGCACCGATCCCAGCGTGGTTAAACCAGACTCGGTAAATTGAATGAACCCCAAGATTTGCACTAGCCCATGAAGCCTCATGTTTCATGGGACTACAAAGGCCATTGCATATAGCGGAGTAGACCAGGTGGCGCGTGGTAATGGTAAAGAAGACGTGCCCTTAGGATAAAGAAAGATTTGAGAGCCGTACCGGATATGCATCCTAGAGTAAGCATTGGAATAGACAATACTGTCGCTTCCTATTAGTATAAGAATTTTCGGAATTGAATCAGTAATTCCGAAGATACAAATTCGTACGTACAAACTCAAACATTTTACCACTTTGTAATATTAGTATAATTTATTATGGAATATTTATACGTTTTTCAGCCGTCAAGCAGCGTAGAGTCCGCGCCATCACTGAAATCCGGCGGAAATCTGTGAATCTACTCTTTTTTAATGCAATTTGATGCAATGACAGACACTAGCATCGCGTCTATCAAACTTGAGTGGTGGCGCCGACTCTAGTAGTGTTCTAGACACAGGGATATGGGTGTCGATGCAATTACAGATACATGAGATAGTTTAGCCTTGTCTCTGGGATAGGTACCGTCTCAGATATCCACAGGCAGTGCGGCGATGATTAGTTACCCCGAAGTTATGTTAGCATATAAGTAGGTGAAAAAGTGTTATTATAAATATGTTTTATGTACTATTAAAGGAGCTACGTCTCTCAACAAACTGCTTTACAGTTTGGCTGAGGTAATATGTATTGTAAAATTAGTATGTCTGAATGAACACTTTTTCATTTAGTTTTTTTTTTTTACTTTCTCACTGTTACCTATTGGCGCACCAGTTGCTTGCTTGCGGGCGGCAAGCTAAGACGACTCACTGACCCATTTTAAACTGGGTGAAATAGGTTAGGTTAGGTTAGAACAGTGACCAAACGCGCGCGAGCCGAGTGAGCGAAGCGAGCGGTGCCGCTGCAGCGGCCGGTGAGCGCTAATGCTATCCGTGTTTTCGCGATATCCCTAGGTTTTTCGCGAAAATTCAAATTATCAAATCATCCTACGACACATACACGACTAAAGTTATTAAAAATAAATATTCCCGCTGTGCTTGTAACTAATAGGTAACATTTCTCTATACTTAAAGAAAACTTGATCCATAAATGGCCAATATTGTGTCCAATGTGCAATTAAGTGGACTCCTTGTACACTCGATAAGATAAACAATAAGAGGGCCCACTCCCGACCACTCGAGTGGCTACTCTGATCACATACTTGACGACCTCTTAATATTACTCGTATAGGACTCTTATAAGGGAAAGTCTTCGATTTTTCTTTATTATTTCTGTGTACTTTTTCTTTCCTCACTAAATAAATCTAATTCGCTGATTACGATTCTTACTGTAGCTAGATTTTAAATTGTGGCCAATCAATGAATAGGTATAAGAAAGAGTTTTTTTTTTTGTGAATCTAAAAAAAACACTTTTTATTGAGGTCAGTACTGCCCCCGATAGATTTTTTCCAGATTTGAGTTATATATATTGCCGGAATCAGAAAAAAGGCGCATCTGCCTGTATTTTTACATCAATCTGGAAAAAATGTTAGATGCGTCTTTTTTTCGATCGGGGGCAGAGTAGGTACCTTTTAAAATAAATGGATTATGGAACATGTTCGGTCAAAGTTAGTCTAAAGCAATATTTGGTCAAGATAATTCAATTCACAACGTTAGCAATCCCAGATATCTAAGCAAACATACTTACTCTCGCGTTAATAGCATTACTCCCTTTCAGCATTGCCGTAATTGGGTAAAAAGGAAAGGTCTGCCTGGTGGTCGCAAGCGCTACTGCCACAGTATAAATATGGACAGTATGAAAACTAAGCCTGTTTGTTGAAATAATTACCTACGCTCCATTTTTAGGGTTCCGTAGTCAACAAGGAACCCTTATCGTTTCGCCCTGTCCGTATGTCTGTCTGTCTGTCTGTCTATCCGCGGCTTAGCTCAGAGACTGTTAGTACTAGAAAGTTGTAATTTGGCATGAGTATACAATGACATATTAATCACGCCGACAGTAATAAAATAAAATCATGTTTTTTTATGATAAAAATAACATTTCCACTGTACGTGTAGGGGACACGTAAAGTGGTGATGTTTTTCTCGTCTATCCCGTGGTGTGCGGTGTCGTTGGAAAGGTCGTTCAAAAATATTGTGAGTTTGTGCAAAACATTTTTGGATTCAGGGATCCGTTTGTTGCGAAATATTATACTTTAAAATGCAAATTCACTGCGGTGGTATAGGTATATAACGAAATTAAAAGGAAAAATATCACAGATAATTAGGCTCTACAAATTAACGAGTAATAATCGACCAACTAACATTTGCAGCTGAAAAAACATATTCTCCCATACATTCCGTATGGTAGAACATATTCTCCCATACATTCTGTATTCATATTTTTCAACTGCAATATTAAGTTTGTTCTTGGGATAAATTCATCCCATCTGCGGAACACTAAATTGTGTGTGGTTGGACACGCACTTGGCCGGCTTTTTATTAAAAAGATCGCGGCGACCACTCGTCTCGACACGGCACCCGCAACTGACAGTACAGCGACAACCGCTTGGGGTCTCGTCAATGAGTTCGTCTGTGTGAGTGTGCCGTTTCGAATGTTTACTACGTATTTTTTGTACTGTCCATATTTATACTGTGCTACTGCTGAGCATGAGGTACTGGGTTCGATTCACTGATAGGCTAAAGTGTTATTAGGTTTTTCTTTCTGATATGTCTCAATAGTAGCCCGGAGTCTGGATTTGTGCACGGTTGATGCCATTAGGCTAGCCTCCTATTACATGGGACTTAATATCTGGCGAAATGTAGGTATACGTACTATAGGCACACAGGTTTCAGGACAAATAACACAAGAAATGCATCTAATATATTAAAATCTTTATTAGGACGAAACATTCCACATATAAGAAGACCTCGATATATATATACACTAGGGGTCCATCATAGCTGTACGTCGGGGTTTCACTTTTAATCATCCTAATACAAAGCAATAACTAGATTTATTAAAAATGTATCGTAATCTGTGTCAAACATCAATAAAATTCATAAAAGCCTGTAAAATTCAAAAAAATCCAGAGTCGTTTTATCACAAGCCTATTTTTAATTCCAGGCGATGACTAAGAAGTAAGCCGTATTTCCTTCGATCAATAATATTATTGATCGAAGCGTATTTCACATAAAACCGCCAATAAGTATTTAATATACATGGTGTTCCTTTTGATATCCAGTAAACTCTAATAACGTTGCATTTTCTTAGCTTTAAATATAAATGAAAATGATTTACTCGAACTTATTAATGAAACTTAGATACACACATCGAGAGTTCAGAGCCAAGTTACGTTAAAAAAAAAAAATAAGCGAAAATAATTTATATGCCAGTTAATTCTTTGACATGGTCTCATTAATACCATGGAGTTATGGGTTATGAAAAGGAACACGTTGTATGGTTAAAAACGGAATGATTAACGTCTCTGGTGTTAACAGCATTATATGTAGGAACATAAAGTGGTTTACAAGGTACGTTTAACAGACATTCGTTTAATACAATCCCAATTTTCATTTCTACTGGCGTGCTAGTTGTGAAAATTTGCGGAACGGATGATTTTACTCTTGTTTACATTGGCCAGCCAAGGGGTATCTTGTTAGGTCGCGGGAAAGTCCGAAAAGGGATACCGTGGCCCCTGGCAACGTACAGGCAACTGAAGGAATTACCTAGTAAATGGGTTGTGTAGGTCAGTTAAGCAGTCGCTCCATGTAAAATACTGGTATTCAGCTGCATCTGGTGAGACTGGAAACCGATCTCACCAAAGTTGAGAAAAGGCAAGCAGCAGGCGAGGAAGGAAGGAGGGGTGGAAGCCGAGCAGTGATAGCCTAGTGGCGTGACCGTTAAACTGCCAATTCTTAGGTCTCGAGTTCGAACCCAAGGCACACACCTCTGACATTTCTGATTCATGTGCGTTTTGTATAGTTATCACCTGTTTCAAAAACGGTGAAGGAAAACATCGTGAGGAAACCGGCATGCCTGAAAGATATTTCTCGACGGCATGCGAAGCCAAGTCGAGGCCCATAGGAGGCTTTGAAAAATCTCTGACACCAGGTTAGTCACTGACCACACGAAAAGAAAGAAGAAATGCAAGACGATGACGACTCTTATTTCATTCCAATTCCATTAATAAATATTATGTTGAGTGTATTTACAATCACACATTACTGATAAACCTTGAGATAAGGAAAATCACTGAAGAAAAACAACTCTCTTGCAAGAGAGTTGTTCTTCGTCAGTGCTTTGAAGGACCCTTAAACATTGCTGGGGTTATCGAGCAAGACATTCCTCAACTAGCATACCAAGAGGTGATCGTATCCGTAATTGTTTATATAAGGAATATCTGACAAAACTAAGTGCTTAATTAGGTTTGGAATACTTCATCAAAATCCGCATTGATTTCATAAGCTCACAAACATTTAAAAATAAATCTGAAGTCTACTCAAATATCATTTTTACCACCGATACTTTTACATGGTCCAAATTCCGTATTTACCACATTCCAACTATTCTTGTATACTTTGTGTAACAACATTTGCATTGCCGCGGAAGTTTGATCTTTGCTTTCACTTTTCAAGAGCAGTTCTCAACTCTCAACTTCATCTACTCATACAAGGCGGTGTTTAATTTAACGTATACTTAAAAGAAGTGATTGTACAAGTCCAGTTTTCTAGAGCGAGCTTTATTTAGTTTTACAAATAGAAGAACAAAGAAAAAAAAATCATTCTGCACAAATAAAACGCACATTATACAAATTATACACAATAATAATTTAATAAAGATTTGCTGGTACAAATAAAAATTTTCAAATTTTTCAAAAACACTTAAAATTCGCCTTTGTCTAACTACTTGCACCTAGAATATATAGCGTGCCAATTTGTAGCACGTAGGTCGTACTATCACACCGTTGAAATACATCTAATTACAGTTCACCTTGTATGGACTTGTATGAAAAACGAAACATCACAAATGGAACCCGTAGATGGCTTGTAAACGTGCAATTTATTCGTAAAGCATTCGAACTGCATATGTGCAATATCAACCGTGAGTTTCTGTAAACATTGGATCAATAATTTGCAAAAACAAAGGACCGAACATAAAGCCTTGGGGAACTCAAAACTGCATCTTAGACGCATAATTTCTGTTACTTTCTCTTCGAATGGTATTCACAGCCCCAGAGCATTCTACATTCGTGTCGTTCTTCATACTTCTCTTTGAACCACTTGATTATCTTCTTGTAGTTGTTGGTGTTTAAGGTCTGAGCTCGTTTCATACGATGTTTGGGGTGAAGGCTGGCTGCGTGAGAAAGGAAGCCCCCGTCGAGGACCACCATGCGGTATTCTTGGAGGCACATCTCCAGCATCTGGTGGTAAACATTTTTTTTTTTGTGAATTTAACCAGTCGGACTAATCTTATAGTTAACCTAATTTTTAAGGTTCGGTAGTCAACAAGGAACCTTTATAGTTTCGCTATGTTCGTCTGTCTGTATGTCTGTCCGTGGCTTAGCTCAGATACTGTTAGTACTAGAAAGCTGTAATTTGACATGGGTATATATATTAATCACGCCCACATAGCGGTTATCAAAATCACGACTTTGAATAAAAACACGTAAAATGGGAATGCTTTTTTTTCCCTCCTCTATCCCATGGTGTGGGGTGTCGTTGGAAAGGTCGTTCCAAAATATTGCGAGTTTGTGAAAAGCATTTTTGGATTCAGGGGTCCGTTTGCGAAATAAAATAAGGCTTTAAAGTGCTCATTTTTGTTAGAGTCAAGTGTGGGCGTCAAGATGGGTGGGAGTCAAGTGTGGCCTCCGGGCGGTCACCCACGGCACAGTGCACGGGCGGCACAGTGGACAAAAATCAAAATAAAATCACAAGTGACAGTGACTCAGTGACAATTACAATGGCAATGCAATGCTTACGGCGATTTCGCCGGGCCGAGGCAGTGCCACTATTATGCCGGTAGTGGCACTTTATCCGATAGGCATAAAGTGCCGCTGCCTTTTTTAAATAAATGTCTGTTGAAGACCTTTTAAAACCCCATTAGGGATCTATCAGGTCTTAACTTACCTGAGTCATTTTGTCCTGTAGTCCCTCCCAGTAAAGTGATTCGCTGTACCAGGGTTCCTTGTTAGTGCCGAAGTAGAGCGGCTCCCATCGGTGGTAAGGGTACTCCCGCTTCGCTATTATCATTGGCTGAAACAATATCTTTAATTAGACTCTTATCTCTTGACCTGTTGGTTGGAAGAAACTGATGGCATTTTTGCTGAACTGGGCCTTTTTGGCTCAGCCGTGAGGTCCACTCCCCTGCCAATTTTCTTACATACAATTTTACACTTTTTTTTTTTAATCTGCTGTATAAATTGTGTGCTTTTTAGTCTGTGTTAAATAAGTGTATTTTCTTTCTTTCTTCTTTTTTTCTGTTGCTTGTAGGTTTTTTAAATGGTATTACAAGTTGTTTAAGTTTTATAAATATGAAAATGTGTACCTGATAATATAAAAGACGTATAATATCAAAGAAAAAAGCTTCCCTTAATGCTGAAACTTTAGTTCGTCTGGCACACCCAGTGCCGTTAACCTCGACACAACCATTACTGACTGGCTTTCTAGTTTCGACCACGGCAAGGGCATTCGTGTGACTCCTATATAAAAATAGATCATACCAACACAAAAGAAATAGAATAAAATATTGCAAAGAACGTGTTTAAAAATAAGGAGAACTTTTTTAAACTAAGCTTTACAAAGGGATTGTTACATCTACTCTCCAATAACTGAACAGAATGGTTTTAAGAGAGAGAGTACTCGTATTAAGAGAAACCAATTAAGGCGCGTTCCCGTGCGAAACACAGCGGTAGCCGTTTTTTAGGCTGTTTTTGGGAGCCAACTTCTCTTTATCTAAAAGAACTAGCAACTAATAAAAAATACATTAAATTTCTACATAATCTTGACTCCAAAACGGTAGTTTTTTAATTTTTTTAAGCGGCATAATATTGAATTAAAGGGCCACAACAAAGCCACAGAAATGAGAAATAATGATTTATAACATGCATCTCCTCCTAAAATAACCATTATTTTGATTTGCTTCCTAAACTAATGGATAGGTAATTTAATAAAGAACATTTTGCTAGTTATTTTTTTTTCAAAACACGAAAATTTGATTTTATAAAGATTTTATTCTAAAATCTGAGCGTACTCGCTAAGTAACTCTTGCGCAGAGTTAGTGTGCCGCGAATGCTCAAGGTTATTTGGTCAGGGTAGCGCCTTAACACGGATTCACTACATCACTAAGAAGAGTCATCATCTTGTCACCAATCCACCATATTTACTCTTTAGCGTCACATGAAGACGAAGTGTCATTATGTATATGTAACATATAGGAACCCGATAAATTAGTAACGCATGATTGTCATACAATACTCGTAAAATGAATTAAGTAATTACTGTTCAATATTTCACACACCATGCCCACTACTCGCTTTATCGAAAAGTAATTAGGTATCTATTATACATTGTACCAGCGAATGAATTTTCACGCGTCCCCCTTAAGACCTAAGCCAAATATTTTTTGATATTCGGATAGCTCATGACCTAAAGAAGTGCCATTTAAAAGAACATGAATTAAAAATCTTAAAAAAGATAAAATTATATAAATCCGCAGAAATTTCGCAGATTAAAGCTAATTTTTAATATTCCAATAAGTAAACTATTTCTGACATACATACCTACCAAAACATACACGTAACCTGCGTTCGCAATTCATTTGCCAAACACGAGTTTTAGATAAAACAGCTGTAATGCCTACACATAAGGTTCAGTTTGCGCTACAACTTCATATTTTCTATGACTTTTTCAACAATACTAGTCGGTCTAAAATCAACTTTATTTACACTAACATAAAGTTGATATTTGTCTAAATGGAAAACTTGATGGGGGTAGGCAGGAACTACAGAACGCCATGTAATACTCCTTACAATCATACTCCTTTTGCTTCGTTTACGACCATACATTTGGTCATACGCACGCCGGTTGGGAGTACTACGCACTTGACCTTTCTGACGACCATCACCAATAAGTTCACTATATTATGTCCTTCCAGGGCGCCCCTGACCCCTCCCGGCGGAATACCTTCTTAAACCCTACATATCTTATCAAGGCGAGCATATTCCATTTATCTATCGAACCAAGAATAAATTCAATCGAAACGTATGAATGGAATGTATTCCAAAGGTTTTGCAATCTGTCGCAAACGATTGCTCTGACCTCCGACGGTTGTCAATTTATAAAATTGGTTTCGTGTCCTGTTTACCCCTGTCAGTTTGCAGGTATCGTAAACATATAAACGTCTTTTTACCATAATAAAATGATGGGATCTTTTTATTTTATAAAATAATGAGTAAAATATATTTGACTTTGTTAGAATTTCAGAAACTGTATTATGTATGTGAGACTAAATTGTCACCTCAAACAGCCATACTGTTGAACCGATTTGTGAGATAAGATTGTCGTTAGACTCATATTTGGTCCAGTATGTATCTTATGACGTCAAAAGTCAAATGTCATTTATTCAAACTAGGCTGAGAATCAGCACTTTTCGAACGTCAAAATTACATAAGACAGTCCCCCAAAACGCCCACCCTTCACCACTTCCTAGTGCGTTAGCTGGGAAGAAGAAGTGGCGCAACAAACTCCCCAGCAGCAAAGCTGTCTGTTCAGTTAGAAAGAAAAAAAAAAATCTATATAATTAACCTAATCTAAATAATTATCCATATGTTAGCTAGCACACGCCAATATACCAAACAAAATCATCGAGAACTATACTCGAAAGAACTATACTCGCAGAAATAAAAACTAAACGTAAACAAAACTTAACATCTTAATAAAAGCCTCCAGGCATAAAGGGCGTGCCCGCTTACATAAAGCTGTAACTCGAGGTTATAAATGATAAACTAGGACCATCGAGGTAAAATAAATAAACTGTTACGTCAGTTACGTCACAACTAAATATGGCGATCTCACACTCAACATGATGTTAACTCGATGATTCTTATAACATAACTTTGCACACTCTAACCTGAATCAAATAACACAACACAATCATAACTTATCCGAATCTAAAAAGTTGGAACTGAAAACTTCTGACAAAATGTAAAAATACAGAAATGCCTTTCTCAGCATAATCAGCTCATAATGTTCCCACTGCTGGGACACAGGCCTCCTCTCAGTGAGAGGGAGTGGGCCGTAATCCACCACGCGGGCCCAGTGCGGGTTGGTAGATGTCACAAGTCTCCGAACTTTTTCGTTCGAGGACATGCCGGCGGGTTTCCTCACGATGTTTTCCTTCACCGGTTTGAGTCTATTGGCTATATAGACTATACTATTAACTATACTGTCTATCTATTGTATGCCCTAAGGGCGGGATATAGCTGACCAGAATTTAATTATTTAATAAGACCTGTATTATTTACCTATGATCCACAATAAAGACTAGATTTATTGATTGAGAGCAGTGGTGATGAAATAATATACACATAGTAAAGAGCCTGTCTGGGTTGGAAACGACCTACAATTCGTAAGTCGCGGCCGTTACCACTGGGTTACCTGCTCTTAACAAACCGTTCTCGTTTTATACCATGATATTCTATTAAAAAAAACCCTAGAATCGTAGGTTCTACAAATAAGTTCCTAGTTATTTCTACTAGTTACTGAAATGCAATAAGTTTGTCCTCGCATTCAAGAAAACAAGAGGGACAAGTTTTTACATAAGTTTTCTAAAAGACAAATTGCCTTTACAAAAATGAACTCATGGATATTCCAGAAACTTGCTTTGTGCTCCAACTGAGCTAAGACGAATAGGAAAAAAGCTGGGTTATTGGCTCGACCAGTATTACGACAGAGTAGGGATCAAAGGATTTGAGTACCTACTTAATAACATAAGCCAAGAATCTTGTCAAATGAATTTTAAAACTAACCCCTGCAATTCAAGGCATTTTTTTTTTTATTGTCGAATATCGTTCTAAACATACGCAACACAAAAGGTGTGGAAATACAAGAAGAATAACAGGGCATGAAACTAACAGCCAACCAGTTAACCAGCCCATTACTACCCAACACAAGTTCAAAACGACTTTTAAACACTATCCCAATAACCACCACCACAGAACAAATTAGAACCTAACCAGTTATAGCCGGCTGTTAGCGTTCTAATGCGGTAAAGTGGCACGGTTAGAACGCGCAGCTCTCGATAATTAGTTGGCAATTAGTACGGGGGACGCGCCATGAGACGGGCAAGGGGTGCGGGGAGAGGGTAAGTGTGTTAGGACTATGTCCACAGAATAGATTGGTACAGAAGGCTGGCTCCTTGCGACGAGTAAAACACTCGTAAACATAAACGAGTGTGTTACAGCGAATGAAGGTGCACTCGCGACTACTATTCGTTCCACATAATAAGAGGTTGCTGTTCGTAGAATGCGCGGCTATTGATAAGGCACTTTAAGTTCCCACTGGCTGAAACGCATGTAACTACAAGGTATGTAATTGAAAACTTGAAAAGTTTTGTACATTGTACTCATCATTAAGGTTCCGCAGACCGCAGCTTTTAAAAGAACAACACTTAAAACGGGACCAATACTAAAAACGCAATAAAAATACAGCCGTGCCCTACATTTTGTCGAGCTACACGAACATAAATGTATAGGGCAGCAGATTATGGCTTTCAGTTATTTTAGTTACACCTTGTAAATGACAGAGGCGACGGTATACAAAGCCGAACTTTTTCTGAAACTCCGTAGGCCTATAGGTGTATCTAAATGTGTGTGCGTGCGCCTGTTTCGCTTGTTGCATGGACCCGGCCTTCTGTGCCTATCTATTCAGTGCTATGCCTGTCACTCGACAAGATTGAACCGCCATGATGGAGCCAGATTGGGAGGCGTAGAATTAGTTGCAATCCCATTGGAAGTGAGATTTGATTGACTGCTGACTACGGTCTGACAGTTTCTGTATGAATTGAGATTCATGTCGCGTTGATTTAAGTCCGGAGTGGGTTTACGAGAATTGGTTAGATGATTAGGTTTGGTGTTCAGATTATTATGTAGCTTATAATGATGAGGGGCCTGATGGCAATTTAAAACATAGTGACTAAAGATTTTAAGACACGTAAGAGAAATCCATGACAAATACCTACCCGCAGCGATTTAACCTGAACCGAAAACTCAAAACCCATTCGACAACACCGAGCATTTTTATTGCCAAACACGAACCACCGCATTGAGCGTATAAAAAATCGTTGAAAATAAGCATACTTATTTATTTATTGTTGCATAATGTACCATCGAAGAACTTCATATCTATACACCGTAAGGACTATTTCTGCTTGAAGCGCTCGGCGGCTATAGAACCGGAGCGGTAACCGATATGGTCATCGTGTTCCCGGGATTTTGTTTTCAAATTGCTTAGATATGAAGTTCTTCGATAATACACTCAGTTACAGGCTAGGCTAAAACTTATGAGTACATGGCCCTGTTAGGGCGCAGCAAGTACCTATTATTACATTTAACTTAAATCTAGGTTAAATATTTGGAAGTTCACATTATATTGCATACCTACTAAATAACAACACAACATTCATTATTATTACTACATATAAACAATGTATTTGTAACATATTTAATTTAATTTATATTAATTAAGACATTTGAAATATTTTATACATCTTATATATAAAATTCTCGTGTCACAATGTTAGTCTCCATACTCCTCCGAAACGGCTTGACCGATTTTGATGAAATTTTTTGTGCTTATCCGGTATCTATGAGAATCGGCCAACATCTATTTTTCATCCCCCTAAATAGGTAGGGTAGGGTAGGTAGGGTAGGTAGGGTAGGGTAGGTAGGGTAGGTAGGGTAGGTAGGGTAGGTAGGGTAGGGTAGGGTAGGGTAGGGTAGGTAGGGTAGGGTAGGTAGGGTAGGGTAGGTAGGGTAGGTAGGGTAGGTAGGGTAGGGTAGGTAGGGTAGGGTAGGTAGGGTAGGTAGGCTAGGTAGGGTAGGTAGGGTAGGTAGGGTAGGTAGGGTAGGTAGGGTAGGTAGGGTAGGTAGGGTAGGTAGGGTAGGGTAGGTAGGGTAGGTAGGGTAGGTAGGGTAGGTAGGGTAGGTAGGGTAGGTAGGGTAGGTAGGGTAGGTAGGGTAGGGTAGGTAGGTAAGTGCGTCGTAGATAAGTACCCGTGCGAAGCCGGGACGGGCAGCTAGTAGATATATAATATTTCTGCTTTATTTTACTTACAACGCAACTGAAACCGCAATCAACGCGGCCCCCTACTGGGCCAAAGTATTCTAGTTATGTTGCATCATCAATTCGAGGAGCATAGCAAGCATGTTTATTTAGCTTTTCATTCTGCTCTTACTTACGAAACATTCTCTCAAGAAATGCTTTTAAAAATGCACATCTAAAATGCCGCATCATACTCTACAAAGAACAAGCTTACCGCAGTCCCCAGTTTACTCAATAAACTTAGAATTTTCTAAGCAGAAACACGTGAGAGTACTCTTGTGTACTAAGATGTGTGTGGGAATGTGCGTTTATGTGTGTTCGTGGGTGTGTGTGTGTGGGTGTGTGTGTGTGTGTGTGTGATGTCTACCGCAATGAGTACAACTCTCAACTTGTAAAGCACTTTATTCAATCCTGAAGTTTCCAGAAGGTTCTTTAAAGGAGATGATCTACTTCCTTTCGTGTTAAGCAATCTGTAGCTCAATATCAGCTTATACGTTCATTAAAATACAATGTCCAATACTTGTGTGTGATCTGTGTGTGTGATGTGTGTGTGATATGAGTGTGTGGCTGTGTGATTTGTGTTGTATTCTATGATCTATGTATCTAATGAGTACAAATCTCACTTGTAAAGCACTTTATTGAATCCTGAACTTTCCAGTAGCTTCTTTAATGGAGATGATCAAACGTTTCCTAAAGTTTTATGCAATCTGTAGCTCAGTACCAGCTTGTATGTTGATTAAAATACAATTCGCGTCAGGAAATTCTGTCGGGGTCGCGGGAAAGTCCGAAAGGGATACAGTGGCCCTTGACAACGTACAGGCAACTGAAGGGACACGGGTGGGTTTTAGTCAGTAAGAGTCTGACACGCCCTCCCGCTCCGCCCAGAGCCCAGAGCGGGAGAAGTTATTTGATAATTTCCCAGCCAAAAAAAAAAAAAAATTATAGGAAATTGGACTGAAACATCAACTTTTTATGAAGCTGACATATTTCGCTGGCAACTTGAGCGCATTCGCCTTAATAAGAATACAGACTTCTTGAACAAACCCGTTGATTTCCACAAAATGCTGGCAGCCAACGCCATCCATTTGTCAAAGTCAATTCCATGCAAAAGATTATCTTTAAGAGGAAATAATGGTGTCCATAATGGGACAGGCGAAGGGTTTTGCGAGATTTCTCCCTGCATCTGACACTTTTGCTTGAGATATCTTTGTTTTATGTTAAAGATGCTGATGTTTTTACAAGTTTTGTTATTTGATGCTTCTGTCGCGAAGTAGATTATTTGAATCTTCTCCTACTTTTTGTAGTGAAGATACATAATTCAGGGACGTCTAAATAAATAACGTTTTCTTTTATCAAAAGTGCAACACTACACTATACATAACACTAGGAAATCTCTCAAATACTGAAAATAATACTTTGCGTAGGTACTTCAAAACGTAAGTAAATATTTCGGTGATCCAAATATTTATTAACCATCAAAATATCCTTCTAACATTTCTCTCCAAAGTAAATATATTTCTGTCTACTTAATACATCTAAGCATCCATCATATCCTTCAATCAATGAGTAAATGGATTTTTCTCAGCATTATATTATACATATATTTTGTAATATCTTGATACATTCTGGCTTACGTAACAATATATCATTCTATATTTAATTTTAAGAACTTACAATTTTTAACAGTAAACCTAATATTTTCCTATGTTAATTGGTCTCAAAGATGATCCGTTATACGTTAATACTTGGGAAAGGGGTGGATTATGGCATTTGACATTAATTGTGATCGCCTTATCTTAGTTAGTTACTAAGTTACAACTAAATCCGATAGTAGGTGGCTAATCCGACGTTCTGAAGATAAGTGACCAGCAAAGGCGACGATGGAGTGACAAGAACTCCGACATTATCTGGCATTTTGGCGAAATTCACTTTTTTTGGTTTCGAATTTAAAGGTCATATTCGCATGTTCTAGTAAAATCTCCTCTCTTCTGTTGGCCACGTATTTGGCGTACTACGGGCATCTGTCACGTCACTCCGTGGGTGGTCCCGGGACCGCCCAGAAGCGTGACCACTTGAAATTAAAATGACGATATCTCTAAAGTTTTGTATGGGAGGTGTTTAAAAAATGTATGTCGTTGGAATTGCTATGAAATAAGCTAACACATAAAACATGGTTACTTACATTCTTTTTTTGTAATAAATTGTTAATTTTAATGTAAAGTTAGGAGGTATTTTCCGAACTACCCTCAAAAAGAAAAAAAAAAGAAAATTAGTAAAAAAATATTCAAAATGTTTTTGTCTTTTCAACATAAAGATACACAACAAAATACAATAATAGACAATATCTATTGTATTTTATAATGGATTTCCGCAAAGTCACGGCTGAATCAATTAACTATAAAGATACACTATTTTACATTTATTAATAAAAAAACCAAATGAGTGAGTTATAACTGTATTGAATTTTTTTTCAAAATCTGTAAATGCAAATCAAAATGTCTCAAAAAGTTAAGGACAGTCTCCTAAGACCGTTTTCTTGTAGCGACAACGGTTAATGTACCTATCCTTACTGCCCCATCTCAAAAATCCACCCTGGATTTCTGTCAAAATCTACCATCAATTAATTCAACAAGGGCCGCAAGTGGAGACATTTCAGGGCTTCTATCGATAATGTGTATCCAACACAGACTGTTGATAGCCATAAGATGAGATATAGCATCCCTCATATGTGCCTACCTATGTTGTTTCATCTGACTTACTTATTGGCAAGGATATTACAATATGATATTATCCACTACCCAAAAACAGGATGACAAGTTTACGAACTTACTTTGTACCCATGGTATAAAATATGTATTCGAAATGTTATGTCTACTAGTTTCGTTCATTATTTACACCTAAAACAAATTGTTAAGACTAGTTGTATACAAAACTTGTCAAAAATGTCTACAAGGTGAACAAAATAGTTAACTATTTAAGTCTGAAACAACGTCCATACATGTATGTTACACAACTTGTTTTTGACAAGCCTTTTACGAGAATTATCGAAAACAACTTGTATTTACGTATGACGGCGCAGCAAGTGGCACCAGTCGTTTTGTTACGAAGTTACTGGAATCACCTAAAAGGTCGGATAAGAGTGACACTGACTGGTGACAGTCAGTCTAGCAGAGCTTCGCATCGATGGTTGCGTGGCGGCTGTCGTCTGATGACAGAGATGATGTCAGGGGGGACGCTGTCGTAGATAAGTCGGATGATTTGATAATTCGAATTTTAGCGAAAACCCTAGGGATATTACGAAAACACGGATAATTAAACAATAGTGAAAACATTTATGCGCGCAACTTGGATGTAGCGCTCGCCGGGCACTGCCGTGGCACCGCTCGCTACACGACTAGATAATAGTGAAAACATTTCTGCGGCAGATTGTATGGTTCGTCATTTAGAACTGGGTGAAATAGATTAAAACTATGAACAATCTCGCGCGGGCCGAGCGAGCGAAGCGAGCGGTGCCGCGGCATCGCCCGGCAAACGCTACTTCCAAGTTGCTCGTAGATATTTTCACCATTGTCTAATTATCCGTGTTTTCGCAATATCTCTAGGATATCCCGTACGGTTTTAGCGAAAATTCGAATTATCAAATCGTCCTATGACATACCTATATACCACTTCCACGACGAACTGCTATATTCCGGTATAATCCTGATGATATTGAAGCTGCTGAACCACTAATAGTATGACCAGTTTTGATAATTGCCATCCTGCGCTGTTAGGTATAAACGCGGAGTAGCTATGCTTAATCGCAACGGACATAATGCAGTGAAACCTTTTAAACAAAACATCAAAGCTATAGCGACATATTTCTGCAAATCTGTATGTTCTAGAAAATAAACGAACCTTGAAAGCTTCTATAAAAAAAACAATTTACTAAAAAAATCCCCAAATGAAAGAGAATATAAGTAAATTATATAACTCGGTAAAAGTAAGCCTGTCTGAGCAATTCTGACTGAATAAAAAACTAACAAGCGGTATTTGAACATCTTATTTTTTCATGGAGGTGGAGAAAATTACGTCAAATATAAATGTGATCTTTATTTAGTTTGAGACTTTGACGTAACCACGTGTTTTCATGTGAAACAAAATAGCGTTTTTTTTTTTTTAAGATAGTTAATTGATCCAGGCGCGATTTTGCAGAAATCCATTATAAAATACAATATACGACGTATAAGTATTTAGTGACCTAATCCGCTTAACTAATCTTAAAGAGTCATAAAGAACCCAGTAAGAAATCGACACGTGTTTCACCTCTCAACGAGGCATCCTCAGGATGACGATTGACTTGTTGCGAACCCGGACCGACAGCAGACTTCTCTGCTCTCGACGCTTGACGTGTCAGCACGTCGGGTACGAACGATCATTCCTAAATAAACTTTACGGTATTTATCTATTATACATAGTAACAGCGAATCTATTTTCACGCCTTCCCTTAAGACCTAGGCCAAATATATATTTTTTTGATGTGTAACATCTTTTCTCTCATTTTCCTGCAATCAAAACCTAAAAAAATCTAAATCATCCAATCTGTGGGAGTGATTTCGTGAAAAGGGACGGAAGTAAGTCACAGGAAGCCGAGAAAGCACGCGCTATTTGATTTGACGCGACCCCGCTTCTTTAATGTTGCTTATTACCAAGGTGAGATGTCAGATGTTACACATTATATGCGACTACTGTAAGGGGCGCTCATTTTTTTTATCTAAAGAGGTCACAATCTCGACTAATTAAAAAACACCGCGAAATTTCGCGGGTATTCACTCGTTCATCACAATAAAACATTTCAATCACTGCTACTTAAAACGCAATAGAAATTGCATTTGCAATCTGATTACAGCTAAACGCGATGCAAGTATTTAGCGACCCGATGCTATTGGTTCCGCCAATTCACAATTATTTACACATTGCCGAACTTGACACGTACGTCAGAATCGATTCTACTTACGTCTCGTAAAAGTTACAACTATAGGTATTATTCTTGTATTTTACCTATAATGGTGACTAAATATTACTAACAGTGCCAACCCACTTTTAGGTGACCTGTCCTTTGTCCACCAAGCCAATTAGTGTTGTGTAGGTATTGAAAATGGACAAAATTAAGAAAAGTTTCCAAAAATAGTCCTCCCTCCCAAGCCCCCGTCACCCACCTCTGTCACCCGCCCGTTACATGGGAAATAAACCTTTTTTTTGTGTTAATTATTTTTGCAACCGGACCATAAGTGAATTCGTTCCATGTCAAATGGCGTTGTGGTGGAGCAGCCAGTGCTGCGCCTGCCACTTATAGAAGGTGTTTCCTCTTCAGCCTTATAACCACCGCTGTTAAGTTTAACAGTTCAGTAACTAATGGGTTTGGATGCAAGGTTAGGCGGGCCTTGTGTTGTCTTTTGTAGCGCTCGATTTCCGAGTTTACTAATGACATTTGTAGATAGACGTGGATCTCGTCGACCCTAGCAAACCAATGTGCATTTGCAAATGATCTTAGGATACCATTCTCGACTCTCTGCAGGCAGAGTATGTTGGTTTTTCTGGCAACGCCCCACAATAGGATCCCGTAGGTCCATATTGGCTTAAGGACCAAGTTGTAGATGAGGAGTTTGTTGTCGGGACTTACTAAACATAACTGGCGAAATATGGGTGCACTACAGGTACTATCGAAGAACTTCATATCTAAGCAGTTTGAAAACAAAATCCCGTGAACACCATTACCACATTTTTTATCGCCCCGGTTCTATGGCGGCCGAGCGCTGCAAGCAAAAATAATCCTTACAGAGTATAGATATGAATTTCTTCGATGGTACACCTCTGCCTAACCCTTCAGGGAATACAGGCGTTGAGAGAATATATCGGGTGTAAAAAGACACTTTCCGAAGCCGAAAGCCACATATTCTACCCATTATTTGCATCATTTTTTTCCACTAGACCATACCTGGGAATCCACTGGTTCTGGAGATATTGAAGGTCAAAGTCGCATTTTTTTTTTTACTTTTTCACGAAAATAAATTCTATGCGATAATACGAAACTTTTTTCCAAACAAACATTACCTGAATTTTAGATTTATCTTAACAGATTACGCATTTGAAGTTACAAAAACGCAATGAACAACAAGTACCTACCTACGTAGCGTAGGGGCGGAGCTTAACTAACACTGAATCCGTTCATTCAAGCGTGGGTTCGCGTTACATTGCGCGCAATAAAAACTTTTTTTTTTTATAAAAAAAAAAAAAAAAATACGGTTCCCAGCAATAATTTTTGCGCAAAGCTACTTAGCTATACGTACAGTATGCGTAGTTTACGGCTTTGTGATGTGTCTTTTTACACCCTGTATAAAGAGCGGGGAAAGATGTGTTAGTAGAAACAGTATGAAAAATAGCCATGACAGCCCTAAATGAACATGAAATATATTTATTTATTGTTCAGAAGGGAGAGCTGCGTTGAACACGTAACCAGTCCATGAAAATGAAGTAAGCAACACGAGTAGCTATCAAAAGAAGAAAGAAAAGGAAGCAAATACATTTATTTAACACAGACTAAAAGGCACACAACTTATTCTGGGAAAACAGGGTAAAATTCAAAAGTCATTTCTTCAAACTAGGCTGAGAATCAGCACTTTTCGAACGTCAAAATTACATAAGACAGTCCCCCAAAAACGCCCACCCTTCACCACTTCCTACTGCTTAAGCTGGGAAGAAGAAGTGGCGCAACAAACTCCCCAGCAGCACAGCTGTCTGTTCAGTTGGAAAAACTTGATTCTATATAATAGTAGGGTAAACTGTATAATGATTGGCACTCTAAGCTGACCTTGGTCATTTTTGTAGCAAAATCTCTGTTGTCAACAAATTACTTAATTTTTTTATTGCTCTATTTTAAACTAGGATACCTAAGGCATAATTAAAATAATACAACAACTCAAAAATAACTTGTTTATTACCTTTTTAATGAAATTAAACTTAGCTCTATGTTATGGTACAATCATTGACACTGAAGTGTAATTATTGGCACTGTTTAATTGGCATAATGATTGGCAGTTGGTACCTACCTAATGAAAACGATAATTATTCATCTTCTAGCATTTGTAGTAATTCCTCATCTGTAATTGGTTTTTTATCTTTTCTGCTTCTTTGGGATTCTTCCTGCGTTTGTACTTTTTTGGTGATAGTCTCCCATCGTTTGGTGATATGCATCCCAGTATTGTGTGTATGAATATTGTTTGACGTATGAGTATTGTATGTTTGAACAACGTTTTTCATATACTTTATCTCCTCTTCTTTTCCAATTGCATGAGTATCGTGTGTATGAATATTGTGTGACGTATAAATATTGTGTATATGAGCAACGTGTCTGTGTGAAGTATGAATATTGTGTAAATGACCATCAATTTTCACTTCATTTATCTTCTCTTCTATCTTCGGTTCTGTTGTAAGAGAATTGTGTGACTGATTAGCTTCATTTTTAATGTCCTTTATCTCTTCATCTTTTTTTGTTTCTGTTGGCTGTATAATATTTGCAGGCTTAATTATAATGTCTGATTGGATTATAATTTTCTGTTTAATCGGGTCATTTGGTTTTGGTATACTTCTCTTTATTAAGTTAGCATTTATAGCTTTGTTTTTCTTATTTAGAGTTTCAGCTTGTTTTCTTTCCTTGATTAAGCGCTTCTCTTCTGCTTTTTCTAGTCTTTCTTTTCGTTTAGCCTCTTTTTCTTGTATTTCTTTCAACTTCTTTAGTTGTTTTTCTTGCTCTACAGCTTCCCAATTTTTACTTGTCAACACAAAACTGCGGGGTACTATACCTGCTTTTTGTTTTTTAACTGGAGTCTTTGGTAACTTTAAAAAATCTTTTTTTTTATTTTTTATTGGGCTCTTTGGTGGGATTACAATCGGTATCTCATCCACTAGCACCCATTTTTCGTCAATCAATACTACATTTTGTCGACTAGACGATGGAATATCCAGAATATTCATCGGTTCGGGTGCAATTGATGAGTTTTTATCTTTTAACTCAGTAGCATTGGCATAGATGACAATTACTGTACCGTCGTACAAATAAAATTACAATCATTGGCACAGACAAAAACACCGGCAGGCCAATTTTGCAACGTTTATAAGCAATAAAATACGCTAAAATACGATTTTTAAATGAGGTACATGTACATTTGTTTGCAAACTTACAAAACAATTGCTTTTTCACTTAAACTTGTAGGAGCCAATCTTAAGATTTTTGATAAGTTTGTTGTCGGTTGTCTCATCCTTGCTACACACAACGTTTGGAAACAGCTGTGAAAGGAATATGGCGGGCATTCTAAACTTTAAATGAATGTTACCACTATAAAATTAAATATTCTACCAAATAAATAATTGCCATTATTAAAAAAATGCTCGAAACTCTTATTTCCTGGGTTTATAAGCCAGAGTGCCAATCATTGTGAGGGTGCCAAGATTAGTATGGTTTACCCTACTTATGCAAAAAAAAAATTTACATTCCCACACATTGCAATACAACTCATAAAATAAAAACATTGTAATGAGTGACGGTATATGCTGTTGTAAGAGAAAAGCAGGAATGTGTGCCTTACGGCTGCGCCAGAGTTCCTTTTGTAACGAAATTGAGTATTACGGAAGGATTTTTGAAAATTCATCCTCTAAATAAAAATGGGGTTAAATGGAAGATCGTCATTTCTGAAGTTAGGGACGTGGAAGATTTATATTTCTATTTATAAGTAAAAGTTATCTTTAGCACCTTTTTTTGAAAACGCATCCCCTAAGGCACCTGAGAAGATACCGATGGGGAGCGGTTTGTACACCTATAAATATAAAATCTCTGCTAACAAAATATATAGTCTTACCTCAAGAACGTTGCGGGCTGGTCTCATGAGCCACGTCTGCAGCCCTGGAAATCGCTGACAGTGAGGACACACTTTCTGATGGAAGTACATCGCGCGGTTATTGGCTAACATGTCCATCAACCTGGAGGAGAAACATTCATTATCAGTATGTTGCGTTGTATAGACAGCGTAATTATGTAGGTTCTTTTTTGTTTTTAAGACATTTGGCTGTTATAGGTACAGTCCAACTATTTTCTTAATGCCCCTCGGGAATCATCGTATTACCGAATACAAATGAATGCTAATTTCCAAAGTATACTATGTGTTAATCCAGGATATAAACTATCTGTGTGAAAAATTTCATCCAAATCTGTTCAATAGTTTTTGCGTGAAAGAGTAACAAACATCCATCCATCCATCTATTCTCACAAACTTTCGCGTTTATAATATTATAGTAGGATATAGCAGTTTCAACAGTCCATAGTCTCATTTCAAAAACTCGAATATTCACTTTATTTTATCAGCTGTGAGAATTTCATTTGTATGAAACACACGAAATGTTCAATGGCGACCGATATGTATGTATAAAATGGAGAGCAATAAAACTATTCGAGTCAATAACATTTTACATCGTTTCACAGCTGCACTCTGAAGGGTACGTTTCGCAGGGGAACTTCATGAAATTGATATAAAGTAAGTTTGAAAGATCACACGACTGTAGCATAAATTGTAAGAACACCCACCGTGAAATTATAATAAACGCGAATTTTATATTGCAACAAAAAATAATGTCAATATATTTTTCCTTAACAATATTTGGAGTTCCGTGAAACACCTACACTAATTCGTGGAACTTCACGATTATCATTCCAGCCAAAAGACGGCCACTACTGGACATAGGTCTACCCCAAGGGTCGCCAAATCGACCCGTCCTGTACTTCCAACCTATATTCAGTGGATTACCGCAAACCTAACTTATGTATTTAAAGGTTGATTAAAGTCTCAACTTTAATCAACATTAAAATACTTAAGTAAAATAAAAAAGGTCTAATCGGCGTACTAGTCACGAATACACTTATTTTTAGTAGCTTTCTCCATTTGGAAGGCCTTACTGCTGGTAGCTTAGACCCTAACCGATGCCTGCACTGTACTCTATATTTTTAAATAAATATATTTTAAATGGATTTTAAATGTAGTTCCGATTGAGTCCAGATACCCGTCGAGTAATTTGTCATTGCAGCAATCAGATACATGGCCTGAATCGAGGCAATTAGTAACAATATATCGAGTTAACAATATAGAGTTCGACATAAACACATAGATGTTTTTCAAGTCGTACAACTAGCAAATTACACGACTTTCAAAACTCATTTGTCAGTCAAATGACGTCCACTTCTGGACATATGTGTTGGCCACGCGTCGCGACATAGACCGGTCCTGTGCTTTTCGCATCCAGCGGATTCATGCAACCACTTGAACATATAAAACCACAAAAACTGTAGTATACAAGGAAAACAATGTTATCATGCCATACATTTCATAAGGCGCTTTAAATATTCTAAAACGACCTCTCACGTCGGATCACGTACGAGATATACGCAAAATTATTATGAGAGCTAGGTATTAGAACAATAATGTTAAAAAACGCCAGACGTATGAACCAGATGATGTGCGCCCTGAATATAATTTAAAACACACTGAACTTTTACTAAAAAGATAAAGAAAAGAAAGGTAAACATTTGTCGGAATCTTGTTGAAATAAAATTTCTATGCGTTTGATCGTGAATTGACCTTGTCCGCACATTTCTTCTACCCCCATAAAACTTAAAATAGTAAAAGAATGGAAACTTATTGTCTTAAAACTTAGGATAATCCTAGTATTGGACGATGTATTAAAGTAAATACCTACAGTCTCTGCAAGCTCTTCCACAATAGAAACGCGGATTTACTGTTGAAGCGTATACTCTAGTTCTCAGACCCGGATTTACGCCTAGGCACACAATGCACGGGTCTAGGGGCCCAGCTAGCCTAGGGGCCCCACCTACCCAACTACCCCGACTTGCTTGCCTCGGCAGGCGGGATTCAAATTAACACTTAATTTCATATATCTTTAGTATATTATACGACGCTTATGACGACCGTGATGTGATGTAACTATAGTGACTTATAGATGTTTATTTATAGTCAGAAAAAAATTGTTGAGAAAAAACAATTTGTTTAAAATTTTCGGTACCAGTACATTTTATTTACTAAATTTCCAAAATGGCTTCGAAATTGGGGGCCTCAAAAGTCGAAGTGCGTAGGGGCCCTGGGTCTCTAAATCCGGGTCTGCTAGTTCTTACAAACTACTGAAAGGATAAAACTATCCAGTGACAAGAAAAGAGCGACCTTCAACACAGGATCTTAACAATAGCAACAAAGGGTACAAAAGTACTAAGTACGCTTTCTGCATTCCTTTGTATTGCACGCATCAACAAAGCTATTTATCAACTTACGTTACTTTGTCGTGGGGGATTTTCTCTCCGATCTCCACTTCAAACAGAGGCACCACAAACACCGTCTTAGCGAAAACACAACCAGAATCCCTTTTCTCGTTACCCATTAGCTTCCTTATCATTTTCAGGAATTTCAGTGCCAACCCATGACTAGGCACCATTTCAATATCAGACAGTAAGAAGTAATTGGTCGTTGATGCATTTCTTGCAACATTTCTGCCAACGTTTATTGGATACAACATTATTTTTGATTTTCTATATGTGTTTATTTCTGAACTTACACCAGAACAATCCTCGAACTTTAAATTATTCGAGACGAATCCTGAATGTTGAATGTTCAACATCATTCGATCGATTTTGTTCTTCCTCGCCCTCTGAATGTATTCCGCCCTAGTTTTATTATTCAACTGGCGATAGTTTTCTAATTTCTGTCTCATCATGTCTCCTAGGTCCTTGGTTGTCATTGACAATGTCGGCGCGGGCAGAGTCGTAAAATACTTCCTTCTCTCTTCCACCGTTCTTATTTTGGGCTTTAGTTTGGTTGGAAAAAATAAATGGACTGACACTTTAGTCATCATCGAGTAGCAATGGCACAGCTGGTTTAATATTTGCATCGCAATATCTAAGTCATAGTTAGGTACGTATACAGCGAGGCTGATGGGGCCATTCCAGTACCTCGCTATTTCCACCACATGATACAGAAATTCAGGCGTCGCTTGCGTCACATACGTCACTGCGTCAACTTTGCTGATATTCGCGAACTTCATTCCTCGAATGGCATTATAAATAACTCCGTAGTTACTCCTACTTCCAGTTTCTGGGGACGGAAGAACTGGGAATGTGCCCCATTTGAGACTATTTGGAAGGCCATAGTTGAACATGCAATAACTTAGGTTCCCGGGCTGTCGACCTTTCAGGAAGGCGCCTGGTCTATAGTCAAAGTCACCGACCTTCTGTTGCGGCTGTGGGGGCTCGCGGTGCCTGGATGCGTACATCTGCAGTACCATGGTCAGAGTTAGTATGAAGGCAGCTGAGACAAGTATAGTCGAATGCTTCCTTGTCAACCTGAAGGAGTAAGCTCCGAATATCCGCAGGCATCTCGACATCTTTATCTTTCATCGTTTTTATTTATAATGCTCTTCCAGTAAACATTTTTCTTACCAGTTGATTATGTAGGCACTAGACACAGTAAAACCGTATTATTTAAGTAATTTTATATCAATTGTTATGAACTAAGAATTTTTGTAAACAACACAGCACACAACGACATCGAACCACAATGCCTACGGCAATTTTACTTCGCCACTAGGATAAAACTCTGCACTACTTCACAACTTGTTAGAATTTTAAAGATCAAAACTAATTCACTACAGAACTATTTTATAAGTTCATTGGGTTTCGTGAAATTTATAAAAATAATGATAATTTCACATCAATTTGGAGACATTCCATCACCGTATAACGTCTATTTTGACAGTTACTGCGCGCGCCGGTTACTGACATTCTGCGCAACGGAAAAATCAATATTCCCGCCATGCTGCTACAGTTCGTTCTCGATTACTGAATTTAGAAACCAGTGGAACTTACCCGTATTTACTAACTGTGAATATAAAATACTTATCAATACTGTATGTATGAATTTTCAGAACATTAATTAATTCCTGACCGTTTTTATAAGCACCGTTATCTGTAACTTTAAAAATAGTATTCCATGTCATGAAATAGAGAAAGAACTTATTTTGAATGTGTTGCTTGTTTCATGTTTGACTGTCCTTCCTTCCACCTTTAACCCCTATTCCAGCATTGTACAATACATACATGTTATGTTACTGAATCAATATACTTATTTACATATTGTATTTTTAGACTACCGCAGACTTAGTTCGCGAAGTTTTCCAAGACATACTGCGAAGAGGAAAGTTTTTTCCAATGTTGTGTACAAAAATACTTAATATATATAAATTTCTTTATTCAAGTAACAAGGACCCATTGTGTTAGTAAACTTAAGAACTATGTTAGTTCATTTTATTCTTATGTAAATTTATATCACCCCATGGGATGGCATTGCAGTGATTGATGTATATGCAATCGAGCTTGCTAGCGATCATTTTTAGGAGATTGTTGGAGCTGGCCCGCACTCTGCGCACCAGAGATGCACATCTCATTCGCATCGTTGCGTAATAGCAATTTACATGTGCGTCTGCGAACAGTCCCGATGCGCTGCAAAAACGGGCCAGCCCCACCAATACCCTAAAAGCGTTGGTGTATTGGACACGAAGGGCGTTGCACGATCTTTGGGTATATCTAGCCCACAGGCTGCACGTGTAAAATGTTGTGCAATAAGTACCTACCTACTAGGTATACATTAGCAGTTCTGGATATTATAGATTAAAATCGAAGAACAGTTTTAGTGTTTTTTGTTTTCTATATAGCTGCAACGTTTGCATTCTTAATATCAGCCGGTCGATTCGTGAAGCGTGAAGTGAGCTGTCAATAGTGTTAATCCCTAGCATCTTGCCGGTCGATTAGTGACAGTGACAGCTCACTTCACGCTCACTTCACCTAAGTTTCACGTTGATATTTTTACAGAATCGACCGACGTTCTATCAAACTAAGAATGTTCAATTATAAACAGCGGTAACACTTAACACTGTAAACTTGGATTGTAATTAATTATTTAATTGAAAACTTAGTTTTGTTTCTGTAGCGTTAATGGAAATTAACTTCTTACTCACGTAACTTTATTCAATTAATGTATACCCATGTATTGTATTTATGTATTAGTTTGTTTTGTTAGAGAACCGTCTTCTTTCAGAAGATCGGGTTTTGGTACCCTGAATTAATCAGAAATAGATTAAAGAAATAAACTAAATTTTAATTCGTAGATCCGTTTTATAAAGTAGATACCTGAAAATATTTTGAGGATATGCACAAAATAAAGTTACGCTAAGGCTTAGCACGCATTGCGATTAAACGCACTCTGTTTTGGAATAGCTGAAAACGCCAAACCTTGTTTAAACACGCACTACGTCTGGCGTTCACTCGATTTTATTTCAGCACCAGCATGAATTTTTCGGCGATTTTTAACTGCTTGCGTTTAATCGCAGTGCGTACTAAGCCTTACTCGATTTTATTTCAGTACCACCATGAATTTCTGGCCAGCAGCGTGAGTTGCGGCTTTGAGTTAAAAAAAAAAAAGCGTAAACAACGCCGCCACCGGTACATTCGCTAAATGGAAACTTTTGCAAAATGTACAACGACCTGCGAGAGCATTCCGTTAAGTTTTTTAACTACAAAGAATTTCGATCGGTACTTTTGATAAATGATTACAAGCTAAATTATTATGACTAGCAAAGAACCAGGTACAATACGAAGACACTAAAAAACCGAAACGAACGAAACCGAGTTGGGTTCCCAACTCGGTTAACACCATACTTGATAATGAGGAATACAAAAAGATCGCGCATTTTCGAATCGCTCGCTAAATGTACCAAATATGGTTTTTTAAAACAGTCACTGAAAAAATTCGCTAGTGCTTTCGCTTGAAAGAAAGCTACACATTACATTTATCGGCGGTTTCAAACCGTTTCTGTTTAATCGCAGTGCGTGCTAAGCCTAACGCCACATCACAAATAATAAAACAGTTTCCGTCTAGTTTTTCCTGCATGTTTTCGCTAGTACCTATATTAAAATAGTAACGAAGTCAAAACTGTACATTGAATATTTTTGAAAAAAGTAATTGCTACGAGGTGTGGGAACTAGTCAGATGCTGAAAATATAGTTTTTAGAATGTTTGTCTGTTTGTCTGACTGATGTTCCAGAGATTGGCGCAAAAACGGCTGAATAGATTTAGATGAAATTTGGCACACAGATGGTTTATAACCTGGATTAACACAAAGAGTATTTTTAATCCTGGTAGAACGTTTCCGTGGGATATTTTCCGACATCTACGCGGGGGACCAGTACCTATTACCTGCAATCTATACAATGTCGCCCATGAGGATGTGACCGCCCGTATTTTTCTGAAAATCCATGTTTTTTTTCCGAAAATTAACTTTAAAAGGACGCGGTCTGGTCTATCTTAAACAATTTTCTTATGAGTTATTTTATCGGATTAACTCATTTTTTTTTTTGTAAAATTTGTCGACTATAAAAAAAAACAGAGGTGAAGACATTTTTTTCTAAAAACAAACAGTATTTATTTAAAAAACACAAGTGTAACTCCATAAAATCATAATAAAAAATGACAAAATATAAAAACAAAGATAAACCTTTTAAGTTAAGTTTCGATAATTTATCATAAATATTCAGAAAAATACGAGCGGGCACTAGCCCATGGCTGACATTGTATAAAACTTTTTTATCCTATTGAACATAGAATCAGCTAGAAATTGTAACGGCGACTGTTTCAGTACACACCACCGCTGCACCGGTGTCTGACTGACAGACTACACGACGTGAACTCAATTTAACTTTGTTTCTTTCCGCGTTCCCACGATATGATAACATGGACATGCATATACTCGTATGAATAGTTGAATACATTTGAATATAAAGGTGCCCCCCGCCCCTTCACCGCGAGCATCCGTCTGTAATGTAACAATTCAGATTCGAGCTAGGAGAACCGAGCATTACAATTCGCATCTGTAAGGATACAACTCAAGCATCACACTGAGGCAAACCGAAAATTACAGCCGGTCGATTCTGTAAAAATATCACCGTGAAACTTAGTTGAAGTGAGCGTGAAGTGAGCTGTCAATAGTGTTAATCCCTAGCATCCTGCCGGTCGATTTGTGGCAGTGACAGCTCACTTCACCTAAGTTTCACGTTGATGTTTTTACAGAATCGACCGACAGTTCGCAATAATGCTCGAAATCGAATCTGAAATGTTTCATTACAAATTAATGCTCGTCAGTCAGGAAGGCAGTATTGTAACGTAATGCTGAAACTCGAATTTGAAATGTTACATTACAATTTAATGCTTCCGGTGATGGGAGCACCTTTATGCAGTGAAAACTTTGTATTGGCGCTCCGTTGCAGTGCTGCCGATACGCTTATTCTAGTTTTAGTGGTAAAGTTTAACACATTGCTTGAGTTTTCCTTTCACTATAAGAAAGAAAGAAAGAAAAATAAGTTTATTTTCACAGAAACACGTGCGTAAAAAAAAGATAATAAAGTAGAGTAGAACAACAATATAAAACACAATAGAATTAAATACAATAACGAGCACAAAACAGAAATAGTCGGCAACTGCTGGCACGTCATGACTGTGACAAGAAGGCGTCCACTCAGCATGATACTATGCTATGCTATGGGGACCAACAGCACGGCGCTGATTTTCAGTGGTCACCCGAAAAAGACGTACGGAAATCAAGTCAGGTTTAATGAATTATACATAAATATAAAATTAAATAAATAGTACTTATAATATACTGCTACTATACAACCAATAGTATGAATGAAATGATTAAATAACATAAAAAATATTATCCGCAGGCATCACCGTGCGTGCTTAAAACATGTACCCACCTAAAACACCATTATCATTATATCTACAAGAATATTCAGTGTACATACAGGTTCGAACTCTGACAGGCGCTTTACTTTATGTAAATTATTTCATCACAACTGCTCTTAAAACAGTTAAGGAAAACATCGTGAGGAAACCGACATGTCCTAGAACCAAAAGTCCCAGCAGTGGGAACGTTATAGGCTGATTATACTTATGCTTATGTTAAGAGATACAAAGAGTAATATTTTTTTAAGAGAACATGTTTTAGTTATGTAGGTAATTGTAAAAAATATACCATGATTTTGACAAAAATATTGCTTTTTATAATTTTTACGAGTATATCCATACCATGCTTTCGCCAACATAAGAAACTCTTCGATACCCAAAATACGAATTTCATGCGCTCTTTGACATGAACGAAATTATATTTCCGCTGATTTGAACTTTACTGCCTAAATAAGTTTCTAAATTACTTTCCTTGATTGTATTATAAACTTCCAATAAGATTCAGAGGATGAATAAAATGAACAATAGAAGCCATCTGGAAGAAAATTAAATAATAAGCACAATAAAATAGTATCCTCAACAATTCTAGCGCAAGAGTTTAACAGTTTCATGGCAATTGACGAAAAGGAACAGTAAAGCAATCTCTCCAGTATTTTTTCTCTAAACAGAAGTTAGCAACGAAAGAACGCGGGCCGTACTAGATTTTAATTATACCCTCCCACAGAGATTGCTAGCAAAATTGGGCAAAAGTTCGGCGTGTAATTGCATTTAACTTTTAATGAGAAGTTAGCAGTTCGAGGGTTACAAAACACGCTATACCCGGTTTTATGAACAATTCCCTCAATTGCTCAGTTTAAGGCTAGAAAACATGAAGAACGCACTGAAGGAACATTTTAAAAACAAGGTTTTAGTGAAACCATTGTACAGAAAGTTGAAAAATGGTAATAAAATTAAGCCCAAAATACTCGTTGACAGTCGTGTCAAACTAGATGGCAACGGAATCTGTGTCAAGAGAAATATAGTAAACATTACCGGGGGAATATTAAGTCGACGGAAAATCAGAAAAGAAAGCAAGAATATCAGAATATCTGTGTGTGGCTATCGTGAAAATAAGAATAAGAAACGTTTATTTGATAAGGTTATTCGGAAACCAGTACGTAATGGATTAAGAAAAGGTCATAATATGTTAAGTACAAAAGGAAACAGAAAGGCTAATGGTGAAGTGGACGTAATTGAAGACAACAGTAATAAATTACTTCAGGTTGATAATGAAATTGTGGTTATTCAGAAAGTAAGTAAGTATAACTACATAGACGAGAAATGAATATTAAGAAACTAATATAAGTTCGTAGCGTCTTACTTTTTTGCTCTGTAATCATATTCTAACAAAGTTCCTTGAAATACTGTACAAGTCTACATATTTACGCTCATGTTTCTTTATCTTTGCGGTTATTCTTGCTAGAGAATAAAGAAAGTTTAAATAAGAGTAACACAACTTATCAAATATCATTTTTTATAATGTCTGTTTTTAATTGTATTTCATCCCCATCGACTACAAACATATGATCGTTGTCCTATTTAATCTCAAAACAAGTTTCCTAATCCCAGTCCAACATTGGAATAGCTTTAGAATTTCCCTAAACAATTTCCATTAAATCCTCTATTGTCTAGGTTCCGTACACATGGTTGAGATTGTACCCGCTCCCCAAACTCCCAAGAGAGTCTGTTGGTTCCGTCATCTTTAGATGCATTCTCTGCCAGCTTGGAATATGCACTATCCTCATTTTATGGACTGCCGTTTGGGTCTTCGTCATTCACTACTTTGAAGGTAATTGCTTTGATTTGTGTTGATTAGTTCCTTTAAGCAAACACTGTGTAGAATTTTTAAGTGCTCTACTCCCCTGATCTGAATTCTAATTTTATGTTTTTTTTGCCAATAAGATAAACTAAGCTCACTTTGACAAAGGTTATCAATGATGATTATTATATTAAGTTACATAAGAAAATTAAAAAAAAATGGTGAATAAATTCAATTTCAGGTCCCCATGAAATAAAAGTATCTGTAGACTTCGATAAAGAGCAGAATCTTCTTGTGATTGACCTTGCTACGGAGCTGAGACAGGTAAAGGATGATTTAAGGTAGACCGTACCGGGCGCGAGCCCTGCCATGTACGAGACGCCGTCGAGGCGCGAATCTAAAACTTCACGAACATTTTATACGAAGCAGTTCATGCTATACCGTGTCCCGTTCACCGTGTCGTGTCGGTGTACGGATGCGAGCCGCGTCCGTGATGGTCTAGCAGAAATCATCCCTAACTCATAAGTCATAAGTGTAATTATGTTAAGTTCGCTCTTGGCACATTGTTGATACTTTCATTACAGTGGTCGATAGTCCACACTGCACTGTAACATTAATCGTTCATTGATGTAAAGAAGCAAACAAATTACGAGTATGTACCTTGATTTGCACATTTTGCTAGATAACATTAAAATACATGACGATTTACTGAAGATATAAGCTAATTACGATAGCGGGTAAACTAATTCAATAATACAACTCAACAATACTTTTTCGGAGAGTGATTATTTGAGCTTGGGAGATACGCGTTTGAAAACGCACCCACAATACCCACAAAAAAAAAAGACTTGTGACGCAAGGGTTTAAATACAAAATATAAAATTACCTAGACTAATATGAAAAGAAAAGCAATTTGAAACAATTCTCCTCATTCAAACAACAGACATTAATCATAAAGAATTCCGTTCTAAGTAAACTACATCAACCACACAAAGCTTATCATGAAAAAGCGAGCCAGTAGAGCGAATCCCGCCCCTGCAAAGTAACATAATTTGTACGGCACCGAGTTATGCGAACTATTAGCTGCTCTTTCCAGAAATTAAATAATCGCGGCAGGTATTCGCTACCTTTTCGTACGAAATATAAAAGAACAGAAGGCCCACTAAACTTGGAAAAAGATACTGGGTTAAATTAGCTAGCAAAACTCTGCAGGTGCGATGGATATTGATATCTAAGCATGATAAAACAAAAAGGGAATTCATTTGATGATTTCTTTTGTGGATTCATCGACCGCATTTATTGTAGTCATTTGAAATACTGATCAGTTTATGCGTTTCTTTATTGTATATTTCACAGACCTGATAGGTACCAATATCAATATCTAAACACGATAAAATATAAGAAATCCGTTTTTCTCAACTCTTACTTCATGTAACAATAGTTCACATCTAGTGTTGGTTGACGTCGCGTAGACGCTGCGTAGACGCTGCGCAGATGCTGCGTAGACGCTGCGTAGACGGTGCGTAGACACTGCGCTAACGTCGCGTAGCCGTGATTGTATCGCAACTAACGTCGGGTTGACGTGGTGCTAGCGTCGCGTTTGCGTAGCGTTTGCAATAACTGATCATCTGAGTTTTGTTTACCAAATTGATTACATGATTTTGTTCTTACTGCCACTATAGTGAACTTCAATCAATCTGCCCAGCCCAACTATGTTAAGGTGCGGCTTCTTGTCTAACCGGATGCAGCTGAATACCAGTATTTTACATGGAGCGACTGCCTATCTGACCTCCACAACCCAGTAACTGCGTAATATTATACCCCTTGGTAAGACTGGTTGTCAGACTTTCGGGCTTCTCACTACCCGTAACGACTGTCAAAGATCCAAGAATGACAGCCGGGAACAACGGGTTAACGTGCTTTTGGAAGCACGGAGGAATCTCGATATGTAAAGATAGTCACCCATCCACGGACCAACCCCGGCAAGCGTAGCTTAACCTGATGGACCGTGCGGCTGTTATTACTTAGTCACAAGCTCCTCATCATAGTGTACTTAGCAGCTCGTAAATATTTGAATAAACAAAAAAAAAAAAAACATAGCCACTTATACATAAAGAAATAAAACTGCTGCTCCTGATATAAGAAAAGAAAAGAAAAAAAAAAGAAAAAGTGTTTATTCAGCACAAACTAAACAGTGTGCGTTTAGTTTGTGCTGAATAAACACTTTTTCTTTTTTTTTTCTTTTCTTTACTTAAAAAAAAACAAAATACAAAACCACTTTAAAAATTATTCAAAAGCCTCGTATTCATTGTTCAACAGAAAAGTTTGACAAATTTTGTCTATTGCCTGCTATCAGGGCCAGAGGCCAAAGATTATATACAATCATTGCGTAATGTGTTGCGACGTTGCGACATAAAATTTCTAAACACCGTTTCTTGACATCCCTAGGATTAGAAAGTTGACAACATCTTCCTTCCAGAACGCCATAACCACGGAAATCACTGAGCCTCCCAATCCGTGGTTTGCAAAGATTAGTTCTTCTGCATTATCGCGTTATATACGCGAATAGTTTAAAGGCAGCAAGAATTCTCGGAATGGCCGCTAGTTAATTTCATGCAACGCCGAGCCGTCGGAGATAAGGAAAGCTGCATAAAACCTCTCATTTAAAGTCTATACGGGTAAGTCGGAAAGTTAAAGTAACGTCAAAGTTAAATAACTTTTAACCTGTCTGTATTAAAAACGTGTGCGGTCGGGGGACCCCCGGCAAGAACGAACTTCCTTGCACGATACTCGCACGCACTCACACACTCGTATATAATAGAAAGAGACAGAGAGAGAGAGAGAGAAAATCGCATGGAGGGCATAACGCTTTTTCCTTACGTGACGATTTCTACCAGTCAACTCCCACCGCAGACCGCGTTAAGGAACTTCGTTCCAAAAATATATGATATTATATATTAATAATCTATAACATTGCTGTTGGTGTATCTATTTTAAATAAATAAATAACGAATTGTGAATGTAATGGGAATGACTGCTCGTTCCTTCATCGCTTTCCTACTGCCGAGATTGAGATCAAGATCAGGTACGTCAAACAACAAAAATGAAAAAAAACGAGCAAGCCTTACAGTAGTTGCATATGATGGTGTAACATCTGACATCTCACCTTGGTAATAAGCATCATTAAAGGAGCGAGCCCGGCAAGTTCGTTTCTGACGGCCAACTCTAGCACCGCGCGCGCGGTGAAATCAAATAGCGCGCACTTCTCTGACTTCCTGTTACACACTTCCGTCCCTTTTCACGAAATCACTCCCACAGATAACACGAAAATGAGAGAAAAGATGTTACACATCAATAAAAAACCGGAATGGGAGAGTGAATAAGGATGCACGAGCGATTCCCATATCCTCGCCTTTGACGTACTTAATACATTGCGTAGCTGTAACCAGTAAAAACCCATCGACTGCCTCGAGATAAGGGTATGCAAAGAAAAAAATACGTAATGGAAGACGTGCTCAACTGTTTTGTTTACACTAAAAAGTCAACAGTCTCTAACCAATATAATCAAAGTCGTCGATTTACGTTAGCCAAAGAATACGGCCATTACCTTGTGAATAGCAATAAGTACTCTCATGTTGAATTGCTATTTTCTACAACACTATTAGGTTACTTGCAGGTAACCCCTGTGGAATGTCGCAGTAAAGCTATCTTACGTAGGAATGCATTTTCATTCGAAAATATTTGGAAACTAGGATAATTTTAGACTTGAAAGTTTAGAAGTTGGATCATAAACGCTTCTAGAGTAGACAGCAATTTTTTTAAGTGAGGCGGCATCTACCTCGCTCCATGCGAAATACGCATCAAAGACCTGTCGTCACACAAAGTCAAAATCAAACAATTTATTTCAATTAGACACATAAGAGGCACTTTTGAACGTCAATTTTACACAAAATAGAATTGATTCTAGTCGCCCCTTCCAAACGGTAGTTCTCGTATGGAGAAGAATGGGCAAGAAACTCCACCGTTACTCTTTTAAAATGTTTTTACAATATTTTGTATACATTAATTATTTAATTATATGTGAAGACGATGCATCTAGAATAAGATTACTATGAGTATGGAGTAGTATGGAGTTGGCTGTGCGTTGTCTGTCAGTGAATGAATTAATTTAAGATGTTTATTAAGTAGAACATAAGATCTAACATAAGATGTCTGTGGGATCTAATAATCCCACGAATAGCTATTAGAAAACAGAAGACATAACTTCCTACATGCCAACCACTCGCTCCTAAATTGTCAGGAAATCTTGGAAATTCAACGCTTTGCGAAAGTTTCTAACTTCTGAAGACGCGCGTACTTTGACTTGTCACCCTGTTGCACAGATTGCAGTAGTTTACATACCCAACAGCTTTATTATGTAACTTTATCAGGTACCTATATTTTGTTCCCTAACAGCAGATTGTCACTGAGCTTATACCTAATTATAGGAATGCCAACCAACGCGCATCGTGATCAAAAATAGAATAACGTTTATTGTCTTCAGAATTACAGCCAGTACTTAGTAGTATTAGGTAGGAGCTCGTAGGTAAGGCTGGCTTCACAGCTATGCGGGAGACCCGTACGAACCGCCCGTACGGGCTCCCGGAACGTAGACATACGTGAGGCGCTTGAACATTGTTTCACAGCGACGCGAATGGTCCGTACGCGACCCGCTCCGGGTAAAGCCCGTACAACGTATCATACCACTCCCTCGTTTCAGAGCACTGTAGGCGCTACCCGTACGGATCTTTCGTGTACAGGCGGCCCTGCGAGTCTCCCGCACAGCTGTGAAACGAGCGTAAGTAATTACAGCGGCACGGGTCGATCCATCAGGTTCAGCTACGCTTGCCGGGGTTGATCCGAGAATGGGTGACCATCTTTACACATCGAGACTCCCTCGGACTACTTCGAAAAGCACGTAAAGCCGTTGGTCCCGGCTGTAATTCATGGATCTTTGACAGTCGTTACGGGTCGTCAGAAGCCCGAAAGTCTGACAACGAGTCTTGCCAAGGGGGTATCCACTTATCCAGTAACTGGGTTGTGCAGATCAGATAGACAGTTGCTCCATGTAAAACACTGGTATTCAGCTGCATTCGAGTAGACTGAAAGGCGACCATAACATACATAGTTGGGAAACGGCTAGGCAGATTGATTACAGCTAGGACTCCTACATACACAAAACTATAATAACTGAAGCAAAAGTCAATGCTGATTCCTTCTCTGTATGAAACTGGACTTTTGCCCTACAGATGGTATTTCACTTCAATCTTTTTTCAGTCTCAAATATCTTTGGCCAAACATCTTGACGTATTCATTCCGATATTCTTCATCGTGGGATTATAGGGAAATAAATATCCTACCCGCCAATTTGCACATCTCGTCGGAAATGAAATTTGAATATTGTCAGCGGGGTTCGCAGGTACTTATATGAGTAGATACTGCGGTATCCCGCGGGAGTGCCTGCCCTACATATTCGGTGTGAGTTACGTCATATATATGTATAAATAGATTGATTTTACGACACGTAGATGTAATGCTGGGGTTTTCTTGCTCCGCGCTTGGGGATTAATTTTTAAGCTAATATTCCTCATCCTATTTCTCTATAAAGTTCTTAAGCTCAGATTTATTGATGCAAAGGAATAACAGCAAACAA